>CM060932.1:377808056-387808056 GCA_030765085.1 Allium cepa
TAGCTTGAGTCGAGTGGCCGAGTTAGGATGGTGACCGACCGATAGTAAGTCGTAGCCGACTTAGGAGGTGAGACAAGGTAATGGGTTAAGGCTTGAGTCGTAACCGACTCATAGAATGGGTTGTGTATGAGTGACCGACTTATAGAAGCAACGGTTTATAGGTTGTGACCGAGTTAAGGTTGGCCGACTCATGGGGTTTGCCGAGTTAAGAGTTGGAGTGTTGGAACGACCTAAGTTAGTGGCCGACTTATAGGGAACCGACTCAAGTGTTGAGTCGCGCTCGAGTTAATAGGGTCTTAAGTCGTTAACGACTCATAGGGGACCGGCTCAAGGAGGGGTTGCGGTTTAGAATGTTGGCCGAGATAAGGAAGCGACCGACTTAAGAGTTTCTCGAGTTAAAACGTTGCCGACTTAAGGAGGTTGGTGGTTTAAGGGTTGGCCGACTCATAGGAGTTAACTCGTGACCGAGTCATAGAATTGCCGACTCATAGTATTAGGGCTTAGGTCGTGGGGTCCTGAGTCGGTAGGGGTTTGGGTCGGCATGGCGTTATTCCATGTGTCGTTAGGTCGGTGGGCCGACTTAGTGGATAAGTCGTTGGGGACTTAGGCTTTTGAGTCGTGTCTCGAGGGATAAGGATTAGGCTTAGGTCGGCAGGGATAAGTCGTGTGACCTTCTAGCTGTGATGAGTCGGTAGAATTTAAGTCGGCATTGGTTGAGTCGGTAGGAAGTAGGTCGGCACTTGGTTGAGTCGTAAGTCGACATCTGGGAGTATATGTTGTGTAGTTGAGTCGGTAGGTGCTAGGTCGTGAGTCGGCGAGGGATGAGTCGGGGGCGACTCAGGAGTTGGGTCGGCGGCGACTTAGGACGGCCGAGACATGGAGGTTTCAGCCTATAAATAGAGGCGTTCGGCTCACTTTTTGGCACCGGATTTCGAAGCGACGAAGTGCTGCCATTTTGGAAACTCGACTACGGTATTTTCTTCACTTCTTTCTCTACTTCCATCAAGTGCTAACATCCATTGAAGATTGAAGATCAAGATCAAAGATCAAGAGCCAAAGTTGAAGATTTTCATCCGAAGAGGCTAGATTTCACCGTTTCAAGTGAAATTTCTCCGGATCAAGCCCAAGTCCTTGCTGTCCAGATCTGAAGTTGTTTGATTTTAGGTTGTTTTGGTGATTTGGTGAGTGGTAGTTATCTCTCACACGGACCCAAAGGAGTGTAGTGGATTGGTGATATGTTTATGTGTTAAAGTTAGCGTTTTCTCGCATTTTCCTTAAGTCTGCATGTAGATCCATCATATTTGAAGATGTTTATCTATGAAAGTTATTTATCAAGTATTAGAGACAAAACCCATGTTTTAGATTTGATAGATCTATGCTAAAAACCATGATTTCACGTATGTTGGACTTTTGCTCACTTAATTACGAAATTGCCATTATAATTGATATTGCTTAATAGATCTTGTTTGAATGGTTGAATGTTTGAATGTATGTTAGATTTGATTGCTCCAAGTTAGCTTGTAGTTGATTTGGAACAAGATGGTTGAAGATGATTCAAAAGCTAAGTGGAAAGGCTCTTGAATGGTGAAAGCTGCCAATGGCATATGAAGCGGATGTGGAAGCTCATATGGATGTATTCGAGGATGTGGGATCTTGCCATGATGCGAGAAGGCAAAGCATGGTTGAGTTGGGACTTTGCGATGATATGATGAGGCAAGGCTTGTGTTGAGATGGGACGGGTCATGATGACGTTCCAAGTTGAGAGACTTTGCTATGATGTGATGAGGCAAGACATATGTTGTGATGGGACGGGTCACGAAGACGTTCCAAGCACGGGTCATGACGACGTGCAAAGTTATAACTCGGTGATGCGGTCCGGGTTGGGGTGGATAATGGTTAGCTTGAGAGGCGCTTGAGCTAGTATGGAAGTAGTCGTCGAGGAGGATGACTAGGAGGCTAAGATCTCATCGTTGTTGAAGGTTCTAGCATACTCAAAGCAAGGGTACGTTGGAACGGGTCACGATGACGTTCCAGGCACGGGTCATGATGACGTGCTAGTACTCTGGGCTGATGCGTTCGGCTTAGGCACGGGTCACGATGACGTGCGGAGTTATGGCTAAACCGGGGTTACCATTAGCCCTTGACAGGCGGTCATTCAACTAACGGTGAAATCAAGGCAATGATAACAGTGATAGCCAGAGTCATGGATGTTTGGATGTTTGGTTGTATCATCATTCGGCTTCAAGAGCGGTGTTTTCTGGGTGCTTATCTGATCTTGGTTTAGGCCTTGGGGGTTTGTATTTGGAAAACATCGTCCTTGACTCGAGTGATTATTGCTTTACCTTACTTATCTGCTATGTTATGCTTACTTCTCCTTAGTGTGTGTCTGGGGGCTATCACTGTAGAAAGAGGTGGAGTGGGATGGTTTGGTTCCTATTCCTTTTATCCCTTATGCTCTTTGGTATGTTTGATTGTTAATTTACTGCTCACTAAGACTTTGTCTGACTCAAGGTTTTATGTCTCCTCTTATTACCTTGGGCTGTTCATCCATGTTTGGGATGGGCAGACTAGGTAGCAGGTGACAGGTGCTGTGCTAGGAGTTCTACGCTAAAGATGACGAAGACGAGCAGGAGGCTTTGCATATTAGTTTTCTTACTATATGTACTGGGTATCCGCTGCTGTATTTGGTTGAGTGATTTGTAGTGAGGCTTTCATGTATGGATTCGAGTAGATGATTGTATGAAACAACTGTGATGTTTATATGATGATGTTCTGTTCTATGGAGCTTCACTATATTATATTTCTCTATTGTATTTTATCCATGCGCTGTGAGTTATGCGATAGAGATTCTTCTGTTTTGTTTTACCCTGACTATCGTCCATGGCTGCCTGGCACACCTTTTAGCGCATTATTTCCTTGATTTGGTGCAGGAGTCATGGGCGGTCGTTTCATTTGGTATCAGAGCTTTGGTTAATCGATTTCAGCCAACGCTCGCTGACGTAACTACGTATGAGAGACGTAATTGTATTTTGATGGGTGATTACTATATATAATATAGTAGCCTAGAAGGATTTGAACTCCTTATGCAGTTGTTTCTTAAGGTGTTCTAATCATTCTTATTACAGATACTAAGGATGAGTCGAAGAGGGAGACCAGCTGCAAGGGAAAGCCGTGCTGATGAAGGAGCTGTTGATTATGGAACTATGTTCGAAGCGATGATGACTTCGATCATGAGAAGGATACCAGCTTCAGGATCATCAGTGGATGTGGGAGTTCAAGTTCAAGCTCCAAGACCGGTGGATTTTGCTAAGCTTTGCAAGGATTATACTTCTCTTGGAGGAAAAGCTTTCTTGGGGACGGAGTCGACTATTGAGGTGCAGAGATGGATTGATGCTTGCAAAAGGATCTTTGGTGACTTAGGGATTGAGGATGCAACTAAGAGAAAGCTTGCATCGAGACAGCTTCAGGGAAGAGCTGCTGATTGGTGGAATTCTATCACCATAGATACACCAGAAGAGGATATTACTTGGGAGCAGTTCCAAGTTAGATTTGAAGCCAAGTTCATCTCTACTGCTCAGAGGTCTGTTTTGTTCAAGAGATTTGTGGAGCTCAAACAAGGCGGAAGGCCTGTTCTGGAGTATATTTCTGAGTTCGAAGCTTTGTCTAAGTATGCCAGATCATATATTGATTCTCCCTACCAGAAGAATGAAAAGTTTGTGACTGGTCTGGATGCTTATCTAGGAAGGCAGTTAGTGGATCATCTGGACGATCCATTTGAGAAGCTGGTGGAGAAAGCTCTGAGGCATGAGAGTTTGTTTCCTAGGGAAAGTTCTGTTGTTGCTGTAACCAGGGAAGGATCTAAACCACAGCAGAGTGGGAATAAGAAGAGGAAGCAGCAGCAACAGAAGGGAAAGGATGGTCAGAAGAAGCCAAAGGGCGAGGTGACTTGTTATAACTGCCGTCAGAAGGGTCATCTTTCTCGGGATTGCAAGAATCCGAAGGTGCAGTTGAAGTGTTACAACTGTGATAAGCTGGGACACATTAAGAAGGACTGTCCAGAACCGAGGAAAGATAGGCAGGTTGTGCAAGCCTATGCTTTGGGGGCTGTTCCATCGTCTTCAAAAGCTCCGACTGCTGAAGAAAAGGGGAAGAGTGTGGTGGTTCAAGGTACTCTTTCTATTTGTGGTGTTCCAGTTAGAGTGTTGTTTGATACTGGAGCGTCGCATTCTTTTGTTTGTGATGATTTGGTAAGCCGGTTAGGTATGAAACCGGATATTGTTGATAGGCCATTGGTTGTGACTAATCCAGTGGGGGGTTCGTCATGTTTGTGTATGATATGCCGTGGTCTAGTTGTGTCGAGTCATGATTGCTCGTTTGTTTGTGATTGCTTTGTTCTGAACTTTGCGGGGTTCGGAATTATTTTGGGTATGGACTGGCTTAGGAAGTATGCGGCTAGGATTGATTGTGAGAGGCTTGAGGTGACAGTCGGGAATGTGGAAGGGCGAAAGGTTGTGATACGATGTAAGCATGAAGAAGGCGTCTTCATGAGCTTCATGTATTCGCTAGTTGTTCCACGGGATGGACTGTCATCGGTGCCTATTGTGAATGAGTTTGAGAATGTCTTTGAGGAAGTCAAAGGGTTGCCGCCGCATAGGGAGATCGAGTTTCGTATCGATCTAGTTGAGGGAGCCAGACCTGTTGTGATGCCTCTTAGGCGGATGGCACCGAGGGAGCAGCAAGAGCTGAAGGTGCAAGTTGATGACCTTTTGCAGAAAGGATTCATTCGGAGAAGTGTGTCCGAATGGGGTGCGCCAGTTGTGTTCGCAACCAAAGCGGATGGATCGTTGAGGTTGTGTGTGGATTATCGTGAGCTGAATAAGGTGACTAAGAAGAACAAGTATCCATTGCCGAGAATAGATGACTTGTTTGATCAGCTTCACGAGGCTAAGGTGTTTTCTCAGATGGATTTGGCAACGGGATTTCACCAATTGAGAGTGGCGAAGGATAGTGTGCCGAAGACTGCTTTCAGGACACCATCCGGGTTTTATGAGTGGCTGGTAATGCCGTTTGGGTTGACTAACGCGCCAGCATATTTTGTGGATCTTATGAATAGAGTATTCAGAGATCAGTTGAATAAGTTCGTGCTTGTGTTCGTGGATGATATTTTGGTTTATTCCAGAACCAAGGAAGAGCACAAGACGCACTTGAGGATTGTTTTGGATATACTGCGGAAACATCAGCTGAAGGCTAAGTTTTCGAAGTGTCACTTCTGGAAGAATGAAGTGAGGTTCTTAGGTCATGTTATTTCTGGAAATGGAATAGCGGTTGATCCCGCTAAGGTGGCAGTGATCCAGGATTGGGTTAGACCTAAGAAT
The DNA here is from genome assembly GCA_030765085.1 of Allium cepa. NCBI lineage: Eukaryota > Viridiplantae > Streptophyta > Magnoliopsida > Asparagales > Amaryllidaceae > Allium > Allium cepa. The sequence goes on from CM060932.1 coordinate 377,813,432, forward strand.
GCATCTGATGTGAGAAGTTTTCTTGGATTAGCAGGATATTATCGTCGGTTTATCAAAGACTTTTCCAAGATAGCTGCACCGTTGACAGGATTGACGAAGAAGAATCAAGTGTTCAGATGGAATGATAAGTGTGAACAAGCTTTCATAATCCTGAAAGAGCGACTGACAAGTGCTCCTGTTTTGACTATTCCGAGTGGGAATGATGAGATGGTGGTTTACACCGATGCATGTGGCACTGGACTAGGAGCGGTGCTAATGCAGAAGGATAAAGTTGTTGCGTATGCTAGTCGACAACTGAAGCCGCATGAAAGGAATTATCCGACTCATGATTTGGAGTTAGCGGCGATTGTGTTTGCTTTGAAGATGTGGAGACACTATCTATTGGGAGTTAGATTCGAGCTGTTTACAGATCATAAGTCGTTGAAGTATCTGTTTTCCCAAAAGGATTTGAATCTTCGACAGCAAAGGTGGTTAGAGTTGCTAGCATCTTATGATTTTGGTATAGCCTATACTCCAGGAAAAGGTAACGCAGTGGCTGATGCGTTAAGTCGAAGACATGCAGGATTGGGAGCCATGTTTTCGGAATGGAAGAGTCTTGAGTATTTGGCTGGATTTGATTTCAGGCCTAGATGCGAATTGGAACCTGAGATGTTGGCAAACTTATCAATAAGGCCTACTCTTGTGGAAAGAATTGGCGAGGGTCAAAAGCAAGATGATAAGCTTGTCAAGATTATCTGTGATTTGGAATCTGGATTGGACCCGGAGAAGGATAAGGGATTCGAGGTCGATCGAGAGGGTTGGCTTCGAAAGCAAGGGCGATTAGTTGTTCCCGATGTAGATGGATTGAGAGATGAGGTTCTGAGGGAGAGTCATCACTCGAAGTTGACAATTCATCCAGGTGGAAATAAGATGTATCGGGATATGAAGAGAACCTACTACTGGGAAGGTATGAAGAATGATGTTGGAAGTTTTATTTCCAAGTGTATGAATTGTCAGTTGGTGAAAGCTGAGCAGAAGAAGCCCAGTGGATTACTTCAGCCATTAGAGGTTCCTACGTGGAAATGGGAGCAAGTGTCGATGGATTTTATTGATGGTCTACCTAGAACCAGGGCAGGGAATGAAGGGATTTGGGTCATTGTAGATCGTTTGACCAAGAGTGCAAGGTTCATTCCCGTTCGATCGACTAGGACTGCATCGAAACTGGCTGAGTTGTATGTGAAGTGGATTGTTCGATTCCATGGTGTTCCGAAGAATATAGTGAGCGATCGAGACCCATTGTTCACTAGTGGATTTTGGAAGAGCTTCCAGGAAGTTTTGGGAACTGAGTTGTGTTTGAGTACAGCTTATCACCCTCAAACAGATGGTCAGACTGAGAGAGTCAACCGGGTTTTGGAAGATCTTCTTAGAGCTTGTGTTTTGGACTTCGGGGGATCATGGGAGGATCACCTTCATTTGGTGGAATTTGCATATAATAACAGTTATCAGTCGAGTATTGGTATGGCACCATATGAAGCGTTATATGGAAGACCGTGTAACTCTCCGACATGTTGGTTGGAAGCTGGAGAAAAACTGATACTTGGGCCAGAGATGATTCGACAGACTTCGGATTGTATAGAGATCATTCGGCAACGAATGAAGGCAGCCCAAGATCGTCAGAAAAGTTATGCAGATAATCGTCGAAAGGATTTGGAATTCGACGTAGGTGATATGGTTTTTGTGAAGATTTCTCCTCTGAAGAGTGTCATTAGATTCGGAAAGAAAGGAAAGTTAACTCCGAGATTTGTTGGACCATTCCCGATTATCGAGCGAATTGGAAAGCTCGCTTATAGATTGGAGTTACCGGAAAAGATGGCGGGTGTGCACAATGTTTTTCATGTATCTTATCTACGGAAGTATGTGCACGACCCAACTACTGTGGTTTCTGCTGATAGCTGTGAAGACTTGGAGGTTTATCCAGTTGTTTCGAGACCTCGTAAGCCGCTTCGTATTGTTGAAACCGATACGAAACAGCTTAGGAGGAAGACGATTACGTTGCTCAAGGTACAATGGAGTGATGATGTTAACGACTGTACATGGGAGGAGGAAGAGAGGATGAAGGCAGCTCATCCCGGACTCTTCGAGGTATGGCCCTAAAGTGTCGTGACATCTCATGAATTTGTAGCTTGTTCTGAGTCTTAGAATTCTGCATGCTAGGCTAGAATTGGTTGCATGGTTTGTTGATTGCTTTGGATGGTAGGCATGCGGAATATCTTTGATTTCTGATTGTTTGCTTGGAATTTCGGGGGCGAAATTCCTAAGGGGGAGAGAATGTAACGACCCGTATTTTACGTGTCGATGGATCGTAGAATTTGTAGGTCGTTAGTGTTGTTGTGTTGTCTCTAGCCTAAGTCATTCAGAATTGAGTCGTATAGGGGCATGAGTCGTGACCGACTTAGTGCTTAGGTCGCATGATAGCTTGAGTCGAGTGGCCGAGTTAGGATGGTGACCGACCGATAGTAAGTCGTAGCCGACTTAGGAGGTGAGACAAGGTAATGGGTTAAGGCTTGAGTCGTAACCGACTCATAGAATGGGTTGTGTATGAGTGACCGACTTATAGAAGCAACGGTTTATAGGTTGTGACCGAGTTAAGGTTGGCCGACTCATGGGGTTTGCCGAGTTAAGAGTTGGAGTGTTGGAACGACCTAAGTTAGTGGCCGACTTATAGGGAACCGACTCAAGTGTTGAGTCGCGCTCGAGTTAATAGGGTCTTAAGTCGTTAACGACTCATAGGGGACCGGCTCAAGGAGGGGTTGCGGTTTAGAATGTTGGCCGAGATAAGGAAGCGACCGACTTAAGAGTTTCTCGAGTTAAAACGTTGCCGACTTAAGGAGGTTGGTGGTTTAAGGGTTGGCCGACTCATAGGAGTTAACTCGTGACCGAGTCATAGAATTGCCGACTCATAGTATTAGGGCTTAGGTCGTGGGGTCCTGAGTCGGTAGGGGTTTGGGTCGGCATGGCGTTATTCCATGTGTCGTTAGGTCGGTGGGCCGACTTAGTGGATAAGTCGTTGGGGACTTAGGCTTTTGAGTCGTGTCTCGAGGGATAAGGATTAGGCTTAGGTCGGCAGGGATAAGTCGTGTGACCTTCTAGCTGTGATGAGTCGGTAGAATTTAAGTCGGCATTGGTTGAGTCGGTAGGAAGTAGGTCGGCACTTGGTTGAGTCGTAAGTCGACATCTGGGAGTATATGTTGTGTAGTTGAGTCGGTAGGTGCTAGGTCGTGAGTCGGCGAGGGATGAGTCGGGGGCGACTCAGGAGTTGGGTCGGCGGCGACTTAGGACGGCCGAGACATGGAGGTTTCAGCCTATAAATAGAGGCGTTCGGCTCACTTTTTGGCACCGGATTTCGAAGCGACGAAGTGCTGCCATTTTGGAAACTCGACTACGGTATTTTCTTCACTTCTTTCTCTACTTCCATCAAGTGCTAACATCCATTGAAGATTGAAGATCAAGATCAAAGATCAAGAGCCAAAGTTGAAGATTTTCATCCGAAGAGGCTAGATTTCACCGTTTCAAGTGAAATTTCTCCGGATCAAGCCCAAGTCCTTGCTGTCCAGATCTGAAGTTGTTTGATTTTAGGTTGTTTTGGTGATTTGGTGAGTGGTAGTTATCTCTCACACGGACCCAAAGGAGTGTAGTGGATTGGTGATATGTTTATGTGTTAAAGTTAGCGTTTTCTCGCATTTTCCTTAAGTCTGCATGTAGATCCATCATATTTGAAGATGTTTATCTATGAAAGTTATTTATCAAGTATTAGAGACAAAACCCATGTTTTAGATTTGATAGATCTATGCTAAAAACCATGATTTCACGTATGTTGGACTTTTGCTCACTTAATTACGAAATTGCCATTATAATTGATATTGCTTAATAGATCTTGTTTGAATGGTTGAATGTTTGAATGTATGTTAGATTTGATTGCTCCAAGTTAGCTTGTAGTTGATTTGGAACAAGATGGTTGAAGATGATTCAAAAGCTAAGTGGAAAGGCTCTTGAATGGTGAAAGCTGCCAATGGCATATGAAGCGGATGTGGAAGCTCATATGGATGTATTCGAGGATGTGGGATCTTGCCATGATGCGAGAAGGCAAAGCATGGTTGAGTTGGGACTTTGCGATGATATGATGAGGCAAGGCTTGTGTTGAGATGGGACGGGTCATGATGACGTTCCAAGTTGAGAGACTTTGCTATGATGTGATGAGGCAAGACATATGTTGTGATGGGACGGGTCACGAAGACGTTCCAAGCACGGGTCATGACGACGTGCAAAGTTATAACTCGGTGATGCGGTCCGGGTTGGGGTGGATAATGGTTAGCTTGAGAGGCGCTTGAGCTAGTATGGAAGTAGTCGTCGAGGAGGATGACTAGGAGGCTAAGATCTCATCGTTGTTGAAGGTTCTAGCATACTCAAAGCAAGGGTACGTTGGAACGGGTCACGATGACGTTCCAGGCACGGGTCATGATGACGTGCTAGTACTCTGGGCTGATGCGTTCGGCTTAGGCACGGGTCACGATGACGTGCGGAGTTATGGCTAAACCGGGGTTACCATTAGCCCTTGACAGGCGGTCATTCAACTAACGGTGAAATCAAGGCAATGATAACAGTGATAGCCAGAGTCATGGATGTTTGGATGTTTGGTTGTATCATCATTCGGCTTCAAGAGCGGTGTTTTCTGGGTGCTTATCTGATCTTGGTTTAGGCCTTGGGGGTTTGTATTTGGAAAACATCGTCCTTGACTCGAGTGATTATTGCTTTACCTTACTTATCTGCTATGTTATGCTTACTTCTCCTTAGTGTGTGTCTGGGGGCTATCACTGTAGAAAGAGGTGGAGTGGGATGGTTTGGTTCCTATTCCTTTTATCCCTTATGCTCTTTGGTATGTTTGATTGTTAATTTACTGCTCACTAAGACTTTGTCTGACTCAAGGTTTTATGTCTCCTCTTATTACCTTGGGCTGTTCATCCATGTTTGGGATGGGCAGACTAGGTAGCAGGTGACAGGTGCTGTGCTAGGAGTTCTACGCTAAAGATGACGAAGACGAGCAGGAGGCTTTGCATATTAGTTTTCTTACTATATGTACTGGGTATCCGCTGCTGTATTTGGTTGAGTGATTTGTAGTGAGGCTTTCATGTATGGATTCGAGTAGATGATTGTATGAAACAACTGTGATGTTTATATGATGATGTTCTGTTCTATGGAGCTTCACTATATTATATTTCTCTATTGTATTTTATCCATGCGCTGTGAGTTATGCGATAGAGATTCTTCTGTTTTGTTTTACCCTGACTATCGTCCATGGCTGCCTGGCACACCTTTTAGCGCATTATTTCCTTGATTTGGTGCAGGAGTCATGGGCGGTCGTTTCAGTATGCGATACCAAGGCCACTGTGGTGCGGGAATCCATATGGCATCCCCTGATCTATTTTGGAGATGTGCGTAAGCTAGAACGCTGGACGTAGCCTCATCAGTGGAAATGACTAAAACCGAAGATAAGAGGCATGGCCAGTAGGATTGGCAAACCCATAGAGTGTAATCGGTTCCTTTTTCTAGCATTACCGATACCTTCAGTTGTTTTTGGCATGCCGGAGCGATTCGCTTGGTCTTAGCAAGACCTGTTATGTTTTTCCTACAATACCCCAGCTAGACGGTATGATGCTTAGGAAGGATAGCTTCGGTCCTTGTGCGGGAGGACCATTCTCGAAGTACCGAGGGCACCTCCATGGAAATCCTACACAATTAGCAAACAAGCCTTATCGAGTTTTGATTATATATATATATATATTGTATTGTGTTGTGATGTACACAGCATGAGCATCACAGCTAGTTGACTATTATTTTGACCCTTAGATATTATTATAATACCACTGGATTTTCTATAGAAATGGTTTGGTGATCGTAAGGTTAAAAACTATCCGTGTTTATGTGTGGCATGGTTTTACTATACCTTTATTTTGGAAAGGTTTTACAACTTTAGAAATTAAATTGGGTGTGTTTTTATCACGCTGGTTTACTAGACTGATCTATGTGTTATTATTTTATAATAATGCTCGGATTAGACCGAGCATATTATAGATATAGATTTGGATTGCTTCGGAGCTCAGGAAATGAGTTAGAGATTGAGACGCATTTCCGTACTTGTTTATTCCGCTGCAGGGTTTGTTTGTAATTATCAATAGTTGTGAGGACAGGTTGTTATAACTGTTCAGGCTGATAATTATTGATTTACATACTCTTATTTGAGGTATGTATATTATAGTTTCATTTGTGTAAAGAGTTATTGATATTATATATTATTCAGTCCGTTGTGAGATTCTATATTTGTTTAGTTTCTTCTATTTTCTACCTTCTTTCTGTCCCCATAACTATCTGTCTTTTTGGCACTTGATCGCTCAACATGTTATACATTGAATGTGATGATGTCGATTTTCGAGAGTTAAAAAGTCGAGTCGTCACAATATGGGTATTGGGATTAGATCTACACCTTAAATATACACAATCGTTGTGTATGTAAATATGCAATATATGGTTCTATATGTTGCATATAAAAATTAATATATGCATGTATTCATTTATATAATTAATTAAATATCGATGGCATGTTCTATTCTAACACACACACACATACATAACTAAGCTGATGTCAAAATAAACCTAGCCATAACTGACTTTTCAATTTTACTATCAAATCTCGAAATGAAACTTACCAAAATACTAGATTGCTGTTACCTTTTGTATTATTATTCAAAATAGAACACATATTGTAACGACCCGAAAATTTCGATCCCGAAATTTCCAAATAGTTAGTGGAAAGAAGAAAGAGAAAGAAGAAAGAGATAGAAGAAAAACAGAAAAGAAACACACAATCTCACATTCGCAGCGGATAAAATATAATATCACATAAATAATGGTTTTACAAAAAGAACTATATCATTACACTTATAACTTTATACATCAGAGTTACATTATTACACAAATACCGGACAATTAAAACTAACTTGTCCCAGATAAATATAGCAAAACATCTCGTACGTTCCTGCCATCCAGCTCGTCTCCTGAGCTCCAGAACGTCCTTACCTGAAAATCTGTAATACTCGGTCTCACCCGAGCATTACATCAAAGTAACACCCGGGTCAGGCTAGAAACCAGCGTGAGTAAACTCATCTAACAAGGAATATCCCAAAACATACAACTTATATAAACCCGGGGTAACTTATCAATTTACAACTTAACAAGCTGTTATAAACATCACCTATATCACACATCAATCTCTAAGTACCCAAAAGATTAAATGATCCAATTTACTTAAGTCATCCCATTTCAGCCAATTGATTTCACATATCAATTTATAAAGAATCGAAGTGGTTTTGGGTATTTATTAATACCCGACTCCGGTCTCTTCAAATTCAATTCCATCTAAATTCAAGTTATTCAATTAAATACTACTCAACTTTAATTATCGGATATCCCTTCTACTTAGCTATTCATATATCCGTTTTACATAGCAATTCATAATTGGTAGATAATCACGTTATCACCATTCATCCAACATATCATATCACAAAACAATTCATATCAGGAATATCATCCAGTCCCAAACACTCATCATCATTCAATCATTAATAAGCAAGATTGATCACTTCATTAATTACATTAATTAATGATCCTCAAATTACTTTCATAAGTTAATTATTATTAAATTCATTTAATAATTTAACCTTTAATCTAATTACATTCATTAATCAAGATCGATCAAAATCATAAATTAACTTCCTTAAGGATTAAACTAACTCCTTGATTAATTTATCCTTTAATTACACTGAGTAATTATTATTTAATTTCTTCCATAATGTAATTATCCTTAATTACTCCCCATCAAGTAATTAATTACATCCAGTAATCATCCCTCAATCACTTCACTAAGTAATTACACCTCATTAATTTCCTTAAGTAATTATACTTAATCCAACATCAAATGATTATTTTTAATTAATTAAACTTAATTAATTAACTAAAGTCATCCCATCAACTTAATTAATTACACCGAGTAATTAATTCCTTTAATTATTTCATTAAGTAATTAATAATTCTTTTACCTTAAGTAATTAACCTCTTAATTACTTATTACTTAATTATTTCTTAATTTATTAACCTTGATTAAATTAATCCTTAATTATCACCTTTAGGTACATTAAGTAATTAGGGTTTAATTAATAATTCAAATTAATTATTCTTCACCCATCCATATTAAATTCACTTACCCTATATTAATTGCTTAAATTTTATTATCCTATAATTACTTGCATTGATTAACCTTTAATTATCCTTATCAATTAATTGACTATAATTAATTACATAAATTAATTAATCTTTAATTAAACATATTTATTAATGAACCTTAATTAATCCATCTTTTAATCAATTATTGTAACAACCCGCATATTTATCGATTTTATATTTAAATATTTTATTTAAATATTTTGTCGTTAATCGGATATTGGTCCGAAAAGCTACTTTTTGCAAACGGTCAAATTAGGACTCGAGACCAATTCCATTGAGTTCGAAATGCCGTTTACAATTTTTCTAAGTATAAACATTGGTAGGTTTGGAGTTAGTAGAATTTCACTAACTTTTCCCGCTTTGGACTTTGGGGTATGATGCCCTTTCCGAATCTTTGAGAAGATTCTTGTGATATTGATTATCTCTTATTGATTGATCTTCTGTTGATCATTATTTACATACTTATAGTGGTATGTCATCATGGATATTTTATGTTTATGTCATATCTTTTATGTTATATCTTGTCATCTGATATTTATAGCTAGACTGACCCGTTTATTATTTTTCTTAAATAATACTCGGGTCAGACCGAGATGTTACAGGTGCTTCTGCTTGACTTCTTCCCAGGGATTCATCACTCTGACTTTTGGCTAACTGTTTAGATTAGCAGTTTTTGTTGTATACACTTGAGATATAGACTCATAGTTGTATTCTTTTGTATAGCACGTGTTGCTATTCTTTTGTATTATTATGGATCTTTTGACCACTACTCTGATGTACACTTTCATGTGTTAGTTATATATTCATATCTTCTTCCGCCTTTTTGATATGGATGTCTGTGACTGATTTGCGTTATGCTTATTTCTACGTTTGTTTTCGAAGATTATTTATAGCCACCGTGTGATAAGCAATTACATGGATGGTCGCTCCTCAACAGCCTTATTCTCCGTGCTAGTTGACAGCACTACTCCGTAGTGTTCTTGGCTAGCGTGGGTATAGAGGTGGGGCGTCACAGCTTGGTATCATTTACAAACTTCGAAACATTGTAGAATAACTTACAAAGGATCATCGTCCTAGGTCTATCTTAGGAGTCATACCATAGGATTAATTCGAGTCTTCGTACCGATTCATCCTATTTCCTTTATGATTCCTTATTTTATCTATCAAGATTGCTTGATGTTCATTGGTGAATAACCTTCTTCCTTCTCTTCTTTCTTAAAGGAAGCGACTTAAGGTCGTTGGCCTGGTTTATCTCGTAGGTCGTCTCCGACCTAAGCTCCTGATAAGTCGTTCGAGTTAGGTCGTTGGACCATTTACCTTAGGTCGCTCGACTATGTTAAGTCGTAGGTCGTTAGACCTTAGGTCGTTAGACATTAGGTCGTTCACCTTCCTTAAGTCGCTCGACCCCTCCACACTAGGTCGCTCGGCTTGCTTGAGTCGTAGGTCGTTGGACCTTAAGTCGCTTGCCTCCCTTAACTCCAGTTAGGTCGCTCGGCCATTGTGTTAGGTCGCGTGAACCCTTAGGTCGTTAGACCTCATTTTGCTTTAGGTCGTAGGCCGCTTGTATTCACTTAGGTCGTACCGTTTTGGACGGGGCGCTGCCCCGCACCCCGCCAGGGGCGCTGCCCCCTGGATCCCCGCGACCTGACCGGGCAGGTCGAACCCCGTAAGCGGTGGCGTTGCCCCCCACCCCCACCTTGGGGGGTTGCCACCCCCCTGGACCCCTCCTCCATAGGGGATCTTATCTGAAAAACATTGAGCTGATTTCCTTGGATTTTATTCACATCTCCGTATGCGATCTTTGTGATTGATTGTTTCTACAATTGCTTCTGTGTTTTGTCATTTTATAATATAAAGGTTTCAATACTAGTAGTAAATATCAAAACTCTTTTAACAAACAATTTCAACTCTATTTTTAATAACAAAGCTCTTTTCTTAAACCGTTTTCCAATCTATTAGTATATACAAACCTTTACCTCACTCGGATGAGAAATCTAATTAAACGACTTAGTAAAACAAGCGGTATGAAACGCTTGCGTTCACTTCGTCGGTTAATTCTTGGACTTGTTCGATTGAACCTCTTGTGACAATTTTATTAGTGAAGATTTACAGTTTGTTCGTAAATATTTAAGTTAAGCAAGTGGTTATGGGACATGAAGCTAAACTTCTATATTTACTAGCTTAGTGTAATTGACACTTCTCGTTGATCATGACGATCATTCTTATGCTTTAGACTAGCAACTGTGCGATGTCTCTTGTTGCGAGGTTAGACTAGACACCACTTGTGTGATTCCACTCACACATACCTTTTTGCTTTTTGGTTAGTCTGGACCTTAATCTGTGTGATTCCATTCACACATGTGGGGTAGCTCCCCTTGGTCTTCGGACCGTCATGTGATAGGCCTCTTTCTTTTTTCTATGATTTCTGGACTTCTTGCATTGATTTCTAGAATTTATGTCATTAACTTGTTATGAGTACAAGTTTGGGGTATGATTCCCTTTCCGAATCTTTGAGAAGATTCTTGTGATATTGATTATCTCTTATTGATTGATCTTCTGTTGATCATTATTTACATACTAATAGTGGTATGTCATCATGGATATTTTATGTTTATGCCATATCTTTTATGTTATATCTTTGTCATCTGATATTTATAGCTAGACTGACCCGTTTATTATTTTTCTTAAATAATACTCGGGTCAGACCGAGATGTTACAGGTGCTTCTGCTTGACTTCTTCCGAGGGATTCATCACTCTGACTTTTGGCTAACTGTTTAGATTAGCAGTTTTTGTTGTATACACTTGAGATATAGACTCATAGTTGTATTCTTTTGTATAGCACATGTTGCTATTCTTTTGTATTATTGTGGATCTTTTGACCACTACTCTGATGTACACTTTCATGTCTTAGTTATATATTCATATCTTCTTCCGCCTTTTTGATATGGATGTCTGTGACTGATTTGCGTTATGCTTATTTCTATGTTTATTTCCGAAGATTATTTATAGCCACCGTGTGATAAGCAATTACATGGATGGTTGCTCCTCAACAGCCTTATTCTCCGTGCTAGTTGACAGCACTACTCCGTAGTGTTCTTGGCTAGCGTGGGTATAGAGGTGGGGCGTCACAATTATACTTAAGAAATGAATTCTTAATTATTTTCACACAGTAATTTTCCTTAAATTACCGTCATCAAGTAAGCATTCTAATGGTTAATTTTCCTTAATCAATTATCCTCTAATCAGGAATTAATTAGATCTTTAATCCATACTTAAACTAGTTAACCCCAAATAAATTCACCTTTAAAACATTAAATAATTAATACCTTATTAAATTTAATCATTTAATTTACCCTTGAAAAACATATAGGATTAACTCCTTATATAATTATCTAACTACCACCATTTGAAGACATTTACAACCTTGGAACTCATTTTAAAACATGCTAACGCTTTGTATAAAACTTGATTTAACCCTTCCTTTGAACTAACACTTTTAGAGAAGATTTTTTTAACTCAGTTTAAATTTTAAAACTGTTATAGGTTGTTAACAGATTTCAAAATTAATCCTAACACAAAACTAAACGACGGAGCCAAAACATCAGAGACCCCGAGACACTCACGTGTCCTCTTCTACATTTACTTGGAGTCGCATAGGTTTCAACCCGAGAACAAAGAATAAGGGAACTTCATCTTCCTAAACTCAAACCAAAATACACAGATGTATCATGACCCCTGTGCACGTACACATCGACGCTAATCAACTCCGTTCCCAACTCTGACCTTCTGCATGTCAGCGATAGCACTTCCGATCGTCTAGACCCTTCAGAATGATTTATCTGGCTAGAAATCACCATTGTGCGAAATGGGGATACCTGTAAACCAGGCATGCCATCAAACCTCCTCGAAATCAATACCGCCGATCACCAGAAAAACCCAATCCCCTATCCCAAGTTTCGTCGACGTCGAAACTTCTATTCCAATCATCCTCACCAAGACCGATTCACTCTTGACGTCGTGACGAACCCAAAAACAACTACGACCCACCCAGACTCTTAAACCCTAGTTCGTCAAACGGACGTCGCCACGGTGGCATAAAAATCCATCCCCTATTTTTTCCATGGTCGTCAATCTTCCAGCTTCCTCTGGTATTAATTTCGGCCCTTCACATCAACTCGTTCACTCGCAAATGCTAAAAACCCAAATCCCGATCAACCCTCGATTCATCCCTAATTTCACTTTTATAAATCTAAATTTTATTTTTTTAAAATCGTAATTTTCAAAAACGAATCTGAATATATGCATGTAACATCAAAATTGATTAAGTAAAGAATTTAATGTGTATAAAAATCCTACTGCTCTTCCTCTCTTTATTTACAACTTCCATCAATTTCTTACTAAATATATTTTAAACCAGAAATCTTGAAATTTTGCACAACTTTTGTCATATCACGATGATTATAGAGAATCTAGAACTAGAATTTAGATTTGATCGAATTTTTTTTTGAACCTGTAAAAAAATTGAACAGAGCAGTATTCTGTAAACATATATGCACACCAATCTATCATATAGATATACATCCAGTTCGTATTTAAACCGTCATACTTTACTTAAATTCACAGCATGCAACAAGGATTTTTAACAGATTAAAAGTTTTGTTCACACTCACCTTAGAATGTTTGAACAGACAGCTGGTGCATTGGTTTTGAATAGAAATTTGAATTTACTGCTTCAGGTTTCGAGCTTTGTTTGATTTGATCTAAACTTGCTTTGCTCTAAAACTGAGTCGAGTCTTTGTTTCTAAACTAACTTGAACTTGTTTTAAATCCTTTCTGGCTTGATAATTTGAAAAGGTTTGATTTTATGGTTTTCTTCTTTTCTTTCTTTTTTTTTCTTGAGAAGGAGGAAAGAAGATTATCTTAGCCTGTTTTAAACAAACTTGATTTTTATTTCCATCAAAGTCTTAAGGTTGCCACTTGTAATTCCATAATAAAATCAAACTAACATTTGTATTTACATGTTTATTTCTCTCTACACTTGTTTATTTCTTAAATAACATGATTTACATTTGTTACTTTACTTGTTTTTAGCATGAAGATAGTTATTATATAATGTATGTCCTTTATATAACTTATGTGTTATAATTTATATTTTTCTTTTATTTGTATTTATATACCCTTTTTAGAAAATAAGTTTAAAGCTAATCTATACATTATTAAATAATCACATTTTCATATTTATATATTTAAATCCAATTTTATTTCAAGATATTTATCTTTTGAATTTCAAATTCTAATCCAAATTCCATTCAAAATCAACTCATTCAAATATATATCTAAACAACACATATTTAATCTATTTGGAAATAATAAGTTTTGTCATCTTAAATAATCATATCAGGAGATTGTCATATAAATATCTACCCAGATATAAATATTAATTATCAGATTTATTCGTTCAACTTAAAGTCAGTGTTAAAACAGTTAGAATCAGATAATTTTCCAAATACCCGATGTTCAAAAAAATCCGGGTTATCACATTACTCCCCCCTTAGAATCTTTTCGTCCTCGAAAAGGAACGAAACCAAAAGTTATTAAAATACTTAATATCAGTTAAATTTCTCTTTGATTATTTTTTAAACACTTTTAAAATCCACATAATATTACAAAATAGTTTTTATATAAAAAAAATACTTTTATAACTCGATGTTTCAACAAGTTTATCCTCGTTCTCATAGAAATTCGGCATACGTTGATCAGGCGTAGGACTGAAAATCTACAAGTGCTTGGCAGACCCGTTTTCAACATCCAGTGAAAATAATTTGAAAATAATTTTATTAAAAATATTGAAAACATTTTTTTTTAAATAAAGGAATATATTTGGTGAGAATGCTCTGGAAATCATCACGCCCATCCATGGTCACAGTTACATTCCAGGGTTACTTTGCCGTCGCAGCAAAAATCCATATAACTGCAGGCTCTCCGCGGCCTCTCGATTACGCCATGGATCCCACACAACAGATTACAGTTACACCCAGGGTTACTTTGCCATCGCAGCAAAAGTCCATGTAACTGCAGGCTTTTAGCGGCCTCTGATTTTCGCTGTCAAAATGAAACTTCTCCACTCCCACATAGGTCGTGGTCTGCCGATATAAAATCAAACGCAGACTATTGGCTCTCAGCGGCACATACCACTTTCGCTATGTTATACCATAGGTCGCAGTCTACCGATATAAAATCAAACGTAGACGGTTGGCTCTCAGCGACACACACGGCTTTCGCTATGGTATACTCTACTTATTATCCCCAGGAACTAGTTTCGTCCGGACTCCTCACAGGATCAACTTTAGAACCCCCCCTTGGGGTTCAAGGCAACACCACCCGGTGGTACTCCTGAGAAGTCCATTCCAAGGGAGCGCCTTTTTCCCCAGAGCATCATCAAAACATTTTATACTATACATATATAGTATCTTTAAATCATACACCTAGTATGATCTCATACAAAGCTCCTTTACACAGAATCGATTATTCCAAAATCGATAATTCTCAAATTAGGCTTTCCAAATGTAATATTGATTTTACAAAAAAAATCAAAAGCCTTTCCAAATCCATAGGTTCCCAAAACTTTTTTCCAAAATCCTCATATGATCCTTTACATATATATATATATATATATATATATATATATATATATATATACAGATATATATGATTTTTAAAACTTTGGATCATTTCAAACTTGTATAAAACTCCTTTATACTTCAAACACTTCCAAAAACCATTTTTTCCGGCAAAAGATTCATCAAGGGGAGTTATATCTTATATAACAAAGATATATAACTTTGTTTATTCAAAATCAAATATTCAAATTTGATTACTCTTTACAAAACCATTTACCATATCACTTACTTCCATAAACAAAATTTCAACCATAGAAATATCCAATTTCCACTTTACTTCATCATATATTTCACAAAATATATTTTTCATTTCAAAAACCATTTCACATTTCTTATCCACAAATTCTCAGTATCAATTTTATTCAAATCCGTACGATGTACATATATCATCCGTACGCTATACCAATCTGATCGCTCACTCGATCACACAATTTCATTTCCGAACTAGTATTGTCCACCCGACTTCCTAGTGCGGACACAGATCTGGTTTCTTGATCAGAAACCGTCATTCTCCTTGCATAGTCATAACTATGATAGAGAATATCCAGAACTAATCAACAATCCATATCCAGGTTCGCCGTTGAAAATCGAGTGAAAAATCCCACACGAGTCGATATAACTATCTCGAAATTCAGTGCTCGAATCTGGATCAAATCACTATGCGAATAGAATAACATATGTACACCCTACGTATTTATCTCTATTGGTTATTAGCTAAATGAATTCCATTTATATTCACATTTACTTAAATTTTCATTTACTAACTCACAATTGCTTCAATCCATTTGGATTATCACCTCTATTCTTATCTCGATTGGGTATTTAACCATTAACAGTTTGAACTCCGACCAGTTTATTTAGAAAATAGCTTGAATTTTTTTTTAAAAATAGATAAGTAGTTTGAAAACAATTACTAGTTTGTAAAATAGGTATAAAATAGTTAGAAAATAGTTAAAATAAATTTAGAAATTTTAGATAATTGCAAAATAATAGTAAGATAATAATTAGTTTTGTAAAATAGTTGAAATATAGTAATTGGTTTATAAAACAGTTGGAAAATAGTTAAACAGTTTCAAAAATAATTGTAAAACAAGTATAAGATAGTTTGGCTTTTTAAAAGAAAGGTTGTATTTATAGTTAATAGCTTAGAAAATAGGTTTATATTAAAACAATTTATATTAAAAATAGTCCAGAGTCAAAACTGTTCACTTCCCAATCTCCATTCTCATTAATTCAATTTAAATTTTCCCTTCCATTTAAATTGACCCAGTTCCAATTTAAATAACTTCAATTTCTATTGAAATTGATTCAACCCCAATTCAAGTTGAATTAACCACAGTTTCTTTCCAAATTTAATTTTATTCAACCTTGATCTCAAATTCTACTAATTCAAATAAATTTCAATTTAACTAGTTCTAGTTTTAACTCATTTCATCTCCAGTTTGAATTTATCTCAATTTCGAACTCCATTACCAAATCAAGTTGAATTATTCTTGATTTTATCCCAAAATTTAATTCAAATTCCATTTGAATTTTAAAACTATTCAACTTTAATTATAATTCCAAATTATTCAAATCAATTTGGACTAATTTTAAATTGAATCCACTTCAATTTCATTCCATTTCAAATTAATCAAATTCAATTTTTCCATTTGAATTTTATACTTACACATCTTCAATCACAATTTTAGTTAATTCAAATCAAATTCAATTTGAACTAATTTCAATTCAAATTCCAGATTTAAACCACCACGAATTATATAAATTCGAGTTAAATTTACTAAGGTTGGTTTAACTCTTTAAACCAATTTAACCTTTATTAAAAGCTTTTAAACAATTTAATTTCAAGTCAAATTCTCAAAATTCCATTTTAAATTATCTCTATAATGAATATATTACCACACTTCACTTCTCATTCATTCAAACAAATCCAATTTACAATTTAAAGATTATTAATAACAATAGGATGATATCATCCAATTCATCTTAAAACATCCATCAATTTCTAATTTCCAGATCTCAAACCCATTTTGAGATCACACAAACTCCCAAATTCAAATTAACCATTTAACTTTCCAAGTTAAATTCCAATTCCATCTTGAAATTCCCAAACCGTGTTGATCATTCCAACTTATTTAACTTTTTCCCAAATTAAACTCAATTCACCAAATCCAGTCAACCTTACCCAATTTGAAACTCCATTTCAAATTTTAAACTTCACATTAATAATTATCCCATTTAAAAGTTCAAAAACTTATCACCTTGGGTATCACATCTTATTCTAAACTCAAAACTCACCATTTAGAGTTTATTTCCAACCACCTTTGATATTATGTATATCCACATGTATAGATATTAATTTCTTTTACATACCAAGTTATACTTTAAAATTTTGAACCACCTTTGGTTTTAATTCAAAACAAATTTCTTTTTAAATTTTCAAACAACTCTCGTTTGAAATAGGACCATTTCATTCAAATGCATTAAATAATATTATTTGTTATTTCTTTAAATTAATTACTTCATTAATTAATCACATTCGGTAATTAACTTATTTCTTAATTACCTTCATTAAGTAATTGTCCCATAAATTACTTACCTCTAGTTACTTCATTAAGTAACTCCTTCTTATTTATTAATTCCAATTATTATCCACTAATTAATCTCATTAAATAAAGTTTAATTAATTACATAAATTAATTGATTATCCTTATCCTGAAACCTTTCCCAATTCAAGATTTAATTTCAGTTTGAATCCGTTTCAAACTTGTCTTTAATTTAATTTCAATTTGGTTGTAATTCTATTACCACTTAATTCTTACTATTACTTTTAATTTAATTAATATTACAACCAATTTCCTTAATATAATAGATAATCTATTTCTTATATAAGATTCATTTACTTTTGAAATCATTTAAAAATCTTTATATAAGAAAATAACAAGTACGCTCTCTCATATATATACACTCAACTCATTCTAGGGTACCACTTACCCTATCCTTAATGAGTAATCCCAATAGAGCCAAGGTTCTCGCTTAACCCTCAGCTCTGATACCAAATGTAACAACCCGAAAATTTCGATCCCGAAATTTCCAGATAGTTAGTGGAAAGAAGAAAGAGTAAGAAGAAAGAGATAGAAGAATAACAGAAAAGAAACACACAATCTCACATTCGCAGCGGATAAAATATAATATCACATAAATAATGGTTTTACAAAAAGAACTATATCATTACACTTATATCTTTATACATCAGAGTTACATTCTTACACAAATACCGAACAATTAAAACTAACTTGTCCCAGATAAATATAGCAAAACATCTCCTACGTTCCTGCCATCCAGCTCGTCTCTTGAGCTCCAGAACGTCCTTACCTGAAAATCTGTAATACTCGGTCTGACCCGAGCATTACATCAAAGTAACACCCGGGTCAGGCTGGAAACCAGCGTGAGTAAACTCATCTAACAAGGAATATCCCAAAACATACAACTTATATAAACCCGGGGTAACTTATCAATTTACAACTTAACAAGCTGTTATAAACATCATCTATATCACACATCAATCTCTAAGTACCCAAAGGATTAAATGATCCAATTTATTTAAGTCATCCCATTTCAGCCAATTGATTTCACATATCAATTTATAAAGAATCGAAGTGGTTTCGGGTATTTACTAATACCCGACTCCGGTCTCTTCGAATTCAATTCCATCTAAATTCAAGTTATTCAATTAAATACTACTCAACTTTAATTAACGGATATCCCTTTTACTTAGCAATTTATATATCCTTTTTACATAGCAATTCATAATTGGTAGATAATCACGTTATCACCATTCATCCAACATATCATATCACAAAACAATTCATATCAGGAATATCATCCAGTCCCAAACACTCATCATCATTCAATCATTAATAAGCAAGATTGATCACTTCATTAATTACATTAATTAATGATCCTCAAATTACTTTCATAAGTTAATTATTATTAAATTCATTTAATAATTTAACCTTTAACTTAATTACATTCATTAATCAAGATCGATCAAAATCATAAATTAACTTCCTTAAGGATTAAACTAACTCCTTGATTAATTTATCCTTTAATTACACTGAGTAATTATTATTTAATTTCTTCCATAATGTAATTATCCTTAGTTACTCCCATCAAGTAATTAATTACATCCAGTAATCATCCCTCAATTACTTCACTAAGTAATTACACCTCATTAATTTCCTTAAGTAATTATACTTAATCCAACATCAAATGATTATTTTTAATTAATTAAACTTAATTAATTAACTAAAGTCATCCCATCAATTTAATTAATTACACCGAGTAATTAATTCCTTTAATTATTTCATTAAGTAATTAATAATTCTTTTACCTTAAGTAATTAACCTCTTAATTACTTATTACTTAATTATTTCTTAATTTATTAACCTTGATTAAATTAATCCTTAATTATCACCTTTAGGTACATTAAGTAATTAGCCTTTAATTAATAATTCAAATTAATTATTCTTCACCCATGCATATTAAATTCACTTACCCTATATTAATTACTCAAATTTTATTATCCTATAATTACTTACATTGATTAACCTTTAATTATCCTTATCAATTAATTGACTATAATTAATTACATAAATTAATTAATCTTTAATTAAACATATTTATTAATGAACCTTAATTAATCCATCTTTTAATCAATTATACTTAAGAAATGAATTCTTAATTATTTTCACATAGTAATTTTCCTTAAATTACCGTCATCAAGTAGGCATTCTAATGGTTAATTTTCCTTAATCAATTATCCTCTAATCAGGAATTAATTAGATCTTTAATCCATACTTAAACTAGTTAACCCCAAATAAATTCACCTTTAAAACATTAAATAATTAATACCTTATTAAATTTAATCATTTAATTTACGCTTGAAAAACATATAGGATTAACTCCTTATATAATTATCTAACTACCACCATTTGAAGACATTTACAACCTTGGAACTCATTTTAAAACTTGCTAACGCTTTGTATAAAACTTGATTTAACCCTTCCTTTGAACTAACACTTTTAGACAAGATTTTTTTTAACTCAGTTTAAATTTTAAAACTGTTATAGGTTGTTAACAGATTTCAAAATTAATCCTAACACAAAACTAAACGACAGAGCCAAAACATTAGAGACCCCGAGACACTCACGTGTCCTCTTCTACATTTACTTGGAGTCGCATAGGTTTCAACCCGAGAACAAAGAATAAGGGAACTTCATCTTCCTAAACTCAAACCAAAATACACAGATGTATCATGACCCCTGTGCACGTACACATCGACGCTAATCAACTCCGTTCCCAACTCTGACCTTCTGCATGTCAGCGATAGCACTTCCGATCGTGTAGACCCTTCAGAATGATTTATCTGGCCAGAAATCACCATTGGGCGAAATGGGGATACCCGTAAACCAGGCATGCCATCAAACCTCCTCGAAATCAATACCGCCGATCACCAGAAAAACCCAATCCCCTATCCCAAGTTTCGTCGACGTCGAAACTTCTATTCCAATCATCCTCACCAAGACCGATTCACTCTTGACGTTGTGACGAACCCAAAAACAACTACGACCCACCCAGACTCTTAAACCTTAGTTCGTCGAATGGACGTTGCCACGGTGGCATAAAAATCCATCCCTTATTTTTTCCATGGTCGTCAATCTTCCAGCTTTCTCTGGTATTAATTTCGGCCCTTCATGTTAGGACCCGATTCTTCGTCTTCCGAAAATTCAACATCGATACTCACTTTATCGACTGCCGAGCAATCGAACGACGAAAAACCGAACACTGAGGGTTTAAGAAAAATAAAAGACAGAAGAAGAGAGAGAAGATAGAGAGAAAAAGATAGAAAATAGAACGGAATAGAAAACAACAGAACAACATCATAATCTCACAATTCGTAGCGGAACAACATATAATAATAAATGAATAATCTTTAAACAAAGAACTATATTAGTTATTACATTTTATACTTTACATCATATCATCAGAGTGTACAACAACAACAACAAACAGTGCAACGGAAAAAGAAATACTATATACTAGTAATACGCCATGCCATCCATCTTGCCTCCAGCAACTCCAGAATATCCAGAATATCCTGATAAACCTTAACTCTTGACTGCCCGTGTGGAAATTGGTGGGCACCCAGAGTTTAGGAAGGAAAACAATAAACTCCGAGTCAGTCATGTGACTGGTGTGAGAACTCAAAACAGTTTATTTATCTTTAAAATCAAAATAGAAGAATATTTTTAAAGTCAATTCGCAATGCTTTTAAAAATGAGACTACCATAAGACCTCCCGCCACACACACAATGCAAACGCAGACTTGGAGGAGATTTCTTCTTATGTTAGTCGAAGATGCTTGATACACATTTAAAAAGAACATTTGATATTATTATTAGTGCATAGTGTAGGAAAAATTCATTTCGAAAGTAGAATATAAATCTTAGCCAGCATAGGTACCATTATATTATGCCTACTAATAGCTACCATATTAGATGGCAGGTTCTACAACTAAAACCGTACAAGTCACGTATTGTTTCTTTGGATTTCCAACGAATGATCAGGCCAAGGAACTTCCCATTGCCACATGAGAATGCCTCTGGATGGACATCCCCGAGAACCAAACCGGATCTCTACCAACACAAGGCCGGGTTACCCCTAACTGAGTAACAACTGACCGAATATGCCATCCCCCGGTCCTTTGGGACCTTTTCACCGAGCGCTCGCAATCAATTCACACAATCATAACAAAGTGTTTTCAACATGAGTAAGTATCTGGGCTCCATACCATGATACCACCCTTTTCCAGAAGGAAATGCACACATCCTAAAGGGCGCTACCCCTCATAACCTTGCTGCTTCTTTCCTGTTTTGACCATTCACGGGGTGTGAGGCTCGACGAAGTCACGTCCACAAAAACATACTTTATACAAAAGCCATGCTTTGGGTCAACAAATGATCATAAAAATGATCACCAGAATAGACGATCAAATAAACGATCCTATCACAAATAACCAACACAATGATCATTTACAGCAACACTCAGCATGTCACATTACCAAATTGGGAATATATCGCTGATAACATTCAACTACATAACCTCTGAGCTCGTACGTCTCAGAGAAGGGTGTTAAGCTAAAAGAATAAATTCTCCGCCACCAACAGAAACATATTTGAATGAAATCGGCTTTATATCTCAACTTGTAATGTCAAACATACAATCCACACAAGTCTGTTCCGGGCTCGAACAAAACCGAAGGTACTTACAAAGAAGTCCTTGCAATCCGGATATTCACAATCCTGATCGGATTCACCATCACATATGGAGAACTCAATACCGTAGCTACTCGGTGCAGAGTCAATCGACAGGTCATCCTATCGCTCTCGCAAATACCGGGTCTTCAACACCGATCTTCAATGCAATTCACAACGACGTATCACATATTCGGAATGGGTTATACGACCCCATGGTCCTTTCCCGGTTAACCTGAATAGTGAGCGCTTATTCAAAAATAAGTGTGGCGTACACATTCAAACAAATCACATCAAATACCCATTCAAAGGGAAATATTGATAGTCGGTTATTGAACTATCAATGGATATGCACACATCACCAGTTTCCAAATAATTTTCCAAATTATTTATTTCTCAAAAATCATATCTTTACAAGATATAAAATTTTCACACTTCAAAAATAAATCAATATTTATTTTTCTAAACCAATCCCACTTTCTTTTATAAATTCCATAGTGAATTTATATTTCACAATATCTATGAATATACAACTTCAATTATTCATTTCCAATTTATCTTCAAAAAGATAAATTCTCTAAACGTTTCATTTCACATTGGAAAAACATTTCCATACTTATTTATTCATAAGTAATTCACAAATTTTATTTATTTTCAACACTTGGAAAATATTCAATATACTTAAATCGAAATTAAGTACATATTTCATTCTTTTAGGAAATCATTCTCTTAAACATATTTATTTGGGCCAAAACGAATGTTGCGTAAAACATCATTACGACAACCCAAAATCACTAGTATAGGGATTCGAAATTAAAATAGATATATAAATCCCAATACTATACAAAACATTTCCTTTCGGAAATCATTTACTATAACAACAGTGTTATAGTCCACCATTTCCTTTTATTTCTCGAAAACGTCTATTTCAACAATAAATGTCGAAATCTATGGTTTCGAATCTCAACACAATTAAAACATCGTTAGGTCGTTTTAATTCTATTTAAAATATCACATTCTAAACGTTTTCTTTAACCTATTATTCACTATTCAAAAACGTGAATATACTACGTTTAACAAATTTCATCCTTTTATTCATTTTATTTCAAAGGATTATTCACAGTCAAAAACGTGAATATAACTCCATTTATAGGTTTCAACAATTTACTTATCAAAATAAGTCATTTGCGAATTTATAAAACAACGTTTATAAATTCCATTTCTAATTATTTTATAACAACTTCCTTTTATAAATTTTCTTTATTAACCTATTCGATTTATAACTCAATTATAAACTAAAGGTTCATATTATAAGTTAAATGCTTATAAAACGATTATTTACAAAATCGTTCCTTTTAAACTTCATAATTATAAATCTTATAATTTATAAGATTTCAATTATTTATCCAAATATATCCTTTAATAACTTCACAAAATTTATAAATCTTACTATTTATAAATTTCATTTATAACTTCACCATTTATAATTTTATAAATTCCATTCATTTACAAAATTCATTTTCACTTCATTCAAATACTTATAAAAACTCGTTTTATAATGTCAATATTTCGATTCATAAATATCCATTTATAAATCTCTTAATATAAATCAATTTATATTATTCTTTAAAACGTCTTTAATCTCCTTTATTATTTCACCATTTTGATTCGTGAAATAATTACATTTATAAATCCTATATTTAAACTTTTCACAATAAATTCTAAAATCCCGATTAAACTATTTTATAAAATCATTAGCATCATATTCTCAAAAATCAGTTTTTTTAACTATATTTCTCAAAAATCATAATTTTTATAACTTTAAAATTATAACGTTTATTTATTTAAAATGAATCAATTTCCAAATATATAGTATATTTTCAAAAATCACTTTAAAAATCATTTTAAAATTCCAAAGTTTGGTCCAATGATGCTACACACCAAATAGTCAATCACGACAACAACGATATCATATATCGATATGATAATCAATCAAATATCAAAATATCTGAAATCAAAAATAAATACTGTTGAGGAATCCAGTTGGATCCCTCCAACCTGTTTCCTGCATCCACAAACATTAGCACAATACCAATTTCGCTCCAGTACGAAATTATCGCGGTATATGGGATTTAAAATATTATCCGCTTAATAACGGCGCAATAGGGTCTCATCCGCTAAACAAATAAATGCGGGAAATCAATAACTCCAATATATACATATGCCAATATATATATATTGCTATTATATATAATACCAGTTTCACTGTTTATGAAATATTCGCGGTATATGTTTTTAATAAATAACATCCGCTTACTAACGGCGCATAATGTCTATTTTAACAATCAATAGATATCAATCATCATTCAAACATGCATTCAAATATTTTAAATCTAACTATTTAAAATAAAATCGAAACTGATTCGATGAGTGAGAAATTCTCACCTTGATTTCAATTTCGTTTTAGCGATTTATTTCGAATAAAATTAAACGGACATTTAATTTTACCCAAAATTCTCACTAACTCCAAACGACTCCAATCCAATTCCATAGCGTAATGCTCGTCCATACGATTCCAACGCAACTGGTTTCGCGCATTTTCGACCTCGTATGAAAAAGATATGAATTTTTGAAGTTACACGAGTTTATACTTAATAAAATTACAACATAAATTAAAATTATAAACCTAAGCAAATATGGGCCGTAGATTTCCAAACCCTTCAGATCCGTGCGTCCCCCCCCCCCCATCTTCTCCTTCACGCGCACAACTACATGCAACTCACGTTTTAGCCGAACCCATTGTACATTTTTAGGGTTAAGAAATTCGACCACTTCACTCGATTAAAACTCGATCAGAGACTTCCACAGCGGTTGTTTTGTTGTCCCTCATCTCATTTCTTATTGTCCTTCTTAGGGGAATGTAAGAGGGAAAGCCCTTTTTGTTTCATTTTTCTTTTTTTTTCCCTTTACACTTAGCCACTTGAAAAGCAAGTAATTTTTTCTGGGCCTTTATTCTTTTTTTAGGTTCACTAGGATTTTTAGTGGTTGGAATTTCTAGTTATCTTGGTAGGAATCTGATACCTGGATTTCCTTCTCAACAAATTCTTTTTTTTCCACAAGGGATCGTGATGTCGTTCTATGGGATCGCGGGTTTATTCATTAGTTCCTATTTGTGGTGCACAATATCGTGGAATGTAGGTAGTGGTTATGATCGATTCGATAGAAAAAAACCCTTTGTCCCGCCCATTGTAGCACGTGTGTCGCCCAGGGCATAAGGGGCATGATGACTTGATGCTAGCCCACCTCGATAGCTCCATTCGGCCCCCAAGAAGTTGAACTCAGCTGCACCCTTACCCTCGTGTTGCGTGCGCAACTGACCACGAACGGCCCCCCTAGACGCCACCACGTCGCTCCATATTTGATCATGACCGTTGAACTTCAAGCTCTCGTCGTGCTCTTCAATACTCTAGTTGAAAGTTTAGCCTAATAGTCGACGGATTTGGAGTAATTGGAGGAGAACGATCATGAGTTTCTGGCCGTTGAAAAGGAGGGGGCGGCTGTGCAGTTGAATTAGGGTTTTCTTTTTTTTTTCTTTTTTTTTTTGATTTTAAGGTGTATTTATAGAGAATTTTCGAACACTATTCATCCGGAAATTCCGAACTCCGATTTACGCGCCGTAACCAGCGTTCCTAGGGTTTACCCCGCGTTCCGGACACAATGGAACAGGTTTCGGAAGCTAATTCGGACATCTGTGCGAGTTATGGTATAAACGTTCAATTTAAATTAAACCGATTTAAGCGATTTTCTAGGCGTTTTAATTCGTACCGGACAAACGGTAAATCCAATTGACACGAAATTTGAAACCTTACAATAATATCACATTACGGATCCGATGAAACTGGTTTCGTCGAAATCCGAGACTTTTTGAAAAATGGCTATTTTAACTCGCCAAATTAAAATTAAAAATAAATCGATGCGTTTCGAGCTGCCACGATCAAACGATAACTCCGATTGACACGAAATTTGAAATCCGGTAATAACTAACTATTACGGATCCAATGAAACTGGTTTCGTTCAATTCTGAGACTGTTCAAAAATTAACTATTTTCACTAGTCGATTTTAATATTAAAATATTCAATTTTCACAAATTAACTCTTAAATCGATTTTAAAAGTTCTAAAATATCATTCTAACTCCCATATGATAAAATAAAATTTTACAAATCATTTTCAATCGTATTTAACTCAATTTTCAATTATTTCCATAATTTAACTTATTAAATTATCGATTTAATTCTTCAATTAAATCCAATAATTCAAATAAAAATTTATTTGACTTATAAATTCACTTATTAATATTTAAAATTAATTAAATATTCAAATTTTAATTATTAAAAATCCTGGGTCGTTACAATCTTCCCCCCTTAAAAGAATTTCGTCCTCGAAATTATTAAGTGAGAAAAGTTATAGAATCTATTAACTTTCCAAAATTCATAGTTAATACTTCTTACAATAACTTTACTAAGTTTCAAATCATACTTAGTTATCTTGTCAAAACAATTACTATTGTTTAACTTTCAATTCCAAATCAAAGTTATAGTTTTCAAAACTTTCCAATTTTCTCAAATTTTTTCTAACGCCTTAAATTTTCGGAAAAAATCGCCATAGTCTCCTTTGCGCGGCTCGATCCGAAAAAAAAAATGACAGTATATATATCACAAATATACATCTCATCAAGTAATGAGGCATCCCGCAGGGAAAAAGTATAAAAGTACGGTATGTAATCCGAGATATGTACCTTATATTCTATTAGCAAGCATATATGCTAATATAGCGCGAAAGCGAGCTCCAAATGCGAAGCAAACGCGATCCGCACCTACTAAACACTCAACAACAACATGAGAATCATGCATATATGACAGTAGTATCAATATACAACATATAGCAACATAACAACTATATATGCCAACATAGCAAATGTAGTAAAACAATAAATTCAAACATCAACCTACTATCATCCATAACCAAATCAATATTCATTTATATTCTCATTAATATTCAATGAAATGGTTTTTCAATTTAATCACATTTGATTCTTTAACAGTGGATGTTTTTACTAACATTCATTTTCAATTAGTTTATATTTACTAATTCATATTCAAGTTGGTTCACTTCCAAATCAAATTCAATCTATTTAAGATTCATTTAACTTCCAATTGGATTTCAATTACTTTAGCTTTCAATTTCATTAACACTTAATGAATTATACACAATCATCTAACAATCATATAACAACCAATGTTTATTAATTACAACCAAATTCCTTTGCTTATAAATTGGTTTAATTAATTGATTTTCATTCTATTATTCAACTTTCTAATAACATTAGATTTTTATGAATTAACACTTATATTCATTATTCCATATTAACTAAATTCACATTCAATTGATTTACTTTCAATCCATTAATTCAATTCAATTCAAAAGTTGAATTCCATTTACATAACTTAACTTCATATCTATCACTTTTATTTACAACTCATATTCATATATATATATATATATCCATATAGTTTCACTTCTTATATATATAAGTTTATTTCACAATTGTAATTCACTTTAATTATAATTCAATTCTTATAATTCTTTTGCTTATACAATTATTCTTCTATTTAGATTATTCAAACAACTAAACAATCCACTTATATACACTTTAATAATTCTGAAAAATTATTTTCTTTATATATAAAATGTAATCAAGGTAAAATTATTTCATTTACCCAATTTAAAATCAATATTGTGCCGAATTGTTCTATTCAAGTGTTTAGAAACCCCTTCGGCATAGTCTTGCGGACCACGCCGACGAAAGTTCATATGCCACTCAACAAACCAATCATCACAATATAAAACAATTTTATATCCACTAACAAATACGCTCTCATAGCTATTATTACACTCAAACTCATTCTAGAGTACTACTGACTCTATCTATAATGAGTAATACCCAACAGAACCATGGTTGTCGCTTAACCATATGCTCTGATACCACATTGTCAGGACCCGATTCTTCGTCTTTCGAAAATTCAACATCGATACTCACTTTATCGACTGCCGAGCAATCGAACGACGAATAACCGAACACTGAGGGTTTAAGAAAAAGAAAAGACAGAAGAAGAGAGAGAAGATAGAGAGAAAAAGATAGAAAAGATAGAAAATAGAACGGAATAGAAAACAACAGAACAACATCAGAATCTCACAATTCGCAGCGGAACAACATATAATAATAAATGAATAATCTTTAAACAAAGAACTATATCAGTTATTACATTTTATACTTTACATCATATCATCAGAGTGTACAACAACAACAACAAACAGTGCAGCGGAAAAAGAAATACTATATACTAGTAATACGCCATGTCATCCATCTTGCCTCCAGCAACTCCAGAATATCCAGAATATCCTGATAAACCTTAACTCTTGACTGCCCGTGTGGAAATTGGTGGGCACCCAGAGTTTAGGAAGTAAAACAATAAACTCCGATATATACATATGCCAATATATATATATATATATTGCTATTATATATAATACCAATTTCACTGTTTATGAAATATTCGCGGTATATGTTTTTAACAAATAACATCCGCTTACTAACGGCGCATAATGTCAATTTTAACAATCAATAGATATCAATCATCATTCAAACATGCATTCAAATATTTTAAATCTAACTATTTAAAATAAAATCGAAACTGATTCGATTGAGTGAGAAATTCTCACCTTGATTTCAATTTCGTTTTAGCGATTTATTTCGAATAAAATTAAACGGACGTTTAATTTTACCCAAAATTCTCACTTACTCCAAACGACTCCAATCCAATTCCATAGTGTAGTGCTCGTCCATACGATTCCAACGCAACTGGTTTCGCGCGTTTTCGACCTCGTATGAAAAAGATATGAATTTTTGAAGTTACACGAGTTTATACTTAATAAAATTACAACATAAATTAAAATTATAAACCTAAGCAAATATGGGCCGTAGATTTCCAAACCCTTCAGATCCGTGCATCCCCCCCCATCTTCTCCTTCACGCGCACAACTACAGGCAACTCACGTTTTAGCCGAACCCATTGTACATTTTTAGGGTTAAGAAATTCGACCACTTCACTCGATTAAAACTCGATCAGAGACTTCCACAGCGTAGCCCACCTCGATAGCTCCATTCGGCCCCCAAGAAGTTGAACTCGGCTGCACCCTTACCCTCGTGTTGCGTGCGCAACTGACCACGAACGGCCCCCCCTAGACGCCACCACGTCGCTCCATATTTGATCATGACCGTTGAACTTCAAGCTCTCGTCGTGCTCTTCAATACTCTAGTTGAAAGTTTAGCCTAATAGTCGACGGATTTGGAGTAATTGGAGGAGAACGATCATGAGTTTCTGGCCGTTGAAAAGGAGGGGGCGGCTGTGCAGTTGAATTAGGGTTTTCTTTTTTTTTCTTTTTTTTTGATTTTAAGGTGTATTTATAGAGAATTTTCGAACACTATTCATCCGGAAATTCCGAACTCCGATTTACGCGCCGTAACCAGCGTTCCTAGGGTTTACCCCGCGTTCCGGACACAATGGAACACGTTTCGGAAGCTAATTCGGACATCTGTGTGAGTTATGGCTATAAACGTTCAATTTAAATTAAACCGATTTAAGCGATTTTCTAGGCGTTTTAATTCGTACCGGACAAACGGTAAATCCAATTGACACGAAATTTGAAACCTTACAACAATATCACATTACGGATCCGATGAATCTGGTTTCGTCGAAATCCGAGACTTTTTGAAAAATGGCTATTTTAACTCGCCAAATTAAAATTAAAAATAAATCGATGCGTTTCGAGCTGCCACGATCAAACGATAACTCCGATTGACACGAAATTTGAAATCCGGTAATAACTAACTATTACGGATCCAATGAAACTGGTTTCGTTCAATTCTGAAACTGTTCAAAAATTGACTATTTTCACTAGTCGATTTTAATATTAAAATATTCAATTTTCACAAATTAACTCTTAAATCGATTTTAAAAGTTCTAAAATATCATTCTAACTCCCATATGATAAAATAAAATTTTACAAATCATTTTCAATCATATTTAACTCAATTTTCAATTATTTCCATAATTTAACTTATTAAATTATCGATTTAATTCTTCAATTAAATCCAATAATTCAAATAAAAATTTATTTGACTTATAAATTCACTTATTAATATTTAAAATTAATTAAATATTCAAATTTTAATTATTAAAAATCCTGGGTCGTTACACTTCACATCAACTCGTTCACTCGCAAATGCTAAAAACCCAAATCCCGATCAACCCTCGATTCATCCCTAATTTCACTTTTAAAAATCTAAATTTTATTTTTTAAAAATCCTAATTTTCGAAAACGAATCTGAATATATGCATGTAACATCAAAATTGATTAAGTAAAGAATTTAATGTGTATAAAAATCCTGCTGCTCTTCCTCTCTTTATTTACAACTACCATCAATTTCTTACTAAATATATTTTAAACCAGAAATCTTGAAATTTTGCACAACTTTTGTCATATCACGATGACTATAGAGAATCTAGAACTAGAATTTAGATTTGATCGAATTTTTTTTTGAACCTGTAAAAAAAACTGAACAGAGCAGTATTCTGTAAACATATATGCACACCAATCTATCATATAGATATACATCCAGTTCGTATTTAAACCGTCATACTTTACTTAAATTCACAGCATGCAACAAGGATTTTTAACAGATTAAAAGTTTTGTTCACACTCACCTTAGAATGTTTGAACAGACAGCTGGTGCATTGGTTTTGAATAGAAACTTGAATTTACTGCTTCAGGTTTCGAGCTTTGTTTGATTTGATCTAAACTTGCTTTGCTCTAAAACTGAGTTGAGTCTTTGTTTCTAAGCTAACTTGAACTTGTTTTAATTCCTTTCTGGCTTGATAATTTGAAAAAGTTTGATTTTATGGTTTGCTTCTTTTCTTTCTTTCTTTTTTCTTGAGAAGGAGGAAAGAAGATTATCTTAGCCTGTTTTAAACAAACCTGATTTTTATTTCCATCAAAGTCTTAAGGTTGCCACTTGTATTTCCATAATAAAATCAAACTAACATTTGTATTTACATGTTTATTTCTCTCTACACTTGTTTATTTCTTAAGTAACATGATTTACATTTGTTACTTTACTTGTTTTTAGCATGAAGATAGTTATTATATAATGTATGTCCTTTATATTACTTATGTGTTATAAATTTATATTTTTCTTTTATTTGTATTTATATACCCTTTTTAGAAAATAAGTTTAAAGCTAATCTATACATTATTAAATAATCACATTTTCACATTTATATATTTAAATCCAATTTTATTTCAAGATATTTATCTTTTGAATTTCAAATTCTAATCCAAATTCCATTCAAAATCAACTCATTCAAATATATATGTAAACAACACATATTTAATCTGTTTGGAAATAATAAGTTTTGTCATCTTAAATAATCATATCAGGAGATTGTCATATAAACATCTACCCAGATATAAATATTAATTATCAGATTTATTCATTCAACTTAAAGTCGGTGTTAATAACAGTTAAAATCAGATAATTATCCAAATACCTGATGTTCAAAACAATCCGGGTTATCACACATATATGCGTATTTGGTAGTTTAATGTAATATAACTTTCCTTGTTTAACCTAATCTATATATATGTACAAATCTAAATTAACTTTCAAAGATTAATTAAAAAAATTCCTATTTTATTTTAAATTGTTCCATTTAATCAATCAAAATTCATCAAAAGTAATTACTATATATTATATTCTTTATTCAAAACATGCATGTGTAGTCTACATATACATAAAAATAGCAAACAAAAAATATACATATACATATACATACATAAATACACATATACACATACATACATGCATATATAATACACATACAACCTAATAAAAAATCAAAAATTTTCTTTTTATTGCAACATCCTAGGCTGAAGTTAAAATAAAATGAATACATTAAAATGGATTTTAGGAATTTAACTGGATATTTGAATTAGAAATTCAAATATTTCAGTATGGAATTTGGAACTAAGACTTAAACTGAGTATGAATGTTTATTAAGTGTTTTATATGGATAAATGAAGTTAAAAAATTTTTTTTGGATAATTTATTGAATTTTTGGATTTATTTCATAATAAAAAGAAAATATTGATTTAAAATTTGAATTTGAAATTTGAATTATGTTTAAAAATCCAAAAGTTGTTTTAAAATTTGTCTTGGAAAATTAAATAATATTTGTGAAGTTTTGAATTTTTTTAGAAAAGTATTTTAAATATTGTTTAAGACCAAAAGGCATTGTTTTAGCTAGCACAAAATTATTCAAACAAAGACAAAATTGATAAAATTTTAAAATGGCTTAAATGAAATTATTTAGTGTCTAAATGATAGAAAAAGTTGAAAATGGGATGACTACTTTAAAAAGAAAATGAAATTTGTTTTTCATTATTTTCATGGCCCAAAATACTCTAAGCCCACTACCTATTACCCCTTATCCCATACCATTCTTATCCTTGTCATAAATAACCTCTACCATATCCAAAACCTCTTTCCCCTTGTATCCTCTTAGTCGGCCCTAGTTCAAAAATAAATCAGATGAATTTTTTTTCAAAATGGGCATGGGAGGAGACTTCGACATATGGAACAGTGATGCAAGGAAGGAGGCAAGCGACGACAATGTGGAGGTGCGACGTTGGGGGCTGGCCTAGGAATGCATATGGATAGAATAGCGGCGACATGATGGGTGTATAGCTGCGATAACGAAGTAGATGGTGGCGTTGATGTTATGCATAGACAGAGCAAGGCTGAAGGTTGGTGGCTTGTGTGCGTAGAGGATTTACTAAATTAGGTGGCTGCAAGCTTTGTCAAAGGCAGCCGAACGATGAATATAGACTTCATCAATTTTGTGAGTATAACCATCCTTCTTTCAATTCAATTGCTTGAGCACAAGTTATATAATCTTAGCTTGATGAATTAAGTGAGTGCATACTTGTTTTATGAATTAAGTGGATATTATAATTTGATGTTGGATTGCTATTATGTTAGAATTAAGTTATGCCTACAAATGATTTAAGATATTGCATATTTGATGGTTGTGCTAGTAATAATGAGTTTGCATCATGATCATCAAATGAAAGTAAAGGTTTAAATATTGGAAAATCATATATTTCCTTGTAATGAATGTATTAGTTGATGGTTAATGCATATGTATAGTATATGTGGTGGTATTATATCATATGTTTGTGTGATTGATGCTTAAGTTCATGCTTTCACTATAATGTTGCCAAGCTAAATTATATTTTGTTAATTATAAATTTGGAAATGGTATATTTTGTATTTAATTACTTTTGAATAAAAGGAAAATTAATTAAAAAGCTTTTCAAAATACTAACAAAGGGACGTAATTTGATTTATTCAATAAAACGTAGATTTTATTTAGAAAGGTATAAAAGATTTCAAATGCAATGAAACTATATTGAAACAAAATTTTAAATAGTTAGTAAAAGAAAGTGCAAAGATGTTGTGGACATATATATGAGATAAAAGGATGGTTTAAAATGAATTCGATCTGAGAGAATGATATCTAAGTTTGAAGATCATTTATACATGGTTATATAAATTAAATTTAATCGATTTTTTATGTTATCCATTAACATACGATATTTTAAATAAATTTTACCTCATTTTATAGATATATAAAATGGTAAATATTCTATGAGAGGAATTTTATGGAGTTAATTAAAATATGATATTGAAAGTGATGATCAAGTACCGATCAAAAGTGTTTTACAAAGGAATTCGAATTCATTTCGTATATAAAATTTAATGTAAGTGGTTTTAATGTAAACACAAAATAAATATTTAGTCCATTAAATAGTTATGAAATGATTTTGGAAAAGGAATATCGAGTATATTTATTTTGGAAAGCATAAATGCATTTTAAGAAATGTGAAATATAAATTTGGGTGAACAGAAAGTTAATTATTTGATTTTGATGCCAGTAATTAAATGTTTGTATTTAACCCATGATGCAAATATACTTGTGTATGATAAGTAATATAAATGCTTGTTTGATCTGGATTCGAATAAATTGATTGACACTTGGCTATGGTTGATATGTTAAACATTTAGAGAATATAGCAAACTGCTAGGTATATTATGAATGAAATGCAAGTAAAATTAATGAAATGTGTGCTTTGAATTACTATGGATGCTTTATAATACTTATTTTATTTTAATTAGAACAATATTGATGCTTGAGTCACCATAATATGATTATACAAGTTTATCATATCCTATTAATGTTATGAAATGAATATACGATATGTTGTGTTATATTTACCAAGTTATGATGCAAATTTTTGAAATGAAACAAGTTACAAGTACACGACATTAAATTGTTGAAAATATATGGGTGAAGAAAATTGTGATGACTTATTGAGGCAGATAGTCCAATAGATGGTAAATCTGTAGAGGGGATTTACTAAGGTGCGATCATGTTGGGATTTATAGAAAAGAGTTTGAAAAGAAGGCTCTCATAATAAAAGTAGAAAATGCTGACCTCATAAAATGAATGTTTGAAATGATGATTTGCATTTATACAACAAAAACAACTCATCTAATATGGATAGATTGTGCTATCAAAGTTGACTGGAGTTGCAGCTGTGAGTTACCATGAATAGTGTCATTACATATTGTTATCCAACCTTGTGAAAATGCCATATTTGATGAGCTTGATCGATAAAGAAATTACTAAATAGGAATCTCAAACGATAACTTTGTTATTAAACAAAGTCAAGAGACAAAATTACCAACTTTCCAAAGACTCTCAAAATGGCAGGTATGCTAAACAAACCCAAGTGCAAGATCACGCTCAAATACCAACCAAAGTCATGGATGTTACCATACTGATCCATGATCATGGTTTGGTATCAATCCTTGAAATTCGCCCCAAAAATTCTCGATCTTCATGAAATGTAGGGCTAAGGTCCTTGTCAACTCAAACATGCAATTAGATGATGGTTCATTGGAAAGGTGCAACTCAAATGATTAACGGGCAAACCAAAATCTTTAACCGACATCCAAACAAAGTAACTCACTAAAAATCAAGCTCGTATCTACACAACTTAATGCCAAGGACCAAGATACAAGTCAACCAAGTATTCATAAGAGGAAGGTAGCGATTTTGGAAGTAAGTTTATGGATCGATACTGATCCCTAGTATGTAATGGTACCGATCCTAGAACGTTGATGATGTGGCCACAATCTTCATCGATTAGTACTCCCTGAAAGTAGGGAAAGCGGGTGAGAACATAGGAGAGAAAATTTTGGCGACCCTCATCTATAAATAGGAAGGGGGGACATCACTTACAGGACCTTTTGGGCTCTCTTAATAATTTTCTATACGTCTCCTATAATCATAGGGATCATCACTGATCTATAAGAACACCTCTTGTAAACAGCAACCAAATTGGTAAAAAAGTTAAGTGGACATAGGCAACGATTGGCTGAACCACTATAAAGCTTGTTTGTCTTGTTATTTTACATTTTCATTTAATTTCTTTGCATTTTTCTCTATTCTAACTCTGTGGGTGTTTGTGCCACATTTTAATACAAACATTTTGGTGCTTTCACTAAGAAATACTTGAATGCAGTGACTTGAGACTTGAGATTGAAAAGGATGATGAGACCATCAACCAGGAAAACCACTACTGGAGGAAGCCAATAAGGAAATGAGTGCAACCAGGAAGTGTCTCAAGATCTTAACCCCTTTCCATCTACATAACCAAAGATGAAATGGAAACAATGATGACAGAAATGCAAGAGAAAATGATAGCTAGCTAGGAAGAAATGATGGAAGGATCCTTCAGAAGAATGGAACAATGAACGACGATTGGATTAGCTAAATCCAAAATCGGAGGCTAGAAGGCAAGACAAATATAGTTGGGATCGAATGGAGCAGGTCGAAGCAACCCCTATAGAAGCACCTCAGATCGATATCGATCTAAGGATACAGATCAATGCTGATCCAAGAATCCACGAGGGAAATATTGTCTTGAACCTAGAACTTGGATAAGCTTGTTTGAGGAATTCTACTAGACACTTAAATATGAACAGAATGTGAACTTGCTACCAGAGGAGCACGTGCCAGAATTTCCCCATAGGAATGGGGGTAAGAATGAGAATATGGAGCAGAGACATCCATTATATGACAATGACAGAATTATTGAGATAGTTAGGTGAGATCGAGAGGTGGACCACTGGACCAGAACCTAGAAGATGTGACTAGAAACTTGTTTACACCTAACATCCAATATGCTAGAAATCTGCCCGATTTCAAGCCATCAACCCTGGATTTGTATGATGGAAAAACTAATCCAATGGTTCATTTGATGAGATACATCCAACATATGGAGGTACTGGGTGCCTTTGAAAAAGTAAAGGATGGTGTTTCCTATTGTATTTGTCGAACTTGGCAATAATGTGGTTTAGACAGTCGGAGAACGGTTCCATCAGCACACGGACTGAGTTAGTGAACAGATTCAAGAGGCAGTTAGGAGTTCACATTTCAAGACTAAAGGATGTGATGACGCTATCGAGTGTGAAGCAAAGGGCCGGAGAGACCCTAAGGAGTTTTTTGACTAAGTTTAATGCAACAGCCATTGTGGTTCATAAGTAGAATCCATTGGTGATTCTATTGGCGGTAGTTTCAGGTTTTGCCAGTAAGACAGATTTTAAGGTTGCCTTGGAAAGGTATCCATGAGCAGATCTTGTAGAGTTCTACCATGAGGATATGAGATACTTGAGTCAAGAGGACACCAAAGTTAAAAAGGAAGAAGTTGATGCTATGGATGGTGGAGGACCATCCGGAGTAGGATTTAGTAAATACAAAGGAAAGCAAAAGTCTAATGATGGCTTTAGAGGACTAAGGCAACAAAGAAGGGAACCGAAGTTCTCCTCCTAGATAGAATTGAACAAGAACCCGAAGAGGATTTACCTTGATACCAGGGTCATATCCCATATCAGAAACCAGTGAAGAGAGAATCCATCGACCGAGAAAGAAGATTAGGAAAATATTGCCTATTCCATAAGCTGGATGGGCACTTAAATGGCTATAGACGTCTTCATGATTTGATTAAGGAGCAGGACAGAAACAACCAGCTATAGTCGTACATGAGAAACCGAGCTGTAGTGATAGAATAGGAGCAACCATCATCTATAGAAAATGGAAGCGGCCTTGGATCCAGGTCAAAAATAGTTATCTCATGATCGAGATGACAGGGAGTATGGTTCGTTTCCCACACTTTGTCTTCATCTTCAATAAATGATGTGATATTATAGTCGAGCCATATACTCGTATATGGTCTTCGATCGGTCTCTAGGCATATTCTAGGTTGGATACCAAGTTGTAATGCCTAGGTAAACGTCATGATGTGTGTTTGATGTTTGAATTTGAACTTGGTAATGACTGCTTGATTTTTGAATCCACTTAAATATGATGACTGATATTGATCGTGGTAGCCTCCTTGTCGAAGAGCAAATGAATTAAGCTTGTACGACAGTAGGCCCCTTCATCAGAAAGTCAGCAGATGAACCTGCTTCGATCATTGAGTCCCCTTATTAGAAAGCAAGTGGATTTGACTCAACAATGATCCAGAGAGGTCGAGCCCTAGTTGGATGTTAAATGATCAGGGAAGATCATGGGTTGAAAATCGATCCACAGATTGAGATTTAACTAATGGCCTGGAAAGGCTGCAGATTCTATTAACGATCTGAAGAGATCGAGATTTCAACTAATGATCCGGAGTGATTAGGAATTGAATTGGTCATCGAATACATGACCTAGAGAAATTAAAATTTAGACTTTGGTTTTGAACGGCATTTGACCTAGAAACAATTCGTTAGCAGTTATCGAATCAAACCATTTATTTTAGTGTGTGATTGATAACTCCCAGGTGAATACAGAATGACTTTGATTCATGACACAACACATGATATGATAATTCATAGGGAACACAGAATGATTATCTATGGCTAGCACTCGAGCCATGACTTAATTTCCTAGCAATAATGGTCCGTAGCAATCTTTGATTTACAGGTTAATCCAAAGGAACAGCATGATTCGTCGCGGTTTAGTGGGTGATAGCTAGAAAATTCATCCACTAGTGTTTCATCGACTTCGATATTTAATCTTGAGCAAAGCACACCTTCCATTCGCAAGCGTTCTTTCGGGGGAAAATGTTATCCAGCCTTGTAAATAGGCAATATTTGATGAGCTCGATTGATTAAATAGAGAAATTATCATGCAGAGTTCCACAATGATAACTACCAAACTTGGACATCGAACAAAGTCAAGAGACAAAGTTACCCATTTGCCTAAGACTCCAAAATGAAAGGCACACTAAACAAACCCAAATGCAAGATCCATGCTCGAATACCAATCAAAGTCATGGATTTGTATTGATCCATGGTCATGGATGACCATGGATCAATACCGATCCATGAAATTTGCCTTAAAAATTATCGATCTTAATGAAATATAGGGCTTAGGTCCTCATCAACTCAAACATGTGATTAGATGATGGTTCCCTAGAAAGGTGCAACTCAAACGATTAATAGGAAAACCAAAAGCTTTAACTAACATCCGAACCAAGGAATTCACTCAAACTTGAGCTCATATCTGCACAACTTTGATGCCAAGGACAAAGATACAAATCAACCAAGTATTTGTAAGTAGAAGGTCGTGGTCTAGGAAAAAAGTTCATGGATTGGTACCGATCCTTGGTATGGATCAGTATCGATCCATGAATGTTAATGACGTGGCCATAATCTTCTTCAATTAGCTCTCCTTAAGGGGAAAGTGGGTGAGAAAATTCTGGCGACTCTAAGCTATAAATAGAGGGGGAGGGGCATCATTTAGAGGACCTTCTTGGCTCTCTTAAAAAAAATTCGTACTTCTATAATCTCAGGGATCATCACCGATCATAAGAACACCTCTTGTAAACAACAATCAAATCTGTAAAAAAGTAGATGTAGGCAACAATTGGCCGAACCACTATAAAGCTTGTATGTCTTGTTATTTTACATGTTCATTTACTTTCTTCGCTTTTTTGTATATTCTAATTCTTTGGGTGTTTGTGCCATATTTTGGTACAAACACATGTGCTTTATCACTGATTTGTGAAGAATGAATTATGGACGAGATTTGGCATGGTGTGAGTGAAATTTACGTGTTCAAAAATGTCACCTTTAAACTCAACACTACACATCGAATGTTTTTGATTTTTTTTATACTCATGACTAGATTTATAGCTTGACTTAGGGTTTATCATATACTTAACACAATTATGTTAGAGCAGGGTGTCTACAGGTGTGAGGTTATACTTCTGTGGGCTTTTAGGCTAGGAGATGAAGTCGACGATAATGGTGGCTATGCAAATGGCGTGCATTTCTCTAGCTTATGAGACGTGATGACTTGTTTATACACGTGAGAGTTAGTTGTATTTGATAAACTAATATACTTGTATGTTTAGCCTTGGTTATGTATGGGATACTTTATAAGATCTTCAGATAAGATATAGTATTCAATTGTTATTTATTATTCAACATTTGATTCTAATTAAATTGGGATTGTTCTTTTATGTGTCTCTAATACCGTATTATTCATTCCAGGCAACTCATGTATGCTACTTTTTGTCGAGACGCTATATATTATTTTAGATGTGCTTGGGTATTGTTATGTATTTATGTTGACCCGAAGTAGCATGTACAAGAGATCGCTCCTTCCAAGCCCTTTGATCCGAGCTACCGGACGGTAAACTCCCTTTGATAATTCAGCCATGGAGCCGGGGATTTACAATGTGCTATCAGAGCTGAGGTTGGAATACTGTAGATACACACACATACACACGTAGGCCTTAGAGGAAGGAGACTTATGATGTTTTGCCCATTTTTATTCAATTTTCACTTATAACGTTGGAGTTGTTTAATGGGTCAATTGATGGAGTATAACATACATAAAAGTATAAATACACACGCATAATTATATTAGTGAAGATTTCTTAAGGAAAAAAGTTACTTTTTTGAAATAAAATAATATTCATACATATAGCGTGAACAACTATGTGTGTTTATAATATAATAAAATAAATCTAAATTGGCTATATTGGATGCTTTCTTGATAATATGTGTGGTTTATTTAGATATATGAATGATAAAGTTATACGTGATTTTAAATGAATATTTAAAAATAAGCATGATTCATGAATTTTAAAACAAACTTTGATTTTCGAAGAATAAGGAGATTGATTTATGAAAGCATTTTAAAGAGAAATACGAGTTTTAAAAAAAATGCGAAGACTTAAATACACATATGATTATTTTAAGAGAAAAATAAATTTTGGAGATAATAAGTATCCGAAGAAATTGATACTTATTTTGTATAAGTGTACGTGTGTGTCTATATATATATATATATATATATATATATGAGAATTTGAGGATATCTACAAAATAGATCGATGAGATTTGTTTATAAAGAAAAGTAACATTGAAATTTATTTTCAAATATGATGATTTTGAAATTTGTTGGGTTGATGTTTAATGCTTTAAGAAATCTGGTCAATTTGAGTAGCTAACGTATTGACAGGGATTCCTAAACATTAAAACAACGTAGACATATCTGTGATGACACGGAATTTTTGGCAATATCAATTTAATAATCTGTGTAAAAATTAAACTGATTTGATAATTTATGTTAATAAATTTGAATTGATTTAATAATCTAATTAAATAAATATTTAATTGGTGAATTTTATCTTTTAAAAGTTAATAAATTGTTTTCTATTTATAATGTATATATATATATATATATATATATATATATATTTGTATATATTGTAAATAGAAATCTTTGGTTTTCTTTGGTTTGAAATTAATAAATGAAATCTTGTTTTTAAATTCTAATTTATTTTTGGTAAATTGGAAATTTTGATTTAAATTTAATATTAAGCTTTTCAAAGCCATTTTATAAATAACTATATGGTTTTTAAATACTTAAGGAAATGTTAACTGTTTAAATTTATTTTAGCTTATGTTTAAAATAGAAATTAATTAACAAATAGTTTTTTTTAAAATATAGCTTAATAAAATAAGTAATTCATTAATACTAAGGTAATTTCTTTTATAAATTATTTAAAATTTGATAAATGAGTTATTTTTAAACAATAATAATAATAATGTGTTGTTTTTACAAATAGATTTTAATAGGAATGGAATTGTTTTTTAAATTGAATTTGTGTAGTTACATATGTATATAAAATTATTTTAAAATTGGATTTTAAAATTTGATTTGAATTGAATTTAAAGTTTTGAAATTCAAAAGAATAGATATTTACATTGTTTTGGATTTTAAAATATTTGTATAAACTTTTATTTATGAATATAATTGTTTATTTCTCTTAGAAATTATCTATATACATACTTATTAACTGATTAATTAAGCATAACCTTCATTAACGTTTAAAATATAACTATTAATTACTTAAAGATGACTTCTGTTTTTGGTCCTAAGCTTCCAATAATTAATAATTACTTAAAAAGACATATGTAAATTGATTAGCATATTAAAATGAAAAATGTTGTATTATAGGACAAGTGGCATTTGTTAATTTAGTTTTTCTTTTATTTTTATTTTTAAATAATTTCAACTTATATAAATAATTTCCTTTTTCCCTTCCATTCTTTTTCTTATTTTTTTCAAAATCTAAAAGCCAAGTTCAAATCCGAGAACAACTCCCTCAAAGCCATTTCAAAAACCAAAATCCAAATCAAATGATCATTTCCCTGTAATTCATTTCAAAATGCAAAGCCTGGATCATTTTCCAAAACCTGTAGACAAATCCTCAAATCAAACATGCAAAGAAAATCTGGAATCTGATCAAAACCTATACATTTTCAAGTCTGTTCTAAAATCTGTAACCAAGATGCAAGTTTTAAGTAAAATCTGGAAGCATGCAACTGCATTTTCAAATCAAAGCAAGCATTTCAGTTTGATAGGCATTTCAACATTCAAATGAAAGTTTTAAAAGAGTTCAAAGTTTTCAAAAGCTTTTCAAAACAAATCTGGAAAGCTCTGCCTTCTTTAATTCTGGTGAGTAACATCACATTTTTATTTAAATCTTAAGTATGAGTAAATGGTCGCATGTTAATCTCTGTGTTAAATATTGTATTGAGTATATTCATAAGTATGCTTGTGTATTTATAATGTTGTTTTTCTTGATGTATAGTAAGCATGTTGTTTTCCAAAGTACTCTCTGTTTATAGCTATACGTTTTTCAAGTTTTGGTTTAAATTCAAAATCCTTTGATCTTGACTCTTTTTAAACTTAAGATTCAATGGAAACTTGTTTGTTTAATCACAAACTTTAGTTTAGAATTTTACTTAAGTTAAAATAACTTTGGATTATCTCTGGAAATCAAATAACTAATCAAATCTAAAAAAAAGTGAAAATTTAAGCATCATAAATTATTGCTTCAGGGTTAGGATCCGAAACATCATGCAAAAACATGATTTTTAAAACTAATATCAAGATTTTTAGTTTGGGATTAAGGGTGCAGTTCTGGGATGAACTGGAAATAGTAAATTGGGATTTTTGGGTGATCTCGAGAATCTGGAAGATCGGGATCTTGGGTAATGATGGAGATGTGATGAGTGATGATAGGAAAAATGCCTGATGCTGATGCATTTCATCAAGGAGGTAGAAACAGTGGTTTTTTTGTCTAGAACCCTAGTTTTAAATAGGTTAGGAAATTCGATCACCATGGCTTCAACAGTTGATCGAGTGCAGTGGGGTTTTGTGTGATGGATGCTTGGTCGTTGACGAGGTCAGGGCCGGAGTTGTAGATTTTTCGGTGGTCAGAGTTTTGTGGTCGAGGCATTTCCAGGTTTGGGTGTAGTGGTTCCTGTCTGTGCCAAGTTTGGTTTTAACATCTCGAATTCGATTTCGAGATTAGGAGTACGATCTGATGATCGTATTAGGGTGTATGAAAGGTTGCCGATGTGGGAAGATCATCGTTGATGATCTGAGATGATCAACGTCACCGTGCATGTGCACGGTGCACCATTGTTCTGGTGAAGTTTGGTTTTGGTTGTACTCGAGCAAATTGATATTTGACTCGAAGTAAGTGGATGATTTGCTCGGGACAGTTTGGTTTTGGACTCGAAGCAGGTAGGTTTGGCTCGGGTTAATTTTATGGGTTACAGGTTTAACCTGTAGTGT
Organism: Allium cepa; assembly: GCA_030765085.1. Classification (NCBI taxonomy): domain Eukaryota; kingdom Viridiplantae; phylum Streptophyta; class Magnoliopsida; order Asparagales; family Amaryllidaceae; genus Allium; species Allium cepa. The sequence continues at coordinate 377,857,136 of CM060932.1, forward strand.
TTTCAAAATTTAAAACCGAGTTTAAAATGTAAAGCAGAGATTTAAACCAAGTTTAAATCTAGAATTCAAATTTAGCTTGAATCTTAGTTTTAAAAACAAAAATAAAATAAAGATTTTTAAATTTAAATTGTTTTAACTACTTTAAAATGTTTAAATAGTTTGAATTTTAAAAGTGAAGTTTTAAAGTGTAAGTAGAGCTTAAATCTAAGTTTTTATCTGGATTCAAATTTACTTTGAATCTCAGTTTTGAAATGAAAGGAAGTTTTTAAATTTAAAATGATTTAAACAAGTTTGAATGTTGAAGTGTATTTTTAAATATGTTTGAATTTAAAATGAATTTGGTTCTAAATTCATTTAAGCTTGTTTTATAAGATAAATATTTCTTTAACTTGTGAAATAAAAAGGTATTTGAATTGTTTTGAAAATTTTGTTAAAGATAATTTGTATTCATTTTAAATCTTAAATTTAAAATGAAGTTTAAAAGTAAATTTGAAAGTAAATTATGTTTAAATGCTTTGTTAATGATAATTTAATCATTAATGGGAATAGTGTTTATCTTAAAGTTAATAAAGATTTAAATGTTTTGTAATTCATTAAATTATTAAGTTAGTTAAAATGGATAATTAATTAATTTAATTAATTAATGAAATGGATAATTAATTAAGGTAATTAAGGGTTTTAAATTAATTAATTAAAGTTAAGATTAATTAATTAAGGAATAACTAATTTGTAATTAAGGATTATTAATTTGAATATTAATTTATGATTAAGATTAATTAATCAAGTAATTAAGGATTAATTACTATATAGTTAACACTTAATTAATTAAATAATTAAAGGTTAATTAATTGATTATTCAAGATTAATTAGTTTATAACTAATAATGATTAATGTAAGTTTAATTACATAAGAAAGTAATTAAAGAATTGTTAATAGTTAATGAAGGTCATTAACTAAGGATTATTTAATAATTAATTAATGTTATTAATTTCAATAATTAATTAGCTTAATTAATTAATGATAATCATTTGTGAAATTGGTTGAGTATAATTACTTAATGAAAGTAATAAAGGAATTAATTACTTTGTAATTAATTGAGTTAACGTGATTTATTTAAGTTAATTAATTAAGTTTAATTAATTTAAGATAATCACTGGATGATTTGGTAAGTGTAATTACTTAATGCAATTAATGAAGTATAATTACTTAATAAAGTAATTAATGGTAATTACTGGATGTAATTAATTGAAGATGATTTAATAATGGAAGTAATTTGAATTGAATTACTTTGTGTAACTAATCAAGGGATTAATTAAGATAATTAATTAAGGAGTAATTAATTTAATTAATGAAGCAATTAAGGGTAGTTAATTACTGAATGTGATTATTCAAGAGTGATTAATAATTATTGTTTAATTAAGATTAATTACTAATTTTAATTAATTAAAATAGGATAATTAATTAAAATGTAATTAGGGATCATTAATTAATATAATTAATGATGTAGTTAAGGGTTGATTAATTAAGATTAATTAATCAATAATAAGTGATTAAAGAGTAATTAATTAATGTAATTAATTAAGGATTAATGTAATTAATTAAGGATTAATGTAATTAATTAAGGATTAATGTAATTAATTATAGTCAAATAATTAATGAAGTAATTAAAGGTTAATTACTGTATTGGGTTAAGTATAATTAATTTGTGAAATTAATTAAAGATAATTACTTGAATGTAAATAAAGGATAAATAATCAAGGATGATTAATAAAGGTGAATAATTAGAAGAAAATCAATTAATTAATTTGTAATTAATTAATGGTTAAGTAAGCAGGATTTATATTGATGAAGTAATTTATTTAATTCACTTTAAATTAATTAGAGATGAAAGTAATTAATTTAGTTCATTTTAAATTAATTATAGATGGTGTGATTATAGATCATTGCTTCTGTATGGATGGATGATATTGTTTACCTTGAATGGTTTGAGATCCCGGTTATGAGATAAGTAATGCTGTATGATATGGATGCTTTGGTTGAAGTATGATGATAATGTGAATTATCTATTTATGATGATAATATGGATTATCTATTTATGATGATAATGTTGATTATCTATTATGATATTGTGAATTATCCATCTGTGTGTATATAGATAATAGAATTGAATTATTTTAAAATTTAAAACAACTTGGACCTAAAAGATGGCGTTTGGATTTCGATGAGACCGGGATCGTGTTTCCAGATTTGGATATCCGAAAAACACATCGATCCAAATTAACGGTAGGTCGTGAATCTCAAGTGAAGATGAAGATTCAGAGTGCAAGGGTTATGGTCGTTAACTCTGAGGGTGATTCCAAAATGAGTGTAACGAGATAATGCCTTCGGTTTCGTTCGAACCCGAAACGAACTTGTATGGATTGAATGCTTTCAGAACATCGTTAGGTGGACGATGAGCATTCTAAGAGATGTATTCTTTAAAGGTAATCATAGCCTCAAGGTTCATCAACCGGGAATGGTAAAACAGGGGAGGTGCAGCAAGGCTAAGTGGGTCATGCCCAAGTAGGACGAGATTTTCCCCTGTCTAGAGGACCCTTTTTATTCAACTTAGTGGACAGTTGGATACGCGCACCAACTGCAGGGTTGTCTTGTTCGGGACTATCCAGTAAGGGATCGTTCTGGCTTTGTGTTGCACGGGATTGGGAGTAATCCTCGGTACGGTGATCTAGGCCCCATACTGTGACGGACGGTACCCCAGTAGCCCTGCCATTGATGGAACTGTAACGAACGCGGTTTTATCGGGATCCGAAGGACGGCATTCTTATGTCCATTGTATCAAATGCCGCATAATCGAATGCCAGAAAACCGAATTGTTAGGGTTAAAAGAAGAAGTAGAAGTAAAAGATAGAAGAATTGAGGAAACAGAACAGAAACAATATCAGAATCTAACATATCATAGCGGAACAACATATAATAGATAAATGAATAATTTTTAAAATAAAGAACTATCTCACTTATTACATTACATTATCATCAGAGTGTATAACAACAATATAAAACACAACAAAACAATGGACAATTATACAAACATGTCCTTACAAGTGAATTCTACAGCGGAAAGATAATATCATATACAAGTAATACGTCTCGCCATCCAGCTCGCCACTTGAGCTCCATAGCACTTCTGAATCCAAAATGACCTGATAACCTGACTCTAGACTGCCCGTGTGGAAAATTATGGGAACCCAGAGTTTAAGAAGAGAACAATAAACTCCAGGTCAGTCATGGGACTGGTGTGAGAACTTAAAACAGTTATTTATCTTTTAAAACAACAACAAGGGGAGTGAAAAATATCCGCAATGCTTTTGGAAAATGAAAATACCATAAGGCCTCCCCGCACACACACACAATGCAAACGCAGAATTGGAGGAGATTTCTCCTTATGATAGTCAAAGATGCTTATTACGCAAAACAAATCATTTTTGATATTATTATTAGTGCATAGTGTAGAAAACATTTCGAAAATAGAATATTAATCTTAGCCAGCATAGACATTTCGAACTATGCCTACTATAGCTACCATCGAAACAGTGGTGACTACCATAAGTAAATGGCAGGTTATACAACTAAAAATGTACTAGGTTCGTATTAGGAATTGGATTTCCAAAACATGGGATCGCCTGTGGCGGGACGTCCCGAGAACCTAATCGGATCTCTGCAAACGCAAGGCCGGGTTACCTCTGTAACTAGGTAACTACTACTCGAGTATGCCACTCCCCGGTCCTTTGGGACATTTATCCGAGGGCCCTCTATCACCAAGCAACAACCACACAGAAAATGAGATTGGAGCAACCACATAGGTTAAACATCAGGGCTCCATACCCGACACCACCCTTTTCCAGAAGGAAATGACATACCCTAATAGGAGCGACCCTCATAACCTTGCCGCATATTCCTGTTTCGACCATTTCTGGGGTGTGAGGTCTGACGAAGTCTCCTGCACAAAGCTGCGCTTTTTAACAAAGCCACGCTTTGATCAACAAATGATCAATAAATAATCATCACACAGCGACACTCAGCATGCCACATTACCAAATTGGGAGTATATCGCTGATAACCTTCAACTACAAAACCTCTGAGCTCGTACGTCTTAGAGAAGGGTGTTAAGCTAAGAGAATAAATTCTCCGCCACCAACAGAAATTTATTTGAAAGAAATCTGCTTTATATCTCAAAATGTAATGCCAGACACGTAACCATACAAGTCTGTTCTGGGTTCGAACAGAACCAAATGCACTTTAAAAGAAGCCATTGCAATCCGGGTTTTCACAATCCTGATCGAATTTCCCATCACACAGGAAATCCCCATACCGTAGCTAACGGTACAGAGACAATCGATAGGTCATCCTATCGTTTTCTCAAATACCCGGTCTTCAACACCGGTCTTCAATGCTATCCATTACGTCGTATCACTGTTCGGAATGGGTAGACCGAATAACGAGCGCAATAATTTAAAAATAAGTGTAGCATTCAATTTCAACCAATTCATAACAAATAGCCATTTAAGGGTCAATATTGATAGTCGGTTATTTAACTATCAATCAATATTCACAACATAACCCGATTTTAAATAATTCTCCAGATTATTTATTTTCAAAAATATCTTTACAAGATATAATTTCCACACTTCAACCATTTGAAAACAGATTTCAAATCACTTTTCACCTTTACAACTTTTATTTCAAAATGGTTCATTTAAACCAATCAAATAAATCCTTACCGATTTATTAAATTTACATTCCAAATCCGTAAATTTATTTCCACACTTTTTTAAAAATAAATCAATGTTTATTTTTAAACAAATCTCCTTTTCCTTGTAAATTTCCATTGTGAATTTACATTTCCAAATATTCACTTTTTATACGATTTTTGAAATCGATTTCAATCATTCACTTTCAATTTATCTTTAAAAGATATAATCTCAAAACATTCACTTCATATTGGAAAACATTTCCATACTTATTTAATAAGAAGTAATTCACCAATCTATTTATTTTCAATGTTTGGAAAATATTCGGTATACTTAAATCACAATTAAGTATATATTTTATTCTTTAAGGAAAACATTCTCTTAAACACATTTAGTTGAGTCAAAACGAATGTTGCGTAAAACATCGTTACGACAACCCAAAATCACTAGTATAGGGATTCGAAATTAAGATAGATATATAAACCCCAATACTATGCAAAACTTTTCCTTTCGGAAATCATTTACTATAACAACAGTGTTATAGTCTACCATTTCCTTATATTTCTCGAGAACGTCTATTTCAACAATGAATGTTGAAATCTATGGTTTCGATACTTAATACATTTTTAAACATTTTTGAATCGTTTTAATTCTATTTAAAATATCACTTTCCCAAAGCATTCCCTTAATATATTATTCACCGTCCAAAATCGTGAATATAATTCGTTAACCAAATTCAATTTCTACATATTTTATTTAAAGGATTATCCACTGTCCCAAAATCGTGGATACATCTCCTTTAATAAGCTATAATAATTAAACTTCTTAAAATAAGTCGATTTTGAATTTATAAAACAACGTTTATAAATTCCATTTATATTTTATAACAACTTTAACTCATAAAATCACTTTATTAACGAATTTCTATCCATATCCTATTTACACGCCAAAACCCAATTTATAAGTTAATTACTTATAAATCTTTTATTTTACAAAATCTACTCATTTTATAACTTCACAATTTATAAATCTATAGATTTCATCCACTTATGAAATCCATTTATATTTCATTTTAACACTTATAAAAACTCGTTTTGTAATTCCAATATTTTAATTTATAAATACCAATTTTATAAATCTTTTATATAAATCATAATAATTCAAAGATCCCAATTTAAACCATTTTATAAATTAATCAACTACTTATTTCAAAAATCACATTTCGGTTATATTTCACAAAAATCATAATTTTTATAACATAAAAATTTCGATGTTTATTTATTTAAAATGAATCGATTCCAAAATTAAATTTTATTATGAATTCTCAACTTAAATTTTCAAAAATCAAATTTTATTTATTTTCGGCATCTAACGATACCAAAAATATATTCGGCTACAATTTTAGCCTTTAACGATTTCAATCACAAAGATAATTACGCAGATTATAAATAGATCAACGCACAACATTGAAACAAATTCAAATGTTTGAGGAATCCAGTTGGATCCCTCCAACCTGTTTCCCTGCATCCAAAGATGTTAGCACAATACCAATTCCGCTTCGAGACGGAATATCGCGGTATATGGGATTTATAAAATATTATCCGCTATTATGCAGCGCAATAGGGTCTCATCCGCTATATAATGCGGAAAATCAACTCCAAGTACATATATAATACTAACTCCATACAAGTTGGAATTATCGCGGTATATGTTTTTAATAAATAACCTCCGCTTAATATGCGGCATATAGGGTCTATATCAAACAACAGATAACAATTATCATCCAATCACACAATCAAGCAATTTTAAATCTAACTATTTAAAATTTAAATCAAAACAATTCGATTGAGTGAGAAGTTCTCACCTTAATTTTACTGTTTGCAACCCAATCCATACGGCTTGATTCTCCACGATTTCAAACCTTGAATAACATTGTAGATTTATTAATATTTAACCTAATCGAACAATTAAAATCGTTAAATGAATTTAATTTATCCTAATAATTTTATTTTACCTAATTTTCCTTTTATTAATTCTACAACATTTAAAAATCCCTATATTTTCAGTAAATCTTATATATATATATAGATATGGATATTTTGTATTTACAGACTTACCTATATCTATGTATATATATACATATGTATTTTCTTTTGATTTAAAAACAAAATTAATTCAACCCTTTCCTGAAAATATTTTTTTCTGAAATCAAAACAGCAATTCACTTTACTGTTTTTTTAAAAAAAAATCTGTTTAACATACATATAAAAATAATGTTAAATTAAATTAAGTTGAGAAGGTAGCATATGAATATACCTGCCTCGCCTTCATTCGAAATCGAGACGGCCCAAATCGTCGACCCACAACCAGAACGAGATCGCCCCAGCGCGTCACTGCACGAAATCGAGCTCGCCTCCGACCTCGCATCCCAGATCTCGTGAGTCGAACGCGAGCTTGCCGACTGCGTGCGCCTCCATCGCGACAACAAACTCGCCGACCACCATGAACGCGTCGCCACTACAATGAACCCTTAGATCCACCGCCTTCGCCAACGTGGCCTCGCCCAAAGCCCGATGCCCATCGATTATCACCGCTTCGAACCACCATCGCGAATTGGGTCACGATCATCCAGTCGAACGAAACATCGATTCCGTTTAAAATTAAGGAAGAGGGAACGAGATTTTTGTTCTTTTTTCTTCTATTTGAACGAAAAAAAGGATTGTGAGAGGAATTGAGCAGCGTGGCCATTGTTTTCATTTCCATTGTTCTGATGATTTTTTTTTCTTTGAATGAGATAACCCATTTATTTTTTCAGAAAAGGGGTCGCGGCCATTTTTTTTCCTCCGAAGCTTTCGAATCTGCTATTGATTGGATGTCGTGTGAGATTTGTAAAGGAGGTGGGGAGACAATGAGTACGCGACTTTGCAGAGAGTAGGTCGGCTAAAGAAAACATAGGGTGGCTGATGATTTGAGTGTATAAATTTATATTTAAATTAAATCGATTAATCATTGTCCAGACGTTTATATCTCGTACGATCACACAATAGCTCTGAAAGCTACGAAATTTAAAATCCGGTAATAATTCACTATTACGGATCCCATGGAACTGGTTTTGTCGAATTCCGAGACTGTACCTCGAAAGGCTATTTTTTTAATATCAATTTAAACGATAGAATTTCAATACTGAACAAATCACTTTCAAATTCAATTCTGAAGTTTCTATTATCTTCAATATAAATTTTCTAAGCCTTAAAACTATTTCTAAACAGCTTAAAACTGAAGATTCAAATTTTTATCCAACTTTCAATAGATTAAATTTTATAATTTAATCGCCAAATTCATAGTTATATTGGGAATTTAAGCTAAACCATCATTTAAATATTTAAAATTAATTTAATATTTTTAATTTAAATTGTCCAAAATTTGGGGTCGTCATAGAAACCCATTCTTCCTACGTGCCCTTACGGTTTTGATTGTGTTACCCACTTTTGTGGCTAGTAGTTGGAATTTAATCATGTAATAATTTCAGCTATTGCATATTTACTTGTAAACCCTAGTCCCTATTATAATATCATTGGATTTCCTATCAAATGCTTTGGTTTGCATAAGGTAAAAACTTTTCCATGTTTATGTGTGGGAAGTCTTACGTGATACATTTTCTTCTCAAAGGGTTTTCAAAGTTAAGCAACCTTAACCTGTTACTCACACCAGACCCATGTCTGACCCGGAGTTTATTTCTATTTTTCTTAAACTCTTGGGTACTCAAATTTATACGAGTAGTCAAGGGACTCAGGTTAGCTTTGACGAATTGTAGAGGAGCAATGGAGCAGGAGGCTTCAACATTGTAGATATTTATAGTGTTCCGCTGTGATTGGTATCTTTGTATTGTATTGAGTTGTAATAACTAGACAGATGTTTATAACTGTCTAGTATGTAATGTAATATGTGTAACTCTGATGTATATGATACTATGTAACACATATGTTATTAATATAATTTATTCGTTCCGTTGTTGAGATTCTGATGTTGTTTCTTTCTTCTTCTCTTTCTTTCTCTTTTCTATCCCTTTCTTTCTTATTAATGATGCGTCATTCTGTGGGAGAATGGTGGGTCGTTACATTTGGTATTAGAGCGCTAGGTTGAGTGAATACCTAGGTTTTGGAGTTTTTTCTTTCTTGAGAGAGTGTATTTGTTATTTATATATATATATTTATATATTATTTCTACCTATTTGATTGGATTACCTGTTCGTGTTTTCCAATATAAGTTAAAGAGGTAGGAAGTTAGTGGTGTGTGTAACAGGACTACCATTGGTTGGAGTCTGAAGTGTTTGAGGTTGGAAGTGTATCTGTCGAGACTGTAGACCTAATACAATCTCGAGTGAGCTTTGCTATGGTATACGGATTTCATTGACCTCTGAAGGAAACCTTTTAAAGGTTCAAAGAGCAATTTTGAAGTGCAAGTTTGGATTTGTAGAGTTTGGATCTGTTGGATGTGCAGAAGCAAGTAATGGTATCTTGGCAATCTCAGGAAGTAGTAGCTGCATGATGAGATGCAGTGACTATGGATGTTTCTGAAGATGTTTCTTTGGAACAAATTTAAGGAAGTACGTCTGCATCGGTGATGTGGCTGAGTTCAGCAAGGTGTTTCTGTTTGGTTTGAGGACCGAGTTTCTCGAAGAGCTTTGGATTAGGAAGTCTTTGGCATCTATGTCAGCAGTGCAGCTCGAGGTGTTCTATGTGTCGGCAGGAAGTCTTCTGGCTTAACAGTTTTCAAGAGGAGGAGTTCAGAAGCAGCCGAGTGGATCCATTTCTTCGATGGATTGGCTAGATAAGCATAAGCTATTCTGATTGGTTAAGAGCAAACAGTTTTCTTTGGAAATTGATCAGGGTTGATCGCAAAAGTGACTTGCGATAGTTTGAGTGTTCTCTTGGAGTTGTCAGAGATTTTTCGGATGTCTTCATAAAAGTCAGAGGTTTGTCCGCATTTGGAGATTTAGTTTTTGTATTGGCTAGGATTCCAGGAATGATTTCGGTGGTTCAGCTAGTTGCAGTATGGTTCCTAAAGAGATGGTTTGGTGAGGCAGCTCAGGATTTCTTGGTGTTTCTGAGTTTTTCTCTTATGAATCTGTTGAATCAAATTTTTGGAGTGTGTTGTCTAGTTTGTGCTCGTGTTCGTCATCAGCATTTTCATCTAGTTCAAATCAGAGTTGTGCAGCGGATGCAGTTTGGGAGTGCATATGTTTTGTATTTTCCGGATAGGAGAAGTAAGTTCAGTCTTCTGATATTTGAGGAGTAGAGTTTGTGTTCTTGGTTTTGGATTGATCTTGAGGAGATCATTCTGTTGAGCTGTTTTGATCTAGTTTGTTTCTAGAGGTATCAGCAAAGGTCGAGCTGATCGGGAAGGATGAAGGCAGCCCAGGATCGTCAAAAATTTTTTGAGGATAAAAGACGAAGAAATTTGGATTTCTAGGTCGGAGATTTGGTTTTGGATAAGTTTTCTCCGATCGTAGGATCTATAAGATTTGATAAGACTAGGAAGCTAGCTCCGAGGTGTTTTGGAACTTTTCTGTGTTCTTGTGAGGATAAGTGTTTGATCTTCTGGATTGAATTGCCAATTTGAAATAACTGGGATTCGATGTGTTTCACGTATCTCTAAGGGAGTACGTATATGATCTATCTCTGGTTTTAGAACCAGCAGTTCAGGAGGATATGGTTGTTGAGATAGACTCGTCCGTAGTCTGATATCCTGTTCAGTTTTAGATCTAGATGAATAGAATCTCTGTAGCTTAGTAGTATTGATTGTTTGGATTCTATAGAACAAGTATCCCAGTATTTATACTTGGGAAACTCTAGGAAGTTCTATCTTGAATTTTGTCTGATAGTTAGATTGTTTGATTGGATGAATTGGTTGCTATGGTTGTTAGCATATGTTTAATATGATTATGATTTAAAATTAAAATCTTTAATGAGATTATTAAATTACCTTTGCTTTTAAATTTCGGGGACGAAATTCTTTTAAGGGGGGAGGAATGTGATGACCCAGAATTTTTGGCAATATCAATTTAATAATCTGTGCAAAAATTAATTTGATTTAATAATTTGTGTTAATAAACTTGAATTAATTTAATAATCTAATTAAATAAATTTAATTGGTGAATTTTATCTTTATTAAAGTTAATTAATTATTTTTTATTTATAATGTGTATATATATATTTGTATATATTGTAAATAGAAATCTTTGGTTTTCTTTGGTTTGAACTTAATAAATAAATCTTGTTTTTGAATTCTAGTTTATTTTTGGTAAATTGGAAATTTTGATTTAAATTTAATATTAAGCTTTTCAAAGCCATTTAATAAATGACTATATGGTTTTTAAATACTTAAGGAAATGTTAATTGTTTAAATTTATTTTAGCTTAAGTTTAAAATAGAAATTAATTAACAAAAAGGTTTATTTTATTTTCTTTTTAAATATAGCTTGATAAAATAAGTGATTCATTAATACTAAGATAATTTCTTTTATAAATTATTTAAAATTTGATAAATGGGTTATTTTTAAACAACAATAATAATAATGTGTTTTTTTACAAATAGATTTTAATAGGAATAGAATTGTTTTTCAAATTGAATATGTGTAGTTATACATGTATATATATAACTTGATTTTAAAATTGGTTTTTAAAATTTGATTTGAATTGAATTTAGTGTTTTGAAATTCAAAAGAATAGATATTTACATTGTTTTAGATTTTAAAATATTTATATAAACTTTTATTTATGAATATAATTGTTTTATTTCTTTTAAAAATTATCTGTCTATATATATATATAACTAATTAATTAAGCATAACCTTCATTAACATTTAAAATATAACTAATAATTACTTAAAGATGATTTGTGTTATTTTCCTAAGCTTCCTATAATTAATAATTACTTAAAAAGACATATGTAAATTGATTAGCATACTAAAATGACAAACATTGTATTATAGGACAAGTGGCATTTGTCAATTAGTTTTTCTTTTATTTTTATTTTTAAATAATTTCAGCTTATATAAACAATTTCCTTTTTCCCTTCCATTCTTTTTCTTATTTTTTTTCTAAATCTAAAAGCCAAGTTCAAATCTGAGGACAACTCCCTCAAAGCCATTTCAAAAACCAAAATCCAAATCAAATGATCATTTCCCTGTAATTCATTTCAAAATGCAAAGCCTGAATCATTTTCTAAAACCTTTCAACAAATCCTCAAATCAAAGATGCAAAGAAAATCTGGAATCTGATCAAAACATGTAAATTTTCAAGTCTGTTCTAAAATCTGTAACCAAGATGTAAGTTTTAAGTGAAATCTGGAAGCATGCAACTGCATTTTCAAATAAAAGCAAGCATTTCTGTTTGATAGGCATTTCAGCATTCAAGTGCAAGTTTTAAAAGAGTTCAAAGTTTTTAAAATCTTATCAAAACAAATGTGGAAAGCTCTGCCTTCTTTAATTTTGGTGAGTAACATCGCATTTTTATTTAAATCTTAAGTATGCATAAATGGTTGCATGTTAATCTCTGTGTTAAATATTGTATTGAGTATATTCATAAGTACGTTTGTGTATTTATAATGTTATTTTTTTGGATGTATAGTATGCATGTTGTTTTCCAGAGTACTCTCTGTTTTTATCTTTCAGTTTTTCAAGTTTTGGTTTAAATTCAAAACCTTTTGATCTTGACTCTTTTTAAACTTAAGATTCAAGTGAAACTTATTTGTTTAATCACAAACTTTAGTTTAAAATTTTACCTAAGTTAAAATAACTTTGGATTATCTCTGGAAATCAAATAACCGATCAAGTCTAAAAATAAGTGAAAATTTAAACTTCATAAATTATTGTTTCAGGGTTAGGATTTGAAACATCATGCAAAAGCATGATTGTTAAAACTAAAATCAAGATTTTTAGTTTGGGATTAAGGGTGCAGTTCTGGGATGAATTGGAAATGGTAAATTGGGATTTTTGGGTGATCTCGAGAATTTGGAATATCGGGATCTTGGGTAATGATGGAGGAGTGATCAGTGATGATTGGAAAAATGCCCGATGGTGATGCATTTCATCGAGGAGGTAGCAGCGGTGGTTTTTTGTCTAGAACCCTAGTTTTAACTAGGTTAGGAAATTCGATCACCACGGCTTCTACAGTTGATCGAGTGCAGTGGGGTTTTGTGTGATGGAAGCTTGGTCGTTGACGAAGTAAGGGCCAGAGTTGCAGATTTTCTGGTGGTCAGAGTTTCGTGGTTAAGGCGTTTCCAAGTTTAGGTGTAGTGGTTCCTATCTGTGCCAGGTTTGGTTTTAACATCTCGAATTCGATTTCGAGATTAGGAGTAGATCTTATGATCGTATTAGGGTGTATGAGAGGTTGCCGACGTGGGAAGATCATTGTTGATGATCTAAGATGATCGATGTCACCGTGCATGTGCACGGTGCACCGTTGTTCTGGTGAAGTTTGGTTTTGGTTATACTCGAGCAAATTGATATTTGACTTGAAGTAAGTGGATGATTTGCTCGGGGCAGTTTGGTTTTGGACTCGAAGCAAATAGGTTTGGCTCGGGTTAATTTTGTGGGTTACAGGTTTAAACCTGTAGTGTTTTTAAAATTTAAAACTGAGTTTAAAATGTAAAGTAGAGATTTAAACCAAGTTTAAATCTAAGTTTAAATCTGGAATTCAAATTTAGTTTGAATCTCAGTTTTAAAAATAAAAATAAAATAAAGCTTTTTAAATTTAAATTGTTTTAACTACTTTAAAATGTTTAAATAGTTTGAATTTTAAAAGTGAAGTTTTAAAGTGTAAGTAGAGTTTAAATCTAACTTTTTGGCTGGATTCAAATTTAGTTTGAATCTTAGTTTTGAAATGAAAGGAAGTTTTTAAATTTAAAATGATTTAAACAACTTTGAACGTTAAAGTGTATTTTTAAATATGGTTTGAATTTAAAATGAATTTGGTTTTAAATTCTTTTAAGCTTCTTTTATAAGATAAATATTTCTTTAACTTGTGAAATAAAAAGGTATAAAATTTTGTTAAAGAAATTTGTATTCAATTTAAATCTTAAATTTAAATTGAAGTTTAAAAGTAAATTTGAAAGCAAATCGTATTTAAATGCTTATTAATGATAATTTAATCATTAATAAGAATAGTGTTTATCTTAAAGTAGATAAAGATTTAAATGTTTTGTAATTCATTAAATTATTAAGCTAATTAAAATGGATAATTAATTAATTTAATTAATTAATGAAATGGATAATTAATTAAAGTAATTAAGGGTTTTAAATTAACTAATTATAGTTTAAGATTAATTAATTAAGGAATAATTAATTTGTAATTAAGGATTATTAATCAGAATATTAATTTATGATTAAGATTAATTAATCAAGTAATTAAGGATTAATTAACTTACAGTTAACACTTAATTAATTAAATAATTAAAGGTTAACTAATTGATTATTCAAGATTAATTAGTTTATTATTAATAATGATTAATGTAAGTTTAATTACTTAAGAAAGTAAATAAAGAATTGTTAATAGTTAATGAAGGTCATTAACCAAGGATTATCCAATAATTAATTAATGTGATTAATTTCAATAATTAATTAGATTAATTAATTGATGATAATCGTTTGTGAAATTGGTTGAATATAATTACTTAATGAAAGTAATTAAGGAATTAATTACTTTTTAATTAATTGAGTTAATGTGATTTATTTAAGTTAATTAATTAAGTTTAATTAATTTAAGATAATCACTGGATGATTTGGTAAATGTAATTACTTAATGTAATTAATGAAGTATAATTACTTAATAAAGTAATTAATGGTAATTACTAGATGTAATTAACTAAAGGTGATTTAATAATGGAAGTAATTTGGATTAAACTACTTTGTGTAATTAATCAAGGGATTAATTAAGAAAATTAATTAAGGAGTAACTAATTTAATTAGTGAAGTAATCAAGGGTAGTTAATTACTGAATGTGATTATTCAAGAGTGATTAATGATTATGGTTTAATTTAGACTAGTTACTTAATGTAATTAAGTAAAGTAGGATAATTAATTAAAATGTAATTAGGGATTAGTAATTAATATAATTAATTATGTAATTAAGGGTTGATTAATTAAGATTAATTAATCAATAATAAGTGATTAAAGAGTAATTAATTAATGTAATTAATTAAGGATTAATGTAATTAATTATAGTTGATTAATGTATTTAGTTATATTTAATTAATTAATGAAGTAATTAAAGGTTAATTACTCCATTGGTTAAGTATAATTAGTTTGTCAAATTAATTAAAGATAATTACTTGAATGTAATTAAAGGACAATTTATCAAGGATGATTAATGAAGGTGAATAATTGGAGGAAAATCAATTAATTAATTTGTAATTAATTAATGGTTATTTAAGCAAGATTTATATTAATGAAGTAATTAATTTAATTTGTTTTAAATTAATTAGAGATGGAAGTAATTAATTTAATTCATTTTAAATTAATTATAGATGGTGTGACTATAGATCATTGCTTATGTATGGATGGATGATATTTTTTACCTTGAACGGTATGAGATCTCAGTTATGAGATAAGTAATGCTGTGTGATATGGATGCTTTGGATAAAGTATGGTGATAATGTGAATCATCTATTTGTGATGATAATACGGATTACCTGTTTATGATGATAATGTTGATTGTCTATTATGATATTGTGAATTATCTATCTGTGTGTATATAGATAATAGAATTGAATTATTTTAAAATTTAAAACAACTTGGACCTAGAAGATGGCCTTTTGGATTTCGATGAGACCGGGGCAGAGTTTCCAGATTTGGATATCCAAAAACCACATCGATCTAAATTAACGATAGGTCATGAATCTCACGTGAAGATGAAGATTCAAATGCAAGGGTTATCGTCGTTAACTCTGAGGGTGGTTCCAAAATGAGTGTAACGAGATAATGCCTTCGGTTTCGTTCGAACCCGGAACGAACTTGTATGGATTGAATGCTTTCAGAACATCGTCAGGTGGACGATGTGCATTCTAAGAGATGTGTTCTTTAAAGGTAATCGTAGCCTCAAGCCTCATCAACCGGGAATGGCTAAAACAGGTGAGGTGCGACAAAACTAAGTGGGTCATGCCTAAGTAGCATGAGATTTTCCCCCTGTCTAGAGGTCCCTTTTTATTCGGCTTAGTGGGCAGTTGGATATGCGCACCAACTGCGGGGTTGTCTTGTTCGGGACTATCCAGTATGGGATGGTTCTGGCCTTGTGTTGAAGGGGATTGGGAGTAATCCTCGGTACGGTGATCTAGGCCCCGTACTGTGATGGGCGGTACCTTAGTAGCCCTGCCATTGATGGAAACCCATTCTTCCTACATGCCCTTACATTTTTGATTGTGTTACCCACTTTTGTGGCTAGTAGCTGGAATTTAATCATGTAACAATTTTAGCTATTTCTTATTTACTTGAAAACCATAGACCCTATTATAATATCACTGGATTTCCTATCAAATATTTTGGTTAGCGTAAGGTAAAAACTTTTCCATGTTTATGCGTGGGAAGTCTTACGTGATGCCTTTTCTTTTCAAAGGTTTTTCAAAGTTAAGCAACCTTAACCTGTTGCTCACACCAGACCCATGTCTGACTCGGAGTTTATTTATGTTTTTCTTAAACTCTTGGGTACTCAAATTTTTATGAGTAGCCAAGGGACTCTGGTTAGCTTTGAAAAATTGTGGAGGAGCAATGGAGCAGGAGGCTTCAGAGTTGTAGATATTTATAGTGTTCGCTGTGATTGGTATCTTTGTATTGTATTGATTGTAATAACTAGACAAATGTTTATAACTGTCTAGTATGTGATGTAATCTATGTTAACTCCGATGTATATGATACCATGTAATACTTATGTTATTAATATAATTTATTCGTTCCACTGATGAGATTCTGATGTTGTTTCTTTCTTCTTCTCTTTCTTTCTCTTTTCTATCCCTTTCTTTCTTATTAATGATGCGTCACTCTGTAGGGAGAATGGCGGGTCGTTACAATAACGATACTTTGGAAGAATATGCAAATGGTATTCTAATATGGAAAAAGAGTATATTATTTTGAGAAAAGAAAATTTATTATATAGGAAAGCGATCTCCTATTTTAAAAGTGATTTTGTAATGATAATATCCATTGTGACCGAGAAGCCAAAGTAATGGCTTGTTCCTCATCATACATACATACATACATACAATATATATATATATATATATATATATATATATATATATATGCTGAGGTTGATAGGTGTAAAGTTAGATATAAAATTTTGTGTGCTTGGTTTCCTAGTTTCATATGGATTATTGAATATAAAGTGACTTTTAGTGAATGCAGTTGTCACTAAAATGTATATTTTATGTAAAAATGTGATTGTTCTTATGTTTACAAAAATTAGCAAATAAGTGTTTGAATTCCAATTTGAATATTCTGAAAAAATAAAGCACTTTTTTTAATTTTTATTGGTAAAAGTAATGATTGTTTAGAAATGCAGTAGTAAAGAAAGGCTGTGAAGAATATACTTAAGCGATGGTTTCGAAATTTGGAGAACTAATTATTTTGTTGAAATGTATTTATGGTTTAGGAAAGGAATGTTGGAACCATGATGGTCAAAAGTAAATGAAATAGGTAGATTTCAAAAAAAATCCCTAATTTGGATCTATTGGGCTAATGAAATCTAAAGGTACATTAGATCTAATCTAATAAAGTTGTAAATAAAATCATATTTTAATAATTGTTTAAAATGGTGTTTGAATTTAATAATTTTTTTAATGTGTATATCAAATACACCCATGTGTGTAACAAAAAAAATTAATACAAAGCATAAAACAATTCGTTTCTCTCGTCGAAATTAATGCAATTAACTGAGTGTAGATTTTGCATTATTTGGAGAGAGAAACCTTTCATTTCTCTCTCTCTCTTTAATTGAATTGAAGATGCATTAAATATCATTAATAAGAAATTAATTTATACGTAACGTGAATATGATTACAACCAGACATACTCAATTGAATACCGTGCAAGTGCAATATGCAAAAATTATACATGGTTAGTGGAACATATGTAGGATCTGAGATTTATATCGTAACACACTCATTTCCCCTTTACATATGCCTTTGTTGTCCGAAATTTTGATTTAATATTATTTACACATTATAAAATTGGAGTAGTATATATATATGTATATATCTATATATGTATGTGTGTTTGTATGTATGTATACACACATATTAAAAACATATTAGACAATCTTATAGGATTTAAATTTTAAATTACCAATGATGAGTTTAGTTTTAATTAAGAAATATTTGAAATTAAACATGACATTTATTACACAAGATTCATCTTGTGATTTCACAATAGAGTAATACATGTGTAACGACCCAACTTTTCAACCCTCGAACGTCGATACTAAATACATTCATGATGTTCATGTACCAAACACCAGAGTGCCGGGAAGACAGAAAGTTAGGGTAAAATAAAGAAAAGAGTAGTAGAAGAAAAAAGACAACATCAGAATCTCATAGCCGAACGATGATATATAATATCAAAACAACAATACAAAGGGTTACTCTGAATATAGGAATTCCAGAGTTACAAAACTTAAGTACTTTTATCAGCCTGTGCAGTTATAACTACCTGTCATCACAATGCTGATATATATACTTAGCTAAAATTGGAACAATGGAAATAGAAATAAATAGATAATGGAAGCCTCCATCTTGTCTTTTGAACTTTGAAGCATCCAAGATAAAACCTGCTACTCAGCCTACCCGAAAGAGTATGCGAGGATTTTAGGGAAAACAAAAATCGTTCGTCAGATATAAGTCTGGTGAAAGTATACTTAAAATACATGAATACATGTAATAGTAATTATTAAGACCCTATGGATTCCTATAATGGTTTTCTCTCAGAAGAAACTAGTCATTCATTAAGCTTAATATAGTGATATGATAGATAATGTCTAGAGTGTAGGATATAATTATATCAAATAACTGTGATGCTTACATTGGTCACACCACAACATATTTAGGTTACATTTAAAACCGCTAATGAACGTTTGCATAATTGTTTTTTCCATGGAGACGCTTCAGTAAACTGAAGCGGATCTCCATACACAAGTATCATAAAATACCTTCCGAGCATCAAATATCTCTGGATAAAATATACTATAAGGTAAATACAAGCAACCCACACCCAAACAATAACATGAACCAAGTGGAACCAAATATCATCAACTCCTCTCGGCCAACAATCGATATGTATCTCTAGATATGGAGTTGATAATTCCCTAATGTGGGTCAGCTAAACTCTAGGTTGTGCAACCTACTCTGTCTTTAGCTATTTCCGATGTTGAGGTTATGTTTGACATCTTTCACATGAGTCTTCATTACTCGAACAGAGCTCGAATCCCCAAATGGATTCCCATATCTCAAACAAACCACTAATCACCATATGGATTCGAGCATCTCGAATAGATCTCGAATCTCCATATAGATTTCTTTTCTCAACCACTTCCAAAATGTAGAATTGTTTGACACTTTTCTATGGTATTAGAAAAGCACAAATTAAAACTAACACTGCAAGTGCACAAGTGTGTAGTATGCAGGTCGAACAAGGGGAAGAAAATTAAATTATATTGTTTATGTAATTTTGTGGGCGAGTTAGATGAATTTGGAGGTGATTTTTAAACTACAAAAAATGCAGAAAAATAGACAAGTGAAGAAATATTGATTTAAACTCCAATTCTTTTCTCACAGAAGGATCCAACTATTTGTCGTGGAAGAGTTGTTAAGAGTTAAATCAGAACTCCTTCACAAGTTCTAAACAATGGAAAACCAAAAAAAAGAAGAGAAAAACAAACAAAAATTCAGATAAACAAAAAATAAAATTAGGATAGCCGGTAAAACTAATTAACGGCCTATCACTAATGAACAAGGAAAAAAATACTTAGATAACTATGTCTAGTAAAACTAATTGATAGAAGCCACAATTGTCTAAGTGTAAATAAAAAAACAGAAAATGAAAAAGAAGAAGAGCTTTATTCTACACTAGAAATTATGAGATATGAGATATCTTTACAATGAATACAATCAATCTCAAGTATGTATACAATCGATCACAAGTATGTTCATATGTATATGTATATCTTCTCAATAATCCTCCATTTCTTATGCAAAAATAATATGCTTTCTAGGATTTTAACTCAACTCCTTTCGCCATTCAGGAGATGCCTTAACCACTCAGCTATAACTTCTTTTGTTCAATCTTTTTAGAGTAGCTAGTATAATCCAACGCAAATCTTCCATTTTCTTCTCTTTTGCTCCATTTTAACATGAAGGCTCCTCAAATCTGTATATCTATAGAAATACCCAAAAATATCCAGTGTAACGTTTATTTATATATGACAAAGATTAGGTATGAGCGTAGAACTAAACAATTTTACATGTCAATCAAGAATCCATATACCAATTTTGAAGTGATTTTCGGTGAGTAAAACACTTACGAATCTCAAACTCTTTAAAAATAATCGGTGAATTGTCGGTAATTCAATTACAGTTCTTTCAGAAGTAAGTGAAAGCTAGAGGCTTTTTGTACCAAATACTCCTCCCCAAGGGTTCTCATTCATATGAAATCGTGAAGCTTTTCGATTACTTCGTAAGTTAATATTAGGTAAAGTTCGATAATCGACTAATCGATTATCTAGTCAAAACAATTGCTTATACAAATCAATATTCGTATACTTAACTCGTTTCCGACATCTCAACTTAATTATTCCTCATCCAAGAGCGAAGCTAGGTAAGTTAGAGCACTGTTTGCATCAAAGCCTTACCTAAACACTTCATTCTTGAATTTTACAAATAGATAAGTCTATCACATCGGCTTTTAGTGTTAAATATAGTATATATGGTTTTCAAAAAAAGGCAAGAAATTAACAAGATTAACACATTTCCGACATTCCCGACTTAATTATTCTTTGGCCAAGAGAGAAACCGGTAGGTTATAGCTCCATTGCTCCATCCCTACTCGATGTCAATCTAAACTTCCACAAATAGATAAACCTACTTCGTCGGCTTTTAACATTAAGCAAAGTTAATTACTCTTCAACAAGTAATCACATAATAATACCATTTAGCCATTAAGCAATTCTTAACCCCTTTCCAAAAAAATTTTTAAACACCTTTAAAATACTTTAAAATACTCATAATAGGTTTCAAAACATTTATCCAAAATATTACTTTAAAATAACAAGTTTATAAAATCTAAAATTTGGAAAAGAACATGTTTTATTGTAAAAACCACTTCTTTAAAAATTCACAATTAATTCTTAAAAATTCAATAAGACCTCAAAGCACTTTTAAAATACTCTAATATTATTTATTAAACACTTATGAAAATAATGAAAAAATATACTTAAACTTCAATATCTTTTCGAGCCTTTTAAGTCCGAAAATCAAGTCTAAAAGGAGCAGTTTTTGCACAAGTGAAATTTTGGTCGTTTTTAAAATCTTGTTTAACATTTTACTTCCAAGCTTTTAATAGAAACAAAATTACATATAAACATTATAAGTATGGCGATAAAACCCCAAAGGATCTATCTACAATGTTCCATAAAAATCGCTAGAAACAAGCCAGTTCGTAAGCGCTTCTATAGCGACTATCACTATAAGTGCACATTTAACTCAAGTCATATCCAAACCTATGTTCAACCACAACCTATGTGCTTTGTTCTAAGACCTCGTTCTACATTTTAAAAGTCCATTCAAGTTCGTTCAAGTCCATACATATGCCACTTGCTTTCAAAGCAAGAATCGAAATCAATGTTTTCAACAGATATCTAAATAAATTTAAACAAATTTAACAAAACCAAACACTTGCAATTATGAGTTTTATTTTCAATCAAATTGGTGACCTAGCTCACCTTTAACCTAACAAACAACTAAGTCCAAACAACCTAAGCTCAACCTCAACCTAGCAACCTCCTTGCTTCCTTGCTTTCCACTTGCTCCTTTGCCTCCTCCACTCTTCTCTTGCTTACAACTATGATGAGGGAGGGGGGATTTGGCTTTTATTTTTCAAAATATAACTAGGTATAAAGTGTTGTAATGTAATGGTAAAGTTTTACTCCAAATTTAGGGTGATTTGGATTTGATTTGCAATAATTTGCTTTAGGAAATTACAAAGAAGAAGAAGAAAACATGGATTTTATGATTACATTAGCTTATGAATTTGTGAATTATAAACAAGGGTTTGACCCTCCTTTTATATGCTAAGAACGGTGTTGCCTAAGCTTCCACTCATCCCCCAACCATGCCTTGGAAGCTTCCCTTTCGATCTCTTCTCATTTATGCCACTTCTCCTTTATGCTAATTACATGTATATCCTTGACATGATATGTCTCTTATCCTAATCGAAGCTTATATAACATTACGTTGTCTCATGAAGAGATGTGTGTGTTAATTAGTTGCTAATATATTCATTTGATCATTAGACAAGTGCAAAAGAGTTCGAACAACTTATATCGATCGAAAAAGCCGTTTACCGATAAACCAATTTCAGTCACATTATCGATTTTTCTTCGTAGAATAAAGTTTCGTAACTAATTTTCAAAAACAATTTTTTTATCATCATTCATTAATTAAATGATGTTTAACAAGTTTATAAAATCATATTTATAACACTTAATTATATTTCAAAACATTTTGGTATACGAAGAGGAAGTGTTCGAATTTCAAGGTCGTTACATTCTCCCCCACTTAGAGCATTTCGTCCTTGAAATTCAAATAAGAATGATAATCAAAGAAGATAATAGACAAGTTACATATATGGCATACTGCTAAAACTATAAACAAAATCAACTGCAAACCAAATGCATACTAAATCACTCTACCTCAAGTGATGAGTACACTACAAAAGGTGTATGATACTAAGATAATTTAATTTTAGAAAAAACATGGATAGGAATCTTCCAAACTACCATGTACAATCCTGAGCATGATTACTTCATTGCACCTTGACTAACTTCACAACCTTAGTCCTTAATCACTTCATATCCCCCTCAATAATATGAACAGGCCGTGTCAAAATAACCAAGTCTGGATTAATCTCTAAGTCCTCCTACTACGATACTTCCACTATCATCGGACGATCATGCACGAAGTAATGCAAATGCGACACATGAAATACATTATGCGCACCTGATAGCCTAATCAGTAAATTGATTGTATACATGACTGTACCAATCCTCTCCAGAATCGAAAATGGTCCTATATAATGAGGAACTAACTTGCCAACCCTTCCAAACTGGACTACACTTCTCGTCGGAGAAACCTTTACAAACATAAAGTCTCCAACTGAGAACTCCAAGTCTTTTGGCCTCTCATCAGCGTAGCTCTTATGTTGATTTTGCGCTTCCTTGATTCACTTTTGAATCTCTATAACCTTATCTAACGCCTCTTGAATCATATCCGACCCAAGCACAGGACGATCTTCAGGTTTTACCCAACACAATGGAGATTTGCAAGGCTTCCATACAATGCTTCTAATGGTGCCATTCCAATACTGGCCTGATAACTCTTATTGTATGAAAACTCAACAAGCGGTATGTGTTCTTCCCATGAGCCCCTAAAATTTAAAATGCATACTTGAAGCAAGTCCTCTAACACTCAGTTTACCCTTTTCGTTTGCCCATCAGTCTACGGATGGTAAGTGGTACTCAAACTAAGCCTAGTCCTTAATGCTTCATGCAAACCCTTCTAGAACTAGCTTGTGAATATCAGATCTCTATCTCTCACGATATCATAAGGAATATCATGCAATTCGATGATTTCCTTTACATATAACTTATCCAAACTAGAAGCAGTTCTTGTTGTCTTAAGGGGTAAGAAGTGCGCACTCTTAATCAATCAATCCATGATAACCCACACACCTTCGTTACATCTTCTCGACCTAGGAAATCCGTAGATGACCATGGAAATCTGCTCCCACTTCCACTTAGGAATCTCAAGTGGCTGAAGAAGTCCAGTCATCTTCTGGTGACTATCTTTTACCTATTGGCAGTTAGCACACCTACCCACAAAGATAGAAACATCCCTCTTCATGTCCTCCCACCAAAACATCCTCTTCATGTCTTGATACATCTTAGTGACCCTAGAATGTATCGTCAACCTAAAAAGGAGACTCCCTAATTGAATTTCCTGCCTAATCTCATCAACATTCAGGACAAACAACCTACTGTTCCTTCTCTAAATGCCATAACTATCTAGCTCGAATCCCCACCATCTCTCTAGTGCCTCATTATCTCTTACATTCTTAACTACCATAGAAAAATGAATATCTTTATGCTAATTCTCTTCAATAAGACTAATTAATGTCGGACAAACCTCTACATTTCCCATAACTACATACCTCATACCGAGCACATCAACTACGCCATTAGCTTTTCCTAGTATGTATAACCAGATCATAGGCCACAAGAATCTC
This sequence comes from Allium cepa, assembly GCA_030765085.1. Taxonomy (NCBI): domain Eukaryota; kingdom Viridiplantae; phylum Streptophyta; class Magnoliopsida; order Asparagales; family Amaryllidaceae; genus Allium; species Allium cepa. The sequence continues at coordinate 377,881,426 of CM060932.1, forward strand.
CAACAACCTTTTTTGCCTCACGCTTAAGTCTTTTTGCATAAAAAGATACTTTAAAAATTTATGCTCCATATATAACTCGAACCTTTCACTTAGCAAAAGATACCTCCACATCTTTCACGCAAATTCCATTGCTAATAACTCAAAGTCATGAGTTGCACGCCTCGCTTCATGTGGTTTGAGCTGCCAACTCGCATAAGCGATAACCCTCCCATGCTGCATTAACACATTACCTAGACTCATTCCATATGCATCAAGGTAAACAATCAAGCCCTCACCCCCATTTGGCAAAGTAAGAACAAGAGCACTAGTCAAATTTTCCTTTAACTCTATGAATGCTTGCTCACATTTATCAATCCATACAAATCCGACATCATTCTTCGTTGAATTCATTAAGAAAGAGACAATCTTCGAGAAATCCTTTATGAATCTCCTATAATAACCGGTTAGACCCAGAAAGCTCCTAATATCAGCTGCGCTTTCCGGCCTTTTCTAGTCCTGAACGGTCACAACCTTAGCGAGATAACCAGAAACACCCTCCGTTGAAACAACATGACCTAAGACCCTAACTTCTGAATGCCAAAAATGGTGCTTCGAGAACTTAGCCTTCAACACATATTCTCTTCGTGTTTCTAGAACAATCCTTAGATAGCGTGAATGTTCCTACCCGGTCTTCGAATAGACCATAATATCATCGATAAAAACAGGATAAACTTATTCAGCACATCTAGGAAACTCGATTCATTAAGTCTACGAAGTATGCTGGAGCATTAATTTGGCCGAACGGCATAAACAACCACTAATAAAACTTGTCAGATCTGATAGCAGTCAAGGGTACACTCTCCTCTACCAACCTCAACTGAAAAAATCTGGCGAGATCAAGTTGAGAAAATACTTGAGCTTCATAAAGTTGATCGAACAAGTCATCTACCTTAGGAAAAGGATACTTGTTCCTAACAGTCCGTTTATTGAGCTCGCGATAATCTACACACAGTCTTGAGGAACTATCTGCCTTTGTAGCAAAGACAATAGGCACTCTCTAACTCGAATGACTTGGTCGGATCAAATCCTTATGTAACAAATCACTAACCTGATTTGTTAGCACCAACTTCTGCTTTAGTGCAAGTGTACGAACCGGTAATACAATAGGTTTAGCATCCTTCACTAAATCAATGCAAAATTTTATCTCCTGATGAGGTGGTAAACCTGACACCTCTTCGAAGACATCATCAAATTCTTGGATAATAGGGATCGAAACCAACTCCTCCTCTGCCACATTAAGATAATAAATAAAATTAGACATAAGCGAACTAGGCTCTTTAAAAGACAAAGTATGAAACTCCCTTCCCTTCTTCAACACCATAATTCGTTTCTCACAATCCAAGGTGACATGATTTTGAGACAACCAATACATCCCCAACATGACATCAAAACCTATATAACTGAGAACATACGTATCGATAGGAAAGAGTTGGTCAAAAATAAGAAATTGGAACTCCTAAACAATTCATACAAAGATTGGCCGAGGCCCCAATAGTGTTCGACACAAAAATAGAATCAGAAGATTTGACTGGCTCCAGTCTTAATTTATCAACAAGGCTATTAGAAATAAAACTAACAGAAGCACAAGTATCAAATAAGCCACGAATAAGAATACCAAAAATAGATTGAATACCCTCCAGAACCCGCTTTTCCTTTACAGGTGCAGAAGTGGAAAGTGCCAAAGCTAGTGAGAAAGCTCGAGGTTGTTCTCCCTTACGAAGCATCAGACACTCTCTAACTACATGACTGGGTTGATGGTAGTCGTAGCAACTCCTTAATTCAAACTATGCCATGACCATTTGTGGCTATAACTTCGGTACCTTAGCGCTAGGTTCCTTAACTAGCAGCACTTTCACCATTTTCCCTCCCTTACTCGATTTACAACTCGTAGCGAAGTGCCCTTTCTGTCCACACTTGTGACAAGCTAAACTAGAAACATCCCTAGGCGGTTGGAACTTATACTTGTTGTCCCCAGCTGGTGCAATAATAGATAGCTTCGGTGCTAAGCTTTGAAACCTCAACCCCATGTTCACCAAATTTACATAAGACTCCAAGATGCGATTCATCATATTACCCTTGAATTATGGGCACATCCTTACAATGAACATCTCATTTCTTTTCAATGGTGCATCTATCAAAAAAGCCCAAACCGTGATAAGGCAGCGAATCAGTTCATACTCCGCCACTGTCAAGGCTCTTTGCTTTAAGTCAAGGAAACTCCTAAACAACAAAGTCTTCTCGACTTCTGGACAAACTTCATCCCGAATACTTCCTTAAATTGGGCCAAAGGAAGTTTTTCTATTGAATATTAGTAGTGATAGAACTCTACAAATCCATGGCCATATCCATCAGATGCCATGATGCCAACCGACGCTTCATCGTGCCATCCAACTCCATATCCCCAAATATTTGATCATACAACTTGATCCAAGTTTAAGCTTCTATGATCATCTTTGTACCACCAAACCTCTTACATCCTAGCCTCTCATTATCGCAGCAGAGCGAAGCAAAATTCACTTAAGGTCTGACTTGCATGACTTCGTCTATGATATTCACCATCAGTTCCTTGACCGGTGCAACATTCCATAGTGCTCGATCTCCACCATTTGTGACAGTACTACTCGACTACCTCTACCTCCTCGAGAATTAGCAGCTCTATTACTCATGATTTGTACTACCTGAACATAGAAGAATATATTTAAGATATGAATGGCTAGAGTTATTTCAAAGAAAGAGATTATTCCTAAGAAAAGATGAAAAAAGGAGGTATAGGTTTATAGAAAATACAAATACACACTCGTATATATATTACACTCGATCTCACTTATCCTATCTCTAATGAGCCATACCCAAGCAATGCCAAGTTATTCGCTCAACCTCGCTCTGATGCCAAATGTAACATTCTCCCTTTTTGGAGGTGACTATAAATGGTAACCTCATTCCCGATTTTACAGCCACCCTCTTGACTTCTTACAACCAACCTATAAAGGGACATTTATGAGTAAGAGACAAAGCTTGGTCACACGTTCACTTGTGTGCGAACCCCTTATCACGTGCACAACGTCCAACATATGAACGATAATATATAATATCAAAAGAACAGTACAATGGGTTACTCTAAATACATGAATTTTAGAGCTGCAAGATCGAAGTACTATCATTAGCCTAAAACGATATAACTGCCTGTCCTCACAATGCTGATATATATACTTAGCTAAATGGAGCAACACAAATAGAAATAGATAGATAATGGAAGCCTCCACTCGTCTTCCAAACTCTAAAGCATCTAAGGTAAAACTTGCTACTCGGCTTACTCGAAAGAGTACGTGAGGATTTTAAGGAAAACAAAAACTAAGTGTCGGATATAAGTTCGGTATGAGAAAACCCAAGATAACCGAATATATGTAAACTATTGAAACCGTGTATATTCGTAAAAATTTTCCCCTTAAAAGAAACCAACTATCCATTAATTTTAATGTAGTGATATGATAGACAATGTCCAAGTTGTAGGATATAATCATATCAAATAGTTGTGATGCTTACATTGGCCACAACCACAACATATTTAGGTTACATTTAAAAACGGTAAGGTATGTTTGCATAATGGATTTTTAATGGAGATGCCTCTAGTAAACTGAAGTGGATCTCCATGAACAAGGATCAGAAAACATCTTCCAAGTGTTATATATCTCTAGATAAAATATACCATAAGTTAAACACAAGCAGCTCACATCTAAACATAAACATGAACACGTGGAACCAAATATCATTAACTCCCATCGGCCAACAATGGATAAGTATTTCTAGATATGGAGTTGATATTACCCTAACATGGGTCAGCTAAACCTAAGTTATGCAGTCTACTCTATCTTTATCCATTTTCGATGTCGAGGTTATGTCCGGCGTTTTTAACATGAGTCTTCATTACTCGAACAGAACTCGAATCACCAAATGGATTCCCATATCCCGAATAGATCATGAATCACTACATGGATTCAAGCATCTCAAAACCAATGTTAAATCTCCATATAGATTCCCTTTCTCAACTGCTTCCAAAACATACAATCCATATAAAATTCTTGAATCTTACCAATAGATAAGTCTGCCTCGTCGGTTTTTAGTGTAAAATATAGTATAAACGATTTCCACAAAAAAGAATGAAATCAACAAGATTAACACGTTTCTGACATTCCCGACTTAACTATTCCTCGGCTAAGAGGGAAACCGGTAGGTTAAAGGTCGATTGCTCCATCAATATTCAACGTCAATCTTAACTCTCATAAATAGATAAGCCAACTTTGTTGGCTTTTAGCATTAAGTAAAGTTAATTACTCTTCAACAAGTAGTCGCACAATAAAACCATTTAGCCACTATCAATTCTTAACCCCATTTCAAAAACATTTGTATATGCTTTTAAAATACCTGAAAAATACTTATAATAGGTTTTAAAATATTTATCCAAAATATTACTTTAAAATAAAAAGTTTATAAAATCTTTAAAACTTCGAAAAGAACATGTTTTATTATAAAACCACTTCTTTAAAAATTCACAATTAATTCTTAAAAATCCATAAAGACCTAAAACCACTTTTAAAATACTCTAATATTAGTTATTAAACACTTGTAAAAATAATGAACCAATATACTTAAACTTAAATATCTTTTCAAACCTTTTAAGTCCAAAAATCAAGTCTAGACGAAGCAATTTTTGCACAAGTGAAGTTTTGGTCATTTTTGAGATGTTACTTAACTTTTTACTATCCAAGCTTTTTGTAATGAATGCGATTTTGCCCGTTCGAAAATCGACATCCATACTTTACATCGTACTCGAATGCCGCAGATTCGACCGTTCAAATCCGATTCGCCAGAGCTTATAACACAATTAAGTAAACAACACAGCGGAAGAAATAATGAATACCAATATACAACATCTGATACAACATCCTGATGCAACAGATGATACAATAGATATCGATATACATCAAAGATATGATACAATATAATAGCAGCGGAAAGGAAAAATAGATAACACTAACAGCGGAACAAATATAACTCAAGATAGTCTTCAAGAAAGAACTCCAAAACTGCAGCTCCATCTCCAAGAACCAATCCAGAAATAGCTCGAACTCCCAATAACAATGCACTGAGCTAAGCAAGGTCAGTCGTATCCAAAGACTGAACTAGCTCCAGATAATCCACCAAACCTAACTATCTGAAAAACCCAACTCTAGACTGCTCGTGTGGAAAATAGTGAGCACCCAGAGTTTAGGAAAGGAACAATAAACTCCGGGTCAGTCATGGGACAGGTGTGAGTAACAAAAATAGTTTATCCTTTAAATAAAACAAGATTTATAAAAGAAAATCCGATATGATTTTCTAGAAAATGAAACTACCATAAGACCTCCCGCCACACACAGAATGCAAACGCAGAATTGGAGGAGATTTCTTCTTATGATAGTCAAACATGCTTAATACGCGAAATTCTTTGATATTATTACTATAAGTGCAAAGTGCAGAAAACATTTCGAAAGTAGAATATTAATCTTAGCCAGCATAGACATTTCGAACTATGCCTACTATAGCTACCATCCAAAAGTGGTGTCCACCATAAGTGAATGGTAGGTTCTACAACTAAAACCGTACAGGGTTTCGTATTGGATGAATGGATTTCCAACAAATGGTCAGGCTAAGGAACTTCCTACTGCCACATGGGATCGCCTCTGGTGGGACGTCTCGAGAACCTATCCGGATCTCTGCCAACACAAGGCCGGGTTACCTCTGTAACTAGGTAACTACTACTCGAGCAAGCCATCCCCCGGTCCTTTGGGACCTTTATTCGAGGTACCTCTAAGCAACAACCACACAGTAAATGAGATTGGAGCAACCACATAGGTTAAATATCAGGGCTCCATACCTAATATCACCCTTTACCAGAAGGGAATGACACACCCTAAAGGGCGCGACCCTCATAACCTTGCCACATCTTTCCTGTTTCGACCATTTCCGGGGTGTGAGGTCCTGATGCAGTCTCGTCCACAAAGCTACGCTTTATACAAAAGCCATGCTCTGATCACAATTGATCAACAAATGATCATCAACACACACAGCAGCACTCAGCATGCCACACGACCAAATTGGGAGTATATCGCTGATAACCTTCCACTACATAACCTCTGAGCTCGTACGTCTCAGAGAAGGGTGTTAATGCTAAAAGAATAAATTCTCCGCCACCAACAGAAATGTATTTGAAAGAAATCTGCTTTATATCTCAAAGTGTAGTGTCAGACATACAACCATACAAGTCTGTTCTGGGTTTGAACAGAACCGAAGGCACTTCCGAAGAAGCCCTTGCAATCCGGGTATTCACAATCCCGATCGGACTTCCCATCACTTAGGAAATCTCTATACCGTAGCTACTCGGTGCAAAGACAATCGATAGGTCATCCTATCGTTTTCACAAATACCCGGTCTTCACCACCGGTCTTCGAATGCTATCCATAACGACGAATCACATATTCCGAATGGGTTATATGACACAAAGGTCCTCTCCCGGCTAAACCGAATAGTGAGCGCAACATTTAAAACATATGGATATGTGATTTCAATTAAGTCACAACTTAATAATTCAGAACTTTCCTTCAAATGGTTTAAACAAATTACCATTCCAATCTTTTAAGCAAAAGATTTATTTCAAAAACCTTCAATGGTTTAAACAATTTCCACACTTTAATCTTTTAAACAAAAGATTTAATTCACAAAGTTCACCCCATTCACAAAGATCCATTTATGGATTTCAAAACAATTCCCATTTTAATTGGATTAACTCGTTAAATCTTTAAATTAAAGATTTAACTTATAGCTTCCAAACCATTTCCATAACTTGGAAAATCATTTTTAACTTGAAAACCCTTTTAACACAATTTGGAAGTTCATTACTTAAGTGAAAGCTTTTATCATTTGAAAACAAATAGTTTTCGTTCCAGAAAGATCCAATTTTATTTACACGAGTTAAAGCCTTTGAATTTAAATTCAAATTTCCAGATCAATACCTTTAAAATAGTTTAACCCATAGAAACTCATTTATAAGTTGAATAACCTTTCTAAACCCTAGTTTCCAAATCATAGAATTCAATTTTGAATATTGAATTCAAATTTAAATTAGAATATTTAAATTTTAAACTCAATCAAGTTATTCAAATAAATTTCATCTTTGAAATTCCATTTCAAAAGCTTTTCATTTTAAAACCCAATCCATTTCCAAAACATTTGAATTTAAAATTCAAATTCATAACTATTTCAAAATCTGTGACTTAATCGATTTCCTCGTGAAATCCATATTTGTGTGTGTATAAGTGTGGTCCAGGGGTTTAACACAATAGTGCAACATTATTCAATCATCACAAATTAAAACACAGAAATATAGATGATAAGCGATATAAAGTATAACGCTTATCTTCCATTCACAATTCACAGATAATATGCAGATGTATCATCAATACATGCATAAATTATACATAGCACAATTCACAGAATAAAATATCACAGATCATATATGACAATAAATTCAAGGCAACTCATTCATAAGCAAGGTCAAGCATTTAATAATCATTTATAAGTAGGGTTGTTTAATCCTAATTAATTCAATTTAATTACTTATGAATAAAGTATCCAACCTTAATTAATTAATTACAAATCATTTGATATACATTTATTTATCAAACACTTTAATTAATTAAATTATTCTTAATTAATCATATTAATTAATTTAATCTTTAAACTAATTACATAATTAATTACCCTTTGATTAATTGTCTTAAGAAATTAAACTTTTAATTACTTATCACAAAGTAATTATCTCATAACAAGAACCCATTAATTTCTAATTTAATCTAATGATTTACTTAAACTAAATTAATTAAATTTAATAAATCAAATTTATCCAAAATTAATTACAATAAGTGATTTATCTTTAATTACTTTCATTAAGTAATTATCTTAGATTAATTTATTATTTATCATTTATTCAATTGAATTTAATAATGAATTTCAATCATTTAATTTTCTCACATTTAGGGTAAACTCATTATATTTAATAATTCAACTATCCCTTATAAATATGTTTGGAAACAGTCATTTCCAAATTCATATTTCCATTTCACCTATATTCCGAGATTTAAACTAAATTCTTATTTATTGTTAATAATGTTTTGAAATAAATACCAAGGTTTAAAACCAATTGTAAAGCCTTTAGATTCTCATGTTGAAATGATACTTTGGTTGTAAAAGAAATTTAAAAAAACTTAAATCAAACTTCTTTGTATTCACATATCTAAAGTATAACTTTATATTTAAATTAATTTAAACATTTGAATTCACAAAAAGAAGACTAGAATTCAGATTTGGTGTGAAGTTCAGGTTTTAAGATTTGGTTTAAATTATTTCTTTACAAATTCAAATTTAAATTCAAGTTCTTTTGAATTACACTTAACTACTTAACATCTCAAGTTATTAAACAATTTAAATCTTTTAAAACTTGATTCATTTACGAACTAAGTTTTCAAACAACTTGAATTTATTCTTTAAACTTTGCTGTAAATCTTGTTTCAAATTTTTTTTTTCCAATTAAACTTAAAATCTAAAACAGATCAGGTTTCTAAAACCTGATACCACTCAAGTAAAATAACCTGAGCTCCCAATATACTGCTTCGAGCCAACTCCTCGTTATTTCGAGTAACACATGATGCAACTCAAGGAAAAACCGGAGAACACACTACAAACAACCCCAGGTCAACAGTAACGTTCTCATGCACGTGTACAACGACGCCGATCGTTGGCGAACTCCCCTCCGGCCTCTGACAAGTCGACAACCTTCCATGCTCCACTTCCCCGACCCTCAAACCTTCCATCATCCCCTCGAATTTAAATTCGAGTCCAACCCAAACCTGGCACAAAACAAAACCCATCACTACCCAACCTGTCAATGCACCGTTCTTGTTGCCTCGACCACCAGAGTTCGTGAAACTGCGGCTACCACCTCGTCTACCTCCCTACGTCCATCCCCTCAAGTCTCGTAGCACTCGATGCATCAAGGAGGGTGAACGAATGAAAATTTGTGACCCCCCATTAAACTAGGGTTAAAAACTTCAAACGTACGCCGTCGCTTCCACGATGAACTGGACCACCACCCACTATTTTTCCCAAACTCGTCGTACTTCCCTCCACCCTCACACGAAATCCCGGTCACCGAAAGCCCTCCTACCATCGGCAATCTATGGAAATACCCAAAACAGTTCCACCCAAACTGTTACTTAAATGCTTAACTAAAAATAATAATTCTTGTTTCAAAAATCAAGTTTTATTGTTAGCTTTTGATTCATATACCTGAATTTATAAATTGACAGGTTTGAATTTTTGATAAATTTTAGTTGTGCTCAGACGTATTTCTTTCCAGAGGTAATACCAAGTTATTTTAATTTGAATTTATCTTTAAAATCCAGTTCAGGGTTAAACAGACAATATCTATTTTGACTCTAAATCCAAATATCGAATAGATTGGGAAGAAATGCTTTTTTTTTGAAATCAAATTCTGGTGTTCAGAGTCATAACAGTGAGCCTATACACACTTCCAATTCTTAGTTTCACTAAGAGGATCCATACATGTATATAAACAAACTTATTCACAGATATATTTATATATAAGCAACAGTTTTATACTTTGAACATTTTAAGAAAATAAGTTACTCACTTGAATTAAGAAATGAACAGGTTTCTTCAATTTTGGAAACAGGCTTGCATTTTCAAGCTAAAGCTTTTAATTTGATCCTCTGGTTTGAAGTTGATTGTATTGTTTAGGTTGAATATTGTTTGAGTTTTTAAGGTGGTATTACTTCAGAAGTCACTCAGTTTAAATGAACAATGGGGAAGACTGATATATAGAATGTGAAGTTTATAGTTGATAATATGGTTTTTACAGGGCAATATCTTTGTTTTGCACAATTTACCAGGGATATTTTTCTTTGCTTGCTTTAACCAAACAAGATTTCGGCTGAGAGATATACTTTGTGTGCTAAAATCTTGTTATTACGGCTGATATAATCTTGCTTGTACTTAGATATAATATTTTTTCTTGCATTATCTTCTTTGTCTTGTCTTTTCACTGCAGATTTTTCTTCTGCTCTTGTTTTCTTCTTTGGCAAGCCTAAGGATATATACTTTTTCTTTATTTTTTACTTTGTTTAGGCTGAGATGCTTATACTTCATTTGTTTCTAGCCTACAAACTTTTGTTTCTTTTCTTGTTTACAGCCTATCTGTTTTGAATCTTGTATGTACATGTTTGTTTTATTTTCTTGCATACACACAAATTTCATTCATACAAACTTGTCAGCACTGCTAATTAAATGCATATGTCTTCAAATATGTCTACACCTAATTATGATTGCTGATCTTTATATTTTTATTTTGTTTATTTGTACCAGGATATTTTGTGTATTGTGAATAGTTTGCTTTCTTTTGCATTGTACAACTGTGTATACAGCAAACTACTTGCTATTTTCTTCTATGTTTATATTTTGTGTACCAAGATTTTCTTTGTATTAATTAACTTTGTCTTGATTCACACTTTGATATATTTATTTGTATAACTTCTTTTGCAAGCTTCATGGATATTTTTGTTTTATTTTGCAAATTAATTCATACTAAACTATACATGTTTGTTCTATTGCTTTGTAGTGAAGTGTTAAAGTCAGTATATTGTATTGACTTTATATCTTATGAACTATACCATTTATTTATATGCTGTTTGAATTCGTCTAATTTCTTTCTTTTGTCTTGTTACTTTATAGTATAAAGGAAGTTCAAAAACTAACATATCGTTTGAATTTATTTTATAGTTTACATAACTAAAATTTTAAGATATTTATTTATTTTCCTATTTATATTATAAATTCAAATTATCTTTAAACCATTTACTTAAAACTCAATTTAAATGATTTAATACATATTTAACTGGAATTTGGGGGAAACTCAAACCAATTTATCAATTAAATTCCACCATTTTAAATCAAAAATGAATTTAATTGTCAATTTAAAATAAATTAAAATTCGGGATCGTTACAGACTTCCCCCCTTAAAAGGAATTTCGTCCTCGAAATTTACAGGCACGAAAATAACAAAGATAGATGAAAGATAGAGAAATATCTTTCCAGATCAACTAGGCATAAATTCTGCATTTGGCTTACCAAATCAGAATATCAACAATATGAGAACGAACTCATTCAATACTACTCAGGATACTCGGGTCATAAATTTACGAAACATGCAAAGCACTGGTTAGTTCGAAGGATAACCAACCATTCGTAAAATATTTACGGACTCAAATTGTATTCACATATCTGTCTACTTTTGGGTATAATTTCAAAAATTTTAGTTTAGAAACCAAAGTATATCTGTCAACCATAGCAACTAAAGCAAACAAAGCAACCAATACATCCAAACAAACAATTTTGGCCTATTTGGAGTTTATGTCCCATACACGTATGTCAAATCTTCTTCTTGTATTTGCCAGGAACCATCGAATAATTTACAAGAGATGCTGGACAAAAGAGATAGATTTAACCTTCTATAAGTGTTTCAAATATTAGGAATGGATTCAAGTCGGAACATCTCAAACTATATATATAATTTGTCCCTCTTCGGACTTCGATCAACCCAAGAAATTATAATAGAATTTTCAAATTTGGTTTTAAATGAAATCGTTTTATCGATTCAATTCAAATTATCCCTCATAATCCATTAATCAATTTAATTCAACTTAAAATTTCCAATTTATTCAGAATTTCCAATTTTCAAATTTCAAATTTATTAAAGTTTAAATTAAAAACTGATAAGATACTAGTGAAAATTCAAAGTAAGGATTTCCTACAACGATTCGTAGGGCAACCATTGCACTGAAACTTCTTCCTGGAGCTGTCACGAAGCAATCAAAAAGAATTTGGAAACGAATCAAAGGAAATTGATAGAGAAATTTATTTCCACTGTTGCAGGGTATTGACCATTTGTAGTCGTATTCCCCTGTCCCCTATCTCGTTCTCTTCTTGCACTCATACTCACTATCAGTGGATAGTAAGAGAATTTACTGAGGCATTCAAACGGATATCTTAGGGATATACTCATTCTAGGGTTTACTTCGCCCTATCTCTAATGAGTTACTTAATGTGTTATACTCCTGAGCTAATGTTCAACCTTAGCTCTGATACCGAATGTAACGAATGCGATTTTGCCCGTTCGAAAATCGACATCCATACTTTACATCGTACTCGAATGCCGTATATTCGACCGTTCAAATCCGATTCGCCGGAGCTTATAACACAATTAAGTAAACAACACAACAGAAGAAATAATGAATATCAATATACAACATCTGATACAACATCCTGATACAACAGATGATACAATAGATATCGATATACTTCAAAGACATGATACAATATAATAGCAGCGAAAAGGAAAAATAGATAACACTAACAGCGGAACAAATATAACTCAAGATAGTCTTCAAGAAAGAACTCCAAAACTGCAGCTCCATCTCCAAGAACCAATCCAGAAATAGCTCGAACTCCCAATAACAATGCACTGAGCTAAGCAAGGTCAGTCATATCCAAAGACTGAACTAGCTCCAGATAATCCACCAAACCTAACTATCTGAAAAACCCAACTCTAGACTGCTCGTGTGGAAAATAGTGAGCACCCAGAGTTTAGGAAAGGAACAATAAACTCCGGGCCAGTCATGGGACTGGTGTGAGTAACAAAAATAGTTTATCCTTTAAATAAAACAAGATTTATAAAAGAAAATCCGATATGCTTTTCTAGAAAATGAAACTACCATAAGACCTCCCGCCACACACAGAATGCAAACGCAGAATTGGAGGAGATTTCTTCTTATGATAGTCAAACATGCTTAATACGCGAAATTCTTTGATATTATTACTATAAGTGCAAAGTGTAGAAAACATTTCGAAAGTAGAATATTAATCTTAGCCAGCATAGACATTTCGAACTATGCCTACTATAGCTACCATCCAAACAGTGGTGTCCACCATAAGTGAATGGTAGGTTCTACAACTAAAACCGTACAGGGTTTCGTATTGGATGAATGGATTTCCAACAAATGGTCAGGCTAAGGAACTTCCTACTGCCACATGGGATCGCCTCTGGTGGGACGTCCCGAGAACCTATTCGGATCTCTGCCAACACAAGGTCGGGTTACCTCTGTAACTAGGTAACTACTACTCGAGCAAGCCATCCCCCGGTCCTCTGGGACCTTTATTCGAGGTACCTCTAAGCAACAACCACACAGTAAATGAGATTGGAGCAACCACATAGGTTAAATATCAGGGCTCCATACCTAATATCACCCTTTACCAGAAGGGAATGACACACCCTAAAGGGCGCGACCCTCATAACCTTGCCGCATCTTTCCTGTTTCGACCATTTCCGGGGTGTGAGGTCCTGATGCAGTCTCGTCCACAAAGCTACGCTTTATACAAAAGCCATGCTCTGATCACAATTGATCAACAAATGATCATCAACACACACAGCAGCACTCAGCATGCCACACGACCAAATTGGGAGTATATCGCTGATAACCTTCCACTACATAACCTCTGAGCTCGTACGTCTCAGAGAAGGGTGTTAATGCTAAAAGAATAAATTCTCCGCCACCAACAGAAATGTATTTGAAAGAAATCTGCTTTATATCTCAAAGTGTACTGTCAGACATACAACCATACAAGTCTGTTCCGGGTTTGAACAGAACCGAAGGCACTTCCGAAGAAGCCCTTGCAATCCGGGTATTCACAATCCCGATCGGACTTCCCATCACTTAGGAAATCTCTATACCGTAGCTACTCGGTGCAGAGACAATCGATAGGTCATCCTATCGTTTTCACAAATACCCGGTCTTCACCACCGGTCTTCGAATGCTATCCATAACGACGAATCACATATTCGGAATGGGTTATATGACACAAATGTCCTCTCCCGGCTAAACCGAATAGTGAGCGCAACATTTAAAACATATGGATATGTGATTTCAATTAAGTCACAACTTAATAATTCAGAACTTTCCTTCAAATGGTTTAAACAAATTACCATTCCAATCTTTTAAGCAAAAGATTTATTTCAAAAACCTTCAATGGTTTAAACAATTTCCACACTTTAATCTTTTAAACAAAAGATTTAATTCACAAAGTTCACCCCATTCACAAAGATCCATTTATGGATTTCAAAACAATTCCCATTTTAATTGGATTAACTCGTTAAATCTTTAAATTAAAGATTTAACTTATAGCTTCCAAACCATTTCCATAACTTGGAAAATCATTTTTAACTTGAAAACCCTTTTAACACAATTTGGAAGTTCATTACTTAAGTGAAAGCTTTTATCATTTGAAAACAAATAGTTTTCGTTCCAGAAAGATCCAATTTTATTTACACGAGTTAAAGCCTTTGAATTTAAATTCAAATTTCCAGATCAATACCTTTAAAATAGTTTAACCCATAGAAACTCATTTATAAGTTGAATAACCATTCTAAACCCTAGTTTCCAAATCATAGAATTCAATTTTGAATATTGAATTCAAATTTAAATTAGAATATTTAAATTTTAAACTCAATCAAGTTATTCAAATAAATTTCATCTTTGAAATTCCATTTCAAAAGCTTTTCATTTTAAAACCCAATCCATTTCCAAAACATTTGAATTTAAAATTCAAATTCATAACTATTTCAAAATCTGTGACTTAATCGATTTCCTCGTGAAATCCATATTTGTGTGTGTATAAGTGTGGTCCAGGGGTTTAACACAATAGTGCAACATTATTCAATCATCACAAATTAAAACACAGAAATATAGATGATAAGCGATATAAAGTATAACGCTTATCTTCCATTCACAATTCACAGATAATATGCAGATGTATCATCAATACATGCATAAATTATACATAGCACAATTCACAGAATAAAATATCACAGATCATATATGACAATAAATTCAAGGCAACTCATTCATAAGCAAGGTCAAGCATTTAATAATCATTTATAAGTAGGGTTGTTTAATCCTAATTAATTCAATTTAATTACTTATGAATAAAGTATCCAACCTTAATTAATTAATTACAAATCATTTGATATACATTTATTTATCAAACACTTTAATTAATTAAATTATTTTTAATTAATCATATTAATTAATTTAATCTTTAAACTAATTACATAATTAATTACCCTTTGATTAATTGTCTTAAGAAATTAAACTTTTAATTACTTATCACAAAGTAATTATCTCATAACAAGAACCCATTAATTTCTAATTTAATCTAATGATTTACTTAAACTAAATTAATTAAATTTAATAAATCAAATTTATCCAAAATTAATTACAATAAGTGATTTATCTTTAATTACTTTCATTAAGTAATTATCTTAGATTAATTTATTATTTATCATTTATTCAATTGAATTTAATAATGAATTTCAATCATTTAATTTTCTCACATTTAGGGTAAACTCATTATATTTAATAATTCAACTATCCCTTATAAATATGTTTGGAAACAGTCATTTCCAAATTCATATTTCCATTTCACCTATATTCCGAGATTTAAACTAAATTCTTATTTATTGTTAATAATGTTTTGAAATAAATACCAAGGTTTAAAACCAATTGTAAAGCCTTTAGATTCTCATGTTGAAATGATACTTTGGTTGTAAAAGAAATTTAAAAAAACTTAAATCAAACTTCTTTGTATTCACATATCTAAAGTATAACTTTATATTTAAATTAATTTAAACATTTGAATTCACAAAAAGAAGACTAGAATTCAGATTTGGTGTGAAGTTCAGGTTTTAAGATTTGGTTTAAATTATTTCTTTACAAATTCAAATTTAAATTCAAGTTCTTTTGAATTACACTTAACTACTTAACATCTCAAGTTATTAAACAATTTAAATCTTTTAAAACTTGATTCATTTACGAACTAAGTTTTCAAACAACTTGAATTTATTCTTTAAACTTTGCTGTAAATCTTGTTTCAAATTTTTTTTTTTCCAATTAAACTTAAAATCTGAAACAGATCAGGTTTCTAAAACCTGATACCACTCAAGTAAAATAACCTGAGCTCCCAATATACTGCTTCGAGCCAACTCCTCGTTATTTCGAGTAACACATGATGCAACTCAAGGAAAAACCGGAGAACACACTGCAAACAACCCCAGGTCAACAGTAACGTTCTCATGCACGTGTACAACGACGCCGATCGTTGGCGAACTCCCCTCCGGCCTCTGACAAGTCGACAACCTTCCATGCTCCACTTCCTCGACCCTCAAACCTTCCATCATCCCCTCGAATTTAAATTCGAGTCCAACCCAAACCTGGCACAAAACAAAACCCATCACTACCCAACCTGTCAATGCGCCGTTCTTGTTGCCTCGACCACCAGAGTTCGTGAAACTGCGGCTACCACCTCGTCTACCTCCCTACGTCCATCCCCTCAAGTCTCGTAGCACTCGATGCATCAAGGAGGGTGAACGAATGAAAATTTGCGACCCTCCATTAAACTAGGGTTAAAAACTTCAAATGTACGCCGTCGCTTCCACGATGAACTGGACCACCACCCACTATTTTTCCCAAACTCGTCGTACTTCCCTCCACCCTCACACGAAATCCCGGTAACCGAAAGCCCTCCTACCATCGGCAATCTATGGAAATACCCAAAACAGTTCCACCCAAACTGCTACTTAAATGCTTAACTAAAAATAATAATTCTTGTTTCAAAAATCAAGTTTTATTGTTAGCTTTTGATTCATATACCTGAATTTATAAATTGACAGGTTCGAATTTTTGATAAATTTTAGTTGTGCTCAGACGTATTTCTTTCCAGAGGTAATACCAAGTTATTTTAATTTGAATTTATCTTTAAAATCCAGTTCAGGGTTAAACAGACAATATCTATTTTGACTCTAAATCCAAATATCGAATAGATTAGGAAGAAATGCTTTTTTTTTGAAATCAAATTCTGGTGTTCAGAGTCATAACAGTGAGCCTATACACACTTCCAATTCTTAGTTTCACTCAGAGGATCCATACATGTATATAAACAAACTTATTCATAGATATATTTATATATAAGCAACAGTTTTATACTTTGAACATTTTAAGAAAATAAGTTACTCACTTGAATTAAGAAATGAACAGGTTTCTTCAATTTTGGAAACAGGCTTGCATTTTCAAGCTAAAGCTTTTAATTTGATCCTCTGGTTTGAAGTTGATTGTATTGTTTAAGTTGAATATTGTTTGAGTTTTTAAGGTGGTATTACTTCAGAAGTCACTCAGTTTAAATGAACAATGGGGAAGACTGATATATAGAATGTGAAGTTTATAGTTGATAATATGGTTTTTACAGGGCAATATCTTTGTTTTGCACAATTTACCAGGGATATTTTTCTTTGGTTGCTTTAACCAAACAAGATTTCGGCTGAGAGATATACTTTGTGTGCTAAAATCTTGTTATTACGGCTGATATAATCTTGCTTGTACTTAGATATAATATTTTTTCTTGCATTATCTTCTTTGTCTTGTCTTTTCACTGCAGATTTTTCTTCTGCTCTTGTTTTCTTCTTTGGCAAGCCTAAGGATATATACTTTTTCTTTAATTTTTTACTTTGTTTAGGCTGAGATGCTTATACTTCATTTGTTTCTAGCCTACAAACTTTTGTTTCTTTTCTTGTTTACAGCCTATCTGTTTTGAATCTTGTATGTACATGTTTGTTTTATTTTCTTGCATACACACAAATTTCATTCATACAAACTTGTCAGCACTGCTAATTAAATGCATATGTCTTCAAATATGTCTACACCTAATTATGATTGTTGATCTTTATATTTTTATTTTGTTTATTTGTACCAGGATATTTTGTGTATTGTGAATAGTTTGCTTTCTTTTGCATTGTACAACTGTGTATACAGCAAACTACTTGCTATTTTCTTCTATGTTTATATTTTGTGTACTAAGATTTTCTTTGTATTAATTAACTTTGTCTTGATTCACACTTTGACATATTTATTTGTATAACTTCTTTTGCAAGCTTCATGGATATTTTTGTTTTAATTTGCAAATTAATTCATACTGAACTATACATGTTTGTTCTATTGCTTTGTAGTGAAGTGTTAAAGTCAGTATATTGTATTGACTTTATATCTTATGAACTATACCATTTATTTATATGCTGTTTGAATTCGTCTAATTTCTTTCTTTTGTCTTGTTACTTTATAGTATAAAGGAAGTTCAAAAACTAACATATCGTTTGAATTTATTTTATAGTTTACATAGCTAAAATTTTAAGATATTTATTTATTTTCCTATTTATATTATAAATTCAAATTATCTTTAAACCATTTACTTAAAACTCAATTTAAATGATTTAACACATATTTAACTGGAATTTGGGGGAAACTCAAACCAATTTATCAATTAAATTCCACCATTTTAAATCAAAAATGAATTTAGTTATCAATTTAAAATAAATTAAAATTCGGGATCGTTACACTTTTGATAGCAATAAACATACATATAAAAAATTATAAATATGGCAAGAAAACCCTAAGGATCTCTCTACAAAGTTCCATAGAAATTTCCAAATACAAGCAATTCACAAGTGCATCAATAGCGACTATCACTATAAGTGCATTTCTAAATCCAAGTCATATTCAAACCTATGTTCAACTACAACCTATGTACTTGATTCCAAGACCTTTCTATATTTCATATAATTCTATTCAAGTTTGTTAAAGTCCGTTCAAGTCCATACATATGCCACTTCTTTCATAGAAAGAATCACAATCAATGTTTTCAACATATGTCCAAGTAAATTTAAACAACTTTAACAAAACCAAACACATGCAATAATGAGTTATATTTTCAATAAAAGTGATGAGTTAACTCACCTTTAACCTTAAAAACAACCAAGTCCCAGCAACCTAAGCTCAACTTCAACCTAGCAACACCTTTGCCTCCTTGCTTTCTGGCTTTCCACTTGCTCCTTTGCCGCCTCCACTCTCCTCTTGCTCACAGCTATGATAGATAGGGAGAGTTTGCCTTTTTATTTTCACAATCTAACTAGATATAAAGTGTTATAATGTAATGGTAAGTTTTCACTCCAAATTTGAGGTGATTTGGATTTGATTTGCAAATAATTTGCTTTAGGAAATTATTAAGTGGGAGAAGACGAAGACATGGATTTTATGATAACTTTGGCTTGTGAATTTATGAACTATAGACAAGGGTGTGCCCTTCCTTTTATAGGCTAAGAATGGTGTGGCCTAAGCTTGCACTATCCGCCCCCTCCCACACCATGCCATGGAAGCTTCACCTCCCATCTCTTCTCTTTTATGTCACTTCTCCTGTATGCTAATTCCATTTATACGCTTAACGTGATATGTGTTATCCTAATAGAAGCTTCTAGAATATTTCATTGTCTTATGAAGAGATGTGTGTGTTAATTAGTTGCTAATGTGTTCATTTGACTATTAGACAAGTGTAAAATAGTTCAAACAATTTATATCGATCGAAAAGCTGTTCATCGATAAACCGATTTTCGGTCATAATATTGATTTTTCTTCGAAGAATATATTTTTGTAAACAATTTTAAAAAACAAGTTTCTAATCATTATTCATAATTATGCTTAATAAGGTTATAAAATCGTATTTATAATACTCAATTATATTTCAGAATGTTCTGATATTCGAAGCTGTAACATTCCCGGATTTTAAGCCAAATTCAAATCTGGTAATTAATATAATTTTTGGGTTAATTGTGAATTAATTTGAAAATTTTGGAAATAAACATATATATAAAACTAGATTTTTAAAAAAAGTAGATTTGGAAATTCAAGAATAAATATCTTATTGATAAATTGGATTTAAAAAGCTTTATGTTTTAAGAAACAAATATATATATATAAATATAAATATATGATTATTTATTAGTAATGAATAATTTTATTTCAAATCATTCTCTTATTAAGCTGTATAAATATAAATATAAGAATGCAAAGGTAAAACAAGAATAAACTTACATATGTGTATATATAACTTTTGAAATAAAAATGGTTTATATAAAGATATTTTAACTTAAATTTTGAAAATTCAAATGAGATTTAATAAAAGATTTAAAATATTTTCCTCTTATATACTTGTAAATAAATATAGTTTATAAATAAATATTAAGGCTTTGATACGGATATACCTTTTGGGAATATAAACCATATTAATAAAAAAAACTTGTTTCATAAATTTAAATAAAGTAAGGTTTAAAACATGTATTATAAATAAATTTAACAAGAAGGACTTAAACACAATTTAAGTAACATATGACATTTGGAATTTTATTAAATCATGTGATAACAAATGTAAACCAAATAATACTTTGTAAATACAAGTGGCAAGGAACATTTTTCTTTTAATCAAGAATTATATAAAACATGCATAAAGAAGAAACCTGGTTTCTTAATTTGGTAAATTTTTTTCCTTCAATCTCAAAAATTCGAAATCTGATATCAAAGAAAAAAAGAAAACCAGATCAAAAAAATATGAAGCCAGGAAACCAAATTAAAACCTGATCAAAGAAGAAAATCCTGGAATTAAAACAGAAAGGAAATCAAAATGAAACCATAGCCTGGAAATCAAATGCAAATTCTGGATTAAATCCAAAATCAGATCAAAACAATGATCTGATGCAACTCAACATCAATTCAAGTCCCAGATCAATTAATACAAGATCAGTTTAAATATCAAATGCCAATTCCAGCTCCAAGATCAAAAGTCTGACTCTCTGTCTTCAAAGCGAGGTGAGGAAACTGACCTATTTAAGTTTGAATCCATGACTTATCTTGAGGTTTTGGATGTGGCAGATGTGAAAAATAATGAATAAATGTAAATATGTCTGCATGAATATATATTTATGTGTGAATGGTGATATGTATGCCTATGTATGTATATATGTTTACTCTGTTATAACAAACCCAAAATCAACCAGAGAAGAAAATTCATATCTTCATATTTAGATCATTTTAAACTATGATTCCTAAAAGATAATTTTTTGTAACAATGTAAAGTAATTTCTAAAAATAATATTAGGTGAAAATATTAAGCAAATATTTTGAAAAAAAATAATTTACAGTAAAAATATCTTATATCAGAAAAATCGAACCTTTAAATTTTGCAATCTGATTACATAAAAAAATTCGTATCATGAAATAATGATTTTAGGTTAAGGTCTCGCGATTTATAATCAAGTATCGGTCGAGAATTACTAAGATGAACGGAAAACACCTTTTCGTAAATTCCCGACGATCGGCAAGGCAATCGTGGTCGTGATTGATGTTGAAGATAATCTGGAGGATGCAGATTAATGGAATAATAGTAATGGATTTTTTAGACGATCAACGCGGTGCTGGTTCATCAATGGAGGGTTTTACAAGCTATTTTGGTCGACGAGGGTTTCTCGGCAATTGCGCCGTCGTCGTGGAACTGGACTGGTCCGTTGCGAGGGGGATCATCATGTGAGTCTCTAGCAAGGCTATGGACGAGGTGGCGATGACTCTGGTTGTTGATGGTGGCTACATGAGGTGGATTTATAGATTGGGGTTAGTTTCGGTTTTTTGCTCGTATGCTCGATTTTGATTTCTATCAAATTCGTCGGAGATGGATGATCTGGTGGGTCGATGAAGTCGTCGAAGATGTGTCAATGATCACGGTGCTGGTGGGAGGTAGCTAGCTTGGTTGTACACGTTCATGGGTGATCGCGTGTATCTGATGATTTTGGGTGTTTGGGGAAGAAAATATGTTCTCAGGTCCATGCTCGAGTTATTTGCGTGGGTGACTCGAAGAAAAAGTGGAAAGTGTGAAACTAGAAGAAGAGCTTGGATTTAACCAGGGGTTGTCTCGGGTCTGAAGCTTTTAAACAAAGTAGTTTTGAATTTGGAATAAAACAATTTCTAAAATTTTATTCTTAAACAAATTTATTTTATATAATAAAAGTTTATTCAAAAAGCCAAATTTAGATGATGATAAAATGTTTTAAATCATTTGGTAATAATAAGTTTCCAAAAAATATATGTATGGAGCGAGTTTTCAAATCAAAATTATAAATAAGTTTTAAAAATTTGAAAGTTGAAATGTTTTCAAAATTGTTTTGGAAATTAATAATTTTGTATTTAATTAACCAATGTTTTCAAAAATATAATATTGTGATCCTTAATTTATTATGAAGATCTTAAATGATATTGCATAATAATTTCAAATATTCATCTTAATTTAATAAGGTTTAAAGGATGTAATTAAGTAATTAAGTAAGAATAATTACTTTGTGTAATTAAAGTGAAGTTAATACTTTATGTAATTACTTTTAAGAATAATCAATTAATGTGATTAATTAATTAATATAATTTGAGGTTAATTTGTTAATGTTATTAATTTATTAAGGGTTGATTAATTTATGATAAGTAATTAAAGGTAACTAATTACTTAAAGAAAATCACTAAATGAAAGTAATTAAGGTTAATTAATTAATGTTTGATTAATCGAGTGATTAAAGGATAATTAATCTATGTGATTAATTAATTAAGGTAATTAATTAGAGGATAATTAATCAATTAAAGATTAATTAATGAAAGTGATTAAGGGGGAATCACTTATTGTAATTTAATTAATTAATGGTAATTAATTAAGGGCCAATTAATGAATGTAATTAATTAAGGATAATTAAATAAAGAATAATTAAATAATTAAAGATTAATTATTAATTGATTTATTTATTAATTAAAGGTTGATTAATTAATAAACAAAGGTTAATTAATGAATGATTAAAGGATAATTAATCAAGATGGTTTGTAATTAATTAATATTAATTAACCAGGATTAGTAATTTATTCATGAATAATTAATCTGATTTATATTAATCGGATAATTAATCGATCTTACTTATGGATGTTTTGTGTTGAATGTTTGAATTGTTTGATATCCCTGATATGTTATGCTTTGTGCTATGAATAGTTTTGATTTGAGCTGTGATGAATGCAATTTATTTATTTATATGTGATGAATTTATATTAATTATCTGTGAATCTGTGAATGAAGATAAGCGTTGTAGGGTTATACCGCTTATCGATATTGCTGTGCTTGAATATGTAATGATTAATGATGTTGCACTATTATGTAAAACCCCTTGACTACACCATACACATACAAATATGGATAGCATGATGAAATTGGCTAAGCCATAGATATTTGAATTTAATATTATGAAATGGTTTCAAAGATTGAAATTTGAATCCAAACGGTTTTGGAAATGGAATTGGGTTGAATATGTAAAGCTTTTGAAAAAGGAAGTTTGAAATCGAAATCTGGTTTGAATATAATATATCTTGTTTAAGTTTTGAAATTGTTTTGGAAATTTGGTTTGAAAGGTTTATACAAGTTATATAATATATATGGATTTTAAAACCATCTTTAAAATATTATAAAATATTGTTTTTCAAATGATAATAGCTTTTCATATAAAGAAAGGATTTCCAATTTGTATTGAAAGGATTTCAAGTTTAAAATGGAATTGTTTTGAAAGCTATAAATAAATATTTATTAAAGAATATTGAACTTTGTTTTGAAATTGAAGAGGATCTTAAAGGTGTGTCCTTTTTATAAAATATTTTAAATGGAATTGTTTTAAAAGCTACGAATGAATCTTTGTTAAAGATTGGTGGACTTTGTTTTCAAAGTAAAGAGGATCTTAAGGGTGTATCTTTTATATAAAAGATTTGAAATGAAATTGTTTTGAAAGTTATGAATGATCTTTGTTAAAGATTGGTGAACTTTGTTTTCAAAGTAAAGAGGATCTTAAAGGTGTATCTTCTGTATAAAAGATTTGGATTGCAATAGTTTCGAAAGCTATGAATTAACCTTTATAAAAGATTGGCGAACCTTGTAAAGTGAATCTTTTTGTTTAAAAGATTTGAAAATGGTAATTTTTTTAAACCATTTGAAGAAAGGTTTGGGCTTTAAGTTGTGACTTAACTAAGATCCAATATCCATATGTTTTTAAAATAGCGCTCATTATTCGATTTAGCCGGGAGAAGACCTTGTGTCATATAACCCATTCTGAATAGCGATACGACGTTATGGATTGCATTTGAAGAGCGATGGTGAAGATCGGTTATTTTCGAAAGCGAAAGGATAACCCGTCGAATGTCTCTGCACCGATTGGTCCCCGATATAGAGATTTGATCACCCTTGGTGATGGGAAGTCCGAATGTGATTAGGGATTATCCGGATTTTCAAGTGCTTCTTTTGAAGTGCCTTCAGTTCTATTCGAATCCAGAACAGACTTGTATGGATGTATGTCTGACATTACACTTTGAGATGTAAAGCTGATTTCTATCAAATACATTTCTGTTTAGTGGCGAAGAATTTATTCTCTTAGCTTAATACCCTTCTCTAACACGTACAAGCTTAGAGGTTATGTAGTTGATGGTTACTAGTGATACATTTCCAATTTGGTAATGTGGCATATGAAGTGCTGCTGATCATGTGTTGATCGAAGCAAGGCTTTTGTGTAAAGCGTAGCTTTGTGGACATGACCTCGTCGGACATCACAAACCGGAATGGTCGAAACAGGAAAGATGCGGTAAGATTATTTAGGGGTAGCACCCCTCGAGGGTATGTCCATTTCCTTCTGGATAGAAGTGGTATCATGGTATAGAGCCCAGATACTTAACTTATGTGGTTGGCACAAATCTATTGCTTTGTGGTTGTTGGTTGAGAGGCGCCTCGGATAAAGGTCAGTTACGACGGGGGAGGGGGTGGCATACTCGTGTAGTAGTTACTTAGTTATAGAGGTAATCCAGCCTTGTATTGGCAGAGATCCGGTTGGGTTCTCGGCGCGTCCCTCCAGAGGCGTATCCATATGACTCAGAAAGTCCCTTAGCCTGACCATTGTTGGAAATCCAATCAGCAATACGCGCCTTGCATGGTTTTAGTTGTAGAACCTACTATCTAATATGGTAACTATAGTAGGCATACTATAATGGTACGTATGCTGGCCAAGATTAATATTATACTTGCAGATGTTATCCACTATGCACTAATAATAATATCAAAAGGATTTTGGCGTATCAAACATGTTTGACTATCATAAGGAGAAATCTCCCCCAAGTGTGTGATCGCATTGTGTGTGTGCCAGGAGGCCTTATGATAGTTTCATTTTCCAAAAAGCATCGTGGATTTTGTTTTATTTCTTTCTAAAGGTAAACTATTTTTGTTTGCTCATACCAGTCCCATGACTGACGTGGAGTTTATTGTTTCCTTCCTAAACTCTAGGTGGCTACAATTTTCCACAGGGGCAGCCTAGAGTTAGATTTTCAGATAGTTTGATAGTAGATTTAGATTTGGTAGTCCTCAGCTTATTGGATTGGAGATCTTTGGAGTATTTGGATTTTGGCAATCGCATTCAAGTTACCTAGTTTACTTTATTACAACGTGATGGTGGTTCGAGCTTTTCGATATGGAGTTTGGTGTCTTTTGAGCTTTGGTATTAGAATTGCAGTTTTGGATTCTTTCTTCCTCTCTTGGAGATCAAGTTGGAGATTTCTTTCTGCTGTGTCATTTTTCGCTGTTATATTCTGCTCTGATATTTTTGGATCTGTTGTATCTTATTGTATTGGATATTGTATCAATTGTTGTATCAATGATATTATTCTTTTTCTTCCGCTGTGTTGTTGTACTTAATGTGTTATAAGCTCTCACAATTCGTATTTGGACGTTTGAATCTGCGGCATTCGAATACGGGTGAAGTATGGATGTCGATTTTCGATCGGAGAAAGTCTGGGTCGTCACAGAGGACGAAGTGTTTGAATTTCAGGGTCCCCACAACATGTATGTTATATATATGTATATATTGCAATTACTATTTTAGATCTGAAACAATTATTTATATAAACTTTTGAGAATTGGAATATACATATATGTGTGTGTGTGTTTTAAAATTTGAAGTTCAACATTTAAATTAAGCTTCAAGTTACTGTAACATCCCACTACTTGGAGGTCCAAAACTAATGGCTACGGATGCTGCAGTCATCCATAGTTATTAATCTTCAACGACTAAATACGGCGGTGCTAGATTCATTGATACCTAGATCATAGAAATATGGAAAAAATTTAACAATTCAAAGACACATTTCCATATTCAAATCAAAACATTTCATGTTCAATACATAATCCTAAATTACATAAACCATATTTAGCAAAATATATTTATTACAAATACCCCAAGAACGAATATGAAGATGCCCCCTTGGTTGATCTGAGTATATGGTAAGGCTCATAAATCTGTCTTTATAAACAAACACACGGCGGATAAGAAAACTCTAAATAACTATTTGCCTCGTGCACATCTCAGCAGGCTTTATTCTTCTAAGAGGAGAACCTGGAAACCTTAAATATCAAACAACTCAAAATCAATTGAGCACCCGAGAGTCTAAGGAGAAAATAAAAACTTCATGTCAAACATAAAGCTTGGTATGAATAATAATCTAACATCTCAATCCTTTAAGATATCTACTGAGACCATACCGCTTAGCGGAATGGGTTTTCTCCTCACTAGTATCATAAAAACCTTTATAAAACTATATACTGTGCTCCTTCATCCACAATGGTTAAAACATACATTTTCAAAATATTATGATGATATGCGTACTTGAAAATAATTAGGATTTCCCATACCCAGTTTAGTCTAACACCCTGTCATAAATATAGTTTCTAGGGTCACTATTAACCTTTTTAGTTTTCATGGGTTTACTAATAACCTTATCATCATTAATAGACTCTCTTTCTTATTCATAGTTTTCATGGGATCACTGAGAACCTATTGGTAACTCCAATATCTTTCTGTTTATCCTAGTTTTCATTGGCTAACTAGGAACCTATTGACTATCTACCCATGTCAGAATCAGCGTATAGTTTTCATTAGCTCACCATAAACCTATTGGCCTCTGCCAGTATCAATTATAGTTTTCACGGGCTTACTATAAACCTTTGTATCTGACATCTTCTCTTAACACATAGTTTTCATGGGCTTACTATGAACCTGTCTATTTGACATCTTCTCTTAACAAAGTTTTTATGGGCTTACTATGAACCTACTGGCCCCTACCAATATCTTCCCTTAATATTTGAGCATCCTATTTCTGGTCTTCCTGACCTCCTGGATGCAAATCCACTCATTCAGGAGTTTAATCAATTTATATTCACCACTGTGTTAACCTAGCTGGTTCTTATACCCTTTTCCCAAAAAATACAATTATGGATTATCATGTGTATATACACTCGTATTTGAAGAAGCAAAACAACAATTCGTCAATACCACTCCTGTGGGTTTAAAGTCCTTGAAATATATATCATAACATAGTTAATGCCCTTATCTTATATTTTTATCAAGGCAATACTTCTTCAAAATTTCATAATTAGAATCATTACAAAACTCCTTTATTTGTGTCGTGGATTTTTCCTTCAAAATTTGATATGGGGTTTAAAACCTTTCGATACCTTCGATACCTAGCCTTCGACTTCATAGGATAACCCCTTCAAAAGCTCTTAAAAACATTAGGCTCCCTCCTTATAATACTTTAAATTCTACCATTAAAAACCATTGAAACCATTTAGTAGTTTAAACCTTTCGAAAGTATTCAACTCTTATAACATAAGCTTTCGAAACTATTAGACTAAACTTTTCAAAAACCTACTGGATTCAAGTAAAACATGCGAAAGGTCCTCTTTTAAAACCTTTTGAATACAATGGAAGCAACCTTTCGACCTTACCGGAAGGTTAACTTTGATAGCTTAAATCATTTAATTTAAAACAATAGACCTCTGCCTTTTAAAGCAACTCCTTCGAAAGCTTGGGTTATACTTCAATTATAAATCAAGGGTAACTCATCTGTGTTGAAAGCTTTGAACCCTTTCGAAAGTAATGGGAGAAGAGGAAGGTTTTTTAAAACAAGTAAACCTTTCGAGTAAGCCGAAAGCTCTTGCTTTCAACCCCTTCGAAGGGTTTTAACAAAATAAAGGCGGCAGTTCTTTTCAAAATCTCTTTAAAACAACCTTTTGAAACTTAACCTTTAGACCTTGTCGAAAGGTCTCTTAAAACGTATCAAAACCTAACCTTTCGACCTTGTTGGAAGGTTTATATAAAAATAGCTCATGCCTTAAATAATTTTATTTATCCAGCCAAATACATTGGAAAAATCTGGAAAAATCCCAGATAATCTATTTTAATAATTTTCCAACATATAAAAGTTTAAAACCCAAATAAACATTATTTTTTCCTCAAATAATTTATAACCCAATGAATCCTTTCTTCACTAGAAAAATTCATATAAAGTCCATATACACTCGAAAAATTATAAGAATTGAAACCCATCTCCAAAATCATGTTTTCTACAACATAATTTTTTTCCATGGCATTAGAAAAATCATTTTCATCTCAGTTTTGCCCTAAACCACGTATATCTCTTATTAAACAACTTTTTTTAAACACATATAAGTCATCCTCATGCATATCATCATTTAACATATCATAAAAACAAATTTGTCATTAAGTTTGAAACCATTTGATGTAAAAATCAAAATAGAGACGTATGAATTATTATTTACCTTAACTGAGATAAGGAGATTAGAGATTGTTTGAGATTGATTTTCCTCTAGCTTGAATCCTAAGCTTCCCTTAAATTTTCTTCTTCTCTTCTATCTTTCTATGGCCAGCCTTGATACATCTTACGTTTATATTTTTTGTTTTGAGATAAAATGAAAGTGCAAAACCTAACGAGAATAGTATAAGGGTAGGGTGTATGGCCATTTACCCTAATGCCCTTATGTTTAATTTCCTAATCATTTATTTAAGTTCATTAGTTTAACAAGCAAGACCACTTAATTAATTAATCAAACTCAATCTCCTTATCTACATTATTCTATTTTATTTATCCTAATTAAATGTCTTTAATGTCAATAAAATTAGGGGTGTTACAGGCTCCCCTCCTTAAAGAATTTCATACTTGAAATTCAGTAAGGACTAACTAGCAAACATATCAATCATCTGTAACATCTCCTAACAACCATACTAGCCTATCTGACTAGCAAACAATCTATATAAATCTAATACATACATACCATCAAAACAGATCAGGATAAGCCTCTCGAATCCTGTCATCCGTCTCCCAAAGTATAGTCTTTCTCATTGTTGCTCGACTGAACCTTTACCAACTTGACCGACTTGGTCCTCAACCTTTTCTCATCTCTCACCACAACCCGAACTGGTTGTCTGACAAAAGTCAAATCAGGCTCTAGTACTTAGTCCTCCAACTCTGTCTGAGGAATAGTAGCTTCTGGATCATGCACATGCTTATGAAGATGAGACACGTGGAATACATTATGGATACCTGCCAAACTGCTCGGCAACTCTACTCTGTACGCGAGCTTTCCAATCCTTTCTATAATCTGACATGGACCAATATACATTGAGGCCAACTTTTTCGATTTTTCAAATCGTACCACACCCTTCATCGGTGATTCTTTAATGAAAAC
Organism: Allium cepa; assembly: GCA_030765085.1. Classification (NCBI taxonomy): domain Eukaryota; kingdom Viridiplantae; phylum Streptophyta; class Magnoliopsida; order Asparagales; family Amaryllidaceae; genus Allium; species Allium cepa. The sequence continues at coordinate 377,911,153 of CM060932.1, forward strand.
TCTATCTCCTACTGAGAACTCTAGGTCTTTACGCCTCTTACCTGCATAACTCTTCTGTCTGGATTGAGCTTCCTTCATCCATCCTCGGATTATCTCAATCTTTTCTAACGCCTCTCTAACCAAATCTGTACCTAAGACCATTCTGTCTCCAGTCTCTAACCAACATAATTGCGATCTTCATGGCCTTCCATACAATACTTCAAAAGGCACCATTCCTATGCTAGTCTGATAACTATTATTATAGGAAATCAATCAGATATAGGTGATCTTCCTAAGATCCTCCAAAGTCCAACACACAAGCCCTCAATAAATCTTCAAGTACCTTAGTGACTCTCTCTGTCTGCCCATCTGTTTGTGGGCGATATGTTGTACTCATCTTGAGCTTGGTACCTAATACCTCTTATAGAATCCTCCAAAATTCCTTAGTGAATAATTCATCTCTGTAACGTTTCCGATTTTTCGTTGCCGAAAAACCTAATAGTTAGGGTTTTTAAAAAGAATTTTAAAAAAAGAAAAGAAAGAAGAGATTAAGAAAAGAGAAGAGAAGAAGATAGAAAATAGGGAGGAGAGAAAACAGAAGATAGAAAATTTTAAAATAGAAGAGAAGAAAGATAGAACGGAACAGAAAGGAAACAACAGAACAACAACAGAATCTCACAATTCGCAGCGGAACAACATATAATAATAAATGAATAATCTTTAAACAAAGAACTATATCAGTTATTTCATTACATTACATCATATCATCAGAGTGTACAACATCATACAACAACAAACAATTTTAAACAGCGGAAAAGAAATACTATATACTAGTAATACGCCATGCCATCCACCTTGCCTCCAGCAACTCCTGAATATCCAGAATATCCTGATAAACCTTAACTCTTGACTGCCCGTGTAGAAATTGGTGGGCACCCAGAGTTTAGGAAGGAAAACAATAAACTCCAAGTCAGTCATGTGACTGGTGTGAGAACTCAAAAAAGTTTATTTATCTTTAAAATCAAAATAGAGGAATATTTTTAAATTCAATTCGCAATGCTTTTAAAAATGAGACTACCATAAGGCCTCCCGCACACACACACAATGCAAACGCAGAATCGGAGGAGATTTCTCCTATGATAGTCAAAGATGCTTGATACGCATTTAAAATAACATTTGAGATTATTATTAGTGCATAGTGTAGGAAAAATTTATTTCGAAAGTAGAATATAAATCTTAGCCAACATAGACATTTCGAACTATGCCTACTATAGCTACCATCCAAACAGTGGTGACCACCATAAGTGAATGGCAGGTTCTACAACTAATACCGTACAAGTTTCGTATTGGGAATTGGATTTCCAACAAATGGTCAGGCCAAGGAACTTCCCATTGCCACATGAGAATGCCTCTGGAAAGACATCCCCGAGAACCAAACCGGATCTCTACCAACACAAGGCCGGGTTACCCCTAACTGAGTAACAACTGACCGAATATGCCATCCCCCGGTCCTTTGGGACCTTTCAACCGAGCGCTCGTAATCAATTCACACAATCATAACAAAGTGTTTTCAACATGAGTAAGTATCTGGGCTCCATACCATGATACCACCCTTTTCCAGAAGGAAATGCACATATCCTAAAGGGCGCTACCCCTCATAACCTTGCCGCATCTTTCCTGTTTTGACCATTCCGGGATGTGAGGCTCGACGAAGTCACGTCCACAAAAACATACTTTATACAAAAGCCATGCTTTGGGTCAACAAATGATCAACACAATGATCACCAAGATAGACGATCAAACAAATGATCCTATCATAAATAATCAACACAATGATCATTTCAGCATCACTCAGCATGTCACATTACTAAATTGGGAATATATCGCTGATAACTTCAACTATATAACCTCTGAGCACGTACGTCTCAAAGAAGGGTGTTAAGCTAAAAGAATAAATTCTCCGCCACCAACAGAAATATATTTGAAAGAAATCGGCTTTATATCTCAACTTGTAATGTCAGACATACAATCCATACAAGTCTGTTCCGGGCTCGAACAGAACCGAAGGCACTTACAAAGAAGTCCTTGCAATCCGGATATCCACAATCCTGATCGGATTCCCCATCACTTATGGAGATCTCTATACCGGGGATCAGCCAGTGCAGAGACAATCAACAAGAAACCCTTACGTTTTCGAAAATATCCGGTCTTCAACACCGATCTTCGAATGCAATTCATAACGACGTATCACATATTCGGAATGGGTTATACGACCCCAAGGTCCTTTCCCGGTTAACCCGAATAGTGAGCGCTTATTTTAAAAAAATAAGTGTGGCATTCAATTTCAAACAATCACAACAAATACCATTCAAAGGTAAATATCGATAGTCGGTTATTGAACTGTCAATGGATATGCACAACATCCAGATTCCAAATTATTTATTTTCCAAAAATATCTTTAGAAGATATAAACTTTATTTCCATACTTTAAAAAAATAAATCAATATTTATTTTTAAACCCATTTTCCAAATTCCATTTATAAATTCCATATTGAATTCATATTTCCAAAATATTTATGAATATACAATTTCAAATATTCATTTTCAATTTATCTTCAAAAAGATAAATTCTCAACATATTCACTTTATATTGGAAAACATTTCCATACTTATTGAATAAGTAATTCACAAGTCTTTTTATTTTCTATGCTTAGAAAATATTTAATATACTCTAATCGAAATTAAGTATATATTTCATTCTTTAAGGAAATCATTCTCTTAAACATATTTATTTGGGCCAAAACGAATGTTGCGTAAAACATCGTTACGACAACCCAAAATCACTAGTATAGGGATTCGAAATTAAAATAGATATATAAATCCCAATACTATATAAAACATTTCCTTTCGGAAATCATCTATTATAACAACAGTGTTATAATCTATTATTTCCTTCTATTTCTCGAAAACGTCTATTTCAACAATGAATGTTGAAATCTATGATTTCGAATCTCAATATATTTTAAAACATCGTTAGATCGTTTTAATTCTATTTCAAACATCACTTTTCAAAATAATTTCTTTAACATATTATTCACTGTTCAAAAACGTGAATATACCTTGTTAATAAATTTCATCACTTCTATTCATTTTATTTTAAGGAATTATTCATTGTCTAAAACATGAATATAACTCCATTAACAAATTTCAACAATTTACTTATCAAGATAAGTCTTTGCGGATTTATAAAACAATGTTAATAAATTCCTATTTCTATTTATTTTATAACAACTTCCTTTCATAAATTTCCTTTATTAACTTATCTCAATTCATATCACAATGATATATTAAAAATTCATATTATAAGTCAAATACTTATAATTTATTTATTTATTTATAAAATCGTTCCTTTAAGCTTCACAAATTTTATAAATCTTATAACTTATAAGATTCATTTATTTATCAAAAGTCCATTCTTTCTAATAACTTTATGAATTTTATTTTATTTTCCTTTACAAATTTTACAAACCTACTGTTTATAAAATTCTATTTATAACTTCATCGTTATAATCCTATAAATTTCATTCATTATGAAATTCATTCACAGTTCTTTCTAATACTTAGAAAAGCTCGTTTTACACTTCTAATATTTTTAATTTATAAATATCAATTTATAAATCTTTTAATATAAAACAATTTATATTACTATTTTTAAAACGTCTATAAACTCTTTTATAATTTCATCATTTGATTTATAAAATAATCCAATTCTATAAATCCTATTTTTAAACTTTTTACAATAACTTCAAAAATCCCGATTTAAACTATTTTATAAAAATCATTAATCCCATATTTTCAAAAATCAACTTTTAACTATATTTCTCAAAAATCATAATTTTTATAACATTAAAATTATAACGTTTATTTATTTATAATGGATCAATTCCAAAAATATTTATAAAGCGTATATTTTCAAAATCACTTTAGAAATCTCTTAAAATAAAAATCGTTATTTTTAAACTTCAAAAATTGGATCCGACGATGCTACACATCAATAGTCAATCACGACTTTCAAACATCATATATTATCCATGATAAACAATCAAATATCACAATATATGAAATCAAATAAATATTTGTGAGGAATCCAGTTGGATCCCTCCAACCTGTTTCCCTGCATCCACAAACATTAGCACAATACCATTCCGTTTCAAGACGGAATATCGCGGTACATGGGATTTTATAAATATATATCCGCTTACTAACGGCGCAATAGAGTCTCATCCGCTAAAAGAAAATGCGGGAAATCAATCAACTGCAATATATACATATGCCAATATATATATATATTGCTATATATATAATATAATACCAATTCCACTTCAAGGTGGAATATCGCGGTATATGTGTGTAATAAATAACCTCCGCTTACTAACGGCGTATAGGGTCTATTCACATCCAATATATATAACAATCATCATTCAATCATTCAATCAACACAGTCAAACAATTTTAAATCTAACTATTTAAAATTTAAATAAACAATAAAAATTCCTTTTGAGTGAGAAGTTCTCACCTTTATTCCCGTTTGCAATCCACTTCCAATTCAACTTGTTTTCTTCATTTATACCTTACTGCTATTCGTCTCCGGCCATCACCATGCTCACGTGCTCCATCGATTGCGTCGCCGTTGCCTTTACCTCCACGCGCACGCCACGGCATCGCCTTCTGTTGCGTGCGCTTCGTCGCCGCGAGCTTGAAGCCGTCGCCGCCTCGAGCGTGCTATCGCCACCATCAACTCGAGCACCAATACCCCCCCCAGTCGCGACTTGCTCGGCCTACGCGAGCGCGAGATTGCTTCAGTCTTTGATTCGTGAATTCGATTGGGGGGGGGGGGGGAAACGAGATTTGTTCTGGAGACGATCGGCCATTAATGTTTATATTTTTTTTTTCTTTTGATTTCTATTTCGTGAATTTGATTTGGAACTGAGGGAAGAAGGGAGTATTTAAAATGGGTCTCGGCATGCTCTGCACGATCTCTACACGATCGAAGGCATGAATCTAGGGATGCTACAGTGTTGTGTTTGACCAATTTAAATTTTAAATTTAAATTTAAACCGTTGAAAATCTCGACGCGTTTATGTGTCGCGTGATCACATATTAACTCCGAAAAATACGAAATTTGAAATCCGGTAATAATTCAATATTCCGGACCCAATGGAACTGGTTTCGTCGAATTCCGAGACTGTGCCTCGGACGGCTATTTTTAAATATCGATTCGAACGATTAAATTTCAAAACTGAACAATTCACTTCCAAATTCAATTCTGAAGCTTCTAAAATCTTCAATATTATCAATATGAATTTTACAAGCCTTTGAAATATTTTTAAATCAGCTTAAAATTGAAGATTCAAATTTTTATTCAACTTTCAATAGATTAAATTCTATAATTTAATTGTTAAATTCAAAGTTATATTGAAAATTCAATCCAAACCATCATTCAAATATTTAAAATTAATTAAATATTCTCAATTTAAATTGTTAAAAATTCTGGGTCGTTACAATCTTTCCCCCTTAAAAGAATTTCGTCCCGAAATTACAAGTTAAGAAGAATGCCCTTATCCCGACTATTATTTTTCACAATCCAAATAGTTTTATCAACTTACTAGCCTAAATCTTTTTATTAGAGATTCACTATCCTTTCAACTAGCTTTCCAACTTCAATTATAGGCAAGCAATATTGTTTTCCTAACCATTCAAATTTAAATTCAAATTCAAATTTTAAACTTTCAAAATCTCTCAAAAAATTTCTAACACCCTAAATTTTCGAAAAATTTCGCCAGCGTCTCCTTTGCGCGGCTAGCTCGGTACGACTACAAAATGGCACCACGGCCCCTCAGAATCAAAAAGAAAAGAGAAAAGCCAAGTGGCTACAGAAGAAAGTCATCAAATTTCATACTGAAATTCAAATACGTACCTTTTTGTCGAGCAATTCAATTTTAACTTTGAAATCAAAATCTCAATTCCTTTATACACCTGTATATCCTGCTAGTAGTAGTAGCATACAAATCCAAATACAATATTCAAACCAATTTGCCAATTCTATTGCAAAATTTTGATATATGTTTCTTATATATTTTAACTTCACTATTGAAGTTACATATTCAATTCTTATTCAATTTTACTCTTCAATTCAATTCACAATTTCATTTGAATTCAATTCTCAATTCTAAATATTGAATTCTATCGATTTACTTTCATTTGCTAATTCCTATTACTACTTTAAATTAGTTTTATCCACTAATTCATTTCAATATTTCAATTCATCTCATTTGAAATTATTTCACAAATGAATAAATTATCAAGTTAATTTTCTTGAATCCAATCCATCTTATTTTATTCCATATACTAGTGATAATAATTCTATATTATCACTTCTAACAATCATGCAACCATATACTATAATAATTCATAGAAAACCATTTCTTTTCTATACAAAAATAGTTTTGGGCAAAATTACTTTATTTACCCGATTCAAAAAACAATTTTATATTCACTAACAAATACGCGCTCATATCTATTATTACACTCAAACTCATTCTAGAGTGCTGCTGACTCTATCTCTAATGAGTAATACCCAACAGAACCATGATTGTCGCTTAACCATAAGCTCTGATACCAAATTGTAACATTTCCGATTTTTCGTTGCCGAAAAACCGAATAGTTAGGGTTTTTAAAAAGAATTTTAAGAAAAGAAAAGAAAGAAGAGATTAAGAAAAGAGAAGAGAAGAAGATAGAAAATAGGGAGGAGAGAAAACAGAAGATAGAAAATTTTAAAATAGAAGAGAAGAAAGATAGAACGGAACAGAAAGGAAACAACAGAACAACAACAGAATCTCACAATTCGCAGCGGAACAACATATAATAATAAATGAATAATCTTTAAACAAAGAACTATATCAGTTATTTCATTACATTACATCATATCATCAGAGTGTACAACATCATACAACAACAAATAATTTTAAACAGCGGAAAAGAAATACTATATACTAGTAATACGCCATGCCATCCACCTTGCCTCCAGCAACTCCTGAATATCCAGAATATCCTGATAAACCTTAACTCTTGACTGCCCGTGTAGAAATTGGTGGGCACCCAGAGTTTAGGAAGGAAAACAATAAACTCCAAGTCAGTCATGTGACTGGTGTGAGAACTCAAAACAGTTTATTTATCTTTAAAATCAAAATAGAGGAATATTTTTAAATTCAATTCGCAATGCTTTTAAAAATGAGACTACCATAAGGCCTCTCGCACACACACAATGCAAACGCAGAATCGGAGGAGATTTCTCCTTATGATAGTCAAAGATGCTTGATACGCATTTAAAATAACATTTGATATTATTATTAGTGCATAGTGTAGGAAAAATTTATTTCGAAAGTAGAATATAAATCTTAGCCAACATAGACATTTCGAACTATGCCTACTATAGCTACCATCCAAACAGTGGTGACCACCATAAGTGAATGGCAGGTTCTACAACTAATACCGTACAAGTTTCGTATTGGGAATTGGATTTCCAACAAATGGTCTGGCCAAGGAACTTCCCATTGCCACATGAGAATGCCTATGGAAAGACATCCCCGAGAACCAAACCGGATCTCTACCAACACAAGGCCGGGTTACCCCTAACTGAGTAACAACTGACCGAATATGCCATCCCCCGGTCCTTTGGGACCTTTCAACCGAGCGCTCGTAATCAATTCACACAATCATAACAAAGTGTTTTCAACATGAGTAAGTATCTGGGCTCCATACCATGATACCACCCTTTTCCAGAAGGAAATGCACATATCCTAAAGGGCGCTACCCCTCATAACCTTGCCGCATCTTTCCTGTTTTGACCATTCCGGGATGTGAGGCTCGACGAAGTCACGTCCACAAAAACATACTTTATACAAAAGCCATGCTTTGGGTCAACAAATGATCAACACAATGATCACCAAGATAGACGATCAAACAAATGATCCTATCATAAATAATCAACACAATGATCATTTCAGCATCACTCAGCATGTCACATTACTAAATTGGGAATATATCGCTTATAACTTCAACTATATAACCTCTGAGCACGTACGTCTCAAAGAAGGGTGTTAAGCTAAAAGAATAAATTTTCCGCCACCAACAAAAATATATTTGAAAGAAATCGGCTTTATATCTCAACTTGTAATGTCAGACATACAATCCATACAAGTCTGTTCCGGGCTCGAACAGAACCGAAGGCACTTACAAAGAAGTCCTTGCAATCCGGATATCCACAATCCTGATCGGATTCCCCATCACTTATGGAGATCTCTATACCAGGGATCAGCCAGTGCAAAGATAATCAACAAGAAACCCTTACGTTTTCGAAAATATCCGGTCTTCAACACCGATCTTCGAATGCAATTCATAACGACGTATCACATATTCGGAATGGGTTATACGACCCCAAAGTCCTTTCCCGGTTAACCCGAATAGTGAGCGCTTATTTTAAAAAAATAAGTGTGGCATTCAATTTCAAACAATCACAACAAATACCATTCAAAGGTAAATATCGATAGTCGGTTATTGAACTATCAATGGATATGCACAACATCCAGATTCCAAATTATTTATTTTCCAAAAATATCTTTAGAAGATATAAACTTTATTTCCATACTTTAAAAAAATAAATCAATATTTATTTTTAAACCCATTTTCCAAATTCCATTTATAAATTCCATATTGAATTCATATTTCCAAAATATTTATGAATATACAATTTCAAATATTCATTTTCAATTTATCTTCAAAAAGATAAATTCTCAACATATTCACTTTATATTGGAAAACATTTCCATACTTATTGAATAAGTAATTCACAAGTCTTTTTATTTTCTACGCTTAGAAAATATTTAATATACTCTAATCGAAATTAAGTATATATTTCATTCTTTAAGGAAATCATTCTCTTAAACATATTTATTTGGGCCAAAACGAATGTTGCGTAAAACATCGTTACGACAACCCAAAATCACTAGTATAGGGATTCGAAATTAAAATAGATATATAAATCCCAATACTATATAAAACATTTCCTTTCGGAAATCATCTATTATAACAACAGTGTTATAATCTATTATTTCCTTCTATTTCTCGAAAACGTCTATTTCAACAATGAATGTTGAAATCTATGATTTCGAATCTCAATATATTTTAAAACATCGTTAGATCGTTTTAATTCTATTTCAAACATCACTTTTCAAAATAATTTCTTTAACATATTATTCACTGTTCAAAAACGTGAATATACCTTGTTAATAAATTTCATCACTTCTATTCATTTTATTTTAAGGAATTATTCATTGTCTAAAACATGAATATAACTCCATTAACAAATTTCAACAATTTACTTATCAAGATAAGTCTTTGCGGATTTATAAAACAATGTTAATAAATTCCTATTTCTATTTATTTTATAACAACTTCCTTTCATAAATTTCCTTTATTAACTTATCTCAATTCATATCACAATGATATATTAAAAATTCATATTACAAGTCAAATACTTATAATTTATTTATTTATTTATAAAATCGTTCCTTTAAGCTTCACAAATTTTATAAATCTTATAACTTATAAGATTCATTTATTTATCAAAAGTCCATTCTTTCTAATAACTTTATGAATTTTATTTTATTTTCCTTTACAAATTTTACAAACCTACTGTTTATAAAATTCTATTTATAACTTCATCGTTATAATCCTATAAATTTCATTCATTATGAAATTCATTCACAGTTCTTTCTAATACTTAGAAAAGCTCGTTTTACACTTCTAATATTTTTAATTTATAAATATCAATTTATAAATCTTTTAATATAAAACAATTTATATTACTATTTTTAAAACGTCTATAAACTCTTTTATAATTTCATCATTTGATTTATAAAATAATCCAATTCTATAAATCCTATTTTTAAACTTTTTACAATAACTTCAAAAATCCCGATTTAAACTATTTTATAAAAATCATTAATCCCATATTTTCAAAAATCAACTTTTAACTATATTTCTCAAAAATCATAATTTTTATAACATTAAAATTATAACGTTTATTTATTTATAATGGATCAATTCCAAAAATATTTATAAAGCGTATATTTTCAAAATCACTTTAGAAATCTCTTAAAATAAAAATCGTTATTTTTAAACTTCAAAAATTGGATCCGACGATGCTACACATCAATAGTCAATCACGACTTTCAAACATCATATATTATCCATGATAAACAATCAAATATCACAATATATGAAATCAAATAAATATTTGTGAGGAATCCAGTTGGATCCCTCCAACCTGTTTCCCTGCATCCACAGACATTAACACAATACCATTCCGTTTCAAGACGGAATATCGCGGTACATGGGATTTTATAAATATATATCCGCTTACTAACGGCGCAATAGGGTCTCATCCGCTAAAAGAAAATGCGGGAAATCAATCAACTGCAATATATACATATGCCAATATATATATATTGCTATATATATATAATATAATACCAATTCCACTTCAAGGTGGAATATCGCGGTATATGTGTGTAATAAATAACCTCCGCTTACTAACGGCGTATAGGGTCTATTCACATCCAATATATATAACAATCATCATTCAATCATTCAATCAACACAGTCAAACAATTTTAAATCTAACTATTTAAAATTTAAATAAACAATAAAAATTCCTTTTGAGTGAGAAGTTCTCACCTTTATTCCCGTTTGCAATCCACTTCCAATTCAACTTGTTTTCTTCATTTATACCTTACTGCTATTCGTCTCCGGCCATCACCATGCTCACGTGCTCCATCGATTGCGTCGCCGTTGCCTTTACCTCCACGCGCACGCCACGGCATCGCCTTCTGTTGCGCGCGCTTCGTCGCCGCGAGCTTGAAGCCGTCGCCGCCTCGAGCGTGCTATCGCCACCATCAACTCGAGCACCAATACCCCCCCCAGTCGCGACTTGCTCGGCCTACGCGAGCGCGAGATTGCTTCAGTCTTTGATTCGTGAATTCGATTTGGGGGGGGGGGGGGGAAACGAGATTTGTTCTGGAGACGATCGGCCATTAATGTTTATATTTTTTTCTCTTTTGATTTCTATTTCGTGAATTTGATTTGGAACTGAGGGAAGAAGGGAGTATTTAAAATGGGTCTCGGCATGCTCTGCACGATCTCTAAACGATCGAAGGCATGAATCTAGGGATGCTACAGTGTTGTGTTTGACCAATTTAAATTTTAAATTTAAATTTAAACCGTTGAAAATCTCAACGCGTTTATGTGTCGCGTGATCACATATTAACTCCGAAAAATACGAAATTTGAAATCCGGTAATAATTCAATATTCCGGACCCAATGGAACTAGTTTCGTCGAATTCCGAGACTGTGCCTCGGACGGCTATTTTTAAATATCGATTCGAACGATTAAATTTCAAAACTGAACAATTCACTTCCAAATTCAATTCTGAAGCTTCTAAAATCTTCAATATTATCAATATGAATTTTACAAGCCTTTGAAATATTTTTAAATCAGCTTAAAATTGAAGATTCAAATTTTTATTCAACTTTCAATAGATTAAATTCTATAATTTAATCGTTAAATTCAAAGTTATATTGAAAATTCAATCCAAACCATCATTCAAATATTTAAAATTAATTAAATATTCTCAATTTAAATTGTTAAAAATTCTGGGTCGTTACAATCTCCCTCGCTGACTATGCTACTACGAATCCCATGAAGTCTAACTATGTTTTTCATGAACAACTTTGCTAAAACAGGTGCCGTCCTAGTTGACTTTACCGGAATAAAATGGGCACTCTTGGTCAACCTGTCCACTATAACCCATATGCTTTGATTTTCCCTATTTGACCTTGGAAACCCATCCATAAAATCCATCGATATCGAATACCGTTTCCAAACTGGAATATCTAAAGGCTGAAGTAACCCACTTGGCTTATGATGTTTGGCTTTCACTTGTTGACAACTATCACACTACCTAACCCACAAGCCAACATCCCTCTTCATGCCTTCCCAATAAAAACTCCTCTTTATGTCTTGATACATCTTGGTCCCTCCAGGATGAATCGTAAAATTCAATCGATGACATTCTTCTAGAACTACTTTCCTTAAGTTCTCTACATCTGAACACATAACCGTTCTTTCTTCCTCAACCATCCTCTTTGGTCAAGACTAAAATATTTTAGGTCCTCAATCTTTGATCCTCCTTCAAGCCTTCTAATCCTCTCGGATAAAACTGGGTCTTCACTCTGCTTAGAAGCTATCCTTTCGATTAGCACTGGTCGGACTTCTAAACATGATAACATGGCAGTACCCTGATTGGTACTAGCAGTAGATCTCAACTACACTTCACAACTAGGTAAAGCTTCTAGATCCTTCCATTCTGCCTACATCGCTAATACTACATTTTGATGTTTTCTATTGAGAGCGTCTACTACCTTATTTCCTTTCTCAGGAGTATACTCTATATCGAAATCATAAGCAACCAAAAACTCCAGCCATCTCTGCTGCCTCATATTCAACTCCTTTTGAGAGAATAAATACATTAATGACTTATGATTGGTAAAGACTCAAATCTCTTTCCCAACAGATAATGCCTCCAAATTTTCAAGGCAAAAGACACCGCAGCCAACTCTAAGTCATGAGTAGGATACCTTACCTTATGCGGTCTAAGCTGCCTAGATGCATAAGCGGTAACGTTGCCCTTCTGCATCAGTACTGCTCCCAATCCAGGGCCACATGCATTAGTGTATACTACAAACCCTTGGTTACAATCTGGAACTACTAACACTGGAGCATTGGTCAAAAAATGCTTTAACTCAAGGAATGCTTCCTCACATTGGTTGGACCACTCAAACTTCACTTCCTTCCTGGTCAACTTAGTCAAAGCAGTGCCTTCCGTGAGCAATCCTCGATGAATCTCCGGTAATAGCCAGCAAGTCCAAGAAAACTCCTGATCTCGGTTACCGTCTCTGGTCCCTTCAATTATTGATTGCCTCAATATTAACTGGATTAACCGACAATCCTTCCTCCGAAACCACATGACCAAGAAACTTAAATTTTCTCTTTCAGAAATGACACTTGGAAAACTTCGCCTTCAGCTGATTTTGCCTCGGCATCTCCAACACTACTCTATGATGAATCACATGCTCTCTTTTGTCTTTAGAGTGCACCAAAATATCATCTATGAACACCAATACAAACATATCCAAGTGCTCTCTGAAAATTTGGTTCATTAAATCAACGAAGAAAGCAGGCGCATTCGTCAATCCGAATGGCATTACTAACCATTCATATAAACCATACCTAGTTCGGAATGCATTCAAAGGAATAGTATCCTCCGCCCCTCTCAGTTGGTGGAACCCTGTCACCAAATCCAATTGGGGGAATACTCTAACTCTTCTCAATTGATCAAACAAATTGTCAATCCTTGGTAGAGGTACCTATTCTTGATCGTCCTTTCGTTCATCTTACGATAGTCGATGCACATCCTTAACAATCCATCTAGTCTCTTCACAAACACCGCAGCTGCTCCTCAAGGCGAACTGCTTGGTTTGATAAAATTTCTTCTCTCAAGATCCACTAACTACACCTTTAATTCCTTCAAACTATGGGTGTCATCCTGCTAGGTGGTCCACTAACAAGTTCAGCACCCGGTATAAGATCTATTTGAAACTCAACAGCTCGTTTCGAGGGTTATCTAGTGACCGAATCAAATACATCTACAAACTCTCTAACCACACATATCTGACTAAGCACTTCTTCAACCTCCACGGCTCTCAACAAAGCACAAACAATCTTACTGGAATTCTCCACTGAGAAAATAATTCGGTTATGACTATCTGGGTGCCTCAATGATATTTCCCGATCCTGGCAAATGTCCTAGCCTAATACTTACCCAACCAATCCATACCCAAGATGATCCCAAAATCTACGAAATCATAAACATACAAACTGCATGCAAACTTATGACCCAAAAAATCAAGTTTTAACTGGTCACATCACATTCCAAGAGTTGCATACCCTCCTGTTGGATTCGTAACTCTTAAGGAAGTAACAAGGTATGTGGGTTCTATGCATAACCTACCACCCAAACTCTGAGATATAAATAAATGTGATGCATTGGTATCAAAAAGTACCCTAACAGGTATACTCTAAGTCAAAATCATACATTCTATTACAGCCTTTTCGTTTTCTGCTGTAGTGGGTTTAGAAGAAGATGGTGGTCCAATAGCAAACACCTTCCCTCTTTTTGCCCTGACTGGCTCTGGATACTGGTTCTTATAATGCTCAACTTGGTCACAGTTGAAGCATTTCACACTCTTCTTCTCCGTTGGTTTCTTTCCTTTACCATTTCTGCACTCATGGGAATAATGACCCTTTTATCACACTTATAAAACATCAAATCATCCTTCGCTTTCTTAGCGGCCTTCCCTTTTTGTGCTCATTTATTCTTAAAGAACTTCCTTTTTCTTACTTGAGAACCTTGGGACCCAACTGGCTTCCCTAGCTGAAACAACAAGCTTCTCCTCATGTCGGACAATATCCCTACCATCACATGATAAGGTTCTCTAATGTGAGTCATAGCCATCTTTCCTAGCTCTGGCCTCAATCCTCTAATGCATTGCTCATTCCTCCTAAGATCCGTGTCAACCAAAGCATAACCATATCGAGACAGCTCATGAAACTTAGTAGCATACTCGATCATAAATATCTGTCCTTGGAAAAGATCCATAAACTTCCTCATTAATGTCGATTTGGCAATCTCATACAAGATCCTATGCTCAAACCTCCTCCTGAAGTCAGCCCAAGTCAATTCTTCCTCTGGTACCTCAGCCGTCACATTGTTCCACCAATGAAGCACCAACCGTTGCAACTGTCTGGTGGCTAGCATTCTCTTCTCTCCATCATTTAAGCCTAAATCGTTAAAGATTCTTTCACAGTTCAGCAGCCAATTCTCTACTTCAACAGCATCTTCCGTTCCTGCAAACGGCTTTCCACCCAAACTAACATAGTCTCTACTCAGCTTAGCATAGTTATAACCGCTGGAACTACAGGATTAGCTCCACCAAAATTTTCAATAGCATCACCGTCGACAGCTCTGATTGCAATCCCAGCCTGCATCATATTAAGAAATAACTGATACATTGCACCCATGTCCATATAGGGAACTCCTACACCAGTTGTTTCATCTTGTGCTTGACCTGGACCTCTTTTAGCATCGGGTCAGGCATTTCCATTAGTAGTGGTGCTCTCTCCTTCTACATTAACACTGCCTCTTCTTCCTTTCATATCTATATTCAAACCTCGTAAGATATAGATAAATAGCTTAACAAAGATAGGAGCCTAGAGACATAGCGTATACTTAAATATACAACAAATACTAGTACGTTACTATAGCGTTATCCCATACCCTGATCTTAACTCTACTTTTTGAGGATTATAATTTCAAAAATCATTTTTTTATAGTTAAAGTATTTCATAAACTATGCTCTGATACCAACTTGTAACATCCCCCTACTTGGAGGCCCAAAACTAACGGTTACGGATGCTGTAGTCATCCATAGTTATTAATCTTCAACGACCAAATACGGTGGTGATAGATTCATTGATAAACTTGCAACATCTCCCTACTAGGAGGCCCAAAACTAACGGCTACGGATCGTGCAGTCATCCATAGTTATTGATCTTCGACGACCAAATACGGTGGGGCTAGATTCATTGATGCACGAATATAGAAATATGCAGAAAATTTAACAATTCAAAAGGACATTTCCACATTCAAATCAAAACATTTCATGTTCATTACATATTCCGAAATTATGCTAACCACGTTCAGCAAAATATATTTATTACAAATAAGCCAAGAATGACATATGAAGATGCCCCCTTGGTTGATCAGAGTATATAGTAAGGCTCATAAATATGCCTTTACAAACAAACACACAGCGGACAAGAAAACTCTAACTATCTACTTGTTGCAAATCTCTAGAAGCTTTATTCATCTAAGAAGAGAACTTGGAAACCTTAAATCTCAAACTACTCAAAATCAATTGAGTACCCGAGAGTTTAAGGGGAAAACAAAAACTTCGAGTCAGACATAAAGCCTCGTATGAATAACAATCTGACATCTCAATCCTTTTAGAGATCTAGTGAGACAACGCCACTTAGTGGAATGGGTTTTCCCCTCATTGATATCCTAAAACCTTTATAAAACCATATAATGTGCTCCTGCATCCACATTGGTTAAGACATACATTTTTTAAATATTACGATGATATGCATAATTGACAATATTAGGATTTCTCATCCCATGTTTAATCTGACACACTATCATAAATATAGTTTCTAGTGTCACTATTAACCTTTTTAGTTTTCATGGATTTACTAATAACCTTATCATCATTAAAAGACTCTCTGTCTTATACATAGTTTTTATGGGATCACTAAGATCCCATTGGTAACTCAAATATCTTCTTGTTTATCCTAGTTTTCATGGGCTGACTAGGAACCTATTGACTATCTATCAATGTCATAATTCGGGTATAGTTTTCATGGGTTCACTATAAACCTATTGGCCCCTGCCGGTATCAATCATAGTTTTCATGGGCTTACTATGAACCTGCCTATCTGACACCTTCTCTTAGCGCATAGTTTTCATGAGCTTATTGTGAAACTGTCTATTTGATATCTTCTCTTAACATGGTTTTCATGGGCTTACTACGAACCTACTGGCCCCTGACAATAGCTTCCCTTTATATTTTAACATCCTATGTTCTGGTCTTCCTGACCTCTCGGATGCAAATCTACCCATTCAGGAGTTTAATCAATTTATATTCACTACTGGGTTAACCTAGCCAATTCTTCTACCATTTTTCCCTAAAATACAGTTATGGGTTATCATGTGAATATACTCATATTTGAAGAAGCAAAACAAAAATTTGTCAATGCCATTCCTGTGGGTTTAAAGTCCTTGAAATATATATATCATAACATAGTTAACACCCTTAAGTTATATTTTTATCAAGGCAATACTACTTCAAAATTTCATACTGAGTATCATTACAAAACACTTTTATTTGTCCCATGGATTTTTCCTTCAAAAATTTGAGACGGGGTTTAAAACCTTTCGATACCTTCGAAACCTAGCTTTGATTTCATAGGATAACCTCCTTTGAAAGCTCTTAAAAACATTAGGCTTCCGCCTTATAATACTTTAAATTCTACCTTTCAAAACCATTGAAACCATTCAGTAGTTTAAACCTTTCGAAAGTATTCAACTCTTATAACATAAGCTTTTCGAAACCAGTGGACTAAATTTTTCGAAAACCTACTAGATTCAAGTTAAAAAATGCGGAAGGTCCTCTTTTAAAACCTTTTGAATACAAAGGAAGCAACTTTTCGACCTTACCGGAAGGTCAACTTCGATAGTTTAAATCATTTAATTTAAAACAATAGACTTTCGCCTTTTAAAGCAACTCCTTCGAAAGCTTGGGTTATACTTCAATTATAAATCAAGGGTAACTCATCTAAGTCGAAAGCTTTGAAACCATTCGAAAGCAACGGGAGAAGAGGATGGTATTTAAAACAAGTAAACATTTTGACTAAGTCGAAAGCTCTTGCTTTCGACCCCTTCGAAGGTTTTAACAAAATAAAGGCTGTAGTTCTTTTTAAAATCTATTTGGAAAAACCATTCGAAACCAAACCTTCGACCTTGTCGAAAGGTCTCTTAAAACCTTTCAAAACCTAGCCTTTCGACTGCGTTGGAAGGTTTTATATAAAAACAGCTCATAAAAAAACCAAACCTTTCATCCGTTTCAGAAGGTTTAAAACAAAACAATAATAAGTGGTAGTGACCTTTCAACTTTGTCAAAAGGTTTAAAACCTTTCATTAAGCATTTGACTTGGTTGGAAGCAACCAAGTCAAAAGCTATAATTCGAAAGCAAATCAGGTGAAAACTTTAGTTTATAAAACAAACATTTCCTAACCTCTTTGGTCGTCAACCTTTCGACTACAAACCCATCGACTCTATCCAATTCATTATGACCAAGTACTTGATACCATATGCATTGGTTTGACCTTATCGAAAGGCTTAACCTTTCAACTTAGACGAAAGTTCTTGGTCAGAAGGTATTATGCCTAAAAATGGTTGAAACATGCTAAAAGCATGATTTTTCTTGTTTTAACCTAAAGAAGGTAACTTTTTAACTAACCTATCTTTGTTTGTCAAATTCTCATTGGTTAACAGTAACATTTTAGAAAATATTGCCGCAAATTTCATAACTAAATAATAATTTTGTTTTATAAAATGCTTCTTCTCCATAAATAAATATATAAAACATTTAATTCTCATACCTTAAATAATTTTATATATTCATCAAAACACATTGGAAAAATCAGGAAAAATCCCAAATAACCTATTTTAATAAGTTTTCCAACGTATAAAATTTGAAACCCAAATAATAAATATTTTTTTCTTAAATGATTTATAACCCAATATATCATTTCTTCACTAGAAAAATTCATATAAAGTCCATATGTTTTCTATAACATAAATTTTTTCCATGGCATTAGAAAATCATTTTTATCTCGATTTTGCCCTAAACCACGTATTTCTCTTATCAAACAACTTTGTTTAAACATATATAAATCAACCTCAATCATATCACTGCTTAGCATATCATGAAAATGGATTTATCATTAAATCTGAAAACCATTTGATGTAAAAATTAAAATAGAGATGTAGAAATTATTATTTACCTTGATTGAGATAAGGAGATTAGAGATTGTTTGAGATTGGTTTTCCTCTAGGTTGAATCCTAAGCTTTTCTTAAATTTTCTTCACCTTTCTATGGCCAACCTTGATGCTTCTTACATTTATAGTTTATGTTTTGAGATAAAATGAACGTGCAAAATCGAATGAGAATAGCATAAGGGTGGGGTGTATGGCAATTTACCCTAATGCCCTTATGTTTAATTTCCTAACCATTTATTTAACTTCATTAGTTTAATAAGCACGACCACCTAATTAATCAATCAACCTCAATCTCCTTGTCTACATTATTCTATTTAATAATTTCTAATTAAATCTCCTGGATAATGTCAATAAAATTAGGGGTGTTATGGTTACAAAAAACTCTAAAGTTGAAAAGAAATGAATGATCTGGAATTGGCTAATTCTATTTGGACAAGTGATATTTCTAAGTAGCCCCTTTAATTTAAGAAAAATCTAGGACAAAATTTCTCTTATGCCATTCGCCCCATCTTTTTACTTCTCTTCCAATTTTCCTTCTTCTATCCCTCTAATCACCCAAAATTTAATTTTAGGAAAATTCTCAAAACTTGTGCTTAAATCGATGGACTATGATCATGTTAATACAAACGTAATGAAATAAGAAGTGGTATAACTCGAATTTCATGTTATTTTGAATTTTTCTCAAATTTGAAAATGCATAGTTTGCAGAAGAGGTAAAGCTTGAATTTTAAGTAATTGCACGATTTTGCTGTGATGATTTTTTCTATGGTGGAATTTTTAACAAGTTTTATTTTACGTGATAAGGGTATAAAGGAAATTTTTAATAATAAGATGGGTATAATCAATAAAAACATGGGTACATTGGTTTTTTTAGTTTTGTGGGGGGACTACTCGGCAACTTTTTGTGTTTATATAGAATTAGCCTTTAGAATTTAGGAAAAAGTCCATTTATAATTTCTTGGTCAAAAGGAAATAACTTTTTTTTCCAAACAATGATAAAAACATTCACACTCAAAGTACGAACCATTTAACAAAAAGAATTAATTTTCTGGGTGAAAGTTAATTAATTAACATCAATGGTCTATTTAGATTGGTGTATATAAATATTATAAAATTACAAATAAAGATGCTAATAAAAATTATTTATTTATTTAAAAACTTTCAATGCATTATAAAAAAAATTGGACAAGTTAAACATATGTAAATTAATTACAGTAATATACAAATCAAAACGACATAAAAGATGTCAGCAAATTAAAAAAGCAAAATGGTGGAAAAAATCATATCAATTATAATGAACATACTTTGAGATGAGATGAAGACCAAAAATAGGTCTAAGTTAAATCAACTCAATTAACATACTTCCAACAGAAATAAAAAAAGGGGTTTGAACAGCTTGTTACAAGATGAACCATAAATCAACACATGGATCATATGAGATCCAAATACACAAGCAACATGAATAAATTAATTTGGACAATTACCTACGGATGTTTCCAAAATCACACCTTAAGTAAAGTTATCTCCTCAGATCTCCAAGATCCACACTCAATCCTTGTAAGATAGCATGGACCACTTACGTTTCATTTTTTGGAGTTGATTTTTTTGGAAATTTTTACTTTATTTTCAGCCGTGGAAGTTAAGAGGAGAGAATAGGAAAATGAGTAAAAAGAATGAATGTCCAGAATATGAATTAGTGGATTTGTATTAATTGAAACAATGAAACATTTCCATTCCTTAGTTAAAACTTTTCCTAATCAACTCCCATAGTTATCACTCTCCACTCCTCCCTTTTCGCATATTATGGCTAAACTGTATGCTATTAAATAACATAAAATTTTCAAAGTCCCTTTATGAAATTATTTTTTATTTAACTCTCCTAAATTTACACTGATATTGTATTTTGATGCATGCAAATATAACTTTTATAAACGTAATCAAATAATTAAAAGTAACATCCAAACATCAATTAAATCAAATAATAATTAATATTTCTTATATATTAATTAATTTAATTAATTTACAACATTTTATAAATCATATGGTTTTTTTAAAGAGTTCATCATTACGGTTATACGACTCAAAGGTGTAAATTCAGTCAGCATGCGACGACCCACAAATCTATACCCTTTGAATCGACAATAAACACAGATGTCCAATCTAAAAAGTATAGAATGATGGAAAGTCAAAGAAAAGAAAAAAGAGGGTGAGAAGGAAGAAAGAAGAAGAAATAGAAACAATAATACAGAATCTCACAATCGCAGTGAAACAAAATATAATATATAATAACTGATCTTTATACAAAGTATATGTAATTGTATTGTACATACAATCATTAGAGTACAATAATCAACAATATATGGACAGTTATAATAACTTGTCCTCACAATACTAAATATACAACATGATGCACAGAGCGGAAATAACCAAGTACATATAATATGCCTGAGAATACTGTAGCTCGTCTCTTGAGATCCATAGTAACCTAATCTGAAACTATAATACTTGGTATGACCCAAGCATTATAATAAAGTAACACCCAAGTCAGTTTGGAAAACCAGCATGAGAAAACACACTCAATTTGAATTATTACTGTTATCAACATCCTTTTGAAAACAAAGGTATCTCGTAAGACCACGCCACACGTAAATTCGATGGGTTTTTACCTTACGATAACCAAAACATTTTATATCAAACCATATGATATTATTATAGTGTCTATAGAAAATAAACTATAAAATAGCTGAAATGCTTGCATCTCGTGTTTCAGCATAGTTGGGCACAATCAAAACCGTATAGGCTCATAGTGGATATTGGATTCCATACAATGAATGGGCTATTGGGGTACTTCCCACCGTAGCACGCCTCTAGAAAAATGTACCGAGGACCTCGCCTAGATCCCCTGCTAACACAAGACTAGCCTACCCCTGACCTGGATAATACCGAATATGATCACCACTAATATGCCCCAAAATGCAACAAATGATAGTTAGTGATGATGATAAATGTCCACTCTAGATGAGTCATGATCATACCCTAACGGTAGCGACCCACGTAGCCTTGCTGCATCTCCCCTGTTTTATTCATTCTCGGTTGATGAGGCTTAAGGCTATGATTACCTTTCAAGAACGATTACACTTAAAATGCTCATTGCCTCCAATGACGATGTTCTGATAGCATTCGTCTATGCACGTTGTTCTAGATCTGGATAAATTGAATCTCCAAGATCGCCATCTTCATTATCTTCGATATATCACAATTCGTAACGCACAAATCGGATCGATGTGGTTTTCGGATAATTAAATCTGATCTCGGTCTCTTCGAAATGATCAATGAATTTGACCAGATTTGATAGTCGGTTATTTAACTACCAAATTACATACATAAACAGTCACTAGGCCCATATTATAAATCATTCAAAATGTTTATTTCAAAATATCTTAACAAAGATATATATTCAAATCTATTTTTGTATTCCAAATTAGAAAACCATTTCAAAACTTATATTCGTAACAGGATATGTTTCAAACCATACCTTATTTCAACCCTTAGTGAAATATTTCCACATACCCATCCCATAGTCAACATTTCCAAACATTTTTTTCTTTTTCCAATACTTAGGAAATATTTATAAATATATTTTTCCAAAATCACTTACTTCTCAACACTTAGGAAATATTCATAAACTTATATTGATTTATGGTTAAATCCCCAAATAAGGAAATTTCCCTTCTAACCTACTTATAAAAACATTTACAACCTCTTTTGCAAATTCTCAACTTATTATAACTCATTCTAAAATCTATAAAAAATTTAATAAATATCTTTTACAATTTCCAATTTCGATTCTACTTATTTAAAATCCCATCCAACAATTTATAACTTCTTTATGAATTCCGATTCATTTTTCGAAGTTCACGTATCAAACCCTTTGGAAATTTTTTTAAGTTCCTAAAATTCATTTTAAGATTCCTCTTATAAATCATTTCCACTAAATAATTTGGTTTACAAATTTCGATGGTATTTTAAACACATTTCAATCATTTTCAAAACACTATATATATATGTATATGATAAGTAATTTTTAAAGTATAATAGTTTAATTTAAAAACATGTTTAGATAATTGTTTAATATATCAAACACTTTTAAATAATCAACGATAACGCGTTCCCAACTCATTTTTAAATAATACTAATCGATTTTACAAAACTTATTATAAAAATTAGAATTTATTTCAATTGATAATTTTTTTGGCAAAGCTAACGGGGTTGAATGGACCCCTACCATTTTATTGAATCATAAAAGAAGTACAAACAAAGGGAAGTAAAAGCTAACAAGTTAGCTCAAGATGATAGGGAAACAAGGTGAGACAAAAACAAGAACACAAAAAAACAAAGGAAACAAAATAAAAAGGACGGGGCAAAAATGAAATTCCAGAGACAATTAGAGACCACCAAAAATCCCTAGCTCGATTGCAAAAAGGCAGGAGCGAATGCCGATCCTGGTCTCATGTTTAATGAAGGCATCCAGGTCGTTGATCATTTTAGCTCTAGTAGGGTTATAAATATGGATATTTCTTTCGAGCCAAACCAAACGAACAAATCTTTTAACAATTAAGAGAAGAGAAGCTTCTCCCATTCCCTTATGTTATCAACATCAACATCTGATATACCAACTGTCGCCATGGTAGAACACCATAGCGTTTGAATCAGAGCACAGCTGAAATAAAAGTGCATAATAGTTTCAGGCATACCACAAAAGACACATGCTACGTCAGTTGCAACTCCTCTTTCAATAAGCTTATCTTTTGTGAATAGTGCTTTATTAATTATTTTCCAAAAGAAAAAAATTCTCTCTTGTCGAGTTATCACATCTCCAAATTCTTTTTTGCCATAAGAATTTAGGATTCTAACTGTCATTTCAATTGATATTAAATATTTGAAAAACCAACTTTCAAAATATTTTAATACTAAAACAGTTTTAAACTACATAGTTTAATAAATAACATTTCCTTTTTAAATAACTTAACTTCTCGATCAAAACATATTTTTAAAATCCAATATAACCAATTTTATATTTATAAATATCTCTCAGTTTATAACAAATTGATTTACATTTCCTATTTCACACTATTTCCAAAATTCAAAATAGATTCCACTATTTCTCTCTAAACCGATTCTATATCTCATTATAAATTCGCACGATTAATTAATATTCCCAATTTATCAAATGACATTAACTTCACTTTATTTATAAACACATTTCCAGTTTATAATAGATTTATATTGCTAAGATCCATTGATAAATCGATTTCTATATTCCATTTAGAAATCTATTCCTTAACAAGTTTCAATTATAATCCAAATTCATTCAAAATCTTGATTAGGACTTCCTTTTCCTATTTTAAGAAATCTCATTTAAAATCCATTGTTTAAAAATTCTCTATTTGAAACCATTTTACGAAATGGCTAAATAAATATCCAAAATTAATTTATTTATTTATTTTATCCAACCCAATTCCTTTTTAAAAAATTCCAAAATTTAGCATAAATATTTTCATTTTCCAAGTCGTTTTTGAATTCCATTTTAAAAATCAAAAATATTATTTATGGTATTTATAATACCAAAATTAGGGCCGACCCTTCTATAGCATCCACATAATCAAATCGCATCCACATAATCAAATCACACAACAATCCATAATAGATTATTCTATATATCACTATATACAAACAATAATCAATATATTTTGAGGAATCCAGTTGGATCCCTCCAACCTGTTTCCCTGCATCCATAGATATTATGTAACATAAAATACCAATCCTGCTTCGAGGTGGATTATCGCGGTAATATAGGGTCATCCGCTATTATGCTGGGTGCATAGTGTCTCATCCTCTCCAACGTGGGAAATATATATCCAATTACTAATATATATACTACTATATATAATATAATATGCATCCAACCAAAAATAATTTATCTATTCATCCAATCAATCAATAAATAATTTTCAATATTTTAAACTAAAACCAGCAATCCAAATGAGTGAGATTTACTCACCTTGATTTTTAATTTGCTAAATGCTTTAATTTTAAATTAAATCGAACGACGTTCGATTTAACCTAAAATTTTCACTAACTCCGAACGACTCCAAATTAGCTTTAGAATGTAGTTTTCTAACACCGCTTGTTTCGCTTGATTTAGACCTTGCGTGAGTAAGATATACATTTATAAACATTTGAAAATAATAATAATAATAATATTCATTTCCTTAATTATAATTAATTAGATTCATTACCTAACCCTAATCATTCCCATCGCATGTGTCACTCCAGCCTCCACCAAAAATGTGACTCCCCCTCAATCGCCACTGCCGTTTCATGTGCCAACGACCATCGCCAGCGCCTCCATCCTCGCCATACTCCGCTCTCGACGTCGTCGACAATACCTACCAGGTCACGACCAATTGTCCCTTCCATCTCGCCATCACGTGAATCATGCCTTTTCTTCTTCTACTTGTTTGAACGACAGCCTCTTTTATTTATTTATTTATTTATTTATTTATTTATTTGTTCGAGCAAGGAAATCTAAAGAAGAAGAAAGGAGGGAGTTGTGCGATTTAAAATGGTGAGAGCAGCTCAAAGTAGGACGACGCTAGCATGGTTTAGGGTGGCTGGGTATAATGGGGTATAACTTTAACATTTTATAATATGATTTAATTTTCAAAATAGTTTGTTTATAGTGACTTAAAATCCCGAACTCCTAACGAGGCATGCCGCCTAACTTTCCTAATGTTATACCCCTATTTCGAACGTGATGGAACAAGTTCCAAGGCCTTATTCGACCGTATGGAGAAGATAGCTTTTGAACCCAATTAAAATATTAAATTTTCAGCATTAATTTCAATGCGTTTTTATTCCGTACGACCAACCGATAAATCCAATCGCTACGAATTAATAATACACTATTACAAATCCAATGGAATTGGTTTCGTCGAATTCCGAGACTATGCCCTGGATCGTTGTTTTATCGTGTCGATTAAATCGACGATTTCAAAAATTTATGATATCACTCGAAATTTTAGTTTTAAAAACTTCCTAACTCAATTTTAAGTCAAACAGAATTTATATCAACATTAGAAATCGTTTTAATTCATATTCAATTCAAATTTCAATTATTCACCATTTTCATATTACGATAAATCGTTATATTTGAAATTTAATTTCATTCTATAATTTCGACCAAAATCTCCATATCCAAAAATCAATTTATATCCAAATTTCAAAGTTTAAAACAATTTAAATATTTAAATCAAATGACTGAAAAATCCGGGTCATTACATTTCTCCCCCCTTAAAAGAATTTCATTCCCGAAATTACTAAGGTGGGACTAATGATCTAAACCCATTTTTTTTAAAACCCACTTAGTAAACTTGCTATTTCACTTTCCTAATTCTTTTATTTCCATACAAAACATTTAGTTTCAATTTCTAAATCAAAATCCCTTATTGCAATTACACTTCAAAATCAAATTTTGGTTAACAAAAATTTTCAAAATTTTTCGAACACCTTAAATTTTTGAAATTTTTTGGTAAAGTCCCTCATGTACGGAGAGCCTTTTGCAGTATGGAAAAAATGATAAAAAGATATACATCAGCTCTCATGGCCGGAAAATGCAATATATAATAATATTTTTATTTGCGCAAGCTAAATTCGTAAATGTACCTTATTTTAGCGTTGTTAAGGAGCTTGCTTAATTTTATGCAATTTGCGCAACCAAAATCAAGCTAAACAGCTCTATGCACTTGTACTTACTCAGTTAAAACACGTAAGTTCCAAAAACATAAAATTTAATAACATTTCATTTAATTAACTAGTTAAACACGAAATTTCCATGAACCAAACATGTTCTCCATGTATTTATAAGCATTTACAAGGTTCTAGCATGAAATTACCCACTTTCCATCGATTTATATACCATTTATTCAATTTCTAATAATCCACAAGCAATTTATTTGCATTCAATACATATTTGCACACATTATATTCATATCCATTTCAAATTGATCCTAAATCAATTTATTCACTTTTCATTGTTTCACAAAATAATATTTTAATTTAAAATCAATTAATTTTCGAAAGAGTTTAAAATATTTAACCTTAATCTTTTCCCTTTGAAACTTGTTCATATTTTTAGTTTTAAATCTTGGTACAATATTTGTTTTATAATTTAAAATCTGGTACATATCGTATTTTAAAATTTTAAACCTGATACCTGTTTTTCTTTGAAACTTTAAAACCTGTAATCAAAACAAAAAAACGACCCGAGCCCAACAATTAAAGATCCGAACCTAACTTCGGGTCAGATCAAAATTTTCTCGAGCTAATATTTAAAAATACCCGATCCATTTTTACTTTCGTCCCCATCTTTTCTTCTTCTTCCTTAAATCAAACAACCACGTGCACATGTACAAATCGATGAAGCCTCTCCGTTCACCAACGCCATCGCCAACAAGTCATTTCTGGCCTTCTCCTTCGATCCCGATCACCCAGGTTTCGGTTCGAGCTTGAAATTGAAATCGAGTTATTTGACTCAAAACTGGAATCCAAGCAGATCACCTTAAAACGCCTCGTCCTGTTCATCTCGACACACTGAGCTCATGCCACCACTTCAACCACTTCACCACACTATAATGCATCAAATTTCTCGGGTCCGAATGACTCCAATCAACTCACAACGCTATACGAGCTCGAGGAACTTAACTGATCAAACAGGGTCCTTAAACCCTAAACCATCACCAATCAACCACCCCGACCATCGATAAATTACCCGAGCATTTTTCCTACGATCATCCATCCACAGCCTTCCTCCGGCAATGAACTCGAGACCCACCACTTCATCAATCATCAGATTTTAACAAAAAACCCAAAACTGTTCATCTTGCAAATTCTATTACAAATCAAAACTAAAAATTATGATAGTGATGTTAAAAATCATTGTTTTATAATACAATTCTGTTTGGATAATCAAAGTTTGGAATCACGAGTATTGATTTTCAACATAAATTTTGTTGTTACCGCGAATTTTATTTTTAGAGATAATTACTTTATATGAATATCTAAAACCAT
The DNA here is from genome assembly GCA_030765085.1 of Allium cepa. Lineage (NCBI taxonomy): Eukaryota > Viridiplantae > Streptophyta > Magnoliopsida > Asparagales > Amaryllidaceae > Allium > Allium cepa. The sequence continues at coordinate 377,939,119 of CM060932.1, forward strand.
TTTTAATCTTAGTATTACATTGTTACTGTTATTTCTTCTTTAGAAGTCATAGCTTAAAAAGATTTTGAGAGGTGAGAATTTTTTTTGAATTCTTTTTCAAAACAAGTTTTTTTTTCTTTTTAAAACTGCTACCTATAAATAGAAGCACATAGTTATGTACATCACTATACATATAAGTAACATGCAAGCATACCAAACAACATTTCCATAATATGTTCAAGCATCAACAGCAAAACATAGAGGCAGATCCAAGTGTGTTTGCTCACCTAAGAAATGACAGAGCAGAGAGGAACAAAGAACATGTTTTGATCTTGCAACTGGGAAGCAATTTGAAACTGAAAGTCTGGAAATGATTAAGATGATCTGGATCTTTTTGAGTTGCTTATATTTTGAGTTGAAACTGATGTTCTCAAGTTTAAGTGCCTCGGGTTGAACTTGATTCATGAATTGCTTTTGTTTTCTGATTCCTCAGATTTGAAGTTTGAGAACTGGAATTTGAAGACTATCTGATTTTTGAATTTGACCATGGCTTTAGATTTAATTTTTTTATCCAGCTGCTTGTTGATTTCAATCTTTCTTCTCATGCTGAAGATTTAAAAACTAGAAAATGATTGTAGAAACAGAAGCTTTATTTTTTTTCCATTTTGTTTTGATGTTTGAATTTTCTTGCTTGAACTTGCATGTTTTCCAAGCTTGTACTGATTTGATTTCTGAGATGATTCTTGCACCTTGAATCAGGTTGCAGTTGAACCAAGTATTGATTTGGGTTTGTTTTATTTTGAGCTAATTGACTGTTTCAGGTCTGAGAAGAAGCTTTTATTTTGAATTTTATTTTTTGGTTTGTGTTTGACAAACCTTGAGTAGAAATGAGAAAGATACATATGTGTATACTCTTTGTTTTAGTTCTTTTTTTATCAACCTTAAACTTGATCAATTGCAACTTGATACATTTAGTGTTAACACTTGTATTTGCATGATTTAAAACTCCCACCTTGTTAAAATGGGTACTTTTTTATGTTTAAATCCTTAATTTAAATAAATTTAAAAATTGTGTTTCAACCCTTGTGTTATTTATATTTGCAATTTGTGTTTAAATCCTTTAATTATTTATATTTCAAACTATTATACCTTTAAATAAGTATTTATCCATATACGTAAATAAATAAATATATATACATATATATTGGGTTTTTTTCAAATAGCTTTTAGAAATTTACCATATTAAATTCAAATATACTTTCAAAATACATATTACATATGTATGTTATATATTTGAAAATAAATCTCTATTAATTTTAAAAGATAGAGTTTTTCTTTCAAACCCGATTTAATTTAAAAATATTTATTTTCTTTTGAATTACAAAACTAAGATTCTATTTGAAATCTCTTTATAAACACTTAAACAAATAACCAAACATCTTATTTTATTTTGGAAAACTCAAATAAATCCATAATTTAATTCAAAAATTAAATTTGATTGTTAAATTTATTCTGGCTAAAATCCGAGAATGTTACAGATTCCCCCCTTAGGAAAATTTCGTCCTCGAAATTTGTAAGGGAGACAACAAAGAATGGATTCACAATGATAGAGAGACAGTTTCCAAGTCAAACTGGGTATCTATTCTGCATTTGGCTTACCAAATCAGAATGTCACTAATAATTATGAGAATGAACTCATTCAATACAAGACATTCGGGTCACCAGAACTATGAACATACAGGGGTATTGATTAGTTCAAAGAGATAACTAACCGTTCGTAAAATATTTCTAGACCCAACGGAATAAACAGATATATGGATACAATCCCAAATTTTTTAGTTTAAACAACCAAAATATACCTATCAACCATAGCAACCAAAGCAACCAATTCATCCAAACAAACAATTCTGACCCATCTGGAGTTTGTGTCCCATGCAAATATATCAAAGCTTCTTCCTGAAGCTTCCAGGAATCATCAAAGAATTGAAAAGAAGAATCAAAGGAGATAAAGAAAATTGTTTCCGCTATTGCAGGGTATCGACCATTTGTAGTCGTACTCCCCTGTCCCCTATCTCATCCTCTTCTTGCACTCATAATCACTATCAGGGAATAGCAAGGGAATTTACTGAGGCATACGAACGGATATCTTAGGGAGTATACTCATTATAGGGTATACTTTACCATATCTCTAATGAGCTACCTAATGTGTTATACTCTTGAGCTAAAGTTCAACCTTCAGCTCTGATACCAAAATGTCACGATCCAAATTCCAGCGTTCGAAAATCGACATCCGTACTCCACTCATACTCGAATGTCGCAGATCCAAATGTTGAAATTTGACTCATGCCGGAGCTTATAACACATCAAGTATAACAACACATCGGAAGAAAAAGAAATGAATATCATATACAACTCTAATGAATACAATATCCAATGATATAAAACAATGATATCAAAATGATACAAGAATAACAGAGTTAGTAAACAACAGCGGAAAACAGATAGCAAAAGAGATAACTCCAATATCAAACTGCAACAGCATCCCATCTCCAAATGCAAAGGCTAAAAACTCCAAAGATCTCCAATTCAATAAGCGAGAACACGCATCAAGTTGTACCAAGCTAAGCAAGGTCAGTCGTCCTAACCAAATACTTCAATATCCAAAATCTCCAAAGAATACCAAAGAGAAAGCTGAAAGCTACTAAATCGATATCTACTATCTGAAAAACCAAACTCTGGACTGCCCATGTAGAAAATAGTGGGCACCCAGAGTTTAGGAAAGGAACAATAAACTCCGGGTCAGTCGTAGGACTAGTATGAGCAAACAGAAACAGTTTACCTTTAAAACAAACAAAAGATTTTAAAATTTAAATCCGCAATATTTTTTGGAAAATGAAACTACCAAAAGACCTCCCACCACATACACAATGCAAACGCAGACTTGGAGGAGATTTCTTCTTATGATAGTCAAAAATGCTCGATACTGAAATCCTTTGATATTATTACTATAAGTGTATAGTGGAAAACATTTCGAAAGTATAATATTAATCTTAGCCAGCATAGACATTTCGTACCATGCCTACTATAGCTACCATCCAAATAGTGGGGCGCCACCATAAGTAGATGGTAGGTTATACAACTAAAACCGTACAAGGCGCGTATTGTTTTGTTTGGATTTCCAACAAATGGCAGGCAAAGGAACTTCCCAAATAAAATGGAACGCCTCTGGAGGGACGCCCTCGAGAACCTAACCAGATCTCTGCTAGACAAGGCCGGATTACCTCTGTAACTAGGTAACTACTGACACAAGCATGCCATCCCCCAGTCGTTTGCGACGTTTATCCGAGGTACCTCTCAAACAACAACCAAAAAGCAATAAGTTTGCAGCAACCACGAAGTTAAGTATCTGGGCTCCATACCATGATACCACCTATAATCCAGAAGGAAATGGACATACCCTCAGAGGGCGCTACCCTCAAATAACCTTGCTGTTATGATTCTTGTTTTGACCATAACTGGGTTGTGAGGTTCGACGAAGTCTCGTCCACAATGCTACACTTTTCACAAAAGCCATGCTTCGATCAAAAAATGATCAACAGCACTCAGCATGCCACACTACCAAATTGAGAGTATATTACTGGTAACCATCAACTACATAACCTCTGAGCTCGTACATCTCAGAGAAGGGTGTTAAGCTAAGGGAACAAATTCTCCGCCACCAACAGATATGTATTTGAAAGAAATCAGCTTTATATCTCAGTTCGTAATGTCAGACATATAACCATACAAGTCTGTTCCGGGTTCGAACAGAACCGAAGGCACTTTCGAAGAAGCCCTTGCAATCCGGGCATCCACAATCCCGATCGGACTTCCCATCACTAAGAGAATCTCTATACCATAGCTACTTGATGCAGAGACAATCGATAGGTTGTCCTATCGTTCTCGCAAATACCCGGTCTTTACCACCGGTCTTCAAATGCCATCCATAACGTCGTATCATTATTCGGAATGGTTATATGACACAAGGTCCTCTCCCGGCTGAACCGAATAATGAGCGCAATATTTAAAAACATATGGATAATGGGATCTCAGTTAAATCACAACTTATTAACCAAAACCTTTCTTTCAAATGGTTAAAAAAATTACCATTTGCAAATCTTTTTAAACAAAAGATTCACTTCACAAAGTTTACCAATCTTTCACAAAGATTCATTAATATCTTTCCAATTCAAATCCTTTATACAAAAGATACGCTTTTCAGATCCCTTTTCAATTTGAAAACAAACTTCACTAATCTTTAACAAAGATTCATACATAGCCTTTCAAAACAATTCTATTTCAAATTGGATTAACTCATCCGGTCTTTAAATTAAAGACTCGTTTTCATAGCTTTCAAAACAATTCCCGTTTCAATCCTATAAAAGATACACCATTTAATATCCTCTTCAATTTCAAAACAGGGTTCAACTATCTTTCACAAAGATTCAATTATAGCTTTCAAAACCATTCCATTTCAAATTTGAAATCTTTTCATCATAATTTGGAAAATTCTTTCCTTATATAAAAGCTATTATTATTTAAAATCACTTGTTTCCGATTCAGAAAACCCGATTATATTTGCACAAGTTAAGGACTTTCAAAAATAAAATTGAGTTAAATTCAAAACCATACTTTTAAAATGGTCTAAAATCCATATAAACACATTTATAACTTGTATAACCTTTTTACATCATAAATTCTCAACATAGAATTCAATTTCAAATTGTGAATTCAAATTTTAAATCAAATTTCAAAACTAAATCAAGTCATTCAAAAATAACTTTTATCTTTGAATTTGCTTTTCAAAATCTTTTCACATTAAACCCAATCCATTTCCAAAACCATTTGGATTTAAAAATTCAGAAATATGTGACTTAACCGATTTCTACGTGAAATCCATATTTGTGTGTGTATAGTGTAGTCCAGGGGTTTTACCCAATAGTGCAACAACATTCAATCATCACAGATTCAATCATATCAATATCGATAAGCAGTATGATCATAACGCTTAACTTCATTCACAGATTCACAGATAAATGTAACACAGATAAAATGAATAAATAAACAAATTACACACAGCACAATTCATAGAATAGAATATTACAATCCAGAGATAACAATCAATTCAAGGCATTTCATACAATACAAACATTCATGAGCAATCCAAGCATTCAATAATCATTTATAAATAAGATTGATTGTTTAATCCTAAATTAATTAAATTAAATTTTTAATTAAATTAATTACTCATGAATTAATTACTCAATCTTGATTAATTAATTACAAATCATTCCATTAATTAATTTATTAATAAATTAATTCTTAATTATCCATCTTAATTATTTAATTAGTCCTTAATTCATAACATTAATTAAATTAACCTTTAAGTTAATTACATAATTAATTAATGCTTAATTAATTATTTTTTAACTAATTATTCTTAATTAAATTAATCATCCTTAATCACCTTCATTAATTAATTAACCTTTACCTAATTATTTACTCTCAAATTAATTACCTTAATTAATTAATCACATAAATTAATTATCCTTTAAATTAATTAATCTTTAATTAGTTACCATTAACTAATATTACCCTTAATCAATTACAATAAGTGGTTATCTCTAATCATATATATATATATATATATATATATTAATTAATCAAAAATTAATTACATTGAGTAATTATCTTTTAAATAAACACATTAGTCAATTATCATATTTTAAATTAATTACATTAATTAATTTCTCAACACCTTTTGATTAAAACTTATTATACTAATCTCAATTTATAAATCAGTAATCCTTTAAATAAAATAATATTTTAATTCAAAATCATTTCTTAATTAAGGTTTCTAATATACTTATTTCAAATACTTGCTTAATTCAAATATTATCAAATTCCATTAAAAATACGTAGAAATATATTCACTATCATCATATAAATTATTTCAGAATCAATTAATTTTCAAAACAGTTTCAAATATTTAACCTTAATCTTTTTCCCTTGAAACTTGTTCATATTTTTAGTTTTAAATCTTGGTATAATATTTGTTTTATAATTTAAAATCTGGTACAAATCGTATTTTAAAACCCTAAAACCTGATACCTGTTTTTCTTTGAAACTTTAAAACCTGTAATCAAAACAAAAAAATGACCCGAGCCCAACAATTAAAGACCCGAACCTAACTTTGAGTCAGATCGAAATTTTCTCAAGCCAATATTTAAAAATACCCGATCCATTTTTTACTTTCGTCCCCATCTTTTCTTCTTCTTCCTTAAATCAAACAACCCAGCGTACAAAACGTGCACGTGCACATGTACAAAGCGACGAAGCCTCTTCGATCACCAACGCCGTCGCCAACAAGTCATTTCTGGCCTTCTCCTTCGATCCCGATCACCCAGGTCTCGGTTCGAGCTTGAAATCGAAATCGAGTTATTTGACTCAAAACTGGAATCCAAGCAGATCACCTTAAAATGCCTCATCCTGTTCATCTCGACCATTTGAATCACGCCACCACTTCCACCACTTCACCACACTACAACGCATCAAATTTCTTGGGTCCGAACGACTCCAATCAACTCACAATGCTATACGAGCTCGAGGAACTTTACTGATCAAACAGGGTCCTTAAACCCTAAACCATCATCAATCAACCCCCCTGACCATCGATAAATGACCCGAGCATTTTTCCTACGATCTCCCATCCACAACCTTCCTCCGGCAATGAACTCGAGACGCAGCACTTCATTGATCATCAGATTTTAACAAAAAACCCAAAACTGTTCATCTTGCAAATTCTATTACAAATCAAAACTAAAAATTATGATATTAATGTTAAAAATCATCATTTTATAATATAATTCTGTTTGGGTAATCAAAGTCTGGAAATCACGAGTATTGATTTTCAACATAAATTTTGTTGTTGCTGTGAATTTTATTTTTAGAGATAATTACTTTATATAAATATCTAAAACCATTTTTAATCTAAGTATTACATTGTTACTGTTATTTCTTCTTTAGAAGTTATAGCTTAAAAAGATTTTGAGAGGTGAGAATTTTTTTTTTGAGTTCTTTTTCAAAACAAGTTTTTTTTCTTTTTAAAATTATTACCTATAAATAGAAGTACACAGCTATGTACATCACTATACATATAAGTAACATGCAAGCATACCAAACAACATTTCCATAATATGTTCAAGCATCAACAACAAAACATAGAGGAAGATCCAAGTGTGTTTGCTCACCTGAGAAATGACAGAGCAGAGAGGAACAAAGAACAAGTGATCTTGCAACTAGGAAGCAATTTGAAACTGAAAGTCTGGAAATGATTAAGATGATCTAGATCTTTTTGAGTTGCTTATATTTTGAGTTGAAAATGATGTTCTCAAGTTTAAATGCCTCGGGTTGAACTTGATTCATGAATTGCTTTTGTTTTCTGATTTCTCAGATTTGAAGTTTGAGAGCTAGAATTTAAAGACTATCTGATTTTTGAATTTGACCATGGCTTCACATTTAATTTGTTTTATCCAGCTGCTTGTTGATTTCAAACTTTCTTCTCAGGCTGAAGATTTAAAAACTATAAATTAATTGTTGAAACAGAAGCTTTATTTTTTTCCATTTTGTTTTGATGTTTGAATTTGCTTGCTTGAACTTGCATGTTTTCCAAGCTTGTACTGATTTGATTTCTGAGCTGATTCTTGCATCTTGAATCAGGTTGTAGTTGAACCAAGTGTTGATTTGGGTTTGTTTTATTTTGAGCTGATTAACTGTTTCAGGTTTGAGAAGAAGCTTTTATTTTGAATTTTATTTTCTGGTTTATGTTTGACAAACTTTGAGTAGAAATGAGAAAGTTACATATGTGTATACACTTTGTTTTAGTTATTTCTTTCTTTCTTCCTTTATTTTTATCAACCTTAAACTTGATCAATTGCCACTTGTTACATTTAGTGTCAACACTTGTCTTTGCGTGATTTAAAACTCCTACAGTTGTTAAAATGGGTACTTTTTTGTGTTTAAATCCTTAATTTAAATAAATTTAAAAATTGTGTTTCAACCTTTGTGTTATTTATATTTGCAATTTGTATTTTAAATCCTTTAATTATTTATCCATATACATAAATAAATAAATATGTATATATTGGGTTTTATTTATTTTTTAAATAGCTTTTAGAAATTTACCATATTAAATTCAAATATAGTTTCAAAATACACATTACATATGTATGTTATATATTTGAAAACAAACCTCTATTAATTTTAAAAGATAGAGTTTTTCTTTCAAACCAATTTAATTTAAAAATATTTATTTTCTTTTGAATTACAAAACTAAGAGTCTATTTGAAATCTCTTTATAAACACTTAAACAAACAACCAAACATTTTATTTTATTTGGGAAAACTCAAATAAATCCACAATTTAATTCAAAATTTTAATTTAATTGTTAAATTTATTCTGGCTAAAATCCAGGAATGTAATAATTTCAATTCAATTTTTACTTAAGTCAAACTCTTTTTAAACCCGAGTTCACATTCATTTTATCATAATCAAATCCAATTCCATTATATAATTCAAATTCGGATTTCCACTCAAAATTTGCTTAATTTGACTCGACTTGAGTTAATTCCTTTTTTATAATCCAAATCTGGATTTTTATTTATTAATCCAAATATTAATCCATTTTGTTTTGGTTTACCATTTCATTTCTCAATTTAATAAGTTGTACAACTTATTATTCACAATTTCATAAATTCGATATTTGAGTTTATTCCGTTCCAAATTTATAACTTATAGTTGTATAACTATTTCACAATTCAAATTATATTCAACTCAATTTTTTATTATTTCAAATCCAAACCAATTTTATTTAACTTAGCATAAGTTAAAATTCCATTCCAAATAAACTTTTTCACACCTACTTTCCTTATTAACATCATTCTCAACTTATAAGTTCAAAATTGATTTCTTGATATTTTACTAAAACATTTAAATAAGGATTCCAGAATTCAAACACTCGATATTTATTTCAAATCACTTTGAAATCATATATATATCCCTCTATATACCAAATCACTTAATTCTTTTTTTAAACCAAACCTAGGTTTATCCATATCAATTCCTTTTAGAATATTTTTTAAAACAAAACTTATTTACGAAGCAAGTCCAAAACAAATAATAATGGTAGCAACCCGTCACTTAGAAACTCAAAACTGAATACTGATGATGCTGTAGTCATCACCATGATTATGTTCCGACGACCGAAGTGAGTTCAGTGGTTTATCAATTCCAAAACCATATAAAATAATTTTAATTCTAAAATAGTTTGAAAATAATACCAATTTTTTTCAAAATACTTGGAAAACATTTCCGAAATTTCCGGGATTTAAATTTTCCAATTCTAGTTTGAATCAAATTTTAGTTTTAAATCTTTTGTATAAACCATATTTATACAATTCCTATTTGGTTATATAAACCATTTCAATTTATAATCTGGTTTAGATAATAATAACAACCAAACACACCAAATATACTATAATAATTTCAGAAAATTATTTCTTTTGTACCAAAATATAATTTGAGTAAAATTATTTCATTTACCTATTTTAAAACAATACTACGTTGATTTAACTTGTTCAGAGTTTAGAAACCCCTATCGATACAGCTATCCAGCCGTATCGACCAGAATTCATAAACACTCAACCGATAAGCCAATACAATATAAAACAATTTATATTCACTAACAAACATGCGCTCATATCTATAATACACTTAGACTCATTCTAGGGTATTATTGACTCTATCTCTAATGAGTAATCCCCACCAAAGCCAAGGTTCTCGCTTGACCTTGCGCTCTGATACCAAGTGTGATGACCCGAAAATACGTACCCTTTGAATCGATAATAACTGCACATGTCCAACCCAAAAAGTACAGAATGATGGAAAGTCAAAGAAAAGAAAAGAGAGGGTGAGAAGGAAAAAGAAAGAAGAAACAGAAACAACAATATAGAATCTCACAATCACAGCAGAACAAAATAAAATATATGTAATACCAGATCTTTATACAATGTAACTGTAACTGTAACATACATACAATCATCAAAGTACAATAGTCAACAATCAATCCGGACAGTTATAATAACTTGTCCTGAAAATACTAAATATACAACATGAATCACACAGTGGGAATAACAAAGTACGTATAATACGCCTGAGAATTCTCCAGCTCGTCTCCTGAGCTCCATAGTATCCTAACATGAAACTATAGTACTCAGTCTGACCCTAGCATTATAATAAAATAAATCCCGAGTCAGTCTGGAAAACCAGCGTCGAAAACACACTCAATTTGAATTATTACTGTTATTAAAATCCTTTGAAAACAAGGTATCTCGTAGGACCACGACAAACATAAATATGATGGGTTTTTACCTTACGATGGCCAAAACATTTTAATCAAAACCATCTGATATTATAGTGGTGTCTATAGAAAATAAACAATAAAATGGCTGAAATGCTTGCGGCTCACATTTCAGCATAATTGGGCACAATCAAAAGTGTACAGGCTCGTAGTGGATATTGGATTCCATACAACGACTGGGGTACCACCCGCCACAGTACACCTCTAGAAAAATGTATCGAGGATCTCGCCTGGATCCCCTGCAAACACAAGACCGACCGACCCTGAACTGGATATTACCGAATATGATGACCACTAATGTGCCTCGAAACACACAAATGATAGATAGTGATGATGATAAATGTCCAATCTAGATGAGTGATGATCATACCCTAATGGGAGCGACCTACATAGCCTTGCTGCATCTCCCATGTTTCAATTATTTTTGGCAGATGAGCTTGAGGTTACGATTACCTTTCAAGAACGTTCACACTTAGAATGCTCATCGCCCTCCATAATGATTTTCTGATAGCATTCGTCCATACAAGTTGTTTTAGGTCTGGACAAACCGAATCTCCAAGACCACCGTCTTCATTATCTTTGATATATCATAATTTGTAACACACAAATCAGACTGAAGTGGTTTTCGGATAATTAAATTCGATACCGATCTCTTCGAAATAATCAATGAATTTGGCCAGGTTTGATAATCGGTTATTTAACTATCAAATTACACACATAAACGGTCAGTGGGTCCATATTATAAATCTCTTAAAATATTATTTCAAAATATATTTACAAAGATATATATTAAAATCTCTTCCCATATTCCAATATTAGAAAACCATTTCAAAACTTATGTTTATAATTGGATATTTTCCAAGATATACCTTATTTCAACCCTTAGTGAATTATTTTCACATACCCATCCCATATTCAACATTTCCAAACATTTTTTTTCTTTTTCCAATACTTAGGAAATATTTATAAATATATTTTTCCAAAATTACTTACTTCTCAACACTTAGGAATTGTTCATAAACTTATAACGATTTTATGGTTATATCCCTAAATAAGGAAATTACCCTTATTACCAACTTATGAAAACATTTACAACCACTTTTGTAATTTCTCAACTCATTATAACCCGTTTCATAATTCTCTGGAATTTTTAATAAATCCCTTTTACAATTTCCAAAATCGATTTTACTTATTTAAAATCTCATCCGACAATTTATAACTTCTTTATGAATTCCGATTCATTTTTCAAAGTTCACGTATCGAACCCTTAGGAAATTTTCTTAAGTTCCCTGAATTCATTTTAAGATTCCTCTTAAAAATCATTTCCATTAAATAACTTGGTTTAAAAATCTTGATAGTATTTATAAACACATTTCAATCATTTTCAAAACACTATATATAGATAAGTAATTTTTAAAGTATAATAATTTAATTTCAAAACACGTTTAGATAATTATTTAAAATATTAAACACTTTTAAATAATCAACGATAACTCGTTTCAAAATCATTTTTAAATAAAACTAATCGATTTTACAAAGCTTATTATAAACATTAAAATTCATTTCAATTAATATTAAATACTTGAAAAACCAACTTTCGAAATATTTTAATACTAAGACAGTTTTAAACTATATAGTTATTTAAATAACAGTTCCTTTTTAAAACAACTTAACTTCTCAATAAAAATATATTTTTAAGATTCCAGTATAATTAATTTTATATTTATAAATCTCTCTCGATTTATCACAAATCGATTTACATTCCCTATTTCACACTATTTCCAAAATCCAAAATAGATTCTGTTATTTCCCTCCAAACTGATTCATATCTCATTATAATATATTCCCAATTTATCAAATGATAATCACTTCACTTTATTTATAAACATCATTTATAAATTTTATAAACTCATTTCCAGTTTATAGCAGATTTATATGCTAAGTTCCATTTATAAATCGATTTCTATTTAAAATTCCATTTGGAAATCTATTCCTTAACAAGTTCCAATTATATTCCAAATTCATTCAGAAACTCAATTACGACTTCCTTTTCCTAGTTTAAGAAATCTCATTTAAAATTCATTGTTTAAAAATTCTCAAATTAAATTTCCCTATCTGAAATTATTTTATGAAATAGCAAAATAAATATCCAAAATTAAATTATTAATTTATTTTATCCAACCCAATTCCTTTTTAAAAATTCCAAATTAAATATAAATCTTTTCATTTTCCAAGTCGCTTTTGAATTCAATTTTTAAAATCAAAAATATTATTTATATTATTTATAATGCCAAAATTAGGGATAGTGATTCTATAGCATCCAAACAATCAAATCACACAATAATCTATAACAGATTATTGAATTTCATTGTGTATTACTATATATGAACGACAGTCAATATACTTTAAGGAATCCAGTTGGATCTCTCCAATCTATTTCCGTGCATCCACAAATGTTATATAACATAAAATATCAATCTCGCTTCGAGGTGAGATATCACAGTAATATAGAGTCATCCACTATTATGCGGGGAGCATAGTGTCTCATCCGCTCCAACGGCGGGAAATATATGTCCAACTACTAATATATATATATATATATATATATATATATATATATATATATATATACGCACTACTATATATAATATAATATGACATTCAACCAAAAATAATTTATCCATTTATCCAGTCAGCCAATAAGTAATTTTCAATATTTTAAGTTAAAACCAACAATCAAAATGAGTCAGATTTACTCACCTTGATTTTTAATTTGCCGAACGCTTCAATTTTAAATTAAATCGAATGACATTCTATTTAACTTAAAATTTTAGGTAACTTCGAACAGCTCCAAATCAGTTCTAGAACGTAGTTTTCATCGCAACGATTCAAACGCCTCTTGTTCACTTGATTTGGACCTTGTACGAGTTAGATATGCATTATAAACGTTTGAAAATAATAATATTCATTTACTTAATTACTGTTAGTTAGATTAATTACCTAATCCTAATCATTCTCATCGCATGGGTCATTCCATCCCCCACCAGAAACGTGACTCCCCCTCAGTCGCCACTGCTGCTTCATGTGCCAAGGACCATCGCTAGCGCGACCATCCTTGCCATACTCTGCTATCGACGTCGTCGATAATACCCACCAAGTTGTGATCGATTGTCCTTTCACCTCCCCATTGCGTGAATCACACCTTTTCTTCTTCTACTTGTTCGAAAGGTAGCTTCTTCTATATATATTTTTTACTTCTTCGAGCTATGAAATCTGAAGAAGAAGAAAGGAGGAAGTTACAAGATTTAAAATGGTGAGAGTGGCTCAGAGGTAGGACAACGCTAGCATGGTTTAGGGTGGCTGGGTATAATGGGGTTTGACTAAAATTTTGTAATATTATTTAATTTTCAAAATATCTTGTTTATGGTGACTTAAAATCCCGAACCCCTATCAAGGTGCGTCATGTAGCATTCCTAATGTTATACCCCTATACTGAACACGATGGAACAAGTTCCGAGGCCTACTTCAATCGTATGGGCAAGAAAGCTTTTTGAACCCAATTAAAATATTAAATTTTCAACATTAATTTCAATGCATTTCTATTCTTTATGACCAAATAGTTAATCAATCGCTACGAAATTTGAAATTCGATAATAATACATTATTGTGGATCCAATGGAATTGGTTTTGTCGAGTTCCGAGACTGTGCCCTGAACCACTATTTTAATGCGTCGATTAAATCGATGATTTCAAAAATTTACGAAATCACTTGAAATTTTAGTTCAAAAACTTACTAACTAAATTTTAATTCAAATAGATTTATATCAATATTAAAAATCATTTCGATTCATATTCAACTCAAATTTCAATTGTTCACCATTTCCATATTACGATAAATCGTTATATTTGAAATTTAATTTCAATCAAAATCTCCATATTAAAAAATAAATTTATATTCCAAATCCAATATTTAAAACCATTTAAATATTTCAAATCAAATGATAGAAAAATCCATGTCATTACACATCGATTATTATCGAACAATTCGAATATTAATGTTCATATGTCACGTTAGCTAGCATTATGATATTTTGGTTGAATTTATCTCTTACACATCATTTTGGTAAAATCTGGTTTCACTTGTGATAAATGGTACCTGGTATTAACGATTATTTGTACGAATTCTCTTCGACAAAATTATATCACATTAGGACTTATGGAATGCGGTTTAGTCAAAATTCCAACATCTTCCACATTTAGCTTTGCAATTCCAAACACAAAATCAGTAGTTTAATAATAACAATTGTTATTAATCATAATGCTCTGGTTAGAGACTTTGATTTTGAGTTTACTATAATTCACCATGATACTAACCTCATATAACCGAGTAGATGATCTATAAATAGTGTTTTTTATCTAATGCTTCAATTAAGACCCAACTATAATCATTCGATGGATATCATGCCATGATTAACTATAATTAAAATGGAGTGTCCATATTGAAGTCCATGGTATTCTCAAGTCGAGGGAACTTTGTAACATTGTCACTTCAAGATTGTCTATTTGACCTTGGTTATATTGACCAACAAAGGATTTTTGTGTGAATCATTGTAAGTTATCCAATAATTATCAGTGTGTGACCCCTTAATATCACTCAGCAGCCATGAGTAATACACTGTCCAAAGTTTGGAGGCATTACATACTCTATTCTCAATAGATATATCGATATCTAGTCTTGATACATCTTGACCATGAATATTTAATACATTTTATTATGAAAAATCGCTCATGATTAAAAAATATTGTAACTACTATCATAAAAAACATATTATTTATGGATTTTTTACATTAAATACACTTTTAATTAAATAAATAATTAATATAAACATTATATTAAGTATATAATACAAAGAAAATACCTTTTATTTTGAATAAGAATTGTTATCGAGTTAGATATATGTAACAAATTACATAGTTACCCTAAGGCATACCCCTAACTCTATCAAGGAATAATTTATGTAGTTGTACTCATATAATCTTTCGACACTGCGAGTACTTTCGAGTGAATTGGGTTTATAAGTGTCTGACCTAAGTCACTCTCTTTAACTGAGAAATTAACTAAGTGCATATTGACATTAAGCCAATATGTTAGTAATTCATGTAGCCCAAAGCAAGTTGTTATGTGAATTGTATCCATTTGTACAATTAGTCAACCATAACTTGGTGGTCGTGTTCGTTACCAATGTCCATGCTGACTTTTATATCACCGGATATGAAATTTTTTATATATCATTGTGTAACAAATTTATTGCACAATTTATAACAATGCTGCAATGTGGTGATGTATATGTGTTTGTTATGTCTTAAGGAACCGATCAACCAAAACTAAATTTGGAACTTGGATTATTGCTTGATGCGATTTTTTAAGTTTCGAAGTGGCTATAGTCATCTACATATGCAGTGAAATTAATCAAATACATACCCATAATGTCAAGTTATGCCAAGCTGCAAAGTAGTTATTTTCTTTTCTTAATTGCATAGTAAACCTTTGTAGTTAAATTATTCTAATCATTAAACTGCAAGACCTACATATTTACCACGTTTTTTAATTCTTCCATAATAAACCTTAGTATTTATTGTCAATATTACAAACAGTTTATGCTTTGATGTTGATTAATATCATATAGTTCCAATCAAAACCCCATGCATAAAGGGAAAATCTGGTTTGATTTGAAGAAAAAAGTAGCGCTGCCTATAAGGCAGCAATAAACTGCTACAATGCAGCAGCAACATATTGCTAAAGAGCAACAATAAGGTGAGGCTGCTACAGAGTAGCTATGAGTAGGTTGCTGCTACAATATGCTGCAGCATATTTGAAGAATTTTTTTGATAACAACTACATAGACTATAAATTACAAGAATAAACCATTTTCTGCATTGAAAATATATAACTGGGAATAAGTGATTGTGTTTCCAATACTTAAAACCTAGTTGCAAAATTTCCTAAATATGTTCTTTCTTTGATATGTCAATCTGATGCTCTTTTATATGCATGTATATAATATTATAATGTTCACCTGAGTTAAGTGTAGGAAAATAAAGACTATTTGGATTAATTTTGGCATATACTCGCATAAAAATCAAGCGAGCACACTTAAATACACTAAATAACGTATGTTTTACACCTATGAATTGATTATTATATATTGTGAATTCGATCGTGTATACCTATATATTCGTGTTGTAATTGTTTAAAAGCCTCTCAGTACAAAGAAGACACTATCAGCTATCATCAAAAAATTTGACACTTTGAATTTTTTTGGCAGTTTTATATGTTTTGAAACTTAAATGAATTTTAAAAAGAACTACTGAAAGTTATATGTATGTTGATCACTATATTTATAATATTGAGTGATACATTTGAATAAAATGGAGTATTTACTTTTCTGTATATCGTTGTTGATAAGATAGATTCGAATAGGTGTTATAGATTATATAGGGCTTTCTCAGAGTGATGTAGCGGAAGCACATTAAATAATAAAGTGCCTATTATTTGAACGAGTGAGTGGTAATTTATTGAAAGTTTTGATGAATGCATTAGATGGTAGACATGTTTGTTTATGTTGGATTGCTTATGCATATGTTTTGTCGATGATATTATTTCGATCGATCACATTACCCTCTAATAAATTGTGAGGACATAATTTCTTTAAGGAAGCGAGTATGTAATATCTGCGTCCAAAGTAAAAATAAAATAAATACATTAAAATAGATTCTAGGAATTTAATTGGATATTAGAATTAGGAATTCAAATATTTGAACGTAAAATTTAAAACTGTGATTTAAACCAAGTTTACAAGTTTAATTATTATTTTATATAAATAAATGAGGTTAAAATTTTATTTTAGATATTTTATTCAATTTAATTCAATAAATTAAACTTTTATATTTATTTGATAGTAAAAGGAGGATATTAATTTAAAATTCGAATTTAAAATTCGAATTGTGTTTGAAAAATCCAAAAGTAAAGCAGAAAATTAATTTTGGAAAACTAAATAATAATTATGAAGTTTTGAAATTTTTTCGATATAAGAAATAATTATTTTAAATATAATTTAAGGCCAAAGGGAGTTGTTTTAGCTATAGGAAAAATTATTTCAAACAAGGCAAGATAAAATTTGGGAATTTTAACAGTATCATGAATGAAATTATTTAGTGTCTAAATAATTAAAAAGTATTGAAAATAGGATGGTTGCTTTGTAAAAAAAGAGAAAATTCTTTTTCATTATTTTCATGGGCCAAAATAATTCCTAAACCCACTAACTTTTACCCCTTATCCTGTTCCTGTTCTTATCCCAATAATAAATTGCCTCAGAACTTGTTTCCCCTTATATCTCCCTCGGCTCTAATCCATAAATAACTTAGATGAAAAAAACAAAGTCAAAACGCACATGAGAGGAGATGCCGACGTCAGGAGTAGTGAAGCAGGGAACAAGGCGAGTGATGTGGAGGTGTGACATCAGGCGTATGTACCTAGGAATGCATGGGGACAAGAGGCGTGGCATGATGTGTGTGCGGCAGGGACAACGGGGTGGATGGTGGCGTTGATGTTTCACGTAAGTAGTGCGAGGCTGAAGGCTGGTGGCTTGTGTATTTAGAATAATTATTGAATTTGGAAGCTGCAAGCTTTGTCAAAGGTAGAATGCGAAGAACCTAGGAGTCATTGACTTTGTGAGTATAACCATTTTCTTTTTAATCCAACTCGCTTGAACAAGTTATTCTATTCTAGATTGATGAAATTATAAGACTTAAGTGAGTGTATACTGGTTTTATGAATTAATTGGAAAGATGATCTGATGTTGGCTTGCTTTTAAAGCTAAGTTATTCATGCAAATGATTTTATGTATTGCATATTTGATGGTTGTGCTAGCAATGATGAATTTGCACCATGATTATCAAATGAAAGTAAGGATTTCGAAGTTTAAAAAATCATATACTGCATTGTAATGAATGTATTGGTTGATGGTTAATGTATATATGGTATATGTGATGATATTATATCATACGCTTGTGTGATTGAATGCTTAACTTTATAATTTCGATACAATATTACCAAGTTGATTTATATTTTGTTAAATATATTTTTGGAAATGATATATTTTATATTTAAATAGAAGGAAAATTAATTGAAGATCTTTTAGAAATATTAAAAAAGGAGCATAACTTAATTTATTTTAGAAGGGTAGATTTGATTTTGAAAGTTACTAAAGATTTAAAATGCAATTAAATTACATTGAAATGGAATTTGAAATACTAAGTGATGGCATTTGAAATGCTAAGTAAAAGAAAGTGCAAAGTTGAGATGGATATATATATGATCAAATGATGGTTTGTGTTGGATGAAAATTTGGTTTAACCTAGCATGCTTTGATGCCAAGGAGTCAATGAAACTTGAGGAAGGTGGGATGCTTGATCAGGTGCATAAGCATTTAGTCTAAAAGTGGTCATTATGCAAATAGTTCATTGTCAAAGTCCATGATTCAAAAGTCACAAAGTCAAATAGGCCCAAATGGCTATTAATGTCTCAATCCAAACTTTTTTTATTGTGGTAAAAATAAAAATAAAATGAAAAAAAAATCAATTTGAAATTTGCCTCTATCTAATAAGTGGAACATGCCTATTTATTGAAGATTTAACCTTTATATTTGTGGCACGTGTCATCTAGGAGAATTTTCGGTCATGATTTGCCGACACGGCATATGCTTTAGATGACATGTGGCAAAATCCTTCTTTAACCACTTCATAATGACATGGCATAGTCAATCCAATGAAAAAATGCCATGTGGTCAGTTAATGCTGATTTTGGTGTTGTATTTTTCATTATGTCATAGCCCTGACTGCCAATATGCGGTAGCTCCTTAATTTGTAATAGCTTTCTTAAGTCTTTAATATGCGATAGCTTTAAAATGTTAACCTTCGATAGTTTCAATAATCAACATCCAATGGCTTTGGAGATACCATCATTTTATAGCTTAAGTAGTCAATGTGCAATTATTTGATGGTATTAACCTTCGATGAATCATCTTATCAACATGCGATGATTTTACAAACATCAAACTTTTATAGCTCTTCTGATCAACATGTGATGGATTTGGAAAATCAACCTTTGATAGCTCATCTGATCAGCATGAGATGGCTTTGGAAGCATCAACGTTCGGTAACTCATCTGGTCAACACGCGATGGCTTTGGAAACGTTAACCTTCGTAGCTCCATTTACTATCAATTTAAGATAGTTTGCTTTGGTCTTTGTTTTTGCAATAGTTTTATCAACTATCAACTTGTGAAGGTTTTTTTATGATTAATTTGTGACATCCTATCTCCAAGTTATGGTAACTAGCATCTTTGGTGTAATACCAGTGAACTTTGAAAAAATTTGGTTGTAACAGATTGAAATGAATTTAATTTGAAAGAATGAATATTAAACGAGTTTGAAGCTCATTTATATGTGATTTTATAAATTAAACTTAATTCATTCGGGAATTCATGTTTGAAGAGCTTTGTTTGAAGTTAAAATAAAATAAATATAGATATTTTAGGAATTTAATTAGATATTTGAATTAGAAATTCAGACACTTGAAAATAAAATTAAGATTTGAGATTTAAGTTGACTTTGAATGTTGAATAACTATTTTATAGGAATAATAAAATCAAAAGGTTATTTTGGATATTTTTTGAATTTAATTCAATAAATAGAATTTTGGATTTATTTGATACTAAAAGAAAAATATTATTTCACTACATAAATGGTATTTTGAAATGGCTAAAAGCCGCATCTAACCAAATTAAATACGGTGAAAAGCCGTATCAAAAAATGGTGCCTTTATTGTTTAGCTACGACTCCAAGCCGTATCTAATTGTCCTATTAGATACGGCTTAAAGCCGTATCTAATAGGCACATTAGGTACAGATTAAAACCGTATCTAATAGCCCAATTAGGTACGACCTAAGGCCGTACCTAAGTGATAAATTAGATGTGAATTAAAACTGTATCTAATTAAACCTCGAACCGAATCCTATAGGTCATTTAGATACGGCTGATGGCCATGTCTAACTTGCGAGTTAGATACGACTTTTAGCCATACCTAATGACCTGCTTCTAGATGTTTAATTTGGTATTGCACATATTCCATCAATTTATACGATCATGGGTTCATATTCAATACCACATATATAATCATTCCAAGACATCAAAAAAAGTAATATTATAGACAAAGATTCAAATGATTTAATAATTCGCATTGCAATGCATACTAACTTAACAATATCATTATATAATACGGATACTACGTATAAGCACCATATGAATTTACAGTGTTTTACTGCAGGAACAATACAACTAAGGTCTCATGACTTGGTGGCAAACAATCACTAAAGTTCCATATCTACTTATGACAATAAACCAAACTGAAATTCCAAATCTGCCTTATGACAATACAACTACTTATGACAATACAACTAAGGTCTAAGGATTAAAAAACACATTGTCCAAATCTGAAATTCCAAATGAGCCTTAATCCATAGTGACACGCCACACCAATAAGTACCTGAAACAAAACAAACCAAATGAGTGTGTCAATATAGAGTGGGAATATGATACCAACAAGAGTGGCAAACAATTGCGACATGTGTTGTGACGCCCCACCTCTATACCCACGCTAGACAAGAACACTACGGAGTAATGCTGTCGACTAGCACGAAGAATAAGGCTGTTGAGGAGCGACCATCTGTATAATTGCTTTGTGCGAGTACCGATATGTCAGATAGTAATAATATAAGTTTTCATCTCAAGAGGAAATCCGACATACAGATACAAACTCAAAGCTATCACACAGTGGCTATATAAAATCTTCGGAAACAAATATAGAAATAAACATAACGCAAATCAGTCACAGACAATTCATATCACAAATGCGGAAATAGATATGAATATTACACATGAAAGTGTACATCAGAGTAGTGGTCAAAAGGATCCACAATAATACAAAGGAATAGATACAAGTGCTAGACAAAAGAATAAGTATACATCAAAGAGTCTGTATCTCAAATGTATACAACAAAAACTACTAAACTAGAGTAGTTAGCCGAAAGTCAGAAGATGGTTACAGGTAGGAAGCCATGAGTAAGCACCTGTAATATCTCAGTCTGACCTGAGTATTATTTAAGAAGAAAATAATAAACGGATCAGTCTAGCTATAAATATCAGACGAAGTGATATATAATAAGAGATATGACACAAACATATAATAATCACAATGCCAAGCCGTGATAAATAAGTAATTGAAAATCGACAAGAGATTAATCAATATCACAATAATCTACTCAAGATAAAAAGGAATGTCATACTCCTAATTTCATTCACCAAGCCACAATAAATGACATATATATCAATGCCCATCGTAAAAGTTGGTGAAACATAAATTCCAGAAATCAACACACGAAATCCTGAAATCACAAGAATAGGTGAAGGATAAAATTTCCAGAAATCAACACACGAAATCCAGAAATCACAAAAAGGTATGTGTGAGCGGAATCACACAAGTGGTGTCTAGGCTAACCGAAAAGGTATGTGTGAATGGAATCACACAAGTGGTGTCTAGCCTAACCAAAAAGCATAAAGGTATGTGTGAATGGAATCACACAAGTGGTGTCTAGGCTAACCGAAAAGGTATGTGTGAATGGAATCACACAAATGGCGTCTAGCCTAACCAAACAGCAAAATGGTATGTGTGAATGAAATCACAAAAGTGGTGTCTAGGCTAACCGAAAAGGTATGTGTGAATGGAATCACACAAATGGTGTCTAGCCTAACCAAACAGCAAAAAGGTATGTGTGAATGGAATCACACAAGTGGTGTCTAGGCTAACCGAAAAGGTATGTGTGAATGGAATCACACAAATGGTGTCTAGCCTAACCAAACAGCAAAAAGGTATGTGTGAATGGAATCACACAAATGGTGTCTAGCCTAACAAAACAGCAAAAAGGTATGTGTGAATGGAATCACACAAGTGGTGTCTAGGCTAACCGAAAAGGTATGTGTGAATGGAATCACACAAATGGTGTCTAGCCTAACCGAATCACAAACAAAGAGACATCGCACATTGCTAGTCTAAACCATAAAGATGATCGTCATGATCAACGAGAAATGTCAATTACAATAAGCTAGTAAATATATGAGCTTAGCTTCTTGTCCCATAACCACTAGCTTAACTTAAATATTTACGAACAAATTGTAGATTTCCACTAGAAAATTGTCACAAGGGTTTCAATCGAACAAGTCCAAAAATTAACCAACGAAGTAAACGCAAGCGTTTCATACCACTTGTTTTACTAAGTCGTTTAATTAGATTTCTCATACGAGTGAGGTAAAGGTTTGTATATACTAATAGATTGGAAAACGGTTTAAGAAAACGAGCTTTGTAATAAAATAGTATTGAAATCGTTTGAGGAAAGGGTTTTGATATTTACTACTAGTATAGAAAACCTTTATACTTTTAAAGTGACAAAACACAAGGAAGATTGTAGGAACAATCGGGCATAAAAATACACATTCGAAGACGTGAATAAAATCCAAAGAAATCGATATAAAATCCATCAAAGTGGATATATCTAAAATTCCCAAAGAAAAGGTCATCAAAGTCGATAATAAATGACAACAACAAAAGGGAGACAACACGAATCGATTAAAGTTGGATATTCAAACGGATTAGCAAAATAGGCTAATCTGGCAAAAATCATCAGGTCGGTCGACCGGACTCCCTGAGTCGGTCGACCGAACCAAAGGTTGGAAACCTCTCGGGATAGCAGGTCGGTCGACCGAACCCTGAACTCGGTCGACCGAACCTTAAAACAGAAAGTGCTTATGCACTTGGAAGCAAGTCGGTAGACCGGACCAGAGGGGTCAGTCGGCCGAACCTGTTTCCAGCTTCATCCATGCCTATTACAAATGAGAGTTCAATCTTGACCAAAATTGCATTCGCACGAGCAACGGCGCTAAGGGATTATGCCAATCGACTACCCGGCCCTATAAGCTCCTCGATGCGTCACCCAAAACATGTTCAAACATCAAAGTTAGGATTTTTAACGAATTGAACTCAAAACACTAAAAATTGGAATATTCACAAAAGCAATCCAAATCAAACTCAAATGCACATGAATAAGTGTTAGGAATTCATACCTAACAATAGAAGAGAATTATAAGCATAGATGTGAGATTAAAAATCTCACCTTTGAACCCAAACGAATGAAGAAGATGCTATGAAGCAATGGCAAGAACAAGCACTCTTTAATTCCAACTCAACAAGCTTGAATCTAAGCTTAAAAGAGAAACATTTCCTAAATTAGGTTTAGGAATTTTATGAAATTGAATGGAGAAAGAGTTGGAGAAGAAGAAGAGGAAGCTTACCAATGGGTTCTCTTGAACTTTGGAGCTAGGAGATGGATTTGCAAATGGAAGCTAGGGCTTGGAGTTTTAATTTCCACTCTCCACCTCCATTTTCAGTTTTGCTAGAGAGTTACGAGTTGGAATGAAGTAATGAAGAGGAGAGGGGGATTGGGACTGAGTTAGTAAGTGGTTAATTGGCTCAGCCCAAACCAAAGCCCAAAGCAAAACGTAGCAAAATTCAACTTTCTCCAAACATATCAAAGCTTATACTCAAAAAGGTTGCAAACGTTATTTTGAACACAATGGGGGTGGTCTCGAGTCCCAATTCGACTGTTTGCACAAAGTAGCTTTTCGGACCAAAATCCGACTAACGATAAAATATTTAAATATATAATCGATAAAATATGCGGGTTGTTACAGACTCCCCTCCTTAAAGAAATTGCGTCCTCACAATAATTAAGAAGGAAATATAAGAAGTAACAACCATAGAAGCATATTAACACAAAAGAAAATTTGAATCAAGAAGTTCACCATAAAGAGCACGAAGGAGTAAATCCGAAAGTTTTCGTTCGATGAATTCTCAAGATTTCACATGAGCAATCCTTAGGATTTGAGAACCATTGAACCTCTATCAAAAAGAATATCTTTATATCGAAGGCGCTCAACCTCCGAAGCAATGATGCGAATAGAATGGTGCTCAAAAGTCAAATTTGGTGAAACTTCAATCTCCACAATATCATCGGGCTCAAGAATGAAAACCGGAATCCCTAAGGCATTTCCGTAGGTAAAAGACGTGGAAAACGTCAAGAATAGCAGAAAGTTGAGCCGGTGCAACGGCGTAGTACAATCACGGTACGCCCGAGAAACTAAAAACTCGAATAATTTGGAACACCGACGTAGTACAAAGACGGTACATCCAGTGAACCAAAAAGCCAAGTCATTGATGTAGTACAAACGGTACATCCAATGAATCTAACAGCAAAGACATTGATGTAGTACAAACGGTACATCCAATGTATCCAAAAAGAAAAGACATCGATGTAGTACAAACGGTACATCCGATGAATCAAAAGCAAAGACATCGATGTAGTACAAACGGTACATCCGATGAATCAAAAGCAAAGACATCGATGTAGTACAAACGGTACATCCGATGAGTCAAAAGCAAAGACATCGATGTAGTACAAACGGTACATCCGATGAATCAAAAGCAAAGACATCGATGTAGTACAAACGGTACATCCGATGAATCAAAAGCAAAGACATCGATGTAGTACAAACGGTACATCCGATGAATCAAAAGCAAAGACATCGATGTAGTACAAACGGTACATCCGATGAATCAAAAGCAAATAATTCGGAACACCGACGTAGTACAAAAACGGTACGTCCAATGAACCGAACACAATAAAAGAACATCGGACGCAAGTTCATAAAAGAAATGAGATGAAACTCAATAAAACGAAGTACATCAAAACGCCCGATGAACTTGATAAAAAGATAATTTCATTCGGTCATCAACAAAGAAACAACCCCTTGTTGCTTACGACTAAACGCATTGGCAACACGATTTTCCCTTCGGGAATAAAAAGAATATCAAGATCATAGGAAGCTAGGAACTCGAGTCGACATGAAGTTCCTTAAGAGAACATAAATATTCCAAAGATTTATGATCGAGGTAGAGAACAAATTTCTCATCCAAATATGATGATGCCAAATTCCAAAAGCAAAAACAATAGCCGAGAGCACTAGATCATAAGTGGCATATCTAGTCTCGATAAACTATAATGATTCAGAAGCACAAATGATAGCACGTTCTCTATGGCAAGAGAATGGCATCCAAACCAATACGACTAGTATCGGTACAAATAGCAAAGTCTTGGTTCCCCTTCAGGAATCACAAGAAAGAATAAGAGTATCGAAAAGAAAGAACTTCTTTTTTAAAATAATTCTCTTCCCCGAAAAGTTAAAACTTTCAAAATTACATTTTTACTTTTATGTAATAATCTTTCTACAAAAATTTACATTTTTGCAAGTCAATATATCGTGTCTGATTGTCACATCAAAGCGTTTAGAAAATTCCTATCGATAACGTTGATCAAGCGCACCGACCAAAATTCTTAAAGCACTCAACGGGCAATACAATCACAAAATCATCTTTCATAAGATAAATAAATCTCTTAAAAAGTTTTAAGAATACTCTTTGTTCGTTTCAAGAACAAAATCCAGTTTTACTTATAAATAAATCTTATGAAAAAGATTTGCAAAATTTTAAATTACTATTTTCATCCAAAATCAGTAAATACAAGAATAGTCTCATCGAAATATTCATAGAATATTTGATATATAAAATGGATGAAATAAGCTAGACAAACTGAATGACAAAATAAGTCATTCATTAGAATCATAACGAGTGCGGAATGCGGTAAGTGGAATGCTAATTTCCGCAGCTCGTAGCAAACGAAAACCGGTGGTAAAGTCAAACTGAAAAGACCTTAACACCACACAAAAGATTTCTTAGGTGATAATCCTAAGACAAACTCAAAAATGCCGAAAAATTTCTCAAACTACATGAATGAGAGAAATAACACTTTCCTTATAAGTGGGCTTAAGGAATAAAATGATGCCATCAAGTTGGAATCAAAATCATAAAGGAAAAATAGAAATCTGCTTAACAGATTGAAAATGTCGAAGATGAATAGTCCACTCGAAAAATAGGATATGGGCTTCACAATGATTAAGCCGATCCTTTCAAAAAATCAATTCCGAAGCCTAAGTAAAATTATCGGCTCGGAAAGATAAATCACATAAAATAATTTCGACATCAGATAAAAGCAAATTGAGTGTTGCGGATCTACCGTCCGGATTCACAATCCTCAAGAAGTCAACAAGCCCAAAATATTTTCAAAGAAAAAGAATCGACAAGTTCTTTTGATATAAAATAGTGAGATGGAACCCATATCAAAAAGAACTCAAATAAGAAGATCACGAAATAAAGCAATGCCATCAAGGATTGAGTGAAAAATACCTTGGCCAAGAGAAGAGTTGCTAGGGGCTTGCACAATATTTAGCTTTCTCATGTCCTTATTCAAAAGTTTGGGACATGCAGATAAAAGATGACCCGGTTTCTTGCAATAGCAACAAGAATGGGGTTTTGGACACATATTCGCATAGTGTTCCATAGAATTACAATTGTAGCATCCTCCACGATTAGGGATTGGAGTATTTGCTACAAAAGTAGTTTGCTTCACTCTCTTATTTGGATTAAGGCTCTTGAACTTAATATGCCTCTTCTTGGAAGTCCCAATATCACAAACACTTCCTTTACCAACCTCTCCATGAAGAAGAGTAACATCCACAATCTGATTGAAAGAAACTTCAAGTTTCAAAGGTAGAACCATTTCGGGGTTCTTACTCAAAGCACGGATAAACTCTTGATTCTTTACAAGATCCAAAAGTTGTTGAGCAGACACAAAAACTCCATCTTGGGAAGTAGCACTAGATTGACCGGCGCTAGGGCGGCCTGGTCTAACCATTTCTCTTCCTTAAGAAAGAAAGAAGGAAGAAGAAGAAGGTTATTCACAAATGAATATCAAGCAATCTTGATAGATAAAACAAGGAATCATAAACAAAATAGGATGAATCGGTACGAAGACTCGAATTAAATCCTAAAGCACGACTCCTAAGAAAGACTTAGGACGATGATTCTTCTTATAATATTCCATATTGTTCCGAAGTTTGGCTCTGATACCAAGCTGTGACGCCCCACCTCTATACCCACGCTAGACAAGAACACTACGGCGTAATGCTGTCCACTAGCACGGAGAATAAGGCTGTTGAGGAGCGACAATCTGTATAATTGCTTTGTGCGAGTACCGATATGTCAGATAGTAATAATATAAGTTCTCATCTCAAGAGGAAATCCGACATACAGATACAAGCTCAAAGCTATCACACAGTGGCTATATAAAATCTTCGGAAACAAATATAGAAATAAACATAACACAAATCAGTCACAGACAATTCATATCACAAAGGCGGAAATAGATATGAATATTACACATGAAAGTGTACATCAGAGTAGTGGTCAAAAGGATCCACAATAATACAAAGGAATAGATACAAGTGCTGGACAAAAGAATAAGTATACATCAAAGAGTCTGTATCTCAAATGTATACAACAAAAACTACTAAACTAGAGTAGTTAGCCGAAAGTTAGAAGATGGTTACAGGTAGGAAGCCATGAGTAAGCACCTGTAATATCTCAGTCTGACCCGAGTATTATTTAAGAAGAAAATAATAAACGGATCAGTCTAGCTATAAATATCAGACGAAGTGATATATAATAAGAGATATGACACAAACATATAATAATCACAATGCCAAGCCGTGATAAATAAGTAATTGAAAATCGATAAGAGATTAATCAATATCACAATAATCTACTCAAGATAAAAAGGAATGTCATACTCCTAATTTCATTCACCAAGCCACAATAAATGACATATATATCAATGCCCATCGTAAAAGTTGGTGAAACATAAATTCCAGAAATCAACACACGAAATCCTGAAATCACAAGAATAGGTGAAGGATAAATTTTCCAGAAATCAACACACGAAATCCAGAAATCACAAAAAGGTATGTGTGAGCGGAATCACACAAGTGGTGTCTAGGCTAACCGAAAAGGTATGTGTGAATGGAATCACACAAGTGGTGTCTAGCCTAACCAAAAAGCATAAAGGTATGTGTGAATGAAATCACACAAGTGGTGTCTAGGCTAACCGAAAAGGTATGTGTGAATGGAATCACACAAATGATGTCTAGCCTAACCAAACAGCAAAAAGGTATGTGTGAATGGAATCACACAAGTGGTGTCTAGGCTAACCGAAAAGGTATGTGTGAATGAAATCACACAAATGGTGTCTAGCCTAACCAAACAACAAAAAGGTATGTGTGAATGGAATCACACAAGTGGTGTCTAGGCTAACCTAAAAGGTATGTGTGAATGGAATCACACAAATGGTGTCTAGCCTAACCAAACAGCAAAAAGGTATGTGTGAATGGAATCACACAAGTGGTGTCTAGGCTAACCGAAAAGGTATGTGTGAATGGAATCACACAAATGGTGTCTAGCCTAACCAAACAGCAAAAAGGTATGTGTGAATGGAATCACACAAGTGGTGTCTAGGCTAACCGAAAAGGTATGTGTGAATGGAATCACACAAATGGTGTCTAGCCTAACCGAATCACAAACAAAGAGTCATCGCACATTGCTAGTCTAAACCATAAAGATGATCGTCATGATCAACGAGAAGTGTCAATTACAATAAGCTAGTAAATATATGAGCTTAGCTTCATGTCCCATAAACACTGGCTTAACTTAAATATTTACGAACAAATTGTAGATTTCCACTAGAAAATTGTCACAAGGGTTTCAATCGAACAAGTCCAAAAATTAACCAACGAAGTAAACGCAAGCGTTTCATACCACTTGTTTTACTAAGTCGTTTAATTAGATTTCTCATACGAGTGAGGTAAAGGTTTGTATATACTAATAGATCGGAAAACGGTTTAAGAAAACGAGCTTTGTAATAAAATAGTATTGAAATCGTTTGAGGAAAGGGTTTTGATATTTACTACTAGTATAGAAAACCTTTATACTTTTAAAGTGACAAAACACAAGGAAGATTGTAGGAACAATCGGGCATAAAAATTCACATTCGAAGACGTGAATAAAATCCAAAGAAATCGATATAAAATCCATCAAAGTGGATATATCTAAAATTCCCAAAGAAAAGGTCATCAAAGTCGATAATAAATGACAACAACAAAAGGGAGACAACACGAATCGATTAAAGTTGGATATTCAAACGGATTAGCAAAATAGGCTAATCTGGCAAAAATCATCAGGTCGGTCGACCGGACTCCCTGAGTCGGTCGACCGAACCAAAGGTTGGAAACCTCTCGGGACAGCAGGTCGGTCGACCGAACCCTGAACTCGGTCGACCGAACCTTAAAACAGAACGTGCTTATGCACTTGGAAGCAGGTCGGTCGACCGGACCAGAGGGGTCGGTCGGCCGAACCTGTTTCCAGCTTCATTCATGCCTATTACAAATGAGGTTCAATCTTGACCAAAATTGCATTAGCACGAGCAACGACGCTAAGGGATTATGCCAATCGACTACCCGGCCCTATAAGCTCCTCGATGCGTCACCCAAAACATGTTCAAACATCAAAGTTAGGATTTTTAACGAATTGAACTCAAGACACTAAAAATTGGAATATTCACAAAAGCAATCCAAATCAAACTCAAATGCACATGAGTAAGTGTTAGGAATTCATACCTAACAATAGAAGAGAATTATAAGCATAGATGTGAGATTAAAAATCTCACCTTTGAACCCAAACGAATGAAGAAGATGCTATGAAGAAATGGCAAGAACAAGCACTCTTTAATTCCAACTCAACAAGCTTGAATCTAAGCTTAAAAGAGAAACATTTCCTAAATTAGGTTTAGGAATTTTCTGAAATTGAATGGAGAAAGAGTTGGAGAAGAAGAAGAGGAAGCTTACCAATGGGTTCTCTTGAACTTTGGAGCTAGGAGATGGATTTGCAAATGGAAGCTAGGGCTTGGAGTTTTAATTTCCACTCTCCACCTCCATTTTCAGTTTTGCTAGAGAGTTACGAGTTGGAATGAAGTAATGAAGAGGAGAGGGGGATTGGGACTGAGTTAGTAAGTGGTTAATTGGCTCAGCCCAAACCAAAGCCCAAAGCAAAAAGTAGCAAAATTCAACTTTCTCTAAACATATTGAAGCTTATACTCCAAAAGGTCGCAAACGTTATTTTGAACTCAATGGGGGTGGTCTCGAGTCCCAATTCGACCGTTTGCACAAAATAGCTTTTCGGACCAAAATCCGACTAACGATAAAATATTTAAATAAAATATTTAAATATATAATCGATAAAATATGCGGGTTGTTACATGTGTTCTGAAGCAGGGCATGCTTGTTCATGTGTCAAATAATATCTTCCAAACCTCTAATGAATTATTATTTCGCATAGCTGACAAGTAAAGATACTTAGTGATTTTGATCATGTGTTAAAATTAATTGCTTACAGGTATAATTGAAAAATTACTTTAAAGAAAACATAGTACGCTGCATGTTTATGTAATTGCCTTTATATGTTATTTTAGAGAGTGATAGGGTAACATTGTCCGATATAATATATAGTGTGCTTAGAATTTGTGCTTATTTCAGTATCCTAATATTTAACATTTATGTTGGGTGTTTTCTTTAGGATTCAGTAATTATTGCTTAAACCAACTCAATTCAGTTGAATATGGTGGTGAAAACTAGGTGTGTAATTGATTGTAGAATTAGTTTGGTGAGAGTTTTATTGGATATGTTAATCTTCACAAACAATTCAACTGCGAAGATGGTGGTACTAGTTGTGGTGGCATAAAGTATGCTATATGTTTATTGCATTTTAATTCATTGTCGATTTATGGCATAAAGTGTGCTATATCACAAGCCAAACTTCCATTTCCTCCACTACGACTTGGTACAACCTTGCTAAACTCGTAGCCTCCTACCACCCTCATCAAACCTGAAACTCTATAACTTCATACCCCAATTCCCATCACAGAAAACCATAGTCAAACACCCTCGGCTTACGAGCGAACAAGCACCAATTCTACCCTGAAAATTGCAACCAGCATCCTCATCACCATGACCATCTCAGCAAACCCAATATCCTAATCCCTTAATCTCCTCGACCTGCCTCTACAATAAGCAACTACCCAAAATCAGACCACCCTCGGATTGAATTAAACCCGCGATCGTCCATAAGAAACTCCAATTTAACTACAAATTCAATCGCTAAACTCACGTCGACTATCAAACTCCAGCACCCAAAACTTGTGACCACAGCATCGCCTCCAGTCCAATACCATCCAGTCAAACCAAAACATAAACCCAACCCACTTGTCCTCCCTACAGTTCACAGTCGCGACCAACACATCCCGCCCAAAGCCAAATACCCATAATTCCAAATCGTGAATCACCCAAATCAACCGTGGAGTGTATATATTCACACTAGAGATCTTTTATGCTATCCACGATGAAACATGCAGCGGAAAGATGAAGGTATCTATTATTTATTACATCACACATATATACTTTGAACCTGAGAGTCGCATACCTTTGGATGAGACTGTTCTAGAAGATAAACACACTAAACTAGCTTTACCTCCTTCGAATACCCTCCACTTCTTGTCACCTTCAATGAGTGTATCAAACAAAATATATTATCATCTTTTAAATATGTCAACAATAGGCATACACTAGGTGGCTACAAGGATTGCATATAAAATGTCTAACCTTAAGCTCTAACCATTTTCTTTTTATAAAATTAAACTTACCAAGTATACCCTTAAATTTTTTCTACAAGTAAATCAAGAAGATGAAACTA
This sequence comes from Allium cepa, assembly GCA_030765085.1. Lineage (NCBI taxonomy): Eukaryota > Viridiplantae > Streptophyta > Magnoliopsida > Asparagales > Amaryllidaceae > Allium > Allium cepa. The sequence continues at coordinate 377,971,472 of CM060932.1, forward strand.
TGGTTATACTTTTTGCCTTAGACATGAAAATAAATGTTGTCTGTAAGTATCAAAATTACGCCTATCCTTACTACCCTTAAATACACTCTAGGGGTTCGACACTATGACTTTGACAAGACTGAAAACATAAAACCAACAAGATTAGATATTGTTGTAAAATAACGAACAGAGTTCTTCCTCACACCAAAAAGTTCATTTTTATCCTAGGAACACCTGCACCTTATAAAAATGCAACACCACTATTCCAATGTTTATTTACAACATGTCAAAATTACCCTTTTTAAAAAAAAGCACATCTAGAATTTGAACAATGAATTATTTCATGAGTTTAACCAAAATATTCCTTTTGAGTTTGTAAAGTATTTCAATCACTGAGTTAAATCATAAATCATTATAACCATGTATGATTTTGAATCAATCAAAAAATTAAATTACTAGAAACAACTTTAATTAAAAAATGGATATTATTTTCTTAGAAAACTCATTTATTTAACATGATATTGATCAAACCATAAACATAAATGTATATCTTTCATTGCATTTTAAAGCTAAGCAAAAAAAGCATAACTTTAAATTAAAATCGGTCGGGAATCTAATATTTGTCAACTAAAAATGCAAACATATGAGGGATTGCCCCTCTTCAAATGATTGACAATGGCTCGGCATTTCAAATCATAATTTAGGGGAATGACCCCCATCACACCATCATGCACTCGTTTTCAATATATTTCTACTATTTCGGTTTGTATTATTACTATATATATATAACCACACTTCCTATAAACATAAATGTATGCAAAAATAGACATATACTCAAGTTCAGATTATCTCTTACTTTGAAACGTTATTACTGTATTCCTAATTAAGCTTGTTTATGTACTTTGAAACATCTCTTATTTACACGATTTTTTTATTCTGTAACTTTAAGCTGCTTATGCAAACTGGATTCTTGTTCCATAGACCATCACGATTCAGGCAAATCATTAAACTGGCAACTCAACATTCATGCATTACCAATCAAGAATAGAAACCCTAAACATAAAATCAATGGAAATGAAACCCTAAACATACCACTGAACTGAACAAGCAAAGCGCTGAAGCCTGTAGGGTTGTCGAACGGCGCTGGAGTTGCTGACGTTTGTGAAGAAAGAAATCTAGATTTGGGGCGTGTTTTGGCATTTGTGAAGAAAGAAAATTGAATTAGGTAGTAGGAACAAAATATTTTTGGGAAAAAAAAGGAACGAAAGAACAGATTTGGGGCGTTTTGGTAGTAAAAAGTTTGCACAAAAAATTAGCACGAATTTGATACGGCTAAAACACATATCAAATTTGATACAGCCAAGAACCGTATCTAAATGGGGGAGGGGAGTGAATTATTTGGAGGGAAGACGTGCGTATTAAGTGGAAAAGTTTGCGCCAGAAATAGGCATGAAATTAGATATGGATTATAGCCATATCAAATTTGCTACGGTTTATAACCGTGTCAAATTTATTAAATGCAGCTATTAGCCGTTTCTAATTTGATACGGCTTTAAGCCATATCCAATTTGGCGGATGAAGAAGTGGCAAAAACAGCTTTTTGGTGTAGTGTTTAAAATTCAAATTTGAAATTTTTATTGTGATTTAATAATCCAAAGGTTGCTTGAAAATTTATTTTGGAAAAATAAATAATATTGTGAAACTTTATGATAGTTTTAATGAATAAATCAATTCTTTTAAAATTAGTTAAAGCCGAAAGGCGATATTTCAATAAAAGAAAAATAATTTTGGGTATGAATAACATTGTCAAAAATATTATTTTAGCTTGAATGTTTTATATAAGATGTTTCACAACTCGAACGAGCCAAAAAGGAGCCAAATGCATTGAGAATAAATAGTAAACACTTTAATTCAATTTAAACGGGACTAAAACAATATAAAGCCCAACAACCAACTCCTATGCTTATCCACCTTTATCCTTATCTCTTTCCAACCATCATTTACTAAATCAAAGCCTATATCCCCTTTGTTAAAGCACATGCCCTAATGCAAAGAATAGAAAACTGAAAGTAAAAAAGAGAATCGTGTAGGCGCCCGCACAAGGGAGAAGTGGAGGCTACATTAAAGTAGATGGACGGTGGCAAGAATGCATGTGAAGCTCGAGACAGCGGCCACTGCATGCATGGTTGAGGCATATAGAGGCGTCGATGTCATATTAGAGGTGTGATTTGAGGTAGCGATGGTGTTGGTGGTTGGTTAAGCAGTGGGTGAGTTAACTTACATATTTCGATTTCAACTTTCTTCATCTAATTTGATTGATTTTTATATGAGTATAGCATATTTATCTCCTTATTATTTAATTTAAATATATAGAATTCATTGAATTATTTGATGAACTAGATTACATGGTTTAAGTGGGTTAACTATACATGGTAGATTAACTTTTATTTACATTTCAATTTGATTTTATAATAAATGATGATGATGGATTGATAGCCTTGATTACGATTAGTAGAAATTTAACAATTGATTGTGTGATCAATGATTATTTGAAGTGAATTATATGTAGTTGAAGTTACCCTATAATATCGGCTATTTTAGAAAGTAGAAATTTAATTAAAATGGGCGATTTGAATTATTTATATGAAAAATAACGAGTTAAGATATTAGCAGCGAGAAATTGAGCTCTACCATTTTGACATAATACTAATATCGAATTAAATTAAACACCAAAATATAGATTAAATTAATAAATGGTGATGATTTTGGTTGGTTTTTAAAACTTATTCTGATGATTCTGCATTTTTACATTATATTCTTATTTATTAATATCCAAAATTTGAATTTATTTAAATATATTTGAAATATTGAGTATATTTGTGAAGAAGACCTTATATTCTTTTTTAAGGGAATAAGTGCAGATATTATTTGAAATGATTTTCCTTTGGTTTATAATTTTGAAATAAATAAATTTTACGGGATTTTTTTACCAAAGAAATTTTATTTGAATTACTTTAAATTGAAAATAATGGGAGTTAAGTTGAATTTGAATTATTAGTATTATTATTACAAAATAGAAAATAAAGGGATTTAAATTGGAGTTAATTTAAATCTTACGTGATGAATACTATAAATATATTCACTAATGAATAATTTTAAATTGATTGCTTTAAATACTGTGTGTTGATTTTGCTATGATTAAGGAAACCATGAAACTAAGCATGTGTGTGTGTGTGTAATAGTGATTTGTTAGACATTTGATAATAGTGATATTTTATTTTTGAGCAAAATCAAACACTATTCTATTAAAAAGCGGTCACATCCAATAACTCTGTTAAATTATGGAAGAATATTTTTAGGGATTAAATTATAATTTCAATATTATTATTATGAAGCTAGATTTTGGAAATCAAGAATATTGTAAAAATAATTTCAATAAAATTAAGTAATTTTTGAGAATAAACCAGAAATATTTTTTATGGTGGTTTCTACTAATGGGAATTCCCCAATTTTAAAGAAATAAAATTACGATTTTGTGTATTTCCCCATTGGAAAATAATTTTAACAATTTTTCCCCTTTAAATGGGATTGCTTCTTGTTTTATAAACCAATTGGATATTTTTATACACACACACACACACACGTGTGTGTGTGTGTCTGTGTATGTATATCGCTCAGAGATAATGCATGTTGTATGTAGGCTTGGAACGTTGGGGTTGGATTAAAAGGTTCCGCCCTTGGATGTCAATTGCAGATGATTTATAACGAATTTGTTATGATTTATTATGATGGGCAATCACCAAATGAGGGTATTTGTTTTGTGCCGAAGTAGCAAACTTAAACAAGTAAAAGGGAAATTTTTTTTGCACAATGTATTGGATAAATTGGATTTTGCCAACTGATTTGAGAAATATATTGCAAAGATTAGTTTTGTACAAATTGGGAAATATTTTTATAAAATAATTTGTATACAAAACTAGTATTTTGACATCGTTTGAAAAGTAGACCTCTGGTATATTATTTCCAAATATATGGGATTTCATGAATAACATAATTTTGTGGATGTGATTTGGAAATCCATTTTGAATTAAATTTATGGAAATGATTTGGAAGAAACCATTTTGGAGACCTATTTTTAACAATGGTTCTGATCACTAAGAATCTTTGGAATTATTTATGGGTGTTGACTATAGTGACAAATTTGCTTTCATGACTGAATAGTTGGGATGGCCCGAATCTCCATATCCTTTGAGTCGACAATAAACCACACATGTCAAACCCAAAGTGAACAGAAATTCAGATCATTATAGGTAGAATAAAGAAAATAGAAGAACAGAATAAAATCTCACACGAGTGGAATAACATATAATATTGAATAAATATCTTTATAGTGGAAACTTTTAACATACATACATACATACATTCATACATACATACATACATACATACATATACATATACATATACATATACATATACATATACATACATACATACATATATATATATATATATCAGAGTCTAACCCAAATTCAGCTTAAACAGCTATAAACCTCTATCCTTACAATTGGTGACAATCATCAATCAAATGTAAAATAGTAGCGAAAATAGAATACGTCCACAGGTAGATGAATATCTCCAGCTCTCCTCTGGAAACTCCAACCATAATCAACTAAACTTGAAACAACTCGGATCTGACTCGACTATTGAAAATACCCGGATCAGGATGGATAAACCAAGATGAGAAAAACTCAATATAATGAATGACAGTGTCATATATCAGCCTTTGGAATAAAATCCTTTGCAAAGAAAGAGTATTTCATAAGAACACCTCCACACATAAACACGGAGATTTTATACCTTATCATAACTAAATCGCTTTTATATATCAAAACATTTATTATCTATAATAACATTTCTTTGAAAACATTTGCAAGTAAACTTATTAATCTTAGCCGAGATTGTTGCATTATTAAATTCCCACATACTAACCACAAACGCGGGTTCTACAAACAAATCAGCATGTTCATATTGAAGAATGGATTTCCATACAAATGACTAGGTGAAGGGACTACCTTCCGATGGATACACCTCTAGATGGATGACCCGAGGACCACAGAATATCTGCTCCCCTGCCAACATAAGACTGGCCTACCTCTACACTTAGATAGTACTGAATATTTCATCCCTCGGTCGTTACCGAACTTTATCCAAGCATGCTCTAGCATACATTTACATTAATTCAAACCCAAACGTCATAGCGGATAGAAATATATCTAGAAGGGGATGATCATACTCTAATGGTTGCGAACTACATAGCGTTGCCGTGTCTACCCTATTTTGGTCATTTCTCGATTGATGAGGCTTTAGGTAACGATTACCTTTACACATAGCACTTCTCTTTCTACATTGAATGCCGCATTGCCATTCTATAGTCACATGGATGATTTCTACAAATGTATAACTTACCGAGCTCAAATGTCTCGGAAAGGAGTGTTAAGCTAAGAGAAGGTGTCTTCTCTGCCGCCGATTAATATACATTATATAGAGACCACTCATTATGATTTAGAGTGCAAGTTCAGACACTCATCCATACAAGTTGTCTAGGAACAGAACAGACCGAAGGCATTCTCCTACCACATCATAAGATTAGTACCGAATAGTCCTTGTGTTTTTGAGATTTTTGTAATAAAGAGACCACCGCTACTACAAGCATTTTGGGAGTTATCCCTAATCAAATCAACAAGCATCCTTTGTCACTATTCATCTTAATATCTTCATCTTCTGATCTTTTACTTCGAATATGTAGATTGGTTCGAAGTGGTATTCGAATAGGAATCACCTAAATCTGACCTCTATTCCTTCAAAATCCAATTATCGATAAACATTGAATATGAGTGCATAGGATTTATTAAGCCTTTTTTCTATTTAATCCTCTCGGTTAGTTACAAAAATCCATTTTATTCTTAGAATAATTCAAAGTTAATTCATTTTCTCTTAGGAAAATATTTCCAATTTTCTTACTTAACATTCCTACAAATTTCTCCAACTTTTAAGCGGTTCAAAAACAGTGTTATTTAAGACATCGTTTCCCGTAAACTGAAAAATCAATCTTAGAAAACATTATTGAGTAATAGGACCATAGAAATCATTCAAATTTTCCTTAATATTAATTTCTGTATTCAACAAGTACTATGGGCGGAATAATGGTGAAATCACCTTTGAAATTCGATGTATAGGAGGAATTCCCTTTACGGACTTTAATACCATATATAACAACATTATTTCTATGCAATCCAAGTTGTAATTTATAAATCAAAATCTTCTATATTTAACTTGCTTAATTTTTGGAAAATTTAAATTCTCTTTTATTATGAGAAACTTAATATGACTTTTAGAGCATCTGGGCTTTCCCTTTGATCTAAACCACCATTCTTCTAAAAGATAAAGCGAAGGCTGGATAAGTTTAGGCCACTGGTTGCTTCATTTCTAACCTTGGTTATACACCTTTATTTATCGTTTTAGCTCTCATAGGTGGGAATAATGTACTAATCGTTTTCGCATACTCAATTATTGATTAAATCATCTTAAAATTCCTATATTATTCATTTAAAAAATTTCTAAATGATTTGGGAAAGAATAGCCAAGTTTAAAATCATAATTTAAAAGTTATAGAAAACTGCTGCAAAAGCATTGCAAATGGTGTTTTAAAGCTATATTGATCAAATTGACTTTTCTATCATTTAAAATTCTATTTTTTTCGAATTAGATAACTTTTCAAACATTTTAAAAGATTTTTAGAGATTCTTCCATATTTAAAAATATTAAAAATATCAATTTCTAACTTTGGTCACTTTACTGCAAAAGCGCGATTTTTTTGAAAATTTGTTTTGGACATATTTCAAAATGTACAAGATGAAATCTTGATTTTCTTTCTTCACTTAAAAATTATGGATATAAGTGTCCGTACATTTGCGCGGCGAGCTGTTGCGCTGTTGCGCCGCGCAGCGGCTCGACGCGAAGCGGCACAGCCGCGCAGCGGCTTGACGTGAAGAAATCCGAACTATATTTCATTCTGTACGTTCATTTAAACTTTTTAGTGCAAAATCATGAACTACTTTTGCGCGACGCGCTTAATTTTCACTTGATTTTCAAAACTTGACATAAATTCTCCAAATTGAACTTAATTACCTATAAAATCATTATAAATCAATATTTTCACTTATTAAAGGATTTAAACTATATTTTTCGCTATTCTCTTATTATAATATTATTAAATTCCCAATATTTTAATATTAAATTTTTAAAACCAATTTCTATTCAATTTCAATTTTAACTTCAAATTAAACTTAATTAAAACTTAGATCTTAAGTCTAATTTCGATTCTGATTATAATTTCAACCTTAGTCACAATTTCAATTTTTTCAAATCGATTACAATTTCACTTACAATTTCAAATTCGATTTCAAATCTGATTTTGATTTTGATTTTGATTTCAAATTCAGTTATATTTCAATTTAAATTTAAATTTGATTTTCAATTTTCAAATTGAATTCCACAGTTCAAAAGGAGGCTTAATAATTCCAGCACATACCATATAAATAAAATTGGTCATATTTAATAAAGGGATTGCTTAATCCAAAATGTGCATAATTACTTTCAATATTCATCATTAACATAACATTATTTTCATAGCAAGGTGATTATCAATAAGTATATTTTTTTGCCAATAAGTAAGTATATTATCATAACTTAACTTTTCAACCAATATATTCAAACATTCATTTTGGCCAAACATCCATATTATCAAATGGTGATAATTATTTACGCCAAAATTGGTCACAAACCCCCAATGTAATGAAAACACCAGTATTTACACACAAATCCTTAGTACCAAGTCACAGATCTTAGATCCAAATGATGTAGAGAGTAAAAATGAAGAAATAAAAAAATTAAAATGAAAGAAAGTAAGAAAAGATACAAGATTTATAGTGGTTCGACTATCTCCGGCCTACGTCCACTTTGAATTGATCCTTTTATTTCTTTTATACTGTGATTAAAGTTACAATCATTTGAATATCAATAACTAAAACAGTAGAGTTTAGGCAAAAAGAAGAAGAAGATCCCTTTTTAGCCAATTTGTCGATATCCTGACCTTGACCAAAAGGCAGGGTAACATTTTCCCCCCCAAAACATGCCTTGCAACAGAAAAGCATGTTTCGAATAGCTTTAAATCTGATATCCAAAGTCCTTATTCCATCCATATCCATATCATCTGATCCATAGTCCAATCCATTACCAAGAAATTCTATCCAAGTGCCTTAACCTTATCCTTATCCAATTCCACGACTGCTTTGAGTCGATATCCGATTCTGAATCTAGTAACCCAATCCTTAGCCAATTCCATATCCATCTGAACCCAGTAACCAAGTTCTAATCTATCCATATTCAACAACCAATAACCAAATCCATGACCTCTCCAAGTCGATATCCAAATCTGGGACCGCTCCGGGCCCTAAGTTAAATCCAAAACCGCTTCAGGTTCATGCTAAAATCCTTAGCCGTTCGTAGCTAATTTCCAAATCCATAACCACTTTGGATTCTTGCCAAGAGTAACTCACAATTAATGACTTGTGTTAAGCAATGCCTTGGCATAAGTCCTAGTTCGATGGTGATCCTAGTTAAGTGTCCCTGAACGTTGATTAACATGGCTTAAGTCCTAAGCTGAATCCTGGTCTCTTTGGACCCATGCCAATCATAGTCCATACTCACCGACCTGAAGAAGCCAATTCGCCACATTCGGACGAAGCAACTTACCCCTTTCCAGGCATAATTCATACTCGACAACCTTTTTACCAAAAACCAAATAAAAATCCAATCAAAACCCAATCCGAAATCCAGACCAAATCAGAAAACCAGAAAATCCATATCAAAAATGCAAACCAAGATCCAAACCAAAAGACAAGCATGCAAACCAAAATCCAAACCAGAAAATCAACAAAACCAAGAGTCCAAACTGAGCTCCTAAACCAAACTAGAAAAATGCAAATGTCCAAACCATAAAGAAAATGCAGATTTTACAAACTGGAGCATCATAGTTTATCATCATCCTAGAGCAGGCCTTGGGCTATCTCCATCCCCATACATGAGTAAGTAACTTAGCCGTCTTCTTGAGTTTGCTACTTATTCCATACCACCCAATCAGTCGATAACCAACCGACAATCATTCCTAGGCCTTATGTCGTCATCGTTTGAGGTAGACGGTGGATGCTCATGTTCCAACGCCACATTCCAAGTCCTGACATACGGTCATAACTGACCATTCCTTACATGCCCCTTGATTATATCCTTTAGATGTCTGCAGCTGTTAATATCATATGCCCGTTTAAGTCATGAAAGAGGCAGTGCCTTCCCGATGCCCTCTCGCATTCCGAGGGTTTCCTCATTGCCGGCCTTTTGTAAGGAAGGTGATCTCAAGTTTTCAGGTATATCTGTTCCAACATATCATTCAGTCCCATGTAAGATGAGAATTTTGGTTCTTCCCAATGCTTCCTTACCTTTCCAGAATCATCATCCGACTTCCTCTTCCTTTTATCCTTATCCTAACCCAATCTTTCACCGGATGATCCTCCATCCTTGACCATGTTCACTTTCTTTAGTTTCATATCCAAACTTACATCCTCCTGTCAAAGAAATCTCCCGTCTATGTGAAATAATTCCCCGAGATCCATTGTTGGATCCCATATCAATGATATCTTGAAATCTGAATTGCCCCTGACTCCAAACACTACTACCATTAGAACATTGATGGATCTAGCCGATCCACCGAAGCAATCGCTGCATTAAATTGGTTTAAGAAAATCCTGAGCAACTCTCTGATTCTCTATTTTACCGACGTCAGTGTCATCACTTTTTGGCCTTATGATATGAACCCGAAACTGCTTCAAAAACCATCCACCAATTTTATCCATGTCATAATAGATCCAATTTCTAACTTCTTGAACCATATACCAGCTATATTCGTCAAGTACAGGGGAAAACATTGAGCGATAACCTGCTCCGATGCCCCCCGGCACTTTCTTTTATACCTCATTAAATTCGGTAGGATCCATCCTATCATTATATACTTCCAAAGTCGGCAACCTGAACTCTAGTGGATTCCTTTCCATCTTGATGTTATGGGTAAATGGACTCCTATTTACACCTTTTAGATCTCTTTTTGTTAGACCTCCGTGCACTAGTCGCCCGATAATTTTAGCCAATTTAGTGTTATCCACCAATGGTTGCCCCCCGTCTTCATTTTCTAACTACCCTTCAAGTCTTTGAGGGGATTCTGGTACGTAGTCCTCGTCACCTACTTCTGTATTCCTGTTGGTGCTAGGCAGTGCAGTGTCACCTGGCATTCTTTCATGAATTGGCCCAATATTACAAGTGTGTGCGCCCCTAAATCTAGATCCCTCCAGATTGATAGTTGTGCTGGTTAGGGGATGCTCTATCTGATTGCCTGTTGAGTCCTTCTGATCTGGCTCCATGGATCTACCTCCTACAGTTCCTTCTTCTCCAGCCTGTCCAAACTGTCTGAGAAGCTTTTGCATCATCTCCTTCTACCTTCTCAAAAAATTCTCCTGCATAGAATCCATCATAGTCTGCATCTTATCCCTCGTGATGTAGATGGATGCTTGATCTGCTCCAGCTCAGGAGGAAGTCACTTGACTTCCTTCTTGATGGCTCCTTTCGGTAATGCCCTTCTGGTTGACTGCTTAATCATGGTCCCTCCTATATGTGATCATTTAGCTTTCCAAATCGTAACTTCAAATTTGGTATAGCGGGTGCTAGCCTTCTCAATGAAAGCACTAAAATGTTTGCGCCAAAATTGGTCACAAACCCCAACTGTAATGAAAGCACTAGTGTTTACACACAATTCCTTAGTATCCAGTCACAGATCTTAGATCCAGATAATGTAGAGAGTAAAAATGAAGAAATAACAAAATTAAAATGAAAGAAAGTAAGAGAAGACATAAGATTTATCGTGGTTCGGCTATCTCAGGCCTATGTCCATTTTGAATTAATCCTTTTATTTATTTTATACCGTGATTACAGTTACAATCCTTTGAATATTAATAACCAAAATGGCAGAGTTTAGCCAAAAAAATAAGAAGAATATCCCTTTTTAGCCAATTTGTCGATTCCCGTCGTTGACCAAAATGTGGAATAACAATAATTAACATAACATATAAACGAGATAATCATGGTTATTATAACATAACAAAACATGATTTAAAAAGCAGTGAGAATTTCTCACCTTCATTTCCCCTCTGTCAATCTTTATACGAACTAGCATGCTCCCGTCTTACGAACTAACGTGTACTTTTCTTAAACTTGCCGCTTTGAGTTTCTTTTTTCTTTATCTTATATGGAGGGTGGCTTGGCTAGGGGGTGTGTGGCCAAGGGAGGAGGGTGTGACCTCTTGGGTGGCTCGGGTAGGGTGATGGAGGTGTGGAGGGCTGGGTGGGTAGAGGGTATAGGATTGTACGGCTTGGGTACGGGTGTGTATGGGTGTATAAGGTGGTTTAGATGGAGCGTGTGGGGGTGTAGGAGGCGGGTACGGTGATTAGGAGCTTGAGTGAGGTGATGGCGAGAGTGTAGAGATGAATGGGGTGCTTGGGGGGCTCGAGTAGGGGTGTTTGAGGCTTGGCCGTGGGTTTTGAGAGCTGGGTAGGCGATTAGCCGAGGGGTTGGAGGTGATAAGGAGGGGATAAAGCTTGTAGAGATAGGGTTTGGGTATATAGGATCTTAGTTAAGGTGATGGGATGGAGGAATAGAGTTTAATGGAGGAAGAAGGAGGAAATGAAAAGGATGGAGAATGATTTGTGAAAAATGAAGTGAATGTTGCAGGCTATTTATACTTGAGCTTTGGATGGAAAATGACTTAAATGCCCTTGGCTACTTTTTGAATTTTTTAAGCATGATGTGAAGTGCATTAATGGTGGAAAGTATGTTAAGATGTGATTTGTACTTAAGTAATGATGTTTGACATTTTTTTCTTAATTTACAAAATATTTAAATATTATTTTGTTTAGTTTCCATGCATGACTTGCATTAATGATGATAAGATCCTTGGATTTGAAATAGTAAATGATACTGTACTTTTTTATTAATTAGAAAATGCATAAAATCCTTTTTTCTCTTTTTCCATATATGATAAGACTTTAGGCGTTAATGAGAGAAGATGTGTCAGGATTTGTTAGTAATGATTATATTTAGAAATCTTATTTAATATGAAAAATAGTCTAATCATGTTACTGTTGAATTATTTGTTAACTTTCACTTTTCAAAGTGAACTTGCATTTACATGATGAAATATATAAGTTATAAAGTTGATGTGTTCATATAACGTTGCGACGACTTCATGTGGTTGAAAACAACATTGTTATTGACAAATTTTACAGTCAAAATTTATGTTTTTGTTTAACTATTCATTGATGTGAACTAACTTAGAAATTTAACTTCCTACCATAATTAATAAATTAAAACAAGTCTATTTAGGTTAAAAATCTGTATCATTGGGGTTAATATCAATGAATTACGACGTTGTATTGACAAAATGTGACAAAATTAAAATATTTCTATAAAACGATTATAAATATATTTTTCAAACCTACATTGTACTTCTATTATTTTTATTAAGTGATTTTGATATAGTTTTATTTTTCAACTAAATATTTAAAACTAATTTATTTAAGCATTTATTCATTTCTAACAAAACTTAACTTTTGTCGATTCTGTGATAAAAACTCAAATTCTTTATTTTCCATTATTATCATAAGATGAATAACTTCTTCTTCCTTATTAATTATTTACAACATATTTACTTGGTTTTTAAACCTTTTTAAATTTAAAATAAATAAAATATCTCATTTTCGAAGTAGAAAAATTACAGGTTATTACAATAGTGTAATATAGTGTATAGTATATTTAAATATGTCACTCTCTTTATGTTATATTTGAGCTCAAGTACACAACTAGATTTCTAGCCTAATTTTGGTTTATTATTTGTATGACAATGTCGGTCAGACTGAGATTTTTTACAATTTGATATGATGACTGTATATGTGCTTTATGGGCTACAATAAGGTGTCAGAGTCGATGATGATGATGATGATTGTTTGTTTTGTCTGTATTGGGCCGCATTTTATATGCGATGGTAATGATGTACTTGTGTTATGGGTTCTATTTATTAGAGATGATGTATTAGATTTTTATAAATAATATAATATTCATCATTTTTTTCACTTTACTTATATTAGATGGGAAATTTTTATTAGTGTTTATAATGCTCTATTATTCAGTCCGAATATCTCGTAAATGTTGATTTATGTTGAAACAGGATACATTTTAATTCATATGTGTTCAAATATCACAATGTTCTCTTGTTGACCAAAAGCAATGTGTAAGGAGATCGCTCCTTCCGTGCCCCTTGATCTCGGTTATCAAATAGTGATTTCACTCTTTGATAATTTGGTCATTGGAGCCGGGTGTTACATCATGGTACCAAAGCTAAGATTAGAACGAAAAAAAATAGAGATATATTTTAGCCTCAGAGGAGTGAGACTAAGGTTATTTTACCCATTTTTTATATGGCTCTCACCTGTGAGGTGCGAGTTGTATATGGTCGAAATTTCGATTACCGTGTGAAATATTTATATACACGTATTTAGATTGAAGATTTATCATTTAATTTTTTGAATGAAAATAAAATAATATTCATATGTATAATTTGAATATTTATGTATGATTTTGTTGTGTTAAAATGAATAATATTTGGATGATATGGATGCTTGCTTGTTGTGGTATATGGCTTATTTGGGTGTTTGATTGATAATATTGTACGTCATTTTATAAAATAAATGGAAGCTATGAACGCAAGCTTTTGGATTTTATTCAGTAAGAAAATTTATCTATAAATATTTTTTGAAGAGAAATATGGGTTTTCAAAAGAAATATGAAGGATTATATCTATAAGAATATTTTAAAAAATAAATAATATAATTTTTCGAGATAAAACTATTGTTGTAGAGAAAGAAAGTTATTTAAATGAAATTTGGATACTATTTATTTTTGAATCTCATTTCTAAAAATAATCATATAAATTGATGGTATTTGAAATAGAACTTTCTACGTGGGAGAAACTACGGCACAAAAATGAAAAATAATAATATATTTAGTTAGTCTTTAAGACAAGTTTATTTTATTTTATAGTCAATTATTGGATTAATGATGCAAATTGCATTGTATGATACATAACAATTACTCATGTCCTGCATTTACATTTTCAAATAACCTAACTTTCATTAAAAAAGCTTGTTTTGAATGAAATTATATTTATGGCTATAATGGTTGAGAAAAAAAGAATAAACTATCTGAAAAGTCTCAAGTTGATTAGCATATACTTCTACAATTTTAAAGGAAGGTTTTATATACCAATGTTATACTATCTTAGTAGGTATAAAAGAGTAACACAGACATAAATTTGGCATGTCTTATTATAAAGATCAAAAGATGCATAATCGGCTTGCTAATGAAAACGTTTCTACCTATCCTGCTGATTTTGCATCACAGGATGAAAAGAAAGTACGCTTAAGAGTTCAGACTTCAGTAGTAAACATTTAAGCATGAAAATAAGAACATAAAGATATATAAACATAATTATAAAACCATCTGCAATTCTACATCAATAACTGCAAACAAATAAAACACTAAAAATAACAGAAATACAAATGATAGGCCTATCACTGTTTTCATCCTATAAATAAATAATGAAGGAATTTATATGAATACAGATGTAACCATTTTGTAAACTAAACTCTTGCAGTAATGAATAATGAGAGAACCACTAGTTAATGCAAAACTTAAGAATTTTAGTAACAGATAAAGTATATAGTAATGAAACAAAAAAGGCAGAAAAAATAATATTATCTTTCACTTCATAATTCATAAGCAAATATTTCCCCACTTTAACATTGTCTAAATTAGAATACAATGAAGTTAGAAAATAAATGAAGAAATCAACAACACTGATTAAACGCTTAAATAAACCCACTAATAATCAAATATATCTTAATAATAGGTGTGGCATATAACTAATAGTGGGAAAGTTACTTATATATGTATAAACCTTATATTTATATAACCTTGTTATTAAACCTTATATATATGTATAAACCCACTGATAACCTTGTTATTAATCCTCATATATATGTATGTATGTATGTGTGTATGTATGTCTATGCATATGTATATTAACCTTAGTATATTTATATTAAATCTTGCTATTAAACCATATGTGTGTGTGTGTGTGTATGGTCAAGGATCGTCTACACCCCACTTTTGCTACACCTCAAATCTTCTGAATTTCAACCACATGTTCCAAATTAAATAATATATCTCCTTTCTCTTCTCACTTCAGGAGGGAGAAGGTATATCATTTAATTCGGTACATGTGTCTGAAATTATGGGAAATTGAGGTGTAACAAAAGCGAAGTGTAGCCGATCCAAGCCATATATATAGCTATCTTCCGCAACCCCCTTATTTAGGACCACCACTAGCCTATGATATCAACCATATATTTATATTTAAATAATCAACCAATGTGACAAGAGAGAGAAATAATGAATGTTTAAATATAAACATATGGTTGATATCAGAAGGCTAGGTGGTGGTGTTAAATAAGGGGTTGTGGATCTTAACTCATATATGCACGCACACGGCACATACACATGAGACTTATGTTCTATATTTAGGTGAGAATAGGTGCATGAAGATCATATGGATTTATGGTGAAGCATATTTGCATATAAATTAAGCGAACTTGCTAAACAAGTTATGTTTTAGGCATATATGTACGTGTGTGCATATATATATTTATATATATATTATAATGTGTTATATATTGTGAATCCATTCATATTTTAACCGTGTATATGTATACATTCATGTTTTAATTATTCGAAAGTCCTTCCTTACAAAGGAGAATCTGTCGAAATTTTATAAAATTTTCGACACTTAAAATCTCTTAGAAATGTTATACTTTTTGAAATTAATTTTTTTCCAAAAGAACCAATAAAATCAATATGTATATTGATCGCTATATTTATAATATTGTGTGATACATTAGAATGAAATGGAAATTTAATTTTCTCGCGTATGGTTGAGTCGATCAGATTAATTCGAGCGATCGACATATATTAAATGACATTTAATAGAGTGGCACAGCGGAAGTGCAGCGAATAATTTTATATACATTATTGAGATGATAGATTAATATTTAATTGAAAGTTTTTCTTAACGCATTAGATGGGTGACATCTTTGTTTAGGTTGTATTGTCCGTGCATGTATATCGATGATATGGTTAGACTGATCCCTGTACTCTTTGTAAATTAAGACGACATAATTTCTTTAAGAAGGAGCGTATGTAATATCCTTGGTTGAAGATCCTTGTTGAATTCAAAATAAAATAAATAAAAATTGATTTTGGCAATTCAATTGGATATTTGAATTCAAAATGCAAATATTTGAATGACAAATTTGTAATTGAAATTTAAATTGTGTTTAAATGTTGAATAAGTCTTTTATATGCATATATAAAGTTAATAAGTTATTTTGAATCTTTTATTGAATTCAATTCGATAAATTAATTTTTTGGATTTATTTGATAATAAAAGAAGAATATTTGTGTTCCAAAAATCCAAAAGTTCTTTGGAAATTCATTTTGGAAAATAAATAATATTTGTGAAACTTAATTATTGTTTTAAAGAAAAAATAACTTTTTTAAAATTGTTTAAAGAAGTAAAGATGATATTTTAATAAAAGAAAGTTATTTTGGTTACGAGTGAAATTGTGAAAATATTATATTAGCTTGAATGATTTTTCTAAGAAGTTTCACAATTAGAACAAATTGAAAAGGAGCCAAATGCATTGAGAATAAAATAAATCACTTTAATTCAATTTAAATAGGGATAAAACACTACACAGCCTAATAACCCACTCCAATCCTTATCTCCTTCCCACTGCCATCTATTACACCATAACCTGTTTCCTCTCTGTTTATAGCTTATGCCCTAATACACGAAATCTAAAATGAAAACAAAAGAAAAGGCCTAGACGCCCACGTAAGGGAGAAGTGGCTACTATATTATAGTAGACTTATACTGGCTGACATGCATGTAAAGCTCGAGATGGTGGTGATTGGAGGCACGATAACATGTGCGGCTAAGGAAAAGGGAGTCGTCGATGTTAGATTGGAGACGTGAGTCAAGGGAAGCGACGATCTTGATGGTGGCCGAGCAATGAGTGAGTTTACCTACCTATTTTGATTTCAGCTTGCTTAATCTGATTTGTTTTAATTTTTATGCAACTGTAACTTACGTATCTACTTTTTGTTTAATTGAAACATATAATTTGTTGAACTAATTATTGAATTTAATTACATGGTTTAAGTGACTTAACTATACATAGTAGATTAACTAATATTTAAACTTTGGTTTGATTCTATATTTAGTAGATGTTTGATGGTTGATTATTTGATTAATGATTGTTTAAATTAAATTGTATATCATTGAATGTATACTAAGATAATGATTGTTTTGATTGTTTGAATTTAATTATAAATGGTTGAATGTATACTAAGATAGCCATTGTAACATCCCCATAATTTTATCAATTTAAAAATTAGTAATTAATGTGAATTTTGGAATAAATTATGGAATAAATTTAAAATTTTCAAAATAAATAAAAAAAGAGTTGATTTATACATATACAAATATGATTATAAAATTGCATTTGAATTTAAGAATTCAAAAATATAAATTTTAAAACTATTTGAATTTAAATTATATGGGTATATATATGGATAGATTTGAATTTGAATTTGAATTTAAACTTGAATTTGAATTTAAACTTGAATTTGAATTTAAAAATTAATAAAAAATATAATTTGCATTTAAAATAATAAATATGTGATTTATTTAATGTAAAATGAGTCTAAAACATTTCTTTTTTAAAATTGTATATAATAATGATTAGGAAAAGGTATTTATTAAATTGGAAAATGTGATTAAGAATCAACATAAAGTGTTAAAAGACAAGTGTTAATTTATAAAACAAAAGTTAAACAAGTGTTGAGATCTTAACTTACAAACGAACAAGTGTTAACAATGAAGTATTAAAATAGACAAGTGTCATTTTGTTTTTTTTTGTTTTTTTAGGAAATTTATAAAAACAAAATAAAAATTTATAACATCTCAAACCCCCTCTTTCTCATTTATTTTAATTTCTTCAAAGCTTTAGAGAAAAAAATCAGTAAACTTTCTAAAAACCAGAAAATAAAGGCCTGTACATTCTAAACTCAAATCAGATGATCAAACGAGAAAGAAATCATCAACCAAACTAAGAACTAATCAAACCAGAAGATCAAAAGGAAAAGGAATTCAAACTTTTTTTTATCTGTAGCATGTAAATCATCTCAACTCAGAATGTAAGCAAATGAAGAAGCAGTTCCAAATGTCAAACAAGTGAAGATTTCAACTCAGCAATTTAACAAACTTCAACTCAGCAGATCAAAGTTTCAACATCAACAAAAAAATCAAAACAGTTCCCAGTTCAAATTATTTTTTAGGCGTCTCCTCTGCTCTTCATAAAAATAGGTGAGTAAACCTTTGAATCTGGATTTTTGGCTTGTTGTTTGAAAAATCATGTTGAAGTTTGGTTGAAAATTTTTGTGTGCATGTATATTTATACATGAAGATGTTATGTGCATGTCTGTAAATAAGGACATGAAGTCCCGTCCCAGGTTACAGGAATTTAAAATCATGTACAAAATCCAACTTCTCTTTCTCTTATCCTTGTTTGATCTTTGGATTCAAAAAAAAGTTGTTTGTTTTAACATATCTTAAGTTATAAAAATGAATTCAAGCAAAATAAATTAAAGTTTTCTTCTAGAAAGTGAAATTACAGGCAAAGTTCAAAATGGGTAAAAATTCAAACATCATGAATTATAATTTCAGGTACACTATCTGAAAGTGTTTCAAAAACAAAGATTTTTAAAAGTGAAACCATATTTTTTAGGCATGAATTCACTAATAAATTCGAGAATGATTGAAATTGGGGATATTGATCATCGATGTAATAAGAACGGTCGGGGTGTTACCTGGAGGAGGAGGAAGACGTGGGGGTCGTGGCAAAAATGTAATATGGGTCGCTAGAGAGTCGTAGGAAGCAGACGAGATCGATTTAGGGTTTTAAACCCATATACTTATGGTTGGGATTGGGTTCGCTGCGTCATCATTAGATGATCGGAATCGGTCGCACTAGGGCCTATCGAAGCGTTAGACATCTGCGAAGCTTCGGGGGCGACCATGTGACCTCTGATGGCCAGAGGTGGGAGGATGCGACGATTTCTGGTAGTCTAGTTTCGTTATAGTCTCGGTCGTATAGCTCGATCAACTATTCGTCGTCGATCAGGGAATCTGGGCCGTCTAGTGGTTCGTGGTGGTTGTCATTGACTTGATGATGGTCATAACATCGCCCCAGGTTGATCGGAGCGGTGTGCAACGTGCACACGTCGTTGGTCGTGTCAATTGCCTGGAAGGAAGAAGAAGGTGTTCGACTCGAAGACATCTTCGGGGTGTTCGTGCGCTGGCTCAAGTTTGAGTCTAGGCATTTTCAAGTGTGTATCGTGTTGTATAAAAATTTAAACAAATTTTTAAGTTTGCAAAGCATACGGGTCATTTTGAGAAGAAACTCGAAGTAAACGATGTTCTGACTCGGAGGCGTACCCGAAGTAGGTCAGGGGTTTGTCTTATGAAGCAGATTTTACTTTAAATCAAAATTTAAAAAATTTAACATTTTTAAACCATGTTTTAAATAATGGTTTTAATTTAAGTGTTGGGTTAACAAAAGTCTAAAAAAAATATCTTTATAAGTAATCAAATTTAATTTATTCAATTGTGACATTATTTATTAATTATATTAAATAATTAATTAAAAGTAAATGAAGATGAAATATTGATTTTTAACTCTTAATTAACCTTAACCTCTTATGTTAATGATAATTAATTATAAAGTTTATTAAGTAAAGATTTTTAATTATCATTGGGAAATAATTAAATAATTAATGATTTGTAATTACTTAATAGTTAAAGAATAATTAATTAAATGGTAATTAATTATCAGTTTAAGTTAATTAATTTATAATTAAAGATTAATTAATTAAGGTAATTAATTAAGAAATAATTGATTAATGAAGGCAATTAAAATTTAATTAATTAATAATTAAGGGTTTAATTAACAAATAATTAATATGTAATTAATTAATAATCAAGGATTAATTAATTTAAAATTTAAGGATAATTCATCATTAATTAAAGATAATTAATGAAAAATAATTATGTGATTAATTGATTACAATCACACTGTTAATTTATCTCATTGTTAAATGATTGATTATTATTGAAGTGCCTTAAGCTGATTGAGACCCTTGTTATGTGATTGTGATACTTTGTGATGTGAATTGCTTTGTGCTGAACTGTGATATTTGTGATTTGTTTCTGTGTGAATGAGAAAACTCATTGGAGCGTAAAACGACAATTTAATTTCAATGCAACAGGGGGTCGGATTCCAGTTGGTTATCCAAAACTCACATCGAATATTAATGATGAATCTTTGTGATTGATATATCCACGTGTTTTTAAATTGAGCCCTCACTATTCGGTTTAGCCAGGAGAGGACTTTGTGTCATATAACCCATTCTGAATAGTGATCCGGTGGAATGGATAGCATTTGAAGACGGTGGTGAAGACCAAGCGTCTTCGAGAATGCTAGGATAACCTGTCGAAAGACTCTGCACTGAGTTGCTCCGTTATAGAGATTTCCACATGTGATGGGGAGTCCGATCGGTATTGTGGATGCCCGGATTGCAAGGGCTTCTTTGGAAGTGCCTTCGATTTTGTTCAAACTCGAAACAGACTTGTATGGTTG
This sequence comes from Allium cepa, assembly GCA_030765085.1. NCBI lineage: Eukaryota > Viridiplantae > Streptophyta > Magnoliopsida > Asparagales > Amaryllidaceae > Allium > Allium cepa. The sequence continues at coordinate 377,992,486 of CM060932.1, forward strand.
TACGTTTGACATTACACTTTGAGATATAAAGCTGATTTCTTTCAAATACATTTCTGTTGGTGGCGTAGAATTTATTCTCTTTGCTTAACACCCTTCTCTGAGACGTACGAGCTTAGAGGTTATGTAGTTGATTGTTATTAGTGATATACTCCCAATTTGGTAGTGTGGCATGCTGAGTGTCGTTGATCTTCTATTGATCGAATCATGGCTTTTGTGAAAAGCGTAGCTTTTTTGATGAGACTTCGTCGAACCTCACAATCTGGTAATGGTTGAAACAAGAATGTTGCGGCAAGGTTTTTATGGGTCTGCCCCTAGGGTATGTCCATTTTCTTCTGGATAAGAGATGGTATCATGATATGGAGAATAGATATTTATCTATGTGGTTGTTGCTATTTGTTGGTGAATCCCGGGATAAAGGTCGGTAACGACCGGGGATGACTTACTTGTAGGTGTTACCTAGTTACAGAGGTAACCCGACCTTGTGTTGGTTGGGAACCAGTTTGGTTCTTGAGGGTGTCCCTCTAGAGGCGTTCCATTTTGTAAGGAAGTTCCTTAGCCTGACCATTTGTTGAAAATTCAAAGACACAATGCGAGCCCTGTACGGTTTTAGTTGTATAACCCGCCATGCAGCGTGGCGGTAACCTGCCATAAAACATGGTAGCTCTAGTAGGCATACAATAATGGTCATATGCTGGTTAAGATTAATATTATACTTTCGAAATGTTTTCTACACTATGCACTAATAATAATAATATCAAAAGGGTTTTCTCGTATCAAGCATATTTGACTATCATTAGAAGAAATCTCCTCCAATTGTGCGATTGCATTGTGTGTGTGGGGGAAGGTCTTATGGTAGTTTCATTTTCCAAATGCATGAACGGATTTCTTTTATAAGTTTTTTTGTATACACAACTGTTTTTGTTTACTCATACCAATCTCATGACTGACCCGGGGTTTATTGTTCTCTTCCTAAACTCTGGGTTCCCATAATTTCCACACGGGCAGCCTAGAAGCAGGTTATCCGTGTTTTGAAGCTTGCCCGGATTAGGAGTCTTTTGGAATCTTCTGAAGTCTTTTGGAAGCTGTCGGATTTTGGGAAGCTATTGGCCTTGGAAACCTTTGAAGTGTTTGGAATTTTTGGAAGATCATCTCAAAGTCAAGTATGTTGGAACTCTCTTGAAGTTGAGATAAATATGTTATCGCTTTGGTGTTGTATCATGTATATGAACTCTGATGATTATAATCGAATATTGTGATTGTCTTGTATCTATGGTGTTGATTAATGATATTCATTTTGTTTCCGCTGTTTATATTCATCTAATGTTGTTATAAGCTCCATCCAAACTGGAGTTTGACGTTTGAATCTCCAGCAGTCGAATACAAGTGAGGTATTTGAAGTCGATTTTTGAATGCTGGATTTCATGTCATGACAAGTGGTATCAGGGCTAAAGGTTGAGTAAGAACTTTAGCTATGGAGTATAACACATTAGGTGGCTCATTAGAGATAGGGTGAGGTATACCCTAGAATGAGTATAAACCAAGAGACCAAAACCCTAAAATTTCTTGTTCTATTCCTTTTAACTATTGATATTCCCTAAGATATCTCATCCATATATCTAAATCAAGTTTTCTTACTATTTACCGATAGTGAGAATGAGCGGGCGAAGGGGACGAGGTAGGGGACGGAGAAACACCACTATAATTGGTCAAGTCCCTGTAACAACAGCTATACCTACTCAACCTCAGCCGGATATGGCTGATCTATACAGAAGTTTTTCCAGACTTGGTGGAAAGCCGTTCACTGGCAAGGAATCTGTGGTCGAAGCCCAAGCCTGGATCCGATCATGTGAAAGAATTTTTAGAGGGCTGAAATTAGAAGACGATCAAATGAGACCAGTAGCCTCTTGGAAACTCCAAGTGGAAGCTCTAGCTTGGTGGGAGACTGTTACTGTGGATGAGCCGGAAGATATATTCACTTGGAGTCGATTCAAAGAGGTGTTTAAACAGCGATATATGCCATCTGCTGGTATCTTCCGGATGTACCAGGAGTTCATGGATTTGAAGCAGGGAAGTTTATCGTTTGAGGAGTATTTGAATAAATTCAACAAATTATCTCATTTTGGTCCGAAGCTCGTGAATACACCTTTGAAAAAGAATGAAAGATTCATTCGGGGAATGAATAAGAAGTACCATGAAAGGATGACTACCCACGTAAATGGATCCTTTTTGGACTTGATCGATTTGGGTTATCGATATGCTACCCTGGATATGCAGGAAGTTTCGAAAGTGAAGGGAAGTTCAAGTAATCCAAATTAGAAGAAAAGGAAGCCCGAAGGAAAGAAATCGGATCAAGGCAAGGAGAAGAGGAGTAATCAGGAGAAAGATCATTATTCAAATGATTGTAAGAAGCCAAAGAAACGAGTAAAGGAATATTAGCCTGTGAAGACAAGTCGAACAACTAAACGATTCTTTTATTGTCACAAGCCAGGTCACGAAGCAAAACATTGTTTGAAAAAGAAGCAATCACAAGTAGCGAAAATGTAACAATAAAAGATGACCCCTTAACTTCAAAGGAGGATAAAGAAAAAGGAGTTTTAGAAGGTAACCTTATCATTTATGATAGAGTTGTTAGAGTATTGTTCGACATGGGCGCTACACATAGCTTTATCTCCCAACAAACCATTAATGAATTAAAATTAAAATCTGAATTCGTTGATGAGCCTATTTGCGTAAAGAATCCAGTTGGTGGTTTGGGAAATCTTTGTCTACAATGTAGAGATCTTCCTATCTCATATTCTTGTTATGAATTTCCTATCAACCTTTTTATCCTCGACTTTGATGAATTTGAAATCTTTCTTGGAATGGATTGGCTGACGTACGAAGCCAAGTTAGATTGTAATAATCGAACAATTTTGATCAGAACCAAATTTGGGGATTTTATTGAAATCTCTTATGAGGATCCGAGTCCTATGAGAGATAAAGTGATGTATACTTTGGGATATCCAAACCATGTCTGGATTCCATACCTATTGTCCGGGAATTTCTAGATGTGTTCGAAGAGGTCAAATCTTTACCCCCACACAGAGAAATTGAATTTAGAATTGACTTAGTACCTAATGCTCGTCCTATTGTTCAAGCAAGTCACAGGATGGCACCCAGGGACGGAACTGAATTAGTCAAGCAAACAAATGATTTGCTAGAAAAGGGATTGATGCGTCCTAGTGTTTCCGAATAGGGTTCAGCTGTGGTGTTCGTGGATAAATCTGACAGTCCTTGAGATTATGTGTGGATTACTGCGATCTCAATAAGCTGACTCTCAAGAACAAGTTTCCTTTACCAAGGGTCGACGACTTATTCGATCAACTGCATGGAATTCGTTTCTTTTCAAAGATGGATCTAGCTCAAGGATCCATCAGCTACGAATTTACGAAGATTGTGTTCACTTGACTGCTTTCAGGGGTCCGAACATATTATACGAATGGTTACTCATGCCTTTCAGATTAACCAACGCTCCCGCATAATTCGTAGATTTAATGACCGTGTATTCCAAGGAGTTGTGAATAAATTTATGCTTGTATTTATCGATGATATCCTAATCTACTCCAAAACCGAAGAGGAGCATGCTGAGCATCTAAGGATTGTTATGGAAATATTAAGAAGGAACATTTTATTCGTGAAATTTTCCAAATGCCATTTTTGGGTTAACGAAATCAGATTTCTCGAGCACATTGTTAATGAAGAGGGAATCTCTATTGATTCGGGCAAGATTTCTACTATTCTAGACTGGAAGCGACCCACAACTTCGAAAGAAATTTGAAGTTTTCTGGGTTTAGAAGGATATTATAGAAATTTTGTTTAGGACTTCTCTGAGATAGCTAGTCGGTTGACTAAGCTAACAATGAAGAATGTGAAATTTGACTGGAATTCGAAATGTAATGAAGCTTTCCAGGAGTTGAGAGGAGATTGACTACTGGTCCTATTCTCGCTATTATCAATGGGAACAAGGTTTATCTGTCTATACTGATGCTTGTAGAGATGGATTGGGTGCAGTACTAATGCAGAATGGGAAGGTAATTGCCTACGCAAGTAGACAATTACGTCCACATGAGAAAAACTACCCAACCCATGATTTCGAACTCTTAGCAGTTATTTTCGCTTTGAAAATCTGACGATATTATCTTATGGGTAAGAGTCTTTTCTGCTTTACAGAAATTTAAAAAGTTTAACTTAACTTAATATTTAAACTTAATAAATCGTCCTTGTTTTTAGGTGAAAATTTGAATTGTTCACCGACCATAAATCTCTGAAATATCTCTTTACCCAGAAGGATTTAAATCTGCGGCAACAACTTTGGTTAGAATTTCTGGCATCCTATGACCTAGATGTTCAATACACACCCAGAAAGGCCAATGTAGTAGCCGATGCTTTGAGTAGAAGGCATGTTGTTCTTGCATATCTAGTAGTCACTCCTATTCTCCATGAAATGATCACTAGTAAGTAGATAGAAGACAAGTTTCTTCGAGAAATATATAGAAGAACATGTCGGGTGAGGATTCCAGTTTTGGAGTCGATAATAATGAAGTTATAAGATAAAAAGGTAGGATGTGTGTTCCAGACATCCCGGAATTGAAACGGAAAGTGTTGGACGAGTCCCATAGGTCTAAACTCTGTATCCATCCAGGAGTTAATAAGATGTATAGAGATACCAAAAGAACTTTCTGGTGGAAAACAATGAAGAGGGATATATCTATATATGTGAGTCGTTGTGCTACCTGCCTGCAAATTAGAAGTGAACAAAAGAATGTAGTGGGTTTACTCCAACCGTTGGAAGTGCTAAAATGGAATGGGATCAAGTATCTATGGATTTCATAGATGGGTTGCCCCGCACTCGAAAGGGGAATGAAGCAATTTGGGTTATTGTGGACCGTTTGACTAAGACAGCCCATTTCATTCTAATGAAATCTACCTAGGCAGCAGCAAGTTTGGATGAATTGTATGTCAGAGAAATTGTCCGTCTCCACGGTATACCCAGCAATATAGTGAGTGATCGTGATCCGATCTTCACCAGTAGATTTTGGGAGGCATTTCAAGCCGTACTGCGAACCAAACTGAACTTCAGCGCTACTTATCACCCGCAGTCTGATGGGCAGACTGAAAGGACTAATCGAATATTAGAAGACCTTTTGCGCACTTATATTCTCGACTTTGGTGGTTCTTCGGAGGACATTTACATCTGGTTGAATTCTCATATAATAATAGCTATCAGGCCAGTATTGAAATGGCTCCTTTCGAGGCTTTATATGGTCGTCCATGTCGATCACCTGCATGTTGCATCAAGTCAGGTCTTAGACTCGTCTTTGGACCAAATATGATTAAGGAAGCCATTGAAAATGCTGATTTTATTAGAAAGAAATTGAAAATGTATCAAAGTCGTCAGAAGAGTTATTACGACCGTAGAAGAAGAGATTTAGAATTCCAAGTTGGAGATTCTATATTCCTTAAAGTTTCTCCAATGCGGTATGTGTTAAGATTTGGGAAGACTGGTAAGTTAGCACCATGGTATATTAGTCCTTTTCCTATTTTGGAAAGGATCGGTCCTTTAGCTTACCGAGTGCAGCTACCCATCTGCTTATCTGGCATACACGATGTGTTTCATGTTTCATATCTTCGAAAATATATGCACGATCTAGGCTGTGTTATTGAAGAAGCTGCTCAGCAGGATTTGGAGATCACACCAAATCTGGAAGTAAAGAGAGAATCGATAAAGATTATAGATCGTGATGAAAAGCAGCTGAGGAATAAAGTTGTGAAACTAGTCAAAGTGCAATGGATTGGTGATCGAAACGAGTGTACTTGGGAAATAGAGGATAGCATGCAAAAGTCCTATACCAATTGCAGAGTTGACATTTCGGCTTAAACTGGAAAGCTATTTTCTATCTTCTTCTGTATCAGTATATTCTTTGTTTGTCTTTCTCTCTCTTTCAAATTTCGAGGATGAAATTTTCTTAAGGGGGGAATCTGTAAGATCTCCAAAATTTTATCAGTTTAAAAATTAGTAATTAATGTGAATTTTGGAATAAATTGGGAAATAATTTAAAATTTTCAAAATAAATAAAATAAGTGTTGGTTTATATATATACAAATATGATTGTAAAATTGCATTTGAATTTAAGAATTCAAAAATATAAATTTTAAAACTATTTGAATTTAAATTATACGAATATATATATGGATAGATTTAAATTTGAATTTAAACTTGAATTTGAATTTAAACTTGAATTTGAATTTAAAATTTAATAAAAAATATAATTTGCATTTAAAATAATATATATGTGATTTATTTAATGTAAAATGAGTCTAAAACATTTCTTCTTTTAAAATTATATATAATAATGATTAGGAAAAGGTATTTATTAAATTAGAAAATGTAATTAAGAATCAATATAAAGTGTTAAAAGACAAGTGTTAATTTATAAAACAAAAGTTAAACAAGTGTTGAGATCTTAACTTACAAATGAACAAGTGTTAACAATGAAGTATTAAAATAGACAAATGTCATTTTGTTGATTTTGTTTTTGAGGAAATTTATAAAAAGAAAATATAACATTATAACATCTCAAACCCCCTCTTTCTCATTTCTTTTAATTTCTTCAAAGCTTTAGAGAAAAAGAAAATCTGTAAATTTTCTAAAAACCAGAAAACAAAGGCATGTACATTCTAAACTCAAATCAGATGATCAAACCAGAAAGGAATCATCAACCAAACTAAGAACAAATCAAACCAGAAGATCAAAAGGAAAAGGAATTCAAACTTTTTATTATCTGTAGCCTGTAAATCATCTCAACTCGGAAAGTAAGCAAATGAAGAAGCAGTTTCAAATGTCAAACAAGTGAAGATTTTAACTCAGCAATTTAACAAACTTCAACTCGGCAGATTAAAGTTTCAAAATCAACAAAATGAAATCAAAACAGTTCTCAGTGCAAATTATTTTTTAGGCATCTTAAAAAAAATAGGTGAGTAAACCTTTGAATCTAGATTTCTGTCTTGTTGTTTGAAAAATCATGTTGAAGTTTGGTTGAAAATTTTTGTGTGCATGTATATTTATATATGAAGATGTTATGTGCATGTCTGTAAATAAGGACATGAAGTCCTGTTCCAGGTTACAAGAATTTAAAATCCTGTACAAAATCCAACTTCTCTTTCTTTGATCCTTGTTTGATCTTTGGATTCAAACAAAAGTTGTTTGTTTTAACATATCTTAAGTTATAAAAATGAATTCAAGCAAAATAAATTGAAGTTTTCTTCTGGAAAAGTGAAATACAGGCAAAGTTCAAAATGGGTAAAAAATTCAAACATCATGAACTATAATTTCAGGTGTACTATCTGAAAGGGTTTCAAAACCAAAGATTTCTAAAAGTGAAACCATATTTTCTAATCATGAATTCATTGCTAAATTCAAGAATGATTGAAATTGGGGATATTGTCAAGTTCGGATCATCGATGCAATAAGAATGGTCGGGGTTTTGCCTGGAGGAGGAGGAAAACATAGGGGTCATGGAAAAAATGTCGGATGGGTCGCTAGATTGTCGTGGGAGGCAGACGAGATCGATTTAGGGTTTGAAACCCATTCATGGTCGGGATTAGACTCGATGCATCATCGTTAGACGATCAGAAAGGACCGCACTAGGCCAATCGAAGCTTTAGACATCTGCGAAGCTTGGGGGCGACCGCGTGACCTTTGATGGCCAGAGATGGGAGGATGAGATGATTTCTGGTGGTCTATTCTTGTTACAGTCTGGGTCGTATAGCTCGATCAAGTGTTCATCGTCGATCAGGGAATCTGGGCAGTCCGGTGGTTCGTGGTTGTTGTCGTTGACTTGATGATGGTCGTAGCATTGTCCAAGGTTGATCGGAGCAGCATGCAACATGCACACGTCTTTGGTTGTGTCAGTTACCTGGAAGAAAGAAGAAGGTGTTCGACTCGAAAACATCTTCGAGGCGTTCGTGCACTGGCTCGAGTTTGAGTTCAGGCATTTTCTAGTGTGTATCGGGTTGTATAAAAACTTAAACAAATTTTTAAGTTTGCAAAGCATATGTGTCATTTTGAGAAGAAACTCAAAGTAAACGATATCTGACTCGGGGGCATACCCGAAGTAGGTCTCGGGTTTGTCTTATAGAGCAGTTTTTATTCTAAATCAAAACTTAAAATTTTTAAACATTTTTAAACCATGTTTTAAATAGTGGTTTTAATTTAAGTATTGGGTTAATAAAAGTTTAAGATTGATATCTTTATAAGTAATCAAATTTAATTTATTCAACTGTGACATTATTTATTAATTATTTTAAATAAATAATTAAAAGTAAATTAAGATGAAATTTTGATTTATAACTCTTAAATAACCTTAACCTCTTATGTTAATGATAATTAATTATAAAGTTTATTAAGTGAATATTATTAATAATAATTGGGAAATAATTAAATAATTGACGATTTTTAATTACTTAATAGTTAAAGAATAATTAATTAAAGGGTAATTAATTATCAGTTTAAGTTAATTAATTTATAATTAAAGATTAATTAATTAGGGTAAATAATCAAGGAATAATTAATTAATGAAGGCAATTAAGATTTAATTAATTAGTAATTAAGGGTTTAATTAACTAATAATTAATAATTAATTAATTAATAATTAATGATTAATTAATTTAAAAATTAAAGATAATTCATCATTAATTAAAGATAATTAATGAAAAATAATTATGTGATTAATTGATTATAATCACACTGTTAATTTATCTCATTGTTAGATGTTTGATTATTATTGAAGTGCCTTGAGCTGATTGATACCCCTGTTATGTGATTGTGATACATTGTGATGTGAATTGGTTTGTGCCGAACTGTGATATTTGTGATTTGTTTCTGTATGAATGAGAAAACCCATTGGCCCATAAAACGACAATTGAATTTCAATGCGACAGGGGGTCGGATTCCAATTGGTTATCCGAAAACCATATCGAATACTAATGATGAATCTTTTTGATTGATATATCCACGTGTTTTTAATATGAGCGCTCCTGTTCGGTTTCTCCTAGAGAGGACCTTTGTGTTATATAACCCATTTCGAATAGTGATACGACAGAATGGATAGCATTTGAAGACGGTGGTAAAGACCGGATGTCTTCGAGAACGATAGGATAATCTGTCGAATGACTCTACACTGGTTGCTCGGTATAGAGATCTCCATATGTGATGGGGAGTCCATAGGGATTGTGGATGCTCGGATTGCAAGGGCTTCTTTGGAAGAGCCTTCGGTTCTGTTCAAACCCAAAACAGACCTGTATGGTTGTATGTTTGACATTACACTTTAAGATATAAAGTCGATTTCTAAATACATTTATGTTGGTGGTGGGGGATTTATTCTCTTAGCTTAACGCCCTTCTTTGAGACGTACGAGCTTAGATGTTATGTAGTAGATGGTTACTAGTGATTTACTCCCAATTTAGTTGTGTGGCATGCTGAGTGCTGCTGATCATTTGTTGATCGAAGCATGGCTTTTGTGAAAAGCGTAGCTTTGTGGACGAGACTTCATCGAACCTCACAACCCGGTAATGGTCAAAACAGGAATGTTGCGGCAAGGTTTTTAGGGGTCGCACCCCCTAGGGTATGTCCATTTTCTTTTGGATAAGAGGTGGTATCATGGTATGGAGCCTAGATATTTATCTATGTGGTTGTTGCTATTTGTTGGTGAATCCCGGGATAAAGGTCGGTAACAACCGGGGATGGCTTACTTGATGGTGTTACCTAGTTACAGAGGTAACCCAGCCTTGTGTTGGTAGGGAACCTGTTTGGTTTTTAGGGGCGTCCCTCCAAAGGCATTCCATTTTGTAAGGAAGTTCCTTAGCCTGAAAATTTGTTGGAAATTCAAAGAAATAATATGAGCCTTGTACGGGTTTAGTCGTATAACTTGACATGCATCGAGGCGGTAACATGCCATAAAACATGGCAGCTATAGTAGGCATACAATAATGGTTGTGTGTTGGTTAAGATTAATATTATACTTTCGAAATGTTTTCTACACTATGCACTAATAATAATATCAAAAGAGTTTTCTCATATCAAGCATATTTGACTATCATAAGAAGAAATCTCCTCCAATTGTGCTATTGCATTGTGTGTGTGGCGGAAGGTCTTATGGTAGTTTCATTTTCCAAAAGAATGAACGGATTTCTTTTATAAATTGTTTTGTATAAATAACCGTTTTTGTTTACTCATACTTGTCCCATGACTGACTCAGAGTTTATTGATCTCATCCTAAACTCTAAGTACCCATAATTTCCACACGGGCAGCCTAGAAGCGGGTTATCTATGTTTTGAAGCTAGCCTGGATTAGGAGTCTTTTGAAGTCTTTTGGAAGCTGTCGGATTTTGGGAAGCTTTTGGCCTTGGAATCCTTTATAGTGTTTGGAGTTTTTGGAAGATCATCTTAAAGTCGAAGTATGTTGAAACTCTCTTGAAGTTGAGATAAATCTGTTATCGCTTTGTTGTTGAATCATGTATATGAACTCTGATGATTGTAATCAAATATTGTGATGGTGTTGTATCTGTGGTGTTGATTAATGATATTCATTTTGTTTTCGTTGTTTATATTCATCTAATGTTGTTATAAGCTCCATCCGAACTGGAGCTTGACAATTGAATCTTCGGCAGTTGAATACAAGTGAGGTATTTGATGTTGATTTTCGAACGCTGGATTTCGGGTCGTGACAGCGATTATTTTGTACTATATAAAATTAAATAAAATGAGTGATTTGAATTATTTATTTGAAATATAAGAGTTAATATATTAATAACAAAATATTGAACTACACCGCTTTGATATGCTATTGACATCGAACTAAATTGAAAATCAAAATTTAAACTGAACTGATAAATGGTGATTTATTATTGAATTTGATAGTTTAACTCATTTTTATATTAAAATGAAAGCGTATTATAAAAATATTTCCCAAAGTTGAATCGATTTTGATTAGTTTTGGAAACCTATTTTGAAGATCCTAGCACTTCCATATTTTTATTTATTTAGTAATTTCCAATTTTTGAATTTATTTATATATATTTGAAATACTGAATATTTTCATAAAGAAGACCTTATATTGTTTCTCAAAGAAAAGAAGTGCAAATATTATTTGCATTGATTTTTTTAGTTTTGTAAATTTGAAATAAATAAAATTTATGGTATCGTTGTACCATAGTTTTTTTATTTTAATCAGTTTTGAACTGAAAATAGTGGGAGTTAAGTTAAATTTGAATTATTATTATTTTAAAATAGAAAATAAAGAGATTTAGATGGAAATTGAATTTAGATCCTATGTGATGAATACTGTAAATATATTTGTTGATGAATATTTTTTAAGTGGATGCTTTTAATATTATGCGTCGCTTATACTATGATTTAGATGATTGTAAACTGAGTATGTGTATATAAATACATACATAAAATTGTGATTTGAATTGGACATGATATTAATATTTTATTTATTGAGAAAAATCAATCATTGTTCTATTAAAAAGCGATCGCACCCAATAGCTCTATTACATTATGAAAGAATATTTTAAGCAATAAAATTAGAATTTAAATTTTTTTATTATGAAGTTGGATTTTGGAAATCGGGAAATAGTTTAAAATCGATTTTAATAAAATAAAGTGATTTATGAAGAATAAACTAGAGATATTTTTGATGGTGGTTTCCACTACCAAAAATATTCCAATTTGAAAGAAAACAAATATGATTTTGTTTATTCCCTTATTTGAAAATAACAACTTTAAACAAATAAAAGGGAAATATAATGTTGCATAATGTTTTAGATGAATTGGATTGTGCAAACTGATTTGAGAAATATATTGCAAAGATTGGCTTTATACAAATTGGGAAATATTTTGATAATACTATTTATAAATAAAACCAGTATTTCGACATCATATGCAGAAAACCTCTGGTATATGATTTCTAAGTATATGGGATTTTCATGAATAAAGTAATTTTATGGATGTGATTTTGAAAATCCATTTTGGCGTAATTTTGTGGAAATAATTTGAAGGAAACCATTTTGAAAATCTATTTTTAACGATGGTTTTGATTACTGAGCTTCTGTGGAATTATTTATGGGCATTGATTATAGTGATAAATTTTTGTGTATAATTGAATAGTGTTATATACTGTATAGTATATTTAAAATGGTCACACTCTTTATGTTATATTTGAGCTTGGTCACACTCACAGCTATATTTCTAGCCTAATACGTGGTTGTTATTTGTTTCATGCCCATAAGTTAGACTGAGGTTGTTTTACAGGTTGATAGTATGACTGTATGTACTTTATGGGCTACGATATGGAGATGTAATCTGTAATGGCAAGTATTTTTTTGGTCCGCGTCGAAAATCATTTGTATGTGATGATAACGATGTACTTGTGTTATGAGTTGTATATAGAAGAGATGATGTATTAAATTTTAGATATGATATAATATTCATCATATTTGTTCACTCTAATTAAGTTAATTGGGAAATTTTTATTGTTGTCTCTAATACTGTATTATTCAGTTCGAACAACTCGCATATGTTTCTTTATGTCGAGATGAGACATTTATTAATTTAGGTATGTGCAGGTAAAGTAACATATCCATGTTGACCCAAAGTAGCTTGTACGAGAATCGCTCCTTCTGTGCCCTTTGATCCGGGTTATTATAACGACACGCAGTTGCGTACCCCTTGAGTCAACACTATTCTCCATCAATCAACTCAAGATGAACGGAAATACGAACCATTTGGGTTTAAGAAGAAGAGGTAGAAGAAGAGAAAACAAAACAACATCAGAATCTAAACATCACAGCGGAATAAAATATAATAAACAATAACTGATCTTTACACAAAAGAAAACTATATCTGTTTTATACATACATCATCAGAATACATCAACAGAGTTCAACAACATCAATAACATACAACTGGACGGTCATATATACCTGGCCTCAAAATTGAATACACAGCTAATCAATACAGCGGAATATTAAAAACAAGTACGGAAGTACATATCGCATCCAGCTCGCCTTCTGAGCTCCACAACAACATATCCTGTATTCTATAATACTCGGCCTGACCCGAGCATTATAGTGAAATAACACCCGAGTCAGTCTGGAAAACCAGCGTGAGAAATCACACTCAAATTGATTATTAAAGTTTCAAAACCCTTTTGAAAACAAAAGCGTCTCGTAAGACCACGCCACAATAAACATGTCGGGTTTTTACCTTACGATAGCCAAAATACTTTTTATAAAATCCTCTGATATTATAATAGTGTCTATAGAAAGTAAAATAGAATCTAGCTGAAATGCTTGCATCTCACGTTTCAGCAATAGTTGGACAGAATCAAAATCGTACAGGCATGTAGGGAGAATGGATTTTCAACTAATGACTATGCACTGGGGTACCACCTGTCACGGTACCTGATCTAAATCAGCATACCGAGGATCACTCCCGACTCCCTACAACACAAGACCAAGACTACCCCTTACTAGACAATCCCGAGTAAGATCACCCCATGGTTGGGATCAGAAACCTCACCACTAAGCCGAGTAAAAAGGTACATCTAGACAAGAATGACCTCACCCTAATGGGCGCTATCCACCTAGCCTTGCTGCATACCCTGATTTGCAGTCATTCTCGGTTGATGAGGCTTGAGGCTAAGCATTACCTTTTAAGAACATATCCCTTAGAATGCTCATCGCCCACCTGACGATGTTCTGAAAGCATTCATCCATACAAGTCCGTCTCGGGTTCGAACGGAACAAAATGCACTATTCCTACTACATCCATTTTGCAATCATCCTAAGGATTAGTAGCGACTAGCCCTTGCACTTCACTGCTCCATCTTCGAATCCAAACTCCAGCTTTCCACACGAAAACATTCAAACCAGATAGAAATGGTTTTCAGGAAATAAATCCTGATCCCGGTCTCTTCGAAACGATCTACGCATTGGCCAATGGTTATAGTCATTATTTAACTATCAATTAACATTCACAAACATCCATCAAATAATAAATAATTTCCCGAATTATTTATTATCCCCAAAATATCTTCGCAAGATATATTTCCATTTCCAAACCCTTTTTGAAAACAATTTTCAAACACACTTTTCTCATGAAATAAATTTCCAAATATTTATTTCCACTGAAAACACCAAGCACAAAATCTTTAGATTTTAAAATAATTTAAAACACTTTATTATAAAATATCCTTCAAAACATTTAAATTAAATATTACTTCAAAACTTCATTAAAAATATATACTCTAGGTATATTTAAAATGAGGTTATTTTATAAAATATAAAACTAGATTTTCTCTTTTTAAATCAAAAAACCAAGTTATCTTTAAATAATTACTACGATAATAGCTTTGAAAAATACTTACTTTAGAATTTAAACATTTTAGAAATAATAAATTTCTAAAACATGCTTTTAAAAACAACATTAAAGCCTTTAATTTATACTTAAAAATTTATTTTTAAAATGTACTTGGCTATCCAGGGAAATATACTTCTCTTTACATCCTTTAAAAATAAATCACTATTTATTTTTACAATTTTCCCATTTCTTTAATAAATTCCCATCGTGAATTTATTCTTCAAATATCCACTGATATATTACTTCACCTTAATAAAACCAGTTTATAAATTCCACAGTCTCACTTCTCTTTTAAAAATCCCGGTTTTGCACAATTAAATCAATCCCCAAATTGATTTCCAATTTACTTCATTTTTAAATAAATTTCCTTACTTGCTCCATTTATTCCAAAATCCATTAACTTCAGATTTTATTTCTTCATTATGATTTAAAATCTTGTTAACTGAAAATACCAATTTCATATTTTCTAAATTTCTTCTTTATCCTTCAAATAAATTTAAACCTTGAATTTTGAAATAAATTCTTTATTCCTTTAAATAATATCACTTGAGGTTTATAATTCATTATTGTTTTCTGTTGATTCACATCCCCTTTTTCCATACTCAAAATTATTTATTAGAATTTTAAAATCATTTTCATTCTTTTCCAATTCATTCTTAAATTTCTTCAAATTTGCTATAATTATTTTACTTAAAAATTCACTCTTTTTATTTTCTTTTCAAAAATCCAATTCTTTATGTATATTTTTTGATAACTCAGTGAACTGAAATATATTTAAGCAAACCATAGCATTCAATATAATTAATCAATAGAATATCAAATATTCATAACATTGAATATTAAACAATCCAAATAATTTTTAGGAATCCAGTTGGATCCCTCCAACCTGTTTTCCTGCATCCACAGATGTTAGCACAATACCAATTCCGCTTCGAGATAGAATATCGCGGTATATGTGTTTTAAATGTAATATCATCCGCTATTATGTGACGCATAGGGTCTTATCCGCTATATAATGCGGGAAATCAATCATTCCAATATATATTATTTACTACTATATAATATATATCACATTCAATCAATATTAAATCTAACCATTTAAATTTAAATAGCAACTAGATGAGTGAGATTTACTCACCGTTGACTAAAGATTTGTAACCCGATCCACATCGACTTGATTTCTTTCAAAATTTAACCTTGTATAAACATTAGACGATTTCATTAATACTCGAACCAATCAAATAATTGAATTCTCCTTTCATAAATTTAATTATCAAGTGATTTTATTTTAATAGTTCTCATTTTAAACAAATGATTTAATATAAACAAATAATTAATTTTAAACCAATAACTTAAATTTTGAACAAACAATTTAAATTGTAAACTAATTTTTCCTTTTTTAAAGGTCGTTTGGTAACTAAGATAATTAATAAGTTAGTTAAACCATTTTCTTTATTTTCAAATCCATTATTTAAAATAACTAGCAAATTTGCTAAAATTTCATTTCCCTTTCTGGATATAATATTAAGATAAACACAATACCTTTCCCACCAACAGCGCCCTTCTTGAACCAATCAACCCGACCATCGCCGACCCTAGCACAAACACACCAAAACACTCTCAGAACTGCCGCTCTACCTCGACCAAGAATCAAACTGTCACTGCATCGGCTATCGAAAACCCGTTCTACCATCACTTCGAAACCCCAAATCGACAGTCAACCATCTCCACACCGTCGTCACTTCCATGGTTCCCCCTTTCTCGACATCGTGACCTCCATCTTCAATGACAAAAGAATCGAACCTCATACCATCAAACAATCTTCCACTATCGCGTCCATAAATCCTGCAACTGACCTACTCTAACGACCCACATCGAGACCCTCTACGGTGTCACTCCTCACCGCGTCGCCAAGTCTTGCTCGCCATCGCGACTCAAAAGAACAATTCGAGATCAACTCAGGCATCGCGACCACACACTCTGACCATGCCGTACCCCTAACAAATCTCGAATCCGAATCTCGAGAAACTCTGGAAAATTTCTGGTATCGGCTACCAGAAAAGAGGCGCGACTCAAGATCATCAAAATCAAACTTGAATTGTTACTTCGCAAGAAAAATGGAAACCCTGAAATCGAGTTGAGATGTGGCAAGGGAAGAGTAAATGGAATCGGCCATTTTTTCTTTTCTTTTTTCTGTTCGATTTTAAAGGAGGCTATTATATTTCAATTTGGATTTTAACGTGAGATGAAGGAGGAGTTCGGCATTTCCTTTTGATTCGAATGCTTGTGAATCAGAAACGAACGAAGACGCGATTTATAAAATGAAGATAAAGGTAATACAAGTTGATTGAAAGAAAGAGGGGATGGCTTGCGTGAAAACTTGGACTAGCTTATGAAGGAAGGAACTGGTTTGATTTGTTTTATAATTTTTATTCAATTATAGAATGTCTCGTTCGCATACCTCAAAATCTTGAACCTCTATCGAGAAGTGCCACTAGGCGTTTCTAGTGTTATACCCCTATTCCGAACGCAATGGAAAAGGTTTCGAATCATATAAAGAAGAAAGCTTTTTTTTAACCCAGTTATTTTATTAAATTTTCGATATAAATTTCAGCGCATTTATATATTGTACACTCACACCACAACTCCAAATGCTACGAAAATTGAAATTTGATAATAATACAATATTACGGATCCAATGGAACTAGTTTCGTTGAATTCCGAGACTGTGCCTCGGAAGGCTATTTTTAAATATTGATTTAAACTATAAAATTTCAAAGCTTAATAAAACACTTCCGAATCAAATTTTAACACTTTTACTATCTTCAGTACTATCAATATAAATTTTACAAACGCTTAAATTATTTTTAACAGGCTTAAAATTGAAGATTCAATATTTCACCCAACTTCCAATTATTAAATTCAATAATTCAATTATCAAACAAATAGTGATATTTGAAATTCAAGTTAAAAATTAACTTTTAAACATTTAAAATCAATTAAATATTCTGATTTCAAACATCCAAAAATTCCGGATCATCACATTCCTCCCCTTTAAAAGAATTTCATCCCCGAAATTACTAGTTAAGAAGAATGGTGCACAACCCGTTAACTATTCCCAAAACCAACAAATCAACATCCTACCAACTATCTTTTTATAGAAGACGCATTATCATTCTTACTAACTTTCCAGACTCTTCCATAGTTTTCAAACAATATTATTTGCTCAATCGTTCAAATTTCAATTTTAAAACCAAATTTTGATAATTCCAAATTTTCTCAAAAATTTTCCAACTCCCTAAATTTTTGAAAATTTTTGCCAGCGTCTCCTTTGCGCGGCTAGCTGGTACAACTACAAAATGCCTCTATAGGCTCCCAAATTCCAAAAGAAAACAAAAGGCCAAGTGGCTAGATCAAAAACCCAATCAAATTCCATACAGAAATTTAAACACATACCTTTTTGTCGATCAATTCAAATTTATCTTCTGAAATCAAAAATCCAAATTTTTCCCACTTGATTTTTAATACCTGTATATCTAATTTAACCACATCCAACTACAGATTCCAAAATCATTTTATACACTTCTTTACAAAATTTTCAATATTCATTCCATTTAAGCCCGTACAATGTACCTATATCATTCGTACGCAATACCGAATTTGATCGCTTACTCGATCACACAATTTTATTTCCGAACAAGTATCGTCCACCCGACTTCCTAGCGCGGACTCAGATCTGGTTTCTTGATCAAAAACCGTCATTCTCCTTGCATAGTCATAATAGAATTTCCAGAATCAATCAAAATCCATATCCAGGGTTCGCCGTCGAAAATCGAGTGAAAAATCCCAACTCGGATCGATATAACTATCTCGAAATTCTATGCTCCATTCTGGATCAAATTGCTATGCGAATAAAATAATATACGTACATCCTACGTATTTATCTCAATTGATTATCAACTATATCAATTATCTTTTATTCACATTCGTTTTTTTAAGTTCAATATAAGTATTTTATATGCTTCTTATATTTATTTTCACTTCACCACTTTAGTTTATATCTACTTCTATTCAAATTGGTTCTTCCATTTCCATATGAATTCAATTTATCTTCAACTCTGAAAATTGAACTTTATCTTCCATCTATAACTGATTCATATTATTCTTTTAAATTAGTTTCATTCACTAATTTATTTCAATTTCCAATTTGAAATCGTTTGTCGCTAACAAAAATTTCTCAAAAATTTTCAAAAAACTTTCTAACTCCCAAAATTTTTGAAATTTTTTGACAGATTCTCCTTTGTGTGGAGGCGTTTTTGCAATTTGACAAGAGAAATAAATATATATACATCGACCCACCCGGTCGGAAAAACAAAAACAGTTCATATTTCCTATTTTTATTGCGTAGGCGTACCTCTATTTAGCATCTTTAAGCAAGTGGCTTATTATTTTAGCATTTTGCGCGATCAAATCCAGCCAAACGGCTTCCCGGACCTATACTTACTCAATTCAAACATATAAGTACTAAATATATGCAATTTATTAATATTTCGCTTACTTTAAATAGCTAACACATAAATTTCACATATAATGCACGTTATATAATTTCCATAAGCACATATAAGGTTCTGACACTTAATACAATTGCTTACAACCAATTATCAAACCATTCCATTCAGTTTAAGTGATTTACATCTTACTCGCTTATATTTAATTCATTCTAAGCAAAACAAACTCATATTCATTCCAATTGATTTCAAAATCATCCTATTTCACTTCTAATGACCCATAGAATTTTATCTAATCCCGTTTACATCGAACGACCCATTTTCTTATGCAATTCGACAATATTAATGTGAATAAATAATTACTTAAGCTTTATAACCATTTAAATTGATTCCAACTCAAGTTACACTTGATTCCATCCCATTTTAATTTATTCACAATCTTTTCATTGCATTTTCTTTCATATCCAAAAAGTTTGATTCCAAACCATTTTATTAAACTCGACAACCAATATATTAAATAACCATCCCACAATTTACTTAAGTTATTTATTTGCTTCAAACTATTCTACCCAATAACTTAAGTTTATTTTATTCAACCAACTTCCATTTAAATCTTCGATTTGATTTTCCTTTGATCAAATCCCAACCATTTTACTAATTTATTTGATTAGTTTATTCTTTTATCCATTTTTAAATTTTAATTCACATTAACAATTCATTATTGAATTTATTAATAATAAGGCCATTCAATTTATGTTTGAATTGGATTTTTTTACAACTCACACCAAATCTATTTTAATCCAATTCAATTTCATCACACCACACTTTCAATTTATAATCCCATACTTGATTTTTTATTTATCTTCAAGACCATTTTATTTAATTTTCTTGGGTTAAATCGTACTTTATATCCCAAGTTTGGATTTTTTTATTTCATTTCCGTAATACCAATACTTTTATTTCGGTTTATTTATTCCCTTTTGCTTACACGTTTATACTCATTACTAAAATATTCAAAATTCAATTTTGAAAACGTATATATCTAAATCAAACTATTCCTTTGAATTTTCAAAATCAAACCAAATTTCACAAACAAACATTAATCCAAAACATCCAAGTAGCAATCCCCCTCTTGGAAACCCGAAAATGAACACCGATGATGTCGCGATCATCATCGGAATTATTTTCCAGCGACCGAAAAGAGTTCAATGCTTAAATTCCAAATCTCTCTAGATTTCAAATCCAACTCAAAAATATTTGTCAAATATATATTTACTTTCCCAACTTTTTGAGAATCATTTTCAAATTCAAAGGAATTTAAATTTCCAAATTTTCAAATTCCAAATCCTTTCAGAAACATTTTCAATATTTCTCTGAAATTCTGTTTCAAAATTATAAATCATATTTATAATTCACATTTACAACTCCCATTTATTTTATTAATTTATTCCTTAATCTTGGGTTAATATTTCAATTTCTTATTCAATTTTACACATTAATGATAATAATTTAATATTATCATTCCTAACAACCAAGCATTCATATATAACAATAATAATTTAAGAAAAATTATTTCCTTTATACACAAAAATAATTTGGGTAAAATTATTCCATTTACCCTATTTAAAACAATACTGTGTCGGTTTATCTTGTTCAAGAGTTTAGAAATCCCTATCGATGACATGGCGCCCTACATATCGACCAGAACCCATAAACACTCAACCGATAAGCCAACACAATATAAAAATAATTTTATATTCACTAACAAATACGCGCTCATATCTATTAATACACTCAAACTCATTATAGAGTACTTACGGACTCTATTTCTATTGAGTAATCCCCACCAGAGCCAAGGTTCTCACTTAACCTGGCTCTGATACCAACTGTAATGACCCACAGTTGCGTACCCCTTGAGTCGACACTATTCTCCATCAATCAACTCAAGATGATAGGAAATACTAACCATTTGGATTAAAGAAGAAGAGGTAGAAGAAGAGAAAACAAAGCGACATCAGAATCTAACCATCGCAGGGGAATAAAATATAATAGATAATAATTGATCTTTACACAAAAGAAAACTATATCTGTTTTATACATACATCATCAGAATACATCACGGCGTTCAACAACATCAATAACATACAACTGAACAGTCATATAAACCTGCCCTCAAAATTGAATACACAGCTAATCAGCACAACGGAATATTTAAAACAAGTACAGAAGTACTTATCTCCATCCAGCTCGCCTACAGAGCTCCATAGCAACATATCCTATATTCTATAATACTCGGTCTGACCCGAGCATTATAGTGAAATAACACCCAAGTCAATCTGGAAAACCAGCGTAAGAAATCACACTCAAATTGATTATTAAAGTTTCAAAATCCTTTTGAAAACAAAAGCATCTCGTAAGATCATGCCACAAATAAACATGTCGGGTTTTTACCTTATGATAACCAAATCCTATGATATTATGATAGTGTCTATAGAAAGTAAAATAAAATCTAGCTGAAATGCTTGCATCTCACGTTTCAGCAATAGTTGGGCACAATCAAAACCGTACAGGCGCGTAGGGAGAATGGATTTCCAACTAATGACTAGTCACTGGGGTACCACCTATCACGATACCTGGTTTAGATCAGCATACTGAGAATCACTCCCGACCCCCTGCAACACAAGACTGGGACTACCCCTTACTGGTTAATCTCGAGTAAGATCACCCTACGGTTGGGATCAGCAACCGCACCACTACACCAAATAAAAAGGGACATCTAGATAGGGATGGCCTCACCTTAATGGGCACTACCCACCTAGCCTTGCTGCATAACCCCTGATTTTCAGTCATTCTTGATTGATGAGGCTTGAGGCTAAGCGTTATCTTTTTAGAATATATCCCTTAGAATGCTCATCACCCACCTGACGATGTTCTGAAAGCATTCATCCATACATGTCCGTCCCGGTTCGAACAAAATCGAAAGCACTATTCCTACTACATTCATTTTGGAATCATCCTCAGGACTAGTAGCGACTAGCCCTTACACTTCACTACCACATCTTCGAATCCAAACTCTTGTTCTCCACACAAAAACGCTCAAACCGAATCGGAGTGGTTTTCAGGAAATAAATCCCGATCCTGATCTCTTCGAAACGATCAACGCATTGGCCAATAATTATAGTCGGTTATTTAAATATCATTTAATATTCACAAACATCCATCATGTTAGCGCCAAAATTGGTCACTAACACCCTTAGAGAGTTTGTGTAGAGAGATTAATGAAGAAGATAGATTAAAATAGAGAAGATAATATAAATTAAAATGCGGGAGACGTGAACACAGAATTTATAGTGGTTCGGCGTTGTAGCCTACGTCCACTTTGAAGTTGATCCTTTTATTTCTTCACTTTAATCTTGATTACAGATACAATCCGCTTTTAAGTATTCAAATACAATTGTGAAATAAAAGTAGAGGTCTTGGATGAGGTTAGAAAATGGCAGAGTCTCCTCGGTGTTCTCTGAAATCTCTCCATTTTTTCTGTGCCCCTGCCTCTCTATATATAGACGAATGTGGACTGGACTTCCCTGGTGGGCCAGATGGCTAGACAGCTTGGTCCAAATAGGGCATGCTCTGTGCCCCAAGTAGAACATGCCGACCGATAGGAACGCCAACTGATAGTAATGCCGAACGACAGGTGTGCCGAGCCCCCCTAATGCTGAATGATCTCCTTGTTGAATGGAGGAGGTGGGCCAAATGATCACTTCGGCCGAGTGGGAGGAGGCCGAGCATACTGACTTCCTTAGGGAGCACTTGTGCCGAGTGAACTAAGCCGAACAATCTTCTGGAGGCCGAACGTTCCACAAATTGCCGAGCAGTGTGCTAGTGCCGAACAATAGTTGGATGCCGAGTACTATGGGATGCCGAACGCTTTTGTATGCCGAACGTTCCCAGAGGCCGAGTGCTCCTTTATGCCGAGCGTCCTCCTACGCCGAGTATAACTCTATACGGTCGAACAACCCCTGCTGCCGAGTACAACTCTGAATGACCGAACGTCTAGTTGCCTGGTCGATTTTCCAGGTAACATTTTGCCCCCCAAAGTACGCCATGTGTTCGAACAGGGTGTGCTTTGAACTACTGGATCAGGGCATCGTCAGCGGGTGCTAAGGATGCCGAACGATACGGGTTCCGAGTGAAACCGTTTCGTCCGGTAGAGCCGGTCAAAGTCTCTTCGACTTCTCCTTCCTCTTTATAAAAACCACCTCCATCTTCTTCCTTTCTTTACTTTTACTCCTGCAATCCCGAATTTTCGAGCCACCCTTGCAATCAAAATCTAAGGACTTCTCAAAACTTTCTAAAGCTCGATCCACGAACTAGGTACAATCCCTTTACCTAACTCCTTTTCCTGGTGAGTTCCCACTGATTCACATGGGTTCAATGTAGATGGGAATTCGAATTTTTACTTGGAGTGTTTCCAAAGTTGAGCGACGTGAGGTAGGGAGAGAGAGTCAAGTATGAATGCCTTGTAGGATTCGAGAGGGAGTTAGGCGGAGGAGAGGAAGGTACGGAGGCTACGCCGAGTGTTAGAACTCGGCATGATCTTAGTTCGACCCGGCATAACGACGGTCGAACGATGGGTTAGAAGGAAGATGTGCAAGTCAGTGGGTAGGCCGGGCGTTGTTTCGGCCGAGTCGTGTTTTGGCCGAACGACACTATCTCAGTGCGAACTGAGGTTCGGCCGAATGATGGTTGTAGGCCGAACAGTAGTCTTGCCGAGTCATCAATTAACCGAACAAACTGGCATGCCGGGCATAGTTGAATGCCGAACATACTTACATGCCGAACACGTATAAATGCCGGACCTATCTTCATGCCGAACATAATTAGAAGCCGAGTATAAACCAATGCCGAACAAATACAAATGCCGAACAAACTAAGTGCCGAACATACTTTTGTGTCGAACATAGTTAGCATGCCGAGCGTAATTAGTTGCGAGCACACATACATGCCGGACATATACAAATGCCGAACATACTCCCCTTGCCCAATTTCCCAGCTGGCCTTTACTTAGCAGTTTCTTATTGCGGTCGTTATTCAGAAGGCTTTCGGAGACAGTCAGCGATGACGGTTTTCGGAAGCGACGTTTTTAGGCTTGACGTTATATTAAATGCTTATGCACGATTGATTGCACTAGTTCACACACCACACGGGGGGGGGGGGGGGGTATCTACGTTGTTAATTCTAACGTCAATCATTTTTCGAGTATAGTTCATACAGGTGCTTGGCCGGGTCTGCTATTTATTCAAGATGTCCAAAAGATCCAGTTCTGCTACACTTTTCGACAAACCTGGGCCATCTTCTAAGCGAACGGCCCCCGACACAACTGACCCGTCAGTTTCCCCCGCTCATGACTGGGCTCCCGATACTTTGGAATCTTCGATCTTACTGGATGACCCAGTTGACTCACAGGCTTCGAGAGTCACTGAGGCCGCTCTTAAGCGGATATGTTTTATTCATGGCATTCCGTTTGCTGACGTGCGCGTTCCGTCGGGGCATGACCGCCCACATCTGCCCTCAGTGGGATATACGGCATGTAGCAAGTTCATGTGCTGGGTTGGTAGCGTGCCACCTTTCAATCTATTCCTTCGCGACGTGCTGCAGTACCTGGACGTTGCCCCGTCTCAGCTTCATCCAAATGGTCACGC
Source organism: Allium cepa (assembly GCA_030765085.1). Classification (NCBI taxonomy): domain Eukaryota; kingdom Viridiplantae; phylum Streptophyta; class Magnoliopsida; order Asparagales; family Amaryllidaceae; genus Allium; species Allium cepa. The sequence goes on from CM060932.1 coordinate 378,017,157, forward strand.
TTTCATTTATGGCACGTATATGCTCTTCATGGCCGTCCTCTCTAGGCCTCCATCCCCTGGCGATATAAGGTACATATACATGACCAAGAAACGGGGAGACAGCCCCTCTTACATGTTCCTTGAGCCACATCGGAAGTGCCAACTTTTCACTAGCGCGTGGAGTAGCAAATTCGCCCTGTACAAGCAAGAGTGGTTTTACGTGCGCTGCCCCCAGGGCTTTGCGAGGCGATGGATTGAAGGAAATAAGTCTTTTTTCTGAGTTGATATCCGCTCCCGGTTGAGGCTGAGCTTCTCCTAACTTGCCGTTTTATCTTTTCAGGTTCCATCCCCCGCCCCGAGGGCCGAGGATACTCTGATGCTGTTGACGCCATTAGAGCTCTTCCCGCTGAAGAGCGAGATATCCGAGCCCTCATTTCCAATGAGTCGTTATCAAAGTTTGGCTTGTTAGCCCCTGGCCGCCGGGTTACTCTTCCAGAGGGCGCCTCGCTTCCCAAGCCCGTACACGTCAGAGGGAAAAAACTGCCTGAATCATCCATTCGCCCTTCTCTTGAAGCTCCGGAAGAAGGGGAAATTCCAGGCGAGTCACCCGAAAAGCAAGGTGAGGATTTGGGCTCTGCAGCCGAAGTTCATGATATTGAAACGTCATCTTCCCCTTCGAAGGGGAAAAAGGAGCTGGCGTGCAAGTCGAGGAAGGAGAAAGTTGGTGGGACTTCCAAAGTTACGCCTATTCAGCCAGAGAAAGAGGCTTCTTCACAGCGCGTTGAAAGTTCTCTGAAGGGCTTATTGAATCTCTCCATTCCCGACGACTTGCTCAACTATGATTTCAACGATCCGGAGCTGTTTAAGTTTCGCTCGCCCGTCAGAGGCGATGCGGGTGTCCTGGCCCCGATCCAAGGGGAAAAGACTCCCGTTAGCAAAGCCACTGGTCCGTCGGGGGGTAGCACTAGGACACACAGACACATGCATTTCACTTTGCATCACCTTTCTTTCACCATTCTGCTCTCTCGCTAATTCGCTATTGTTCGATTGCAGGTGACATGGGGCGCTCTCATGGATACGACCGCCTTCGCGGTTCATCGACTTTACGCCGGTCTGGTCGGGACTCGGGCCTCGAGAAGCGCCGAGACATAGACAGCGACAGAGACCGAGATTATCATGCCCGGGACTCGTCATCTCGGAAGAAAACTTATTATCAGCCAGAACACCACCAGGAGACCTCTTCTTATCAGGAGCGAAGCAAAGACAAACGTGGCCACGAGAGGTCGCATTCTGATGCTCCCTGGGACCAACACTCTGACTCTTTTTCTACCTGGCACTCCCGAGATTCTCATAGGAAGGGCGAACTCTCAAAGCCGCCTCCTCCCGCTCCTGTAAAAGACCCGACAGTGCCGGAGAGATTGAACGAACTTAAGGCTAAGTTTCCGAAGATTTGTTTTGATGGGTTAAAGTTCCTCCCGGCGATTCATCCTACTCCCAGAGATGTTAAACAAAATGCTATAGCATGCACCAATGACGTCTACGTGCAACATGACGCGTTTGTCCATCTGGCCGAGAAACTTTCTGAAGTCTCTATGGAGCGCCAGCACGAAATTGACCGCCTAAAGCTTGAAGCTATCCATGACAAGGATATTATTAAGGCCCAGGATGAAGAAATTGCCGCCTATAAGTCCGACCTTGAAGCTGCCCGTCAGAGCGCTAAGGACACCGCCGAGGCTGTTTCCCGCCTTGAATTGACTCATAAGAAAGAGCTCGATGAAGCAGTTCAACGGTGTGGGGCATTAACTTTGGAGAAAGACTCCGTTCAGGAGGAGCGAGATGTGCTTAATAGGCGAGTTAAGGAGCTCGAGGAGCAACTCAATAAGGAGAAGGAGGAGAAAGTGGCCGCCCAGGTTGAGGCACAGCACTGTTGTGATGAGATCGTCGCCACCCGGCTCTTAAAGGAGAAACTAAAGGACAATCTCTCCAAAGTTGAGGCCCTAAAGAATGAAGCCCATGAGGAGGGTAAAAAGATAGTGACTGCCGATGTTGACTCTCGCCTTGAGGCAGCTAGGGAAGAAGGTAGGGAGGAAATTAAGACTGAATTCGACCCGCTGATCGCCGAGTTCAATGCCCGAGTCCTCATGCATAGGGATTTAACTTTTCTGGACGACGGCTACCTTGAATCATTGGCCGAGGCATGGGAGACCCTGATTCAAATCAGGAGGGTTGAGAGCAGCGTCGATGAGGTTGACGAAGAAGCATTGATAAAAGAATTCCTGAGGGGGAAGGAGCCTTCAGATTTATCGGCGGCTAAAGCCCTCTACAGCAAAGGCTCTCCCTCCAGGAAAGAGAAAGAGGTGGCTACCGACTCTTCCGGCGTCGTGCCCCCAGTTCGCATGCCTACTCAATCGGCCAGTCGGCCAATACTTGACCCCTTCGAGCAGCACGTTGGCTATGACCCGGAAGCCCCCGGGCTTGGCATTCATGCCTTATCTCGCATCCTGGAGGGTGAGACCGCCCTGATGACTGAGAACCCACCGGCATCTGGTGAGTAACTTCTGTGCTTCACAAAGAACTTTCTCGTTCCTCCAGAAGTTGTTGTGTTCTAACACTTGTTCTTCTTTTTCACGATTTTTGCGCAGGCTGTTCTGACCCCGAGCCCACTCCGAGGAGCGATGCCGCCAAGGAGGTGGAGAAAAAGGCGAGTGATGCTACTCAAGCTGGCGGGGATCCTGGTCCAGATGCTCAAGTAATCGGGGCGCTTGATGAAGGCAAATCCGAATCTTCCTCGGAGAGTTTTGAAATAGAAATCACAGGCGCCTCTGAGCACACATCCGAGTTGAGCATGAAGGAACGGCTCGAGAAAGAGGAAAGAGATACGACCTCAGTCAAGGTCGAGCCGCGTGAAGTGGACCTGGACGATCCTCTGAACAAACCATTGAAGGTCATTCTTCCTGGCAAGTCCCAGCCCATGGATGTTCCCCCTACGTCTTCGGTCGTCACCCCTCCATCAGGGAAGGATTCCAAGAGTAAGCGCTCTGGGAAGGAACCATCCGGGAAGAAGTCAAAGAAACACAAGAAATGACCGTCGTCCCCGTTCAACGAGAACTAGTCTAAGTCATGTACTAATTTTTGTAGACCGTGTAAATAGGCTGTCGGCCCCGGACTTCGGAGCGTTTTTGTAACTGGAAGCTTTTTCTTGAATAAAGTTTGATCTTCACTTTTGTCTTCTCAAAAGACTTCTATTACTCAGTTTCTTTTATGGTTGTGATTGAAATCTGAATTGTGATGGGTAACTCAGACTTCTTGGTCCTTCTTTACATGGCTTGGGAGTTCCCCTGGATTTGATCAATCTCCACTTAGTGCTTCAAGCACTTAGAATATTTCATAGCCCGTATGTTGGGGACTTGACATATCCAAGTCATTTGCGTCGTAGTTCCTTTTCAAGGAATTCGGGGGTCTGAACTGCTTGTAATTGAGCCTATACACCGGACTCCGAGTACTCCAGTCCGTGCTCCGGGGACTCGGAGATCTTGAATCGTTTATACTCGGGTCCGCACTCCGGGGACTCAGAGTACTCCAGCCCGCACTCTGGGGACTCGGAGATTTTGAATCGTTTATACTCGGGTCCGCACTCCGGGGACTCAGAGTACTCCAGTCCGCACTCCGGGGACTTGGAGATTTTGAATCGTTTATACTCGGGTCCGCACTCCGGGGACTCAGAGTACTCCAGTCCGCACTCCGGGGACTTGGAGATTTTGAATCGTTTATACTCGAGTCCGCACTCCGGGGACTTAGAGTACTCCAGTCCGCACTCCGGGGACTTGGAGATTTTGAATCGTTTATACTCGAGTCCGCACTCCGGGGACTTAGAGTATTCCAGTCCGCACTCCGGGGACTTGGAGATTTTGAATCGTTTATACTCGAGTCCGCACTCCGGGGACTTAGAGTACTCCAGTCCGCACTACGAGGACTTGGAGATTTTGAATCGTTTATACTCGAGTCCGCACTCCGAGGACTTAGAGTACTCCAGTCCGCACTCCGGGGACTTGGAGATTTTGAATCGTTTATACTCGAGTCCGCACTCCAGGGACTTAGAGTACTCCAGTCCGCACTCCGGGGACTTGGAGATTTTGAATCGTTTATACTCGAGTCCGCACTCCGGTGACTTAGAGTACTCCAGTCCGCACTCCGGGGACTTGGGGATTTTGAATCGTTTATACTCGAGTCCGCACTCCGGGGACTTAGAGTACTCCAGTCCGCACTCCGGGGACTTGGAGATTTTGAATCGTTTATACTCGAGTCCGCACTCCGGGGACTTAGAGTACTCCAGTCCGCACTCCAGGGACTTGGAGATTTTGAATCGTTTATACTCGAGTCCGCACTCCGGGGACTTAGAGTACTCCAGTCCGCACTCCGGGGACTTGGAGATTTTGAATCGTTTATACTCGAGTCCGCACTCCGGGGACTTAGAGTATTCCAGTCCGCACTCCGGGGACTTAGAGATTTTGAATCGTTTATACTCGAGTCCGCACTCCGGGGACTTAGAGTACTCCAGTCCGCACTCCGAGGACTTGGAGATTTTGAATCGTTTATACTCGAGTCCGCACTCCGGGGACTTAGAGTACTCCAGTCCGCACTCTGGGGACTTGGAGATTTTGAATCGTTTATACTCGAGTCCGCACTCCAGGGACTTAGAGTACTCCAGTCCGCACTCCGGGCACTTGGAGATTTTGAATCGTTTATACTCGAGTCCGCACTCCGGTGACTTAGAGTACTCCAGTCTGCACTCCGGGGACTTGGGGATTTTGAATCGTTTATACTCGAGTCCGCACTCCGGGGACTTAGAGTACTCCAGTCCGCACTCCGGGGACTTGGAGATTTTGAATCGTTTATACTCGAGTCCGCACTCCAGGGACTTAGAGTACTCCAGTCCGCACTCCGGGGACTTGGGGATTTTGAATCGTTTATACTCGAGTCCGCACTCCGGGGACTTAGAGTACTCCAGTCCGCACTCCGGGGACTTGGAGATTTTGAATCGTTTATACTCGAGTCCGCACTCCGGGGACTTAGAGTACTCCAGTCCGCACTCCGGGGACTTGGAGATTTTGAATCGTTTATACTCGAGTCCGCACTCCGGGGACTTAGAGTATTCCAGTCCGCACTCCGGGGACTTAGAGATTTTGAATCGTTTATACTCGAGTCCGCACTCCGGGGACTTAGAGTACTCCAGTCCGCACTCCGAGGACTTGGAGATTTTGAATCGTTTATACTCGAGTCCGCACTCCGGGGACTTAGAGTACTCCAGTCCGCACTCTGGGGACTTGGAGATTTTGAATCGTTTATACTCGAGTCCGCACTCCAGGGACTTAGAGTACTCCAGTCCGCACTCCGGGCACTTGGAGATTTTGAATCGTTTATACTCGAGTCCGCACTCCGGTGACTTAGAGTACTCCAGTCCGCACTCCAGGGACTTGGGGATTTTGAATCGTTTATACTCGAGTCCGCACTCCGGGGACTTAGAGTACTCCAGTCCGCACTCCGGGGACTTGGAGATTTTGAATCGTTTATACTCGAGTCCGCACTCCGGGGACTTAGAGTACTCCAGTCCGCACTCCGGGGACTTGGGGATTTTGAATCGTTTATACTCGAGTCCGCACTCTGGGGACTTAGAGTACTCCAGTCCGCACTCTGGGGACTTGGAGATTTTGAATCGTTTATACTCGAGTCCGCACTCCGGGGACTTAGAGTACTCCAGTCCGCACTCCGGGGACTTGGAGATTTTGAATCGTTTATTATAAGCGTTCGTACGCTAGCCAGGATATCGTAATTTTTAATTGCGCGTCATAGGAATATCATACGAAGAGACATTGGTCATTCATGGAAAAGATGGCTTCAAGCCTTTATTGATGAAAACAAGCTAGATTATCTTATTACATGTCAAGAAGAAAGCATGCTGGAAATAAATGCAACTACCGCATAAAGGAAATAGACTAAGTGTAATAACGCCGCAAATGCTCGCTGTTCCATGCTCGAGGGAGTGTTGCACCATCGACGGTCGTTAGCTTGAAAGTTCCTTCTTCAAGCCTCCGTTCGATGACGTATGGACCTTCCCATGCGGGGTTCATATGCGAAGGGGTTGGAAAGACTCGTTTCAAAACGAGATCTCCTATACTAAAGGTTCTTGGCCGGACTTTTCCATTATAATATTTAGCGACTCGGTGTCTGTATGAGGCCGCTCTCAAATCAGCTTCTTCGCGTTTCTCATCAATGTAGGCTAATGATTCCAATAGGAGATCCTGGTTCGACGCAGGATCATAATAGGTCACCCGGTGTGACGGAACTTCAAGTTCTACGGGTATGACGGCTTCCGTGCCGTACGCCAGTGCGAATGGTGTGTGGCCAGTCGCGGTCCTGTGGGTAGTTCTATAGGCCCAAAGTGCTGTTGGGAGTTCATCCACCCACCTGCCTCTAGCCTTTTCCAAACGCTTCTTCAATATGGACTTGATGATTTTATTGACGGCTTCTACCTGCCCATTCGCCTTCGGGTGAGCAACTGCTGCGAAACTTTTCTCAATGCCATACTTCTGACAGAACTCTTTGAATTCCTTACTTTCGAATTGAGTTCCGTTATCCGTTATGATGCTCCGTGAGAGGCCAAAACGACATATGATATTTCGTACCACGAAATTAATGACTTTCTTGGTGGTGGTTGTGGCCATTGGCTCTGCTTCCGCCCACTTGGTGAAATAATCGACTGCCACTATTGCATATTTCGCGCCTCCTTTGGCTATGGGCAGAGATCCAATTAGGTCGATTCCCCACATTGCAAATGGCCAGGGACTAACCATTTGTGTGAGTCCCGTTGGCGGAGCTCTTGGAATCTTTGCATACATCTGGCATTTGTCGCATCTTCTCGCATAGTCTGTAGCATCCCGATTTACAGTCGGCCAATAATATCCATAGCGGAGGATTTTCCTCGCCAAAGTTTGCCCCCCGGTATGATCACCACATTCTCCCTCATGGACTTCTTCCAACACCCATTTTATCTCGTCATGGGCCACGCACCGGAGTAAGGGGGTCGAGAATCCCCTCCGATACATTATCCCGTCTTGCATTACATAACGCGAAGCCTTACGAAGGACTTGGCGTCTTTCGCTTCTTTTCTCAGGTAAGTCTCCGTATAGCAAGTACTGTTTGATCGGGGTCAGCCACGATCCCCTTTCAAGTTCGGTCTCCAAGACGAGATCTATCTCCATCATGTCTATACTTGGAGCAAGCAGAGTCTCGACAGGGAACAACCCCATCTGCTGCGCATCGCCAGTACTCGCGAATTTAGCCAACGAGTCGGCCTCCCTGTTCTGTTCGCGCGGGACATGCGAAATGTCATAATATTCCAGGCTTACTAGTAGCTCCCAGACCCGAGCAAGGTAAGGAGCCACTCTTTGTCCTTTCGCTTGGTAGTCTCCCCGTACCTGATAAACCACCAGCTGTGAGTCGCAGAAGATTTCGATGGACTTTACCCTTAGCTCATTGGCAAGTCTTAAGCCAGCAATCAGTGCTTCGTATTCGGCTTCGTTATTTGTCGCTGTAAATTCGAGCTTCAAAGTGTAGTAAATCGATCGGTTTTCGGGAGTTACCAGAACTATCCCAGCTCCTGACCAACGGTCGTTAGATGCCCCGTCAGTGAACATCTTCCATCGGACAGGAGGGATTATTTTGTGATTCACTCGGTTCATCCAGAATGGTGAACTCAGCAACGAAGTCAGCTAATGCCTGCCCTTGGATGGTCCTTCGCGGCAGGTAGGTGATATCAAACTGGCTTAACTCGATGTTCCACTTTAGCATCCTACCGGAAGTTTCCGGTCGTTGGAGTACCTGTCGCAAGGGTTGGTCAGTGTAAACACTGATTGAGTGCGCCTGAAAGTAGGGACGAAGCTTGCGTGATGCAATCACCAGGCAATAGGAAAGTTTCTCGATCTTTGGATAATTCTTTTCTGCCCCCGTCAGTCGTTTACTAACATAGTACACCGGCCTTTGAACCTTGTCTTCTTCGCGAACTAGGGCTGTACTGATAGCGTGTTGGGACACAGCCAAATATACGTACAACGTCTCGTGGTCTACGGGTTTTGACAACACTGGAGGACTTTCCAAGTGTCTTACCAGGGCTCGGAATGCTTCATCGCAGTCAGTCGTCCATTCGAAGTTTCTCTTTCCTTTCTTTATGACATCGAAGAAAGGAACACACTTATCTGTGGCTCTGGATATGAATCGGCTGAGCGCAGCTACTTTTTCGTTCAAGCTCTGTACCTGTTTTATGGTTCTAGGTGCCCGTATATCTCGGATGGCCTGGATCTTTTTCGGATTAGCTTCAATTCCTCGTGCATTCAAAATGAATCTCAAGAACTTCCCTGATGCCACGCCGAATGAACACTTTGAAGGATTGATCTTCATCCCATAGTGCCTTAGTATCTCGAACATTTCCGCCAAGTCTCGAATGTGGTCGTTTGACTGCCGTGACTTCACAAGCATGTCATCCACATAGACTTCCATTGTTCTCCCAATCTGATCTTTGAACATTCGATTTACCAGACGTTGGTAAGTTGCTCCGGCGTTCTTCAATCCGAAGGGCATCACTACATAGCAGTATAACCCAACATTCGTGACAAAGCTGGTGTGTTCTTGGTCCGGGATGTGCATCGGAATTTGGTTGTATCCAGAGTATGCATCCATAAATGACAATAACTCGTGCCCTGCCGTTGAATCGACAGTTGATCAATTCGTGGTAGCGGGAAGCTATCCTTTGGGCACGCTTTGTTTAAATCAGAATAGTCAACGCAGATTCTCTATTTCCCGTTTTCTTTCTTTACCAACACAGGGTTGGACACCCATTCCGGGTAGAGGGCGTCGCGAACAAACCCATTGGTTTTGAGTCTATCCACCTCCTCTTTGAGAGCTGTGGATCTTTCCGGGTCCATGCCTCTTCTTTTTTGCTTCACAGGTACGTGTTTCGGGTCTATATTCAACATATGGCTCGCAATTGCCGGGGAAATCCCACGCATATCAGAGTGTGTCCAGGCGAAGACATCAAGATTTGCTCGGAGGAAATCAGATAAATTCTCTGCCATTAAGGGATCGAGCTGCGACCCAATCTTAAGAACTCGTGTCGGGTCGCTGTGGCTAACTGGAACGTCGATTATTAGTTCGGCCGGTGCTGCGTCTGGTTCCCTGGGTTCCCTTTCGTCGTCTCTCGGATCTATGTCTTCAACGATCCGAGAATGTCTCCCGAGCCAGGGCTCGGGCGCTAATTGTCAATCATCAGAATTCGGGATGCGGACGATGCTGTCCGCAGTCTTCCCCTTTTCTCTGCGCTGGGCTTCTCTCAACTCAGCCACGTAACATGCACCTCTGGTTGCTTGGTCGCCATGCACTACGCCGACTCCTTTGTCCGTCGGGAATTTCAGTGTGAGGCACCACGGGGCCAAGGCTGCCCTGAAATCTGCGAGGGCTGGTCGTCCCAAAAACACGTTGTATGGTGAATCGACATCCAGCACTATGAACGGTAGGATTCGCACTCTCCTGCGTTCACCTTGTCCCACTTCAACTGGTAACTCCACATATCCTACTGCGTCTGTGGCTGCGCCGTTAAAGCCATGGATTCGGGCTTTAGATGGCTTCAAATCCTTAGTTTCCAGCTTCATTTGGCCATACGCTTTCTTGAAGATGATGTTAACTGAACTTCCGCAATCAATTAAGATTCTCCTTACGAATGCTGGTCCGATGGTTGCGGATATGACCAATGGATCGATGGTGGGAGCTTCCACCTTATCCGCATCTCTATTCCTGAATACAATATCGTCGCGCATCGTGCAAAGCTGCTTTGCGGGAGTTCCATCCTCCACATTTGAACATCACTCATGCTCTGTGTGTCTCAAGGAATTAGCGTATCGCTCCATTTCCTGCCAATTTTTATCCGCGGGATGAGGTCCACCAGCAATTGTGTTAATAATCAACCTTCCCACAGTTCGAGTAGGTTGCTCTGGTTGGTGTGGAGCTGGGCCACGTCCGGGGTCTGAAGTCTCTTGTCTCCCTTCTGGCGTGTCTTTGACGAATTCCCGCAGCTTCTTCTGTCTAATCAATTTTTCAATAGCGTCATGGAGATGCCTGCATTCGTCTGTGTTGTGCCCATAAGACTCGTGAAAGCGGCAATACTTACCAGTCCGCTTTTGCTCCTCTGTTGATTCTTTAGGGCGTGGTTTTCTATATTGAAAAGTGTTGCAGGTCGATAAGTAGATGTTTTCAAGAGACGCATTCAGTGGAGTGTATTCGTTGTAGGTTGGGATCCTTGACTTCCATCTCCCCGTTTCCTTCTTCTTTCCAGGATTTCCACTTCCAGTTCCCTTAGACTGCCCGGGCTTATTTTGGACGCTGGCCTGGGTTTTTCCAGGGTTATTGTCGGTTGCCTTCATGGCGATGCTGCCCTTTACATATTCCTGAATGGACCCTGGTGCCTTGTCTTTCCTTATCCACCGAGCTTCTTCCCTCCTTATGAACTGGTGGGCTTTCGAATAGAAACGTTCCAACGTAGCTGGTGGCTTTCCTGCCAACCAGTCCCCAAATTCATAGTCTGGATCCACTCCACGCATTACTGCCATCAAAATCGCGTGGTCATTTGGATTGCTCACTTCAGTAGCAGCAACATGAAACCTCTGCAAGTATGCTTTCAGTGATTCTCTGGGAGCTTGAGTCACGCTTGATAAGGACATCACATCCTTGGGTCGAGTGGCGTGTATCCTAAACTGTTCTATGAATTTCCTTGCTAATTCGTCGAAGTTTGAGATCGACCGTGGAGGGAGTCGAGTAAACCACAGGGTGGCAATTCCGGACAGAGTTATTGGAAAGCACCTGCACTTAGTTGCATCGTTGGCCCTTGCTGAATCCATCATCCATTCATACCTCATTACATGTTGTCTAGGGTCAGTTTTTCCTTCATATGCGGGTATGGTGGGCATGCTAAACTTCCTTGGGTATTCAGCCTGTAGAATGGTATCTGTGAAGGGAGTATGACTCTTAGACATTCCCCAATCTTCATTAGTCAAACCTTGATTCTCTCTCATCAACTGCCTGACCATAGCTGTCAAATCCGGGGTTTGTACGGTAGGAGGAAGATTGGGTTCCGCTCCACGGGCTTGATTTCTAGTAGAGCGATCAGTGGCACCTGCTCGGTCATCTTCATCCCTGCGGCGTCTACGCTTGGGAGGTTCATCCGCTGAAGTTGAGATATCATCTTCAGAGTAGGGGACAGGGCTACCTCCAGCATTCTGATGCTGCTGTTGAGCAAGTCGAGCCATGAGGTCAGCATTAGCTTGCATTTGCTCAATGAGTTGCCTTCTGCTTTCCGTAAGCTCTTTTATCAAGTCATTCAGTTCTGCTCGTGAAACAGCTTCCGCTTGGTTTTGGCTGGAGGGCCTCGTGCCTCGAATTGCTTGTTGATCGCTTGGTCCAAGTTGTTGAACACTAGCGGTTTCGCGGGCATCTACATTTTGGGAGGTCGATCTTGTTCGCGGTCTTCCCATGGTAGAGTCGTTGGTTGCAACTCTGAGTAGAATCAGCAGATGCCTTATGGATAATTACGGATCTTCCTCGGGGGATTTATGCAATCCAGTAGCTACAAAGTAGATCCTCACAACCTGAGAATTCAATTCTCAGTGAAAGCACCAAAATGTTAGCGCCAAAATTGGTCGCTAACACCCTTAGAGAGTTTGTGTAGAGAGATTAATGAAGAAGATAGATTAAAATAGAGAAGATAATATAAATTAAAATGTGGGAGACGTGAACACAGAATTTATAGTGGTTCAGCGTTGTAGCCAACGTCCACTTTGAAGTTGATCCTTTTATTTCTTCACTTTAATCTTGATTACAGATACAATCCGCTTTTATGTATTCAAATACAATTGTGAAATAAAAGTAGAGGTCTTGGATGAGATTAGAAAATGGCAGAGTCTCCTCAGTGTTCTCTGAAATCTCTCCCTTTTTTCTGTGCCCCTGCCTCTCTATATATAGACGAATGTGGACTAGACTTCCCTGGTGGGCCAGATGGCTAGACAGCTTGGTCCAAATAGGGCATGCTCTGTGTGCCGAGTAGAACATGCCGACCGATAGGAACGCCAACTGATAGTAATGCCAAACGACAGGTGTGCCGAGCCCCCCTAATGCCGAATGATCTCCTTGTTGAATGGAGGAGGTGGGCCAAATGATCACTTCGGCCGAGTGGGAGGAGGCCGAGCATACTGACTTCCTTAGGGAGCACTTGTGCCGAGTGAACTAAGCCGAACAATCTTCTGGAGGCCGAACGTTCCACAAATTGCCGAGCAGCGTGCTAGTGCCGAACAATAGTTGGATGCCGAGTACTATGGGATGCCGAACGCTTTTGTATGCCGAACGTTCCCAGAGGCCGAGTGCTCCTTTATGCCGAGCGTCCTCGTACGCCGAGTATAACTCTGTACGGCCGAACAACCCCTGATGCCGAGTACAACTCTGAATGACCGAACGTCTAGTTGCCTGGTCGATTTTCCAGGTAACACATCAAATAATAAATAATTTCCCTAAATTATTTATTATCCCCAAAATATCTTTGCAAGATATATTTCTATTTCTAAACCTTTTTTGAAAACAGTTTTCAAACACACTTTTCTCATGAAATAAATTTCCAAATATTTATTTCCACTGAAAACACCATGCACAAAAACTTTATATTTTTAAAATAATTTAAAACGCTTTATTATATAATATCCTTTAAAACATTTAAATTAAAAATTACTTTATTAAAAATTTATACTTTAGGAATATTTAAAATGAGGTTATTTTATAAAATATAAAACTAGATTTTCTCTTTTTAAATCAAAATGCCAAGGTATCTTTAAATAATTACTACGATAATAGATTTGAAAAATACTTACTTTAGAATTTAAACATTTTAGAAATAAAAAAATTTTAAAACATGCTTTTTAAAAAAACATTAAAGCCTTTAATTTATATTTAAAAATTTACTTTGAAAATGTACTTGACTATCCAGGGAAATATACTTCTCTTCACATCCTTTAAAAATAAATCACTATTTATTTTAAACAAAATTTCCCATTTCTTTAATTAATTCCCATCGTGAATTTATTCTTCAAATATCCACTGATATATTACTTCACCTTTATAAAACCAATGTATAAATTCCAAAGTCTTACTTCTCTTTTAAAAATCCCGGTTTTACACAATTAAATCAATCTCCAAATTGATTTCCAATTTACTTCATTTTTAAATAAATTTCCTTACTTACTCCATTTATTTCAAAATCCATTAACTTCAGATTTTATTTCTTCATTATGATTTAAAATCTTATTAACCGAAAGTACCAATTTCATATTTTCTAAATTTCTTCTTTATCCTTTCAAGTAAATTTTAACCTTGAATTTTAAAATAAATTCTTTATTCCTTTAAATATTATCACTTGAGGTTTATAATTCATTATTTTTTTTTTGATTCAAATCCCCTTTTTCCATACTCGAAATTATTTGTTAGAATTTTAAAATCACTTTCATTCTTTTCCAATTCATTCTTAAATTTGTTCAAATTTTCTATAATTATTTTACCTAAAAATACACTCGTTTTATTTTCCTTTCAAACATCCAATTCTTTATTATTATTTTTGATAACTCAGCGAACTGAAATATACTCAAGCAAACCATAGCATTCAATATAATTCATCAACATAATATCAAATATTCATAACACGGAATATTAAATAATCCAAATAATTTTGAGGAATCCAGTTGGATCTCTCCAACCTGTTTCCTTGCATCCACAGATGTTAGCACAATACCAGTTCCACTTCGAGGTGGAATATCACGGTATATGGGTTTTAAATATAATATCATCTGCTATTATGCGGCGCATAGGGTCTTATCCGCTATATAATGCGGGAAATAAATCATTCCAATATATACTATATACTACTATATAATATATCACATTCAACCAACTCAATCAAATATTTAAATGAAACCATTTAAATTTAAATAGAAACCAGATGAGTGAGTTTAACTCACCTTTGACCAAAGATTTGTAACCCGATCCACACCGGCGTGATTTCTTTCGGAATTTAACCTTGTATAAACATTAGACGATTTCATTAATATTCAAACCAATCGAATAATTAAATTCTCCTTTGATAAATTTAATTAATTGGTGATTTTATTTTAATAGTTCTCATTTTAAACAAATGATTTAATCTAAATAATTAATTAATTTTAAACCAATAACTTAAATTTTAAACAAACAATTTAAATTGTAAACTAATTTTCCCCTTTTGAAGGTCGTTTGGTAACTAAGAATTAATAAGTTAGTTAAACCATTTTCTTTATTTTCAAATCCATTATTTAAAATAACTAGCAAATTTGCTAAAATTTTGTTTCCCTTTCTGGATATAATATTAAGATAAACAAAATACCTTTCCCGCCAATAGCACCCTTCTTGAACCAATCAACCCGACCATGGCCGACCCTAGCACAAACACACCAAAAACTCTCAGAACTGCTGCTCCACCTCGACCAGGACTCAAACTGTCACTGCATCGGTTATCAAAAACCCATTCTACCATCACTTCAAAACCCCAAGTCGAAAGTCAACCATCTCCATGCCATCGTCACTTCCACGGTTCCCCCTTTCTCGACATAGCGGCCTACATCTTCAATGACAAAAGAATCGAACCTCATACCATCAAACAAACTTCCACTGTCGCGCCCATAAATCCTGCGACTGACCTACTCGAACGACCCACATCGAGACCCTCTACGTTGTCGCTCCTCACCACGTCGCCAAGTCTTGCTCGCCATCGCGACTCAAAAGAATAAATTGAGATCAACTCAGGTATTGCAACCACACACTCTGACCACGCCGCACCCCTAACAAATCTCGAATCCAAATCTCGAGTAATTATGGAAAATTTCTGGTATCGGCCACCAGAAAAGAGGCGCAACTCAAGATCATCGAAATCAAACTTGAATCGTTACTTCGCAAGAAAAATTGAAACCCTGAAATCGAGTTGAGATGAGGCTAGGGAAAAGTAAATGGAATCGGCCATTTTTTCTTTTCTTTTTTCTGTTCGATTTTAAAGGAGGCGATTATATTTCAATTTGGATTTTAAACACGAGATGAAGGAGGAGTTCGGCATTTCCTTTTGATTCGAATGCTTGTGAATCTGAAACGAACGAAGACGCGGTTTATAAAACGGAGAGAAAGGTAATACGAGTTGATTGAACGGAAGAGGGGATGGCTTGCGTGAAAACTTAGACTAGCTTATGAAGGAAGGAACTGCTTTGATTTGTTTTATAATTTTTATTCAATTATAGAATGTCTCGTTCGCATACCTCAAAATCTTGAACCCCGATCGAGAAGTGCCGCTTGACGTTTATATGTTATACCCCTATTCCGAACGTAATGGAAAAGGTTTCAACTCCTAATTCGATCATACGGAGAAGATAGCTTTTTTGAACCCAGTTATTTTATTAAATTTTCGATATAAATTTCAGCGCATTTATATATTGTACGCTCACACAGCATATCCAAATGCTACGAAAATAGAAATCCGATAATAATACAATATTACGGATCCAATGGAACTGGTTTCGTCGAATTTCGAGATTGTGCCTCAGAAGGCTATTTTTAAATATCGATTTAAACGATAAAATTTCAAAACTTAACAAAACACTTCCGAATCAAATTTTAACACTTTTACTATCTTCAGTACTATCAATATAAATTTTACAAACCCTTAAATTATTTTTAACAGGCTTAAAATTGAAGATTCAATATTTCACCCAACTTCCAATTATTAAATTCAATAATTCAATTATCAAACAAATAGTGATATTTGAAATTCAAGTTAAAAATTAACTTTTAAACATTTAAAATCAATTAAATATTCCGATTTCAAACATCCAAAAATTCCGGGTCATCACATTCCTCCCCTTTAAAAGAATTTCATCCCCGAAATTACTAGTTAAGAAGAATGGTGCACAACCCGTTAACTATTCCCAAAACCAACAATTCAACATCCTACCAACTATCTTTTTATAGAAGACCCATTATCATTCTTACTAACTTTCCAAACTCTCCCATAATTTTCAAACAATATTATTTGCTCAATCGTTCAAATTTCAATTTTAAAACCAAATTTTGATAATTCTAAATTTTCTTAAAAAAATTCTAACTCCCTAAATTTTCGAAAAATTTCTCCAGCGTCTCCTTTGCGCGGCTAGCTTGGTACAACTACAAAATGCCTCTATAGGCTCCCAAATTCCAAAAGAAAACAAAAGGCCAAGTGGCTAGATCAAAAACCCAATCAAATTTCATACAGAAATTTAAACACATACCTTTTTGTCGATCAATTCAAATTTATCTTCTGAAATCAAAAATCCAAATTTTTCCCACTTGATTTTTAATACCTGTATATCCAGTTTAACCATATCCAACTACAGATTCCAAAATCATTTTATACACTTCTTTACAAAATTTTCAATATTCATTCCATTAAGCCCGTACGATGTACCTATATCATTCGTACGCAATACCGAATTTGATCGCTTACTCGATCACACAATTTTATTTCCGAACTAGTATCGTCCACCCGACTTCCTAGTGCGGACTCAGATCTGGTTTCTTGATCAGAAACCGTCATTCTCCTTGCATAGTCATCACTATGTTAGAGAATTTTCAGAATCAATCAAAATCCATACCCAGGGTTTGCCATTGAAAATCGAGTGAAAAATCCTAACTCGGGTCGATATAACTATCTCAAAATTCTGTTCTCGATTCTGGATCAAATTGCTATGCGAATAAAATAATATATGTACATCCTACGTATTTATCTCAATATATTATCAACTATATCAATTATCTTTTATTCACATTCATTTTTTTAAGTTCAATATAAGTATTTTATACGCTTCATATATTTATTTTCACTTCACCACTTTAGTTTATATCTACTTCTGTTCAAATTGGTTCTCTCGTTTCCATATGAATTTAATTTATCTGCAACTCTGAATATTGAATTTTATCTTCCATTTGTAACTGATTCATATTATTATTTTAAATTAATTTCATTCACTAATTTGGATGAATGGAAAGTTATTTGTTTGATTTTGATGCCAATGATTAAATGTTTGTATTTCATCCAAGATATATAAAAATACTCATTTATGATAAGCGATAAAAATGCTTGCTAGATTTGGTCTTGAATAAATTGAATGATACTTGGCTATAATTGATATGTTAAAGATTTTGAGAATATAATAAATTGCTAAGTATGTTATGAATGAAATGCAATTTAAATGGATGAAATGTGTGCTTTGAATTACTACAGGTGCTTTTTAATACTTGTTTGATTTTAATACAAGAATATTAAGCTTGATTTGCCCATAATATGATTATGCAAGTTTATTATTTCCCATTAATGTTATGATATAAATATATGATCTGTTATGTAATATTTACCAAGTTATAGGGCTGTCAACGAGTACCTGAAAAATCTAAAATATGTCCATATCTGTATCCAAGATATAAAAAAAATTCCGTTATCCGAAGAAGAATACAGATGTGGATATGGCCATATTCATATCCGATAATTATTAATTCTATAGTTATTTTTTGTGAGTTTGTTACATAAAATGATTGTCTTTATTATTTTATCTATGTAAAAAAATTAATATGTATATAAAAATAAATATTTTCTACTTAAAATTATTTTTCTTAGCATATTTATTATTTTTAAATTTTTAGTACCGATATGGATTAATAATAAGTCAAAATTTTGTATTTATTTGTTTAGATTTATTAATTGTTAACTTGTCAAAGAATAGCTGATAAATATTCGATATCCATCCGCATCTGTGGATACGGATATTCAAAAATAATTTTGGATGTAGATACGGATATGGCACTATCCAAATCTATATCAGACCGTTTACAGGCCTACCAAGTTATGATGCAAATTTATGAAATAAAATGAGTTACATTTGCAAGACATTAAATTGATGAAAATAAGATATGAAATCATTTGAGAAATAAATGATGGTTGAAAGATCAAATGTTTTGAAAATAATAAATTTAAGATATGATGAGAATAGTATGAGGTATTGACTACAAGACTGCCAATGTACATCCAAATGTACTGATTCGAGGATCACTACATGAATCGTGACGACCTCGTCCATCATCACTATGTCAAACTAATTTGTTGCTTGAAGAAAAGATGAAGATGAGGGTGTGGTGCTAATGAAAGAAAGTAGGGCTAGAGATGGAGACTAGAAGGTGACTACGGCACAATGGTAATAACAAAGGAACCAAGAAGGACGAGCAATAAAGGGATTATGTGGGGGCCACCACAACTGATCAAAAAATCAGGTACAAAGGACCGTGATGACTTCTCGAGGTAGATAGTCTAGTAGAGGGTAAATCCACAAAGGAAATTCACCAACCCTAATCTTACGTGGATTTACGGAAGAGAGTGAAAAAGAACCTATAAGTAAAAGAAGAAAATGCCGACCCTGCAAAATGAATGATTTGAAATCATGATTTGTATTTATACGACAAAAATAGCTCTTATAATATGGACATATTGTGATATCCTAGTTGACCAGAGTTGTAGCTGCGAGTCACGATAAATAAAGTCTTGACACATGTGTTATCATTGATTTATAAAGAATGGATTATGGGCAGGATTTGACATGGTGTGAGTGACGTCTATGTGTTTGAGAATGTCACATTTAAATCGGACATTGCCTATTTAATGTTTTTGATCCTGTTATACTCAGAGCTAGACTGCTAGCCCGACTCATGGTTTTTTATGTACTTAACAATTTTAGTTTAGATTAAAAGTTGTTATACATTTGCGAGGTAACATTTATATGGGATTTATAGGCTATGGCATGGAGGTGGTGTAACAACCCGTACGTTAATAGGCCTAAATTTAAACAAAAATCGAAACCCAAGTCCATCAAAGCACAAATTGTTCGTTTTGGTATTTGCAAATAAGCATGAGCATTACAAGAGATTGATAGAAATTTAAACTCATAGCGAAAACAACAATAGAATAAGAATACTAACTTTCACTACTATTTTGGAATTAATGGTGTTTATTGGATAATAGATTGTCACATCAGCATCAAACATAAGAGAAAAGAAGACTTCTCCAACAACAAAACATGTCCAGCTCCACTGACCCGCTCCTCTAAATCTATCATGTGGATTGTAATGAGGAGGGGTCAGAACAATGCTCTGGTGACTGGAAAATTTATAACCTGTCCATAATATAAATTTATACCTATTGGTTTTCATTTAATTGTTATGTCTATCAAGGTTAGAAATTCTAATCTAACCTTGCATTGCATGTACGATTACTTACTTACTCATTTTCAAGGTACAAAATACTGACGAAACCTTAAGAACCACCCAATATTATCAAATCCATTTGCCGCTTAATATTTCTAAATATGAAGCAGGAATCTACTATCACCACATAATACTTTTAAAAAAGAAATAGGTAGGTTTTGACATTTAAGAGTTTAATCGAGGTAGACTCTGACATTGAAGAACTATTACTAAGGTGGACTTCTAGCGTCGTCGTCATTGGTCTATTGGTCTTGCTACAAATACCTTTGACTACTATATATGGCCTTATAATTTATAACAGTCATTCTACTAACATGTCTATAGTCATTAAAGTCATATAAATGTGAGAGACTATACCCAAGCCACTTAATACCTCATTAACAAGGACTAGGCAGGCCTTTGACCATTAAATACCTATTTTATAGGTAGGCCTTTGCCATTTAATACCAAACCCTAAAATGGACTCCACACTAGTACTATCTAACTAACATTGTTTGGAAATCTCATTGAGCTACTTAATACTTCTTTTACAGGGAAGAGGCAAATAATACAACCACTTAATACCTCAAACCTAAGACGAACCCTTTCCCAAGATATCCATCATCACTCTTAATTATAAATATGGAATCTAAGTAGGTTACTCCTTTCGGTAGGAAAGCAGACCATTCAATAGCTAGTTAATATCTCAATACTGAAGTAAAACTTTTTAGAGATATCCTTATTTATTTGGAACCTCGCAATGTTACTTAATACTTATTATTTAGGAGAGAGGCGGACCCTACAGTCGCTCAACACCTCAAATATGAAGCGAACCCCCATGGAGAATCTCTCACCACTCCTAGTTATAAATTTGGATCATTTAATACTTTCCCATTAAGAAAACAAGTCCAATCTCAAATGTCATCATGGGTTCTTGGATTAATGACATCTCAAATAAGTAATAAGTGCACCCGACTGCTGGTAGCCTCAAAGTGAAGGACATCCCTCCATCGAGTGACTCTACTGACCTCATATCACTAATCTACGAAGTTCAATAACTATCCCAAGTCATTGCTTATATTACCTTAGATAGAACTGGACTTAGCTTACTAATTCCCTTTTTATTTAAGGAAAAAAAGATTTACGTTTTATCTAACCTATAAATTCCCTTTTAATGATCACAAATGTCAATTTATCCGTAAAATCCTAATGGACATTTCTTAAGACATTTATATATGATTTTTAATTTCAAATTATTAATCTTTTTATATCTATTCCATTTTTATCAGTCCCATTAATCCATTTGCTTCTACTAATTATAACCCTTAATCTAATACTATCCATTATCTCTCATTAATTGCCCATTAATTTAGGTTACAATCTTTCATTTTCTATTAATTAATTAATGAGAATTCCTAATTTATTTCCTGGTAATAGGAATTACTAGATTTCCTAATTCTACCTATTCGATTCCCTAAATATAATAATAACTAATGAACGTTACACATAAATAATGCATGAACGTTGTTCTTCTTTATTAATGCAACAAATACGTATAAACTACCTAATAAAACCACCTAATCTTATCCAGTTATGCTTTCCATATTTAATTTGTTGGAATTAGATTCCTTATGGAGATTTTCCTCTATGAGTTCCATAAATTAGGAAGATTGACTCCGTTTGAAATTACAAAGAATGAATAATTTCTTTTTGATTGGAATAGATAGTGTAATCTATGGAGGATAAATCTATACTTTACACATGTCTTCCCTTTTTGTTTGTAGGCATTTCTCATTAAATCAAACGTCGCCCTCTTTGAATCTAAAGTGGAAAAAATAAACAAACAGAAATCAAACGGATGTTCTTTCCATAAATTAGATTATGGAAAATCTATAACAAAGCACAAATTTGGGCAATAGTCCAAGAATCTTGATTTATACCCAAGTAAAGACCTAGAATAAAAATGTGCAATATTCAAATTCTAAAATCTTTGGGACTGATTTCCATATCAAAGTGTGAACATATTTCAAATTAGATCTAAACAAGAATATGTAGGCAATAGTTTTCTACACTAGTTTGAGCCTACAATTCACAAATAAAATTGATTTAGGCATAAAAATCAAATGTATCCCAACGGAATAGATTTAAAATCATAAACAATATATTAAGTTTCCCACTCACCTTTTAAAAGCGATCCAAATCTCCATATCTGAAGTAGAACCTTAAATTCATCTTCAAATCCTTTTTAATCAAAGAAATATGTATAAAATAAATATGCATACATTAGAATTGCAGATCTGAGAAGAGATTTGGGATTGAAGGGAAGTATATATATAATTACAAATACACACACAGATATATATATATATAACCTCGTTTTCGCTTATTGTTGATTTTCTCTTCTTCTTGTCTTATTTTATTTCTATTCTTCTCCACTTTATTTATATATAAATATAAATATTTATTTAATAATTTAGAAAATGACGGAGTATAGAAAATGGCAAAGCTTCACTGTTGCTTTCAGAAAAAATACGAGAAGAGAAGGTTAGGCCTGAATTTATTGACGTTAGAATCAACCACAGCTGTTCGATTTAAAATATTAAATCTGGGCCTTTGCGGCCAAAGTTTATTGCAGTCGCCTAAAGGCGACCGGTCGACCGCCCAAGAAGCACCGGTCGACCGCTAGCGATCAATAATTCCCAGTGCCAGGTCAGCGTGTAGGCCCGGGTAATTAGTTATTGAATGTTAATTTATCTAATCAAATTATTTCTATTACGAAATTCGTCTCCATTGGTAACTTCTTCGTTTAGACAACGACCGCAAAACTCCGAATATGAAAGTTTCTTAGAATTTTTCCATGAATGTAATAGTGCAAGTTTCATGGTCAAATTCTAATGTTTGTAACAAATTCCATTTTTGGAGCTAAATTAATTAACAACTAATTAACTAAATAACTAATGTCAAATTGCGGGGTGTTACATCCTTCCCTCCTTGAGCTGAATTTCGCCCCCGAAATTTCATTAATGACTAAGTCATGGTTTTGGCTTCTAATTGTCCTAAACTACACAAACAATGAGTTTTCAGTCAATTTTGCAACCAAAAATGCACAAGTGCATAGTGTAATACTGTATCATTACATAGAAAATACATATGCAGAAAAATTCAAAATCAGATCTTGCTGCATGAATGCATTTCTTTGAAACATTTTTGAAAAAAAATGATACAAACTATATATATACTGGCAGTTTTGTATGTATGCAGCTTTTGAAAAATCTTGTCAACCAAAACCACCATACTCCTACGAATAGAAGTATGAAGCAACCGATTGTGCATCCACTTCCTACCATCCAATCTAACGCATCGAAAAATCACTTCATAAACATTACACCTATGTCGAAAAAAGGAATTTAGACGGAGAATTTAACATTCTTAGCACTATATAATATTCTCATTCCCGTAGTACAACGGAAATTTCCTCGCTACCCTAGACTTACTCCAATTTTCCACATACAAAATGCATAAGGGGGCATATTTTCAAGCTCTAAAATGGAATTAATCCTAAAAGTAGACTATGCACGTTGTCGACGAAGTACGAAAATAGAAATTCCAAGGCTAAAATTGTTCTTCCCTTGTTATTGCTGCATTTTGTATCGTCGATTCTATTACAGCACTAAATTTGCAAATTCTAATTCTATTGGCATTCCCTATGCTTAACATATGGCCTTCAAAATTAAATATTTCACAAAAATATTTCTCACTTTTCAAATTTGTACGTTATTTGAAAAGTAAAATCCTAAAATATATAGACGTACATTTTCCCTTGAAATCAATTTTTGGACAATAATTCTAAAATTTAAGAGTGAAAAATAACTAAAACCTAATTATTTTTTTACGAGAGTAGCTTTTCAAATCAAAGGAAATTTTTCAAAAAAATTTCCTTTTCAAAAAATTTGATAAATTAAGCTAAAATTCAGCATAGTCGGAAGTAAATTATGTGCTAAATGTGTAAACGAAATTCTAATATTATATACCTAAACATTTCCCATAAAACTTGACATTTAATTTAAAATTGTCATTAAATCTATTATTCAAAAAAAGTAGCTTTTAAGAAACATGAATAATTAGGGGGCTTTGCCATGTCCTTTGTTAAAATTTTCCAACTATTCTAAACTTCCAATCTTACATTGCATTTACTGTTAATTAGGCGCCATTTATGAGATTTCCATATTTATACTACTTCTGCACTATACATATATAATGTAATGATCCCCTTTTCGACCATCGAAAGTCGACACCGAATACATCCATGGTAATCAAATGCCGAACATCCAATTGCCGAAAAGGAGAACTATTAGGATAAAATAAAAATAAAAGAATTGAGAATAGGAAAATCAAAATCTCATAGTGGAATCGATGACATATAATATAAAAAAGACGATAAAAATGGTAACTCCAAAATACCATGTACATCAGAGTTAAAAACAAACCTTGCCAGCTGGACAATTATAAAATTCCGACCATACAAATTACTGATAAGTATAACATATGATACAATGGAAAATAAAACACTACGTAAAGATCCAACTTTTCTCCAATAACTCCATATTGCCAAAGCTAAGTTGGGATAAACTCAGTCTGACGTTAGCATTATAATAAAATAATAACACCTGGGTCGTCTGGAAAACCAGCGTAAGAAAACTCAAGTAATATAATGAACATATAAAAATTCTGTGAGACCAAGCCGCTAACGCGGAACGAGATTTTTCCTCACAAGAATAACATCCATAGACGAAGAAATGGGAAACAAATCAGAAAAAAAAATTACTCATGAAAGATTGGAAATAAACAACACAAACAATTCAAATAAAAAGGGCGAGTACTAGTAAGAACAATTCCATACTTAATGAATGCATTGAATGGGCATAAATAATATCAAATGCTAGGCTTGAAAGAATTGCAACAAATAATTAAACATAGACAAGGGCACAAGGCAGTTCATCATGAAATTAAGGAAACAATTCAATGATTTGAATTAACAAGGGAAATAGAAGTTTTTCCAGTAATAACTAGGAGGGTGGGCCTCCCTTACCGAAAGTATACTTCTAGATAAATAATTGAGAAGGTCATGTACTCTGTGACACTTCTCGAAGATATCTAAGTCATACTCCGCCAACCTTACTGATAATCCGAGTATTTCACTTCTTAATGCACAGACCGAATCCAATCTAGAGTTGATGTGAAAATATCCTAATAGGAGGAACCCCACATAGCTTGGCTTCCGCTCTCCCTTTGGGTTTAGTCATTTTCGACAAAGGATAACAAAGCTCAAAAGAGCAACAAACCATCTTAGAGTGACGAAATACAAAGAAGATAGTAGAATCGAAATCAATAGTCGATAAATCAACTATCTTGTGTGATAAAATGGTTATTCACACTTGCGCTTGTTTTTCATATCATAGTACTTTTAAAGACACTTTAAAAACACTCTTTAAAATTATCTTTTAAAATGCCAAATTATATTTTCTAAGTATATTAAAATCAAGGTCAAACAAATGTCAAAACATTGTTTATTATAAACCCAAACAATTTACACTTAGCTTTATTTTGAAACAATTTCTTTTAAAAAGATCCTTTCATTTATAAACTATTATATATAAATTTCTTCAACTTTTATTATCATAGAAGATAATAAATCAATTAAATTACTTTGATAAATTAAAACAAATGTTAATTATCCCGAAGGATACTTTGTAAAAATGTTTTTATTACTTCAAAACCATATTAATTATTCCCTAAGAAAATAAATCAAATTTAAAAATCCCCTTTTTTAAATTTAAATCAACATTAATTATCTCATAAAATAATCAATCACATTTATAATCTTTTATAATTATAAAAACAATATTAATTATTCTGAAAGATAATTAATAAAATTTATAATCTCTTTTAATCAGTCAATCAATTATCCTTATTTAAACAGTTAATTATTTCTAAAACACTTTTATATAATCAATAAATTAACTTTAAAACCTTATTAAGCCAGTTCATTAACTTTAATACGCTGAATTAGTTAATTAACTTCAAAACACTTTTATTAAATCAATTAATTTACTTTAAGCTCTTTTATTAAATCAAGTAACTAAATTCTGAAACACTGTTAATTAAAAATATTAACTAAATTCAAATATCATTAACTAAATTGATTAATTAGATTCAAATATTGTTAATTAAAATGATTAATCAAAATTTAAAACGTCATTAATTAAATGATTATCTAAAATCAAATATCGTTAAGTAAAATGATTTATTAATTTCAAATGTCATTAATTAAAGTGATTAATTAAATTTAAACAACTTTACTTAAAATGATTTATTAACTTAAAACATCATTACTTGAAATGACTAACTAAATTTAGAACATCACTAATCAAAACAGTTGGTTAAATTTACATAATCATTATTTAAAACGATTAATTTAAATTTAAAACATTTATTTTGTGAAAATACAAGCTCAATTCAGCGCACACACCAAAGTCTAGGGTGGATAATATTCGTTAAATTGATGGTACAGCGAAAGTTGCTATAACGACACTTAAAACAATTTAAATAGAATATCACGATTAATTTCGAATAAACACTGATATATGCTGCATAAGGAAATAAATAATCATTATTGGCGAGAAACCCCTTAGATCTTTCTACAAATATTCCTTGCAAAACAATGGTTAAGGACAAAATATATATTCATATGGGTTCACAGCAAATAAGTTAATATGTCATCCGTTTTCCAAAATGGCATTTTTAACCAAACAACCAATCAAATAACAACAACAATATATAAGTTATCAACCAAGCTTTCAATACTAATTTTATAGCATCATAGATATTATATAGTAATTTGAAGGTGAGTAAACTCATAAAAATTCTAGTTATTGCCGAAGCGTTCCGGTTTGATCTAAAATCGACCGGGCATTCGATTTTAGCTTGAAATTCTACAAGCTACAATCTCCTTCAATCCAACTCCATAATGTAGATATTGATTCCACGAGACAATGCCACTCACCGCGCGCGAATCCGACCTCGTATGAACAAGTAATTGGTTTAATAAGACTTCGAATTGGATAATATAATTTATTATCTGATTACATCATTAGACAATTAATTACCCATGCTTCACCACTAATCCCCCTTCGATAATCTCAGTCTAAAAATAATGGAACCTCGACTTCTGCCTTCTTCCAATCTATCACCGTCGTGGTTCACCCTATGCCACCGTATGTCAACCCTGACACCCTATATCACGGGCGATTCGATTTCCACCTAAATCACATTCGTCGTCACCTATGACTCGATAGCGAGATTCGCGAAAACATCGATGATCAACTTCGTGTTGCCACCGCCTCAGACCGCTATCGACTGTTGCATCGCCATCAATCGACCGCCTTCACCTATGTCGACCTAACGCCACCCTTCACAACCCTAAAACACCATCGAACTCCTTCGCCGAACCCAAAAAGTCGACCATGATCAACACCACTTCACCGCTACCTCACACCACTCTAAGGCCATCCAACCGGTTGATGGGCATATCTTGCATAGACAAATAATTCCCTAGTTCGGGGCATCACTAGAAAACGCCATTAGAGACTTTAATTGACATTTTCCGTTCGTTGGAGCGATTGAAAATGGCGGCCATTGTTTTCATTTAGAGTTTTGGGTTAAAAGAATAAGGTCAAGGTCCTTATATAGAGAACCTACTCGATACTATTCACGCACGGATTTTCTCGGACTCCAATTAAGGCATGTTCACTGGCGTTCCTAGCTAATTACCCTTGTTTTGAACTTAATGGATCTATTTTCGAGAGGCAATTCTATAATATACATAAGTTAGCTTTTTAAATCAAATTATAATTTTTTTAATTTTCCTAATTAATCGTTGTGCATTTCGAGCTCGCTTGATCACACTATACGTTCAACCGTCACAAATCTCGTCGACGTATAACAATTTAATGTTCCAGGTCCAGTGGCACTAGTTTCACTAAAATCCGAGATAGTACCCTGGAATGATAATTTAACATTATTTATATAATTTTTTATTTTTTGATCCAAAATCGCTATTTATCAAATCTATTTATTTTTGTAATTAAATTTACAAATTGAATTCATTGATAATATTTATTAATTAAAAAGAGTTAAAAAGATTATTAAATCCAATTAAATTAATATTCAAATTCAAGTATTTAAGCGATCTCTATATTTAAGTACAAGTTATTAATTCCAAAATCATATTATTTAAACATTTTAAATTGATCAAATATTAAAATCTAATGACCAAAATTCCGGGCTGTTAAATTCCTCCCTCCCTTAATAGAATTTCATCCCCGAAATTCTCAAGGAAGAAAAGTCACCAGACCCCTAAGGTTTAAAAAATTATTTATTAAAATGAGTTATTAAACTTACTACCTAATTAATTCAAAAATATTAAGGAAAATTCCAACACCACCTCCTTTGTGCGGCTTGATTGGAAAAACTACAAATTGCCACTACGGGCCCAAACTAACCAAAAGAAAACAAAAGCAAAGTGGCCTCCCATATCTGGGGTGTGACGACTGGGGATTTTCGACCCTCGAAAATCGACATTTATGCATTTACTTTATAGAATGCTGAGTAATCAAGTGTCGAAAATTCCAGATTATTATGGGTTAAGTAGAAGAGAGATAGAAGAAGAAAACAGAAATAACAACAACATTGATTCTCACAATCACAGCAGAACAAAATATAATATATAATAACGGATTTGAATCAACAACTGTCAATGTACATACAATTTACCAAAGTACAACCATAGAAATCTGGACAATCATAATAACATGTCTTCACAAATGCTGGATATACATCCTATAATACACAGCGGGATATAATCAAGTACGCATAATATGTCTCTGCCATCCAGCTCGTCTTCTGAGCTACAAAGCATTCTAACCTACATCTGTAATACTTGGTCTGACCCGAGAATTACAATAAAATAACGCCCGAGTCAGTTTGGAAAACTAGCGTGAGTAAACATACTTAACTTGAATTATTAAAGCTATCAATCTTTTGAGAAACATTTGTATCTTGTAAGTCCGCACCACACTTAAATATGACGAATTTTTCTACTTATGATAAGCCAAACATCTTTATAGGGAAACTTGTAATATTATAATAGTGTCCAAGTACAAATGCTTATTAAATAGCTGGAATTGTTACATTAGTTACTAGGCTCTAAAATCAAAACCGCAAAGGTCCGTAGTGGTTATTGGAACAAAGTGGTTTCGGATAACGCTGATATCCGATCCCGGTCTCTTCAAATCCAAATGATAAATTTTTAAAAGTCAAGTTATTTAAATAATAGTTTCACAATTATGGAGTTAACATTCACATATGGAAGTTCATTCCATATGTTTCTTTATCATGACTGTTCATCGAAATTAATTTGCTTGTAATCATTTCATTTTCTGAAATCGGGATAGCGATCAGTTCTAGTCGATTTACTTGCCAATAAAATGTTTTAACGTTTTATTTTATTTACTTTAATTTGTTTGGCTACTTAATAGCACAGACAATAATAATTGGAAACAATATCCAAAAGAGAAATCAGCCAAAGCATAGATCATCAACCCATCAATAATTTATAATTGATATTGAATCAATTTACAATTCAAAATGAAATGTTTTTAACTTACTAAGTCAAATTGTATTTTTAAATCTAGAATATATGTAAATTATAGAAATTAAATAAAATGTTTTATTATTGGTTAATTAAAATTAAACAGCCATTAAGAATTAATTTATTAATTAACATAAAATTAATTAATAAGAAATTACTTATTTATTCAATTTCAAACGTCATAAGTCATTAAAATTTTGCATCTGCAGAAAACTTAATCATATTAGCTTAGATGATAATATCCTGCGATAGGGTCTCGATGCTAAAACCCGCGCATCTATTGAGCTTAAATGAAGGTGAAATAAAGTTTTATTTAAAGATTAAATAAGATTTTTTTTATTTAGTTTACTATTAAACAAACCCGGCCTAAGGCTATTCAACTCGGCCCATCTTTTATTTCTTCCTCTTCCCCCTTCCTGTTCCTTTCCTCACATCATCACAGTGCACGAAACTGTTCACGTACACGCCTGTCCGGCTAACCGTCTCCTGTTGCCGATCACTCACACACATTACCCACAATCATCTCCACTTGATCACGTGCTTAGAACCCCAACCAAACCCCCAGTTCAAAGTTTCGAACTTCAACCCAAAACTGGAACACGTCGTGCCTATTCGAACACCTTGCCGGGTCACCACTGACCGCCATACATCACCAAACTTCGGCCATAAATTCACCTCCACATCCTCTCTCTCTTTTCCCCCAGGTGCACAACCCTCCTTCTTCCCCTTTTCTTCGCCATTGCCATGTGACCGAGACCAAGCAAGTGTCCACCCTACATCCTACTTTACCTTCGACTAACCCACGCGTGCCTCAAAAAAAATCTCGTGCCATTTTTCATGAGTTCCCCAACACCCAAGCTTCCACCACGACAAACCTCATGCCGCGAAATCGAACCACTCAACGGAATTTGGCCTCACGCCTAAAACCGTTCATCTCCATATATCTTCCACCACACACAACTTAAAATCGGGTTCAATACTAATTTCAAAAATTCGAAACCCGTTTTATTTCAAAAATTATTTGAAATCATTCACATAGAACTTCTTTTTCACCCCTTCCATCAATCCTATATCTTTCCTTTTACAATTTATTTATTTAACTTTCACAAGTTAAATTCTAATTTATCATGAAATTTTGAATTTTTGGTTATAGGTTCAAAACTTATTTAACTTGGTCTGAGCAAATTTCCAGTTCATTCAATCCATTTAAACATACTCAATTAAAAATTTTACGTTCCAAAATTAAATTTTCAAACTTATTTTCTTGTTAACTTCATTCCCCACTTATATCAAAACTAATTTTCTGTTCGTTCTCAATTTAATGGGAATCCCAGAATCCAAACACTAGTTTTCAAATCACCTTTAAATCATATATATATATATATATATATATATATCCCATTTATATACCAAATTTTAAAACAAATTCCTTTGAAATTTCCAAAACAACCCTTGATTTTCAAAACAAAAATTTTCATATTAAAAATATTCTAAATAATATTACTTATTATTTCCTCAAACACTTTGAATCACATTTCAAAATTTTCGAGACTTAGATTCAAAATTTCTCGATTTAAATCCATTTTAATTTATAAGTCACATTCATAAATTAGGCTTATATAATTTCACTTCCTTAAAACATTTCACAATGTTATACCATTGTCTATTTTGTAATAAACATCCTTCACTAAGGCACAATGACCGATTTGTGATAATAATCAACATTATCATACCTGGAAACCGAATGTTCTACATATTCCATAATAATTTTCTAAAAAGTTATTTCTATATATAAAAATATAATTAGGGTAAAATTATTTCATTTTAAAACACTTTGAAAAAACTTCCATTTTTCGAGATTTAAATTCTAGTTTAAATCTATTTTTTGCTTAACCCATTTATATAATTCATTCTTATCTAATTTTGTTTGGTCATATAGATGTAATCACTTAAAATTTTATAATCTTATTTGATTATAATAATAACCAATCACCTCAATATATTATAATAATTCCAGAAGAATTTTGTTTTTATAAAATATAATCTTTTAAAATCATTTATCCTTTAAAATTATTATATAGAAGAAAATAACAAGTACGCTCTCATATATAATACACTCAAATCATTCTAGGATACAACTAACCCTATCTCTATGAGTAATCCCCACCAAAGCCAAGGTTCTCGCATCATCTTCAGCTCTGATACCACGTGTGACGACCGGGGATTTTCGACCCTTGAAAATCAACATTTATACGTTGATTGTATAGAATGTCGAGTAATCAAGTGCCGGAAATTCCAGACCAATGGAGGTTAAGAAGATAACAAAAATAACAACAATACAGAATCTCATAATCGAAATGGATCAAAATATAATATATAATAACAGATTTTGATACAGAAGAATCTACAGGTGTCAATATACATACAATTTACCAGAATACAACCATAGAAATCTAGATAGTTATAATAAATTGTCCTCACAAATGTTGGATATACAACCTATAATACACAACATGATATAATCAAGTACGTGTAATACGTCTCTGCCATCCAGCTCATCTCCTAAGTTCCAAAGCATCCTAACCTGAATCTGTAGTACTCGGTCTGATCCGAGCATTACAATAAAGTAACACCCGAGTCAGTCCAGAAAACTAGCGCAAGTAAACACACTTAACTTGAATTATTAAAGCAATCAATCTTTTGAAAAACATTTATATCTTGTAAGTCCGTGCCACACTTATATATGACGGATTTTTCTCCATATGACAACCCAAACATCTATATAGGAAATACAGTGATATTATAATAGTGTCCAAGTACAAATACTTATTAAATAATAGGAATTGTTACATTAATTTAATTCTGGCATACTAGGCTCTAAAATCAAAAATGCAAAGGTTCGTAGTAGTTATTGGAATGAAGTGGTTTCGGATAACGCTGATATTCGATCCCGGTCTATTCGAATACAAACGATAAATTTCTAAAAGCCATGTCATTTAAATAACAATTTCATAATTATGGAGTTAACATTCACATATGGAAGTTCATTCTATATGTTTCTTTATCATGACCGTTCCATTGAAATTAATTTGCTTGTAATCATTTCATTTTCTGAAATTGGGATAGCGATCAGTTCCACTTGATTTACTAGCCAATAAAATGTGTCAACATTTTATTCAATTTACTTTAATTTGTTTGGCTACTTAATAGCATAGACAATAATAATTGGAAACAATATCCAAAGGAGAAATCAACCAAAGCATAGATCATTAATTCAGTCAACAATTTATAACTAATACCGAATCAATATACAATTCAAAATGAAATGGTTTTTTAGTTACTAAGTCAAATTAAAATTTTTGTAAATTAAAGAAATTAAATAAAATGTTTTATTATTGGTTGATTAAAATTAAACAGCCATTCAAAATTAATTTATTTATTAACATAAAGGAAATAATAAGAAATTACTTATTCAATTTCAAACGTCACAAATCATTAAAATTTTACATTTGCGAAAACTTAATCATATTAGCTCAGATGATAATATCCTGAGATACGGTCTCGACGCAAAAACTCGCGCGTCGATTGGGCTTAAAATGAAGGAGAAACAAAGTTTTAAAATTTAAAGATTAAATAACAAAATTTTATTTAATTTACTATTAAACAAACCCGGCCCAAGCAATTCAACTCGTCCCATCCTTTATTTCTTCCTCTTCCCCCTCCCTGTTCCTTTCCTTACATCATCACAGTGCACGTGCATGTATATGTGCACGTACATGCCTCTCCGGCCAACCATCTGTTGTCGCCGATCACTCGCACACATCGCCCACGATCATCTCCAATCGATCACGCGCCTGAGACCCCAGCGAACCACAAATTCAAAGTTTCGAACTTCAACCCAAATTCTAGAACACATTGTGACTATTCGAGCGCCTCGATGGGTCACCACTGACCGCCATCCATCACTAAAGTTTGGCCATAGGTTTGCCTCCACCTCCTCTCTCTTTTCCCCCAGGTGTGCAACCCTTTCTTCCCTTTTTCTTCACCATTGCCACGCGATCGAGACCAAGCAAGCATCCACCCTAAACCCTACCTCGTCTTCGACCAACCCACACATGCCTTAAAAAAATCTCATGCCATTTTTCGTGAGTTACCCAACACCCAAGCTTCCACCATGACGAACCTCATGCCATGAAATCGACCACTCGTCGGAATATGGCTTCATACCCAAAACCGTTCATCTCCATATATTTTCCACCACACACAACTAAAAATCACCAAACCACTTTCAAAAATCAAGTTTTTCCATAATGAACTCCATCATATAATCCAATCATTAAATTATTATAGTCGAAACTCGACCAATATAGAGGCACTTACTGTTACAACTGTTTTTCTCTGCCTATGCTTCATGAAATCAAATGAGATAAATTTTAAAACGAACTATACACAAAAATAAACAACTTTCCCTTTTGAATCATGATCTAACACTAATTGGATAATGAGATATTAAATTTTAAAGTTAAAGGTTGTAACTATTTTGACATAAACAAAGAACGGAAGAGGAGATTAGGGTTTCTTTAAGTTACAAGGTAGACTATCTTACATACATACACAGGTTCACATAAAAATTCATATTCACTTGTCATAGATCAAAGATTCAACCAAAAACATAGTTATATGTAAGTAAATGTAATACCAATAATAAACAATGTTGTTTTATTCACTGGTTTTAAAAGATGATGAACACTGTAATTTTATTTCCTACGTCCAGCTTTTAGCATGATTCCTTTTTGATTTAATGTCTGCTCTTTGTTATTTTCCTATTTCTTTTCGGTTATGCATGAACATGTTAACCAATATGGCCATGTATACATATGGGAGTGTCAGTAAACATACTGTGGCTAATATGCCCCTATAGGTGGCTGAAGTGTACAGGCTTCCATCTTTCATTTTTTTATTTTTTTTCCAAACATTTTCCGATTTTATTTCTTAGCTTAATTAAATATATTATATGTTTATTTGATTTTATGACTGATTTGATCTGTTACGTTGATTTTATTATATGTTCTGGGGAATGACTTTGAAATTTTGTGTGCTTGACTTGAAATATCCATCATGATGAGGCTTCATATATGTAACGACCCAGTATTTTCAACCCTTCGCATCCGCACATGTCGGACTTGAATTGTTCAAAATACTGCGTTGTAAAATAAATTTGGCAAAACTCAGAATATGTAGTAAATAAATCACAGAATCACATACATATATCAGAACTCACAGCGGAAATAAAATATACAGTGGTTCATGAAGCCACTATAAAACTTTAACCAAATAGAATTTACATAGTTTAGAATCTGCAATACAGCTGTAGACATAAATAGAAACGGAGTCTTCCAATTTGATTTATTGCAAATAAGATAAAGACTGAAAGGCTTCCGGCAGTATGAATGATCTACGGGATGACATAACTCCGGAGAGAAACTGAAACTGCAACTCAGGCTGACCCGAGCGTAAAAATAAAACATAACACTCGAGTCAGGACATACATACTTATATAATGTAAGCTAATTCAAGTGTACTGTAATATAGAGCAAGTAACTTAAAGGATGCTTGGGACCGCCTATCCTCTAAGGATCCGTCAAACTATTTACTATGTAGTATATTGCGCTATTATACTAGTGTCTATTTATAAAATAAACTTACTTTTAAGTAGCGTTAAGGCTTTACATTTTCCACCTTAACACGTAATAGTCCCAGTAGTCCATCCAATATCATAGCTCCTCCTGATCGGGAAGCAACTAGAGGATACCACACGGGCTACGGGAGAAATCTAAACTCGTACAAGGCGCGGTATGGTAGGTGACACGGCACAACTAGGCAAAGCCAGGGTAGATATACCAATTACGCATCCGGGCCGATGGTAACGCGAAGCCGCAGCAACCGCCCACCTCGAAACAACTCCCCAAATCAAAATAGAAGTGGCCATTGAATCAATCCAAAGTCATAGTATAATATCGAAGAGGAGTGTCCGATCAGAGGAATGACCTCATTAACCCGTCGATCGCTCCTGTTTTAGCCACCTTATGCCAACTCACGGGAGTCGGGTCCACGTATTTACCTTACAGGAAACGTCGCCACCAACCTACTTCATTCTGGAATCTCCACCGCGTACACGGTTAGTCAAAGTGGTTTTCGGTATCGACAGAGAGTATGTCCATATCCGATCCCGGTCTCTTTGCTAACCCATCGTTATTATAACCCGTGGTCATTTAAAACATTTTATACTTTAAAACCAGAATAAACATTTCCATTTCAAAATATAAATACGATATCATTTTAAAACCCAAAAACAATATGATATCGTTATATTCAAATATAATTCTTTCCAAAAACCATACTGCTTAAAATTTATAATATCTGGAAGCCAAATATTTGAATTATATCTTCAAAACATAATATTTGGAATTTTTACTTTAAAACCATAACTCCCCACACACAAATGGTTTGGATATTCAACGGTATATAGAATAATGGTTTAACTTTATGGTTACTTTGTAAAAAGATAATTTATATAGCTTTACAAATATATTTCTTTATTTAAAGTTTAAACCATAATTTAAATATCACTTTATGTCCCCAAATCCATTACAATTCCTATATATATATATATCCAATTGGAGTATTTCCTATTCAAAACTAAGTTTGGATTTTATTCTTTCATCAAATCAATGTTTTATTATTTAGTCTTGAATATTCCCATAAATTCCATAAATAAACTCCAAATGTTAGTCATTTAATATCTTCAAAATTCACTTAATACTGGAATATTCATCTTAAATTTATTAAGGAAAATCCAGTTATAAATATCATATCTTAGGATTTTCCAAAACTTAAACATAAAATAAAATTTATCAAATTCCATAAATTTTAAAACAATCGAATTCTAGACTCTGTAGCACTTAGGAAATGCTACCTAAAGTTACGGGTAAAACTAGTCCAATTTCAAAAGACGGCATTTAAAAGCTGTAGTAGATTGTTTATCCTAATAAATATTTCCAAATATAACTTATTTATTTATTTATTAACTGAAATCTTATTCTTTCAAAAATCCAGAATTTCCAAAATAAGTTATATTCCAAATTTTTATTCAAATATTTATTTATTTATTTATTAACATTTATAACTCATTCAAAACAATAAAAAATCCTTTAAAGATATTAAATCAAATATTTAACTTCCAAAATAATTTCAAATATTTCAGAAAATATTATAAGGACCACGGGCCTGTATATAGTTTTCTAGCCTAGGTCAAGTGATACGGATTTATATCATTTCAATCCGTAATTTACAAACCCCGGGTTCTATCATTTCAAACCCGCAATCCCAAGTTAACAGTTAAGCAGTTAACAGAATGATTGAACAATAATAATCATTTAGGCCTATCATTTCAGCCCATAACAATCTAAATTTAACAGGGAACTTGCAGTGGTGATTTAAGCAGTAAATAAACAATAATATAATATAACTGCAGAAATAATACAACAGATAAATAAGTGATGTGATGTCAATTAAAAAGGGGTTCATTATTCTACATCATACTACAGACAGATAATATTTAAATAGAATTTTACATATACACTTGCCATAATTTACAGAATATATGTACATATGTCTGGTGAGAAATACTCACTTGGATGTTGCAGAAAATTTGAATTTAACAACGACAATTCACCGGTGAAGAACGACAGAGGGTAACGATCAAAATTCTCGGATGACGCTTAGATTCAGATCTAGAACAAAGTTTCAAATATAAGATACGCGACTTTAGATTTTGCGGTCAAAGAAAAATAGAATGAAAATTTGGTTGTCTTGCTCGACCACTCCACCGTGTAAAGTGACCAAAGTATACCCAAACGTGAACCGTGCAATTGCTAAAATCTACGACAAAATTTCCTAAGGACGAACTAAGGAAAAATGGTGGGGTTTCCTATTATATGCCGTGACATGTACATATGCACGTGCACCATGCAAATATCTATTTTACTCGGATTCAAATTACATGGTTTCAGCTCCTATTTCCTTTACCCACTTTTTCTTTTTCCCCTTAGTTCATGCATCTTCCAGTCTTTTAAAACTGAAACATGCTAAAAGACTCAAGCCTATTTTTCTACCCGAGCCAACCTCAACAGTGCTTCGAGACACTCCAGCCTTTTCTTCGAGTCGACCAGGGAATTGCTTCGGGAAAATTGGTAAAATCTTCGAGACAACCATAAAGGCTTCGAGTCAGCTTTTTGCAACTTCTTCGTGCAACTTCCCACCTTCTGCTCATCATTCGGGGACTACTCTATCCACCACCACTGCACTTGAACCCACTACTCCCACTGCATGCTTTATCCATGCTCTTGCCGTGCACAACGTGCACAGATGCACACTCCAAATAGCTCCATCTCCTCTACTTCTTCCAACCCAGGCACTGAAGTTATGTTAGTTTGAACAATGTTCTCTTTCCTATTATCTTACACCTCCTTTATCTATTCAGATTTTAAATCAATGTTTATTGTTAATGCTGGTCATGGTTTCAAGCTTCTTTGCAACACTGTAAAAGGTTTTCTGGACCCCAAAACTTCATCCAAGATACACGTGAGTGACATCCTGCTTTTTTTTTTCCTTTAGCTTCGAACAGACATGTACATGCAATATATTTACCACTTCTCTGCCACTGCCATACTCCTCAACTCAGATCAATTAACATGCACAGAATGTTGGTGATTCGTGCATCCCTACAATCACTACACTACACCCTATCTACCCAAATCAGTTCTACTCAACATGGTCCAAACTCAACTAAAATTTTCATCTCAATACAAACTTTCCAGACTTGAACTATCACCCCACCTAACTAATTCTAGTATCAGTCATGCACCTTACTCATATCAGTTCGAACATGCACACTTTGATAACAACATGTACAGCCTAATGCAAGTCTTGTATATATGCAGACTTATTCCTATTATATGAATGCTGATCTGAAAACTTACTTACTAGTTCCCATCCTATCTCTAGCATTAAACACATTCGAGACTTCACTATATAATTTATGTCAGGAATGGGGTATTTGTTCAGCTCAGTTTTCTATCAAAATTTTGTTGCCTAATAGGTTCCAACTACTAGAATATCATTTTCTACTGCCAGCTTTCATCATTCATTTATTTATTTTTATTTTTATTTTTTTTTTATATTTCTTCAAGTCTTTACACTTAAATCCTTTCAATATATGCTTACCAGTTTCCATTTGCACCAGATCATCTTAAATACAGACAGTTACTACTCCCACGTGTAAAACCACTTGAGCTCGACCACTTCTTCAATTTCAGGCCTGCCATCCCATCAGCTAGCTGTTAAATAAAAGGTGTGGCATATCTTCTAGTACCACTCTTATTTAGGCAGGCAACTCATGTGTCAAAAGGTATCCAGACTAACTCTATGAGATTTATGCAAAACCAAAGACTTATGCACACCCATTTATTCCCCTGATATTTTAAGTTTGTATGAAATCCTCTGTAACACTGTCTGCGAATTCACTTACAATATGTAACATGTTTTACTTAATATTTTTGCATTACTTCTTTACACTTAATCTCTTTAAATTTTTAGCCTAAGTCCTATACTATTTATCTATGCACATATATACAGTTGGGCCACCTATTAAGACATAGATTATAGTCCTATTTTTTTCTTCAGCTTTACTTATACACAACTTGTCTGAAAGGAGAAAAATGCTCAAATTCCTTATTAAACCCCTGGTCGAACCCCTGATTTTTTCAATCAAAAGAAACTCAGATAAATGAGATGTTTGATAGAATCTTGGTTTTCATATGTATAGAAAATTTTTTCCAAGTAACCTCTCAGCTCTATACAGTTAGTTCCTCTGACTCATTATGTATACTAGAATAAAAGAAAACTCTATAAACCCAGATCCCTACATACTCAACTACCACCCTATATTACAGGCAACACGGTGGGAAAAAAAATGGCCGAGCAAAGCAAAAGACAGAGGAAACTTATAAGAAGAGATGAAATAAAATTTACCTGATGGCTTGAGCAAAGAATTGGAATAAGATGCAGAGCAAAATGATGCAGAGGAGCAAAGATTTATAGGCAGTGCGAATTTGAAGGAGAGGTAAAAGGAAATAACGTATCAGTTTTTTTTTCTTGTCATAAATTTGTGAATACGAATACGTGATTTAAGGTCTTGATTTAGCAGAGAAACAAAATGGCAAGCGTGATAAAAGAATGTCCAGTTATAAAGTTGGAACGTTACTTCATGTTGATTTTCAAAATCAGTTATCAAAAGAAGTAAATAGCATAATAAATGCAAGGAAAAACAGAAATGGATAAAGGTCTAGATCCTAGGCGAGATCAAAGGGAAAGGAGAAGAAGTAGCTGTAGAGGTTTAAAGCAATCAGAGATAAATGTGAGCTGGGTGATTATTGCATGCGTGCTCAAAGGTTGAAAATGAATAGGCTAGTGATATGTTTGTCAAGAATAAATCTTAGCTCTTGATTGAAATAAATTTGAACGGTCAAGTACACCAAGTAAAGTTTTAAGAAAAGAAACGTACACAATCAATTTAAAATCTATTTTATCACCAAATGGTCTGCTAAGCAAAGTCCGTTATAAAGTCATCGACTGGTATTTTTCCTCAAAAATGTTTGAAAATATTATTTTTACACTACGCTAAACAGACGCAGTCCAAAACATCAAAATTTCTGTAAAAATAACATTTTAAAAACACGCGTTTTACTACGTTGCTTATAACCTATAATTGACGTGTCTTTTGAACGCGAAATTTAACAGTTCAAACATAGCTTAAATTTTCACAGTTATTATAAAATTTTATTGACATACATAATTTTATAAATATATCTCCAAATTAAATAATTTAACTATATTTGGTAAACACAATTTATATAAAATATATTTCAAAATTAAATAATTAAATAAAATAAATAGCTACAAACTAGGGCTGTTACACTCTCCCCCACTTAAGAACTTTTCGTCCTCGAAAAGGAACGGAAGAAGAGAAACAAAGGAAGGTAAGCTAGATAACAAGAACCTTAAACGAATAGTTCCGGATTTGAAGCACGAAGAAGATCCTCTAGAATCGGTTTTACCCTTTCAGATTGACCGTCAGTCTATGGGTGATAAGCGGTGCTCAGGTCCCGATGAGTAACAAAGATTTTCAAAGGTTATAGAAGGATTTCTGAATAGACTAGCATAAGCAATAGCCTCCCCATTCTGTAGCAGATAGGGCAACCAAGGACACTCGAAGATAGTTTGAAAACAAAATAAGATAATAAATTTGAAATCATAATGCTTTGGAATCACAATACTTTGAAAGTCATTAAAATTCATAGATATTATCATTTGGAAATCATACTACAAAAATCATAACACTTTCAAAATAATCTTCATTCAGTGCCACATAATATTCATTTCAAAGTTGAAATATTCCTAGGTTCACTTATTCAATTATAGAATTTTCAAAACATTTTATTTTTAGAAACAGCAGCACTTATAATATGCTACAGTAGATATAATAGTATTTCAAATCAGTTCATTATCTTACTTAACTCTTAATTTAACAAATAACCTAACACTTTATTTATAATATCAAATAAGATATTCCTTCAATAAGTTACACTTGAAATTTCCATTTGAAACCAAAATTTCAATTATCAAATTTTGGTGATATTAAAATACGTCTTGATTATTTAAATCATAATTATTCCTTTAGACACCAATTAATTGTGATTTTAAGATAGATATCCTTGCTACAAAGCATCCCTCCAAATATATTTTTCTTATTCAAAGATACATTGTTTATTGCACAAACATATTCATTTCAGGAAATAACCTTTATTAAAATTTCTTGGTTAGATTTAAGGTTCCATATTAAATCAAATTTGATTATTAAGTTATTTAAATAAATTCCCAAAAATCCTTTTTCCTTATTTACCTCTATTAATCTTTTATAACTAAAATTTAGGTGTATAACATTTATTATAACCACTCAACTTTTATTTACAAAAATCTTTTTATATTGTATATTATCCAATTTCATTTTTAACTTCTAAAATCAAGGTAAGTTATATTGAATGAAATTGAGTATTATACAACTAAAACTTTCAAATTCAATTATCTCTAATTGGAATTCCTTATTCAAAAATTTGGTTATTATATTTATTTTATTTTCCTTCCTCAAGATAAACTTTAAGAATTAAATTCCTGATTCCCTTCAAACCATTTAGAGATATATATACATAATATGTCAAATCAATTTTATAAATTAAGTCATATTTTAGAAATTCAAATCAATTATAATCTCAAGGTAACACTGTAGCCAGACTACAGAATGGTCTTTTCACTTCGAAACTCGAAAATGAATGTCGATGATGCTGCAGTCATCACCGAAATTATTTTCCAGCGACAAAGAGAAGAGCACTATATTTTAAAATTCTTTGGAACAAATTTCTATTCGAGAATACTTTTAAATAATATATCCTTTTTTTTTTAAATTTAAACACAAGGTTTGAAACCATCTGAAATTAAATTCTCAAGTTCTTGTTTAAATTCATTTCTGTTTCCAAATTAATTTATAACCATTGCTTATATTCAATTATTTATTAGACAAAACACACGGTTTACAAAACCATAAATAAAATCAAAACTATTATCTCTTGACAACTAAATTTTTTTTTTCTTCTGAAAATCATACTTATATATATATATTAGATTTTCTTTCAAAAATAATTTTTCAAAACAAGGATGGAAATTCAAATTTGATGAACTCAAATCAAATAGAATCCAAGATAGTTGAAATCAGAAGATCTGATGATTAATTAATAGAATAAGGAACTGGGTAAGTCTTTATGAATCGCGGACAACCTTGACCTAGTCATCCGTGACTTAAAGAGTCAGATCGATGTGGTTGGGGTAAATCTACATTCGGTCTGAAGAGATAGAGTTCGGAATAACCAAAGATACTAGCATATAAACCGAGGATAAACATAAATTCCCAATGAATCAATGCTAATTGTAAAGGAGTTTCACCCCGTTATTTGAACAATGGCGAGACCGCCAATTCACTGTAAAGATCATCCGAAGTGGAGTTATGGAATACTCCAAAATCTAAAGAAGATGAAAAGTGAGGGACACGAATGAACTTTGGAACCGTAGGTAATGTTCCAAAAGTTCGAAAAGAAAGTGGTTCAATCTCGAATGAAAGTGATTCTGTAAATCAAATTTACCACACATTCTAAGTTTTGCCTAGAACCTCGCTCTGATACCAAATGTAACGACCCAGTATTTTCAACCCTTCGCATCCGCACATGTCGGACTTGAATTGTTCAAAATACTGCGTTGTAAAATAAATTTGGCAAAACTCAGAATATGTAGTAAATAAATCACAGAATCACATACATATATCAGAACTCACAGCGGAAATAAAATATACAGTGGTTCATGAAGCCACTATAAAACTTTAACCAAATAGAATTTACATAGTTTAGAATCTGCAATACAGCTGTAGACACAAATAGAAACGGAGTCTTCCAATTTGATTTATTGCAAATAAGATAAAGACTGAAAGGCTTCCGGCAGTATGAATGATCTACGGGATGACATAACTCCGGAGAGAAACTGAAACTGCAACTCAGGCTGACCCGAGCGTAAAAATAAAACATAACACTCGAGTCAGGACATACATACTTATATAATGTAAGCTAATTCAAGTGTACTGTAATATAGAGCAAGTAACTTAAAGGATGCTTGGGACCGCCTATCCTCTAAGGATCCGTCAAACTATTTACTATGTAGTATATTGCGCTATTATACTAGTGTCTATTTATAAAATAAACTTACTT
This sequence comes from Allium cepa, assembly GCA_030765085.1. Classification (NCBI taxonomy): domain Eukaryota; kingdom Viridiplantae; phylum Streptophyta; class Magnoliopsida; order Asparagales; family Amaryllidaceae; genus Allium; species Allium cepa. Next base: position 378,060,195 of record CM060932.1, read on the forward strand.
TTAAGTAGCGTTAAGGCTTTACATTTTCCACCTTAACACGTAATAGTCCCAGTAGTCCATCCAATATCATAGCTCCTCCTGATCGGGAAGCAACTAGAGGATACCACACGGGCTACGGGAGAAATCTAAACTCGTACAAGGCGCGGTATGGTAGGTGACACGGCACAACTAGGCAAAGCCAGGGTAGATATACCAATTACGCATCCGGGCCGATGGTAACGCGAAGCCGCAGCAACCGCCCACCTCGAAACAACTCCCCAAATCAAAATAGAAGTGGCCATTGAATCAATCCAAAGTCATAGTATAATATCGAAGAGGAGTGTCCGATCAGAGGAATGACCTCATTAACCCGTCGATCGCTCCTGTTTTAGCCACCTTATGCCAACTCACGGGAGTCGGGTCCACGTATTTACCTTACAGGAAACGTCGCCACCAACCTACTTTATTCTGGAATCTCCACCGCGTACACGGTTAGTCAAAGTGGTTTTCGGTATCGACAGAGAGTATGTCCATATCCGATCCCGGTCTCTTTGCCAACCCATCGTTATTATAACCCGTGGTCATTTAAAACATTTTATACTTTAAAACCAGAATAAACATTTCCATTTCAAAATATAAATACGATATCATTTTAAAACCCAAAAACAATATGATATCGTTATATTCAAATATAATTCTTTCCAAAAACCATACTGCTTAAAATTTATAATATCTGGAAGCCAAATATTTGAATTATATCTTCAAAACATAATATTTGGAATTTTTACTTTAAAACCATAACTCCCCACACACAAATGGTTTGGATATTCAACGGTATATAGAATAATGGTTTAACTTTATGGTTACTTTGTAAAAAGATAATTTATATAGCTTTACAAATATATTTCTTTATTTAAAGTTTAAACCATAATTTAAATATCACTTTATGTCCCCAAATCCATTACAATTCCTATATATATATATATATCCAATTGGAGTATTTCCTATTCAAAACTAAGTTTGGATTTTATTCTTTCAACAAATCAATGTTTTATTATTTAGTCTTGAATATTCCCATAAATTCCATAAATAAACTCCAAATGTTAGTCATTTAATATCTTCAAAATTCACTTAATACTGGAATATTCATCTTAAATTTATTAAGGAAAATCCAGTTATAAATATCATATCTTAGGATTTTCCAAAACTTAAACATAAAATAAAATTTATCAAATTCCATAAATTTTAAAACAATCGAATTCTAGACTCTGTAGCACTTAGGAAATGCTACCTAAAGTTACGGGTAAAACTAGTCCAATTTCAAAAGACGGCATTTAAAAGCTGTAGTAGATTGTTTATCCTAATAAATATTTCCAAATATAACTTATTTATTTATTTATTAACTGAAATCTTATTCTTTCAAAAATCCAGAATTTCCAAAATAAGTTATATTCCAAATTTTTATTCAAATATTTATTTATTTATTTATTAACATTTATAACTCATTCAAAACAATAAAAAATCCTTTAAAGATATTAAATCAAATATTTAACTTCCAAAATAATTTCAAATATTTCAGAAAATATTATAAGGACCACGGGCCTGTATATAGTTTTCTAGCCTAGGTCAAGTGATACGGATTTATATCATTTCAATCCGTAATTTACAAACCCCGGGTTCTATCATTTCAAACCCGCAATCCCAAGTTAACAGTTAAGCAGTTAACAGAATGATTGAACAATAATAATCATTTAGGCCTATCATTTCAGCCCATAACAATCTAAATTTAACAGGGAACTTGCAGTGGTGATTTAAGCAGTAAATAAACAATAATATAATATAACTGCAGAAATAATACAACAGATAAATAAGTGATGTGATGTCAATTAAAAAGGGGTTCATTGTTCTACATCATACTACAGACAGATAATATTTAAATAGAATTTTACATATACACTTGCCATAATTTACAGAATATATGTACATATGTCTGGTGAGAAATACTCACTTGGATGTTGCAGAAAATTTGAATTTAACAACGACAATTCACCGGTGAAGAACGACAGAGGGTAACGATCAAAATTCTCGGATGACGCTTAGATTCAGATCTAGAACAAAGTTTCAAATATAAGATACGCGACTTTAGATTTTGCGGTCAAAGAAAAATAGAATGAAAATTTGGTTGTCTTGCTCGACCACTCCACCGTGTAAAGTGACCAAAGTATACCCAAACGTGAACCGTGCAATTGCTAAAATCTACGACAAAATTTCCTAAGGACGAACTAAGGAAAAATGGTGGGGTTTCCTATTATATGCCGTGACATGTACATATGCACGTGCACCATGCAAATATCTATTTTACTCGGATTCAAATTACATGGTTTCAGCTCCTATTTCCTTTACCCACTTTTTCTTTTTCCCCTTAGTTCATGCATCTTCCAGTCTTTTAAAACTGAAACATGCTAAAAGACTCAAGCCTATTTTTCTACCCGAGCCAACCTCAACAGTGCTTCGAGACACTCCAGCCTTTTCTTCGAGTCGACCAGGGAATTGCTTCGGGAAAATTGGTAAAATCTTCGAGACAACCATAAAGGCTTCGAGTCAGCTTTTTGCAACTTCTTCGTGCAACTTCCCACCTTCTGCTCATCATTCGGGGACTACTCTATCCACCACCACTGCACTTGAACCCACTACTCCCACTGCATGCTTTATCCATGCTCTTGCCGTGCACAACGTGCACAGATGCACACTCCAAATAGCTCCATCTCCTCTACTTCTTCCAACCCAGGCACTGAAGTTATGTTAGTTTGAACAATGTTCTCTTTCCTATTATCTTACACCTCCTTTATCTATTCAGATTTTAAATCAATGTTTATTGTTAATGCTGGTCATGGTTTCAAGCTTCTTTGCAACACTGTAAAAGGTTTTCTGGACCCCAAAACTTCATCCAAGATACACGTGAGTGACATCCTGCTTTTTTTTTTTTCCTTTAGCTTCGAACAGACATGTACATGCAATATATTTACCACTTCTCTGCCACTGCCATACTCCTCAACTCAGATCAATTAACATGCACAGAATGTTGGTGATTCGTGCATCCCTACAATCACTACACTACACCCTATCTACCCAAATCAGTTCTACTCAACATGGTCCAAACTCAACTAAAATTTTCATCTCAATACAAACTTTCCAGACTTGAACTATCACCCCACCTAACTAATTCTAGTATCAGTCATGCACCTTACTCATATCAGTTCGAACATGCACACTTTGATAACAACATGTACAGCCTAATGCAAGTCTTGTATATATGCAGACTTATTCCTATTATATGAATGCTGATCTGAAAACTTACTTACTAGTTCCCATCCTATCTCTAGCATTAAACACATTCGAGACTTCACTATATAATTTATGTCAGGAATGGGGTATTTGTTCAGCTCAGTTTTCTATCAAAATTTTGTTGCCTAATAGGTTCCAACTACTAGAATATCATTTTCTACTGCCAGCTTTCATCATTCATTTATTTATTTATTTTTTTATTTATTTTTTTATATTTCTTCAAGTCTTTACACTTAAATCCTTTCAATATATGCTTACCAGTTTCCATTTGCACCAGATCATCTTAAATACAGACAGTTACTACTCCCACGTGTAAAACCACTTGAGCTCGACCACTTCTTCAATTTCAGGCCTGCCATCCCATCAGCTAGCTGTTAAATAAAAGGTGTGGCATATCTTCTAGTACCACTCTTATTTAGGCAGGCAACTCATGTGTCAAAAGGTATCCAGACTAACTCTATGAGATTTATGCAAAACCAAAGACTTATGCACACCCATTTATTCCCCTGATATTTTAAGTTTGTATGAAATCCTCTGTAACACTGTCTGCGAATTCACTTACAATATGTAACATGTTTTACTTAATATTTTTGCATTACTTCTTTACACTTAATCTCTTTAAATTTTTAGCCTAAGTCCTATACTATTTATCTATGCACATATATACAGTTGGGCCACCTATTAAGACATAGATTATAGTCCTATTTTTTTCTTCAGCTTTACTTATACACAACTTGTCTGAAAGGAGAAAAATGCTCAAATTCCTTATTAAACCCCTGGTCGAACCCCTGATTTTTTCAATCAAAAGAAACTCAGATAAATGAGATGTTTGATAGAATCTTGGTTTTCATATGTATAGAAATTTTTTTCCAAGTAACCTCTCAGCTCTATACAGTTAGTTCCTCTGACTCATTATGTATACTAGAATAAAAGAAAACTCTATAAACCCAGATCCCTACATACTCAACTACCACCCTATATTACAGGCAACACGGTGGGAAAAAAAATGGCCGAGCAAAGCAAAAGACAGAGGAAACTTATAAGAAGAGATGAAATAAAATTTACCTGATGGCTTGAGCAAAGAATTGGAATAAGATGCAGAGCAAAATGATGCAGAGGAGCAAAGATTTATAGGCAGTGCGAATTTGAAGGAGAGGTAAAAGGAAATAACGTATCAGTTTTTTTTTCTTGTCATAAATTTGTGAATACGAATACGTGATTTAAGGTCTTGATTTAGCAGAGAAACAAAATGGCAAGCGTGATAAAAGAATGTCCAGTTATAAAGTTGGAACGTTACTTCATGTTGATTTTCAAAATCAGTTATCAAAAGAAGTAAATAGCATAATAAATGCAAGGAAAAACAGAAATGGATAAAGGTCTAGATCCTAGGCGAGATCAAAGGGAAAGGAGAAGAAGTAGCTGTAGAGGTTTAAAGCAATCAGAGATAAATGTGAGCTGGGTGATTATTGCATGCGTGCTCAAAGGTTGAAAATGAATAGGCTAGTGATATGTTTGTCAAGAATAAATCTTAGCTCTTGATTGAAATAAATTTGAACGGTCAAGTACACCAAGTAAAGTTTTAAGAAAAGAAACGTACACAATCAATTTAAAATCTATTTTATCACCAAATGGTCTGCTAAGCAAAGTCCGTTATAAAGTCATCGACTGGTATTTTTCCTCAAAAATGTTTGAAAATATTATTTTTACACTACGCTAAACAGACGCAGTCCAAAACATCAAAATTTCTGTAAAAATAACATTTTAAAAACACGCGTTTTACTACGTTGCTTATAACCTATAATTGACGTGTCTTTTGAACGCGAAATTTAACAGTTCAAACATAGCTTAAATTTTCACAGTTATTATAAAATTTTATTGACATACATAATTTTATAAATATATCTCCAAATTAAATAATTTAACTATATTTGGTAAACACAATTTATATAAAATATATTTCAAAATTAAATAATTAAATAAAATAAATAGCTACAAACTAGGGCTGTTACAATATATGAATATGTATATATCCTACATGTATGTATATATATAGACTTACATATACACTATTTTTCTCTCACATATTTACATATTTATTTTGTCATATTTACATATATATATATATATATATATATATATATATTTTCATATGCACTATTTTATAAACATAAACATATATATATAATCATAAGTTTGAAATTTGCCATTCATGTATATATATTTATTTGCATATACAATATTTTTTATAAACATATGTACATATATATAAACTTATATATATTTTTGTCATCAAAATGAAGCTTGTATATATTTGTATATAGGTATTTAGATATTTTATCACAAGTATGAAATGGTGAGTTTTGTATACATATATATACATTTTCCTTATTCAAAAATTCACATTTTAAATTTCAATATTGTTTAAATTTATAGATTCGGATATTCCAATTATCAGAAAATTTGTCTATTTGACTTATAAAAATAATATTCCAATAATTAAAATTAGTTAATTATCCTAATATCAGATGGTTAAAAATCCAAGTCATTACTGTCTATGCGCTGATACCAAATGAAAAGACAGTGCGGATCGTGCTATGTGGAATTATGTTATACTAGTGTGGAAATAAATTAAGAAACTATAGCAATGTGAATAAGTAAAAATAAAACAAGCACACCACGAATTTTTATATAGGTTCGAACTTCCCGTTCTTTGTCTAGTCCCAGACTCCTTCTAGAATTTCACTAGCAACAATCCTCACTTAACCCGAAGGAACAAGTTTACAACACCTGAACAACAGAACATGATTTTGATACCCCATCAGCCAAAGAGGACTTCACTTGCCTGAACAGTAGAATAGGACTTCAACTTATACAGAGAATGTTTGACACAGTGTGTTCTTGATAACACGAATTTGTCTCTTGATAGTAAAACCCTCCTATAATCTTCTCATTTATACACACACACACACACACACACTCTGTGTGTGTGTGTGAAGAATATGGAAGTAAATGAATGATTTTGTATGAACTTGAATGCACTCTAGTGTAAGAATCAAAGTAGATTAAGAATAGAAAGAGTTAGATCGATTTTCTATGAATCAAACTAATGATTCTAACATGTTTATGTAGATTACAAAAAGGTGCAATTGTTCGTGGATAGTTTTCATGAAAATATATGGTCATACCTGTTGATTAAAAGTCGTATCTCTTTATGGAAGAGAAATGTCTGTTCAGAAATATAGCCATTACAGGAATTCAGATATCTGAAAAAGAGTTCAGACTTCTGAATCGATCATGTGCAAATCAGAAAGCAAATACGCTATTTTTAGTCGTATTCAGACGTCTAAATATATTCATTCAAACGTCTGATTATTGTAGAACCATAATTTTTTTCTCATCATTCAGACGTCTGAATGAAGTATTTCGAATGTCTGAATTTAGCCTATAACATAACGCATTATAGCTTATTTGGTTAGAGCACTTGCCTTCTAGACTAGAGACCTAGGTTCGAGTCTCGCTCCATGTAATTATTGAAAACTTGATTTTTTATTTAAAATATGAATGTATATGTGTGTATAACATTTGGAGAAGATTTTAATATTTGTAAACTCTAGACACGACATTCTATGACTAATAAAACTTTGTTTGTCACCTTCGTCTTGTCTCTATCTTGTATATCTCTTCTTGTATCTCCATATACATTCATTCATCCTTTTTTGTACCGTGTATCATTATTTTGAATGTATTTGTTTGCCTCTTTTTGATGCTTATGAACCTGCAAATTAGCTTAGAGATTCTTTGACATAATTGTACAGTTGTTGTCATTAAAATCCAACAATTGAGGTTCTAACAATTACATAGGGGATAAAATCATCAATCAATATAAATTTCTAAATCTACTACATATTTTTTGCGTTTAATTTTTAAATTTTTGTAAGCAACATATTATCTCGATGCAAATGCAAGTGCACAAGAAGTCAAGTAAAAAAAAATTGCTTCCCTGTACTTACATAATCCAAAAGAGAGTCATAATGATAAAGGAGAAATATACTAGCTATCTCTATCATAAATTCAAATAGCATAAATAATGCAACAATCATATGCAACAAGGTAATAAGATGCAACTGATAATAATAAGGCAACCCTACATGCAAAAATTTGCATGATGTAAATCTACATACAACTCGAGTATGAAATAAAGCTGTATGCAATCAAAAACAACATAAAAACCATATGCAACAAAATACAGTAAATACTCCATAAAAGAACAATACACATCCTATCTTTTCAAAAGGTAAATTTTGAACTAAATGCCCAGGATTTATAATCAAAAATATATTTTAAAACTCCCTCAAAAAGAAATATATCAAAACTAGATCCAACATGATTAGGAAGGTGCACCCCCCTTTTCGAGCATGCTGTAACTCCAGATAAAAACAGTAGAGCTTCCAGTGGTATTCTAATACCTCCTAAAAACAATAGAGTAAATACACTTGGCGAGTCCCAAAATGGGGGAATCTCCCAATCGCGCTTTGATTTTAGTCATTTATTGCCATAAATAAAAATATTTGTAAAACACTTTGCAAATATTTATTGGAATAAATTCCAATTTCTATTGAAATAATAACGTTTCTCAAATACTTTAAATGATACTATTATTATTTCTTTTCACAATCACTCCAAAATTCTTTTAAAACAATTTCAAAAATATTGGGATTTAAGTCCTAGTAAACAACAATTCAAAAATCTATGTTTATAAATTCAAACTTAATAAACTGTGGTATACACATCATACAACCAATCAAATCAAATTATGTATATAAATAAACTAACACTATCAATCAATCAAATTCCATAGGGAAAAATCCAACACTTAACATAATTTTAAAATGTCCGACTAACAATAAGATTTACAATTTTTCTTAAGCTCACAAATTTTCATAAGTCACATACTAAGTATATAATTATACTTATGTCCATATGATATACATAAATCATCTGTACACTATATTTGATCTGATCACTTGCTCGGATACATAGACTTCTACTTTCGAACTAGTATCGCTTACTCGACCAACCTTAGAGCGGACTCCGATCATATTTCTTGATTAGAATCTTCCATTCTTCTTGCATAGCCATATACTAAGATAGAAAACTTGACTATCATAGCAAGAATTCGAATCAAGTGTTCATTAACAAGGATCAAGTAAAAGATCATTTTTTGGACTGGTGTGAACCATCCTGAAGATATGTATTCAAATCCTAGATCAAAAACCGTGCGAATAAAATGATCTATGTATGAGTTATATACTTATTTCGATTGGCTTCTTAATTATACCAAAATCCATTTTATTTTAGTTAATAGTATTTCATTTAATACTGAAATTATTTTATTTATTTATTATTTATTTTATTTTTCTCATAATTTGATTGGAAGTCTAAACATGATATGGGTCTTTAAAACCGAGTTAACCCTTCAACCTCTTTACCTTAGAGTGCTCTAAGGAAAAATGTTTATGGGTTGGCTCAATATCACTAAATATTTTACAAAGCTTATATGATTAACAAAACTAAGGATTTAATTAAATAAATTTACCAAAACCTTTCTATCTATTTTAACCTATTCAAAACTTGATTTAAATTATCTCTTTTCTATATCAAACTGTTTGTCGAAACAACTTTTCATTTTAAATAAATTTCCATTAAGGAAACTTAAGAATTAAACACTTGTTTTTTATTTCAAAACCCTTTTCGAAATCATACTGCTTATATTCTTTATGAAATAACTTCAACAATTTATTTACTAAAACTTACTTAAGGTTCATCCGGATTTGAACTCATTTTCATCGCATAAAGATAAAGAGAATACTAAGTACCCCATAATGTTCGCCCAAGAAAACATCTAATTGTCACTTAGAAGATTATCCAGATTATCACAAAATTAATCGAAACGATTTCCTTCGAATTACCCCAAAGAAAAGGCATTCCATTTAAATTTTCTCTTCCAAAATATTTATAATTTAGAAATATTTCCAAGCAATACCATTGTTATATATTCTTTAAAACCTTTCAAAATTATTTCAAATAATTTCGGGGTTTAAATTCAAAAATCCTTTTTAAAACACATTTTATAAATCTAATTTAAATTAACTTTTTATAAAATCATTTCATATTATAATAATTCTCTTTTACTATAATAAAATTTTCTCCAATATTTATTCCCTAAATGTCTTATCCTACCATTTAGGTCATTTGAAACAACCTTTATTAATACATTACTTCAACTTAACATTTACTCTGAATATCTTATAATCAAATCGTGAAATTTAATTCCCAGGAGGTTCATTTTAATGTATTTACAATTCTCAAACAATACATGATCTTAAACTAGTTGAGCATGGATTAACAAAACAACAAACAATAGTCAATGCTCCTAAACTATCTGAGCATGACAAATCAATCAATGATAATAAATTATCATTAACAAACAAAACACTATAAATAATTATATAAATTTGAAAATTATTCCTTGATATATAAATATAGAGGTAAAATATTTCATTTACCAAATTTCAAAAATCAGTATCGTGTCTGTTTGGCTTGTTTAAGTGTTCAGAAATCCCTATTGATACCGTGGCGTTCCACATCTCGGCCATAATTCATAACAACTCATCAGACCAATTTACACAATACATTTTTATAGCAACTACAAATATGCTCTCATATATATAATACTATCAAACTCATTCTAGGGTGTCATTTACCCTATCTCTAATGAGTCATACCCTACCAAATTGTTAGGGTATCCATGGTATTTAAATGCCGCCTTTTCAACAATCGAAAGTCGACACCGGTTATATCCATGGTATTCAAATGCCGAACACCCAATCGTTGAAAAGGCAGATTGTTAGGATAAATGAAAAGAAAAGAATCCAGAGTAGGGAATTCAGAATCTCACGGTGGAATCGATAACATATAATATAACAAAGATGGTAAAATCTGTAACTCCAAAATACTGTGTACATCAGAGTTAAAAACAAGCCTTATCGGCTAGACAGTTATAAAATTCTGACCTTACAAATTACTAATAAGTATAACTTATTATATAGCAGAAAATAAAACACTACAATATGTGAACATCCATCTCTTATCCGATAACCCATATCTCCAAAGCTAACCTGGGAAAACTAGATCTGACCCAATCATTATAATAAAATAACTCCCGGGTAAGTCTGAAAAACCAACGCGAGAAAACTCAAGTAATATGATGAACATATAAAAATTATGTGAGACCATGCCGCTAACATGGCATGAGTTTTTATTTCACAAGAATGACATCCACAGATGAAGAAATGGGAAACAAATCATAACAACAATTCAATCATGAAAGAATGGAAATAAACAGTAGAAATAATTCAAATTAAAAGGGTGGTACTAGTAAGAACAAATCCCATACTTAATGAATGGGCATAAATAATATCAAATTCCGGACTTGAAAGAATTACAATAAATAATTAAACATAAACAGGGTCACAAGGCAATTCTCCACGAAATTAAGGAAATAATGCAAAGATTTGAATTAACAAAAAGCGAAAAAGAAGTTTTTCCAACAATGAATAGGAGGGTGTGCCCCTTACCGAAATTATACATCCAAAAATATACATAAGAGGGTTATATACTCCATGACACCTCTCGAATATGTCCAAGTTGGACCCTACCAACATACCGAGAATCTAAGTATTTCATATCTTAATTCGCATACCGAATCCAATCTACAATTGATGTGAAAGCACCCGAATGGGAGCAACCCCATATAGCTTGGCTTCCACACGCTCTTTGGGTTTAGTCAATTCTGACAAAGGATAACAAAGCTTAAAAGAGCAAAAAACGGTCTTAGAGTGACAAAATACAAAGAAGATAGCAGAATCAAAATCGATAAATCAGTTATTGAAAATGATAAAATGGTTATTCACACTTGCGCTTGGTTTTCACATCACAATACTTTTAAGGACACTTTGAAAACACCCTTTAGAATATTCTTTTAAAACAACAAATTATATTTTCTAAGTGTATTAAAACAATGGTCAAACAAATGTAAAATGGTTTATTATAAACCCAAACAACTCACACTTGGTTTTACTTTGTAACAATTTCTTTTAAAGAGATCCTTTCATTTGTAAACTATTATATAGAAATTTCTTCAACATTTATTATCCCAGAAGATAATAAATAAATTAAATTACTTTGATAAATTAAAAAAATGTTAATTTATCCCGACGGATACTTTACAATACCTTTTTGATTAATTCAAAACCACATTAATTTTTTCCTACAAAAATAAATCAAATTCAAAAATACCTTTTCTCAAATTTAAACCAACATTAATTATCCCGAAAGATAGTCAATCGCATTTATAATCTTATTTAATTATAAAACAATATTAATTATCTTGAAAGATAATTAATCAAATTTATAATCTCTTTTAATAAATCAATCAATTATCCTTATTTCAACATTTAATTTTTCCTAAAACACTTTTATTCAATCAGTAAATTAACTTTAAAATCTGATTAAATTAGTTCATTAATTTTAATACACTAAATTAGTTAATTAACTTTAAAACACTATTAAAAATCAATTAATTTACTTTAAATTCTTCTTTTAAATCAACTAATTAACTTTTAAAACATCATTAATTAAAAATATTGACTAAATTCAAGTATCAATAATTAAAATGATTAATTAGGTCCAAACTCGTTAATTAAATTGATTAACCAAATTTAAAACAGCACCAATTAAAATGATTAATTATACTCAAACATCATTAGTTAAAATGATTTATTAATTTCAAATATCATCAATGGATGTGATTAATTAACTTTAAATATTTTTAGTTAAAATGATTTATAAACATCATTACTTAAAATGACTAACTAAATTAATATATCAATAATTAAATTGATTAATTAAGTTCAAACCACATTATTTAAATTGATTAATTAAATTTTAAAACATCACTAATTAAAACAGTTGGTTAAATTCAAAAAATCATTAATAAAAATGACTAATTTAAATTTAAACAATTATTCTGTGAAACTACAAGCTCAAGTTCGGCGCACACACCAAAGTTTAGGGGGGATGATATTCGGTAATTGACGGTATTGCGAAAATTTCTATAATGACACTTAAATAATTTAAATAGTGTATCATGATTGATTTCAACTGAACATAATATAAGCAGCATAAGGAAACAAAAAATGTTTATTGGCGCGAAACCCCTTAGGATCTCTCTATAAATATTTCCTACAAAATAATGGTTACAGAGAATATATGTTGTCATATAGGGTCACACAATTAAGTAAATATGTCTTCTATTTTCTAAAATGGGATTTTCAACCAAACAACAACATATAAACTATTAACCAAGCATTCAATAATAAATTTATAGCATCATAGATATGATATAGCTAATTTAAAGGTGAGTAAACTCACATAAATTTCAGTTATTGCCGAAGCATTCCGGTTTGAACAAAAATCGAACGGGCGTTCAATTTTAGCTTGAAATTCTACAAGCTACAATCTACTTCAATTCAACTCCATAACGTAAAAATCGATTCCACAAGTACAACACAACTCACAACACTCGAATCCGACCTCGAATGAACAAGTAATTGCTTTTATAAGATTTTGAATTGATTAATGTAGTTTACTATCTAAATACATCATTAGCCAATTAATTACCCATGCTTAACCACTAATCTCCCTTCGATAATCTCAAGCTGCAAATAATCGAACCTCGACTTCCGCCTTCCTCCAATCTATCGTCGCCATGGTCCGCCTACGCCGCCGCACATCAACCTCGACACCCTATGACCTAGGCAATTCAATTTCCACCTGAAACATCATCCATCATTGCATGCAGCTCGATAACGAGCTTCGTAAACGATCAACATCGTGCCGCCACTGCCATAGACCACTATCTACTACTGCACCACCATCAATTGACCACCCTCACCCACGCCGACATAGCGCCATCCTCCATAACCCTTAAAACGCCGCAGAACTCCTTCGCTGAACCCAGAAAGTCAACCATGATCAACACGACTTCGCCGCTACCTCGCACCACTCTATGGCAATCCATCCATTCGATGGGCTTATCTTGCCTAGACAAACAAATCCTTAGTTGGAGGCATTACCGGAAAATGCTTCTTGAGGCTCTGATCGACATGAGCCGTTGGATGGAGCGATCGAAAATGGCGGCCAATGTTTTCATTTAAAGTTTTGGCCAAAATAATAAGGTCAAGGTTCTTATATAAAGAATCTACTCAATACTATTCACTTCTGAATTTTCTTGAACTCCAAATAATGCATGCTCACTAGCGTTTCTAGCTAATTACCCCTATTTCGAATTTAATAGGACTATTCTGAGAGCCAATTCTATCATTTACAGAAGTTAGCTAAATCACACAGCAAGTCCAATCGTCACGAAACTCGTCGGCGTACAATAATTAATTATTTCGGACCCAATGGCACTAGATTCAATAAAATCCGAGACAGTGCCTCAGAATAATAATTTAATACTATTTAAATATTATTTTAAATTTTCAATCCAAAATCGTTATTTATCCGATCTATTTATTTTTGTAATTAAATTTACAAATTGAATTCATCAATAATATTCATTAATTAAAAGGAGTTAAAAAGATTATTAAATCAAATTAAACTAATATTTAATTCCTAAATTTAAATATTTAAGTGATTTCTATATTTGAATATAAGTTATTAAATTCTAAAATTCAATTATTTAAATATTTAAAATTAAGTAACTATTAAAAATCCAATGATCAAAATTCTACGTTATTACATATACAAGTCGTTTGCATGTCTAGAAACAACAACGCAGTAAATAAATAGGAACTCATAATATCGTGCATGCCATTTACAAAAGATAACTAATAGTTACAACCTAAACAACCTAAGAGAAAAGAAAAAGGATGCTCGAAAGGGAAATTCAACAACGCCGTTGATCCTAAAATAATATGTATAGACTACAAGATGCCTTGCTCCACGGCTGGAGCTCAATCGATTACCGCAACCCTTGAATTTTCGTAGCATGACGGCCACACACCCAATCTTGCATCGTCGGCGTTACTGGTATTATTGGCGGCTTTGGAATTGCCATCTTCCTAAGGTAGGATCTAATGATGGCAGAAGGAACCTTCTACTAAACTGCCTCTCCATGGAGGTTCACACGTACTACCTAAAGACAAGAGTGGATAGGTTAAAATACGAAAGTGAATCTGTGGAGTGCTAAATCTTAATCAACAAATTGCATCATAAGGGTGCAGGTCCAATTAACGACGATACCACCGATGCTAACATAGGCGGTCTTCCGCACCATGGGATAAATCTAGTTGTAACTTCCTGTCTTAGGAAAGATGTTATGCTGAATGATGCGCACAAATTGATGGGTAGTCCGACGTAGATTATACAACTCCCAAACACTGACATCCTGGGAAAAGATCTGCTGTAAAACCTTTGATTCGGTCACTTAAAAATCATCCAAGTCCATGTCCTTCATGAAGGCCTTAAAAATTTCAACGAGATCATCATTCGTCAGCTAATCAAGACACCCTTCACATTCAACGAATCAAACTGTTGCCTCCATCGAAATTCTACGCCAACAGGAGATCAAAAAGGCAAATGCAGCAAAGGTAACATTCCCACTAAAAGTTTTGAAGCAAAGGATCGATGCAAATCCTACTACGACAAATATCTCTTCCTACCCAATAGCGGCGAACCCTTCTGCTCATTCCGGTTCAGCAAAGTGGCCTCTTGAGGGTTGAGACTACAATGGTGCATGGAAAAACTGGTAGTGCGGAAAGGTGTCTTGGGCTAAGAAGTGGTCGAAGGAAGGAAATAGGGTTTAAATCTAGAGTGTTTCTAGGGCGAGATCTAACGTACAAAACCAGCACAAGGGAAAGGCGAGGCTACTACTTCTGGAAAAAACGACCTCACCTAGGGGATGAACGGAAGGGAGAGGTTGATACTAGATGGAGAAGAAGGATGGAGATTGGGTTCAACTTGTTGAGGAAGGAGGAATGAAAAAGGCAATTGGAGGAATTCAGATGCGACTTTTATAGTCCCGTTCTTGGTTCAAATTGTATCACAACTTGTTAACCTGTAAGCCAATCTAGGTTTTTCGATAGGTGGTCAACCACTAGACAGGTTTTGGGCGTTAATTGAACCTAGACCCAATTATGGTCGTATTAAATAATAATAATCATTTCACTCCATCTCCTTCGATTCGGCATGACCCAAAGAATTCCTATCCTCATCACGTTGATGTCAAAGCCTACCATAGTCCCAAACCATGCTTTAGTAATTCACCCGTAGTCTCAACAAAACTATGCGACCATCAATAATTCCAAAAACCCAATAATATTCTACCCACTATTTCCTACCCGCTTCACACGGAACTATTTCTTCCAATAGCTGGTGGCACAACAACACTTCAAACTACATACCCCGGTAAAATCGAATGTCATTCCTATTTTGTTTGTATGTCAAAGAGAGAAGATATGAAGAACCTGGATTTTGTAAATCGAAAAATCGCTGAGCTAAATGTATGCTCCTTTAAACTTTTTTTAAATAATAGAAACTATTTCATACCAAAACTTCCCTTAAAATTCAAACTTATAATATATATATATATATATATATATATATTTCAAGGTTTCCAAAAATCCCTTTTTTCTAAAACACAAATTTCCCAAATTGGAAAACTATTTCCTTACCAAAATTCAAAATCATGCCCTTACTAATATATACAAATAAATATATGAGGACTTCAAAACTTACTCCTTTGTAAAAAAATTCTTAACACGACAAACCAGTGGTATATGTGTTTCTTTGAAAACTAAAATCCAAAAACTTTCCCAAAATAAAATTTCAAAACAATTCCTTGGGAAAAGATATCTTTTGAAAACTCTTTTCCCAAAATATAAGGTATTTACAAAATATATTTCATAAAAATTCCCTCACAGGCTTTAGACTGAGGAATTGACATAAAGTATTCAAATAAAAAACTAATTTTCCATCAAAGAGGTAATCAGTGGATACACCCTAACAAGAACTTGCCTCTGGATAATTGCGACATACATACTCCAATTTCTCATCCATTTGGAATAAATTTATGTCTCCGACTGGAACTCATCATCAAAATAAAAAAAATCCCAAGGTAGCTAGATCTCAACCATCAAGTCGAACACCTCCGGTCTTCGGGATTCAACTATATGTCGTACTCATGCTCTTTATCAACAGTGCCTTACGCATTGCTAGCACTCCATGGGGTACTTCAGAGTCGACATGAAAATCTTAAATCTAAGATATTTCCAACCCACAATTGCTCTGCCTATTCCTTCATAATGGAATTACAACTACTTTTATGTTTGGAATTGTTAAAATATGGCATTAAAATATAATAATACTATATAGAGAAGTACGAATATGTACTCTCACTTTATCCTAATTCCTCTGTTCTACTAACCTAGGCTTTGATACCAAATGCGACAACCCGTACCTTAATGGGCCTTAGTTTCAAAAAAAATCAAAATCCAAGTCCATCAAAGCACAGATCGTTGGATTTGGTACCTGCTTAATCGTTGGATTTGGTACCTGCAAATAAGCATGAGCATTATCATGGATTGATAGAAATATAAATCCACATTGGAAACAATAATAGGATAAGAATACTGATTATGACTACTACCTTGAAATTAATGGTATTCCTTGGATAGCAGATTGTCACATCAGCATCGAGCATGAGAGAAAACAAGACTTCTCCAACAAATAAACACGTCCAGCTTCAATGACCTGTTCCTTCATACCTATCATGTGGGTTGTAATGAGGAGGGGGTCAGAACAATGTTATGGTAATTGGAAAATCTATAAACTGGTCATAACATAAATATATACCGATTGGTTTCCATTTAATTGTTATGTCTATTAAGGTTTACAATTCTAATCATACCTCCTATTGCACGTACGGTAACTTACCTGCCCATTCCCAAGGTATAAAATAGCGATGAAGCCTTATCAACCATCTAATACCTCCAAATCCATTTGCCACTTAATACTTCTAAATAAGAAGCAGGCTTTTATAGGCATGTTTTTCCATTTAAGAGCTCAATCAAGGAAGACTCCATCATTTAAGGCCTATTCCTAAGGTGGAATTCATCATTATTGGTCTAAGCTACAAGACCTTTAACCAATATATACGGCCTTATAATTTATAACAAACATGGTGTATCTATCACTATTAAAGTCTTAGCAATGTGAGAGACTGTACCAAAACCACTTAATACCTCATTAACAAGGACTAGGCATGCCTCTGACCATTTAACATCTATTCTATAGGTATTCCTTTATCATTTAATACTTATCCCCAAGGCGGACTTCTCACTGGTACTATCTAGCTGACATTGCTAGGAAATCTCATTGGGCTACTTGATACTTCTTTCATAGGAAAGAAGGGGACGTTACAGCCACTTAATACCTCAAACATGAGGCGAACTCTTTTTCGAGGTATCCTTCATCACTCTTAATTATAAATGTGGAATCTCATTAGGTTACTCCTTTCGGTAGGGAGGCAGACCATATAATAACACTTAATACCTCAATATTGAAGTAAACCTTTTTGAAGATATCCTTTTTTATTTGGCACCTCACTAGGTTACTTAATACTTCTTTTTTAGGAGAGAGGCGAACCCTACAGCCACTTAATACCTCAAACCCGAATGAACCCCTATGGAGACATCCATCACCGCTCTTAATTCTAAATTTAGACCATTTGATACTTTCCAATTAATAAAGCAAGTCCAATCTCTCGCATTGTCATGGGTCCTGGGATTAGTGACATCTCACATCAGTAGTAGGTGCACCGGACTGTTGGTAGCCTCACAGTGAAGGGCAGTTTTCCGTCGAGTGACTCAACTGACCTCGCATCACTAATCTACTAAGTCTAATTAAATATCCTAATTCTTTACTTTTATTATCTTAGGTAGACAACGGACTTAGCTTACTAAATCCCTTTTTATTTAAGGCAATAAGATTTACCTTAAATACCAACCTACACATAAATCCCCTTTTAATGCTCATAAATGTGAATTTGTTTATAAATTCCTAACAGACATTTCCTAAGACATTTAGTATAATTACTAATTTCAAATTAGTGATCTTTTTTTATTTTTCCATTTTTATCGGTCTCATTGATCCATTTGTCTCTATTAATTGTAACCCTTAGTATAATACTATCCATTATTCCTCAATAATTGCCCATTAATTTAGGTTACAATCTTTTATTACCTATTAATTAATTAATAGGAATTCCAAATTTATTTCCCATTAATAGGAATTACTACATTTGCTAATTTTACCTTTCGCCTCCTAATATAACAACAACTAACGAACATTAAATAAAGCATGCATAAACATTGTTCTTCTTTATTAATGCAATAAATATGTATAAATTACCCAATAATACTACCTATTTTTGTCTAAAAATATTCTAGTCATAAATATTTAACTAGAATATGCTTTCCATATTTAAAATGCTGGAATTAGATTCCTTGGGGAAATTTTCCTCTATGATTTCCATAAATTAGAAAGATTGACTCTGCTTGAAGTGAAAAGGAATAGATAATTTCTTTTTAATTGGAATAGATAGTGAAACTACGGAGGATAATTAAGTATGTGCTTTGCACATCTCTTCCCTTTTTCTTGTGGGCGTTCCTCATTAAATCAAACGTGGCCCTCTTTGAATCAAACAAATAAAAATAAAATAGACGTTCTTTCCACAAATTAGACTACGGAAAATTTACAACATAGCACAAAATTGGGCAATAATCCAAGAATCTTGTTTTACACCAAAGTACATATCTTGAATAAAAATATGCAACATTAAAATCTTTGGGACTAATTTCCATGTCTAGGTGTAAACATACTTCAAATTAGATTTAAAACAAGAATATGTAGGTAATAGTTTTCTACACTAGTTAAGCCTACAATTCACAAGTAAAATTGATTTAGGCATAAAAATCAGACGTATGCAACGGAATATATTTAATATCATACACAATATGTAATATTTTCCACTCACCTTTTAAAAGCGATCGAAATCTCCAGATCTGAAGTCGAACCTTAAATTCATCTCCAAACCCTTTTTAGTCCAAGAAATATGTATAAAAGGATATACACATACACACACACACACACGTACATACATGCATACATTTGTGAAAAGAAAAGTGTGACTTTGTGAAAAGTAAAGCGTGGCTTTTTGGAAAGAAGAATGTAGCTTCACAAGCCTCACATCCCAGGAATGATATGAGATACTATATGGTCTGCAGGATAGCTACTCAGTGGACCTCATTTCCACTTTCGTCAACTCCACATGTACCTTATTTCCACATTTGTTAACTACTCATGACGGCTCCTAATCCTTCACAATGGCTCCATCAGCACATTCCTCGATGTACATAAGTGCCTCCTCTTTCATTTTGCAATAGCATCTTTAGATCATGATGACTAATGATTTAGTTGTTCTCAGCGCGTAACAATTTTCCTTCCCACTTCCAATTCATGACTGATTCTTTATGATGACCTATGCTTTGCCATAAAGGCTTGATCCTATTTCATACCTGACATTCATGAAACAACTCACAATAGCTTCCTCATGCACTTACCTTTGTTACCCTGTGGCAAATTCCCTAATTAACCCATAATAACTATTTGTAGCTGCAACTCACGACGACTCACTCTCTGTGTCAAAGCTAAGTAAATCTTACCTAAAATTTCATACTTCGATTTTGTGGTAATTCAATTTTTAAATTAGGATTTTTAACATTATTCTTGATCGTTGTAATTTTTAAGTCAGCATTGGTATCTTTTTTCATTACACTTTAAAATGATAGTATATAATGTTAGGATGCAATGGGTACTAGTGTTCATTCATGGTTGCCTAACTATTATTTTACACATTAGTTTGTTAGGAAGTTGTTGTCTGGTATATTTTTTCTATCTCCTTTATCTTATACATAAGGTGGGTTACCCAGGATTTGCTAAATATGTGGATTTTGTTGAAGATTTAAACATTAAAAAAAGTTTAATTTCTTGGTTGAATAATTCGTATTGAATACAAAGCAAAAAAATAGGCATATATAGCCGTATAAAAAAATATGAAAGATAAAAACAAAGAACAATCCATGATTTTTACATACCTAATAACATGGGTAACATGATGAAAAATTATTCGAAACAACTGGCATGATCTTAACAAATAGGAATTTTTATCAAAAAGGCAAAAACCAAACATAAATCGCATTGACCGACTCAACAAATTCCTTGCCTAAACTTCTAGGCAATCTGCATACAGTTTACTTCGACACCTCACACATACCAAGCTGTTATCTGAGCTTCAGAAACATATCAAGCTTCAAAGGCTTCATCATTACATCTGCCACCTGATTCTCAGTAGTATAATGAACAATATTCATAGTATCATTCATTGAGAGATCACAAAGGAAATGAAATCTTACATCAATGTGTTTGCTTCTACCGTGAAGCACTGGACTCATTGAAAGTTTGATAGTATTATCACAAAGTATCGTTGTGCTTCCAATATGAGCTTCTCCAAGTTTTTCAAAAATTCGTCTCATCGAAACACATTGACATGCATAAAAGGCAACAACCACAAAATCTGCTTCAGTGGAGGATAAGGTCACAATAGGCTGTTTTTTTGATGATCGGCCTACTGCACCTCTTCCAAATTCAAACACATAACCTGAATTACTTATTCTATCATCCAAATCACCTGCATACTCATTGTCAGTGTAATTAAAAAATCTACCATCATTACTACCATCAATGCCTTTTTTTTGTACATAATCCCCAAGTTCGTAGTGCCTTTAACATAATGAAGTATTCTTCTTGTAGCAGTCAAATGCATCACAGTAAGGCTTCCCATATAACGAGTTATCAAATCTACAACTACATCAAATCAGGCCTTATTACCATCAAATACATCAGGCTTCCCATAATTTGCTTAAAGGCGGTAACATCAACTTTGGCACCTTCTTTGTCTTCATGCAATTTAGCCCATGGAACAATAGGATTATTGACCGGATTACAACTTACCATGCCAAACCTTTTCAGAACATCTCAAGCATATTTCTCTTGACTAATATTAATACCTTCCTCGTTTTGTCGGACCTCCACTCCAAGGAAGTATCTCATTCTCCCTGGATCGGTCATCTCAGACTCATGCATCATAGATTGTTTAAACTTCTCAAACATCCCTATATCATTGCCTGTAAAGATAAGATCATCAACATACAAACTAATAGCAAGCAGTTTATTTCCTTCATTAGACTTGATAAATAAAGTGTGCTCCGTGCTGCATTTTTTAATACGACACAATGGAGATGTACTATGCTCTTGGCGCTTGTTTGAGGCCTAGAGTGCCTTCTTCAATTTGTAAACTTTGTGTTCTCCTCCCCGTCTCTCATAACCTTGAGGCTGCTCTACAAACACTTCCTTTGTTAATTCACCATGAAGAAAAGCACTCTTCACATCTAGTTGAAAGATATTCCAACCTTTGTACGTAGCAAGTGCAATTACTACTCTAATTGTGTCTCACCTTGCAACTAGAAAAAACACTTCATTATAATCAATACATTGTTCTTATGCTATCCCTTCCCCATAAGACGTGCTTTGTACTTATCAGCTTCACTGTTCATTCAATTTAGTTCTAAACACCCACTTAACACCAGGCTTCTTAGCATCAATAAGCAAATTTACCAATTTCCATGTACCATTCTTTCCAATGGCAATGATTTCTTGATCTATGGCTTCTTTCCACTTTGAACTTATGATTGCTTCTTGAAATATGATTGAATCTGTAGCAGCAAAGAGGGCCATATTATTAACATCTCCTTCTCCTTCTAATAACTTAATTCCTTCTCCACTTACATAATCATCCAAGTATATTGGAGGCCTTCTGATTCTTCTCTTCTTAATGATCGGTGCAGATAAACACATCCGTGCATTCTTAACAGCTTCAACACCATTGTTTCCATCTTCTTGAGCTCCATCAGCTGCTGTGTTCTCCCCATTGTCATCTTCTACACCACTATCAACTTCACTTTTACTATTAAACCCTTCTTCATCATTTTTCCAAACTAACATATCCATCTTCTCCTTAACTTCGCTTCTACCCCTATCCCAACATTTATTTTCTTTGAACGCTGCATCTCGACTCACTACAATATGCTTTGACATAGGATCATAGAGCCCATATCCATTTGATTCTTCACGCATCCCCAACAATACGCATTGAAAGCTTCTATCACTTAGCTTCACCCTTTATACTTTTGGAATGTGTACATGTCCCATACATCCAAATGTACGAAAGTAATCCACATTTGGCTTAATACCGCTCCATGCTTCCTCTAGGGTTGCATTTTCCACAGCTAAGTGGAAATTCTATTCAATACATAAGCACTCTAATTTACTGCTTCTGGCCGAAACTCGCTTGGTATCTTCTTTTCAGATAGCATGCTTTGAACCATGTTCATCGTAGTCTGATTCTTCCATTCAGCCACCCTATTTTAGTGTGGGTCATATGCCACAGCCAGCTACCTTCAAACACCATTAACTTTTCAGAAATAATTGAACTCAAAGAAGTATATTAATCACCCCTATTTATATGCAAGCATTTTATAACATCTCCAGTTTCTTTTTCAACTAAACTCCTGAAAATTTTAAACACACTAAAAGCCTCTGATTTTTCACTAAGAAAGAAAACCCAAACTTTTCTACTAAAGTCATCAATAAAGCTAATGATGTACGTACTGTTGCTGTTGGAGATAGGTGAGATTAGTCCACATATGTCAGAGTGGATTAAATGCGGGTTTTAAGAAGTCTTCCATGCACTCTTCTTTGGTATAGCTTCTCGGTGTTGCTTTCCCACTAAACAATCAATGCACACTTGACTAGTGGTCTTGAGAACAGGTATCCATCTCACCAATTTTTTCTCTGAAGCATTCTCAAAAATTTTAGATTCAAATGACAAAACTGGTAGTGCCATAAGTGCACCACATCCTTCGAATTTTCTTGCAAACAATTTGAGTCTCTTTGCACCTCGTCAAGCTTCTCAGGAAGCACATTAGCTAAGAGTATAAATATTCAATTTGTAGTCATTTCAGATTGCATAATGAGACCTCTTTCTGGATGAACTAGCTTACACATTCCTTCTTGAATTAAAATTGCAAGAGCTTTTTCTGGAAGTTGGCCAATACTACGTAGACTATTTTCCAACCTTGGAATGTAGAATACTTCTATAATAACTTGTTTAATCCCTTTCACCTTAAGGCTCACATTTCCTTTACCAGTAACAGCCATTTTCATATTATTTCCAAGTTCCACCATATGCTTGAAGCTTTCATCAATGCGTGTTAACCATTTTTTGTTTCCAAACATATGATTACTACAACCCAAACAGGAAATGACACATTTTCCCTCTTGAAGTTATGTAGTTCAACATGTGACATAAGCAACATTCCTTATCCAGCTCAACGTAATTTGCATTGTTTTCCCAACTAGGGCACTCATTTTGAAAGTGCCCTAATTTATGACAATTACAAAATTCAACAATAGCCTTGTTAAAAGGATATCTTCCTCTACCTCGTTCCCTAACTTTGAAGAACCCATGTCCTCTTCAAACAACTGCATCTTCAGTATTGACTTTCAATGCTTGTTCATCATTTCCGTTCTTACGGAACTTTTGCTCATGCACAAGCAATGAACTCTGCAACTCATCCACTGAAAGAGTATTAATGTCCTTCGACCTCCAATGGAACACGCAAGGTAGTTAAACTTCTCAGTTAAGGTGAGCATAATTTTTTCAACAATCTTCACATCCGACATTTCCTCCTCATAATTTCGCATATCATTTTCCGCTAGCATGACCCTTAAGAAGTAACTCATAACTGTTTCACCCATCTTCATCTATAATACTTCAAAATCTCTTTGCAGAGCCTAGAGCTGAGCTCGTTTCACTCACATATTCCCTTGATATTTCCTCTTCATAAAATCCCACAACTGTTTAAAGGCGCCTTTTTGAAGGATGATCTTCAAAGTGGACTTGTCAATTGATTGAAACAAGTACTTCTTCACCTTGAGATCCTTCAACTTCATCTCCTCCAACGTCTTTTTCTAAGCTGCAGTCATCAATACTCCATCTATGGAAGGACCATTTTTCTTGTTTTTCGCTCGGGTATTAGTCATAGCGGTAGAGTATGGCAACAACAGTTAAGGATTGGTTTATGGAAGAAGTAGGTGCAGTGATGAGGGGATTATAGTTGTTGATTGCATAAATAAGGGAGAGATTGTAGGAGAGTGTTTAAGGTGAGAACTGATTCGATAAATTAGATAAGAAAAGATGAGAAAACAAGAAGTTATAACAAATGAAAAGCAGTTTATTCATGCATAATATCTTCTTTACTTCATCGGCTATATATAGCTATTACATGCACCAAAGAATAATGGTTCAACCCACTTACATATGACGCATTCAAAGGATTCAACATTAAAATTTAATCCATTTAACTCAACAATAACTACTGCTATATCAATATGCACAGTTGTGCACTTGTGCATATGCACACCCCCAATGCATGCATTTCACTCCAATTTGACCCATTACCTTTTGCTAGACCACATTCCACATCACTTTGCCTTCACCTGCCATCAACACTTTATCTTTGATGATATTCTCAAACAAACCTTTCCTTCCAGCTACCAATACATGTAAATCATGATGCTTTTGCCCTTGTAATAAATTGCAGTTGTTACAATTCCCTTCTCCTTCAAACATGGACCTTATCTCAAGGTCCAGTTTGGGAAATCTTCACATCAGTGGCCAATAGTCCTCTTATGTGGCTTCTTCAATTGGCCTCTCCTTCCATTTAACCAAAACCTGAACCATTGCTTCGTGATTTCTTGAACCATCCTTCAATCCAATATTGCTTGGGGTTCATCCACTATCTCTTCCTCAAATGTTGGTGCATTTTATGAAGCAATAAACCCATGCCCAAGTCTCTTCTTTAACTGTGACACATGGAATACATGGTGTATTTTCGATTGAGGTGCTAACTACAACTTATACGCAACTTCTCTTTTCCTTTCTAGCACTTGATTTGGCCCATAAAACTTTGGAGTTAGTTTATGTATCCTTTGAATTCTCACTGAAATATAACTATATGGCTGCAGTCTAAGCAACAACCAATCTCCCACTTCAAACTGCCTTTTAGACCTCCTCAATTCAACAAATTTTTTCATTCTTTCTTGTGACAATTTTAAACTATCTTTCAAAAACTTTAAAACTATTTCTCTAGAACTCAACTCATTTTCTACCTATTGTACCCTGGCTATATTTGGAATGTAGGTTGATAAGATGGGGGAATCAATGCCATACACAGCCTTGAATGGGGTTGTATTGGTGGAAGACTTCCAGATAGTGTTATACTAGAATTCAGCTAGGGTTAGCCACTTGCGCCATTTTTGGGGTTTGTAACACACAAAACATCTCAAATACCCTTTCAAAATCTTATTCACAACTTCTATTTGGAAATCTGATTGGGGGTAGTATGCAGGGCTGACTTTGAGAAAGAAACCTTGCAATTCAAATAGCTTCTGCCAGAATACACTTGTAAATAAGGTGTTTCTATCACTTACTACAGACCTTGGAATCCCATGAAATTTGAACACACCATCAAAGAAATGTTGGCTACTTCCTTTGTTGTGTAAGGATGGGATATAGGGAAAAATGGGGATACTTGGTTAATCTATCCACCACCACAAATATAAATGAATATTTATGACTCCTAGGCAAGCAAATGATGAAATCCATAGAGATATCCATCCACACATTTTTAAGTATTGGTAAGGGTGTCAATAACCCAGGAATATTTATATTTTCGCTCTTATTTCTTTGACAAACATCACAGTCCTTCACATTCTGCTCCACATCTTTTCTTTGTTTTTTCCAATAGAAAACTTGTTTGATCCTTTTGATTATTCCTCTACACTATAGCAAAGTGGGGTTTTCAGCATTCGAAAAACGCTATTACATCTTACCATTTATGAGAACGCTGTGGAATGACATGCTATAATAGACCATCAACTTTCAATAGCAAAGATAAAATGCTATGAAAAATCATGGTTCCAGAGCGTTTAAAAAGGCTAAAGAAATAAAAACGCTATAGTACGATTTTCCATGGCCTTTGTTAAACATCATTTTATGTCTAGGGATATGGCTTACCCTGTCATTCTATAGGGAGTAGGCAACATTATTAAAACAAAATGCTACATAAACACAGCAATATGATATTCTTTTTCCAAAGCGCTTCTTATGCATATTTCTATAGCATTTTTATTTTATGATAGTGACACCTTTCTATAGCGTTTGTTAAACGACGACTTTTCTAAAATACTATAAAATGCAATATCAGTTAATAGCTTTTATTTCATGTTTTTTAGTTTTCAGAAGCTTCACTTAGTTATAATATTTATATATCTAAATATTTTTACATATATAATGTCTTTCTACATATTTCTTCGTTGCATATAAATATCATATATTTTTACATATATTATACCAAGCAATAAAAACTATGTAAATTAAAGCACGTAATATTTCATACATATTGTTCAAACTACTTTTCCCATGTTTATACTTATCATACATATTTGCAACAACAGTCTAACAAGGAGATCTCATATTTTTCTCATAGCAAATGATGCACCATAACAACTCACCTAACAAAATGATAGGATATAGCTATGTGATATTTCTCTCCGCATTCATTCTCAAAACTAGCTATCTGTAAGTTCGACAATTCCTACATGCCAAAAAATACGTAGGTAGACATTATTGTTTTAACTTGAAATTTAGTCGAATCTATGAATTACAGGTATTAACAAGTATAAAAAATATAGTCAACACATTTACAAATATAAAAATAGTCGATACGTTTACAGATAACTAAATCAATCGATATGAAATATTAGCATTGAATAATCATGACTATAACCTAATGAATCAGTATGTCAAAGAGTAATTGTATAAAATCTATGTAACATAATGCACACGTATATTGAATAATCATCCTGCAACATTAGCATAAAATGATAAAATATTAGCAGAATCAACAATGGCATGTGTATGTACATCACTTAATACATATCAGTACAGTCAACTGGTATTGTAGCTAAAGATTGCACAAGACTTATAGTTTAAAGCCTGCACGTGATGCGGATTATGGAGAAAATGAATTTGAACTAGGTAATTAAATTTAAGAGTTTCCTTAAACATAAATAGATAGGGTTTTATTCATGCTTATGTAGAGTATAAGATCAAATATACAATTTAAATTACTGTCAATTAAGTAACTGAGGAGCTAAGCAAAAAAGGTAGAGACTCCAATATGATATATAGATATTATTAAAATAGCATCTTTGAATAACTCTAAAACCTTTATATTATTTTTCTTCACACCAAAGCACTCACATTTCAAAGTTGTGAATTTAATGCACTTTCTAATGTGATTATACATATCATAATGTTACAATGG
Source organism: Allium cepa (assembly GCA_030765085.1). Classification (NCBI taxonomy): domain Eukaryota; kingdom Viridiplantae; phylum Streptophyta; class Magnoliopsida; order Asparagales; family Amaryllidaceae; genus Allium; species Allium cepa. The sequence continues at coordinate 378,088,211 of CM060932.1, forward strand.
TTGTTAAGCCCGTGTTTTTTGCAAGCTAAGAAACAAAAATTCCCACATGTTTACTAAATTATATAAATACTAATGTTGCTACAGACTGCCAAATTTATTGTGTTAGTGCTCTCCTTAATTAGACGATCAATATTTCAAAAGAACAAAAAATAAAAAAAGCATATAGTCAGGAAGAACAAAATCTGTAAGAAAATTTCTTTTTCAAACTAAAAGGAAAATCAATAGTATGAAAAAAGAGAAACGATGAAACTATGAATTTAGAAGATTTAAAAACCCACTTTCAACGTAGACTGTCTAAAGAAATATATACCATTTAATACCGAAGTCCAATATCAAATATTAGTTTTTACTTAATAAAACTTATATTAATATCATGTATATCCTATAAAGATAAAGAGAACCAAGTTTTAGCCTCTCCATGCTAGCTTGTAACCTAAGCCGTGCTTTCTCATCCATTAGATCATACTAATAGCTAATTCTCATATTCTTAAATATAAGTTGAAAAACAACTCTATGATTCATGAAAAACAACACTTTTTACATAAATGCATTGTTTCAAGAAAATAATGAAGCGCTCAACCATTTAGATTATATTTAGTACTTAAAACACAAATAAATTCACAAAATATCATTTATTTTATAAATAAACTTGAATATTTATACAAAAATTGAACAAGCTGCAATAAAACCATCACCTCAAAATACAAATGAACACCAAAAAACTGCAATAGGAAGGCTACTACAACAAATAAGGATAAGACTAATGTATACAGTGATGAACTTGACTTTGATTATGGAGTGAAATTCTCCGACAAGGACATGATGTCAACTAAACAAGGCACTTCTAAAGAAGCCAATTGACTAAAATCAATTTCAAGGATAGTTATATAAAGTAAGCTTTTGTTTATAATATAATAATTGCCAATTCTATGCCAACTGATTTTTAGGTATATTTGGATATAAGATGAAGTTCTACAGATGCAATAAGCTACGTGGAGAATTAGTTTCCAACAATCAAATCCATAGTTCCTAGTAAATAATCATGAATTAACTTATTAACCTCAGGCCTTGGTGATACTTTGGGAGACTTGAGGAATTAGTTCAATTATGTTGTTCAAGTTTCAGCTGCCCCATAATATAGTTAACTCATTTGGTAAGTGTTAGCATCGAAATTGTCACTAATACCGAAACACCATTGAAAGCACCAAATTGCAATTACAGATCAAAGACAGAATGTATGTAGAGAGTATAAATATGAAGAACAGATAAAATTAAAAAGAAAACATTAATAATAGGGGATTTATAGCGGTTCGGCTGAATCCAACCTGCATCCGCTCAGAAATTTCCTTTTTATTGATACGAGAATCAATTACAGTTACAATCTAGAGTTTTTAAAGCAACAATGGCAGAGTTGATTTAACGGGGAAGGAGAAAAACAGAATGAAGATCCCTTTTCTGAAACCCCACATGTTGTATTTATAGGCAAAACTTGAGTTGTTGGGCTTCCTGAGTGATTTGGGCCCATTAAGACCATGGTCGATCCAAAACTCAATACTACAATCGACCTCGAGTTCATAATATTCCGACCTAAATTTTCCTAGGTGATGACCCGAAGCAACCTTATGCTTGACTCGAAGTAACCTAGATTGGAACTCGAAGCAATACGATGCTGAACCCAACCTTTAATACCCTTTCCTTTAATAGGCTAACTTGGATCTTATAGGTAGCTGACCTAGAGCAGATATGTAGCCGACCCGAAGCACCATGCTAGTACCGACCCCCTTGAATATGACAACCTAACTTCTCTTACCCAACCCCTTTTCCTACTCACAACCTCCTGACCCACTACGGTCGAACCACGTATGGCTGATCCATACGCTCCAATACCCTTGAGGCTAAAACCATTCATACTGAACCATGCATGACTGACCCTGGCAGGCCAAACCACATCCACCGACCCACATATGCCGATCCACTCACGATGCAAAACTAGACCCGAACGAACTATCTTGGCCGACCCATGCACAAAACTTCTTCATTGACCGAGCGACATCTGCTGACCCACCTAGGCCGAGCCATGCATGACCTTTCTTCCTTGAACGAGCCATGTACGACTGAGCCACCTTGATCGAACGATCCACACCGAACCATCCATGACTGATCGTCTTTCCATCCAACTGGATCAAATCCATCGTATCCCAATCTCGATAAACGAGTAGTCGATTTAGTTATATATGTATGTCCATGGCCTTGCCAAAAGGCGGGTTAACATTTGCCCCCCAAAAATGCCTTGCTATTGGAAGGTATGTTTTGAATAGCCTTGAATCCGATATTCAAAGTCCATATGTTATCCATAGCATACCATCTGATTCATAATCCAATCTATGACCAAGCCATCCAATTCAAATGCCACAGCCATATCCTTGTCCAAATCCACGACTGCTCCGAGTCGATATCCAATTCCGAATCCGATAACCAAATCCTTAGCCAACTCCATAGCCATCCGAACCTGTCAACCGAGTTTTAATCCATCCATATCCTATAACCAATAACCAAGTCCATGACCTCTCCAGGTTGACATCCGAATCTGGGACCACTCCGGGCCCTTATCCAAATACTCGACGACCTGAAATATTAACCGAGAGATAATATGAGGCCTAAGTCCTAGGCTAAATCCTGGTCCCTACGGATCCTTGTCGAGCATAGTCCATACTCAACGACCTTTTAGCCAAAAACTAGATAGAAGTCAATCAAAATTGAATCTGAAACCCAGATTCAAACCAAAAAACTAGAAATCCATATCAAAAGTCCAAATCAAAATCCAAATCAAAAATCAAGCATCCAAACCAAGAAACCAACAAAACCGGGAGTTCAAACCAAACTCCAAAATCAAAGCAGAAAAAGCAAGTGTCCAAGCCAAAAAGAAAAAACAGATTTCACAAACCGAAGCATCTCGATAAATCATCATCTCAGAGCATGCCTAAGGTTTATCTTCGTCCTCGTACATGAGTAAGTGAATTAGCCGTTTTCTCGGAGTTTTTTACTTATTCCAAACCATCACGATTAGTTGATGACCAACCGACCACCATTCCTAGGCCTCGCGCCATCATCATTCAAGGTAGGCGGTGGCTGCTTCTATTCCACGGTCGCATTCTGAGTTTCGACATATTGTCGCAACTGATCGTTCCTTACATACTCCTCGATTATATCCTTTAGATGCCTGCAGCTATTAGTGTCATGCCCGTCCAGGTAATTAAAGAGACAGTGCCTTCTTGATGCCCGTCCGCCTTCTGAGGTTTCTCTCCTTGCCGGCCTACAATAAGGAAGGCGATCCTGAGTATCCAAGTATATTCGTTCCAATATCTCATTCAGTCCTATGTAAGTGGAGAATTTTGGCTCTCTCTAGCGCTTCCTCTTCCCTTTATCCTTATCTTTACCTGAGCTCTCACTGGAAGGTTCTCCATCCTTAACCATATTTACTTCCTTTGACCTCATATCCAAATATGCATCCTCTTATCGAAGAAATCCCTGAGCTTCGTGAAAGAATTCTCCAAGATCCATTGGTGGGTCCTGTATCAACGATACTTTGAAATCAGAATTACCCCTAACTCCTGACACCGCTACCATTAGAAACATTGATGGATCCAGCCGATCCACCGATGCAACTGCTGCATTAAACCAAGTTAAGAAAGTCCCGAGTGATTCATCCACCCTCTGCTTAACTGATGTTAGTGTCATCACATTCTTTGGCCTTTTTATGTGAACTCGAAACTGTCTCAAGAACTTATCCACCAGTTCTGTCCATGTTCCAATAGATCCATCCTCTGTTATCTGAACCACAAACCAGCTATATTTGCCAAGTACGGGGGGAAACACCGAGCCATATCCTCCTCTGATGCCCCCGGCACTTCCATATTCCTTGTATATCTCATCAAGTGGTCAGTGGAATCCGTCTTACCGTTGTATACTTTCAGAGTGGGTAGCTTGAAATCGGGTGGATTCCTAGCCATCCTAATGTTACGGATAAAAGGACTTTTGTTTACTCCTTCCAAATCCCTGTTTGTCAGACCTCCGCGAATAGTTTGGCTGATGATGTCAGCCAATCCAGTGTTACCTACCTAGGGTTGGCCCCATCTACATTTCCTAAGTGCCCTTTAAGTCCTTGAGGGAATTCCGGTACATACTCCTCGTCGCGAACTCCTGTATTTCTGTTAGCGTCGGGCTGCGCATCGTCATCTGGTGTCCCTTCATAGGTTGGTCCATCAGTACCTAGTGGCATGCCCCCGAGTCTATGTCCATCCAGATTGATAGTTGTTTGCTGATTGGGGGTTATCCCCTACTGCACCACTCCATCTACTTACCAGTTGAGTCCTTCTGATCCAGCTTCATGGATCTGAGCTCCTACAATTCTTGCTTGTCCAAATTATCTGAAAATTGCCTGCATCATTTCCTCTTGCATTTTCATCAATTGCTCCTACATGAAATTCATCATGACCTGCATCTCGTCCCTAGTGATGTAGAGCTTGATTAGCTCTAGAGTAGCCTCCTGACTTCCCTCTTGCTGAATTCTTTTCGTCATCTGTCTCCTGGTTGATTGATTTGCCATAATCTCTAGAATCCAAGTTCCTAAGCCTTTAAATCCAAACTCCAAGCTTCTGAACCCTTGAGTGTTAGCTTTCTAGATGAAAGCGCCAAAATGTTAGCCCCAAAATTGGTCACTAACATCCAAACACCGTTAAAAGCATTAAATTGCAGTTACAGATCACAAATAGAATGTATGTAGAGAGTGTAAATATGAAGAACGGTTCAAATTAAGAAGAAAGCAGTAATAACAGAGGATTTATAGTGGTTTGGCGGACGTCATCCTACGTCCACTTCAAAAAAATTCTTTTTATTAATATGAGAATCAACTATAGTTACAATCCAGGGTTGTTTAAAGCAATAATAGCAGAGTTGCTTAAACGGGGAAGAAGGAGATGAATATCCTTTTTCTGAATCCCCGCATGCTGTATCTATAGGCAAAACCTGAGTTGCTGGGATTCCCCAGTGATCCGGTCCCATTAAGACCATGGACGCTCCAAAACTCAATACTACAATTGACCTCGAGTTCATAATACGCCGACCTGAGTTTTCCTAGGTGATGACCCAAAGCAACCTTATGTTTGACTCGAAGTAACCTAGACTTGAACTCGAAGCAATACGATGTCGAACCCAACCTTTAGTACCCTTTCTTTTAATAGGCTGACTTTGATCTTATAGGTAGCCGATCTAGAGAAGACATGTAGCCGACCTGAAGCACCATGCTAGTACTGACCCCTTTGAATATGACAACCTAACCTCTCCGAACCGACCCATTTTCCTACTCACAACCTCCTACTATGTCGACTGGCCCACTATAGCCAAACTACATATGACCGACCCATACGCTCCAATACCCTTGAGGCAAAATCATTCATACCGAACCATGCATGACCGACCTGGCAGGCCGAACGACGTCCACCGACCCACATATGCCAATCTACTAACGATGCAGAATCAGGACCGACCGAAATATCTTGGTCGACCCATGCACGAAACTTCTTTCTTGGACGAGCGGCACCTGCCGATCTACCTAGGCCGAGCCATGCATAACATTTCTTCCTTGACCGAGCCATGTATGACCGAGCCACCATAAATGAGCGATCCACTCCAAACCATCCATGGTTGATCATCTGTCCATCCAAATGGCTCAAACCCATCGTAGTCCAATCTCGACAAGTGAGTAGTCGATGTAGTTAAATCTGTCTTTCAATGGCCTTGCCAAAAGGCAGGTTAATAGTAAGTAATTCATAAGCATGTAGTTTATGCTTTAAGTTTACGGCAGTTTATGGAGTGTTGGAATAAAATCATGTCTTTATTTAATGTGATTGCAACTAGGGATTGCAAAATTCAGTTTCGGTATTGGTTTTGGTGTTTATGTTCATTCTTCAACCCATTATATGTGACAACTTTTTTATAAAGTATTGGTGCTATGTTATTATTTAATAATGCTCAAAATCTTAGTATTATGAATTTATAAAGCTCCAAACGGCTGCTTAAAATATTTTGAAATAGTAATGATCCACCAAACAGCGGTGCAGATATCAATTTATATATCTCAGTTTTCCTACATTTACTGGTTTTCCATTTTGATATCAATTTTGAAATCCAGGTAATGATCCACCAAACAGCAATGGAGATATCAATTTTGGTACCGTACAACTAGTAAAGAGTAGACCTACTATAAAATAATGGGTTTACAGCAGTTTAGCATATTCAAATATACATATGACGAAGCCAGTAGAAACTTTGCATATCCGCTAAAACTAAGAGCAAACAAAGGAAAAGTTAATTAACTAACATGTTGCATTACTTTTTTTAGAGGTACCATGTGTAAATAAGCAGCAATGTAGTTGTCCTTGTTAGTTTCAATAAATTAGGCATTTACCATTCAATATACTACAGTTAAAGATGCAGCTGCTAACAAATATGAATTCCTGAAATTTGGATTATGATGCATTGATTTCTAGTTGTCTAAATCATTATCAACTTATGTGTTAGTTCTGATATCTTGTGCAATTAAACACAAAACACACACACATACACAGACACACACACATGTATACACATTCCTTTTTCTTTCTCTCTCTAATATATATATATATATATATATATATATATAATAAATATATGGCTTAAACGAGAGCTATATATAGAACTCAGTTCAAGCTATACATGGATTGGCAAGATTGCATATATCATTGGTTTTGATTCACTACGACATGTCCTTAAAGATTCAAAAAACAAAATCAGTAGCAGTACAAATGTAGAACCGAATCAAATTTTAGATAACATAGCAAACCACTTCTAGTCCAAAAACTCGGTTGGATGGAGGTGGAAACTTAATGAAAACTGGATGGATCATGCATGAACTCCTACTAAAACCTCTTATTTGGATGTTCTAACTGAAATTTTTGACATTTCCGTTGTTTCGTTTCAAGAAATATAAAACAAACATGACCAGTAAATAATAAATGTCATTATATATATATATATATATATATATATATATATATATATATATATATATATGTTGTGGCAAAAAGAATTCAAAATTTAACTACATGCCCATTACCAAAAATTGGTTCGATTACATAACTCTATTCAATATCCAATTCAGACATAGTATCAATTAAAAAACTATTATTTACAATATCAAGTAGACTACAATATTCAATTCAAATAAATCTAAAGTCAAATATTGACTTTTTTATACAAAATAAAGGTTACTGATTTTTTTCTACAAATAGTTCAAAGCGGAATACTTCTTGCATTATCTTTAAGCAAAGTCTTCACTTAAGTTGTTGTAGTCAAAATTTTTGGCATAGTATATAAACTATTCCATAACTAATTGTTTTATTTGTAAAATAATTATTTTCTATAGAATTTAGCAAGCTACATTTATCAATTCAGACATAAATTTCAAATAACAATTAAATATATTATGGGATCGACAAAAATTCAATAGAACGGTGAACATTTTCAATGATTGTTTATCAAAACAGTGAAACAGTTAGTTGTTGCTATCCAAAAAACATATTAGAAAGTAAAGTTTTAAGACGCTTCATGAAAAATATATGCTAGATCGTGAATAACTATAAATATGCAAGTTTTTTCATCCAGATAATTCTTTGAGAACAGTTATAGATTCTAGTTTTGATGCTCAAAAGTCAAGAATGCAATATCACAATCGATTGTTTTCTGAGAAAATCATTATTTTCTATCAAATTTAATATGTTAGGTTTAGATTTTCATGAAGCAAAAAATAGATCAATCCCAACCCGTTTTTACAACATCCAAATATGCTATAATTCTGCCAAGTTGACCTTTACTTTGAGATTTTAATCCCTAAAAACTAAATCCTAGCAAATAATATAAAATGAAAACAAAGCAGTAACCTAAATCACTCTAGAATAATGATCCAAACTCTAATTGCAAAACAATAAACAATTAGTTCCTTAAAAAAATTAATACTTTCTAGCCTTTTAACTGTACATCAGCGATTATTTCCTAAAAAGTAGCTCTAAAACTGAGTACGCGATTAACTCGAAAACAATCATCAATAAAAAAAGAAATCAGTTTAACACGCAATGACACAAGTGATCTTGACAGTTGCGATTGATTTAACATGCAATGATAGAAGAAGCAACAGGTTTAAGAAAAATACCTAAAATAGCAAAAAAAAGACTATGGTTTGGCCACTAACATCTGGACAGTTAGGATCGATGATCGAATATGAAGAAGCAAGGGCGATCTACCCGGAGTTGCGAAACTAGGATTTGGCACACTAAGATATGGCATGAAATCAGCTTGTGATGAATGAAATCAAGGGCAATCGGGTTGCGATAATTTAAATCTAGGTTATGAAATTTGTGAGTTTGGAGAGGAAGAGAGGAAAGTCGGTGGGAAATGAAACTTTAGGAGGCAATCCAATAAAGGGAAATGAGAAACAACCTGCATTTTGTATGAATAGAATTTATCTTAAATTTAATACTAATTTATGCATATACTTGAAATGTATAGCATTTAATATTTATGAGTTTTTTCACTCTGTTTGGATTTAATAGAACTAGAGTCGAAAATGCTACAAATGAGTGCTCTAAAAACCGCAGTTTGTTGTAGTGCTAACACTTGAATGACCCCCCTAAAGGAGTAGAATGAAATTCCTAAAGCAAAGTAGCCACCGATTCCTTATTATTCTGATCTATAACTATTTTTCCATTTTGAAATAATAATCCATCCACACCTTGATATTTATCTGACCCTCTTTTGCCTTCCAAAATTTCTTTGATTAGCTTTTGGTAATGACGGAGTTAGGGTTTCTTTAAGGCTAGTTAACCAAGGGTTCTGCACTATGAAATTGCCATGCTTGAACTGCTAGTAGACACATTATGCTCCCTCCTTAATAGTGCATCTACAAGTATTCTCCCTTCCACTCCTGTATTCCACCTTGTAATCAAAACCATGGAGTTTGACTAACCACTTTTCATGAATTCCTGTGTGTAACCTTTGTGATAGAAGGTGCTTCAAACTTTGGTGATCTGTCTTTATTACATATTGTATCCCCATCAAATATTGAGACCATTTTCTAGTAGCAAGTATCAATGCAAGCACTTCTTCTCATAGGTTGATAATGCTAAGTTTCTACCTGCAAAGCCTTGCTTAAATACGCTTTTGGCTTGCCTTCTTGTAGTAACACAGCCCCAATACCACATCCACTAGCATCACATTCCACTACAAACACTTTACTGAAGTCAGGCATGGAGAGAACTGGAGGATTGATGTGGCATTGCTTCAGACTTTCAAAGGCTTCAGTTGCTGAATCTTTCACTTGAAAATGTCCTTCTTTAACAGCTCAGTAAAAGGATGAGCTATCGTTCCATAACCCTTTATAAATCTTCTGTAATATCTAATAAGTCCTAGGAAGCCTCTCGATGCTTTGATGATTTTGGGAATTGGCAACTCCTTAATTTCCTGCACCTTGCTTTCATCTACTGGTACCCCTTTTACAAAAATAACATGCCCCAGATATGAAATAGTTTCTTGTGCAAATATGCATTTGGTTAGATTGATGACTAATTGATGTTGTTGAAGGACTTGCAAAGCAAGCTTCAAATGTAACATGTGCTCAGACCAAGTCTAGTTATATATTAGTATGTCATCAAAAAACAGCAAAACAAATTTTCTCAAATAGGGTTTAAAAATCTGATTCGTAAGTGCCTAGAAGGTGGATGGAGCATTTGAGAGCCCAAACGGTGGACCACAAACTCATAGTGACCTTCATGAGTCTTGAAGGCAGTCTTGTGAATGTCATCTTCATTGTCCTAATCTAATGGTACCTAGATTTCAAGTCTAGCTTGGTGAAGTACTTGGCTCCATACAATTCATTAAACAGATCTTCAACTAGGGGAATTGGGAATTTGTCTTTAATACTTTGGTTGTTGAGGATACTATAGTCAATGCATAATCTTCAACTACCATCCTTTTTCCTTACCATCACTAGTGGGGAGGAAAAAGAACTTATGCTTGCCTGACGATTCTAGCTTCCAACATTTTTTTAATAATTCTCTCCAACTCATTCTTGACGTGAAAAGAATGCCTATAGGGCCTTAGGCAGACTGGCTTTGATTCTTTGAATAAGGGAATTTTGTGATCACAAGGTCGGGCAGGAGGTAAGAAATTTTTGGTGGTTATGACTTTAGAAAATTGCTGCAAGAGAATCTGGTTTTCATTAGTTAGGTCTGCATCATTAGGGAAGGTATCTGTCACTTGGAGTTTTTGGCTACACATAATCGTTTAAAATTGACAATGCTGGTTCTCCTTTTCAATTGTTTTTCCATCTACTAATTTATATTCTGCATTGGTGATTCCTTTCTACACATATGGTCTGCCATTATAATGAAACTTGACTTGTAGTTTGTTCAAGTTTAAGGTCACCTCTTCTAATTCTTTCAACCACTGAGCCCCTAATACAAATTGGCATCCTTCAAGAGGCAACAATAACAAATCTACTTACATAAAGCATCCCTGACATTTCAGTAAAACCTATCTACAAACACCTGACCATTGCAAAATTTCACATTAGCTATCATTACATCATAGGTTCTGGATTGGTCAACTATTAGCCCTAACTTGCTGGCTAGGGGGAATTTATGAAGCTGTGTGTTGACCTTGAATCTATCAAGAACTGAATGGGTTTTCCTTTGAGGGTACCTTGTAGTTTGATTGTATGTAAGGTGGGAATGCCACATAAAGCATGTAATGAAATGGTAAAAGCTTCTATTGGATCCTCTTATTCATGAGTTTAAGCTTCCTCTTCTTTACTGCCCTCTAAATCATCTTCCTCTAAAGCTTCCTCTTTAACTTCTTGATAAGAAAGATTTACTACACCTTCTATGGTGTGAATCTGTTTAGTTTTGCAAACATGACCTAGGTGCCACTTCTTATTGCAACCATGACATAAGTCTCCTTTTCATCTGTCCATTATTTCTTTAGGGGTCAATCCTTTACTTTTAGCAACCACTTCCAAGGAATTCTTCTTGGTAGTGTTAGGGTATGTAAGAAGTTTTTGGGCATTGTTTTTGAAATGGGAAGTTGAACTAGAATGGTAGGTTAAGGCCTTGGTGATTTTCTTGGTATTGTGATGCTTGTTTTCAATTTTTTTTGCTAGTTTCACTGCCTCCCTAAAGCTAGTTGGTTCTAAAGCTTCTACATTAAATCTAATCTCATATTTAAGTCCATCCATGAAATTATCAAATAATAGTCAGGGTGCAAATGATTAAGAAGTCCTTTAAGCTGCTCAAACTTGGTGAGGTAAGCTTGAACCGATGTCAACTTTTCAGATTAGCAAATGCTCCAAAGGGTTTTCTCAATTTGGGTGAGGCAGATCTTACTACGATTTCTTCCTTGAAAATTTTCCACTGCTTATGGTTCTGTACATTCTTTTATAACCACTTGTACTACTTCTGGGCATATTGCTTGAGATGAAAAGTGCATGTCCATACCTATTCGATTTTAGGAGACTGATGGTATTTAAAAAGTTATTCTACTTGTTCAAGCCATTCAAGAACTGTGTCATCTCCAAAATAAGTTGGGATTTCAAGTTTTATGGTGGTTTGCTACAATAACCTAGGAGCATGAAGAATACCAAGCAAGGATTGATCAGGGTTGGTGTTTATCTCGAGAAGGAATCTTCAGGATTGTCTTTGAAAGGGTGGCACATAAGGTGGGTTTCTTGGTTGGTGAAGCTGTGCATGAGTGATGTGGTGAGGTGTGGGTGGATTAATGTTGAGTTTTTGTAGTATGGCATTGAGGGTTTTAGACATTTGATTGAACTTACAATTTATGTTAGCGGTTTTATTTTCCAGGCTCTAGTGCGGTTCTTAACGTGAATTACAAAGTTCTTGCTAGGGTTGGAGGAGCTATTGGTGGGAATTATGGAGTTCTTGCTGGACTTCTTGCACCTGAATCATGGTGGTTTGAATTTGGTCATCGAAGTGTTCTTTCCTTTACCACATTCTTCCTAGTTTGGTTCATCATGGTTGTCGCTGTTAGGATAATTGGAATGATGGGGAGATAGGTCTTGCCCATCATCGAGCTCTGATACCACTTTAGAAGGATCATTTTTCTTGTTTTGTGCACGGGTATTAGTCATGGCGGTAGAGTATGGAAACTTTGGTTAAGGGTTGGTTTATGGAAGAAGAAGAAGGTGACAATGATGAGGGGATTAAGGTCATTGATTACATAAATAAGGGAGAGATTGTAGGAGAGTGTTCAGCGTGAGAATTGATTCAAGAATTAGATGAGAAGAGATGAGAAAAAAGAAGTTATAATAAATGAAAAATAGTTTATTCATGCATAATGTAACGACCTAGTATTTTGAACCATTCGCATCCGCACATGTTAGACTTGAATTGCTCAAAACAATAGATTGTAAATTTATAATTGGCAAAACTTAGTATATACAGTAAATAAATCAATCATAGAATCACAGACACAGAGTAATGTAACAATAAGTAGCGGAATAGATAAATAGTAGTTCATGAAGCTACTATATAAACATCAGAATACAATAGAAATATAAAATACAGAGTAGTCTCAAATACAAAAGTAACTGACAAGACTGAATAGAAATCACTGGAAAAGACTGAAATAATTGAAAGCTGGATAGATAGATGGATCTCCAAGCGAAGCTCCAAACTCCAAAGGTGAGTCTTAAATGCCATGACACTCAGTCTGACCCGAGCATAAAGCAAAACACAAAGTACTCGAGTCGGAATTAACATTCTTATATTAATAAATTCAACTCAAGTGAAATGTCAACTAAAATACAAGTAACTTGAATGATGTTTGGGATTTTCATTCTCTAAGGATCCGTGAAACTATCTACTATGTAGTATAATATGCTATTATAGTAATGTCTATAGTAAAATATTAAAAATAGCATTAAGGCATTATCCATATCCCCCTTAACACATTTTATATAATGCAGTAGTCTATACAGATACTATAAAATCCACTCGCAAGTGGGCTATCATGGAGCTTCTATAGGTACGACACAAATCAAACTCATAGAAGACGCGATAGGGCATGTGACAAGGCACGCGAGGCAATGCCAGGGTAGATATACCATTTGTAGATCTGGACTGGTGGTAATGCATAGCAGCTACTACCGCCCACCTCAAGATACACTCCCAAATCAAAGGTGCACCCAGTCAAATCACAAAGTAATAGAATAGTATCGAAGAAGTGTGTCCGATCGGAGGAATGACCTCACTTGACTCGACGTGGCTCCTGTTTTAGCCACATCAAGCTGACTCGCGGGAGTTAGGGCTGTGCTAAAACCTCATATAGAATCTTCTCCAACCATCCTACTTTATTCTAGAATCTCCACCACGTATACAGTTGTTAAAGTGGTTTTCGGTATTGGTAGAGAGTATGACAATATCCGATCCCGGTCTCTTTAACAACCAAACGCTTATTTCACACTGTGGTCATTTCATTTCAAATAGTTCATACTTCATATCAAAATACAATATTCATTTCCAGAATCGTGATACTTTCAAAATTATAGCACTTCCGAAATCATAACACTTTTGAAACCATAACACTTTTGAAGTCACAACACTTCCGTAATCGTAACAGTTCTAACTTAACAGTTTAGATATTGAAAATAGTGTGTATATATATTAAAATGCTTATAAATTAAAATAGTTTATATATATTAGAATAATTTACATATTAAATAGTTTATATGTATCACAATAGTTTATATATTAATATACTTTATATAATAAAAATAGTTTCCTCCAATTCCACTAATCGATTCAAATCAACTTAAATTCCAAATATTCAGTTTAAATCAATCCCAGTTCAATACTTTTTAAATTTAAAAGGTTAAAGATTCAATTCAAATAATCATTAAACCATTTAATTTTATCGATTTCAAATCCAGGTTTGAACTATCTCTTCAATTCCAATAAGATTCAAAGTTTAAATATTCGAACATTTCAATATAAGTTTCATTCAGATTTCAACATTTAACATTAATTTTATTCAATTTGGAAAATATTCACTTAATCATTTTAATAACAATTTAATAAATCTCAATTTATAAATTTAAATCGATATTAAATTTTTAGTCTCAACTGTATTTAAAATTTGGAATATTCTTTTAACCACTTTTTATCCAATCAAGTTATAAATCATATGTAACGACCCACTATTTTGTACCATTCAAATTCGACAATAAATTAAAACGTGTCAAACTTGAATAGTTCAAAACAATAGATTGTAAATATATTAGGAGCAAATGAAATCAAATCACAGAATCACAGACACAGATATCAGAAAACTCGCAGCGGAATTTAAAAATCCTTAGTGGTCCATGAAGCCACTATAAATAGTCTTAAACAATAAAAATTACATAGTCTTTTAATCTCAAATATGTTTTAAAACATCAATAGAAAATCCAAATATCCCATAGTCTTGATTACATAAATAAGGTAACGGACTGAAAATTTGCCAGCAGCTTGAAAAGACCTACAGAAGTCCTAGCTCCGGGATGAAGACTGAACTGCAACTCAGGCTGACCCGAGCGTAAAATAAAACATAACACTCGAGTCAGGACATACATACTTATATAGTGTAAGTTAATTCAAGTGAACTGTATTAAAGTACAAGTAACTTAAAGGATGCTTGGGACCGCTCATCCTCTAAGGATCCGTTAAACTATTTATTATGTAGTAATATACGCTATTATAATAATGTCTATATTAAAATAAACTTACTTTTAAATAGCGTTAAGGCTTTACATTTTCCACCTTAACACGTAATAGTCCCAGTAATCCATCCAATATCATAGTCCCTCCTGATCGGGAAGCCACCAGAGGATACCACACGGGCTACGGGAGAAAAACAAACTCGTACAAGGCTCGCTATGGTAGGTGACACGGCACAACTAGGCAATGCCAGGGTAGATATACCAATTACGCTTCCGGACCGGTGGAAACGCGTAGCGCGCAGCTACCGCTCACCTCGAACAACACTCCCAAATCAAAGGTGCGCACCAAAACAATCACAAAAGTAATAGAATGGCATACGAAGAAGTGTGTCCGATCAGAGGTGCTACCTCATTAATCCGTCAATCGCTCCTGTTTTAACCACCTTATGTCAACTCACGGGAGTCGGGTCCACGTATTTACCTCATAGAAAACGTCACCACCATCCTACTTCATTCTGGAACCTCCACCGCATACACGGTTGTTAAAGTGATTTTCGGTATCGACAGAGAGTATGCCAGATATCCGATCTCGGTCTCTTTAACAACCAACGTTATTATAAGCCGTGGTTTCAACTTTTAAAAATGGTATTTTACTTAAAAATCAAAATAAATTTCAAATACATTTCAATATTATAATATCATTTCAAACATCCTTTACTTAAACATCAGTCATTTTATTTAATATAAAACACCATTTAAATCTATTAAATTTATTTAGGAATTAATTGCCTTTCGACTCACATTTAAAAGTTAAATTCTTCCATTTAAAATCATTTAAAGTCAATTCCTTATTTTTATTAATTACATACTAAATTCTAGAATTTAAGTCCTTTTTCCAAAGGTTATTTCCATTAAATTTTATTAAAACAATCACTTTTAACAAAATTTAGAATTTCCAAAATAAGTTATAATCCAAAATTTTACTTAAACATTCATTTATTTAACATTTTGACTCATTCAAAAATCATTATAAATTTTATAAAAATCCTTTAAATACATTTTAACCCAGAATATTATAAATTTTCCATTTAAAATATTTTTAAAACATTTTAGAAAAATATTATATAAACCACGGGTATGTATATAGTTTTCTAGCCTAGGTCAAGTGATACGGATATATATATATATATGTCATTTCAGTCCGCAATTTACAAAGAAAACCTTCTATCATTTCAAACCCGCAACCTCAAGTTAAATAATAAAAAAAAACATTAAATAATTACATAAACAAATGGATAAATAATTTATCGTTCAGGCCTACCATTTCATCCTGTAACGATCTCTAATTTACAGGGAACTAGCAGTGTGATTTACAGTATATAAGCATTAAATAGTATAACTGCAATAAATAAAACAACTGATGATGTGTCTATTAATAATGGGGTTTAACATCATACGTTTATATCATAGGCAGATAAAATTTAAATTTTTTTTTTTACAATTACACTTGTGATAAATTTATAGATATATAGGTATGTTGTCTGGTGAGAAATACTCACCTTAAAGCTGCAGAAAATTTAGATTCAAACGATTGTATCACTTGATTAAAAAACGTACAAATGGCACGATCAGATTTCCGCGGATGCAACGTCTTGATTCAAATCTAGAACAAGATCCAAATAAAACCAAATACGGGACTTTAATTTACGGTCAAAGCAAAATTTAAATAAAACGAAATTAGGACGGGATTATATAAAAGATAATTGGATCAAACTTTGCTCGACTACTCCCCACCCAACCCGACTCGATGAACAATTCGATCTGCCCATTCTCTACCTTTGAATTCATATTCATTCAATTATTTTAAATTAACTAAACGCACTCCCACCATACTCACTCCTAGGACTAAACTTCAACTGAAAGTACGCACTCGGAATGTTCATGCAGTGGGATTTAAATATAAGGCTGAGTCCACCTTTCTTCCTTTTTTTCTTTTCTTTTTCCTACTCTTCTCTATTATATATCAATCCCCCTTTTATTTGCTTGTATTCTTTTTTTTCCTAACTACTGTTTCCTCCCCAGCTCACTACAAAAATTCAACTGTATGCACGCATCACAGTGTCTCCATATTCAACATTGCAAGCACTACACTCCCCTATAGTCACGACTTCCCAGTTCTCACGCATGCAAGGTAAACAAATCTCTCTTTCTCTTTTTTTTGTACGTGCACGTGAGTTACACGGTGAGATGCTTGAAGGAAATAAGGTCCAAGATCACAAAGCAAGAAAAAGAAAGAAAAAAAATAAAACACGCATGCAATACATGCATCCAGGCCTGTTGCATGGCACCCTCCCCCTCTTTCAGCATGTATTCATGCCAATATCACTCAAATGGAAATTTTATATGCAGTGACAGCATACAGGTGGTGCGTTCATAGTTTGTGTTTCAAGGTGGAGAAGAATATAGCCTCGGCTGAGCTAGCGGTGGTGGAGACAGGCTGTAGGCCGGTTGGTGGTGACGAGTCGAGTATGAGAGCGGAGAGGTCGAGCATGAAGTTGAACAGCCGATAAGACAAAAAAAAACAAAGCATGGAAAAGTATAAAAGAAAATGAAATAAAAAGGAGAAACAACCAGAGGCCATACCCGATGAGGCTTTGCACGCAAGCAACTATACCAAATGCAAATGAAAAAATTTTGACGTGAAGAAACTTTTGGTGTGGGTTTTGGTTTATATAAGAGACGAAGTTGTGAGATTATGTGGGCATCTCGTGATAAAAATTTGGGGCAAGAATTCTGTTCGTTTTGGGTAAAAATAAATTGCAGAAAAGAATGAAACGGCAAGTAATAATTTAAAATTTCATGTTATTATAAAGGAAGGACGAGCGAGGTTAAAGGTGAATGGGTAAATTTGGCATGAGATCCTATTTGATTTTGTTCGTGAATTATATGCGAAATCTTAGGTGGAGAAACGGTCAAGCAAACATTAAGGAATAAATGTTTTTCCACTGCATTACTTCACACGTGCTTTATGTGTATATTTTTCTTCTTTTTAACAAAATGAATCTTGCTAAAATTTAGGCCCAAGAATAAGCAAATAAATTAATTGCTGTTGATTTATAAAGAAACGGCAAGGTTTTATTTGGCAAAGATTTGAAATGGTAAAGATTTTTGGAACGTTCTGAAATAAATATTTTATACCAATTTAAAACCAATGAAAGCTAAGTGTAACGTTTTTACTGTAGCAATTCTTTAACTGATTTATCTCTTCATATATGTATAGCGGTATGAATTTTAAAATGCGTAGAACCCACGCAAAAATATACACCCAAATAAATACAAAAGTAACGCTTTTAATTAATACGTTATTTATTCCATCAAATAACGTAACCCTTTAAATTCTTAATTTAACAGTTTCCTTGTACACTATAATTTTCTTCAAATTTATTACTTGAATAAAAGATAGAATTATGGTTACCTTCTTCTCTGATTCCTATTACCATTTACAAAGCGATTTATTATTCAAATGGACAAAATATTACCAATTTTTAAAGCAAGTAGATAATCCAAATTTCTATTAAAATTCAAACTAGAGTTACCCTTTAAACAAAGTTAAAACTTCAGAAACTTTCATTTTATTTTTAGCATTTTGGGAGATGATTAAATCAAATTAAAATATATATTATAATAAATTTCAAGGTTTTATAAATAAAAGAATAAAATGCTTGTTAAAATCTTGGGCTGTTACACTCTCCCCCACTCAGAACTTTTCATCCTCGAAATGGAACGAAAGAAGGAAAACAAAGGAAGATAAGATAATAAAGCAAAGTACCTTAAACGAATAATTCCGGATTCGAAGCATGAATGCTCTCCTCCGTCTCCCACGTGCAATCCCGTTCATCGGTGCTCCATTGCACTTTGACCAGTCGGAAAGATTTTCTGCTTAGCTGTTTCGTACATCGATTGACGATACGAAGCGGCTTCCTTTCAATAGTTAGGTCAGGCTCGATGTCCAAACTATCGAGAGTAGTAGGCTAGATGATAAGAGATGGATCATGAAGACAGCGATGAAGGTGGGATACATGGAACACATTGTGTATTCCAGCAAATTTCTCGGGTAAATCCAATCGATAAGAAAGAGACCCAATCCTTTCCAAGATGCGGAATGGACCAACGAACCTAGAAGAAAGCTTTCCTCTACGCTCAAACCGAACCACATTTCTTAAAGGGGAAACCTTAAGAAAAACCAAATCACCAACAGCAAACTCCAATCTTCTTCTACGACGATCAGCGTACTTCTTCTGCCTATCCTAAGCAATCTTTAACCTTCTCTTAATCTCCTCAACCTTTTCCGAAGCTTCAAAAATCATTTTGGGCCCAAGAACTAAGCGATTACCGGATTCAATCCAGCAAGAAGGAGATCTACAAGGTCGCCCGTAGAGAGCAGAAAATGGGGACATCTTAAGACTAGCCTGATAAAAGATTAAATGAGATAGATAGGGGTTTAGATACACTAAGAACAGAGGATTGGAATTTATACCTGATAACTATTGTTATAGGTGAATTCCACAAGATGGAGATAATCTTCCCAACATCCTCCATTATCCAAAACACAAGCACGGAGAAGATCCTCCAGAATCTGATTCACCCTTTCCGTTTGACCGTCAGTCTGTGGGTGGTAAGCAGTGCTCAGATTCAAACGAGTACCTAAGGATTCTTGGAAAGCTTTCCAAAATTGACTAGTGAAAATAGGGTCTCGATCGCAAACTATGCTAAGGGGAACGCCATAGAGGCGAACGATCTCCCTCATATAAATGTCAGATAAGCTTGAAGTCGTACGAGTAGCCTTGACAGGAATAAAATGAGCGGACTTGGTCAGTCTATCCACGATAACCCATATGCTCTCATTTCCCCTCCTAGATCTCGGTAAACCATCGATAAAATCCATAGAAACTCGCTCCCACTTCCAATTTGGAATCTCCAGAGGCTGCAAAAAACCCGGTGTCTTCTGATGATCCGCCTTGACTTGTTGACAAGTCGCACACCTACTCACAAAGATAGAGACATCGCGCTTCATACCCTTCCACCAGTAGAGTTTCTTTAAATCCTGATACATCTTTGCTACACCAGGATGTAAGGAAAGTCAGGATTGATGATGTTCCCAAAGTAACTCCTGTCTCAAACCATCAACGTTAGGGACACATATCCTATTATTGATCCTTAAAATCCCTCTATCATCAATCTAAGCTCCACTACCATCAAAACTACTACTACCTCTGCTTCGGACATTCTCCTTAATCAATCTGATGATCCTATCCTCATCTTGCTTAGCTACGATACGGTCCACAAGAGGAGAAGAAACAATAAGCTGGCATAACAAAGACTTCTTCCTACTCAACGCGTCCGCCACAACATTTGCTTTCCCAGGAGTATAGTTGATGTCGAGATCGTAAGACACAAGAAACTCGAGCCACCGTACTCATCTCTGATTTAAATCCTTCTGGGTAAAGATATATTTTAAAGACTGATGATCGGTGAAGAGATCAAACTTAGCCCCCAAAAGATGGTGTCTCCATAGCCTTAATGCAAAGACAACAGCCAACAATTCTAAATCGTGGGCAGCATAATTTGCTTCATGGTTCTTCAACTGACGACTAGCATATGCAATTACCTTCCCGTCTTGCATTAAAACTGCTCCCAAACCCTCGCGACAAGCATCGGTGAATACCGTTAATCTCTCATTTCCATTTGGTACAGTAAGTACTGGTGCGGAGGTGAGCTTATCCTTTAACTCTTTGAATGCAGCTTTACACCGATTGCTCCATATAAACTTAGCATTCTTTCGAGTCAGAGCAGTCAGAGGGGCAGAAATCCGAGCGAAGTTCTCAATGAACCTCCGATAGTAACCGGCAAGGCCCAAAAAACTGCGAATATCAGTTGGAGTCTTAGGTTCTTCCCAATCTTTGATTGCAGCGATCTTGATTGGATCAACAGAAACTCCTTTACTAGAGACAATGTGTCCGAGAAATCGGACTTCCTCTTCCCAGAAATGGCATTTAGAGAACTTAGCTTTTAATTGATGATTTCAGAGAGTCTCTAAAACATACTTCAAGTGCGACTCATGCTCATCCCTTGTTTTGGAGAAGACAAGGATGTCATCAATAAAGACAAGAACAAATTTATTTAGCACATCCCGAAAGACCCGGTTCATTAAGTCGACGAAGAAGGCGGGAGCGTTGGTCACCAAAAGGCATAACTAGCCATTCGAAGAAACCATTCTCAGTATGGAAAGCAGTTTTGGGTATGCTTTCCTCAGCAACTCTAAGCTGGTGGAATCCTATGCCTAGATCCAGCTGAGAGAAAACAGTTGCTCCATAGAGTTGATCGAACATATCATTAATGCGAGGCACAGGATATCTGTTTTTCATAGTGAGCTTGTTTAGCTCCCTATAATCAACACACATTCGAAGGGAACCATCTGATTTGGTGACAAAAACTACGGCTGCTCCCCTTCTTGAAAAGCTAGGTCTAATCAGACCTTTGGAGGGCAAATCTTGAATTTGATTCCTTAACTCCATCTTCTCCCGCGGTGCCATTCTTCTGGATGGAAGAACTACAGGTCGTGCTCCAGGAATGAGATCGATACGGAAATCAATTTTCCACTTCGGAGGTAGAGAGATGACTTCTCCAAATATCGGGAAATAGTTTCACTACCGGAGTCGAATGGATATCATCCGGGAAGGTGTCGAGAGAATAAATGAAGCTACCCGCGAACTCTTGAGGCAATTTACACTGGATCTCCAATGGATTTCCTAAATCATCTTTGAGGTCAACAGTTCGAGAACTGCACGAGATATGGGCATCATGCCTATCTAACCAATCACCCCCAAGCAAAAGATCGAAAGCGTCAAACCCCAAAACATAAAAGTCACCAGTGAATCGATAATTTCCAAGGAAGAGTTTCACATCCCTACAAACTTTACTAAGGTTCGCAGGGCCACCGATAGGGTTTGAAACACATAAGGGTACAGAGCAAAATTCGGGAGACGGAAGATTTTCAAATTTATTACAGAGATCTACCGAGATAAAGCTATGGGAAGCTCCGGTATCAAAGAGAACTCTTACAGGAAAATAATGCAAGGTAAAAGAACTCTGGAGTGTACCTTGAGAATCGCTTGGAGCTGAGGCAGGTGCAGGTGCAGGCTGTGGGGCTGGAGAGGATGCAGAAGTCACCGCAAAGATCCTTGATGCCTTGCCCTTTTTCTGCGAAGGGCAGTCTCTTTTGAAGTGTCCCGGCTGAAGGCAGATGTGGTAGCGGTCTCGTCTAGCCAACTGAGAAGGAGGTGGAATCGCAGCACCCAAGGTAGGACAGCTATTCGCGTAGTGTCCCTTTTGGTCACATCGGTAGCAAGTAATGGTAGATAGATCCACAGACTGCCTCAGGGATGACGAAGACGATGATCCAAGCCCTGGAGTCCTATTCCTCTTGTGCCAGTAGAAGTTGGACTTCCTTTTCTTAGAATTTCCAAAAGACTGAGCCGGTGAAGACTGGGCAGCTGGAGTTGCCCTAGAAGTAGGGTTTTCATACCGGAGAGCCATGTCCATCAAAGCGGTGAACGTCCCATGTACGTGGGTAATAAGTCGATCGTAGAACTCGGGGCGAGCACCAGCGATAAATTTCTCGTTCTTCTTAAGCGGGGTGTCTATCAAATTCAGGCCATATTGCAAGAGCTCATTAAATTTTCTCTCGTATTCCGTAAAGGACATATCGCCCTGCTTCAAGTCCATAAAGTCTCGATAGAGCTGAGACTTGCCCGCTTCGGGCATCCATTTGACCAAAAAGGCCTCCCTAAAGCATGATAAGAGGGATAAGACAAATTTCAATAAAAGGAGGAATTTAATCCTAAATTGGACAACCGAAAAAGATACCTAAATTGTTCCCAGGTGAGGTCAGCCACATTAGTGTGAGCGGTAACCGACAACCACCAATTTAAAACGGCTCCCTTAATCTGCTAGGCCGCCAATTGCCTCTGCTGGACATTTGTGATTTCGAGACAGGAGAAGATTCTCTCTAGGTCTCTCAACCATTGTTGAGCCTCTATTATGGTTTCAGAACCCGTAAACTTAGTGCCACCAAGCTCAGTATAATCTTTGCATAGCTTAGTAAATCTAACAGGGGCTGCGGGTGAAGGAGCTGGGGCATCAGCTCGTCCCCTACCTCTAATATTTCCTCGATTCATCCTAAGACATCAAGAATGAATTTAAGGACAGAGGAAAAATATTGATGTCGAGATATTCTAGGTAAGATAAAGTTTAAGTAGAACAAGCATTTAACAAAGGCTCAAATTATATAAGATGGAGATAAGGAAAGAAGTAGTTGGAATTTTTTTATTTTAAAACAGGAAAGTGTTAGGAACTGAGTTGATGATGTTTTGATGACAACAACCTTATATAGTTATTATACTTTACTTTATAAAATATATACTAACATTTCCATATAGATATACATATATATATATATATATACATATATATATATAGGAAGTATATGCAGGTATCATCGAAGACTGATCAGTATAAAGACTCAAGCATCAAGATGAAGATTAGAAATTCAAGATTCAAGACTCTAGAGAATCAAGATTTCAAGATCTCAAAATAAGTGTCTAGTATTTTGTTAAAACTTCATAATAGCACTCTCATCTTTCTTCCAATTTTCTTTTGGGATGGAACCCAATTTCTATCGAAACCAGTGGCTTACAAACCCACGACAAGTAGCTTACAAATCTACGACAAATGGCTTACAAAACCACGAAAATCAAAATCATTTAAACTACTTTGTACAAGTTCTCGAGTCCTATGGAGGAGCTTTGTAGGAAGGTTCTTGCAATTTCAGTTTGAATAGATTTTTCAAAATGTTTTTAAATCTGTTTTCAAAATGTTTTAGCTTTCAAAATCATGTTTTCAAAAATATTTTCAAACTTTGTTTTAGCCTTGAAATATTCCTTTATTCTGTTTTTAAAAACTTCTATTTTTAAAACATCAAAACTTATTCTGATTTTAAATATTACTTATATAATTGACGGTCTATATCAATTATATAGATATATATTTAAAATAATGTTTTATATTCATTCTCTATCTCAAAATATTGTTTAAACACTTTACTTTGCTTCAGAGAAGTTTCAACTTGTTTTAAATTCAATTGTCTTTACAAAACAACATCTCTATAATTTTGAACTAAGGGATGTCGACATAAGGGGATACCCCATGTCGACATGGTGACAGTTGGATTCAAAATTCAATTTTCAAAAGAAGTGTCCATTCGTTCGAAAACCTTTCGTCAATGGTTATGACTGTTGTGCATCTATGTAAAGGCTTCCAAAACGAATTTTTTTAACAGCTACTTTCTTATTTTCTTCACTCTTTCTTCTCCACCATTCCATATCCATAAAACTTCATATTTTCAAGATCGTGCCATCATTCTGCCAAATTCTCAATAGGAAATCATTTAGATACTCTCTCTATTTGATTCTCCATCATTCTACTAAAGATCAAAGTGCTTTTCAGAGTTATAGGATTAATTTGTATTCAAAAATCCATAGAGTCTATCCATTCAAAAGGATTGTTATTAAGAAGTATTAGGGTGATCTTGTGTCTCGTAAATCAAGAGAGTTTACCCCAGACTATTAGATAGGAGGGTTCCTCAAGGCTTTAGAAATTGAGGATTGTAATTTGGATATTGGCTTATAAAAATCTGTACAAGGATATTGCCTTGGTGCAGGACTGGATTTTGGAGGATTCTGAACCAGTATAAAATCCGGTGTGTTCTTTCCTTTTACTTGCTTTACTTTACTATTTGCATTCGTTATATGTTCTGTGATCATTCTGTGTTAGAATTCTGTTTATATTTGTGTTGAAAGTTTTAATTTAGTCATATAGTTCATATATTCTTTAAAACACTGTTCACCCCCCTCTAGTGTTATTTCTGCCTTAAGATCCTTAATCCGCATCCCTAACAATTGGTATCAGAGCATTGGTTTTCATTGTTTTCATAATCTGAAACTTGAAAAATATAAAAATGGCATTTTTGAAAATTTGTGTTAAAACTGTTTTGAATCTATGCATTTCATCAAAGTATCATAAGTCTGCATATAGTTATTTTGAAAAATCAAGTTATCTATCGAATTGGTGTGTTATGCAGGAACATACATGTCATATGGCTTTTGACGAATCAACACCCAATGGACAAACTGTGCAAATTGAGAAAGATAAATGGATACTTGATAGTGGCTGTTCGAGGCACATGACTGGAAATCCCGAGATACTCAAGGACATTACTTATCAAGATGGTGGATTAGTCAATTTTGGTGACAACTCTAAAGGATATGTGGTTGGCATCGGCAATTTAATAGTTTTTGTTGATGACAAAGGGGGAGAAAGTTATAAAAATATATGTGCTTGGCGTAAGAGGGAGTCATGGAGTAAGGGGGAGTTGTAGTTTTAAGAAGAAATCACGGAGTAAGGGGGAGTTATGGTATGGTAAGAATAAAGGTTGTCATCATCAAAAAGGGGGAGATTGTTAGGAACTGAGTTGATGATGTTTTGATGACAACAACCTTATATAGTTATTATACTTTACTTTATAAAATATATACTAACATTTCCATATATATATATATAGGAAGTATATGCAGGTATCATCGAAGACTGATCAGTATAAAGACTCAAGCATCAAGATGAAGATTAGAGATTCAAGATTCAAGACTCTAGAGAATCAAGATTTCAAGATCTCAAGATAAGTGTCTAGTATTTTGTTAAAACTTCATAATAGCACTCTCATCTTTCTTCCAATTTTCTTTTGGGATGGAACCCAATTTCTATCGAAACCAGTAGCTTACAAACCCACGACAAGTAGCTTACAAACCTACGACAAGTGGCTTACAAACCCACGAAAATCAAAATCATTTAAACTACTTTGTACAAGTTCTCGAGTCCTATGGAGGAGCTCTGTAGGAAGGTTCTTGCAATTTCAGTTTGAATAGATTTTTCAAAATGTTTTTAAATCTGTTTTCAAAATGTTTTAGCTTTCAAAATCATGTTTTCAAAAATATTTTCAAACTTTGTTTTAGCCTTGAAATATTCCTCTATTCTGATTTTAAAAACTTCTATTTTTAAAACATCAAAACTTATTCTGATTTTAAATATTACTTATATAACTGATGGTCTATATAATTATATATATATATATATATATATTTAAAATAATGTTTTATATTCATTCTCTATCTCAAAATATTGTTTAAACACTTACTTTGCTTCAGAGAAGTTTCAACTTGTTTTAAATTCAATTGTCTTTACAAAACAACATCTCTATAATTTTGAACTAAGGGATGTCGACATAAGGGTATACCCCATGTCGACATGGTGACAGTTGGATTCATAATTCAATTTTCAAAAGAAGTGTCCATTCGTTCGAAAACCTTTCGCCAATGGTTATGACTGTTGTGCATCTATATAAAGGCTTCCAAAACGAATTTTTTAACAACTACTTTCTTATTTTCTTCACTCTTTCTTCTCCACCATTCCATACCCATAAAACTTCATATTTTCAAGATCATGCCATCATTCTGCCAAATTCTCAATAGGAAATCATTTAGATACTCTTTCTATTTGATTCTCCATCATTCTACTAAAGATCAAAGTGCTACTCAGAGTTATAGGATTAATTTATATTCAAAAAGTCCATAGAGTCTATCCATTCAAAAGGATTGTTATTAAGAAGTATTAGGGTGATCTTGTGTCCCGTAAATCAAGAGAGTTTACCCCAGACTCGGAGATAGGAGGGTTCCTCAAGGCCTTAGAAATTGAGGGTTGTAATTTGGATATTAGCTTATAAAAATCTGTACAAGGATATTGCCTTGATGCAGGACAAGATGTAGGAGGATTCTGAACCAGTATAAAATCTGGTGTGTTCTTTCCTTTTACTTGCTTTACTTTACTATTTGCATTCGTTATATGTTCTGTGATCATTCTGTGTTAGAATTCTGTTTAGATTTGTGTTGAAAGTTTTAATTTAGTCATATAGTTCATATATTCTTTAAAACACTATTCAACCCACCTCTAGTGTTATTTCTGCCTTAAGATCCTTAATCTGCATCCCTAACGGAAAGTTTTATATTAAAATACTTCTTGAAAACCCTTTTGAAAATCATTTTATATTTTAAAATACGTTCTCTCACAAGGAAATGATTCTATGATTTGACTTCACTCATTCTAGGGTATTTCCACCCTATCTCTAATGAGTTTTTGCTCCTCAGGCTATGGTTAAACCTGGCTCTGATACCAACTGTAACGACCCACTATTTTGTACCATTCAAATTCGACAATAAATTAAAACGTGTCAAACTTGAATAGTTCAAAACAATAGATTGTAAATATATTAGGAACAAATGAAATCAAATCACAGAATCACAGACACAGATATCAGAAAACTCGCAGCGGAATTTAAAAATCCTTAGTGGTTCATGAAGCTACTATAAATAGTCTTAAACAATAAAAATTACATAGTCTTTTAATCTCAAATATATTTTAAAACATCAATAGAAAATCCAAATATCCCATAGTCATGATTACATAAATAAGGTAACAGACTGAAAGTTTGCCAGCAGCTTGAAAAGACCTACAGAAGTCCTAGCTCCGGGATAAAGACTGAACTACAACTCAGGCTGACCCGAGCGTAAAATAAAACATAACACTCGAGTCAGGACATACATACTTATATAGTGTAAGTTAACTCAAGTGAACTGTATTAAAGTACAAGTAACTTAAAGGATGCTTGGGACCGCTCATCCTCTAAGGATCCGTTAAACTATTTACTATGTAGTAATATACGCTATTATAATAATGTCTATATTAAAATAAACTTACTTTTAAATAGCGTTAAGGCTTTACATTTTCCACCTTAACACGTAATAGTTCCAGTAGTCCATCCAATATCATAGTCCCTCCTGATCGGGAAGCCACCAGAGGATACCACACGGGCTACGGGAGAAAAACAAACTCGTACAAGGCTCGCTATGGTAGGTGACACGGCACAACTAGGCAATGCCAGGGTAGATATACCAATTACGCTTCCGGACCGGTGGAAACGCATAGCGCGCAGCTACCGCCCACCTCGTACAACACTCCCAAATCAAAGGTGCGCACCAAAACAATCACAAAAGTAATAGAATGGCATACGAAGAAGTGCGTACGATCAGAGGTGCTACCTCATTTATCCGTCAATCGCTCCTGTTTTAGCCACCTTATGCCAACTCACGGGAGTCGGGTCCACGTATTTACCTCATAGAAAATGTCACCACCATCCTACTTCATTCTGGAATCTCCACCGCATACACGGTTGTTAAAGTGGTTTTCGGTATCGACAGAGAGTATGCCAGATATCCGATCCTGGTCTCTTTAACAACCAACGTTATTATAACCCGTGGTTTCAACTTTTAAAAATGGTATTCTACTTAAAAATCAAAATAAATTTCAAATACATTTCAATGTTATAATATCATTTCAAACATCCTTTACCTAAACATTAGTCATTTTATTTAATATAAAATACCATTTAAGTCTATTCAATTTATTTAGGAATTAATTGCCTTACGACTCACATTTAAAAGCTAAATTCTTCCATTTAAAACCATTTAAAGTCAATTCCTTATTTTTATTAATTACATACTAAATTCCAGAATTTAAGTCCTTTTTCCAAAAGTTATTTCCATTAAATTTTATTAAAACAATCACTTTTAACAAAATTTAGAATTTCCAAAATAAGTTATAATCCAAAATTTTATTTAAACATTCATTTATTTAACATTTTGACTCATTCAAAAATCATTATAAATTTTATAAAAATCCTTTAAATACATTTTAACCCAGAATATTATAAATTTTCCATTTAAAATATTTTTAAAACATTTCAGAAAAATATTATATAAACCACAGGTCTGTATATAGTTTTCTAGCCTAGGTCAAGTGATACGGATATATATATGTCATTTCAATCCGCAATTTACAAAGAAAACCCGGGTTCTATCATTTCAAACCCGCAATCCCAAGTTAAATAATAATAAAACATTAAATAATTACATAAATAAATGGATAAATAATTTATCGTTCAGGCCTATCATTTCAGCCTGTAACGATCTCTAATTTACACTTAATCACTTATTAATTACATATAACCTTAATTAATTACAATTAATTAATTACACTTAATCACTTATTAATGATTAATTAATCTTAATTAATCAATCTTAATTACTTCATTAATTATATTAATTAATGATTATTAATTATATTTAATTAATTACTCAGTTAGATTAATTATCTTCAGTAATTAATCCCACTTAATCCATAATTATTAATCATTTTTTGATTAATCTCAATCTGTAATTAACTACCTTTAATTACTTATCAAATTAATTATTCCATAATTAATTTCTGAATTAATTCCTTGATTAATTATACAAAATAATTTAATCTAAATTACATTCACAATTCCATCATTAACCATTAATTACATCCAATAATTATCTTTAATTATTTAACCGAGTAATTTCACTTCATTAATTACATCAGGTAATTATTATCAAATCCAATGTTTAAAATTAATTAAACTTAATTAATTAATTTAAACCAATCTCAATAAACTCATTAATTAAATTATGTAATTAATGTATTAATTACTTTTATTTGAGTAATTAAACTTAAATAAATTTCACAATTTATTATCATTAATTAATTAATTTAATTATTGAAATTAACCATATTAATTAATTACTAGATAAATTTTAGTTAATGACCATCATTAACTATTATTAATTCTTTAATTATTTTTTCTTTAATTACTTCTTAATTATCTCTAATTTAAATTAATCCACATTATTAATTTAAATAAATTAAATAATTAAGTTATTCCTTAATTATCCAATTTATTTAATTATTTTTAATTTCTAAGAAAATCCATTCCTTACTAATAATTGTATAAATATTAAGGTGTACTAGAACATTTAAATTCAAATTTCAAAAATTCAAAATGATATTTATTAAAGCATTATCCAACTTTAATCTCATTTATGTTCCTTTTTAGAATAAATGTAAATAACATTTATCACTTATAATTAAAACTTATATAAGATAAGTCTTAATATACTTAATTTAATTAAAAATTAAGTTTAAAATACATTTAAATTTCAAATTCAAGTTAACAATCATTTAACTGCCTTTATAAACTATTTATAATGATTTCATTTCAAAAAGGAAAATCAATTTAAATATTTGTTTGAAACAATTTTACTCCTAATAAACAATTTAAATTTAAACTAGTTTGAAAACATTCAAATTTTAAACTTATTCAAATCCCAGATTTTTAATTCAATACACTTGAAACCATTCCTTATTCAAATCATTTGTATTTTAAACTTGAATTGAATTCTCGCTTTACACCTTGATTTTAAAACTTCTTATTTAAAATACAAATTCATTTTTAAAACCAGAAGATTCAAAAATTTAAGAAAACTGAACTTAGATTTAGATTCAAACTGCTGTTTTGAATCATGATTCAGTTTCCAAAATTAAATTTAAATTTACAGAAAACTGTCTGATTTTATCATTATTTTTCAAACTGAAAACCACTTTTAAATTTTAAAAACCTATAAGATTTCAAACCATTTGAAACTATAATACATTCCAGGTTTAAACTTGTTTTAAATCTTATCATTACAACTTTTGAATTCTTTTAAATTTAGTTTAAATTTAAAATTTACAGGCAGGTTACAGAAAAACTGTAACGATATAATCAACCCGAGCCAAAGGAATTTTGCTTCGAGTCAGCAAGATAAGAACTTCGAGCAAATCATCGGACTACCCTAGGAAATCTTGAGACAACTACTCTGCTTCCACCCAGAGTACATCAGAATCCAAAAGTGCACGGTGCACGTACACCGTGCCTCTGACCATCACCATCCACTTCCGATGGTCTCTCCCCATCGGCGACCAACCCCACGACCAAACACATCCATCAGATCGCCGTTTTAAACTCGAAATTGAATTCGAGTAATCTACTTCAAACCTGGAACGGTAAGAACGAAAACAACCCCAACCTGTCAACACTTCAACCACCATCCTCCGACCACCGGAGATCCTCCACCACCGGCCACAGCCTCGCCCACCCTCCCTCTAGCGATTCTCAAAATTCCATAACACTCGATCATTCCTACAGATTGCCACGAGCAAAACAAACTGCCTTGTTGAAACTAGGGTTCCGGACAAGAAAACGTCACCGCAGCCACCTCGATGAAGTTCATCGCCATCCTGTATTTTTCCCGACCTCTCCAATCGTTACTCTACCACCAATGAGGACCATGACCATCCCGGACAACAAGATCAACCGAGACAACCCAAAACATCAAATCCTGTTCAACGCGATCTATCCTCAAATCCAAATACTAAAATTTATATTTTCACTTCTAAAAATCATGATTTTGGATAAAGTTTCAGTTTATATTCCTGGATTGCTAAATTTAGATGTTTGAATTTCCACTTATATTAAACTTGCCCTGTTCTTTTTGGATTCTAGTAACATTCAATTTAAATTTTAACGTAGTTATAATTTTAACCACTAATCTATCATTAAACAAACAACTTTTGTTAAGAATCTAAGTCCTAACAGAGATCGGATAAGATGGTAATTAATTTTGATTAAAAACAGAGCTTGAAAACAAAGGATAGACATGCACACCTCCTACATATATACACAGAGAAAAATCCCATCATATACAGACATTCTAAGCTTCAGACATTAACATGCAACCGCTACTATACTTAAGCTTTTTAAGAAAAGTGTTTCTCACCTGGTTTTAGTATGAAGACAGGTCTTCCAATTTGAAAAACTTTGAAAGCTGGTTTTGTAGAAGTGCTTTTAAAACTGGAAACCCCTTTGCTTTTAAACTTACTTTAATTCCAGGTTTTACAATACAAATGCATGCAGAAAACTCCATATTGAAATGATGCAGGCTACATATTTTTGAGATGGTTACAAGCTTGATTTTGATTTGCAGGTTAGAAAATGCTTTTACAGGTTTGATATAGGAGGTGGATTACAGAGTAATGATTTACAGTTTGAAATATGCAATTGCTTTGAATAGTTTTGAAAATGTGGAGGGTTTTCATGCTTTGATCTCTGATTGAAGATGATTACAGATTTATAATTTGGTTTAGGAGGATGTTTGCAGGATCTAATTTGAGGAAGATGAATTGAATTTCAGATTTGCCTTGGGTTCTTTTAGTTTGAAAATAGGCTGAAGACGTTTTAAATAAAATAAAAGAGAAACAAAAATTGAAAAATGCCACTTGTTTTATATTACAACACTTGTCTCAATTCTTAACATTTGTCAAGTAAGTATGTTAATTAATTAACACATGCTCATTTAATTTGTAAGAGGTTTACATTTGTCCCAAATGTTAATTAGTTATTGATTTAAATGTTAATACATGATAAATGTAAACCTATGTTTATATAAATTAGTTAATCATGTATTTATTCATATGTATATAGATTTTAAAATGAATAAATCAAACAATATTTATAAAATTAAACTTATACAAATATTTCAAAACCAAAACAAATTAAAAACATTTATACTTTAAATTTTAAAAACTTTGAATTCGAGTTCAAATTGAATTTTTGAAATCCAGTTTATTTACAAATACCACTACAAAATTTGAATTTTGAAAAACAATAATTTTTATTAGAAATTTATCTGTTGAAACAATGTATTATTATATTTCTAGAAATAGCAATATTTAATAACCATAAATAACTATTAAAAGAAATTATTTTCTTATTAATAAGTTATTTATTTTATCACATTATATTTAAAAGAAATTCAAAATAACTTCATTGTTATTTATTTAAATTTTAAACTTGAGTTACACATATTTTAAATCATTTCAATATTTTTCTTATGTATTTAAAACCATATTTATTTATTAAATAACTTTTTTTAAAAAAGTTAATTTTTAAATAAAATCATAATTCACAATTTACTAAACATACATATTTTATAGAAAACAGGATTTATTTATTAATTAAATTTAAAACAATATATATTTACAATATATACAATATTCTATATATATTATAAATATAAAACAAATATTAGATTTAAAAAGATAAAATCTATCAATTAACTATTTATTTTATTGAATTATTAAATTAATTCAAATCTCATTACAAAGATTATCAAATCAAATTTAATTTTTATTTTAGAATATTAAATTGATATTGCTTTAAAATTCCGGGTCATCACAAATAACATAGTAAAAAAGGTTATAGTCATCAAAACCAACATCTTAGTTCCTAACAGAAAGCACCAATTTACAATCACAGATCATCGGAAGACAATATGTAGAGAAATATAAATGTAAAAAACACTCAAAATTTAAAAGAAAAGCAATAAAAAGACAAGATTTTTAGTGGTTCAGCGTTGTAGCCTACGTCTACTTTGAAGATTTGTTGTTTTATTGATGATTCACAACTAATTTACAAGAGTAGGATCGGTAGTATCCAAGTTACAATAAAGTTTCTACAGAGTAACGACGTAGAAGAGCCAAAAGATCCCTTTTCTGTCAGTGCTGGAGTGCTATTATAGGTGCAATCTGGAAATATCTTGCTTAGATCTCAGAATACCTCTTCTCACATGCGGGTAGGCCTACGTGATCAATCCAGACTGGTTTGGGATCAATTCCAATGCATTTCGTATCGATACAAAAATGGTCCAATGGTGATGGGATCGATCAAGAGCATTCTTGTGGTGGTAAGCAAGCTTCTGTGAAATTTTGGTAGTATCTGGACTCATGGTTCTTGAGTTATGATCGATCAAAAGTTGGATTTGTAGGTTGGCTATCACGTTCGTATCGATCAATTCGTATCCATAGCATTTCTTATCGATGATATGCGTATCGATCAGGGTGACGTTGAGCGAAAGTTCAAAAGCGATCTACTTTTCGTGCCGTATGATTGATTCTTCTACGTTAGACCATTCTTTTTCTATCCATCCTATGGGTTGCTTTTCCCATCGATATTTGGGGTCATTTTCATATCCATGTTTATATGCCGCTTCGTATCAATCATAATTGGCATCTGCTGTTCGTATCAATCATTTAGAGATGCATTTCATATCGATCTATGGCCAATCAATACGAAACGTTCAAGGCAGTCGATCCATACAAAATGGACACACGAGTAATTATCGATGGATACGAAGGAGGCTGTCTTGGATGGTTATGAAGTAAAGGTGTTTGATGGATACAAAAAGGAGTGTCATCTAATGGATACGAATGAGAATGGATTTGATGGATACGAACCAGGGCCTTCCCTCTTGGTTTTAATCGATTCATAGCTCTGACTCGAAGTAGCCGCCTCCTTAACTTAAAGTAACCTTGCCACTGACTCGGAGTAAGTATTGTGGTGACTCAGAGCAGCTTGTGAACATGCTAATCCATTAAAGACTCAAAGCAGACCCTTCTCTGATCCGAAGCAGCATGCCTTAAAACACGAAGCAAACTCAAGGACGACTCGAAGCAAACTCCAAGAAATTTGAAGGGACTCAATCTTTGTTGAATCCATATTTTAAACATCTAGCGTTGTTTGTTCATCGATTATGCTATATTTTGTGCAGTTGTTTGGGTTAAATCCGTCGGTATATTGCCTTGCTAAAAGGCGGGTTAACAGCTACTATTAAGCTCTTATCGGTCAAGTAGACCTAATAAAGATGCAATATCGAGGATATGAAATTCCAATAATTTGAGAAAAGAGATAATGGATTTCAAAAGAATCATTCTGACAAATAAGCCTGGGACCGAGATGCAATATGTTTGAGTTAGCTCCTAATCTAATGAGGTTAGTGACATTAGTTAAGCAGAGGCACACCTCATACCTAGTAGAGCATAATTAATCCTTTGATCCCACTTTTGGTCTTGGCCATAGCACCCGTCAAAGAGAGATAGCGAAAAGCCTTTGGTCCCGCCGCAAGGCCAAGCCAAAGCGACCATCCAAAGAGTGATGGTCAATTAACCTCTTATCCCACCTTCGGGCCTGGTCAAAGCACATGTCCAAGGGAGATGGATGAGAATCCTTTGGTCCTGCCACAATGCATGGTCAAAGTAATATCCAAAGAGTGATGATCAGTTAAGCCTTTGATCCCATCGTCGGGACTGATCAAAGTACCCATCCAAGAGAGATGGATGAGAAGCCTTTGGTCCTACCATAAAACTTGACCAAAGCAATCATCCAAAGAGTGATAGTCAATTAAGCCTTTGATTATTCCATCAGTCCTGATCAAAGCATCCATCCAAGAGAAATGGACGAAAAGCCTTTGGTCCCATGGTAAGGCCTAGCTAAAGAAACCATCCAAAGAATGATGACCAGTTAAGCCTTTGACTCCACTGTCAGGCCTGGTCAAAGCATCCACCCAAGGTAGATGTTTAACGAAAACTCTAATGATCGAATAAGATTTATGAAACTAACCATCCAAAGAAGGACAATCAACTCAACTTTTGATTCAATGAGTGACCAAATCAAGACCAGATGAAGGATAAAAATGCACTACCTTGAAACCACAAGAATTTCTACTTTATAACAAGTCAGTTTGTTCTAATAAACATTACACTCAAGAGATATAAAGAGGATTTCCTTACTCTCAAATTTTTTTTTGAAAATCATACTTTAAGAAGTATGTATATATATATTTGGTCTTTGCGTTGAACGGTTTACAACTACAGTTATGAAATATTTTATGTTATTCAGGATATTTTTAAGTAAATCTATAGGAAACTGTTTACCATAAAGAACATTTTCAGTGAGAATGATCATTACAAATAAAAATATTTCAAAAGATTATAAGAATCTATGTATTTCGAGAAATTTTTTATGGAAAGTCACGGTGTTAAAGAATAAAGGTTATTGTAAGAAGTAGTACAACCAATTGATAATGAGGAATACGACAATAAAGAATGACAACTCAAGAAGATATGAAATAATTCAATAGCAAAGGTTACTTAAGCTAAAGCATAAGAAAATTTCTTATCTCAGAAGTGGAGGGAGCAAGTGTTACACCCAAAATTCTAAGAACGGACCAATAAACAAAAGTGTCATCATGGGATAGCAATGTAAGCCCTCATGGATTAATAAAGAAAGCTTTACAAGAGCCATCACATGATAACATTGAGCATGCTAAAGCCATCGTGAAAATTTATTGTGTGTAATATGGTATGAAAGATTGAGGCCAATGTAAAACATTGTTGTGAAGCCATTGTGTGTCAATCAAGGCCATCATGATGTGTTAATCAAAGCCATCGTGGTGAGATTCATATCATAAGTTGATGCAGTAAGCCATCACATGTTGATGCTACAATCCTTAACATATGTTAATTACAAGCTATCATGAAGTAAAATGCTAAAGCCTTCATAAACTATTCCCTAAATTCATTATGAGAGACTTGAAAGTCCCCATAAAGCAA
The DNA here is from genome assembly GCA_030765085.1 of Allium cepa. Classification (NCBI taxonomy): domain Eukaryota; kingdom Viridiplantae; phylum Streptophyta; class Magnoliopsida; order Asparagales; family Amaryllidaceae; genus Allium; species Allium cepa. The sequence continues at coordinate 378,124,581 of CM060932.1, forward strand.
GCTATTAAAACAGCCATCGTAAAGAATCTCTCAAATCCAACATGGAAGGTCCTCATAGCCATCATAATGAATTCCTTAATGCCTTTGTAAAGTGTTTATTAAAGCCACCAAAACCATCGTGAATAATCTATTCAAGCTATTAAGCCATCGTGAGCTGATAATTCAAAGCCATAGAGAGTCGGTTATTTAAATCCTTGCAAGTAGGAGTTATAAGCCATCACATAATAGTGAAGTGATAGCAATAGCCCATATAAAGAAGTACTATATTAGTATGAAGGGAATTCTATGTAATGGGGCTTTAATGCACTCTTATGCAATCATTCCATCTTTGTTGATGCTATGGCCAAGATGTAATTCGAATGAACTACTATTAATCTGAGATGATGACAAGTAGCATCATCAAAACCATCCTTCTTGCCAAGTCACCCATCCACATCAACTTCAATCAAAAAATCTAAGCAAGCTATGCCAATCTCCAATCTCCGTAAATAGAGACCTATCCCAACCTAAGAAAGGGCTCCTCTATTCTCTCCCTTTCTTTGCACAAATCATAATTTGGAGCTTAACATTTCCAAGCTCCCTAGGGAGCTTGAGACCTCTTTTAATGGCCGATGAAGAAGAATATGGCTTGATATTTTAAATATAATGGCCTTTAAAAATACAGATTAGAAAATTGACGTTGTTGCGCCAAAAAATGGAACAATACCCCCAATACATAAATCCAAATTAACTAAGAAAATGTCAAAAGAATATAAGAACACAGAAGCACTTTTCATAATAATTCAGCAAATACTCTAGCCCATGTCCACTTTAATCTCATTATTTGATTGATTCTCACCGAAATACAACGATTATCACAATCCAACCACAATTTAGTGGATTGAGTGTTTAAGGAAGAAGAAGATAGAAAAGAATCAAAGTGTCAAAAGTCCTCTCCTAGTTTTAGGTAGCTTGCTATTTATAGGAAAATCCCTGCTGCAATCTCATCATCTAGGTTTGAAAATGTCACAACTCCAAGATCCAAATATCTGGGCATGAAAACTGAGTCGTCAAGCACGATCTCCAAACAGAAAATCAACCCGCTAGTCGATGCCGATCTAATTTTTCTATCATTCTTCAAGTTTTTCTCTGATTCTTATCTCTCCTTATCGACCTCTTTCAAATCAAGTCTTCATTTCAGGTTGATGGTCATCAAAAGTGGTTGGTGCCAACCTGAATCAAGTTAGTATCGACTTGAATTTTTACATCTAAAGATCATGTTTTCTTTATGTTTAGGCTCCTTTCATCCATCTATTGCCATTTTAAGTCTCAGAATCAGGTCGATGTTAATTAAATCAAGTCGGTATCAACCTGATTTGGCTCTTTAGAATTCTTTCAAACGTCTTGAGTTTCTTCATACCATCATTCTAGATTGTTCTAATCATGTTGGGGTGAATCATGTCGGTGGTAATCATGTCGATACCAACCTGAATCAGGTTGGTACCAACTGATTTGCATTTATGAAACTTGGCCAAATCTTTGGTTTCTTCAATCCCGACATTTTCCAAGCTCTTGACTCATTCCTTCATCAGTATGTAGTCCATTTAATCTATTTGAGTCTGTTATGAGATAATGGAAAATTAGATTCTAAAACTTTCCCCTCTAAAGTACGCCTTATGAGTATAAGGTGTGCTTTCCTTAAGAGCAAGTTTCAGCATTAGCGATCGATCATTGGTGCTCGAGCTCTCCGGCTATCTATCGATCCAAGTTGTGGTGAATCATCCGGTTCTTTCATATTTACCTACAGACCAAAGGTCATTCTAGACTATCATAATTAAGGACTCTAGACCCTGCTTATTTTTTAGTTATATATCATAATCAACTTGTGTTCATTCGAAGATATCAAATCATATATTACTGTCACGGTCGTCCCATGTTTGTCGATGGTTAAGTTATCATAAATCAATATTTATATCATAAGTCATCCAAATCCTAAGGCCAAGTCTAGATCTCTTTATATAGCACAATCACATTCCAATTTAGTGTTCGATCTCTCCAGATCATTCAACATCCAATACAAGGTTTGATCTCTCTAGATTGTTTAACCTCCAATCTAGGGTTCGATCTTTGTGAATCTATGGCGAGTCCAATTTGCATAGTCTCCAAAGACGGGACCTAATTCTAAGAATATCCATCTACTCACTCTCTGGTAGGGAACTTACTTTCCTAGCTAACCCATCCACTCACTCTCCTAGGAGGGGGCTAGGTAAAAATATAAGTCCATTCCACCTGCTCTCTAGTAGGGGGACTTGCACCTTATGGTCATCGCCCCATCTCTCAGAACAAGACTGTCATGTTCAATCAATATCAGTCTTCATGTTCTAGTGGTTTTCAAAATCAGATATTCAATTGTAAAATCTAAATCGAAGAATAAAATAAATATCCTAAGTATCCATCCCAGACAACTAACTTAGAGCATGCCTAAAGACCAATCAAGGTCTCTTACACATGTAAATGGCCCGATATTACTATTGTCTTATTTATTCAAAATATATAGATAAAATAAGGAATTGAATCTGACTTCCATCCATCTTATTCAAGGGATTATCATTCTAGACCCAAATTACGGTCATATCCGAGCGTGTTCGTTATGGATGGTAGCTGCTTCTACGGCATCACTGCATTTTGGTTCCTTATGTACTATTATAATCGGTTGTTCCAAACATGCTCTTCTATTAAATCACAAAGATATCTGCACTTGTTCGTTTCATGTTCGTCTATCTCATGGAAAATGCAAAATGTTCCAAATCTTTTCTCCCGATCCATGGGCTCTCTCTTAGCTAGCTTAGTATAGGCGATCTGCTCTCTAGTATCTAATTAATCCTCTCTGGAGTTTTAATTAGATTAGTGTAGGAAGATAATTTTGGTTCCCTCCTCTACCCCTTTGGTTCTCCTAAGTTGTTTTTAGCTTTCCACTATCTTTTGTTCTTGTTGTATCCTGCTACAGATAGTCCTCTGTTATCAACAACATTAACTTCAATGTTCTCAACTTCAACATCTTCCTGAAGCAAGTAACTCTCAACCTCTTCGTAAATCCTTGTAAGATCCACTGGTTAATCCCTTTCTAAAGAAATTTTGAAGTTGGTCTTTCCTACAACTCCAGAAACTACAACCATGAGAACTATCGATAGATCCGACTTATGAACCACAATGGCTGTTGCATTAAACCTTGTCAGATAACTTCTTAGAATCTCTCATGCCCTTTGCTTCATTCTTTAAAGTGTTATCACATTATTTGGTTGAGAAATGCGAACTCTAAACTATCTCAAGAATCTGTCTACCAATCGGGTCCACGTGCTTACGAACCTTTTCCTTAATTACCCGAACCGCATAGTAGCCAACTACATTATGTGCAATAGGAAATAACATCCCATTACTTCCTTAAAAGTGCCCAACATCTCCATCTGTCAGATCTATCTCATCAGGTGAATGGTCGGATCTATCCTTCCATTGTATAGTTTCATCTTTAGTAGCTTGAAGTCAAGTGGATTCACACGAACTGGGTGTTAGGGGTGAATGAACTCATGTTCATGTTTTCCAATCTCTGGTCTGGAGGTCCATCTCTTATTACATTTCTTATCATCTCAGTTATTCGTTCGTTGTCCTCTAACAGAGGTCTCTTACCCATAACTACATCCTTACCCCCATTCCTAGGGGAAATTCTGGCACATGTTCCTCTGGTTGTGTGTTTTCGTTCCGATTCATATCCACCGATTCCAACATTGTCGAATCTTAGGCTTACATCTCATATAAGGTCACCTTGAACCATTCCCCATGTCCAATCTGATCGATACCAACCTGATTATCAAAGGTACCAACCTGAATCTGTTGAAAGGGGATGGCTCTAGCTTACTCCATTGGAGCCCCTTGTGCATCTGCACTTCTTTCTGGTCTTTGGTTCTGGATTCCTATTGCTCTGGCTGTTCCTTATTGCTCTACTCTTTCAAAAAGTTTATTTAACATATCCTCTTGTTGAGCCATCATATGATCTTGCATCTCTTTCATAGTCCTCTCCATTTCTTTTTTGGTCACATAGGCCGATGGATCTGAATTTAAGGACACCTCCTCACAATCTCTATGTCCTTGCTGACTTCCTCCAGTAATTTATCTTGTAGCATGTCCCTTCTTCTTCTCCAAACTTCAGATCCAAGTTATTTCTCAGTGAAATCATCAAAATGTTGTGTTAAAAAGTGGTGTTATAAATTGTAATCAACCTGTGTTCGACCAGAGTTATCATATCATATATCATCGTCATGGTCAATCTATGTCTGCTTGAGGTAAAGTTATCATAAATCAATATTTATACAGTAAGGCGTTCAAATCGTAAGGCCAACTCTTGATCTTTCTGGATCGCATAATCAACATCCAATCTAGAGTCTGATCTCTTTAAATTGTTCAACATCCAATCTTGGGTTCGATCTCTTTGATTTTTTTAATTTTAAATCTTGGGTTTAATCTCTCAAGACCCAAGACGAGTCCAATCCTCTCGCTCCCTATCGAGGAGACAAAACTTTAAAGCAAGTCCATCCGTTCACTCTTGGGTAAAGGGACTCACTTTCTAAGCTAACACGTCCATTCTCTCTTCGACGTAGAGGCTTGCTATTTGTACAAATCCAATCCACTCGCTATCTAGCAAAGGGACGTGCACCTTATGCCATCTCTTCGGATAGGACTGCCATGTTTATTCAATAATAGTTCTCACGTTCTAGTGATTTTCAAAATAGACTATTCATTTTAAAATCCAAATCAAAGCAAAAACAATATCCTAAGCATCCATTCCAGACATACAACTCTGAGCATGTTAGAGACTAATCAAGGTCTCGTACACATGTAAGCGACCCAAGATTATTATCGTTTATTTATTCAAACCAAAATGCTAAACCAAGGAATTAAATATAACTCCCGTCTATCCTAATCAAGGGATTATCATTTTTGACCTAGCTCTGTAGTCACATGTAGACGTGTTTATTACAGATGGTGGTTGTTCCTACTGCACCCCTGCATATTGTTTCCTTATGTATAATTGCAACCGGTTGTTTCAAACATTCTCTTTTATTAAATCACGAAGGTGTTTTCACTCATCCATTTTTGTCTAGATATTTCATTGAAGATGCAAAATCTTTCGGATTTTTTCTATCGTTCGGTGGGCTCTCTCTTAGTTGGCTTCCGATAGGGGATCAAATCTTTAGTATCTAAGTAAATCCTCTTCGAGGTTTTAATTAGGTCGATGTAGGAAGAGAATATCGGTTCCCTCCACTGCCGCTTTGGTTCCTTGAAGTTGTGTTCAGCTTTTCACTTGTCTTTGTCTTCACTATACCCTGCTCCGAATGGCCCCCTCCCTCATCCACGGTATGAACTTCAGTATTATTAGTTTTAGCATCTTACTAACATAAGTATTTCTCAGGCTCATGGCAAAACTCCATAAGATCCATCAGCGGATCCCTTTCTAAAGGAATTTTGAAGTCATCCTTACTTGCAACTCCAAAAACTTCAACCATGAGAACAATCGATGGATTCGGTTTGTGAATCACAGTGGCTACTGGATTAAACCTTTTCAGACAACTTTTCAAGGTCTCTTCGGCCCTTTGCTTCATGCTTGAAAGCATCATCACATTCCTTGGTCGAGAAATGTTAACTTTAAATTATCTCCAGAATATGTCTACCAATATGAACCAGTGCTTATGGACTCATTCTCTAATTGCCTGAACCATATAGTAGCTAGTTTCGTCATGTACAATAGGAAACATCATCCCATTACTTCCTTAGAAGCACCCAAGACCTCCATATATCAGGTGTATCTTATCAGGTGAACAGTCGGATGTATTCCTCCAACATATAGTTCGGTGTTAATAACTTGAAATTGAGTGGATTCTTTGCATACCGGATGCTAGTGGTGAATGGATTCCTGCTCACATCTTCAAACCTCTGGTCTGGAGGTCTACCTCTCACTATGTTTCTTATCATCTAAACTATTTGGTCATTGTCCTCCAACAGATCTCTAGGATTCATAGCTAGATTTTGCCCCTCATTCCCATGGGAAAATTAAAACACAGGCTCCTCTAATTGCGCGTTTGCATTTTTGATTTACATATCTGGCTCCGGCATTGACCGATCTTGGTTTTACGTCTCATCCGAGGTCACCTATAACCATGCCGCCATGTCTAATATGATCGTTATAGACCAAAATCTATTGAGGGGACGACTCTGACTTGCTCCACTCTAACTCCTTATGCATCTGCTCTAATTTTTGGCCTTTGGTTCTGAATTCTAGCAGCTTCGATTGTTCCTTGCAACCTTGCTCTTCCAAAAAAATCTATTTAACATATTCTCTTACAGAGCCATCATCTGATCTTGCATCTCTTTCTTCATCCTCTCCATCTCTTCTCTGGTCACATAGACTGATCCTGGCTTCTCCCATGTCCTTGTTGACTTCCTCCAGTAATAGCTCTTATAGAAAGTCTCTTCATTTTCTCCAAACTTCATATCCAAGCTCTTTGCTGGTGAAAGCACAAAAAATGTCGCCAAAGAATGGCATAACCCCCCAAAGTAGATAAATCCGAATCAAGTAAGCAAATATCAAAAGAAAACAAGAATACATAAGCACTTTTTATCGTGGTTCAGTAAATGCTCTGGCCTATATCCACTGTAATCTGATTATTTGATTGATTCACTCTGGAATACAATGATTATCACTTAAATCCGACCACAATCTAGTATATCTCCGATTTTGGAATTTTTAGGGAAGAAGAAGATAGAAAAGAATCAAAATGTCAAAAGTCAACTCCTAATTGTAGGAAGCTTGTAATTTTATAGGCAAATTCCTATTTCAATCTCACAATTTAGGTTTGCAAACATCACAACTCCAAGATCCAAATATCTAGGCATGAAAACTGAGTCATCTAGCATAATCTCCAAGTAGAAAATCAACTCAGTTTCGACCACTTCTAACCAGTACCAATATGATTTTTCCACAATTATACAAGATTTACTCCATGTCTTAGCTCTCCTCGTTGACCTTTTGCTAAAAAAGTCTTCATTTCAAGTCAATGTTCATCAAAAGTGGTCATTACCAACCTGAATCAGGTTGGCATTGACCTAAATTTTTACGCCCAAAACTTATTTTCTCTTCATGTTTAGTCTCCGTTCACCCATCTATTATCATTCCTAGTCTCAGAATCAGATCGATGCCACTCAAATCAAGTTGGTATCAACCTGGTTTTGCTCATTGAAATTCCATCAAACCTTTTGAGTTTCTTCATGTCATCAACCTAGATAGTTCTAATGATGTTAGAGCGAATCATGTCGGTAGAAATCATATTGGTACAAACCTGATTTGCATTTCTGAAACGTGAACAAATGTTTGATTTCTTCAATCTTGACATTTTCCAAGCTCCTCGGCTCATTCTTTATCAGTTTGTAGTCTATTTAATCAATTTTAATCTATTTTGAGACTACGGAAAATTTGGTTATAATAGACTTCACTCATGATCTTTGAATTAGAATAGAGAATGGCTTGTATATCTTGCATATTGACCATTAAATAAAGCAAATTGCATATATTCTTGAATTTCATTTTGATTACATTATTTTTTAAATTTTATTTGAATTACACTTATTTCGAGACATTTTGATGTTGAAAAAATTTTGTCAATGGATTTGAAGTAATTTAATCGTGTTGTTTTGACATATAATTAATCATATAAATGTTAGGATATGATAGCGATTTTTTTTGAGATGGATTGTCATGTTTTGATGCATGGTCTCATTTTTGGTTAATGATTAAATGATGTTTGATATTTGTTTAGATGTTTGAATGAATGTAAACACTCATCGAAGCAAAATGAGGGTGGTGATAGATTACACGGTTGAAGTTAATCATATAGAAAGAGGAGCAATATCCTCTCTACTTCAATGCAAAAGATTGGGAGATCCATAAATGTAGAATTGGAATTAAACGGATTGACTCTAGAGTGTGTTGGGTCATCAAAAATTGGTTTAAAATTTAAAGTGCTTGAAGTGCTGTAGGAAATCTAATCAGCATGTGTTGTTCGATGATAAGCTTTGGATCAGGAATAAGGTGGCTTCGGGTCTAAACTTAAATGGAGGTAAGATGTTAGACAAGAATACTATCTTGTGATGGATTTCATATCGGTAGTAAGAAAACTCTAGGTAGAGGAAAGAGAAACTTTGGTTTGGGTATTGGCATCGAACATGACTTGTTGTTCATAGGTTATGCTCCAAGCAAGATTTTTGATTGGTGTTCGTGGTTTGGTCAGTTATACTCACTAGTTTGGGCCGGTCATGGGAAAATTGGGCAAAGCATTACGAGGTGGTGGCTTCAAGGCGACTTCATGCTTAATAAAGGATCGCTTTAGGGCTTCTCCAAGACAACTTCGAGTTTTTAGGAGGTGACTTTGGGAAATTGTTGAGCGACTCTAAGATGGATTGAATTGACTTAGTTGTTTATTTTGGCAACCAAGGATGTCATGTGACTTCGACGACTTGATGTGATGAGTGAATATAGCATCTGGTGATCAACTGAGCAAATCAGTTCTATGTAATAGCTTGTGCTATCGAACATGTAGTGGTTTTATTATCAGTACACGTGCTAAGGGAATGAATTGATAACTTCAAGGTTGTGATTCTTACTGTGCTAGGATAGTGTTATCTGTATGTACCCAAGGTATTATATGTGTACCCGTTTGTCTGGACGTCTTTGTGTGTCAAGTCCTTGGCCAACCGTATGGGCATGAATTGAGCATGCACAACATTTAATAACCGTTGATTAACTCTGTGGGCCATAAGAGTTATTGTATATCCAAAGTAATTTTAGTTAGAGATGCAAGGCTATGTACTGGTTGCTATGTTTGTTGTGCGCTTGATATGGATGTCATATTCATGTGTCGTACCTCTATATACTATACTGTGCAAAGCGCAATATACCTATATGCGATAGTAGTTTAATATATACCATGTTTATATTCTAACTTGTAGGATGCAGACTGAGGTATGGTTTCATTACCTCGGATATTACCATTTGGTATTATCCATGATACATTAGCATATTGATAATCATGCAAATTGATGGCATTTCCTTTTCACCAAACTTTATGTTCGATCCTCTCCTTTTTATCTATTCCTTAAGTAGGTTGACGTCAAAGTGGCAATCACTACTAGTTGGAGGCAATCATAGAGGTATGGCTGTAATAGTGCTATGATTATATCTACCCAGCTTTTTGTGTATTGACATGTAGACTATGTATTATTTTATATATGTATCCCTATAAGAGTTAATGTACTATTTAAACTTTGATATTATGTCTCTTGATATGGCGTGCATCTAGTCTTTCATATGTTTAGAGATATATTTTTATATCATCCGCTATGAGTATTGGTTTGTTGAGATAGATATGCCGCATGATATTCTTTATGCAATATCTTAGTCTTAACGGAACGTCATCTATGACATTGTTGGTGAATTCAGTTAGTTATAAGCGTGGATTATTGTATTATGAGGAGTGGCTTGTTACATTTGGTATTATAGCTTAGGTTAATCGATTACTATAAATTTGGATAAGTTGAGAGAGTGTATTTTTATTTTTGTTATACTTATTCATATAGTATTTAGGCACTCACATTTTTGTTTCTAACACTATATACTACCTTATGAGGAAAGTTGCTAATAATTTCCATTTACAGATAGTGCTATGAATCGTAGCATAGATGCAAGGACCGCTAGGGACAATGATGAGGTTTTGGATCTTCTTATACTGGCATGATTTCGGAGATACCATTAAGCTAGAGTGCGAGGTACCTATAACCACCCATATTTTCGATAGTTTTTACATAGTGGAGGATCGTAAATATATTATTTTTGTAAGCAAACGAACTGAAAATAGGCTAAAACTTTGGAGAATATTGAGTTTGATATCTTTGACCCTTAAGAAAATTATGGATGATTTACCCTTAAACTTTTGTAATGGTTATAACTTTTTATAGGAGCACAATCTGGTCCTCAAAGAACTTTCATATGAAAGATATGATGGTTTCTCTTTCTTTAGAGTGTCATAATAGATTTTTTAGCTTACAGTTTAGGAAATAAGGTCGTTTGAAGTTTGATAATTTTTGAACAACTTTTATAGAGTAATCAACACAAGACTATGGGTAGGCCCATCACCCATTTCAGGTTTAAAGCTAATACAAATAGACATTTTCTTCCCCTAAATCATTTTCCTTCTCCCCTAAATTGAACCGAACCTTCATTAAACTTCTCCTTAATTAAAACTACTTCTAATATCTTCCAAATCAAGCCAAACTCATATAATATGGGTGGATTAGCAATAAGATTAGCGAGACTTTCAATCTACATTTTTAGAAGAGATATTTTAGGGATTTCCTTTCTTTCTCGGATTTGCCTTATTTTATGTGCAAATCTTTAATTTTTTGTGTTTGGTGGGTGATTTATCATCTCATACCGTATTATTATACATGTATCTATAGGTTGTGACATGTTTTAGATCCATTTTTGAAGTCAAGATATGTTTTAATGCTGTTTTGAAATGTAATTTGAAGTGAAAATTAATTTAAAGTAATTTAATCATGTTGTTTTGATGTGTGATTGATCATATAAATGTTAAGATATGTTAGAGATGTGTTTTGAGATGGATTTCCATGTTTTGATGTATAGTTTGGTGTTTAGATCGTGATTGAATGTTGTTTGGATGTTGTTTGTATGTTTGTACAGATGTAAATACTCATCAGAGTGAAATGGAGTGGTGATCAATTCTATAGTCAAGGGTCTCCATGTAGAAGGAGTAGCAACTTTCTCTCTGATTTGATACACAAAGGGTGGAAGATCAATATATGTAGTACTGCACTTCAATGGATCAAGTCTAAATTTTTCGGGATCGCATCGATGCACTGGTGTTGCTATGTGTTAAGTGGTAAGTATAGTGACTGAATTGTGGAAAATAGAAGTGCTATAAGTTCTTCTGAAATATGGTCGGCATTGGTGTGCGGTGATAGGCTTTGGGTTAGGACAAGGTTGCTTCGGATTAAAACTTGGTATGTGGCGAGAGGCCAAAAAAGAAATGTTGTTTGATGGTGGACTTCGAGCAATGGTAGGAATGCTTTGAGCAAAGCAAGGGGAAACTTTGGCTTAGGTGTTAGCACCCAATAGGATATTTTTGTTTGGGGGTTGTATGCCAAGCAAGATTTTAGGTCAGGTATTCATGCTTTAGTCCAGTAAGTCCACCAACCCAGGCTAGTCATGAAAGTTCTGGGCAATGCATAGGGATGAGTATGCTTCAAGTGACTTTAGGCTTGGTAAGGGACCGCTTCGAAGCTTTTCCGAGACTACTTTGGGGTTTTTGAGAGGCGACTTCAGGTAAGTGTGGAGTGACTCTGAGATGGTTTGAAGTGACTTAATGTTTATTTGGCAACCAAGGAAGCAAATTGACTTCAACGACTTTGGTTGATGAGTGACCACGACATTTGGTGATAAAGCGAGGGGACAAGTTATGTATGATAGCTTATGCAAATAGAATAAGAGGTGATTTTATTTTTGGTACATGTGCTAACGGATGGAATGGGTAACTTTAAGGTTGTGAAACTCATTATGTTAGGACAGGGTAGTCTGTGTGTACCCGAGGTAGTCTATGTGTACTTGTATGTTTAGATGTCTATGTCAATCTTGTCCCTGACCATCCATATAGGCATGATTTAAGCATCCACGATATTGAGTAGTCGTTGACCATCTATGTGAGCTATAAGATTTATCGTATATCTAATGTCATTTCGATGAGAGATGCAAGGTTGTCTAATGCTTGCTATGTTTGTTGTACTTAGTTTAGTACACCCGTATGTGATAGTAGTTTAGCATATATTATGTTTATGTGCTAACTTCTTAGCTCCATGCCCTATGTACCTATTACAATATATGGTTTTATATCTATTTTTGATATAATGTATTGCTCACACATACTGTTGTCTAACTTTATGCAATTAAATCCCCATTAAAGCCCCTCAAAACCCAGCTATAGCGCATAAGGCTTTTTGACTACTATGTTATTACAATTTAGCTCTATTAAATGGTAGATTTTCTATAAGCCCTGCTACATTCCATCACACATGATAAATCAACGCTTTTTAGCACCTTCTTTAGAAAAACTAAATACAAAGGTTGGTTTGACTAGTCTCTTTTAAACCAAATCAAATCTTCGCTGCATAAATCATGATATTCTTGGGTAATATTATGTAAGATTATAAGATTAAAATATTTATTTTCCCTACATAAATGTTGTGACAATGAGAATAACTTTAAATATATTCTTTTGTATATAATGAAGCTTTTTGCACCTCTACTTTCCACTATATCCCCAGTATAACATTTTGCATTTCCCTCGTTATAGAACTACTAAGCGCTTTAATTGCACAGATCAGACTTTGGGATAGCACATAGAGCTGTATGGAGTATAAGAAAGAGCTGTATGGATTATAAGCAGGAGGTTATGCTTTCATATACCTATATTTATGGAACTTAATATCACTTATATTCCATTATGTAGTACTGTGGAGCTATGTCAGTACTTATAATATTATTAAAGACAATTATTGGAGTTTATTTATAGACTAGAATGTGTAAACTCTATTATTTCTATTATGTATAGTCTACTGAACATATAGCACCCTGGTGTTCTAATTTATACTTCATTGATCATATTAGTATCTCCCTTATTTTACATCTATGTTGAGTATTATATTCTATTATATGCACTATGAGATACACGACAAGTTATGCTTTGGATCTTTACTGCTTTAACAATCGTCCTACATCGATTAGGTACTATCACAGCATATTCTACAACAGATCATGATGCGTACCGGATGTGTAGGGTGGTCATCATGGTACCCTACCCTATTGGGTATACCTCTTATACCGGCAACAGTTGGAGTGTTGCACATTCCTCCACCGCCTCCACTGCCTATTCTTAATTTTCACTGACTTTGTAATGATTTTCTTTGAATGGAAGGTAAGCCATAGTTAGATATGGAGTCATTTATTGAGACCGAGGCATGGCATTACACTAGTGAGTAGACCTTTAATGATATAATGCTTAAGACTTTGGTAAATGAAAGAATGCTTCTAGGAAACTTTAAGCAGAATCTTTATATTGGTGGGATGTAGTAATTAGAGAGGTGGATGAGCATGACATAACTTATAAAAAGTTCCAAAGGGGATTTGAGGCTTAGTTAATTTCTAAGGTCGAGAGGGGCATGCAAGCTGATTAGTTCTTATATCTTCAATAAGTTAATAAGACAATGAAGGAGTACATATGTGAGTTCACATTTTTTGGCTTGTTTCGGGAGGATATGATCAACGCTTACGCTAAGAAGGCCAAGAAATTTACTATGGGACTCAGTTAACCTCTTTGAGTCCTTACTCTTAGCCATATTCCTATGTGTACTACTTTTGAGAGTCTTGTGGATGCGAATTTTCTAAACTCTATTTCTAAAGGGTTTTGCAAAGAGCAAGAATCTAAAGTGGAAGTCAAGCCGAATTTCCAAGGCAAAGGTATAGGCAGGCGGAACAAGGTAGACTAAGGCCAAAAGAACAAGGAAGGGGTGACTTTTCATATACGCTATTAGACAGGGCATATCGCTAAAGAGTGTAGGGTCAACCTTTAAGGCATAAGTGTTTCAATTGTGATCAACTAGTACATTTCAAGAAAGATTTCCCATTTCTTCATAATGAAGGGCAAATGGTCAATGCCTATGTTATCCAAGTAACACCTTATTCGAGCGCACCGCCGAAGCTCAACAAAAGGAAGGACATCATCGTGGAAGGTGTGCTTTCTATTTATGACTTTCCTATTCATGTTTTATTTGATGTTAGAGCTTCACATTTTTTTATTGCTAGTCATCTTCTTGAAGTTTTCACGTAGTGTCCCATGTTATATATGATTCTATTATTGTGTCGAATATCATTAGGGGATCATCACATTTTCCTATGATATATAGAGACAATAAATTGTCTAAGGAAGGGTCATGGTTTTCTTATGATGCTTTTGTCCTCAGGTTTGTGGACTGTGGACTTATACTACAGAAGGATTGGATGGCGAGGCATGGTACTGTTATATGTAACAGCTGTATGGTCTGTATGAAGGATAGTTGTGGCAAAAAGTTTCATGATTATTATAAGCTAGAAAGTTCTATGGTATTTATCTATTATACTCCTTGGATCTCTCTTATAATGAATTGGCACAAGTTCCAATTGTCAGGAATTTTGTAGATTTGTTTGAAAAGTTTTCAGGATTACCTCCTCATTGGAAAATTGAATTCCATATTTATTAGAGCGAGATGCAAAGTTGGTTGTCTTACCTATCAGAAGAATGGATCTGAGAGAAAGAAGAAACTAGAAACTCAAATTTCCATAAGCTTTTTAAAAGGAATTTTATTTAGAGAAGTACATCAGAGGTGGGAGCACCCGTTGTGTTTTCCACTAAAGCGAATGGATCCTTGAGATTTATATCACTATAAAGAGTTGAATAAGTTGACAAGAAAGAACAAATATCATCTTCCCCATACTGATGATTTTTTAGACTAACTCGAATGAGTAAAGATTTCTCTCAACTCGATTTTCTATGATGTTTCATCAACTAAGGGAGGGGGGTTAAAGATTTTTTTTTCAAAACTGCCTTTAAACTCCCAATGCATCATATGTATGGTTGATAAAATCATTGGGCCTTATGAATACATCGACTTATTTTGTTGATCTCATGGTTCAAGTCTTTCGGGACCAATTCCATAAATTTGTGGTGGTGTTTTGAGAGAGTTAGGTTATACCTTTGGAGCAATTATGTAATTTATTATAAGCTATATAACTATAATCAATTTTGTTCACAACAAAGGTATTTGATTTTTGTTGTATACTTGTTATATTATGATATAATTAACTAAATAATTCAAAGTATATTGATTATAAAATATTCAAATAATATGTTAATGTGATTATAGATACAAATGGTTGTAAACATGAGAATATTATTGTGATGTAGAATAACATATTGTTTTACATATTACTAGTTGAGATGTTTCGAGAAAGGATATCGATACATCAGTTGAGACCAGAGTACATAGGGTTCTCTAAATGTTGGGTAGTTTTTCCAGCCATGGCTCTTTGGGGAACCAACAGGTTACGTGCTCATATTTTTGGATAACTATGGAATGACTCATCTGAGAGCTTCTTGTTGGTTAATAACAACTAGGTTAAATGGAAAAATCAAAGTGACAATGTTACACGGTTCTCTAGACTTGAGAATAGACCTTCTATGTTGATACTCCACTTTGATTATAGTTAGATCATGGCATACCAACCAATGTGCGACTATAGTTGGGTCTGATTAAAAGCATAGGAACTGAAACACTGTTCATTAAAGAATTTGTCTCCTTGGTTGCATGAGGTTAGTATTGTTGAATATGCGCTTATATGATTTTTGTTTGATGATAATAAACATATATACATTCATTTAAATGTATTTGTTAATATACTATTTTATTTTAACAAATTAAATAAATATTTGTTGAATAATATAAATAACACTGAATTTGAATTCAAACGAATATTTTATTCAAACGAATATTTTATTCAAACAAATATTTATTACAATTTTGAATAGTACAAATTCAAGCTCTCACTATACACTATACAACTTTGATATAAATTCAATTACATCACAATTTCACATTTACAAATGTCCTCACTACATATCGCTCATTCACTCATATTTTATCTTCATCTTCATTCTAGTTAGAATCCATCATCTGAGCAATCTGTAAAAATATTCACTAACGCAGTAAAATTGAAAAAGAAATATTTTTGCAATATAAAATAAAATATGATTTTTGAAAATAATTTTTGCCTCAGTTATTTGGGTTGTTCGTCATCATTCATATTTGAATTCGTCATACACGAACAACTTGTGACATACACAGTGTATCACTGTATATGCCACAAGGCCGTGCACACCGATATACACTTGATAATGCTACAGGGACAGGTGAGCACAAGGTCAAACCCAAATATACAGACAGGTTCAACTCAGGTGCAATATATTCAAAATCTCGTCAACAACACGAGGTCAAACCCGAGTTTTTTGAAACTGGATTCAACTCAAGTAAAATTTCAAAAATCAACAAGAAGTGGCCAAGAACTCAACAATGTCTGGACAACATAAATGAACAATGCAAGCATGAAGTATGCACAGCAAATAATGTACACCGGTGAACAAGTATGGCAGCAGGCAAGTGCACAACTTCAACAGTCTCAAGGCTACAACACCAAGTATACATGGATGCAGATTACAAGACAGTTTGCAAGCAAGTTCAAGTGATGAAGCACTGCAACTCAAAGAGCTCAAATGCAAACATGAAGCAAGCAGTGACCGAAGACAAAGCATAATCAATGTGAACACATGAACCACAAGAGAGATCAACAAGCACATAAATGAAGTCTGTACACATGGTATGAAGAACACAAGGCTCGAACTAAAGTATGGAACAATATGCAACATGGCCTAGCATTGATCAAGACCAGTGACATGTGGACAGTAAAAATCAAACAACCAAACGAACATGATGATAACACAGCAGCCTCAAAACCAAAGATGCAACAGATAATGATGCAGGGAAGACTCGAATGACCAAGTGCACCACTGACCATACAACAACTCAAATGTCAAGCACATGAATTCACAAATAAATTTCAGAAAGACTCAAAGAATCAACTACAAGCCCAAATGGGAACACAGCAAAGACCACATGCCACAATATCAAGTACATGAAGATGGCATCCCACAATATCCAAACAACAGCAAGCAGATGCAAGCTAACCGGGAAAAGAACAGAGGCAACAAGGTCAGAGTACGATGCAACATTTTTAAAATGCACAAATATGCTATGCAGTGAAGTCAAAGCAAACAGAGGCATCAATATGCAACTATCACCCTATTCACCCCCCCTCTAGGGTGAAATTGATCCTATAAGTGGTATCAAAGCTAGGATCAAAAGCCGTTTTTGTTTTAAAATTTTGATTTTTTTTACAAAAACCAATTTTTGTTTTAAAAATTTAAAATTTTAAAAATGGCTTCTTTTAATAATGCTTTTGCAGAGGGTCAATCCATAGTTAGACCACCAATGTTCAATGGCGAATATGCTTACTGGAAAAATAGGATGAAAATTTTTCTGAAAACCATTGACGCATGGAATATTGTTGAGACAGGTTATAGAATACCAACTATAACTATAGATAATCAAGAAATAGAGAAACCAAAGGAACAGTGGACAGAACTAGAAAATAAATTACAAAATACTAATGCTAAAGCTATGAATTCTATTATCTATTCATTGGATCAATTTGAATTTAATTGTGTCTCACATTGTCTAACTGCGCAGGAAATATGGAACACACTCGAAGTGACTCACGAAGGAACATCTCAAGTCAAAGAATCCCGCCTTGCTATGCTATGCAGTGAATATGAGAACTTTACAATGGCGAAGGAAGAAAATGTCAAAGAGATGTACGGACGACTTTCCAATATCGTATACAAATCAAAAGCTCTCGGAAAAACATACACCGAATTAGAAATAGTCTGGAAAATCCTCAGAGTCCTTCCACGAAGCTTTGAAGCAAAAGTAACTGCCATATAAGAATCGAAAGATTTAAAACAACTCAAAGTTGAAGAACTCATCGGAAATCTCACCACATACGAGCTAGAGATAAAATTCAAAGAAGAGCTTGAAGGAGGAGATACTCGAAAGAAATTTATAGCTCTCAAAGGAACAACTAAAAGTGATGACGATGACGATGACGATGGTGCAGAAGAACTAGAGTTGTTGATAAAGAAATTCAAAAAGTGGAATCGCAAACACGGAAATCCAGCTCGAAATCAGGGATTGAAAAGCAGAATAGGCAAAGCATTTGACCACTCATAAGAACAGAAGATCATTTGTTATAATTGCAACAAACCCGGTCATATCAAGCCCGATTGTCCATAAATTAAATTCAGCCATGGAAAGAAACAGAAAAAGAAAAGTTTTGCAGTCACTTGGGATGAAATAAACGAGGATGGTCAAAGCACTGGCAGTGAAAGCGAAAAGGCAGAATTGTGTCTTCGAGGTGATACAATTGACAGTGACGATGACGGGCCAAGTGAGGTATCAAAACTTACCAATTATGAGTTGCTTATATATTTTCATGAAGTAAACGACTGTTATGAACGACTTAGGGAAAAATACGCCAAACTTGAATCTCAAAAGGATACTTTGATAGAATGTAATGAACAACTTGACCAATTAGTTAAAACCTATCAGAGTAGGATCCCTAAGTGTGATAAGTGTCCAACATTCGAAGAAGAAAGTAAAAAAATCAGAAATCAATATAAAATCTCTTGAAAATGAAATTCTGATTTTGAAAGAGAATGAAAATACTAGGAGAGAGAATTCTATTAAAAAGTGCACACAATTGTTAAACGAAAATGAATCTGTCAAAACACAAGTCCAACACTTATCAACGACTTTAGATAAATTTTCAAAAAGTGAAAAATTGTTGAATATGCTATTAGGAAAACAAACTGGTAATACGGTTAGACAAGGACTTGGATATAATAATTCAAAAACTGTTGAAAGCAATATTAAGCAAGTTAATTCTATGTGCACAATTTGTAGAAAATATGGACACAATCACAATAATTGTTGGTATAGACCCAAACATGTGAAAATTATACCGATTTGGGTTCCAAAAGGCACAAATATAAAATCTCTCAAAGTTAAACAAATTTGGGTGCCGAAGGGAACAATTATAAATAGTTTTGGGTCTTTACAAAATTGTTTTTCAAAATTTTCTGCCACTAACAACCATGGACCTATAAAAACAAATAGGTCACATAAATCTTTCATCGTGTAGGTGTGGTGGTAGGCTAAGGAACAACAATAGTGTTTTCTGGATTTTTGGTTGTTCCAGAAACACAACGGACGACGAAGCAAAGTTCCTTAGCCTAGTATAAAGGTGACAGAATCACAATGGATAACGATGAAAAATATCGTAAAGGTAAAACAGGTAAAGGTATATTTATTTGCACGATATATTAAATGCGATAATCTGCACCATATTCTGAATTAAAATCAGCCAATATTGATTTGATGAAAAGATGATGATTTTGTTTCTGACTTATTCAACATAGTTGGCCAAGTATATTCTTATTCCAAAAACACTACAATAATCTCTAGATTCTTTGAATTACTTCATATATATCAGTTTGGATTAAAAATAGTGTTTTGTTGGATAATACAATTGGTTATAATACGACTAACTCTATATTCACGATTTTTGATTATTAACACGGCTTCATTTCAAATTCAAGAGAATGTCATTTAAATTTTTGTTAAAATTAAATTTGAAATTTTTGGTGCACACTTCATGTTTTGGTCTATAAAATTCAATTGATGATAATTTTGAGTAAAAGAGAAATTCAGATGCAGATTACACTGGTAATCTAGTTGATAGAAAAATTACTAGTGAAACGTTATTTTTGTTGAGACATTTAGTAATTGCATCGTTTTTCAAAGAAAATATCTGCATATTCTTCATTTCAAATAATTTTCAAATAGCATAAAATTTTCTTTTAAAACCCCCTGGAGAAAATCATTTTTGACCATATTTTCAGATTAGTCATTTTTGAAAAATTAATTTCATAATTATTTTTGAGTTTGATTTTAAATGACTATTTTGACTAATCTGACTCCCTAATGTTTATTGAAAAGAAAAATAGTGATTGAAAAAGTGATGAGTGTTAATATTGATCAAATATTATGACTTGAGACGGTATAATTAATAAATTTCTTTAGAAATTTAAACAAGAGTTATAAAACCTTTTGTTGGTAAAAAATTCCATGACCATCTCTATATCTATCATATTTCTAACAACCATCACTCATTAAAATTCTATATAGTTTGTCGACATGTGGTACTTTCAACAGGAATCGTTCGTTTTTCGTTTTTCACAATTTTTTTTTTAAAAAAAGGGGTAATAATAATAATAATAAATACCAAAGTATTCACTCTCGTTTAAAAGTCCTCACGGTTATGCATGGGTGAATTACTTGGAATTTGTTATGTGCTTCCATGCTCATTTAAAAGTCCTCACAGTTATGCATGTATGGAACGCATATCAAAAGTTGATTTTTAAAATAAACAAGTTGATTCTAATCCCATTTAAAAGTCCTCACGGTTATGCGTGGTTAGAAGATACTTGAATTCATTTTTTTTAAAATAAAATAAAATTGGAATACTACTAATCTCATTTAAAAGTCCTAACGGTTATGCATGGTTAGTAGATATTCAAATTCCTGATATAAATATACCACAAATAGACACAACTGTATGGTTTTATATGATGACATCATTTCCATCATTCTAAAAGTGGAATATGCGCCTAACAAAACATTTATGATTTTTGTTTGACTTTTTATCGAAATTTAATATTTATACTCAATTGAGTTTTAATGTTGGATTGATATCAATTACTTTATCTCTGTTTTCTCTAATACTGTTATTCTTTTTCTGATAACAAAAGGGGGAGATAAAAGTTAAGATTTTGTCAAATAAAATCAAGCAAAGGTCAAATAATTTTCCATTTTACATATAGGCTCATTTGCATATTTTTATTTGTATGCATATATGTTGGGGGAGCTTTGTGTAGAAAGGAAGCATTTAAATAGGGGGAGCAATGCATATCCATGATCAAATACATTTAACATATTCAAAATCCTAAATATATGTTTGTTATCATCAAAAGGGGGAGATTGTTGAATATGCCCTTATATGATTTTTGTTTGATGATAATAAACATATATACATTCATTTAAATGTATTTGTTAATATACTATTTTATTTTCACAAATTAAATAAATATTTGTTGAATAATATAAATAACACTGAATTTGAATTCAAACGAATATTTTATTCAAACGAATATTTTATTCAAACAAATATTTATTACAATTTTGAATAGTACAAATTCAAGCTCTCACTATACACTATACAACTTTGATATAAATTCAATTACATCACAATTTCACATTTACAAATGTCCTCACTACATATCGCTCATTCACTCATATTTTATCTTCATCTTCATTCCAGTTAGAATCCAGCATCTGAGCAATCTGCAAAAATATTCACTAACGCAGTAAAATTGAAAAAGAAATATTTTTGCAATATAAAATAAAATATGGTTTTTGAAAATAATTTTTGCCTCAGTTATTTGGGTTGTTCGTCATCATTCATATATGAATTCGTCATACACGAACAACTTGTGACATACACAGTGTATCACTGTATATGCCACAAGGCCGTGCACACCGATATACACTTGATAATGCTACAGGGACAGGTGAGCACAAGGTCAAACCCAAATATACAGACAGGTTCAACTCAGGTGCAATATATTCAAAATCTCGTCAACAGCACGAGGTCAAACCCGAGTTTTTTGAAACTGGATTCAACTCAAGTAAAATTTCAAAAATCAACAAGAAGTGGCCAAGAACTCAACAATGTTTGGACAACATAAATGAACAGTGCAAGCATGAAGTATGCACAGCAAATAATGTACACCAGTGAACAAGTATGGCAGCAGACAAGTGCACAACTTCAACAGTCTCAAGGCTACAACACCAAGTATACATGGATGCAGATTACAAGACAGTTTGCAAGCAAGTTCAAGTGATGAAGCTCTGCAACTCAAAGAGCTCAAATGCAAACATGAAGCAAGCAGCGACCGAAGACAAAGCATAATCAATGTGAACACATGAACCACAAGAGGGATCAACAAGCACATAAATGAAGTTTGTACACATGGTATGAAGAACACAAGGCTCGAACTAAAGTATGGAACAATATGCAACATGGCCGAGCATTGATCAAGACCAGTGACATATGGACAGTAAAAATCAAACAACCAAACCAACATGATGATAACACAGCAGCCCTAAAACCAAAGATGCAACAGATAATGATGCAGGGAAGACTCGAATGACCAAGTGCACCACTGACCATACAACAACTCAAATGTCAAGCACATGAATTCACAAATAAATTTCAGAAAGACTCAAAGAATCAACTACAAGCCCAAATGGGAACACAGCAAAGACCACATGCCACAATATCAAGTACATGAAGATGGCATCCCACAATATCCAAACAACAGCAAGCAGATGCAAGCTAACCGGAAAAAGAACAGAGGCAACAAGGTTAGAGTACGATGCAACATTTTTAAAATGCACAAATATGCTATGCAGTGAAGTCAAAGCAAACAGAGGCATCAATATGGCAACACAGCAGCAACATGCACCAGTAAACCAAGTATCAACAATATTATGGAGTGTATGCAACATGATGAAGCAGTGCAGTGAAGAATCTCAAGTCAAGGCCGCAGAGGTATAAGAAAATTCACGAAACCAAAATTCACGTAATCAAAACATGGCCGAAGACAAAATTAATCAACACCATGATGAAAATATACACGCATATGAACAAGTCAAAATCAAAGCCGATGACTTTAAACTGTGTCAACCAAGTAACACAAGTTTATACGATTATGAAAAAGTCAGAATAAATCTCAAACATTCAAGCATCATCAAGTGGCTGAGATGACGAAATTGACAAATTCAAATAACATCAGACGAACGCAATTATAGGATTTCGAAATCTGTATAAACCCTCTCATCATCGGCTTTCAAATCCATCGAATTCGAGCAAGCATAAAATCAGTAAAAGCAAAAGCATATAATTACATACCGAAGAAGGAATTCGATCAACGAAGCAGCCGCGGTGGGCAAAACAAAGACCATCAAAGTCGAACAGTATCAAAGGTCGACGCTTCAATTTGCAAGAACCCTAGTTTGGATCGAAAGGACGAAAAGCCCTAATTTAGCTTCAAAGACGAACGGCCGCCATCTCCATTTTTTGCGAACGAAGAAATAAAAGAGACGGGTCGAATTACAAAGGGGGCCGGCCTATTTTCTAAAGGAGTTTTTATTAAGGGCTTTAAATTTTTAATTAGGGTTTAATTTTAATTGTTTTAATTTGTATTTTCTTTTTAAACCATTTAAATTTCTAGTCGTGTGACTAGGGGACAAGCTACGTGGCGTAGCTTGAGAATTCGCAACTCGGTGGTTGAGTTGTAGTAAGGTTTTGAGCGTAGAGTTAGATTAGTCAATAACGGGTATAGCGAGTTTACGTGTGTAAGCGAGGGACTATCTAATTTCTAGTAGAAACCTTGGGGGCAGCACGTAGGCAGGGTTTTGCCGAAGCTGGGTAAATTCTGTGTTGTTCTGTTTTTTCTGTTATTTATATTCTGTGATATTTGTGCTTCTATTCTGTGATCTGAATTGAATATTTTATAAGCTTCCGCGATTAATTTTTATAATTAACACTATCACCCTATTCATCCCCCCTCTAGGGTGAAATCGATCCCACAAGTATCATGGTCAATAATATTCTACTCAAAGTCAAAATCTCTGGGTATAGTAGTATGATTAATAATGAATGTTATTATTAAACCGAGGACTTTGTTTAGGACTAATCTAGTTGACATTGGATAACATTGGAATTTTGACCAATACTGCATTCCATATATCTTAAAGTGATAGTGTTGATAAAGAGAACATATGTAAATTATCATTACCAAAGGGTGCCGCTTGAGAAAATGTAAAATTAGATTTTACCGATGAAGATCTGTAAGTGATGAATTTGGAGTAACTAAGTCAAAATGTGAACATTAATATTTAAACTATCCAATATTAATCATTGACTAAATTCACACCTACGAGTTCCATAATTATGTTTGCAAATTCTTCGAAATACCATATCATTTAATTAGTTTATACATTTTAGTAAATTAATTAAATTAAATGATACTTAATAAATATTAGTTATTAATCTAATGTTAAGTAGGCCAATATGGACCATATCATAGCAACCATAATAGGAAGCGAGTTATTGAATTTGACTCAACGTATAAAGAAGATTTGGTAAAGAGAGAATGAGTAAAAAATGCAAGATATTTTCTCCCTTTTCTCTCTATAAATACCAAATCAAATTCGCTTGCAAAATACATTTTCTCTTCCCTATCCTGTTTGCACGCTCCTTGTCCCCTTCCTTAACACGCACCTCTTTCCTATATACAAAAATTAAATACAAAATTAAATACCATGGAACATTCGATTTTAGCTAATGATGATTCTAAGGAGTCCGGGAGCCATTCACGCATTGGTGTGTGTCGAACAGGCATATCTTCATTCAGGTATCATCTTATTAAATATATATGTATGTATGTATGTGTATAAATATATGTTGATCATTACCATTTATATATTTAACATTACCTTGTTGCAATTAAAATTAATTCAACGGTTTAAATATTAATTAAATGATTTAATTCAACTAAATGTTGTGGTTTAATTATGAAACGATAAAGAATTTTTTTTAATAATTTTCAATAGTAGATTATTTTGTAGTTTACAAAATAATTTTACTAAATATTTACATATTTTTAATAATTTTTAATAATCATTATTAATATGATCATTTCATTTGAAGAAATACATGTTTTAATAATTTAAATTAACATATACATATTTAAGAACTAAATATTATTTTCACCTATTTTGTTTAAAATAAAAAAAATTATATTGGTTGAAATAATTTATATATATTATAATAGTTAAAATAAAACAAATTTAATTAAAAAACATATATATATGTGTGTGTGTGTGTGCATTTATTATAAATAATACTTCGACATAAAAAGTAAACTTTCTGGACGAAAGAATTTTATTTATATATTTTGTATTATATATATTGAATAATTTTTATTTTAATTATTTATTTAAAATTAAAGGACTGTCCATTTAAATATATGTTTTTAACACATATTTTTTTTTAAATTATACTTACCTAATGTAAATATGTTTACAAATATGAATTAATAAGTCTCCTTAGACTCTGAATTTGAAATTGAATAAATTAACTTAGTCAAACTAAGATATTTTTATTAAGTAAAATTTGAGTTTTAAAACTATGACTTAGTCAAATCATATGTATTATTCTTAAATATATATGGACATGTATGTATGTATGTATGTATATGTGTGTGCGCCTTTATTCATAACATTTCTTACATGTGTGTGTGTGTACGATATTAAATAAATTTAACAAGGTGATTAATATATATAAATGCTTAGTACATATACATAGTAGATATGAATCCTAATATCTACATATGTATCTATTAAACAATGCTTATACCAGTTATATCATTATATCACATTAATCTTTTATCACACACACACACACACACACATATATATATTCATATTTATACACATTTTATGTTTAAGTAATATAGGAAATAATATAATCAAAATATAATATGATGTTATTAAAACAACTAATTGGATCTAGTATTGAATATTATATTTCATAGGTCCATTAAGATCCAATTTTGGAATTGTTTTGGTCCAACTAGATTGGATCTAGCATTAAATATGTGTGCATGTATATATGTAAATCTTTATACTTTATGTTGTTAAGGCATATTTTTTAGAAACATTTTCTTCATGCATTTATTTTCATTGAACGATTTAAAATCGTGACAATAATATGTATGTATGTATATAGCGAGTATATTCTTAATAAATATAAGTCCCAATATTTATATGTGTATATTGACCATGTTACTGTTTTTTGATTTTGTCATTTAAAACACACTATTGTAATCATCTCTTTATATATTGATTAGATTCAATACAGTTAAATGTTTTTAAAAGAGGAAATATAGAATCATTCAAAGACACACTCTTACCCTTTAGATCACTATGTGATTATATCAAGATCTAATTTCATGTTTGTTGCCATCTTTTCACACCAAATAACTACACTCACTATATGTTTCACACGCTTATCAAACCTTCTAAAATATCAATATATTTTATGTCTTTATACCTTTTCAAATCTCGCAAACAATTAATGCAGTTTTAGTTAATTATAAATAAGACAATATTGATAAAATGTGATTTTACTCGAAAAACCCATATTGGATCCACTGAAACCCATTAGATTCATAGGCCTATTATGATCCAAATAGGGATTTTTTTGAAATCTACCAATTTTACCTATTGTTGATTGAGCTAGTTCTAACATATCTAAGCAAGGTTGCACTGTGCAAGATTGGAAGGTATCAAGTAGTGTGACCGAAGTTCATTGTTTCCTTGGGTTAGCGAGATGTTATCAAAAGTTCATTAAAGACTTTACAAAGGTTACCACACATTTGACCTAACTGACTAGGAAGATCAACCCTTTTTAAGGGATGCACGATGTGAGGACTCTTTTATTAAGATAAAGAAATTGTTGGCTAGTGTCTCAATTCTTGTTGTTATGGAAGGAGCTAAATAGTTTTCCATGTATATGGATGCTTGTGGAATGGGATTTGGTGTGGTTCTTATGGAAAAGGAAAAGTGGTTGCGTATGCTAATAGGAAACTGAAAACCCATAAGAAGAATTCCGACCCTGATTTGGATTTGGTGGCCATTGTCTTTGCTTTGAAGGCATAAAAGCATTATTTGTCAGGTAAGAAGTTTAAGCTATTCACCGATCGTAAATGTTTGAAGTACCTATGCTCCCAATAGGATCTCAATCTTAGGCAACAAAGATGGATGAAATTCCTAAAATCATATGATTTTAGAAATTCCCTATACTCTCGGAAAAGGGAATGTTGTTGAGGATGCATTGTGTAGAAGGCATGCAATGTTAGGCTTTATGTTTGTAGAATCGAAGGCTGTGGAGTTTAATTTCGAACCTTCCTATGATACATTGCCCGGTCTGTCCACAATGTTAGAAGGTAGAACCACACCAACCGAATGGATTGATTACATCAAAAGGCTTGGTACGAGAATTGTAGAGATCCTATACCAGATCAAAAATGGAATGAAGTCTACATATATTTATCGGTATTCCATTGACATGAACGGTTGGCTTCATAGAGATGGTAGGTTGTGCATTCCCAAGGTGTAAGTTTGATTGATGAAGTGCTTTGGGAGTGCCATCATTCTAGGATGACTAGTTATTTCGATGGCAACTAAATTTATAATGATGTGAAGCACACTTATTGTTAAAAGCATATGAAAAGTCATTTTTTAAAATTCATATAGAACGGCTTAACTTGCCAATAAGTCATGGCCAAATAAAAGAAGCCTGGTGGTTTGCTAATGCCTTTAAAGTCCTGTATTGGAAATGAGAGCAATTTCCATGGATTTTATAGATGGTTTATTGTAGAGTCGGATAGGAAACGATAGCATATGGATCATTTTGGATCTTTTGATAAAGAGTGTTCTTTTAATCTTGTTTTTAAGAACCGCTTCATCTCTACTAATGATGTATGTGCAGGAGATAATGAGGTTACATGGTGTACCCTCTATTATTATGGGTGATTGAAATCCACTCTTCATGAGTGCGATTTGAAAGAGCATGAAACAAACATTGGGAACAAGATTGAACTTGTGTATGGCCTAGCATCTACAAATTGATAGCCAAACCGAAAGAGTGAATTGTGTACTTAAAAACTTGTTGACCGCTTGTATTTTACATTTAGGAGGTTTTTGGGAAGATCACTAGCCATTTATTGAATTTTCATACACTAATATCTTTCAAATGGTATTAACATGGCACCATTTGAATATTTGGAAGACCTTATAAGTTGCCTACATATTGTTGGGAGATAATTGATAAGGTGATGCTTGGACTAAAGATAATCCGTAAGACTTCTAAGAAAGTCGAGTTAATGTGAAAAAAAAATGAAAGCATCTCAAGATCGGCAAGCCTTATGCCGATAAGAGATAGATTGGCCTTGAATTTGAAGTTGATGATTTGATTTTTATGGAAACAGAATCATTGAAGAATGTTGTGAGATTTGGCAATTCTGGAAAGCTTACACAAGGTTTGTTTGGCTATTTCTTACTATAGGATAGATCAGAAAGCTTACAAATATGGTTGAACTCCCAAAGAAGATCTCTGGAGTACACAACGTGTTTCATGCTTCACACTTGTGGAAGTGTGTGCATGGCATTCATGCTTCACACTTATGAAAGTGTGTTCCTGGCATATGTATGGTGGTCGAACCAATTCAATTGGATGAAGTGTGAATGTGGAGCCATAGGTTTCTATGCCTAGAGGATCTGTATGGATTATATATTGTAGTGTCAAGTGTAACAATCTAGAATTTTACCACTTTAATATAGGCTATTTAAATACATTTTAAATAATGAATAAATGGATTTTTATTAACAGATAAACCTTTTCTAATTAGTTATGAATGATTATAAAATAGTTTCCAAATTTTTTCTACCAATACAGATAGTTCGTAGAAAATTAGAAAATGTGACCAAAGAACGTTTTTCGAAATTTCGACGTTTCGACACCGGAAAGTTGTCCTAAACATTATGGACGTTTGTGCACCATGTACACACATTTAAATGATATTATTAGTGATAATAAATATCACTAAAAAATATATTAACTTATATATATTTATATATATGTATGTATGTATGCATGTAT
Organism: Allium cepa; assembly: GCA_030765085.1. NCBI lineage: Eukaryota > Viridiplantae > Streptophyta > Magnoliopsida > Asparagales > Amaryllidaceae > Allium > Allium cepa. Next base: position 378,153,289 of record CM060932.1, read on the forward strand.
ATTTAATCATGAAATGATAAGTTATGGTTAAATTATAAACATATGTATATTTACACACTTTTATACATATTCATACATACCTCCTTACCTCAAGTACACACATGGCTTTAGTTGCTTGATTTAGGGAGGTAGAGGGGGAGGAGGCAATGTGTTCTAGGATGTGGAGGGGTATGGTGTAGTAAGCATACACGTATTTTATATTTAAACACTTATATAATATTTAAATAAAATCATAAACCTATAAATACCCCCACCAACTTCACCAAAAAATCATTTACATTCCATTCTCCATATTCTTCATTTCTCTTCTTCTTGCTATTATCCATTCTAATGGCTTCTTAAGAAAAATATTTCAAGAAGAAACTAGTTCAAGATATACTAAAACCACTTCAAAACAACTCTTAATCACTTCTATCCACTTCTAAGCTTCGTATACACCAAAACAACACCACAACACTTCATTTCTTTATTAGACAAGCCCACCAAACCTCCAGGCCACGCAATACTGACCCATTTTAGCACCCAAAGTCCAAATTTTCCATAGTTAGGAAGTTCGTTTAAGTCGTGTTCGAATTCCGGTGAAGATCGACCTTGTTTTAGCATGTTTTCTGTGAATAATGAAACGCCCCACACTCCTTGATAAACCCAAAAAGACACATTAAAATGCGTTGTGCATTGTAGGTATAAAAAAGTAACAGAGACTAAGATTCACAAGACAAAATTAGGTAAAAACAGCGGAAACTAGAATAATAACTTATTTAAAATAAAACTTTCATAACTGCTTCATAAATAAGTCAAATACCGAACACAACATCTTTATCTCAAAAACCATCATGTCTTAAAAAATTCGTAGTCTCAAAACATAGTACATAATATCTCTCATAATAAGCCAGTATATAGAAAGAACAAAAGGTGAAACCAAAGGAATACATGGTAGAAAACTCCTCCAAGAAATCGCCAAGCAACTGCAATCTACTAACTTCTCTCTTGATTTCCTATGGGGGGAAAGGAGAAAATAGAGGAGTAGGTCAGACTAAGAGTCTGGTGAATGGTAGTAATTACAAGAGTCTTTAAGCAAGATAAAAGTAATATACTCTACAACAGTTCTAGCATAAAGAAGGATAATGAAAGAAAAGAGGAAGGAGATAATATGAAAATAAGTACGATTAAATATTGCTCAATTTATATGATAGGTTAACTTTGATTGTTTGCACTTGTTCCTAATTTTCGCTTTGATTATGCTGAATTTCTAATCTTGTAATTAGGGTGTAACCTTAATTCTACCCATTTTGATCGGCATGCTACTCTATAACACCTTTCTGTGGATCGGTCGTTATATAACTCTCTACATATAATGTTACTCTGGCCAAGACGACATATATAGCTCTCTACACAGAAGGCAATGGTGTCTACTAAGGACACCCATACTAAGCGTTTGAAACTCATAGCTGTTATTGAGCACTCGCAAATGGAAATCACACGCGTAACTAGCACCATGCTCATGCTACATTTTGCTCCACCTATTAGGTCTTCTTATTATCTCCAACGTCCAGCATAGCGTGCCCCTTATCTCACTTCAGGCTAATGTGAGATCACCGTGTGTCCATAGAAACTATAGGGAAAATGTTGTTGGTACTGACCCTTCATCCAAACAATATCTAGTTGCACCGCTTATCCAAATGCCCTATGATTTGGACTTCTATTTGACATATTACTACCATTCTTAGCATAAGCGTGCCGTCATCTCACTTCAGACTAATGTGAGACACTGTTTTGTTTAATAGGGAATGTTATTTGATATAGGTCATACTTTCGTCTTTGCTTATTAACTTAGATAAATTATTTAAATAAGCATTTACTACCATTTTTACTTTCTTGTTAATTTATTCCAAGTCTTAAAATAAGCCTAATTCTATTCTTTTTATTATAACCTACGTTATAATCATGCTCATTATTTAACCCAAGGTCTAAGTGTGAAAATATGCTCTTTCATCTTTTACTCTTTTTAGCCATAATTCTACGTTATAATTAAGCCAATTAATTAATATAATTCTAATCATAATTAAGCATAATTTCAGTCCGACTCCACTTATATTACAGTCTTCATAATTTACATCTCATAATTATAAATAGGCCAATCTCTTTAATTCAGTCCAATTAATATCATGATTAGGCATAATTTCAGTCTAATTCCATTTTATTACAATCTTTATAATTAACATCTTATATTCCATTATTTCAGATTTCTTACAATTTAATCTGCATACGCGACAATCTTATTCCAATCCGCATGCGAAGTAGGAGGAATAAAAGAAAAATGAAAATAGAAGAAAATCCAAAACGTATAAAGAAGTTGCAAATAAGTTATAAATAACAATAAATAACTAAAATACTGTAAATAAACTGTAAATAATTGAAAAGGCTATAATAACATAAATAAATTAAACTTACTGAAAAGAATAGCTGGAAGGAAATAGACTGTAAATAATTCAAAAAACTATAAATAAACTACTGAAAAAGCTGTTCCAAAATTTATAGTAAAACTACAACTATTGGAAACCCTATTATTTTAAATTACATAAAGAAATCTTACAATAATTACAATTACTCACCTTTGGTCCTTAGCTCTTCCCTTTAAACCTTCATGGATCCACTTGGGGTTGATAAAATATTTTAAATAAAAAGATTCTCTCCTTGGAAAATTATTCCTTTTAGGGTCCTTTGAAGGTGAATCCAAGCAGAGAAATTCTAGAATGAGAAAAGGTGTTAGGGCTAGGGTCTTACTTATAGGTGTAGAAGTGGATCTTAGACCGTTGGATTTGGAGATTGAATAGGATGTGATCATGTCATAGGCTGAATAGAAGCCATCGAATGGAAGCATGGAAGGACCAAATGGAATAAAAGAATGCAAAACAACATGTATGAAACTTCTGCTGACTCATTATTGTGTCAAATCTTGCAACGCGCCTTGTCAGTGCCTTATCGTATATCTAATTCAGTTAATTACACCCTCAATAATATATAAACTATAAATAAAGTTTTATTCTCCTCAATTAATTTTTAATTTGGGCATTTTATTTCAGGTTAAATTTCCCTGCGTCTCTCTTTATTTGCATGTTTCATTTCAGTTTTCAATATCCCATTTAATTTACATGTTTACATCTATAATAAATAAATAAACAACATATTAATATCTTTCCACATTTATATATGATTTAAATAAATTAACATGTAAATTGTTATATCCATATTTTTTTTCACATTCGCATGTGTTATAATTAGATAAATAACATATGTCCACAAACGTGTATATTCGTTGTGTATTAATTAGTAACCTTATTCTTTACCTCTAAATTGAGCAATCAATTACATTAATTAATTGTATAAATGTTTTTATGTTCAAAAACCAAACAGACCCTTATTCCTTACTAACAAACAAATAATATACCTTATATTTTCTGTAAGAAATGCAATCCTTCTTATAATACACTCTTGTCTTTTCTTTTCAAAATATAACATTTATTTTATTAAATGCTTTTTTTTTATAAATATATGGTTAAATTTTCTCTTATTTACATAACCCATCTCATTTGAACATCGTCATCTTCACTTTTCAAATTTATAAAAGTAGATGTCTTCTTTTTAAATATATTGTTATATATATATATATATTATTTTTTTTCCTCTTTTTTAAACTCCCTTTTTATCAAATCATACATTTATTCAAAAATGAAAAGTTTATTTCATTTATCTCAAAACATGCATTTATTTCTATTTAAAATGTTCATTCCATTTTGATACAAATGCTGGTTCTTTTATTAAAATTAATCATTACAATTTAACTCCTCTTTCCCTTTCTAATTAAAACATTTCAATAAATCTACTGTTAATTAATTTCAGTACTAATTTCAACGAATTCTCTAAGGATTTTTTTTCAATTATAATTATTTATTAATTTCTTCTTAAATTTCAGGTTATTGCATTCTTCCCTCCTTAAGGGATTTCGTCCCTGAAATCTCTAAGGATAGAAGAATGAAATAAATGTTTTCATTCAAATTCTACAACCAACTACTCAATCATCACCCATTACATCCATTTTCCTTAAGTTTTTCTAATGCGGTTTATTATATTTATGCAAATAGTGCAGTGTCAATGTCCCTAACTATTGCAAAAGATTAGGCGGTCCATTGATTCAGTCGACCCCCTTTTATGCAATCATGTCTGTGCCATCTGTCCAATTGAATGCAAATTCCCTAATGATAACAAATAGTTCTATATGTGTGCTACAATCATCATCCAAATGCAACAATCATGTGATAATCATCCATTTATAACAACCATGAAAACAAAATAAAAATGCAAATGCGCACATATCCATATGCTCTAATGTCCTAGTTAGGCCAATCCCTAAAGGATAATAGTGCCTAGTGTAAGTATATGTGTCCATTAGCATCCATTCGCAAACATTTGCAACACTAGCATACATCATTCATAACATGTTCTATTAACATGTTTACGTCAAATCCTACCATCCATAGGTTAAATCCAAAGTTCTACCCTCCTAAAGGATAATAAAGGAAAGAACCTATTCAAAACTAAAGATAGAAATAGGAAATTTTAAAACATGCTATCAAAGAAATGCGGACATGAGATATGAATTTTCTCCTAATCAAAACAATTTTCTCAGAAGTCCCCTTAACTATGTCGGAACCAAGGCAATCCCTTTATAGACTCAATCCAATGCGAAGGCGACTTGCGTGATCTTTCATAAAGAGGTTCAAAAGATACCACTCCAATACTAGCGTGAAAACTACTGCCATATGAATTCCACTAATTTTATTTTACTGTTCTTCATGAATCAACACTCCTAGGTTCTTACTAGTGTCCTATATACTTTGTGAAAGCTTCCATTATTACTTCTAAAAGTAATTACTCCTATCTCCTTACACCTTTTCCGTTACTCCTAGGAAATACCTACACCGCATTTAAGAGTTTGGTTTGGTATTTATCACCTTGTTTAAAAAACTAAGGTTTCTAAAAAATTTAAAACATTAAATCCTAAAATCTTTGTCTTTAAAAATGTTATATTTTCAGTTTCTATTAACTTCAAAGATACTTGGCTACTCAATATTCCCAAACATAGAGGGCAAACTTTTAAATCCAAAACTTATTTCCCATTTTCTTTTAAAGACCTTTACATTTTTCTATAAAAATTGGGGCTTTTATATTCAACCATAGCGTTTTGCTTTCAAAAACTTATTCACCTTTTTATTAAATCATTTTTCTTTTAAAATACCTTTAAATGTCTTTTTTTAAAATCATCTTATTATTATACCTAATAGCCTCATACCTTAAGGTATTGGAACTATTTTCTCTAATGAGAAATTCTTAACGCTAAAATCTTCTATGAACCTTTTAAAAGTGGACTACATGTTTATGTGGATTTACAAGGAATTTATTCTATATTTTTAAAATAGACTATACAAAATATGGTGCTTCTCATACCTTGTCATCTCTTTCTTATATTCCTTGTGACTTGCACAAAACATTTTTATTGGTTTCATAAAAAATTATACCATTATTCTTTTCATTCCAGTAGATTAAAGCATGTTTAATTCGTACTTTGCTACGATAAAAAAATTCTTATACTTACTTAAATAATAGGTGTATTCACAAATTACTTTATTTCTATTCTTAGAAATTACCTTTTTAAAATACGTCTTTATTTGGGTTAAAATGGATGTTGCGTAAGACACCGTTACCACAACCCAAAAATACTAGTGTATGAATTTAATTAAAAATAAATACTAATAAAGCTTATATATTATGTACAAACATTCCTCTTGGGAGCCATCTACTATAACAATAGTGTTATAGTCTATGTTCCTTTTATTTTTCATGAATACATCTATTAAAATAATAAATGTTGTAACATATGTTTTCAATACTTAATACACTTTATGTTTTTATATTTAAAATCTTTGTTTACTTACAAAGAAGCTAGTAAGCTATATATGCTCTATAATTCTTTAAAAAGAATTTCACTTTTTCAAAAAATCTTATATTATATAAAAATCAATTTAAATTTCATGTCGTTCTAAAAAGGACCCAATATATACTATAAAAATATTGACAATTATACTTTTCAACTTTTCTAATTCTAATAATTTTATTGGGCTAGATATAAAGTGGGTTTTCTTCTCATTACCCTAGGAGTATCTATTCTAATGGTAATCCCATTTCCTTATCAAAGTCTTTTACTCCAATTCCTCTTTGATGCTTATATTTTTAGTCTAAGGCAATAACATTACATCAACTTATATGAAATAATTATAATTTCTGCGATTATCTACACGTGGGCTTTATTCTTTTCTTATCAACTAAATCTATTGTACATCTCCAACCTTTTCCTACATCTCTTTGGATTTCCATAAACCGAAACTAAAAAACAAAACCATTTCTCAAACTATTACCATGTGTATACCATCTCTATGCCTTGAGAAAAGCTCCCTGTTTAAAGACGTCTGGGAAATTTTTGAAGATTGAAACCGAATCTAACTCTGCTGATGATAAATCGAGGGGATTAAAGAAACTCAACCTGACTGACTCCTATGGGTCGCATGAAACATTGAGAGTCCTCCTGCTGCATGTCTCTTTCCTAACGACTCTCCTCGCACAGTCTAATATCTTTCCATAAATGGATACCCAATCCATTTCCAAAATCATCCCATACCATAAAAATCCCAATACATAGGTGTCGCAGTCAAATTCAACGCCTAGGATAAAAAGTTTGAAACCCCTATAAACCATAAATAAGTGTGCTGATCCTTCTTTGCAGCTTGAAAAAACAACGGGGTCTAATACTAAAGAGATCTCTGAGTGCGAACGATCAAACAAAGAACTCAAAATGAAAGGGTTGAATCGTGATACTCTAGAATCGAAAAGAGTCCGAATAGGAAAATCAAAAATAGAAATCAAAACTTTCCATGGTGACTTCCCTACCTCTATTTGGTCCACTGCTAGAAGGTGCTACATTCACGGCTTATACTCATGTTGGAGGTGCGCCTGCTCTTTGTCTCTTCCTGTTGGGACAATTCCTACTCATGTGACCGGGTTGTCCGCAATTATAGCACTTTCCCTTCATCTTACAGTCTTTTGCATAATGACCAGCCACCCCAAAACTATTACATTTCGCTCCTTGCTTGATTTTCTTCTAACGGCCTTCCTTTTTGACTTAAGAACCTCTTCAAGCTCTCCCATTGGTTGCAAAGATACAGGCTGAACTCTCTGTTGGTCTTCAAGGTCTAACAGCCTAAACTTTTTCTCCATATCTTCCAACCTGGCTCGTGTCTCCTCGAAATCCTCAGTGCCAGAAAACATTTCGCCCCCTGTACTAGAGAAGTCCTCGCATAGGTTAGAAAAATCGAATGGTGTAGGTGGATTAAAGGGATTTCACCCACCAGTGTTGTATTGGACATTTTCCCTTGCACCTTTGATACCGTAACTTTATGGAACCAGTCAGTCATACTATGCAAAGAAAAGGAAACTTAGGCTTGAAAGAATCGAAAGAAGGTAGAACTGGACCTTGAGGGAATTTTTATAAAAGCTCTTTTGTACTTGAAAACTATTTCTATGAATTCCTTGGAAAATATTTTCAAAACAAGTTATTTTTGGAGAAATACTTTACTTTTAAAATAATTTTTTAGGAATCCTGTAACCTTAGTCTCTGATACCAAGTGAAACACCCCACATCCCTTAATATATCCAAAAGGACATATTAAAAGGCATGGTGCGTTGTAGGTATAAAAACTAACAGAGACTAAGATTCACAAGACAAAAATAAGTAAAAACAGCTTAAATTAGAATAATAACTTATTCAAAATTAAATTTTAATAGTTGCTTCATAAATAAGTCAAATATCAAATACAACATCCATATCTCAAAAACCATCATGTCTTAAAAAGTTTATAGTCTCAAAATCAAAGTACATAATATCCCTCATAATAAGCCAGTACATAGAAAGAACAAAAGCGGAAAGAAAAGAAATACAAGGTAGCAAACTCCCCCAAGAAATCTCCAAGCAACTGCAATCTACTGGCTTTTCCCTTGATTGCCTATAAGGGGAAAGGGGAAAATAGGGAAGTAGGTCGGATTAAAAGTATGATGAATGATAATAATTACTAGAGTCTTTAACCAAGACAAAAGTAATCGACTCTACAACTTTTCTAGTATAAATAAGGATAATAAAAGGAAATAGGAAAGTGATAAACTGAAAGTAAGTATGATTAAATATTACTCAATTTATGTGATAGGTTATGTTTGCGCCAAAATTGGTCACAAACACTCAATTGCCAATGAAAGCACAAGTTCACAATCACAGATCACAGATAACAAGTATATAGAGAATTCAAAATGAAGAACACTTAGAAAATTTAGATGAAAGCAGTAAAGAACACAGAGTTTATAGTAGTTCAACAATCCGGCCTACGTCCACTTTGAAGTTGATAATTTTATTGAAGTTTGCTTGCTGATTACAATGATTTACAACTGATTACAACAGCAAAATCCAAGTACAATGATGAATCCGGTAGAGTCTGGATGTAGGAGAGCCAAAAGTCCCTTTTCTCTAGGCTCTAGAATGCTATTTATAGGCATAGGCTGTAACTATCTCGCTCATATTTCGGGAGACCGCTTCTGGCATGTGTGCGGGCCCATGCGATCGATCCCATGTGATTTTGACTCGATCTATGATCGATATGAATGAATTTCGTATAGATTAAGATTTTGCCCAATCGAGTCGAAGTTGAGCATGAACATTCTTTAGGTTGTACATAAGATCTAGTAAAAATTTCATAGCATTTGGACTTGTATATTGTGAGATATGATCGATGCAATTTCGTGTTTTTTGAAGGCTGTCTCCTTCTTATCGATCGTTGTTGCATAGTTCGCACTCGATCGCTGTTGCACTGATCGCATTCGACCGTTGTTGCACTATTTGCACTCGATCGCTTTTGCACTGTTCGTACTCGATCGATGTTACACTGTTTGCACTCGATCACTAATGCACTGTTTACACTCGATCGCTGCTGCACTGTTCGCACTCGATCGCTGTTGCACTGTTCGCGCTCGATCGCTATTGCACTGTTCGCGCTCGATCGCTTTTCCACCGTTCGCACTCGATCGCTGTTGCACTGTTCATATCGATTGCTGCTGCACTGTTCATACTCGATTTCTATTGCAATGTTCGTACTCGATCGCTGTTGCATTGTTCTTATCGATCGTTGTTGCGTTGTTCATACTCCATCGGGATGGATATGAAATGATGACCACTTGATAGATACGAACCAATATAGCTGATGGATACGAACAGTTGAGGCTTAATGGATACGAACAAGACCCTTCAGTTGATGGGTACGAATAGTTGAGGCTTGAAGGATACAAACAAGACCCTTGAGTTGATGGATACGAACAGTTAAGGCTTGATGGATACGAACAAGGACCTTCAGTTGATTGCTTGAATTGCATCGATCGTATCTTGAGCATACGAACTCCAATTGACCTGAAATTGGAACGTTGGCTTTCATAGTTTTTCTTGTCATGTTTTTTCAATTGTAGCCCAATTAGGACTCGGACAAAATTCGTCGATATCCATAGAGAAATTGTGTATAACCAATCTTTGGGACACACCGTTCTTGATTTCTAGTCAACCTTTTGGTGTCATAGCCTTGCCAAATGATGGGATAACATGTTAACTTTGATTGTTTGCACTTGTTTCTGATTTCTGCTTTGTTTAGGCTGAATTCTTAATCCTATAATTAGGATGTAACTCTAATTCTACCCTTTTTGGTCGGCCTACTACTCTATAATACCTTTCTACGGACCGACCGCTATATAACTCCCTACACAAAATGTTACTCTGGCCAAGACAACGTATATAGCTCCCTACACATAATGCAATGGTGTCTACTAAAGACAACCATACTAAGCTCTTGAAACTCATAGCTATTACTGTGCACCCGCAAATGGAAGTCTCAGGTCTCATCGAAGTCCAGACCATCCTCGAGGTCATATCGAAGTCTCAGGTCGCATTGCATCTGGATCCAAGAGGAAAACTATCGTTTAAATGGCACCTGACCTGGGATTTACAGCCTAGGTCCATGAACGGTGGTGCATCGGTGGTCTACCAATTGTCCACCAGTGGTAGCTTTTCCCAGGCAATAAAGCCTAGGGTAGGTTCCATCCGATGGCTATGGCCGTCGATTCCTCCGTTGCTTCGCTCGATGAGCCGCCTTGCTTCCCAAACCTGCCCTCACCACATTGGATCTCCTTCAAAGTTTATTAGTTGATGTTTTGGAATTGGTTTCTTATCTGTTAAAAAACCGGTTTTAAAACAAAATCCACTCTTTGCACATGTAGAGTTCAACGAGCGGCTCTAGCAACCTGACTCGCTTTAGTTATGACAAAACGCACTCAACCGACTATTTGCCTCATGTGATGTCTACATTATCTAGCACACTCATCCATGCACATTTACACATGCATAAATAGGCATACATCGCAACAAAAAAATCACATTTCGACTTCACCGAAGTGACTACTGGGCCTATGTACCATCATGCAACTTAGCGTACACAATAGTCACTATAGCTACGTGAAATGCCCATAAAGCACCTGTGCACATCAATAACAACCCAGAATTTCAGTCATTTAAAATTCGTATATTTAATTGATTTTAAATATTCACAAGTTAAATTTATAAGCTTAATAGATTTTATTTCGAATATTATGATTTAATTGAATAATTAAATTGTTAATTTTAAATTTTAAATTACTGAAATAATTAGAAATTGGATTTAATATGAATAAAAATGATTTACAAAGTTGAATAAAATCCTAGTTGAATTAGAATGATGTTACAGAACTTTTAAAATTGAATTAAAAGTTATATTCTAGAAATTTAATATTTTAATATTTAATTGACGAGTAAAAATAGTCATTTTTCAAACAGTCTCGGATTTCGACGAAACTAGTTTCACTGGATCCGTAATGACAAATTATTGTAAGATTTCAAATTTCGTGTCAATCGGATTTACGTTTTGTGCGGGGCAAGCTAAAACGCGTAGAAATATGTTTAAGTAAATTTTAAATTTAAATAAGTCGATTCGAAAACCTATCTTTCAAATATGATCGAATTGGCTTCCGATATATATTCCATTGCATTCAGAATAGGCGTAAAACATTATAAATGTCAGGCGGCACACTTTGTTGGACTTCGAAAAAATTTCGGGTGAATAGTGTCGCGAAATTCTCTATAAAAGCCAACTTTTATTCATTTTTATCACAAAACCCTTTATAGCCACCGGCCCTAACTTTCAATGGCCAGAAATGGCGCGTCTTCCTCCTCTAATATCTCATGATACATCGACAATTAGCAAATTGCTTCAACTACAGCTTCGTAGAGCTCGTCGAGAGCTTCGATTTCAACAGTCATGATCGCGATTAGAGCAACGGATCAACGACAAATCGTGCGTAAAGTCACGCGTTTAGTGCACGAATTTCGAGGCTAGATAGGGGCCGAGCTTGGCCAGTCGCTGGCCAATGGAGGATTGGAGCACGTGCTTCCGAATGCCACTACCTGATCGTCTTCAACTTCAACGTGGTGGCCGCGATAATTCGTGGAAGAGGGTGGCTTCATGGGTTCATGTACGTGAATTACCTGATGGGGAAGAAGATAAAAGTCAAGGCCAGATCTGATGTTGTGGAAATGTGCGGCTTGAATTGATTCTAGGTTATAATTAAAAAGAAAATAGAATTAATTATTATATTTATATTTCATTCAAACTTTAAAATATCATATTTTCTTCGTACGAGGTCTGTTCTGCACGAAATGAATTGCGTTGTGTTCGTTTGGACGAACACTATGCGATGGAGCTAGTATGGAGCTGATTGAAGCTAGTGTGAATTTTGGGTAAAATTAAACGTGGTTTAATTTTATTCGGAATAAAACGCTGAAATCGCGACTACAAGCAATGTGAGTACAACTTACTCTTTCTAACTCGCTAATATTTTTACATAAGTGAGAAATAATTTATTATATGATGATTGATGATCGTTTGGATGATATATGATATATTGATTAGTATTTGGATATATACCTGCCTAGTAGAGCAGATGACACTATACGTTCCCGTGTATGTACGGATGATCCTTTGTACGCGCGTCTGCCTTGAAGCGGACATTGTACACATATTCTAATATGTATATTTGTTGCAAGTGACAGATTAGAGGGATCCAACTAGATTCCTCGGCAGTATTGATTTATTTACAGATATTTGCGGTATATTCTGTTATCATATTTATATATTATGTTTTGGTTGCCGTGATTGATGTATTTGGTGCTGTTGCAGCATTGGGCCGATTTTGGAAAATTAGAAGTGCTAAAGTGATGATTTTCAAATTTAAAAAAAAATTAAAGTGATTTTGAAAATAGGTGTTTATTGAATTTTAAATTGTTAAGGAATTGACTTATTTTAAATTAATAAAGGCTATAATTTTTATGTTATAAAAAATATGATTTTTGTGAAATGAAACCAGAATATGATTTATGCAGTGTGAAGTTAACTATTTTGTAAAATGGTTTAAATTGAGATTTTTGATTTATTTTAAATGGTTTATATAGAAGATTTATAAAATTGTATTTTATAAATTAAAATAGTGGAATTATAAAACGAGTTTTATAAGTGTTCAAAATGGAGTTCTTAATGGATGTTATAAGTAAATAAGATTTATAGATTTATAAATTGTGAAGTTATTAAAGGAACGAATTTTGTAAATAAATGATTTGTAAGCAATTACTTACAATTTGGATTTTGGCATTTAAATGACATAAATGGAATTGATTAATAATGAGATTTTATAAGTTGAAGTTTTTATAAATAGAAATGGAATTTATAAACATTGTTTTATAAATCCGAAATCAATTGAAATTGATAAGTTAAATTTAGAAGTTATTAAAGGAGATATATCCACGATTTTGGACAGTGGATAATCCTTTAATTTAAATGTGCTATAGTAATAAATTTGATATAGAGATTATATTCACCATTTTGGACAGTGAATAATCTTTTGAAAATTAAGTAAATGTTTCGAAAGTAATCTTTTAAATAGATTTAAACGGTTTAAAGATGTTTTAAAATGTGTTAAGTGTCGAAACCATTGATTTCAACATTCATTGCCGAAATAGACGTTTTCGAAAAGTAAGAAAATGATGGACTATAACACTGTTGTTATAGTAAATGATTTTCGAAAGGAAATATTTTTGTATAGTATTGGGATGTATATATCTATCTAATTTTCGAATCCCTATACTAGTGATTTTGGGTTGTCGTAATGACGTTTTATGCAACATTCGTTTTGACCCAAATAAATGTGTTTAAAGAGAACATTTTCCTTATAGGATAAAATATGTACTTAATCGTGTTTTAAGTATATTGAATATTTTCCATGTATTGAAAATAAATTGATTTGTGAATTAATTATTATTAAATAAGATTTGGAAATGTTTTCCAAGATTGAAATATTGAGATGTTTTGTGCTTATATCTTTTAAAGATAAATTGAAGTGAATATATGGCAAGTGAATTAATTAATAAAGATTAATTAAAAGGGCCCAGTGATTGTTATGGTGCTGAATATTTGTTTGTTTTTTGATAGTTAAATAACCGACTATCAAACTTTGCCAAATTTTAGTTTCTCGACTTGATGTGGGAACTATGTAGTCGTACACTTAGTACGTAGCCTTCTGTGTAGGCTTGATTATCGTTTGTGTTGAGGATGTTGATTCGTATAGTGCGGAGTATTACTCCAATCTATCGACCTTCCTTCTTGGCCCGAATGATATCAAGTTGAAAGTTGAAGACGTTATAAGTCTATGAGAATTAATTTTTGTGTGAGGTTGAGAAACGCTTTAGCGTTGTTGGTGCGAAGAGACTGGGATTAGATTTATCTGAAAACCACTTGGGACCAACGTTTATGCGACGATTGAATAGGTTGCTTTGTGATGATATTGTTGTTTCGGATTTTCATAGTGGGGATCGTTTGGCGTCAAAATCCTAATATACATCCAGTTGCAGTGTTCTCTTCATTATGAAATATCCAATGCAAGGACTATTCGCTACTAATCCTAGGGATTTCCAGACGGGATGTGGTAGGAAAGTACCTTCGGTTTGTGCTATTCCTAGACAACTTGTATGGATGTTTGTCTGACATTGCATTTCTAAAGATTACGTACATTATTTTTTACAAACGTACATCAGTGGTGGCGGAGAATGCAACTTCTCTTAGCTTAACACCCTCCTTGAGACTTATGAGCTTAAGAGTTGTATTTTTGTGGAAGGCAATTAGTAGTCAACGGAAATGGCCGTGTGGCATTCAAAGTGATCTGATATGTGAATGTACAAGGTAATCGTTACCTCTAGCCTCATCAACTGGAAATGACCAAAACATGATTAGATGCGGCAAGGCTAAGTGGGTCATTCCCAAGTAGGATATGATCATCCTCTTCTTGATATATCTTTGCACGCTATGACGTCGTGTATCTGATTATGTGGTTTGTATGCTAGAGGGGCCTCGGTAAAGGTCGGTAATGACCGGAGGATGACATATTCGATACCATCTAGTTATAGAGGTGGGCCAGTCTTGTGTTGGTAGAGAAACTTTGTGATGGTTTCTCAGTACATTCTTCTAGAGATGTACTGCCGGAGGGTAGTCCCTTCACCTGGTCATTTGTATGGAAATCCAAACTCCACTACATACCTGCCATTTTGATTGTATTACCTAATTTGGCTATATGCTAGAATTTAATCAATGTAACAATTTCTACTATGATTAATATTATTTGTATATAGTAGACACTACTATAATATAACATGAGATTTGATATGATATATTTTAGTTATCGTAAGGTAAAAACATGTCCGTGTTTATGTGTGGACTTGTCTTACGAGATACTTTTGTTTTGATAAAGGAAAAGTTTGGTAATTTAATAAATTCAGTTGAGTGTGTTTCTCATGTTGGTTTACCAGACTGATCCGGGCGTTCTTCCCTTTTAATGCTCGGGTCAGACCGAGTATATTTACAGGTTCAGATTTGATGCTTTTGGAGCTTCAGCAAGAGAGTTGGAGATTTTCATTTACGTATGCACGTGCTTGTTTTGACTATCCGTTGTGCTTTGTTAGTTGTTTAAACTATCGACATTTGTGAGGACAGGTTAATATAAGTGTTCAGGCTGATAACTATTGATTGGTTGTCGAACTCTGATTGATGTATATATATACAGTTTCTATTTTGTAAAGATCATTGATATGATATTATATATTTTCCGCCGTGATGTGAGATTCTGTATTGTTCTGTTTGGTTCTATCTTCTCTCTTTCTTCTCTTCTCTTCTTCTCTCTTCTTTTCTTTCTCTTGACTTTCCGTCAGTCTGTGCTTTTTGGGTCGGACATGAGTGGATTATTGTCGATTCAAAGTGTATGGATTTTCGGGTTGTCACAGCTGGTATTAGAGCTTAGATTTTGTATATTCCTAAGCTTTGATGCGTACTCAGTATAGATAGGGACAACAATACCCTAGATTGAGTTGAGTGTGTTATATATAGAATGCGTATTTGTTAGTGAATATAAAATGTTTTATATTGTGTTTGCTAATCCGTTGAGCTGTTTGTGAATTCTGGTCGCTATGTAGGACGCCATGTTATCGATAGGGATTTCCAAACTCTTAAACGAGGCAAGTCGACATAGTATTATTTTAAATTGGGTAAGTGAAATAATTTTACCTCGATTATATTTTGTATATAAAGGGAATAATTTTTCAAAATTATTAAAGTATATATAATGAATTGTTTGATTGTGTGAAAATGTAGATATATATAAGTTAATGAAAGATGTTTGAATAATCTAAATAAAAACAACAATTTTAAAAGAATAAATTATGTAAGCAAATGAATTATAAAGTATGGAATTATAATTAATATGATTTACAATTGTGAAATAATCTTATATAAGTAGAGTAAAATAGTGAAATTATATAAGTAAAAGATTTATAAATGTGATTTATAGATAAAAGGATTTTTTTGAAAGAATTTAAAGCACTGAATTCACTATTGTTACTGGAAAATAATAAGGATGATGACTGCAGCATCATCAGTATCATTTTCGAGTTTCTGTGTGATTGATTTGCTACCAATAGTAAATTGAAAATTGAAGTTTTGTTCTAATAAAAGAATTTGATTTAAAATCCAAGTTGAAATTGATAAAAATAAGTGAAATGAGTTTTGGACTTATAATATATGTGATAATAAAATTTTAGCCTTGGTAAAGTTGAAATAAATGTGAGTTAGCATAATAAATATATGATTTGAAATTTAACCAAGGAAGGTTAAATTGAATTGAATTTTAATTGGATTAGATAAGTGATTATATAATATGAATTTGGAAGTTTAGACAATTAAGTTGTATAACATATAAAATGAGGTAAGGTAAGTAAAACCAATTGTTAAAATGGGTAAACTATTTTGTTAAGTAAAACAAGATATGAATTTGAATAGTGAGATGAAATTTGTCTTTAGTAAAAGGTTAATGAAATAAATTATAGAATGAACTTATGTTGTATAGTGAAAGTAAATGTAAATGAAGTTGAAATGAAACATAACTTAAGTGATGTTAAATGAAGTTGATTTTGGTATCGAAGTAAATTAATAAAACGAATTAAAATGAATATGAACTTGGGCTATATAAAAATTCAACTTTAGTTGTGAGAATGAATTAGCAACTGAATTAATAAACGGATTGAATGTTAATCAATCTAATGTAAATGAATTGATATGGAATAGTGGATGTAGGTGTTAATTCATTAAAAGCTAATGAAATTGAATAATTAAAAGAAAGTCAATTGAATGTTAAACCAATTGGAATTAAAAGTGTTGAACCAAATCGAATGAATGTAAAGTAAATAAATTTGGTAATGTTGGATGTGCATTGGTTGTTAGATGGATGTTAATTGATTGTATAGAAATTCATATGAAATTGAATTAAAGAAATTGAAAGCTATGTAATTGAATTTGATTTGAATTGAAAGTGAACAAATTTGAATGTAAATTAGTGAATGTAAACTAATTGAATATGAATGAATGAACCAATGTTAATAAATCAAATGTGATTTAAATTGGAAAATCAGTTCAATGAATATTAATGAAAATTGAATGTATATTGATTTGGCTATGGATTGATTGGATAGATATGGTTTGTTGGATGATAGTTGTTTGATGGTTGGATTTATTATCATTTGTTGCATTTGCTATATTGGCATATATAGTTGTTGTAGTGATATATGTTGTATATTGATATTACTTTCATATATACATGTTTCTCATTGTTTGTTGAGTGTTTAGTAGGTGCGGATGGCGCTTGCTTCGCTTTTGGAGCTCGCTTTCGTGCTATATTAGTCGTGTAACGATCCGATATTTTCAACCATTCGCATCCATTATAAGTGTATAGGTAGACACTCATGCCGGAATTGAATTGCTCAAAATACCGCGTTGTAAATAAAAATTTGGCAAATCTTAGAATATACAGTAAATAAAAATCACAGATCACAGACACAGAGTAATAATAATGCAGCGGAAGTAAAAGAGATAGCAGTTCATGAAGCTACTATATAAATATATCAGAGTTACATAAAATACAACAGAAGAAATAAAGTACAAAGGAAGTCTCACTATATAGAAGTCTAATAATACAAGAGCTGAAAGTAACAACAGACTGCAAAGGATAAAACTTGACAAGTAGATAATCTCCAGTGATTTCAATCTCCAGAAAGTGGAAATCCAAATCTATGAATAACTCAGGCTGACCCGAGCGTAAATAAAAATACAAACACTCGAGTCAGGACATACATACTTATACAATGTAAACCAACTCAAGTGAACTGTAGTAAAGGTACAAGTAACTTAGAAGATGCTTGGGACCGACCATCCTCTAAGGATCCATTAAACTATTTACTATGTAGTAATATAAGCTATATACAGTAGTGTCTAATCAGTAAAGTATAATCATATAGAAAATAGCATTAAGGGGATGGTGAACCTTAACGCGGTCGGATGTTTAAAACCAAAATCGTAGTGGGCTTGATATAAGGAGATGACACGGCACGCGAGGCAATGCCAGGGTGGATACACCGTTTACACTCCCGGACCGGTGGTGACGGCAAGCCAGCAGCTTCCGCCCACCTCGAACAATACCCCCGAATCAAAGTGGCGCCACCGAATCGAATCACAACAGTAATAGAATGGTTTCCGATGGAGCATGCTCGATGAAAGGGTGCGACCCTTTGTGTAGCCCAGTATAGCTCCTGTTTTAGTCATATATGCCAACTCACGGGAGTTGAGTCCACGTAATATACCTCAAGAACGTCGCCACCATCCTACTTCATTTTGGAATCTCCACCGCGTACACAGTTGTTAAAGTGGTTTTCGGTATTGGCCGGCTATAATACAATATCTGATCTCGGTCTCTTTAACAACCAATCGTTATTATAACCCGTAGTTATAACTTTAAAACAATATTTTATACTTCAAAATAAAATATCATTTCAACCCAGATCTTTATCAAAATAAAGATTAAATCATTTCCAAACCATTTCAATATATCATCATACCATATCTTTTAATTCAAATATTTATCAAAATAAATATCAAGTCATTTCTAACCATTTCAATATATTAAATTATCATATCCTTTCAAAACTTCCTTTCAAATCATTTTAATATATCAAAATGGCTATATTTTTCAAAACCGCATTTCAATCATTTAATATATCAAAATATCATCTCTTTTGAAAACCACGTTTCAATCATTTAATATATCAAAATATCAAAACCACATTCATTTCAAATCATTATTCATTTTATTCAGTTTAAAATACCATTTCAATTCACATTTCAAAACAAATTATATTCAAAAAAAAATCATTTTTAATCATTAAAATGAAGTTATTATGTTCAATAATTAAATTATTAAATTTTCAAAATTTTAAACTTTCAAAGTTCATTTATTCACTTAAGTTTATCAAAACAGTGAAAATTCACTTTTCGTGGCATTTAGAAAACGCTACGGAAAGATACATTCAAAACAGTTCAATTTAACAAAAGACAACATTTTAAAATGTTGTAATAGAGTTTACTTAAATTTCAAATAAACTTAGTTAAATTCAAAAATTATAGCACTTACAAAAATTGCTATAATAGCTTTTAATTCAATTTAGCTTTTTAGTTCATTATCATCAACTACAGCATTTACAAATGCTGTAATATCATTTACATTGTAATTAATAGCATTTCAAAAATGCAGCCAATTAACTTCAAATATTCAACATAATTTCTCAACCAATTATATTTTTTTATTTAAAACATTTTTAACTCATAAAATCATAAATTTTCACATTTATAAACATCATTTAATTTTCCTCAAGTTCACGATTTTATAAAGTTAAATTTCCATTCAAAAATCAAGATTTAATAATAATTCACTTATTAAATTGCAATGTTCAATTTTAAATTCATTGCATTAAATTTCAACTTAACACTTAAGTTCAAATTCTCAAATATAACTTAGTTTTATTTTTATTTACTTAACTAAAAGTTCACTTTTAAGTCAATTTCATAAATTTCCAATTAAGTTATATTTCAAAATTTCAACTTAAAGTATTCATTCATTTCACATTTCAAATTTATTAAAAATCATTGATATGATATAAAATCACTTTGAATTCATTTAAATTAAAATTATCATAAATTTATCATAATTTCATATTCAATTTAATTTCCAATTATAATTAAATCAAATTTTCCAAAACAACTTACGTTCAAAATTTTCTAACTTTTCATTAATTCATTTTACTTACAATTATTCAGAAAATCAATAATATTTTACAAAAATCCTTTCTAATTAGATTTAAATCAAAATGTTTTAATATATACATTTCTAAAATAATTTCAAAAATTTCAGAAAACATATATTAACTATGGGTCTGTATGTAATTTTCTACACTAGGAAAAGTGATACGGGTAATATATCATTTCAACCCGTAATTTACAAAGAAAATCCGGGTTTTATCATTTCAAACCCGCAGTACCAAGTAAATGAAATAAATTGAAAATCATTCAGGCCTATCATTTCAGCCCATAACAATTTTCCCTTATTCTAAAGTCCGTTCGGGTATGTATCATTTCAACCCATAGTGATTTCTAATTTACAGGGAACTTGCAGTGTGATAAACTGATAAATTATACAGAATAGCATGAAATAACAGTAACATATGATATAACAGGTGTAATAACAGTTGTGAACATCATATGATAATAATAAAAGCAGTTATAACATGTTAATATAGTTCTACAGATTCACAGGGTGTTAATTTACTTCTTATATAAGTACATAACGTCTGGTGAGAAATACTCACATTTTTATGCTGGAGATATCAATTAGAATGACACAACGGATCCAGAAGGCACGACCTTTGATTTGAGTGGAGAGAAATAGCCGAGATATCATCTTGTAAACAACCCCAAAACAAGACAATATAACTTATGTATATTCAACCAAAATATATTGAAATAAATTGAAATTAAAAGGCAACAAACACAAGATACTTGACCTTGCTACAACCATTCAAAAGCTCGACTAAGGGGTTCGTTTTCTCAACCATGATGATGATACGAGTGTGGGAGAGACAAGGCTAATAGCCTTGCAAACATTCAAACAAAACAAACAAATAACATATGTTTTCAAACCCAAATTCAATAAAACAATTTTAGAATTAAATGCATAAAACAAAGCCAAAGTTTTTGCACTTGCTTTCTACCGCCTATGCTTCAGCTATAGATCTGAAATACATGTCTAAGGAGTGGGTTAGGATCAGGTTTTGGGCTCATATGGGTCGGCCATAGCTTGGAAGTAATGGTGCAAAGGTGGATGGACATAGGTGCAACAAAACAACTACAAGGCAAATTCATCACTTCTATGCTATAAATGGATTCGGCCATAGGCTCTAGGGGCATGGCCAGTGGGTCTAGGTGGTGGTTGGTGATGTGGAAGAGGGTGGAGGTCAGGTCAGAGGTGGTGGTGGTGGTGGAAGTGGCGGCTAATGGTTGTAGAAGGTGGTGCTAGCAAACTAGGCTCGATTTATGTAAATATGTGATGGGTTTGTGCATTTTTGGTGTTGTCTCTTGCTAAGGTGGGTTAGGCCTGGTCATGGTGGTGGACTAGAGGGGTGGTTGATCAGAGAAGGAGGAGGTGGAGGTCAGCCTAGATCTGGTTGAGGAGGAGTGGAGCCATGAAGTAGAGAACAAGTTGCAAAATCACATAGAAAAACTAGAAAACAAGAGAAGATAAGAAGATTTTACCAAATTTTTGCAAGATGGAGGCCGTGATTTTTTTTAGGGTTGAGAAGCTTTGAAAATACGTGAAAAAGATGAGAGAATGCAGCTGAAAAGAATAGAGAGAGGTACGGCCAAAATAAATTATGTATTGATTGAAAAAGAAACGGTAAAAGAAACGGTAAAACGACTTTACGTTTCTTAGCTTTTAAAACCTTCCATACTTCCTTTTCTTTTAAATCAAGTAAAACAAAATAAAATTCAGCAAGTACATCCAAAAACCGAAACAAAGTGAAATAAAATAAAAATATATAATTAAATTTGAAGAAAATATAAAAAGAATTAAGGAAATTGCTTAAAAATTGAAAACAGGGTTCAAAAATTACAATTAAAACATCAATGGCTTTGGAAAATATCTACTTCATTTTAAAAATATTCTAAAGCAAAATTTTGAAATAAAATAATTTATTTATCATTTCTAAAATAAAATAAATAATTAAATTGGAGAAAAATAGAAAAGAACTAAAGAAAATGTTTAAAAATTGAAAACAGGGCATGGAAATTACAAGAAAAATACTACTAGCTCTAGAAAAATTCCTACCTCACTTCAAAAATATTAAAAGACAAAAACATACATAAAATAACATATCAATACATATTACAATAAAATATGACAAACAAAAATAAAATTTATACTATTTAAAATAATAAAATTGTAGAATAAACAAATTGCACTCAACATTGAAATATACATAACTTTCACAATTTAAATCCGTTTCCAACGAGAAAAAAAGGAGTGTTCTTAAAATTTTATGTACTTTCATAATAAAAGATAAAATTTAAATTTTCAAACTTTTAAAAATTTAAATTAAAAGTCAAAGTTTGACTATTTTGACCAAAAATTCAATTTTTGGAAAATATTCTTTTTAGTCATGCTTTGGAATGATAATTCATATCAAAACTAAAGTTTATCATTCCAAATAAATAAAATAAGTTTTTAAATCAAAAATTCAATTAAAATAATTAAAATATGCAAAAGTAATAAATCACAAAATACAGGGTTGTTACACTCTCCCCCACTCAAAACTTTTCCTCCCCGAAAAGGAATGAGGTACGGAAAAGCACAGAAAAAGATAGAGTGAAACAACATTAGGACAAGATGACAAGGAGATTGAAATTATACATGATGGCTATTGTTATAGGTAAGTTTTACAAGATGGAGATGATCTTTCCAAGATTCTCCAAAATTAAGAACACAAGCACGAAAAGGTGGATTCAAAATGATTACCAAAGATCTATCAAAGATTATAGAAAGATGCCTATACCAATCTATAGCAAGATAAGGATGATAAGGACAACCAAAAGATAGTTTGGAAAACAAAATAAGGAAATAAATTTGAAAGCACGGAAATTTCAACTTAAATAGAGAATAAATCTGTACATAAGTTAAATAAATCTTAACTATCTCAAATTCCATTATCATATTATCCAATCATCTTAAATTAACAATTTTTAAAACCAAAGGGTTTGAAAAATAATCATTTATTATACTCATAATGTACTTAATACATTTAATTCTTCTTTATTCCTAATTAAAATTAAATTTATTCCTTTCAATATATTTGTTACTTATGTTAAATATACTTACACTTATTATAACTACTTTGTTTTATTCTTACTTCTTTTAATATATTTTTTATTATAAGTTATTCAATTACCCTTTATTATATTTACCTCTGTTAATCATTTTATAATTAAAATTTAAGTGTATAACATTTATTATAACTACTCAAATTTTATTTATTAAATCTTTTATATTGTATATTATCCGATTACATTGTTAACTTTTGAAAAATTAAGGTAAGTTATATTTGAATGCAATTGTATTATACAATTAAATCATTTCATGCTTGAATATTCATCCAAAAATTTTATTTTCTTTTTATAATTGAATTTAAGAATTAAATTTTCGATTTCTTCAAACCATTTAGAGATAAATAAATGTATGTTCACAACTTATCGAATCAAATTTTTAAATCATATATCTATATTATATATTATAAATCAAGTTATATTTTAGAAAATTCAAACCAAATTAAATTCCCAAAACAAAGCTGTAGCAAGACTACAAAACAGTCTCTTCACTTCAAAACTTTAAAATGAACGTCGATGTTGCTGCAGTCATCACCGAAGTTATTTTCCAGCGACAAAAAGAAGAGCACTAATTTTAAACTTAAAATTCTTTGGAAACAAATTTCTATTCAAAAATACTTTAAATAATATAACCTTTTAAAACTTTAAACACAAGGTTTGAAACCATCGAAAATTAAATTCTCAAATTTCTTGTTCAAAATTCATTTCAGTTCCCAAATCAATTTATAAACAACTATCTATAAATTCATTTATAGAACAATAAATAATAAATTAAGTATTATCATTTCAAATAATCAATTTTAAATCAATTTATTAAGTTCCATAAATTTACTTATATATCAAAATTTTATTTCATTAACCAAATTTTAAAATAATATTGTGTCAGTTTGTTCTGTCAAAGTGTTTTAGAAATCCTATCGATAGCGTTGATCAGACGAATCGATCGGAAACCCAAATCAATATCAACAACTCAAACAACACAATATATAAAACAAAACATAGATATCACTACAAGAAATATTGCTAGCAACAGCAATACAACTCAGCGTTTATAGGTTTCTTGCCGTGGTTTCTCCAAATAACGAATAAATAAAGTAGACGAACGCTGTTAGACAAAAATTTTAACGCGGGATCCAAAAATTTTAGCGCCTGCTACTTATTTTTTCTCTCCTCTACTCTCTATATTCACTACCATACATTCCAATGGTGAACTCTACAGGGACATCACCTGGTCTTATTCCCAAACCCTACCCTAATTTCACAACTATGTCTCATGCACACACCCTAACTCTAAATATTCTTTCATCCCAGCCAAATTATCATAAGTTTCATCATAATATAGAAACCCTCACCCTTATTTCCCTTTCGCTCAGCCTTATCCACATCATATTCCAATAAAATTTGGCTCAGCGGCGAGTTTAGTTCATTCTCAAATCTCCCACTTTGCTATTCAGCAAATAAAGGTACTATTTTTATGTATATAGAGTTAACAGTTTCTTATATTTGGGTTATTAGGGATTCATGAATTATATTATACTTAATAACCACTGAAAATTATGTGCACTATTGTTTCCTTGGTTTATTAGCATGATTAATGCAAGCTAGTAGGATTTGATTGGAAGATAATCAAGAGATATTCCACTATTCCATATGAGACATCATAGAGTTTTTGTAACTTTGTGTGAATTGAAAATGAAAACATATTTGAGCATAGCATGGATTGTGTTATGAAATTGATTTGTGCGAAATTGCTTGATTGAAAAAGTTAATGAAATTAAGTTCAGAAAATAAATTACTACATGTGCTCATCAATACTGTACTAAATGGCATTCCGGCACTCCTATACCATATTAAAAGCAATTTTTGATTACCGTCATTTCTTAATCATATGCTAACATTTATATCCTTTCATAATACTTTAGATGGGATGTTTTAGAATTAACCCCTTACTATTTTGTGACATTACAGCTATATTGATTGATTGGTGATGTGTTATTCTTACCTTATGTAGAACCGATCTGTTGATAGTGCAATATAGTTAAGAAAAATATTTGAATTGTTTATTTGAACATAATTCGTTTGGTAGAATCATGTATGAATATGTTTACGACAAAATAATGTTATTATGCAAGAATCAACTAGCGATATTAGCGGTTGGTTTATGCGAGTGTCCTACTTTTATGGTTGTTAAAGTAAGAAGATGGGAGATAAAATAGGTTGCACATCCATCATTTAGTTTTTGTTTGTGGTTATTGTAACCAGTTTCAAAATATGAGCTAAATGTATTTCCTCATGTTAAAGCGGCTCAAAATAGTACATGTTATAGTATTAATTTAGGCCAAATAATATTAATTTAGGCCTTAATAGTGACCCTCTTTGCCAATTATATTCGGTTTCATGTGTGCTCTGTGGTCGTTGTGTTGGGCAGCCATTTTCATTTCTTCTTGAAATTAGACCAACCGTTTACCTTTATAAACACATCTCATCTTCTATAGAGTAAATACAATTAAAGAAGCAACAGGAACTAATTAATGATCCTTAATTATCCACATTTCAACTTGACCATTGTTCTCATTTTTACTATTACTGTTAAGTATGGTTGATGGTTTAGTTTTGAGAAAGCAGTTTCCATAACTTCTATTGTATGGTCATTGGTAGTTTCCTATACATGTTCTTCTGTGTAGTTTCATGACCGTGTGCAGTCATGCAATTTTGCGCTTAATTGTAATGCTTTATATTAGCCAAGTACTATACTTATTTCCGTTTTTTATAGACTAATAAGAAAGAAAAAGAATTTTTTTTTGTTTTTCGTTTTGGAATGGTAAAAAAAGGTCGGTTTTGGTGGACCATTCGAATTCTCTAGGTTTGCTCTCCGGAGTAGGCTTTTTAAAAACAATTATTACTGACCATGCATGCAACATATGTGATATCATATATGCTATGTTATATCAGTTTAAATGGGCCAAGTCAAAATTATAACCATAAACAGAACTCTTTTTCAGTTTGCTTCCTGTCTCCACTCAATCTTCACCGTTCATTGAGGATTTGATTAATTAATTAATTAATTTGGTTGAATCAATGTATGTGATTGTATAAAGATGGAGGCACGTGATATTTGGGTACATAGGGTTTGAACTCCAATCCTTCTGTTGTGGCACTTGAAAGGTATGCATGACTTTTTTGACAAATAAGTATATGAACATTGGATGTTTATAATTATTATTTAAACGGTTAATTTATATGTAAGTTGTTTCAATGGATGGAAATAAATATGGACCAGAAAAACATATACATCATGTTCATTTTAAAGACAAGATTTTGATTTTTGTAGCTTTGTATGATTCTTGGAAAAATTAGGAGGCCTGTTATTTCAAATGATGTTTTTGATATGATGGTTAAGTAATGCTTTAGCTTGCATTAGCATAATAACTTGCACTTTGTGGTCCGCATGTTGTTTTCGGTTGCTAGTATTGAATGTAATAATTAAAGTTAACACGTAATGATAGCCCAACACAACAACCCTCTTTTCTCATGTCTTGAATGCTCTTTTGGCTCTGCAATCATTATCTTATTCAACTGTTCACAACATGATAATAGTTCATTTTTCATTTTATCATGTACTCATCTACTCCATTTTATTTTTTATTTATAGGTAGTAGTATATAATTCAATATAAGTTCAACTACTTCCTTCTAGCATAGCGCAACTGTTTATCCAAAATTTTGCATGTATTACAAATATCATATAGTCCTAAAAGGTGTGCAAGTGTGAGCTCCATATGTCTTAATAAAGTACAAGAACAATTTAGTTTTTGTATGCTTTGACAACTCCTGCATAATTCTGGTAATAGTTCTATAGTAACACAATTATTATTGTATCTTCTTTTTCTCCCAATTATTAATAGTTCTGTAGTAATTCAATTCTCTTGCTTGCATTTCTTAAAACAAAATAAAAAATTAATTAACGTATAATGATTAATAATTGATTCTGCATAATTCTGTTAAATATAATAATGACAGTTGCTAATTATGTTTAATTTTGGTTGTTTATAATTTTTTTCCACTTCTTATTTTATCTACTTACTGCTTAAAATGGATAACCATTAGTATATTTTGGCAATTACTAACTGACTATTGATTAAGGCAGCGGATAATATATTATTAAACCCCTCATCAACGAAAACCATATGCATTAAAACTTCCTTAATTTAAAATTTATTCACTTTGTATACTAATTTAATTTGAAATCTATCCTTCATTAATACCATCAAACATTACTAACTTTAATTTAGAATATATTCACTTTCCATACTATTTAATTTGAAATCAGTCCTTAATCAATACCCAATGGCCTTGAATTTATTGGACATTGACTATCTGTTTTTGATACCACAATGAATTATACCATCGAATAAGTGTATAATCATGTTAAGATAAGACAACTAGAATGACATTTTGTAGAATTTGTTACCTAATAAAACTAACCTGCATAAGAAAGGAATGTAGCTAATGGTGGTGGACAATGGTTATTCTGTTCAGCATGTCATGAGAACGAAAAACATATGATTATTTAACATTTTTATCTAGGCCTATGTATCTATATTTGAAACATTGATTGTTTATTATTTACAACTAATCATAACCATAGCGTAGTCATCCAACTCTTAGAAACAAAAAGAGGAACATACATCAAAGCTGAACTTGAGACCAAGCCAGGTTTAGGTTTGTTATACTTTTTAACTAAGGTTCTTGTAGTTCTTTGTTTGAGCGAATGAATCTTGGTATTCTTAGTACAATGCAACCATTAGTCTAATTTCTCATACATGTATGTGTAGTAGTCTAAGATGTAATAAAGTTTGCATTGATTTTGTAGGATACGGATACTAGTGAACATGATAGCCAGGCAAGGGACATAGAAGAACTGGAGGTTGATCTTTATTTGCTTAGCAGTTCCGTGGGAAGTAAAAGAAAAGGACATACTTGTTTTAATTGAGCTACTACGTTATCCCGAGATATGTAATCTTCTCAAGCCTACACCTCCTCTCTTTTCTAGATTCAATACCTATGTACCTAGTATTATTTATGCAAATTTGTGACCTTACAAATGCTAGTATATAAAAGACAACATTAGAGAATCTTTGGAGTGAATAAAAGCTTTTATTAGGACCTAATAAAATACCTTTATAAATTTTATTATCTGCATCTAGATTCAAGTCAGGCTGCACAAATAGGACCCCTCGGACGTCTGCATCAAATTTTGCAGTAATCTTATTAAACCATGAATTAACATGTAATAAATTATAAATTATAATATACATAATAAATAAGTATATGAATAAATATAGTTATTTTTATATATACATATATACATACATATAATGTGTGTGTATGTATATGTATATGCGTGCATGCGTGTGTGTAGTCACTACTGGTCCTTTAATTTTATAACCCCATCATTTTTCCATAAAAATTATATTAGAGTCTCTTTTTTATGACTATCATTCTTACTATGTAGAAAATGCATATAAAAATTTGAAAATATCTTTTAAAATTTCGAACTTACATTTTAAATCAATGGTTAGATTAATATTTTTGATTACTAATATTCAACTATTATTATGAATGTTTTAGAAAATTTGAATTGATTTAGTCACTGCAATGCCAATAATTCTTTATATAATGGGAACTGGACCACATGTATTGGCGTTTGCTTCATGGCAATATCTGACTGAAAACAGGTAGATTAAATTCTAGTGCTCACATTCTTGGACAGGTGCACTACTGTGTTGTTTTCAAGATTATGAACTGAAGTTATTTAAGTTTGATAGCAGTAGAGGATATGAAAACTTTTAGCATTCTAGTGCTCACAATCTTAGACAAGTGCACTACTGTGTTGTTTTAGCTATATAGTTTTCAACTTACTTTTTAGCTACAAATTTATTGTATAAATATTTTTTATGTTTATTTGCATCTCAATATAGATATGTACTTGTATGCTCTGAAGGTGGGATATGAGTGCAAGCTTTGTTTCAGACCATACACAACAAGAAGAGGTAATATTATATGATTATTTATGCATTTTATATAACATATAGTTTTCAATTTATGATATTAATTTTTTTTTCTAACATGATTTCAGACCATCTCGCTATTCCTGTTTGTTGTCAATTTGTCAAAACATGTTTTTTTTCCACAGTGGTGCAACTCACATTGCCAACAACTACATTTTTCCTTACTTACCTTAAAGGTTTACTGATTTTATAATTTTCCAAACTTGAACATTGTAATCCTTTGTTAAATTCAGTGCACAACGCACTGTTCTTCTCACGCTACATGCTATAAATGCAATGAAAAAAATCAATTAAAAAGCTTAACTATGTTTTATAAAATTTTAACTAAATTAACTATGTTTATAAAAAAAATGATCAAATTTATAAAAAAATAACTATTATAAATAAGTATTGTAAAAATTAATTAAATTTAACAAAAACTAAGTTTTTGAAAGTTAACTATCATTTATTAAAATTCAACCAAGTTAACTAAGTTTAAAAGAAATAATTATGTTAAATGTGCAGGCAGAAATTAAAACAGTAGCTGAACTGATGTTAGATACACCAGATTATAGAAAGAAGAATAAGAAGGCATGCAAAACGAAAACAATATTGATGGTTGTAGCATGTATTGAAAAGTGCCTTAAGCATTTCCATAAAGACTATATGTAGCTCATAGAAGTGTGACCAAGCAGTTGCTCAAGCTATTGGAGTTCATGGTTGAAGGGATGCTGAACTGATAAGTAACCAAATGAAGACATGATTGTTCCTGATATGGGTGCAGAACCTGAATTGAGGAGAATCTTAACTGAATGAGATGCTGATACAGAGCAGCACAGTTGCAATGAATCACAGCTGATGCCAGAATGGAAAGCGTAGATAAGTTGCAAAAATTGTTGGTCATGGAATGTAAGAAGATGCTTGTGCTGTTGAGGTTGAAAAGAATAAAGATTGGATGTGCTAACCAGGCGATATAGCTGAAGGATGATGAACAGGTGGCCAAAAATTGGATACGCTACTCAAATTGATAGAAGCTTGGGAGGATGCGGCACCTGACAGGCATGACAATTCTAGAGCAGGCAGATCTAGGCAAGATAACAAGCTAGCATATCATTGCACTGGATGCATGATAGTGCCTTAAATGAAGTGGCTAAATATCATCATGCTGGCATTTCAGGTAATTTATAAAACCAACTGCATTTTATCAACATGCTACCAATATTTCTATCGAGTAGTTTCTATTTGTTGTTTTAGTGTGCGGATACTACTTAATTTGAATTTGGATATAAGTTTTCCTTTTTTAATTGTTCATAGTTCATATAACATTTGAGCTGACTTTGATATTTCAAAATTTGTCAAACCATATTGCACCAAAAGACAATTTAAAGTTATCCAAAAAAATCCCATGAAGCATAAATTGTAAAAGAAACAGTCATCGCAAATAGTTAAATAGGTTTAATTCTTTACAGTTTATTGTTATGATAACATTTCTGTTCGACTAGTTTAATGTCATATATTTCGTTCTTTAGATTCTTATTCATAGAATTTTCTCTTGAATTTGCATTATTTATTTAATTACTAGTCTCTTATTTCCTTTTTACTTTATTTTGAAAACATTATAATTGAATTTGTGAATCCAAATAAGTATGTTAAATATGTTAGTTCAAGCTGAATGTTTTTTTAGTTATGGTTTTAACCAAGTTTGAATTGAAGTATAACTCAAATCGTAAAGGAGAGATCCGATATGAATCGGGATTCAAATTGTAAGATTTTATATTTTTGACAACAACGTTATACACTACCATCTTACTTATTATGACTTGCACTATCTGATTTTGCATTTGGAGTACTTTTTGAAGAGATCAAGGTTCAAAATTTCAATGATTTTAGGGAGGTTGGTTTTTTATCTAGGTATTTGGTTTAGATCCGCAGTTAAGAGGCGAATACAAGTCTGAGTATGTTATATTGGGCTTTATTGTGCGCCTGTTATACAAGTCTAAGTTTTTTGGTGAAATAATACCGCACTATGCATTACTATTAAACATGATAAATTTAGCGTTGATAACCATTTTATTTAACTACTTTATTAACTAAATTATAATTCATTCAACAACTTATAAATATTAAAATATTTTATTAACTATAATTCTAATTTTAACTCTTTATAAGCCATTCAGTTTGTTCGCAGGAGTAAAAGCCGAGATGTTTGTAGGTTGTAGGTTGTAGGTTGCTGATTTATCAGTTTTACCTTATGTCTATAGGCTATGACTTTGATTTATCAATTTTATACTTAGATGCTTTTTTAATTGCAGGTTGCTGAAAAGTTCAATAGCATATTGCACAAATATTGCACCAAAGTTCAGGTTTGTAAATGAGAGAATTTGTATTTTTAACAACACTTGATAATTGTTTGAATTTTTTCTAGTGATGTGAAATTAGGTAAAAGGGAAGGCCAATGACGATGAACAATGAAAATTAATATCAATAGTTTATCTGGGGAGGTTTTGATGCTAGATTAGTTATTTAATATAACTAATTATGATCACTCTTCGTTTCTATCTCACTAATAACAATTCGCCAAAATATATTGCAGGCAGTGAGCTGCGGTGAAGCATTTCTTGTTGTGACCAAATCTTCCGAAGATCCTGAAAATTTAGCATCAAGAATAAGGAAAGAGATTGCTGAGACTACATAATGCACAGGTAGTGCAAGAATTGCTATGAACAAGCTGCTTGCTCGGTTAGCAACTAGGTCAGCCAAACCAAACGGCCAATGTTGCATATCACCTGATAATGTAGGTTATGTTTTTTCCCTCAACATCATTAAATTGAAGAAAATATTAGCTTTTCTAGTAGAATGTCAAGGTTTTATTACTGGATATCATTTAGGTGTCTAAAGTTTTATAGGCTAGCATTATTATTATTTCAAATGCAATTAATATATATGCTAATAATGAGGCAAAAAAAGCCTGTTTTTGTTCATTTGACAACTATCCACTTTTTTCCTAGTGTTTTTATAGGCTAACATGAATTTTGTTAACTTAGTGTTTGTTCATTTGATAACTATCCACTTTTTTCTTTTTATGAAATAAATGACAGTTTATTCAATAATGGCAAACTTTACAAAGTGAAGGACAGTTGGTTTGGATTAAAAATCATAGCTATAAAAACTTGAGTATTATGCTCCGAAAAATTCTATAACTCATGCTTTTAGATGTATTATTCAGTCTGCTATGTTTTATGATAGTGCATTAATTTGTTTTGTTTTCTCTTGTTTTATTCTTAAAAAACATACTTTTTGTTCCACCACTTCAGCTCGCTCTTGCATCAACCATTGTTTTGTTGACAAAGCTCACTATATCTTGCTGCAACATCACAAGCTAGTCAATTCTGCTCCTGCTACTCCATTGTCTCAATCAGTGTATGCTACTGTTTCGACCAGACCGCTCTATGTGCAGCTAAACACATTTATTCAGTTGAGAATAATGCTATTACCTTCAACTACTGCCATAACCAACATGCGTCTACCTTCAACCACATTCAACTTCATTCAACAGTATTGCTTCAGCAGCTTTTTCTGAGTATATAAGGTATCCACTTCAATCTATATTTAAGTTTCTCATTGTTATGCACATGTTATACAGTATATTTGGTGCAACCATTGAGGTTATGTTTCCCTTGATTTTATGCTTGATATTGTGTCAATTGTGTCAATATGATTGATCTTTGAGTGAATATGCATGCAATCTTCGATTGATTTCAGAGTACAAGTTTACTGACATTATGTCAATACAACATTTATTTGTGTTGAACAAGGGAATAAAATATAAAAAATATTATATTTCTTCATGTGGATACACCCATGTAACTACACTATTGATTTGTTGACAGTGCTGTCAACTAAATCGTGTTGATTGATTTGTTGCTTGATTCCTGACCATTGTAGTCGGCCGTGAAGAAATATTGCATGATATTCTAGGTTAAGGCATTTTGATCATTTACATTCATTGTGCATCATTAATCTAAGTAGACAGTGGATGCTACAAGATTATAATTTCTAGAAAAATCAAAAGATGGACCTTGATTATAGGAAATATAATTTACAATTGACCGACTTTTGTCCAAAATGAAGGCTGGATGTAGGAGACGGCAGAGAAGTGAAACTAGGAAACTGCCCAAGAAGTAAACTTCAGAAAGAATGCATTAAATATCTTGGACCAGTATGAACTTCTATCATTTTGCAAGTAAAATATTCAATGATTACCAATGTGTTAGCCTATATGCCTTCCATGATATACTAATTATCAGAAAGAAACTAAAGAATATGAGGTCATAGTGGCAGATGGGAAACTAGTATATAAACAACATCAAATCCCTGTTAACATTGTAGAAGGTTCTAAATCGATGTTCGTTCTCAACACATCAAGGTCTTTGTATGTTGGAAAGGTAAAATAAAGCCTCTAAAATGCTATATTATGTTGGAAACATAAGTTCTGATTGAGTTTGTTGAAATGATAGAGCTGCAAGTGAAGGAAATGATGTTGTGATTTCAGTTGTATGGTAGTTCTGATTGAGTTTTGTTATGGAGCATGACAGTGTGAAGGAAGATGAACTAATTTGAGGATGGTAGATTATATGTTGTTTTGGGTTGTAACTGTGAGGTGCACAGCGGTTCGTGACTATTATGTGTTGATAGGGGGTTGGTTGAATGTGGTAGAAGTAGGGTACGGTGGTTTTGGTTGTGGAAAATGCAATATGGCGGCGGCAGTGAGGTATAAAATTGGTAGAACAGTGGAATGGCTTGGTTTTAGGTTTGTGTGGTTGTGTTCAGGTTTTGAAACTGAGGTGGTGTAGGGAGTGTTGAATGAGTAAGGGGAGTTTGAATGGTGATTGCAAGGCAAAGGTATGGAGAAGCAGTGAAGATGAATGGTGGTGTAAATGTAATGACAATGCTTGGTGTCTGGTCGTGTAGTTGAGTGGATTTTGTTGCAGCTGTTATGGCCGTAGCAGAGTGTATTTAAATGGTGATGATGGAGGAATTTGCAATAGGGTGGTAGTGGGGGTAGTTGGGGATGGAATATGGTGCAGTTTGGTTTGATGTTCACTGGTGATGTGCACTGGTTATGTTTTTGTGGTGAATATTGGTGCCAGTTTGGATGAGTGGGTTTGAGGTTGATTACAGTGTAGTGATAGAACAGTGAAGTTTGTATGAAATGGTGATGTATGGTTTGAGGTGTTTGTGACTGTTTGTACTTGTGAAGTGTACTGCTTTGTTGAAGTATTTTGATGAGGTTAAGAAGATCAGGTTTGTTGACAGTGAGTTTGTTGAATTGGTGAATGCAATTGGACTTGAAGAGGACGGTGAAACTTGTTCAAGCAGAAATATGGAAGAATAATGATGGCAGAGGGATGGTAGAATTGTGCACAGGCACAGTGCACAGTTTTGAAGGCAAACAGAGAAATGAAAAGGGTAGAATTTTGTAAAACAGTGAATGCAATGTAAACAATAATGTGAACAGAATTGTAAAATAGTGAATAGAAATTGTAGGTCGGTGGTTTTAGCAAAGCAGTTTGTATGGCAATGGGTATGTTGTAAGTTGAAGACTAAGCTCGTTGGGTCAGTGCAGGCAGGCAAGTTGGTGGCAGTGATGAGTGATGGTAAGATGAAGGGGCAGAGGATGTTAGAAGTGGCAGGGTGGTTTGTATTGATTATAGTGGTGGGTTGTTAAGCATTTACTCACTGATCACTTCAAATTTTTAGATCCATATAGTGATTTTTTGGCGTAGTTAAGCATTTTAGCATATGAAACTTCAAATTTTTAGATGGCGTTTACTCACTGATCATTTCAAATTTCTTCATTGCAGGTAATTAAAGATGGCGATGACACATTCTTCTTCCGTAGCAAGTAGCAAGCATATGAAACTTTTTAGATGCACGTTTTGTTGTTGGCATTTGGTGTGGACTTACTGTATTGATATTATACTTTTACTTAACATATAACGTGTCTTTGTTTAACAGAATTTGTGGCAGCTTGGTTTACTTTGTTATTTTTGTTTATGGATATTATTGAAACTTGGTTTATGGATGTCTTTTGTTTATTAATATTGTCTTAGCTAGTTTATGTAACCAATTAATAGTTATTAGAACCTGTTATATATACTAGTTGCTTGAATATGCTTAAAATATAGTTTTGAAATATTCAAAATTAGAGTGGAATATTAAAGCTGTTATATAAATAGAAGACAGCATTTGATTAATGCTGTCAATGAAGAAACAACAGCGTTTAATTCGTGCTGTAATTATCTTGAAATTGTAAATAACAGCGTTTTTTACATGCTGTCGAAAATAGTTGATGATTCAATAACAGCGTTTTTAACATGCTGTCGAAATTGTTTATGATTCAATAACAGCGTTTGGAAAAAGCTGTTGTAAACAGTTAAAGTAGAATTTAAACATCTTCGACAACTAAATTATAAACGCTGTTGAAACATAATACAGCATGTCTGAAAACGCTGTAAAAACATTATTGACAGCTCGTAATAAACGCTGTCAAAGAGATGTTTCAACAGCGTTTATAGAAAAGCTGTTGTAAGTTCTGTATATACGACAGCATGTCGTTATACAGCGTTTGAACTAACGCTGTTGTAACATATTACAGCGTTTATCAAACGCTGTTAAAAGCCTTTTGTGGTGTAGTGTATACAAGTACAATTCAAAATGTTTGGAAGAATATATTGGAAACAAAAGACAAGATGATTAAATAACAGAGTAGGGAGGTGGATAAGCTTAAATAAATCGCGGGCAACCTTAACTGGGTCAACCGTGACTTAAATAATAAGATCGATGTGGATTTTTTAGGGTAAATCTACATTCGATCTCAAGAGTTAAAGTTTGGAATAACAAAAGGTATTAGCATCTAAACCAAGGATAGATATAAATCTCTGGTGAATCGATGCTAATTGTAAAGGAGTTTCACCCTTTTACAATTGATTTTGAAATTGGCGTGACCGCCGACTCACTAAAAAGATCATCCGAAGCGGAGTTATGGAATACTTCGGAGTCAAAAGAAGATGAATAGTGAGGGATACGAATGGATTTTGGAACCGTAGGGAACGTTCCAAAATTCAAAGGAATTGAGTCAAAAAGGAAGAGATTCAAACTCGAATGAAAGTGATTCTGTAAATACATTTACTCCATATGCTGAGTTTTTCCTAGAGCTACCAAAACTCTGGTACCAATTGTAACGATCCGATATTTTCAACCATTCGCATCCAATATAAGTGTATAGGTAGACACTTATGCCGGAATTGAATTGCTCAAAATACCGCGTTGTAAATAAAAATTTGGCAAATCTTAGAATATACAGTAAATAAAAATCACAGATCACAGACACAGAGTAATAATAATGCAGCAGAAGTAAAAGAGATAGTAGTTCATGAAGCTACTATATAAATATATCAGAGTTACATAAAATACAACAGAAGAAATAAAGTACAAAGGAAGTCTCACTACATAGAAGTCTAATAATACAAGAGCTGAAAGGAACAACATACTGCAAAGGATAAAACTTGACAAGTAGATAATCTCCAGCGATTTCAATCTCCAGAAAGTGGAAATCCAAATCTATGAATAACTCAGGCTGACCCGAGCGTAAATAAAAATACAAACACTCGAGTCAGGACATACATACTTATACAATGTAAACCAACTCAAGTGAACTGTAGTAAAGGTATAAGTAACTTAGAAGATGCTTGGGACCGACCATCCTCTAAGGATCCGTTAAACTATTTACTATGTAGTAATATACGCTATATATAGTAGTGTCTAATCAGTAAAGTATAATCATATAGAAAATAGCGTTAAGGGGATGGTGAACCTTAACGCGGTCGGATCTTTAAAACCAAAATCGTAGTGGGCTCGATATAAGGAGATGACACGGCACACGAGGCAATGCTAGGGTGGATACACCGTTTGCACTCCCGGACCGGTGGTGACGGCAAGCCAGCAGCTTCCGCCCACCTCGAACAATACCCCCGAATCAAAGTGGCGCCACCGAATCGAATCACAACAGTAATAGAATGGTTTCCGATGGAGCATGCTCGATGAAAGGGTGCGACCCTTTGTGTAGCCCGGTATAGCTCCTGTTTTATTCATATATGCCAACTCACGGGAGTTGGGTCCACGTAATATACCTCGAGAACGTCGCCACCATCCTACTTCATTCTGCAATCTCCACCGCGTACACAGTTGTTAAAGTGGTTTTCGGTATTGGCCGGCTATAAGACAATATTCGATCCCGGTCTCTTTAACAACCAATCGTTATTATAACCCGTAGTTATAACTTTAAAACAATATTTTATACTTCAAAATAAAATATCATTTCAACCCAAATCTTAATCAAAATAAAGATTAAATCATTTCCAAACCATTTCAAATATCATCATACCATATCTTTCAATTCAAATATTTATCAAAATAAATATCAAGTCATTTCTAACCATTTCAATATATTAAATTATCATATCCTTTCAAAACTTCCTTTCAAATCATTTTAATATATCGAAATAGCTATATTTTTCAAAACCACATTTCAATCATTTAATATATCAAAATATCATCTCTTTTCAAAACCACATTTCAATCATTTAATATATCAAAACCACATTCATTTCAAATCATTATTCATTTTATTCAATTTAAAATACCATTTCAATTCACATTTCAAAACAGTTTATATTCAAAAAAATAATCATTTTTAATCATTAAAATGAAGTTATTATGTTTAATAATTAAATTATTAAATTTTCAAAATTTTAAACTTTAAAAGATCATTTATTCACTTAAGTTTATCAAAACAGTGAAAATTCACTTTTCGTGGCATTTAGAAAACGCTACGGAAAGATACATTCAAAACAGTTCAATTTAACAGAAGACAACATTTTAAAATGTTGTAATAGGGTTTACTTAAATTTCAAATAAACTTAGTTAAATTCAAAAATTATAGCACTTACAAAAATTGCTATAATAGCTTTTAATTCAATTTAGCTTTTTAGTTCATTATCATCAACTACAGCATTTACAAATGCTGTAATATCATTTACATTGTAATTAATAGCATTTCAAAAATGCAGTCAATTAACTTCAAATATTCAATATAATTTCTAAACCAATTATATTTTTTTATTTAAAACATTTTTAACTCATAAAATCATACATTTTCACATTTATAAACATCATTTAATTTTCCTCAGGTTCATGATTTTATAAAGTTAAATTTCCATTCAAAAATCAAGATTTAATAATAATTCACTTATTAAATTGTAATGTTCAATTTTAAATTCATTGCATTAAATTTCAACTTAACACTTAAGTTAAAATTCTCAAATATAACTTAGTTTTATTTTTATTTACTTAACTAAAAGTTCACTTTTAAGTCAATTTCATAAATTTCCAATTAAGTTATATTTCAAAATTTCAACTTAAAGTATTCATTCATTTCACATTTCAACTTTATTAAAAATCATTAAATGATATAAAATCACTTTGAATTCATTTAAATTTAAATTATCATAAATTTATCATAATTTCATATTCAATTTAATTTCCAATTATAATTAAATCAAATTTTCCAAAACAACTTACGTTCAAAATTTTCTAACTTTTCATTAATTCATTTTACTTACAATTATTCAGAAAATCAATAATATTTTACCAAAATCCTTTCTAATTAGATTTAAATCAAAATGTTTTAATTTTTACATTTTTAAAATAATTTCAAAATTTTCAGAAAACATATATTAACTACGGGTCTGTATATAAGTTTCTACACTAGGAAAAGTGATACGGGTAATATATCATTTCAACCCGTAATTTACAAAGAAAATCCGGGTTTTATCATTTCAAACCCGCAGTCCCAAGTAAATGAAATAAATTGAAAATCATTCAGGCCTATCATTTCAGCCCATAACAATTTTCCCTTATTCTAAAGTCCGTTCGGGCATGTATCATTTCAACCCATAGTGATTTCTAATTTACAGGGAACTTGCAGTGTGATAAACTGATAAAATATACAGAATAACATGAAATAACAGTAACATATGATATAAAAGGTGTAATAACAGGTGTGAACATCATATGATAATAATAAAAGCAGTTATAACATGTTAATATAGTTCTACAGATTCACAGGGTGTCAATTTACTACTTATATAAGTACATAACGTCTGGTGAGAAATACTCACATTTTTATGCTGGAGATATCAATTAGAATGACACAACGGATCCAGAAGGCACGACCTTTGATTTGAGTGGAGAGAAATAGCCGAGATATCATCTTGTAAACAACCCCAAAACAAGACAATATAACTTATGTATATTCAACCAAAATATATTGAAATAAATTGAAATTGTAAGGCAACAAAGACAAGATAACTTAACCTTGCTACAACCATTCAAAAGCTCGACTAAGAGGTTCGTTTTCTTAGCCATGATGATGATACGAGTGGGGGAGAGACAAGGCTAATAGCCTTGCAAACATTCAAACAAAACAAACAAATAACATAAGTTTTCAATCTCAAATTCAATAAAACAATTTTAGAATTAAATGCATAAAACAAAGCCAAAGTTTTTGCACTTGCTTTCTACCGCCTATGCTTCAGCTATAGATCTGAAATACATGTCTAAGGAGTGGGTTAGAATCAGGTCTTGGGCTCATATGGGTCGGCCATAACTTGGAAGTAATGGTGCAAAGGTGGATGGACATAGGTGCAACAAAACAACAACTACAATGCAAATTCATCACTTCTATGCTATAAATGGGTTCAGCCATAGGCTCTATGGGCATGGCCAGTCAGTCCAGGTGGTGGTGGGTGATGTGGCAGAGGGTAGAGGTCAGGTCAGAG
The DNA here is from genome assembly GCA_030765085.1 of Allium cepa. Lineage (NCBI taxonomy): Eukaryota > Viridiplantae > Streptophyta > Magnoliopsida > Asparagales > Amaryllidaceae > Allium > Allium cepa. Next base: position 378,193,323 of record CM060932.1, read on the forward strand.
GTGGTGGTGGTGGTGGAAGTGGCGGCTAATGGTTGTAGAAGGTGGTGCTAGCAAACTAGGCTCGATTTATGTAAATAGGTGATGGGTTTGTTCATTTTTGGTGTTGTCTCTTGCTAAGGTGGGTTCGGCCTGGTCATGGTGATGAACTAGAGGGGTGGTTGATCAGATAAGGAGGAGATGGAGGTCAGCCTAGATCTGGTTGAGGAGGAGTGGAGCCATGAAGTAGAGAACAAGTTGCAAAATCACATAGAAAAACTAGAAAACAAGAGAAGAGAAGAAGATTTTACCAAATTTTTACAAGATGGAGGCCGTGATTTTTTCTAGGGTTGAGAAGCTTTGAAAATACGTGAAAAAGATGAGAGAATGCAGCTGAAAAGAATAGAGAGAGGTACGGCCAAAATAAATTGTGTATTGATTGAAAAAGAAACGGTAAAAGAAACGGTAAAACGACTTTACGTTTCTTAGCTTTTAAAACCTTCCATACTTCCTTTTCTTTTAAATCAAGTAAAACAAAATAAACTTCAGCAAGTACATACAAAAACCGAAACAAAGTGAAATAAAATAAAAATATATAATTAAATTTAAATAAAATATAAAAAGAATTAAGGAAATTGCTAAAAAAATTGAAAACAGGGTTCAAAAATTACAATTAAAACATCAATGGCTTTGGAAAATATCTACTTCATTTTAAAAATATTATAAAGCAAAATTTTGAAATAAAATAATTTATTTATCATTCTAAAATAAAATAAATAATTAAATTGGAGAAAAATAGAAAAGAACTAAAGAAAATGTTTAAAAATTGAAAACAGGGCATGGAAATTACAAGAAAAATACTACTAGCTCTAGAAAAATTCCTACCTCACTTCAAAAATATTAAAAGACAAAAAAATACATAAAATAACATATAAATACATTTTACAATAAAATATGACAAATAAAAATAAAATTTATACTATTTAAAATAATAAAATTGCAGAATAAACAAATTGCACTCAATATTGAAATATACATAACTTTCACAATTTAAATCCGTTTCCAACGAAACAAAAAGCAGTGTTCTTAAAATTTTATGTACTTTCATAATAAAAGATAAAATTTAAATTTTCAAACTTTTAAAAATTTAAATTAAAAGTCAAAGTTTGACTATTTTGACCAAAAATTCAATTTTTGGAAAATATTCTTTTTAGTCATGCTTTGGAATGATAATTCATATCAAAACTAAAGTTTATCGTTCCAAATAAATAAAATAAGTTTTTAAATCAAAAATTCAATTAAAATAATTAAAATATACAAAAATAATAAATCACAAAATACAGGGTTGTTACAAGTCGTATATGCTCGCTAATAATATATATGGTACACATCTCGGATTACATACCATACTTTTGCACTTTTTTCCCTTCGGAATGCCTTATCCTTGATGATGAGATGTATATTTGTGATATATATATATATATATATATATATATATATATATATTGCTATTGATTTTTCGGGTCGAACTGCGCAAAGGAGACGATGGCGAAATTTTTTGAAAATTTAAGGCGTTAGAATTTTTTTTGGAAAATTTGGAAAAATTTGTGAAAACTAAATTTTGATTTTGAGTTGAAAGTTAAACGATATAGTGGGTTTTGAAAAGATAACTATATGTGTATTTAAAAACTTAGATAAGTTTTTATAAGAAGTTTAACGAATGGATTTCGGAAAAAGTTAAAAGGTTTAGATGGATTTGGTAATCTAACTTGAACAAATTGTTTTGAAAAGTTAACGGATTTTGTAACTTTTTTTTACTTGTTAATTTCGAGGACGAAATTCTTTTAAGTAGGGGAGAATGTAACGACCCAGAACTTCAGTCATTTGAAATTCGTATATTTTATTGATTTTAAATATGCACAAGTTAAATTTATAAGCTTAATAGATTTTATTTCGAATATTATGATTTAATTGAATAATTAAATTGTTAATTTAATATTTGAAATTACTAAAATAGTTGGAAATTGGATTTAATATAAATAAAAATGATTTATAAAGTTGAATAAAATTCTAATTGAATTAGAATGATGTTACAGAACTTTTAAAATTGAATTAAAAGTTATATTCTAGAAATTGAATATTTTAATATTTAATTGACGAGTAAAAATAGTCATTTTTCAAACAGTCTCGGATTTCGACAAAACTAGTTTCACTGGATCTGTAATGTCAAATTATTGTAAGTTTTCAAATTTTGTCAATCAGATTTACGGTTTGTCCGGGGCCAGCTAAAACGCGTAGAAATCTGTTTAAGTAAATTATAAATTTAAGTAAGTCGATTCGAAAACCTATCTGTCAAATACGATCGAATTAGCTCCTGATATATATTCCATTGCATATGGAATAAGGGTAAAACATTATAAACGCCAGGCGGCATGCTTCATTTGGGGTTCGAAAAAATTTCGGGTAAATAATGTCGTGAAATTTTTTATAAAAGGCCAACTTTTATTCATTTTTATCACAAAACCCTAACTAGGTTTGTAGCCGTCGGCCCTAACTTTCAATGGCCAGAAATGGCGCGTCTTCCTCCTCTAATATCCCACGATCCATCGACAATTAGCAAATAGCTTCAACTACAACTTTGTGGAGCTCGTCGAGAGCTTCGATTTCAACGGTCATGATCGCGATTAGAGCAACGGATCAACATCAAATCGTGCGTAAAGTCACACGTTTCATGCACAAATTTCGTGGCTAGATTAGGGCCGAGCTTGGCTGATCGCTGGCCGATAGGGGAGTGGAGCACGTGCTTTCGAATGGCGCTACCTGATCGTCTTCAACTTCAACGTGGTGGCCACGATAATTCGTGGAAGAGGGTGGCTTCATAGGTTCGTGTACATGAATTACCTGATAGGGAAGAAGATAAAAGTCACGGCCAGATCTGATGTTGTGGAAATGTGCGGCCTGGATTGATTCTAGGTTAAAATTAAAAAGAAAATAGAATTAATTATTATATTTATCATTCGTTCAAACTTTAAAATACCATATCTTCTTCATACGAGGTCCATTTCGCACGAAACGAATTGTGTTGGGTTCGTATGGACGAACACTACACGATGGAGCTGGTTTGGAGCTGATTGGAGCTAATGTGAATTTTGGATAAAATTAAACGTGCGTTTAATTTTATTCGGAATAAAACGCTGAAATCGCGACTAAAAGCAATATGAGTACAACTCACTCTTTCTGACTCACTAATATTTTTATATAAGTGAGAAATAATTTATTATATGATGATTGATGATTGTTTGGATGATTTATATACATGCCTAGTGGAGCAGATGACCCTATATGTTCCCGTGTATGAATGGATGACCCTTTGTACGCATGTCTGCCTTGAAGCGGATATTATACACATATTCTAATATGTATATTTGTTGCGGGTGACATGTTGGAGGGACCCAATTGGATTCCTCAACAGTATTGATTTATTTACAGATATTTGCGATATATTCTGTTATCATATTGATATATGATGTTTTGGTTGCTGTGATTGATGTATTTGGTGCTGTTGCAGCATTGGGCCGATTTTGGAAAATTAAAAGTGTTAAAGTGATGATTTTAAAATTTAAAAAGATTTTAAAGTGATTTTGAAAATAGATGTGTTATTGAATTTTAAATTGTAAAGGAATTGATTTATTTTAAATTAATAAAAGTTATAATTTTTATGTTATAAAAATTATGATTTTTATGAAATAAAACCAGAATATGATTTTTGGAGTGTGAAGTTAACTATTTCGTAAAATGGTTTAAATTGAGATTTTAGATTTATTTCGAATGGTTTATATAGAAGATCTATAAAATTGGTATTTTATAAATAAAAATATTGAAATTATAAAACGAGTTTTATAAGTGTTCAAAATGGAGTCTTAATGGATGTTATAAGTAAATAAGATTTATAGATTTATAAATTGATGAAGTCATTAAAGGAACGAATTTTGTAAATAAATGATTTATAAGCAATTAGCTTATAATTTGGATTTTGGCATTTAAATGAGATAAATGGAATTGATTGATAATGGGATTTTATAAGTTGAAGTTTTTAATTACAAATAGAAATGGAATTTATAAACATTGTTTTATAAATCCAAAATCAATTGAAATTGATAAGTTAAGTTTAGAAGTTATTAAAGGAGATATATCCACGATTTTGGACAGTGGATAATCCTTTAATTTAAATGTGCTATAGTAATAAATTTGATAAAGAGATTATATTCATGATTTTGGACAGTGAATAATCCTTTGAAAATTAAGTAATTATTTCGAAAGTAATCTTTTAAATGGATTTAAACAGTTTGAAGATGTTTTAAAATGTGTTAAGTATCAAAACGATATATTTCAACATTCATTGTTGAAATAGACGTTTACGAAAAGTAAGGAAATGATGGACAATAACACTGTTGTTATAGTAAATGATTTTTGAAAGGAAATGTTTTTGTATAGTATTAGGATGTGTATATCTATCTAATTTTCGAATACCTATACTGGTGATTTTGGGTTGTGGTAACGACGTTTTACGCAACATTCATTTTGACCCAAATAAATGTGTTTAAAGAGAACGTATTCCTTATAGAATAAAACATATACTTAATCGTGTTTTAAGTGTATTGAATATTTTTCAAGTGTTGAAAATAAATTGATTTGTGAATTACTTATTATTAAATAAGTATTTGGAAATGTTTTCCAAGATTGAAATATTAAGATGTTTTATGATAATTGAAGTGAATATTTGGCAAGTGAATTAATTAATAAAGATTAATTAAAAGGGCCCAGTGATTGTTATGGTGCTGAATATTTGTTTGTTTTTTGATAGTTAAATAACCGACTATCAAACTTTGCCAAATTTTAGTTCCTCGAATTGATGTGGGAACTATTTAGTCGTACACTTAGTACGTAGCCTTCTGTATAGGCTTCATTATCGTTTGTGTCGAGGATGTTGATTCGTATAGTGCGGAGTATTACTCTAGTCGATCGAGCTTTCTCCTTGGCCCGAAGGATAGCAAGTTGAAAGTTGAAGGCGTGATAAATCTATGAGACTTAGTTTCTGTGTGAGGTTGAGAAACGCTTTTGCGTTGTTGATGCGAAGTGATCGGGATTAGATTTATTTGAAAACCACTTCGGACCAACGTATATGTGTCGATTGTACAGGTTGCTTTGTGATGATATTGTTATTCCGGATTTTCATACTGGGGATCGTTTGGAGTTAAAATCCCAATATACATCCAGTAGCAGTGGTCTCTTCATTATGAAATATCCAATGCGAGGACTATTCGCTACTAATCCTAGGGATTTCCCCACAGGATGTGGTAGGAAAGTACATTTGGTTTGTCCTGTTTCTGGACAACTTGTATGGATGTTTGTCTAACATTGCATTTCTAAAGATTACGTACATTGTTTTTTACAAACGTACATCAAGGGTGGCAGAGAAGGCAACTTCTCTTAACTTAACACCCTCCGTGAGACTTATGAGCTTAAGGGTTGTATTTTTATGGAAGGTAATTAGTAGTCAACGGAAATGGCCGTGTGACATTCAAGTGATGTGATATGTGATTGTAAAAGGTAATCGTTACCTCTAGCCTCATCAATCGGAAATGACCAAAACAGGGTTAGATGCGGCAAGGCTAAGTGGGTCATTCCCAAGTAGGATATGATCATCCTCTTCTAGATATATCTTTACACGCTATGACGTCGTGTATCTAATTATGTGGTTTGTATGCTAGAGGGCCCTCGGTAAAGGTCGGCAACGACCGGAGGATGACATATTTGGTTGCATCTAGTTATAGAGGTGGGCCGGTCTTGTGTTGGTAGAAAAACTTTGTGATGGTTTGTAGGTACATTCTTCTAGAGATGTAGTGCCGGAAGGTAGTCCCTTCACCTGGTCATTTGTATGGAAATCCAAACTTCACTACGTATCTTCCATTTTGATTGTATTACCCAATTGGGCTATATGCTGGAATTTAATCAATGTAACAATTTCGACTATGATTAATATTATTTGTATATAGTAGACATTACAAAATATAACATGAGATTTGATATGATTTGTTTTAGTTATCGTAAGGTAAAAACATGTCCGTGTTTATGTGTGGACTTGTCTTAAGATATACTTTTGTTTTGATAAAGGAAAAGTTTGGTAATTTAATAAATTCAGTTGAGTGTGTTTCTCATGCTGGTTTGCCAGACTGATCCAGGCGTTCTTCCCTTTCATTGCTCGGGTCAGACCGAGCATATTTATAGGTTTAGATTTGATGCTTTTGGAGCTTCAGCAGGCGAGCTAGAGATCCTCATTTTCGTATACACGTTCTTGTTTTGATTATCCGCTGTGCTTTGCTTAGTCGTTTGAATTATCGGCATTTGTGAGGACAGGTTTATATAACTGTTCAGTCTGATAGCTATTAATTGATTGTCGAACTCTGATTGATGTATATATATACAGTTTCTATTTTGTAAAGATCATTGATATGATATTATATATTTTCCGCTGCGATGTAAGATTCTGTATTGTTCTGTTTGGTTCTATCTTCTCTCTTTCTTCTCTTCTCTTCTTCTCTCTTCTTTTCTTTCTCTTGACTTTCCGTCAGTCTGTGCTTTTTGGGTCGGACATGTGTGGATTGTTGTCGATTCAAAGGGTACGGATTTTCGGGTTGTCATAACATCAATATACGAACATATCATACAATTGCACACATAAACAAATGAAAAAATGTACACAACAGTTCTAACTACAATACAATTTTTTTTTGATTGTTATGTATCTTTAAAGACACGTATACATATACATACCCACATACATAAATGTAAAAGCATTTTTAAACAAGTAATTCATTTATTACTTAATCAAATCTTACTTTAATCTACTAAATATTTTCAATAAAAGTTTAATATGATTTCATTACGGTTTTCTAAAATCTTACAACTATTTTATAAAAAAATATTATTAGCTTACTAATCATTTTTAAGCCTTTGAATAGTCGGTTGCCTCATAAAAAATAAGCATACATCATATTATTATTTTACAAAGTATGATTTCCATTTTATAAAATTATACTTCATTTATAAAATCAAATGACTATTGTATATATGCTAAATAATATTCATTTATACTATTTTATAAAATACCACATCATTTTATAAAATATCGCTTTTACTTATAAAATCATTTCTTTACTTAAATAATATTCATAAGTAAACCATTCATTGTTGGAGGTCGTTTCTTTACTCTTAAATAATATTCATAAGTACTACTTAAGATTCATTTACCCTCTAATCATTTTAATAATAAGTATAGAGTTCAAAAGTCACTTAACTATTCTAAAACCATTAAATTAGTTTCAGTATTACTAATTAATGACATGCACTTAATTACGTCATTTATTTAGTCTTAATCTATTACAACACCACATATAATCATTCAATTAAAACAAAACCCATTTCTTAGCTCATTAACTATTTCAAAAATAGTAATTACGTTCTTAAACAAATAATGAGTTAACAAAAACATGTTTAGAACATGAATACAAGCCTAAACCAACATATAACATCCTCTAAATCATTACACATGACTCCATGATCACATAAACATTAATATATAAAGTATAGCATGTAGATGTAGTTAGAAAATCATCCCACTCACTTTTACTTTCACCAAAGTAAGCTCTAATTACCAAAAACCCAAACCGTGCTCTTATGGAATCTTGAATGAAGACCCAAATTTCAATTCAAGCTAATTCCTTGATAGGTTATGTGAGGAACTAGATAAGAGAATTATGGTGGTTTTAGTTTGAATTTAGGAATTTTCTACGTAGTGATTAGAGTGGATTTAGTGTTTAGGCTTGATAGAAAATTAGGAAAGTAATTAGGAGAATGAAATGATAAGTAACATGGAATGAAAATGAGATGAATAGTAAGTTAACTTATAAGCTAGCTTAGAGGCCTAAGTCCAAACTCAACTTTCGTTCCTTTCTAGAAATCACTATTCATTCTAAAAACTTATCGGCTCCAAACATAGCCGATTTGTACTCATTTTTCTCACGATGGAAAAGCGGTCTCAACTGTAGGTGTCTCGAATCTCAATTCATCTGTCTTTGAAAAATTAAGTATAATAGACGTTTCGTAAATTAGTGATTAAATTTTAAAATTAACCATTTAAATATTCAATTGGTACAATTACGGAGTGTTGCGCTTACCCTTAACGGAACACCATCATTAATACATCAGGTTACTGTAGGCATGGATTTTGGATATTACGCAAGGTAGATTATTACAATGGGTTAAAATCTCATGAAGAAGCCATAAAGTCTATGTTTTATTCTTATTCATTGTCTATGTATTTATAAGTTGGTTGTACATTAAGTGTTTTTGTGCACATTAAGTTTTAAATCATTGTTTGTAGAGTGTTATATTTGTGTTGTACTTATAATGTGTGTTTGATATGTAATGTTTAGTATTATAATAAAATATGCATTTTATTTCATGCTTATTATTAATTTTGATTTCATATAAGTGTTATTTATACATATTTGTATGTAACTCTATATACAAGCTCTATATATATTGTCTAGTTGTGTTCCAATTCTTTATTTATCCATTTTCATTGATGAAAATTGGACGAAAATATATAAATATAGTAGGAAAAATGATTAGGGAAGTGCATAGAGTCATAAGGAGTCAAATATTAAAATGAAAACTTTATCTCTCAAAATATTTATATGGTTGTCGACATCAAAAAAGGAAGATTGTTATTTCCCTAGGTATTGATTTTAGTGCAATGGAAACCATATAAATATTAATACTAATATTTCTCCAAGTTGTGCAGTATTTAGATATACTATGGATATTTTATAGCGATAAACAAGAAACTCAATGGATAAAAGAATTCAAACAAATTATAAATATGAAAATTGATAATAATAAAAACGAATGTAAGATGTGATAGACTTAAGATAAACGGAACAAGTGCTTCAATGACAAAGAAAATAGAAGTGTTTAATAAGTCTATTGAGTCTTAGAATTTCATTAAAGGCCACATTAAAATATCTTTGATATTTCTCTTTTATTTAGCCCTGTTTTTAGTCCCTCGTATCTTTATACAAACATACAATTTGAGCTTTAAAACATGAAGTCAAATTTCACTTTTAGAAAAGTAAAAGAGATTTTACTAGAGTATGTCAACGTACTCTCGAAGGATATGTCAACATAGAGGCAGGTGTTTTGAAATTCAAATTCTAAATGAAAGGATTTTGGTGTCTTCTTGTAACAACCTGGTTCTTTGAGGTAATTAATAAAAGTTAATAATAATTATTTAATTTGTTAAATGGATTTTCGAGGTTAAATATGAATTTTTTTGATTTCCTTTATTATTTAAGAAATTAATTACTATTGATGCAGATGGTACTTTTATGTTAAAATGATTTTAAACGAGTTAAAAGTAATTGAACATTTTTTGTAAAGATAATATTAGTTATAAATGTGATACAAAATATTTCAAATAGGCAAAGGAATTTTATTTTATAATGAGTTGTTGAAATTGCTTAATAAATGGGTTTAACATGTAACTAAAGAACAAGTAGATCAAAATAAGTTATCATATGAAATAATATTTTATAAAATTTACATATACGGAATGAGTAAAATTGGTTTGCGAAAGGGATGATTTTGAAATGGAAATTTTAATTTATTTGGATTAATAAATGAATTTTAATATATTGTGTTAAATATAGCTAGTTTAGGTGAATAACTAAAAAAAAAGAATTTGTGGGAAATAAATTCTACAAAATTTTATAATGATATGGTTAAATTATGTAAATATAATTTTTATTTGAAAATTAATTGTGGTTTGGGTTGATTGGAAAAATATAATTCGTAAAAGAGAAGAAAACACACACACACACATATTTGTTTTAGTAAATTAAATACCAAGCCCACTTAACCCAAACTCAATCCTCACTTTCTCAATATCCATATTATTCTTTTTTCAAACATTTCTTTGGTACGGTAAATATTACGTATACTTTTCATTTATCAGTTTTATCTCCTCCTAAAATAAAACTAGGGCAAATCCCTTTTCATTCTACAATAAAATTAAAATACATTAAATTGCTATAAATGATCAAAGTCAAATATATGAATCTATATACCATTCAACAACAAAAGCTAAGAAGAAAATGTGAATTCGATCATGTTTTTGGAGACATGGAGCATGCAATAGAAGAAGTGGAAGCAAGAAGGAAGCATGAAGCAAGATGGGTATAAGTATTCACAAATCTATGTTTTAAATCTTTAATTCATATCATATGTTATGTTTGGATTGATATTTGGGTGTATAATGTTGCATGCATCGAATTGGAGGTGAAATAGTTAAAGAAGGAGGAGGATCGGTCTAAAATCGATCATCAATGGTCGAACCAGGTCGCGATAAGGGTGGATCAAGCGGCCAACCCCCAAGCACCAACTAGTCGACTACTACGTGTTGACCGGTGGTGCTATCGCTTGCACAAACGCATGAATGACACAGTGGAAAAGACTTATGCCCTTTGGCCAACCCACCCTGATTCAAGTCCTTTGTCATGCTATATTTGTAAGTGTATATTTTAATACTATATAAATTTTATCTACATTAAAAATAAATGTGAGAAATCAAATAATATAAATATGTAATATTATGAGAAATTTTTTATTTAAAAAGTTGGTATTTCGATATATTCAAAACTATTGATTTATTGAGTGAAAATTCAATTTTGGTTTAAAAATATTTCAAATATTTGTATAAATTTTGAAATTTTAAAAATATTTTCTAATTAATAATTTAAGTATTTTAAAGTGAATTCTGAGATTAATTAGTTTAAATGGATGTATAATATGTTTATGTTTATATTTTATTAAAGAAAATATGTATTTACTAATTTAAAGTTTATTTAAATATTCAATTTAATCTAAAATGATTATTATGCCATCTAATATTCTTATCTCTGTTATATTAAGATTGTATGTTGTGATTGATTTACTATTAAATATTGGTTTGATAAATCTTTACATATATATATATATATATAATTTGCTTTTGTGTACTTCCCTGATTTCTCATTCCTTTTATATTGGCCTGGACTTATAAGAATGATTCACTTTTGATATTAAGTTGATTAGTGTTTCGATATGATACAGTGATGACATCCTTTTATATGAATTTGTTATATTTTTGTTACTGATGATATAATTATGTATAGCGAGGAATCTGAATAAACGGAGGTATAATACCATATGGTATGGGACTTTCAGTGATAATTTCTCTGGTTATTCTTTGGAATCGTTACATAGAATATTATGGAGATTGAGTGTACTTCATAAGTAGTCAATAAATGACTAAGTATCGGGCAGTGGTATGTGACGTGATTGTGATATTTATTTGGTTATTCATTGTATATAGATGACATTCGCATGACAGGAATAGTATTATAAGATTTTACTTACATGAGGTGATTCTTATAGGTGTGAGCAAGGTATATGCACTTATTTTTGTTAGTACTATGTTCCATAATCATGATGTATTCCTATTCTTGGCGTTGGAGAGAAATAGATGGCTAGGATTCACCCTAATGGTCTGATCAAAGCATCATGCCACAGATCTATGAAAACTTTATTATATATTATATTTGATGCACATTATGTGACTAGGGTTAGGTGACCCACAGGGTAGGTGACATATAGCCCCTTGTATCGCATAGGCCGGCAGTTTATTACCTATAAGGGCAAAGGAGAGTCATGATTGAAGCAATGCGTAGACGAGCCGTTGGTGGATATATGTCACGATATTTGTTGAGATAACTTAAGATTGTAGGAGCAGATCCAATTAGGTGACCCGGGGCTCCTAGAGTGGGCATATGGCCATTACTCACCCTTTTGGTTCAAATAGAATGGTAGATTAGCATATACTACTGATACACCTCCCCTAAGGGTTAGGAAACCAAGGGTTAGGTTACCCACATATTGATGTATATATGACTCTACTTGGGAATTTATGCCTTCCCATCATGATATGTTATGATTTATTCATATATGAGCATATGATATTATATCTGGATAGGTGTCTAAAGTATAGTGGATTCTCGTATCTTTTGTTATACTAATAGGAAGCAAATCCTATCCTATGTGTTGATGATGATGCTTTTATTATTAAGATTGGGAGATACATTTGGGCAATGTCGCATGCTAGCCTGACTATACTTGGTGATATCTCACTTATAGATTGTTTTTGGATTTATACGATGATTTCTAGATATGGATGATTCATCAATTTGATGTTGATTCTATGATTTCTGATTGATAAGCTTTTACAAGGATGATGGCATCTTTATGCATAGTTTGGTGATGCTTGACGTCTTGCGATATGTTAGGGATTTTTTATGATTTTATAATTATATACTATACATTTAATTACTATACACATACTAATATAAATTGCATGTACATGCATCTAATAATAGCTAGAGATATTTACTTTTTATTTAATAAAAAATATACGTATGCTATAATTGCAAACCTTGGATGGTTAGAGCACTTTTATTTCAAACAGTATTGTTGGTGGAGTCCCTTGTAGACTGATAGTGAAATTCCATTGATGGTTGGTCAGGAAGGGGATGGTGATAGAGCTTGCAAACCAATTGTGAAATACAGTTAATAGGAGGAGGGTATTTTGAAATTTCAAATAGACACCATGGAAATTCTATTCATTAAATTACCTTTGCTAATAGTAGAGATATATATAGACATAACGTTTTTTTGGTAATTTCCTTTTTATACACACCAGTTAATCATTTTAGCGCATTTCTCTATGCTAATTATTTATATGAGTACCCTTGATTTAGACATAGTCTGACCTATGTGTTACTTATAATACTTGGATCAGTCCGAGACATTACATGTATAGGGACAATATAACCAGCTTGTATTTTGTGGGCATAATGGAGACATGATACATAGGATTGAAGTAGATAAATTGTATACATATCATCATGACGTATGTACCTTATACACATTGAATTATGTTGAGATGGTTGACATTTATGACGTTTTGTGTCCACGTCGTCTAATATACATATATATTACCGCTACAATTATGACTCTGTGTTCTATGTTATTTACTTTATTCTATGTATTGTTTTATCTTATAAGCACATGTGTTATTGCTTTATACTGAGATCGTGTAAATTTATAATGAGTATTATACGATATGAGATATGTGCTGGTGTTAGTACATGGGAAATATCACGTGTGTACCCCATATCGCCTCATTCTCCGTATTATCCGACAATGTTACTTAGTGATACTCTTGGATAGCATGGATATATAGGTGGGGTGTTATAGTTGGTATTAGAGTAGGTTAAGAATAATACAGTATATATAAGAGACACAAGTCAAGACCTTAGACAAGACTTAGAATCACCGCCCCCTTGGGTGTGTTGGGCAGTTAACCTATGACAAAGGACGGTAGGAGTATCAATGATTGCTAAAGTAATCATATGGGGATGTATTTGTTATTTTCCATATATATATATATATATATTATATGTATATGATATTTTTACTTTAACTTTTTAGAAGTAATTAAGAGTTGTTGAATTAAAGGAGGAGGTGTTGGTTGAACAGTAGAGTCGGTGTTGGGTGTGAACACTAGACCTTTGATGGCTTAATTTTGAATTGTTATATTTTGATTTTGATCAAAGTGCATAGTGGAAATTGATAAGTAGTTTTTCGCTTAGTGTATTGATTTAATATCTTATGCATACGTGTTTTCTTAATGACAGTTTGAATTGGATTGGCGATTAAGGTAAAAAGTAAAATTGAATTTAATTTTGATTATTGTTTGGTTTGATATTCATATATATTTATTAAGGTTATGGAATGGATTCAATTTTTGATCTTTACTTATTATGAATAAATGTGTATGGTCTTTGTTTAATATTATACAATGTTTGTCGAAATGCCTTATTGTTTTAATATATATTTAAAGAGTGTTTGAAAACGATTTGAAATTGGTGAGTATTTGTTATAAATAAGGATGCTGGTATATATATAATTTATCAAAAAATGTATTTGTAAAACTAAGTTGTTACCCGGTATCCTGGCCCGGCTACATTGGACTGATTGCGCAAGATAGATTCGACTGTTATCGAGAAGAACGACCACGGAGCTACGGCTGTAGAACTTGGAAACAGAGCTCAAATGGTTATATGAAGCCAGGATTAAACGAAGTTGACAGATAAAGGGCTTTAGAAATATGGGAGTTAGGTTGGAACTCAAAGGATCGACATAGCTTTATTGAGTAGGAGGGATGAATAGTTTTATGGAGTAGGAGGGATCGACATAGCTTTACGGAGTAGGAGGGATCGACATAGCTTATAGAGTAGGAGAGATTGGCATAGTTTCATGAAAGAAGAGGGATCTGAATAGCACTGTGCAATAGGATGCATCGACATAGCATTATGCAATATGAGGGATCGACATAGCATTGTGCAATAGGATGGATCAGCATAGCTCAGTGGAATAGAAAGGGTCGACATAACTTAGTGGAATCAGAGGGATCAACATTACATGATGGAATCCAATGGACAAGCATGAATAAGCAATCATGGATCAGCATACGTAGAAGGCAATGGATCGTCCTACTAGAGTTGGTCATGAGGGTTCGGCATGATCCGTTAGAACGGTTCAGTAGAGATATACTCCAAGTAGATTTGAACCAAGGATCAAGCAAAAGCACGAGTTCCACTTGTCCAATCAACATTATATTTGAAGAGCCAACATGTCTAAACATGAAGAAGCCATTGTAGGGATCGCTGCCCAAAATCAACCAGTGAAGGGATCGGAAAATATTCCTCTTCATTGGGATTTGGGCCTAGCGACCCCTATGGTGGGCCCATAGGGATAAGAAGGTGCTGTAACCGAAGTTTTAGAGAGATTGGCGGTCACCTTCATTTTTAAATACTGGCTTATGGGGTCATTATGAAGATCTTTATGCTGCTGGTTACATAGTTCTTTATTGTGACTAAGTTTTTTCCTTACTTCTTGTTGTTTGCTGTTTGTAATCAAATTAATAGTGAATCAATAAAGAGAATTTTCAAAGAGGACTAAGACATACGACGCCGAACCACTATAAATCCTGATGTTCTTGATTATTATTTTGATTTGCTTATTAGTCTACTCTATTCCTCTATTTTAATTTAATTTTCTTTATTTACTTCTCTACATAAACCTGTTCTTGGGTGTTTATGACCAATTCTGTTGCAAACGTAAGTGAATGTTTTAATTAAGGATCTTTCAATAAAGAATATTTTATAAATATTGTATTGGATTATGTTTTAATATAAGTTAACAAATATTTTATAGAAGAAAGTATATTAAAGGATTTGTGAAGATAATATTTTTTATAGATTTTTGAAATAAATTCGTGTTAACTTGTCCATTGAGTGATTTAGGAATCCTGGTCGATGCGTCTGACCAACGTTATCGATAGGAATTCCTAAGCACTGGAACAATGCACTTGGACATAATATTTTGAAAAGATTTAGATGTTATGAGAAAAATTAAAGTATTTTTAGATGGCTGAATATTTAAATAATGTTGTATGGAAAGTTAATTATTTTGAAAAAGTGAAGTGTGAAGACATTAATTGAAATGATTCTGGAGATAAGAATTTATATCTATTATCTTAATGGAGAAATGTATTGCAAAAGACATTTTATAAGTTTTGATATATTTTAAGCGATATATGCAGCCATTGGATATTGGTAGACAATTGAGGTCACTAGCGATGTAGTATTGACTTGCAGCCAACTAATATTAGTAAATCATTATGGTAAATGGCGAGGCTATATCTTTATATTTTATAACGTTCGTGATTTTGGTACATGGTATGTGTTGAAATAAGGATGTATTAGTACTGTATTGACTTTTGATAATCAACTATTATACTAAAATATTATGAACATAAGTGAGTATAGAAAGTTAATATGGAAGGAATTTTTTGGCATATGTATAAATTAATGACCTTTGAATAATATATTTTAACCATAAAGGAATCTTTGTGTATGAATATTACTAATTACTAGAAAATGAGTTTGTAAGATTTTAATTTCGAAATCAAATTTAAATTGGTATGCAAAAATATGAAAATTGTTTGTTTTATAAATACATATGAAGTATTTACGAAAGCTGGTACTAGTCAAAGAGAAAGTATTTTGTTTAAGATAAAGCGCTTTTGAATCAACATGATATTTTGAAATTTAGTTTGAAGTGAAATTAGTTTGATGGGAAAAAATTTATGATCGAAGTATGAGTAAAGATATTCATATGATTTTATAATGAATTTATTTTTAAAAAGGTAAAATAACCTTTTAAGTGGAAATTTTGGAAATAATTTTGACATTTGATATTTTAAACTAAAAATAAGTTTTTAGGGTATGATGTTGATTTAAAATAAAACTTATAAATTGGCATTTTAATATATTTTGTGGATAATGAGATGTTTTAGTTTTGTGATAAGCCACTGATGAAAAGTCCAATCATTAATTTTGTGTTATTTATTTGATGTTTGACGAGTTGAGGTAGATTCAGGATAGTAAAGATAGAAGATTTTGGATTTATATTGATGATCGATTATTTTTTACATAAATATGTGTGTGTGTGTGTATAGTATTGTTAAACAATGATTTATCATCTTAGTTACAGTTTTTCCCCCAAAGAAATTGCGATGACGCAATTTGCTTAGAGGGGTATTCTTTAACAACCCAATATTTTGGGGTAATTAATAAAAGTTAATAATAATTATTTAATTTTTTTCAAATGGATTTTAAGGGCAGTTGTGTTAAAATGATTTTAAATGAGTAAAAAGTAATTGATTGGTTTCTGTAAAAGATAAATATTAGTTATAAATGAGATATGAAATATTCCAAATATTAGTTATAAATGCGTTTAAAATATAATTAATGAACAAGTAGGTTAAATAAATTAAAATATGAAATAATATTTTGTAAAATTAAAATATATGAAGCTTAGGTTGGGAAAGGAATCATTTTGAAAGGGAAATTTGATTTTGTTTCTTTTTTGATAAAAATGGTAATATGGCTACTTGGAGACATTATAAGGATCACATGCCATATTTATATTAAATATAAACAAGTACAACAGTCTTACATTCACCGTAAAAACAAAAAAAACGTCAACTTGCTACACACATACATAAGCAGATAGCTCATTCGGGAGCAACAGCGCAAGAAACATATAGCTCACATATGAGCAATTACGAAAGGCAGCTACTCTTCAATATATTATGGAGAATAAAGCGGTACAAAAGCATGAACATTACTCCTTCAAATGTTACTACTCCTTCCCCTCCTTGTCACTCTCACGCCTATGATGTCTTCAATCATCTCCATTTGCCTTCATCTCTCTATAGCTGCCCATGGATACACAAAGTTTGAGAATTTAGAATATAATAAAATTGGAGCTTTTAAATTTCTTTTCAAACGTCTGATGTTTCTTTCATGCCATAGTAGCCACCAGAAAGCAAAATTCAATCTAATAAATTTGTTTAATTCATCTTGTTTAGTAAAATCAGCTCTTGTGTACGCCCAGAAATCGAGTTTATCATAAATGAGAGGACTACAATTCAAATGAATCCCAAGTTGAACCATACGTTTAGTCCATACACAGAAATTAAGATCATAGTCACAAAATAAGTGTGCAGTTTTCAACATCTTCACCACAAAATACACGTCTTTTAACAACATTCATCTTCTTTGCTTTCAGCATTCTACAAGTATTCAATTTACCATGAATTAGAATCCACATGTGCATCTTTACTCTGATGGGAACATCTTTGAAGTCACCATGAATTGAAATCCCAAAAACTACCTGCCTGAAAATTTTATAAGCTTATATAGGCTTTCACCTTAAACAACTTACTGCTACATAAACTCCATTTAAATGTGTCATTTTCCTTATTTAAATTGTAATTTTACAATGACATAATAATATTCATTAATTGACTTAGTGCTCTTTCCTTTATCACTCTGTTAAAAGATAATTTCCACTTAAAATTTGCTACATTCTCATCAAACATTTCACTATCCTTGTTATCTGCCAACTCAAATAAAGCACTAAACTCAACAGCAAAAGGAATTTACAATATCCAACTATCTAACCAAAAAGCAGTATTAGAGCAACACCATAATATTAACACCCAATTTAAAAAACAGAGCACTTATTTGTATTACCAAACCAAGAGAAATTTCCATCATTGCTAGTATTTATCGCCCATTCTTTCCAAAGAGCCTTTTTGTTACTCATCTTATCCCATACCCATTTGCAAAGAAGAGAAGAATTCGTATTTTTTAAGTTTAAAACCCCTAGACCTCCCTGAGCGTAAGACTTGCAAACTTGATTCCATGAAATTAAGTAACTAAGAACTTTAGTTTCCTTTTTCCTGTCCAAAAGAAGTTTCTTTTCAAAGTATCAATTTTTTCGAAATCTATTTAGGACATTTACAAAAAGAAAATCGGTAAAGTGGTGGTGCAAACAACACTGAATTTACCAATATCAACCTACCTGTCTTTGACAATGAATTAGCCTTCCATCTTGCTAACTTATTATCAAATTTATTAATGAGCAAATAGCAGTCTTGCTTTACTAATTTGCTTGGTCTTATGCACAAACCTAAGTAATTTAAAGGAAATTCCCCTACTATACAATTAAGCATATGAGTAGTGTTCTTAGTAATTGACTTTGGACAACCAATATTAATTATTGAACTTTTGTGAAAATTAATTTGAAGCCCTGATAAACTCTCAAAAGCATATAAAATGAATTTTAATGCAGCAATATGCTTACAGTCTGGGTCACTAAAGATAATAGTTTCGTCTGCATAATGAAGAGAATGAATGCCTCGCATTATATAGTTTCTGCCAAAACCTTTTTAAGATTCCACTACTACTGTTCGCTCTTAATATTTGGATGAAAACATCTAAAGCTAGATTGAATAAGAGTGGAGATAAAGGACCTCCTTGTCTCAATCCACGTCCACTACTAGGTTTAATTATCTTTCCTGCTACACTATTTACAAATATTTGGACCTGCTTGAACAAAAGATATTTGAAATATAGTTTAACCACTTTTCACTAAACCCTCTGGCCTTAAGAACATCAATGAGGAAGTTCCAAGCAATTGTTTCAAAATGCTTTGGCAAAATCTAACTTTAAAATAGTGCAAGGTATTGAATTCTTACTGCAGAAAGAGACTACCTCCTGTACCAATGCTGCCTCTATCAATCAATTAAAGAATCCATTTTACTTTTAAGTTTATTGGCCAGCACTTTCGTAATTAACTTGTAGGTGTCATTCAAAAGACGTCTTATAGGACTAAAATCAGACACAATGACATTAACTGCTTTTTGTGGGATCAAAATCACATTAGCATAATTCAGTTTCTCAAAATTCAAAACATCTGCTTCTAATTCATTAAAAATTCTCATGATATCAATTTTGATCCAGTTCTAATATTTCTTGAAGAAAAAATTTGAAATCCATCTGGGCTTGGAGCTTTGTCATTAGACATTTCATTAACTGCATAACATATTTCATTTGCTACAATTTCTTTGTCAAGTTTTGACATATTTGGATTAACAGGATACAACTTCTTCCGATCAACATCAACTCTCCTATTTCTACATTTTCCAAATATTTTCCCATACAGTCAGTGAAAGCATTGTTCAAATCATCTTATCTACTGATTTCCTCTTCCCCACATTTCACGCTATAGATCATGTTCGATCTTCTCCTCCCATTTGCAATTTATGAAAATATCCAGTATTTCTATCTTGCTCCTTAAGCCATTGGGTTCTTCACCTTTGCTTCCAAAATAACTCTTCCTGGTCGATCACTTACAACAACACCTTCTCCTTATCTTTTAGAAGAACCATTTCCTCCTCAAGCAATCCCCTATTTTCCTTGATGATATTCAGATCTAATATATCAATTTTCAATTGATCCTTCTTTATTCTAATATTTCCAAACAACTCTTTGTTCCACTTTTTCAAATTTTTTCCGAGATACTCTAACTTCTTGTACATGGTACAAGCAACATCTTCTATTTTCCAGTAATCATTCCATTTATTCATAAGCATATCGTCAAAACCCTCCTCTAAACACCGCACTTTGTCATATCTAAAAATTTCCTTCCTTCTATTATTATCTTCCAGATAAAAAACAATATGCAATGATCAGAAACAAGTGTAGCGAATCCTTTCTAAAATGACAAAGGACGTATATCTTCAAATTCTGGATTAATGAAAAATCCATCTAACTTTACCAGCATATGCGACTCTCTTACATTACTCCAAGTATATTTTCTATTAGTAACAGGTAGGTCAATCAGATTACATTTTCTAGCAAACTCACTGAAATATTCCATAGCACCATTATATTCTTCCACTCTTTTATTTCTTTCATGTGCAAATCTTATGACATTAAAATCTCTTCCAATTATTCAAGGGCCGTTGATAAATTTCTGAAAACTAATACATTCCTCCAACAAAAGTTTCCTTTCTTCTCTTGTATCATATGCATTTGATACAAAATATATCATTCCTGATCCTTTGTTTTCTATTACAACATGTAAGCGGTGAGTTTGTTTAATCTAATGCCTCAACGTCCAATTATCATTGTTCCATCCCATGAACATAACATCAACACTTCCTTTTGCTTCCAAAACCTCTATACATCCACAAGTTTCCATCCAAACATTACAGGGCTAGAAATTTTGGTTTCTTATAAGAGTATAGTGCTATCTTTAATAGAATTAAGTATATTTTTTGAACTCTATGACACTTCTCAAAAGCACCCAATCCCCAAAAATTCAAAGAGATTATTACCATTTAAAAGAGATAATCCTCTCTAATTCTTTCTTTCTAAATTTATCGATACCATCATCCTTATTACTCAGTGTAAATCCCGAGCATCTAGCTAAATCATAAATTTGATCATATGACAAATTATTTAAAAAAGCAGGTACAAAAACACTACCTTCCAAAATATGATCTAATTCCATCCATCTAGCACTTCTCAAAAGTATTGTCACTTCAGTTTGATCCATGATTTTCTTGCCTTTCTTATTTTCTAATTTTGAGCGCTCACCAATTATAGCTTGATTAATAATAATTCTTCTATCTAGCTTTCCAATCCTAGATTGTTCACCTATACATAATAATCATTAACAACAAGTCCTCCTTCAACTACTCTAAATCTACCAAGATCAACACTAACCCAATTGGTGTTACTTCCAGTAGCAGAATTTTCACTAGTTTCCTCGCTATTTTTCACATCAAAAGAAATAACTGTTGGGGATTTTGCGGTTCGAGACGGATTTGATGGCGATAGAGATGAAGACAATGCTGTACTTCTGACTTCAAGAATCTATGGAATAGATTCTTTCAGACAATAGTTCAACCCACCAGGTACAAACGGGTTATCGAACTATCGACTTTCAGGATTCAATGAAGCCCTATAACAGCGTAATCGAATTCAAAGTTTGTACGACTTTGATCCGACCAAGAACACTTCAGAAACTGTATCTGATGATGCAATTTGTATAGAGTATAATAAAGAGGAAGAAGAGAACAATTCTGCAATGGTTTCTGAATTTGCAACACCTTGGAGGCGTTACAAAATAGAGCAGCGGATTAATGGCATCGCAGAACTTTTTGGAAAGAAGAAGAGGATAGAAAACTGTTACGAAATGATTCTGAGCGTTGCTATTTATAGACGTGAAGAGGTGTCCATTTGCGAAGCGTCGCGACTGTTTGCAACGGTTCACAACTGTTACGAATGGATTCAAAAATTAAACGTCGCAACCTTTCGTTTGCAACGTTCAGAAAACCGTTTCGAAAACGTTACAAATTCCCGCCCTTTATCTAAATTCTGACCCGTTACTGTTCTTATTTTGATCAAAAAATATTTTCGGATCCGAACACGAAACCCGTACCAGGCCCGGTTCGGTCGGACGGACGGCGGCGCGCGTGTGGTG
Organism: Allium cepa; assembly: GCA_030765085.1. Taxonomy (NCBI): domain Eukaryota; kingdom Viridiplantae; phylum Streptophyta; class Magnoliopsida; order Asparagales; family Amaryllidaceae; genus Allium; species Allium cepa. The sequence continues at coordinate 378,215,421 of CM060932.1, forward strand.
TTGCATGACTTCTCTCCTCACAACAAAGCAAACATGTGGAAGCCCCAAGGCCCCATCATCCACTTGAGAAAGCTATACTTATACAAGTATAGTCTCCATTTTTCTACAATGTGGGACTAAACTCTTCTTTCTTCTTTTCTTCTTTCTCTTCCAAACAAAAAAATCTTAAAACCCCAAAGCTTTTGAAAATTTCACAACAATATCCTCCAATTTTCAAAATAAGAAAATAAATAAATAGGACGGCCGAATCACTAGAGTGACTTCCTACATACCCAAGTGAGATCAAGTCTATGTAGTTCTAAGATCAAGTTTTGACACATAAATAAAAAGTATCTTTTGAATTTAAAACCTTTACTTAGTGTAAACCATTCAAAGCCTTATCGAGATTGTATGGTGAACGAATCTTGAACCAAGTATCCCTAATGATAAAACCGGAACAATCACACATGTTGATTTCCTTAGATAAAGTGTTCTGTATTACTCAGCACGTTAATGGCCATGTGCTTAAATCCTGGTTCATGAGTCTACTTAGAAAGCGGTCTTACTTTCCTAAAAAACGGCCTGATTTCCATACTCATATAGGTAAGTCTCTTAAGGTGTTTCTGCGATACACCTTTTAAGGTTTCTAGACTTATTAAGGGAGTATATCCATCCTTTGTTCTTGCAGAATCCAACACTAAATATTATGGGATTATCAATTTAGTGTTCCATAATCATTCTCTTAACTTGTTGGTACCCATTGAACTTTGTCTATCCTTTTCAAGACATAAGTTGGGTTTCTGTTAAGGATGATCAACCTTCATTCACAGACCTTAGTCTTATTTCTTGTGACTTTATACAAACCATTGCCTTTGGAAGACCTTTTGTAAGTGGATCAGCCAAGTTTTTCTTCGTTTCTATGTAGTCAACAGTTATAACTCCTCTTTTGAGTAACTGTCTCACCATTTGATGTCTTAGACTCACATGTCTAGACTTTCCATTATATGTCTTATTAGACACATTGTATATTGTTGCTTGATTGTCACGGTTAATCACGACTGCTGGAGATGGCTTCTTCCATAAAGGGATTTCCATTAATAAATTCCTAAGTCATTCCGCTTCTTTACATGCATCTGCTAATGCAATCAATTCTGACAACATTGTTGAGTCAGAAATACAGGTCTGCTTCTTGAAAGCCCAAGACACAGCAGCGCCTCCTAATGTAAAGATCCATCCAGTCGTAGACTTGGATTTGGATTCTACATTGTTTCATGTTGCATCACTATATCCTTCTATTACAGAAGGATATCCTTTATAAGATAAACCATATTCAATGGTTCCTTTCAAATAAGCTAAAACTCTGGAAATGGCTTTCCAATGTTCGAAACCTGGATTACTCGTAAATCGACACAATATACTTATAACATGCGCGATGTCTGGTCTAGTGCAATGCATAGCATATATAAGACTCCCAATAACACTGGAATACTTTAGTTGAGAGATAGTACGTCCAGTGTTCTTTTCTAATTTAATACTAGGATCTAAAGTAGTTGGTGCTGGTTTGTCATCGTAATGACCATACTTTTGTAGGAATTTCTCTATGTAATGGGATTGATTTAGTAATAACTCCCCCTCTTTCCTAACAATTTTAATTCCTAAAATTACATCAGTCTCTCCTAAATCTTTCATATCGAATTTAGAAGACAGAAACTTTTTAGTTTCATTCACACAGGATATATTGAAACCAAATATTAGCATGTCATCAATGTATAAACATATTATAACAATACCGTTGTTATCCGATTTGCTTAAAATACATTTATCAGCATCATTAACAATGAATCCATATGACAGTGCAACTTTATCAAACTTCTCATGTCATTGCATGGGAGCTTGCTTCAGACCGTAAAGAGATTTTACTAATTTGCAAACTTTCTTTTCTTAGCCTGGGGTTTTGAAACCTTCAGGTTGTTCCATATATATCTCTTCTTCTAAATCTCCATTTAGAAAAGCAGTCTTTACATCCATTTGATGTATGACTAATTTATGAATTGATGCAAGTGCAATTAAACAACGTATAGAAGATATGCGAGCAACTGGAGCATATGTATCAAAATAATCTACTCCATGTCTTTCCTTATATCCCTTAGCAACTAATCTGGCTTTAAACTTATCAATGGATCCATTTGTATTCAACTTTTTCTTGAATATCCATTTACATCCTATAGGTTTAGCACCAGGAGGTAAATCAGTTAAAACTCAAGTTTGGTTTAACATTATGGAATTCATTTCATCATTGATAGCTTCTTTCTAGAAATTTGAATCTCTGAAACTCATAGCTTCAGAATAAGTTTTGGGATCATCATCAACGTTCATTACATATTTAATCACATTAAGGACTTCGTCCTTACTGCCTTCTACAAGATATGTAATGAAGTCAGGACCATAGTCCTTCTCTATTCTCGCTCTTTTACTTCTCCGTTGTTCAGTACTATTATCTGGTACTGACACTTCCTTACTGTTTTGAGCAGGAGCAGAATCATCGTCATTGATATCATTAGTCATACTACGTTCTGGACTAGATGATCTCAATGGGAACTCAACAATTTGATTTTCAAAAAATTCTACATCTACAGATTTTATAACTTCTAGGGTGTCAAGAATAAGAAATCTATAAGTTATACTATTAAGTGAGTATCCTATGAAAACACATTTAAATGCTCTATTTCCTAACTTTTGTCGTTTAGGGTCTGGTTTTCTAACATAAGCTAAACAACCCCAAACTTTAAGTCTAGTTAGGTTAGGTTTCCTATTAAACCATAATTCATAAGGGGAAATTATTCTTTTTAAGTAGTACTCTATTTAAAATATAACATACAGATAACATAGCATCACCCCATAGGTTATAAGGTAAATTAGAACTTATGAGCATGCAATTAACCATTTCTACTAAAGTTCTATTCTTCCTTTCAGCAACACCATTTTGTTGTGGTGTATATGGGGCAGTACATTGGTGAATTATACCTTGTTGTTTACAAAACAAGGTGAATTCATTTGAGAAATATTCACCACCACGATCTGAATGTAATATTTTAATTTTAACTCCTAATTGTGTTTCGACCTCTGCTTTGTAAATTTTGAATTTATCAAAAGCCTCATCTTTAGTTTTCATTAGATATACATATGCATATCTAGTATAATCATCAATGAATGTTATATAGTATTGGTTACCACCATAGGTGATATGACTTTTTAAGTCACCTACATCACTATATACCAAATCAAGCAAACCAGTTTTCCTTTCTACGGATTTAAAGGATTTCCGGTGTAATTTTGCTTCAACGCATATTTCACATTTAGAGATGGTATCGAAATCACAATCAGAAATTAATCCTAATTTATTCATATTCCTAATAGAATTATAATTAACATGTCCTAATCTACCATGCCATAAATTAATAGAATCAACAATATAAACAGAAGATTTCTTTATTAGATTCAACTTAATCATGCCGTTACAAGAGTATCCCTGTCCAATGAATTTACCATTCTTAGACAACACTAGTTTATCAGACTCATACACTATCTTGAATCCTCCTTTGTTAAGAAGGTATCCAGAGACCGAATTCTTACACATATCGGGTACATAGAATACATTGACTAATGTAAGAACTTTTCCAGAGGTGAGAAGAAGTTCTATAGTGCCTTTTCCCAGAACTTTGCTTGGAACCTTATTTGCTCCAGTAACTTCGTCGGCTTCTCCTTTATTTTCTTCGTAACTCTTGAACAGATTACGGTCTTTGCAAATGTGAATGGTTGCTCCAGTATCGAACCACCAATCATTATCATTGCCACTAACGGAGTTTGCCTCTTATACTACAGGCACAAGCGAGTCTTCGACCACATTCACTTTTTGTTGTTTCTTCCGCAGACGGCAGTCTCGGGCATAGTGACCGGGCTTGTTACAAAAATAACAAGCACCATTCTTTTTGTTGTTAGTTTTGGAATGATTTTTCTTAAACCGTGTCTCATTCTTTGGCTTTAATTTATCAGTAATTTCAACATTATTTGCCTTAGAATGAGACTCAGTTTGCGGATTATCATCTAGATCGTGTTTGCAAGAGTCTTCTTCAATACGAAGATGATGCTGTAAACCGTCTAAATTATAATCCGTTTCCGCATGCTTCATCTTTTTCTTATAATCATTCCAACTATGCGGAAGTCTAGAAATTATAACTCCAACAACAAAAGATTCAGGGAGATCAATTCCAGCATCTTTAAGTTGATTCACCAACAGTAAGATTTCGCTTACTTGTCCAATTATGGACTTATTGGTGACCATCTTGAAATTCATAAAATTAGAAATAAGAAACTTTTTATTACTTGCCTCGGATATGCGGTACTTATTCTCCAGAGCAGTACAGAGTGTCTTCGTTGTTTCCAAGGTCCTATGAGCATTGTAGACTGGGGTAGATAGCGCATTCAGAATATGGCCTCTGCATAGGAAATCGTCCTCTTTGCGCTTTGCACGTTTAGCCTTAGAGCAGCATCATCCTTATCAGTTTCCTTCGGGATTTCTTCCAAGTCATCTTCCAAGATGTAGAACAACTTGACGGTGACCAGGAAAAATTTCATCGTCTCTTGCCAACGAGTGAAATTGTCGCCATCAAAACGCTTCAATCGAGTTAGATGCTGATTCATAACTTGTAGAGCGCTCGAACCTTCCATGGTTGAAGTTTATTGTCTGAAAATTTGTTGGGGATTTTGCGGTTCGAGACGGATTTGATGGCGATAGAGATGAAGACAATGTTGTACTTCCGACTTCAAGGATCTATGAAATATATTCTTTCAGACAATAGTTCAACTCACCAGGTACAAACGGGTTATCGAACTATCGACTTTCAGGATTCAATGAAGCCCTTTAACAGCGTAATCGAATTCAAAATTTGTACGACTTTGATCCGACCAATAACACTTCAGAAAATGTATCTGATGATGCAATTTGTATAGAGTAGAATGAAGAGGTAAAAGAGAACAATTTTGCAATGGTTTCTGAATTTGCAACACCTTGGAGGCGTTACAAAACAGAGCAGCGGATTAATGGCGTCGCAGAACTGTTTGGGAAGAAGAAGAGGATAGAAAACTGTTACGAAATGATTCTGGGCATTGCTATTCATAGACGTGAAGAGGTGTCCATTCGCGAAGCGTCGCGACTGTTTGCAACGGTTCACAACTGTTGCGAATGGATTCAAAAATTAAACATCGCAACCTTTCGAAAACCGTTGCAATTCAAACGTGTGGAGGCACACGTGTGCCATGACTTCTCTCCTCACAACAAAACAAACATGTGGGAGCTCCAAGGCCCTATTATTCACTTGAGAAAGCTATACTTATACAAGTATAGTCTCCATTTTTCTACAATGTGGGACTAAACTCTTTTTTTTTTTTTTTCTTCTTATTTCTCTTCCAAACAAAAAAAAAAAAAAAAACTTAAAACCCCAAAGCTTTTGAAAATTTCACAACAATAACTATAGGATTACTGAAAGCACCATCATTATTATCTGCATCTGCTACTTGAGTCTCGGTCACAATAACCTCCAGATTCCTCTTTTACCTCCATATTTTCATTTTCCCACCTAAGCCCACAGGTATACATTATCGTTGAAACTTTTATTATCCATTACTGCACTAAGATCCCCTATATACCTCCTCAAAGACGCTTCGTGGTAAAATCACCAATATATAACTTGATTAAAGATGGAAGCGTACTAGGAGAAACCAGTTCAATTTCAGCTTTTAAACTAGAGGAATCTGCAGCAGTCTCCACATCCCCTTGGAATCTTTTAACATCCCCAATCTTCATCAACATGCACTTGAGCACATCCAGATTTCGGCAAATCAATAGGAGCTTTTTCAACACAACCTAGACTCTCTCTTTAGTTCCAATCAATTTTCTCCCTGCTTGAAGATTCCATCTTCTTATATTCAGAATTTGCAATAATGATAGATCTAACATTTTTACTATTCAATAAAATGGTGGGGGATTTTGCAATTAATTCATCATTTAGTCTTTTCACTTCCCAATTCCAATATTTGACATAATTTCCAAATCTTGACCTAAGATGTTCCTTGATTTGAAACTTAGTAAATGGTCCTTTGATTATCAATATAAAAACCTAAGAATTAGCATTCCTAAGTTCATTTTGAATATCCGCAGAAGAAATGAATACTTCTAATCCCTCTCGGCCTCCATTTTAGATTCAAAACTGAAAAAAGAATACATGTTTTTACATTTAGAATTGGGAGAGAATTTGCATGCAAAGCCTTTATCATCCATTCTTTTACACTTCAAACAAACGATCGAGCTTCTGCAATCTATAACCTGGTGATCATCCAATCCACATCTAAAACATTTCTTTTTTGATTTAACTTCTCTTAGAAAATCATTGTAGTTTTTAGAGCAAAGCTTCTCTATAGCTAGATACGTGAAAATCATGAGAGTAATTTTCTGAATCTTGATTTGGGTGAACGCCATTATCACATGAGGAGGAGAACGCCATTATTGTAAATGGAAATTTGAATTTATTTGGATTACTAAATGGATTTTAATATATTGGGTTAAATATAGCTAGTTTGTGTAAATAATTAAAAATAAAAAGGAACTTTTGAGAAATAAATTCTATAAAATTTTATAATGATATGTTGTGCTTAAGTGATGTAAATATAATTTTTATTTGAAAATTAATGGTGGTTTGGGTTGAATGGAAAAATATAATTCATAAAAGAAAAGGATATATATATATATATATATATATATATATATATATATATGTTTTAGTAAATTAAATACCAGGTCCACTTAACCCAAGCCTGGTCTCTAGTTTCTCAATATCCAGATTATTCTTGTTCTCAACATTTCTTTCGTTCAGTAAATATTATGTATACTTTGCTTTTATCAGTTTTATGTGCTCCTAAAACAAAACTAGGGAAAATCTCTATAGTAAAATAAAAATCCAATAAATTACTCAAATTATCAAAGTCAAACATATTAATCTGTATACATTCAACATCAAAAGCTAAGAAGAAAACGGGAGTTCAATCATGTTTTTGTAGACCTGGAGCATGCAATAGAAGGGGTGGAAGCAAGAAGGAAACAGGAAGCAAGCTGAATATATGTACTCATAAATCTATGTTTTAAATCATTTAATTCATATCACATATTGTATTTGGATTGATGTTTGGGGTTATAATATTCTGTGCATCGAATTGGAGGAGAAATCATTTAATTCATATCACATATTGATGTTTGGATTGATGTTTGGGGTTATCATATCACAACATGTCGACCGGTGATGCTACCACTTGCACAAAAGCATGAATGACATAGAGGTAAAGACTTGTGTCCTTCAGCCACACCACTTAGGTTTGCATACAACGTTATACTGTTTTTGTATGTGTGTATTTTAATAGCAAATATTTTATATTTGCAATGAAAATAAATATGAGAAACTATATAATGTAAATATATAACTTTATGAGAAAATTGTTACTTAAAAATTCTGTATTCCGATATATTTAAAATTATTGATTTAGCATAAAAGTTCAATTTAAGTTTAAAATAAAATTTTCATAGATTTATATAAATTCTAAAAAATAAAAATATTTTCTAATTAATAGTTTGAAATTTTTAGACTGAATTTTGTGATTAACCGGTTTAAATAGATGTATATTATGTTTATATTTATATTTTATTAAATATAATATGTATATACTAATTTAAAGTTTATTTAAATATTCAATTTGATTCTAGAATGATTATTATTTGATTCTAATATTTTTATCTCTTTTACACTAAGATTGTATGTGGTGAATGATACGCTATTAAATATTGGTTTGTTTGATCTTCATACATATATACATACATATACATACATGCATACATACACATACGCACACACAAATATATATGGTTTTAAATGGATTTTCTATCGAATAGAAAACCGTCAAATTATATCGTTATAAAAATCACAATCGTACAACGTACAATTGTAGTGTACAAGGAAAGCAAAAAATTTAAAATCACTCAATCAAATTATCACAAACATTTGAAATTGTGTTGACCAAAAATTATTAAAAACAAGAGAAAATGGAATTTTAAACTATGAGATTAGAAGGCTATTTAGAGGCAATCCATTTTTCATGATCATACAAATCAACACAAAATGAATTTATGATCTTACTTTATAAATCACTTAGGAATTAGTTGATGCATTTATTATAAGTATTGCTTAATTATGATATCGACTAACACAACTTACTCCAACAAACTTTAATACACCCTCTAAATTCACCTGTCCAATCTAATGAAGATGATTATGAAATTAAAAATAAAATCTATTTTAAGCATGATTTATTTACTATGAATTAGTAACATGGAGCATCAAATTTTGATTCTAGTTTTACTTTGATCGCTAAAATCATATTTAGATGAAAGAGTAACTTGTGTTTATGTTTGATTAAGCATAGCCTATTTGTTATGAACAATATATGCTAATAAATTCACTAATAAATAATAAAATTCCATTAACATCCAAATTTCCATTGAGCACAAAACAAGAGATCATAAACGAAATCATTATGTTAATTTTATATAACACATGAGAGCTTCATTACCACTAAATTGAAGAGGTTTAACTTTTCATATTTTAATACATATTAATATAAATTGATTTCAAAATAAAAATAAAGGAAATGAAAAATAAGTAAAAAGAACAAGAGCTAACTAACTTGCATAAAAAGAAACTAAGCTACTTGCATGAAATAAAAGAGAGCATAAGATAGAATAAAGTAAAAGAGCATAAAAGAAAGTTGCATAAAAAAAAAGGTTCAGAAAGCCATTAAAGAGAAGCTTTTATTTCTAATTTTTGATTACAACTCTGTTTATTCAGGTAGGAAGTTTACATGAAACATAAAATGGTATTTATACAAGTCTAAAATCTTAATCCCTTTTTAGGGTGCTACCAAAAATGCCCATAATTTTTTGTGGCTTCCAAGTCATCATTAGCAGGTAATTAATCCTCCACTAACATGTGCTTTTGTTTTTAAATATGGTCCATTAGTAAGTTGGCAAGTAGGCTCCTCCATATTGATTTAGTTCCTTCGTTTCTTTATTCTTTTGGCTTTCAACACCTATGCATACATCCATGAAGCCTCTTCTAAATTTCACTCAATTTTCTATAAAATTAAATTAAAATGTGCAAATAAATTTTCTCAAAATAAATGCATACACAAAATTACCATTTTTCCCAAATGTAGGTGAGTGAATGATGATTTGAAAACACTTTTGTGTTTTGGTTCAAACATGTAAAAATTATCTTGTTATGTCATTTATTCTAGTAGGAGAAGATTAAGTATGAGAGTAAAAATGTACATTCTTACGTGCACATCAAATGCTCCAACACTTATCTTTTTATTCGTCATCGAATAAAGTAAAACTAAGACAAATCCACTTTCGTAGGAAGCACGATTGCGTTGAGCATATGCAACAAGTCGTTAAACCTCTAGGTTTCCCTACTAGGACGAGTGTTATCTCGTGAGGGCTTTTAGTGGATACCACCCACAAAATCCAATGCGAAATGTTAAGTGCCTCATGCAAGTTTTATTTACAAAGATATGAATGCAAATTTATGTTTACAAAATGAAGAATTTATTTTTAAATTAATAAAAGATAGTAATATACAAGTCACGGTCATCATTAAGAAATTTTAATCTTTTACTAATCAAAATTTCCAATAAAAATTAAGTTTTCATTACATTTCAACTCTAATTTGGCTAGTTGTTTCAGTTGATAGCATAATGCAATTATGAAATAAATTCTTTGATTGATTGTCAGCATCTGCAAAGTGGTATCTTCATTTCTGTATGTATAACAAGTCAAATCTGTAAAGTCAGGATAATGCTTGGGTTTCAATTTCTTGCTCTCTCTTCATTTGAGAAAAATGAGCTCCTCCTCTCGCTCACCTATAAATTCCAAGTACAACTTTAAACGATGACCATTCAATTTAAAAATCGATCCATCCTTTGGGTTTTCTATTTATAAGGCACCATGAGGAAAAATAGCACGTACGATATATGATCTGATCTATCTCGATTTAAGTTTTCCAGAGAATAAATAAAGTCAAGAGTCATACAAAAGAACCTTTTGATTTGGCGAAAAAGTTTTTCTTGACTTGTCATGAAAATCTTTGGTTTTTCCCTTATAAATTTTCGAGTTTTCATACGTGTCGTTCCTAATCTCCTTTATTTCATTGAGTTGCAAATTTATGTTTTCGCCAGCCTTTTCAAGACCAAAGTCTATGTTCTTTATTGCCTATAACGCTTTATATTCAAGCTCGATTAGTATGTGACATGCTTTACCATATACTAATCGAAAAGGGGACATCCCAAGATAGGTTTTAAAAGCGGTTATGTAAGTCTAAATTGCATGTCAATTTTTGAAACCAATCTTTTCGATTTTTATTAATAGTTTTCTCCAAAATTTGTTTGATTTGTCAATTTGAAACTGCGACTTGACCACAAGTTTGAGGATGACAAGGAGTGGATAACTCGTGGGTCATCGAGTATTTCTTCATTAAAAATCGAAAAGATTGATTACCAATGAGTTTCGTTTTCACTTATTATCGTGCGAGGAGTGCCAAACCCAGCAAAGATGTTTTCTTTTATGAATTTCACAACTACATTGTGGTCATTTGTTTTACACGGAACAGCTTCAACCCATTTGGGAATGTAATCGGCGGCAAGAAGAATACAAAGATTTCTGACAGAGTTAGGAAATGGTCCCATAAAGTCAATTCCCCATACATCAAAAATTTATATTGTAAGGACGAGGGTCAAAGGGATCACGTTTCGTCGAGAACTTTTTCCTAATATTTGACACGATCACACGCTTTACAAAATTCAAATGCGTCCTTGAAAAGTGTAGGCCAATAAAAGCCACATTGGAACACTTTTTCAACGGTTTTCTTAAGACTGAAATGTCCACCACACTCTTGATCATGGCAGAACGAAAGAACACTCTTGATTTTGCTATCTGAGACACATCATCAAATGACTTGGTTGGAACAATACTTAAATAAGTATGGATCATCCCAATAAAAATATTTCACTTGGAATAAAAATTTGTGTTTATCTTGTTTGGAAAAATTAAGGAGTTTCTTTAGTGACTAAATAGTTCACTATATCGGCAAACCACAGATCGATGGAAAAGTAAAAAGAGTTGTTCATCGGGAAAGTTCTTATTGATGGGCAAAGAAGGTGGTGTATATGGAAGACAAGACAAGTGCGGATTCTTTTTGTCTTTGATTATACCATCAAATTTCTAGAGTAAAAGGATGCAACAAATCAAACGAGACTTAGCATCCTTTTTAGCAAAAAGGCACCTAAGAGCGGAATGGTCAGTTTAAACCGTGATATGTGAGCTTGTCAAATAAGGTTGAAACTTTTCTAGTGAAAAAACTATGGTTAGAAGCTTTTTTTCGGTGGTTGTATAGTTGAGTTAAGCGTCGTTTAAAGTCATACCAGCGTAGTAGATGAAGTGAAGAATTTTGTTGATGCGTTGTCCTAAGACAACACCAATTGCAAAGTTAGAAACATCATACACCATTTCGAAAGGAAGATATCAATTGGATGATCAAATGATTTGAGCAGAACAGAGTTCATTTTTAAGAAGAAAAGACACAAATTGAAATCAAAAACAACATCTTTTCCTAAAAGACTAGTAAAAAGTCGAGCAATTTTGCTAAAATCTTTTAAAAAGTGTCGATAAAGCAAGCATATCCTAGAAATGATAGAATATCCTTAACGGATTTGGGAATGGGTAGAATCGAAATGACATCAATGTTTACTTTATCTACCTCAATGCCCTTATTTGAAATGACATGTCCGAAGACTATGCCTTGTTAACCATAAAGTGGCATTTTTCCCGATTTAAAGTTAAATGTTTCTCTTTAGGATGATGTAAGCACTCGGAAAAAGAATCGCCAAAGATATAGAAATTGTCCATAAAAACTTCTAGAAAGCATTTGATCATGTCTAGAAGAGATGCTAACCATGCATCGTTGGAAAGTCGTAGGGGCGTTACAAAGTCCAAATGGCATATGCCGATAAGAAAAGGTTCTGAAGGGACATGTGAAACTCTTTTTCTCTTGATCTTTAGGAGCGATTGGAATTTGGTTATTACTGGAATAACCATCAAGAAAGCAATAAAATTCATGATCGGCTAATCATTGAAGCATTTGGTCGGTGAAAGGAAGAGGGAGATGATTTTTACGTGTTGCAGCGTTTAATTTTCGATACTCAATGCAAACAAGCCAACTGTTTGAATATGAGTTGGAATGAGTTCATTAGCATCATTCGTGATAATGGTGAGTCCAGATTTCTTCTATACGACATGAGTTGGGCTAACACATGAACTATCGAAGATGGGATAAATGATATCATTATCAAGGAGCTTAAGAATTTCTTCTCGTACCACATCTTTCATGCTACGGTTAAGACTTCATTGTGCATCATGAGTAGCTTGGCTTCGTCAATTAAGTGAATGAGATGTTGAGTAATTGCAGATTTAATTCCCTTAATATCGGTAATGGACCACCCAATTGCTTATTCTTTTTTGAAAGAATTGAAAGAAGAGACACTTCTTACTCAAGAGAAAGCTTGGTAGAAATAATGATGGAAAAAGTGCGATTTTCACTTAAGTATGCATACTTAAGGGGAAAAGGAAGAAGTTTGAGATCTAACCTAGGAGGTTACCCGGCCCAATCAAAGATATCGGTTGACTTTCGAACTCAACCGTGAGAGGTTCGAAGGGAAGTGTGTCTTCGATCTCGTTTGGGACGTCTTGAAACAATTGTTCATACTCCACCTCGTGTTTATTATTAAGGTCAACTGTCTCATTTTCAAAGTTTTTGTGAATAGCGCTAACTTCTGAAGTCTGGTTAAATGGTTTGTTTGGTTGAATTTCTAAATTGAAGATGTTGATATCTATGACTATGTTACCAAAGGAAATTTTCATTGAACTACTTTGATAATTGGCTAAAGCATTTGAGGTGGCCAAAAAGGGTCGTCCTAAAATCAACGGAATTTGACTCATAGCATTGTTTACATGTTGTGTTTTGAGGACGATGAAATCAACTGGAAATATGAATTTCCCTGCTTTAATAAGTACGTCCTCAATTTCTCTTACGGGTTTCTTTATAGAATGTTCTTAAATTGAAGGGTAACTCTTGTTGATTTAAGCTTACCTAAGCCTAATTGTTGATACATGGAGTATGGAATCAAGTTTACACTTGCCCCTAAGTCTATAAGCATTAATTAATCGTCTTGTCTCCTATCATACACGAGATTGTGAGGGCAACCGAGATTTCATAGGTATGGATTGAAACAAGACTTCACTTATATCAGCCGCTAAAAAGACATTTTTCGTCACTTGCGTGTTTCTTTACTGCGCCCAAGTCCTTCAAAAATTTGGCATAGATCAGGACTTGTTGAATTATGTCTAAAAGAGAAACGTTGGCTTTGACTTGCTTAAAAATTTCTAACACTTTTTCCATTTGTTTCGAATGTTTCTTAGCACGAAGTCTATGGGAAAATGGAGCTTGTAGCTCATAAGGTCAGTCTACTTGAGTTGGTGAAGGATGTGATTCAGAATTAGATTCGCTGTTCAGATTGGATCTAGTTGAGGGTACTGAAGATCTGGAAGAAATTTACGATAAGTCATTATGATTGACAATTTGGTTATTGATTTGCTTATCGGATCGCAAAATGGTAATAGCATTCATTTGATTCAAATTGCTAACTTGAACAACAAGAGCTTGATTTGAGCTTGTGTTTTGATTTTTAGGGTTTGGAATTGGTTGACTCGGAAATGTATCTTGTTTGCATTTCGAGTTTAGCAATTGATTGACTCATACTTTGCACGTACGAGATTAACAAAAAATTTAAACTGTTATGCGATCGAAAATTTTGAGTGGTTGCTTTAGCCAATGTTTTCAAACTTTTCTCAAGTGAAGTCACTCGTTTGTCATTTTGGAGAACAAAAGATCGTTGCGCTTAATTTTGAGAAGTTGGCGCAAAGTTTTGTTGAAACTGATTTGATTGAAAAGGATAATTTGAAGCATTATTTGAAAATGCTAGAAAAGATGATCGAACTAAATTCGTGTTTGAATTGTTTTGGTTCCAAGCGAAGTTAGGATGATTTATCCAATCGGGATTGTATGCTAGAGGGAATGGATCATTCCTAACTTTGTTAAAAGCATTTATATGTTCTAATGAGTGAAATCAATCGACAATGTGGTTTGGATCATTACATTTATAATACAAGCCTTGAGAAGTCTGGTTCATTTGATTAGATGAAAGAATATTGTCAAATTTGTCTATCATTGCATTGATTTTCATTCTAAGGCTAAAGACGATCCTGTGTAATGTGCACTCGATCTTGAATAGATTTATTTCTCGTTAGATCGTTCCCATTGAGATGATTTTTCGACCAAGTTTTCAAGAAATTGCCAGGAGGCATCATGATAGTTATGCTGGAAAATTTCTTTGAAACGTTGATTCAAGCATCATTTGAGAGTTATTTTCAAGTCAGTCGTATAAGATTTGGCAAAGAGTCCATTTTTTGAAATTGTGGCGTGGACATTTTATTAAAGTCTCCTTCAATCTTTCAAAATATTTTCCAAAGGATTCGCCCCCAAATTGATGAAATTTTACAATTTCATTTCGAATTTTGTTTGTTTTTTTAAGTGGTAAAATTTCTTTAAGAAAACTTTTAGAAATTCATCCCAAGTTTTAATCGAATTCAAGGGCAAGCTATATAACCATTTCTTGGCATAATCAGTAAGTGCAAATGGAATTAACCTAAGTTTTATTCCATCATCGCATAATCGTTGAAGTTTTATAGTTGCACAAACTTGTACAAATTTCGTTAAAAATATGTAAAGATCGCCATGTTCAAAATTGCTAATTTTAGAAGTGTGTTAATGTGGCTTAAATGAATTTCAGAGTGTTTACCTGTTGGGGCAGGTAAGGTGATGCAAGAAGGGATAGAAACTCAATTAGGAAAAATTCTGTCCATGAGAGTTATAAGGGGATTTTCGTTTGACATTGTCGAGAGATTGTTTTTTCGAGTTAAACGATTAGTTGATGTATCACGAGTCTAAACGCTCATGCACAAGGGAGAAGATTAAGAGGCGGGAGAGGTGAACAACAAGGTAACTGAATAAGAGTTAAAGGTTTTTGAGAGAGGGATTTTTTTTTGAATTTATGTTTTTATTATACTAAAAAAATGTTTTTTTTTTTCTGATTTTTTTACTTCAAATAAATGCATTTTTTTTATTTGTTCGTTTTCTTTTTTAATAGAAAAGGTAAGAAAATTGTTTTTTTAACAAAAGGAAACTGTTTTTCTGGATTTTTGATTTTTTATATATGCATGAAATTAATGCAACTAAATGAATGAAAGGACTTAAGCAAAAAATTTCTATCATTGGTAGCTCATAATCCAAAATTGTACTTGGCACTTTGACTTAATTCGATAAAACAATTATAGGCCAGGTAACGAATAGGAATTATGAGTGCGCCATGAATCACCGTAACAGTGCAGCTGAAGGTTAAAGTACATTCAGAGAAATAATCACTATAATATCTTACGAATCAATATAATACTTATAAATGATTATTACTCTATCATTGCCATAGATACTAAGAAATAATTTGTTA
Source organism: Allium cepa (assembly GCA_030765085.1). NCBI lineage: Eukaryota > Viridiplantae > Streptophyta > Magnoliopsida > Asparagales > Amaryllidaceae > Allium > Allium cepa. The sequence continues at coordinate 378,231,174 of CM060932.1, forward strand.
AAAGAAATCAACTTGTTAAAATACAAGTTTGTTCTATATGATCCCGTGACACCCTTAAGTCAAACGTTTAATCTTTATCCTTTTAAGTAAATTTTTATAATAAAATGAAATGCAATTTCAGGTCCAAGAAATGGGTGATAAAATCCCCACCTTATGTAAAGTTGGGCATTGCCCTTAAAAAATCAAAACAAGATGAAATGATGCAAAATATAAATTAAACATGCCTTAACAATGCAACTAATTATATAAAAGCAAGCAATCAAAAATGCAAGAAAAATAAAAATAGGAGTTAAGAACACGATACCAGTGTAATCAGAATTATTTACTTAAAAGCAGCGTTTTTTAGCATAATTTTTTTGACAAACAAAGCAGAGCAATTCCTTTTGTTTCGGTTTCCCACAATTTCCAACCTGAAAGTTTGAACAAAAATTTCTTTTCGTTTTCTTACAATAACATAACGAAAAAGAACAATTTTTTTATTGTTTACCCAAGCGAAAACAATTTTTTAAAATTTTCGATATATTTTTTAAAGTCAAAACAAAACAACCCAACCCAATTAAAAAAAACTCAAAATTTAATAGCCAATTCAAGAATTAAAAAAAAAATTAAACCTAACAAAAGAAAACTCAAACTCAATTTAAAACCCACGCAACCCAATACAAACTCAAGGACGTAATACACTATCCCTACTCAGTTTAAAAACACGAATTCAGTTTAAAAATGCAAAATAAAACCAAAAGTAAAAAAAGGAAAATGCAGTTGAAATAAAAGAAGGAAGTCGCAAATTGGTTTCGTGAGGCAAACAGAAGAAAAGCAATTTCGTGAGGGCGGGATTTGAGATTAGAATTTAGATAGCGGTTGAGTTGTGAGGTCGATTGAAGGTTGCTGATTAGCAGGTTCGTGGCTTCGGATGATTGGTGGTTGCGCTTTTGGGTGCATGGATTGGGTTCGGTTGCGGTTCGATGAGGTAGCGGGTTTGCTCGATTGTAGCAGGGAGGAATTGGGTGGTTGCTAGAGATGGTGAAAATTGGTTCTGGTTTGTGATTGGATTACGTATAGTGTTTTTAGGTGGATGGTAGGTAATGGATGTTCTGGGGATGGGTGGTGATTGGTTGCTGGAGTTCGGATGTTGGAGTTAGGCCATTTTGTTTGAGTTGTGAGGTGAAGGTGGATTGAAGTGAATGTAACAGGATGATTTGTGAGATGCATGAAGTTGTAGGAGGATATGATATAAGAATTTGCAATGGAGTAGTGAGGTTGGCTGTTGATGAGGATATGTTGAGGAAGTGTATTGTAATGTAAAAGAAACATAGGAAATATAACAGAGAACTTACAATGTAATAGAAACAGAAACACAGAGAAAACACTGAGTGATATGCAATATAATAGAAAATATAATCTGTGAACAGACTCTGAAACGTTAAAATAGAGTGTGAAATGAGCTAGGGATGTTTTGGATGATGAAATATGAATTTTTTTCTAATTTTTCTAATGACTAAAGAAGAAATGCAGGTTGTGTTGAATATGAAGAAAATAAATAGTGAACAAAATGTAACAAATGAACAGAGAACAAAGAATAATAAAGAATTTAACATAACAAGATATCATAATTAAAACAACGAATGAGCAAAAAAAATTTGAAACTAAAAAAATAAATGCAAAATAAAACAAAATTAATTCGAAGTGTAAATAAAAATTAAATTACTTTTCCCTATCAATGGTGCCAAAAGCTTGATTCAGAAACGAATTTCCTATCGATTAGAAAAACACCGAATTATATCGTTATAAAAACCACAAGCGCACGATGTATAATCGTAGTACATATTCGAGTAAGATCGATCTCACAAAGAAGGAAAAAAAAATTAAATCACTCAATCAAATTATCCCAAATGTTTCAAATTGTGTTAACTAAAAATTGTTGAAAATAAGAGAAAATGGAATTTAAAACTATGAGATTAGAAAACAATTTAAAGACAAATCACTTCTCATGATCATATAAATCAACATAAAATGAACTCTTTTTAAATCATTTGTGAATTAGTTGGTGTATTTATTATACATATGGCCTAATTGTGATATTAACTAACACAACTTAAACCATCAAGCAATAATACACCCTCTAAATCCTCTTGTCCAATCTAATAAAGATAAAAATAAAATCAATTTTAAAATTGATCTATTTACTATGAATTAGTAACATAGAGCATTAAATTTTAATTCTAGTTTCACTTTCATCACTAAAATCATATTTAGATGAAAGGGTGACCTGTATTTATGTTTGATTAAGCATAGCCTATTTTTTATGAACAACATATGCTATCAAATTCACTAGTGAATAATAAAATTCCATTGACATGAAAATTTCTATTAAGCACAAAACAAGAGATCGTAAGTGAAATCATCACGTTAATTTTATATGATTCATGAGAACTTCATTACCCCTAAATTGAAGGAGTTTAGCTTCTTATATTTGAATACATATTAGCATAAATGGATTTCAACATAAACATAAAGGAAAGAAAAACTAAGTAAAGAGAACAAGAGCTCACTAACTTGCATAAGAAAAAACTAAACTACTTGCATTAAATAAAAGAGAGCATAAGATAGCATAAAATAAAAGAGCATAAAAGAAAGTTGGATAAAAAAAAGAACAAGGCTAAGAAGCCATTAAAGAGAATCTTTTATTTCTAATTTTTGATTTCAACTCTATGAATTCAAGAAAGAAGTTTACATGAAACATAAGAGGGTATTTATACAGGTCTAAAACCATAATCCCTTTTTAGGTTGCTTTCAAAAATGCCCTCAACTTTGTGAGTTCTCCAAGTCATTATTAGCAATTAATTAATCGACCACTAACATATGTTTTTTTTAAATGTGGTCCATTAGTAAGTGGGCTCCTCCATGTTGATTTAACTCTTTCTTTTCTTCATTCTTTTGGCTTCCAACACTTATGCACGCATATATATATGGAGCCTCTTCTAAATTTCACTCAATTTCCTACAAAATTAAATAAAAATGTGAAAACAAGTTTTCTCAAAATAAATGCATATGTAAAATTATTATTTTGTCCAAATGTAGGTGAGTGAATGATGATTTGAAAACACTTTTGTATTTTGGTTCAAACATGTAAAAATTACCTTAATATGTCACTTATTTTAATGAAAGAGGATTAAGTATGAGAGTAAAAATGTACATTTTTACGTGCATATGAATATATATATATATATATATATATATATATGATTAATTTGCTTGATCTTTCATATTGTCCTGGATTTATAAGAATGATTCACCTATCAAGTTTATTTCAATTCAAAGAATACCAGCATGAAAATCGCCAGATCTAGGTTGAATGAGAAAATATCTCCAAATTCGAAGTTCCAACATGAAGAATGGTTCAAGATGCATAAAATCCAAGAATTCATACAGGTCGTACCGATCGATATGGATTGGTACCGACCCATGCCTTTGACCTCTTCCGTGACTTTACTTCTAGCATAGTACTAGTCTTCAAACACTTATTATCCAAAGTTACAACGAAAATATTAGTCGATGATAGAGTTAGGAGAATGCATAAGGGAAATTGTGTAACTTGTACATATATTTAACTCAATAATCAATTTTATTCGAAAAAGGGTGTTTTCTTTCTATATATATAATGTATTACATAAATTAATTAATTTAATTAAAAGTATATCTAATAGAAAATGCATAGATAATATGTTTTGTGATAGTAGTTACAAAGTACTATAACCGTAAGTAATGTATCATAATGAAAATAAATATACCATTTTAAATATTCCTAGTCAAAATATATCGATACTGGATATCGATACATCAGTTGAAACTAGAGTACGTTACTCTGTCCAAATTTTGGGCATTTTATTACGCATGGCTACCGAGGCACAAAGGGGTAACATAATGATAGTTATTGGATAAATATGGAATGCTTCACTCAATAGTTTTCTACTGGTTAATATAATTAAGGTCAAACGGAAAATATCGATGTGACTGATTTATGCAGTTCTCTCAACTTGAGAATACTATAAATAAAGTTACAACGAGGTAACGCTAATAAAGTGAAATTGGATTTTACCAAAACCAAGTAAGCGATAAATTTAGCCAAAATATCACACCACCTATTAAGTGACGTGTGAATGTTAATATTCGTATAGTTTGATATTAATGGCTGAAAAAACCTACACATGACGAGTCATATAACCAAAACGATAAATTCCCGTTTGACCAAAAAATTTAATTAATTTATAATTGTTATAAATTGATTCAAGTAATTAATATTTATGAAATAGTAACTGTAAAATTTGACTATGATTTGATGAATAAATATTTTTAGACATACTTATAACAGTTATAGGCAGATCAATCGATATAGGATATCGTTAAGCAATTAAATTTGATTTAATTGCACAATTTTTATTTTGGACTTAAATGGGTTTAAGGTCAATAATATGGTAGAAATTTCAGCTGAAATGAGATGGTATATGTGACTCATGTTACGGTTAGAAAGGCTTTATGTTAAAAGAAAATGAGAATGAGATCAGATCCATCTTTCTCTCTTTTCCATCCACTATATAAGCATCTCTAACCTAATTATATTTGATCTTTTGCTGCCTCATCTTCCCTTCTTGCTGGCCAAAATTATATACTAAACTCTCCATCGGTACAAACTCATATCAGGTCAGATCTGATCACTATTTGATAACTGAAGGTCAATGGTATAAGGACTAGCAAATCTATTGAATCGAAAAGGGTTTCAAAGGGGAGAGTTTATCTTTTCAATGTGTACTTCAAGACTTTGGAATTAAGGTACAATTTTTATTAGATTATAATATATAATTCTTAGTATAATATTTTATTATGTTTAGACACACACATATATATATTAGTTATGTGACGATTCTGATATGCAATAGTGTTGTCACAAATTAGTTTGGTTATATGCATATATATATATATATATATATATATATATTTATGTTTAAAAGACAACTTTTTAATTTATATCATATTAGTGCAGTCGAATTTAGTAATATACAATTTAACGCTTTATTAAAATAATATATATATATATATATTATTTAATTACATATATATATAGTTTATAATTAATTACAACATCAGACTATGTTTAAAATTAGTCATACAATTATATATATAATATTAATAGTAACTAAGGCGACAACTTTTAAAAATATTTATTATTATTTAAATCATTTTACTACATAAATAAATTATATTAATTTAAATTTGTTATGAAAATTATATTTTAAATTTAATAAAATTTTATTGCTATTAGATAAACTCTCGGCTAAAAAATTAAAAATCAAAAACATTATTTGTTATTTTTAAAAATTAATATTTAATTTGGTCGGATATTAATAAATCATTTAAATTTTTATATATACCAAAAAATGTGAAAATTTCTTAAACCAAAAAATACCATTTATGATTCTTTGGAAATTTAAAATTGGAAATAAAGGTTGGAAAATATTTTTTTACTAATATTTATGTAATTTCAAATGAATATTCAATTGTAATTATTTTAAAATAATATAAATAATTTCTGAGTTATGCATATGATCTAGAATTTTATAAAAAAAAATATAATTTATTTATTAGTATATACGTTTATATATTAGAAATATATTTATGTATGTATATATATATTTAAATATTATAATTAAAATACATATATATTATTTATTATATATATATATATATATATATATATATTTGTACATATATTACTTTTGGTTTTAAAATATATAAAATTAATATTTAAATACCTTATTTATGTTTAAACAAATATATTATAATAATATGTATATATATTATATATGTGTGTGTATATTAAAATAATATGTGTGTATGTATATTATTTATATTTAATTTATAAGATTATATATGCACGCGCACACATATTGTAACGACCTGCCTTTATGGACATTTTAAGCGGACACACACGTCAGACTCAAACCATTCAAAAGGGCAGATTGTTATGGGGTAAATAAGAAAAGTAGAGAAAGAAAGAAAAAAAATACAGAATCTCGCAACGGAATGACAAAATATAATAATCGAATAAACAGTTCATGAAGCTATTTACAAATATATTTGATTATTCTTTTATAACGCAAAATCAGAGTAACATAAGGCAGAAATAAATAAATAAAATGCAGCGGAACAACATGATGTAGTGGAATACAAATAATAAGTAATAATAGTATAAAACCTTCGTCTTCATCCTCCAGAAAGCAGTCTTCGATAAACTGAAAAGCTCAGATTGACCCGAGCGAATTGAAAAGACAAACACTCGAGTCAGAATTAAAAGATCTTATGTAAGTTAAATCAACAATAAATAAATAAATATGAGTGTAACAACATGGGAGATGTTTATGGGGTTTGACATCTCCTATCCAGTGTCAACGTGAGTGCAATAACTTAAGAGATGTTCGGGATTTCCACCTCTTAAGTATCCGTTAAACTATCTAATATGCAGTACAATACATTATTATAATAGTGTCTACAATAAAGTAAAGCATTAAAATAGCGTTAAGGCATTACCCATAACCCTCTAAACACATTTTATATATTTTCATAGTCTATACAGTACCGTAAGCTCCACCAAACCGATGGTTTACCTAGAGGGCACCCCATAGGTATGGTACAAAACAAACTCATAGAAGGCGCTCTAGGGCATGTGAACACGGCACACGAGGCAATGCCAAGATAGATATACCAATTGCATAACTGGGCTGGTGGTAACGCATAGCAGCTACTACCGCCCAACTCGGAACACACTCCCATAATCAAATCGAGGGGTGGCCAATAAATCATCACAAAGTCAGAATATGGTATCGAGGAAGCATATCCGATCGAAGGAATGGCCTCACTTGTCCCAGATATAGCTTATGTTTTAGTCACATCTATGCTGACTCACAGGATTCAGGGTCACGTAAATACCTTATACAGAATCGTTCGCCAAACCATCTTACTTCATTTCTAGAATCTCCACCACGTACACAGTTGTTAAAGTGGTATTGGCAGAGAGTATGACAATATCCGATCCCGGTCTCTTTAACAACCAAACGCTTATTTCACACCGGATGGTTCTTTTAAATTTCAAAAGGTCAATTCACATTTTTTATCAAAATATCATATTCGATTTCAAATCATATCTCTTTCGAAATCATAATAACTTCTAAACTATATTCACTTTCAAAATCATATTCACTTTCAAAATCATAGTCACTTTCAAATCATATTCACTTTCAAAATCGTATTCACTTTCAAATCATATTCACTTTGAAATTATCGATAAATTATATTAATTAATTCTTCATTTCAAAACAATCTTATTCACTCAAATATGTCATTTCACAAAAAAGGTATCAATTCCGAATTCCAATCCTAGGGTCAAGTGATTTAAGGAGGTCATTTTTAGGAGATAACCTTTGGTATCAATTCCAAAAAAGGTATTCACTCAAATATGTCGTTTCACATAAAAAGGTATTAATTAATTCTTTTTCATTGAAGAGATAACCTTTGGTTCTCTAGGAGAGCCTTTTGATTTAAGGAGGTCATTTTTTAGATTTTGAGGAGATAAAATAATGAAGAGATGTTTTGAATTTTTAAATAATGCGAGTGATTGAATAGATAGAGATATGGTGAATTTGAAGAGAGAGAACTAACATTTCAGTTTTGAAAAAATGCTCTTTCATTTTTTGAAATAAATGCAAAAAGAGTGGGAAATTCAAAATTTGAATTTGAAAAGAAACTTCAAAATTCCACCATGTATGTCGGCTTATGGTCTAAAGGTATGTCGACATATAGCTCGAAAAATTAACAATTAAAATTAAGATAATATATTCCTATATATACATACACACACACACCCCCCAACATACATACGTATATTCAACTAATATTATTATTAGTCTATATTTTATTCCTAGAAGCACACAAAACACATAAAAAAGGAAAGGAAAATTAAATGTCAAAAGTACCACTTTTCGCTCATTTTTCTTTGATCTGTTCTGATCAATCAACTATTGTCACAAAACACATGATTGCATTCTCAATATCTGGTTCCGTCACTTAAGGAATTATTTGACTCATCTAATGTTACTATATAAGCTCTCTTTCTTTTTCTGGATGAATCAATAACTAGCGAGATCATTGATTTATTCGGATGTGGAAAATCTCTTTATATATGATGAAGTTCATTGCAATTGAAACATCTAATTGCAGTTTCAGTTCCAAAAGTCTTGTTTTTAGGTCTTCGAAGTTGTTCATATTTCTATATTTCTACAATTTTCTAAAATTTCTGGTCCTGAAAGCAATTTCTTCGTCATTTTCATCGTCTGAATCATGATCGTCGGTTATTGCATTGAATGCAATGGATTTCTTTTCTATTGCCTTGCTTTCTCCTCTTCCCTGCAATTGTGCTTTATAGGACATTAAATTGCATATTAACTCTTCAATTTTTGGGGTACTAATATCATTAGCCTCTTTTATTGCTAGTGTCTTTTGATCTCATTCCGAAGAAAGTGAATTGAGGATTTTTCTAACTTGGTCCTCTTCAGAAAAGTGTTCACCTAATGCTATTAATGAATGCGCTATACCTTCAAATCTACAGTACATGTCAAAAATAGACTCGTTTGGATTCATTTTAAACAACTGAAACTGATTAGTTAGCAAGTAAATTTTGGTCTATTTAACTTTACTAGTGTCTTCATGGGTAACTTACAACATTCTCCAAATTTCATATGCAGACTTACAAATGGAGACTCTATTAAATTCATTTTTATCTAGTGAACAAAATAAAAAGTTCATGTCTTTAGAATTATTTTGTACAAGTTCCTTTTAGTCAGCAGTCCATTATACAAAATTATTTTAGGGTTTTATGTACTCATTTTGTGTAACATTTCAAATATCTAAACTACTAGATTATTCATCCTACATGACTAATAAGTGTAATTACTGCCGTTAAAAAGTGGGGGTCTAATAGTAGATTGTCCTATGATAAAAGTATTAACAAATGTACTAATAGTGTTACTAGTCATTAAAACTTTTCAAAAATTTAATTTCAAGTTTTTGAAAACCTAGTGCTCTGATACCAAATGTAGGTTATGGAATTATGGATCTTAAGGCTAATTAAACACTAGAGAAGGGTGAATAATGTTTTCTAATTTTTGCAAATCTTTTTAAATTTCGTTCAAGTTTAGTATTAAGTCATAGATTTTCTACATAATATTATATCGAAATTAATCACAAATGCAACCACAGGTAAAAATAAAAGCAAATAAGTAAAGTAGAGAGTTATAAATATAACATTAGAGATTTTATGCTAGCTCGGATTTCCCCTACATCCAGTCCCATACAATAGTTTGTACATATTTCTTTTCAAATGACAATCTTTAAATGGGTAAAAGGAAAACCTAATTGCAATCTCAATTCTAAGGCTATGTGACACACCCTCTTGAATTTCCAGGCTCATGGTACACCCACTTGATTTGGATGGGCCACAAGCACACCCACTTAGATTTCCGGGCTATCAAGCACACCCACTTGATTTGAACGGGCTACAAGCACAACCAAATGACTACAAATAGAGTTTGATGGTTTTTCCAAAGATAATTTCTTGAACTTCGGATATAATAGATCTTATAACCTCTTTGACAACACTTTGATCATTGAATTGAGAGGAGATGATTCCAGAATAGTAAGAAAGTAGTATTGAATCATTACACGAAAGTATGAATTGATTCTAAGTGATTTTGAAGAGAATTTAATATATTTTTAATGGAGTTTTCAAGAGAGCAAGAGGAGGAAAGAAAATAAGTTAATAACTACCAAAATATTCGTTTGTACTTACCTCTATATAGTGTATAAACAAATGTCCATCTGTGAAGAGTTGCAATGAATAGACACTTTTTTCAAAATTTGAAAAACCTTTTGGCAACATTTATGTCAACATACCATATGGGTATATATCGACATATGCTTGTAAATTTTGAAAACTTATATCTCTTTAAAAATGTTTTAAAAACTTTATACTTTGTAAAATAGTTTAATACTTTGTAAAACACTTTAAGCATAGTTTATAAATATTTTGATCTTTGAAAAACTTTTATAAAATATTTATTAATATATTTTGAAAATTTATTTTATTTTAAAAATATAAAAGGTAGAAAAATAGGAGATAGAGACCAAAGATTGCTACCGGGACTTTAACAATATGACTCCGTACACTATATTATAGTTTTGAGATCTTTATATCTTGGTCTTTGTACTCATGGGTCTTCTTGTCCATTTCTTGGGTCTATATACTGTACATTCTTTGATCCAACACCTGTGTAATATCCTGCATTATATACTATATAGCTTGGCAAAACATTAGTATCTATATTGTATAAAATCATTAACTGAGGTATTAACAATATATTATTGCATAAGTCGATATCACTCAATATAATATATTGAAGATTATGAATTTTCATGATGTTGTCCTGTACCCCATATATATTAATAAATTACTTGCATAATCCTTATTTGTTGAGTAAACTCAAGCTTAGGGAAATTATATGTAGTATTATTAATATATTGAATGGACGAGGTAAAATAACTATATATATTCGTTGAGCAAACATAATGTACACATACTATACTTAAGTCATCGCGATATGGTAGGTACGAATGAATAATTTCATTTTGATTTTTTGAGCAAACTCAAGGTTAAAGTGAAATTAGGATAAGGTACCAATGGTAAGGAGTTGTATATGATACAACAAATAAGGAGTTATCCATCGTCCATGGAGCTACGAATTGTTGAGCAAACTCAAGGTTAGAATTCGAAGATGGATGAATCCCAACACTCAATTGTGAAGTTGAAAGACTTATGTGTTTTGAATTAAGGTTTGGTTAAACATAAAAGACGAGTGGAGTCTTTTTAGAAAAATGAAATGATAACATTTAACCTTTTTAATATTGTAAGAACATATGATATATAATGTATAATAATCCACATTGATAAATTTGTGCATTTAATACGATCTATAAAATGTTTTTCAATTAAGATATACAAATGAACTAAATTAACGATTGACAAATACAAATATAAAATATACTTATTAATAAATGCTTCTTGCATGTTAATATTTCAATAACTATGCAAGCATCTGATTTTACAACTATTAAATACATTCATAATTTGGTCACTTGTATGTTTATTTGATCGAGACCATGTACCACATTCTATGAGTTTCAAACTCAAAAGCAATATAATACTATGAATATTTGATCCATATACAATCGTATATAAAGGTTATCCAGTGAATGGTAATGCTTTGTAATGTACAATATTTCACTGAAATTAGTTCATTTGAAATAAGCAAGAAAACCATAGTGCAAGATCGAGTATTCGATTCGATTGATTAAAATAAAATATCATATTGTGTTAAATGTAACACAAGACCAAAACTACTATGTAGATCTAAAAACTCGACCGTTGAAATGTCAATTTGATTAGTTTACGTAAGGTGCATCATATTTGATGTCTTTAAATGTTATGGATAATCAAATGTGTTTTTGTAAAGAGTTCGTTATGATATTATATTAAGGGATTGTTTTTGAATGGTACGACCAGAAAAGAATACAAACGTACAAGTGTAGCTTTGCTTTAGCTGGGTTCAGAACGTCGTGAGACAGTTCGGTCCAAGGTATAGTTGGGATGAAGAGAGTGAATAGTCACTTCTGCTTCATAAAGAAACATCGAAAACAAGACTTGTAATAATAATAATTGGCACTTAATATTGGAATAAAAAATACAATTTCTATTCTGAAATGTATTTTCATATAGAAAATTATTTTCTACAAGATTTATTTCTTTGAGTTCAAGATATTTTATTAAAGAACTCTCGACTACAAAATACTTGTAGCATATGAAATAAATAATCTATATTGAGAGAATCACGAACCTCCAAATTCGGTATGATATTATAGTAATAGAAGAAATAGTGGGAGAGTACCATGCAACACTTATTGATTATATCGAAGTGATAAAATTATTTCCATACAACCTATCGAACATTATTTATGAAATAGTGACTATTTCTTGATGTTGGCTGAAAATAGATATACTTATATTTATATTTCAATGTGAATATTATGAATATTCATTATGAAATAAAACTATAATGTGGTATTTTTTCACAACAAAAGTGATACATTGAAAATATTGAAATATCCAAAATTATTTACAATTATTTTGGAATTATAGACTAAGCCGCAGTTCCAAGAAATGATTTTTATTATGCGACTATGAATCATATGGTACTGGTTAATAATATCTCAAATAATTAACGGTTATGCACCGGTTTAGTGAGAGTGTCATAAGAGTTGTTGAACCCTTCGGATTGATACATATTGATTTATGCAATCGCAAGTCTACTAATACCAAAATAGTTTCACATACTTTGTTATATTCACCATGAGTTATCATCGACATGGACATGTGTATTTGATACAAATGTAGTATGTCTATGATACAGTCAAAGAATATAAAATGAAAGTAAATAATATAAAATGCAACATAAATGATTCGACATGATCAAATGGATGAGTATATTGGAAAGAGTTCTGTATATACCTAATATGATAAAGACTCAGTCTCAATGGCCACTCCTTCTTATAACATATAATGATGTATTGATAAGTAGTAATCAAACTTTATTGGACAAAGCACGATTAATGATGAAAGAAGTTGAGTTAAACTCTTTCTATAAGATGTGTACTTAAGAGTAGTACACAAGGTCAAAATTAATATCATCCAAAGAATAGTTTACAAAACCATACGAGATAAGGGTTTATAAGAAACCTCTACATATCCTAGGCCAAGGAATTGGCAGGTTGTGCGAGTTGAAAGACTGGACATAAAATGGTACACAAGGGATCTTGTATGAATCTTTTCAATAGAATTTTGGGAACGATGGTCATTATATGATTAATTTATGTTGTGAACATAAATATATTGTAAACTGACGCAAAATCGGTTTTACATAAAGTGATTCATAAAATGTTTATGAATGCTCATTCTATTGCACGAAGGAACAACTATTATTTCAAGAAATACAAACTTCATGGCAAAGGAATTTCTTTAAACAATTATTGGTATATTATGCATTTAGATATGATCCAAGGATAAAACTGTTTGTAAGGGTTGAAATGAAATTAACCAAACCTAAATGAACATAATATATTAGAATGTCTAATAAGTATTCTGGCATGCCAATGAAACTGTGAGTTTCTTGTCGATGTCAAAAATAAATACTCCTTGGTTGTGTAATTGAACCACTAATAGTATTGACTCTATGATATGGTATGATGCACAAATCCAAAATTGATTCCAAGTACATTATCAAAATATGATTTTGATAGTTATATCCAAAAGAATATAAGCCTTTGGGTTGCAAATGTATCTTTAAGAGAAAGACAAATGCAGTTGGAATATAGTGAGCCACATTGATAAGAATAATACCATAAATTTCAATTGTTGAAATTAATGTAATAGATTCACCATTCGATAAGCTAAAATAGGTTCGGATTTTACCCATAAATTATTTCGTAGTATGACTCTGTGTAGTTAATGACCCGCTATTACCCCGCCATAACCTTGCCATATCTCATAGCGGATTTCAACCGCTACGATTTTTCCATATAGCCCCAAATATAGCCTTTCCGCTTTGAGCCCCGCTATTTCCGCAATATCCCGTTATTCCCGCTATATTCCGCTATTTTTTCTATATCCTTTTTAAAAGAAATGAATTGAAAAATGACATTCACACATTATAAAAACTACAAAATTAATTTATTTAATTGAATTTTTAGTATATATTCAAAAATGAAAATAATTTAATATTCCACTAAATTCAATTATTTTATACAACAATTTTACGTTTATTTACAGTATATTCGTGCATATTTTTATTTAAAATTAATTATGTATTAATTATAATTCAATTGATTATTAATTTGCAGTTAATTACCATTTATATATTTCTAAAAATATTAAGTACAAGTTTTACATGCTATTTTAGAGTCATCCGCTATATCCTCCTTAAATCCCCGCTATGACTTTTGCAACTCCACCACATTGAATCTGTCGAGCGCTTTAACTGCATAGTATGACTTTATGTTTTAGTATGTACGTGTTGAAATAGAAAATTAAATAATGATTTAGAATAAACTGCTTACACATAATGACCAATATGCCTCGAGGTCGTTGGGAGAGAAATGGAGATGATGGGTTTTTCAGATATGATCCAAGAACGGATACGAAAATATCATTATGAAAAGCATCAAAATCGAACAAGTGTTTTGATAGATGTATCAAATAGTTTGATTATCAGTCAAAATATAAAGGAAGCGTGCTTTCATAAGAAAGAACATTAAAAGTTAAACATATATTTCTAAACCATGAGTAAATAATATACTTTTGATTATTAATGATGAACTTGTTTTAAAATAAGCTTTAGTTCTTTTAATACTCGACATTGGATTTGTAAATGATGTCTTTTATAGTAAGTATAAAAGTTATTGGGAATGTCGTAAAATGATATGCAAGGATATCTTATTAAAATGTTTAATATGGAACATGTAAGACATATTCCTTATGCATTGTAAATAGGAATTATTATACATGCTATGTTTTCTACGATATTGAGATTTGGTTACGTATTTGATACATGAAGCAAATATCAAATCCAAATAGATATCACTGAATGGTTATTTGAGATATTCTCGTGTATTTATGAAATACTAGAGAACTGCTTACAGAAACAACGAACTATTTATGAAGGGGTGTTCGGACTCAAACTTCATAAGTGATATTGAGTATAATGTGTCAGTAATAAATTTAAGTTAAATATCTTCAAATTGGAAATGTTCCTAATAAGATACTATGGTCGATTTAAAGAAAAAGGCAAAGTACATTACCTTGAATAGTGCCGCAATAAAAAAAAGTATATAAATAATATAAGTGCACAAATTTATAACCGAGGTATGATTGATTCGAAATACTAAGAATCCCATAACATTATCATAAGATAACAATGTCACAATATAGTTCATAATATAACTTAGAGCTCATTGGAAATCAAGAGACATGCTCTGAATTGTTCCACACGATAAATGTAGTTTATCATTGTCGGAGAGAGTTGATTGACAAAGTAGATAATTGAAACATAATAGCATACCCGTTCACTGAAGGACTGACCCAATTTGTTTTGAGAAAATCAATTGGAGAAGTTGGAATAGGCTTCCATAATTGACCCCAAGTCAAGTGGGAGATTGATAAAGTTAGGGGTATGCCCAATGGGTAATTATGTAAATTATTACATATATCTAACTTGATAACCAATCTTGTTCGAAAAAAGGTATTTTCTTTCTACTATATATTTGATACAATGCGTTATATTAACTGATTAATTTAATTAAAAATATATTTAATAGAAAATCCATAAATGATATGTTTGTGATAGTAGTTAAAAAGTTTTGTAACCGTGAGTAATTTATCACAACGAAAATAAATATACCATTTTAAATATTTCTAGTCAAGATGTATCGAGACTGGATATCGATACATGCATTGAGACTAGAGTACGTAACACTCTCCAAATGTTGGGTATTATATAACTCATAGCTATTGCGGCACTGAGGGGTTACATACTAATACTTACTGGATAACTATGGAATGAATCACTCGATACTTTTCTGTTGGTTAATATAACTAAGGTTAAACAGAGAATATCGATGCGACTGAATTACATAGTTCTCTTGACTTAAGAATGCTGCCGATCTTCAATATGAAAGCTTTGCTTTGATTATAGTAAAATCATGGCATAGTGTACATCATGTTAATAAAGTTTGGTCGAGTGGAAGTATTGAAAATGAAGTATTATTCAAGAGAAGATTCGTCTTCTTAGTTATATGGGGTTAGTATCATGGTCAACTCAAATCAACTCAAAGTCAAAGTCTCTGGTTAGAGCATTTCGGTTACTGATAATTGTTATTATAGAACCAAGGACTTTGTGTTTGGACTATAGAGTTGAATATGGATAGTATTGGAATTTTAACCATTATCATATTCCACAAGTCTAAAGTGATATACTTTCGACAAAGAAAATTAGTGTAAATAAACGTCACAACTGGGTAATGCTTAATAAAGTAAAGTTGGATCTGACCGAAACCAGGTAAGCGATAAATTTGGCTAAAATACCACACCACCTGCTAATTGACTTGTGAACGTTAATATTTGAATAGTTCGATATTAATCGCTGGTCAAATTTACACCTGGCGGGTCACACAACCTAAATTGATTAGTATTGATGAAATATGAATTGTAAATTATTCCTATGATTTGATGAATAAATATTGCTAGACATATTTACAATGGTTAGAGATATATCAATCGATTGCATAACAATTTATTTTAGGCTTAATTGGGTTTAAGGCCCATCATGGGGTAGAAATTTAGGATAAATGAGACAGTATATGCAGCCCATATTAGGATTAGAAAATTTTGGTTTAGGATGGCACGGATTAAAAGAGAATGAGTACGAGATCAAATGTACTTTTCTCTCTTTTCCATCCACTATATAAGCATTTCTAACCTAACTATATATATGATATTTTACTTCCTCCTCTTCCCTTCTTGTTGGCTGAAATTATATCTTAAACCCTCCATCAATACAAATTCAAATCATGACAAACTTTCAACAGTTGATGGTCAATGGTTCAAGGGCTAGCAATTTACTGAATTGAAAAGGGTTGCAACGGGGAGAGTTTATCTTTTCAAGGTGTACTTAAGGCTTTGGAATTAAGCATTATTTTTTGTAAAATCGTAATTTATGATTCATAGTATAATATTTAATTATATATATGTATATATTATTGTTAGTTAGGTGATGATTCTGATATGCAGTAATGTTGTCACAAATTAGTTTGGTTGTATGCATGTATATATTTATGTTCAAAAAATCAATTTTTATACAAATCAGATTAGTGCAGCCAAATATAATAATATTATTTAATACTTATAATATATATATTATTTTATTACATATATATAACTTATAATTAATTACAATATCGCACTATGGTTAAATTTTTCATATAATTTTATATATAAAATATAATAGAAATACTAAATTTTGATCGTAAGTAAATAATTTTTTATAAATATCTATTATTATTTGATATTATTTAAATCATTTTGCTACATAAATAAATTATATTAATTCAAATATGTTATGTAAATTATTTTTAAATTTTAATTTTTTTTATTAATATCGGATAAGCTCTCGACCAAAAATAAAACCATTTTTTATTTTTAGAAATTAATATTTAATTCGGTCGAATTTTAATAAATCATTTAAAATTTTATTTGAATAGAAAAATATAGGAAAATTTATCAAACCATAAAATATGATTTATGATTTGGTGGAAATTTATAATTTGAAATAAAGTTTTGAAAATAATTTTTTGTTAATATTTTATGTAATTTAGAATGAATATTCAATCAAAAATATTTTAAAATAATAAAAATAATAATAAATTATTTATGAGCTGTGCATCTGATTTGGAAATTTATATTAATTTTTTAATAATATATGTATATATATATTACAAACATATTTATGTATATATATTTTTATATATTGTAATTATTATATATACTTGTACATACATTACTCACGATTTTAAAGTATAAAAATTTAATATTTAAATGACTAATTTATATTTTAACAAATATATTATGATAATATATGTGTACACTATTAGTATGGTATTTATAAGATTTTATATATACACACATGCATATATATATATATAATTAAATATATTATACATTTATACAAAATCATTTAAACAAACTTAACATATACCGACATATGTATATCTCTACTACTAATAAAGAAAATTCGTTCAACTAATTTACCCTGTGTACTTTTGAAATTCCAAAAATGTCATTGCTTTCCGTTTATAGGTTCGTGCTCAAACAAAATATCAACTTATACAATAATACAAACGGCCCGTGTGCGAAGCATGGGCCCATACTAGTATATATAATATTTATATACATACGTACATATGTGTATATATATATATTTAGACAAAATATGCTTGGAAATTGGATTAGCTAACGTATCAATTACGATGTATATCCCAACAATTATACACTGGCATATTATATCTTGCACGGTTCGATATGTTACACATGTGCACACATATATATAGGTATATATGTGTTATATACATACATACATGTATATTATATAAAACTATATAATTTATGAATTTAAATAAATTAAATGATTTTTTGAATAATAATTAGAAATTTTCTAAATGAATTAGAATTCATAGGCCTAATAAAGGTCCATTAGGGTAAAAAAGTGAAATTCACATATAACCTCTGCTGCTAGCTAACCTAGTTCCGACAATCAGTACAAACCAATATGGGTTGACATCGATCCATGTCAATTTGAAAATACTTCACTGCTTCAACTTTAATTTTTGATTCATGGGAATAGGGTGGATCCCAGACTTTCTTGATGATTCAGTATCGATCCATATGGTTTAGTACTGATCCATCAGAGATCTTTAATACTTGGCCATTTCTCTTGGAGTCTTCAATCTAGAAACTTTGGATGGTCTCCAAGTTTCTTGATCCATATCTGCAATTTTTTATAGTACATATCTATCAAAATGCGACTTGATTCAAATACTGGATAACTCTTCCTTCCTAAAGTATGCTTCTGTGATAACAAAAAATGCTTTGGATCGTGGCAAACGACTTAATCCAATTCTAGATCTGCAAAGATGCTTCTATAATCTAAATTGTTTTGTGAAACGATGCATCTACTCTAAGAATATTGGCACATTGCTTCAAATAGTTGTTTATTATATCCCTTTGATAGTTATAATTGTTGAAGTCTTCGATTTAGAGTCTTCAATAACCTTTGAGAATTCCTAAAAGCTACTCCATTCGTTGGCCAAGTATAATTCCATCTCATCTATTTAATGCAATCGATTTCCTTTTCTTCCTTCTTTTTTTAAAATACTCTTATAAGGCGGTACGTATCCATAAGGATCGGTACCAATCCATCTATAAATTTTGGTATATTTTAACTCTTAGAAATTTTTTCCCACATCTTACTATTTCAGCTATCTTCTTTCCTCTACGCCCTTGTAATTTCTCATGGCTAAACAACTAAGATCTAATGTCGTCTTTTCGTAAACTTCATCGCCAATTAATCAAAATTTACTATTATTAAAACTTCCCTACTAGCTTCCCAGCTAATCCACAAGAGAAACAACTCCGTCTTTAGTTGTCTTCAACTTCAAATCGTCGTTTTTCTGATCTACTTCTATATGGGTCGGCAGCCATTTCCAAAGCCACCTCAACTATCATCATATCTCTTCACCATCCCTTTAAACGCCGTCGATCTATGTTGTCTACTTGATTTCTTTCAAATTCTCATTATCCATAGCATACCACAATTGTGCTTTAAGGTGATGGTGAAGGATGAGAATAACATTCACCCACTTTAGACAATTTCTTGACTAACATCTAAGTATAGATTGACATTTTGGAATTAGGGAGACACGATCAAAATGCTACTTTTACGAGTGCATTCCAATAGTTATTGAGTTCAAGGTCATTGCATTATTGTGAAATTATCCAATCGACACTTGAATTCAATACCTCATTCGTGTAGTCTTACAAAGAATATTATGTACCGTGTTGGATAGCAGATCAGTTAATGTATATTAGACATTAATAGGTAACATCTGACATGTGGTTCCAATGCGTGATAGGGCTCATTTTCTAGCATGAGCAGGCTATCTACACAGAGAACATCCATTCATTATAAAAAGTACATAGGACACACAGTACATAAATTGAATCACATATATCACTGCCTCAATCGATGTAAAGAACTCAACTGGTCAATGCACGTCGACATCTATTGGATTCTCTACATCAGCTACATGGGTTTAATCAAAGTAAACAATGAATTTATATCATATTCGACCATGCTTGTATCTCAAGCTTTCAGTACAATTGGAATCTCTATGATGTTTAGGGTGTCCCTCTACTATAGTGGACCATTCTATGCCTCCAACTACAAGCTTGTTTTATTTCCTAGACTTAGCTTTGACCCCATCCAAGGCTACAAAACTTCGACGCTAACCTGAGTATAATATACAAATCGCTCTATATGTTTATGAAAGGGAACGTCATGTTGACATCGCTCTATATGTCAATCTAGTTAGTGTCTCTATCCTCGATAACCCTTTGAATCCCCACTTCAAGGCTAACTTAAGTGGATGTTAAATGGATTTGTGATCATCATGTCATCTTTATAGAGGAAAATCTGACTCCTCTATTGCACCAAAGTGCACAAAATCCTACAAAGAGTTACGCTACTAATGACCATGATATGTTCCTCTCGGGAGAAGTCCCTCCTTCTAACCATCTTCCGAAGCTAGCTCTCCAATTCTTAAAGCTTGCCCCTGCTCAACTACATTTGAATGGGTATGCCACTCTCAACTATACACATAGACATGATATTCATTCAACAACTAGGCAGTGTACCTATATTCAAAGAGATTCGGTACCTTTACAACTTCATGGTTGTTAGATAGTCCATCTCTTAATTTCGTAAAGTCATATCATGGCTGCTAGATAGTTGTTGGTCTCCACAATAAACTCAATAAATTCAAGGACAAATATTTCTTCATTCGATACTTGATAGGCTTCATCCAGAAGTGGTTATCTAGATGTAAATCTAATTTTCACACCTTAGTCCATTGGCATCCACTCATTCAATTCACCGGCTTATACTTCTAATCCAACAAAAATTCCCCGAAGAACTACAAATGCCACTATGGAAAGCACCCTACAACTCCTAAAAAACATACCTTCAAAAGATGGGAAAGGAACAAACCTTCTTAAAGACCTAGGATGCGCCACTTTAGACTACTATATAGTGGTTGAAAAAATGACCTCATTTCCTTTACACTTAGTGTCATACAAGCTGCCTAGTTGCTTAAGAGGTAAAGAGAAACCTTCGGCCTCCATGCATCAAGACATTCCAAATGTGGTTATAGGAGCTCATGGCATGGATGATGAGGGGAATGAAAGGAACGTTGAAGAAGAAAGAGAAATTAGTGATACATGGAAAAACGGAGAAGTAGAGGAAGGAGAAGAAGAGGTCGATGGTACGAATGATGGAGATGATAAAGACGAATCGACTAGGGAGACCGATCCTTTGGAAGACATTACTCCACTATCACCAAGGCCTAAAAAAGTAAATATCAAGTCCTCATGACTGGTGACCGAGCCTCAATAGAGTTCTTCTAGAGGGTTGTTACCAGGCATATCTACAAAAGACATCTTTAGTAACATATCCAAACATGATAACATTCCCATATTTTTTGATTACATTCGATCTTGACATCGCAAATCCTCATTTTCAATCTAGCATTAGTATGCCACTTACTTCCATAGGGGAAGATACTCCAACCTCTCAACCACACAAGCATATTCCATATAATCATATAGTACATTGGCACTTCACATAACATTTGATATCAAGCTATGATGCCCCACCCCGAGACCCACATTAACAAAAAGTATTACTAGGTAATACCGTCTGCTAATGAAGAGAATAGGGCTGGTTAGGAGCGACCATCTATAGCCTTGTCTTAAATATCTATTGAATACGTCGATAAAAGCTCTATATTTTTTTATAATTCAAATGGATCGACATATCCAATAAATACTTAATAAAAAGCCATAGGTGGCTATAGGATCTATCAGAACAAAATACAACAACTCAAATGCAAAACACATCACAAAACAACAGATAATCAGATATATCACAGAGTATACAAAAAGATACATCACATATGTGGTATGACGTCCACAATATACATGAATCAAAATAATATACATATCAGAGTGGCAACAAAAAGGACTACTATAAAATGGGAAGTAGAAATGCCCATGTAGAAGCAAAATAGTCTAAGTCCATAAGGGTCCTAACCTAAAACAACTCAGTCTGACCCGAGTATAAAATGCACGGGTCGATCTAGCCAAACATACCAGTTTAAGAGGATAAGCAGTAATAAATGCATGAGAATAAGGGTAATGTTCTTCTTAAACGAGAAGGAACAATATTGAGTACAAGCATGAGTATAAATATGATATGGTCACTTTAAGTGATGAGATAATATAACTTACACAAACATATGATCTCAAAAGAGATAAAACGCTAAATATAGCAAGCCTCATATCATCGGCATATCACAAATCATCAATAGTGGTTTAAGGAAAATATAACTCCTAAAAATGAGAAATCCTAAAACCATCCATATCGGCAAACTCAAAGAAATCTTAAAGAAATCACCATCTCAAAAATACGCCACAAGGTAATCAAATATAATTCTCCAACATAGGAGAATATAGTCCTAAATGAACGCCAAAAGGCAATCTCATGTAATAACGCCAATAGGCAAATCTCAATAATAACGCCAAAAGGCAAATCTTAAATATTGCCAGTGTAGGCAACTCAAATTCCCATAAGGTACTCGCCATATATATATATATATATATATATATATATATATATATATATATATATATATATATATATGTAATGGGTCAAATAGCTAACCATGAAAAAGGCCATACACTTGGGAAATCAATGAAAACATCTCAAAATTTGCATGTGCTTTTGGCCAAAGCCTGCCAAGTACTGATCTCAAATATGGTACCACGCCCAAAGGCAAATACGTCACAATGAAAAATAAGCCGTAATGGAAAATACACTGTAATGGCAAATGTCTCATGGAAAAATACATCGCAATGCAAACGCCGCAATGGCAATGACCCGAAAGTCCAGTACTGGTAATATGCCGCAATGGCAAATGTGTCACAAACTCTCGGATAGAAACCCGAACAAGGTTAACGTGTATCCCATACCATACGTTCACACTAAACGGTTTACTAACCACTAGTAAATTCCACACTCAAAGTAGTAAAAATTTTACCTTATCTCGTCGATAAAACTCGACTCGAAGGTCAAAACGATCAAACGGACAAGTCGGGAATTAACCAATAAGATAAATGCACGTGTCCCATACTACATGTTTTACCAAACCATTTAATTCACCTTCTGATTCGCTCGAAATGTGCAAAAACATGTGATTTATATATTAAATAATTTACTTTTGAAAACAAGCTTTGAAAACAAATTCTCGAAATCAATTTGAAAACCCTATTGGAAAATTTCCCTTATTACAGATAATAAATAGATTATACACTCGAAAATAATTTAAAATTTTATATAATTGTTAATTAGAAATGCCCATAAATTTTAAAAAAGTTATTTCAAAATTGTTTGGAAAAATTGGTACTCGAAATCACTCAAAACCGTCATTCAAATTCGATTCAGAGTCATTTCTGGAAGAGCTGAGTTCAGAATAAAATATGATAAACACAGAACAGAAACACATATTACGGTACATCAATGTGGCGCAGCGGAAGCATGGTGGGCCCATAACCCACAAGTCCCAGGATCTAAACCTGGCTCTGATACCAAGCTGTTATACCCCACCCCCAGACCCACATTAACAAAGAGTATTACTGGGTAAAACTGTCTGCTAATGCAAAAAATAAGGCTGGATAGGAGCGACCATCTATAGCTTTGTCTTAAATATCTATTGAATACGTCGATAATGCCATATTTTTTTGTGGATCGACATATCCAATAAATACTTAATAAAAGCCATAGGTGGCTATAGGATCTATCAGAAAAAAATACAACTCAAATGCAAAACACATCACAGAACAACAGATAATCCCATAAATATACATATATACAGATACATCATAGAGTATTCAAAATGATACATCACATATGTGGTATGCAGACCACAATACAAACACGAGTCAAAAGAATATACATATCAGAGTGACAAACCAAAAAGAACTACACAAAAATATATAACAAAAAGAGCTAGCAGAATAGTCCATGCAGAAGCAGAATAGGCTAAAGCCAAATACACGGGTCAGTCTAGCTAAACAAATCGGTTTACAAGGATAAGCGACAATATGAGCATAGGGATAATATGATAATATTCTCGAATAAGGAGGAACAACCTATAAGATTAATCAAGTGATAATATGGCATCACTATACAAACATATAACCTCAAAAGGGAAAAAATAACCCATAAAACGATAAAGTAGCGAGCCTCATATCATCGGCATTCATAAGACATCAAAAATGGTTTAGGGAAAAACTAAACCCACAATCTTGGCAAACCCAAAACATGCATAAAGAGATCCAATCTCAAACACGTCATAAGGCAAATATATCTCCAAAGAGGAGAATAAAATCTCAAGTAAACGCCAAAAGGAAAATCTCATATAATGCCAATATAGGCAATTCAAATCTCAAAAATAGAACTTCTAAAAGTTCAAATTCCCAAAAGGTAATCGCCAAAAAAAAATATCGAATGGTTCAAAGGACCAATTCCGAAAAGGGGCGATACACTAGGGAAAACAGTCGAAGAAACCATCTCAAAAGTGTTTGCACGTGCATGTAGCTGAAGCCTTGCCAAGTACTGTTATCTCAAACAGGTACCTCGCCAGAAGGCAAAACATCACAATGAAAAATACGCCGCAATGAAAAATACACCGCAATGGCAAATACGCCGCAATGGCAAATGTATCGAAGACAAATACTCCGTAATGGAAAACACCGCAATGGCAAAGACTCGAAGGTCCGGTACTGGCACGCCGCAATGGCAATTGTGTCACAAACTCTCGAATAGGAACCTGAATAGTATTAACGTGCGTCCCATACCAAACTTTCACACTAAAGGGTTTACTAACCATTAGTAAATTTTACACTCAAAGCATTATGCTTTTTCACCTCATCTCATCGGTAAACTCGACACGAAGGTCAAAACGATCAAACAGACAAGTCAAGAATTGACCGATAAGATAAACGCATGTGTCCAATACCACGAAATTTACCAAACCATTTAATTCTCCTTATCATTTTCTTGAATAGTGCAAAAACATGTGTTTTACACATAAAATAATTTATTTTGAGAAAGCAAGCTTTTAAACCATTTTACAAAATCAATTTTGAAGACAATATTCGAAAATTCCCTTATTATAGAGAATAAATAGATTTTATAGCTTAAAATAATTTAAAAATAATACATAATAATTATTTTAAATGCAAGTTTATTTTAAAAATTATTTCAAAATTGTTTGAAAAAATCTGTGCTCGAAATCAAAGAAACGACTCAAAACTGTCATTCAAATTCAATTCAAATTTGAATTTCAAATTCATCAAAACTTAGCTAGCCTATTGATAAGCATCATAGCCCTTAAGACATTTTAGGAATATCATAAAAACATGAAGTCAAGGTCAAAAATCGGACGGAAAAAGAACATAAAACCACTTGCGCAAAACAATACCTAGGTCTGAAATCTTCTCTAGGTTCAACTTTCAGACAATAACATATGGCCGAACGAATTTGATTTAACTAAAAATTGGTGTGCACAACTAGAGAACTTCACCTTTCAAACAAAAAAAGAATCAATGAATTCCGAAAGAAAATGAAAAAGTTACGCTGTCTCAAACATGGACTCGACCATGTTTGTAACAGTTCAACAAGACGCCCAGGCCTGAAAATCCATTCTAGGTTCAACTTTCAGACATAAAACAGTGGACCAAACAGCATGGAATTGAGCTCAAAATTGGTATGCATAGTGCAGGAAACTTTATATTTCAAACAAAAAAGTGTCATGCAATTTCAATAAGAAATGAAAGAGATATGATGTCTCAAACATGGACTCAGGCCATGTTTGCAGCAATTCAAAAAACAAAATGTGTACAAGTAATTTCCAGGCTGCGCGTGGATTTTGCAGCAAGGTTTTGAGGTATCAAAAGAAAGTGTTCTGCTATGAAATTTTACAGATATATACAACACATGAACTATAAATAGAAGAAAATCCGGTAGCATTTCGTTGTCGGAATTGAGAGAAAATTATATGCAAAGTGACATCCGAACTCAGTTTTTATAGAAACACAAACGTCAACAAAAATCAATATTTTCAAGCTATTTTTGCCTATATTTTTGGCATTTGAAGCTTTGCTTCAGCTAGCATTAAGTGAGAAGCATCTGTAACAACCCTGGTTTTTGTGATTACCTATAAATATTAAATTATAACGGCGGTTATAATTTAATATTGAGAAATAAAAATAAATTGGAGATTTAAAATTGTTTATTTTACATAACCAATGGATTTCAGAAATAAAATGAGAAAAATAAAGTTTTAAAACTTTATCCTGGTTGTTTGTGAGAAATATGAATGAAATATGATTTTTAATCAGTGAAAATGCAATGATTCTTGTAATTATCGCCAAATGCTTTTTTTATTAATTTTAAAAGAAGTATTTGTTTTAATATGTGTATATTATAAATAAAAATATGGAATCTTGTTTAAAAATAATTTTTCGTTATAAAGTTGATGTTGGAATGATTTATTTCATTTTATTATGTAAGAAAATAATTTTTGGTGTTAAAAAATCATTATTTTTGAAAATATTTGTGTAAATTGTATATTTACTTAAAAATAAGAGTTTTGATAATAAAAATATTTTCATAAAAAAATTATCTTTTTATTATTTGCAAAAATATTTTATTAAATATGAAAATAGGTTTGTGTAATTTATTGAGTAGAAATCTTGTGTATAATGTATTTTTATTGATTACATAAGTGTACTTTTGTGTTTAACTAATAAATTTGATTTTTCCTAAGGCTGATTAAAATCATTTATTTTGGGTTCCCATTTCTTAGCCTAGCTTGTAGAGAGAAGAGTTCCTTTCTTCTCATTATATTGTATGTACGGTAAAAGAAAAGAGAAGACAACCTAAGAAACACATTCCTCTTTCGACCCTAGCTCAAAAATTCTTCAAATTAATCCAATTATTGTTGTTTTAAATCAAATTGAAACAAATTTCCTCAGGTAATCACTATGGAAACCATTTCTATTTCATCAGAATCTGATTTTCAAAAGTTGATTTTCTATAACCTGTTGTTTCTCTATTGCAGATTGTTCTATCTGCATTTCCAGGTTCCTGAGGCAATAATCAAAAGCAAAGCTTTCAACTTTCTTCAATTCTTCAAAGTTTGGTCTTTATATTTGCATAGGTGAGTTAATAAACTCAGAATCTCTAGCTGAAACAAAGCTTTAAATGTAAAAATATATGCAAATAGCTTGAAAATATTGATTTTTGGTTGATGTTTTTGTTTCTGTAAAAACTCAGTTTAGGTATCATTTTGCATGTAATTCTCTCTCAATTCCGACGATGAAATACTGCCGGATTTTCTTTTATTGATAGTTCATATATTGTACTATCTATCTGCAAAATTCCATAGTAAAACACTTTCGTTTGATACCTGAAAACCTTGCTGCAAAATCAATGCACAACCTGCAAATTACATGTACACATTTTGTTTCCTGAATTGCTGCAAATATGACCTGAATTCATGTTTGAGGCAGCATATCTCTTTAATTTCTTACTATAATTTCGTGATTCTTTTATTTTTGAAAGATAAAATTTTCTTCTATAAATATACCAAATTTTAGATCATTCTAGCCTATATAGCTTATAGTAATATGTTGCCGAACTTTGATCTGGATCATGTTTTTGTTCAAATTTTTACAGTGAAAACACTGTCTGGGTTCAAATTTGAGACATCATAACTTTCTCAAATTTATCCAAATTGAATGATTCTTTTTTTTGAAATATAAAGTTTTCTTCTATAAGCATACCAAATTTTAGGTCATTCTGACCTATGTAGCTTATAGCAATATGCTGCCGAACTTTGATGCGGAGCATATTTTTGCCCAAATTTTTACAGTGAAAACACTACATGGGTTCAACTTTAAGACAACATAACTTTCTCATACTTTATCTAAATTGCATGATTATTTTTTTGTTTGAAAGATAAAGCTTTCTACTATGTGCATTCCAATTTTTAGCTCAATTCGATGCTGTTTTGTCCTCTGTTTTATGCCTGGAAGTTGACCTAGAATGGATTTTCAAACCTGTGCACTCCTGGTTAACTGTTACAAACATGGTCTGAGTCCATGTTTGAGACAACGTAACTTTTTCATTTTCTGTCGGAGTTTATTGATTCGTTTTTTGTCTGAAAGGTGAAGTTTTCTACTTTGCACAAACTAATTTTTAGTTAAATCGAAAGTCGTTCGGCCATCTATTTTTTATTCAAAAGTTGAACCAAAGAAGATTTCAGACCTGGGTATTATTCTGCGCAAGTGTTTTTATGTTTTTTTCCGTCCAATTTTTAACTTTTACTTCATGTTTTTGTGATATTTCTAAAATGTCTTGAGGGATATGATTCTTATCAATAGGTTAGCCAAGTTTTGATGAATTTGAATTTGAAATTCAAATTTGAATTGAATTTGAATGATAGTTTTGAGTGATTTCTTTGATTTCAAGCACAGATTTTTCCAAACAATTTTGAAATAATTTTTAAAATAAACTGGCATTTAAAATAATTATTATGTAATGTTTTTAAATTATTTTAAGCTATAAGATCTATTTACTCTTTATAATAAGGGAATTTTCAAATATTGTCTTCAAAATTGATTTCGAAAATGGTTTAAAAGCTTGTTTTCTCAATATTTTGCATTATTCGAGCGAATGAGAAGGAGAATTAAACGGTTTGGTAAAACGTGTGGTATGGGATGCACGTTAACATTATATGGGTTTCTATTCGAGAGTTTGTGACACATTTTCCATTGCGGCATGCCAGTACTGGACCTTCGGGTCATTGCCATTGCGTTGTTTGCCATTACAGAGTATTTGTCTTCGAGACGTTTTCTATTGCGGTGTATTTGCCATTGTGGCGTATTTGCCATTGCGGCGTATTTGCTATTGTGCCATTTTGCCTTCGGACGAGGTACCTACTTGAGATAACAGTACTTGGCAAGGCTTCAGCCACATGCACGTGCAAACACTTTTGAGATAGTTTCTTTGACTATTTTTCCTAGTGTATCGCCCCTTTTCGAAATTGGTCCTTTGAACCGTTCGATGTATCTTTGTGACGATTACCTTTTGGGAATTTGAACTTTTGGAAGTTCTATTTTTGAGATTTTAATTGCCTACACTGGCATTATATGAGATTTGACTTTTGGCATTTACTTGAGATTTTATTCTCCTCTTTGGAGATATATTTGCCTTATAGTGTGTTTGAGATGGGATCTCTTTATGCATGTTTTGGGTTTGCCAAGATGGCGGGTTTAGGTTTTCCCCTAAACCATTTTTGATATCTTATGAATGCTGATGATATGAGCCTCGCTACTTTTAGAGTTTTATGGGTTATTTTATCACTTTTGAGATTATATGTTTGTTTAGTGATACCATATTATCACTCGATTAATCTTACACTTTAGGTTGTTCCTTCCTATTCGGGAATATTATCACATTATCCTTATGCTCATATTATCGCTTATCCTTGTAAACTGATTTGTTTAGCTAGACTGACCCGTGTATTTTATATTTGGGTCAGACCGAGGTGTTTTAGGTTAAGTACATTTGGACTTAGCATATTCTGCTTCTGCATGGACTATTCTGCTAGCTCTTTTGTTATAGCTTTTTGTGTAGTCCTTTTTGGTTTGCTACTCTAATATGTATATTCTTTGACTCGTGTTTGTATTGTGTTCGTCATACCACATATATGATGTATCATTTTTTATACTCTATGATGTATTTGTATATGTGTGTACATATGGATATCTGTTGTTCTATGATGTGTTTTGCATTTGAGTTGTTGTATTTTGTTCTAATAGATCCTATAGCCACCTATAGCTTTGTATTAAGTATTTATTAGATATGTCAATCCACAAAAAAAATGGCATTATCGACGTATTCAATAGATATTTAAGACAAGGCTATAGATGGTCGCTCCTATCCACCCCTATTCTCTGCATTACAGATAGTATTACCCAGTAGTGCTCTTTGTTATGTGGGACTCAGGGTGGAGCGTTACAGCTTGGTATCAAAGCCGAACATCAACGCCCTTCTGGTCTCCTTCAGCCTCTAGAGATTCCATTGTGGAAATGGGATCTGATTTCAATGGACTTCATTAATGGCTTACCTCGTTCGAGATCGGGACATTCTAGCATTTGGGTTATTGTTGATCGCCTCACCAAATCAGATCATTTCATTCCCATTAAATCTAATAGATGTGGTTCTCATTTAGCCAAGTTATATGTCAAGGAAATCATGAGACTTCACGATGTTCCTAGTTCGATTGTTTGTGATCGTGACCCGCTATTTACGAGTCATTTCGGGTAGAGTCTTCAGCAAGCTTTGGGAATAAACCTTAATTTCAGCACAACATATCATCTGCTGTCTGATGGACAAACTGAATGGGGGAATCGTATTCTCGAGGATCTTCTCCGTACTTGCATTCTAGATTTTGGTGGTAGTTGGGAGGTTCACCTACCTCTTGTGGAATTCTCCTACAACAATAGTTTTCAGTCCAGTATCGGTATGGCTCCTTTCGAAGCCTTATACGGAAGGCCTTGTCGATCACCTTCTTGTTGGTTGGAATCTGGTGAGAAGCTTATTCTTGGCCCAGATTCTATTCGTGATTCTTCTGAGAAGATTGATCTTATTCGCCAGAGAATGAAAGAGGCACAAAGCCGCTAGAAATATTATGCGGACAACCGTAGGAAGCCTCTCGAGTTCTCGGTTGGTGATCTCTTCTTTATTCGTGTTTCTCCTCTAAAAGGGGTTATGTGCTTTAGTACGACTGGAAAATTGGCTCCTCGCTTTATAGGACCATTTCCTATTACTGAACGTATTGGCCCTGTGGCTTATAACTTTTCACTTCCAGCTCATCTATCTGGCATTAATGATGTGTTTCACGTCTCTCAGCTTCGGAAGTTTCTTCAAGAGTCGGATTCTGTTATTGATTCTTCTGATTTGTAAGAGCTTGAGATCTCACCAGACCTATCTGTTGTGTAGCAGCCTATTTACGTACTTGCTTCGGAGGTAAAACGCCTTTGAAACAAGGACGTGCCGATTGTTAAAGTTCAGTTGTCCGCTAATCCTAATGACTGCACTGGGAAACCAAAGAGTTTATCGAGCGATCCTACCCTGGTTTTCTTTCTTCGCATAGCGATGGTGAGAATCTTTTTATCTCAAGCTTATTTCTTTTCTTTTGATTGATGAAATTAATAAGTTGAATACAAAATCTTCTCTGGAAATTATGTGGGCACAATTTTGTTAAGTGGGGGAGTGTGTAACAGCCCTGGTTTTGGTGATTACCTGTAAATATTAAATTATAATGGCTGTTATAATTTAATATTGAGAAATAAAAATAAATTGGAGATTTAAAATTGTTTATTTTCCATAAACAATGGATTTCGAAAATAAAATGAGAAAAATAAAGTTTTAAAACTTTATCTTGGTTGTTTGTGAGAAATATGAATGAAATATGATTTTTAATTAGTGAAAATGCAATGATTCTTGTAATTATCGCCAAATGCTTCTTTTATTAATTTTTAAAAGAAATATTTGTTTTTATATGTGTATACTACAAATAAAAAGATGGAATTTTGTTTAAAAATAAGTTTTGGTTGTAAAATTGATGTTGAAATGATTTAATGCATTTTATTATGCAAAAATATAATTTCTGTATAATTTTTGGAGTTAAAAATATCGAATCACAAGCATGTTCACTATGCAAGCTCCTTTTCCAATTCTAGGCTTTTAATCTAATATTTTCTCTTTAAAATTACAATGGACCAATCTAGATTTTGTATCCTAGATAAGAGATTCAACAGAAGTTGCCCTTCTTTCCACCGAACCAATCCTCATTCTTGACAAAACTTTCACCATGAATCTGAGTATGAAAGAAAGAAGAAGAAGAAAAGGGAGACATAAAATATAGAGATAGAAGAGAAGAGAGAAGAAAGCGCTCCTACGAGCATGACGAGTCCATAGACCGCTCTGGGTCCAAGAGAAATTCTAATTCATTACATCGAGAATGATCTCCTCTTCTACGGGATCAAAACCTATACTCTGATGGGCCCATCCTCCAATGGGACAAACTCTGATCCTACCTTCTCTTTCTCATGCCTTAACTTCAACTCTTCCTAATTCCAAAAAATCACACTCATCCTCTTCACTCCTTGAGCAACGGTCAGGGAAAAGAACAAATCATCACCACCTCTAGCCTTCAACCTCTAAGTTCAGGATCCCCGCCCTCTAAAATATTAATAGAGCACAAAGTCCTACATCATGGTATATACCTAACCGAGATCTAATTCATATGCAATGTAAAGAACATCTCCCTAAGGACTCAAAGACTGGATTGTCACTTCATGAAGAGCTAGTAGAGCAGTTTAATCTATAAAGGAAGTTATCTATGGGCTTGGTTGATCTAAATAAAAAGAATCATTTCATAATAGTGACACAGGATAAGGAGATTAAGAATGATGAAAAGATAGGAAAGAACCTCCTTAAGCAAAGTTAGAAAAGGAGCTAACTATCGAGGGTAAGGCAGCCAAATGGGACGCAAACATGCACAAAGTGTTGAATATGCGCTTATATGATTTTTGTTTGATGATAATAAACATATATACATTCGTTTAAATGTATTTGTTAATGTACTATTTTATTTTTCATAGAATTAAATAAATATTTGCAGAATAAAATAAATAACATGGAATTTGAATTCAAACGAATATTTATTCAAACAAATATTTATTACAATTTTGATAGTACAAATTCAAGCTCTCACTATACATATACATTTTTGATTACATCACAATTCAGTTTACATTAATAACCTCACTACATATCACTCACACTCGTATTTATCTTCAACTGCATTCCAGTTTGAATCCAGCATCTGGGCAATCTGCAAAAATATAAACTAACGCAGTAAAATTGAAAATAAAATATTTTTGTAATATAAAATAAAAGATGAGTTTTTGAAAATATGATTTGCCTCAGTTATTTGGGTTGTTCGTCATCATTTAAATTTGAATTCATCATACACGAACAACTTGTGACATACACAGTGTATTACTGTATATGCCACAAAGTCATGCACATAGATATTACAGGGACAGGTATACATAAGTGGCTGCAGTACACACACATACATTTGTACACGTGTGCACTGCCCCGCCAACTCGTGTGCACAAAATCAAACAAAAGCACTGTTAACAATTCAGCACAAGGTCAAACCCAAATAACACACGGGATTCAACTCAAGGCAGAATACAAGCTGCAGTATACCAAAGTGATACAGATACATGCAAATTCGACAAGCAACTGAAGGCAAAAGGTCCAAAGTATCACTTACAACATGTATGCAACCCAATGAACCAGTGACAACAAACTAAATGAAGACTCAAGCAACAACATGGACTGCAACAAATACATGATGCCCAACTCAAATGAATATCAGTGCAACTACAAGTACAGGCCGCAACAGTATGCACTAGTCCAGCAACAGTATGCACCAGTCCAGGCTACGACATAGATGTGCTACAGGAATGTACCAAGCTACATGAAGACAGAAGACTACAACTCAAAGTTCAATGCAGACAGCATAATGATCCAACCAACAACAAGTCCAGCAAACATGACACCAAGCTACAAACTCAAATGCAAACAGAAACATCAATATGCAATGCCACAGTACTGAATACCATATGGACACAGCAATGTTCAAGACTAAGATAATCAAGGCCAGTTGATAACAGGGAACACAAGTGTGGCAAATGCAAACTGTGGTGAAGCAACTACCAAACAAACATAACATGCAGTTTGCTGTGATACGAGCTCGAGCACAGTTGAAGCTCAAGACATCAAGTGATACAAGTATGCAACAACAGTAAACCATGCTTCACGATGAACTTATGGTCATAAACACAGTAACACACACAGATGCATTAAAGAACAGCAGCCCCAAAACCAAGACAATAGTGTGCAACAGTATCAAATACAATATGGACACAACCTGCCGCAAATGCACAATTCAAATCAAAGACAACAGCAATAATATACACAAGTGCAGTGGATAGACCAGAGTGCAACAGGCAAGTACAATGCAACAACACGACTTATGGCAGTGAAACTCAAGCAAGTGCAGACAACAGCAACTAAATGCAACAAACTCAAATGTCCAGTTACAACTACAGAGTCGAGTGCATGCTATAGCAATAAAACCAAGGCCTAAGTATGATCAAGATCAAATGCAAACTCAGTATACATATATGCACAGGTATAAACAACAGTGAGCACACTCATATGAACAAATGCAAAGAACAGTGAAGCATGCACATAGGCCACCAGTGAAACAAAGTAATATATACATGAACAAGTGTAGCATCTGTTACAGTGAAAAAGCCCAAGTCAAGATGGAGTTACAACAATGCAACAGTGAGGAACACAACAACAATGAATACTGCAACAACCAAATGGAGACGGCATCCCACAATATCCAGAAGTTTAGAAAATCAAATGGCCGAAGTAAACACTCAGTATCAAGGCCGAAGTGACAGTGA
The DNA here is from genome assembly GCA_030765085.1 of Allium cepa. Taxonomy (NCBI): domain Eukaryota; kingdom Viridiplantae; phylum Streptophyta; class Magnoliopsida; order Asparagales; family Amaryllidaceae; genus Allium; species Allium cepa. Next base: position 378,265,900 of record CM060932.1, read on the forward strand.
ATCGCAAATTCAATGATGAACAAGTCAACAAAGTGAAAATTCACGAAATCAGTATTGTCAAAGTCAAACAAGTGTTCACCGTGATAGCCAAGCAAATTGACCACGAAATCAAATCAATACCGTGCTATTCAAGTAATATGAACAAGTCAGTGAAATCTCGTGCATCAATACAAGATCGAACGAACGAAGACAAATTCAAATATATTTAGACGAACGTAATTCAAGGAATTCGAACGCATATATAACCCAATCATCACTGGCAAATTAAATCATCGAGTTCAAGAATCAACCAGCAAAGCAAAAGGAGGAAAATACATACCGAAAAAAGCAGAACGAATTCGATCCAAAATTGAAGAAGCCGTAAGCAAATCAAAAGCATCGAAGCCTACTATCGAACGAAATCGAGCGGCACTTCAATTTTGTTCAACCCTAGTTTAAATCGCAAGGAGCAATAGCAAATTACCAGAAGCCCTAATTCGCAAAGAGGAACAAAGAGGGGCGGCCATTTTCTTTCACGAAGAAAAAAATAATAGTAAAAGGAACGGGTTGAAGAAAATAAAGGGCCGGCCTTGTTTATGTTAAAAGGGGTTTTAAAAATTATAAGAAGGGTTTTATTTTAAATTAGGGTTATTTTAATTTTGAATTGTTTTTAATTTGTATTTTCTTTTAAACCGTTTTTAATTTTCTAGTCTTGTGACTAGGGGACAAACTACGGTGTGTAGTTTGGGAATTCGCAACTCGGTGGTTGAGTTGTGGTCAGGGTTTTGAGCGTAGAGTTAGATTAGTCAATAGCGGGTATAGCGAGTTTACGTGTGTAAGCGAGGGACTATCTAATTTCTAGTAGAAACCTTGGGGGCAGCACGTAGGCAGGGTTTTGCCGAAGCTGGGTAAATTCTGTGTTGTTCTGTTTTATTCTGTTATTTATATTCTGCGATATCTGTGCTGCTATTCAGTGATCTGAATTGAAATTAATTAATAAGCTTCCGTGATTAATAATTATAATTTACACTATCACCCTATTCACCCCCCTCTAGGGTGAAATCGATCCTACACAAAGTTTAGATCCAGACTATGGAGGCCAAGATTAAAGTCCTAGATGAACAAGTCTAGGCATCCCATATCTGAGTCAGCGACATAACGAAAGGAAGAGATGTGCTTTAAATCAAGATGAGGGATAGCATAGAAAGCTGAAACTGGATCTTAAGAATGAGAAGGATGAGAAGAATGAGGCTCTCAAGACTGCCCAAACTTACTCCGAAGAAATTTGCGACCTACAGGAAGGAAAGATGACACTTAAGGATAAATCATTTAGCTGGAAGCCTTTCCATGGAAAATCAAGAAAAACTTGAGTTTGAAAATAAGATCGACTCCACCATCCTATGCTTTTTATGTAGCGTTGTCATATCTAGCAACATCAGATGGTTGGAAGTGTATTATCAAAGACACTGATAGGTGTCTACTAGGAAATCTTAAAGCAAGAAAGAGAGGAGATAGAGGGAGTGGTAAATGAAGAGGCAATCAAAGCCCTCTTATTAGATAAATTTAATCTGAAGGCCCTAGCTAAGGGTTAGGCATTGTAGGCAGCTAAAGCCACATCTCTTGCACATGCGCCCACTAGGGCTCCCCCTAAGTCTAGCTTAAAAGAATTGGTGGAAGACATCGCTTCCATCACTAAGAAGTCCTAGATGAATGTTATCGCTTCTACGGCGACCAAATCTGAAGCTGCAACTATTCCAAAGTCTATGCTACCTTTACCCACTATATATTGTTAACCCGCCTTTTTACCAGGCCATGGACATGCGGGTTTAACTTAATCGGTTGCACGTTCGTCAAGGTTGGTGTACGATGGATTCAGTCGACTGGATGGATGGATGACGCAACGTGCTTAGGAGATGGAAATATGACTGGATAAAGATGGATCAACTATAGTTTGGGTCTAGGAAATATGGTTCGGCATTGGCAATCATTCGGCATGGTAGGTCGACCGGCACGATGGATCGTTCGGCATACGAGGTCGCTCGACACGTTGGATCGTTCGGCATTGGTAGGTCGCTCGGCATCAGGGATCGTTCGGCATGGTAGGTCGTTCGGCAGGAAGGATCGTTCGGCATCAGGGATCGATCGGCATTTGTACTCGGCATTGAAGTACGCCCGGCATTCTTTTACTTGGCATCTTCCACTCGGCATTTGAACTCATCATTAAAGTGCGCTCGGCACACCTCACCCCAGCATCGATCGGCATGCATCACTCAAATGCCTCGTCCGGCATTATTCTATCAGACTTTGTTCGGCATGCATCACTCAAATGCCTCGACCGACATTATTCTATCAGACTTCGTTCGGGATTCTTCCTCCAGACGCTTCGTTCGGCATGGAACGGGTCGACATTGACGGCTCGGCATTACATGGCTCGGCATATGTGGACCGTCCATAAACTCGGTGGGCCTAAATCACGCAAAGGCCCAACAACTCAGGATTTGCCTATAAATACAGCATGTGGGGGTTCAGAAAAGGGAGCCTGATTCTCTCTCCTGCTCTCTAACTTTCTATCCCCTAAGGCTAAGGTTAGCCTATCACTTTGTAGCTGTAATCGATTGTTACAACAATAAAAAAGAAATTACTGGAGTGGACGTAGGCCAGAGTTAGCCGAACCACTATAAATTCCGTGTCTTTACCGCTTTCATTTTAATTTCTGTTATTCTTCATATTAAATATCCTCTACATACATCCTACCCGTGAACTGTGATTGTTGTTTGGTACTTTCACTTGGATTTGGGTGTTAGTAACCAATTTTGGCGCTAACATTTTGGTGCTTTCACTGAGAAATGAACTCAGGAATTTTGGAGTTAGAAACTTGGATTTAAAAGAGCAATGGTTAGACCATCAGCAAGGAAGCAAGTAATGGAAAGGAGCAATCAGGAGGGAAGTCAAGAGGCTTCCTCTGGAGATGGAGCAGATGGAGCATCCATTTACATCACTAGAGAGGAAATGGAGGCGATGATGAAAAGACAAGAGGAGATGATGCAGACTCTTCTCAGACAATTTGCACAAACAGAAAATGCAGGAGCTCAGATCCGTGGAGCTGGATCAGAAGCACTCAACCAGCAAGCAGAGGAAATAGCTCGGTAGGGGGCAACCCCCAATCAGCAAACAGCTACCAATCCAGATGGATCTAGACTTGGGGACATACCACCAGGAAATGTTGGACCAACCCATGGAGGGATACCGGACGATGTTGTGCAACCCAACACCAACAGGAGTGCAGGAGCGCGAGATGAGGAGTATGTGCCAGAATTCCCTCATAAACTCGGGGGGGCAGACCAGAGGCGATGGACAAGGATTACATCTTGGGGGCAACGACAGATTAGCGGAGATGGTTAGACGGGCTATGAGAGGTGGATTGGTAAATAGAGACTTGGAGGATGTAAATAGGAGTCCCTTTACTCCTACTATCAGGCAAGCTAGGAACCCACCCGAATTTAAGCTACCAAATTTGGAAATGTATAATGGGAAGGTGGATCCAACGGTTCATCTGACGAAATACATAAGGCATATGGAGGTACGGGGGGCATCGGATGAGGTCATGGCTCGATGCTTCCCATTGTATTTGACAGATATCACAGCTATGTGGTTTAGACAGCCGGAGAATGGTTCTATCGGCACATGGACGGAGCTAATTGAGAGGTTTATGAGAAAGTTTCGGGTCCACATAGTTAGACCCAAGAACGTGATGACTCTGACATCTATGAAACAATGGAAAGGGGAATCGCTCAGGGACTTCTTAACCAGATTCAACGCAGCGGTAGCCTCAGTGGATCGACCCGATCCGTCAATGGTTTTGATGGCCGTCGTCTCGGGAATCGCGGATAACTCGGATTTCAAAATATCATTGGAACGGGACCCACCGAGGGATCTCGGGGAGTTCTATCATGAGGCGGAAAGGTTCTTGAGACAGGAGGATGCGCAGGCTGAGAGAGTAGGGAGAGAGGCTGAAGCTTATGCAGTGAGGGGTGGAGGTCCATCCAGGGAGTATCTAAGTAAAGATGATAAAGAAAAAAGGAAAACGAATGGAAATGGTGGCACTTCGAAGAAACCTTGGAGGGAGTGAAAGTTTTCTTCTTACACAGATTTAACTGAGACTCTAGAAAGGATTTACTTGGACACTCGAGGGCGGCTCCAATACCGAAGGCCAGCAAAGAGAGAGCCTTCAGAATACGAACGGACAACGGGAAAGCATTGCCTATTCCATGAGCTGGATGGGCACAACACAAACGACTGTAGGCATTTGAGGGATATCATTGAGGAGCATGTAAGGAATGGTCACCTACAGCAATATGTCAGGAATCGAACTACGGCAGAGGAGCAAGAGCATCCACCACCTACCTCTAGCAATGGCGGCATTGGGTCTGGTCAACGCCGGTTTACTATCAACTAAATAGGTTCATGGTTTTGAATAAGTAATAGAACTCAAAGTAATACGGCTAGGTCACTTACACACGTACGGGATTGAGGACGGTCCCTAGGCGTGCTCTGAGATAACTGAAAACCGTACTACTTGAGTTTATGAAATTCTGCTTTCATTCTAGTTTTCTGCAAACTTTGGTTTTCTCTTTCGTATTTCGGACATTTACTTTTCTTTGGTATGGTTTTGGAGTTTGGATTGAACTCCCGGTTTGGTTGGTTTTTTCTTGGTTTCCCATTCTGGTTTGGATGTTTGATTTTTGATATGGATTTCTGGTTTTGTATTTGGTTTTGGATCAATGTGATAAACAGTTCAGGTTTTATAATTACTGTCCCGACCGAAGAGACGGGGCAATGATCACGAGTTACGAGTCCCTTCGTCGGAGAGCGAAGAAATGGACTCGGGCAGAATATAAAAAGTCCTTGACCGGAGAGTCGAGGCCGGAGAATATAAAAAGTCCTTGACCGGAGAGTCGAGGCCGGAGAATATAAAAAGTCCTTGACCGGAGAGTCGAGGCCGGAGAATATAAAAAGTCCTTGACCGGAGAGTCAAGGCTGGAGAATATAAAAAGTCCTTGACCGGAGAGTCAAGGCCGGAGAATATAAAAAGTCCTTGACTGGAGAGTCCATCCTGGAGAATGTAAAAAGTCCTTGACCGGAGAGTCCAGGCTGGAGAATGTAAAAAGTCCTTGACCGGAGAGTCGAGGCTGGTGAATATCAAAGTCCTTGGTCGGGGTGCCGAGGCTGGAGAATATCAAAATCCCTTGCCGGATTGCTGAGGCCGGTGAATATCAAAGTCTTTGACCGGAGAGTCAAGGCCGGAGAACATACAAGCCCGTGATGGAAAAGTCAAGGCTGGAACAGGATAACATGACCCGGCGAGGTCTACAAAATCAAGATTAAGCCCGGAGAGGTCATGGATTTGATGATTTGGTTACAAAAAGGATGTGGACTTTGGATATCAGATTTGAGGCTATTCAAAACACACCTTCCAATAGCAAGGCATGTTTTGGGGGGGCAAGTGTTAACCCGCCTTTTTACCAGGCCATGGACATGCGGGTTTAACTTAATCGGTTGCACGTTCGTCAAGGCTGGTGTACGATGGATTCAGTCGACTGGATGGATGGATGACGCAACGTGCTTAGGAGATGGAAATATGACTGGATAAAGATGGATCAACTATAGTTTGGGTCTAGGAAATATGGTTCGGCATTGGCAATCATTCGGCATGGTAGGTCGACCGGCACGATGGATCGTTCGGCATACGAGGTCGCTCGGCACGTTGGATCGTTCGGCATTGGTAGGTCGCTCGGCATCAGGGATCGTTCGGCATGGTAGGTCGTTCGGCAGGATGGATCGTTTGGCATCAGGGATCGATCGGCATTTGTACTCGGCATTGAAGTACGTCCGGCATTCTTTCACTCGGCATCTTCCACTCGGCATTTGAACTCAGCATTAAAGTGCGCTCGGCACACCTCACCCCAGCATCGATCGGCATGCATCACTCAAATGCCTCGTCCGGCATTATTCTATCAGACTTTGTTCGGCATGCATCACTCAAATCCCTCGACCGACATTATTCTATCAGACTTCGTTCGGCATTCTTCCTCCAGACGCTTCGTTCGGCATGGAACGGGTCGGCATTGATGGCTCGGCATTACATGGCTCGGCATATGTGGACCGGCCATAAACTCGGTGGGCCTAAATCACGCAAAGGCCCAACAACTCAGGATTTGCCTATAAATACAGCATGTGGGGGTTCAGAAAAGGGAGCCTGATTCTCTCTCCTGCTCTCTAACTTTCTATCCCCTAAGGCTAAGGCTAGCCTATCACTTTGTAGCTGTAACCGATTGTTACAGCAATAAAAAATAAATTACTGGAGTGGACGTAGGCCAGAGTTAGCCGAACCACTATAAATTCCGTGTCTTTACCGCTTTCATTTTAATTTCTGTTATTCTTCATATTAAATATCCTCTACATACATCCTACCCGTGAACTGTGATTGTTGTTTGGTACTTTCACTTGGATTTGGGTGTTAGTGACCAATTTTAGCGCTAACATATATGTCTCTGCTTCATCATCTGAGTAATACAATCTCGAAAACCCCAACTTCATGCCACCACCGACTGCCTTTACTCCTCTTTTCATGTACCAAATCCAAGAAGAGGGATAAACCGAAGATTCTCCTCACATTTCGATAAGCACTCCAGGAGGTATATCTCTACTTCTCTTATCTTTGAGAAACCTTGTATGTCTTCTGGAGATGCCTGCAACCTCTTCTCATCTCATTATCAACTTTTAGGTATGCCGCCTCTATAGTTCCTCTATCAAGCACGATATATGCTGTAGGTTCTAAAGCCTCTGTTACTACATCTGTTGTCATCTCGACATCTCTTTTGGTCTCCACTTTCTCATCTTGATCGACCAACGACACCGATGCCAAAAATATTGAGGCTCTAGGGGAGGAGAACCTAGCTGAAACCGAGGTAAAAATGACGATGATGAAGAGGTCATTATCACTAAAGAGACCAAGGCTAGACCATTTATGTTAGAGATAAAAGCCATTGACCTTTCTAAGTTAAAGAACATCAAAGTTGAAATAGGCCTGAAGAATATTCCCCGTCCATTATCGATAGCTTTGCCATTCCTCCAGATCCTATGAAATCACCTTCTCCTTCTAGTTCTGTTGCGATTGCTTCTTAAACACCTCTAGGTACTCATGTTGATCCAAATGATCCTCTCTACTTGACTATTAAAGAGGGAACTTATTACATTAAGAAAAGTACTCCAAAGAAGGAACGGGTCAAGGTGAGGAAGCATCGCACCAAGCAGCTGATCGAAGGATGGAAGAGGAAAAGGTAAAAATGACTGATTTTGGCCACTTATAAAAGATGCATTCTTTTTTCCTTTTATTTTTTTACATTCAAGTCCTATTTACATAGGCAGTTATATTATGGTTATGGCCCCACCTCTTTTGTCTATGAAATGTTTTAGTAATGAAAGTTGTTTTTGTTCAACTTTGCCTCACTTATTTTATCACATTTCTAATTTCTTGCATATGTACTTGCACGCATGTAAATTATATAAAAATCTGTAATGAAACTACTTATGTATTACACCTATTATGTCTGTAATCAATGTTAGGCCCGTATTTATTGTAACTCTCTACATATAAACAAGTTTCTACGATTGCTCGGTGATGTTCTATTTCTTAGTTTTGTTTATCATTGGTGAAACATTTCTCATTTGACTAACAAGACTCTATATCACTGGTTAACATTATTTATCATTGGTCAAACATAGGTTACTTAGCCATATACAACATGGTTTATTATTATGATTGAGATTATACGGCTTATCTGCTCATGTCAATACAAGCATAGATATGATCCGATAATGTACTTGCAAAATGATTCAATTTTACACCAGTTCCTATCTTCGAGAACTGGTGTGTTAAATGCCGATCTTCGGGCAAACATCTCCTACCTCGTTTATCTTCAAGTATTGGTCAAAGATAATGTTCGTAGAGGAAAATTATTTGATTGATTTCAATCCGATTCTACTCCATTGATCCGATCATGGGTCAAACGAGTCTGTTGGTACCTATCCCCTATATCTAGACATCTATTTCTCAAAATACAAAATGTCTGCTTGTGCATGGATCTTGCAGCACAAAGACGAACTTTAAGAATACAGTTCCGTTAATTCAAAGTCAACTTTATTTATAAGCGAAAAGATGGAAATTGTTTCCTTATTTCATCGAATCTTGATCAATGGATTTCCTTATTTACAAACCAGGAAATCAAGTGAAACAATGTCATAAGTGCTCGCTTTTCCTTACCCATGGGAATAGGATCCCATCAAATGTTGACAGCTTGAATGATTCCAACTCCAGGCTTCTACACAATCACATAGGGACCTCCCTAACTTAGACCAAGTGCCCCAATATCCAGAAATACTCATTCAAAACAAGATCTCTTATTTCAATGGTATGTTTCTAACATTGTAATTAAACTACTTTGCTACTCTGTTGGTGAGAAGAAACCCTCGGATTAGCCCCTTCTCCCATTTCTTCGATCAAGTCAATGGGCTCAACCAAGAGTTCCTCGTTCTTCTTGGGATCATAGTGCAATTTCCTATGAAAAAGGACTTCGACTTCAACTAGAATCATGGCCTCGGTTTTGTAGGCTAAAGTAAATGGAGTATTGCCAGTTGTAGACTTTTGGGTTTTCCAATAAACCCATATTGCTAGTGGTAACTCTTCCACCCAGCTTCCCTTAGCTCTCTTCAATCGCCTCTTAACGATGGACTTGATGATCTTGTTCGCTGGCTCCACCTGTCAATTTATCTATGGGCATGCTACCACCATAAACTTTTCTCAATCTAATATCAAGCGCAAACTCCTTGAATTACACATTCTCGAACGGAATTCCATTATGGAACTCTAAGCTACACAAAATGTTCTTCACCAAAAAATTAATCACTTTCACCAAAGTAATCATTGTAAGCCACTCTACCTTAGCCTATTTTGTGAAATAGTCCATAGCCATTATCGCATATTTTGCTCCATCTCTCAACATTGTAGCACTTTAATGATTTCCATTTCCTAAATCACAAATGGGCATAGGTTAAATTTGCATAAGCTCATTGGATGGGGTTCTACGAATCTTCGCAAATCTCTGACACTTGTTATATTTTCTTAAATAGTCAATCGCATCCCTATTGACATTCGACAAATATCCATAGTGAAGAATCTTTTTTTCCAAAGTCTGCACCAGATGTGATCATCACGACTTCTTCATGTACACCCACAAGGACTTATTTAGCTACTAATTTGGTGACACACCTTAGTAAGGGGGTTAAGGGTCATCTCCTATATAGAAGTCCTTGTAGAAGTAACCAAGATACCTTTAGTAAGAGTTTCATCTTTCATTTCAAATCTCCGAGAGAGTTCCATTAAGCAAATAATCTTTTATTGGAGTCATCCATGACTCATTTTCCTTCTCAGCCCCGAAGATCTAATCAACATCCATTTGGTCAATGCTTGATGTCATCAATACTCTACTAAAACGATCCCAAATAGTTTTTCATCCTTACAACTAGCCAGTTTGGCTAATGAATCAGCATTTGTATTCTCCTCTCTAGTGATATGCGTTATCATGTAATATCACCCAGTATTTCTAACATTTTCGATAGGTAAGGGATTAGTCTAGCACCATTGGCCCAATACTCCTTCTTAACCTAAAAAAACCTACTTACCGTGACTCGCTAAAGATCTTCATTCCGAATTCTTTTGCTATCTTGGGTGCCAAAATCAATACTTCATATTTAGCTTCACTGTTTGTCGTTCAGAACTCTAGCATTATCGAATAACACATCCTCCATCCTTTCAGAGTGTTGAGAACTATATCTGCCCCTAAATCATGCTCATTGAGGCTCTATCTATGTATAATTTCCATTGAGAAAGTTGGACCATATATTCCTCTAATTCATCATCCCGAATGGTGAACTCAGTGATGAAATCTACTAGTGCTTGTCCTCTAATTGCCTTCCTAGGATGATAAGTAATATCGCATTGCCTCATCTCAATGTTCCATATTACCAATCCTCTCAAAGTCTTAGGATGATGCAATACTTGTCTAAGTGGTTAATCAGTAAACACCTTTATCGAATGGGCCTAGAATTATGGCCTCAACCTCCTCGATGCTATCGACAACTAGTAAGTCAGATTCTCTAGCTTTGGGTAGTTCTTTACTACCAAAGTGAACATTTCGCTGATATAATATAATGGCCTTTGGACCTTACACTCCTCACATCCCAAGGATACACTCAGTATGTGAGTCAATATTGCTAAGTAGACATACAAATATTCTCCTTCGAAAGGATTAGATAGTATAAATGGTTTTTTCAGATTCTCCAATAGGTTATTGAATGCAGCTTTGTATTTCTTTCTTGAAGGCATCAAAGAACGATATAAGTTTGTCCATTACTTTTAACACAAATTGACTTAACGCAGTAACTTTTCTGTCAAGCTCTTCATTTCCCTGATCATCTTCGAGGAAGTAACCCATTTCAATGCTTTGATCTGTTTTGGATTAGCTTCAATTCCCCATGAATTTACAGTGAAACCCAAAAACTTGCCAAATGTGACTCTAAAAGAAAAACTTAGCGGATTGAGTTTCGTTCCATACTTCTGAAGCACATTGAAAATGACTGAAAGATCGTCTGTATGATCCCTCGATCGCCATGACTTAAAGAGCATATCATTTACATAGACTTCCATACTCTATCCGATCTAACCTTTAACATTTGCTCACCAAGCACTAGTAAGTAGCTTTGGCATTCTTTAGTCTGAACAGGATGACCTTTAACAATATAACCCTACATTTATGATAAAATGGGTATGTTGATGATTTTGGACATGCATCTCTATTTGATTATAGTCGAGTATGCATCCATAAATGATAAAAATTCTTGTTCGGTCGTTCCATCCACAAGTTAGTTGATCCTTAACCGAGGGAAGAAGTCATTTTGGCATGCTTTATTCAAATCAGAATAATCAATGCATGTCCACCAGTTCACGTTCGCCTCTTTACTAACACTGGGTTTGACACCCACTTTGGGTAGAGTGCATCATGAATAAAGTTGTTTACCATAAGCGTATCCACTTCTTTCTTCAAAGTAGTAGATTGCTCTGGTTCTTTATTACGCCTCTTCTAGTGCACAGAAGAGTAACGTGGGTTCACATTCAGCATGTGACATACAATTTCAAATGATATCCCGCATATAGCGCAATGCGTCTAAACAAATACATCTTTGTTTGCTCGGAGAAAACCTACCACCTCCTTTCTCTTCTTCAAGCCAAGTTGAGACTCAAATTTGAGAATGCTCTTGGGATCATCATCATCATCAATTAGAGCATCAATCATTAGCTCCATCGGAGCCGCCCTTACCCCTTTTGGCTCTTTTTGTGGGTCCTTTGATTTGTAGAATTTGTTGCTGGACCCGAGCTAGGGCTTGGGGTTAGTTGTTATTTTTTGAGGATTTGTGTAGAGAGCTTCTCTACATTCCCTCCCTCTCCTTGCTTTGGCCCTCTGAGTCCGATAATGTAGTAGTTTTAGCTTATGGTTTGGTCACCCTGGATTGTTCCAGTATGTTATGTATGGACCTTCGTCATCAAACACTATGGAGCGAGCACAATCCAAAAAATAACAAGGGTTAGTCTCCCAAGAATGCATTATGGAACGAAAATACATCAAATAGCAAACATATCCAACCGCACCACCTTGCGGTCTCTTTCTTCGAATTCAACAAGTATTTCTAAGCACCCAGGTTTCTTGGCCTCTCTAGTGAATCCCTAAATGTGGGACTTACATGGCTTTAGATCCTTCTCATTAAGGCACATCTTGTCAAAAGTTTGTTCAAGCAAAATATTCACTGAGCCTCCACAATCAATAAAGACTCGGTACACTGTTGTTGGCCCAATCATGACCATAATCACCATAAGGTCAAGCATCGATGTTTTGACCTCACCTACATCTATGTTCTCAAATATAATGCCATCATTAATGGTTCTTTGCTACTTTTCCAGAGCGCTTTCCTATATAGCATAACACATCTCTTGAGGCACGTACCTCAAGGAGCAGCCATAGCACTCGATGTCATTTTAGCTTCTTTATACAAGGTGAAGACCTCCTAATGTTGTATTAATCACAATCCCTCTGGCCGGTTCTCTAGGTCCATCTCCACTAGACCCAAGCCGATTCCCTTGGGTGGGTTACCCTTAGGGTTGGTTATTTGTCCGCCCACTAGCCAGCCTATGGGTTTCTAACATATTGATGCAATTTATTTTCCCATATAGATCCTTGGTGACATCTCTCAAATGCCTGCATGCATTCATATTGTGTCCACACATCTCATGGAATTCGTAATACATTCTAGAACATCTTTCCTCTTCAGTAGCCTCCCTTATGAGCGGCTTCTTGTAGTGTTTAAAACTTTAGGTTGCACGGTAAATATTCTTAATGGAATCCATCAATTTTGTATAGTCTCTTGCCATAGTAAACCATGAATGCTTCTTGGTGTCATGCTAATAGAATTAGGAGCATGACCTAGGGGTAATTCTATAATTTATAATAATTTTTTTAGCTTTGTAATAAAATATAGTCTGAAATAAAAGGTGTTTTTCTTTCTATTATATACTTTCTATATTGTGATATGTTAATTAATTATTTACTATATATATATATATGTATGTATTAAATAGAAAATTGTTAAATGATATGTTAGGTGATAGTAACTACCATGTGCTATAATCATGAGAAATTTGTCACATTAAAATAACATGGTATTTTAAATATTCCTGGTCAAGATGTTTCGAGACCGAATACAAATACATTCATTGAAACTAGAGTACGTAACGCCCTACAAATGTTGGATGATATATTACTTATAGTTGTTAGGTCCACAAGAGGGAATGACTCATTTAAAAGTTTACTTTTGGTTAATATAATTATGGTCAAACATAGGATCTCAAAGTGAAAATATTAGACAATTTTCTCAATTGGAGAACACCATTAAACTTTAATAAGGAGACCAAAGAAGAAGTACTCTCAAAATATCGATGCTACTATGGAGGATTATAACACAAGGCTTGATGATTACTTTAAGGCTATAAGAATGTTCAAGGCAAGTTCACAAAAAGATTGTGTGAGATATAGGCAGTGGCTGAGAAACTAGAGCCTAGCCTTGTTGATTTGAAGATGAAGGTGGTGGAGTGGAATGCTGAAAGGCTCTCTCTTCAAGATAGGATTGAGGCCATGACTGTTGAGAAGGCGGTTGAAACGAGTGAAGTTGAGAGGCTGCAAGCCGAATGCAATGAGATGAACAAACAGCTTGATCTGGTGGAGGAGGCTCTAGATGAAATCAACCTCACGATGTTTACTAAAATGAGCTTAGGATGATGGATGACTACTAAAAAGTCATAGCCTCCATTCATAAATGATAAATCGAGGAAGCCAAGGCTACCAGTGAACAGGGAGGGCCAACTTTTAGTCTCGAGGTTGTTGATGCCTGCTTTATAGCATAGGATAGGGAAGTCATCTTCCTAGGCTATATAAAACTGATTAAGGCCGAGAAAGCTCAAAATAGGAGGAGGAAAGAAGAATGGCGCCTTGACTTCAGGGGCGACAACTTAAGGTCAAACTTCAAAACAGGTCATTTACGCCCCTATGCATGATATCCCTCTAACCATTTTCCACGTTCCTTCAGATGCATTACTCTAGAGCAAGCCTCCGGACATGCCTCTGCCTTCAGAGGTTATTTAGCCACATGGTGATGCTTTAGCTTCTCCAAAAGAAGGAAGGATTCTTATATAATCCATAGGCTACATCTCGGTATATTCGAGCCCGCTTGGGCAAGACCGTACTTGAAAGTCCTCTTCATTTCCACGCAGATGACACACTTATAATGAATCTTTATAAAGCTATAGTCTCTTCGAAACCCCTATTACCAAGGACTGTGCCCCCATGTCATTTAGAACTTATAGCCGATGAGAGTCATGATGAGATGATTGAGGCACTTCGAGATGAGGATAACATTGATTCGATGAGTCTACTAAGAATTTTGATAGGGAAGAAATCCTTAGGTAGAATGTCCTAGCCAAATTCCCAAGGGAGGTTGCCAAAGTTAAGCTGGAAGCAATGAAAAGTTGAAGCTGATGAAGAAGAACCAACTAGAGAAGGACGAAGCCAATGCATCCAAGTCTAGGGAAGAAAAGAAGGAAGAAGCTCAAGGGAAATCCATGGCCCATAGCAAGAGCCTCATCTCCAAATCCAAGCTTAAGTGATGACAACAGTTGTATACCACTTTATGTTTGAAATCTTTTTTTTGCCGTATTAAACTTTCATATCCTTCTTATCCAATTTTGATATTTTTGGTGAGGGTGGGCACGTATTATTTCTTATACATATGGGTTTGTACTAGGAATGTTTGGATATTCAATGGTGTGGTTTGTTTGTTCTCTGTATTTGTACAACTTTCTTTTCTGTTATATTTCCATTATTATATTTTGTTTGCTTTTATGTACATAGTTCATGCACTCTCTATACTAGTTTGTCCTAGCATCGGTTAGTTTGTAGTAATTCTCTACAACTTCAATATTGATTGTTTGTAATTAACTGCCCGATCGGTAGTCGCAATTTACTACGAGTGAGATCAACTACATACTGGTGACAGAAATCCAAGCCCAATCATCTAGGTTGAACCAATTCGGCGACGGTCATGTCTTAACTATCGGTAAGTTGGATTCACTACAGTCTGCTAAAAGTTTGAAGTCGATCATCAACGGTGGAATCCTGGTTAGGGTTACTTTGGTACATCATTGCCAGCAAGAAGTTTGGGGACAACCATCAATGGTGGACACTCGGTCAAGGTTAGTCAGGTCTATCAATGCGGTAAGAAGTTTGGGACAAATTATTAATAGTGGACACCCTATTAGTGTTACCCTAGTCCCCTATTGCTGGCTAAACATTTTGGGGTATAAACTCTCTATTATTGAGGCATCATCTGCCCCATCTGCCCTTGAGTAGTGAGCTCCGCTCGTTGAGCTCCTATTATGCCAGTTTGGTATAAGCGACTATGCGACTTGCATAGGTCGTTTTGACTTTACATCCATCAATTGGGTATTGACATCGAATTAGCTAAAGTTTGCAACCATGTCTATTTCTTAGCTTAAGCATTCACAACAACCCAAGCACAATTAAGAAGCACCTGACACCATAAGATCAAGGAACGCATATTTTATAAATATTCATTTCATAATTATCTTTTATACATTATTGTAATATAGTTACAAAAATAGTAGGAACTAAGTAAAATAACAACGAACAATTTGTGCATTCTAAGCCTTTTTAAAGATGACCCGTCCACTGTGCTGAGGACGAAAGCTATATTACCCAAATACTTACAAATAACATATGGTATATCCCAGATTAGGTCAAGTGCACTAGGTCTAGGAAATATCCATTTTAGAACCAGGTCCCCTTCCTTGAGTGGGAGGCTTTTGATTTTAGAGTTATGTTGCTTGGCTACCCTTCGGTTGTGCGCTTCCATCTTTAGAGCAGCCTCTTCTGGCTTTCCATTAATCAAATCCAATGACATGTTTAGAGACTCTTCATTCTCATTCGAGTCATAATGAAACATCCTATGTGACGACACTGCTATTGTAACGACCCACCTTTTCGACCATCGAAAGTCGGCACCAAATACATTCGTGTATTAAAATGCCAAACATCCAATCACCGAAAAGGAAGATTGTTATGGTAAAATGAAAAGAAAACGAACAAGAGAAACAGAATCTCATAGCAGAATGATCACATATAATATAACAAAGACAACGAAGATGTCACTCTATAATATATAGTACATCTGAGTTAAAAACAAACCTTACCAGCTTAGAAGTTATAACTTTCTGAACTTACAATTGCTGATGGGTATATATAATAACACAACAGAAAACAAAAATACTATGACGGGTGAACATCTAGCTCTACTCCATGAGCTCCATGTCCTACCAATGACAACTTGAAAAACTCGGTCTGATTCGAGCATTATAATAAAATAACACCCAGATCAGTCTAGAAATACTAGCGTGAGAAAACTCAAGTAATATGATAAACATATAATAATTCTTTGAGACTACGCTACTAAACATCGAACGGGTTTTACCACACAAAAACAACTTCCACACATGAATGATTGGAAAAAAAATTAAAACAAAACCCAAACTTGAAAGAATGGGCATAAACAAGGTCAAAATCCAAACTTAAAATGGACATAAATAATTAAACATCGAGAAGAGATCCCGGCACTTCTTGATGCAATTAAGAAAACAATTCAAAGATTTGAATCAAACATGAGGAAAAGGAATTTTCCAACAATGACTACGAGGGTGCTCCCCTTCACCTGAAGTATACATCTAGAAATATACATAACAACTACGATGGCTCTCGGACATGTCCAACCTAGACCTCGCCAACCTGACCAAGTATTTCACATCTCAATGCACATACCACCGAATCCAATCAAGAGTAGATATGAAGATATCCTAATGGGAGCAACCCTACATAGCTTGGCTTCCACTTGCTATTGGGTTTTAGTCATTTATGACAAAGGATATCAACGCTCAAAATGAGCAACAAAATGTCTTGAATTGACGATACACAAAGAAGAAACGTGAATCAATAGTCGGTAAATCAACTATCTGGAATAATCAAAATGATCGTATATGGAAATTAAATCTCATGTCCTTACCACTACTCGTCGATTTCAAACTTTAACCATCCATCGGTTGAAAACGAAGCTGGGCAAGTTAATGTAGTGTTACCTCTAAGCATTTCCTTGACAACAATTTTAACTTTCAAGATGGAAATGAGTTCCCATACCTCGACGTTCAGTAGTAAGCATATGACTAAATCCTTTCCATATAAGCAATATCGTTTACGAAAATTAAATTTCTTATCCTTTCCGTAACCAAATCAAACTTTTAAACCCGAACTTGTGCACATCATAAATATTTGTAAAACACTTTAAAACTCTATTTAAAATATTCTTTTTAAAGTGCAAATTATATTTTAAGCGTATTAAAAAGAAGGGTCAAAACAAATGTCATTAAAACATTGATTACTATCAACCCCAAACAATTTAACTTAGTTTTATTTTTAAAAATTAAAAAAAATTCTCATTTATAAACTATCATTTATAAATTATCAAATAACACTTATTATTTTGGAAAATAATAAATCAATTGAAATGCTTTTATAAATTTAAAACAATGTTAATCATCCTAGAAGACAATTGAAATTATTCTTTTATAAATTTAAAACCACATTAATTATCTCAAGAGCGAATTAATCAAACTTAACTCCTTTAATAAACTAATTAATTAATTTTAAAAGATTTTATTAAATCAGTTAATTAACTTTAGTCACTTTTATTAAATTCCGTTAATCGATCTTCAAAACACTTTTACTGAATCGGTTAATTAACTTTAAACATCATTAATAAATTTATTAATTAACCTAATTATAGTTAAAATATAATCAAAAATACATTTAAACCTCCAATTCTTTCTAATACTTATCAAATCCTTACAATCCCTTTTGAAAAGAACTTACAGAATATTTACGGTAAATAACCTTTATACATTTAAACAACATTAAATATCCCCAAAGGTAATTAAATCCAATTTATAATCTTTTATAAATTTAAAATGATATTAATTATCTCGAAAGATAATTAATCAAATTTTATAATCTTTTTATAAATGTAAAACAACTTTAATTATTCTAAAAGACAATTAATTGATTTCATAGCTCCTTTTACAAATATTAATCAACACTCTCCTTTATTTTTCAAAATTCTTAAAACACTTGAAAATATAATTCAAAAAAATTCAAAGTGCAAAAACATGACCAAACATTTATTTTATAAAAATACAAGCTCAAGTTCAACACACAACAAGGATTTAAGAAGATGATATTTCATAAATGTCAGTATTGCAATAATCATTATAACGACACTTACATAAATCAAACAATATGTCACGAATATTTCTACCAAACAGCAATATAAGCAACATTAGAATATAAGTAAATTAATATTAATGAGAAACCCCTTAGGGTCTCTTTATAAAACTCCCATGTAAATCACACATATGAATATGTTTTTCAATGTGTTCCGTAGTGACCTATTCACTATGTACACTTCGACTTGCTCTTGTTATCGTTCCCTGCAACACAATGGTTATTTATGTCATCCACTTTTCAAGCAAGAATTCAATCCAAACAAATAGTCAAACAATAATAAAAACTATTGTGAAGCATTCAACAATAATCAATAGCAACACAGATGTTATATAATTTATTTAGAGATGAGTAAACTCATCGAAATTCAAGTTGACATTTTTGCATTCCAATTTGGTCAAAAATCGAACGTTTGATGTTAGCCTAAAATTTCACTAGCTCTAAATTCATTGAACTCAATTCCATCTTGTAGATAAATTCGATACGAGTCCAATGCAAAAGATCGCGTCCAAATCCGACTTCATATGAGAGAGCTATCAATTTTATAAGATTTGGATTTAAATTAAATTAATAATTCACACTAAATTTTTTTATTAACTTTATCACCCCTCTAATCTTTCTCCTTCCACACTCTAATCACCATTTCCTGTGCACAGTCATGCACTAATATGCACACCTACCTAACATAGGACCTCCTCTCCTTTTCTCTCTCGACCAATACTCTAAGAAATCAACTCCATTCTTCTTTGTTCAACTCCTCTCCATGAGCTCTATCTCCCCAACCCATAGCCATCAAGCCGACTCACCTAAAAAGGTGTAGCTTGGAACAGTCAACTTCCTACCCAAAAATAATACGGCCACCATTTCAAGGCCGAGCTCCAGCAAAATCCACCCAAAGGTGCTGCTCCACGCCACAAACTCAAATCCGCTTTCGATTTCCTCCAACCCTGCCTCAACGGCCAAGATCTCAAACCCTAGCTCACTTTTATTTACTATGGAACAAGTCGATTATCACCAGACTTCAGCACACATAATGAAACCCATATAGAATTGAAGGTCTCATCTGTATGAGATCAAAGAAACTTGTTTTATGATTTTTCATTGAGTATAATGTTTGATTTAGATTTTTGAAGGCTTGTAGCCATTTTCTCTCTACTGGTTTTGAAAATAAAAGGAGAAAAAGGGAAAGTGAAAAGGAAGGAGGGAATGAAGAAATGTATTTTTCTTAGTTTATAAACAAAAGGTATATTCCTTACTGCAAGAATAAGTTAAACAAATTTCTCAAGTTACCCAAAATCTACATGCCAACATCACGTCTTAGTTGACCAATTTGAATTTTTGATTTTTGATTTTTTTTTGAAAAGAAGGTTTTGCATTATTTCACTACACAATATCCCATTTGCATGCAAACCGTGAACAACAGAAGTAAAAATATGATTACGCACCGAAATGTGGCACGATCACAAATCAATAATAAATTACACAGATTATTTCATTCTATGAATTTCAATAATATCATCGTTTTCCATAAAATATGTCAAACGATAATTGAAATATTTTCCAAATTAAAAATTATAGAAAAATCATATAAAATCATTTGAAAATGTCACCAAAATCAAGTCGTTTTATTTACTATTGATTTTCTTGTTATTTATTCGAATAATTTATTATTCTAAATAAATTTACAAAATAGGTTCACCATTATTATTTATTAAATAAAAGGAGTTAAATAAGGTTATTAAATCCATCTAATTAATAATTAATTAATAATTCAATATTTAAATATCCATATATTTGAATATAAATTATTTATATTTTTAAACAACAATTATTTAAATATTAAAAATTAGTTAAATATTCAGAATTAAATCGATAAAATTTTAGGATGTTACAGCTGTTTACACTGGTAACATCATCTTCGATCCAAAAGCCAATGAGAAAGGAGTATGCCCCGTTACCATCTTAAAAGGAGTGTAATAAGACAAGAATGCCAGAGGAAGCTCATCCATCCATGTTGTTTTCACATTTTTTAGCTGCTTCTTTATGAGGGCCTTCAGATCCTTATCGACCATTTCCACCTATCTGTTAGCCTGTTGGTACGCCACTGTGGAGAAACTCTTCTTTATTCCATAATACCGGCATAAGTCGGTAAATTCGGTGTCAAACTGTAATCCATTGTCCGAGATGATTTAAAATGGGACTCCATACCTGTATACCACATTCTTCGTCAAAAAGTTTATAACCTTGGCTAATGACATCTTGTCTTAGTAAGTGGGTCAGCATAGACCCGCTTAGTAAAGCGGTCAACTGCAACTGTTGCATGCTTAGCTCCACCCCTAGCTATGGGAAGTTCATCAATCAGTTCTATGCCCTAGACCGCGAATCCCCAGGGGCTAACCATGTGAGTCATCTCTACTAGGGGTAATTTTGGGATCTTTGCAAAGTGTTAGATTTGTTACACCTTCTTGCACAGTCCAACGCGTCATGATTTAATGTTGGATAAAAATACCCATTCTGCACCGCCTTCCATGCTAGAGTTTTCCTCCTAGTATGATCTCCACAGCTCCCTTGATTTATGTTTTACAACACCTTCTTAGCTTCTCTCCCAGCTACACACCTCTGCAATGGGTTAGAAAATCCCTCTGATGTAGCATACCATCCTGAATGATAAAGCAAGGTGCCTTCTTTAAGACCTTCTTAGCTTCGTTCTTATTGCTTTGTAATACCCCTTACTCAAATATCTTATAATTGGCATCATCTTGGTCTCCTCATCTTTGATGGTTGCAATCATGTTCACCTCTTCAAAGCTAGGGCTAAGTAGGGTTACAACCAGTACTCATCCTAACAAAGGACAATCTCTTAAACTTGCCAATTTTGCTACCTCATCCATGTCCTAGTTATCCTCTCATGGAATGTGTTTGATCATGTAATGCTTCATTTCGTTAAGAAATTTTTTTGCCTTCTTCAAATAGGATATCAAAGTTCTCCTTTAGCCTGGAATTCACCAAACATCTGGTTTATGACCAACTGCAAGTCATTATGCATGCACGGCGACCAAATTCCCAATTCTCTAGCTACCTCCAATCCTGTTATCAGTGCCTCATACTCAGCCTTATTGTCTGTTGCCTTTAATTCCCAACCATATCGCATAGCTAAAACTCCTTCCTTCAAATGTCAATAGTACTACTCTTGCGCCAAAGTCATGCTCATTCAAAGCTTCATCCACATGCATCCACCATTTAACGGCTTCTTCCTTGTTCCACTTCTTCGTCCCTAATATTAGATTTAATAATAAAGTCTGCCAAGGCTCATCCTTTGATCGCCTTCCAAGGATGATAGGTAATCTCATACTAGCTCAAATTAATACTTCACTTGGTAAGTCTTCCTGAGTTATTATGTCAATGCAGGACCTCTTCAAGGGTTGTTCTATCAGCACTTGGATGGGTTGTGACTAAAAACAGTGCCACAATTTCCGAGATGCGATTAGTAGGCAGTACGCCAACTTCTTCAATTTAGGATATCTAACTCTGGTCCAGTGAAACATTTACTCAAATAATATATTGGACATTGCACTCGATCTTCTTCTCGGACCAATATCACACTCAGGGCATGGGACGATACTACAAAGTACAAATATAGTTCTTCTCCTTCAACTGGCGTAGAAAGAACCGAAGGATTTTGTTAGTGCTCTAGTAAATTAAGGAATGTGTCTCCATCTAATTGAAATTTCCTTCCTCCTTCTGAGCGCTTCAAAGAATAAGGATTAAGGATAGCTTATAGAGTCACTACTATCTACTTCCATAATATCTACCACCCCTTAGGGCTCAATCGCAGCCCCCTCTCTTCCATCTCTCAAGTTAAGTTCGTTATAAAGACTTCTTGTAAACCCAAGCGAGGGGATTTCTTCAGTTGTAATGCAATTGCAATTTTGGCGCAGAGTGCGAGCTATGTGCCCTTCCATTTCTCTCGCCGTTTGTTTTTCTGGAGCTTCGCTACATAACACTCCCTAGTTACATCCCAATTTCCTTCTATTGCTCCTACTCCATTAGCCATAAAAAAATTCATGGTCAAGCAACATTGAGTCACTATGGCACTAAAATTTGATAGTGTTGGTTGCCCTAAGAAAGCATTGTACATCGAGAATCCATCAACCAAAATTAAAGTCATTTTTCATATGACTAATCGGGGATGGTTTCCTAGCTCAAAAAATAGACCCAACCACCCTAAGGGCGTCGTGACATCTCCTGTGAAAGAATGAAGTTGTTGGTTACATGGTGTGATATCCTCCATAGATAACCCTATTTTGTCAAAGGCATCTTTAAACGAGATGTTAATCGAGCACCCACTGTCTATTAGAATCTGATGTACTTCTGCTGGGCAAGCATTACCAAAATCACCATGGGGTTGGTATGCGGGTACTGTTTGCCTCGTAAGTCACCATCTCTAAAGATTATCTCCTGCTGCACCCGACAAGGGTCTTGTTTTTTTTAGTCCTCGTCTATAACATACATAAAAGCTTCTTCGTTCTCCAAAGACTTTGCATCTTTCCATATCAGCCTAACTTTGTCACCTACATGAAGTCCTCTCATTAAGGTATTAAATACCACCCTACCGCCCTTCTCACAATCAGCACTGGATCCATCCCCTCCATTTCCAGGTGGGATTTTCTTCAAGGCTTACTTTACAGGAGCAGGGTGGGTGCTTGGATTCTTGACATACTGCTCCAACTTCTTCTTTCTAATGTGTTCTTGTATAATATCCCATAGATGACGATATTCATTAGTATTATGTCCAAGAGATTTGTAAATTCTACAATACTTTCTGTATTCATTTCAGCTTTGGTCTCTTCCTTTGGCAAAGGCCTATCGCATTTGAGTTATGCTTATGTGGCGTAGTAGATGTATTTTATAGTTTCGTTTAAATCCATGTAAGTATCGAATGTTGATCAAGGCTTAAACCTTTTTAACTCTATTTTATTTCCACTATCCCCGCCTCGATGATTGTCCTTCTTCTTCTCAGCATAACCACCTTTGCTACCTTATGCCATAGTGTTTATGTTATTGCATGTCTCTGATCATTGGACCATGGTTCCGACCTGTCATCTAACTGGAGCCTCCTCAATCACATATACTTTTCTACTTCACAGAAGAAGTCTTGTAAGATGGTTTCTCCTTATTTAACCTCCGATCTATATACATGTCTAGATGTATGCCTCCAACAATTCCATAAGAGTTGATCGTTCATCAGCACTTTGGACGTCGGTGGCTGCGGCATTAAAGGGAGTCAAATATTTCCCCAATGTTTTGTCCTTGTTATTTTACATCCCACAACGAGTGTGGGCCCTTGGAATTCCATATGCAAACCCAAAATTAACTAATAAGCTTTTCCTTTAACATTTCCTATGAATGGATTAAGGTAGAGGGAAGGCAAAAAAACCACATAGTCGCTAAATCTAACGGAAATAGGGGAAATCACTTGTATAGAACTTCCTCCATCGCTCCATCATAGAAATGTGTGGCCTATACCATTTCAGGTGCACTGTCGGATCAGTCAGATGTTGGTAGGGTTCCATGGTAGACATTCGAAAACTTTTAGAATCTTGAGCAGTCTGTATCATTATGGAAAATGGGCCACTGACCCTTCCTTCAATTCCAAATTCTATTTGTTTGTAATGCACACATTCCCTTATGATCCATGTCATTCGGTCTTCTAGTTTAGAAGATGAGTAGAGCTAAGCTTACCTCTCCCTTCAGGGTGAAGGACTCCTTTTGCCTCTTTGATGATGATTAGCCCTCCGATCTCGGCTCTAATCTTAGCTTCAGGATTATTCACGATACTTGTCTTGCCTCAACTGCCACTTCTGCCAAAGAAGAGTGCTGCTAAGAACGACAAGTTTTGGCCAGCGGCCCTGGTATGTCACCTCTCCTGGTTAGTTCACTGCCGAATCCTCGATCTCTACTTTTAGATGAATCCATACGCGATCTGCTTTCTCGTCATTCACTCACCTTCTCCCTTGATTTTCTTGATCAAACCCAATGTTGTAGTATGATCTTCTTCGCCTCTTGGATCCCATGGTTTGGTATCTCCCTCTCAGTTTAGTGTTGTGTGCGATTGGTTGCATCTGGCCGAAGTGTGTTATGATTTAGTCCACAATTGCTTACTGTTGGGTAGCGAACCACATATCAGGATCCACGACAACGCTATCTAAGTCACACCCAGTGATGGAGTCTACTACGAGAGTATTGGACGAATGGTTATCTTGATTGGTAGCCGTTTATTTAGCATTCTCGTTGGTAGCACCAGCCTTTCTCTTAGATTTAGGAGGCATATTGAGAATCAGGCTCTCAGTGAAAGCACTAAAAAAAATTCCACAAAAAGTGGACAAACACCTCCTGTCGATTCTTTGGCGGTAAAGAAAATGCTGAAAAGTAAAGTACACACAGGTTTATAGTGGTTCAACCATAATGGACCTACATCTTCTATTCATTTTTGTTTTCTTTTCATATTACATATTTCATATCTAACTAGTGCTTAAATGTAGAATACAATGATTTATTATTAAATATTGGACTTATTAGGCCCTGTATGGTTATTCATGTTCGATAGAGTCCTCCCGACATCCCTATGGCTATTGGATGTTTGGGTATTTATAGGAGTGAAGAGGTAGAGAGGCCTTGTCGGTAAACTTGGGAATTCCCCGATATAACTCATCCGGTTCGATATATTTCCATATATGGTTGATACGATCTAGAATTTCCTTATATATATATCCATATTTCATTTATTAAATACCATGTTCAGTTCGGTTGAATTGGCTTTGTTTAGGAGTATTTGGTTCGGTAGGTGGATGTAGATATTTTTCTAGCGAAATTCCTTCTTACACCTTCTTGTTCTAGCACAACTACCCTCTTTCCTTGCTCAATCTTGTATCTACACTGAAAAATATATCATATTCTCTATATACAGCACCAAACAAAATATCTTGTTTGATAATACCTTGCATCGGACAAGAATTATTGTCTAATGTACCACCTACAGAACAAAAATTTCTGTCTGGTGTATTCCTATCACAGGATAGAGCATCTATCTGTAATGAGTACATGTTTGTGGATCTACCAGGTAGGGCAAGTTATAGGACCACATAGCCGAGCTTATGCTTGTGTATCTACCGGGCAAGGCAAGTTTATCTTGTTCCTTCCATCTACTCCATCAACTTAGCCTCGCTTTACTTCTCTTAGAGCTCTTTGATTTCCCTTGCCTTCACATTAGCTCATTTCATTGTGGTTAGATCTCTTGGATGCTAATGCCCATAACATTTAGGTATGGGAATGAAGATTTTCTTATGAAGGGGTATATAAATATTAGCTTTCAAAGTGATATCGATAACAATAAGTTTGTATTTGGCCATGTTTTTATATTAAATGGTGGGGGAAATAATGGGATAATGTAACAACCCGTTGTTAAGTAGAAATAATTAATGATAATTAATAATAATTAATGAAGTAAATGTGGATTTAAATTAATTATTATGCAACTAAAGAGATGATTATAGAATTGGATAGAAAATAGTGTATTATAGTAAAAAGAATGTATTTGAAAATGATGTTGATTTAATAATTCCTTTAGTAATTTTAAAATGTGAGGTTATGAATTATTATTTGAAATGAATTGATAAAACAAGACCTTACGGGATTTTATAGTAAATAATATTTGAAATAATTGTTTTTGGAATTTATTTAGGTAGTAGAAAGGATTTTATAATGATAAAAGAATTTAAAATGAATTTAGATATAATTTTGAATGGAAAAGAAAGTAATTTAAATGAAATAAATTCTAAGCCCATTACTACAAAAATCTAAGCCCAATTTGATTTCATGTATATGTTGTAAGCCAGTAAAGTGTTGGAATTAATTTCATGTAAACAAAGTAAAAAAAGAAATGATTGTAAATAAAACAAGCCCAAATTGACTAGCCCAAAACAAGAGAATAAGTAAAATTGTTTTCATGAAAAATAAGTTCTAGAGTTTTCTTTCTCTAGAGCTTCACACTCAGTTATATATACAAGCTAACCACCTCATTTCGGATACATGGAAATATTTGAATATCCAACCAAAATCTTATTACTTTAAAACCGAAATAAATTGATTTAAAATACTACAAATTCATACGATCAAAATCAAGCTTCAAATTAAATATCTACACCAAATAGCATAATGAATCACAAGTGTTGTACATCAAAATTGAATTGAAGAATTCATGTAGTGAAGATTAGAATAGGGTTAGAAGCTAAATGATCATCAAGTCAAGGTGAGTTCACTTACTCACTACTATGTCTAATTCGAATGAATGAGCAACTGATCAAGTAATCAAATATATTTTGATATGAATGATCACACCTTTTCTATGGTAAATTTTTTTTTATATGTTGACTTGATTAGGTAGAAGCATCATATAGTTGATGAATAAGTGGTAGATAGTCATTAAACCCAATCAAAAGAAGATACAACTAGAAGAATCGAAGTAGAGATAAATCAATTTCAAAATTCATCAAGTTCAGGAATTAACACTGTCGGGTAGTTAGACATCTGAATTCTAAATTCAAACATTTGAATCCAGAATTCAGGCATTTGAATTAGATGAAATTTACACGTAATACTCTCTGGTTTAAATTTACATCAAGTCAGATGTCTGACCTAGGTCCTCCAAACATCTGAAAACCCATTGCATTGTTTTTCTTTGTATGTATAATGATTTAAACATTTAGAACATGTATCCAGACGTCAGTGCTATGTTCCCAGATGTTTGAATACCCATTTTCATTTGTTTTGAATTGTTTACTTGAAGTATTTGTATATTATATTATATATATTAATTATATACATGTATATATATATATATATTTGACTATTAATTATGATGTAAACTTATATAATTATATATATATATACACACACGCACACACATATCATTTATTTTACTATAAAATAAATATAGTTTTCAATATTAATAATTGTATTTGATATGTATATAATTTCCCATTTCTATTTGATTGGAAATTTGAAAAATAGTTTAGTGATACCATCTGGTATAAGACTTTCGGTAACACTTTTTCGGTTATTCATTGGACTTATCATATAGAGGTGTGTCGAGCTCCCATTATGGTTCGACAGTGAACCAGATTGACCAGAATCTACTCCAACGACCTGATTGTGGGGTTATGCCGTAAATCCATAACAACACTTACTGTTTGGTTAGGTGATGCAAAGGGTAGGTGCCCTAGAACCCCTTGTGTCGCTTAGGCCAGCAATATATTACCTATACGGGCAAAGAAGGGTCATGACTAAGACTACGCATTGATGGATCGTTGGTGGATGTGTCACGATGTCCATCAAGGTAATCGAAGACTCTAGGAATAGGTTTAACTATAGGCATATGGCAGTAGATCCTGGGTTCCTAGAGAGGGAATATGGCCATCAGTCTCCCATCTAGTTCCAATATATGTATGTAGTGGATTGGCATATATGTCTCATTTCTATGACGAGTTGGCTATACTAGTGACCAGATGAGTCTAAAGTGCAGTCAGTCCTCGCTCAATCCATGCTATTCTGGTTTATTAGTATATGAGAAGAGAAGATTATATTTAGATAAATATCCAGAGTATGGTGGATCCTCATGTCTTTTATTATGTTTCGATAGGCAACCTATCCTATTTTTGTATATTGATGATAATTGCTAGATTTGGATGATTCACCCATTTGCAGTTGATTTGTGATTTCTGAATTAATTTACTTTGAGATAAGTGATGATGTCGATATGTATGATTTGTGACATTTAGAATTATATAACACATTTGAGATTATTTGTGACGTTGTGATTAAATATTCGGTATAAGTATTATCCCGTATTTGATTGCATTATGGGTACACCATATTACTATACACTGATAAATTGAGTCATAAAGATATTAACCCTTGATTTAGACATAGTCCGACTCATGTGTTATTTATAATACTCGGGTCAGTCCAAGACATTTTAGGTTTAGGGGCAAGTTGACCAGTTGCAAATGCTTGGGCATTGAAGGAGGATAGTACTTTATTATATTATGTAATAATAAATTATTGAAGTATAATTTGATTCAGGTATTATATAATTAAAAGATGATGTATATTTCTACTATTATATATTATTGTTGCATTGATTGACTCTATGTTCTCTATTACTTATATTATATTGTGTGTCGTTCATCTTAGAGTCACACATGCCTATTTCTTTATACAAGGCCGAGCAAAGTTATATTTATATTTGAGATACGTACCGATATAGTCCAAAGGTATATCCACGTGTGTGCCCTATATCACCCCATTCTCTGTACTACTCGACAATATTACTTCATAACACTCTTGGGTGGTATGGGTATAGAAGTAAGGTTATAACAGGAAACGGTAGTTGATTCAAAAATGGAGACTGCATACATCGCTCTCGATGAAGCAGGTAAAGAAGCAGTTTGGATGGCAAATTTATGACTAGGCTATGGGCGATTCAAACATTAAGAATCTAGTAACGTAGTTTTATGATAACAATACTGTGATGCAAAACACAAAGGAACTAAGAACCGTAAGATGTCAAGGCACATTCTTCGAAAATTATACCTTATTAGAGTGTTTGTCGCAAATAAAAAAGTTATGATTATTAAAGAAGTTACCAAGAAAAACATAATAAATCCATTAATAAAGAGACTAGCTTGGTCGGTTCTCAACAAACTAATCGAAGGATGGGTTTGAGATTCCATAATTAAACCAAAGTGTAAGTGAGAGACTGATAGAGTTAGGGATATGTCCTAGTGGCAATTCTGTAATTTATTGTATATTGTTAACTCTATAATAAAGTCTCATTTGAAATAAAAGTTGTTTTTCTTTCTACTATATACTTGTCATATCATGATATGTTAATTAATACTTTAATTTAACTATATTAAGTAGAAAATCATTAAATGATATGTTTTATGTTAGAAATTACACCGTGTTGTAACTGTGAGATATTAACCGCATTATAAGTAACATATTAGTTTAAATATTCCTAGTCAAGATGTTTCGAGATTGGATGTCGATACATGCATTGAGACTAGAGTACGCAATGCCCTCCAAATGTTAGATAGTGTATTACATATAGCTACTTGGGCCACCAATAGAGAATTCAAGAGTTTTCTATTGGTTAATATAGCCATGGTCAAACTTGGAATCTTGGGCTGTTGATATTACACAGTTCTTCCGACTTGAGAATACCGTTAAACTTCAATGAAGAAAATCTATTTTGATTATAGATAAATTATGGCATGACGACCATCGAGCGACCATAGTTAGGTCTGAGTTAAAGCATTAGAATGAAACACTATTCAATAGAGAATTCATATCCTTAGTTATATGAGGTTAGTATCGTGATCAACTGTGGTTAATCAAAGTCCAAGTCTCTGTCCATAGCAATATGGTTGATAATAATTGTCACTATTAAACCAAGGACTTTAAACTTGGACTAACCAATTAAAATGTGGACATACTGAAATTTTGACTAAATTCAAATTCCATAAATGCTAAAGTGATATGGTTTTTAAAAAAATGATCTAAAAGAGTAAAATTAGATTTTACTGAAAAAATGTGCAAGTGACTACTCTAAATTGTTCAATTTTAATCACTAACCAAATATACACCTACGAGCCAAAAAACCGTAATGATGAATACTCCAAAAAATCCACATGATTCATTTATTTATAATAATTATAAATTAGTAAATATTTAAGAAACGTTAATTATTATATTTTATTTATTTTTCAGGTGCCATTAATGTGTATATATAAAAGTTATACATGTACGTATCGATATACGATGTAGATGAGTATTTTAATTCGGGTTAAACTAATTATTTGCTAAATGGGCTTGGGTTTTTTTATTGGTCAAGTTAGGCCTTAAACATGACTAGTCATAGAGTATATGGGATGAAAGAGTTTAACATTTCAAAATTATTTTGAAAAGGTAATAATAGCATGAGTAAAAGTAGAAGATATTTTATCGTTCTTTTCCTCTTCCTAATGCCACTTAAAGTATACCGAACACGTCACCTTTTGCTCCTTCATTTTCCCCACTTCTAGTCATGAGTTTCAAGGAGCCATACCCGAAAATTTTGAAGAGAAAATCAAACAAAAACAAAAATCCCAAGGTGGTGCTTCAAACCGTTGCACATACACAATATAGTAGAGTTAGGGATATGCCCTGCAAGCAATTATGTAATTTGTTACACATATCAACTCGATTACCAATCTTGTTCATAATAATGATGTTTGATTTCTATAAGATACTTGGTTATATTATGATATAGTTAATTAAGTAATTAATTTAAAGTATATATATATAGAGAAAATTCTTAAATAATATGATATGTAACGACCCACCTTTTTAGACAATTTAAGTCGACAATAAAGCACACATGTCTAACTCAAACAATTTAAAGGGGTGGATTATCAATGAGGTTTAATAGAGAAAACAAGAGAAAAGAAGGAAAGCAATACACAGAATCTCATAGCGGAATGACAAATTATAATAATCAAATAAAACAGTTCATGAAACTGTTTACAATATACATTTGATTACACATTTTTACAGCATTAATCAGAGTAAAATAAACGAACATATCAAAAATGCAGCGCAAAAATAATAATAAATACAATCACCAGTCTTCATCTTCATCTCCAAGGTATAACGTCTTCAAACATTGAAATACATAGGTTGACCCAAGCATAATGATAAAGTAATAGATTCATGTTGGAACCAAAAATTCCTACGTAAGTCAAATCAATCTCAAATAAAAATATGAGTGCAATGGCTTCAGAGATGTTACGGGATTCTCCATCTCCTATCAAGTATACAACGTGAATATAATTATTTAAGAGATTTCAAATTATTTGAAATACCAATTTTAACCACTTTAATTAAAATAAATCCGAAGTTTAAATTAAAAACTTAAACCTTTCAAATAATTTAATTCCAATACATAATCCAAATTCAAAAAATTGTATAGGTATATATCATTTCAACCCATAATTCAAATGTCTTAGTTATCCCATTCTAAAATGATTTAGATGACCATTTAAATGATGTCGTTAATATACATGGTGATAACAGGGACATATAAATAAACAATTATACATCTAACATATCAATCAATAAGCATCCATTTCAGACAAAATCCAAATAAACCAATATATTACAATTGTTAATAGTTATCAATATCAAGGTTTTAACTATTAGTTAAATTCCAATATAAAATTAAATGTCAATTCAATTTAGTGTCAATTCAGAGTCAATATCAATTCAAATGTCAATTTAAACCAAAAAATAGCAATCAAAAATTTACATATCTCATTATAAATTTTATTTAACCTGCAATGGAAATTTTAGTATTGCGTGAGTGGGTTGAATCACTCACCTTTTGGCATTCCCTTTTCTAGCTAGATTTGAATCCTGCTACTACTTTCTCGTTTTGTTTTGTTTCCTTGCTATCTTAATCTTTTTATATAGAAAGTTTTGGGTGAGACAGAGAAGATTGTATAGATCTGGATTTGAAGAAAAATATTTGGAAAGAAGAGAAGGTTTGAAAAAGAAGACGAAAATTTAAAGAAGAATTGAAAAGGAAAAGGAAGCTTTGAAAAGAAGAAGATTTAAAAAATAATAATAAGAAAAAAAAGCTTTGGAAAAAAAAGAGAAAAAGGAGATTTGAAGAAGAAACATAAAAAAGAAGGAAGGTGAAGAGAGAAAAAAACTGAAGCTACAGAGGATGAGATTTAAAACATTAAAATGAGGCTACATGAATAAGATTGAAACTAGTGAAAAGCTAATAAAGTTAAATATAAACAAATGGGAATTGAAATAAATTAAAAATATTAACAACCCAAAAAAGGAAGGTATTGAAATAGGTGAAGGAAAGAACTAAAAATATGAAAAGTAGGTAACATTCGTGAAATGAAAAGGCTTCAGACAACGTAAATGGAAATGAGTAATGGAACAAATAAGGAAACAATGAAAAGGATGTGACAATTATTAATTAGAAAGGGAATAAATGGACCAACTCTACACCGTAAATAAACTTTTTGAATTCAAATTTCAAAACATTTTTTCACTCAATTAATTTTGTTATCCCCAAACATGCAAAAATTGACATCCATTAAAGATTTAATTAACACAACATAACTAAATTTGAACACCAATTTACATAATGGTGCAACACAAAATAAAACATGAACCATGATTCAAAAATTCAAATTTAAAAACAACATTTTTCTCGACAAGTAATCATGAACTCAAATATTTAATTTATTTTAAATTTCAAGATCAGCATTAAAATCACTTCCGTGCAACCTATGCCTGCTATTTAACTACCATAGAATGTTGTTTTAAAATTTCAATTTTCTCTTTTTACAACATTATACTTATATTCAAAATGGAAACTTTCACTTTATTATCCTCAAACAATCTTTTATTTTCCTTAAAATGCATATTCATTCTTGCAATTCATAAATGTAAACATTCTTATATTCTAAAATAATCAACTTATACAAAATTAAATCCTTTCTTATATTTCCAAATAATGTACATTCCAAATGAAAACATTCTTACATTAAATTTATTAATTGCACTTCATTTCGATTTCCTTTTTAAATTGAAAGATTTCAATAAATTTATTTTCAACAAGTTTCAATCTTCCACTTCGAACCCTAAGTGATCAATCAATTAAATAAATACGTAAATATTGTAATCCTTATTTATAATCATGCAAACATGTAACATCCCACCTTTTCATATGCTTTAAATCGACGATAAACCACACATGTCAGACTTAAACCATACAGAAGGGCGGATTGTTATGGGGTAAATAAGAAAAGCAGAGAAAGAAAAAGAACAAAATAGAGTCTTGCAGCGAAACGATAAAATATAATAACCAAATATACAGTTCATGAAGCTGTTTTATAAAATATTCGATTATACTTATACAAAATATATCAGAGTTACACACACCATAGAACAATAAATAATGCAGTGGAATAGTAAGAATGTAGTGGAATACTATAATAAATAATAATAAATCTTCGTCTTCGCCCTCCATAATATGGTCTTCCAAATCCTGAAATGCTCAGGCTGACCCGAACGAACTGAAAAGACAAAACACTCGAGTCAGAACTAAAAGTTCTTATGTAAGTTAAATCAAAAGAAATAAATATGAGTGGAACGGCGTCAGAGATGTTTACGGGATTTGGCATCTCCTATCCAGTGTCTAATGTGAGTGCAGTAACTTAAAAGGTGCTCGGGATTCACATCTCCTAAGGACCCATTAAACTATTTACTATGTAGTAATATACGCTATTATAATAATGTCTAAAGTAAAGTATAATATACTGAAAATAGCGTTAAGGCTTTACATTTTCCACATTAACACACTTTTATATTCCCATAGTCTATATAGTACCGTAATCTCCTCGTACTGGGCGTTGTCAGAGGGCACTCCATAGGTATGGTAAAAAACAAAATCGTATAAGGCGCGCTAGGGTAGGTGACACGGCACAACTAGGAATTGCCAATGTAGATATACCAATTACGCTTCCGAACCGGTGGTAACGCATAGCGCGCAGCTACCGCCCACCTCGAGCCACACCCCAAATCAAAAATCATAAGTGGCTACCGAATCAATCCAAAAGTCAGAGTATAATATCAATGGGATGTGTGCGATAAAAGGTTCTACCTTCTTAGCCCGTCAATCGCTCCTGTTTTATCCACCATATGCCAACTCACAGGAGTCGGGTCAACGTATATACCTTAAAGGGAACGCCGCCGCCATCCTACTTCATTCTGGAATCTCCGTTGCCTACACGGTTGTCAAAGTGATTTTCGGAGTTGGCAGAGAGTTTGACAATTTCGATCCCGGTTTCTTTAACAACCAAACATAATTATAATACCGCGGTCTTTTCAAAATAATTATACTTCAAAACCAGAATATAATATCCATTTCAAAACTATATAACTTCATTTCCGTTTTAAAAACCCAAATCAATATCGTATCATTTTTATTTCAAATATATCTCTTTTCTAAAATCATAGCACTTCTAAAATTGTAATATTTCGAAACCAAACGCTTGAAATATAACCTTTCAAAACATAATACTTCGAATTTTATAGCTTCAAAACCATAACTTCCAAAGCTTAAATAGTTTGGATATTCAAGCAGTACATAAAATAAAATAGTTTGAATTTAAAATTTCTATATAAAGTAAAATAATTTCCTTGACTTTACAATTTTATTCCCTTTAAATTAAATCTAAATCCATAAATTTTCAACTCACTTCCAGTTTCAATAAACCATTTCAATTTCAATATATTTCAAACTTTGAGTATAAATAATTTCAAAACTAAGGTTGATAATTACGATTCAACAATTCAATGTTCTATTATTTAGTTTTGAAATATTTACATAATAAATCCATTATCATTTAAATAAAACTCAAATTAAAAATAACTAACTATTTCCTTTAATTTATTTATATTTGTAATCTTCGTTTAATTCATCTTAAACCAAAATCCAGTTATAAAAATCATACCTTTTAAAACTCCAAGTTTGAATAAATTCTACATCAACTTATGGAGTTAAATTCTTAAGTAAGCTCAATTTCAAATAAATTTCCAATTTACCTTACAATCTTAATTTATTTAAATCATTATAACCTCTTTATTAAAGTATGATTTAAATACTTAACCATATTTAATTTTAATAGAATCAAACTCCATTATTAAACTTATTAGTATTACACAAATTTATACATAGCTTAAATACATGAATTTAACTATAATATATATATAATATAAAAAAATCGATATTTATCAAACCGTATAATTCTATCCAAAAACATAGAAATCATTTTCAAAATATTTATATAAATAGACCAGCGGTGTCTGTATAAAATTTTCTATCTATGGTCAAGTGATACGGACATTTATCATTTCAATCCGCAATTTAAAATAAAATACGGTTGTATATCATTTCAAACCGCAATCCAGAATGAAACAAAATGCATAACAACTTATAGTCTATAACACATAAAATACAGCATCCATTCACCCAATATCAATCATCAACCATTTATCACAATCATCATCCAATTCAAACAATAACATCAATATAGAATAGAAATAAATAAAAAGTAATTACTGGCAGTTTATATTCAATAATAAATTAATTTAATTGGCAGTTTATATGCAATAATAAATTGAATACCAATTTAATTCAATAAATTCAATTTTAACTGGAATGATGATAAAAATATACGAAATAGCAATAAATAAATTTCTAATCACATCAGAAATTAATTTAAAACACATAAGAAATTTTAGAAATTGTGAGTGGGTTAAAACACTCACCTTTTGAATTTAAATTAAATTTAAATCTAATTTAAACTCAAAATTTGGCCGGTCTCAAAATCTGCCTAAACTAGCGTCAAAATCTCCGGAATTTGGAAACGATCCTAACAAAAGAAACTACGCGTAAATCGGATAACGTATGCTAAAGTTATTCATGTTTGAATGCTTCAATTTTGAAATTAAATAAAAATAAAAGAAAACCCCGTGACCAAACAAATGAAGCCACGTCATCTTCTTTCTCTCCTTGGAATCACGCCCAAACCAAGCACGCACGCAAGAAACTCCTTCAGCTGAAACTTTGACCAACCATGTCCCTCACCAGAGACCACCTTCCACTAAGCCACCACCACCAATGTGCTCCTCATCACTGTGTGATCCCACAGCCCTGTCGCGCCCCCCTCCCAAGCGACGCAGCCGCCACCAAGATCTAGGGTTTTGAAACCCTAGGTCGCAAAATTAGAGCGCCAAACGTCGAATTGGAGGAAGCGGCCACCCACGATAGCTTCCTGACACCGCTCTCCACAAAACCCACAAACCGATTTCAAGAATCATCGCCTAAATCAAATTCGCCCAAATCACCATCAAGGGTTTCGCGATTTGGAACTTTGACCGCGGTTCACGATCAATTCAAGCACAATTATGACAAACGAACGCCATACGCTGATTCGTATCGTCAGAACTTCGATTCTATAATTTTTTTGAATTTTTTTGGGAGATTGAATTTTTGATTTGAATTTGATTTTGAAATTGCAATTGGGAATTTTGGTTGTCTGCCATTGATATGAGGAAGAGGAGTAATTGGAATTGTATGTACAGAAAATGAATATAAGAGATAAACTAGGGTTCATAACAAGGTATATATAGACAAATCTGGAGTTAGAATGGACCGGGTCGATTGGATATACGCATTGAACGATAAAATGGCCTAAAAGCCGGTTCTGACTCCGGAACGAAATTGGGTCAACCCATATATCAAAATAGATGTTTTTAAATATTTTAAACGCGATGGAATAGGTTTCAAGTCAAAATTCCTTCGTATCAAGAAGTTATGCTAAAATCAATTTATTTCAAATTGATTTCAATTTAATTGATTTCAAGGCGTTTCAAGCCCGTACGATCAAACGACAAGTCCAATCGCTATGAAACTTTAAATCCTACAATAATTCACCGTTACTGATCCGATGAAACTGGTTTCGTCGAAATCCGAAACAGTGGCCAAAATGGCTATTTTTACATTAATTAAATTAATTAATTAATTAATTAATTAAATCACTTTTCAATTTCAATTCCAAAATTAATAAATCTTATCATTTTTGATTCTTAAACAATTACAGAAATTTAAACAAATTTAAATGTAAATCAAAGTTGATTAATTCATCACTTTCCGTGTTTGATTTAAATTCCATTAAATTCAGAAATTATAAATTCAATTACCAATAATTCCATTTAATTGACTTTTCATTCTGTTATTCAATTCATTGCTATCAAATGGATAAAATTAACATTGGATTCAAAATCCATTACATTAATATTCTCACATTTCATCTAAATTCCCATTTATGTAATATTAAATATTTAATTTCATTTAATTGATCAATCCTTTTATCATAAATTAAATTCCAATATATTGATAAAACTTTATTTCCATTCCTTTTATTCAACCAACTGTCATATTATAAATAAAATTGACATTATCTCCAATTATTTCCTTAATTATACTAACATAACTTTTAAATTTAGATTTATTGCAATTGATTACCAGTTTTAATTTCACATACTAAATAAATGGTTAACCTACAATACTTGTTACCATTTACGTTTATCCTCACCTATAAGCTATTAATAACAAACAAATGTTGCAATTGATTTAGATCTAATTCAATAAATAAAATGAATGGGTAACAATTAATAATTATCACTATTGCCAAATTTACTCACATTCATACTTAATTATCAACTAACCATTATTATAATTCTTATCTAGCATTGAATCTATCAAATTGCCATTTATTACGTATTATTTCATTAATTAATATAACCTTTGAATTTATTTTGCCATTCACCAATTTAAATCAATTGTAACCTTACAATTGTTTCAATTAATAGGTATTGCACTAAATTAGTTATTATTCAATTTGCATAAACCTTATTACTTAATTTTCATACTACTAATTTCATTCACTTATGTTCAATTTATAACCAAACATAACATTTAGATTTTTTTCATTAATTGGTATAACATTCAATTCATAAATTTATTAACTTTGATTAGTATTGTTTACGTTGCATTCTAATTATCATTTCATTAATATTATTCCCAATTTTATTTCTTCCAGTATTAATTACACAATCATATTAAATTAACAAACTATAATGTTTCCACTATTTCTTTATTGGGATTTCATTCCAATTGTCAAAAATTAATTTTAATTACCATTGCTACATTTTATTTTTAACATTTGCTTCATTATAAATTATAAAAAAAAATTATTCCTTTCAAATTTAATTACAAAGATCTAATTGAATTAACCAATTTATTTATCAAAATTTACGGGTCGTTACACTCTTCCACGCTCAAAACTTTTCGTCCCTGAAAAGGAAGAAGAAGGGGAAATAAGAATTAAATGACAATGCATCTTATCAAAATAGTAACTTTATAAATAATTAAATTTACAAAATCAATTACTTTAAATAAAATAACCAATTTATAACTATTAAATCTTTTTATACCCAAATTAGTAAAGTTTGGAAAACATTTTTTAAAATATTTTCTAAGTCCAAAATTTACGGAAAATTTCGGCAGAGTCTCCTTTGAACGGAGAGGCTCGGGAGAAAATACAATATTAAATATAACAATATACAACATATTTTCCAAAATAATATTTATCCCAACACTGGAAAAACAATATAATAGCGCTATAAAACCGTAATCCGAAAATGTACCTATTTGTCGGGCAATTAACGCTTAATTATGAAAGAAAAAGCAGTAACAACTGCTTCCATACCCTGTATTTCACTTACATAATCCAAAAAGGTTAACAATTATATAAAACGAAATATTTAAAGTGGTTTCAACCACAAACAAACAAATCACTACAAACATCAATCACTTGCAACAAGGCATACAACCATCACATATAATCAATACAAATCAATCATTCATTCATATTAAACGCAACAAATAGTTGTTCGGGTTCAAAAACTTTGAATTGTATGGAATGAAAAATAAACTACTAAGTGTACCCTTCATTCAACAGTCTTAGGTGAAACTAAATAGATTATTCATACCTCCAAATAAATTTAAAGTATCCTTGCCCAAACAGCCATAACTAAACAAACAATAATTTCAAATAATAGATCAATCTCATTCTTATTAGTTTCATTTCATACATTTGTTGTTTGATTTCTTTTTCATTCATATACTGATTTATCTTTTTATTTTACATTTACTTCTTGCAACCTTTTACTTCTATTCATTGGTTCAATGTTTATTTCATTTATTACTTAAAAATCTTATTTCATTTATTAATGCCATCATTTATTAATTATTACATAGTTTCATTTATTAATATTCATTTATTCATAATATTCATGTTAAATTAATTTCTTTGCATATTAATTCATTTACTAAGGTTTATAATCATTTATTTATAATACTTACCTTTCTATTATATTAAATCAGAATATTTTCAAATATACTTAGGTTTATAACAACTACAACAAATAAATCCTTACTATTAAAGAATGTATTGAATACTTTTATTACTTTTAGGTTTACTTGTAAAAATTTCCATTACACTTTCTTATTAACATCTCAACTTTTATAATCGGTAAGTTATATATATGTTGTTAAGGATGTAATTGAAAGTTATACAAGTTTGTTCTATTTCCTTTAATTAATTTAATGTTCAATAATAATATCCTTTGTTTCATAGGTTAAACTTTCAAATTTCTTTTAATTTCATTCATAACCTAGCATTAAATCTCTTATTTTAATTAAAGGCTCCAACTATAAATTTGTTACATTCCATTTCACTACAATAACTGAAACTATGTATTATCAAAAACTTAAGAACTAAATATCGGGTTAAATTTCAAATCGTTTTTAAAATAATAGATAAATGTATATACTTACAACATATATATCCAATTATATTTTAAACAGTTTAAAAAAAAATTGTTTATCAAAAAAATCTGTAGTAAAACTACTACAGTGGCCTTCCCACTTAGAAACTCGAAAATGAATATCGATGATGCATGCACTCATCACCGAAATTATTTTTCAGCGACAGAGAGGGGAGTACAGAACTTATTTCTTTCCTAAATTTCATTAAAACAATTCTTTCAAATTATATTGAAATATTTATATAAAAAAATACTTCTAATAATATCATTATTATATTCCAAAATCATTTGAAAGAAGGTTTCAAAACCCCGGAATTTAAGTTCTAAATTTTCAATTTTCATTTATTTCATTTTCCATCTCATTTCAACTATTATATATAAATTTCATTACCTAACAACCAATATATCGCAACCAAATATAACCTTTACAAAATATTTTATATAGAAAATATAATAGGCAAAATTATTTCATTCACCTATATTAAAACAAATATTATGTCGGTCTGTCCTATTAAGCGTTTCGAAATCCCTATTGATGTCATAGCGTCTCATGCACTAACCAGAATTTATAAATACAAAACAGAATAAATTAACATAATATAAAACCTTTTATAACACTAACAAATATGCTCTCTCATATATATATATACTCAGCGACTCATCATAGGATACTACTACCTTATTAACAAAGAGTTAGACCTCACAAAGCTAAGGTTTATCGCTAAACCAAAGCTCTGATACCAGATGTAACATCCCACCTATTCGTATGCTTTAAATCGACGATAAACCACACACGTCAGAATTAAACCATATAGGAGGGCGGATTGTTATGGGGTAAATAAGAAAAGCAGAAAAAGAAAAAGAACAAAATAGAGTCTTGCAGCGGAACGATAAAATATAATAATCAAATATACAGTTCATGAAGCTGCTGTTTTACAAAATATTCGATTATACTTATATAGTATATATCAGAGTTACACATACAAGAGAACAATAAATCATGCAGCGGAACAGTAAGAATGTAGTGGAATACTATAATAAATAATAATAAATCTTCGTCTTTGTCCTTTAGAATACGGTCTTCCAAATCCTGAAATGCTCAGGCTAACCCAAGAAAATTGAAAAGACAAAACACTCGAGTCAGAACTAAAAGATTTTATATAAGTTAAATCAACAAAAATAAATATGAGTGGAACGGCGTCAGAGATGTTTACGGGATTTGACATCTCCTATCCAGTGTCTAACGCGAGTGCAGTAACTTAAGAGGTGCTCGGAATTCACATCTCCTAAGGACCCGTTAAACTATTTACTATGTAGTAATATACGCTATTATAATAATGTCTAAAGTAAAGTATAATATACTGAAAATAGCGTTAAGGCTTTACATTTTCCACCTTAACACACTTTTATATTCCCATAGTCTATACAGTACCGTAATCTCCCCTGTACTGGGCGTTGTCAGAGGGCAATCCATAGGTATGGTACAAAACAAAATTGTATAAGACGTGCTAGGGTAGGTGACACGGCACAACTAGGCATTGCCAGGGTAGATATACCAATTACGCTTTCGGACCGGTGGTAACGCATAGCGCACGGCTATCTCCCCACTCGAGCCACACCCCCAAATCAAAAATCAAAAATGGCCACCGATTCAATCCAAAAGTCAGAGCATAATATCGAAGGGATGTGTCTGATAAAAGGTGCTACCTTCTTAGCCCGTCAATATCTCATGTTTTAGCCACCTTATGTCAACTCACGGAGTCGGGTCCATGTATATACCTTAAAGGAAACGCCGCCGCCATCCTACTTCATTCTAGAATCTCCACCGCGTACACGGTTGTTAAAGTGGTTTTCGGAGTTGGCAGAGAGTATAACAACTTCCGATCCTGGTCTCTTTAACAATCAAACGTTATTATAACACCGCGGTCTTTTGAAAATAATTATACTTCAAAAACAGAATATAATATCCATTTCAAAACCATATAAATACGATATCATTTCCGTTTTAAAAACCAAAATCAATATGATATTATTTTTATAAAACCCATATCAATATAATATCATTTTTATTTCAAATATATCTCTTTTCTAAAATCATAGCACTTCCAAAATTATAATATTTCAAAACCAAACGCTTGAAATATAACTTTTTAAAACATAATACTTTCAATTTTATAGCTTCAAAACCATAACTTCCAAAGCTTAAATAGTTTGGATATTCAAACAGTATAAAAAATAAAATAGTTTGAATTTAAAATTTCTTTATAAAGTAAAATAATTTCCTCGACTTTACAATTTTATTCCCTTTAAATTAAATCTAAATCCATAAATTTTCAACTCACTTCCAATTTTAATAAACCATTTCAATTTCAATATATTTCAAACTTTGAGTATTAAACAATTTCAAAACTAAGGTTGATGATTACGATTCAAAAATTCAATGTTCTGTTATTTAGTTTTAAAATATTTACATAATAAATCCATTATCATTTAAATGAAACTCAAATTACAAATAACTAACTATTTCCTTCAATTTATTTATACTTGAAATCTTCGTTTAATTCATCTTAAACCAAAATCCAGTTATAAAAATCATACCTTTTAAAATTCCAAGTTTAAATAAATTCTACATCAACTTATGGAGTTAAATTCTTACATAAGCTCAATTTCAAATAAATTTCCAATTTACCTACCAATCTTAATTTATTTAAATCATTATAACCTCTTTATTATAGTATGATTTAAATACTTAAACATATTTAATTTTAATAGAATCATACTCCATTATTAAACTTATTATTATTAAACAAATTTATACATAGCTTAAATACATGAATTTAACTATATAATATATATATAATTATAATACCCAAAAAAAATCAATATTTATTAAACCGTATAATTCTATCCAAAACCATAGAAATCATTTTCAAAATATTTATATATATAGACCGGCGGTGTCTGTATAAAATTTTCTATCCCATGGTCAAGTGATACGGATATTTATCATTTCAATCCGCAATTTAAAATAAAATACGGTTATATATCATTTCAAACCGCAATCCCGAATGAAATAAAATGCATAACAACTTGCAGTCTATAACACATAAAATGCAGCATCCATTCACCCAATATCGATCACCAACCATTTATCACAATCATCATCCAATTCAAATAATAACATCAATATAGAATAGAAATAAATAAAAAGTAATTACTGGCAGTTTATATTCAATAATAAATTAATTCAATTGGCAGTTTACATGCAATAATAAATTGGATACCAATTTAATTCAATAAATTCAATTTTAACTTGAATGATGATAAAAATATACCAATTAGCAATAAATATATTTCTAACCACATCAGAAATTAATTTAACACAGATAAGAAATTCTAGAAATTGTGAGTGGGTTAAAACACTCACCTTTTAAATTTAAATTGAATTTAAATCCAATTTAAACTCAAAATTTGATCCGTCTCAGAATCTATCCAAACCAGCGTCAAAATCTCCAAAATTTGAAAACGATCCTAACAAAAGAAACTGCGTGTAAATCGGACAAAGTAAGCTAAAGTTATTTATGTTTGAATGCTTGAATTTTGAAATTAAATAAAAATAAAAGAAAACCGCCTGACCAAACAAATGAAGCCACGTCATCTTCTTTCTCTCCTTGGAATCACGCCCAAACCAAGCACGCACGCAAGAAACTCCTTCAGCCAAACTTTGACCAACCGCGCCCCTCAACAGAGACCACCTTCGACCAAGCCGCCACCACCAATGTGCTCCTCATCACCGTGTGACCCCACAGCCCAGTCGCGCCCCCCCCCCCCAAGCGATGCCGCCGCCACCAAGATCTAGGGTTTCGAAACCCTAAGTCGTGAAATTAGAGCGCCAAACGTCGAGTTGGAGGTAGCGGCCACCCATGATAACTTCCAGACATCGCTCTCCACAAAACCCACAAACCGGTTTCAAGAAGCCTAAATCGAATTCGCCCAAATCGCCATCAAGGGCTTCGCGATTTGGAACTTTGACCGTGATTTGCGATCAATTCAAGCACAATTATGACAAACGAACACCAGACGCTGATTCGTATCGTCGAGAACTTCGATTCTATAATTTTCTTGAATTTTTTTAAGGAGATTGAATTTTTGATTTGAATTTGATTTTGAAATTGCAATTGGGAATTTTGATTGTCTGCCATTGATATGAGGAAGAGGAGTAATTGGAATTGTACGTACATAAAATTAATATAAGAGATAACCTAGGGTTTATAACATGGTATATATAGACAAATCTGGAGTTAGAATGGACCAGATCAATTGGATATACGCGTTGAACGATAAAATGGCCCGAAAAGCCCGTTCTGACTCCGGAACGAAATTGGGTCAACCCATATATCAAAATAGATGTTTTTAAATATTTTAAGCACGATGGAATAGGTTTAAAGTCTGAATTCCATCGTATGAAGAAGTAATGCTAAAATCAATTTATTTCAAATTGATTTCAATTTAATTGATTTTAAGGCGTTTCAAGCCCGTACGATCAAACGACAAGTCCGATCGCTACGAAACTTGAAATCCTACAATAATTCACCGTTATCCGATGAAACTGGTTTCGTCGAAATCCGAGTCAGTGGCCAAAATGGCTATTTTTACATTAATTAAATAAATTAATAAATAAATAAATTAAATCACTTTTCAATTTCAATTCCAAAATTAATTAATCTTATCATTTTTTATTTCTTAAACAATTACAGATTTAAACAAATTTAGATGTAAATCA
This sequence comes from Allium cepa, assembly GCA_030765085.1. Taxonomy (NCBI): domain Eukaryota; kingdom Viridiplantae; phylum Streptophyta; class Magnoliopsida; order Asparagales; family Amaryllidaceae; genus Allium; species Allium cepa. Next base: position 378,310,305 of record CM060932.1, read on the forward strand.
AAGTTGATTAATTCATCACTTTCCGTGCTTAATTTAAATTCCATTAAATTTAGAAATTATAAATTCAATTACCAATAATTCCATTTAATTGACTTTTCATTCTGTTATTCAATTCATTGGTATTAAATGGATAAAATTAACATTGGATTCAAAATCCATTACATTAATATTCTCACATTTCATCTAAATTTCCATTTATGTAATATTAAATATTTAATTTCATTTAATTGCAATTAAGCCTTTTATCATAAATTAAATTCCAATATTTTGATAAAACTTTATCTCCATTCCTTTTATTCAACCAATTGTCATATTATAAATAAAATTGACATTATCTCCAATTATTTCCTTAATTTATACTAACATAACTTTTAAATTTAGATTTATTGCAATTGATTACCAGTTTTAATTTCACATACTAAATAAATGGTTAACTTACAATACTTGTTACCATTTATGTTTATCCTTGCCTATAAGCTATTAATAACGAACAAATGTTGCAAGTGATTTAGATATAATTCAATAAATTAAATGAATGGGTAACAATTAACAATTATCAATATTGCCAAATTTACTCACAATCATACTTAATTATCAACTAACCATTATTATAATTCTTATCTAGCATTGAATCTATCGAATTTCCATTCATTACGTATTATTTCATTAATTAATATAACTTTTGAATTTATTTCCCCATTCACTAATTTCAATCAATTGTAACCTTACAATTGTTTCAATTAATAGGTATTGCACTAAATTAGTTATTATTCAACTTGCATAAACCTTATTACATTAATTTTCATACTACTAATTTCATTCACTTATGTTCAATTTATAACCAAACATAACATTTAGATTTTTTTTCATTAATTGGTGTTCCATTCAATTCATAAATTTATTAACTTTGATTAGTATTGTTTACCTTGCATTCTAGTTATCATTTCATTAATATTATTCCCAATTTTATTTCTTCCAGTGTTAATTACACAATCATATTAAATTAACAAATTATAATGTTTCCACTATTTCTTTATTGGGATTTCATTCCATTTGTCAAAAATTAATTTTAATTACCATTGCTACATTTCGTTTTTAACATTTGCTTCATTATAAATTATTAAAAAAATATTCCTTTCAAAATTTAATTAGAAAGATCTAATTAAATTAACCAATTTATTTATCAAAATTTACGAGTCATTACAAAACACATTTATAAAATTACAGTATCCAACCAGCATTAAATTACATACTAAATAAATGTTTTTCTCTATCGATCAATATTCATATAACTCATCATTAAAAATAGCATTTATTATTCCAATTCCTGTTATTAAATTGTATTCTAATATGTGTTAGCACCTTTCACTTCATTGATTCATTGTAGTTTGTTGTTTTAGAATTTTATTTATGGTCCAAATTTATGATCCAATAAATTCACGTTAATAATTCATAAATTTTAATTTCTAACCGTTTTCATTCAAACATTTCATTACAACGGTAATAAAACCCTAGTTCATTACATTTTATATTTCAAAAAATTCTTTTATTTTGCTTTAAATGTCCTTTATATTGAATCAACAAATACCTTATACGTTAATTAATCATAAGTTTCCATTTTATTACACTCATTACTCTACAGCTACGTCCTTTCTCATATTACTAAAATATTTCAATTACGCTAAATTTCATTGAATACCAAATTAATTTCAGAATGGATTAAATAATAAGACGAAAAATAAAAAAATGTTACAACTCAGTAATTCATATATCTATAAATTTATTATTTATAAACAAAGACTATAAATTTACATACCAAATAATAGATTTCATATTCTATATTAAAACCAATTTCAATTAAATGACATGATTTCTCCTTTAATATATTGTTTCTTTTATTCCTTATTAAACTCTATAATCGTATCCAAATTAAAATTTACATTTATATTACAATTAGAAATAAACAACCATTTCATTCTTTATTAACATTTTATTATTTATAATCGATGAAATTTACATTCAAACGGTCATTCATTATATTCAAATCAATAACATTAAATTATATTCTATTTGTGTTACCATCCTTACCTCATTGAACCTGTCGTTTTTAGAATTCATTTAAGATCAAGTTATATATTATAGCCCTTTTTTATTAATAAATCATACAATCTTTATTTCTAACCATTTTTAATCAATAATTAACTTAGATTTAATATTTCTAAAGGATTGAAAATATGGTTCATTACAAACTTCACCACTCAAAACTTTTCATCCCCGAAAAGGAACAAGAAAGAATTAAGAGATAAGATATATTTTATCCAAAATAGTCAATTTATAAGTACATAAACTGACATATTTAAGTTTAATATAAATTTGAAAATAACTCAACTTCCACGAAAATTTTTAAAAAAATTTTACGAAAAAAATTCGACAGCATCTCTTTTGCGCGGTTAGGTCCAACAAAATAATAATATCAATTGATTACATTGTATATATCGCATTTCAAAAATAAAACATTCCAAACCATGGAAAAACAATAAAATACTACTACAAAAACTGTAATCCGAATCGTACCTATTTGTCGGGCAACAAACTTTATTTATGAAATCAAAAGCAACAGCTATTGCTTCCATAAACCTGTATCTTACTTGTAACATTCCTATTTTTAAATCAAATTGAAATTTAAAATAAATTTAATTTTTGGAATTTAATTATGGTTTAATCTGGTGTTTTCCAAAGTTTAATAGATATTCGTTTGTTATTAATAAATGTAAATATGATTTTTAAATAGAACTTTAATTTGAAAATTCAGAAAAATAAATATTTTTAATAATATATTAATTATAAATTTAATTGTGAGTTAAATCGAGAATTTCCCAAACAAATAAAAAATGTATTTTTGTATATGTAAATAGATGTAAAGGAATGTGATATTTCAAAGTTAAATAGGGTTTGTATTGTAAATAGAAATTTTAATTTGGAAATTTAATAATTATATTGGAAATAAAATTTGTTTTCTAATTTTACTATGTGTATATGAATACATGATATAATAAATAAATTAGAAATTGATTTAGAAAGATTTAAGAACATTTATAAATTAAGAAATTTATTTTTGTTATTAAATTGAAACATGTGTTAAGCATTTGACTAATAGAGGTGACACTTGTAATCACTTTACAAACTTAAGTAACAAGTGGCAATTTATTTTTAAAAACATTTTTATTGAAATTATAGATAAGAAAACTTGACGATGTATTTTTGTTCAAACAATTATCTTCAATTGAAAAACTGAAGTCAGATTTTAGAAGAAATTCAAAACAATTCTGCAAACAAATACAAATCTATCTAAAATCTGCAAAAACCAAATTCAAACCCAAATACAATTCTGTTTAAAAATCTGCAATTTTCAACATCAAATTGAAGTTCAATTAAACTCTAAGCAAAACAAGAATGGAGTTCAGCTGCAAACTCACCTGAATCATCTACAAATCAACTTCAACAGCAAGAACCAGATTCATCAGTTCAACAAGCAGATTCAACTAGCAAATCAGTTCCAGGAAATTCAATTTAGCAGTTCCAGGAAAAATGTGATTTGCAAGTGAATTTGTCGGCTGCTTCTTCATTTTCAAGTGAGTAAATTTCTTTGTTAAAAACAGTTTTCTTTTAAATCAAAGCTAAAGTAAATTTACAACACTTAGGTTTCAAATGCAAACTGTTTTCCAAAGTTTTCCAAAAAAAAAAAAAATCAAAACTGTTGTAGAATTAAACTGCTCTGTTTTTTTTAAGTAAGTATCCTCAAAATTGAAAAGCTTAAATTTATTTGTTGCATGAGAATAATTAAGACTAAGTATGCTTGTATGTTTTTTGTTGTGGTGATACTCTGTGTATATATATGAATATACATATGGGTTGTTGTTGTCAGGTATCTGCATACCTGTTTATGTTTTAAACTAAGTTTTTAATAAAAATACTTTATCAATTTGTTTGATTTCTGTTAGAAATTAATATGTAATCAAAATATGTTTGTTTAGTATAGATTTAGGTTTGTAAATTATAATTTAGTTAAATTAAAATCTGTTGCTTTTGAAAAACAATAATAACAGCTATTATTTTCAAAAAAAAGCAAGATCTCAAACACCTTAAACTATTAAATCAAGTTTATAACTTGAATGCATGATTGAAATCATGAATTTTAAAACAAACATCACATTTTTTAATCAACTGTGGAGTTAGCATTTAGGGATTGAACAAAATTGGGAATTTTGGGTTTATCGGGTGATTCAGTGATTCTTTGGAAGTTGTGGTGCTTCCTGGAGGTGGAGGTCAGAGGTGGATGGCGACAGTGGTGGCACATTACAGGTTCCAACCCTAATTTTGCTAGTAGTAGTAACTTTGTTGCTTCTCTTTATCTCTGTGGCATCGAGTGATGCAAGACTTTGGAAATGGGAAGAGGAGTCGTAGAGGGAAGGTTGGCCAGAATCGCATCGATGTTGATGGTCGGAGGAGAGGTTGCATGATGTTGACAGGTTTGGGTATTCTGAGTGCTGTGGTGTTTCCAGGTTGGCTTTTTTAACTCGAAATTGATTTCGAGCTGCTATGGGGGTTTCGGTGGTCGTGGTCTGGTGAGAAGTTGATCGGCGACGTGTGAAGGGGGTTTGGGTGACTGGAGTTCGCCAGAGTGCTGGTGCATATGCACCGTGCACATAAGTTCTGATGAACTATTTTGGGGTTGGTGCAGTATTGTGTCTCGGGTTTTACTCGAGTAGATCGAGTAGTTTAGTCGAAGTAATTAGGTTGTTTACTCGAAGCTTTTTGTTGAGGTCTTGGGTAAGTATGGGTTCAGGTTTTATAAACCTGAAACTATGCAGTTTTTTTTTTTTAAAAAAAATGAATGGAATTCAAATTTTAAAGGAGGGATTTAAATTCAAGTGTAAGTTTGAATTTGATTCAAGTGAACTTTGAATCCAAAGTTTTATAAAAAATGAAGATTTTAAATTTAAGTAAGGTTTGAATTAAGTTTTTAAATCAAGTTTAAAAATCAAGTTTCAATATGGTTTTCAAATTTACCATGATTCAAGAATTTTAATTTAGATCAGTTTGCAAATTTTAAAATATTGATTAAGTTTTAAAATGTTTTAAAGTAGAATTTAAAATGAATTTGATTTCAAATAAATGGTTAAAACTTGATAGAATTCTTTTCTTTAATATTGAATAAAAATTATGATGTGTTTAGCTTTAATTTGAAAGTTAAAAAAATCAATTTATTTTAAGCTTAATTTCTTTTAATAAATTTAAGTAATTTAGTTTTAAACTTTTCTTATATAAATATCTTATATAAGAAATGGTTATTCCTCACTTTTATTTTAAGGAATGAATTTATTTAAATATGGATAAATGTTTTTATAGTTAAACATTTTGAAATCTTAAATTTTTAAAATGGAATTTGAATTTAATTTAGAAACGTATTGTTTTAAATACATTTGAATGTTAATAATAAAGTAAATGAATTATCTTAGAAATATTTAAGATAATAAAAGAATTTAATTAAGGAATGTCTTAATTATTTGATTTTAATTAATGATTTAGATTAATTTATATTTAGGGATTTTTAATAATAATTAATCTAAGATTATTTTCCTTAAGTAAGTAATTAAAGATAATGTTGATAATTAATAATGATAATTATCTAAGGATTATTAGGTAATTAATTAATGTGATTAATTTTAATAATTAATTAGATTAAATAATTAATGAAAATAATTTGTAAAATTGTTTAAGTGCAATTATTTAACGGAAGTAATTGAGGAATTAATTACTAAATGTCATTAGTTGAGTTAATGTAATTAGTTGAGTTAATTAATTAAATCAATGGATGGTTTAATAATAATTACTTAATGTGATTAATCAAGAATGATTAATAAGTATGGTTTAAATAAAGATTAACTACATAATGTAATTTAGTAATAATGTAAATTAAGAGTTAATTAGTAATAAATTAAGGAATAATTAAATTTTTATTTAATCAAGTTTTAATAATGAATAATTAGAGATTACTAATTAAATATTAAAGAATAATCAATTAATTAAAGATTAATAAATTGATAATGAAGTCAATTAAGAAGTGATTAATTAATTAATGATTGTGATTAATTAATTAATGATCGGTTAAGCAAAGTAAGGTGATTAATTCTTAAGTAATAGATTTGATTTGAATTAATTAAATTAATAAAAGTTCGAATTAGAGATATGTTTGCTTATGAATGATTGTATTGCCTTGCATTGATTGTTACCTTTGGACTGTAATATTCTGTAATGTGAAATATGCTGTGTGTTGATCTGTGATATGTTTTCGGTGTAAACACCTTTGGCCGTAAAACAACATTTGAAATTCGATGAGACGGGAAGTCGGATTCCATTTGGTTATCCGAAACCCACATCGAATTGTAATGATGAATCTTTATGATTTATAAATTTGTCTTATCTATGAATCTGTGAATGAAGATAAGCGTTATAGCTTATACCGCTTATCGATATTGCTGCACTTTAATCTGTGATGTGATGATTGATGTTGTGCACAAGTGTGTATAAACCCTGGACTGCACTATACACACACAAATATGGATTGCACGTGGAAATCGGTTAAGTCACAGACTTTTTTTTTAAAATAGTTTTGAATTTGAAATTTTAATTCAAAGGGTTTTGGAAATGAATTGAGTTTAAAGTGATAAACTTTTGAAAAGGTGTTTTAAAAATGAAAGTTATTTTGAATAACTAAAGAAAGTTGAAATTTAAATCATTTGATTTAAATTTGAATTCAATATCAGAAATCGAATTCTATATTTGGTATTTATGACGTAAAAAGGTTATACAAATTATGATTTCAAATTTGAAATGGAATGATTTTGAAAGCTATATCTTTGTGAAAGATAGTTGAACCCTAATTTGAAATTGAAGAAGGTTTTAAATGATGAGTCTTTTATATATATAAAAGATTGAAACGAGAATTGTTTTGAAAGCTATGAAATGAGTCTTTAATTTAAAGACCGAATAAGTCAATCCAATTTGAAATGGAATTGTTTTGAAAGGTTACAAATGAATCTTTGTCAAAGATTGGTAAACCTTGTTTAAAATTGAAAAGGAGTTTTAAAGTGAATTTTTTGTTTAAAAGATTTAAATGTGGAAATTGTTTAAACCATTGAAAGGTTTTTGAAATGAATCTTTTTGGTTAAAAAGATTTATAAATGGTAATTTGTTTAACCATTTGAAAGAAAAAATTTGGGTTTAAAGTTGTGACTTAACTGAAATCCCATTATCCATATGATTTTAAGTATTGCACTCATTATTCGGTTTAGCCGGAGAGGACCTTTGTGTCATATAACCCATTCTGAATAATGATACGACGTATATGGATAGCATTTGAAGGCCGGTGATGAAGACCGGATATTTTTCGAAAACGAAAGGATAACCCGTCGAATGTCTCTGCACCGACTGGTCCCCAGTATAGAGATTTGATCACCCATTGTGATGGGAAGTCCGGACATGATTTGGAATTATCTGGATTTGCAAGGGCTTCTTCGGAAGTGCCTTCGGTTTTGTTCGAACCCGGAACAGACATGTATGGTCATGTGTCTGACACTACACTTTGAGATATAAAGCCGATTTCTTTCAAATACATATCTGTTGGTGGCGGAGAATTTATTCTCTTATCTTAACACCATTCTCTGAGATGTACGAGCTCAGAGGCTATGTAGTTGAAGGTTATCAGCAATATACTTCCAATTTGGTGGTGTAGCACGCTAAGTGCTGCTGTGTATTGATGATCATTTGTTGATCATTTGTTGATCAAAGCATGGCTTTTGTGAAAAGCGTAGCTTTGTAGACGAAACTTTGTCGAACTTCACAACCCGGAATGGTCGAAACAGGAAGAATGCAGCAAGGTTATTTGGGGATAGCGCCTCCTGAGGGTGTGTTCATTTCCTTCTGGATAGAGGTGGTATCATGGTATGGATCTCAGATACTTAACCTATGTGGTTGCTGCAAATTTATTACTTTGTGGTTGTTGGCGAATCCCGGGATAAAGGTTAGTTATGACCGGGGGATGGCATACTCGTGTCAGTAGTTACCTAGTTATAGAGGTAACCTGGCTTTGTGTTGGCAGAGATCCGGTTAGGTTCTCGGGGCGTCCCTCCAGAGGCGTACCCATGTGGCAATGGGATGTTCCTTGGCCTGGCCATTTGTTGGAAATCCAATCATCCAATACGCGCCTTGTACGGTTTTAGTTGTAGAACCTGCCATCTACTTATGGTGATCACCACTGTTTAGATGGCAGCTATAGTAGGCATAGTTCGAAATGTCTATGCTGGCTAAGATTAATATTATATTTTCGAAATGATTTTCCACTATGCACTTATAGTAATAATATCAAAGAATTTTCTCGTATCAAGCATATTTGACTATCATAAGGAGAAATCTTCTCCAAATCTGTGTTTGCATTGTGTGTGTGGCAGGAGGCCTTATGGTAGTTTCATTTTCCAAAAAGCATTGCGGATTTCAAATTTTAATTCTTTTGTTTGTTTTTAAAGATAAACTGTTTTTTTTTTCTCATACCAGTTCCATGACTGACCCAGAGTTTATTGTTCCTTTCCTAAACTTTGGGTGCCTACAATTTTCTACACGGGCGGTCTAGAGTTAGGTTTTTCAGATAGTAGATATAGATATCAATTTGGTAGCTTTTAGCTTTCTCTCTGGCATTCTCTGGAGATCTTGGATATTGGAGTCTTTAGATTCATGGGAGAGACTTGCTTAGCTTGGTGAAACAAGATGGTGGTTCGAGTTATTTCTGGTGCTTTGGAGTTAGAGTTGTTGTTGCTGTTTTGGAGTTTTTGTTTTCTGCTGCTAGTTCATTTGTTATTCCGCTGTAGCATTATCTTGTATCTCCGATATTGATTCTTATTGTATCATTGTTGTATCGAATGTTGTATATCAATGATATTCATTTTTTTTCTTCCGCTATGTTATTTTACTTATGTAACATCCTGCCTTTTCGCACACTTTAAACCGACACACACATGTCAATTCAAACCATACGGAAGGGCGGATTGTTATGGGGTAAATAAGAAAAACAGAGAAGAAATAAAAAAAAAGAATCTCACAACGGAAGGATAAAATATAATAATCAAATATACAGTTCATGAAACTGTTTTACAAAATATTTTATTTTACTTGTACAATGAATATCAGAGTTACCCATACCAATACTATCAATGCAGCGGAATTAAATGGTGTAGTGAAATAATATAGTAGATACTAGTAATACAATCTTTGTCTTCGTCCTCCAGAGCTAAATCCTCAAATCCTGAAACGCTCGGACTGACCCGAGCGAATTTGAAAAGACAAAAACACTCGAGTCAGACTAAAAGATCTTATGTGAGTAAAATTTACAGAAATAAATAAATATGAGTACAGTAACTCAAGAGATGTTCGGGATTTACATCTCCTAAGGGTCCGTTAAACTATTTACTATGTAGTATATTGCACTATTATAATAATGTCTATTTATAAAATAAAATTACTTTTTAATAGCGTTAAGGGGTTACCCATATAGCCCTTAACACAGAATATATTCCCATAGTCTATACAGTACCGTAATCTCCCCCGTACTGGGCGTCGTCAGAGGGCACTCCATAGGTATGGTACAAAACAAAACTCGTAATAAAGGCTCGGTATGGTAGGTGACACGGCACAACTAGGCAATGCCAGGGTAGATATACCAATTGCTATCCGGGCTGGTGGAAACGCGTAGCCGCAGTTACCGCCCACCTCGAACAAACTCCCCCAAAATCAAAAATAGAAGTGGCCACTGAATCAATCCAAAGTCAAAGTATAATATCGAAGAGGAGCGTCCGATCAGAGGTATGACCTCATTGGCCCGAGAATCACTCCTGTTTTAGCCACCTTATGCCAACTCACGGGAGTCGGGTCCACGTATTTACCTTACAGGAAACGTCGCCACCACCTACTTCATTCTGCAATCTCCACCGCGTACATGGTTAGTCAAAGTGGTTTTCGGTATCGACAGAGAGTATGTCCATATCCGATCCCGGTCTCTTTGCCAACCCATCGTTATTATAACACCGCGGTCATTTAAAATAGTTTATACTTTAAAACCAGAATAAAAATTCCATTTCAAAACTATAAATACGGTATCATCTTAAAATCCAAAACAATATGATATCATTTTATCCAAATATATTTCTTTTCCAAAATCATACTGCTTTAAAATTTAAAATATCTGGAAACCAAATATTTGACTTATACTTTCAAAGCATAATATTTCAAAATTCATATATTTTAAAACCATAACTTCTAAAACTTGAATGGTTTGGATATTCAACGGTATATGAAATAAATGGTTTAACTTTAAGGTTACTTTGTAAAGAAAATAATTTCCATGGCTTTACAAATATATTTCTTTATTTAAAGTCTAAACCAAAATTTAAATACCACTTTCAAGTTCCAAAACCACTTCAATTTCTATATATATATATATATATATATTTCAAAACTAAAGTTGGAATTTATTCCTTCAACCAAATTAAATGTTCTATTATTTAGTCTTGAATATTTACATAAAAATCCATAAATAAAACTCCAATTTCTAGCAATTAAATATTTTCTTCAATTAAATTATACTAGAATATTCATTTTAAATTTATCTTGGAAAAATCCAGTTATAAATATCATACCTTAAAATTTTCCAAACTTAAACATATAATATGAATTATCAAATTCCATTTCTCAATTTTCCCATTTTTGTTTAATAGATTTATACACAGCTTAAATTCAAAAATTTTAACTTCATATGTATATATATAGAAGAATAACATTTATAAAATATCAAAATTAAAAAATTTTATAAACCGTATCCCATCCAAACCATAAAAATCACTTTTACATATTTTATATATAGACCGCGGTGCCTGTATATAATTTTCTATCCTATGGTCAAGTGATACGGATGTTTATCATTTCAATCCGCAAATTAAAAATAAAAATTTGCGGTTGTATATCATTTCAAACCACAATCCCGAATGGAACGAAAATGCATGATAACTTGTAGTTTAGTGATATAAAATAAAACTCCATTCATCCATCATCATCCATCATCCAAATCACAATCATTATCCAATAACAAAACAATATCAATATATATCCGATAATATATAACAGGTAATAACTGGCAGTTATATTCAAAAATAAATTTAACAACTATTAAACTAACAGTTTATCTGCAAATAAATAACTATAACTGTCAATCCATATGCAGTAACAAAATTTAAATGAACAGTTATATTAAATAAATGCGATTTAACAGATATGATGAATAAAACATGCCAAACGGTCATAAATAAATCTCTACTCATATCTAAAATAAATTTAACAAACATAAAAACTTTTAGAAGTTGTGAGTGGGTTAAAACACTCACCTTTTGAATTTAAATCGAATTTAAATCCGATTTAAACCCAAAAATTCGACGGTCTCCGAATTGGTCCAAACTAGTTCCAAACTGTCCGGAATTTAATTACGATCCTAACAAAAAAAGTTTCGTGTGAATCCGAGGTCGTATGAAAAAGTTATGCGATTTAAACGATTTGAAAATCAAAATAAATTATAAAACAAAACAAACCTTAATTAAATACTCGCCACGTCACTATCATCTTCCACACGCTTTGGCTACAGGAGCACGCGAATATGTTTCTAGACCGAACCCAAAACGGAAAACGAACACCACCAGTAGATTGCGTATTCTGAGAACTCCAACATATAATTTTTCTGGAATTTTTAGAGGAGTTTGAATTTTGACTTTTATTTGGATTGAAACTGGATCTAGAAATTGTCTGTTGCCATTGAAGAAGAGAAGAAGTTGAAGAAGAGACTATACAGAGGAATGAAGATGGAGGCTAAGGTTTCACCGCCTATTTATAGATAGATCGCAAAAGAATAGGTGTGCACGAATTTTAACGTGCAAACGGAGGTGGTCCCAAAAGATAAATAATATTAATTACACACGTTATGGATTTAGGAAATAAATAAATAATATCATTTACATTTTATTTTAAACGTATTTACAAATGTAAATCTAGACGTTTCGTTTACGTTTCAAAATATATCCACAATTTTATTAATTTCCAAATTGATCTAAACAAATTTAGATGTAAATTAAAAGCTGATAAGTCTATCCATTGCAGTGTTAATTTCTCCACTTCCTTATATTTAGAATGGAAACGTTCACTGTATTTCCTCAACATTCTTTTATTTTCCTTAAAATGCTTATTTGTTACTTGCAATTCATAATGTAAACATTCTTATATTCTAAAATGATCAACTTATACAATATTAAATCAATTCTTATATTTCCAAATAATGTACATTCATAATGAAAACATTCTTACATAAATTTTATTAATTGCACTTTGTTTCTTTTCCCTTTTCAATTGAAAGATTTTAATAAATTTATTTCCAATTAATTTTAATCTTCCACTTCAAAACAGACCCTAATTGATGAAATCAATTAAATAAATACGTGAACATTGTAATCCTTATTTATAGTCAAGCAAACATGTTTATAAAATTACAGTTTTCAACAAGCATTAAATTACATACTAAATAAATCTTTTTCTCTATTCAATTAAATAATCAAATGTTTATTCCATCTAAAATTTTAAGTAGAAGGATTCCATGTTGGGTTCAAAATCTATTATTTTAATATCCTTGTAAATATTCAATTACATTATTTATTTTCTTGCATTACTTTATTACCTCCGTTTATATTCAATTTCCGTAAATCAATATTTTATTCCATTGACAAATTCAATACTTGCAACAATTTCCACTATTACTATTAATTGCAATATATAATTTAATTTGCAAATTTTAATTACCTTTGATACATCAAATTTCAATATTTTCTTGCATATAAATTAATAAGATTTTTATTTCTTTCTAAATTTTAAAATAAAATCCTATTAATTTAATTCATTTCAAACATCGAATTTACGCGGGTCGTTGCAACTTAATTGTGTTATAAGCTCCGGCGAACCAGATTCGACGTTTGGATTTGCGGCATTTGAATACAAGTGTCGTATTCGGTGCCGATTTTCGAAGGTCGAGTCAGGGTCGTTACATTACTTACATAATTCAAGAGAATTTAACATGATAAAATGACAATATACTAACCATTCTGTCATAAATAACAAAAACACACAATATAGTAATCATATGCAACACAGCAATGTAATGCAACTGATAAGTATTATGCACTTCTACATTCAATTCTAATGGAATGTAACAGTTACATGCAACCAAAATTGTATAGAAATCAGAAGCAACAATCATTGCACACTATTTAATTATTAAATTTATACGATGTACATATACCATTTTTACACAGTATCAATTCAGATCACTCGCTTGAATACACAAATTCTACTTTCGAACTAGTATTGATAACCCGACCACTATAGTGCGGAATCTGATCCAGTTCCTTGATTAGAAATCTCCATTCTCCGTTCGTAGCTATAAACTATGACAGAAACATCATATTCATATCAAAAATCCATATCAAGTGTTCGCCATGAGGAATCAAGTTAAAAAACCTAATTCGGACTGGTGTGAATTACTACAAATCATGTATTCAAATCTGGATCAAAATTATTTAACGAGTAAAATGAACTACATACAACTTACGTATTTTATTCTATTAGTTTCTTTAACTACACCAATTGCTTAATTTACTTTTCATTCATTTATTTATATAAAGATCAATCACTTAAATAATTTGTTTTCCATTAAAGATTTAAGCCATTAATGAATCATTTCATAAAATATTACTTAAGCTTCTACTACATTTACATAAGTTATAACTTAATTTGATTATAGAATAAAAATTTAAGTTTTAGGTATTCTTCTTTAAAGAGATAAGAAATATTTCAATGTATCTTAAAATTCAACTAAACCATTTAAACTTATTCACTTAATATAAATATAAGACATTTTTAAAATAGCGACATAGCATTATGCAAAGATTTTCTAGAAAAGTTTAAACACTGTTAGAAATTATAACAAAACATTTAACAAGCTTTAAAATAAAGTTCTTTAAATCTAATAATTTATTAAACTCTCTATTTTAAAATAAATATAAAATCAAAATTATTAAACTGAAACTAATAGTATACTCAAATCTTACGTTAAATTTCCAAATCAAAGTATTAATTTTCGTATCTTCCTAATTAATTTTACACACTTGTTTTAAATGAATATTCAAATCATGGAAAAACATTTATTTTGTTTTAATACGAAGTTCAAATGGTAAATGAACCTACAAATTTCATATTACTTCTTCGAAAGCCAAGTAAATAGTTGAAACCATACTTCCAAAATAGAGATTCAAATTTATTTGTCAAGCATATTCCTATAAATAGAACTTCCCAAATCATTTTTTTATAAAAAATTTAAAAAAATGTTTTTTATAGTCCATTTGTATAATATCATTAAATTACACATTCAAAGAAACTTATGTAAATTTTATTTGAAACATTCATTTGAAAACTTCATTTGTAAATCAATCATCTTTAATACTTAAATACTTTGCGAAAATTCATTTGTAAAATTTCTTGCTTCATTTACAAATACCTTGTAAATATTTTAAATAACTTCTTTAAAAATATATGTAAACTATTTGAAAATAATTATTTACATCATTACTTATATTTAAAAGGAGCTATTGAAAACCTTAAATCTATTATTTATAAATTTTATTAGTTTTAGATCCCAAAATACTTTTCAAACATCATTAATAAATCAACAATCATTAACTTTAAATATGTTTTATTTAATTAAAAACTTCTCGCAATATTTACAACACTAATAGTTAACTATTAAACCATGTTGTACACAAATAAACAATATTTTTAACATTTTAAAGTATATAGAAAAGAAAGAAGAAAATAGTCAAAATATCCTCTATATAGTACTTTTATAACTCGATGTTTTAACAAGTTTATCCTCGTTCTTACAGACTCTAGTCGTACATTGATCAGGCGCAAGACTAGAAATCTCCAAGTACACGGTAGACCTGTTTCAACACCCTATGAAAATACATAAAAAAACAGATACGAAAGTACCGCTCAAAATACATTGTCAAATGATGATGTTACGATAGCAGTGTCCCGCTGCTGATCCATTCTTCACGTAATGGGCATAAAACCTTCCAGAAGATCCTTACACCTTTCTGATTCCAGAAAAATATCGTAGCTATTTTGTAAACAAGGGACCATCAACCCCTGTTGTAGTGGTAAGCTGCTGCTTCAATGATTTACGCGATGGATGCACTTCCTTCCAAAAGATCCATAAATAGCAGATCCAAGGATTGAAAGCGCCTCGATGGGGTAAACTAAAGAACTATCTACCCTAAAAAAATTCGAGGAACTCATGAGTTTAAGTCCGGACAACCATATCAGTTCGAATCCATTTTTGAATTCATTCAAGTAGATTAGGGTTTTTTTCGGTCGAATCCATTCTTGGATTCCCCAAGTCCATTTGGGTTCGAAGCATATCATACTACACTTCTACGTGGAGGGTACTTCTCCATGCCTTTTACTTCAAAATATAACATATGATATATAGTTCCCTTTCTAAATCATAACTCTAAATATCACATTTATACAAATTTCATTATATATAAGATTTCATTTTTCAAATTGAGTGGTTTCCTAAATCAATAGTCTCGAATATGTCAAATCATTCTTATAAAAATTCCCTTATATATAAGATTTATCTCTTAAGATTGAATACCTTCCAAAATCAATAATTTTCGAAATAACTTCATAGCTATACCAACTAATTGAAAACTTCCAAATCATATATTTATATAGAGTCAAAGGTCTTCAAAATCAATCCATTTTAAAATATCAGTTCAGCTTCAAATCCATATATGTTCTCAACAATCAATTTTTCCAATCACATATCATTCACATTCATAATTATCCAAATTTTAATTCAATATTTTTCCACAACTTTAGTTTATTACTTATATCAAATTCAGATAAAATCAAATTTCTTTCCAAAATAAATACTTTTCCAAACTTTTATTATAAGACATTTAATAGGTTAAAAATGTTTCTCAAAACATATTCCATTATAAACCTTTCAAAACTATTTTCCATATTTATACAAAATCAGAACTGCTTAATATCAGTTTGCCATAATAAATTTTTGTAAATATTTACCATGTTCAAAATATTTCAAACTAAATTCATACTTACATAATTCAAAATAATCTAATATAATTTACTTATCATAATATTTCAAATTTTAAAACTTTTTCAACTTCTATTAGTCTTTACTTTAAAATTTTCAAACCAAACTTACTATACTTTCCAAAATACTTAGTTGTGAAAATTAATTCACAATTTGGAAGTGTTCGACCCTTCAGAATAGTAAGAAAAAAATCAAATTCAAATTTAAAATTGGAAATTAGCAAACAATCATCTCAACAAGATGCACAATCAATCAACCAATCAATCATAATGCATAAGATACATGTGTTCATAATATTATTCGGTAGGAACTCGAGAACAAAACACCAGGTTTTATTTCAAACTAGGTTTTATTTGAATCATTTGAAATAAATATATACATGTCTTTCGAATATCAAATCATACTTCAGGAATTTGGATTAAATCAGTTTCATAAAAAAATGAGTAGCAAAGCTACTAAAGTGGCCTCCCCCACTTTGAAACTCGAAAATGAACGCCGATGATGTCGTGATCATCACCGAAATTATTTTCCAACGACAGAAGTGAGTTCTACACTTTATTTCTTTCGAAATCATTTTGAAAACATTTCAGTATGGATACTTTCAAACAATACTACTATATTTTTTCAAAATCTTAGAAACCACTTTCAAAACTCCCAGAGTTCAAACTCTCAAATTTCCTGTTTGAATTTCCTTTTTTTCATCACAAATCATATTCTATAAGTCATTATCTTATATATTATTCATTTCAAACATCATAATTCTTTGTTTGGATTAAAAATAAATAACTTTAATCTAACAATAAATTTCATCCCAACATTGTCGCTGAACGCTTTATAGTCAAATTGTGAAACTTAATTCACCCGGTGTTCGTTCGAACATTTCCAAAAGATTGTAATTTCTACCCTTCCCATGCTGAAAAGGAAAATTACTTACAACTGGTTATGCACTATTCAAAAGTCATCAACAAAAGTCAAATGCTCATAAACTGGTCGAGCACAACTAACTAATCAATAAACAATAATATGCACAGTCATATTAATCGATCAATCAACCAGTAAAACATCCAATCATTACCAAACATACACTAATGTATTTATCAATTTATAAAATTAATTCTTTTATATTCTATATATAATCTAGTTTATAAATCATTTCATTTATAATTTTCAAAACAAATTATATCACTAACAAATACGCTCTCTTATATACGTATATACACTCAATGAGCTTATCCTATAGGTTTAGGTACACGCTAAACCTGGCTCTGATACCAATCGTGACGGTCCACCTTTTTGGATAATTTAAGTCGATAATAAACCACACATGTCAAACTCTAACCATTTAAAGGGAATGATTAACAATGGGGTTTAATAGAGAAAAGAAGAGAAAAGAAGGAAAGTAATACGCAGAATCTTGCAACGGAATGACAAATTATAATAATCAAATAAAACAGTTCATGAAACTATTTACAATATACATTTTATTACACATTTTTACAACATTAATTGGAGCAAAATAAACGAACATATCAAAAATGCTGTGGAAAAATGATAATAAATACGATCACCAATCTCCATCTTCATCTCCAAGGAATAACATCATTAAACACTGAAATACTCAGGCTGATTCGAGCATAATGAAAAACAATACACTCAAGTCCGAACTAAAAATTCCTATGTAAGTCAAATCAATTTCAAATAAAAATATGAGTGCAATGGCTTTAGAGATGTTACAGGATTTTCCATCTCCTATCAAGTGTACAACGTGAATATAATTATTTAAGAGATTTCAAATAATTCGAAATACCAATTTTAACCACTTTAATTAAAATATAACTGAAGTTTAAATTAAAAAATTAAACCTCTCAAATAAGTCAATTCCAATACATAATCCAAATTCAAGAAATTGTATGGGTATATATCATTTCAACCAATAATTTAAATGTCTTAGTTATCTAACTCTAAAATGATTTAGATGACCATTTAAATGATGTCGTTAATATACATAATAATAACAGGGGCATATTAAAATAAATAAACAACCACACATCCAACATATTAATCAATAAGCATCCATTTCAGACAATATCCAAATCAACCAATATATTACAATAGTTAATAGTTATCAATATCAAGGTTTTAACTATCAATTAAATTCTAAGATAAAATTAAATGTTAATTCAATTTAATATCAATTCAGGTTCTGTAACGATCTAGAGTTTTGGTTATTTGAAATTGGAATATTTAATTAATTCTAAATATTTAAAAATTAATTTTTAACTTAAATTTCAAATATAACGATTTATTGGATGATTTAATTATTGAATTTAATAATTAGAAAATGGTTAATTCATTGAATCTTGAGTTTTTAACTTGATAAAAATAATTAAAGGCTTATTAAATTTATACTAATAAGAATGAAGGTAGTAGACTTTTAAAATTGAATATAAAAGTGTTTTGTCCGATTTTAAAAATATCTCGTTTGAATTGACGAGTAAAAATAACCATCCGGGACACAGTCTCGGACTTTGACGAAATCAATTCCATTGGATCATAATAATGTATTATTATCGGATTTCAAATCTCGTAGTGTTTGCAGTTACCATTTGGTCATACGGAATATAAACGCGTTGAATTTAATATCAAAAATTCCATATAGTAATTAGGTCAAGCTATCTTCTCTATATGATCGAATTAGGACTCGAATCATTTTCCATTACATTCGGAGTAGATGTATAACATTATAAATGCCTAACGGCACGCCTCGATAGGGGTTCGAGATTTTAAGTTACGTAAATCGAGATATTTTGTAATTTAAATAATATATTGACTTTGGCCAGTTAGATATCATATCTTATCAACCGTCCCTCTTCCTTGTAAACACACACAACTGTTCAATTCACATTTACCTTCTTTTAAATCATGTTTCCCTCTCTCCCTCTTTAAAACACACAGCTGAGAATCTTACAGTAAAAAAAACAAAGAAGGAAACACTTTAAAAATCAACATATCAAAATCTAGTAGATAAAAAAATCTAAAACTTTCTCTTAAAATAGTATTTTGTTATCCTCTTCGATCCGGTATGCTCATGGATGGATGCAGTTTCAATTTTCAAAGACCGATGGTGCACGTCATGAACAAATAGCAACTAAGGCTTGGGAAAATCGAATAGTGGAGTACTCGATTCGGGTTTTGGCATCGTATTTGGGTTCAAGGGAGGAAGGTGCATCGGCGCCAGAAATTGGTGGACTTCGATCGCGTGTTGGTCGTCACGACATGGCACCGGGTGGGGGGAAGGGGTCGCTACTGCTCATCACTTTCTGAAGGGAGAGTGCGGACCATGGTCGATGGGTATGGGCTCGAAGAGGAGGAGCATAGCAATGCATTGGTGAAATCAGCTCGAGATTCCATCAACGGATGGACGAGGTTGAGCTGAGGATACGATCGGCAATGGTAATGTTGAGAGTCTGGAATGTAAGCGAGAAAAAACAAATTTTCATGGGGAAGATGAAGCTGTTTCGGCTGGGCTTCAATTTGGGTAATGATAAAAATGTTTTTGTAATTTTTTTAAACTAATTTTCATTATTAAAATTGAAATCTTAGAAAATCGATAACTCATTCGTATTAGATCGGATATGAATGAAACAAATTGCATGACGTTTGTATCTGCGAGATCTAGGATATGGAACTGAATTGGTCGAGGTCTGGGCGATTGGAATTTCATGCTAAAATCAAACGCCTGTTTGATTTTAGACGAACTAGAGCATGGAAGCGTCAACTAAAAGTAAATGTGAGTAAATTTCACTCATTTGGATGATTGGCATTAATTTTAAGTAGTTAAAATTAATTATTGATTGGTTGATTGAATTGATAAATTATTATCAGTTGAATGTGAAGCTATATATAGTAGTATATATATTAGTAGTTGCATTAATTATTACCACATATTTTTAGCGGATGAGACCCCATGCTCCCCGCTTAATAGCGGATGACCCTATAAACCGCGATATCCCCCTCGAAGTGGGATTTGTATTTTTATGTTGTCTAACATTTATGGATGCAGGGAAACAAGTTAGAGGGATCCAACTGGATTCCTCAAAAATTTTGAATTTAATTTCATATATGGTGATATATGGTTTGTTTGAATAATCTGTGATAGATTATTGAGTGATTTTAATTTATTAGGTATTATGGTAGCACTGGTCTATATTTTGGTATTTTAAAATACTAAAAATATACGTTTGAATTTGAAACGAAATTAAAAAGGGATATTCGAAGTAAAATATTTATATATAATTTGGATTAATTTAAAAAGAAATTGTTGTGATAAAATAAATGATTTTAAATTTATCTTAACTATTTTCTTGATATTGTAAATAGAAATTCTGGAATATTATATATATAGGATTTTTAAAAATAATTCCTAATTGATACTTGTTTTAAATATAAAAGATTTTTAAATCAAGATATTAAATTGATGGGGAGAATAGAATGAAATTTGGTGATAAATATAAAATTGGTTATATTGGGTCTTCGATATGATTTCTAAATTATGGAATGGAAGAAAAATCGAGATTTGGTTATTTTTGGAATATAATTGGGTTATTTAAGAAGTTAATTTATAAATTGAATTCAATTTAAGAAATTGATTTGTAAATGTAATTTAATTTAGAAACCAAATTTATAATGGATTTAAGCGATGTAAAACCATTATAAATGGAAAATGAGACCATGGGATTTATAAACAATGTTTATAAACAAAGTGAAATGATTATCGGTGGATAAATTGAAGATATAAAGTCATAGTGAGAAATTATAATAAGATGGTTAAATCGGTTTAAAAAGAAAAGATAGATTTCTCTTTTGGAAATGTGAAAAAGGGATTTATGAAATCAGGAACATAAATCGATTGGTGTTAAATCGAGAGATATTTATAAATATTAGATTGATCAAATTGGAATATGGAAAAAAAATTATCGAGAAATTGAGTTTGTTTTAAAAAGTGGATTTTTAATTATTAAACTAGGTAATTTAAAGGTGTTTAAAAATATTTCAGAAAGTAAGCTATTTAAATATTTTTAAAATTGTTGTAACGCCCCGGCTCCAGTGACAGAAATATCAGAGGGAGTTTACCGTCCGATAGCTCGGACCACTGGAGCCGGGGCGTCACAATTTTCAAATGAATTATAAGTTTTATAAATCAAGTCTTATAAAACGATTAGAATTCTATTGACAAATCAGAATAAATCAGTATTATTTTTTATTTTTTTATATTATTCAATATTAATATGGTTTTATATAATAACTTTTATTTAAGAGTATTTGCTTAAATTAAACTTGAAAAATTATTATAGAAAATTTATAAACATTATTTTGAGATAATTATTAAACTAAGTTTTCGAGAAGTAAAGGTATACTTTCATGGCAAAATCGAAGGCAAAGATTGCCTGCGGTTAGGTTTGGATGTCTCTGGAATAGAGACGTAATCATTGAGCTGTGAATCCATAGTTGATACAGCGTGGGGCTTTCCGTATTACTTTAAAAGGTTTTTTTTTCAAATATTTTTAAATGAAATGGTTTGTGTATATACTTATTTCGGTGAGATAAGTATATATTTTGAATCAAGAGACTTACTTAAGGAACCCGGGACTTATAGAATTCATTATAACGAGTTAAGGAATTTACAATATAAATTATGAAGGATTTTTTAGGAAAGAAAAATAAGTGAAATTTTCCTAAGTTGGAAAGTAAGTGGTTTAGAAAATACTTTTTTAAATATATTTTTTTCTAAGTGTTGAAATAAGAGATGGTTTGAAATATCTCGATATGGATATAAGTATTTGAGTTGTCTCAAATATTGAAAATTTGGAAGGGATTTGAATATATATCTTATAAAGATATTTTTAAATAAATTTTGAAAATATATAATAAGGCATGATATCTGCTTATGAATATTTTATTGATAGTTAAATAACCAACTATCAATTTTGGTCAAATTCATTTATCGTTTCAGAGAGACCGGGATCTGATTTAACTATCCGAAAACCACTTTGATCTGATTTGAGCATTACATATGAATACCGTAAAGATGATGAAGACGGTGATTTGGTTTTCCAAAACCAGGATGACTTATATGGATGAATGCTATCGGAACATCATCATTTGAGGATGATGAGCATTCCAAGTGAAATTATTCTTGAAAGGTAATCGTAGCCTCAAGCCTTACCAACCAGAATGATTGAAAATCAGGAGATATGCAGCAAGGCTAAGTGGGTCATAATCTATGTTATCACCTTTCTAGATACCCTCGGATATATTATTAATTATGGATACGGTGGTGCATGCAAAAGAGCTCTCGATAAGGGTGGGAAAACCCATGGTGATAACATATTCGGTTTATCCAGGTTAAGGATAGGGTCGGTCTTGTGTTATAGGGGATCTCAGCGAGGTCCTTGGTATATTTTTCTTGAAGTGTACTTGATAGGCGGTATCCTAGTGCCTAGTCATTGTATGGAATTCATTTTCCAATAAGCGCCGTAGGTTTTGATTATGCCCAACTATGCTGAAACGTGAGATGCAAGCATTTCAGCTACTTTCTATTTACTTTGTTTAGAAACTATTATAATATCAGACGATTTTGATATAGTGTTTTGGTTATCGTAAGGTACATCGTGTTTATGTGTGATGCGGTCTTACAAGATACCTTTATTTTTTAAAGGATAACTTTAATAATTCAAATTGAGTGTGTTTTCTCACGCTGATTTTCAAGACTGACTCGGCTATTATTTTATTATAATGCTCGGGTCGATCGGGTAATAAATACAAGATAGGATGCTATGGAGCTCAGGAGATGAGCTGGACGATGAAGACATATTGCACATATTTGATTTTATATCGCTACGTAATGTAGACTGTATATTTAGCACTTGTAAGGACAAGTTATTATAACTATTCAATATTGAGTTATTGATGTGTTGTACTCTTATGATGTAATGTATAAATAACAGTTGTAGTTCTTTGGTATAAAGACATGTTATTATCTATTATATATTGTTCCGCTACGATTATGGGATTGTATGTTGTTTTTTCATTTCTTTTTCTACCTTTTTCATCTTTTCCTCTAACGATCTAGTATTTATGGCACTTAATTGCTCGGCATGCTACATAGCGGACGTATCGATGCCGATTTTCGAGGATCGAAAATCCAGGTCGTGACAGATTCTATATCAATTCAAATGTCAATTTAAACCAACAAACAACAATCAAAAATTATATATCTCATTATAAATGTTATTTAACTTGTAATGGAAATTTTAGTATTGCGTGAATGGGTTGAATCACTCACCTTTTGGCTTTCCCTTTTCTAGCTAGATTTGGATCCACTACTACTTTCTCATTTTGTTTTGTTTCCTTGCTATCTTAATCATTTTTTTATATAAAGTTTTGGAGGAGACAGAGAAGATTGTATAGATCAAGATTTGAAGAAAAAGATTTGGAAAGAAAAGAAGGTTTGAAAAAGAGAAGAAAATTTAAAGAAGAAGAAGAAGAATTGAAACAAAAAAGGAAGCTTTGAAAAAGAAGAAGAAGATTTGAAGAATAAGAAGAAGAAAAAGCTTTGGAAAAAATAGATAAAGGATATTTGAAGAAGAAACATGAAAAAGAAGGAAGGTGGAAGGTGAAGAGAGAGAGAAAAACGAAGCTACAAAGGATGAGATTGAAAAAAAAATGAAATGAGGCTACAGGAATGAAGATTAAAACTAGTGAAAAGCTAATAAAATTAAATATAAACAAACTGGGAATTGAAATAAAGTAAAAATATGAACAACCCAAAA
The DNA here is from genome assembly GCA_030765085.1 of Allium cepa. Classification (NCBI taxonomy): domain Eukaryota; kingdom Viridiplantae; phylum Streptophyta; class Magnoliopsida; order Asparagales; family Amaryllidaceae; genus Allium; species Allium cepa. The sequence goes on from CM060932.1 coordinate 378,334,458, forward strand.
AAAGGGTAGGTATTAAAATAGGTGAAGGAAAGAATTAAACATATGAAAAGTAGGCAACGATTGTGAAATGAAAAGGCTTTAGATAATGTAAATGGAAATGAGTAATGAAATAAATGAGGAAACAATGAAAAGAGTGTGACAATTATTAATTAGAAAGGGAATAAATGGACCAACTCTACACCGTAAACAAACTTTTTGAATTCAAATTTCAAAACATTTATTCACTCAATTAATTTGTTTAACCCCAAACATACAAAAATTGACATCCATTAAAGATTTAATTAACACAACATAACTAAATTTGAACACCAATTTACATAATGGGGACTGGCGCAACACAAAATAAAACATGAACCACGATTGAAAAATTCAAATTTAAGAAAAACTCAAATTTAAAAACAACAATTTTCTCGACATGTAATCATAAACTCAAATATTTAATTTATTTTAAAATTCAAGATTAGCATTAAAATCACTTCCATGCAACCTATGCAGGCTATTTAACTACCCTAAAATGTTGTTTTAAAATTTCAATTTTCTCTTTTTACAACATTATACTGATATTCAGAATGGAAACGTTCACTTTAATTTCTTTAAACAATCTTTTATTTTCCTTAAAATGCTTATTCGTTACTTGCAATTCATAAATGTAAACATTCTTATATTCTAAAATAATCAACTTATACAATATTAAATCCATTCTTATATTTCCAAATAATGTAGATTCCAAATGAAAACATTCTTACATTAAATTTATTAATTGCACTTTGTTTCGATTTCCTTTTTCAATTGAAAGATTTCAATAATTTTATTTCCAATTAATTTCAGTCTTCCACCTCAAAACAAACCCTAATTGATGAAATTAATTAAATAAATATGTAAACATTGTAATCCTTATTTATAGTCATGCAAACACATTTATAAAATTACAGTATCCAACCAGCATTAAATTACATACTAAATAAATGTTTTTCTCTATCAATCAATATTTATTTAACTCGTCATCAAAACTAGCATTTATTATTCCGATTCCTGTTATTAAATTATATTCTAATATGTGTTAGCACCTTCCACTTCATTCCTTCATTGTAGTTTGTTGGTTTGGAATTTTATTTATGGTCCAAATTTATGATCTAATAACATTCACGTTAATAAATTATAAATTTTAATTTCTAACCATTTTCATTCAAACATTTCATTATAACGGTAACAAAACCCTAGTTCATTACATTATATATTTCAACAAATTCTTTTATTTTGTTTTAAATGTCCTTTATATTGAATCAAAAAATACCTTGTATGTTAAATAAACATAAGTTTCCATTTTATTGCACACATTAGTCTACAGTTACGTCCTTTCTCATATTACTAAAATATTTCAATTACACTAAATTTTATTAAGTACCAAATTAATTTCAAAACGGATTAAATAATAAGATGAAAAATAAAAAAATGTTACAACTTAGTAATTCACATGACTGTGAATTTATTGTTTACAAACAAGCATTATAAATTTACTTACCAAATAATTGATTTCATATCTATATTAAAACGACTTTCAATTAAATGACATATGATTTCTCCTTAATATATTGCTTCTTTTATTCCTTATTAAACTCCACAGTCATATCCAAATTAAAATTTACATTTATATTACAATTAGAAAAAACAATCATTTCATTCTTTATTAACATTTTGTTATTTACAATCGATGAAATTTACATTCAAACAGTTATTAATTATATTCAAATCATTAACATTAAATTATATTCTATTTGTGTTACCATCCTTACCTCATTGAACTTGTCAGTTTTAGAATTCATTTATGATCAAGTTATATATTCTAAACTTTTTTTATTAATAAATCATACAATCTTTATTTCTAACCATTTTCAATCAACAATTATCTTAAATTTAATATTTCTAAAGGGTGGAAAATACGGTTCGTTACAATCTCCCCCACTCAAAACTTTTCGTCCCCGAAAAGGAACAAGAAAGAATTAAGAGATAAGATATATTTTATCCAAAATAGTCAATTTATAAATACTTAAACTTACATATTTAGGTTTAATATAAATTTGAAAATAACTCAACTTCCATGAAAAATATTTGAAGTACTAATTTTACAAAAAAAATCGGCAGCATCTCCTTTGCGCGTTTAGGTTTGACAATATAATAATATCAATTAATTACATTTTATATATCGTATTTCAAAAACAAAACATTCCAACCATGGAAAAACAATAAAATACTACTACAAAAACTGTAATCCGAAACATACCTATTTGTCGGGCAACAAACTTTATTTATGAAACCAAAAGCAACAACTATTGCTTCCATAAACCTGTATCGTACTTACATAATTCAAGGAAATTTAACATTATAAAAGGACAATATACTAACCATTCTATCATAAATAACAAAAACACACAATATAGCAATCATATGTAATGCAACTGATAAGTATAATGCACTTCTACATGCAATCCTATTGAAATGTAGCAGTTACATGCAACCAAAATAGTATAGCAATCAAAAGCAAAAATCATAGCACACCATTTAATTATTAAAGTTCATACGATGTACATATACCATTTTACACAATATCAATTCAAATCACTTGCTAGAATACACAAATTCTACTTTCGTACTAGTATTGATAATCCGACCACTTTAGTGCGGGTTTTGATCTGATTCCTTGATTTAAAATATCCATTCTTCTTGCATAGCTACAAATTATGATAGAAACTTCAAATTCATATTAAAAATCCGTATCAAGCGTTCGCCGTCAAGAATCAAGTGAAAAATCCTAATTCAAACTAGTGTGAATTACTACAAATCATGTATTCAAATCTGGATCAAAATTATTTTACAAATAAAATGATGATCTACGTACAAATTACATATTTTATTCTATTGGTTTCTTTAATAAACTGCACCAATTGCTTCATTTACTTTTCATTCATTTATTTATATAAATATCAATCACTTACATAATATTTTTTTCCATTAAAGATTTAAGTCATTAATGAATCATTTCATAAAATATTACTTAAGCTTCTACTACAATTAGATAAGTTAGAACTTAATTCGATTATAGAATAAAATTTTAAGTTTTAGTTATTCGTCTTTGAAGAGAAAAGAAATATTTCAATATATTTTAAAATTCAACTAAACCATTTAAACTTATTCACTTAAGATAAATATAGGACACACTCAAAATATCTTCATAGCATTATGCAAAGATTTTTCAAAAAAGTTCAGACACTGTTAAAAATTATATCAAAAAATTTAACAAGCTTTAAAATAAAGTTCTTTAAATCCAATAATTATTAAACTCCTTATTTTAAAATAAGTGTAAACTCAAAATTATTAAACTAAAACTAATAATATACTCAAATCTTACATTAAATTTCCAAATCAAAGTATAAATTTCATATCTTCCTAATTAATTTTACACACTTGTTTTAAAATGAATATTCAAATCATGGAAAAACATTTATTTTGGTTTAATACAAAATTCAAATAGTAAATAAACGTATAAATTTCATATTACTACCTCGAAAGCCAAGTAAATATTTCAAACCATACTTCCAAAATAGAGATTCAAATTTATTTGTCAAGCATATTACTATAATAAAACTTAGCAAATCATTTTTTTATAAAATTTTAAAACAGATATATATTTTTATAGTCCATTTATGTAATATCTTTAAATTACATATTCAAAGAAACTTATATAAAATTTATTTGAAACATTCATTTGAAAAATTTATTTGCAAATCAATCATCTTAAATACTTAAATACTTTCAAAAATTCATTTGTCAAATTTCTTGCTTCATTTATATACCTTTTAAATATTTTCAATGACATCTTTAAAAATATGTGTAAACTGTTTGAAAATAATTATTTATATCATTAGTCGTATTTAAAAAGGAGCCATTGAAAACCTTAAATCTATTATTTATTTATTTTATTAGTTTTAAATCATAAAATACTTTACAAACATCATTAATAAATCAATAATTGTTAACTTTAAATATGTTTTATTTAATTAATAACTTCTCATTATATTTACGATTCTAATAATTAACTATTAAACCATGTTTTACATAAATAAACAATATTTTAGACATTTTAAAGTATTTAGAAAAGAAAAAAATGAAAATAAATAACTGCAAAATATATGGTTATAATCATGAGAATTTTACCACATTTAAAATAAAATATTATTATAAATATTCCTTATTAGGATGCTTTGAGAAAGGATGTTTGTTCATTCGTTGAGATGAGGTTACATAATTATAACAAACCGTCCTTTGTAATATCAAAAATCATCGTCTTACATCAACGACCGACTTCCCAATACCACAAAAGACAGATTGTCGGGTAAAATTAGAACAAAACACTAAACTAAGACATAGATAGGATCTCATAATGAAATGATAACATATAATATACTAAATATACATGAAAATAATAGGATAAACGATATATATATATATATATAAGAGACTGCACTTTTGGAAGCAACTAATAAATAAATATTAATACAGAAAGTCAGAATACATCAACTTCCAACAACACGGAGTTCTAAAGAAATATCTGATACAACCGATCTCATTACAATAACAAATCTTTAATGTACTGCTAAAATACCAAGTATACATATATAAAATATTGATGCCACATCTCTAAAATGCTCCAATTCAACATCTTGATATGTATCCCTAAAAGTAGCTGACTCCTAAACTACTTAATCAAGTACACGAGAGTTGTCATGACATAAATAGACAGATAAAATGCAGATCAGAATAAAAGCCTGGTGTGAGGGGAACTCTCTCAAAATACTGTATATCAAACTATATATGAATAAACAGGAAACTACTAAGGCCCGACATATCCTCTCTACGAATGTAGCTCAGGGGTAATCCGAACTATCCATAAATAAGTAAAGTCAGCCTATCTCAAAATGATATGAAATCATACCATATCCTGCTATTCTTCTACATCCAATAAGTAATCTGATATCGTGCTAAACTATAATAAAACTATCATATACAAAACAGCACGGCACCAATCGTGACTCAACTGTTACACACACTAGGCTAGTAGACCAGGGGTCTCCCGACAAAGCCAAAACCCACCAAGTATGACCACTATCATAAGACCAATATTTATGACACTCCCAACGCATCGTCCACCACGTATTGAAACTGAATCGATGTATACACATGTCTAACCGCTACTATTTATGTATCATGAGAACAAATGGCAGGTACATCCCTGATTATAACCCTTGCTACAATGTAGCCCAAGGTCTATAGACGTAGTACCGAGATAGAACGTCTCATATCCTAGGATCGACACTGCCCGAAGATATGAAAATGAAACGAAAACCGATCATGCTACAAATGGTCTATAACTATCAAATCCCAAGGCCTAAGCCATAGGAAACGAACTCTTACCGTATACGTAATATCATTTGGGATCATATATTGCAATACTCAAGTCGTTACATCTCAAAATCACTGGATGGCTCTATAAGAGTTACCATACAAATTCAAAGTATCACCTATATTCAGCTAAGACCTTAATGTCATCTTACCTCCCCGATACACCCTCCTGGTCTATCTGAAAATACATGGTTTTGGAAAACGTGTTAAAGTGGGTCCTGCATGGGCCCTAAAATCAAAGTACTCCAAAAGATACCAAAATTCCCTGAATAGATGCCCATGAAAATGATGAATACTGGTCCAAATCATGCCTCGCTTCGTGTTTCTATGCAAAAGATATTGAATTTTGAAATTTCGATTAATCAATCAACAAAATTCGAATAGCGGGTGTCCAGACACCTAAAACAAAAATCAGATGTCCGAATTTCAAAGTTAGACGTCTCAATGGTGTATCAAACGTCTAAAACTCTTTGAAATGTACTAATTCCTTTCTGTTTACCCCCAGGACTTATCTAGACATCTGGCTACTAAGTTTAGACGTTTGGATGTCTGTCATGAGCAAAAGTTACCTTCAAATGTATATAACTTTCAATCATAGCTCCAAACGAATCGTCGTTTCTTTGGTTTCAATCATGGAGAAATTCTCTTCAATTTAGAGACTTCAAATCATGAATTTACATAATTTTTGAATTTTGTTCCTTTCCGTTAAGTGCTTTCAACATCAGTTATGTATGATCGAGATATGTTACACAATCTTCATCCGACTCGAATTCACCCCCATTTTATAAGTGGTTCAATATTCGTATGAGTGTTACTTCATACTCGATAAATGAATTTACGGTAAATGAACTAATTTCTCAACCATTTGAGTTTAACAACTCGATCAACCATTTCAATTCTACATCTTGCACCCAAATTCATATCACCTACGATCCACCACGGAAGGAATATCACTTGATGTAAATTCGATGAGTCATCCTAGAACTCAAATGCTTTACAAACCCTATCATCCAAATGACAAATTCTATTATCATTCAATGCAATCCTTTCATTTTACCAACAACACAATCGACAATTAACTACACTTTCATATCAATAAACATTCAATTCATACCAAATATCCTAACACATCAAATTGTTTCAATTGTTATATTCTTTAAATACAAGTATATGTATACTTACCCATATTCATATATATATATATGTATATTTAAATAAGCTTTCAACAACTACTTATATAAATCTTACTTTTATTTACTAAATCTTTCCAATAAAAGGCTAATATATTTCATACTATTTTACAAAATCTTACAACCATTTTATAAAATATATCATTAGCTTATTAATCATTTTCAAGCCTTTAAATACTTAATTGTCTCATTAAAATTAAGTATACATCATACAACTATTTTGTAAAATCTCATTTCCATTTTATAAACTCTACACTTCATTTTATAAAATAATATAACCATTTTATAACTACTAATCAAGCTTCACTTATACTATTTTATAAATATCATGTCATTTTATAAAATACTTCTTTTACATAAAAATCATTTCTTTACTTAAATGATATTTATAAGTACACCATCCATTAATAAAGATCATTTATATACTTTTAAATAATATTCATAAGAGTTATTTAAGCTGCATTATCACTTAATTAACTTACCAACTTTTCTAATACCATTTAAATTGGTTTTATTATTACTGGTAAATGACATGCATTTAATTATGTCATCTAATTAGTCTCTTGTCCATTACAACTTCACATATAATCACTCAATTATCCTAAAATCCATTTCTAAGCTTACTAACTATTTCAAAAATAATAATTGAGTCTTAAACAAATAATGAGATGATATAATCATGTTCGTAACATGAATACAATTTTAAATCAACCCAAACAATCTCCAAATCACTTCATATAATTCCATAATCATCAGTAAATTAAATAATGAAAATTAATTAGTAAATATAGATGGAGAATCATCCCACCTACCTCTTTTTCTTCAAACCTTGCTCCAAATCATCAAAACTCAAATCCAAGCTCTCTTTAAAGTTAAGATCTAACTCTAAACTCCACCTCATGCTCATTCCTTGATGGGTAATGTGACAAATTGGATGAGAAGAATTATGATGATTTTATCGGAATTTATAGAAATTGATATGAACTTGGATTAGTGAATCTAAGGTTAGGCTTAAGGAAATAATTATGAAAGTGATTAGGAGATGGAAATGAAATGAAACATGAAATGAGAATGAAGTGAAACATGAAGGGTGGGCTCACTTATAAGCTAGCTCATAGGCCTTAACTCAAAGTCAATTTTCACCCTTTCTAAGAACCACTATTCACTCTAGAAATTCATCGGCTCCAAACATAATCAAGTTTATAAACATTTTGCTAGCGTTAGAAAAGAAAACTCAATTATGGATGTTTCGAGTTCCAATTCACTCATCTTTAAAGTTGAGTACAAGAGGCATTCCATTAATTAACAACTTAATATTTAAATTAATTATCTAAATATTGAGTTATTAAAATGCATATAGTTACAATAATGGTCTCCAAATGTTGGGCAATGTATTACTCATTACTATTGGGAGCACCAAGAAGTTGCATGGTGATAGTGATTGGATAACTATGTAATGACTTACTCTAGAGTTTCTAGTTGATTAATTACAACTAAGCTCAAATGGGACATCTCAATGTGATGAAGTTACACGGCTCACACGAATTGAGAATATTATGAAACTTTAATGTGTATACTCCACTTTAATTATAGTTAAATTATGGCAAGATGATCCATCGAGCAACTATAGTTAAGTTTGAATTAAGGCATTAGAAGTGAAACACTATTTAATAGGGAATTTGTTCCCTCAGTTATAAGAAGTTAGTGTCACAGTCAACTATAACTCAAAGTCAAAGTCTCTGCCTAAAGCACTATGGTTAACAATAATTGTTATTATTGAACCAAGGATTTCGTGTTTGAACTAAAAGAGTTGAATGTGGACCGTACTGGAATTTTGGCCAAAGCTAAATTCTGTAAGTCCTAAGGTAATACAATTTTGATGAAGAGAATATATGCAAACAGTCATTACTAAAAGGTACTGCTTAAAATAGTAAAATTTAATTTTACTAAAATGATGTGTAAGCGATAGACGCGGCCATACTATCACATCACTAGCAAAGGTGGCATGTGAACATTAATATTGAAATTGTTCAATATTAATTGCTGACTAAATTTACATCTTTGAATGCACAACATAATGATAAATACTCTGAAATACTATACGATTTGATTAAATTATGATTTTGTGAATTAATTAAATTAATTATATTTATAAAAAATTGATAGTTAAATTTTATTTGATTTTTGGGTACCATAGTATTTAATAAAGTGCATATATAAAAGTTATGTATGTATGTATAGATATATGGTATCGATAAATATTTAAATTTGATGTAAATCGATTAGTTCCTAAATAGGTTTGGGAATTGTTGAAGGCCTATATAGCCACAATCATGGTCGGCGTAGGATGTAACGAAAGGAAGAGTTTGAATGTCCAAAATAGTTTTGAAATGGTATTAAAATATGAGTAAAGAAAGGAGAAAAGTACTCCACCTTTTTCTCTTCTCTAATGCTGACTTGAACACATTAATTGTCATTATTTTATTCTCTCCTCTTGCTCCTTTTTAGTTGAAAATTCCATTGCTCCACGGCCATAAATTTCCTAAAATAAAATCAAACTAATACAAGGCGGTGTTCGTCACTACATCATAGAAAAATCCAAAGGCCAATTCAGTTAAATTTAAAGAGTTATTCAATCATTCAAGGTGAAAATCTTAGTCTACTTCATAAGGTAATTATCCAATCTCATTATGATTATATATTACATCTTGCTAGTATAGTATAGATCCAATTTTTGTATAATAAATTTATATGTGCCTGTATTGTTCAATCTATTGTTTGCTGTTGTTTTAGAAATTAATGTTTAACAGCAAAAAAGTTATTTATAACAACATTATATCGAAAATGTTTTAGGCCATAATCATGAAAAATGAATTTAAAATTATAAAATTTCATAACACATTATGCATGTAAATATAAGTAAACTATGTATATTAATTATTTGAAGTAACTTTATAAAATTGAATACAAGTTCTATCTATATATGTGTGTTCGTTGCTGTCAAATGTAAAATATATTTTATTATTACATTTGTATGTATATATATTGTTTCAATTCAAAAGTAAATGGATTTTGTTTAAATTAAAGATCTAATTTTGAATCTTCCTAAGTTAAAGCAAGATTTCAAATTGTTAATTTTAAATTTCAAAACATATAAAATTTATCGATGTTAATTTTACTATATATATATAGTTATTAATTCTTACTATTTCCAAATAAAACTATGGACAATAAAGGAATACATAATGGGAGAAAGCATCCATTGCAGTGTAAATCACAACATCTATAAATGTACACATTAACAATTTCGTAATTTATATACCGCATTTGCAATACACTCACATAAGTATATTTAAATATACTCATAAACATTATCCCGCTTTCCACTAGCTTGGTTCCTTTAATGGTATTAAACCCTAAATGATCTGTGTGGTTTAATTTGCAACTTTATAGCCAAACAGTTAAGTTTATCTATCAGATTGGTGTCTAGAAGAGTAGTATTTAGGCTTCGAATTGAATATTAGCTACCGGCTTGGCTTAATGGATGGAATAAGTCCAAAAGGTTAGCCCAACAACGAGGCCTAAATTGACCAGGCCTTGGGCTGATTTTAAAAATTAAGTTTTAAAATTTAGAATATATTTAGATTTTAAGTTTAAAATATAAAAGAAAAAAATTAGAATACAAAAAGAATTCAAATTTTCAAAATTGCTTAAAGAAACTAAAATAATTAATTTTGAAATTTTAATATATTTATTTAATTTTATTAATTAGATTAAATTAAATAATTAACTGAAACTTAATCTCTTAACATATAAATATATACATAGGTTGATGTATGTTAACCCGCCTCTTGGTAAGGCCACGGACAGGCAGATTTAACTAAGTCGACTTCACGATTATCGAGGTTAGAATGTGATGGATTCAGTTTGAGAGGATGAAGTTCACTAGGGTACGCCGCTCGGTCGAGAAGTGGAGAAGTTGCATGGCTCGGTTTGGAAGTTAAGGGTCGGTCGGCTCTGGTAATGTCGCTCGGCATTGAGGTTCGTCGTTGTAGCTCGACATTGTTAGCATGGCTCGGCCTTGGTGAGGTGGTTCGACCAAGATAGGGTCGCTCGGCATTGCAGAAAAATCAGGGTCGTTCGGCACAAGGTAGTGGTTCGATAGACATCACTCGGCATCGTACCTCGCTCGGCATCGTACCTCCCTCGACCTCACAACTCGCTCGGCATCGTACCTCGCTCGGCCTCATATCTCGCTCAGCATCACACCTCGGTCGACATCGTACCATACTCGGCCTCACACCTCGCTCGGCATCACACATCGTTCGGCATCGTACCACACTCAACATCGTACCTCACTCGGCCTCACAACTCGCTTGGCATCGTACCTCGCTCGGCATCGTATCTCGCTCGGCATCGTACCTCCCTCAGCCTCATACCTCGCTCGGCCTCGTACCTCGCTCGGCATCATGGGATCGCTCGGCAGCATGGGTCGCTCGGCATCATGGGTCGCTCGGCATTCGATGAAGACGGGGTGGCTCGGTAATGATGGTTTGGCCTTGGTTGTCGTTCGGCATGTGTGGGTTGGTTACAATGAAAAGAATGGCTCGGCTATGGCCTTGGTGGACCCAAATTACGTAGGAGTCCCAACAACCTGAATTTGCCTATAAATACAGCATGTGGGTCTCCAGATGAGAGGATCTTCTCTGGCTCTCTGACTTTCTATTTTCTAAGGCTAAGGTTCTTCTACCATTTTGTAACTATAACTGATTCTCACATCAATAAAAAGGAAGCTTCTGTAGTGGACGTAGGACGGAGTTAGCCAAACCACTATAAAATCTATTGTTCTTTACTGCTTTCATTTTAATTTTGAGTATTCTTCACATTATTACTCTCTATGTATATTCTATATGTGAGTTGTGACTGTTATTTGGTGCTTTCGCTTGGATTTGGGCGTTAGTGACCAATTTTGGCGCTAACATTTTGGTGCTTTCAATGAGAAGGTAAGCACTCGGGGATTTTGGAGCTAGGAACTTGGATTCTAGAAAGCAATGGCTAGGCCATCAACAAGAAAACAAGTGGCGGAAAGAAGCAATCGGGAGGGAAATCAAGAGGCCTCCTTTGTAGCTGGAGCAGGTCAAGCATCCATCTGTATCACTAGGGATGAGACGGAGTCGATGCTGAAAAAGCAGAAAGACATGATACAGTACCTACTTCGACAGGTTGGACATGCTGGAGCATAAAGTCAAGGGAATGGACCAACCGTGGCTACTGGCATTGCAGAACAAGGAACCGGAGTTGTAGAAGTTTCTGGAGGTCAACACCAGAGCCAGGCTGGAGGGATTGAAGGAAATCAGCAAAGGCTCGAGGGCAGACCTCTAGGATTGGACACTGGGAGAGCGGTGAATGAAGCTCAGCAAGCAAGGACCAACAAGAACATAAATGATCAACATGAAGAGTACTACCCGGAGTACCGCCTAGGACATGGGGGAAAGGTAGAGATGTAAACATAGGACTACCCCCGGATGGAGATAAGTGATGGCTGGATTAATAAGAAGGATTATGAAAGGAGGATTGTCAAGTGGAGGCTTAGAGGAAGTTAGTCGGAGTCCGTTCACTCCGAATATCAGAAATGCAAGGAATCCTCCAAAGTTCAAGTTACCCGCGCTGGATCCTTATGATGGGAAATCAGACCCAACCATGCATATTACCAGATATATCAGGCATATGGAGGTGATGGGGCCATCCGAGGAAGTTATAGCACATGCTTCCCTCTATATCTAACAGACTTGGCTGTGCTTTGGTTTAGGCAGCAGCTAGAGAATGGATCACTCAGAACATGGGGTGAGCTAGTGGAATGCTTCATGAGACAGTTTAGGGTCCACGTGACGTGACCCAAGAGTGTGATGACCTTAGCTTCAATGAAGTAGAGGACCGGAGAGTCCATAAGAGATTTTCTATTGCGATTCAATGCGACAGTGGCTTCAGTAGATCTCCCGGATCCATCAATGATTTTGATGGCGGCGATAGCAGGGGTGGCGGAAGGCACAGAGTTTAAGGATTCTTTGGCAAGAGATCCACCACAAGACCTTGGAGAATCCTATCATAAAGCTGAAAGTTCATTCGGCTAGAGGATTCACGCGTCGAAAGGCGAGAAACAGACGTCGTGCAAGGCGAAGGAACCTCCAAGGAACAGACTGGAATAGACAAGGGAAAGCGGAAACAGGATGACAGATACGATGATCCTGACAAACGGAAGAAATTCCAAGAACCCATATTCAAACAATACGATGACTTGACGGCAAACCTAGAATGGATTTACATGGAAACTCAGGGATACCTCCCCTATCGGAAACCACCCAGGAGAGATCCCATGGAACAGGAACGTAGAAGTGGTAAGTATTGCATATTCCATGAGCTGGAAAGGCATGCTACTGACGAATTTCGCCATTTGAAGGATGAGGTGGTAGAGCAAGTTAAAATGGTAGATTGCCACAGTACGTGAGAAATCGAACAGTGGCCGTAGGACCTGAGCAACTACCACCTCCACCTAACAGAACTAATCCCGAATCGGGATCACGACTCGTCGTCAATTAATCATGATGGCAAGGGCCAAGTTCAGGACTTAACTTAGGTCGATCATTTAAATCTCTTAGATTTGATTTCAAAATAAAAAGGCTATTCCACTTACACATGTACAGGAACCGGAAAGATCCCCAGGCATGCTTTGAGATGGTAATAGACCGCTCTACCTAGAGAGGCAGTATCTAGATTTTTCCTTTGTTGATGATTGGACATTTAGAATTTGAATTTAATAAATGAACTTGAATTTCATAAAATAAACCTTTGATCGGAGAGTTAAAGGATGAATATTGGAAGTCAATTTGAAATTAATCGCTTTATAACCCTACCCAGAGAGACGTGGTCCGGAGTGCAAGAAGTGAGTTGCTTCACCAGAGAGCAACAGGATCGGCTCACTCAACGCGATTTCCCCTTCACCAGAGAGTGACAGGATGGGATCCAGTAAGAGCCCGGAGAGGCTAACATCGGTCTGGGAGGATCATGACATCGTTTAATGTTCAAGGACACTGAACTGCAGTGCAGGGAGTGACGCTGCTTCGCCAGAGAGCGACTGGATCAGCTCACTCAATGATGTTTCCCCTTCACCAGAGAGTGACAGGATGGGATCCGGTAAGAGCTCGGAGAGGCTGACATAGGTCCAGGAGGATCGTGACATCGCTTAATATTCAGGGACACTGAACCGGAGTGCGGGGAGTGACGCTGCTTCGCCAGAGAGTGACAGGATCGGCTCACTCAACGCTGTTTTCCCTTCACCGGAGAGTGACAGGATGGGATCCATAAGAGCCCGGAGAGGCTGACATCGATCCAGAAGGATCATGACATCGCTTAATGTTCAGGGACACTAAACCGGAGTGCAGAGAGTGATGCTGCTTCGCTGGAGAGTGACAACATCGGCTCACTCAACGTTGTTTCCCCTTCACCGAAGAGAGATAGGATGGGATCCAGTAAGAGCTCGGAGAGTCTGACATCGGTCCAAGAGGATCATGACATCGCTTAATGTTCAGGGACACATAACCGGAGTGTAGGGAGTAACGCTGCTTCGCCAGAGAGCGACAAGATCGGCTCACTCAACGTTGTTTCCCCTTCACCGGAGAGTGATAGGATGGGATCCAGTAAGAGCCCGGAGAGGCTGACATCGGTCTAGGATGATCATGACATCGCTTAATGTTCAGGGACACTGAACCGGAGTGCAGGGAGTGACGCTGCTTCGTCGGAGAGCGACAGGATCGGCTCACTCAACGCTGTTTTCCCTTCACCGGAGAGTAATAGGATGGGATCCGGTAAAAGCCCGGAGAGGCTGACATCGGTCCAGGAGGATCAGGGCATCGCTTAATGATCGAGGACGCTGAATCGAAGCGTAAGGGATAGGTTGCTTCGTCAAAGCGCAACATGATCTGCCTATTCAATCGTTAAGTTTGGATTGAACTTAGCAAGTGTCCGGAGAGGCCGTTAACGGTCTGGAAAGATCATAGGATTCGATTGCTGACTTCCAAGGGGAAAATTTGGAATTGAATAACGATTTGGAACCGTCATGGAATAAAACTATCAGATTTGGATGGAATTGTTTGATAACGAATGAAGTACGGACTTCGGATATCGGATTTGAGGCTATTCAAAACACACCTTCCAATAGCAAGGCATGTTTTGAGGGGCAACTGTTAACCCGCCTCTCGGTAAGGCCACAGTTAGGCGGATTTAACTAAGTCAACTTCACGATTATCGAGGTTGGAATGTGATAGATTTGGTTTGAAAGGATGAAGTTCACTTGGATACGCTGCATGGTCGAGAAGTGGATAAGTTGCATGGCTCGGTCTGGAAGTTAGGGGCCGGTCGGCCCTGGTAATGTCGCTCGGCATTGAGGTTCGGCGTTGTGGCTCGGCATTGGTAGCACAGCTCAGCCTTGGTGAGGTGGTTCGACCTAGATAGGGTCGCTTGGCATTGCAGAAAAGTCAGGGTCGTTTGGCATAAATTAATGGTTCGATAAACACCGCTCGGCAACACACCTCGCTCGGCATCGTACCTCACTCGGCCTCACACCTCGCTCGGCATTGTACCTCACTCGGCCTCACACCTCGCTCGGCATCACACCTCGCTCGGTATCATACCTAACTTGGCCTTACACCTTACTCGGCATCATACCTTCCTCGGCCTCATACCTCGCTCGGCATGTAACTCACTCGGCATCATGGGGTCGCTCGGCATCGTGGGTCACTCGGCATCGTGGGTCGCTCGGCATCGTGGGTCGCTCGGCATCGTGGGTCTCTTAACATTGCGGTGAAGACATGATGGCTCGGTAATGGTGGTTTGGCCTTGGTTGCCGTTCGGCATATGCGGGTCAGTTACAATGAAAAGCAAGGCTCGACTATGGCCTTGGTGGGACCAAATTACTCAGGAGGCCCAAAAACCTGGATTTGCCTATAAATACAGCATGTGGGTCTCCAGATGAAGGGATCTTCTGGCTCTCTGACTTTCTATTTTCTAAGGCTAAGGTTACTCTACCATTTTGTAACTGTAACTGATTCTTACATCAATAAAAAGGAAACTTCTGGAGTAGACGTAGGCCGGAGGTAGCCTAACCACTATAAAATCTATTGTTTTTTACTGCTTTCATTTTAATTTTGACTGTTCTTCACATTATTACTCTCTACATATATTCTATCTGTGAGTTGTGACTGTTATTTGGTGCTTTCGCTTGGATTTGGGTGTTAGTGACCAATTTTGGCGCTAACAATGTATGTCTGTAGCTATAACGGTTATAGTTATATATTTATCTTAAATTTCTTTAAGGTTAATTATTTCAAACTTCCGAATTATTTTAAACATTTAATTAAATTGTTTAATTTATTAATTAAATATATTAAATAAAATTAATTAAAAGTTAATTAACTAATATGTATATACATTTTAATATATATATATATATATATATATATATATATATATTGTAACAACGTGCCATTTTAGAATCCCATAACTACACAATGAAGTCCCGAAACGATGAGTCATTAGGTGACACATACTGATATACAGAGAGAGCATAAATCAAAAACTTCTGGCTAATACTTTCAGAATCTCACATCGAATAGTCTTAAAAGATATCATATCACATAAATATATCTAATTACATGTCTAATATTACTATGTAAGTTTATACAATCCAAACTCAATCAAACCCATACACCATCGCATCATGTCTTTAATACACAATTTGTTTTACAACATTTACATACAATAATTATAATACATATAGGTCCATGCCTCCTAATCCATCTCGTTACTAGACCCCATCACCTTGTATAATATAGGTAAAAGTAAATATAGGAGTGGGTTAGATATATGTCTAAGTGAGTGAAGCTAATTTAATACGTGTATACTACTACGACAGTGATATAACATGATTTAAATCAAAAGTATAACACCTTCTGGTCCCAGGTAACGTGCTAGTAGAATGACTATCTAAGAATGATCCGGTCCCAAACACCTACCGTAAAGGATCCTCAATACGTATCTGATCTCGCCACCTATGGTAAAGGATTACACATCTGTAGCTATTATCTGTTTTCATATGTAATCAAGTCTTGCCACTTTTAACTGGTGTTTACCCAAGTAGGAATCCAGATGAGTTAGAACATCTAAGCCAAACCAAAATAACTCAAGACTCGACCAAAAAGACCAGAGGAATAGGCAAAGAGGGACTCAAGAAGAATTACCCAAAAATTCACTAAGGGGATGGATCGCTAGAGATACATAAGGAAGCTTCATGGGTTGTCAAAGCCTCTTGCATCATGATCTACTATATCTTCTAAGAATATTATCAAGTTTCATAGCATTCTAAGCAGCGTTGTTCAAGAAGTAAAGACTCGTCTGGTTCAAGCTGTTTTGACCAAAGCAGCTAGCTCAAACTAAACCTATAGAACTCATACGGAATCATATTAACTTGTAATTTGGAGGGAATACTTAAAAGACATAAAAGAAGGCTCACGGACAAAATGAGCATGATTGGAGAAGCTGTGATGGATCGTTGGCGATCCATCTTGATGGATCGCGAACGACCCATGTAGCTTGGTCCCCATCACTTGAAATTTATAAGGTAGGTCCCACACACCCTCTAGAGTGTACCTTTAAAGTTTTGTTTGATTCCATTAAGTTTGAGTGAGTTATGGATGATTCTTATAGACCATATGACCCACGAAGACGGATGATTAAACAAACTCCAAATGACTTGATATTTGGACAAGGCGCTCAAATAGAAGATAGGAAGACGACCAAATGGAGATCACTCAAAGATAGCCTAAGTACATGGATTACGAGCGATTGATGCCTTATGGATCGCTGGCGATCCATAAGATCATATTAGACTGCCATGAAATTTAAGGAATGGATGAACGGGAATATCCTAAGCAATTGGGTCATCAGCGACCCAGGAACCGTGGATCGCTAGCGATCCATCAGATTGGCTTGGATGGTTATGAAATTTTTAGCGCACCTTCGTATTTCTAAAGGTAAGCTTTTGGTGATGCAACCTAGAACAATAGCTTTCCAACCCTAATAAATACAATCCTACTTGCAACATAAACAGGATCGGAGGGACTGGCCACTCGAATTCTGTAGAGATTTCACTCTACTCCACCGACACAATAGTCGTCTAGAGGTTCGCTATGATTCTCCTATGAACTCTTGTATGTATGACTTGATTTAACTTAAAAGATTCAATCATATTATAATCTGATTCAACTTGCAACAGCAGTCAGTTAATAGAAAGTTATAAAGTGGACGTAAGCTTCATTAACAGCCGAACCACTATACAAATCTTCTTGCCTTTTTATATTTCTGTTCTTTTTACATTTATTTTTTATGTTATTGCTATGTAAGAACAGGGCTTGTACTTTCACACTCAATCCAAGGTGTTGGTCCGTTTTTTGGGTTAACATTTTGTGCTTTCACGAGAACCCAACTCAAACTAAGATCTAGCTTCTACAATGGATCAGATAGGTTCAAAAGTTAGATCCTCAATCACTACTTAGAAGGTTTGCTGCTAAGAATCATTGGCACCATGAAGAAAGAGAATTACCTCCGGAAGATCCATAGGAGCTACCATTGTTGAAGAAGAAACAAACCCTCAGCAAATTGAAGTCAACTACCCCCAATAACCTACTATTAGGAGCCAACTTTGGAGATCAGGTTCCATGATCCTCCACATAGCACGAAGTTGTGACTAAGGGACAATTGAACAATATGGTTGGTGAAATTAACCATAAAATGGCAAACAGTCAAAAGGCTCTTATGGAAAAGTTAGACGCTCTCTTAGCATTCCAATCACTAACTACTCCTAGAACAGTTCCTAAAGCCATGGCTACTAAGGAGCAAAAGCATTCTTCTATTTCTGGTTTGAACTGAAGAAACATAAGACAAAAGCCAAAAAATGTAATTGGCGGAGCTTCGAGAATCATGATGTAAGAAAACATTAACACTCCACCTACTGCAAAAAACACCTGCTATAAACCTGAACTCAAGGGTAAACCCCACGGGGGGATATAATGATGGCTCTCTTCGGCTCTGAAGATGAAAAACAATTTAAGGAAGACAAATTGGATAAAAATGCAAACGTGAAAAATGCTAGAAGAAGCCCTAAAACCCATGCCATGGCATAGTGCCAAGAATTGGATGAGGAACTGCTACTCAAACGGTACTCCTAGAGGCAGGAGAACCAAGAAGATATGATATAAAGCAAGATCGATTACAAGGCTAAGCTCCTATGGTATTTTATGACCACTCCCAACTGACCAGCTTCCATTCCCAACATGGAGCTCCCATCGTCGAATCACAAATGGTTGTCGTCGAAAATCATCAAAAATCGTCAAAATGGTCGTTGAAAAACTCACTTTAGGATTAACTCGAAGTCGAACTCGGATAATTTCCTATTTGACTTGAAGCAAATTCTGGAAGTCCAGACTCGAAGTCGAACTTGGGTAATCACCCATTTGACTCGACGTAAACCTAGAAAATTATGGCCCCAAATCAAACTCGGGTAAAACCAAGATTTTATCCAAGCAAACATGCAAAATGGCTCTAAGAAATGTTTTTCACGAACCCAGCACTTCAAAGTCTGTGACTCCAAGCGAACCATGTGCTGACTCCAAGAAAATGACAAATTTTCTCGGGTTGGACTCCAAGTAAAATACCACCTATCCATCAATGCCGATCTATCTTCTTTTTGCCCATAACTCGAACATGCAAAACTCCAAATACCTTGATATTTGAAATTCAACTTTATGGGGACTTCTATTTCACCCAGACCGATCTCACCTAGTTTGAAAATATATGGAGAACGTCACTGATCCATAACCCCATCATAAGTGATTTGTCATTCAATCAGCATTTCCAATCATCCAAGCATTAGACAATCATGGATATATCATTCTCAAGCATTATAGTAGCCGTAACTTGAAAATGGACCGGTCTGACAATGATTAGAGCACCTTCCCCAATTGAAACCCATTTACCAAAGTTGTTCAACATTCAGAATATCCAAAGAAGTTTATCATGCCAACTATACCCTTTGTACAATTGTACAACTGATTCCAAATTTCTTTTCTAATGGTATGACTAGCATATGGACTAAGGGTGGGCAACAGATGCAGTCTACTACAAGGTCCTCAGAAATCGTTAAAGGATGAAACAACCTAATACCCTAGAAAAATTCTATGGGAAGGAAAACCGAATCTAAAGACTAAAAGTAGTGCAATTGGAAGAAGGCAAACCTTGCAATTTCCAAAGAACGTACTAAATGGTGAAAGAGCTACAGGACCTCATGGACCATCTGCCCAAGCAAGGCTACTAAGACCTCGTAGGAAAGCACCCCAGCTAATTGATGAAATCAGACGAAAGGATGATTATTAAATAACACTCTAGGTAGCTAGCAACTAAGGAATGAGGTATCAACCTAAAGCGATGTCTTCTCATCCATCCTTGTCTACTTTCCTTTTCCAAATGAGTCGTACCAAGACATTGAAGGTATTGCTGACAGAAGGCAAAGGAAATGCTTCTATGCCCTCGACGAGTCATGTCGATCCCCCTTCTGAGACTCGGCGTTGCTCTGGTAGCGTCAAGAAATCTTGTCCAAAGGATCGTCGCACAAACAGATCCAAACCCTTAGTCTCCGGGAACCGATAAAACTGTGTTCCCACGAGCTGAATCCCAAAAGTTCCTTCTGAAGTCGTTGAATCTTCGCTTTAACGCTATTGGGCCATTGGACACACAATCCGGTACTCTGCCGGAGTCAATGAATTATTGTCCCAAGGCTATCTAGTAGTCGTACATCTAACCAAAATTTCTCTTGAAGTCGATGAATCAATGCTTTAAGACCGCTGGGCCATCGGACGGACAACCCAAAACTCCTCTCGAATCGATAAATTATCATTTCAAGGCCGTCTGGTCATCGAACATTTGATCATAAAAATTCCTTCACGAACTAAAGCATCGTAGAGGTCTTCCCCGAAATAAAACGTCGTGAAGGCGAATCAGTAGATTAGCCGTCTTTTGATCCAAAAAATCTTCACGAACATGAAGGTCTTTTATGAACTAAAGCATCGTGAAAGTGAACCGATAGATCAGCGGTCATCTGATCCAAAAATCCTTTCACGAACGTGAAGGTCTTTCATGAACTAAAGCATCGCGAAGGCAAACTGGTAGATCAGTGATTACTGATCCAAAAAAAACTTTGCAAACGTGAAAGTCTTTCATGAACTAAAGCATCATGAAGGCAAACTAGTAGATCAGCTGTCATCTGATCCAAAAAACCCTTTATGAACATGAAGGTCTTTCACAAACTAAAGCATCATGAAGGCGAACCAGTAGATTAGTGGTAATATGATCCCAAAAAAATCCTTCGCGAACGTGAAGGTCTTTCATGAACTAAAGCGTCGTAAAGGCGAACCGGTAGATCAGCGGTCATCTGTTCCAAAAATTTCTTTGCGAACAAGAAGGTCTTTCACAAACTAAAGAATCATGAAGGTTGATTCATGCCAAGACTTAGAACTCAGGGAACCGCACCCATTGGATTTGGGGCAACTAGACGAGTTGTGAAGAGACCCTAGGTACAGTTCAAGTGCGCCAATAGCCCTGTGGCATGGGAGGGCACCACACACACTTGAATATCCATAAGGAAGGCCGAGACTAATCATACCACAGTTCTGTTATACCCGATCAAAAATTCTGGCATTCTGACAACCACGGACTTAACGACCTAGCTAGCGCAACAAACGAAATAAAAGCATAATGCTTGCTTACTTCTTCCCAACTCCTCCTTTACAACCCTTGGTGACCAGTTCCTTTTTCTCTTAGACTGTATTCTAGTTGAAGACCAATTCACTAAAGGCAGTTCGGACCAAAAATTGAGAGTCTTGTCCTGAACTCCCATAAGCTCTTTCTTCATAACCATCTCCATGCGATCGGTTGTAGATCTCTCCACCATGGCAACCTTATCTGTTTGGTCATCTACATCTTCCCGAAATATGGGAGGATCATCTAAGCCACGCTTATCCGATCCAAAAACCAATTATATTTTAGAACTGACAAAATCGTGTTCCAGCAAAGTCAAATCGTCGGATTGATGGCAAAACTCGATCCTTGCCTTCTAAGAGCTGGTATCACTCCTCCAGCACCGGGAAAGCCCAAACCATTATGCACATCCTGTAAGCCGCGCACTCACATAAGCCACGCCTCACTTCTTGAGTCGTGTAACCATCCTCTCGAAACACGAACTCCTTCGTTACCCAAAGGTTTGCAACGTCGAGAAGTCCCAAATCATTCCGGATCGACGGGTCATATTGATCTCATAAGCCATACACTCCCAAAAGTCGTGCATCACTTCTTGATCCATGGAACCACACTCTTGAAGCATGATCTCCTTATGGGTAAGTTGGGAATGTCTAGAAGTTCTAAACTGTCCTAGATCGACGGGTCATATCGATCTCATAAGCCTCACACTCCTATGAGCTGTGCATCACCTCTTAAACCGTGGAACCACGCTTTCGAAGCATGGACTCCCTACGTTATTCAAAGATTAGCAACTTCGAGAAGTTCCAAACCAATCTGGATCAATGGGTCGTATCGATCTCATAAGCCATGCATCACTTCTTGAGCTGTGGAATCATGCTCTCAAAGTACGAACTCCTCATGTTACCCAAATATTGGCAACGTCGAGAATTTCCAAGCTGTTATGGATCGACATGTTGTATCGATCCCATAAATCGCACACTCTCAAAAGACGCACACTTCGTAAGCCATGCATTTTCATAAGCCGCACGTCTAATAAGCCACGCAAACACTGCTTGATGTTGCTCTGGCATCATCAATGAACCATTAAAATTTTCTAAGTATTGGTGTTGTCCCAACAACACCGGTAAACTTGTTTATTGTAAGATTAAAAGGGATCAACTCCTGCTACCCAAAAGAACCAACATTGCTTCGGTAGTGCCGCAACATTCACAAACCAAGAAGTTGACAAAGAATTCTGATCTTTGACCAAAGTTAATGTACAAAATGTCTAAATTCAAGACATCCAAGTCACAAGCTCCCAGTGATAAGAGCTGCGACGCACCTTTGACAGGGGGCATCCAGGGAGTGCCTAGAACATCAAGTCTCACATCAATTGTTCGGAATAATCAGCCTTGTGGACTGAGGGACACATAGCACATTATCACTTCACAGGAAAAAAAATCACTCCAACTTGCAATAAAAGGAGGAACTTACCATCGTCCAAAGATAGACGACGACATAATGGCTTTCCAGAATCAAATCATCAATGCACCAGTTTCCAAAGACTCAAGCAAGTGCTCGATTGAGGTCTCAAAGTCCAACTTGCAAAAAACCAACTACTATCCGAAGACGGACAACGACAAGGAGAGAACAGTAGAAATCGAGCAGCTAAACCATTAATTTTCAAAGATTGGAACCAATGAATACGATTGATATCCGCAACAATGCTATCACCCCAGCATTATGCATATGGCCTGAAACAAGCAAGGTAAGTGTCACATATTCAAGGCAAACACACTGAACTCTACCGGCCGTGGTAGAAATGAGCACAGTCGTACCAGGGGAAATGTGATGACTTGCTCCATAATTTCTAATTTTCTATAAGAACTTGGAATTTGACACCTAGAAAAGAAGGGTTCTACCTAGAAATGAAGGGTTCCCTAGATAGAAGTCGGATCATAATAAAAACCGGTTGGAGGAAATTCGATTTTTTATAAATAAGAATAACCATGGAATTAGTTAAGCAACAGCCCTGCATTTCCAAGGGTAACACTTGAAGGTGATAAACAAGGCTAGGCAATGGAAATACCCGGGACTCCCATCCTTCCAGAACATGGCGTATCCCAAAGTTAAGCAATGTTGAGAGCCACATTAGGTTGAAAGGGATCTATCCAACTATACAGGATCGAATGAATGATTCAATCCTAACCAACATGACTTTAACATTGCACGAAGACAGGTAGCACTAAGAAAAGACTTCTGCAATCTAATCGTTGAAGTGTAAGTTTTCGAAGACCGAAACTAGTGCCCACCTGGATTTAAAGCATTGCCAGATCGGTGGAGAAAATCGATCCTAACCTCCTGAGTGTCGGTATTGTCCCAGCAACGCTAAGGCCTTTTCTCATTTCCTAAGCATCGTTGTTGCCTCGACAACGTCGAGAAACTTTCTATTTCATAACTATCGGTGTTCCCCCGGCAACGCTAGAAAACCCTCTATTTCCAAAGTATCAACATTGCCTCGGCAATGCTGGTAAATTTTCTATTCACTATGCACCGGTGTTGCCTCGGCAATACTAGGAAAACTTTAATCTACAAGTTTGATGAGAAACAGTCATCATAGTAAATAATCAATGCACTAGCTTCCAAAGATAGAAGTTGGTCCTCAAC
Source organism: Allium cepa (assembly GCA_030765085.1). NCBI lineage: Eukaryota > Viridiplantae > Streptophyta > Magnoliopsida > Asparagales > Amaryllidaceae > Allium > Allium cepa. The sequence continues at coordinate 378,358,613 of CM060932.1, forward strand.
TAAGATTCCACCCTTGTCTTCAGAAAACTATCATTGCCTAAAAATGGGAAATAATAGGAAGACATAACTTTCATAGTTCAGCCGGATGGTTTGACCTTTTATTATAGGAATCAACCACTGCACAGGAATAAAGCAACGCCAAAAGGAAGTCCCAGGATTGAAAACATATAGACTTACCATTCAGAGAAATCATCCCTATAGACAAGGGCAGATACACCAACGCTTTGTTCAAACGAACTCAATTGATCATAAGTAGGGATTAGCTACAGAACTAGCTAGACCAAGCAACATCATAGTTCTAAACAAAGCTATGAAATAAAATATGCCGAAATGAATGACGAAGTATTACATACATGTATAGAATTACAGTAAACGAGTATGCTACACATGAACACAAGAGGTGCAACAACGAGAAAAGGCAATGCTCGAAATCGAGCAATTAATCCAATAGTCCCTGAAGATAGAGGCTAGTGTGTAGGTTGAATTCTGTAAATGCAAAGGAAGGATAATCGCACTTGAACAACTTATGCGCTAGTTTCTGAAGACTAAAACTATGCCTGATCGAACTTCAACTACAACTCTTTAAGAACAACCGTTCCTTGTAATTTAATTGTAATCAATCATCCCAATATGATAGAAATAATAAGCGAATCCTAAGTTGCAAAGGACCCAACTTTTGGAGGAGTGGAAGTTCCTCTAAAGACTGGATAACCGAAAAGTCATTTTCAACAAAAAAATTTGACATTCAACCCTATCGGGTATGTTTTACTTTAAATAATATCTTCGTATAACCAACGCTTAGAGTCCAAGTGAAGTCGGGGTATGTTGACCAGTCGGGTTTTGAGCATTGACCGGGGCAGATGAAGTGTGTTGTCTACATGAGAAGAATTCGGTATCTTGAATACTAAAAACAAACAATCTAGTGTAGATGGCTTAGTTACATTTGAAAAACTATCCATATCGTCCTTTGAAATTACCTCTTCCACACTTACCAGTTATCGGTCAACGATCGATAACGGAGCCGCTGTCCGAAGCGATGGGGGAAGCTTTTCTTTTCAAGATCACTGGAGTACAAAAACACGAAGAGCGATACGATTGGATATCCACTGTATTGGATTTTGGAATAAATCATCGCATTGGAATTCAAAAACATCAATGGGAATTTAACCAAGTTCTCGAAAAGAAAATGTTAAAGACAAAGAGCAAGACTTCGCTCCAGAATGGCATATAATCGCTCGAGTCAATACTTAGCTTCACCGTCGATCAAGTTAAAACTATATAGGATGACTCCAAACCTACGTCGTGCATCCACTTACCGACCTAAACTCTTGTGTAAACTACGGAGCAAAGATTGCATCGTCAGTACTAGGCATTAAAATTCAGATAGAAATCAAAAAACGAACAGCTATCAGAAGTCAGTCAATTGAAAACAACATCTTAAGGTGGACTACGACAATTCATATCGAAAATTCAACAGACGGTTGAATAGTCAAAGCCAAATTTGTATGATAACCTCGACACCATCAACTAGATTTCACAAAATGAAAACTCAAAAACAGTTACTTCCAGAGCACACCTTATCTCCAACGAAGGCATACTCTATGGGGAAAATGTTAATTGGGTTTTTACCCAAGCAGGAATTCAAATGATTTAGAACATCTAAGCCAAGCCAAAATAACTCAAGACTCAACCAAAAAGACCAGAGGAATAGACAAAAAGGGACTCAAGAAGAATTATCCAAAAATCCATTAAGGGGATTGATCGCTATCGATACATCATGGATCACAAGCGATCCATAAGGAAGCTTCATGGGTTGTCAATGCCTCTTGCATCATGACCTACCATCTCTTCTAATAATATTTACCAATTTTCATAGAATTTCAAGTAGCGTAGTTCAAGAAGTAAAGACTCGTCTGATTTAGGCAGTTTTGACCAAAGCAGCTAGCTTAAACTGGCCATACAGAACTCATATGGAACCGGATTGCCTTGAAATTTGGAGAAAACACATAGAAAATATAAAAGAAGGCTTACAGAAAAAATGAGCATGATTGGAGAAGGTGTGATGGATCGCTAGCGACCCATGTAGCTTGGTCCCTGTAACGACCCGGGTTTTTGACACTTGTTATTTGAATAATTTACTGATTTTAATTATTGATAATGTAAATTTTTACCAGTCAAATAACAAATCCTAATCTTTATAGATATCTAAGTGTGTGTGTGTGTGTGTCTATATATATATGTATGTATATATATGTATGTATGTATGTATGAATGTATTCGGGAAGCTATGATTTAAAAATCTAAAATTTAAATCTCTCAAAAACATTTGAATAAAAGATTCCATCTCTCTATTATAGGGTATGGTCATATGTGTGTGTGTGTGTGTGTGTGTGTGTGTGTGTGTGTGTGTGTGTATGTGTGTGTGAGTGGGTATATACATAACTTTGATGTAAAATTTAAGATTATATATATATGAGGATAAATACATTTAAGTGGAAAAAATTTATTTGCACATTAGTTATATGGTGTATGTACAAAATTTATAAAAGTAATACAAGATAAAGCTATGTTTATATATATGAAGAATATATGTATATTTCTATGATGTATGTATATGTTTATACATAAGGGAACATAACAATAAATACATATCAAATCAAGCATACAATAAATAAAATCCTCCTCTCATTAATCAAATCACTTATTTCAAATCAGGTCATTGTTAAAGACCAAAGAAAATAAAAAGGAAAGGAGAAAAAAATAACACTGTACATGAATGAGCTTCAGCCTATCCTCCTTTATGTATAAATAGCCACTGCCTTGTTGTTTCACGTATTGCATTCTAACAATTCAAATAAAAATAAAAAGAATACAAAGTGGCCCTTAAAATTTAAAGGAACTAGGTGCTCAAACTACAGGAAGGATCAAACAAAAACAAAGAAGCAGGCTTTCATTGTTTAGAGGAAAACAGTGAGTAAAAACTTTTAAAACTTTTACTGTAAATCTTATATACAATTATATGTTTGTAGAACTTGGATAGATTCTTTATTTGTCAAGTATTTATGTTTTAAATCAGTTCCTATGCTTTTATATATGTGTTAATTATGGAAGAATACACTGTAAAGCTCAAAAAGACATGTACAGTCTCTGTTCTTTGAAAAAGTTATTAACACTTTTTAGTGGACGCATCAAGTTATGAAAAGCTGTATCGCAAATATACCAAATACTATTTATGAAATAGTAACTATTTTCATTATTGACTGGAAATAGATGTAGTGTTATTTTTATAGAATATTATGAATATTCATTATAAGATGAAACTATAATAATGGCATTTGTTTTCATAACAAGTGTTGCTTTAGTAAATACAGAAGTATCTAAAATTTTGCAACTATATTGGAATTATGGACTAAGCCACGATTTGAGAAATAATTCTATAATTATATGATTATGAATCATATGGTATTGGTGAATTGTGTCTCAAATGGTTAAAGGGAAAGCACCCATTCAATGGGAGTGACATAAGAATTGGTGAACTCTTAAGATTGATACACATAGATGTATGCAATTATAAGTTTAATGATACCAAAACAATTTTGCATACTTCGTTAAATTCAACAGCAGATTACTACAAACATAAACATATGTATTTAATGCAAATATAGTATGTTTATGACAAGTTCATAGAATATTAAATGGAAGTAAATAACATAATTTGCAAAAGAAAATAAAATGATTTGATTTGATCGAATGGATTAGTGTATTGGAAAGGAGTTCCAAATGTACTTAAAAATAAATGAGATTCAATCTCAAAAGTCACTCCTTCTTATGATACATAATGATGCATTGGTAAGAAGAAATCTGACTTTGTTAGACAGAGTACGATTGATGATGAGTGAAGTTGAGTTAATTTCTTTCTTTAAGGATGTGTAATTATGAGTAAGTACATAAGATTAAATTTAATTTCATCTAATGCATATCTTATGAGATCATACAAGATAAGAGTTGATAAGATACCACTACATATCTTAGGTCAAGTAGTTAACAGGTTGTGTGAGTCGAAAGGTTGCATGTGATATTTACTTGTGAGAAAACTTGTGTGGATTACCCCGAAGCATACCTTATGTTACGAATATAAGTTGAATAGCTTATATAATAAACATAAGTTCCGCAAATTCAAAATTAAATTGGTTTATACTTATATATAAAGGCAGTTCATAAAATATTTCTGAATGCATATTCCACCGTACTTAGAAACAATTGTTGTTTCAAGAAATGCCAACTTCATGATGAAGGAATTTCTTTTAGAAATTATTAGTAGTAAATGGATTTGGATACGATCCAAACAAAAAACCGATTACGTAAGATGAAATGAAATTAATCAAGCCAATATCGACATGAATCGTTAGAATTTCTAATGAGAACTCTCGTATATTGAAGAGAAACTACGAGTTCCATACCAATGTCAAAAAGAGAGCTACCTTGGTTGTCAATTAGCCATAAAGAGTATTGACTCTATTATATGGCATCATGTACAAATCTGAAATAGATTCTATATACATTATCAAAATATGATTTTAATAGTCATACTCGAAAGGATATAATCCATCAGTTGCAAACGCGTCTTTGAGAAGTGGACCGAGAATATAGTAAGCAACATCGATAAGAATAAAATTGTAAATTTCAATTATTGAAATTAACTTCAGAATCATCATTCAACATGCTAGAGTTAATTTGTTGTTTACTCACAAAATTATCGTCGGGTATAATTTTGACCTTTGAAACATATACGTTAGAATAAAAAGTCTAAATAATGATTTAGAATAGATTGTTTGCACATAACAACCAAAATGTCTCAAAGTCTATAGGATCGACAGTTGGATTTGTGAGTAGCAGATATGACCTAAGAACTGATACAAAAGTATCATTTGATAAGCATCAAATTTGAGCAAGTATTTCAACATAGAAATCAAATACTTTAAATTTTGGTCAAAATGCAGAACAAGCATGTGTCTATAAGAATTAAGGTCAAATGGGAGATCTTGAAGTGACAATGTTATACGGTTTCCTCGACTTGAGAATACCGTGGAATTTTAATGTGAATACCCTAATTGGTTACAGTTAAACCATGGCATGTCGATCCATAGAGCGACTATAGTTGGATCTTAATTGAAGCTTTTGAAGTGAAACGCTATTCGTTAGATGATTCATTTCTTTGGTTATTAGAGTTTAGTATCATCATCAATTACAGTCAGCTCAATGTCAAAGTCTCAAGCCAGAGCACAATGTTAATAGTAAATGTTATTACTGAACTAAAGATTTTTGTGTTTGGACTAACCTAGTTGAGTGTGGAAGATATTGGAATTTTGACCAAAGTCAAATTCCATATAAGTCCTAAAGTGATGCGGTTTTGACAAAATGATGTGTGAGTAATAGATTCAACAAATTGTCACATCACTAGCAAAGGTGACGCATGACTGTTGACATTCGAGTCGTACAACCTTAACAATGAATACATCGAAATATCACATGATTTAATTAATTTATAATTATTGTAAATTGATTAATATTTATGAAATACTAATTATTAAATTTTATTTGATTTTTGGCACTATTTGCATTTAATAAAGTACATATGTAAAAGTTGTATATGTACATATTAATATACGATATCGATAAATATTTGAATTTGATTTAAATCGACTAATTACTAATGGTTTGTGATGGTTGAAGGCCCATCAAGCCTAAATCATGGTTGACGTAAGGTGTAAGGAGAGAAAGAGTTTGAGTGTTCAAAATAGTTTTGAAATTGTATTAAAAGAATAAGTAAAGGAATGAGAAAAGTAGTTCACATTTTCCACTTTTTAAATACCTGCTTAAACGCATTAAATGTCATTGTTTTAGTCTCTGATCCTCCTATTTATTTTTCAATCGAAAATTTCATGGCTCCAAGGCCATAATATTCCCAAAAGCAAATCAAAATAAAATCAAATTAACATAAGTTTGTGTTTGTTTCTACATCGAAAAAATCCAGAGACTGATTCGGTTAAATCTAAGAGTTATTCAATCATTTAAGGTGTGAACCTTAAGCCACTTTGTAAGGTAGTTATCCAATCTCGTTTTGATTATATATTACATCATGTTAGTATAGTTTAGATCTCATTTCTTATACAATGGATTTGTTTATGCTTATGTTGTCCAATTTAGTGTTTGCTGTTGTGTTTGAAATTAATGTTTAATAAAACAAAAATATTCATAACAACATTATATTGAGAGAAAAAAAAATCAACGGTAGCGTTTTAAAAAAATTGAATTTAAAACTATTTTAATTAATTAAAATTATTTTATATTGTATTATATATATCAATATAAGTAAACAATACATATTAATTACTTGAAGTTATTTTATGAAATTGAATAAAATTTATATATATCTTAGCATTCGTGAAATTGTAAGGTTTTAAAAGTGTTTTTAAGCAAGGAAGAGACAGTAAACCTCTGTATGGACGGTATATGGTTGATCATTGAATCAGATATTCGAATCGATATAAAATTCAAATAGGTTTTTTTTTTATTGCAGTCGCTTTAGTTTGCATCTATTGTATGTTTACCAGCGTGTGTTTGTGATTTTGTTATCGATTTAAGTAGATAAATTTGAAATTTACAAATTAACCTTTTAAATAATTGATAGACATCATCTAACTCCTCTAACGTTATAATGGGTATAAGATCCTTATGCAGGCTTTAAGATCCATTATGCATGACTGTTTTTGTCATTTGGGTAGCCCACAATTTTGACATTTGGTATATTAAAAATATTTTTCAAGTCAACATTTTCCATCTTTGCTCCTCTTTCCTTCATTTTACTGTGTGTTAAAACGAGTTATGTACATGTAAATTCTTCCTAAATATTTTTGGATGCACTCGTTATCTTGCCGTGGCAGGCCGAAGGTATGGAAAGCAACAGACTAATAGGAAAGGTACAGCATCAAATTGAAGTTTCTATTCGTGGCTAGGGTTCGCACAAATTTACAAGGCCAGCGGTGCCCATTTAATGCAGCATGGACAAATTTATTCCTTCCTATTTAATGCTTTGATTGCATGTCCGTGAAAAAAATATTCCACAGCATCCCATATCGCTCTACTCTCGTGAATTTTAAATTAGTTGCCTGATGCAAAGGTAACCTACCATACAGTTACTATCAAATGATTTATTTTTTATTTATCCTAATCAAGTGTCTTTATCATCCATTTCTTTTATAGTTAAGGAAAAAGGTTAAAATATGCGTCTACTCGACATATTTTGAGATTCTGGATAGTTGAATTTGTAGCTACTAATGTTGTGTTTTTGCATTGATTATTTTTCGTTTTTAATGATTATTAGTGATCTTTAACCCATGTTCTAGTGTTCTTAACATATGTCAATGTAAAACTTTTTATTATTATTATATAAATGTAGAACTACAATGATTTTCACAACTCAATTTCCATCTCATGAATTTAATATTTTACAAACATTTCAGCAAGTTTAAAATGGTGTCGCTCAAGATTAAATTCAACATGATCTCATCCAAAATCTAAGGCCTCGGCTGTTTTGTTATTTTTAGTTTTGAGTTTTCATCTAAAAAACATGCATACGACGCTTTTATTTTTAAAAAACAACCAATTTAAAAAATAAATCTAACATATAAAATAGAAAACAAATTTATTTTGTTTTTCGTGTTTTATGAAATAACAGAATAATGAAAAATATTTCACTTCTGTCGTTTCCATCATCATCGTAATGGTTTAAAATTATAAATTTTTCTTCCATTATCTTTATATATTTTTTATAAACGTTGAAAACACAAAACAAAAAATGAAACCAACAAACTAATGAACGTCTTCATCCCCATAAGTTCGGAGCCGAAGAATGCTAGGATTGGGTTAAATCCCTTCCAACTCATGGATGCTTCCATACACTTCGCTTTGTTGATCGTTTAAAAGAAGTTCGATGACGAGTTCAACGTCGCTACAAGAGCTAAATGTAAATGTAAAAGTGATAACTGGATTATTGTGTTTTATATTTACCGTGTTAAGTTTTATATCTTGTTTGGTTATACATTTATGTCATGTTCTTGTTAATTTTATATGTTATTCAAGTTTTGTTTTATGTTGTGTTTCTTTATTTATTTGTAAAAAAAAAAAGTTCAGCCATATTGAAATAAAAAGGTAATTGTTCATATAGACCTCAGGGTCATTCAAATATTAAGATGTATTCATATGTATATAAGGTGATAATTTTGGGAAGATAAAATTATGTAGTCTAATATAGATATCCGTAACGACTCAAAAATAAGCAATTACATTTGACAATTTTCCAATAATCAACTTACATTTCAAACAACACTTTTCGAGAAGATCCTTACATCATGTAGTTCTAAAGCGTACTTAACACAAATTCAAGGGAAATGACTATCAGTCCACTCTTTAAACGAACAAGCATATGCAGTTGAAAAACAATGACTAACATCGAGATACAAACTTGTTGTGGGTGAAGGTTTTAAAGGAAGGAACATAGCATTAAGGAAGATGAAGAGCAAGAAATGAGACGAAGAAAAATATTTTTCATTTCATATATTTCCATTACATAGAAAAGTTTGTAAATACCCATTCTTTTTCATTGTAAAAGAGACAATTTTTGTAACTGCTCCACTCACAATTTGACACCTCACATACAAAAAACAAAATTTGCAATTAATTACTTTCCTGGCCTAACTAGTTGCATGATTAGCTTCTTCTAATTTATTCTAGTGTGCTCTTATTCTTGGATTCTTCTTGGCTTATTAATGACTCTCTTGGGTCTCACTTTCTTGTGGATATTTGCTGAGTCCATGTATTTCGTTGGGTCTTCATTGTGCATGCCTTGTGCATCATTACTTCCTGCTTAAAGAGTGATCTTGTCCTCAAGGCCAAAATATGGAGAGAGAAAATTGAAGTTACTCCTTAAGTTCATATGTTGCTTCGAGTAGGCCAAGGTCGTGCCATTGGATGAGAATATGGGTAGTGGTCAAGTTTGTTTTCTAGACGCAAGTAATTTTTTCAGTTAGTAGAATGGTTGGCCATCAAGATTTTTGGGAGTTAATGATGTGGTTGTGGAGGTATCATGGTTGAGGCAATACGTAAACATGGAAATGTGGGAAACCAGGTGGATTTTGGAGTCAGGTGGAAGTTGAAGTTTGTAAGCAACGGGCCTAATATTTTCAATGATTTGGTAGGGGCCAAAGTATTATTTGGTGACTTTATGGAGGTTTTGCTTAAAGAAAGTTGAGGGTAAGGTTGAAGGTGTAGAAAAAATCCAATCTCCTATAGAGACTTGTTTGTCTGTTTGGTGTTGATTGACAAGATTTTTCATTCTTGTTTGTGCTTTTTCCAAAAAAAAAAATAAGGTGTTGAAGTAGTTGGTTTCTATCGGTAAGCAACTCATTATGGTCATGAAGGTTTGTAGCGTTGGAAGTGTAGTCAAGAAGGATTGGAGGTGGTCGACCATATACCGCTTGGAAGGGGGACATTCCTATGGAGGAATTGTGGTTAATGTGGTACCACCATTCCGCCCAAGGTAGGTAATTGCTCCATTTATAAAGTGTGTTTCCAACCATTACTCGAAGGTAAGTTTCAAGGCATCGGTTCATTACTTTGGTTCGGCCATCCGTTTGTGGATGGTATGCATGACTGATCTTTAATTTCGAGCCATGTCGACAGAAAAGTTCTTTCCAAAAGTGGCTTATAAAGATGCGGTCTTATTCACGAATGATGGAATGGGAAAAACCATGAAGACGGACTAAGTCCTGGATAAATTGAGATGCTAATTGGGAGGCCGAAAAGGATGTTCGTAAGTCGATGAAGTAGGCGTATTTGGATAATACGGTGACGATAACCCAAATGGTAGTTTTTCCTAAGGATGGGGGAGGTGGGTAATGAAGTCCATGGGAATGTCAGCCCAAATTTGTATTGGAATTGGAAGGGGTTAAAGTAAGCCTTTAGGAGAAATATTTTTGGGTTTCGATTGTAAACATGAGGAACGACTATTAATGAAGTTTTGGACATTCAATGCATTTTTAGCCAATAAAAATTTGCGGACATACCAGCTAAAGTGGAGTGGATACATAAGTCCCCTTCGATATGAGAGTATTTGTGACGACCCGGAAATTTTGAGCATTTAAAATTAGAATATTCAATTGATTTTGAATATTTAAAATGTTAATTTTTAACTTTAATTCAAATAACACTATATTATTTGATAATTAAATTATTAAATTAAACAAATTAGAAGTTGGGTAAAATGTTGAATCTAGAGTTTTAAAGCCTGTTAAAAATAATTTGAAAGCTTATAAATTTTATATTAATAATACTGAAGATAATAGGAGTGTTAAAATTTAAATTGACACTGATTTATTCAAGTTTGAAATTTTATCGTTTAAATTGAATAGCCTTCCGAGGCAGTCTCGGAATTCGACGAAACCAGTTCCATTGGATCCGAAATATTGGATTATTTCCGGATTTCAATTTTCGTAGTATTTGGATTTATTGTGTGCGTATACGATATATAAACACGTTGAAAATTGTATCGAGACAATTTAAATTCGAATATATTATATTCTTACTTATTAAATTTCCTTTCAGCCGAATTTTTGTCACCATCAGCTGCCTTTCTTTCAATCGCCGCCTCCTCTCGTACATGCCATCATCATCCTATCTCCCTTTCTCTTATCACGCAAGCTTCGTTTGCCTTAAATAAATTTCACCGAAGCTTCTCTTTCAAAAGTTGAATACTCGGTTAAACGAAAGAAAAATATAAATCAGTAATGGCCGCTCGTCCATTTTCAAATCGAAGCGGAGCCCTTCATTTCCCTTTTCTTTTTTCCCGTTCGACCTTCAGTCCAATCCCATTCCTCTCTTCAATTTCGAATCGACCATGTAAATAAATAAAAAACTATCGACGCGATCGAATTCGCGATTTAGATAGGGCGACTCGAGCGATTCGTGGGAGCTCGTTAGGGCGGCGTGAAAATGGCAAGTCGATGGAAATAGAAGCCTTCGTTGGACTGCAACGAGGCGCGTGAGGGTGGAGAGCGCGGCGAGATGGATGCTCGGTCGTGGGGAAACGACTAGGGTTTGGGTCGCGATCTCCGGTGTTGCGTTAGGGAAGGGACGATCTTATGGAGGCTCGTTTTGGGATGGATTCTCGCGAGAAGCCGTAGAAGTGAGTTCCGCATGGGTTCATCGGCAACGTGAGTTCATCGGTGTTCGTGAAAAGGGGGGACTGCTCAGTGATTTGGGTATTGCTGTGAGGTATTTGTTCTTCTGTTCATTTATGCTCAAATATAATACCGATTGGAAGAAAGAAAATTATTTTATAGTTAAAAAAAAATTGGAAAACCAGATTTATATATATATATATCTGTGTGTGTGAATAGGCAGAGAAATGGTTACAGTAAATTTAAAGACTTGTATTAGTTTTAATTATATATATCTAGTCAGGTTTGAAAAAAAGAAAAAAAATATAAAATAAAATATATTGGAAGTATATATAAAATAGTTTCTTAGAATCTATAATCTATTTTATAAGTGCGTATATATATATATATATAGTTAAAAGGGAAAATTGTTTAGATCAAATTATTAGGTAAAATTTTAACTAAATAAATGATAATAAATTGTTCGAGTAGTTCAAATATTAATAAATCCTATAATGTTTGTACAAGGTCGATAATATTGGAAACAAGCTAGTTTGGATTGGACTGCAAACAAATTCAAGATGAGTGAATCTCACTCAGTTGAAATTTAAATTTAAATGATCAAAATTTAAATAATTGTTTGAATGGCTGAATTGATTGATGTGATATATTATAGTATAATTTGAAATTGGCATATTATTTGATGCTAACATTTGTGGATGCAGGGAAAACAGGTTGGAGGGATCCAACTGGACCCCTCAACTTTTATTTAAATTATTTTATATTCTCTGTTCTGATTGTTTGATATTCTATAATGAATTATGTGGATTCATGGAATGCTATGGCTTGGTTGATATAATTGGGTATGATGAATTACCAAAAATATAAATTTGATTTTGGAAATGAAAATAAAAGAAGTGAAATTGCAAGTAAAATAATTTTAGAAAAGTTGAATAAATTTATGAATGAACTGGAAAGGAAATAAAGTGACATTAAAATTTTAATAAATATATCTTGAGTATGGGAAGGAAAATTTAAATAAACAGAAAGTTAATGAAACTTATTCTTCAATGTCATTATTTAAAAGAAATAAACAACTATTTTAAATTTAGGAATTAAATTATCCTAGAAGAATAAAGAGGAAATGAGAAAATCTATATCTCAGTTAAAGGTTTAAAATCAAACGGGAAATAATAACAATAATAATAAAGTCCATAATTAATGAATTTTGAAATAAATTGATGAGTAAAGAATTTATTTCAAATAAAATAAATTGGGAATCAATTTGGGAAATTGATTTAAGTGATTGAAATTGGAAATTTCTTCCTGGATAACCAAGTATGTTTCAAAGTAAATTTTTAAATATAAATTAAATGTTTAAAGTTTGTTTTGAGAAGTATGTTTTGAAAATTTACTATTTCTAATATTTAAATTCTAAAGTAAGTATTTCCTTTAAATCTATTATGGTAGTAATTATTTAAAGAGTGACTTAGTATTTGTTTTTAAAAAGTGAAAATTAAGTTTTATATTTTATTTAGTAACCTTATTTTCAAATATTAATATCGTATGTATTCTTAACAAATTCTGGAAATAGTTTTAACTTAAATGTTTTAAAGTATATTTCAAAGTAAAGTGTTTTTAAATTATTTTTAAAAATCTAGTTTGTGCTTGGTAATTTTCAGAGGAGATAGAAAATATTTGGGAAAGTTTATTCTGGAAAGAAAGATGGTTTTGAAACTGTTTTCAAATGATTGAAAATAGAAAATATATCTTGGGAAGATATTTTGAGGTTAATAAATAATTTGGAAAATTATTTATTGTTGGATGGTTGTTTGTGAATATTAATTGATAGTTAAATAATCGACTATCAATATTGGCCAACTGCGTTGATCGTTTCGAAGAGACCGGGATCGAGATTTATTTCTCGAAAACCACTTCGATCCGGTTTGTACGTTTCGTGCGAAAAACGTGTTCGGAGTCGAAGATGGAGCAGTGAAGTGCAAGGGCTAGTTGCTACTAATCCTGAGGATATTTCCAAAATGGATGTAGTAGGAATAGTGCCTTCGGTTCCGTTCGAACCCGGGACGGACTTGTATGGACGAATGCTTGCGAAAACATCGTCAGGTGGACGATGGGCATTCTGAGGGATATTGTTCTTTATAAAGGTAACGCTTAGCCTCAAGCCTCATCAAATGGGAATGACTGAAAATCAGGGGTTATGCAGCAAGGCTAGGTGGGTAGCACCCAAGCAGGGTGAGGTCATTCCAGTCTAGATGTCCTTTTTTTTATTTTCGGCTTAGTGGTGCGGTTGCTGATCCCAACCGCGGGGTGATCTCACTCGGAAATGTCCAGTAAGGGATGGTTCCGGCCTTGTGTTGCAGGGGATGAAGGGAGTAATCCTCGGTACGGTGATCTAGGCCCCGTACTGTGACAGGTGGTACCCCAGTGCCTAGTCATTGGTTGGAAATCCATTCTTCCTACGAGCCTTGTACGAGTTTTGTTTGTATTACCCACTCTGTGGCTAGTAGCTGGAATTTAATCATGTAACAATTTCGGCTATTTTATAAGTACTTGTATATAGACCCTATTATAATATCAGAGGATTTCTATAAAAATTGTTTTAGCTATCGTAAGGTAAAAACCCGACATGTTTATTTGTGGCATGGTCTTACGAGATGCTTTTATTTTCAAAGGATTTTTGAAACTTTAATAATCAATTGGGTGTGATTTTCTCACGCTGGTATTCCAGACCGACTCGGGTGTTATTTAACTGTAATGCTCGGGTCAGACCGAGTATTATAGGATACAGGTTATGATGCTGTGGAGCTCAGGGGACGAGCTGGATGACGATATGTACTCTCGTACTTGTTTATATATATATATATATATATATATATATATACCGCTGTGTTGAGTTGTTATGTATCCATTTGTATGTTATTGATGTGAGCTGTGATTGATGTACTCTGATGATGTAATATATAAACAGAGATATTTTTGGTTGAGTAAAGATTATTTATTATCTATTATATTTTATTCCGCTGCGATGGTTAGATTCTGATGTTGATTTTGTTTTCTCTTCTTCTACCTCTTCTTCTTTAACCAAAATGGTTCGTATTTCTGTACAACTTGAGTTGATTGTTGTAGAATAGTGTTGACTCAAGGGGTACGATTTGCGGGCTGTCACGGTATTGGAATGTGGTGATAGTTTTGAAACAAAGATTTTTGTTGCTAGGCACAAAAATGCATCTCCCTTGAATTAATAAACCATCTCTGAGCTAAAGGTAGTGTTGATCATGTTATTGGTGGCGGGCGGTGGTTAGCTGTTGTGCTTAGACGTTCGAAGTGGTGGCATGAAAGATTGTAGGAAGGAGTTCGAAGGTTGGTGAGGAGATGGCGATGAGTTTGGGTGGCTGTCGATTGAACATTGTGTCGGAAAGGGAGAGGGTGGTCGAACGCGACAAAGTGATTAGGGATTTGCGGTAGGTTGCTATTAGGCAGGAAGGTATGTGGATGGTTGATTTTTGGAGTAAGTAAGTGACAAAGTGGTTGTAATTTAGGAACAAAAATGTGAAGGAATATGGATTTGGGAATTCTTGATAAAGCATCTACTATAGAATTTGTTGGCCGGGCTGGTGTTGAATTGTGAAATCAAATCCAAGCAATTTTATGAGCCATTTTAATTTCTCTAAGGTTTGAATGGTTTGTGTCATAAGTTGATGCAAGCTTTGAAGAACTAAGAGGTAGTGGTGCCAACGTTTGACGGTGGAGGTGGCAGCGGCGCACATTTCACGTCTATAAGTGGAGGCTTTTTGAAGCATTTGGAAAAGTGTTTTGCAGAAAAAAGAAATGGGGTGCTTATTTTAGGATAGGACGGCACCAATAGCAAAGTTTGAAGCATCGATACGAATAGTGAATGATAAAGTGAAATTGGGTAAGGCAAGGATGGGTGTTTGGGTGACAACTTGTTTAAGGTGGTTGAATGCTATGGATGCTTCGGAGGTCTAATGAAAGGAATCTTTTTTAGGAGGTTAGTGAGGGAGTTGGTTATGATGGCGTATAAATTTTCGGTAGTAGCTTGTGAGGCTCAAAAATCCATAAGTTTGGTAATGTTGGTTAGGATAGGTCATTCAATCGTTGCTTGAACTTTATTTGGGTCAACTTTCCCTCATGGCCTGAAATTAAGCGGCCCAAATATTCGATTTCAATTAGGGCAATTTCAATTAGGTCGAAAGCACATTTGGATAGGTTGATGAAGATTTTATGTTGGACTATGATTTGAAGAGTAGTTTGTAAGTGAAATATGTTGGAAGTAAGTGATGGACTATAAATAAGGATGTCATCGAAGAATACCAAAATGAAGTGGTGAAGATGAGATTGGAAAATAGTGTTTTGGTAGCTTGAAAGGCAGAGGGTGTGTCATTAAGACAAAAGGCATAACCAAGAATTCATAGTGGCCTTCATGGGTACGAAAGCAAATTTTGGAATATCGACGGGATGGACACGGATTTGGAACAAGTCTAATTTAGTAAAATAAGAGGCATTGTGGAATTCTTCCAAAAGCTCATGTGCTATTGGAATCAAAAATTGATCTTTAATGGTAATAGTGTTTAGGGCTCGGTAATCAATGCAACATGTCATCCTTCTTTTTAACAAGGAGAACTGAAGAAGAGAATAGGCTAGTGGAATGTCGCATGATTTTTGCGTGGAGCATTTCTCGGACTTGTCTCTCTATTTTGGATTTTTTGAAGTGAGGATAGCGATATGGCTTAACTTTGATAGGAGGGGCTTTAGGTGGAAGGTTAATTTTGTGGATGAGTGAATGGTGTAGTGGAAGATCAGTTGGTAGTGAGAATAATGTTGAGTGTTTGTCGAGGAGGTTTTTGATTCGAGGGTGTAGATTGGAAGGAGATAGTGAAGGTAACGTACTAGAAGGGTCAAGTTGGAGGCATGGGCAATAGGCTATGAAGGAGGTTGTAGTGAGTCTTTTGAGTAGGTAAGGGAAATTTCAGCTGGGCATAAGGGAAAATGGAGGCCTTTTAAGGTAACATGGTGGTTACTGTTATGGAAAAAGCTCATGGTTAAGGATTTGTGATCGGTGGTAATCAGGCCTATGTTTCATGTCATTGGATCTCTAAAACTTTATCTGCTCTGGCAAACTATAATAGATGGAAATCAATATTAAAATTCACGTTTTCAATTTTCACCTTTACATTGTGACAAAGGCAATTGCTTCAAATATGTTCGTCGTTTCCCACCATGACTGCATGGTCAATTTAGGATCCTAAAAATCACGTGATCTGCGACTGTAGATAATTAGGTGTGCTTTCGGTGTGGGTGATGGTCGATTCTGGAAAAAAGGCGAAGGGTCTGGGATTAACGACTCTAGTCAATGAGTGGAGGTGGACGTCATCGTCAGTTGGGGACACCTCGTCGGGTGGTTGCTCACCTTCGACTGCTTGTTTAGTAGGGCCAATCAAACCTGGTCCTTCAAGGAGTGTTGGAACTGGACCAGCCTGTAATAGAGTAATTGGGTAAAATTAAAAAAAATACCCTTTTGGGTCTTTATTGGGCTTATGTAGTCCAACTTTATTTAGAACTTGTCTAATTTTTGTTTTAAATAAATCAATATTTTATTTATGAATAAGATTTTATTTTGTATAATTTTGCAAGTTATAATATAATTGTGTATCATATACACATATATGTGTACATGCACGTGCAATATAATAAGGTGTATATGATTTGATATGCATGTGTATAGATGTTGGGATTTGTACCGTAACATGTTAGCCCCTCTATATACATGAGTAATGTCAATACACACATACATACACACACACATATATATAATAATTATCACATGTAAAATTTATAAAATGATATATATATATATATATAAAATTAAAATTATTATAATATATATTAAATTAATTTTAGTATTATATATATTTAAATTAATTTTAAATTTAATATAGTAAATTAATTTAAGTATGTATACATATGTATGAAATATTTTGAAACTAAAAATGATTTATATAAAGTGTATAATTAATTTTTTAAATATTAAATAATGTTTAAATTATTTTATACAATTATATATAACATAAAAAACATATAAATATATATATATATAGTAAATATTAATAAAATATATTAATATATGTGTGAAAATGCTTTCGGCAATGTAGGTTTTTTTCAGTTTTTATGTTTTTAAATATGATTTTCATATGGAAATAGTTAAATAAAATAAAAAAAATATACAATTAAAAAATTTGGTGATAATTTTAAAAGATTACATATCATATTGTAGGGTTTTCTAAATTATTATATAATCTTTTTATGAATTTAGTTTACATAAATTTAAATTTAATATAAATCAAAAGACATAAATAAGTATATGGATTTTATATATAAAAAAATTAATTTTTTTATTTGAATACAATATATATATATATATATATATATATTAGTGTGTGTGTGTGTGTGTGTAAAATTAATTAAATAAAATATGTACATCATATATACAAATATAGCAATATATCGTTTATATGTATTAAAACCAGTTTAATACATACATACGTATATACATATATATACATAAATGATTCAAAAAATAAATAAATAAA
This sequence comes from Allium cepa, assembly GCA_030765085.1. NCBI lineage: Eukaryota > Viridiplantae > Streptophyta > Magnoliopsida > Asparagales > Amaryllidaceae > Allium > Allium cepa. Next base: position 378,376,458 of record CM060932.1, read on the forward strand.
ATCTATTTCTGGTCGCAAGTGTGCAGTAACATATATATATACACACACACACAAATGCATATAATCCATCTAATGGTGACAGTACTTATATATGCAGATTTATGATATTGAGCATACAAACAATGACGGTGTAATTACATAATGAATAATATATATGGTATAAAATAGATTATTACCTTACCAAAGCCTAATTGATACACCTAGAAACGTTGAATCTGTACACTACTTGAATCAAATCCTGAATCCAAAAATTGTTACCTTCCGAATGTAGCTACCACCAACAATCGAGCTGAATTTTGTTTGATGTTTTAAAGCTTAAATATTTGAGGTATGGAGAGAGGGAGAGGCTGGCCTAATCTAGTCTAGTGGATAGAAAAAGTGAAAGCTAATATGAGGGTTTAGAAAGCCAAAAATAGAGGAGATACCAAGGAGAGATATGTGGATCTAAATCTCTGTTTTTCTCTTGCCTTTTCTCCTCTTTTAATTCAAAACCAAGCCTCTCTGTGGCCATCATATGGCTGGCCTCTCCATACCTCTATAGCCGGCAATTATAGCCCTCTTAATAGGCTTCAGAATCAATTCAAACCCGATCAATAACTAGCATGTTTAAATCCACTTTAAACGCATATTAATATCGTATATCGATTAGTGTATTTATAACTATCATATATACACACAATTATTATTGACCGATTTTATAACTAAAATTTCATAAATATTAATTTACTTATAATAGTTATAATTTAATTAAATCGGGTGGTAACAAGAGTGTTCAACGTTTCGGTGGTGCGACTCTTAGGTGTAAATTCGACCACTGATTAATATCGAACAATTTGAATATTAATGTTTATACATCACTTAGCAGGTGGTGTGACATTACGACCAAATTTGTCGCTTATTTCATTTTGGTAAAATCTAATTTTACTTTATGAAGTGTTACCCGGTAGTGATAATTATTTACACCAATTCTCTTTGTCAAAACTATATCACTTTGGACTTATGGAGTTTAGTAATATTTAAAAATCCAGTATCATCAATATTCAACTCTAGAAACCAAACACAAGGTCCTTAGATCAACAATATCAAATATTTTAACCGTTCTGCTATGGCCAGAGACTTTGACTTCAAGTGAACTTCAATTGATCGTGATACGAACCTCATATAACTAAGGAGATGAATCCTCTCTTGAATAGTGTTTCACTTCCAATGCTTCCACTCGACCCAACTATAATCATTCGATGGATGTTGTGCCATGATTCAGCTATAATCAAAGTGGAGTTTCCATATTGAAGCTCGATAGTATTCTCAAATCAAGAGAATTGTGTAATATTGTCACATCGATATTTTCTGTTTGACCTTAGTTATATTAACCAACAGAAAACTATCGAGTAAGTCATTCCATAGTTATCCAATAATATTTGGAGAGCGTTATGTACTTAATATCAACGGATATATCGATATCCAGTCTCGGTACATATTGACTAGGAATGTTTAAAATTGTATATTTATTTTATTCTGATAAATCACTCATGGTTACTACATGTTGTAATTATTATCATAAAATGTGTCATTTATGGATTTTCTATTAAATATACTTTTAATTAAACTAATTAATTAATATAGCATATATTACATCAAGTATATAATAGAAAAAACTTTTTATTTTGAATAAGATAGGTTATCGTGTAAAATATATGTAACAATTAAATAATTTTCCCTATGGCATACCTCTAGCTCTATCAACCTCTCATTTGCACATAGGGTCAATTATGGAATCTTTAGCTCATCCCTTTAATCGGTTTGATAAGAAATGATCGAGTTAGATCCTTCATGAATGGATCTACTATGTTGTTTTAATTATCTACTCTATCAATCAACTCTCTCTGATACTACCGTTTTCATGTTGGACTAGTCAGAGTATGTTTCTTGACTTCTACTTGGCTCTTATCATTGCATTGTTATTATATAGCAATAATGTGGTATTTTCAATACTTGGATCACCCTAGCTCAGTTATAAATTTAAGCATTTTTATTTATGCATTGCTTTTATTGTAGCATTATTCAAGGTAATGTACTTAGTTTTTTCGTTGAACAGCCATAATGTGTCGTTTGAAAAAATTCCAACTTAAAGCTTCTTATTTAAGGTTTGAACATGGGTCTAATATTGACACATTATGTTATATCACTTATGAAGGTCGAGTTCATACACTCGTTCATAAGGACTTCGTTGTTTATAGAAACAATTCTCTAGTGTTTCATTAATACTCGAGAACACTCTATACTACCATTTAGTGATTTCTATTTGGATTTGATATCCGTTCATGCATCAAATACATACAATACGATATTGTAAACAATACAACATATATGATAATTCATATTACTAACGCATAAGGAATTCATCTTACATGTTCCTTTTTAAACAATTTAATAATATGTCTTCGCATATCGTTTGGGACATTTCCAACATCCTTTATACTTAATATAAAAGATATAATTTACAAATCCAATATCGAGAATTAAACGACCAACTATTACTGATTTTAACATAAGTACATCGTTAACAATCAGCACTATGTATCTTTTAGTCTAGAAATATCTATGTACCTTTTAGTGTTCTTTCATATGGACACACATTTCCTGTGCATTTTGACTTAAAATAAGCAATTCAGTCTGTCAAAATACTTATTCAATTTTGATGCTTATTGAATGATATTTTTGTATCATTTCTTGAGTCATATCCAAAACCCAGAAACTCAATACTGCTCCCACTGACTTCGAGATACTTCGATTGTTATGTGCAAACAGTCTATTCTAAATCATTATTTACAATTTTCCATTTCAACACGTACATACCACAGCACCAAGTCATAACAAGCAATAATTTTGCGAGTAAATTCGAATTAACTTGAACATGTTGATAGATGAATCTATTACGCCAATTTCAACAATTAAAATTTATGATGTTATTCTTGTCAACATTGCTCATTAAATTACAACTACATTAGTATTACTCTTGAAGACACAATCACGGCCGATAGATCATATCCCTTTGAGTACAACTACCAAAATCATATTTTGATAATGTACTTATAATCCTTTTGAATTTGTGCATCATACCATTTGGCAGAGTCAATACTCTTAATGGTTTAATTAGCAATTGAGGATTATTTATTATCGATTGATAAGAAACTCATGGTTTTTCTTTAATGTGTGAGAGTGCTTATCAAACAATCTAATGCATTATGTTCGTTTAGATTTGATTAATTTCATTTCATTCTTCATGATCCGTTTTATCGTTGGATCATATTCAAATCCATTTTACTACCAGTAACTTCTTAAAGAAATTCATTCACTACGAAGTTGGTATTTCTTGAAACAACAATTGTTTCTCGGTGCAACTAAATGGGTATTCATAAACATTTTATGAATTTCCTTATGCATAAAACTGATTTGGTCTTAGTTTACAAAACTTATGTTCAAAAATTAAATTAGTCATCCAATGACAATCATTCCCAAACTCTTTCTGGAGCGATTCATACAAGATCCCTTACATGCAATTATTACATGTAGTCTTTCAACTCGTACAACCTGCCAACTCCTTGGCTCAGGATATGCCGGAGTTTCTTATAAACACTTATCTTGTATGATTTTGTAAATTATTCTTTAATTAATTTTAACCTTGTATACTACTCTTAAGTACACTATCTTATAGAAAGAAGTTAGCTCAACTTCACTACCACTAACCACACTCTATCCAACAAAGTTTGATTACCCTTTATCGAAGCATCATTATGTATCATAGAGAGGAGAGATTGAATCTTTATTCATTTTTAGGTACGTTCGGAACTCTTTTCAATATACTCGCCTATTTGATCAAATCAAACCAATTTTTTTTTCTATTGCATGTTATTTTATTTACTTCTACTTTATACTTTATAAGCTTATTGTAGGTATGCTACATGTGTATCAAATACATATGTCCATATATGTGATTATTCACTGGTGAATATAATAAAGTACATGGAACTGTTTTGGTATTAATAGACTTTCAATTGCATACATCTATATAGATAAATGTGAAGAGTTCATCAACTCTTTTCACGCTCCCACTGGATGGGCACTTTGTCCTTAATTATTTGAGGTATAATTAACTACTATCACATGATTCATAATCGTATAATCAAATTATTTCTCAAATTATGACTTAGCCTATGATTCTAGAATTATTGTAAATAAATTTAGATACTTCTATATTTTCCAATGCATCACAAATACCACCGTGATAGTTTATTTTATAATGAATATTTACAATATTCATATTGAAATTAAACTGTCTGGTTTTCAATCAACATTGAAAAACAATTATATTTCATAAATAATGTTCGGTACGTTTTACAAAATTAATTTGTAACAACCCAGAATTTTGATTATTTGAAATTGGAATATTTAAAAGTTGATTTTATAGATTAAATAACTTGAATTTCAAAATATAGTGATTTATTTGGTAATTAATTGTTAAATTAAATAATTGAAAATCGTTTAAATAATTGAATATTAGATCTTTATTTGGATAAAAATGATTTAAAAGTTTATTAAATTTCTATTAATAATATAAAGGTAATAAAGCTTTTAAATTTGATTTAAAAATGATTTAGCTAATTTTGAAATTAACTCGTTTTAATTAATTAGTGAGAATAGCCTTCTGAGGCACAGCCTCGAATATCGACGAAACCATTATCATTGTGCCCGTAATAATGAATTATATTATGTCGTCAAATTTCATAGCGATCGGACGCATCGTTTAGTCGTACGGGATGGAAACGCGTTGAAATTTATATCGAATATTTAATTTTATAATTGCATTCAAAAAGCTATCTTCTCCATACAATCAAATTGGGGCTCAAGCATTGCGTTCAGAATAGGAATATAACATTAGAAACAACAGGCAACACGCCTCGATCGAGGTTCAAAATAAAATATTTAGATATTTTGGATTTAGATTATGCATATATATTTTTGATTTGACTATTACATACCCTAACCTACCTATCAGCCACCCTATTCCTATGCAAGCCTCTCTGCCTATTCGTACCTACTTCTTCTTTTAAATGCATGCCTCTCTCTTCTTTTCACGTAAGAAAAATGGGCGCACTTTGAAATTGAAAATTAAATTTCTTCGAATGAAATACTGCCAAAGAAAACTTAGATTTTTAATCTCGCAAGGATTCACTTCATTTCCTAATGCCTTGATAACGCTCTATTTTTGGTTTCCGCCTTCGAAAGTCGAGGGTTCGGCTAGGGTTGGGGTTTGTCGAAGTTAGGGGAAGAGATGGATAGAGGGAGGGGTAGCACGATGATCGTCAGTCGAAGGCGAGTCGATCAGGAAAGGCAAGAGGTGGCGCGACACTATGGGTAAGATTGCGACCCTCGTTTGTCTTTTTCTGGGAACACGTCGCAATTCGATTATGGGCGGCGTAGGGTGAATCGAGGGTATGGTCGGGGTCGTGGATACGTGGCGAGTCATTTGGCGGCGGTAGTTTGGGTGTTGGCAATCGATTTTGGTGTGTCACTGACACGAGGAGGCGTGCATAAAGGAAGGGGAAAAACTATAGGAAATAAGATTTGAAGAAGGGAAAAGAAGCGGGTCAGCTATGCCTGCGGGCTGGGCTACGTGGATAATGAAATTAAATTGAAATCAAGTAATATAAATTGATTTAATAAATTTCATAACTCGTTCGTTTTAGGTCCAAATCCAACGCGGTCAGTCGCATTGGATTCGTATTGACAAAATCTTCAACATGGAATTGGATTGACTAAATTTAGAGGTTCTAAAAATTTTAGCTAAATTCGAACGACGTTTGAATTTAATCAAAATTTGAAAATGAAAGCGACAATTGGAATCAAAGGTGAGTTAATCTCAACATTTTGGATAACTAGTTTGATCATAGTTGATAGAAATTGCTAAATAATTGTTTGAGTGAATTGATAAAATTATTATCAATTGGATGTTATATTATATATTAGTATATATATTAGTAGTTGAATATATTTTCCGCCATTGGAGCGGATGAGATACTGTGCGTCCCGCATAATAGCAGATGACCCTATATTACCGCGATAACCCACCTCGAAGTGGGATTGGTATTTTATGTTATATAACATCTGTGGTTGTAGGGAAACAAGTTGGAGGGATCCAACTGGATTCCTCAAAAATATATTGATTGTTTCATATATTGTGATGTATAATACGATTGAATAATCTATTATGGATTATTATGTGATTTGATATATTGGATGCTATAGTAGGACTAGCCTTAATTTTGGTATTATAAATACCATAAATAATATTTTTGAATTTAAAATGGAAATCCATAAATAATATTTTTGAATTTAAAATGGAAATCCAAAGGCGATTTTGAAATGGAAATATTTATATTGAATTTTGGGATTATTTAAAAGGGAATCACTACAATATAATACGGCTATTCCAACGGCTTTTAGCCGTTGGCGGCCGTTGGAAGCCGTTGGAATAGCCGTTGGAATATATCCCACGACTTCCAACGCTTTCCAACGGAAACAACGGACCATTTCCAACGGCATTTCCAATGGCCGCGAACGGCTTATAGCCGTTGGAGACCGTTAGAAACCGTTACAATAAAATGGCCAATATGCCGTTGGAAGCCGTTGCAAATACTGGGTTTATTTTGCTGTACAACAGCAAGCCTATTTACCTTCCACCACACCATTTCCAATCCATTCAATTTCCATTCCATTTCCAATCAATTCCACACATATATATATATATATATATATATATATCAATGTCAATACAAACAACGCACATAAATCAATAAAACATCAATATAAACAAACCAAACCGATCAAACATCACAAAATATACCATCAACGTACATACCATCAACAAATGTCACTAAACCATGATCATACCATCAAAATACTTCTCACCCACTCCGTACCAATATATACAACATCACCATCAACATCAAAACATCTCCAAGTCAATATATACATTGTTCAAACACAAATACTCAAAAACATACCTCCTCAAGGATCCTCGTCGCCTCCAGAAGCACCAGACGACGAAGGAAGGGTACCATGATTCTGCAAATACTGCGTAAGCTTTTGATCCAACTGCTCCACCTGGATGGCTCGTAGACGATTCTCCTCCCGTAGCTGCTCAACCATAGCTCTAAGCTCCTTGATTTCTTCTTTGTCTCGGTCTTTTTGAGCTTGTCGAGCCTGCAAATAAAATTAATAGCAAAAGGATTGTCTCAGCATATACAATATTATAACATTATATATCTAAACGCTGATTTTTTGTACATATGTAAAAGGATTAATTACCGTTAGGTTCTCGAAGCCAAAACGTCTACTCCGTTGCGCCGGATCCATAACAGCGGTAAAAATGTTATCCTGCTCCTCCTATGTCAGCGCATCACGACCAGACTGCTCAAGCGCATAAGCCTGTGCCTCCTGCAACCTCGACTATAATGAAAAAAAACAATTTCAGTTGAAAAATAGTAGCATGTAATTATTTTGCGTAGCTAGAAATTAATAAACTTATCGGTGTAAGTATTAAAAATTAAAAAATGCATACATATGCCTCGGTCGCCCTATCTTGCTCACCCCACTGATATATGATATTGCCAGCCTCATCTACTTGCCTAGACGCGTGGGTGTGAGCAAACACGTCCACTAAGCCAACAGAGCCTCCACGAGCTCGTTCCTGCAATTGATAATTTGGATAATTTAACTGTACATAACTAATTACTGAACTGATCAATATACAAATGTGATAATAGATAAATTTACCAAATCTTCGCGGTGATGCTGGAAAGATTTGGAGCCTCCACGGTGTGATACAGGATTCCTGCTCCTATTTGCCGAGTTCCTAGCTGACTCCTCCTGCAAATTTAGAATGATTAATTATTTATTAAACGGTAAAAAAATGCTGAGATTTATTGTAGATTTATCTTGAACTCCTTGGAGTTCCACCAATCAACCAATTTCTCCCATATAGTCGCGCTCATCCACTTGGGCTTCTTTCCTACTTTTTTAATCTTCGACATAGTCTCTCTATAGTTCTTCGCGATCCTGGAGTTCCAGTGTCGCTGAACTAAATTGACGTCAGGCTCTTGCAAATCTACGGCGCCCTGTACAATGAGAAAATATTACTAATTATTTATTTGTATTTAATTAATCATCTTGTAAAGCGGTATAAACTTACCAGAAAATCTTGCCAAATCGTCTCTCTCACGTCGTCGGGGATCTTGCCCCACTTTGGCCAGCAATCGGTCATCCTAGCCATGTACGCCTGCTTCGAAATGCTTAGAACCACTTTGGATGGCTCCAACTCAAATCCACCGCGTTAAATATAAAATTGAACTTTAGACAATTGTAGATATATCATGTACAATTAAAAAATTAAAATGCTATGCTCGCTAATTATGATACTTACGTCTCATCAGCCTTAGGCTGTAAGTAAACAAGTGGCCGAGCTGGTGGCTCACCACTACTCTCTCCAATATGACGTGAAGAGCCACGTCGCCGAGACCCAGAACCAGAACCAGAACCGGACATAATATATATACCTGCCATATATACATACATATACACATTATAATAATCATGATATGATGAACCATTAAAAAATGTAATACAATATGCTACAAATGTGTCATGTTGTGTACGTGTTGAGTGTGTGAGTATACACTTATTATCATTAAAATTGTATAAATTAGATAAATGCATTATTAATCAGAGATCAATGTAATGTGAATACTTTTAAAAATTACCGGATATTACTCAGTCGTCCTCATCGTTTTCTGATTCAGACTCGGTTTCGTGCTCTATGTCGTTTTCCTCTACACTCTCAAATGCTACGACTAATACATTTGTCTCATCATTTAAAGGTCCAAAATCGGTTCGATCGTCTGTAATTGCTATTTCAGCATTTTCCTCCAGATCTGCTTGATAGGCTTGTTCGTCTGGAATATTTTGTCCATCAAACGTAAATCTTGCTTTGGTTTTAAAAACCGCAGACCAATCTGCTTTATCCCTTTTTAGAGATGGATAAGGGGCATAATAAGCTTGTAGGGCTTGTTTGGCTAGTATAAATGGGTCGTACTTTTGATAACGCGAGGTATGTTTAATTTCTATAAGATTATATTTTGGATGAACGTTAATACCAGAACCTGGAACTTTGCTGAACCAGTTGCATCTAAACAAATAAACATCCTCCACGGGTCTTGTAAAATATGTCAACTGCAATATCTGAGTTAACACGCCATAAAAATCATTTATATGATTATTAGGGTCATCACTGCCTTTAACAAATACACCAGTATTGTTTGTTAATTTTTCAGCACCGTATTCTTTGGTGTTGAATTTATATCCATTAACAAAATATATTGGATACGTATTAACTTTTCTTTTCGGTCCAAACGCCAAATGTTTCAGTCCTTTATCGAGCACATTATTTGTGGGATCAGAAACGTATTTCAAAAACCAAGTACTGAAATCTTTGCTTAAATCGCCACCTGGATTTTGTGATTCATAAATACTGCAAACACAAACATGATATATTACATTATTATTTATTCACACGTGTAGTATTAAATTTAACAAAACTTGGAATGTGCTAATTACTTAACAAATGGTGCAACTTCAGGACAATTAAGAAGAATATATGTGTGTGCTACATGGTATTCTTTATCATCTAGCCATATTTCCTCACTTTTGCCAGCATGTCGGCCATATTGTTTAAAAATAGATAATACTGATTCAGAAGAAGAAGCTTGTTCAACGGCCTGATCGTCATTACGCGGAACACTTACAAATGATAAGTTCACATGGTCTTTAAAATAATGAGAGAAAAAGAAAGAAGCTTCTTCTTCGATATATGATTTGCAAATAGAACCTTCAACTCGAGCTTTTTGTCTCACTTTTTTCTTCAAATGATTTAAGTACCTAATAAAAAATATTTGGGTTAAGTATTATCTACTATATTTATACTTAAATCAACATTTACATACTCAATATAGTAACATACCTTTCGAATGGATACATCCATCCATATTGCACAGGACCTCGAAGACGTGCTTCATATGGAAGATGAACAGGTAAATGCTCCATTACATTAAAGAAACCCGGAGGAAATATTTTCTCCAGTTTGCAGAGCAGTATAGGAATTTCTTCTTCAAGTTTAAGTAGACGGTCAACTTTTAACGTAGTTGAACAAAGCTCCTTGTAAAATAAACTAAGTTATGTTATTACCGTCCAAACTTTTACCGGTAACAATTCTTTGAAAGCGATGGGTAACAAATTTTCCATCATTACATGACAATCATGGCTTTTCATTCCACTCAGTCTCCCATTTTTATAGTCGACACATCTACGAAGATTAGAGGAAATTCCATCGGGAAATCGTAATCCTTCCCCCCATTGTAACAGTACTTTAACTTGGTTGCTGTCTAGTTCATAGCATGCTTTGGGTTTTTTATTGTCGGGAGTCATATGAAGCTCAAGACGATTGCATATTTGCTCTATATCACGTCTAGATTTCAAATCGTCCTTAGTCTTGCCCTTCACATTCAAAACTGTATAAAACACATTATCAAATACGTTTTTTTCGTTATGCATCACGTCAATGTTATGACGGATTAATAGATTTTTCCAATAAGGCAATTTCCAGAATATACTTTGTTTGCACCAATTATGAAACGTCGATTTACCTTGAATTTCTTCTTGTTGTCCGGTCTCGTGTATCTTTGGATAATCTTTTACAAGTTCATATATATCCTCGCTTGACCAAACCGTTGGTGGTCGTAGAGTCTCATGTCTATTAGCTATGAAGTTTTTTTTGTCTCTTTTAAAAGGGTGATTAATATGAAGAAAACATCGATGACAATCAAACCATGAAATTTTCTTTCCATTTGGCAAAGAAAATGCTCGTGTTTCTTCCATGCAATAAGGACAAGCGAAACGACCGGCCGTACTCCAACCCGAAAGCATTGCATATGCAGGAAAATCGCTAATAGTCCATAATAAAGAAGCGAACATCCGAAATTTTTTCTTTTTTGATATGTCGTATGTTTCAACTCCTTCATACCATAATATTTTCAACTCTTCGATTAACGGTTGTAAGTAAACATCAATGCCCTGTGTCGGATCATCAGGACCGGGGACGACAATCGTGAGAAACATATATGGAGTTTTCATACACATCCACGGAGGTAGATTGTAAGGTGTGATTATTATAGGCCAAGATGAATATTTAGAACCAAACTGAAAAAACGGTGAGAAGCCGTCTGTACATAAACCTAGTCTAACATTTCGGCTCTCCGCTGCGAAATCGGAATATTTCTTGTCAAAATGTTTCCATGCTTCTCCATCGGCTAGGTGTGTCAACGTACCTTCTTGAGGTGTTCTCACACTGTGCCATCTCATATGATGCGCTGTCACAGATGATGCATATAATCGTTGAAGTCTAGGGGTGAGGGGCAAATAATGCATACGCTTGTACGGAACTTCTTTTCCCTTCTTTTTCCTAGATTTGTATCTTTCCTGATTACATAATTTACAATTTCTAAGATTGATGTCTTCTTTCCAATACAACATGCAACCCTTTAGACATGTATCTATTTTTTGATATGGCAAACCGAAAGATGACATAAGTTTTTTCACTTCATAATAATTTTCGCACATTAAATTATCGGATGGCATATGACGTTTAGCAGCTTGCACAACAGCCGTAAATCCAGCTTCTGTAAGGTTGTATTTTGATTTCATTGCAATGTATTCTGCAGTTACCGATAATTGAGAGCCACTTAAACATCCATTCCAAAGGGGTTTTTTAGCATGATCCAATAAATCATATATATTTTTCGCTCCAACATTTGGTTCCTCTTCGACGTTAACATCGTCGTTATCAATTACAGCGGTAGGGAACATTGATCGTGCTGCATCTTCGACCATATGTTCTATGAGATTCGTACTACCTTCTTCGCTGATGACCTCCACCGACTGTCCTTGATTATTAGGGGCTACAATTTCTCCATGACGATCCCACAGCAAATAATTGGGTACGAAACCGAATTGGCGCAAATGAACCTTAGCCATATTCGGTTCTAAATAGTTCAACAATTTGCATCTACTACACGGACAACGAATTTCTTCATCGTTTGCAATATTACTTATAGCAAATTCGATGAACACTTGTACCCCTTTTAGAAAATGTTCGCTTATTGCGCCACTAGTTTCCCTTCTTTGATACATCCAGCTCCGATCATTAAAGTAATTGATCATGTTTCCCTACTAGAAAACCTATGATAGAGTAAAAATGTTATAAATCATTCATTTTATATTTTGCACGAAATTTTCCAACGGCCGCAAACTGCTTATTTCACAAACTGAATATTTTAAATAAGCAACTATTGTTTCATTGCCACTTATGTGTCTTTCTTTGATGGTCGGTCATCCTACTTCCCATTACAAACACAATAGTAATTATATTCCGTAAATCATATCATTTTAAACGATTCACAAAATTTCGGCAGCATTTCCCCCGTGTTCCTTGTATCGTACACAAATCTGTGTACACAAGGAACGTAAAGGAAATGCCGTCGAAATTTTATGAACCGTTTAAAGTGATATGATTGACGAAATATAATTGCTTTATAGTGTTTGTAACTTGTCCAATACTGGGAAAAATCCGACAAACGATGTATCAGATGAATAGAGTTGTCCGTTTTGTGGAAAAAACGAATATCCCTAAAACGATCATATACAACACTTGTCAGACGGGGCCGAATAATATCTAAAGATCTAAATATTTGTTTATATTAAATTCGAATATATAATTCGTTTAATTAATATTGGTTTATATTTTACCGTTTTATTACATAGTACTAAATTCATTTTATACGCTAAATTTGTACACAAAATTCATTTATAAACTAAATTAATTCGCGTGTTCACACAAATACAAAGCTCGTATTCGCACATATGAAATATCCGTTCTAACGTCTTCCAAATGCAATAAACTCTATCACACACATACGTTTAATATACTAACCAAATAACATAAACTAATGTAATATCTTAAATTATAAAATTTTCAATCAATTATAATAACTTGTTCATTATGTTATAATGGTTGCAGTTAGAGGATAATATAATGTAATATGCATACACTAACAAGTAGGAATCAATCAACATTCAAATTAAACCCTAAATCAAAAAAAACCTAAATATTAGCTTTAGGAAAATTATCGATTTGGAGAGCTAGAACGGTGGAGATGTGTCGGAGTAGCTTCTAGATGGCGTCGGAGGTTGTTGGGATGGTGTTTGGGCCGGCAAATGAAGATTGGAGATGATGGAATGGTGGATTTGGGGGTAATTTTCGGTTGAGAAGATGAATAATGAGCTGAAGGTTGGGCTCTGGAAATATGCAGGAAATTTTCCAACGGCCGCAAACGGCTCTTTTCCAACGGTTTCTAACGGGTTCAGACGGCTACGTAAAAAATTAACGGGTAGTTGGAAGCCGTTGGAAATGCCGTTGGAACTGGGGCGTTGGAATTTACTGTTTTTCTAGTAGTGAATTGAATTGGATAAAATAAATGATTGGATTTGGATATTTATTTAGCTATTTCATAAAATGATTTCAAATAGAGAATTTTAAGATTTAGAATTTTTAAATAATGGATTTTAAATAAGATTCTTAAAATATGAAATGGTAGTCGAAATTGAGATTTGATTGGTTTTGGAATACAGTTTGGATTATTTAAGAAATAGATTTACAAATGTAATTTTAATTAGAAATCGATTTATAAATAGAGTTTTGTAATAAAAACCTGTATAAATTGGGAATGACTTTATAAATTTATAAACAATGTTTATTAATAAGTAGAATGATTATCACTGTATAAATTGGAAATACAAAACTCACAGTGAGAATTTATGACGAGATATGGAAATTGGTTTAGAAAGAAATAGTGGACTCTATTTTGGAATTTGGAAAAAGGGTAATGAAATTGGAACGTAAATCGATTTGTGATAAATCAAGAGAGATTTATAAACATAAAAATGGGCATGTTGAATTTTAAAAATAGTTTTTCACAAGAAGTTAAGGTTTGTTTTTAGAAAATTATTTTTATTTATTAAAACTATGTAGTTTTAAAAATTATTAATTGGATTGAAATATTTCAGAAAGTTAGTGGTTTAAATACTTAAATTTATTGGAATGAATTCTAAGTTTATAAACTAGTTTTGTAAATCGGTTAGAAATTTTATAAATAAATTGGAATTAGTTATTGACATTTATTTTAAAAGTGATTTAATATTTAAATAGTTATTTAACCATATTTTTGAAATATATTATATATATATAGTTTAAAAGTAAATGATTGCAATTTATTTATAAATGCTCTCGAGATTTGTAAATGGGGTTTTATTTAATGGATGTGATTTTATAAGAGAAAATCTTATAATGTGATTTGGGAAACTTAAGAAACTCGAGAAAAGAAAATTTTCAAATTGTTTAGATATGGGAATTTCGAAAATGAACCTAAATTCATTAAGGGAGTTATAAATTGTTACGATTTTAAACAAGTATAATCGATAATTTTTTGGAATCGTAAAGGGAATTAATAAATTTTCGAAGATTTATGGGATAAGTACGGAATATTTCCTAAGTATGGATATTTGGAACGATTTAGGGAAATAGGCTTATAATGTTTTTCCTAAGTATTGGAATTAAAAGGTTTGGAGATATTTTAGCGACGAAATGATTTATATAGAAATATTTTTCTAAGTAATGAATTATAAGTTGGAATTGGAAATATTTCTAAGTGTTGATATGGTTCGAAAATATCATGTTATGGATTTAAGTATTTGAAGTCTTTTTTCAAATTTTGAAATATTGAAAGGGATTGGAATATATATATATATATATATATATACACACCTTTATAAAGATATTTTTTAATAAATGTTGAAAGATTTATAATATGGCCTAGTGTCTGCTTATATGCGTAATTTGATAGTTAAATAATCAACTATCAAATCTGGCCAAATCCGTTGATCGTTTCGAAGAGGCCGGGATCGGATTTAATTGTCCGAAAACCACTTCGATCTAATTTGTGCATTATGAATCGTAATATCATGAAGATAGTAAAGACATTGATCTTGGAGATTCAGTTTGTTCGGACCCAGAACAACTTGTATGGATGAATTTTGTCAGCACATTATCACTGGAGGGCAATGAGTATTCTAAGAGTAAATTTCTTGAAAATTAATCGTAGCCTCAAGCCTCATCAATCGAAAATGACTGAAAATCAAGGGAGATGCAGCAAGGCTACGTGGGTCGCACCCATTAGGGTATGTTGTCACTTTTTTGGATATCCTACATCTACATATTTATGGACTAGTTGTGCATGAGATCTCAAAAGGGTTGCAAAGCAACCGGGTGATGACTTATTCAGTAGTATCCAGTAAGGGGTAGGCCGATCTTGTGTTGGCAGGGATCGATAGGTTCGATCTCGGTACATTTTCTAAACGTACTGTGATAGGTGGTACCGCAGTGCTTATTTATTATATGGAATCCACTCTCCAATAAGCGTTGTATCGCTTTAGTTGTATGCCAATATACTGAAATGTGAGATGCAAGCATTTCAGCTATTTTATAGTTTATTTTCTATAGACACTATTATAATATCAGATGATTTTTCTAAAAAGTGATTTGGTTATCGTAAGGTAAAAACCCGTCGTATTTATGTGTGGCGTGGTCTTACGAGATACCTTTGTTTTTCAAAGGGATTTTTAAGAATAATTAAATTCAAATTGAGTGTGTTTCCTCATGCTAGTTTTCCAGACTGATTCGGGTGTTATTTTATTATAATGTTCGGATCAGACCGAGTATTATGAATTCAGTTTAGGAAGCTATGGAGCTTAGGAAACGAGCTAGAGGAGTCTCAGGCGTATTCCACGTACTTGATTATATTCCGTTGTGTGCGTATGCTGTATATTCAGCATTTGTGAGGACGAGTTACTATAACTATCCAGATTGATTGTTGACTGTTGTACTCTGATGATTGTATAAAGATCTATATTTATCTATTATATATTGCTCCGCTGTGATTGTAAGATTCTGTGTTATTATTTCTATTTTCTTCTATCACTTCGTTTTCTTTTCTCCTAACAATCGGGTTTTTCGGCATTCGATTTCTCGGCATGTAATACAGTGGACGTATTAGTGTCGATTTTTGAGGGTCGAAATCTGATTCATTGCATAATTTCTATATCTTGAAGCGACTAATAAGTGTTATATGGCATGCTCCCACTGTTTTTTCCATTAATGTAACAATGTATGAAATATGAAACTCCATTCAACCACTTAAAATAAGCTATTTATTTCATTTACTATAACAGGTTTACGGTCGAGAACTTTAGATTAGATATCTTAAATTCAAAGAAATAAATATCATAGAAAACAATTTTCTATATGAAAATACTTTTGGAATAAATATCATATTTCTTATTCCTTGTTAAGTATCTATTATTTTTTTATAATTCTTATTCCAATTTCACTTATGAAGTAGAAGTGACTATTCACTCTTTTTACCTCATACGTACCTTAAGTTACATCTACTCTTGTAAATTTAATTTTCTTTCTAAATGGTCGAACCATTCAAAGGAAACTCTTACTATAATATCATAAAAAACTATATACAAAAGTGCATTTAGTCATCCTTAATATTTAAGAAAATCAAATATGTTGCACTTTACGTAAACTGATCAAACTAACATTTTAGTGATCAGATTCTTATACCTATCTTGGAGCTTTTGGTCTCATGTTACATTTAAAACAAGAAGATAACGATTGTGGTCAATCATATCGAATACACCATCTAACACTATGGTTCATTTGCTTATTTCGACTGAACCAATTTCATTTAGGTTTTGTACATTACGAATCGTGGTTGTTCTCCATATAACATTTATATGTAATCAAATATAGATCAGACATCCATATTCAAGTATTGTTTCTAGAGTTTGAAACTCATAAAGGATAATAGACAGTCTTAGGCAAGTAAACATGTAAATGACCAATGACGAATGTATTTAAATTAGTTGTAAATTTAGCGCTTGCATGGATATTGAAACAATAACATGCAAACAATATTTACTAGTAAGTATTTTTATATTTCTATTTTCCAATCATCAATTCAGATCTTTTTTATATCTTTTAACTGATAAATATTCTATCAATTATATTTAATGCATAAATTTATCAATGTAGATTGTTTTAATTTATACACAGTAGATGTTATTATAATATTAGAAAGGTTAAATGTTGCCATTTCATTTTTCTAATAAGGCTCCCACTAAATTTTTATATTTTTCAAACTCCTAAGATGAAATATAGAAGTCTTTCAATTTCATTAGTGGGTGTCAGACTTGTCTGTCTTGGGATTCTAACCTTGAGTTTGCTCAAGAAGTCATTGCCTTATAGATGATAGATAACTCTTTATCGGTTGTATTATATACAACTAATAATGCATGGTTCCTTGTGCAAATCCCATTTTTACCTTGAGTTTGCTCAACTAATCGAAGGAGATTATTCACTCGTACCTACCATTTCATGAAGACCTAGATATAGTATATGTAATATACCTTGAGTTTGCTCAACAAATACATATACTTATCTTACCTCATCTATTCAATATATTAATAATAATACACATAACATCTCTAGCTTGAGTTTGCTCAACAACCAAAGAGTATGCAAGTAATTTATTAATATATAAGTGGTAGTGGATAATACTTATATCAAAGATTCATAATCTTAAATATATTTAATTAAGTGATATCAACTTATGGAATAATGTACTTCTTATGAAATACCATCGTGATTCAAGTGTTGGACATATCAGAAATCACAGAATGTACTTTTATGTATGTATTTATTCCTTAAGTCTATTTAGGTTTTCTTTGATGTTCCACCTTTAGTATATACAATTATATTATATTATTATTATTATATAGACTTTATATTTTATTTAATTTACATAATATTTTATATATAAAATTATATTAATTAAATCTTTTTCAGTTAATTTAATGAAGTAACATTTCAGTTAATTATTATATTATTCAATTATAACATATTATATTAAATATATATGCTATAACATTTATAGTAATACACACATATCTTTTATATATATGTGTGTGTATTAATTTAATTATTAACTTTTAATCAATTTATTAAATTAAATAATTTTATTTAAATTTTATTAATTTAAAAATTCCTTGATATATATATATATATATATATATTCATATTGTCTTAACCAATCCAAGGTAGCATAACATATATCATTATATGTATTATACATCTATATATATATTTAATTAATTAACTTATTTAATTAATTCGTTTATTTTATTAATCTATAAGACGAATCCTCTCTTGAATAAATTTATGAATTTTTTATCATAATGTACACCATTTATGGATTTTCTATTAAATATACGTTTGATTAAATTAATTAATATAACATATATTATATCGAGTATATAATAGAAAGAAAACGCCTTTTATTTTAAACAAGATCGATTATCGAGTAGATATATGTAACAATTACATAATTGCCCTAGGATATACCCCTAATTTGACCAAGGAGGAGTATAAGAGCTTGTTTGTTTAAACAACGATGGCCGGGTGGTATTTCTCATCGTAATTGAAGCATAGACCTTGAGCTCGGCAAAGTTGCATCTAGGAAGAGGTTAGTTTTTTGATTGGGAAATTAGGTGTAGTGGATGTTGGTTTTGGTGGTGGTATTGGAGAAAGTGATAATGAGGGTGATATGGTGATTTAGGGTGTTGTTTGTTTTGGGAGAAATGGAAGGTTATCAACTATTATGGTCAAATTTTCCACAGTCTCGGAATAGACTCAAACGGATAGAATAGACTTCGGAATGATGAAGGAATGGTCAAGGTACTTGGAGACGAGCTTGGAATGGGAATGGAAAAGACTTCGGAGAGTTGGAGTGCAAAACGCATCAAAAGGAATGGTCGGTACCGACCACTTTTTAGGTCGGAACCGATATGTTTTCTTACATATTTTTCAACTCTGGAGCTTTGGTCAAAGAATATATGGCTACACCGATCAATTTGGGGTCCATTTATGAAGACTTGGTTGAGCAACTCCAAAAAGCTATACGTAATGCGATTGGTAAATCGGACGGTACTAACCAGATTTCAGTTGGTATTGAAATGATTTTATGGCACAAGAGACTTTATCATCCCTCCTATTTTTACGGATCTAGAGTTTGACCTAGTATTTCATGATCCAACGAATTCGATGAGAGATTTTACTATAAATAGCAAGCCTATGACAACTAGAGAGGGGCTATTTTGCCTTTTGGACTTTCCCTTCGACTTATTCATGCGTGGATATTTTTCCATCATCTTCTTCCCCAAACCCTTATAAATCCGAGATATACTTGATTGTGGTTGGAGTTGAGTTGTAATCTTTGTATTCTAAAGAGAAAACATTAGATAATAAAATTAAAGTGGATGTAGGTTGGAGAATTTATTAAATCACTATAAAAAGTTCTTGTTTGTTCTTATTTTCATTAATATATTTAGATCTACTTGCTTTTGGGGTGCTGTGTCAACTTTTGGCACAACATTTTTGGTGCTTTCACCAAGAAAGAACTTGAATGTGAAATTTGGAAGATATGAAGAGGACAACTATCGAGCTATTTTCGAAGAAAGTCAACTGGAGAATGGAGGCAGCTAGAAGGTGTCCTCAAGTTCAAATACTTCTGTCATGTGATTAAAGAAACGATGGAAAGAATGACGAAAAAGACAAAAGATGGATTGATGCTCGATAGAAGAAAAATGATAGATTGACTTTTTAGAAGGATGGAAGAACAAGAAATAGCCGGAGCAGCTGGAACACAGAACTAGAGGCCAGAAAACAATGAAGGAGCATCTAGAGCTGGAGCAGAGCAAACTGGAACAAATCCCCCACGACCAGTTTAGGTCGGTACCGACAAGAATTTATAGGGGCACTACTAATTTGTGCTTAGGATGAGCTACGATGCTAGAAGCAGACGATGTTGGAGCCAAAAATGCAAATCAGAATGCGAATGCATCACAATAGGAGTTAAAATCAGAAGTCCACCGTAGAAACAGTAGCATAACAAAGTTATGGATCGGAGGCCTCCATTAGATGACAATAACCGAATAGTTGAAATGGTTAGGATAATAGCGAGAGGCGACCTCTGGACTAGAGTTTGGAGGATGTGAATAGAAATTCATTCACCTCTAACATCTGGTACGTGGGGAATCCAACTTATTTCAAGCTGCCAACACTGAAAATGTACAATGCAAGGACATATCTCACCGTTCATCTAATGAGATACATCCGACAATGTGTTGGGTGCATTTGAAAATGTAATGTGATAGTACTTCCCATATATTGTACTTAATGTAGTTGACGGCAATATAGTTTAGGCAGTTAGAGAACTAGTCCATAAGCGCGTAGGTCGAATTAGTAGATAGATTTTTGAGAAAGTTTAGAGTTTACATTTCTTGATCAAAAAATATGATGACACTTTCGAGCGTGAAGCACTGGGTGGGAGAGACATTAAGAAGTTATTTGACTAGATTTAACACAACAGCCATTATGGGATCATAAGATGGATCCATCGATAGTTCTAATGGTGGTAGTGTTTGAAGTTGCGAATAAGACTGACTTCAAAGTTGCTTTGGAAAGGATGGAGTTTTACCATGAAGCTGAGAGGTATCTATGCTAAGAGGACGTTGAGGCCAAAAACACTGAAGTTAATGCTATGAATGACGGAGGACCATTTGGAGCAGGATATAGTAAAGAAAAGGAAAGCAGAAAGATGACAATAGCTTTGGAGGACTGAAGAGGAAACAATAATTTTCCTCCTACACTTATCTAACCAAAACCCCAAAGGGAATTTACCTACATGCTAGGGGCCGGATCCTCTATCGAATATCAGCTAAGAGAGAACCCACGGATAGGAAGAAGAGAACTGGAAGGTTTCGCATTTTTCATGGGATAGATGGGGATGACATGAACGAGTGCATACATCTTCATGATCTAATAGAAGAACGTGTTTAAAACAACCAACTATAACAATACGTACAAGCTAAAATGCAGTGGTACAATAGGAGCAACCACCACCTATGGCAAATGCATCATGATACGACCATTGATCAGGGTCGAGAATGATTATCCCATGATCATATGGATAAGAGTTAAGTTTAATTCCCTTATTTTGCTGTTATATTTCAAATAAATAAAGTGGAATTGCTATTAGACCGCTTATATGTATACGAGACCTCGATTAGTCTCTAGACGAGCTTTGAGTTGGATGTTTGGTGATGATCATCAATAGTAGGAACACTTAGAATGCTTGTTTGTTGCTTTGTTTTGGATTTTATTAACGAATATTTGTTATTAAAAATCATTTGAACATGATAACTTATATATAAATTGTTTGGACATGATTTTGCCCGATCGAAGAGATAGGGCAATGAACCATAACATGCAAATCCCCTTGTCGAAGAGAGAGCGGATGAATCTGCAAGGAAAAGTAAGTCCTCTCACCGAAGAGTTAGTAATGGATTTGCTTGGACATTGGGTCCATTCGTCAAAGAGCGAGTAGATTGGACTCAGCATGAATATACGATCGAAAGAAATCCAGAGTTGAATTAAATACAATCTGGAGAGATCGGACCCTATATTAAACATCGATTATGTGATCCGAAGAAATCTGGAGAGATCGGACCCTATATTAAACATCGATTATGTGATCCGAAGAAATCTAGACTGGACCTTAGCATTTGAACGCCTTATAATTTGATGATGATTACTAAATAATTATTGATTGTCATTGCCTTGATTCAGTTGGGCTTACTTACAATGGGATGCTAGGCATTTCCGGACGATTTATAAGCTACGTTCCAATTGGTTTCAATACAGCATATGATTAAACTAATATATATATATATATAAATCTTAGGTGAATGCAGGATGATAGAGATGCTGACTTATGATTACCTAAACCTCAGGAGAACACGGGATGACTTTGGTAATGATACTTGATAAAATAAGTCCAAGTGAACATGGAATAACTACGATTTACGACCAACACTTAAGAAAGGACTAGAGTTCTTAGCTATAATGGTCTAAAACGACCTTTGATTTGCAGGTAAATCCAAAGGAACTAGATGGTTCACCACAACTTGGGTCGATGGATAGACAAAGAGCTCAGCTATAAATGATTGATTATTCCTGAAACTTCTTGAGCAAAGTACGCACATTCATAAATCGTGGTTCGAAAGTGAATGTTACGGCCAAATTTTCCACAGTCTCATAATAGACTCAAATGGACAGAATGGACTTCAGAATGATGAAGGAATGGATCGAGGAACTTGGAGACGAGCTTGGAATGGCATTGGAAAAGACTTCGAAGAGTTGGAGTGCAAAACGCCTCAAAAGGAGATGTCGCACCGACTTCTTTTCAGGTTGATACCGATATGTGTTCTTGCATATTGTTCAATCCTAGAGCATTGGTCGAAGAATAGATGGCTACACCAATTAACCTAGGGTCCATTTCTGAAGAAGTGGTTGAGCAACTCCAAATAGGCTATACAAAAAAGAACAAGTATTCGACGTGTTGAAGCTTCTCAAGAACAACTTGATTTTTAAGTTAAAGCCCTCAGAACTTGGTGAATCGAAGCTAAAAGGCAAGGTATAAGAGAGATGAAGGATTTGCAATTAGAAAATCAGATCGGTACTGAGCTGATTCTAGTCAGTAGCGATACGATTTTATGATATGGGGGACCTCGCCTCCCATCCAACTTTGCGGATTTAGAGTTTGAGCTGGAATTTCATGATCCAACGACCTCAATGGGCGATTCTTCTAAAACATATGATAATTAGAGAGACTTCTTGTCTTTTAGACTTTTTGTTTGGACTATTTTAGCGCTTGGAGATTTTTCCATCTTCTTTCTCAAATCCTTATAAATCCAAGATCTACTAGATTGTGGTTGGATTTGACTTGTAATCTTTATACTCTGGTGATAAAACATCAGATAATAAAATTAAAATGGACGTAGGTCGGAAAATTTACCAAACCATTACAAAAAGTTCTTGATTGTTGTTATTTTCGTTAATATATCTAGATCTACATGTGTTTTGGGTGTTGTGTCAACCTTTGGCGCAACAATAGCAAATTTTCTTTCAACTAGCTTTGCTAAGTCGATTGCTTCGACAAGGTAGTGGGTTTTAGGATGTTGAATTCGTTTTTGATGGGGTCGTGAGGCCAAAAATAAAACAATAGAGAAGGGCATCGAGTGAAAGAGAGGTGATTTGGTTACCGTGGCTTTGTATTCCTCTATGGTTCCGGCTTGGCCAAGCTTGAACAAGGTAGCTTGAGGGTTAATGAAGGAGGAGAGGCCAAACCTTTATTTCTTTTCTTTAGTAAGAGCTCGCCATGATGGGAGTTGATGATTTCAATACATTGTCAAAGCTTGTCCCGTCGTGTAAAAGCTAGAAAGTTCAACCCGTTCATCTGGTGTAGCTTGATAAGTAAAGAAATGATTCGCTTGGAATATCCAATCCAACGAATTTGATCCATCAAAGTGGGATAACCGGCCGAGTAGGGTTGGGAGTTGGTGCGTTGGAGTTGTTAGGGTAAGTTGAGGATTGGGGTTGTGTTAGTTTAAGGGTGAGGTCTTGGATCATTTGGGTTACGTTATTCATGGAAGTTTGAAGGTCGGTAATGGCGAAATCGACTTTAATGGTTTCAATGGTGGAGTGTTGGATGGAGGCTTCTCGAAGTTGGCGAATGGCTTCATCAAGTTGTCGGGTAATGAGGAAAAGAGGAAGTAGAGGTAAGGTCAAGATGAAAGCACTAATCGATACAACCTTGTAGGCGAAGGTTTTAAAGGAAAGAGGATAGCACGAAAAGGAAGAATGGAGACGAAGGTGAAGTTTTTTTTTTCATATATGTCCATTACATTGCAAAGTTTGTAAATACATAACCATTCCTTTTCATTGTACACGAGACAATTCTTACAACTACTCCACTTACAATTTGACACCCCACACACAAAAGACAAATTTTGTAACTAATTAGATTCTTGATCTAACTAATTACATGATTAGTTTCTTCCAAATTATTTTAGAATGCTCTTATTCTTGGAATCTTTTTAGCTTGTTGATGACTCTTTTGGTTTTGCTTCCTTGTGTATATTTGTTGAGTCCATATATTTTGTTGGGTCTTCATTGTGCATAACTAAGAAAGTTATTTTCGCCAAAAATAAAGCTAACAAGGTTATTAATGCATATTGACAGCAGTTTGATTTGTACTCAACCTCCTGTTCTTAGTTTTGGTTCCAACTTTTCAGTTGTTCTATTTTAAAGATTTTGTGTGACAATTGAATATTGTTCATTGTTTTATAGATTTTGGGTGATAACAAGTTTTTAAAATAAGAACAGTTGGATTTCCCTTATAATCTGAACTCCTTACCTTAGTAACTGACTGCAACCATCTGATGGAAAGCTGTAGATCGTTAAGACCAAGATGAACCCCATTTCGCGGTATCAATCAAGTATTAATAAGATGGATACACATTGGAATGCTCTTACTTCTTAGTGTGTTCTCAACCCATAAAGAAGCAAACCAACGTGGCGGCTATTGAACGAGACATCAAGACGTAAAAATATGAAACTTACTTCTAACCTCCGCCTTGCATAGCAAAGTTCATATAAAACAAAATTGCTATATACGTTGAACGCATGTGACTCACTTGTCGATTGTCATCTAACCCGACAGAAATATTGAGTATGTACACCGTCACATGTAACCATATCTTTGTGCATATTCTCCATCATTCACATACATATATTTTATGTGAAATTATTCTCTGTTCAACCCTTTTCAGTACAGTAAAAAAAAAAAAAAAGCGTACACAATAAAACGAAGCTCATTTCCAAAATATTAATAAAAGAAAGAAACATTGAATGCATTGTTCACCAGAACCAATAGGTTTGGCAATGCACACGCTATCAATTCTCCCTCTCATAATTGTTGCCAACCAATCAAATTGACTGTTACTTCTGTCTATAAATTGGCAGTTTCCTACTTGCAATTTCTTCTCAACAAAAGACGCTGCCCCTGTATTCCAAAATAATAAAAATGTCTACAACAATGGAAGCAACACAAACTGCATTGAAGACTCAGTACGACAAAAGAGAACGGTGCAGTAGAGATTACAATTACTTCCAAATGCCATTGCATTATCCAAGGTACACTAAATCAGACTATGAATCAATGCCTGAATGGAAGCTCGATCGCCTTCTCATAGAATATGGACTACCTGTTGTCGGTAATCTTGAGCAGAAGAGGAGTTTTGCAATGGGTTGTTTCCTCTGGCTTGCATGATCTATACACACACACACACACACACACACACACACACACACACACACACACACACACACTTGAGTGTTATGCAGAATAATCTTTTGATGTTTTCACCCATCATACTAATCTATGTAGTACTATTCTATATTAGTAAATAATAAGAATGTTTTGCTAAACCGGTTTTTATTGTATTTTTTTGCCTTGTTGTTCCGCTGGGATATTTTTTGAAGCAAAGCATACTCCTAGTTGCACATATCATCAACCAATTTGTAAAGATAAATCTCCATGATACTGTAAATAGGCCATGACACAGCTCACAAGGTCTCCCACCATGCACAAGCGCGTGATAAGTATCTAATGAACTAAAACAATCAGGTCAAAATGTCGTGCATTTTACAGTTGTTAGTATGCATTTTTGCATTTACATTCGGTAATCATTGAACAAAAACATATATTGATTGATTGCTAAGGTAAAATGCTGTACAGTAAAAACTTTAACGGGTTAATTGCAATATGCCATACCAACATATAACTTCCTTTCTGCATAAATACTGGAGCTGTATTGCTATCTATTATCTACATTCGTAAACACAGAGATTCAGTTGTAGCATTCGGCCGGAGAGAACCTAGCTAAAACCGGTACAGACACTAGAAGATTATACCTTTGAAATGGAGGTATCATCATTAAAGTTTAATAGATTAAAAGGAGGTAAAAAAATAAACCAAAAGAAAACATGTGAACATTTGGTCGGAATTTAATGTTTAAAACTGTATCAAGGATGAAGTTATCAGGACAGTCATAGGAATTACTGGAAAATCAATATCACGTTAAGCCAAGCAAAACCTAAGCATAAATAAGAATAATTTTGAATCTTCTCCTAGCTATTATTCTACGGGGAAAAAGAACCTGTGCGACGTAAAATTTACAAGCCTTTCGAAGACAGAGAACCAGAACATATAAAGGCCAAATTTAAGGTAACCAGGAGCAACGGTATAAAAGAAGCTAGGTTGAATATAATGACTATGAATTAACTGTTTTATATAACAAATTCCAGTTACACAAGAGACTGGTATTAAAAAAATATCAATTGTTTGTTAACTAAAGAAAAGCAACGAGGTAAGAAAAACGAAATAAATACAATATGTCATGGTAATTAAGGAAGCAAAGCTTAACTTCCCATCAATTACCCATGGACTATAAACACTTGATAGTACATAAAGGGAGATTAGACGATCAGGGATAAATATAAAAATCAACATGGTTTATTGATTCATTCTAATGCTTATATCAGATGTTGCTCGGCCACCAAAGCATAATATAGACCAATCCTTGAGCGCAATAAGCAATCCAATTAGTTCAAAACTTAATCAAATAAAGGAAATTTGTGCAGGCAAACGTGAAAATTCTATCATACTAAGAAAACATATTTCCTTTTTACTCAGATTGATGTTCTCTGCATACATTTTTTGCCCAGCTATAGTGCCCCAAGCAAGCCACTAAGCTGTATATCACGGAGGTGACTAGGTTAGTGGGAACATATAAAAACAACAGTCAAATACTCAAAAACATCCGGAGCAACAGACCAAATAGTTGAAGAAAATGCAATTTGAGAAACTTTTAATAATCAAAAAGTGACTTATAATACACTTGAAAAAATACTCAAATAATCAAAAGTGAACTATGATACAGCCCTTTAATTTTGACCTTTCATGTTCGGGCGATGTCTGTGACAACTCTAGGTAAACCATTGTTTTTACATTCTCCTTAATAATTAAAAAGGAAACATAATTTCTTTGCCATTCAAGAACACTTTGACTTGTGCGAAGATGCAATAACATTATAAAAAAGCTTACTCAGGATTCCACTTGCTGCTCTACTGACACTTCGTTCAAATTAACAGAAGTTGTCTTCGAAGTTACAGGCAAATCAACAAGAACTTGAACTGGAGCAAAATACATATGCAGTGAAATCATGCAGATTACAATACCCAAAAACAGCTGAAAGAGAAAACAGTGTATGTTAAACAATATATGACAACCATGGCTTATTGTAAATAAAGCCAGTACGAACTTAAGCCATAATTTAAACCTGAATGTTTGGCTTGAAAGAAAAAAGATACACTGACAAAATCATTGTCAGCAGCATTGCCATTGACGTTGAATAAACCTGGTGAAGAAGTGTAACAAATTAAGGATAATTATATTGGAAAAGTTGAAAAAAGATCATGGAGTGATGATTTGCTTAGTCTAAACAACAACAACAAAACACACACACAGGGAGGAAAAAAAAACACTTTTTTGAGTTTGATTAGTTGTTTTGTCTTTGTCCTATCTATTGAAATAGGAAAACAACATTGGAAAAAGCAAATTCAATATCTGTAGCCACAAAAGCTAGCAACTAAATGGATCACATTTAAATATGTATAAATCTCACCACCAACTTGGGAAGCAAAATTGCGAACAATTTGACAATTAGCATAATAATTCTTATAGCTACTCTGCTAAAGTAATCAGAGCAGAGCATATACAGTTCGGAAAAAAAAAGTGCACCTTTACAATATTGTCCGCATACTTCATCAGCCATGACACCAGCAAACCAGTAGATCCTAAATTTAAAACAACCAACCACGTAGTGATGCTGTATCCATAAAATATTCGTTGCCACCATGGCCCATTGTCAAAACCTACTCTAAAATCATCCCATATGAGCCTTAGCATGTTAAAGATTGCTCCAAATCTGATAAAGGTATAAATACAACACTAGTTAATTTAACTTATGACGAGCAGTAGTATAAAAGAAAAACAAAGGAAAAACAACATATGCATACGTGTATAATTGTACATTCTGCCAATAGAGACTGTCGTTGTTCTTCTTCATCAGATATTCTGTATAAACGCCAGCAAGCGCGGAAAGACACGCGGACAATAAACCAAGCATGTATCCTTGTATGGGTGCTGAAAAAATGGAGTCACAAGATGCCTCTCCACACCCTTTAACCTGAAATATGGCATACACTGTTGAATCGCATGAAACCCAGTGTTATTAACAATCCAAGAATAAAATTGGATAGACTAATAGAGTACTTCATGTTTTACACACACATGCACACATGAAGGAAAAAAGGAAGAAAGAAAGAAAAGAAGAAGAAAAATGTGCGAATGTGAATTGTCCAAAAAAGAACAATCTTGTTATATTTTTCATACTCAGGCCACCAAAAAGAGTCTATACCAATAATTCATTCATCAATCAATGTGTTGCAGTAAAAGTGCACACACCAGTCAAGAAGCAAACAATAATCCACAAACAAGAATGTAAGCGCACAAAACAAACCTACAGTTCCTAAACAGCTGAACTCAAGCACTGCCTCTCATTCAATAGCACTCCCTTCAATGCAATTACAAGCCAGGAAAATTAATAACAAAGACCATATTAACTATATTATGCACGCAAACACACGCGCGCACACATACATGCATATGTGTGTGTATGTGTGTATGCATGCATGCATGTCCATCGTGCACCAGTTAATGTATTTAGATGATACACCGTGTTTTCTTAGAATGGAAAATTCGGACGCTATTACTTGCATTTGTGTATTCTCACAGATATTATCCACATAATAATCTAAGAGTATACTTTGCATCACTGGAGTTTCAAGATGCAACATGAAATGATGCAATTAATCATCATTAGTAATTCTAAACAGCGACAGAAATATAAGTAACAATCATCCTTCCCTGAATTAATCTTGCAAAAACATGCACAACATGGAGGATCTATAAGGATACACACACACACACACACACACACACACACTCTCTCTCTCTCTCTTAACCTGACCATGATAATTAACATATTTATGACAATTACCTAGCAGATCAACCTATCCAAAGGAAAATAATGAGTATAACAACTGCATACTTCAACAATTTTTTACAGGAAAAGAGGGGGGAAAATCTATGAGCCATCCTAAACTGATTGCACTAAGCCTCACAGAAGTTGGTATAATGTTTGTTTTTGCTGTTGTAAAAAGCA
The DNA here is from genome assembly GCA_030765085.1 of Allium cepa. Lineage (NCBI taxonomy): Eukaryota > Viridiplantae > Streptophyta > Magnoliopsida > Asparagales > Amaryllidaceae > Allium > Allium cepa. The sequence continues at coordinate 378,405,996 of CM060932.1, forward strand.
AATGTGACTATTTCAATCCAATCTAACTATTACAAGATGTGTGCAACCGAATATGTTGAAATCTTAGCATTGCATAGTAAGATTGCCCGTATAAACTCGAGATTATAATGCAGATAAAACAGACTATTAAAAGAAAACAAACCTGGCTTGTTGTTGTACCAACAGCCAATAAAACAATAGCCATCCACTGAAGATTTGATAATTTCCTTCTTAAAAACAACCTGAAAGTATCACATTCACAAACTATCAGAATTACAATTTTAAAATGCATTCCAGCTATCAGTTTATAAAGTTTTTGTTAAACAACTTTCAATAACGAAAAAGGATTTTAGGTACCTAAACAGAACAGCAGTTGTGACAATTTTCAGATTTCCCATTATTTGATATGTAGACGGGTCAACATAAGTCAAAGTAGCAAATTGAACATTGTTGTGGACAAGGTATATGATAGAAGGAATTGGAAAGAGCCGTACAGTCTTCCATTCTGTAGTCATTCTAGGAGGAGATGATGATTTACACTCTTTCCAAAGGAGAAAACTGGAAACTAGAAGCTAAATAAGCAGAAGTAAAAGATGTTAGTGCACGTTTACAAATTCTAGGAAACAACTAAACTGCATTCATGAATTGTTGCTCTGAACTAGGTAAAAGTTGGTTAAATCATTCTGAAAATTAAATGCACAATTACTACGTTGATTGATACATCAAAACACACATATAATTTCTAGCACAAGGAAATGGCCCATTAGACGGCTGATTTAACACATCATAAAAAAAATGCTTGTTCGTCAACATTTCAAAGTACACTGCCAAATTTATTCTCCAAATGAATTGAAGTTGATAAATGGAAAATGTAGTTAAATACCATGTAACATATTACTTGCATGTTGTATGTCATGTTGAATGTAGACGTGCAAAGCCAATAGCACTGATGGTATTTGAAAACACAACTAAACTGAAGTTTGAGGGAGGGAAACACATAAAGGTGGAACTTGTGCACGAGGCTCCCGCACGGTAAAGGACTCGGGGAAGGTCGATAATGTACGCAGCCTTTCACTCGCATTACGAAAAGGATGTTTCCGGACTCGAACCTAGACGTCCAGATCACCATGCGGGTGACATAACCGTTGCGCCAAGATTTCAGGGGGAAACACATGCGAAAAATTAAATAGCATACTGATAAAAAAACCATGGCTACCCTTTCCCTTTCTATTTCATTCAAATGTATACATCTTCCACTTTCACTTTACATTGTTACTTTGATTTTCTCAACTTCTCCATCTAAAGAAAAATGTTATATCCTCGTATCCTATATTCTCTTAAATTTATATTCTCTTAAATATTTTTGCCTTTGATACATGTGGAAATTTTTCTCTTTTTTTTGGAAATTTTGTTATAACTTTGGTTGGACTTGTATAATTATCCTTCATTATTTGTGATATGCGTCATTATGTTGGGCATGTAAAGTTTTAATATGTTATGTGCCAATGAAGGTTTAAAAATTAGGATTGGCTCCTTAATATATACACACACACGAACACACACACATATATTTGTAAAATAGAATAATGTTTGTAAACTAATTTTAATTGTCTTTATTTGGTTGTAGATAATCTATTGCTTAAATTCTAAGTAAAAAAATTACAAGGGGTTTTGATTCAATTTCCATGGTAACTTCAATACGTATGCTTTTAATTTTTTTACCATTATTACATTTTTGTACTAATTCTTCATCAATGTTTTTTTTTTCCATTTTGAACCTATTCAATTATGTTGTATTTATTTAGGTTTCGGTTCATTTTTTTAGTTCTCGAGTATATAGTTTCCGTATTTAAACATATGTGTGTTGTTTATTTATGTTTTAGTTCATTTCTTTCTAATTCTAAAATATATATAATAGTTTTTGCATTTCAGCGTAATGTAGTTTTAATTTTCTATCTGTGTTTTAATTGCTTAAGCTATATTTTTTTATTGATAGCCTTTTATTCTAATTCGTAAATGATACACTGTGAGATAACCGTGTTTACCCTGGAGTGTGATAAATATGAGGTTAATATATGCAAGGATATGTTTCGATAACAAAAAACTCATGGTGAACTTATTTGATTTTATGTGTTTGATATCCTTTTATAAATGAATCTTTTCTATCCATCATTTATATAAGAAGTTTAATCTTTGATCATTTTTATTCATTTTGAGAATTGTTAAAGGAAGAGGTTATTCAGATAAGCAGAGAAAAAAAAGTATTTCTTTAGTTAGATAATTTTGATAAGAGAAGAACAAGTCTTTAATTCTTTCATTGTAAAATTAATGTAATTATGTTCTCTCCTTAATTTGAGGGGAAAATGTTCCACCTACCTCTCTAATATGTATTAACCATTTTAGACTTCAAATTAATTTCATTATAATGTTATAACCATCGACATTTTCACCTTTTGCTTCATTTACGCAGATGTATACATATTCCACTTTCACTTTACCTTTTTTTTTCTCATCTTCTCCGTCTAAAACAAAATCTTACATCTTCGTATACTATTATCTATTAAGTTTTTTTGCTTTTGCTATCCGGTGGTAAGTTTTATCCTTTTGTTGTTTGTGTTTTCTTATAGTTTTGACTGGAGTTGTATATGTCATTCTTTCCTCATTTGTGATACACATCATTACTTTTGCCATGTTATGTTTTAATTTGTTATACACTGGTAAGGCTTGTAAAAATTAGTATTTGCTTCTTAAAAAATATTAGTTTGTAAAATAGAGCAATGTTTATAAATTAATTTTAACTTCCTTCATTTTGTTGTAGGTAATCCATTGCTGAAACTCAAAGTAAAGAATTAAAAGGGATATTGATTCAACTTTCATGATAACTTCAATACAAATACTCTTAATTTATTTTAGCATTTATTGCATTTCTATATTAGTTCTTCATCAATTTTACTCTCTTCCAATTTTACAACTATTTAACTATATTGTAATAACCGCATTATTTATTTATGTTTTAGTTTATTTCTCTTTTAGTTCTAAGTATATGTAATAGTTTACGTAGTTCAGCATATTGTAATTTGAAATTTCTATTTTTGTTTTGATTGCTTAAAGTATCATTTTGTATTTATAACTTTCTAGTCCGATGATAAAGCACTTATGTTAAGTTTATCTTATTTTATATGCTTGATATTTTTTTATAAAAGGAATCTTTTCTATCTATTCTCTTACATAATAAGTTTGATCTTCGGTCAATTTTATTCTTTTTGGGAATTGTCGAAGGAAGAAGTTATTTGGATAAGTGGACTAAAAAATGTATTTCTAAAATTAGATAATTCTGATAAGGGAAGAATAAGTCATTAATTGCTTCGTTATAAAGTTTGTAAAATTACTAACTATTTCATAATTACAGATTAACGATATCATAATTTCACTGTTTTATTTTTTAATTCAAACATATTCTATAAAAAGTCAATTTCTCTCAGATATTTATCTATTTCCACATTATATCTCAGTCTAAATAATTCGTTCTTCTTAATTTAATGATTAACTTTACTTTTATACTCTTGCAAATCTTATCCTTCCAAAATAAGAACACCGACGTTAATCTAATTAACGCTATAGGTATCTCTTGTATGTAAAAGTAAAAAGTTGAAAAATCTCTCTAAGATATTTACCTATTTTCATTCTTTTAATTCAATGATCAACTTTACTTTTAGCACCCTATAATCTTATTCTTCCACAAAGAATGTCAATCATCTCTGACCTGTAAGAGTAAAAAGCCGAAAAGCCTCTTTTACACATATTTTAAAAAATAATCTCAACCGGTATTCAATTCAATATCATTTGTTAATAAAAATATAGAGTTTAACCCTCCAATATTCTTCTATTTTTTCTTAAATTAATGTTAATTTTCTTTCTCCAGTTCAATGTTGTTTATCCATATGTATAAGGTAGTTCAACATGTCTCTTCATCTAATCAATTAAATTCATTTAAACCTATCAATTTCTGTCTTACTAAAATCACATAATCTTATTTCATTTATTTACTTCTACTTCTGATTTGATTTTTCCGTTCTGAATAATGTAAATGTGTAGGGTTTTCCATTCTAAAATTAATAATTATAATGATTTTTGGCTCATGTCTTTATTTTTAATACTTCTATAAATTTGGGACTGACTACTTTGGAACCTAAATTGTTGCAAGTTTTAAATTGAATTAATGGATTGATAAGTCGAGGAATTGAAAAAATTAATTGCAGATGATTTTTCAATTATGTGGTACATTATCTCTATTTATTCAATTCAAGTTATTTTATTAAAAAATTAAAACTAATTTGACTTGTTTATCAATTTTTGGCAAACCTCCTTCCATTTAGTTCGGATTCTAATTTAAGCTTTACATTCTAAATTATATATGTTGGTGAGTTGTAACTATAGAATTAACTTTGGTACAATTCTTTATGTTTATTTTTTGATTTAATATTGAATTTTTAATTGATACCTAATTTTTTGCAGGTTTTAGATTGAATTAATGGAGTCGATGAGTCGTATAATTGATAAACTAAATTTCAAGTGACTTTTTAGTTTTGTGATAACTTATCTCTATTTATTCATTTCAAGATAACTTTATTCATTTAGCAATATTTTTTGCAAACCTTCTTTGGTTTATAAAGTTCTAATCATGACTGAGTTTTACATTCTGAATGATATAATTGTGTTGAGTTCTCCATTCTTTAATTATAAAGTACAGAAAGATTTTTGGCTTATTTCTTTATGTTTATATTTAGTATTTGGGATTGACTTTTTTATTTGTACCTAAATGGTTGTAGGTTTTATACCGAGTAAGTGGAATCGACGAGTTGGAGAATTGAAAGATTTATTTTTTAGATGATTTTTTGAATTTTGTGCTAAATTATCTCTATTTATTCACTTCAAGATATTCTATTGCAAAACTAAAATTAATTTTATTTATATATTTTGCAATAAAAATAGTTTATTAGAGTTTGTCGAATAGTTCATTAAGTCTTAATGATCAATTTGGTGTTATTTGGCATATATGTTGCTATGCATCATTTAGAAATAAATACGAATAATACAAAGAGTGTTACAATTTATGAGATATATTAAGTAACTCTATTTAGTATATATATTAATTGATAAGTATTCTTCACTTAGTTATATGTACAAATATTTGTGAATCTAAAATTAATTTCTCTAATAGGATGATGTTAATTAAACTACATACATAAATTTTTTTCCTCAAATTTTTATTCTCAATATCATAGTAAACATGCAGTGTTTTAAAAACGCGAGTGAGGCGTGTCTTGAGGCGCGCCTCAAGGCAAGGCATCCCCAAAAAAGCATTGAGGCGCATCCATTGAGGTGTTTTTCCATAAAAACGTTAGCCTCAACCCTTTGAGGCGCAAAAAACATAAAAAATGTTTGAGGCATACGGTTCTTTCTCTCGGTTTTTTTACACCGCGGCTGCTAACTTCCTACCCCACTCTTTTACTAAATCATTCAACTCACGCTTAAAGTGAAAAAAACACAAGGTAATTTTTTTCCTTTAGAATTTGTATTTCGAGTCCAGAATCGAAATCGATTCTAGAACTGGAATTGAAATCAATTCCTGGAATCAAAATCGAATCTGATTCTAGTTCTGGAATCAAAATCGATTCCTCTTCCAAGAATCGATTTCGATTCCTATAGAGGAATTGGTTTTTTTGTAATAAAAAAACATATCAAAAATTGAATTCATTGATCTGCAGGTAGGCATCTTCTGATTAGGTCATTGGGATGAATTAAAAAAATAAAGTTTACTGAGTTTTGAGAAGATTAGATCATTATCATTTTTAAAAACTTAATAATAGGTAATGATCCAAAAGAGTAGGGCGTAAGAGTTGCGTCAATTGAGGATGATGTTGTCGACGAACATGATCCTTTTTCGGAATTACATATGCAAAATATATTCCATGAGGAGGAAAACATCATTTGATCTTAGACTACACTTTGAATGTTTTTGGACAACTATATTTTGTTTGAATTGCATGTAGTAATTTATGTTTCTTATGTACAATTTGACATTTAACGCTTTTCTACGTCTATTTTCATTATATGACTTGCGTTTTTTCCCTAAAAGGCTTATGCATCGCCTCGCCGGCACGAAAACGCTTCAGGTACGCTTTCGCATTTTAAAACATTGCAAATATGTATGCCAAGTTATATTGAATTATCCATTATTTGATACTATGTCTATAAAACGGAGGATATGCTCTCAGTGACTATTTCTTTGAGGCTAATTGCATCATAATTCTATGATTAGAGCAATAAATTCTTAACACACTTCGTAATATTAAAGGATACTCTGTCGCATCATGTAACATCCAAAAAAATTGGGTTTTTTTCTGATTTTTGTTTCGATTATTATGGTTATGAATTTATTTTCCTTCATTTATTTGCAACGGGTTATTCGATTGATTAATACCAAGGTTTGAGGTTCCATCTAGAACCCCGATATTCCGACCATCTCGGTTGTTTCGACTGGAACCAAAACGAAACACAAAAAAGAAATTCGGTTTTGTTGGTGAGATGCATGAAAAGTCTAACTTTCTTGCTTTTACTACCATAAATCAATCAAAAAACTAGCATTTCTTCAAAATAGTAGCAAAACAAAGAAAAAAAACTAAAAAAAAAGAGGGCAATAGGAATAAATTTATAAGAAACCAGTACAAAAAATAAGATTTAAAAAAAAATGAATTCATGGCACTGTCCCAAGTCAGGATAGGCTTAGCGAGCCAACATAAAAATCATAGCATCTCTTATGGAAATAGAACCTTATTATATTTTGTTATTGTGGTTGTTGAATTCATGGCAGTCGGAACCCTTAGTCACTTTGCTAAACTTTGATTTGTTTTTCTGCAAACCCTAGTTTTCTCTCTTTTGATACATGAAGTTAAAGTAAGAAAATAATGAGAGAAAACGAGAAACGAAAAGAGAGAAGGAGGTGACAATACGAAAAGAAAAGAAATGAAAGAGAGAAATGTGTACAGCTAGCGTACTGTACTATATTTTTTAACTCCATTTGACTCGTATCAGCGTACCTTATTTCATATATTGTAAATAAGCAAGTGAATGGGTATAGAAAAGAAATGACCAGTTTTTGTGTGTGTATGATTGTGTTGGAGTTCCTCTAAACGCAGGTTTAATTGTTACGTTTAAATATATACAAGTTCTTTAGTTAATTATGAACTGTATATTTGATTTAATTAAGCTTACTTTGCTTTAATCAAAGTTTAATTTAATTTATTTCATTAAAAAATACCATTATTTGAAAGTATGACCGAACCCGAAACAAAACCGAAATTCCCAAATTTTCAAAATTGACCAAAATTAAGAAAAATTCAAATGGTTGAAGCCAAGACCGAGTTCTCAAACTTTGATTAATACATTAGCACCATAAAATCATCAATTGTTCTGTGAAGTCTATTATAGGTAAAACAAACTATTTTTTCGTTCTCAACTTTTGTATCTCATTTAACTTTCATATGGTCATTTCTCTTTTGAATGGTTTTTGTTCAATCATTACAATTATGAATTTCATTTCTATTTTTATTTTATAGCACATAATTTCTCTATTATTACATATAGTGAATCTTTTTTCATTCTTAAACATAAGTATATAAGGTAATCAAGATGGACGAAGAGATATATATATAAAGTAAAAGAATATTAAAATAATAAATTTTCATAGCGTGTTTTGGAAAAAGGAATAAATGTAAAAGCAGCGGTTTTGTTTTTGCTACAAATAGAAAACTTTAGATTTCTTTTTCTAAAAATTCAGTTGTTAATGTGTTCTTTATAAACTTATAGTTTCTTATTTAAATATTTTACATGATCTGAATCAGTTTAAACTTATTTTTTGTAAAATATTATAATATAAATCTTAATCAGGTTTAAAATATTTTTTGTGATGTTAGCATACCATGAAATGTTTATAAACAACAGATTTTCCATTGAATGAATGACTACCACTAATTTTGTATAGATCTCGCAAAAATGTGATGCAATTAAGAGTAATTTCCTACAAAATTTATCGCGTATTATATTGTTTTGACTTTTTATAGTTTAGAGATAGATGCTTATAAATAATTAAAGATGTGTTTATTGATAATGTTTAAATGTAAACTAACTTAAAATTGGACCGATCATATCAAACTATATTGTCTTGCTAATGGTAAAAGAATTACTTCCTATCAAGTTTATTTAATTTGAATTGAAACTAATTAGATAATTTATTGTAGTTATTCTTTTCTATTGAAGTTCAATTTAGTGAGAGAATCTAGTACATATTATTTCATTTTAGGGCTAATCGATTAGAGTCCACATTTATTTCAATACAACATCTAATTTTGCCATAGATTAATATTACTTTTCAGTTTTTCTTAATTACATATTTTCCAAGGAATGACTTTATTAGATCTCCTTCATAGTTCATATTCATAATATTTGCATACTTTCTAACAAAAGTAGTAACATGTTCAAGCAGTTGGGATCGTTAAAGATGTAAGATGCAAAGTTGAGGAGTTAATTTCTTTGGAAACCTAATATAGTGAAATTAATGTGACAAGTGCTTACATATATAAATTTAATAATTTACAATCTCATGTCCTTGATTTTTTTTCTTTCTAATACCATGTTTAGAAAATACAATATAATTATTTGTTATATACTTCATAATACCATTAAAGATGTTTTGGACCACAATTACATATGTTTATTATTTTAGAAATTATAGATATTCCTCAAATAAATAATCGAATAAAATGAATTCGGTTTCCACTCTAACTTTAGGAATAATACGGAATGCTTTAAAAATTCAGTCGATTCACTCAACTACCAATAGATTAGAATTATGAGAAGATATCTCAAATAATCTCTTTATCATATATGTAGTTTTGTAAAAGAAAAAAGACAGTATATTATTGCAAGCTTTCTAAAATTCAAAATTTCAAAATGTGGTACTTTAGAAAAAATTATAGTCTTCACAAAATGTAATTTTTAAAGATGTTGCTATTGATGAACATTTAGATAAAATTATTGGACCATTTACGAATACTTGTCCAGAAATTTGTGAGTGGTAGTAACGTTTTATGTCGAATTTTCCCACAAAGTTTCAAGTTCGATGGGAAAACTACCCATTTCGGTTGCAAAATTATGTTATATTGTCCATTGATTAATTACTGAATGATGAAATGTAGCTATGGTATTATAAATAGTAAATCATTAAATGGATCTTAACTGAATTACAATGATATTAGCCAGAATAGCAAACGTGACTTTAGGAATACACAATTTATACATGATCTATAAATTTAAATGATGCATTAGCTGCAAAAGTCCGAATGTATGTAATGAAACTGTTAGCTTACATTTATGCTTTCTGTTAACCCGTCTTTTGTAAGGCAGTACACAAGCGGATTTAACCCAACAGACTTCACGATCATCAAGGCAGAAAGCCCGGAGAGATAATTACCAAGATTGGAGATCGATTATATTTGGAACTATGGACGATGGTTGGATAGATTCGGACGGACAATACTCAAAAAATGACTAAGTATGGAACTAATACTTCCCCTAAAAGAGGGATCGGATTAAATGGGATGCACACAACACAACTCAATGATGATGACTCCACAACTCAACAACCACAATGCGGATTGAAGTGAAACTTTGGAAACAAAAATAAAGGACCCTAGAAAGTCTACTCTAGATATTGCACATCAAATGGAGGAGTTTGGGGGAGATCAGCCATCTTCCCTATGAGGGATCTGCCATATTCAAGTTCATAGCAATGATCGGTCAATAACTGAAAATCTACAAATGCAATCAACATGAAATTTAAAAGGGAGTACATTACAACATAGGGGACACATCATAGGGATCACACTTCATAATCCCCAAAATATGGATCGGCTCCGATCCCTATTAGGGCTCCGGTGGACCACGAACTTTCTAGGTGGGCTCGTCTTGGCTTCAGGATTTCAGAAATGGGTTTTGAGCGAGATATTTTTACGTCTTCTCCTATAAATACAACGGACATGGCATCAGCAAAGGGATCTATCTTCTTTCGGCTTCATTATATCTTCTACCTAGGCTATGCTCTGGCATTTTTTTTCAGCGATTTTATAGATTTGTAACTGTAACAGTAGCATAAAAGAATAAAAGGAAAATCTTTGAAGTGAACGTAGACCGGAGTTAGCCAAATCACTATAAATCTATGTCTCGCTTTACTTGCTTTCTGTTTAATTTTATTATTCTTCAATTTATATTTTCTACGTTATATTATCTGAGATATGTGACTGGATATTGGTACTTTCTCATAACTAGGTGTTGGTGACCATTTTTGACACGAACATTTTGGTGATTTCGCAGAGAAAGCTAACCCCCATGGATTTGAAATTCGGATTCAGAGTTTGAAAAAGATTTAAAGCTTAGATTTGGAGCAATAGTGAGACAATCAACAAGGAGAGTGCTACCGAAAAAGAGCTACCATGGAGGAGTCAGAAGGCTTACTGAGGAGCTGAAGCTAATCAAACATCTATCTACATCACCAAGGATGAAATAGAAACGATGATGGATGTTATACAGGAATGGATGCTGAAAAGACAGGAGGAGATGATGCAGAATTTACTCCGATAGATTGGACAAGTTGGAACTTAGAACCAAAGGGAATAGAGTAGAAGGAGCTAATGACAACTTAGATCAAGGAGTTGAAGCGGCAGGAATCGCTGGAAATCAGAACCGGGAACATGGAGCGGAGCTATTAGACGAAGGAATGAAACACAGTAGCCGGGGGCAGTCCCCGGCCATCTTAGAAGGATCGGCCCCGATCCCTCCAAAGGATCGGCCTCGATCTCCAAAGTCTTGGGGCATGCCCCCGGGTCTGGTCGATCGAGATGTTGGAGAACCCGCGGTCGATCCCATGGAGCTTGATGTGAATCAAAATTTGGACGCTCGTCCGAAGTACGTTCCGAAATTCCTTCGTGGACTCGAAGGACAATTTGGAAATGATGATAGCAGAGCACCGCTGGATGACAATGACAGGTTTGCAGAGATGATCAAGCGAGCTATGTATGGAGGATTGGTAAACAAGGATTTGGAGGATGTAAATAGAAGTTCATTCACTCCTAATAGCAGGAATGCTATGAATCCACCGGAGTTTAAACAACCAACGCTGGAAGTATATGACGGAAAGTTGGACCCAACTATGCATATGATGAGGTATATACGGCACATGGAAGTATTGGGAGGCATCAGAGAAAGTCATAGCACGATGTTTTTCCCATATTTAACGGATGTAGTTGCACAGTGGTTTAGACAGTTGGGGAGCGGTTCTATTGGCACATGGACGGAATTGATCGAAAGATTTATGAGGTAGTTCAGAGTTCACATCTCAAGACCCAAAAATGTGATGAGTTGTAACGACCCGCTATTTTCAACCATTCGCATCCGCACAAGTCGGACTTGAATTGCTCAAAATACAGAATTGTTAATTTAAATTTGAAAAAAACTCGGATAATAGTATATAAGATAACACATATAATTAAATATATAATAACTTACTGCAAAAAACGAAGGAGACAACGAGGGTTGGAACAGCTGCTGGAGGCAAGGCTCGGCAGACAAGGCGGGGCTAGCTTGCTGGACGAGAGGAGATGTGTGAGGCGGAACGCGGGTCTAAGGAGTGAGGCGAGAGCGGCTAGAGGAGGTTGATTGTGATGCGGAGGACGTTTCTTTTTTATTTTATTTTTTTAGCCGAGCAAAATAGAAGAGACAAGGGAGGAGGAAAGTCGGGGTGAAGTTGGATTTATACAGTATCATAATTTTGAAAAGAAAGTGACCGGTTAACAATTGAAAAAGAATGCAAACAGGCTGATTATATGTAACATACTGTACAAATTAATTATTACTATGAAATGTTCAAAAAGTTATCACGGCTATAAGCATTAATAAAAGCAACGGCTATAAGCATTAATGAAATAGCAACTGTCATCGAACGCTTTGATTCTGTGAATAATTAAAGAAAATTAGTACAGTGGTCCAGGCTGTACGTTTCAAATTTGAAAAGACAAAACAAAAGGTCACAAATTTCGGTACGGTACGACGCATAGTCTTTCCATTTCTGCTGCGTACCGGGCCTCATACAGAAAGGAATATACCGCTGAGATCAGCACGACGAGACGATCAAAACGGTATACAAATATTTGTGGTACGATTATCCGATCAAAAGTCGATATTCGGTACCAGAAAATGCTGCTATTTGATCAGAAATAAGAAAAACGGAGCAACAGAAGTTGAAATTTTGAAAAACGAAAGATGACGTCACACTCAGAAGAAGATTTAGAAATTTACTGTAGAAAAATATTCTGGTTTGAAAATTATTCTATTACCATCAATTATTAACTGATTTAAATTTAATGAAATTACACAATAAAATAAACATTTATATTATTAATTCAAAATTACCGTTTGCTATGTTTAATTGGACGTAATCCAAATATTTTTTTCTTTCAAAATATTATTATTTAAAATTTCTTAAAAATTCAATTAAATACGTTAATAAAATTATTAAATTTTTACTGGTCGTTACACTCTCCCCCACTCAAGACTTTTTGTCCCCGAAAAGGAAGGAGGTAGGAAAATAGAACAACCCGAAATAAAAGTAGATTGAAGGTCAAGATTAAACAATTAGTTTGAAACTATATATATTTTTCTTGAAATATTCATTTGAAAACTTCGTTTGCAAATCAACTATCTTTAATAGTTTAATTTTTTTTTCCAAACCAATTTGTAAATTTCTTGCTTCCTTTATAAATACCATTTATATGTTTAAATAACACCTTTATAAATATATGAAAACTGCTTGGAAACAATTATTGACATCATTAGTAATATTTACAAAGAAGCTATTGAAAACATCTAAATCCATAATTCATAAATTTATAAATTTTATCTCAAGATACTTTGCAAACATTATCGATAAACCAATAATCATTTTCTTTAAATATGTTGTATTTGATTAGTATTATGCCCTCGGACGTCTAGTCCCAGCCTCTGTAATTTTTCCAGATAATACATGGCGAGATGTCTGGTCATCATAATCCAGACGTCTGGATTTGGCTCCGAAATTTTTTTTAAATACACAACTATCAAATCTGAAAGGTTGCTTCTACATCTCTTCTTCAAATCAGTTCTACCCCAAACAGAAGCAACTCTAGAAATGAAATGAAATATTAGCAACACTTCAAATCGATCTTTTTACAATTATAAATACATCGGTGATTTTACAATTAAAGCAACAATTTTAATTTCTATTCTATGTATCTACTTTACACTCAAATTCAAGTTACTCATATTTATTATTAATATTTCAACCAAAGATCAACTTTGGTTCAGTTTTCTTCCATATTTCCAAAATACACACATATTCATATCTATACATATCCGATGGAGATTATAGAAAGACTTGTACATATTGTCAACATCAGTGTTCATGAGAACACATTCTTGACGAAAGATTTCTATTGTAACAAGCCTATTCCTTCGAGCGAAGTGAGGGTTATTGATTAGTGAAATTCCGAGGAGGAGCTTCGGGACTGGACGTAGGACGGAAGGTCCGAACCAGTATAAAATTTCTGGTGTGATCTTTTTCATTTTATTGTTATCTTATTATCTTTATTTATCGCATATATAATAATCACTTGTCATATATATAGCATACGATCCATAAAGACTTCAATTGGTATCAGAGCTAGGTTAGTTTAAATCACAGTAACACGTATTTGAAACCTGTTAATATGGCAAGTATCTTTCAAGAAGGTCAGTCAACTACACGTCCTACTTTATTCACCGGATCTAGTTATGCATATTGGATAACACGTATGAGAATTTTTATGGAAGCAAATGGTTTAGAAATATGGTCGGCACCTCAAATTAAGCATGTAGCATCTGAAACAAATATTAGCACATGGACAGATGCACAAAAAACCGCTGCTTCTTACAATGCTAAAGCTATGAATGTACTTTTTTGCTCTCTTGATAAAAATAAATTTTCACGTGTTATGTTATGTACCACTGCTTAGGATATATGACGTAATTTATAAGTTACACATGAAGGTACAACTAAGGTCAAACAAACAAAAATATCAATTTTACAAAATCAATTCTCATCTTTCAAAATGAGACAAAATGAGTCAATTGTTGACATGTACTCCAGATTTCAAACTATACAACACGACCTTATGGCACTAGGAGTCAAGTTTACTGATTTTGTTTTAGTATCTTGAATTCTCAACTCTTTAACAATTGAGTAGGAAAGAAAAGTATTAGCTATTGAAGAAGCTAATGATCTTTCTGAACTCAAAGTTGAAGAGTTGATTGGAAATTTAATGTCGTATGAAGCTCATTTGCAGGCCAGAAAGGAACAAAACCATGAAAAGAATAACATGGTATTTCAAGTAAGCAAAGAAGATTCTGAATTGGATGAAGACGGAATTATTTTCATTGTCAAGAACTACAACAAATTTAAGAAATTCAAGAAAATAACGAGATTCCAAAATGGCGAAAAATCAAATTCATCAAATCAAACTTCAATCAAGTGCTTTGAATGTGATCTGTTCGGACATATGAAGAAGGATTGCACAAACTCAACAACGAGAAAAAGAAAAATAAGTTCGAAAAATTTAAGAAAAAGAAAAAGACATTCCAAGTCACATTGGATGACTCTGACTCTTCCTCTTCATCCGATAGTGACATTGAAAGTGATACAGAGCAAGCAAATCTATGTTTCATGGCACACACTAATGAGGTATGTCCCGATCTTACTTATGATGAAATTTTAGAAGCACGGAAATTGATGATAAATATAGAGAAACTAAGAAATTAAATAAGGAACATGTTGCTAAGATAAATCAATTGGAACTTGAAATAGGGTGACTAAAAAATGAAAAATCTATTTTAGAAGAAGAATTAGAAAATGCTCAAGAAAAGTGCAAGAATCTTTCTATTAAAAATGATGAGATATCTTGTGAATTAGGAAAAGTTAAACTAGAACATATTATCTTAAAAGATAATCTAGAAAATTCAAAATCCATAATTAATGATCTTAAAAACAAGTTGGATAAAATTATTAATAATGTTACAAAATTTAACAAAGGAAAACAAGATTTGGAGAACTTAATTAAAATTTCCAAGCCATTCAAAAATCGAAATGGACTAGGATTTGAGAATAAGATAAAATTACAAAGTATAGTAAGATTTATACTAAGATAAAAAACCTTTCAAAAATGAGAATTTAATCTCAAATTCAAAAATGATTAAAATATGGGTTCCTAAAACAAATGATAACCTAATTAAACAGAAATATATAGGTAATTATATGAAAGAAGTGATTCACAATAATAATTATATTTCAAAAGAAACCAGACCATCATGGGTATGGTTACCCTCATCTACTAACACTTGGGACCCAAAAAGTAAAAAGGTACCAATTTAAACTTTCATAATTTTTGCAGGTATCCAAATACAAAAATAAAAAATGGATATTAGATAGTGGATGCTCAAAACACATGACAGAAAATGCTCACATGTTGTCAAATATAAAGTATATTGATTGTGGCACTATAACTTTTGGCGATAATTCAAAATAGTTCGTCATTGGCATTGGAGAACTCATCAATATCGGTATCTCTAACTCGTCTATTATTTCTAATGTTCTATTAATAGAAAACCTAAAACGCAATCTTCTTATTATAAGTTAGTTGTGTGATAAAGCGTTTGAAATAAAATTTGAAAAGGATAAATGTGAAATTCTCGATCAAAGCAAAAATTTACTCTTTGAAGAATTTAGAAATCGTAATATACATCATAAATATGAACATTAAAAATAATTCAGATTTATGTCTAGCCGCAAATCATGATGAACCTTGGATTTGGCATAAACGTTTTTGTCATATAAATTTTAAATATATTAAAAAACTAGCAAAACATGATCTAGTTAGAGGTCTTCCTAAAATTAACTATAAATTTAAAAATTTATGTGACGCTTGTCAAATGGGCAAGTTAAAGAAAAGTTCTTTCAAATCTAAAAATAATATATCTAAGCAACCATTAGAATTACTTCATTTAGATTTATTTATTAGATTTATTTGGACCAATCCAAGTACGATCAATAAATCATAACAAATATGTGTAGGCAATTGTAGATGATTTTTCAAAGTATACTTGGACATTATTTTTAAAACATAAAAGTGACACTTTTGGAATATTTAAAATCTTTGCAAAACAGATTAATAACTTAATAGATTTAAAAATTAAAAATATACACAGTGGTGTTTAGAATCATGGAGGAGAATTTGAAAATGAACTTTTCACTGATTTTTGTAACAAAAAAGGAATTAGTCAAAAAAAATCTGTTCCACGAACACTACAACAAAATGGTGTAGTTGAAAGAAAAAACAGAACTTTACAGGAATGTGTACAAACACTACTAAATAGTAGTAACATACTCAAACATTTTTGGTCTGAAACTATTGTCACTGCCTGTTATGCATTAAATCGTGTCACTTCGACCTATGACTAAGAATACATGTTATGAAATATTTTATGAAAAGAAACCAAAAGTTTCGTATTTCAAAACTTTTGGGTCAAAATGTTTTATTTTAAATACTAAAGATAATCTTGGAAAATTTGACCCTAAGGCCGACGAAGGAATTTTCATTGGTCATTCAGAACGTAGTAAAGCTTATAGAATTTTGTAATAAAAGAATAAATATTATAGAAGAAAGCTTACATGTGTCTTTTGATGAAAATTTCCAACAAACTATTAAAGAAGATGAAGATGAAATTTTAACTAAAAATCAAACTGAAAATACAAATAATGTGAATAATTCATCCTCCGATTATAATGAAAATGTTTTAAGATCACCCACATGAATATTAAAAAAATCATCCTTTGGATAATATAATTGGAGACTTAAATTCTCGAGTCGCTAGAAATAAATTAAATCAAATGAGTCACGTTGCTTTTATCTCGAATACAGAACCTAAAAATTATAAAGAAGCGTCTAAAGATGATTCTTGGATCCTAACGATGCAAGAAGAATTAAATCAATTCGAACGTAATAATGTATAGGAACTCGTTCCTAGACCATCAGATCAATCTGTAATAGGAACAAAATGAGTTTTCAAAAACAAAGCAGATGAAAATGAAAATATTATTCGTAACAAAGCAAGATTAGTGGCTCAAGATTACAACCAAGAAGAGGAAATTGATTACGAAGAGACATTTGCTCCCGTAGCTCGTCTCGAAGCAATTCGTACTCTACTTGCTTTTGCGTGCCATCACAACTTTAAATTATTTCAAATGGATGTTAAAAGTGTCTTCTTAAACGTTTTCATCAAAGAAAAAGATTTTGTAGAACAACCGCCATTATTTATCCACGAACAATATCCAGATCATGTTTTTAAACTCAAAAAGACTTTATAGGTTTAAAATAGGCACCACGTGCTTGGTATGATCGACTAAAAACTCATCTACAAAATTCTAGATTTCAAATCGGCAAAATAGACACTACACTATTTATAAAACATAAAAATAATGATATATTAGTGATACAAATATATGTTGACGACATCATATTTGGATCAACTAATGAACGTTTATGTAATAAACTTTTTGAAATAATGAAAAATGAGTTTGAAATGTCACATGGGAGAATTAAAAATTTCCTTGGATAACAAATAAAACAATTGGACAATGACATTTTTATAAATCAAGAAAAGTATTGTAAAGATTTACTTAAACGTTTCGGAATGGAGAACACCATTAGTAATCTAACTTCTAAGAGCACAACTTTATATTTAGACAAAGACGAAAATGAATAACACTATGATCAAAAATCATATCGTGGTATGATCGGCTCTTTATTATACTAGAAAATGATGAGTTATCATGTGAATTAGGAAAAGTTAAACTAAAAAATAATAAAATTTGTAATGAACCTATTATCTTAAAAGGTAATCTAGAAACTTCAAAATCCAAAATTAATGATCTTTAAAACAAGTTAGATAAAATTACTAATAATGTTACAAAATTTAACAAAGGAAAACAAGATTTGGAAAACTTAATTAAAATTCCCAATTCCCAAGCCATTCAAAAATCGAAATGGACTAGGATTTGAGAATAAAACAAAATTACAAAGTATAGTAAGATTTATACTAAGATAAAAAACCTTCTTCCAAAAATGATAATTTAATCTCAAATTCAAAAATGATTAAAATATGGGTTTCAAAAAAAAATAACCTAATTAAACAGAAATATATAGGTAATTATATGAAAGAAGTGATTCACAATAATAATTATATTTCAAAAGGAACCAGACCATCATGGGTATGATTACCCTCATCTACTAACACTTAGGACCCAAAAAGTAAAAAAGGTATCAATTTAAACTTTCATAATTTTTGCAGGTATTCAAATACAAAAATAAAGAGAAATGGATATTAGATAGTGGATGCTCCAAGCACATGGCAATAAATGCTCACATGTTGTCAAATATAAAGTATATCGATGGTGGCAGTGTAACTTTTGGCGATAAGTCAAAAGGGTTCGTCATGGGCATTGGAGAACTCATCAATATCGGTATCTCTAACTAACTTATTATTTCCAATGTTCTATTAGTATAAAACCTAAACATAATCTTCTTAGTATAAGTCAGTTGTGTGATAAAGCGTTTGAAATAAAATTTGAAAAGGATAAATGTAAAATTCTCAATCAAATAAAAAAATTACTCTTTGAAGGATTTAGAAATCGTAATATATATATCATAAATATGAACATTAAAAATAATTCAGATTTATGTCTAGCAGCAAATCATGATGAACCTTGGATTTGGCACAAACGTTTTTGTCATATAAATTTTAAATATATTAACAAACTAGCAAAACATGATCTAATTAGATGTCTTCCTAAAATTAACTATAAAATTAAAATTTTATGTGACCCTTGTCAAATGGGCAAGTTAAAGAAAAGTTCTTTCAAATCTAAAAATAGTATATCTAAGCAACCATTAGAGTTACTTCATTTAGATTTATTTGAACCAACCCAAGTACGATCAATAAATCATAACAAATATGTACACGTAATTGTAGATGATTTTTCAAGATATACTTGGACATTATTTTTAAAACATAAAAATGACACTTTTGGAATATTTAAAATCTTTGCAAAACGGATTAATAACTTAATAGATTTAAAAAATAAAAATATACGCAGTGGTGTTTAAAATCATGGAGGAGAATTCGAAAATGAACTTTTCACTGATTTTTGTAAAAAAGGAATTAGTCAAAAAAATTATGTTACACGAACACTACAACAAAATGGTGTAGTTGAAAGGAAAAACAGAACTTTACAGGAATGTGCACGAATACTACTAAATAGTAGTAACCTACCAAACATTTTTGGGCTGAAGCTATTGTCACTGCATGTTATGCATTAAATCGTGTCACACTTCGATCTATGACTAAGAATACATGTTATGAAATATTTTATGGAAAGAAACCGAAAGTTTCGTATTTCAAAACTTTTGGGTCAAAATGTTTTATTTTAAATACTAAATATAATCGTGGAAATTTTGACCCTAAAGCCGACGAAGGAATTTTCATTGGTTATTCAGAACGTAGTAAAACTTATAGAATTTATAATAAACGAATCAATATTATAGAAGAAAGCTTACGTGTGTCTTTTGATGAAAATTTCCAACAAACTATTAAAGAAGATGAAGATGAAATTTTAACTAAAAATCAAACTGAAAATACAAATAATGTGAATAATTCATCCTCCAAATAATAATGAAAATGTTTTAAGATCACCCACACGAATGTTAAAAAAATCATCCTTTGGATAATACAATTGAAGACTTAAATTCTCGAGTCACTAGAAATAAATTAAATCAAATGAGTCACGTTGCTTTTATCTCAAATACAAAACCTAAAAATTATAAACAAGCGTCTAAAGATGATTCTTGGATCCTAACAATGCAAGAAGAATTAAATCAAATTGAACGTAATAATGTATGGGAACTCGTTCCTAGACCATCAGATCAATCTGTAATAGGAACAAAATGGGTTTTCAAAAACAAAGCAGATGATTATGAAAATATTATTTATAACAAAGCAAGATTAGTGGCTCAAGGTTACAACCAAAAAGAGGAAATTGATTACGAAGAGACATTTGCTCCCGTAGCTCGTCTCGAAGCAATTTGTACTATACTTGCTTTTGTGTGTCATCACAATTTTAAATTATTTCAAATGGATGTTAAGAGTGTCTTCTTAAACGGTCTCATCAAAAGAGTGTCTTCTTAAACGGTTTCAGTAAATAAAAAGTTTTTGTAGAACAACCGTTGTTATTTATCCACGAACAATATCCAGATCATATTTTTAAACTCAAAAAGGCTTTAAAAACAGGCACCAGACTAAAAACTCATCTACAAAATTCTAGATTTCAAATCGGCAAAATAGACACTACATTATTTGCAAAACATAAAAATAATGGCATATTAGTGATACAAATATATGTTGACGACATCATATTTGGATCAACTAATGAACGTTTATGTAACGAATTTTTTGAAATAATGAAAAATGAGTTTGAAATGTCACATATGCGAGAATTAAAAAATTTCCTTGGATTACAAATAAAACAATTGCACAATGGCATTTTTATGAATCAAAAAAAGTATTGTAAAGATTTACTTAAACGTTTCGGAATGGAGAACACCATTAGTAGTCTAACTCTTATGAGCACAACTTTATATTTAGACAAAGACGAAAATAGAAAAGACCATGATCAAAAAATCATATCGTGGTATGATCGGCTCTTTATTATATTTAACAGCTAGTCGACCCGCTATAATGATGAGTGTCTGCTTGTGCGCTCACTTTCATGCTCAACCTAAGGAATCACATCATCGAGCAGTCAAACGAATTTTACGCTACTTAACTAACACCAAAGATTACGGCTTATTCTATCCTAAAGGACGTCTGGATTTGGCTCCAGGAATTTTTTTAAATACACAACTGTCAAATCTGAAAGGTTGCTTCTACATCTCTTCTTCAAATCAGTTCTACCCCAAACAGAAGCAACTCTAGAAATGAAAAGAAATGGTAGCAACACTTCAAATCGATCTTTTCACAATTATAAATACATCGGTGATTTTACAATTAAAGCAACGAATTTCTGATTTCTATTCTATATATCTACTTTACACTCAAATTCAAGTTACTTATATTTGCTATTAATATTTCAACCAAAGTTCAACTTTGGTTCAGTTTTCTTCCATATTTTCAAAATACACACATATTCATATCTATACATATCCAGTGAAGATTATAAAAAGACTTGTACATATTGTCAATATCAGTGTTAATCATAGCACATTCTTGACGAAAGATTTCTATTGTAACAAGTCTATTCTTCCAAGCGAAGTGATGGTTATTGATTAGTGAAATTCCGAGGAGGGGCTTTGGGACTGGACTCGGGACTGGACGTAAGACGGAAGGTCCGAACCAGTATAAAATTTCTGGTGTGATCTTTTTCATTTTATTGTTATCTCATTATCTTTGCTTATCGCATATATAATAATTACCTGTCATATACATAGTATACGATCCATATAGACTTTCAATTGGTATCAGAGCTAGGTTAGTTCAAATCACAGTAACACGTATTTGAAACCTGTTAATATGGCAAGTATCTTTCAAGAATGTCAGTCAACTGCACGTCCTACTTTATTCACCGATTCTAATTATGCATATTGGACAACACGTACGAGAATTTTTTCGGAAGCAAATAGTTTAGAAATATGGTCGGCAATTCAAATTAAGTATGTAGCATCTGAAACAAATATTAGCGCATGGATAAATGCACAAAAAACCGCTGCTTCTTATAATGCTAAAGCTATGAATGTACTTTTTTGCTCTCTTGATAAAAATAAATTTTCATGTGCTATGTTATGTACCACTGCTTAGGATATATGACGTAATTTACAAGTTACACATGAAGGTACAACTAAAGGTCAAACAAACAAAAATATTAATTTTACAAAATCAATTCTCATCTTTCAAAATGAAACAAAATGAATCAATTGTTGACATGTACTCCAGATTTCAAACTATACAACACGACCTTATGGACGTACGAACTCTTATTCATTAGGTTATTTATGATCTGCATTACTGCGATGAATAAAACAGGTCGTGATTATTGTCCCGACCGGAGTGACGGGACAGTAACCGTACGGTGCGAGTCCCTTCACCGAAGAGTGACATAATGGACTCGCACATGGATTAAGTCCTCGACCGGAGAGTCGAGGACGGAGAATAAAACCCAACAAGACGTCGGGTATGGATTATGTCTGGCAAGAAGTAAGTTGCTTCGCCGGAGTGCGACATAATCGGCATTCTCAGGTCTTCGAGTATGGATTATGTTCGACAAGGGTTCAGAGAGGCCATGATTGGCCTAGGGCTTAAGCCAAGACATCACCTAATGTTCAAGGACATTAAATCGAAGTAAAGTAACGCCACTTCGTCGAAGAGTGACAGGATCAGCTTACTCGGTCGTCAAGTATGGATTGTGCTCGACAAGAATCCGAAGAAGTCACCGGATTTGGATATTAGCTTCAAACGGCTATGGATTTAGACAATGACTCAGAGCGGTCGCGAACTTGGATATGGGCCCATAAACGGTCTCGAATTTGGCTAACGCCCCGGAGAGGTCACGGATTTGGATATCAGCCTCGAATGGCAATGGATTTGGCTTCGAATGGATGCAGACTTGGATAAAACGATCCGGGGAGATCGCGGATTTGGAATTAGATATCTACTCGGAATGATCATGGATCTCAGTAACGATCCGAAGAGATCATGGATTTGGATTAGCAACGGATTGGATTCAGATCGTATAATATAGTTATCGATGGATTATGGTCTTCAAATTTTGGATTTATGGCAATTCAAAATAAGTCCTATCGCAAGGCATGTTTTGGAGGGTAAAGTGTTAACCCGCTTTTTGCCTAGGCAGTACATAGGCGGACTTAATCCAACAGACTTCACGATCATAAAGGCAGAAAGCTCGAAGAGATGGTTATCAAGATTGAAGATCGAGTATATTTGTAACTATGGACGATAGTTGGATGGATTCGGATGGACAATACTCAAAAAATGGCTAAGTATAGAACTAATACTTCCTCTAGAAGAGGGATCGGAATAAAGAGATCAGATTAAACAGGATGCACAACACAAGCCAATGATGATCACTTCATAACTCAACAACCCCAAGGCGAATTGAAGTGAAACTTTAGGTAAAAAAGAAGGGACCCTATGTAGTCTACCTTGGGGATCACACATCAAATAGAGAAGTTCGGAGGGGTCGACCCTCTCCCTATGAGGGATCGGCTATATTTAAGTTCATAGCAATGACCGGTCAATAACTCAAAATCTACAAATGCAATCAACATGAAATTTGGAGGGGACGTACATTACAACATGGAGGACACATCATAGGGACTGCACCCCATAAATCACCAAAATAGGGATCGGCCCTGATCCCTATTATGGGCTCCGGTGGCCCTAAACTTTCTGGACAGGCTCGTCTTGGCTTCAGGGCTCTAGATCCGGGTTTTGAGCGAGATTCACATCTCCTATAAAAACAGCGGATATGGCATCAGCAAAGGGATCTTCTTTCGGCTTTATTCTATCTTCTACCTAGGCTATAATCTGTCATTTTTATTCTGGGATTTCACGAATTTGTAACTGTAACAGCTGTATAAATGAATAAAAGAAAAATCTTTGCGGTGAACGTAGGCTGGAGTTAGTCATACCATTATAAATCTATGTCTTCCTTTACTTGCTTTCTGTATTTTAATTTTAGTATTCTTCAATTTATATTCCATGCATTATATTATCTGAAATCTGTGACTGCATATTGGTGTTTTCTATAACTGGATGTTGGTAGCCATTTTTGATGCCAACACTTTCAGTTTCAATAATAATGTTAGGTTTGATTCTTTTTATGCTTTAAGTTTCCAACCTAAATGCTTATAGAATAGAACTATTTTCTATAAATCTACTTGAGAATATGTGTAATTACATTAGACTAAAATTCTGATAGCATGTTTTTTTAGTTTGGTTGGTTATTGTAATATAAAAGAATATCATCATATTTTCTCACATTTGGTATTAAGTTAACCAATCATTCAGTTAATTAATTGTTGTTAAATTAATATGTCTGTAAATGATTATTAATTCATTTTATCTGCACCAACAAGAATTAGTTATAGAATTAATACGTAGTTGGTTATCTAATTCCCAATTAGAGTTAGAGTAGCGAGATATAAATACAAATTAATTATGGTTAATCGTATTTAATTCTTTACTTAGTTTGTAAATATATATATATATATATATATATATCATAGTTACTCCATTGCGTGTAACAATGAATATATATTCATTCTCACATGATCCTCAATTTTATGTTGATTAGTATTGGAAATTTTTGTACAGAATTTAAATATCATTAATACCGGTAATTATATACAAATTAAAATAAATTTAATGTAATTATTTCACATTTTAAATTATGAAAAATATATTCACCATTTTAAATTTGAGTTGGAGTTCTATACAATTAATTCCAGTTTATTACTATTTTCAGCTCTATATCTTGGCTCCAATATAAATTAGAGTCGTCAAATAATATTAGCATGCAGCTGATAAAATGAATTAATTTCTAACGATTCAATTTAAGAATTAACTGACACTCTTAGTAATTTAATGTTTCCTAATTAGGAATAACTTATAGTTGATGTTAGTGTTTATTGTATAAAATCACCGTCCCCAAAAATGTGTGTTTTGAAATAATTTAAGCATGCTTATCGTTAAACATTTGTAAGTGGTTACCAAGAAAACATGGATAAAAAAATTACAGCTCAATATCATATGTCTAACCTTCATATAACAAAAAAATATCAAAAAATGTGAGTTAATAATTATATGCGTAGTACGGGTTCGTACTAATAATAGTATAAAACACAATAACTTCAACCTGAGATCCCTAAACTACACTTAACTATACCAATAGCCAGGCCAAACCATTAGTCAAGGCCCATAAGGCAAGGGAATTAGCCAACCCCTCCAACAAGGGGCAAAAAACCCAAATCCAATCA
Source organism: Allium cepa (assembly GCA_030765085.1). Lineage (NCBI taxonomy): Eukaryota > Viridiplantae > Streptophyta > Magnoliopsida > Asparagales > Amaryllidaceae > Allium > Allium cepa. Next base: position 378,431,258 of record CM060932.1, read on the forward strand.
AGTTTTCAATCGGAAAAAAACTGCATCATGTCGTTGCATGTTGTCGCGCACCCTTTTTCTCTAATTGCTACATTGTTGATCGATACTCAATCAGGTTCCACTCTCTGAAACTACGAAATTCCTTCATATGGTTTATTTTATATAGTTTCCAAGCTCCACCTTTCGATCATTATCCCTAAAACTACGACAAATACCGCCAAATCTTATATATAATTTTAGTTGCTAATTTAAAATCCTTAATTTGTTGATTTTGGTAGTATGCAATTTATAGAATTGTTTCTTTTAGTTGAACCTCGGATTACTTTTTTCCTTGTCGTATACCTTCATTTATTTTAAAGTATTTTACTTTTACTAATGAGTATTAATTTAGAAACTGAGTAACAATATGAAATGGTTGTTTGCTGTTAATATTAAAGTGAATTGATTGTTTGTCTCGCCTCAAAAGTCAATTTATGTTATTTTTTGAGGTGTATGAAAAATGACAAAAAACGAAAGACGATAAAAATTGGTTTGGTTTCGAAAACAAAATTTCAGAGCTTACAACAGAAAATCTAAGCAAAAAAGAAACGAGCTTGCAAAATTACTTATTAGTTCAATTTCTACCTTATACAAAACAAAAATTCAAAAAACTCAACATTCAACATCATGTATAGTTGAACAAATCAGTGATGAATATCATGTCATCAATGAGAATTGTTGACTCATAAAGCGTTGATAAGTGAAAGTATCGACGTACTAAATTAAGATGTTATTGATGGAAGCAGTGGTGAAGAAAATAATGACAATGAATGAGTTAATAATACAAATGTTGTTTTATATGATACAATTGAGCTTGATCTTGAGAAAGATATTGATATCAATTATTATTCAAGAGTATGGGAAAGAATCATGGACAGTAAAAGTGTGATGTTAGTTCAAAAATGGCCTACTAAAATCTTAAAAGAGAATGGAAGTTTTCTAAGCATGAAAGTGATGGAAGGCATTTTTCTTTTAAACACTATATTAGTTGTTATTCACGCGGAGAGGGGCATGTATGAAAGTGGCTTGTCTATCCAAAGTGAATAGAGTTTTTTGTTTTTGTTGTAAATTATTTAAAAATCCACAAAAGATGTTCAAATTAGAAAAAGAAGAATTAATGATTGGCTTAATATTACAACAAAACTTCGAGAGCATGACTGTAATCTAGAACAAATGTAGTCAATATCAAATAGCGCAAGGACTGCGCTATGCGATATTTTATGCTATGTATTATAACGCGCTCTATTTTGTTCACTTTTGTATATTTTGCATTTTTTATATAATATTAAACAGGACTAAAGTAGCCGTGATCCATATTTGCATAAATATCAAATCACTCATTTATGATCACTGTTATTTTATTAAATTTTACACTGTAATTTAATTATGCATTGGAATTTACACTTTAATTTACATTGTAAATTGTTAGTTGGTGTCTCCTATTCAAATTAAAAATTCTAGAACCATGTCTTAAAAAATTTAATATTGTATCTTAAAGAAAACTCGTTTAACAATTTATTTGTTATTTTCAAGGATTTATCATCGTCGTCGTATTTATTTTTTTCCTCATTAAGATTGACTATTTAAATTGTTGTTTTTCATAAATCTTTATGTTGAATCGTAATTTTGTTAAACTTAATATATCTTTGTGACTATATACGATGATTTATTATTTCATCATATTTATGAAAGGCAATTTAATATTTGTGTACTTAAACATCAAGGTATACAAAAGAGGCTTCTTGACATAAATCCATCATTTTTTATCTCATGTGGATGTCATAACTGAATCTTGCTTAGTGCGATATGACCATATCGTGTATTAAAGCTAGATTTTTTTTCCTTTATGTGCAAAAAAATTATATTTTATTTTCCGGCTCATCGCATCATGGGAAATACTTAGAAAATATGTAAAGGCTTGACTTCTAAGGCATTGTCCACAACTTGTTCGAAAACAAATATAAGAAGTGTTAAGGCAATAAGAACTCAACCATCGAAATTAAGAGATGCTTTGATTGATATTCCAAATAATTCCATTGATAATACTGCAAGGGTGGAAACAAAAGGTTTATATCAAAATGTTCCAAAGGATTTTGAGCTCTTTATTAGTTTATGTATTGCGTATACTTTATTGGATAATACTAATTGGGTTAGCAAAATACTTCAAGAGAAGGGAATGGATATTAAGGATGCGTTAAATAAGATGATTTATTACATTTTTGAGAATTTTAGAAGTTGGATACGATGACATGATGAATGAAACTAAAGAACTTGCGAAAGTTGGCATTGAACCTAAATTTCTAAAAGAAAAAAAGTCGTTGGTAGAAAGAAGCAATTTGACGAGTATAAAGAAGTTGAAGTTAATGAAAGTCAAATTTTGGAAGATAAACTTAGAGTCGTTTGCTTTCTTCACATAACAGATCAGGCTTTAACTTTACTTACGAATCGATTTGAACAATTTAAGCTTTATAAAGAGATTTTTAGATTTTTATTAAATGCAAATTTTAAGATCTTTGATGGTAAACAATTGAAAGAGCAATGAACGAAATTTGAAAGATTTTTGAAATACAATCAAGAAAGTGATATTGGTGGAAAGAGCTTATTTCTTGAACTTAAACGATTGAAAAGGATTTTACCATCGGAAGTAACAAAATCAATTAGCATTCTTGATTTTTTTAAGATACTATTGTGATGTGACTAGATTTCTAAACATCTAGACTGTATATCGGATTTTATTAACTATTCTCAGTAAGGTTGTTTTGGCGGAAAGAAGCTTTTCTAAATTGAAGTTAATTAAAACTTATCTTCGAAGCATCCTATTGCAAGAAATATTAAGTGGATTAGCAACGACCTCAATTAAAAATAAATATTTGAATATGTTAAAATACGACGACATAATTGAAAAGTTTGCTTCAAGAAATGCAAGGAGTTGTTTTAGTTGAAATGGTTTGATGTATTATATTAGAATGCTTAATATGGGTGATGGCTTACTAAACTTTTGTATAATGTATTATGGTGTAACACCCCTTCAAACTGGGAATAATAGTCCTACACCGTGAAAAAACACTATAAAGTGGGTGCTTATATACCAAAGTCTTTACCTCATAACAACGTCGAGGCCTTTTGAGGAACAAAACCTCACACCTTGGCTTGGCCCATGAGGCGGAGATGACTAAGTTGGGAACAATATCCGCGTTAAATGAGATGCGGGTTGTTACATTGGTATCAAAACCATACCCAGCCGGAATTGTAGCAAGTGCGTATTACAGTCACAACGCCTGGGTGGTGCTGTGTTCATGAGCCAACGAGGACGTTGGGCTCTAAAGGGGAGAGATTGTAACACCCCTTCAAAATGGGAATAATAGTCTCACATCGCGGAAAACACTATGAAGTATGTGTTTATATACCAAATCTTTCATCTCTAACAGCATCGAGGCCTTTTGAGGAACAAAACCTCACATATTGGCTTGGCCCATGAAGTGGAGGTGATTAAGCTGGAAACAATATCTGCGTTAAGTGAGATGCAGGCTGTTACATACGTACTCTAGGAATATTTTGTGTTTCCATGTGAACTAAAAAAAATTATAATATTAATCTTTTTTAATTGATTTCATATAAAAGGCGATAAATATTGTTTTCGTTTCGAGCAGCCCAACTCATGGGGCTGGCCCTATCAATAGCTCATTGAAGGGAGATGCTATGACTACATACAGTCACGTAATGCTGGAAAAATGTAATATGCACCTTTTATGGAAACTGGTTTTTTTTTTTTTAAATTAAATAATCCTGAAGTGTGGTCTTAGTTTATAAAGAGGTTAAAAGTAAATCTACGGTCTCTTGATGAATTATCAGTGGTGAGAGAAAGGACAAAACTTCAAGAGTGCACTGTTCCATAGCAATTCATGAGTTGAAAGATCTAGAAGTGTTATCATCTTTTTAGTTTTGTCTGACTCAAAATCTTGGGGTGTGACAGATCAGTGGAAAGTCATAAAATCAACTAACGTTAGGAAAAATATATCCGCGATCCAAATTACAATGACCAATCACGAAAACAACTTTCTGTACATGGGTAAAGATAGGGGGAAAATATACCTTGAGAATCTCTGCAAGAAACGGAATCGTAGCATAATCATATCTATATCTACCATCAGTCTGTGAGAGTGTTGTCAAAATTCCCTGAATGTGAGGAAACAACGACATTTACATGCAAGTTATACTCCATGTCTATTCAAATGACAAATGGAAACAGCAAAATAAGGCAGGGGCAAAAAAAATCTCCTAATTTGCCCTTATGTTCCAAATTTGAACATACAATAACATACTAGTTTAAACAGGACGACCAAGTAACTACATTTAAGAACATGTTTAGCAGCTGAATTAACAAGACAAATAATTAATAAACTTGATGACTTTAGCCTGTCTCCTTTGGTGTCAAATGCTAATTCGTTCGGATGCAAAATATATTTTCCTAAATATGATTTGTACTGCTGCAACTACATTATGAAATCAACATCAAATGGAGACTAGAAGCTTATAACAAAATACATAGATGAGTCATGCCGTAAAGAAATATGCATATAATATTTAAAATCAAATGATAATTCGTTGTTAAAATTTGCTGTAATGCATTACAGGGCTACATCAATTTGGGCACTTCAGAATAAAGTATCATCAGGTGACTGTAATAGGCGGAGATAGGAGGATGGATCTAACATGGCTAGATGAAAGAAAACACTAGTACTAATAAAATAACTGAAAACTTGGGGTTAACATGAAAAATGTACCTGGGAACTGGTGAGAACAGTGAGGAGAGATGCAACTATAAACCACTTCATCTCTCACAATCAGGGGCGGCCCAAAGAATCGGTTGCCCAAGCCCAACGTGAATTTTTTTGCCCCTTACTATATAACATGTCAATATTTTTAAATTTTCTTTTTTATATATAAGCATAAAATCAAATATAAAGCTGTAACATAACAGAGTACAAACTTTTTATACAAAAGTTGCCCACATTAAGTGGGCTGCAATAGTTATAGTCTCGAATAGTTTGCAAACCAGTGTATTTAATTTTTAACTAAATGTATCAAGTTTACAAACTAGTATATCTAGTTAAGTGTACAGGCAAATCATATTGGGTTCTGCCTAAATGTTTGAGGGTAGACATACACACTGCAGGGAAAAATAGTACATCAATGTAAGTATCAGTTCCTAAATAATTATTAGTTTATTAGCTTCGGCTTTCAAATTTCAATTCCTAAACGATTATTTACAGAAAACTAGTTGTTTATTACTAAATACTAATAAGTTATTAGCTTCAGGCGTTTTCAATTTTAATGAAATCTAAAACAGTAAAAGGGCAACTCAATTTTAGAAAATTAGACAACTCAAAACAAGACTTTGCATACTTATTAGCAGTGGCAGTATAAAGAGACTGTAGCAGGACCTCGAATCAGCAGTAGAAAATATCGCGTAGGAGGCTAGGATGAGCCGACGATGGCTGATGGAATAGCCGAGTATGCAGCGATGATTATTTAGAAACGTTGATTTTTGAAACCCTAAGTTTTTTTGGGTTCAAGATCGCCAGACATTCAGATTGTTATTGAGTTGTAATATTAGAGTATAATATTTAATAAATAGCAATATTACAGTCATATCACAGCGATGATTGCTGTTTTTTTGGGTTCAAGCATCGCCAGACATTGAGATTGTTATTGAGTATGATGGAAGATTGTTACGTTATATAGAATTGTTATATCACATAATTGAATTTAGTACGATATTAAATTATTTTCATTTCAGAAAATATATTAACAATTCAATTAAATAAATAAATTTCATAATTTTTATAATGTAATATCAGTTTTCAATTCATTTCTTTTAAAGAAGATACAGCGTAATATAGTAGGAATAACAGCATATAGCGGAAATAGCGGGACTTAAAGCGAAAAGGCTATATTTGAGGCTATGTGGATAAATCGTAACGGTAGAAATCCGCTATAAGATATAGCAGGGCTATAGCGGGGAATAGCGGGACATTAATTGCACACTCTCTAATGCCGCTTAATAAAGATATTAAACAAATAATAAAAAACACTTCAAACACCCATCAATTTTGTTAACGCAAAATATTTAAATTTTTAAAACATTTCAAAGAATCACATTCAAATTTGTTCAGTGCTTCTTTGTAGGTTATCATTACCATATCTTATCACTTGAAATGAGCTTCAAACGGAATCATCTAACATCCTAGTATATTAAGTTTGAAAATTATCAAAGTAACTGCAATTTTTAATCGAGTATTAAATTGATAGAAAATTGTAGAAGAAAAGATTGAAGTTGATGAGATTTGACATCAATATTTTTAAGAAGATAAAAGAATGAATGTTTTTTTCTTTAAAATAAATTTTAAAAAATGATTGTGGGGAATTATGAGTGAGAGATGTACTTTATAAAATATTAATGGGTAAGAAAAAGGTGGATGGAAGAGTGGGTGTAATAGTAGTTCCCTAGATAAATGAGATATAAGGTACAAATGTCATAGTACAAAATACTCCAAACGGTTGGAGTTTAATAGAAACCAAACTTCATATAATAAGTCTTATATGCATGAAAGTTTCGACATGTTCTAAACCTCTCCTCCAACTAGCAATGTTCTCTTCTCTAAATCAACGTACTCTAGACAACAAAACAGACAATAAGAGAGGGTTGGACATAAAGTCTGGTGAAAAGGGAACACCATCGACTGCATGATCGTTGAGATATTATGACGTCTACAATATCAAGCGACATCATATGAGATAACAAAATTATATCTCAACCTGTATCTTCTCCTACATAAAACAAATTAGCACATTCACACTATAGTGTTATGCAAAACATGATAAGCCTAGCAAACTTCTTAAATCACAGTAACACTATGCTAGTGGGCCATAGTGAAAGAGTTAGTGCTACGACATAAGGCAATTATGTAATTTATTACATACATCTTAATCCGTAGTCAATCTTGTTCGTGATAAAGGTATTTGTTTTCTTTTATATATTTTATTATGTTGTGATATAAGGAATTGAGTAATTAATTTAAAGTATTTAACTAAGAAAATCCTTAAATAAAATGTTGTGTGATTGTACTTGCAAAAAAATATACTCGTGAGAATTAATCACTAAATTAAATAACATATTGTTTTAAATATTCTCAATCAAGATGTTTCAAGAAAGCATATCGACACATTTATTGAGACGAAAGTATGTGACGCTATCCAAATGTTGGGCAATGTATTACTCATGGTCGTTGGGGCACCAAAGGGACTCGTAGTTATTGGATAACCGTGAAATGATTTGTCCAAGAATTTCCTATTGGTTAATATTAACTAGGTCAACAGGATATCCAAGTGTGACAATGTTACGCATTTCCCTCGATTTGAGAATAGCGTGAAACTTCAATATGAATGCTCCACTTTGGCTATAGTTAAATCATGCCATGATAATCCATTGAACGACTATAGTTGGGTCTGAGTTGAAGCATTGAACATGAAGCACTATTTAGTAGATAATTTGTCTTCTTTGTTGTATGAGGTTAGTATCACATTCAGTTATAGTCAACTCAAAGTCAAAATCTTTGGTATAATGAAACAGTTGATAATGAATGTTATTATTGAAATAAAGAAAGTGTTTATGGACAAATCAAGTTGAATATGGATAACATTGGAACATTGACCAATACCAAATTCCAAATATCCTAAAGTGATATAGTTTTGATGAAGGGAACATGTGTAAATAATTGTCATTGTTGGTATTGAAAGAGTTAGTGGTATGCCATATATGCAATTATGTAATCATTACATGTATCTAAGTATGTGATCAATCTTGTCTGTAATAAAGGCATTTGCTTTTATGATATAAATAATCAAGTATTAAATTTAAGGCAGTTAAGAAAATCCTTCAATAAATGCTATGCGATCGTAGTTGCAAATAGTTGCAATCGTGAGTAATTGATCAAAAAGAAAAATAACATTTTGTTTTAAATATTCCTAGTCAAGATATTTCGAGAAAGGATATCGCTATATCCATTGAGACCGAAGTGCGTAACGCTCTCCAAATGTCGGATGGTGTATTATTCATAGCTGTTAAGGACGCCAACATGTTACGTATTCATAGTTATAACTATAGAATAACTCATCTGAGAGTTCCTAATATTGGTTAATAATAATGTAACGACCCGTAAATTTTAGTGGTTTTATTTAATTAATTGAATTTTTGTGAAATTTTAAATGATTGAATTTCGAAATAAAAATTTGATATTTGGAATACGTCTACTTAAACATAGAAAATGGTAAATTTTCATCTAAAAATATGGAAGTTTATTTATGGTGTAATTTTATTTCAATTTAAATCAGTGAATGTTGATGATAATAAAATATTTTCCAAACCTGAATATTTTTATATAATAAATTTGTAAATCATCTTTTGAGTGAGACATCATATTTCGTTTCTTCAAATTTGGACTGCTATTGCTCCATTTATCTTATTTTCGGCGTATTAGCAGTATTTTTGATACCGATGATCGACTTTTGATAAGATTGTCAAACCGTTGATATCTGTATATCGTTTTGATCTCTCGTCATGCTGATCTCCATACTATATTCATATATGTGTTTCGGTGTCCGGTGGATGACGAAAACTGTAAAACGTTGGACCGTATCAATATCCGTTTTACCTTTTTGTTTCTTCGTCCATTCGTTTTCCTCAGCTAAACGAATAGTCATAAACTTTTATTATTTCACAGACATCAATGTGTTGCGCTGTTCAATATCATGTGCCCTCGTCCTTTCATTTCTTTGGTTCCGACTAAACTTGCCTCAAAGAAATTTTGTTGAATATGCGCTTATATGATTTTTGTTTGATGATAATAAACATATATACATTCATTTAAATCTATTTGTTAATATACTATTTTGTTTTCACTGATTAAATAAATATTTGTTGAATAAAATAAATAACACGGAATTTGAATTCAAACGAATATTTTATTTAAACAAATATTTATTACAATTTTGAATAGTACAAATTCAAGCTCTCATTATACATATACAATTTTGATTCTAATTACATCACAATTCAATTTACATAAATTCCTCACTACATATCACTCACACTTGTAGTATTTATCTTCAACTTCATTCCAGTTAGAATTCAGCATCTGAGCAATCTGCAAAAATATACACCAACGCAGTAAAATTGAAAAAGAAATATTTTTGCAATATAAAATAAAATATGAATTTTTGAAAATAATATTTGCCTCGGTTATTTGGGTTGTTCGTCATGATCTATATTTGAATTCATCACACACGAACAATGTGACATGCATAGTGTATCACTGTACATGCCACAAGGCCGTGCACACCGATATACACTTGATAATGTTACAGGGACATGTGAGCACAAGGTCAAACCCAAAATAAAAAGACGGGTTCAACTCAGGTGCAATATAAATAAAGTCTCGACATCAGCACAAGGTCAAACCCGAGTTTTAAAACTGGATTCAACACAGGTGCACTTAAAAATGTGCAAGTATGGAAAAACGGTCTCGACAACTAAAACAAGTCTCGACCAAAAATCAGTGACAATATGTATGCGGCAATGCACAAGAGGCTAAGGCACAATACCACCAACATAACAGCAAACAAATGCCAGGTCGAACAATTATATACATCAACTACAAACATCAAGTGTCGACCAGGAAGCAATCCAGACCAACCAGAAAAGATGCAAACAAAATATGCAGTGCATACTTCAAGCCATGGACAGGTCGAAACCATTAAACCAGACTACAACTATAACATGAACCAAGGCAAAATATGTACAGCATGAATAAGATATGTACACAAGGCATGGGGGCACTGGACTACAACACGACCAATTTATGGACAAGTGACACCAGTAACAACAGCAGACAACAAGACTGTGAAGCAACTCAAAGACCATGTCGAAGTCATTCCAGCAAAATGACAGTGCAAACAAGTACCAGATATAACATGAGACAACCCAATATATACATGCAAATTCGACAAGCAACTAAAGGCAATAGGTCCAGTTACAACAAAGACCAAGTGCAGCATCAGGTCGGGCACGAAGGAATGTGAAAGAACAGAATTACTCACATATATGCAACATTTTTTTTATGTACCAATAAACTATGCAGTGAAGCCAAAGCAAACAGAGGGATCAATATAGCAACACAGCAAGCATATGAATGCACATACCAAGCTACATGAAGACCAGCAAATAAATGAAACAGCATGTATACATATATGCAGCTTGAATACGAATACATCAAGTCATGGTCCAAACCAGTAAACAACACTGTGAAGCCATAAGGTTCCAAATTACCAAAGTCATAGTGAACAAAGCAAGGTGTAACCAAAGTCACAGTGAAATCAACATCATCAGAAAAGATCAAGACCGAAGTCAGATGAAAATTAAACTGCAGTAACCAAACTAAGTCAAGATCAACAACGTGAAACCATGAGAATAAAGTCAACAGAAAAATGATCGGCGCTGAAGCCGTGGCAATCAACAAACCGTGGATATGATGAACAAGTCAAATTGACCACGATATCAAATCAACGCCGTCGCCATCAAGTAACAAAAAATATACGTTTTTGAACAAGTCGAAATCATCTCAATCGTCAATACAAAATCAAGCGGCCAGAGAAATCGATTGACAAATTCAAACATGTTTATACGAACGAAAATAAAGGAGATCGAATGCATATAAAACCCACAATCATCATCGGCAATTCATTCATCGAGTTCGAGTACGAAAATCAGAAAAGCACAAAAAGGGAAATTACATACCGAAGCAAAACAGTGAACTCGATCAAATAGAAGCGGCCAAGAGCGAACAACAGAGAACGAAGCACACGGAAATATCCATTAATCGATCAACAAAGGCGCGGCTTCAAATATTGTTTCAAACCCTAATTTGGATCAAAGGGACGAAGCCCTAAGTGAATTGCAAGAGGAACGACCACCGTAAACGAACGAAGGAACTAAAAGTGGTTCGGGTTGAATAATCAAAAGGGGGCCGGCCTATTATTTTAAGGGCTTTTTAATTTTTTTAATTAGGGTTTTTGTTTTTAAATTGCTGTTTAAATTTGTTTTTAAACTTTAACCGTTGTTATTTCTTGTCGTGTGACTAAGGGACAAGCTACGTGGCGTAGCTTGAGAATTCGCAACTCAGTGGTTGAGTTGTGGCAGGGTTTTGAGCGTAGAGTTAGGTTTAGTCGATAGCAGGTGTCGCGAGTTTATGTGTGTAAGCGTCTGACTATCTAATTTCTAGTAGAAACTTTGGGGGCAGCACGTAGGCAGGGTTTTGCCGAAGATGGGTAAATTCTATGTCGTTCTATTTCTGCATTTATTATTCTGCTATTATATGTGCTGCTATTGTTCTGTGATCTGTGTTGAAATTATTTTATAAGCTTCTGCAATTAATTTTTATAATTTATACCATCACCCTATTCACCCCCCTCTAGGGTGAAATCAATCCTACAAATTTGTTTCTATAAAGTCATATTTTTTTCCTCTTCTTTCAAAGCATGTTGCTTATCCCTCATCACATCAACACTCCCACCAGCATAGCAAACGACGCATACCCCTACGTCCATCTCTTCTACCTCCTCATCAGCCACACCTACCCAATCAACTCGGCCCTCGCCTGATCTCTCCGCTACATGACCCACCACCGAGCTTCCATCTCGGCCTCCTCCCTGACCACTTTCGCCTTCTTCCCTCAATAGCAATAAACGACGAAGCCAAGCTCACCAAGCCTCTCACCCGAAACCGACGTTCCACCCACACATGCACAGCCTCGTGCCGCTCCGACAAGCGCCGACCTCTCCTCCTTTGTCACCTTATCTCTTCCTCTCACGGCAACACGTGTGTATCTAAGGTATACATACATACATATATAATATTTGTACATGTTTACATATATATTCGTTAGTTTTAAATATACAATATATGTTATAAAGTATATAAATATATTGTTAAAGTATGTAAAGGTTTTGGTTATATTGGATCTGCAGTATATATAAAGTTGGATTTGTTAGTATATATTTCAAGATATATATTGCTTTGATATCTATGAGTTGCTTTTCATACTTATGTGCTGTTACGTATATACTTATGAGTTGCTTCTAGATTTTAGTATATATACTGTTATAATATATTTTTGTTCTTTCTTTAGCATATATATTTATATGTTCGAGTATATAATGTTATTTTAAAAGTGTGTGTGTGTGTATTAAGAGATATGGTATTTACAGTTGAGTTTGGTTTTATCAAACTGCAGCATAGATATATAAAAGTTTTATAAACTATATAAGATATGTTTGTTTTGTGTATATATAAAAGCTTGTATAAGATTTTTTGATATATATACATACGATGTTCTATGATACAAGCTTTGTATAGAATCTATAGTTTACAGTTTTATTTTATGATATATGTTAGTATTCTGGTTTTGTGTGAATATATATATATATATAATGATTTTTTTAAGCTATTGCGTATATGTTTTGTATATTTGACTGAGCTTTGACTTTTGATGACTTGTATGATGTGGGTATATTGTTTTAAATACATATTACGTATATAGATATTTAAATACATGAAAGTTTACAAACTATATTGCGTATAAATTGTTGTTGCATATATTATTAAGTATATATAGATCTTATTTTGATAGATATTTTAAATTGAAAATGGATTTTATGAAAACTTATCATATTATATGTTCATTTTGTTTCAGTTATATATATATTATAATAAATTGGTTATATTGATTTTTATAATAAATAATGATTTTGATTTTCTTTAGAAATATATACTACTTTTAGGGGCATTTCACTAGAAGGACAAACTTTGTTGTCCAATTAGTTTCTAGGACACACATCCACAGAAATTAATTTCAAGACCAAAGTCAGTAGAATAATTACTTTTAAGGACAAAATCAACGGTCCAATTACTTTCAAGGACATAATTTCATAGGTTTTTAGGCCTTAGAAACTAATTATATTGCATTTTGTCCTTAAAAGTAATTATTTTAGTTGTATGTCCTATAAACTAATTGCACTTGCTAAAGAGGCCCTTATGGCTAATTTCCACTTATTTTTAAATATGAGTTTAAAATCCTATATTAATTATTAGAGAATATATATATATAGATATAATATTTATTTGGTATCGGTTTATCAAGCTAATTTAATTCAGTCTCATCGATTTCTTATCTATCAGTTTGTCCGTTGAATCCGTATCCATCCAGCTTTGCTTCGGAATTCGTGATTGGATTCGTAACTCATCTCGTTCTCGTGCTTCCCTCTAGCCTCGAAAAGTGAGAAATCACTCACGATTAACATTCTTATATTTATTAAATTTGATTCCAATTGGAACGATAATTGAAATATGATGTTGTTAGTTATTGTTATCCCATTTTTTGGTCAAAGCTGGAATATCGACAAATTGGCAAGGAATTATGAGTATCAGGATTGGAGATCGGTTGGAATCAAGGCTACGATCGATATCATCAAAATTTTGTTGAACTCCGATCGGGACGAAATTGATTGGAGGTGATGATAAGGACTAGGAAAGGCTATGTTTCAAATTTCAAGTTAATCGGAGTTCGTATGGAGGAAATATGATGGATTCAAGGTGGGAAATGCATGTGGTTCGAATCCATCAAAAGGGTGCTCGGTTCGAATCGATCAGATTCGAACCCACCAGGATGGATTCGAACCCAACAGGTTCGCATCGATCAAGAGGCGTTGCGCAAGGACAGTTCGAATCGATACACTTCGTATCGAATGGCATGGTTTCGGCTTGGTAAAGTTCGCATCGATGGTTCTTCGAATCGATGGACTTCGACTCGATGGAGAGGCATAAAGGTGTATACTGGTTAGTTCGCATCGATGGTGGTTCGAATCCATAGGAACTCCATGGATTCAAAGGAGAGGGATTCGAAGGAGATGGATACGAGGGACATGGATTCGAAGGACGTGGATTCGAAAGGGATGGATTCAAAGAGGATGGACTCGGAGGGTATGGACTCGAAGGAAACAGGCTCGAAAGTCATGGACTCGAAGGAGGTGGCTTCGGAGAGTGTGGGTTCGAAGCATGGATTCGAACCATTCAGAACGCACGGATCCTTGAACTTGAAACGATCATATCTTCCAAACCGTTGATCCAAATGCAATGAAATTTTTACAGGAGCTTACATGCATGTTGAAGAATGTTCTCACCAAATTTCAGATCAATTGGATGATTTCTTGATCGATTCGAACCTCACTTCGAATCGATCCTGATGTGGGCCCGGACTTCCAGATTTCGGGCATGTGGGCCCCCTCACGTGCCTGAAGCGGTCTTCCCGGATTTTAGGAGAAATATCAGCCTCCTACGCTTATAAATAGAGCCCCTGGTCATTCAGAAAAGGGGTCGGAGGATTTGGAGAGAAAAAGCACACCCGGACGCTGCCAGAATCATTCCTTAACATCATTACTGCTATTTATTTCAAGTTTTGGACTTTGTAACTGCTGTAATCATCTGTAATCATCAAGGATAATCAATAAAAGGATAAAAACTTTGGAGTGGACGTAGGCCGGAGATAGCCGAACCACTATAAAACTTGTGTTTCTGTTCTTTATTTTTGGACTGTTGTTGAATATTTGCTGAGATCTGAGATTTGTGTTTTGAATATTGCTGATTTATATTCATACACTGGTGCTTTCACGATATTCGGGGTTTGTGACCAATTTTGGCACAAACACTTTGGTGCTTTCACTGAGAACGACTAGCACCCGCTACATCGGATTTGAAAGTTGGATTTGAAGATTTTAAAAGAGTTGGGATTCAAGGACAATAGCTAGGCAAAATAGTAGAAGGCAAAGGGCTGAGAGAAGCCAACAGGAAGGAAGTCAACAAGCATCCTCCGGAGCCGGGGAAGGACAAGCTTCAGTCTACATAACCCGGGATGAAATGGAGGCTATGGCAAATTCTTTGCAAGAAAGATTATTGAAGAGCCAACAGGAAATGATGCAGACTTTCTTTGAGCAAATGAGAGCTGCAGGGATGCAAAACTTAGGAACAGCTACAGCCGCTGTGGATGCAGGACAGGGGAATAGGGTCGTGGAACCCAATGGAGGACGAGATACGGAGCCAGAAGGCAATCAACAAGGGCTTGGGGGCAGGCCCACGGGATCCAATACAGGAGGACCTTTGGAAGGAATTCAACAGGCTAGAGCTAACATTGCTCCTAGTGAACCACACGAAGAATATGTACCAGAGTTCCCTCGGGGGCATGGGGGGCAACCCCCAACAGACAATACCGGATTAGCGGAAATTATCAGAAGAACTGTGCGGGGTGGTTTGACCAACAGAGACTTGGAAGGAGTGAATAGGAGTCCGTTCACTCAGGAAATAAGGATGGCTCAGAATCCACCTAAGTTTAAGCTACCTAGCGTGGAGGTATATGATGGTAAGGCAGACCCAACCGATCACTTGATGAGGTACACCAGACATATGGAGGTGCTGGGGGCATCGGAAGAAGTGATGGCCCGATGTTTCCCTTTGTATCTGACGGATTTAGCTGCAATGTGGTTTAGGCAGCTGGGAGAAGGATCTATCAGAACTTGGAGGGAATTGGTGGAAAAGTTTTGGGACAGTTTCGGGTTCACGTCAAGAGGCCGAAGAATGTGATGACATTGACATCAGTGAAGCAAAGGATGGATGAATCGCTTAGAGCTTTTCTAACTCGATTCAGTGCGGCAGTGGCTTCGGTGGATCGGCCTGATCCATCGATGGTTTTAATGGCAGCAGTATCAGGAGTCAGGGAGGACTCGGATTTCAAGGTATCTCTGATACGAGATCCCCCACAGGATCTCGACGAATTCTTTCACGAGGCAGAAAGGTTCCTTCGGCAGGAGGATGCGAGTACGGATGTAAAAGTAAAAAAGGTTAGTGCAGTCGAGGTTGGAGCAATATCCAGCGGTGGGTCGGATAAAGACAAAGGAAAAAGAAAATTGGACAATGATTCTGGAAACGCTAGGAAGCGATGGAAGGATCCAAAGTTTTCCACATACACAGGATTGAACGAGACGCTGGAGCGGATATACATGGATACTCGAAATCGCCTTCCCTACCGAAGGCCAGCCAGGAGAGAGCCTTCTGAACGAGAGAGGGCATCAAGGAGGCATTGTCTCTTCCATGACTTAGACGGACATGACACCAACAACTGCAGGCACTTGAAGGATATAATCGAGGAGCATGTAAGGAATGGACAGTTACGGCAATACGTCGGAACACGGAACGCAACGGTGGAGCAGGAGCAGCAACCGACAACCTCACACCGTGACGATGTGAGGCCCAGGGATGATGGTCGATTGATCATCCACTAATCAGGATAATGTGAAATAAGTAGCAGACTGCTGGCAAGCAACTAAGTCATTTACACATGTACGGGGACAGAGATAGCCCCTAGGCATGCTCTGAATGATGAAAAACTGTGATGCTATGGTTTGTGAAATTTATCTTTTGCTTTTGGATTGGACATTGCTTTTCTTTTTGGATCGGAGCTTGGATTGAGCTCCTGGTTTTGCTTGCTTTTTGATTTGGGTTTTTCTTTGGATGGTCGTTTTTGATTTTGAATGCTGCTTTGGATTTCTGGTTTTCTGGTTTATGATTTGGATTTTTTGGGTTTGGATGTTGGATTGGATTTTGATTGAATTTTCATCTGGTTTTGATAAATGGTCGTCGGGTATGGATTATGCCTGGCAAGGGGTGAGTCACTCTGCCCGAACATGGTAGATTGACTCATTCAGGTCGCTGAGTATGGACTATGCTCGGCAAGGGTCCGGAGTGACCAGGATTCGGCCTAGGGCTTAGGCCCTGTATTATCAATTGTTATTTTCAGGTCGTTGAGTATGGACTATGCTCAACAAGGGTCCGTAGGGACCAGGATTCGGTTTAGGACTTAAGCCATGGCATTACACGGCATCCAGGGACACTGGACCAAGGTCGTCAAGTGTGGATTACGCTTGGCAAGAACCCGGAGAGGTTAGCTTAACGTCCAGGGACACTGGACCAAGATCATCAAGTGTGGATTACGCTCGACAAGAACACGATGAGGCTAGCTTAACATCCAGGGACACCGGATCACGATCGTCATGTGTAGATTGCACTTGGCAAGAGCCCGGAGAGGTTATGGATTTGAATATCGACCCGGAGAGGTCCTGGATTCGGTTATTGGCTATTGAATAAGGATGGATTGGGACTCGGTTGTCGAGTTCGAATGGATATGGAATTGGCTAAGGCTTTGGTTACGGGATTTGGAATCGGGCATCGACTCGAAGCAGTCAAGGATGATATACTCTGGCATTGTGGCTATGGACTTCGGATATTGGATTCGGAACTATTCAAAACACGCCTTGTTATCACAAGGCATGTTTTGGGGGGCAAAGTGTTATCCCATTTTTTGGTCAAAACTGGAATATCGACAAATTGGCAAGGAATTATGAATATCAGGATTGGAGATCGGTTGGAATCAAGGCTACGATCGATATCGTCAAAATTTTGTTGAACTCCGATCGGGACGAAATTGATTGGAGGTGATGATAAGGACTAGGAAAGGCTATGTTTCAAATTTCAAGTTAATCGGAGTTCGTATGGAGGAAATATGATGGATTCAAGGTGGGAAATGCATGTGGTTCGAATCCATCAAAAGGGTGCTCGGTTCGAATCGATCAGATTCGAACCCACCAGGATGGATTCGAACCCAACAGGTTCGCATCGATCAAGAGGCGTTGCGCAAGGACAGTTCGAATCGATACACTTCGTATCGAATGGCATGGTTTCGGCTTGGTAAAGTTCGCATCGATGGTTCTTCGAATCGATGGACTTCGACTCGATGGAGAGGCATAAAGGTGTATACTGGTTAGTTCGCATCGATGGTGGTTCGAATCCATAGGAACTCCATGGATTCAAAGGAGAGGGATTCGAAGGAGATGGATACGAGGGACATGGATTCGAAGGACGTGGATTCGAAAGGGATGGATTCAAAGAGGATGGACTCGGAGGGTATGGACTCGAAGGAAACAGGCTCGAAAGTCATGGACTCGAAGGAGGTGGCTTCGGAGAGTGTGGGTTCGAAGCATGGATTCGAACCATTCAGAACGCACGGATCCTTGAACTTGAAACGATCATATCTTCCAAACCGTTGATCCAAATGCAATGAAATTTTTACAGGAGCTTACATGCATGTTGAAGAATGTTCTCACCAAATTTCAGATCAATTGGATGATTTCTTGATCGATTCGAACCTCACTTCGAATCGATCCTGATGTGGGCCCGGACTTCCAGATTTCGGGCATGTGGGCCCCATCACGTGCCTGAAGCGGTCTTCCCGGATTTTAGGAGAAATATCAGCCTCCTACGCTTATAAATAGAGCCCCTGGTCATTCAGAAAAGGGGCCGGAGGATTTGGAGAGAAAAAGCACACCCGGACGCTGCCAGAATCATTCCTTAACATCATTACTGCTATTTATTTCAAGTTTTGGACTTTGTAACTGCTGTAATCATCTGTAATCATCAAGGATAATCAATAAAAGGATAAAAACTTTGGAGTGGACGTAGGCCGGAGATAGCCGAACCACTATAAAACTTGTGTTTCTGTTCTTTATTTTTGGACTGTTGTTGAATATTTGCTGAGATCTGAGATTTGTGTTTTGAATATTGCTGATTTATATTCATACACTGGTGCTTTCACGATATTCGGGGTTTGTGACCAATTTTGGCACAAACACTTTGGTGCTTTCACTGAGAACGACTAGCACCCGCTACATCGGATTTGAAAGTTGGATTTGAAGATTTTAAAAGAGTTGGGATTCAAGGACAATAGCTAGGCAAAATAGTAGAAGGCAAAGGGCTGAGAGAAGCCAACAGGAAGGAAGTCAACAAGCATCCTCCGGAGCCGGGGAAGGACAAGCTTCAGTCTACATAACCCGGGATGAAATGGAGGCTATGGCAAATTCTTTGCAA
This sequence comes from Allium cepa, assembly GCA_030765085.1. Taxonomy (NCBI): domain Eukaryota; kingdom Viridiplantae; phylum Streptophyta; class Magnoliopsida; order Asparagales; family Amaryllidaceae; genus Allium; species Allium cepa. Next base: position 378,450,360 of record CM060932.1, read on the forward strand.
GAAAGATTATTGAAGAGCCAACAGGAAATGATGCAGACTTTCTTTGAGCAAATGAGAGCTGCAGGGATGCAAAACTTAGGAACAGCTACAGCCGCTGTGGATGCAGGACAGGGGAATAGGGTCGTGGAACCCAATGGAGGACGAGATACGGAGCCAGAAGGCAATCAACAAGGGCTTGGGGGCAGGCCCACGGGATCCAATACAGGAGGACCTTTGGAAGGAATTCAACAGGCTAGAGCTAACATTGCTCCTAGTGAACCACACGAAGAATATGTACCAGAGTTCCCTCGGGGGCATGGGGGGCAACCCCCAACAGACAATACCGGATTAGCGGAAATTATCAGAAGAACTGTGCGGGGTGGTTTGACCAACAGAGACTTGGAAGGAGTGAATAGGAGTCCGTTCGCTCAGGAAATAAGGATGGCTCAGAATCCACCTAAGTTTAAGCTACCTAGCGTGGAGGTATATGATGGTAAGGCAGACCCAACCGATCACTTGATGAGGTACACCAGACATATGGAGGTGCTGGGGGCATCGGAAGAAGTGATGGCCCGATGTTTCCCTTTGTATCTGACGGATTTAGCTGCAATGTGGTTTAGGCAGCTGGGAGAAGGATCTATCAGAACTTGGAGGGAATTGGTGGAAAAGTTTTGGGACAGTTTCGGGTTCACGTCAAGAGGCCGAAGAATGTGATGACATTGACATCAGTGAAGCAAAGGATGGATGAATCGCTTAGAGCTTTTCTAACTCGATTCAGTGCGGCAGTGGCTTCGGTGGATCGGCCTGATCCATCGATGGTTTTAATGGCAGCAGTATCAGGAGTCAGGGAGGACTCGGATTTCAAGGTATCTCTGATACGAGATCCCCCACAGGATCTCGACGAATTCTTTCACGAGGCAGAAAGGTTCCTTCGGCAGGAGGATGCGAGTACGAATGTAAAAGTAAAAAAGGTTAGTGCAGTCGAGGTTGGAGCAATATCCAGCGGTGGGTCGGATAAAGACAAAGGAAAAAGGAAATTGGACAATGATTCTGGAAACGCTAGGAAGCGATGGAAGGATCCAAAGTTTTCCACATACACAGGATTGAACGAGACGCTGGAGCGGATATACATGGATACTCGAAATCGCCTTCCCTACCGAAGGCCAGCCAGGAGAGAGCCTTCTGAACGAGAGAGGGCATCAAGGAGGCATTGTCTCTTCCATGACTTAGACGGACATGACACCAACAACTGCAGGCACTTGAAGGATATAATCGAGGAGCATGTAAGGAATGGACAGTTACGGCAATACGTCGGAACACGGAACGCAACGGTGGAGCAGGAGCAGCAACCGACAACCTCACACCGTGACGATGTGAGGCCCAGGGATGATGGTCGATTGATCATCCACTGATCAGGATAATGTGAAATAAGTAGCAGACTGCTGGCAAGCAACTAAGTCATTTACACATGTACGGGGACAGAGATAGCCCCTAGGCATGCTCTGAATGATGAAAAACTGTGATGCTATGGTTTGTGAAATTTATCTTTTGCTTTTGGATTGGACATTGCTTTTCTTTTTGGATCGGAGCTTGGATTGAGCTCCTGGTTTTGCTTGCTTTTTGATTTGGGTTTTTCTTTGGATGGTCGTTTTTGATTTTGAATGCTGCTTTGGATTTCTGGTTTTCTGGTTTATGATTTGGATTTTTTGGGTTTGGATGTTGGATTGGATTTTGATTGAATTTTCATCTGGTTTTGATAAATGGTCGTCGGGTATGGATTATGCCTGGCAAGGGGTGAGTCACTCTGCCCGAACATGGTAGATTGACTCATTCAGGTCGCTGAGTATGGACTATGCTCGGCAAGGGTCCGGAGTGACCAGGATTCGGCCTAGGGCTTAGGCCCTGTATTATCAATTGTTATTTTCAGGTCGTTGAGTATGGACTATGCTCAACAAGGGTCCGAAGGGACCAGGATTCGGTTTAGGACTTAAGCCATGGCATTACACGACATCCAGGGACACTGGACCAAGGTCGTCAAGTGTGGATTACGCTTGGCAAGAACCCGGAGAGGTTAGCTTAACGTCCAGGGACACTGGACCAAGATCATCAAGTGTGGATTACGCTCGACAAGAACACGATGAGGCTAGCTTAACATCCAGGGACACCGGATCACGATCGTCATGTGTAGATTGCACTTGGCAAGAGCCCGGAGAGGTTATGGATTTGAATATCGACCCGGAGAGGTCCTGGATTCGGTTATTGGCTATTGAATAAGGATGGATTGGGACTCGGTTGTCGAGTTCGAATGGATATGGAATTGGCTAAGGCTTTGGTTACGGGATTTGGAATCGGGCATCGACTCGAAGCAGTCAAGGATGATATACTCTGGCATTGTGGCTATGGACTTCGGATATTGGATTCGGAACTATTCAAAACACGCCTTGTTATCACAAGGCATGTTTTGGGGGGCAAAGTGTTATCCCATTTTTTGGTCAAAACTGGAATATCGACAAATTGGCAAGGAATTATGAATATCAGGATTGGAGATCGGTTGGAATCAAGGCTACGATCGATATCGTCAAAATTTTGTTGAACTCCGATCGGGACGAAATTGATTGGAGGTGATGATAAGGACTAGGAAAGGCTATGTTTCAAATTTCAAGTTAATCGGAGTTCGTATGGAGGAAATATGATGGATTCAAGGTGGGAAATGCATGTGGTTCGAATCCATCAAAAGGGTGCTCGGTTCGAATCGATCAGATTCGAACCCACCAGGATGGATTCGAACCCAACAGGTTCGCATCGATCAAGAGGCGTTGCGCAAGGACAGTTCGAATCGATACACTTCGTATCGAATGGCATGGTTTCGGCTTGGTAAAGTTCGCATCGATGGTTCTTCGAATCGATGGACTTCGACTCGATGGAGAGGCATAAAGGTGTATACTGGTTAGTTCGCATCGATGGTGGTTCGAATCCATAGGAACTCCATGGATTCAAAGGAGAGGGATTCGAAGGAGATGGATACGAGGGACATGGATTCGAAGGACGTGGATTCGAAAGGGATGGATTCAAAGAGGATGGACTCGGAGGGTATGGACTCGAAGGAAACAGGCTCGAAAGTCATGGACTCGAAGGAGGTGGCTTCGGAGAGTGTGGGTTCGAAGCATGGATTCGAACCATTCAGAACGCACGGATCCTTGAACTTGAAACGATCATATCTTCCAAACCGTTGATCCAAATGCAATGAAATTTTTACAGGAGCTTACATGCATGTTGAAGAATGTTCTCACCAAATTTCAGATCAATTGGATGATTTCTTGATCGATTCGAACCTCACTTCGAATCGATCCTGATGTGGGCCCGGACTTCCAGATTTCGGGCATGTGGGCCCCATCACGTGCCTGAAGCGGTCTTCCCGGATTTTAGGAGAAATATCAGCCTCCTACGCTTATAAATAGAGCCCCTGGTCATTCAGAAAAGGGGCCGGAGGATTTGGAGAGAAAAAGCACACCCGGACGCTGCCAGAATCATTCCTTAACATCATTACTGCTATTTATTTCAAGTTTTGGACTTTGTAACTGCTGTAATCATCTGTAATCATCAAGGATAATCAATAAAAGGATAAAAACTTTGGAGTGGACGTAGGCCGGAGATAGCCGAACCACTATAAAACTTGTGTTTCTGTTCTTTATTTTTGGACTGTTGTTGAATATTTGCTGAGATCTGAGATTTGTGTTTTGAATATTGCTGATTTATATTCATACACTGGTGCTTTCACGATATTCGGGGTTTGTGACCAATTTTGGCACAAACACTTTGGTGCTTTCACTGAGAACGACTAGCACCCGCTACATCGGATTTGAAAGTTGGATTTGAAGATTTTAAAAGAGTTGGGATTCAAGGACAATAGCTAGGCAAAATAGTAGAAGGCAAAGGGCTGAGAGAAGCCAACAGGAAGGAAGTCAACAAGCATCCTCCGGAGCCGGGGAAGGACAAGCTTCAGTCTACATAACCCGGGATGAAATGGAGGCTATGGCAAATTCTTTGCAAGAAAGATTATTGAAGAGCCAACAGGAAATGATGCAGACTTTCTTTGAGCAAATGAGAGCTGCAGGGATGCAAAACTTAGGAACAGCTACAGCCGCTGTGGATGCAGGACAGGGGAATAGGGTCGTGGAACCCAATGGAGGACGAGATACGGAGCCAGAAGGCAATCAACAAGGGCTTGGGGGCAGGCCCACGGGATCCAATACAGGAGGACCTTTGGAAGGAATTCAACAGGCTAGAGCTAACATTGCTCCTAGTGAACCACACGAAGAATATGTACCAGAGTTCCCTCGGGGGCATGGGGGGCAACCCCCAACAGACAATACCGGATTAGCGGAAATTATCAGAAGAACTGTGCGGGGTGGTTTGACCAACAGAGACTTGGAAGGAGTGAATAGGAGTCCGTTCGCTCAGGAAATAAGGATGGCTCAGAATCCACCTAAGTTTAAGCTACCTAGCGTGGAGGTATATGATGGTAAGGCAGACCCAACCGATCACTTGATGAGGTACACCAGACATATGGAGGTGCTGGGGGCATCGGAAGAAGTGATGGCCCGATGTTTCCCTTTGTATCTGACGGATTTAGCTGCAATGTGGTTTAGGCAGCTGGGAGAAGGATCTATCAGAACTTGGAGGGAATTGGTGGAAAAGTTTTGGGACAGTTTCGGGTTCACGTCGAGAGGCCGAAGAATGTGATGACATTGACATCAGTGAAGCAAAGGATGGATGAATCGCTTAGAGCTTTTCTAACTCGATTCAGTGCGGCAGTGGCTTCGGTGGATCGGCCTGATCCATCGATGGTTTTAATGGCAGCAGTATCAGGAGTCAGGGAGGACTCGGATTTCAAGGTATCTCTGATACGAGATCCCCCACAGGATCTCGACGAATTCTTTCACGAGGCAGAAAGGTTCCTTCGGCAGGAGGATGCGAGTACGGATGTAAAAGTAAAAAAGGTTAGTGCAGTCGAGGTTGGAGCAATATCCAGCGGTGGGTCGGATAAAGACAAAGGAAAAAGGAAATTGGACAATGATTCTGGAAACACTAGGAAGCGATGGAAGGATCCAAAGTTTTCCACATACACAGGATTGAACGAGACGCTGGAGCGGATATACATGGATACTCGAAATCGCCTTCCCTACCGAAGGCCAGCCAGGAGAGAGCCTTCTGAACGAGAGAGGGCATCAAGGAGGCATTGTCTCTTCCATGACTTAGACGGACATGACACCAACAGCTGCAGGCACTTGAAGGATATAATCGAGGAGCATGTAAGGAATGGACAGTTACGGCAATACGTCGGAACACGGAACGCAACGGTGGAGCAGGAGCAGCAACCGACAACCTCACACCGTGACGATGTGAGGCCCAGGGATGATGGTCGATTGATCATCCACTGATCAGGATAATGTGAAATAAGTAGCAGACTGCTGGCAAGCAACTAAGTCATTTACACATGTACGGGGACAGAGATAGCCCCTAGGCATGCTCTGAATGATGAAAAACTGTGATGCTATGGTTTGTGAAATTTATCTTTTGCTTTTGGATTGGACATTGCTTTTCTTTTTGGATCGGAGCTTGGATTGAGCTCCTGGTTTTGCTTGCTTTTTGATTTGGGTTTTTCTTTGGATGGTCGTTTTTGATTTTGAATGCTGCTTTGGATTTCTGGTTTTCTGGTTTATGATTTGGATTTTTTGGGTTTGGATGTTGGATTGGATTTTGATTGAATTTTCATCTGGTTTTGATAAATGGTCGTCGGGTATGGATTATGCCTGGCAAGGGGTGAGTCACTCTGCCCGAACATGGTAGATTGACTCATTCAGGTCGCTGAGTATGGACTATGCTCGGCAAGGGTCCGGAGTGACCAGGATTCGGCCTAGGGCTTAGGCCCTGTATTATCAATTGTTATTTTCAGGTCGTTGAGTATGGACTATGCTCAACAAGGGTCCGAAGGGACCAGGATTCGGTTTAGGACTTAAGCCATGGCATTACACGGCATCCAGGGACACTGGACCAAGGTCGTCAAGTGTGGATTACGCTTGGCAAGAACCCGGAGAGGTTAGCTTAACGTCCAGGGACACTGGACCAAGATCATCAAGTGTGGATTACGCTCGACAAGAACACGATGAGGCTAGCTTAACATCCAGGGACACCGGATCACGATCGTCATGTGTAGATTGCACTTGGCAAGAGCCCGGAGAGGTTATGGATTTGAATATCGACCCGGAGAGGTCCTGGATTCGGTTATTGGCTATTGAATAAGGATGGATTGGGACTCGGTTGTCGAGTTCGAATGGATATGGAATTGGCTAAGGCTTTGGTTACGGGATTTGGAATCGGGCATCGACTCGAAGCAGTCAAGGATGATATACTCTGGCATTGTGGCTATGGACTTCGGATATTGGATTCGGAACTATTCAAAACACGCCTTGTTATCACAAGGCATGTTTTGGGGGGCAAAGTGTTATCCCATTTTTTGGTCAAAACTGGAATATCGACAAATTGGCAAGGAATTATGAATATCAGGATTGGAGATCGGTTGGAATCAAGGCTACGATCGATATCGTCAAAATTTTGTTGAACTCCGATCGGGACGAAATTGATTGGAGGTGATGATAAGGACTAGGAAAGGCTATGTTTCAAATTTCAAGTTAATCGGAGTTCGTATGGAGGAAATATGATGGATTCAAGGTGGGAAATGCATGTGGTTCGAATCCATCAAAAGGGTGCTCGGTTCGAATCGATCAGATTCGAACCCACCAGGATGGATTCGAACCCAACAGGTTCGCATCGATCAAGAGGCGTTGCGCAAGGACAGTTCGAATCGATACACTTCGTATCGAATGGCATGGTTTCGGCTTGGTAAAGTTCGCATCGATGGTTCTTCGAATCGATGGACTTCGACTCGATGGAGAGGCATAAAGGTGTATACTGGTTAGTTCGCATCGATGGTGGTTCGAATCCATAGGAACTCCATGGATTCGAAGGAGAGGGATTCGAAGGAGATGGATACGAGGGACATGGATTCGAAGGACGTGGATTCGAAAGGGATGGATTCAAAGAGGATGGACTCGGAGGGTATGGACTCGAAGGAAACAGGCTCGAAAGTCATGGACTCGAAGGAGGTGGCTTCGGAGAGTGTGGGTTCGAAGCATGGATTCGAACCATTCAGAACGCACAGATCCTTGAACTTGAAACGATCATATCTTCCAAACCGTTGATCCAAATGCAATGAAATTTTTACAGGAGCTTACATACATGTTGAAGAATGTTCTCACCAAATTTCAGATCAATTGGATGATTTCTTGATCGATTCGAACCTTACTTCTAATCGATCCTGATGTGGGCCCGGACTTCCAGATTTCGGGCATGTGGGGCCCCTCACGTGCCTGAAGCGGTCTTCCTGGATTTTAGGAGAAATATCAGCCTCCTACGCTTATAAATAGAGCCCCTGGTCATTCAGAAAAGGGGCCAGAGGATTTGGAGAGAAAAAGCACACCCGGACGCTGCCAGAATCATTCCTTAACATCATTACTGCTATTTATTTCAAGTTTTGGACTTTGTAACTGCTGTAATCATCTGTAATCATCAAGGATAATCAATAAAAGGATAAAAACTTTGGAGTGGACGTAGGCCGGAGATAGCCGAACCACTATAAAACTTGTGTTTCTGTTCTTTATTTTTGGACTGTTGTTGAATATTTGCTGAGATCTGAGATTTGTGTTTTGAATATTGCTGATTTATATTCATACACTGGTGCTTTCACGATATTCGGGGTTTGTGACCAATTTTGGCACAAACAGTTATTCACATTGCTATATATATGTTATTATCTATATCGGTTCACCTATGACATCTGACACTATTATATGTTATTTATATTGATGATATATGCATGTTATATTATTATCATAACTGTTATCACTCTACAAGTTCCCTGTTAGCATAAAATTCACTATGGGTTGAAATGATACATACACGAACGATCTATAGAATAGGAGAAAATCGCTATGGGTTGAAATGATAAAACCAAGCGATTTTCATTTGAATTGAATTTAGGATTGCGGGTTAAAATGATATATACCCGTATATATTTAAATTGCGGATTGAAATGATAAATATCTGTATCACTTGACCGTAGGATAGAAAATTATATACAAACACCGTTGGTCTATATATAAATATTTTGAAGTGATTTTTATGGTTATTGGAAAGAAATATATGGTTTTATATAAATACTGATTTTAGATATTATATAAATGTTATTTTTTATATAGTTAAATTTTTTTGATTTTAAGTTGTGTATAAATTTGTTTTAATATAAAATAGGTTTATTAATAAATTTTGATTTTATTAAAATATAATTTGGTTAAGTATTTATTTAAATTATATTTTAATATAGAGTTTATAATGATTTAATAAATTAAGGTTGATAAGATAGATTTGAAATTGATTTGGAATTATATTTAATTAATAATTTATTTAATTAAATCAATTTGAAACTTATGGAATTTGAGATTTTTAAATGATACAATTTTATAACTTGATTTTGGTTTAAGGTGATTTAAATGAATATTTCAAGTTTAAAATAAAGTAAAGGGAATATTTAGTAATTTGTAACTGAGGGTTTTATTCAAATGATATTGGATCTAGTTAGGGAATATTCAGTTATTTGAAATTTTGAATTTTATTTAAAAGATATTGGATTTATTAAGTAAATATTTCAAACCTAAATAATAGTAAAGTAAATTTGATATATATGTGTTATCAAATTTAGTTTTGAAATGTTGAATATTTAAAGCTTTGAAATATTTTGAAATTGAAATGGTTTATTGTGGTTCAAATCTGTATTTGAAATCGATATAATTTGAAATGGTAAAAAATTTGAATTTTGGAATTCGAGTTCATTGTAATTGATTCGTGAAATGTAAGGAAGCTATTTTATTATATATTATTTTAATATCTAAACCGGTTAGGTGGGAAGTATTATGATTCCAAAGCATTATTATTTCTAAATTTTGATTTCCAAAGTGTTGATTTAGAAAGTTTTATAACCTTGAAGAACTATGATTTTGGAAGTGAAAATATTTGAAATGGAAATAATATCGTATTTATATGGATATATTTGAATGGAAATGATATCTTATTGATATGGTTTTGAAATGGCAATGATATTTTGGTTTTGAAGTGTAAACTATTTTGAAATGACCGTGGTATTATAATAACGGTTGGTTGTTAAAGAGACCGGGATCGGAAGTTATAGTGCTCTCTGCCAACTCCGAAAACCACTTTAACAACTGTGTACGCTGTGAAGATTTCAGAATGAAGTAGGATGGTAGCGACGTTCTATTGAGGTATATATGTGGACCTGACTCCCGTGAGTTAGCTTAAGGTGGCTAAAACCAGAGCAATTGACGGGCCAATGAGGTAGCTCCTCTGATCGGACACACTTCTTCGATACCATTCTATTACTTTGTGATTGATTGGGTGCACTCTTTGTTTTTTTTTGGGAGTGTGGCTCGAGGTGGGCAGTAGCTGCGGTTATGCGTTACCACCAGCCCGGAAGTGTAATTGATATATCTACCTTGGCATTGCCTAGTTTTGCCGTGTCATCTACCCTATCGTGCTTTACTACAAGTTTGATTTGTGTCGTACCTATGCAGTATCCTTTGGTAGCCTCCCGATCAGGAGGGACTACGCTACTGTATAGACTATTAGCACTATAAAATGTGTTAAGGGGGATATGGGTAACGCCTTAATGCTATTTTTAAATAGTTTACTTTACTTTAGACATTATTATAATAGCGTATATTGCTACATGGTAGGTAGTTTGATGGATCCTTAGAGGATGGTTATCCCAAACATCTTTTGAGTTACTTGTATTTCAATTGTTATTTCACTTGAGTTGGATTTATTGATATAAGAATGTTAATCCTGACTCGAGTGTTTTGTATTTTGCTTTACGCTCGGGTCAGACTCAGTAGCACAACATCTGAGACTCACCTTTGGAGTTGGACCTTCGTTTGGAGATCCATCTACGTCCTTCTAGTTTTCAGATATTCAGTTGATTCTAGTGATGTATTATGATCTTATATTTGACTATTGTATTCAAGACGTCTACTGTATCTTATTTGTAACAACCCGATATTTTCAACCATTCGCATCCGCACATGTCGGGCTTGAATTGCTCAAAATATCGCGTTGTAAATAAAAATTTGGCAAATCTCAGAATATACAGTAAATAAATAATCACATATCACAGACACAAACTATTTAATAATGCAACGGAAGTAAAAGAGATAGTAGTTCATGAAGCTACTATATATATATATATAAGATACATCATAATTAAACAAGATACAATAGAGGAGTAATAAGATACATCAGGTACAAATTAGAATACATCACTGGAATTACTGGATACTGAAAGCAAAATAGATGGCTGGATCTTCAAGCAAAGCTCCAACTTCGAAAGTGACTCTTGAATGCTAAATCACTAAGTCCGACCCAAGCGTAAACCAAAACACAAAACACTCGAGTTAGGACATAATACTTATGAACTGTAAATCAACTCAAGTGAATAGCAACAAAATGCATCAACAACTTAAAGGATGCTTGGGATAGCCCATTCTTTAAGGATCCGTTAAACTATTTACTATGTAGTAATATTTTTCTATTATAATAATGTCCAATAGTAAAATAAACTTACTTTGAAATAGCATTAAGGGGTTACCCATATAGCCCTTAACGCGTAATAGTGCCAGTAGTCTAGACAGTACATGTATATATCCTGATCGGGAGACTAAGAGAAGATACTTCATAGGTACGACACAAATCAAACTCGTAGTAAAGCCCGCTAGGGTAGGTGACACGACACACAAGGCAATGCCAAGGTAGATATACCAATTACGCACATGGGCTGGTGGTAAACTACGCCCACCACAGAACACACTCCAATCAAAATCAAAGGATGACCATCAAATCAATCACAAGTAAGAGTATAGTATCGAAGAAGTGCGTCCAACCAGAGGAGCTAACCTTTTTGGCCAGATATCGCTCATGTTTTAGCCACCTTAATCTAACTCACGGGAGTCGGATCCACCTTTATACCTCAATAGGATCGTCGCCACCATCCTACTTCATTCTGGAATCTTCACCGCGTACGCGGTTGTCAAAGTGGTTTTCGGAGTTGGCAGAGAGTATGACAACTTCCGATCACGGTCTCTTTAACAACCAATCGTTATTATAACGCCGTGGTCATTTCAAAATAGTTTATACTTCAAAAATCAAATCATTTCATTTCAAAACTATATTCCTTCAAAATAGTTTATACTTCGAAACCAAAAACATTTTTATTTCAAAACTATATTCAAAACAATACAATATCATTTCCATTTCAAACATATATTCACCTTTCAAAATCATATTACTTCAAAGTTATAACTCTTTCCAAAACAAAAATACTTGAAATCATTACACTTTGGAAATCCGAAAGCATACATTTGAAATCATGAAACATTCCTTTAATTCTTTACATTTTACAAATTTATTCAAATCAACCCAAGTTCTTAAATTTCCAATTTAATTCAATTCAGTCTATCAGTTTCAATTCAAAACCATTTCAAATCTTATCAATTTCAAAATACAGATTTGATCCATAAAATAAACTATTCAATTTTTCGTATATTTCAAAGCTTTAATATCCCACATTTCAAAATTAAATTTTTAAAATTTCATGAATCTCTTAATTTAACTTCATTATTACTTAGTTTTGCAATATTCATTTCATAAATCCAATATCATTTAAATAAACCCAAATTACAAGTAAACCAAAATATCCTTTCATACTAATATAAATTTCAAATATTCATTTATCGAATAAATCAAATAAATCAAAATCAAATATCATTCCAAATTCACATTCTTTATCAAAATAAAGATCAAATCATTTCCAAACCATTTCAAAATATCAAAATATCACATCCTTTCAAAACCTCATTATCCAGTTATTATTTGAATTCAAATTCAAATATTCAAATTTAAATACCTTTTTAAATTCAAAGTTATCATTCATTTAATATTTCAAATATCATTTCAAATCACATTTCAAAAATTCATTCAGAAATTCATTTATTTCATTACATTTCATTCCATTTAACACATAACAAAGTAAACATTATTTAAATTCAAATTCAATTTAAATTCCTTTAAAATTCAAATTTAAATATTAAAATATATTCAAAAATTCTCAAATTTCACTATTAATCAATTCCAAAAGCTAAATCATTTAACACTTTAAAACATAACTCAAACAGTGTTAAAATTTATAATATTTCAAAACAACATTTATAAAGTGCTACAGTAGGTATTTAGTTTCCAAAATAGTTCCGGTACAACAGCATTTATAAAATGCCGCAATAGATATTTAGTTATTTCAAACATAGTTAAATTCCAAAACAACAACACTTAAAAATGTTGTCATAAGTATTTAGTTATTTTAGAACTTTAGGTAAATTTCAGAAATGATAGCATTTACCAAATGCCATCGTAAAACCACATTTTTGGAAATGCTATTAATAAAAATTCTAGAATTAATAAAACTTCAATTTTTGCTAATTTTAAACTTATAAATCATATTTTTAGGCTTCAAAATTTCACATTTAAATAATTTTAACATATGATTTATCACAACAAAATTTTATAATTAAATACCCCATTTAAAACTCAATTCATTTGTTAAGTCAAATTTCACTGTTTTCTAAACTTATTAATTTAACAAAAACTTAAAATTTTACTTCAAATATCATTTCAAAACTTTAAATTTAATTTCCATTATTTACTTACATTTCAAAAATATGATTTAAGGTCAAAAATCACATTTACTTCAAATTTACATAATTAAGTTCAATTCAAATATTTAACTTTCTTAAAACCATAAAATATATATTTTTAAATCAAAATTCCATACTTTAAAAATACATAACTTAAGAAAAATCATTTAAAAAATACCACGGGGTCTTTATATAATTTTATAACCTAGGTCAAGTGATACAGATATGTATCATTTCAATCCATAATTTAAAATAAAAACCCGGTTCTATCATTTCAAACCCGCAATCCCAAGTCAAATAAAATACAATAAAAATCACTTGAGCCTATCAATTCAGCTCATAATGATTTTTCCCTATTCTAATATTCATTCGGGTATGTATCATTTCAACCTCTATTCTAATAGGGAACTCGCAATGTGAACATATACATAAACAATATAAACAAATATACTAATATGTTAATGTCATAATATAATGTCATTTATCATATGTCAAGTGATAATTAACAAAGTTAACGTAGTAATAACATGGAATAACATATTATATAACCATCATTAGCTTGCATAACATTTTAAATTACTAATCACTTGTCATCATTTACCATTTCATAAGTAATAATGTCAGAGTGAGACAGACTCACCTTTATCAAAGCTAGAGATCATAACAACACATACAAGAGCGATTCCAAAGGCATGACAAGCACGATTTGATTTGAATAGATGAAGAGCCAAGATATTGATCTTGTATACAACAATTAAACAGTGCAATTATAAGTATATATTCAACCAAATTTAAATTGAAACAAAAGCGGAATTTTGAATTAACATATGACTTAACTAAGCTTTTAAATCAAAATTGCTTGATCTCAGCTCAACTTTTGCTCGGCCATACATGTTTAAAGGCTCGACCATGAAGGTTCTATTCGTGGTAAGGCTCGGGTTTGGCTCACATATGCACGGCTAGGCTAAGGAGATGAAGAGAAAGGGGTTACAACATGGAATACAAAGGCTCAAAGGCCATGAAGTGGATTTTGATGCAACATAGGCTCGGACTTTGCCAATGTTTGGCTCGTCCATGGTTCATTTCAAGTCAGGTCAGGTCAGGTCTGAAGGGGCGGCCAGAGGTTATGTCAGGTCAAGTCATGGCTGGTGGTGGAGCTAAGGGTGGCGGTCGAGGCTATAACATGAAGTGGTGATGGGAAATAGGGGTTTGGCTAGGAAATTTGCAAAGTTTTGTGGTGATTGCTTCATAGGGTGGGCATGGCCATGACTGGACAGATAAGAGGGGTGGTTTGCTGCGGATGATGAGCGAAAGGAGATGGTAGTGGTGGTCGGTGAAGATGGTGGTGGTTGTGGCCGAGCAAAGCTAGAGAAAGCAAGACAAAAATCAAAGAAAAAGTGAAGAAGAACATGAGAAAGAGGAAGCCATTACTTACATTTTTTTCTCAAAAATGAAATAGCCGATGCGATGAAGAGAAAGAGAAGTTTTAACATGCAAATAATTGAGAATACACGGCCAATGCAAAAGAAATGGACGGCCAAAGGGAAATGAAAAGACTAGGCTAATGAAAAGTCACAAGTTAAAAGCACAAAAGTTTCTTTGAATTTCCAATTTTACTAATTCACTTTAAACAAATAAAAAATCAAGTAAATAAAATAAAAAGCTGAATAAAATAAAGTTATATATATACTTATGTGCTATTACATATATACTTATGAGTTGCTTCTAGATTTTAGTATATATACTATTATAATATATATTTGTGTTCTTTCTTTAGTATATATATTTATATGTTCGAGTATATAATGTTATTTTCAGTGTGTGTGTGTGTATTAAGAGGTATGGTATTTGTAGTTGAGTTTGGTTTTATCGATCTGCTACATAGATATATAAAAGTTTTATAAGCTATATAAGATATGTTTGTTTTGTGTATATATAAAAGCTTGTATAAGAATTTTTGATATATATATATACGATGTTCTGTGATACAAGCTTTGTATAGAATCTATAGTTTACAGTTTTATTTTATGATATATGTTAGTATTCTAGTTTCGTGTGAATATATATATATATGTATATATATATAATGATTTTTTTAAGCTATTGCGTATATGTTTTGTTTATTTGACTGAGCTTTGACTTTTGATGACTTGTATGATGTGGGTATATTGTTTTAAATACATATTGCGTATGTAGATATTTAAATACATGAAAGTTTACAAACTATATTGCATATAAACTGTTGTTGAGTATATTATTAAGTACATATAGATCTTATTTTGATAGATATTCTAAGTTGAATATGGATTTTATGAAAATTTATCATATTATATGTTTATTTTGTTTCAGTTATATATATATATATCTTATAATATATTGTTTATATTGATTTTTATAATAAATAATGATTTTAATTTTCTTTAGAAATATATGTTATTTTTAAATATGAGTTTAAAATCCTATAATAATTATTAGATATATTATATATATAATATTTATTTGGTATCGGTTTATCAAGCTAATTTAATTCAGCCTCGTCGATTTCTTATCTACCAGTTTGTCAGCTGAATTCCTATCCATCTAGCTTTGCTTTCGAATTCGTGCTTGGATTCTTAACTTATCTCGTTCTCGTGCTTCTCTCTAGCCTCGAAAGGTGAGCGATCACTCATAATTAACGTTTTTATATTTATTAAATTTGATTCCAATTAGAACGACAATTGAAATATGCCGTTGTTAGTTATTCACATTGCTATATATATGCTGTTATTTATATCGGTTTACCTATGACATCTAACACTACTATATGTTATTTATATTGATGATATATGCCAGTTATATTATTATCATATATGTTATCACTCTACAAGTTCTCTGTTAGCATAGAATTCACTATGGGTTGAAATGATACATACCCGAACGATCTGTAGAATAGGAGAAAATCGCTATGGGTTGAAATGGTAAACCCAAGCAATTTTCATTTGAATTGAATTAGGATTGCAGGTTGAAATGATATATACCCGTATATATTTAAATTGCAGATTGAAATGATAAATATCCGTATCACTTGACCATAGGATATATATACAAACATCGTTGGTCTATATATAAATATTTTGAAATGATTTCTATGTTTTTCGGAAAGAAATATATGACTTTATATAAATATTGATTTTAGAAATTATATAAACGTTATTTTTTTATATAATTAATTTTTTTTGATTTTAAGCTGTGTATAAATTTGTTTTAATATAAAATAAGTTTAATAATAAAGTTTGATTTTATTAAAATATAATTTGGTTAAGTATTTATTTAAATTATATTCTAATATAGAGTTTATAATGATTTAATAAATTAAGGTTGAGAAGATAGATTTGAAATTGATTTGAAATTATATTCAATTAAGAATTTATCTAATTAAATCAATTTGAAACTTATGGAATTTGAGATTTTTAAAGGATATG
Organism: Allium cepa; assembly: GCA_030765085.1. Lineage (NCBI taxonomy): Eukaryota > Viridiplantae > Streptophyta > Magnoliopsida > Asparagales > Amaryllidaceae > Allium > Allium cepa. The sequence continues at coordinate 378,466,672 of CM060932.1, forward strand.
ATTTTATACCTTGATTTTGGTTTAAGGTGATTTAAATGAATATTTCAAGTCTAAAATAAAGTAAAGGGAATATTTATTGATTTGTAATTGAGGGTTTTATTTAAATGATATTGGGTCTATTTAGGGAATATTCAGTTATTTGAAATTTGAAGTTTTATTTAAAAGATATTGGATTTATTAAGTAAATACTTCAAACCTAAATAATAGTAAAGTAAATTTGATATATATATATATGTGTGTGTGTGTGTGTGTGTGTGTGTGTGTGTGTGTGTGTTATTAAATTTAGTTTTGAAATGTTGAATATTTAAAGCTTTGAAATATATTGAAATTGAAATGGTTTATTGTGGTTCAAATCTGTATTTGAAATCGATATAATTTGAAATGGTAAAAAAATTGAATTTTGGAATTCGAGTTGATTTGTAATTGATTCGTGAAATGTAGGGAAGCTATTTTATTATATATTATTTTAATATCTAAACCGGTTAGGTGGGAAGAATTATGATTCCAAAGCATTATTATTTCTAAATTTTGATTTCTAAAGTGTTGATTTAGAAAGTGTTATAACTTTGAAGAACTATGATTTTGGAAGTGAATATATTTGAAATGGAAATAATATCGTATTGATATGGATATATTTGAAATGGAAATGATATCTTATTGACATGGTTTTGAAATGGAAATGGTATTTTGGTTTTGAAGTATAAACTATTTTGAAATGACCACGGTGTTATAATAACGGTTGGTTGTTAAAGAGACCGGGATCGGAAGTTGTCATGCTCTCTGCTAACTCCGAAAACCACTTTAACAACTGTGTACGCGGTGGAGATTCCAGAATGAAGTATGATGGTAGCGACGTTCTAGTGTGGTATATACGTGGACCCGACTCCCGTGAGTTAGCTTAAGGTAGTTAAAACAGGAGCAATTGACGGGCCAATGAGGTAGCTCCTCTGATCGGCGGACACACTCCTTCGATACCATTCTATTACTTTGTGATTGATTGGGTTCACTCTTTGATTTTTTTTTTGGGAGTGTGGCTCGAGGTGGGTAGTAGCTGTGGTTATCCGTTACCACCAGCCCAGAAGTGTAATTGATATATCTACCCAGGCATTGCCTAGTTGTGCCGTGTCACCTACCCTATCATGCTTTACTACAAGTTTGATTTGTGTCGTACCTGTGGAGTAGCCTTTGGTGGCCTCCTGATCATGAGGGACTACTGTACTGTATAGACTATTGGCACTATAAAATGTGTTAAGGGGGATATGGGTAACGCCTTAATGCTATTTTTAAATAGTTTACTTTACTTTAGACATTATTATAATAGCGTATATTACTACATGGTAGATAGTTTAATGGATCCTTAGAGGATGGTTATCCCAAACATCCCTTTGAGTTACTTGTATTTCAGTTGTTATTTCACTTGAGCTGGATTTATTGATATAAGAATGTTAATCCTAATCGAGTCTTTTGTGTTTTGCTTTACGCTCGGGTCAGACTCAGTAGCACACCATCCGAGACTCACCTTTGGAGTTGGAGCTTCATTTGGAGATCCATCTACATCCTTCCAGTTTTCAGATATTCAGTTGATTCTAGCGATGTATTCTGATCTTGTATTTGACTATTGTATTCAAGACTTTTGTTGTATCTTATTTGTTACGACCCGATATTTTCAACCATTCACTATCGGGCTTGAATTGCTCAAAATACCGCGTTGTAAATAAAAATTTGGCAAATCTCAAAATATACAGTAAATAAATAATCACAGATCACAAACACAGTGTATTTAACAGTGCAAAGGAAGTAAAAGAGATAGTAGTTCATGAAGCTACTATATATATATATAAGATACATTAGAATTAAACAAGATACAATAGAAGAGTAACAAGATACATCAGGTACAAATCAGAATACATCACTGGATACTGAAAGCAAAATAGTGGCTGGATCTTCAAGCAAAGCTCCAATTTCGAAGATGAGTCTTGAATGCTAAATCACTAAGTCTGACCCAAGCGTAAAGCAAAACACAAAACACTCGAGTCATGAAATAGTACTTATGAACTGTAAATCAACTCACGTGAACAGTAACAAAATGCATCAGCAACTTAAAGGATGCTTGGGATCGCCCTTCCTTTAAGGATCCGTTAAACTATTTACTATGTAGTAATATTTTGCTATTATAATAATGCCTAATAATAAAATAAACTTACTTTAAAATAGCGTTAAGGGGTTACCCATATAGCCCTTAATACGTAATAGTGCCAGTAGTCTATACAGTACACGCATATCTCCTGATCAGAAGACTATGAGAAGATACTTCATAGGTACGACACAAATCAAACTCGTAGTAAAGCCCGCCAGGGTAGGTGACACGGCACACAAGGCAATGCCAGGGTATATATATCAACTACGCACACGGTTTGGTGGTAACGTAGCAACCACTGCGCCCACTTTGGAACACACTCCAATCAAAATCAAAGGATGGCCATCAAATCAATCACAAGTAAGAGTATATTATCGAAGAAGTGTGTCCAACCAGAGGAGCTACCCTTTTTGGCCAGAGATCGCTCCTGTTTTAGTTACCTTAATCCAACTCACGGGAGTTGGGACCACGTTCATACCTCAATAGGATCGTCGCCACCATCCTACTTCATTCTGGAATCTCCACCGCGTACACGGTTGTCAAACTAGTTTTCAGAGTTGGCAGAGAGTATGACAACTTCCGATCTCGGTCTCTTTAACGACCAATCATTATTATAACGCCGTGGTCATTTCAAAATAGTTTATACTTTAAAAATCAAATCATTTCATTTCAAAACTATATTCCTTCAAAATAGTTTATACTTCGAAACCAAAACCATTTTTATTTCAAAACTATATTCAAAACAATACAATATCATTTCCATTTCAAACATATATTTACCTTTCAAAATCATAATACTTCAAAGTTATAACTCTTTCGAAAACAAAAATACTTGAAATCATTACACTTTGGAAATCATAACATTTCGAAATCATACATTTGAAATAATGAAACATTCCTTTAATTCTTTACATTTTACAAATTCATTCAAATCAACCAAAATTCTCAAATTTCCAATTTAATTCAATTTAATCTGTCAGTTTCAATCAAAACCATTTCAAATCTTATCAATTTCAAAATACAGATTTGATCCACAAAATAAACTATTCAATTTTTCATATATTTCAAAGCTTTAATACCCCACATTGCAAAACTAAAATTTTAAAATTTCATAAATCTCTTGATTTAACTTCATTATTACTTAGTTTTGCAATATTCATTTCATAAATCCAATATCATTTAAATAAACCCAAATTACAAGTAAACCGAAATATCCTTTCATACTATTATAAATTTCAAATATTCATTTATTGAATAAATCAAATAAATCAAAATCAAATACCATTCCAAATTCACATTCTTTATCAAAATAAAGATCAAATCATTTTCAAACCATTTCAAAATATCAAAATATCAAAATATCATATCCTTTCAAAACCTCATTATCCAATTATTATTTGAATTCAAATTCAAATATTCAAATTTAAATACCTTTTTAAATTCAAAGATATCATTCATTTAATATTTCAAATATCATTTCAAATCACATTTCAAAATTTCATTCAAAAATTCATTTATTTCATTACATTTCATTCCATTTAAAACATAACAAAGTAAACATTATTTAAATTCAAATTCAATTTAAATTCCTTTAAAATTCAAATTTAAATATTAAAATATATTCAAAACATCTCAAATTTAACTATTAATCAATTCCAAAAGCTAAATCATTTAATGCTTTAAAATATAACTCAAACAGTGTTAAAATCTATAATATTTCAAAACAGTATTTATAAAGTGCTACGGTAGGTATTTAGTTTCCAAAATAGTTCGGGTACAACAGCATTTATAAAATGCCGCAATAGATATTTAGTTATTTCAAACATAGTTAAATTCCAAAACAACAGCACTTAAAAATGCTGTCATAAGTATTTAGTTATTTTAGAACTTTAGTTAAATTTCAGAAATGAGACCATTTACCAAATGCCATCGTAAAACCACATCATTTTTGGAAATGCTATCAATAAAAATTCCAGAATTAATCAAACTTCAATTTTTGCTAATTTTAAACTTATAAATCATATTTTTAGGCCTCAAAATTTCACATTTAAATAATTTTACATATGATTTATCACAATAAAATTTTATAATTAAACACCCCATTTAAAACTCAATTCATTTGTGAAGTCAAATTTCACTATTTTCTTAACTTATTAATTTAACAAAAACTTAAAATTTTACTTCAAATATCATTTCAAAACTTTAATTTTCATTATTTACTTACATTTTAAAAATATATGATTTAAAGTCCAAAATCACATTTACTTCAAATTTACATACTGAAGTTCAATTCAAATATTTAACTTTCTTAAAATCATAAAATACATAATTTTAAATCAAAATTCCGTACTTTAAAAATACATATCTTAAAAAAAATCATTTAAAAATATACCACGGGGTCTGTATACAATTTTCTAACCTAGGTCAAGTGATACAGATATGTATCATTTCAATCTGCAATTTAAAAAAAAAACCAAGTTCTATCATTTTAAACCCGTAATCCCAAGTCAAATAAAATACAATAAAAATTACTTGAGCCTATCATTTCAACTCACATTGATTTTTCCCTATTCTAATGTTCGTTCGAGCATGTATCATTTCAACCCATAGTGATTCTATTCTAATAGAGAACTCGTAGCGTGAACATATTAATAAACAATATAAACAAATATACTAATATGTCAATGTCACAATATACTGTCATTTATCACATGTCAGGTGATAATTAACAAAGTTAACATAGTAATAACATGGATAACATATTATATAACCATCATTAGCTTGCATAACAATTTATTACTAATCACTTGTCATCCATTTACCATTTCATAAGTAATAATGTCAGAGTGAGACAGACTCACCTTTATCAAAGCTAGAGATCAAAACAACACACACAAGAGCGATTCCAAAGGCACAACAAGAACGATTTGATTTGAATAGACGAAGAGCCAAGATATTGATCTTGTATACAACAATTAAACAATGCAATTATAAGTATATATTCAACCAAATTTAAATTAAAACAAAAGTGGAATTTTGAATTAACAAATGACTTAACTCAGCTTTTAAATCAAAATTGCTTGATCTCAACTCAACTTTTGCTCGGCCATACATATTTAAAGGCTCGACCATAAAGGTTTTATTTGTGGTAAGGATCGGGTTTGGCTCATATATGCATGGCTAAGCTAAGGAGATGAAGAGAAAGGAGTTACAACATGGAATACACAGGGTCAACGGCCAGAAGTGGATTTTGGTGCAACATAGGCTCGACCTTTTCCAATGTTTGGCTCGGCCATGGTTCATTTCAGGTCAGGTTAGGTCTGAAGGGGGCGGCCAGAGGTCATGTCACGTCAAGTCGTGGCTGGTGGTGGAGCTAAGGGTGGTGGCCAAGGCTATAACATGAAGTGGCGATGGGAAATAGGGGTTTGGCTAGGGAATTTGCGAAGTTTTATGGTGATTGCTTCATGGGGTGGGCACGGCCATGATTGGACAGGTAAGAGGGGTGGTTTTCTATGGATGATGAGGGGAAGGAGATGGTGGTGGTGGTCAGTGAAGATGGTGGTGGTTGTGGCCGAGCAAAGCTAGAGAAAGCAAGACAAAAATCAAAGAAAAAGTGAAGAAGAACATGAGAAAGAGGAAGCCGTTGCTTACATTTTTTCCCTCAGAAATGAAATATCCAATGTGATGAAGAGAAAGAGAAGTTTTAACGTGAAAACAATTGAGAATACACGGCCAATACAAAAGAAATGGACGGCCAAAGGGAAATGAAAAGACTAGGCTAATTAAAAGTCACAAGTTAAAAGCACAAGAGTCTCTTTGATTTTCCAATTTTACTAATTCACTTTAAGCAAATAAAAAATCAAGAAAATAAAAATCTAAACAAAATAAAATGAAAATGAAAATAATATCTTAGGAAAATAGGAAATAAATAAAAAAATAGTTGTTATATTGAAACTAGAATTAAAATTGTAAATAAAATACATTGGAAAATTACAACTACACTTTTAAACTGTTTTAAACACACACACACACAAACAACATGTCATGTTACACATGAAAGCATAAATTAAAACATGAAGTGACAAAAAAATTATTATTTATATAAATTAAAATAAACAATTTTGTTAAATAAAACAATTTACATACAATAGTGTAAAAAACATAACTTTCACAGTATTAATCAGATTTCAACAAAATGAAAAGCAGTATACTTAAAATTTTATTTACTTTCATAATAAAATATTAAATTCAAAAATTCAAAATTCAAAATTTTAAAATTAAAAGTCAAAGTTTGACCATATTGACCAAAATTCACATTTCTGGAAAATATCCTATTTATTCATGTTTGGAATTATAATTCACATCAAAATCAAAATTTATATTTAAAATATCAAAAATTATCCATTTTAATAAATAAAATAAAGTTTTTAAATTAGAAAGTTTAATTTAAAGTAATTAAAATATACAATTAAAATAAGCATAAAATACAGAGTTGTTACACTCTCCCCCGCTCAAAACTTTTCGTCCCCGAAAAGGAATGAAGTACGGGAAAACAAAGAAAAGATAAAATGAAATAGGATTAAGACAAGATGATAAGAAGATTGAAATTATACCTGATAACTATTGTTATAGGTAAGTTTAACCAGGTGGAGATGATCTTCCCAAGATCCTCCAGAATCAAGAACACAAGCACGAAAAAGATCATCTTGAATTTGATTCACCCTTTCCGCTTGACTGACGGTATGTGGATGGAAAGCAGTGCTCAGATTCGAAATGAGTACCAAAGATTATAGAAAGATTTCTAAACAGACTGGTATAAGCAATAGCCTCCCCATTCTATAGCAAGATAAGGAAAATAAGGACAACCAAAAGATGGTTTGAAAAACAGAATAAGCTAATAAATTTGAAACCATGAAAATTTTGACTTAAATTGATAATTAATTTTACATAAGTTAAATAAATCTTAACTATCACTAATTTCATTATCTTATCATCCAATTATCTTAAATTATCAATTTCTAAAATCATGGATTTGAAAAATCATTCATTGTACTCAAAATGTACACAATAAATTTAATTCTTCTTTATTCCTAAATAAAATTAAATTTATTCCTCTCAATATAATTTAACACCTATATTAAGTATATTTACACTTATTATAACTGCTTTAATTTATTCTTAGTTCCTTTAACATCATTTTATTGTAAATTATTCCATTACCCTTTTTCTCTATTTACCACTGTTAATCTTTTTATAACTAAAATTTGGGTGCATAACATTTATTACAACCACTCAAATTTTATTTATAAAATCTTTTCATACTGTATATTATCCAATTACATATTCAACTTCTGTATAATTTTGGTGAGTAATATTGGAATGAAATTGTATATTATACAAATAAAACTTTCCAATTCAATCATTCAAGCCTAAATATTTATCCAAATCTTGAAATTATACTTGAAATTATTTTTCAAGATAAAATTTAGGAATTAAATTTCAGATAACTTCCAAACAATTTAGGGATAAATAAATGCACATATACTATATGTATATAAATCCATTCAAATTTAATTATATATCGGTATATATTATGAATCCAGTCTTATTTTAGAAATTCAAATCAATTAAATTCCCCAAAACAAAACTGTAGCAAGGCTACAGAATGGTCTCTTCACTTCGAAACTCGAAAATGAATGTCGATGATGCTGCAGTCATCACCGAAGTTATTTTCTAGCAATAAAGAGAAGAAGACTAATTTTAAACTTTAATATTCTTTGGAAACAAATTTCTATTGGAAAATACTTTAAATAATATATCCTTTTAAAACTTTAAACACAAGGTTTGAAACCATCGGAAATTAAATCCTCAAATTCTTGTTTTAAATTCAATTTAAATTTCCAAGTAAATTTATAACCATGTTTTATAGTGCAATTATTTATATATGAAACAAGAGATAATGATATATAAAATAAAATATTATTTCTTAACAACCAATTCAATAAAAATTCAAAAAAAATTACAATATAGTTACAAAATTTATTTCATTACTAAATTTGAAAAAACCATATTGTGTCGGTTTGCTCTGATCAAGTGTTTTGGAGATCTTATCGATAGCGTTGATAAAACGAATTGATCGAAAACCTAAATCAACATCAACAACTCAAATAACACAATATAAAACAAAACATTAAATATAGATTTACAAGTACAATTCAAAACTGTTTTGAAGATAGGTTGGAAACAAAAGACAAGATGATTAAATAACAAAATAGAGAGACAGATAAGCTTAAATAAATCGCGGGCAGCCTTAACCGGGTCAACCGTGACTTAAATAATAAGATCGATGTGGATTTTCTAGGGTAAATCTACATTCGGTCTCAAGAGATAGAGTTCAGAATAACAAGATATACTAGCAACTAAACCGAGGATATAAAAATCTCTGGTGAATCGATGCTGTTGTGAAGGAGTTTCACCCATTTGCAATCCTTCAGTGGAGCTATGGGATGCTCCAGAATCAAAAGAATATGAATAGTGAGGGACAAGAATGGATTTTGGAATCACAGGGAACGTTCCAAAATTCAAAGGAAATTCGAATCAAAGAGGAAGAGATTCAAACTCGAAGGAAAGTGATTTTGTAAATAAATTTACTATATATGCAAAGTTTTGCCTCAATATACCAACTGTAACGACCAAATATTTTCAATCATTCGCATCCGCACATGTAGGACTTGAATTGCTCAAAATACCGCGTTGTAAATAAAAATTTGGCAAATCTCAGAATATACAGTAAATAAATAATCACAGATCACAGACACAGAGTATTTAATAATGCAGCAGAAGTAAAAAAGATAGTAGTTCATGAAATTACTATATATATATATAAGATACATCAGAATTAAACAAGATACAACAGAAGAGTAACAAGATACATCAGATACGAATCAGAATACATCACTGGAATCACTGGACACTGAAAGCAAAATAGATGGCTGGATCTTCAAGCAAAGCTCCAACTCCTAAGGTGAGTCTTGAATGCTAAATCACTCAGTCTGACCCGAGCGTAAAGCAAAACACTAAACAATCGAGTCAGGATATAGTACTTATGAACTATAAATCAACTCAAGTGAACAGTAACAAAATGCATCAGTAACTTAAAGGATGCTTGGGATCGTCCATCCTTTAAGGATCCGTTAAACTATTTACTATGTAGTAATATTTTGCTATTATAATAATGTCTAATAGTAAAATAAATTTACTTTAAAATAGCGTTCAGGGGTTACCCATATAACCCTTAAAACATAATAGTGCCAGTAGTCTATACAGTACATGCATATCTCCTGATCGGGAGACTACGAGAAGATACTCCATAGGTACGACACAAATCAAACTCGTAGTAAAGCTCGCTAGGGTAGGTGACATGGCACACAAGGCAATGCTAGGGTAGATATACCAATTACGCACACGGGTTGGTGGTAACGTAGCAGCCACTACGCCCATCTCGGAACACACTCCCAATCAAAATTGGAGGATGGCCATTAAATTAATCATAAGTAAGAGTATAGTATCGAAGAAGTGTGTCCGACCAGAGGAGCTACCCCTTTTGGCCTGAGATCGCTCTTGTTTTAGCCACCTTAAGCCAACTCACGGGAGTCGGGTCCACGTTCATACCTCAATAAGATCATCGCCACCATCCTACTTCATTCTGGAATCTCCACCCCGTACATGGTTGTCAAAGTGGTTTTCTGAGTTGGCAGAAAGTATGAAAACTTCCGATCCCGGTCTCTTTAACAACCAATCGTTATTATAACACCGTGGTCATTTCAAAATAGTTTATACTTCAAAAATCAAATCATTTCATTTCAAAACTATATTCTTTCAAAATATTTATAATTCGAAACCAAAATCATTTTTATTTCAAAACTATATTCAAAACAATACAATATCATTTCCATTTCAAACATATATTCACCTTTCAAAATCGTAATACTTCAAAGTTATAACTCTTTCGAAAACAAAAATACTTGAAATCATTACACTTTAGAAATCATAACATTTCAAAATCATACATTTGAAATCATGAAACATTCCTTTAATTCTTTACATTTTACAAATTTAATCAAATCAACCCAAATTCTCAAATTTCCAATTTAATTCAATTCAATCTGTCAGTTCAATTCAAAACCATTTCAAATCTTATCAATTTCAAAATACAGATTTGATCCACAAAATAAAATATTCAATTTTTCATATATTTCAAAGCTTTAATATCCCATATTTCAAAACTAAATTTTTAAAATTTCATAAATCTCTTGATTTAACTTCATTATTACTCAGTTTTGCAATATTCATTTCATAAATCCAAAATCATTTAAATAAACCCAAATTACAAGTAAACCAAAATATCCTTTCATACTAATATAAATTTCAAATATTCATTTATCGAATAAATCAAATAAATCAAAATCGAATATCATTCCAAATTCACATTCTTTATCAAAATAAAGATCAAATCATTTCCAAACCATTTCAAAATATCAAAATATCATATCCTTTCAAAACCTCATTATCCAATTATTATTTGAATTCAAATTCAAATATTCAAATTTAAATACCTTTCTAAATTCAAATATATCATTCATTTGATATTTCAAATATCATTTCAAATCACATTTCAAATTCCATTCAAAAATTCATTTATTTCATTACATTTCATTCCATTTAACACATAACAAAGTAAACATTATTTAATTCAAATTCAATTTAAATTCCTTTAAAATTCAAATTTAAATATTAAAATATATTCAAAACTTCTCAAATTTCACTATCAATCAATTCCAAAATTTAAATCATTTAACACTTTAAAATATAACTCAAATAGTGTTAAAATCTATAATATTTCAAAATAGCATTTATAAAGTGCTACGGTAGGTATTTAGTTTCCAAAATAGTTCAAGTACAACAACATTTATAAAATGTCGCAATAGATATTTAGTTATTTCAAACATAGTTAAATTCTAAAACAATAGCACTTAAAAATGTTGTCATAAGTATTTAGTTATTTTAAAACTTTAATTAAATTTCAGAAGTTATAGCATTTACCAAATGCCATCGTAAAACCACAACATTTTTTGGAAATGCTATCAATAAAAATTCCATAATTAACAAAACTTCAATTTTATGCTAATTTTGATCTTATAAATCATATTTTTAGGCTTTAAAATTTCACATTTAAATAATTTTAACATATGATTTATCACAACAAAATTTTATAACTAAATACCCCATTTAAAAATCAATTCATTTGTTAAGTCAAATTTCACTATTTTCTTAACTTATTAATTTAACAAAAACTTAACGTTTTACTCCAAATATCATTTACTTTAAATTTAATTTCCATTATTTACTTAAGTTTTAAAAATATGATTTAAAGTCAAAAATCACATTTACTTCAAATTTACATACTTAAGTTCAATTCAAATATTTAACTTTCTTAAAACCATAATATATATATTTTTAAATCAAAATTCCATACTTTAAAAATACATATCTTAAGAAAAATCATTTAAAAATATACCACGGGGTCTGTATATAATTTTCTAAACTGGGTCAAGTGATACAGATATGTATCATTTCAATCTGCAATTTAAAAAGAAAACCCAAGTTCTATCATTTTAAACCTGTAATCCTAAGTCAAATAAAATACAATAAAAATCACTTGAGCCTATCATTTCAGCTCACGGTGATTTTTCCCTATTAAAATGTTCGTTCGAGTATGTATCATTTCAACCCATAGTGATTATATTCTAATAGAGAACTTGTAGTGTGAACATGTACATAAATAATATAAACAAATATACTAATATGTTAATGTCACGATATACTGTCATTTATCATATGTCAGGTGATAATTAACAAAGTTAACATAGTAATAACATGGAATAACTTATTATATAACCATCATTAGCTTGCATAACATTTTAAATTATTAATCACTTGTCATCCATTTACCATTTCATAAGTAATAATGTCAAAGTGAGACAGACTCACCTTTATCAAAGCTAGAGACCAAAACAACACACACAAGAGCGATTCCAAAGGCACGATAATCACGATTTGATTTGAATGGATGAAGTGCTAGGATATTGATCTTGTATACAACAAATAAGCAACGCAATTATAAGTATATATTTAACCAAATTTAAATTGAAACAAAAGTGGAATTTTGAATTAACAAATGACTTAACTAAGCTTTTAAATCAAAATTGCTTGATCTCAACTCAACTTTTGCTCGTCCATACATGTTTATAGGCTCGGCCATGAAGTTTTTATTGGTGGTAAGGTTTGGGTTTGGCTCATATATGCACGGCTAGGCAAGGAGATGAAGAGAAAGGAGTTACAACATGGAATACAAAGGGTTAAAGGCCATGAAGTGGATTTTGGTGCAACATAGGCTCGGCCTATGCCAATGTTTGGCTCCGCCATGGTTATTTTCAGGTTAGGTCAGGTCTGAAGGGGGCGGCCAGAGGTCATGTCAGGTCAAGTCGTGGCTGGTTGTGGAGCTAAGGGTGGTGACCGAGGCTATAACATGAATTGGTGATGGGAGATACGAGTTTGGCTAGGAAATTTGCAAAGTTTTGTGGCGATTGCTTCATAGGGTGGGCATGACCATGACTAGACAGGTAAGAGGGGTGGTTTGCTGTGGATGATGAGGGGAAGGAGATGGTTGTGGTGGTCGGTGAAGATAGTAGTGGTTGTGTCTGAGCGAAGCTAGAGAAAGCAAGGCAAAAATCAAAGAAAAAGTGAAGAAGAACATGAGAAAGAGGAGCCATTACTTACATTTTTTTCCTCAGAAATGAAATGGCCGATGTGATGAAGAGAAAGAGAAGTTTTCACGTGAAAACAATTGAGAATACATGGCCAATGCTAAAGAAATGGATGGCCAATGGGAAATAAAAAGACATGGCTATTGAAAAGTCATAAGTTAAAAGCACAAAAGTCTCTTTGAATTTCCAATTTTACTAATTCACTTTAAAAAAATAAAAAATCAAGTAAATAAAATAAAAAGATTAAAAAAATAAAGTGAAAATGAAAATAAAATAATGTCTTAGGAAAATATAAAATGAATAAAAAAATAGTTGTTATATTGAAACTAGAATTAAAATTGTGAATAAAATATAGCTAACATTGGAAAATTACAACTACACTTTTAAACTGTTTTAAAAAATAAAAATAAAAAATATATATACATAACATGTCATGTTACACATGAAAAACTAAATTAGAACATAATGTGACAAACAAAAATATTATTTATATAAATTAAAATAAATAATTTTGTTAAATAAAACAATTTGCATACAATAGTGTAAAAAGCATAACTTTCACAATATTAATCAGATTTCAACGAAACGAAAAGCAATATACTTAAAATTTTATTTACTTTGATAATAAAAGATAAAATTCAAAAATTAAAATTAAAAACTAAAATTTAAATTTTTAAAATTAAAAGTCAAAGTTTGACCGTGTTGACCAAAATTCATATTTCTGGAAAATATCATATTTATTCATGTTTGGAATTATAATTCACCTCAAAATCAAAATTTATATTTAAAATAACAAGAATTATCCATTTTAATAAAATAAAATAAAGTTTTTAAATTAGAAAGTTTAATTTAAAATAATTAAAATATACAATTAAAATAATCACAAAATATATGGTTGTTACACTATTTAACTCTGTTATATATATAGTAGCTTCATGAACTACTATTCTTTTGTTTCCACTGCATTATTGTTATATTACTATGTATCCGTGATTCTATGATTCTGTGATTATTTTATTTACCGTATATGCCGAGTTTTACCAAATATAAATTAATAATCTGGTATTTTGAGCAATTCAATTCTGGCATGTGTGGATGTGAATGGTTGAAAATATTAGGCTGTTACAATTGGAATCTGAGCTTTGATTTTGGCAAAACTTAGCATATAGAGTAAATTTGATTACAAAATTACTTTTGTTCGAGTCTGAATTCTTCCATTTTGATTCGGTTTCCTTTGGATTTTGGAACGTTTCCCTCGGTTCCACAATCCATTCGTGTCTCTCCCTATTCGTATCCCCTTAATTCTAGAGTATCCTATAGGTTCACTGAATGATTGTAAAGGGTGAAACTCTTTTACAACAGACATCGATTCACCGAAGATTTTCATATCCTCGTTTTACGATGCTGCCATCTTTGGTTATACCCGAATTCCATCTCTGGCAATCAAATGTCGATTTACCTTAGAATTCTACATCGATCTAATTCTTATAGTCTCGGTTGATCCGGTTAAAGGTCACCCGCGATTCACATAAGTCTATCTATCCTCTTTGTTTGAAATTCAGTCATCTTATCTCCGTATCGAGTCTATCTTCTAGTTTGAATTCTTTTAATTAGTATCTCCCAAACTTGAATCTCTAACTTGTTTTGAAATCCCTTATGTGTTATCAAGTGAAGGAGTGTATTTGTATTAATATAAAATGTTTTATATATTGTGTTGTTTGAGCTGTTGATGTTGATTTGGATTTTCGATCGATTCGTCCGATCAACGCTATCAATAGGATTTCCAAAACACTTGAACAGAACAAACTGACACAATACTGATTTCAAATTTGAAAAATGAAATAATTTTGTATAATTATATTATATTTAAGTATAAATTTCTATGAAATTGAATAATTAACTGAATTGATTGTTAAAATGATAATATTTGATTTATTTTGTACATCATTGACTATTTTAACATGATATAAATAAACAAAAATTATTGAACTTGGTTTACAAATAGGTTTGGAATTTAAATGAACTTAAAATTAAGAATTTGAGAATTTAATTTCCGGTGATTTCAAACTTTGGTTTTAAAGCATTAAATTTATATTATTTAAATTATTTTCAAATAGAAATTGTTTCCAAAGAATTTTAAAAGTTTAAATCAGTACTCTCCTACGTTGTCGTTGGAAAATAATTTCGATGACGACTACAGCATCATCGACATTCATTTTCGAGTTTCAAAGTGGAGAGACCATTCAGTAGCTTTGCTACATTTAGTTTTGAAAAATGAATTTTGATTTGAACCTCTTAAGAATGACTTGATTTATAATATATTATATATATACGTATATGATAATAGATTTGACTTGATATATAGTATGTATATATATATGTATATATATATATATATATATATATATATATATATATTAATCTCTAATAGTTTGAAATGAGATCGAAAATTTAACTCTTAAATTTGGAATAAAATTTAAACTTGAAATAATTAAATTGGGAAGGTTTTATTTGTATAATACTCTATTGCATTCCAGTATAACTTACCAAAATTATTCAGAAGTTAACAATGTAACTGAATATTACACAATATAAAATAATGTTAAAGGAATTTTTTATATAAATAAATTGGAATAGTTATAATAAGTGCAAATATACTTGATATATGTGATAGGATATATTAAGTGGAATAAATTTATTAATAATTTGGAATAAAGAAGAATTAAATTTTTTGAATAAAATATGAGTATAATAAATGACTATACAAATTCATGATTTTAGAAATTGTTGATTTAGGATAAATTGGATAATAAGATAATAAATAAACACAAGTTTAGAAACAGTTAAGATTGAATTATAAGCAGAATTTAACTTAAGTGAAACCAAAAGGATTAAACCAAATTATTCAATATAAATTAATTAAATTGAAATTTATATGGTTTTAATTAATGGTTTTTTTTTCAATCTATCCTCTTTTGGTTGTTTCTATTCTCCTACCTTCTTCCTTTTCGGTGATGAAAATTTTTAAGTGGGGGAGAGTGTAACGACCCATAAATTTTTGCGGTTTTATTTAATTAACTAACTGAATTTTTATGAAATTTTAAATGATTGAATTTTGAAATAAAAATTTGATATTTGGAATACGACTATTTAAGCATAGAAAATGGTAAATTTTCGTCTAAATATATGGAAGTTTAATTCTGGTGTAATTTTATTTCAATTTAAATCAGTGAATATTGATGATATAAAATATTTTCCAAGCCTGAATATTTTTATATAATAAATTTGTAAATCATCTTCTAAGTGAGACATCATATTTCGTTTCTTCAAATTTGGACTGATATTGCTCCATTTATCTTATTTTCGGCATATTAGCAGTATTTTTGATACCATTTATTGACTTTTGATAAGATTGTCGAATCGTTGATATCTATATATCATTTTGATTGTCTCGTCATGATGATCTCCACACTATATTCGTATATGTGTTTCGGTGTCCGCTGGATGGCGAAAACTGTAAAATGTGGACCGTGTCGGTATCCGTTTTACCTTTTTGTTTCTTCATCCATTCGTTTTCCCTCAGCTAGAGGTATAGTCATAAACTTTTATTATTTCACAGACATCAATGTTTTGCACTGTTCAATATCATGTGCCCTCGTCCTTTCATTTCTTTGGTTCTGACTAAACTTGCCTCAGAGAAATTTGTTTTTGCAAAGTCATATTTTTTTTCCTCTTCTTTCAAGGCTTATTGCTTATCCCTCATCACATCAACACTCCCACACGCATAGCAAACGACGCCTACTCTTGCGTCCATCTCTTCTACTTCCTCATCAGCCATGCTTACCCAATCAACTCAGCCCTTGCCTGATCTCTCCGCTAAATGACCCCACCACCGAGCTTCCCCCTCGACCTCCCCCTGGCCACTTCCGCCTTCTTCCCTTAACAGCAATCAGCGATGAAGCCAAGCTCACCAACCCTCTCACCCGAAACCGAAGTTCCACCCACACGTGCTGTAGTGACCCAACTTCCACACTCCAGGAAGTTGCATCGCTAATAAGAAAAGAAAGGGATAGAAAAGAGAAAGAAAGAGAAGAAGAAGAAACAACACATCAGAATCTAAACAGCGGAACGAATAAATTATATTAATAACATAAAATATTACATAGTTTACAATCACTATCAGAGTACACAGATATACAACACATACTAGACAGTTATAAACACCTGTCTAGTATTCACAAACATAATACAACTCAGAGACAACACAGAACACACAGCGGAATACTAATATCTAACGCAGAAGCCTCCTGCTCCATTGCTCCTCCAATATTCGTCAAAGCTAACCTGAATCCCTTGGCTACTCGTAAAAATTTGAGTAACCAAGAGTTTATGAAAACAAAAGATAAACTCCGGGTCAGACATGGGTATGGTGTGAGTAACAGGTTAAAGTTGCTTAACTTTCAAAAACCTTTTGAAAAGAAAGGTATCACGTAAGACTTCCAACACATAAACATGGAAAAGTTTTTACCTTACGCTAACCAAAACATTTGATAGGAAATCCAGTGATATTATAACAGGTCTAGGGTTTTCAAGTAAATATGAAATAGCCGAAATTGTTACATGATTAAATTCCAGCTACTAGCCACAAAAGTGGGTAATACAATCAAAACCGTTGGCACTTATTGGATTTTGGATTCCATACAATGGCAGGGCTACAGGGGTACCGCCCGTCACAGTACGTGGCCTAGATCAACGTACCAAGGAGTACTCCCACTCCCCTGCAACACAAGGCCGGACCCATTCCTTACTGAATAGTTCCGAACAAGACAACCCCGCAGTTGGTGCGCAATTCCAACTGCCCACTAAGCCGAATAAAAAGGGACCTCTAGACAGGGATCAATCTTGCTCTCCAGTGGGTGCTACCCACGAAGCCTTGTCGCACCTCCCTTGTTTTAGCCATTCCCGGTTGATGAGGCTTGAGGCTACGATTACCTTTATAGGACACATCTCTTAGAATGCTCATCGTCCACCCGACGATGTTCTGAAAGCATTTAATCCATACAAGTTCGTTCCGGGTTCGAACGAAACCGAAGGCATTATCTCGTTACACTCGTATTGGAATCACCCTCAGAGTTAATGACGATAACCCTTGCACTCTAAATCTCCATCTCGAATCTATAAGTACTATTCTGTCAAACTCATTACGGAATCACCCATAGAGTTATACTGACGTATAGCCCTTACACCTTGAGTCTTCACTCTTCACATAAGATTCACGACCTATCGTTAATTTGGATCGATGTGGTTTTCGGATATCCAAATATGGAAACCCGATCCCGGTCTCATCGAAATCCAAAGCGTGTCTTTTAGGTCCAAGTGGTATTAAAGTTTAAAACAATTCAATTATATCATCTATATATATACACATATAGATAATTCATAGATTCACAACAGATAATTACCATTATCAAACTACAGATAATCCACATTATCATTATTAAAAGATAATCCATATCAATATCACAATGCAACCAATGCATCCATATCAATCAACATTACTAATCTCATCTCTGAGATTCAAACCATTCAAACAACCAATATCAACCATCTATAAGCAATGACTTATAATCATACCACCTATAATTAATTTAAAATGAATTAAATTAATTACATTATCTTTAATTAATTTAAAATGAATTAAATTAATCACTTACTCAATATAAATCTTGCTTATATCATCATTAATTAATTACAAATTAATTAATTAATCTCTAATTTATCATCTTAATTAATCAATCCTTATTAATTATACTTTAATTAATTTCACAAAATTAATTACCCTAAACCAAATACAGTAATTAACCTTTAATTACTTCATTAATTAATTAACTATAATTAATTACATTTAACCTTAATTGATTACAATTAATTAATTATCCTTAATTACTTATTATTGATTAATTAATATTCATTAATCAATCTTAATTACATCATTAATTATATTAATTAATGATTCTTAATTATATTTAATTAATTACTCCATTAAATTAATTACTTTCAATAATTAATCTCACTTAATCCATAATTATTAATCACCTTTGATTAATCTCATTCTGTAATTAACTACCCTTAATTACCTATCAAATTAATTATTCCTTAATTAATTTCTTTAATTAATCACTTGATTAATTACACTAAATAATTTAATCCAAATTATTTTCACAATCCCAACACTATCCACTAATTACATCTAGTAATTATCTCTAATTACTTTACTGAGTAATTTCATTAAATAATTATTATCAAATCCAATGTTTAAAATTAATTAAACTTAATTAATTAATTTAAACCAACCTTAATAAGCTCCATTAATTACATTAAGTAATTAGTGTCTTAATTACTTTTATTTAAGTAATTAAACTTAAATAAAATTTCACAATTTATTAACATTAATTAATTAATTTAATTAATTATTGAAAAATTAATCATATTAATTAATTACTAAATAAACTTTAGTTAATGACCATCATTAACTATTATTTATTCTTTAATTAATTCTTAATTAACTCTAATTTAAATTAATCCAAATTATTAATTAAATAAATTAAATAAATAAGTTATTCCTTAATTATCCAATTTATTAAATTATATTTAATATCTTAATAATTTCTAAGATAACTCATTCCTTATTAATAATTATATAAATATTGAAGTGTACTTAGAATATTGCATTTAAAATTTAAATTCAAATTCCAAATTTGAATCTAAGATTCAAAAATGATATTTATTTAAGCATTATCAAATTTTAAATTCCATTTATTCTTTCCAAAGTAAATGTAAATAACATTTATTTTCTTATAATAAAACTTATATAAGATAAGTCTTAGTATAATTAATTTAATTAAACTAAGTTTTAAATACATTATAATTTAGATTATAAATTCAGGTGAACAATCATTTAACTTCCTTTATAAACCATTTATAATGATTTCATTTCAAAAGGGAAAATAAATTTAAATATTTGTTTTGAAACAATTTTACTTTAAATAAACAATTTAAATTTTAAACTAGTTTGAAAACATTCAGATTTCAAAACTTATTCAATTATCCAGGTTTTAAATTCAATACATTTGAACCCATTCCTTATTTAATCATTAGAACTTAATCTTGAAATTGAACTCTTGCTTTAGACCTTGATTTTAAATCTCTTTATTAAAAATACAAATTCATTTTTTTAAAAACCTGAAGATTTAAATATCTTTAAGATAGCTGAACTTAAATTTAAATTCAAATTGCTAGTTAAAAATTAACTTTCAGTTTTAAAATGAAATTAAATTTTCAGAAAAACTTACAGGTTTTATATATTTAAAAAAAAAACTGGAAACCACTTAAATTTTAAAACTTATAAGGTTTCAAAATCTCTTTAAACTACAATTCATACTGCAGATTTCAAACTTTGTTTAAATCTTAACATAACAACTTATAAATTCATTTAAATTGATTAAATTTAAAACCTATAGACAATTTGCAGGAAAAACTGCACCACTTCACTAACCCGAGCAAGGACCAAATCTGCTTCGAGTCATCAGGTCAAAAACTTCGAGCAAACACAGTAATTACTCGAGCATATTCTCGAGCTTCCCCACTGCCTATACCTAGAAAAAAAAACAGCATCATAATGTCCAAAGTGCACGGTGCACATGCACCGTGCCTCCGGCAATCACCAGCCACCTCCGGTGGCTTCCCTACGCCGTCGACAAACTCCACGACCCAACACGACTATCGATTCTTTCATCCAGAGCTTAAAATGGCGTTCGAGTTAAATTCCAAAACCTGGAAATAACAGAACGATACACACCCAAAACCTGTCATCATTTCCCCCACGGTGCTCCGACCACCAGAGAACCTCCACCACCGGCCATAGCCTCATCTACGACCAAGCTTTCAAATCCTAAAACGTAGTTGCACTCGATCAAACATTAAATCCGTGCCCATCAATTTACTAACTCCTTCAAAAACTAGGGCTATAGGTAAAAACACATCATCGCGGCTGCCAAGGTGATTTGCATCACCATCACTTATTTTTTTCTATCTTCTCTGATTACTCCTCTACCTATAATAAGAATCCCGACCCTCCAAACTGCCGAGATCGCCCAAAACCCGAATATCCCCCTTTTAAGTTGGTACTAGAACTGATCTTACAATCTTAGTTTAAAATTTTGGATTTTAGTTTTAAAAATCTTTATTTTGAATGAGATTCCAGATTCCAAACTTGGAACATCAAATTAAGATGTTTGAAAATTTGATAATGCTTGCACAAATCTGTTCTTATGGCTTCCAGAGAATTTTCCAAACTATTTTATTTTTTTCTTAATAAATTTTTAACTAAGATTTGATTGAACACACAAGTTTCTTTTGAAACTTAAGTTTTAACAGTGACTTAATTAAGAGGTTTTGAATTTAAATTCAAACCAGTACTTAAACTGGAAACAGAGATGTCACATACATCATACAGCAGGAATTCAACCATATATCTACACAACATACTTATAGATATACACAAATTTGCAATGTTTCCCACAACAATAACATGCAATCCATAATTTACTTTAAGTTTAAAAGTTACTCACCTCAATTTTGATGTGCAGAGCAAAGCATTTGAAAAACTTATGCTTCTTTTCTTTTTTCTAAATTGGAAACTCCCCTTTTTATTCAATCTTGTGAACTTTAAATTTTGATTTGAATTTGCTCCTGGTTCTCACTTGCATGCAGACACTCCAGATAGAAGATCATGCATTCCAGATTTTGAAAAAAATGCAGGCATGCTTGAATATAGGATTGCTTTTTGGCTTGCATGCAGGTTAATTTCAGAAGTGCAGGTGATTTTTTTCATTTGAACAATATGCAGTATTGCTTGCATATGAAATGCAGGCTACAGATTTTCTTGCATTTTCAAATTGAAGATGGTTTCAAATTATAGTTTTTCAAAGAAAGTGTTGTGTTTTCTTTTCATTTAGATTTAGAAAAGGAATAAAAATGAAAGAGAATGTGTTTATATGGAGAAAGAAAAAAAACTGAAATAAAAATAAAAGAAAAACAAAATAAATGACACTTGTCATAAACTTTTATTCATTAATTTACACATGTATTTAAATGACTTAATATGTTAACACTTGTTGTTTAATTAACCCATATGTTAACACATGTCTCATAATTTAATTAATTATACTTTTAAATGTTAATATAAAAGATTAATAGAAAAATCAAGCTTAATGGATTGTTAATTAGTATTTATATATGTATATATAAAAAATAAAAAAATAAAAAAATAAAAACCAAATTCAAATTAAACTTTTGAAATCCAAACTAAAGTCAACCTGTTAAATTTTAAAATGATAATTCCATCTTCTTATTTTAATTCTTTTTATATTTATGGCTTGAAAATAACAGATTTAACAATGTTAAATGATTTATAAAAGAGATTACAAATCACTTCTATTATTCAATGAATTAAGAACATATATTATATTGTATTTTAAACTTCTATTTTCAATTCATATATATCTAGTAATATTTAAAAGAAATGAAACAAACCTTCATTTAAATTTAAAAATTAAGCTAAAATAAAATTTTAAATAATAACATTTATTTTAAGTATTTACAAACCAAAGAGTTATTAATTAAACAACTTTTGAAAAACATAATATTATTTTAAATCATAATTTCCAAATCACTAAATATATTATTAGAGTTTGAAAACATGACTTAATTATTTATTAAATTCCAAATCAAAGATTATCTATAATATATATACAAATATATATGTGTGTGTATATATATATATATATGTATGTATGTTATAGATAGAACATTTATTTAGCTTTTAAAAGATAAAATCACTAATTAAATATTTATTCAATTAGTTTATCAAACCAATTCATATTTTATTAATCAATATTATTAAATCAATTTAATTTTAACACAAATTATTAAATTGATATTGCTTTCAAATTCCGGGTCATCACATTCGTTCCCCCTTAAAAGAATTTCGTCCCCGAAATTTAAAACAAAGGTAATTTAATAATCTATTTAAAGAATTAAATTTTAAAACACAAGCATATACCGATGATATGCTAACAACCATAGCAACCAATTCACTCAATCAAACAAATCTAATTAATCAAATATAGTTATCCAGAAAAATTCTGGATAAAACTTTCACGAGTTTCCCCGGTATAAAAATATCGGGATACTCGCTCTATATATTCCAAACAATCAATACTATTAAATTATAGAGCTCCTATTCATCTATATCTACAGAACTAGACAGCATATCAGACTACAGACGAGTCTGATTCAACAACCAAACTCCATAACTGCTGGTTCTAAAACCAGAGATAGACTATACACTTACTCCCTCAGAGATACGTGAAACATCTCGAATCCCAGTTATCCAAACTGGCAATTCAATCCTGAAAACCAAATACCAACCCAACCAAAGCACAGATGAAAGATCCAAACATCACTGAGCAAGCTTCTCCAGACTTATTCAAAACTTATAGCTCCTGAATCAGTGAAAACTTCAACAATAACGAAGTCTCCAACTTCGAATTCCAAATTTCTCCGTCCCTTATCTATAAAAGCCTTCAGACAAATCCTAGGCTGCCAACATCCAAACTGATCAGCTCAACCCTTGCTGATTCCTCTAGAAACAAGCAGAACCAAAAACAACCCAACATAATGATCTCCTCAAGATCAATGCAAAACCAAAACACCATTCTACTCCATAAACAGCAGAAGACTACAAACTTCCCCAGATTCGGAAAAGACAAATAAGAAACATATCCAAACTACTTCCGCTGCACAACTCTGATCCGAAGTAGATAAGAAAATGCTGACGAAGAATCACAAGCACCAACTGGACATCACCTCCGGAAATATGGTTCTACAGATCCATAAAGAAAACTCAGAAATTCCTCCAAAACTGAGTTACTTCATCATACTCTATCTCTAGGAATCATTTTCCAACTAAACAGAACCACTGGTTCCACTCCTGGAATTCTAGTCGATAAGAAAACTCAACCTCCAGATGCTGACAAACCTTTGTCTTTCCCAGAAAACATCCAGAAAATCTCCAACCATCCAAGAGAACACATCGCAAGTCACTTTTGCGATCAACCCAGATAAATTTCCAAAGAAAACTGTTCTCTCTTTACCCAAACAGAACAGCTTACACTGGTCTAGACAATCCATTGAAGAAACGAATTCACTTAGTAGTTTCTGAACTCCATCTTCAGAGAAACTACTCATCTAAGATCTCCCTGTCGGCTCACAGAACACTCCGAGCTGCACTGCTGTCGCCAATGCCAAACTTCTTAATCCAAAGTTCTTCGAGAAACTCGGACTCCAAAGCTAACCGCAACATCCTGCTGAAATCAACCACAACAACGAAACAGACTCACTTCCCAAACTTGTTCCAAGAAAACATCTTCGGAAACAATCCATAGTCACTGCATCTCATCACGCAGTTACAACTTCCTGAGGTATCAAAATACCATCACTTGCTCCAGCTCAACTGACAAAGCCAAACTCTACTCACCAAACTTTGTACTTCAAAGATGACTCCGAACCTTAACAGGTTTCCTTCAGAGATCGATGAAATACTTCAACACAACAAAACTTACTCGAGACGGTATTAGGTCTACAGTCTCGATAGATATACTTCCAACCTCAAACATACAAACTCCAATCAATGGTAGTAATCATGTTACAAACACTACTACCTCGTCTACCTTTATAGGCTATATTGGAAAACCCGAATAGGTAACCCAACAGATAGGTAGAAATAGACATATATATATATATATATATATATATATATATATATAAAGTTACAAATACGCTCTCTCAAGATAGACACCACTCCAGAGCCTAGGTATTCACTCAACATAATGCTCTGATATCACTGTAGCGACCCAACTTCCACACTCCAGGAAGTGCATCGCTAATAAGAAAAGAAAGGGATAGAAAAGAGAAAGAAAGAGAAGAAGAAGAAACAACACATCGGAATCTAAACAGCGGAACAAATAAATTATATTAATAACATAAAATATTACATAGTTTATAATCACTATCAGAGTACACAGATGTGACGCCCCACCTCTATGCTCATAATAACAAAGAGTATTAAAGGAAATACTGTCTGTTATCACGAAGAATAAGGCTGGATAGGAGCGGCCATCCGTAGTTAGGCCTTACACTAGTATTGGTTATTTCGACAGGAGTGGTATATATTTTTATTTTTCATCACTTATTTATTTACTCCCATCGACATACCCAATTCTAGTATAAAACGAACTACGATGGTTCATAATAGTTTAGGACAATAAATATAATAATAACACAGATAATATAAATACGGAACACTGATAAAACAGAAAGTCTCATATATATAATAACTGATGTCAGTTACAATACATATGATACAACTACAACCGTCAACTCTGGAAGTTACATATACAAGTACATTATCGTATATGATATACATGAATATCTAACTTCCTATACAAATAAATCGGCTACTATAAATGACAACTACTACTCCAAAAGATATGAAGTGAACTCATAGCTCAAGCAGCAACCCAAAGTAAGATATCAACAACCTGTAAATACTCGGTCTGACCCGAGTATTACATTCAAAAGAAAATAATACACAGGTCAGTCTAATTCAAACTCAGTTATTTATGCACAGAAGCAATAATAATTAAATAATGAATAGACGATAGTCACAATAAATCTCGTCTATCCGATCCTTAAATAAAGAAATCGGATAACGATAAATATAACACGTAACAGTGTTAAATAACAAATCAGCAAATTAAACCAAATCAGAATACAATTCAGAATATTGAATTGAATAAACAAAACAGTTCAAAACATTGAAATATCAATTAAAATATTAATTTGGGTAGGGCTGCAGTACACGCACGCGTGCACTGCCTCGCCACTACAGCATATGGAATATGCAAAAGATCAAATAATCAAAACAAGATAGAATATCATAAAAGCCATACCGTGTGGCTGCAGTTCACGCTTGCGTGCACTGCCTTGCCACTACAGTGATATGTACACAATGAACATTCACAAACGAACACAAGGTCAAACCCAAGCTACAAGTTGGATTCAACTCAAGTGAATTCGAAAAACAAACAAAATGCAAAGGTCAAGTCACCGCTGTCATGACTCAACTCAAAACAATTCAAGTTCCGAAATGTCAAGAGAGGGAGACAACAGTGGTACAACAAGAGTGGTCAGTGAAGCCCAGAGCTAACAGCAATGCAAAGGAACAAGCCTGGACAACATGAATGCGAACTCAAATGTACACAATGGATGTAAGCTACTAGTTGCACCTGGATAAAATGAAACAGAGGTGCAACATGGAACTGCACAAGGCAGTGATACACATGAGGGCACGACCGAATGAAGGTGTAAGCAACAAGAATATGGCCAGAATCAAACAGTATACTCAAGGCATCAACAAGTATGACAGTGATGTTCAGAGGTAAGCAACAAAATGGTACATGTATATGCAGGTCCAACCACAAGGGCTACAACTTCAAGTGGACTAATGCACAGTGGTGTATAACATCAAGACCAATTGCAAATGAATAATGCAGTGATCCATGAACAACTATATGAAACTGGACAATGCAACATGAAAACAATGCATCAATGCAATGTATCAGACTCAAGCACAAATAAAGTCAATATAATTCTAACTGTGCAAACTAGCAACAAGCAAATGGACTCCACTCCAATGCAAAACTCAATCATGGCAGAGTACTGATACACTCAGCACAGTGAAGTGAAGTCGAGACAAAGAAGCACATAGGTTCATGTTAGCACAAAGTGCAAAAGTGATCACATAGGGACCAAAACTTCCTGGAGTGAACCAGACTAAAGTGAAGACTGGATGTGATATCCAACAGTGCAGACAATGTCCAAGTACAATTGAACCAGACAACACAGCATGTACAATGCAAATGAAATTGAAACAAGTGCACATGCATCAGAATGTGTATGCAATGTATGACAGAGTCGAGGCCGCAAGTAATCAAATGCCCAAGGATGTCGAAGACGACAGGAAAATGCAGTTCACTTCAACTGCAATAATCAAGTCAAGTAGCTAGGTGCAACTAAACTCACACTCAAGAAAAACAACTAACATAGCAACAGAACTACAGCAGTTTTGAAAACAATGCAGAGATGCATTATGCACCCAGATCGCATAACAATGTACACAGGGAATGCACATGCCAACAGTCAAAGGCATGCACCAGCGAGCCAAACCACCAAATAACAAAACAAGCTACTGTGCAACAGCCCTGATATGCAACTTACTACAATGTGGACAATGGAGTACATAGCTACATGAAGCCCAACAGAAATGAATATCAAAAATGCAGACTTGAACACACATGTGAACAGTGACAAGAGCAACGAATGAGCCTCAACTAAATACCAATGCAAACCCAGATGTATATGATTCGAGGACACTAGCACTAGACTCAAGTCAATCCATATATGAACTAGCAAAAGTAAGTGAATGCAAGAGTCGACCAAACGACACAATGTCCTCCCAATGCAACAACAACAATGAAATGGCCAAAATATATGAAACTGCTTCAAAGGGGTGGTAACACGTATGCTACAGATTTGAAACTCACGCTACATGACTTCAGTTCAATAAAACAATAAGCCGCACGTCCATATACATACATATGGAGATAGTCTATAGATCAGAGGTGAAGGAGCTCGAAAATCAGATCTCACAAGGCAGAATACCCAGATGAACAACAAAATTTCAAGTGCAACCAAGTGCGAGAGTAAAAAGGAAACACACACTAATATATACATATGAACACATACGTATACATATAGTGGCAGTCCAAAATATTTACATAAATCAACCGAACAACTTTAAATTATCAGACAAGTATGCTACAGGGGTAACATAAATGGCCAGAGCCATCTACAAAGGAAATGAACACTGCCAAACAAGGTCAAAGTCGAAGTTAAACAAGCAAGTGTCGGAATCACGGTGAAATTAACCTTGTCAAAACAAGTTAGAATTAACATCAAACAAGTCAAAACATCGAAGCCGAGGCCAGCAAATCATACCAAATTAACAAAGTCAGATAAAACATCAATACCGTAACAAAATCAAACATCTGAAGTATAACACTTAAGAATGAATTAGATGTGAGAAATTGAAATTACTCACCTTAGTTTTGACGCGCACGAATCAGAGATTGATAATTGCGAATCGAAGCCGCGAAAATCGAAGGAAGGAGTTGAAGTCGAGGCCACACAGAATCGGGCAGTACGAGATCGAAACCCTAGCCACCATTTTCGTTTCTCTTTCGATTTTAGGTTTAGGGTTCGAATGAAAATGGTGAAGGGGGAAAACCGGTTTTTTTTACCTTTGTAAATTTTTACGGCTTCAAAACGAATGGAGACTTGGGCCAAAATTATTTTTGAAGCCTACACACTTAACATAATTATAAAAGAAATTTCAAACCGATTCAAAACTCCAAATAACAAACAGCTAGGAAAAATAATCGTCTGATGACGATAATAAAATAACTGCGAAATCTCGGGTTGTTACAGACTCCCCTCCTTATAAAAATTGCGTCCCCGCAATTTTCATAATTAAGGTCGTCAATCCCAAATATTTTACTAACATAAACTGGTTAAGCTAGAAAATAAAGGCAGAGAATTCAAACGTCAAAGAAATCTTTTAATTTCATAAAAGAAATTCACAAATTCTTAACAAAATAATAATAATTATCACAAGATAATCAGAAATCCCAGATCAAGAAATATTTAATTATCTCAAGCGATAATCAAATTTCAAATCAACAAACGTTATATTATCAAAAACGATAATCAAATCAACAAATATTCGATAATCAAAAATGATAATCAAATTTCAAATCAACAAATATTCGATTATCAAAAACGATAATCAAATCTCAAATCAACAAATATTCGATTATCAAAAACGATAATCAAATCAACAAATATTCGATTATCAAAAACGATAACCAAATCTCAAATCAACAAATATTTAATTATCAAAAACGATAATCAAATCAACAAATATTCGATTATCAAAAACGATAATCAAATTTCAAATCAACAAATATTCGATTATCAAAAACGATAATCAAATCTCAAATCAACAAATATTCGATTATCAAAAACGATAATCAAATCAACAAATATTCGATTATCAAAAATGATAATCAAATTTCAAATCAACAAATATTCGATTATCAAAAACGATAATCAAATCTCAAATCAACAAATATTCGATTATCAAAAACGAGAATCAAATATATAGTTATTATTAATCAAATAGTTCCGAACAAGACAACCCCGCAGTTGGTGCGTAATTCCAACTGCCCACTAAGCCGAATAAAAAGGGACCTCTAGACAGGGATCAATCTTGCTCTCCAGTGGGTGCTACCCACGAAGCCTTGCTGCACCTCCCTTGTTTTAGCCATTCCCGGTTAATGAGGCTTGAGGCTACGATTACCTTTATAGGACACATCTCTTAGAATGCTCATCGTCCACCCGACGATGTTCTGAAAGCATTTAATCCATACAAGTTCGTTCCGGGTTTGAACGAAACCGAAGGCATTATCTCGTTACACTCGTATTGGAATCACCCTCAGAGTTAACGACGATAACCCTTGCACTCTAAATCTCCATCTCGAATCTATAAGTACTATTCCGTCAAACTCATTACGGAATCACCCACAGAGTTATACTGATGTATAGCCCTTACACCTCGAGTCTTCACTCTTCACATAAGATTCACGACCTATCGTTAATTTGGATCGATGTGGTTTTCGGATATCCAAATATGGAAACCCGATCCAGGTCTCATCGAAATCCAAAGCGTGTCTTTTAGGTCCAAGTGGTATTAAAGTTTAAAATAATTCAATTATATCATCTATATATATACATAGATAGATAATTCATAGATTCACAACAGATAATTACCATTATCAAACTACAGATAATCCACATTATCATTATTAAAAGATAATCCATATCAATATCACAATGCAACAAATGCATCCATATCAATCAGCATTACTAATCTCATCTCTGAGATTCAAACCATTCAAAGCAACCAATATCAACCATCTATAAGCAATGACTTATAATCATACCACCTATAATTAATTCAAAATGAATTAAATTAATTACATTATCTTTAATTAATTTAAAATGAATTAAATTAATCACTTACTCAATATAAATCTTGCTTATATCATCATTAATTAATTACAAATTAATTAATTAATCTCTAATTTATCATCTTAATTAATCAATCCTCATTAATTATACTTTAATTAATTTCACAAAATTAATTACCCTAAACCAAATACAGTAATTAACCTTTAATTACTTCATTAATTAGTTAACTATAATTAATTACATTTAACCTTAATTGATTACAATTAATTAATTATTCTTAATTACTTATTATTGATTAACTAATATTCATTAATCAATCTTAATTACATCATTAATTATATTAATTAATGATTCTTAATTATATTTAATTAATTACTCCATTAAATTAATTACTTTCAGTAATTAATCTCACTTAATCCATAATTATTAATCACCTTTGATTAATCTCATTCTGTAATTAACTACCCTTAATTACCTATCAAATTAATTATTCCTTAATTAATTTCTTTAATTAATCACTTGATTAATTACGCAAAATAATTAAATCCAAATTATTTTCACAATCCCAACACTATCTACTAATTACATCCAGTAATTATCTCTAATTACTTTACTGAGTAATTTCATTAAATAATTATTATCAAATCCAATGTTTAAAATTAATTAAACTTAATTAATTAATTTAAACCAAACTTAATAAGCTCCATTAATTACATTAAGTAATTAGTGTCTTAATTACTTTTATTTAAGCAATTAAACTTAAATAAAATTTCATAATTTATTAACATTAATTAATTAATTTAATTAATTATTGAAAAATTAATCATATTAATTAATTACTAAATAAACTTTAGTTAATGACCATCATTAACTATTATTTATTCTTTAATTAATTCTTAATTAACTCTAATTTAAATTAATCCAAATTATTAATTAAATAAATTAAATAAATAAGTTATTCCTTAATTATCCAATTTATTAAATTATATTTAATATCTTAATAATTTCTAAGATAACCCATTCCTTATTAATAATTATATAAATATTGAAGTGTACTTAGAATATTGCATTTAAAATTTAAATTCAAATTCCAAATTTGAATCTAAAATTCAAAAATGATATTTATTTAAGCATTATCAAATTTTAAATTCCATTTATTCTTTCCAAAGTAAATGTAAATAACATTTATTTTCTTATAATAAAACTTATATAAGATAAGTCTTAGTATAATTAATTTAATTAAACTTAGTTTTAAATACATTATAATTTAGATTATAAATTCAGGTTAACAATCATTTAACTTCCTTTATAAACCATTTATAATGATTTCATTTCAAAAGGGAAAATAAATTTAAATATTTGTTTTGAAACAATTTTACTTTAAATAAACAATTTAAATTTTAAACTAGTTTGAAAACATTCAGATTTCAAAACTTATTCAATTATCCAGGTTTTAAATTCAATACATTTGAACCCATTCCTTATTTAATCATTTGAACTTAATCTTGAAATTGAACTCTTGCTTTACACCTTGATTTTAAATCTCTTTATTAAAAATACAAATTCATTTTTTTAAAAACCTGAAGATTTAAATATCTTTAAGATAACTGAACTTAAATTTAAATTCAAATTGCTAGTTAAAAATTAACTTTCAGTTTTAAAATTAAATTAAATTTTCAGAAAAACTTACAGGTTTTATATATTTTTTAAAATAAACTGGAAACCACTTAAATTTTAAAACTTATAAGGTTTCAAAATCTCTTTAAACTATAATTCATACTGCAGATTTCAAACTTTGTTTAAATCTTAACATAACAACTTATAAATTCATTTAAATTGATTAAATTAAAAACCTACAGACAATTTGTAGGAAAAACTGTATCACTTCACTAACCTAAGCAAGGACCAAATCTGCTTCGAGTCATCAGGTCAAAAACTTCGAGCAAACACAGTAATTACTCGAGCATATTCTCGAGCTTCCCCACTGCCTATACCCAGAAAAAAAAACAACAGCATCATAATGTCCAAAGTGCACGGTGCACATGCACCGTGCCTCCGGCAATCACCAGCCACCTCTGGTGGCTTCCCTATGCCGCCGACAAACTCCACGACCCAACACGACTATCGATTCTTTCATCCAGAGCTTAAAATGGCGTTCGAGTTAAATTCCAAAACCTTGAAATAACAGAACGATACACACCCAAAACCTGTCATCGTTTCCCCTACGGTGCTCCGACCACCAGAGAACCTCCACCACCGGCCATAGCCTCATCTACGACCAAGCTTTCAAATCGTAAAACGTAGTTGCACTCGATCAAACATTAAAGCCGTGCCCATCAATTTACTAACTCCTTCAAAAACTAGGGCTACAGGTAAAAACACATCATCGCGGCTGCCAAGGTGATTTGCATCACCATCACTTATTTTTTTCTATCTTCTCTGATTACTCCTCTACCCATAATAAGAATCCCGACCCTCCAAACTGCCGAGATCGCCCAAAACCCGAATATCCCCCTTTTAAGTTGATACCAGAACTGATCTTACAATCTTAGTTTAAAATTTTGGATTTTAGTTTTAAAAATCTTTATTTTGAATGAGATTCCAGATTCCAAACTTGGAACATCAAATTAAGATGTTTGAAAATTTGATAATGCTTGCACAAATCTGTTCTTATGGCTTCCAGAGAATTTTCCAAACTATTTTATTTTTTTCTTAATAAATTTTTAACTAAGATTTGATTGAACACACAAGTTACTTTTGAAACTTAAGTTTTAATAGTGACTTAATTAAGAGGTTTTGAATTTAAATTCAAACTAGTACTTAAACTGGAAACAGAGATGTCATATACATCATACAGCAGGAATTCAACCATATATCTACACAACATACTTATAAATATACACAAATTTGCAATGTTTCCCACAGCAATAACATGCAATCCATAATTTACTTTAAGTTTAAAAGTTACTTACCTCAATTTTGATGTGCAGAGCAAAGCATTTGAAAAACTTGTGCTTCTTTTCTTTTTTCTAAATTGGAAACTCCCATTTTTATTCAATCTTGTGAACTTTAAATTTTGATTTGAATTTGCTCCTGGTTCTCACTTGCATGCAGACACTCCAGATAGAAGATGATGCATTCCAGATTTTGAAAAAAAATGCAGGTATGCTTGAATATAGGATTGCTTTTTGGCTTGCATGCAGGCTAATTTCAGAAGTGCAGGTGATTTTTTTCATTTGAACAATATGCAGTATTGCTTGCATATGAAATGCAGGCTACAGATTTTCTTGCATTTTCAAATTGAAGATGGTTTCAAATTATAGTTTTTCAAAGAAAGTGTTGTGTTTTCTTTTCATTTAGATTTAGAAAAGGAATAAAAATGAAAGAGAATGTGTTTATATGGAGAAAGAAAAAAAACTGAAATAAAAATAAAAGAAAAACAAAATAAACGACACTTGTCATAAACTTTTATTCATTAATTTACACATGTATTTAAATGACTTAATACGTTAACACTTGTTGTTTAATTAACCTATATGTTAACACATGTCTCATAATTTAGTTAATTATACTTTTAAATGTTAATAAAAGATTAATACAAAAATCAAGCTTAATGGATTGTTAATTAGTATTTATATATGTATATATAAAAAATAAAAAAAATAAAAACCAAATTCAAATTAAACTTTTGAAATCCCTATTAAAGTCAACCTATTAAATTTTAAAATGATAATTCCATCTTCTTATTTTAATTCTTTTTATATTTATGGCTTGAAAATAACAGATTTAACAATGTTAAATGATTTATAAAAGAGATTACAAATCACTTCTATTATTCAATGAATTAAGAACATATATTATATTGTATTTTAAACTTCTATTTTCAATTCATATATATCTAGTAATATTTAAAAGAAATGAAACAAAACTTCATTTAAATTTAAAAATTAAGCTAAAATAAAATTTTAAATAATAACATTTATTTTAAGTATTTACAAACCAAAGAGTTATTAATTAAATAACTTTTGAAAAACATAATATTATTTTAAATCATAATTTCCAAATCACTAAATATATTATTAGAGTTTGAAAACATGACTTAATTATTTATTAAATTCCAAATCAAAGATTATCTATAATATATATACAAATATATATATATATATATATATATATATATATTATAGATAGAACATTTATTTAGCTTTTAAAGGATAGAATCACTAATTAAATATTTATTCAATTAGTTTATCAAACCAATTCATATTTTATTAATCATTATTATTAAATCAATTTAATTTTAAACACAAATTATTAAATTGATATTGCTTTCAAATTCCGGGTCATCACACGTGCATGGCCATGTGCCGCTCCGAAAAGCGTCGATCTCTCCTCCTCTGTCGCCTCATCTCTTCCTCTCACAGCAGCACGTGTGTATCTAAGGTATATATGTATATATATATATATATAATATTTATACATGTTTACATATATATTCGTTAGTTTTAAATATACAATATATGTTATGAAGTATATAAATATATTGTTAAAGTATGTAAAGGTTTTGGTTATATTGGATCTGTAGTATATATGAAGTTGGATTTGTGAGTATATATTTCAAGATATATATTGCTTTGATATCTATGAGTTGCTTTTTATACTTATATGCTATTACATATATACTAATGAGTTGCTTCTAGATTTCAGTATATATACCGTTATAATATATTTTTGTTCTTTCTTTAGTTTATATATTTATGTGTTCGAGTATATAATGTTATTTTAAGTGTGTGTGTGTATATATATTAAGAGGTATGGTATTTATAGTTGAGTTTGGTTTTATCGATCTGCAGCATAGATATATAAAAGTTTTATAAACTATATAAGATATGTTTGTTTTGTGTATATATAAAAGCTTATATAAGAATTTTTGATATATATATATATAAGATGTTATGTGATACAAGCTTGTATAGAATCTATAGTTTACGGTTTTATTTTATGATATATGTTAGTATTCCAGTTTCGTGTGAATATATATATATATATATATATATATATATATATATATATATATATATATATATATATAATGATTGTTTTTAAGCTATTGCGTATATATTTTGTATATTTGACTGAGCTTTGACTTTTGATGACTTGTATGATGTCGGTATATTGTTTTAAATACATATTGCGTATGTAGATATTTAAATATATGAAAGTTTACAAACTATATTACGTATAAACTTTTGTTGCGTGTATTATTAAGTGTGTGTGTATATATATATCTTATTTTGATAGATATTTTAAATTGAATATGAATTTTATGAAAATTTATCATATTATATGTTTATTTTGTTTCAGTTATATATATATATTATAATAAATTGTTTATATTGATTTTTATAATAAATACTGATTTGGATTTTCTTTAGAAATATCTATATTATTTTTAAATATGAGTTTAAAATCTTATATTAATTATTAGAGAATATATATATAGATATAATTTTTATTTGGTTTCGGTTTATCAAGCTAATTTGATTCGGTCTCATCGATTTCTTATCTATCAGTTTGTCCGTCGAATCCGTATCCATCTAGCTTTTCTTTGGAATTCGTGCTTGGATACGTAACTCATCTCGTTCTCGTGCTTCTCCCTAGCCTTGAAAGGTGAGAAATCACTCATGACCAATGTTCTTATATTTATTAAATTTGATTCCAATTGGAACAACAATTTAAATATGCTGCTGTTAGTTATTCACATTGCTATATATATTGTTATCTATATAAGTTCACCTGTGACATCTAACACCATTATATGTTATTTATATTGATGGTATATGCCTGTTATATTATTATCATATCTGTTATCGCTCTGCAAGTTCCCTATTAGTATAGAATTCACAATGGGCTGAAACGATACATACCCGAACGATCTGTAGAATAGGAGAAAATTATTATGGGTTGAAATGATAAACCCAAGCGATTTTTATTTGAATTGAATTTGGAATTGTGGGTTGAAATGATATATACCTGTATATATTTAAATTGCGGATTAAAATGATAAATATCCATATCACTTGACCATATGATAGAAAATTTTATACATACACCGTTGGTC
Organism: Allium cepa; assembly: GCA_030765085.1. Lineage (NCBI taxonomy): Eukaryota > Viridiplantae > Streptophyta > Magnoliopsida > Asparagales > Amaryllidaceae > Allium > Allium cepa. The sequence continues at coordinate 378,503,027 of CM060932.1, forward strand.
TGCATATAAATATTTTGAAATGATTTCTATAGTTCTTGGAAAGAACTATATGGTTTTATACAAATATTGATTTTATGTACTATATAAATGTTATTTTTCATATTGTTAAAAATCCTTGATTTTAAGCTGTGTATAAATTTGTTTTAATATAAAATAAGTTTAATAATAAAGTTTGATTTTATTAAAATATAATGTGGTTAAGCATTATTTAAATTATATTTTAATATAGAGTTTATAATGATTTAATAAATTAAGGTTGAGAAGATAGATTTGAAATTGATTTGAAATTATATTTAATTAAGAATTTATTTAATCAAATCAATTTGAAACTTATAGAATTTAAGATTTTTAAAGGATATGATTTTATAACTTGATTTTGGTTTAAGGTGATTTAAATGAATATTTTAAGTTTAAAATAAAGTAAAGGGAATATTTAGTGATTTGTAATTGAGGGTTTTATTTAAATGATATTGGATCTATTTAGGGAATATTCAATTATTTGAAATTTGAAGTTTTATGTAAAAGATATTGGATTTATTAAGTAAATATTTCAAACCTAAATAATAGTAAAGTAAATTTGGTATATATATGTGTTATCAAATTTAGTTTTGAAATGTTGAATATTTAAAGCTTTGAAATATATTGAAATTGAAATGGTTTATTGTGGTTCAAATCGGTATTTGAAATCGATATAATTTGAAATGGTAAAAAAATTGAATTTTGGAATTCGAGTTGATTTGTAATTGATTCGTGAAATGCGAGGAAGCTATCTTATTATATACTATTTTAATATTTAAACCGGTTAGGTGGGATGTATTATGATTCCAAAGCGTTATTATTTCTAAATTTTGGTTTCTAAAGTGTTGATTTAGAAAGTGTTATAACTTTGAAGAACTAAGATTTTGGAAGTGAATATATTTGAAATGGAAATAATATCGTATTGATATGGATATATTTGAAATGGATATCAATATTTGAAATGGAAATGATATCTTATTGATATGGTTTTGAAATGTCAAAAATATTTTAGTTTTGAAGTATAAACTATTTTGAAATGACCGCGGTGTTATAATAACGGTTGATTGTTAAAGAGACCGAGATCGGAAGTTGTCATACTCTCTGCCAACTCCGAAAACCACTTTAACAACTGTGTACACGATGGAGATTCCAGAATGAAGTAGGATGGTGGCAACGTTCTATTGAGGTATATACATGGACCTGACTCCTGTGAGTTAGCTTAAGGTGGCTAAAATAGGAGCAATTGATGGGCCAATGAGGTAGCTCCTTTGATTAGACACACTCCTTCGATACCATTCTATTACTTTGTGATTGATTGGGTGCACCCTTTGATTTTTTTTGGGAGTGTGGCTCGAGGTGGGCGGTAGCTACGGTTATGCGTTACCACTAGCCCGGAAGTCTAATTGGTATATCTACTCTGGCATTGTTTGTTATGCCGTGTCACCTACCCTATCGTGCTTTACTACGAGTTTGATTTGTGTCATACCTATGGAGTATCCTCTGGTGGCCTCCCGATCAGGAGGGACTACGGTACTGTATAGACTATTGGCACTATAAAATGTGTTAAGGGGGATATGGGTAACGCCTTAACGCTATTTTAAAGTAGTTTAATTTACTTTAGACATTATAATAGTGTATATTACTACATAGTGGATAGTTTAACGGATCCTTAGAGGATGGTTATCCCAAACATCCTTTGAGTTACTTATATTTCAGTTGTTATTTCACTTGAGTTGGATTTATTGATATAAGAATGTTAATCCTGACTCGAGTGTTTTGTGTTTTGCTTTATGCTCGGGTCAGACTCAGTAGTACAGCATCTGAGACTCACCTTTGGAGTTGGAGCTTCGTTTGGAGATCCATCTACATCCTTCCAGTTTTTAGATATTCAGTTAATTCTAGTGATGTATTCTGATCTTGTATTTGACTATTGTATTCGAGACTTCTATTGTATCTTATTTGACTCTGTTATATATATAGTAGCTTCATGAACTACTATTCTTTTGTTTCCATTGCATTATTGTTATATTACTGTGTGTCTGTGATTCTGTGATTATTTTTTTAATGTATATGTTGAGTTTTTCCAAATATAAATTAACAATATGGTATTTTAAGCAATTCAATTCCGGCATGTGTGGATGTGAATGGTTGAATATATCAGGCTATTACAAATAACTAGGTTAAACAAGAAATCGTCGGGTGACGATGTTACAAAGTTCCCTTGACTTGAGAATAATGTAGAGCTCGATATGAATACTCCACTTATGATTATAGTTAAATCATGGCATGGTAATCCATCAAGCGACTATACTTAGGTTTGAGTTGAAGCATTAGAAGTGAAACACTATTCAATAGAGAGTTCTCTCCTTAGATTGTATGAGGTTAGCATGACAGTCAGTTGTAGTCAACTCTCAAAGTCAAAATCTTTGTCAAAGTAATACAGTTAATAATAAATGTTATTATTAAACCATAGAGTTTGTTTTTGAACAATACGAAATTTCATACATTCAAAAGTGATATAATTTTGACGAAGAGAACATGTATAAATTTTCATTACTAAAAGATACTGCTTAAGAAATTTGAAACTAATTTTACCAAAAAGATCTATAAGCGATAGATGCGACCAAATTGTCATACCACTAGCTAAGGTGATGTGTGATCCTTAATAGTTGAATTGTTCAATATTAATCAATGACTAAACACACTACTGAGTTTCACAACAGTATTTGTGAATTCTCTAAAATGCTACATTATTTAATTAGTTTATAAAATGATATAAACTAATTATATTAAACAATATTTAAGAAATACTAATTATAAATTTATTTTATGTTGGGCACTGTTAGTAATTATTTGGATGTATATATATAAGTTATATATGCAGGTATCGATATACAATATCGATATATATATATATATATATATATATATATATATATAAACAAACTTTAAATATAGTTAATGTCATAACCTGGAATTTCTGGATATTTGAAATTGAAATATTTAATTAATTTTAAATATTTGAAAGGTAGTTTAGCTTGAATTTGAAATATCATTATTAATCGACAATTAAGTTATTGAATTTAATAATTTGAAATTGGGTAAAATATTGAATCTTCAGTTTTAAGCCTGTTAAAAATATTTTGAAGGCTTGTAAAATCTATATTAATAATACTAAAGATAACATACGTGTTAAAACTGAATTTGAAAGTATTTTGTCCAGTTTTAAAAATATATAGTTTAAATTGATATTTAAAAATAGCCTTCCGAGGCATAGTCTCGGAATTCGACGAAACCAGTTCCATTGGATCCGTAATATTGTATTATTATCGAACTTCAAATTTCGTAGTGATTGGAGTTGTTGTTTGAGCATACGATAAGTAAACGCATTGAAATCTATATCGAAAATTCAATATAGTAACTGGTCAAAAGGTTATCTTCTTCATACGATCGAATTAGGAATCGAAACCTTTTCCATTGTGTTCGAAATAGGGGTTTGACATTATAAATGCCTAGCGGCATGTCTCGATTGGAGATCGAGATTTCAAGTTGCGAAATCCTAACAATTTAAATTTAAATTTAGATATAATAATATATATGCTTTTTCTTAAATTACCATGACTACATCTGGCACGTTTTCCTAGTGGACACGTTTCGTACATCTTCACGCGCATCTCTTTTAAAAATATAATAGTCAAATACCCTTCTCCCTTCTCAAATTTGGATCCATGAAAAAAAGAAACGAATTCAATCAAAAAAAAGAGAATGGCTGCAATAAAATCGAAAAACCCCTCTTCCCTTATTCGTCTCCTTAGTATCTAGACCCATCCCCTTCTCCTCTAGAATAATCAAATTCGTCTGAAATCAAGGTTTCACGATCGAAGGAAGGCTACGACCGAATCGCGTCAAGCTTCGAGGTCTTATTTCTAGAATTTATGCTTTTGGAAGCAATGCATGGCCGAAGTCGGGCGCAGCGATTCAAAGATGATGTACCACATGCACAACTGGCAATGGCAGAGGTCGCGAAGGGCCAAACATCAGAATTTGTGGGGTTGTAGGGGGCGACGGGAGGCAAATGTCGTGTTGGTTGAGCAGCAGGTCGTGATGAGGGCAGGGATTGTTCGAGCTTGAATCTAGGGCTTAGGGGTCGGGAAGTTTCATAGGGCTTGAATGCAGAGATCATCGATCTTCTTTCCTGGTCTCAGCATATTAAGGTAACATAATTTCAAACTTTTAATTAATTTACTTAAGGTTCAGACTTGTAAATAAACTATTCGCTATTATTTCACTTATCAGAGTTAACATCAAAGTATAGATTTCACCAGGAAATTTTCAAATGTATCGGTTTGGAAAAATTATTTAAAAATTAGAATTTTGGAAATTTATATATATATATATACACACAAAGTTTAAAAAGGAAAGTAGGAGATTCAAAACATTGAAAATTTTATAGAATTAGATTTTTGAAATCTATATAGATTTATTATATATGTAGCTCAAAAAGGGAAATATATGTACATATATACATTTTTGATTTTCAAATTTATTTTAAACAATGTATTAAAATAATTAATTTGTTTAAATTAGATTATCAAATGATAATAGATTGTTCAATCAGCTATAGTATTAATAAATCATATAATTATTTATTCAAGGTGAAATCTGAAAAGAAACAAGCTGGTCTGGAGTGGACTGCAAAATAAAAATCAAAGGTGGGTTAATCTCACTCATCTGGATTAGTATTTAAATTTAAATAGTTTAATTTAAATAAGTGGTTGTTTTGCTTGGATGATGATTTTCATTAATTAAAATTAAATAGACCCTATGCGTGGCATAATAGCGGATGATATTTTATATAAACCCATATACCACGATATTCCACCTCGATGTGGAATTGGTATTACATACATACATACATACATACATACATACATACATACATACATACATACATACATACATACATATACATACATACATACATACATATATATATATATATATGGAGTGATTGATTCCCGCATTATATAGCGGATGAAACCCTATACGCCACATAATAGCGGAGGATATTATATAGATCCCATATACCGCGATATTCCACCTCGAAGTGGAATTGGTATTTTATACTGTGCTAACATCTGTGGATGCAGGGAAACATGTTGGAGGGATCCAACTGGATTTCTCAAAATATTTAGATTTGTTTGAATATTCTGTGATATGATTATTTGATATTCTGTGATGAATTATATTGATAATTGGAGTATTGAACGCTATGGTTTGATTGAATATATTTGTGTATACTGAGTTACCAAAAATATATAAATTGGATTTTTGAAAAGAAATTAAAAGAAGAGGATTTGTAAGTAAATGATTATAGAGAATTTGGATAAATTATAGAATGAGTGGGAAAAGAATAAAAGTGGATTTAAAAATTTTAATCAATAAAATCCGAGTGTGGAAAGGAAGATTTTGAATAAAAATGGAAATAATGAATTTTAAAACCCAAGTGATATTACTTAAAAGAAATAAAGAATTTATTTTAAATTCAAGGTTTAAATTTATTGGGAAGGATAAAGAAGGAATTTGGGAAAAAAAATATGAAATTGATATTTTCTGTTAAATGAGATATTAAATCATAATTGAGAAGTAAAATCTGAAGTTGATGGGTTTTGAAATAAAATTGAGTAAGTAAAGGAATTATTTCAAAATGGAGTAAAATCTGAAAATCAATTTGGGAATTGATTGAGAATTTGAAATTGTGTTTTTAAAGAAGGGTGTGACTATGGAATTTATAATCTGGGTTTATAAAGTAAAATGGATATCAATGGAAATTTGAAGTATAAATTCACTATGGGAATTTATAAAGGAATGGAAATTTGTTTTAAAAATAAATAATTGTTTACTTTTAAAGGTATGGAAATGGGAAGTGTATTTCCCTGGAAAGCCAAGTATATTTCAAAGGAGACTTTTTAAAATTAAAGGCTTCAAAAATTTGTTTAAAGAAATGTTTTAGAATATTTATAATTTTTGAAATGTTTTAAATTTTAAAGTAAATATCTTTTAAAATTTATTTTAGTAGTTTATTTAAAGGTTAATTGGTATTATGTTTTAAAAAAAATATTTATTAATATTTTATAAAGTAATTTTATTTTTAAGATAGTTTGGGTAAAGTTTTATTTAAAAACTTATATAGAATTTCGTAATTCTTATTTTGAAATTTAGTCTGGCTTAACTTTTATTTTAAAATTAGTTTTATATTTTATAAGTAGTTTTATTATAATTTTTTTAAAGCACGTATTTTTTAAATAAAGTGTTTAAGCAGTTTAATTTAAATGTTTAAGTGTATTTTATACTAAAGTGTTTTAAATTATTTTAAACCTAAAGTATTTTGTACTTGGTGATTTCAATGGAAATAGAAAATATTTGGAAAATTTATTTTCGTGAGAGAAAGATGGTTTGAAACTGTTTTCAAAGGGTTGAAAAGTGGAAATATATCTTGCAAAGATATTTTGAGAATTATTATAATTTAGGAGAAATTATTATGGCTTGATGATTGTTTGTGAATGTTAATTGATAGTTAAATAACCGACTATCAATATTGGCCAATGCGCTGATCGTTTCGAAGAGACTGGGATCGGGATTTATTTCCTGAAAACCATTTCGATCTGGTTTGAACGTTTTCGCGAGGAAGAAAAGAACTGGGAGTCGAAGATGGAGCAGTGAAGTGCAAGAGATAATCGCTACTAATCCTGAGGGTGATTCCAAAATGGATGTAGTAGGAGTAGTTCCTTCGGTTCCGTTCGAACCCGGGACGGACTTGTATAGATGAATGCTTTCAGAACATCGTCAGGAGGACGACGAGCATTCTAAAAGATGTGTTCTAAAAAGGTAACGCTTAGCCTCGAGCCTCATCGACCGGGAATGACTAAACATCAAGGGTTATGCAGCGAGGCTAAGTGGGTTGCGCCTATTAGGGTAAGGTCATTCCTGTCTAGATGTCCCATTTATTTCGGCCATTTGTTGTGGTTGCTGAGCCCAACCGTCGGGTAATCTTACTCGGGATTATCCAGTAAGGGGTACTCCCGATCTTGTGTTGTAGGGGATCGGGAGGGATCCTCGGTACGGTGATCTAGGTCACGTACTGTGATAGGTGGTACCCCAGTGCCCAGTCATTAGTTGGAAATCCATTCTCCCTACGTGCCTTTTACGATTTTTGTTTGTAGAACCCACTCTGTGGCTAGTATGCTGGAATTTGATCATGTAACAATTTCAGCTATTTTAATAAGTATTTGTATATAGACACTACTATAATATCAGAGGATTTTGATAAAAAGTGTTTTGGCTATCATAAGGTAAAAACCCGACATGTTTATTTGTGGCGTGGTCTTACGAGATGCTTTTGATTTCAAAGGATTTTGAAACTTTAATAATCAAACTGAGTGTGCTTTTCTTACGCTGGTATTCCAGACTGACTCGGGTGTTATTTCACTATAATGCTTGGGTCAGACCGAGTATTATAGATTACAGGAAAGGATGCTGTGGAGCTCAGGAGATGAGCTGGATGGCGATACGTACTTCTGTACTTGTTTTAAATATTCCGCTGTATTGATTAGCTATGTATTCAGTTGTGTGAGGACATGTTATGATTTTTGTCCAGTTCTGTGTACTCTGATGATGTAATGTATAAACAGATATATTTTTCCTTTGCGTAAAGATCATTTATTATCTATTATATTTGTTCCGCTGTGATGGTTAGATTCTGTTGTTGTTTGTTTTCTCTTCTTCTACCTCCTTCTTGTTTAACCCTAATGGTTCGGTTTTCCGGCATTCGACTGTTCGGCATTTGATACAGTGGGCGTTTTGACGTCGATTTTCGAGCGTCGAAAAATCGGGTCGTTACATTTGGTATCAGAGCTGAAAGGTTAAGCGAGAACCTTGGCTCTGGTTTGGATTACTCATAGAACAGAGTCCATAGTACTCTAGAATGAGTTTGAGAGTATTAATAGATATGAGCGCGTATTTGTTAGTGAATATAAAAATTCTTTTATATTGTGTTAATTTATTGGTTAAGTGTTTGTGGATTCTGGTCGATATGTGGGACGCCATGTTATCGATAGGGATTTCTAAACTCTTGAACAAGATAAATCGACACGGTATGGTTTTAAAAGTAGGGTAAATGAAATAATTTTACCTAAATTATTTTTGTATATAAAAGAAAAGTTTTTGTAAATTATTGGTTGCTTGGATGTTAGGAATGATAATATTAAATTATTATCATTGTTGTGTGGAAATTTAACTAGGAATTAAAAATATTACCAAAGGTTAAGGAAATAAATTCATTCATAAAATGAAATTTGAAATGTAAATTGTAATTGAAATAGAATTGCAGAGAAATATTTGAAAATAAATTAAGATGAAAATTCCAGAGTATTCTTTGAATATAGATGGGAAAGATTTGAAATTTGAAATTTTGATAATTTAATTCCTTTTGAGTGGAAATGATTTTCAAAGATTTTGGGGAAAATATAAGGATATTATTCAGAGATATTTTTTTGAATTGGATTTGAAATCTGGAGAGATTTGGAATTTAAAAATATTTGAAGGAGTTTTAATAAGATAAAACATTTAACTCTCTTTGGTCGCTGGAAAATAACTTCGGTGATGACTACATCATCATCGATGTTCATTTTCGAGTTTTCAAGGGAAGAAATTGCTACCCGAATATTTTTGAATTGATATTTGTTGCAAAATTGAGTTTAATTTTGATATGCAAAGGAATAATTTGGTCTGGATATAATTGATTTCAAAATGATTTTTGAAATACTTAAGGTATTTTTGAAAAATTTGAAATTGGTTTAAAATGTCTTAAATGTTTAAGCAATTGTTTAAAACTCCGGAAATCTAATTATTATTTTTTATAGAATATAAAGGGATTTGATAACTTATAAGTTTGAATTTGTTTAGAATAGAAATTTAACTTAAGAAGAGTTAAATGAAACAAATGTGAAAACGAAATAAGTTAGAAAGTAAACCAGTTAAACGAAGTAAATTAAAAGAGATTAGTGAGTGGAATGTAAATAAGTTGGGAAAACTTATAGAAGTTTAAAATTTGGATTGGAATGTAATTGAATCAAGTTTAATAAAAGTGAATCTATAAAATTTGTTAGTAGATTAAGTAAGATGGTTAGTGAAATGGTTATTGAAATAAATTTATGAAGGAACTAATTAGTTTACATTTTTAAGTAGATGAAATTGAAATTGGATGTTGGATTTAAATTAGAAATTGTGTGAATTGAGAAGTTAGTCATGTTAGACTAAGTAAAACAGGTGTTGAGATTTAAAATTAGTAATTAAACTAATCAAGTTCAAATTAGTAATCAAATGACTTAAAACTAAAATTTGGATGATAATTAATTGGAATCATGTAAAGTAAAGTAAAGTAAAGTGAAGAATTAGTTCAAATGGACTAATAAAATTTAAGGTCTGGAAATAAAATTCTTTGAGATTTAAATTCAATCAGTAAGTGGAACTAATTAAATGATTATTTGAATATGGGTTGAGATAAAGATAAATAGAATTCAATATCTAAAAAGAAGGTAAATTGAATTCAAATGGAATTGTAAGTGCAAAGTTAAATGAAAATAGATATAAAGGCTTAAGTGATAAAGTGAAAATAGCTATAAGAAGTATATATAAATCTTCATATTTACTTAAGGAATGGATGGTGAAATTCTTAAGTAAATTTGGTATTGAGAAAAATATTCTAAGTGAATAATTGAATGGAGATTAAGTAAAGTTGTGAAATGGGATAATTGTGGATAAGTGAATAGAAATCAAATGAATGCGAATAAAAGAGAATTGATATAGTTAATAATCAACGGATGAATAGTGGGATGCATGTATATTATTTTATTCGCATAAGTGATTTGATCCAGATTCGACAGAATTTCGAGATAGTTATATCGATCTGAGTTGGGATTTTTCACTTGATTTGCAACGGCGAACCCTGGATATGGATTTTTGATTGATTTTGAAAGTTCTCTATCATAGTTTGTGGCTATGCAAGGAGAATGACGGTTTCTGATCAAGAAACCAGATCTGAGTCCGCACTAGGTAGTCGGATGGACAATACTAGTTCGAAAATGAAATTATGTGATCGAGTAAGCGATCGGATTCAGTGTTGCATATGGATGATATATGTACATCGTACGGGCTTAAGTGAATGAATATTGAAAATCTTGTAAATAAGCGTATAAAATGATTTTGAAGTCTATAGTTGGATATTATTGCTATGTAGGATATATATATAGGTGTTATAAAGAAAAAGGAAACTGGGATTTTGATTTTAGAAGATAAAAATGAATTGCTTGAAGAAAGGTATGTATTTAAATTTCTGTATGAAATTTGATGATTTTCTGGTTTAGCCGCTTGGCCTTTTGTTTTATTTTTGAATTTGGGGGCCTGTAGAGACATTTTGTAGTAGTACCGAGCTGGCCACGCAAAGGAGACGCTGGCGAAATTTTTCAAAAATTTAAAGAGTTAGAAATTTATTTTAGAAAATTTGATAATTTAAAATTTGGTTTTGAATTTAAATTTGAATGGTTGAATAAGTAGAAGTTGTTTGTGAATTATGGAAGAGTTTGGAAGTTAATAAGAGAAATGGTGTGTCTTTTATTAATTAATTGTTTATAGAAGTTGTGTGAAACTGTTTGATTTGGGTATTGTTAAAACCCTTGGGTTCTGGAAAGTTAATAAAAACTATTAGGATTGGGAAATTAGTTAGCGGGTTAAGGATCATTCCTCTTAACTAGTAATTTCGGACGAAATTCTTTTAAGAGGGTGGACTGTGACAACCTAGAATTTCTGGATATTTGAAATTGAAATATTTAATTAATTTTAAATATTTGAAATGTATTTTAGCTTGAATTTCAAATATCATTATTAATCGGCAATTAAATTATTGAATTTAATAATTTGAAATTGGGTAGAATATTGAATCTTCAGTTTTAAACCTGTTAAAAATAATTTGAAGGCTTGTAAAATCTATATTGATAATACTGAAGATAACAAATGTGTTAAAATTGAATTTGAAAGTATTTTGTTCAGTTTTAAAAATATATAGTTTAAATTGATATTTAAAAATAGCCTTCCGAGGCACAGTCTCAGAATTCGACGAGACCAGTTCCATTGGATCCGTAATATTATATTATTATCGGATTTCAAATTTCGTAGTGATTGGAGTTGTTGTGTGAGCATACGATAAGTAAACGCGATGAAATCTATATCGAAAATTCAATATAGTAACTGGTCGAAAGGCTATCTTCTCCATACGATCGAATTAGGACTCGAAACCTTTTCCATTGTGTTCGAAATAGGGGTTTGTCTTTATCAACGCCTAGTGGCATGTCTCGATTGGAGATCGAGATTTCGAGTTGCGAAATCGTAACAAATTAAATTTAAATTTAAATTTAGATATAATAATATATATGCTTTTTCTTAAATTACCGTGAATACATCTAACACGTGTCTTCCTAGTGGACACTTTTCTTGCATCTTCACGCGCGTCTCTTTTAAAAATATAATAGTCAAATACCCTTCTCCCTTCTCAAATTTGGATCCACGAAAAAAAAGAAACGAATTCAATCAGAAAAAAAAGAGAATGGCTGCAATAAAATCAAAAACCCCTCTTCCCTTATTCCTCTCCTTAGTATCGAAACCCATCCCCTTCTCCTCTAGGATAATCAGATTCATTCGAAATCAAAGTTTCACGATCGAAGGAAGGCCACGACCGAATCGCATCAAGCTTCAAGGTCACATTTCTGGAATTTATGCTTTTGGAAGCGATGCATGGTCGAAGTCGGGCGCAGCGATTCAGAGATGACGTACCACATGCAACTAGCGATGGCAGAGGTCGCGTAGGGCCAAACATCGGAGTTTGTGGGGTTGTAGGGGGCGACGCGAGGCAAATGTCGTGTTGGTTGAGTAGCAGGTCGTGGTGAGAGTAGGGATTGATCGAGCTTGAATCTAAGGCGTAGGGGTCCGGAAATTTCGTAGGGCTTGAATGCAGAGATCATCGATCTTCTTTCCTGGTCTCAGCATGTTAAGGTAACATAATTTCAAACGTTTTAATTAATTTACTTAAGATGCAAACTTGTAAATAAACTGTTGGCTATTATTTCACTTATCGGAGTTAACAGCAAAGTATAGATTTCAACAGGAAGTTTCTAAATGTATCGGTTTGGAAAAATTATTTAAAAATTAGACTTTTGGAAATTTATATGCACACAAAGTTTGAACAGGAAAGTAGGAGATTCAAAACGTTGAAAATTTTATAGAATTAGATTTTTGAAATTTATATAGTTTTAGTATATATGTTGCTCAAAAAGGGAAATATATGTACATATATACATTTTTGATTTACAAATTTATTTTAAACAATGTATTAAAATAATTAATTTGTTTAAATTAGATTATTAAATGATAATAGATTATTCAATTAGCTAAAGTATTAATAAATCATATAATTAATTATTCAAGGTGAAATCTGAAAGGAAACAAGCTGGTCTGGAGTGGATTGCAAAATAAAAATAAAAGGTGAGTTAGTCTCACTCATCTGGATTAGTATTTAAATTTAAATAGTTAAATTTAAATAAATGGTTGTATTGCTTGGATAATGATCATCATTAGTCAAAATTCAGTAGACCCTACACGCCGCATAATAGCGGATGATATTATATATAAAACCATATACCACGATATTCCACCTCGAAGTGGAATTGGTATTATATATATATATATATTTAGAGTGATTGATTCCTGCATTATATAACAGATGAGACTCTACGCGCCGCATAATAGTGGAGGATATAATATAAGTCCCATATACCGCGATACTACACCTCGAATTGGAATTGGTATTTTATATTGTGCTAACATCTGCGGATGTAGGAAAACTGGTTGGAGGGATCCAACTGGATTCCTTAAAATATTTAGATTTGTTTTAATATTCTGTAATGAATTATATCGATAATTGGAGTATTGAATGCTATGGTTTGATTGAATATATTTCTGTATGTTGAGTTACTAAAAATATGTAAATTGGATTTTTGAAAGGAAATTAAAAGAAGAGGATATGTATGTAAATGATTATAGAAATTTGGATAAATTATAGAATGAGTAGGAAAAGAATAAAAGTGGGTTTCAAAATTTTAATCAATAAAATCCGAGTATGGAAAGGGAGATTTTGAATAAAAAGGGGAATAACGAATTCTAAAACCCAAGTGATATTATTTAAAAGAAATAAAGAATTTATTTTAAATTCAAGGTTTAAATTTTTTGGGAAGGATAAAGAAGGAATTTGAGAAAAAATATGAAATTGTTTTTTCCAGTTAAATGAGATTTTAAATCATAATTGAGAAGTAAAATCTAAAGTTGATGGGTTTTGTAATAAAATTGAGTAAGTAAAGGAATTTATTTCAAAACGAAGTAAAATCTGAAAATTGATTTGGGAATTGATTGGGAATTTGAAATTGGGTTTAAAAAAAGGATGAGACTATGAAATTTATAAACTGGGTTTATAAAGTAAAATGGATATCAATGGATATTTGAAGTATAAATTCACGATGGGGATTTATAAAGGAATGTAAATTTGTTTTAAAAATAAATAGTGGTTTATTTTTAAAGATATGGAAATGGGAAGTGTATTTCCCTGGAAAGCCAAGTATATTTTAAAGGAGACATTTTATAAATTAAAGGCTTCAAAAATTTGTTTAAAGAAATGTTTTAGAATATTTATTATTTTAAAATGTTTTAAATTTTAAAGTAAATATCTTTCAAAATTTATTTTAGTAGTAATTATTCAAAGGTTAATTGGTGTTATGTTTTAAAAAAAAATATTTATTAAAATTTTATAAACTAATTTTATTTTTAAGATAGTTTGGGTAAAGTTTTATTTAAAAACTTGTATAGAATTTCGTAATTCTTATTTTAAAATTTAGTCTCGCTTAACTTTTATTTTAAAATTAGTTTTATATTTTATAAAGTAGTTTTATTGTAAAATATTATTTTTAAAGCATATATTTTTGAATAAAGTGTTTAAGTAGTTTAATTTAAATGTTTAAGTATATTTTATAATAAAGTGTTTTAAATTATTTTAAACCTAAAGTATTTTGTACTTGGTGATTTCAGTGGAAATAGAAAATATTTGAAAATTTTATTTCTGTGGGAGAAAGATGGTTTGAAACTGTTTTCAAAGGGTTGAAAAGTGGAAATATATCTTGCAAAGATATTTTGAGAATTATAATAATTTGGGAGAAATTATTATGACTTGATGATTATTTGTGGATGTTAATTGATAGTTAAATAGCCGACTATCAATATTGGCCAATGTGCTGATCGTTTCGAAGAGACCAGGATCGACTTTTATTTCCCGAAAACAACTTCAATCCGGTTTGAATGTTTTCGTGAGGAAGACAAGAACTGGGAGTGGAAGATGGAGCAGTGAAGTGCAACGGCTAGTCGCTACTAATCCTGAGGGTGGTTCCAAAATGGATTTAGTAGGAGTAGTGCCTTCGATTCCGTTCGAACTCAGGACAGACTTGTATGGATGAATGCTTTCAGAACATCGTCGGGGGGACGATGAGCATTCTAAGAGATGTGTTCTAAAAAGGTAACGCTTAGCCTTGAGCCTCATCAACCGGGAATGACTGAAAATTAGGGGTTATGTAGCAAGGCTAAGTGGGTCGCGCCCATTAGGGTAAGGTCATCCCTGTCTAGATGTCCCTTTTATTTCGGCCGTGTGGTGCGGTTGCTGATCCCAACCGTGAGGCGATCTTACTCGGGATTATCCAGTAAGGGGTAGTCTCGGTCTTGTGTTGTAGGGGATCGGGAGGGATCCTTGGTACAATGATCTAGGCCACGTACTGTGATAGGTGGTACCCCAATGCCTAGTCATTAGTTGGAAATCCATTCTCCCTACATGCCTTTTTTGATTTTTGTTTGTAGAACCCACTTTGTGGCTAGTATGATGGAATTTAATCATGTAACAATTTCAGCTATTTTAATAAGTATCTGTATATAGACACTACTATAATATCAAAGGATTTTGATAAAAAGTGTTTTGGCTATCGTAAGGTAAAAACCCGACATGTTTATTTGTGGCATGGTCTTACAAGATGCTTTTGATTTCAAAGGATTTTGAAACTTTAATAATCAAACCGAGTGTGGTTGTCTCGTGTTGGTATTCTAGACTGACTCAGGTGTTATTTTACTATAATGCTCGGGTCAGACCGAGTATTATAAATTACAGGAAAGGATGCTATGGAGCTCAGGAGACGAGTTAGATGGCGATACGTACTTCCATACTTGTTTTAAATATTCCGCTGTGTTGATTGGCTGTGTATTCAGTTGTGTGAGGACAGGTTATGATTTCTATCCAGTTGTGTGTTATGTGTACTCTGATGATGTAATGTATAAACAGATATATTTTTCCTTTGCGTAAAGATCAGTTATTATCTTTTATATTTATTCCGCTGCGATGGTTAGATTCTGTTGTTGTTTGTTTTCTCTTCTTCTACCTCCTTCTTCTTTAACCCTAATGGTTCGGTTTTCCGGCATTCGACTGTTCGGCATTTGATACAGTGGGCGTATTGATGTCGATTTTCGGGCGTCGAAAAATCGGGGCGTTACAGTTAATTACTTAATAGGCATTTTGGAAAATTAGTCCATGCAAGGAAAAATACTTGGTCATCCATGAAAAGGCGGGGCAAGGGATTTGGTTGATTGAAATTTAATTATGAATTAATAAAGGAAATTTTTAAAGAAAGAATTGGAGAGATTTCTATTCTTTAAAACAAATTTAGCTCATTCATTTCTTTCTTCAATTTTCTTTTCCTACTCTTCCTTCATCCATAGCTACCTCATTCATTAGTTTCATGGTTAAATTTTTTTTGTTCCATTTACCCAAAGTTATATCAAATAAAATAAAATAAAGTGGCTCGTCTGATTCTAGCAAAGTTTGGATATTAATTCAAGGAATCCAAGGAGAATTAGCATATCAAAGGTGTCACTAATGGACTAGATCTATAGGGTACAAATCTTATTTACATTTGTATATTTAGTTGTATCACTCTTATCACAATTTTATATATGTATTGTGTCTCATCTTGTTTACATCTAGAACAACTAATTGATTGAATTGATTTGTTTTAATCTAATAAATTAAAATTAAAATACATATATGTTTAAATTTATATTTTAGCCATGAATTTGTTCTTGATAAAATTGTAATAACCATCTGACATATTATATGATTTATGTAATTCAATTATTTAGCTTTGAATTTTAATCATTTAGAAAAATAAAATTCATCGATCGCTTATTCAGGTTAACATATGCATTTTGACTTCAAACTTTTGGTTGTTTTAAAAAATTAGGGTATTTTGCAAAAGGTTCTTGTATACATACATACATATGTACGTACATGTACGCATATATGTATGTGCTTTTAAATAGATTAGAGCGATTTAACATAACACATATGTATATTTTGAACTTACTGAAAATTGTTTTAATTTTATTATTACATGCGTATATACATACATATTATAATATCAATACAAAGTCAATTAGAGACATTTTATATTAGTTAACTTAATCCATATCCATATTTGAATTTAAATATATTCGCAAGTCAAACTTAGATCTTTTAATCTACAATTTCGAATTAATGACTTTAATTTAATTAATCTACTTTAGATATTGTCAATTCAACCTTTATGTTGTTAGGATTTGAATTTTAAAATGTTTTATCTCTCTCTCTCTATATATACACATATATATCTTCAATAAATAATTAAATTGAGGCAATCAATACACACACACATGGTAGATATAAATCACAATATCTACACATGTATATATTGACTTTGTCGTTGTTTATCATATCATCATGATATTCCATGTATGTGTTGTTAAATATTCGTGTGTATACATATTAGGTATAGCAGCGCACATATAAACCATTGATTGGTTAGCCATAGATAAAAGGACGTGCTCTAATTGTTGGATTTAAAATTAAAGGAATGTTTTAAAAGTGAGAAATGAGAATGTTTCCTTCTCTAAACGAAACAAAAATTTCTTTCGTTTGATTGAATTTATTCTTTCATATGTGTTGACCACTCCCTCATCTAAATCTCTTGATTGTATATTAACATTAAATATATTTAATTAATTATATTAATTAAATAAAGTGAAACGTTCAAAATAAATTAAGATTTCATCAAAATAACTAAATTGAATCTAGTGTTAAATATTATACTTCATAATCCCACTAAGATCCAATGAGAGAATTTTTTTTTAAAAATATACCATTTCACTTGCTACTAAAACAACTAAGTTATATCAATGGTATCCGAGTCCAAATGGTCTATGTAGTCTATCGGTCAACATGGCTAACTAATTAAACCTTTCTATCTGATAAGTGTCAAGAAATAAAATGTATAGACTTTGGGTTGAGTAATCAAACATTATTCCCTTCCTGGCTATTGGTCTGGCCCAATATATGAACTAAGTCCAAAAGGTTGGCCTAAAAGCAAACCCAAGAGTTATTTGAGCCTTGGGCTAATTTTCAAATTAAAATTTAAAAATTTATAATATATTTTAAATTTAAATGTCAAGTTTAAAATATAAAAGAAAATTTTATAATGTTATAAAATAAATTTAAATATTTTGAATTGTTTTCAGAAATTAATAATATAAGAACTTTTTATAAATATTTAATTAATATGATTAACAACAAAATAATTAGTTAGAAATTAACCAAAAATTAATTAATTAAGATCTCACACATACACACACATGTATGTGTATGTATGTAACTATAAATGTTATATTTGTATGTTTATCTTAAAACTATTAAAGATAAATAGATGAAAATTTTCAAAATTACCAAAGTATTTAATTACATTTTTAGTTAAATAATAAAGTTATTAAATAAATAAATAATTAGTAGTTAATTAGTTAACATATATGCATATATTGATAAACATATGCAAAACTACAAAAGTTATAGTTGTTTGTTAGTCTTAAATAGTTAAAAATGAATGATATAAAATTAATGAAATTTTAAAACAAACATAAATTTTAATTAAATTAAGAATTGAAATTAATCCAATATTATTTAGTTAATAAGTCACATATAAATATTATATGAGCTAATTAAATTATAAGTGTTATAAATATATTAAAGTTTTATAATTATGTATGTATAAATAAAATGAAGTGGAACTATAGGAAATCCTAAATTAGATTTTTGGAATAAGTACATATGTAAAGTGTGTATACCATGATTTCAGGTGCTGCCGACACTTGAATCACGATGGTATTTCATAAGAAATATATTTTTCCTTAAATCGATATTACTCTAACGTGTATATACATTAAAGATTCTTGTTGAGCAAACTCAATGAACATGCATGCTTAGCCATCGTAAAATGATAGATACAAGTGAATAATCTCTTTCAATTTTTTGAGCGAACTCAACGTTGTGATTGGGACAAAAACCACGATTAGGATTTGTGTATGACACGATCAATATAGAGTTACCTATCAATAAGCCTATGATTTATTGAGCAAATTCAAGTCTATAATCTTAAGGCAGGCGATTCCTAATACTCACTAGAGAAGTAGAAAGATTTATATATTTCTCTTAGGGTTTTGAGGAATATAAAACGTATCAATGGGAGCCTTATTAGAAAAATGAAATGAATACATATAACCTTTGTGATATTGTAAGAACATATATTATACAAACTAAAATATGTACCACAACAAACTTGTGTAACTAATTTAATTGATAAAATTCTTTATCAATTGAAATATACCAATGAATTGAATAAGCACTGATAAAGAAATGTATAACATACTTACCAATAAATCCTTTGACATATTGTCGCTTCAAGACCCGTGCAAAAGTCGAATTATACAACTACTAAATACATTCGTTCCTTGCTCGTTACAGTGTTTATTTGACCTAGACTGTATATTGTGTTCTAAATTTTGAATTCTAAAGCAATATAAGAAAATGGATATTCGATCCACAATATACCACATACAAAAGTTGTATGGTAGACAGTCATGTTCATAATATATGAAATCTCGATGAAATTTGTTCATTCAAAATTGGCAAGTAAACCATAATGCAAGATTGTGTGTTCGATACTATTGAATACAATGAGAATCTTATTGTGTTTAAAATAACATTATACCAAGGCCTAAAAGATCCACTTATTTGAACACTAAACTGTACTATGATCCCCTTAAAATATTAAGGATGTCCAAAAACACTTTTGTAAAGAGTTCGGTGCAGTTTTGTAATCGGGTTCTTTTAGAATGGTTCAACCGTTTAAAAAATAAAGCAAATGTTTAGCAGTGGATGTAAAATAGGCTAGGTTGGAACGAAGAAAGTAAATGGTCCATTTTTCTTTAGTTATTTCTTATCGATACATTGTTATGTATCACAAGGAGGAATGAATTTGAGGTTGAATTTTATTCGTTTTTTCATTCTTTTGGAACTCTTTCTAATATACATACATATTCAATCAAATTGAATTGTTTTGTTTCCTCTTCATGTTGTGTCTTCTACTTCTGTTTTAAATTCTATGAACTTGTCGAAGATATACTTCTAGTGTATCAAATACACAGGTTCCTGTCTATGATAATTCATAGGTGAATTCAATGAAGTAAGAGGATCTGTTATGGTATCAGTATACCTTAGACTTCATACATCTATACGTATCAATCGGAAGAGTTCATTAACTCTTTTGTCACTCCCACGGAATGGGTGCTTTGCCATCAATCTTTTGAGATACAATTCACGAATACCATATGATTCACAATCATATGATTAAAGAATCAATTTCAGAAATATGGCTTAGTCCATAGCTCCAAAATAATTGAATAAAATGTTAGATACTTTTGTATTTTTGACAGCTAATGCATCACTGTTGTTATAAAAAACAAATACCAACATTATAATATATTTATTTTACAACAAGTATTCAAAATATTCATATTAAAATAAACTACGTCTATTTTCAATCAACACTAAAAGATATTATTATTTCACAAATAATATTGTAGATAAATATGAAACCAGTCTTTCATAACTTGATGCATATATCAATAATTGTCATATAATATGCTCCGACTATTTCCGTCATTACTATACCAGTGCACGAAATATGAAACTTCATTCAACCACTTATTATGGGCCATTTATTTCATCCATTATTTATAGTCGAGGGTTTTAGATCAAATATCTTGAACTCAAAGGAATAACTCTTATAGAAAACAACTTTCTATAATAAAATTACATTTGGAATATAAATCACATCTACCACTCCATATAAATTATCTACTTAGTATTTTATCCATATTAAGTATCTTCATGAAGCAGAAGCGGCCATTCACTCTTTTCATGCCAATCGTGCCTATGTTGCATCCACTCTTGGACATTTGCTTTTTTGTCCAAATGGTTAAACCATTAAAAAAGAAACCCTTGCTACAAGAATGCATTAAATTCTTAACAAAGGCTTATTCAGACATCCTCAGCATTTTAAGGATATCGGATGGATTTCACAACTGATCAAAACTAACATTTCATTGATCGAATTAGGTCAGTTTTTAGTCAATGGTCTTATATTGTTTCAATAAAACAAGATTCTCATTGTATTCAATCATAATAAATACATGATCTTGCACTCTACTTTGCTTGCTCATTTCGAATGAACCAATTTCATTGTGATTTCATACATCATGAATGTGATTGTCACAATTCAACTTTTGTTTATGATCAAATATGGATCAAATATCCATATTCTTGTATTGATTTAGAGTTCAAAACTCATTGAAGACAATACACAATCTTAGATAATAAACACTTAAGTAACCAAGATACAAATGTATTTAGTACTTCTATAATTCAGCTTTGGCATGATGAAAGGATTTATTGATAAGTATATTTTATATTTCTTTATCACTTAATACAGTTCACTAGTGTATTTCAATTGATGAACAATTTTATCAATTAAACTAGTTGCATAAATTTATTGAAGTAAGTAACGCTAATTTTATAGCAAGTGTTTTTACAATATTAAAAGGGTTAAATGTAATCATTTCATTTTTCTATTAAGGCCTCACTAGATTTTAATATTCCTTAAAATCTTATGAGAAATATTTGATTCTTCTAGTGAGGGCGGGACTCGTTCGCTTTAGGATTCTGATCTTGAGTTTGTTCAACAAATCATAGGCCCACACGTGATGGACAATTCCTCGTGGTTGCATCATATACAATTCCTAATTATGGTCTATGTCCTAATCTTAGTGTCAACTTTGAGTTTGCTTAACAAACCGAGAGAGATTATTCACTCATAACTTGATAGAGTTAGGGGTATGTTGTAGGGGCAATTATGTAATTTATTACATAGATCAAACTCTATGACCAATCTTGTTCCAAATAAAAGGTGGTTTTATTTCTATCATATACTTGTTATATAATGATATAAATAATTAAGTAATTGATTTGAAGTATATAGATGGAAAATACTTATATGATATGTTATGTGATAATAATTACTAAGTGTTGTAATCGTGATAATTTTATCACAGTAAAAATAACATATTTTTTTACACATTTCTTGTCAAGATGTTTCGAGAAAGGTTACCAAATCATCCATTGAGACTAGAGTATGCAACGCTCTCCAAATGCTGGGTAGTTGTAACAACCCGGAATTTTGAACATTTCATATTTAAAATCTGCATTATTTAAGTATTTGAATCTTAAATTAAACATTACAAAAGTGATTTTATAACCTTGTTAACCCCTTTTATTAATGACTAATGATGGTAAACTTGTTTGTGAAAAATAAACAGTTCGAAGAAATATCGATAATGTGACTGAAAATTGTTTATCAATGAACAACTTTTTCCTCGATAGAAGTCGTTCAAACTTGTTGTGATCTAAAATAATAATGTGTAATTAATTGGAAAATAAAAAAAATTTGGTAGTTTAGGTTAACTAAAATGAGGTGGGTGAACATGACAAGGAAGATATTTTGGAAAATGAGCATTTAAGGAAAGTCTTAAGGGTTAAGTAAAAGATGTAAAGATGGAAAGATGAAATGATGGGCCTATGGGTGAAGCATGTGGGAAGTATTTTGGCCGGCCATTCTAGGGGCATTTTAGGTCATTTTCCACTTGTTAAGTCCTTGTAACTTATCTCATTTGTTTCATTATATTTTTTGCTAAGATTTAAGTGTTCATAAGCTTCTTTCTCCTCTTTAATCTTCTAAACTTATACCAAATCAATTCTAAATCCTTACAAAATTTCACAAATGTCTTAGATAACCTTAGAAAGCATGGAAAAAAAGTCAAAAGAGGAAGAAATGGAGCACAAACCCCAAACCCATCGTGGGCCATGTGCAAAAGAGGAAGAGGAGAAGTGGCTTTGGACTTGTGAAGGCTAAAGGTGGAAGCTTTGGATGTTTGATGATGGTAAGAAGTTGCTGTAGTGTTCTTATCCTTGTGCCTTGTGTTTAACATGGATTTATGTGAGGTTACTCACCATTGAACAAGGATATATTGTGTATATACGTGTGTGTGATTGAATATGGAGTAAAAAGTAAAATTAACTAATTAAAATTATAACTTTTGGACCTTGGTTGCTTCTGAAAGCAAATGACAACTTTATATTGTATATCTTCACTAATACTATCCTTTTAAATATTTTTCGTGGCCTAGACTTTATGTTTATGTGTTAGTTTGACTTGTGTGTTGAATTGATGTGAATATGAAACTGTTTGCATAGCAATAGTCGCTATAAGCGCACTTTGAAATCCCCTCGCTTTAAACTTGTTCAAATTGGCGATATATTAGTACATTATGACATAATATATTTTGGTTGTTCTCTACACATAATTTGGTATATGGGACAGTGAAGAATTGGTTTGAAAAGTTGTAAAATTCGTGAAACAAAGTTGTGAAGTTAGAAGCGAAAATGTCACTATGGATGCACTTTGAAAATGGCGATTTTTAAAGTTACTTTGGAAGACTATCCTAAAGGGTTTCTTTGCTGCTTTAATAAGTGCGTACTTATTAATGTAAAATATCAAGTTTTAAAAAGTTAGAAAAGCAGTTGAACGAACTGGCAAAAGTTATAGCATTAATGGTTGCTATATGAGCACTTTGAAAATACGTTGTATTCAGGAATTTTTATAATTAATTTGAAAGATATCCTTCCAATTTTATTTGCATGATTTTTAAGTACCATATGTATACTACTTACTGGAAAACAATCAGTTCAAAAATAATTGGTTTAAGTGTTTAAAACTAGCTGAAAAGATCAAGCATTTTCATGTTATTCTCTGTTCGAAACTTTATATAGCATTTATAAAGTCTGTCTTTGGTCTACTACAACACTGTTGGGCATTTTATATTATTTTGTGGTAACATGAAATTTTGGCTTGTTTTTCATGTTTTAAATGGTTTATAATTTATTTGCTTTGTGGAATCTTTTCAGAGAAGTCTAATAACATGGATTTGAGTATGAAAAAACATTAGAAGTTTAAATATATTTCTAATAATTAAATATTAACCTTTAATGAAAAATATATCTTTTGCAACATTCCTGAAGTGTTTAGCAGGTTGCTTAAGGTTTTAAAGTATTTTATAATTGGTTTGACATTTAAATATATTTTTAACAATTATTTATGAATTTTTAAACTAAATGGTTTTACAATATATAACATCCTTTTTATTGATATTTGTCAAATCTCAAAATGTGTTATTTTTAAGTAATATTTTACATAGATATTTAAAACCTATTTATAAGTCTTTTTAAAGTGTGTGTGTATGTGTTTGTGTGTAAGTATGGAAAAGTAAGTGAAGTATTTTATAAAAGGATAAGTGGTTTTGGGTTATAACATTTCAGTTATAATAAATGGTTTTGTGAAGCAAATAAAAAGTATATTATCCTGTTAATAGGTATACTTAGATCTTTAAATGAAGGTTTGTTGTATATAACAACAATATAAAATGATTTTGGGTTTATAGTAAACAATGCTTAAGTAAGGTTTGTTTTTAACCCTTTTTTATTATACTAATGAATGTATAATTAAATATTTAAAAAGAATGTTTTAAAGATGATTATAAGTGAAATGGTTTTGTGTTTATAGTGAACATGTTTAAGTAACATTTGTCTTTAACCCTTGTAAATATACTTAGACCTTTTAAATGGATATTTTAAAGGTACTAACAAGCACAAAATCTTTGGAAAAAGATAGAAAAGTAAAGGTTTAACTTATAAAAGTGAAGGGGTTCATAGTAACAATGTTTCAGTAAAATTTGTTTTTAACATCTTTAATTGTATATTGAAGTAAGAAATCTTAAGGTTTGTGAATATACTTATACCATTTGAGGTAAGTATATTTATACCTTTTGAAGCATTTAAAAGAGCACAAATAAACAGTGAAATAGTAGAATACATATACACATCATTTATGAAGGTAATATACATATACACACACAAGTAGAAAAAGGAAGCGAATAGAAGCATTATGTATTCATACGGGTTGAGATCCTCCAGGGAGGACTCATTCTTCCGAATCGTCTCTTGCTTTTAGAATGTATGTATACGATATCCCCATGGAGGACTCCATAGATAGTTAGCTTACTTTCAAAGGAAGTAGTAATTGATGTATGGAGTTTTATTAGATAAAAAGGAGTTTTACAAATAAAAAAGGTTTTAATTAATAAAAGAATTAATTAAATAAAAAAGGGATTAGACGTCGCTTAGGTAACTTAATCGTGCTTTGTGTAACTTAATCATGCTTTCTATGGTTACTTGTTTATGGAAAGTATTTAGTTGTATATTTAGCACTAAAATCCAACAAAGTAGATTTGTCCTATCTGTGAGAGTTAAGGCTGATGTTCGAGTAGGGTATGGAAGTGATAGTGCTCTTACCTATCGACTTCACTCTTGATCGAGGGATAGTACGAGTTGAGAAGGTTGGAAATGTGATAGGTATACGAGACTTGGTTTCCATGTGTGATCGTCCTCATTGTTGTTGAATTCAACCAAATTAACTTAAGATATATTTAGGAGAAACATGAGGTTTATACAATATAGTTATCTTTGGTGATGCTATACTATACGTATAAACTCGTCTTGCTCTTCTAGAACAAATGAGAAGGAAATCCGTCTGGATAGAAGATGATCTTCATCCTTATGTATTGTCTATTTATTTTTGAAAAAACCAGGGTTAAGTTAACCGAAAATCTATAGATTGTTTTTGGAGCATCTGGTAAGCGTGGGGTGTGCTTCTATAAGATGACTCGAAATCATAACCACTTCAAAACTATATATGTGATCTATGTTCTGGAAGCGGTTCTGAAGTGAAATGTTATAGAGTTGACCTATCTATCCTAAGGTTAAGTCCAATGGAGAGGTCAGCGTTAACATTTCAAATGATGCTATCATGTGGGCTATCTATCTTAAGGCTGATCCTAAGAGAGAGGACAACATTAGCATTCGTCGAAGGACTTATGCTGGAATCCACGGAGGGATTCGTAAATTGTTTGAGATGCTAGAATCCAGAGAGAGATTTGAGATCTATTTGAGATGCTTGAATCCAGAGGGTGATTCAAGATCTGTTCGAGTGATGAATCGTATGATGAGACGTTGAATGTGACTTCACCATCGGTAATGATAGAAATCAGAGTAGGGGCATAGCCAATGGTTTTGGCTAACTTAAGGGTATATCAACTCTATATCCAGTGATGCTTTCGGATATGCATGTGAGAGTGATGATACTTGATACCACATGATCGGGTGTGGACCAGCTATGTTTTTCCTATGGAATATCTAGAGATATATGCTACTCGGAAGGATATCTCTCAACCTTGTCAAGAGGCCCATTCTCAACACATGTCGCGGACACCTCCAACGGAAAATCCATATATACGAATGTACATTAGCGGTTTTTATTATATACCTAATATTGTTGTGGTGTACACACAACAGAGCTATTTTCTGATTTATATTCTATGCCATAGACATTATCAATATGTACTAATTAGATGGTTTGGCTTTTTTGAGGGGGAAACCATTCCGGTGATTCAGTTGGTTTCTAAATGTGTTGTAATGTGGGCATATGTTTCTTAAGTTTCTCATACCAAACTTTTGTCTAACTCGTGGTTTTATTTTCCCTCAATTCGTCGAGTGCTCTTTTAAGTAGTTTGAGAAAGGCGGGTTTTAGTTGGATATTCCTTACAACTAAAGGATACGAGTCAGATATTTCACTTACCGTAGTATTTTTATTTCCGCTATAGTACTATTATTTATATACCAGCAGTTATGAGGACATGCTGTTATAACTGTCTAAGCTGATGATAGTACTTAGGATTGTGACTTTGAAATTTTATGTATCTTAAAGTGACAGTTTGTAATGTCTTTTGATATAATATGTTATCATTTCATTATGAGATTCTAATATTGTAGTCCTTCTTCCTTGTTCAGGTTTTTTTATTTACCATAACAATCCGTCTTTTCAGCACTTGAATGCTCGACATGTGAATACCATGGATGTATTGGTGACGATATTTGGGGGATGAAAAGGCAGATCATTACACTTGGTACCAGAGCTAAAGGTTAAGCGAGAACCTTGGAATTGGTAGGTTATGACTCAATTGAGATAGGGTAAGTGATGCCCTAGAATGAGTTGAGAGTATTATATATATAAGAATGTATTTGTTATAAACGTATGCCTTAAAGGTAATTCCAACTATGAAAATTAAAGGTCTTATATAAGGTAATTTATATAAGTATGGATTATTAAAGTATAGTTTAATTAATGTATGATTAATGATGTTCATCTATTATCCCTTACTGATTAGCTTAATCCTGCATAGCCAGTTTACGAGCATTGTTATTATTTGTTGATTGATTGGTCATGCTTGGCCAGTTTATGAGCAATGACAATTGTTTGTTGATTGTTGATTTGTGCTCGACCAGTTTATGAGCAATTTACCTTCTATTGCATGGGTTGGGTAGACTGTATTTTGGGTGCATTGAAACTAACACCTTGTGAACTAAGTTTCATAATTTAACTATAAGGCATTCGATGATAATGTTGGGTTAGAAGTTAATTCTTGAAAAGAAAGTTTAGCATCAATTTTCTAAGAAAGTGATTATAAATGAGTATGGTTTATTAAACATGGTTTATAAACAAAGATGATTAAAACTGATATTCTGAGAGTTTAAATCCCGATGTTTTTTGAAAATAGTTTCAAGATTTTGGAAAATAGTAATAGTATTATTTGAAAGTAAATACTTGGAAAATTATTTTACGAAATTGAGATTATGATACTTAGTACTATTATACGAAGTATTTGATACCGCTTTGAAAATGATTTTTATTAAGTCCCAAAAGTATGATTTGGATGTATTGAACTCACTTGTGTCACTTGAAGATAATTCTGGTGATGAATGCAGCATCACCGTCATTTATTTTTGGGTTCCAAAGTAGGGGATACTACCATAGTAGTTTGCTACATAGTTGTTTTGGTAAAACACATTTTGATTTAATCCTAAAGTGTGATTTGGTATAAAAAAGTATATGTGTATATTATTATTTCAAAAGGATTTAGAATAAAACTCGAGTGTTTAGTTCTAATTTTTTTTTTAAAAAAAATTTGATTTGAACTTTCTATGTGAAATTATTTTATGTATGCTATATAGGGAGCCCAAGTGGTAGTGGCATAGTCCAGAATAAATGATGAAACCTTTTCATGTTTTCTCATTTTAGTAAGGCGTAGAATAAATAAGTGAAACTTTGTTAAGTTATTTTATGGACACATGTATCCCATGCATTAGGACAATATGGTATGTTCATCATGTTTGATATATTTGTTAGTAGTTTCATCTACTAAATGAAACGGATTTTCCATGATTTTTGACAGTCGAAAACTTTCGAATCGTTATAGAACTTGAAGCTAAGTGCTTTTGTGAAAATATAAAAGTTGGGTTTTTGTAACTCTTTAATCGAGAAGGTAGTAAGTAAAAACAAGTTTAAATTTGTTAAACATCCTTATTAATTAAAATGAATTTGATGTTTTTTAGATACTCTTATGATGTAGTAAAGTATTATATGAGTATGAACTTAAGTTATAAAATGTTTATAAGCTCGAGGTTATGTTTTTATGAAAGAGTTCATATATGATTTTAGTATTGAATGATATACTATGTGTGTAAAATATTTCACTAAAAAGAAATTTGTGTAGTTAAGAAAACAATAGGATAAAAAAGTAAGTTGTACGTAGATCATTTTATTCGCATGACAGATCTT
Organism: Allium cepa; assembly: GCA_030765085.1. NCBI lineage: Eukaryota > Viridiplantae > Streptophyta > Magnoliopsida > Asparagales > Amaryllidaceae > Allium > Allium cepa. The sequence goes on from CM060932.1 coordinate 378,531,445, forward strand.
GATCTAAGATTCGAGTACATGGTTTCGAGGTGATTTACACCAGTTTGAACAAGGATTTTTCATTCGATTCTTACTGATGGACACTATATATGGATTCTTGGTATGATCCTAAGGTTTTCTATCATGGTATATGGCAATGTAAGGAGAAAAGAGATTTCTAATCAAGGAACCTAACCGAGATCTGCAGTAGAGTGGTTATGTGATAGAGCAAGTGATTGGATTGGATATTGCGTACGAATTATCCATGTGCATCTTATAGGTTTAGTATAATTGTATGCTATGTTTTATTGGCTTATGGAGAGTTTATTGATAGGCTGTTCATTTTGTTCAGAGGGGTCTTAAATAATCGACTAAGTAATAACCTAAGGCTATTAAGCATAAGGTATGCTTAGTAGGTTGTTTATCATCCTTGTGCGATGTAAGGTTTTTGATTCTGGACAAACTATGATCTATGTTTGCTAGTGATTGCGAACATGGTTAAGTATTTATATGTGATTGTTTCTTTTGTTGCTTATGTTTAAATTTTGAGGATGAAATGTTTTAAGTAGAGAAGAATGCAACGACTCGGAATTTCAAAAACTTTGTATTTAAATATATGGATTATATAAATATTTGAATCTTAAACTTAATGTTATAAAAGTGATTTTATAACCTTGGTAACCTACTTTTATTAATAGCTAACAATGGTAAACTTGTTTTGGAGAAACGTTTACAAAAATAAATAATTCGAAGAAATATCGATAATATGATCGAAAATCATTTTATTGATAAACAGCTTTTTACTCAATAGAAGTTGTTCGAACTTGTTGTACTTTCATAAAATAATAGTTTATAATTAATTAGCAAATAAAAATATTTTTATAGTTTAGGTTAACTAAAATGAGGTGGGGGAACAAGATTAGGAAGATTTTTTAAAAATGAGCATTTAAGGAAAGTCTTAAGCGTAGACAGAAGAGATAGAAGAGACACTTTGCTTGGAGTTGTAAATCGAGGAAAGGTGGGCGGGTGGCTAGAGCATAAATAGTGAAAGCATCGATTGAAAGTTTTCGAAGCTTGAGGCACAGTTTGCATCAAAAAAGTTGTTACGGTTGCCATCAGCCTGGCCATTTTGTTAGAGATTGTCCCATGCTCAAGAAAGGGAAGCAGCCTAGGGTCATTGCTATTTCTGCAGCTATAAAGGGGAAGCAGATTCGTGAGGGTATACTATCTTTTTATGGCTTTCCTATTCGCATTTGTTTGACTCTAGTGCTTCTCATAGTTTAATATCCTATAACCTTGATTGTTTAGTTATACTTGGCATGTTAGTAACATTGAGTATTGTTTGTTATTGTTTGTGCTCAACCAGTTTATGAGCAGTTTTACCTTTCTACATCATGGGGTGGGTAGACAGTAATTGTGGGTACATTGAACGATCACCTTGTTAATTAAGTTTCAAATTTTGACTATAAGACGTTCGGTAATAATGTTTGGTTAGAAGTTAAAATTTAGGAAAAGATGTTTACTATAATCAAAAGGAAAGATATAGTATTTGTGAAAACATTTATATAAGAAAGTGTTTTTATATAAGTATAGTGTATAAAAACATGGCTTATAAACAAAAATGATTTAAGTAGAGAATTTGAGAACTTAAATCCCGATATCTTTGAAAATGTTTATCAAGATTTTAAAGAAAATAATATTAGTATTTTTGGAAATAAAAATTTAGGAATTAGTTTAGACCATGACACTTAATATCATTATATGAAGTATTTGATACTGCTTAGGAATGATTTTGGTTAAGTACCAAAAATATGGTCTGGGTGTACCGAACTCACTTCTATCGCTTGAAAATAATTTCGGTGATGACTACAACATTATCGGCGTTAATTTTTAGGTTTCTATGTATAGGATACTACAATTTTTTTTTTTTGACAAAATGGATTTTGATTTAAATTTCAAAAGTATGATTTGATATACAAAATTAGATATATATTATTTGAAAATGATTTGAAATGAAAACCGGTGTTTAGTTATAAAGTTCTCTTGTTAAGTTATTTCATGGACCTCTCTTTCTTCTACCCTATTATCTAATCCCCATATTCTTCGCAAACCCCCTCATAATTTCCTTGTCCTCTCATTTCCACTTCTCCCAAGACCATGGCTATACCCGTTTCTCACTCTAATTTAGCCATTGCAACCATCATTTCTAGTTATTGGAACATGGAATCGGTTCTTCTCTCCTTAGCCTCCTCCTTACACACCAATGACTGAGAGATTTCCCTCCATTTCGACCATTGTTTCCTTATCAACTTTCCATCCACCGACCTCCTGATCCAGGCTACTAACCATCGTTTCATTGTTAAGCTAGGTGGGCCGCTCTAGCATTGCTCCATCACTTTGGCATTTTTGTGGACTTTGACACTTGTGAGTGGGCCCTAGCAGACCACTGTTTCATGTTTGCCCAGATGATCCCTAATAAAGTAGTAGCCCTCCCATGTACATTTATTGCTGCGGTGAACAATATCGACCGTAAGCTTTCAATGGAGCATTAGGCTCATGTTCATCCAGTCCTAGACCCTACTGACCTATTGCTTGATAGATGATTTCATTAGTGCTTGGAAAAATCTCTATGAGCAACTCTACCTCCTTCAAGCTAAACTGGCTAATGTTGTCGTTGTTTCTCCTTCAGTGGCTCAAAACCCACCTCTAATGTATGATGTATCTTTCGAAGTTGTTGGCCCAAGAGGATGGGGCCATCAGCTGGCTTCCCTTGAATCTGGATGGGACCTGCTGGATGATGTTGATATTTCCGCCCCTAACCTCTCTATTTTACCTTCCTCTCCACTACCTGACCTCCCCCTACAAGATCTCCCGATAGATTTCAACCTGGAGGCTTCTACCCTTTTCAGATTGCTCTTGAGCCCTTCCTACAGCAGCCCCTCCAAGATTTCTCTACCACTTTAGTCAGACACAGTGCTAGCCTACTGCCTTGCAATGCTGGATCCATGCCCCTTGCCTCTAGTAGAAGAGCTTTGTCTCCTTTGCGTTTGTGCATTTCCCTTGTGAATTCATACATTGAATCTATAGGAAGTTTGGAGATTCCAAATAGTGGTTGGGCTAGCCACTCCTCCCGTCGTGTCTTTACTCATACATAGTGAAGCCCTTATTTCAGCTTCTGTCAACTTGGCTACACAGCTCATTTTGGTTTCTATGGTTAGAGCTGTTGCATGCATGGGGTTTAGGTTGTGATGTTTTATTTTGCTACTTCTTACTACATTTTGTTTTAAGTTTGTCGATGTTGCGTTGTATTTTTTTCTACTTTTCCTAGATAAACACTCCATGTTGGCTACTGTCAAGCATGTTGGCCAGAACTATATTATAGCTATTTTATTAACTAATCGACGTGTAATCTCGCACTGCACAATCGTCTTCCTTAAAAAAGTTATTTTATGGACACATGTAGCCTACGCATTAGAAAAGTATGTATGTGCATCATGATATGATTTTTTTAAAAATAATTTTCAATTCTTAAAATGAAATGGAATTTTTCAGTGGTTTCGAATAGTCGGGAACTCTTGAATTGTTATAGAACTTATAGTTAAGTGTTTCGAAAATATAAAGTTGAGTTTATATAATACTTGAATTTGAGAAGGTAGTAAGTTAAAATGAATTCAAATTGTTGACCATCCTTGTTAAGTAAGATGAATTAGATGTTTGTATATGCTCTTAGGATGTAATGGAGTATAATACAAGTATGAACTTAAATTATAAAATGATTATAAACTTGAAGTTATGAGATGGTTCATAAATGATTTTAGTATTGAATGCTATATTAACTGTATAAATGAAGTGATTAAAAAGAATTGGTGTAGTTAATAAACCAATAAGATAAATATGTAACTTTTACGTAGATCATTTTATTCACATAACCATTCTTAAGTACATGTTTTCAAGGTGGTTTACACGGTCTGAACAAGGATTTTTCACTGGATTCTTGACGGCGAACACTTGATATGGATTCATGATACGATCTTAATTTTTTCTATCATAGTATATGGCTATGTAAGAATGGAAGTTTCTAATCAAGGAACCAAATTGGAGTCCGCACTAAAGAGGTCAGGTGATCTATACTAGTTTGGAAGTGAAATTTCTATAATCGAATAAGTTATTAGATCGGATACTGCATACGGATGGTTCATGTGCGTTGTACGGGCTTTAATACATATTTAAACTATGTTTGTTAGCTTATGAAGAGTTCGGGGAATGACCCTTCGGTTTATTATGAGTTAGCATGAATAGTTGTCTAAGTAATGACCTAAGGCTGTTGAGCGTAAAGTATGCTTAGTAGATTGTTTATCGTTCTTGGATGATGAGAGAGTTTTGAACCTGAGACAACCATGAGCATTGGTTGCTAGTAATTATGAATACTATTTGAGTATTTGTGTACTTGTTCCTTTGTTAAGGTTAGAAGTGCCATGGAGCGAGGATGCTCAGGAGGATACCAATAAGACGGAGGGCTGTTTGAAGGAATTCTATCCAGGGTTGCTTGTAGACTAGGGTTTCCTTCTTATCTTTGTATTATGTATCATTTATAGTGTGCTCACCGCTTGAGGTGAGTCATTTAGTATGCATTTTGGTTTGCAGTTTAGTTTGTATATAGTTTCAATAGTATGCTATATATATATCTTATTCTTCCATCTCCTTTGATTATCATTCTTGTTTGAATTTTGAAGATGAAATGTTCTAAGTAGGGGAGAATGTAGCAATCCATAAATTCGAACACTTCGTCTTCGGATATCGTAGCGTTTTGAAATATAATTAAGTGTTATAAATAGGATTTTATAAGCTCATTAGAAATCATTTAATTAATAAATAACGATAATATAATTATTTTTGAAAATTGTTTACAAAAATATATTCTCTAACAAAAAATCGAGAATGTGACAGAAAATTGGTTTATCGGTAAACATTTTTTCAATTGGTGTAAGTTATTTGAACTCTTGTGCATGTGTCTAATGATCAAATGAGTACATTAGCAACTAATTAACACATACTTATCTTCACAAAGCATGGAACATTCTAGAAACTTCCTTTAGGATAAAAGATATTTGGTAAAGTAAGGGTATAAGGGTATTTTCTTAAGGAAGTGAGATAAAGGAGAAGTGATGTAAAAGGAGAAGTGATGGGAGGTAAGACTTCCGTAGAATGGTAGGGTGGGAAGGGGATATCAAATTTAAAGAACACCATTTTGATCCTATAAAAGGAGGGGCACACCATTAGGAATAAATCACAAATTCACAAACCAAAACCAAGCTTCTTTAATGGCTTCTTCCTTTTCTTCTTCTCTTATGTTCTAATGGAAATTTTTACACATCAAATCCAAATCAACTAAGATTTGGAATGAATCCTTGGTGGACTATTATAACACCTTCCACTTAGTTAGAGTTAAAGAAGTAAAGCCAGACTCACCATGGAAGCTTTGGCTGTGAGCTAAAATGAGGAGAGGAGGAGGGAAAAAGCAAGGCAAAGCAAGGAAAGGAGAAAGAAGATGGTGGTTGCAAGGTTGGGTTTGGACTTGGGTGCTTGGATCTTGGTTGTTGTTAGATAAAAGGTGAGTTAACACACCTCTTTGAATGGAAAATATAACATATGTATATTGTGTTTTGATTGTGTTTAAGTTGTTGAATTGTTATGGACATTTTTGGAAACATTGGTTTGATTCTTGCTTTGTAAACAAGAAGCATACCTCATCTATGTCTTTGGACATGAACGTCTTTGATATTTGGCATAGCATTAGAATAATGCACATAGGTTATAGATGGACTTTGGTTTAGATCAAACACGGATTTGAAAGTGCACTTATGGCGATAGTCCCTATGGATGCACTTAGGAATTGTCTAGTATTCGTGGATTTCTATGGAACTTTGTAGAGAGATCCTTAGGGTTTTATCGCCATATTTATAATGTTTATATATATGTTTGTTGCTATTAAAAGCTTGGATGGTAAAATGTTAAGTAACATCTCGAAAGGTGGGAAAAATTTCAGTTGTGCAAAACTGTCATGCTAGCCTTGATTTTTGGACTTTAAAGCTTTGAAAAGGTATTTAAATTTAAGAATTTTGCTTCATTCTTTTTACAATTGTTTGCTAACTCGTATTAGAGTATTAAAAAGTTGTTTGAGATATTTATGAATTTTTAAGAATTAGTTATGATCTTTTAAAGAAGAGGCTTTTATAATACTTGTTTTTCCAAGTTTTTAGGGAAATTGTAAAGTTATTATTTTCAAGTAATATTTTGAGAAAATATTTTAAAACCTATTATAAGTATTATAAAGTATTTTAAAAGCATGTTAAGCATATATATTTTGTAGAAAATATGTTGATTATTTTATATAATATGGAATAAAATATCTTTGACTTGTTTATTTATATATCAATTTTTTTAGTAAATATCTAACTATACATATATATCATTTTAAAAAGGGTTTTAAAATTAGAAACAAAAGGTTTAGAAAGGGGTTAGAATGGGTTAATGGCCAAATGGTTAACTATTTAATTACTTATTTGTAAAGTAATTAATTATGCTTAACACTAAAAGCCGAAGTAGTATGGCTTATCTGTTTGTGAGGGTTAAGATTGATGTTCGAATATGGATGGAGTAATAGAGCTCTAACCTACTGGCTTCCCTCTTGACCAAGGAGTTGTAAGTCGAAAAATGTCAGAAATGAATTAATTGTGTCGATTTCTTTCTTGCTTATGGAAATCATTAATATTATACTTAACACTAAAAGTCGACGAGGTAGACTCATCTATTTGTGAGATTCTAGAATGAAGTGTCAAGGTAAGGCTTTGATGCAACCAGTGCTCTAACTTACCTGACTTAACTATTGGATGAGGAACAGTTAAGTTGGAATGTTAGAAATGAGTTAAGTGTAACGACCCATATTTCAGAAGGTTTAAATCGACAATAATCCACAGATGTCCAACTTAAACAATCCGAAATACAGATAATCAATATGGTTAATTAAGAAAAATAAGAGTAGAAGAAAACAAATGCAGAATCTCGCAACAGAGAGATAAAATATAATAATCAAATAAATAGTTCATGAAGCTGTTTATACTATACATTTGATTATAATTTATACAACATTTATCAGAGTTATATATACAACAGAATAATAGAATAATGCAGCAGAATAACAATGTGTTGAAATAATACTAGTAATATAATATACCAAAACTTCCCCTTTGTCCTCCAGAAAATAATCTTCAATGCGCTAAAAACTCAAGGCTGATCCGAGCATAATGAAAAGACAAAACACTCGAGTCAGAACTAAAATATCGTTATGTGAGTCAAATCAACCACATATAACATGAGTGTAATATCGTTAGATATGTTTACGGGATTTCACATCCTATCCAGTGTACATCGTGCGTGCAATAACTCAAGAGATGTTACAAGATTATCCATCTCTTAAGGATCTGTCAAATTATTTATATGTAGTAGAATACACTATATATTTAATGTCTAATTAGTAAAATAAATATTTTTCTTAGCGTTAAGGATTTACATTAACCCTACTTAACGCGTTTTTAAGCAGTCGTACAATTTGCGTATAACGCCTCAATATCACGTCGGGGGATAGGGATGCGCCGTGATACGACAACACTAAACCAAACTCCTAATGGTCTCGTATAGGGATAAAAGTATGATAAGGCACGTGAGGCAATACCCAAGATAGGATACTACCAGTTCGGGCCGCAGGGATGGTGGTAACACATCGTAGCCACAATCGCCCACCGCGTACATCCATCCCATATCGAGTCAAAGAGAGGTCATCCTAAATAAAGGTGCACCAATAGAAACAACCATCAAAAGTAATAGTATGGACCAAGTACAAGAAGAAATCGAAAAACGGATGTCCGCTAGGGGTAGCTAGCCCGCTTGGCCCTATCAAACTATCCCGTTTTAGTCAATTCAAATTGGCACAAGTGTCAGGGTCTATCCGTCATCATTCTCTTTCTTCAAATCCAGCAAAAAAGGCCAAATCCAACCACTTCATTTTGGAGTCTCCTCCGCATACACATTTGTTAAAGTGGTTCCAATATTGATAGAGAGTATGCCAATAAGAGGCCCCGGTCTTTTTGACAACCAATCATCATGTTACACATAGGCTGGTTCTTTCATATTTTTAAAAATGATTCATATTTGATATCAAAATATCAGATTCACTTCAAACATCATTTCATTTTGAAATATCATTTTTACTTCAACATGTCTTATTCAGTTCAATATGTAATTTTCACTTCAAAATTCAATTCTAATTACAATTTAGGTTATAACTTCATTTTAACCCAATTCACATTTAAATCAATGATTTAAATATAAACAATTCCCGCTTTGACCAGTTTGAATTTTTAGAAACTAATTTGAAATTTTTAAATAGTTTAAAAGTTAAAGTAGTTTAATACAAATATTTTGAATATTGAAAATAGTTTATATTGTAACATAGCTTGGAAAATCAAAATAATTTAAATATTTGAAAAGAAAGATTTTTAAAAAATATATTTAAAATAATTTATTTGAAAATAGTTTCAAATCAAATTGTCTCTTTCCATTTCCAATAAATCTGGACCTAGGTCCAAATTTCAATCGAACTGGTTCAATTTTAAATCTTTCAATTCAAAATAATCTTCGGTCTCAATTTAATTAAAATCGAATCAATTTCAATTTCAATTCAAATCAATTTCACTTTCAATTTCAATTCGAATTAACTTCGATTCCAATTTCAATTCAAATCAATTTCAATTCCAATTTCATTTTTAATTCAATTTCCCTTTCAATTCCAATTAATTTCAATTTCAATTCCAATTTTAATTCCAATTTCCATTTTATTTCAATTTCACTTTCAATTCCAATTAATTTCAATTTCAATTCCAATTTGAATTAAATTAAATTCAATTCTAAATTTTAAACCATTTCAATTTACATCAATTTCAAGTTCACTTTTAGAATATCAATTTAGATCATTTAAATTAAACTTAACTTTGATGTTCAATTTAATGTTCAAATTTAAAATAATTCAATTTCAAGTTCAAATTTGAAATATCCATTTAAATTACTTTTTCTTGGGTTTATTTCAAAGTTCAAACTTTTAAACAAATCAAATTCCATAATTTAAATCATATTTCAATTATAACTTCAAATTTCAAATTTGATTCATTAAATAATTCCTGTTAACATATTTCAATTTCAACGTTTCGAGCTCAAGTTCAAAAATAATTCAATTTCCATAAATTCAATTCTTTTTTGTTTAAATCAAAAATCATATATATAATTTCAAACCAAACTTTTTAAAATCATTTAATTTAACCAATCCGTTGTCCGTATATAATTTTCTATCCTATGACCAAGTGATCAGTTATTTTAATTTTAGGGATGGATATATATCATTTCAATCCAAATCAAAGCGTCACAGGTATATATCATTTCGACCTATTTCTTAATTTATTCAAAATAATTCAATTAACAGTTTATATGATGTCAATAATATACAGGGTGATAACAAGAATATATAAAAATAAATAAACATCCAAATCATCCAAAATATCAACCAATAGCATCCATCACAATCAACATTCAAAATAGTCAATAAATCATAACAATTAACTAGTTATCATTATCTGATGTCTAAATAGCAATTTAATTTCAGTTTCAAATTTAACCTCCAATTTAAATTTCTATCGGTTCAAATCATCTCAATTGAAATGTCAGTTAAATTTACCAAACAACAGTCACTAAACATAAATCACTTCATGATTTTAATTTAACTAATATAAAAATATTTAGTCATTCATGAGTGTTTAAAACACTCACGTTCATTCAAATCTAAAAATTCAAATGACGTGAATAGAAAAAAAATCACCTCCATAGCGTAGACGGCTCTGATACGAATTCAATGCAACAAACTGCACTCGAATCCGATCTCGAACGCAAAAGTTCTGTAATATATTAATATACGATTATAAAACTCAATTAACATTTAAATTAACTTAATAAAAATAATTAAAACTAATTACCTTCGTTAATCTCCCTAGCCGCATGCGTTCCCTCTTCCCCAACTCTTTTGCATCCTGCTGCTTAATTTTTTTTATACGAACGCTTGCCCAGATCCCACGGGACATCGTCGAAGCACTGCCTATAGCTCGCCGCCTGCTCTTCCTCCACCAGCCTCCAGTGTCGCCACTAAGACCTGCCACACACTCACAAACAAGAAAACGCCAAAACAGCCACAAATGAGCGTCGCAAACCCAACTCACGAATGGAAGCTTCAACGAGCGCACCCTCGGACCTCCGTAGCTCGATCGACCTCCACCAAGATGCGCCTCCATTTTTTCTTCCATTTGTCTGTTGTAAGTTTTAAAAGAGAGAATGTGGGGGGTGGTTATGGAGTATACAAAGATGTACACGACCTTGTACGAATTGTTAGAGGAAAGAAAATATATATTATTATAATTAGAAAATATCTAGCTTATGGCGTCCTGTTACGATCCGCCTTTCTATCACCAGAAAGAAGCATTATGAATTAAGAAAGAAAGAGATAGAAGAAGAAAAGATAGGAAAGAAGAAACACAGTACCATCAGAAAAATCACAACGGAACGAATAAAATATAATATATCACATAAAACATTACATAGTATCATATACATCAGAGTTACACAACTTACACATCTCATATTAGACATTTATAAACACATGTCTATCATACAACTCAAATGCATCAATACAATACAGACACAACACTAACATAGTGGAATTATAATATATACACACACTGAAGCCTCCTACTCCATATCTCCTTCAGAATTCGTCAAAGGTAACCCGAATCCCTTAACTACTCATACATAATATGAGTACCCAAGTGTTTAATAAAACATAAAATGAACACTTGGGTCAGACAAGGGTCTGGTGTGAGCAAATTGGTTAAAGTTGCTTAACTTTTAGAAAATCCTTTGAAAGAAAAGGTATCACGTAAGGCTCCCCATACATAAACATGGGTAAGTTTTTACCCTACGCTAACCAAAACATTTGATAGGAATCCAGTGATATTATAATAATGTCTAGGGTTTTCAAGTAAATAGAAAAAGCCGAAATTGTTACATTAATTAAATTCTAGCATACTAGCCACAAAGTGAGTAATACAATCAAAACCGTAAGGTCTCGTAGGAAGAATGAGTTTCCATCAATGGCAGGGCTACTGGGGTACCACCTGTCAAAGCACGGGGCCTAGATCACCGTAACCGTACCGAGGATCCCTCCCGATCCCCTGCAACACAAGGCCGGAATAATCCCTTATTGGATAGTCCTGAGCTAGACCACACCGCAGTTGGCATGACCAACCACACACTAAGCCGAATAAGAAAGGACCTCTAGACAGGGGTAAATCTCGTCCTACTTGAGCGCTACTCACTTAGCCTTGCTGCACCTCCCCTGTTTTAGCCATTCCTGGTTGATGAGGCTTGAGGCTGCGATTACCTTTATAGGACACATCTATCTTAGAATGCTCATCGTCCGCCTGATGATGTTATGAAAGCATTCAATCCATACAAGTTCGTTCTGGGTTCGAACGGAACCAAAGGCACTATCTCGTTACACTCGTTTGGGAATCACCATCAGAGTTAACGACCATAGCCCTTGCACTCTGAATCATCATCTCGAATCTGAAAGCACTATCTCTATAAAACTCATCTTGGAATCCCATTTAGAGCTATAACGCTACATAGTTCTTACACCTCGAGTCTTCATCTTCACTTGAGATTCACGACCTATCGTTAATTTGGATCGATGTGGTTTTCGGATATAAAACCCGATCTCGATCTCACCGAATCCAAAACGCCATTTTAATGTCCAAGTTGTTTAAAAGGTTATAAAAAATTCAACTTATATCTATAATACACAAAGATAGATGATTCACAATAGATAGATAAATCATATCATCACAATCAATCACAACATCTCATATTACTAAGCACATAGCATATCAGAGATATCACATACAATCATCTAATACCATCCAATCATCCATAACAGGACTGATCCATTCTTAATTAATTTAATTAATCTCTAATTAAATTAATTATCTACTTAAACATTTGGATTATCCTTAATCCTACTCACTTATCATTAATTAATTACAATTAATTAATTAATTAATCATCTCTTAATCACTTACCTGAATTAATCTTCCTTGATTAATCAATTCTTAATTACAATAAGTAATTATCCTCAATTATCTTTTAAATTAATCACTCTTGATTAATTACATCTTTAATTACATTAAGTAATTACACTTTAATTAATTAAGAAAATTAATTATCGTTTAATTATTAATTAACCCTTTAATTACTTTCATTAATTAATTAATTAATGATTCTCTAATACCTTAATTAATTAATTTCCCATTTAATTAATTACCTAAACTAGTAATTAATCACATTATTTATTAAACTTAATCCTTCAATTAATTACTCTTTAATAATTAATTCTTTAAATCAACCATATTAATTAATCCTTTATCAGTGATTAACCCTTAATCACTTCCATTCAATTACTTCCATGGGTAATTCCTTTTCTTAATTACATTCAGTAATTATCCACTAGTTACTTCACTAAGTAATTACTCGATTAATTAAATAAGTGATTATCTTTAATTAATTAGACTACTTAATTAACCTAAAATTAATTACATTAATTAATTATCCAATTAATAAATCACTTAATCCCTAATTAATTCATTAACCGTCCACTAATTACTTCATTAAGTAATTATTATTAATTACAAATAAGTAATTAACCTTTATTTTATTTTATTAATTAATTATCCTTAATTACTTTCCTTAATTACTTCCACAAAGTAATTATCCTCCTAAATTAATTACATTTAGTAATTACACATTAATTACTTACACTAAGTAATCCGCTTAATTAATTACATTAAGTAATTAATCCTTAATCAATTCCAAGTTTATCTTAAATTAATTAAACCAATTTCTTAAATTAAGTACCTAAATTAATTAATCATCTCTTAACCAATATTCAATGATCCCAACATTAACTACCTATTAATTACTTACTCTAAGTAATTATCTTTTAATTAATTACATCATTAATTAATTCCAATTAATCACATTCAGAAATTAACTTATTTCTTAATTACTTTCATTAATTAATTGTTCTTTAAATTAATTACCGCTAGTAATTATCATTTGATTATTATCATTAAACTTCTATTTTAAAACATTTTTCAAATCATTTATATAATTGAAAGTATATAAAATTTGCTTTAAAACAAAATAATTAAACGTTAGATTTAATTACTTTAAAATCTTTGAAAACTTAATTATCATTCCTTTTAAACTTATTCACTTTGAATATATTAAAAGCTTAGTTAAACATTTTTGAAAACAAAATTTCTTCCAAAATTTCCAAATTTTAAACTCTTTCAAACTTTTCTTTTGAAATCAAATTATCTAAATAACTTAAAATCTTTAAACACTTTGAAAAGTTGTTGAAAATGTTTTGCTTTTGAACCAAATCATTTTGAATAGCTTTAAACTTTTAAACCCTTTAAAAGTTGGTTTTATTTGCTTTAAATCTTTGGAAACTATATTTACTTTAAAAAATTTAAAATCCGAACAACAATTTACTTTTAAATTTTAAAAAACCTGGCTTGAAATACTTAAACCCAAGCCCAACCTCACGTTTCCCCGAGCTCTTCTTCGTGTCACTCGCGTACCACTCACGCTTCGAATCACTCATGAAACAACTTCGAGCCTTACCCGAGAATCCCTCTTCTTCTCTAAAATACAAACTCACAGCACAAACAACCATACCGAAACGTGCATGTGCACGTGTACATCCACTCCGGCCACCATCGATCGTCACCCCGAACATCTATAAGTCGTCGGCAACCCCACCACTCCTTAGATAATCTCAAATTCGAAGATCACAACGCAAAATCGAAATCAAACCTCTCGATCAACAGCTGGAACAAAACCACAGGCGACCAAAACTTCTTGCTGTCAATGATCATGACGACTAGAACCCTCGGCCTTCACTCCAGAGTAGTACCACGTCACCATGCAGTGATTCCTCCCATCGTGATCCCCTCTGATGCATCATCATTGCCGAAACACCCTCGACAACTCCGACTACCTAGTTCCATCACTATACCCTATATTGACCCTTCCTGGCCACCACGACCACCAGAAAAATCCACTACCATTTTCCCATCAATCTCTATCTTCCATACTACCTCCAGCCCAAAACTCACCAACTCTATCACGCCGATCGCCAGAATTCGGCGATCAACCCAATTGAACAAACCCGATTATCTTCCCAATTACTATATTAAAAATTATGATTTTCACCTTAAAATTCATTGTTTCACAATACGATTCTATTTATATAAACAAATTCAGAAATTATGATGATTGATTTCTGACCATTTTAAATTATCTCTGTAAATTTATATATTCTGAAATAATTACCCAATAAAAGTTGTTAAAACTATTTTTAAAATTTATATTACACAATCATAATCATTTTCTATTTAGAGATCAAGGACTATAAAGTGTATTTAAATTTATTTTGGTGGGATTTAAACCTGTGATGCAACAGAGACATTCATACAGTTTATATACAGACACATCATATATTCATACATGCATTCATATTCTTACACATATGCAAACCATGTTTCTACAAAAATCCATCACAACATTAAAGCAAGTCACAGATAAAAACTGTTTTAAAGTTTAATGTTTACTCACCTTAATATGCAGAGAACATATACTATAAATCTGATTCTAGAAAAAATGCTTTTGATCTAAATACTAGAACTATTTGATGTTGTTGATCTGGAAACTCGCATGCTTAAAATTTTTGTTTGATGCAGGTTGAAGCTTGATAAACTTTGCTATTTGCATTTAAAATTCTTGCAAGTTGTAGTTGAATCAATGTTTGATTTAGTTGCTTGATTCCAGATTGAAGATGAAATCAGGCTGTTGGACTTGCTGTTTATCTTCACTTTAACATGCAAAGTCTCAGGTTGAAACTTGACATTTGAAATTGTTACAGGCTTTGGAATTGCTTTACAGGTTTGTATTTGATTTTGGAAAAATGTTAACAGGTTTGATTTTGGTTTGAGGATTTGTTTTCAGGTTGGAATTTTCTTTGTTTAGAGTTTCTTTTGATTTTGAACTGAGAGTAGGAAAAGAATAAAAAGAGAGAAAAGGTATGTTTTTATAAATTAAGTTATGATTTATTTAAAACATAAAAGAAAATAAATTAAAATATTGAATCTTGTTTTAAAAACTTACATTTGTCACTCATGTCTCTTAATTATACTACACATGTTACTAATATGTGTTAATATATTTACACATGTCCTTAGATATTTTAAATAAATTTTAAAAAACGATTTAAAAGCTTTCAAATTAACTTTCCTAATTAATAAATAATTATCTTAATATATATATATATATATATATATATATTATTTTAGAGAAAATATTATAAAACCAATTATAATACAAATAATTTCTTATACATGTATTTTTAAATCCAAAATAATTATTTTTATTGTTTAAGAGATATAAATTAAAATACAAAATACCCTTTGAAAAGTATTATATTAAATTATACTTCCTAAATTACAATTTATATATATATATAAAATTTAGAATTTGAAACACTTTAATTAATTTCAAACCAAACTTCAATATATACAAATATACATATACATTTTAAATAGAAAATATTTTTAACATTAACTCGAGAATTATTTCATTGAATTTCAAAAAAACTTCTAATCATAACATATACATGCCTATGTATTACAATTTGAAAACACCTCTTTTATTTAAACAAAATATTCCTATTTACAATATATATATATATATATATATCAATATATACATTATAAATAGAATATAGTTTTTCTAACTTTGGAAAATAAATCTTATCAAATTTTAAATTATTAGAAAAGATATAAATCATTATTGCCAGATTAAATATTTATTAGACTTTAAAAGATTAAATTTACCAATTTAAACTAAAATTATAAAGGAAAATTACCGAATCAATTTAATTATTAATACAGGTTATCAAATTGATTTTGCCCAAAATTCCGGGTCGCCACATTCCACCACCCTCAAAAAAATTTCGTCCTTGAAATTTAAAAGCAAAGATAATTTAATAACCCAGCAAAGATTTTAATTTCAAATAGCAAAGCATATCTATCATCCAGTTACTAACAACTATAGCAACCAGTCAAACAAACAAACTTAACTAACTATCCAGACAAAATTAGGATAGAACTTCCTAACATTATTTAGAGTTTCCCAGGTATAAATCATGGGAATACTCGCTTTACAGAAGCTATACTAACAATACTACTATTATCTAGAGCTCCTCTCTCAACTAGATCTACCAATCTGAACAAAATATCAGATCATACCCAAGTCCTGCTCAACTTCCATATCCATCTAAAGTACAGATTCTACAATCAGTAATGGATTATACACGTATTCTCTTAGAGATACATGAAATACAATGAATTCCATTTATCCGAACTGGCCATTCAATCCTGTAGATCAAAGAACTAATCCTCTCAAGATCGTAAGAAAACCCAAAATGCTCCGGAACCAACTCTCAATTTTCGAATTCCAAACTCTTTGTCTCATCTCCTCATAACTCATCAGACGACTCTGGGCTACCTCATCTCTACCTCTGGATCAACTCGACCTTTGCTGATACTTCTTGAAACAACTGGACCAAGAACAAAATGATCTTCAAATCCCATTAACAAGATGATCCTTCCAAAATCAGCTGAAATCCACAAACTATACTCCACAAAATTGAAGACTTAACTTACTTCTTACATTTGGAACAACCAAAACAGATGTACTCCATACCTTATCTTCAGATCCAGAGACTACTATACACATTTAGAGGTCCGCTTAAATTTCCTATAGAATCCTGAGGTTACTTCCTTCTCGCACAACTACTACCTTGCTTCCGCTGTACAACTCTAATCCTGAAGCAGAGAGAATGTAGATGAACTTGGGCACAAACTTTATATCCCGGAAACACAGTTCATTAGATCCACAACAAGCAGAAATGTTGGTTAACTCATAGACATAACCAACTACTCAAAGATCAGACGAGTCCTCGATCAAAGGTACTATCTTCAACTATCCTTGGCTAGAGGAAAGCTCGAAACTAGATACAGAGAAAGAAAACACAGATGCTCCACAAAATTTAGAGATGCTTCACCAAATCCTCCTCAAGAAACCAAATTGATATAAACTAAGTCTTCCGATTCGGCAAACCTTTGACTTCTTCACTAACTTCTACCTCCTCTTGAGATACCTCAACTCTATACAAAAGATCACCCAGATGATCTCTTAACAATCACAAGTCACTTTTGCGGTTTTACCTAGTTCAGATTCCAAAGAAACTATTCTTCCTTATCCAACTAGAATAGTTTATCCAAACAAGGTTACTCCTTCAGGAATGCCTTCTTTATCAGAAAACTGATAGTTCCTCCTTAAAACAAATTTGCCGCTCTGCTGAGCTACTGGAGAAAAGATCAAGCCATCACCATCTTTCCCAACTGCTGATAGTAGAATCACAAAGATTTCCGAACCATCGAAGAAAAGATTCACACTGCTGCTTCCACACTCCACCTCTAGGTCACTGCTTAACCAGGAGACCTTCCTTCAGGCTACCCAAAACATCTCCAAACTGCACTGCGACCACGGCTTACCAAAGACTTCTTTATCCACAGACTCCTTGGATCACAAAGTCTTCAACCAACTTCACAAAGAGCCTTGAGAAAAGCAGATACTTTCTTAAGAAACTCGGCTCCAAACACCAACAACTTACTCTTCTTAAGGGGGTGACTATGAGACTACGTTCGAAATAAACAACTTATCAACTTTAGTCTC
Organism: Allium cepa; assembly: GCA_030765085.1. Lineage (NCBI taxonomy): Eukaryota > Viridiplantae > Streptophyta > Magnoliopsida > Asparagales > Amaryllidaceae > Allium > Allium cepa. The sequence continues at coordinate 378,549,436 of CM060932.1, forward strand.
ATTCTCTAATACGGATAAAATTTCCCTTACTCTATATCCAGAGAATTCCTATACAGCAGAGCCTTCCTTGCGGTAGACATCAATTGTCCATCTGATACTTCCTTAACTTGCTCCAGGAGAAACATCTTTTAGTACCGTGCATGATTACTGCATCTTACCACACAGCTACTCCTTCTGAAGTTGCCAAGATATCATTACTCACTTCTATTCATCCAACAGATCCAAACTCCGAAAAATCCACTCACCTGAGCACAACCAAGCTTACACTCAAATGATGGACTCTGAACCTTTAAAAAGATTCTTTATACCATACTGCCAAACTTACTCGAGAACGTATTGGGTCTACAGTCTCGACAGATACACCTCCAACCTCAACATATAGGCCGCTTCTATTAGTGGTAGTTGTGTTACACACATCCACCCCTACTCCATCTACCTTTAGAACTTATGTTGGAAATCCTGAACAGGTACCCAACAGATTAGGCAGATATATAAATATATACATATTTATAAAAATTACAAGTATGCTCTCTCAAAAAAGATAGAAATCACTCCAAAGCCTAGGTATTCACTCAACCTAGAGCTCTGATACCAGCTGTCACGACCCGCCTTTCTATCACCAGAAAGATGCATCATGAATTAAGAAAGAAAGAGATAGAAGAAAAGATAGGAAAGAAGAAACACAACACCATCAAAAAACTCACAGCGGAACGAATAAAATATAATATATCACATAAAACATTACACAGTATCATATACATCAGAGTTACACAACTTATACATCTCATATTAGACAGTTATAAACACCTGTCTATCATACAACTCAAATACATCAATACAATACAGACACGACACTAACATAGCGGAATTATAATATATCTACACGTGAAGCCTCCTGCTCCATATCTCCTCCAAAATTCGTCAAAGGTAACCTGAATCCCTTGACTACTCATACGTAATATGAGTACCCAAGAGTTTAATAAAACAAAAAATAAATTCTTGGGTCAGACATGGGTCTGGTGTGAGTAAACGGGCTAAAGTTGCTTAACATTTAGAAAATCCTTTGAAAAGAAAAGGTATCACGTAAGACTCCCCACAGATAAACATGAGTAAGTTTTTACCTTACACTAACCAAAACATTCGATAGGAAATCCAGTGATATTATAATATTGTCAAGGGTTTTCAAGTAATAGAAAATAGCCGAAATTGTTATATTAATTAAATTCCAGCATACTAGCAACAAAGTGGGTAATACAATCAAAATCGTAAGGTCTCGTAGGAAGAATGGGTTTCTGTCAATGGAAGGGCTACTGGGGTTCCGTCCGTCATAGTACGGGGCCTAGATCACCATACCAAGGATCCGTCTAGATCCCCTGCAACACAAGGCCGGAACCATCCCTTACTAGATAGTCCCGATCAAGACCACCCCGCAGTTGGCGCGACCAACCACATAATAAGCCGAATAAGAAGGGACCTCAAGACATGGGTAAATCTCGTCCTACTTGAGCTCCACTCACTTAGCCTTGCTGCACCTCCCCTGTTTAGCCATTCTCGGTTGATGAGGCTTGAGGCTGCGACTACCTTTATAGGACACATCTATCTTAGAATACTCATCATCCGCCTAACGATGTTTTGAAAGCATTCAATCCGTACAAGTCCATTCCAGGTTTGAACAGAACCGAAGGCACTATCTCGTTACACTCGTTTTGGAATCACCCTCAGAGTTAACGGCCATAACCCTTGCACTCTGAATCATCATCTCGAATCTGAAAGTACTATCTCCGTAAAACTCATCTTGGAATCACCCTCAGAATTATAATGGTGCATAGTTCTTGCACCTCGAGTCTTCATCTTCACTTGAGATTCATGACCTATCGTTAATTTGGATCGATGTGGTTTTCGGATATAAAACCCGATCCCAGTCTCACTGAATCCAGAACGCCATTTTAATGTCCAAGTTGTTTAAAAGGTCTTAAATAATTCAATTTATATCCAGAATACACAAAGATAGATGATTCACAATAGATAGATAAATCATATCATCACAATCAATCACAACATCTCATATTACTATGCACATAGCATATCAGAGATGTCACATACAATCATCCAATCCCATCCAATCATCCATAACAGGACTGATCCATTCTTAATTAATTTAATTAATCTCTAATTAAATTAATTATCTACTTAAACATTTGGATTATCCTTAATCCTATTCACTTATCATTAATTAATTACAATTAATTAATTAATCATCTCTTAATCACTTACCTTAATTAATCTTCCTTGATTAATTAATTCTTAATTACAATAAGTAATTATCCTTAATTATCTTTTAAATTAATCACTCTTGATTAATTACATCTTTAATTACATTAAGTAATTACACTTTACTTAATTAAGAAAATTAATTATCCTTTAATTATTAATTAACCCTTTAATTACTTTCATTAATTAATTGATTAACGATTCTCTAATTACTTCATTAATTAATTTCCTATTTAATTAATCACCTTAACTAGTAATTAATCACATTATTAATTAAGCTTAATCTTTTAATTAATTAATTATTAATTACTCTTTAATTAATTAATTCTTTAAATCAATCATATTAATTAATCCTTTATTAATGATTAACCCTTTATCACTTCCATTCAATTACTTCCATAAGTAATTTCTACTAATTACTTCCATAAGTAATTCCTTTTCTTAATTACATTCAGTAATTATCCACTAATTACTTCACTAAGTAATTACTCGATTAATTAAATAAGTGATTATCTTTAATTAATTTGACTAATTAATTAACCTAAAATTAATTACATTAATTAATTATCCAATTAATAAATCACTTATCCCTAATTAATTCATTAACCATCCACTAATTACTTCATTAAGTAATTATTCTTAATTACAAATAAGTAATTAACCTTTAATTTATTTTATTAATTAATTATCCTTAATTACTTTCCTTAATTACTTCCATAAAGTAATTATCCTGTTAAGTTAATTACATATAGTAATTACACATTAATTACTTACACTAAGTAATCCACTTAATTAATTACATTAAGTAATTAATCCTTAATTAATTCCAAGTTTATCTTCAATTAATTATACCAATTAATTTTCTTAAATTAATTTCCTAAATTAATTAATCATCTCTTAACCACTATTCAATAATCCCAACATTAACTACCTATTAATTACTTACTCTAAGTAATTATCTTTTAATTAATTACATCATTAATTAATTCCAATTAATCACATTCAGAAATTAACTTATCACTTAATTACTTTCATTAAGTAATTGTTCTTTAAATTAATTACCTCTAGTAATTATCCTTTAATTATTATCATTAAATTTCCATTTGAAAACATTTTGCAAGTCAATTATATAATTGAAAGTATATAAAATTTTCTTTAAAACAAAATAATTAAACGTTAGATTTAATATTTTAAAATCTTTGAAAACTTAGTTATCATTCCTTTTAAACTTATTCACTTTGAATATATTAAAAACTTAGTTAAACATTTTTGAAAATAAAATTTCTTCCAAAATTTCCAAATTTTAAACTCGTTCAAACTTTTCTTTTGAAATCAAATTATCTAAATAACTTAAAATCTTTAAACACTTTGAAAACTTGTTGAAAATGTTTTGCTTTTGAAACAAATCATTTTAAATAGCTTTAAACTTTTAAACCCTTTAAAAGTTAGTTTTATCTGCTTTAAATCTTTGGAAACTATATTTACTTCAAAAATTTTAAAATCTGAACAACAATTTACTTTTAAATTTATAAAAAACCTGGCTTGAAATACTTAAACCCGAGCCCAACCTCACGTTTCCCCGGGCTCTTCTTCGTGTCACCCGCGTACCACTCACGCTTCGAGTCACTCACGAAACAACTTCGAGCCTTACCGAAGAATCCCTCTTCTTCTCCAAAATACAAACTCACATCACAAACAACCATACCGAAACGTGCATGTGCACATATACATCCACTCTGGCCACCATCAATCGTCATCCCGACCATCTACAAGTCGTCGGCAACCCCTTCACTCCTTGATAACCTTTGATTCGAAGATCACAATTGTAAAGCCCCACCCCGAGACCCACCGTAGCAAAGAGAATTAATAAGTAATTCTGTCTACTAAAGCGGAGAATAGGGCTGGTTAAGGGCGACCATCTATAACTTTGTCTTAAACATCTATTGAATACGTCGATAAATGTAATATAATTTTTTTCAACTCAAGTGGATTGACATACCCAGTAAATGCTTAATCCAAAACTATGGGTGTCTAACGAATCTATCAGAACAAAATGTAATAACTGAATGTAAATCACATCACAGAATAGTAACCAACATCATATATATATATATATATACACACACATACACACTGAATACATGTGCAGTATAATACAATATGAATACAATAAGGGTGGTACTCAAAAACACTATATACATCGAATCAAATGTAAATGCATCAGAGTATGCGGAAGAAATCAACTACTCAAGCGATAGATAAGCTAATGTCCAACATCAACTTCAAGCTAAGCCCAATAGATGATACCTGAAACAACTCGGTCTGACCCGAGTGAAAACACACGGGTCAGGCTAGCTAGAACTTATCATTAGTAAAGGTGATGATAAGAAGAGATAAGGGGAAAACCATTCCATCGTTACCGATGGAATTCTATAAGTCATCAAGTTATCTCTAGGGTGATACATCAATGATTCATCATGATTGCATAGAGGAATACAATATGTATACTAGATAGACATGGTTCATCTAATTATATATATAACCGAATGAAATGGGTGAGGATATGGACCATAAAGTAAATCTTCATAAAATTATTAAAACTTCAAGAATCCATCATAAATAAAACTCATCTAATAGAAACTTCTTAATCATTATACCTCATCTCATCGGTATAAATATAAATACATCTCAAATCTATCATTAAACTCATTATAAAGGAATCTTCATAATCATTTACATCTTATCTCATTGGTATAAATATAAATACATCTTAAATCTATTATCAAAACTCATCATAAAAGCATTACCATAATTTATAACTCAACTCATTGGTATAAATATATAATGTCTCAAACCCATCTTGATAGATCCCGAAAAGAATTCAAAACATCATATTCGAAATCACAAATAAAACCATGTATATCAATAAGCCTTTTTCTTACACAAGGCTATAATAAAGCATCATCATCAAAATAGTGAAATCGAAACACCTAAAACTTCATGGAAAACAGCACGTGCATTTACATCTTGACTAATACTACCATTATTTGGTACCATTCATCGTGATGACTTGGGGTCACATAACATCATAACATCATGATCATCTTGATTGACTATAGTCGGAAACATCTTAATGACACCCAGTCACAAAAACCCGAGTAATAACATCGCGATGATTGGAGTCGAGTAATAACATCATGAACATCGTGATGACTCCAATCGAGTACTCGGTCTGTAGTATTAGTAACATCGTGAATGTGCCTCAACTTCTCGAGTAGAAACCCAATAGGCGTCAACATACGTCCCATACCATACATTCGCACCTATTGGTTCACTAATCGTTAGTCGATGCCACATTAGAAAACCATCATAATACATCATCAAGTAAACACTGCCTCATCTCATCGGCGAGTGTAAGATACCTAACTCATCTTATCTCTTACTTGGATGAGTTTTAAGTGACATCAAAACCTGTCTCATTTCACCGACAAGTAAAAATTTATCATAAATATCGAGATCATCATCAATCCATCATAACAACTTTCTTCATCTCCTTGGCAAGTAAAAGAACATCGTGATGGTTATTTCTAACCATAGTGGCAAATTAAAACTTAACATCAATATTTCCTCATTTCATCGGCCATCACAAAATGCATCCAGATCGGTTCGTCGTCGAATCTACTCAAAGAGTAATTCTCAAACCAATAATCTTCACCAAAATTTGGTAACTTCTAAATCAACTCAAAATAACACTTCAAATTGGTTTCGATCGTACAAGTCCGATATTAAGCGATAAAGCTAAAATACATGTCCCATACCACGTATTTTTACTAAATTGTTTAATTCTCATTCTTATACATCTAAATTCATAAAAATAGGCTAAAATATATCTAAAATATTTTTTTAGAGAAAATAGAATTTTTAAACAATCTGGAAACCATTTTAAAAGCTTTGTCCAGAAGAATCCACTATTTTGAAGAGAACTTCTATTATAAAAACACTTTAAAATAATTAATAATTGATTAAGAAAAATCTCTTAAAAATGCTACAAAATACTTATTTCATAAACAATGATTTATTTTTATTTAAGAAATTTTCAAGAATTTATTTGAAATTAAAATCATTTAAAACCATCGAAATACTCACATATCGGCATTAACCGTTATTTAAATTTAAATGGAATTTAAATAAAACTTAAATCTCAAACTTCTTCAAATATAAGATAATATATTAATGGACATCATTTCCATCTAATAACATCAAGTTTTATAAAAACGAATGCGACTGAAATCATTGAAATCGTTAAAATATCATCAAACACGGAAATTAAATACTACGTATATTTTAGTTTTGTTGTAAAGAATATATATTTTCACATAGAAAACTACAAAATCTGAGAATAGTTATAAAATAAAAGTTGTAGCTTAAATCCTCAGGTTTCCAGATCTTTAAAAATTTCTAATTTCCATTAGGCAACAAAAAAGTTATGATCAAATTACTTTCCATGTGAATATATAAACACTCTCTGTCAATGGCAGGACAGTCACAAAGATATGGATTTTTCACCACATAAACATCAAAAATACTCAAAACATCAAAGTCATAGCCTAAATCATAACGTTTCCAGAACTTCAAAAATTTCTAAATTTCGATAGGTAACATGAAAGTTATGATCAAATTACTTTCTAAGTGAATATATAAACGTCCTCTGTCAATGACAGCAAAGTCACAAAGATATGGATTTTTCACCATATAAACATAAAAAATACTCAAAACTCAAAACACTAAAGTTATAGTATGAATCATAAGGTTTCTAGAGATTCAAAAATTTCTAAATTTCGATTTAAAACGAAAGAGATATGCCTAATTTAATGACAATGATTCACAAATGCACATGCAACAAAGAAAATTGAGATTTCTTACTTTGAATTGAAGCTAGAAACTGTGAGTTTTGATACTCACCTTGGATTGTTTGCAGCAAATCTACAACAAATTAAAGAGTAATTTGGAAGCTTTGGTTTTGATTTGGATCTAGAAACCTATAGAAGAAGGAGGAACAAACATGCAAATAGAGAATGGAAAGTTACAAACAATATCTATCCTTAAAAAAGAATTGATAATATAAATTGGAAATTTGGATATTGATTACCTATATTTAACTTTGATTTGCAAGCTCTTCCTCTCTTAATTAAATTAATTAGAGCAAGGTTTTATTTTTTATAAGGAGAAGCCATTATTTTTCATTTACCATTGCTTTTTGAGAGGGAGAGAAAAAGAATGAAAGAGAAAGAAATCTACATACAATATATTTATATTTTTCTTTCTTTTTTATTTCTCCCTTCTTGAAACTTCTAGAATTGTGTTAATGATCAAACCCTATACCCAAAAGGCCCAAAACTATACTTAGTGGAAATTCACAAAGTAAATACACATATTTTTACTTATTTACCCAATACACACACATCATCTTAATTTAAAACCAAATAAAACTTTTACAACAAAAGTGTATGCAAACAAATGTTTTTATTACAAGATAATATTTATTTTTTCTACAAAATAAAATTTATTCTAACGATAAAAATTTATTTTTATCAGTAAAACCTTACTTTTATTTAAATAATACTATTTTACTCATAACTTTTGCATATAATTTTCAAATCACATGAAACAAGTTGCATTATTCATGTTTTAATAAAGGGAACATGTTAGTAAGATAAAATTTTAATATTCCAATTAAAAATAGTATTTTCACCATATAAAACAAAATTTTAACAATAGTTATCAATATTCTCATTTTTAGTGAAAAATCACTATTTTCATCCATTTCAACCAAAAAAAAATTTATTTTTAAGTCTAAGAAGTGTATTAAAATGTTTTAACATTTTTATAACATTAAAACATCATTCCAAGCTTAATTACACTTCTAAATTTTATTTTCATCATATTATTCCTTCTATTTTACAATAAAAGGCTAACATTGGAATAAATTTCCGACAATACTAATTAACTCAAATTAAACCATTTTATTTTTATCAGTAAAACCTTACTTTTATTTAAATAATACAATTTTACTCATAACTTTTGCATATAATTTCCAAATCACATGAAACAAGTTGCATTATTCATGTTTTAATAAAGGGAACATATTAGTGACATAAAAAATTTAATCTTCCAATTAAAAATAGTATATTCACCATATAAAACAAATTTTTAACAATAGTTATCAGTATTCTCATTTTTAGTGAAAAATCACTATTTTCATCCATTTCAACCAAATAAAAATTTATTTTTAAGTCTAAGAAGTGTATTAAAATGTTTTAACATTTTTATAACATTAAAACATCATTCCAAGCCTAATTACACTTCTAAATTTTATTTTCATCATATTATTCCTTTTATTTTACAATAAAAGGCTAACATTGGAATAAATTTCCGATATTACTAATTAACTCAAATAAGCATCAAATAAAATAATATGACTTATTTTAAATTCAAACCCCATATTATATTCGTGAAGATATTGTTTATCTAAAATAAATAGTATAATTCCTCATTTTATTATCCAATTCATTTTTAAACACAATATTAAATTATAATTTTCATTATAATGTAATATTAATAGTAATCTCCAAAATCTCGGGTTGTTACAACAATGCAAAATAAAAAACGAACCTCTCGATCAACAACTGGAACAAAAACACAGGCGACCAAAACTTCTCGCCGTTGATGATCATGACGACTAGAACCCACGGACTTCAATCCAGAGTAGTACCACGTCACCACGTAGCGATTCCTCCCATCGTGATCCATTCCGATTGTAACGACCCAAGATTTTTAATAGTTTTAATAACATATTTAATTAATTGAATTTTTGGTGAAATTTTAAATTATTTAATTTGCAAATAAAAATAAATTATATTTGATTACGTATGATTTAATATAGCAAATGGTAAATTTTCAATTAATTTTATGGAAGTTTATTTATTAAGTAATTCTATTAAATCCAAGCTAGCTAATCATTGTTGATAATAAATTTATTTTCAAACCTGAATATCTTTGCATAAAAAATTTCTAAATCCTCTTCTGAGTGAGACATCATCTTTGGTTTTTCCAAATTCGGACGTCTACTGCTCCGTTTACCTTATTTCTGACAAATTTGTAGCATTTTTGGTACCGATCATCGACTTTTGATCGGATGATCATACCACTGATATCTGTATACCGTTGTGATCGTCTCGTCGTGCTGATCTCAATGGTATATTTATTTCTGTATTTTGAAACCCGGTGCACAACGGAACCAATAAATTGTTCGTTGTAACGACACCTTTAAATGTTGACCATTAACGTTGCTTTTCTTTTCAAACTTCAATGTGAATCCCTAGCAAGATAATAAATTGCTATAATTATATTCCTGAATTAATGTTTAGCAGTTTCAAAAATCAAAAGTATACATTTGTATACGTTGTAGTTATTATTTTAAAACGGTTCACTTTATTTTTCTTTCCCTTTTTAACTTCGTTTCTCTCTCATTACTTCATATTGGGACTTTTTGGTTTCCTTTGCTTTTCAACCTGAGCCTTGCTTGACAAGCAATAAATTTATTGCTTTAAATTTTCAGCTTAATGCAAGATGACAGTTGTTATCCCATGGCTATTTTAAAAATCAAAACGTGTAGAGTGATATACGTTATTCCCTTTGAACGGTTCCTTTTGCATTTATAACTTTCCTTTATGCTTTAATTGATTTCCTGGTTTCACTGGCTTTCGTTTTAACATTTATTCCATAAGTTACATAATTCGACCGTTGAAATTTTTCCTTTTATCTACTTATTTAATATTATATATAAGGCAAAGTATATACGTTATTTTATTGACAGATGTTTCCCCTTCTATTTCTCCTATCCACTAAATTATATATATACACTGTTGCTTTTCCAAAATAAAAATTTGTTTTCATAAAAAAAAAAGTGACAGTATCCTTCTTCTTCTCAAACATTTCCACACCTCCATATTTTTGTGAACCACAAACAACACTCCGCCCGCGTCTCTGCCTAACCACCACACCCACAGCGTGCCTCCCCGCCTCCGACTTCATTCTTCCTCCGTGAGCCTACAACCCTTTACGGCTGGAAAGTGGTCACAAATCATCAGTTTCCTTTTTTTTTGGTAACTACGTAAATTTTTACATTTGCGTTATACTACTATATCATATTATAGTTGTGTTTCAAATGTGTGTGCCTGCTTCAATAATGATATCTTCTGTAGTGTATGGGCACGCATATATATTGTTTTTCTTTTTTTTGTGTGATAGTATGTATATAAGGTTAGTTGTATGTGAAAATAGGTTAAGCTTATACTGTTTTTTTTGTGTGTTGTTTATAGTATTAATATTACAAAGTTACAGTATATATAATATAAATATCTTAAGTTATAAAAGTTGGATCAGAGATTGTGGTCTGCATATTGTTTATGCGTATAAAATTTTCGCATGTGCATATTTTTGTTGCTGGCCAGAAGATATATTTTGTTTTGCATATCTTTGGTTACAAGTTGGATCTATATATATATTGCACTGTAAGGTTTTTTGGGTGTTGAGTATAACATGTTCAGGGTTCGTAGATATTAGTTGTATGCTTGTTATAGCAAGCCCGTTTTCAGTATAAATGTTGTTGTATATGTTAAAAAGTTTTTTTTATATATATGTGTTTTGTTTGTAACTTATGTATATACAAAAGCTGTGGAGTATATTTGAACAACTTTGACTATATAACATATATTTATAAACCTGTCTTATATTAGTTAACATATATAAAGTTTATATTTGTTGATTATAATATGTTATAACTTTGCCATATTGATAGATGTTATATTTATGTATGTATATATTACATTTTGAAGATGGGGACCACTTTATCAATTTGCTTTTACATATAATTAAAATAGTGCATTTATAATCTGCTTATATAGGCGACTGAACTAAGTTGTATATAACATGTTCATCTCATTTTATGTATATGTATAGGTTTTAGGATGGTTATGACATTTAATTGAGTCGCAGAGTAGATACTAATTTTAAATTTTACATGCACTTCCAAAGTATAAAATAAAGGAATATTTGTCACCCTTTGAGTCTGCATGTAGATTGTGAGTGAGCTGTGCGTGTATACATAGTTTAAAAGTAAAAGTTGCAGTTCATAATGTCAGTTTTCTTGTTATTGTAATATATATGTTTTAATTTAAATTTGTGTTTGAATTTATTTTGTTTGAAAGTAAGTATAATATATATACATATATATATATATATATCTTATTTAAATATAAGTTTTAAAAGAAAATTGTTTTAGAGAAAATTTATAACATATATTTTGTCTAATTTTATCAAGACGAGTCTGATTCGTTTCCATCAATCCTATCTTCCAGCTTTGCCCGTCAACCCACTTTCAGCTTACTTCGCTTTGAAATTTTTGTTTGGATTCCTTCGATTGTCTAGATCGTGATTCAGTTCGTAACAAATCAGTTTCGTTGTCCATCTCTCTAGCCTCGAAAGGTGAGAAATCACTCACGATTAACATTCTTTTATTTACTAAATTTGATTTCAATTGAGACGACAATTGAAATATGAGGCTGTAGTTATTTAAATTGTTATATATGATATTATCTGTAACTATTCACTTATGGGATATGACACCATATCCTATTGTTTACTTATTTATTTTGATGATATATGCCTTGTTGTTATTATTATTTACATATCTGTTATCACTCTGCAAGTTCCCTGTTAGTATAGAAATCACTACGGGTTGAAATGATACATACCCGAACAGACTTTAGAATAGGAGAAAATCGTTATGGGTTGAAATGATAAACCCAAGCGATTTTCATTTAATTGAATTGGGATTACGGGTTGAAATGCTATCCACCAGTATACATTTAGTGTACGGATTGAAATGATAAATATCCGTAACACTTGACCATATGATAAGAAATATATACAGACATCGTTGGTCCATATATATAAATATTTTGAAATTTAATTCATTGTTTTGGAAAGAAATATATGGTCTTATTAAATGTTAATCCTTAAAAATTTTTATATATAAAGGGTAATGATATGTAGATTTAATAATATTTAATTTAGTCAAAATTTGATTTAATACATAAATTATGCTAAATATTTATGTAAATTTTATTCCAAAAGTATTCTGCAATTTACTAAAATAGGGAGATAAATGTGGGTTTATCTAAATGGTATTTAAATAAGGATTTATTCAATTAAATCAATTTGAAATTTTTGAATGGGAAATTTAAGGGTATGATTTTGTAACTGGATTTTTATTTAAGTGATTTAATGAATATTTCACGTTTAAATAAATTAAAGAAAATATTGAGTAAAATGTAATTTAAGGTTACTTAAATGATATTGTATCTAATGAGGGATTATTTTAAGACTAGATAATAATGAGGTTAAATCGAGATCTATATGGAACTATTAAATTGAACATTTAATTAAATATTAAAGCTTTGAACTATATTGGGATTTAAATGGTTTATTTTGAGATTCGGATATGTATTTGAAATCAGTATAGTTGAATTTATTATTTAGAAACTAAATTGATTAAAAAGTTAGTTTGAAACGTTGAATACTTAAAGTTTTGAAATATATTGAACATAAATGGTATTTTGTGATTTCAAATCCGAATTTGAGATCGATAAAATTGAAGTGGTTATTTTAGAAATTGAGTTGAATTTAAATTAATAAATTGAGATTGAAATAGATTTAAATGGGGTGGTCGGGTTGATGTTAAACGATTTGTTAAGTTGAGGGAATTGAAATTTCTTTACTGTACAAATTATTTAATATATAAAAATACTATTTGGGAAGTATAGAGATATTTGAAGTGAAAATGATATTTGGTTTTGAAGTATAAATTAAGTTGAAAAGACTACGGTGTTATAGTGTATATTTCTATCTTTTAGATAGTTCCATGGACCCTTAGAGGATGGTAATCCCAAACATCCTCTAAGTTAATTATATTTCAGTTGATATTTCACTTGAGTTAGATTTATAGATATAAGAATGTTAATCCTGACTCAAGTGTTTTGTGTTTTGCTTTACGCTCGGGTCAGACTGAGAGATACAGCATTTGAGATTCATCTTCGAAGTTGGAGCTTTGCTTGAAGATCCAGCTCTCTATCCCTTCAGTCATCCAGTTGATTGGTTCAGAGAAGCCATCTGTTGCATTGGAGAGTTCATGGCATTTGAACTATTCGGTTGTATTTTATTTCTAACTCTGAGGTATATAGTAGCTTCATGAACTACTATTCTTTATCTATTCCCCTGCATTGTATTACTCTGTGTAAGTGATCTATGGTTGATTTATTTACTGTATATTTTAAGTTTGCCAAATTTTATTAACAATTCGGTATTTTGAATTATTCAAGTCGGACATGTACGGTTTTATTGTCGATTTGAATGGTCCAAAATAGCGGGTCGTTACAGTTGGTATCAGAGCTTTGGCTCTAGGCAAAACTTAGCATATATGGTAAATTTATTAACAGAATCACTTTCGCTCGAGTTGAATCTCTTCCTTCTGACTCGATTTCCTTTGAATTTTGGAATGTCCCTCGGTTCCAAAATTCATTCTTGTCTCTCCCTATTTATATTCGTTTGATTCTGGAGTATCCCATAACTCCACGGAATGAATTGTAAAGGAGGTGAAAACTCCTTTACAATTGGCATTGATTCACCGAAGATTTCTGTATCCTCGGTTTACGATGCTGCTATATCTTGGTATGCCGAATTCTATCTCTGGCAATCGAATGTCGATTTGCTTTAGAATTCCGCATCAATTATATTCCTGAAGTCACGGTTGACCCGGTTAAGGTCGCCCGAGATTTATAGAAGTATATCCATCTTCTATTTTGTAATTTGATTTTCTCAACCTTGTCTGAGCCTATCTTCGAATCAGGATTCTATTGATTAGAGTTCCTCTAAATTAAATCTCTATCTTTGTTTTGAAATCCATTCTTGAATCATCCTTTGAAAATCGGGTTTGTTGTATTTTAAAATTGTTTTATACGAAATTATTATTTTGATAACTATGATTTTATTCTATATATAAAAGTGAAAATGTTTTCGATAAGGATTATATACCTATATATAAAACGAATAAGAAATGTTATTCTATATATAAAAGTTTTGAAAGGATTGGAAATTTTGAAAATTTATAAGAAAGTGATTTATATAAAAAGGATTTATAACTGAAGGGTTAAATTTGAAATTCGAGAATTGAATTTCGATATTTTGAAATTGGTTTTAAGATTTTGGGAAAATATATAAAAATAATACGATTTAAAAGTATTTTTCCGAATAAGAAATGTTTCAAATGGGTTCAAATGAATTCCAATAATTTTAAAGAACTTTCAAAGAAGTTTTCAAGAAAATAGAAGTCCAGAACTCACTTATGTCGCTGGAGAATAATTTCGGTGATGAGTGCACGCATCATCGACATTGATTTTCGAGTTTCAGAGTGGGCGAGAGGCCACTTTAACAGCTTCGCTATGCGAGTGATTTTGTAAAACCGTTTTTGATTTCAAATTCCGAAGTATAATTTGATATTTTCGAAAGATATATGTATATATTTGAAACAATTTAAAGTGAGACCGGTGTTCAGTCCTCGAGTTTTCAATTTGACTAGTAATAACTCTATTTATAAAAAAAAAAATTGATTTCCAACTCTTAGATTTGAAATTTGATTTCATTGACTATTTTGAAGGTTCGAGCACTTCCAAATCAAGGTTTAAAAGTTTTAAACTAAGAAATTTCGAAAAGTATAAAATTTTTGATAAAGCATATAAGTTTAGTTTTGAAGAGTATGACTTAAGTAAGTTTGAAACCTTTTGTTAAGTAAGTGAATATGACTATTTTTAATTATACTAATATGGAATTTAGTTTTGAAATGCTTTGGAAAAAAAAATTAATTTCAAATAATGGTTTTCAGAAAGGTAAATTGGATATTTCTAATAGAAATAGATAGTTTTAAAGTTTTAAAGTGATGATTATAAATTTGGAAACCATTTTGAGTATAATTGATTTTGAGAAAATATTTGGTTTTGAAATTAAATTGAAATTAAAAACCAGTACTTATATGGTGATTTTGGAAATGAATTTGTTTGACTTGAATTATTTTAATTTGGAAACTGGGATAATTTTCTAAACCTATTATTTTGGGAACTTTGAAATTTAGATACTTAATTTGGAAGAAAATTTGGTGAAATCCTATATGATTTTGAAACTGAATTGATATTGAAATAATTTGAAATTGAGAACCTTATATTATTAAACACTTGATTTGGGAGTGGTCGAACTTATATAAAATGGATTGTATAAGTATGAGGTTGATTTGAAATCTATTGATTTGAAAGGTACTCAATTTGGAAAGAGATTTTATATAATCGAAGTCTATATAAGTATGATTTGATATACTATTGATTTGGAAAGTATTCGATTTGAAAATGGAATCTTATATATATATATGGATTTTATATAAGTATGATATTTGAAAGTATTTGAAAAGGTACTATATGATATATATTTTCGAAGTAAAGATATGGAAAGTGCCTTCTGCTTGATATCCGTTTTGTGGCCACATCGTGGATTCATTCTATCGATATTATTCTCTCTGATTTTTGGTTTTCCGGATGTAATACTCGAGTGTTCCCACCGTGGCGTAACCCATGGTTTTTTTTCTCTCGTGAATGCATAGCGCAATTGCCTGGCTGAGTCTTGCCTAGGGGTACGGATTGTTTCCTGGGGGATCCAGGCGTAACCATTGTGTATCCTGCAATCTGTGTAGGTTGCGAATAGTAGCGTAAGTGCCTGGCTGAGTCTTGCCTAGGGGTACGGATTATTTCCTGGGGGATCCAGGCGTAACCGTTGTGTAGCCTGCACTCTACTAGTCATCATGGCGTAACTCGCAGGGCTGAGAAAGCTTACAGATATGGATTGTTTCCTGGGGGACCCAGGCGTAACCATTGTGTATCTGCGAACCATGGTCGGACAAAGGTTTTGGTTTGGTTGTTTGTTTGGATTGTACTTTCCATATCTGTTTTTAAAAAGGTTTTTCAAGTATTTTCCCTGGGTGTTGAAACAGGTCTACTAAGTACTTGAAGAATTCTAGCTTTGCGCCTGATCAATGCAATGCTAGAGTCTGCAAGAACGAGGATAAACTTGTTGAAACATCGAGTTATAAAAGTATTTTCGAAAGGAAAATTTATTTCGATATAATAGTATTTTATTATAAAAGTATTATTATAAAGGTATTTATTATAAAAGTATTTTTCCCAACAAAGAAATTTTGAATTAATATTTGAAATTTTAATTCTTATGGTTCTAGATTAATTGTTCGTGCCCGATACTATTCCTTGCATCTACCTTATCTGCTCAGTTTAGTTATTCACCTTGATTCTGTTTTCCAAACCTACCTCCCTTTTTTTTTTGAATATAATCTTTTAAATATTGCTTATTGGTATACTACAGTGTTTAATAGAAAACTTTAGTATTATAAATAATTTTGAAGTTATTAATTAAATAAAACCTATTTAAAGTAAACAATTTATTAATAAGGTTTGAAAAGTATCTAAAGACAGATTTATAAATTTCATAAATTTTGGATTTAATATTTTCAATTATCTTTGTAAATATAAGTAATAATGTAAATAATTGTTTTCAAAGGAGTTTGAAAAGTATTAAATATTAAAGAAAATTAAATTTCAAATGAAGTTTTCAAATAAATATTTCAAATAAATTTATATAGTTTAAATTAATTGTTAATCCTTATCTTTCAATCTATCTTTCTTTCCGGTTATTTCTATTCTCCTACCTCCTTCCTTTTCGAGGACGAAAAGTTTTGGGTGGGGGAGAGTGTAACGACCCAAGATTTTTAATAGTTTTAATAACGTATTTAATTAATTGAATTTTTGGTGAAATTTTAAATTATTTAATTTGCAAATAAAAATAAATTATATTTGATTACGTATGATTTAATATAGCAAATGGTAAATTTTCAATTAATTTTATGGAAGTTTATTTATTAAGTAATTCTATTAAATCCAAGCTAGCTAATAATTGTTGACAATAAATTTATTTTCAAAACCTGAATATCTTTGCATAAAAAATTTCTAAATCCTCTTCTGAGTGAGACGTCATCTTTGGTTTTTCCAAATTCGGACGTCTACTGCTCCGTTTACCTTATTTCTGACAAATTTGCAGCATTTTTGGTACCGATCATCGACTTTTGATCGGATGATCATACCACTAATATCTGTATACCGTTGTGATTGTCTCATCGTGCTGATCTCAATGGTATATTTATTTCTGTATTTTGAAACCCGGTGCACAACGGAACCAATAAATTGTTCGTTGTAACGACACCTTTAAATGTTGACCATTAACGTTGCTTTTCTTTTCAAACTTCAATGTGAATCCCTAGCAAGATAATAAATTGCTATAATTATATTCCTGAATTAATGTTTAGCAGTTTCAAAAATCAAAAGTATACATTTGTATACGTCATAGTTATTATTTTAAAACGATTCACTTTATTTTTCTTTCCCATTTTAACTTCGTTTCTCTCTCATTACTTCATATTGGGACATTTTGGTTTCCTTTGCTTTTCAACCTGAGCCTTGCTTGACAAGCAATAAATTTATTGCTTTAAATTTTCAGCTTAATGCAAGATGACAGTTGTTATCCCATGGCTATTTTAAAAATCAAAACGTGTAGAGTGATATACGTTATTCCCTTTGAACGGTTCCTTTTGCATTTATAACTTTCCTTTATGCTTTAATTGATTTCCTGGTTTCACTGGCTTTCGTTTTAACATTTATTCCATAAGTTACATAATTCGACCGTTGAAAATTTTCCTTTTATCTACTTATTTAATATTATATATAAGGCAAAGTATATACGTTATTTTATTGACAGATGTTTCCCCTTCTATTTCTCCTATCCACTAAATTATATATATACACTGTTGCTTTTCCAAAATAAAAATTTGTTTTCATAAAAAAAAAAGTGACAGTATCCTTCTTCTTCTCAAACATTTCCACGCCTCCATATTTTTTGTGAACCACCCACAACACTCCGCCCGCGTCTCTGCCTAACCACCACACCCACAGCGCGCCTCCCCGCCTCCGACTTCATTCATCCTCCGTGAGCCTACAACCCTTTACGGCTGGCAAGTGGCCACAAATCATCAGTTTCCTTTTTTTCTGGTAACTACGTAAATTTTTACATTTGCGTTATACTTCTATATCATATTACAGTTGTGTTTCAAATGTGTGTGCCTGCTTCAATAATGATATCTTCTATAGTGTATGGGCACGCATATATATAGTTTTTCTTTTTTTTTGTGTAATAGTATGTATATAAGGTTAGTTGTATGTGAAAATAGGTTAAGCTTATACTGTTTTTTTTGTGTGTTGTTTATAGTATTAATTTTACAAAGTTACAGTATATATAATATAAATATCTTAAGTTATAAAAGTTGGATCAGAGAGTGTGGTCTGCATATTGTTTATGCGTATAAAATTTTCGCATGTGCATATTTTTGTTGCTGGTCAGAAGATATATTTTGTTTTGCATATCTTTGGTTACAAGTTGGATATATATATATATTGCACTGTAAGGTTTTTTGGGTGTTGAGTATAACAAGTTCAGGGTTCGTAGATATTAGTTGTATGCTTGTTATAGCAAGCCCGTTTTCAGTATAAATGTTGTTGTATATGTTAAAAAGTTTTTATATATATATATGTCTTTTGTTTGTAACTTATGTATATACAAAAGCTGTGGAGTATATTTGAACAACTTTGACTATATAACATATATTTATAAACCTGTCTTATATTAGTTAACATATATAAAGTTTATATTTGTTGATTATAATATGTTATAACTTTGCCATATTGATAGATGTTATAGTTATGTATGTATATATTACATTTTGAAGCTGGGGACCACTTTATCAATTTTCTTTTACATATAATTAAAATAGTGCATTTATAATCTGCTTATATAGGCGACTGAACTAAGTTGTATATAACATGTTCATCTCATTTTATGTATATGTATAGGTTTTAGGATGGTTATGACATTTTAATTGAGTCGCAGAGTAGATACTAATTTTAAATTTTACATGCACTTCCAAAGTATAAAATAAAGGAATATTTGTCACCCTTTGAGTCTGCATGTAGATTGTGAGTGAGCTGTGCGTGTATACATAGTTTAAAAGTAAAAGTTGCAGTTCATAATGTCAGTTTTCTTGTTATTGTAATATATGTGTTTTAATTTAAATTTGTGTTTGAATTTATTTTGTTTGAAAGTAAGTATAATATATATATATATATATATATATATATCTTATTTAAATATAAGTTTTAAAAGAAAATTGTTTTAGAGAAAATTTATAACATATATTTTGTCTGATTTTATCAAGACGACTCTGATTCGTTTCCATCAATCCTATCTTCCAGCTTTGCTCGTCAACCCACTTTCAGCTTACTTCGCTTTGAAATTTTTGTTTGGATTCCTTCGATTGTCTAGATCGTGATTCAGTTCGTAACAAATCAGTTTCGTTGTCCATCTCTCTAGCCTCGAAAGGTGAGAAATCACTCACGATTAACATTCTTTTATTTACTAACTTTGATTTCAATTGAGACGACAATTGAAATATGAGGCTGTAGTTATTTAAATTGTTATATATGATATTATCTGTAACTATTCACTTATGGGATATGACACCATATCCTATTGTTTATATATTTATTTTGATGATATATGCCTGTTGTTATTATTATTTACATATCTGTTATCACTCTGCAAGTTCCCTGTTAGTATAGAAATCACTACGGGTTGAAATGATACATACCCGAACAGACTTTAGAATAGGAGAAAATCGTTATGGGTTGAAATGATAAACCCAAGCGATTTTCATTTAATTGAATTGGGATTACGGGTTGAAATGCTATCCACCCGTATACATTTAGTGTACGGATTGAAATGATAAATATCCGTAACACTTGACCATATGATAAGAAATATATACAGACATCGTTGGTCCATATATATAAATATTTTGAAATTTAATTCATTGTTTTGGAGAGAAATATATGGTCTTATTAAATGTTAATCCTTAATTTTTTTTATATATAAAGGGTAATGATATATAGATTTAATAATATTTAATTTATTCAAAATTTGATTTAATACATAAATTATGCTAAATATTTATGTAAATTTTATTCCAAAAGTATTCTGCAATTTACTAAGATTGGGAGATAAATGTGGGTTTATCTAAATGGTATTTAAATAAGGATTTATTCAATTAAATCAATTTGAAATTTTTGAATGGGAAATTTAAGGGTATGATTTTGTAACTGGATTTTTATTTAAGTGATTTAATGAATATTTCACGTTTAAATAAATTAAAGAAAATATTGAGTAAAATGTAATTTAAGGTTACTTAAATGATATTGTATCTAATGAGGGATTATTTTAAGACTAGATAATAATGAGGTTAAATCGATATCTATATGGAACTATTAAATTGAACATTTAATTAAATATTAAAGCTTTGAACTATATTGGTATTTAAATGGTTTATTTTGAGATTCGGATATGTATTTGAAATCAGTATAGTTGAATTTATTATTTAGAAACTAAATTGATTAAAAAGTTAGTTTGAAACGTTGAATACTTAAAGTTTTGAAATATATTGAACATAAAGGGTATTTTGTGATTTCAAATCCGAATTTGAGATCGATAAAATTGAAGTGGTTATTTTATAAATTGAGTTGAATTTAAATTAATAAATTGAGATTGAAATAGATTTAAATGGGATGGTCGGGTTGATGTTAAACGATTTGTTAAGTTGAGGGAATTGAAATTTCTTTACTGTACAAATTATTTAATATATTAAAATACTATTTGGGAAGTATAGAGATATTTGAAGTGAAAATGATATTTGGTTTTGAAGTATAAATTAAGTTGAAAAGACTACGGTGTTATAGTGTATATTTCTATCTTTTAGATAGTTCCATGGACCCTTAGAGGATGGTTATCCCAAACATCCTCTAAGTTAATTATATTTCAGTAGATATTTCACTTGAGTTAGATTTATAGATATAAGAATGTTAATCCTGACTCGAGTGTTTTGTGTTTTGCTTAACGCTCGGGTCAGACTGAGAGATACAGCATTTGAGACTCATCTTCGAAGTTGGAGCTTTGCTTGAAAATCCAGCTATCTATCCCTTCAGTCATCCAGTTGATTGGTTCAGAGAAGCCATGTAACGTCGCGGATTTTCGTTCTTCGAAAATTCGACATCGACACTCACTTTATCGACTGCCGAGAAATCAAAGGCCGAAAACCGAGATGTTATGGGTTTTAAAAAAGAATTTAAGAAAAGAAAGAAGAGAGAAGAGAAGATAGAAAAAGAAAAATAGAGGGAAAAGAAGATAGACAATTTTTTTTTTTTTTTAGAAAACAGAGAATTAGAAAAACAGAAGATAGAAAATTTTAAAATAGAAGAAAAAGAGAATAGAGGAAAAAGAAAAAAACAGAAGAAAATAGGACGGGACAGAAAGGAAACAACAGAACAACAACAGAATCTCACAATTCGCAGCGGAACAACATATAATAATAAATGAATAATCTTTAAACAAAGGACTATATCAGTTATTACATTATCATCATATTACATCACATCATATCATCAGAGTGTACAACAACATACATCAACAAACAGTGCAGCGGAAAAAGAAATACTATATAAACTAGTATGCCATGCCATCCATCTTGCCTCCAGCAACTCCAGAATATCCAGAATATCCTGATAAACCTAACTCTTGACTGCCCGTGTGGAAATTGGTGGGCACCCAGAGTTTAGGAAGGAAAACAATACACTCCAAGTCAGTCATGTGACTGGTGTGAGAACTCAAAACAGTTTATTTATCTTTAAAATCAAAATAGAGGAATATTTTTAATTCAATTCGCAATGCTTTTAAAAATGAGACTACCATAAGGCCTCCTGCCACACACACAATGCAAACGCAGACTTGGAGAAGATTTCTCCTTATGATAGTCAAACATGCTTGATACGCATTTAAAAATAGCATTTGATATTATTATTAGTGCATAGTGTAGGAAAAATTCATTTCGAAAGTAGAATATAAATCTTAGCCAGCATAGGTACCATTATATTATGCCTACTAATAGCTACCATATTAAATGGCAGGTTCTACAACTAAAACCGTACAAGTTTCGTATTGTTTCTTTGGATTTCCAACAAATGGTCAGGCCAAGGAACTTCCCATTGCCACATGAGAATGCCTCTGGATGGACATCCCCGAGAACCAAACCGGATCTCTACCAACACAAGGCCGGGTTACCCCTAACTGGGTAACAACTGACACGAGTATGCCATCCCCCGGTCCTTTGGGACCTTTATCAACCGAGCGCTCGATATCCAACATCACACCATAATAAATAGAGTGTTTTCAACATGAGTAAGTATCTGGGCTCCATACCATGATACCACCCTTTTCCAGAAGGAAATGCACATACCCTAAGGGGAGCTACAGCAACCCCTAATAACCTTGCTGCATCTTTCCTGTTTTGACCATTTCCGGGATGTGAGGCTCGACGAAGTCACGTCCACAAAAACACACTTTGTAAAAAAAGCCGTGCTTTGGGTCAACAAATGATCAACACAATGATCACTAAGATAGACGATCAAATAAATGATCCCATCACAATAATCAACACAATGATCATTTCAGCATCACTCAGCATGTCACATTACCAAAATGGGATATATCGCTGATAACTTCAACTATATAACCTTTGAGCTCGTACGTCTCAAAGAAGGGTGTTAAGCGAAGAATAAATTCTCCGCCACCAACAGAAATATATTTGAAAGAAATCGGCTTTATATCTCAACTTGTAATGTCAGACATACAATCCATACAAGTTTGTTCCAGGCTCGAACAAAACCGAAGGCACTTCTTACGAAGCCCTTGCAATACGGGTATTCACAATCCCGATCGAATTTCCCATCACTTAAGGAATCTCTATACCAGGAGCTACCCAGTGCAGAGACAATCGATAGGTCATCCTATCGCTTTCACAAATACTCGGTCTTCAACACCGATCTTCAAATGCAATTCATAACGACGTATCACATATTCGGAATGGGTTATACGACCCCATGGTCCTTTCCCGGTTAACCCGAATAGTGAGCGCTTATTCAAAAATAAGTGTGCATTCAAATTCAAACAAATCACATCAAATACCCATTCAAAGGGAAATATTGATAGTCGGTTATTGAACTATCACTGGATATGCATACATCACCAGATTCCAAATAATTTTCCAAATTATTTATTTTCCAAAATATCTTTACTAGATATATAGTTTCAACACTTCAAAAATAAATCAATATTTATTTTTAACCCATTTCACTTTTCACATATAAATTCCATAATGAATTTATATTTCAAAATATTCGTGCATATACGATTTCAATTATTCATTTTCAATTTATCTTCAAAAAGATAAATTCTAAATATTCACTTCATATTGGAAAACATTTCCATACTTATTTATTCATCAGTAATTCACAAATCTCTTTTATTTTCAACACTTAGAAAATATTCAATATACTTAAATCGAATTAAGTATATATTTCATTCTTTAAGGAAATCATTCACTTAAACATTTTTATTTGGGCCAAAACGAATGTTGCGTAAAACATCGTTACGACAACCCAAAATCATTAGTATAGGGATTCGAAATTAAATAGATATATAAATCCCAATACTATACAAAACATTTCCTTTCAGAAATCATTTACTATAACAACAGTGTTATAGTCCACCATTTCCTTTTATTTCTCGAAACATCTATTTCAACAATAAATGTTAAAATCTATGATTTCGAATCTCAACACCTTTTAAAACATCGTTAGATCGTTTTAATTATGTTTAAAATATCACATTCTAAAACATTTTCTTTAACATGTTATTCACTATTCAAAAACGTGAATATACTATGTTCACAAATTCCATTATTTCTATTCACTTTAACTTAAAGGATTATTCACTGTCTAAAACGTGAATATAACTCCATTTATAAGTTATAACAATTAACTTATCAAAATAAGTCGTTTGCGGATTTATAAAACAACGTTTATAAATTCCATTTCTATTTATTTATAAAAACTTCTTTTTTTATAAATTCCTTTATTAACCTATTCCCGTTTATAACTAAATTATAAACTAAACGTTCACATTATAAGTTAATTACTTATAAAACGATTATTTTACAAAATCGTTCTTTTTAAAGACTTTTCAATTTATAAACCTTATAACTTATAAGATTTATTTATTTAACCAAATCTATTCTTCAATTAACTTCACAAATTTATAATCTTACTATTTATAAATTTCATTTATAACTTCACAGTTTATAATTCTATAAATTTCATTCATTTAGGAAATTCATTTTCACTACATTCAAACACTTATAAAAACTCGTTTTATAATGTCCATAATTCAATTTATAAATATCCATTTATAAATCTCTTAATATAAATCAGTTTATATTATTATTCTAAAACGCCTTTAAATTCCTTTATAATTTCATCATTTCGATTTATAAAATAATCAAATTTTATAAATCCTATATTTAAACTTTTATCATATATTCAAAAATCCAATCTAAATTATTTTATAAAATCATTAGTTCATATTTCTCAAAAATCGACTTTTAATCGTATTTCTAAAAATCAGCTTTTTAACTATATTTCACAAAAACCATAATTTTTATAACTTTAAAAAATTATAACGTTTATTTATTTATAATGGATCAATTCCAAAAATATAGTATATTTTCAAAATCACTTTTAAAATCATTTTAAAATTCCAAAATTTGGTCCAATGATGCTACATACCAAATAGTCAATCACGACAACAACGATATCATATATCGATATGATAATCAATCAAATATCAAAATATCTGAAATTAAATAAATACTGTTGAGGAATCCAGTTGGATCCCTCCAACCTGTTTCCTGCATCCAAAAACATTAGCACAATACCAATTTCGCTCCAGTACGAAATTATCGCGGTATATGTTCTTATTAAATATTATCCGCTTACTAACGGCGTAATAGGGTCTCATCCGCTAAACAAAAAATGCGGGAAATCAACAACTGCAATATATACATATGCCAATATATATATATTGATATTATATATAATACCAATTTCACTGTTTATGAAATATTCGCGGTATATGTTTATATTAAATAACATCCGCTTACTAACGGCGCATAATGTCTATTTTAACAATCAATAATTTACAGTCATCATTCAAACATGCATTCAAATATTTTAAATCTAACTATTTAAAATAAAATCGAAATCTATTCGATTGAGTGAGAAGTTCTCACCTTGGTTTTAAATTCCGTTTAAGCTTTTATTTCGAATAAAATTAAACGCGCGTTTAATTTTACCCGAAATTCTCACTAACTCCAAACGACTCCAAACCAACTCCATCGCGTAGTGCTCGTCCATATGATTCCAACGCAACTGAGTTTGCATTTTTTCGACCTCGTATGAAAAAGATATGAATTTTTGAAGTTACACACGATTTTAATAGCTTAAATTCAACATAAACCTAACTTTTTATAACCCACAACTAACATGAGCCATTGGATCTTGCTCCAACTCATCACCACCGTGCTCCCCTTCTTCTTCAACATTCACGCAAGCTCCAGTAAACAATTTTCAAGGCCGAACCCAATTTAGTTAACTAGGGTTTGATTATTCTCCTTCCATAATCAACGAAATTCGATCACTCCAACGCCATGACGAAGCTCTCGACAAGAGCTACCTCCACCTGCCACACCATGAAGCTCGGCCTCATCTAGGTGCTCGCGCACGCAAGTGCACAGCCCACGCACGGCCCCCTCTAGCTCCCTCCACACGACTCCGTTTCCGATCACCACCGTTCAATCTCTAGCTCTCATCGCCCTCTCCAACTTTCATGTTGACAACTTCCTCTAATTGTTGACGGATTGGAAGATCTTTGGTGATGAAGATGGAGCATTTCTGGCCTTAGAATAGAAAGTGGCGGCTAGGGTTGAATTAGGGTTAGGTTTTGATATTTTTATCAATTTATGAAGAGGTAGGGGCTATTTATAAGGAACCGTTCGACACTATTCACCCGGAAATTCCGAACTCCGATTTAGGCGCCGTAACCAGCGTACCTAGGGTTTACCCCGTGTTCCGGACACAATGGAACAGGTTTTGGAAGCTAATTCGGAAGTATGTGCGAGTTATGGCTGAAAACGTTCAATTTGAATTAAACCGATTTAAGTCGATTTCTAGGCGTTTTAATTTGTACCGGACAAACGGTAAATCCAATTGACTTGAAATTTGAAACCTTACAATAATATCACATTACGGATCCGATGAAACTAGTTTCGTCGAAATCCGAGACTTTTTGAAAAATGGCTATTTTGACTCGCCAAATTTAAATTAAAAACAATTCGATGCGTTTCGAGCTGCCACGATCAAACGATAGCTCCGATTGACACGAAAATTGAAATCCGGTAATAACTAACTATTACGGATCCAATGGAACTGGTTTCGTTCAATTCTGAGACTGTTCAAAAATTGGCTATTTTACAGTCGATTATTAAATATTAAAATATTCAATTTTCACAGATTAACTTTTAATTCGATTTTAAAAGTTCTAAAATATTTCTATAACTCCAGTATGATTAAATAAAATTTTACAAATTATTTACAATCATTTTTAACTCAATTTTTTATTATTTCCATAATTTAACACATTAAATTATCGATTTAATAATCCAATTAAATCCAAAAATTCAAATAAAAATTTATTTGACTTATAAATTCACTTATTAATATTTAAAATTAATTAAATATTCAAAATAAAAATTCTGGGTCGTTACAATCTTTCCCCCTTAAAAGAATTTCGTCCCCGAAATTACAAGTAAGAAAGGTTACAAAATCTATTAACTTTTCAAAATTCATAATTAAACTTCTTACCATACTTTACTAAGTTTTCAAATCATACTTAGTTATCTTTTCAAAAACAACTACTATTGTTTAACTTTCAATTCCAAATCAAAGTTAAAGTTTTCTAAAATTTCCAAATTTCTTAAATTTTTTCTAACGCCTTAAATTTCCGGAAAAATTCGCCATAGTCTCCTTTGCGCGGCTCGATCCGAAAAAAAAAATGACAGTATATATATCACAAATATACATCTCATCAAGTAATGAGGCATCCCGAAGGGAAAAAAGTATAAAAGTGTGATATTTAATCCGAGATATGTACCTTATATTTTATTAGCGAGCATATACGGCTAATATAGCGCTAAAGCGAACTCCAAATGCGAAGCAAACGCGATCCGCACCTACTAATCTCAACAAACAACATGAGAATCATGCATATATGAAAATAGTATCGATATACAACATATAGCAACATAATAACTATATAAGTCACATAGCAAATGCAACAATAGCAATATATATTCAACCAATTAACATTCATAATCAATAAATATTCATTTATATTCTCATTAATATTAATGAATTGGTTTTCAATTCAAATCACATTTGATTCATTAATGTTGGAATTTACTAACATTCATTCTCATTAATTTCAATTAGTTTGTATTTACTAATTAAATCCAATTCACTTTCAATTCTATTCAAATTTATTTACTTTCAATTTGAATTCAATTTCCTAGTTTTCAATTTCATTAACTCTTAATGACTTTTATACAATCATATAACAATCATATAACAACCAATTTATATTAATTACAACCAAATTCTTTTCACTTATATTCATTCAATTTGGTTTAACATTAAATTGATTTCCATTCCAATTTATTCAACTTCTAATAAAATTAGATTTTAATGACTTAACACTTTCATTAATTATTCCTTATCAACTTAAATTACATTCAATTGTTTTAACATTCAATCGATTAACAGCCAAGCCATTCATTCAATTCAATTACAAAGTTGAATTCTATTACATAACTTAAGTTCATATTCTTTTAATCCACTTGATTATTTACTTCGATACCAAAATCAATTCCATTCAACAACACTTAAGTTATATTCCATTTAACTTTAAATATTCATATAGTTTCATTTCTTATATATATAAGTTTATTTCACAATTGTAAATCACATTAATTATAATTCAATTCTTACAATTCTTTTACTTATACAATTATTATTTTATTTAGATTATTCAAACAACCTAACAATCAACTTATATACACTTTAATAATTCTGAAAAATTATTCCTTTACATATAAAAATATACTCAAGGTAAAATTATTTCATTTACCCAATTTAAAATCAATATCGTGCCGAATTGTTCTATTCAAGTGTTTAGAAACCCCTTCGGCTCAGTTTCGAGGCTGTGCTGACGAAAGTTCATATGCCACTCAATAAACCAATCATCACAATATAAAACAATTTTATATTCACTAACAAATACGCTCTCATAGCTATTATTACACTCAAACTCATTCTAGAGTACTGCTGACTCTATCTCTAATGAATTAATACCCAACAGAACCATGGTTCGCTTAACCATCAGAGCTCTGATACCAAATGTAACGTCGCGGATTTTCGTTCTTCGAAAATTCGACATCGACACTCACTTTATCGACTGCCGAGAAATCAAAGGCCGAAAACCGAGATGTTATGGGTTTTAAAAAAGAATTTAAGAAAAGAAAGAAGAGAGAAGAGAAGATAGAAAAAGAAAAATAGAGGGAAAAGAAGATAGACAATTTTTTTTTTTTTAGAAAACAGAGAATTAGAAAAACAGAAGATAGAAAATTTTAAAATAGAAGAAAAAGAGAATAGAGGAAAAAGAAAAAAACAGAAGAAAATAGGACGGGACAGAAAGGAAACAACAGAACAACAACAGAATCTCACAATTCGCAGCGGAACAACATATAATAATAAATGAATAATCTTTAAACAAAGGACTATATCAGTTATTACATTATCATCATATTACATCACATCATATCATCAGAGTGTACAACAACATACATCAACAAACAGTGCAGCGAAAAAAGAAATACTATATAAACTAGTATGCCATGCCATCCATCTTGCCTCCAGCAACTCCAGAATATCCAGAATATCCTGATAAACCTAACTCTTGACTGCCCGTGTGGAAATTGGTGGGCACCCAGAGTTTAGGAAGGAAAACAATAAACTCCAAGTCAGTCATGTGACTGGTGTGAGAACTCAAAACAGTTTATTTATCTTTAAAATCAAAATAGAGGAATATTTTTAATTCAATTCGCAATGCTTTTAAAAATGAGACTACCATAAGGCCTCCTGCCACACACACAATGCAAACGCAGACTTGGAGAAGATTTCTCCTTATGATAGTCAAACATGCTTGATACGCATTTAAAAATAGCATTTGATATTATTATTAGTGCATAGTGTAGGAAAAATTCATTTCGAAAGTAGAATATAAATCTTAGCCAGCATAGGTACCATTATATTATGCCTACTAATAGCTACCATATTAAATGGCAGGTTCTACAACTAAAACCGTACAAGTTTCGTATTGTTTCTTTGGATTTCCAACAAATGGTCAGGTCAAGGAACTTCCCATTGCCACATGAGAATGCCTCTGGATGGACATCCCCGAGAACCAAACCGGATCTCTACCAACACAAGGCCGGGTTACCCCTAACTGGGTAACAACTGACACGAGTATGCCATCCCCCGGTCCTTTGGGACCTTTATCAACCGAGCGCTCGATATCCAACATCACACCATAATAAATAGAGTGTTTTCAACATGAGTAAGTATCTGGGCTCCATACCATGATACCACCCTTTTCCAGAAGGAAATGCACATACCCTAAGGGGAGCTACAGCAACCCCTAATAACCTTGCTGCATCTTTCCTGTTTTGACCATTTCCGGGATGTGAGGCTCGACGAAGTCACGTCCACAAAAACACACTTTGTACAAAAAGCCGTGCTTTGGGTCAACAAATGATCAACACAATGATCACTAAGATAGACGATCGAATAAATGATCCCATCACAATAATCAACACAATGATCATTTCAGCATCACTCAGCATGTCACATTACCAAAATGGGATATATCGCTGATAACTTCAACTATATAACCTTTGAGCTCGTACGTCTCAAAGAAGGGTGTTAAGCAAAGAATAAATTCTCCGCCACCAACAGAAATATATTTGAAAGAAATCGGCTTTATATCTCAACTTGTAATGTCAGACATACAATCCATACAAGTTTGTTCCAGGCTCGAACAAAACCGAAGGCACTTCTTACGAAGCCCTTGCAATACGGGTATTCACAATCCCGATCGAATTTCCCATCACTTAAGGAATCTCTATACCAGGAGCTACCCAGTGCAGAGACAATCGATAGGTCATCCTATCGCTTTCACAAATACTCGGTCTTCAACACCGATCTTCAAATGCAATTCATAACGACGTATCACATATTCGGAATGGGTTATACGACCCCATGGTCCTTTCCCGGTTAACCCGAATAGTGAGCGCTTATTCAAAAATAAGTGTGCATTCAAATTCAAACAAATCACATCAAATACCCATTCAAAGGGAAATATTGATAGTCGGTTATTGAACTATCACTGGATATGCATACATCACCAGATTCCAAATAATTTTCCAAATTATTTATTTTCCAAAATATCTTTACTAGATATATAGTTTCAACACTTCAAAAATAAATCAATATTTATTTTTAACCCATTTCACTTTTCACATATAAATTCCATAATGAATTTATATTTCAAAATATTCGTGCATATACGATTTCAATTATTCATTTTCAATTTATCTTCAAAAAGATAAATTCTAAATATTCACTTCATATTGGAAAACATTTCCATACTTATTTATTCATCAGTAATTCACAAATCTCTTTTATTTTCAACACTTAGAAAATATTCAATATACTTAAATCGAATTAAGTATATATTTCATTCTTTAAGGAAATCATTCACTTAAACATTTTTATTTGGGCCAAAACGAATGTTGCGTAAAACATCGTTACGACAACCCAAAATCATTAGTATAGGGATTCGAAATTAAATAGATATATAAATCCCAATACTATACAAAACATTTCCTTTCAGAAATCATTTACTATAACAACAGTGTTATAGTCCACCATTTCCTTTTATTTCTCGAAACATCTATTTCAACAATAAATGTTAAAATCTATGATTTCGAATCTCAACACCTTTTAAAACATCGTTAGATCGTTTTAATTATGTTTAAAATATCACATTCTAAAACATTTTCTTTAACATGTTATTCACTATTCAAAAACGTGAATATACTATGTTCACAAATTCCATTATTTCTATTCACTTTAACTTAAAGGATTATTCACTGTCTAAAACGTGAATATAACTCCATTTATAAGTTATAACAATTAACTTATCAAAATAAGTCGTTTGCGGATTTATAAAACAACGTTTATAAATTCCATTTCTATTTATTTATAAAAACTTCTTTTTTTATAAATTCCTTTATTAACCTATTCCCGTTTATAACTAAATTATAAACTAAACGTTCACATTATAAGTTAATTACTTATAAAACGATTATTTTACAAAATCGTTCTTTTTAAAGACTTTTCAATTTATAAACCTTATAACTTATAAGATTTATTTATTTAACCAAATCTATTCTTCAATTAACTTCACAAATTTATAATCTTACTATTTATAAATTTCATTTATAACTTCACAGTTTATAATTCTATAAATTTCATTCATTTAGGAAATTCATTTTCACTACATTCAAACACTTATAAAAACTCGTTTTATAATGTCCATAATTCAATTTATAAATATCCATTTATAAATCTCTTAATATAAATCAGTTTATATTATTATTCTAAAACGCCTTTAAATTCCTTTATAATTTCATCATTTCGATTTATAAAATAATCAAATTTTATAAATCCTATATTTAAACCTTTATCATATATTCAAAAATCCAATCTAAATTATTTTATAAAATCATTAGTTCATATTTCTCAAAAATCGACTTTTAATCGTATTTCTAAAAATCAGCTTTTTAACTATATTTCACAAAAACCATAATTTTTATAACTTTAAAAAATTATAACGTTTATTTATTTATAATGGATCAATTCCAAAAATATAGTATATTTTCAAAATCACTTTTAAAATCATTTTAAAATTCCAAAATTTGGTCCAATGATGCTACATACCAAATAGTCAATCACGACAACAACGATATCATATATCGATATGATAATCAATCAAATATCAAAATATCTGAAATTAAATAAATACTGTTGAGGAATCCAGTTGGATCCCTCCAACCTGTTTCCTGCATCCAAAAACATTAGCACAATACCAATTTCGCTCCAGTACGAAATTATCGCGGTATATGTTCTTATTAAATATTATCCGCTTACTAACGGCGTAATAGGGTCTCATCCGCTAAACAAAAAATGCGGGAAATCAACAACTGCAATATATACATATGCCAATATATATATATTGATATTATATATAATACCAATTTCACTGTTTATGAAATATTCGCGGTATATGTTTATATTAAATAACATCCGCTTACTAACGGCGCATAATGTCTATTTTAACAATCAATAATTTACAGTCATCATTCAAACATGCATTCAAATATTTTAAATCTAACTATTTAAAATAAAATCGAAATCTATTCGATTGAGTGAGAAGTTCTCACCTTGGTTTTAAATTCCGTTTAAGCTTTTATTTCGAATAAAATTAAACGCGCGTTTAATTTTACCCGAAATTCTCACTAACTCCAAACGACTCCAAACCAACTCCATCGCGTAGTGCTCGTCCATACGATTCCAACGCAACTGAGTTTGCATTTTTTCGACCTCGTATGAAAAAGATATGAATTTTTGAAGTTACACACGATTTTAATAGCTTAAATTCAACATAAACCTAACTTTTTATAACCCACAACTAACATGAGCCATTGGATCTTGCTCCAACTCATCACCACCGTGCTCCCCTTCTTCTTCAACATTCACGCAAGCTCCAGTAAACAATTTTCAAGGCCGAACCCAATTTAGTTAACTAGGGTTTGATTATTCTCCTTCCACAATCAACGAAATTCGATCACTCCAACGCCATGACGAAGCTCTCGACAAGAGCTACCTCCACCTGCCACACCATGAAGCTCGGCCTCATCTAGGTGCTCGCGCACGCAAGTGCACAGCCCACGCACGGCCCCCTCTAGCTCCCTCCACACGACTCCGTTTCCGATCACCACCGTTCAATCTCTAGCTCTCATCGCCCTCTCCAACTTTCATGTTGACAACTTCCTCTAATTGTTGACGGATTGGAAGATCTTTGGTGATGAAGATGGAGCATTTCTGGCCTTAGAATAGAAAGTGGCGGCTAGGGTTGAATTAGGGTTAGGTTTTGATATTTTTATCAATTTATGAAGAGGTAGGGGCTATTTATAAGGAACCGTTCGACACTATTCACCCGGAAATTCCGAACTCCGATTTAGGCGCCGTAACCAGCGTACCTAGGGTTTACCCCGCGTTCCGGACACAATGGAACAGGTTTCGGAAGCTAATTCGGAAGTATGTGCGAGTTATGGCTGAAAACGTTCAATTTGAATTAAACCGATTTAAGTCGATTTCTAGGCGTTTTAATTTGTACCGGACAAACGGTAAATCCAATTGACTTGAAATTTGAAACCTTACAATAATATCACATTACGGATCCGATGAAACTAGTTTCGTCGAAATCCGAGACTTTTTGAAAAATGGCTATTTTGACTCGCCAAATTTAAATTAAAAACAATTCGATGCGTTTCGAGCTGCCACGATCAAACGATAGCTCCGATTGACACGAAAATTGAAATCCGGTAATAACTAACTATTACGGATCCAATGGAACTGGTTTCGTTCAATTCTGAGACTGTTCAAAAATTGGCTATTTTACAGTCGATTATTAAATATTAAAATATTCAATTTTCACAGATTAACTTTTAATTCGATTTTAAAAGTTCTAAAATATTTCTATAACTCCAGTATGATTAAATAAAATTTTACAAATTATTTACAATCATTTTTAACTCAATTTTTTATTATTTCCATAATTTAACACATTAAATTATCGATTTAATAATCCAATTAAATCCAAAAATTCAAATAAAAATTTATTTGACTTATAAATTCACTTATTAATATTTAAAATTAATTAAATATTCAAAATAAAAATTCTGGGTCGTTACAAGCCATCTGTTGCATTGGAGACTTCATGGCATTTGAACTATTCGGTTGTATTTTATTTCTAACTCTGAGGTATATAGTAGCTTCATGAACTACTATTCTTTATCTATTCCGCTGCATTGTATTACTCTGTGTAAGTGATCTATGATTGATTTATTTACTGTATATTTTAAGTTTGCCAAATTTTATTAACAATTCGGTATTTTGAATTATTCAAGTCGGACATGTACGGTTTTATTGTCGATTTGAATGGTCCAAAATAGCGGGTCGTTACACCGATGCATCACCGTTGCCGAAACACCCTCGACAACTCCGACTACCCAGTTCCATCACTAAACCCAATATTGACCCTTCCTGGCCACCACGACCACCACGACCACCAGAAAAATCGACTACCATTTTTCCATCAATCTCTATCCTCCATACTACCTCCAGCCCAAAACTCGATCAACTCCATCACGTCGATCGCCGGAATTCGACGATCAACCCAATTTTGAACAAACCCGATTATCTTCCAAATTACTATATTAAAAATTATGATTTTTCCATTAAAATCATTTTTTCACAATACGATTCTATTTATATAAACAAATTCGGAAATTATGATGATTGATTTCTGACTATTTTAAATATCTCTGTAAATTTATATATTCTGAAATAATTACCTAATAAAAATTCTTAAAAGTATTTTTAAAATATATATTACACAATCATTATCATTTTCTATTTAGATATCAAGGACTATAAAGTGTATTTAAATTTATTTTGGTAGGATTTAAACATGTGATGCAACAGAGACATTCATACAGTTTATATACAGACACATCATATATTCATACATGCATTCATATTCTTACACATATGCAAGCCATGTTTCTACAAAAATCCATCACAACATTTAAGCAAGTCACAGATAAAAACTATTTTAAAGTTTAATGTTTACTCACCTTAATATGTAGAGAACAGATACTATAAATCTGATTCTAGAAAAAATGCTTTTGATCCAAATACTGGAACTATTTGATGTTGTTGATCTGGAAACTCGCATGCTTAAAATTTTTGTTTGATGCAGGTTGTAGGTTGAAGCTTGATAAACTTTGCTATTTGCATTTAAAATTCTTACAGGTTGTAGTTGAATCAATGTTTGATTTAGTTGCTTGATTCCAGATTGAAGATGAAATCAAGCAGTTGGACTTTCTGTTTATCTTCACTTTGACATGCAAAGTTTCAGGTTGAAACTTGATATTTGAAATTGTTACAGGCTTTGGAATTGCTTTACAGGTTTGTATTTGATTTTGGAAAAATGTTAACAGGTTTGATTTTGGTTTGAGGATTTGTTTTCAGGTTGGAATTTTCTTTGTTTAGAGTTTCTTTTGATTTTGAACTGAGAGTAGGAAAAGAATAAGAAGAGAGAAAAGGTACGTTTTTATAAATTAAGTTATGATTTATTTAAAACATAAAAGAAAATAAATTAAAATATTGACACTTGTTTTAAAAACTTACATTTGTCACTCATATCTCTTAATTATACTACACATGTTACTAACATGTGTTAATATATTTACACATGTCCTTAGATATTTTAAATAAAATTTAAAAAATGGTTTAAAAGCTTTTTAAATTAACTTTCCTAATTAATAAATACTTATCTTAATATATATAAATTATTTTAGAGAAAATATTATAAAACCAATAATAATACAAATAAATTCTTATACATGTATCTTTAAATCCAAAATAATTATTTTTATTGTTTAAGGGATATAAACTAAAATACCAAATACCCTTTGAAAAGTATTATATTAAATTATACTTTCCAAATTACAATTTATGTATATATATTTTAGAATTTGAGACACTTTAATTAATTTCAAACCAAAACTTCAATATATACAAATATACATATACATTTTAAATAGAAAAATATTTTTAACATTAATTTGAGAATTATTTCATTGAATTTTAAAACAACTTCAAATCATAACATATACATACCTATATATTACAATTTGAAACACATCTTTTATTTAAACAAAAGATTCCTATTTACAATATATATATCAATATATACATTATAAATAGAATATAGTTTTACTAAGTTTGGAAAATAAATCTTATCAAATTTTAAATTATTAGAAAAAATATTAATCAACATTGCCAGATTAAATATTTATTAGCCTTTAAAAGATTAAATTTTCCAATTTTAATTAAAATTATAAAGGAAAATTGACAAATCTATTTAATTATTATGACATATTATTAAATTGATATTTCCCAAAATTCTGGGCCTTCACACGTTCGAAATTTCTCAAGATCCAAACGAGGCGTGCCGCCTGGTGTTCTATATGTTAGCCCCTATACCGAACACAATGGTACTAGACTTGGGAGCCAATTCCATCATATTCAAAAGATAATATTTCAAAATCAAATTATTTTAATCAAATTCCTTTAACTAATTTCTATGCGTTTCAGCTCGCACGACCAAACGATAAGTCTGATCGCTACGAAACTTAAAATCCTATAATAATTCACTATTGCAGATCCGAAGAAACTGGTTGTGTCGAAATCCGAGACAATGGCCAAAATGGCTATATTTACTCATTAATTAAAACAAGTAATTTCCAAAAATTAATTTAATCACTTTAAATTAAATTTTCAAATTTAACAATCTTCTTTCTCATTTAAATAAAATTTAAATCAACTCTTGAAATCATTTTCATTCACATTAAATTCTGAATTCAATTATTTAAACAATTTTCAATATTAAATTTAAAAAAATTTAATTATCCAATAAATCACTATAATTTAAATATAAGTTATTTAACTTACAAGATTTAATTTTAAAACAAATCCAAATAATAAAACAACCATTTCCATTTTATAATAATCCAACATTTATTATTCAATTCCAACTATTGATTATAAACACATTCAATACACAAAATTTCATTCTAATGCCAATAATTTCCTTAAATCTTCGAAAATAGTTATTTCAAAATTTTATTAAAGTTCATATTAAATAACTAAATTAATAAATCATTAAATTTTTATTTCTAACCATTTTCGTTCAATAATTATATTAAACTTAATAATTTAAAATAGTCAAAAATACGGGTCCAATGTACAAATATTGATTTGTATAACCAATTAATTTTGACCAAATAATCAATCAGTCTATTATCGAACTTGACCTACTATTGACTTAAGAATTTATCATAAGGCCTCGCAATTCCATACCAACGAGAGCACCCAGGGAGAAGCATTGGTATGAAATGTCTCTAGCTTTCGCTTACTTCTGAAAGAACCAGAATTGAGTTTGCCAAAAATTCATCGAATTGGTTTGGGAGGGATCGGGATCGGTAAGTGTTTTACTTATCGAGTACCACTTCAAAATTAGCATATGTGTTCTATGTTTTGGAAGCGGTTATGAAGTGAAATGTTATAGATTGAACTATCAATCCTAAGATTAGGTCCAAGGGAGAGGTCAGCATTAACATTTCAGACGATGCCATCGTGTGGGATTGTCTATCTTGAGGAGTATTCCAAGGGAGATATATGACAACGTTAGCATTCATCGAAAGGCTTATGCGGAAATCTATGTGGAGATTCAAGATCTATTAGTCATTCAAGGTTTGTTTGAGATATGGGAATCCATTTGGGGATTCGTGTTATATCTAAGCGATGAAAACTCGGGTGAGAGATGCCAAACATAGGCTCGACATTGGAAATGACTAAAACCAGAGATAGGATGCATGCATTTAACAAACCCAAGGGTGCAGACGACTCTATAGGATGCATAGCCAAAGGGAACGTAGCATTTTAACAATCCCAAGGGTGCAAACGACCCTATCTTGTATTACTTATATACATGCATGCATGAGCGATGCATTCGGAACCACGAGTGTTTTGGGTGTGGGCCAGTTATGTATTTCCTATAGTACATTCCCTAGAGATATACGTTGCTCGAGAGGATATTTCTGATCCTTATGTAGAAGTTCGGATTCAGATTGATCTGCGGAGATCTCCACCGAAAATCCACTATACGAACATACCTTAGTGGTATTGATTGTATACTTATTATTATTGTGGCATTCGCACAATAGCCATTTAATATGATTTACGCGCTACACACTTGACATTATCTATCATATCAGTATATGTTAAACTTAATGAATGGTTAGTTTCATTTGAGTGGAAAACCGTCATGGTAATCCATACAATCTCAAAAAGGTGCTATTACATGTCACTCTTATTTCTTGAGTTTCTTGTTGGAACTGGACTAGCCCGCAAAGGAAGTTATGGGTGGATTTCTATTTTTTTACCCTATTAGATCTTTTATTGGGCTTATAAAGTCTAACTGAATTAAAACATTTCTAAATTTCATTTAAATAAAATCATTTATTTTATTTAAATTCAAACATATTAGGATATGAAATTAGTTTTATTTAACTTGGTTTATACACAAATGTATCATATACATATACGTGTGAGTGCATGTGTAACATAATAATCCGTGAAAGGTATAATATGCCCATATGTAGATGTTGGGATTTACATCGCAACAGTCATATTAGCTCATTTTGTATGTCATGTACATTGTCCAAATATGTGCATGTATATATGTTACAAAATACACACACATATGTATGTATAAATATATTATATATAATATGTAAACATAAAACATTTATATATATATATATATATATATATAGAAAGAGAGGACATTTATTAAAAATTATTTATAATTCAAAATTAACTTAGTTTTGCAAACATAATAATTTTAGTATTTTAGTTTGAATATATTATGAATAAAATAACGTTTTCATCCATATAATTAACATAAAATATTCTATTGCTCAAAATTCACATTTTACAATTTTCTAAAATCTAGGATCATAAAATAGAGCTTAGGAAATATCTGAAGATTTTTCAAAGTTGAAAAATTATTTTTTTAAGATAAATACACTGATTTCAACAATAATTATTTAATATAAAATAATATATTATTAAAAATTCAAAATTCAAAATTTCAAAATTTCAACGATCATGAATGAAAGGTTACGAAAAGTTTTGAAGAATTTTCAGTTAAACTATTATTTTTAATAAATCATAAACAGTTTTGTTAATATTAATTATTAAAAATAATAAACTTTATCGAAAAATTCCTAAACTTTTCTATATGTTTCTGAAATGATATAATATTTTTTAGAATATAAAATTGAATTTTTAATGTAATAATTATTTTTTATATAATAAACAATATAAAATTTTGATAAATGTTAATTTAAAAATATGAATATATGTATGATAATTAATTTTCGAATTTATAAATTCATATTACATATTAATAAGTGTACTAATTTTTTTAAATCATATATATATCTTATATATGCATATATGCTATTATGAGGGAGAAATATACACTAATAGACACATACACACACATACACGAATACAATTTAATTACTGTAGTATGAATTAAAATTACAAATTTAATGATGCTTTTGAATACAGGTTGAAGCAATGACTTCCCTGACTTTTACCGTTCTTGATTCGTCAGATTGTATGTTTAGAATCACCGACCTATAACTATCGAATAATGTTATTTTAATTTGAAATATATTTGAGAATTTTGAAGTGGATTGAGAGCCAAGTTTTAATCAGCAATGTAGAAGGTAATGGCGGCAAAAAGAAGTTCTTTTTTATTTTTAGAGATACATACACATAGGCATACAACATACATACATACACACACACACACATACATGTATATAGGGTTGTATTAGAGAGAAATAAGGAAAACCTTTTTACCCATTCTCACTTGATCTCAACCCATTATCTCCAAGCCAATTCCTTATGTTTTAGCCACCCTTAAACCTTTCCAAAACTGAAATTTTGCAGCCCTAATGATGGGCCTTAAACCCATCTAAGCCCAAGTCAAAATACTATGCAATTAAATCTAGTTTAATCGCTTGTCGATATTGTATATCGATCAATATATTTATAACTGTTATAAATATATATAACATTATTTATTTCTCAAATCATATTCAAATTTTATAATTTTTTTCATAAATATTAATTAATTTATAACAATTATAAACTAATTAAATCATTTGGTCTTATGGGAATTCATCATTTCGGCTGTGTAACTCTTGGGTGCAAATTTGGTCAGTGATTAACATCGAACTATTCTAATGTTAACATTCACATGTCACTTAGTAGGTGGTGTGACATTATGGCCAAATTTATCACTTAATCATTTTTGGTAAAAATCCAATTTTAGTTTAATAAGCGTTATCCAGTTTTGACATTTATTTACACCAATTCTCTTCGTCAACACTATATCACTTTGGACTTATGGAATTTGCTAATGGTCAAAATTTCAATCTCATCCACATTCAACTTTATAGTCCAAATACAAAGTCCTTAGATCAATAATAACAATTATTTTTAACTGAATACTCTGGCCAGAGACTATGATTTTGAGTTGACTGTGATATAACTGCATATAATCGAGGAGACGAATCCTCTCTTAAATAGTGCTTCACTTCCAATACTTCCACTCGACCCAACAATAGTTACTTGATGGACACCATGCCATGATTTAGCTATAACCAAAGCAGAGCTTTCATATTGAAGATCCGAAATATTCTCAAGTGGAGGGAACTTTGTTAATCAGTCACATCGATATTTTCTGTTTGAACTTAGCTATATAAACCAACAAAAAACTATCGAGTGAGTCGTTCCATAGTTATAGTTATCTAATAACTATTAGTACATAACCCTAGGCGCCTCAAGCAGTCATGAGTAATACACTTCCAATATTTGGAGAGTGTTACGTACTCCAGTCTCAACGGATACATCGATATCTAGTCTCGATGCATCTTGACTAGGAACATTTAAAATGGTATATTTGTTTTGTTGTGATATTTTACTCATGGTTACAACAATTTGTAACTACTATCACAAAATATACCATTTATGAATTTTTCTATTATATATACTTTTAATTAAGTTAATTAATTAATACAATCACATTATATCAAGTATATAACAGTAAGAAAATACCTTTTATTTCGAACAAGATTAGTCAACGAGTTAGATATATGTAACAAATTACATAATTGCCTCTAGGGCATGCCCCTAACTTTATCATTATTTCAATGCACCACTACCCATTCATTTGGACCTTTTATTTCAAGTCTATTCAAACATTAAATTATTCATTTCATTTAATATGTAAGTTAATTTTAACATACGTATATATAAACATTTCATTATAAGATTAAATTATTTTTGTGACAACCATCACGCATATAAATGGGTAGTATATATGTTATAGATGCTAATCCCAACATCTATATATATATATTAACTATGTATACTTTTTGCCATGTTGCACTTACATATTTTACACTGGAGTATATCTTGATATACTGATGATCTATTCTAAGTATAATTTTGGTCATTATGTCATTTAATAAAAAAACCAATCAATTAACTAAAGGGAGAGAAAAGAAAGGATTCTACCTCCAAATAAAACCAAATCTCCCCTATTAATTAAATAGGTTAAGAGAGAAAATGAAAGGTTTCCTTCTTTAAATTAAATTAAACAAGTAACATTTACACACAAATACATATAATAGTATATTTAATATACTCTAATTCATGTAAACTTTAAATTTATGTAAAACCTTTTAAATAAAATAAAATAAAATAATGATTTTATTTAAAATATTTTAGATTGGGACTAGAATCCCCTTTAGACTTCATGGGCCTAATAGATCTAAAATAGATTTTTTTTTGAAATCTACCTATTTCACTCACTTTCGATTGGCCTAGTTTTTACAATGTATCAAAGCCAAATAGTCTATGCGGTCTAAATTAGTCATGTTATGGTCGACCAATTAAGCTTACCAATTTAGTAGGGTGTTTAGGAAAGTAGTGTCTTTGGGTTTGAGTAATCAGGCCTGACCCAAAGTA
Source organism: Allium cepa (assembly GCA_030765085.1). Taxonomy (NCBI): domain Eukaryota; kingdom Viridiplantae; phylum Streptophyta; class Magnoliopsida; order Asparagales; family Amaryllidaceae; genus Allium; species Allium cepa. The sequence goes on from CM060932.1 coordinate 378,592,122, forward strand.
AAGTAAGCCCAAATGTTACCTCTAATAGAAAAGTCGCAATTTAAATTGGGCCTTGTGCTAATTTTCAAGATTGGTTTGAAAAATAAAAATAAAAATTTAGATTTAGAAGTTAAATTTAAAATAAGAAATACATTATAAATGTTACAACGTGATTTGAAAATTATTTTGAAACTAAAATAAGATTTTAAATTTAAAAGTTAAATTTAAAATAAGAATTATATTATAAATGTTATAATATGATTTTCAAAGTTAGCTTTGAAAATAATGTATATTAAAAATGTTATAATATTATTTTCAAAAGTGCTTTGAAATTATAATAGACATATTAAAAACATTAATGTTTATTAATAAGGTTAACAAATTAAATAAATAAATTAACAGTTAATTAACTAAGTTATATACATGTACAATATATATATGTTACATTATCTTGAATTGTTTAAGATGATGTAAGTATATATGTATATACAAAAGAAATTTTCGAAGTTAATATTTAATCAAACTTTCCAATTAAATAAGTTAATTAACAAATAATAAAATACATACATACGTACACACACGCACGTGTATAACCATAAACGTTATGGTATACATATTCAGTTAAAATGTTTAATTGGATAACATAAACTTAACTAAAATGTTAATTAATTAAATAAGCTTTAATTAATGTAATGTACATAAGACTATTATCTAAGTTAATTAAATTATAAAAGTTATATAATAATTGAACTTACGTAATATGAACATATAAATCAAAAGTGGAATAATAAGGAAAAAATAACCCAAACAGACTTAAGGGATAAATACATGCATATAACATGTATACCATGATCTCTGATGTGTCTAACACTTTAATCACGAAGGTATTTCGTAAGAAATACATTATTCCATAAGTCGATATTACTCGATATAATATATTAAAGATTATGAATCATTAATATAAAATTGTCCTCCACCGTTTATATATTAGTAGATTGCTTGCACACTCTTTAGTTGTTGATATTCCTCAAGCTAGAGATGTTATTTGTAGTACTATTAGTATTGACTGGATGAGGTGAGATACATGTACATATTTGTTGATATTCCTTAAGGTACATGCATTATACTTAGGCCATTGCGAAATGGTGGGTATGAGTGAATAATCTCTTCCGATTTGTTAATACACCTCAAGGTCGAGATGAGTTTAGGACAAAGACTATAAGTTAGGAGTTGTATTTGATACAATTGGTAAAGTGTTATCCATTACCTACGCACCTATGATTTTTTGAAATTCCTCAATATCAGAATATCAAGGTAAGCGAGACCTAAAACCCACTAGAGAAATCAAATGATTTATATGTTTTTCTTAGGGTTTGGATAAACATAAATATCTAATGGGAGCCTTATTAGAAAAATAAAATGGTAACATTTAACCTTTCAAATATTGTATAAACATTTGGTATATAGAGTTATAATAGTCTACAATGATAAATTTGTGCAAGTAATATAATTGATAAAATATTTGTCAATTAAGATATACAAATGAACTAAATTAAAGATCGATAAAAGAAATATAACTATACTTACTAATAAATATTTTTCGCATCTTATTATTTCAATACCCATGCAAGTGCCTAATTTTATAACCACTAAATACATTCGTAACTGGTCACTTATGTTTTTATTAGTTAAAGACTATGTGTTTTCCTTTATGGGTTTCGAACTCTAAAGGCATGAATACAGATATTTGATCCATGTATGATCACATATTAATGTTATATCGTAAATGGTTGTAATTTGTAATGTATGAACCTCGATGAAATTTGTTCATTCGAAATAAGCAAGTAAACCATAGAGTGAGATAGTATATTAAATATGATTGACTACAATATTGACCTTGTCATGTTAAACATAACACTAGACTGAAAGCTACAAGCAGGCATAAGAACTTGATCACTAAAATGTCACTTTGATAAATTTAAAATATTTGATATCCTTAAATGTTAGGGATGATCAAATGCACTTTTGTTAAAGGTTTGTTACGATATTGTAGTATGGGCTTCTCTTTGAATGGTTTGACCATTTAGAAAGGAAAATTAATGTACAAGGATAGATGTAACTTAAGGTACGATTAGGATGAAAAGAGTGAATGGATTTCTACTTCATAAAGAAGCATCAGAAATGAGAATTGTAAAATAATAATGATACTTAACATTTGTAACAAACTGGATTTTTGACCCTCAAAAATCAACACTAATACGTCCACTATATCACCTGCTGAGAAATTGAATGTCGGAAAATCCGGTTTTTAGGGGAAGAGAAGAAGGAAGAAGACAAGAAGAAACTAAACAACTCAGAATCTCACAGCGGAATGGATAATCTATATTATATAACGAATATTTACAAAAAAACAAAACTATAATTTCTATATATACAGACATCAATCAGACTATGCTAACCTATTCAGCACGGGCAGTTATATCAACCTGTCCTCACAGTAGCTGAATAATATACAACAGTGTAAGTAAACCTAGAAATATGCTCGTTCTGACCGAGCATTATAGGAAAATGATGCCCGGATCAATCTGGTAAAACCAGCATGAGAACTTAAATCACAAGGAAATTTTTTATTATAACTTTTGAAATCCTTCAAAATCAAAGGTATCTTGTAAGACCACGTAGCACATAAACACGGTCGGGTTTTAACCTTATAATAACCAAAGCCTTTTATATCAAAAAATCCAGTGATATTATAATAATGTCTAGGTGTCAAAGTAAAATATGAAAATAGCTGAAATGCTTGCATGTCACATTTCAACATATTAGGGCACAATCAAAACCGTAAGGTGCTTATTGGAGAATGGATTCCATACAATAACTAGGCACTGGGGTACCACCAATCACGGTACACGTCTAGAAAATGTACCACGATTGAACCTATCGATCCCTGCCAACACAAGAGCGGCCTAACCCTTATTGGATAGTAATGAATATGCCATTACCCTGGCTGCTTTGCAACCTTTTTTATCGAGATCTCATGCACAACCAATCCAAAAATATGTAGATGTATCTAGAAAGGTGACAACATACACTAATGGGTGCGGCCCACTTAGCCTTGCAGCATTTCCCCTGATTTTCAATCATTCCCGGTTGCTGAGGCTTGAGGCTACGATTACCCTTCAAGAACTTCACATTTAGAATGCTCATTGCCCTTTAATGACAATGTGCTGAAAGCATTCATCCATACAAGTCCATTTTGGGTCTGAAAAAACCGAAGCCACTATTCCTACTACATCCATTTGAAAGCACCCTCAGGATTAGTAGCGATTAGCCCCTGCACGTCACATCTCTATCTTCGATTCCATGCTCTTCACGATGTCTTCACTTCGAAACGCATTCGTTGGATCGAAGTGGTTTTCGGATAATATATTCGATCCCGGTCTCTTTGAAAAAACGTTTGATAATTTCTAGTAAACTCAACCTCGATTCTTTAGGAAATAAACAGACAAAGATAAGAGCGGAGTTCACCTCCTAAACGTCAGTGGACGGATTTCCTTATCATCGTCCTAGAAGAACGAAACGAGTTTATACATATAGTATAGCACCATCGACGGTAACTGTATCATATAATTCCCATGTTTCTCCTAAATATTTCCATAGTTACGTTTTAGTCCAGATTTAATAGTCGGTTATTTAACTATCAAATAAACACCATTCAAAACAAATATTACATTTCCTATAGAAATCATTAAGCCTTATTTTAATTAAATTTCCATTATTTAAAAATAATGTTCCAATACTTGGAAATCACTACCATATACTTACCTCCACAGGATAAGTATATCCACAAACCACTATAATTCCGATACTTAGAAAGTATAACCATATACTTTTCTTACCGATATAAGTATATTTAACCATCTCACTTCCAAACCGGGGAGGTACGTTCACCAATACCTAGAAATATTTTCTATTTTGAAATCATATTTTAAATGATCAAACCCAAAAATCACTTAAGCGCAGAAACCCAGAACAATAATCGCTTTATAAAACAACCTTAATAATTTCTAAAATCCCGTTTATAAAACTGCTTCTTTCCAGATCATTTAAAAACTCATTTATAAATACCAAAACCCTTTATAAAACTCATCCTATATTTTAAACAACTTATTTAGTAGACTCTACAAGTTCATAAAGTCCTCTTGATAAACCATACCTTGTTTAAAATAACTTAAAATAATAAGTTATTATTTAAACATCCCTCTATTCCGTTCATTTTAAATCCTTTTTAAAATAATAACTTTAAAATCTCATTAATAATATATTAAATTAATTTTTAAACATTATTATTATATAAGTTAACTTCAAAATAATATCTGGATAATAATTAATTAACTTTTAAATGTTATTAAAACAATAATTAGTTAACCTTAAACTGATATTAATATAAAAATTAATTATCCTTTAAAAATAATTAAATAACTTAAATCAATATATTAGTTAGCTTTAATTAAAAATTAAAGTATAGATAATGACTTTAAATAATTAATTAGAATATATTTAAAACATTTTTAAACCATAACTACATAACTTTTAAGTAGTAATTAAACATTCTTAAATAACATTAACAAATAACTTTTAAGAATCATATAAATAAATAATTAACTTTTTAATCATTGTTAAAACAATAATAAATTTTCCTTAAAACATTATAAATAAATAGTTATGGTCCTTTCTAAAACTTATTATCAAATAATAATTGCCTTTAAACCTTATTATAAAAGTAATTATTATTAAAGTAACCTTCAAAACAATAATTAGTTTTTCGAATTTGAGGGAGGCTTAACGATCACCATGCTACTTAACAAGCTACCATATTTTTCAAATAACCTTTCAAGCCAATAATAGATTTTTACATTATCCACGACTATGTAAATAAATTCAATACTTAACCATCATCAGATAATATATCACTAATTCAAAGTGGCATGTCATTTACGATATATAATCAAATGTCCAAACTATAAAATAGTAGAACGGGGATTTACTCTGCTAATTAAATGTCTAATTAATTTAATTACTGGAACGGTGTTTTATCTGCTAAACCAATGTCTAATTATTATATTCAATCCAATTTAATTTAGTAGTAATTTACTTGGGCAAACAAACATCAATTAGTAAGGTATATAAATTTAAACAGCATTATTATTTAAAATAACGTAATTGAATTCTGTCCTTTTTCATATGTCATAAATTTATACTTGTCCAAAGCTATCAACAAGTTACACTATCATGTCGTACTCGTTCATACGAACCCAATGCAAAAATCCACTGGTTAATTGGGTTTAATATGAACGAGTTATAATATTTCAGAATTAACTAACTTATATACAAATAAATTAAACACTTTAATATAAATACTTCCTCACCTTCAATTTCTTTAGGCCTAAGCCCAAGACAACTCACCCGAACCAGCTACAACCCTTCCTTCCCCAAATTCCAGCTGAAATCAAGAAACTCAAAACCAACACCTTGTTTATTTGATCGACCCTAAGTTGCCTTCATCGGTAACACATCAAAATGCGCGACTCGATACCCAAGCCCAAAAGCTATAACATCCACAACCCCTACAGTCTTCTTCCTCCTCCCTTTCTGTTTTCTTTTCCAGTAACCCATCTTAGTGCACATGATTACGTGCACATCCATACGCGGATCAAGCTCCTAATCCATGAACCATGGCTGCACGCAAGACTAAAATCTCAAGCATGATTCGATGGCATCGCCGCCATCTCCTCTGACCCCACACCTCGCATTCTTACCAAAACATCGTGCCAGGTTAGAAAAATCACGCGATAAAATTTATCATGAAAATCCGCAAATTTCTCTGTAAAGTCCACCTCTCCTCTACAAACTCAATGGTGTATCCTAAATCTCCAATCATAATTTAACTCGAGCCCTAGATTTCGAGGAACGTCCATTGTCGATGCGGAATCATGCTGAAACTCCACCAAAAATCCTACACATCGATATGAACCCAACGGTGCTAGCGGCGACGATCAATTCCACTCGGATTGAGAGAAATTAATTTTTGAAGTTCGTGAAGATTATTTCCTCTTTATCGATTTATTACAATTTCTCACTTTATACTCAATGAAATTGAGTGTCACCAATTTTAAATAAAACTAGAGATCGATATTTTTTTTTTCATGTTGAACGTATTGGCTAATATTGAATGGATTAGGAGATTGTGATTTTTGAAGAGGAGAGGATGTTAATTTTTTTCCATTGGCTACAACTAATATAAGGAAAGGAGATATCAATGTGCACACACACACACACGCACACATATATACACACACACGCTGAGCCATAGCTAAGATCAAATCTAAGGTGGACAAAGGCAGCTCCAAGGACAACATCAACGAAAATGTTGGGTTAGGTACAACCCAAGCCATCCAACTGTTTAGCGAAGGACAGGCAAGATCAGAAAATAGAGATTTTCTAACGGTCGGCCGGTTTTGAAGTTGAGGTCGCACTGTGTACTTAAGCCCGATTTGGTAAAGATTTTAGTACCCAACCACAGCGGATCACGTTCGATTATGAGTCACAATTGACAAAGAATAAAATATGATCGTGTATAGCAATGTTACACGATCTCAAAATCAAAATAATACGAGTTTTTGTCGTAAAATACATCAAATGAAAATTTGTTTATCTTCCAAATTAAAAATTATGGAAAAATTCTAAAAATTAAATATAAATTACGCCACTGAAAATCAGGTCTAACTTGAAACATAGTTTTTATTATATTTAATTCAAATTCGAATATCTAAACAAATCAATTATTCAATTTCGAAGATCCAAAAATACGAGTCGTTACATTCTTCTCCCTTTACAAAGAATTTCGTTCCTAAAATTCCAGCACAAGAACACTCAATATATTCATAAGCCGTATGATGTCCATTGATCATTCATATACGGAATCTGATTCGATCATTACTCGGACACACGACCCCACTTTCAAACCAATATAGTTCACCCAATTTACTAGCACGGCCACTGATTAGGCTCCTTGATCAGGAACCTTTGCTCTCCTTACATAGCTGCAGCTATGATAGAAAACCTAATTTCTATATCAAGAACCCTCATCAAGTGCTTGTCGTCGGAAATTGAGTAATAGATCCTTATTTGGAATGGTGTGAAACACCTCAAGCCTTGTACTCGAATATTAGATCAAATCTATATGGGAAGAGAAATGATCTACATACACCTTCTTACTTATTTGATTGGTTATTCCAATATTAATTCTAATCCAATTAAAACATTTGAGAAAAACATTTCGTATAACTCCCTTATAAAAATTATAAAACACTCTACCACATAGTAAGGGTATACCCAACTATTTAATTCAAACTTCCATTTTTAATTCACTTAACAATTTTTAAATACCCAGGTTTTCATTCAAAACACTTTTTGAACGACACCATATACTTGGGCACTTAAGGATCAAACATTTAGATATTTATTTCAACAACGTTTTGAAATGATATTATATATATATATATTTTAATCCGTAACACATACATACATACATACATACATACATACATACATACATACATACATACATACATATATATATATACATACATACATACATATATATATATATATATAGGCCGAGTAACCCCAAAATTACACCAAGGAACTAGATGCTACCAAACAGTATCATATATTTCCTTACTAGATGGATAATACTCAAGAGAAGCGTTTACCATCCGAACGTACCTCTTACCCATTTCTAGTTATTTTCGGGCCACTCGAACTAGTTAACTTAAAAATAATATTTTCAATCTTCAAAATCTCTCCTTTGTGTAACAACCTGCCTTTTTGGATGGTTTAAATCGACGATGAACCACACATGTTAGACTCAAACCATTCAAAAGGGCAGATTGTTATGGGGTAAATAAGAAAAAGCAGAGAAAGAAAGAAACAAACACAGTATCTCACAACGGAATGACAAAATATAATAATCAAATAAATAGTTCATGAAGTTGTTTTACAAATAACATTTGATTACACTTTTACAATACAAAATCTGAGTTACATACAACAGAAATAAACAACAATGCATCGGAACAATATGATGCACTGGAAATAATGAAATAAATAATAGTAGTAGTACTAAATCTTCATCTTCGTCCTCCAGAAAAACAGTCTTCAATACACTAGAAAGCTCACACCGACCCGAGCGAATTGAAAAAACAAAACACTCGAGTCAAAACTAAAAGATCTTATGTAAGTCAAATCAACAGTAAATAAATGTGAGTGGAACGGCGTCGGAGATGTTTGAGGGCTTTGACATCTCCTATCCATTGTCTAACATGAGTTTAGTAACTTAAGAGATATTCAGGATTATCATCTCTTAAGGATCCATTAAATTATCTACTATGTATTACAATACGCTATTATAATATGTCTACAGTAAAGTAATGTATTAAAATAGTGTTAAGGTGTTACCTATATCCCTCTTAACACATTTTATATATTCCTATAGTCTATACGGTATCGTAAGATCCTCTGTGAAGTTTACCTAGAGGGCACTCCATTGGCATGGTACAAACCAAACTCGTAGAATGCACGATAAGGCATGTGAACACGACACTCGAGGCAATGCCAGGGTAGGATTTTACCATTTGCACTCCCGGACTAGTGGTAACGCATAGTAGCTACAACCGCCTACCTCGGAACACACTTCCATAATCAAATCAGGGGGTGGCCACCAAATCAATCACAAAGTCATAATATAGCATCGAAGAAATGTGCCCAATAGGAGGTGCGACCGTACTTGGCCTGGTATAGCTCTTGTTTTAGCTACATCAAGCTGACTCATGGTAGTCAGGGTTATGTAAATACCTCATACAGAATCGTTCGCCAAACCATCCTACTTCATTCTGGAATCTCCACCATGTACATAGTTGTTAAAGTGGATTTCGGTATTGGCAGAGAGTAGGACAATATTTGATCCCGGTCTCTTTAACAACTAAACGCTTATTTCACACCGGATGGTTCTTTTATATTTCCAAAACCAATTCAAAATTGATGTCAAAATATCGTATTTTCAAAACCATATCATTTTCAAAATCATATTTACTTTCAAAATCATATTCATTTTCAAAATCATATCACCTTTGAAATCATATTTTCAAATCATCATATTTACTCAAAATGTGTCATTTCACTAGAAAATATCATTTCAAATCCCAACTTAGGGATAACATCATTAAATCATATTTACTTAAAAGTCAAGGATTTGATATAAACACTTCCTTTTTACAGAGTCTGAAATTTAGAAAATAGTTTAGATATTTATAAATAGTTTAAATAGTTTAGCATAGTTTAGCATAGTTTAAAATAAGTTTCAAATAATTAAAATACTCTAAAATAGTTTAAAAATAGATTAAAATAGTTTAGGTGGATTTAAGATAGTTTAAATAGATTTAAAATAGATTTAAAATGATTTAAATAGATTAAATAGATTAAATAGATTAAAATTAGATTAAAATGGGTTAATTAGTTTAAAATATGTTAAGATAGATTAAATTTGATTGAATAGATAAAATAGATTAAAATAAGTTAAAATAGTTTAAATTGATTAAAATAGATTAAAATAGATTAAAACAGTTTAAAATAGATTAAATTAGTTTAATAGTTTGAAAATCTTAGTATTAGGATTTAAAAATAATATATTTGAAACAGTTTATATTAAAATAATAAATTTTGAAACTAATATCAATTTATACTACTTCTTTCATTTCAACACATCTTTAAAACCATTTAATCAATATCGATTTCAAATCCATGTTTGAATTATCAATTAAAACCACTTCAAATTAAATAGATTTCAAAGTTATATTCAAACAATTTCAATAGCCCAATTTCGATAAATTTCATTTATGCTTCAAAAATTCAACTTTGAAATTTCCATTTTAATTCTTTAAACAATTCATTAAATCAATTCTAATTTTAAACATTTAAAGCTTGGATTTCGAAAATAATCCAGTTTATACATATCAAATTTTATTTCAAATATCATTTAACTGAATTCAAATTTTAAGGATTTAAAATCGTTGAATTTAACCAATCCGGTGTCCGTATATAATTCTTTACCCTATGATCAAGTGACACAGATATTTATCATTTCAATCCGTAAATATTTTATATTTACGGATATATATCATTTCAATCCGCAAATATTTTATATTTACGGATATATATCATTTCAACCTGTAATCTCGAATTTTACTTCAAATTCATGAAATCGCTCGAGTCTATCATTTCAACCCATAACAATTTCTCCCTAATCTATCAGAACATTCGGGTATGTATCATTTCACCCATAGGGAACTTGCAGTGTTATAATAATATAAAAATATAATATCCAGTCATCCAATATCAACAATCAACATCCATCACAATCACCATTCAAACCAATCAAGAAATAATAACAAGTGACTGATTATCAATGACGGGTTTGAACTGGAAATTTAGAATCTAATGTTCAATTAATGGTGATAATATCCAATAAAAGTCAGATATAACACGAATGACAATTTAGATATACCAAACATCAACCAATCAATTTCTAATAACATCATAAATTTGATTTAACTGACATAAGACAATTTAGTAGTTTTGAGTGGGCCAAAACACTCACCTTTGATTTTTTTTAGTTGATTTAAAATCCAAATACATCCCAAAAATCTAATAGTCTCAGAATCCAACCTAACCAGTTCCATAATGTTGGAATTTCAATACGATTGCAGCGGAGAAAACCATGCCCGAATCTGATCTCGTATGAGAAATCTATTAACATTAGAACGCTTTAAAATTAAATTTAAAGTAAAAAAAAAGGACAAAAACATTACCATGTCACTTACCTTCGTTCTGTTCCAGAAACCCTAACGTACTCACATAACCTTGACCACGCAACCAACCTGTAGCCCCCACCATAAATCATGTCGTCGCACGCCCCACGTTCATCTCTGACCCCATCACGCATCTCCGTTCAACTTGCCACCTAAAGCCATGCCTCCTATACACTCACGACCATCTTCAATAGCCTCTGGAAATCATGCTGCCGCCAGCTTTAGATGAAACCCTAATTCAATTTTCCACTACGATCTAGTCATCAATTCGACGAGCGAGCTACACCGATGAACAACGTGCGACACTCTCCACAGACTGGTACCCTTGATTCGACGATCAGTTGAAGTTGATCAAAGCATAACGAACGGCCCATAATTGATCTTCAAATTATGGATGCATAGAAACCCAAATCGAAAAACAAACTGCATATCTAGCTGCACTCATTGAGAGCTTCGAATTGGTATATAATATGATAGGGTTTTGAAAAGTTTGATTTTGAAATTGAAATTGAAATTGAAATTGAAATTGAAATAGGGTTTTGAGAATAGAGTACTCTAAGTCACCGTAGCACGGACTAGAGTATAAACGATTCGCAAAAATCTCCCAGTCCTCGACTATGAACTGAAGTACAAACAATTTGGCGAAAGTGTGACAGCCCACGAATTGTAGTCCCTGGAGCGCAAACCAAAGTATAAACACAAATCGAGTGTGAGTCAACCGCTCACAGAATGACTCTAAGTCCCCAGAATGCGGACTAGAATGCAAACATCATGAATCAATTAATGGGTTTCAACCATTCTCTATTCCAGCAACTCCAACCTAAAATCAAGAAAATAAGTACAAACCGGTTCTAAAGACTAGATGTAATGCAATTAGAAGAAGAAAAACTTGGAAGTGTGCCAAAGAACATAACAAATGTTGAAGGAGCCACAGGACCTCAGGGACCTTCTACCGAAGCAAGGCTCCTGAGACCCAGTAGAAAAGCACCCCAATTAACTGACGAAATCAGACAAAAGGAAGATTATCAAATAACACTCTAGCTTGCTAGTAACTAAGGAGTGTGACAACAACCTAAAGCGATGCCTTCTCATCCATCCTTGTCTACTCTCCTTTTCCAAATGAGTCGTGATGAGACACGAAGGGTATTGTAGAAAGCATGGTGAAAGAAATGCTTCTATTCCCTTGACGAGTCATGTCAATCCCCCATTTGAGAACCGACGTTGCTAGTGGCGTCGAGAAGTCTTGTCCAAAGGATCATCGAACAAATAGATCCGACACCTTAGCCTACAGGAACCGATAAAACCATATTCTCTCGAGCTAAATCCAAAAAATTCCTCTTGAAGTCAACAAAGCATTGCTTTAAGACCGCCGGGCCGTCGGTCACACAACCCAAAACTCCTTTTAGAATCGATAAATTATCATTCCAAGGCTGTCTGGTCGCCGGACATCCGACCACAAAAAACCCTTCACGAACGTGAAGATCTTACATGAACTAGAGTATTGTGAACTTGCACTGGTTGATCAGTAGTCATCTGATCCAAAAAACCCTTTGCGAATATAACGGTCTTTCACGAACTAAAGTGTCGTGAAGGTATACCGGTAGATCAGCTGTCATTTGATCCAAAAAACCCTTCATGAACGCGAAGGCCATTCATAAACTAGAGCGTCGTGAAGGTGTACCTGTAGATCAGCGGTCATCTGATCTAATAAACCCTTCACGACTGCAGAGGTCTTTCACAAAATAGAGCGTCATCAAGGTGCATCGGTAGATCAACGGTCATCTGACTCAAAAAACCCTTCGCGAGTGCGAAGGTCTTTCACGAACTAGAGCGTCGTAAAGGTGCACCAGTCGATCAGCAGTCATCTGATCCAAAAAACCCTTCGAAAATGTGAAGGTTTTTCATGAACTAAAGCGTCGTGAAGGTGCACCAGTAGATCAGCGGTCATCTGATCCAAAAAACCCTTCATGAATGCGAAGGTCTTTCATGAACTAGAGCATCGTGAAGGTACACTGGTAGATCAGCAGTCATCTGATCCAAAAAACACTCCATGAACATGAAGGTCTTTCACGAACTAATGCATCATGAAGCCTAATCAGTAGATCAGCAGTCATCTAATCCAAAAAAACCCATCGCGAATGTGAAGATCTTTCATGAACTAAAGCATCATGAAGGGGAACTGGTAGATCAGCGAAATATATGTACGATTGATATCCTTGAAGGTGAACTGGAAGATCAGCAGTCATCTGATCTAGATCCCCTTGGAGTTAACGAAGCCATGATCCAAAGCCACAAATCGACAATCATATCAGTCTCTCAGCATAATTAAACTATAGATGAAACCAACAGTGCTGAATCCAGGAGCTTCAAATTTGCTCAAAGGAACTAAGCCAAAACAAAACTGACCTTATAATCAATCAGAGGCCAACTCGATCAAACCAAGATTGGGCACCTGGGAAAACCATACCCATTGGACCGAGGCAACCAGACGAGTTGTGGAGAGACCATGGGTCTAGTTCAAGCGCGCCAACAGTAATGTGGCATGGGCGCACGACACACACTTGAATAGCCTTAATAAAGGCCGAGACTAATCATACTACAGTTCTATTATGCCCGGTCAAAGATTCTGGCATTCTAACAACCGCGGACTTAATGACCTTGCTAGTGTAACAAATGAAGTACTAGCATAATACTTTCCCACTTCTTTCCAACTACTATTTTACCCGTCTTGGTGACCAATTCATCTTCCTCTTAGACCGTATGCCATTCAAAGACGCATTCTCTGAAGGCAGTTTGGACCAAGAGCTAAGAGTCTGGCCCTAAACTCCCATAGGCTCTTTCCTCAATCCATCTTCATGCGGTCAGCTATATATCTCTACACCATGGCAACCTGATCTATTTGGACGTGCACATCTTCTAAAAAAATGGAATGATTACTTATCCATGGTTAACCAAACCAAAAACTGTTTAGCTTCTTGAACCAATAAAACTGTGTTCATGTAAGCAATCTCTGAGTCGACAGGGTCAAATCGACTCAAACCGTCGAATCGGCTGAACCCGATCGTTGCCTTCTAAGAACCGATATTGCCCCGGCAAACATTGAGAAGCACTCAAAAACTAACTCCTCACGTTGCCCGAAGATAGGTAATGCCAAGGAGCATCGAAAACAAACTCCTCGTGTTGCCTGGAGATAAGCAACGCCGAGGAGCATCAAAAACAAACTCCTTGCATTGCCCAGAGATAGGAAACGCTGAGGAGCATAAAAAAAACTCCTCGGGTTGCCTAGAGATATGCAACGTGAGGAGCATCGAAAATAAATTTTTCGCGTTGCTCGAAGATAGGCAACACGAAGAGCATCGAAAACAAACTCCTTGCGTTGCCTGGAGACAGGCAACACCGAGGAGCATAAAAACATACGCTCCTTGCATTGCTCAGAGATAGGCAACGCTAAGGAGCACCAAAAGCCGTGCATCTCATAAGCCGGCATAAAAAATTACGCTCTTTACGTTGCCTGGAGATAGGCAATGCCAAGGAGCACCAAAAGCTGCGCATCCGATAAGCCATGCAAACACTGCTTGATGTTGCTCTGACATCGTCGACGAACCGTTAAAATATTCTAAGTACTGGTGTTGTCCCGATAATACCGAAAAACTTTTCTATTACAGGATTAATAGGGATTAACTCCCACTACCAGAAAGAACTGGCATTGCTTAGGTAGTGCCGCAAAGCTCACAAAAAAAGAAGTCGGTAAAGAATTCTGGTTTTTGACCAAAGTTAAGGTACAAAATGTCAAAATTCAAAACATCTAAGTCACGAGTTCCTAGAGATAGAAGCTATAACGTACCTTTGACTGAGGGCATCCAGGGAGCCGGCCAGGACATTAAGTCTCACATCAATTGTTCAGAATAGTCATCCCTGTGGACTAAGGGGCACATAATGTGACGACCCGCCCTTCTAACTACCAGAAAGACGTATCATCATTAAGAAAGAAAGGGATAGAAAATAGAAAAGAAAGAGAAAGAAAGAACAACAGCATCGGAATCTCACAGCGGAACGGAACAAAATATAATATATCGCATAAATATTACATAGTTTTACATATATCAGAGTTATACAATATCAGTACATATGACAGTCATACGTACATCTATCACTACATACATCAGAGATACATCATACACATCAACTAACACAGCGGACTACAAATATATATATATATATATATATATTATATATATATATAGCTATATACGTTTGGAATCTCCTGCTCCAAGCTCCTCCAGAAATCAAAGTCCATAACCTATCACTTGGCTACTCATAAAAATTTCAGTACCCAAGAGTTTATGAAAAACAAAATATAAACTCCGGGTCAGACATGGGTCTGGTATGAGTAAACGGTTTAAGGTTGTTTAACTTTGAAAAACATTTGAAAATAAAGGTATCACGTAAGACTCCCCGTAAATAAATATGCTAACCAAAACATTTCATAGGAAATCCAGTGATATTATAATAGTGTCTAGTGTTTTCAAGTAAATAGAAAATAGCCGAAATTTTTACATCTATTAAATTCCAGCTACTAGCCACAAAAGTGGGTAATACAAATCAAAATCGTAGGGTCTCGTAGGAAAAATGGATTTCCAACAATGGCAGGGCTACTGGGGTACCGCCCATCACAGTACGGGGCCTAGATCACCGTACCGAGGATCACTCCCGACCCCCTGCAACACAAGGCCGGAACCATTCCTTACTGAACAGTCCCGAATAAGATAAACCCCGCGTTTGTAGCTAACAACCGCCCACACAGCCGAAATAATAAAGGGACATCTAGACAGGGGAAATATCTTGTCCTGCTTGGGCATGACCCACCTAACCTTGCTGCATCTCCCCTGTTTTAGCCATTCCCGGTTGATGAGGCTTGAGGCTGCGATTACCTTTATTGAACAATATTCTTAGAATGCTCATCGTCCGTCTGACGATGTGCTGAAAGCATTCAATCCATACAAGTTCGTTTCGAGTTCGAACGAAACCGAAGGCATTATCTCATCACACTCATTTTGGAATCACCCTCAGAGTCAACGACGATAACCCTTGCATTCTGAAAACACCATCTCGATCTTCATTTCAGGATTCACGACCTAACGTTTAAATTGGATTGATGTGGTTTTCGGAGAATCAAATTTGATTCTTCCGATCCCGGTCTCATCGAATCCAAACGCCATTTTAAGGGCCAAGTTGTCTAGTTAACTTAACAGTTTAAATAATTTAAATCTAACAGTTGAATTAACATAGCATTTATCACAGATAAAACATATACAAGCATCATAGATATAACATAACATACCACAGAGCATCACGGAATATCATCAATTTAAACATCACAAGCAGATATTCTACTCAACAATCCATAAGCAATTGCCCTTAAATCTTATTTGTAATCAATTCAATTTTAGAATCAATTACCTGAGAGTTAACCGCTTAACTTTATTTAATTAATCATTAATTAACAATCAATTATTTATTTCATTCCAGTTTGTTTAATTATTGATTTCATTATTAATCCTTTACTTTAATTAATCATTTTAATGAACAGTCTTAACCAATTATAAACTTAAATTCCCATTTAATTACTGCTAATTACTTACTTAACTATTTATTTATTTTCAATTAATTTACTCGATTAATAAGCTCTCCACCATTCATAAATTGGCTTTAAGTAATTGATTCCGAATTTACCCCTTTTCTTAATTATTTACTCGTTCTCTAATTTTAAAGTGATTACTCCCAATCACTTCCCAAAATAATTAATCTATCGCTAATTACGATTTAAAAGTAAGTGTTATTAATTTCTTTTAAAACAATTTATTTATCTTATATGTTCAACTTGATTAAACATGTAAAAGTTTTCTTTTTAATTTTCATAATCAATTATAGTATCAACTACAAACCTTAATTATTAGTTAACTTAATACTTAATTTAAATTGGTTCCATATTTTAAATAGCAGCTAAGAATTTTGAAACATCGTGAAACGTTAATTCATAATTAAAACAGTATTAAATTTTATCTAAATTTTGTAAAACATTTCCACAGAATACAGCAGATCAATGAACCCGAGACTTCCCACTAGAATCCCGAGAACAACCCTATCCTCGCTCGAGTGTTCCTTCGAGTTTCCCACGCAACTACCTGAGTCGCCTCTGAACAACATCTTCTTCTTCATATTTTTATTTCTTCCTTCAGTAATTAAGTTTAAGGTAAACTAAAATTAGCATCAGGCCTCTTACACTCGAACGCGAACCCGGAGTAAACCCAGCAACTCCACGAGCACAACTCGGGGGAGTGATCACGCGACTGTTAAGGCCATTGCAACCGGACATCCATCACCACCGTGCACGTGCACGGTGGTTCGCCTTGCCTCCGGCGACCCACGACAGTCCCCACAAACTCCATTTCGAACCCCCAATCGAATTCAACAGCTATCTCGAATCGAAGATCATGGAAACAAAAAAAATACCCTTTTGGGTGAACTGTAATTGAACAGCGACAGAGGAATTGCCTCATCCTCCTAGCGCCGACCACCGTTCGAGTTGCGCTTCCTGCCACGCGTCGCTCATGTCCTATTCCTTCATCCCTCCAACACACTTCCAACTCGGTCGTTCGATGATGAAGAAAACATCGAGCAAAACAGACCCATCAGAAACATGCACTAAGCCCTACTTTTGATTCAAACTATCAATCTATGCATTTGAAAATTATTTTGACAATTTTCGTATGTTAAATTATCATCAAGCTTACTTCACAGAAATTTTCAATAACTAAATTTTGTTTGATCAACCAATATTGATAAAAATCAATTTTCGGCTACTCTTGAAACTGCGCTTCAAACTTTGATCTAAAAATTATCATTTCACCTTTAAAAATCCCAACTTTGCATGTTTGTTTACTATATGAATTTGAATTTACAATTTAAAGTCTTTGAATTTTGCACACATTGATTTCTTACTGCAAATTTGAAGTTGCAGAGTTCATGTCCTACAGTAAAGTATCAAACAAGGTCTAGAGTGCTAATTGAAGATTAAAAATCATAGTTTAAAATGATTTACAAGAAAAAGTATAAATTCTTTATCTATTTTTCTTTGTTCAAGAGTCTGAAATATTGCAGATCAACTCAAAATTACAGTAACAACATTATCACAGAGTATCATATACTCAGTATATAGCAGTCATAAGAGTACACGATCTAAGTATCAAGTTTTAAATTTTTAGAAAATATGTTTACTCACCTAATAATCTTTGAACAGAGGGCAAGGTTGCTTGATGAAGAAAGAAAACTGTAATTGAAGTTTGAATTCCTGTAACTTTTCTTGTTTTCCTGAATTTGTTTGAACTTGAAAATATAAAGTTGTGTTATTTTCTTTCACATCTTCTCAGGTTTTTCTTCATAAGTTAAAGACTGCACTAAATGAAATAAGACATGATGAATACATATATATAACTTTCAACAGTTATGTCTTCTTGAACAAGCTTTGTTGATAAAATATCTTGCTTTGTTTTTATTTGCACTAAGGCCTGAGGTGATTCAACAATTTCGGCTGGAAGGTTTTGTTTTAGACAGAAAAGTGGGCTAATTCAATGCTTATGTTTTTTACTTATGCTAACACAATCTATATTTACTGACACAAACATTTAGTACAAAGATATTGCATGCTTATGTTTGTACCAGTATGTTTCATATGTGTTTACACTAATTAGTATTTACTGACATAAACATTTTGTACAAGATATTTCAGGTTTTGTTTGTACTGAAATGTTTACATATAAGTTTACACTTACAATGCTCTGCTGACCAATTTTGTACAAGAGTTTTGTTTTATTATCTTGATATGAATACTTGTTCTCTTATGTTCACATATAAGTAGTATTTGCAAACAAGTTAAATTTGTTTAAAGATACTTGCAGATTTGTTTGTTTAGTGTAATTATACAATAGTTTTGCCTTTTTGTTTTATTATCTTATAACTTAAAGACAAACTATACATTTGTTCTTGACAGAATTATATGTTTGTCTTTATATAATTACACTTTTATTTATATCTTATTCATATTATAGTGTGTACTTATGTACACACAGACTTATATTTATCACTATAATTTAAGTTATACTTATCTTATTTATAAGCTTACTTTATTTAAATTATAAAAATTGTTAGAAACATTCCTTAATCTTATTTTTTTTATTTTTTTATTTAAAGGTTTAATCTTTCCAATATTTGATTTATAATGTATTTGCACTAATGTATTTTATATTTATATGAATATGATTGTGTTATTATACTTATTATTATTAACAACTTTGATACTTATGATATTAAATGTCATTAATATAAAATTTTCGATTTAATAGAATAACACAGATTAAATTTTAAATATTGTTAAAAGAGTCTATTTTATATTTTGAAATTATAAATTCCTTTATAACACATATACAACTAAAAATGTCCAACATCTTATATTTTATAAATGAAAATCTCGTATTTATTTTGAATTTGATCAAAAACTTATTATAATAATAGGGTCAAAATTTCGGGATGTCACACATAACACATTAACACTCGGCCAAGATAAAAGATCGCTCCAACTGGCAATAACAGGAGGAACTTACCATCGTATAGAGATAGACGATGGCGAAGTGCATTACCGAAATCAAATCATTAATGCACTGGCTTCTAAAGATAAAAGTAGGTGCTCGAATGAGGTCTCAAACCCTAACTTGCAAAAAACCAGATGTTATCCGAAGACAGACAATGCAAGGAGAGAACACTCAAAATCGAGCAGCTAAACCATTGATTCCTGAATATTGGAACCAACGAATAAGGTTGATATCCATAATAATGCTATCGGCCTAGCATAATGCATATAGCCTGAAACAAGCGAGGTTAAGTGCCATGGATTCAAGACAAACACTACTAAACTCTACAGGTCCATGATCAGTATAGGAATGAATGCGGTCATACCGAAGGCAATGTAATGACTTGCTCCATAATTTCACATTTCCTATAAGAACTTGGAATTTGACACCTAGAAGTGAAGGGTTCTGCCCAGGAATAAAGGGTTCCATAGACAGTCGTTAGATCATAACAAAAACCGATGGGAGGAAGTTATATTTTTCATGAATGAGAATAACTATGGAGTTGATTAAGCAACAGCCATGCATATCCAAAGGTAATACTTGACGGTTATGAACAAAGCTAGGTAGCGAAACACCTAGGACTCTCACCCTTCCAGAACATTGCATCTCCTTGATTTAAGCAACATTGAAAAACAACCACATTGGGTTGAAAGGAATATACTCAACTCTATAGGATCGGATGGATGATTCAATCCTCACCAACATAACTTTAACACTGTCCGAAGATAGGCAACACTAAGAAAATACTTCTATAATCCAACCATCGAAGTGCTAGTTTTCAAAGACGAAAATTACTACCCAATTGGACTAAAAGTACCGTCGAATCGATGGGGAAAATCAATCCCAAACTCACTAAGTATCGGTGTTGCCCCGACAATGCTGGGAAACTTTCTATTCCATAAGTATCGGTGTTGCCCCAACAACTCCAATACACTTCCTACTCATTAAATAACGGTGTTGCCCCGACAATGCTGGGAAACTTTCTATTTCATAAGTATCGGTGTTGCCCCAGTAAGTCTGGGAAACTTTTTGTCTACTAAGTACTAGTGTTACCCCGGTAACGCCAGGAAAACTTTGATCTACATGGCTGATTAGAAACACTCACCATAACGAACCATCAATGCATTAATTTCCGCAGATTGAAGTTGGTTCTCAACTGAGTTCTATCCTTATTTTTAGAAAATTACTATTACCTGAAGATAGGCAATAATAAGATGACATAACATTTCATAGGTCAATCAGATGGTTCAACCAGACATCGCAGGAATTAGCCAATGCATAGGAATAAAACAGCACCGAAATGAAATCCCAGGGTTGAATTGCTCGTGTGCTAATTTCTAGGGATGAAAGCTGGTGCAAAATCGAATTTGCTAAATTTAACTTAGAAAGAATTTAGATACAACCAAAAAATAGGCAACCTCGAGAAGATGTTGTTAAGAGCTAAGCAATTAGGTTATCAATTCACAAAGATAGGAGTTGACATACGAACAAAACTTCCATAATGACATCAACAACAAAGAAAAGCATGCATGGCCAAAGACAAACAGGTGCAATCATGGAAGGTCAAAAATAAAATCCTCAAACTCCCTCAATTCTCGAATGGGATTGAGAGCTAGAATGGGGGCAATTGAATAATTCGCCCCATAGATTTCCATCTCTCACAATCGCCTAAATACAGGTGTTCAAAATAGCTAATCCCTCAAGAAGGGATAAATGCACAGATACTTGAACGGAAGAAATGTTTAGAAGTCCAAACACGAATAACCGTAAGGTTGGTTGGATAATGGTTTTGTATCGCAAAACAGATCATTCTATCAACAAAATCACCAACAAAGGTAATGAAGGATTTAACGTTCAGAAATCAACAGTCATTCAAAGTCTGGCTATGACGAGAAAGATCGATGACCTACTCAAGGTCTAACTAGATCATTTGGTTCCAACTTGCAGGAATGTGCCATTACCCGAAGTTTGGTGATGCTAAGAAGAAACTCCCAGAATGAAACTATCGATACATCGGCTTTTGGAAATAGTAACAAAAGCTTGATCTACTCTTTAATCCTACCTACTGGAATCTTATGTTATCTGAAGGTCCACAACATCAAGGAAAAATCCACAGGTTTGAGTCATCCGTACATGAGATTACAAAGGTAGAAACCATCACATGATTAGGATCTCAATGCCGGGCTTAGAAGAATTTACTTTAGCAAAAGATTCTAGAAAAACATCTTTCTAATGTCTACTAACATCATTACAAAAACTTAGATCTTAGGATCAAGTAACAAAGTCCCTAATTCTTGAAGATAGGAGCTACCGTGTCAATCAAACTGTCACAATCGAACTTATTTCTTAGAAGACCTAGTCCCCAAAACGTGTTGCTTCATTAATCAAAGTAATCAGCCCTACGGACTAAGGCATTTACACCAACGCTTTGTTGAAACGAACTTAATTGAGCATAAATATGGATTAGCCATAGAACTGGCTAGACCAAACTACCTCATAGTTCAATAAAAAGCAATTCTTGAAGCCGAAAAGTAAGCCAACAGTCCCCTGAGACAAAAGCTAGCGTGCAGATCGAATTCCAAAAACGACAAAGAAAGGATATTTGCAATCGACTAACTCATGCACTAGTTTACGAAGATTGAAGCTGTGCCTGATTGAACTTCAACCACAACTCTACAAGAGAAACCGTGCCTTTTAATTTAACTATAATCAATCATCCCAATATGATAGGGATAATAAGCGAAGCCTAAGTTATGAAGGACCCAGCTTCTAGAGGAGTGGGAGTACCTCCGGCAGACTAAAGATTGGATGAACGAAGAGTCATTTTCAATGACAAAACTTGTCATTTGACCCCGTCAAGTATGTTTTATTTTAAATAATATCCTCGTATAACCAACGCCCGGAATCCAAGGGAAGTCGACATATGTTGACCAGTCGGGTTTTGAGCGTTGATCGGGGCAGATGCAGTGTGTTATCTACATAGGAAGAGTCCAGTATCCTGAATACTGCAAACAAACAATCTAATGTGGATATCTTTCTTACATTTGAAAAACAATCCATGTTGTTCTTTGATATTATCTCTTCCACACTTACCCATTGTCGATCAACGGTCGATAACGGAGCCGCTGTTCGAAGCGACGCGTGAAGCTTTTCTTTTCAGGATCACTTGAATAAAGAAATAGGAATAGCGATACGATTGAATCATCCACTATATCCGATTTTTGAATAAATCATCGCATTGGAATTAAAAAACATCGACGGGAACTTAACCAAATTCTCGAAAAGAAGAAGTTAAAGACCAAGAGAAAGACTTCGCTCTAGAACGACATACAATCGTTCGAGACAAAACATAGCTTCAACACGGGTCGAATGAGAAAATTGGGTCGGTTCGAGTATAAGTAGGCAAGCAGAAAAGTAAAATTTTATGCTTAAGTAATCGGGTCGCCAGCGACCCGACCTAACTCTATAGCTTTAAAAATCCTCCTATGCAGTTAGGTCACTAGCGACCCATCCCACATGAATCGCTGGCGACCCCAAAAGAAAAATAGAAAAGAAGAGAAAGAAGAAAAAGAAAAGAAGAAAGGAAGAAGAAAAGAAACTTCGCCTATTCTTCTCAGACTCGATCTCTTACAACTGTCCGTCATTCCAAAGCATGCCGGGAAACGGTCACAAGTGTGATACGTTGTGGCAAGCAGTAGCAGAAGAACCAAAGTAAAATAACCAATGCCATTAGGCTAACCTATGTGTAAAGCTTCGATGTAATCACTTGAAAGTCGGAAAATGGATATGGAAAATGGAAAATGGAAAATGGATACTTCGATGTAATCACTTGAAAGTGTTCTCGATTTTGGGGAACGGAGGAAACCCTAGCCGTCATAAAAATAATGTTTTCTTAGCTCATGATGTTTTTGGATTTAATTTGATTTACTTTTGGGTTTATAATTTTTAATTTAGGATTATATTTTAGTTTGTGTGTGTATTACTTGTTTATTTATTTTCAGAATTTTAAAATAATAATAATAATAATGATTTTCATTTTTAAATTAATTGTAGGTATATACCTTAATTTTTATTTTTTATTTTTTTAAAAACCCTATTCCAAGCAGTAAAGCTAGGGGATTCAGACGGTCCATCATAACCGACCTTCCTCTTTAACCATCCCAACACGGTCAAATTCCTAAGCATTTTCGCTTTCTCGATGGATAATCGCTCAAAGTTTAATGGTTACATAGTGGAGCTTGCTAGGAGTCGAAATCACGACCTCAAATATCTATACTATATTATTATTAGTGAGTTGAATTTCAAGCTCACACAGGCCCCCTTGAAATTTGGCAACCGAACCGTCTTCCACTTTATACGTATTCCATCTCCCTCACGCCTCTTTCCTTCATTCTTTTTTCCAGCCGCCCAGTTTTATTTTTTCTTTTCTTACATCGCGCCTTTCCTGTTCCTGCTTTTTATATATCTAGATAACATGGTTCCCTTCGATTTCTTGGCTTTTCCACTATGCCTACCTGATTTTGAAATCATGGTCAGGTATGATAAATTGAAATCCGAAGATGCTTCCCTGATTAATTTCTCTCATCGCTTAAGCAAAGGAAATCCCTCTTTCGTTATTTTCCTCTCTAATTCTGGAAACCGAAAATTGTCACACTTCTCCGATTACCTTGCTCTCATGGCTTGAACAAAAAATCGCTTTTCAGCTATTTTGCCTGCGGTTTCATTTTTGATGGCTGATTCATTCTGAGATGCCGATAGGATGGACAACATCAATAAAATTTATGTACAAGCCTTTGGGATTTGATGTCGTTTCAAAGCTTGAACATGGTATATTTTATTATCTTTTTTAATTTTATGCGGACTAAAATCAGAGACCAGTTGTAACAATTTTCCACTATTTAGCTCATTATTGTTTTGTTGATTCTTTGTTTAGTTTTTTTGGAATACACATGTAAAGCTAAGGTGTTTTCACTAATTTTTTGGTGAATATTAACATCTTTTGCAGATCTTGCCTACATAAATTGGGTCTGTTCTAATACTAGAGTAATTATCAAATGAACTTTCATAACAGTGATCAAAGTTGCTTTCCACTAGGAAATTGGTGTAGCGAGGGATTGTTGAATTTTCATGATCTAGCATTCGAGAAGTTGTTGAAGAACTAAGGGGTAGCAACTAGCAATGATCATCATTTTGGGTTTGGAATTCATTGTTATTCAATATAATTGCTGATTTTAAGCTTGGATGTTAAAAGTAATACTTGATATAATATGAGTGCAATCTGAATTGTTCATTAAATTGTAACTATGGTATGATAAGATTTACACCATAAAAACTACGTGAATAACAAAATATTTCATTTATTTTGAGAGGAATTATTAGAAAAACTAGGGTTTATTATTGTTATATTTCCTTGAACTAATTATCATTTTATTTAGATAAGCGACATGCTTAAAGCAAATATATAGATGAAGAGTTGCACCAAATGTTGAGCCTTTAAGGTTTTTTCTATTAAAATAAAAACTTTTCATATCATCTAATGCTTTGAATGTTCAATTTGTTTTTAATTTTACTTTTATGTTTCTTCATATAATGGACAAAGATTGGTAACCTATATTACTAAAAAAAATTATTTATGTTGAGTCTTGCATGTAAGGTTTAAGTACTTCTTCTTTATCTATGTTTCCTAACTAGATATATAATTTTTCTATTAGAACGAGTGAGAATTTAAAAAAGAAATCTGATTGTAGTTTTTGGATGAAAGGTGAACCTAACATGAAGTAAACAAGAAGTTTGTCTAGATGTGAATCTTTGCAATTGATTTCTTCCACGAAGCATGAAAGCCGTGTGAATCTGAGAATATCTTCATTCTATTTTTATTTTTTATGTTTTATTTTGCAATAAAAACCCCATAAGTTAGCACAATTCGTATAAATTTCATAGAACTTGAGTAGGCACTGCTCTAACTTTAACAGTAATGTTTTATTTGCAATAATGTAATTTTTTTGTAACAAAAGGACAATATCATTTATATCCTTAGTATGAGAAAATAAATTTGTAGTGGAAATTTTTTACATTGTTTAGGGTCATAGCATTTATTCGCAGCGTTTATGCCTGCATTATTGTGTGGAAAATTTTGAATTTAATACTTCTGCTACAATTATTCTATTAGTATGCTAATAAAATATGTATGTGTTGGATGTAGATTTGCATCTTCTTTTACAATAATGTGATTTTTATAATTATACTACTAGCAACAAAAATATTCAAATTAATACTTCGTTGAGATAATAGAATAGGAATAGTGGGAATTGATTGTATTATATCCTTAGTATGAGAAAATAAATTTGTAGTGGAAATTTTTTACATTGTTTAGGGTCATAGCATTTATTCGCAGCGTTTATGCCTGCATTATTGTGTGGAAAATTTTGAATTTAATACTTCTGCTACAATTAGTCTATTAGTATCTAATAAAATATGTATGTGTTGGATGTAGATTTGCATCTTCTTTTACGATAATGTGATTTTCATAACCATACTACTAGCAACAAAAATATTCAAATTAATACGTCGTTGAGATAATAGAATAGGAATAGTGAGAATTGATTGTAAGATACTTCTAATTACATAATTAGTGATGGGCATAAATTTTCCGTATGAATTATTTGTGTTATTTTTCTATTATTTTGTTCAAATGTATGTCATTTTATTATTTAAGTTTAAATGTCTAGCATTATATGACTTTGTCACAACCGTCTCTATGATTTTGTGTGTTGTTTTAAGTACAAATCTTTAGCAAGATATTCTCTGTTCCCAAATTTTGGTGTTCCCATGTTGTCAATATATCACACCATTTATTTCAATTTTACCATGTTAGTTAATTTAATCAAACCACTAAAAGAATGACTGTTTTACATTAGGGACATAAGTGCCTCACCATTTTTTGATAGAGTAACCCATCTCTTCTTTGAATAACCGTTACAATTTTTTGTGCATGCATATGAAATGATTTTTAACAAATAGTAGGATTTAGATCATATATAGGGGATATCATAATTATAATATCACAATTGTTGTTAATTTTTGTTTGAGCCAACATAGAAGAACAAGTAAAATAATATCACAGTAGGTGTTTTTGAGTTTATTATTTCTCATTTAATAATACATATACCATATTTTTGTTCATGAAAATATGCGATCCATGTTTTGTTTGTTAAATTACATTGAAATGTGTACATGCAAAGTAGGAAATGTACGCACACGAGTTCAAACTATAGCTTTTGTGTACAAATTTATTAATTTGAATAATACTTTATTTTCTTTTTTAGAGTAGATGATGTTCCAGTAGAAGTTGGAGTAACAATCGATATCCTAAGACAAGCTAGCATCAACACTAAATACAAATTGAGGTATGTTTCTCTACCATGTTTATGGTTCTGGGTCCTATGATGGTAGAGTTGGAAATTTTCATTGTTGGCATCTTGGAAAGTTAGAATTGCTGCCGGGAGTTTTTCAATAATTTCGTGTTTGTAAGACCCTTCAAACCCTATAGTGGCAACGTCTTTACGCTCTATATTCCTGATATATGTTGCCATTTGAGATTTTCGGGTAAAACCATCTATGCAATTGTTATATTTACTTTCGGAATTGAATTTTATCAATAAATAATAAAATTTATAAAAATTAATATTTTGATCTCTATTTCAATATTATCCACGCCAATAAATTAATTTATTTATCACTTTACCGGCACCACCCTTTTTTGCTTTCTAATATTGGTCATATATGAATTTTATAGTGGGTAAAAGCCTTATTGCTCCTATTTATCGTGGATG
This sequence comes from Allium cepa, assembly GCA_030765085.1. NCBI lineage: Eukaryota > Viridiplantae > Streptophyta > Magnoliopsida > Asparagales > Amaryllidaceae > Allium > Allium cepa. The sequence continues at coordinate 378,619,548 of CM060932.1, forward strand.
CTTTTGCATGATTAACTTTTCAATGCCAAATGAATGATGATTGATATAAAGAAATATACATTTGTAAAAAATAAAGCACAATGATTGTAGAAGTGTGTTGTTTTGCACATTTTTGGGGTAATGGATCTCAACGTTTAAAAATATATAGGAGCAAAATTGGATCAAGAGTTTGTTAAATGTTACCCTTTTCATTTTTTCCACTGTTTCATTCTTATTTTTCATCTTTTGGTCGATCCTTGCATTATCTAGCCATTTTCACTACCTTGCATCGAACTGATGCCTCACCTTCATTTGAAAATCACCCATTCACTTACAAGGTATTTTAGTAACAATACTATTAACTAAACTATACTTACTTATTTCTGCTATTCATAAACATGTGGGATGTTAGTTTCAAATAAGGGCAGAGGAGCTTGCTGAACAAAGAAACATAGAATAATGCATACTAACAGAAACTCATGAAAACGATATTAATTCTATTTTCTAAGCTATTAAATAGCTACTAAATCACAGCGTGCCGAAGATACTAGAGAGAAGTCGAATCTGTCAAAGGCTTTCATTGAAGAACTTCAGCAAGACAAAATGTGACTTAACAACAAGTTTAAAATTAGCACACATGCTAAAAAGGCACACAAAACTACAAATAAAGAGATGGATTCTAAACTCACTATCTTAGAAACTGAAATAAAATAATACAAAGACGAGAACAATACTATTAACCAGTAGTTAAGGTAGCTTGAACGTGTCAAGGAAGAATTGGAAACTGCAAAACTAACTATACACGATCAATGTAACAAGCTTCAGTTAAGCATAGAAGCTGAAGAAAATCATAAAATTGTAAATGGTGAATTAATCTTAAAACATTCTATTCTTTAAACTGAAATACAACAGTTGAAAGATGTGAACAGAGATACTAACTTGAAGTGGAGTTAGAATGCATCAATAGTGAATTGAAAAGCACAAAATTAACTCTACAAGAGGTAATCAAGAAGTTTCAATCAAGTTTAGAAGCCAAGGAAAGGCATGAAAGTACAAACAAAGATCTGATATGAAAAATCTCTGTTTTAGAAGCCGAAATACAAAAAAAAAACAAGGATAAGAATATGCATGCTGTCCAAAAGATAGAGGAGCTAAAATGTACCATGGAGAACTGGAAAGATCATTATTAGTTCGTATTCAAGGAAAAGAAGCTTTGATGATGTCGGTAAAGTCTGGAAAAGATGTAAGCATTTAATTAGAATGTGAGCTTGACAACTTTAAAGAAGGTTTAAAATGTGCACATGTTGATCTGCATTTAGAAAGAGAAGCTAGGGTAACATTGGAAGCTAAATTTGTAAACCTTAATATGCATCTAAGGGGAGGTACTGACAATTACTTTATTGTGATGAACATATATTTGAGCTATCCTTAGTCAGGAGAGTGACTAATCTTGAGTTAGAAATGCAGCATAACCTTTCTAACTTCAACCAACACCAAACCGAACTTATAAAGAAAGTTTCAACTCTCCATGTTTATGTAGCCGATCTGGAATCTTATTTGCTAGATACTCATTCTCGGTTATTGAGTGCAGATATCAAGGTCACTTACCTGACAAGTCAATATCATGCTATTTATTTTTCTCATTTGTTGAAAACTCATTCTCAGCTTTTGAGTGTAGATATTTAACCATCCTACCTTTCCCTTCTCATTCATTCTTTCCTAAGTTAAGTTTAACACTTTTTGGCTCATCATTTTCAAGAGTATACCATAAACACTAAAGAAGCTTGGTTATTACTAAGAATATTGGAGTTGTCAAATAATAATAAAGTAATAGTAATCTTTTACCCATTGAGAATAAAATGAGAAGCATTAGATTTTCAAGTGTTTTCCTTCTTCTACTTCGAAAATTTATATTTTTCTATGGTATAATCAAAATGAAGGAAATATTTATCTCCATAGCTTTGATCCATGTTATTTATTTTTCATAGGCCACGACCAACGTACTGGTGCAAAAAAGGAAAGGCGGGACAAAGTTCTCTAAAGGTAACTACAGGAATTTAATCGAATCATAATCTTATTCTTCATTTAAATGTGTTTATTAAATTAAGTGCTATTTTGTTTACTCATTATAGTTTGAATTATGGTTTATACTAACAAGATTATAAGACTAGGTGCTTGCATACAATAGGTGATGTACTTCCTATTAAGAAGATAAGAAGACTATCAGAGACATTAGCAATTTATGATTAGTAATTTTTTTTAGGTTCGCATATGTAATGGAAGTTAAAATCGAACTCTTAGGATGGTTACTTAGGATATGCATACACTCAATAAATGTTCAGTCTTTCATATTAACAGATCAACATTGATGTAGAAGATAAAAGCTAGCGGAAAAGGTTTAAACTTTACAGCTATATTTGCATGGTCTATACTTTCATTTGCACATATTGAACAGTTTACATGTTTTAACTTATCTTTCAATCTCATAGCCTATGTGTTTTTATTTTAATCAAAGTCATGAATCAATTTGTAACAATACCAAAAACATAAATGGTGTTGTTTTTGACATAATTCTTTTACATTTTGAAAGACTGTTGTGTAATCTTAGAAACTATCACAACTGATTTGAAGAACACGTAGAAAGCATAAAGTGATGTACCTTTCCTCTTGCATTTGAATTGTTAACTATTACATAGAAAACACCAATTTCTATGTAATGTACTTTCATTAATTTTTTCCATTAAGCATTACATTGTCTTCTAGATAAAAATTTGTGCCTTAGCAACAATTATTTTTCAGTGTATACTTTAAAGAAAAACACTACTCTGAGGTGACAAAAAATATATAATCCACCGACGAAGTCAAATTTAAAAACTAAATGTTTTAACAATGCAATCACAAACAAGTTGTTTTATAACAGACCGTATGCGCAGCACGGGCTCACTCTAGTTTACCTTAAATTTTAGGATCTTAAATAGAGCAATAATAACGTATTAACTTTATACATTCACCTATTTTTATTATTTTAAAGCGGAACCTTTTATAACTTAAGACCAAATATGATGTGTGTGTGTGTGTGATTTTGAGATATGTATTTTTATGAAATACCATATGTATGTACATATGTATATAACATAAATTATATAAACATATTATTGGTGATAAATCCCAATGGTCTACATACACACGCAGATATATATATATATATATATATATATATATATATATATATATATATATATATATATATATATATATATGTACTGTTAACCCGCCTTTTTACCAGGACATGGACATGCGGGATTAACATAATCGGTTGCACGTTCGCCAAGGCTGGTGTACGATGGATTCAGTCGACTGGATGGATGGATGACGCAACGTGCTTAGGAGATGGAAATATGATTGGATAAAGATGAATCAACTATGGTTTGGGTCTAGGAAATATGGTTCGGCATTGGCAATCATTCGGCATTGAAGTACGTCTGGCATTCCTTCACTCGGCATCCTCCACTCGGCATTTGTACTCGGCATTGAAGTACGTCCAGTATTCCTTCACTCGGCATCCTCCATTCGGCATTTGTACTCGGCATTGAAGTACGTCCGGTATTCCTTCACTCGGCATCCTCCACTCGGCATTTGTACTCGGCATTGAAGTACGTCCGGCATTCTTTCACTCGGCATCTTCCACTCGGCATTTGAACTCAGCATTAAAGTGCGCTCGGCACACCGCACCCCAGCATCGATCGGCATGCATCACTCAAATGCCTGGACCGACATTATTCTATCAGACTTCGTTCGGCATTCTTCCTCCAGACGCTTCGTTCGGCATGGAACGGGTCGGCATTGATGGCTCGGCATTACATGGCTCGGCATATGTGGTCCGGCCATAAACTCGGTGGGCCTGAATCACGCAAAGGCCCAACAACTCAGGATTTGCCTATAAAAACAGCATGGGGGGGGTTCAAAAAAGGGATCCTGATTCTCTCTCCCGCTCTCTAACTTTCTATCCCCTAAGGCTAAGGCTAACCTATCACTTTGTAACTGTAATCGATTGTTACAGCAATAAAAAAAGAAATTACTGGAGTGGACGTAGGCCAGAGTTAGCCGAACCACTATAAATTCCGTGTCTTTACCGCTTTCATTTTAATTTATGTTATTCTTCATATTAAATATCCTCTACATACATCCTACCCGTGAACTGTGATTGTTGTTTGGTACTTTCACTTGGATTTGGGTGTTAGTGACCAATTTTGGCGCTAACATTTTGGTGCTTTCACCGAGAATTGAACTCAGGAATTTTGGAGTTAGAAACTTGGATTTAAAAGAGCAATGGCTAGACCATCAGCAAGGAAGCAAGTAATGGAAAGGAGAAATCATGAGGGAAGTCAAGAGGCTTCCTCTGGAGATGGAGCAGGTGGAGCGTCCATTTACATCACTAGAGAGGAAATGGAGGCGATGATGAAAAGACAAGAGGAGATGATGCAGACTCTTCTCAGACAATTTGCACAAACAGAAAATGCAGGAGCTCAGATCCGTGGAGCTGGATCAGAAGAACTCAACCAGCAAGCAGAGGGAATAGCTCGGCAGGGGGCAACCCCCAATCAGCAAACAGCTATCAATCCAGATGGATCTAGACTTGGGGGCATACCACCAGGAAATGTTGGACCAACCCATGGAGGGATACCAGACGATGTTGTGCAACCCGACACCAACAGGAGTGCGGGAGTGCGAGATGAGGAGTATGTGCCAGAATTCCCTCATAAACTCGGGGGGCAGACCAGAGGCGATGGACAAGGATTACATCTTGAGGGCAACGACAGATTAGCGGAGATGGTTAGACGGGCTATGAGAGGTGGATTGGTAAATAGAGAATTGGAGGATGTAAATAGGAGTCCCTTTACTCCTACTATCAGGCAAGCTAGGAACCCACCCGAATTTAAGCTACCAAATTTGGAAATGTATAATGGGAAGGCGGATCCAACGGTTCATCTGACGAAATACATAAGGCATATGGAGGTATTGGGGGCATTGAATGAGGTCATGGCTCGATGCTTCCCATTGTATTTGACAGATATCGCAGCTATGTGGTTTAGACAGCTGGAGAATGGTTCTATCGGCACATGGACGGAGCTAATTGAGAGGTTTATGAGACAGTTTCGGGTCCACATAGTTAGACCCAAGAACGTGATGACTCTGACATCTATGAAACAATGGAAAGGGGAATCGCTCAGGGACTTCTTAACCAGATTCAACGCAGTGGTAGCCTCAGTGGATCGACCCGATCCGTCAATGGTTTTGATGGCAGCCGTCTCGGGAATCGCGGATAACTCGGATTTCAAAATATCATTAGAACGGGACCCACCAAGGGATCTCGGGGAGTTCTATCATGAGGCGGAAAGGTTCTTGAGACAGGAGGATGCGCAGGCTGAGAGAGTAGGGAGAGAGGCTGAAGCTTATGCAGTGAGGGGTGGAGGTCCATCCAGGGAGGATCTAAGTAAAGATGATAAAGGAAAAAGGAAAACGAATGGAAATGGTGGCAATTCAAAGAAATCTCGGAGGGAGTCAAAGTTTTCTTCTTACACAGATTTAACTGAGACTCTAGAAAGGATTTACTTGGACACTCGAGGGCGGCTCCAATACCGAAGGCCAGCAAAGAGAGAGCCTTCAGAATACGAACGGACATCGGGAAAGCATTACCTATTCCATGAGCTGGATTGGCACAACACAAACGACTGTAGGCATTTGAGGGATATCATTGAGGAGCATGTAAGGAATGGTCACCTACAGCGATATGTCAGGAATCGAACTACGGCAGGGGAGCAAGAGCAGCCATCACCTACCTCTAGCAATGGCGGCATTGGGTCTGGTCAACGCCGGTTTACTATCAACTAAACAGGTTCATGGTTTTGAATAAGTAATAGAACTCAAAGTAATACGGCTAGGTCACTTACACACGTACGGGATTAAGGACGGTCCCTAGCGTGCTCTGAGATGACTGAAAACCGTACTACTTGAGTCTATGAAATTCTGCTTTCTTTCTAGTTTTCTGCAAACTTTGGTTCTCTCTTTCGTATTTCAGACATTTACTTTTCTTTGGTATGGTTTTGGAGTTTGGATTGAACTCCCGATTTGGTTGGTTTTTTCTTGGTTTCCCATTCTGGTTTGGATGTTTGATTTTTTGATCCGGATTTCTGGTTTTATATTTGGTTTTGGATCAATGTAATAAACAGTTCAGGTTTTATAATTACTGCCCCGACCGGAGAGACGGGGCAATGGTCACAAGTTACGAGTCCCTTCGTCGGAGAGCGAAGAAATGGACTCGGGCAGAATACATAAAAAGTCTTTGACCGGAGAGTCGAGGCCGGAGAATATAAAAAGTCCTTGACCGGAGAGTCGAGGCCGGAGAATATAAAAAGCCTTGACCGGAGAGTCGAGGCCGTAGAATATAAAAAGTCCTTGACCGGAGAGTCGAGGCCGGAGAATATCAAAATCCTTAGCCGGTTTGCTGAGGCCGGTGAATATCAAAGTCTTTGACCGGAGAGTCGAGGCCGGAGAACATACAAGCCCGTGATAGAAAAGTCAAGGCTGGAACAGGATAACACGACCCGACGAGGTCTACAAAATCAAGATTAAGCCCGGAGAGGTCGTGGATTTGATGATATGGTTACAAAAAGGATGTGGACTTTGGATATCAGATTTGAGGCTATTCAAAACACACCTTCCAATAGCAAGGCATGTTTTGGAGGGCAAGTGTTAACCCGCCTTTTTACCAGGCCATGGACATGCGGGATTAACATAATCGGTTGCACGTTCGCCAAGGCTGGTGTACGATGGATTCAGTCGACTGGATGGATGGATGACGCAACGTGCTTAAGAGATGGAAATATGATTGGATAAAGATGAATCAACTATGGTTTGGGTCTAGGAAATATGGTTCGGCATTGGCAATCATTCGGCATTGAAGTACGTCCGGCATTCCTTCACTCGGCATCCTCCACTCGGCATTTGTACTCGGCATTGAAGTACGTCCGGTATTCCTTCACTCGGCGTCCTCCACTCGGCATTTGTACTCGGCATTGAAGTACGTCCGGTATTCCTTCACTCGGCATCCTCCACTCGGCATTTGTACTCGGCATTGAAGTACGTCTGGCATTCTTTCACTCGGCATCTTCCACTCGGCATTTGAACTCAGCATTAAAGTGCGCTCGGCACACCGCACCCCAGCATCGATTGGCATGCATCACTCAAATGCCTGGACCGACATTATTCTATCAGACTTCGTTCGGCATTCTTCCTCCAGACGCTTCGTTCGTCATGGAACGGGTCGGCATTGATGGCTCGGCATTACATGGCTTGGCATATGTGGACCGGCCATAAACTCGGTGGGCCTGAATCACGCAAAGGCCTAAAAACTCAGGATTTGCTTATAAATACAGCATGTGGGGGTTCAGAAAAGGGATCCTGATTCTCTCTCCTGCTCTCTAACTTTCTATCCCGTAAGGCTAAGGCTAACCTATCACTTTGTAACTTTAATCGATTGTTACAGTAATAAAAAAAGAAATTACTGGAGTGGACGTAGGCCAGAGTTAGCCGAACCACTATAAATTCCGTGTCTTTACCGTTTTCATTTTAATTTCTGTTATTCTTCATATTAAATATCCTCTACATACATCCTACCCGTGAACTGTGATTGTTGTTTGGTACTTTCACTTGGATTTGGGTGTTAGTGACCAATTTTGGCGCTAACATGTACGTATGTATAATACCAAACTCACATGTATTCAAATTCTAGATAAAACACATAATAAAAAATCTAAACACATTATGTTCACATTACAAATAAATATTTAATATTATTAACTAACCAAAATTTTTGCTTAAAAAATAATTTAATTTAATCTAATCTAATAAATGAATATTAAATTTTATTTAATATATAATGAAATTTTCATAATATCACAAAGTTTGATCTTATGTAAAACTAATATAAAAACTTTTATTTTGAAATATATCCTAGCTCCATGTTACGTAATGCTATTGATTCAACAATGGTATCAAAGCCTTATGCATTTTATTCCGAATGATTGACTAGCGCTTTGGAAAATTAGTTGAATATTCACATTAGATTGGTTTTTGAGGAACATGTATCTAATTCTATTACTTAATTAAGAGACATTCATATGACCTTAAAACCTCCTTAATCCACTTGGTACTTAGGTGACTAGTATGGTGGTCAAATATAGTGTTGTACCACAAATGTGGTGTGCAAAATGTTAGTTCCTGAGATGATGGTTTTGATAACAACAACCTAGGACTTGTTATAAAATATAAATACTAATATCTTTGTCTCTCTCTCTCTCTCTCTATATATATATATATATATATATGCAGGTACTGAGAATGAAGACTGTACAGTATAGAGATTCAAAACTGACGAATTCAAGATTGTAGAAATCAAGACTGAAAACTCACGAGTATCAAGATTATCAAGAGTTCAAGATATCAAGATAAGTAATAGAGTCTATATTTATGTTAAAACTTCATTCTAGCACTAAAATTTTTATTCGGATTTTAATTTTGAAATGGAATTCACCTTCTCGATTTAATAGTGGAATGGAACATACGACCTCTTTAGTGGGATGGAACCCACGACCTTCTCTAGTGGAATAGAATCCACAATAATTTCAAAATGACTTATTTTATATTTTCTCAAAACTATCTTTTTTTTCAAAAAAAACATCTCTCTCTCGGTTGAAATATTTTAACCTTAATGCAAAAACTATTTTTAATCGTATTAATTTCAAAATCATTTCTTATTTTTAAACTATCTCCTAGTTTAATGTTTTAGCTTTAATCTCAAAATATTTATATATTTAGTTTTTATTACTTTTATATTTTGTAAGATCACTTTCCAAAGGTTTTTATAATCAAAAAGTATATTCAAAATAGTTTACAAAGTTCTAAAATTGTTTCGACAAACTTTAAAAAGAAAATCTCTTTAAAACAAAATTCAATTTTCAAAAAATACTAGGGGATGTCAACATGCCTATACCCCCCATGTCGACATGGTAGCCGTAGATTTCAAATTTTAAATTTTCAAAAGAAGTGTCTATTCGACATAATCTTTCACGATTAGACATGACTGTTATTCTCCGATATATATACCAGCAGTTTCCAACGAATTTTCGCTTAAAATTTCTTTGCTTTCTCTCCTCTTTCTCTTCCATTCTTATTTTCAAACATCTTAACAAAACTTTGTCGTCCTAAGTGAATCAAACTCAATCGTCTCTATTTTAATTCTCTGCTACTCTGTCTCAAAATACTCATTGCTATTCAGAGTTACAGGATCATTTGTAATCAAAGATTGAAAGATCGAAGTGTATCAAATCTCTCTCTAGAAAAGCGTGATTGAAAGCGGTATGATTGTGGCCTGTAAATCAATTGGGTGTGATTATAGCCCATAAATCAATTAGATGATCTTGTTGCCTGGTTAAAATCAAGAGAGTTTGCCTTGAACTTGAAGACTGGAAGGTGTATCTCGTAGCCTTGAAATCAAGGTTGTAATATCGACATTATATTTAAAAAGAAATCTGCACAAGAAATTCACTACACCAAAACAGGCAAATTCTAGCATTTATAAGTGTTACAAATAATTTCAGTAACACTTTTTAAGTGTTACTAATGGACTGTGAGGAATGGAGCGGCCAAATTTGTAACACTTATAAGTGTTACAAACGTACGTATTGCTAACACTTATAAGTGTTGGTAACGAAATATACGCTAACACTTATAAGTGTTGGTACCTAAATATACGGTAACGCTTATAAGTGTTGGTAACGAAATATACGGTAACACTTACAAGTGTTGGTACAGAAATATACAGTAACGCTTATAAATGTTGGTAACGAAATATACGGTAACACTTATAAGTGTTGGTACAGAAATATACGGTGACGCTTATAAGTGTTGGTAATGAAATATACGGTAACACTTATACGTGTTGGTAAAGAAATATACGGTAACACTTATAAGTGTTGGAAAATGATTATTTAGTAACACACATATATATACCAAAACTTAAATGCAAAGTTTAAATATAAACACTCTGCAAATAATGGTTTCCATATCACAAATAATTCATCATACATGTTCAATGCAAAGTTTAAATGCTCTGCAAATGTAGTATAATATATCATAAACTATTATTTACATATCTAAAATGCCACAATGTCATATACTCAGTTATTATTACAACATAAGCTTCAATTTTTTTTTCTTCAAAATACACTTAAAGTTTAGCTTACGTTTAACCTAACCATTCCTGATCATCCACTTCAAACTCTAATGGTTTTGAATATTCTTCAACGTCCAATACAACAATCCAAAGCGTCCTTCTTCAAGTTCCTGCATTTAATATAAACACTCGATAAAAACTTATACCTTCAAAATCAAAAGATTAAAGACCGAGTTACAACTCAGGTTCTATTTTTTTTTTGTATTTATGAATTCGCAAACTTAGTATGCAAAATACATGTTACTCAAACTCAATTAGCATTTGCTGCAAACCCAATTTGCATCGATTTTGCTACATGCTCAGTTTGTGTGTTCAGTTTGCAAGCTCAATTTGTGTGCTCAGTTTTGCAAAATAAGTTTGCATGCTTAGATTTGCAAATTGGTTGCATGCTTGGTTTGCAAGCTCTGTTGCATGCTGGCAGCGTTCAATCGTTAAAAATAAACATGATGGTAAAGATTTGCTAACGTGGAGTGTGTGGTATATTTTGTGCACTAATGAGAAAGTTTACTGAGAAACTGAAAATTTTCAAAATCAGTTGGATGCATAAACAAAATATCTTAAAAAATATTATCTTAAAGTATAGGAATCGGGGTACTATTTAAGGTTATAAAATTAACAAATTTGACATACTGTCGTTTGCTTCTAAGACCAACAGAAATTTAATTGTTTGTAATTTTTATTTCTTATCTTAGTACCATGCTAATATATTAATGTGTTACCATGCATATTACCTGTTGCTTCTCCATTCTTAATTGTAAGGTTTTGATGCCTCTCAAACAAAGCCAAGATTCAAATGGCGCCAGTACATTACCCTCTATCATTTGTAGGGCATATATTGCTTTCCCTAAGCTGGTAAAACATCATACAATAAAACAAGAAGCGAGTAAAATTAGAAGAAGATGCAAACTTGCTTCCTTATAATGCATAACCAGTGTATAAATCTAGTCATGTATACCTTTCTCCTTTTACAGCTTTGATGCCTGCCAAGACATCACTGTGTCCAGATATCATTTGGATGGTTTGATATCATTTCTAGAAAGAAGCTTGCTCATCCATTCATTTAATTTTGTTAGAACTCCAACTGCAATAAAAGTACAAAACATACTATGCTTCAAGAAGTGCTAACATGAAAACATCACGACTTAAGTAAAATTTTGATATAATAACCTGAAACCGAATCGTGAACAAGTGCAGGCAATGGGCAACGAAGACCAATATGACTAATTGCCTGCATAGCAACAGATGCCAAAACAGTGCTTTCTGATTTGATTACTGTTACCAAATAATTAACGACGCTTAGATATAGTTCCTCTGAAATCCATGCAAAGATAATCAAATGATGATATTAATAATGTATAGAGCAAGGTGGTAGATAAACATACCACAAAAATAGCTAATTTGTGAAATAATACTTTCAAGAAATAAAATTGAAGTATAGCATACAAGATGAAGCTATTGCTCGTTTCATGATCCATGGCACTAGCAAATTTTTTTTATAGTCAACAGATATAAACCAATTGTTAACGCTTGATGAAATGTTAAGTTCTATCAACAAAATTATTTAGTATAAGCCTTTATTCTAATTCCGAAACTTACACACTTCATTATTTCACCCTAGAATATACAAAGAAGAAACCCTAGCTCTCACTTTTCTTTGTAGATACATTGCAGTTACAATTTCTGAAGCTATCTGGCTCATAACACTAGCTGAATTTCTGTTCACATTTTTATCACATGCATATCTATACTCTAGATGCCCATATATCTAATTGAGCCGATAATCCATTTGCATTTCTGTAACTCTGTTTGAGATTGTAAAACAAGTGTCGAAATACGTATGAACTGCAATGAAATTTAGTATGTACTAAAAAAATATGATATAAACATGTTGAACTTCTGGTATTTTTTTTAAAACAAGAAGAAGTCTATAGTTTCACTTTCAATGTGTTTTCATTACAGAACGCATTTCACTGAAAATGCAAAGATCTCATTCATATGTCAAAGAGTAATAACCATAGCTTGTAAAACTTACAATTGGAGTTTCTTTCACACATTCAGCTGTTACATATCCTATGGCACATAATGTCCCATGGTGATTTTCAAATCTGACAATAACTACGGATTTAGTAACATAATTTATCAATTTTCTCAATATTATCTTCAAAAAATTTACATAACTTAACATTTTCTTTTCACTAACTGAAGAAACAAGGTCGGAAATCAATTCAGAGGCTTGTGAAGCCGAAACAGAACTTGTCGCTCCCAACAAACGTGCTGCAGATTCACGAGTATCAAAATCTACATGGCCAAGTAGCACCTTTAACCATGATATGCGATCCACAAGCCTTGATGCCATAAACGGTAAAGCAAAGATTTTGGATCATGATTCAGTCATAAATTTGAATTTTGAATCAAAATGAGATTTAAATTGTTGCATATTCAAAAGATTCATATGGCAATGTGTATACATTTGTACGTTAATGTAGGCCATCAAATGAATTCTTGAAATTGATTTTGATTCTTCTTCCCACAGTACTTTACATTTTTGAAACTGATTTTGATGTTTGGATTTCTACACCTTAAACATAAAGCTTAATTTTCTCTTATGCTCCGTTTGTGAAAAAGAACTATAAATTCAAATAAGTTTCTTGACATTTCTTTTATTTAAGCATGTATTGAGTGATTTTTCTCAATTGCTATTTGATTGCAGTGTAAATTGGAGTTTAAAAAGAGTTGTAACAGGTTTTAAATCATAAGGATTTAAAATTTCTGTAGTAGTTGTTGTAGAGTATAAACATAAACAAGTCTAAATCCCGATGTAACGCATGAAAAGCCCATTTCCTCACAGTTATGTAAAATATATGACAAAAATCGACTGTGCCTCAAACAATCTTGTTGGAACACCATCTAACATATATGTAATGTTTTTGAAGATAGACAAGAAAATATTAATTCTTAGAACATCGTTACTTTTCCATATACTGCATTTTATATCTTTTGAATTTCTCCCCCGAACTCATTGCTTCTAGAAAAGTTTTCCACAAACTCATACCATAACCAAAATAAGACTTCTTCATTGATTTCTGTTTCTATTTTCTTTTGGTTAACAAATGACTTTCCAGATAGATTTTTGGAAAGAAGTTCTGAAAGAAATCTAAAACAATATAGTTCTGGAGGGGATAATTTATTTAAACCAAATATCATTAAATAAATAGCTTTATTTTAGTCCTTTGTAAAACATACGGACATGAGCTAAATCCAGGTAACTTGAATAAAAATTGGTTGGTCAATCAGACTTTGATCAAAATATTGATTGAATCAAAAGTTTAATTGCTTATGCCACAACAAATTTTATTAGCAAAATTTCTAAATAAAATCCACATTGCAAAGCATTCTTCGTTTGCAGTTGAGTCTGGCTACAAAATACCAATAAATTAGAGAAACCAACAATTTGCACATAAAGGAATCAATTCTACCCATATAAAAATTGTAGAAATGGTAATGAAGAGTGATCAGAACCTGTCGGGATTCAGAATAACATCATAATAGTCTGTGGATTAACAGACCATGAAATTTCATCATCACTTCACTCAACAATCAACTACTTTAAATGGTACCTTTAGATTGAAAAAATATTCATAGCTATTTGCTGATTCTACTATTAGAAATTAACTACTGACAAAATTAACCTGGCTATTTGCTGATTCTACTATAAAAAGTTAACGTTGTATGAATAAGAGTAATCTTCTTAATTTATCTTGATAAGAATATATAATATATATATATATATATATATTATTCATTAAAGTATCCACATATTTATGTACTTCAATATTTCAGTTCGTGTTTATGGCAATCAAATTGATCGGTATTTCATACCAAAGTAAAAATACTTACATAGGCTTTTGCCGCAGATGGAAGAACTTGTCCAGATTTCTTATTTATATGTCCCACCTTCCAAACCATTGTCCGCGTAACTTTCTCTTTTGGATTTTCCTTGACCTGCAAGAACAAATACTTAATTATGTAGGCATAGTAAGAGAGTCAAATGTGACATAATACCAAGTGCATAAAAATACATTTCAAATGTGAGTAAACTACCCATACTTAGTTATTTATTCATCTATTTTTACTTTTGGAGCATAATTCTTGTTCCATGATAACTGAAACGTATTTGGCACATTTCTAGGTAAGAGAGTGAAAGTTTAAGTTAAGAATCCAAGAAAAAACGCATATCAAAATGACTATGCAAACAAAGTTGAAACATATAGTTTGAACATGGGCATTTGTGATATACAGTTCATAATTACTTTACTATCTGTAATGTTAAGATTCCAAATAGATCTGACAGAGTGCCAAGAATAGAAGCCAATAACAACCAGTGATAACAGATTCAGTTGTGCATATAATCAAATTTTCTTGTAATTTAAGAAAAGAAAATATACCTGGACACAACATGGCATACATAAATTAATTTTCCTGGATTTCTTCTCAACTGTATGGGTTAAAAGGTGATAATCACAAAAAGGTAATGATGTCTCGGCAACATTATTGGACTACTAATGAAATTCATCATGCATAAGGTCTTCATCTTTGCAAAAAATAGAACTATAAAACACATATGGGTGTTCTATCATTTCTTTTAAACTAAGCTTCCCGTTTTTATCTGCATCTTCCTGTCAAGTTAGAAAGATTTCAAAGTTTTTTTAGTTTAATAACAAAGCATTTGTCCAGAGAGTCAAAGACTAGTTTATCAATCCTCTGACCAATTTGCAATAATTATAATGCACAGTTTAACATTTGTATTCAAGGACTCGGAATAATTTGTTAAAAATGTAACTCTGGGTTCTTACCAGAAAAAACAAAACAAATACTGCTTAGATAATAGAAAATATTTCATATATTATGAGAAAAGCTAGTAATATTAAACCATCTTTTTTTAGAATGTTCCTCCCTTACTTGCGTCTGCAATGGCTACTTTGTATTTAGATTCTTGTGGCAATCTATAATTTCATATATATTTACTTTCTTGCAATCATGATACTAGATTAACCAGTTCCTCACAGTTTAAGCACTAGTCTATAATGTATTCACTTATTTTCTAATGTGACATTTATGCCCAAAGAAAGCATGGAGCCAATGTGGACATCAAATAGAAAGGGCAAGCTGGCTAATTTGCAAAGCAGATCAGAACGAGATCAAATAAAAAAAGATTCATAAAAACTTACTTGCGATAGCATATATTCATCTTATTGTTTTGCATAGTAATGTTCTGAAGGATGAAGAGCGCCAATAATAAGGTTTAGTTCCTCAGCCGACAAAAACCTAATAAATTGTTATACCAAGTATAGGTAGTAAAGAAAAAAAAGGGACAACCTCTTTTCATAAGAATAAAATCAATTGATCATCACCCTATTATCGTTCCAATTTTCCTCCTCCTTTAGTTGGATGCAAGTAAAATGAACTCACATGTTTTAAAACCAACTATTTTTCCTTTACCCTCTTTCGTTTTTCCATTTTCCAACGAGTGAAACTAAAGCCATTCCCTTTTAAATTCAACATAAATCCATATACTCCCCTAAATCGTCCTCAAATAACGATCTTTGAACCCCTGGTAGGGAGATCTATGTGTTGAAAAGGGAACAAAAGGGTCCAAAGCAGTTTTCAATCATCAACATTTTGGTCAGTGAGGCAAAACGTGAAGCTTATGGAACTTAGGTTTGGTCTATAGTTATTTGGAGATGGATTTTTTTATATCGAAGTCTGATTTGGATTTAGCATAGGATTTGGCATCGGTCAGGCGAAGGAGGTAAAGCTCAATTTTCAAATGTCTAAGTTGTTGTCCGTCGTCGATTGAAGATGGAGTCGCCATCCACTTCCCGTCACAGTCAAGTCTCAGCCATGAATTTAAATTCGTTCACGATTTTACTTCTTCTAGGGATCGCAATGGATGAATTTGTATATAGGACGCTGCCCTAGATTTTTTTTGCAGCCCAAAGTCGTTGCTTTTCTCGCTTTAGTAAAGAGTTGGCCTTGCCTGAAATCCTAATTGGATTTCGCATGGAAGAAGAAGCCTGAAACTGGATTTCATATGGAAATAGAAGCCTCGCATCGAAGAAGTTGACGCTTTGAAGAAGAGACGCCGTCGGATTTTGCGTAGAAGAAGAAGACTGAAACCCTAAAATGAAATTCAATTTTGTGCGGCCAGGAGATGCTAAGCGTGAGAAATCAGATGGGATATAAAAATGACCAGATACTCCCTATGTTAATGAATTATTTAACGATATACTGACTATTATAACACTTATTTGTGTTGCAAATAATAACAAATATTTTGTAAAGTTTATACCAACACTTTTTTTAGTAGCCAACACATTTTGACTGTTGCTAATTTATAACATTTATAAGTGTTGGCAGTTGATAAATATAAAATGTTGGAAAATCAATGATTTGGTGTAGTGATTGTGTGGGACTGGATGTAGGGTAACTCCGAACCAGTATAAAATTTCGGTGTATTCTTTCCTTTACTGCTTTTATTCACTATTTGCATCTGCGTCTGGTTCTGTGATTGTCTCTGTGTTTGTGAATTGCATCTGTTTGGGTTTAATTTGAAAAGATTGATAAAATTAATTAAACACTATTAATCCCCTTATAGTGTTAATTCTGCTTTAAGATCTCTAATCCGCATTTCCTATATTTGGTATCAGAGCATTGGTTTTCAAATTTATCATAATCTTAATTTTGAAAAAGTTTAAAATGGAAATTTTTAAAGATTCTGTAACATTAGTTCAAAACTATCCAAATCATCATTGTCTCATAAGTCTGCATAAGTTATTATAGAAAATCAAGTTGTTTACCGCATTGGTGTATTGTGCAGGAACATATGTGTTATATGGCTTTTAAAGAATCAACACTCAATGGAAAAATGGTGCAAATCAAGAAAAACAAGTGGATACTTGATAGTGGATGTTCAAGACACATGATTGGTAATCCGAAGATACCGAATGACGTAATTTATGAAGATGGATAAATGGTCAACTTTGAAGACAATTCAAAAGGATATGTGATTGGCATCGACAACGTCGGTAACTCTAAAACTCCTACTATTTCTGACATTCCGTTAGCTAGGAATCTAAAACACAGCTTAGCATAAGTCAACTATGTGACAAGGGCTACAAAATTAATTTTGAAAAAGATAAGCGTCACATCGAAGATAATAAATAAAATATTAACTTTAAAGTAATTAAAGAAAATTATTTATATTTTCAGTATGAAAATCTCAAATGATAACCTATGTCTTTTGGCTAATACAAGTGACCGTTGGATTTGGCATAGAAGATTTGGGTATTTGAATTTCAAACTCTTATCTAGACTTTCAAAACTTGAACTAGTAAGAGGTCTTCCTAAAATGGATTTTAAAGTAGATAGTATATGTGATGCATGTCAATTAGGAAAACATAGGAAATGTTCATTCAAATTGAAAGATATGATTTCAACTTCAAAACCTCTTGAGTTACTTCATTTAGATCTGTTTGGTCCATCTCAAATTCAGTCGGTAAATCACAGTAAATATGTCTTCGTAACTGTAGATGATTATTCCAGGTTTACATGGACAATTTTTCTGAAACATAAAAGTAATGCTTTTGATTTATTTAAAACTTTTGCAAAAAAAATTCGAAATTAACTTTCTTTAAAAATCAAAACTATTCATAGTGATCATAATGGAGAATTTGTAAATAATTTTTTTGAGAATTTCTATAATAAAAAATTAATAACCCATAATTTTTCTTTTTCTAAGAACTCTACAATAAAACGGAGTGGTAGAGCGTAAAAACAGAACGATTCAAGAGTGTGCAAGAACTATGCTTTCAGATAGTAAATTACGAAGAAATTTTTGTGCTGAAGTAGTCGTTACAGCTTGTTACATTTTGAATAGGATTTTAATTAGACCTCTAACCAATTAGACACCACACGAACTTCTTTTCAATAGGAAACCAAAGGTATCTAATTTTAGAGTTTTTGGAAGTAAATGCTTTATTCTAAATACAAAGGACAATTTGGATAAATTTGATCCTAAATCCGACAAAGGAATCTTTAATGGATATTTTGATAGAAGTAGAGCATACAGAGTTTCCAATTTAAAAATTAACACCATTGAAGAAACAATGCATGTATATTTTAATTAAAATTTCAAAGATTTTGTTCAAATAAATGATGAAGATGATTTTGTTATTTTGATAATGAATCAAATGAAACAAACTGTGAAACTGTTTATCCTAAAAATCCAAATGAAGCATTATTTGATGATTCATGGATTCTTGCTATGCAAGATGAACTGAATCAATTCACCAAAAATGATGTATGAGAATTTGTTCTTTGACCTGAGGATAAAACTATAATAGGAACTAAATGGGTTTATAAAAATAAAATGAACGAACAATGTGAGGTCATTAGAAATAAAGCTCGGTTAGTTGTGCAAGGTTATTGCCAAGAAGAAGGAATAGACTTTGATGAAACATTTATACCCGTAGCAAGATTAGAAGCTATTAGAATTCTACTTGCTTTCGCAAACCACAACAATTTCAAATTATTTCAAATGGATGTCAAATGTGCCTTTTTAAATGGTTTTGTTAAAGAGGATGTTTATGTTGAACAACTTCCATTTTTTGAGGAAAGAAAGTTTCCAAATCATGTTTGCAAATTAAAGAAAACTTTATATGGTCTGAAACAAGCTCCTAGAGGCTTGGTGTGATAGACTAAGATCTTACCTATTACAATCAATTTTGAAATTGGTAGAGTAGATAATACTCTTTTTATTAAAAGAAACAAAAATGATGTCCAATTAGTATAGATTTATGTAGATGATATTATTTTTGGATCAACAAACAATGAAATGAACAAAGAGTTTTTTGAAATAACGACAAAAGAGTTTGAGATGAGTTATATGGGTGAACTTACTTTCTTTTTAGGATTGCAAATAATACAATTAGATTGTGGTATTTTCATCAGTCAAGAAAATTATGCTAAGGATCTAGTTATTAAGTTTGGTATGACCACTGCAAGTGCAAAACCCACTCCTATGGCATCCAATGAAGCCTTGAATAAAGAATACATGTCAAAAGATGTTGATCTAAAACTATATAGGGGAATGATTGGATTGCTATATTAGATAATTGCGAGTAGGCCTAGTATCATGCATAGTGTTTGTCCCTCTACAAGATACCAATCTCAACCCAAAGAAGCCCATTTAAAAGCTTTTAAATGTATCCTAAGATATGTTAAACACACTTTTAACTTAAAAATGATTCATTTGATTTAATCTCATATTATGATGCTGACTATGCTGGTTGTAAATAGGACCGAAAAAGTACAAGTGGTACTTGTTACTTTTTAGGACGCTCTCCAGTTTCCTGGTTTAGTAAAAAGAAAAATACTGTCTCACTATCAACACCTGAAGTAGAATATATCTCTGTTGCTTTGGCTTGTTCTCAAGTTATCTATATGCAATAGGCCATAAAGGATTTTAGATTAAATATTTCAAAATCACCAATTTATTGTGACAATACAAATGCAATAAATTTATCCAAAAATCCTACTCATCGTGCCAAAATCAAACACATTGATATTAGACATCATTTTCTCAGAGATAATATAAGTAAAGAGATTATTTTCTTGAATTTATCAACACCGAGAATCAAATAGCTTACATTCTAACCAAACTCTTAATTCAATCAACCTTTACTAAATTAAGAAGAGAAGTAGGCATTTGCTCCATAACTGAGATATAGAATATAGATATAGTAGCACATATATTTAAATAAATAGAGAAAAACAAAATTGTCAAAATTTTCAAAAGGATGTCGACATGCCTCTACCCCCCATATCGACATACAACGGTCAGATTTGAAAATTTGATTTTCCCTCTAAAATCATTTTGGTGGTTATATAACCACAATATTTCATATTCATTTGTCTTCTCACTTCATTTTCTCTATAATAAACTTCTGAATATACAAAGTAACGGCCTCCTCTTCTAAATCAAACCAAAATGCAACCATTTCCTTCCTTTCTTCTAATTTTAGTCCATTCCAACGTACCACATTGGATCGAGTAATGAAGATTGAGAAAATTATGAAGGATTCCCCACAAATGCTGACTGAATTACAAGTCATGCAATTAAGGATGACAAAGGAACAAGAGAAACAAGGCAAGATTCTTAGAAATTTGTAAAAATTTCTAATGGATAATCATGCAGACCCTATTGTGATTGAAGATGATTCCTTTAACATACGTATTCATAATCCATTAGAGGACGAAGAAGCACAAATGGACGAGGATGATAATGTTGTTTGTGTTAGAGAAGTCTATTTTGAGAAAAATGGTAATTTTGTCGAACAACATGGAAACTTTGTCTCCATTATCCTAATTGTTTGATTCATAAGTCACCAATTGTCAAGGACTCTCGTTAGATTGTTATTATATTCATATTTTTATATTTTGTGTACTTTTACATATTTGTGTCTATGTTTCATATATATATATATATATATATATATCTGTGTGTGTAATCTAACATCATATATAATAATAATATTAGATATATATTTCGCTTATTATTCTTCGTTATTAGCGTTTAGTTCCATACATTAGTTTAAGAGGGAATTATGTAGTGTAGCCTTAGTTTTTGTTGATGAGAAAGGGGGAAAATTATAACATAGGATAGTTAGGCTGTTGGTTAAGCTTAGATTAAGGAGGAGTTAGTAGATTAAGAGGGAGTTGTTGGAATAAGGGGGAATTAGAGTAGAATCAGAGTTTGGTGGAGTATATTTTATAAACGTAGGTTGTCATCATTAAAAAGGGTGAGATTGTTAGTTCCTAAGATGATGGTTTTGATGAGAACAACCTTAGGACTTGTTATAAAATATAAATACAAATATCTTTGTCTATACACACACACACACACACACACACACATGCAGGTACCGAGAATGAAGACCGTACAATATAGAGATTCAAGACCGACGAATTCAAGATTGTAGAAATCATAATCAAAAACTCATGAATATCAAGATTATCAAGAGTTCAAGATATCAAGATAAGTAATAAAGTCTAAATTTATGTTAAAACTTCATAGTAGCACTAAAATCTTCATTTGGATTTTAATTGTGGAATGAGATCCACCTTCTCACTTTAATAGTGGAATGGAGCACATGACCTCTTTAGTGGGATGGAACCCACGACCTTCTCTAGTGGAACAGAATCCACAAAATTTTCAAAATGACTTATTTTTATATTTTCTCAAAACTATCTTTTAAAAAAAAAGACATCTCTCTCTCGGTTGAAATATTTTAACCTTCATTCAGAAACTATTTTTAATCATATTAATTTCAAAATCATTTCTTATTTTTAAACTATCTCATTTTAATATTTTATCTTTAATCTCAAAATATTTGTATATTTAGTTTTTATTACTTTTATATTTCGTAAGATCACTCCAAAAGTTTTCATAATCATAAAGTATATTCAAAATAGTATACAAAGTTCTAAGATTGTTTCGACAAACTTTAAAAAGAAAATCTCTTTAAAACAAAAATCAATTTTCAAAAAATGCTGGGGGATGTCGACTTGCCTATATCCCCCATGCCGACATGGCAGTCATAGATTTCAAATTTCAAATTTTCAAAAGAAGTGTCTCTTCATCATAACCTTTCATGAATGGACATGATCGTTATTCTCCTATATATATCAGTAGTTTTAAACAAATTTTCATTTAAGATTTCCTTATTTTCTCTCCTCATTCTCTTTCATTCTTATCTTCAAACATTCTTTACAAAACTTTGTGAAAATCCTAAGTGAATCAAACTCGATCGTCTCTAGTTTGAAACTCTGCCACTCTCTTAAAGATCTCAGTGCTATTTAGAGTTATAGGATCATCTGTAATCAAAGATCGAATGAAGTGTATCGAGTCTCTCTCTATCAAAGTGTGATTGTAAACAGTGTGACTGTGGCCCGTAAGTCAGTTGGGAGTGATTGTAGCCCATAAATCAATTGGGTGATCTTGTAACCTGGTTAATATCAAAAGAGTTTTCCCTAGACTTGGATATAGGAGGGTATATCTCGTGGCCTTGAAATCGAGGTTGTAATATCGACATTATATTTGAAAAGAAATCTGCACAAGAAATTGTGTGAGGCTGGATGTAGGGTAACTCCGAACCAGTATAAAATTCCAGCGTGTTCTTTCATTTACTGCTTTTATTTACTATTTGCATCTGTGTCTGGTTCTATGATTATCTCTGTATTTGTGAATTGCATACGTTTGGGTTTAATTTGAAAAGATTGCAAAAAGATTCATAAAACTAATTAAACATTATTCAACCCCCTCTAGTGTTAATTCTGCCTTAAGATCTGTAATTCGCATTTCTACACAAAATGTTTGTGCCTTGGCTTAATCCAAGTGGCATATTTGAATATATAAAATTTGTAAAGGTTGCAAATAAAAATTTAAATTTGCTTCAAAATTTTATAAAAAATTGTAAATGTTATTACTAAGAAGTTCAAAAATATTTTAAATTTAAATTAAAGTTATAATTATAATAAAAATGCTTAAATAAGTTTAACTAGGTATGTGCATACATATTATTTTTTATTGATTTTCTGGGATCTTTTTTGGTCGTCAATAATGATACTCTTTATTTTTGGTATTTCTTTTGTATCTTGATAGAATAATGTCTTGATCCGGATGGAATTATGCAAAATTAAATTAATTAAATTTGTTGAAATATTTACGCATTAAAGGTACCAAGATTTTGAATTAAAATCAAAAGGAAATAGAACCATTATAGATATAAGTGATGCATATATGTAATGTAACGTAATGACATTAATGTAATGCAAATACATCTGACATCATCAAGTACTTTGAATGATCATCATCCCTTAGCAATGATATCAACCATTTCCATAATTTTATATTTTAAGTTTTTTAAATATATAGTTGGTCTATGTAATTTACATTCAATATTAGAGTACTAAGACTTATATATGGTTATAAAACACACTTAAGTCATATATCATCTTTTGGTAATATCGTGAATGTTTATAAACTGGCAAGATAAACCTTATAACTTGGTATAGCACACTCAAGAATCATAAACTTATACTTTCCCAATTGTGAAATGATGGTTCATGGGTGTCTAATATACTTTATAGC
Organism: Allium cepa; assembly: GCA_030765085.1. Classification (NCBI taxonomy): domain Eukaryota; kingdom Viridiplantae; phylum Streptophyta; class Magnoliopsida; order Asparagales; family Amaryllidaceae; genus Allium; species Allium cepa. The sequence continues at coordinate 378,643,031 of CM060932.1, forward strand.
ATATTGAGCATGGTAAAGGTCACAACAACAACTAGAAGCGAAGTATAAATTGCTAGGACATACATATAATAACCAATAAACATAGTTATTCACCATTTATGAGGACCACCATTTCTTAAGCACATTTACAATTGCAGTAACATGATGAATCAATCTTATCATATGCTAGAAGATTTTTCTAGAATTTTTGCTTCTCCTTTAGGGTCTAAGGAGATATGTAAAATATAGTGGGATCCATACTGTAAAAAATAAACATTCTAATAAGTAATCACATACACGATAATATTTACACTATATGAAATTTGTTGGTAACTATTTTTGAAAAGAAAATACTAAATAGACCAAACAATTAAAAATTGAATAACAAATGTGAAAAAATACTCACATATAAAATTTAATCCTTGGCATGTTGTTACTTAGTGGACATTAAAGAGATGAGTGATTAACCATGGTTAATAACATCAAAGCTTTCACGTATTGGTCACTCGACAACAAACTTGCCCAATGTTATGTATTTGATATTGTGAGATGACACAAGAATGCGGAAACTTGTTCCACATTTGAATGCCTAAAAATGTTCTATCATAAACAGTCTTATTCCATAAGATGCAAGGTTTCAAAGAATTTGATTCAAAAATGGACGAGGTAATCACATTGCAAGACCATGTTGCTTAACACATTTTATACATTAAGAAACTACTAAGTTGGAAACAACTCTTGACTAAGAGATACAAATAAAATTATTCTTGGATCATTGATGTATCAACATGATTTGTTTATATTGAACTGCAATATAAATTCTCTTAAGCACATCGTATTTGATCCCCTTGATATGTTAAAGACAACCAAGGGTACTTTTGCAAAGGAATCTAGTCATATGCTTACATGAAGGTTTTCTTTTCTTCTAATTGTAAGACCTCAAGAAAAGGAAACGAAAGTTTGATGATGGTTGCGATAAAGGCACGATTGGGATAGAAGAGAAAGGGGAATGTCGCCATTGCATGGAGAAAGGACACTGGAAAGGAAATTGTTTGGATTATTTGAAGATGCCTAAAGAAGAAGAAAAATTAGAAATCAGATTACTATTCTAAAAGTATTTTTCTTTGGAATAATGTCTATTTATAATTTCTATTTCTTAGAGCTTAAATGCTATCTTGAACTTATATTTGTTATTGTTCATACACTTAGAAGTGGAAAGCCTATGGAAAACTGTTTAATCGAACTTCACATTATGAATAATGCTATTGTAGCAGTTGAAGTTGTGGGAGAGTGTTGTAATGACCTGCCGTATACGGCACCCAAAATCAATATACTACTTTCAACTCTCAAATACAATAAACCTTGAACCATCAGTAAAATTAAAAAAAACATGATCTATGAGATATAATCACACAGTGTAAGGATAATATACATTATATTGAATATTCATGCATAGAAACATGACATACATAATATATATGAGGTAATGTTTGAGAAAACAACTTATAAAGTCACAATATTTATAATTAGAGTACATAAACCTCCATTCATATGAAGTATAAAATTGTATATTAAGTACACCTCAATAGTCTCATACATAAACAAAAATGTTTTTCATGTACAAGATTTGAAGAACTGTATATGTAAGAAAAAATATCCATGATAAAAAAGATCCAACAAATCCTGCTAGTGTGTCCCTAAAGCACCTAGCTCTTATCTTACTCATGAGAGTATCCAAGATTTATTAACAAAGAAAAGAAATGTGTGTCAAATATAAGCATGGTGTGAAGGGAGAAAATATAACATATTTACTTATATACATACAATCAAGGGCAAGATACTTAAAGGATATCATAACTCACATGCATCTTCTCCTGAGTAAATGAGTCAACATAATAAACATAGGTGCTATAAATACTAAACAACCTATTTGCTAGCAGAATATACTACTGTTAATAAATCCTAAGTGTATGGGTAATACTTCCAATAGCAGTGTAAGGTTCAAAATATAGATTAATCCAAATACACCCAAGGTTGGTAGTACCACGAGTCATAGTTTGGTCAAATCAAATGAAAGGTCGATACCACCGTAACATCTCGAAAATTTAATGAGAAATGTGTTAAGAAAATTAAGTTTAAAATAAAACAAGGACTAAAAAGAAAATTCCTACAAACGATTGAATTTGGCTACAAAACTTACACAATTGCGTTCGTAGCAATTTTCTGGATGATTTCCAAGTGTAACACTTTGTAATCAAAGTTAATATGGAGACGTTATGCACTTAGAGGAATTGGAAATAAAATAAGAAGAAAAATTAAAATTTCACTAGAGCCAATCGACCCATGGAGGTTGAAGGTTGACCATTAGCGGTTGACCTAGCATGGGTAGTAGTCGACCGTTAGTTGAGTAAAATCGTGTGTTCTGAATTTTGTGTGAATGTTGGAACGTACCATATTGATTGCATTGTATGCAAGTTGTTGATGAGCGGACCTGATTACAGAAAATATTCACTAACCTAAATCTAAGAGCCCCAATTAGTTTGAAAACCATTTAAGTACTAGCCTAATCAAAACTTAATTCTCACATAACCATTTAACTTAATTCTCACATAACCATTTAGTGTAACAAAACTCTGCCAAAATTTACTTTCTTCACTCAATCTCAAAATTTCTTGAAAATTAAATAAAAACAACCTAGAAGAAAAAAAGCGTTGGAATCAAAGCGGAGCAAGCAAAGGTAATGAATAGAGGGGTGATTCTTAAGCAAGAGAATAGGAAGAGCTTAGCCTTGAGGTGAGTTGGAACAACTTTATTAAAATGATTATTATAGTTAGATTTATACTATTTTAAATTACTTAAGATGTTAGAAACCCAAATTGAATATGTAAAACCCTAACTTGAAATCTATAATCTTGGAACAAGACTTACACTAAACTGTTAATCGAATATTGATGTATACTCCCCTTTTTACACTTGAATCTTCAAACTTTAAACCAATAAAACCTAAGTTGAATTGCAAATTGATAATTAGACTGTTCATTTAGTAATTAGGGTTCACTTATAACTGCTAATAATATTAATTAAACATTAAACAAAAATAGACAACTAAAATCGTAGAAACCCTAAATTTTGTTCGTGAATGGTCGACCATGGACCCCCAACGAGCGATTGGTATTGGTCGAACTTCAAGGAACAACGATAGACCGTTTGTAATGAAAACTGTAGATTGTGAACCTCGACCTAAGGCCCGAGTTGATAATAGAAATTATATAATTTCATTTAAAAATTATATAAGTGGAAATTGGTTGTTTGAGCCTATTTTGGGCCAAGTACACATGCTAGAGATTTTAGGGAAGTCAGTTCCCTATTAAAGGACATTAGGTCATCGTGGTATTAGGTAATAGTTAAATATCCAACTGGGAATCGAGAGTCGACTATTGTGATGAATTTCACAGATTGAGAGTTAGGAGTCGACTTAGGCGATGTATTTCACAGACACTCCGGGGGAGTTCTACGGTGGATACACAACACTGATGGAGATGCCAGTTGAGTGACCCTGGTACTAGTGGATGATTCTATGTGGACAATCAGGCCTGATGTAGCACGATAAGAGGCTATAGAATTGAAAGGGGTATGGTACTAATGGGATTTCTTGTATGCATGATTTTGACGCGACGTCGTGCAGGTGGACGTTGGCGTAGCACATATAACAGGAATTTAGCACTACGATCAAGAGATGGACACGGTTGCATATAATGAGTCATATGTCGAGTTTGCATACGGGGTTCTCCCTCTCTAGGTACACTGATGGTATATGTATTTGTAGGAGAGAAGTTCCCACTATTGACTATGGGAGGTATTTTCTTATTGGATGACTCTAGTGACATAGGCCGATATTAATGTGAGGTTCAATTTGTAGTTTGACCCTTTGTGTTAGATAACAACCCTTAGGTATTGGACCTTCAGATCTCACGGATACTAGTTACACAACCTTTATCACTTAGAACGGTTTGAAGTTAATTGCACATGATCAATACATATTAAACTTGCATTCGTTTACTAAACTTTTGTCTGACTAATTATTTTTCTATTTTTTCACAATCATAGGTGGACAGGGCAGCAAGTGATTGGCCCATTCTTGATACTTGGACATTCGTGCTTATCTTTGGAGACCGCTTTTACCATATTTACTTTCCATGTATTATTGTACAATATCAGTACATTTTATTTCCTTATATCAAACTTTGAGACATATTTTTCTATATACTCTTTATTGGATCATATACCTATTAATCTGAGACTGTGATTTGGATAATTTCTTAGATGGACAATTTTATATCTCATATATGTTTTATTTCTTTCGCTGTGATTTCTAAAAGTTTAGTATATCTTAGATTATATCCATTTACCTTAGCTTTGAATATTAAAGGTCAAAAATCTGACGATCTGCATTTGTCGGCACGATGCGAGGCCGAAGCCACATTGAGCTTTGGATGGATGCATGTCGTGAGATGTGAGTTGCCATAGTTGGTATTAGTGCTTACGTTCAAATTTTCTTAGGGATTAGGATCATATTAAGAGAACGTACTTGAATTTTTTTTGAAAAAAAATGGTTTTAAAAAAGGATTTTCAAAATAGTTTTCAAAAGTTTTCAAAAATGGACTTTTTAGAAGCATATACACATGTATAAATAAAAGACTATTTTCAAGAAGCTTATCTAAATTCTTCATTTATCAAAATCTCTATTATTTGTTCCTATACCAATTCTCATTCGTTCCTATGTTATCTCTTATCTCTTAGTCATATTTATGCTAACCATAGAAGTTATAAATGAAATTCTTATCATTCATAGATAAACGACGATCGATCCCACAGGATTAGGGCCTACAATGCAGCTGAGATCCCGGGTGTGAACATCCCTATATGGCTTTATTGGTATCTTCAAGTTAAGGGGCAGACCGAGCTCAATCCTGCTAGAGAGCCCAAGAGAGAGCGACATGTGAGATTTCTGCCCGCCCACCTACCACTCCATATTTTTCTAAGATATGAAAAGTTTTTTTTGTCTTTGGAGTAAGCCATACATAGGGATGGAGTCTTACGTGGATTCTAGGTCATGGATCTGTGCTTGCAAGGGGAAATTTAGCGTGATGGGTTGGACCGATGTTGTAAGGATGTAGTTAGGTACTTGGCAGTTATAGGGAGAGGCGTTGAACTGGAGGGAGATTATTGAGTCTAAGACTTATGGGAGTGATATTTCTTGGGATGAGTTTCATAGAAGATTTGAGATGAAGTTCCTTTCTCAAGCAGAGGAAGGTGTTCAGCTAGAAATGTTTATCCATCTTAAGCAGGGGAACATGATAGTTAGGGAATGTGTAAATCAATCTAATGAGCTAGCTAGATTGAGTATGGGGTTGATTAATACACCACACAAGAACACTCTTAAATGCACTAAGGGACTGAACCATCCTCTCTAAGATTTAGTTGTGAGTCACATTCTGGTAGGTGCTACCTATGAGAGGTTAGTGGAGATAGCTATACTCACTACTATCTCCCCGAGGGAAGTGAAAGAGGAGGCTTAGAAGACCGTATAAAAAGTGCAGCAAAAGAATACTATGAAGAAAGGATTTAAGCCAAAGGGAAAGATCTAGAAGAATAACTTATGGTGTAATAAGTGTGGCAAATTAGGGCACTTTGCCAAGGAATGAAAGGTTGAACTCTCAAAGGTGAAGTGTTATAACTACAATTGGTTTAGGCATGTGAAGAGAGCTTGCACAGCATGACTAAGAGCTCCTACTCAGGCTTCTACTTAGGTGGTTCCAGCTTATGCACCGGAGGCGCTTCCCAGCTCTAATACATAGCCAGTGGTAGAAAAAAGTACAAAAGTGGTGATCGAAGGTGTGTTGACTCTTTTCGGTATATCTATTCACACTTTATTTGACACTGGAGCTTCATATTCTTTCATTTCTAGTAGACTTTGATAACTTACACCACCCACTAGTATAGTCACAAACCCTATAGTTGTATCAAACCCCATAGGAGGATTGGCCTATTTGTCTATGCTATGTAGGGGTTTGAAGTTGCTTATTTCAGGGGTCGAGTTTGATTGTGAAGCCTTTGTATGTGGATTTATGGGCATGGATTAATATTATTCATGGATTGGATGATTCTATATGGGGCTATTTTAGAATGTAATAGGAAGTAGGTAGATTGAGCACGTGTAGTGAACATAACTTGGAGGTTTATTGCGACCTCTAAGGGTCGGTTATGCTAAGCTACTTATATTCATTAGACCTATCACATAACGATCTTAGTGCAACGCCCATTGTTAGAAATTTCCTAGATGATTTTGCTAAGGTTACCAGTCTCCCTCAAAGATATATCGAGTTTAGGTTATATTTTATTGGGAATGCTGGGTCAGTTGCCTTACCATGAAGGATGGTTTCAAAAGAAGACGCAAATTAAACAAGCATGTTAATGAGTTATTGGAGATGGTTTTGATTAGAAGGAGTATTCCTTCGAGGGAGCATCAATCGTTTTTTCCCTAAGGCGGATGGTTTTTTTGGACTCTATGTCGATTATAGGGAGCTAAACAAATCGATAAAGAAGAATTTCTATCATTCTCCTCGCATAGAAGATCTCTTTTATTAGTTAGATGGTGCTATAGTATTCTCTCGGTTGGATTTGACTAATGGGTTCCTTCAACTGCATGTAGCTGAGGACAGTATTTTGAAGACAGTATTCTGTACACCCGACAGATTGTATGAATAGTTAGTCATGCCTTTTGGACTAATTAACGCACCCATCTACATTATTGATTTGAAGAACCGAGTTTTCAGAGGGTTGCTTAAAACTGAGTTTTCAGAGGGTTGCTTAATAAGTTCGTCGTAGTTTTTGTGGATGATATCCTAGTCTATTCAAGGAGCGAGTAGGAGCACACATTGCATTTGGAGGAGGTGCTCTGTACACTCCATGCACATAAGCTTAAGGCAAAGTTTGTAAAGTGCCACTTTTGAAGAAAGAATGTACATTTTTTAGGACACATCATCTTAGAAAGTGGCTTAGAAGTTGATCCTAGTAAGGTGGAAACAGTTCAGGATTGGCATCTATCGAAGAATGCCATGGAAACTAGAAATTTCCATGCTTTAGTGGGCTGGTTCATTAAGGACTTCATAAAGATCTATGCCCCACTGAGCCGTCTTACCAAGAAGATTTTTTTTTCTCGTAGGAAGCTAAGTTCTTAGACGCTTTTATCAAGTTGAAGCTGTGCATTTAAAGCGCTCGGCAGATTCAACGCGGCAGAGGTGCAAAAAGTCATAGCAGGGATAATGCTAGGATACAACGGGATATAGCGGAAGACACTAAAATTGCATATAAAACTCGTACTTAATGTTTTTACAAATATATAAATGGTAATTAAACGAAAATTTAACATGCAGTTGAATTATAATTAATACATAATATTTTTAAATAAAACTGGTGCGAATATATTATAAATAAACGTAAAACTGTTATATAACATAATTGAATTTAGTAGAATATTAGAGTATTTTCATTCCTAAAAATATATAAAAATTAAATTATACAAATTAATTTCATAATTTTTATAATGTATAAATGTCATTTTTCAATTCATTTCTTTTAAAGAAGATATAGCGGAAATAGTACAATATAGCGGGAATAACGGAATATAGTGGAAATAGTGGGGCTTAAAGCGGAAAGACTATATTTGAAGCTATATGAAAAAATCGTTGCAGTAGAAATTTGCTATGAGAATAGCAGGGTAATAGCAAGGTAATAGTGGGGCATTAACTCCATAGAGTTGAAGGAGGCATTGACTAGTGCCCTAGTTTTTTTACTATCGAATTGGATGAAGCCATTTATAGTTTATACCAATGCCTATGGTATGGGGTTAGGCATGGTCTTGATGCAAGAACGAAGGATGGTGAGTTATGCGAGTTGAAAGCTGAAGACCCATGGGAGAAACTACCCTATCCATGTTCTTGAGTTGGAGGCCATTGTTTCTACGCTCAATTCATAGAGGCATTACATTTTCGGGGAGCGGTTTAAGCTATATACAGATCACAAGTTCTAAAAGTATTTGTTCTCCCAAAAGGACTTTAATTTGAGGCAGCAAAGATGGGTGGAGTTCTTGACATCATATAACTTCGATATATCTTATATCTCGGGTAAGGTTAATGTAATGACAGATGCTTTGAGTCGACAATGTGCAGTATTGAGTCCCTTGTACTTGGAGTAGAGATATTTGGATATATTTCTACCTTTGATTTCCAACCATCATTAGATATTACCCCAAGGTTACTAGCAACTTTAAATATCTGGCCTACATTGATGGAGCGTATTGGATCTAGGCAGAAGGAGGATAAGGAGCTAGTAGATAATTTGAGAGGATTAGTAAAGGAGAGTCTTGGAGTCATTTGAGGTGTTATGCCATTGAATCGAGAGGATGGTTACAGAGAAATAATCAGCATTATGTTCTGCATAGTATGGATTTTGTAGATGAGCTACTAGCTAAGTCTCATTGCTTTAGGATGAACATTCATCCTTGTGGTGACAAGATATATCACAACATGAAGAAAGCTTTCTATTGGCCCGGTATAAAGAAGCAAGTAGAAGTGTATGTAGCTAGACGTATGTATTTCCAAAGGGTAAATGTGGAGTAGAAGAAGTTGGGAGGATTGTTGTAACCATTGGATATTCCTTTGTGGAAGTGGGAGAGTATTTCCATAGACTTTATAGATGGTTTATACCAAGGAGTAGGAGAAGGAATGAGAGCATTTTGGTCATAGACGATCGGTAGACTAAGTGCATTCTTTTAACACTAATGAGGAGTACAGGGACGGTGACATCATTGGCAGCTCTATACGTGAGAGATCTCTTTAGGTTACATGAAGTTTTTACGAGTATGGTTAGCGACCAAGATCTGGTTTTCACTAGCGAGTTCTAAAGGAGTCTACAGAAGGAATTGGGCACCAAGTTGAGTTTTAGTACCACATATCACCTACAGATCGATGGACAGATGGGGAGAGTAAATCAGGTTTTGGAGGATTTTCTACGGATGCACAGAATAGACTTTGGAGGCTCTTGAGAGGATCACTTACCATTAGTAGAGTTTACCTACAACAACAATTATCAAGCATGCATTGGGATTGCACCGTTCGAGGCATTGTACGGTAGACCCTATAGAGCACCGTCGTGTTGGTGGGGATACGATGGATAAGATTATTCTTGGGCCAGAGATAGTGAGGGAGACAATAAAGAAGGTGGATTTGATCCGTAGAAGAAGGTAAACTGCTTAAGATAGACAGTAATCTTATGTCGGTAGGAGATGTACGAAGTTAGAGTTCACAGTGGGAGATATGGTATTTATGAAGGTTTCACCCCTTAGGCATGTTATGAGGTTTGGTGGATCGAGGAAGCTAGCATCGAGTTTTGTACGATCCTTCCTAATATTGCCTAGAGTAGGGAAAGTTGGCCTAAGTAAGGGCATCTAGAAAACAAAAAACATATAATCTTATCACGGATCACCTTTAGACATCTAACTCATAGCGTGCCTAGGGACAGACTAGGATCCTATGCACATGTAAGTGATTTGATAGTAATATTGCATTATTTATTTAAATTAAAAAATAAGGTAAGGGAATCGAAATCGACTCCAATCCATCCTGATTATGGGGTTATCATGCAATAAAAGTCTCTGATCCATCACTTCATTCTGCCCCTCGTTCCTACAGTGTGCTTCTGTTTCTAGCTCATGATGTTGAGTAGTCGCATCCCGATCTATCTTTCTAGCTTTAGGATTACCAATTCCAAGCATTAGATGTAGTGACCCGTAAATTAATTGCTTTATATTTAAATATTAAAATCATTCTTAATTATTTAAATAATGGATTCTATTAACTAAATAAACATATTTTAATATTAATTATTGATAATAAAATTATTTTTAAATTTTATTTACAAAAATAATTAGTTCAAATGAAAATAGAAAATCTGACCGAATTTTTTTCTCGAAAACTCGACTTTTCAGCATAAGAAAGTGATCGAAAACGGTGTGCACATTTTGTATAACTCATATACACATGCACACACATGCACATATGTCACGTGATAAGTTAACATGTGATAAGTTAATGATAGTGTTAAAATAAATAAATCTTGCTTAGGCTAAATAAAACAAGATTTGACTTAGAAATAAAATATAAAATAACCTCTCATGCACCACCATAACCTAAGCAACCTAAGTTAGTACACATCGCATGGTGGAGGGTGGACCAAAGGTGGGTGCGTGTGCACCTAGGGTGGCGGATAGGCATGGCTTCCATGTTGCATGACAACACTTAGTTTATTTTAATGATAAGGCTATTTTATTCACCCCTTCATTTCTTTTGCCTATAAATACTCCTCATCTCCACACATTTTTCACTTTACATGTTCATTTCTTTCTTTAATTCTTTCCTCTTCATATATATGAATACTTTCATGGCTTCCAAGAGAAATTCCTTAGCTAAACACTAGTGAATATACTTCTAAAATCAAGTTAAACTTCTTATTTCACTTCCAAAAATCATTCTCTATTAAACACGACCCATATCCCCCACATTTCCACCATGGCCGAGCCTAATATTGTCAAGGGCAAGCACAAAAGCCCATAAAGGGTCCACTAAATCAATTCAAGTACATAGGAAAGCTTATTTCTAGTGTTGTTCGAAGAGTTAGTGCAATTTCGATTCAAATAGTAAGAGTTTTGGTGAGTAAAGCTTCCACCTTAAAACCAAATGTTTTCAAGCTACATTTATGTTCATGCCACAGCTATTGAATGCTTGTTGTATTGGTGATGTTGGATTGGATTATTACTTGAAAGTTAGTTGCTTTGGGAACTTAGCAAGTGAATCATTAATTATATGAAAATCTTATGGTTAAACTAATTCCGTTGTTAATAAATGCTTGATATATGTAGTATTATTGTAAATCACCATGTATATTTTCGCATACCTTTTTATGTGATGTGTGATTGTATTGCAGATGTCATAAACTTGAATTTTGAACTACCCGTATAGCGATAGTAGATATATCAGCACTTCAAAAAATCACCATTTATCGAAACCGTTTGGTTTCATTATCGTGCTTGGAATTATTTTACAATTTAAGCAAATTTTTGATTAACGATGTTTCCAATAATAATTAATGATCTTAATATTGATTAATTAATTAATAAGGATTAAGGTTAACTAATTAACTTAATAATGATGTGTTTTAAATTTAACTAATTTCTTAGTTAACGATGCTTTGAATTTAATTAATCATTTTATTTAATGATGTTTAAGGCTAATTAATCTTTTGATAATGATAGATAAAGATTAATCCATTTATTAATTAATGATGTTTTTATAATTTATTAATCATTTTAATTACTTTTAAAAGTTAATAAATCTAGTTAACCTTAATTAATCCTTCCTTAAATAAAGTTTCAATCTAATTAATCACTTTTAAATAATGATATTTAATTATTATTTAATTTATTTATATTATTAATTAATTGAATTAATGATGTTTTAAAAGAGATTTACCCATTTTTAATTTAAGGCTATTGAAGTAAATTAATCGGTTTAGTTAATGAAGTTTTAAAGTTGATTAATCAATGTAATAAGAATATTCAAGTTATTTAATCATTTTAATGATGTTTTTAAGTTAGTGAACTCTTTTAACAAAATGTTTTAAAGCTAATACTTGCAATGTGAAGTCAAGTGTGAATCCAAGCTTTTAAAAGAAATTTTTTTGATTCGTTTATGGAAATGAATTAATTTTCGTAAAGCAATTCACTTATATAGAAATGATTTATTTTTATAATTAGCACCAAATATCGAAGAAGTAAAATATTTACTACTTCAAAAGTAAGAATAATCATGAGACATAACTTTGGGGTAACACTAGCTTGACTTGTCCAGTATTATTAATAACCAAGAAATAGTGCAAGTTTGAATTCTATGTGTGGTGGTAAGTATACAAGACTTAATTTCCATATACGATCATCTTATATCCTCGATAGTTGGTTTCGCAGCTTTCAGTTACTTTAGCTTCTTTATTACCGTCATTCTAAGATGATGTCTTTCTCCGTTGGGCTTTGATATCCTTTGTTAGAAATGACTAAAACCAAAATGTAACGACTCGTCATTTTAGCACTTTGAAAATGATATATTTAGTTATTTTAAATATTCAAATGCAGGATTTTCAAACTTAAAAAATCAATTTTTATATGATAAATAAGAATGGTAAACTTATTTTTAATGCTGAATAAAGGTTTTGGATTTCTATTGTAAAATTGGCAAAAGTCGGATTCCAATAAAGTGGGATAAATATTTATGAAATTTGTTTAAAGGATAAATAATTCTTTTAAATATAATATAATAGATATCAAACTTATTTAACAATAATAGTAATTTAATTTATAATGGTTCGATAAATATATAAAACTTGTTTTACAAAAGTTGACAAATTTCGTCGCATACCGATAAATCGATATCGTATTTTCACAAATAGATTTGGATATTATTTATAAGTCAAATATACTTGTTTTAATTATTTAAATATAATAACAAATCAATTTTGAAGTTTGGTTTACATACATAAATAGTTTAACAAAAACATCAAATGTGACCGTAAAACGTTTTGTCGAAAATAACATTTTGTTCAAAATAAGTTGTCGCAACGTTATCGCACCTTTGTTAACATGTTTTAACATATATATTATACATTTTAATAACTAAACATGTCTAATTTTACTAAATAAGATTAGAAAACTTCTAGAAGTCATTAGTAAAAGTAAGTAAGAATTGACAAAAGTGGGCTCCAGGCGATTCAGGCGATTCACTGTGGCCGCCTTCTACGTCTCCGTGAATTGAGTGCCTCTCTTCGATTCCCCCTTCATGTCCTCATCCCCTCCCTCTCTCTTTTCTCAGCGTCTCCCCTCCCCATCTTCTACTCGCTCTGGCCGTTGTTTTAGAAATACGGATGTTGTTGATGCCGCTCGACCTGACCTTCTCTCGTCCAGAGAATTTCCTTCACTCCGTGCTAACTTTCCCTCCCCCCTAGTGCTTACTACCAGCCCTTGCTCGAGTGATGCTATTGCAGTAGCGGCCTGTGACGCCCCACCTCTATATCCACGCTAGCCAAGAACATTACGGTGAATGCTGTCAACTAGCACGGAGAATAAGGCTGTTGAGGAGCGACCATCCGTGTAATTGCTTTGTGCGAGCATCGATATGTCAGATAGTATAGCATGCAATTCTTTTCAAGTGGAAATCCGACATGCCGACACAAACTCAAAGCTACTACACAGTGGCTATAATATCTTCGGAGACAAATATAGAAATAAACATAACACAAATCAGTCACAGACAATTCATATCACAAAGGCGGAATAAGATATGAATATTACACATAAAAGTGTACATCAGAGTAGTGGTCTAAAAAGATCCACAATATCACAAAAGAATAGTTTCACGAACTACACAAAAGAATGAGTACACATTATGGAGTCTACATCTCAAATGTATACAACAAAATAAACTACTAATCTAAGTAGTTTGCCAAAAGTCAGAGAAATGAATCCCAGGGGAGAAGTCAAGCAGAAGCACCTGCAACATCTCGGTCTGACCCGAATATTATTTAATAAGAAAATAATAAACGGATCAGTCTAACTATAAATATCAGATGAAACGATATAGAATCAGAGCTATGACTAAACACATAGTAATCACAATGCCAAGCTGTGATATATAAGTAATTGAGAATCAACTAGAGATTAATCAATATCACAAAGTCTACACAAGAATCAAAGAAATGTCATACTCCTTATTTCGTTCATCAAACCACAAATATTGACGATTATATCAATGTCAATCACAAAAGTCCATGACACACAAATTCACCAATACACAAATATTGATAAAACTTATCAATGGAAACCACGAAAATTGGTGAAGCATAAATTCTAGAAATCAACTCAAGAAAACCAGTCAATGACACACAAATTCACCAATACACAAATATTGATAAAACTTATCAATGGAAATCACGAAAATTGGTGAAGCATAAATTCTAGAAATCATCTCAAGAAATCCAGTCAATGACACACAAATTCACCTATGCACAAGAATTGATAAATCATATCAATAGAAATCACAAAAATAGGTGAAGAAGAAAATTCCAGAATTCGACACACGAAATCCAGAAATCACACAAAATAAGGGGGGAGGCCTATCACATGAACGGGAGCATGAAAACTCACCAACAACTGTAACATACGAACGAGAAGCTATCTCATGGTAGCTAGCCATTAATTTGACACACGAATGGTCCGAAGACCTGACACATGAATGGTCCGAAGACCGTGGGTTGCTACCCCACCAATTCGAGTCGAAACTCCACAAAACGGGGTTTAGTCTCCCTTGCAGACAAAGAGACATCGCACATTGCTAGTCTAAATCACAAAAATGATCGTCATGATCAACGAGAAGTGTCAATTACACTAAGCTAGTAAGTATAAAAGTTTAGCTTCATGTCCCATAACCACTTGCTTAACTTAAATATTTACGAACAAACTGTAGATCTGCACTAGAAAATTGTCACAAGAGTTTCAATCGAACAAGTCCAAAAATTAACTGACGAAGTAAACGCAAGCGTTTCATACCACTCGTTTTACTAAGCCGTTTAATTAGATTTCTCATACGAGTGAGGTAAAGGTTTGTATATACTAATAGATTGGAAAATGGTTTGAGAAAACGAGCTTTGTAATAAAATAGTGTTGAAATCATTTGAAGAAAGAGTTTTGATATTTACTACTAGTATAGAAAACCTTTATATTTTTTTGGAGTGACAAATCACAAAACATGATTGTAGAAACAATCAATCACTAAAATTCACATACGGAGATGTGAATAAAAATCCAACGAAATCGATAATGGATCCATCGAAATGGATACTCAAAAATCCCTAAAAAGGAGTCATCAAAGTCATAACAAATGATAACAAGACATAGGAAACAACACGAATCGATTAAAGTTGGAAACCACACAAAATAGGCAAAATAGGCTAAATAACATCAGGTCGGTCGGCCAGCAGCAGGTCTCTGTAACGTACGCGGATTTTCGTTGCCGAAAAACCGAATAGTTATGGGTTTAAGAAAGAAGAAAGAAAGAAAAAAAAAGAAAAAGATAGAAAATTTAGATAGGGAAAAGAAAATAGATAATTTTAAAATAGAAGAAAAAGAGAATAGAAAATAGAAAAACAGAAGAAAATAGGACGGAACAGAAAACAACAGAACAACATCAGAATCTCACAATTCGCAGCGGAACAACATATAATAATAAATGAATAATCTTTAAACAAAGAACTATATCAGTTATTACATTACATTTCATTACATCATATCATCAGAGTATACAACAACAACAACAAATAGTGCAGCGGAAAAAGAAATACTATATAAGTAATACGCCATGCTATCCAGCTTGCCTCCAGCAACTCCAGAATATCCATAATATCCTGATAAACCTTAACTTTTGACTGCCCGTGTGGAAATTGGTGGGCACCCAGAGTTTAGGAAGGAAAACAATAAACTCCAAGTCAGTCATGTGACTGGTGTGAGAACTCAAAACAGTTTATTTATCTTTAAAATCAAAATAGAGGAATATTTTTGAACTCAATTCGCAATGCTTTTAAAAATGAGACTACCATAAGGCCTCCCGCACACACACACAATGCAAATGCAGAATCGGAGGAGATTTCTCCTTATGATAGTCAAAGATGCTTGATACGCATTTAAAATAACATTTGATATTATTACTAGTGCATAGTGTAGAAAAAAATTCATTTCGAAAGTAAAGATATAAATCTTAGCCAACATAGACATTTCGAACTATGCCTACTATAGCTACCATCCAAACAGTGGTGACCACCATAAGTGAATGATAGGTTCTACAACTAATACCGTACAAGTTTCGTATTGGGAATTGGATTTCCAACAAATGGTCAGGCCAAGGAACTTCCCATTGCCACATGAGAATGCCTCTGGAAAGACATCCCCGAGAACCAAACCGGAACTCTGCCAACACAAGGCCGGGTTACCCCTAACTGGGTAACTACTGACACGAGCACGCCATTCCCCGATCGTAAACGACCTTTCTCACGGGATCCCGAAAGCCAACAACCACAAAGTAATAAATTCGTAGTAACCACATAGGTTAAATATCTGGGCTCCATACCATGATACCACCTCTATCCAGAAGGAAATGTACATACCCTAAAGGGTGCTACCCCTCATAACCTTGCCGCATCTTTCCTGTTTTGACCATTTCCGGGGTGTGAGGTTCGACGAAGTCACGTCCACAAAAACATACTTTATACAAAAGCCATGCTTTAGGTCAACAAATGATCAACACAATGATCACCAAGATAGACGATCAAATAAACGATCCTATCACAATAATCAACACAATGATCATTTCAGCATCACTCAGCATATCACATTACCAAATTGGGAATATATCGCTGATAACTTCAACTATATAACCTCTGAGCTCGTACGTCTCAGAGAAGGGTGTTAAGCTAAAAGAATAAATTCTCCGCCACCTCAGAAATATATTTGAAAGAAATCGGCTTTATATCTCAACTTGTAATGTCAGACACACAATCCATACAAGTCTGTTCCGGGCTCGAACAAAACCGAAGGCACTTACAAAGAAGTCCTTGCAATCCGGATATTCACAATCCTGATCGGATTTCCCATCACTTAGGGAGTCTCTATACCGTTGCAACTCAGTGCAGAGACAATCGACAGGTCATCCTATCGCTCTCGCAAATACCGGGTCTTCAACACCGATCTTCAAATGCAATTCACAACGACGTATCACATATTCGGAATGGGTTATACGACCCCATGGTCCTTTCCCGGTTAACCCGAATAGTGAGCGCTTATTCAAAAATAAGTGTAGCATTCACATTCAAACAAATCACATCAATTACCCATTCAAAGGGAAATATTGATAGTCGGTTATTGAACTATTAATGGATATGCACACATCACCAGTTTCCAAATAATTTTCCAAATTATTTATTTTCCAAAAATATCTTTACAAGATATATTATTTCACACTTCAAAAATAAATCAATATTTATTTTTAAACAAATTCCACTTCCTTTATAAATTCCTTAGTGAATTTATAATTCCAAAATATCAATGAATATTCGATTTCGATTATTCATTTCAATTTATCTTCAAAAAGATAAATTCTTAAGATATTCACTTTATATTGGAAAACATTTTCATACTTATTTATTCATAAGTAATTCACAAATTTTATTTATTTTCAACACTTAGAAAATATTCAATATACTTCAATCGAAATTAAGTATATATTTCATTCTTTAAGGAAATCATTCTCTTAAACATATTTATTTGGGCCAAAACGAATGTTACGTAAAACATCGTTACGACAACCCAAAATCACTAGTATAGGGATTCAAAATTAAAATAGATATATAAATCCCAATACTATACAAAACATTTCCTTTCGGAAATCATTTACTATAACAACAGTGTTATAGTCCATCATCTCCTTCTATTTCTCGAAAACGTTTATTTCAACAATAAATGTTGAAATCTATGGTTTCGAATCTCAACACATTTAAAACATCGTTAGATCGTTTTAATTCTATTTCAATATCACATTCAAAACAATTTCTTTAACTTATTATTCACTATTCAAAAACGTGAATATACTACGTTGACAATTTCATCCTTTTATTCATTTTAATTCAAAGGATTATTCACTATTCAAAAATGTGAATATAACTCCATTTATAGGTTTCAACAATTTTCTTATCAAAATAAGTCATTTGCGAATTTATAAAACAACGTTTATAAATTCCATTTCTATTTATTTATAAAAACTTCCTTTTTATAAATCTCTTTATTAACTTATTCGATTTATAATTTTAATTATAAACCAAAAGTCCAAATTATAAGTCAAACACTTATAATTTATTTATTTGCAAAAATCGTTCCTTTGAACTTTACAAATTTTATAAACCTACTGTTTATAAAATTTCCATTTATAACTTCACCGTTATATAATTCTATAAATTTCATTCTTATAACTTCACCATTTAAATTCTATAAATTTCATTCCTTAATGAAATTCATTTTCACTTCATTCAAACACTTATAAAAACTCGTTTTATAATGTCTATATTTCAATTTATAAATATCCATTTATAAATCTCTTAATATAAATCAATTTATATTATTCTTTTAAAACTTCTTTAATCTCCTTTATTATTTCACCATTTTGATTTATAAAATAATTAAATTTTATAAATCCTATATTTCAACTTTTCATAATAAATTCAAAAATTCCGATTTAACTATTTTATAAAATCATTAGCATCATATTCTCAAAAATCAGTTTTTAACTATATTTCTCAAAAATCATAATTTTTATAACATTAAAAATTATAACGTTTATTTATTTAAAATGGATCAATTCCAAATTTATTTTATAAAACGTATACTTTCTAAAATCACTTTAAAATCATTTTAAAATTCCAAAATCTGGGTCCAATGATGCTACACACCAAATAGTCAATCACGACAACAACGATATCATATATCAATATGATAATCCATCAAATATCAAAATATCTGAAATCAAATAAAAACTGTTGAGGAACCCAGTTGGATCCCTCCAACCTGTTTTCCTGCATCCAAAAACATTAGCACAATACCAATTTCGCTCCAGTACGAAATTATCGCGGTATATGTTCTTATTAAATATTATCCGCTTAATAACGGCGTAATAGGGTCTCATCCGCTAAACAAAAAATGCGGGGAATCAATAACTCCAATATATACATATGCCAATATATATATATTGCTATTATATATAATACCAATTTCACTGTTTATGAAATATTCGCGGTATATGTTTTTAATAAATAACATCCGCTTACTAACGGCGTATAATGTCTATTTTAACAATCAATAGATATCAGTCAACATTCAAACATGCATTCAAATATTTTAAATCTAACTATTTAAAATAAAATCGAAACTGATTCGATTGAGTGAGAAGTTCTCACCTTGATTTTAATTTCCGTTTCAGCTTTTATTTCGAATAAAATTAAACGCGCGTTTAATTTTACCCAAAATTCTCACTAACTCCAAACGACTCCAAACCAACTCCATCGCGTAGTGCTCGTCCATACGATTCCAACGTAACTGGTTTCGCGCATTTTCGACCTCGTATGAAAAAGTTATGCATTTTTGAAGTTTACACGTATTTATATTAACAAATTACAACATAAATATAAAATTTATAACCTAGCAAGATCATGGCCGTTGATTTCAAATCCCCCCCTTCATCAGGTCCGTGCGCATCTTTCTCTTCTCCCCTCATTCACGTTACTTTCTACAGGATATACACGCACACAAACCCATAACCATTCAACTAGGGTTAGCATTTGCATCGCGATTACTCAACGAAATTCGATCAAACCACCTTCATCTCGAAGCTCATGACCTAAGCTATGCTCAGCCTGAAGCATGTGGAGCTCGGCCTCATGATGAGCCTCGAATTTCGTGCGCAGGCCTGAAGAGAACGGCCTCCTTTTCTCCTCCATCGTCGCTCCAAATTCGATCATAACCGTTGGATCTCTAGTTCGTGTTGTGCGCTACAACTTTCTAGTTGGAAGCTTCATCTAATTGCTGATGGATTGGAAGATCTAGAGGAAAGAAGTTTGGCAAATTCTGGCCGTTCAGGGGGGGTGGCGGCTAGGGTTGAAAATTAGGGTTTATTTTTTTTTTATCAAATTATGAAGATGTTGGGGCTATTTATAAGAGAACGAACGACACTATTCATCCCGGAAATTCCGAACTCCGATTTAGGCGCCGTAACCAGCGTTTCTAGGGTTTACCCCGCGTTCCGGACACAATGGAACAGGTTTCGGAAGCTAATTCGGACATCTGTGCGAGTTATGGCTGTAAACGCTCAATTTGAATTAAACCGATTTAAGTCGATTTCTAGGCGTTTTAATTTGTAACGGACAAACGGTAAATCCAATTGACTTGAAATTTGATACCTTACAATAATATCACATTACGGATCCGATGAAACTGGTTTCGTCGAAATCCGAGACTTTTTGAAAAATGGCTATTTTGACTCGCCAAATTTAAATTAAAAATAAATCGATGCGTTTCGAGCTGCCACGATCAAACGATAACTCCGATTGACACGAAATTTGAAATCCGGTAATAACTAACTATTACGGATCCAATGGAACTGGTTTCGTTCAATTCTGAGACTGTTCAAAAATTGACTATTTTCACTAGTCGATTTAAATATTAAAATATTCAATTTTCACAAATTAACTTTTAATTCGATTTTAAAAGTTCTAAAATATCATTCTAACTTCCATATGATAAAATAAAATTTTACAAATCATTTTTAATCATATTTAACCCTATTTTCAATTATTTCCATAATTTAACGTATTAAATTATCGATTTAATTATCCAATTAAATCCAATAATTCAAATAAAAATTTATTTGACTTATAATTTCACTTATTAATATTTATAATTAATTAAATATTCAAATTTTAATAAATAAAAATTCTGGGTCATTACAATCTTCCCCACTTAAAAGAATTTCGTCATCGAAATTAACAAGTAAGAAAAGTTATAGAATCTATTAATTTTCCAAAATTCAGAGTTAAACTTCTTATAATCTTTACTAAGTTTTCAAAATCATACTTAGTTATCTTTTCAAAAACAACTACTATTGTTTAACTTTCAATTCCAAATCAAAGTTTAAGTTTTCAAAATTTTCCAATTTTTCTCAAATTTTTTCTAACGCCTTAAATTTCCGGAAAAATTCGCCATAGTCTCCTTTGCGCGGCTCGATCCGAAAAAAAAAATGACAGTATATATATCACAAATATACATCTCATCAAGTAATGAGGCATCCCGCAGGGAAAAAGTGTAAAAGTACTGTATTTAATCCGAGATATGTACCTTATATTTTATTAGCAAGCATATACGGCTAATATAGCGCAAAAGCGAGCTCCAAATGCGAAGCAAACGCGATCCGCACCTACTAATCACTCAACAAACAACATGAGAATCATGCATGTAGAAAATAGTATCGATATACAACATATAGTAACATATCAACTATATATGTCACATAGCAAATGCAACAAACAATAAATGCCAACATCAACCATCAACCAACTATCATCCAACAAATTCATAATCAATATATTCATTTATATTCTCATTAATATTCAATGAATTGGTTCTCAATTTAATCACATTTGATTTATTTACATTGGATGTTTTTACTAACATTCATTCTCAATTAGTTTATATTCACTAATTCATATTCAAGTTGGTTCACTTCCAAATCAAATTCAATTCCATTCAAATTTATTTACTTCTAATTTGAATTCAATTACTTTAGCTTTCCATTTCATTAACACTTAATGAATTATATACAATCAACTAACAATCATATAACAACCAACGTTTATTAATTTCAACCAAATTCCTTTGCTTACAATTGGTTTAATTTAATTGATTTTCATTCAATTATTCAACTTCCAATAACATTAGATTTTAATGAATCTAACACTTATATTCATTATTCCATATCAACTTAAATTTACATATAATTGATTAACATTCATTTCATTAATTCAATTCAATTTCAAAAGTTGAATTTCATTTATCTTTGAATTCACTTTCATTTACAACTCATATTCATAAATATATTCACATAGTTTCACTTCTTATATATATAAGTTTATTCACAATTGTAAATCACTTTAATTATAATTTAGTTCTTATAATTTTTTTTTTTTTACAATTATTCTTTTATTTAGATTATTCAAACAACTAAACAATCAACTTATACACACTTTAATAATTCTGAAAATTTATTTCTTTATATACAAAATATACTCAAGGTAAAATTATTTCATTTACCCAATTTAAAAATCAATACTGTGCCGAATTGTTCTATTCAAGTGTTTAGAAACCCCTTCGATTCAGTTTCGAAGCTGCGCCGACGAAGGTTCATATGCCACTCCACAAACCAATCATCACAATATAAAACAATTTTATATTTACTAACAAATACACTCTCATAGCTATTATTACACTCAAATTCATTCTAGAGTACTGCTGACTCTATCTCTAATGAATTATACCCAACAGAACCATGGTTGTCGCTTAACCATAAGCTCTGATACCAAATGTAACGTACGCGGATTTTCGTTGCCGAAAAACCGAATAGTTATGGGTTTAAGAAAGAAGAAAGAAAGAAAAAAAAAAGAAAAAGATAGAAAATTTAGATAGGGAAAAGAAAATAGATAATTTTAAAATAGAAGAAAAAAGAGAATAGAAAATAGAAAAACAGAAGAAAATAGGACGGAACAGAAAACAACAGAACAACATCAGAATCTCACAATTCGCAGCGGAACAACATATAATAATAAATGAATAATCTTTAAACAAAGAACTATATCAGTTATTACATTACATTTCATTACATCATATCATCAGAGTATACAACAACAACAACAAATAGTGCAGCGGAAAAAGAAATACTATATAAGTAATACGCCATGCCATCCAGCTTGCCTCCAGCAACTCCAGAATATCCTGATAAACCTTAACTTTTGACTGCCCGTGTGGAAATTGGTGGGCACCCAGAGTTTAGGAAGGAAAACAATAAACTCCAAGTCAGTCATGTGACTGGTGTGAGAACTCAAAACAGTTTATTTATCTTTAAAATCAAAATAGAGGAATATTTTTGAACTCAATTCGCAATGCTTTTAAAAATGAGACTACCATAAGGCCTCCCGCACACACACACAATGCAAATGCAGAATCGGAGGAGATTTCTCCTTATGATAGTCAAAGATGCTTGATACGCATTTAAAATAACATTTGATATTATTACTAGTGCATAGTGTAGAAAAAAAATTCATTTCGAAAGTAAAGATATAAATCTTAGCCAACATAGACATTTCGAACTATGCCTACTATAGCTACCATCCAAACAGTGGTGACCACCATAAGTGAATGATAGGTTCTACAACTAATACCGTACAAGTTTCGTATTGGGAATTGGATTTCCAACAAATGGTCAGGCCAAGGAACTTCCCATTGCCACATGAGAATGCCTCTGGAAAGACATCCCCGAGAACCAAACCGGAACTCTGCCAACACAAGGCCGGGTTACCCCTAACTGGGTAACTACTGACACGAGCACGCCATTCCCCGATCGTAAACGACCTTTCTCACGGGATCCCGAAAGCCAACAACCACAAAGTAATAAATTCATAGTAACCACATAGGTTAAATATCTGGGCTCCATACCATGATACCACCTCTATCCAGAAGGAAATGTACATACCCTAAAGGGTGCTACCCCTCATAACCTTGCCGCATCTTTCCTGTTTTGACCATTTCCGGGGTGTGAGGTTCGACGAAGTCACGTCCACAAAAACATACTTTATACAAAAGCCATGCTTTGGGTCAACAAATGATCAACACAATGATCACCAAGATAGACGATCAAATAAACGATCCTATCACAATAATCAACACAATGATCATTTCAGCATCACTCAGCATATCACATTACCAAATTGGGAATATATCGCTGATAACTTCAACTATATAACCTCTGAGCTCGTACGTCTCAGAGAAGGGTGTTAAGCTAAAAGAATAAATTCTCCGCCACCTCAGAAATATATTTGAAAGAAATCGGCTTTATATCTCAACTTGTAATGTCAGACACACAATCCATACAAGTCTGTTCCGGGCTCGAACAAAACCGAAGGCACTTACAAAGAAGTCCTTGCAATCCGGATATTCACAATCCTGATCGGATTTCCCATCACTTAGGGAGTCTCTATACCGTTGCAACTCAGTGCAGAGACAATCGACAGGTCATCCTATCGCTCTCGCAAATACCGGGTCTTCAACACCGATCTTCAAATTCAATTCACAACGACGTATCACATATTCGGAATGGGTTATACGACCCCATGGTCCTTTCCCGGTTAACCCGAATAGTGAGCGCTTATTCAAAAATAAGTGTAGCATTCACATTCAAACAAATCACATCAATTACCCATTCAAAGGGAAATATTGATAGTCGGTTATTGAACTATCAATGGATATGCACACATCACCAGTTTCCAAATAATTTTCCAAATTATTTATTTTCCAAAAATATCTTTACAAGATATATTATTTCACACTTCAAAAATAAATCAATATTTATTTTTAAACAAATTCCACTTCCTTTATAAATTCCTTAGTGAATTTATAATTCCAAAATATCAATGAATATTCGATTTCGATTATTCATTTCAATTTATCTTCAAAAAGATAAATTCTTAAGATATTCACTTTATATTGGAAAACATTTTCATACTTATTTATTCATAAGTAATTCACAAATTTTATTTATTTTCAACACTTAGAAAATATTCAATATACTTCAATCGAAATTAAGTATATATTTCATTCTTTAAGGAAATCATTCTCTTAAACATATTTATTTGGGCCAAAACGAATGTTACGTAAAACATCGTTACGACAACCCAAAATCACTAGTATAGGGATTCAAAATTAAAATAGATATATAAATCCCAATACTATACAAAACATTTCCTTTCGGAAATCATTTACTATAACAACAGTGTTATAGTCCATCATCTCCTTCTATTTCTCGAAAACGTTTATTTCAACAATAAATGTTGAAATCTATGGTTTCGAATCTCAACGCATTTAAAACATCATTAGATCGTTTTAATTCTATTTCAATATCACATTCAAAACAATTTCTTTAACATCTTATTCACTATTCAAAAACGTGAATATACTACGTTGACAATTTCATCCTTTTATTCATTTTAATTCAAAGGATTATTCACTATTCAAAAATGTGAATATAACTCCATTTATAGGTTTCAACAATTTTCTTATCAAAATAAGTCATTTGCGAATTTATAAAACAACGTTTATAAATTCCATTTCTATTTATTTATAAAAACTTCCTTTTTATAAATCTCTTTATTAACTTATTCGATTTATAATTTTAATTATAAACCAAAAGTCCAAATTATAAGTCAAACACTTATAATTTATTTATTTGCAAAAATCGTTCCTTTGAACTTTACAAATTTTATAAACCTACTGTTTATAAAATTTCCATTTATAACTTCACCGTTATATAATTCTATAAATTTCATTCTTATAACTTCACCATTTAAATTCTATAAATTTCATTCCTTAATGAAATTCATTTTCACTTCATTCAAACACTTATAAAAACTCGTTTTAAAATGTCTATATTTCAATTTATAAATATCCATTTATAAATCTCTTAATATAAATCAATTTATATTATTCTTTTAAAACTTCTTTAATCTCCTTTATTATTTCACCATTTTGATTTATAAAATAATTAAATTTTATAAATCCTATATTTCAACTTTTCATAATAAATTCAAAAATTCCGATTTAACTATTTTATAAAATCATTAGCATCATATTCTCAAAAATCAGTTTTTAACTATATTTCTAAAAAATCATAATTTTTATAACATTAAAAATTATAACGTTTATTTATTTAAAATGGATCAATTCCAAATTTATTTTATAAAACGTATACTTTCTAAAATCACTTTAAAATCATTTTAAAATTCCAAAATCTGGGTTCAATGATGCTACACACCAAATAGTCAATCACGACAACAACGATATCATATATCAATATGATAATCCATCAAATATCAAAATATCTGAAATCAAATAAAAACTGTTGAGGAACCCAGTTGGATCCCTCCAACCTGTTTTCCTGCATCCAAAAACATTAGCACAATACCAATTTCGCTCCAGTACGAAATTATCGCGGTATATGTTCTTATTAAATATTATCCGCTTAATAACGGCGTAATAGGGTCTCATCCGCTAAACAAAAAATGCGGGGAATCAATAACTCCAATATATACATATGCCAATATATATATATTGCTATTATATATAATACCAATTTCACTGTTTATGAAATATTCGCGGTATATGTTTTTAATAAATAACATCCGCTTACTAACGGCGTATAATGTCTATTTTAACAATCAATAGATATCAGTCAACATTCAAACATGCATTCAAATATTTTAAATCTAACTATTTAAAATAAAATCGAAACTGATTCGATTGAGTGAGAAGTTCTCACCTTGATTTTAATTTCCGTTTCAGCTTTTATTTCGAATAAAATTAAACGCGCGTTTAATTTTACCCAAAATTCTCACTAACTCCAAACGACTCCAAACCAACTCCATCGCGTAGTGCTCGTCCATACGATTCCAACGTAACTGGTTTCGCGCATTTTCGACCTCGTATGAAAAAGTTATGCATTTTTGAAGTTTACACGTATTTATATTAACAAATTACAACATAAATATAAAATTTATAACCTAGCAAGATCATGGCCGTTGATTTCAAATCCCCCCCTTCATCAGGCCCGTGCGCATATTTCTCTCCTCCCCTCATTCACGTTACTTTCTACAGGATATACACGCACACAAACCCATAACCATTCAACTAGGGTTAGCATTTGCATCGCGATTACTCAACGAAATTCGATCAAACCACCTTCATCTCGAAGCTCATGACCTAAGCTATGCTCGGCCTGAAGCATGTGGAGCTCGGCCTCATGATGAGCCTCGAATTTTGTGCGCAGGCCTGAAGAGAACGGCCTCCTTTTCTCCTCCATCGTCGCTCCAAATTCGATCATAACCGTTGGATCTCTAGTTCGTGTTGTGCTCTACAACTTTCTAGTTGGAAGCTTCATCTAATTGCTGATGGATTGGAAGATCTAGAGGAAAGAAGTTTGGCAAATTCTGGCCGTTCAGGGGGGGTGGCGGCTAGGGTTGAAAATTAGGGTTTATTTTTTTTTTTTATCAAATTATGAAGATGTTGGGGCTATTTATAAGAGAACGAACGACACTATTCATCCCGGAAATTCCGAACTCCGATTTAGGCGCCGTAACCAGCGTTTCTAGGGTTTACCCCGCGTTTCGGACACAATGAAACAGGTTTCGGAAGCTAATTCGGACATCTGTGCGAGTTATGGCTGTAAACGCTCAATTTGAATTAAACCGATTTAAGTCGATTTCTAGGCGTTTTAATTTGTAACGGACAAACGGTAAATCCAATTGACTTGAAATTTGAAACCTTACAATAATATCACATTACGGATCCGATGAAACTGGTTTCGTCAAAATCCGAGACTTTTTGAAAAATGGCTATTTTGACTCGCCAAATTTAAATTAAAAATAAATCGATGCGTTTCGAGCTGCCACGATCAAACGATAACTCCGATTGACACGAAATTTGAAATCCGGTAATAACTAACTATTACGGATCCAATGGAACTGGTTTCGTTCAATTCTGAGACTGTTCAAAAATTGACTATTTTCACTAGTCGATTTAAATATTAAAATATTCAATTTTCACAAATTAACTTTTAATTCGATTTTAAAAGTTCTAAAATATCATTCTAACTTCCATATGATAAAATAAAATTTTACAAATCATTTTTAATCATATTTAACCCTATTTTCAATTATTTCCATAATTTAACGTATTAAATTATCGATTTAATTATCCAATTAAATCCAATAATTCAAATAAAAATTTATTTGACTTATAAATTCACTTATTAATATTTATAATTAATTAAATATTCAAATTTTAATAAATAAAAATTCTGGGTCGTTACAGTCTCGGTCGACCGAACCTGGTTATGAAAAACCTCTCGGGCATCAGGTCGGTCGACCGAACCAAGGGGGTCGGTCGGCCGAACCAGAAACAGAGGCACTTATACAAGCAGGTCGGTCGACCGGACCAGGAGGGTCGGTCGGCCGAACCTGTTTCCAGCCTCTTCCCTGCCTATTACAAATAAGGTTCAATCTTGACCAAATTGCATTCTCTCGAGCAACGACGCTAAGCGATTATGTCAATCGACTACCCGGCCCTATAAGCTCCTCGATGCATCACCAAAAACATGTTCAAACATCCAAGTTAGGATTTTTAACGAATTGAACTCAAAACACTAAAATTTGGAATATTCACCAAATCAATCCAAACCGAAAGCAAATGCACACGAATAAGTGTTAGGAATTCATACCTAACAATCGGAGATAATTATAAGCATAGATGTGAGATTAAAAATCTCACCTTTTTACAAAATCGAACAAGAAGAAGCTTGAAAGCAAATGGAGAATCAACCTCTCTTCAACACAACCCAAATGAGCTTGAATCTATGCTCAAAACAAGAACATTCCCAAAATTAGGTTTAGGAATTTCTGAAATTGGTAAGAGAATAAGTTGGGGAAGAAGAAGAGAAGCTTACCAATGGGTTCTTCTTGAGTTTGGAGCTAGGAATTTGATTTGCAAGAGGAACTAGGGTTTTAGAGTTTTAATTTCCAATCTCTCCCACCATTAATACTTCAAAACTGAAAAGAGAAAGAAGTGAGGGAGAATGGGGAGAAGTGGCTCAGATTTGGGTATAAGTTAAACATAGGGCTGAGCCCAAAACCAAACCCAAAGTGAAAAGTAGCAAAAATCAACTTTCTCCAAACATATCGAAGCTTATACTCAAAAAGGTCGCAAACGGCATTTTAAACTCAATGGGAGTGGTCCCGAGTCCTAATTCGACCGTATGCAAAAAGTAGCTTTTCGGACTAAAATCCGACTAACGATAAAATATTTAAATATAAAATCGATAAATATGCGGGTTGTTACAGACTCCCCTCCTTAAAGAAATTGCGTCCTCGCAATATTTATGAAGAACATATATAGTAACAACCATAAAAGCATATTCAGCACAAAAGAAATTTGAAATAAGAAGTTCACCTTAAAGGGCACGGGAAAGTAAGTCCGGATGTGTTCGCTCGATGAACTCTCTAGATTCCCAAGAACAATCCTTAGGATTTGAAGACCATTGAACTTTAACAAGCGGAACATCTTTATTTCGAAGTCGTTTGACCTCCGAAGCAATAATTCGAATAGGATGCTGCTCATAAGTTAAATTACGCGAAACTTCAATCTCTTCCACAACACCGGGCTCAAGAACAGAATCGGAGTTGAGAAACGTGAAACATGTCATGGATAGCAGAAATTGAGCTGGTAATAAAAGGCGATAAGCCATGGAACCAATACGTTCAGTGATAGGAAATGACCCAATATATCGAGGAGCCAATTTTCCCGATCGACTGAAACGTACAACACCTTTCATAGGTGATACACGAATAAACACAAGATCTCCCACAGAAAATTCTAACTTCCTTCTTCGGTTATCGGCATAGGATTTTTGTCTACTCTGGGCTTCTTTCATCCTATGTCGAATAAGTTCAATCTTTTCTGTGGAATCACGAATAAAATCTGGACCTAAAACCAGCTTCTCACCGGTCTCAAGCCAACAAGAAGGAGATCAGCATGGCCTTCCATAGAGTGCCTCAAAAGGTGCCATACCAATACTAGATTGGAAGCTATTATTATAGGAAAATTCAACAAGTGAAATGTGATCTTCCCAACTTCCACCAAAATCAAGAACACAAGCACGAAGAAGATCTTCAAGAGTTTGATTCACACGCTCGGTTTGTCCATCGGACTGGGGATGATAAGCGGTGCTAAAATTAAGCTTCGTTCCCAAAGCTTTTTGAAGACTCTTCCAAAATCCACTAGTAAACAATGGATCACGATCGCTAACAATAGAAGTAGGAACCCCATGCAATTTAACAATCTCTTTGATAAAGAGCTTGGCCAAAAGAGGAACGGTTCGGTTAGACCGAACGGGAATAAAATGGGCAGATTTAGTAAGCCTATCAACAATCACCCATAAGCTATCATGACCCAAACGACAACGGGGAAGGCCATCTATAAAATCCATGGAAATTTGGTCCCACTTCCAAATTGGAATTTCTAAAGGTTGCAATAGCCCACCGGGCCTTTGATGTTCGGCCTTAACGAGTTGGCAAGTCATGCAACACTTAACAAAGTTAGCAATATCTAATTTCATTCCCTCCCAATAATATAGTCGCTTCATATCCACGTACATTTTACTACTTCCAGGATGAATGGTAAATTTAGAACGATGAGAATCTTCTAAAATATCTTTACGAAGATCACTAATATTTGGTACGATAAGTCTACCAAATCTTTGAATGCCGCCACGAGAATCGATATCAAAGTCTTTCAAACCTTCAATATCAATTTTATCCCTAATATTTTGGCCACGAAGAGCCATTTCGGGATCTAGCCTCTGAGCTTCAAGAATGCGGTCTAAAAGAGAAGGATGAGCCTCAAGGTTACATAAAACAAATGATGAGCATAAATCGGATACGCGGTCTCGAATCTCACAAGTGGATAAGATATCGAGATCGTTCCATTCAGATATCATCATAGAAACAACAGCTTGTTGTTTACGGCTAAGAGCATCGGCGACACGATTACCCTTACCGGGTGTATAAAGAATATCAAGATCATAAGGCACAAGGAACTCGAGCCAACGCTGTTGACGCAAATTAAGTTCCTTTTGAGAGAATAAATACTTCAAGGACTTATGATCAGTATAAAGAACAAATTTCTCTCCTAAAAGATAATGACGCCAAATCCGAAGAGCAAAAACAATAGCCGCGAGCTCTAAATCATGAGTGGCATATCTAGTCTCAGCAGGCTTTAATTGCCTAAAAGCATAAGCAATAACACGTTCTCTTTACATAAGAACGGCACCCAAACCAACGCGACTAGCATCGGTATAAACAACGAAATCTTGATTCCCCTCGGGAATAACAAGAATAGGAGCATCAGAAAGGAGTTCTTTTAATTTCTGAAAAGAAGCTTCACATTTGTCTGACCAAATGTATTTAATGCCTTTCTTGGTCAAGCTAGTGAGAGGCACGGCAATCTTAGAAAAGTCTTTGATAAAACGACGGTAATAGCCCGCCAATCCGAGAAAACTACGAATCTCTGTACACTCTCCGGTCACTTCCGATCTTGAATCGCTTCAATCTTTGAAGGATCCACGGAAATTCCGAATTCGGAAATAATATGACCGAGAAACTTCACACGAGATTGCCAAAATTGGCATTTAGGAAATTTTGCCTTTAATTGTTTACTCCTAAGAGTCTCCAACACAATCCAAAGATGTTTTTCATGCTCCTCGTCGGTTTTAGAATACACAAGAACATCATCGATAAAGATGAGAACAAATCGGTCGAAAAAATCTTTGAAAACCCGATTCATAAGGTCAACGAAATACGCCGGAGCATTCGTCAAACCAAATGGCATAACAAGCCATTCATAAGATCCATACCGAGTACGGAACGATGTCAAAGGAATGCTATCCTCTGCAATACGAAGCTGATGAAAACCGGTAGCCAAGTCCAATTGTGAAAAGACTCTAGCACCACTAAGTTGGTCAAACAAATCATCAATCCGAGGTAAAGGATATTTATTTTTGATAGTAAGATCATTAAGCTTGCGGTAGTCAACGCAAAGCCTAAGTGTACCATCAGATTTCTTCACGAAAATAGCCGAAGCTCCCCAAGGCGAGGACCTAGAGCGAATAAATTGCTTCGTCACCAATTCGGATAATTGTTTACGCATCTCCTCGTTTTCTTTATTGGACATACGATAAGGAGGACGGGTAATAGGTTGAGCTCCAGGAATAAGATTGATTTTGAACTCAATTGCTCGCTTAGGTGGTAATCCTAAAACGGGCTCGAATATGTCGGAAAATTCACGAACGATGTGAATAAGAGAAATAATATCACCCTCATCATCATCATCGTCATCACGAGGATTTAAAGAATATAAAGATGCGACCAGGCTGGAAACTGAATCTTGAAGATTAATAGAAATCTGCTTAACAGATTGAGGATGTCGAAGATGAATAGTCCGCTCAGGACATAGGATATGAGCTTCATAACGGTTAAGCCAATCCATTCCCAAAATCATTCCAAAGCCTAAATAACGCATGACATGCAAATCGGCTAGGAAAGGAAAATCACACAAAATAATCTCGACATCTTTACACAATAAACTGATTGTCGCGGATCCACCAACCAGATTCGCAATTCTCAGAAGTCATTAAACACAAAACATCCAAGGAAAAAGTATCAACAAGTTCTTTTGATATAAAAGAATGGGACGCACCCGTATCAAAAAGAACTCGAATAGGATGATCACGAAATAAAATAATTCCATCCAGAATAGAATGAGAAATACCTTGGCCACGAGATGTGTTGCCAGGGGCTTAAGCAACATTAAGCTTTCCCTCCTTCCTATTTTGAAGTTTGGGACACACATGCATAAAATGGTCCGGGCTTTTACAATAGCGACAAGTACGAGGCTTTGAACACTTGTTCGCAAAATGGTCTCTGGATCCACAGTTATAGCATTTCCCTTCAGTAGAGGAAAAGGTCTTTGCAGCAGGAGTTGCTTGCCTCCCTTTCTTATTGGGATAAGGACCTTTGAATTTGCTTGGCCTCTTCTTGTTGTTGAAGTTTGGTTTGGAACCCACCACTTCAACATCATTCTCCCTATTCGCCTCTTCAAGACGAAGAGCGATATCAACGAGTTGGTCGAAAGAAACTTCTAATTTTAGAAGTAATGGCTTCTTGAGACTTTTGTTTAAGCCATAGACGAACCTCTGGTTCTTCTTCAGAGGGGTGTTGATGTATTCAACCCCATACTTGGAAAGTGATTCAAAAAAAGCAACGTAGTCCATCACGGAAGAATCGCCTTGAACAAGGTCAATGAAACGACGAGCCATCTTCACTTTCTCAGCTTCTGGCACGAATTTTAATTTGAAGCATTCCCGGAATTGCTCCCAGGTGAGATCCGCTTCATTAATCTCAGAAATAAGAAGCTCGTACCAGTCCAATGCTCTTTCTCGGAGCATACTAGAGGCTATCTGAACTCGGTGAAGGTCAATAAGATTCATGAGAGAAAAGATTCGATCGCATGACCTTAGCCAGGCTTGTACTTCAATAACAGTTTCGGAACCTTTAAATGGCTCCCCACCCAAATTAGTGTAATCGCTACACAAGCGTGCAAATCCCGACTTTGGGTGAGTAGGTTCCGGGTTAGCTCCAACTGCTTGAGCATTTGTCACTAAATCAAGAAGCTGTTGAGCAGTCATAAAAACTCCATCCTGGGGTGGAGTGCTAGATGGCACGGCTCTGGGGCGGCCAGGTCTAGACATTTCTCTTCTTTAAAAAGAAAGAAAGAAGAGGAAAAAGTTATTCACCAAATTGAATATCAAGCAATCTTGATAGACAAAACAAGGAATCATAAAAGAAAATAGGATAGGACGGTACAAAGACTCGATTAAAATCCTAAAGCACGATTCCTAAGATGGACTTAGGATGATGATCCTTGTTATAATATTCCATATTGTTCCGAAGTTTGGCTCTGATACCAAGCTGTGACGCCCCACCTCTATACCCACGCTAGCCAAGAACATTACGGTGAATGCTGTCAACTAGCACAGAGAATAAGGATGTTGAGGAGCGACCATCCGTGTAATTGCTTTGTGCGAGCATCGATATGTCAGATAGTATAGCATGCAATTCTTTTCAAGTGGAAATCCGACATGCCGACACAAACTCAAAGCTACTACACAGTGGCTATAATATCTTCGTAGACAAATATAGAAATAAACATAACACAAATCAGTCACAGACAATTCATATCACAAAGGCGGAATAAGATATGAATATTACACATAAAAGTGTACATCAGAGTAGTGGTCTAAAAAGATCCACAATATCACAAAAGAATAGTTTCATGAACTACACAAAAGAATGAGTACACATTATGGAGTCTACATCTCAAATGTATACAACAAAATAAACTACTAATCTAAGTAGTTTGCCAAAAGTCAGAGAAATGAATCCCAGGGGAGAAGTCAAGCAGAAGCACCTGCAACATCTCGGTCTGACCCGAGTGTTATTTAATAAGAAAATAATAAACGGATCAGTCTAACTATAAATATCAGATGAAACGATATAGAATCAGAGCTATGACTAAACACATAGTAATCACAATGCCAAGCTGTGATATATAAGTAATTGAGAATCAACTAGAGATTAATCAATATCACAAAGTCTACACAAGAATCAAAGAAATGTCATACTCCTTATTTCGTTCATCAAACCACAAATATTGACGATTATATCAATGTCAATCACAAAAGTCCATGACACACAAATTCACCAATACACAAATATTGATAAAACTTATCAGTGGAAACCACGAAAATTGGTGAAGCATAAATTCTAGAAATCAACTCAAGAAATCCAGTCAATGACACACAAATTCACCAATACACAAATATTGATAAAACTTATCAATGGAAATCACGAAAATTGGTGAAGCATAAATTCTAGAAATCATCTCAAGAAATCCAGTCAATGACACACAAATTCACCTATGCACAAGAATTGATAAATCATATCAATAGAAATCACAAAAATAGGTGAAGAAGAAAATTCCAGAATTCGACACACGAAATCCAGAAATCACACAAAATAAAGGGGGAGGCCTATCACATGAACGGGAGCATGAAAACTCACCAACAACTGTAACATACGAACGAGAAGCTATCTCAGGGTAGCTAGCCATTAATTTGAAACACGAATGGTCCGAAGACCTGACACACGAATGGTACGAAGACCGTGGGTTGCTACCCTACCAATTTGAGTCGAAACTCCACAAAACGGGGTTTAGTCTCCCTTGCAGACAAAGAGACATAGCACATTGCTAGTTTAAATCACAAAAATGATCGTCATGATCAACGAGAAGTGTCAATTACACTAAACTAGTAAGTATAAAAGTTTAGCTTCATGTCCCATAACCACTTGCTTAACTTAAATATTTACGAACAAACTGTAGATCTTCACTAGAAAATTGTCACAAGAGTTTCAATCGAACAAGTCCAAAAATTAACTGACGAAGTAAACGCAAGCGTTTCATACCACTCGTTTTACTAAGCCGTTTAATTAGATTTCTCATACGAGTGAGGTAAAGGTTTGTATATACTAATAGATTGGAAAATGGTTTAAGAAAACGAGCTTTGTAATAAAATAGTGTTGAAATCATTTGAAGAAAGAGTTTTGATATTTACTACTAGTATAGAAAACCTTTATATTTTTTTGGAGTGACAAATCACAAAACATGATTGTAGAAACAATCAATCACTAAAATTCACATACGAAGATGTGAATAAAAATCCAACGAAATCGATAATGGATCCATCGAAATGGATACTCAAAAATCCCTAAAAAGGAGTCATCAAAGTCATAACAAATGATAACAAGACATAGGAAACTACACGAATCGATTAGAGTTGGAAACCACACAAAATAGGCAAAATAGGCTAAATAACATCAGGTCGGTCGGCCGGCAGCAGGTCTCGGTCGACCGAACCTGGTTATGAAAAACCTCTCGGGCATCAGGTCGGTCGACCGAACCAGGGGGGTCGGTCGGCCGAACCAGAAACAGAGGCACTTATACAAGCAGGTCGGTCGACCGGACCAGGGGGGTCGGTCGGCCGAACCTGTTTCCAGCCTCTTCCCTGCCTATTACAAATGAGGTTCAATCTTGACCAAATTGCATTCTCTCGAGCAACGGCGCTAAGGGATTATGTCAATCGACTACCCGGCCCTATAAGCTCCTCGATGCATCACCAAAAACATGTTCAAACATCCAAGTTAAGATTTTTAACGAATTGAACTCAAAACATTAAAAACTGGAATATTCACCAAATCAATCCAAACCGAAAGCAAATGCACACGAATAAGTGTTAGGAATTCATACCTAACAATTGGAGATAATTATAAGCATAGATGTGAGATTAAAAATCTCACCTTTGTACAAAATCGAACAAGAAGAAGCTTGAAAGCAAATGGAGAATCAACCTCTCTTCAACACAACCCAAATGAGCTTGAATCTATGCTCAAAACAAGAACATTCCCAAAATTAGGTTTAGGAATTTCTGAAATTGGTAAGAGAATAAGTTGGAGAAGAAGAAGAGAAGCTTACCAATGGGTTCTTCTTGAGTTTGGAGCTAGGAATTTGATTTGCAAGAGGAACTAGGGTTTTAGAGTTTTAATTTCCAATCTCTCCCACCATTAATACTTCAAAACTGAAAAGAGAAAGAAGTGAGGGAGAATGGGGAGAAGTGGCTCAGATTTGGGCATAAGTTAAACATAGGGCTGAGCCCAAAACCAAACCCAAAGTGAAAAGTAGCAAAAATCAACTTTCTCCAAACATATCGAAGCTTATACTCAAAAAGGTCGCAAACGTCATTTTAAACTCAATGGGAGTGGTCCCGAGTCCTAATTCGACCGTATGCAAAAAGTAGCTTTTCGGACTAAAATCCGACTAACGATAAAATATTTAAATATAAAATCGATAAATATGCGAGTTGTTACACGGCCGGTTTATCTGAGGGGATTTCAATTGGAAAATCGCGATTCCTCCCAATAACCGGTTCCAATGTGAATGTCGTTGATAAGTCTAGTTGCGTTTTGGGTCACCAACATTCAGAATCATTGTCTAAGGACCGTGAATTAGGAGGTACATCTGGTGATGACTCTGGCTTGGTTGAGTCTGTTCTGACAGAATGTTGCAAGTCAAGTATTTGTATAAATGCAGCAGAGGGATCTGAACCTATAATCAGTGATAAATGTATGGCTTCCCCTATGTGTGACACTACTCTTGATCTTCCTTCTGTAGAGGCTAGTCCTGGGCTTCTTTCGGCTAAGCCTGTTTGCTCCAAATTCGGTTCAGCTGTTGGTTCACCATCTGTTCGACATATTGACAATACCAATGTAGTCCCTGTGCTCAATGAATTAACTCCTGGTGAAATAATGCACGCAGTCCCTGCTCCCAACGATGCATATTTCCCTAATCCTGTGACCAAATCAGGTGTTGTGGAGTGTTGCCCTGCTGCTCCTAGCCCATCAGTCCCCAAATCTTGGTCATCCCTATTTACTTCAATGCCACATAACGCAGGAGTTTATGAACCAGTTGATTTCGAAATCGTTGAGGAAAACGGAGTTCAGATCCCTCCCCCCAGTGTAATGCAAGCCGGTATGGACTTTTGGTCAGGATACGTAGTTGGTTTCTTTTTGGACCCTAAACATCGTCTTCTTGATGCGGCTGCTGTTTGTCGTAGGGCCTGGAGACTTCAAGGTGGCCTTAGAGTTAAGTTGGTTGATTCCTTGTACTACCTTTTGTTCTCCTCCCCTGAGGAATGTAGTCGTGTTCTTGAGTCTGAGCCGACCTTCATTGGTGGTCAGCCTTTTATTATTACCCCCTGGACACCGACGGTTTCTAGTGCACGTGAACAAGTTTTATCTGTTCCTGTTTGGGTTTATTTCTCTCAAATCCCTTCCGCTCTACAACCTCTGCTTGGTTTGAATTGGCTTGTATGCAATGTTGGTAAATTGATTTGTTTTGACTCTAATACAGTTGCACGTGATAAGCTTGTTTATGCCAAGGCTCTGATTGAGATTTCTCCCCTTAAGCTGCTTCCTACCTCTATTCCTGTTCAGCTTGCTGTTGGCCACGTGGTGGATGTTCGTGTTCGTTATGGATGGGTCCCTGACATTTGTTCCTCCTGTCACTCTTTTGGCCATGTTGCCTCTTCTTGCTTGCACTCTGATGTATCTGCGGCTGCGCCTAAGATCCCTCTGCCTCGGCCACCTCTTAGAAAATGGGTTCCCAAAGTCTCTATGGTTGCTCCTGCCCCTGGTCCTTCTCTTACCTTAGTGCGGCCCGTGTCCCCAGTTCCTGCTGATGTTCCTTCTGTTCTGTCTGCTGAGCCGGTTCTCTCTCCGCCTCTCGTTGTTTGGGCTGAGACTGAACATTGTTGGGTTGATCGTCATATAACTATGAGATTCAACCCTGCGGATGACTCCTACTTTAGATATGTATCTGATGATCTATTGGATCTTCGATGCCTCTATTACAGAATTTCTAGTGATTCCTTGGTTCTTGATTTGGATGGTTCGTATGCTGTGATAAATTCTGTTATCCTAGCGGACACTGCCTGGGATCGATCTTTTATTTACTCCTCTGACTTTGACTGTTATGATCCTTCTCTTGGGACTCATTTCCGCCCCTTCTTTGGTGTACAGGGGTGTGGTCCTTTGGATTCTACCGGATTGACGAGGGTGTTGGTGATTCTTCCTCTGCGGAGGAGAACTAGTCTAGTTATTTTTATCTTGTAGCTGTGACATGTCTGTCACACTCCTGTGCTGTATTTTTATTTCAATCTATCATTGTAGCTAAGGTGTCTCTACCTTACTCCTGTACTTCAACTTTATTACGTTCGTAATAAAAGTGGTCGGTCCACTATAAAACCATCGGCCATGCCAAAAAAGAATTGACAAAAGTAAGAAAAAGTAAACATCAAATCACATTAAATCAAAACCAACATAATTATGGTATTATTTACTTAAACTTTAAATAACTAAGACATAAAGTAAGGATGTGAAAGATGATATTAAGTATTGAAAAAGTGAAGATTGCTTTAGGTTGAAGTAATGTTAGTTTGGTAATTTGGTAAGAGCTTATGTTGGTAAATTTACCACTTCTTTCTTTTTCTATAAATACCACCTCATTCTCAATTTCATTCACATTTCTTTTTATTCTTTTCTTAAGCTTATTCTTCTTCTTCCTCTTCTCTTTAATGGCTTCTAAGCCATAGGAAAAAATTAGAAATAAATAATGTCAAAATATTTACAAAATATTCAAAAGAAATCAATGTTCATTCTTTTCAAATCAAACTCCTTTTTTCTCCATATTTTACCTCTTCTTCCCTCAGCCATGACTTCTTCCAAAAGGAATCAAAATATGAAATTTTTTTTTTCAAATCATGTATTTTTCCAATGGCTACAACTTTAATTCCGATCACTTTATGACATTCTAAAGTTAACCATGTCAAACATCCACTTCTTTCTAGTACATTTTCTGGCCCAGTTTTTAAGCCAGAGAATAAGCCATTTTGTTTTGATCACAATTAGATAATAAATAATCCAAATTAATAAAATATTTTTTTCAAACCATATAAAATTCTAGTGGTTACAATTTTTATATTGAATTTTTTTTAAGTTTTGAGGTTTGCTATACTTGAAACTCAATTCTTCGAAGTGCATTTTCGGGCTTAATTTTTGTCAATCCGACAATACATCTTCTTCATTCTATCATATATCCCTCATAAATATATGGATTCAAGTGATTCTTTTTTTCAAATTCAAGAGAAAAGAATTTTTAAAAACTTTATAGTTTTTAGTTTTTAAAATTTTGAGTTTTAGAGGGCCTAAAACTAGATACAAAAAAATCTATTTTTGGGGTCTAATTTTGGAAACTCAAGGTCAAAGCTCTACCACTTCTTCTCTACACTTTCGGTCCGTCTCCATCTCAAGCCTTGGCTGAGCACTTCGAAGGAAGAGAAAGTTGTTTACTAATATTTAAGCGGAGTAGGAAGTAGTTAGTGAAGCATGGATTAGTTTGAATATTGGTACGAAGTTAATCGCTTTGGTTAATGGTGAGAAACTCTATTTAATACCTATATTTATATATATGTCTGATGATGTGTTATGATTGCTATGGATGCTTATATATACTTTGATCATCAAGTATTGATTGTTTGATATAATTGTTAAATTATTTTACAAAGTCACGTTTAAAACACGTCGATAAGCACAAGGGAAATCACTTTCCTTTTGAAAATAAAATGGCGTATATGGAATGCTTAAACCTTTTGGAATTAGTTTTAAAATGAGGTAGAAATGTTTTATAAACACTTAAATATGTTTAAATAATTAAAAAAGAAAATCAAGATTTCTTAAGTAGATTTTGAAATATTTCCAAAACAATTTTCTAAAAACATCACGGTTTCGCAATTCGTAATCCAAAAGGGGATTTCTTTAAAAATGATATTTTAAATGATTAAAAATATGAAATAAATTTTATAAATCTATTAAAATGGTTTAAAAGAGATTTGAAATGAAAAATATTAATTTCAAATATTAAAAAGTAGTTTGAATCAAATAAGCTTATATAGTACTTTCCGCAGCACTTTTATGCTGTGAATTTTACAACCTTTTGAATACGAGTTTTAAACCTAAAAATTCTTTTCTAACTCTTTTGTGAATGATTTTAAAGGAATAATTAAGTAATTTAAAGATGATTTGGAAGTTTTAATAATAATTTGAATAAATGGTTAAGAGGAATTGTTCATACAATTAAACAAAAAGTGAAGAATATTGGATATAATAACAAACTGAGTATACGGAAATGACTAGTACATTTGTCCCTCCTGTGAGATCTAAAAAGATAAAATAAGGTGTTTAACAAAGGTTAGGGATGGAGCAACAAGTGCCATGAACTTACCTGATCTATGTTTTCTATTTTTAGGCGAGGGGTGGAATAGATCGAAAGGAAAGCCCGAATGCTCTAAAAGATCATATTCAAGTTTTTCGATGATAAAAGAAAAGAAAAAAAATTCTTAGAATGTTAATTAACCACTTATCATATTTTATTCGAGGATTGGTACGAAGGAACCAAGATCGAATTTGGGTGATTCCTATTTGAAGAAACGAGATCGGATTTGGGTGATTCCTATCCGAAAATCCCTTCAAACTAATTTTCGAAATAAAACGTATCGAAGACAATGATCATTGATGACAAAGATCTTCATGATGTAGGATTACTTGCTATTAGTCCCTGGAGGTGAAATTTACCATATCTAAGGTGGCAGTAGTTCTCTTTTTTGAAAATCTTCAATTTGCAGAATATGATTTGAAGTTAAGAAAGAAATCTTTGATTAAGATTTAATAAATGATTTACCAATATTTTCCCTAATTTAAAAGTTATAACTTAAATATAATAAACTTTGATTAAGATTTAATAAATGATCTGGGAATATTTTCCCTAAGAAGAAAGTTATAACTTGGGTATAAAAAATCTTTGATTAATATTTAATGAATGATTTGGAAAAGTTTTCCTAAGAAAAAATGAAAATGATTTGGAATTATTCCAAGATTTAAGAAAGATTCAATAAATCAAATGGTTTGATAAATAAGGCTTAATGATTCCGTATACATCTAAAAAGAAAATGGAACAAATTGAAAAGAATATATCTAAGAAAAATATTTTATAAAAGATGAAGTAATTGATTAATGATTGATATCCACACATGAACTTGACATCTTATAAATCGATGATTGGCATCGAAGGAACCAGAGTCGTATTTGGGTGATTCCTATCTGAAAACCACTTCAAACCAATGTATACATTCGAAAGTGAAGACATGTTGAAGATGATGATTATTGAAGACTGTGGATCTTCATAGCATGAGGACTGCTTGTTGACATGCTATGGTTCACTCCCATTATAGAGTTATTTATAGTAGTGATCTCCTCGTTATGAAGATTTTTTCGGATTGCAAGGGATTCTCGCCTAGTAATGGCCGAGGAAAGTGCCTTCGATTTCGTTCAGTCCCAGAATGAACATGTTTGGACGACTGTCTGACATTGAATTTCTAAGGCAAAATGTTTGACTTTTACAAATGTACATCTGCTTGGTGGTAGAGAAGGCAACTTCTCTTAACTTAACACCCTTCTCCCAGACATACGAGCTCAGAGGTTGTAAGCTTGTGGGATTCAAATAGTGATCAAAGGAATTGCAGTGTGGCATTCAAAGTGGAACATGTTATCATCAAAGTGTGGTTTTGTATGAATAGCATGGCTTTGAAGAAATTGAGCGTAGCCTCGCAAGCCTAAATATGATGGGATTCTATGTGATCAGATGTATGCTTGAATTTCGGATAGTAGTGATTTGGGTTATCAAATGTTCTGAGCCCTAGGTACCAGATACGTCTGGGCCTTATGACAGGGATGTGCAAAGTCCGAGTCCTTGGATGTTATTCGTAGATTGTATCCTCTTTTAGCCCTTATGTTGTTGTATAAAGATGTCCGAGTCTTGGACGTAAGCGGTGGATACAGATTGATCTTTCCACGAATTTCCTATCATGTTGGAAATCCAATCCCAATATGAGATTTACGCTTTTGATTGTGTTCGCAAAATAGCTGTAATGACTTGCAAACAT
Organism: Allium cepa; assembly: GCA_030765085.1. Taxonomy (NCBI): domain Eukaryota; kingdom Viridiplantae; phylum Streptophyta; class Magnoliopsida; order Asparagales; family Amaryllidaceae; genus Allium; species Allium cepa. The sequence continues at coordinate 378,685,303 of CM060932.1, forward strand.
TCAGCTACCCATTTTTGGTATCATATATTCCATTCATTGTATTCCGTTGACCTAGTCCGGATATATTACCTTAGACTTAGTCCGAGTATTGATACCTTATTTGAATAAGTTTATTTAAAAAGTGTTTTCAAATGAGTGTCATTAAAAATAATATCAAGTGTATTTTGGTATAAAAGTGTTTTGGTTATCATAAGGTAAAAACCCGTCTGTGTTTATGTATGGGCATGGTATTATGAGATACCCTTCTTTTCAAAGGTTTTGATAATATAGTCATTTTAAATTTCGAGTATCCCATGCTAGTTTATCAAGCCTGATCCGGATATTTTTAATACTCGGGTCAGATCTGAGTAGTTTCAGGTTTAGTTGAAGACGGTTGGAGTTTCCAGAGGAGAGCTGGAGGTCTTCATCATCGTATGGACGTGTTCTATTATTCGCTGCATTTATTGCATTTGTTTTGTTGTTTTCAGCATTTGTAAGGACAAAGGTTTATAACCGTCCAGGTTGAATCTAGTTTGACTCTGATATTGTATTTTAAAATTTTCCACTGTAAAGATTATTATTGAAATAATATATGTTATTCCATTCATGTGAGATTTTGTTCTGTCTTTATTTTCTTTCTACCTTTGATGATCCATCTTTTCGTGTAATTTGAGTTGGACATGTGTGGTTTATTGTCGATTCAAAGGGTACGAAAAAAATGGGTCGTTACACAAAACGTGAGAGGTGGCCAAGTTATGCGGATTTCTCGCATTAGGATACTTTTACATCTCATCTTGATTGGATTTGGTAGCGCTATCAGATGTGAAATACTCGGATACTAGTAAGGTTTGGTAGGGTCCAGCTTAGAGATTTCCGAGAATTGTCATGGAGTAAATAAGCTTCCCAGAAGTATATTACTGAAGGTATACTTCAAGGGAGGTGCACCCTCCTAGTCATTTGTTGGAGATTCTTCTTTTCCAATTTGATTCGAACCCTCAAATCTATTTCCTTATTTGCACCGGGAAGAGTCAACCACTCTTCGCAGAGTTTAATTATTTATCCATTCTTTATGTTTGGATGTTGATTTATGTGGGTGTGAACCCGTTTCGTGTTCAACGACGTGATCTCACGTTTTGTGTTTAATTTCAGACACATTGATTAAAGTTTTACCCATACCAAACATATCATCTGACCCGAGTTGTTTGTTTTTTCTAAACCTTGGGTGCTCATTTTATTTGAGTAGCTCGAGAGTAGTAGGTCTTTATTGGGACTCTTTTGAAAATGGCGTCGAAGCAGGAGGCTTTCATCTTCTTTGTTATCTATGCCACTGTATTATTTAGTTTGTGTAAGCGTAATTTGTTTTAGCATACCTAAAGATAGGTTGTTATAACTACCTAAGCTATTTGCAGTACTTTTGTATAACTCTGATAACTCCCTGTTAAGGAATAACCTGATGTACTATCGACTATTATTTTTTATTTAGCAGTTTCATTGTAAGGTTTTTTATTCTGTCCTTGAATTTACCCCACGACGATTCATCTTTTTGATGCTTGGGCAATGACACACGAATACTGAGGAAGTGTTAAGGGTCCTTCCTACAGGTAAGGTGGGTCATCACATTAGTGATCACCCTAAATTTGAATTGATCATGCCCCCGAGTAAATTCCTCTTAGTATCGAATCGATTCAGGGCGGTGTTGACTGTTCTTCTCATGGTATGTTAATCCAGTTTGCCTTGTTCCAACTCCAAATGCTCCCGCATCGGTTTTCGGCCTTAGGTTCTGAATTTCAATTGCTCCTGCGGCTCTTTGTTGTCCTAACCTTTGGAAAAATCCATCTAGCATCTTTTATTGCCTATCCATTATTCCATCTTACATTTTTTTGTTATTCTCATCATCTCCTCTCTGATCACATAGATGGATTGATTGGAAATTGAGGACGCCTCCTGATTGCCCCATGCTCTGGTTAACTTCCTATAATCATAGATCTATCATTAGACCCCTTCATCTTCTCCAAACTTAAGATCCATGCTTTAGGTTGTCAAATCTAGCTCTCTCTCAATGAAAGCACAAAAATGTTAATGCCAAAATTGGCACCAATACCCAAGTATTAGATGAAAGCATCAATTCTAACAAACTAAAGGTAAAAGCGAAAAATGAGATACAGTTTTACAGTGGTTAGGCAAATTCTCCAGCCTATGCCTACATTAATCTGTATTATTAGTCGTTTTCACTCTGGATTACAACTAATTTTATCAGATCTGAGCATAATCTAGTGGATCTCAGATTTGCAATAGAGTTTCTAAAGAATATTTGAGGAAGGCGATAGGTGTGAAGAAAATGTAGAATGTGGGTCCCTTCTTCAGTTGCTATAGGGGTAATATTTATAGAGAAACCCGCCAGTAGACTCAAGCATCCATATTGAATGAAGTCTAGATGCATGTCTAAGTATGTAGGAGTGAACATGCCAGCCCAATCTCCAACAAAAACCTCTCGAAGAGGTTCCTCCTAGTATTAGCTGGTGTTATCTAGGTGAAAACCCTTTATCTTATTTGTCTTACCTTTCTATCTCCAATTTGAAGCTTTCCAAACTCTTTTTTCTAAAGATCTAGTTCCTTCTGATGATTTACCCGATATTGCTTGAATTTTCCTGCTTTCTTTTCTTTTTACTTTGAAATTCTTAGTGTTGCTCATTTATCTTCTGGAAACAACACTTTACTATTATTGCTTGAAAAGCTATTTGGAGTGTAAGGAGATTGGGAAGTGCCAAGTGGAAGAAAAACCTTTTGGTACTGAGAAATTTCTCCGAGTTGTCTACTTAGTCTCAATTTCCATCAAACTTCTCGAGTTTAATTTTTTAGCATTTATAAGCATATTTCTTAGTCCGTGCCTATTCTCGTCTTCATTTTGGCCTTCTAAATCCAGTTGAAATCGACCTGGCTAAGTACACATGTTAGAGATTTTAGGGAAGTCAGTTCCTTATTAAAGTACATCAGGTCATCATGGTATTTGGTAGCAGTTAAATACCTATTGAAAATCGAGAGTCGACTGGAGGGATGTATTGCGCAGACTGAGAGTTGGGAGTCGACCAGGGCAATGTATTTAACAAACACTTAGGGGAAATTTCATGGTGGACATGCAACACTAATGGAGATGCCTGTTGAATGAGTTTGGTGCTAATGTGGGATTCTATATGGATAGTCAGGCTCGACGCAGCACGATAAGAGGCTATAAAATAGAAAGGAGCCAATACTAATGGTTCTTGTATGCAAGGATCTGACGTGACGTGGTATGGGTGGACGCCGATGCTGTATAATAAGAGGCATTTAGCACTATGATTGAGAGATGGACATAGCTGCATATAATGAGTCATACATCGAGTTTGCATTTTGCGGTTCTCCCTCTCCAATCATAGTGATGATATATGTATTTATGAGAGAGCAATTCCCAAAATCGCCTATGGGTGGTATTTTCCTATTGGATGACTCTAGTGATGTTGGTCGATCGTTAGTGTGAGGTTCGATTTGTAGTTCAATCCTTTGTGTTAAGAACCCATTGGTTTTGACCTTTGGAGTTCATGGACACTGGTAACACAACAATTTGTTACTTAGAATAGTTTGAAGTTAACTGCAGATGATCATCACATATTTAATTTGTAATCATTCACCAAACATTTATCTAACCCATTCCTTTTCCATTTTTCCCCACCATAAGTGGACAGGGCAGCAGGTGATTGACCCATTTTTGGTACTTGGAGAATCGTGCTTATCTTTGAAGACTGCTTTTACCACATTTACTCTCTATGTATTTTTCTTTCATATTAGTACATTTTATTCCCTTATACCAGACTTTGAGAGATATTTTTCTTTGTACTTTATATTAAACCACGTACTGAGTTTCCTAAGACCGTGATTTGGATATTTTCAGAGATAGACTTTTTCTATGTTATATTTTTTTATTCCTTCCACTATGAGTTTTGAAAATTTAGTATATCTTATATTATATATGTTTATCTTAGTCTCTGGAATGATAAAGGTTAGAATCCCGACGATTCGCATGTCTTGGCACGATGCAAGGCTAAAAAGCACACTGAGGTTTGGATCTGCGTGTGTCAAGAGCTATGGGTTGTTACAACTACCAACACGATAATGGATTATGATAGCATCCACACCCACCATATTGTATCACATACATGTGTCAAGTATATGGTATATCTCTTGATAATTCCCATACACGGACAACAATGGTAGGTGTCCCCATCCCTTCATCATGGTACAACCAGAAATACTATCTTCCAAAACTACATATCATCTCATACCAAAACTATTGACTATAGAGTTGAACCCCACAAAACATACCTTCAATAAATTGAACACAACATACGTGAAGTCGTGGGAAAACATATCAAACCACTTACATACTAAGATAACACAGTACTCTACATACTAGTTATCTTGTTTCATGAGTTGCATATGCATTCCGTCTCTTGTCTCTCAGCCTTATCATGTTCCTCATTGGTCCTTCGATCACCGTATTGATCATCTAAACCTTCATCTTAAAATCTATATTATCCCCGTCTTTGTAATCATACAATAGGTTTTGAATTGAACTGAACCATTGAGTAGTTTCGAACCTCCATGAACCTTGATGGACCTCTCCAAATCAAGTTTAGTACTCTTAGATGTGACTCGAATCAGGTCCAAGATATATATTCAGCGTTCCAGTTATATGTCTGATTAATATGTTAATATGCTACTTAACCAAGTCTTATACCAGCTAATCAATTATTTATACAGGCTTAATGGGTCAGCTTAAAACTCTTATTCTGTTTCCCTTATATGCTAGTTTAGGAAAACTTAATGCCAACATAGGGAGAGCCTTATTCCACTTATGGACATTTTATGTTTCCTTGTGGGGTCACTACAAGAAAACTTGTTTTTTATGGCATTAAGTACCAGCGTTTCAAAGCTTAATGCAACTATTGATCATTTGTAAGAACAAAAATAAATAAGTAAACGCTACCTATTTTCCCGCCAACATTTGGTAAAATGAAGTTTTGTTTGTCGCTCGGATCTTTTTCTTCCACTAAGCACCAAAACACTATGGAAAGCGAAAATAAAAACAATGTGACGGCCATTTTTCAACTGCCTGCCTCTCCACTTCGGTCTTGTCCTCTCAAACTTTCCCACTCATCTAACTGCCATCATCTCATCCACTCCTTATCTCCTTTAAATTCCAGGCTAGTCGTGTCGCATCTCCACTCAATGCAAACCCTAGATTACTTTATCATTATAATCCTAAACACCTAAATCATATAAGAAATCCTCTCCTCCTTAGAGTCAGGCAGCCTCCAACTACCAACATCAATCATCATGCCACTCTACACTCTCCCTCTTCGGTGTTCCAGTATCCAAATCTTAATTCAAGCTCATAGCATCCATCAGCCTGAGCCCATAAATGCAGAGAAAGGTGTTTTTGTTATTTTTTTGTTAAAATTAAATATCAGATTTTGTGTGGACTGCATTGTTAGTTTTGTTAGTTAAACTGTTTTGGTTGGATTTTGTTAAACTGTGTATTTTGAGCATGCTTTTCCATCTGGTGAGCTTAAGGAAAAAAAATATGCAGTATAAAATTAGATATTTTTTTCCTTTATCCATATAGATAGATTGAAACTATCCATAAACCTTTGAGAAAATATGCATTCTATTTTTTTGTTGCCAATGGTCAGCAGTATTCTAGAAAACTTAGGACTAAATGTTGTTGTTGACATCTCTAAATTTTGCTCAAATGAGATACCATTTGCAGATAGAAAGATATATTGTTGCTGAAGAATACATCTTAAGTTTGTTTAATGTATTGTGGATTACTGTCATAACCTGTAGTAAGGTTTTATTACTATCATACTACTATTAGGATTATACTAGGATTATAAATTATAATCCTTTTTATGAATTTATGCTTCCGTTCTATATATGCATGTGCAGTTCGGCTACTTGTAATTTGCTTAACTAGCCAATCAAGTCAATGAAATAGACATATCTTGAATTCTCTTTCTATGAAGTAACGTTGAAATGCAACATTGCAATAATAGTCCTAACGTAAATTGTTACATCTATTTAACTCTATCAAGTACATATTTCAAGAAGAAAGTGAAGAGCGGAAAGGTACGAGTAAAGATCAGAAAGCTCTGGTTTTATCACTTGGTCACTGATTTTATCTTTTGGTCTCTCCATGGGAATTTTGATAGTGGGTGAAAATATGCACATGGATAGAGGAGAGAATGGTAATTTGTTTCATAGTTTGAGTTCCAGAAATCATCATTCCATGAAAATTTGAAAGTATGCTGAAAACTACTTTAAGGAACAACATTAGGAAGAATTCTCAACACCTTATATGTTTTTTGTTTCTCTTCAATTTTTTATTTCTCAAATTGTCATAAGCTATAAATTACGTTTCATTCATGATATCTATCTGCTTACATTACTACTCGTAATTGCAAGCTTCGAAGAAATACTCTGGGCAGTAGATAAACAAGAAATGTAGAAAGGTGCCATGTTTTCTTTAAAATCTTAGTTTATGAGATATTGTAATTGACAGTTGTGCATAAGTCCATTTGTTTTTTAGTTAAGCCCGTAGCCAATAATGGTTTGTTTACTTGAAAAAATGTACTAAATAAACCTAAGGGCACCATGCGTATACATCAATCATTTTTCATTTTAATGCATATGCATTGCATATTAGTTCATTTGTTCTATATTTTGATGAATAATTATTTTTTTAAAAACTGATTTTGTTGTTGGTTTGGGTGTTTTTGGGTGTAGACATTGTTTTTTCATTTTTTCGATACAAAAAATGAATTTTACAAAACAGCTATTAGGAATGGTGGAGACTAAATTTGATATATATATTTAAATAGTACACCTATGATCTTAAGATTACTACAGGATAATGAAACACTGTATGAGATATCACATGTACAACTCTGCATTTTTGGAATTTATTTAGAATCATATTGCATATAGGGAACAAGTTTACGTGGAAATGTCCTTCTGAACTGCAGTATATCTACTTAGCATAACATCATAACAAACTAAAATGTTATGGATCCCAGAAATATGGAGAAGACCCCATAATAAAGACTGTCATCAGTGCATTGTAAAAGATAAAATCAGTGAGCATCATTTCTCTCTATATTTCTTCATACCTTTCCTGGTGCAGTATTAGCTATGGTGCTTGTCATACTTACTGGATTATACAGCTTTGGAAAAACCTAGTTAGATTGGTGATAACTGGATCAGAAAATGAGAGCAGTTTTGCAGTTCGTAGAACAATCAGGTAATTAATAATACCTGCTAGCTGCTAGTTTTTTCTAGTAATGTTAAAAATAATATATTGTGCATTTTGGTGTCCGTCTTATTCTTGTATACAATATGTCTGCTAAATATATTTTTTCAAGAACAATACTACTGAATATTTGGTTTTGTATTGTAACAAACTACCAGTCATTTCCTAATGTTGCCGTTGTTAATCATTCTAAAGTTAGAATAAACATCATGCTTCAGGAAGCATATACTCTTCAGAAAACAAAACAAACCGTATTGAACTAGATTTAAATAGGAATCATATTGCTCATTCAAAGAAGGCAACCTCCTCTCTGATTTCTTTGCAATGAATCAAACTTCTATTGAAATGGGAATTTGTTACATAGTAACGGTCAATATCTGAAATAAATAATATGGCTTCTGAATCACATGGGTAGTGGTTGAAGCCAAATGATTGCAGCGATAGTAGCAATAGGATGGCCACCGAACATGAAGAACTGTAATTGATGAAGGCACAATCTGTGTATCAACTTCATACTCGCAAAAGTAAGTATTTTTACTAATGGATAATTTTATGTTGTACTGCTATGTGGTGAACTTAACTTAAGATGTTTCTTTAAATATATTTTTGTTTACCTTAGCATTAAGATACATAGAACTATATTAGATAAATGTGCTGAACATATTATTTTAATTTTTTTGGTTTTGTCTTGAAACTAAAATAAGATGAACTTAGTGACTGAATTAGGTTGTTTTGTCATAAATCATAGAACTAAAGAGCACTTTATGATCAATGTTTGCTGTGAAGGTTTTACTTATTTTCCATTATTACATCTCATGCTGATTTTCTTCCTCTAATGCACCAATTTTTTTTCACTTTTATTCATTAAACTCGGTTTGTTTGTTAATATTGTTTTTATATTTTATGTTAATATTTGCTAAGGCCACTTTATGAACTTGCATTTGGTCCATTGTCACATCGAAATGACCTTGGTGTCAGAACAGTCATGCAGAGGAAGGAATTTTGGTATATACAAAGAAATAACATGATTTTGAGTGTTAGGTTACATGCTTTGACAATTGTAGACTGATCGATGTTATATTTCTTGATATTGCATGATGTAGATACTATAACATTCTAGTTTTTTAATGATAGTGGTCTGCAGGGCTGTATTATTTTGGATAAAGTATTAATGCCACCTTAACTAAAATTCAAACTTCAAATTACTATATTTAAAAGTTTTTTTATACTCACCATGACGAATCCAACAGACAGTCTTGTAACTTTATTTTAAGATTATGTTAAGCAGACTTCATGCATGAGTGTAACACTTATTTTCTTTTTTACAGCGAATCAAGTGACTCCGGAGATGAGTATGCAGCTACTTCTTTGTACTTTAATGTAAAGAATTTTCCTACGCATGAATATCATTGAAACGTCACATATTGTAACAAGTTTAACTTAAAGGAGGGTGGAAGTTATATGACCATTAAACATGCAATTTGTAGATTTGTTTATAGTTTCTCTAGCAGTGATGAAGATCAAAGATCTTCGTACTCGTGAGATGGCCAGGCATAACCATTCTTGTCAATGTGAGACCTCCTCTTATTTATGGTTCTCTTCTGTATTTTTTTTGTAGAAAATTATGATTATTTCTAAGCCTGTAAAGGTTTGATTTCGGATGATTTTGACTATATTTTTGGGCTCTGGTATTGGTTTCGTACAGCTAAACATGAAGCTTGAATTGCTGATAAAGATATATTGAATTCTTCTCTGATTGTTTAGCTAAGTGGATCGGTTGTAAGTGATTTATTTTGGAAATTTTGATATTTGTTAATTATGATATCATTATAACTTCTAAATTGCAATTTTATTTTTCTGTATTAAAAAAATTGCGAAAATCCCTTAGTAATAGATTGTTATGATTTAAACAATAATGGCAAGCATGAACTGATGGGGTGATGAGTTTGACTTTGTTAGATGGACGAATAACAAATGTTTGCAGGTTTATAATGTTATTTTATTTCAATGTATTTAGAATATTGTGAAGGCGTTTGCACAGCTAGAAAAACTGCACCAAACTGGAGGCGCTGAACATTTATTTTTTCTAGCAACTCCCAAACAAACGAAACCAAACAAGGTCAGGCTTAAATTTCGAAAGTTTCATGACAACTCAAAACTTATCGACTTATAATTGCAGAAGCGATCAAACTTAATATGGTCTACGGTCACTACTCTTTTGAGCTAGTTGTTTCAAAAATTGAATTTGATGCCTGACAATCATAATTGTTTATTTATCCACCCCATCTCCATTTTAATGAATGACATTTTTGTAGAAAACATTTTCACTAGTGGGTATGCATTTACTCAAACGGATATGAGTGCATATTGCTCATTTTAAGAAAATGTCTCTAGTAGCACTGCACATAATAGCACCTCACACAAATTAAGAGAATGGACAGGATGAGATTTATGGCTCTTACATTCCAAGTGATTTTAATTTGAATAGTTTTTAGTTTGTCTTAAAATAATGCTCAATGCTCATATAATGTAGAACTCCACACTCAATGAAATATTACCATGAGATTATGGGCTAAATATGTATTTGTATTAATTTTTATACATCAGTAATATCAATGAGCTGATCACGACAATTATTTTTAGTACCAGGTATTATTTTTATGTGACTCTTTATGTAGATTTTTAAAAGTCAACTAATTATTGGTAGTTTTACGGAGAGCAGAAGGTTAACTTTATGGTTGCAATAGATTTTACAAGTATGCTTGCAAACTGTAAAGTTTGCTTCCTATTATTTTTAATATACAGTCATATAATCATACTTATCATGTTTACTAGCATCAAATGGTAACCTCTGCCTCCTGGATTCCTCGTATTATATTGATCCATCTGGTCGTCCAAATGCTTATCAAAGTTTGAGCAAACATTCAATTCATATACGAGACTGCCAAAAATCTCTTTTTATCTTTCTCGTAATTTTAATAATTTCACAGGCAATACTAAAAGTTGGTGAGGTTTTACAAGTTTATGACACTGAAAAATGCTTTCCTGTATAGGTTTTGGAGCAAGGTCGACTGATGGTCTTGTATCTCATTACTTTAATTTGAATAGCAGCACAACCTATTCTGAGGTGAACTTTCCCGCTAGCCTGTAGTATTCAAGTTTTCAATAATATCATATTAATTTTTTCTGAGATATTTATGTTGCGGCTTAGTGTTTTTTTTTGAACTGGTACTTTATATACAACAAATCGTTGGGACAACATATCCCATGTCAAATAAATGTTCGAAAGCAAGTTTCGAACTTGTGACATCTTGCACCAAAGCCGAATCAATTAACCACTTGAACAAAGTTGCTTGTCATTTTTGGTACAAGGCACGTTTAATAACTATCAATGCTGTTATTTTAGGTAAAGCATTTTCATTTTTGGTCCATTAAGTTAGATGAGATCATGGATCACATTTAATTTAGTTATACCTATATGCACAAATTTGCATGATGTGGATATGCAATATAATGTGGAAAATGGAGAGTACTTGTGTAATTTCAATGACGGTTGAAACAACAAACACTAGTGAATCCTAAACATTCAATTTTCTTTATTAATATAAAAATATATAATCAAAGATGTATAGTGGCATTGATATCATTTCACAAGAGTACGATTGAAAGTGTGGTCTACTTTTAGTCATTAAGCGTAGTGATATAAGTAAAGACATGTATGGGTATTGATGTCATTTTATGTCATGATAAGAGCTGATCATTGCACACTGTCTCCCTCCTTATGTTTAAGTTTAAGTTAATCAAAAAATAAGTTATGAAATTCTAAGTTTGAGCAATTGAGATAATTTATAAGTTTAATAGTGATAATAATATTAAATAATGATTTGCATAAATCAACTAAGTTTCATGCAAAAATTAACTAAGTGTTATATAATTAACAAGTTTATAATAATAGTAGTAGTAATAATAATAAAAAATTAACTAAGTTTATGAAAAATTTATAATTTTGAGATAATTTATAAAATTATCCAAGTTAATAAATTTAAGTTTGAGATAATTTATAAGTTTAAGCTAAATAAAATACAAGTCATGACATTTAAGTTCTACTAATTGAGATAATTTATAAGATTGAGCTAATATAAACAAATTTATAAATAAGTTAACCAAGCTTTATAAAAATTTAACTATTTGTATAAAAATTAACCAAACAGTAAAATAAATAGCTGCTTGGTGGCATATTGAAAAAATTATAGCAACCATGATTGTACACTAAGCTCTAGAATACAACATTCAAATTTTTGTTATGCGATAAAGCATAGTTACATTAGTATGTTCTATTGTTTTAATTGACAGTTATTGTCTACAGACTACAAGGTTGTCGCCTGTTTCATACAAAAAGATGATTACTTTTGGGAGAATAAAGGTTGACACATTATGCCAGGTTCTTATTGTATTATAACTTTATTTTTCTTCCGCCTTGATGGGTCTGCCTTGACGAACTTGGTTACACCAAGATATGCAATTTCAGTTCTAATTAAATACTTATTATCCTTCACTTGCCTTTTCAGTTGTTTATTTCATTTTGTTTCTGATATTTCAGTTGTATAAACTTCTCTATGTATGGATTTTATGTTAACTTTTGTCTTGAAACTACTATACTTATATACTAGTCGCGTGACTATGTACACTTATATACTACTTCTGTATCAATGTATGGTAATACTACTTGTGTTTATGGTAGTTCATTTGTTCATGTATTTTTTGTTTATTATTGGACTATTCATTATTACCGTTTAATATAAATTATGAATAAAGTGAATTGAAGAATGAACGAGGTAGCAGAATGTGAGAAATAGACAAAGAAAAGCAAAAATATCTAGTGAGGTTTACCAAACGCTACGGAAAAAATATAATGGTAGAAAAAACGCCACAAAAAAAATTGTTGCGGCGAAATATATATTGTGGCATATAATAAAGGCAGCTATAAGGTTTGGGTTTAAGTTGTAACCCAAACATCACTTTTGGTGGCGTTTCAACGTGCTACAAAAAAAGATTTACTGTGGCTTTTTTGCCGCCGCAATAAGGCACATTATAACAGCGTTTACAAGAATGCAACAAAAAATATTAGTTTTTTAGTTGCATATCATATGGCGGCGTTTTCTAAAATGCCACCATAAGTTATGGTTGCATTTTTTGTATGCCACCAAAAGTACTTTTTGGTGTAGTGGGTTGTTTTAGAACTAACCATTCTCCATCTCTTTTATATGCTAGCTTAAGTGAATTTATGTCAATTAAAGATGAGTCTAGGCAAAATTTTGTCTAGTTACCTTTACTTTCTCTCACCGAGATCCATTCCTTTCCACCTCGATTCTTTGTCGTCATTCCAACGCTTTTATGAGGTTCTTTTATTCTTGCATTGGATGTCTATTTCTTTACGATACTTACATAAACATCCATACATTACCACGTAATTTTAATAATTAACTCGGCTTCAAAAGTGGTTATTTAACTTCCAGCAATCCTTATACCTCCAAGAACATTCAACTAAACATATATCAATTACACAATAATCCAAACATACCACAATTATAGTTATATTAAGTAAAAATCATTTATTGGTTTTCTAACTCTTTTATATCTCATTTAATTGGTTTATTTAGTATCAATATCTTAGCATTATCACAATTAAGATTAATACAAACCCAATCCAACATTAATCTATTTCATAACATGACGATTCTACTTTGTAGTCCTAGTGTAATGACCTGCAAATTTGACAAATCTACTTTAATTAACAACAGTCCTCTAATTTAAGTTAATGGTTAAAAGGAGATTTTAAGCGAAGTTATCTTTTTAGGCATTTGGACCATAAGGTTATTTTAGTATACTAATGATATACTTCTGAAAAAAGCATTTCAAAAGTGGGTATTTTAGGGCTTTATGCCTCTTCGATCAAATACACCACTTTTTTTTCTCTAAATGCAATGTTTCGTAAAACCCTAGGGCATTCTCCACTCCATCCTTCTACATTTTCTGACCTCTTCTTCCCCCCTAGATCTATTCTTTTCTTTTTAATCTCAAAAGGTCAAATAGATTACGATGCAGATTCCCTGCATATATATGCCAAATCGAATATCACGATGAGATAATAGATGACAAGTGTATTAATACCTCAGTTATTAATTTTTATGGCAACAACCATATAAAATAAAGATACTATTGTTTTTTCAAGTTATATAGTACATAGTGTAGAATATTACAAAAATGATGAACCGAAGACTGCACGGTATAAATATTCAAGATAAAGATATGAAGATTCATAAGTTTAAAGATAAAGAAACGAAGATCCCAAGGTTATAATTTAGTGTTTAGAGTTATTAGAATATATTATTAAAGTCCTTGATAGCAATCTTCAACCCTTATCTCCAATTTCTAATCCTTGATATTTTAACTAAAAATAAATTATTTAAATTTCAATATATATATTTGAATATTTTGTAAAAGTTTTAAAGAGTTCAAAATATTTAAAAACCATGTTCAAATTATTTTACGAAGTATTGTGGTATTTTCAAAAATTAGTAGGATATGTGTAACTTCCCCCACTTGGAGGCCCAAAACTAACTGCTATCGATGCTGCAATTATCCATAATTTTTAATTCTCGGTGATCAAATGTTGTAATGTTAGATACATTGATATAACAGAAACACCTGAATATGAAAAAAAATTAAACTCATAAAACAAATTTCTCATTCTAGTTCAATCTCTCTTCAAATTGATTACATAATCCCACTTTCATAAACCATGTTCAGAGAAATATAGTTATTACAAATTACGCCAAGAGTGATATATGAAGATGCCCCTTGATGATCAGAGTCAAAACATAGGCAATTAAACGACTTTTCCATTACAACCAAAATACAACGGCGTTATCCCGCCTTATAGCAAGGCTGTGATACTAAGAACTTGACTGGAAACCAAAGACAATTTGAGTCGAAGATCGGTTATACACAGGTTCACTATGGATACCAGCAAATTTGGTCTGAATCTAGATCAAGCTACAATTGATATGCGACAAGCAAAGCTGTGAAAACCAACGTTCCAAATTTCAGGTCAATTGGAGTTCGTATGCTCAAGATATGGATAGATCGACATCAAGAAAACCGACCTCATTCGTATCCATACGATTTTGTATCCATCCATGAAGGAAGAGTTAGTTCGTATCCATCAACTTCAGTCCTCCTTCGTATCCATCCATGTCCCTTATATCCATCAAGTGCTGGAATCGATTAGATTTCATCTACTTGGCTCTAAACCCTCTTCGTATTGATCCTTCCAACCACACAGTTCGTATCGATCGGCCAATGATCGATACGAAGCTTCCCACCGAATACTCGATATGAAGAGCACGTAACAAATTGATACGAATGGCATCATTCCCAATCGACATGAAGCACCCCATGGTTATGTTGAATATGCGCTTTGCGCTTATATGATTTTTGTTTGATGATAATAAACATATATATATTCATTTAAATGTATTTGGTAATGTACTATTTTGTTTTTCATAGATTAAATAAATATTTGTTGAATAAAATTAAATTACACTGAATTCAAATTTGAATTCAACCAGAACAAGTTAAACAGATTTTGAATTCAAACAGAAATTTTATTCAAACAAATATTTATTACAATTTTGAATAGTACAATTTCAATCTCTCACTATAACTATACAACTTTGATTACAATCACATCACATTTCACATTTACAGTTAACCTCACTACATATCACTCACACTCGTATTTTTATCTTCAACTGCATTCCAGTTTGAATCCAGCATCTGAGAAATCTGCAAAAATATTCACTAACGCAGTAAAATTGAAAAAGAAATATTTTTGCAATATAAAATGAAATACGATTTTTGAAAATATGATTTGTCTCAGTTATTTGGGTTGTTCGTCATCATTCACACTTGATTTCATCACAAAGTCGTGCACATAGATATTACAGGGACAGGTATACATAAGTGGCTGCAGTACACACACATACATTTGTACACGTGTACACTGCCTCGCTAACTCGTGTGCACAAATCAAACAAAAGCACTGCTAACAATTCAGCACAAGGTCAAACCCAAATAACACACGGGATTCAACTCAAGGCAGACCACAAGTGCAAGGCACAGTGCAGAGGTCTCAACAGGAAAATCAAACAATAATCAAGTGATCAAAAGAATATGGATTGCAACAAACATGTATGCAGCATCAAGTCAGGCATGAAGAGAACACAGTGAAAACTCGAGTCACAGTACAGGCCACAACAACAAGTAGTACAAAAAGCAAGTGCAATTCGAACCAACATGGCCAAGACTACTGCATGCAACATGGAATGCAAAGACAATGCACCAATGCAAATTCAAACAATGTCCAAACAACAACATGAAGTGAA
Source organism: Allium cepa (assembly GCA_030765085.1). Classification (NCBI taxonomy): domain Eukaryota; kingdom Viridiplantae; phylum Streptophyta; class Magnoliopsida; order Asparagales; family Amaryllidaceae; genus Allium; species Allium cepa. The sequence continues at coordinate 378,701,071 of CM060932.1, forward strand.
CCAAGTTCAAGCCACAAGTGTACATGAATACAACTCGACTGCAACAGTACAGTCATGAAGACTGCAAGAACATGAACATAGGATCAGTACAGCAACAATGAAACTGACTCAAAGCACAAAAGTGCAACAGTGAAGTTCAGCTATGCAAGTGAAACAATAAACAGTGAAGAACATGGACTGCAACATTCAAGTGTATATTGAAAACAAGCTGCATGAATACAACATGAAGTACAATCACTTACAACATGTATGCAGCCCAATGAACCAGTGTCAAGTTCATGCAGTGCACATGTGAATCAAGTGATCAACCTGAAGTACACAACATGACATGAACAACACAATTGAATCAAGTAACCAACTGCAAGTGCAAATGACCAGGACTCATGCAACAGACCCAACAACTAGTGCCAACATGAACATAACAGGTGAAGCATCACCAAAGACTCAATAGGGAACAACTAAATCAATTGCAACAACTCAAGTGCTACCAGTGAAACACAAATGAACAAATATCACAATGAACCAACAATACATGCAGGTGAACAGAAGTTTTTGAATCAAAACATAATCAAGGCAAGTTGATAACAGGGAACACAAGTGTGGCAAATGCAATATGGTGAAGCAGCATGTAATGACATTATATACAAATGTAAAGAACAATGGTGATGCACTGCAGATATCCAGATAGCAAGCACATGTATCCAAGTACAAGCTTGTGTCGAAGTTACCGAAGTCAGCATGAAATTTTACAGGGCAATCAACAGAGATGATCAAGTGACCAAAATTAAAGCTAACACAATATATACATGATGCAAATGCACAAGTACAGGCTGATCAGAAGATGGCCAGAGATTACATTTCTCAGTGAAGTCGAAAAAAAAACAGTAAACAAGCTATAGTTTAAATCACGAAATCAATGCTACAGTGGAGGAATGCAAAGATGACTGAAGCTGTGTCAATCAAGATGATTAAACAAGTCGAAAAATTCATGTACGCATTCTTTGAAATAGCCAAAGTATCAAAAAGAGGAAAGTTTTAATGCCGTGTGAACCAAGAAATCAACAGTCGAAAATATACGTGTGACAAAGTCAAATGTCACAAATTAAAGCCGTGGTCAACACATGAATTCGAAACCGTGTTATTCAAGTTATTTGAAGAAGTCAGAATCAATCTCAAACATTCAAGCATCATCAAGTGGCCGAGGTAATTCATTGACAAATTCAAACACGAATATACGAACGAAAACTCAGGGGATCGAACCCTATAAAAACCAAACTATCATCATCGGCATAAAAAGGAGTTCGCAATACAGAAATCAAGCAATTGCAAGCAATAAAAAGAACATACCAATTCGAACACGAACTCCATCGAAGCAGCCGCATAAGCAACGAGGAATCAATCGATCAAGGCGACACGCAAAATATCAATGGAGTGATCGAATTAAAGCCGGCGACTTCAAGCCCTAATTTCCAGAGCAGAGAGAACGAAAGCCCCAATTTTACAAGCCCTAATCTCAGAAAGAAGAAAACAACGGCCGGCATTATTCTCAAACAAAAAAAAGGGGAACCGGGCCGATAAAATAAAAAGGAGAAAGGGGACGCAAATTTTTAATTAGTGGGCTGGCCTTTATTATTAAAGGGGAATTAGTTTTTTTATTTTGGGCTTAATTTTTAGAGTTTTTTTTTATTTTTAATTAAGCAAAAATTACACATTCAAGTTCATATTTTAATTTTTGCTCCTGGTTGTATTTTTTGAAGTTGTTTTTCTTTTCAAGTCAAAGGAGTAGTAAATCACCACCTAGGTTTAGGTAGTGTCAGATTGTCTATTTTGAATTAGTTCAGTGAGCAGGGTGTGCGAGTTTGCAAAGCTCTATAGGCGGGAGCAGTGTTTGCGAGTAAGCGAAACTCTATAGGCGGGAGCAGGGTGTGCGAGTCTAGTAGAGTGTTTGTGAGCGGGAGCAAAAGGGTCTGCGAGTCTAGTAGAGTGTTTGTAAGCGTGATACTGTTTAATTCTAATAGAAATCTGTGAATGCAGCAGTAGGCAGGGGTTGCCGAAGCTGGGTAAATTTTGTGTGTGATTTACTTTTCAGCATATTTATTTCTGCTATTATATTTCTGTGTTTAATTCGAGAAAATTTGTTATAACCCTATTCACCCCCCCTCTAGGGTTAATCTAGATCCTACAAGTGGTATCAGAGCGAGGTTTATTTTTTTATTTAACTCTAGAGTCATGAGTCTACAAAATAATGCTTTTTCTGAGGGGCAATCTATTGCTAGGCCACCCATGTTTAACGGGAACGATTATGCTTATTGGAAAGTTAGGATGAGTATTTATCTTAGTTCCGTTGATTATGATGTTTGGGATATTATTGAAACTGGCTATAAACCTCCCACTATAATCGTTGGTGGTACTGAGATTCCTAAACCTAAGGATAGGTGGGATGCTAACGATAAGAGATTGAAAACAACAAATGCTAAAGCCATGAATGCTTTGATATGTGCTCTTGATAAAAATGAATTTAATAGAATTTCTTATTGTACAACAACACAGGAAATTTGGCACACTTTGGAGGTGACACATGAAGGAACTTCTCAAGTCAAGGAGTCTCGTCTAGCCCTATTCAGCAATGAATACGAGAACTTTGTGATGGACAAAGGCGAGAGCATAAAAGACATGTTTGGACGCTTTTCAACCTTGGTATACAATGCTAGAGCACTTGGGAAGGTATTCACTGAGGTAGAGCTTGTGCGGAAGATACTACGAGTTTTACCAATGAATTTTGAGGCAAAAGTCACAGCAATCCAAGAATCAAAAGATCTGAGCAAACTAAGCATGGAGGAGTTGATTGGCAACTTGATGACATATGAGCTTGAGTTAAAAGCAAAGGAAGAACGCAACAACTCCGAACCAAAGAAGAAGACGATTGCCTTAAAGAGTAAAGAAGAAAGCGATGAAGAAGATCCAATTGAAGAGCTTGCAATGGCTGTCAATAATCTTAGAAGATGGTCTAGATTCAAGCCACGCAAGAAGAAAACAAAGGGCAATAGGTCAAAAGATTCCGAAAATTCCGATAATGAACTGACGTGTTATAACTGCCACAAGCCTGGTCACATCAAACCAAAATGCCCACTTCTCAAAAACAACAAAGAAAAGAAAAAGGCGAAGAAGGTATTTGCAGCGACTTGGGATGATGAAGAAGGAGTGGAAGCTTCAGATAGCAGCTCAGAGGAGGCTAACTTGTGTTGTATGGCAAAATCAGAATCAGAAGCAACCTCCGACGAATCTAGTGAGGCAGGTGAGTTTTCTTATAAAGAACTTGTTTTTATGTGTTCTGATCTTACTAAAGTAGTTGATGCTCTCGAATCTAAAATTGAAAAACTGAAAACTGATGGGAGAGAACTTGCTCGTAAAAATTTTAGGTTAGAAACTGAACTTGAAAATATTCAAAACCTAGAATGTAAAAGATGTAAAGTTTTAGATTCAGAATTATCAAAACTGAGGAATAACTTTGAAAGTCTTGAAAATGAAAACTTGAATCTTAAGGAAACCATCGACACTAGGAGAAAGGATTTTATTAATCGATGCACCTCACTTGTCACTGAAAACTCAACATTAAAAACCACAGTCCAAAATCTTGAGAAATCTTTGAATAACTTTTCAAGAGGCGAAAAGTCTTTCAACATGCTATTGGGAAATCAAATTTTTGCTAACAATAGAAAAGGACTAGGCTTTGGGAAATCACAAAATGATGATAATGCAAAAAGTAAAAGTGTTTTTGCTCAATCTGAAATAATTGGAAATCATGTTGAAATCATAGTCATAGGAACACAAAATTTAATCAAGTCAATTTAATGAGCTCGTTTTGTAGAGAATTTGGACATAATCGAAATAATTGTTGGTATAGACCCAAACACGTGAAAACTATACTAATTTGGGTTCCAAAAGGCACAAATATAAAATCTTTGAAAGTCAAACAAACTTGGGTGCCAAAAGAAACAGATATAAATAGTTTCGGGTCTCCAAAAACATATTTTTCATATTCTGCCACTAACAACAATGGACCTATAAAAACAAATAGGTCACATAAATCTTTTATAGTGTAGGTGTGGTGGCAGGCTAAGGAACAACAACAGTGTTCTCTGGATTTCGGCTGTTCCAGAAACACAACGGGCGACAAAGCAAAGTTCCTTAGCCTAGTTCAAAGGTGACAGAATCACAATGGACAATGACGAAAAATTATCGTAAAGGTAAAACAGGTAAATTTATTTTTGAACGATATATCAAATGTGATAATCTGCACCATATTCTGAATTAAAATCAGCCAATATTGAGATGAATAAAAGATGATAATTTTGATTCTGATTTTTTCAAAATTGTTGGCCAATTATGCTTTTATGCCAAAAACACTACAATCCTTGAAATACTTTATATCGATTAATTTGGATTGCTGATGGTGTTTTTATTGATTGACGATATTATTTTTGGCTAAATCTATATTCATGGTTTCTTCTATTTACATGGCTTCAACTTAAAATCCTAATGAATTCTATTAAAAAATTGTAAAAAGGATTTTAAGAATTTTTTTGACTTGTTCTTATTTATGACATTGATTTGTGCTTAATCGATGACCAATCAGATTTTCATCTTTGAACTAATCCATATAAATTTGTTCGGTCAAATGATGGTATTTGATTACTCATGCTACACGTAGATATATTTTGGTCACTGCTTGTAAATTTGCACGATTTCAAATTCATGTGAAAAAGGACTTCAAGAAATTGTTTTTGAAATAATTATGATGTTGATTGACTGTTGATTACTCATGAATATAATTGTTTATCCTATGGTTTTCTGAAATTAACACCATGATATTTGTTTGAGTGTGAACATAGCTTAAATTCAAATTCAAAAGAATGTCATTTAAATTGATGTTAAGTTTGAGATTCTTGGTGCACACTTCATGTTTTGGTCAATCAAATTCAACGAGTGAATATTGAGTGAAATTTAAATTCAGATGCAGATTACACTGGTAATAGGTTGATAGAAAAATTACTAAGTGTAACGTGATTAATTATTTTGAAACATTCATTTGCTGCATCATTTTTTTAAAAGAAAATATCTGCATATTTTTCACTTGAAATAATTTTCAAATAGCAGAAAATTTTCTTATAAAACCCCCTCGAGAAAATCATGTTTGACCATATTTACAGCTTAATCATTTTTGAAAAATTGATTTTATAATTTTTAATTTGATTTTTAAATGACTATTTTGACTAATCCGACTCCCTTTGATTATCGAAAAGATGAATAGTGATTGAAAAAGTGATGAGTGTTGATATTTATCATATATTATAACTCGAGAAAGTATAATTAGAAAATTTCTTTAGAATTTCATAACAAGAGTTATAAAAACTTTTTGTTGGGTAATAATTCCATGACCATTACTATTTCTGTCATCCTTCTATCGACCATCACTCATCAAGATCATATTTTAGTATGTAAATTTGTGGTAGTTTACAAAGGAAATCATTTGTTCTTCAATATCTTTAAATTTGTGAAGGAAATTATTTGTGCTTCAACTTATTATATTTAGCAATAAAAATAAATATCCAAAGTATTCACTCTCATTTAAAAGTCCTCACGGCTATGCATGGGTGAATTACTTGGATTTTTTTGTTTATGTGCTTCCATGCTCATTTAAAAGTCCTCACGGTTATGCATGTATGGAACGCATATCAAAAATAATTGATTTAATAGACAAGTTGATTCTAATCCCATTTAAAAGTCCTCACGGTCATGCGTGGTTAGAAGATACTTGATTTCATTTTTAAATTAAATTGGAATACTACTAATCTCATTTAAAAGTCCTAACGGTTATGCATGGTTAGTAGATATTCAAATTTCCTGAAATAAATATACCACAAATAGACAGAAGTGTATGATTTTTGATGATTTTATCCCCATCACTTCTGAAAGTGGAATATGCGCTTGACAAGGGTAATTATGATTTTTGTTTGAGTTTTATTGAAATTTAATATTTATATTTAATTGAGTTAAATGTTTGATTCATGTCTATCACTTCATCCCTATTTTTATAACACTATTATTCTTTTGCTGATAACAAAAGGGGGAGAGAAAAGTTAAGATTTTGTCAAATAGAATCAAGCAAAGGTCAAATAATTTTCACTTTGCATATAGGCTCATTTATATATTTCTATTTGTATGCATATATGTAGGGGAGTATTGTGTAGAGAGGAGCATTCAAATAGGGGGAGCAAATTGAACGATCAAATACATTTAATACATTCAAAATCTTAAATATATGTTTGTTATCATCAAAAGGGGGAGATTGTTGAATATGCGCTTTGCGCTTATATGATTTTTGTTTGATGATAATAAACATATATATATTCATTTAAATGTATTTGGTAATGTACTATTTTGTTTTTCATAGATTAAATAAATATTTGTTGAATAAAATTAAATTACACTGAATTCAAATTTGAATTCAAACAGAACAAGTTAAACAGATTTTGAATTCAAACAGAAATTTTATTCAAACAAATATTTATTACAATTTTGAATAGTACAATTTCAATCTCTCACTATAACTATACAACTTTGATTACAATCACATCACATTTCACATTTACAGTTAACCTCACTACATATCACTCACACTCGTATTTTTATCTTCAACTGCATTCAAGTTTGAATCCAGCATTTGAGAAATCTGCAAAAATATTCACTAACGCAGTAAAATTGAAAAAGAAATATTTTTGCAATATAAAATGAAATACGATTTTTGAAAATATGATTTGCCTCAGTTATTTGGGTTGTTCATCATCATTCACACTTGATTTCATCACAAAGTCGTGCACATAGATATTACAGGGACAAGTATACATAAGTGGCTGCAGTACACACACATACATTTGTACATGTGTACACTGCCTCGCCAACTCGTGTGCACAAATCAAACACAAGCACTGCTAACAATTCAGCACAAGGTCAAACCCAAATAACACACGGGATTCAACTCAAGGCAGACCACAAGTGCAAGGCACAGTGCAGAGGTCTCAACAGGAAAATCAAACAATAATCAAGTGATCAAAAGAATATGGATTGCAACAAACATGTATGCAGCATCAAGTCAGGCATGAAGAGAACACAGTGAAAACTCGAGTCACAGTACAGGCCACAACAACAAGTAGTACAAAAGAGCAAGTGCAATTCGAACCAACATGGCCAAGATTACTGCATGCAACATGGAATGCAAAGACAATGCACCAATGCAAATTCAAACAATGTCCAAACAACAACATGAAGTGAACCAAGTTCAAGCCACAAGTGTACATGAATACAACTCGACTGCAACAGTACAGTCATGAAGACTGCAAGAACATGAACATAGGATCAGTACAGCAACAATGAAACTGACTCAAAGCACAAAAGTGCAACAGTGAAGTTCAGCTATGCAAGTGAAACAATAAACAGTGAAGAACATGGACTGCAACATTCAAGTGTATATTGAAAACAAGCTGCATGAATACAACATGAAGTACAATCACTTACAACATGTATGCAGCCCAATGAACCAGTGTCAAGTTCATGCAGTGCACATGTGAATCAAGTGATCAACCTGAAGTACACAACATGACATGAACAACACAATTGAATCAAGTAACCAACTGCAAGTGCAAATGACCAGGACTCATGCAACAGACCCAACAACTAGTGCCAACATGAACATAACAGGTGAAGCATCACCAAAGACTCAACATGGAACAACTAAATCAACTGCAACAACTCAAGTGCTACCAGTGAAACACAAATGAACAAATATCACAATGAACCAACAATACATGCAGGTGAACAGAAGTTTTTGAATCAAAACATAATCAAGGCCAGTTGATAACAGGGAACACAAGTGTGGCAAATGCAATATGGTGAAGCAGCATGTAATGACATTATATACAAATGTAAAGAACAATGGTGATGCACTGCAGATATCCAGACAGCAAGCACATGTATCCAAGTACAAGCTTGTGTCGAAGTTACCGAAGTCAGCATGAAATTTTACAGGGCAATCAACAGAGATGATCAAGTGACCAAAATTAAAGCTAACACAAATATATATATATATACATGATGCAAATGCACAAGTACAGGCTGATCAGAAGATGGCCAGAGATTACAGTTCTCAGTGAAGTCGAAAAAAAAAACAGTAAACAAGCTATAGTTTAAATCACGAAATAAATGCTACAGTGGAGGAATGCAAAGATGACTGAAGCTGTGTCAATCAAGATGATTAAACAAGTCGAAAAATTCATGTACGCATTCTTTGAAATAGCCAAAGTATCAAAAAGAGGAAAGTTTTAATGCCGTGTGAACCAAGAAATCAACAGTCGAAAATATACGTGTGACAAAGTCAAATGTCACAAATTAAAGCCGTGGTCAACACATGAATTCGAAACCGTGTTATTCAAGTGATTTGAAGAAGTCAGAATCAATCTCAAACATTCAAGCATCATCAAGTGGCCAAGGTAATTCATTGACAAATTCAAACACGAATATACGAACGAAAACTCAGGGGATCGAACCCTATAAAAACCAAACTATCATCATCGACATAAAAAGGAGTTCGCAATACAGAAATCAAGCAATTGCAAGCAATAAAAAGAACATACCAATTCGAACACGAACTCCATCGAAGCAGCCGCATAAGCAACGAGGAATCAATCGATCAAGGCGACACGCAAAATATCAATGGATCGATCGAATTAAAGCCGGCGACTTCAAGCCCTAATTTCCAGAGCAGAGAGAACGAAAGCCCCAATTTTACAAGCCCTAATCTCAGAAAGAAGAAAACAACGGCCGGCATTATTCTCAAAAAAAAAAAAAGGGGAACCAGGTCGATAAAATAAAAAGGAGAAAGGGGACGCAAATTTTTAATTAGTGGGCTGGCCTTTATTATTAAAGGGGAATTAGTTTTTTTATTTTGGGCTTAATTTTTAGAGTTTTTTTTATTTTTAATTGAGCAAAAATTACACATTCAAGTTCATATTTTAATTTTTGCTCCTGGTTGTATTTTTTGAAGTTGTTTTTCTTTTCAAGTCAAAGGAGTAGTAAATCACCACCTAGGTTTAGGTAGTGTCAGATTGTCTATTTTGAATTAGTTCAGTGAGCAGGGTGTGCGAGTTTGCAAAGCTCTATAGGCGGGAGCAGTGTTTGCGAGTAAGCGAAAGTCTATAGGCGGGAGCAGGGTGTGCGAGTCTAGTAGAGTGTTTGTGAGCGGGAGCAAAAGGGTCTGCGAGTCTAGTAGAGTGTTTGCAAGCGTGATACTGTTTAATTCTAATAGAAATCTGTGAATGTAGCAGTAGGCAGGGGTTGCCGAAGCTGGGTAAATTTTGTGTGTGATTTACTTTTCAGCATATTTATTTCTGCTATTATATTTCTGTGTTTAATTCGAGAAAATTTGTTATAACCCTATTCACCCCCCCTCTAGGGTTAATCTAGATCCTACAGGTTATCGATACGAATCCAGCGGCAAACATCGATACAAAATGACATCCAAGGATCGATACGAAAGGAATTGTGTTAGATCGATACGAAATGGCTTGGTCAACCAAAGGAAACATTCACTCCAAACTAAAAGTGGATCTTCACATGATTTCCACCCACTTCATTAGAGCACGACCGATCGATATGCACAAGCATCGATACGAAGTGATCGATTCGAACATGGATCGATATGAACTCGATAGCCAATTGCAAAATCAAACTTGGATCGATCATAACTCAAAATGTACAAGTCCAAATGCCACCAAATTTTCGTAGAAGCTTACTTATCACCTCAATAATTTCCTTTATCGATCTCAACCCATAAAGAACTAATCTTGATCGATCCAAACAAGGTAGTGATCGATCAGGGATCAATCGCAAATGGCCTCGGATCGATCAAGTGGGCCCAATAACGTGGGAAAAGGGGTATTCCAAGATCTAAGTTAGATATTTCTAGACTACACCTATAAATAGCAACCCTATGCCTTTAGGAAAGGGACTTTTTATTCAGCTACACCGATACTCTGCCGGAAACCCATTGTAACTTGAGTGGTTGAGTGTCCTCTGTTGTAATTAGTTAGTAGACATCAATAAAACATCAAACTTTCCAAAGTGCATGGAGGCTACAATGCTGAACCAATAAAAATTCCTATGTTCTCACATTTTTGTTTGTCTGTTTTGGCGTGTTTGTTAGATTAGCCTCGTTTTACATTCATATTCTTCATTCTAACCACTTCAAATACCTCTGAAGAGTGTTGTGCCTAATTTTGGTATAAACACTTTGGTGTTTTCACTGAGAACACCCAGTTTTTCTCCTGCTAATTGGATCTATTGCCATTGTTGGATTGCTAAAATATAAGTAGGAGATCCAAATCTATCATCCAATAGTTCATTCCATTCTATTTAGATTCCACTAGATCTAGGAAAGAGCTACATCACTCATCATGGTTATCACTAGAACCGCTTTAACTGCTGCAGATCCAGAAGGAAGGTATAAACATAATCCCATGTAGTTGAACACAACGGATCAAGCATCTACCGGAGCTCCAGATCCACAAGGTCCTATGACTAGGGAGGAATTCTAGAATCTAATGGAAGAGATAACCCAGAGCCGTCAGCAGCTCACCCAATAGATTCGTGCCAACACGGACGTCGTGAACCATCCGAATAAGGAAAGACGAAGGAGATCCAAAAGGGATCGTGCTTCCTATTCATCACCGAAAGCATGGCTTCCTTTGACTCCAAACATAGACCTACATGTTAACGGCTGGATGGAAATTATGCGCAAGCCTCCAAGCATTAGTATCCTCTGAACCTCGAACAAGCTGGGGGTGGTCCTACTACGGGGCACCAAGCCGGACCCTCCTCCCAAGGAGGGGCACTTCTTTATCACACCATTGATAGCCATGCAGCTGATACCATTGTAGACTTAGAAGCTAAGATTCGAAACAGAGCTGATTCGACCCTTCGTCAATATGTTCATGCTCCAGAACCCTATGTTCCTAAAGACCCAAAGCCAAGGAGGCGAGGAACGAACGGTTGACCGCACCCGGACCGTCCCGCAACGTGGAACCCGACCACGCATTGGCTCAAATGTCTAAATGCCTAACATTCCAAACATGATCCGGTAAATGATCCATGAAAGTCAAGGCCTTACTAATGACGACTGGGAATTTCTCGAAGTCGTACACCATTTACCGATGATGTTCTTTATGCCGAGCCATCTCGTTGATTCAGGATGCCCACTTTGCCATGTATGAAGGAAGTTCAGATCCTAATCAGCATATATTAAAGTATGAATGGCTCATGAATGCTGCTCGAGATGATGATGCGGTTAAGTGCAGGAGTTTCCCTATTTCCTTTGGAGGTATTGCAATGATGTGGTTTACTCGTTTACCACCCAGATCTATTTCCAGTTTCGATCAGTTGGCAACGAATTTTGTCAAATAATTCTGTATGCGTGATACAAGGCCAAAGGATGTCAACACCTTGATCAGCATTACCCAAGCTCCGGGGGAGACACTCCGACGTTATTTGGAAAGGTTTCATGTTGCCTGTGCTAAGGTTAGCAACCCAAATGACAATTCTATCTTACTGGCACTAACTAAAGTAATTGATCCCGATTTCCAGTTCGGCAATTGGTTGGTTGGGAAACCCCATGCATCATTGGATCGTTTCTATGCTAAGCTGGCCCAGTTTTTGAGGAGATAAGACGCTAGGCGATTTAGGAAGCAGGACGATGCGAGGCCCAATGGTGAAGGCATTCAAAGTAATGTTGCTATGAAACAAACCAGTGAGAACTCCAACAATGTGCGATTGAATATTTAGAATAAGCAAGGTCAACAAAAGGGTAACGGGGGCCACGGAAAGAAAAGAGACCCAAATTGCGGACCGTGACGCAGAGCTCCCATCTTTGACCAATATACCCCATTGAATACATCCCTGGAGAATGTTTATTTGTAGACTTGTAATACTAGCAAGTATAGGAAGCCTACTCCGAAATAGTCATCTAAGAAGCAGATACAAATCGAAAAGTTCTGTAGATTCCACGATTGTTATGGCCACAATACTAATGAGTGTCGTCATTTACAAGACATCAATGAGAAGTTAATTAGAGAAAGAAAGTTGGAACAATTTGTCTGGGCATCGTAGAATGGATTTGTGGGCCCATCGAACCCAAATCAAGGTCAAAACCAGGCTAGGCCAGAGGGAACCATGCGTACTGGTGGGAGGTTGGTAATAAATACAGTTAGTGGTGGTCCTCATCTAGCTGATCGGAGCTGGAAGGAAATGGAGTCATATGCCAGTTCGATAAGGCATGCGAACTTAGAATGTTGCAGTAATATTAATGATGGGGCTCCGGTGAAAATACAAAAACCGATGACAGATGACATCGTTTTTCGGAATAGAGATGCTAATAGAGTCAAAGCCCCCACTATCGGTCCACTAGTCATATCAGCTCAAATAGGTCCTGCTTGGATGAAGAAGATCTTGGTAGATAGTGGAAGCTCCGTGAATATTCTTTTTAAATGGGCTTATGACTAGATGAGAATGGAGGAAAAGGATCTAAATCTGTGCAAATCTCGCATACATAGCTTTAATGGAAGTGCAATGATACCCGCTGGGATGGTGGAGTTTCCAGTCGAGTTGGAAATCAGAGATTGTCGAAGAGTTCGAATGCTACAGTTTGTTGTGTTAGACATTAATTCTCTGTATTATGCTTTCTTGGGACGACCGACTCTCGCTGAATTCAGGACAGCTGTTGCCCCATAGTGTTTGACTCTTAAGTTCCCAATAGATAATGGGTTTGGAGTTGTTCAAGGAGATCAGGCGGTTGGACGTGCCTGTTATGTTGCTGATCTATGGGAGGCACAGCGAAAAGAGAAGGGCAAGGATGTAGAGAAATCTCTCTGCATCCATTGTTCTGAAAATTGACAGTTAACGCCTGGGCCAAGGCCCGGGCACCACAACCAGTTCCTAAAAGATCTTGATCTACGAGATAATGATAATGAAGAGGAAGTCAAAGATAGTCAGGCTTCCCCGATAGAGTTGACGATCATTTTTCGATCAATGATAATGATGATTCCAGAATGATAAAGGTCGGATCTTAACTCAGCCACCAAATGAGATAAGAATTAGTTGAATTTCTTCGGGCAAACCTCGACATGTTTGCCTGGACTCACTCTGCTATGTATGGGATCTCACCAGACATCGTGAGCCATGCATTGAATATTGACCCACAGCATGTCTCGGTCAAACAAAAAAGGCACAGTATGAATCTAGAGAGATCTGCTGTCCTAAAGGAAGAGGTGGATAAACTCAAGTCGAGCGGGTTTATTCAAGATGCGATATACAAGAGTGGGTATCCCCAGTGCTCGGCAGGAAATCCAATGGGTCGACTACTCAAATTTGAATAAAGCCTGGCCTAAAGACAATTTTCCACTTCCCATAATTGATCAACTTATAGATTCAACGGTCAGACACGAACTCTTAACTTTCTTGGATGCATATTCCGGCTACGAACAAACACCGATGCACCTACCTAATCAGGAGCATACCATCTTTGTCATCGACCTAGGATTCTATTGCTATGATGTCGTTCGGGCTCAAGAAAGCTGGGGCAACTTACCAAAGGCTCATGAAATGAATGTTCGCTAATCAAACTGGAAAAACCATGGAGGTGTACATGGATGATATGCTTGTAAAGTCACGTCTATCCATCAATCATGTCAAAGACTTGGAAACAATGTTCAACATTCTCAAACGGTACCAAATGAAGCTCAACCCGTTGAAATGTCACTTCGAAGTCACATTCGAAAAATTCCTTTGATTTATTGTCAATGCTTGAGGAATTGAAGCCAATTTGGAGAAAATCCGGGTGATTTGGAATATCGAGCTCCTAGAACCATAAAGTAAGTGTAGTGCATCAAAATGCATTATCTCTTCTTCGACCTGATAAGGAAAGGAAAGCGCAATTTCGAATGGACAATGGAGTGCGAAGGAGGATTCCAAGCATCGGTTCAACATCTTACAACGCCACCTATTCTATCGAAGCCGGTTGATCTTGAAAAATTGTGTATCTATTTGGCGGTTTCGGCGAATGCGATCAGTGCTGTATTGATTCGAGAAGAGGACCGGATCGAGCGACGTGTCTACTGCATCAGCAAGCAATTAACTAAGGCGGAGAGAAACTACCTGAAGCTAGAAAAGCTGGCTTATTGCCTCATCATTCCTCGAGAAAGCTCCATCCTTGTTTCCAGGCTCATCAGAACATAGTCTACATTGACCAGCCGTTACGACATGTCCTTACAAGACCTGAGATGTTTAGAAGGTTGCTCAAGTGGAACATTAGTTGAGTTAATTCGATATTGCTTATACACCGAGGCGAACAATTCAAGGACAAGTTTTATCAAACTTTATAGCTGAATTCACCATGCTAGAGGACTTGCCCGAAACTAGTGAATCTTCGAAACATATATGGTAGCTATATACTGATGGTGCATCAAATATTCGTTGCTCAGGTATTGGAGTAGTAATTGAAGCTCCAAAAGGTCGATCCATATGCTATGTTTTGAAGTTTGACTTTCGTTCAATTAACAATGAGGCAGAGTATAATGCTTTACTCGTGGGACTCAGGCTTGCCAGAGATTTGGAAGTTATTGCTGTGGAGATCTACTGCTATTCAAAATTGGTCGTATGCCAGGTTCGGGGAGAATATAGAGCCAGAAATCGAAGGTTGTCCACTTACCTTACTCGGGTCCAAGATGTGTTGGATCAGTTCGACTGTTATGCTATCTATTGTATAACCCGAGAGCAGAATCAAAAAGCCGATTCTTTGGTGAAACTAGCTTGCATGGCTAAGCGCAGCAAATGGAACTTGTTCCCTTTTGAGACACTTACCCTCTAAGTATCGATCAGTTAGATACGCACTGGGTACACGAAGCATCACCCGAGAAGGAGTCATGGATGACTCTGTTCAGGAATTATCTTGAGAATGGGACTTTTCCAAATGAAGGAGTGAGGGAAGATAAATTCTTCGTAAGGCTTCACGATTCATTATCCAGAGTAGAGTCCTATACAAAAGAGGGTATTCAGTTCCTTTACTTTGGTGTATCTCCCACGATGAAATCAAATGAGTGTTACATGATTTGCACGGGGGAGAATGTGGTGATCACACTGGAGGGAAAGCCCTTGCCAAAAAGATATCGAGACATGGATTTATTGGCCGATTGTAAATCGAGACGCATCGGACTATACCAAAAAATGTGATAGATTCCATAAGCATGCCCAAGTTCCAAGAGCCCCGCCTACCAAAATCACTCAGATGGTTAGCCATGGCTGTTCACCCCATAGGGCATCGATATAATTGGATTTTTACCTCTGGCTAAAGGTGGTGAGAAGTACCCATCGTTGTAGTCGACTACTTTACAAAATGGGTGAAAGCCGAGCCCTTTGTTACCATCACGATGAACAAAGTGATCGATTTGTGGTACGCGACATCATCTGTCATTTTGGACTCCCATAAACAATTATCACTGAAAATGGAGGCCAATTTGATAGTTTCGAGTTCAAGAATTTCTGTCAATGTTTCCACACCCAGAAGGAATTCTCGGCTGTTGCTCACCCTCAGAAAAATGGACATTTTAAAGCCATTGACAAAGTTATTTAGTCCATCCTAAAGAAATGACTGGAGAAGGCTGGAGGCGGATGGGTCGATGAACTTTCCATGGCCTTATGGGCATATCGAACTACCCACAAGTCCGCGACCGGCGACACTCTATTTTCACTTTTCGACGGCCCCAAAGCCGTTATTCCAGTTGAGTTGGAAGCACCTTCTCATCATGTGACCTATTATGATCCAAAGATGAATGCCATCTTACTTACTGAAGTTTGGATTTATTGGATGTGAAATGTGAAGAGGCAGATTTAAGGGCAACCACATACCAAAGTCAAGTCGCCTGATTATACAATGCTAAGGTCCGACCCAGAACCTTTGAACTTGGCGATCTCATACTCAAGAGAATCTATCTGGTCTCTTTTCATATGAAACCAACATGGGAAGGACCATACCTAATTGAGCAGAGAATTGGAAACGGCACATTCAAACTATCAACTGTTGATGGTCTCATTTACCAAGAGCATGGAACAGCGAGAGTCTCTGTCGCTATTACACATAACAGGCTTTGTTTATTCATTTAGTCTGCTTTTCCTTTGAAATTTGTTTATGTATTTCTAATTTGAACTTTTAACAAGGCAACTCACTTTGCCATACTTTCTTATTTCAACAATAAAATGCAAAATTGTCAAGATAGAGTGGCGACTCTTGAAATGCGTCATGCGACCATCACGATACACATAGAGCTAAGTTCCATCTCCCAGTGGGACTCATTTAAATAGGGAGTGATCATGATCCGACCGATTGCTCGCTAAGTGAAAACCGAGGTCGGGAATCGATACACTTAAATAAAAAAGGATTGAAACATGATAATTATTTTACAAATTCGAGTCCCCAGAGTGTGAGCTGGAGAGAAAATATCAAATCCAAGCTCGAGGAGGATGGACCCATCCATTAGAACTTCGCTTGTCAAATCAAGGTGGATGTGATCTGACCGTGCACAATCTTGATCAACTCCCAGTTCCCAAAGTGTGAACAGGATCCTAATGCCTAAACAAATGTGACTAACCATCTGTCGGCCAACTCCAGATTCTTGGAGCGTGGACCGGCATATAAACATTAAACGAGTGTAATTGACCATCCGTAAAACAACTTAAGACCTCGGATCATGGACTTAATTCTAAACACTAAATGGGTGTGACTGACCACCCATCAACCAACTCCAAATTCCCAAAGTGCGAATTGGTGTATAAAACATTGAACGGGCATGAATAATTGCCCATTAAACAACTCTTATCTCCCGAGTGTGGATATGAATTCAAGTACTAAACGGGTGTGACCGACTACCCGTGAATTATCCTGTGTCCCCAGAGGATGGACGTGATTCTAAATGACGAGAAAGCATGACCTACCGCCAGGACTCAAGCTCTATCCCCAGAGTGCGGATGCAAGTACTCATCGTTGAACAAGTGTGATAGACCGCTGAAATTCATCTCACTCTAACTTTGTTCCGACTTATTTAAATAGTGGTCAACAAAGGCGAAAAGTGTCCACCGATCGTACTTCAATTTTCTATAAGATTGGGGGCATAAATCAAGTGTCGGCCACTGATCTAGACAGTGTAACATCAAAATTCGACTTGACGTTTGGTTATGACCCGAAGCCATGACATTGGGACTTAACGATGGAACTTAAGTTCAACCCAAAAACTCAAAGCCTCACGAGTACATTAATTGGAAATACGAGTACATAAATGCTTAAGTGAACAGATATAGAGTTACGTTGAAATGGAATCTCATTTCAAATATTCTTTTTGAGAATATAAGTACAAAAATTATTTCAAGATTTTCTATAGGCAGGGTCCGAACCCGCATTTATACACGGCCTATGGAAAGCAAAAGGGGTTCCTACCTATCTACCTAAAAAGGAAATAAAAAGACATGTCTACTCCTTTGACTTCTTCTTCTTCTTCTTCTTCTTCTTCGGTTTTGATCCACTAGGGCTATCGCTCGGCTGTCTTTTTGAGCCTTTGCCTCCTCCGTCTCCTTTTGCTAGTTGGTCTTCAGCCGGGGGAATTATAGCGGTCTCTTCTTCCAAACTCATGGGGATCGAAATGCTCTTGGTATGTAGAGCTGGAGGAACGGCGACACTTTCAATGTTGGAAGATAGAGGAGGCATGCGGGTATCAACAATCGTGCCACCTAGAGGAACGATAAACATAAGGACTGAACTAGGGCCCGCTATTCCACCTCCCATGCTGCTAGCCTACTCGGCTCTCTCCATTTTGGCGTTAATTTCTGCTATTATCTCCTCATCCTGGACTAATTTAGCATCGACTAGAATGTTGCTAGTTGGGCCAAATGAGCTAGGTGTAAAAACATTTTCACCTATGTTGAAAGGCAGGTCAATGATTGGGTTGCTTTGGTGGTCGAGGGGTTCTTCCATCATTTGCTCATCAAGAACAAAGCTAATTTCATGCGCCTTCTCGATTGATGTGGCAACCATTGTGGTCGTTGCCACTGTCGTAAGAGCCTCCTGCTCATGGTGCAATTCTTGGGTTGCAGGAAGATCAGCTGGTGTAGAACCTATGACTGAATAAAGATAAGAAAAGATATTAGTGACATCCTCAAACAATACTCTGGCCTTTGGATGAATATATGAAGTGTTCGAAGTAACTTCCTCAAAGAACAACGCGTGGAGTGGAGACTTCCAAGCATCGAGCCTTACGTTACCATTGTGTTTGTGAAATAAAAAAATTGGAATTAGTTATCCCATGAAACCGAAAAGCATGTGATGATAAGTTATGTGTGCCATGTGTGCGTGTGTGTGAAAACCCCCAACCAACCAGTTGTAGGGGATCCACTTGCAGGAGTTGGATCCCCTACATCTAAAGCACTTAAGCCTGCCATCGTTTCTGACCCGAAGTCTTGAAGTGAAGTCACATCATCTGGGATTGGGACATCTGCCAATCCTTCCAATGAGCTCTCCATTTGCGGAGGAGGAATCTCCTGACTAGTAGCGGGCAGAAATACCACGAAAGTTTTGCGCCTGAGAGATTTGCCGGCAACGGTCTTGCCTTTTCTTTTTCCCGATTCTTAAGGATCCTGCGAAGGCACAGCTACGGGCTCATCTCTAGCTGCCAAGCTCTAGTCATCACCTTGTTTGATTATAACAATTCCGAGAGCTCTCTTTCTTATTTGCCTCACCGGAGCCGTCCTAAGAACTCATACTAGCCCTATGCTCCGATCTCTATTGATCAACCCTACAACAATCAAATTCTCATCTGTGTGGACTTCATCGATCTCTCTATATTCGGTTGGCACCACTTGAAGAACCCTTACTATTTCTTTGAACTGGACTCCTTCGGGTCACGGAATCGAAGCTGTATAAGAAGTAAAGTGTTAAACTCCACATCAATTAATATTATCTAGTTATTTGACGAAAGGGTTGGAGCACTTACGTCCGACTAGCCATCATTTGGTGAATCCCGGCAGACACCGAATGATGAAACACTTTGTTTTGAAGTAACTCAACTTGCTCCAAGCCCTAGCCACTACTTGGAAATTCCTTACCACTTCCAGAAAAGTGAAAGAAGGTTTATCCTCATGAAATTTTATGTTGAATAAATATCTGATCTCTTCTACAGTCGGAGGTCAGAAGAGGTTCTCGATGAAGATAGCAAATAGGCTGTTGAGCAAAGCATACCCGTTCGGGTGCAATTGGGATAGAGTGATCCTCAAGTAAAGCAACAATTCTCAAATGAATTTATTGAAGGAAGGAAGTGTCCCGGCTACACACATGAACCTATTGCAAGCTGTATATCCCTCCATGGGATTGTAAGCTCTATCTTCCGTCCCCGGTAATAAGACATCATTTAGCGGCAACCCGTGCCTTAGGCAAATTAATATGTCTTCGGAGATATTAGAAGGGATAGAATCCTGTGGATTTACAATAAAAACCACTCCCGGTAACTCATATGGAGCAGGGCTAATTACTTCAACTACAATGGATGGCACTTCAATTACGGGAAGAGGCAGACTATGAAAATCCTGTGACTAAGAACTTCCGGGTTCCATAGCTATTGCACTTAGTAAAAAATACCATTAGATGGTAATAAATCGTGTTTCCCACGATGTAAAGTGCGTTAGCATGTCGTGAAGTGCAGTGCTACATGATAGTTAGAGTTCTGTAGAGTTTGAGAGATGTTCAAAGGACAAGACTTCGAAATTCAGCTGGAGTGACCGTCAGCATTGACCGTCACAACACATACTGACTTCAGAGAACGATCCAAGTTAAAAGTTCATGAAAATTTCCAAGTTAGGTTCCATCGACGAGCTTCGAAGGCTAGTCAGATATGCAGTGAATCAGTTAAGTCCAATTATGCAAGGCAAAAGCTCGTCGGAGTCATATGTTCGAATGTGCAAAAAATTTCGTATCCATCAAGTTTGAACTTGGATCGATCACCGATCACCTACAAAGAATTCATACCGATCATCAGTTCCTCAACTTTGTATCAATCACACTACCAATACTTCGTATCGATCACTTTAGATCGGTACGAATTTCCATCACTCCAGACCAATACGAAGCTCACTCTTCCACTCGTCGGTTCTAGACCGATATAAGTTCCCTATCACTGATCGATACGAAAGGCGTTCCTTCTTTCCTCCATTGATACGGAAAGCCAAGGATCCTTCCGCTGATTTTTTGATATCCATCATCACTTCTTCTTCTCTAAACAGCCTGAATGCCATTCTCTCCTCCCTCAACTATGCTCGAAACCAACACTGGCCTCAACATTAATAGAATCGGCCATGGTTACGAACGAATTGGCAAAAGAACTCGAGTCTCATCGTTCTAAGATGAATTATTTCGACTAATTACCTAATTTAAGTAGTTATTCGAGAGATTAAAAGGTTTGAAGGCAAAGGCAGTTTCTTCTTTCTCAATCTTTTGATCGATAAGAAAGCTGGTAGAGAAATGAAGGCATGCGAAAATTTGGCTAAGTCCAAAATGAATTTATATGGGTGCAAAACCAAGGGGAAGAAACGATTCATCTTCCAGTACCATAGACCGGTCGAAATGGTTGATGCCAAATCGATACGAAGGTGATTATGCAAACCTGCCTGAAGCGGTCTCCCATATCATCGATACGAAGTAAATTATTCGTATCCATTAATCCAGAATGGTCTAAAGAATAGCATTACGTGTCTATTAGTTATCATTCTCATGTGTTATCGATACAAACGCTAGTGCCAAGCCCTGTTTGGACCGTTTGTTTTCCATCGATACAAAATGCTGATTTCACACCCGTTCATTCAAAAAATGCAAGGGCTCGTATCCATCGATACGAATCATCTCAAAAGGCCAGCTATTTCATATCGATTGGCGTCAATACGAAGCTTACATCCTAACTTCTCGAATAAATTCAGGAGAGGATCGATATGAAGGAAGGGCTTATAATTACCATCAAACATGGTTACAACTTGAATTTCCCATCGATGCAGGAGAGGATCGATACGAAACTCGATCCAAATGAAAACTAAAAGACTTGACAATGATGTGCGAATGTGGATAGGAGTCATGTTAACATACGTGCACACATGACGAACTAACATTCAATTTTAAAAATTAATGGGAACTGAATGCATACCTGATGACAATCAAAACAATGAAAAAAAATATTCTAGCACTCAACACTCAGTTACAACAAAACACTGCATGATCGTTGGCGGTCAAAAATTCAGCTTTTATATTACTGGAAATCGATCAAAGGTTACATCTTTTGATGAAAAGGCAATGACTATTCAACGAATCAGATAGAACTTTCTGAGAAAAAAGTGTAGTTTTTCAAAGCATGTCATGTTCATACAAGACGTACTTTAGGGGAAAAATGTTTTCTCCCCTTTTGGCCAGGCCATGATACCAAGAACTTGACTGGAAACCATATATAACTCGACCTAGAGATCGGTTATTCATAGTTTCACTGTGGGTACCAGCAAATTTGTTCCAATTCCAGATCGAGCTGTAATTGATATTATACGACAAGCAAATCTATGAAAGCCAATGTTTAAAATTTCAGGTCAATTAGAGTTCGTATGCTTAAGATATGGATAGATCGAGATCAAGAAAACTAACCTCATTTGTATCCATACGATTTCATATCCATCCATGAAGGAAGAGTTAGTTCGTATCCAACAACTTCAGTTCTCCATCGTATCCATCCATGTCCCTCGTATCCATCAAGTGCTGGCATCGTTCAGATTTCATCTACTTGGCTCTAAACCCTCTTTGTATCGATCCTGCCAACCACACAGTTCGTATCGATCGACCAATGATCGATACGAAGCTTCCCACCAAATACTCAACACGAAGAGCATGTAATAGATCGATACGAATGCCATCGTTCCCTATTGACATGAAGCGGCCCACATTTATCGATATGAATCCAATGGCAGACATCGATACGAAATGACATCCAAGGATCGATACGAAAGGAATTATGTAAGATCAATATGAAATGGCTTGGCCAACCAGAGGAAACGTTCACTTGGCACGAAAAGTGGGTTTCATGTGATTGTTGCCCTACGTCATCAGAGCGCGACCGATCGATACACACAAGCATCTATACGAAGTGATCGATTCGAACATGAATTGACACGATCTCAATAGCCAACTGCAAAATCAAATTTGGATCGATCATAACTCAAAATCTACAAGTCCAAATGCCATCAAATTTTCACAGAAGCTTACTTTCCACCTCAACAATTTCCTTGATCAATCTCAACGCAAAAAAGTTAATCTTGATCGATACGAATAAGGTAGTGATCGATTAGGGATCAATCCCAAATGACCTCAGATCGATCAAGTGGGCCCACCCAGTGGAAGAAGGGGTATTCCGATATCTAAGTCAGATGTTTCTAGACAACGGCTATAAATAGCAGCCCTATGCCTTCAAAAAAGGGACTTTTGATTCTGCTACGCCGATACTCTACTGAAAACCCATTGTAACACGAGTGCTTGAGTGTTATCTGTTGTAATCAGTTAGTAGACATCAATAAAACAACAAACTTTCCAAAGATGACATAGGCTACAATGCCAAACCACTATAAATTCCAGTGTTATTGCATTTCTATCTGTCTATTTTGGCATGTTTGTTAGATTAGGCTCTTTTTACATTTATATTCCTCATTCTAATCTCTTCAAATACGTCCGAAGAGTGTTATGCCCAATTTTGTACAAACAAGAGGAATCAAACAGATGAAGTCTTAATAGCTAACTTGCCTCTTACATGTCACTTAAAGCTTATTCGTCTAAAGGAGAACCTGAAAACCTTAACTTTCAAACTACTAAAAATCAGTTGTGCATCCGAGATTTTAAGGGAAAAACATAAACTTCGAGTCTGATAAAAAGTTTAGTATGAATAATAACCTGCCATCTCGAACCATATAGATATCTAGTGAGACCACGCTGCTTAGCGGAACGGGATTTCCCCTCACTAGTATCTTAACTCAATTTATAATAATCATATACTGTGCACTTCTATCCACAATGGTTAAACGTAACATAATAAAAGGTATTATGATGATATGTAAACATGCAATATGTTCTGAATTTTCCATCCTCATTTATATAACTATCTATCTTAAGTTATAATTTCTAGGGTCACCATTAGCCTATTAGTTTTCATAGGCTGACTAATACCTATTAATTCTTTATGAAAGTCCTATCCACTTTCATAGTTGTCATGCGGTCACTATAAACCTATTGGTTCTACCAATACTATCATCCAATCATAGTTGTTATGGGATCTTTATGAACCTATTGAAATCTACCAATAACCTTTTCCAATCATAATTTTCATGGGATCTCTATGGACCTATTGAGTTCTCCAAAAACTTCCCTTATGTCATAGTTTTTATGGGATCACTATGAACCTATTGATCTCTTTTAATAACTTAATCCGAACATAGTTTCATGGAATCACTAAGAACCTATTGGCCCCTGCCAATAACTATTTCCATAATAGTTTTCAGGGGCTTATGAAGAACAAGTCTAAACAATAGCCCTTTGATCAATCTTTAAGCATCCTATATTCTGGTCTGCGTAACCTCCTGGATGCAACTCTCCTCACAAAGAAGTTAACTCAAAGTAAATTCACTACTTGGTCAACCAATCTGGTTATTCTGCCATTACCACCCCAAAATGCAATTATGGGTTAATTATTAAGTGAATATGTTTACAACAGCATACATGATAATAGATCAATATAAACATCGATCATTTAACTTTCTTGTAATCATCTCCCCAATCAAATATGGTTAATACCCTTAACCCTCTATCTTTAGCAAGGAAAGCTTCTTAAAAAATTCCAAAGTTAAATGCCATTTCAAGGCTCCTTCATATTGCCATGGATTTACTTTTTAAAAATTGAGATTGGATTTCTTGTTTGAAAACTAAGGCTTTTGAAACTTTAGGCCTTTTCTTTTGAAATTATTAAAAACATACCATTCTAAAGTATTCAGATTTTCCTTTCATTAAAAAATCCTCTCGAAACCGCTAAAGATATACCCTTCGAAACACTTGAAGCTTAACTTTTGAAACATTTAAAGCTTACCTTTCGAAGGTACTTAGTTCATGTAAAATTAATAGAAGCATAATTTTGAAACCATTTGAAACTATCTCTTTCGAAATCATTGGGCTAATATTAAATAGAACTTCTGGTTCAAAGAAAATAAAAGCGAAAATAACTGCGACGACCAGGATTTTCGAACCAATCAAAATCCCTAAATAATCCATCCGTTCTAAAACAACTAATGAGAACTACCAACTTAATACACCAAATTTGGTAAATATCCAACATTACCAAATGTATAGGATACAATTTAAATTATACAACTTATCAAAGTAATTAATTAATTCATTAACTCTATAAAGCATGCATACTAAACTCATATGCAATATATCTACCTCTGCACATGCTAGTGAGAAAGACAGCAACATCCTTATTTTCGAACTCAATAAACAATATAAATACAGAATAAAATAGCATGTAGGAAAGATACAACAACACAAGATAAACAAAAACCTATAACAGATAAACAGGAAAGGGTTATTATTTTAGGGGCTGCATCACTACCACTTATGATTGCCTATATACCCTAATCTAATTGGGTACCCAATTAGATACAAGAACAAGCCAACATAATTCTCCTACCACAAATAGGACTCATGGAGCCTACGATGCACAAAAAATATGCAATTCCCAACACTACTCACTTAGGCTTAATCACCAATTTTAGATTTTAAAATCTAATTAACTTTACGGAAATTATCTCTTGGGACTTTATTCCCGTTTGAAATATATATATATATATATATATATATGTATGTATCTTTTATATTCAAACTAGTTTTTACTTCGGGATCTGAAAAAAATAACCTTTTGAAACGATATCAATATACAAGCATTCAAAACTATTTGCTACCTGATCGGGAGATTTCTAGCCATAACAAGGCAATTAGGTCCTAGCCTTCCAAAAATAAATAAATAAATAAATATATATATATCCCTCTACAACGAGAGCGTACTATAGTGAGGCTACAGAACATCTAGACCTCCCTTGCCATTTTTAGTTATGGGTTACCCGAATCGTCGGTAACATAACAAATCACTTTAAATCCTGAAGTGGCAAAATAGTTTACACCAATAAGTACAAATACTTCAAATCTATAATAATTTGCATTTCCAAATCCTTTCAAAAACCATTTTTAAAACCATCGGGTTTAGTCCTCGAAATTCTTTCCGTTTTATAAAACACTTTTATAAACCATTCTTTATATAAATCGCTTTTATATAATATCACTTCAAATATTTATTCCCAAATATCTCTTTTTTCTTTTAAAGGAAAACATTTCAAATTGAAAACAAATTTTCAACACAATCCCTTAAATTAAAGTGAATTAATATTATTGCTAATTATAATAATTAAATGAACCAACATTATCGTTAATCACCTTTTAGTCAAATCATGAAGTAAATCATATGGTGTTAGCTTGCACTTGCTTTCTACCCATTTGACGACTCGGAATTTCGAATATTTGAAATTGAAATATTTAATTGATTTTAAATATTTTAAAGTTAGTTTAACTTGAATTTCAAATATCACTGTTTATTTGGCAATTAAATTATTGAAATTAATAATTGGAAATTGGTTAAAATAGCGAATCTTGATTTTTAAGCTGGTTAAAAATATTTCAAAGGCTTGGAAAATTTATATTTATAATACTGGAGATAGTAGAAGTTTTAAATTTGAGTTTGAAAGTGTTTTGTTTAGTTTTGAAAATGTATCATTTAAATCGATATTTAAAAATAGCCTTTCGAGGCATGGTCTTGGATTACGACCAAACTAGTTCCATTGGATCCGTAATAGTGTATTGTTATCCGGTTTCAAATTTCCTAGTGTTTGGAGTTGTCGTGTTGCCGAACGGTATATAAACGCACTGAAATCTATATCGAAATTCAGTATAATAACTGGGTCCAAAAAGCTATCTTCTTCATATGATCGAATTAGGACTCGAAACCTTTTTCATTGTGTTCGGAATAGGGGTATAACATTATAAACACCTGGCGGCACGCCTCGGTAGGGGTTCGGGATTTTAAGATGCATTTATCGAGATGGTTTAAAATTTAAGCAAAAATATATTATTTTAATTTCCCATCAGCTGTTATTCTATCCCTCTTCAAATCACTATGCACTCATCCTAACATGCAATCGATCAAATCATGTCTCCCTTTTTCTAAAAATAAAGTCGTAGAGTGGATTTCATGCTCGTTAATAAAGCTTCCTTTCCTTTTCTCCGACTGTAAATCAAATGAATTTAAATTCATTCGCAAAACAAATAATAACAATAGAATTGCGATTTTTCCCTCTTTTTCGAATCAATAATGGCGATTGTTCCTCTAATGAAATGCAGAAATAATAATCTGTATATACCTCATGATCGAGTCGTGGTATCTCGAACGTAAATTTTCTTCCTTCCTCTTGAATCTCAATCGCGATCCCTCCTTCATTCGATCGAATTAAAATCGAACTCACGCCTCTATTCCTTTCCAGATTCAACTGATTCGAGCATCGCTGTTTTGGGTAGGCACGATCGAGGTAGGGAGGAGGGCGCGATTGAGCACGTGCGTATGGAGGTAGTGAATGCGATGATTTGGGATGTTTGGTTTAGCCACGCGATAGAGATGGTGGGTCATGACTCGTGTCAGGTCATGGTTCTTGGGGAAGCTTGTTGGCATCGCTGGAGTGGGGTTTTTGGTTGCCAGGGCGGGTTCGCTGTCTTCGCTTGGAGGCAGCAAGGTATAGCTAATTTTGATTTTATAAAATATATATACATGCAGGTTTAGAAAATATATAATTAACTCACCGTTAATGTTAAAAAGGGTACAATATTAATTAGTATGTATACACATCCTGTTATAAAAATTATAATGTGGTCAGCAAAGAAAAGTATGATATAAATATAAATGTATAAATAGACATGCCCATTTTTATTTAATTATATATATTTATAGGGAAACAGGAAAAAAATTATATATCGAAAAGATTTTGAAAAGAAAAATATATAGGGATTTTAAATGTTTGAGTTTATATAAATTAGATTTTTAAACTTGCATAGATTATTTTTATGAGTGTGCATGTGTATATATATAGTTTCAAAAGAAAAAGAAATATACATATATACATTTTAAATTTGCTTGTTTATTATAAAATAGTGTATTACGGAGATTAACTTAATTATTTATTTTTGTAACTTAAAATTTATTTAGGTAAAATTAGTTTAATTAAAATTATGGGTTAATTAAATTTGTTAATTGGAAATAGATTGTTCGATTTGTTCAAATATTAATAAAAGCATAAAATGTTTATTCAAGGTCTAAAATCGTGGAGGAGACAGGTCGGTTTGGGTTGGGTAGCAAAACAAATATCAAAGGTGAGTTAATCTCACTCATTTGGATTTCCTTTTAAATTTAAATAGTTAAATTTAAAATTATTGGTTGTTGCTTAAATTAATAATTTATTATTAGCTTGGATGTGATATGTTATACATAGTGTATATATATACTGGAGTGATTGAGTTCCTGCATTATATAGCGGATGAGACCCTATGCGTCCCGCGTAATAGCGGATGACCCTTTATACCGCGATATTCCACCTTGAAGCGGGATTGGTATTTTATATTGTGATACATCTGTGGGTGTAGGGAAAAACAGGTTGGAGGGATCTAATTAGATTCCTCAAAATATTGAAATTTGTTTTTATAATTTGTGATATGATTCATTGATTATCTATGATAAATTATTGATTGTATTGGGAATTGAAAATATTGGATGCTATGGTTTGATTGAATATATTTGGTATATTGAGTTAACCAAAATATAAAGATTGGGTTCTTGAAGGTAAATGAAGAGAGAATTTTTAAGTAAAATAATTATAGAAAATTTGGATAAATTAAAGAATGAAGTGGAAAAGGATAAAAGTTGATTTTTAAATTTTAATAAATAAATTCCGAGTATGGGAAAGGAGATTTTTGAATAAATGGAAATAAATTAATTTTTAAACTTAAGTGATATCATTTAAAGGAATGAAGGATTTATTTTTAAATTCAAGGTTTAAAATAGTTAGGAGAGATAAAGAAGATTTTCGAAAAAAGGATGAAATTGGTATTTTCAGTTTAAGTAAGATTTTAAATCATAATAAAGGAGTAAAATCTGAAATTAATGGGTTTTGAAACAAAATTGAGTAAGTAAAGAAATTTATTTTTAAAATGGAGTAAATATTGGAAATCGATTTAAAAATTGATTAAGTGTTTGAAACTGTGTTTTTTAAGGAGGACGAGACTATGGAATTTATAAACTGGGTTTACGTAACGGCCCGCAAACCCGTAACCCTTGAGTCGACACTATTCTCCATCATATCAACTCAAAGTAAACGGAAAACCGAACCATTAGGGTTAAAGAAGAAGGAGATAGAATAAGAGAAAACAAATCAACAACAGAATCTTACCATCGCAGCGGAATAAAATATAATAGATAATAACTGATCTTTACACAAAAGAAACTATATTTGTTTTACGCATAGATCATCAGAGTACAATATTTACAAAATACAACACTGGATAGTTATGATAACTTGACCACATAGAAACTGGATTTGCAGCAAGCCATACGCAGCGGATAATACAGCAAATACGTGTGATACGTCTTGCTATCCAGCTCATCTTCTAAGCTCCATAACAGTCCATCCAGAATCTGTACTCTATAATACTCGGTCTGACCCGAGCATTATAGTTAAATAACATCTGAGTCGGTCTGGAAAACCAGCGTGAGAAAAACACACTAAATTGGATTATTAAAGTTTCCAAAATCCTTTGAAATCAAAGGTATCTCGTAAGACCACGCCACAAATAAACATGTCGGCTTTTTAACTTACGGTAACCAAAACATTTCTTATAAAATCCTCTGATATCGTAGTAGTGTCTATATAAAAATACTTATTCAAATATCCGAAATTGTTACATTATTAAATTCCAGCTAATAAGTGTACAAACAAAACCATAAAGGCACGTAGGGAGAATGGATTTCCATCAATGGCAGGGCAAATGGGGTACCGCCCATCACAGTACGTGGTCTAGATCACCGTATCGAGGATCCACCATGATCCCCTGCATCACAAGACCGGAGCTATACTGAATAGTCCGAATAATTTCACCCCACGGTTGGGATCAGCAACCGCCCACACAGCCGAAAAAAAACGGCATCTAGACATGGGTGACCTTACCCTAATTGATTGCTAGCCACTTAGCCTTGTGTGCACCTCCCCTGTTTTAGCCATTCCCCGTTGATGAGACTCGAGGCTATGTGTTACCTTTTTAGCACACATTCACTTAGAATGCTCATCGTCCTCTTGACGATGTTCTGGAAGCATTCTTCCATACATGTCTTGTAACAACCCGCATATTTAACGATTTTATATTTAAATGTTTGATTTAAATATAGCATCGTTATTCGGATTTTGGGGTCCGAAATGTTACTTTCTGCAAATGGCCGAATTGGAGCTCGAAACCTGTAACGATTCGAATTTTTCGCGTTCGAAAATCAACATCCATACTTTACATTGTACTCGAATGCCGCAGATTCGACCGTTCAAATTCGAGTCGCCGGAGCTTATAACACATTAAGTAAATAACACAGCGGAAGAAAAATGAATGATACATATCATATACATTTGAGATACAACATTTGATACAATAACTGATACAACATGAATGGTACAATAGAAAGATACAATAGATATCAGAGTTATGGTACAAGATAACAGCAGCGGAAATAAAAGGTAACACAACAGCGGAACAGAATCTCCAATATAGTCTTCAAGGTAGAACTCCAGAACCGCAACTCCATCTCCTTAACCAATCCAGAAATAGCAAGAACTCCCAAATCAAGATGAAGAGAAGCAACTCGATCCAATTGCGATTGCCAAATCCTAAGGCTTGAAAGCTTTCGAATCTACACCTACTACTGATTATCTGAAAACCCAACTCTAGACTGCCCGTGTGGGAAAATAGTGGGCACCCAGAGTTTAGGAAAGGAACAATAAACTCCAGGTCAGTCATAGGACTGGTATGAGCAAACAAAAACATTTGGTCTTTTAAAACAGACAAAAGAATTTAAATTTGAAATCCGCAATGCTTTTTAGAAAATGAAACTACCATATGGCCTCCCGGCACACACACAATGCAAACGCACACATGGGGGAGATTTCTCCTTATGATAGTCAAATATGCTTGATACGAGAAAATTTTCTTTGATATTATTACTAGTGCATACTGGAAAATCTTTCGAAAGTATAATATAAATCCTAGCCAGCATAGGTACAATGATACTATGCCTACTATAGCTGCCATGTTAAATGGCAGGTTCTACAACTAAAACCGTACAAGGCACGTAATTGAAGAATGGATTTCCAACAAATGGTCAGGCTAAGGAACTTCCTACTGCCACATGGGATCGCCTCTGGCGGGACGTCCCGAGAACTAACGTTACGGTTAGATCTCTGCCAACACAAGGCCGGGTTACCTCTGTAACTAGGTAACTACTACACGAATATGCCATCCCCCGGTCCTTTGGGACCTTTATCCGAGGCGCCTCTAAGCAACAACCACACAGTAAATGAGATTGGAGCAACCACATGAGTAAGTATCTGGGCTCCATACCATAATACCACCCTTTACCAGAAGGGAATGACATACCCTAAAGGGCGCGACCCTCATAACCTTGCCGCATCTTTCCTGTTTCGACCATTTCCGGGGAGTAAGGTCCTGATGCAGTCTCGTCCACAAAGCTACGCTTTGGCACAAAGCCATGCTTTGGGTCAACAGATAACCAAAGCAATGATCACAAAGATAAATGATCAAACAAATGATCATATCACAAATGATCAACCAATGATCATCACACAGCAGCACTCAGCATGCCACATTACCAAATTGGGAATATACCACCGATAAATATCAACTACATAACCTCTGAGCTCGTACGTCTCAGAGAAGGGTGTTAAGCTAAGAGAATAAATTCTCCGCCACCAAGCAGAAATGTATTTGATAGAGATCGGTTAATATCTCAAAGTGTAATGTCGGACATACAACCATACAAGTCTGTCCCGGGTTCGAACAGAACCGAAGGCACTTCCGAAGAAGCCCTTGCAAATCCGGGTATCCACAATCCCGATCGGACTTCCCATCACTTAGGGAATCTCTATACCAGGAGCTACCCAGTGCAGAGACAATCGATAGGTCATCCTATCGTTCTTGCAAACACCCGGTCTTCACCACCGGTCTTCAATGCTATCCATAACGACGTATCACATATTCGGAATGGGCTATATGACACAAAGGTCCTCTCCCGGCTAAACCGAATAGTGAGCGCAATATTTAAAAACATATGGATATGGGATCTCAGTTAAGTCACAACTTAAAACTCAAAACCTTTCATCAAATGGTTAAAACAAATTACCATTTACAAATCTTTTTAAATAAAAAGATTTATTTCAAAACCTTTAATGGTTTAAACAATTTCCACATTTAAATCTTTTAAAGAAAAGATTATCTTAAAGATCCCCTTTTAATCTTATAACAAAGATCACTAACAAAGATTTATTTCTAGCCTTTCAAAACAATTCCATTTTTAATTGGATTAACTCATTAGCCTTTAAATAAAAGAGTTATTTCATAGCTTTCAAAATAATTTCCAAAGATTCATTCATAACTTGGAAAACTTATATTTCAATTCAAACTTGAAATTTCCTATGAATTTGAAATTCATTTCTTATGAGAAAGCTATTTGCATTTTGAAACAACAGTTTTATTTCGAAAAACCCGATTTCAATTTGACGAGTTAGAGCCTTTCAAATATAAATTTGGATTACATTCAAATTCCTAAACCAATAGGATTCAATTTCAAATCTTGAATTTAAATTCAAATCAAACTATTTAAAATTTCAAAACTTAAACCATTTATTAAAATTCCCTTTTCAAAGCTTTTCACTTTTAACATACTTCCCTTTCAAAACCGTTTAAATTCAAAAATCCAACTTTTTAAAACTATTTCAAAAATCTGTGACTTAACCGATTTCCACGTGCAATCCGTATTTGTGTGTGTATAGTGTGGTCCAGGGGCTTAACACAATAGTGCACAACATCAATCAGCACAGATTCAAATACAGCAATATATCTGATAAGCGATATAAATTATAACGCTTATATTTGATAAGCGGTACAAACCAATTGCAACGCTTATTTTTCATTCATAGATCACAGGTACATGTATCACAGAAAATAAATTACAATAAACATAGCTCAAATCAAACAAAGCATCACAATTAGGGATATCAAACAATTCAATCATTCAATAGAATCCAAACGTCTATAAACAATATCAATTAATTATCTGATTAATTTAAATCAAATTAGCCACAAATCTTAGTTCATTAATGTTAATTAATTACAAACCACCTTAATTAATTATTCTTAATTAACTACCATAACTAATCAATTCTTAATTAATAATCAACTCTTAATTAATTCCATTAATTAATATTTAATTACTAATTACTTAATTCCCTAATTATCAATTTAATTAAGTGTTAATTAAAATCTTAATTAATCCTTAATCCCTCAAATTAATCAATCTTTAGTCATTCATTAAAATCAACTTAATAATTCTTCATTACCCATTAATTAATCTTAATTCATCAATCTCAATCATTACTAAGTTAATTTAAAAGCTCTTAATTATTTGATTTATTGACCTAATTATTAATTAATTAAATTAATTAATTACAAACTTAATTACCTTGATCAAATAATGGATAATTAAGTTCAAATAATTTTTATGAAAATCATTAATCTCATCAATGATTAAATTATTATCAAAGTAATTAAAAAAAAAAAACAATTTGCTTTCATCTAAATTCCATTTAAACTAAAATGAAAACAAGTTTAAACTTAAACAAGGTTTAAGTACTCCAAAGCCCTTTTAAATTTCAGTTAAAAGAATTGTCTAAGGTAAATTTTAAACAATGGTTTAACCCAAAATCCACAAAATTATATTATACTTTTAAACATTCAAGTGATTTTGAAACATTAAATTTCAAAATCTTATTCATATTACAACTAAAATTTAAATTGTGTTTCAGTTTAAGATTCAAAAAAAAAAAAAAAAATTAAATTTAAAATCATGTTTTTTTAAATTCCACTTCAGGTTTATAAAACATATGCTATAAACACTGAAATATTTAAACTTGACTATAACATTGAATTTATCAACTTATTCCCCTTTTTTAAAACTTTCAAAATTCAAACTTAAATTTTTGATCCAGGGTCCCAAATCCAGATTTCAACTTAAATTTAAATCATATTTTTAAAATCCTGTTTTCAGATCAATGCATAAAATACTGCCCAGATTTATTATCTATTAAACACTTTATTTTATTTATGCAAATTTATTCAAAACCTGGAATTCAAATTCATTTGAATTCATGATTTAAACTTAGTTTCAAATTTTAGTTTACATATAAACTTTGCTTCTAAATTTTTTTTTTAAAACTGCAACAGGTTCTCTGTTTTATTTTAAACCTGTAAGAATTTGCTACCCGAGCCAACCTTGTATTCACTTCGAGTCAAAACTATATTTGCTTCGAGCAAATCCCAGTATACTTCGAGTTTTCCTTCCAAAAATCCCGAGACAAAACCCTGCAACCATCAGCTCTTCACACATATGCACACTCCTCCTGTGCACCACCTAACCATCTCCGGCCACATCTGCCATCATCTCTGGCCATCTCCTCATCGATCAGTCAACCCACATCACAACTGAGCATTCAAAAGCCAAGAATTCAACTTGAATTTAAATTCAAGTTTTAAATCCCAAAACCTGGAAATCTTTCCCCCTCTTCAATGTCTAACCTGTCAACACCCATTTCTCCCAACTCCGGCCACCATTACCGACCAAACTCCGGCGACCACTCCATCAACCCACCATCTATCATTACCCAAAACAGTTTTGAACTCGATGCATTATTGAAGCCACAGCAATAAATTTTCTTATGCCCAGGTAAAACTAGGTCAACTTCTGACATTTTCAATTCTCTTCACCAAAAATTCATTTGTATTTCAAATTGGCATTTTACCTATAATCTATGATAGATAAACTATCTCCAGAAGCAAATTCACTCAGATCAATTGCAAGCTTCAATTTATTTTGACCAAATTGTAAAACACAGTGTTGGGACTGCATTTTGTATTTAACACTGTAAATTTTAATTTTATTTTTAAAATTCAAATATCAGTTTAAGTATTCAATTCATACTCTTGAATTAATGAAACTGGATGATCAAATTTCTATTTACAAAAATTTGTTCTGTAACACTTTGACTTCCAGAGTTAATTACAAAGTCTTTATATCCCTTTTTTTTTTCTTCTTATTAATACAGTTTTTAAACTCTAACCTATTTTGCATAACATACTATATTTATATCTTAAACTATAACAGGGATTTGAGTATGGTATCAAGATTTTTGAACTGAATCCTGGACAACAAGATCACATACTCAACTGCATACATACATTCAGTATAAAAAAAAATGAACTTAAATTATAACATGCAAACATACTTATTCCAGAGATAAACAAGCAACTAATTTCTACTTGAGTTTATTTAGTAAAAATTGTTACTCACAGGCATTTCAAAACAGAGAAGGAGAAATTTGCTCACCTTATTTGTTGAAGGCAGAGACCAGAGAATGTAAAGCCTGGAATTGCTTTTGTTGTTGAATTTAAGTCCTGCTTTTGGTTTTTAAAACTGCTCATTTGAAGCTTGGTGAAGTTGTTTGAATCTGAATTGCTTTCTAGTTGAATCTGCATTTAATTTTTTTTATTTTCAACTGCTTTTAAATTTATACTTTAATACTGATTTAAAATATGAATTCAAGTTTTTAAGAAAAATTTACTTATCTTAATTTAATCCCAAAGGAAACTGCCCTGCTCCATCTTCTATTTGTTTTGTTTGAGATCATCTTGAACTAGAATATTTTGCTTAAATCTTGATCTGGACTGATCAAGTTGAGTTGCTGGCTTGCTGTAAACCTTAGTTGTTGGAGCTTTAAACTTATTTCTAAAAGAAATACATGCATGTTGGCTGGTGATATCTGCCTGGATATTTCCAGATTTTCTTGTTTCAGATATTGCATGCAGGCTTGATTTTGAAAACATTGCATACTTTTAGATTTGTTGAAGCTTTGAGCTTGACTACTTTGCCCAACTTTGATTTTCCTAGTTTCCATTTAATTTTGTTGATCTGATTTGTTTCCAGGTTGCATGCTTGAAAAACTGTTTTGAACTTCCTTTTTTTTTTCTGATCTTTGAAATGCTTTGAATTCTTGAATTTGTTTCTTTGAACTTGCATGTTTCCCCCAGGCTTTGAAATTGCTCCAAGGCTAAAGCTTCCAGATTTTCATTTGCATTGAGTTTTGATTTCAGGTTGCTTTTAACTTGAAACTGAAGCTTGTTAATCTTGTTGTTGATTTTCCTTTATTTTGAAAATGATTTCAGGTAAATGGTTTGAAAATGTTTACTAGAATTTGTATTTCCTTGCACAGAGTTTCCAGATTTTAATTTTTTTCTTCAGATTTTGAAACAGCAACTTGATAATCTTTGAAATATTTTGAGTATGAATTTGGAAATCTGGTTTGTAGTTTGTTCATTCTCAGATTTTGATATATTTTTCAGTTTGAGAATGAATTGGAAAACAAGGTTTGAGTAGTGAAGAACAATAGCCTGGTTTCTATTTGTTTTCTTTTATTTCAGATTTGTTATTGTTTGTTTTTTTTTTTTTTTTTTTTTTTTTTTTTTTAATGAAGATAAAATCAAGTTTGCCACTTGTAACATTCATTTACACTTGTTAATCTTTGTCTTATAGCTTACATTTGTTAAAATTTTGTATATTTATGTTTTTAACCTTGTCTTGAATTTATTTTATAAATTTTGTTTTGGTCTTTAAGTTCAATTAATTTTACAACTTAGTTCATATAAATTTTAAAAGAAAATGTATTATCAAATGAAATTTTATCTTGTTAATGTTTGTTTTAATTTTATTACAAGTCATGTTTATTCTCAAAAGATAATTTCAATCACTTCATAATTAAATTCACAATTTAATTTCAAAATTAAATAAATTGTCAAATTAAACTCGTTCAAAATTCAGGAATGTTACAGACTTCCCCCCTTAAGAAATTTCGTCCTCGAAATTTATAAGTAGGGGACGACAAAGAATGGACACACAAAGATAGAGGTACCGTTTCCAAATCAAACTGGGTATTTATTCTGCATTTGGCTTACCAAATCAGAATATCAAGAACGAACAAGGATAGTCGAGTCACCAAAACTACGAATTTACAGGTGATTGGTCAGTTCGAAGGATAACTAACCGTTTGTAGAATTTACCTGGACCCAATAGAATAAACAGATATATGGATGCAATCCAAATCTTTTAGTTTAAACAACCAAAATATAACTACCAACCATAGCAACCAAAGCAAACAATTCATCCATACAAACAATTCTAACCCGTCTGGAGTTTATGTCCCATGCAAATATATCAAAGCTTCTTCCTGGATCTACCAAGAATCATCAAAGATTTGAGAAGACGAATCAAAGAAAATTGATAGAGAAAGTTGTCTCCGCTATTGCAGGGTATTGACCATTTGTAGTGGTATTCCCCTGTCCCCTATCTCATCCTCTTCTCGCACACATACTTACTATCGGTGAATAGTAAGAGAATTTACTGAGGCATTCGGACGGATATCTTGAGGATAACTCATTCTAGGGTATACTTCACCCTATCTCTAATGAGCTACTTAATGTTTTATACTCCTGAGCTAAAGTTTTAACCTTCAGCTCTGATACCAAATGTAACGATTCGAATTTTTCGCGTTCGAAAATCAACATCCATACTTTACATTGTACTCGAATGCCGCAGATTCGACCGTTCAAATTCGAGTCGCCGGAGCTTATAACACATTAAGTAAATAACACAGCGGAAGAAAAATGAATGATACATATCATATACATTTGAGATACAACATTTGATACAATAACTGATACAACATGAATGGTACAATAGAAAGATACAATAGATATCAGAGTTATGGTACAAGATAACAGCAGCGGAAATAAAAGGTAACACAACAGCGGAACAGAATCTCCAATATAGTCTTCAAGGTAGAACTCCAGAACCGCAACTCCATCTCCTTAACCAATCCAGAAATAGCAAGAACTCCCAAATCAAGATGAAGAGAAGCAACTCGATCCAATTGCGATTGCCAAATCCTAAGGCTTGAAAGCTTTCGAATCTACACCTACTACTGATTATCTGAAAACCCAACTCTAGACTGCCCGTGTGGGAAAATAGTGGGCACCCAGAGTTTAGGAAAGGAACAATAAACTCCAGGTCAGTCATAGGACTGGTATGAGCAAACAAAAACATTTGGTCTTTTAAAACAGACAAAAGAATTTAAATTTGAAATCCGCAATGCTTTTTAGAAAATGAAACTACCATATGGCCTCCCGGCACACACACAATGCAAACGCACACATGGGGGAGATTTCTCCTTATGATAGTCAAATATGCTTGATACGAGAAAATTTTCTTTGATATTATTACTAGTGCATACTGGAAAATCTTTCGAAAGTATAATATAAATCCTAGCCAGCATAGGTACAATGATACTATGCCTACTATAGCTGCCATGTTAAATGGCAGGTTCTACAACTAAAACCGTACAAGGCACGTAATTGAAGAATGGATTTCCAACAAATGGTCAGGCTAAGGAACTTCCTACTGCCACATGGGATCGCCTCTGGCGGGACGTCCCGAGAACTAACGTTACGGTTAGATCTCTGCCAACACAAGGCCGGGTTACCTCTGTAACTAGGTAACTACTACACGAATATGCCATCCCCCGGTCCTTTGGGACCTTTATCCGAGGCGCCTCTAAGCAACAACCACACAGTAAATGAGATTGGAGCAACCACATGAGTAAGTATCTGGGCTCCATACCATAATACCACCCTTTACCAGAAGGGAATGACATACCCTAAAGGGCGCGACCCTCATAACCTTGCCGCATCTTTCCTGTTTCGACCATTTCCGGGGAGTAAGGTCCTGATGCAGTCTCGTCCACAAAGCTACGCTTTGGCACAAAGCCATGCTTTGGGTCAACAGATAACCAAAGCAATGATCACAAAGATAAATAATCAAACAAATGATCATATCACAAATGATCAACCAATGATCATCACACAGCAGCACTCAGCATGCCACATTACCAAATTGGGAATATACCACCGATAAATATCAACTACATAACCTCTGAGCTCGTACGTCTCAGAGAAGGGTGTTAAGCTAAGAGAATAAATTCTCCGCCACCAAGCAGAAATGTATTTGATAGAGATCGGTTAATATCTCAAAGTGTAATGTCGGACATACAACCATACAAGTCTGTCCCGGGTTCGAACAGAACCGAAGGCACTTCCGAAGAAGCCCTTGCAAATCCGGGTATCCACAATCCCGATCGGACTTCCCATCACTTAGGGAATCTCTATACCAGGAGCTACCCAGTGCAGAGACAATCGATAGGTCATCCTATCGTTCTTGCAAACACCCGGTCTTCACCACCGGTCTTCAATGCTATCCATAACGACGTATCACATATTCGGAATGGGCTATATGACACAAAGGTCCTCTCCCGGCTAAACCGAATAGTGAGCGCAATATTTAAAAACATATGGATATGGGATCTCAGTTAAGTCACAACTTAAAACTCAAAACCTTTCATCAAATGGTTAAAACAAATTACCATTTACAAATCTTTTTAAATAAAAAGATTTATTTCAAAACCTTTAATGGTTTAAACAATTTCCACATTTAAATCTTTTAAAGAAAAGATTATCTTAAAGATCCCCTTTTAATCTTATAACAAAGATCACTAACAAAGATTTATTTCTAGCCTTTCAAAACAATTCCATTTTTAATTGGATTAACTCATTAGCCTTTAAATAAAAGAGTTATTTCATAGCTTTCAAAATAATTTCCAAAGATTCATTCATAACTTGGAAAACTTATATTTCAATTCAAACTTGAAATTTCCTATGAATTTGAAATTCATTTCTTATGAGAAAGCTATTTGCATTTTGAAACAACAGTTTTATTTCGAAAAACCCGATTTCAATTTGACGAGTTAGAGCCTTTCAAATATAAATTTGGATTACATTCAAATTCCTAAACCAATAGGATTCAATTTCAAATCTTGAATTTAAATTCAAATCAAACTATTTAAAATTTCAAAACTTAAACCATTTATTAAAATTCCCTTTTCAAAGCTTTTCACTTTTAACATACTTCCCTTTCAAAACCGTTTAAATTCAAAAATCCAACTTTTTAAAACTATTTCAAAAATCTGTGACTTAACCGATTTCCACGTGCAATCCGTATTTGTGTGTGTATAGTGTGGTCCAGGGGCTTAACACAATAGTGCACAACATCAATCAGCACAGATTCAAATACAGCAATATATCTGATAAGCGATATAAATTATAACGCTTATATTTGATAAGCGGTACAAACCAATTGCAACGCTTATTTTTCATTCATAGATCACAGGTACATGTATCACAGAAAATAAATTACAATAAACATAGCTCAAATCAAACAAAGCATCACAATTAGGGATATCAAACAATTCAATCATTCAATAGAATCCAAACGTCTATAAACAATATCAATTAATTATCTGATTAATTTAAATCAAATTAGCCACAAATCTTAGTTCATTAATGTTAATTAATTACAAACCACCTTAATTAATTATTCTTAATTAACTACCATAACTAATCAATTCTTAATTAATAATCAACTCTTAATTAATTCCATTAATTAATATTTAATTACTAATTACTTAATTCCCTAATTATCAATTTAATTAAGTGTTAATTAAAATCTTAATTAATCCTTAATCCCTCAAATTAATCAATCTTTAGTCATTCATTAAAATCAACTTAATAATTCTTCATTACCCATTAATTAATCTTAATTCATCAATCTCAATCATTACTAAGTTAATTTAAAAGCTCTTAATTATTTGATTTATTGACCTAATTATTAATTAATTAAATTAATTAATTACAA
The DNA here is from genome assembly GCA_030765085.1 of Allium cepa. Classification (NCBI taxonomy): domain Eukaryota; kingdom Viridiplantae; phylum Streptophyta; class Magnoliopsida; order Asparagales; family Amaryllidaceae; genus Allium; species Allium cepa. The sequence continues at coordinate 378,741,555 of CM060932.1, forward strand.
ACTTAATTACCTTGATCAAATAATGGATAATTAAGTTCAAATAATTTTTATGAAAATCATTAATCTCATCAATGATTAAATTATTATCAAAGTAATTAAAAAAAAAAAACAATTTGCTTTCATCTAAATTCCATTTAAACTAAAATGAAAACAAGTTTAAACTTAAACAAGGTTTAAGTACTCCAAAGCCCTTTTAAATTTCAGTTAAAAGAATTGTCTAAGGTAAATTTTAAACAATGGTTTAACCCAAAATCCACAAAATTATATTATACTTTTAAACATTCAAGTGATTTTGAAACATTAAATTTCAAAATCTTATTCATATTACAACTAAAATTTAAATTGTGTTTCAGTTTAAGATTCAAAAAAAAAAAAAAAAATTAAATTTAAAATCATGTTTTTTTAAATTCCACTTCAGGTTTATAAAACATATGCTATAAACACTGAAATATTTAAACTTGACTATAACATTGAATTTATCAACTTATTCCCCTTTTTTAAAACTTTCAAAATTCAAACTTAAATTTTTGATCCAGGGTCCCAAATCCAGATTTCAACTTAAATTTAAATCATATTTTTAAAATCCTGTTTTCAGATCAATGCATAAAATACTGCCCAGATTTATTATCTATTAAACACTTTATTTTATTTATGCAAATTTATTCAAAACCTGGAATTCAAATTCATTTGAATTCATGATTTAAACTTAGTTTCAAATTTTAGTTTACATATAAACTTTGCTTCTAAATTTTTTTTTTAAAACTGCAACAGGTTCTCTGTTTTATTTTAAACCTGTAAGAATTTGCTACCCGAGCCAACCTTGTATTCACTTCGAGTCAAAACTATATTTGCTTCGAGCAAATCCCAGTATACTTCGAGTTTTCCTTCCAAAAATCCCGAGACAAAACCCTGCAACCATCAGCTCTTCACACATATGCACACTCCTCCTGTGCACCACCTAACCATCTCCGGCCACATCTGCCATCATCTCTGGCCATCTCCTCATCGATCAGTCAACCCACATCACAACTGAGCATTCAAAAGCCAAGAATTCAACTTGAATTTAAATTCAAGTTTTAAATCCCAAAACCTGGAAATCTTTCCCCCTCTTCAATGTCTAACCTGTCAACACCCATTTCTCCCAACTCCGGCCACCATTACCGACCAAACTCCGGCGACCACTCCATCAACCCACCATCTATCATTACCCAAAACAGTTTTGAACTCGATGCATTATTGAAGCCACAGCAATAAATTTTCTTATGCCCAGGTAAAACTAGGTCAACTTCTGACATTTTCAATTCTCTTCACCAAAAATTCATTTGTATTTCAAATTGGCATTTTACCTATAATCTATGATAGATAAACTATCTCCAGAAGCAAATTCACTCAGATCAATTGCAAGCTTCAATTTATTTTGACCAAATTGTAAAACACAGTGTTGGGACTGCATTTTGTATTTAACACTGTAAATTTTAATTTTATTTTTAAAATTCAAATATCAGTTTAAGTATTCAATTCATACTCTTGAATTAATGAAACTGGATGATCAAATTTCTATTTACAAAAATTTGTTCTGTAACACTTTGACTTCCAGAGTTAATTACAAAGTCTTTATATCCCTTTTTTTTTTCTTCTTATTAATACAGTTTTTAAACTCTAACCTATTTTGCATAACATACTATATTTATATCTTAAACTATAACAGGGATTTGAGTATGGTATCAAGATTTTTGAACTGAATCCTGGACAACAAGATCACATACTCAACTGCATACATACATTCAGTATAAAAAAAAATGAACTTAAATTATAACATGCAAACATACTTATTCCAGAGATAAACAAGCAACTAATTTCTACTTGAGTTTATTTAGTAAAAATTGTTACTCACAGGCATTTCAAAACAGAGAAGGAGAAATTTGCTCACCTTATTTGTTGAAGGCAGAGACCAGAGAATGTAAAGCCTGGAATTGCTTTTGTTGTTGAATTTAAGTCCTGCTTTTGGTTTTTAAAACTGCTCATTTGAAGCTTGGTGAAGTTGTTTGAATCTGAATTGCTTTCTAGTTGAATCTGCATTTAATTTTTTTTATTTTCAACTGCTTTTAAATTTATACTTTAATACTGATTTAAAATATGAATTCAAGTTTTTAAGAAAAATTTACTTATCTTAATTTAATCCCAAAGGAAACTGCCCTGCTCCATCTTCTATTTGTTTTGTTTGAGATCATCTTGAACTAGAATATTTTGCTTAAATCTTGATCTGGACTGATCAAGTTGAGTTGCTGGCTTGCTGTAAACCTTAGTTGTTGGAGCTTTAAACTTATTTCTAAAAGAAATACATGCATGTTGGCTGGTGATATCTGCCTGGATATTTCCAGATTTTCTTGTTTCAGATATTGCATGCAGGCTTGATTTTGAAAACATTGCATACTTTTAGATTTGTTGAAGCTTTGAGCTTGACTACTTTGCCCAACTTTGATTTTCCTAGTTTCCATTTAATTTTGTTGATCTGATTTGTTTCCAGGTTGCATGCTTGAAAAACTGTTTTGAACTTCCTTTTTTTTTTCTGATCTTTGAAATGCTTTGAATTCTTGAATTTGTTTCTTTGAACTTGCATGTTTCCCCCAGGCTTTGAAATTGCTCCAAGGCTAAAGCTTCCAGATTTTCATTTGCATTGAGTTTTGATTTCAGGTTGCTTTTAACTTGAAACTGAAGCTTGTTAATCTTGTTGTTGATTTTCCTTTATTTTGAAAATGATTTCAGGTAAATGGTTTGAAAATGTTTACTAGAATTTGTATTTCCTTGCACAGAGTTTCCAGATTTTAATTTTTTTCTTCAGATTTTGAAACAGCAACTTGATAATCTTTGAAATATTTTGAGTATGAATTTGGAAATCTGGTTTGTAGTTTGTTCATTCTCAGATTTTGATATATTTTTCAGTTTGAGAATGAATTGGAAAACAAGGTTTGAGTAGTGAAGAACAATAGCCTGGTTTCTATTTGTTTTCTTTTATTTCAGATTTGTTATTGTTTGTTTTTTTTTTTTTTTTTTTTTTTTTTTTTTTTTAATGAAGATAAAATCAAGTTTGCCACTTGTAACATTCATTTACACTTGTTAATCTTTGTCTTATAGCTTACATTTGTTAAAATTTTGTATATTTATGTTTTTAACCTTGTCTTGAATTTATTTTATAAATTTTGTTTTGGTCTTTAAGTTCAATTAATTTTACAACTTAGTTCATATAAATTTTAAAAGAAAATGTATTATCAAATGAAATTTTATCTTGTTAATGTTTGTTTTAATTTTATTACAAGTCATGTTTATTCTCAAAAGATAATTTCAATCACTTCATAATTAAATTCACAATTTAATTTCAAAATTAAATAAATTGTCAAATTAAACTCGTTCAAAATTCAGGAATGTTACAAAACCATTTCCATTGAGTCCAAAATGGCGTTTGCGATCTTTTTGAGTATAATCTTTGATATGTTTGGAGTTTGTGAAATTTTGGCTACTTTTTCTATTGGGTTTGGGGATGGGTTCAGCCCACTAGCCCACTTAAACCCCCTAGCTCAACCCTTCTCTTCATTTCATCTTCATTTCATTTCTTTCTTAAGCTAAAAACTGAAATGGGGGAAAGGGAAGAGAATTAGAAATTAGCAAGCCCTAGTTTCTCTTTTGTATCTTGATTTCTTGCTCCAAATTCATAGAGAATCCATTGGTAAGTTCATCTCCATCTTCTCCATCTCTTCTCCTCTTCAATTTCTGTAATTTTCCTAACCCTAACCTAGGAAATACTTTCTTTGATTCTAGATTGAAGCTTGTAGTGTTGAAGTGGAGTGTAGTTGGTTGATTCCTTGCAATTGTGCTTCTTCATCTTCTTTGTTTTGTGTAAAAAGGTGAGTTTTGAACTCACATCTACTTCTCTTGATTTCATTGATGTTAGGTATGAATTCCTAACACCTTGTTCATATGCACTTGCATTTGGTTTGGGTTGAATTGAGGAATAATCCAATTTTTAGTGTTTTGGGTTAAAATCTTTGAAATCCTAACTTTGATGTTTTAATCATGTTTTGGTGATGCATCGAGGAACATATAGGGCCGGGTTGTCGATTGGCATAAGCCCTTAGAGCCAATGTTCGTCCGATTGCATTTTGGGAGAGTTTGCTCTTCATTTGAATAAGGCTGGAAAACAGCCCAGGCAAGATTCAGTCGACTGAAAAACTCTGTTCAGTCGACTGAACCTGAAACCCGAGAGTTTCCAGGCATGATTCAGTCGACTGAAAAACTCTGCACAGTCGACTGAACCTGGAAACAGAAAATTTCCTGAACCTAGAAAATTTCCAGGTACAGGGTCGGTCGACTGAAAACCCTGTTCAGTCGACTGAACCTGCTGTTTCTGCCCACTTTGCCTTTTTGGATTGAATTTTCAATTTAAATCGATTCATGATGATCCTATGTATGATTATCAATTGTTTTGACTTTGATGATTCCTTTTAATTTTAATCCACGGGTTTTTATGAAATAATCTCTCGAATCGCATTTAAAAGTTCGTTTCTCTAATTTATAAATTCTATTTAAAACACACACACTTTCGCACTTCGAACGAAGTGGGAGGGTGATTAAATGGTTGGCAAAACACGGACCATGAATCTGTGCGTTTATCCTTCCGATTAATCCTTGACCTATTCGATTGATTGTTTTGACCTTTGGGTTTGGTTTGTCGATGATATGAGGTAAACTTTGTACTGCTTTGAGTGTGAAAGGGACTGACGGATAGTAAACCGTTTAGTGCGAACGAGTGGTTATGGGACATACGTTAACACTTTTCGGATTCCTTTTCGAGAGTTGTGACACATTCCGCCAGTTAGTGGTGTCCAGTACTGGGTCTTCGACCTTCACCACTACGGTTTGTTGCCTCTGGGATAGTGTCTTCGGACTGTCTCCCTAGGTTTGTTGCCTTCGGGTATGTTGCCTTCGGGTGTGTGCCTTCGGGTTTGTTGCCCTATATAGTTTCGCTCTGATGTTGGCCTTATGTGCCGCATGGGTGATACTTGGGTTTGGAGTCTTCGGGCTCATGGATCCTTGTTTGTACAGTACTGAGCTCGAGCAAAATTTCATGATGTTTCATTGATATGTATATTCCCTTGGTATCGCCCTTCGGTGTTGGTCTTTGTGAGCCGCATGGAGTATAGCGATTACCTTGTGGAACTTGTATACCTTATGGGTATTTGTTATTTGCCTTCTGGCTTGTTTTGGGATATTTGTATCCTTTGTTTCTATATGTTGCCGATGATATGAGGCTTGCTCTATATGATTCATTTCTTGTTGATGATTGTGTTATCTCCTCTAGAGATATTTGTTATACTGTATGACCTTGCTGGTTTATTATTGTTCAGTTAATCTAACTGATTTGTTATCTAGACTGATCCGGGTATTTTATACTCGGGTCAGACCGAGATGTTTCAGGTTAGGTGCTTTTGGAGACTTAGCCTATTTTGCTTCCGCATGGACTATTCGCTAGCTTCATTTTGTTATAGCGTCTTTTGTAGTTTATCTGCTGTAACTTTGATTTATACTCTTTCGTCTCGTCTGTATATTGTGGTCTCCTGTACCACTTGACATATATTATTTTGTATACTCTGTGGTGTATCTGTGTATGTGTATATTATGATCGACTGTTCTGTGATGTATATTACATTTGAGTTGTTATATTTTCTTCTGATAGATCCTATAGCCATTGTAATTTTGCTTTAAATATTTATTGAATAGGTCGAATTTTAATGTGTTCTACTTTTCGACATATTGAGTGAATAGTTAAGGTAAGATTGCACATGGTCGCTTCCATTATACTCTATTGTCCGCGTTAGCCGACAGTATTATCTATGTAATACTCTTTGTTAACGAGGCTCTCGGAGTGGGGCGTCACATGTCTGTTCTAGGTCCAAATGGAACTGAAGGCACTACTCCTACTACATCCGTTTGGAATCACTCTCAGGATCAGTAGCGATTAGCCGTGCACTTCATTGCTCCATCTTCGACTCCCGGCTCTTGTCTTTCTCATGAAAACATTCAAACCAGATCGAAGTGGTTTTCGGGAAATTAATCCCGATCCTGGTCTCTACGAAACGATCAGCGCATTGGCCAATATTGATAGTATGTTATTTAACTATCAACAACATTCACAAACAACCATTAGACTTAAATAATTTCGAAATTATTTATTTTCAAAATATCTTCGCAGGATTTTTACTATACTTCAACCCTTTGACAATTGTTTTAAACCATCTTTTTCTCATGGAATAAATTTCCCTAATATTGTTTATTTCCACTGAAAATCACCAAGTTCGAATATTTTAGATTTTAAAATAATTTAAATCACTTTATTCTAAAATATACTTTTAAAACATTTAAATTAAAACTATTTAAACACTTTAATCAAAATATATACTTTAAAAATATTTAAAATAAAACCAAACTAAATTTTTTTAAATAAAAGTTAAGCCAAACTTAATTTTAAAATAAGAGCTACGAAGTTCTATACAAGTTTTCAAATAAAACTCTAACCGAACTATCTATAAAATAAAACTATTTTATAAAATATAAATATTAATAATTATCTTTAAAATCATAACACTAGTCAAAAATTTCAAATAATTACTACTATAATTAATTTTAAATAAATATTTACTTTTAAAATTTTAAACAACTTAAGTAATAATTTCTCAAAAACATCCTTTTAAAACAACTTTAAAACTTTTAACTTATACTTAAAAATCTGCTTGAAATAAACGTACTTGGCTTTTAAGGGAAACACACTTTCCTTTCACACCTAAAAAAATAATCACTATTTATTTTTAAAACAAATTTCCCATTCCTTTATAAATTCCCATTCTGAATTTATATTACCAAATTATCCTCTGATAATATTTCATTTCATTTATAAACCTGTTTATAAAATTTCATAATCTCATTCTTCCCTTTGAAACCCAGTTTCCAATACTAAATCGATTTTCAAAATTTACTCCATTTTAAAATAATTCCTTTACTTCTTCAATTTATTCCAAAACCCATTAATTCAGATTCATCCTCTTACTATGATTTAAAATCTTATTTAAACTGAAAATACCAATTCATACTTTGTTTCAAAATTCTTCTTTTATTTCTTCCCAAACCATTTAAACCTGAATTTAAAAATAAATTCTTTAATTTTTTAAAACAATATCACTTAATCCTTTAAAATTTACTTCTCTATTATTCAAAAATCTTTTTCTCATACTGGAAATTTATTCGTTAGAATTTTAAAATCAAACTTTTGTCCTTTCCCAAATTCATTCCTCTAATTATCTAGTTTCGCTATATTTATTTTACTTAGAATTCCTCTTTTTATTTCCTTTTAAATCTAATATTTATAATTTTGATAACTCAATATGTCTAAATATATTCAATTAAACCATCACATCCAATATTTCCAATTCCAAATAAAATCAATAATCTATCACAAATAGTCAATGAATCATATCACTGATTAAAAAAACAATTTCACTATTTTTGAGGAATCCAGTTGGATCCCTCCAACTTGTTTCCCTGCATCCACAGATGTTAGCACAACAAATTTAAAATACCAATCCTGCTTCAAGATGGGATATCGTGGTATAAAAGGTCAACCACTATTAAGCGGGACGCATAGGATCTCATCCACTATATAATGTGGGAAATCAATCACTCTAATATTTACTATATATACTATCTCACATCCAATCAAATATTTCAATTTCAAATATTCCAAACTTTTTGGGTCATCACATTCCTCCCCCCTTAAAAGAATTTCGTCCCCGAAATTACTAATTAAGAGAAATGGTCCAATACCCATTAATTTTTTTTCCAAAACCAAACAGTTTTGACAACTTGTCAAAATAAATCTTTTTATAAAAGACCCACTATCACTTCTACTAGCTTTCCAAAATCTTCCATAGTTTTCCAAACAGCAGTATTTACTCAACAATTCAGATTATAATTCAAATTAAAATTTTAAATTTTCAAAATCTCTCAAAATTTTCTAACTCCCTAAATTTTTGAAAAATTCGCCAGCATCTCCTTTGCGCGGCTAGCTCAGTACAACTACAAAATGCCTCTACAGGTCCACAAATTTCAAAGAAAACAAAGGCCAAGTGGCTAAACAAGAAAATCATCAAATTTCATACAGAAATTTAAATACATAACTTCTGTTGCAATTCCATTTATCTTCCAAAATAAAAAATTCCAATTTTCCTTTTGCTTGTAAACACCTGTATCCTACTAAGCAATAATGTTCAATTACAACATTCAAAATCACTTTACACATTTCTTTACAAAAGTTTTCATATCTATTACATTCACATCCGTATGATGCACAAATATCATTTGTATGCAATTCCCAATTCGATCGCTCACTTGATCACACAATTTCACATCCGAACTAGTATCATCCACCCAACTTCCTAGTGCGGACTCAGATCAGGTTTCTTGATCAGAAACCGTCATTCTTTTTGCATAGTCACAGCTATGATAGAGAATTTCCAAAATCAATCAAAAATCCATATTCAGGGTCCACCGTTGAAAATCGAGTGAAAAATTCCAACTCAGAACGGTATAACTACCTCGAAATTTTGTGCTCGAATCTGGATCAAATCACTATGCGAATAAAATAATATACATACATCTTACATATTTTCCCCAATTGATAATTAGCTATATCAATTCTCTTTTATTCACATTCATTTTGATTTCTATCCACTTATTTATAACCATTCCATTTCCCAACTTCCAGTTTAAATTTTATCCAAATATTTACTTAGTATATTTCCAATACCAAATTTACTTAAGAACTTTCACCCTTAACTTTTCTTAAATTTAATTTAAGCATTTTATATATTCTTGTATTATTACTTTCACTTTACCACTTGGTTTTTTAATCTACATTTGATCAATTTTGATTCCAGTTTCATATAAATTCAATTTTCTTCACTTTACTAATTAATTTCAAATACTCTTTCCTAATGTTATTTTCAATTCTACTTAAACTCGATTCATCTTCAAACTCTGGATATTGAATTTAATCAGCTATCTTCCACTCACAATTGGTTCATATCATTATTTTAAATTAGTTCCACTTACAAATTTATTTTAGATCTTAATTTTTTTTTATTACCAAACTTTTATTATTTTGGTTCACTTCGAATTAATTTTATAACTTCACTTTATTTTACACATTTTAAATTAAATATCATCTTAATATACAATTCCAATTCATTTGCTTACCCTCTTGAATCAATTAGTTTACTCACTAATTTTACTTAATCTTCATTCAATATTAACTTGGAATCAAATTTTACTTATGAATTTACCATCCATTCTTAAGCTCGGGACAAATAATTTACACTTACACATTTATTTAATCCAATGACCGTTACTCCTAATCGACCTAAAATTTTCTTTACATCCATTTTTACTAGATTCAATTACACTTCAATTTCAATTCAAATTTTTAACTTCTATAAATTTACCACTTATTTAAATTCCATTTGCTAACTTCTTTAAATTTACTTTACTGGTTAATTTTATTCCATTCTTATTTTAATTTAGCTCTTCTTAAGTTAAATTTTATTCTAACAAATTTCAAATTTTATCAAATATCAAACCTATTTATATTCTATAAACATTTTAATTAAACTTCCAGAGTTTAAGCAATTTCTTAAATAATTTGAAATTATTTTTGAAATCAAGTGTACTCCAAAATCCTTTAGTATATCCAATATTCCTTTGTATTAAAAAATCAAAACGATTTTACCAAACCAAAACTCCAACATTTCAAAATCATTTTTGAAATAAATTATACACATAATTCAATTGCATATACAATTATTCTTTGAATTTTAAAACCAACCCAGTTTTACAAACAACTCCAATTTAAAATATTTTGGTAGTAATTCCTCTCCTGGAAACTCGAAAATGAACATCGATGATGCTGCAGTCATCATCGAAGTTATTTTCCAGCGACTGAAAAGAGTTCAGTACTTTTATCTCTTTAAAATCCTTCAAATATTTTTAAATTCTAAATCTTACCAGATTTCTAAATCCAATTCAAAAATATTTCTCAAATAATACCACTATTACTTCTCCAAAACCTTTGAAAACCATTTTCAAACCCGTAGGAATTTCAAACCTTTCCCAAAATTCCAAATTCCAAATCCTTTCAATTCATATTCAACTATTACTCTAGAATTTTATTTTAGATTATAAATCACATTTATAATTTTCATTTACAAATCCCATTTATATATGAAATTATTTCTTAGCTTTTAGTTATGATTTCAATTTCTTATTCAATTTTTACATAACAATGATAATAATTTTAATATTATCACTTCCTAACACCAAGCAACCATATATAACTATAATAATTTGCGGAAAATTATTTCTTTTATATAGAAAAATAATTTGGGTAAAATTATTTCATTTACCCTATTTTAAAACCATATTGTGTCGGTTTATCTTGTTCAAGAGTTTAAAACCCCTATCGATGACATGGCGTCCCACATATCGACCAGAATCCACAAACACCCAACCAATAAGTCAAAACAATATAAAATCAATTTTATATTCACCAACAAATACACACTTATATCTATTAATACACTCAAACTCATTCTTAGAGTATTACCGACTCTATTTAATGAGTAATCCCCACTAGAGCCAAGGTTATCGCATAACCTTCAGCTCTGATACCACTGTAACGCCCCGTAAACCTGTATCCCTTGAGTCGACATTATTCTCCATCATATCAACTCAGAGTGAACGGAAAACCGAACCATTAAGGTTAAAGAAGAAGGAGATAGAAGAAGAGAAAACAAATCAACAACAGAATCTTACCATTGCCGCGGAATAAAATATAATAGATAATAACTTATCTTTACACAAAAGAAACTATATCTGTTTTATACATACATCATTAGAGTATAATATTAACAAAATACACCACTAGATAGTTATGATAACTTGTCCACATAGAACTAGATTTGCAGCAAGCCATACACAGCAGATAATATAGCAAATACGTGTGATACGTCTCGCCATCTAGCTCGTCTCCTGAGCTCCATAGCAGTCCATCCAGAATATGTACTCTATAATACTCGGTCTGATCTGAGCATTGTAGTTAAATATCACCCGAGTCAGTCTGTAAAACTAGTGTGAGAAAAACACACTCAATTGGATTATTAAAGTTTCCAAAATCCTTTGAAATCAAAGGTATCTCATAAGTCCACGCCACAAATAATCATGTCGGGTTTTTACCTTACGATGACCAAAACATTTCTTATAAAATCCTATGATATTATAGTAGCGTCTACATACAAATACTTATTCAAATAGACAAAATTGTTACATTATTAGATTCCAGGTAATATGTATACAAACAAAACCGTAAAGGCACGTAGAGGGAATGGATTTCCATCAATGGCAGGGCTACTGGGGTACTGCCCATCACAGTCGTGGTCTAGATCATCATACCAAGGATCCACCATGATCCCCTGCATCACAAGACCGGAGATGCCCCTTACTGGATAGTCCGAATAAGTTCACCCTACGGTTGGGATCAACAACCGCCCACACAGCCGAAAAAAAGGTACATCTAGACAGGGGTGAATTTAGCCTAATTGGTTGTTAGCCACTTATCCTTGTGTGCACCTCCCCTGTTTCAGCATTCCCAGTTGATGAGGCTTGAGGCTATGCGTTAGCTTTTTAGCACACATTCACTTAGAATGCTCATCGTCCTCCTGACGATGTTCTGGGAGCATTCGTCCATACAAGTCCGTTCTGGGTCCGAAAGGAACCGAAGGCACTACTCCTACTACATCCATTTGGAATCACCCTCAGGATTAGTAGCGATTAGCCCTTGTTTTTCACTGCCCCATCTTCAACTCCCAGCTCTTGTCTTTCTCATGAAAACGTTCAAACCGGATCGAAGTGGTTTTCGGAAGATTAATCCCGATCCCGGTCTCTTCGAAACGATCAGCGCATTGGCCAATATTGATAGTCGGCTATTTAACTATCAACAGCATTCACAAGCAACCATCGGACTTAAATAATTTCCAAATTATTTATTTTCTCTCCGCTAGATATTTTACTATACTTCAACCCTTTGACAATTGTTTTAAACCACCTTTTTGCCGCGGAATAAATTTCTAAATATTGTTTATTTCCACTAAAAATGATCAAGTCCGAATATTTTAGATTTTAAAATAATTTAAGTCACTTTATTATAAAATATACTTTAAAAACATTTAAATTAAAATTACTTAAACACTTTATTCAAAATATATACTTTAAAATATTTAAATAAAACTACTTTATGAAATATAAAACTAATTTTTTTAAATAAAAGTTAAGCCAAACTAAATTTTAAAATAAGAGTTACGAAGTTCTATACAAGTTTTCAAATAAAACTCTAACCAAACTATCTTTAAAATAAAACTATTTTATAAAATATAAATATTAATAATTATCGTCAAACCTTTCAAATAATTACTACTATAATTAATTTTAAATAAATATTTAATTTTAAAATTTTAAACAACTTAAATAATAATTTCTAAAAAACATCCTTTTAAAACAACTTTAAAACTTTTAACTTATACTTCACTGCTTGAAAAAACGTATTTGGCTTTTCAGGGAAACACACTTTCCTTTCACACCTAAAAATAAATAAATCACTATTTATTTTTAAAACAAATTTTCCATTCTTTTATAAATTCCCATTCTGAATTTATATTTTCAAATTATGCTCTGACAATATTTCATTTTATTTATAAACCTGTTTATAAAATTCCATAATCTCATTCTTCCCTTTGAAACCCATTTTCCAATACTAAATCGATTTTCAAATCGATTTTCGATATTTACCCCATTTTAAAATAATTCTTTTACTTCTTCTATTTATTCCAAAACCTGTTAATTCAAATTCACCCTCTTACTATGATTTAAAATCTTATTTAAACTGAAAATACCAATTCATACTTTGTTTCAAAATTATTCATTTATTTCTTCCCATACCATTTAAATCTGAATTTAAAAATAAATTCTTTAATTTTCTAAAACAATACCACTTAAGCCTCTAAAATTTACTTACCTCTATTTATTCAAAAATCTTTTTCTCATATTGGAAATTTATTCGTTACAATTACAAAATCAAATTTTTGTCCTTTCCCAAATTCATTCCTCTAATTATCCAATTTCCCTATATTTATTTTACTTAGAATTCCTCTTTTTATTTCCTTTTAAGTCCAATATTTATGTTTTTGATAACTCAATATATCCAAGTATATTCAATTAAACCATAGCATCCAATATTTTCAATTCCAAATAAAATCAATAATATATCACAGATAGTCAATGAATCATATCACAGATTATAAAAAAGAATTTCAACATTTTTGAGAAATCCAGTTGGATCCCTCCAACCTATTTCCCTGCATCCACAGATGTTAGCACAACAAATTTAAAACACCAATCCTGCTTTAAGACGGGATATCGCGGTATAAAAGGTCATCCGCTATTATGCAGGGCGCATAGGGTCTCATCCGCTATATAGTGCGAGAAATCAATCAATCTAATATATACTATATATACTACTATATATACTATCCCACATCCAATAAAATATTTCAATTTCAAATATTTCGATATTTCTGGGTCGTCACAGTTTATAAAGTGAAATAAGATACCAGTGGATATTTGGAAGTATAAATTCACGGTGGGAATTTATAAAGGAATGGGTAATTCATTTTAAAAATAAATAGTGGTTTTATTTTTAAAGGCGTGGGAATTTACGGGTTTGAGCGTAAACTAAATTGGGATAAATCGAGAAGGATTTATTAACTGATTAAATGGGCTGTTTTGGAATGGAAAGTGTATATTTCTTGAAACGCCAAGTATGTTTTCAAAGCGGATTTTTAAGTATAAGTTTAAGGTTTTAAAGGGGTTTTAAGAGAATTTTTTTAGAAAGAAATTATTATTTAATGGTCTTAAAATTTTTAAAAGTAAATATTTATTACGTTAATTATAGAAGTGATTATTTTAAAGGTTTAATTAGTATTACGATTTAAAAGATAATTATTTAATATTTATACCTTATAGAATAATTTTTATTTTAAAATTAGTTTTGGCTTAAGTTTTACATGAGAAATTATTATGAAATTTCATATTAGTATTTTAAATAAAGTGTTTTAAAGTATATAATTTTGGATAAGTGATTTAAATTATTTAAAAATCTGAAGTATTAAGACTTGGTGATTTTCAGTGGAAATAAAACAATTGGATAGAAATTTATTCCATGAGAGGAAAAGTAATTTGAAAACTATTTTCAAAGGGTTGAAGTGTGGAAAAATATCTGGCGAAGATATTTTGAAATAAATAATTTGGGAAATTATTAAAGCGTGATGGTTGTTTGTGGATGTTATATGATAGTTAAATAATCGATTATCAATATTGGTCAATAAACTGATCTTTTTGAAGAGACCGGGCTCAGGACTAATTTCTCGAAAACTACTTTGATTCGGTTTGAATGTTTTCATGAGGAAGATAAGAACTTGGAGTCGAAGATGGAGCAGTGAAGTGCAAAAGCTAATCACTACCAATCTTGAAGGTGATTCCAAAATGGATGTAGTAGGAGTAGTACCTTCGGTTCCGTTTGGACCATGAACGGACTGTATGGACGAATGCTATTAGAACCGTCAGGGGGACGGTGAGCATTCTAAGTGTATGTGTGCTAAAAAGGTAATGCATAACCTCGAGCCTCATTAACCGGGAGTGGCTAAAAAAGGGTAGGTGCAGCAAGGCTAAGTGGCTAGCAACCAATTAGGGTAAGGTCGTCCCTGTCTAGATGTCCCTTTTATTCGGCTGGGTGGGAAGTTGTTGATCCCAACCATAGGGTGATCTTATTCGAACTATCTAGTAGGAGGTAGCTCCGGTCTTATGTTGCAGGAGATCAGGGAGGATCCTCGGTACTCTGATCTTGACCAGGTACAGTGACGGGCGGTACCCCAGTAGCCCTGCCATTGATGGAAACCCAATCTCCAATAAATGCCTTCGGACTTGTTTGTATACCTATTATGTTGGAATTTAATGAATGTAACAATTTCGGCTATTTGAATAAGCATTTGTATTTAGACACTATTATAATATCAGAGGATTTTGATAAGAAATGTTTTGGTTATCGTAAGGTAAAAGCAGATATGTTTATTTGTGGCGTGGACTTACGAGATACCTTTGATTTCAAAGGATTTTCGAAAACTTTAATAATCCAATTGAGTGTGTTTTCTCATGCTGTTTTTCCAGACTGACTCGCGTGTTATTTTACTATAATGCCCGGTTCAGACCGAGAATTATAAAATACAGGAAAGGATGTTGTGAAGCTCCGAAGATGAGCTGGATGGCGAGACGTATCACACGTATTTGATGTATATTCCGTTGTGTATGGTTAACAACATAGTCATCTTTTATGAGGACAACTTATGATAACTGTCCAGTTGTGTGCTATGAATTTTGTCATACTCTGATGATGCAATGTAAATAACAGATACAGTTTTTTGTATAGAGATTCAGTCATTAATCTATTATATATTGTTCCGCTGCGATTGTGAGATTCTGATATTATTTTCTATTTCTTCTTCTGCCTCTTTCTTCTTTAAACCTAATGGTTCGTATTTCCATCCTCTTTGAGTTGAACCGTTGGAGAATATTGTCGACTCTTAGGGGTATGGATTTGCGGGCTGTTACAGTTGGTACCAAAGCTGAATGTTAAGCGAGAACCTGGACTCTGGTGGGGATTACTCATTAGAGATAAAGTCAGAAGCACTCTATGATGAGTTTGAGTGTATTAATAGATATGAGCGCGTATTTGTTAGTGAATATAAGTTGTTTTATATTGTGTTGGCTTATCGGTTGAGTGTTTATAAATTTTGGTCGGTGTAGTCTGGACAACTGTATCGATAGGGATTTCTAAACTCTTTAACTAGGCAAACGAAACAGTATTGTTTTTAAAAGTGGGTAGATGAAATAATTTTGCCCAAATTATTTTTGTTTATAAAAGAAATAATTTTTGTAAATTATTATAGTACATGGTTGCTTGGTTGTCAGGAAGTGATAATATTAAAATATTATCATTGTTGTGTGGAAATTGAAAATAAGAAATAATGCTATAACCAAAGTTAAGGAATAATTTATATAACAGAATGAGATTTGTAAATGTGAATTATGAATGTGATTTATAATTGGGAATGAAATAAAACTCTAGAGTAATATTTGAATATGAATTGAAAGGATTTGGAATTTGAAAAATTAAATTCCTTTGAGTTTTAAAATAATTTTTAAAGACTTTGGAGGAATAACAGTGATATAATTTCGAAAATATTTTTGAATTAGATTTGAAATCTGGTGAGATTTGGAATTAGAAATATTTGGAAACGTTTTTAAAGAAGGTAAAAGCACTAAACTCTTTTCGATCGCTGGAAAATAATTTTCGGTGACGACTGCAGCATCATCGATGTTCATTTTTGGGTTCCAAGAGAGGAATTGCTACCAAAATGTTTTAAATTAGAGTTGTTGCAACAAACTGGGTTTGGTTTCAAATTCAAAAAATAGTTTAATTTAGATATATATGTTTTCAAAATTGATTTTTGAATGTTTAAGTAATGATTTAAACTCTGGAAGTCTAATTAAAAATGTTTATGGATTATAAACAGGTTTGGAAACTTATAAAGTTTAGAAATTTGCCTAAAATGGAATTAACTTGTAAAAAGTTAATAAAAGAAAGCATGATAATAAAGTAAAGTGGTAGGTAAACCAATTAAGGAAAGTAAATCTAAGGAGGTTAGTAAGTGGAATGTAAATAAGTTGGAAATGAATTGTGAATGAAAAAACTAATTTAATCTGTAAGTAAATGGTATTTAAGCTGAATATTAAAACTCAATTTGGATTGGGTTAAGTAAGTTAAGTGGTAGAATTAGTTTGAAGTGAAATAAATAATAAGAGTTTGCAGAAATAAAATCCATTAAGATTAAAATAAATTAGTAAGTGAAACTAAATAAAGGAATAGTAATTAAATATGGGTTGAGATATGGTGAATAAATTCAATATTTAAAAATGAAAGGTAAACTGAAATGGGAGATCCAGTTTGAATAAAATAGATAAACTTCAGTGGTGAAGTGGAAATAAATATAAGAAGTACATAAAATATTTATTTTGAAATTAAGAAGTGGATGGAGAAATTCTTAAGTAAAATTTGGCAGTGGGAAAATATTCTAAGTTAATAATGGGTGAAGGTTAAGTAAAGTTGTGAAATGGGATAATTGTGAACAAGTGAATGAAAATCAAAATAAATGTGAATAAAAGAAAATTGATATAGCCAATAATCAATTGGAGATAAATGCGTAGGATGTACGTATATTATTTTATCCTCATAACGATTTGATCCAGATTCAAGCACAGAATTTCGAGATAGTTATATCGATCCGAGTTGGGATTTTTCACTCGATTGTCGACGGCGAACACTGGATATGGATTTTTGATTGATTCCTAAAATTCTCTATCATAGTATATGGCTATGCAAAGAGAATGATGGTTTCTGATCAAGAAACAAGATTTAAGTCCACACTAGGAAGTCGGATGGACGAAACTAGTTCCGAAGTGAAATCGTATGATCGAGTGAGCGATCAAATTTGATATTGTGTATGGATGATATGTGTGCATCGTACGGCTTAAGTAAATCAAATATTGAAAATATAGGTAAAGAAGCGAATAAAATGATTTTGAACTCAGGATTGTATATTACTGCTAAGTAGTATATAGGTATTTAAAGGCAAAAGGAAAGTGGTGTTTTGAATTGAGAAGACAAATTGAATTGCTCGACAAAAAGGTATATATTTAAATTTTTGTATGAAATTTGATGGTTTTCTGATCTAGCAACTTGGCATTTTGTTTTCTTTTGGAATTTGGAGGCCCGTAGAGGCGTTTTGTAGTTTTTCCGACTTAACCGCGCAAAGGAGACGCTGGTAAAAATTTTCGAAAATTTAAGGAGTTGGAAAATTTTTTGAGAAAATTTTGATAATTTAAATTTGGTTTTAAATTATAAATTGAATGGTTGGGTGAGTAATGTTGTTCGGGAACTATGGATGAGTTTGAAAAGTTAGTAAGAGTGATAATGTGTCTTTAATAAAAAGATTGTTTTGGGTGTTGTTAGTAACTGTTTTGTTTAGGAAATAGTAAAAGGGTTTTGGGACCATTCTTCTTAACTAGTAATTTTCGGGACAAAATTCTTTTAAAGGGGAGGAATGTGACGACCTGGAATTTTGAATATTTGAAAGTTAGTTTAACTTGAATTTCAAATATCACTGTTTATTTGCCAGTTAAATTATGGAAATTGGTTAAAATAGTGAATCTTGGTTTTTAAGATGGTTAAAAAAATTTCAAAGGCTTAGAAAATTTATACTTATAATACTAGAGATAATAGAAGTTTTAAATTTGAGTTTGAAAGTTTTTTGTTCAGTTTTGAAAATATATCGTTTAAATCGATATTTAAAAATAGTCTTTCGAGGCATAGTCTCGGATTTCGATGAAACTAGTTCCATTAGATCTATAATAGTGTATTATTATCGGATTTCAAATTTCGTAGTGTTTGAATTTGTCGTGTGGCGGTATGGTATATAAATGTACTGAAATCTATATTGAAATTCAATATAATAACTGGGTCCAAAACGCTATCTTCGCCATACAATAGAATTGGGATTCGAAACCTTTTTCATTGCCTTCAGAATAAGGGTATAACATAATGAACGCATAGCGGCATGCCTCGATAGGGGTTCAAGATTTTAACGTGCATTTGTCTAGATGGTTTAAAATTTAAATAAAAATATATTATTTTGATTTCCCATCAGCTATTATTCCGTCCCTCTTCAAATCACTATGCACTTATCCTAACACTCAATCGGTCAAACCATGTCCCCCCGTTTTCTAAAAATAAAATCGCAGAGAGGAATTTCCTGCTTGTTAATAAAGCTTCCCTTTCCTTTTCTCTGACTTTAAATGGAACGAATTTGAATTCGTTCGCAAAACAAATAATAATAATACAATCACGATTTTCCCCTCTTTTCCAAATCAATAATGGCGACTGTTCCTCTAATGAAATGTAGAAATAATAATTTGTATATACCTCGTGATCGAGTCACGATGTCTCGAACGTAAATTTTCTTCCTTCCTTTGGAATCTCAATCGTGAGCCCTCCTTCATTCGATCGAATCAAAATCGAACGCACACCTCTATTCCTTTCTAGATTCGACTGATTCGAGCATCGCCATTTTGGGCAGGCACGATCGAGGCTAGGAGGAGGACGCGACTGAGCACGTGCGTATGGAGGTAGTGCGTGCGATGATTCAGGACGTTTGGTTTGGCCGCGCGACAGAGATGGTAGGTCATAACTCCTGTCAGATCACGGTTCTTGGGGAAGCTTGTTGGCATCGCTGGAGTGGGATTCTTGGTGGCGAGGGCAGGTTCACTGTCTTCGCTTGGAGGCAATAACGTATAGCTAATTTTTTTAAATAAAATATATATATACATACAGGTTTAGAAAATATATAATTAACTCACTGTTAATGTTCAAAAGGTTACAATGTTGAATTAGTATGTATACACATTCTGTTATAAAATTTATAACGTGGTCAATAAAGAAAAGTATGATATAAATATAAATATATATATATATATATATATATAGACATGCCCATTTTGATTTAATTATATATTTATAGGTAAAGACGAAAAAAGATTATATATTGAAAAGATTTTGAAAATATATATATAGGGATTTTAAATGTTTGAGTTTATATAAATTAGATTTTTAAACTTGCATAGATTATTTTTATGAGTGTGTGTGTATATATATATATATATATAGTTTCAAAAGAAAAATAAATATACATATATAAATTTTAAATTTGCTTTTTATTTTAAAATATTGTATTACGGAGATTAACATAATTAATTATTTTTGTAACTTAAAATTTATTTAGGAAATATTATTTTAAATCAAATTATTAAATGGAAATAGACTGTTCGATTTGTTCAAATATTAATAAAACCATAAAATGTTTATTCAAGGTTTAAAATCATGGAGGAGACAAGCCGATTGGGGTCGGATTGCAAAACAAAAATCAAAGGTGAGTTAATCTCACTCATTTGGATTACCTTTCAAAAATCAGCTTGGATGTGATATGTTATATATATATATATATATATATATTGGAGTGATTGATTTCTCGCATTATATAGCGGATGAGACTCTATGCGCCCCTCGTAATAGCGGTTGACCCTTTATACTATGATATTCCGCCTTGAAGCTGGATTGGTATTTCATATTGTGCTAACATCTGTGGATGCAGGGAAAAAAAGGTTAGAGGGATCTAACTGGATTCCTCAAAATATTGAAATTTGTTTTTATAATCTATGATTCACTAATTATCTATGATAGATTATTGATTATATTGGGAATTGAAAATATTAGATGCTATGGTTTGATTGAATATATTTACGTGTGTTGAGTTTTCAAAAATATAAAGATTGGATTTTTGAAGGAAAATGAAGAGAGAATTTTTTAGTAAAACAATTATGGAGAATTTGGATAAATTAAAGAATGAATTGGAAAAGGATAAAAGTTGATTTTTAAATTCTAATAAATAAATTCTGAGTATGGGAAAGGAGTTTTTTAAATAAATTTTAAAATTAAGTGATATTATTTAAAGGGATAAAGGATTTATTTTTAAATTCAAGGTTTAAAATAGTTGGGAGAGATAAAGAAGAATTTTGGCAAAAGTATGAAATCGGTATTTTCAGTTTAATAAGATTTTAAATCATAATAATGGAGTAAAATCTGAAATTAATGGGTTTTGAAATAAAATTGAGTAAGTAAAGGAATTTATTTTTAAAATGGAGTAAATTTTAGAAATCGATTTGAAAATTGATTAAGTGTTTGAAACTGTGTTTTAAAAGGAGGATGAGACTATGGAATTTATAAACTGGGTTTATAAAGTGAAATAAGATATCAATGGATATTTGAAAGTATAAAATCACGGTGGGAATTTATAAAGGAATGGGTAATTCATTTTAACAAAATTGTGGTTTTATTTTTAAAGGCGTGGGAAAGAAATTTATGGGTTTGAGACGTAAATTAAATTGGGATAAATCGAGAAGGATTTATTAACAAATTAAATGGGTTATTTTAGAATGGAAAGTGATTTTTCCTGAAAAGCCAAGTATGTTTTGAGAGCATATTTTTAAGTATAAGTTTGAGGTTTTAAAGTGGTTTTAAGAGAAATTTTTAGAAAGAAATTATTATTTAGTGGTCTTAAAATTTTTAAAGGTAAATATTTATTATGTTAATTATAGAAGTGATTATCTTAATGGTTTAACTAGTATTATGATTTAAAAGATAACTATTTAATATTTATACCATATAGAATAACTTTTATTTTAAAATTAGTTTTGGCTTAAGTTTTACATGAGAAATTATTATAAAATTTCATAACTTGTACTTTAAATAAAGTGTTTTAAAGTATATATTTTTGAATAAGTGATTTAAATTATTTAAAAATCTAAAGTTTTTAGACTTGGTATTTTCAGTGGAAATAAAACAATTGGATGGAAATTTATTCCACGAGAGGAAAAGTAATTTGAAAACTATTTTCAAAGGGTTAAAGCGTGAAAAAATATCTTGCGAAGATATTTTAAAATAAATAATTTGGGAAATTATTAAGGTCTCATGGTTTTTTTGGATGTTATATGATAGTTTAACAACCGACTATCAATTTTGGCCAATGCGCTGATCATTTTGAAAAAGTCGGGATCAGGATTAACTTCCCGAAAACTACTTCGATATGGTTTGAATGTTTTCGTAAGGAAGACATGAACTTGGAGTCGAAGATGGAGCAATGAAGTGCAAGGGCTAATCGCTACTAATACTGAGGGTGATTCCAAAATGGATGTAGTAGGAGTAGTGCCTTCGGTTCCGTTTGGGCCGGGAACGGACATGTGTAGACGAATGCTATCAGAACATTGTTAGGGGGACGGTGAGCATTCTAAGTGTATGTGTGCTAAAAAGGTAACGCATAGCCTCGAGCCTCATCAACTAGGAATGGCTAAAATAGGGGACGTGCAGCAAGGCTAGGTGGCTAGCAACCAATTAGGGTAAGGTCATCCCTGTCTAGATGTCCCTTTTTATTCAGCTGTGTGAGAAGTTGCTGATCCCAACCGCATGGTGATCTTATTCAAACTATCCAGTAAGGGGTAGCTCAGGTCTTGTATTACAGGGGATCAGGGGAGATCCTCGGTACTCTGATCTAAACCAGGTACAGTGATGTGCGGTACCCCAATAGCCCTACCATTGATGAAAACCCAATCTCCAATAAGTGCCTTCAGACTTGTTTGTATACCTATTATGCTGGAATTTAATGAAAGTAACAATTTCGGCTATTTGAATAAGTATTTGTATTTAGACACTATTATAATCTCAGAGGATTTTGATAAGAAATGTTTTGGTTATCGTAGGGTAAAAACCCAACATATTTATTTTTGGCGTGGTCTTACAAGATACCTTAAAAACTTTAATAACCAATTGAGTGTGTTTTCTCACGCTGGATTTTCAGACTGACTCGGGTGTTATTTTACTATAATGTTTGGGCCATACTGAGTATTATAAAATATAGGAAGGGATGCTGTGGAGCTCCAAAGACGAGATGGACGGCGAGACGTATCACATGTATTTGATGTATATTCTGCATGTATGGTTAACTGCATAGTCAGCTTTTGTGTGGACAGCTTATGATAACTGTCCAGTTGCATGCTATGAATTTTGTTGTACTCTGATGATGTAATGTATATAACAGATACAGTTCTTTTATATAGAGATCTATCATATTTTGTTCCGCTGCGATTGTGAGATTCTGATATTGTTTTCTATTTCTTCTTCTACCTCTTTCTTCTTTAACCCTAATGGTTCGTATTTCTGTCCACTTTGAATTGAACTGTTAGAAAATATTGTCGACTCTTAGGGGTATGGATTTGTGGGCTGTTACAACCTAGCCCGTGCATATGGATAATTAATTGCTCATAAACTGGTCAAGCAAAGTCAATAATCAATAAATAATAACCAGTCCTCAAAAACTGGTTGAGTCTAATTCAAACAATCAATCAATGAAATAAACACAATAATAAATGATAATCAATGCTTCATTCTATCAAATATTTATAACACTTTATTTTACTTGGGTTAAAATGATTTGATATTTATTTTAGAGCATCCGGGCTTTCCCTTTGACATGTTCCTTTTCTCGCCCAAGTCTCTTTAGATCTCACAGACGAAACATGTGTACTTGCCATTTCCGCATACCCTATTAAATATTTAACTTATAAATTTTAAAATGATTAATTAACCATCTACATAGTCAAACAAGGAAATAAAACCTTTGTTTTATCAAACAAAGTAAACCAGCATTCAACAAGGGTTTTCAAACAACACTCAAAACTTAAGGTTCTTTCAATTTAGCACTGGTTTTAATGAACTTAAAGGAATAAATAACTCACTTTGGATTCCACTCCATCAAACTTTAAGGCAAGCAACTCCAGATCTAAAACATACTTCCTACCAATTTTGCTAACTTTGTCTCTACGGATTTTGCTATAGCTTCGCCACTATTTCCTAAAACTTCCTGAAATTCGGCTATAGCTCCGCTATCCTAGCAGTTGAGAGGAAAAGAGGTGGAGATGGCTTCTAGGTGGGCATGGCCTTGGGTGGATGGACGGAACTCACTAGCTTGAATTTGACTTAAGCGGAGTACTTTTTTTCGATTATTTTGCCATAATTTTGTTAAACCTTTGGAATAAATTTTAGAGAGGCATGGAAGTCATTAAATCTCTAAGGAATAAGAAGGAGAAGTTAGAAAAAGGAAGAAGAAGAATGAAAAGTATGTGTAATTTGTGAAAGAAGAGGTAGGTATTTGTAGAAAAGTTTGGAATAAAATATTATTATGTGAAATGACAAAAATACCATTACTTCAACTTAAAGTAAACTTACTTTTTCAACACTTACAATCACCTTTCACATCTTACTTTATGTCTTAGTCACTTAACGCTTAAGTAAATGTATTTGGATGGAAAAGTTGATTAAAGAGAAGATTTGTTTTGGTTTTTGATGTGATTAGATTTGATGTTTACTTTTTTCTTATTTTTATTAATTATATTCTAGATTTTTTCTAATCATAATTAATAAAAGTGAATTTTTTTGGTTATTAAAATGTATAATATATATGTTAAAACATGCTAAAAAAGCTGCAACAACATTGCGACAACTTATTTTGAAAAAACGTTGATTTTCGACAAAATGTTTTACGGTCACATTTTAACGTTTTAGTTAAACTATTTATATATGTAAACCAAATTTAAAAATAATTTTTTTAATGTTATTTAAAAATATAAACACTCATAAATTAATTAAAATAATTTATTTAACCATTAAAACTTAGTTTTCTGATATCGGGATTTTGTCACTTTGGTCGATATAAGCAATTATTCTTATTTTTATGTATATTTCTCTTTGCAAATCTTATCTAATATTATTTAAATCAAAAAATGTTATATATTTTATATTTAAAATCACTTTAATAGTATATTTTAGACTGGTCAAATTCTGGGACATTACATTCTCCTCTACTTAGAAGAATTTTGTACTTGAAATTACAAGGACAGAAAAATATAATGAAAAAACAACAATTAACAAAAGTTAAGCACACCTAAAATAGTACTATCATCCATAACCCCGGTTGGAGGTACGGAGCATTATCTTTTCCATTTTATTTATCAAATTAAGGTAGTTCCATTTTTAAAATTCCTAGGTCGATTTACTAACCAAGACAATTTTTTTACTTAGGCACATTACCTAAACTCCGATACTAAATGTCATGACCCGAATTTCCGAACCAGTCAAAATAGCTAAAAATCCATCTGTTCTAAAACTGCTAACGAAAACTACCAACTTAATACACAATATTTGATAAATATTTAAAATTACTTAATGTAATTAATTAATTTATTAATTCTACAAAGTGGGCATACTAAACTCATACGCAATAAATCTACCACTGCACACTCTGATGAGAGAGACAACAATATCCTTACCTGTGAACTCAATAAACAATGTAAAGCAGAATAAAATGGCAACTAAGAAAGATACAACAACACAAGATAAACAACAACCAATAATAGATAAACAGGAAAGGGTTATATTATTTTAGGGGCTACATCCCCACTACTTGTGACTGCTTTGTCTAATTAGGTACACAATTAGATACAGGATCAAGCCAATGTAGTTCTCCTATCGCAAACAGGACTCACGGAGCTTACGATGCACAAACATTTTGTAGTTTTTGAAACTACCCACTTAGGCTTAATCATCAATTTTAGATTGTAAAATCTGATTAACTATAAGGAAATTATCTCTTTGGACTTTATACTTGAATTCTTATTTCAAAACATTTGAAATATATATACGTACATATATATATATATATCTTTTATATTCAAACTAGTCCTTTACTTCGGGATCTGAAAATAAAACACCCTTTGAAACGATATCAATATACAAGCATACAGAACTATATGCTACCTAATTGGGAGGTTTCTAGCAATAACAAGGCAACTGTGTCCCAGCCTTCCAAAAATTAATATAGATATGTATACCCTCCCTATAGCGAGAGCAGGCTATACTGAGGCTACAGAACATCTGCATCTTCCTTGCCTACTTTTTAGTTATGGGTTGCCCGAATCGTCGGTAACATAACAAATAACTTTTAATCCCGAAGTGGCAAAATCATTTACACTAATAATTACAAATACTTCAAATCTACAATATGGGCTATCCTTTCAATATGTTTTGTAGCAACCCACATATTTTTCGATTGAATATTTAAATATTTTATTTAAATATTTCATCGTTAGTCAGATTTTTGTCCGAAAAGCTACTTTTTGCAAACGGTCGAATTAGGACTCGAGACCATCCCCATTGAATTCAAAATGATGTTTACGACCTTTTTGAGTATAAACATTGATATGTTTGGAGTTAGTAGAATTTTTGCTACTTTTCACTTAGGGCTTTGGATTGGGTTTCAACCTATTAACCCCACTTATTACTCTAGTTCAGTCCACCTCTCCTCTTCACTTCATTCTTATTTTCCTAACACTCAAGTTTCACTGAAAATGGAGAGAGGAATAGGAAATTAAAACTCCAAGCCCTAAACATCTTTTTAAATTCAAGCTCTAGCTCCAAATTCATAGAAGAAGCTTTGATAAGCCTTCTCTTCTTCTTCTCCAACTCATCCTCTTTTCAGTTTCATAAATTCCTAAACCTAACTTAGGAAATGTTCTTCTTTTAAGCTTAGGTTGAAGCTTCTTGAGTTGTTATTGAAGAGGAATTGATCTTAGCTTGTTTTAAAAAGCTTCTCCTTCATTGATTTGGGTTTAAAGGTAAGATTTTTATCTCACATCTTAGTCTATAACTATCTTTGATTGTTAGGTATGAATTCCTGACACTTATTCATGTGCATTTGATTTTGATTTGGATTGATCTGGTGAATATTCCAATTTTTGGTGTTCTGGTCTAATTTTATGAAATCCTATTATGGATATTTGGACATTGATATTCGAGGCGTATCGAAGAGCCTTTAAGGCTGGGTTGTTGCTTGGCATAAATCCTTAGTTGTTGTTGCTCGTCCGATCGCTCCCGATAATCGTTTGGCCATCTTTGGTCTAGGTTCAGGGAATGCCTGAAATTAAGTTTTCAGTCGTCTGAATTTGCATTTCCAAACGTCTGAATATTATACTGGGAATTTTTATTCCCCAGTATTTAGACGTCTGAATGCAGACCTCCTGACGTCTGAATTGGCTCGAATGCAACCAGAAAGAAAATAGGCTTAAAAAGCTATTTTCAGACGTCTGATATCTATGGTTCAGATGTCCGAACATCTGTTCTGGAAAACTTTTATTTTTCCATATTCAGATGTCTGAATCCTTGATTTCAGACGTCTAATCTGCTGTCTAGGCTCTATTTTGCCTATTTAGCTTGAGTTTCCAAAATTAATCGATTCGTGTTATTTCCCTTTTGTTGTTATCACTTATTATCGACTTGGATGACATTTTCTTCGGGATTTTTGGGAATATCCATTTTGATGGATTTGGTATCGATTTCTTTGGATCTTATTCACGTCTTCGAATGTGAATTTTGGCGATTGATTGTTTCTACAATCATTTTTGTGATTTGTCACTTTAAAAATATAAAGGTTTCAATACTAGTAGTAAATATCAAAACTCTTTTATCAAAGCGATTTCAACACTATTTTATTACAAAGCTCGTTTCTTAAACCGTTTTTCAATCTACTAGCATATACAAACCTTTACCTCACTCGTATGAGAAATCTAATTAAACGGCTTAGTAAAAACAAGTGGTATGAAACGCTTGCGTTTACCTCGTCGGTTAATTCTTGGACTTGTTCGATTGAACCTCTTGTGACAATTTTTGAGTGGAGACCTACAATTTGTTTGTAAATACTTAAGTCAAGCCAGTGGTTATAGGACATGAAGCTAAACTCATTTATTTACTAGCTTAATGTAGTTGACACTTCTTGATGATCATTGATGATCATTTTATGTGATTTAGACTAGCTATATGCTATGTTTCTTTGTCCACGTAGGGGATGGTACATCGTTTTATTGAGCTTCGTCTCATTTCTTTTATAGGCTAACGACCTATGTATTATTTGGAGTTTCGACTCTATTTTTATGGGCTAGCGACCCATGTTCTTTTATGGAGTTCGGTCCATCGGATGTACCTTTGTACTACGTTGTTGCACTAGCTTATCCGGATCATCGGGCGTATCGTTGTACTACGTCGTTGTTCCGAATTATTCGAGTTTCAGGTTCCTCGGACGTACCGATATTGTACTATGTCATTGCACCGGCTCTATGGTTAGCGACCATGGGATAGCGTCCCGTTTGTGATACACGTGTTGGTGAGTTTTCATGCTCCCGTATTGTGATAGGCCTCCCCCTTTTTGCGATTTCTGGATTTCTAATTGATGATTTCTAGAATTTGTGTTTCACTGGCTTTTATGATTGGCAGCGATATGATGTCAATATTTGTGGTTTGGTGAATAAAATAAGGAATATGACATTCTTTTTGATGTTATGAGACTCTTGAGATATTGTATGTTTTTGGTAGATTTTCTATTGTATATTTTTCATAGTATGACATTATTGTTATCATACGTTTTTGTTATATCTCATATTCTATCTCATATTTATCTGATATTTATAGCTAGACTAATCCGTTTTTTATTTTCTTATTAAATAATACTCAGGTCAGACCGAAATATTACAGGTGCTTCTGCTTGACTCTTTATTTGGAGCTATCAATCTGACTTTTGTCTAACTACATCAGATTTGTAGTTTTTGTTGTTATACATTCGAGATATAGACTCCTTGATGTATACATATTATTTTGTCTAGCACTTGTATCTATTCTTTTTTTATATTGTGGATCTTGTTAGACCACTTCTCTGATACACACTCTTATGTGTAATATTCATATCTGTTTCTGCCTTTGAGATATGAACTGCTGTGACTGATTTGTGTTTTGATATTTCTATATTTTTTTCCGAGGATTACATATAGCCACTATGTAGTAGCTTTTAGTTTGTATCAGCGTGTCAGATTTCCCTCTTGAAATGGAATGCATGTTGTACTATCTGACATACCGGTGCTCGCACAAAGCAATTACATGGATGGTCGCTCCTCAACAGCCTTGTTCTTCGTGCTAGTTAACGGCATTACTCCGTAGTGTCCTTGGCTAGTGTGAGTATAGAGGTGGGGCACCACAACTTGGTATCAGAGCCAAACTTCGGAACAATGTAGAATAATCTAGCAAGGATCATTGTCCTAATTCTTTCTTACGGTCGTGCCTTAGGATTTTATTCGAGTCATTGGACCCGTTCTATCCTATTTTCTTTATGATACCTTGTCTTACCAATCAGTATTGTTTGATATTCATTTTGAGAATAACCTTTTTTTCTTCTTCTTTCTTTCTTTCTTAAAGAAGAGAAATGGTTAGGCCAAGCCATCCCAGCGCTGGTCAATCTAGTGCCACTCCCCAGGATGGAGTATTTATGTCTGCCCAACAGCTTCTTGATCTTGTAAAGAATGCTCAAGCTGCCGGACCCATTCCCGAGACTACTCACCCAAAATCCGGATTTGCACGCCTGTGCAGTGATTATACAAATTTGGATGGAAAGCCATTCAGGGGTTCTGAGGGCATTATCGAAGTCCAATCTTGGCTTAGATCCTACGATCGCATCTTTTCTCGCATGAATCTTATTGATCTCCATCGAGTCCAAGTGGCTTTTAGTATGCTCCAAGAAAGAGCATTAGATTGGTATGAGCTTCTTATTTCTGAAATTATTGAAGCGGATCTTACTTGGGAGCAATTCCGGGGAATATTCGAATCAAAGTTTGTGCCGAAAGATGAAAAGGTGGCTTTGGCCCGCCATTTTATCGACCATGTTCAAGGTGAATCTTCTGTGATGGAATATGTCGCATCTTTCGAATCTCTTTCTAAATACGGGGTTGAGTACATTAATACCCCATTGTAGAAGAATCAGAGATTTGTTTATGGCTTGAATAAAAATCTCAAGAAGCCATTACTTCTGAAATTAGAAGTTTCTTTTGACCAACTTATTGATATCGCTCTTCGACTTGAAGAGGCAGAGAAGGAAAGTGATGTTGAATTTGTGGGTGCCAAACCAAACTTCAACAACAACAAGAAAAGGCCTATTAAATTCAAAGGCCCAAATCCCAACAAGAAAAGGAAGCAAGTAGCTTCAGCAGCAAGGACTCCTACCCCTAGAAGTGGGCAATGCTACAATTGTGGTTCTAAGGACCATTATGCTAATAGATGTCCAAAACCTCTCTTTTGCCGTTATTGCAAAGGTTCGGGTCATCTTTTATCTTCATGTCCCAAACTTCAAGGCACGAAGGAGGGAAAGCTAAATGCTGTGCAAGCCCCTAGTAACACTTCTCGTGGTCAAGGTATTTCTCATTCTATCCTTGATGGCATTATTATGTTTCGTGATCAACCTATACAAGTTTTTTTGATACGGGTGCCCCCCATTCTTTTATATCATAAGATCTTGTTGATACTTTTTCTTTGAGTGTTATGGCTTTAATTACTTCTTTGAGAATTGCGAATCCAGTTGGTGGATCCACAACAATTAGCTTGCTTTGTAAAGATGTCGAGATTATTTTGTGTGGTTTTTCTTTCCGAGCCGATTTGCATGTCATGCATTACTTGGGCTTCAGAATGATTTTGGGAATGGATTGGCTTAACCGTTATAAAGTCCATATCCTATATCCTGGGCGGACTATTCATCTTCGACATCCTCAATCTGTTAAACAGATTTCTATTATTCTTAAAGATTCGGATTCCAACTTCACTGCATCTTTATATTCTTTAAATCCTCATGATGACGATAATGATGATGAGGAAGATGTCATTTCTCTTATTCACGTTGTTAGTGAATTTTCCGACATATTTGAGCCCGTTTTCGGATTACCACATAAGCGAGCAATTGAGTTCAGAATTAATCTTATCCCTGGAGCTCTACTTATCACTCGTCCTCCTTATCGTATGTCCAATAAGGAAAATGAGGAGATGCACAAACAATTATCTGAATTGGAGATGAAGCAATTTATTCGTTCTAGTTCCCCTCCTTGGGGAGCTTCTGCTATTTTTGTGAAGAAATCCGATGGTACACTTAGGCTTTGCGTTGACTACCGCAAGCTTAATGATCTTACTATTAAGAATAAATATCTTTTATCTCGGATTGATGATCTATTCGATCAACTTAGTGGTGCTAGAGTCTTTTCACAATAGGACTTGGCAACCAGTTTTCATCAGCTTTGTATTACAGAGGATAGCATTACTTTGACATCGTTCCGTATTCTTTGTGGATCTTATGAATGGCTTGTTATGCCATTTGGGTTAATGAATGCTCCAGCTTATTTCGTTGACCTTATGAATCGAGTTTTCGAAGACTTCCTCGATCGATTTGTTCTCATCTTTATTGATGATATTCTTGTGTATTCAAAAACCGAGGAGGAACATGAAAAGCATCTTCGGATTGTGTTGGAAACTCTTAGGAGTAATCAATTAAAAGCAAAATTTTCTAAATGCCACTTTTGGCAATCTCGTGTGATGTTTCTCGGTCATATTATTTTCGAATCCGGAAATTCCGTGGATCCTTTAAAGATTGAAGCGATTCAAAATTGGAAGAGACCGGAGAGTGTGACGGAGATCCGTAGCTTTCTTGGATTGGCAGGTTATTACCGTCGGTTCATAAAGGACTTTTCTAAAATTTCCGTGCCTCTTACTAGTTTGACAAAGAAAGGAGTTAAATACATTTGGTCGGACAAATGTGAAGCTTCTTTTCAGAAATTAAAAGAACTCCTTTCCGATGCTCCTATTCTTGTGATTCCCGAGGGAAACCAAGATTTATTGTTTATACCGATGCTAGTCGTGTTGGTTTGGGAGCCGTTCTTATGCAAAGAGAACGTGTTATTGCTTATACTTCTAGGCAATTGAAGCCTGTTGAGACTAGATATGCCACTCATGATTTAGAACTTGCGGCTATTGTTTTCGCCCTTTGAATTTGGCGTCATTATCTTTTGGGAGAGAAATTTATTCTCTACACCGATCATAAATCATTGAAGTATTTATTTTCTCAAAAGGAACTTAATTTGCGTCAACAACGTTGGCTCGATTTCCTTGCATCTTGTGATCTTGATATTCTTTATACTCCCGAAAAGGGAAATCGTGTTCCCGACGCCCTTAGCCGAAAGCAACAAGTGGTTGTTTCCATGATGATATCCGAATGGAATGATCTCGAGACTTTATCCACTTGTGAGATTCGAGATCTTGAATTCGGTTTATGTTCATCTCTTATTTTATGTAGCCTTGATGCCTATCCTTCTCTTTTAGACCGCATCCTTGAAGCTCAAAAGCTAGATCCCGAATGGCTCTTCTTAGCCAAAGTTGTAGGGATAAAATTGATATTGAAGGTTTGAAAGACTTTGATATTGATTCTCGTGACGGTATTCGAAAATTTGGTAGACTTATCGTGCCAAATATTAGTGATCTTCGTAAAGATATTTTAGAAGATTCTCATCATTCTAAATTTACCATTCATCTCGGTAGTAGGAAAATGTACACGGAGATGAAGAGACTTTATTATTTGAATGGAATGAAATTTGATATTGCTAACTTTGTTAAGCGTTGCATGACTTGCCAACTTGTCAAGTCCCAGCATCAAAGGCCCGGTGGGTTATTGCAACCTTTAGAAATTCCAATATGGAAGTGGGATCAAATTTCCATGGATTTAATTGACGGCCTTCCCCGTTCTCGTTCGGTTCATGATAGCCTATGGATGATAGTTGACAGATTTATGAAGTCCGCCCATTTTATCCCCGTTCGGTCCAATCGGACCGTACCTCTTTTGCCTAAACTCTTTATTAAAGAGGTTGTTAAATTGCATGGAGTTCCTACTTCTATTGTTAGTGATCGTGATCCATTGTTTACTAGTGGATTTTGGAAGAGTCTTCAAAAGGCTTTTGGAACGAAACTTAATTTTAGCAACGCTTATCATCCTCAGTCCGATGGACAAACCGAGCGTGTGAATCAAACTCTTGAAGATCATCTTCGCTTGTGTTCTTGATTTTGGTGGAAGTTGGGAAGATCATATTTCTCTTGTTGAGTTTTCCTATAATAGTAGCTTCCAATCTAGTATTGGTATGGCACCTTTTGAGGCACTCTATGGAAGGCCATGCCGATCTCCTTCTTGTTGGCTTGAGACCGGTGAGAAGATGGTTTTAGGTCTAGATTTTATTCGTGATACCACAGAAAATATTGACCTTATTCGTCATAGGATGAAAGAAGCCCAGACTAGACAAAAATCCTATGCCAATAACCGAAGGTGGAAATTAGATTTTTCTATGGGAGATTTTGTGTTTATTCGAGTTTCACCTATGAAGGGTGTTGTGCGTTTCAGTCGATCAAAAAAATTAGCACCTCGATATATTGGTCCATTTCACATCACCGAACGAATTGGTTCAGTGGCTTATCGCCTCTCATTAGCGGCTTAATTCTCTGCTAGTCATGACGTGTTTCACGTATCTCAATTATGGAAATGCCTTCGAGATTCATATTCTATTCTTGATCCCGGTGTTGTTGAAGAAATTGAAGTTTCTCCTAATTTAACTTATGAGCAACATCCTATTCGAATCATTGCTTCGGAGGTTAAACGCCTTCGAAATAAAGATGTTCCTTTTGTGAAGGTTCAATGGTCTTCAAATCCTAAGGATTGTTCTTGGGAATCTAGAGAATTCATCGAGCGAAAACATCCAGACTTACTTTATCGTGCTCTTTGAGGTGAACTTCTTATTCCAAATTTCTTCTTTTGTGTTGATATGCTTTTATGGTTGTTACTTTTTGTTCATTTATTTCTTAAGATTGCGAGGATGCAACTTCTTTAAGGAGGGGAGTCTGTAACAACCCGCATATTTTTCAATTGAATATTTAAATATTTTAAATATTTTATCGTTAGTCGGATTTTTGTCCGAAAAGCTACTTTTTGCAAACATTCGAAATAGGACTCGAGACCATCCCCATTGAGTTCAAAATGACGTTTGTGACCTTTTTGAGTATAAACATTGATATGTTTGGAGTTAGTAGAATTTTTGCTACTTTTCACTTAGGGCTTTGGGTTGGGTTTCAGCCCATTAACCCCACTTATTACTCTAGCTCAGTCCACCTCTCCTCTTCATTACATTCTTATTTTCCTAACACTCAAGTTTCACTGAAAATGGAGAGAGGAATGAGAAATTAAAAATCCAAGCCCTAAAAATCTTTGTAAATTCAAGTTCTAGCTCCAAATTCAGGGAAGAAGCTTTGGTAAGCCTTCTCTTCTTCTTCTCCAACTCATCCTCTTTTCAATTTCAGAAATTCCTAAATCTAACTTAGGAAATGTTCTTTTAAGCTTAGGTTGAAGCTTCTTGAGTTGTTATTGAAGAGGAATTGATCTTAACTTGTTTTAAAAAGCTTCTCCTTCATTAATTTGGGTTTAAAGGTGAGATTTTTATCTCACATCTTAGTCTATAACTATCTTTGATTGTTAGGTACGAATTCCTAACACTTATTCATGTGCATTTGATTTTGATTTGGATTGATTTGGTGAATATTCAATTTTTTGATGTTTTGGTCTAATTTTATGAAATCCTATTATGGATATTTAGACATTGATATTCGAGGCGTATCGAAGAGCCTTTAAGGCTGGGTTGTCGCTTGGCATAAATCCTTAGTCGTTGTTGCTCGTTCGATCGCTCCCGATAATCGTTTGGCCATCTTTGGTCTAGGTTCAGGGAATGCCTGAAATTTAGTTTTCAGACGTCTGAATTTGCATTTCCAGACGTCTGAATATTATACTGGGAATTTTTATTCCCTAGTATTCAAACGTCTGAATTGGCTCGAATGCAACCAGAAAGAAAATAGGCTAAAAAAGCTATTTTCAGACGTCTGATGTCTATGGTTCAGACGTCTGAATATCTAATCTGGAAATTTTTTATTTTTCTAGATTCAGACGTCTTAATCCTTAATTTCAGACGTCTGAATCTGCTGTCTAGGCTCTATTTTGCCTATTTAGCTTGAGTTTCCAAACTTAATCGATTCGTGCTGTTTCCCTTTTGTTGTTCTCACTTATTATCGACTTGGATGACATTTTCTTTGGGATTTTTGAGAATATCCATTTTGATGGATTTGGTATCGATTTCTTTGGATCTTATTCACGTCTTCGAATGTGAATTTTGGTGGTTGATTGTTTCTACAATCATTTTTGTGATTTGTCACTTTGAAAATATAAAGGTTTCAATACTAGTAGTAAATATCAAAACTCTTTTATCAAAGCGATTTCAACACTATTTTATTACAAAGCTCGCTTCTTAAACCGTTTTCCAATCTACTAGCATATACAAGCCTTTACCTCACTCGTATGAGAAATCTAATTAAACGGCTTAGTAAAAACAAGTGGTATGAAACGCTTGCCTTTACCTCGTCGGTTAATTCTTGGACTTATTCGATTGAACCTCTTGTGAGAATTTTTGAGTGGAGACCTACAATTTGTTTGTAAATACTTAAGTCAAGCCAGTGGTTATGGGACATGAAGCTAAACTCATTTATTTACTAGCTTAATGTAGTTGACACTTCTTGATGATCATTGATGATCATTTTATGTGATTTAGACTAGCTATATGCTATGTTTCTTTGTCCACATAGGGGATGGTACCTCGTTGTATTGAGTTTCGTCTCATTTCTTTTATAGGCTAACGACCTATGTATTATTTGGAGTTTTGACTCAATTTTTGTGGGCTAGCGACCCATGTTCTTTTATGGAGTTCGGTCCATTGGACGTACCTTTGTACTATATTGTTGCACCAGCTTATCAGGATCATCAGGCGTACCATTGTACTACGTCGTTGTTCCGAATTATTCAAGTTTCAAGTTCCTCGGGCATATCGATATTGTACTACGTCATTGCACCGGCTCTATGGTTAGCGACCATGGGATAGCGTCCCGTTTGTGATACACGTGTTGGTGAGTTTTCATGCTCTCTTATTGTGATAGGCCTCCCCCCTTTTGCGCTTTTTGGATTTCTAATTGATGATTTCTAGAATTCGTGTTTCACCAGCTTTGATGATTGGAAGCTATATGATATCAATATTTATGGTTTGGTGAATAAAATAAAGAATATGACATTCTTTTTGATGTTTTGAGACTCTTGAGGTATTGTATGATTTTGGTAGATTTTCTAATTTATACTTTTCATAGTATGACATTATTGTTATCATACGTTTTTGTTATATTTCATATTCTATCTCATATTTATCTGATATTTATAGCTAGACTGATCCGTTTATTATTTCTTATTAAATAATACTCAGGTCAGACCGAGATATTACAGGTGCTTCTGCTTGACTCTTTATTTGGAGCTATCAATCCGACTTTTGTCTAACTACATCAGATTTGTAGTTTTTGTTGTTATACATTCGGGATATAGACTCCTTGATGTATACATATTCTTTTGTCTAGCACTTGTATCTATTTTTTTGTTATATTGTAGATCTTGTTAGACCACTACTCTGATACACACTCTTATGTGTAATATTCATATCTGTTACCGCCTTTGAGATATGAACTGCTGTGACTGATTTGTGTTATGATATTTCTATATTTGTTTTCGAGGATTACATATAGCCACTGTGTAGTAGCTTTGAGTTTGTATCGGCATGTCGGATTTCCCTCTTGAAATGGAATGCATGTTGTACTATCTGACATACTGGTGCTCGCACAAAGTAATTACATGGATGGTCGCTCCTCAACAGCCTTATTCTTCGTGCTAGTTGACGGTATTACTCCGTAGTGTCCTTGGCTAGCGTGAGTATAGAGGTGGGGCGCCACATGTTTCATCCCTCGCCCAAGTCTCCTTGGATCTCACAGATGAAACACATGTACTAGTCATTTCCGCATACCCTATTAAGTATTTCACTTCTAAATTTTAAAATACTTAATTAACCTTCCAAAAAGGCTAACAAGGAAATAAAACCATTGTTTTATCAAACAAAGTAAACAAGCATTCAACAAGGGTTTTCAAACGACACTTAAGGTTCCTTCAACTTTGCATTGGTTTTAGTAAACTTAAAGGAAGAAAAAACTCACTTTGGATTTCACTCTGCCAAACTTTAAGGCAAGGAACTCCAGATCTAAACCATACTTCTTACCAATTTTGCTAACTTTGTCACTACGGATTTGGCTATAGCTTCGCTAGTATTTCTCGAAACTTCTTGAAATCCGGCTATAGCTCTACAATCCTAGAAGTTGAGATGAAAAGAGGTGAAGATGGCTTTTAGGTAGGTACGGCCATGGGTGGATGGAACTTACTAGCTTGAACTTGACTTAAGCACTGTACTTTTTGTCGATTATTTTTGCCATAACTTTGTTACGCTTTTGGAATTTTTTAAAGGGGCATGGAAGCCATTAAAGCTCTAAGGAAGAAGAAGTAGGAGCTTAAAAAAGGAAGAAGAATGAGGAGCTTAGAAAAGGAAGAAGAAGAATGGAAAGTGTGTGTAATTTATGAAAGAAGTGGTAGGTATTTATAGGATAAGTTTGGAATAAAATATTATTATTTGAAATGAAAAGAATACCCTTACTTCAACTTAAAGTAAACTTATTTTCTCAACAATTACCATTACCTTTTTCATATTAACTTATGTCTTACCCACTTAAGGCTTAAGTAAATGTGTTAAGATGGAATAGTGGATTAAAGAAAAGATTTGTTTAGATTTTTGATGTGATTCGATTTGATGTTTACTTTTTTACCTTTTTCCTTACTTACTTATCTTAATTATATTCTAGAAGTTTTCTACTCATTAGTAAAAGTAAACTTGTTTGGTTATTAAAATGTGTAATATATATGTTAAAACATGCTAACAAGGGTGCAACAACGTTGCGACAACTTATTTTGAACAAAACATTGATTTTTGACAAAATGTTTTACCGTCACATTTTGACATTTTAGGTAAACTATTTATTTATGTTAACCAAATTTAAAAATGAATTTGTATAATGTTATTTAAAAATATAAACACTCATTAATTAATTAAAATAATTTATTTAACCATTGAACTTGCTTTTCAGAAATCAGAGTTTTGTCACTTTTGTTGACATAACCAATTATTCCTATTTTTGTGTATATTTCTCTTTGCAAATCCTATCTAATATTATTTAAATCATAAAATGTTATATATATATATATATTGCATTTAAAATCACTTTAATAATATACACACACATATGTACATTGACGATATGCATATACAAAGGAGGGGTACATATCTGTTGCGGTGTAAATCTCAACATCTATATGTTGGCATGTCATAACATATATACTTTACTATATTGCACGTGCATGTACTCACATATGTGTCTATGATACACATACGTATTATATAATACAAATTGTATAATAAATAAACCCATATTTATAAAAAATAAAATATTGATTTTATTTTAATTTTTTTTTGATAAGATCTTAATAAATTTATGCTTTATAAAACCAATAAAGATCCAAACGGTAAAAAAAACGTAATTTACCCATTTACCACATTCTGTGTTGGCCTAGATCTAACAATGGTATTAGAGCCAAATAGCCTATGCGGTCTAAATTAGCAGTATTAGGGCAAACTTATTAAAGGCTACCCATATAGTAGGGTATCAAAAAATGTAGTTTCTAAGGTTAGGATTGGGTAATCAGTACTCTGCCCTACATGGCTGCGGCCTTGGTCCGAAAGGATAAGCTATGCCCAAAGGTTATCCTCAATATAAAGGCCCAAATTAATTTGGGCCTTGGGCTAATTTTCAAAATCCATTTTGAAATTAAAATAAATAATAACTGCATTTAAATTTAAAATATATGATGATTTTATAAATGTTATAAAATAATTTTCATAATTGCTTTGCAAATAAAATAATAATTTGGAAAATTATTATAAATTAATTAGATTATATAAATTGAAAGTTAATTAATTAAATCACATATATATTTACATATGTAACGCTTTCTCAAGATGTTAAGGTAATATATATATATAATTTTCAAAATGAATTATAATTAATTAAAATTATTTTAATTGGATACATTAATTAAATTTTAATTAGTAAATAATATAATCCATATGTATAATATATATGTGCATTACTATAATTTCTATAATGCACATATTCAATTTAAAATGTTTAAAATAAAATTAATTAAAATGTTAATTAACTAAATTAATTAAATGAGATTTAGTTAATATAATGTTGTATATAAGAATATTACATAAGTTAAGTAAATTATAAAAGTTATATAATAATTAAAAATTATAATATTAGTGAATAAATAAAAGGTTCAACAGTAAGAAACCTAATTAGACTTGAGGAATAATACATACATATAGAACATATAAAATGATTTTGGATGTGTCCAACACTTGAATCATGAGAGCATTTCATAAAAATAATAATATTTCATAAGTTGATCTCACTTAATTAAATATATCGAAGATTATGAATCTTTAATATAAATGTTGTCCTCTATCATTTATGTACTAATAAATTACATTCATACTCTGTGGTTGTTGAGCAAACTAAAGCAAAAGATGCTATTTATAGTATTATTAATATATTGAATAGACGATGTAAGATAGCTATATGTATTTGTTAAGAAAAATCAAGGTGCATATATTATACTTCGGCCATCAGGAAATGGTAGGTACAAATGAATAATTTTTTTCGATTAATTGAGCAAACTCAAGGTCGAAATGAAATTAGGACAAGGGACCATGGGAAAGAAGTTGCATACAATACAACCGATAAGGAGTTATCCATCATTTGTGGAGCCACGACTTATTGAGCAAACTCAAGATCATAATCCCAAGATAAATGAGTCCTAACATCCACTAGTGAAGTTAAATGATTTATATGTTTCATCTTAGGATTTTGAGAAACATTAAAAACTAGTGGAAGCCTTCTTAGATAACTAAAATAATGACATTTAACCTTTCTAATATCCTAAGAACATCTGCCATTTATAAATTAAACAAATCTACATTGATAAACTTTTACAATTAATATAATTGATAAAAAGTTTATTAATTGAAAGATACTAATGAAACGAATTAATATTGATAAATAGAAATATAAAAGGAACAGTTTGGCTAAAGTCCCCATTAAGTTTCAAAATACACCAAACATCCTTACCAAAAAAGTATGTAAATTAGGTCCCTAGAATTAAGTTACTTAATAATTGCATACATTTATACAATTATTCAGTGAATAGTTGCAGATATTTATGCAATTATGTCCAAAAATTACAGACATTTCTGCAATAATTCACTGAATAACTGTAGACATTTATGCAATTTTTGGATATAATTGAATATATGTCTGTAGTTATTCACCGAATAATTACATAAATGTATGCAATTATTCGGTAACTTAATTCTAGGGATCTAATTTACAATCTTTTTTTGAGGAGGTGCCTTCATGTATTAAGTTTGATTTTAAGGACCTGAACCCAATATTCACAATATAAAATATACTTACGATAAATTTTTGCATGTTAATTCATGCGCTTAATTATACAACTACCAAATACATTCGTAACTTGGTTGCTTACACGTTTATTTGCCCAAGACCATATATTGTCTTCTTTGAGTTTCAAATGCTAAAAACAATATAAGAATATGGATATTTAATCGATATACGATTACATATAAATGTTATATGGTGAACATTCATAATTTGTAATGTACGAAACCTCAATGAAATTAGTTCTATAACGATCCGTAAATTTGAACGGTTTTAATAACATAGTTAACTGAATTTTTGTGGAATTTTAAATGATAAAATTTTGAAACAATTTTTTTTATATTTGGAATACGTCTATTTAGACATAGAAAATGGTAAATTTTTAGCAGATTATATGGAAGTTTATTTTCTTGTGTAATTCTATTTCAATTTAAATCAGTTAATATTAGATGATAATAAAGTGTTTTCCAAACATGAATATTTTTATATAATAAATTTGTAAATCATCTTTTGAGTGAGGCATCATCTTCCATTTCATCAAATTTGGACTGCAATTGCTCTGTTTATCTTATT
Source organism: Allium cepa (assembly GCA_030765085.1). Classification (NCBI taxonomy): domain Eukaryota; kingdom Viridiplantae; phylum Streptophyta; class Magnoliopsida; order Asparagales; family Amaryllidaceae; genus Allium; species Allium cepa. The sequence goes on from CM060932.1 coordinate 378,782,485, forward strand.
TTTGGCAAATTAACAGCATTTTCGGTATCGGATATCGACTTTCGATAGTTCGACTGTATCACCATATCTGTGTACCGTTCTATTCGTCTTATCGTGCTGATCTCCGCAGGACATTTATTTCTGTATTTTGGGACCCGGCACGCAATGGAAACGACAAAAACAAGTGTCGTATCGGTACCATATCCGTGACCTTTTGCTTTCTATTGCCTTTCAAACTTCAGTCGTGTCATCCAAGCAACTATTAATTGCTTTAATGATCCCTGAATTCTCGTGCTTGACATTTGCCCTTTCTATTCAAGTGATGGTTTGTTTCTGCCTTCTTGTTGGTTTAGAGGAAAACGTATAACGTATAATTTATATATATTTTTATATTTTTCATTTTGCTTCTCCTGTACATTCTTCTTCTCCCCTCCTTTGTTTTTCTCCTTCAGCTCTGCCATGTAAAGGAAATTTTTTTATAACCAATGAAATGCTACCGAGCACGTCATCCTCCCCTCCACTCTCAAACCATCGGCCTCCCACTGTTCTTGCCAATCCATCCCTTTCCACCCTGCCTCGCACCAGATACTCACCACACAGCAACCCAACATCTCCATGCCTAGTGCTCAGATCCACCCTCCTGTCGACGTGCAGCTATCACCCCACTATGCTGCGGCTACTCAGATGATAGCCGAGCTCCATCTTTTTTTTCTTACAGGTATAAATATATATATTTTACATATATATTAGCATATATTTTCTGTTGAGTTCTGTTTTGTTTATATATATTAGTATATGTATTTATTTTTATTTTTTTTACTTTCGGCAGTATGGGTTTATATGTTGAGAGTATGCAGTATACACACACACACACACATTTGTTTACATTTTTTGTTATAAGATTTATATATACGTATATTTTGTAGTATGAATATACCGCATCTTTGTTTTTGTTAGCATATTATATATAAGTATGAAGTTACAATCTTTGTTTATATTTTCTCTTACAGTCAACAATTTAAAAGTATATGTATATATTGATTTTATATATATATATATATGATCTATGTAAATATCTATTAATTTTATACTATATAAGTTGAGGTATACATAGACTGGTATAGTTCATATGTTTTAGTTGTTACGGTGTTTTATAAGTATACAGTACTATTTATTTTCATGCTCTATATATTTTATATCAGTAGTTATGTATGAGTATATATAAAAATATAGACATGTCTTATATGTTGTAATAGTATATATAAGTTTTACTATTCGCATGAGATTATATGCAAGTTTATAAAGGTTATTTGGTTAACATATAATGTAAGTTATTTGATTTATAACATGCTATTATATATAGTCAATAAAATACTTTAATATTAACTTTTCTGTTGTGTGTGTGTGTGTGTGTCAAACACATATTTATATAGTGTATACGTGTATGTTTATATAAATCATTGTTTACCATAGCTTATATTAGTTTATATATATATATATATATATATATATATATATATATAAATATATATATATATATATAAATATATATATATATATATATAAATATATATATAAATATATATGGATTTTACTTTCAAACGTAAGGTCGGGTAGTTACTATATATAAGCATGTTATATCTATGTTTCCAAATTTGGCTTACTGTCTTGCTTTATGTATATATTTATTAACAATAATGATTTTTAAAAGTATGGGTTTAATATAAAAATATATATTTTATTTCTTATTTAAATTCTACATAGATGATCCTTTTTTTAGTAGCTTATATAAATACATAGAGTTGTAACAGTATTGATTTTATGGTATATGGGCATACATATACATACATATATATATATGCAACAATATTGATTTGTAAGCATGATATAATATTTTAATTATATAAGTCATGATGGGTCAGCTCATACATATATAGATTTATATATAGTTTTATATATATAAGTTATGATATGCTGGGTATATATATAAGTATTATTTCAAAATATATATTATGTATATATGTTTGGTTTTAAAATATATATTATGTATATATGTTTGGTTTTAATATATGTGTTTAATTTGAAACAATGATTTTTTTATATATTTATACAAATTTTTTGTATTTGAATTTAGAATATGATTTTTATATAAAGTTATATATATATATATATAATTTTACTTATACCATTTATCTTCATCAATCCAGTTTGATTTGATTTCGTCAATTCCAAGCTTTTAGCTTTGATCGTCAAATTCGTGCCAATCTAGCTTTGATTTGGAATTCGTGCTTGGATCCATAACTCAATTATCTATCCTCTCTAGCGTCTAAAGATAAGCAATCACTCACGATTAACGTTCTTATATTTATTAAATTTGATTTCAATAGAAACGACAATTGAGATATGCTATCGTTAGTTATTTACGTTATTATATATATGCTATTATGTGTACCAATTCACTTGTGACATCCGATATAATTATTTGTTATTTATATTGATGATATATGCTTATTTTATTATTATTATCATATATGTTATCACTATGCAAGTTCCCTGTTAGTATAGAATTCCCTATGGGTTGAAATGACACATATCCAAACGATCTTTAGAATAGGGGAAAATCGTTATGGGTTGAAATGATAAACCCAAGCGATTTTCATTGAAGTGAATTTTGGGTTGCGGGTTGAAATGATATATACCCGTATATGTTTAAATTATGGATTAAAATGATAAATATCTGTATCACTTGACCATAGGATAGAAAATTATATACAAACACCATTGGTCTATATATATATTGAAAATGATTTCCATGGTCTTAAAATGAATAATTTGGTTTTAATAAATATTGATTTTAAGATATTATATATATATGATATATTATAAAGGTTTAAAATCTAGATTTAAATTTATATGTTTGAAAATCTTAAAATTATAAGTTAATTTAAAAACTATAAATTTAAGATTTTACATATAATTTTACTATTTTTTAAAATATATAGATAGATTTAATATATGAACAGATTTAATAATATGATTAAGTATTTATTTAAAATTTTATTTTCCATATATAGAGTTTATAATAATTTTTAATACATTGAGGTTGGAAAGATAAACTTGAAATTGATTTGAAATTATATTTATTTAAGAATTATACTTAAATAAGTTTGATTTGAAATTATTAAATTTGAGATTTTAAAGATACGATTTTATAACTTGATTTTGATTAAAAGCGATTTAAATGCATATTTTAAATTTACGTAAATTGAAATAGGATATTTAGTTTATTTAAATTTGTAATTTGAAGTTTATTTAAATGTTATTGAAATTACTAAGTAAATATTTCAAAACCAAATAATAGTAAAGTGAATTTGAGATTTAAATGAAATTATCAAATTTAGTTTTGAAAATGTGGAATATTTAAAGCTTTGAAATATATTGAAATTGGAATGGTTTGTTTGAGGTTCAAATCTGCATTTGAAATCAATATAATTTTAAATGGTTTATTGAGAAACTGAATTGAGTTGAAATTGATGAATTGAGGTTTAATTAAATTAGGATTTTGGAATTCGAGTTGATTTGAATCGATTTGTGAAATTTGAGCAAACTATTTTAGTATATAAAGTAATTTTAAATTATATTTAAAATTATTTTATATTTTGCTTTATAAATTATTTTAATAAAAACTATTTTATATAAATCATTTTATTATAAACTATTTTATATAAACTATTTTATTTTATAAACTATTTTATTATAATACTATTATTAATATCTAAACTGTTCAAGTGGGATGTTATGATTTCAAAGTTATGTTTCAAAGTGATATGGTTTCCAAAGTATTATAAATTATGAGTTTATAATGTCGAAAGTGCTATAACTTTGAAAGTGTTATTGATTTAGAAATGAATATTATTTTAAGTGAAAAATGTTATCATATCGATATGGTTTTGAAATGGGAGTGATATTTGGTATAGAAGTATAAACTATTTTGAAATGAGCACGGTGTTATAATAACGTTTGGTTGTTAAAGAGACCGGGATCAGATATTGTCATACTCTCTACCAATACTGAAAACCACTTAACAACTGTGTACGTGGTGGAGATTCCAGAACGAAGTAGGATGGTTTGGTGACGGTTCAATATGGTATTTACATAACCCTGACTCCCGTGAGTCAGCTTGATGCGGCTAAAATAGGAGCCATGCCGGGCCAAGTAAGGTCATTCCTCCTATCGGACACATTTCTTTGATACCATTCTATTGCATTTGTGATTTGATTGGGTGCATCCTTCGATTTAGGAGTGTGTCACGAGGTGGGTGGTAGTATTTGCTATGCATTACCACCAGTTCGGATCCACAAACAGTATATCTACCCTAGCATTGCCTCAAGTGCTTTGTCACATGTCCTATCGTACCTTCTACGAATTTATTTTGTATCGTACCTATGTGATGTCCTCTGGGTAAACCTCAAGTTTATGGAGGAGCGTACAACATTGTATAGACTATGGAAATATATAAAATGTATTAAGGAGGATATGGGTAATGCCTTAACGCTATTTTAATACTTTACTTTACTATAGACGTATTATAATAGCGTATATTACTACATAGTAGATAGTTCCACAGATCCTTAGAGGATGGAAATCCCAAACATCCTTTGAGTTACTTGTATTTCAGTTGACATTTCACTTGAGTTGAATTTATTGATATAAGAATGTTAAACCCGACTTGAGTGTTTTGTGTTTTTCTTTACGCTCAAGCCAGAATGAGTGTCACAACATTTGAGACTCACCCTTGGGGTTTAGAGCTCTGCTTGGAGATCCATCTATCTATTCAGCTTGCAGTTATTTAGTTGACTCCTGTGATATATTCTAATCTTGTATTTGACTATTGTATTGAGACCCCTACGTATTCGAGATTTCCATTGTGTCTTATTTTACTCTGTTATATATATAGTAGCTTCATGAACTACTATTCTTTTGTTTTCGCTACTTATTGATTATATTACTCTGTGTCTATGATTCTATGATTATTTTATTTATTTTATATGCTGTTTTGCCAATATAAATTATGTCAGTGACTAGTGTGTGGCTAGGATCGTGTAATATGGAACATAGTTAAATCTAAATGCGGAAACAGATGATAATAGCAAAGTAAATGAAAATAAGTAAAATAAAACAAGCGCACTAGGAAATTTTATACTGGTTCGAACTTCCCGTTCTACCTCCAGTCCTAGACTCCTTTTGGAATTTCAACTGCAACAACCCTCACTTTACCTGGAGGAATAGTTTTACACTGCTTGAGCAACCGAACAGGACTTCACCCACTTAAGCAACCGAATAGGACTTCAATACAAATAACAAATGTATCTGACTATAGTGTGTTCTTAAATAACACTGATAAGTCAATTGAGTACAATCTTCCTATAATCTTCTCCTTTATGTATATAGTGATGTGCTTTGAGAAGTGTGGAAGATAAAGTGATCAATGATCAAAGTATGTAAGCAATTTGAGTGCAGTTTGAAAGTTTGAGAATAGATGATAATTCAAGAATGCTAAAAGTAAATTTGGCGAATTGTTTGGTGAATTCTGTAATCTATTTATAGTATATAAAGAGTTGCAACAACTGTAATGACCCGCACAGCCGAACCCCTGAGTCAACACTATTCTCTAACATATCAACTCAAAGATGAACAGAAATACGAACCATTAGGGTTAAAGAAGAAGAGGTAGAAGAAGAAGATAGAAAACAACATCAGAATCTAACCATCGCAGCGGAATGAAATATAATAGATAATCACAGATCTTTACACCAAAAACAAGTACTATATCTGTTTATACATACATCATCAGAGTGTACATAATCACACGACTAGACAGTAACCATAATTTGTCCTCACAATCTGAACACACAATGGAATATGTAACACAAATACGGAAGTACGTATCGCCATCCGGCTGTCTCCTGAGCTCCACAACATCCTTTTCTGTATTTTATAATACCAGGTGTAACAATCCCAGTTTAAAGATGAATTTAAAATTTATGATTAAATTAAATTTTTGGTTAAATTGTGTATTTATTTGAAATTTTAAATTTAATAAGAGATAAATACTTATTTATTTTTGAAATTGGATTTGAGACTCAAAATAAATGCTTTCAGTTGAATTGAATTACAAATAAAATTTCGATTTGGAAATTCAAAATAAATTCAAAAATGAATTGAATTTAAAGATTATACTTTGGAAAAATATTATATGTATGATTAATTATTGAAGGCAATATAGATACTAATGTTTAAAATAAAATTTATCTTATCAATAATTAATATAAGTATACAAATATGAGGATATAAATTGATGTTTGAAAGTTAAGTTTTAAATAGAAATAAAATTCAAGAATTTATGTTAATAATAGAATTTTATGGTTATAAGGCAATATAAAACAAAATCAACTACAAAATAATACATGTATATGATATGGGAATTAGGCAAGCAAGTTCAAGGGTCATTTCAGTAAGCAAAGAAGAAATAATATCTACATAACAATAAACATCTATGTGATAAAATAATAACAAATGAAATGCAAATAAAACAAAAGGCAAGTAAGAAAATAATAAGACAAGAAAATATATCTATGTAATGAAGCTTGCACAAGAAGATAAACAAACAAATAAACAAATATGTACATATTAAGAACAAGAAGATAGAAAAATGTACATGTATAAAGAACAAAAAGAAAAAAAAAATATCTATGTACAAAGGCTTATAAAGGAAGATCAACAAACAAACCTGTACATACATAATTAAATAATATAAACTTGTAAACAAGATAGGCAGCAAGCATTTAATAAAATTCTTCTCAAGCACAAATTGACATCATCTCAGCCGAAATGTAAACTTCATTTCAGTTATAAAAAAATATCTTTAGTCAAAAGAAGAAAAAATCCGTTCAAAGTAAAATGAGCCGAACTAGATAAAGCCTTCCTCCATATACAAACTGTTTTTCTATATATATATGTGTCTTTTTATACTTGCTCGTTCATAATAATTTTTTTTAAGCAAACCAGAGAAAAAAGAAAAGAAAAGAAACATCATCTTCTACAAACTCAAAAATCATTCCAGTTCAAAGCAAAAAAAACAGGATTCAAGGAAAAATCAATATCTGCAGTTTCAAACAAAAAGGCAACCCTCTGTTCTTCAAATTTAAGTGAGTAAGCATACAATTTTTAAAGTTTAAGTTTGGAAATTAGTTCATGTATATTTTGTGTTTGCTATATATTGTAGTATGTAATTCTGAGATGCTATCTGGAAGTTTAAAAATGTGATATTCTTCAGTATTTTAAAGTTCCTGAGCAAAGAAATGTAAAGAAAACTTATGCATCTTTATATAAATATCTTAAGCTTAGATTTTTTTTACTAAGTAGGTTGTTTAAAACATAAATCATAACTTGGAAATGAATTTAAAGCATGACAGTAAATATAAAAAAACTGTTTATACAGGTTTAAAGTAAGATAGAAATAAATTGTTAAAATTCAAATGTTTTAATTTGTTAATTTGATTTCATACCTTGATTAAACATACAAAGCTAAGATTTTTAAACCAAAAACAATGATTTTTAGGTGATTAAACATGGTGTAGTTCCTATATGAACTCAAATTGTATTTTCATCAATTCCTGTTGAATTAACGAATGTTAGCTATTGAAATTTGTTATATAGCAAGTTTAATAATCCACGAATCCAGGAAAAATTCTAAAAAAATTATTCAATGCAAGGATTTTAGGGTCGATTCGAATATAGGGTTTGGGATCGTGTTTTTCTATGCTCTGCTAAATTCTTGTTTTCGGCACCATGAGACGATCGAGTATCACGCAATTCTGGGTGAAGGTAAAGGAGGGTATGGCTGAGATACGGCCGGAGTTTCATCTCTTCAGGTGGTCGTCGTTAGTGGGACGAGGCAATTTTCAGTGGGTTGTTTGAGTCGATGGTTCAACCTTCAGGCACTTTTTCGATTTCGACCTTTTTGTGAAGATTGGGTTTTGATTTCAAACGAGGGGATGATTTATGGTGTGTTAGAGGCGCTGAGGGTCGTCGGAGGGGCGGCGAACCACCGTGCACGTGCATGGTGGCGTTTGGGTGGTCTGGGTTTGTGCCGTGATTATCGCGAGTATTGCTCGAGAAAACTGAGAGCTTGCTCGAGTCGAATCTGATGGTTCGCGTGAGTGTTTTAACACTGCAGTTATATTTTAATTTAACTTAAGCTAAAAAAAAGAAGAAGAAAGGATCAGGTAGAAGTAGAAGAAAGAGCAGAAAGGAAACGCAGGAAAGCAGGAAGGAGACTCGAGTTTTTACTCGAGAAAACGCGTGGGTTACCTCGGGTCCATTTTTGGGGTTTAAGCATATATTCCTTCAAGCTATTTGATTAACAAAGTTTAATATTAATTAAATAAGTAATGTTGGTTAGTGATAGGTTAAGATTTGATTAAAATTTATTAAAAGAAAGGTTTGTAAAGGAAGATGATTAATTAATGTAAAGTATAAGGTAATTAAAAATGTAAATTAACTTATACTTGTAATTAAATAAATAACTTTAAATAAATTCGTAATTATAAATTGATCTTGTGTTTAAAACAATTTAAACTTAAGAATTTTAATTAACTATTAAAAGTTAATTAATTAATAATAGTTAACTAATTAAATGGTTAATCCATTGGAAATTAATGATGATATGTCTTTCTGGGGTTAGAAAGGCGAGTCATCACAGATTGATTAATTTGAAATTAAAGATTGGTTAATTAATAATTAAGTGTTTGATTAATTTGAAATCAAGAATTGTAAACTAGATAATTAAAGTTAATTAATCTATAATTAGTAGTTAATTGAGTTAATTGATTAAAGAATAATCAATCTATAAATTTAATTAATTCATCATTAAGAATAGTTAATCATTGATTTAAATAAATCAATAAAAAAATAATTATGTGGTTAATCCCTTTTAAATCACCTTCACCTTAATTCAAAGATGATCGACTATCATCAAATATTGTGCACTGGATTGATATTTCTGTTTATGATTGTGATGCTATGTGATGTGGACTGCCTTATGCTGTACCGTGAACTACTGTATATATATGAAAACCCCTTTGCCCGCAAAACGACATTTAAATTTCGATGCGACAAGGAGTCGGATTCCAGTTGGTTATTCGAAACCCACATCGAATTATAATGATGAATCTTTGTGATTGATAAATTTACTTTATCTGTGAATCTGTGAATGAAGATAAGCGTTATGGAATATATCGCTTATCGATATTGATATCTCTGTGATGATTGATGTTGTACACTATTGTGTAAAACCCCTGGACCACACTCATACATACACAAATATGGATTTCACGTGGAAAACGGTTAAGCCACAGATTTTTAAATAAGTTTTGAATTTGAATTTTTAAATTCAAATAGTTTTTGAAATAAATTAAGTTTAATGTGAATAGCTTTTGGAAAATGTGTTTTAAGAATGAAAGTTATTTTGAATAACTAATAGAGATTTGGAATTTGAATAATTGGATTTAAATCGGAGTTCGATATCTGGAATTGAATTCGATATTTGGTATTTATGAAGTAAAACGGTATAAAAGTTTATATGGGTTTAAACCATTTTTAAAGCTTTGTTTTGCGAATTTGAATTAACCCAAAGATTGTAACTTGTACAAATGGAATCGGGTTTTTTCGAAATAAAACTGTTGTTTCTAAATGATAAAAAGCTTTCATATGAGAAATGAATTTCAAATTGTATTAAAGGGATTTCAAGTTTAAATTGAAAATAGTTTTCCAGATTATGGATGAATCTTTGGAAACGATTTGAAAGCTATAAGTTAAACCTTTGATTTAAAGATTTAAATGAATTAATTCACTTAAAACGGAAATTGTTTTGAAATCCGTGAATGGATCTTTGTGAAACTGGGTGAACTTTGTGGAATAAATCTTTTTGTTTAAAAGGTTTGAAATGGTATTGGCTTTAACCATTTGAAAGAAAGTTGGAATCATTAAGTTGTGACTTAATTGAAATCTTATATCCATATGTTTTTAAATACTGCGCTCGTTATTCGGTTTAGTGGGGAGAGGACCTTGTGTCATATAACCCATTCCGAATAATGATACGTCGTTATGGATAGCATTTGAAGACTGGTGGTGAAGACCGGGTGTTTGTGGGAACGATAGGATGACCTATCGATTGTCTCTGCACCGAGTAGCTACGTATTAGAGATTTCCTAAGTGATGGGAAGTCCGATCGGGATTGTGAATACCTGGATTGCAAGGGCTTCTTCGGAAGTGCCTTCGGTTCTGTTCAAACCCGGGACAGACTTGTATGGTTGTATGTATGACACTACACTTTGAGATATAAAGCAGATTTCTTTCAAATACATATCTGTTTGTGGCGGAGAATTTATTCTCTTCGCTTAACACCCTTCTCTGAGACGTACGAGCTCAGAGGTTATGTAGTTGAAGGTTATCAGCGATATAATCCCAATTTGGTAGTGTGGCATGCTAAGTGCTGCTGTGTGTTGATGATCATTTTTTGACCATTTGTGATCAAAGCATGGCTTTCGTGTAAAACGTATCTTTGTGGATGGAACCTCGTCGAGCCTCACAAACCGGTAATGGTCGAAACAGGAATATGCGGCAAGGTTTCAGGGTTAGCTCCCCTAGGGTGTGACCATTCCTTCTAAAAAAGGGTAGTATCATGGTATGGAGCCCAGATACTTACTCATGTGGGCACTGTAGTATCTTTATTAATGTGTGATGTTGTTGGTGTTGAGAGCTCTCGGATAAAGGTCCCAAAGGACTGGGGGTGGCATATCTGTAGGTAGTACTCCCGGGCAGGGAGGAAACCAGCCTTGTGCTGGCAGAGAGCCGGGTAGGTTCTCGGGACGTCCACCAGAGGCGTTCCCATGTGGCAGTAGGAAGTTCCTTAGCCTGACCATTTGTTGAAAATCCATTCATCCAATATGAGCCTTGTACGGTTTTAGTTGTATTACCTGCCATCTACTTATGGTGGCGCCCCTTGGTAGCTATAATAGGCATAGTTCGAAATGTCTATGCTAGCTAAGATTAATATTATACTTTCGAAATGTTTTCCACTATTGTAACAATCCGTTTTTCCATACCCTTTGAATCGACAATAAACCACACATATCCAATTCAAATTGCACGAATAAGCGGATCATTAAGGGTAGAAAAAAATAAAGACAGATCAGAATCTCACACCAATGGAATAACATATATTATTTCAATAATAATCTTTAGAGCGGAAAATTAATACAATATCAGAGTGTAACCTAAATTCAGCTTGGACAGTTATAACACCCTTACAAATGCTGACAAACAACAAACAAAACTAACCAACCACAGCGGATTTTAGAATACGTCCATACGATGATGATGATCTGCAGCTCTCCTCTGAAAACTCCAACCGTCTTCAACTAAACCTAAAACTACTCGGATCTGACCCGAGTATTAAAAATACCCGGATTAGGCTTGATAAACCAGCGTGAGATACTCGAACTTTTAAAATGACATGTTATCAAAACCTTTGAAAAGAAGGGTATCTCATAAGACCACGCCCACACATAAACACAGACAAGTTTTCACCTTATGATAACCAAAACACTTCATACCAAAATACACTTGATATTATTTTTTATGATATTCTTTTGAAAACATTTGCAAATAAACTTATTCAAATAAGATATCGATATCTGGACTAAGTCTAAGGTAATATATCCGGACTGGGTCAACGGAATATATGATACCAGAAAGGGTAGCTGAAATGTTTGCAAGTCATTACAGCTATTTTAGGAATACAATCAAAACCGTAAATCTCGTAGGGATTGGATTTCCAACATGATAGGAAACTAGTGATCTTTTCTCCGATCCACGCATAACAAGCATAGTTCCCACGGTGCTTAATCGCTTTTCTCAAACTAGTCACTTGGAAACTATACTTGCTACACTACAAATGATAACAAGTAGTTCCCTGCTTTTCTCAAGCTAACCACTTTATCCACATGAGGCAATAAATGACTTGAGGCCCAGACGTCTCTGGTACTTAGGGCTCAGAACATCTGATAACCCAAATCACTACTATCCGAAATGCGAGCATACATCTGACCATATAGAATCCCATCATAACCGGGGTGTGAGGCTCGCGAAGCTACGATCAATTTCTTCATAGCCACGCTTTTCATATAAAACCACACTTTGATCATAACAGGTTCCACTTTGAATGCCACATTGTCATTCCACGTCACACGACTGATTTCTAGAAAAGTATAACTTCCTGAGCACGTATGTCATGGGAAAGGGTGTTAAGCTAAAAGAAGTTGCCTTCTCCGCCACCAACTGATACACGTTCATAGAAACCACTCAAATGTGATTTAGAATACAATGTCAGACAAACATCCATACAAGTTCGTTCTAGGAGTGAACGAAACCGAAGGTACTTTCCTCGGCCATTACTAGGCGAGAAGCCCTTGCAATCCGAAAAATCTCCATCAGGAGGAGACCACTGCTATAAATAACTCTATAAAGGTGGCTAACTAGAGCATGTTCAACAAGCAGTCTTCACGCTATGAAGATCCACGGTCTTCAATAATCATCATCTTCAACATATCTTCACTTTCGAATGTATACATTGGTTCGAAGTGGTTTTCGGATAGGAATCAACCAAATCCGACTCTGGTTCCTTCGAAGCCAATCATCGCTTTAAAAGATGTTATGTTCATATGTGGATATCAATCATCAATCAATTACTTCATCTTTTATGTTAATCAAATATCTTTCTTAGATATTTTCTTCTCAAATGTATATGAATCATTAAGCCTCATTTATCAAATCATTTGATATATTAAACTTCTTTAGATCTTGGAATTTGTCCAAATCATTTTTCTCTTTTACTTAGGAAAACCTTTCCAAATCATTCATTAAATCTTAATCAATGATTTCTTATATTCAAGTTATAACTTTTAATTTAGGGAAAATACTCCCAAATCATTCATTCAATCTTAATCAAAGATTTCTTTCTTAACTTCAAATCATATTCTTGCAAATCGAAAATTTTCATAACGTGGTACTACTGCCATTTAAATATGGTAAATTTCACCTCCAGGGACTAATGGCAAGTTTCACCTCTAGGGACTAATGGCAAGTTTCACCTCCACGGACTAATGGCAAGTAATCCTTCATCATGAATATCTTTGTCTTTTAACTTGGAAAAACTTAAATATGATCTTTTAGAGTATCCGGGCTTTCCTTTCGATCTGTTCCACCCCTCGCCTAAGAAGAAAAAACATAGGCCATGTAAGTTCAGGGCACTGGTTGCTCCATCCCTAACCTTAGTTAAACACCTTGTTTTTATCTTTCCAGATCTCACAGGTGGGACAAATGTACCAGTCGTTTCCACATACTCAGATTTTCAACTTTATTTTGGAATTGCTTATAAATATTCCAAATTATCTTTCAAAATGCTTAATTATCCTTTTTAAAACATTCACAATTGATTTTGGGAAACGTCGTTACATTTAAACTCATATTCCAAAAGTTATAGAATTCGCAGCATAAAAGTGCTGTAGAAAGTGCTATATAAGCTTATTTGATTTAATCAACTTTTAAATATTTGAAAATTCATATTTTCCAATCCAAATCTCTTTTAAATCATTTAAATAGATTTATCAAATTTATTCCATATTTTTAATCCTTTAAAAATATCATTTATAAAGAAATCCTGTTTTGGATTCCGAACTGCAAAACCGCGATGATTTTAGAAAATTGTTTTGGACATATTTCAAAATCTACTTAACGAAATCTTGATTTTCTTTCTTTGTTAGAAAACTATTATCATTGTGAACCAAAGAATTTTTATTTCGAAGAAATCCGACTTATAAATCATTCTCTACGTCAATTTGAAGTTACGGGTCGAAATTTACGAACTGTCGAGCTCGATTTTGACCAATTTTGAGAATTGCTTCGGAACTTGTCCGAAACACTTCAAATTTGTTTTAAACCATATTTAAACTATTTTAACTCATTTAAAACCATTAAGAGGCTAAATAACTTCCATACACATATTTGTATGGATTTAATTCTCGTTTAATTAACTATGGTTAATTACTAATCATTTCTCTTATCATTTACCAAACCAAGTTATCATCCATATCACAAATATATAATCAACCACAATATCAACCAAGTTATCAAACATTTAATCATTCAACATAATTAAACTTTTCAAATCATTATACTTGAAATAAGTTATGGATTTATTTGTAAATAAGAGTACTCACCTTTAACTTAACCAATTCTTCCTACCAACATTCATATGCAAAACACTTCTCTAAATCCCCTTATCTTCACCAAATCTTTTCCGTAGACTTTTCTTTTGATTCCGGCAGCACTTCCTTCTCTTTTTTCCGCTCCGAAGCTTCACAAACTTGCTCCTCTTCCTCATAGGTTCGGCCATGCCTTATTCTTCCCCTTCCTTCATCGTTTCTTCACTTATTAGATGCTAAACCATGTTTAAATGGTATTCTAAGGTCTTTGGCAAAGTTTGGTGGTGTTTGGAGTTGAATTGATATGGTTTTGAAAAAGTTAGTAAGCATTTTGGAAGAGAAGAAGAAGCCATTAAAGAGGTAGAGAAAAGCTTTGGAAAAGGAAGAAGAAGAAGAATGAAATGGTGTGAAATTTGTGAAAGAAGTGGTAGGTATTTATAGAAAAAGAAATGAAGTGGTAAATTACCAAAATATCCCTTTACCAAATTACCAAAATAACCTTACTTACTTATAAAGTAATCTTAGTTTTTTCAACACTTAACATCACATTTCAATTCATTACTTTATGTCATTTTCACTTAGATATTAAGTAAAGTAAGTAATAATTATGTTTCTTTGATTTGATGTTTTACGTTTTGACTTTGGTACTTGTTTTGCCTTTTTATGCTTACTTTTTCTTAATTGTTTTCTAGAAGTTTCTAACCTTGTTTAGTAAAAGTAAACTTGATTAGTAAATTAATCAATACTTATACCAAATGTAACAATATGTTTTCCCATACCCTTTGAATCGATAATAAACCACACATGTCCAACTCAAATTGCACGAATAAGCGGATCATTAGGGGTAGAAAAAGAAAATAAAGACAGAACAGAATCTCACACGAATGGAATAACATATATTATTTCAATAATAATCTTTACAGCGGAAAATTTTAAGTACAATATCAGAGTCTAAGCTAAATTCAGCTTGGACAGTTATAAACATCTGTCCTTACAATTGCTGACAAACATCAAACAAAATACACTAAACAAAGCGGATGATAGAATACGTCCATACGATGATGAAGATCTCCAGCTCTCCTCTGGAAACTCCAGTCGTCTTCAACTAAACCTGAAACTACTCGGATCTGACCCGAGTATTAAAAATACCCGGATCCGGCTTGATAAACCAGCGTGAGATACTCGAACTTCTAAAATGACTATGTTATCAAAACCTTTGAAAAGAAGGGTATCTCATAAGACCATGCCCACACATAAACACGGACGGGTTTTTACCTTATGATAACCAAAACACTTCATACCAAAATACACTTGATATTATTTTTAATGACATTCTTTTGAAAACATTTGCAAATAAACTTATTCACATAAGGTATCAATATCTAGACTAAGTCTAAGGTAATATATCCGGACTGGATAACCGGAATATACCAACAGAATATATGATATCAGAAAGGGTAGCTGAAATGTTTGCAAGTCATTGCAACTATTTTGGGAATACAATCAAAACCGTAAATCTCGTAGGGATTGGATTTCCAACGTGATAGGAAACTAGCGACCTTTTCTTCGAACCACGCATAGCAAACATAGTTCTCACGATGCCTTAATCTTTTTTCTCAAACTAATCACTTGGAAACTATACTTGCTACACTACAAATGATAACCAGTAGTTCCTTGCTTTTCTCATGCTAACCACTTTATCGACACGAGGCAATAAATGCCTTGAGGCACAGACGTATCTTGTACCTAGGGCTCAGAACATCTGATAACCCAAATCACTACTATCTGAAATGCGAGCATACATCTGACCACATAGAATCCCATCATAATCGGGGTGTGAGGCTCGCGAAGCTACGATCAATTTCTTCAAAGCCACGCTTTTCATACAAAATCACGCTTTGATCATAACAGGTTCCACTTTGAATGCCACATTGTCATTCCACGTCACACGACTGATTTCTAGAAAAGTATAACTTCCTGAACACGTATGTCTTGGGAAAGGGTGTTAAGCTAAGAGAAGTTGCATTCTCCGCCACCAACTGATATACATTTATAGAAACCACTCAAATGTGATTTGGAATACAATGTCAGACAAACATCCATACAAGTTCGTTCTAGGACTGAACGAAACCGAAGGCACTTTCCTCGGCCATTACTTGGCGAGAAGCCCTTGCAATCCGAAGAATCTCTATCACGAGGAGACCACTGCTATAAATAACTCTATAATGGTGGCCATCCAGAGCATGTTCAACAAGCAATCTTCACGCTATGTTGATCCACGGTCTTCAATAATCATCATCTTCAACATGTCTTCACTTTCGAATGTATACATTGGTTCGAAGTGGTTTTCGGATTGGAATCAACCAAATCCGACTCCGGTTCCTTCGAAACCAATCATCGCTTTTAAAAGATGTTAAGTTCATACGTAGAGAAAAGCTTGGAAAAGGAAGGAGAAGAAGGTAGGAAAAGGTGTAAAAGAAAGTGGAAGAATGGGGTCTTATTTATAGAAAAAAAATGAAGTAGTAAATTATCAAAATGTCCCTTTACCAAATTACCAAAATAACCTTACTTACTTATAAAGTAATCTTATTTTTTTCAACACTTAACATCAAATTTCAAATCATTACTTTATGTCATTTTCACTTAGATATTAAGTAAAGTAAGTAATAGTTATGTTTCTTTTATTTGATGTTTTACTTTTTGGCTTTTGTACTTGCTTTGTCTTTTTGTGCTTACTTTTTCTTAATTGTTTTCTAGAAGTTTCTAACCTTGTTTAGTAAAAATAAACTTGATTAGTGAATTAATTATTACTTACACTATTTGAATATATGTTCCTATATAAGAAAATAAAGGTGCGGCGACGTTGCGACAACTTTTAATCGACAAAACATCGTTTTTCGACAAAATATTTTACGGTCATATTTTTACGTTTTAGTTAAACTATTTATTTATGTAAACCAAATTTAAAAATGAACTTTTTACTTCTTTAAATAAATTAAAACATGTTCCTTTATATATTAAAATCATATTCAAATAATATCAAAACCTCTAATTTTACGGTGTATGTAAAAGTGACAAAATGCGACAAAATTTGGTTATTTTTGTAAAACGATTATTAACATACTTATAAGTATTTTAATACTCTTTTATTATCTTTATTAGATGTTTTCAATAGTATTTATATTTTTAAATAAAAATTTAAACCTATTTATTTAAGCATTTATTTCTTTTTAGCAAAACTTAACGTTTGTTGGTTTGTTGTAAAATCCAAATTTACATTATCAATTACAAGAATAAATAGTTTCTCTATTATTATGTATTATATATAACTTGTTTATTTAACTTTTAAACCTTTTTAAATTTAAAACAAACGAAATCTCTCATTTTAGAAGTAGCGAAATTATGGGTCATTGCATTTAAATCAAATGTAACAATCCGTTTTTCCGTACCCTTTGAATCGACAATAAACCACACATGTTCGACTCAAATTGCACGATTAAGCGGATCATTAAGGGTAGAAAAAGAAAATAAAGACAGAACATAATCTCATATGAATGGAATAACATATATTATTTCAATAATAATCTTTACAGCGGAAAATTTTAAATACAATATCAGAGTCTAACCTAAATTCAGCTTGGACAGTTATAAACATCTGTCCTTACAATTGCTGACAAACATCAAACAAAATACACTAAACAAAGCGGATGATAGAATACGTCCATACGATGATGAAGATCTCCAGCTCTTCTCTGGAAACTCCAGCCGTCTTCAACTAAACCTGAAACTACTCGGATCTGGCCCGAGTATTAAAAATACCCGGATCAGGCTTGATAAACAAGCATGAGATACTCGAACTTTTAAAATGACTATGTTATCAAAACCTTTGAAAAGAAGGGTATCTCATAAGACAACGCCAACACATAAACTCGGACGGGTTTTTACCTTATGATAACCAAAACGCTTCATATCAAAATACGCTTGATATTATTTTTACTGACATTCTTTTGAAAACATTTGCAAATAAACTTATTCAAATAAGGTATCAATAACTGGAGTAAGTCTAAGGTAATATATACGGACTGGGTCAATGGAATATACCAATGGAATATATGATACCAGAAAGGGTAGTTGAAATGTTTGCAAGTCATTACAGCTATTTTGGGAATACAATCAAAACCGTAAATCTCGTAGGGATTGGATTTCTAACATGATAGGAAACTATTGACCTTTTCTCCGAACAACACATAACAAACATTGTTCCCACGGTGCCTTAGTCGCTTTTCTCAAACTAATCACATGGAAACTATACTTGCTACACTACAAATGATAACCAGTAGTTCCCTGCTTTTCTCAAGCTAACCACTTTATCCACATGAGGCAATAAATGCCTTGAGGCATAGACGTATCTGGCACCTAGGGCTCAGAACAGACGATAACCCAAATCACTACTATCTGAAATGCGAGCATACATCTGACCACATAGAATCCCATCATAACCGGGGTGTGAGGCTCGCGAAGCTACGATCAATTTCTTCAAAGCCACGCTTTTCATACAAAACCACGCTTTGATCATAACAGGTTGCACTTTGAATGCCACATTGTCCTTCCACGTCACACGACTGATTTCTAGAAAAGTATAACTTCTTGAGCACGTATGTCTAGGTAAAGGGTGTTAAGCTAAGAGAAGTTGCCTTCTCCGCCACCAACTGATATACATTTATAGAAACCACTCAAATGTGATTTAGAATACAATGTCAGTGTAACGACCCAGAATTTTTAGTAATTAAAATTTGAATATTTAATTAATTTTAAATATTAATAAGTGAATTTATAAGTCAAATAAAATTTTAATTTGAATTTTTGGATTTAATTGAATAATTAAATCGATAATTTAATATGTTAAATTATAAAAATAATTGAAAATTGGGTTAAATATGATTGAAAATGATTTGTAAAATTTTATTTTATCATATGGGAGTTAGAACGATATTTTAGAACTTTTAAAATCGAATTAAAAGTTAATTTGTGAAAATTGAATATTTTAATATTAAAATCGACTAGTAAAAATAGTCAATTTTTGAACAGTCTCAGAATTGAACGAAACCAGTTCCATTGGATCCGTAATAGTTAGTTATTACCGGATTTCAAATTTCGTGTCAATCGGAGTTACCGTTTGATCGTGGCAGCTCGAAACGTATCGAATTATTTTTAATTTAAATTTGGCGAGTAAAAATAGCCATTTTTCAAAAAGTCTCGGATTTCGACGAAACCAGTTTCATTGGATCCGTAATGTGATATTATTGTAAGGTTTCAAATTTCAAGTCAATTGGATTTACCGTTTGTCCGGTACAAATTAAAACGCCTAGAAATCGATTTAAATCGGTTTAATTTAAATTGAGCGTTTACAGCCATAACTCACACAGATGTCCGAATTAGCTTCCGAAACCTGTTCCATTGTGTCCGGAACGCGGGGTAAACCATAGAAACGCTGGTTACGGTGCGTAAATCGGAGTTTGGAATTTCCGGATGAATAGTGTTCGATTTTCTTCTATAAATAGACCAATGCCTTCATAACTTTAAAAAAAAAAAAACAAAATGAAACCCTAGCCGCCGCCCCCTATAAGAACGGCCAGAAATGATCATCCTTTCCCCCTCGATTTCTTCCAATCCACCAGCAATTAGACGAAGCTTTCAACTAGAGAATCGTAGAGCACGTCGCGAACTACCTATCCAACGGTCATGATCGCTTCTAGTGCTCAGGATTGGCGACAAATCTCGCTCAAAGGCCTGGAGTTCAGCCTCGAACTGCGTGCTACAGGGATGGTCAAGTATCAAGCCACTTGGGCCGAGCATGAGGTGGAGCGAGGCGGTTCGAATGAGGGGTGTGTGATGAAGTTTACTCGAGCGAGGAGGGAGCAAGAATTAACCCTAGTTTTGGGCTTAGTGGGTTTCTTGCGTTGCCTGTAGATGGAAGGGGACGCACATACGTGAGGGAGAAAGGGAGGGGAGGCGCACGGTCCAGATCCAGGCATTCATGAAATCAACGGCCTATATTTGTGTGAGTTTAAAATTATAATAAAATGTTGAAAATTGTTATAAATTAATTCGTGTAACTTCAACAATCAATATCTTTTTCATACGAGGTCGAAAACGCGCGAAACCAGTTGCGTTGGAATCGTATGGACGAGCACTACGTGATGGAGTTTGTTTGGAGTCGTTTGGAGTTAGTGAGAATTTCGGGTGAAATTAAACGCACGTTTAATTTTATTCGAAATAAATCGCTAAAACGGAATTTAAAATCAAGGTGAGAACTTCTCACTCAATCGAATCAGTTTCGATTTTATTTTAAATAGTTAGATTTAAAATATTTGAATGCATGTTTGAATGTTGATTGATATCTATTGATTGTTAAAATAGACATTATACGCCGTTAGTAAGCGGATGTTATTTATTAAAAACATATACCGCGAATATTTCATAAACAGTGAAATTGGTATTATATATAATATCAATATATATATATTGGCATATGTATATATTGGAGTTATTGATTTCCCGCATTTATTTGTTTAGCGGATGAGACCCTATTGCGCCGTTATTAAGCGGATAATATTTAATAAGAACATATACCGCGATAATTTCGTACTGGAGCGAAATTGGTATTGTGCTAATGTTTGTGGATGCAGGAAAACAGGTTGGAGGGATCCAACTGGATTCCTCAACAGTTTTTATTTAATTTCAGATATTTTGATATTTGATGGATTATCATATCGATATATGATATCGTTGTTGTCGTGATTGACTATTTGGTGTGTAGCATCATTGGACCCAAATTTTGGGATTTTAAAATGATTTTTAAAGTGATGTTTGAAAATATAAAATATTTTTGGAATTGATCCATTTTAAATAAATAAACGTTATAATTTTTAAAGTTATAAAAATTATGATTTTTGAGAAATATAGTTAAAAACTGATTTTTGAGAATATGATGCTAATGATTTTATAAAATAGTTAAATCGGAATTTTTGAATTTATTATGAAAAGTTGAAATATAGGGTTTATAAAATTTAATTATTTTATGAATCAAAAGGATGAAGTTTTTAAAGGAATTTAAAGACGTTTAAAAAGAATAATATAAATTGATTTATATTAAGAGATTTATAAATGGATATTTATAAATTGAAGTATTGACATTATAAAACGAGTTTTTTTATATAAGTGTTTGAATGAAGTGCAAATGGATTGCATAAGTGAATGAACTTTATGGAATTATAAACTGAGAAGTTATAAATAAAATTTATAAATAGTAAGATTTATAAATTTGTGAAGTTATTGAAAGAATGATTTTGGATAAATGAATGAATCTTATAAGTTATAAGATTTATAATTTGGGAAGTTAAAAAGAACGATTTTGTAAAATAATCGTTTTATAAGCATTTGACTTATAATATGAACTTTTAGTTTATAATTGAGTTATAAACTGGAATAGGTTAATAAAAGAATTTATAAAAAGAAGTTTTTATAAATAAATAGAAATGGAATTTATAAACGTTGTTTATAAATTCGCAAACAACTTATTTTGATAAGTTAATTGTTGAAACCTATAAATGAAGTTATATTCACATTTTTGAATAGTGAATAATCCTTTGAATTAAAATGAATAAAAGGATGAAATTGTTAATGAAGTATATTCACATTTTTGAATAGTGAATAATCCTTTGAATTAAAATGAATAAAAGGATGAAATTGTTAATGAAGTATATTCACATTTTTGAATAGTGAATAATCCTTTGAATTAAAATGAATAAAAGGATGAAATTGTTAATGAAGTATATTCACATTTTTGAATAGTGAATAATCCTTTGAATTAAAATGAATAAAAGGATGAAATTGTTAATGAAGTATATTCACATTTTTGAATGGTGAATAATCCTTTGAATTAAAATGAATAAAAGGATGAAATTGTTAATGAAGTATATTCACGTTTTTGAATAGTGAATAAGATGTTAAAGAAATTGTTTTGAATGTGATATTTTAAATAGAATTAAAACGATCGGACAATGTTTTAAAATGTGTTGAGATTCGAAACCATAGATTTCAACATTTATTGTTGAAATAAACGTTTTCGAGAAATGAAAAGGAAATAGTGGACTATAACACTGTTGTTATAATAAATGATTTCCGAAAGGAAATGTTTTGTATAGTATTGGGATTTATATATCTATTTTAATTTCGAATCCCTATACTAGTGATTTTGGGTTGTTGTAACGATGTTTTACGCAACATTCGTTTTGGCCCAAATAAATATGTTTAAGAGAATGATTTCCTTAAAGAATGAAATATATACTTAATTTCGATTGAAGTATATTGAATATTTTCTAAGTGTTGAAAATAAATAAAATTTGTGAATTACTTAAAAATAAGTAAGTATGGAAATGTTTTCCAATATAAAGTGAATATCTTAAGAATTTATCTTTTTGAAGATAAATTGAAATGAATTATTGAAATCATATGCATGAGTATTTTGAAATGTAAATTCACTAAGGAATTTATAAAAGAAAGTGGGATTGGTTTAGAAAAATAAATATTGATTTATTTTTGAAGTATTGAAATTATATATCTTATAAAGATATTTTGGAAAATAAATAATTTGGAAAATTATTTGGAATCTGGTGATGTGTGCATATCAGTGATAGTTCAATAACCGACTATAAATATTTCCCTTTGAATGGGTATTTGATGTGATTTGATTGAATTGAATGCTACACTTATTTTTGAATAAGCGCTCACTATTCGGGTTAACCGGGAAAGGACCATGGGGTCGTATAACCCATTCCGAATATGTGATACGTCGTTGTGAATTGCATTGAAGATCGGTGTTGAAGACCCGGTATTTGCGAGAGCGATAGGATGACCTGTCGATTGTCCCTGCACTGAGTTGCAGCGGTATAGAGACTCCCTAAGTGATGGGAAATCCGATCAGGATTGTGAATATCCGGATTGCAAGGACTTCTTTGTAAGTGCCTTCGGTTTTGTTCGATCCCGGAACAGACTTGTATGGATTGTGTGTCTGACATTACAAGTTGAGATATAAAGCCGATTTCTTTCAAATATATTTCTGTTGGTGGCGAAGAATTTATTCTTTAGCTTAACACCCTTCTCTGAGACGTACGAGCTCAGAGGTTATGTAGTTGAATGTTATCAGCGATATATTCCCAATTTGGTAATGTGATATGCTGAGTGTTGCTGAAATGATCATTCTGTTGATTATTGTGATAGGATCGTTTATTTGATCGTCTATCTTAGTGATCATTGTGTTGATCATTTGTTGACCCAAAGCATGGCTTTTGTATAAAGTATGTTTTTGTGGACGTGACTTCGTCGAACCTCACACCCCGGAAATGGTCAAAACAGGAAAGATGCGGCAAGGTTATGAGGGGTAGCACCCTTTAGGGTATGTACATTTCCTTCTGGATAGAGGTGGTATCATGGTATGGAGCCCAGATATTTAACCTATGTGGTTACTACGAATTTATTACTTTGTGGTTGTTGGTTTTCGGGATCCCGTGAGAAAGGTCGTTTACGATCGGGGAATGGCGTGCTCGTGTCAGTAGTTACCCAGTTAGGGGTAACCCGGCCTTGTGTTGGCAGAGTTCCGGTTTGGTTCTCGGGGATGTCTTTCCAGAGGCATTCTCATGTGGCAATGGGAAGTTCCTTGGCCTGACCATTTGTTGGAAATCCAAATAAACAATACGAGACTTGTACGGTTTTAGTTGTATAACCTGCTATGGAATGTGGCGGTAACCTGCTATTGAACATAGTTAGCTATAGTAGGCATAGTTCGGAATGTCTATGCTGGCTAAGATTTATATTCTACTTTCGAAATAAATTTTTCCTACACTATGCACTAATAATAATATGAAATGTTATTTTAAATGCGTATCAAGCATCTTTGACTATCATAAGGAGAAATCTCCTCCGATTCTACGTTTGCATTGTGTGTGTGTGCGGGAGGCCTTATGGTAGTCTCATTTTTAAAAGCATTGCGAATTGAAATAAAAATATTCCTCTATTTTGATTTTAAAGATAAACAAACTGTTTTGAGTTCTCACACCAGTCACATGACTGACTTGGAGTTTATTGTTTTCCTTCCTAAACTCTGGGTGCCCACCAATTTTCACACGGGCAGTCAAGAGTTAGGTTTATCAGGATATTCTGGATATTCTGGAGTTGCTGGAGGCAAGATGGATGGCATGGCATATTACTTATATAGTATTTCTTTTTCCGCTGCACTGTTTGTTGTTGTTGTTGTACACTCTGATGATATGATGTAATGTGATGTAATGTAATAACTGATATAGTTCTTTGTTTAAAGATTATTCATCTATTATTATATGTTGTTCCACTGCGAATTGTGAGATTCTGATGTTGTTCTGTTGTTTTCTGTTCCGTTCTATTTTCTATCTCTTCTCTATTCTATTTTCTTTCTATTCTCTTTTTCTTCTATTTTCTAATTTTCTGTTTTCTTTTCTCTATCTTCTACCCTTTTTTCTCTCTTCTTTTCTTTTCTTAAATTTTTCTTAAAACCCCTAAGGGTTCGTATTTTCGTTCATCTTGAATTAAACAAAGGAGATTAGTGTCTATTCAAGGAGTACGGACTTACGGGTCTTTATAGTCAGACAAACATCCATACAAGTTCGTCCTAGGACTGAACGAAACCGAAGGCACTTTCCTCAGCCATTACTAGACGAGAAGCCCTTGCAATCCGAAAAATATCCATCACGTGGAGACCACTGCTATAAATAACTCTATAATGGTGGCCAACCAGAGCATGTTCAACAATCAATCTTCACGCTATGATGATCCATGGTCTTCAATAATCATCATCTTCAACATGTCTTCACTTTCGAACGTATACATTGGTTCAAAGTGGTTTTCGGATAGGAATCAACCA
Organism: Allium cepa; assembly: GCA_030765085.1. Lineage (NCBI taxonomy): Eukaryota > Viridiplantae > Streptophyta > Magnoliopsida > Asparagales > Amaryllidaceae > Allium > Allium cepa. The sequence continues at coordinate 378,807,748 of CM060932.1, forward strand.
AATCCGACTCCGATTCCTTCGAAACTAATCATCGCTTTTAAAAGATGTTAAGTTCATACATGGATATCAATCATCAATCAATTACTTCATCTTTTAAATCAAATATCTTTCTTAGATATAATCTTTTCAAGTTATTCCATTTTCTTTTCAAATGTATATGGAATCATTAAACCTCATTTATCAAATCATTTGGTTTATTTAAACCTTCCTTAAATCCTGTAATAATTTCAAATTATTTTCTCATTTACTTAGGAAAACCTTTCCAAATCATTCATTAAATCTTAATCAAAGATTTTCTTATATTAAAGTTATAACTTTTAACTTAGGGAAAATATTCCCAAATCATTCATTAAATCTTAATCGAAGATTTCTTATATTCAAGTTATAACTTTTAACTTAGGGAAAATATTCCCAAATCATTCATTAAATCTTAATCGAAGATTTCTTATATTCAAGTTATAACTTTTAACTTAAGGAAAATATTCCCAAATCATTCATTAAATCTTAATCAAAGATTTTCTTCTTAACTTCAAATCATATTCTTGCAAATCAAAGATTTTCATAACAAATCACTACTGCCATCTTAAATATGGCAAATTTCACCTCTAAGGACTAATGGCAAGTTTCACCTCTAGGGACTAATGGCAAGTTTCACCTTCAGGGACTAATGGCAAGTAATCCTACATTATGAATATCTTTGTCTTTAACGATCTTTATCTTCAATATATTTTATTTCAAAAATTATTTTGATGGGGTTTTCTTTTCTTTTATATTGGAAAAACTTAAATATGATCTTTTAGAGCATCCGGCCTTTCCTTTCGATCTGTTCCAACCCTCGCCTAAAAAGAGAAAACATAGGCCAGGTAAGTTCAGGGCACTGGTCGCTCCATCCCTAAACTTAGTTAAACACCTTGTTTACCTTCCTAGATCTCACAGGTGCGACAAATGTACTAGTCGTTTCCGCATACTCAATTTGCTATTACATTCAATATTCTTCACTTTTTGTTTAAGTGTTACAAACAATTCAACTTAACAATTTATTCAAACTCTTATTAAAACTTCCAAATCATCTTTACATTACTTAGTTATTCCTTTAAAATCATTCACAAAAGAATTTAGAAAAGAATTGTTAAGTTTAAAACTCATATTCAAAAGGTTATAGAATTCGCAGCATAAAAGTGCTGTAGAAAATGCTATATAAGCTTATTTGATTTAAACTACTTTTAAATATTTGAAAATTCATATTTTCCATTCCAAATCTCTTTCAAACCATTTTAATAGATTTATCAAATTTATTTCATATTTTTAATCATTTAAAAATATCATTTATAAAGAAATCCTGTTTTGGATTCTGAACTGTAAAACCGCGATGTTTTTAGAAAATTGTTTTGAACATATTTCAAAATCTACTTAACGAAATCTTGATTTTCTTTCTTCGTTGGAAAACTATTATCATTGTGAACCAAAGAATTTTTATTTTGAAGAAATCCGACTTATAAATCATTCTCTACGTCAATTTGAAGATACGGGTTGAAATTTACGAATTGCCGCTACGCGACAAGCTCGGTTTTGACCAATTTTGAGAATTGCTTCAGAACATGTCCGAAACACTTCAAATTTGTTTTAAACGACATTTAAACTAATTTAAAATCACTAAGAGGCTAAATAACTTTCATATACACATTTATATGAATTTACTTCTCATTTAATTAACTATGGTTACTAATCATTTCTCTTATCATTTATCAAACAAGTTATCAACCATATCACAAACATAATATCAACCAAGTTATCATCCAATATCAACCAATATTCAAGATATTAGTTTCTAATTTAATATGTGTATTATCAACTTAAGTTTTATTAAAATAAAACTAAGATTTGAGTACTCACCTTTTAACTTAACCAATTCTTCCTACCAACATTCATATACAACAACACTTCTCTTAAATCCTATTATCTTCACCAAATCTTTTCCGTAGACTTTCCTTTTGATTCCGGCAGCACTTCCTTCTCTTTTTCTCGCTCGGAAGTTTCACAACTTGCTCCTCTTCCTCATAGGTTCGCCATGCCTTATTCCTTGCCTTCCTCCCTCATTTCTTCACTTCTTAGATGCTAAACCATGTTCTAATGGTATTATAAGCTCTTTGGCAAAGTTTGGTGGTGTTTGGAGTTGATTTGATATGGTTTTGAAAAAGTTAGTAAGCATTTTGGAAGAGAAGAAGAAGCCGTTAAAGAGGTAGAGAAAAGCTTGGAAAAGGAAGGAGAAGAAGGTAGGAAAAGGCGTAAAAGAAAGTGGAAGAATGGTGGTCTTATTTATAGAAAAAGAAATGAAGTGGTAAATTATCAAAATGTCCCTTTACCAAATTACCAAAATAACCGTACTTACATATAAAGTAATCTTATTTTTTTCAACAGTTAACATCACATTTCAAATCATTACTTTATGTCATTTTCACTTAGATATTAAGTAAAGTAAGTAATAATTATGTTTCTTTGATTTGATGTTTTACTTTTTGACCTTTGTACTTGTTTTGTCTTTTTGTGCTTACTTTTTCTTAATTATTTTCTAAAAGTTTCTAATCTTGTTTAGTAAAAGTAAACTTGATTAGTGAATTAATTAATACTTACACTATTTGAATATATGTTCCTACATAAGAAAATAAAGGTGCGGCGACGTTGCGACAACTTTTAATCGACAAAACGTTGTTTTTCGACAAAATGTTTTACGGTCATATTTTGACATTTTAGTTGAACTATTTATTTATGTAAGCCAAATTTAAAAATGAAATTTTTACTTAAATAAATTAAAACCTGTCTCTTTATATATTAGAATCATATTCAAATAATATCAAAATCTCTAATTTTACGGTGTATGTAAAACTGACAAAATGCGACAAAATTTGGTTATTTTTGTAAAACGATTATTGACATACTTAAAAGTATTTTAATACTCTTTTATTATCTTGATTAGATGTTTTCAATGATATTTATCTTTTTAAATAAACATTTAAACCTATTTATTTAAGCATTTATTTCTTTTTAGCAAAACTTAACATTTGTTGGTTTGTTGTAAAATCCAAATTTACATTATCAACTACAAGAATAAATAATTTCTCTATTATTATGTATTATATATAACTTGTTTATTTAACTTTTAAACCTTTTTAAATTTAAAACAAACGAAATCTCTAATTTTCGAAGTAGCGAAATTACGGGTCGTTACATTCTCCCCTACTTAAAAAAATTCGTCCTCGAAATTACCCAAACAAAAGTTTGCCCAAAACATTTATCTTTAAAATATACATATATCATCCGTATGAAATATTTTATTCGATCTCATATTCGAATACACAACTTAATTTCCGTACTAATATCGATCTCCCGATTCTCTAGTGCGGACTTTAATCAGGCTCTTTGCTCAGAAACCTTTGCTTTTCTTGCATAGCTCTCAACTATGATAGAAAACTCAAGTATCCAACCATAAGCCCTAATCAATGTTCGTCATAAAGAATCGAGTGATAAATCCTTTTTGGGTCGGTGTAAACACCTCAAAGTTCCGAACTCGAATCTTAGATCAAAATTTATGTGATGAAATGATTTACATATACCATATGTTTTTATTGATTTTCAAAAACTTTCATAAACACTTTATAAAGGTGATTCTTTATATAATCCCCTTTTATTACTTATTTCCAAATATTTTTAATAAAGGAAAATATTCTAAAGAAACCATTTTTCACTCAAAAGATTATTTATCTTAAAATTTTTTTCCTACAATCTTTTAACTCGGTATATTTCCTTTAATACTAATATTATTTATGAATCATTTCGTAAAACCATCTCTTAAGTTTATTACATCTTAAAACTTATGTAAATCAGTCACATTTTAAAGACTTAAGTCCACATTCTTAATTAATGCTAGAATTCATTAATAAAACATCTTCTAGGTTATAATTTCCTCTTTTTTTGTTTATAGTCACATTTATAAATTATACTTATCAAATTTTATTTACTCAGAATATTTCACAATCTTTTAGTTTTCATAAATTGCTTAGCTCCGAGTTAGGTGTGCTTCGGAAATTTTCGACTGTCCAAAATCGTCAAAAATCCCGTTTTATCTTATCAATTAGCGATCCCAATTTATCTTTGGTTTAAACACTTTTATAAAGATTACTAATCAATGATTCACATTATTTCTTCTAACTTAAGAAAATTATATAGATCGAGTAACTCCAGAACAATCCAAGGAACTGGGTATTACCAATAGTATCATATATCCTTTTAACAAGAAGAGTAATACTTAAGAGAAATGCTTACGATCCGAACACATCTCTTGCCCATTTTTAGTTTATTTTCGAGTCAATCGAATTAATTATCATAAAATGCCTCTTTTAATTTGAAATAATACATTTTCAAAATCCTTTAAAGATTACTTTGTAAAACCTATCTTATAAATTTATTTTATCTTATATTAATTAACTTCATTTAAATTTCCACAATTATTTAAATTACTCGAATTTAAATTCTTATTAATTTTTATATAACTTTTACAAAATTATTTTCTATTATTTAAATACATTTTCATCTTATATGTTTATTCCTTAAACAAATCTTATTATTAAATACCTTATAGTCAAATCGTGAAACTTAATTCACAAGGTATTTGTATTTAACTTTTAAATCAAACAATTGATCAATTTATGATAGTAACTTAACATTATCATTTCTTAATTTATTATTTCAAATAAGTATTAAAGATTTTAATTTCCTTATCAGATTTCTAACTTATTGATAATCTTAATGAAACATCCTATAGTCAAACTGTGAAATTCTAGTCATAAGATGTTCATATTCAAATTTCACTAATCCCAATTTCTACCTATTCAACTTTTCAAAATATATACTTTATATTCAAAATATAATCCTAGGTAATTATTTCATTTACCATTTTTTTCAAAATCAGTGTATCGGTTCACCTTTTATAAATGTTTAGGAACCCTCATCGATAACGGTGATCAGGCGCATCGATCAGAATCCATAAATCACTCAATAGATAAATCAACACAAAACATTTTTATTAGTCACTAATAAATACGCGCTCATATATAATACACTCAAACTCATTCTAGGGTGTTACTAACCCTATATCTAATAAGTTACTCATCCTAGGGTATTACTAACCCTATCTCTGATGAGTCTTTACCCAACCAAAGCCAAGGTTCTCGCTTAACCTTCAGCTCTGATACCAAATGTAACGAATGGGTTTTTTCGGACCCGCCCCGGTAGGCTTTTCAACCATCCCGCTACCCTTCTGCTTTTCAACATGGGGGCACTCCTGCTTTTCAACATGGAGGTGACTACATGTGGTACCTCAGATCTGCTTTTACGGCAAGCCTCTCGACTATCAACCAACCCTTTCACACTAGGGACATGTAGGGGCAAGAGTCTAAGCTTCGTCACTGTTCACAAAGCGAGAACCCCCTATCATGCTGAACATAATCAAACAAATCCGATCTCCAGTTCCTTCGAAACCAATCATCGCTTTTATACGGGAAACACTTAATGAAGGACTGTCCAAGAATGAAAGTGGTTAATTTAGGCCCCCAAGATAAAACATCGTCTACCTCAAAAGGAATTCAAGAATAGTACATAGTAGTCTAAGTATCTATATAATGGTAGTATGTGATAGGCTGTATTTCCTAGGAAAGTTATCTCTGAAACTTTGTAATGCCAGTTAAGGTTGGAAAGGGATGTATGAATATGATGTTAATTAATAAACTTCCTTTTGATTATCCTCTCGATGCACTTCTTCAATCTTATATCCGATCAATTCTAATAAGATATTTAGAAATAAAAAGTTCAAAGGAATATTAGAAAGAAATAGATTTATAAAAAAAGTATTTAAAGTTTAGAAAAATTATTTAAAAATATATTGTATGAAATAAAGAAAAGGATGAAACTATGGAAATTTTATCATAGTCTTTTTAAAAGGTTTAAAGAAATAAAGGAAAGTTATTTAAACTTAACATAATTTTGGAAATGAAATCTATAACAAGATGTATTAGCAAAGAAAAAAATAATAGAGAGCTCAAATAAAATTTTAATGATGTTTTTCAAATAAAAGATAATCTATTTCTTTGAAAAAAGAAGATATAACTATTTTGCATAAATATTTAAAAATTTGTGAAATGGTTTCATAAAAGATTTTTAAAGATAAGTTATCTTTTAAGTGAAAAATGGTTTCTTTAAAATATTTTCCTTTATTAAAAATATTTGAAAATAAATAATAAAAGGGGATTATATAAAGAAGCACCTTTATAAAGTGTTTGACTTAAGATAAAGTTTTTATGAAAGTTTTTTAAAGTCAATAAATGCATATGGTATATGTAAATCATTTCATCACATAAATTTTGATCTAAGATTCGAGTTCGGAACTTTGATGTGTTTACACCGATTCGAAAAAGGATTTATCACTCGTTCTTGACGACGAACATTGATTAGGGTTTATGGTTGGGTACTTGAGTTTTCTATCATAGTTGAGAGCTATGTAAGGAAAGCAAAGGTAACTAAGCAAAGAGCCTGATTAAAGTCCGCACTAGAGGATCGGGGGATCGATACTAGTTCGAAAATAAAGTTGTGTATTCCAATATGAGATCGAATAAGATATTTCATATGGATGATTTGTGTATATTATATGGAACTAAGTTTAAAGATAAATGTTTTAGGTGAACTTTTGTTTGAGTAATTTCGAGGACGAAATGCTTTTATGTAGGGGAGAATGTAACGACCCATAATTTCGCTACTTCGAAAATGAGAGATTTCGTTTGTTTTCAATTTAAAAAGGTTTAAAACTTAAATAAACAAGTTATATATAATAGATAATAATAGAGAAATTATTTATTCTTATAGTTGATAATTTAAAATGAATAAATTTGCATTTTAGAACAAATCAACAAGAGTTAAGTTTTGTTAAAAATAAAATAAATGCTTAAAGAAAAAGGTTTAAATATTTACTTAAAAAGATAAATCTTATTGAAAACATCTAATAAAGATAATAAAAGAATATTAAAATATTTAAAAGTATGTTAATAATCGTTTTACAAAAATAACCAAATTTTGTCGCATTTTGTCTGTTTTACATACACCGTAAAATAGAGATTTTGATATTATTAAATATGATTTTAATATATAAAGAGACATGTTTTAATTTATTTAAAGAAATAAAAAGATCATTTTTAAATTTGGTTTACATAAATAAATAGTTTAACTAAAACGTCAAAATGTGACCATAAAACATTTTGTCGAAAAATGACGTTTTGTCGATTAAAAGTTGTCGCAACGTCGCCGCACCTTTATTTTCTTTCTACCCTTAATGATCCGCTTATTCGTGCAATTTGAGTTGGACATGTGTGGTTTATTATCGATTCAAAGGGTATGGAAAAACGGTTCGTTACAACTATGCACTAATAATAATATCAAAAATGGTTTTTGCGTATCAAGCATGTTTGACTATCATAAGGAGAAATCTCCTCCAAATCTGCATTTGCATGGTCTATGTGGCGGGAGGCCTTATGGTAGTTTCATTTTCAAAAAGCATTGCGAATTTCAAATTTAAATCTTTGATTGTTTATTTTTAGACCAAATGTTTTTGTTTGCTCACACCAGTCCCATGATTGACTCGGAGTTTATTGTTCCCTTCCTAAACTCTGGGTGCCCACAATTTTCCACACGGGCAGTCTAGAGTTTGGTTTTTTAGATAGTTAGGTCTAGTAGATTATCTGGAGCTAGTTCAGTCCTTGGACGACTGACCTCGCTTATCATGGTGCAATATTGATGGTGGATCGAGCTTGAAATTTTAGAGCTTTAACTTTGGAGTTTTTGGATCAGAGTTGCAGTATTGGATTCTGTGAAGACTTATCTCATATTTTGTATCGTGTTCCGCTGTATTCTGCATTGTATATTCTCTGATATTGATGATTATCATTATATGAAATTGATGTATTGGATATTGTATTCATGTTGTATCAGTGATATCATCTTCTATATTTCGCTGTGTTATTTATCATCTAATGGGTGTTGCAAGCTCCCGCGATGGATTTGATGTTGTTTGTCGGACATCGAGTATGGGTCGTGACATTTTGGTATCAGAGCTAAAGGTTGAGTAAGAACTTTAGCTACGGAGTGTAACACATTAGATGGCTCATTAGAGATAGGGTGAAGTATACCCCAGAATGAGTACAACCAGTGGAACTAAAAAATCCAAATTCCTCAGTCTATTCTCTTTATCTGTTGTTATTCTCTAAGATATTTCATCCGAATGCCTAAATCAGTCTTCTTACTATTTACAGATAGTAAGAATAAGTGGAAGAAGAGGACAAGATAGGAGACAGGGAAATACCACTTCAGCTGGTCAAAGCCCTGCAACGACAGATATTCCTATTCAATATCAATCAGATTTGACTGATGTATATCGAAGCTTTTCTAGACTTGGTGGAAAACCTTCACAGGCAAAGAATCCGTTATCGAAGCACAAGCCTGGATTCAATCGTGTTAAAGGATTTTCAAGGGATTAAAATTAGAAGATGATCAGATGCGGTCGATAGCTACTTGGCAACTCCAGGAAGAGGCTTTAATTTGGTGGGAAACAGTTACATCGGATGAGCCGGCGGATGAATTCACTTGGAGTCGTTTCAAGGAAGTGTTCGAGCAGCGATATATGCCGTCTACTGGTATCTCTAGAATGTACCAGGAGTTCATAGATTTGAAGCAAGGAGGTTTATCATTTGAGGAATACTTAAAAAAATTCAATATATTATCTCGATTTGGTCCAGAATTGGTGAATACACCGTTAAAGAAGAATAAAAAGTTTATTCAGAGAATGAACCAGTAGTTTCAGGAAAGGATGACTACTCACGTTAAGGAATCTTTTTCTGAATTAATTGATATGGATTATAGATATAATACTCTGGATAAGCAAAAAGATCCGGAGGAAAATGGAGATACAAGTAATCTGAATTGGAGGAAAAAGAAATTTGGTGGGAAGAAATCGAGGAAAGATAAAGGAAAGAGGAATATACAGGAGAAAAAGGTGAAAGGCGTTACTTGTTTCAACTTCTTGGAGAAAGGTCATTACTTGAATAAATGTAAGAATCCCAGGAAATAAGGAAAGAGAGAGCCATTTATGAAGCCAGAACAGGATTGTAGGGGATGTTGTTACTGCCACAAGCCGGGACATAGGATCATGAATTGCCCAACATTGAAGCAAGTTCAAGCAGCGAGGGCCTGTGAAATCAAAGGTGATTTTTCAACCTTAAAAGTTAGTCAAGGAAATGAAAATTTTATAAGGTAACTATCTCGTTTACGATTAAATTGTTTGAATTTTGTTCGACATAAGAACTACCCTTAGTTTTCTTTCTAATAAAATCGTAAATGAATTAAATCTTAAATCTAAAATCGTAATCGAATCTAATTCTGTCTATTTCATTGGGTTTCGATATAATCTATGAATGGTTAGTTATCCCTTCGAACTGACTAATACCCCTGTATACTTCGTAGATTGGATAGCCCAATTGTTTCATAATTGATTGAGTTTGTTCTCATATCTATTGTTGATATTCTGATTTGGTAAGCCAAATGCAAAATAAACATTTGGTTTAATTTGGAAAGATATTTCTCTATATTTCATCTATCTTTGTTATCTCCTTGGCAAATTTCGGGGACGAAATTTCTTAAGGGGGGAATCTGTAACGATCCCAGTTTAAAGACGAATTTAAAATTTATAATTAAATTAAATTTTTGGGTTAAATTGTGTATTTATTTGAATTTTTCAATTTAATAAGAGATAAATACTTATTTATTTTTGAAATTGGATTTGAGACTCAAAATAAATGCTTTCAGTTGAATTGAATTACAAATAAAATTTCGATTTGGAAATTCAAAATAAACTCAAAAATGAATTGAATTTAAAGATTATACTTTGGAAAAATTATTATATATATGATTAATTATTGAAGTAGATACTAATGTTTAAAATAAAATTTATCTTATCAATAATTAATATAAGTATACAAATATGAGGATATAAATTAATGTTTGAAAGTTAAGTTCTAAATAGAAATAAAATTCAAGAATTTATGTTAATAATAGAATTTTATGGTTATAAGGCAATATAAAACAAAATCAAACTACAAAATAATACATGTATATGATATGTGAATTAGGCAAGCAAGTTCAAGAGTCATTTCAGTAAGCAAAGAAGAAATAATATCTACATACCAATAAACATCTATGTGATAAAATAATAACAAATGAAATGAAAATAAAACCAAAGGCAAGTAAGAAAATAATAAAACAAGAAAATATATCTATGTAATGAAGCTTGCACAAGAAGATAAACAAACATATAAACAAATATGTACATATTAAGAACAAGAAGATAGAAAAATGTACATGTATAAAGAACAAAAAGAAAAAAGAAAAAAAATATCTATGTACAAAGGCTTATAAAGGAAGATCAACAAAAAAACCTGTACATACATAATTAAATAATATAGCTTGTAAACAAGATAGGTAGCAAGCATTTAATAACATTCTTCTTAAGCACAAATTGACATCATCTCAGCCGAAATGTAAACTTCATTTCAGTTATAAAAAAAATATGTTTAGTCAAAAGAAGAAGAAAATCTGTTCAAAGTAAAATGAGCCTAACTAGATAAAGCCTTCCCCTATATACAAACTGTTTTTCTATATATATATATATATATATCTGTGTGTGTGTGTGTGTGTGTGTGTGTCTTTTTATACTTGCTCGTTCATAATAAAAAAATATATAAGAAAACCAGAGAAAAAAAGGAAGAAAAGAAACATCTTCATCTACAAACTCAAAAATCATTCCAGTTCAAAGCAAAAAAATAGGATTCAAGGAAAAATCAATATCTGTAGTTTCAAACAAAAAGGAAGCCCTATGTTCTTCAAATTTAAGTGATTAAACATACCATTTTGAAAGTTTAAGTTTGGAAATTAGTTCATGTATATTTTGTGTTTGTTATATATTGTAGTATATAATTCTGAGATGCTATCTGGAAGTTTAAAAATGTGATATTCTTAAGTATTTTAAACTTCCTGAGCAAATAAATGTAAAGAAAACTTATGCATCTCTATATAAATATCTTAAGCTATATTTTTTTTACCAAGTAGGTTGTTTAAAACATAAATCATAACCTGGAAATGAAATTAAAGCATGACAGTAAATATTAAAAAAAAACAGTTTATACAGGTTTAAAATAAGATAGAAATCAGTTGCTAAAATTCAAATGTTTTAATTTGTTAATTTGATTTCATAACTTGATTAAACATACAAAGCTAAGATTTTTAAACCAAAATAATGATTTTTAGGTGATTAAACATGGTGCAGTTCCTATATGAACTCAAATTGTATTTTCATCAATTCCCGTTGAATTAACGAATGTTAGCTGCTGAAATTTGTTATATAGCAAGTTTAATAATCCACGAATCCAAGAAAAATGCTAAAAAAATTATTCAATGCAAGGATTTTGGGGTCGATTCGAATATAGGGTTTGGGATTGTGTTTTTCTATGCTCTGTTAAATTCTTGTTTTCGGCACCATGAGACGATCGAGTATCACTCAATTCTGGGTGAAGGTAGAGGAGGGTATGACTGAGATACGGCCGGAGGTTCATCGCTTCAGGTGGTCGTCGTTAGTGGGACGAGGCAATTTTCAGTGGGTTGTTCGAGTCGATGGTTCAAGCTTCAGGCACTTTTTCGATTTCGACCTTTTTGTGAAGATTTGGGTTTTGATTTCAAATAAGGGATTATTTGTGGTGTGTTGGAGGCGGTGAGGGTCGCCGGAGGGGCGGCAAACCACCGTGCACGTGTATGGTGGCGTTTGAGCGGTCTGGGTTGGTGCCGTGATTGTCGCGAGTATTGCTCGAGAAAATTGAGAGTTTGCTCGAGTCGAATCTGATGGTTTGCGTAAGTGTATTAATACTGCAATTATATTTTAATTTAACTTAAGCTTACAAAAAAGAAGAAGTAAGGATCAGGTAGAAGAAGAAGAAGAAGTAAGAGCAGAGAGGAATATTGTGCACCCCTTTGCCCGTTAAACGATTATGTGGTTAATCCCTTTTAAATAACCTTCACCTTAATTTAAAGATGATTGACTATCATCAAATATTGTGCACTGGATTGATATTTCTGTTTATGATTGTGATGCTATGTGATGTGGATTGCCTTATGCTGTACTGTGAATTACTGTATATATGTGAAAATCCCTTTGCCCGTAAAACAACATTTAAATTTCGATGCAACAGGGAGTCGGATTCCAGTTGGTTATCCGAAACCCACATTGAATTGTAATGATGAATCTTTGTGATTGATAAATTTATTTTTTCTGTGAATCTGTGAATGAAGATAAGCATTATGGATTATATCGCTTATCGATATTATATCTCTGTGATGATTGATGTTGTGCACTATTGTGTAAAACCCCTGGACCACACTCATACACACACAAATATGGATTTCACGTGGAAATCAGTTAAGTCACAGATTTTTAAATAAGTTTTGAATTTGAATTTTTAAATTCAAATAGTTTTTTAAATAAATTAAGTTTAATGTGAAAAGCTTTTGGAAAAGGTGTTTAAAGAATGAAAGTTATTTTGAATAACTAATAGAGATTTGGAATTTGAATAATAGGATTTAAATCGGAGTTCGATATTTGGAATTGAATTCGATATTTGGTATTTATGACTTAAAACGGTATACAAGTTTATATGGGTTTAAACCAATTTTAAAGCTTTGTTTTGGGAATTTTAATTAACCCAAAGATTGTAACTTGTATAAATGGAATCGGGTTTTTTCGAAATAAAACTGTTGTTTCTAAATGATAAAAAGATTTCATATGAGAAATGAATTTCAAATTGTATTAAAGGGATTTCAAGTTTAAATCGAAAATAGTTTTCCGGATTATGGATGAATCTTTGGAAACGATTTGAAAGCTATAAGTTTAATCTTTGATTTAAAGATTTAAATGAATTAATCCAATTAAAACGGAAATTGTTTTGAAATCCATGAAAGGATCTTTGTGAAACTGGGTGAACTTTGTGGAATAAATCTTTTTGTTTAAAAGGTTTGAAATGGTATTGGCTTAAACCAGTTGAAAGAAAGTTGGAATCATTAAGTTATGACTTAATTGAAATCCCATATCCATATGTTTTTAAATATTGCGCTCGTTATTCGGCTTAGCCGGGAGAGGACCTTGTGTCATATAGCCCATTCCGAATAATGATACGTCATTATGGATAGCATTTGAAGACCGGTGGTGAAGACCGGGTATTTGCGAGAATGATAGGATGACCTATCCATTGTCTCTGCACTGAGTAGCTACGTATAGAGATTTCCTAAGTGATGGGAAGTCCGATGGGGATTGTGAATACTCGGATTGCAAGGGCTTCTTCGGAAGTGCCTTCAGTTTTGTTCGAACCTGGGACAGACTTGTATGGTTGTATGTCTGACACTACACTTTGAGATATAAAGCAGATTTCTTTCAAATACATATTTGTTGGTGGCGGAGAATTTATTCTCTTAGCTTAACACCCTTCTCTGAGACGTACGAGCTCAAAGGTTATGTAGTTGAAGGTTATCAGCGATATAATCCCAATTTGGTAGTGCGGCATGCTAAGTGCTGCTGTGTGTTGATGATCATTTATTGATCATTTGTGATCAAAGCATGGTTTTCGTGTAAAGCGTAGCTTTGTGGACGGAACCTCGTCGAGCCTCACAAACCGGTAATGGTCGAAACAGGAATGATGTGGCAAGGTTGTAGGGGTAGCTCCCCTAGGGTGTGACCATTCCTTCTAGAAAAGGGTAGTATTATGGTATGGATCCCAGATACTTACTTATGTAGGCACTATAGTATCTTTATTACTGTGTGATGTTGTTGGTGTTGAGAGCTCTCGGATAAAGGTCCCAAAGGACCGGGGGTGGCATATCTGTAGGTATTACTCCCGGGCAGGGAGGAAACCGGCCTTGTGTTGGCAGAGAGCCGGGTAGGTTCTCGGGGCGTCCCGCCAGAGGCGTTCCCATGTGGCAGTAGGAAGTTCCTTAGCCTGACCATTTGTTGGAAATCCATTCATCCAATATGAGCCTTGTACGGTTTTAGTTGTATTACCGGCCATCTACTTATGGTGGCGCCCCACTGTTTGGATGGTAGCTATGTTAGGCATAGTTCGAAATGTCTATGCTAGCTAAGATTAATATTATACTTTCGAAATGTTTTCCACTATGCACTAATAATAATATCAAAAATGGTTTTTGCATATCAAGCGTGTTTGACTATCATAAGGAGAAATCTCCTCCAATTCTGTGTTTCCATGGTGTGTGTGGCGGGAGGCCTTATGGTAGTTTCATTTTCAAAAAGCATTGCGGATTTCAAATTTAAATCTTTGATTGTTTTTTTAGACCAAATGTTTTTGTTTTCTCACACCAGTCCCATGACTGTCTTGGAGTTTATTGTTCCCTTCCTAAACTTTGGGTGCCCACAATTTTCCACACGGGCAGTCTAGAGTTTGGTTTTTCAGATTGTCGGGTCTAGTAGATTATCTGGAGCTAGTTTAGTCCTTGGACAACTGAGCTCGCTTATCTTGTCGCAATATTGATTGTGAATCGAGCTTGAAGTTTTGGAGCTTTAACTTTGGAGTTTTTGGATCAGAGTTGCAGTATTGGATTCTGTGAAGACTTATCTCATATTTTGTATCGTGTTCCGCTGTATTCTGTATTGTACATTCTCTGATATTGATGATTATCATTGTATCAAATTGAAGTATTGGATATTGTGTTCATGTTGTATCAGTGATATCATCTTTTATATTTCGCTGTGTTATTTATCATCTAATGGGTGTTGCAAGCTCCCGCGATATGGATTTGATGTTGTTTGTCGGTCATCGAGTTTGGGTCGTGACACCAGGCCTGACCCGAGCATTGTAGTTAAATAACACCCGAGTCAGTGTGGAATACCAGCGTGAGAAAACCACACCCAAATTGATTATTAAAGTTTCAAAATCCTTTGAAAACAAAAGCATCTCGTAAGACCACGCCACAAATAAACATGTAGGGTTTTTACCTAACGATAGCTAAAACACTTTTTATTAAAATCCTCTGATATTATAGTAGTGTCTATAGAAAGTAAAATAGAATCTAGCTGAAATGCTTGCATCTCATGTTTCAGCAATAGTTGGGCAAAATCAAAATTGTATGGGCGCGTAGGGAAAATGGATTTCCAATAATGACTAGGCACTGGGGTACCACCTGTTACGGTACCTGGTCTAGATCAGCATACCGAGGATCACTCCAAACCCCCTGCAACACAAGACGGGACTGCCCCTTACTGGATAATCTCCAGTAAGATCACCCCACGGTTGGGATCAGCAACCACACCCGTAAGCCGAAATAAAAGGGACATCTAGACAGGGATGACCTCTTCCTAAAATGGGTGCTGCCCTCCTAGCCTTGCTGCATAACCCCTGATTTTCAGTTATTCCCGGTTGATGAGGCTTGAGGCTAAGCGTTACCTTTTTAGAACGTTTCACTTAGAATGTCGATCGCCCACCTGACGATGTTTTGAAAGCATTCATCCATACAAGTCCGACCCGGGTTCGAACGGAACCGAAGGCACTATTCCTACTACATCCATTTTGGAAATATCCTCAGGATTAGTAGTGACTAGTTCTTGCACTTCACTGCCCCATCTTCGACTCCAAACTCGTTTTTCCACGAAAACGTACAAACCGGATCGAAGTGGTTTTCGAGAAATTAATCCCGATCCCAGCCTCTTCGAAACGATCAGCGCATGGTCCAATATTGATAGTCGGTTATTTAACTATCAATTAACATTCACAACCAACTATCAACCATAAATAATTTCACCAAATTATTTATTAACCTCAAAATATCTTCGCAAGCTATATTTCCATTTTCAACCCTTTTGAAAACAGTTTTCAACTCACCCTCTTCTTATGGAATGAATTCCCATATATTTATTTCCACCGAAAATACCAAGTATAAAGCTTTAGATTTTTGAAATAACTTTAAAACACTTTATTATAAAATATATTTTAACATTTAGATTGAAAACTATTTCAATACTTTATTAAAAATATAAATATTAGGAATATTTAAAATGAGGCTACTCTACAAAATATAAAACTAGATTTTCTCTTTAAAAACAAACACCAAGTAACTTTTAAATAATTACTTCCATAATAGATTAAAAGAAAATACTTACTTTAGAATTTAAATGTTTAGAAATAATAAATTTTCTAAAACATGCTTTTTAAAACGACATTAAAACTTTTAAAAATTTACTTTGAAACGTACATAGCTATCCAGGGAAATATAGTTCTCTTCACATCCTTTAAAAATAAATCACTATTTATTTTTAGACAAAATTTCTCATTCCTTTAATAACCTTCCATCGCGAATTTATTTCTCCATATATCCACTGATATATTACTTTACTTTTATCAACCCAGTTTATAAATTTTAAACTCCCACTTCTCCTTTAAAGTTCCAACTTCAACCACTTAAATCAATTTTCAAATTGATTTCCAATTTACTCCATTTTGAAATAAATTTCTTTACTTACTCAATTCATTTCAAAATCCATTAATTATAGACATTATTATTATTTTTGTTTGGTTTTAAATCTTTTAACTGAAAAATACCAATTTCAGATTTTCCAAATTTCTTCTTTATTCTTTTCAATAATTTAAATCTTAAATTTAAAATAAATGCTTTATTCTTTTAAATTATAACACTGAAGTTTAAAATTATTTATCTTCCTGTTTATTCAAAATCCCCTTTTCATATACGGAATTTATTTATTAGAATTTTAAAACGACTATTATTCTTGTCCGGTTCATTCTTAAATTTGTTTAAATTCTCTATAATTATTTTCTTAAAATTTCACTCTTTTATTTTCTTTTCAAAATTCCAATTCTATATATTTTGATATCTCAGTGTACCAAAATATATTCAAGTAAACCATAACATTTAATATTCTAATATAATTCAATACAGAATATCAGATAATCATAACATAGAATATTTAATAATCTAAATAAATGTTGAGGAATCCAGTTGGATCCCCCCAACCTGTTTCCCTGCATCCACAGATGTTAGCACAATAAAATACCAATTCCACTTCAATGTGAAATATCAAGGTATATGGGACTTAAATAAAATATCATCCGCTATTATGCGGCGCATAGGGTATCATCCGTTATATAATGTGGGAAATCAATCATTCCAAGATATATTATATACTTCTATATATAATATTGCACATCAAAAAAATTCAATCATTCAATCAATTATTTAAATTTAACTATTTAAATCTAAACAACCCAGATGAGTGAGATTAACTCACCTTTGAATTTGTTTGCAGTCCACTTCAATTCAACTTTGTTTCCTGGGTTATTACCTTGCATAAACATTTATAATTTTTATCAATATTCGAGTCAATTGAACAATTAAATTTCAGAGATTTCATTCTAAACAAATAAAATTTAATTTTAAACGTTTTCCATTTACATATTTAATTAACCAAAAAATTTATTTTAAACTTAATAATTTAATTTTAAAATAATTTTTCTTTTAAATAAAAATATCTTTAGCAATTAAAATAATTGAATAAGTTTAATAAACAAATCTATCTCCATAAATTATTATTTACAAATAAACTAGTAGGTGAAGGTATCTATATTTATTTTTTTCTCTTTGAAGCTACATATATGAATATAAATCTAAAAATTTGTAAAGTAGACAGTAAAGATTCTTTACTGTAAATTTACATTCTCTTTTTTTCTTTTTCCTTTTCTATCTCCTGACCTATATATACGATTTCTTTCTTGAATATATCTTAGATAGATATATAAATTTTTGAAAAGAAAATAAATTGAATATACCTCACGACATCACCGAGCTCCACCCTTACAGGCCATCGAAACCCCCTCACGTGTGCCTTCGCCTCTTGAAAACCCTAGGTCGCACGAAAACTCCAGCGAACGCGAACGATGCCCGATCCCACTGCCTCGCGAATCCCACTGCTCGATCGAACCCGAGCCCAGCACTCATGCAGGAGCGCCCCCTCAGCCTCACCGTCGCGTGGACCAAAGCACGTCGAGACCTTCTTCCTAGCAGATACGCATGACCCAAAACCCTCTAGCCTATTTCGCTTCGTCGCTTGAGTCGTCATCAGAGGAAGAAAAGATGCGGCCCTGAATCGAGATGCACCGTGATGATTTATACAAGGGAATTCGTCGATTTTGATTTAAATTTTCGATAGAAGTATCGGCTATTATTTTAGAGGTTCTTGATTTTAAAAAGGGAATGAAGGAAAAATAATATACGTGACAAAAAAATTGCTCGGTATTCCTTTATGTATTGAAATCGACTGAAAGAAATGCTCATGATTTGTATCGAGGTGGAAGGTTGTGTGAGGAAGATGCCTTGCACTAAAAAAGGGAAAGTGTGTTGAGGAAGAAATGGGCAAAAAGTTCCGACGTGAGATAAAAAATAGGCCGATGTGAAGGAATGTTGGCTGGTGAAGGTTGCTTGTATGAGAATCTACATACATAATTGAATTCAAATTATCTCAATGAATGCAAATTCCAATCTCGAACCCCTAAAGAGGCATGCCGCAAGGCGTTTATAATATTATACCCCGTTCCGAACGTAATGGAAAAGGTTTCGCGTCCTAATTTGATCGTATGGAGAAGATAGCTTTTTGGACCCAGTTATTATATTGGATTCAATATAAATTTTAGCGCGTTTATATATCGTACGCTCACACAACAATTCCAATCACTACGAAAATTGAAATCCGATAATAATACTCTATTACGGATCCAATGGAACTAGTTTCGTCAAATTCCGAGTCTGTGCCTCTAAAGGCTATTTTAAATATCAATTTAAACGATATACTTTTAAAACTTAACAAAACATTCCCAAATTCAATTTCAACACTTTTACTATCTTCAGTACTATCAATATAAATTTTACAAGCCTTTAAAATATTTTTAACACGCTCGAAACTCCAGATGTTATATTGTACCCAATTCCAAATTATTAAATTAAATAGTTATATCATCCAACAAACCGCTGTATTAAATTCTGAATATATTTTATTGAATAAAAACCAAACCTTTCATATTCAGAATCAATTTAAAATCCAAATTAAATATTTAAACCCATTTAAATATACCAAACTCAACGATGAAAAAAATCCGGGTCATTACATTCCTCCCCTCTTAAAAGAATTTCGTCCTCGAAATTACTAGTTAGGAAGAATGATCCAATACCCGTTTACTCTTTCCTCAAAACCAAACAGCTTTTAATAATAACCAAACAATCTTTATTAAAACACTCTATCCATCTGACTAACTTTCCAAACTTTTCCACGGTTCCCAAACAACTTTACTTATTCAACATTTAAATTATAATTCAAAACCAAGTTTTAAATTTTCAAAATTTCACAAAAATTTTCTAACTTCCTAAATTTTTGAAAAATTTCGCCAGCGTATCCTTTGCGCGTGTAGCTCGGTACAACTACAAAATGCCTCTATGGGCTCCCAAATTCCAAAAGAAAACAAAAAGCCAAGTGGCTAGATCAAAAACCCATTCAAATTTCATACAAAAATTTAAACACGTATCTTTTTGTCGAGCAATTAAAATTTATCTTTTAAAATCACAGCCAATTTTCCTTTTCCTTTACAATACATGCATATCCTACTTAGCAATAATATCCAATCATATCTTTCAAAATCATTTTATACATTTCCTTACAGAAGTTTTCATATCTTCTTCTATTCAAATTAGTCTTCCCATTTCCATATGAATTCAGTTTATCTTCAGCTATGAATATTGAATTTTATCTTCCATTTATAACTGATTCATATCATTATTTTAAATTAGTTTCAATTTCCATTTCCAAAATTCCTTATTTTAATTCCAATTCGATATCGTTTTGTCGCTAACAAAAAAATTCCCAAAAATTTTTCTAACTCCCAAAATTTTCGAAATTTTTTGGTAGAGTCTCCTTTGTACGGAGGAGCTTTTGCAATTTGACAAAAGATATAAATATATACACATCGACCCACCCGGTCGGAAAAAAACAGTTCATATTTTCTATTTTTATTGCGTAGGCGTACCTTTATTTAGCATTTTTAAGCAAGCGGCTTATTTATTTAGCAGTTAGCTTGCCCAAAATCCAGCCAAACGGCTTCCCGGTACCTGGACTTACTCAATTCAAACATGTAAGTGCCATATCTACGAAGTTTAACAATATTTCACTTATTTGCAATAGTTAAACACATGAATTCTAAAAGCAATGCACACTAAACACTTTCTGTAAGCAATTTATATAGTCTTAATACTAATTCAACTGTTTTCAATTAATTCATATACCATTTTCATTCAATTTGAATGGTTTACAACCCACTTGCTTACATTCAATTCATTTTTAATTTTAAACAAGCCCATATTATTCCAATTGATTTAAAAATCAATTCTATCCACCTCTATTAATACATTAACTTTCGTTTACAATAAAATGACTAATTTTCTGTGCAAATTTGATGTTATTCATGCGAATAATAATTACTTAAGCTTATAACCATTTTAAATTGATTCCATCTCAATTTATTATTTAATTCCTTCTATTTTAATTCATTCACAACCATTTTATTTAGCTCGACACATTCTATTTCAATTTTATCCCTTTATAACTTTATTCACGATCCATTCATTTATGTTTCATTCCATATTTGCCTTCGTTTCATTTGAGACCATTTTATTAAGTTTAAACCATTCCATGCTTATATATTGATAACCATTCCCCAACTTAATTTTACCCAAGCTTTTATTTAATGGATTTTTACCCTTACTCGAAGCCAAGCTTCCACTTAAACTAATTTATTTCAAATTATTCAAATTTCATACCTAAGCTCATTTCCATTTTACAAATAAAATTTTCTTTTCAATTTAACTTGATTCTTTTTCAATCAAATCTCATTTCAATCTATAAACTTATTTGATTAGTTATTATAAATTTTAATTTTTCAGATTCAATTCATTTAATTGATTATAAGGCCATTTTCAATTTACTCCACTCATCTGGGTTTTATTTGCAACTAAAACCATCCCTACTTTAATCTATTTTCAATTATATTTACTTCACTAACGATTCAGTTCGAATTTGATTTATAACTCGAATTTTATTTTCAAATTTCATTATTAACTCACAATTCAGCTTTTATTTAACTACATTAGGTTTCATTTACATATTTCATTAATTAATTTATTATCTAATTAGTTCTCCCCCTATTCATAATTCAAATTTGGAATTTTGTTCTATTTTCCAAATCATCAAACAATATTTATTTTGGGTTTCCTATTCCACTTTCCAGTTTTATAGATCACAACTTATTATTTTACACATTTCCATTCATTATAGGCTTGAATATATTCATCTTTATTTTTAACTCAAAATTTTTCGCTTATTTATAACCCAAGCATATTTTTATTCCATGGATTTTAATTCTTCTACAAGTTATTCTAATTCATTTATTCCAATCCAATTCTTATCAAACTTATTTCTTATCCAACTTACTTCCATTTATTAAAGTAAGGATCTAATTCCATTCGATACCACCTATAACTCAACTGAATTTTATTCTAGTTCAATTCTATTTTAACTCAGATTTATTTAATACAATTCAATTTAATTTTCTTCCTCAATCTAAGTTAATTTCATTTTTAACTTTTCACTTTAAATTTAAATTCAACATTCAAAGCTCATATTTCCTTCTTGATTTAAAAATAATCTCAATTTATAAGCTTACAACCTATCTCATCAGGATTTTTAAACACTCGGCTTTTGGTTTCAAATCATTTGAAATCTCCAACATCCCAAAATCACACTTCTCAAAAATTTAAACCAATCCTGGTTTTTATTCCTAACAAATTTCCTTTGAAATTTCAAAAACAAACTAATTCTTCTGAACAAATTAATTTGGCAGCAGTCCGTCACTTAGAAACTCGAAAATGAACATCGATGATGCTGCAGTCATCACCGAATTTTTTTTCCAGCGACTGAAGTGAGTTTAATGCTATATCCCTTCCCAAAATTTATTTGAAACAAATTTCCTTTCAGAAATATTCTTAAAATAATAGCATATCTTCAAAACACTTCGAAAAACACTTCCAAAATCTCTGGGGTTTTAAATTTTCAAATTTTGACTTAAATCAAATTTAACTATAATTTATGTGTATAATTTATGCTCATACCAATTTCCATTTGATTATCCGAATCATTCTAATTTTAATTAATTTTTTTTATAATCTTATTCGTTTAAAATATTATCATCCAAACATCCAAGTTATATAATGATTTAAGAAAATATTTCTTTTATATCAAAATATATTTCGGGTAAAATTATTTCATTCACCCACCTTTAAAACAATACCGTGTCAATTGTTCTATTCAAGTGTTTAGAAACCCCTTCGATACAGTTGTCCAGACTGTGATGACGAAGGTTCATATGCCACTCAATAAATCAATCAATACAATATAAAACCATTTTTATGTCCACTAACAAATACGTGCTCATATCTATTAATACGCTCAACCTCATTCTAGAGTACTACGCACTCTATTTTCCAATGATTAATCCCCACCAGAGCCAAGGTTATCACCAACCCAAGCTCTGATACCAACTGTAATGACCCACACATCCATACCCCTGAGTCAACACTATTCTCTAACATATCAACTCAAAGATGAACAGAAATACAAACCATTAGGGTTAAAGGAGAAGAGGTAGAAGAAGAAGATAGAAAACAACATCAGAATCTAACCATCGCAGCGGAATGAAATATAATAGATAATCATAGATCTTTACACCAAAAACAAATACAATATCTGTTTATAAATACATCATCAGAGTATACATAATCACACAACTAGACACTAATCATAATCTGTCCTCACAATCTGAAAACACAACGGAATATGTAACACAAATACAGAAGTACGTATCACCATCTGGCTGATCTCCTGAGCTCCACATCATCCTTTCCTGTATTTTATAATACTCGGTCTGACCCGAGCATTATAGTTAAATAACACTCGAGTTAGTCTGGAATACCAGCGTGAGAAAACCACACCCATGATTATTAAAGTTTCAAAATCCTTTAAAAACAAAAGCATCTCGTAAGACCACGCCACAAATAAACATATCGGGTTTTTACCTTACGATAGCTAAAACCCTTTTTATTAAAATCCTCTGATATTATAATAGTGTCTATAGAAAGTAAAATAGTATCTAGCTGAAATGCTTGCATCTCACGTTTCAGCAATAGTTGGGAACAATCAAAACCGTACGGGCACGTAGGGAAAATGGATTTCCAACTAATGACTAGGCACTAGGGTACCATCTGTCACGGTACCTGGTCTAGATCAGCATACCAAGGATCACTCATGACCCCCTGCAACACAAGACCAGGTCTGCCTCTTACTGGATAATCCCGAGAAAGATCTCCCCACGGTTCGGATCAGCAACCGCACCACTAAGCCGAAATAAAAGGGACATCTAGACAGGGATGACCTCACCCTGAAATGGGTGCTACCCACTTAGCCTTGCTGCATAACCCTTGATTTTCACTCATTCTCGGTTGATGAGGCTTGAGGGAAAGCGTTACCTTTTTAGAACGTTTCACTTATAATGCCCATCGTCCACCTGACGATGTCTGAAAGCATTCATCCATACAAGTCCGTCCTAGGTTCGAATGGAACCGAAGGCACTATTCCTACTTCATCCATTTTGGAAATATCTTTAGAATTAGTAGCGACTAGTCCTTGCACTTCACTGCTCCATCTTCGACTCCAAACTCGTTTTTCCACGAAAACGTACAAACCGGATCAAAGTGGTTTTCGAGAAATTAATCCCGATCCCGGTCTCTTCGAAACGATCAACGCATGGTCCAATATTGATAGTCGGTTATTTAACTATCAATTAACATTCACAACCAACCATCAACCATAAATAATTGCACCAAATTATTTATTAACCTCAAAATAACTTCGCAAGATATATTTCCATTTTCAACCATTTTGAAAACAATTTTCAACCCACACTCTTCTTATGGAATAAATTCCCAAATATTTAATTCCACTGAAAATACCAAGTACAAAGCTTTAGATTTTTAAAATAACTTTAAAACACTTTGTTACAAAATATATTTTAACATTTAGATTGAAAACTATTTCAATACTTTATTAAAAATATATATATTAGGAATATTTAAAATGAGGCTACTTTATAAAATATAAAACTAGATTTTCTCTTTAAAAAAAATACCAAGTCACTTTTAAATAGTTACTTCTATAATAGATTAAAAGAAAATACTTACTTTAGAATTTAAATGTTTAGAAATAATAAATTTTCTAAAACATGCTTTTTAAAACGACATTAAAACTTTTAAAAATTCACTTTGAAACATACTTGGCTATCCAAGGAAATATACTTCTCTTCACATCCTTTAAAAATAAATCACTATTTATTTTTAAACAAAATTTCTCATTCCTTTAATAACTTTCCATCGTGAATTTATTCCTCCAAATATCCACCGATATATTACTTTACTTTTATAAACCCAGTTTATAAATTTCAAAGTCCCACTTCTCCTTTAAAGTTCCAACTTCAACCACTTAAATCAATTTTCAAATTGATTTCCAATTTACTCCATTTTGAAATAAATTTCTTTACTTACTCAGTTCATTTCAAAATCCATTAATTATAGACTTTATTATTATTTTTGTTTGGTTTTAAATCTTTTAACTGAAACATACTAATTTCAGATTTTCCAAATTTCTTCTTTATTCTTTTCCATAGTTTAAATCTTAAATTTAAAATAAATTCTTTATTCTTTTAAATTATAACACTGAAGTTTAAAATTCATTATCTTCCTGTTTATTCAAAATCCCGTTTTCATATACAGAATTTATTTATTAGAATTTTAAAACCACTATTATTCTTATCCAGTTCATTCTTAAATTTATTTAAATTCTCTATAATTATTTTCTTAAAAATTCACCCTTTATTTTCTTTTCAAAAATCCAATTCTATATATTTTGATATCTTAGTGTACCAAAATATATTCAAGTAAACCATAACATTTAATATTCCAATATAATTCATCACATAATATCAAATAATCATAACAGAGAATATTAAATAATCTAAATAAATGTTGAAGAATCCAGTTGGATCCCTCCAACCTGTTTCCCTACATCCACAGATGTTAGCATAATAAAATACCAATTCTACTTCAATGTGGAATATCGCGATATATGAGATTTAAATAAAATATCATCCGCTATTATGCGGCGTATAGGGTCTCATCCGCTATATAATGCGGGAAATTAATCATTCCAAGATATATTATATACTACTATAAATAATATTGCACATCAAAACAATTCAGTCATTCAATCAATTATTTAAATTTAACTATTTAAATCTAAACAACCCAGATGAGTGAGATTAACTCACCATTGAATTTGTTTGCAGTCCACTTCAATTCAACTTGGTTTCCTGGGTTATAACCTTGTATAAACATTTATAATTTTTATCAATATTCGAGTCAATTGAACAATTAAATTTCAGAGATTTCATGCTAAACAAATAAAATTTAATTTTAAATCGTTTTCCATTTACAGATTTAATTAATCAAAATTTTTATTTTAAACTTAATAATTTAATTTTAAATAGAATTTTCTTTTAAATAAAGATATCTTTAGTAATTAAAATAATTGAATAAGTTTAATAAACAAATCTATCTCCATAATTTATTATTTCATAATAAACTAGTTAGTGAAGGTATCTATATTTATTTTTTTCTCTTTGAAGCTACATATATGATTATAAATCTAAAAATTTGTAAAGTAGACAGTAAAGGTTCTTTACTGTAAATTTACATTCTTTTTTTTTCTTTTTCCTTTTCTATCTCCTAACCTATATATATGATTTCTGTCCTGAATATATCTCAGATAGATATATAAATTTTTGAACAGAAAATAAATTGAATATACCTCACGACATCATCGAGCTCCACCCTTACAGGCCATCGAAACCCCCTCACGTGTGCCTTCGCCTCTTGAAAACCCTAGGTCGCACGAACACACCAGCGAACGCGAACGATGCCCGATCCAACTGCCTCGCGAATCGCACTGCTCGATCGAACCTGAGCCCAGCACTCACGCATGAGCGCCCCCTCAGCCTCGCCGTCGCGTGGACCAGAGCACGCCAAGACCTTCTTCCAAGAAGATACGCATGACCCAAAACCCTCTAGCCTATTTCGCTTCGTCGCTCGAGTCGTCGGAGGAGGAAGAAAAGATGCGGCCTTGAATCGAGATGCGCCGTGATGATTTATACAAGGGAATTCGTCGATTTTGATTTGAATTTTTGATAGAAGTATCGGCCATTATTTTAGAGGTTCTTGATTTTAAAGAGGGAACAAAGGAAAAATAATATACGCGATAAAAAAATGGCTCGGTATTCCTTTATTTATTGAAATCGACTGAAAGAAATGCTCATGATTTGTATCGAGGTGGAAGGTTGCGTGAGGAAGATGCTTTGCTCTGAAAAGGGGAAATTGTGTTGAGGAAGAAATGGGTAAAAAGTTTTGACGTGAGATAGAAAATAGGCTGATGTGAAGGAATGTTGGCTGGTGAAGGTTGCTTGTATGGGAATCTACATATATATTTGAATTCAAATAATCTCAATGAATGCAATATCCAATCTCGAACCCCTAACGAGGCATGCCGCTAGGTGTTTATAATGTATATCCCTATTCCAAACGCAATGGAAAAGGTTTCGAGTGCTAATTTGATCATATGGGGAAGATAGCTTTTTCGACCCGGTTATTATATTGGATTCAATATAAATTTTAGCGCGTTTATATATCGTATGCTCACACAACAATTCCAATCATTACAAAAATTGAAATCCGATAATAATACTCTATTATGGATCCAATGGAACTGGTTTCGTCAAATTCCGAGACTGTGCCTCGAAAGGATATTTTAAATATCTATCTAAACAATATATTTTTAAAACTTAACAAAAAACTTTCCCAAATTCAATTTCAACACTTTTACTATCTTCAGTACTATCAATATAAATTTTACAAGCCTTTAAAATATTTTTAACATGCTCTAAACCCCAGATGTTATATTGTAGCCAATTCCAAATTAATAAATTAATTAGTTATATCATCCAACAAACCGCTGTATTAAATTCTGAATCTATTTTATTGAATAAAAACAAAACTTTTCATATTAAAAATCAATTTAAAATCCAAATTAAATATTTAAACCCATTTAAATATACCAAACTCAACGATGAAAAAAATCCGGGTCGTTACAACTATAGATGAAAAGGTACATTGAAAAGAACAGGTGCAACCATTGATTTTGAAATCGTTTCTCTTCGGTGAAGAGAAGTGACTATTCAAGAAAATAGCAGTTAGAGATATTCAGACGTCTGAATAAAATAATTCAGACTTCTGAATTGGATTAAAACGTAAACAGCAAGTTATTAGGCAATTTTTGACCATTTTCAGACGTCTGAATATTCTCATTCAGACGTTTAAATATTGTGAAAACAATATTCATGTTTTAGCATTCAAACGTATGAATGAAGGTTTTCAGACGTCTGAGTTTGCTCTTTTGTGCATGTATGAGCATATGTGTGCATGTGTGTGTATATATTTATATATATCATTTCAAGAGAGATTTTAACAAATTTCTAAGTAAAGTACAGACTCTAGACACACAATACTCAGCTTAAAATATATGAAGAGGAATCTGCAATGAATCTCATGCAAAGAAGGTTAGTATACACATAACATTTTATATAGGCTGTCAGAATCAAAATCGAGATTCCAAAATTCTCCCCCTTTTTGATGATGACAACTATATAAAATTAATAAACTTTTAAAGTATTGTTACTCTCCCTGTCAATGTAAGTATTGTTACTCCCCCGTCGATATGCACAATTTAAATTTCTCCCCCTTTGTCATCGACAAAAAGAAAGAGCATAGATAATAATAGATAGTTCATTTCATTAAAGCAAACAAAGCAGTAGATAATAATACATGAAGAGTTAATATTTTAGAAATTTCTCATACAACTAGTCAATCAAAGTTACAAGCAAAACATAAGATAACAACTAAAATAGACAAAGACAATTAAAATTGGCTTGAAAGAGAAGGATCATTGTGATTAGAACTCGAGCTTGAGGAAGACCATTCAAATGGAGATGGATTGTAAGCTTGAGTGGGTGAAGAGCCGGAACAAGAAATTTGATCCCATATTTTATTGAGAAAGCCTTTGATAGAATTGAATTTTCTTTCTGTCTTCTTCTCAAGTTCCTTTATGTCCTGATGAATCTTGGATTGATTTCAGAAGAGAGTGATGATGGCTTGTCTTGAAGAAGTATCCGAGCCAATTTCTTGGATGGAGTCATCGTCCTCCTCTTCTTCTTCATGTTGATTATGAGAAGAAGAAGCAACACCAGTGACTCAAGGTTGAGGAACACCTTGTTGAACATGTTGTGACCATTGGTGGAAGGAAATAATTTGTTGAGGAGGAGGCCGTGTAGGAAGACCCATCAATCCTAGAGTTTTAGCGCCTAACTCACTAATACTTGTAAAATCAGAGTCAAGCATCAGTACACCGATATTTAGGAGAATGCGCATAATATAGGCACCATAATGAATGGTTCTATACTTTCTTCGGATTGTGATGTCTTGGAATTCATCCAAAATAATTTTTCCCCAATTAACTTGTTGATTAGAGTAGATAGAATAAAGTGCTTGGAAGTTTTCTTTATACACTTTTTCATAACTTCCGGTCCTTGGTTGGAGAGAACGAATATGTGCACGGTGAATTAGCCTAGCTTGTGGCCTTAAGAAGGTAGATTTTAAATTGCCCAAATTTATATGTTGATCGGACAAAAATTGATGTGAAACTTCATCCCGATGTTCCATATCAACTTCAATTTCATCAATATCAATTCCTTGATAAGGGCAATTTAAAATATGATCTAACCTTTATAAAGGTAAGAAGATTCTTACGCCATAAACTAATGGCCAAACACAATCTTGACGGTTTTGAGGATTTTGATGATCCAAAATTAAGTTTGAAAGTAAAAGTTTAATCATAAGATGATTAATCTTAACATTGTTAAGAGTATACCCAATCAAGCTGTCGAAGTGAAATTGCTCCGCTATCTTTCTAATATGATATGCTGCAAAATGCGGGAATTTCATGAATGCTCCTTCGAAGATATTGGAGTTCTTCATAGAATTAAATCGAGAAAAAGCAACATCGTTCCATAGCCATTGCCGGATTTGGTCTTCGGATGGTCTGGAAGTTGATTCTCTAGTTCTCTTTTATCTTGGTGCCATTGGAGACTTAAAGGAAAGTTAAAAGCTTTGAGAAAGATTAAAAATGAGGGCTAGGGTTCTGAAGTAAGTAGGAATGAAGTGAAAAAGACATTATATAGAGGGTGAAAAGGCAGGGGTAAAATGGTAAAGAAGATATAGAAGAATAGTTAAACAAAATAGGCTCAAAAAAATTCAGCCGTTTGAATCATTCGATTCATATGTCTGAATTGAGTTGAAATGCAACCCGCAAGGAATTAGATCAAAATTGGTCTTATTCAGACGTCTGTTATATTTGATTCAGATGTCTGAATCTGGGGCAAATATTTTCTGCTAAGAAGATTCAGACGTCTGTTTCTAATAATTCAGCCATCTGAATTTTGTACAGAGGCACATATATTCTTTATTGAGAATAAAAAAACAATACATATTATTAAATAATTTTAAATATTACAATTTTTAGAATAAACAGAATTAAATGACAAATTAACATATTATATAAACAACAAGAAATAATTAAATAGATTTTCAAGAAGAGGATGGAGTATTATATGATTCTTCTTCAACTTTGATGTTCTCTACAAATGGTCGAAGTGGAGACCATCTGTTACCATGTTCCCAAGAATTTGGAGTTGTCGGTGGATGTTGTGGTGATGGTTCCCAAGGATTGCGACGACTTGGAGAACGAGCTGTAGACGGTTGATGAACTATATCTTTTGATGAAGAACCACAGAACTTTAACGCTATTTGTTCCAAAAAGCTAAGCCGTTTGGCATTAAATTTTTGTTCATAGTATAATTCACGTTGTAAGTCTAATGTTTCTTTCTGATAGTGATGAATATCATCGATTTTCTCTTTTGTGGATGGCGATCCAAAAAAGAGAGACCATCTTGTTCTTTTAGTTGATGGAGGATATTCAGTATGAGTTGAGGGTGGAACGACCAGAACTTGTTCATATATTAGAGTAGGAGTTGGTAGATTTTTCGATCCCGAGGAAGGAGAGGTGTAAGATAGCT
The DNA here is from genome assembly GCA_030765085.1 of Allium cepa. Taxonomy (NCBI): domain Eukaryota; kingdom Viridiplantae; phylum Streptophyta; class Magnoliopsida; order Asparagales; family Amaryllidaceae; genus Allium; species Allium cepa. The sequence continues at coordinate 378,838,290 of CM060932.1, forward strand.
CAGATGACTCGGAGTTATATTGAGATGAAATGATTGAACAGTAATTTTTGAAAATTCAAAAGAAAGTTGAATAAATTCTTGGTGAAAAGAATTAAGAAATGCCGATAATATATAGGTAGACGCTAGATAAAAATAGAGAAAACAATGTATGGTTAGAAAAATAATTGCTATAGGAAAAAGAGGTGAGAATGAAAGGTACATAAGAATTCGATAACAACCTTAAGTTTCAGAAAACAATAGAGAGTGAAGAGGTAGTGTAGAGGACTACCGAATATGAGGTGTTGAGTTTGAGTGCTAGATGGCACTTTTTATTTTCTTTTGAAAGAAGCTATGAATTAAAAAAAAATAAAAAATATTCGAACTTATAAATATTTAAAAGAGACGATTCCAAGTTCTCGTCTTAAATTGATGAAAATATTTTCATTTAACGGTTTTGTAAAGATATCTGCCAATTGTTTGTTAGAGGACACAAATTCTAGATTTATTAAATCTTTTTCAATATTATCACGAAGAAAATGATGACGAATGTCAATGAATGATTAACAGGATTTTTAGATACATTTATAGCACTAAAATTACTACAAAAAATAGTTGATTTACATAAATTAAAACCAAAATCTTGTGGTGTTTGTTGCATATAGATAACTTGAGCACATGCCAAAGCTGCAGAAATATACTCTGCTTCACATGTCGATAATGAAACACAATTTTATTTCCTACTAAACCAAGTTACAAGAGATCGTCCAATGAAGTGACAAGTCCCACTTGTACTTTTTCTATCTGTCCGGCTTCCTCCAAAATCAGCGTCACTATATGACACTAATCCAAAAGGACATTCCTTTGGATAGAATAGTCCAAAGTCCTTGGTTTTATTAAGATACCGTAGCATGTGTTTCACTGCTCATGAATGTGATTCTTTGGGATCTGCTTGAAACCGTGCACACAAGCAAACACTCATCATTATGTTAGGTCTACTAGCTGTTAAATATAGTAACGATCCAATCATACTTCAATATAATTTTTGGTCAATACTTTTGCCACTTTCATCTCTATCAAGATGTATGGTTGTACTCATAGGAGTTGGTTTGGTAGAAGTATTTTCTATACCAAAGCGTTTAATTAGATTGTTACAATATTTTTCTTGATTTATAAAAATACCATTTTCTAATTTTTTTTTGTAAACCAAGAAAATAATTTAATTCACCCATGTGATATTTCAAATTCATTGGTCATTATCTTAGAAAAATCTTGACATAATCTTTCATTTGTAGATCCAAGAATAATATCATCAACATATATTTGAAAAATTAAAATATCCTGCTTATTTCTTTTAATAAAAGAGTTTGATCAACCTTTCCAATTTCAAAACCAGAATCTATTAAATATCTTTAAGATGATCGTACCAAGCACGGGGTGCTTGTTTCAAACCGTATAAGGCCATTTTGAGTTTATAGATATGGTCAGGAAATTGTTCATGTACGAATAACGGAAGTTGTTCAATATAAACTTTTTCTTTTATAAAACCATTTAAAAAATCACTATTAACATCCATTTGATATAATTTGAAGTTATGAAAACATGCATAGGCCAGTAAAATTCATATTGCTTCTAGTCTAGCGATTGGAGCAAACGTTTCTTCATAGCCAATCCCTTCTTCTTGATTATATCCTTGAGCAACTAATTTATCTTTATTTCTAGTAATATTTCCTTGTTCATTTGATTTATTTTGAAAACCCACTTTGTACCAATAACAGATTGATCACTAGGCCGTGGAACTAAATCCCAAACGTAATTTCTTTTGAATTGGTTTAGCTCTTCTTGCATAGCGTTTAACCAGTTTTCATCGGTAGATGCATCTTTAATATTTTTAGGTTCAATATAAGAAAGGAAAGCTACATGACCCATTTGATTTAATTGACTTCTTGTTCAAACAGATGATTTGAGTTCTTTAATAACATTAACAGAAGGATGATCTCTTAATAATCTAGGTGGAGATCTTAATTCATTGTTATTGTGAACAATGTTTTCATTATTTTCAAGATTTGAAATATCTGTATTTGTGATATTATCAGGGAATTCCTCATCATCTCTTATACTTGGGATTTGTTTAAAATTTTCATCGAAGGATACATGAAGTGTTTCTACGATGATATTTGTTCTTTTATTATAAATTCGATAAGCTTTTCTTCGACCTAAAAATCCTAAAAAGATTCCTTCATCGGATTTTGGATCGAATTTGCCAAGCTGATCTTTTGTGTTTAGAAAAAACATTTTGAACCGAAAACTTTAAAATAATAAATATTTGGTTTTCGACCATTAAGAAGTTCATAAGGAGTATTCTTAGTTAATGGTCGAATGGAAACACGATTTAAAACATAACAAGCTATTGCAATTGCTTCAGCCTAGAAATATTTTGGTAACGTACTTCCATTTAACAAGGTCCTTGTACAATCTTGTAAGGTTCTATTTTTATGTTCTACAACTCCATTTTGTTGTGGAGTTCTAGGAAACAAAAAATTATGGAATATTCCTTTCTTCATACAAAAATGTTCAAAGGCTTCGTTTTCGAATTCTCCTCCATGATCACTTCTTATGTTTTTAATTTTCAATCCTTTAAAATTTTGAATTCTTTTGACAAAACTTTTGAAATTATCAGAAGTATCACTTTTGTTTTTCATAAAAATAGTCCAAGTATATCTAGAAAAATCATTAACAATTACAAAAACATATCTACTGTGATTAATGGTTTGTACTTGTGTTGGTCCAAATAAATCCATATGTAGTAATCCAAGTGGTTGTAAAGTTGAAATAACAATTTTAGATTTAAAAGATGACTTAGTTAATTTTCCGAACTGACATGCATCACAAATATGATCTATTTTAAAATTCATTTTTGGTAGACCTTTTACTAAATCATTTTTGGTAGACCTTTTACTAAATCATTTTTAGAAAGCTTGTTTATAGCTTTGAAGTTAATGTGACAGAATCGTTTGTGCCATAACCAAGGATAATTTTCTTTGGCTATTAAACACATATCTGAACTATGATTTATTTTCATATTCAGAACATAGGTTTTCTGTCTCTATTTCCTTCAAAGATAAGATTTTGATTTTAATCAAAAATACTACATTTGTTTTCAGAAAAAGTGATTTGAATCCTTTGTCACACAATTGGATGATGCTAAGTAAATTATGTTTTATATTTTTGACTAGTAAAACATTTGAAATAAGAGGTAAATTTGAAATACCGTTGTTGCTCACATCGCCTTTGCCGATGATATAGCCTTTGGAGTTATCTCCAAATGTGACGGAGCCTCCATCTGAGTAAGTAATGTATGATAGCATATCTTTGTCTCCTGTCATATGTTTTGAGCAACCATTATCGAGTATCCATTTTCCTCTTTTCTTGAGTGGGACCTACAAAAAATATAAGATAACATTGGTACCCTCCTTTTTTAACAGGGTCCTAAGAGTTAAGTCTTAGGAAATCAAACCCAAGAGGGTTCAGTATCCCATTTAAAAATGTAATTTTTATTTTCGTGAATAGTTTCTAAAATGGTGTTTATATATTTCTTCCTAATCAAACTATTGTTTGTTTTAGGAACCCAAACTTTTATGTTTTTCGGGTAAGTATTCCTTTTTGACTGTTTTACAGTAGGATTAACATTTCTCCTAATTTTCTTTTTAGGTGGAGCTCTTATTTTGTTAACATACCCTAATCCTTTCCTACTTGAAATAAATTGAGAACTATCATTAATTTTAGATAGGGTTTCTCTTCCTTTGTTAACATTTGAAACATTTTTGGTGATGCTATCTAACTTTGTTTTGAGACTAGTATCATCTAATTCTATCAATTTTACTTTTGTCTTTAATTCGTGATTTTCAGAAACAAGAGCGTCACTCTTTTCTTTTTGAGTTTCAATTTCTTGACTCAAAAGAGTGAGTTGAGAACAAATATTAGAAAATGATTCTTGTAATTTTTCAAGTTCTTCCTCGAGTATTTTCTTCTCATCTTTGAGCATATCTCTTTCAAATTCTGCTTTGTTCTAATGTTCACGAGTCTTCTTATGTTTTCTTTTGAGTTTTTTTAGAGTGTCAACTAGCTCTAAGTTTATCTCTATCATATCATCAAAAGTAAAATCACTAACCTCGTTTTCATTAGCCATAAAGCAAACAATAGCTTGCTCGTTTTCACTGTCACTGCTGCTATCTGATGAAGAGGTATCTGAATCATCACATGTAACAGAGAATGCTTTGGTTTTCTTAACTTTTCTGCCCTTGTTGAAGTATTTTTTTAGTTCTGGACAATCTTTCTACATACGACCTTTCTTATGATAATTAAAACATTCTAGAACTAAAGATGATGGTTTTCTTTGAAAGTTCCATTTTCCTTTGTTTCTGTTGTTTTTCCAGAATTTCAAGAACTTTTTGAAATTTTTGGCAATAAATGTTGGATCTTCTTCATCTGAATCGTCATCTTTTTCTTCTTCAGCATGGAAAGCTATGTTCATTTTGTCTTGTGCTTGTACTCGTTTTGTCTGCAAATTCACTTCATAGGACATTATATTACATATTAACTCTTTAGGTTTTATGGTAGAGAGGCCATTAGCTTCTTCAATAGCTAAGACTTTTCTTTCCCGTTCATCCGTTAAAGCGTTTAGTATTTTTGATACAATATCAAAATCAGTGTACTTTTCTCCTAATCCTAGTAGTGAATGATAGATGTCTTGAAATCTAGAGTACATATCATTGATGGATTCATCTTGTTTCATTCTAAAGTTTTGAAACTGATCATTGAGCATGGATATTTTACTTCGTTTGACTTTGTTAGTTCCTTCATGAGTGATTTTAAGCATTCTCCATATTTCATAAGCAGTTTGACACATACTGACATGATTAAATTCATTTCTTTCTAGTGCACAAATAACATGTTCATAGCTTTAGCATTGGCAATAGCATCAAATTTTTGTGTGTTTGTCCAAGTGGAGTATTATCCAGTAGGAAGAGTGTATTCATTTTGTGTAATATTCCATGATTCAAAGCTATCTGATTGCATATAGATTCTCATACGAGTAGCCCAATAATTATAGTTCAAACCATTGAAAAATGGAGGTCGTGCAGTGGATTGACCTTCAATAAAACTAGTGTTAGTGACAGTGTTAGTGGTAGTGCTGGTGTTGTTTTTCATATTAGCAAGATATCAGATAACTGTGTAATGGTTATAAGATGCCTTGCTCTGATACCAAATGTCAATGACTAGTGTGTGGCTAGCTATTACTTAGGATCGTGTAATATGGAATATAATTAAATCTAAATGCGAAAAAAGATGATAATAGCAAATAAATGAAAATAAGAAAAATAAACAAGCACACCAGGAATTCTTATACTGGTTCGAACTTCCCGTTCTACGTCCAGTCCCAGACTCCTTCTGGAATTGCAACTACAACAACCCTCACTTATCCCGGAGGAACAGGTTTACACTGCTTGAGCAACCGAATAGGACTTCACCTGCCTAAGAAACCGAATAGGACTTCAGTGCAAATAACAAATATACCTGATTATAGTGTGTTCTTAAATAACACTGATAAGTCAATTGAGTACAATCTTCCTATAATCTTCTCCTTTATGATATATAGTAATGTGTTTTGAGAATTATGGAAGATAAGGTGATCAATGATCAAAGTATTAAGAAATTTGAGCACAGTTTGAAAGTTTGAGAATAGATGATAATTCAAGAATGCTAAAAGTAAATTCGGTGAATTGTTTGTTGAATTCTGTAATCTATTTATAGTATATAAAGATTTGCAACTATAGATGAAAAGTTATATTAAAAAGAACAGGTGCAACCACTGATTTTGAAATCGTTTCTCTTCGGTGAAGAGAAGTGACTTTTCAAGAAAATAGCAGTTAGAGATATTCAGACGTCTGAATAAAATAATTTAGACTTCTGAATTGGATTAAAACGTAAATAGCAAGCTATTAGGCAATTTTTGACCATTTTCAGACGTCTGAATATTGTGAAAACAATATTTATGTTTTAGCATTCAGACGTCTGAATGAATGGTTTCAGAAGTCTGAGTTTGCTCTTTAGTGCATGTATGAGCATGTGTGTGCATGTATGTGTGTGTAACGACCCAGAATTTTGAACAATCTAAATTGAAATTATTTAACTTATTTTAAATATTTGAATGATGGTTTGACTTGAATTTCCAATTATCAGAATGAATTTGGCGATTAAATTATAAAATTTAATCAATTGGAAGTTGAATAAAAATTTGAATCTTCAGTTTTAAGCTGATTAAAAATATTTCAAAGGCTTGTAAAATGCATGTTGATAATAATGAAGATAATAGAAGCTTCAGAATTGAATTTGAAAGTGGTTTGATCAGTTTTGAAAATTTCATTGTTTAAATCGATATTTAAAAAAAATAGCCTTCTGAGGCACAGTCTCAGAATTCGACGAAACGAGTTCCATTGGGTCCGTAATATTGAAGTATTACCGGATTTCAAATTTCATATTATTCGGAATTGTTGTGTGGGCACACGATAGATAAACGCGTTAAAATTTAAATTGATATTAGTCGATTCGAAACTTAAATATAATATTCCAACTAGTCAAACACACTTCACATCAGTCGTTATTCTCAAACACTCAGATCACTGTAGCTAGCCAACTTCTATACGCTACCCTTCATATTTTAATCCCACGCATTCCTCCTTCCTCTTATTCTTCCAGTTCGAACAAACAGAAAAAGAAAAAAAAAGGGGGGGCCGAGGTTCTTCGTTCGAAATCAATAAAATGGCCGAAGCCTTGTGTAGATCTCTAAAAAAAAAAATAACAAATGGCCGTTCGTCCCTTTATAAACGCAATCCATCTTCTCTCGTTCAAAATCACGAAATTAAATGGCCGAAGGCCTTTTTCTCCCAGCCAAAATCAATTCAAACAAAAAAAAGTGGTTGCGTTCCCATTCTCGTTTCGGCAACCGATCGCCGCTTCAATTTCGAGCATAGCTCGTTCGATTTGGGCGAGTTCGACTTCGTCTTTGATTTTAGATGGGGCTGCAGGCGAAGCCGATCTCGATTGATGGTGGAAGCTACGGCGATGTCTGGAGAAGTCGCGGCGTCGATTGGGGGTTCGCGGCAGTGATGGTCAAGCAGATAGATGTAGAGAACAGGGTTTCTAGTTGGTGGTATCGTGATGGGGGAAAACTCGAGCTCGAGTTCGTGAGCTCTGATCTGGCGATGTTGGCGACGAGGGAGGCGCGATTCGAACTCAGGTGGGTCGCGTACGCGCGTGCTTACGCGTGGAGCACGCAAGGTCAAGAGATGTAGCCGAGATGGGAGCATTCTCGTGAGTAATCTCGTCAGTAAGGTATAATTATGTTTCTTGTTTTTCCAATTTAAACAAATAAATATGATTTTCGAAAATATATATATAGTTCCAGTTTTTATATGTATGCAGAAATTTATACTGTTACATCATGTTTAAATTATATATACATATATATAAGATTTAAGTAGGCAGCAATTTTAAAATATTTTGAATTGTAAAGTTATGTAAAAATCCAAACGTATATAGTATTTTTATGAGCATGCATCTATGGTTTCAAAAGAAAATATTTTGTTGAAAAGAAACTAGTTAAAATTTAATTTTTGGGTTGAATTGAATAATTAGTTTTTACAATAAATGATAGTGGTTAACTTGTTTATTTAACCAATTTAGTTACTTCTAGTTACTAAAGGAATTGATTTAAAATAAAGATATTAATTTAAAATAAAATCTTGGTTGGATAGATTTATTTAAGAGGAATTAGTTCGAATTTTAAATTTCTAAGTGAAAAGAAAATCATTGGTTAATTTAAAGCATTCAAATATTAATCAATTGTGTAAATGTTTATATAAGGTCTATAAATCAAGAAAACAAGCTGGAATGGAAAATGGATTGCTAATAAAAGCTAAGGTGAGAACTCCTCACTCAATCAAACAGTTTGGTTTAAAATTTTAAATAGTTATTGTTGATTGATGATTGCTGTTTGATTGTGGTAGTAGATATAGTAGGATATATACTATATATAGCAATATATATATATATATATATATATATATATATATTGGCATATGTATATATTGGATTTGATTTCCCGCCTCGTATAGCGGATGAGACCCTATTGCGCCGCCTATTAAGCGGAATATTTTATAAAATCCCATATACCGCGATATCCCGTCTTGAAACGGGATTGGTATTGTGCTAACGTTTGTGGATGCAGGGAAACAGGTTGGAGGGATCCAACTGGATTCCTCACAAATGTTTATTTGATTATAAATATTGTGTTGATTGTTAACTATCATATCGATATATGATGTTTATTCCCGTGATTGACCATTTGATGCTGTTGCATCATCGGATTCATTTTTAAAGTTAAAAATAACGATTTTGAATTTAAAAGGGTTTTTAGAGTGATTTTCCAAAGTATATGTTTTATTAAAATTTTGTATTGATTCATTTTAAAACAAATAAACGTATAAAATTTTATGTTATAAGAATTAATATTTTTATGAAATATAACCAAAAGGAAAATTTTAAAATAAATAGATTTATAAAATAGTTAAATTGGGATTTTTGAATAATTATTATAAACAGTTTACATAAAAGATTTTATAAATTGATATCTATAAATTTAAAATTATTGGAATTATGAAACGAGTTTATTAAGTGTTAAAATGAAGTATAAAATGGATTTCATTTAAAACTATAGTTTTATAAATTGTGAAAGTTATGAAATGAATTGATGTTGAAAATAAAAGTTTTATAAGTAATTAACTTATAAAATGGATTTTGGCCATTTAAAGGGGATATTTATAGAAATTGTTAATAAAGGAGGTTTTTATAAGTTGAAAACTATTATAAAATATAAAGGAATCTTGTCAGTGATAAGATTTAAAAATTTGTGAAATTTTAAAGGAACGGTTTAGTAAATAAATGGATTATAAGCTCTTAACTTATAATACGAACCTTTGGTATAGAAATTGGGTTTATAAATCGAATTGGATGGATAAAAGAGGTTTCTAAACCGAAGTTATTAATCGAAATGGAATTTATAAACGTTGTTTATAAATTTGAAATCACTTGAATTTGATAAATTGAATATGGAAGTTGGTTAAAGGTGTTATATTCACTATTTTGAACAGTGAATATATTATTGAATAAAATGGACATGTTTTGGGAAAGGAATGTTTTGAATGGAATTTAAAACGATTTAAAGATGTTTTAAAAAGCATTAAGTATCGAAACCTTAGATTTCAACATTTATTGTTGAAATAGGCGTTTTCAAGAAATAGAAGGAAATGAAAACATAGATTTCAACATTCATTGTTGAAATGGATGTTTTCGAGAAAGTAAGGAAAAGGTGGACTATAACACTGTTGTTCTAGTAAATGGTTTCCAAAAGGAAATATTTTGTATAGTATTGGGATTTATATATCTATTTTAATTTCGAATCCCTATACTAGTGATTTTGGGTTGTCGTAACGATGTTTTACGCAACATTCGTTTTGACCCAAATAAAAGTGAATAAAAGAATGTTTTCCTTCAAGAATGAAATATATACTTAACTATGGTTCAAGTATATTGAATATTTGCGAATTGTTGAAAATAAATAAATTTGTGGATTACTTATTATTAAATAAGTACGGAAATGCTTTTCCAATATGAAATGAAACGTTTTTGAGAATTTATCTTTTAAAGGTAAATTGTAAGCGAATATTTTGAAATCGATTTGAGAATCGTATACTAGTAGATATTTGAAAATTTGAAATTCGCTATGGAATTTGTAAAGGAAGGGAGATTCGTTAAAAATAAATATTGATTTATTTTGAAGTATGGAAATGAATTTACGAATTTGGTACGTAAGTTTAAGATAAATGGGTAAGGATTTATTTGTAAATTTGAAATTTGTTTTCAAAGGGTATAAAAGATGAAAAATAATTTGAAATTGGTTTTCAAATGATTGAAGTGTGGAAATTTTATCTTGTAAAGATATTTTGGTAAAACAAAAAAATTTGGGCAATTATTTGGAAGGTGTATATATATATATCTTGTGAAGATATTTTTGGGATTAAATAATTTGGAAAATTATTTGGAATCCGATGATGTGGCGCATCTTTATTGATAGTTAAATAACCGACTATCAGTATTTACCCTTGGATGGTATTTGTTGTGATTGTTTGAAATTGAATGCTACACTTATTTTTTAAAATAAGCGCTCGCTATTCGGTTTAGCCGGGGGAGGACCTTTGTGTCATATAACCCATTCCGAATATGCGATACGTCGTTTGGATCGCATTTGAAGACCGGTGTGAAGACCGGGTATTTGTGAAAACGATAGGATGACCTATCGATTGTCTCTGCATCGTTAGCTACGGTATGGAGATTTCCTTTGTGATGGGAAATTTTAACAGGATTGTGAATACCCGGATTGCAAGGGCTTCTTTGGAAGTGCCTTCGGTTCTGTTCGAACCCGGAACAGACTTGTATGGTTACATGTCTGACATTACATTTTGAGATATAGAGCAGATTTCTTTTCAAATACATTTCTGTTGGTGGCGGAGAATTTATTCTCTTAGCTTAACACCCTTCTCTGAGACGTACGAGCTCAGAGGTTATGTAGTTGAAGGTTATCAGCGATATATTCCCAATCTGGTAATGTGGCATGCTGAGTGTTGCTGTGTGATGATCATTGGTTGATCATTTGTGTTATGATCATTTGTTTGATCATTTATCTTTGTGATCATTGCTTTGGTCATCTGTTGACCCAAAGCATGGCTTTGTTGCACAAAGCGTAGCTTTGTGGACGAGACTTCGTCAGACCTCACTCCCCGGGAATGGTCGAAACAGGAAAATGCGGCAAGGTTATGAGGGTCGCGCCCTTTAGGGTATGTCATTTCCTTTTGGAAAAGGGTGGTATCATGGTATGGAGCCCAGATATTTACTCATGTTGATACACTATATCTATTTCAGTGTGGTGTTGTTGGTATCGAGCGCTCGGATAAAGGTCCCAAAGGACCGGGGGATGACATATTCGTGTAGTAGTTACCTAGTTACAGAGGTAACCCGGCCTTGTGTTGGCAGAGATCTAACCGTAACATTAGTTTCTCGGGACGTCCCGCCAGAGGCGATCCCATGTGGCAGTAGGAAGTTCCTTAGCCTGACCATTTGTTGGAAATCCATTCATCCAATACGCGCCTTGTACGGTTTTAGTTGTAGAACCTGCCATTTAACACGGCAGCTATAATAGGCATAGTATCATGGTACCTATGCTGGCTAGGATTTATATTCTATTTTCGAACTGTTTTCTACACTATGCACTAATAATAATATCAAAAATGATTTGATTTATGCGTAGTAAGCATCTTTGACTATCATAAGGAGAAATCTCCCCCATGTGTGCGTTTGCATTGTGTGTGTGCCGGGAGGCCTTATGGTAGTTTCATTTTCCAAAAAGCATTGCGGATTTCAAAATTTAAATTTTCTTTTTGCTTGGTTTAAAGATAAACTATTTTGAGTTATCATACCAGTCCCATGACTGACCTGGAGTTTATTGTTCCTTTCCTAAACTCTGGGTGCCCACTATTTTCCACACGGGCAGTCTAGAGTTAGGTTATCAGGTTATTCTGGATTCGGGAGTTGCTGTGCAGATTTGGTGGCGAGCTTGGATGGCGTTGCATATTACTATTATAGTATTTCTTTTCCGCTGTTTCGTTGTTGTACACTCTGATGATGTGATGTAATGTATAAAATGTATAGTTCTTTTGTTTTAATGAATATTCATTTATCTATTATATGTTGTTCCGCTGCGATTGTGAGATTCCGATATTGTTTCCTGTTCTGTTACTTGTTTCTGTTTCTTCTATCTTTCTCTCTTTTCTCTCCTCTTCTACCTCTTTCTTCTTCTTAAACCCTAAAGATTCGGATGTTCGTTCCTCTTTGGCTGGATTGTTGTGGAATGTTGCCAGCTCAAAGGAGTCCGGATTTTCGGACCTTTACATTTGGCATCAGAGCATGTGGTTAAGTGACAACCTTGGCTCTGTTGGGTGTTACTCATTAGAGATAGAGTCAGTAGTACTCTAGAATGAGTTTGAGTGTAATAATAGCTATGAGCGCGTATTTGTTAGTGACTATAAAATTGTTTTATATTGTGTTGACTTATCGGTTGATTGCTTATAGATTCTGGTCGGTGCAGTCTAGCTAACTGTCATCGATAGGGGTTTCTAAACTCTTGAATAAGATAAACCGACACAGTATTGTTTTAAAAATAGGGTAAATGAAATAATTTTACCCAAAATTATTTTTGTATATAAAAGAAATGATTTTCTGTATATTATTATAGTATATGGTTGCTTGGTTGTTTGGTAGTGATAATATTAAATCATTATCATTAAAGTTGAATGAGAATTGAAATCATAATAAAAAAATTAAGAAATAAATCCATATACAAAAGAAATTTGAGAATGTAAATTATAAATGTGAATTGTAATTTGAAATGGAATTCCAGAGAATGTTTTGAAAAGAATTTGAAATTTTAAGGATTTGGAAAGTTCAAAATTCCTTTTTGATTTGAAAATGATTTTCAAAGGTTTTTGGAAAAAATGTTTTGGAAGGATAAAAGCTCTAAACTCTTTTCGGTCGCTGGAAAATAATTTCGGTGATGATCGCGACATCATCAGTGTTCATTTTCGGGTTTCCAAAAGAGAAATTGCTGCCAAATTGTTTTAAATGGAAGTTTTTTGGAAAATTTGGGTTTGGTTTTGAATTCAAAAAGATAAATTTGAATTGTTTTCAATAATGGTTTTGAAAGGTTGAAAAGACTCTGGAATGCTATATAAAAATATTTATGGAATATTAAGTTGATAACTTGTAAAGTTTAAAGTTGTTAAAATAAAAATCCAACTTAAAGAAATTTATTGAGTTGAAAATAACTTTGGAGTAATTAAAATGAATTGGAATTGAGTATTGACTTATGAAAATAAATTGAGAATGAATGAATAAATTTACAATTGCAATTAAACGAAAGTGAAATTGAAAGTCGAAATTCATTGTGAATTTGTAGGCAAATAGAATTGAATGGAAATTGAATTATGTTTTTGAATGAACAAATGGGGTGACATTTGTAAATAAATGGAATGAGATTTGAATCAAGTTGAATTAAAATCCAGACTTGGGTAAAATAAAATAGATTGAATTCAAGTATACTAGTATGATAATTTATTAATTCATGGAAATATTGAAATGGAAGTTGAATTAGTTAAATTAAAACTTGAATTGTGAGCTAAATAAAAATGGTTCGAAATTGCAGATAAATTCAAGTAAGTTGAAATAAATTGAAAATGACCTTGTTGACAAAATAAATTCGAAATGAATGTGAATGGTTATAAACCAAAATAGTGAATTGAAAATAAATTTTGGGAATGAACGAAAGAATGAAACTGGAATTGAAACCGAATGTTGTAAGCAAATTTGAGTAAAGTGAATTGGAATTTCTAATGAATTAGTAATTGGAACTAATTTAAATTAGTGCAGTTGTGAATGAAAGGTAATTGATAGATTCAACATTCAGAAGCTAAACTAAAATCCACATTAAATCGAAGTTGTGAATTGAATTCAAATGAAATTGGAAATGCAAGATTGAATGAAATAAAGGTTTAACTCCAATAGTAAACTAAAAACGTATAAGAAGCATATATCGACAATCTTGTAATGAAAGGTGCAAAAATGATATTTGAATGTTGGAATTGGATATTATGACTAGCAGGTTATACAGGTGTATTAAAAGAAAAGAAATTGGGATTTTGATTTCGAAGATAAAAATTGAATTGCTCGACAAAAAGGTATGTATTTCAATTTCAGTATGAAATTTGGTGATTTTCTTCTCCAGCCACTTGGCTTTCTCTTTTCTTTTTGATTCTGAGGGGTCGTGGAGCCATTTTGTAGTCGTACCGAGCTAGCCGCGCAAAGGAGACGCTGGCGAAATTTTTCGAAAATTTAGGGTGTTAGAAAAATTTTGCGAAAATTTTGAAAGTTGAAATTTGAATTTAAATTTAAATTTGAATTCTGAAGTAAACAATTTGTTTGAAACTTATAACTTAAGTTGGAAAGCTAGTTGAAATTGATAATGAATCTCTAATTAAAAAGATTTAGGTTAATGAATTGATAAAACTATTTGAATTGTAAAAAAAAGCAGACGAGTTAAGGACTATTTTTCCTAACTTGTAATTTCGGGACGAAATTCTTTTAAGGGGGGAAAGTTGTAACGACCCAGAATTTTGAACAATCTAAATTGAAATTATTTAACTTATTTTAAATATTTGAATGATGGTTTGACTTGAATTTCCAATTATCAGAATGAATTTGGCGATTAAATTATAAAATTTAATCAATTGGAAGTTGAATAAAAATTTGAATCTTCAGTTTTAAGCTGATTAAAAATATTTCAAAGGCTTGTAAAATGCATATTTATAATACTGAAGATAATAGAAGCTTCAGAATTGAATTTGAATGTGGTTTGATCAGTTTTGAAAATTTCATTGTTTAAATCGATATTTAAAAAAAATAGCCTTCTGAGGCACAGTCTCAGAATTCGACGAAACGAGTTCCATTGGGTCCGTAATATTGAAGTATTACCGGATTTCAAATTTCGTATTATTCGGAATTGTTGTGTGGGCACACGATAGATAAACGCGTTAAAATTTAAATTGATATTAGCCGATTCGAAACTTAAATATAATATTCCAACTAGTCAAATACACTTCACATCAGCCGTTATTCTCAAACACTCAGATCACTGTAGCTAGCCAACTTCTATACGCTACCCTTCATATTTTAATCCCACGCATTCCTCCTTCCTCTTATTCTTCCAGTTCGAACAAACAGAAAAAGAAAAAAAAGGGGGGGCGAGCTTCTTCGTTCGAAATCAATAAAATGACCGAAGCCTTGTGTAAATCTCTAAAAAAAAAAAAACAAATGGTCGTTCGTCCCTTTATAAACGTAATCCATCTTCTCTCGTTCAAAATCATGAAATTAAATGGCCGAAGGCCTTTTTCTCTCAGACAAAATCAATTCAAACCAAAAAAAGTGGCCGCGTTCCTATTCTCGTTTCGGCAACCGATCGCCGCTTCAATTTCGAGCATAGCTCGTTCGATTTGGGCGAGTTCGACTTCGTCTTTGATTTTAGATGGGGCTGCAGGCGAAGCCGATCTTGATTAATGGTGGAAGCTACGGCGATGTCTGGAGAAGTCGCGGCGTCAATTGGGGGTTCGCGGCAGTGATGGTCAAGCAGATAGATGTGGAGAACAGGGTTTCTGGTTGGTGGTATCGTGATGGGGGAAAACTCGAGCTCGAGTTCGTGAGCTCTGATCTGGCGATGTTGGCGACGAGGGAGGCGCGATTCGAACTCAGGTGGGTCGCGTACGCGCGTGCTTACGCGTGGAGCACGCAAGGTCAAGAGATGTAGCCGAGATGGGAGCATTCTCGTGAGTAATCTCGTCAGTAAGGTATAATTATGTTTCTTGTTTTTCCAATTTAAACAAATAAATATGATTTTTGAAAATATATATACAGTTCCAGTTTTTATATGTATGCAGAAATTTATACTGTTACATCATGTTTAAATTATATATACATATATATAAGATTTAAGTAGGCAGCAATTTTAAAATATTTTGAATTGTAAAGTTATGTAAAAATCCAAACCTATATAGTATTTTTATGAGTATGCATCTATAGTTTCAAAAGAAAATATTTTGTTGAAAAGAAACTAGTTAAAATTTAATTTTTGGGTTGAATTGAATAATTAGTTTTTACAATAAATGATAGTGGTTAACTTGTTTATTTAACCAATTTAGTTACTTCTAGTTACTAAAGGAATTGATTTAAAATAAAGATATTAATTTAAAATAAAATCTTGGTTGGATAGATTTATTTAAGAGGAATTAGTTCGAATTTTAAATTTCTAAGTGAAAAGAAAATCATTGGTTAATTTAAAGCATTCAAATATTAATCAATTGTGTAAATGTTTATATAAGGTCTATAAATCAAGAAAACAAGCTGGAATGGAAAATGGATTGCTAATAAAAGCTAAGGTGAGAACTCCTCACTCAATCAAACAGTTTGGTTTAAAATTTTAAATAGTTATTGTTGATTGATGATTGCTGTTTGATTGTGGTAGTAGATATAGTAGGATATATACTATATATAGCAATATATATATATATATATATATTGGCATATGTATATATTGGATTTGATTTCCCGCCTCGTATAGCGGATGAGACCCTATTGCGCCGCCTATTAAGCGGAATATTTTATAAAATCCCATATACCGCGATATCCCGTCTTGAAACGGGATTGGTATTGTGCTAACGTTTGTGGATGCAGGGAAACAGGTTGGAGGGATCCAACTGGATTCCTCACAAATATTTATTTGATTATAAATATTGTGTTGATTGTTAACTATCATATCGATATATGATGTTTATTCCCGTGATTGACCATTTGATGCTGTTGCATCATCAGATTCATTTTTAAAGTTAAAAATAACGATTTTGAATTTAAAAGGGTTTTTAGAGTGATTTTCCAAAGTATATGTTTTATTAAATTTTTGTATTGATTCATTTTAAAACAAATAAACGTATAAAATTTTATGTTATAAGAATTAATATTTTTATGAAATATAACCAAAAGGAAAATTTTAAAATAAATAGATTTATAAAATAGTTAAATTGGGATTTTTGAATAATTATTATAAACAGTTTACATAAAAGATTTTATAAATTGATATCTATAAATTTAAAATTATTGGAATTATGAAACAAGTTTATTAAGTGTTAAAATGAAGTATAAAATGGATTTCATTTAAAACTATAGTTTTATAAATTGTGAAAGTTATGAAATGAATTGATGTTGAAAATAAAAGTTTTATAAGTAATTAACTTATAAAATGGATTTTGGCCATTTAAAGGGGATATTTGTAGAAATTGTTAATAAAGGAGGTTTTTATAAGTTGAAAACTATTATAAAATATAAATGAATCTTGTCAGTGATAAGATCTAAAAATTTGTGAAATTTTAAAGGAACGGTTTAGTAAATAAATGGATTATAAGCTCTTAACTTATAATACGAACCTTTGGTATAGAAATTGGGTTTATAAATCGAATTGGATGGATAAAAGAGGTTTCTAAACCGAAGTTATTAATGGAAATGGAATTTATAAATGTTGTTTATAAATTTGAAATCACTTGAATTTGATAAATTGAATATGGAAGTTGGTTAAAGGTGTTAAATTCACTATTTTGAACAGTGAATATATTATTGAATAAAATGGACATGTTTTGGGAAAGGAATGTTTTGAATGGAATTTAAAATGATTTAAAGATGTTTTAAAAAGCATTTAGTATCGAAACCTTAGATTTCAACATTTATTGTTGAAATAGGCATTTTCGAGAAATAGAAGGAAATGAAAACATAGATTTCAACATTCATTGTTGAAATGGACGTTTTCGAGAAAGTAAGGAAAAGGTGGACTATAACACTGTTGTTATAGTAAATGGTTTCCAAAAGGAAATATTTTGTATAGTATTGGGATTTATATATCTATTTTAATTTCGAATCCCTATACTAGTGATTTTGGGTTGTCGTAACGATGTTTTACGCAACATTCGTTTTGACCCAAATAAAAGTGAATAAAAGAATGTTTTCCTTAAAGAATGAAATATATACTTAACTATGGTTCAATTATATTGAATATTTGCGAATTGTTGAAAATAAATAAATTTGTGGATTACTTATTATTAAATAAGTATGGAAATGCTTTTCCAATATGAAATGGAACGTTTTTGAGAATTTATCTTTTAAAGGTAAATTGTAAGCGAATATTTTGAAATCGATTTGAGAATCGTATACTAGTAGATATTTGAAAATTTGAAATTCGCTATGGAATTTGTAAAGGAAGGGAGATTTGTTAAAAATAAATATTGATTTATTTTGAAGTATGGAAATGAATTTACGAATTTGGTACGTAAGTTTAAGATAAATGGGTAAGGATTTATTTGTAAATTTGAAATTTGTTTTCAAAGGGTATAAAAGATGAAAAATAATTTGAAATTGGTTTTCAAATGATTGAAGTGTGGAAATTTTATCTTGTAAAGATATTTTGGTAAAACAAAAAAATTTGGGCAATTATTTGGAAGGTGTATATATATATATATCTTGTGAAGATATTTTTGGGATTAAATAATTTGGAAAATTATTTGGAATCCGATGATGTGGCGCATCTTTATTGATAGTTAAATAACCGACTATCAGTATTTACCCTTGGATGGTATTTGTTGTGATTGTTTGAAATTGAATGCTACACATATTTTTTAAAATAAGCGCTCGCTATTCGGTTTAGCCGGGGGAGGACCTTTGTGTCATATAACCCATTCCGAATATGCGATACGTCGTTTGGATCGCATTTGAAGACCGGTGTGAAGACCGGGTATTTGTGAAAACGATAGGATGACCTATCGATTGTCTCTGCATCGTTAGCTACGGTATGGAGATTTCCTTTGTGATGGGAAATTTTAACGGGATTGTGAATACCCGGATTGCAAGGGCTTCTTTGGAAGTGCCTTCGGTTCTATTCGAACCCGGAACAGACTTGTATGGTTACATGTCTGACATTACATTTTGAGATATAGAGCAGATTTCTTTTCAAATACATTTCTGTTGGTGGCGGAGAATTTATTCTCTTAGCTTAACACCCTTCTCTGAGACATACGAGCTCAGAGGTTATGTAGTTGAAGGTTATCAGCGATATATTCCCAATCTGGTAATGTGGCATGCTGAGTGTTGCTGTGTGATGATCATTGGTTGATCATTTGTGATATGATCATTTGTTTGATCATTTATCTTTGTGATCATTGCTTTGGTCATCTGTTGACCCAAAGCATGGCTTTGTTGCACAAAGCGTAGCTTTGTGGACGAGACTTCGTCAGACCTCACTCCCCAGGAATGGTCGAAACAGGAAAATGCGGCAAGGTTATGAGGGTCGCGCCCTTTAGGGTATGTCATTTCCTTCTGGAAAAGGGTGGTATCATGGTATGGAGCCCAGATATTTACTCATGTTGATACACTATATCTATTTCAGTGTGGTGTTGTTGGTATCGAGCGCTCGGATAAAGGTCCCAAAGGACCGGGGGATGACATATTCGTGTAGTAGTTACCTAGTTACAGAGGTAACCCGGCCTTGTGTTGGCAGAGATCTAACCGTAACGTTAGTTTCTCGGGACGTCCCGCCAGAGGCGATCCCATGTGGCAGTAGGAAGTTCCTTAGCCTGACCATTTGTTGGAAATCCATTCATCCAATACGCGCCTTGTACAGTTTTAGTTGTAGAACCTGCCATTTAACATGGCAGCTATAGTAGGCATAGTATCATGGTACCTATGCTGGCTAGGATTTATATTCTATTTTCGAACTGTTTTCTACACTATGCACTAATAATAATATCAAAAATGATTTGATTTATGCGTAGTAAGAATCTTTGACTATCATAAGGAGAAATCTCCCCCATGTGTGCGTTTGCATTGTGTGTGTGCCGGGAGGCCTTATGGTAGTTTCATTTTCCAAAAAGCATTGCGGATTTCAAAATTTAAATTTTCTTTTTGCTTGGTTTAAAGATAAACTGTTTTGAGTTATCACACCAGTCCCATGACTGACCTGGAGTTTATTGTTCCTTTCCTAAACTCTGGGTGCCCACTATTTTCCACACGGGCAGTCTAGAGTTAGGTTATCAGGTTATTCTGGATTCGGGAGTTGCTGTGCAGATTTGGAGGCGAGCTTGGATGGCGTTGCATATTACTATTATAGTATTTCTTTTCCGCTGTTTTGTTGTTGTACACTCTGATGATGTGATGTAATGTATAAAATGTATAGTTCTTTTGTTTTAATGAATATTCATTTATCTATTATATGTTGTTCCGCTGCGATTGTGAGATTCCGATATTGTTTCCTGTTCTGTTACTTGTTTCTGTTTCTTCTATCTTTCTCTCTTTTCTCTCCTCTTCTACCTCTTTCTTCTTCTTAAACCCTAAAGATTCGGAAGTTCGTTCCTCTTTGGCTGGATTGTTGTGGAATGTTGCCAGCTCAAAGGAGTACGGATTTTCGGGCCTTTACAGTGTGTGTGTGTATATATCATTTCAGGAGAGATTTTAACAAATTTATAAGTAAAGTACAGACTCTAGACACACAATACTCGGCTTAAAACATCTAAAGAGGAATCTGCAATGAATCTCCTACAAAGAAGGTTAGTATACACATAACATTTTATATAGGTTGTCACAATCAAAATCGACATTCCAACAAATTAACAATCTGATATTTTGAGCAATTCAAGTTTGACATGTATGGATGCGAATGGTTTAAAATATCGGGTCGTTACAATTGGTATTAGAGCTTTGGTTTTAGACAAAACTTAGCATATATGGTAAATTTAATTACGGAATCATTTCGTTCGAGCTTGATACTCTTCCTCTTTGACTTAGTTTCCTTTGAATTTTGGAATTCTTCACTACGTTCTGAAATTCATTCTTGTCTCTCGCTGTTCGTATTCTTTTGATTTTGGAGCATGCCAAAAATCCACTTCGAATGGTTTAAAATATCGGGTCGTTACAAATTCATTCGAATTAAGCAATTAAATCATAATTTGAGATCATGTATTCAATATGATTGATTACAATAATGATCTTGTGGTGTTAAATATAACGCTGGACCTAAGGCTACAGATAGATCTAAGATTTCGATCACTGAAATGTCGGTTTGATTAGTTTACATAAAGTGCAATTTATTTGATATCCTTAAAATTTAAAGATGACCAAACTCACTTTTCTAAATATTACATTATGATATTGTAGTAACGATTTCCTTTAAATGATTCGACCATTTAGAAAGGAAAGGAAATGTACGAGAGTAGATGTTACAAGTAAACTGTAGTAGTGTATTCAATATGATTAGTTATAATAATGATCTTGTTGTGTTAATTGTAACACTGGACCAAAGGCTACAAGATAGATATAAAAATACGATCATTGAAAAATAAATTTAATTGGTTTATGTAAAGTGCAATTTATTTGATATCCTTAAAAGCTAAGGATGATCAAACTCAGTTTTGTAAAGATTTCATTATGATATTGTAGTAGAGATTTCCTTTGAATGGTTTGAACATTTAGAAGGGAAAGTGAATGTATGAGAGTAGATGTAATATAAGGCATGGTTAGGATGAAGGGAGTGAATGATCACTTCTTCTGCTTCATAAAGAAACATCAGAAATGAGAATTGCAAAATAATAATATATACTTAATATTGGAATGAAAAATATGATTGATATTTAAAAATATATTTTCAAATAGAAATTATTTTCTATGAGATTTATTTATTTGAATTTAAGATATTTGATCTGAAAATTCTCGATTGTAAACTGGTTATAGTAAATGAAATAAATAACCTATATTAAGTGGTTGAATGATGGAAGAAATAGTGGGCGCATGTTATATTGCACTTATCGGTCGCATCAAGTTATGAAAATTATTTAGTTAAACATACAAAACATTATATATTAAATAATAGCGGCTTTTGAATGTTGACTAAAAAGCAAACATAGTTTTATTTTAATATAAGTACTATGAATATTCATTATAAATTAAAACTATAATAGTGGCATTTGAGATGTGCTGGAAAATACATAAGTATCTAAATTTATTTGCAATTATTTTGAAATTATGGACAAAGCCATGGTTTGGAGAAATAATCTTTAAATATAATTACGAATCATATGGTGCCAATGAATAATTCCTCAAACAATAAAGGCAAAGCACCTACTAAATGGGAGCATCATAAGAGTTGATGAACACCATGGATGGATTCATATAGATGTATGCAATCATAAGTCTAATACCAAAATATTTCCGCATATTCGTTGTATTCACCAATGAGTTATCACAGACATGAACATGTATATGTGATACCCAAGTAGTACATCTATGAGAAGCTCATAGCATATAAAATGGAAGTAAACACATAACGTGCAATAGAAAATAAAAATAATTTGATTTGATCGAAAAGGTGAGTATATATTAAGTGTTCCGAACGTACCTTAAAATGTGTAAAAATTCAATCTCAAACTATAATACATAATGATGTATCGATAAGGAGTATTCGAACTTTGTTGAATAGAGTATGACTAATGGTGAATGAAGTTGAGGTAACTTCTTTCTATAAGATCATGTACTTAAGAGTATACACAAGGTTAAGATTAATTTCGTCTAAAGAATAGTTTATGAAATCATGCAAGATAAGAGTTTATAATGAATGCAACATATCCTAGGCTAAGGAGTTAGTAGGTTATGCGAGTCGAAAGACTACACATAATAATTATGCATAAGACATCTTGTGTGAATCGCCCCAAAAGAAGTTTGGAAAAGATAGTCATTGGATGACCAATTTATATTTTGAACATAGGTATTGTAAACTTAAACAAAAATCAGTTTAATATACAAGGCAATTCATAAAATGTTTATGAATACATATTCCGTTGTACCGAGGAAAAATTATTCTTTAAAGAAATACTAGCTTCATAGTGAATGGATCTCTTTTAGAAATTATTGGTAGTAAAATGGATTTGGATGCAAACGAAAAATAACACCGATTACGTGGGATGAAATGAAACTAACCGAAAGGAACACAATGCATTAATGTGAATAATAAGTATTCAAGCACATTGAAGAGAGACTATGGGTTTCTCATTAATATCGAAAATAGATAATCTCTCGAAAATAGATAATCTCTAGTTGTCAATTGAACCATGACTCTATCATATGTTATGTTGCACAAATCCGAATGGATTCCAAGTACGTTATCAAAATATGATTTTGTTGTGCCCAAAGGGGTATGATCCATTGGTAGCAAATGTGTCTTTGAGGGAAAGACTTATACAATTGGGATATAATGAGCAACACTGATTATAAAACATCGTAAATTTTAGTTGTTGAATTGCGTAATAGATCCATCATTTAACTTGTTTGCGTTAATTCAGATTTGCTCACGAAATTATTGCTAGGTATGAATTTTTATTTTGATATATATTGAAATGAAAAATTCTAAATAATGAATTAGAATAGACTGTTTGCATATAACAACCAAAGTGTCTTGAAGTTAGTGGAAGCAATATTAAGGTTTTTGATTTTTTAGATATGTTCCAAGAAATGATACGGAAGTATCATTTTATAAGCATCAGAATTGAATAAGTATTTTGAAAGAAATATTAAACAATTTGGTTTTCAATCAAAATGCAAAATAAGCATGTGTGTGTAAGAAAGAAGATTAAAAGGTATATAGATACTTCTGAATTATAAATAAATGACATATTATTGATTGCTTATGATGCACTTATGTTAAAATCAATAATAGTTTGGTTGTTGAACACTTGATATCAGTTTTTATATTATATCTTGTATAATAAAGTATAAAGAGTGTTGGGAATGTCCCGAACAGTATACAAAGACACTTTATTAAAATGTTTAATATGAAACATGTAATTGAATTCCTTATGTTTAATAATAGGAATTATCATACATGTCGTATTGTCTACAATATCATATTTTACTTATGCATTTTATGCATGAAGCAAATATCAAATCCAAATTACAACCACTAAATGGTAGTTTGGAGTGTTGTTGTGTATATACAAAATACTAGAGAACCGTTTATGGAACAATGTACTCCTTACAAAGGTCGAACTTCATGACTGATATTGATAACAATATGTCAATATTCGGTTCATGTTTAAATCTTAGTTAAAGAGATTTAAGTTAGAAATGTTTCAAATAAAAGTTATCGCTAACTCAACGAAAAGGCTAAGTATATCTCCTTGAATAATGCCATGATAAAAGCAATGTAGAAATGTAAAAGCAAAAAATTAATATTTGAGCTAGAGGGTGATTCTAACTACTAAGAATACTACATTATTGTTATATGATAACAATGCAATGATAAGAGCTCACTAGATGTTGAAAAACGTATTCCGACTAGTTCCATGTGATAAAAGTAATTTATCAGCTTCGAAAAGAGTAGATTGACATAGTAGATAATTAAAACAACATAGCAGATCCATTCACGAATGGCATAACTCGATTAGTTCTCTCAAACTGATCAAAAGGATAGGATAGAGATTCCACAATTAGCTCTAAATGTAAGTAGGAGATTAATAGTATGAAGTGTATGCCCTAGGGGCAATTATGTAGTTGTTACATATATCTAACTCTTGTTTGAACTAAAAGGCTTTTTCTTTCTGTTATGTACTTGATATAATATGTTATGTTAATTTATTTATTTAATTAAAGTATATTTTAATAGAAAATCCATATAAGATACGTTTTATGATAATAATCACAATGTGTTGTAACCATGCGTGATTTATCAAAATAAAATAAATATGCCGTTTTAAATATTCCTATTCAAGATGTATCGAGGCTGAATATCGATACATCCATTGAGAACTATAGTATGTAATATTGTCCAAATGTTAGGAAGTGTATTACTGATGGCTGCTGGGTGCACCAAGGGATTACATATTGATGGTTATTGGATAGTTATGGAATAACTCACTCGATAATTTATTGTTGGTTAATATAACTGAGGTCAAACAAAAAATATCGATGTGATAAAATTACATAGTTCTCTTAACTTGAGAATACTATTGATCTTCAATATAAAAGCTCTGCTTTAATTCTAGTGATATCATGGCACAATGTCCAACGAATCACTATAGTAGGGTCGAGTGAAGCATTTCAATTGAAACACTATTTAAGAGAGGATTTGTCTCTTCAATTATATAGGGTTAGTATCATGGTCAATAGAAGCCAACCCAAAGTCAGGGTCTCTAGTCAAAGCAATATGGTTAATAATAATTATTATCAACCATGGACTTTCTTTTTAGACTATAAAGTTGAATGTGGACGATAATGAAATTTTTACCATTACCAAATTCCGTAAGTCCTAGCGAGATATAGTTTTGGAGAAGAGAATTGGTGCAAAAAATTACCACTACCTGGAATTGATTAAGTAACATAAAATTGGATTTTACAGATGCATTGTAGGTGATAAATTTAGCCATAATGTTTGCTAAGTGATTTGTGATCATTAAAATTCAAATTGTTCGATATTAATCATCAACCAAACTCACACCTGAGTCAAACAATCGAAACGTTGGATACTCATATTAGTATCCAATTTTATTAAATTATAATTGTGATAAATTAATCAAATTAACAAATATTTATGAAATATTAATTATAAAATTTTATTTTGATATGTGTTGTTTAATATTAAATAATATGTACATAACAGTTATAATACATTATAAATATACAATATCGATACGCATTTAAATTGGATTTAAGTTTGTTAAATATTGATGGTACTTGAAGTTATTTTGGGGTCCAATTGGGATTTATAATAGGTGTAGCAACCGCTCCTTCGTAATACCCTAAAATCAGCATCGAATGACAAAGTCCGACTTTCGAATACCACAAAGAACAGACTGTCGAGAAAGAAAATTTAAAACCAACATTATATTACGACATATCGATAGAATATCATAGTAGAATGATAATTAATATATTGAATATACATGAATATAATGGGATCAACAATATATAAGAGACTGTACTAGCGGAAATAACAGATAAGTAAATATCAATACAGAAAGTAAGAATAGAATGTCCGATACAAGTCTCATATACCAATAATCATGTACTACTACAATATCAAGCATTATACGAAGAAATACCGTCTTCTCATTAGAATGCTCTAGATGTCCTGAAAGTGTATCCCCAAAAGCACCTGACTCCCAAACTACTTAATTGAGTACCTGAGAGTTTTCATGACATAAGCTGACAAAGTCAAAATGCGAGTCAGACATAAAACCTTGTAAAGGCCGATATATTTGTTCCCTTTGAGCAGACAATAAATCATGCATGTCCAACTCATATTGAACGTAAATATGAATCTTTATGGGTTAAATAAGAAAAATAAGAAAAGAAGGGAAATAAAGGAATGAAAACAAACACAGAATCTCGCAGCGGAATGATAAAATATAATAATCAAATAAACAGTTCATGAAGATGTTTACTATACTTTTGATTATCATTTATACAACATTTATCAAAGTTATACATATACAATAGAACAACAAAATAATGCAGCAGACAACATGATGCATGGATAATAATAGTAATAGTATGCCAAATCTTCGTCTTCATCCTCCAGAGTAGATCTTCAGTAAGCTGAAAAACTCAAGAGTGACCCGATTGTAATGAAAGGACAAAACACTTGAGTCAGGACTAAAATATCCTTATGTAATTTAAATCAATCGTACATAAATATGAGTGTAACGGCATCAGAGATGTTTACGGAATTTGACATCTCCAATCCAGTGTCAATGTGAGTGCAATAATTCAAGAGATGTTACAGGATTTTCTATCTCTTAAGGATCCGTTAAACTATCTACTATGTAGTACAATACGCTATTATAATAGTGTCTATAGTAAAGTAAAGTATTAAAATAACGTTAAAGCGTTATCCATACCCTCCTTAACACATTTTATATTCCTATAGTCTATACAGTAACGTACGCTCCTCCAAGAGGTTTACACAGAGGGCACCCCATAGTTACTGTACAAAACAAACTCATAGAAGGCACGATAGGGCATGTGAACACGGCACTAAAGGCAATGCCAGGGTAGATATATCAATTTCGTATCCGGACTGGTGGTAACACAAAGTAGCTATTACCGTCCACCTTAGAACACACTCCCATAACCAAATCGAGGGATGGCCACCAAATCAATCACAAAGCAACAGATATGGTATCGAAGAAATGTGTTTGATTGGAGAAATGACCTCACTTGCCCCAACGTGGCACCTGTTTTAGTCACATCCAAGCCGAATCACTAGAGTCAGGGTCACGTAAATACCTCATACAGGATCCTTCACCATATCATCCTACTTCATTTCTGGAATCTCCACCACATACACAGTTGTTAAAGTAGTTTTCGATATTGGCTAAAAGTATGACAATATCTGATCCCAGTCTATTTAACAACCAATCGCTTATTACACACCGAATGGCTCTTTTACATTTTCAAAATCAATTCATAATTGATATCAAAATATCATGTTCGCTTCAAAAACCAAATCCATTCCAAAATCATCATATCTACTCAAAATATACGATTCCATTTCAAAAACTATTTTCGCCTCATTATCTCATTTTGATTTCAAAATCATTTCGAATTTTAATTTAGGTTATAACTTCATCTAACCCAATTCGTATTTAAATTCCAGATTTAAATATAACATTTCACCCTATTGACCAGCTTGAATTTTTAGAAAATAGTTTTAAATAGTTTGAATAATTAAAATAGTTAAAGTACTCTAAAATATTTAAAAATAGATTTCAAAATAGTTTCGAATTGATTTAATATAGTTAAATAGATTTAAAATAGATTAAATAAAATTAAATAGGTTAAATAACTTTAAAAGAGATCAAGTAGATTTAAAATAAATTAAAATAGGTTAATTAGTTTAAAAAAAATTAAATTGGGTTAAGTAGATTTAAAATAGATTAAAATAAGTTAACATGGTTTAAGATAGGTTAAAATAATTTAATATAGTTAATATATGTTAAATTAGTTTAATATAAAATAGTTTAAGTCTTTAAAATGGTTTATATAACAGAATAATTTGGGAAAACCAAAAATGAAATAGCTTCAAAGTCAAACCATTCAATTCCAACTTCCCAACCCGAATCAAATTCTAATTACCATTCAGTCGATTCAATTTAGATTTCAATTCAAATATATTTCGACTCGATTTCAGTTAATTTAGTTCCATTTTTAAATCCAATTGCTTCAATTCCGATTTCATTTTATAACAATTTTCGAGTTCGATTTCCAAAATATCAATTCAAAACATTTAAATCAAATTATCCTTCAATATTCTGTTTAAAATCCCAATCTTCAATATAATCCAATTTCGAGCTCAATTTCAAAACGTCGTTCTTATAACACTGTTACTTAGTAATATTCAAAGTTCGGATAAAAGTTCAACCTTTTAAAATAAATCAATTTAACAAATCCAATCATATCACGATTTTAATTTTCAAAGTCTCAACTTTAATTATTTAGCAATTTCTTTTAACCAAAATTTATTTCAGCATTCCAAACCCGAATCCGTGATAAATTCAATTTCTACAAATTGATTTTAAATCAAAACTTTTTAAATAAATTTCAAGTCGAAGATTTTAGAAATTATTCAGTTTAACCAATCCGATGTCCGTATATAATTTCAAGGATGGATATATATCATTCCAATCCCAATCACAGTGTCATAACTATGTATCATTTCAACCTACTTCTTAATTTATTTGACAATTTATATACTGTAAATAATACACAGGGTGATAATAGGATATATCAAAATAAATAAACATCCAAATCATCCAAAATATCAACCAATAGCATCCATCATGATCAATTATCCAAACAGACAATATAGTTTACAACAGTTTCATAGTTATTAATGTTCGGTAATTTAATTGCGATTAAATTCCAATTACAATTTGATTTTCAATTTCAATTTTAATGATAAGTTTAATAAAAATATAGATGACAATTAAATTTATCAAACAATGACCAATAAAATCACATCACTTTATAATAACAAATTAAACTAGCATGAGAATATTCTAGTACGTTGTGAGCGTTATGAAACACTCACCTTGAGTTTCAATTTCAGATCAAATCGAACGAGATTCAATTTAACCTAAAATTTTAAATGGCTCCAATAAAATCCAAATCATCTCCATGACGAAGTGCTCTTCGCCATGATTCCAACGCAAAAAATTTCATCTAAAAAGGACCTCGTATGAGAGAGATGTACATTTTTTAAGATGTCGACAATTTAGTTCAAATTAAATACTAATTTAATTTATTAAAACCCATACCCCAAACGATTACAGTCCCGACCCAAAAAGAAAACTCTTTCTTCCTAAACACCAAAGCGTGCACACGAGAACACCCATGGATACATGCAAAAATTTCACTGATACCACAAATGCCTCGACGAAACTCGAATCGGACAACACCACATGACTTCTCTTCTCGCTCTCATCTCAACCATATCAGATTTTTCGAGCTCAAGCCCTTATGTAAATCATGTCCTAACACTCCTCCCCTACAGTGACAGCACTCATGAATAGCGACCTGACCTCGCCAAATCACGTGCCTTAACGCGGTTTTGCACGACGAATTCGATTACGAATTGAAAATGCCGTTCGAGCCCTCAATCAAACCAAAACTCGAACCTAAGCTCTAAAGCCAATAGACCATGCTTTTGATATCACTGCAAAACTTTAGCTTGAGCATACCAGTGGGAAGCTTTAGGAAAAAACGAATTTTTGTAGTGGTTTCAGATTTCTTTTTTCTTTGATCATTTAATGAGTTATAAATTTTCAAAGCTCGGATTTTTTCTTTACTGTGTATATTGCGTGCCTTATAAAGCAGAAGGAGATGTGATCCTTGCGTATTTGAGCAAGAATGGCTACCGTGATTTGAGGTTATATAAAGCAACTGATGTGAATAAAAGGTCAAGTCGACGAATATATATATTATTTAAATTATCGAACTGTCTCTACTACGTAACTCAAAATCTCGAACCCCTATCGAGCCATACCGCTAGGCATTCATAATGTTATACCCCTATTCTGGATGCAATGGAAAAGGTTTCGAGTCCTAATTCGATCGTATGGAGAAAATAGCTTTTTGGACCCAATTACTGTATTGAATTTTCGATATTAATTTCGACACATTTATATCTCGTACGACCAAACGATAACTCTAAATGTTACGAAGTTTGAAATCCGATAATAATACATTTTTACGGATTAATTATTTGTTTCGTCGAATTCCGAGACTGTGCCTCGTATCGCTATTTTAACATCTCGATTATAATATAAAATTTCCAAATTTTAATTATTCACCTTTAAATCCAATTTTAAATGTTAACAATCTTCATTGTTGTTTAAATAAACTTTACATTAATTTTTGATATCAATTTTCAACCATGTTATATTCAGAATCCAATTATTCAAATATTTGCAATATTAAATTTTAAACAATTTTGATTATTCAATAATTCACTATCCTTTGAAATATTTGAAAATGAACTTACAAGAATTAACTTTTAAAACAAATTCAAATTATAGAACTTACGGTTCACGTTATTCAATTATTCAGTTAGTTTCCAATATTGAATTTAAACAATTTAATTGTTTAATATTCAAAAATTTCTATATTGGAGTTTAAATGAATTTTCGTTATCATTCAATTACTTTATTTACATCTAATAAATTCAGCATTATAATTTAATCCAACTATTGATGGTAAATGCATTCAATACACATCATTATTTTCAATACTCGTTACTAATTAAATTTACGAAATCGGTCGACTTCAAAATTTTATTTCTATCCAAATGATTCACAATTATTATTAACTTCGGTTATTGATCATGAACGCAGCTAGTATATATAATTTTAGTTCAATCTTATTATCATTAAAACTTCAAATAAGTTTATTTCAGCTTTTATTCAAGTTTATATCAATAACCTACTTTCTAGATCATTAAATTTTTATTTTTAACCATTTTTATTTGATAATTACATTAAATTTAATAATTTAAAATAGCTAAAAATACGGGTTGTTACACTCTCCCCCACTCAAAGCTTTTCGTCCTCGAAAAGGAACTAAGTGGAGAATTTTACCTTTAGTATATTTTATTCAAAGTTATCAACTTATAAAACAATGAAATTCCATTTATAAAGCCATTACTACGCTTCCACTACGCTACTCCGATTGGCTTATGAAAATTTCAAGTTAGTTATCAAAAAAGTTATAAAAATTTAAAACTTCAAAATTTTCAAACACCTGAATTTACGGAAAATTTCGACAGAGTCCCCTTTGCGCGGCTCGATCGGCACAGCTACAAAACGCCTCTACTGGGCCCAAACCAACAAAAGGAAACAAAAGCCAAGTGGCTCCATCATAAAACCATCAAATCAAATGACAAAACAAACATGCACCTTTTTGTCGGGCAATCCATATTTTCTTGATTTAAATACCTGCATCTTGTTTACCAATGACATCCAATTATATAATTTAAAATCATTTTATATATGGCATTGTCAATTTCCAATATTAGCTTTCTTAAACCTGTACGATGTCTATATCATCCATGCGCAATATCAAATCTGATCGCTCACTCGATCATACAATTTCACTTCCAAACTAGTATCGTTCACACGACTCTCTAGTGCGGACTCAGATTTGGTCCTTAATTGGAAACTGTCATTCTCCTTGCATAGCCATATACTATGATAGAGAATTCCAGAATCAAATCAAAATCCATATCCAAGGTTCGCCGCCGAGAATCGAGTGAAAAATCCTAACTCGCGTCGATATAAATTATCTTGAAATTTTGTGTTCGAATGTGGATCAAATCGTGATGCAATAAAATAATACACATACAACTCATGTATTACCTTTCAATCGATTTCTGTCCAATTTATCTGTATTAAATTTCTTTACATACCTTCATTTCATTTCCAATTAATTATTCGCAATGCATTATTCATATCCCTTATTTACTCAGTATATCCATTTCTTTAATACTATCATTTTTTAAACATCATTCCATCGAATTTTCTTACTTAGTTTCATTTTAAACATTCTATATAATTTAATTAAATTCAATTTCATTTTTCAATTGATTCTTAGCTATACCAGATCCTTTGTTTACATTTACCTTGTTTTCATAATTTCAATTAATAACAAATTTATTTCTGGAACATGTTATAAATCATCACTTTAGTTTATAATCATTTTATAAAAGTCATATATAAGAAGTTAGACTTTATCTAAGTTTATGATTATCTCAAAAGTCATAAATTCAATTTCACAATTTCTTTGCAAATTTGTATTGAATTCTATAATAAATTTACAAAGATATTATTTGATTCATTTGTCTACTTTCTCAAGTTCTACTTACTTTTCCCATTTAGCCATTCATAATTTCATGATATACTTAAGTATGTAACACTTACTATTACAACTAAATTTTCCATTTACATACATTTAATTGCTTTTAGGTTTTGTTTACTTGTATAATATCTCATTACATATCCAAATCATCATTTAACATTTAACATTTGGTAAGTCATATTGTATGTTATTAGGATGCAATTTGGTATTATACAAATTAATAGGATTCATTTTTCTTAATTAGAATGTTCATAGTTTTAACTTGTTTAAATTTTCTTTACCTTCGAATTTTAAGAGTTACAGCTTCAACTAGGTTTTCTCAAAAACATTTAGCTTAGAATTCTTAATCCTCTTATTTTATAAGTTTTGGTTATTCATGTTTCATTCAAATAATTTGAAAATTATTAATTAACAGAACTTAGAAATTTAAATGCCTGGTTCATTTCAAATCAATTGAAATAAATATATACACTTATATCTTTTATATATCAAATCATAATTTTGAAGTTTAAACCAAAATCCATTTATCAAACAATTTCGAAGCAAAGCTTCTCCGAAGTCTCCTCCACTTTGAGATTCGAAAATGAACATTGATAATGTTGCGCAGTCATCACCGAAATTATATTCTAGCAACAGAAGAGGAGAGTACTGAATTCGTTTCTTGTTTTAAAAAAATCCTTCCAAAATATTTCCATAAATATTTTTATCTAAATCACTATATATTTTTCTTCAAAGCTTTGGAAACTATTTTCAAAAATCTCCGGGTCTTAAATTCAATACTTATCAATTTAAATATATTTAGTTTATAAATCACATTTGTAAATTATTCTTACAAAATTTTACTTTCTTAAAACATTCCACAAATTGTTTTATCATTATTTATTTTGCAATAAACCTTATTTATTAAAACACAATATCCAATTAAAGATAGTAATCAATATTATCATTCCTAAGCACCAAATAAGCTATATATATCATAATAATTTGTGAAAATTATTTCTTTATTTACAAAATATAATTAGGGCAAAGTTATTTCATTTACCCAATTTCAAAAAGATACTATGTCGTATTGTTCTGTTTAAGTGTTTAGAGATCCCTATCAAATTACTCGTATTGACCAGAATCATAAGCCACTCAATAAATCAACCAACAAAATACAAAACAATTTTTTATCATTACCAAATGTGTGCTTATATCTATTAATACTCTCAGACTCATTCAAGGGTGCTACTGACCCTATTTCTAATGAGTCAAACCCCACAAAGCTAAGGTTATCGCTAAAATAAAGCTCTGATACCAACCGTAAAGGCCCGTATCTTCGTTCCTTGTGAGCAGACAATAAATCACGCGTGTCCAAGTCATATTTAATGGAAATACAAATCTTTAGGGGTTAAATAAGAAAAATAAGAAAGAAGGGAAATAAAGTAAAGAAAACAAATACAGAATCTCGCAGCGAAACGATAAAATATAATTATCAAATAAATAGTTCATGAAGCTGTTTACTATACTTTTGATTATCATTTATACAACATTTATCAGAGTTATACATATACAACAAAACAACTAAATAATGCACCAGACAACATGATGCAGGGATAATAATAGTAATGTATACCAAATCTTTGACTTCGTCCTCCAGAGTAGATCTTCAATAAGCTGAAAAACTCAAGACTGACCTGAGCGTAATGAAAGGACAAAACACTCGAGTCAGGTCTAAAATATCCTTATGTAAATAAAATCAATCGTAAATAATTATGAGTGTAACAGCTTCAGAGATGTTTACGGGAATTGACATCTTCTATCTAGTGTCAACGTGAGTGCAATAACTCAAGAGATGTTATGGGATTTTCCATCTCTTAAGGATTCGTTAAACTATCTACTATTTAGTACAATATGCTATATAATAGTGTCTACAGTAAAGTAAAGTATTAAAATAGCGTTAAGGCATTACCCATATCTCCCTTAACACATTTTATATATTCCCATAGTCCATACAGTACCATACGCTCCTCCGAGAGTTTTACATAGAGGGCATAAGTATGGTACAAAACAAAACTCATAGAAGGCTTGATAGGGCATGTGAACATGACACTCGAGGCAATGCTAGGATAGATATACCAATTTCATATCCGGACTGGTGGTAACGCATAGCAGCTACTACCGCCTACCTCAAAACACACTCCTATAACCAAATTGAGGGGTGGCCACCAAGTCAGTCAAAAAGCAATGGATATGGTATCGAAGAAATAAGTTAGATCAGAGGAATGACCTTACTTTACTCGGCGTGGCTCCCGTTTTAGTCACATCTAAGCTGACTCACTGGAGTCAGGGTCACGTAAATACCTCATTCAGGATCGTTTACCAAACCATCCTACTTCATTACTGGATTCTCCACCACATACACAGTTGTTAAAGTGGTTTTTGATATTGGCAAAGAGTATGACAATATCTGATCCCGGTCTCTTTAACAACCAATTGCTTATTACACACCGGATGGCTCTTTTGCATTTTCGAAATCAACTCATAATTGATATCAAAATATCATATTCGCTTCAAAAATTAAATCCATTCCAAAATCATCATATCTACAAAAAATATACGATTACATTTCAAAAATTATTTTCACCTCAATATCTCATTTCGATTTCAAAATCGTTTCGAATTTCAATTTAGGTTATAACATCATCTAACCCAATTCGTATTTAAATCCCAGATTTAAATATAATATTTCACCCTATTGACCAGCTTGAATTTTTAGAAAATAGTTTTAATAGTTTAAAAATAGTTAAAATAATTAAAATAGTTAAAATACTCTAAAATATTT
The DNA here is from genome assembly GCA_030765085.1 of Allium cepa. Lineage (NCBI taxonomy): Eukaryota > Viridiplantae > Streptophyta > Magnoliopsida > Asparagales > Amaryllidaceae > Allium > Allium cepa. The sequence goes on from CM060932.1 coordinate 378,873,298, forward strand.
AAAAATAAATTTCAAAATAGTTTTGAATTGATTTAATATAGTTAAATAGATTTAAAATAGATTAAATAAAATTAAATAGGTTAAATAACTTTAAAAGAGATTAAGTAGATTTAAAATAAATTAAAATAGGTTAATTTGTTTAAATAGGTTAATTAATTAAAAATAAATTAAATTGGGTTAAGTAGATTTAAAATAGATTAAAATAAGTTAACATGGTTTAAGATAGGTTAAAGTAATTCAATATAGGTTAAAGTAGTTTAACATAAAATAGTTTAAGCCTTTAAAATGGTTTATATAACAGAATAATTTGGTAAAACCAAAAATGAAATAGCTTCAAAGTCAAACCATTCAATTCCAACATCCCAACCGGAATCAAATTCTAATTACCATTCAGTCGACTCAATTTAGATTTCAATTCAAATAAATTTCAACTTCATTTCAAGTTAATTCAATTCCATTTATAAATTCAATTGCTTCAATTTTGATTCCAATTTATAACGATTCTTGAGCTCGATTTCCAAAATATCAATTCAAAACATTTAAATCAAATTACTCTTTTATATTCAGTTTAAAATCCCAATCTTCAATATAATCCAATTCCGAGCTCAATTTTGATATGTTAACACAGTTACTTAGTAATATTCAAAGTTCGAATAAAAGTTTGATCTTTTAAAACAAATCACTTTACGAAATCCAATCATATCACGATTCTAATTTTCAAAATCTCAACTTCAATTATTTAGCAATTTCTTTTAACCAAATTTTATTTCAACATTTCAAACTCGAATCCGCGATAAATTTGATTTCTATAAATTGATTTTAAATCAAAACTATTTAAATAAATTTCAAATCAAAGATTTTATAAATTATTTAATTTAACCAATCCGGTGTCCTTATATAATTTTCTATCTTATGACCAAGTGATCGATTATTCCAATTTAATTACGAGGATGGATATATATCATTCCAATCCAAGTCATAGTTTCATACCTATGTATCATTTTGACCTATTTCTTAATTTATTGGAAATAATTCAAATTATAGTTTATATACTATAAATAATACACAGGGTGATAATAGGATATATCATAATAAACATCCAAATCATCCAAAATATCAACCAATAGCATCCATTGCAATCAATCATCCAAACAGACAATATAGCTCACAACAGTTTCATAATTATTAATGTTCGGTAATTTAATGGCGATTAAATTCCAATTCTAATTTGATTGTCAATCTCAATTTTTAACGATAAATTCAATAACAATCTAGATGATAATTAAATTTATCTAACAATAAGCTATAAAATCATATCACTTTATAATAATAAATTTAACTAGCATGAGAATATTCTAGTACATTGTGAGCGTTATAAAACACTCACATTGAGTTTCAATTTTAAATCAAATCGAACGAAGTTCAATTTAACCTAAATTTTAACTGGCTCCAATGAACTCTAAATCAACTCCATGATGAAGTGCTCTTCACCCCCATTCCAACGTAAAAAGTTTCGTCCAAAAAGGACCTCGTATGAGAGAGTTGTACATATTTTAATATGTCGACAATTTAATTTAAATTAAACACTAATTTAATTTATTAAAACCCATACCCCAAATGATTATAGACCTGGCCTAAAAAGAGAACTTTTTCTTCCTAAACACAAAAGCCTGCACTTGAGAACACCCATGGCTGCATGCACAAAATTCACTGATACCACAAACGCCTCGACGAAACTTGAATCGGACAACACCACACGACTTCTCTTCTCGCTCTCATCTCAACCATATCAGTTTTTCGAGCTCGAGCCTCTTATGCAAATCACGTCCTGACACTCCTCCCCTACTACACTACAGTGACACCACTCATAAACAGTGACCAGACCTCGCCATATCATATGCCCAAACGCGGTTTTACATGATGAATTCGAATACGAATTCGAAAATGCCGATCGAGCCTTCAATCAAGATAAAACTCGAACCCTAGCTCCAAAGCCAATTGACCATGCTTCTGATATCATTGCAGAACTTTAACTTGAGCATACCAGAGGGAAGCTTAAGGAAAAAACGAATTTTCGTAGTGGTTTTAGATTTTTTTTCTTTGATCATTTAATGAGTTATAAATTTTAAAAGCTCGGATTTTTTTTCTTTACTGTGTATGTTGCGTGCATTATAAAGAAGAAGGAGATGTGATCCTTGCGTGTTTGGACAAGAATAGCTAGAGTGATTTGAGGTTAGATAAAGCAGCTGATGTGAATAAATGGTTAAGTCGATGAATATATATATTATTTAAATAATCACACCGCCTCTATTACGTAACTCAAAATCTCGAAGTCCTATCGAGGCATGCCGCTTGGCGTTCACAATGTTATACCGCTATTCCGGATGCAATGGAAAAGACTTCGAGTCCTAATTCGATCGTATGGAGAAGAAAGCATTTTGGACCCAATTATTACATTGAATTTTCGTTATTAATTTCGACGCGTTTATATCTCATACGATCAAACAGTAACTCCAAATGTTATGAAATTTGAATTCCGAGAATAATACATTATTACGGATCCAATGGAACTAGTTTTGTCAAATTCCGAGATTGTGCCCCAAATCGCTATTTTAACATTTCAATTATAATATAAAATTTCCAATTTCTAATTATTCACCTTTAAATCCAATTTTAAATGTGGAAAATCTTCATTGTTGTTTAAATAAACTTTACATTAATTTTCGATATTAATTTTTAGTCATATTATATTCAGAATTCAATTATTCAAATATTTGAAATATTAAATTTTAAACAATTTTGATTATTCAATAAATCACTATCCTTTGAAATATTTGAAAATGAACTTATAAGGCTTAACTTTTAAAACAAATTCAAATTATAGAACAACTATATTCCATTTTACGGTCATTCAGTTCTCGTTATTCAATTATTCAATTAGTTTCCAATATTGAATTTACACAATTTAATTGTTAAATATTCAACAATTTGTATATTGGATTTTAAATGAATTTTCGTTATCAGTCAATTACTTTATTTACATCTATTAAATTCAGCGTTATTATTTAATCCAACTATTGATGGTAAACAGATTCAATTCATATCATTATTTTTAATACTCGTTACTACTTAAATCTTCGAAATCGGTCTGCTTCAAAATTTTATTTCTATCCAAATGATTCACAATTATTATTTAGCTTCACTTATTGATTCATGAACCCAGCTAGTATATATAATTTCATTTCAATCTTATTATTGCCAAAACTTCAAATAAGTTTTTTTTCAACTTTTATTCATTATATTTCGTATCATTAAATTTTTATTTTTAACCATTTTTATTTGATAATTACATTAAATTTAATAATTTAAAATAGTTAAAAATATGAGTTGTTACAAACCTATATGAGGAGAACTATTTTAAAATACTGTATGTTAAAATTATATACAAATAAATAGGAACTACTAAGGTACACCCGGTCCTCTCCAAAATCGAGGCTTAGGGGTAATCTGGATTGTCCATGAACAAGTAAAGTACTTTTCAAAAAATAGGAAGTCATACCATAACACATTCTTTCCTTGTAATCAGTGAGTTTGCACAACCAATATAATGTGACTACAGTGTAATAATCATACTATGAAAAAGGAATAATAATGAAATGCAAGTCTATTCTAAAATACACAACACTAATTTAATCAACTAATAAAACCTAGCAAAGAGAAGAAACCAAAGATTACAATTGATACCCGTCATTATTGACGAACGAAGACATGGTAGATACAAACCCAAGATAAATAGAGTCGATGCCTCGATGTACCTTAGACTCGAGTCACATCTAGTGTGATCGAGCTCATGTAGGTATCACCGTACCCCTATAATGAGCTTTGGTGATGCATGACCTACTCTATGTACTTGAATCCTACGTCTGCATTAGACATGGACTTATTATCCAAATGATCATAATCCAATGATTTCCTTCGAGAGTTCAAGATAATTAGATCTTTCTGTGCTCCTATAATGAGCTTTAGTAATATATATGATCTGGTCTATATAATTGAAACCTATTCTCTTAATAAATAGAGCATGTACCTGAATGTACCATAGACCCCGAGCCACATCCTGAATGATGGGTCTTGTGTAGATCTCAGTATACCACTATAATGGGCTTTTGTGACATATGGTCTACTATAAATACTTGGGACCATTGCAAATCACATTATACCTTTATAATGAGCTTTGGGGATACTTGATCCCGTAGTAGATGATTATCATCATCCCCTTGTAGAATATCAAGGATTTCTTAAATAACTAGTATATGCCTCTTATCAAAAAGAGAACAATGGACTTGTCCTTTGTAATATGCTATCTAGGTGGCATGGGAATACCGACAACGTATAAATACACACACACATCAAACATAACATTATGTAACCAAATATGTCTATCATAAGGTCAAAGCCAAGGGGAATGGACTTACTACGCTTATTAATACACGTTCACCAAATGTTACCGTACGACCAAATCGATGCATCGATATCACTATACATTACATTTGAATCCTAAGGTTTGCTTCGCATTCCACTTTCCCGAGTGTCTCGAAGCCTTCCTAAAGTTATGTCGAAGCCTCATGTCGGTTTGCATTAGGATCCTAGGAGAAATCTCAATCGAATTGCACCTAACTTGGGCTTATTGCTCAGATTTTTGCACCTCTAGTCAACTAGGAAACCTTCCCAGTCGACTGGCCTCAATCGACTAGTAGAACACACAGTCAACTAAGACAGTTAATTCCTAGGTAGTAAGCCCAGGCAGCGAGCAAAGTCAGGCAATGCTTGTTGATTCGAGCTTTGTCTTCTCCGTCGCTTTGCCCAATGAGTTGTCTAGCTTCTACAGTCTACCTACGCTGTAATGGAGTTCATTAGTTAACATATTAGGAGCGGTTTCTTAATTATTCAAAAATCAATTTCGATACCAAAAATCACTCTTTCTACATGAGGAGTTTTATGGGTGAATATAACGTCCCAACCTTCTCTAATGCACCAAAACAAACTCAATTAACCTTCTCACCTCATGTGGCACTCACACATTTGTCTATACACCCGCTCTTGTATGCATACCTACACACATATATGCAAAAATGTAAAAATATTCATATCACATTTCGAGCTTCATCGAAGCAATTACTCAACCCAGTACTCTCTCACACAACTTAGCTCACTCGGTGGTTACAATGGCTAAATGAGACTTCTCGTAACTTGATTATATATGCATATGGATATTCTCTACACATACACGTATTTACACAATTAAATGAACAGTAACAACAATTCCAACTATAATACAAGAATTGTGTTGATTGTTATATAACCTCAAATGCACGTATATGCATACCCGCTTGTGCACATGCACGTATATGCAAGTATGTAATTTGATTATTACTTAAATCGACTCTTACTTTTATTTATGTAAATAGTTTAAATAAAAGTCCTATATCTTTTCAATTATTTTACAAAATCATTTAATTATTTTATAAAATACATCATTAGCTTATAAATCATTTTAAACCCCTTTAACTTATTTTATTTCAAAGTTATATTCTTATTTTCAATTAGTAATAAAATATATTATAATATTCCTATCACTATTATAACGATAATTTATAGTCTAATTTACTTTTAGTCGCGCTATAAATCAATCTCATCGCTATCTCTAGCTTTATTCAATACGAACAGGATAATGTAAATATACAGAATTTTAATCAATTATCCCAAATATGTATGTAAATAAATCCAATCAAATAGGGAAATAATTTCATACTTATTTATTTTCTGCCTCTATTAGGTAATATTATTAAATATGTAAAATTATAGGTATTTATACTGAAATACAAATCCACCCATGTCGTGGATAATCTCACCACGAGTGCAACGACTAATATTGAATCTCAATTGGATCTCATATGCAAGAGATACACACTAAATATGAAACAAGATTAATTAAAATAACTAAACAAGTTAATTGCCTTAATCCTCCTTATTAGATCATCTTCCCAAACTTTACTTCCACCCCCTATACATGCATAGGAACCTCCCCATATCGTGCATGCACACGCACCGATACAAAGCTATGATCGATGAAACGACGAACCGCCAATTGCATTGTGCTCCACTACGTGCGTGCTCTGCAATGATGTCCACGTTGGCATGCATGGCCCGATGAATGAAATCGCAACCTGCTCCACTCCCATTCACCATACAAATGTCTCACTCCGCCAATTACCACCACACTTCCACAAGACGCTCTCCCCTACTTGCATCCGCAAGAGAAGCATAACCCCACTTTCTGTTTCGCCTAACTCGGCCTCAAGCACCGTACAACACTAACCCAAGATCTACATCCATACACGACCACCTCCCAAACACCATTGAATGAGCCACCATCATCACTGTCGTGAGGCTCCACCCTTCACGAGCAAAACGAATCCAAACTTATGATTTATCATTGATTGAATCTCTCGATTTGGATTTTTAAAGGTAAAGGCTTGATTTTCATTTATAGGAAGTGCAAAGGGGGGTAAAATGAAAAGGTGGTGAGAGAGAGTTGGATGAATATAAAATACACACACATACTTATTTCTTAAATAAATTACCATGCATATTGAGCTTGTATAATCTACAACACATCGGATTGCAACGAAACTCGTCAGTTACATCTCCTCGTTACTTTGTTCCAAATGGTATAACTTTCTTTATTATCCAAGACAGCTTCAAGATGACAATTTCATGCTTTCAATGTTGTTTTTTTCCATCGGATCATCTGATTCCAAATAAAGCGATATTTATACATATTTTGATTTGCAACATCAATCCATACTCAATGAAAGTGGTCACGAGTCTTGATTTGATTCTATGCAAAAAATCGTATTTTTGGACTCTCAATTCAATAACGATTCAGTATTTAAATTAATTATTTAAATATCTTATCGTTAAATATGCGGGTTGTTACATTCTCCTCTGCTTAAATGTATTTTATCCTCGAAATTCCAAAAGTAAGAAAATATCTTCCAACCCTTAGGCTTTCAAAGTCCCACATATTTCGAGAAAATTTGGTAGCACCTCCTTTGTACGGCTAGGTCCGGAAAAATCTAAAACAGCAACGATATATATACATCTCATATCTGAGACATCTCATATCTGAGGCATCTCATATCTGAGGACATACAAGCATATATACCCAAATCTACACAACAGATCTTACGTAACTCTTTCATAGCAAGACCATACCATTTAGATGCGACCAAAAGCGGGTAAGCACCCAAATAGCCAATAATTGCTTCCATGTACCTATACATGTACTCAACAAAGAGGATTAAACACAACTGCAACACTAACTTGAATTTAAGCATGCTAAATCGCATATAGAAATCATCTCTACTAAACATGTTATACTAAATCGTGTAACTATAATTTCTAATGCAACAATCATGAAATTCAAACATGTATAATTTTGGTATAGTAACTGGTACTATCACAACCATTCATAACTATCAATTGGAAAGTAAGCTCAAATAATTATATCTAAATATACCATTGACTTCGAGTCACATCAAAATGTAGTTGACTCGTATAGATCCCGTAACTACCTCTACAATAGCCTTGGATGATGTGATCTATTTTAGATAGCAATCTCTCTCTCCGAAATACTTTAATAGGAAATTTGAATTAAGATACAAGCAACCTGACACACAACAAGTAGTAGTAGAGAACAGTAATTTATAAACATACTACCAAACATATAAAGCAAACAACAACTAGCCATACAAATTAATAGCAAATAATAATTAAATAATAGCAAGCAACAATGAGCAATGATAAACAATCAACGAGCAACAATAATCACATATAAATTATTAATCATACACAACGATAATAAATCAACAAAAAGCAAAATCGATCAATAATAAATAATAGCAAGAAAAAATAAGAAATCAAATAATATCAAGCAACAATAAACAATAAGTATACAAAACAATGAAACATACCAAAGAGTCTATGCCGACATGCACGGTGATCAACAATAGCCGAAACGTGCATGGAAAGCTATAAACTCCAATGAGTATGTCCAACATCCACAATGGACCAAATGCTTGATTATTTACAACTGCTTTAGCGAGTATAATTGACGAAAGACTATCACACCTGCTGTTACGTAAAACATACACGATATGTAGGATCATCTAGTCTCAAAACACTCGAATAAATACAACGAACTAAGTCTGAATATTTCCTTCCCTGATAAACAGAACTCATTCTCTAAAAGAGAAAATTCTACTTATTAAATTATCATTTAACAATGATATGTGAATGCCTGGGTTCATTGGGGCTGAAACTCATATCACCCCCACAATGTCGATAAGGATAATATACCAAGTGTACCATGACACTCGCCTAAGCAAGTATCATATAATCACTTAGAAGATTATCTTAATCTCCACAAAACTAGTCGAGAAGTCCTTCCTTGAACTATCATAAGTGATCTTAACTATACTATAATTAATTTTACAATGAATAAAGATCATCCAAAATAACATACGATACCCGATCTAATCTTTTGCTTACTTGCATGATTTCTTTGTTATACTAGGGTTGGCCACCTAACTCCTCCCATGCGAACTTCGATTTGAATCATTGGTCATACCACTGAAACCTCCTTGCACGACCAGAGTCCAGCCTCGAAAATCCGTTAGTCACCTCAGGAATCTGACTCAAGTGCTCACCTTTAAGAATCCTGTGGAAAACCTTTTCTCACTGGTGTGAATTACCCAGAAACCCAGTGTTCAAAGATTAGGGATTGGTACATGAATGGATCAATATATAGGAAATATTTCTTTCATCATATAGAATTACTCCAATCACCTAAGGTGTACTAACATAAGGACAAACTATTTCAATACGAATGATTCTATACAAAATGATAACTTACTCAACTATTCAATTCTCATTAATAGACATCTACCGAACTCTACTTGGATACCGAATCCAATTCATCATCGATAAACCCCACTCAATCTAGATGCTTGTGCATCAAGTTTGAATGGCAGTACACTCAGCTGTTTTACCTTAGTATAACGCTAAGGTTATTTACAAAAAGTTAGCATTGCAGAAGAATTCACCTACTATGTTGGGTGTCAAGTTTAGTCTATCTACCAAGTAACTAGCTATAGATAAATATGCTGCTCAAGTATCAAAAGAAACAAAAGTGAGTACCCCCAAATATAAAGCATACCCCACTACATAAGCTCCTTTTATTTCGCTTCAGCAGCAGGGTTGCTAGGACCCGGTAATGCTATAAGGCATAAGTACTCATCACCCACTTACCCATCGAAAATGTAGGAAAATCCTTCTTCAAGTGATCAAAGCAAATTGCAACTGAAGCACTTAGATTCGCTTTAGTTGGATGATACCTTATGGAGAAACGCCTATGTATGCCATAAGAGTGACATAACAGGATAGCTTTCTTCTATGCATATGCTCAATCATCCCTTATATCATGGCCTCTGTGCTTTGGTTGGAGCTTTGGTTGCTTTCCACTTTTGTTACTTCAAATGGTATCTTGTGAGCTTTCTCACAGAGTAGAACCATCCCAACAAGATTTTTAAAAGTGGCCTCTAATAGGGAGAAGACTAAGTAATGAATCCTTAACTGATTCTTTAAGACCTAAGGCAAACTCCTTTCCCCACACCAACGGAGTATCAACTATCTCAACCCTCAAATACAAAAGATTGAATTGGCCAACATACCCCCTCACTGATAAGCTACCTAACTTCTAAAGGATGAAACACTCAAATCATGTGCCCCTCTTGATCTTAGAAATATACCAAAGCTCAAGGAAATACTCGAAATTAATCTAAGGCATGGCTTTCTTGTTAGCTTTCTCTACAATTATATCCCACCAAGTCAAAACCTTCCCCATAAGATGCTAAAAGACAATCCTCTATAATAGAATATACCTTAAATCAAATTGGCGAGAGCTATATCATAAACACATGTCTTAGCCAGTGTCACAACATTGCCTCAAAACTCAAAATGGCCTTTTGCCGGGGATAAAGGAACCCTGGCATAACTTTAGGAAGTTAAAAGTTGATGGAGCTAGCAAAACTAGTGCCCTTAGGGCTACAACACCTTCATCACATACCGTTGATACTAGAATGTTCATGCGTGATGGAACATCCTATGTGATAGTCAATTAGTCGCTGGAAAAACTACACAACCTATATTACTTATCTGTAGCCGCTATTGTACTCCATCCGCTCATAGTGATAGTCGAAATGAAGGCATCCTGGTAACTAGTGGAAAAATAAATTAAAGTCCAAAGAACTAGTGGTGCATGCAGTACTATATAGTAGAAAAATACAAGTACACTCTCTCTACATATCTCTTACTATCAGTTTGATTAATTAAAACTGGTCTACTTGGTCAAAATTTTAAGCCTAAGCTCTAATACCAACTGTAATAACCCGCTCTCCGTAATACCTTGAAATTAGCACTAAATGACAATGTCAAACTTTTGAATACCACAAAGAATAGGTTATCGGGAAAGAAAAATTTAAACTAACATTATACTATGGCATGTCAATAGAATCTCACAGTGGAATGATAATATATAACAAAATGAATATACATGAATAGAACAAGATCAACAATATATAAGAGACTGTACTAATGGAAATAACTAATAAGTAAATATCAATATAGAAAGTCAAAATAGAATGTCTAACACAAGTTTCATACACCAACAATGTATCTGCCATGTACTACTACAATATCAAGTGTGTGTGTGTGTGTGTGTGTGTGTGTGTGTGTGTATGAAGTATCACCGTCGTCTCCCAGAATGCTCTTGCTTTCCTGAAAGTGTAACCCCAAAATCACCTAACTTGCAAACTATTTGATTGAATACCAGAGAGTTGTCATGACATAAGCAAACGAAGACAAAATGCGGATTAAACATAAGCTTAGTGTGAGGGGAACTATCTCAAAATATTGCAATACCCTTAATTTTAGTTTAACATTGTTCATGACATTTAAGAAGAATGAGATTTGAAAATTTATAAGGTCGAGCCATTATTAATAAACCATGTAAGATTGTTTTAAGTTCAATAAAAAGAATGTAGAAGTGGGGTAAACTAGGAAATAGAATCACCCTTTAACCTTAAACCCTGCCCCTCTCGTTTCATTCTCACTATACTCATTCACAAAATAGTCTAAAAAGAACGTAAGGAGGTCGACCACTTTAAGGGGAAGAAGATCACAAAATCAAAGGGGGATTCAAGCAAAGTTTAGGGAAAATAATGCATCAATCAAATCTCAACTCCCACATTAATTTTAAGGTGAATAATACATGAACCATCACTTTTGCTTATGTTTATATTTGGTTATAGATAATACCAAATTATTATTGCTTGATTTACCAAAATATAGTTGTTTTATCATTGTCTCGACAAAATAATGATTTATGGGATTTTTATGAAATTACTTAATTAGGTTTTAAGGTAAACCTAAGTTTTTAATACCTAATGGCTTTGATTTTCTGGTATGTTGAGTAAAATATTATTTTGGAGATGTTCTTTTAATTCCATAATTTTCCAATTTATATTAAATATTTTATGAATTTCCTAAGGAGGAAATTAAGCTAATTCGAGATTTGATTATTTAAAAGAATTAAATATAGTTTTTGGTCTTGAAATTTTTATATGATGAAGAACATAGTGTTTTGGAATTTTGGGAAAATTTGAGGATTTTTCCCAAGTGGTTTCGAATTACATGAATTTATTTTGGCAGACATGCATTTAAAGCTATAATTATCCAAGGGTATTCATTAATTAATTTAATAATTGGTTTGGAACTTCGAAATTTTATGTTATAGCAAAACTGAAAAGAAAATTCGAAGAGTTGTTGAAACCAATCATATTTTGACAAATAGTTAGATTTGGTAAAAAGAAATTGCTTTTAGTAATAAGAAATTAGTTTACTATAATTTACAATAATGCCACATCGTCTTTAATATCATTGTGCCTAATATAGCATCACATATTTGAATGTCGATGATGATGAGAATAAAAGCACATGATAACTGCATAATTAGTTATGAAATGCTTCCAACTTCATTAACATCAATGTAGACGACAACCTATTAGAGACGACAAAGCATTCTTGTGATTCATTCAAAGTGAAGCCATATTTCTTCACTTATGATTTGACTTTGCACTTATACTTTTGTGGCTTGATTTTCGAAATAAGTCAAGTATAAAAGTTATACAACAACATTAATAGTCTTGAGGACATTACGCATCGATGTCGGCGACCCTATATACAAAGGTTTTATATGGTTTGGGAATTGGAAAAGACGCAGTGCGACATTGGCTTTGCATCTCTTCCTTTAATGCCGAAGAGGCTCATTTTTTTGTAAACTAAAAATAGTTTTAAAGAGGGGAAGTGGCCTATATTCGAGAGGGTTGATGACCCTATGTTTTCAGTAGTTAGCCATTTTTTTATCGTAAGATTGTTTTAAAAAGGCGGATAACTTATATTATACAAGTTTCAATAACGCTATCTTCAACAATAAGTTTATACTTAAAAGAACTTTAAGTTTTTATCTTCGAACTTGGATAGAGCTGGGCAAGGTCATTAGCACCGTGTGTATTATAAGGTGTCCTATTAAAGGTGAAGAGCCTTAAGCTCTTTGTCGGCATTGTCATCGACATCAACACTGATCTTTATTTACCCACTTAAAGGTGAGGAGCCATTTATCATATGATTTCGACTTTAAAGATGGGGAATGCCAATGTCATTGTAAATTTCAACACAATCATTGGGGATACAAATGTAGAATTGTTTCGACATGCTAAATTTTTTATGAATTGGGATTTATCATTGGGGATACCAATGTATTTCTAACATTAACCATTGAGGGCACCAATGTATTTCAAATTATAATTTTTGACTTAGACCGTTGGGGTTATCATTGTATATCATTTGTGATATTATAACTTCAAAGGGAAATAACCTAATTGGCGACACCAATAGACATAAGTTAAACATGTGGGTAACATGAGTTAAATTGTTAAATGATGGGTTCATAGTCATCCTAGGAAAACTTTGTGATGTGAGATGGATAGTCTACATCATGGTTGAGATGGATAATCTCTACAAGGTTAATGAAGGGTTCATAGTTAACATAGGAAAACTACGGGATGTGTGATGGACAGTCTACGCCAATTTTTAAATGAATGAGATATGTGTGGTGGATAGTCCACATAATTTTATATAGCTAAACCATAAGTGATGGGTAGTCAACATTGTAAGGGATGAGTTATCCAAGTAATAATAACATGTGAGATGGATATTCCATGTAATTTTATTAATGCAACCGTGGGTGATGGGTAGTCAACATGGAAGGGGATAGGTAATCCAAAGAAATAATATATGTAAGATGGATATTCCACATAAGTATAAGATGGATAGTCAATAAAAACATAGATAGGTAGTCTAATAATTTAGTATGGGTAATCTAATATATATTGCATAATTGTATATAATCTTTAATGTTCTAACCATTGTAGATGCAGGGTCACACTATATGGTTAATATGTTTTAGTCCAGATACCAGTGAAGGGAGAATATGTTCCGCACTGTGACATGGTCTCAGTAGATATATATTTGTTCGAGATGGTAGATTATTATTTACAACAGACTATGGTCTAACCTGAAGTTTTTGTTTTCCTCCTCAAACTCTCGGGCACTCATTTTAGTAGGTCGTGAGTAAGGGTTTTTAGATTTCCAGTTAGACGAATAAGCTTCCAAAGACATGCAGAGGCAATTTAGCTATTTAGGAGTACCTACCTAACCCGTTGTGTTGTTTTGTTTTTCCATTTGGATGTAATGGCAAGTATATAACTGCCAAGTGTTAGACTCTGATCAACCAAGTGAGTATCTTCATATGTCAATTTTGGAGTATTCTGTAATCATTATATTTTCTCTAAACGTGGAATTGTGGATGGGATTATGTAATGAATATGAAGTACGATTTATGAAATGAAAAGTGAAGATTTTCTAAGGAAAATTGTGTTTAATATTTTCATATTCATGTGCTTTTGATTATTGATATGATTAACATAGCCGCATTTTGTCGTTAGGAATTAACAACTGTGGATGACTACAGCGTCCGCAACGGTTAGGTTTGGAACTCAGAATAGGGGATGTTACAAGTTAGTATCAAAGTATAGGTTCATGATTAAAAGAATTCTTAACTTAAAGAGTTTTTGAAAACATAATCTAATGAATCAGAGAATAAGATTAGGGTATGGGATAATGCTATAGTAACGTGCTTGTATTTGCTATATATAAATATGTATTCTATCTTTATTCTTCCTTCTCTCTTATATCGTTCTTCTATATCTTACTAAGTCTCGTATGCAATTTATGAGAAAGAAAGCTATGGAAGTAGAAAATAGAAGAGTGAACCTAATAATGATGTGGGTGCTAATCAAAATGCTAATTAAAATGAAAATGCCAATGTGGGTGCTGCAACCCCACTAGTAGATATGCAGGCTATGTATCTGTTCATCAATCTAATGCCAGCTGAAGCAACTTTAGGAGTAGCTAAAGGAAATGCTGCTAATATGGGAGGAGTTAATCATATAGCACCAATTTGTAATAACTATGCTAAGTTGAATCGAGATTACAGTAGTCTTGGTGGGAAGCTTTTTTGGGAGTTGAGAAGTGGAGAACTGGCTGTTACATTGTGAAAGGATTTTCGCTAATTTATGCTTGAATAATGAGCAAAAAAGGAGATTGGCTAAGTGATAGTTGCAAGGAGCTGCTTTATTCTGGTGAAATGAGGTGACCATAAGACTACTAGAGGAGGAATTGTCTTGTGTAGAAGTTCGAAGGAGATTCGTGGAAAGGTTCCTGTCCGAAATAGCCAAGTCAGCCTTGCTCATAAGTTTGTGGAATTAGAGCGGGGAGAAATGTCAGCATTAGAGTACTCTGCTAAGTTTGACGAGCTGTGCAGATATGGTTATGCCACAATTGGCATTGCTATCAAAAGGAACGAGATGTTTATTCAGGGGTTGAGACCGGATATTGATAGGGAAACTATGCCACATCTTAGAGATCCATCGAATGTTGTGGTGGAAATGACTATCAGGAATGAGGAAATGCTTTCTGTTTTTGGGAAGGTGAAGCCAGTTGGAACCCAGAGTTCTTAAAATAATAAGAGGAAGTTATTTAAAGGTAAGGGACCAAAGAAGGGAGGAGCTGCTAAGAAAGGGAAGGCAAATATCATTTGTTATAAATGTGGTAATAAAGGGCACTGTGTAAATAAGTTTCGATCAGGTGATGGCAAGATGGTTGTAGGTTAGTAGAATGTGAAGTGCTTTAACTATGACCAGCTAGGGCATTATAAGAACAACTGTCCAGAAGCGACCAAGTCAGGAAAAGGAAAGGTCTTTGCTTTTGAGTCATCATCATCTAAGCCAACAGGGGAGAAGAGGGAAAAGCTATGATTGGAGGTATGATTTTGATTCACAGCATACCAATTAAAGTATTATTGATACTAGTGTATCACATTCTTTTATCTCTCAGTGTTTGTGAGATAAGTTAGCTTAGAACCATTGTACGTTACTACTTCCTTAGGGATAGCTGATCCGATAGGAGGGTAGCAATCTCTTGGGATGAGGTGTGACTATTTAGAATTTGAGTTGCTAGGTTATACTTTTTCCCGCAATTTTCTTATTTTTGGTTTTGCTAGTTTTGAAATTATTTTGGTATGGATTGGTTGAGCAAATACAATGATAGGATATTTTGCCAAGATAGGAAGATATCAGTTAAACACCCTGACCATAGTGATCGAATTATATACTTAGTAAATAACTCGATTATGGATAATTGTATTTTGTTAGAAGCAACGGAAGTAGAAGACGAAGTCAATCGAGTTTTGGTTTCAAGAGAATTTGAAGATGTTTTTAAACCAGTTATTTGACTACCACCGAAATGAGCTATTGGGTTTTGAATAGATCTTGTACCTAGAGCTAAACAGTAAGTAGACCACCTAGCAGAATGACACTTACCAAGATAAAGGAGTTAAAGGTACAGCTAGTGGACTTGGAAGGAAAGAGTTTTACTAGATCAAGAAGTTCGCTTTGGGGAGCGGCCACGGAATTCGTGAAGAAATCGGATGGGGCATTAAGATTTTGCATCGATTATCGTAAGTCGAATGAGAAGACGATAAAGAATTGATATATTTTTCCAAGAATTGATGGTTTGATCAGTTTAGTAGATTCAACGTATTTTGCCAGTTGGATTTGACGACATGATTCCGTCAATTAAGAGTGGAGGAGGACAATATTTCTTCAACGACGTTCTAATTGAGATATGATTCATATGAGTAGTTAGTGTTGCCATTCGGATTAACTAATGCACCTGCATTTTATATGGATTTGATGAACCAGATTTTTTGGGAGCACTTGGATAGACGATATATTCTAAGGATGAAAGAGATCATAAAATTCATCTTAGAATAGTGCTTGAGACGTTGAGGCAAAATCAGCTAAAGCAAAGTGTTCGAAGTGTCATTTCTGAAAGAAAGATGTGAAGTTTCTTAATCATGTAGTTTTAGAGAAAGGGTTGTCCATGGATCCAGCCAAGATTGAGGCTGTAAATAATTGAAAAAGACCTAAGACGGTGACTGAATAAGAAGTTTTCTTGGACTAGCTGGTTAATAATAGAAATTTACCAAGGATTTCTCTCGAACAACGACGCCTTTACTGGGCTAACCAGAAAGGACGTGAAGTTTATTTGGTCCGAAAAATATGAGGAAGCATTCTTTAAGCTAGAACATTTGTTGGCTATGTGTCCGTGTAAAACATTTGTTGGCCAATGTGTCCGTGTTAGTTGTAGATGGGAATCATAATTTAGTAGTGTATACGGATGCCTGCGGAACAGGATTAGTAGCTGTATTGATGTAGAGGGGTAAAGTGATTGCCTATGCTTCTCGATAGCTCAAACCACATGAACTTAGATATCTACCTCATGATTTGGACTTGGCAGCGGTCGTTTTTGGAATGAAAGTATGGAGACACTACCTCTTAGGAGAACGATTTGAGTTATATATGGATCGTAAGTCTTTGAGGTATTTTTTCTTTTAGAAAGAGTTGAATATGAAACAGCAGAGGTGGCTGGAGTTTTTAGTAGCTTATGATTTTGGTATTGAGTATACATCGAGAAAAAGAAATAAAGTTGCGGATGTACTTAGTAGGAAATATCAAAATATTGTGTTAGCTATGTTGGCAGAATGGAAAGATTTAGAGGCATTGACCACTTGTAGCGCGCAATTAAGATCGACTTCTAGTTCTAGTCAATGTAAAGCCATGTTATCTTGTTTATTAGGTCGACCAGTATTGATCGAAAGGATTGTTTTTAAGCAGAGAGATGATCCATTGTTAGCCAAAAGGATAAGAAGATTGGAAGGTAAACGAGATCGATGATCTAAAAGATTTTAATCTTGACCAGAGAGGATGGTTTAGGAAGAAGGGATGGTAATGTGCTTGGGATGTTGGAAACCTAAGAAGGAAAGTTTTTAGGGAGTGTCATCGGTCGAAGATAACGATTCATCCTGAAGGAACAAAGATGCATCAGGATCTGAAGAGGAGTTTTTTCTGGGAAGGTATGAAAAAGGATGTAGGCTTATGGGTATAGCAGTGTGCTAATTGCCAACAAGTGAAAACCAAATATCATAAGCCAAGTGGATTGCTTTGGCCTTCAGATATACTGGTTTGGAAATGGATATCAATATCCATGGATTTTATTGATGGGTTTCCAAGGTCAAATAGGGGAAATGAAAGTATTTGGGTCATAGTGGATAGACTAACCAAGAGTGCACATTTCATTCCCGTTAAGTTAACCAGGACATTACCTATGTAGCTAATTGTTTATAAAGAATATTGTTAGACTGCATGGGATTCCTAGTAGTATAGTCAGTAACAGAAGTGATTTATTCACTGGTGATTTTTTGGAAGAGTCTATAGGAGGTATTAGGTACCAATTTTAAGATAAGTACTGCTTATCACCCACAAATGGATGGATAGACAGAGATTTTCAATGAGATACTTGAAGATTTGTTGAGAGCTTGTGTACTTGATTTTGGTGAGTTGTGGGAAGACAGTTTGCACTTGGTTGAATTTTCCTATAACAGTAGTTAACAGACTAATATGGGAATGGCGCCTTTCAAAACTTTGTATTAAAGGTTGTGCAAATCACTAACATGTTAGTTGGAGAGCGAAGACAGATTAGTCCTAGGTCTAGATATGGTGAGAGAAGCCACAGTAAAGATTGAATTAATTCGGGATAGGATGATAGAAGCTCGTTCTAGGTAGAAAAGTTATGTAGATAAAAGACATAAAGATAAAGTTCATAGTTGGAAATCATGTTTTCATGAAGGTATCACCAATGAAGGGCGTGGCACAATTTGAAAAGTCAAGGAAACTGGCATCGAGATAGGTCAGACTGTTACCTATCATAAAGAGGATTGGAAAACTCAAGTATCGAGTAGAGTTATCGAGTAGTTTGGAATGTGTCCATAATGTGTTTAATGTTTCTTATCTTAAGAAGTATGTGCATGATCCAGAGACTACTATTGCTCAGGCTGCATTGGAAGAAATAATAGTAGAACTGGATCTGACTTTTGTAAGACAAATAGTTTGGGATATGGCGAGAGATGAAAAGAAGTTAAGGAACAAGACTATCAGATTAGGAAAGCCAGTGGAATAACAACGAGAAAGACTGTACCTGGATGATAACGGATAGGACTAGGGATTCTTATCCTAAACTATTATGATGGTATGTTCTATATTTGTTGTATATAGACTTAGTAGCTAGTAGGATATACTAGCGTTGGTTTAATTTTTGATGTGCTTATTTTGTAGTCCTTACTGAATTTTGGGATAAAATTCTTAAAGGAGAGGAGTTTGTAACACCGCTAATTTCAGTTTAGCATTATTCAGGATATTTAATTGGACAGATTAAATAGAATAATGTAAATGGTTAAGTAGAATGAGATTTGAAAATTTATAAGGTTAAACCATTACTAATGAACTAAGTAAGATTGTTTTAAGTTTAGAAAAAAGAAAGAGTGTAGGAGAGGGGCAAACTAGGAAATAAATCTACCCTTTTACCTTAAACCCTCTCCTCCTCATTTCATTCTCACTTTACTCATTTCCAAAACAATCTAAAAATAACTTAAGGAGGCTAGCTACTTTAAGTGGAAGAAGATCACAAACTCAAAGGGGGATTCAAAGCAAAGTTTAGGGAAACTAAAGCACTAATCAAATCTCAACTCCAACAGCAATTTTAAGATGAATAATACATGAACCATCTCTTTTGCTTATGTTTATATTTGGTTATGGATAATACCCGAATTACTATTGCTTGATTTACCAAGATATGGTTGTTTTATCATTATTTGGATAGAATGATTATTTATGGGATTTTTATGAAATTATTTAAGTAGGTTTTAAGGGAAAAACCTAAGATTTAAATCTCCAATAGCTTTGATTACTGGTATGTTGAGAAACATTATTTTGAAGGTGTGTTTTTAATTTCATAATTTTTCAAGTTATATTAAATATTTTATGTATTTCCAAAGGAGGAAATTGGGTTAGTTCGGGATTAATTATATAAAATAATTAAATATGGTTTTTGGTCATGAAATTTTTATATGATGAAGCTTATATTATTTTGGATTTTCGGGAAATTTTGGGTATTTGTCCCATTTGGTTTCGATTTAATATGAATTTATTTTGCTAGACAAGTATTTAAAGCTATAATTAATTAAGGGTATTAATTAATTAAGTTCATAATTCTTTTGGAACATGGAAATTTTATTTGGTAGTAAAACTAAAAAGAAAATGCAAAATTTTATTGAAACCGATAATATTTTGACAAACATTTGGATTTGGAGGAACTAAATTGCTTTTAGTAGTAAGAAATCAATTTTACTATAATTTACGATAATGCCATCTCGCCTTTGATATGGCCATGCCTGATCTAGAGTTACATCTATCAGTGTCGATGACGACGAGAAGAGAAGCACTTATTACTACATAATTAATTAAGAAGTGTTTCCAACCTCGTCAACGTCAATCAAGAGGCAACCCAAGAGTGCATAGCATTTTCGTGATTTATCCAAAGTGAAGCCGCATCTCTTTACCTATGTTTTGACTTCGCACTTATACTTTTGCGGCCTAATATCTGAAATAAGTAAAGTATAAAAGTTGTATAATGACATTAATAGCCTTGAGGTTGCTATGCATCAGTGTCGGCGACCCTATATACCAAGGTTTTATATGGTTTGAGAATTGGCTAAGATGCAGCATGGGATTGGCTTTGCATCACTTCCTTTAATGCCGAAGAGGCTTATTACTATGTAAAGTAAAAACAATTTTAAAGAGGTGAAGTGTCCTATATTTGAGAGGATGAATAAACCTTTGTATTCGACAGTTTGCCATTTATTTTGTAATATCCTAATGTTGTTTTAAAAAGGCGGATAACCCTGTGTAGTTAAAGCCCCGCTTTTACCCTGCTATAACCCCATTATATCTCATAGCGGATTTCTACCGCTACGATTTTTCCATATAGCCCAAAAATATAGCCTTTCCGCTTTAAGCCGCGCTACTTCCGCTATATCCTGTTATTCCCGCTATATTCTGCTATTTCCGCTATATCTTTTTAATAAAATGAATTGAAAAATTGCATTTATACATCATCAAATTATAAAACTAATTTATTTGATTTAATTTTTAATATATTTTCAGAAATCAAAATACTCTAATATTCTACCAGATTCAATTATGTTATATAACAGTTTTACGTTTATTTAAAGTATATTCGCGCATGTTTTTATTTAAAATTATTTATGTATTAATTATAATTCAAATGAATAAAATTTTTTAATTTAATTTCCATTTATATATTTGTAAAAACATTAAGTACGAGTTTTATATGCTATTTTAGAGCCATCCGCTATATCCCGTTATGTCCACGTTGTATCCCCGCTATGACTTTTTACACCTCCACCACTTTGAATCTGCCGAGCGCATTAACTGCACAGGGATAACCTATATTATATAAGGGTTGATAACCCTATCTTCAACAATAAGTTTATACTTGAAAGAACTTTAATTTTTGTTTCTTCAACCTTGGATAGAGGTCGACAAGGTATTAACACCGTATGTTTTATACTGTGTCCTATTAGAGGCCGAGGGCCTTAAGCCTCTTTATCGATGTTGTCATTGACGTCAATGCTGATCTTTATTAACCCATTTAAAGGTGGTGAGCCATATATTGTATGATTTCAACTTTAAACATGGGTAATACCAATTGTAAATTTAGACACTATCATTAGGGATGCCAATGTAGAACTGTTTCGACATGCTAAATGTTTACCATTAGGGATACCAATGTATTTTTGACACTAACCATTGGAGTACCAATGCATTCAAATTATAATTTTTGACTTATACCATTAGGGGTACCAATGTAAATCATTTCTGATATTATAACTTTAAGGGGAAATAACCTAATTAGGGACACCAATAGACATAGGTTATACATATGGGTAACATGAGTTAAATTGTTAAATTGTTAAATGATGGGTTCATAGTCATCCTAGGAAACTATGGGATGTGAGATAGATAGTCAACATCATGTTGGAGATGGATAGTCTCTACAAGGTTAATGAAGGGTTCATAGTTATCCTAGGAAAACTATGTGATATGTAATGGATAGTCCACATCATTTTTCAATTGAATGGGATATGTCTGATGGATAGTCCACATAGTTTTAAATAGTGATGGTTAGTCAATACAGCAAGGGATGGGTAATCCAAGTAAGAATAACATGTGAGATGGACAATCCACATAATTTTGTTAATGAAACCATAGGTGATGGGTAGTCAACATGGTAGGGCATGGGTAATCTAAAGAATTAATATATTCAAGATGGATAGTCCACATAAGTATAAGACGGATAGTCAATGAAAACTTATATGGGTAGTCTAATAATTTGTGATGGGTAATCCATTATATATTTCATAACTGTAGATAATCTTTAATGTTCTAACCATTGTAGATGTAGGAGCATAGTATATAATTATTATCTTTTAGTTCAAATACTAATGCGGAGACAACCCGATTCGCATAGTGACGTGGTGTCATTAGATACCTATTCAATTCGAGATGTTAGGTTATTATTCACACCAGACTATTGTCTGATCTAAAGTTTTTGTTTTTCCCCTTAAACTCTCGAGTACTCATTTGAGTAGGTCTGTGGTAAGGTTTTTCAAGTTTCTAGTTAGACGAATAAGCTTTCAGAGACGTGCCTGAGGCAATCTAGCTATTCAGGAGTACTTATCTATTCCATTGTGTGTTTGGATTTAGTCGTTTGGATGTAACGACAAGTTATATAACTATCAAGTGTTAGATCGGATCAACTAAGGGGACATCTTCAGTTGTCGCTCTTGGAGTATTTTGTAATAGTTATATTTTCTATGAGCATAGAGCAGTGAATGAGATTATGTAATGAATATGAAATATCATTTGTGAAATCAAATGTGAAGATTTGCTAAGGAAAATTGTGTTTAATATTTTCGTATTCATGTGCTTTTGATTATTAATATGGTTGACACAGACGCATTTTGTCATCGAGAATTAATAACTATGGATGACTATCGCATCTTTAGAAGTTAATTTTGAGGCTTAAAATGGGGATGTTTCAAATACTGTATATTAAAACTATATACAGATGAACATGAATTACTAAGGCACAGCCGGTCCTCTCCACAATTATGGCTCAGGGCTGATCCGAACTGTCCATAAGCAAGTAATGTAAACCTGTCCAAAAGATAGGAAATCATACCATAACCTGTTCTTCTCTTGTAATCAACGAATCAGCACAACCAATATAATGTGATTAAAATGTAGCAATCGTACTATGGTAGAGGAATGATAATAAAATGCAAGTCTTTTTTAAAACACATAGCAAGCAATCCAACTAACTAATATAACCTAGCAAAGATAAGAAACCATAGAGTACAAATTGATACCCGTCATTACTGACAGATGAAGACACGGTAGAAACGTTCCTCAAGATAAATATTGTTAGAACCTCATTTTACCAAAGACCCCGAGTCTCATCTAGTGTGGTCCAACTCGTGTAGGTTTTACCATACCCGTATAATGGGCTTTGTTCATACATGACCTATTCTATTGACTTGAATCCTAGTCTGCATTAGACATCGACTTATCATCCAAATTATTATAACCCAATGATTCCCTTCGAGAATTTAATATAATTTGGTCTCATCATACCCCTACAATGAGCTTTAGTGGTATGTATGATCTAGTCTATATACTTGAAACCTATTCCCATGATAAATAGAGTTAGCACCTAAATATACCATAAACCTCGAGCCACATCCTGGATACCGAGCTTTGGTTATATATGATCTACTCTAAATACTTGGGACCTTTGTGGATCATACCGTACAAATATAATGAGCTTTGGTGATATTTGATCCTGTAGTAGATGATTGTCATGTTCTCCTTTAGGACATTAAGGATTTCTCCAATAACTGGTGTATGCCTCTTATCAAAAAGAAAGTGACGGTCATGTCCCATGTAATATGCTATCGGAGTGACATTGGAACATCGACACTGTATAAATACATCCATACATCAAACATAACATTGCATAACTAAATATGTCTGTCCTAAGGTGAAAGCTAAAGGGCATGAACTAACTCCGCTTAACTATATATGCTTACCAAATGTGACCATGCGACCAAATCACTACACCAATATCACTATACATTACATTAGTATCCTAAGCTTTACCTCGCATTCCACTTTCTCGAGTATCCCGAAGCCTTCTCGAAGTGATGTCGAAGCCTCTTGTCGCTTTGCATCTTGATGCAGCACGATCTACAGAAGTTCAGAGGTTAGAGCGTTCACAAGATAAGGGAGCTTCGGTTCTTACTCGTAAGACGTGCACGAGTCAAGCTAAAGGAGTTTCGGGTTTAACTCGTAAGACGTGCCCGAGTCAAGCTAAAGGAGTTTCGGGTTTAACTCGTAAGTCGTGCACGAGTCAGGTTAAGGAGTCACATGGGAAAGAGCTACGACCTAACCTAGGGAATGAAAAGGAGTTACGACTTAAGGGTTTAAGTCGTTCGAGTTTGATGAGTCGTACACGACTCAACGACTCATCTATAAGTCGTACACAACTTATCATGAAGCAGAGGGAAGTGCCAGTTATTAAAAGCTGTGAGTCAGAAGCAGGTAACGACTCAGTTAAGTCGTGTGAGGAGATATCCCACAGAAGCTATGAGTTTGAGAGCTTGAGTCGTGGTAACTTGTGTGTGGATGAGTCGTAAGTCGTTCACGACATAGGTTGAGTCGTATATGTTGTGTTACGAGCTGGTATGTAAATACTGGGTTTGTTGAGTCGTTTGTTCTTTTGAGTCGTAGGTTGTTAGGTCGCATACGACCTAAGTGATGTGTTGAGACGTTAAGTCCTTGAGTCGGTCACATATGTGCTGTAAATAAGTGTTGAGTCGTATATTGCGCACTTCCTTGAGTCGTGAGTCGTGACTAGAACTGGGTTGTAAAATGCTGTGTGCGTTGCGTCGTCTACGACTTATGTTGAGTCGTAAGTTGCATACGACTTATGGGGCTGTGTTGTAAACTTCTATAAATAGGGAGTGAGTTGTAACTTTTTGGTGGTTTTGATTTTGAATAAAAATTTCTTGTTGATTGCTTTGTGCTTTCTTCTCCAATTGGTAGTTGAGTGTAATCTCCTATCTCCACTTACGTCATTCGATTGCGCTCGAATCCACGTTTGTTGAAGCCGATTCACGGTATCTAGTGCGCTAGATCAACGTACGAAGAATCGTAGATCTTTGAACACGGTATAGTGCGCTATGAACGTGTTTGAGATAGCTAGAATTCGGTATCTTCGAATCAACGAATTTGGGCATTTTGGTATTCATCAATCCACCGATTGCTACACTTTCATCGTTATATCGATTTTCTGTTAATCCGCTGCGTCAGTTTGGTATCGGAGCTTGACTTAGCCAATCATAGCTAAGACGAGTCTTGGAGCCAAGGAGTTTGAAGTTGGAGTTCATCGTGTTCATCTTGAAGTTGTAACAAGATTGAAGATTTTGATCCATCTCATTTTGGATCTAGAGTTGGAGAAGTGTTTGAATTTGAAGTTGCTTGGAAACCTTGAACCGAGCCAAGTTAAGCCGTAAATTATTGAGGCCGAGTTAACTTGTTGCCGAGTTAAGGAATTGAGCCGTGAAAAGCAAGCCGAGACAAGGAGTTTGTGCGAGCTAGTGGTGTTAAGCTGTGCATTGTTTGGCTTGTGTTGGAGATTTTTGAAGATCTGTTGAAATATTGGAGAAGTTTTGAAGAGTTTGTGAAGATTTTCAATCATGCCACGTAGGAGAGCTAATCGTCATCAAAACATTGAAGCCTTGTATAGAAGAGAAGAAGCCGAGCTTATGGAACAACGTATTAACGAGAAATTTGATGAAGGTATTGGAAAGTTAGAGAAATTGATGAATGATTTGAATCAAACTCAAAGGAGGAGATCACCAAACTCGAACCATGGAGGAAACAGAGTTTCTCCATCGGTTACGGAAGCGAGGAGGGTATCACCGCATTCTTTTAGAGATAGAAGAGAAACATCGATTTCATCACGGAGAGATCATCATGACTATGGACAAGAAGAGAGAAGAAGTCAACGTGAATTTGACAATGAGGCTTATAGAGATGAAGAGAGACATAGTCGAAGAAGCATGCATGAACGAAGGGATGATAATGGTCGAGATCGATATAAACGTACATTTGATTTTAATGAAGAGGGTGATAGAGCAAGTATTCATTATCGAGATCGAGACCCAGTTCGGAATTCTTATCGAGATGTTGAAGATGATCGTCGATGGGAATCGGGTATGAAGATGGAAATTCCAGAGTTCAAGAGTGGAATGGTAGCTGAAGAATTTCTTGATTGGTTGTCAAATGTTGAAGTGATCTTTGATTTCAAGGAGGTTCCTGAGCATAGAAGAGTGAAGTTGGTTGCTACTAGGTTGAGGGGAAGAGCTTTGGCATGGTGGCAGCAAACTGAACTTACAAGGGAGAGAATGGGGAAGTCAAAGATTGAATCTTGGGATAAGATGAAGAAGTTGATGAGAGCTACTTTCTTACCTTACAACTATCAATCAATTATGTACCAAAGGTTGCAGAATCTGAGGCAAGGGACAAAGTCTGTTAGTGATTATGCTGATGAATTTTACCAATTCATTGCTAGGAATGATATTATGGGAACGGAAGAACAACTAACTTCTAGATTCATTGGGGGATTGAGAATGCAGATCCAGGATATGGTTAATATGTTCGATCCAAGATCTGTTGCAGAGGCACATTAGAAAGCGTTGGCTTGGGAGAAGCAAGGAAGGCGTGGAGGTAGTGTGTTTACTAATTCCAATAATCAAGCGAAGGGTGTTAGTGGGAGTTCTAATGTTCCTAAACCTGTCAGTAAGCCAGTGGTGCAGGAGGCTGAGAAGGCAAAGGTTAGCGGTGGTTTCAAATGTTACAATTGCCAGGAGTTGGGTCACAAAAGCAATGAATGTCCGAAGCCGAAGAAGAGAGCAATGGTTGCTGAGATTGAGGATGATGGTGAGGAGGCAGAATGTTCAAATACACCTTATGTCGAGGAGGAAGAAGAATTGTCTGGAGATGAAGGTTGTAATCTTATGATGAGGAGGTCATGTCTTAACCAAAGCAAGAAGAGGATTCTAGTTGGTTGAGAAGCAATATTTTTCAGTCGACATGCACTATTTTGGGAAAAGTTTGCAAGTTCGTTATTGATGCTGGAAGCTGTGACAATATTATCTCTACAGAAGCAGTAAGGAAGTTGAACTTGAAAACTGAGAAGCATCCTAAACCGTACAAGCTAGCATGGTTAAGGAAGGGTGGTGAAGTGAAGGTGTGTCGAAGGGCTTGTGTTAATTTTTCTATTGGGAAGAAATACAAAGACGAAATTTGGTGTGACGTTGTAGACATGGATGTGTGTCATATGTTGTTGGGCAGACCATGGCAGTTTGATAGAGCAGTACAACACGATGGTCGTGCTAATAGTTACAGTTTCATGTTCGAAGGTACTAAAATCACTTTAGTTCCTAAGAAGCTGCAACAGAAGGAAAGCAAGTTAGAGGAGATTGAAGAGCTGAAAACTTTATTATCTTTGAAGGAGTTTGTTAAGGAAGTTGAAGATGAGCCTGAAGTCTATTTGTTGATTGGACAAGAGAGTCATGAAGAGGTTGAGATTCCAAAAGAAGCAAAGCCAGTTTTGAAAGAATTTGAAGATGTATTTCCAGAGGAGTTGCCTAAGGAGTTACCACCACTGAGAGACATCCGACATCAAATCGATCTTGTTCCGGGAGCAGTGTTACCACATCGACCACATTATTGAATGAGTCCGAAGGAACATGAGGAGTTACGAAGGCAAGTAGAGGAATTGTTAGAAAAGGGACGTGTTCAGGAAAGCTTGAGTCCTTGTGCCGTACCAGCTTTGTTGGTGCCGAAGAAGGATGGAACATGGAGAATGTGTACCGATAGTAGAGCTTTGAACAAGATTACTGTTCGCTACAGATTTCCTATGCCAAGGTTGGATGACTTGCTAGATCAGTTGAGTGGGGCTACTATCTTTTCGAAGATTGATTTGAAGAGTGGTTATCATCAGATTCGAATTAGACCAGGAGACGAATGGAAGACGGCCTTCAAGACGAGAGAGGGGTTATACGAATGGTTGGTTATGCCATTTGGTTTATCAAATGCACCTAGTACATTCATGCGGGTGATGAATCAAATCTTTAGACCATTCATTGGGAAGTTCGTGGTAGTTTACTTTGATGATATTCTGATTTATAGTGCAAGCACAGAAGAGCATGTGGAGCATTTGAGAAAGGTGTTAATTATTCTTCGTGAGGAACAATTTTATGCAGCTACGAAGAAATGTGTGTTCATGATGAGAAGTGTATTATTCTTGGGATATGTTGTATCTGAGAAGGGAATCCAAGTGGACCAGAGTAAAGTTGAAGCTATTAGAAATTGGCCACAGCCGAGAACTATCACTGAAATCAGAAGTTTTCATGGATTGACATCATTCTACCGAAGGTTTATTCCACACTTCAGTAGCGTGATGGCACCGGTTACTGATTGTATGAAAGGGAAGCAGTTTTCTTGGTCGAAGGAAGCGGGGGTTGCTTTTGAACGAATCAAAGAACTTTTGACGACAACACCAATTCTTATATTACCAAATTTTCAGTTGTTTTTGAGCTACACACTGATGCATCAAAGGTTGGGATTGGAGGATTGTTGAGTCATAGTGGGAGGCCAGTTGCTTATTTCAGTAAGAAGTTATCAGGGTCAAAGATGAAATATAGTACATACGATGTTGAGTTTTATGCTGTTGTGCAAGCTTTTAAACATTGGAGGCATTATCTATTTCAGAAAGAGTTTGTTCTTTACACTGATCATGAGGCGTTGAAGCATTTGCAGGGGCATGATAAGATTTCAGCGAGACATGCATCGTGGATTGCATATTTACAGCAATTTACCTTTGTTGTTAAGCACAAATCTGGGGTGACGAATCGTGTGGCTGATGCTTTGAGTAGAAGGAACCATTTGTTGACTACAATGAAAGTTGAGGTGACAAGGTTTGAATTATTACCAGAATTGTTTGAGGAGGATCTTTACTTTGCAAAGTTTGTTGAGAAAGTTAAGGATGGGAGTACTGATGAATTTATGTTGGTTGATGGATTCTTGTTTAAAGGAAATTGATTATGTATTCCAGAGAGCAGTTT
Organism: Allium cepa; assembly: GCA_030765085.1. Classification (NCBI taxonomy): domain Eukaryota; kingdom Viridiplantae; phylum Streptophyta; class Magnoliopsida; order Asparagales; family Amaryllidaceae; genus Allium; species Allium cepa. The sequence goes on from CM060932.1 coordinate 378,902,270, forward strand.
GAGATTGAAGATTATCAAAGAGTTGCACGAGGAAGGACATGTGGGCCGTGATCGTACATTACATTTGATTTCTCAATCTTACTTTTGGCCGTCGATGAGGAAAGAGGTTGAAAAGTTTGTGGAGAGATGTCATATATGTTAGGTTTCGAAGGGAACAGCGACAAATGCGGGATTGTATATGCCATTACCTGTACCATCTAAACCGTGGGTTGATATCAGCATGGATTTCGTTTTGGGTTTGCCGAGAACTCAGAGGGGAAATGATTCTATATTTGTTGTGGTGGATAGATTTTCGAAAATGGAACATTTTATTGCTTGTAAGAAGACAGCAGATGTTGTTCGTGTTGCTCAGTTATTCTTTAAAGAAATTTACCGTTTACATGGGTTGCCAGAGTCTATTGTTTCAGACAGGGATACCAGATTTTTGAGTCACTTTTGGCTAAGCTTGTGGAAGATGGTGGGAACGAAGCTAAAATTTAGTAGTGCTTATCATCCGCAGACGGACGGACAAACCGAAGTAGTTAACAGATCGCTGGGAAATTTGTTACGATGTTTGGTGAAAGATAATCTGAAGAGTTGGGACATGAAGTTATGCCAAGCAGAGTTTGCACATAATCATGCAGTTAATAGAAGCACAGGTTACAGTCCATTTCAGATTGTATATTCAAGTTTGCCAAGGGGACCGTTGGATTTAGCGGTAGTACCACAACCGAAGGGGATGATTAAACGGGCTGTTGATTTTGTTGATGAATTAACTGAATGTCATGAAATCGTTCAGGAACGATTGGAGAAGTCGAATGAGAAGTATAAGCGAGCTGCAGATTTGAAGCGACGAAATGTTGAATTTAACAAAGGTGATTTGGTGTATGCTGTGTTAACGAAGGATCGTTTTCCAGTGGGCGCTCATAACAAGTTGAAAGCCAGAAAAATTGGTCCTGTCGAAGTTGTGAAACGAATTAATGAAAATGCTTATAAGTTGAAGCTGCCGGAGGATGTGTACACTTCTGACGTTCTCAATGTTAAACATCTTGTACCATATTATGGAAATAAACTACCTGATAGGGAAGAATTTACAAATTCGAGGTCGAATTTTTCTCAGCCAGGGGAGGATGATGCAGCACGATCTACAGAAGTTCAAAGGTTAGAGCGTTCACAAGATAAGGGAGCTTAGGTTCTTACTCGTAAGACGTGCATGAGTCAAGCTAAAGGAGTTTCGGGTTTAACTCGTAAGACGTGCCCGAGTCAAGCTAAAGGAGTTCGGGTTTAACTCGTAAGTCGTGCACGAGTCAGGTTAAGGAGTCACATGGGAAAGAGCTACGACCTAACCTAGGGAATGAAAAGGAGTTACGACTTAAGGGTTTAAGTCGTTCGAGTTTGATGAGTCGTACACGACTCAACGACTCATCTATAAGTCGTACACAACTTATCATGAAGCAGAGGGAAGTGCCAGTTATTAAAAGCTATGAGTCAGAAGCAGGTAACGACTCAGTTAAGTTGTGTGAGGAGATATGCCACAGAAGCTATGAGTTTGAGAGCTTGAGTCGTGGTAACTTGTGTGTGGATGAGTCGTAAGTCGTTCACGACATAGGTTGAGTCGTATATGTTGTGTTACGAGCTGGTATGTAAATACTGGGTTTGTTGAGTCGTTTGTTCTTTTGAGTCGTAGGTTGTTAGGTCGCATACGACCTAAGTGATGTGTTGAGACGTTAAGTCCTTGAGTCGGTCACATATGTGCTGTAAATAAGTGTTGAGTCGTATATTGCGCGCTTCCTTGAGTCGTGAGTCGTGTCTAGAACTGGGTTGTAAAACGCTGTGTGCGTTGTGTCGTCTACGACTTATGTTGAGTCGTAAGTTGCATATGACTTATGGTGCTGTGTTGTAAACTTCTATAAATAGGGAGTGAGTTGTAAATTTTTGGTGGTTTTGATTTTGAATAAAAATTTCTTGTTGATTGCTTTGTGCTTTCTTCTCCAATTGGTAGTTGAGTGTAATCTCCTATCTCCACTTACGTCATTCGAGTGCACTCGAATCCACGTTTGTTGAAGCCGATTCACGGTATCTAGTGCGCTAGATCAACGTACGAAGAATCGTAGATCTTTGAACACGGTATAGTGCGCTATCAACGTGTTTGAGATAGCTAGAATTCGGTATCTTCGGATCAACGAATTTGGGCATTTTGGTATTCATCAATCCACCGATTGCTACACTTTCATCGTTATATCGATTTTCTGTTAATCCGCTGCGTCACATCTGGATCTGAAGAGGAACTACAATCGAATTGCACTTGACCTGGGCTTATTGCCTAGGTTTGTGCACCTTCAGTCGATTGGAGAACCTTCCCAGTCGACTGGCCTCAGTCAACTAGTGGAACATACCAGCTGATTAAGACTAGTAATTCCTGGGTAGTAAGCCCAGGTCAATGAGCCAAGTTGGCCATCACTCAGTGATTCGGCCCTTGTCTTCTCCATCGATTTGCTCGATGAGTCATCTAGCTTTCGTGGTCTACCTTCGCTACAATGGAGTTCATTGGTTGATGTTTTGATAGTGGTTTCTTAAGCATTTGAAAATCGATTTCGATACTAAAAATCTACTTTTTGCATATGTGTATTTCTATGGTCAAATATAATGACTCGGCCTTGTCTAACATGCCAAAATGAACTCAATTGGCCTTCTCACTTCATGTGATACTCACACATGTGTTTACACACCCGCTTGTGCATGCATATGTACATACATATACGCAAACACTTAAAAATTTAAAAATCATGTTTCGAGCTTCACCCTAGCGATTACTCGACCCAGTACTCTCTCATGCAACTCAGTGTATGCGATGGTCGCTATGACTACATGAGACTGCTCGTAACTTGATTGTATACACATATGGATATTTCTGTACACTTATACTGTTATTTACACAATTAAACGAACGTTATCAACAATTCTAACTATAGTACAAGAATTGTATTTATAGTTGTATAACCTCAAATACACGTATATGAATGCTCGCTTGTGCATATATATGTACACGTATATTTACGTAAGTAATTTAATTATTACTTGAATCAAGTCTTACTTTTATTTACTAAATATTTTTAATAAAAGTCCCATCTCTTTACTATTATTTTACAAAATCATTTTATTATTTTATAAAATACATCATTAGCTTATAAATTATTTTTAAGCGTTTAACTTTTTATTCAAAGCGGTATTCTTATTTTCGATTAGTATTAAAATATATAATAATAGACCTATCAGTATTATAATGATACTTTAGAATCTTATTTATTTATAATCATGCTATAAATCAATCTCATCGCTATATAGCTCTATTCAATACGAATAGGAGACAACATAAATATACATGATTTTAATCAATTATCCTTGATATGTACGTGAATAAATCCAATCAAATAGGGAAAATTTTCATATATATTTATTTTCTACCTCTACTAGGTAATATTTTTCAATATATAAAATTTTAGGGATTTATACTAAAATACAAGTCTAGAGTTATAATTCTGCTCAGCTGAACTATAAATTCTCGAATGTTCAAATCTAGTCCAAGTCCATACCATGTTGTAGATAATCTCACCACGAGTGCAACAGGAAAGACCGCATCTTGATTAGACCTCGTATGCAAGAGATAGAAATTAAATACGAAACGAGATTAATTAATATAATTAAAAAAGTTAATTACCTTAATCCCTCTTACTAAATCATCTTTCTAAAACTTCACTTCCATCCCCTATACATGCATAAGAACCTCCCTCCCCATCGTGCATGCACATATACTAATACAGAGCGAAGATCGATGAAATGACGAACTGCTAATGGCATCGTGCTCCACTTCGCGTGACGATGTCCACCTCGGCAAGCTTGGCCTAACAAATGGAATTGCGACCTGCTCCTCTCTCTTTTTTCGTACAGATGTCACACTTCTCCAATCGCCATCACACCATCCCAAGTCACTCCTACAAACTCGCCTCCATAAGAGAAGCACAACCTCTCTCTCCATTTTACCTAACTTGGCCTCAAGCGCCATCCAAACGCTAACCCAAGATCCACGTCCTTACATGGCTACCACCCCAATCACCATTGCTCGAGTCATCATCACTATTGTTGTAAAGTTCTCCCATTTATGAGCTTAATGGATCTAACCTCATGATATATCGTAGACCGAATCTCTTGCTTTTGATTTTTGATGGTAGAAGCTTGATTTTCGTTTACAAGAAGAGGCAAAAGAAGGGAAAATGAAAAGTGGGTGAGAGAGAGTTGGATGGATATATTACACACACACACACACACACACACGCTACACATTTTTACCCATTTGATTTCTCAAATAAATTGCCACACGTTATGAGCACATACGATCACATATCACATCATATTATAAAAGAAACTCATCGATGCACATAATCTAATTACTCCCAATGGTATAAATTTCGTTGCTATTTGAGACAACACTCTGAAATGACAATTTCATGCATTTCAATGTCGTTTTGGCCATCAGATTGTCTGCTTCCAAATATAGCCATATATATACACATTTTGATTCATAACGTCAATCCGGACTCAACAGAAGTGGTCTTGGGTCCTAATTTGACCATACGCAAAAGTTTTATTTTGGACCCTCAATTCAATAACGATTTATTATTTAAATTAATTATTTAAATATCTTATCGTTAAATCGTGGATTGTTACAAATAGCCGATCGTACATATGCTAAATGGGGCTGGCCATTATATGGCTAAAGGATTTAGGTTTTGAATTGAAAAAAGGGAGAATTAATAAGAGAAGAATAAGAATGTAGATCTTTTTTTTTCTCCTTGAGATCTCCTTTATGTAATGACCTCTAAACCCACATTTCTTTTTGGACTTTTGCCTCATCTCTAGACCTGGTTAGGCCGGCTATATCACCTCTCCGTACCTCAAATTATAAAGCTTTATAACATCAAATTAAACACAATTCAAATGTCGGTGGTAGTTGTGTTCAAAAAGCTAGCAACTTATAGATTTAAGGTTCGATTCAGGGAGTTTTGATCTTCGTTTCTAGGAATAACAATTAGGCTTTGGTGAAAGGTACAATTACTTATTTGTAATCGCACATAAATGTTTATTATATTATATAGTTAATTAGTTTGTTAGTTATCATAATGAATATGTATATATTGGTGTCGTCTCATCAGATGGATTGCATATATGTGTATATAAATAAAAATAAAAATTCTATGCTTTGGTGCTCATGGAAAAGATTTAGAAAACACATTTTCAAAATAGTTTAATAATTGATGATTTAATAATTAAGTTTTAGTTTCAAATAATAATAAATAATATAAGATTTAAATTTGCAAAATGTTTGTTTACACTTATAATGTTTACAGATTTAATAAAAAAGAAAACAATTTGTACATATTTTATTTGTTTTATTCTACCAAAGCTAAGTAGGGATAACTGGGACCCTTCCATTTTATTACAAAAACAATAAATAATGAGAATGCATGATAACAAGCTAGGTACATGAGAGAAGAACAGAAGAAAATACAACGAGTAAGGAAAACAAAAACTAGGTCAATAGGAGAGGTCTAGGTCATTACAAAACTGCTGTAAAAATGGTGGAAGTTGAATAGAATTCCATGACTTATAGTTGCCTCAGTTCTTCCATATTTCAACTTCACTCCTAAACACGCCATTGAAAACTCTGTCATTCCTTCGTTCCAGATTACCCTTATAATAGTTTTAAGAACCAACAACATCAACAAACCTGATTCATCCCCCATCTGGTTGCTTTGTAAATATTGCACCATTCTAGACTACTTGTCCTAGAGATGCTTTCCCTTCCTAACATTTGCATGAGTCTATGCCATAGGGAATAAATAAAGTTATAGTTAAAAAAAATGGACATTTGCCCAGGACTTCCAGGACATAAGGCACAGGATGAATCAACCTGCATACCCAAGGCAAGGAGTCTATCTTTTGTATTTAGAGCGTTTCTTAAAACTTTCCATAGGAGCATATTATCATTCTGCTTAGAATAAGGGTTCCAAACCTTTTTATTCCCTACAAACTGGTTAGTACCATGCTAAGTGTTCAAATTATTATACACCAGAGAAACAGAGTGTTTCTGAAAATCAGAAGACCACACCATCATATCATTCTGCACTATGGAATAATGTTGCCTCGTGATTCCCAGCCACATATGCCTGATAGTCTGCTTACTAGAGTAAGGAAGGGAAAGTAAACCATTCATGATAAACTCATGGGCCTTAGCATAATTAGGAATGTCAGTTTGGATTTTTTGATTGAATGACAACATAGTTTCAAGTATCATGCCTTGTCTAACCCACGGGTCATACCAGAAGATCACCTACCCACCTTGGAAGGCTAGAATCCTTATACGTGGTAAAAAAGGATCCGAGCTTAAAGATGGACCTCCAAGTTGAGCTACATCCCTACGGGATGTCCATAGCCCAAAACTTTTTGCTTTTGAGATTATATCTTAAATTCTAGGAAATCCAAATATTATTCTGTCTAGTCAGGAGGTTATTAACATGAATACTAAACGTAGCTTTGTTCAAGTAACATAGACTAAGAATTCCAAGCTCTACAAATTTTTTCTTATGTTCAATCTTATGGAAACTTGTAACAACCCTGGTTTTGGTGATTATCTGTAAAATTAAATTATAACGGTAGCCATAATTTAATATTGTGAATTAAAATAAATTGGAGATTTAAATTATTTATTTGGAATAAACAACTAATTTTGGAAATAAAATGTGAAATAAAGTTTATAAAACTTTATCTTGGGTCTTTGTGAGTATAATGAGTGGAATATGATTTTAATTTAGAGAAAACACAATAATTATTGTAATTATTGCCAATTGCTTCTTTTAATAATTTTTAAATGGAGTAATTGATTTTAAAATATTTTTTATTTAAATAAAAGGGTGAAATTTGGTTTAAAAATAAGTTTTGGTTATATAATTGAGTTTAAAATGGTTTGTTGCATTTTATTACACAAGAGAATTATTTTTATGTAATTTTTAAAGTTAAAATGGTGTTTTATACATTTAGTAGTGTAAATATGTTATTTATGTAAAAACAAGGTTTTATTGATAAAAAAATAATTTTTACAGTTAAAATAAATTTATTTCGTTGAGAAAATAATTTTTGTATACATACACTTTGTTATTTAAAATTTACTTGAATTTTAAAATAAGAATATGTGTATTTTGATTAAATAAGTGAAAATATGTGTATTTACCTAGTAAATTTCATTAAATTTAGTTTTTGGGCTTTGTGGGTAGAGTTTGAGACCCAATACCCATTTTAGAAGCCTCAGGAGAGAAAATTAGCTGTACGTTATTTTCTCTCTACTCATTTTCTTCTTCTTCTAAATTTATAGTAAAAGAAAGAGTAATGACTCCCTCTTTCAAATTAGAATATTGCTTCGAAATTTGTTGCAAATTAAGGAGAAATCAAGAGAGTTGTTGCAAATTAAATCTAATACAGGTAATATCATTTAAAACCTCTAATCCATCTTCTTCTTTTTTTGTTGGAGAGGAATTTTACTCTATAACTCCTGTTTCTTGTAATGCATGTTTACTATTTTCAAGTTTCAAGCTTTACAATCTAATTCAAGGAAAAAGGTTGTATCTTGCTGCTCTAAATAATTTGATGATGTGCTAAGGTGAGTTACATCTCACATTTCTAGCTTAGAACCAAATGTCCAAGCAAGAATCAGGGCGAAAATGTTTACTGTAACACTTTATCTTGTTTCTTTTGGTTACAATATAAAAATATGTTTTTGGTTATCTCTTTGTGTATGATTGACTTCTTGCTTTCTTGATGAACTATTGCTTGATTTCTTTCGGATCATAGTTAAGACGTTGTAGTTCATGCTTGTAAAATTTCGTAGCTTCATACTTTCATTTGCTATCTGGAAATCATGTTGCAAAATCAGTGCGAAGCTTGAAATAAACATGTAGAAATTCATATATGATAGGTTACACCATCATTCACCTAGGTCGATGGCTAGGTCGACCTAGGCTTCTACCAAGTCGACATGCATGTCGGCCTGGGGTTCAACCTTGGAACGTATTGTGCCTGCTTCTTTTCTCTAATGTTCTGCCTTGTTTTACTTTTATTCCAGCTTGCTTCTCTTGCATTTGTTGCTTGAATATAGGATGTTTTTAAATGTGATTGAGGTCTATGAAGCCTATCAATAGGCTAGCCAAGATATGGTGAATTTGGAATTCAAATCTGATTTGAATTTGATTTGAATTTTGAATTGAATTTGAATATTGTGTTTGAGTGTTTTCTTTTTTTCATTGATTTCGAGCACGGATTTCTCCAAATGATTTTGAAATAAATTTTAAATTAAATAGGCTTTTCAAATAATTATTATATAAAATTTTTAAATTATTTTTAAGTCATAAAATCTATTAATTCTCTACAATAAGAGAATTTCAAATATTATTTTCAATAATCGTTTTTTGAAAATTATTTTAAAGGTTTATTTTCTCGAGTAAATTATTTTATATATAAAATGCACGTTTTTGCACTATTCGAACGTATGAGAAAGAGAATTCAACGATTTAGTAAAACATGTGGTATGAGACACGTGCGTTTACTTTTTCGGTTAATTCCAGACTTGTACGAGCAAAGCTATGCGAGATTATTAATTTTTGAGTTATTATATGAGATTTGCCATTTCATGGCGTATTTTGAGATTTATAATTCCTATTTTTAGGAATTATCTGAGATGGCCAATGTTTGGCGAGTTTTGAGGTTTGAGATCTCCTATTTAGGAGTTATGGTCGATGAGAACCATCACGATGTATTTTGTACTTACCGATGAAATGAGGCAAGTCATGAGTTTGAGATTTCCTATTTGGGAATTATGGTTTTTGAGAAACCATCACGGGATCTTTTTGTACTTGTCGATGATACGAGGCAAGTTATGAGCTTTCTGATATTTCTAAGATTTTATGATTTTGATGATTTTGTTTTATGATGTGGATTTTACCAGCGGTTAGTAAACCGTTAGGTCCGAACGTGTGGTATGGGACTCACGTTAACACTTTTCGGGTTCCTATCTGAGAGTTTGTGACACATCCATGGGTTCACCTGTTCTATAGACCTTCGGGTCATCATGAGTTATGTGACTTTGGCCACCATGAGTTATGTGGCTTCGGTCACCATGAGTATGACCTTCGGGTCCACAAGATAGGTACCTAACTTAATATATAGCACTGGACAAGAGTTAGCACGTGCAGCATTGCTTTAGCATGCAATCGGGCATCTGGCCGACAGGGTTTTCAGAGTTTTATGTTTTATTATGATTTCACCATTTTGAGATGTTTTTATTACATCGACAGCCTAGAGCTATATGAGATGTTATATATATGGTGATTTCATTTATGAAGTTTTGAACTCTTATTGAGTTCCTTGAGTTATAATTTTTGACGATTTCTTGATTTTAAGGATATATTTTAGGTTTTTCCATTTTTTTGAGTTTGAGTTTCGAGAATTATATATATACATACATACACATACACATACACATACATATACATATACATACATACATACATACATACATACATACATACATACATACATACATATATATATATATATATATATATATATATATGCCGATGAGACAAGGCATAAATGAGTTTGGAGATTATTCTATTTTGGGATTCATATTGCCATTCCTTTGCGTTTTGAGATTTCTTTATGCCGATGAGATGAGGCGTATTTCGAGTTTCGAAATTTCTCTATTTTGAGAATATTTGTGATTAGCCATTCTGGCGAGATTTGTGATCTGTTTTTTCTCATATTAGGAGATATTGTTCATCGAAACCATTATAGTTGTTATTGGTTTTTGTCAATGATATGAGGGGAGTATGATTTTTAGTTAAGTATTATCGTTGAGTTACTTCTTTTGAGGTTTCATACACTTAAGTGATATTAGTTCACTTGAGTTATGGATATGATCTTCTTACTATTTCTTCTCGTTCGAGAAGAATAATCAGCCTTTTTCCTTATATGAAGTAGTGACATGCTCCTATTATGGTTTCTTCTCATTCGAGAGGATATTCTACCCTTTCCTTATGATTCTTATTATCGTCTATCTTTATTAAACTAATTATTTTAACTAGACCGGCTCGTGTATTTGATACTCGGGTCAGACCGAATTTGTTTCAGGTTAGACACTTACTTTTAGACTTAGCTTTCACTTGATGCTTCCACTTGGAAATCTTCTTATCACCATTTGTAGTTATAGTCTTTTGGAGTTGTCTTTAGATGTATATTTATTTGACTCAATGTATATAGTGTGGTCGTCATACCACTTTGATGTATCATTTGTATTGTATCGGGATGTATCAGTGTATATGTATATGTGTGTGCACGCTGTTCTGTGATGTGATATACATTTAGTTGTATTTTGTTCTAATAAATCTGTTAGCCACCTATAGTTTTGTATTAGGCATTTATCGAATATGTCGATCCACTTGAAATTGAATATATATATATATATATATATATATAGAGAGAGAGAGAGCATATATATTTAGTAGATGTTTAAAACAAAGCAATAGATGATCGCTCCTAACCAGCCATATTCTCCGCATTAGCAGACAGTATTACCCAGTAACACTCTTTGTTATTGTGAGTCTCGAAGTGGGGCATCACAGCTTAGTATCAGAGTAGATTTTAGAATAGAATATGATAAACACAGAACAGAAACATATATTATGGTACATCCAAGTATAGTACATGTGTATGAATCCCTTAATCTTTATGTCTCTAGCTTTTCTGTGTCCTTTGGGATGATGAATTGGAATATGTCTAGGAATATATCATATTTCATAGTGTTCCATAGTACAATTGATAATATCTTATCTTAGGAGTAATCCATTGTGATTATTTTATTTGGGTCCTCTTCGATACAAGTGCTTGACACTCATCGTAACGAAGGAATTTGTTGATGTTTTATGATGTTCTTATCTTATGATTTCTTTAAGGTTTGGGAATCCTATTGAGGGGATCTGCAATATTTGACTTGATGTTTGAGAATTTTGAGGTTTTTCCTTGTAGTTTATCTTTTCGTGCAAATTAGCATGCTGTTTTCTATTTAGAGTTTGGAATAATTTGAGATGGAGTGGCTTGATTTTTATGAAGCCACATTCTGTGATTTGAAGGACCCTATATTTAGGGAATCCTAATTCAGTTGGTCAGTTATTTCTTGTCTTCGGAATGTTGATGATGATTTTCAAGTCTCTGTATTCACTCTTGAGTTTCGAGATGTTGATGATGTATCTCGAATTTCGGTCATCGTGACTTTGTTGATTTCCATGAGTCTATTCATGTTTGTCACCCCATCAGGCAATGGAGAATTGTATTGACCTCCTTTCCAATCCTAAGCCTTTTGGTCATCCTTCTACGAGGATGTCCACTAAGGAAATGAGGTGATTCCTTGAATTTAAGTGATATTGTTGTTCTAGCTTCTTCTGAGTAATGAATTGTTGTTATGCTTTGTTGATATGCTTTGTTAGGATACTCATTCGTTGATATGCTTTGTTGGATATTACTTCGCTCGAAGTAATGAATTGTTGTTAGTGTTACTTCTCTCCATTCGAGAAGATATCTTACCTTTACTATTATATCTCATTGATTACTTTTTAATCTATTGAGTGGTGCAAGGGTCATTCTTCAACTTGACCTTACATCGATTTTCATGAGCTACGAGTCACGGAGGAAAGCATTCCTCTTACCGCACTCCGCACTCGTATGGCTCATGTGAGTGATTCGTTATACCGTTTGGTTCGACGAACACTCTAGTTCATTCTATCAATCTTGTGAATCAAGTATTCTGAGAATACCTCGATGAGTTCTTTTTGTGTTTTAATTTTGAGTATAAGCAATAAATTAAGTTTTCAAATCTTTCAAATTGGAGATATGTTTTCAAGAGCAATTGGTTTTTGTTTTTGAGATAAATAAAGAATATTCTGAGTATTATATATGAGATATTTCATTTTATAGAAAATGATTTTTGTGTTGGGTTGTCCATTGAGTGCTTTAAGAATTCTGGTCGATATGCCTGATCAACTTTATCGATAGGAATTTCCTAAACGTTGGGATGAGACAATCAGACACGGTCAATTGAGTTTTTTTGAAATTAAGTTTGAAAATTATTTATTATGGGATTGAGAATTAATTTTTTTAATGATATATGTAAATTGTTTTGAGATTTTTACTTTTTCGAATATAGTGAGTGGTAAAATTTTAAATTTTATCTTAAGGATTATTGATATGGATTTATGAAATAATTTTGAGAATTTAATTTTATAATAAGAGGGAATATGAGTTTGAATTTATTCATTTTATAAGTTCTATATTAAAGGGTTTTGAAAATTTTCAAGAAGAGAAAATTAAGATTTTGATTATGAAAATAATGTGCTTTGAAACTCTAAGAAGTATTAATTGTAAATTAATATATTTATATCTATTTTGTTCCTTGAGTTTGCTTTGCCTTAGTGCAATTGTCTTATGACTTGCCTTTATGCGGTCGTTTGAGTTTGGTAGCATTTGAAGAAACCACCATTCGTCAAGTTATCATACCTCAATTGTTGTCGACATAGTGACGGTGTGGCTCCTTCCGTAGTGACATACAGAAAGTCATGTCGATAATTACCTTATTGATTGGAGTTTGGGATAAAAGTTACATTAAATCCCGACTCTATTCGAGAAATTTATAAGGAATCAATCTCATTCGATTGATTTTTGTGTAGCATTTTGTTCTTGTCCTTGTTTTGAAGGTGAGGTGCCTTCGAAATCATGATGCTCGTGAAATATCTATAATCCACTAATCCCGACGAATTTATTTGGGAAACCATAAAATTTTATCGAGCAATTTTATCTTGCTTTTCTATCATCTTGAGTTGAGAGAAATTTTTGTTAAACTCGAGCTTGTCTATCATTCTTTTGCTTGATGAAATAATCGTATTGAATACAGTTCTTCCCTAGAAATTGCAAGGATGCAATTTTTATAAGGGGGAGTCTGTAACAACCCTGGCTTTGGTGATTACCTGTATATTGTGAGTTAAAATAAATTGTAGATTTAAATTGTTTATTTGGAATAAACAATGAATTTTGGAAATAAAGTGTGAAAATAAACTTTTTAAAACTTTTTATTGGTTGTTTATGAGTATAATGAGTGGAATATGATTTTATTTTAGAGAAAATGCAATAATTATTGTAATCATTTCCAATTGCTTCTTTTAATAATTTTTAAAGGGAGTAATTGATTTTGAAATGTTGTTTATTTAAATAAGGTGAAATTTGGTTTAAAAATAAGTTTTAGTTATATAATAGAGTTTAAAATGGTTTGTTGCACTTTATTAAACAAGAGAATTATTTTTGTGTAATTTTAAAGTTAGAAATGGTGTTCTATACATTTATTAGTGTAAATTGTGTTATTTAGGTAAAAATAAGGTTTTGTTGATAAAAAGCAAATTTTTATAGTTAAAATAAATTTTATTTCGTTGAGAAAATAATTATTGTTTACATACACTTGGTTATATAAATTTGACTTGAATTTTAAAATAAGAATATATGTATTTTGGTTAAATAAGTAAAAATATGTGTATTTACTTAATAAATTTCACCAAGTTTAGTTTTTGGACTTAATGGGTAGAGTTTGAGACCCAATACTCATTTTAGAAGCCTTAGGAAAGAAAATTAGTTGTACGTTATTTTCTCTCTACTCATTTTCTCCTTCTTCTAAATTTATAGTAAAAGAAAGAGTAATGGCTCCCTCTTTCAAATTAGAATATTGCTTCAAAATTTGTTGGAAATTAAGGAGAAATCAAGAGAATTGTTGCAAATTAAGTCTAATGTAGGTAATCTCATCAAAACCTCTAATCCAGTTTCTTTTTATTTTGTTGGAGAGGAATTTTAGTCTGTAACTCCTGTTTCTTGTATTATATGTCTACTATTTTCAAGTTTCAATCTGATTCAAGGCAAAAGGTTGTATTTTGTAGCTCCACATCACTTGATGATGTGCTAAGGTGAGTTACATCTTACATTTCTAGTTAAAACCAAATTTGCAGGCAAGAATCTGGGCAAAAACGTGTACTGTAACACTTTATCTTATTTCTTTTGGTTACAATATAAAAATCTATTCTTGGTTGTCTCATTGTGAATGAATGTCATTTTGTTAGCTTGATGAATTGTTGTCGGATCGCTTCCGGATCGTAGCTAAGATGTTGTAGTTCATGCTTGTAAAACTTCATAGCTTTATACTTTCATTTGCTATTTGGAAATCATGCCGCAAAATCAGTACGAAGCTTGAAATAAGCCTGTAGAAATTCGCATATGATAGGTCGACACCATCATCCACCTAGGTCAACAGCTAAGTCGACCTGTGCTTCTACCAATTCAACATGCATGTCGACCTGGGGGTCGAGCTAGACACGTATTGCGCCTTCTACTTTTCGCCAGTGTTCTGCCTTGTTTTACTTTTGTTCCAGCTTGCTTCTCTTCCATTTGTTGCTTGATTTTGGGATTTTTTTTAAATGTGATTGAGGGCTATGATGCCTATCAATAGCCAAGATATGGTGAATTTGAAATTTAAATTTGATATGAATTTGAATTGAATTGGAGTCGAGTTTTGAATTGAATTTGAAAATCGATTTTGAGTGTTTTTTTGTTTTTCATTGATTTCGAGCACCGATTTCTCCAAACGATTTTCAAATAATTTATAAAATAAATTGGCTTTTTCAATAATTATTATATAATATTTTTAAATTATTTTTAAGTTATAAAGTCTATTCATTATCTATAATAAGGGAATTTCAAATATTGTTTTCAATAATCCTCTTCGGAAAATGGTTTTACAGGGTTATTTTTTTCGAGTAAATTATTTTATATATAAAGTACATGTTTTTGCACTATTTGAATATATGAGAAAGAGAATTAAATGATTTAGCGAAATACATGGTATGGGACACGTGCGTTTACTTTTTTCGTTAATTTCGGACTTGTATGATCAAAGCTATTCAAGATTATGGATTTCAGAGTAATTATTTGAGATTTTCCATTTCATGGCGTATTTTGACATTTATAATTCCTATTTTTAGGAATTATCCGAGATGGCCAATATTTGTGAGTTTTGACGTTTGAGATCTCTTATTTAGGAGTGATGGCCGATGAGAATCATCACGATGTATTTTATACTTGCTGGTGATATGAGGCAAGACATGAGTTTTTAGATTTCCTATTTGGAAATTATGGTTTATGAGAAGCCATCAGGAGATCTTTTTATACCTGCCGATGATACGAGGCTAGTTATGAGCTTTCTGAGATTTTATGATATTATGATTTTGTTTTACGATATGGAATTCACTAGCGGTTAGTAAACCATTAAGCGTGAACATGTGGTATGGGTCACACATTAACACTTTTCGGGTTCCTATCTAAGAGTTTGCGACACATCTACGAGTATGTCTATGCTATAGACCTTCAGGTCATCACGAGTTATGTGACTTCGGTTACCACGAGTTATGTGACTTCGGTCACCACGAGTTATGTGGCTTCGGTCACCACGAGTATAACCTTCGGGTCCAGGAGATAGGTACCGAATTCATATATAGCATTGAACAAGAGTTAGCACGTGCAGCATCGCTTTGGCATGCAATCAGGGATCTGACTAATCCAGGTTTTCTGAACTTTATGTTTTATTATGATTTCACCATTTTAAGATGTCTTTATTACATCCGTTTCCTAGAGCTATATGAGATGTTATATATATAGTGATTTCATTTATGAAGTTTTGAACTCTTATTGAGTTCCTTGAGTTATAAGTTTTGATGATTTCTTGATTTTGAGGATATATTTTGGGTTTGCCATTTTGGCAAGTTTGAGTTTCGAGTATTATATATATGCGATGAGACGAGGCATAATTGAGTTTGAAGATTATTCTATTTTGAGATTAATATTTCCATCCCTTTGTGTTTTGAGATCTGTATATACCGATGAGATGAGGTGTATTTCGAGTTTTAGAATTTCTCTATTTTGAAAATATTTGTGATTAGCCATTCTGGCGAGATTTGTGATTTGTGTTTTCTCCTATTAGTAGATATGGTTCGTCGAAACCCTTATAGTTGTTATTGGTTTTTCGCAAATGATATGAGGCGAGTATGATTTAGTTGAGTATTATCATTAAATTACTTCTTTTGAGGTTTCATACACTTAAGTGATATTAGTTCACTTGAGTTATGGATATGTTCTTAATTTTTCTTCTCATTCGAGATGAATAGTCACCCTTTTTCCTTATATGAAGTAGTGAAATGCTCTTATTATGGTTTCTTCTCATTCGAGAGGATACTCTACCCATTCCTTATGATTCTTCTTATCGTCTATCTTTATTAAAATGATTGTTTTAGCTAGATTAACCAGTGTATTTTATACTTGGGTCAGACCGAGTTTATTTTATGTTAGACATTTACTTTTGGACCTAGCATTCGCTTGATGCTTCCGCTTGGAAATCTTCTTACCACCGTTTGTAGTTATAGTTTTTTGGAGTTGTCTTTAGATGTATATTTGTTTGACTCAATGTATATAGTGTGGTCGTCATACCACTTTCGATGTATCATTTGTATTGTATCGGGATGTATCAATGCATGTGTGTGTTGCTGTTCTATGATGTGATATATATTTAGTTTTTGTATTTTGTTCTGATAGATCCGTTAGCCACCTATAGCTTTATGTTAGGCATTTATTGAATATATCGATCCACTTAAGGTAGAAAAAAAATATTTAGAGAGAGAGAGCATAAATCGATGCATTCAGTAGATGTTTAAGACAAAGCTATATATGGTCGCTTCTAACCGTCCCTATTCTCCGTATTAGAGGATAGTATTACCCAGTATTACTCTTTGTTAATGTGAGTCTCGGGTAGGATGTCACAAAACCGATTGGTTTCAATTTTTTTGAAGCAACACAGCCAGTCCATAGAAAGTTGTGTATAGCCTTTCGGATCATAAGAATGAGCCTCTTCGGAAAAATAAATGTCCTACACAAATATGTTGAAAAAGAGAATAATACTAACTTAGTGAGTGTTAATCTACCAGCTTGAGGTAATGTTTTATTGGAACAACCATTCATAACCTTAGTTATCCTTTCACATAAGCTCATGCACTAGGCTGTGGATATCTTGGATGATACTAGAAGAATACCAAAGTAAGTTGATGTGTCAGTAGCACTAATAAAATTAGCATGCTGTAGTGTGGTCCCATCAATCAAGATGCTAGATTGTCATAATCAATAGCCAACCCAGAAGACTTTTGGAATGTGTCCATGACTTTTAATATACCAGTTATGGATCATAGGCTCGTGACATTTAGGGTGCAAGCTAATGTTCCTGGAAACAACTTCTCTAGTTATTAATCTGGTTAAAACTTCCATAACCATAATAAACAAATAGGAAGACATCGAGTCTCATGTCTTATCCTTTGGTTGCTCTTGAAATATCCACCATAGGACATATTATAGCATAAGGAGAAGTGAACAGTTGATAGGAAAGTAGACGCAAAGTGATCTAGGAATTTCATTTTGGTAGGAACCCTTGAGATGGAAGTCCATTCAGAGGGTCGTACTCCTTCCTAATGTCTAACTTAAGCATAGCTCTAGGACACACTCTTGCTTTTTTGTAGTCCTTTAGAAGTTCATTGGTCAATAATACATTGTCAAGGATGCTTCTTCCAGGAAGGGAAGGCCGCTTGGTTTTCAGAGATTAGAGATTCAAGGACATCCTTTAATTTGGTAGAAATGATTTTGGTTAAACACTTGTAGGTTATGTTGCAACAGGCAATTGGCCTAAAGTCGGTAACACTAACAAGATGATCACATTTAGGGATTAGTGCAAGATTGGTGGTGTTAATTCCAAATAGCATTCTACTATGAGTAAAAAACTATTAACAGCTTTGCATGTATAATATCCCAACTGGAAGTGAAGAACTGGGCATTGAAACCGTCTGGTCCACAACATAAGTCTTTGTTCATACTAAAGATGCTTGCATTAACTTCATCCTCGGTTATTTTAGTTGATAGGTATGCAATATGTTCTATAGATAAAGTTGGCATATCAATGTCATCGATTAAAGTGAGGTCAGGTACAAACCTTTCAGAATTGCCAAGCAGGTTTGAAAATAGTCAAGGAAACTATTTTCAATCATTGCTGGAGAAAATGCAGGGTTACCTTGGTGATCATTGATGCTGTGAGTATGTGCTTTGGCCTACTTGATCTTTAAGTTGCCATGAAAGTATCTGGTATTTCTATCACCATGGACATTCCAAGTGATTCTCATCTTCTTCCTCCTCATATCCACCTCAATGCTCAGGACTCTTCTATATCGATCCTGGAGTTCAAACTCATGTCTTGCTTGCAATGTGTTTCTTGGGTTTTCCATGGAGTGCAGCTGGGCTTTTGCTAGGTCAAGTTCTAGAGATTTAGACAATAAGTCTCCCTTGCCATATTTGAGAGCAGCCCATGCTTCAAAAGTTGTTTTGACCTTCTTCAATTTTTGTGGAAATTGTACGTAGGAGTGCAAAAAGTTAGAAGACCGAGAAAATTTAACTACGTCAAAAATTTCTAGATCAAGGATCCGAGAACTAAAATTTTTAGTGAGGCTTTTCTTTTCATAGAAACCACATTATGTTTTAGGATTTAAGGAGAGTGTTTGAGAGAATGGGGGAGGAAGAAAAGTGGATATGCTTAGCTAGGTGAAAATGGCAGTAGAGTTGCAAAAAGCGTGGTAAATCTTGCTAAAAATTATTTTACTAGACCTTCTCATGCCGTTTCATGAATATCTGGTGCCACAGAAAGGAATATGGATCAGGTTGGAAGAACTAATGGCAGAGTTTAAAGGAAGGATTTCTTTAAGGGTAACCAGGTTTCCACTTATTCTATCATCAGAATAGAGAAGACTGCTGAAGTCACCAATGACTAACCAAGGATGGGTCTCTTGAGCATAGTAAGGGAGGTAGTCGAGAAGAAGTTATCTATTTGAGGGTTGGTTATCAACATAGATGATGGTGAGGAATATAGAGGTTGAAGTTGGTTTATGTATTTTATTAATTTAAATTTGGTTATGCAATTATTATACATATAATTAACACAAAATATTTGACATGAAAATAAATAAATTTTAAAAGGATCTCTTTACGGAATTTTAAAAATAAATAAATTTAAACATTAACTATATAAACATTAATTTGCAAAAATATATTAAATTTTGGACATTAGCCTAAAAGGGTGCGTGTATGTGTAATTTTTGTTTTATTTATTATTTATACTATAATATATATATATATATATATATATATATATATATATATATGCACATGTATATATACACACTTATATATTTTATATATAAAATATTAAATATATATATATATATATATCCGTAAGTGTAAAAAAACTATTTTATTTCTAAATATATATATCATAATACTAAAGCTTTTAAAAATTAATTTGTAAAATTAAATTTCAAAATAATTTGATAAATGTAATTATGCTTATTTTTATTCATCTAATTGTATTATATGAATTTTAACTATAAATGATATTTCTCATTACATAAAATTATATTCAAACGTATATGTTTATAAATTTATATTATTTTTATGTACACAGATGTATAATGATGGCAAACATGTATACAAAAGGGCTAATATTTCCATTGCGGTGTAAATCTCAGCGTCTATATACAGGCATTTTGAACCATGTACACTACACTATGTTGCACATGCACGTACACACATATGTATATATTATACACATACATTTATATAATACAAATTTTACAATATATAAAACCTTATTTATAAATAAAATAAAATATTGATTTTATTTAAAACAAAATTTAGATACGAGCTTAATAAATTTAGACTTCGTAGGACCAATGAAGATCCATATGGTAAAAAAGAATGTAATTTACCAATTTACCATGTTGCATGCTAGCCCAGATCCAACAACGGGTACTCACTTGGAGCAAAATGTTACCCTAAGGTGAAAAGATAAACGTTACACCATAATTCCTACAAAGTACAAATTATGAACATTAAACAGAAAAGTTCCTTGGATTGTAATTCTGAGATCCATTGTTTGGTTTCCAATGAGAGCTTAAGAAGAACTTAGTATCTGATAGCATGAGTCAAAGTGTCGACTGAGATCAAGAACATTGTCCGGCTAAGACAAGAAGCCTAACCAAGAGCAATAGTTGTCGAAACCAAAAGCATGTCGGCAAGCATTAACAGTCAACGACTCTACAGTCTAGGCCGAGAACAATGGTTTGAATAGATGGTAGATATCCAAGAAGCTATACACAAAAGCATCATTTCAGCAATCTACATCAAAACGCACTCAACCAGATGATGAAAGAATTCAAATCTAAGAGCCACATAGTAAGCCAGGTCATTAGTCCAAGAGAAAACACCTGCACTAATGGAAGAACCTTAAATTTACTATAAGTAGAGGAATACCTACTACAATAAAGGGGTTGAAAACAGCATCTATGACATCTCATTGTCATTCAGTACTTCTTACCCTTTTTATAAAACTTTAAGCACAAAATGACCATTAATGGAGAAATTTGTCATGAATGTACTTGTAAATCAAAATAAGAAATAAAGTCTGGAGTAGAACTTTTAGAGTGGATGCAGGGTTCTTATTCTCGAACCGCTGTAAATGTTGTGTCGCTTTTTCCTTTCGGCATTTATTTCCTTTCTAGTTTCAATTGATTTTCAATCATTTGTATCCTTTCAAAATTATCTTTCGAAAGCTTTTGAGTGTTAGCCCAATGAAAATTTTATCAAACAATAACCGATCAAGACTTCTTAGCTTGGTCCAATCCATGCCAGGACGGCTTGAGTCTAAGCCTGTCCACAACAGACCAGCAAAGGTTAGAGAAAAGCAGCTAGACTTCCTCAACTGCCGGCCTAAAGCCAAATTGGACCTATGCCAGCCTATAAACTGAATGGGAAATCAGGCCAGAAACTGGCCAATACACCTCGAAGTAGCTTTAATAACAAACTCACCAAGCAAAGCCAGACCTAAGCCTAACCCAGCCCGATCCACACTGGCCAATCTCACTTACTACCAGCTCTCTCATGTTGTCCCACAGTCAACATGATTCCAGATCAGCCTGTCCACCCAAGCATCTCTCCTAGCTACGTGTCGACTGACACAACTTAAGCATGACTCAAGCGTGACCTATCATTAGCCTGGCTTTAGTACAACCGCCTACGACCAGTCCCATGCAGCCCGCACCTAACATCTCGCATCTTGCCTAACTCTTCCCTCGCGGACTCATCCTCAACAACACTCCAAGCCTACAACCGGCTTGGTTAACTCGGTATGGCCTCACTAGCCAGCCTATCAGGCCAAGCCCGGCTAAAGGATGACTCATCTTTGGTCCGACTTTATTACGACCCCCTTCGACCAGTCTTGGACAATTCGTCTCATCACCTCACTTTCAGCTTGGCACGTCCTCAATAACTTGGTCCTCACCAACTTCCTATTTTCTTTAGGTCGTAGGCTATCCACCATCCAACTCAGCAATCCTTGCCATCTTGGCAGGAAAAAGTAAATGGCAAGAAGTATAACCAGGTAACAAAGAGCATGTCGTATTCCCATAGCGTGCCGCCAAGGCACAAATGCATAGTGTGACGCCCAACCTCTATACCCACGCTAGCCAAGGACACTACGAAGTAATGCTGTCAACTAGCACGGAGAATAAGGCTGTTGAGGAGCGACCATCCGTGTAATTGCTTTGTGCGAGCACCGATATGCCAGATAAAATATAACATGTATTTCATCTCAAGAGGAAATCCGACATACCGACGCAAACTCAAAGCTACTATACAGTGGCTATATACAATTTTCGGAAACAAATATAGAAATAAACATAACACAAATCAGTCACAGGCAATTCATATCACAAAGGTGGAGATAGATATAAACATTACACACAGAAGTGTATATCAGAGTAGTGGTCAAATAAGATCCACAACACCACAAAAGAATAGATACAAGTGCTAGACAAAAGAATATGTATACATCAAGGAGTCTATTTCTCAAATGCATACAAAAAAAACTACCAAACTAAAGTAGTTAGCCAAAAGATCATATGATGGTCCGATAAGGTGGCAAGTAGAAGCACCTGTAAAATCTCAGTCTGACTCGAGTATTATTTAAGAAGAAAATAATAAACGGATCAGTCTAGCAACAATTATCAGATAAAATGAGATATAAGAAGAGATGTAGTAAAAACGTATGATAACCAAAATTGTCATACTACGACAAGTATACATAGAAAAATCAACAAAGGAAAATCATACAAATATATCAAGAATCTCATAGCACCAAAAAGAATGTCATATTCTTTATTTAATTCACCAAGCCACAAAAAAAATGACATACATATCAATGTCAACTGTAAAAGTTGGTGAAACATAAATTCCAGAAATCAATAATTAGAAATCTAGAAATCACAAGAAAAGGATGGCCAATCCCATAAAAATTAGCCGGAGCTCCTCTTGACAGGTTATAGTCCCCCATTGCGGACTTTGAGCCGAAGCTCCTCCTGGTGAGCCGAAGCTCCTCATGATAGGGTATAGTCCCCCATTGCGAACTTTGAGCCGAAGCTCCTCTTGGTGAGCCGAAGCTCCTTATGACAGGGTATAGTCCCCCATTGCGGACTTTGAGTCGAAGCTCCTCCTGGTGAGCCGAAGCTCAATAAAAATAAGGTACAGTCCTCCACGTGGACAAAGAGACATGTGTGAGTCGAAACCACACAGATGAGGTCTAGACTAACCTTGCAAACAAAGAGATATGTGTGGGACGAAATCACACAGATGGTGTCTAGTCTAGCCTCACAGACAAAGAGACATCGCACAATTGCTAGTCTAAATCATAAAAATGACTGTCATGATCATCAAGAAGTGTCAATTACAGTAAGCTAGTAAATATATGAGCTTAGCTTCATGTCCCATAACCACTAGCTTAACTTAAATATTTACGAACAAATTGTAGATCTTCACTAGAAAATTGTCACAAGAGATTCAATCGAACAAGTCCAAGAATTAACCGACGAAGTAAACACAAGTGTTTCATACCACTTGTTTTACTAAGTCGTTTAATTAGATTTCTCATACGAGTGAGGAAAAGGTTTGTATATACTAATAGATTGGAAAACGGTTTAAGAGAACGAGTTTCGTAATAAAATAGTGTTTAAGTCATTAGATGAAAGAGTTTTGATATTTACTACTAGTATTGAAACCATTATATTTTTAAAGTGACAAATCACAAAGAAGATTGTAGGAACAATCAATCACTAAAATTCACATTCGAAGACGTGAATGAAAATCCAAAGAAATCGATACTGAATCCACCAAAATGGATATTCCAAAAATTCCCCAAGAAAAGAAGTCATCAAAGTCAATAATAATTGATAACAACAAATAGGAAAATAACACAAATCGTTTAAATTTGGAAACCACGCAAAATAGGCGAAATAGGAAAAATAGCATCAGGTCGGTCGGCCGGCTACAGAGCTCGGTCGGCCGCACCCTGTTCTAGAAAAATTCTCGGGAAGCAGGTCAGTCGACTGAGCTCTGTAGTTGGTCGACCAGACCTGTGACAGAGAAGTGTTATGCACTTTTAGTAGCAGGTCGGTCGACCTGCCCAGTGGTTCGGTCGGCCGAACCTGTATTCTTGCACTTCCTACCCTATTTCAAAAGAGGTGCAAACTCCCTCAATTTGCAAACGGTCGAGCAACCGCACTAAGGGTTTACGCCAATCGACTACCTGGCCATAGATGCTATTCGGTTCATCACCAAAACATGATCAAAACATCAAAGCTATGATTTTTAAAGAATTGAACCCAAAACACCAAAAATTAGAATATTCACCAAATCAATCCAAACCAAAAGCAATTGCACAAGAATAAGTGTTAGGAATTCATACCTAACAATCGAAGATAATTATAAGGATAGATGTGAGATAAAAATCTCACCTTTGAACCCAAATCAATGAAGAAGAAGCTTGAAAACAAAGGAGGATCAACCACTCTTCAATCCCAACTCAAGAAGCTTGATTCTAAGCTTAAAAGAGAAATATTTCCCAAATTAGGTTTGGCAAAATTTCTGAAATTGGAAGGAGAATGAGTTGGAGAAGAAGAAGGAGAAGCTTACCAATGGGTTCTCTTGAATTTGGAGCTAGAAGTTGGATTTGCAAAGAAAGCTAGGGCTTAGGAATTTCCATTTCCAATCTCTTCGATCATTTTTACTTTAGCTTGAAGTGTTAGGAATATGAAATGAAGTAATGAAGAGTTGGAGTGGAGCTAGAGTCTTAAGGTGGAACATTGGGCTGAAACCCAAACTCAAACCCAAAGTGAAAAGGTAGCAAAACTCGACTAACTCCAAACATATCGAAGCTTATACTCAAAAAAGTTGCAAACGGTATTTTGAACTCAATGGGAGGGGTCTCGAGTCCTAATTAGACTGTTTGCAAAAAGTAGGTTTTCGGACCAAAATCCGACGAGCGATGAAATGTTTAAATAAAACTATTTAAATACACAATCGATAAATATGCGGGTTGTTACAGACTCCCCTCCTTAAAGGAATTGCGTCATCGCAATACTTAAAAAGAAAATAAAGAGTAACAACCATAAAAGCATATTAACACAAAATAAATTTGGAAAAAGGAAGTGCACTATAAAGTGCATGAAAGAGTAAGCCAGAACGGGATCGCTCGATGAATTCCCAGGATTCCCAAGAGCAATCCTTAGGATCTGAGAACCATTGAACTTTCACAAAAAGAACATCTTTATTCCGAAGGCGCTCAACCTCCGAAGCAATGATGCGAATGGAATGTTGCTCATAAGTCAAATCTGGTGAAACTTCACTTTCTTCAATAACACCGGGCTCAGGAATAAAAATAGGAAACCTAAAAGCATTTCCATAGTTAAAAGACGCAGACAACATCAAGAATAGCAGGAAATAGAGCCAGTGCAACGGCGTAGTACAAAAACGGTACGTCCAATGAACCAAAGTTCAAATAGTTCGGAACACTGACGAAGTACAAAAACGGTACGTCCAATGAACCGAACACCATAAAAGAACATCGGACACTAGTCCATAAAAGGAATGAGATAAGCTCAATAAAAATAAGTATATCAAAACGTCCGATGAAATTAATAAAAAGATAATTCCATTCAGACATCATCAAAGAATCAACCACTTGTTGCTTACGACAAAACGCATTGGCAACACGATTTCCCTTCGGGGAATAAAAAGAATATCAAGATCATAAGATGCCAGGAACTCGAGTCAACATGAAGTTTCTTATGAGAAAATAAATATTCCAAAGATTTGTGATCGAGGTGGAGAACAAATTTCTTCCCCAAAAATGATGATGCCAAACTCTAAAAGTAAAAACAATAGCCGCGAGCACTAGATCATGAGCGGCATATCTAATCTCGATAAGCTATAACGATTTAGAAGCACAAGTGATAGCACGTTCTCATCTTGAGGGCTTAAATAATAAAATGATGCCTTCAAAAATTTGAAATCGGAATCTTAAGAAAAAAATAGAAATCTGCTTAACAGATAGAAAATGTCGAAGATGAATAGTCCATACGGAAAGTAGGATATGGGCTTCACAACGATTAAGCCAATCCTTACAAAAATCAATTCCGAAGCATAAGTAAAAATCGGCTCGGAAAGAAAAATCACATAAAATAATTTTGACATCAATAGAAGACAAATTGAGTGTTGCGGATCTACTAATCCGGATTCACAATCCTCAAAGAAGTCAACAAGTCCAAAATATTTTCAAAGAAAAAGAATCAACAAGTTCTTTTGATATAAAATAGTGAGTTGGAACCCATATCAAAATAACTCGAATAAGAAGATCACGAAATAAAATAACGCCATCAAGGATTGAATGTAAAATACCTTGACTAAGAGAAGAGTTGCTAGGGGATTGCAGCTTTCCTTCTCTCTTGCTTTGACGCTTGGGACACGAAGATATATAATGATCCGCACTTTTGCAATAGCGGCAAGAAATAGGCCTTGGACACCTATTTATATAGTGGTCCCTAGAGCCACAATTGTAGCATTCTCCGCGATTAGGGATAGGAGTATTTGCTATAGAAGTCTCTTGCTTCGCCCTCTTGTTAGGATTAGGACTTTCGAACCTAATAAAGGGATGCCTCTTCTTGTTGTTGTTGGAGTTCGGTTTGGCACTCCCAACCTCGACATCACTTTCTCTATCGGCCTCTTCAAGACGAAGAGCGATATCAATAAGCTGATCAAATGAAACCTCAAGTTTCAGGAGTAATGGCTTCTTAAGATTCTTATTCAAGCCATAGAAAAATCTCTGATTTTTCTTCAATGGGGTGTTAATGTATTCAACCCCGTATTTGAAAAGAGATCCGAAAGAAGCGACATAGTCTGTCACAGAAGATCCACCTTGAACAAGGTCAATAAAACGCCGTGCTAAAGTTACTTTTTCAGCCTCCGGCACGAATTTCAATTCGAATCTTTCTCGGAATTTCTCCCAAGTGAGATCCGCTTCAACGATTTCAGAAATTAAAAGCTCATACCAATCTAATGTTCTTTCTTGGAGCATGCTAGAAGCCACCTGGACTCGATGTAGATCAATAAGGTTCATGCGAGAAAAGATGTGATCGCATGATTTGAGCCAAGCTTGAATTTCTATAACACTCTCGGATCCTTTGAATGGCCTTCCACCCAAATCGATATAGTCTCTGCACAAGCGTGTAAAACCAGATCTAGGATGAGTAGGCTCTGGATTGGGTCCTGTAGCTTGAGCATTCTTCACGAGATCTAAAAGCTGCTGGGCAGACATGAATACTCCATCTTGGGGAGTAGCACTAGATTGACCCGCGCTGGGTCGGTTAGACCTAACCATTCTTCTTCTTTAAGAAAGAAAGAAGGAGAAAAGTTATTCTCAAAATAAATATCAAGCAAACTTGATAGATAAAACAAGGAATCATAAAGAAAATAGGATGAATCGGTACGAAGACTCGAATAAAATCCTAAAGCACGACTCCTAAGATGGACCTAGGACGATGATCCTTGTTAAATTATTCTACATTGTTCCGAAGTTTTGCTCTGATACCAAGCTGTGATGCCCCACCTCTATACCCACGCTAGCCAAGGACACTACGAAGTAATGCTGTCAACTAGCACGGAGAATAAGGCAGTTGAGGAGCGACCATCCGTGTAATTGCTTTGTGCGAGCACCGATATGCCAGATAAAATATAACATGTATTTCATCTCAAGAGGAAATCCGACATACCGACGCAAACTCAAAGCTACTACACAGTGGCTATATATAATCTTTGGAAACAAATATAAAAATAAACATAATTCAAATCAGTCACAGGCAATTCATATCACAAAGGCGGAGATAGATATGAACATTACACATAAAAGTGTATATTAGAGTAGTGGTCAAATAAGATCCACAACATCACAAAAGAATAGATACAAGTGCTAGACAAAAGAATATGTATACATCAAGGAGTCTATTTCTCAAATGCATACAACAAAAACTACCAAACTAAAGTAGTTAGCCAAAAGATCATATGATGGTCCGATAAGGTGGCAAGTAGAAGCACCTGTAAAATCTCAGTCTGACCCGAGTGTTATTTAAGAAGAAAATATTAAACGGATTAGTCTAGCAACAATTATCAGATAAAATGAGATATAAGAAGAGATGTAGTAAAAATGTATGATAACCAAAAATGTCATACTGCGACAAGTATACATAGAAAAATCAACAAAGGAAAATCATACAAATATCTCAAGAATCTCATAGCACCAAAAAGAATGTCATATTCTTTATTTAATTCACCAAGCCACAAAAAAATGACATACATATCAATGTCAATTGTAAAAGTTGGTGAAACATAAATTCCAGAAATCAATAATTAGAAATCTAGAAATCACAAGAAAAGGATGGCCAATCCCATAAAAATTAGCCGGAGCTCCTCCTGACAGGTTATAGTCCCCCATTGCGGACTTTGAGCCGAAGTTCCTCCTGGTGAGCTAAAGCTCCTCATGACAGGGTATAGTCCCCCATTGCGGACTTTGAGCCGAAGCTCCTCCTGGTGAGCCGAAGCTCCTCATGACAGGGTATAGTCCCCATTGCGGACTTTGAGCCGAAGCTCCTCCTGGTGAGCCGAAGCTCCTCATGACAGGGTATAGTCCCCCATTGCGGACTTTGAGCCGAAGCTCCTCCTGGTGAGCCGAAGCTCAATAAAAATAAGGTACAGTCCTCCACGTGGACAAAGAGACATGTGTGAGTCGAAACCACACAGATGAGGTCTAGACTAACCTTGCAAACAAAGAGATATGTGTGGGACGAAATCACACAGATGGTGTCTAGTCTAGCCTCATAGACAAAGAGACATCGCACAATTGCTAGTCTAAATCATAAAAATGACCTTCATGATCATCAAGAAGTGCCAATTACAGTAAGCTAGTAAATATATGAGCTTAGCTTCATGTCCCATAACCACTAGCTTAACTTAAATATTTACGAACAAATTGTAGATCTTCACTAGAAAATTGTCACAAGAGATTCAATCGAACAAGTCCAAAAATTAACCGACGAAGTAAACACAAGTGTTTCATACCACTTGTTTTACTAAGTCGTTTAATTAGATTTCTCATACGAGTGAGGAAAAGGTTTGTATATACTAATAGATTGGAAAACGGTTTAAGAGAAAGAGTTTTGTAATAAAATAGTGTTGAAGTCATTTGATGAAAGAGTTTTGATATTTACTACTAGTATTGAAACCTTTATATTTTTGAAGTGACAAATCACAAAGAAGATTGTAGGAACAATCAATCACTAAAATTCACAATCGGAGACGTGAATGAAAATCCAAAGAAATCGATACCGAATCCACCAAAATAGATATTCCAAAAATTCCCGAAGAAAAGAAGTCATCAAAGTCAATAATAATTGATAACAACAAATAGGGAAATAACACAAATCGATTAAATTTGGAAACCACGCAAAATAGGCGAAATAGGCAAAACAGCATCAGGTCGGTCGGCCGGCTACAGAGCTCGGTCGACCGCACCCTGTTCTAAAAAAATTCTCGGAAAGCAGGTCGGTCGACTGAGCTCTGTAGTTGGTCGACCGGACCTGTGACAGAGAAGTGCTATGCACTTTTAGTAGCAGGTCGGTCGACCGGCCCAGTGGTTCGGTCGGCCGAACCTGTATTCTTTCACTTCCTACCCTATTTCAAAAGAGGTGTAAACTCCCTCAATTTGCAAATGGTCGAGCAACGGCACTAAGGGTTTACGCCAATCGACTACCCGGCCATAGAAGTTCTTCGGTTCATCACCAAAACATGATCAAAACATCAAAGCTATGATTTTTAAAGAATTGAACCCAAAACACCAAAAATTGGAATATTCACCAAATCAATCCAAACCAAAAGCAAATACACAAGAATAAGTGTTAGGAATTCATACCTAACAATCGAAGATATTTATAAGGATAGATGTGAGATAAAAATCTCACCTTTGAACCCAAATCAATGAAGAAGAAGCTTGAAAACAAAGGAAGATCAACCACTCTTTAATCCCAACTCAAGAAGCTTGATTCTAAGCTTAAAAGAGAAATATTTCCCAAATTAGGTTTAGGAAATTTCTGAAATTGGAAGGAGAATGAGTTGGAGAAGAAGAAGGAGATGCTTACCAATGGGTTCTCTTGAATTTGGAGCTAGAAGTTGGATTTGCAATGAAAGCTAGGGCTTAGGAATTTCCATTTCCAATCTCTTCCACCATTTTTACTTTAGCTTGATGTGTTAGGAATATGAAATGAAGTAATGAAGAGTTGGAGTGGAGCTAGAGTCTTAAGGTGGAACATTGGGCTGAAACCCAAACTCAAACCCAAAGTGAAAAAGTAGCAAAACTCGACTAACTCCAAACATATCGAAGCTTATACTCAAAAAGGTTGCAAACGGCATTTTGAACTCAATGGGAGGGGTCTCGAGTCCTAATTCGACTGTTTGCAAAAAGTAGGTTTTCGGACCAAAATCCGACGAGCAATGAAATATTTAAATAAAAATATTTAAATACACAATCGATAAATATGCGGGTTGTTACACGTAGTAAATGTAAGACGTGTGTCATGTACAGCTTTCCTTTAGACATTCATCACAACCACTTATTCTTTTACCATTATAGTTGTCTCCCATCAGCCCATGCAATCAAATCAATGGCCATGCACTCCTTCTGCCTGTTTTTCGACACAGTCTCAGCCACCCATCACCATTTTAGCTACTATAAATACCTCATGCATTGCCACTTCAAGGAGATTGGAAATTATTAGAATTCTGATCATTATCTATTTCTAGGACTATCCTCACACTGAGTTAAAGCCTTAAGTACATGAGATTAGTCTACTTTTCTAATCATAAATGCTATATTCATATTATACTCTTGTGATTTCTTGTAATTATAAGAGAGAGCTATAGTAAGAGATCTTTACAGTGGGCATAGGCAATCTTGTCGAACCACTCTATATTTGGTGTCACTTTATTCTATTATACTTGCATTCTTTCTTGTTTTTCTTTTTTAAACTTAATGATTAGCAAATAACCTTTGCTTTCCCAGTCTACCCAGGCTAATTCCAAGGTTGACTAAATATCTAGTCAATACACCTGATAACTCATAGAACTTAAAAAAAACCTTCTACACTTTTAAAAATAAACCTAATTAATTAAATAATAAAATTGAATCAAATAAATAAATAAGAAAATATAAGTCAAAATTGTTTAATTCGGTTGGTTTATTTTCTTTAAACCAATGAATATCCACATTTCAACAAAATGAATATTTTGTATATTGCACCTACAATGATAAACTACGATAAGAATAAATAAATTGAAAGAATTATGAACTCGCCATATTTAAGCATTTTGAACATTAAAATGCCTGATCTGATAACACAATTTTTGTTATTTCTCTTTTATGAAGTTATTTTCCTCAACTACCTTGTAAGTCGATGTTAAAAGACCCTCCAATGCATATTTAATGTATTATCATCAAAAATCCACATGGTAAAGGTTAGTGCACATTATTAAGAGGATGTGAAAATACTTTACATCCATGGGTAACGTTTTTTGCAACAATGCAAATGTTTAGAAATGCAAAAAAAAAATTATGTGTAATTTTCTCATAGTTATAAGAATTTTTTTATTAAAACCCACCAGTGGGGAGAGAATACAATGATTTGTCTTGTGAAGTTGAATGCTTAGAGCTAGACAATAGAAAAGACAATGTCAAGTAGATTTTCAATTATATCAAAAAAATATATTATAATTGGAGATGACATTTTAATAAAAAAAAATTAAATGATGAAGTGACATCTAAATTATAATAAATTCACACTAGAGTTGAAGATGCTCTAAGATAATCTCCAATAGAGCATTCAAAATTAGCTTTTGTAACATGTAAACCCAAATAACTATCCAACAAAGTACATAAAGTGTAATCGGTTACAAATTCAGTCGCAAATGTTTCATATCCTTAATTTGTTTGCACACTTGTTGAGTAAGCGCCTAGTCATCAGAGCTTGTTTGTTTAACAAATGTCTGGTCTTCAGGTGTTTGTTCAACAACTGCCTAAACACCAGACGCTTGTTAAACAAGTGCCTAGTTCTATTTCTCTTGGAAAATCAGTGTGTTACATTCTGTAACCCTAGAAAACTAGCGTGTAATCCATGCATTGTGTATGACTGCATTATTGAAAATATTATTTATTATTTTAATGTTAAAATAAAATTTTATTATGTAATATACGATAAATTCAATTAAATATATATACTTCAAATTAAAATTATTGTTATTGTTTGTATGTAACTTATGTTTTTTAGCTTATATATGAGTGTTTGTGCTTGTCTTTGTGTACAGGCGTACATAATATATTGATCTACACACACATATACATCCATACATATATATACATATATATATCCAAGAAATATAATAATTTTATCATTTTTGTTAATATGAATATCTTGTACATGTTAAAACTGACATATTTTAGTGATTTATTAGATGAATTAACAAATATTATTTAATGGAATTTGTTTGAATTATTTAAATTTAAAATTATGTAAATAGTTTAAATATATGGACTTACAATAGGAAGAATTGAGAAGAATTTTATGAAAAAGGTATAAATTTAATATGGAGGTATTGGATTTAAAAAAGGATTTTCCAATATAATGTGTGATAATTCTTGATATAAACAAATAATAACGGGTTTACAAATTAACTTTGTTATCATTGTTTATGTACATAACTCATGTTATGTGATTTATATATCTTTAACGTTGGAAGGAGAAAATAGTTTTACCATTTTTCTTAATATGAATATATATATAATAAAATTAGAGAATATTTTTAAGACTTGTTATGAAAATGGACTGTGCATCACTTATATTGTTAAAATAATTTAAATTAGTTTAAACATATGGATTTTAATATGATATATCATGGAAGAATTAAGGAGTGTTTAGTAAATAATCGTAGAAATGTTAAATTTAATATAAGTATTTAAAGTCAAAAAAACAATTTCAATGTATGGTAAATTTATTGAGACAAAGGAATAAATATTAGATTTGTTACTACTTTTATGTATATTATTTGTGTTGTGTAACTTATTTATCTTCACATTTGAATGAAAAACTAACTTTATTACCTTTATTGATATAAATATGGTATACATGTTAAAACGTCATATTTTAGCATTTATTAGATGAATTGACAATTATTTATTTATTAAATTCAAGATTATATAATTAATTTAAATATATTGACTTTTTATTTCTGAAATGGTACTTCATATACAATATGTCATTGGGACAACATATCACATGTCAATAAACGTTCGAATCACGCTATGCAAGTTTCGAACTTGTGACCTTTCGCGTCAAAGCCGAATCACTTAGCCACTGGGACAATGGCGCCTGTCAAATATATTGACTTAGATGTACAATGTTTGGTGATATTGAGGAGTGTATTGTAAATAACTATATAAGTTTCAAATGTTGGTACTTGATGTTAATAAAAGAATTTACAACGTAATACATGATAAATATATTGATATAAATGAATTAAACTTTAAACTTATGGTTATTATTTATGTATATAATTTATGATCATTATTTTTGTTAACATGAATATGGTTCATATTGATCTCATTTATTAGGGAATCAATGAATAATAATTTGTTGTAATTTTAATATTATATACTTAATTGTAATATATGGCCTTAGATGTAAAATATTAGAAAAATTTCTGAACAATTATACTATCATGACCCAAAATCCAGCGATTGAAAATCGACATCAATTACCTCACTTGTATTTGACTGTCGGAGATTCAAATGTTGAACTCCAGTTCAGATGGATGTTATAACAACATTAGATGAATATAAACAGTGGAAACAAAAGATTATTCCATTAATCAATACCATAGATACAACATCAAATTACAACATATAACCACCATCATACAAGATTCATTTATACATAATACAACAACAACCGATAACACCAAAGTGGAACCACAGAGTCTTCAAAAAGAAAGAGAGAGAATTCCAACTAAGCACCTTGTACCAACTTCAAAGCTTCCAAAATCCGATAACTCCAAAAGACTTCAAAGATCCAAGCCACTATCCAACTAGCTCTAAAACACGGATAACCTGCTTTTAGGCTTCGGGCACCCAGAGTTTAGGAAGGGAACAATAAACTCTAGGTCAGTCATGGGACTGGTATGAGTAAACAAAAACAGTTATTTGTATAAAAATAGTTTATAAAAGAAATCCGATATGCTTTTTTTGAAAATGAAACTACCATAAGACCTCCCACCACACACACAGTGCAATCGCAGAATTGGAGGAGATTTCTTCTTACGATAGTCAACCATGCTTGATATGAGAAAATTCTTTGATATTATTATTAGTGCATAGTGTAGGAAAAACATTTCGAAAATATAATATTAATCTTAGCCAGTATACCACCATTATGGTATACCTACTATAGCTACCATGTTTTATGCCAGGTTACTGCCACGCTCCATGGCGGGTTATACAACTAATCCCATACAGGGCTCGTATTGTTTCTTTGGATTACCAACAAATTGTCAGGCTAAGGAACTTCCTATGCCACATGGGTACGCCTTCGGAGGGACGCCCCGACAACTTAACTAGCTCTCCTTCAACACAAGGCCGGGTTACCTCTGTAACTAGGTAACTACACATGAGTATATCCCTTGGTCATTAGCGACCTTTATCTGAGGGCCCTCAACCACAAAGTAATAAATTTGTAAAAACCACATAGGTTAAATATCTTAGCTCCATACCATGATA
The DNA here is from genome assembly GCA_030765085.1 of Allium cepa. Taxonomy (NCBI): domain Eukaryota; kingdom Viridiplantae; phylum Streptophyta; class Magnoliopsida; order Asparagales; family Amaryllidaceae; genus Allium; species Allium cepa. The sequence goes on from CM060932.1 coordinate 378,936,774, forward strand.
CCACCTTTTTCCGGAAGGGAATAGACATACCCTAAAGGGCGCGACCCTCATAACCTTGCCACATCTTTCCTGTTTTGACCACGAGGTCTCGTCCACAAAGCTGCGCTTTACACAAAAGCCATGCTTTGATCAACAAATGATCGGCAACACACAGCAGCACTCAGCATGCCATGCTACCAAATTAGGAGTATATCACTGATAACCATCAACCACATAACCTCTGACCTCGTACGTCTCAGAGAAGGGTGTTAAGCTAAGAGAATAAATTCTTCGCCACCAAACAAAAATGTATTTGATAGAGATTAGCTTTATATCTCAAAGTGTAATGTCAGACATACAACCATACAAGTCTGTTTCGGGTTCGAACAGAACCGAAGGCACTTCGTCCAGTAAGGAAGAAGCCCTTGCAATCCGAGTATCCACAATCCCGACCGTACTACCCGTCACATATGGAGATCTCTATACCAGAGAAACTCAGTGCAGAGTCATTCGATAGGTTATCCTATCGTTCTCGTAAACACCCGGTCTTCACCACCATCTTCAAATGTTATCCATTTCGTCGTATCACTATTCAGAATGGGTTATATGACACAAATTCCTCTCCCGGCTAAACCGAATAGCGAGAGCTTAATTTAAAAACACGTGGATATATCATTTACAAAGATTCACTTCAGGATTCGATGTAGGTTTCGGATATCCAACTGGAATCTGACTCCCTATCGCATCGAAATTCAAATGTCGTTTTACGGGCCAACGGGTTTTCACATTTACACAAACAAATCACAGATATACAGCACAAAGAAATTTATATCACATAGATCACAATCACATATTAGAGACATCCATCAATGCAAAACATTCAACAATAATTAATCATCTATAATTAAGCTGAATTATTCGTGTGATTATAATTAATTAATCATATAATTATTTTCACTAATCATCCTTAATTAATGATTAAATATTCTTAATTAATAAATTAATTAATACTTAGTTATTAATTAACTAAATCCCTAATTATTTCTTAATTGTTAATTAATTAAATCCTTAATTAATTATTAATTAATTCTTAATAATTAATTAATTCCTTAATTGCTTATTAATTAATTCTTAATTATTAATTGATTAAATCCTTAATTACTAATTAATTCTTAATCATTAATTAATTAAATCCTTAATTAGTTATTAATTAATTCTTAATTATTAATTAATTAAATCCTTAACTACTTATTAATTAATTCTTAATTATTAATTGATTAAATCCTTATTACTAATTAATTAATTCTTAATTAATTAATCCTTATTTATTAATAAATTAATTATTCCTTAACTAATGATTAATTAATTCTTAATTATAAATTAATTAACCTTAATTATTAATTTAATTAACCTTAATTATTAAGTAATTAATTAGGTAATTATTCTTTAATTAATTAAATTAACAAATCATTAATTACTTAAATGAATTTGAAGATAAACCATTATATCTTTATTAACTACTTTAATTACCAATTAAACCTTTTTTAATTAATAATCATTATCGCACTAATTATCTTAAGACTTTAAAGTTTGATTAGTGTTTAGTAAACATTTTATTTTTCATAATTATTTTCTTAATTACAAAAATTAAGTTTATTTAAAATAAACAATCAAAATTAAGGTAATATACATTAAACACTTTACTTAATTAAATTAAATTATAAAAACATTACTAATTCAAATTTAACTTGAAAACAATTATATAAAAAACATGGATTGAGAATGTTTTAAAATTTTAATTTATTTTAAAATTTTGAAAACTGTTTTCAATCGATCCAGAGGGTTTATCCGAGTGCTCCCCGAGTCAAATACCTATGTGCTTCGAGTCTTCCCCGTGTGCTTACCATATTTTTCTTTTTAAAACTTAAATTATCATCTAATTTTTTGCAAACCCGGTACCATTCAAAATACTTGAACCAGTACTCGAGCAATCCACCCATTCCCCCGACCTCTGCTTCGAGTTAAAACCCTTCCTTCCTCTACCAGGCTATCGATACAAGACCTGGTGTTGTGCACATGCACAGCGGCTTTGGCGAACTTCGATCGACGCTACCACCTTCCACACCTCGACAACAATCCACAAGGCCTCAAGAGCACCCAGAATCCTAAATGATTGACGAATTCGAATTTTTTGCTATCGAACCCAAACTTGAACAAGAACAACAGTTATACAATCGACTAGCACTGCCACCTCAGGCCATCGAAGGTCACAGATTTTTTATCAGAGCTTCGACTAACCCTCTAGCTTCAATTCCTTTAGGTCCCATGAAGTCCGATTCAACAATGACGACGAAATTCCTCCGAGAACAAGCTCGACCATAAACTATGCTAAAACCCTAAAACCCTATCGTACCATCACCACCGTAGTTTATAAATTCATCGGCCATTTTTCTGGTGATCCCTGATGACCATGCCTGCTTGAACCATGAACACGTGGTCCAATTTCTCTCCGATGGCTAGAAATTTGTGAAACTCACGATTCCGGTCATCGATGCTTTTCTCTTTAAACACCAAACTAAAAGCCTTGAATTTAATTTTAAAAATCATATTTTTCGAAGTCAAATCTGGTGATATAAATGAATCAAGAAATTTTAATACTTGAATCAAAACATGGTTTTGGATTTTTACTGTCCTTTCTTATTTTTTGGAAATCCACTTGATAATTTTGTTTGAAGATAATTTATAAACTTTAATCTTGTTTATACAAACCAGTTTTATTTAAATCATAAAGCCTGAAATCAATTAAAGAGGAAGAATTTGATGTTTGAATAGGTTTTTGAAAACCTGGAACTAAAAAAGTAGGGGTGAATGAACGTGTATATTAACATGCACATGCAAAATATACACATACACGGAGACCTGTACACATGCAAACCAAAGTTCAATCTTGCTTTCATCGTGAATTCAAATCACAGATCAAATACCAGAGTTTTAAAGGGTTTACTCACCTTGATCAAGAAGAAACAGAGAATGTGTAAAATTTGGAAGTTGATTTACTTTGAAAATCTGGAAACTTGTTTGATTTCTTTTGAAAACTGAATTCTTAAATTTTAAAATCTGGTGTTGATCTTGAAACTGAAATCTGAAGCTAGTTGATGTTTGTCTTTTACAGATTTTTTGAGCTTTGAACTTTGGTTTTTAGATTTGAGATGAATTGCAGAGGTTGTTTTTCTTTGATTCCTAGGTTTAAAAGAATTTCCATTTGTTTGCTTGATTTTTTTCTTTGTTTCTGGTGTGACGATCCACCTCTATACTCACGCTGGCCAAGGACACTACGAGTTAATGCCATCAACTCGCACGAAGAATAAGGCTGTTGAGGAGCGACCATCCATGTAATTGCTTTGTGCGAGCGCCGATATGTCAGACAGTATAACATGCAGTTCATTTCAAGAGGAAATCCGACATACCGATACAAACTCAAAGCTATACACAGTGGCTATATGATCTTCGAAAACAAATATAGAAATAAGCATAACACAATTCAGTCACAGATATCCATATCACAAAGGTGGAAATAGATATGAATATAACATATAGAAGTGTACATCAGAGTAGTGGTCAAACAAGATCCACAATATCACAAAAGAATAGATACTAGTGCTACACAAAAGAATATGTATACATCAAGGAGTCTCTATCTCGAATGTATATTGACAAAAACTACTAAACTAAGTAGTTAGACAAAAGTCAGATGATGGTCCCAAAAAAGGAGTCAAGCAGAAGCACCTATAACATCTCGGTCTGACCCGAGTATTATTTAACAAGAAAATAATAAACAGATCAGTCTAGCTATAAATATCAGATAAAATGAGATAGGATAAGAGATATGACTAAAACGTATGATAACAATAATGCCATACTGTGACAAGTATACATTTAACAACAACAAAAAATAATACAATATCTCAAAAAATCTCAAAAATAGAAAAGAATGTCGTATTCTTTAATTTATTCACCAAACCACAAACACTAATAAAGCAAATCAATGCCAATCTCAAAAGTTAGCGAAACACAAATTCCAGAAACCATCAATTAGAAATCCAAAAAATACAAATGAGCCGAAGCTCCTCCAAACGAGCTGATGCTCCTCCAAACAAGGTATAGTCCCCCATTGGGGACTATGAGCCGAAGCTCCTCCAAAAGAGCCGAAGCTTCTCCAAACGAGCCGAAGCTCCTCCAAACGAGCCGAAGCTCCTCCAAACGAGCAGAAGCTTCTCCAAACGAGCCGAAGCTCCTCCAAATCGAGGTATAGTCCCCCACGTGCACAAAGAGAGGCAAAGCTCAACATAATAGGGTATTGTCTCCCACGTGGACAAAGAGACATCGCACATTGCTAGTCTAAATCACAAAATGATCATCATCGATCAACAAAAATTGTCAATTACAATAAGCTGTAAATAAATGAGCTTAGCTTCATGTCCCATAACCACTGGCTTAACTTAAATATTTACAAACAAATTGTAGATTTCCACTCAAAGATTGTCACAAGAGTTTCAATCGAACGAGTCAAAGAATTAATTGACCAAGTAAAGCAAGCATTTCATACCACTTGTTTTACTAAGCCGTTTAATTAGATTTCTCATACGAATGAGTTAAAGGATTGTATATATACTAATAGGTTGGAAAACGATTTTATAAACGAGCTTGATATTGAAAATAGTGTTAACATCATTTTGATGAAAGAGTTTTGATATTACTACTAGTATATAAACCTTTGCATTTTAAAGTGACAAATCACCAAAAATGATTGTAAAAACAATCATTCACCAAAAATTCACATTCGAAGATGTGAATCAAATCCAAAGAAATCGATACCAAATCCATCGAAATGGATATTCTCAAAAATTCCGAAAAAGAAGTTATCAAAGTCAACAAAGGTGATAACAACAAATTGGATTAGCACGAATCGATTAAAATTGGAAACCTAAGAAAAATAGGCAAATTTAACCCAAACAAATTGGTCCAGTCGACTGACACAATTCCTGAAAACTTTTATTTCCAGGTTCAGTCGACTGAACCAGGGTGGTTGGTCGACTGAATCATGCTTGGAAACTTTCGATTTCCAGGCTCAGTCGACTGACCCAGAGAGGTCAGTCAATTGATACTGGCCCAGGAAATTTCCTGGATTCGGCTCAGTCGACTGACTTTCTGGTTCAGTCGACTGAATTGGAATTTCCAGTAATTTCAGCCTAGCCCCTAAGTGGGGCAAAAATCCAACAAATTGCGATCGGACGAGCGATGGGCACTAAGGGTTTATGCCAATCGGCAGCCTAGCCCTATAGGCTCTTCGATGCATCACCAAAAACATGTTCAAGCATCAAAGCTAGGATTTTTAAAGATTTTGACTTCAAAGCACCAAAAATTGGAATATTCATAAAACCAATTCAATCCAAAGCAAAATGAACAAGTATAGATGTTAAGAATTCATACCTAACAACGATGAAGGCTATAGACATAGACATGAGTTCAAAAACTCACCTTTTACTCAAAAACAATGAAGGAGAGGCTTTTAAAACAAGGCAAGATCAACCACTCTTCAATCTCAACTCGAGAAGCTTCAATCTAAGCTCATAAGAAAATATTTCCTAAGTGAGGGTTTAGGAATTCCTGAAAATGGAAGAGGGATTGAAATGGAGAAGATGGAGAGGATGCTTACCAAAGCTTCTCTTGGATTTTGGACTTGAATTTGAGTTTTATAATCAAAGCTAGGGCTTAGGAATTTCTATTTCCTTTTCTCTTCCCCCATTTTTACAAAATCTTGAAATGTTAGGAAATGAGAATGAATGAAGAGGAGAAGGGGGTGGAGCTAGGGTCTTATGTTAGGTTATTGGGCTGAAACCCAAACCCAAAGCCCTAAGCGAAAATGTCAAAATTCAAGCTAACTCCAAACATATCGATGTTTATACTCAAAAAGGTCGTAAATGCCATTTTGTACTCAATATGATGGTCTGGTGTCCTAATTCGGCTGTTTGCAAAAAGTATCTTTTTGGACTTTAATCTGACTAACGATGCTATATTTAAACAAAATATTTAAATATACAATCGTAAAATATGCAGGTTGTTATAGACTCCCCTCCTTAAAGAAATTGTGTCCTCGCAATACTTAAGAAAATAAAATAAAAAGCAACAACCATATAAGCATATCAACGTAAAAGAAAATTTGATGTAAGAAGTTCACCCTAAAGAGCACGAGAGAATAAGTCCGGATGTGTTCGCTCATAAGTCAAATTAGGTGAAACTTCAATTCCTTCAATAACACAGGCCTCAAGAATAAAAATCGCAATCTCTAAAGAATTTCCGTAGTTGAGAGATGTGGAAAATGTCATAAATAGCAAAAAATCGAGCCGGTACAACAACGTAGTTCAACAAAGGTACGCCCGAGGAATCCGAAACTCGAATAATTTGGAACAATAACGTAGTACAATAACGGTACATCAAACAAACCTGTCAAAAGATCATTCCATTTGGACATCATCAAAGAAACAACCATTTGTTGGCTACGACTATGGGTATTGGCAACACGATTTCCCTTTTCAAAGTATAAAGAATATTAAGATCAAAAGGTGAAAAGAACACGAGCCAACGTTGTTGATGCAAGTTAAGTTCCTTTTTGAGAAAATGAGTACTCCAAATATTTATGATCGGTGTAGAGAACAATTTCTCTCCCCAAAATAATGACGCCAAATTTCTAAAAACAAAAACAATAGCCGCGAGCACTAGATCATGAGTGGCATACCTATTCTCGAAAGGCTTTTAAATATATAGAAGCATAAATAATAGAACATTCTCATTTGCAAGAGAACGACACCTAAACCAATAAGACTAGCATCGGCATAAACAATAAAGTCTTGGTTCCCTTTGGGAACCACAAGAATAGGAGTATCGAAAAAGAGTTATTTTATCCTCTTTCCCAAAAAGCTAAGACTCTCAAAATTACAATTAACTTTATGTAATCATCTTTCTAGAAAAAATTACTTATTACAAGTCAATTTACTGTGTCTGATTGTCTCATCATAGCGTTTAGGAAATTCCTATCGATAATGTTGATCAAGTGCATCTACCAGAATTCTTAAAGCACTCAATGGGCAAAACAACACAAAATCATCTTTTATATGATAAAAATATCTCTCAAAAATATTTCGAATATTCTTTACTCGTTTTAAAAAAACCAAAATCCAATTATACTTATAAATATCTTATGAAAAATATTTGCAAAATTTTAAATTGCTATTTTCATCCATAATCAATTAATTCTAAGACGTACTCATCGAGATATTCGTCGAACACTTGATTCATAAGATGGATGAAATAAACTAGACAGATCGAATGACATCACGAGTCCTTCATACAAATCATATCGAGTGCACAAAGTGGTAAGGGGAACACTATCGTCCGCAACTCATAGCTAATAAAAATGGCGGCAAAGTCGAACTGAAAATACCTTAGCACCACTCAATAGATTCGCTTAGGCGATAATCCTAAGACAAACTCAAAAATACCAGAAAATTCACAAACTTCTTGAATGAAGAGAATAACATCTTTCTCAATAAGTGGGTCAAGAGAATAAAATGATGCCACCAAATTGGAATCGAAATCAACAAGAAAAATAGAAATCTGCTTAACAGATTGAGAATATCGAAGATGGATAGTCCACACGGGACACAGGATATGGCTTCATAATGATTAAGCCGATCCTTTCACAAAAATCAATTCCAAAGCCTAAGTAACGCATAACATGCAAATCGGATCGGAAAGAATAATCACATAAAATAATCTTGACATCTTTTCAAAGCAAACTGAGCGTTGTGGATCCACTATTCGGATTCGCAATTCTCAGTGAAGTCATCAAGCTTAAAATATATAAAGAAAAAGAATCAACAAGTTCTTTTGATTTAAAAATAATGAGATGAACCCATATCAACAAGAACTCGAATAGGATAATCACAAAACAAATGTCATCAAGGACTGAATGAGAAATAATAACCATATAAGCATATCAACGTAAAAGAAAAATTGATGTAAGAAGTTCACCCTAAAGAGCACGAGAGAATAATTCTGGATGTGTTCGCTCATAAGTAAAATTAGGTGAAACTTCAATTCCTTCAATAACATAGGCCTCAAGAATAAAAATCGCAAATCCTAAGGAATTTCCGTAGTTGAGAGACGTGGAAAACGTCATGAATAACGGAAAATCGAGCCGGTACAACAACGTAGTTCAATAACGGTACGCCCGAGGAATCCAAAACTCGAATAATTTGGAACAACGACGTAGTACAATAACGGTACATCGGACGAACCTGTCAAAAGATTATTCCATTCGGACATCATCAAAGAAATAGCCATTTGTTGTCTACGACTATGGGTATTGGCAACACGATTTCCCTTTTCAAAGTTTAAAGAATATCAAGATCAAAAGGTGAAAAGAACTCGAGCCAACGTTGTTGATGCAAGTTAAGTTCCTTTTTGAGAAAATGAGTACTCCAAATATTTATGATCGGTGTAGAGAATAATTTCTCTCGCAAAAATAATGATGCCAAATTTCTAAAAACGAAAACAATAGCCACGAGCACTAGATCATGAGTGGCATACCTATTCTCGATAGGCTTTTAAATATATAGAAGCATAAATAATGGAACGTTCTCTGTTGCAAGAGAACGGCACCTAAACCAATAAGACTAGCATCGGCATAAACAATAAAGTCTTGGTTCCCTTTGGGAACCACAAGAATAGGAGTATCGGGAAAGAGTTCTTTTATCCTTTTTCCCGAGAAGTTAAGACTCTCAAAATTACAATTAACTTTATGTAGTCATCTTTCTAGAAAAATTTACTTATTACAAGTCAATTTACTGTGTCTGATTGTCTCATCATAGCGTTTAGGAAATTCCTAACGATAACGTTGATCAAGCGCATCGAACAGAATACTTAAAGCACTCAATGGGCAAAACAACACAAAATCATCTTTTATATGATAAAATTTCTCTCAAAAATATTTCGAATATTCTTTACTCGTTTTAAAAAAACCAAAATCCAATTATACTTAAAAATATATTATGAAAAAGATTTGCAAAATTTTAAATTGTTGTTTTCATCCATAATCAATAAATTCTAAGACGGACTCATCGAGATATTCGCCGAACACTCGATTCATAAGATGGTTGAAATAAACTAGACAGATCGAATGACCTCACGAGTCCTTCATAAGAATCATATCGAGTGCAGAAAGCGGTAAGGGGAACACTATCGTCCGCAACTAATAGCTAATGAAAACTGGGGGCAAAGTTGAACTGAAAATACCTTAGCACCACTCAATAGATTCGCTTAGGCGATAATCCTAAGACAAACTCAAAAATACCAGAAAATTCACAAACTTCTTGAATGAAGAGAATAACATCTTTCTCAATATGTGGGTCAAGAGAATAAAATGATGCCACCAAATTGGAATCGAAATCATCAAGAAAAATAGAAATCTGCCTAAAAGATTGAGAATATCGAAGATGGATAGTCCACACGGGACACATGATATGGCTGCATAATGGTTAAGCCGATCCTTTCACAAAAATCAATTCCAAAGCCTAAGTAACGCATAACATGCAAATCGAATCGGAAAGAATAATCACATAAAATAATCTCGAAATCTTTTCAAAGCAAACTGAGCGTTGTGGATCCACTATTCGAATTCGCAATTCTCAGTGAAGTCATCAAACCCATAATATTTAAATAAAAAGAATCAACAAGTTCTTTTGATATAAAAATAATGAGATGAACCCATATCAACAAGAACTCGAATAGGATAATCACAAAACAAATTTCATCAAGGACTGAATGAGAAATAACAACCATATAAGCATATCAACATAAAAGAAAATTTAATGTAAGAAGTTCACCCTAAAGAGCACGAGAGAATAAGTCCGGATGTGTTCGCTCATAAGTCAAATTAGGTGAAACTTCAATTCCTTCAATAACACAGGCCTCAAGAATAAAGATCGCAATCCCTAAGGAATTTACGTAGTTGACAGACGTGGAAAACGTCATGAATAGCAGAAAATCAAGCCGGTACAACAACATAGTTCAATAATAGTACGCCCGAGGAATCCGAAACTCGAATAATTTGGAACAACGACGTAGTACAATAATGGTACATCAGATGAACCTGTCAAAATTTCATTCCATTTGGACATCATCAAAGATACAACCATTTGTTGTCTACGATTATGGGTATTGGCAACACGATTTCCCTTTTCAAAGTATAAAGAATATCAAGATCAAAAGGTGAAAAGAACTCGAGCCAACGTTGTTGATGCAAGTTAAGTACCTTTTTGAGAAAATGAGTACTCCAAATATTTATGATCGGTGTAGAGAACAATTTCTCTCCCAAAAAAAATGATGCCAAATTTCTAAAAGCGAAAACAATAGCCGCGAGCACTAGATCATAAGTGGCATATCTATTCTCGATAGGCTTTTAAATATATAGAAGCATAAATAATAGAACAATCTCTTTTGTAAGAGAACGGCACCTAAACTAATAAGACTAGCATCGGCATAAACAATAAAGTCTTGGTTCACTTTGGGAACCACAAGAATAGGAGTATCGGAAAAGAGTTCTTTTATCCTCTTTCCTGAAAAGCTAAGACTCTGAAAATTACAATTAACTTTATGTAATCATCTTTCTAGAAAAATTTACTTATTAGAAGTCAATTTACTATGTCTGATTGTCTCATCATAGCGTTTAGGAAATTCCTATCGATAACATTGATCAAGCACATCGACCAGAATTCTTAAAGAACACAATGGGCAAAACAATACAAAATCATCTTTTATATGATAAAAATATCTCTCAAAAATATTTCTAATATTCTTTACTCGTTTTAAAAAAAACCAAAATCCAATTATACTTATAAATGTCTTATGAAAAAGATTTGTAAAATTTTAAATTACTGTTTTCATCCATAATCAATAAATTCGAAGATGGACTCATCGAGATATTCACCGAACACTCGATTCATAAGATGGATGAAATAAACTAGACAGATCGAATGACGTCACGAGTCCTTCATAAGAATCATATCGAGTGCAGAAAGCGGTAAGGGGAACACTATCGTCCGCAACTCATAGCTAATGAAAACTGGCAGCAAAGTCGAACTGTAAATACCTTAGCACCACTCAATAGATTCGCTTAGGAGATAATCCTAAGACAAATTGAAAAATACCAGAAAATTCACAAACTTCTTGAATGAAGAGAATAACATCTTCCTCAATAAGTGGGTCAAGAGAATAAAATGATGCCACCAAATTAGAATCGAAATCATCAAGAAAAAATAGAAATCTGCTTAACAGGTTGAGAATATCGAAGATGGATAGTCCACACGGGACATAGGATATGGCTTCATAATGATTAAGCCGATCCTTTCAGAAAAATCAATTCCAAAGCCTAAGTAACGCATAACATGCAAATGGATCGGAAAGAATAATCACAAAATAATCTCGACATCTTTTCAAAGCAAACTGAGTGTTGTGGATCCACTATTTGGATTCGCAATTCTCAGTGAAGTCATCAAGCCCAAAATATTTAAAGAAAAAGAATCAACAAGTTCTTTTGACATAAAAATAATGAGATGAACCCATATCAACAAGAACTCGAATAGGATAATCAAAAAACAAATGTCATCAAGGACTGAATGAGAAATACCTTGACTAAGGGAAGTGTTACTAGGGGCGTGCACAACATTCAGCTCTCCCTTTCTCTTGCTTTGAAGTTTTGGGAAAGAAGATATATAATGATCCGAACCTTTGCAATAGCGACAAGAAATAGGCCTTGGACACCTATTTATATAGTGGTCCTTAGAGCCACAATTGTAGCATTCTCCATGATTAGGGATTGGAGTCTTTGCTACTGAAGTCACTTGCTTCATTCTCTTGTTAGGATTAGGACTTTCAAACTTAATAAAGGGATGTCTCTTCTTATTGACTCTCACAATCTCAACAATGCTTTCTTTATCGGCCTCTTCAAGTAGAAGAGCGATATCTACAAGCCGATCGAAAGAAACTTCTAGTTTCAGAAGTGAAGGCTGTTTGAGGTCCTTATTCAACCAATAGAATAACCTCAGATTTTTCTTCAATGAGGTATTGATATACTCGACCCCATATTTAGAGAGAGATTCAAAAGATGTGACATAATCCGTCACAGAAGATTCACCTTGAATAAGGTCAATAAAACGCCGAGCTAAAGTTACTTTTTCAGCCTTTGGCACAAATTTCAACTCAAACCTTTCTCGGAATTGCTCCCAAGTAAGATCTGCTTTGATAATCTCCGAAATCAAAAGCTCATACCAATCTAATGCTCTTTCTTGGAGCATGCTAGAAGCCACTTGGACTAGATGGAGATCAACAAGATTCATGCGAGAAAAGATGCGGTCGCATGATCTAAGCCAAGCTTGGATTTCTAAACACTTTCAGATCCCTTGAATGGCCTTCCATCCAATTCGGTATAGCCTCTGCACAAGCGTGCAAACCCGAATCTAGGATGAGTAGGCTCTGGAATGGGTCTGACAGCTTGAGCATTCTTTACAAGATCTAAAAGCTACTGGGCAGACATGAATACTCCATCCTAGGGAGCAGCACTAGATTGACCGGCGTTGGAACGGCCTGCTCTAACCATTTCTCTTCTTTAAGAAAGAAAGAAAAAAGAAAAGGTTATTCTCAAAATGAATATCAAACAATCATGATTGATAAAACAAGGCATCATAAAAGAAAATAGGATAGAACAGGTCCTAAGACTCAGTTAAATCCTATGGCACGACTCCTAAGAAGGACATAGGACAATGATTCTTGCTAGATTATTCTACATTGTTCCGAAGTTTGGCTTTGATACCAATCTGTGATGCCCCATCTCTATACTCACACTAGCCAAGGACACTACGAGGTAATGCTGCCAACTAGCACAAATAATAAGGCTGTTGAGGAGCGACCATCCATGTAATTTCTTTGTGCGAGCACCGTTATGTCAGATAGTATAACATGCATTTCATTTTAAGAGAAATCCGACGTACCGATACAAACTCAAAACTACTGCATAGTGGCCATATGATCTTCGGAAACAAATATAGAAATAAGAATAACACAAATTAGTCACAGATATCCATATCACAAAGGTGGAAATAGATATGAATATAACATATAGAAGTGTACATCAGAGTAGTGGTCAAACAAGATCCACAATATCACAAAAGAATAGATACAAGTGCTACACAAAAGAATATGTACACATCAAGGAGTCTCTATCTCGAATGTATATTGACAAAAACTACTAAACTAAGTAGTTAGACAAAAGTCAGATGATGGTCCCAGATAAGGAGTCAAGCAGAAGCACCTATAACATCTCGGTCTGACCCGAGTATTATTTAACAAGAAAATAATAAACGGATCAGTCTAGCTATAAATATCAGATAAAATGAAATAGGATAAGAGATATGACTAAAACGTATGATAACAATAATGCCATACTATGACAAGTATACATTTAACAACAACCACAAAAATCATACAATATCTCAAGAAATCTCAAACACAGAAAAAAATGTCATATTCTTTAATTTATTCACCAAACCACAAACATTGATAAAGCATATCAATGCCAATCTCAAAAGTTAGGGAAACACAAATTCCAGAAACCATCAATTAGAAATCCAGAAAACACAAATGAGCCGAAACTCCTCCAAACGAGCTAAAGCTCCTCCAAACAAGGTATAGTCCCCCATTGCGGACTATGAGCCGAAGCTCCTCCAAATGAGTCAAAGCTCCCCCAAACGAGCCGAAGCTCCTCCAAACGAGCGGAAGCTCTTCTAAACGAGCCGAAGCTCCTCCAAACGAGACGAAGCTCCTCCAAATCGAGGTATAGTCCCCCACGTGGACAAAGAGAGGCAAAGCTCAACATAGTGGGGTATTGTCCCCCACGTGGACAAAGAGACATCGCACATTGCTAGTCTAAATCACAAAACGATCATCATCGATCAACAAGAAGTGTCAATTATAGTAAGCTGTAAATAAATGAGTTTAGCTTCATCTCCCATAACCACTGGCTTAACTTAAATATATATGAACAAATTGTAGATTTCCACTCGAAGATTGTCACAAGAGTTTCAATCGAACGAGTCTAAGAATTAAACGACAAAGTAAACGCAAGCATTTCTACCACTTGTTTTGCTAAGACGTTTAATTATATTTCTCATACGAATGAGGTAAAGGTTTGTATATACTAATAGGTTGGAAAATGGTTTTATAAACGAGCTTGATATTGAAAATGGTGTTGAAATCGTTTTGATGAAAGAGTTTTGATATTTACTACTAGTATAGAAACCTTTTCATTTTAAAGTGATAAATCACCAAAAATGATTGAAAAAACAATCATTCACCAAAAATTCACATTCGAAGACGTGAATCAAATCCAAAGAAAGCGATACCAAATCCATCAAAATGGATATTCCCAAAAATCCCCAAAAAGAAATTATCAAAGTCAACAAAGGTGATAACAACAAATTGGATTATCACGAATCGATTAAAATTGGAAACCCAAGCAAATTTGGCTGAGACAGCAGATTCGGTCGATTGGACCAGGGTGGTCAGTCGACTGACACAATTCCTAGAAATTTTCCGTTTCCAGGTTCAGTCGACTGGACCTGGGTGGTCAGTCGACTGAATCATGCCTGGAAACTTTCGGTTTCTAGGCTCAGTCGACTGACCCAGAGAGGTCGGTCGACCGATACTGTCCCAGGAAATTTCTTGGGTTTGGTTCAGTCGACTGACTTTCTAGTTCAGTCGACTGAATTGGAATTTCCAATAATTTCAGCCTAGCCCCTAAGTGGGGCAAAATCCAACAAATTGCGATCAGACGAGCGATGGGCACTAGGGGTTTATGTCAATCGGCAACCCTGCCCTATAGGCTCATCGATGCATCACCAAAAACATTTTCAAACATCAAAGCTAGGATTTTTAAAGATTTTGACTTCAAAACACCAAAAATTGGAATATTCATAAAACCAATTCAATCCAACGCAAAATGAACAAGAATAGATGTTAGGAATTCATACCTAACAACAGTGAAGGTTATAGACATAGATGTGAGTTCAAAAACTCATCTTTTACTCAAAAACAATGAAGGAGAAGCTTTTAAAACAAAGCAAGATCAATCACTCTTCAATCTCAACTCAAGAAGCTTCAATCTAAGCTCATAAGAATTTTTTTCCTAAGTTAGAGTTTAGGAATTTCTGAAAATGGAAGAGGGATTGAGATGGAGAAGGTGGAGAGGATGCTTACCTAAGCTTCTCTTGGATTTTGGACTTGAATTTGAGTTTCCTAACCAAAGCTAGGGCTTAGGAATTTCTATTTCCTTTTCTCTTCCCACATTTCTTCAAAAGATTGAAGTGTTAGGAAATGAGAATGAATGAAGAGGAGAAGGGGGTGGATCTAGGGTCTTATGTTAGGTTATTGGTCTGAAACCCAAACCCAAAGCCCTAAGTGAAAATGTCAAAATTCAAGCTAACTCCAAACATATCGATTTCTCAAAAAGGTCATAAACGCCATTTTGAACTTAATGGGAGAGGTCTCGAGTCCTAATTCGGTTGTTTGCAAAAAGTAGCATTTTGGACTTTAATCCGACTAATGATGCTATATTTAAATAAAATATTTAAATATACAATCGTAAACTATGCGGGTTGTTACATCTGGTTTGTTTGATTTGGTTTAAAGTTTGCTTTAATGATTTTTGTTGTTTATAAAATTTGATCAGATAAAAGAAATGAGAAGCAAGAAATATCGTGTTTATATGATCTTGCTTCTCATTTTATTTTAATTTTCAAAAATAAAAGCAAGATATTGACACTTGTTAATTTTAATGGTAAAACCCATTACACTTGTAAATCTACATTCTTAAAATTTCAACACCTGTTAGTTAATGTGCCAAAGGCTTAAGACTTGTTCCCTTTTATTTTTATATTATATATTAATTTTAAAATTTTCATTTTTTTATTTTATAAATAGATTAATAGATTTCCTTTGTTTTTATAAAGACATTTATTTAAATTTAAATTGAAATTAAAATAAAAATTAAAATTTGAATTATAATCCATTTATATATGAATAAATCAATACTAATTCTATTTGCCTTGAAAATTTTCAAATCAATTCCAAATTGAATTCCAGAAATTCAAATAATTACTAATTTTGAATTTGATAAAATTTGGAAGGTCACAGATTTCCCCCCTTAAGGAAATTTCGTCCTCGAAATTTGAAAGAGAGAGGAAGACAAACAACGATATTAGAACAAAGAAAAAGATAGAGGAATGGCTTACCAAATTAAGCCGGAATATCCACTCTGCAATTGAGATAGGACTTCTGCATGCTATCCTCTTTTTCCCAAGTACAGTCATTTGGATCACCACTCCATTGCACTTTAACTAATTTCACAACTTTATTCCTCAATTGCTTTTCATCACGATCAATTATTTTCAATGGTTCTCTTTTAACTGCCAGATTTGGTATAATTTCCAAATCCTACTAAGCCGCTTCTTCGATGATACTGTCTGGATCGTGCACATATTTTCGGAGGTGAGAAATATGAATAACATTATGCACGCCAGATAACCAGTTAGGTTGCTGCACTCGATATGCCAGAGAATCGATCCTCTCCAGTATAGGAAAAGGGCCAATATATCGTGGTGCCATCTTACCAGTCTTTCAAACCTCAACACACCACGCATGGGAGAAACTTTGAGGAAAACAGAGTCTCTAACCTAGAATTTTAAATCCCTTCTTCTGAGATCGTTATAACTCTTTGACGACTTTGAGCAGTTTTCAACTATTTTCGAATAAAATCAACTTTTTTAGTAGCTTCCTTAATCATATCTGGTCCAAGGACAAGTCTATCACCAGACTCAATCCAGCATGCCGGTGATCGACATGGACGACCATATAAAGCTTCGAAAGGAGCCATTTCGATGCTGGCCTGATAGCTATTATTATATGAGAATTCTACCAGATGCAAATGATCCTCCCAAGAACCGCCAAAGTCAAGTATACAAGCACGCTATAGGTCATCTAGGATTCAGTTTATCCATTTAGTCTGCCCATCAGACCGCGGGTGGTAAACAGTACTGAAGTTCAGTTTGGCTCCCAATGCAGCTTGAAATGCCTTCCAAAATCTAGTAGTGAGGATCGATCATAATCACTCACTATACTGCTGGGTATACCATGGAGATGAACAATCTTTTTTATATACATCTCTGCTAAGCTTGCTGCTGTCCGGGTGGATTTCACTGGGATGAAGTGGGCGGTTTTAGCCAGACGATCCACAATAACCCAAATTGCTTCATTCCCTTTTCGATTACGTGGCAGCCCGTCTATAAAATCCATAGACACTTGATCCCATTTCCACTTAGGTACCTCCAATGGTTGGAGTAAACCCGCCATTTTCTTTTGATCACTTTTAATTTGTTGACAAGTAGCACAACGACTTACGTATATCGATATATCCCTTTTCATTGTTTTCCACCAAAAAGTTCTTTTGATATCTCGATACATCTTATTAACTCCTGGATGAATACTAAGTTTAGACTTGTGACACTCGTCCAAAACTTCCCGCTTAAGGTGAAGGATACCTGGAACGCACATCCTGCCTTTCAGCCTTATAATTCCATTATTATCGGTTCCAAAATTGGAATCCTTACCATGAAAAATTCTTTTACAAATTCCTCGAAGAAACTGGTCTTCTTTTTGCTTGCTGGCGATATTTTCAAGGAGAGTAGGAGTGACAATAAGATATACAAGAACAACATGTCTCCTACTTAAAGCATCAGCAATTACATTGGCTTTTCTGGGCGTATATTGAATATCTAGGTCATAGGACGCTAGAAATTCTAACCAACGTTGTTGTCTCAGATTTAAATCTTTCTGGGTGAAGAGATATTTCAAAGATTTATGGTCGGTGAATAATTTGAATTTTTCACCTAAAGATTGAGAGTTCATTAAGTATATTTATTAAGTTAAGTTAAAATCTTAAATCATTAGAAAAGCTGAAAGAGATTCTTACCCAGAAGATAGTGTTGCTAGATTTTCAAAGCCAAAATAACAGCTAGAAGCTCGAGGTCGTTGGTTGGGTAGCTTTTCTCATGTGGACGTAATTGTCTACTCGCGTAGGAAATTACTCTACCATTTTGCATTAGCACAGCACCCACACCATCACCACAAGAATTTGTATAAACATATAAGCCTTGGTTCCAGTTCATAATAGCGAGAACAGGAGCGATGGTCAATCTTTTCTTCAAATCCTGGAATGCTTCATCACATTTCGGAGTCCAATCAAACTTAGCATGCTTCATAGTTAGCTTAGTCAATGGACTAGCTATCTTAGACAGATCCAAAACAAACTTCTGGTAATAACCCGCTAAACCCAAAAAAACTTTGAACTTCTTTTGGAGTAGTGGGTTTCCTCCAGTCAAGAATAGCGGAAATCTTGCTTGGGTCAACAGAGATTTTTTCTTCGTAAAAAATGTGACCGAGAAATCTAACTTCTTTGACCCAAAAATTACACTTAAAAAATTTGGCGAATATAATATTCTTCCTCAATATCTCCAAAACAATTCTTAAGTGCTCAGCATGCTCATCTTTGATTTTGGAATAGATCAGAGTATCGTCAACAAACACAAGAACAAATTTGTTCAACACTTCTCGAAACAGACGGGCTATTAAGTCTACGAAGTATGCGGGAGCATTGGTTAGTCCGAAAAGCATGACTAACCATTCATAGAATATGTCAGAACTCCTAAAGGCCGTCAAGTGAACACGGTCTTCAGCAATTCGTAGCTGATGGAATCCCTGGGCTAGATCCATCTTAGAAAAGAATCGAGCGCCATGAAGTTGATCAAACAAGTCGTCGATTCTGGGTAAAGGGAATTTGTTTTTGAGAGTTAGTTTATTGAGATCGCGGTAGTCCACGCATAATCTCAAAGATCTGTCAGATTTGGCTACGAACACCACAACTGAACCCCAATCAGAAACACTAGGACGTATTAGTCCTTTTTTTAGCAAATCTCAATTTTGCTTGACCAACTCTATTCTTTCCCTGGGTGCCATCCTGCGACTTGCATGAACGACAGGACAAGCATTGGGTACTAAGTCAATTATGAATTCAATTTCTCTATGTGGAGGTAAGTATTTTACTTCTTAGAACACGTTTGGAAATTCCTGGACAATGGGTATAGATTCCAGACTAGGTTCGGGATACCCCAAGGTATACATCAACTCATCTCTTTTAGGACTCGGATCCTCACAAGAAATCTCAATGAAATCCCCAAATTTGGTTCTGATCGAAATCATTCGATTGTTACAATCTAATTTGGCTTCATATTTCATTAGCTAATCCATTCCGAGTAAGATTTCAAATTCATTAAAATCGAGGACAAAGAGACAGATAGGAATTGTTAACAAGAATACGAAATAGGAACGTGTCTACATCATAGAAAAAGGTTCGTAGGGCCACCAACTGGATTCTTTACACAAATGGGCTCGTCGTCAAATTCAGGTTCAAGTTTTAATTCATTTACAGTTTGCTGGGAGATAGAACTATGTGTAGAGCCCGTGTCAAACAAAACTCTAAAAATTCTATCATAAATAGCAAGGTTACCTTCTAAAACTCCTTTTCCTTTATCTGCTTTAGAGGTTGAAGGTTTATCTTTAACCGTGTACACGTTTGATACCTGAGCTTGCTTCATGGTTGGGCAATCTTTAACTTCGTGTCCTGGTTTTTGACAATAATAGCATTTCTTGGGTCTTGTTTGTACAGATTGATCCCTCTTTGGGTTCTTACAACTGCTCGAATAATGGCCTTTCTCTAAACAATTAAAATATGTAACACCCTTGGCTTGGCTGTCCTAGTTATTCTTCTTCTCCTTTCCCTTCCACGGTTTCTTTCCTCCTAACTTTCTTTTCTTCCAATTCGGATTGCTTGTCTTCCCTTTTTCCCCCGGGACTTCCTGCATATCCAAGGTAGCGTATCGATAACCCATATCGATCAAATCAGAAAAGGATTCTTTAACGTGGGCGGTCATCCTTTCATGGAATTTCTTGTTCATTCCACGAATAAACCTTTCACTTTTCTTCAGAGATTTGTTTACCAGCTCCGGACCAAAACGAGATAATTCGTTGAATTTTTTTAAGTACTCCTCAATTGATAAACTCCCCTGCTTCAAGTCCATAAACTCCTGGTACATTCTAGAGATACCAACAGAAGGCATATATTGTTTCTCAAACACCTCCTTAAACCGTTCCCAAGAGAACTCATCTTCCGGCTCATCCACAATAACTATTTCCCACCAAGCTAGAGCTTCCTCTTGGAGTTGCCAAGAAGCTATTAATCGCATTTGATCGTCTTCTAACTTCAACCTCTAAAATTATTTCACATGATCTGATCCATGTTTGTGCTTCAACAATAGACTCCTTGCCGGTGAATGGCTTTCCACCAAGTCTCAAGAAAATTTTATATGGATCAGCCAGATTCGGCTGAGTTTGAGTAGATAATGCTGCTTTTGCTGTTGCGGGGACTTGACCAATTGAAGTGTTACTTCCCCGTCCCCTAGCTCGTCCTCTTCTCCTACTCATTCTCACTATCTGTAAATAGTAAGAAAACTTGATTTAGATATAAAGACCAGATATCTTAGTGAATATCAACAGTTTAAAGGAATGGACCAAGAAATTTTAGAGTTTTGATCTCTCGGGTTATACTCATTCTAGGGTATACTTCACCCTTTCTCTAATGAGCCACCTAATGTGTTATACTCCGTAACTAAAGTTCTTACTCAACCTTTAGCTCTGATACCACTTGTCAAGACCCGAAATCCAGCGGTTGAAAATCGACATCAAATACCTCACTTGTATTCCACTGCCAGAGATTCAAACGTTGAACTCTAGTTCGGATGGAGCTCATAACAACATTAGATGAATATAAACAGCGGAAACAAAAGATGATTCCATTAATCAATACCACAGATACAACATCAAATTACAACATATAACCACCATCATACAAGATTCATTTATACATGATACAACAACAACCGATAACACCAAAGTGGAACCACGGAGTCTTCAAAAAGAAAGAGAGAGAATTCCAACTAAGCACCTTCTACCAACTTCAAAGCTTCCAAAATCCATTAACTCCAAAAGACTTCAAAGATCCAAGCTACTATCCAAGCTAGCTCCAAAACACGGATAGCCTGCTTCTACGCTACCCGTGTAGAAATTTTGGGCACCCAGAGTTTAGAAAGGGAACAATAAACTCCGGCTCAGTCATGGGAGTGGTATGAGTAAACAAAAGCAGTTGTTTATATAAAAATAGTTTATAAAAGAAATTCGATATGCTTGTTTTGAAAATGAAACTACCATAAGACCTCCCACCGCACACACAATGCAATCGTAGAATTAGAGGAGATTTCTTCTTATAATAGTCAAACATGCTTGATACGAGAAAATTCTTAAATATTATTATTAATGCATAGTGTAGAAAAACATTTCGAATGTATAATATTAATTTTAGCTAGCATACCACCACTCTGGTATACCGACTATAGCTACCATGTTTTACGGAAGGTTGCCGCCACGCTGCATGGCAGGTTATACAACTAATACTGATAGGGCTCGTATTGTTTCTTCGGATTTCCAACAAATGGTCAGGCTAAGGAACTTCCTATGCCACATGGGTACACCTCTGGAGGGACGTCCCGAGAACTTAATCAGCTCTCTGCCAACACATGGCCGGGTTACCTCTGTAACTAGGTAACTACTACGCGAGTATGTTATCCCCCGGTCGTTAGCGACCTTTATCCGAGGGCCCTCAACCACAAAGTAATAAATTTGCAGCAACCACATAGGTTAAATATCTGGGCTCCATACCATGATACCAACTTTTTCCAAAAGGGAATAGACATACCCTAAAGGGCGCGACCCTCATAACCTTGCCGCATCTTTCCTGTTTTGACCATTTTCGGGGTGAGAGGTCCGACGAGGTCTCGTCCACAAAGCTACGCTTTACACAAAAGCCATGCTTTGATCAACAAATGATCACTAACACACAGCAGCACTCAGCATGCCACATAACCAAATTGGGAGTATATCACTAATAACCATCAAAAACATAACCTCTGAGCTCGTACGTTTCAGAGAAGGGTATTAATTGATTAAATCCTTAATTACTTATTAATTAATTCTTGATTATTAATTGTTTAAATCCTTAATTACTAATTAATTAATTCTTAATTATTAATTAATTAAATCCTTAATTACTTATTAATTAATTATTAATTATTACTTAATTAAATTCTTAATTATTTATAAATTAATTATTCCTTAATTAATGATTAATTAATTCTTAATTATAAATTATAAATTAATTAACCTTAATTATTAATTTAGTAAACCTTAATTATTAAGTAATTAATTAGGTAATTGTTCTTTAATTAATTAAATTAACAAATCATTAATTACTTAAATGAATTTAAAGATAAGCCATTATATCTTTATTAACTACTTTAATTACCATTTTAACCTTGTTTAATTAATTATCATTATCACACTAATTATTTTAAGACTTTAAAGTTTGATTAGTCTTTAGAAAACATTTCATTTTTTATAATTATTTTCTTAATTACAAAAATTAAGTTTATTTAAAATAAACATTTAAAATTAAGGTTATATGTTTATTAAACACTTTACTTAATTAAATTAAATTATAAAAACTTTTGCTAATTCTAATTTAACTTAAAAACAATTATTTAGAAAACACGGATTGAGAATGTTTTAAATTTTTAATTTATTTTAAAATTTTGAAAACTGTTTTCAATCGGTCCCGAGTGCTTCCCGAGTCAAATACCTATGTGCTTCGAGTCTTCCACGTGTGCTTACCATATTTCTCTTTTTAAAACTTAAATTTTCGTCTAAGTTTTTGCAAACCCGGTACCATTCAAAAATACTCGAAACAGTACTCGAGCCATCCACCCATTCCCCCGACCTCTGCTTCAAGTTAAAACACTTCCTTCCTCTACCAGGCTACTGATACAAGACCTAGTGTCATGCACATGCACAGCGGCTATGGCGAACTCCGATCGACGATACCACCTTCCACACCTCGGCGACGATCCACAAGGGCCTCACGAGCACCCAGAATCCCAAACGATTGACGAATTCGAATTTTTTGCTATCGAACCCAAACTGGAACAAGAACAACAGTCACACAATCGACTCGCACCACCACCTCAGGCCATCAGAGGCCGCTGAGTTTTTGTCAGAGCTTCGCCTAACCCTCTAGCTTTGAATCTTTTAGGTCTTATGAAGTCCAATTCAACAATGACGGTGAAATTCCTCCGTAAACAAGCTCGACCAGAAACTATGCTAAAACCCTAAAACCCTGTCGTACCGTCGCCACCATAGTTCATAAATTCATCAAACATTTTTCTGGTGATCCCTGATGACCATGTCTGCTTCAAGCATGAACACGTGGTCCAATTTCTCTCCGATGGCCAAAAATTTGTGAAACTCATGATTCCGGTCATCGATGCTTTTCTCATTAAACACCAAACAAAAAACCTTGAATTTACTTTTAAAAATCATAATTTTCGAAGTCAAATCTAGTGATATAAATGAATCAGGAAATTTTAATACTTGAATCAAAACATAGTTTTGGAGTTTTACTGTCCTTTCTTCTTTTCTGGTAATCCACTTGATAATTTTGTTTGAAGATAATTTTTAAACTTAATCTTGTTTATACAAACCAGTTTTATTTAAATCATAAAGCCTGAAATCAATTAAAGAGGAAGAATTTGATGTTCGAACAGGTTTTTGAAAACCTGGAACTAAAAAAACAGGGGTGAATGAACCTGTATATTAACATGCACATGCAAAATATACACATACACAGAGATCTGTACACATGCAAACCAAAGTTCAATCTTGCTTTCATCATGAATTCAAATCACAGATCAAACACTAGAGTTTTAAGGGGTTTACTCACCTTGATCAAGAAGAAACAGAGAATGTGTCAAATCCTGGAAGTTGATTTACTTTGAAAATCTAGGAACTTGTTTGATTTCTTTTGAAAACTGAATTCTTGAATTTGAAAATCTGGTGTTGATCTTGAAACTGAAATCTGAAGCTAGTTGCTGTTTGTCTTTTACAGATTTTTTTTGAGCTTTGAATTTTGGTTTTTAGATTTTAGATGAATTGCAGAGGTTGTTTTTCGTTGATTCCCAAGTTTAAAATAATTTGTATTTTTTTCTTGATTTTTTCTTTGTTTTCTGGTTTGTTTGATTTGTTTTTAAGTTTGCTTTGATGATTTTTGTGGTTTGTAAAATTTGATCAGATAAAAGAAATGAGAAGACGGAAATATTGTGTTTATATGATCTTGCTTCTCATTTTCTTTTAATTTTCAAAAATAAAAACAAGATATTGACACTTGTTAATTTTAATAGTAAAACCCGTTACACTTGTAAATCTACATTCTTAAAATTTTAACACTTGTTAGTCGATGTGCTAAAAGCCTAACACTTGTTCCCTTTATTTTTATATTATATATTAATTTTGAAATTTTCATTTTTTATTTTATAAATCGATTAATAGATTTCCTTTGTTTTTATAAAGACATTTATTTAAATTCAAATTCGAATTCGAATTTGAATTATAATCCATTTATATATGAATAAATCAATACTAATTATATTTGCCTTGAAATTTTTTAAATTAATTCCAAACTGAATTCCAGAAATTCAAATAAATAACTAATTTTAAATTTGATAAAATTTGGAATGTTACATATACAAAATGTAAAATATAGGTTTTTGGAGTAAAAACATAAGTCCGTAACACATTCATGATATATTCATTGAGATAAATAAACTGTAAATTGAATATGTTACTATTATTTCTGTATATATGTTATATGAATTATACATGTTTAGTTTAATGAAAAATAATTTTACAATTTTTCTTATTATGAACATGGTGTACATATTGAATTTTTTTTGATGTGGTAGATGAATTAACGAATATTAGATAACCGGATTATCTAATTAGATTAAATTTAAGATTACACAATAAATTTGAATATATGGATTTGTATGTAAAATCTTAAGAGAAAAGTAAGAATAACTATGATAATTTTAAATGTGTTTATTTGAAGTAAGAAGTATAATTTTACAACGCAATCTATGATAAATATTTTAAAATAAGTTAATTACAAATTAGGTATGTTATTTTTTATGTGATTTGTATACCTTCATAGTTTAAATTTATCTGATTAGTTTAAATTTAAGTGATTCTTTTACCGTTTTTGTTAATACAAATATGGTGTGAATATTAAAAAAATTCATATTATTATGATTTATTAGACAAATCAATGAATAACTGTTTACTAAAATTGTCTAAATAGCTTTAAGAACGTAGTTAAATTCTATTATACGATCGCAGATGTAAAATATTATAACAGAATTGAGGGAGTTATGTGGATGATTGTATAAAATTTAAAATGTAGGCATTTAAAGTTAAAAAACTATAATTTTGTAGTGGATAATATGATAAATTTATTGTTAACCCGCTTTTGAGCCTAAGCAGATTACAACTAGACTTAGAAGATCAACACAAGAACAAAACGTTTCACAAACTTGGAAATACACGTGGAAAAGCTAAAGAAATAACTTGAAGGAATTTCACTTGGATTGGAGCATACACCTTGGCTCGGTACTGAGTGGTGGCCATAGGTCGGCATCGACGTATAACATCTCCCTCATTCTCCTTTGAAACTTCACACAACTCCTACACTACTCCAATAACTCAGTATCAAGTGCCCAGAATTTGTACAATCAATTCAAAAATTGGTGAGATGACAACAAAGAAACCACGGTAACTCCAGTGCTGTTAATAGATCACTAGAATCAACTCAAGGACGATGGACAAGAGCTCGCAACACAACAATTAAGAGAGAAAAGAGCAAAGAAAAAGTCGAAAAGGAGTTTGCACTAAACTTCATAGCTCAGTACCGATTTAACCATGCTTAGATCAGTACCGAGTTGTGCTTTTAGCTCGTAATGCTTGTAATTTTCCTACGTGGCATTGGGCTATCTTCTGAACTTCATTGCAAGTGGGCTTCTGTCTCTATATCTCTTTTTCTTTATAAATACCAACCTACCTGCAACCAAAATAGGATCTAGATCTGATCTCTCTGTCATTGGCGCGGGATCTTCTTCTTCTCTTCAATCTGCATTTGATCTCTCTGCAATTGGAGACTTCTTCTCCTTCTTCAGTCATATCCTCTATCTCTTAAACATTCTAGAAATCCTACTATAAATCCGACATCCACTAGATTATGGTCAGATCTGATATAATTCATTGTAATCCGAAGAGATGACGACGAATAACAAATTATAAAATAGACATAGGCTAGAGATTGTTGAACCACTATAAAAACTCATGTGTCTCTTTTTACTTTTCTGCTACTTTTTACTTGCTTAATCTGAGATTTCTACTGCCCTTACACCAATTTTAAAGTACTAAAAAACGAAAGTGATGTTTCGGATTAATAGACGATTCCACCTAAAGTATAGGATGCTTTACTTATCTTTGCTTAATGAACTGATGAATCAGTAAACATGGGGCATAAAATCAAATGATGATGTACATAGGCTTGCTGGTAAATGGATGCAGAGTAGTGTTGTCGGATATACACTACTTGAAACGGAACCGATACGTACCTATATGGAATTTCTTTTAACAGGTATATTTCCATGCTCTTATCATCTCACCAAATATAACCAGCAGTCTTTGGATCAAGACTTGTAGTTTGTGTGACCCGCTTTTCGTACATTTTAAGTTGACAATAAACCACACATGTCCAAATCAAATTAAACGAAAAGGAGGACAGTTAATGGTAAAAGAAAACAAAGTTAGAACAGAATCTTACACGAATGGGATAACATATATTGTTTCAATATATAATCTTTACAACAGAAATTGTAAATTCATACATCAGAGTCTATTCTAAGCACGGCCGCATAAATATTTATCCTTACAAATGTTGAAAAATGACAAACACAATGGAAAAGTAAACTACGTCCATATATTGATGAAGAGATCCAGCTTTCCTCTAGAAACCCCAAGCATCTTCAGCTACTCCTTAAACTACTTGAATCTAACCTGAGTATGAAAAATACCCAGATCAGTTTGGCAAACCAATTGTGAGAATGCAAATCATAAATATATATGATAGTATCATAGATCGACTTTGATACCAAACAAAACCTTTGAAAAGAAGAGTATCTCATAAAACCACGCCACATATTTACACGGACGGGTTTTTACCTTATTATAACTAAAACATTTTTATCAAATCAGTTAATATTATTTTTAATGACATTTGTTTGAAAACATTTTTCAAATAATTCTATATAATCTTAGCCGAAATTGTTACATCTATTAAATTCCAGCATAATAGGTTTACAACAAAAACCATAAAGACTTGTTGTAACGACCCGATATTTTGTGCCATTCGCAGAAACACATGTCAGACTTGAATTGCTCAAAACATCAGATTGGAATCTATGTATTAGAACAGGAGAAACATGATTTCCAGGAAAAGGACTTATATTTAGAATAAACTATCAAAGATAAACAAATGAAGCACATTTATAATCAAGGTGCGTTAAGCTTCAACTGACAGGCCATGCACGCAATTCTCCATTGTATAAACATAGTATTTAATAGTGGAATGACAACAGTATGACAGTTTTAAAAAATTGAGGATGATTATCAAACAATTCCAGCCTTACAAATGTGGAAATTTTGATTTGAAATTTGTACACCAAAGTTCAAGGAATTTGCATCACAGCGCGGACCATAAAATTTCTACATCATAGTGCAATAAATTCTTTGAACCGAATTAAAAATACTAAATCAAAGCCAGATGTTTCGATTTTCATTGCATGGAGATCAAAGTATTGTCTAGTTATGTGAATCCACTTTAACAGCTAAAGTTGCAATAGTTTCCACCCCTTTCTTTTAATGCTTTCTTGCCTTTTCTCTGCACTTACACTGTTGTATAATCGTCAATATTATCTAGTTATTGTGATGCAATTGTACTGAAGCAAAAACAACATAAGATCAGTCACACAAAGCATAATTTGAAAACGAAGCTTAGAAATGGAAGCAACAACTATTACAGTACATAGATGGTAGTTGACGAAAACATGATATAATATGAAACTACTTTACCTGGATGGGAGGAAGTAATATTTCAGACCATGAAAAATTCCCCCATCGACCAAAGGACAGCCGGGTATTTGTCGGCTCAGTTTATGTAGTTTAAACCATAGTGGTAAAGTAGTTATCAAAATATAGACAAATACCTAACTGTACAAAAGAGCACCATCTTATTTTAGGATAGTTTTAATCAATTTATTAGATGAATATTGCATAGCCGATGTTGGAGCACAAATTTAACATAAACATCAGTCCACTAATCATGCATACAAAATCCAATGTTGATAGGGAAAGGAAGCTAGAAATAGTGAAAATAACCTAAAATGGATGATATTTATTAACACATAAATATTTGTTTTGAGCGCTTGGTTGCTTTTTTCTTCCTACCTCTAATTTCAACCAAAGATGTCAACAGGTGGGAAAGTATAGGATGCTATAGGCTAAATATGTATAGATTTTTTGATACTTGTATAAGACAACACAGATGATGCAACTTAAAGTATTAAAAAACACAAGTGATGTTTCAGATTAACAGAAGATGCCATCTAAATTATAGGATGCTTTACTTATCTTTGCTTAATGAACTGCTTAATCGGTAAACATGGGGGATAAAATCAAATGATGATGTAGATAGGCTTGCTGGTAAATGGATGCAGAGTAGTGTTGTTGGATATACACTACTTGAAATGGAACCAATACGTCCCTATATGGAATTTCTTTTAACAGGTATATTTCCATGCTCTTATCATCTCACCAAATATAACCAGCAGTCTTTGGAACAAGACTTATAGTCTGTGACGACCCGCTTTTCGTACATTTTAAGTCTATGACGACCGTTAATGGTAAAAGAAAACAAAGATATAACAGAATCTTACACGAATGGAATAACATGTTAGACTCTCGATTTTGATTATAACAACCTATATAAAATGTTATGTGTACTTTAAACCATCTTTGCAAGAGATTTATTGCAGATTCATCTACATATGTTTATAGCTATATATTATGTGTCTAGAGTCTGTATATTACTTAGAAAATTTGTTAAAACCTCTCCTTAAATGATATATATAAACATATACATACACATGCACACACATGCTCATACATGCACAAAACAGCAAAATCAGATGTCTGAATCCATTCATTCAGACGTCTGAGTACTGAAATAAGAATATTGTTTTCACTATATTCAAACGTATGAACTAAATATTCAGATGTCTGAATGAGATCAAAAATGAACTATTTCTTTGCTGTTAACGCTTTCAATCTAATTCAGAAGTCTAAATTTTTTTTATTCAGACGTCTGAATATCCCCAACTGCTATTTTCTTGAAAAGTCGCTTCTCTTCACCAAGAGAAACATCCTTTTAAATCAACAGTTGCATCCGTTCTTTTCAATATAACTTTTCATTTAAAGATGCAACTCTTCATATACTATATATAGATTATAGAATTCAACAAACAAATTCCCGAATTTACTTTTAGCATTCTTGAATTCTTATCTATTCTCAAAGTTTTCAAACTTCACTCAAATTCTTACATATTTTGATCATTGATCACTTTATCTTCCACAATTCCCAAAGCATATCACACTATATATCAAAAAGGAGAAGATTATAGGAAGATTGTACTCAATTGACTTATCAGTGTTATTTAAGAACACACTACAGTCAGATATCTTTTGTATTGAAGTCCTATTCGGTTGCTTAGGCGGGTGAAGTCCTGTTCGGTTGCTCAAGCAGTGTAAACCTATTCCTCCGGGTTAAGTGAGGGTTGTTGTTGTTAAAATTCCAGAAGGAGTCTGGGACTGGACGTAGAACGAAAAGTCCGAACCAGTATAAAAATTCCTAGTGTGCTTGTTTTAATTTTATTTACTTTGCTATTATCATATGTTTCCGCATTTAGATTTAATTATATTCCATATTACACGATCCTAAGTAATAGCTAGCCATAGTAGTTCTTTCAATTGGTATCAGGGCAAGGCATCTTATAACCGTTACATAGTTATCTGATATTTTTGCTAATATGGAAAACAACACCAGCACTACCAACACTGTCACTAACACTAGTTTTATTGAAGGTCAATCCACTGCACGACCTTCATTTTGAATGGTTTAAATTATAATTATTGGTCTACCCGTATGAGAATTTATATGCAATCTAATTGTTTTGAATCATGGAATATCACACAGAATGAATACACTCTTCTTGCTGGAGGGTATTCTACTTGGTCAAACACACAAAAATTAGATGCTACTGCCAATGCTAAAGCTATGAACATGTTATTCTGCGCACTAGATAGAAATGAATTTAACCGTGTTAGCATGTGTCAATCTGCTTATGAAATTTGGAGAACACTTAAAATCACTCATGAAGGAACCAATAAAGTTAAACAAAGAAAAATCTCCATGCTCAAAAATCAGTTTCAAAACTTTCGAATGAAACAAGATGAATCCATAAATGATATGTACTCTAGATTTCAAGATATCTATCATTCACTATTAGGATTAGGAGAAAAGTACACTAATTTTGATATTGTATCAAAAATCCTAAACTCTTTAATAGATGAATGGGAAAGAAAAGTCTTGGCCATTGAAGAAGCTAATGACCTTTCTACCATAAAACCTGAAGAGTTAATAAGAAATCTAATGTCCTATGAAGGGAATTTGCAGGCAAAATGAGTACAAACACAAGACCAAAAGAATATAGCTTTCCATGCTGAAGAAGAAAAAGATAAAGATTCGGATAAAGAAGATCTAGCATTTGTTGCCAAAAATTTCAAAAAATTCTTGAAATTCAGGAAAAACAACAGAAATAATGGAAAAAAGAACTTCCCAAACAAACCATCATCTTCAATTCTAGAATGCTTTAACTGCCATTAGAAAGATCATATCCAGAAAGAATGTCCAGAATTAAAGAAAAAAATACTTCAACAAGAGCAGAAAAGATAAGAAAAAGAAAGCATTCTCCGTAACATGGGATGATTTAGATACTTCTTCATCGGATAACAGTAGTGAAATTGAAAATGAGCAAGCAAATGTCTGCTTTATGGCTACTGAAAACGAGGTTAGTAATTTTACTTTTGATGACATGATTGAGATAAATTCAGAACTAGTTGATACTTTGAAAAAATCTCAGAAGAAAATTTAAGGAAACTCGTGAACATCAGAACAAAGCAAAATTCGAAAGAGATATGCTTAAAGATGAGAAGAAAATACTAGAGGAAGAACTTGAAAAATTACAAGAATCATTCTCTAATACAAATCCTCAACTTACTCTTTTGAGTCATGAAATTGAAACTCAAAAAGAAAAGAATGATGCTCCTGTTTCTGAAAATCATGAACTAAAAACTAGGGTAAAATTGATAGAGTTGAATAATAGTAGTCTTAAAGCTAATTTAGAAACCATTACCAAAAATGTTTCAAATTTTAATAAAGGAAGAGAAACTTTATCTAAAATTATTAATAGCTCTCAATCTGTTTCAAGTAGAAAAGGATTAGGATATGTTAAGAAAACAACAAATTCACCTAAAAAGAAAATTAAGAAAAATATTAAGTCTACTATTGAACAGACAAAAATGAATTCTAACCCAAAAAGTATAACATCTGGGTTCCTAAAACAAACAACAGTTTCATTAGGAAGAAATATATAAACACCTTTTTTGAAACTGTTCATAAAAATAAAAATTACATTTTTAAATGGGATACTAAGCCCTCTTAGGTTGGTTTCCTAAGATTTAACTCTTAGGACCCTATTAAAAAAGTGGGTACCAATATTATCTCTTATTTTTTGTAGGTCTCATTCAAGAAAAGAGGAAAATGGTTACTCGACAGTGGTTGCTCAAAACATATGACACGAGACAAAGATATGCTAACAAATATTACTTACTCAGATGGAGGATCAGTCACATTTGGAGACAACTCCAAAGGTTATATCATCGGCAAAGGCGATGTGAGCAATAACGGTATATCAAATTTACCTCTTATTTCAAATGTTTTGCTTGTCAAAAATTTAAAACATAATTTACTTAGTATCAGCAAATTGTGTGACAAAGGATTCAAAATCACTTTTTCTGGAAAAAAATGTAATATTTTTGATCAAAATCAAAATCTTATCTTTGAAGGTAATAGAGACAGAAACATCTATGTTCTGAATATGAAAATAAAACATAATTCAGATTTGTGTTTAATAGCCAAATAAAATGATCCTTGGTTATAGCACAAATGATTCTGTCATATTAACTTCAAAACTATAAACAAACTCTCTAAAAATGATTTAGTGAAAGGTCTACCAAAAATGAATTTTAAATTTGATCATATTTGTGATTCATGTCAGTTAGGAAAGTTAACAAAGTCATCTTTTAAATCTAAAAAGGTCATTTCAACTTTACAACCACTTGAATTACTACATATGGATTTATTTGGACCAACACAAGTAAAATCCATCAATAATAGTAGATATGTGTTTGTTATTGTTGATGATTTTTCTAGATATACTTGGACTATTTTTAAGAAAAATAAAAGTGATACCTTTGATAACTTCAAAACTTTTGTTAAAAGAATTCAAAATTTTAAAAGTTTAAAAATCAAAAACATAAGAAGTGATCATGGAGGTGAATTCAAAAATGAAGCCTTTGAACATTTTTGTAAGAAAAAAGGAATATTCCATAATTTTTCGTTTCCTAGAACTCCACAACAAAATGGAGTTGTAGAACGTAAAAATAGTACCTTACAAGAATGTGCAAGAACTTTATTAAATGGAAGTACGTTACCAAAACATTTCTGGGCTGAAGCAGTTGCAACAGCGTGTTATGTTTTGAATCGTGTTTCTATTCGACCTCTAACTAAGAATACTCCTTATGAACTTCTTAATGGATGAAAACCAAATATTTCTTATTTCAAAATTTTCGGTTCAAAATGTTTTGTTTTAAACACAAAATATCAGCTTTGTAAATTCGATCCAAAATCCGATGAAGGAATCTTTTTAGGATATTCGGATCGAAGCAAAGCTTATCGAATTTATAATAAAAGAACAAATATCATCAAAGAAACACTTCATGTATCTTTCGATGAAAATTTTAAACAAATGCCAAGTATAAGAGATGATGAAGAATTTACTGATAATATCACAAACACAGAAATTTCAAATATTGAAAATAATGAAAACATTAATCACAATAACAATGAATTAAGATCTCCACCTAGGATATTAAGAGATCATCCTTATGATAATGTTATTGGAGAACTTAACTCATCTGTTAGAACAAAAAGTCAATTAAATCAAATGGGTCATGTAGCTTTTCTATATAATATTGAACCTAAAAATATTAAAGAAGCATCTACCGATGAAAATTGGTTAATCGCTATGCAAGAAGAACTAAACCAATTTGAAAGAAATGACGTTTGGAATTTGGTTCCACGGCCTAGTGATCAATCAGTTATTGGTACAAAATGGGTTTTCAAAAATAAAGCAAATGAACAAGGAAATATTACTAGAAATAAAGCCAAATTAGTTGCTCAAGGATATAACCAGTAAGAAGGAATTGACTATGAAGAAACGTTTGCTCCAGTCGCTAGACTAGAAGCAATACGAATCTTACTAGCATTTTCATGTTTTTATAATTTTAAATTATATCAAATGGATGTCAAAAGTGCTTTTTTAAATGGTTTCATAAAAGAAAATGTATATGTAGAACAACCTCCATTATTCATACACGAACAATCTCCTAACCATGTCTATAAGCTTTAAATGGTTTGAAACAAGCACCCCGTGCTTGGTACGATCGTCTTAAAAGATATTTATTAGATTATGGTTTTGAAATTGGAGAGGTTAATCAAACTCTTTTTATTAGAAGAAATAAACAGGATATTTTAATTGTTCAAATATATGTTGATGATATTATTTTTGGATCTACAAATGAAAGACTTTGTCAAGATTTTTCTAAAATAATGACTAAAGAATTCGAAATGTCACAAATGGGTGAGTTAAATTATTTTCTTGGTTTACAAATAAAACAACTAGAAAATGGTATTTTTATTAATCAAGAAAAGTATTGTAACAATCTAATTAAACGTTTTGGTATGGAAAATGCTTCTACCAAACCAACTCCTATGAGTACAACCATACATCTTGATAAAGATGAAAATGGTAGAAGTATTGATCAAAAATTATATCGAAGTATGATTGGATCGTTACTATATTTAACAGCTAGTAGACCTGACATAATGATGAGTGTTTGTTTGTGTGCACGATTTTAAGCAGATCCCAAAGTATCATACGAGCAGTGAAACGCACACTACGATATCTTAATAAAACCAAGGACTTTGGACTATTCTATCCAAAGGAATGTCCTTTTGAGTTAGTGTCCTATAGTGATGCTGATTTTGGAGGAAGCCGGACAGATAGAAAAAGTACAAGTGGGACTTGTCACTTCATTGGACGGTCTCTTGTATCTTGGTTTAGTAAAAAACAAAATTGTGTTTCATTGTCGACATGTGAAGCAGAATATATTTCTGCAGCTTTGGCATGTGCTCAAGTTATCTATATGCAACAAACACTACAAGATTTTGGTTTTAATTTACGTAAATCAACTATTTATTGTGATAATTCTAGTGCTATAAACTTATCTAAAAATCCTGTAAATCATTCACGAACAAAACATATTGACATTCGTCATCATTTTCTTCGTGATAATATTGAAAAAGATTTAATAAAATTAGAATATGTATCCTCTGACAAATAATTGGCAGATATCTTTACAAAACCGTTAAATGAAAATACTTTCATTAATTTAAGATGAGAACTTGGTATCGTCTCTCTTAAATAATTTTAAGTTCAAATTTTTTTTAATATATATATATATATATTCTTTTATAAAAATAAAAAAATAAAAAATATATATAGAATTCATAGTTTCTATCAAAAGAAATAAAAAGTGTCTTCTAGCACTCGAACTTAAGACCTCATACTCGGTAGTCCTCTATACTACCACTTCTCTCTCTATTGTTTTCTGAAATATGAGGTTGTCATTAACTTCATATATATACCTTCCGTTCTCTCCTTCTTTTCCTATGGATACTATTTCTCTAACATTAAAACCATATATTGTCCTCTATTTTTAAACAAGCTTCTTCCTATATATTGCTGAATTCTTACAGTTCTTTTCATCAATAATTCTTTTGATTCTCCTTTAAAAAAATTCTGTTCAATCATGTCATCTCAAAATAACTCCATGCAATCTAACCTATCTTACATCTCTCCTTCATCGGAATCGAAGAATCTACCAACTCCTACTCCTATATATGAACCGGTTCCGATCGTTCCACCCTCTAATCATACTGGATATACTCCACCAGCAAAAAAAACAAGACGGTCTCTCTTTTTTGGATCACCGTCCACAAAAGAGAAAATTGATGATATTCATCATTATCAAAAAGAAACATTAGACTTACAACGTGAATTATACTATGAGCAAAAAGTTAATGCCAAACGGCTTAGCATTTTGGAACAAGTAGCATTAAAGTTCTGTGGTTCTTCATCAAAGGATTCTATTCATCAACCATCTACGGCTCGTTCTCCAAGTCGTCGCAATCCTTGGGAACCATCACCACAACATCCACCAACAAATCCAAATTCTTGGGAACGTGGTAACAGTTGGTCTCCGCTTCGACCATATATGGAGAACACCAAAGTTAAAGAAGAATCTTATCATACTCCATCATCTTCTTCACAATCTATTTAATCGTTTCTTTTTTTTAATATAATTTGTTATTTTGCAATTTCATTCTGCTTATTATATTTGTAATATTGAAAATTATTCAATAATATTATTATTTTTCTCACCATTGCCAAATATATGCTTCTGTGCACAATTCAGACGTCTGAATTGGTTTAAACAGACGTCTGAATATTCATAGAAAAAATCTTTTTACCTCAAATTCAGACGTCTGAATCAAGAAAACCAGACGTCTGAATTAGCCCAATATTGAACTAAATCCTTGCGAGTTGCAAACCAACCAAATTCAGACGTTTGAATTGAATTATTCAGACGTCCGAATCCCTTCTGAGGATTTTTTTTTCTACCTTTCTTATTCTATATTTATTACCTTTTTACCCCTACCTTTTCATCACCTATATAATAATTTTTCTCTTCTTTACTTCTTACTTCAAAACCCTAGCCCCCATTTTCATCTCACTCAAAGCTTTTCCTCTTCCTCTAACTTACCAATGGCACCAAGATCAAAGAGAACAAGAGAATCAACTTCCGGACCATCCGAAGACCAAATCCGGCAATGGCTATGGAACGATGTTGCTGTTTCTCAGTTCAATTCCATGAAGAACTCAAACATTTTTTAAGGAGCATTCATGAAATTCCCGAACTTCGCAGCATATCGAATTAGAGAATTAGCCGAGCAATTTCACTTCGACAGCTTGATTCGGTATACTCCTAATAATGTTAAGAATAATCATCTTATGATTAAACTTTTTCTTGCAAACTTAAATTTGGATCATCAAAATCCTCAAAACCGTCAAGATTGTGTTTGGTCGTTAGTTTGTGGCGTAAGAATTTTTGTACCTTTACAAAGACTATGTCATGTTTTAAATTGTCCTTATCAAGGAATTGATATTAATGAAATTGAAGTTGATATGGAACATCGTGATGAAGTTTCACATCAATTTTTATCCGATGAACTTATAAATATGGGCAATTTAAAATCTACCTACTTACGGCCACAAGCTAGGCTAATTCACCTTGCTCTTATTCGATCTCTCCAACCAAGAACGAGTAGCTATGAAAAAGTGTATAAAGAAAACTTTCAAGCACTTTATTCTATCTATTCTAATCAACAAGTAAATTAGGGGAAGATTATTTTGGATGAATTCCAAGATATCACAATCCGAAGGAAATATAGAACTATTCATTATGGTGCCTATATTATGCGCATTCTCCTAAATATCGGAGTACCAATGCTTGATTCCGATTTTACAAGTATTAGTGAGTTAGGCGCTAAAACTTAGGGTTAATGGGTCTTCCTATACGACCTCCTTCTCAACAAATCATTTCCTTCCAACAATGGTCACAAAATATTCAACAAGGTGTTCCTCAACCTCGAGACACTAGTATTGCTTCTTCTTCCCGTACCCATCATGAAGAAGAAGAAGAGGTGTTGACACCATCCAAGAAATTGACCCGGATATTTCTTCAAGACAAGCCATCATCACTCTCTCCCGAAATCAATCAAAGATTCATCGGGACATAAAAGCACTTGAGAAAAAGACGGAAAGAAAATTCAATTCTATCAAAGGCTTTCTCAATAAGATATGGGATCGAATTTCTTGTTCCAGCTCTACATCTACTCAAGCTTACAATCCATCTCCTTTTGAATGGTCTTCCTCAAGCTCTAGCTCTAATCACAATGATCCATCTCTTTCAAGTCAATTTTAGATTATCTTGCTTTATTTTTTATGTTTACTTGTCACTTGTATTTCTTTATGTTAGTTGTATGAGAACTATCTATAACGTTATTTCTTTGTGTACTATTTCTCTATTTTGCCTTAATGAAATGGATTATATATTGTCATTCATATTCTTCCTTTTTGTCGATGACAAA
This sequence comes from Allium cepa, assembly GCA_030765085.1. NCBI lineage: Eukaryota > Viridiplantae > Streptophyta > Magnoliopsida > Asparagales > Amaryllidaceae > Allium > Allium cepa. The sequence continues at coordinate 378,974,707 of CM060932.1, forward strand.
GGGGAGAAATTTAAATTGTGCATATTAATAGGGGGAGTATCTAGTCTATTAATTTTATATAGTTGTCGTCATCAAAAAGGAGGAGAATGTTACACTCTCGATTTTGATTATAACAACCTATATAAAATGTTATGTGTATTTTAAACCATCTTTGTAGGAGATTTATTGCAGATTCATCTACAGATGTTTATAGCTGTATATTATGTGTCTAGAGTCTGTATATTACTTAGAAAATTTGTTAAAATCTCTCCTTAAATGATATATATGTATATAAACATATAAATACACATGCACACATTCATGCACAAAACAGCAAAATCAGACGTCTGAATCCATTCATTCAGTCGTCTGAGTACTGAAATAAGAATATTGTTTTCACAATATTCAGACGTCTGAACTAAAATACTCAGACGTCTGAATGAGGTCAAAAATGAACTATTTCTTTGCTGTTTATGTTTTCAATCTAATTCAGAAGTCTGAATTTTTTTATTCAGACGTCTGAATATCCCCAACTGCTATTTTCTTGAAAAGTCACTTCTCTTCACCAAGACAAAAATCCTTTTAAATCAACAGTTGCATCAGTTCTTTTCAATATAACTTTTCATTTAAAGATGCAACTCTTCATATACTATATATAGATTATAAAATTCAACAAACAAATTATCGAATTTACTTTTTGTATTCTTGAATTCTTATCTATTCTTAAAGTTTTCAAACTGCACTCAAATTCTTACATATTTTGATCATCGGTCACTTTATCTTCCACAATTCTCAAAGCATATCACACTATATATCATAAAGGAGAAGGTTATAGGAAGATTGTACTCAATTGACTTATCAGTGTTATTTAAGAACACACTACAGTCGGATATCTTTTGTATTGAAGTCCTATTCGGTTGCTTAGGCGGGTGTAGTCCTGTTCGGTTGCTCAGGCAGTGTAAACCTATTCCTTCGGGTTAAGTGAGGGTTGTTGTAGTTAAAATTCCAGAAGGAGTTTGGGACTGGACGTAGAACGGGAAGTTCGAACCAGTATAAAAATTCCTGGTGTGCTTGTTTTATTTTTATTTACTTTGCTATTATCATTTTTTTTCGCATTTATATTTAATTATATTCCATATTACATGATCCTAAGTAATAGCTAGCCATAGTAGTTATTTCATGACATATATTATTTCAATATATAATCTTTACAATGGAAATTGTAAATGCATACATCAGAGTCTATTCTAAGCATGGCTTCATAAATACTTATCCTTACAAATGTTGAAAAATGACAAACACAGTGGAAAAGTAAGCTACGTCCATATATTGATGAAGCTCTCCAGCTTTCCTCTAGAAACTCCAAGCATCTTCAGCTAATCCTTAAACTACTTGGATCTAACCCGAGTATAAAAAACCCAAATCAGTTTGGCAAACCAATGTGAGAAATACAAATCATAAATATATATGATAGTATCATAGATCGACTTTGATACCAAACAAAACCTTTGAAAAGAAGAGTATCTCATAAAACCATGCCACATATTTACACGGATGGGTTTTTACCTTATTATAACTAAAACATTTTTATCAAATCATTTAATATATTTTTTAATGACACCGGTTTGAAAACACTTTTCAAATAATTGTATATAATCTTAGCCGAAATTTTTACACCTATTAAATTCCAGCATAATAGGTTTACAACGAAAACCGTAAACACTCGTTGTAACGACCCGATATTTTGTGCCATTCACAGACACACATGTCAGACATGAATTGCTTAAAACATCAGATTGTTAATTTATATTTGGCAAAACTCAGCATATATAGTAAATAAATCAATAACAAAATCACAGATATAAAGTAATATAACAGTAAGCAGCGGAATAGATAAACAGTAGTTCATGAAGCTACTATATAAATATCAGAGTTTGAAATAAAATACAACAGAATATCTCAAATACAATATAGTCTCGAATACAAATAGATGATAAGTCTGAACAAAACAATAGGATAGCTAAAAGCTGAACAGACATAGATGGATCTCCAAGTGAAGCTCCAACTCCAAAGGTGAGTCTCAAATGCTGTGACACTCAGTCTGACCCGAGCGTAAAGCAAAATACAAAACACTAGAGTCAGGATTAATATTCTTATATCGATAAATTCAACTCAAGTGAAATGTTAACTGAAATTCAAGTAACTTAAAGGATGTTTGGGATTTCCATCCTCCAAGGATCTATGGAACTATCTACTATGTAGTAATATATGCTATTATAATATGTCTACGGTAGAGTAAAAGTATTAAAATAGCGTTAACGCGTTACCCATAACTCCTTTAGCACATTTTCATATATTTCCCATAGTCTCTACAGTACTGTAATTCCTCCATAAACTGAAGGGCTATCAGAGGGCACTCCATAGGTTGGTACAAACGAAACTCGTAGAAGGTGCGATAGGGCATGCGACAAGGCACTCAAGGCAATTCCAGCGTAGACATACCGTTTGCGGATCCGGACAGGTGGTAACGCATAACAGCTACTACTGCCCACCTCGTGACACACTCCCAAATCAAAGGTGCACCTAATCAGATCAAAAAAGCAATAGAATGGTATCAAAGAAATGTGCTTGATCGGAGGAATACCTCACTTGGTCAGGCAATGCTCCTGTTTTAGTCGCATCAAGTTGACTCACGGGAGTCAGGGCTACGTAAATACCGTAAAAAATCGTTAGCAAACTATCCTACTTTATTCTGTAATCTCCACCATGTACACAGTTGTTAAAGTGGTTTTCGGTATTGGCAAAGAGTATGACAATATCTGATCCCGGTCCCTTTAACAACCAACCGCTTATTTCACACCGTGGTCATTTCATTTCAAATAGTTCATAATTCGTATCAAAATATCGTACACATTTCAAAACCATATCAATTCGATATCATTATTCACTTTAAAATATTCATTTCCAAAATCGTAACACTTTCAAATTTATAGTACCTTTGAATTCATAACACTTTGGAAATCATAACACTTTTAAAATCATAACATTTTAGCTTAAATGGTTTAGATGTTGAAAATAGTGTGTATACATATAGTTATAAATTAAAATAGTTTATATATAAAAATAATTTATATAATAAAATAGTTATTATATATTAAAAATACTTTATATAATAAAGTAGATTCCTTCAACTTCACAAATCGATTCAAATCAGCTAAAATTCCAGGATTCAATTTTAAATTAATTCTAGTTTATCCATTTCAAATTTAAAGTTCAAAGATTCAAGTTATATATTCAATCATTTACAATATAAATTTCATTTATATTTCAACATTTAACTTTAATTCATTTCGAATTGGAAAATATTCACCTCATCATTTTTATAACAGTTTGTTTGAATCCCAATTTATAAAATTAAATCAATATTAAATATAAATCTCAATTTTATTTAAAGTTGAGAATATTCATTTAATCACCTTTTATCAAATCAAGTTATAAATCATATCTTTCAAAACCTCAAAAAATCAATAAGTTTAATTCAATTATCATTTAAATTCACCTATTAACCAATTTAAATTCCAAACCAACATTAACTTATATTCCTAAACTTTATTATTAAAGTTAAAAAAACTATTTTTAAAATATTATTGTAAGTTTAAATAAATACTTAACATATTTTAAACCATTAAATTAAATTTTACTAAATTAAATCGTGTTATTAGATTTATTTTATATTAAATCCTATTTTATATATTTTAAAACAATAAAATATAAGAAAACCTTAAAATTTATATTGTCAAAACTAAATTATAAATTTAAAATTTCCAAAACATATAGTTTTACAAATCTAAATTTTACAAAATAAAATAGCTTTATATTATATTTAAAAATCAATATTTAACAAAAATTTTACATCCAAAACTTTGGAAATCATTTCAAAATATAGACCAAAGGTGTTCGTCTATAATTTCTATCCTATGGTCAAGTGATACGGATATTTGTCATTTCAATCCGTAATTTAAATATTTACAGGTATATATCATTTCAATCCGCAATCCCAAAATTTAAAATAATTTAAAATCACTCGGGTTTATTATTTCAATCTATAACGATTTTCCCCTATTCTACAAATTGTTCGGGTTGCATCATTTCAACCCATAGGGAATTCTAAATTAACAGGGAACTTGTAGAGTGAGAACAAATATGATAAAATATAACACATTAATAACATGCATATATCATAAGTGATAAATTTAATTAAAATATAAATAATAGATTTATGATGTCAGATGTCATGGGTGAGCAATTGCATATCATAGCATATTATATTTAACAATTACATAATTAACAATTCAAATTTAACTGCATATTTCAATTGTTGTTTCAAGTGTAATCAAATCTACTAAATATAAGAATTTTAATCGTGAATGGTTGCTCACCTTTTGAGGACAGAGAAATTTGACAACACGACAAGCTACGAATTGAATCATGAACTAGCCGATTGGCTACTTGAAACAACAGATCTCAAAGCAGGGCAAGTTGAGCACATATTCGACGAATGAAGCAAAGCTAGCTGGTATTTGGAAATCACTGAGGATGAAATATATATATATATATATATAACTTTAAAAAAATATTATTTGCTAATATAAAAATCTTTATAATGTATATTTTCTTTTTAAATTCTCAAAAAAAAAAATTGTCATAACATACATATACATTGTATAAAAAAGTTTATCTAGAAAATATAAATGGTAAACAAACCTTTAAACATCTATATATACCTTTTAATCATATAATAGAATATTCCAAACATATTATATCTACTAGTATAATCTAACATATATGAAACTGGGATATAATATCTTATACTAACATGTTATGTACTCATATAAACCAACCTTCATAATGACTGACGTAATAATTATACAACTTACGTAAGCTTACATATACATATATACTAGTACATATATAACTTATATATAATATGTAAAGTAGCAGACCATAACATATATAAAACTGTAACATATCCGTTATTTCATAAAGCTCCATACTATAACATATATGAAACTATATGTACTATACTATATTTATTATATTAATATTTATGCTCTCTCGGTTAAAATAACAAGTTTACATTATACATACCTTTCAAAATATAACGTACCCATATTATATGTAATTTATACAAACAAACATATACATACATACATATATACATATATATATCTTATATATATAGGAAGAGAGGTTGGCGGCAAGGCAAGCTAGTGGTTAGGGATGTGATGCACGTGTGGGAAGAAGTTCGGACTGCTGGTAGATGGTGAGGAGGATAGCTAGTGGTTGTTCGGTTGCTTGGTGGTGATTGGTTTGTGGTAAGGAGGAGATGGTGGCGCTGTGGTCGGCTTATGGTGCCGCTGCATGGTCGGGAGAGATGGTGGTTAGCTAGGGGAAAGATGGGCCAGAGAGAGGAATGGGTGGAGGATGGTTTCATGGAAGAGCTGACATGGATAGGAGGCTAGGGCTCGGTTTGGAAGGTTGTGGGACAAGGCGGATCTTGGTAGGGTGTGTTTCAGAAGTGATTAAGTGGACTATGGTGTTGGGGTTTTGGCGGTGTGATGTAGGTCGGTGGGCGTGGTTAAATTGGAGTGACAGGGGAGGATGGTGTTGAGCAAGGTCGAAGTAATTGCGTGGAAAGGAAGGTTGATGCGGCCTCATTAGGAATGGTGGGTGATGGGTTCTATAGGAAGGAGTAGGCTTCAACAAAATATCTGTTTTCAAAAATTTATACATATAAAATAAATTTCATCAAAAGAAGAAGAACAGAACAGATGAGTAAGGAAGAGAATGCACCAACTTTCAAGGAAAATGGAAATAAGGGATGTATATTTACTTTAATGTGTGTGTGTGTGTGTATTCAAATAGATGAGCACAGAACGAAATTGAAAGAGGGGAAAGAAATGGAGAAAGAGAAATGAACAGATATTGGAACAAATATATTGAAGTATAGGGAATAGCTAAAGCCTACAATTAAATTCAGAAAATATTAATAACTAATGGCTATTTGAATTCAACCGATAGATAGATGAAAGGACAAGAAACCCAAAAGGTTGAAATTGGATACCGGTACGATTAGTCGTTATGCAAAATTCACCACGTACCAGACGTCGAAACATTCAAATGAATATACTTTGGAGATCAGCACGACGAGGCGAACAGAATGGTACATAGATATCAGCGATATGACTATCCTATCAAAAGTCGATATTTGCTGCCATACGGCTGCAATTTCCTGAAAATAAGATAAACGAAGCCAGAGAAGTCCAAATTTGACGAAACAAATTATGACGTCTCAGTCAGAAAATAGTTTACAAATTTATTGTGTAAAATTTTTCATGTTTTCATAATAATTTAATCTCCTCAATTTTAACTGATTTAAATTGAAATTGAAATTACACAACAAAACTAACTTTCATATTTTCTGATGGAAATTTACCATTTTCTATGTTTGAATAGACGAATACCAAATATCTAACTTTTATTTCCAAATTCAATTATTTAAAATCTCACAAAAATTCAGTTAATTACGTTATAAAAACCGTTAAAATTTACGGGTCTTTACACTCGCATTAGAGAATGGATTCCATATAATGACAAGGTAAGGGACTGCCTTCCGATAGTACATGCCTAAAGGGATGCGCATGAGGCTTTAACCTCAACCAACACAGAACCGACCTATCTCTACCATAGATAGTATCGAACATGACACCACCCCGATCCTTCCCGGCCTATCTGATATGTCTAATAGCATACACAACAAACCCGATATATAGAGGGTAATCTAAAAATGTGATGATCATATCTTAATGGGAGCGACCCACTTAGCCCTGCCGCATGTACCCTGTTTTTTCCATTCCTAATGTGTGAGGCTTAAGGTAACGTTTTACCTTTCACAAAACGAATCCTAATTTAAATGCCACATTATCATTTCCAACAACACACTATTGATTTCCATAAAAGTACTACATCTGAGTTCATACGTCTCAAAGAAGGGTGTTAAGTATAGAAGGAGTTACGTCCTATACCACCAACAAATGTAATTTTGTAGATCGATATACGTGGTCTTAGAAATGAATGCCAAACATTCTTCCATATAAGTTGTTCTGGAACAGGACAAACCGAAGGCACTTCTCCTACTACAAGCTATTTGGGAATCACCCCTAGGATTAGTAGCGAGCAGTTCTTGAATCAAAGATTTCAAACTAAATGAACCACTGCCACCATATATATGATAAAGGAATTACTGCAGAGGTTAGTGGCAAGTAGCCTACATTATAAAAGTTTCCGTCTTGAAAATAATTGTCTTCAACATATTTTCACTTTTGAACGTATATTGGTTCGAAGTGGTTTTCGAATAGGAATCACCCAAATCCAACTCTGATCCCTCCGAACAAATTTATCGATCAAAGATAATAAGTATGCTGATGATTATTATTTAACTGATCAATATTTTTTATCCAGATAAAATATCTTCTAGAGAAATACATCTTTAAACCATTCCTTTTTCAGTACGGAATCATGAAACCTCTTTTTAACTTTGGAAACACCTAGCCATTTCTCATTAATTACATAGGAAAATGTTTCCATAATTGAATTCAATTTTAATAGTGCCTTTATATCGTCGAAACATATTTTTTAAATGGATTAAAACCATGTTATCTAAGATGGTAAATTCAAACCAGTTAATATTGAGTAAATAGGATCCACATGAATTATACTAATTATACTTAATACTAACTTTCATTTTCAACCTGTACTATTCATCAAATAACAGTGAAATGACCTTTTAAATTCATACGAATAATACGAGTTCCCTTCTAGGAATTAAACATAGAGTTTAACTAATATGTTTCATATATCACCAAAATCTTATTATTTAAAATCTTGTTTAACTTTTGAAAATCTCTAAATCTCTTTTATCTTAAGAAAATGTGGTCTGAGTAAATCAAATTTACCATCCCCTCCATCGGGCCAGTCCGAAAAGCTAGAGCGGAATCCAAACGTTGGTTTTTCAAGCTCGGGTCTAGAAGCTATCTCTCTATCACCCATAAGGTGGTCAAGTTATTTGATCAACTCTAAACTCTTGTATATAATCTTTTAGAGATGATTTTCATTTACTTAACACAATACTAAATATTGTTTAAAACAATCTTCCTTTAAACATTTATTTAAAACTCCTTTAAAATAATTATAAAAATATCAAATCATCTTTAAAATAATGAATTATTCATATGAAAATTTTATTAAAAAATTGGAAAAGAATAATTAAGTTAAAACTATAATTTGCAAAAGTTACTGAAACTACTGCAAAACTTCTACGAATAGTGTTTTTAAAGCTTCTTTGTTCAAACTACAAATTCCATTTCATATAACTCTATTTTTATAACTCAAATCCCCTTTAAAACATTTTAACGTATTTATAAAATTAATTTTATATTTTTAATGATTTAAAAATATCAATTTTAAACCATTTACGACTTTGCTTCCCAGAACTGCCAAACCGCGATGTTTTTAGAAACATGATTTGGACATAACTAAAATTCTATTAATTGAAATATTTATTTTCCTTCTCCAATTGTAAACAGAGTGATAAGAGTTCGAAAAATTCTTATTTCAAATAATTTCGAGCTATGTTCCATTCTATATATTGATTTAACTTTTATGGCGCGAAATTATGAACTACCGTTAAGCGACGCTCTTATTTTGGCTCTATTTTCAAATCTTTTCCAAAATTTACCGAAATGAGTTTTAATGTTTATAAAACATTTATAAACCTTTTAAACCATTTTTATTCATATTTTAAAGAGGTTTAACTATTCCACGACACTTTTATAATTCATATAAAAAAGTGATTTCCATTGTGTAAATTCGACGTATATTTAATGTGAATTATTTCCACATCAAGCAAGCATATAATCAACATATCATCATTCGAACATATTAAAGAAACCATATAAGCAATCATTTTAGCATATGATAAAGGATGTAACTTTAACTAGTTAATGTCTATTATTATCACTAATAGCAAGCAATATTTAAGTGATTAATAAGGAATATTAATAAGTGATTATCAAGTGATTCAAAGTGAGATTAACTCACTTTTACCAAACCAAACAAAACTCTGTACTTTTCCTACCAACATTCAAGCATGTCACCATAGTTCACACCATCACTTCGTTCTCCATTCCAAACTTTTCAAAGCTTCCTGAAATAAAATCGATGGCATTCCGACAACACTTTCTTCTCTTTTCTTCACTCCAGGGCTTCTGATCTTCATCTTGACTCCATCTTGGTTCGACCATGCTTCTTTGAGTGGTGGAGTTCGGCCTTGGTGCTTGGGAGAGGGGTGGCCGTGGATACTTGAGAAGGTAGTGAGGTGTTTGGACTTGTTTTGGATATGGATCTCCATTGTTTGCATATAGAATTATTTTTGCATAACTTTATTGCTATAATTTTTATTAGAGAATAGTGGCCATTAGAGTAGCTTGGAAGAAGAAGAAGGTTGTGTGAAGAAATGAGAGAATGGATGGTGGTATTTATCGAAAAAAAAGCGAATAAATATCTAAATGTAAAATTACAAAACAACCTCTTTCCCACTCCCCTCCCACATGCACATCCATCCCCCTTTGTCCACCTCTCAATGTGCTTGAGTGATGATGATGTGTAAGTGTGTAAGGATGTGAGGTTTTGATGTGTAGTTTGCTTTTGACTTTGTACAAATATCTTTTATATACATACATACATACATATATATATATATATATTATGTGATATGTATATATAAGTGTATGTATATATTTTATGTGTGTATATGTATATGTTAGTGTATTTATGTGCACAAGATTATATACACCGTTGCGATCACTTTAAACAGCTTCCATTCGTTAAACCGTTGAAAGTCAGAAAGCCGATTCCCGATCACATTTTCATTTTTTAATTAAATTACATATAAATGTAAACAAAATTTGAAAACTAATTTATTATCATTAGTAATAAATTAAAAAATTCATATTTGAAGTATAAAATTATACTAATTAATATTGAACAAGTGTTTACAAAAAGTGTTGTTGTATCGATAAGCATTATGAATTTTCTTATATTTTTAGAATAAGTTTGTATTTTTATGAAACTATTATAAATGATTTATTATCACTATATAACTTATTAAAATGAATTACTACCATTTTAAAATAAATATTGATTATTTAAACTTAATTGAAAACTGTAGAAAATATATAAAAGTAATGAAATCGTTGATGATGTCATGAATATATTTTATTTTAAAAATTAAAATAAATAATTTTATCTCATATGCCTGCTTAAATGGATGAATAAGTGTATATATCCAGCTCGGTTCGATTTAATATTGAGAAAATCTCAATTTTCCCGAGAACTGATTTTCGTTATTTTTCTGATGAAAACCCCCAAATATCCGTATTTGATAATATACCTTTAAAACATGTTTAACATCATTATTTATGGTTCAACATTAAAATTTGTGTTACAAAATCTTTTATTTGAACATTTCAAATATAAATATAGTTTATCGAAGTGATAAATTTGCGGATCGTTACTGACTTCCCTCCTTAATATAATTTCGTCCGCGAAACTACACCTAACCAAAAGCCTAGTAAAACATTATTTGAAATTTCAAATACAAACTTGTGTTACACTCACGGATTATCTGTATGCAGTACCTGACTCGATCTTAAATTTGAATATACCACTTTGCTTCTGAATTAGTATTGATCCTTTGGTTCTCTAGTGCAGACTCTCATTAGGCTCAGAAGCTTTTATTGTCCTTGCGTAGTTTTCTACTATCATAAAAATGTAAGTATCTGACTACAAACCCTCATTGTAATGACCCAGAATTTTTGTCAATTAAAAATTATATATTTAATTAATTTTAAATATTAATAAGTCAAATTTATAAGTCGAATAATTTATTTTTCGAATATCTGGATTTAATTGGGCAATTTAATTGTTAATTTAATAATTGAAATTCCAGAAATAATTGAATATTTGATTTAATGTGATTAAAAATGATTTAAAAAGTTATATTAAATCATATTGAAGTTAGAACAATGTTTGTGAACTTTTAAAGTTGAATATAAAGTTAATTTGTGAAAATTGAATATTTTAATATTCAATCGACTAGTGAAAATAGCCATTTTTCAAATAGTCATGGATTTCGATGAAAAAAGTTTCATTGGATCCGTAATGTCATATTATTGCGTGGTTTCAAATTTCGTGTCAATCGGATTTACCGTTTGTCCGGGGCAAGCTAAAACGCATAGAAATTTGGTTAACCGATTTAATTTAAAATCGATCATTTATTGCCGTAACTCGCACAAATGATCGAATTGGCTCCCGAAACCTATTCCATTGTGTCCGGAACGTGGGGTAAACCCTAGAAATGCCGGTCACCGCGTGAGATTTGGAGTTCAAAATTTTTTGGATCAATAGTGTTTTTGGAGAATTTTCTATTTGAGGACGTGATTATTCTCATTTGCAAATAGAGATTAAAACCCCTAGGGTTTTGAAGCCGGCCGCCACCTCTATCTTTCAATGGCCAGTAACTAGCAATCTCTTTCCTTCGATTTCTCCAAATCTATACATCTATTCCAAAAATTATCAACTGCAACATTGTTAAGCTCGATGAGAGCTTCGATATGAACGGCTGTGATCAAGAATGGAGCGACGTGGAGAGAGTTCGGGGGTTGCGTTCGCCCACCAGTCACGCACGAAATTCAAGGCGAATTTGAGGCCAAGCTCGACCATATCTTGGCCGTTGGTGAAGCTCGAGTAGGCGAGCATGTTGGCAATGTTTGATCGACCTAGAAGTGAGGAGGGGTGGTGCGGCAATCCAGGGTTTCAAACGTGCAATGGGTTCGGTCGCGTGGGAGTAACCTGGGGGAGAAGATGATTGAGCACTCGGCCCTGATGCAATCTAACAAAAACGAACGGTAGAGATGTGAATAGGTTTAAAAATTGAAATTAAAGTTGTAAAATTTAATTTATATAAATTTGTTCAATGTTTAAAAGGCAATAACTTTATCATACGAGGTCAAAAAATTACGAAACAACTTGCGTTGGCTTTGTTTCGTCAAGCACTACGCTATGGAGCTGGATTGGAATCGTTTGGAGCTAGTGAAAATTTCGGGTAAAATTAAATGCACGTTTAATTTTATTCGAAATAAAACGCTACAACTGTTATCGGAAACTCAAGGTGAGAACTTCTCACTCAATCGAATTGTTTCGATTTAAATTTTAAATAGTTAAATTTAAAATTTGCTTGATCGTATGCCTGGATGATAAATTATTACCTATTGATTGTTAAAATAGATATTATACGCCGCATATTAAGCGGATGTTATTTATTAAAAACATATACCGTGATAATTCCAACTTGTATGGAATTGGTATTATATATGTATTTGGAGTTGATTTCCCACATTATATAGCGGATGAGACCCTATTGCACAGCATAATGGCGGATAATACTTTATAAATCCCATATATCACGATATTCCGTCTCGAAGCGGAATTGGTATTGTGCTAATATCTTTGGATGCAGGGAAACAGGTTGGAGGGATCCAACTGGATTCCTCAAATAATTGAATTGGTTTCAATGTTGTGTATTGATCTTTTTATTGATCTATTTATAATCTGCGTGATTATCTTTGTGATTGAAATCGTTAAAGGCTAAAATTTAGCCGAATAAATTTTTGGTATCATTAGATGCCGAAAATAAATAAATTTTGATTTTTGAAAATTTAAGTTGAGAATTCATAATAAAATTTAATTTTGGAATTTATTCATTTTAAATAAATAAACGTTGTAATTTTTATGTTATAAAAATTTTGATTTTTGTGAAATATAACCGAAATGTGATTTTTGAAATAAGTAGTTGATTAATTTATAAAATTGTTTAAATTGGGTTTTTTTGAATTATTATAAATGATTATATAAAATCTTTAAAAAAATTAATATCTATAAACTAAAATATTGGGATTATAAACGAGTTTTTATAAGTATTAAAATAGAGTATAAATGGATTTCATAAGTGAATGAAATCTATAGATTTATAAATTGTGCAGAATGAATAGATTTTTTGTAAAATAAAAGATTTATAAGGAATTAACTTATAAACTGGATTTTGGCGTGTAAATGGGATATGGATAGAATTTGTTAATAAAGTGATTTTATAAGTTGAAGTTGTTATAAAATATAAATGGGAATTATAAACGTTGTTTTATAAATCCGAAATTGATTTGTTTTAATAAGTTTAATTATTATAGTTTATTAAAGGAGATATATCCACGATTTTGGGACAGTGGATAATCCTTTAAATAAAATATGTAGAAATTGAATTTAGTAAACGAAGTATATTCACGATTTTGGACGGTGAATAATATATTAAAGAAATATTTTGGGAAAGTGATATTTTAAATAGAATTAAAACTATTTAAAGATGTTTTAAAATGTGTTAAGTATCGAAACCATAGATTTCAACTTTTATTATTGAAATAGACGTTTTCGAGAAATAGAAGGAAATGGTGGACTATAACACTGTTGTTATAGTAAATGATTTTCGAACGGAAATGTTTTATATAGTATTGGGATTTATATATCTATTTTAAGTTCGAATCCCTATACTAATGATTTTTGGTTGTCGTAACGATGTTTTACGCAACATTCGTTTTGACCCAAATAGATGTGTTCAAGAGAATGTTTTCCTTATAGAATAAAATATATACTTAATTTGGATTTAAGTATATTGAATATTTTCCAAGTGTTGAAAATAAATAGATTTGTGAATTACTTATTATTAAATAAGTATGGAAATGTTTTTCCAATATGAAGTGAATGTTTTGATATTTTATCTTTTAAAGATAAATTGAAAACGAATATTAGAAACCGATTTAAAAATCGTATATTCATAGATATTTTGGAGCTATAAATTCAATATGGAGTTTATAAAAGAAAGGGAAATTTGTTTAAAAATAAATTTTGATTTATTTTTGAAGTGTGGAAATTAATTTACGGATTTGGAGCGTAAATTTAATAAATCGGTAAGGATTTATATAATTAGTTTAAATGAACCATTTTGAAATGAAAGTTGTAAGGGTGTAAACTGATTTGAAATTGGTTTTCAAATGGTTGAAGTGTGAGATATATATCTTTTAAAGATATTTTTGGAAATAAATAATTTGGGAAATTATTTGAAATTGGGTGATGTTGTGAATATTGATGGATAGTTAAATAACCGACTATCAATATTGACCCTTTAATGGCTATTTGTTGTGAATTGGTTGAGATTGAATGCTACACTTATTTTTAAATTATTGCACTCGTTATTCGGATTACCCATTCTGAATAGTGATAGGACGTACTGGATAGCATTAAAGACCGGTGTTGAAGACCGGGTATTTGTGAAAATGATAGGATAACCTATCGATTGTCTCTTCACCGTTTGCTACGGTATGGAAATTCCCTTGTGATGGGAAATTCGATCGGGATTGTGAATACCCGGATTGCAAGGGCTTCTTTTGAAGTGCCTTCGGTTCTGTTCGAGCCCAGAACAGACTTGTATGGTTACATGTCTGACATTACATTTTGAGAAATAAAGCAGATTTATTTCAAATACATTTCTGTTGGTGGCGGAGAATTTATTCTCTTAGCTTAACACCCTTAAAGGTTATGTAGTTGAAGGTTATCAGCGATATATTCCCAATTTGGTAATGTGGCATGCTGAGTGTTGCTGTGTGATGATTATTTGTTGATCAAAGCGTGGCTTTGTGAAAAAGCATAGCTTTATGGACGAGACTTCGTCAGACCTCACTCCTCGAAAATGGTCAAAACAGGAATATGCGGCAAGGTTATGAGGGTCGCGCCCTTTAGGGTATGTCATTTCATTCTGGAAAGGGTAGTATCATGGTATGGAGCCCATTTACTTACTCATGTTGACACACTATATTTATTACTGTGTGATGTTGGTTATCGAGCGCTCGGATAAAGGTCCAAAGGGACCGGGGGATGACATATTCGTGTAGTAGTTACCTAGTTACAAAGGTAACCCGGCCTTGTGTTGGCAGAGATCTAACCGTAACGTTAGGTTCTCGGGACGTCCCGCCAAAGGCGATCCCATTGACAGTAGGAAGTTCCTCAGCCTGACCATTTGTTGGAAATCCAAATAAAACAATACGCATCTTGTACGTTTTTAGTTGTAGAACCTGCCATTCACTTATGGTGACGCCCCATTGTTTGGATGGTAGCTATAGTACGCATAGTTCGAAATGTCTATGCTGGCTAAGATTTATATTCTATTTTCGAAATGTTTTCTACACTATGCACTAATAATAATAAAAATCAAATGGTGATTTTTGCGTAGTAAGCATCTTTGACTATCATAAGGAGAAATCATCTCCAATTCTGCGTTTGCATTGTGTGTGTGCGGGGATGCCTTATGGTAGTTTCATTTTCCAAAAGCATTGCGGATATTTTCCACTTCTATTGTTATTGTTGTATTAAAAGTTAAATAGCTGTTTTAAGTTCTCACACCAGTCTTGCTTATCTTAGTGAAACGTGATGGGGGGTTCTCGCTTCGCGGTTAGGTGGCGAATGGGAGACTCTTATCCCTACATGTCCTCTCTTAGTGAATAGTGGTTGGTTAGCCATAAGCTGTGACAGTCGAAAGGCTGGCCGTAAAAGCAAGTTTGGGATACCAGTTGTTGCCACGGCGGTTATTAGCCGCTGTCGATGGTTGAAAAGCCTAGATCTGACATTGTGGTATCAGAGCATATGGTTAAGTGACAACCTTGGCTCTGTTGGGTGTTACTCATTAGAGATAGAGTCAGTAGTGCTCTAGAATGAGTTTGAGTGTAATAGTAGATATGAGCGCGTATTTGTCAGTGAAAATAAAATTGTTTTATGTTGTGATGATTGGTTTGTTGAGTGGTATATGGATTCTGGTCGGTATAGTCTGTACAACTCTATCGATAGGGATCTCTAAACACTTGTTCAGAACAATTCGGCACAATATCGTTTTAAATTGGGTAAATGAAAAAAATTTACCTCGATTATATTTTTATATAAAGAAAATAATTTTTCAACAATTATTAAAGTATATATAAATTGATTGTTTGGTTGTTGAAAATGTAAAAATGTATAAGTCAATAAAGGTTGTTTGAATAAGTTAAATAAAAACAACAGTTGTAAAAGAATGAATTGTATAAGCAAATGAATTATAAGTATGGAATTATAATTAAAATGATTTACAATTGTAAAATAATCTTATATATAATGAAATTATATGAGGAAAAAAATTTATAAATGTAATTTATAAATAATGAAAAGGAAAATTTTGAAAGAATATTTAGCACTGATTTCACTATTGTTACTGGGGAATAATAAGGGTGATGACTGCAGCATCATCAGTATCATTTTCGAGTTTCTGTGTGATGGATTTGCTACCATAATAAATTGAAATTGAAGTTTTGTTGTGTTAAACAAATTTGAATTGAAAATCCAAGTTGAAATTGATAAATATATATAAAACGAGTTTTAAACTTATATTATGAGACAAAAATTTTCGCTTTGGTAAAGTTAGAGAATTTGAGTTGGCATAACAAAACATATGATTTGGAATTTAACTAAGGAGTTAAATAAATTAAATCGGATTTGGAAGTTTAAATAAGTAAGTTGTATAACTTATAAAGTGAGAAGATGTAAGTGAAACCAAATGATAAATGGTTAAATAACTTTGTTAAGCAAAACGAGGTATGAATCTGAATAAGTGATGAAAATTGACTTTGGTAAAAGTTAAATAGAATTTACTTTGGAGTTGAAATTTTAGCTGGATTAAATGGAATATAACTTAAGTAATATTGAATAAAGTTGACTTTGGTATCGAAGTAAAATAACAAAGTGAATTAATGAAATGAATTAGCAATTGAATTAATAAATGGATTGAATGTTAATCAATCGAATGTAAATAAGTTGATATGAAGTAATGAATGTAAGTGTTAATTCATTAAAGCTAATTAAAAGTGTTAAACCAAACTGAAGGTAAAGTGAATAAATTTGGTTGTATTGGATATACATTGGTTATTAGATTATTGTTAATTGATTGAATAGAAGTTCATATGCAATTGAATGAATAGAGAATGAAAGCTATGTAATTGAATTCAAATTGGAAGAAAATGAATTTGAATAGAATTGAATTTGATTTGGATTGAAAGTGAACTAATGTGAATTTAATTAGTGAATGTAAACTAATTGAATATGAATAAATGAATGTTAGTAAAAACATTCCATGTTAATGAATCAAATGTGATTAAAATGAAAAAAAAACCAATCCAATGAATATTAATGAAAAGTGAATGTATATTGATTTGGCTATGAATTGATTTGGATAGACATTGATTTGTTGGATGTTAGTTGGATGATAGTTGTTTGGTGGTTGCATTTATTGTTTTTGTTGCATTTTCTATATTGGCATATGTAGTTGTTATGTTGCTATATGTTGTATATTGATATTATTTTCATATATACATGTTCTCGTTTGTTTGATCGAGTGTATAGTAGGTGCGGATGGCTTATGCTTCGCATTTGGAGCTCGCTTTCGCGCTATATTAGCCGTATACGCTCGCTAACAATAAATAAGGTACATATCTCGGATTACATATCGTACTTTCACACTTTTTTCCCTACGGGATGCCTCATCACTTGATGAGATGTATATTTGTGATATATATACTATCATTTTTCTCGGATCGAGCCGCGCAAAGGAGACTCTGACGAATTTTTCCGAAAATTTAAGGCGTTAGAAAATTTTTGGGAATTTTGGAAATTTTTGAAAACTATAACTAAGTATGATTTGAAAACTTAGTAAAGTTGTTGTATGAAGTTTAACTATGAACTTTGGGAAAGTTAAACACTTAAGAGATTTGTGAATCAAATTGAACGGTTTGTTTTGAAAGTTAATGGATTTCAAAACTCTTTCTTACTTGGCAATTTCGAGGACGAAATTCTTTTAAGGGGGGAAGTTTGTAACGACCCAGAATTTCTGTCAATTAAAAATTATATATTTAATTAATTTTAAATATTAATAAGTCGAATTTATAAGTCGAATAATTTATTTTTTGAATATCTGGATTTAATTGGGTAATTTAATTGATAATTTAATAATTGAAATTCCAGAAGTAATTGAATATTTGATTTAATGTGATTAAAAATGATTTAAAAAGTTATATTAAATCATATTGAAGTTAGAACAATGTTTGTGAACTTTTAAAGTTGAATTTAAAGTTAATTTGTGAAAATTCAATATTTTAATATTTAATCGACTAGTGAAAATAACCATTTTTCAAACAGTCTCGGATTTTGACGAAACAAGTTTCATCGGATCCGTAATGTCATATTATTGCGTGTTTCCAAATTTCGTGTCAATCGGATTTACCGTTTATCTGGGGCAAACTAAAACGCATAGAAATTTGGTTAACCGATTTAATTTAAAATCGATCGTTTATTGCCGTAACTCGCACAGATGATCGAATTGGCTCCCAAAACCTGTTCCATTATGTCCGGAACACGGGGGTAAACCCTAGAATCGTCGGTCACCGCGCGAGATTTGGAGTTCGAATTTTTTTGGATGAATAGTGTTTTCGGCGAATTTTCTATTTAAGGACGTGATTATTCTCATTTGCAAAAAGAAATTAAAACCCCCAAGGTTTGAAGCCGGCCGCCACCTCTATCTTTCAATGGCCAGTAACTAGCAATCTCTTTCCTTCGATTTCTCCAAATCTATACATCTATTCCAAAAATTATCAACTGCA
Organism: Allium cepa; assembly: GCA_030765085.1. Lineage (NCBI taxonomy): Eukaryota > Viridiplantae > Streptophyta > Magnoliopsida > Asparagales > Amaryllidaceae > Allium > Allium cepa. The sequence goes on from CM060932.1 coordinate 378,993,585, forward strand.
ACATTGTTAAGCTCGATGAGAGCTTCGATATGAACGGCTGTGATCAAGAATGGAGCGACGTGGAGAGAGTTAGGGGGCTGCGTTCGCCCACCAGTCACGCACGAAATTCAAGGCGAATTTGAGGCCGAGCTAGACCATATCTTGGCCGTTGGTGAAGCTCGAGTAGGCGAGCATGTTGGCAATGTTTGATCGACCTAGAAGTGAGGAGGGGTGGTGCGGCAATCCAGGGTTTCAAACGTGCAATGGGTTCAGTCGCGTGGGAGTAACTTGGGGGAGAAGATGATTGCGCACACGGCCCTGATGCAATCTAACAGAATCGAACGGCGGCAGAGATGTGAATAGGTTTAAAAATTGAAATTAAAGTTGTAAAATTTAATTTATATAAATTTGTTCAATGTTTAAAAAGCTATAACTTTGTCATATGAGGTCGAAAAATTACAAACAACTTGCACTGGCTTCGTTTCGTCGAGCACTACGCTATGGAGCTGGATTAGAATCGTTTGGAGCTAGTGAAAATTTCGGGTAAAATTAAACGCACGTTTAATTTTATTCGAAATAAACGATACAACTGTTATCGGAAACTCAGTACTTCTCACTCAATCGAATTGTTTCGATTTAGTTTTTAAATATTTAGATTTAAAATTTGCTTGATCGTATGCCTGGATGATAAATTATTATCTATTGATTGTTAAAATAGACATTATACGCCGTATATTAAGCGGAGGTTATTTATTAAAAACATATACCGCGATAAATTCCAACTTGTATGGAATTGGTATTATATATGTATTTGGAGTTGCTTTCCCGCATTGTATAGCGGATGAGACCCTATTACGCCACATAATAGCGGATAATACTTTAAAAATCGCATATACCGCGATATTCCGTCTCGAAGCGGAATTGGTATTGTGCTAACATCTTTGGATGCAGGGAAACAGGTTGGAGGGATCCAACTGGATTTCTCAAATAATTGAATTGTTTTCAATGTTGTGTGTTGATCTATTTATTGATCTATTTATAATCTGCGTGATTATTTTTGTGATTGAAATCGTCAAAGGCTAAAATTTAGCCGAATAAATTTTTGGTATCATTAGATGCCGAAAATAAATAAAATTTGATTTTTGAAAATTTAAGTTGAAAATTCATAATAAAATTTAATTTTGGAATTTATTCATTTTAAATAAATAAACGTTGCAATTTTTATGTTATAAAAATTTTGATTTTTGTGAAATGTAACATCCCTCCCTTTCGACCGCCCCTAGTCGATAATTAAACCAACTTGAAACGTTCAAAATGACGGATTGTTATTTAGTTTATAGAGTTTAAACAGAATCAGCCACAGAAACACAGAATAATAATATTTCACAAAAATGAATTTTATTTACATATATCAGAGTTTATACAATGAATTAACTTTATACAGCGGAATATTTCTTTTAAGTACGAAATCCCCGAACTAAAGTGAGCGTTTTCCCCCTCTCTCTCTCTAACTTCGCTGCCCGAAAATCTTCAAGCTGCAAAATACTCGGTCTGACTCGAGTATTACATTCAAAAGAAAATAATACACGGGTCAGTCTAATTCAAACTCAATTATTAGTGCATAGAGGCAATAATAATCAAATAACAACTAGACGACAGTCACAATAATTCTCGTTTATCCGACCCTTTTAACAAAGAAATCGGATAACGTTAAATATAACACTTAACAGTGTTAAACAATAAATCAGCAAATTAAATTATCAACGAAGATAGATGAAGGGATTATTAATGAAGATAATTTAGGAAAAACATCAGAATTGCCTAAACGACAATTAACAACAAAATCATCAAATTAAACCAAATCAAAAATGCGATTCAAAATATATTGAATTGGCAACATAAAACAATTTCCATCAATAGAAACATCAATCAAAACATCAGATCTAGTAGGGCTGCAGTACACGCACGCGTGTACTGCCTCGCCACTACAGTATGAAATGCACAAAAACAACGTAAGTTCGCAGTCAAACCCGAGCATTTAAGCTGGATTCAACTCAATGTACAAATCATAATACAACAGTGCCAACAGACCAGAGAAGAAAATGAAATGGCACATGTATGAAACTGTGCATATACACAGTGAACATGATGAATATGTATGTAAACTGAATGGTCAGGCAATATGCATCAGGTTAGAGCATACGAGCAGCAGCCTTAACAAGCAAAGACCACAAGCCAAAGCTAATAGCAACTAGTAGAACAAATCCAAACGACTCAAGACTGCACACTTCAACAAGTGCAAAACGTTATAAAAAATGAAACTGCAGCCACCACAAGGAAACAAGGGTAAGACTGCAACAAAACTGCAGCCACCACAAGATCACAAGGGCAACCAAGTGCACCAAAATATGGCAACACATCAACAAATTTTAGTAAAGTCAAAATGAAAATCAGGGAATCAATTATGCCAGATTAATATAAAACAGTACAGTTCCAGCTTCAAGTGAAAATACTACTGTAATGAACTCGACCAGTTCAAAATGAAACAACAGGAATAATTCCAAGAGGAACTAAGCACATAGAGGCATCAGATCGCAACAAAAGGGCAACTGAGATGAACAGAAGTGTTAAAGGGTCAGGGACAGTGCAAGTGCAGACTCTGGTATAAGACTGAACCCAACATCAATTGAACAAGATGAGACTACAATAGAATGAAACTACAAAGCCAAACCATTAACAATAATGCAAAGGTCAAGTCAGTTACTCAACGCAACTGCAGCATCAAAGCACAAAGCAGTGGCACAACTACAAAATAGAAGGAGGGTGAGGGCACCAGAGGTATGGCACAACAGCACATAAATACATGAGAAAGTGATACAACGGTTCAGTGAACATCATCAATTCGAATGACAAGTGCACCAAACAGTAACAGTGTAATCCCAAATTGAAACAGCAAGTGGTACAAGTTAATGACTGCATCACTACTGCCACTAAAAGTGAAATAGGCATGTGTACCCAACTAAGGCCACTTAGTAACAAGCAAAAATACAATGCCCAGGAGCAATTATCAGTTTTGAACTAAGATAACCGCAGTATAATTAAGGTATGCCGAAGTCACCAGTAACAATTACATGAGGCTGGACAATGCAACCCAAGTAGAAATTGTATGTGAACGTGAACCAGTAACAAATGTACAAGTAACACAATCAAGAACAAAGCGCAGTGCCAACAATGAAGTACTCCAACTAGCCAGTACAAGTGGAGAAAATCACAACTATATCAAAATGCACAAGCAAGGCTACATGAACCCCAAATTTTCACAGAGCAATGTAAAGAACTCTGAATCAAATGCCAGCAGATAAATAAAGCACGTAAAGGCGTCAGGGAGTATGCAACCTGTGCAGACAAGACGAAGTCAAGGCCAACAGTAATGGCAACAACTCCATCAAGTCGTGATTAACTAATAACCAAAGTCCATAGAGTACAGTTCGGTATCAAAACAATGATGATGGCCGAAGCCCACAAAAATTATAACCACAAAACAAAATCGAACGAGAGGCATAGTACTAATTTGAAAAGAACCCAAAACCCATCGATCGAAGTTAACCAGAAATGAAAACGAATCTTGAAGAAGTCTGAAAAATATCAAACAAACAACATAAATCGAACGGTGAGCAAAATGAATAAACAAACTCAAACAATTGAATACGTACGAAAATCACAGAATTCGAACCCTAAAATAAGCACGAGGTATGAATTAGATGTGAGGGTCACTCACTTTAGCTTGAAGCGGTTGAGAGCGAGGCGAAGGAATCAAATCGATCGAACTACTGAGGTCAGCCGCCTTCGATTTTGAAAAACCCTAGCTTGGAAAGGAGGAATGAACGACGAACGAGCAAGCCCTAATTTGGATCGAAGGATGAAAAGGAACGGGCGAACGAAAGAAGACTTTTTTTTTCTAGGCCGCCATTTTTCTTAGTTTTGAAGAACGAAACTGGAATGATAATTTGATGTGTACATGAAGTTGAGGTATAAAGGGTATTAATATTTTCATTTGTACTGGTGATGTATAGTTTGTACAACAGGGTGGTATTTTTCTTCCTTGTATGGTGGCTGCATTTATTAGCTTTGTACAATTATATATTAATTTGTTTCTTCTTTTGCTTATTCTAGCCTTAAATTATTTTACTTTGCTTTGTTTCATAGCTTCGCATTTTTAAAACTCTACAGGCTACCTATTTTGCAGATTTTGTTATGGTGGCTAAAGATATTGGCATTAAATGCCTTGGTACCCTATGTTTCATATGCCATGCTTCTTGACTTCGGCTGGTATGAAGTTATGATGATAGATATGTTTGCATTTCTTAGCTTGGCTTGTTTATACTTAAATATGTTTATTATATTTTTTTTATTTTAAATTCAATTTGTTTTCGACACAAATTTCAACGCGTTTATGTGTCGTATGTTCACACAACAATTCCGATAAATACGAAATTTGAAATCCGGTAATAATTCAACATTATGGACCCAATGGAACTGGTTTCGTCGAATTCCGAGACTGTGCCTCGGAAGGCTATTTTTTAAATTTAATTTAAACGATAAAATTTCAAAACTGATCAAATCACTTTCAAATTCAATTCTGAAGCTTCTATTATTTTCAGTATAATCAATGTGAATTTTCTAAGCCTTTAAAATATTTTTAATCAGCTTAAAATTGAAGATTCAAATATTTTATGCAACTTTCAATAGATTAAATTCTAAAATTTAATCGCCAAATTCATAGTTATATTGGGAATTCAAATTAAACCATCATTCAAATATTTAAAATTAATTAAATATTTTCAATTTAAATTGTTCAAAATTCATGGTCGTTACATGAAATATAACCAAAATGTGATTTTTGAAATAAGTAGTTGATTAATTTATCAAATTTTTTAAATTTGGGTTTTTTTGAATTATTATAAATGATTATATAAAATATTTTAAAAAATTAATATTTATAAACTAAAATATTGGGATTGTAAACGAGTTTTTATAAGTATTAAAATGGAGTATAAATGGATTTCATAAGTGAATGAAATCTATAGATTTATAAATTGTGAAGCTATAGAATGAATAGATTTTTTGTAAAATAAAAGATTTATAAGGAATTAACTCATAAACTGGATTTTGGCGTGTAAATGGGATATGGATAGAATTTGTTAATAAAGTGATTTTATAAGTTGAAGTTGTTATAAAATATAAATGGGAATTATAAACGTTGTTTTATAAATCCAAAATTGATTTATTTTAATAAGTATAATTATTATAGTTTATTAAAGGAGATATATCCACGATTTTGGGGCAGTGGATAATCCTTTAAATAAAATATGTAGAAATTGAATTTGGTAAACGAAGTATATTCACGATTTTGGACGGTGAATAATATATTAAAGAAATATTTTGGGAAAGTGATATTTTAAATAGAATTAAAATTATTTAAAGATGTTTTAAAATGTGTTAAGTATCAAAACCATAGATTTCAACATTTATTATTGAAATAGACGTTTTCGAGAAATAGAAGGAAATGGTGGACTATAACACTGTTGTTATAGTAAATGATTTCCGAAAGGAAATGTTTTATATAGTATTGGGATTATATATCTATTTTAAGTTAGAATCCTTATACTAATGATTTTGGGTTGTCGTAACAATGTTTTATACAACATTCGTTTTGACCCAAATAAATGTGTTTAAGAGAATGTTTTCCTTATAGAATAAAATATATACTTAATTTGGATTTAAGTATATTGAATATTTTCCAAGTGTTGAAAATAAATAGATTTGTGAATTACTTATTATTAAATAAGTGTGGAAATGTTTTTCCAATATGAAGTGGATGTTCTGAGATTTTATCTTTTAAAGATAAATTGAAAATGAATATTAGAAATCGATTTAAAAATCGTATATTCATAGATATTTTGGAACTGTAAATTCAATATGGAATTTATAAAAGAAAGGGAAATTTGTTTAAAAACAAACATTGATTTATTTTTGAAGTGTGGAAATTAATTTACGGATTTGGAGCGTAAATTTAATAAATCGGTAAGAATTTATTTAATTGGTTTAAATGAACCATTTTGAAATGAAAGTTGTAAGGGTGTAAATTGATTTGAAATTGGTTTTCAAATGGTTGAAGGGTGGGATATATATCTTGTAAAGATATTTTTGGAAATAAATAATTTGGGGAAATTATTTGAAATCGGGTGATGTTGTGAATATTGATTGATAGTTAAATAACCGACTATCAATATTGACCCTTTAATGGCTATTTGTTGTGAATTGGTTGAGATTGAATGCTACACTTATTTTTAAATTATTATGCTCGTTATTCGGATTACCCATTCCGAATAGTGGTACGACGTAATGGATAGCATTGAAGACCGGTGTTGAAGACTGGGTATTTGTGAAAATGATAGGATGACCTATCAATTGTCTCTGCACCGTTAGCTACGGTATGGAGATTTCCTTTGTGATGGGAAATTCGATCGGGATTGTGAATACCCGGATTGCAAGGGCTTCTTTTGAAGTGCCTTCGGTTCTTTTCGAGCCCGAAACAGACTTGTATGGTTACATGTCTGACATTACATTTTGAGATATAAAGCAGATTTCTTTCAAATACAATTCTATTGGTGGCGGAGAATTTATTCTCTTATCTTAACACCCTTAGAGGTTATGTAGTTGAAGGTTATCAGCGATATATTCCCAATTTGGTAATGTGGCATGCTGAGTGTTGCTGTGTGATGATTATTTATTGATCATTTGTGGATCAAAGCATGGCTTTGTGAAAAAGCGTAGCTTTGTGGACGAGACTTCGTCAGACCTCACTCCTCGAAAATGGTCAAAACAGGAATACGCGGCAAGGTTATGAGGGTCGCGCCCTTTAGGGTATGTCATTTCCTTCTGGAAAGGGTGGTATCATGGTATGGAGCCCAGATACTTACTCATGCTGACACACTATATTTATTACTGTGTGATGTTGGTTATCGAGCGCTCGGATAAAGGTCCAAAGGGACCGGGGGATGACATATTCGTGTAGTAGTTACCTAGTTACAAAGGTAACCCGACCTTGTGTTGGCAGAGATCTAACCGTAACGTTAGGTTCTCGAGACGTCCCGCCAGAGGCAATCCCATTGACAGTAGGAAGTTCCTTAGCCTGACCATTTGTTGGAAATCCAAATAAAACAATACGCATCTTGTACGGTTTTAGTTGTAGAACCTGCCATTCACTTATGGTGGCGCCCCACTATTTGGATGGTAGCTATAGTAGGCATTGTTCGAAATGTCTATGCTGGCTAAGATTTATATTCTATTTTCGAAATGTTTTCTACACTATACACTAATAATAAAAAAAATCAAATGATGATTTTTGCGTAGTAAGCATCTTTAACTATCATAAGGAGAAATCTTCTCCAATTCTGCGTTTGCATTGTGTGTGTGCGGGGAGGCCTTATGGTAGTTTCATTTTCCAAAAGCATTGCGGATATTTTCCACATCTATTGTTGTTGTTGTTTTAAAAGTTAAATAACCGTTTTAAGTTCTCACACCATTCCCTTGACTGACGTGGAGTTTATTGTTCTCTTCCTAAACTCTGGGTGCCCATAATTTTCCACACGGACAGTCTAGAGTCAGGTTATCAGGTCATCCTGGATTCAGAAGTGCTATGGAGCTCAAGTAGCGAGCTGGATGGTGAGGCGTATTACTTTTATATGATATTATCTTTCCGCTGTAAATTTCACTTGTAAGGACATGTTTGTATAACTGTCCATTGTTTAGTTGTGTTGTATATTTTTGTTGTACACTCTGATGATATGATGTAATGTAATAACTGAGATAGTTCTTTGTTTTAAAGATTATTCATGTGTGTATTATATGTTGTTCCACTGCGACTGTGAGATTCTGATATTGTTTCTGTTCTGTTTTCTTACTTCTTCTATCCTTTTTTTACCTCTTCCTTTTAACCCTCACGGTTCGGTTTTTCGGCATTCGATTGCTCGGCAGTTGATACAGTGGACGTATTGATGTCGATTTTCGGAAGTCGAAGAATCGGGTCCTGACACTCATCAATGTTCACCGTTAAGTGTCGAGTGATAAATCCTTATTCAAACTAGTGTAAATACCTCATAGTTCCATATTCGAATCTTAGATAAGAATCATGCAACAAAATGATCCACTACCTCATATGTACTTATTAACCTTCCAAAAAAAATTTGAAAACATTTCATAAAACTTTTATCTGAAACATTTTTATAAACATGCTTCTTTATATATAATTACCTTAAAAAATTTATTCACCAAAAATTTCTATCATCTTTCCAAAGAAACCCTTTCAATTTTAACACTTAGAAAATACATCTATATCTTAAATTCGTAAAAATCTTTGTGGAAATCTTCATATTTTCCAAAACATGCTTTATTGTGTCAAAACGGATGTTGCATAAAACATCGTTACAATAACCCAAAAACACTAGTATAGAGATCTGATTAATTATTCTTAATATAAATTTTCGATGTCGAACTTAAACTATTTATTAGTTAACAATGAAGCCTATCGAGTTGGGGTATCATTACCATTTAGACCTTGAATGACGTCATTCTTAACTTAAAAATGGATATAAGTCATCTACCTTGAATCTTAACATTAAATATAGGACTATAATTCCCTTATATTATATAAAACATCTTCTTTCGAAAATCATACACCATAACAAAAGTGTTATAGTTGATGCCTTTCTCGCTTTCTGTAAAACACTTATTACAAGTAATGTTGAAATCCATATCTTCCTATCACTTAACACATTTTGAATCACTTTTAAAACCATTAAACTCCATTTGCAAATATCACTTTCAAAACATTCCAATAAGAGAGATATTATTTTTAAAACGAAATGTATCTCCCTTTATAAAAACCATCCTCTACTAATCAAGATAAACCCTTTTATATCTACAAAACCATGTTTTATAATCTCATTCCTTTTTATGAAATTTCTTTTATAAAATATTTTATTTATAAAAATCCATTTTTAATATTTATAAAACACCATTTATAAATCTATTACTTTATTTATAAAACCTTACTTTTACAAATCTTTTATATAAACCATTTTGGAAATATTTATTTCAAACTATTTCTATCTTCTTTAAAACTGTATTTCCTTTGTAATAATAAATGGATTTATTTTTTAAAATTCCTTTTTTAAAATATCTTTTACATTGAATCGATAATCCTAAAAATTCAAATACCAATTTTATTATTTCAAAATATCACTTTCAACTCATTTCTCTTAAAAGATATTTTAACTTTATAAAAACTCATTTATAAATATAACTTTCTATTTTGCAAACTCTACTTCCTAAAATTAAAACTTCTACCAAATCATTTTAATTTTTTTTTAACTTTTCCAAAATACCAGGATTTAAATTCTCAAAAATCTCTTTATAAAATATGTTTTATAAATCCAATTTATAAAATCACTTATTAAACGCATTCATAAAATTTATTTAGCGTAAATAAATTCCTTTAATCTTAAACCCACATTATTATTTATCGAACACCACATATGAAACTAAATTCATTATGTGTTCATATTTAAACTTTTAAATCAAACAACCAATTAGTATGATAATAACGGAATATTACATCCCCTTAACATCCAGACACTACATGATAACTATATCTTTTAAAAGATATTCCTTTGTATCCAAAATATAATCCTAAGTAAAATTATTTCATTTACAAATTTTTCAAAACAAAAATCGTTTTCATATAGCATTAACAAATAAACACTAATATATAATACTCCCAACTTATTCTTCGATGTTATTTACCCTATCTCTAATGAGTCACTCGTCGTAGGGTATTGCTGACTCTATCTTTTATGAGACTTTACCCCTTCCAGGCTTAGGTGTTAACTCAATCTAAGCTTTGATACCAACTATGATGACCCGCCTTTTCATACATTTTAAGTTGACAATAAACCATACATGTCTAACTCAAATTGAACGAAATGGCAGACTATTAAGGGTAAAAAAAAGATGGATCGGAATCTTACACGAATGGAAAAATATATATTATTTCAGTATATAATCTCTATAGTGAAAATTTTAATTACATACATCAGAGTCTCTCCTATGCTCAGCCTAGACATTTATAAATACATGTCATTACAGATGTTGAAAATTGACAAACACAACGGAAAAGTATACTACGTCCATACGTTGATGAAGATCTCTAGCTCTCCTCTAAAAACTTCAAGCATCTTCAACTAATCCTAAAACTGCTCGAATCTGACACGAGTATTAAAAATACCCGGATCAATCTGGCAAACCAGCATGAGAAATACAAATCATTACTTTATATGAAAGAGTCATAGATCGACTTTGATTACAAACAAAACCTTTGAAAACAACAGGATCTTTTAAGACCATGCCGAATTTTAACACGGACTGGTTTTTACCTTATGATAACTAAAACATTTTTATCAAATCATTTGATATCATTTCTAGTGACATTGGTTTGTAAACAATTTTCAAATAAATATACATGATCATAGCTGAAATTGTTAAATTTATTTAATTCTAGAATAAAAGGTTTACAACTAAAAACGTAAAGGCTCGTATTAGAGAATGATTCCATATAATGACAAGGTAAGGGATTACTTTTCGACAATACATCTCTAAAGGGATGCACCTAAGGCTCCAACCCTTACCAATACAGAACCAACCTACCTCTACCATAGATAGTACCGAATATGACATTACTCGGGTCATTCTCGGCCTATTCGATACTTCAAATAGCATACACAACAAACCTGGTATATGTAGGATAATCTAGAAAGGTGATGACCATATTATAATTGGAGTGACTCACTTAACCCTGACACATGTATCCTATTTTTTCCATTTTCGATATGTGAGGCTTAAGGTAACATTTTAACTTTCATAGAACAAATCCTACTTTAAATGCTACATTGCCATTCTAACAACACACTATTGATTTCCACAAAAGTATAACCTATAAGTCCATTCGTCTTAGGAAAGGGCGTAAAGTATAGCAGAGGTTGCCTCCTACACCAATAGCAGATGTACGTTTGTAGAGACAAATATATGTGGTCTTAGAAATGCAATATCAGACATTCGTCCATAAAAGCTGTCCAGGAATAGAACAAACCGAAGGCACTTCTTCTAATACATCATGTTTGGGAATCATCCCTACTATTAGTAGCTAGTAGTCCTTGCATCGAAGATTTCAAATTGAAGGAACCACTGCCACCATATATATGATAAGAGAACTATCCCAGAGGTTAGTGGGAGCAGCCTTGCATTATGAAGATCTCCATCTTTAAAATCATTATCTTCAATATATTTTCACTTTCAAACGTACATTTGTTCGAAATGATTTTTGAATAGGAATCACCTAAATCCAATCCCAGTTCCTCCAACCAAATTTATCGATAAAAGATGTTAAGTATGTGGATGATTATTATTCAATTTATTGACATCTTATCTCCTAATAAAATATCTTTATAGAGATATACATCTTTAGACTTTCCATTTTCAGTATATATAGAATCATTATACGTCTTTTTAACTTCGGAAACACCAAACAATTTCTCATTAATTACATAGGAAAATGGTTCCATAATTTTAAATTTTTTTAATAAAGGTTTCATATTTTCAAAACATGTCTTTTAAACGGGTTAAAACCATGTTATCTAAGATGGTAAATTCAAAACCAGTAGTATTGAGTAAATAAGGTCCATAGGAATTATATCAGTTACACTCAACTTTCCGTATTCAACCTGTACTATTCGTCGAATAATGGTGAAATTGTCATTTAAATTCATATAGATAGTACGAGTTCCCTTATCGAAATTTAATATAAATTATAACCAATATGCTTTATATATCACCAAAATCTTATTATTTAAAATCTTGTTTAACTTTTGAAAATCTCCAAATATCTTTTTATCTTAGAAAATATGGTCCGAGTAAATCAAATTTACTATCCCCTCCGTTGGGCCAATCCGGATTGCTAGAGCAGAACCCAGACATTGGTTGTCCAAATTTGGATCTAGAGACTATCTCTCTATCACACGTAAGGCGGTCAAGTTATTTGATCAACTATAAACTCTTTTATATAATCTTTTAGAGATGATTTTCATTTACTTAACATAATTTCAAATATTGTTTAAAACAATTTTCCTTTAACCATTTATTTAAAACTCCTTTAAAATAATTACAAAACTTCCAAATCATCTTAAAATATTTAACTATTCATTTGAAAGATTACTAAGAAGATTGGAAAATAAAAATTAAGTTAAAACCATAATTTGCAAAAGCTACCGAAACCGCTACAAAAATCGCTACGAATAGTGTTTTTAAAACTTCTTTGTTCAAACTACCAATGTCATTTCATATAAGCCTATTTTTATAACTAAAATCCCCTTTAAAACATTTCAACATATTTGTAAAATTTATTTCATATTTTTAAAGATTTAAAAATATCAATTTTAAAGCGTTTACCACTTTGGCTCCCAAAATTACCAAACCACAATGTTTTTAAAAACTTGATTCTTTCGGCCTGATCTTAGGCCCTGACTCACCCTCCGTGGACGAACCTTGCGGAGGAACCCTTAGGTTTTCGGGGCATTGGATTCTCACCTTTTGTGGAGTTTTTCCATTATTCACATAGTTTCCAAGCTATGGAATCATAAAAATGATTTAAGCACAATAACCGCGCCAAGTGCCATTTTTACATAGCTCAAATTTTATTAAATGAAATCTTAATATTCCCTCTTAATACGAAAAATATAGTTATTAAAGTTCAATAAATTTTTATTTCGAATAATTCCGAGTTATATTCCATTCTATACATTGATTTAACTTTTATGGCGCAAAATCGCGAACTACCTTACGCGACACGCTTATGTTGACTCCATTTTCAAATCTTTTCCAAAATTTACAAAAATGAGTTTTAATGTTTATAAAACATTTATAAACCATTTTAAATCATTTTATTCATGTTCTAAATAGGTTTAACTATTTCGTAACACTTTTATAATTTATATAGGAAAGTGATTTCCTTTGTGTGAATTAGACGTATATTTATGGTGAATTATTTCCACATCACACAAGCATATAATCACCAATCATCATCCAAACATATTAAACAACCATATAAGCAATCATTTTAGCATATGATCAAGGCTATATCTTTGAGTAGTTAATGTCTATTATTATCAATAATAGCAAGCAATGTTTAAGTGATTAATGAGAAATATTAATAAGTGATTATCAAATGATTCAAAGTGAGATTAACTCACTTTTACCAAACCAAACTCTATCCTCTTCCTACCAAAATTCAAGCACATATCAGCAAACTTCACACCATCACTTCCTTCTCCATCCCAAACTTTTCTGAAGCTTCATGAAATTAAACCAGCGGCATTTCGACAGAACCTTCTTCTATTTTCTATACTCGGAGCTTTTGGATCTCCATCTTGAATCTATGTAAATTCGGCCATGCTTCTTTGAGTGGTGGAGCTCGGACATGATGCTTGAAAGAGGAGTATTTATATGTATATAAGAAGGTAGGGAGATGTTTAGACTTGTGGATCTTCATTGTTTGCATATGCAATTATTTTTGCATAATTTTCTTGCTATAATTTTCTTAGAAAGAGGGAGCCATAAGGAAGCCATTTGAGTAGCTTGGAAGAAGAAGAAGATTGTGTGAAGAAATGAAAGAATGTGTGTGGTATTTATAGAAAAAATAAGTGAACAAATATCTAATTATGAAATTACTAAACTACCCCTTGCCAACTCCCCTCCCACACGAACATCCATCCCTCATATTCTCCTCTCCATGTGCTTAAGTGACGAGGGAGTGTAATTGTGTAAGGATGTGAGGTTTTAATGTGTAGTTTGCTTTTGACTTTGTATAAATATCTTAGACATTTTGTGATATGTATACAGTATATATGTTATATGTGTATATGTATATGTATATGTATGTGTATGTGTATATGTATATGTATATGTATATGTATATGTATATGTATATGTATATGTATATGTATATGTATATGTATATGTATATGTATATGTATATGTATATGTATATGTATATGTTAGTGAGATGACCCACCTCCTCGATCTCCGAAAAACGACACTAGTATATCCTCAATATTCACATGTCGCAATCCAAATGCTAGGGAGGCAGATTATCATGGGTAAGACAGAAAATAAAGGCAGAACAGAATCTCATACGGATGGAATAACGTATATTATTTCAATATATTATCTTTATAGTGGAAATTTTAAATACATTGATCAAAGTTAAACATGGATAGTTATAAATATATGTTTTATAAATATGGAATACAATACTACACAAGTGCGGTGGAAACAGATAATAATCTTCAAAAGAATCTTCTAAGTCCATGCTCCGATCTCTTCTAGATTTCTTCTAACTAAATCTAACTACCAGGCTGCCCACAAAAATTAGGGCACCTAGAGTTTAAGGGAAAAGAAAAATAAACTACAAGTTAATCATGAGACTGGTGTGAGACTCAAAATACGTATTTTCGAAAACAAAGATATCTCATATGACCACGTTGTACATAAACATGGAACGGGTTTTTGCCTTATAATAACCAGTACATTTGCTATGCAAAATCAGGGAATATTATTTTTAATGACATTCTTTAAAAATATGTTTTTCAAATAAACATATAAAATGCTGAAATGTTATATTGGTTAAATTTGACGGCATAATAGGTTAACAACTAAGTTCATAGGCACTTATTGGATAATGGATTTACATACAATGGCAAGTAAGGGACTACCTTCCATATAGTACATCTCTAAAGAAATGTACCAAGGATACATAAACAATCCTCCACATCTGGCATAACCGATCTATCCCTATTTGGCACTTATACATGGCCTGGATAGAAACCTAATATGACATCATCTTGGTCATTACCGACCTATCCGAGAGCTCTTTTAGCATACACAACATACCCAATATATAAAAGGTTATCTAGAAAAGTGATGACCATACCCTTATGATTGTGAACCACATAGCCTTACGGCGTACCCTGTTTAAGCCATTACCGGGTAATGAGGCCTGATGTAGCAATTACCTTTCACATAGCACATTCCATTTTAATGTCCCATGCCATTCCATGGTCACACAACTGATTTCTAAAAATGTATAACTCCTGAGCTCAAACGTCTCAAAAAAGGGAGTTAAGCCAAGAGAAGTTGCCTTCTCCGCCACCAAACAGATGATAAGTTCATAGAGATCAATTTATGTAATTAGAAATGCAATGTCAGACATTCGTCTGTACAAGTTATCTAGGAATAGGACAAACCGAAGACACACTCCTACCATATTCTATCGGGAATTACCCCAGGGATTAGTAGTGAGAATTCCTTGTATCTACGATCTCAAATGAAGAACTATTGCCACATAATATGATATAGGAAATTTTTTCCAAGGGTCAGTAACAAGCAGCTCTACATTCCATCTTTCAAATAATTTCCTTGTCTTCACTTTGAATACGTAAATTGGTTCGAAGTGCTCTTCAGATAGAAATCACCTAAATCCGACTTTGGTTATTTCGAACCGATCATCGATAAAAAAATGTTAAGTAAATAGGGAATTATTCTTTTAATTTATTACTTCCTTTTTATCAAAAATAACTTTAGGAGATATATATCTTTTAAAACATTTCTTTCTGGTATCTACGGAATAATTAAACTTCTCTTATCAAATCTTTTAATTATTTAAAACCTTTTTTTAATCTTGAAATAATTCCAAATCATTTTATTTTTTCACTTAGGAAAATATTTCCAAATCATTTTACTTAAATCTTAACAAAGATTTTTAATTCAAAAATAATTTTTTTATTGAGTTAAAACCATTTTATTTACGATGTTAATCCAAAACTAGCAAATACTAAGTGAGCAGAATCTATAGAAATCATCTAATTCTACTCAATATCAATTCTCGTATTCAACAAGTACTATAGGCAGAATAACGATGAAATCACCTTTTAAATTTCACACGTAGTATGAGATCCCTTTTTGGGTATTCATATCAATTATAAGAAGATTATCTCTGTAAAATCCATGTTGTTTAAATTTGGAAAATTTAATCTTTTATACTTAACTCGTTTCCACCATTTCGACCATATCTATCCCTTGCCCACAAGAGGCCAAGTGAGCCAGAGGACTAGTACCCCAGAACATCTCCTTAGTTTAAGCACCTCACTTCAATCTCACAAATAGAAAAATCCAATCTACACATCGGCTTTTAGAGCCAAGATTAAATCACTTGTTTTTTGACAGCTTTTCTTTAAATCATTTATTTCAATATTTTTAAATAAATTATAAAAATTCCACATCATTATTCACTTAATTATCTATTTGAAAATATTTATGTGATACTTATAAAATATTTATACAAGAATTGTTAGGTTTAAAACCATATTTCAAAAGTTATAGAAAAGTGTTGCGAAAAGTGCTACGGATGGTGCTTTTTAAGCTATATTGATCAAAACGACTTTTCTATCATTTGGAAATTCATTTCTATAACTCAAATAACTTTTAAAAAAATTTAAAAGATTTTTAGAATTCATTTCATATTTTAAACATTTTAAAAATATAATTTTCAAAGAAATTCGTTTATCGATTCCAAACTGCAAAATCGTGATTTTTTCGAAAAACTTATTTTACTCATATTTCAAAAACTACTTATCGAATATCGATTTTCTTTCTTTATTTGAAAACTATGGATATTATAGTTTAGAAAATTCTTATCTTGAAGAATTCTAAGTTATATTCCACTCTATATATTCATTTTACTTTTACGCCGCAAACTACATTTACGCGACGCGCCTATTTTTGACTCAGTTTTCAATATTCATTTAAACTTTTCCAAAACACTTTTAAATGTTTATAAAACATTTCTAAATCATATTAAACCATTTTAAAGGGGTTTAAACATTCTGTACACACCATTTCATTCAATAAAAGAAATGTTTTTCGTTGTGCTTATCGACTTGTGTTAACGTGACTTGCATATATATTCAACAACCATATTAAACAACCTTCATTAACGATCATATTCAAACATATATATCATCCAATAGGCTATATATAACCATAATTTAGGATTTTATCACCTTCATTTTCCCTTTGAGATAATTTAAAATTGGCTATAGCTTCGTTATCACGAAATAAAACTTCAACAAAATCGAACTCTTTGACCTTGAATGGGCTTAGTCTTGGCCTTGGATGCTTGATGTGGAGGTGATGGTGGTGATGATGGTGGTGTAAGGTGGATTTGATGTAAGAAGATGTTGGCTTTTTTAAACTTAGATATTTTCTATATTTACCATATGTAAATATATTTCTACTTTTCTACCATTGTTATATATATATGTTAATATATGTATGTGCATGCCATAAAGATGTACAAGTTACATAAACAACGTTGTATAACTTATATATGTCAAATCATTACGAATTTTAATTCCGATTTTCGATCATATTTTCGCTTATTAATTAACGTCCATATATTTATGAACAAAATTTGAAATCCAATTTCATATTATTTTAAATGAATAAAAATGATCATATTTGATTATAAAACCAAATTAATCAATATCAACAATTATTTACAAAAATCGCTATTACATCGATAAAGTGATGCGAATTTTCTTATATTTTCAAATCAACGATATATCTTTATAAAACTATCGTAAATGATTTATTAACACTTTATAACTATTTAAAATGAATTATCATCATTTTGAAATAATTATTTAAATAATTATAATAATTATTAAATCATTAAATCTCAATTTTAAATTCATAAATCTATATTCGATATAAGAGCATCACTAATGATGTTAGAAACACATTTTATTTTCAAAAATAATGTAATTGATTTTATTTCATATTCTTGGTTAATTATAAAAATAAGTGTATGTATACATCTCCGTGCGCCAAGTTTTACGATTATAGAGCAGTTTATTGATAAAATGATTTTTGGTCATTTTATCGATTTAAATCCCGAGGAAAATATTTTTGTAAATATCTATTCAAAATGAGATTACTATTATTTATTATCATTCAAAACAATATTATTTGTATTATCAACCTTTTATTTGAATAATTTAAAAAATAAATATAATCTATCAAAGTGATAAATTTGCAGGTCGTTACAGACTTCCCCCTTAAAAGAATTTCTTCCCCAAAATTACCTAAAACAAAACCCAAAGGTTTTGCCCAAAACATACATTATTTAACATGCACCCGTACGATGTATGTTGATCATCCATACACAATATCTGATTCGTTCTTCTATTCGAACTCACAACTTTACTTTCGAACTAGTATTGATCTCCTGATCCTTTAGTGCGGACTCTGACCAGGCTTTCTGATCGAAACTTTAGTTTTTCCTTGCATAACTCTCAGCTGTGTTAGAAAACTCAAGTATCTAGCCACAAACCCTCATCAATGTTTGTCGTCACGAATCGAGTGATAAATTATTTTTCGAACTAGTGTAAACACCTCAAAATTCTGTATTCGAATCTTAAATTAAATCATGCAACGAAATAATCCACATACTTCATATAAATTCAATAATCTTTCAAAAAGTTTAATGAAAACATTTCATAAAACTTCCATTCTTTATTCAAACTTTTATTAAGATACTTCTTTATAACCATTTTACAATTTTTATTTCCAAATATTTCTACTAAAAACATTTCTTTTCTAAAGATAACTATTATTTTATTATAACATTTTTCTAAACATATCTTAATGGTTTTTGAAAAACTCATTTTCAAAATAATTCATTAGATTGATAAACCATAAACTTCCTTTGGTAGTGAAAACTTAACATTTCTTTAATACATATATTGTAATTTCTCTTATCTTTGCTTTTCACTTCATATTTATTGAAAGATTCTGTTTTCCAGTCTTTTAATCATTTATAATACAATTTCGTCTTATGAAAGATTTTGTTTTCCAATTGTTTAATCATTTATAATACAATTTCTAAACATATCTTATAAGAGGAAATACGCGCTCATATATAATAGTGAAAAGCAAAGATAAATGATTAAAATATTCTCACACGCATTAATGGTTTTTTAGTCATTTAATCATTTATAAGACTGGAAATTTAATCATTAATGGTTTATCATTAAAAGACTAGAAATTTAATGTTATATTATAGGAAAACCATATAATTTCCAGTCTTTTAATCATTAAAAGAATCTATTTTCCATTCTCTTAATCATTTATAATACAGTTTATAATATTTATTGAAAGATTATGTTTTCCAAGTACTAGAAAACCCTTAATGAGTTTGAGAGTATTATATATGAGCGCTCATATATAATACTCCCAAACTCATTATGGGGTGTTACTAGCCCTATCTCTAATGAGGTACTCATCCTAGGGTATTACTAACTCTATTTCTGATGAGTTTTTTACCCTTACCAAAGCCTAGGTATTCCCTCAACTTAAGCTCTGATACCAAATAAGACAACCCACCTCCTCGATCCTCGAAAATCAACATTAATACATCCTCGATATCCATATGCTGCAAATCCAAGTGCCGAATAGGCAGATTATCATGGATAAGACAAAAAATAAAGACAAAACAGAATCTCATGTGGATGGAATAAAATATATTATTTCAACGCATAATCTTTACAGTAGAAATTTTAAATAACTTTATCATATTTAAACATGGACAGTTATAAATATTTGTCTTTATAAATACAGAATATAATACTACACAAGTGTTGTGGAAACAGATAACAATCTTCGAAAGAATATTCTAACTCCATGCTTCGATCTCTTCTAGATTTCTTCTAACTAAATCCGACTACCAAGCTACAAAGGAAAATTAGGGCATCCAGGGTTTAAAGAAAAAAATAAACCTCGAGTCATTCATGGGACTGGTGTGAGAAATCAAAATATGTATTTTTAAAAACAAAGGTATCTCATAAGTCTATGTCGCACATGAACACAGGCCGGGTTTTTACCTTATGGTAATCAAAACATTTGCTGCACAAAATATGGGGATATTATTTCTAATGACATTCTTTAAAAAAACATTTTTTAAATAAACATATTAAAATAGCCGAAATTTTTACATTGGTTAAATTTGATGGCATAGTGAGATTACAACTAAGTCTGTAGGCACTTATTGGAGAATGAATTTCCATACAATCGTAGGTAAAGGATTATCTTCCATATAGTACATCTCTAGTGGAATGTACCGAGGATACACAAACAGTCCTCCGAATCCGACAAATTGGTCTATCCATATTTGGCACTTATATGGCCTGGATTGAAAGTGAATATGACATCACATCTGTCGTTACCGACCTATCCAAGAGCTGTCTTAGCATGCACAACATATGTGATATATATACGATATCTAGAAAGGTGATGACCATAACCTAATTGTTGCGAACCACATAGCCTTATGGCGTACCCTATTGAAGCCATTACCTGGTGATGAGGCCTGAGGTAGCGATTACCTTACACACATCACATTCGACTTTGAATGTCACGCTGCCATTCCATGGTCACATAACTGATTTCTACAAACATATAAATTCTGAGCTCGTACGTCTCAGGAAAGAGTGTTAAGCAAAGAAGTTGCCTTCCTAGCCACCAAACGGATGATACGTTCATAGAGATCAATTTATGCAATCAAAAATGCGACGTCGGACATTCATCCATACAAGTTGTCCAGAATCAGGATAAACCAAAGGCACTCTTCTACCGCATCTTGTCGGGAATTACCCCTAGGATTAGTAGTGAGAAGTCCATGCATCGAAGATCTCAAATGAAGAACTATTTCCACATAATATAATATAGGAAATTTCCCCCGAGGGTCAGCGACAATCAGCCCTACATTCCATCTTTCAAATCATTTCATTGTCTTCACTTCGAATATGTAAATTGATTTGAAGTGGTCTTCGGATAGGAATTACCCAAATCCGGCCTCGTTTCCTTCAAGCCAATCGTAGATAGAAGAAATGTTAAGTAAATAGGGAATTATTCTTTTGATTTATTACTTCACTTTTACCAAAAATATCTTCAAGCGATATATATCTTTACATTTCTTTCCAAGATATACGGAATCATTAAACCTCTCTTATCAGATCCTTTGATTATTTGAAACCTTTTTTTAATCTTGGATTAGTTCTAAATTATTTCATTTTTTCACATAGGAAAATATTTCCAAATCATTTCATTTAAATCTTAACAAAGATTTGTTAATTAAAAAATAATTTTTTTTGTTGATTTAAACCATGTTATCTAGGATGTTAATCCAAAACCAGTAAATATTAAGTGAGCAGAATCTATAGAAATCATCTAGTTCTACTCAATATCAATTCTAGTATTCAACAAGTACCAAGGGTGGAATAACAGTGAAATTGCCTTTTAAATTCCATGAATGGTACGAGATCCCACTTCGGACATTAATACCAAGTATAAGAAGATTATATCCATAAAATCCAAGTTGTTTAAATTTGGAAAATTTAATCTTTTATACTTAACTCGTTTCCATCGACCTTATTTATTCCTCGTCTGGGAGAAGCCAGGTGAGTCAGGGCACTGATTGCTCCAAAAAATCTCCTTAGTTTAAGCAACTCACCTAGATCTCCAAATAGAAAATCCAGCACTCATCGACTTTTAAAGCCAAGATTAAATCACTGGATTTTTGACATCTTTTCTTTAAATTATTTATTTCAACATTTTTAAATAAATTATAAAACTTCCAAATCATTATTAATACAATTAATTATTTATTTGAAAAACTTTAAGAAATATTTGGAAGATAATCGTTAAGTTTAAAACCATATTTCAAAAGTTATAGAAAAGTGCTGCGAAATGTGCTACGGATGGTGCTTTTTAAGCTATATTGATCAAAACGACTTTTCTATCATTTGGAATTCATTTCTATAACTCAAATCACTTTTAAAACATTTGAAATGAATTTTAGAATATATTTCATATTTTTAACATTTTAAAAATATATATTTTAAAGAAATCCGTTTAAGGATTTTGAACTACAAAGCCACGATTTTTCCAAAAACTTGGTTTACTCATAATTCAAAATCTACTAAACAAAATTCTAATTTTCTTTCTTTATTGGAAAACTATGGGTATATGATAGTTCATAAAATTCTTATCTTGAAGAATTCCAAACTATATTTTATTTTATATATTCATTTGACTTTTACCTCGCGAACTACAATTACGTGACACGCCTATTTTTAGCTCAATTTTCAGTTTCCATTTAAATTTTGCCAAAACACTTTTAATTTTTATCAAACATTTTTGAATCATATTAATCCATTTTAAAGAGGTATAGACATTCTGTGTACACCATTTCAATCAGTAAAGGAAAGTGATTTCATTTGTCCTTATCAATGTTTATTAACATGACTTGCATACACATTCAACAACCATATTAAACAACCATCATTCACAATCATATTTAAACATATATATATATATATATATATATATATCATCCAATAATATATATGTAACCATATTTTAGTTCTCACCTTCGTTTTTCCTTCAAGCTAATTTCAAATTGGATATAGCTTCACTATCATGAAATCGAACTCTATGACCTTGAATGGGCTTGGTCTCACCTTGGAAGCTCATAGCCTTGGGTTTTCTTGGTGGTAAGCTTGGCCTTGCTTTGGGAAGTGATGGTCGTGGGTATAAAAGAGGTAGAGGAGGAGTTTTGAAGTTGTTTTGAGATATTTTGCTACTATATATGTAATATACTTATTTAATTTCTTTTTGAGATATTTTTCTCCATGACTTCGTTAACATGAAATGCCATTAATAAACTTGATAATGTGGAGAAGTGAGTGAAGAAAATTGTGTGAAATTATGAAAAAGGGTGGAGTATTTATAGGATTTTAGAAAACCAAAATATCATAACATGAATGGACAAACTACCCCTTGCCATCCCCTCCCAGCCCACCTTAGAATGCACGGTAGTCCCCCACCCTCATATGATAGATGATGTGGAGGTGATGGTGATGATGATGGTGGTGTAAGGTGTATTTGATGTGAAAAGATGTTTGATTTTCTGAATTTAGATATTTTCTATATTTACCATAAGTAAATATATTTCTACTTTTCTACCATTGTTATACGTATATGTATATGTTAATACATGTGTGCGCATGCCACAAAGATGTACAAGTTACATAAACAACGTTGTATAACTTATATATGTCAAATCATTACGAATTTTAATTCTGATTTTCGGTCATATTTTCACTTATTAATTAACGTACATATATTTGTAAAAAATATAAACTAATTTCTTATTATTTTAAATGAATAAAAACGATCATATGTGCAACAGATAGATAAATATTAACAATTATTATAAATATCGCTATTATATCGCTAAAGCGAAATGAAATTTTATTATATTTTCAAATCAAAAATATATATATATATATATCTTTATAAAACAATTATAAATGATTCATTAACACTTTATAACTATTTAAAATGAATTATCGTCATTTTAAAATAGTTATTTAAATAATTATAATAATTATTAAATTATTAAATCTCAATTTTAAATTCATAAATCTGTATCTATATTTAAAGATAAGAGCATCATTACATTCAAAAATAAAATAGTGATTTTATTTCATATTCTTGCTCAATTATAAAAATAAATCTATGTATCCAGCTTCGTGCGTGATGTTTTACGATTATAGGATGTTTATGGTTAGAACAGTTTTTGGCCATTTTATCGACTTAAATCACGAGGAAAATATTTTTTTAAATATCTATTCAAAATGAGATTTCTATTGTTCATTATCACTTAAAACAATATTATTTGTATTATCAACCTTTTATTTGAATAATTTTAAAAATAAATATAATTTATCAAAGTGATAAATTTGTGGATCGTTACAGTTAGTGTATATATTTGCATGTCATATATGTGCACAAGTCATACAAACATTATTGCAATCACTTTGACCAACTTTCGTTCGTTAAATTTTTAAAAATCGAAAAGCCGATTCCAGTCACATTTTTACTTATTAATTAATTACATATAAATGTAAAAAAATTGAAAACTAATTTCTTATCATTAGTAATAAATTGAAACGATCACATTTGAATTATAAAACCATATAAATTAATATTAAACAAGTATTTACAAAAAATGTAACAACCCAAACTTCAGCTATAATAATTAATTAACGAATTAATTAAATAATAAAATAATTTTGTGAAATTATCAAAATTGAGCCATGGGCGTTGCATCATTATGTTCATGGCAATTTTCTGGTCAATTTCTATGTACAGTTTGTCAAAATCCGAGCTAAAATGAAGAAGATACGAAATAAACAAGAAATAAAGAAAACGAAAAAATAAAATAAGGGTTGGGTCGACCCAAACTAAGGCCAGGTCAACCCCAGGTTCCACCCTCACCATAGCTAAGTCAAACTATAGGTTGACCTTTATAATATAAAGGTCGACCTGCCATTGTTTTGTAAGTAGATTTACCCAATTTTGTTCGAACACTTCATTTTACAACTTTTCTTCAATCATGTGCATTCGTGCTTCCATTAGATGGTTCCCAATGAGCCTACGATGTGGTTGCACCATATTTAGTCTTCAAATCCAACGGCCTGAGATCCTTAAGTGACACTGTAACAACCCTAGTTTAGTGATTACCTGCGAATATTAAATTATAATGGAGGCTATAATTTAATAGTAGGAATTAATAGTAAATGAAGAATTTAAATTTTTATTGGGAATAAACTATATATTTGAGAATAAAATGAGGAAAATAAATTTTTGGAAACTTTATTAAGATGGTTTGAAATAATAAAATGAGGAAATGTGTTTTATTTGGAGTTAATGCAATAATTTTGTAAATTATTGCAATTTACTTCTTTTAATGATTTTTTTAAAAGAAGTAATTATTTTAAAATGAGATATAATTAAAATAATGATGGAATTGAGTTTAAAAATATAACTTAAGTGAAAAATTATATTTGTAATGGGTTATAAAATTTTATTACACAAAAATGTGATTTTTGTGTAATTTATTATGTTACTTATAATGGGTTTTGAATTAAAAATGTAAATTGTTATTTATTTTAAATATAGAGAAATATGTTAATAAAATGTTTTAATAATATAAATAATCTTTTATTTTGAGTGTAAAACATTTTATTAGCATGGGTATAAATTTTGGTAATTTTTAGGTATGGAATGAAGTTTAAATTTACGATTGATATTGTATGTATTCTTTGTAAATCTAATTAGTGGCTAAATTATAAAGAAAGTCTAATTTATTTTATTAGCTTGGGCTAAAGCTCATATCCACTACCATTAACCTGTAATTAACAAAACAAATGAGAAAGAAGAAGTATTACCTGTATGCACTCTTCTCAGCCTCTTCTCACAGCTTTCAAAAGAAAAAAAGAATAATGGCTGAAACCCTCTTTACTTTCTCAAACCAACGCTTAAATTTATCAATACAGAATGAAGATTGATGATTTCAAATGTTAATTCAAGAGTAAAACTCAGGTAATCTCTATTCTAAAACCATTCTCCTCATCAAAATCAAGTTTTTGTAGTAGAATCTGTTAATTTTGTCTCTGGCTCCTGCATGTTATTTCTCAAGTCTGTATAGGTTTCAAAAGTATGTTCTTGGCTAAAAGCTCTCATCTTTGGCTCTAATTCAAAGTTGGTTGGTCTTTGCAGCAAGGTGAGTGTAAAACTCACAAACCCTAGCTCTATGTTTGATGAACATGTTATAATTTGTGAATTTCTAAAGCCCGTACGATTTATATTTGCTCTGTCCTTGAAGCTGAAACAAAATTGGCCATAACTTCTTCATTTCTTAACCGATTTTTATAATTATAGATGCTCCGGAAAGCTTAAATCATGTACTACAACTTTTATGTTTTGAGTTTTCATTAATTTTGAGGTTAGCTATGTCAAAATCTAATTTTTGTCCTGCTAACCCGAAAGCAAAACCAATATTTACTCTGTCCTTGAAGCTGAAACGAAATTGGTCATAACTTCTTCGTTTCTTAACCGATTTTGATAATTATGGATATTCCGGAAATCTTAAATCATGTAAAAAAAAACTTTATTTTTTTGATTTTTCTGTAATTTTGAGATTATCTATGTTAAAATCTAATTTTTCTACTGTTAACCCGAAAGCAAAACCAATATTTGCTCTGTCCTTGAAGCTGAAACGAAATTGGCCATAAATTCTTTGTTTCTTAACCGATTTTAATAATATTGGATGTTACGGAAAGCTTAAATCATGTACTACAACTTTAATGTTTTGAGTTTTTTATAGTTTTGAGGTTAGCTATATCAAAATCTAATTTTTTTTACTGCTAACCCGAGGGCAAAAGCAATATTTGCTTTGTGTTTGAAACCGAAACGAATTTGACCATAACTTCTTCGTTTCTTAACCGATTTGATAATTTTGGATCCAAAAAGCTTAGGTCATGTACTACAAGTTTTATTCATTGTATTTTCTGGAATTTTGTAGTTTGCATGGTCGAAATTATGGTTCTATGTTGCTGTCTTGAGAGAAAAATGACAGCAACAACAATCGTTGACCTTAGAATTGTATTAGCTCGTTTTTGCTCTCATTCTCTTCGCTTTTGATGATGTTATTGAGATATTTTGAGAGCTATGATGCCTATCATTAGGCAAGCTATATTTATAGAATTTGTAATTCAAATTCAAATGGAATTTGAATTGATTTTGGGTTAAATTTGAATTGAATTCGTACTGAATTCAAGTTATCGGTTTTGAGATATCCCTCTTAGTTTTAATTGCTTTCAAGAATGATTTTCACTAAACCATTTTTGAAATACTTGAACATTTAAAACTAATATTACATAGTGATTTTTTTAAATTATTTTTCTAAGGAAAGATAGATTCATTTCCTATAATAAAGGAATTTCAAATATTGGTTTTAATAATCGTTTTCGGAAAATCGTTTTAAATTTCTATTTTCTGTAATAAAATTATTTTATAAATAAAATTACTTATTTTTATGAATTTCGGATGTATAAGAAAGACAATTAAATGGTAAAGTAAAGCATGTGGTATGGGACATATGGATTTGCTTTATCGCTTAATATCGAACTTATACAATCAAAGCCCTTTCGATGAACTGTTTGAGATGATTTAAGAGGTTATTAAATGTTAGGTAGATTATATGGTCTGAGAACTCCAATGTAGGAGTATATTTAATGAAGGATCATTTTAAGATGCGTTTCTTAATCGCCGATGAAATGAGGTGAATTAGAAGCTAGAAATTCCTATTTGGAATTATGGCTATAAATAACCATCTAGATGTTATTTTTACTTGCCGATGAGATGAGGTAAGCTTCTTTATGATGATTTTATGATGTTGAGATGTATTATGATAGTTTTTACTTGTCGATGAGATGAGACAAGTCACGATGCCACTAGTACTCGTCAATGAGATGAAACGAGCATGTATTATATTTACTCACCAAGGAGATGAGGCTGAGCATATTTTCATGATGTTTATGATGTTTTACTAGTGTGGTACCAACTAACGGCTAGTAAACTGTTAGGTGCGAACTTATGGTATGTGACATACGTTAACACCTATTGGGTTCCTATCCGAGAAGTTGAGGCACATTCACGATGTTTACTAGCACTACAGACCATGAGTACTCAACTGGTGTCATTACGATGTAGTTGCTACTTCGATCATCACGATGTTATTAACTTGGGTCTTTGTGACTGGGAGTCATTATGATGTTATGGACTGTAGTCATTCTGATGTTCACGATGTTAAGATGTTATTTGACTCCAGTCATCACGATGTTTATGGCACCAAATAGTAGTACTAGTCACGATGTTGCGCGCGTAGCATTGCTTCGGCATGCAATCGAGGATCTGGCCAATCCGGGATTTCTTTAAGTTTTAATGTTTTAGACTTCACCGTCTTTAGATGACTATTACATTGATAGCCTAGTGCCAGACGAGATGTATACATATATGGTGAAATCATTTATGATGTTACTCTTCAATCGAGTTATTTGCATTACGGTTTGATGATTTTATAGACTACTTGATGTTAAGATGGAGTTGAGATGTGTTTATATGTTTATACCGATGAGATGAGGTATAAATGATTATGAAGAATCTTTTATGGTGAGTTTTAGTGATGGATTTGAGATGTATCTATATTCATACCGATGAGATGGGGTATGAATAAGTATAATGCTTCTTTTATGATTGAGATTTATATTTCCTTCAATGATCCTTGAGATGTGCCAATGTGATGAGGCAAATCCATATGCGTTTTATTCCATGTATGAAGGATATGTACCTCTAGTGTATTTTTATATTGACGACCATTTCTAAGAAGATAGTTGAATCATTTGAAGTCATTATCCATATTCTTTTATAATGCCGATGATATGAGGCGAAAGCGATGTTTATTGAGTCTTATCTTTAAAACTTTGCTCGCCAATGTTCCATTTGCTTAAGTGTTAGTTATGCCACTTAAGTATGACTTTATCATCATTATCTCTTCTACTTGCCAAGAAGAGATGTTGTCCTTTCTTATGATGTTGAAACCCTGTTTTGGGCATGGCATCCTTTAAGAAAAAAGATACCATAGCTTTCACCTACTTATCCTTATCGATTATTCTGTTTAACTGATGATTTTAGCTAGCCTGACCCACGTGTTTTCACTTGGGTCAGACCGAGTTGTTTCGGGTATCATCTATTAGGCTTTAGCTTGAAGTTGATGTTGGACATTAGCTTATCTATCGCTTGAGTAGTTTATTTCTTTCGCATACTCTGATGTATTTACATTTGATTCGATGTATATAGTGTGGTCGAGTATCACCTTTATTGTATTCATATTGTATTGTACTAAACATGTATTAGTGTATATGTATATATATGATATTGATTACTATTCTGTGATGTGCTTTTCATTTAGTTATTATATTTTGTTCTGATAGATCCGTTAGCCACCTTAGTTTTGGATTATGCATTTACTGGGTATGTCGATTCAATTGAGATAGAAAGGAAAAATTATATTGCATTTATCGACGTATTTAGTAGGTGTTTAAGACAAAATTATAGATGGCCGCCCTTAACCAGCCCTATTCTCTATTTTAGTAGACGGAATTGCTCGTTAATTCTCTTTACCAAGATGGGTCTCGGGGTGGGGCGTTACAGCTTGGTATCATAGATGTGATCGGAATGAAGTATAATAAACACAGAACAGTACATATATCATGATACGTCGAAGTACAATACGAGTGAATCAGTGTCCTTTATTCGAGCTTGTTTTCGAATCGTGCTTTGATCCTTTTTCGAGTTTTGGGATATGTTGAGATGGAATATGTCTAGGAATATAAATTGTATTCCATAGTATTCCATAATTGAATTTGATGTTATCTTATCTTATGAGTAATCTTATTTGGGATTATCTATTCTTATTTCTTTCGATGTGAGTGAGTTTGTATCGATGAAGCTTATTGATTCCTTTGAGTATTCTTGTTATGTTCCTTTGAGAGTTGTGAATCGTATGAGGGGACCCACAATGATTGACTGCTTGTGAGCATTTTGAGATTCTTATTTGATGTTGCTTTTATGAGTATTTTTTTGTTACAATCTTGAGATGCATTTGATTTGAGATGGACTGACTTATTTGATATTAAGTCCAATCTTTTGTTTTATAGGTTCCTATTGTATATTTAAGTTTCCTATTTTGATTGATTTATTATTTCTATCACTTTGGAATGTTAAGATGATTCTGAAGTTTCTGAATTCACTCTTGAGTATCAAGATGTTGATGACATATCTCGAATTCCAATCAAGGTGACTTTGTTGAGTTTTGATGAGTCCGTTTGGGTTTGATATCTAATCGGGCAATCGAGTGTTAAAATAACCTTATTCCTAGTTGTTACCCTTCAGTTGTCCATCCATGAGGATATCCACTAAGGAATCAGTGAGTTTCTGGATTGTTCGAGTTTGATTGAGTTTATCATTCAGTTTCTTTGAGTTATCCTTTTCGGATACTCAACTGGTGTTATTCTTTGTAGCGTTACTTTGTTTGAAGTAATGATTTGTTTTTTGTGTGCTTCTTCTCGTTCGAGAAGAATATCTTGCTTATCCTGTATCTTGATGACTTTTGGGAGTGGCTCGTGACATCGTAAGATTGATGAACACTCTACCTCCTTCTGTTGACTTTGAGAATCGAATATTATGGGAATATCTCGATGCATTCTCTCAATGTTCTTTGGTTTGAGTTTTGAAGCTATATAAATATGAATTTTAAAGAGAAATTTGAGTTTTGAGATATTTAAAAAAATCAAAGAATATTATGAAAATATATTTACATGAGTAGTATTTCTTTTATAGAAATAATTTGTGAGTGTTGGGTTGTCCATCGAGTAGTTAAGAATTCTGGTCGATATGCCTGATCAACGCTATTGATAGGAATCTCCTAAATGCTATGTTGAATCAATCAGACACGATGGTTTGTGTTTTAAAAATTGAGATTTTGAAAATAATATTTTAAGATTATATATTAAATTTATTTTTGAACGGTAATTGCAGACATTGATTTTAGAGACGAGTAATAGAGTGGCAAGGCAGTTTTGATCGTTCAACTCTACAGCCAATGGATATATCTATTTATTAGAGGTTCAATGGCGAGGCAATGCCATTTATTTATTTACTTTGAAATTATAAAGATGAGAATATGTGAGAAGATACTTGAGCTATACTTTATTGAAATTATATTTTGAGATTTTAGAATCTATATTATATACGTTGGATGTTTTAAGAGAAGAGTTACTAGAGGATTTGAATATTGTTTTTGAACAATTTAAGTGGTTTAATAAAAGATTAAAGAGATTTAAACCCTTAATTTATTTTGAGGAATATTATTATGGATTTACAAATTTATTTAGAAATTTATTTTGAAGTAAAGGAGAAGTTTGGAATTTTAATTTGAGTTTTAAATTACTTACTAGGTAATATAGTAAAGAGTTTGAAAATTTTCAAATGTTGAAAATTGAGAATTAAAATTTAAAAGATGTCGAGATTTAAAAATTCTATATCTTCGATTAAAAGTTAATTCGAGCTTATCCTTGTTCTTGAGTATATTCTATCTTTGAGCTATTATTAACGACGTGCATTTTTCGCGGTCGTTTGAGTTGGTGGGCTCATGAGAGGCCATCTTGTGATTTATCAATCTTGTCTATTGTGTCTACCCTATTGTGAGGATGTTCTTTCTGCATATTTATGTGGAAAATCTTATTAATGATCTTCTTTATATCTTAGAGTTTGGTTTTAAGTGAGTTTGATCCCAACTCTATTCGTAGAGTGTTGTGAAATCAATCATTTTGAATTGATTAATTGTTGAGCATCTTATTGAGTATTGATTCGAAGACGGGATATCTTCGAAATTCTTTCAAGTTGCTTGGAAAATTCGTTGGTTTTATAATCACTATATTACCATATGATGGACCATTGGATTAACCAAGGGAGTTTTTCTTTGTTTCTCTCTACCATTTTATGTTGAGAGTATGAATGGTTTGAGTTTCAAGCTTGTCTTTTTCCTTTTTCGATTGAATTTTTATGTCGTTTACGGCTCTTTTTCTAGAAATTGCGGGGATGCTATTTTTGTAAGGGAGGTCTGTAACAACCCTGGTTTTAGTGATTACCTGAGAATATTAAACTATAACGGAGGTTATAATTTAATAGTAGGAATTAATAATAAATGAATAGTTTGATTGTTTATTGGGAATAAACAATATATTTGAGAATAAAATAAGAAAAATAAATTTTTGGAAACTTTATTAAGATAGTTTGAGATAATAAAATGAGAAAATGTGTTTTATTTGGAGTTAACGCAATAATTTTGTAAATTATTGCAATTTACTTCTTTTAATGATTTTTTAAAAAAGAAGTAATTAATTTTAAAATGAGATATAATTAAAATAATGATGGAATTGAGTTTAAAAATATAATTTAAGTGAAAAATTATATTTGTAATGGGTTATAAAATTTTATTACACAAAATCTGATTTTTGTGTAATTTATAATGTTAATTATAATGGGTTTTGAATTAAAAATGTAAAATTGTTATTTATTTTAAATATAGAGAAATATGTTAATAAAATTTTTTAATAATATAAATAATCTTTTATTTTGAGTGTAAAAATTTTTATTAGCATGAGTATAAATTTTTGTAAATTTTAGGTATGGAATGAAGTTTAAATTTATGATTGAAATTGTATGTATGCTTTGTAAATCTAATTAGTGGCTAAATTATAAAGAAAATCAAATTTGTTTTATTAGCTTGGGCTAAAGCTCATATCCACTATCATTAACCTGTAATTAATAAAATAAATGAGAAAGAAGAAGTATTACATGTCTGCACTCTTCTCAGACTCTTCTCACAGCTTTGAGGAAAAAAAAATAACGGCTGAAACCCTTTTTACTTTCTCAAACCAACACTTAAATTTATTAATGCAGAATGAAGATTGATGATTTCAATTATTAATTCAGGAGTAAAACTCAGGTAATCTCTATTCTAAAACCATTCTCCTCATCAAAATCAAGTTTTTGTAGTAATATATGTTAATTTTCTCTCTGTTCATGCTTGTTGTTTCTCAAGTCTGTATAGGTTTCAGAAGTCTTTTCTTGGCTAAAAGCTCTCATCTTTGGCTCTAATTAGAAATTGGTTGATCTTTGCAGCAAGGTGAGAGTAAAACTCACAAACCCTAGCTCTCTGTATGATCAACATGTTATAATTTGTGGATTTCTGAAGCCTGTACGATTTATATTTGCTCTGTTCTTGAAGCTGAAACGAAATTGGTCATAACTTCTTCGTTTCTTAACCGATTGTTATAGTTTTAGATGTTCTAGAATGCCTAAATCTTGTAATAAAACTTTCATGTTTATAGTATTCTGCAATTTTGAGGTTAGCTATATCAAAATCTAATTTTTCTACTGCTAACTCGAGAGAAAAACCAATATTTACTCTGTCCTTGAAGCTGAAACGAAATTGGCCATAACTTCTTCGTTTCTTAACCGATTTCGATAAATACGGATGTTCAGGAAATCTTAAATCATATAATAAAACTTTCTTGTTTTGAGTTTTCTGCAATTTTTAGGTTTTCTATGTCAAAATCTAATTTTTCTACTGCTAACCCAAGAGCAAAACCAATATTTGCTCTGTCCTTGTAGCTGAAACGAAATTGGCCATAATTTCTTTGTTTCTTAACCGATTTTAATAATTTTGGATGTTATGAAAATCTTAAATCATGTACTACAACTTTCTTGTTTTAAATGTTTTATAATTTTGAGGTTAGCTATATCAAAATCTAATTTTTCTACTACTAACCCGAGAGAAAAGCAATATTTGCTCTGTGTTTGAAACCGAAACGAATTTGACCATAACTTCTTCATTTCTTAACCGATTTTGATAATTTTAGATGTTCCAGAAAGCTTATTTCATGTACTACTAGTTTTAATCATTGTACCATTTAGAATTCTGAAGTTTGTTGGGTCGAAATTATGGTTGTATGTTGTTGCCTTGAGAGCAAAATGACAGCAACAACAATCGTTGACCTTAGAATTGTATTAGCTCGTTTTTGATATCATTCTCTTCGCTGTTGATGATTTTATTGGGATATTTTGAAAGCTATGATGCTTATCAGTAGGCTTGCTATATTTAAAGAATTTTTAATTCAAATTCAAATGGAATTTGAATTGATTTTGGGTCAAATTTGAATTGAATTCGTATTGAATTCAAGTTATCGGTTTTGAGATATCCCTTCTTTCGAGAATGGTTTTCACTAAACCATTTTTGAAATACATGGACATTTCAAATTATTATTATATAGTATTTTTTAAAATTATTTTTGTAAGGGAAGATAGATTCATTTCCTATAATAAAGGAATTTAAATATTGGTTTTAATAATCGTTTCCGCAAAATCATTTTAAACAATCTGTTTTCTCTAATAGAATTATTTTATAAATAAAATTACTTATTTTTATGAATTTCAGAAGTATGATAAAGACAATTAAATGGTAAAGTAAAACATGTGGTATGGGACACATGGATTTGCTTTATCGCTTAATATCGGACTTATACGATCGAAACCCTTTCGATGAACTGTTTGAGATGATTTAAGAGGTTATTAAATTTTAGGTAGATTATATGGTCCAAGAACTCCAATGTAGGAGTACAATTGATAAAGGATCATTTTAAATGTTTTTCTTAATCGCCGATGAAATGAGGTGAATTAGGAGCTAGAAATTCCTATTTGGAATTATGGTTATAAATAACCATCAAGATGTTATTTTTACTTGCCGATGAGATGAGGTAAGCTTCTTAGAGATGATTTTACGATGTTGAGATGTATTATGATAGTTTTTACTTATCGGTGAGATGAGACAAGTCAAAATGCCACTAGTACTCGTCATGAGATGAAACGAGCATGGTATTTGTGATGCCCCACCTCGATACTCACGCTAGCCAAGGACACTACGGGGTAATGCCGTCAACTAGCACGGAGGATAAGGCTGTTGAGGAGCGACCATCCATGCAATGGTTTTGTGCGAGTACCGGTATGCCAGATAAAAATACAACATTCTTTTCATCTCAAGAGGAAATCCGACATACCGGCACAAACTCAAATCTACTACACGGTGGCTATATATAATCTTCGGTAACAAATATAGAAATAAACATAACACAAATCAGTCACAGACAATTCATATCACAAAGGCGGAAATAGATATGAATATAACACATGAAAGTGTACATCGGAGTAGTGGTCAAATAAGATCCATAATATCATAAAAGAATAGATACAAGTGCAAGACAAAAGAACATGTATACATCAAGGAGACAATATCTCAATTGTATACAACCAAAAAACTACTAATCTAAGTAGTTAGCCAAAAGACAGATGATGGTTCCAGATAAGGAGTCATGAGGAAGCACCTGTAATATCTCAGTCTGACCCGAGTATTATTTAATAAGAAAATAATAAACGGATCAGTCTAGCTATAATTATCAGATAAAATGAGATGTAAGAAGAGATATAATAAAAGGACGTATGATAACCAAAAATGTCATACTACGACAAGTATACATTAGAAAATCCACAAAAGTCATATTCGAAGACGTGAATAAAATCCAAAGAAATCGATACCAAATCCATCAAAATTGATATTCCTAAAAATCCCGAAGAAAATGTCATCAAAGTCGATAATAAATGATAACAACAAATCGGAATCAACATGAATCGATAAAATTGGAATTCTTAAACAAAATAGGCAAGCAGGCAAAACACAGTAGATTCTGACGTCTGAAATAGGTGGTTCAGACATCTGAATCTGGAAAATTAGAAGTTTTCCAGAACGTAATTCAGACGTCTGAACCAAATGTTTCAAACGTCTGAAATAGGTGTTTTTAGCCTATTTCCTTTCTGTTTGACATCGAGCCAATTCAGACGTCTGAAATTCCAGATTCAGACGTCTGAAACTGGAATTCAGAGCATTTCCTGAACCTCGACCAAAAATGGCCAAATGAATATCGAAAGCGATCGGACGAGCAAATGACGACTAAGGATTTACGCCACGTGACAACCCAGCCTTAACGGCTCTTCGATGCGCCTCAAATATCAATGTCCAAATATCCATAATAGGATTTTCATAGATTTTGATTTTAAAACACCAAAAATTGGAATATACACCAAATCAATCCAAACCAAAATCAATTGCACAAAAATAAGTGTTAGGAATTCACACCTAACAATCGAAGATAATTATGGACTAAGATGTGAGATAAAAATCTCACCTTTAAACCCAAAACAAATGAAGAAGAAGCTATAGAGCAATGGCAAGAACAACCACTCTTCAATTCCAACCCAATAATTTTGAATCTAAGCTTAAAAGAGAAACAT
This sequence comes from Allium cepa, assembly GCA_030765085.1. Taxonomy (NCBI): domain Eukaryota; kingdom Viridiplantae; phylum Streptophyta; class Magnoliopsida; order Asparagales; family Amaryllidaceae; genus Allium; species Allium cepa. The sequence continues at coordinate 379,029,669 of CM060932.1, forward strand.
TTCCTAAATTAGGTTTAGGAATTTCTAAAATTGGTAAGAGAATGAGTTGGAGAAGAAGAAGAGGAGGCTTACCAAAGCATCTTCTATAAATTTGGAGCTAGAACTTGATTTGCAAATGGAAACTACGGCTTGGATTTTTAATTTCCCATTCCTCTCTCCATTGTTGCTAAAGCTTTGAGTATTAGGAAATAGAAGTAAAGTAATGAAGAGAAGAGGGGTGAAGCTTGGGTCTAATGAGCTGAAACAAAAACCAAAGCCCTAAGTGAAAAAGTAGAAAAATTCTACTATCTCCAAACATATCGAAGTTTATACTAAAAAAGATCGCAAACGTCATTTTGAACTCAATGGGGGTGGTCTCGAGTCCTAATTTGACTGTTTGCAAAAAGTAGCTTTTCGGACTAAAATCCGACTAACGGTGAAATATTTAAATAAAATATTTAAATACTCAATCATAAAATATGTGGGTTGTTAAAGACTCCCCTCCTTAAAGAAATTGTGTCCATGCAATATTTAAGAAGGAAATAAAAGTAACAACCATAAAAGCATATCAACACAAAAGAAATTTGAAACCAGAAGTTCACCTCAAAGAGCACGAAGGAGTAAGTCTGAACGTGTTCGCTCGATGAATTCTCTGGATTACCAAGAGCAATCCATAGGATTTGAGAACCATTGAACTTTTACCAAAAAGAATATCATTATTTCGAAGGCGCTCAACCTTCGAAGCAATGATGCGAATAAAATGTTGCCTAAAAGTCAAATAGGCGAAACTTCAATTTATTCAATAACAACGGGATCAAGAATAAAATCAGAATCCCTAAGGCATTTCCGTAGATAAAAGACGTGAAAACGTCATGAATAGCAGAAGATTTAACCGGTGTGCCAGGTGAACCAAAGCTCAAATATTTGGAACACCGACGCAGTACAAACGGTACGTCAAATGAACCGAAAAGCCGGGACATCGATGTAGTACAATAACGGTACATCCGATGAACCAAATTCCATAAAAGAACATCGGACGCTAGTCCATGAAAGAAATGAGACGAAGCTCAATAAAACGAAGTGCATCGAAACGTCCGATGAACTTGGTAAAAAGATCATTCCATTCGGACATCATCAAAGAAACAACCACTTGTTGCATACGACTAAGGTATTGGCAACACGATTTCCCCTTTCGGGAGTATAAAGAATATCAAGATCATAAGGTGCAAGGAACTCGAGTCAACATTAAGTTCCTTATGAGAAAATAAAAATTTCAAAGATTTATGATCGGAGTGGAGAACGAACTTCTCCCCCAAAAATAAATGATGATGCCAAACTCTGAAAGCGACAACAATAGCCGCGACCGCTAGATCATGAGTGGCATACATAGTCTCGATCGGCTTAAATTATTTAGAAACAAAAGTGATAGCACGTTCTCTTTCGCAAGAGGACGGCACCCAAACCAATACGACTAGCATTGGTACAAAAGATAAAGTCTTGGTTCCCCTCGGGAATCACCAGTATAAGAGTATCAAAAAGGAATTCTTTTAAATAATCTTCTTTCCCAAAAAGCTAAAACTTTGAAAATCAAAATTATCTTTACGTAATAATCTTTCTAGAAAAATTTACATTTTTACAAGTGAATACATCGTTTCAAATGGTCTCATCAGAGCGTTTAGGAAATTCCTATCGATAATGTTGATCAAGCGCACCGATCAGAATTCTTAAAGCACTCAATGGGCAAACAATCACTAAATCATCTTCTATATGATAAATAAGTCTCTTAAAAATTTTAAGAATATTCTTTGTACGTTTTAGGAACAAAATCTAATTATACTTATAAATAAATCTTATGAAAAAGATTTGCGAAATTTTAAATTTTGTTTTCATCCAAAATCAATAAATACAAGAATGGAGTCATCGAGATATTCGTAGAATACTCGATACATAAAATGGATGAAATAAGCTGGACAAACTGAATGCCATAACCAGTCATTCATAAGAATCATAACGAGTGCGGAATGCGGTAAGTGAAATGCTAACTCCCGCAACTCGTAGCCAAATGAAAATCGGTGCAAGGTCGAACTAAAAAGACCTTAACACCACTCAAAAGATTGCTTAGGAGATAATCCTAAGACAAGCCCAAAAATACCGAAAAATTTCACGAACTATTTGAATGAGGGAAATAACACTTTCCTCATCATGTGGGTTTAAAGAATAAAATGATGTCATCAAATTGGAATCGAAATCACAAAGAAAATAAAAATCTGCTTAACAGATTAAGAATGTCGAAGATGATTAGTCCACTTGGGACATAGGATATGGCTTTATAATGATTAAGCCAATCCGTTCACGAAAATCAATTACGAAGCCTAAGTAACGCATAACATGCAAATCGGCTCGGAAAGAAATATCTCATAAAATAATTTCGACATCAATTAAAAAGCAAATTGAGTATTGCGGATCCACCAATCCGGATTCACAATTCTCAAAGAAGTCATCAAGCCCAAAAATACTTAAAGAAAAGGAACCAACAAGTTGTTTTGATATAAAATAGTGAGATAAAACCCATATCAACAAGAACTCGAAAAAGATAATCACCAAAACAAATGAAATCAAGGATTGATTGAGAAATACCTTAACCAAGAGAAGTGGCGCTAAGAGCTTGCACAACATTAAGCTTTTCCCTCCTTCCTACTTTGAAGTATGGGACATGCAGTTATATGGTGACCCGAATTTTTGCAATAGCGACAATAAAAAGGTTTCGGACACTCCCTTGCATAGTGGTCCGTGGAACCACAATTGTAGCATTGTCCACGACTAGAGATAGGGGCCTTTGCAACCGGAGTTTCTTGCTTCTCTTCCTTGTTGGGATTGGGACCTTTGAATTTACTAGGCCTCTTCATGTTTTTGTTGAATTTCTGTTTAGCACCTACAACTTCAACATCACTTTCATTATCGGCCTCTTCAAGTCGAAGAGCGATATCAATAAGCTGGTCAAAAGAGACTTCTAGTTTTAGAAGTAATGGCTTTTTAAGGTTCTTGTTCAACCCATAGACAGACCTTTGATTTTTCTTCAGTGGGGTATTAATATACTCGACCCCGTACTTAGAAAGAGATTCGAAAGATGCGACGTATTCCGTCACAGAAGATTCACCTTGAACAAGGTCAATAAAACGCCAGGCCAAAGTTACTTTTTCAGCCTCCGGAACAAACTTTGATTCGAATCGTTCTCGAAATTGCTCCCAAGTAAGATTCGCTTCGATAATCTTCGAAGTCAATAGCTCATACCAATCTAATGATCTTTCTTGGAGCATGCTAGAAGCCACTTGGATTCGATGAAGGTCAATAAGATTCATGCGAGAAAAGATGCGATCGCATGATTTGAGCCAAGCTTGGATTTCTATAACGCTCTTGGATCCCCTGAATGGCCTTCCACCCAAATCGGTATAGTCTCTACACAAGCGTGCAAAACCGGATCTAGGATGAGTAGGCTCTGGTATGGGTCCGGCAGCTTGAGCATTCTTTACAAGATCAAGAAGCTGCTGGGCAGACATAAATACTCCATCCTGGGAAGTAGCACTAGATTGACCGGCGCTGGGACGGCCAGGTCTAACCATTTTTCTTATTTAAGAAAGAAAGGAAGAAGAAAAGGGTTATTCACAAAATGAATATCAAACAATAATGATTGATAAAACAAGGAATCACAAAAGAAAATAGGATAAGATGGTACGAAGACTCGAATTAAATCCTAAGGCACGACTCCTAAGAATGACTTAGGACAATGATCCTTGCTAGATTATTCTACATTGTTCCGAAGTTTGGCTCCGATACCAAGCTATGACACCCCACCTCGATACCCACGCTAGGCAAGGACACTACGGGGTAATGCCGTCAACTAGCGTGGAGAATAAGGCTGTTGAGGAGTGACCATCCATGCAATGGTTTTGTGCGAGTACCGATATGTCAAATAAAAATATAACATTCTTTTCATCTCAAGAGGAAATCTGACATACCGACACAAACTCAAAGCTACTACACGGTGGCTATATATAATCTTCGAAAACAAATATAGAAATAAACATAACACAAATCAGTCACAGACAATTCATATCACAAAGGCGGAAATAGATATGAATATAACACATGAAAGTGTACATCGGAGTAGTGGTCAAATAAGATCCATAATATCATAAAAGAATAGATACAAGTGCAAGACAAAAGAACATGTATACATCAAGGAGACAATATCTCAATTGTATACAACCAAAAAACTACTAATCTAAGTAGTTAGCCAAAAGACAGATGATGGTTCCAGATAAGGAGTCATGAGGAAGCACCTGTAATATCTCAGTCTGACCCGAGTATTATTTAATAAGAAAATAATAAACGGATCAGTCTAGCTATAATTATCAGATAAAATGAGATGTAAGAAGAGATATAATAAAAGGACGTATGATAACCAAAAATGTCATACTACGACAAGTATACATTAGAAAATCCACAAAAGTCATATTCGAAGACGTGAATAAAATCCAAAGAAATCGATACCAAATCCATCAAAATTGATATTCCTAAAAATCCCGAAGAAAATGTCATCAAAGTCGATAATAAATGATAACAACAAATCGGAATCAACATGAATCGATAAAATTGGAATTCTTAAACAAAATAGGCAAGCAGGCAAAACACAGTAGATTCAGACGTCTGAAATAGGTGGTTCAGACATCTGAATCTGGAAAATTAGAAGTTTTCCAGAACGTAATTCAGACGTCTGAACCAAATGTTTCAAACGTCTGAAATAGGTGTTTTTAGCCTATTTCCTTTCTGTTTGACATCGAGCCAATTCAGACGTCTGAAATTCCAGATTCAGACGTCTGAAACTGGAATTCAGAGCATTTCCTGAACCTCGACCAAAAATGGCCAAATGAATATCGAAAGCGATCGGACGAGCAAATGACGACTAAGGATTTACGCCACGTGACAACCCAGCCTTAACGGCTCTTCGATGCGCCTCAAATATCAATGTCCAAATATCCATAATAGGATTTTCATAGATTTTGATTTTAAAACACCAAAAATTGGAATATACACCAAATCAATCCAAACCAAAATCAATTGCACAAAAATAAGTGTTAGGAATTCACACCTAACAATCGAAGATAATTATGGACTAAGATGTGAGATAAAAATCTCACCTTTAAACCCAAAACAAATGAAGAAGAAGCTATAGAGCAATGGCAAGAACAACCACTCTTCAATTCCAACCCAATAATTTTGAATCTAAGCTTAAAAGAGAAACATTTCCTAAATTAGGTTTAGGAATTTCTAAAATTGGTAAGAGAATGAGTTGGAGAAGAAGAAGAGGAGGCTTACCAAAGCATCTTCTATAAATTTGGAGCTAGAACTTGATTTGCAAATGGAAACTACGGCTTGGATTTTTAATTTCCCATTCCTCTCTCCATTGTTGCTAAAGCTTTGAGTATTAGGAAATAGAAGCAAAGTAATGAAGAGAAGAGGGGTGAAGCTTGGGTCTAATGAGCTGAAACAAAAACCAAAGCCCTAAGTGAAAAAGTAGAAAAATTCTACTATCTCCAAACATATCGAAGTTTATACTAAAAAAGATCGCAAACGTCATTTTGAACTCAATGGGGGTGGTCTCGAGTCCTAATTTGACTGTTTGCAAAAAGTGGCTTTTCGGACTAAAATCCGACTAACGGTGAAATATTTAAATAAAATATTTAAATACTCAATCATAAAATATGTGGGTTGTTACAGACTCCCCTCCTTAAAGAAATTGTGTCCATGCAATATTTAAGAAGGAAATAAAAGTAACAACCATAAAAGCATATCAACACAAAAGAAATTTGAAACCAGAAGTTCACCTCAAAGAGCACGAAGGAGTAAGTCTGAACGTGTTCGCTCGATGAATTCTCTGGATTACCAAGAGCAATCCATAGGATTTGAGAACCATTGAACTTTTACCAAAAAGAATATCATTATTTCGAAGGCGCTCAACCTTCGAAGCAATGATGCGAATAAAATGTTGCCTAAAAGTCAAATAGGCGAAACTTCAATTTATTCAATAACAACGGGATCAAGAATAAAATCAGAATCCCTAAGGCATTTCCGTAGATAAAAGACGTGAAAACGTCATGAATAGCAGAAGATTTAACCGGTGCGCCAGGTGAACCAAAGCTCAAATATTTGGAACACCGACGCAGTACAAACGGTACGTCAAATGAACCGAAAAGCCGGGACATCGATGTAGTACAATAACGGTACATCCGATGAACCAAATTCCATAAAAGAACATCGGACGCTAGTCCATGAAAGAAATGAGACGAAGCTCAATAAAACGAAGTGCATCGAAACGTCCGATGAACTTGGTAAAAAGATCATTCCATTCGGACATCATCAAAGAAACAACCACTTGTTGCATACGACTAAGGTATTGGCAACACGATTTCCCCTTTCGGGAGTATAAAGAATATCAAGATCATAAGGTGCAAGGAACTCGAGTCAACATTAAGTTCCTTACGAGAAAATAAAAATTTCAAAGATTTATGATCGGAGTGGAGAACGAACTTCTCCCCCAAAAATAAATGATGATGCCAAACTCTGAAAGCGACAACAATAGCCGCGACCGCTAGATCATGAGTGGCATACATAGTCTCGATCGGCTTAAATTATTTAGAAACAAAAGTGATAGCACGTTCTCTTTCGCAAGAGGACGGCACCCAAACCAATACGACTAGCATTGGTACAAAAGATAAAGTCTTGGTTCCCCTCGGGAATCACCAGTATAAGAGTATCGAAAAGGAATTCTTTTAAATAATCTTCTTTCCCAAAAAGCTAAAACTTTGAAAATCAAAATTATCTTTACGTAATAATCTTTCTAGAAAAATTTACATTTTTACAAGTGAATACATCGTTTCAAATGGTCTCATCAGAGCGTTTAGGAAATTCCTATCGATAATGTTGATCAAGCGCACCGATCAGAATTCTTAAAGCACTCAATGGGCAATACAATCACTAAATCATCTTCTATATGATAAATAAGTCTCTTAAAAATTTTAAGAATATTCTTTGTACGTTTTAGGAACAAAATCTAATTATACTTATAAATAAATCTTATGAAAAAGATTTGCAAAATTTTAAATTTTGTTTTCATCCAAAATCAATAAATACAAGAATGGAGTCATCGAGATATTCGTAGAATACTCGATACATAAAATGGATGAAATAAGCTGGACAAACTGAATGCCATAACCAGTCATTCATAAGAATCATAACGAGTGCGGAATGCGGTAAGTGAAATGCTAACTCCCGCAACTCGTAGCCAAATGAAAATCGGTGCAAGGTCGAACTAAAAAGACCTTAACACCACTCAAAAGATTGCTTAGGAGATAATCCTAAGACAAGCCCAAAAATACCGAAAAATTTCACGAACTATTTGAATGAGGGAAATAACACTTTCCTCATCATGTGGGTTTAAAGAATAAAATGATGTCATCAAATTGGAATCGAAATCACAAAGAAAATAAAAATCTGCTTAACAGATTAAGAATGGCGAAGATGATTAGTCCACTTGGGACATAGGATATGGCTTTATAATGATTAAGCCAATCCGTTCACGAAAATCAATTACGAAGCCTAAGTAACGCATAACATGCAAATCGGCTCGGAAAGAAATATCTCATAAAATAATTTCGACATCAATTAAAAAGCAAATTGAGTATTGCGGATCCACCAATCCGGATTCACAATTCTCAAAGAAGTCATCAAGCCCAAAAATACTTAAAGAAAAGGAACCAACAAGTTGTTTTGATATAAAATAGTGAGATAAAACCCATATCAACAAGAACTCGAAAAAGATAATCACCAAAACAAATGAAATCAAGGATTGATTGAGAAATACCTTAACCAAGAGAAGTGGCGCTAAGAGCTTGCACAACATTAAGCTTTTCCCTCCTTCCTACTTTGAAGTATGGGACATGCAGTTATATGGTGACCCGAATTTTTGCAATAGCGACAATAAAAAGGTTTCGGACACTCCCTTGCATAGTGGTCCGTGGAACCACAATTGTAGCATTGTCCACGACTAGAGATAGGGGCCTTTGCAACCGGAGTTTCTTGCTTCCCTTCCTTGTTGGGATTGGGACCTTTGAATTTACTAGGCCTCTTCATGTTTTTGTTGAATTTCTGTTTAGCACCTACAACTTCAACATCACTTTCATTATCGGCCTCTTCAAGTCGAAGAGCGATATCAATAAGCTGGTCAAAAGAGACTTCTAGTTTTAGAAGTAATGGCTTTTTAAGGTTCTTGTTCAACCCATAGACAGACCTTTGATTTTTCTTCAGTGGGGTATTAATATACTCGACCCCGTACTTAGAAAGAGATTCGAAAGATGCGACGTATTCCGTCACAGAAGATTCACCTTGAACAAGGTCAATAAAACGCCAGGCCAAAGTTACTTTTTCAGCCTCCGGAACAAACTTTGATTCGAATCGTTCTCGAAATTGCTCCCAAGTAAGATTCGCTTCGATAATCTTCGAAGTCAATAGCTCATACCAATCTAATGATCTTTCTTGGAGCATGCTAGAAGCCACTTGGATTCGATGAAGGTCAACAAGATTCATGCGAGAAAAGATGCGATCGCATGATTTGAGCCAAGCTTGGATTTCTATAACGCTCTTGGATCCCCTGAATGGCCTTCCACCCAAATCGGTATAGTCTCTACATAAGCGTGCAAAACCGGATCTAGGATGAGTAGGCTCTGGTATGGGTCCGGCAGCTTGAGCATTCTTTACAAGATCAAGAAGCTGCTGGGCAGACATAAATACTCCATCCTGGGAAGTAGCACTAGATTGACCGGCGCTGGGACGGCCAGGTCTAACCATTTTTCTTCTTTAAGAAAGAAAGGAAGAAGAAAAAGGTTATTCACAAAATGAATATCAAACAATAATGATTGATAAAACAAGGAATCACAAAAGAAAATAGGATAAGATGGTACGAAGACTCGAATTAAATCCTAAGGCACGACTCCTAAGAATGACTTAGGACAATGATCCTTGCTAGATTATTCTACATTGTTCCGAAGTTTGGCTCCGATACCAAGCTATGACACCCCACCTCGATACCCACGCTAGCCAAGGACACTACGGGGTAATGCCGTCAACTAGCGTGGAGAATAAGGCTGTTGAGGAGTGACCATCCATGCAATGGTTTTGTGCGAGTACCGATATGTCAAATAAAAATATAACATTCTTTTCATCTCAAGAGGAAATCTGACATACCGACACAAACTCAAAGCTACTACACGGTGGCTATATATAATCTTCGAAAACAAATATAGAAATAAACATAACACAAATTAGTCACAGACAATTCATATCACAAAGGCGGAAATAGATATGAATATAACACATGAATGTGTACATCGGAGTAGTGGTCAAATAAGATCCACAATATCAAAAAAGAATAGATACAAGTGCAAGAAAAAAGAACATGTATACATCAAGGAGTCAATATCTCAATTGTATACAACCAAAAAACTACTAATCTAAGTAGTTAGCCAAAAGACAGATGATGGTTCCAGATAAGGAGTCATGAGGAAGCACCTGTAATATCTCAGTCTGACCCGAGTATTATTTAATAAGAAAATAATAAACGGATCAGTCTAGCTATAATTATCAGATAAAATGAGATATAAGAAGAGATATAATAAAAGGACGTATGATAACCAAAAATGTCATACTACGACAAGTATACATTAGAAAATCCACAAAAGTCATACAATATCTCAAGAATCTCATAGCCTCAAAAAGAATATCATATTCTTTATTTACTTCACCAAGCCATAATAAATGACATACATATCAATGCCAATCGTAAAAGTTGGTGAAACATAAATTCCAGAAATCATCAATTAGAAATCCAGAAATCATAAGAAAAAGAGGATGGCCAATCCCATAAACTGGACATCGACGCACCTAGAAAGGCACGCCCCATGCACTGTCGAACATCGACGCACCTAGAAAGATACGCCCCATGCATACATAAACATCGATGCACCTAGAAAGATACACCCCATGTAAAGACGAACATCGACGCACCTAGAAAGGCATGCCCCACGCTCTAGCATTGACGCATCTAGAAAGATACGCCCTATGCATAAATAAACATTGATGCACCTAGAAAGATACACCCCATGCAAAGTCGAACATCGACGCACCTAAATAGATACGCCCCATGCATAGACGAACATCGATGCATCTAGAAAGATACGCCTCATGCATAAATAAAAATCGATGCACCTAGAAAGATACACCCCATGTAAAGACGAACATCGACGCACCTAGAAAGGTACGCCCCATGCTCTAGCATCGACGCACCTAGAAAGATACGCCCCATGCATAAATAAACATCGCCGCACCTAAATAGGCACGACCCATGCTAGAAATGAGACGAAGCTCAATAAAACGAGGAACAGTCCTCCAAGTGGACAAAGAGACATCGCACATTGCTAGTCTAAACCATAAAATGATCATCATTGATCATCAAGAAGTGTCAATTACACTAAGCTAGTAAATATATGAGCTTAGCTTCATGTCCCATAACCACTAGCTTAACTTAAATATTTACGAACAAACTATAGATCTCCACTCGAAAATTGTCACAAGAGATTCGATCAAACAAGTCTAAGAATTAACCGACGAAGTAAACGCAAGCATTTCATACCACTTGTTTTAATAAGTCGTTTAATTAGATTTCTCATACGAGTGAGGCAAAGATTTGTATATACTAATAGATTGGAAATCGGTTTTAAGAAACGAGCTTTGTAATAAAATAGTGTTGAAATCGTTTTGATGAAAGAGTTTTGATATTTACTACTAGTATTGAAACCTTTATTTTTTTAAAGTGACAAATCATAGAAATGATTGTAGAAACAATCAATCATCAAAATTCACATTCCAAGACGTGAATAAAATCCAAAGAAATCGATACCAAATCCATCAAAATGGATATTCCCAAAAATCCCGAAGAAAATGTCATCAAAGTCGATAATAAATGATAACAACAAATCGGAATTAACACGAATCGATAAAATTGGAATTTTTAAACAAAATAGGCAAGCAGGCAAAACACAGTAGATTCAGACGTCTGAAATAGGTGGTTCAAACGCCTGAATCTGGAAAATTAGAAGTTTTCCAGAACGTAATTCAAATGTCTGAACCAAATGTTTCAGGCGTCTGAAATAGGCGTTTTTAGCCTATTTCCTTTCTGCTTGAAATCGAGCCAATTCAGACATCTGAAATTCCAGATTCAGACTTCTGAAACTGGAATTCAGAGCATTTCCTGAACCTCGACCAAAAATAGCCAAATGAATATCGGAAGCGATCGGAAGAGCAAATGATGACTAAGGATTTACGCCACACGACAACCCAGCCTTAACGGCTTTTCGATGCGCCTCAAATATCAACGTCCAAATATCCATAACAGGATTTTCATAGATTTTGATTTCAAAACACCAAAAATTGGAATATACACCAAATCAATCCAAATCAAAATCAATTGCACAAGAATAAGTGTTAGGAATTCATACCTAACAATCGAAGATAATTATAGACTAAGATGTGAGATAAAAATCTCACCTTTAAACCCAAAACAAATGAAGAAGAAGCTATAGAGCAATGGCAAGAACAATCACTCTTCAATTCCCACCCAATAAGCTTGAATCTAAGCTTAAAAGAGAAACATTTCCTAAATTAGGTATAGGAATTTCTGAAATCGGTAAGAGAATGAGTTGGAGAAGAAGAAGAAGAAGATAAGGCTTACCAAAGCATCTTTTATAAGTTTGGAGCTAGAACTTGAATTGCAAATGGAAACTAGGCTTGGAGTTTTAATTTCCCATTTCTCTCTCCATTGTTGCTAAAACTTTGAGTATTAGGAAATAGAAGTAAAGTAATGAAGAAGAAGGGTGAAGCTTGGGTCTAATGAGCTGAAATAAAAACCAAAGCCCTAAGTGAAAAAGTAGCAAAATTCTACTATCTCCAAATATATCGAAGTTTATACTCAAAAAGATCGCAAACGTCATTTTTAACTCAATAGGGGTGGTCTCGAGTCCTAATTTGACTGTTTGCAAAAAGTAGTTTTTCGGACTAAAATACGGATAAGGATGAAATATTTAAGTAAAATATTTAAATACTCAATCGTAAAATATGCGGGTTGTTAAGGAATTGTATTTATTCGCCAATGAGATGAGGCTGAGTATACTTTCATGATGTTTGTGATGTTTTACTAGTGTGGTACCAACTAACGGCTAGTAAACCGTTAGGTGCGAACGTATGGTATGGGACATATGTTAACACCTATTGGGTTCCTATCCGAGAAGTTGAGACACATTCACGATGTTTACTAGTACTACAGACCATGAGTACTTGATTGGAGTCATCACGATGTAGTTGCTACTTTGATCATCATGATGTTATTAACTCAGGTCTTTGTGACTGGGAGTCGTTATGATGTTATGGACTATACTCATTCATGATGTTCACGATGTTAAGATGTTATTTGACTCCATTCATCACGATGTTTATGGTACCAAATAGTAGTACTAGTCACGATGTAACACGTGTAGCATTGCTTCGGCATGCAATCGAGGATTTGGCCAATCCGGGATTTCTTTAAGTTTTGATGTTTTAGACTTCACCGTCTTTAGATAATTATTACATTGATAGCCTAGTGCCAGATGAGATGTATACATATATGGTGAAATCATTTATGATGTTACTCTTTGATCGAGTTATTTACATTATGGATCAATGATTTTATAGACTACTAGATGTTAAGATGGAGTTGAGATGTATTTATATATTTATACCGATGAGATGAGGTATAAATGATTATGAAGAATCTTTTATGAAGAGTTTTAGTGATGGATTTGAGATGTATCAATATTCATACCGATGAGAAGGGGTATGAATAAGTATAATGCTTCTTTTATGATTGGGCTTTATATTTCCTTGGATGATCCTTAGGATGTGCCAATGAGATGAGGCACATCCATATGCGTTTTATTCTATGTATGAAAGATATGTACCTCTGATGTATTTTTATATTGACGACCACTTCTAAGAAGATAGTTGAATCATTTGAAGTCATTATCCATATTCTTTTATAATGCCGATGATATGAGGCGAAAGCGATGTTTATTGAGTCTTATCTTTAAATCTTTGCTTGCCAATGTTCCATTTGCTTAAGTGTCAGTTATGCCACTTAAGTATGACTTTATCATCATTATCTCTTCTACTTGCCAAGAAGATATGTTGTCCTTTCTTATGATGTTGAAACCCAGTTTAGGGCATGGCATCCTTTAAGAAAAAGGATACCATAGCTTTCACCTACTTATCCTGATCGATTATTCTATTTAACTGATGATTTTAGCTAGCCTGACCCATGTGTTTTCACTCGGGTCAGACCGAGTTGTTTCAGGTATCATCTATTGGGCTTGGCTTGAAGTTGATGTTGGACATTAGCTTATCTATCGCTTGAGTAATTTATTTCTTCCGCATACTCTGATGTATTTATAGTTGATTCAATGTATATAGTGTGGTCGAGTACCACCTTTATTGTATTCATATTGTATTGTACTAAATATGTATCAGTGTATATGTATATATATGATGTTGATTATTGTTCTGTGATGTGCTTTTCATTTAGTTATTGTATTTTGTTCTGATAGATCCGTTAGCCACCTTAGTTTTGGATTAAGCACTTATTGGGTATGTTGATCCAGTTGAGATAGAAAAGAAAATTTATAATGCATTTATCGACGTATTCGATAGATGTTTATGACAAAATTATAGATGGTCGTCCTTCACCAGCCCTATTCTCCACTTTAGTAGATGGAATTACTCGATAATTCTCTTTACTAAGATGGGTCTCGGGGTGGGGCATTACAGACGCTATAAATAAGACCCTGGACCTAGCTATTTTTCTCATTCAGGTTTTCTCTCAATTGGGTTCATTGCCTGTCGCTGGACCCTAAATAGAAAAAAATTCCTGGGAGGGATCATTTTAATTAAATTATTTTACACCTTAAAAGTGGATCTGGGAAGGCAAAGGAATAGAGCTAAGGACCATAAGTGAGTGTTTAGTAATTATTTTAGATTTTTAAGTAATTTAAAATAATAAGTTTCTCAATAATTGTACTTTTTCTGCAATTTTGAGACTATTTCTATATATGTTATTTACAGCTAGTTTTTAAAGTTCTTTTAGTTTAATTTATTCAGTTATTTTTATTCATCTATTTTATTCAGTTATTTACAGTTATTTGCATTTATTCACATCTATTTTACGTTAGAATTTATCCTGTGAATTTTAGTTTCTTTTTATTCCTTTTTGTGTGAATAAAATATAAAAATATTAAAAAATGAATAATTCGCAAATATGGATTAAACTAGAAAACATTAAATTTATATAAATTAGATGTAAAATAGGAAAAACTGTAATAAAAATAAGATAGACTGAAATAGACAAATTTGAGACATTTACAAGCATCTTTATAACTAGTGGTTATAACTAAAAAGATAAAACAGAAGAGTAACAATTATAATATAGGTTATAATTAAGCAGAAGGAACATAAAGGCTTATTTTAAAACTTTGACTAAGTTAATAAATAAGTTATAACATAGGTTATAATTAGAAATAACATAAAAGGCTTATTTTAAGACTTAGATTAAGTTAATAAGCAAATATAGCAGAAATAACAAAAGAGGCTTATTTTTAGAACTTACACTAAGTTAGTAAACAAGAATAGAAATAAGGCTCGTATTAACAGCATTCCCTTTTAGACTAGGATTGATGGTCTTACAACAGATTAGGTGAGGCTAGGCAGGACCCTTTCAGACTAGGGTTGGTGGTCTCACAATAGTTAGGTGAGGCTGGGACATGCTTATGCTAACTAGGGTAAATAAGGGGCCAATAGATAGAAGATCAAATCAGGGGGCTGGGCAAGGGCAACTAGATTTTGTTTGTTAGGACCTGTAATGGTAGCATTCCTTTTCAGACTAGGACTGATGGTCTCATAAAACACTTAGGTGAGGCTGGACAGGACCAGATTAGGTCGATGGTCTCCCAACAGACTAGATGAGGTTAGGCACGCTTATACTGATTAGGGTAAATAAGAGGTCAAAAGAGGGAGCGACAGTTAGCGTGTACCGTTGATGACCGAGCTTGCAGCATCGATTAGGGTAGATAAGTCGCTACTACGTTCCAAACGCAAAACAGATGTCTTTTGTTGTGGGACCAACAAGATTGGACTAGCTCAAATTGGCACAACAGAGATAAAATGCCGATCAACGGGTAGAATTAGGATTTCAGCCTAATTAAAATAGGATTAGGGTTTCAACCTAATCAAAGCAGTAATTTAAAAGAAGTGCAAACAATCACAATCAAAGCAAATAGAATCACTTAAACGGTATTTTATTCCAGATTTATTTTTTCCTTTATTTCCTTTATACTAGAACTATTGTTAAGTCTATTATCTTTATCTTGCTTAGAAATGCTAGTAATTACTTTCACTCACCAGACTTATAGTCTAACCCACTCCTCTATTTTCCATTCCCCCCATAGACTAGTAGAGGCAAGGACAGTAGATTTGGATTTCTTGGAGACTCATTTGTATAGCTTTCTCATTCTTTATGTATTCTTTTTCTTTTCAGTTTTCTTTTCAGTTGACTTTGGATATAATGGTACTCTATGAGAGGGATGACTTTTATTATTTCTGTACTCTAATGATGTAAGACTAAGATGTATTTTTCATACGACATGAGTATTTGGTTTCGAGACATATTCTGTTTGAAACGAAGTTTAATTTTGAATATCAAGTTATTATTTAAATGTTTCCCTTGTTATTATTTATTTGTCTTATGAATCTTAGTCTCTATGATGCTTTAGATAAACCTATAACACACCATATTCTTTAGAGTGTCCTTTTTGGGTGTACTAATGGGTGTGGGGTGTTTCACTTGGTATCAGATCCTAAGGTTACGGGATTCCTAAACACTTATTTTAAAAGTAAAGTATTTTTCAAAAATAAGATATCTTCAAACTAGAAGCATTTTTCAAAAAGAAACCCTTATTATAAAAATGGTTTTCACTAGGAGAGATCGACTTTAGGATCTACCTAAATGACAATGCTAAGCTAGTGGCACTACCTGTGAGGCATATGGCTCCTAAAAAGAGGAAAAAGTTAAGCAAGAAAATTGGTGAGCTATTGGAAAAAGGCTTTATCAGACAGAGCATATCTGAGTGGGGAGCGTCAGTCGTCTTCGATACAAAGGCGGATGGTTCCCTTCGACTTTGTGTAGACTATAGAGAGTTGAATAAGCTCATGAAGAAGAACCGTTACCCACTTCCTAGGATAAATGATCTTTTCGATCAGTTGGTAGGCTCTTCGGTATTTTCTTAGCTTGATTTAGCTACTGGATTTCATCAGCCTAGGGTCGTTAAAATAGCATAGATAAGACAGCATTTAGGACACCCGATGGATTCTTTAAGTAGTTGGTTATGCCATTTGGGTTGACCAACGCCCCAGCCTATTTCGTAAATTTGATGAGACTTGTTTTTCAAGATGTCCTAAATAAGTTCGTTGTAGTATTTATGGACGACATTTTGGTGTTTTCCAAGAGTATGTAAGAGCATGCTATTCATCTTGAGGAGGTTCTTCATACACTTTGTGTTCATCAATTGAAAGCAAAATTCTCAAAGTGTTATTTTTGGCATAAGGAGGTATGTTTCTTGGGACATGTAGTCTCAAGAGAGGGTTTAGCTGATGATCCCTCTAAGGTAGTAGTAGTACAAGATTGGAAGGCCTCCAAGAATGCTATCGAAGTTAGAAGCTTTCGAACTTTGGTTGGTAATTATAGGAAGTTTATTAGATATTTCGCTAAGATTTTAGCACCGCTTACTCGCCCTGCTAAGAAGAATACGGCATTTTTGTGGCACGTGGATTGTGAGGATTCTTTCACCATGCTAAAGAGGGCCCTTACTAGTGCACCAGTGTTAGTTTTACCCGACGGAGCTAAGCCTTTTACAGTATATACTGATGCATGTGGGATGGGTCTTAAAGCAGTATTTATGCAAGAAGGTAGGGTAGTATGTTATGAGAGTAGACATTTGAGAACTCATAAGAAGAACCACTCTACTCATGATTTGGAGTTAGCTGTTATTATTTTCGCACTCAAGTCTTGGAGACATTACTTGCTAGGAGAGAGGTTCGAGCTTTTCATTGACCATAAATCATTGAAGTACATATTCTCACAGAAGAATTTAGGCAGCAGTGTTGGATGGAGTTTCTAGCATCATATGACTTTGAGATAGCTTACACCTTGGTAAAGGAAACGTAGTTGCGGATGTGTTAAGTAGAAAGACAACAACCCTTAGTCCAATGTTCGTAGAGTGAAAAAGCCTAGAGTTTATGTATACCTTTGATTTCCTCTATGGTTGTTACCCTTGGATTGTTGGCAGCACTTGAGGTTAAGCATACCTTTATAGATCAGATTGGCTCAAGGCAGCGAGAGGATTCAAAGCTTAAGGATATTCTAGAGAGAATTAGCAGAGAAGAAGTCTCTAGGCATCTCCAACGCTATTCCATTGATGGTAGAGGGTGGCTAAGAAGAGATGGAAGACTTTATGTCCCCTGCACTAGTGATTTGATGAGAGCTGTTCTAGAAGAAGCACTCCGTTCCCAAATGACTATTCATCCGGGTGGTGATAAGATGTATAGGGACATGCAAAGAGTGTTTTATTGGAGCGGCATAAGGAAGGATATTGTAGAGTTTGCAGCCAAGTGTCTTGTTTGCCAAAGAGTTAAGGTAGAGCAGCAGAAGCCCAGCGGATTGCTTCAACCATTGGATGTAATCGAATGAAAGTGGGATAGTGTTTCGATGGACTTCATAGATGGTTTACCCCGATCTAGGAAGGGAAATACCGGTATTTCGGTGATTGTAGATCGTTTGACTAAGAGTGCCCATTTCATTCCGATCAAGAGTAAGAGGACAACACCTTATTTGGCATCCTTATATGTTCGTGAGATAGTCCGACTTCAGGAAGTTTCCTCTAGCATAGTGAGCGATAGAGGCCCTATCTTTACTAGCGATTTTCGGAGAAGCTTGAAAGCGGCTTTAAGAACACAGATTAGATTGAATAAGACCTATCACCCTCAGACGGACGGCAAAACGAAGAGAGTTAATAGAGTTCTTGAGGATTTGTAGGATGTGCATTCTTGATTTTGGAGGAACTTGGGAGAAGCACCTTCCTTTAGTGGAATTCGCTTATAATAATTGTTTTCAAGCTAGCATTGGGATGACATCTTTTGAAGCTCTTTATGGAAGATTTTGTAAGTCGCCATCATGTTGGTTGGAGTCTACAGAGAGATTGCTACTTGGTTCCGACATGATTAGGGAGACTTCGAAAAAGATTGATTTAATTAGAAGGAGAATGAAGACGACTCAAGATAGGAAAAAATCTTATGCAGATAAGAAAAGAATGGATATTGAGTTTGAGGTAGGAGACTTGATTTTCATTAAGGTATCTTCGCTAAGAAAGGTAGTAAGTTTTGGATCAAGTGGGAATCTTGCTCCAGATTCGTAGGACCGTTCCCCATTGTGGAAAGGGTAGGGAAGATGGCGTATCGGATAAAGCTACCAGAGAGGCTCACAAGAGTTCACGATATTTTACATGTTTCGCACTTGAGAAAGTGCTTACACGACTCGGAAGAGGTAGTGGAACCTAGCCAACTTGAAGAAGTTGAAGTGGAAAGAAAAGCATCAGTTTGTTGCATTCCTACCAAGATCCTTGGGCATGATATAAAGAAGCTTAGGAATAAAGAAATACCTTTGGTTAAGGTGCGGTGGGGAGATAGTGTTGAGGATGCTACGTGGGAGGCTAAGCAGAAAATACATACCTCTTATCCGTATCTTTTCGATGGCACATTTTGAATTTCCTATTTCCATCTTTAGTTTTGAATATGTTCTTTCTTTTAGTATCCTTTAGGAGGGTAGATCTCAAGACTTAACACATGGATGGTAGGACTGAATGTAAACATTTTACTAGAACATGTTACGTATGATGGACGCTAGTGGTCGCAAGTGTTGGCAAGTGGATGCTAATGGATGCATATATATACACTAGGCACTATTATCTTTTAGGGATCAGCCTAACTAGGTCACTAAAACATATGCATATGGATGTGTGATCATTTGCATTTTTATTTTATTTCCATGGTTGCAATAAATGGATTAGCATATGATTGTTGCATTTGGATGATGATTGTAGCTTGCATGTTGAACTATCAGTTGTCATTAGGAATTTGCATTCATTTGGATACACGGCATGGACGTGATTGCATAAAAGGAGGTCGACTAAATCAGTAGACCTCCTAATATTTTGGATTAGCTAGGAACATTGACACTACACTATTGCACATATCACAGATTGCATTAGAAAACTTAAGGACAATGGATCTAATGGATGGTGTTTGAATACAGGGTTGTAGAAACTAGATGATTTCGGAGACGAAAGCCTTTGAGGAAGGGAGAATGCAATAACCCAAAATTTGAGCTATACTAATTTTAACAAATTAATTAAATAATAAAATAAGTTTGTGAAATTTTCAGAATTGAGCCATGGGAGTTGCACCATTGTATCCGTGATAATTTTCTGGTCAATTTCCAAATACATTTTGTCAAAATCCGAGCTAAAATGAAGTAAATATGAAATAAACAAGAAATGAAGAAAACGAGAAAATAATAATAAGGATCAGGTCGACCTCGACCTCGCTATGGAGAGGATTAAGCCTAGGGTCGACCCTCTCCATAGCCATGTCGACCCTCACAATATAAAGGTTGACCCGCCTTTGTTTTGTATGTAGATTCACCCAGTTTTGTTCGAACACGTCATTGCAACTTTTCTTCAATCATGTGTGTTCGTGCTTCCATCCGACGGTTGCCGGTGAGCCTAAGACATGGTTGCATCAGATTTAATCTTCAAATTCAACGGTCTGAGATCCTTAAGTGACACTATAAATAAGACCCTAAACCTAGCTATTTTTCTCATTCATATTTTCGTCCAATTGGGTTCATTTCCTGAGGTTAAACCTTAAAAAGAAAAAAAATTCTTGGGAGGGGATATTTTTAATTAAAATATTTTACACTCTAAAATTGGATCCGGAAAGGCCAAGGAATAGAGCTAAGGACCACGGGTAAGTGTTTAGTGATTATTTTAGATTTTTAAGTAATTTAAAATAATAGGATTCTCAATAATTGTAGTTTTTCTGCAATTTTGACATAATTTTTATGTAAGTTATTTACAGCTAGTTTTTAAAGTTCTTTTCAGTCTATTTTATTCAGTTATTTTTATTCAGCTATTTTATTCAGTTATTTACAATTATTTACAGTTATTTACTGTTATTTGCATTTATTTACATCTGTTTTATGTTAGAATTTAGCCTGTTGATTTTAGTTTCATTTTATTCCTTTTGCGCGAATAAAATATAAGAATATTGAAAAAGAGAGTAATTCGCAAATATGGACTAAAATAGAAAACATTAAATTTACAGAAATTAGATGTAAGATAAGAAAAATTGTAACAAAAAGAAGATAGACTGAAATAGACGAATTTTAGACATTTGCAAGCATGTTTATAACTAATGGTTATAACTAAAAATATAAAACAGAAGAGTAACAATTATAACGTAGGTTATAATAAGCAGAAAGAAAAGAAAGACTTATTTTAAAACTTTGACTAAGTTAATAAGCAAATTACAACACAGGTTATATATAGAAATAACAGAAAAGGCTTATTTTAAGACTTAGATTAAGTTAAAAGCAAATATATCAGAAATAATAGAAGAGACTTATTTTCAAAACTTACACTAAGTTAATAAGCAAGAATAGAAATTGGGCCCATACCAACAGCATTCCCATTCAGAATAGGGTTGATGGTCTCACAACAAATTAGGTGAGACTGGGCAGGACCCTTTCAGATTAGGACTTATGGTCTCACAATAGTTAGGTGAGGCTGGGACACGTTTATGCTAACTAGGGTAAAAATGGGCCAATAGATAGAAGCTCAAATCGGGGGATTTGGTCAAGGGGCGCAACTAGATTTTGTTTGTTAGGACCAATACCGGCAACATTCTCTTTCAGATTAGGGCTGATGGTCTCACAAAATACTTAGGTTCAGACTAGGACTGATGGTCTCACACTAGATTAGGTGGGGTTGGGCACGCTTATGCTGATTAGGGTAAATAAGATGTCACAAGAGGGAGCGGCAGTTAGTGTGTATCAGCGATGACCAAGCGTGTAGCATCGCAGATAAGTCGCTACTGCGTTCCAAGCGTTGAACAGGTATCTTTTACTGTGGGACTAATAGGATTGAACTAGCTTACACTGGCACAACAGAGATAGAATGTCGATCAACGGGTAGAATTAGGACTTCAGCCTAACTAAAATAGGATTAGGGTTTCAGCCTAATCAAAGAAGTAATCTAAGAGAAGTGCAAACAATCACAATCAAAGCAAATAGAATCAGTTAAACAATATTTTATTCCAGATTTGTTTTTTCCTTTATTTTCTTTATACTAGAACTGATGTTAAGTCTATTATCTTTATCTTGCTTAGAAATGCTAGTAATTACTTTCACTCACCAGACTTGTAGTCTGACCCACTCCTCTATTTCCCCTTCCCCCATAGGCTAGCAGAGGCAAGAACGGTGGATTTGGATTTCTTAGAGACCCATTTGCAGAGCTTTCTCATTCTTCATGTATGCTTCTTCTTTTCAGTTTTCTTTTCCTTTGACTTTGGATATACCGGTACTTTATGACAGGGATGACTTTTATTATTTATGTACTCTGATGATGTAAGACTAAGATGTATTTCTCATAAGACATGAGTATTTTGGTTTGAGACATTTTCTGTTTTGAAATGAAGTTTAATTTTGAATATCAAGTTATTATTTAATTGTTTCCGCTGTTATTATTTATTTGTTTAGTGAATCTTAGTCTCTGTGATGCTTTAGCCATACCCATAACACATCATATCCTTTATTGTGTCCTTTTTGGGTATACTAAGGGGCGTGGGGTATTTCAAAACGTGTTGTCTTATCGATAAAGCGTTATGAATTTTCTTATTTTTTTAAAATAGGTGTATATTTATATAAAACTATTATATATGATTTATTATCACTATATAACTTAATAAAATGAATTGTTATCATTTTAAAACAGTTATTTGATTATTTAGACTTAATTTAAAATTCCAGAAAATATATAAAAGTGATGATATCCTTGATGATGTCGTAAATATATTTTATTTTCAAAAATAAAATAAATACTTTTTATTTCATTTTTTTGCTTAAATAGAAAAATAAGTGTATGTATCTAGTTCCATATTTGTTAATATACCTTTAAAACAAGTTTACCATCGTTATTTATGGTTCAAAATATTATAATTTGTGTTATAAAATCTTGTATTTGAATATTTTAAATATGAATATAACTTATCACAACGATAAATTTGCGGGTTGTTGCATAGTCCTTGACTTAACTGTCATTAGTTTCTTTGTCTGTTCTGGATGAAAATCGTCAACAGTGCCTTTTTTGTTTTATGGCTAAAAAGTGAGTGGTAGTTACTATAATAACTTGTGATATGGCAGCACTCTTCTTTCCAACCTATTTGACCATATCCACCAGAACTATGTAACAGGGTACTTACATGCTAAATCCCATTATGTATACAACAAAAACCAATAGATGAATTGGTAAATGATTAGAAGAAAATTAAATGTTTGCTTACATAGGCTCGCAAGTCAGTGGCTGTAGAGTAGGGTAGTTACTAATAACGAGCATAAGTTTGTGATACCGGTTACATATTCTTTTGTAAGTAAGAGGCCGGGTATTCCTTTATTTATTCGACCCAGTCCATGTAAGTATTAGTTACAATGGCCCATGTATGTAATGTATATAAATACATGGAATACAGAATGTACATAACTAACAGTCATTTTAATAAAATACATATCATTTACTTTTGCAAATTCTCTTTCATGGTATCAAAGCCTCTGCCTAACGGCATCATTGGCTGATAAGTTTTTGTTACTGATTGAACTCCATCAGAGAGTTCTCATCATCTGGAGTTTTACTCTTTAGATTAAGAATCATCATCAGAGATTATTTCTGATAATCAAGAAACAGGTTCTTGATTATATCCACTGCAGAGAGCCCTTCCTGAAGATTCAAGTTGTGATTAACAGAATCTTGGCTGCATCTCAGTCATCAGAGGAGATCTGTATCATCCTTTCATCATCGATCTCTATCTTTACACTTAGCTACACACTGAAACTCAGTGTGATACTCAATTTCAATATGTCTCGCCAAGAATAGCCGCATCATCTCTCTAATTCAGTGCCCACCATGTCAGAAGCAGGAGACAATGAATCATCTGCCACTTCTGTTCTTGAAACCACCACTCTATCTTTGATTAAACCCAAGAGTCATCTTAATAATATTCAACTTGACGAGAACAACTTCTTGCTCTGGAAATATCATGTTGAAACTGCCATAAATGGCTATGGTCTCGAAGCATTTATCAAAGGAACTATTGCAATTCCACCTATAATGACAATAGACAGAGAAGGAAAAATGATAAGTAATCAAGATTATGTGAAATACAAGAGACAAGATAGTCTACTATCAACATGGCTTTTATCATCAATCTGTTGCATTAAATTGTTGGATGCAGTTCTTCTTTTGAAATTTGGAAAACTATAGAGCAGATTTTTAATTCTCAATCTGCTGCTCGTATTATGTATTACAAGAGAGAACTACAAAACTTGAAAAAGGAAAATTTGTCTATGAGAAAGTACTTGACCAAGATTAAGTCATTCTGTGATCTACTAGAGGCGGCAGGTCATAAGATCTCTGAAACTGAGCAGATCTTGACCATAATGAATGGTCTTGGTGAGGAATATGAGTCTGTCATTGCAGTCATCTTCTCTAGAGAGACACTACCCAATATGCAATTTGTTCACTCCTCTCTTCTTGCTCATGAAGGCAGAGTTGAACAGAGAAAGTCATGTACATCAGATTATTCAGTTAACTATGCATCAAATTCAAGAAACAAGAATCAAGAAAAGACACAAATCAACAGAGGTGGTCTTAATCAGAGAGGAAGAGGAAAGAGTGGAAGATGGAACAACGGTAACAGAGTTAAATGTCAAATATGTCAAAAATTTGGTCATATTGCAAGCAAATGCTACTTCAGATACAATACTGATAGCAGTAATACTAATCAAAGTCAAGGCATATAAAAAGGCTTTAATCCAAATGCAAATGTAGCCCAATTAAGGAAAATAACAAGAAGTCGGAATGGAGACACTCAAGGTACTCAAATGAATCCAGAAACTCTTACCAGACCTGAAGACATTCACTGTGAAGAATGGTATCCTGATTCAGGTGCTACTAATCATCTAACTAACAACAACCAGAATTTGAATCTTGGCAGCAAAGAATATTCAGGTACACGGTCTATTTTTATGGGTAATGGTGAAGCTATAAATATAACTCATGTTGGAAATGGCAACATCAAAGGTAAAAGACAACTTTACTTGAATAACTTGTTAACTGTTCCTCGAATTAAAAAGAATCTGATTAGCGTATCACAATTTGCCAATGACAACAATGTATACTTTGAGTTTCACCCCAAAATCTGCACTGTTAGAGACTTATCAAGTCAAGATATATTGTTACGGGGTAGACTGCACAATGGGCTATACAAATTCAATCCTGAGAATACAAAGAAATTCACTCATAAAAGACCATGGTGCAACAATTTAGAAAATAATGTCACTAGTAAAAAGAGTGTATTTGATGTATGGCATTACAAATTGGGACATCCCAATGTTAAAACTGTAAAACATGTTCTAGAAAGTAATAATATTCCTTTTGATAATATTTCCGTCCCTTATATATGTACAAGTTGTCAACATGGCAAAAGTCACAAACTACCTTTTGCAGACTCTATTATTGTTTACAATAAACCACTTGAACTTAGAGCTACAAATCTCTGGGGACCCACTCCAGTAAATTCAGATTATGGATTCAGGTACTATATTTCATTTGTTGATGCTTATTCAAGATATACTTGGATATACTTTCTCAAGGCTAAATCAGAGGTATGTAAAGTAGTCATTCAATTTATTAGTCAAGTTGAAAAATAGTGTAACAGCGAGGTTAAGACTATCCAATCAGATGCAGGTAGTGAATTTAAACCTCTGAAAGAATATCTCCAAAATAGAGGAATTATACATAGAGTTACTTGTCCACATACTTCCGAACAGAATGGTTTAGTGGAAAGAAAACACAGGCATATAGTTGAAACTGGATTGACACTATTGGCTCAGGGGTCCTTACCAATGAAATTCTGGCCTGATGCATTTACTACATCAGTTTATTTAATTAACAAACTACCAACTAAGGTTTTTAGTTGGAAAAGTCCAAATGAAGTGTTATTTAATATAAAACCAGTTTATTCACAACTAAGAACCTTTGGTTGTCTGTGTTTTCCATGCCTTAGACCATATAACACTCACAAGTTGAGTCTTAGATATGTTCCTTGCACATTCTTAGGATATGCTAGTAACCAGAAAGGATATAAGTGCCTTAGTAATGATGGTAAAGTGTATATTTCAAGACATGTTGTATTTAATGAAACCATTTTTCCTTTTGCAGATAAAGGAATACAAACCACACAGAAAATATATAACACAAAGGTGTCAATGCCACCAATACCTGAAGTTACTGACTGGAACAGTGGGCAAGAAGCTGATAAGACATCAGGACCACAACACACCTTGTCATCCATCAGACCAGGTCATAGTTCAACTGAGTTAAGTGATCATCTCAACATCTCACCACATAACTGTACCAATTTTGAAGAAAGTTCAGAACATAATGAAAGCCATTCACCATGTTCAGAACACTCCAGTGTCATGAACAACCCAGTATTCCTACAAGAACAGAACATCATATGATTACAAGAGCTAAAAGTGGTATTTTCAAACCCAAAGTATACACAGCTTGTCTAAATCAAAAGGAACCTACTACTTATGAAGAAGCTATCAAGTATGATCACTGGAAATCAGCCATGGACGAAGAATATAATGCCCTCACAAGAAACAAAACATGGAGTTTAGTTCATCCACCCAGTCACAAAAATATTACTGGAATTAAATGGACATACAAAGTAAATAAAAATCCAAATGATAGCATAGCAAGATACAAAGCAAGACTTGTTGCAAAGGGATATACATAGCAGTTTGGTTTTGATTTTAATGAGACCTTTTCTCATACAGTGAAACCAACCACTATACGAATTATTCTAACCATAGCACTACACAATCAGTGGAATATTAAACAGTTAGATGTAAACAATGCCTTCCTAAATGGGGATCTACAAGAGAAGGTTTATATGCAACAACCAAAAGGGTATATTCAAAGCAATAATGCAAACTTGGTATGCAAATTTCACAAGGCTATTTATGGACCGAAGCAGGCTCCAAGAGTATGGCATGAAAAATTTCAGACAACTCTGATCAGATTGGGATACAAGCCAACCAAGTCAGACAATTCTCTGTATATAAAAACAAATCATGGGAAAACTGTCTATCTACTGGTATATGTAGATGACATATTGATTACAGGCAGTGATAACAGTGAAATCAGCAAAACTATTCAACAGTTGAATCAAACTTTCTCTATCAAAGAACTTGGTGATTTAAGCTATTTCTTGGGCATAGAAGTTGTAAAGAAAAGCAACACAGAGCTAGTTCTAAGTCAAAGCAAATATATCGCAGAGATTCTTGCCAGAGCAAAAATGGATCTAGCCAAACCTTTACCTACTCCTATGACCAGTAACCTTCGCCTTTCAAAAGACAAAGGAGAACTCATTTCTAATGATCGACAATATAGAAGTATAGTAGGTGCTCTACAGTACGTTACTATCACAAGACCAGAAATATGCTACAGTGTCAACAAAATTTGTCAATTTATGCAACGACCAAGAGATGAGCATTGGAAGGCAGTAAAGAGAGTACTGCGATATCTTAGAGGAACAAGTAATCATGGAATATCATTACATTCATCCAAAGAATTAAATTTATAAGCTTACGCTGATGCCGACTGGGCTACCGACCCAGACGACAGAAGATCCACTTCTGGATTCTGCATTTATCTTGGCGACAACCCAATATCTTGGTGCTCCAAAAAACAAGCCACTGTCTCACGTTCCAGTACCGAAGCTGAGTACCGAGCAGTTGCCAGCACAACTGCAGAGTTAATTTGGATCGAGCAATTACTATTCGAAATCGAAATAAAGCCAATAAAAAGATCGATAATTTGGTGTGATAACCTGAGTATCGTGGCCCTCTCCGCCAACCTAGTTCTCCATTCTCGAACAAAGCACATCGAGATTGATTTGCACTTTGTTCGTGAACAGATCAGCAAAGGAAGACTTGATGTTCGTCAAATCCCTGCTGGATATCAACGTGCCGACATTTTAACAAAGGCTCTTTCCATAAAAAAATCTGGAGACTCAAAATCGAGTTAAAGGTGGCTGACTGCGACACTGGTGATAAAGCAAAAGAAACCCAGGAAGGAGTTAAACAAGACAAGCCAGATCTGGGGGATTTATGAGATCCAGCTTATTTTCTTGAGCAAATCTCCATAGCGGCACAGAAGCAAGAGAAGGGTGAAAACGCTAGATATTTTTGAGAGGGCATAATAATGAGCATAAGTTTGTGATACCGGTTACATATTCTTTTGTAAGTAAGAGGCTGGGTATTCCTTTATTTATTCGACCCAGTCCATGTAAGTATTAGTTACAACGGCCCATGTATGTAATGTATATAAATACAAGGAATACAGAATGTACATAACTAACAGTCATTTTAATAAAATACATATCATTTACTTTTGCAAATTCTCTTTCAGTTACAGAAAGGTCCACTGTTTAACTTGTATAAGCTAAGAACGTGGAGTAAACTCTCAATATCAATGCATACACCACCAACCAAACTGTTAACTCGTACGGTTACCTATTGATAAGCAAGAATAAGTGGATGTACATGTATATTTCATCCAATATTTCATTCGGTGAAGTTGCGTACCTTGTTTACGTGATTCCGTCCTTGATTTTCATGATATATGGAATGTAGTTTTCTAAATCTTTGATTTTCCGATCCAATTCCATTTGCACGTTGTCGTATTTCCAGATCTGGTGGGAAGTGCTGGCAGTTAGTATGTAATATGGGTGGATGTAATTTAAAGGGGCTCTCTGTTGTTTTTGGTGTATGTAACTCATGCTTTCTGTGATCGTCTTTTTTTAAGAAAATGAAGGGAATGTCTTCCCTTCCGATAGTGTTGCAGTGTAGCATGCAATTCCCTTGGTACCTGTAGGCAAAACGTACGTATAAAATTTATTGGATGGAATAATACAACTGTGGTGTATTGGTTGCACTGTAACATGGTTGATGAAGGTACCAGTAGGGGTGAAATATGTAAGGAAATTTGGTTGTTTTGTAAGGAAATTTATGTGGTACATTAATGGACCGTTTCCTTCCTCATTATGTGGTACATTAATGGACCGTTTCTTTTCTCAAACGTTTCCTTCCTCATTATGTGGTCAATAGAATCTAAAAGGTTTTCCTATTAATATGCTAAACAAATAAAACGGTTATAATCTAGAGCGTTAATTTCTCTTATCTTGATCTTGATGGACGATCAAGATTAAGTCTACAAATCTGGAAATTTGGTCCTCTCTCTACCTATAAATATTAACCTTTGCCCATCACAAAGGACATACAGAAAACACATAAAGAAACATATAGGAAAAGAGAGAGAAACCATTTTCTTTCTCAATTGAAACAACATTCGACAACATCCATTGCTGATTCGTATACAATATGTCTGGAGGTATGTTTTATTAATTCTTTACATATGTTATAATCATGTAATTCTAGATCTTAGGGTTTATGTTATTCGCAAGATATAGATTACATGTGGTATCAGAGCGAGATTTTAGAATTCATGATTATCCATCAATATATAAAATGAAATTACTATAGATCTTTGATATGATGTTTGTAATTTTACTATGATAATGATAATGATAATGATAATGATTATCAATGTTAATATGATTCAAGTTTAATATTCATATTATTTAAGTTGCTACAGTAATCATGATTATCAATAATATTCTATTTACTGTATTCTTAGATCTGGATCTGGAAAGTTTATATTTCCGCAAAAGTTGATTTTTTTTTCTACTTTAATATTTGACCTACTATATAATATGGAACAACTTATTGTATGCGAATACTTTTCAGAAAGTATACATATTGAAAACAATTGTTTTCTAGTTTGACATTAAATTCATGACCTGGAACTTGCAAGATAATTGTCTATATATGATTTGCAAAATAATTATTTATATGTTAAATTCATGTATGGAATTTACTTGGAGTTACTAGACATTTATTATCCTTGTTGTGGATTACTTGAAAGAATGACAAATGTTTATAAAAAAAAACAACATTAGTGTTTATCTCTTTTCTCTCTTGTTTTATTTTACGCTTCCGTGCTTAAATTCCTTGTTTCCTCTGGTCTGATGCATGCAGTCCCTTCCACAGGCGGCTGATGCTTGCACAATAACGCATGAAACATTAACGTTTATCATTCTTTCATGACTATGGTTCTACTGCCTACCCACAGGAGGCGCTAAACCTAACCTCTTATTATGACATGTGTTTTATTCTAATAAAGAAGTCTACATTTCTTTTATGTCTGAAGTTCCAATGCCCTCAAACCTTTTGATGTTCCAACTTTTGGTGGAGAGAAATATTTCATCACTTTTATCGATGATTTTTCACGTTATTGCTTTCTTTATCTGTTGCATGAAAAATCTCAATTAGTGGACGCTGTACAAGTGTTCATTACTGAAGTCGAAAGGCAATTAGAAAGAAAAGTGAAAATCATTAGGTCAGATAGGGGTGGTGAATTCTATGGAAGGTATGATGAAACGGGACAACATCCTGGACCTTTTGCTAGACTTCTTCAAAAACTTGAAATTGTTGCACAATACACAACGCCTGGATCTCCATGGCAGAATGATATAGCTGAAAGGCGAAATAGTACAAGAATTGTTGAAACTGGCAATGCCAAATTCTATGAGAATGGTGAAATCAGTGGGAGTACAAAACAACAAGAAGTGGTCATTCATGAAATAAGGGTACCCATTATCTTACCCTCTATTTCGAAAGATATTGGGAATCATCCCATTGTTGAACCTGTTCACAATGAGAAAAACCCAATAAATGATCAACAACTCCATAATGAAATTATCACCAATCATAATGTTGATGAAGTACCACAGGAACTAGCATTAAGAAGATCTCAAAGACAAAGAAGATCAGCTATTCCTGATGATTATATACTTTATCTAATAGAATCTGAAGGAATTACATGCTCACCTATAGAAAATCAAGTTACCTACAGGTAACTGGTTATTCTGATTCAGACCTTGCTGGATGTCCTGACACTAGGATCTGCACTCTTGGCTATGTGAACCTCTTATGTGGAGGTGCAACATCATGGAGAAGCCAGAAATCTGAGATGCTTTTCGGATCCACCATGATGGCTGAATACGTAGCATGTTATGAGGCTTCAATTCAGGGAACATGGCTGCGTAATTTTGTCTCACAATTTGGCACTTTAAGTTTTATCTCTAAGCCACTAACTGTTTACTGCGACAATGAAGCTGCAACTTTTTTCTCCAAGCATGATAGGATAACCAAAGGTTCCAAACACATGGACCTTAAATACCTACTACTGAAGCAAGATGTTAAACTAAAGAAAATTATTCTTGAATCAATAAGTACAGACTTACAAGTGGCAGACATATTCACGAAAGGACTACCTCCAAAGACCTTTCAGAGACATACTAATAGCATGGGTCTTGCAGATAGTTCCTAATTATCTTCTTATTATGCCATTTATTTTGTACTTATCTAGACATAAAAATTATTGAGCTCTTAATAATTTGGACATCTTTTATTTCTGTTTTATAATGTGTACACATTTATATTTAGATAAATGATAACAGAAATAGTCTTTTGCTTCAAGACATTATGTGACCATTAAGTTATGCTCATCTACGGTCTAGCTATGAAAGTTGTCAATGTCATAGTACATGGAAGTAAGCATGTTGCAAAATAACGTGTGCACGTCATGACTTCCATTGACCACTAGATTAGCCAAGACACTTATGATAACCGACTAAAGAAAAATTTAGCATATCATGCGCGCCTTATGACCTTAATACGAAAACATTAATAGATTTTACTATTGACAAAGTGGGAGACTGTAAGGAAATTTGATCGTTTTGTAAGGAAATTTATGTGGTACATTAATGGACCGTTTCCTTCCTCATTATGTGGTACATTAATGGACCGTTTCTTTTCTCAAACGTTTCCTTCCTCATTATGTGGTCAATAGAATCTAAAAGATTTTCCTATTAATATGCTAAACAAATAAAACGGTTATAATCTAGAGCGTTAATTTCTCTTATCTTGATCTTGATGGACGATCAAGATTAAGTCTACAAATCTGGAAATTTGGTCCTCTCTCTACCTATAAATATTAACCTTTGTCCATCACAAAAGATATACAGAAAACACATAAAGAAACATATAGGAAAAAAGGGAGAAACCATTTTCTTTCTCAATTGAAACAGCATTCGACAACATCCATTGCTGATTCGTATACAATATGTCTGGAGGTATGTTTTATTAATTCTTTACATATGTGATAATCATGTAATTCTAGATCTTAGGGTTTATGTTATTCGCAAGATATAGATTACAAAATATGTTTACGTGGATCACTTGTAATTCAAATATAGATTGCAGCTCCTCGATGTTTTCATCCACCTGCATTTGTCAGGATAGAACACTTGTAAATGTGTTGTCTTGTAATTGTTGAATGGCGGATTTTAGGAAACGTTGTGATCGGTGTAGTAGAATTAGTTACATGTCCATGGATGTACACCTATTATGTCCAGAAGGCAACAGCAGTGTTAGCAATGTAGGTGATTAAAATGTGTGGTAGGTACGTGGTTAGCACAGTCCAACACATTTGTGTATATACATGCATATACACACACATACATACATATATTTACATATGTGTGAGTGCTTGTATTTTTGTCTGTTTGTGTATGTGAATGTGTGTAGATACGTATTCATAAATGCACATGTGTGTGTACAACACATATACAAATTTATGTATATGTGTAGATGTATTGAAATATGTAATATCTAATTTATACCTTAGTGTGGGGACTATCAAGCAAATTGGTTGGCCGGCAGCTGTGGACATCAGCTGTGCGGTGTAGCAACCCGCTTCCAAGGATGAGTTCATGGCCTCAGGTATGCGCAATTAAGGTGGGAAAAAGCCCTGGCAGCGTAAGCATTAATGCTGTAATTTTTTTAGTTTCCACGGATTCTTGTAAATTCTAAAAAATAGGTAAACATGGCCTTTTTTACGTGTCAGGCCATTTTTTATTAATTGTGTTACATGACCTATCAACATTAGGTAAAGCACGCACGTTATACACGAGACAGATTGTTGGTGCATAGAGGTATCAATATCGTCATTGTGGAAAGATTAAAGTTGCTGTCAGATAGTGGGTTAGCAGAATTGCCAATCATGTATCAGTCGGAGCATATGTATCAGCTATGAACTATGGACGGGAAACTGTGAATTCGGCAGTTGGATATCATGACCCAACTCCTTTTTAAGAAGTTTAACTCTGACGCTACAATGCAATGTTAATTTGCTTATTTACATTGCAACGACGAAGAAAAAGTATATAAAATCATAATATAGCAAGTCGAATGTAATGGATAAGAATTTGTAATGCTTTATTCGACACAGACCAGAAACCAAGACGGTAGATGCATTACAGTTTACAACAGTTCACATAGATATAGAAAAACGAGGACAGAGAAAAGCAATTTAGTTGTTGATCACACGACTTTTCTTCCCTGCATAACCTTTACTGTGTGCACTTTTAGGTTCAGCTCCGCTTGAAATCTGTATATTATGTAGTTTCTATTAGTTGTTGAATGGGTAAGTAAGCAACCTACATATGTCTAAAGTGGGAGAGAAACTCGTCCCACTACAGATGCTATAAAAGGAAGTAAAGCCCTATGGTTTTACATGATAGTTTGATAGCAAGTTCATATATACCTTCACAGTGGATGTATCAGTTGATTTTGAGCTGCCCTCTTCAACCCGTGTAGCAATCTTTATTGTAATAAGCTTTCTCTATCCAGACCCTGCCATGAATTTATCCAGCTTGGCATGAACAATCTCAATGTTACCAATGACATGCTGTAGAGGGCACGCAACCCGCTTCATGCTTCCAACCTGAGGTAATGTAATCAGTTAAGTGGTTCTTTTGTAGACATTCGTTGGTTAGTGTTGTGAAGGGGGGATGTATATGTTGCGTACCTCAGCGACTTACATACAGAACAAAGACTCGAATGTGTGTTTTATGAGGTATTCGGCCACGTTGTCAAATAGAACGATAGCTGCAGAAGCGCTACCGTCATCAACCATCAATTCTAGACGGTAGCTGGGTTTAGCACACGAAGTTGAGATTCATTGATCCATACAGTATAAATGTTGAAGATGTTATATGGTACGTAGTTGTGTTACCTATTGTTAACTCCGCTTTGCTAACGACCTAAGAGATAACACGAGTTAACAACCTAAAAGTATAACGACTTAGCCAGTTAAGGTATTGAGCGACTTAACGACTTAAAGAAGCTACGACCTAACGGCCTAAGAAAATAGACCAACTCAATACCATAAAGAAGTTGCCGACTCAGAGTACTTTACGACCTAAGGCATCAACGACTTAAGGTTTCTACGACTCAAGGGAAACAGCAACTCAACGACCAAGAAGTCTACGAGTTAAAGCCTCTGCGACTTAAGATATGTCATGTCTCAGGGGAGGCGCACGAGTTAAAGAGCCTGCGAGTTAGAAGCTTACGAGTTAAGGAACTAACGACTTAACAGAATTAAGACCTAAGCGACTTAGGTCATGTCACGACTTAAGAAAGTCCACGAATTTAAGACGTTACGACCTAAGACTTAGAGAACAAGTTCAATGTCATGCCGTAATAAGATGACTTGTAGACGACTTACGACCTAGTTTAAGTCGTACACGACCTAAAACCGCAGAGCCAAGATTTTAGTACTGCCTCACTTTAAACCGTGACCTCTTAACTCGCGAACGAGTTAGGACTTGTATCCAAATGAACAAAGAAAAGCTCAGAACCACTTCACTTACTCCACTGCCTGCTGACTCTTGAACCTTGAGTCGAATGCGACTTACGACTCTCCATGAGTCGTGCACGACTCATGACTTGAGTGAAAAATTGCCGCCCAGAATCACACCTATAAATACGCGACCACCTCCAACATTCAAGGGACTTTTGGCTCATTCTTTCCAAGCACCGATACTCTACTACATTCCAAACCAACTCAACACTCAAAGCTTTCAAGACACGTAGAACGCTATCAACAACTTCAAGAAGAAATCTCATGCATCCGACATGGATTTGAGGACTTTCACTTACATTGAAGTTTAAACCACTCGTTCAAAGTGTTTAGTAGTTCAAAGTGTGTTGTACTTGGGAAGAATTGTATCAACTTGTAACGAAATCATCAATAAAGATATTCAGAGTGGACGTAGGCAAACTATTGAGCCAAACCACTATAAAATCGTTGTTATTTACTGCTTTTTCTGTGGTTTTCTGCTTATACTCTGTTCCCGAATCATCGGGTGGTGCTTTCACAACTACACTTTACACACTGGGGTGTTAGCGTTCAAATTTTAGCGTTAACATTTTTGGTGCTTTCACTGAGAATTGAACTCAGGGGAATCATCATCATTGCTCCACGAAAGTTTGTTGGAGTAATCTCTCTGAAGACTAGAAGTTTATCTGAAATCATGGCTCCAGGGAGAAGGAGTAGATCTGTTAGATCTGGAAATGTTCAAGAAGGAACCTCTGCTTCCCCAGTGCCTAATCAAGCCACTCCACCTGTTGGGGTTACAAAATCGGAGTTGGATGCTGTAATCTTAGGGCTGAACCAGCAGATAAATGCCCAAAGTGCACAATTGGAGGCTCAGAATGCCCAAAATGCCCTAATTTTGAATAAGTTGAACGATTTGCTTGGGGTAAACCGTCAACCAACGGGTAATGAAAGGAACTTTGCTGGCAACATTCATGAGGCTGAAGAAAGAAACATTCCTGAGAGGGCTGCCAGCCCCTTTGAGCGGACATTCCCTGAAGTTGGTGGATCTAAAGCTCGAAATGATGAGGGGTATCTTTTTGAAATGGTTCGACAAATCATGAAAGAAAGCATGCAAAGGAATGAAGACGAGAAGGAATGCGGTTTCGCTCCAAGTAAAACCCCGTTTACCGAAAGGATCTTAAAGGCTGAGTTCCCAAGGAAGTTCGTCCCTCCAACTATCCCAGCTTACAAGGGAACAAGTGATCCGAATGAATTCTTGTATAAGTATGATTGGCACATGACAGGTGCCAGAGCTTCTGATGAAACAAAGTGTCGATATTTTCCTGTATGTTTGGAAGGTGTAGCTCTGCTTTGGTTCACCAAGCTACCAATTCGGTCTATAGATCAGTTTTCTGACCTAACCCGGAAATTCAAGGAGCAGTTCAGACTATATGCTTCAAAAGCCAAAGATATCATGTCGTTGTCAAGTTTAGAACAGAATCTAGGGGAAACTATCAGATCTTTCTTGAATCGCTTTAATATAGCGCTGGCCGAGGTAGACAATGCAGAACCACGGATGATCTTGACCTATCTGATGAGGGCCATCGACAAGTCGAGCGAATTTGGAAAATGGCTTAACATGAAGGAACCAAATTCCCTTGAAAAATTCTACAAGAAAGCAGATGAGTTCATACGCCTGGAAAGCCGTCCTGTACCGGTAAAGGCAGTATTGGAAAAAGATGAAGATAACATTGCTGCTCCACGCAAGAATGAATCTATAGGACAGAAAAGGGAAAATAACGATGGGAAGAAACAGAAAAATCTGAAGAAGCCTCGTTCCTTCAAGTCATCAGAATATACCCCTTTATCAGATACGCCAGAGCGCATTTACCTTGCCACTAAAGATTCTGTCGATTATCCTAAACCTCCCGTTTTGAGAACCGGGAAAAAAGCTGTACAAAGCGGGAAGTTTTGCCGCTTCCATAATCAACCCGGTCATGATACCGATGAATGTCGCCAATTGAAAAACTTGATTGAAGAATTGATAAGGGAAAACAAGCTGCAGCAATTTGTGGAAAAGAATAGCAGCAATCCCGCTTCGTCTAGTCAGGGGCAACGAGCTCCTTCTCATCAACCCAGGACAAGTGAGAAGACTGCAGGGCATGAATCCGAAAGGTCTGTTATCAATGTCATTACGGGAGGACCTCACCCAGCAGGCAGGAGCTGGGGTGAGATGGAAAGGTATACCCGAGCTTTGAAGTATGTACCGGCCGAAGAAGATGTCTTTGTTTTGGAAGGTGCTACGCCCCTGAAGCAACAAAGAACTTTCAATGATGATATTGTGTTCAGAGCCATGGATTCCACAGGTGTTGAAGCTCCTACCTTGGATCCCTTAGTCATCTCGGCTGGTATTGGGCCAACTATTGTCAGAAGAGTTCTCATTGATTGTGGCGCATCCTGCAATATCCTCTTCAAGAAAACATTCGACCAAATGAAGATCCCTATGGCTGATGTGCAAGCCTCGTCGCAGAAAATCGCTGGCTTCACTGGGGAGCCAAAACAGCCGATAGGAACCGTTGATTTTCTTGTAGAACTTGGAGAGGGAGAAAGAAAAGTAGTCCGCAAGCAAACTTTTGTGATTGTCGATGAATTTTCTGCTTATAATGCTTTCCTTGGCCGTCCAACTCTCGCAGCATTCAAAGCTGTTCTGGCCCCATGGTGCCTCACCATTAAATTCCCCACAGATAATGGAGTGGGAGTTATAAAAGGGGATCAAAATGCTGGGCGGGAGTGTTATCTGACAGAGCTACGAGAAACAAGGAAAAGAGAAATGGGAAAGGATGCGGCAACCCCAGTCCGCATCAAAGAACCAGCCTTGTAGCAATTACAGGGTGGACCCTGCACTAGCGAGCACAGCGGAGCACGGAAAGAGATGGATCCTAGAAAAGCCAGTGCAGGGGAGAATAGAGTGGTACCAGTGGAAACGACAGTACCAGTACCTATTGACCCAAAGGACCCAAACAAGGTGTTAAATGTGGGTTCACAACTTAATGTGTCAATTCAGAATATCTTA
Source organism: Allium cepa (assembly GCA_030765085.1). Lineage (NCBI taxonomy): Eukaryota > Viridiplantae > Streptophyta > Magnoliopsida > Asparagales > Amaryllidaceae > Allium > Allium cepa. The sequence goes on from CM060932.1 coordinate 379,067,151, forward strand.
GTATCTTTTTTAAAGGCAAATTTGGATGTTTTTGCTTGAACTCATGTCGATATGTGCGGAATATCCCCAGAAGTTGCAGTACACGCTCTGAATATTGATCCAAATTTACACCTGTGAAACAGAAAAGGAGAACTCAAGGTCCAGAAAGGTCAGCAGCATTAAAAGAAGAAGTTGATCGGCTCATGGAGAATAACTTTATCAAAGAATCTACCAATCCGAATTGGGTTTCAAATCCAGTGCTGGTTAAGAAATCCAACGGAAAATGGAGAGTGTGCATCGATTTTTCAGATCTAAACAAGGCCTGCCCCAAAGACTGCTTCCCGTTACCCAGGATCGATCAACTGGTAGACGGAACAGCGGGACACGAATTGTTATCTTTTATGGATGCCTACTCCGGATATAACCAGATCATGATGCATGAGCCAGATCAGGAGGACACGAGCTTTATCACCGATGTTGGTCTTTACTGCTACAGAGTTATGCCCTTCGGGCTGAAGAATGCGGGGGCAACCTACCAAAGACTTGTTAATGCTATGTTCAAACCGCAATTGGGCAAGACTATGGAAGTCTACGTCGATGACATGTTAGTAAAGTCTAAGAAAGCAGTGGATCACATAGAACACTTAGCAGACATGTTCGCAGTCCTCCGAAAATACGGAATGAAGCTTAACCCTTTAAAATGTTCATTTGGAGTGGAATCCGGAAAGTTCTTAGGTTTCATCGTGAGCGCTAGGGGCATTGAGGCTAGTCCAGCTCAAATTACCGCCTTAAAGGAAGTCAAAGCTCCTAGAACGAAGAAGGAATTGCAAAGTCTCAATGGAAAAGTCGCCGCCTTGAGTCGGTTCATTTCCAAAGCCACTGATAAATGCATCCCATTCTTTGACGCCCTAAAGAAAGGAAAGAAAAACTTTGATTGGACTCCCAAATGCCAAAAAGCCTTTGATGAATTGATTCGCCATATGGAAACGCCTCCAATACTTTCTAGGCCTGGCGATGGTGAGGATCTTCTTATATACTTGGCAGTATCATCTCATGCTTTAAGTGCAGCGCTGATACGAGAAGACAAGAGGATTCAACATCCAGTTTACTATATCAGCAAAAGACTCACTGGGGCAGAGATGAATTACTCCAAGTTGGAAAAACTCGCCAATTGCCTACTGATTGCATCAAGGAAGTTGAAGCAATATTTCCAAGCTCATCCTATCAGAGTCCTCACTGATCAACCTTTAAAGCAAGTCCTGTTTCGCCCTGAAACTTCGGGTCGTCTTCTAAAGTGGAACATTGAACTCAGTCAATATGACATCACTTATCATCCCCGAAAAGCAATCAACGGACAAGCTTTAGCGGATTTCATCGCAGAATTCACAGATAAGGGTAACAGTGAGGAGGAAACGATCGATGATTCCCCGATCCAATGGAAGTTATATGTTGATGGCGCGAGAAATGACTACTGTTCTAGAGCCGGAGTTGTACTTGAGACCCCTGAAGGTCGGTCATTATGCTATGCACTGAGATTGGAATTTCCTTCAACAAACAATGAAGCAGAATACGAGGCTCTTATCGCTGGCTTAAGAATTGCTAAAGAACTAAACATCCGAGGATTACAGATCTTTAGTGATTCTCAGCTTATTGTATGCCAAGTCAAGAAGGAATTCCAAGCGAAAGGGGGAAATCTGCCCGCCTACTTATTAAAGGCTTGGGAACTCCTGGGTGATTTCGATCATTACATGATAAGTCATATTCCTCGAGAAGAAAACACGAAAGCAGATTCTCTCGCAAAGTACTCTAGCATAGGCGAAGCTCAATTTCTGGGGTTGACTCCAGTGGAGGTCCTGTCGGCTCCAAGCATTGATGATATGGATATTGATTGGATCATGAGCGTGTCTCAAGAGCAAGAATCATGGATGACTCCAATAACAGAATATCTGCTCAATGGCTCTTTACCGGAAAATTCAAAAGAACGAAAGAAGCTACTGAGGAAAGCCTCTCGCTATATGGTCCAGGATGGCCAATTATACAGACGGGGATTCTCAATGCCGTTACTTCGATGTGTATCCAGGGAAGAGTCCAAAACAATCCTAGCTGAGGTGCATGGGGGAGAATGTGGTGATCATTTAGGTGGTCAAACTTTAGCAAAGAAGATTCTCCAATATAGATATTTTTGGCCAGAAATTAATCGAGATGCAGCAGACTATTCCCGAAAATGTGACAGATGCCAAAGATTCGCCAAAATTCCTAGAGCACCTTCTACTGAACTCACACAGATGGTCAGTCCATGGCCATTTGCAATATGGGGATAGACCTTGTAGGACCGTTACCAACTGCCAAATCTGGAATTAAATATGCCATTGTGGCTGTAGATTATTTTACTAAATGGGCAGAAGCTGAACCACTGGCTACTATCACCTCTAAAAAGATGATAAGTTTTGTGACTAAAAGTATCATTTGCAGGTATGGTGTGCCTCAAAAGATAATTACAGACAATGGTACTCAGTTCGAAAGTGAAGAATTTCAAGATTTTTGCAAACGATTCAAAATCCAAAAAAGCTTCTCAGCAGTAGCTCATCCGCAGGCAAACGGGCAGGTGGAAGCAGTAAATAAAATTATCAAGTCAACCATCAAGAAGCAACTTGAAAGAGCAAAAAGTGGTTGGGTCGATAAGCTACTGCTAGCACTATAGGCATGCAGAACTACCCACAAGACTGCGACTGGGCATACTCCGTTTTCATTGGCATACGGATCAGAGGCAATGATTTCGGTAGAAACAGAGGTCCCTTCACATAGAAGAATCCATTTCAATCAAGCGGAGAATGAAAAACTACAGCTTGAGGCACTAGATCTCCTTGATGAAAAAAGAGAAGAGGCTGAGCTCAGAATCGCATCTCATCAGCAAAGGATAGCCAGACATTTCAATTCCAAAGTTCGTCAACGCAGCTTTGAGATTAGAGATCTAGTCCTAAAGAGAATTATGACAGCGACAGGAGTGTTTGGGCCAAATTGAGAAGGACCATATGTCATAGGTCAGAAGCTTCTTGACGGCACATTCAAACTCATTACTGTCGAAGGAGATCAAATTCCAAGAGCTTGGAACAGCAATCACTTGCGCCCATACTTTACTTGATAGCTTTGTTGAAATATTGTAAAAAGAATTATGAATGTATGATTCCTGTAATTGAAAGCGATTGTAAAACCGATGCAAGTGAATAATGAAAGACTATAAAATGGATGTAGGCCCAAATTCTTGGCCGAACCACTATAAATCTTGTGTTTCTTATTATTATTACATGTTTGCTTTATTTTCGATATGAAAAGTACATTAAATGTATTGCTGAAATGTCGATTTGAATTTTTGCAGACAACGAAAATAAAACTTGCACATTACAAGACCAAGTGATTCTGGTTATCATTCAGCAAACAAATTTCGAGTCACAAAAGCACAAAAGTCCCGAATTCAAATCCTAGATAGGAAGTGCTTCAATTGAACGGCCAATGATTTCGCCGGAAACGGGCCATTGCTCGTAAATTGAGATCGTTTGAACAAACAAACATCCAATTAAGAAGCTTATGCCCGTTCTCGTGAACTTGCCTATCAATGAAGTACGCTTCCTTGGATTAAACAAACTACTTGTAAGAGAAGGGAGTGCAAGCTTGAAAAGAAAAAATAGAGAATCGCTGAAAAGGCATAAGCAAGTGGACAAGGAACAACTAAAGCCCTCTTCGGAGGCACGAGTCCTCTTCAGAGGCACAACTCTTCGGAGGATAAAGACCTCTAACGAGGCATATGCCGCAAAAAAGAAAGTTCTCTACTCAACTAAAAAAGATTGGAGAACTCATGACCCTCCAACCATGAGAGAGTAACTTCCAGGCAATCCTCGGAGGCACATTTCACCAGGAGTTGAAGTGTGACAACCGCTCTTCGGAGTTTCACTTCACCAGAGTTGAAATGTAAAACAAAATAAAAGCCCTCTTCGAAGGCCCATTTCACCAGGAGTTGAAGTGCAACAGCCGCTCTTTGGAGTTTCACTTCACCGGAGTTGAAATGTAAAACAAAATAAAAGCCCTCTTCGGAGGCCCATTTCACCAGGAGTTGAAGTGCAACAGCCGCTCTTCGGAGTTTCACTTCACCGCAGTTGAAATGCAAAAAAAAAAGAGAGAGAGCCTCTCCCAAGAGGAAGAAACAAAAAGACCTCTTCCCAGAGGCACAATAAGACAGAAAGACCTCTTCCCAGAGGCATAAATGAAAAGACCTCCTCCCGGAGGCACAATCAAGCAGAAAGACCTCTTCAGAGGCACACGTTTCACCAAGATTGAAATAAAACTTTCAGGTGTTGAAACGTGAAAGAGTCTTCCTCAGAGGAGCAACTTTTCAAAGTAAAAAAAAATCCTCATCAAAGGCACACTTTAACTTCCAAAGGAAGAATGAATTGCTTATTCTGGAAAATTCTCTTCCTCAAAAAGAAGTTGAAGTACCTTTCAAATATCCGCTTTACCACATAGAAGATTTCATTCAGTAAAATGTGTATATGCACAAAGTAAAAAAGTGATATCTTCGAAGGATGAAGCATAGAAACTTGTTTGTACTTTTTTTTTAATGAAATAATATTCCTCCAAATGTGGAATAATTATTCTCTAAAAAAAAAAGCACAAGTTCCTCATAAAATAAAATATTACAATGGGCTTATGGTATAGGGGCAGCATGGCATAACTACATCGGTAAAATTGCGCTCGAACAATATATACCACAAGCTCACTGCAATATCGTACAAAGAACTTGTACAAAAATGAATAATAAACGCATTCTCAGATACAGACAGAAGATTGTACAAAGAAAAAGAATCATTTTGTTCAACACTATTTTATATACAGGTACAGGTTCCAAAGTAAAAAGCAAAAGAAAAGCGGGGGGCCGGTACCCGCACAATTTCCGGTCAGTACATGCAAAAAAGGCAAAAAGCGATATGAAAGCCACAGAACCAGAGCCATCATTTCTTCTTCCGCCCACCTTTTGAGCCCGCACCTGGCCGAATGACCAACTTTTTAGGCCGGCTTGTAAGGGTAGGGGATGAAGGAGAAAGGGGCTCGATCGGACTTTCTTCCGTCTCTTCTTCGCCAGTTAAAGATCCCTTCTTATTCTTCTTCTTGGAAACTCTCTGCTTTCCTCTCTTCTTGGAGGAAGACCCACTCCCTGGAGAGAGAAGTTTGGATAACGGTGCAGCGTCGGAGCCAGTTGGTTCTGGAGTCCTCTCGCTTCCTTCAGTTTCTTCTCCTTTCGGATCTTGAGAAGCAACGGGATCATCTAAGCCGTGAAGAGCTTCTATTTGCTCCTCTTGTGACCCGGGTTGCGAGGCAGAAGGAGGAGTGACCTTAAGAAGCGGGGAAGGAATAATTGGAGGAGGAGAAGCCTGAACAATGCCCGACGTTTTCTCTGCAGAAGGAAAAAAGTTCAAGTCAGCAAAAAGCGGAGATAAAGGTTCGCTGAGATTCAAGAAGTAGTCAAAAAGCTCATCAAGTTCGTAAGAAACAGATGAGCAGTCTACTTGGGCAAGATTGTCAGTAGGGTTACCTGCAGAAGTCGGTTCCATGACGTCAACTTCGTAAGCTTGTGCCTCGGCACTCTCACCGCCTTCATCTCCACCTTGTATGCTTGTGATATCAGTGTTAACTTTAGTAGGAGATGGGGAATGAGAACTAGAACCGATAATGTCAATTTCGGCTGAAGGAGAAGGTTGAATTGGAGCAGTTGAGGTGATTTTTCCTGAATATTCTCCTGCCGCTGTTTCGGCCCTTAATTTTGCAAGCTGTTCTCTCCCCCTAGCGAGAGCGGCACGAGCATCATCATCAAGATAGTGCTCCTCAAGAGCTGACTCAGCATAGCCAGCGCCGCTACCACCGAGCATATCGAGTGCGGCCTCCCAAACTTCAGCCAGTGTAATTTCATACTTGGGGCCTAGAAAGGCGAGGCTACCGCGCCCCAAGATGCTATGCAGATAGAAATCAAATAATGTTGATCTGATGTTGGCCCTCGTTGCCTCGTGAGATTCTTCAGCTGCAATTTTGCCGGCAACGGCCTCATCACGCTCCATTTCAGCTTTAGAAAGTTGAAGCTTAAGCATTTGAATCTTCGCCTCTTGGAAGCTGTTCTTCTTCCGAAGCTCTTCAATATCAGCGACATGGCCCTCACTAATTCTTTTCTGCACTTCAAGCCTGTCTTCGGCATCCCTTTGGCTGGCATGAGCATCTCTCACTTGTTTTAGGAGCACTTCTTCTTTTTGAGAATAGGAAGTAGAGGAAGCAGCAAGCTCTTGTTTCAATTCTTCAACTTTTGCTTCAAGCTCTTCATTATAAGAAGCAATGCTCCTCATCTCAGTGTCATGTTGCTCAAGAACTTTTTGCCACTCGGCTTTATCGTTTTCCATAGTGAGCATGGCCTCTATGTTGGCACGATTAACCCTTTGGAGCTCGTCAACAAGTTTTTGCCAGTTCGACATCCTCTCAATATCAAGCTTGACAGCATCGAGGTTTCGTAACATAGCAGACTTGTCAATGGGGACCAAGTCAAGATCAAACCTTACTCCCTTCAGACACCACTGTGGAAAACGACTCTGCAAAATGGCCGGACCCGGTCCGACTTGGAATTTGGGCCTACTAATTATTGTTTGGATGTCTGTCTTCCCGAGAGCGGGAGAGCCGGAAGGAATATCAAGCGAGGCAGGGGCAGTAAACTTTTCAGGAGTTGTAGAGGTGTGCTTCTCACCATGTCGGGCACGCTTGCTCGAATCTTCAACCATATGACTTTTTCCTCTGTCATCATGGGATTTTCTTTTATGGGAATCGTCGCCTCTCAGTGAAGAATCGTGGTGCTCTTCCCTCTCTCTTCTTTCATAACGCTCCTCTTGAGCCCTCTTTTCTTGAGCCTTTCGAGCGGCTCTTTCTTCATCAGATTCTCTGTAAGAGGGGAGGTAACGCCTGTAATCATACTGGCTACGCCTCCCGTAGCGCTGGAAATCATCATAGTAGGATCCGCTGCGCCCCATCGAAGGATCTGAAATGAAAAAGAGCTAAATCTTAGAATTCTTCAAAGTACAAAAAGTCAGAAGCATAAAAGTGCCGAAAAAATTCTAAGTGTGTGTGACGTGCAAACTACGCGCATCAAACTACGAACCACTCTTTAATTGAGGAGTGGTTGTGGGTGTAATAGTTAGCGTCAACTCTTGAGTTGACGGAGTCTGTTGCAGGATAGAAGTCGCTTCAACTAATGAAGAAGAAACCCCGGTAGTGGTAGGATCATCTTTAAAGATCTCTTGCGAGGTGACAAAGAGGTCGCTCAGCCCTTCGAAAGTATCGTCCCTGCTCTGCTTGGCAAGGCCAATTTTTCCGGCCTCTTCGCCAGATTTCTGTGACAGTCGGGGAGATCCCTGGGGCTCTTCTTCCTCGATAACCGGGGCAAGTTCGACAGATGGCCCCGCAACATCAACAGAAGTGGAGCACTTCACTAGTGAAGCCTCAGGAGCAGGTCCTTTTGGTGTGGATGTGTCTGTGGAAACCAGGGCATCTGATGCTTTAGGTGGGGAGTATGGAACCTCGCAGGGGTGTGTGGAGCAAGAAGGGTGAAGAAGTCCGAATTGGTGAAGGAATTCGTCGTTCAGCAAAAATTTCATATCCCGCTCTTCAACCGGAACAGCTACAAGCCTCTCCAGAGTTGGCTTGTGACTGGGATCTTTACAAGGAGGGGGGAGCGCTGAAATAAAAAATGATGATGAAGTTAACACTGGCAATTTGAACTTCAAAAAATTCATAATATAGAGAAGCAAAAGGTAGATGATCCTACTTCCTTCTCTCCACACAGCATAAAACCCCGGGGGGCAACGGACATAGAAAAATTGAGTCAAAAACCCATGAGCGCTGTCAGGAAGACCGATGATCAATTTACGGTTTCGAGCACTTCTCACGACAGTAATAGAGGGGTGATCTTTAGTCCTGGTGAAAGAGCATAGGAAGCAAATCTCGTCAAAGCTTGGGAATCGATCAAGCGTCCTCCTGAACAGTACACACAACCCCATTAAAATGGCATAACCATTGGGGTGTAATTGGGATGGGGCGATGGCCAATTGACGAAGAAGTTGTTGGAGAAAATCATTGAAAGGAGGAACGCCCCCACTCAGGCACATTTGTCGATTGACCGTTACAAAGCCAGGGGGTGCTATGTCAGCAGTGTTACTTCTCTCGGGAAGAAAGGCATCTGATTCAGCAATGCCAAACTGAGCACACAATTGGCGAAAAACTCTGTACGATAAAGTAGAAGAGGCTCTTTCGGGAGGATTGACTAGTGGAGCCGGAATAACAGTTGCCACTCCAGTCTGAACCGTTGTATCTTCTTACTGAGAAGTCATTCTACACAAGCAACTGGATATTCAAATGTGAAGGTGCACGTTTCCTAAAAATGTGAAGTGTCGTGCAAAACTAGTAAAAATAGCAAGTAAATATAACTGGAATTAAACTAGTCGATGATTGATCGATTACAAAATTTCAGAACTTGTTAATATAAAGTTCAAGCATAATATTAGTGCAGGCTGGTCAGTTTCAATTGACTATTTCAGTGTTGCTTTAATATTTTACTTGAAATTGATGAAAGCACTTCGTTCACACAATTTATTTGAGTTAATTATCTGTTATTAACTAATCTGTCATTTGATGTGGGCAGTCGATGGCAGTATATTCGTCCCAATTTTCTGTAAATGTTGTATTGGACAGATTGTTAGCTCGCAAGTTAAAGCAACCTGTGAATGAATGCAATAAAGTTCAACAGTTCAAAGTCCATGCAACGGTTCAAAGCACGAACAAAATTCACTCAAGTCCTGACTCGCCAACGGCTCAAAGCCTAGGTCCCATCTACTTGAGTCGGTCAGGGGTTAAGCCCCAAGAAGCAACTCGGTATGGAAAATAGCCTAAGTGCTGAGTCGTTCACGACTTATGGCTTGAGACGTTCACGGTCTAAAGGATAAGTTGTGGTAAGGATCTAAAGGGTTGAGTCGCTCGTACGACCTAAGTCCTAAATCGTCAGGAAATTAACACGACCTAAAAGTTGAGTCGTGTATAACCAAAGTCGGTCGATTCGAAAGCAAGCTAAGTCGTAAGAATTTCAAGTTATCCCCTCAACCAGCTAACCCCTCTCCAAACCGATACCCGTTATCACCTAAATAACATTAAACCATCATCCCCTCAACTAAGCCTGTTATCCATTCACCCTCATCAACTCATCAAACATCAATCCAAATCATCATGAAGCCGCCATAAGTCTAGTGCGGTGCTGTAATCTTATGAATCGCGACGGCAACGTAGCTAACGGTGATTGTAATCGATCGCAACTTGACTCAAAAACTAGGCAAGGCGTGCGAAGATGATTTGGGGTCAGGGGGTAAAAGATTGGTGTTTCAGCAATAGTCGCAGTTGGTTTAGGGATCAAGTTCACTTACAATGTAATGGGAAAGATGAACTGTTGATCGATTATCTTGGATTTGCCTTCGAAAACTTGAAAAGTCGCTAATGGCGGAAAAGGATATTGAAGCAGTAAAGAAGGAGGAAACGGGTTAATAGGCTATATAGAGGAAGAAGAGGAAAGTGAATGGACGCACGGGTTAGCCTATCCCTTAGGTCGCTCACGACCTTGCAGAATTAAGTCGAAGTACACAACCTACGACCTAGGTGTATACTTCGAGGGGCAAATGTTAACTCCGCTTTGCTAACGACCTAAGAGATAACACGAGTTAACAACCTAAAAGTATAACGACTTAGCGAGTTAAAGTATTGAGCGACTTAATGACTTAAAGAAGCTACGACCTAACGGCCTAAGAAAATAGACCAACTCAATACCATAAAGAAGTTGCCGACTCAGAGTACTTTACGACCTAAGGCATCCACGACTTAAGGTTTCTACGACTCAAGGGAAACAGCAACTCAACGGACCAAGAAGTCTATGAGTTAAAGCCTCTGCGACTTAAGATATGTCATGTCTCAGGGGAGGCGCACGAGTTAAAGAGCCTGCGAGTTAGAAGCTTACAAGTTAAGGAACTAACGACCTAACAGAATTAAGACCTAAGCGACTTAGGTCATGTCACGACTTAAGAAAGTCCACGACTTTAAGACGTTACGACCTAAGACTTAGAGAACAAGTTCAATATCATGTCGTAATAAGATGACTTGTAGACGGCTTACGACCTAGTTTAAGTCGTACACGACCTAAAACCGCAGAGCCAAGATTTTAGTACTGCCTCACTTTAAACCGTGACCTCTTAACTCGCGAACGAGTTAGGACTTGTATCCAAATGAACAAAGAAAAGCTCAGAACCACTTCACTTACTCCACTGCCTGCTGACTCTTGAACCTTGAGTCAAATGCGACTTACGACTCTCCATGAGTCGTGCACGACTCATGACTTGAGTGAAAAACTGCCGCCCAGAATCACACCTATAAATACGCGACCACCTCCAACATTCAATGGACTTTTAGCTCATTCTTTCCAAGCACCGATACTCTGCTACATTCCAAACCAACTCAACACTCAAAGCTTTCAAGACACGTAGAACGCTATCAACAACTTCAAGAAGAAATCTCATGCATCCGACATGGATTTGAGGACTTTCACTTACATCGAAGTTTAAGCCACTCGTTCAAAGTGTTTAGTAGTTCAAAGTGTGTTGTACTTGGGAAGAATTGTATCAACTTGTAACGAAATCATCAATAAAGATATTCAGAGTGGACATAGGCAAACTATTGAGCCGAACCACTATGAAATCGTTGTTATTTACTACTTTTTCTATGGTTTTCTGCTTATACTCTGTTCCCGAATCATCGGGTGGTGCTTTCACAACTACACTTTACACACCGGGGTGTTAGCGTTCAAATTTTAGCGTTAACACCTATATGTAGGGGAAACTCTGAATCCGCATCGCATTTCTGGAAATAGTTCTTAGAAGTTAGAACCATATTTTCTAACCAGATGACTTGCAAATGTTGCATGATGGGTATTCCTAGCCATTGTCAATATTAATGCCAGTGATTCTTCCCTGAAATGCAAAGGATCCTTTCTGCAAAAGTGTAAAAGTTATAGCAGTCCAATTATGCACGTAGCTACGATAAATTGTATGTTGTTGCTGATAAAATGCCATACTAAATATAGTTTTGGCAAGTTTAGGCTATCATATATGTAAAAATTTAATACAATACTTTTAACAAATGGTAAACTATATGAAATGTTATCAAATGAACTTTTTTAGTCAAACTTTTACTCGATCCTGGCAAATAAAGTGTATGTATATGCAATGTACTTATGCATGCATCCTTAAAGGTTTAGAAGTCTTCATATTTGTCACAAATGTTATGTCACTTTGTTAAATTTTGGTGATACAAAATCACAAATAGAGGGAAAGAAATATGCAAAAGAGAGAAAGAGAAGATTTTGTTTCCCCAAATTAATAGGCATATTGAGTATGTTTATTTCTTTCTCTAATTGGCTAATCAAATTATTTTTTGCCATCTAATTGTTAACTTGGGCATTAAGTAATTGATTATATAAATAGAGACTAGAAGAAAGGGTAAATGTATGGTGCAAAATCTATTTTCTATATCCCCGTTCTCCATCTTTGTTCTTCTTCTCCAACAATTTTAGCCATATAGATATTTGCTCCCTTTCTCAATTTGGTTATTGATTCAATGGTATTTTGTTTATTCTAGCTTTGTTCTATTAATTGTAAACAAAAATTTTGGTGAATCAATAAAGTGGGTGGTTGGGCGGAATATCTTGTCTTATTTCTTTTAATTTCAATTCCGTCTTATTTTTAATCCAAGTTATCTCTTTGTGATTTGGGTGACAAAGATCAGTTGATATAAGCTTCCGCAAAGCGCTGCCATTTTTGCACAACAGATTTGTATCAGAGCACAGATCACCGCAAAGCTTAGAGTAATTTTGGATTGAAAAATTATTGATGTCGGATATGATTTCGTTTTCGAAGATGGCTATTTTGGATGGGAAGAATTGGGGTATTTGGAAGCCTAAGATGGAGGATGTTCTGTACCTCAATGATCTTCATGGTCCGATTGATGGAGATGGAAAGAAGCCCTCTAATGTAGATGAGGGAAAATGGAAGAAGATGGATAAAAAGGCGATTGCTTTGATTCGCCAATATCTTGATGATTCAGTTTTCCATCATGTGACTAGTCGTGAATCCGCAAAGGCTTTGTAGGATAAGTTGGTATCTTTATATGAGTCAAAGAGTGCTACTAGTAAGGCTTTTCTGGTTCGAAAGTTGGTACAACTGAGATTAGATGAAGAGAAGTCCGTTGCAGAGCATTTGAATGAATTTCAGGATGTAATAAATCAATTGGCAAATATGAAGGTCAATTTTGATGATGAGTTACAGGCTCTTTTATTGATGAGTTCGCTTTCAGAAAGTTGGAAAACTTTGGTTGTTTCATTGAGTAATTCCAATGCTAATGGAACTATCTCTTTGGAAACTGTTCGAAGTAGTCTTTTGAATGAGGAGCTTAGAAGAAAAGGGTCAGGTATGAAATCAATTCAAAGTGAGGCTTTGGTGTCAAGGGACTCGAAGAAGGATACAATTTTGAAGAAGAAGGATGTTAATGGTAAAGGTGTTATCACTTGTCATTATTGTAATAAGAAAGGTCACATACGCAGCAAGTGTTATACTTATAAAAGAGATCAGAAAAAGGCTGCGCACGGTGATACTAGTAGTGATGCACATGCAGGTTTTGCTGAAGGTACCGATAGTGATGCTTCTTATGATGTCCTCTTTAGTGAAAATAAGCCTTGGAAGATGGATTCGGGAGCCAGTTTTCACATTTGTAGAGATGTGAATTGTTTTTCTTCTTATGAGAAGATTGTCGACATGATTAGGACAGCCAATGGAGATGAGCTACCGATTTGTGGTATTGGATCTATCCGGTTTCGTATGCATGATGGTGTGGTTAGAGAAATCTCTGGAGTGAGACATGTACCCACTTGTTCACATAATCTTATTTCTCTCGGTCAGTTGGATCGCCGTGGTTGCACTTATGAGACTCAATGTGGAGTTTTGAGAGTGAAGAAAGGTGGTCGTGTAAGGATGAGAGGAGTATTGGAAGAAGGAAACCTTTATAGCTTGGTTGGTTCTGTAGTTGAGTATGGAAAGCGAGTGACGGTTGAAGAACCTAGTCTACAGCAAGGTGGAGAGGTTAATGTGGTCACTGCTTATGATGCTAGCATTGAGGATCATATTTTAGACAGGGGTCTTCATGTTGATGATGCTCGGGGGATCGATAGTGATCAGGTAATGAGCTCAGATCGAGTGATAGACGGGTGTCGAGTTGCAAAATCCACAAAGACAAGACGGAGATCTTTGTGGTATTACAAACATTTTTGAGACCGGATTTGTATGGTGCACCTCATGTGGGAGATGCATCATTTGCAGTCGGTGGTAGAGGTTTGTAATTTGGTATGATTGAGATATATGGAGTTGTGATAGATCTAGATATGGCATGTTTGATATGTTGAAGATATGTGATTTTGCATCAAGGTGGAGTGTTAAATTTTGGTGATACAAAATCACAAATAGAGGGAAAGAAATATGCAAAAGAAAGAAAGAGAAGATTTTGTTTCCCCTAATTAATAGGCATATTGAGTATGTTTATTTCTTTCTCTAATTGGCTAATCAAATTATTTTTTGCCATCTAATGTTAACTTGGGCATTAAGTAATTGATTATATAAATAGAGACTAGAAGAGATGGTAAATGTATGGTGGAAAAACTATTTTCTATTTCCCTGTTCTTCATCTTTGTTCTTCTTCTCCAACAATTTTAGCCATATAGATATTTGCTCCCTTTCTCAAATTGGTTATCGATTCAATGGTATTTTGTTTATTTTAGCTTTGTTCTATTAATTGTAAACAAAAATTTTGGTGAATCAATAAAGTGGGTGGTTGGGCGGAATATCTTGTCTTATTTCTTTTAATTTCAATTCCGTCTTATTTTTAATCCAAGTTATCTCTTTGTGATTTGGGTGACAAAGATCAGTTGATATAAGCTTCCGCAAAGCGCTGCCATTTTTGCACAACACACTTTATATGAATTTGATGATTGAATTATGAATAATATAGGTACCTTAAAATTTTTTTGTTAAAGTACGAATATGATTGTACAATCCATTCGATCGTCATATTTGTTAAAAATCACATTGGTTTTTTTGGAATCACATGAGCATAATTCTTTGATAAAATTATCATACATTCATACTTACCACCATCGGATGATTCGTTCGTTTAGGGTGTTATTTGAGTTTATTTTATTTTAAGGTCCGACCTATCATAAACTATATATCATTTTTGTTATTATTATCCATACCACTACCACTTCTATTATAATTATTATGATTTTCTCAATGGTAAATATAAATAATTCAAAGTGCATAGATGACTTAATAATAAGATCACTATGACAATGAAAAACGACAGAAAAGACATAGGTCGATTATTTAGTAAATTAATAGAATAACAATGATATATAACATAACAATAAGTTCTCTCTAAATCATCAATTAAATTGTAAGGGACAAAAAACCTATAGATTTTTATCTATGGCCATGCTGAGCACTGGGTGAGTATGATTATTTGAATTAATCAAGCTGAATATATAAATTAAATCAATGCTTATGAAATGAAAATTTAATTTATAGATATATATATTGCATGATAATAATTTCTCTTTAAATGATTAGATATATTGATTACTTTATATAGAACAGTAACGTGTAGACTTTTATGTAGGATAAGGAGAGCATGGGTGGTGGAAAAAATAACAATCCAAACAAAACATGATTATTTGAATTAACATGGCTGAACAGCAGAAAATTAAGCAACTTTTTTTATTGGATAGAATGGAAAAAACCAATGCCGTAATTGAAAAATACGACGAAAAACTACAGTAAAGCTAAAATTATAAGCAATATGGTCAAACTTTCATTTATTTCCAATCATTAATTACCAAAAAATGATCAAATATCAGTATGAAGGAAAAAAAGCTAGGCCTTTTAGAAAGTAAGATTATTTCAACTAAATAGGACTTGGAATATTCCCATGTACGTAGTACAATACATAGCTCAAAATTTGTTTCAAAATTTGTCTGCAAACAAATACAGCAGCCAGATAATTTTAAGCTATAAAACACCAAATCTAACATTTTATTAAAATTACTTGTACCAAACTGCACGTAAAGAGTTTTATGTATTAAAAGGCAAGAATTCAGAAAAATAATTGTTGAAAATAGACAATCTATGATTTGTATGAGGTAGCTAGCCAAATTAAAAAATATTTAATAGGATGTAAATAAAATTTAATGAAAAACAAAAATATATACAATGGAATTACACAGAAGTTACTTATATATATATGTGTGTGTGTGTGTGTGTGTGTGTGTGATTACATGGGTTTGTAGTGAGTTTTTGTGATTAAATAGGAAATCGGGCAACCAAGAATAACAGGCAACCTAATAGATTGAATATCTAAAATAATAAACTAATTATTTTTGTGGGGAAAATTAAGAATAACATACTATATTTTCCTGGGAAGTAATTAGAGAAAATGACAAACTTTGAAAAATAATTAGGTTGAAGGATGTCAAGTTTCATTTTTAGACTGAAGGACAAATGCTAGTTATAACTAGCATTATATTCAACTTTTAAACTATACAAAATGTTAGTTATATTTATGAAAAAAAGAAATCCTAACACAACCATGGTTGGAAATATAATGAACAATCAAAGAGTTGTATGAGAAAATCAAACGGTAAACTATTTGATGGAATGTAAATTGATTTTAATGGAAAAATCCTCAGAAATAATAGCAAGCCTAAAGTAAACAAATTAATCATTAAAAGGAAAATAAATTCCTTTAAAATGGGAAAAACAATCCACGGCGGTTAACTGTTTAGTGTAAGAATCAGCTAGCTAAGTATTTTATCTACAGCAACATCCCTTACCAAGTATTTAAGCGTGGGTTTTTGTCAAAGCAAATAGATTTGATATCCAGAAGGTCGTCAGCACACTGATTTGGAAAAAAAGCGCCTAAAATGTTTCTTTCGTTGGCAAAAAATTATGATAGCCAAGGGCTGTTTTGAAGGCAAAAAAGATAGAATGCCAAACGTGTAATTGTATGGTACATGGATTACCTCATATTCCAATGGTTGATTTGAGCTGATTATTTCAGAGATGTTTTTTCTGGTGAGAATGGGCAGTTGGCCTTCAAAATGCACCTCCTCTTCTGTGAATGCTGGCGGTTTTTTTTACGGAAGCTAGGGAACAATCAAAGTAGAAAAAGCATGTTAGGCAAAGCAAACAGCTGTTGTATGTGAGGGTTATCCATGGAAAATAGGCTGCTTACCTCTTGAGCAACTCATGGCCCTGTCTGAATCCGTGTAGATGCAGGTTGTAGTAGTTGAGTTTAAGCTGGGCTTTCTTGAATTAAGGACGGGAAGTGAGCAACGTTAAATGACGATAGGGCAATATATGTTCAGGGGATAGTTTGGTGTTCTGGTACATACCCTGGTAACTCTTGACGGTAATAACAGTTTTAGGGTTCTCTTCCAACACAGACTGATCGAGCAAGTAGGCTTTGCTGCCCCCACAATGTAGCAGCAACTCTATTACCACTATAACAAGTAGAGAGTGATATTCACAAATTATCAACGTGTACGTTTTTTTAATGATTGTCAACATATATAGTGTTGGTGTAAACCAAAATTAAGAGTCGTGTCTGCTGATGTGAAAAGTCATGTCTATTCGAATGAAGAGTCATGTCTATTCGAATGAAAAGTCATATCTATTCAGTGAAGAGTCGTGTCCGTTCACTGAAAAGTCGTGTCTATTGAAATGAAGAGTCGTGTCTATTAAGTAAAAGTCATGTCTATTGAAGTGAAAGGGTGTCTGTTCAAAAAGGTTATGTCCGTTTGTAAGGGTTGTAAACCACTATATATATGTGGTCATTTTGTTGTGTTGAAAGCAAGTTGTAGACAAGACAAAAAGCAAGTTATAAAAAAAAATTTGCCTATTCTCCTCTAAAATTATAATTCTCTCTCTTTTTCTACTTTAACAAATTGGTATCAAAGCTTGGTTGAAAAATGTCAAACAACCTTGTCTCCCTTGTTCCTCGATTCAATGGTGAAAAGTTTGATTATTGGAGCAATCTAATGAGGCTCTGTCTTGAATCTCAAGACTTGTGGACAGTTGTTGAAGAAGGTGTTGGTGCGCCGGAAGATGAAACGCAACTCACAGTTGCCCAAAGAGATCTTCTGAAAAGCAAAAAACAGAAAGATCGGAAGGCTCTCTTCCAAATCTACCAGACACTTGAAATTCAAGTTTATGAGAGAATTTCAAAAGTTGCAAATGCTCAGGAGGCTTGGAAAATATTGAATACAACGTATTCTGGGCAAGATCAAGTAAAAAAGGTTCGCCTGCAGTCACTACGAGCTGAATTCGAAAAGCTCGAAATGAAGGATAGTGAGAAAATCTCAGAGTATTTTACTCGTCTCACTTCCATCATAAATCAGATGGCTTCAAACGGAGAAGTCGTGGAGACTCAAAGAGCCGTTGAAAAAATTCTACGGAGCCTACCAATCAAGTTCGATCATATTGTGGTTGCAATTGAGGAATCAAATGATATTGCTTCACTTTCTCTTGAAGGCTTGCAAGGAAGGCTGGAAGCTCATGAGGCTAGAATCTTGATGAGAAGTAAACAAACAAATTCTTCTCAAGATCAAGCCTTAAAATCTCAATTCACATCCATAAAAGTTCAAGGCCCATCCCATGGCAAAAGTAACAGCAGGAATAGTGGAAAATTTGAAGAATCAAAGGAGGAGAAACGATCATTCCAAAGTAACAAGGCGCGAGGCAAATACAAAGGCAAAAAACCATATTTTGAATGCAATTTCTGTCACAAGCCGGGTCATAAAGCAAATGATTGTTGGGAGAAACATCCTGAAAAGAAGCCAGTTGCTGGTTTTATGCATAATGAAGCAGAAAAATCTGAATCTTTGTTGATCGCTTCGGATGGAAATGTTGAAAACGTATGGTACTTGGATAGTGGTGCAAGTAGGCATATGACTGGAAATAAAAATTTATTTTCAAGTCTTGTGGAAGCTGATGATAGTCAGGTTACTATTGGAGATGCAAAATCATACAAAATTCAAGGTGTTGGCGAAATTTCTTTCAAAACCAAGGCTGGAAAAGTTGAAAAAATGTCGGAGGTTCTTTATGTACCAGGCATACGTAGCAATCTTCTTAGCGTCGGTCACTTGCTGAAGAAAAGATTTGATTTTCGATTTGTTGGAGATCAATGTAGCATGAAGAAGAATGACCAACAAGTGGCAAATATTGTGATGGGATCCAACAAATTATTTCCGATCAAACTTGACATCGTAAGCAGTACGTGCATGATTGCTACTTCTAATGATGAAGTTTCCAAGTTATGGCATGAGAGGTTTGGCCATTTAAACTTCCGGAGTTTGAAGGAAATGTCTACCAAAGAAATAGTCCGAGGGCTGCCTAAACTTGAAGTGATAAACGAAGCATGTGAGGAATGCCAATTGGGAAAACAACATCGTGAATCTTTCCCATCCAAATCGAAGTGGATTTCTCAATCACCTCTGGAGCTTGTTCACACCGACCTCTGTGGACCAATGCAAGTGCCATCGCTTGGAGGCAGCAGATATTTCTTGTTATTTGTTGACGATTACACAAGAAAAATTTGGGTTTATTGTGTCAAAGAAAAATCAGATGCCTTCTCTTGCTTCAAAGAGTTCAAATTTCAAGTTGAAAAACATTCCGGTCATCAAATAAAAAATCTAAGGAGTGACCGTGGAGGAGAATACATGTCCTCTCAGTTTGAAGAATTCTGCCAAAATCATGGAATCCGCCATGAGTTAACTGCTAGGTACTCACCTCAACAAAACGGAGTCGCAGAGCGCAAAAATCGAACAATAATGAATATGGTCAGATGCATGTTGAAGAATAAGAACTTGCCTGCATGTTTTTGGGCTGAAGCGGTCTCTTGTGCCGTTTACTTAATCAACCGATCACCAACAAAGAGCTTAAAGGATTCCACTCCAAATGAAGTCTGGTATGGCAAGAAACCAAATGTTGCTCATTTAAAAACTTTTGGTTGTCTTGCATACTCTCATATTCCTGATGCTTTAAGATCGAAGCTCGATGATAAATCTGAAAAAGTCATTTTCATTGGTTATAGCCAAAGGACTAAAGCATACAAGCTTTACAATCCGAAGACGAAGAAGATGATTATCAGCAAAGATGTTCGCTTTGATGAAAATGGGTGTTATAATTTTTCAGATTTTGCAGAATTACCTGGATGGCAAACTCTAAATCTTGAAGAGGAAACTTCTTTGGAACAAGATGTTGATGCTGATGTTGGTATTGAAGAACAACAGCTTAAAAATAATGGGGTTGAGCAGGAGCAAAATTCACCACCAACGGCGGAAAGAAGGACGCGATCCTTGAGAGAAATCTATGATGCAACCGAAGAAGTTGACACTATGGATCATGTATATTTTGCATTTTTTGCATTTTTTGCGGGAGAAGATCCAATCACTTATGAAGAAGCATCAAAGGAAGAAAAATGGGTGAATGCAATGAAGGATGAAATCAAGTCTATTGAGAAAAATGGTACGTGGGAGCTTACCACATTGCCTTCACACAAATCAGCCATTGGTGTAAAATGGGTGTTCAAAACCAAAACAAATCTTGATGGCTCCATCAACAAGTACAAAGCACGTTTGGTTGCGAAGGGGTATAAGCAAAAAGAAGGGGAAGATTTCAATGAGGTATTCGTTCCTGTCTCTCGACTTGATACAATTCGATTATTGATTTCTCTTGCTGCCCAAAATGGCTGGAAGCTGCTGCATATGGATATGAAATCAGCTTTCTTGAATGGTTTTCTTCAAGATGAAATTTATCTTCAACAACCTCCTGGTTTTGTGAAGAGGGGCGAAGAGGAAAAGGTGTATAAGCTGCGGAAAGCTTTATACGGGCTGAAGCAATCCCCCCGTGCATGGTATGATCGTATCAACAATTTCTTCTTAAAGAATGGCTTTGAAATGTGTCCTTTTGAACACACTCTTTACATGAAGAAGCATTCAAAAGGAGGTTTCATGATCGTGAGTTTATACGTGGATGATCTGATTTTTACTGGAGATAATATGAAGATGTTATCTGAATTCAAAAATTCAATGATGAAGGAGTTCGAGATGACGGATTTGGGAGAATTACATCATTTTCTAGGGATAGGTGTTCAGCAATTAAAATGTGGGATTTTTATCTCGCAAGAAAAATATGCTGCTCAAGTATTGGAGAAGTTCAATATGATGAATGCAAATCCAGTTTCAACTCCTTGTGTTGCAGGTTCGAAATTGTGCAAAAATGGTGAAGGAAAGTTTGTGGATCCAACTATTTTTCGAAGCCTAGTTGGAAATTTGATGTATCTCACTGCTACAAGACCCGACATCATGTACGCAGTAAGCTTGATTAGCAGATTCATGGAGAAGCCTTTCTCAAACCATTGGGAAGCTGCAAAAAGAATTTTACGATACGTTAAAGGAACTATTGACTATGACATTTTCTATGAAGCTCATGTGCCTGTGAAGCTTGTTGGATATACGGACAGCGATCTAGGTGGAAGTATCGATGATTCAAGGAGTACTTCAGGTTATGCATTTAACCTTGGAAGTGGAATTATTTCTTGGTGTTCAAAAAAACAACCAGTTGTGGCACTTTCTACCACCGAAGCGGAGTACATCGCAGCATCTCTAGTAGGATGTCAAACTTTGTGGCTAAGAGGAATTCTTGAAAATCTAAGCTTCAAGCAAAAAGATCCTACGATCATTTATTGCGACAATAGTTCTACTATCTCTGTCTCAAAGGATCCTATTTTGCATGGAAGAACAAAACATATTCGTCTACGTTTCCATTTCCTACGAGAACTCATTCGTGAAGAAGAAGTGAGTCTTGAGTATTGTCGAAGTGAAGAACAAATTGCTGATATCTTCACAAAGCCGCTTGGAGGGACTGCTTTCTCAAGAATTGTTGCTGCATTAGGTGTTCGAAGGAATTTTGGTTTAGGGGAGGCATTGTTGGTGTAAACCAAAATTAAGAGTCGTGTCTGCTGATGTGAAAAGTCATGTCTATTCGAATGAAGAGTCATGTCTATTCGAATGAAAAGTCATATCTATTCAGTGAAGAGTCGTGTATGTTCACTGAAAAGTCGTGTCTATTGAAATGAAGAGTCGTGTCTATTAAGTAAAAGTCATGTCTATTGAAGTGAAAGGGTGTCTGTTCAAAAAGGTTATGTCCGTTTGTAAGGGTTGTAAACCACTATATATATGTGGTCATTTTGTTGTGTTGAAAGCAAGTTGTAGACAAGACAAAAAGCAAGTTATAAAAAAAAAATTTGCCTATTCTCCTCTAAAATTATAATTCTCTCTCTTTTTCTACTTTAACATATAGAAGATGGAAAGTAAACATATACGAGTGCAGGTATATTATAAGCTCTCGTTTGGGCACGACTGATCCATTCGTGGTGGACTGACTGACGATCTCACCAATAAGATGTAGGCACCAATCACATCTGGCAAGATATTTTAATTTACAGTAAGCTAATGTTTGTAAAGAGATTGTATAGGTAAGTAGATGGATAGCAACAGGGATCAGCGGACTGGTTGCAAACCTAGCAAGAACTTAGTTGTGTCGGTTTTTTTTATCATGGTCGGATGATCGACAAATGAAAACTTATGCATCGGTATCTGTGTAGTTAAAGCACTCAACGGTTCGATAGCCGTGGAGGTGCAAAAAGTTATAGTGGCGGTATAGCGGAAAACAGCGGTGTGCGAAAAGCTTCGTTATATATAAATCAAATATTTAAAGTTAATTTATTCTCGTTCTCGCACTATTTGTGAAGGAAAAAAGTAATATTTTTCAATCTTATATAACAAAATTGAAAAATATCATGATTTATGCAAGTTAGATTTGATTATTACAATAGATTTCTATCTCATATTGAGCATTTATATCTTAAAATTATGTCTTTAACCTAAACGTTAATTTAATTTGAAAGAAATCCACTCAAATCAACCATTGTATATTAATGTTGCTAAAGCGGGTGTTAAAACATCTTAATTTAGCGGGTGTAGCAGAAAAAAGCGCTTTTTTGTAGCGCTAAATTGAAATAGCTTAGAGGCTGGGGACCGTTGAACGCTATAGCAGAGATTTTACGGGGCTTTAACGGCACAAATTGGTATGTCCTCAGCATGATTCTCAACTCCTGTGGATGTTGTGAGAGCATTGAACTGAATGCTGATGCTTTGATGGATTGGAATAATATTGCTAGGTGCGACCGCTATAGTGAAATCACTAATGTGGTGCACCACTCCTTCTCGAAGCTTGTTGTAGAACAAGGGCATAAAGCAGGGTCCGATCACTGCATGCAGCTCTCCACCCTATATATCAAAATGTTCACAATTGCTATCAAATATAGGGAATGTTATTATTTTTTGGTTAATCATGCCTGTTGAAATTACAAATATTATTTCTAATCCTAAAAAGATACACTAAGAAAAACGAAATCTTTTATGATGGTGAGCGTCCACAGTCAACATATGTAACAATCATAAAAAATAAATTTCTTTTATGAAGTGAAATACTGTTGGCAAAATAATTAGCCAAAAAAAGTGAACAGGCAATATTTTGAGAATGAATAATGGCCAATTATGATACATGCAGAGCCAAAGTCACCGTTAGTCTGTTCGCAGAATTGAAAATTATACCTACAAAGCAACTGCATATATAAGTTTGAAAATACTTGTGGTTGGTTTTAAGCTTAGAGGTAATAAGCAATAGAACTACAGTTTCTAAGAGCAAGATCGATGTTATAAGTATGATCATTTGTTGCTTGGTCATGCCTATTTCAAAGACAGTAAACTTTTAGTAGTCAAAATTTGTTTGTAAAAGAGAAGGTTTAAATTGTACGAAGTTACTTTGGTTAAAATTTCAGAAGCCCAAATTAAAATCAAGATATAGGAAAAGGAAACGCTTATTAAATGCATTCAATCCCATTCCAGAAATTTTAGTAGCCAATTTTTAGTAAGCTTTTGCTTTTGAACATCTGAGTAGGTCAACAAAAACCAAATATTTTAAAACAAATTAATTCAGTCAACCTGAATTTTTTTTTTTTCCTTTACTAAACATATTTAGTTTTACCTTCTCCTCATTTGAAGTATCAACTATCAAGTAATTTGCACGATAGATGTTTGCCATTTGGCCGATTTAAAGACAACTTTTAAGAAAAGGCAGAAGTAGGAAACTACTCTAATCTAATGTTAAACAATCCAATCCATCATGTGTGTGTGTGTGCGTATTGATATATTTCATTTCAAACAACTTGAATAATCAAGGATAGATTTCAAGGCATCCATTTATGCATAACACAGATACACATGATGTACTAGTGTAATGAGCTATCAAATATTTTATACAGTTCATCCCTGATTGTTATCTAAGCTACAAAAGATTGTGTACTTTATATTTAGAGCCATATTCAGTATGTTTGTAATATGTATGTTAGTTACCAGATTTGTCTTTGATAAATTTGTCTTTGTTGATAATAAAGCACTATCACGTTATAAATATTAGTGCAGTATTTGATGGTATTTTCTTCATGAACATGACATATTTACATTTACTCAAATTTCAAAAATATATTTTTCTCAAGAAACAAGTTTAAACACTTTCTTAAAGAAATTTAATATATATATATATATATATATATATATATATTATATATATATATATATATATATATATATATATATATAACATTATTAATTCATAAAAGAAAATTTTGGTATTCCATTTTTATATACAGTTCCTTTCAAAACATATGTGTTTTAATTTACTGCTTTATTATCTAAATCAATATATATTTGTGATCCCACATAATGTGCTATGCTTTGAGCACCACATTTACTTCCAAAAGCCACAATTCATATCCTTATTGTCAAATACACTAGCCTGACCTATGAAGATTGCATATTCACTGCATAACGACAACACACGCATACAAACCACCCGTTTGAACATATAATTAAATTTTATATACACTAATATATCATTGTATTCATATTGTGTATTAAACTCCTCAATTTTATTTCCTTTTTACAGCCATAAAAAATATGTGCTAACTTTAAAGATAGCCATTGTCAGCATTTAATTATGTATAGATAGTTATGTTTTACTGGCTATAGAAATCCCAAACTTTTACAATACCACTACGAATTCCTTAATAATAATAATAATAATAATAATAATAATAATAATAGTAAGCTAGATTTATAACATTAATTAACTAGGTTGAACCCGTGCTACGCATCCGAATTGCAACTATATATGTTTTGCAAATCCACTTGAGTATAAGTTCTATGATTAACTCAAGTAAAACATTATTTTCAAGACAAGATATATTTTACATTTAAATATTCTTTATATTTCGAATGTTAAAAATTATTTATCCATAATACACTCTTATACGTCATTGTATACATCTATATAATTACAATTATGCACCATACAAAAGAAGACTAAAATAATTATGTGATAACCTATAAATAATTATGTAGATGCACACATCAAATTTCAAGCTTTATGGCTAAAATATCGATTTAAGAGATTATTAATAATAAAATAACTTATGCACAATGGCTCAATTAATATTATTATGCGCACATGTAAAAAAAATATAAAAAATAATTGCATCATGCATATGCTACCACTGTAAAATAATAGAAAAGATTATAAATTAGTCTACATGCGATTAGTAGACGTAAAACGAATAATATCAAACACTCAAAACAATTGTGCTATAAAACATATTGCAACAAAATTAAAAACCTTAGGAATGTCCAATAATAATACGTATTTATCTGATATACTCTTCCTAGCATTTTTTCATATCCCACAATTTCAGATACTAAGGAAACTAATATTGCTAGTCATCAAAATGAAACTACGATATAAAGTTTGGTACTGCAATGTAAAGAGTTGGAAATACTAAAATATGAAAGAACAAATTAAATGAGATATACGACATTGGAACTTCCCAAATCCTTAAATTGGATCCTACTTTCATTTCTATTTTACTACTTTCCCGTCTTTACTAGCATCAAGTTAACAACAAAAGAATTTGAAAAAATAGTTACTAAATTAAGTGAAGCTGGTAGAAAGTTATTCGATATCCAAAATTTATAAAATTCATCAAAATCATATAGGATCGTCTAAAACAAAAAGTATGTTAGTAATAGACTTGGTCTATATGGGTGTTTGAGGAACGTCAATGTCTAGCTAAGGTTTAACATGGCTAGAATGTAGAATATAATCCAGAATTTACGTATCTATTTAGAGGTTTAATTTTTGTTAAGATTATATACATGAAATAAATGTCATTAGGTAAGTAACTATTATTTGAATTTGTTATTATCTTTACTAATAGTTGTAACACCTTTGGTGTTGTTTTTTTTGTGTCAGCGTGAACTGCCAAAAACACCCATCTATAATTATTACCAAATTTTAATGTCACCTAAAAATAAGATCTAACAAATAAACTTTTTTCACCAATTCAAAATGCACATTTATAGATATTGCCAAATCTTGATATCGCTTAAAAATAGGATCTAATACATAGACTTCCTTTAGTAATTCAAAACATCTGTTCACAAATATTATCAAATTGTAATATCACTTGAAAATAGAACTTAACAAATAAGCTCCTTTCCAAATTTGTTTTTTATTAATTAATAATAGAAATAAAAATTAAAACTAATTGCACATGATTTCAACGCAAAAATATGTCTAAATATGTGTACAAATTATTTTCCGTTGAATGTGTTAAACATATACAATTTGTAGAAAACAACTCATGTGTGAAACGTGTGTTATCATTACGCACGAAGCGCGTGCCGTAATGCTCATTTTATAAAGCTTTTATCCATTACGTAAATGCTACTATGTTACTGTTTAATTTGAATCTAAAAATTACTTATTTTCGCTAAAGTAAATAATTGTTTTTATAAATTTCAGGTTTCTTACTTATGCATAACAAATTTGTTTAAATAAATGAATGACACATTTGTTATTGAAATGTTAACATTATTCAAGTTCCTAAAATTTTAAATTGTAAATGCCTAAGTGAAAATATCTATAATGAATTTGAAGTGATTGGATAAGAATATAGAATATTAAGAATTTAGTTTAAAATAATTAATTAGTGGACTAAGAAAACATGCAATTTTTTTGGAAATATGGACGATATGAATGAAAATATTATGAGAGAATTTAAAGGAGAAGAGTAAGTTATTTTATTTTACAATTATATAATATATGATTTGAGTTTAAAAGTCAATTTGAACACATGGTTTCATGTCCTAAAGCATAAAAACAAAATCAAGTAATAGTTTGCATGTTATGTGTGTGTGCGTGCACGGGAACAGGTGTGTGTACACTATGTAAAAGGTAATTTAAGAAGAAATAAATTCGTTCTTTTATAGCATTATGTAAATCAAGATCCTTGAACCAACTTGAGTATATATATTTTATCAAGCATTATTTATTTTTTTTCACATACAAAGTTTATGTCTTTTACTTCTTTTATTTCATTCCTTGTATTTGTATTTAAAATACTTTGTAAAAGGTCAAGTTAAATCAAAATAAATGGAGAAGCATTATTCATTTTGACATTAATTATCTTATTAATCAATTACCATATTAATTGCATTTATTAATGAATTTGTCAAATCCATTTATGCCCTAAATTTAGTTTGATTGAATTTAAATCGGTGACAACCCATATTAAACTAGTTTTAGTCTAAATATTTTAGATTATGCTTAATTTTCTCAAAAATAATCATGTTTTCATTGGATAGTTCTTATATAATCATCTACTAAAAAGGTAATATTACAAAAAAAAGTAAGAATAAAACACAAACCCTTTCATTTTTTTTACTTATTATTTTGATTTATCTACTGAATTTAGCTATTTTACCAAATAAATTTCTTTTGATATATTATCCTATAAAAATAAAAAATGATATAGAAAAGGAACCGTAAAATGGATAATATCTAAATTTGTAGTCATTTTTAGTATAAAATTATAGCGCTTTATATCAATAATGTCCCTCTTCCATTTCAAAATCTCAAACCTTAATTTAATATAAACTCATACCTTAATTTGATATTCAATTAAAATGAAAGATAATAAAATTCCTCCAAAAACATAAATAATATCTTGAATAGAAGGAATGAAATTAATGCCTATGTTATTTCATCTATTTTAGACTTTAATGAAGATTGAGAAAATTAGAATTATGATTAAAATAAGTTTTCTCCACAGTCATAATTAAATATTTAAGGTTTAGGGTTTGGAAATGAAAAGACAAATTTTATAGAACAATAATGTACATAAAGTAGAAACTAAGAAGAAAGAGAAAGGTAGACTGTACAAACGACAATTTAGCAATTTTAATAAGACTTTATAAGAGGAGAATGTGTTATTTGATTTTTCCCTCAATAAAACTTTTTAATTTAAAAATTGACTCTTTCCATTCCTTTTAGTCGAAATGGTTTACCATTTAACAATTCACTCTAAATAATTGTTTCTCCTTCTACCGACGTAAGGAACTATTACTTTTATTAATTTTATTTAGTAAAATTACAATTCGCTCAACTCATAAATAAAAGGCGGGTATATAAATCCATATCTACTACTAATAATGCATGCGATTTTTTGCCTTCAGCATAACATTTAATAACCATGGATAATTTTTAAATCTAATGCCTTAAAAGATCGAGAGAGAAAGAAGAAAAGGTTTTTAAACAATAATTAAAATGCTTTATATAATTGCAATAAGTTATATCAACCACTTAACATGCTCATAAGGTTTACCTTTTGTGCAACATTGAACTACCATGGATAGTCTTTAAATTAATTACCCCGAACCATTATAAGTAATTAATATATGGTTATGATAAAAAAAATTAGAAACAAATAATATAAGATTCAAACTTATGAAACATAAAAGTAAATTTTTATCATAAAATAGAAAAATACTTATAATTAATAATTTTGCAATATTAGTAGGATCAATAAAGAAATTGTTAGAGTGTCCGAATAGATGTTAAGTAACCAACAATACAAGTTGAATAGATCATTTCATCCTAATTATATATTGGATAAATAATTAGAAGATAATAAAATTAGTTAAATAAGGTATAAATTAAAGTTAGATTAATGTAAAGATGGATATTATAATGATGGAGAATGAAGATGAATGGGGAAGATGAAAGTAAAATAATGGAGAAATGGATTAGAAAGGGTGTAAAAGGAATACTTGAGTAATAAAATGACATTAATTCAAAAGGTTCATAAAAATAAATGAAGGATGAATATTAATAGGTTAAATGTACTTTTGATAATATATAATAAAAACAAGGAATATTAGGAAAGAGACAGGAAGATAAAATGAAGTGAGCAAATTGCAAAGTAATTATAAGTGTGGTACTTAATGTAAGAATGAGAAATACATAAAACAAAAACTTTAATTCCTAAAAAAATAGGATTTAACTCTCTAACTCGTGAGAAAAAAGAAGAAGGATGGTTAAACATAAAGTTCTTATATTATAGAATGGATGGTATATATTATAACAAAAAAATTGTATATTTGATGGGTGTGTGTGTGTGTGTGTGTGTGTGTGTGTATATAATATGTTTCACATTATATTTGATTCATACAAACAGTTATAACAGCCAAAACTTTCATAATTTCTTTCAAAACAGGTAGTGTTCTAATATAATATTTTATTGAACGTGGATATTCTTATTACACAATGATTTTTCTGTCAAGATGAGATATAATGGTCACAAATGAAAGGAATAATATCATCAAACAACAAACCATCATATTCAATTTTGTTTAGAAATTTACCTTTGTTCACAACCACCAAAAATCATACCATCTCCTCTCTATCCTCGTATCCCTTCATACATATCAAATGTCTTATCAACAAAATCTCCTAGAGTTATGGAAACTGACGTCAACTACGCATTATATAACTTTAATAATTTTATCTGCATATTTAAAAATGTGCAAATAATATGAGTATGGATTACACAAAATAATGTAATAAAGGTGCATCAAATATGTAATTAAGTAAAACTAAAAAGCGGTCTTAATGTATCATAAAGTCAAAAGTTATTTGAACTCATATAGTTAACTTTTCCACTAAATTAAAGTTTAGCGAAAGTAATTTATTGTAATTAGTTCTCTAATTAGTTTAATCCAAATTCAATGAAATTGATAGTCATTTATTCTTTCTGTTGGTTGCATTGTAATACCACTTGATATGAACCTTTATATTTGAAGTTAGTTTACTTATAAACATTGTTCTTATCTACATCTTCAATCCAATATTATCTATAATAAACTAGAGTAAAATTTAAAATAGCATAACTTCTAACTAACTCTGTAGTAAATAACAGATAATTACTCAACAATAAGATCATTAAGAATTGAACAAAGATCAACCTTATATCTAATAAACTATACAGAACCGAAGGTTATTTAATGTCTACATAGTAATGAACTAGTTATAACATATAAAACAAATAAATGAAACAAAGTTCATATTCTTTTTCAAAAAACAAAATTACTATGAAATTTGATTTATGTATAAATTTTGAGAGTACAAAATTGTTCAGCTTTATCTGTAATAGATTTGGGAAATAACAAAATATCGTACGGTGTCCTCTTATTTATAAATCAAGTAACCAAAAACACTCATAATCTTACGAACTTAAACAAAAATCAAAAGAAAACACCTAGGCAAAAAGCCCTAAGAAAATATATGAAATTAGTAGCTGAAAACAGAAGCAACATATTCAACATCAATATAAATGAAAAGAAAAACAAAAAATAAACATAAATTTTTTTAATCGATCTCAATGGAATCAAACAAAGCAACAAATTGATTACTAAACCAAATGGAAGAAAAATAAAAAAATTATACTTATTCATCGATCTTAATCGAATTAGAAGTATTTTTGGAGGTCTTTAAATAATGTTTCCACAAAATAGTAACATTGAAAGTAAGGTAGAAACAAAATCACTATAAAAAATGTATATGTTCACAAATAATTTAAGACAAAAGCACTACACTAGCAATGAATTAAATTGAATTCTAATAAAAAAAAGAAATAAAAATCGATCAAAGTTTTTTGTAAAGAATCCTTGAATTAAAACTATTGAACATGGGAAACAACCGAGGACATACATAGATTTTTGTATTGGAAATGAAGAGAAGAGGAAAAGAACTATTGTTATAATATAGAGGAAAAATAAATGCAGGATTATTATACATGGAAATAAGAATGTTACAAAGGAAAACATATGAAATAAAGAGTTGCATGCTATAAAAATAACATTTTATTCTCAAAATAGAATTTATAAATCTAGTAACCTACTACAAATAAATAAGCAAACTCATAATTCTACAAATTGAAATCAAAATCATAAGAAGACGTAACTTTAGGCATAAACTCAAAGAACAGATCTAAAATTTTGAATACGAATAATAAATTCAACATCGAATCTAATTAAAATAAAATCAACAGAATACGATTAAAACCTTTAAATCGAGCTTGATCGATTCAGTCAACCAAGATTTTTATGAGCTATTTAGATTGGCAACATTGAAAGCAAGGTAGAAATACAATGCAGTACATCAAAAGCTAATAAATAATTTAAAATGATTGCAGGGTTAAGAACTATTGAATAGCTGTATCAAATTCTAGTTAGAATAAAAAATTCGAATGACCGATCAAAACTTGTGTACCGTAGTTACTATGGAAATAAAATTGAATTCTCTTTCCTACAACTAAAGTAAGACGATTGAAGTAACTTTTTGGAAGGATGATATCGGTTAATCTGATTTTTCCCAACCATGATCTATAGAAAGACGATTTCAAGAATATTTTATTAAACATATTGATTTCTTTTAGCGCAAACACCAAGCCATTTTAATTCATATTAACCAATATAAAATCAAACAAAAATATTACATACCCTAAACCATGAAGCATGCCATAAAACATGGAAGTGGGATATCTATAATTACAGCCAAAGGATCGAAGGGAAAACAACCGGATATGATGATATATATGGATTTAAAAATTTATTTCATATAAGAAGTTGAGAAAATGAAAGTAAGAAGAGAAAATAAGCACGTAATATTTCAAAATAGCTGAAACAGGAAATGATTTATGTCAGATAAGGAGGTGAGAAAATGAAAGTAAGAAGGAAAAATGAGTGCGGATGTAACAACCCACCCCGAAAAAACCTCAATTTCAACACAGAAAAGGCCCATCAAAACATAGGTGGCAAACTGTTGGTAGTAAAAAGAAATAACATTGTAGAACCATAATTAAACTTTCAGAACACACAGCGGATGAAACAAAATATAATACTAAACTGTACCTATTTAGTTCAAAAGCAGAAAAATGTCATAATAAAAAATCTGTAACGAACCAGAATTTTAGTTATTTGAAATTAAAATATTTAATCAATTTTTAATATTGAAAAGTTAATTTTATAGGTTACATAACTTAAATTTCAAATATAGCGATTTATTGGACACTTAAATTGTTGAATTTAATAATTGAAAATTGTTTTAGTAATTAAATCTTGGATTTTTATTTGGATAAAAATGATTTAGAGGCTTATTTAATTTCTATTAATAAGAATGAAGGTAATAAAACTTTTAAACTGAATTTAAATTTTATTTATTCGATTTTGAAAATAACTTATTTTAATTAACATATAAAAATAGCCTCCGGGGACAATGTCTCGGATTTCGACGAAACTAGTGTCATTGGGTCCATGATAATGAATTACATTGCATCGTCAAATTTCGTAGCGATCAGACGTATTGTTTGGTCGTGCGAGATAGAAATGCCTTGAAATTAATATTGAAAATTTAATATAATAATTGCGTTCAAAAGGCTATCTTCTACAACGATCGAATTAGCTCTCGAAACTGGTCTCATTACATTCGGAATAGGGGTATAACATATAGAATGCCAAGCGACACATCTCAATCGGGGTTCGAAATTATATAGCTAGATATTTTGAATTTAAATAATATATATTTGACTTGACCATACATATGTCCATTCACATCAGCCCACACCTATGTCTCATCACTATCACCGTACCCCATACGCAGACCATCATTCGCTTCCTATTTATATTTGCGATCTACTGGAGAAGGATTCGTTCCTTTTAAAAATTTCGAATGCCCCATCCTACGACTATGATTCGCCGATGCCATTAGAGGCAGTTATAAGCCAAGGTCCTAACTGAAGAAATGTCTGCGACATCGAGATGAAGCTTACTTACAGTTAGATTGAGCTAAGTCGCAATGTGGTGGGCGCAAGGGGAGGATGAACGGAAAGTCGTCATTGACTAATTATGGCGATTATAGGCTATGGTTCCTAAAGGAGAAATGTTCGTGGGGAAAGAGCTACCTTCGGCCAGAGTTTGGTGGATTAACTTCGCCTGTAGCGACGGCGAGTGAGGTTTGAACGGAGTTGTTTGGGTTGTTCTTTTACCACGAACAGTAGCGAACTGGCATGGGGCGCTGGCGACGTAGGTCGCTGGAGGGCCTCGAGGGAAGGCGACGAGGGTGTGATGGTCTCATGTGGTCGGAGGAGGCACGTAACGGCGGCACGAGGTGGAGGGAAGTCACGAGTTGGGTTGTTTCCTTGGTATCACAATTTTGAATTAGGGGTGGAAGGCCTTTTAACGATTTGACGAGGTTAAGTAATTACCCTAATGTAATTTATGAAATTTAATTATTATTCAAATCATAATCTCATTTATGCAATAACTCATTCATATTAGATCGGATTTGAATGAGAAAATTGTGTTTTACTCGTTTGAATGTTATATGCAATATGGAACTATTATGGACGAATTTGAAGACTGTTGAAATTTGAGCTAAAATCGGACGTCGTTCGATTTTTGTTTCAAACCGGAACGCCTCAGCGACAACATAAAATTTCGGTGAGTTAAACTCACATTTCTGGATAATTAGTATGGTATGTATTTGATAAAATTTGTTGAATGATTATTTGGATGAATTATCACATTTACTAGTTGGTTTGGATATATTTCCGCCTATTGGAGAGATGAGACCCTATTACGTTCCCGTGTAAGAGCGGATAACCCTTTGTATATAAATCCCGCCTCGAAGTGGTTGGTTTATATTTTTATGATTTTATGATGTTTGTGATGCAGGGGGACGGGTTGGAAGGATCCAACGGGATTTATCACACTGTTGATTTTTTTCATATATATGTTGATATATGATGTGATGGATATCATATTTGATGACATGAATTTGTTTTGCTTATTTAGTGCTATGGTGGCACTGGGCCATATTTTTTTGGTACTTTGAAATACTATAAAATAGTGATTTTGAATTTAAATGATTTTCAAGTGATTTCAAATAAGTATATGTTTTAATAATTTTTAAATTATCAAAAGGAGGAATTTGTTCTTAAAAAAATAAAAAGTACGATTTTTGATGTTATAAAAAAATTGTTTTGGTGAAATATTTTTATATAGAGATTTTAAATTAGTTTATGGGTAAATGGGTTTATGAATAAATTTTATAAATAAACATATTTTATAGAGAAATATTTTATAAGTGGATTTTATAGATAAATTAGATTTATAAAGAAATGGATACAAAAATGGATTATTGATAGTGAATGAGTTTTTACAAAAGAATGATTTATAAATAGAATTTTATAAAAGAAGTGATTTTATAAAATAAAAGTTTTATATAATAGAAAGGAGATTTATAACATAATTTTATAAATAGGGAAAGGATTTATGTGAAAGTCTACAGGGTGGATCATGTAGTGTATATGCAAGTATATGTGATTAAATATATGATGCAACTAAAATAGTATTAATCTAAGTAAATATAGAATGACCACACTAGGATTTTATACTGGTTCGGACCTCCCGTCCTGCGTCCAGTCCCGAAGATCCCCTTCAAAATTCGACTATCAATAACCCTCACTTCGTTCGGAGGAATAGGCTTGGTTATAATAAGTTGTTCTTTTCAAATGTGTATTCTAGTGTAACACGAATTTTGATTAATTAGTAAAATGCTTGCAATATATATCTAAAGAATAGTGTCTATGAAGAACCGGTTATATGGAAGAGTGAATACAAGTATAGATTGCTAGAGTGTAGAGATTAAGAATATATGATATAGTATAGAATTAGAGAGCGTAAGTAAGTAAGGTATATTTTTCCTCTTGATTCTTGATGCTATATATAGTTGTAGATAGGTATCTTGAGCAGTTGCATCAATTAACGAACACTCTAAAGTTGCTTCTGTTGATGGTGAAGAGTTATGGCAATGAGAAGCGGAGATGTCCATTCGTATGCGGCAGTTGCAGTTCTTCTCTAAAGTCCGAGTTTGAATTCAAACGTCTGGTATTTGTTTCAGACGTTTGATACTATATATATTTTGTACATAGTAGATTTTCAGACATCTTAGTACTATTACCAGACGTCAGGTTTAGTCTGTTTGTTGTTCCAGATGACTTTTTCAGACATCTGGCTTGTACACCCAAACATCTGATACTTGTGCATGTTTGTTTTGTGCATCTTTTCTTTTGCTTCTTTGTACCTGATAGTCTCTTGTAGTATCCTTTGAGCCTTGTTCTTTTCTTTCTAGTGATGTTGTTCTAGCAAGTACATGTATATATAAATATATATGTATATTTGATTTCCATTCTATAG
Source organism: Allium cepa (assembly GCA_030765085.1). Taxonomy (NCBI): domain Eukaryota; kingdom Viridiplantae; phylum Streptophyta; class Magnoliopsida; order Asparagales; family Amaryllidaceae; genus Allium; species Allium cepa. Next base: position 379,102,117 of record CM060932.1, read on the forward strand.
TTGTTGTCATTGAAACCATAGATTGGATTTCCTAACATACTCCTTCTTTTTTATGACGACAACTATACAGTGTACTTAAATATAATTTTATAAATCTCCCCCTGAATATGTGCTTATCAATATTTCTCCTTTGGCATTATCAAAAAGTATGAATATCTATAATGCAGATTTTGTTTCAATTGAATTTCAGACGTTTGAAAAGTGAGTCGTACATCTGATTTTAACCTAGATTGAAGATAGTAAATATGTTCAAACGTCTGGAAGTTGTTGGTAGACATCTGGAATAGATAGCTTTTGTAAATTTTGAAGACAGAAAGTGTTGTAAGACGTCTGGATATAGAAACAGACATCTGGAATAGGAAGAAGTTTATTTTTTGAAGACAGATTCTTTTCTCAGACGTCTGGATATAATATCAGCCTTTGAAAATGGCCTGAATTTGTATCTTAGGAGGCAGAGACTTTGTTTAGATATCTGGTCACAATTTCAAACGTCTAAAATAGATTGTCTTGTAATTTTTATTAGCCAGAGATAATTTTCAGACGTCTGGAAGTTTATATCAGACGTTTGATACATGCACAGTAGTAAAAAAAATGATGTGTCACAATGATGTCAGACGTCTGAGGGCATTGTTCAGCCGTCTGAAATGTGCCATATCTCTAAAAATAGGTATATTTTGAAAGATGTTGCTTATTTTTCGAGCGATTGTTTTCAGTGAAACATAATATTATTATTTTTGACAACAAATACAAATATACGTATATGAAAAAACAATAAACAAATTTAGTGAGATGAAGATGGAGCAGCGATCTTCAAAGGTGCTATCCTTTCATGGCTTGAGTGGAGACCAAATATTTGCACGTTCGTTGGTTCTTGGGGAACCAGAAAATTGCCTAGGTGAAGGATCCCAAGGTGTACGATAAGATGCAAAAGGATCCAGAGAATTGCAAGGAATTGGAAGTGGTTCATGTACATCCTTTTTTCATGAATTGTAAAATTTGATCGCTAGGTGCTCTAGAAAACTTAGTCGTCGAGCAGTGACTTTTTGTTCAAAGTATTATTCTCGTTGTAAATCTATTTGTTGCTTTTGGTAATGATTTATCTCATCGATTTCTTCTTTGGTGTTAGGAGAGACAAACAGAGATCGTTTGGACCTTTTTTTATTGGGAATGAATCCCGTGTGGTAGGAAGACCACTTATAGGTTGGCTCTTGGCTTGGTGTAGGAGTAGGAAGTCGATGAGGAGTATCTGCTAAACTATCCGATGTTGGTGTTGAGAAGGAGATATGAGAGTTGTCGGAAGACATGCTTATGTTGTCTGTTGTAAAAAGGAATATGAAATTTATATATATATATATACACACATATATATATATATACGTTTTGTTTTGTAAAAAGAAAGGCTATTTATACATGATTTAAATGGTTAAACATTGTTAATTTCAGAAAAAAATTGTTGGTTTGTGTTAAAAAATTTGATTTGTGGATAAAAATATTTAGCCAAAAATAGAGTGAATGAAATGTAGTATTAGCTGAGAAGATCGCTAAGAGAACATATTCCTAAACCGCATCGCAGTTTAACAAACGTTTGTTCATTTAGTGGTTTTGTGAAAATATCTGCAATTTGATTCTTAGTGCTTACATATTCTAATGTAATAATTCCTTTTTCTACATTGTCGCGTAAAAAACAATGTCATATATCTATGCGTTTAGTACGTGAGTGATTTACAGAGTTTTTTGGATAGATTTATTGCACCCGTATTATCACAATATATCGGCGATTTATCGATAAATTTTTCCAAATCTTTAAGCATTTGTTGCATGTAAATCACTTGAGCACATGCTAAGGCCGCTGAAATATATTCGGCTTCGCAAGTGGATAATGAGACACAGTTTTGCTTTTTGCTAAACCATCAAACCAACGATTGTTCGATAAAATGACACGTTCCCTAGTACTCTTACGATCTATCCACCGAAATCTGTGTCACTATATGAAACAAGTTCAAACGATGAACCCTTAGGATGAAACAACCCGTAATCTCTAGTACTAGATAAATATCATAAGAAACGTTTAACAGCTCTTTGGTGAGACTCTTTGGTTTTGCTTGAAATCGGACATAAAGACATATGCTCATCATAATGTCGGATCGACTAGCTATCAAATATAGTAAGGAGCCAATCATATTATGATATAATTTTTCATCAAAATCTTTTCCATTATCATCTTTTTCCAAGTGAACACTAGTACTCATTGGTGTTGGTTTGCTGGAAGTTTTATCCATTCCAAAATGACGTAATAAATCGTTACAATATTTTGTTTAATGAATAAAAATATCATTTTCAAGTCGTTTTATTTATTAACCTAGAAAGAAATTCAATTCTCCCATGTGAGACATTTCAAATTCGTTTCTCTAATATTTAAAATTGAGCACAAAGATTTTCGTTAGTTTAACCAAAAATAATAACGTCTACGTAAATTTGTATAATTATGATGTCATCATTTTATCGTTTAATAAATAAAATCATATCTATTTTACCTATTTGAAAACAGATGCAATTAAATGATTCTTAAGACGTTCGTACTAGGCACAAGGGGCTTGGTTTAAACCATATAGGGCTTTGTGTAATTTAAAAACATGATCGAGATATTTTTCGTGAAAAAATAATGGAGGTTGTTCTACATATACGTTTTCATTAATAAAACCATTCAAAAAAGGCACTTTGGACATCCATTTGAAATAATTTAAAATTGTGATGGCTTGCAAAAGCAAGTAATGTACGTATGGCCTCGAGTCTTGCTACTGGAGCAAAATTTTCATCATAGTCGATACCTTCTTCTTGATTATAACCTTGAGCAACTAAACATGCTTTATTCCTAACTATATTTCCTTTTGCATTTGCTTTGTTTTTAAATACCCATTTTGTTCCAATAACTGATTGATTTTCTGATCTTGGTACTAATTCCCAAGCATTATTACATTTACATTGATTTAATTCTTCTTACATGGCTATTATCCAAAAATTATCGTTTGAAACTTCTTTATAATTTTTTGGTTCAAAATTTGACACAAATGCAATATGACTTATTTGGTTAAGTTGATTTCTAGTTACTCTGGAATTAAGATCTCCAATGATATTATCTTGTGGATGATCTTTTAGAATTCTAAGGGGTGACACTAAAGTATTATTTCATGCATTTGCCTCGTTATTAGATAAGTTTGTTGTATTTGTTATTGGAATTGTTTCTTTATCGTCACTAGTAGATGGTTAAGAAAATTTTCATCAAATGAAACATGTAAACTTTCGTCAATTGTGTTAGTATGTTTATTAAAAATTCTATACGCCTTGCTACGTTTTGAATATCCAACAAAGAGTCCTTCATCGGCCTTCGGGTCGAATTTTCCCAAATTATCTTTTGTATTTAGTACAAAAAATTTTGATCTGAAAGTTTTAAAGTACAATACTTTAGGTTTTCTTCCAAAAAATATTTCAAAACAAGTATGTTAAGTCATAGGTCGTATGGTTACTCGATTCAAAACATAACAAGCCATAGAAATAACTTCAGCCCAATAATGTTTTGGTAAACCACTATTATTTAATAGTGTTCGTGCACATTCTTACAATGTACGATTTTTTCTTTCTACTACACCATTTTGTTGACGTGTGCGGGGAAAAGAGAAATTATGGCTCATGCCCTCTTTATAACAAAAATCAGTAAAAAGATCATTTTCGAATTCTCCACTGTGATCACTTCGAATATTCTTAATTTTCAAATCAGTTTGTGTTTTAATTCTTTTAGAAAAAAAATTTAAACATACCAAAAGTCTCACTTTTATGTTTTAAAAATAAGGTCCATGTATATTTTAAAAAATCATCAACTATTACGAAAACATAATTGTTGTGATTTATAGATCGTACTTGAGTTGGACCAAATAAATCTAAATGTAATAATTCTAATGGTTGCTTTGTAGAAATATTATTTTTCGATTTAAAAGAGCTTTTCTTTTGTTTTCAGATTTGACAATCATCATATAAATTTTCTACTTTATAATTTATTTTAGGCAAACCTCTAACTAGCTCATATTTTGCTAATTTATTAATATATTTAAAATTAATATGACAGAATCGTTTATGTCACAACCATGGATCATCGTGTTTGGCGGTTAAGCATAAGTTTGAATTTCGATTTATATTCATATTTAAGACATAAATATTTTTATTTCTAAAACCCTCAAAGACAAGTTTTTTATTATTGTTGAAAATATTATATCTATCTTTCTCGAAATTAATTTGAAAACCTTTATCGCATAATTGACTAAAGCTAAGTAGGTTGTGTTTTAAGTTTTCTACTAACAAAATATTTGCAATGATAGGAGAGTTAGAAATACCAGAGTTGATGACTTCTCCGATGGCAACGATGTATACTTTTGAGTTATCTCCAAAAGTACCGTTCTATCATCAATGTATGTTATATTTGATAATATTTTTGAGTTTCCGGTCATATGCTTGGAACATCCACTATCAACTATCCATTTCTCCTTATTTTTTATTTTGGATACCTCATCAGTTTGTGCCATAATACATACATTAGCTTGTTCTTCATCACTATGTCTGTCACTGTTTGATGATGATGAAGAGTCGGAATCATCCCATGTTACTTTGAAAGCTTTCTTCTTTTTGAATTTTTCAAATTTGTTCTTCTTTTTATCATTGTTGAGCTCGGGACAATCTTTCTTCATATGTCCAAATCGATCACATTCATAGCATTTGATTGACATTTGATTTGTTGAGCTTGACTTTCCTCCTTTCTAAAATCTGGTCATTTTTCTAAACTTCTTGAATGTGTTGTAGTTTTTGGCAACAAATACGATTTCTTCTTCGTCTAAGTCGGAGTCTTCATTTGTTGCTGGAAATGATATGTTTTTCTTTTTTGAATTTTGGTTCTTTTCTTGCCTGCAGATTAGCTTCATAGGACATTAAATTACCTATCAATTCTTCAACTATGAGTGTTGAGAGGTCAGTAGCTTCTTCGATAGCTAATACTTTTCTTTTCCACTCTGGAGTTAAAGAATTGAGTATTCTAGATACCAAGTCAAAATTTGTGAATTTAACTCCAAGTGCCATTAAATCATGTTGAATAGTTTGGAATCTAGAGTACATGTCCACTTTAGATTCATTTTTTTTTTCATTTTAAATGATAAAAATTGATTTTGTAAAATTGAAATTTTAGTTTGTTTAAGTTTGTTCGTGCCTTCGTGTGTAACTTGTAAGGTACGCCAAATATCATATGTAGTGTTACATAACATGATACATGAAAATTCATTCTTATCTAATGAACAAAATAAAACATTCATGGCTTTGGCATTATTAGAAGTTGTGGTTTTTTGTGCATCACTCCATGTGTTCATAGCAGTGTCAGGTGCTTCATATTTGTTTTGAGTGGTTGACCAAATTTCTAATCTGTTAGCTTCCATAAAAGTTCTCATACGTGTTGACCAATATGCATAATTAGAACCATTAAAAAGTGGGGGACGTGATGTGGATTGTCCTTCTTGAAAAGTAATTTCCATATTAAAGTGATTCAAATTTGTGTTACTATACTTTAATCAAACCTTGCTCTGATACCAATTGAAAGTCTAAAGGGTGGATCGTGTAGTGTATATGCAAGTATATGTGACTAAATATATGATGCAACTAAAATAGTATTAATCTAAGTAAATATATAATAAGCACACCTGGATTTTATACTGGTTCGGACCTCCCGTCCTACGTCCAGTCCCAAGCTCCCCTTTGGAATTCGACTATCAAAAACCCTCGCTTCGTTCGGAGGAATAGGCTTGGTTACAATAAGTTTTTCTTGTCAATGTGTGTTCTAGTGTAATACGGACGTTAACTAATTAGTACAATTGCTTTCAATATATATCTAAAGAATATTGTCTATGAAGAACCGAGTATATGGAAGAGTCAATACAAGTATAGATTGCTAGAGTGCAGAATCAAGAATATATGATAGAGTATAGAGTTAGAGAGCATAAGTAAGTAAGGTGTATTTATCCTCTTGATTCTTGATGCTATATATAGTTATAGATAGATATCTTGAGTAGTTGCATCCATTAACGAAATCTCTGAAGTTGCTTCTACTAGTGGTGAAGAGTTTTGGCGAAGAGAAGCGGAGATGTCCATTTGTATGTGGCAGCTGCAGCTCTTCTCTGAAGTCCGAGTTTGAATTCAAGCATCTGGTATTTCATTCAGACGTCTGATACTATATATTTTTTTATACATAGTAGATTTTCAGACGTCTGAATGCTACTACCAAAAGTCTGGTTTAGTCTGTTTGTTGTTCCAAAGGACTTTTCCGAACGTCTGGCTTGTGCACCCAGACGTCTAGTACTTGTGTATGTATGTTTTGTGCAACTTTTCTTTTGCTTCTTTGTACCTATCAACCTGTACTCTCTTGTAGTGTCCTTTGAGCCTTGTTCTTGTCTTTCTGGTGATGTTATTCTAGCAAGTACCTGTATATATAAATATATATGTATATTTGATTTCCATTGTATAGTTGTGATCATCGAAACCGTATATTGGATTTCCTAATATTATGTTGAGATATAAAATATGTATTTTTATATAAAGTAAATATATTTGAGTTTTAAGGGTTTAACAACCTTTCAAAAGATTGTTTCGAAAATATGTTTTCGATGGAGTTAATGGCTTAAAAAGAAATTTATCTTTTAAAAATGATGTTTGGAAAGCTAAAATAATCTTTCAAAGGATTGTTTGAAAATAATGCTTGTTCTGAAAAGTTAACGGCTTTGAAAAGTAAATTATAGTTTTAAAGCGAAGTTTTGGAAAGTAATAATTCCAAATGGAATTTAACAGTTCAAAAAATGATTTAAAATGTGATATGTATTGAAAGCATAGATTTCAAAATTTATTGTTGTAATAGACGTCTTCGGGAAAGTATGAAAGGCATGGACTATAACATTGTTGTTATAGTAAATGATTTTCGAAAGAAATGTTTTATATAGTATAAGGGATTTCTATATATATAATCAATTAATTAATTGGAATCCTTGTACTAATGTTTTGGGTTGACGTAACGATGTTTTACGCAACATTCGTTTTCACCTAATAAAGCGTGTTTCGAAAAATATGATGTTTTCCTTAAAAATGATTTGTAAAAATACTTATTATGAATTTAAGTATACGGAGATAATTTCTAAGTGTTGAAAACGAGATGGTTGGTGAATATACTTATACCATTGAGACAAGTATATGGAAAGGTTTTCCCATATCGAAGATTTGAAACGGTTTTGAAGATATATCTTTTCAAAGATAATTTGAAGTAAATATTTGAAAACTGATTTAATTAGTAAAAGATTAATTAAATGACCTTGTGATTGCTTATGTGCTAGATATTTTTTGTTGCTTTGATAGTTAAATAACAGACTTTTAAATTTCAACTTTTTATCATTGTTTGTTCGGAGAGACCGGAGTCAGATTTATCCGAGAATCACTTCGGACCAATGTATGCGTTCAAAAGTGCTGATTTATGATTATGATTTGGAAGACGGAGATCTTCACGATGCAGGGATACTGGCCACTAGTCCCTCAGGGTGAAATTTACCATATCATATAATTATGGTGGCAATAGTGCTTTATTATGAAAATCTATGATATGGAAGGACCTCTCGCTACTAATTCATGGGGAAATTCTCGACAGGATGTGGTAAGAGAGTGCCTTCAGTTGTCCTCTTCCTGGACAACTTGTATGGATGGCTGTTTAACATTGCATTTATGAGATTACGTTGTTGACTTTAATAAAAGTACATATGTATGGTGGCGGAGAAGGCAACTTCTCTCATCTTAACACCCTTCTCTGAGACGTATGAGCTCGGAGGTTGTATGTTCACGAAAGTCAACAGCGTTCAAAGGAATGGAAATATGGTATTCAAAGTTGAATGTGCTATGTGAAAGGTAATCGCTACCTCAGACTTCATCACTCAATAATGGCTTAAACAGGGTACGCCACAAGGCTATGTGGTTCGCAACCATTAGGATATGGTCATCATCTTTTTAGATTACTCTCTGTATGTTGAGTATGTGGTGTATGCTATTGGATATCGGATAGGTCGATTAGTGATGTCATACTCGGTTCTATCCAGGCCATGTATAAGTGCCAAATAGGGATAGGCTGGTCTTGCCAGATATAGAGGATTGTTTGTGTATCCTCGGTACAATCCTCTAGAGATGTACTATACGGAAGATAGTCCCTTAACTGCCATTGTATGGAAATCCATTCCTCAATATGTACTTGCCAGTTTTTTTGTAAACTTATTACGCCGTCAAATTTAACCAATATAACAATTTCAACTATTTGAATATTATTTATATATTTGACACTAGTATAATACCAGAGGATTTGATATGAAATGTTTTGGTTATCGTAAAGTTAAAACCCAAATGTGTTTATATGCAACGTGGTCTTACGAGATACTTTTGTTTTGATAAAGGAAAAATATAATTTTAAAATAAATTTGAGATTTTTTTTCTCACGCTGGTTTACCAGATTGATCCGGATGTTCTTCCCTTTCAATGCTCGGGTCAGACCGAGTATATTTACAGGTTCAGTCTTGATGTTTTGAAGCTTCAGTAAACGAGTTGGAAGTCTTTAGGTCATATTCCACATATGTTCTTATTTTCCGCTGTATTTTTTTAATTATCAGCAATTGTGAGGACAAGTTATTATAACTGTCCAGGTTGATGACTTTGATTTGATTGGTGTACTCTGGTTGATGTATGAATATTAAAGATTACAGTTTCCCTTTTTAAAAGCTCTTTTATATTATATTATATGTTGTTCCGCTGCGATTATGAGATTCTGTGTTTGTTTTTAGTTTCTCTTCCTTCTTTTCTTCTCTCCTCTTTCTTTCACATGATTATCCGTATTTCCCTTTGGTTTGGGGATGGACATGTGCGGTTATTATCGGCTTTGAATGGGATGGATTTGCGGGTCATCACAAAATCCCATAAAACCGTAATATAATACCTGTTACAATGTTTAATCCATTGGTACATATGAAAGTAAATAATAATGGACATTGCCACTTTCCAAGCTTCCTCATCTTTGAGCATCGTCATCGCCATCACTCCATTCTTTACCATGTTGTAAAGAGGAGGGACAAATAAGTATCTGGTGAATAAAAACCTCGAGTCTTACCTTTTTAGTACTTGGGCAGTATATTTAAAAATAAGAATATGTCTACGAACATAAAATCAATAAAATCATTTACTACTTCTTTATGAGGAAAGGGGGCAGGTCCAACCACTTAATACCTTCCATTTCAATAATAAATCTCATATCACAGTCATACGTCATAAATAGCTAATAATGTAAGAGAAGGTAGCCAAATCACGTAATACTTCCTAGTGAAAAATAGGAAGACCCCATTATTTAAGGCACAATTCCAGAAGTGTGCTCCCCAATGGTACAATCTAGCTGACATTACATGTAATCTCATAGGAAACTTAATACCTCCCAGTGGAAAATAGGCAGACCCCGTCCTTTAAGGCCTAATTTCAGAAGCGAGACCCTGTAGAAATACCACCTAACGTAACTCATTGGCCATTAATCCTTTATTTGGATTAAAAGGCAGGTCCAACCACTTAATATCACAAACCCCAAAGCAGGCCCTTCATCTTATGGCCCATACCCATAATGACTACTCAGATTAGTCATAGGAACTGGTAGCTAGATTAGCTGGGCTAATTTTCCCTACAAAATTTGAAACTAACCTTGCGTCATTATAAATATCTATCATAAGGATATGTCACATCAATAAAAAGTATACACAACTGCTGGTAGTCTCAAATTGAAGGGCAGACTTCCGTCATGTAATTCTATTAACCTCGCATCCCTATGACTTAGCCACAAATCAATTACTCTCTCCAGACACACACACGTTCGCATCTCACCGTTTCATAAATAAGGCCTTATAAGGAATCTTCCTTATTACTCCTCTATATAAGAGTTTCCTCTTATTTTAACCTCAAAAACAATTACCTTAATAATGGGGGAAAATAAAAGCAAATAAGTGCCTAAGTAAATATGCCATATACGCAATAGTTATACATTAATTACATTAATAGAAATAAATAAATATTCATGCTTAATAAGTTTTAAACGCACAGGTTTTATGTCCTCGTGTTAAATGTCAATTCCCTAACCAATTATTATTACAAATTCTTTTTCTTCAATTTTCCAAGGTTTCATGGAATTCTAATGCCCAAAACAGAGAATAAATTTTCATAACCAAAACTGCAATAATAGACTATTAAATAAAATAAAAACTCAATTTATTACACAAATTCAATGGAATATCTTAAATAGTAAGAATTGCAATCTAAACAACATATTCTATTCAACTCCTCTTTTAGATATGAATAAGTGGTGTAAACTACGAATAGAATTCTTAATCTAAACTACGAATAGAATTCTTAATCTAAACTCCTTATTTTGTTAAAGGATCACAATTTGATCCAAAGAAGAAGAAAAAGTGGAATAGACTATGAAATTATTAGAAATTGCAAAAACGAAACAAATCCCATCAAATTAACATAAATATTGAGAATATCAACATAGAATTGGCACTTTGAAATAAAAAGGAATTTTAGAGGATTATATCTGTCATATTTTCGAAATCCAAAACCTCTAAGGCATATTCAAATTCAAAAGAAATATAATAAATAATTGCTGAAAAGCAATACTAAGGTTTTCACTCACTGATTAGCCTTAGCTTTACTCAAATGGATTTGCAACGTTCCGATCTCTTTTAGAATCTCTCTTTTGATATATGTATACACACAATAGGGAAGGGGTACATATATTCTTTAGATTCAGAATAATTAGAGAACAATATGATAAGAATAGATTGGAGGAGGAAGAAAAAAATAGGAAATAATGTGAATCCTTAACTGAATTTTCTATGGAGTTTCTTAATCTTATTAGAGAGGTAGAATTGGCAGATTTTCGTCGTATTCCCCAAACTAACATTAATAAAAGTGGAGAGGATATGGTCCTATATATAGAAATCGAAATGCAACAGAACCATAGGATGTAAGTAGGTAGGAAACGGGCAATTTTGGAGCACACAGCTGAATTGAACATAACATAAAACCCTAGCTGCCACTGACAACTATCATTGCCAAGCGGTCAACCACTACGGTTGACCTATTCATGTCGACTGCTATCTTATTTAAGGGCGTTTACTTTACTTTTAGTTGCCTAATTATTTTATTCCCTAATCAAAATTTTAACATTAAGCCTTAACTAATAGCTTACTTAACGCCCAAGCTAAATTTTGAAATTTAAATCCTAAACTTGATTTCTCATTTGAATTTGAATTCAAACTAAATCACTTTAAATCTGAGAACTTTGAATGCTCGTAACTTCTTTGTTTGAGCTCCGTTTTCAGCATATTATACATAAAAACAGATCGCAATTTCATCGTGAACGCAGCGGAATAATTTTCTTGGTCAAATTCCAACTTTTATAAAATTTCCATGTCCAGCCCTTATCTTATTTAATTCAATTTAGTTTATTTATTTATGGTTCATTTTACGTGGTGTTACATTCGTCTCCACTTAAAAAAGATTTCATCCCAAAATCTTTCAAGGGGCGAACAGTGTAACTCGCAATACAACCATGTACTCAACCATTTGTGCAATATGATTATGTGCTGTAAACATGCTAAAATGAGCTCAATCCAAGCGTGAGTGTGTAATCGTGTCATATAAGCATGTATACAAATATCCTATACATGCAAAAAAAAAATATAATGTAAAGTGATTGTGAAAATGTATAACAACCATCTCCTACCATCCAATCTAGCAACCACGATGCAACTAAAACCCTTATTTTAGAGAGAAACATTACCAGCGAAAAGCTCTAAATGAGCGTTCTTCATCTTCTCATCGATCTCCTATGTGCTTTCTGCTAGATTGTCCCTCCATTATAATCGGACCAACTTAATAATTTTATTACGGAGTCTCCTAGTACTGTGCTCCACAATGCATGTGGTGGCACAGACCACTCTCGGCTCCATCTCAAAACCCCCCCAACTGATCAGGCTCTACTCTTTAGTGGTGTCATAAAGGTATTTTCTAAGGTGAGAAACGTGGAAAACATTGTGGACTCCTGCCAACTTGTTAGGAAGCTCCATACGATATGCCAATTTTCCTATTATTTCCAGAATTCTGAATGGCCCAATAATCTTGGTGCCAATTTTCCAAACTTAACAAATTTAGTAAATTTCCTAAGAGGGGAAAATTTAACAAATACCATATCTCCAACCTCAAATTAAAGCTCTTTCCTTCTTTTGTTCGCATAAGATTTCTAAGGGTCTTGTGCTACCTTCATCCTTTTCCTGACCAACTCTACTTTTTTGTGGTATCATGGATCAAATCAGGTCTAAGCAACACTTTATCGGTGGTTTCCAATGTAACGAACGGAGATTTTTCGACTTTCGAAAATTCAACATCGATACTCACTTTATCGACTGCCGAGAAATCGAAGGCCAAAAACCCGAAATGTTATGGTTTTAAGAAAAAGAATTTAAGAAAAGAGAAGAGAAAAGGATAGAAATTAGGGAGGAGAGAAAATAGAAATTTTTAAAATAGAAAGAAAAGAGAAAATAGAGAAGAGATAGAAAAACAGAACGGAACGGAGAATAGAACGGAATAGAAAACAACAGAACAACAGAATCTCACAATTCGCAGCGGAACAACATATAATAATAAATGAATAATCTTTAAACAAAGAACTATATCAGTTATTACATTACATCACATTTCATTACATCATATCATCAGAGTGTACAACAATAACAACAACAACAGTGCAGCGGAAAAAGAATACTATATACTAGTAATACGCCATGCCATCCAGCTTGCCTCCAGCAAATCCAGAATATCCAGAATATCCTGATAAACCTTAACTCTTGACTGCCCGTGTGGAAATTGGTGGACACCCAGAGTTTAGGAAGGAAAACAATAAACTCCAAGTCAGTCATGTGACTGGTGTGAGAACTCAAAACAGTTTATTTATCTTTAAAAATCAAAATAGAGGAATATTTTTAAGTCAATTCGCAATGCTTTTAAAAATGAGACTACCATAAGGCCTCCCGCACACACACACAATGCAAACGCAGAATCGGAGGAGATTTCTCCTTATGATAGTCAAAGATGCTTGATACGCATTAAAAAGAAGCATTTGATATTATTACTAGTGCATAGTGTAGAGAAAAATTCATTTCGAAAGTAGAATATAAATCTTAGCCAGCATAGACATTTCGAACTATGCCTACTATAGCTAACTATGTTCAATAGCAGGTTACCGCCACATTCCATAGCAGGTTATACAACTAAAACCGTACAAGTCTCGTATTGTTTCTTTGGATTTCCAACAAATGGTCAGGCCAAGGAACTTCCCATTGCCACATGAGAATGCCTCCGGAAAGACATCCCCGTGAACCAAACCGGAACTCTGCCAACACAAGGCCGGGTTACCCCTAACTGGGTAACTACTGACACGAGCACGCCATTCCCCGATCGTAAACGACCTTTCTCACGGGATCCCGATAACCAACAACCACAAAGTAATAAATTCGCGGTAACCACATAGGTTAAATATCTGGGCTCCATACCATGATACCACCTCTATCCAGAAGGAAATGTACATACCCTAAGGGGAGCTACCCCTCATAACCTTGCCGCATCTTTCCTGTTTTGACCATTTCCGGGGTGTGAGGCTCGACGAAGTCACGTCCACAAAAACATACTTTATACAAAAGCCATGCTTTGGGTCAACAAATGATCAACACAATGATCACTAAGATAGACGATCAAATAAATGATCCTATCACAAATAATCAGCACAATGATCATTTCAGCAACACTCAGCATGTCACATTACCAAATTGGGAATATATCGCTGATAACTTCAACTATATAACCTCTGAGCTCGTACGTCTCAGAGAAGGGTGTTAAGCTAAAGAATAAATTCTTCGCCACCAACAGAAATATATTTGAAAGAAATCGGCTTTATATCTCAACTTGTAATGTCAGACATACAATCCATACAAGTCTGTTCCGGGATCGAACAAAACCGAAGGCACTTACTTACAAAGAAGTCCTTGAAATCCGGATATTCACAATCCTAATCGGATTCACCATCACATATGGAGAACTCTATACCGGAGCAACTCGGTGCAGAGTAAATCGACAGGTCATCCTATCGCTCTCGCAAATACCGGGTCTTCAACACCGATCTTCAATGCTATCATAACGACGTATCACATATTCGGAATGGGTTATACGACCCCATGGTCCTTTCCCGGTTAACCCGAATAGTGAGCGCTTATTCAAAAATAAGTGTAGCATTCACATTCAAACAAATCACATCAAATACCCATTCAAAGGGAAATATTGATAGTCGGTTATTGAACTATCACTAGATATGCACACATCACCAGTTTCCAAATAATTTTCCAAATTATTTATTTCACAAAATATCTTTACAAGATATATTATTTCATACTTCAAAAATAAATCAATATTTATTTTTTCTAAACCAATCCCACTTTCTTTTATAAATTCCTTAGTGAATTTACATTTCAAAATATCCATGCATATGATTTCAATAATTCATTTCAATTTTCTTTTCAATTTATCTTCAAAAAGATAAATTCTCAAAATATTCACTTTATATTGGAAAACATTTCCATACTTATTTATTCATAAGTAATTCACAATTTTTATTTATTTTCAACACTTGGAAAATATTCAATATACTTCAATCGAAATTAAGTATATATTTCATTCTATTAAGGAAATCATTCTCTTTAACATATTTATTTGGGCCAAAACGAATGTTACGTAAAACATCGTTACGACAACCCAAAATCACTAGTATAGGGATTCGAAATTAAAATAGATATATAAATCCCAATACTATACAAAACATTTCCTTTCGGAAATCATTTACTATAACAACAGTGTTATAGTCCATTATTTCCTTCTATTTCTCGAAAACGTCTATTTCAACAATTAACGTTGAAATCTATGGTTTCGAATCTCAACACATTTTAAAACATTGTTCGATCGTTTTAATTCAATTTCAAATATCACATTCAAAACAATTTCTTTAACATATTATTCACTATTCAAAAACGTGAATATACTACGTTAACAACTTTCATCACTTCTATTCATTTTATTTCAAAGGATTATTCACAGTCAAAAATGTGAATATAACTCCATTAATAAGTTTCAACAATTTACTTATCAAAATAAGTCGTTTGCGAATTTATAAAACAACGTTTATAAATTCCTTTATTAAACTATTCAATTCCATATCTCAATGATATACTAACAGTTCATCTTATAAGTTAAATGCTTATAATTTCTTTGTTTACAAAAATCATTCTTTTTAAACTTCCCAATATAAAAATCTTATAACTTATAAGATTCATTCATTTATCCAAATATATTCTTTAATAACCTCACAAAATTCATAAATCTTACTATTTATAAATTTCATTTATAACTTCACCATTTATAATTTTATAAATCCCATTCACATATGCAATCCATTTTCACTTCATTCAAACACTTATAAAAACTCGTTTTATAATTCAAATGTTTTAATTTATAAATATCAATTTATAAATCCTTTAATATAAATCAATTTATATTATTCTTTAAAACGTCTTTAATTTCCTTTATAATTTCATCCTTTCTCTTGATTTATAAAATAATCAAATTTTATAAATCCTATATTTAAACTTTTCACAACAATTCTAAAATATCTCGATTAAACTATTTTATAAAATCAATAGCATCATATTCTCAAAAATCAGTTTTTAACTGTATTTCACAAAAATCATAATTTTTATAACATTAAAAATTATAACGTTTATTTATTTAAAATGGATCAAATTCAAAACATATAGTATATTTTCAAAAATCACTTTATAAATCATTTTAAAATTCCAAAACTTGGTCCAATGATGCTACATACCAAATAGTCAATCACGACAACAACGATATCATATATCAATATGAAAATCCATCAAATATCAAAATATCTGAAATCAAATAAATACTGTTGAGGAATCCAGTTGGATCCCTCCAACCTGTTTTCCTGCATCCAAAAACATTAGCACAATACCAATTTCGCTCCAGTACGAAATTATCGCGGTATATGGGATTTAAATATTATCCGCTTAATAGACGGCGCAATAGGGTCTCATCCGCTAAACAAAAAAATGCGGGAAATCAATAACTCCAATATATACATATGCCAATACATATATATTGCTATTATATATAATACCAATTTCACTGTTTATGAAATATTCGCGGTATATGTTTTTAATAAATAACATCCGCTTACTAACGGCGTATAATGTCTATTTTAACAATCAATAGATATCAATCAACATTCAAACATGCATACAAATATTTTAAATCTAACTATTTAAAATAAAATCGAAACTGATTCGATTGAGTGAGAAGTTCTCACCTTGATTTTATTTCCGTTTTAGCGATTTATTTCGAATAAAATTAAACGGACGTTTAATTTTACCCAAAATTTCACTAACTCCAAACGACTCCAAACCAACTCCATTGCGTAGTGCTCGTCCATACGATTCCAACGCAACTGGTTTCGCGTGTTTTCGACCTCGTATGAAAAAGATATGAATTTTTGAAGTTACACGTGTTTTAAATAATAATTTACAACATATAATTTACTTTTTATAAACCTAAATAAATCTTGGCCTTAGGATCTCACTGCCAAGCCATCACCACCGCTCTTTTCTTCTTCCTCTCCCCCTTCACGCACGCGTGCAAGATGACACGGCCGAACCCAACATTGAGAATTAGGGTTTAGGAAATCGAACACCACGTTGAACTTAAACTCGATCAGCTTGCTCCATGACGTGCGCCTCACCTTCCTCTATGCTCGGCCCATGACCGGCCACGTGCGGCTCCTTCTTGGTCTCGTAAACCGTGCACGAACTCGCCACCTTCACACACGAATTGCCGCCAATCCGTGCAACCAAATTCGATCACAACCGTTGAAGTTGTAGATCTTCATATGTCTTCGACTTTCTAGTTGGAAGTTTGTGAAATTATTGAGTAGATTGGAAGATAAATGAGGAAGAAAACTGTAAGATTTTGGCCTTTGATTCTGGTGGAGGCGGCTAGGGTTTCATTTTATTTTTATTTTTATTTTTGTGAATTAAAGGGGTATTTATAGGAAAAAATCGAACACTATTCATCCGGAAATTCCGAACTCCGATTTACGCGCCGAAACTAACGTTCCTAGGGTTTATCCTGCGTTCCGGACACAATGGAACAGGTTTCGAAAGCTAATTCGGACATCTGCGCGAGTTATGGCTGTAAACGCTCAATTTGAATTAAACCGATTTAAACGATTTTCTAGGCGTTTTAATTTGTAACGGACAAACGGTAAATCCAATCGACTTGAAATTTGAAACCATACAATAATATCACATTACGGATCTGATGAAACTAGTTTCGTCGAAATCCGAGACTTTTTGAAAAATGGCTATTTTAACTCGCTAAATTAAAATTAAAAATAAATCGATGCGTTTCGAGCTGCCACGATCAAACGATAACTCCGATTGACACGAAAATTGAAATCTGATAATAACTAACTATTATGGATCCAATGGAACTGGTTTCGTTAAATTCTGAGACTGTTCAAAAATTGACTATTTTCACTAGTCGATTTTAATATTAAAATATTCAATTTTCACAAATTAACTTTTAAATCGATTTTAAAAGTTCTAAAATATCATTCTAACTTCCATATGATAAAATAAAATTTTACAAATCATTTTCAATCATATTTAACCCAATTTTCAATTATTTTCATAATTTAACATATTAAATTATCGATTTAATTATCCAATTAAATCCAATAATTCAAAATAAAAATTTATTTGACTTATAAATTCACTTATTAATATTTAAGATAAATTAAATATTCAAATTTTAATTAATAAAAATTCTGGGTCGTTACAGTTTCCCACCAACAACTAGACGATTTGCATGGCCCCCTATAAAGTGCTTCAAAAGGAGCCACACCAATCGTAGCTTAATAACTATAACTATATGCAAACTCAATAAATGTAGTTGCTGCTTCCAATGTCCTTCGAAATCCAAGACACAAGCTCTTATCAAGTCTTCCAAAATTCTATTCACCTGCTCTGTTTGTCCATCGGTTAGCGGGTGATATGTGGTGCTAAGGTTCGAAGAATGTCCCAAAGCTGTCTATAGGCTCCTCAAAAACTCACTAGTGAACAAGGTGTCCCTATCATTGACTATGCTTACAGGAATTCCATGTAGATGAA
Organism: Allium cepa; assembly: GCA_030765085.1. Classification (NCBI taxonomy): domain Eukaryota; kingdom Viridiplantae; phylum Streptophyta; class Magnoliopsida; order Asparagales; family Amaryllidaceae; genus Allium; species Allium cepa. The sequence goes on from CM060932.1 coordinate 379,120,551, forward strand.
CTACCTCCTCAATATAAATCTGGGCGAGAGAGGCACTGGTCCCGTTTCACATAATCAGAAAAAAACAAGCGCTCTTGGTGAGTCTATCTACAACAACCCGATAGCCTCATTGCCCTTATGACTTTTAGGCAATCCTTCCACAAAATCCATTGAAATATGCTTCCACTTCCAATCGGAATTTCCAAAGGTAATAATAATAATAATCCACCAGGCTTCCTTTGCTTTGCTTTTATCTTTTGACATGTCAAACACTTAGCAACAAACTCAACTACGCTCTTCTTCATGCCATTCCAAAAGAAAATTTTCTTCATTTCTTTGTACATCTTATCTCCTCCAGGATGAATGGTCAACCTTGAGTGGTGACACTCCATATGCACATCTCTTATCAAGTCATCGATCATTGGGATGCAAAGACGTCCATCTCTTCTCAAATATCCCTTCTCATCAACCGAGTATCTCCTAGCATTGGGAAAATGCTCTTCCTTTCTTAATTTTTCCAAAATCTCTACTAACTCCTTGTCTTTTACTTACTCACGCTATATAAAATCCATAAAGCTGGTCTGACCTCCATAACCGATATAAAACCTTGGATGCGTTTTGCTGACGGTTGGAAGTTAAAATTTGAGAGAAACTCCAACTTGATGAACTTCCTATAGTAGCCTACCAACCCTAGAGAACTTTTAACCTCCAATGCATTACTAGGAACCTTCCATCCTTGGACAACTTCCACTTTAGTAGGGTCCACCTCCAATCCTTTCTCTGAAACAATATGCCCAAGGGACCTAACGTCATTTTTCCAAAAGTGGTATTTTGAAAACTTGGCTTTGAATTAGTTTCTTCTCAAGGTCTCTAATACCTCCCTAAGGTGTTCCTCATGCTCCTTCTTGCCTTTGGAGAAAAACAATATATCATCAACAAACACCACGATAAATTTATTAAATTACCCTCTAAATATTATACTCATCAAATCCACAAAGTCTGCCGGTGCGTTTGTCAGTCCGAAAAGCATTATTTCCCACTCATATAGTCCATCTGGCGTATGGAATGCAGTCTTCGGCTTGCTTTCATTTGCAATCTTTAATTGATGGAATCTCGTTGCTTAGTCTAATTAGGAAAAGACTTTAGCTCCTACATGTTGGTCGAACAAGTCATCTATTCTAGGTAGAGGGTACATATTTTTCCTTGTTAACTTGTTCAACTCCCTATAATTGACGCTAAGTCTTAAAGAACTATCTTCCTTAGTAGCAAAAACGACAAGGGCTTCCCACTAAGAAGTAATCCTACGAATGAATCCTTTCTTCAATGGCTTTGAGATTTTCTTATCCAATTCCCTTCTTTCTTTGGGGGCCATATGCCTCAAAGGTAGAGCGATGGAACTTGCAACCTTCTCCAAATTGATTTGGAACTCAATCTCCCTACAAGTTAGGAGACCCAAGACCTCCTCAAAGACATCAAGAAATTCACAAAATACGGGTACCGATAGTGGTTCTCGATCGACATACAGATTTAGCGAGTGTAAATGGCTTAACTTAACTAAAGCTTTGGGTGTACAATGAACTTTTAGGTCACGACCTCGACGACTCCTTAATCATACCACCTTTTGTCACGATCAAGAATGGTTCCATAATATGACAATCAATCCATACCCAAGATAGGTCCATACCCCTTAAAATTTAGAACGTACGCAGTACATATGAAATCAACATCGCATATGTCTAACACTAGGTCTTTCCAAATAAGAGAAAGATGGATCGAAACCCCAATGGAATTAGAAATCTCTATTAGGCTATTGACCATCTGGGTTTTAAGGTTTAAGGAATATACTACATTCCTATCTATAAACGAATGTGATGCTCCCGAACAAATGGGTAATAACCCCAAAAATAAAAATTATACCTTCTAGAGCTGCTTTTTCTTGGTCCTTTGTGGATTACTGGCAATAAGGACAGCTTCAATAGCGTAGGCATGTTCGCTTGGTCCTTCCTTAGCCATCTTAGGACATTGATTCTTGTGATGCCCTTCCTCATGGAAGTTAACGCACTGTCCTTTAAAGTCTTCCTTCATCAGACTCATCCTACAACTTTTAGCTTGTGACCCCTCCTATGACATCGTTTACGCACCTTTACTTCCTTATTAAACTTCTCCTTCGACTTCTTTTTGGCCCAAAAACTCCCATTTTTAGATCCTCCTTGATTTTGGGTTTATGTAAACTACTCTTTCTCTCTATTATCTTCCTCACACTACAACAAAAATACTCTATTACAACGCCCTTTTTACAACGGGCATTGGTTGCCCGTTGTAGTAAAAGACTATTACAACGGTCCATTCAGGCCCGTTGTAAAAGATGCCTTATACAACCGCTTTTTTACAACAAGCATTGGTTGCCCATTGTAATAGAAAGCTATTACAACGGTCCATTCAGGCCCGTTGTAATAGATGCCAAATTTACGACGGTCACAAATTGCCCGTTGTAAGAGGTGCACAGTCACAAATTACCTTATTCACAAATTACAACGGCCAGAAGGCCAATGTTAAAAAAAGCCGGCCCTTTTATTTTCGTTCCTGCTCGTTCTTCTTTGCTCGTTCTCTTTGCTCAAAACTAGGGTTTTGGAAAAATTGAAGCTGTCGTCTTCTCGATCGAATCAGGGCTTCTCCAATTTCGATCGAAACTAGGGTTTTGGAAAAATGATTCCTTCTTTTGCAAAAATAACATTAAAATAATTCAGTTAAAGATACGGTATTCATCACCCTAATTCTTTATTCTGATTCGCTTTCCGCCGTCATTGTTCATGTAAATATGTTTACTGGATTTTTCTTTCTATTTAATTATTACTGGATTTTCTTTTCTGCTTAATTATTAAAAAAAATATGGTTGTATACTTTATTTGAACATGAAATGCTAATTCATGTTGTTTACAATATAGTAGTTGTCATATAAATTCATATTTATGTCTATCATTCACTAAACATACCTATTTTTTGTTCTCAAGCGTGAAGATTACAAGTGTAGATTATGCTGTTGATGAATGTACTCAATGACAGTCGGTCCAATATAAAAAGTTGTATGTAGTGTTGATGATATCTTTACATCATAGTAATAATATCATGCTTGAAACTTTGTTTTATACATGATCCATACATATTGGGAAGTGGTTTCTAATATACTACGATAAGTTTTACATTACTACACAACGAGTCACTCTTAAACGTTTAAATATTGACAGTGTATAGGTCATAATTTCCATCTATTGAAAACGATTGAATAATAAGCATGTGCCTGTAAACTTGAAGAGCGTATTCTTTATAAATTTACAGAGATCATTATAATATTTGTAAGTGACATATCATCGCATATCTTATGTGCTCCCACTGCTTACAACTGTCACATATTAATTTTCGTTCCTGCTTATCTGTGATGTTTAAATGTGTGTATGCTATGCTTAGGTTCTATCAGTAGTATGTATGTGAAATAGTTTTGTTAGGCTGGTGGTGATGTATGTTACAGGCTAGTGAATTTGTATTTTGCTATTTTATTGGGACCTTAACTGCATGTAGCATTTACTGATCGTTAATAACTATGCAAATCTTGCTTTAGTTTTGAAGAGTGGCAGTGGTGCGTGTGTTGTAGAGGATGGTATGATGATGAAATGGCAGAGGCAGTGAGTTTTGCCGCGGTTTCAAGTGAATGGTGGAGGGAGGTGCAGTGGGCTATTTGATGATGGAAGGGGTGATGGTTAGCAACTCTGTGTAGCAGTGAACAGAGAATGCAACAGAAAATTGAAACAGTGAAAAAATGCGATGTAAAAGTGGTGCTTATTTTAACAAACAGAAAAGTAGTAAACACGTAAAATAATTATAATTCTGAGGAAGATTTTTTTATAATATTTAGAAAACCAAAGAAAAATAGTGCATTTTTTATAAAAGTTTCTAGTAGAATATTTTGAATTAAACAGATATTTTTACTACCTGGGACTGTAACATATCAACCCACTTAATCTGATGGGTATTAATAACATGCAAACTATAAATTAACATATACAACACATACAACAAGATAGTTCTTTATAAAAATATGTGTCTTAGCGGCATTTGGACTATGAAACATATATCAACTTTATATTAAAGACTACCTAGTTATAGTGCCAATGGTGTCAATTTTGAAGTGTAGGCAACAAGCCTTTCTAAATATGAAGTTACAACTGAGTTTAATTACAAGCGAGGTGGCATGATTGATCTTACTATAAAACTGTGAAAGTAAGGAAGTGACATGTTAAATTAATACGTGCATATGTACTGGTTAGTCCTATTTAGGATATGGTACTACATGACGCACAAGTTACTACATGACGCACAAGTTTTCTTTCGTTTTAGGCTTAGTTTGAAGGGTCACATTACTATATAGTTTTCATTGGGAGGTAATTGCGCAATTCTGTCATGTGAAAAACTCATATTTTTGTTGGCATAACGTCTTTTCATTAGGTTCTGACATCAAAGGATTATCAAGATGGACAAAGCATGGATCCACCTACCATGGTTTTGTCAATTTTGATTATCAGTTTTATACTTGTAATTATTATGGTTGATTATTGATCCCTTTATGTGTCATAGAATGACTGAAGAATACAGGCAAGCTGTTCGGAATTTTATATATGAGCATGCAGAAAGGAAGGGAAATTTAGAAAAAAATCATTTGCCCTTGTTCAAAATGTAGGAATCTTATCCGCCATCCATCAAGGGAAGTTGTATCACACTTGGTTTGTTTTGGAATTGATCCAACGTATGATGTATGAATTTTTCACGGGGAAGCACGCCCTTTAGAAAATGAAGGCGATGAAGTGACAAATACATATAGAATGTACTTAGAAACACAAATATGTAATGACGAGGTGGAAGATCATTCTAATGTAAGACATGAGGTACTTGGGGTAGAGATTAAGGAGATGATAGAAAATTTTGAAATTCCTTTGTACCCTGATTGTGCAAGCCGCACAAAGTTGTCAGCTACAATACTTCTTTACAAACACAAGGCTCGAAATGGTGTATCTAACACAGCATTTACGGAACTTCTTAAACTTCTCAAAGATATGCTGCCTATGGAAAACATGCTTCCTGATTCGACGTATGCAACAAAAAAGCTGCTTAAATCATTTGGTTTAGGCTATAGACAAATACATGCATGTGTAAATGATTGTTGTCTTTTTAGGAAAGAGCTTGCAAATAGTGATTTTTGTCCAAAATGTGGAAAATCTCGTTGGAAAAAAAACAAAACGAAGGAAGATGGAAAGCAAACCAAAGTACCTGCAAAGGTCTTGATATACTTTCCAATGATACCAAGACTGAAAAGAATGTTTATGTCCGCAGAAACATCAGAGCAATTAAGATGGCATAGCAATCATAAGAGTGAAGATGGTAAATTACGTCTTCCAGTAGATTATTCTCAATGGGCAACAATTGATAGGATGTATCCTTCCTTTGCATCCGATCCATAAAATTTAAGGCTTGGTCTTGCAAGTGATGGCTTTAATCCCTTTGGGGATTGGAACTCTGCCTATAGTTCTTGGTCAGTATTTCTTGTTGCATACAACTTTGCTCGTGGCTTTGTATGCACAAAGATAATATGATGTAATCATTATTAATTCCTGGACCACGAAAACTAGGGAATGATATTGATGTGTATCTACAAACACTTATTGAAGATTTGAAAAAATTATGGGATAAAGGGGTGAAAGCGTATGATGCATACACTCGCAATGAATTTAGATTAAATGCAGTTTTAATGTGGACGATAAATGATTTTCCAGCTTACGGAAATTTAGCAGGTTGCACCGTAAAGGGTAAGAGGGTATGTCTTGTTTGTGGCGTTAATACTTGTTCAATATGGTTACCATTTAGCAAGAAGTGTGCATATTTAGGCCATAGGCGATTCCTTGATCCTAATCATGACTATTGCCAACTGAAAAACTTGTTTGATGGAACCAAAGAGACTACGCAAAGACCTCTAATACAAACCGGTGCTCAAGTCTTTGATATTGTTAAAGATATTTGCAATGATTGGTGGAAAAAATCAAAGAAGGAAGAGAAAGATAAAGAGATAGAAAAAAGGAAAAGAAAAAGGGGAGATAAGAAGAAAAAAGAAAGTCAAATGTGGAAGAAGAAGTCTATTTTCTTTGATTTGCCTTATTGGAAGGTAAAGTTCAATCAAAAATAAAATTGCTTCTTCTTTTCTATCTACGTAATCTATACTTTATTATTAATTAGTTATAGTTTATTTTTGATTTTCTTAGGTACTTCCTTTACGTCACAATCTAGATGTAATGCATGTTGGAAAAAATATCGGTGAAAGTATTCTTGGGACGTTACTTGATATTAAAGGAAAATCAAAAGATGGCATTAATTCACGTAAAGATCTAGAAGTACTGGTTATTAGGAAAAATTTACATCCTATAGACATAGGAAGCAAAGCATTACTTCCAACCGCCCCATGCACCGTAACTAATCCAGAAAAGGAGATCTTTACAATAGAATGAGGAATTTGGATGTACCCGATGGGTATAGCTCAAATATTGGAAATTTTTTGCAAAACAAAACAAAATTTCAAGTCTGATGTCCCATGATTATCATGTTTTGATGCAAAAATTATTGTCTGTATCGCTGAGAGGACTTCTACCTAAAGGGACAAGGAATGCATTACTACGACTATGTTCTTTTTACAATGACATTTACCAACGAGTGCTTGATAAAGATAAATTAGAATCCATCGAGAATCATGTTGCATTAACACTATGTGATCTTGAGATATTTTTTCCTCCTACTTGTTTTGACATCATGATTCATTTGACAATACATTTAGCGAGGGAAGCAAGAATTTGCGGGCCAGTACAATATCGGTGGATGTATCCATTTGAGAGGTAAAATTCGGCATTAGTACTTATAGTAGTTAATAATACATGTGCATATGAAAGTATTTTACTTATGCATCTTGATTATAGATATATGAGAACATTGAAGGGGTATGTTAAAAATCAAGCACGGCCTGAAGGGTGCATAGTTGAGCGCTATTCTGCTGATGAATGCATGAAGATTGTGCTGGATATATTAATGGTGCATTAGAAATTGGACAAAGGAAAAATAGAAATGAAGTGGAATAAAGTGATTCCATACTTGAGGGGCGTCCTATTTCCAAAGGAAAACCTAAGGTAGTCACAAAGGAGGTGATTGATGCCGCTCATCGGCATGTGTTGTTTAATACTGAGGAAGTGGAGCCTTATATAAAGTAAGCATAAGTTCAGTTTAATTATTTTGTGTGAAATAAATTAGATTTTGACTTGTATGTTTACTTATATAGGATGCACAATGAGGAATTGAAACGTTTGCATCCCCGACTTTCACGAGATGATTTGGAACTTTCAAAGCTGCATTCAGAGACTTTTAGTCATTGGTTTAAAAAAAAGGTTGACAATGTTATATCTTTTAAGATGGATAAGTTTGACATAGAAGTTTATGTTATTGTGATTAGTCTTTACATATAACATTATGCTTTTCCAAGTTAAAGATGATAGAAATACATCCGATGTTAGTGAACTAATAAATCGGCTTTCATATGGACCTCGCCATCAAGTAATTTCTTATACTTGTTATATAATTAATGGCCACCGTTTTCATACTAAAGGCAATGATAAATCTACACAAAATAGTGGTGTTTCCATTGAGGCAAGTACTGTTCGCATAGATGGATCCGTTGAAAAAGTAATATATTATGGTGTTTTGCGTGAGATTTTGTTGTTTGGCTACTGCCAGTTTCAAATTACCTTGTTTAAGTGTGATTGGGCAAATATTGATCATGGAGTTAAGGTCGAAGATGGATTTACGTTAGTCAATTTACATCAATTCCAAAATCAATTTGCAAGCGACCCTTTCATCTTGGCAACGCAAGTCATACAAGTGTTTTTTTTTGTAGAGAAAGTAGTTTTTCAAATTGGTATGTTGTGCTAAGAGCACCCCCTAGAGGTTTTCATGAGTTGGAAAGCTATGATGAGGAGGATGAGTCAACTAGCAAATCGGTAGATGAGTCGCTACTTGATGATAGAGATGTCGATGATGGGGATGAAAGTTATATAAGGTAGGATTGTGACGGTATTTTGGTATGATATAAGTATCTTTTATTGATATTTGTGTTACACGTAGTTATATTCGTAAAGAGTGTAATTATACATATATTTATGCATAGTTATATTAATTAATCATGAATTATCAACCATGAATTTTGATTTGCAAACTTGGAAAAAAAATGTTTCTTTTGCAAAGTATTGCTATTGTATATTAGGATTTTCATACTTTACAATAATGATTAATTAGTGTGATGTTCTAATTATATATATATATATATATATATATATATATATTATGTTTTTTCTAGGTTCCTCTCTTAATGGAAGATAGTTGAACTTGAAGCATCAATGGGTAAAATGGAGCAAGGTCGAGGAGAGGTAAAATATTAAAATTTTAATATGCACTTCTATTTTTTTTTAACTAGCATTTCTTATATCATGACATAAATTTTTTATTTCCACACATAGTTTTCTGCATATGCGTGTTTTTTTTTAAAACTTTTATTATATCAAGGATGAACCACAAAGGCACTTTTTATAAGCGGCATTTCAGTTTAGAGATTAAAACCGAATAAATTACTATATTTAAATCGCGTATGACCGAAAATCATGTAGATTAGAGATTATATTTTCTAATTGTATTTTTTATGAAATGATCTAGTAGTGATATTTCAAACTGTACTAGAATTTATTTTGACTGTGTGCTAATTTCAGATGTCAAAGGTAGCAACGAGATATTCAAAGAGGCAATCTCTAGCTGTAGTTGCGGCTTTACGTGCAAAAGATAAGACTGCTGGTGTGAAAACCAATGAAACAAGCCGTGTTGATGTAGCTCATCCTCTTCAAAGTTTAAACAGCAATGCTAGAAGATCCCCTCGGAAGCGTACTGAAATGCAGCCTCCATCCGTTCAAGTCCAGTCTTCAAATCTCAATCCTGTCCCTAATTCAACTGAATCTCCAAATATCACTCCCATAAACACAGACCCACTCAACGCCATGGATTCCTTGAACAACCTAGATTATAATAATGGTATTCAACAAGAGATGTCAAGGAAAAAAAAAGGGAAGACGATGATGAAAACGTTTTCTTGTATGCCGAATGAAAATGCCGAAATTGAATTCAACGATCGAGGTCAACCAATAGGCTCCAACTCTAAGCACTTATCATCCTATCTCGGTACCTTAGCAAGGGAGATGGTACCTTTGACCATTTCAGAGTGGAAAAAAGTCGACGCAAATTTAAAGAAAGATTTATGGACTTGTATTCAGGTATGAAGTAAACTGTTAGTTATTTTAGCCAAATAGTTATTTTATGATAGTACACTCTATATACATTAAGGCTTTTATCCATTATCCTGGTTATATATTTGGATATGCACTTGTTCTTCAACTAGCTTGCTTTTTATAATATGATGTCTAACACAAATATGGATCACCCAAGGTGTCAAAATTGTACTGCACGTCCATATGTAATTCAGGGAACATACTGTATTTCCAATGTAAAACATACACTGGTTAGTAGCAATAATGATAGCAGCATGTTGTAGTTTAACTCGTATATTGCAGGCTCCTAGAAGAGTATAATTGTTAATGCTATTTAAGGATGTGATATGCCCAAAATATTGTTTTACTTTGATTGTTAAATAGTATGATGTTTGAAAGAGTAACATGAAATCAAAAGGCAATGATGAATGTGTGATACATCTTTTGATGTATGTCATGTTTGAAAGATGCAGCCGATAACTTTGATTAATCAAGTTTAGAATGACTTGATGGTATGAAATCTACTATTGTTACAAGCCTATGTCATTATGTCATTAAACCATCAAAAAGATATTATTCAATATAGTTATCTTCTTTCCTATTGCCCATCTATTTTAGCAATGTAAAATTTCATGATTATCCACTCACTCCTGGTGTAACTACCCAGGATTTTTAGTAATTTAAATTTGAACATTTAATTAATTTTATATGTTAATAAGTGAATTTATAAGTCAAATAAATTTTATTTCGAATAATTGGATTTAATTGGATAATTAAATCAATAATTTAATATGTTAAATTATAGAAATAATTGAAAATTGAGTTAAATATGAATGAAAATGATTTGTAAAATTTTATTATATCATATTGGAGTTATAAAGATATTTTAGAACTTTTAAAATCGAATTAAAAGTTAATTTGTGAAAATTGAATATTTTAATATTTAATCGACTAGTGAAAATAGTCAATTTTCGAACAATCTCAGAATTGGACGAAGCCAGTTCCATTGGATCCGTAATAGTTAGTTATTATCGGATTTCAATTTTCGTAGCAATCGGAGTTATCGTTTGATCGTGGCAGCTCGAAACGCATCGAATTATTTTTAATATTAATTTGGCGAGTTAAAATAGCCATTTTTCAAACTGTCTCGGATTTCGACGAATACAGTTTCATCGGATCCATAATGTGATATTATTGTAAGGTTTCAAATTTCGTGTCAATTGTATTTACCGTTTGTCCGGTACAAATTAAAACGCCTAGAAAATCGTTTAAATCGGTTTAATTTAAATTGAACGTTTATTGCCATAACTTGCACAGATGTCCGAATTAGCTTTCGAAACCTGTTCCATTGTGTCCGGAACGCGGGGTAAACCCTAGAAACGCTGGTTACGGCGCGTAAATCAGAGTTCGGAATTCCCGGATGAATAGTGTTCAAAAATTTCCTATAAATAGCCCCCTCTCTCTAAAAAAAAATATATATATATAACTAAAACCCTAGCCGGCCGCCACCATAGAAACCGAAGGCCAGAAATCTCCAATTTTCATTCCTTAATCTCTCCCAATCCATTCAATATTTTTGAATACTTTCTAAATGAAAAACGGAGAGCTTCGCAAGATCTTGAGATCCATACGGATATGATGAGGTTTAGTGTCGCGTGGAGGAGGAAATAAGGCCGCGTTCCCTGGGTGTTGCGCACGGAATTCGAGGCTGTAGGGGGGGCCGAGTTCAACCAAGCTACAGCCGAGTGTTGTGCTCGAGATGCTCTTCGACGTGGTGGTTAGTTCGGCCGTAGTTATTAACCCTAGTTTGATCTATGATGGGTTAGTTCGGCCGTGTTTTGTTCTGTGCACGCGTGAACGAGATGGAAGAAAGGGCGTGTGGCTATGATGCAAAGGAAAGGGATCTAACGGTAGATAATAGTTTAGGTTTAAATTATAAAGTTTTGTTGTAAATTATTATAAGTTAACAATTCGTGTAACTTCATAAAATCATATCTTTTTCATACGAGGTCGAAAACGCACGAAACAGGAAGCGTTGGAATCGTATGGACGAGCACTACGCGATGGAATTGGATTGGAGTCGTTTGGAGTTAGTGAGAATTTTGGGTAAAATTAAACGTCCGTTTAATTTTATTCGAAATAAATCGCTAAAACGGAAATAAAACCAAGGTGAGAACTTCTCACTCAATCGAATCGGTTTCGATTTTATTTTAAATAGTTAGATTTAAAATATTTGAATGCATGTTTGAATGATGATTGTTATCTATTGATTGTTGAAATAGACATTATGCGCCGTTAGTAAGCGGATGTTATTTCTTAAAAACATATACCGTGAATATTTCATAAACAGTGAAATTGGTATTATATATAATAGCAATATATATATATATATATATATATATATTGGCATATGTATATATTGCAGTTATTGATTTCCCGCATTTGTATAGCGGATGAGACCCTATTGCGCCGTCTATTAAGCGGATAATATTTTAAATCGCATATACCGCGATAATTTCGTACTGGAGCGAAATTGGTATTGTGCTAATGTTTGTGGATGCAGGAAAACAGGTTGGAGGGATCCAACAGGATTCCTCAACAGTATTTATTTGATTTTGAATATTTTGATATTCGTTGATTATCATATTGATATATGATGTCATTGTTGTCGTGATTGACTATTTGGTATGTAGCATCATTGGACCAAACTTTGGAATTTTAAAATGATTTTAAAGTGATTTTTGAAAATATACTATATGTTTGGAAATTGATTCATTTTAAATAAATAAACGATATAATTTTTAATGTTATAAAAATTATGATTTTTGAGAAATATAGTTAAAAACTGATTTTTGAAAATACGGGGTTAATGATTTTATAAAATAGTTAAAACGGGATTTCTGAATTTATTATAAAAGTTTAAATATAGGATTTATAAATTTGATTATTTTATAAATCAAAATGATGAAATTATAAAGGAGTAAAGATGTTTTAAAAGAGTATAAATTGATTTATATAAAAAGATTTATAAATTGATAATTTATAAATGAAAATATTGAATTATAAAATGAGTTTTTATAAGTGTTAGAATGAATTGTGAATGAATTTCATAAATGAATGAAATTTATAGAATTATAAACGGTGAAGTTATAAATGGAATTTTATAAGTAGTAGGTTTATAAAATTTATAAAGTTATTGAAAGAATAGATTTGAATAAATAATTGAATCTTATAAGTTATAAGATTTATAATTATGAAGTTTAAAGGAACGATTTAGTAAACAAATAAATTATAAGTGTTTAACTTAAAATATAGACCTTTGGTTTATAATTGAGTTATGAATTGAATAGGTTAATAAAGGAATTTATAAACGTTGTTTTATAAATTCGTAAACGACTTATTTTGATAAGTAAATTTTTATAACTTATTTATGAAGTTATATTCACGTTTTAGACAGTGAATAATCCTTTAAAATGAAATGTATAGAAATGATGAAATTGGTTAACGTAGTATATTCACGTTTTTGAATAGTGAATAATATGTTAAAGAAAATGTTTAGAATGTGATATTTTAAACAGAATTAAAACGATCTAACGATGTTTTAAATGTGTTAAGATTCGAAACCATATATTTCAACATTTATTGTTGAAATAGACGTTTTCGAGAAATAGAAGGAAATGGTAGACTATAACACTGTTGTTATAGTAAATGATTTCCGAAAGGAAATGTTTTGTATAGTATTGGGATTTATATATCTATTTTAATTTCGAATCCCTATACTAGTGATTTTGGGACGTTGTAACGATGTTTTACGCAACATTTGTTTTGGCCCAAATAAATATGTTTAAGAGAATGATTTCCTTAAAGAATGAAATATATACTTAATCTCGATTGAAGTATATTGAATATTTTCCAAGTGTTGAAAATAAATAAAATTTGTGAATTACTTATGAATGAATAAGTATGGAAATATTTTTCCAATGTGAAATGAAACGTTTAGAGAATATATCTTTTTGAAGATAAATGGAAATGAATAATTGAAATCGTTTATTCATAGATATTTTGGATTATAAATTCACTAAGGAATTTATAAAAGAAAGTGGAATTTGTTTAAAAATAAATATTGATTTATTTTTGACATATTGAAATTATATATCTTGTAAAGATATTTTTGGGAAATAAATAATTTGGAAAATTATTTGGAAACTGGTGATGTGTGCATATCCGTTGATAGTTCAATAACCGACTATCAACATTTCCCTTTGAATGGGTAATTGATGTGATTTGTTTGAATTTGAATGCCACACTTATTTTTGAATAAGCGCTCACTATTCGGGTTAACCGGGAAAGGATCATGGGGTCGTATAACCCATTCCGAATATGTGATACGTCGTTATGAATTGCATTTGAAGACCGGTGTTGAAGACCGGATCTTTTTGAAAGCGAAAGGACAACTCGTCGATTGTCTTTGCACCGAGTAGCTACGGTATAGAGACTCCATATGTGATGGGAAGTCCGGACGTGATTAGAGATTATCCGGATTGCAAGGACTTCTTTGTAAGTGCCTTCGGTTCTGTTCGATCCCGGAACAGACTTGTATGGATTATGTCTGACGTTACAAATTGAGATATAAAGCAGATTTCTTTCAAATATATTTCTGTTGGTGGTGGAGAATTTATTCTCTTAGCTTAACACCCTTAGAGGTTATGTAGTTGAAGGTTATCAGCGATATATTCCCATTTTGGTAATGTGACATGCTGAGTGTTGCTGTGAAATGATCATTGTGTTGATTATTTGTGAGAGGATCATTTATTTGATCGTCTATCCTGGTGATCATTTCTATGATCATTTGTTGACCCAAAGCATGGATTTTGTATAAAGTATGTTTTTGTGGACGTGACTTCGTCGAGCCTCACACCCCGGGAATGGTCAAAACAGGAAAGATGCAGCAAGGTTATGAGGGGTAGCGCCCTTTAGGGTATGTGCATTTCCTTCTGGAAAAGGGTGGTATCATGGTATGGAGCCCAGATACTTACTCATGTTGAAAACACTTTATGATTGTGTGAATTGATTACGAGCGCTCGGTGAAAGGTCCCAAAGGACCGGGGGATGGCATATTCGGTCAGTTGTTACTCAGTTAGGGGTAACTCGGCCTTGTGTTGGTAGAGATCCGGTTTGGTTCTCGGGGATGTCCATCCAGAGGCATTCTCATGTGGCAATGGGGAGTTCCTTGGCCTGATCATTCGTTGGAAATCCAATTCCCAATACGAAACCTTGTACGGTATTAGTTGTAGAACCTGCCATTTACTTATGGTGGTCACCACTGTTTAGATGGTAGCTATAGTAGGCATAGTTCGAAATGTCTATGTTGGCTAAGATTTATATTCTACTTTCGAAATAAATTTTTCCTACACTATGCACTAATAATAATATCAAATGATCTTTTAAATGCGTGTCAAGCATCTTTGACTATCATAAGGAAAAATCTCCTCCGATTCTGCGTTTGCATTGTGTGTGTGTGCGGGAGGCCTTATGGTAGTCTCATTTTTAAAAGCATTGCGAATTGACTTTAAAAATATTCCTCTATTTTGATTTTTAAAGATAAATAAACTATTTTGAGTTCTCACACCAGTCACATGGCTGACTCGGAGTTTATTGTTTTCCTTCCTAAACTCTGGGTGCCCACCAATTTCTACACGGGCAGTCAAGAGTTAAGGTTTATCAGGATATTCTGGAATTGCTGGAGGCAAGCTGGATGGCATTGGCGTATTACTACTATATAGTATTTCTTTTCCGCTGTTTGATGTTGTTTGTTGTTGTATATTGTTGTACACTCTGATGATATGATGTAATGTATAAAATGTAATAACTGATATAGTTCTTTGTTTAAAGATTATTCATTTATTATTATATGATTGTTCCGCTGCGAATTGTGAGATTCTGTTATTGTTCTGTTGTCTTCTGTTCCGTTCTATTTTCTATTTTCTTTCCTCTCTATTTTCTATCTTTTCCCTCTTCTTCTGTCTCTTTCTTTTTCTTAAACATTGATAATTCGTATTTCTGTTCATCTTGAATTAATCTATGGAGATTAGTGTATATTCAAGGAGTACGGATTTGCGGGTCTTCACAGGTGGTATCAGAGCGTATGGTTAAGCGACAACCATGGTTCTGTTGGGTATTACTCATTAGAGATAGAGTCAGTAGTACTCTAGAATGAGTTGAGTGTAATAATAGCTATGAGAGCGTATTGTTAGTGAATATAAAATTGTTTTATATTGTGATGATTGGTTTGTTGAGTGGTATATGAACCTTCGTCGGCGCAGCCTCGAAACTGAATCGAAGGGGTTTCTAAACACTTGAATAGAACAATTCGGCACAATATTGTTTTAAATTGGGTAAATGAAATAATTTTACCTTAAGTATATTTTTATATATAAAGGAATAATTTTTTTAAGAATTATTAAAGTGTATATAAATTGATTGTTTGGTTGTTTGAATAATCTAAATAAAAGAATAATTGTATAAGAAAATGAATTATAAGTATGAATTATAATTAAAGTGATTTGCAATTGTGAAATAAACTTATATATATAAGAAGTGAAACTTTATGAATATGTTTATGAATATGAGTTGTAAGTAAAAATGAATTTAAGTTAAGTAAAAAAAAATAATGTTTAAAAGGAAGTATAACTTAAGAGATGTTGAATGAAGTTGATATTGGTATCAAAGTAAATTAATAAAGTTAAGTGATAAATGTGAACTTGAGTTTTATAAATGAAATTCAACTTGAAATGATTAACTAATTGAATGTAAATAAAATTGATATGAAATAATGAATATAAGTGTTAATTCATTAAATTCTAATGTTATTGGAAGTTGAATAGTTGAATAAAAATCAATTTAATTAAACCAAATTGAATGAATATAAGCAAAGGAATTTGGTTGTAATTGATATACATTGGTTGTTATATGGTTGTTAGTTGATTGTGTATAATTCATTAAGAGTTAATAAAATTGGAAGCTAAAGTAATTGAAATCCAATTGGAAGTTAAATGAATCTTGAATAGAATTGAATTTGAATTGGAAGTGAACCAACTTGAATATGAATTAGTGAATATAAACTAATTGAGAATGAATGTTAGTAAAAACATCCACTGTTAATGAATCAAATGTGATTTAAATTGAAAACCCATTTCATTGAATATTAATGAGAATATGAATGAATATTTATTGGTTATGAATGCTAGTTGGTTGATGGTTGAATATATTGCTTTTATTGCATTTGCTATGTTGGCATGTATAGTTATTATGTTGCTATATGTTGTATATTGATACTATTGTCCATATACATGATTCTCATGTTGTTTGTTGAGTGTTTAGTAGGTGCGGATCGCGTTTGCTTCGCATTTGGAGCTCGCTTTCGCGCTATATTAGCTGTATATGCTTGCTAATAAAATATAAGGTACATATCTCGGATTACATACCGTACTTTTATACTTTTTTCCCTTCGGGATGCCTCATTACTTGATGAGATGTATATTTGTGATATATATATTGTCTTCTTTTTTTCGGATCGAGCCGCGCAAAGGAGACTATGGCGAATTTTTCCGAAAATTTAAGGCGTTAGAAAAAATTTGAAAAAATTGAAAATTTTGAAAACTTTAACTTTGATTTTGGAATTGAAGGTTAAACAATAGTAGTTGTTTTTGAAAAGATAACTAAGTATGATTTGAAAACTTAGTAAAGTTATTGTAAGAAGTTTAACTATGGATTTTGGAAAATTAATAAATTCTGTAACTTTTCTTACTTATTAATTTCGAGGACGAAATTCTTTTAAGGGGGGAAGATTGTAACGATCCAGGATTTTTAGTAATTTAAATTTGAATATTTAATTAATTTTATATATTAATAAGTGAATTTATAAGTCGAATAAATTTTATTTCGAATAATTGGATTTAATTGGATAATTAAATCGATAATTTAATATGTTAAATTATAGAAATAATTGAAAATTGAGTTAAATATGATTGAAAATGATTTGTAAAATTTTATTATATCATATTGGAGTTAGAAAGATATTTTAGAACTTTTAAAATCGAATTAAAAGTTAATTTGTGAAAATTGAATATTTTAATATTTAATCGACTAGTGAAAATAGTCAATTTTCGAACAGTCTCAGAATTGGACGAAGCCAGTTCCATTGGATCCGTAATAGTTAGTTATTATCGGATTTCAATTTTCGTAGCAATCGGAGTTATCGTTTGATCGTGGCAGCTCGAAACGCATCGAATTATTTTTAATATTAATTTAGCGAGTTAAAATAGCCATTTTTCAAACTGTCTCGGATTTCGACGAAACCAGTTTCATCGGATCCGTAATGTGATATTATTGTAAGGTTTCAAATTTCGTGTCAATTGGATTTACCGTTTGTCCGGTACAAATTAAAACGCCTAGAAAATCGTTTAAATCGGTTTAATTTAAATTGAACGTTTATTGCCATAACTCGCACAGATGTCCGAATTAGCTTTCGAAACCTGTTCCATTGTGTCTGGAACGCAGGGTAAATCCTAGAAATGCTAGTTACGGCGCGTAAATCGGAGTTCGGAATTCCCGGATGAATAGTGTTCAAAAATTTCCTATTAATAGCCCCCTCTCTCTCTAAAAAAAAATATATATATATAACTAAAACCCTAGCCGGCCGCCACCATAGAAACCGAAGGCCAGAAATCTCCAATTTTCATTCCTTAATCTCTCCCAATCCATTCAATATTTTTGAATACTTTCTAAATGAAAAACGGAGAGCTTCGCAATATCTTGAGATCCATACGGATATGATGAGGTTTAGTGTCGCGTGGAGGAGGAAATAAGGCCGCGTTCCCTGGGTGTTGCGCACGGAATTCAAGGCTGTAGGGGGGGCCGAGTTCAACCAGGCTACAGCCGAGTGTCGTGCTCGAGATGCTCTTCGACGTGGTGGTTCCTGATCGCGTTGGAAGTTGATGTGGTGGCCGTAGTTATTAACCCTAGTTTGATCTATGATGGGTTAGTTCGGCCGTGTTTTGTTCTGTGCACGCGTGAACGAGATGGAAGAAAGGGCGTGTGGCTATGATGCAAAGGAAGGGGATCTAACGGTAGATAATAGTTTAGGTTTAAATTATAAAGTTTTGTTGTAAATTATTATAAGTTAAAAATTCGTGTAACTTCATAAAATCATATCTTTTTCATACGAGGTCGAAAACGCGCGAAACAGGAAGCATTGGAATCGTATGGACGAGCACTACGCGATGGAATTGGATTGGAGTCGTTTGGAGTTAGTGAGAATTTTGGGTAAAATTAAACGTCCGTTTAATTTTATTCGAAATAAATCGCTAAAACGGAAATAAAACTAAGGTGAGAACTTCTCACTCAATCGAATCGGTTTCGATTTTATTTTAAATAGTTAGATTTAAAATATTTGAATGCATGTTTGAATGATGATTGTTATCTATTGGTTGTTAAAATAGACATTATGCGCCGCTAGTAAGCGGATGTTATTTGTTAAAAACATATACCGCGAATATTTCATAAACAGTGAAATTGGTATTATATATAATAGCAATATATATATATATTGGCATATGTATATATTGCAGTTATTGATTTTCCGCATTTGTATAGCGGATAAGACCCTATTGCGCCGTCTATTAAGCGGATAATATTTTAAATCCCATATACCGCGATAATTTCGTACTGGAGCGAAATTGGTATTGTGCTAATGTTTGTGGATGCAGGAAAACAGGTTGGAGGGATCCAACAGGATTCCTCAACAGTATTTATTTGATTTTGAATATTTTGATATTCGTTGATTATCATATCGATATATGATGTCGTTGTTGTCGTGATTGACTATTTGGTATGTAGTATCATTGGACCAAACTTTGGAATTTTAAAATGATTTTAAAGTGATTTTTGAAAATATACTATATGTTTGGAAATTGATTCATTTTAAATAAATAAACGATATAATTTTTAATGTTATAAAAATTATGATTTTTGAGAAATATAGTTAAAAACTGATTTTTGAAAATACGGGGTTAATGATTTTATAAAATAGTTAAAACGGGATTTCTGAATTTATTATAAAAGTTTAAATATAGGATTTATAAATTTGATTATTTTATAAATCAAAATGATGAAATTATAAAGGAGTAAAGATGTTTTAAAAGAGTATAAATTGATTTATATAAAAAGATTTATAAATTGATAATTTATAAATGAAAATATTGAATTATAAAACGAGTTTTTATAAGTGTTAGAATGAATTGTGAATGAATTTCATAAATGAATGAAATTTATAGAATTATAAACGGTGAAATTATAAATGGAATTTTATAAGCAGTAGGTTTATAAAATTTATAAAGTTATTGAAAGAATAGATTTGAATAAATAATTGAATCTTATAAGTTATAAGATTTATAATTATGAAGTTTAAAGGAACGATTTAGTAAACAAATAAATTATAAGTGTTTAACTTAAAATATAGACCTTTGGTTTATAATTGAGTTATGAATTGAATAGGTTAATAAAGGAATTTATAAACGTTGTTTTATAAATTCGTAAACGACTTATTTTGATAAGTAAATTTTTATAACTTATTTATGAAGTTATATTCACGTTTTAGACAGTGAATAATCCTTTAAAATGAAATGTATAGAAATGATGAAATTGGTTAACGTAGTATATTCACGTTTTTGAATAGTGAATAAGATGTTAAAGAAAATGTTTAAAATGTGATATTTTAAACAGAATTAAAACGATCTAACGATGTTTTAAATGTGTTAAGATTCGAAACCATAGATTTCAACATTTATTGTTGAAATAGACGTTTTCGAGAAATAGAAGGAAATGGTAGACTATAACACTGTTGTTATAGTAAATGATTTCCGAAAGGAAATGTTTTGTATAGTATTGGGATTTATATATCTATTTTAATTTCGAATCCCTATACTAGTGATTTTGGGACGTTGTAACGATGTTTTACGCAACATTTGTTTTGGCCCAAATAAATATGTTTAAGAGAATGATTTCCTTAAAGAATGAAATATATACTTAATCTCGATTGAAGTATATTGAATATTTTCCAAGTGTTGAAAATAAATAAAATTTGTGAATTACTTATGAATGAATAAGTATGGAAATATTTTTCCAATGTGAAATGAAACGTTTAGAGAATATATCTTTTTGAAGATAAATGGAAATGAATAATTGAAATCGTTTATTCATAGATATTTTGGATTATAAATTCACTAAGGAATTTATAAAAGAAAGTGGAATTTGTTTAAAAATAAATATTGATTTATTTTTGACATATTGAAATTATATATCTTGTAAAGATATTTTTGGGAAATAAATAATTTGGAAAATTATTTGGAAACTGGTGATGTGTGCATATCCGTTGATAGTTCAATAACCGACTATCAATATTTCCCTTTGAATGGGTAATTGATGTGATTTGTTTGAATTTGAATGCCACACTTATTTTTGAATAAGCGCTCACTATTCGGGTTAACCGGGAAAGGACCATGGGGTCGTATAACCCATTCCGAATATGTGATACGTCGTTATGAATTGCATTTGAAGACCGGTGTTGAAGACCGGATCTTTTTGAAAGCGAAAGGACAACTCGTCGATTGTCTTTGCACCGAGTAGCTACGGTATAGAGACTCCATATGTGATGGGAAGTCCGGACGTGATTAGAGATTATCCGGATTGCAAGGACTTCTTTGTAAGTGCCTTCGGTTCTGTCCGATCCCGGAACAGACTTGTATGGATTATGTCTGACGTTACAAATTGAGATATAAAGCAGATTTCTTTCAAATATATTTCTGTTGGTGGCGGAGAATTTATTCTCTTAGCTTAACACCCTTAGAGGTTATGTAGTTGAAGGTTATCAGCGATATATTCCCATTTTGGTAATGTGACATGCTGAGTGTTGATGTGAAATGATCATTGTGTTGATTATTTGTGATAGGATCATTTATTTGATCGTCTATCCTGGTGATCATTTCTATGATCATTTGTTGACCCAAAACATGGCTTTTGTATAAAGTATGTTTTTGTGGACGTGACTTCGTCGAGCCTCACACCCCGGGAATGGTCAAAACAGGAAAGATGCAGCAAGGTTATGAGGGGTAGCGCCCATTAGGGTATGTGCATTTCCTTCTGGAAAAGGGTGGTATCATGGTATGGAGCCCAGATACTTACTCATGTTGAAAACACTTTATGATTGTATGAATTGATTACGAGCGCTCGGTGAAAGGTCCCAAAGGACCGGGGGATGGCATATTCGGTCAGTTGTTACTCAGTTAGGGGTAACCCGGCCTTGTGTTGGTAGAGATCCGGTTTGGTTCTCGGGGATGTCCATCCAGAGGCATTCTCATGTGGCAATGGGAAGTTCCTTGGCCTGATCATTCGTTGGAAATCCAATTCCCAATACGAAACCTTGTACGGTATTAGTTGTAGAACCTGCCATTTACTTATGGTGGTCACCACTGTTTAGATGGTAGCTATAGTAGGCATAGTTCGAAATGTCTATATTGGCTAAGATTTATATTCTACTTTCGAAATAAATTTTTCCTACACTATGCACTAATAATAATATCAAATGATCTTTTAAATGCGTGTCAAGCATCTTTGACTGTCATAAGGAGAAATCTCCTCCGATTCTGCGTTTGCATTGTGTGTGTGTGCGGGAGGCCTTATGGTAGTCTCATTTTTAAAAGCATTGCGAATTGACTTTAAAAATATTCCTCTATTTTGATTTTTAAAGATAAATAAACTGTTTTGAGTTCTCACACCAGTCACATGACTGACTCGGAGTTTATTGTTTTCCTTCCTAAACTCTGGGTGCCCACCAATTTCTACACGGGCAGTCAAGAGTTAAGGTTTATCAGGATATTCTGGAATTGCTGGAGGCAAGCTGGATGGCATTGGCGTATTACTACTATATAGTATTTCTTTTCCGCTGTTTGATGTTGTTTGTTGATGTATATTGTTGTACACTCTGATGATATGATGTAATGTATAAAATGTAATAACTGATATAGTTCTTTGTTTAAAGATTATTCATTTATTATTATATGATTGTTCCGCTGCGAATTGTGAGATTCTGTTATTGTTCTGTTGTCTTCTGTTCCGTTCTATTTTCTATTTTCTTTCCTCTCTATTTTCTATCTTTTCCCTCTTCTTCTGTCTCTTTCTTTTTCTTAAACCGTAATATTTCGGGTTTCCGGCCTTCGATTTCTCGGCAGTCGATAAAGTGAGTATCGATGTTGAATTTTCGAAAGTCGAAAATTTTCGGGACGTTACACCTGGTAAACATTAATTTATGATAACGGTGAAAAATAATGTTTGGCTGCGAGGCAGTTAAGTCGTGAGTTTGACCATGAGTCGCGAGTACGTTGAATGTGTATGTAGTGGTGAAGTCAATAAATGTTATAGCGGTAGGATTAGATGGTCTAAATGTCAGTTATGGCATGGTGGTGAAGGGTGATGGAAGTGATAGAGTAAGGAGGCAGCGAGAAGAAGCGATGGTTATAGGGATGGTGGAGTTTATCTATGATGAAGTTGAATTTGCGGTAGCAGGTTGAATGTGTGGAGAAAGGTATGAGTTATGTCATAGGATGGTATGCAGGGAAAATGTTGAACTGATGTAGGATGTTGTCTAGTGAGAAATGAGGTGAAGGCAGTGTAAAGCAGTAGTGGTGGACAATTAGAGGAAGGGTTGAAGCTGCAGTTAAGTGAGAATGTTGCAGTGTTTATTGCAAGCAGAAGTGCCACTGGTTTGTATATGTTGACAAGTAGTGTTTGTATGGGATTGTGGCAGGAGGGAGTTGATGAATGTGACAGTGGTTAAGAACAAGGGAGGAGCAATGTGATTTTGGTGGCAACAGAGTATGTAAGAAGTGCACAATTGTGCAGTGATATGGGGTAATGGGTGGTTGTGGAACTGTTGTGTAGGCAATGCCGTGGTGGTTGCAAGTAGTAGTGGTATTTTGTTTTAGTGGTTGGAGATGCTTTGTATGGTGGATAAAGGAGTGGTGATGGTATGGATAGCAATGATGGTTTTGTCGTTGAGTGGTGACTGTCTGTAATGAAAGTGAGGGGAGATGAATGTGTATTTCACCGGAGATGCAAGAAGGATGGTAAGGTAGTTTTAGTTGATGGAACTGTGGTTGGAATGATGCAAGAAGGGTGTAGTTGATGGTTGTTCAGGTGGCACTGATGGTTTATATTAGCTGTAGTAGCTACAAGATGAACTAGTTGCATGTATGGTGAGGAATATGATTGTGAAGGTGTAGTAGCTGCAAGGTGGAGATAGTTGATGATGTTGCAGCAGTGTTTGACGGTGTTTGGGTTAGGAAGATGATGAGGGGGAAAGAAGTTGCAGTGCTTTGTTGTGAAGAGTTCAGGAGCAAGTGTTGAGCGACAGTGGTGTGTTTTGCTGATGAAGCTGGTTGTTTTGGACTGGTTTGTGGTCGTTTGGTGGTGAATGTGAAGGAAGGTTTTTGAAATGTGGGATGTTTGAAGGGTAATGCAGTAAGGGGAAGTGTGTACACTGAACTGATGTGCACCGACAGTAGTAGGATATGTGCAAGTAGAAATGTTGACAGAGGGGCAATGGTGGTGGTTGATTTGGAATGTAGTGGTGAGGTTATAGGAATGCAACAGTGGTTGGACTATGGTGGATGTGGTAGTGTTGATGGTATGGATTTTGTAGTGTTGGTGGTAAGGAATGTGAACGGCTCTAAGTGGGCTGTGAACAATATTGTTGGAGCAAAGTGATGAATGGATTAGCAATGTTAATAGGGGATGTGAGAAATGTATGTATGACTATATGTTTGAGGTGATGAGTGTATTGTGGTTTGCAGAGGCAAAAAGAGAAGTCGGGGTGTGGACGTTGGATGAAGTGGTGCTTGCAGAGTGAAGGTCAGGGATGTGTTTGAGGCAGTATGAATAGTAAATGTAAAAATTGTTGAAATAAATGCAAATTGTAAAGAAATTGTAAAGAAAATGAAATGCAAAAGGTCAGGGAGTGTTCACTGTTTTCGGTAATATGGAGTTGCAGTGAAATGTTTGTAGGGGTAGAAGTGGTCGTGATGGATGTTGAAGTGTTGGCAAGGCAATTGTGTTGCTTGCTGTTTGAAGTATAGCTATTTATTGTGCAACATAAAATGATGACAATATAATCGTTTATTATGTATGATAATTCAAAACTTTGATATTTACTGTGTATTAGTACAACATAAAATGTATGACAGTATAATCGTTTATTTCATATGCACAGTTGTATTAGTACAACAAGCTTGAAAAACAACATAACTAAATAAAGTTTAACTAGTGTTTGTAACATGCATAGCTTATTACTCGTTACTCAGTTTACCCTGCAATAGTTCTACTCATTTACCATACTCCTAACAAAGTTAAACAATTTACATAAACATATAGTTGTACACATGGAGAAAGCTACAGCTTGTATAGTATTGATCTTTTACTATACTAGAAGCACTCTTGTTTGTATTGATTAGGAAATGATTTTTGTTGTGCAGTCAAGATTCATGGTGGATGAAGCATACAAGGGTTTATTGTTTAAGATGTTAGGAGTACGATGGAGAGAGGCAAAGTCAAGATTAGTTTTGGCTATTAAAGTAGCTTCTACTTGCCCTGGCGCTTCCTCTAGATTAGCGATCTAAAACCGGATACTATAGAAAATGTTCAAGAGTGGAACAACTTTGTTAAGGAAAAGTTGTCGAAGAAATTTGAGGTAATAAGTTGAATTTTATTCAGTATAAATTAAAAGGTAAATAATAGTTTATTAATGAATTTCTCCTATGTAGGAAACTAGCAAAAAATTCAAAGCACTGAGAGATAAAAATAAACTTCCACATACAATGATTAGAAAGGGTTATGCGAGATTAGCTGAAGATATGGTAAGAAATGCATGTACATTTACATCAATAATTTTTTTTCTTCGGTTCGTCTTCTTACTATTATTATTTGCAGAAAAAGTAAACTGGAATATCAAATATTAGCAGAGACGAGCTATGGTGCAAAGCCCATACAAAGAAAAATGGAGACCCACCGAATTCCGTTGTTGCCGATTGCATCGTAAGTTTTTTTTATTCTTTTGAAATATAGGTGTAGATATTTATTCAAAACTCATATGTACTTGACATTGAGGGATCAATATTTCAGCGATTCAGTCATATATCAGCTCATATATATTTTCTACGGTCAATATTTCACTACAAATATTAAATACATTGAACTAAACATTTAGGGATGATAGTTTATTCATATTTCATTTTTCTTGAAATGGTCTATTTTGATTTGTAGGCTAAGATAAAAGAGCACAGTAGTGCTCAGAGCTCTCATGGAACAACATCGGTAAGTGGAGATGGGGTGTCACATGTTTTTGGAAATGAACATAGGGGAAGGGTGAGAGGGCTGGGTTTTGGTGTAGTACCATCTCAAATGGGTGTTTATTCAACTAATTCAAAAAAGGTGATTGCATTGGAAAATCAAGTAACTCATTTGGCGGCTAGAGTAGAAGAGTTGACTAATTTGGTCATGACAGTAAGTTTATATTTAATTAGCTATTGTTAATAAATATGTGATATGTGCTTATGAATTACCCAATCATCTCTTGTACTTTTAGAAAGAAGAAATGTTAATGTGGCGGATTTGGAGATCGCTGAGGCTCATACATCTCAGGTTAGAATATATAAATAATCCTAAATTAGTATATGAAATTTTGGTTTTTTTGCTCTGAGAAATTGTTGTTCATTAATCATGGTAGTAGTTTAATTAGTTTAATTAGTTCACATTTCATTTATTTTTAGAAAAAAAAGGGAAAAAAAACCTTTAGGTGACACCGCGACAGTAAGTTCCATACTTACCTTTTGAATCTCAGTATTTTTGTATAACCTTGTTCCATGGTTTTTTGCTTGCAGTCACACCGCGAGAGTGACAATATACAGGTTCAAGATCAGCTTACCATGGATGGTTTGGTGAAAAAAAGTGCAAGCTATTGGGTTGGCAGAAGAACGTAGTTGCAGAGGGGACGATAGCAAGCACTGATCCTGATGCTTCAGTACATTTTGTAAAGCTCGGTGAAAATGCTTGGAAAGTATGGGTCAATGTAGCGGTGGAACCAAAAGCCTTTTTATTTAGGCCAAATTCAAAGATGCAGACTATCAAAGAGGCCGTTGGATCAACCGTCACGTGGTATAAACACATCATCTCTGTGGTATAGTATGATTGTACGTATAATGTGATATTTGTAGCAGACTATTATGTGTTAATGCTTTATGTATTTGGCATGTAAACTTATCGAACTTTTCGGAGTGTTAGAATTCTATGAATCTAGCTTTTAGTCTTTTCGTATGTGATTTTAATTATTTTACGACAATATTTAGTATTTGTATGGATGTATTGCATGGATGCTGCTGTAATATTTTTTAAAATTTGCATTTATTTTGCAATGGGCAATGTGCGTTGTTAAATGAGCTTATTAAAACGGCCAACAAAGTTGTTAAATAGGTATTTTACAACGGTCAATACATGTTGTGAAAAAGGCTATGCAACTAGTATGGTTAGTATATTGCAACGGGTTATGGTCGTTGTATTATAGTCTATTACAACAGTCATAACCCGTTGTAAAAAGGTATACTGCAATGGTTTTTACAACGTGCTTTGCCCGTTGTAAAATGTGGTGGATCTATTACAACGAGGCCTATTACAGCGGGAACGTGCCCGTTGCGAAAACCATATTACAACGGGCATTGCCCGTTGTAAAAAGACTGTTTTGTTGTAGTGTCATTGGCCATGTGCAACATTGTCATTTCTACCAACATCTCATCCATGGTCCCCATAGGTACTTAGGCCACCTATATTTCTCTTAGCAGGTAATTTAAGCCCTTCACGTACTTCATGGCCTTTTTCATAGGTGAGTCTATTAGGATTTTTCCAAATTTATCCAATTCAGTAAACATAGCTATGTACTCCTTAAGGGTAAAATCTTCTTATCTCAACTGAATGAAATTTTCCAATTGCAAGCTAACCTCTACTCTAGACATGAATCTCATCTCGAATCGGTCCTTGAATTCATCACAAGGGAATATCCTCCCTGGGTGCTTATCAGTCTCAAAGTTCCACCAATTTAAAGCGTCATTCCTAAGGTGCCAGCTGTCATTCTTCTTCTTAACTGATCATCCAAACCAAGCTCTCTAAATATCTTATCACGGTTACCAATGCATGCTTTAGCTTTCGAATATCCTTTAGCTCCAAAGTATGTCTTCTCTCTCATATTTAGAAATTTCTTACATCGCTTAGGAAAGTCGGCAGGATGTGGTGCTGCATCAAGGCCAGGGCATTGGGTGCTACCGGTGCAGCTGGAGGAATAGGAATCTGCCCGACAGTCCTAAGATATTTTTTAAACCATTCGGAATTCCACAAATAGGTGGTCCTCCCTAGGTAAGGTTCCCTTGTTTGGAAGAAGATTGATGATCAGCCATATCAGCTATCTATAGGTTAAACCTTTAGTAACGATTTCCTAAGACGATATTTACCTGCAGAAAGAAAAGAAAAGTTTGCCTAATGTTTGTGCGTATGTTCAAGAAGAGGGGGGTACGTGTGTGTATGTGTAGTAAGAACTCTTTCGAAAATTATTTTCAAAAAACCTTTTTCCAAATAATAAACACATCTCTCATACTTATAGTTTTCCCCTTTGATCGGGTAACCTAGGACACTGATACCAAATGTAAAAACCCGAAACATGCCTAAATTTCAACCCAGAAAAGGCCCATCAAAATTTTGTTCCATTCTAAGGTAAACTGTTGGTAGTAAAAAGAAATAATATTACAAAGCGATAACAAAACTTTCAAAATTCACAGCGGATGGAACAAAATACAATGGTAAAGTGTACCCATTTATTTCAAAAGCAGAAAAATGTCACAACATAAAATCCCATAAAATCCATAATATAATATCCATTACAATAATTGTTTAAATCCATGGGTTTACATGAAAGCAAATAATAATAAATACTGCCACTTGCCAAGCTTTCTCATCTTTAAGCATCATCACCACCATCATTCCATCTTTAACCTATGTAACGACTCGTATTTTTTAATTATTTTAAATTATAGGATTTGATATAATTATTGAAAAATTATTTAAAAATAAATTTTAACGAATTATTAGTATTGATGTATCCGATGATTAAATTGTTTGAATTTAATAGTGGAATTATGTAAATAATGGAATTCTGGATTTAATAAGAATGAAAATGGCATCGAAAATGGATTTAAATTTTATTTAAATATGAATGGAGATGATTAACTTTTAAATTTGGATTTAAATGCGAATAATTAAAAATTGGGAATTTTATATTTTAATTAACGAGTAAAAATAGTCATTTTGGCAATTGTCTCGAATTCCGACGAAACTAGTTTCATCGGATCCGTAAAAGTAAGTTATTACAGGATTTCAAGTTTTGAGGCGATCAAAATTGTTGTTTAGCCATGCGAGCTTGAAACGCGTAGAAATCAATTTAAGAAATTCGATAAAATAAATTAACTTTGAAAATCTAACTTACATATACGATCGAATTAGGCCTCAAATTAGTTCCATTGTGTTCAGAATAGGGGTTAAACATTATAAACGCCAGGCGGCACGCCTCGATTAGAGTTCGGATGATTTTGGACCTAACTATATAAATATTGCACGCATATCGAAATAAATTATTATTTTATTCTAAAACCCTAATTCATTTCTATGGCCTCATTTCATATTTTCAACGGCTGAAATTAATTGATTTTCTTTCCTTAATTTCTCTCAATCCGTTCATCGAATTCAAAAACTTCTAACATAAAAGTTGTAGATCTTGGCGAGCTCTTCAAATCCATACAGTTGATCTAAGCTATTTGATCACAAAATTGCCAGGATTTTTCTTCAAAGGCCATGCGTTTTTAGGGGTTTTTAGCACGGACGGAGGCGGCGAGTTCGAAGGTGCTCGTGGTGGAGATGGAGCGGACCAGGGCGCTGCAAATAATGGCCATCGATCGTCGTCTGGCAATCCTTGGTGGTGCACGTTCTTGAATGCTCAAGCGGATGAATGGGTTACTGGATGCGTGAGTTACGTAAAGAAGAAGCAGGTATGGTAAACGTATTTTAGTTATTTTATTATTTTATTCATTGAATAATATAAACCGTATAACTTGTAATCTTAATATCTTTTGCACATGAACTTGGATTTGGGCGCGGTTTTCTCCGTTGCAATCGCATCAAAATTTCAGACAACATGGATTTGGTTTGATTAAATTCTACGATTGTTGAAATTTGGAGCTATTTTTGGATTTTAAGTCGATGGAAAAACAAAGGTGAGTGTTCATATGCTCATAATTGACTGAAATAATTTTTATATTAGTTAATTTATATCGTGAAGTGATTTAAATCTATTAGTTGTTATTTGATAAATTTTATTGACATTTAAATTGACAGTTAAAATTTAATTAGAATTTAAATACTAGTAAAATTCCCGATCTATCAATAATTGGCTGATTATTGTAATTATTGACTGTTTGGATGATTCGTTATGATGGATGCTATTGGTTGATATTTGGATGTTTATTTATTTTGACATATCCTGTATATTACTTATAGTATATAAAACCGTAAATTGAGTTATTTCGAATAAATTAAGAAATAGGTTGAAATGATATATAACTATGGCATTTATTTTGGATTGAAATGATATATATCTATCCCTAAAATTAAATTGAAATAATTGATTCACTTGGATATAGGATAGAGAATTATATACGGACACTGAATTGGTTGAATTAAATGATTTTAAAATTTTAATTTAAAATTATTTAAATGATTTGGTTTTAAGAAATAAAATCGAATTTATGGAAATCGTATCATTTTTGAACTGGAGCTCAAAATGTTAAAATTTAAATTTGGTAAACGAAATTGTTTGAATAATCGAAGTTGATATTTTTGTGCTATAATCGAAATATGATTTGAAGTTCAGAAATTTATCTGTTTTAAAAGATTGGACTTTTATTCGAAATTTGAATATTTCTAAGTAAAAGTGATATAAAACTATATTTTGATACTTAGCACAGAATTGAAGTTTATTTGAAGATTTGGATTTTAAATTGGATATTGAAGGAAAATTTGTTTCACATGTTTTAAATCGATATTTTGGAAATCAAGGTCGAACTGATATAAATCGAAATGGTTTAAATTTGACTAATTGAGTTGAAATTAATTTGGAATTGGAATTGAAATTGAAATTTATTTGGAATTGAAGTAAAAATTTGTCTTGAAATCGGAATTGAATCGATTAAATCGAATGGAAATCGGAACCTTTTTGAATTGGGAAATTTGGAATTTGACCGGTTTAACTTTGAAACTGTTGTCAACTGAATTATTTTTGTATAAAAGGTTTAAAATATATATTCTTTAAATATTCAAATTATTTTGATTT
This sequence comes from Allium cepa, assembly GCA_030765085.1. Lineage (NCBI taxonomy): Eukaryota > Viridiplantae > Streptophyta > Magnoliopsida > Asparagales > Amaryllidaceae > Allium > Allium cepa. Next base: position 379,151,454 of record CM060932.1, read on the forward strand.
TCCAAACAATTTTACTATATAAACCATTTTATTGCTCAAACTATTTTCTATTAAACTATTTTGACTATTAAATTATTTTAAAACTATTTAAACTATTTTCTAAAATTCAAACTGGTCAAAAGGGTGAAATGTTTTATATTTAAATCTTGTATTTAAACGCATACTGGGTTAAAGTGAATTATAACCAAAATTGTAATTCGAATCAAGTTTTGAAGTGAAATCGATTTATCGAATTGAATTAACATTTTGAAGTAAAAATATGGTTTTTTAAGCGAATATGATGATTTCGAAATAGATTTGATATTGAAGAGAATATGATGATTTCAAAATGGATATGGTATATTTTGAGTAAATATGATGATTTCGAAATGGATTTTGATTTTGAATTATGATATTTTGAAATCAAGTACGAATTGTTTTTGAAATATAAAAGTACTAATCGGTGTGTAAAACGACTTTTGATTGTTAAAGTAATCGGGGCCTCTTATTGGCATACTTTCTGTCAATATCAAAACCACTTTGACAACCGTGTATGCGGTGGATGATATCTAGAATGTAGCTGTTGAATTGGCGATGTTTACTGGAATGAAGTAAGAGAACGATGATGGATAGCCTTGACACTCATGTCATAATTAAAATGACTAAAACAGGAGCCTATGTCTGACCATTAATGTTAGCTACCTCTAGCGACGTTGATCTCTCGTATTACTATTGTGATTTCGTATTCGATGGGTGCACCTTTTGTCGGTTGGACAGATTGTCACGGTCGACCATGGATGGGTTACGACCAGCCAGAGAAGTAAACTGGTAGAATCCTTAGACATTACCTCACGTGTCTTGTCATATTTATCCCTATGCGAGCCTATAACGATTTTGGTTCAAAACTGTACAAATGTGTTAGAGTGGATCAATGTAAAGCCTTAACGCTATTTGATATTTATTTTACTGATAGACATTATCTATTATAGCATATACTATTATATATAGATAGTTTGACGGATCCTTAGGAGATGGAAAATCCCGTAACATCTCTTAAGTTGTTGCACTCATATTTTATGATATTGATTTGCCTTACATAATAGTATTTTAGTTCTGACTCGAGTGTTTTGTCTTTTCGTTATGCTCGGGTCAATCCTGAGTTTTTTTTCCAACATACTAAATATTATTCTTTGGAGGACGAAGACAAGGATTTTTGGTATATTGCTATTACTATTATTATCCCCTGCATCATACTATTCTACTGTATTGATTGTTTATCATTAATGTATATATATGTATATATATAACTCTGATAAATGTGTATAGCTTATAATCAAATGTACAGTAAACAGCTTCGTGAACTGTTATTTGATTATTATATTTTGTCGTTTCGCTGTGCGATTCTGTGTTTGTTTTCTTCTACTTTTCTTATTTTTCTTATTTAACATCATTGATTATCTATGTTTCGGATTGTTTAAGTTGGACATGTATGGATTATTGTCGATTTAAACCTTTCGAAATGTGGGTCGTCACAGTTGGTATCAGAGCGAGGTTTAGTGATAACCTTGACATTGTGAGGTTTGACTTATTAGAGATAGGGTAGTAATACCCTAGAATGAGTCTGTTTGAGCGCGTATATATATATGAAAGAGCGTACTTGTTAGTGTTATAAAATGTTTTATATTGTGTTTACTTATCCTTTGAGTTGTTTATGAATTCTGGTCGATGTGGGGGACGCCATGTGATCAATAGGGGTAAATGAAATAATTTTACCTATATTATTTATATATATATAATGATAAATTTTTAATGAAATTGTTGTTAGGCGATGATAATATTCAATTATCGTCAATTATTGGTTGAATTAAAACAAAAACGAATACTTAATGAATTTTATTTTATAAAGCATTTGATAATTAAATTAGATTGGAATCAATTAAAATAAGAAGTGCTTAAGATGACCAAGTTGTAAATTAATTAAATATTCTGGTAAATTAGTTAAGGAAATTTGTATAAGTATATTTATAATACAGCTTATATATAGAAATGATTTTTTTAAAACTGAGAATTTTAGAATTAAAATCCTTTTGTTTCCAAAATTTGTTTTCGAAACCTTTAAAATTAACAATAATATTATTTGAAAGTGTTTTAAAAAAAACATTTTGAAACTATTTTTCAAAGAAATAAAGCATTAAACTCGCTTTGGTTGTTGGGAAATAATTCTGAAGATGACTGCTGCATCGCAAGTATGCATTTTCGAGTTTTTGAGTGAGAATTGCTACCTAAAGGAATTTATTTTCGATTAAACAAGTTTTCATTATGGAAGAAAAATATTCTAAGTACAATTTAATAAATATATGAAATTAGTTTTGAACTTATAATTAAAAATAGGATATAAGAAATAAGTTTGTAACTTATACATTTGAATAGGAAAATAAAACCAAATTTAGAATGGTTAAATATTTGTAAGCAAACAAAGGAGAAATTTGAATTGGAGATAGGAAATAAATTAACTTGCTTAGCACTATTAAATGAAATGGAGTTAGTGAAATTAAGTAAATAAAATAAAGTCTAACTCAAGAAGCTTAAATAAAATGAAATGTATTTGAAATGAATTAGATAAAATGGAATTTTGAATGAATAAATTATATAACTTATAGACGAATTTAAATTTGTTGAATGAGAATGATAAGAAAATTTAACTGAATAAAATTAAATAAAATGAGTAATGGATTAAAATGAAATGATGTTTAACTTAATATTAAAAAAAATTGAATTTTATATTAGGTGAAACTAGACAAATTAGTAAAGTGAATTAAATTCCACTCAAGCTATAAAATGAATTAATCAAATGAACACGAATTTAAAATTTTAAAAATGAAATGTAACTTAAGTATGTAAGAAATTAAATAAAAATAAATGAGTGTAAGTAAAATTAATATGGTTAATTTAATTTAATTTAAATTGGATATAAACAAATAAACTGCAAGTGGAGTAGTTTAAATAAAAATTTAATGTTAACTAATATAATATGGAATAAGATATTGGAATAAATTATAAATTGAAGTTAACTTAATAGAGGTTAAATGAATTAATCATGGAAGAGAAATATATATTTATTAATATGAATTTTTTTATAAAATAAAGTTTATTTTAGTAAATTACTAATATTAATTTGAATAAATGAAGTGAATCGATGAATTAATAATAACTTAAGTTATGAAGTAATAATAATAAACGTGGGTTGTGTTGTATAAAATATTTGTAATAAACTTAGATAATTTATAAATAATGTTAGTATAATAAAAAGGAGGACATATTGAATGGAAATAAAATGAAATTCAATTTGAGCAAGGTTAAGTGGAGTAAATTTATAAATGATCCACCAATGAATTTATATGAATTAGGTTAAACAAAAAGTGAAACAATTGAAATATCACAAATAGAATTGAATAAAATTGAATATAATGAATTCTTAATGAATGTTAATAAATTCAAAGAAATCAAATGAATGTAAACCAATTAAATGTGGATGAAACAAATGTAAATAATTGAAACAAATCGATTGAATGTAAATATATTTAATTGTGACTAATCAAATGTGAATGAATGAATATTAGTTGATTGAATAAAAATGGATTGAAACCAAATTAGTTGAATGTAAATCAATTAAAAGCGAATGAATTGAATATAAATCCATTGTATGATTAATGAAATGAATATTAATAAGTGAATGTGAATTAAATTAAAATATATGGAATGTGGTATGGAATTAAATTACTTAAGTGCAATTAATTATTTGAATTATTGAAATGAAATAATGGAAGTGAAGAAAAAATAAATGAATGTAACTATAAACGAGTGTAAATTATTAGAATGTGAATTCATTAATGTTGATAAGTGCATGCAAACCAATTAGAAGTAAATAAAATTGGATGTTAATGTAAATTAATTGAAATCGAGTCAATTAAATTGTAATGAAATGAATGTTAATAAGAAATAAAGGGTAAATAAAAAAAATTGACACTGATTGTTTAAGATATGCAGATTTAAACTATTTTAACTATTTAATCACATGATTTAAACTATTTTAACTAATATCTTAAACTATTTTAACTATTTAATCATATAAATCCGCATATATGCTCCAAACGGTCTTCGTGTGTACCAATCTCAACTCAATTTAAGACATTAGTTGCATATAGAGATATAGAAGCATGTATAAGCCTAAATAACCATATAACATGGATTTTGAATTCTAATAATAAATACAAGCATAAATATACAACATACAACAATCATATGCAATCAAAACGGTGATAACAATGGTTTGCAACAAAAGAAACCATCCAACCATCAATATCCGTCCATTTAATCCAATTGAATTTATGGAAGTCGAATCGAACCGGAGCACGAAATGTTGAAATTTAAATTTGGTAAACGAAACTGTTTGAACAATCGAAGTTGATATTTTTAAGTTATAATCACAATATGATTCGATGTTCAGAAATTTATCTGTTTTAAAAGAATGGACTTTTATTCGAACTTTGAATATTACTAAGTAAAAGTGACATAAAACGATATTTCAAAATTGAGCACATAATTTAATTTTATTTGAAGATTTGGATTTTAAATTGGATATTGAAGGAAAATTTGATTTAAGTGTTTTAATCGATATTTTGGAAATTGAGCTCGAATTGATATAAATTATAAATTGAAGTTAACTTAATAGAGGTTAAATGAATTGATTATGGAAGAGAAATATATATTTATTAATATGAATTTTGTTATAAAATAAAGTTTATTTTAGTAAATTAATAATATGAATTTGAATAAATGAAGTGAATCGATGAATTAATAATAACTTAAGATATGAAGTAATAATAATAAACGTGGGTTGTGTTGTATAAAATATTTGTAATAAACTTAGATAATTTATAAATAATGTTAGTATAATAAAAAGGAGGACATATTGAGTGGAAATAAAATAAAACTCAATTTGAGCAAGGTTAAGTGGAGTAATTTTATAAATGATCCACCAATGAATTTACATGAATTAGGTTAAACAAAAAGTGAAACAATTGAAATATCACAAATAAAATTGAATAAAATTGAATATAATGAATTTTTAACAAATGTTAATAAATTGAAAGAAATCAAATGAATGTAAACCAATTAAATGTGGGTGAAACAAATGTAAATAATTGAAACAAAACGATTGAATGTAAATACATTTAATTGTACCCAATCAAATGTAAATGAATGAATACTAAATGATTGAATAAAAATGGTTTAAATCAAATTAGTTGAATGTAAATCATTAAAAGCGAATGAATTGAATATAAATCCATTGTATGATTAATGAAATGAATATTAATAAGTGAATGTGAATTAATTTATAATATATGGAACGTGGTATGGATTTAAATTACTTAAGTGCAATTAATTATTTGAATTATTGAAATGAAATAATGGAAGTGAAGAAAAAATAAATGAATGTAACTATGAATGAGTGTAAATTATTAGAATGTGAATTCATTAATGTTGATAAGTGCATGCAAACCAATTAGAAGTAAATAAAAATGGATGTTAATATAAATTAATTGAAACCGAATCAATTAAAATGTTAATCAAATGAATGTTAATAAGAAATAAAGGGTAAATAAAATAATTGACACTGGATAATGTAAATTCACATGGTTATGAATTAATTGGATTAAATGGACGGATATTGATGGTTGGATGGTTTCTTTTGTTGCAAACCATTGTTATCACCGTTTTGATTGCATATGATTGTTGTATGTTGTATATTTGTGCTTGTATTTATTATTAGAATTCAAAATCCATGTTATATGGTTATTTAGACTTATACATGCTTCTATATCTCTATATGCAACTAATATCTCAAATTGAGTTGAGATTGGTACACACGAAGACCGTTTGGAGCATATATGTGGATTTATATGATTAAATAGTTAAAATAGTTTAATATATTAGTTAAAATAGTTTAAATCATGTGATTAAATAGTTAAAATAGTTTAAATCCACATATCTTAAACAATCATATGCGGATATTGATGGTTGGATGGTTTCTTTTGTTGCAAACCATTGTTATCACCGTTTTGATTGCATATGATTGTTGTATGTTGTATATTTGTGCTTGTATTTATTATTATAATTCAAAATCCATGTTATATGGTTATTTAGACTTATACATGCTTCTATATCTCTATATGCAACTAATATCTTAAATTGAGTTGAGATTGGTACACACGAAGACCGTTTGGAGCATGTATGCGGATTTATAAGATTAAATAGTTAAAATAATTTAAGATATTAGTTAAAATAGTTTAAATCATGTGATTAAATAGTTAAAGTAGTTTAAATCCGCATATCTTAAACAATCAGTGTCAATTTTTTTTATTTACCCTTTATTTCTTATTAACATTCATTTCATTACATTTTAATTGACTCGATTTCAATTAATTTACATTAACATCCAATTTTATTTACTTCTATTGGTTTGCATGCACTTATCAACATTAATGAATTCACATTCTAATAATTTACACTCGTTTATAGTTACATTCATTTATTTTTTCTTCACTTCCATTATTTCATTTCAATAATTCAAATAACTAATTGCACTTAATTAATTTAATGCCATACCACATTCCATATATTTTAAATTAATTCACATTCACTTATTAATATCCATTTCATTTATCGAACAATGGATTTCTATTCAATTCATTCGCTTTTAATTGATTTACATTCAACTAATTTGGTTTCAATCCATTTTTATTCAATCAACCAATATTCAGTCATTCACATTTGATTAGTTACAATTAAATGTATTTACATTCAATCGATTTGTTTCACTTATTTACATTTGTTTCATCCACATTTAATTGGTTTACATTCATTTGATTTCTTTGAATTTATTAACATTCGTTAAAAATTCATTATATTCAATTTTATTCAATTCTATTTGTGATATTTCAATTGTTTCACTTTTTGTTTAACCTAATTCATATAAATTCATTGGTGGATCATTTATAAAATTACTCCACTTAACCTTGCTCAAATTGAATTTATTTTATTTCCATTCAATATGTCCTCCTTTTTATTATACTAACATTATTTATAAATTATCTAAGTTTATTACAAATATTTTATACAACACAACCCACGTTTATTATTATTACTTCATAACTTAAGTTATTATTAATTCATCGATTCACTTCATTTATTCAAATTAATATTAGTAATTTACTAAAATAAACTTTATTTTATAACAAAATTCATATTAATAAATATATATTTCTCTTCCATGATCAATTCATTTAACCTTTATTAAGTTAACTTCAATTTATAATTTATTCCAATATCTTATTCCATATTATATTAGTTAACATTCAATTTTTATTTAAACTACTCCACTTGCAGTTTATTTGTTTCTATCCAATTTAAATTAAAATTAAATTAACCATATTAATTTTACTTACACTCATTTATTTTTATTTAATTTCTTACATACTTAAGTTACATTTCATTTTTAAAATTTTAAATTCATGTTCATTTGATTAATTCATTTTATAGCTTGAGTGGAATTTAATTCACTTTTCTAATTTTTCTAGTTTCACCTAATCTAAAATTCAATTTTTTTTAATATTAAGTTAAACATCATTTCATTTTAATCATACTCATTTTATTTAATTTTATTCAGTTAAATTTTCTTATCATTCTCATTCAACAAATTTAAATTCGTCTACAAGTTGTATAATTTATTCATTCAAAATTCCATTTTATCTAATTCATTTCAAATACATTTCATTTTATTTAAGCTTCTTGAGTTAGACTTCATTTTATTTACTTAATTTCACTAACTCCATTTCATTTAACAATGCTAAGCAAGTTAATTTATTTCCTATCTCCAATTTAAATTTCTCCTTTGTTTGCTTACAAATATTTAACCATTCTAAATTTGGTTTTATTTTCCTATTCAAATGGATAAGTTACAAACTTATTTCTTATATACTATTTTTAATTATAAGTTCAAAACTAATTTCATATATTTATTAAATTACTAGTGCGTGGCCCGTGCTACGCACACGGGCAGTCGAGCTATAAAGATAGTTTAAGTTTTGAAGTTACTGTTTGGTGATTGTAACTGTATATATTTTTACTTTTTTATAGCGTTGAACTATGCTACCTTTCATATGACTTTGTGAGACCCGTAAGGATGGGTATATCATGATTCATGTTATAATACCTCAAAACTATAGATGCTCATGACGATTTCATTCTTTTTTTTAAATGCACTTAGCATTAGTCTCAGTCGAGGAAACCAACCCATTATAAAATACTCTTTTTTAGGACATCTAAATGCAAAATGTACGTTAAATTTTTCCTATTACTCCTTTATTTTATTGACAGTGTGTATAGATTATTACTGTATATTTGTATCATTATAGTACTATAGCATTATTTTGCTTATTCTGGCATCGAGATGAGTCTGCAATTATATGGTATATTTGCACTGTTCTACGATTTATTGGAATAATTGCATATTTTTTGACAATTATTCGATATAATTGCAGAAAGTACACAATTATATGGAATAATTACAAAAGTGTCTGTTTATTCTACTTAATTGCATAAAAGTGCAAGTATACAATTCTTTCATGTTTTTCAAATTTTAATTACCTGTGATAAATGAATTATATAATTGCTGATAAGAATGCGATTATTTTGAATATTTGCAGAACTAAACGCAATTATTCAGAATAATTGATGATAACTATGCAATTATTATGAAGAATTGCAGAGAAAGTCTGCAATTATATGGCATAGTTACACTTTTCTGCATTTGTAAGTAATAATTGCATACATTTTAAGAAAAAATGATGTTTTTCTTAAATTGCAAAATTTTCTACAGATACATGGAATAATTGCAAACTTACTGCAAATATGATTTTTTGGTATCACAATGGATCTCATTTTAAAGATTGTAAAATTTGTGATTGCTTGATGAAAACTGTATGCTGAACTGATATTTCTATAGAAATTTATACGCGTTTGAAATGTTAAAAATGTAAAAAGTATTTGGATCTTGTGGCGCAAATGGATTTGAAAATAGGGACCGGAATGTAAGTTTATTTTGAAAGGATGTTTTATCCATTTTGAAACTTATTAGGAATGTGAGCCAAACTTTCTCTGAAGAAATTGGTCAAATTAAATAAAATATAGAAAACTCAAATAGGGGAATTAGTCATCACCAATTAGAGGAATATAATGACCGGATTTTCCATTAATGCTATAAGTAAAGGTAAACCAATAAAGCATTTTCGTATAAAATATGTGAAAACAAAGAAATAGGGAGTTGAATTATTACCAACTAAAAGACGCAGGTGTTGGAATCTGAGAACATGTGATGGGTAGCAAGTATCCATGTAAAAAGGGATTGGAATTGGCAGTAAAAGCTGTGTAATCTAAAAATACAAAATTATCAGGGACATGATATTCATTTTCCATGTCAGTACTATTGAGTAAAATGAGTAACATCATGTTTTCCATGTCAACACTGTTGAGTAAAATGAGTAACATATAAAACATGCATTGATTTAGTTTGGTTCCAACTATGCAAAGACCTGTTCAAAACTATTATTGCTCTTAAAAGAAACGAAATAAATATATTCTATTTTTGAAACAGAGAATCACACAGTTCATAACAAATAATAAGAATGCGTGAAAACAATTTATGAACAACAATATAAAGTTAAACAAATTGAGACATGATGAAGATTAATTACATATTTAAAATTGAAATCTTTTAGTCTGACTTGGTGAGGTATCAATATCATATGCTAACTCATTGTATCTTCTGTCCCTTGGAAGCCATGCTAATCTCTGTAACGGTACCTCAAATTCTAATCAAGAATTACCACCTGAAATCAAAACATGAGCTTTATTGGTAATCTCAAACCGACTCAGAGTTGGATATCTCTTCACTCTTATTTACATCATCACTCTAACTTTTTTCCATCCATCCATTTTCTATGCATTTTATGCAAATTTCATTATTAGACATATGATGCATAATCTATAGGCATTCAAAAACTTGTTTTTAACTGCAGTATTTCCTAACTCAAAATTTCTATGAAATCCATAATAAATTAACATATTGATATACATTAAGGGGATATGAATGCACTATACATATAAAATCACCATTCAAATAATCTCCTAAATTAAATTATTTATTCCTAGTCCAAGTAGGATGTCTTACTGGAGAAGGTGCAAGAATTGTGTCTTTGTAAACATACTTCATGGATACCATAAATATACACTCTTCAATCATGTTATGATCATTCAATTAAGTACCCTCATAAATCATTTTAATAACTCTAAGTTCTGTAATTAAAATTTTAAGAAACAATTTACCGCTCTTTTGTAAAACTATAAACATTTCATGATATCCTATATAACCACTACAATAACAACAAAGGTTATCGCCACTAAATTAGGATATTCAACTAAAATCACTTGTGTGCACATATTTCTATGGTCTTAAGTTGATTAAATGTGTCTTATCTTGCATGACCAAGCAACTTATATATGTATTATTTTATCTCTTTTATATTTTTTCGCATAATGGATAAACGTACTATAACATATAAAAATGTAACTAATTAATCTAAATTTGTAGGACATATACCATCGTGGTTAATTACAGTTGATAAAATCATGCATCTTTTTTACTATAATCAACTTTATTTGACAATTGAAATATGCATTGATTGGTCGCAACTAATAAAATTGACTGTAACTGAACCATTTTGCATGACACATAGCTAGAACACAACCATAAGCATGTAAATACGACTATTAACTAAATAGAATAAATCTTATGCATAATACATGAAATAAAAAGAAAGTTCAACAACACAATACTTGATGTTGGTTTGATGTATTTGCTGTCACAATTAGTTGCATTTGAAGAATTGAAACACATTTAACCATCGACCTCTTAAGAATCAATACTTTGTCAATATCAAGCGCTAGCATGTCATCGTTAATAAAATCAAAACATATATTTTAAAATATAGCATACAGTACTTGAAAGCCTTTTCACTTCAGTATCTTGACACATAATTATCATTGTGTCTTCATTGATAGCACTGTAATTCAGTTAGAGAAGGTTGGTTTTTATGGAAAAATACGTTATGCTCCGACATGCACCACTTATTACACTGTACATTTATTTTTATGGATAGAGTTGGTTATATAAATTTGCTGTGCAGGATACAGTCACAAATTATACCGTGAATAATTACAGTAGCCAACTTATGTAATGAAGTGTTAAAATACAGAGCATAATAACATACAACTAATTGGTCGTTTAAACACATACAATTAATATAGCAATTCAAAATCCAATAGTAGTGGAAAATAAACGTGTTAAGCATTCATCATATAATCAGTAATTCTCACCTATTTTAATTCTTTAACCACTTAAATCATTCAAGTAGATGAAATCAATTTTCTGCTTTATTGTTTAGGTATTACATGGTCTTATATTAATCCCCCAAGATAGAATACCAGCGCATTTACATAATTTGTATTGTAAAGATTTTGAAATTAGACAAGTAATGTGTAATTTAATCTAAAATGTAAGATATATTTGCAAATTGAGGTTAGTCCATATAAGTTTGAATCGTTATTTCTTTAGCTACTTGTTTGTAATATGTTGACTTAATTGCCATTTCCTCATCTAAAACCCAAAAAATATACAGGTGTTATAATAATGTAGGAGATGAAATACAGTATGAATGCACACAACACACATACTTTCTCTTTCTTTTTGGCAATAATCCTTGAATTTTTTCTTCTTCAGATATTCATGTTCACATTGGATCTTGATATTCATTGTTCGACATGGTTGATTCATTAGCTAATTATATTTTTCATTTTAATGCAACCTAAAAATGATTACTGAACAATATAATTGCACTGTATCTGTTATCCCACCTTTTGGCAAGGCCGAGATATCAAGGAACTGACTGGAGAATAAGGATCATACATCCTCAGCATCGGGCTGCAATTGATAAGATACATTAAGCAAAGCCGTGAAAACCAACATTTCGAATTTCAAGTCAATCCGAGTTCGTATGCTCGTGTTATCACCAACGAAAAGTGGAGGAAATAGCCCTAGGTTCGAATCCATAAGCCAAGCCCTAGGTTCGAATCCATAGGTAGAGATGTCATTCGAATCCATCGGCCAAGCCCCTATTCGAATCCATCAGTTCGACTCCATATGGTTCGAAACCATCAAAAAGCATTCGTTCGAATCGGTTCAGATGAGTCACTTCGAATCCATGATGCAACCTCTTTTCGTATCCTTCAGGTTGAAGTCTTTCGAACCCATCAGGACGAAGTGCTTCGAATCCACCCTATGACCTTGCTTCGGATCCATCTTGCAATAGTGACTTTGAATCGATCGGATATGGTATAACATGATCGATACGAACAAGCACACATTCGAATCCATGAATAAATGAATATCTTTGAATCCACAAAGTCGAGGCGGCGAAAAATATGGAGTCGACCCAGTTGATTCGGAGTGAAGAGTGGGTTGACCCTGGAAATGCGCACCACGTCATCACTTGGGCGCGTGATGCCATCGATGCGACCCTAATCGATTCGACCCTAATCGATTCGAAGGGGATCGATTCGAACGAGACTCTTCAACCGAAAATGCAATCTTGAATCGATCATAACTCGAGATCTACAAGTCCAAATGCTATGAAATTTTCGCAGGAGCTTGCATACATGTTGAAGAATGTCCACACCCAATTTCACCTCGATTGGACACATTTTTGATCGACTCGAACTAGAGTTCGAATCGATCCTAAAGTGGGCCCGGATTTCCTGAGGCCAGGCGCGTGGGCCCCCCTCACGTGCCAAAAGAGGTCTCCCCAAATTTTAGGCGAAATTTCAACCTCCTACACCTATAAATAGAGCCCTTGGTCATTCAGAAAAAGGATCGGAGAATTCTTAGAGATAAAAGCACGCCCGGACGCTGCCAGAATCACTCCATATCGTCACTACTACTACTGATTTCGAATTTAAGTCTATTATCTGCTGTACTTTGCTCTAGAACACTTGTAATCTTCAAATATTAAGCAATAAAGTGATAAAACTTCATAGTGGACGTAGGCAAATCGTCGAACCACTCTAAATTATTGTCTTCCGTGCAATTTACTTTTCTTTGATTTGGAGTTTTTGTTAGATAACCCTCATTTTCAATTTGATTTCTTCATTTATTATCTCTTCAAAAGCTTCCGAAGGGTGTTGCCCAATTTTGGTGCAAACACTTTGGTGCTTTCACTGAGAAAACCCAGGTTTTCTCCTGCTCATTGGATCTGTCATCGATACCGGATTGAATAAATCTAAGAGAGAGATCCAGACTTCAATTTCAGACTCCTTCCATACTATTCAGATTTACCAAAATCTAGGAAAGGATTCTACACCTCAAGATGGTTAGCACGAGAACCACTTCTACTACCGCCGGCCAAGAAGGTCGAGATAGACAAAATCCTCCGCAACTACCTCCACCCAATCAAGATGATACCGGTCATTCAGATCCATCAGGTCCGGTCACTCGACAAGAGTTCCAGACATTACTTCAGGAACTAACCCAAAGTCGACAACAGCTGACTGAACAATTACGCGCCAATGTTGAGTTGACTAATCAACTAAACTGCCAAAGGCGTAGAAGATCCAGAAGGGACCAAGCCCCTCATTCCTCCACTGAACGCTCTGCCTCGTCTGATTACAGCGGCAGATCTACTCGTCCCAGGCTAGACGGAAGTCACGTGCATGCTACTGGTCACCCACAAGCATTAACTGTTGGGCAAGTAAGGGTTGGCCCTTCTGCCAGTTTTCGTACAGGACCCTCCTCCCGAGGAGGCACTGTCCCACAACATACTACGGATAACCAAGCCACCGCCACCGCAGTTGACATAGGAGTTGACACCCGAAATCACTCCAATCAGAACTACCACCAGCAGGAACATGTTCCAGGGCCATATGTCCCAGAAGACATCGAGCCAAGGAGGCGAGATACGGATCGTCAACAGCACCCGATCCTACCTTGCACTGTGGAACCCGACCACACATTGGCTTGCCACCCTCCGAATATAGCAACACCTGATCTCTCAGCTATGGTACGCCAAATGATTCGTGAAAGTCAGGGCTTAACAAATGACGATTGGGGAATCTCCCGTAGTCATACTCCGTTCACTGATGACATATTGTATGTTGAACCCCCTCGGCGATTCAGGATGCCGACTCTGCCCATGTATGAAGGAAGTTCCGACCCTAATCGACATATTCTGAAATATGAATGGTCGATGACTGCTGAAAGAGCTGATGATGCAGTAAAATGCCGTAGTTTTCCCATTTCTTTAGGGGGAATTGCGACGATGTGGTTTACACGATTACCACCATGATCTATCTCTACATTTGACTAATTGGCTACTAAGTTTGTTGAACAGTTTCGTATGCACATTGCCAGGCCTAAGGACGTAAATACTTTATCTAGTGTCACTCAAGCTCCATGAGAGACACTCAGGCGATATTTGGAAAGATTCAATGCCTCGTGTGCAGAGATCACTAACCCCAATGATAATTCAATCTTGATGGCCTTAACTAAGGGGATTGACCCCGACTCTGAATTTGGAAATTGGCTAGCTGGGAAACCTCCCGCATCGTTGGATCGTTTCTACTCCAAAGCCGCCCAATTCTTAAGCCGTGAGGATGCGAAACAATCTAGGAAGCAGGACGATGTGAGACCTAACAATGAAGGAATTCAAAGTAATGTGGTAGTTAAACAGTCAGGGTAGAGCTCGGGAAAAGTACAATTGAATATTCAAAACAAACAAACCCAGCCGAGAAAGGCGATAATAGAAATAAAAAGCAAGATCAGAATCGTGGCCCGCGGCGTAGGGCACAAATGTTTGAAAGCTATACACCACTGAACACGTCACTGGAAAACGTGTATCTACAAACTTGTAATGCAATGCAGTATAAGAAGCCAACTCCGAGCCATCGTCGGAGAGACAGATTCAAACAGGAAAGTTCTGTAGATTTCATGAAAGTTACGGACATAACACCAATGATTGCAGACATTTGCAAGATCTTATTGAAAAATTGATCAGGGAAAGGAAGTTAGATCAATTGGTGCGGGCACCACAGGCTGGTGGTGTGGGCCCATCGAACCAAAATCGTGCACAAAACCAAGAGAGACAGGAGGAGCTCGCTCGTACAGGCGGGAGGTTGGTTATAAATACAGTTAATGATGGTCCCCATCCAGCGGACCGAAGCTGGAAGGAAATGGAATCATACGCCAATTCGATCAGGCATATGGATTTCGAGAGTTGCAGTACGCTTGAAGAAGGGGCTCCGGCCAAACAACAGAGGACGATGGAAGATGACATCGTATTTAGAAACCGAGATGCTGATAAGGTCGAATCCCCAACTATAGACCCACTAGTCATATCTGCCCAGGTTGGTCCTGCTTGGATGAAGAGGATCCTGGTGGACAGTGGGAGTTTAGTAAATATCTTGTTTAAGAGAGCATATGATCAGATGAAGATGGAAGCCAAAGATTTAAAGCCTTGTCAATCTAGAATCCATGGCTTCGATGGAAGTGCTAATATACCCACTGGATTGGCGGAGTTGCCAGTGGAATTGGGAGTCGGAGAACGCCGAAGAGTCCGAATGTTACAATTTGTTGTCTTAGATATCCACTCTCCATACAACGCTTTTTTGGGCCGACCGGCCCTTGCCGAATTCAGGGCAGCAATTGCCCCATGGTGCTTAACTTTAAAATTCCCCACTGATCGTGGGATTGGGGTCATTCAAGGAGATCAGGCTGCTGGGAGAGCCTGCTATGTTGCCGAACTGCGAGAAGCGCAGCGAAAGGAGAAAGGAAAGGGCGTGGAGGAATCTCTCTGCGTCCGTTTCGCCGACGATTGACAATTAGTGCCTGGGCCTCGGCCCGGGCACCATGACCAATTCCAGAAGGATCTTGACCCCAGAGACACTGAAGATAATAATGAATCTAAAGAAAGTCAAGCTTCCCTAGCCGAGCTGACGATTGATGTTCCAATTGATGATGATGATGATTCAAAAATGTTAAAAATTGTGTCTCAGCTAAACCCGCAAGCACAAAAGGAATTGGTCGAATTTCTCCAAGCGAATCTAGACGTATTCGCTTAGACGCACTCTGATATGTGGAATCTCGCCGGACATCGCAAGCCACACCTTAAATATTGACCCACGGTATATACCGGTCAAGCAAAAGAGACGCGGTATGGATCCAGAGAGATCTGCCGCCCTCAAAGAAGAAGTTGATAAGCTAAAGACGAATGGGTTTATCCGGGATGCTTTGTACCTGGAGTGGGTATCCAACCCTGTACTTGTCCGAAAACCGAATGGGAAATGGAGAACGTGCATTGATTACTCTGACTTAAATAAGGCTTGTCCGAAAGACCGCTTTCCACTTTCCCGAATCGATCAACTTGTGGATTCAACGGCCGGACACGAACCACTATCTTTCATGGATGCTTATTCTGGTTACAATCAGATACCCATGCATGTGCCCGACCAAGAACATACGAGCTTCGTAATTGACCTGGGACTATACTGCTACAAGGTCATGCCTTTTGGGTTAAAGAATGCCGGAGCAACTTACCAACGCTTAGTCAACCGAATGTTTGCCGACCAGATCGGAAAGACTATGGAAGTTTATGTAAATGACATGTTGGTAAAATCACGATACTCCACTGATTATGTCAAAGACTTAGAGTCAATGTTCAATGTCCTTCGGAGATACGGGATGAAGCTTAATCCGCTAAAATGTCATTTTGGAGTCGCATCCAGAAAATTCCTTGGGTTCATCGTCAACGCCCGGGGAATAGAGGCCAACCCCGAAAAGATCTGGGCGATCAGGAATCTTCAAACTCCAAGGACCATAAAGCAGGTTTAGAGTCTCAATGGGAAGGTTGCAGTACTGAGCAGGTTCATCTCGAAATCAACTGATAAATGCATACCCTTCTTCGATCTAATCCGAAAAGGGAAACGAAACTTCGAATGGACTACGGAATGTGAGGGCACATTCCAATCACTAATTTAGCATCTTTCCACACCACCGATTCTTTCAAAACCTGTAGATCATGAACAATTATACCTCCATCTGGCCGTATCTGAAAAACGCAATCAGTGCTGCGTTAGTTCGAGAGGAAGACCGAGTGCAGAAACTAGTCTACTATGTCAGTAAACGGTTAACCGGGGCCGAGAGAAATTATCCAAGGTTAGAAAAATTAGCATACTGCCTAGTCATCGCCTCGAGGAAGCTCCGTC
Organism: Allium cepa; assembly: GCA_030765085.1. Classification (NCBI taxonomy): domain Eukaryota; kingdom Viridiplantae; phylum Streptophyta; class Magnoliopsida; order Asparagales; family Amaryllidaceae; genus Allium; species Allium cepa. Next base: position 379,168,863 of record CM060932.1, read on the forward strand.
CATATTTTCAGGCTCATCCCATCACTGTGTATACCGATCAGCCGTTACGACAAGTCCTCACACGACCTGAGACGTCTGGCAGGTTACTGAAATGGAACATTGAACTAAGTCAATTCGACATCACATATACTCCGAGAAGAGCCATATACGGTCAAATCCTAGTGGATTTCATTGCCGAATTCACTGTTCCTGAAGACTTACCTGAAACTAGCAAATCCCCGAATACATCTGGAAGCTGTATACTGATGGTGCGTCCAACGATCGGTGCTCGGGCGCAGGGGTAGTGCTTGAAACCCCCGAGGGCCGATCCATATGCTACGCTTTAAAGTTTGATTTCCGTGCAACCAACAATGAAGCTGAATACGAAGCTTTGCTTACTGGGTTGAAGTTAGCCCGTGACATAAGAATTATCGCTGTGGAAATTTACTGTGATTTCCAGTTGATAGTATGCCAAGTTCGGGGTGAATACCAGGCCAAAGATCGAAGACTAGCCGCTTACCTAGCCCGAGTCCGAGAGATGCTTGATCAGTTTGATTATTATACCATTTTCTACGTACCCTGAGAGCACAATCAGAAATCCGATTCGTTGGCAAAGTTGGCAAGTACAGGCAAAGCTCAACACTTCGGACTCGTTCCTGTCGAAACTTTATCCTCTCCGAGCATTGATCGAACAGAGAATGATTTCACATTTGAAACTACTTCCAGCAGGGAATCATGGATGACCCCCTACCAAGATTACATTGAGCGTGGTATATTACCCGAGCATCGAAGTGAGAAAAGACAAATTCTTCGAAAAGCTTCACGATTTGTCATTCAGAATGGAGTTATGTATCGAAGGGGATATTCCATTCCTCTTCTCCGGTGTATCGCACACGATGAAGTCAAACGAGTATTACATGATGTGCATGAAGGAGAATGTGGCGGTCACACTGGGGGCAAGCACTTGCCAAGAAGATACACCGATATGGATATTATTGGCCTACCGTAAATCGCGATGCTATGGACTATGCCAAGAAATGTGATAAATGCCAAAAACACGCTCGGATTCCTAGAGCCCCACCTACTGAGATAACCTAAATGGTCATTCCATGGCCATTTGCAATATGGGGAGTTGATATAATTGGTGCATTGCCTTTAGCTAAAGGTGGCGCGAAGTACGCCATCGTCGCAGTTGATTACTTCACCAAATGGGCTGAAGCTGAACCCCTTGCAACAATTACGACAAAGAAAGTAATCAACTTCGTGGTACGCAACATCATCTGCCGGTTTGGTCTCCCGCATACTATTATCACGATAATGGAGCCCAATTCGACAGTGTTGAATTCAAGAACTTCTGTTAGCGATTTCACATCCACAAGAAATTCTCTACAGTAGCACACCCTTAAGCAAATGGTCAGGTTGAAGCCGTCAATAAGGTTATCAAGTCTATTTTGAAGAAACGACTGGAAAAAGCCGGGGGCAAGTGGGTTGATGAACTGCCTATGGCTCTATGGGCTTATCGAACGACTCACAAGACTACAACCGGACACACTCCATTTTCTCTATCCTATGGCTCTGAAGCCGTTATTCCAGTCGAATTGGAAGTTCACTCTCATAGTATGAGACATATTATGATCCGAAAACGAATGCCATATTACTTGCTGAATCTCTGGATCTACTCGATGAGAAGCGTGAAGAAGCTGATTTGAGGGCAGCCGCATATCGGGGTCGAGTCGCTCGAGTATACAATGCCAAGGTCCGACCGCGAACCTTTGAACCCGGCGATCTCGTTCTCAAGAGAATTTATCCAGTCCCTTCGCACATGAAGCCAAATTGGGAAGGGCCATATGTGATTTCACAAAAGCTCGGAGATGGCACGTTCAAGTTGTCAACCATTGACGATCTTACTTTACCAAGAGCTTGGTATAGCGAAAGTCTCTGTCGCTACTACACATGACAGGCTTTATTTATCTATTTTTAGTCAATTTCTTCCTTAGCATTTTATTTTTGCATTTTGAAGTTTGAACTTGTAATAAGGCAACTGATTTTGCCATGTTTCTTTTATTTCAGCAATAAAATGCCATCTCCTCGAGCCAAAAGTTGTGATTCACTGAAAATGACGTATAATATCACGATACACGGAGAGCTAAGTTCCATCACGTGGTGGGATTTATTCAAATAGGGAGTGACTGTGATACGACCGGTCACTCACTAAGTGAAACCCGAGCTCGGGGACAGAACACTACACCAGCATTTACAAGGATTGATACATGACAATCCTTTTACTAACTCCAACTTCCCAGAGTGCGAATTGGAGTATAAACATTCAATAACTCGTCCCCAGAGCGCGAACGAACTCCAACTTCCCAGAGTGCGAATTGGAGTATAAACATTCAACAACTCGTTCCCGGAGTGCGAACGGACTCCAACTTCCCAGAGTGTGAATTGGAGTATAAACATCCAACAACTCATTCCCGGAGTGCGAACGGACTCCAACTTCCCAGAGTGTGAATTGGAGTATAAACATCCAACAACTCGTTCCCGGAGTGCAAACGGACTCAAAATTCCCAGAGCGTGAATTGGAGTATAAACATCCTACAACTCGTTCCCAGAGCGCGAACGGACTCCAAATTCCCAGAGCGCGAATTGGAGTATAAACATCAAATCCACCGTTCCCGTAGCGCGAACCGAAGCATCCGTGCTAACTCCAACTTCTCAGAGCGTGAATGGAGTATAAACATATATTACGAGTTCCCGGAGTGCGGACCAAAGCATACATGCTACCTTCGAATTCCCAGAGTGCGAATTGAAGCACAAATACAACGTCAAAGTTCTCGGAGTGCGAACCGAAATATCAATACTAACTCCAAGTTCCCGGAGTGTGAAGCGGAGTATAAACATCAATTCCAGGTTCCCGGAGCGCGAACCGTGTTACAAATATCGATAACTCTCAAATTCCCGGAGTGCGAACCGGATTATCGATCTCAAATTATCCTAAGTCCCCAGAATGTGGACATGTGCTTAAGATTTGCAATAAATGCGATCAACCACCAAAATACAAATGTTGTTCCCCGAGACTAGGGGGCAAAAAAGCTAAGTGTTAATCACTAACCAAAGTGATACAATGTCCGGAGTTCAACTCATTCATCAATCATGACACGAAATTATGTTTTTCATACTTGGCAGATAAAAAACAAACACTGCAAACACTTAAGTAAAAGAAAAGAGCAACTTCCCATTCCATCAACTAACAAAAACAGGTTTGATTACATGGCAAGTTAAAAGATTTCAATTAAGTGGAGGCCGAATCCACACATATACACGGCTCTAAAAGAACAAAAGAAGAGGTAAAAGAATTGCTATTTACAACTGCATGATAAATCAGGAAGCTCACTCCTTCTTCTTCCGGGGCTTCTTCTTTGAAGTCGAGCCGCTGGACCCATTACCCGGCTTCCTACGAGACTTTTTGCCCTTCTTTGGAACATCCTCTGGATCTGGCATAATATCAACGTCTTCCTCAGAGCTAGAGGGGACAGAGATCCTTTTGGAAGGACGAACTGAAGGCACGGGAGCTGTGACAGATGTCTGATCGACAATGCTTGAGATGGTCACCGTGCCACCAGGAGAGATCACTATTAGAGAAGATATGCTTGAGGGGGCAGTGTCGCTTCCAGAACCACCGACAGTTATCATCGTGGCCATCTCAGCGCTTATCTCAGCTAAAACCTCTTCTTCTCGAGACAACTGAGCTGCGCTGGATACGCTGGTGGTCGTCATGGCAGAACTGAAAACTGGAGCAGCTCCACTCATCGCGAATGAAGGATCAGGAATAGGGTCAACAGAATGACCAAGTAGCTCTTCAATCATTTGAGCATCGAATGACATCGAGCTCCCTTCTCCAATATCACCGGCCATGGCAGAAGTTGAAATCGCTTCGGTGACAATAACTCCATGCGTAGGACATAGGACCGGAGGAACTAGGGGCACGAATGCGGCACTCTCAGTCACTGAACAAAGGAGAGAGAAAATAATCAGTCCAGTGAATTATCTCAAAAAATCGTTACTTTAAGACATAGGGAAATAATCAAAGTACCTTCCTTACCTTGCCTTGGAGCTTGAACAGGCTCGGAGACAGCAGTCTTACCAGAAGATAACCCCGGTTGGTCCGGGTTGTAAGCAGGAATGACTTGTGGGTCAACCGCGGTGATAACTTCGGACGAAGTCGGGATAGGAACTTCGATATTATCACCATGATGCGCGACACCCGAACCTTCGCCGATCTCCGTTTGATGGATGCCAAGTTTTTCTTTCTCGACGGAGATTATCGCCTCATGAAGAGTTCTCCTCTCATCCACGCTAAGCAGACGTGACTCGAGCTCAAACTCATCTTATACTCCATCCGGGCAAGACATCCTCTTGTTTTCCACTAATTTTTCCAGGCACTGTAGAGAGCAAAGAGTAATCCCCCAGCCAGGCGAGATTTCTGTGCTCTAACATGTTGGCATTATATGTATCCAAGATTTCGTCAAATTCGACCTCCATCTTGAACCTCTCTGCCTGGACTTTCTCCTCCACTTCCGTTTCAACCTCCTTAACCCTTGCGACTGCCGCATCGCGCTCAGCCCGAAGAGACACAGCTTGCTCACACGCTTCTTGTGCGGCCGTATTAGCATCATCTTTTTCCTTGTTTATATCGGCAAACTTAGCCTTTAATTCCTCTAGTTCTTTAACTGCCGCATCCCGCTCAGCCTCAACATTTTTGTATCGATGGCCCAAGTCTTCTACTAAAGTGCAATGTGCCTGTTGCATCTTTTCCATCTCAACTAATGTCTCATCAACCTTTTTTAGCGACTCAACTTCGGCCTTACGGGAGGATTCCGCCTCAGATTGAAGTATATCGACAATACGGTTCTTCTAAGCCAAGTCGGCTTCCAGTTTCTCGATAATTTTGGCCCGATCAAAGGCTACTTTTGAAGCTTTAATGGCCGCCTTATTCCATTCCTTGTACTGAGCATAGAAATCGCGGGTATAACTAAGTGCTGTGGTCACGGCGTCTTCGGGAAATATTTTAAGATTAGGAGGAAAAATACAAGCGTCGAAGCAAATTTCCGGGAAGTCCTTCTTCAATTGAGCAAGTCTGATAGCCCCTTCGCCGGATGGTTCAATAGGGGCCTCCTCCGCAGCCGTGGTCGTAACAACCTCAGTTCTAGAATGATGTGACTCAAGCCCCGAAACCAACGAAGACGGTTGATGTCGCAGAGGCTCAGATACCTGAATATGCCTTCGGGGTGGCGGAGGAGAACGAGAAGGGGAGCGGTATCTCCGATCTCTGTCCGAGCGCTCCTGACTAGAGTAACTACGATGATGATCCCTTGCATAATATTCCTGGCCATGATACCTCCGTTCACGATCGCGATCGGAATCTCCACGTCGAGATTCATAATAAGACGAGGGGTGATGCACTCTTCGGAGTTTGTCTAGTGTAGATTGACGGCCAGACATAGCACCTGAAAAAGAGAAGCGATTCAGTTAAATACCAGGCGAAAGCAATACGATTTGTGCGGAAGTCGTGTAGTGTTATGAAAGTGTATACAAATGTGCAAAACCCCGGACCAACCAGAAGTGTCGACTGCACTAACAGGTAAAGGCTCGCTTATTTCTAACGCTTTCCGGAGTTCATCCAACCCGGACTCGTGGTGGAGAGATACGTATTCCGGGATGGGAATGTCATCCAGTCCTATAAAAGCGTTTCCTGATTGACAAGGAGCAGCGTCAGAGGTAGAAGTTCCGGGGATCAAACGATATACGACTACAGACTTCCGTCTCTTAAGTTTAGGTACAACAGCCTTGCCTTTCCGCTTCTCTTCTATTCAGGAAAGATCAGCCGCTAACTCGGTATCAGTGGGCGTCCTCTCATCATCGCTCGTTTCTCTTATTACTATGCCGGGTTTTCTTTTCACCGTTTTCTTCTTTGTCTTCGAAGCCGGTTTCGCCAACCCCTCGATAAAAATGCTCTGGTTCATCTCAATTAAACCCAGCATCCTTAAGTTATCGTCAGTTAACACCGAGTCGATGTGCCGCAAATCACTCGGGACCACTTGTAAACTTCGGACAACGCCTTTGTAATATCCACCGTCAGGCCTTGAGATGCTAGCTGCAAGAAGAACACCTGATATTAGTACAAGTATTGATAACAACTGTTTAAAGAAGGCTTGTGCAATTTGCGACACTTACATCTAGATAGCCATCGCCTAGCGAACCCTGGGGGGCATCGAACAAAAAACCATGCATTTTTAAAATAACTGAGTCTGGTCCAGGCTCCCGTCACGATCTGGCAGTTTCTAACTGCTTCTAAAAAGGTGAAAAACGGGCTATCGCCCCCGCTCTTGAAGTTAAATATGTGTCTAATCTCGGTTGGCCTTGGCGGACGAAAGAGATGATCCATAAATAGGAAAAAAACATTGTTCAGCAGTGCGTGTCCGTTGGGATAAAGTTGTGAGGGGGAGATTCCAATGAACGATAACATCTCCCTGATATATTGGTTAAATGAAGGGAGAGTTCCAGCCGCACAGGCGTGACGATAGAAAGCAGTATACCCCTCGGACGGGTTGTGAGGTCTGTCATCAACGCCCGGTAGCAAAACGTTGTTCGGAGATAAGTTATGTTTCAAGCAGATCCGACCCAGTAAGGCTTCAGAAATACTGGACGAAACGGAGTCGATAGGATCATCGATAAATATGGCTTTCGGCACTTCGTCCGGAGCCGGACCAACTACTTCGGGAGGAATGTCAGGGATTTCAAGTATTTCTGGAGGAGGCGAACTCTGTACTTCTTGTTGTTGAGAGCTCGAAGGTTCCATAACTAACTAACTCTTCAGAAAGCAACATTAAGCACATAAAAAACCCGTTCATTCCCAGTGTAAAGTGTGTGCGGTACAGTGCAGTGTTGTGCATTACTTAGAAAGATTCTATAGAGTTAGAGAAAATTTGCAAACAGCAGGATGTGTGAACGACAAAACTCTGAAAATCGAGACCGAAAATGACCATCATCGCTGACCGTCACAACCTCGTCATCCAGATGTTACCGATCAATTCAAGCATAAATCCATTATATTTTGATTAGGCCACAGTTCCATCGACGAGCTTCAAAAGGCAGTCCAGTGTAGTCCTACAGTCAAGTTCAATTATGCAAGGCAAAAGCTCGTCGGAATCAAGTGTGCTAAAATTCATTAAGTTCGTCAAATTTCAGCTCGAGATCGGTCGTAGTTCAGGAGTTGGAGCAAGTCAGAAGTATTGCATTCTTTGGATAGAGGACGTTCGAATCGATCACCTCGGATCAATATAGGTCGACTCGATGTGCTTCGAATCGATAAGGGTCGACTCGATGCGCTTCGAATCGATATGGCCCTTGGAACGATGTCCATAGTATCAATTGAAGTAGCGCTTCGAGTCCATGAGGAGAGCATTCATATCAACCCAGTAGAACGACTTCGTATCGGTCGAGCTCAATACCTTCGAATCGATCGTGAAGTTATGAGTTCGAATCTATCGATTCGAACCACTTCATCCCACAAGCAATCGATACAAATTCGTGCAATCAAGATCGACTCGAACTACCCCATCCTGAATCGATACGAAACAAAACGTAATCAGAATCTCTTTCTTCTCCAAGAAACATCAACACTTTGTCATGCTCCATTCCTCGGTTCGATCAATTCCGCTTAGATCTCACAATCCTTCGAAATTGATCTTAGAAGAATTCAAGAATGATGGCAATTCCAGTTTCATCATTTTTAGCTCGGTATTGATCCATTAATTACCTGATTTGTTATGATTATGAGTGAAGGATTGAAGGTTTCGATCGATTCGAAGAAGCGTCTCTCTCGAGTCTGAGGAATCGACACGAAGGAAAAGACAAAGCAACAGTAAAAGTAAAAAGTGAAAATGAGTAAAGCCTCGCGTATTTATATGGATCCTAGAGAGGAAACAAGATGATTCGCCTCTCGGTCAATCTCACCGATCACTACCGGTCAAATATCGATCGATTCGAACGGTCACGTTCGAACTCATCACGCTTCGAATCCATCAAGGCGGCGTTGATACGAAGCTTCGTCGATACGAAGCTTCATCGATACGAAGCAATTAACAAAAGATGAATTGAAGTCGCCACATCCCATCGATTCGAAGTACCAACTTCATGGCCATCGACTCGCAGCGGTTCGAAGACTATTGATTCGAACAATCACTTCGAATCCACCGGAAGCCATCGATAAGAATGAACGCATCGCTTCGATATGAAAGAATTACTTGTCTACCTTTTACATCGATTCAGAGGATCGATACAAGCGGATAATCATAGACAATCATCAAAATAATGTTTTAACTCGAATCTCAAATCGGTTCAGGAGAGGATCGATACGGAATTCGATAACAAACTGAACTGGCAACGACTTGCGAACACGCAACGTTAACTAAAGTCAAGATGACACATATGCACATATGTCTGACTAATACTTGATCTTTGAAATTCACAGGGATCAAGTGCTCATCTCGTCGTGGATCCGACAGTGAACAGCTAATCACAATCATACAACGGTCAATTACAGCAATACAGAATACAACTTTCAATGAAACATGTGATGGTTATCAAACGAGAAACTGCAGCTTTTCAAAGCACGTCATGTTTACACAAGACGTACTTTGGGGGGCAAATGTTATCTCGCCTTTTGGCAAGGCCGAGATACCAAGGAACAGACTGGAGAATAAGGATCATACATCCTCAGCATCGGCCTGCAATTGATAAGATACATTAAGCAAAGCCGTGAAAACCAACGTTTTGAATTTCAAGTCAATCCGAGTTCGTATGCTCATGTTATCACCAACGAAAAGTGGAGGAAATAGCCCTAGGTTCGAATCCATAACAAGCCCTAGGTTCGAATCCATAGGTAGAGATGTCGTTCGAATCCATCGGTCAAGCCCCTATTCGAATCCATCAGTTCGACTCCATATGGTTCGGAACCATCAAAAAGCATTCGTTGGAATCGGTTCAGATGAGTCACTTCGAATCCATGATGCTACCTCTCTTCGTATCCTTCAGGTTGAAGTCTTTCGAACCCATCAGAACGAAGTGCTTCGAATCCACCCTATGACCTTGCTTCGGATCCATCTTGCAATAGTGACTTCGAATCGATCGGATATGGTATAACATGATCGATACGAACGAGCACACGTTCGAATCCATGAACAAATGAATATCTTCGAATCCGTTAAGTCGAGGCGGCGAAAAATGTGGAGTCGACCCAGTTGATTCGGAGTGAAGAGTGGGTTGACCCTGGAAATGCACACCACGTCATCACTTGGGCGCGTGATGCCATCGATTCGACCCTAATCGATCCGAAGGGGATCGATTCGAACGAGACGCTTCAACCGAAAATGCAATCTTGAATCGATCATAACTCGAGATCTACAAGTCCAAATGCTATGAAATTTTCATAGGAGCTTGCATACATGTTGAAGAATGCCCACACCAAATTTCACCTCGATTGGACACTTTTTTGATCGACTCGAACTAGAGTTCGAATCGATCCTAAAGTGGGCCCGGATTTCCTGAGGCCAGGCGCGTGGGCCCCCCTCACGTGCCAGAAGCGGTCTCCCCAAAGTTTAGGCGAAATTTCAACCTCCTACACCTATAAATAGAGCCCATGGTCATTCAGAAAGGGGATCGGAGAATTCTTAGAGATAAAAGCACGCCCGGACGCTGCCAGAATCACTCCATATCGTCACTACTGCTACTGATTTCGAATTTAAGTCTATTATTTGCTGTACTTCGCTCTAGAACACTTGTAATCTTTAAGTATTAAGCAATAAAGTGATAAAACTTCATAGTGGACGTAGGCAAATCGCCGAACCACTCTAAATTATTGTCTTCCGTACAATTTACTTTTCTATGATTTGGAGTTTTTGTTAGATAACCCTCATTTTCAATTTGATTTCTTCATTTATTATCTCTTCAAAAACTTCCGAAGGGTGTTGCCCAATTTTGGTGCAAACAGTATCAAAATCAGACCATTTTAATTAATTTTTAAGAAAATCAAATATTGGTTTTGATAATAATAACACATAAATTGATATAGCTTATGTATTCTTCACTGCTAAACTTGGAATGAACTGTACTTTGTAAGTAGCGGGTCTCTTCCCTCCGTTGTTGATAACTTTATTGGTGGGATTGATGTTACTTCGTTGCTTTAATATCATGAGCTTATTGAAATTCTTCCACACTATTTATCCACTGAACTGTCGTGCGAAGAACAAACGATGTGACTAATTTTATTTTCATTTTATGTTTTTATATTCATTATCAAATAAACGGCATATAACATCATTAAAATTTATGATATTGTGCCAATAAAACATTTCTAAGCTCATAAAATTTATCATAAGTAGTTTATTTTAATAGCAAAATCACCTTCATTTGACCATTTTCATTATTGATTTGAAATCTCAAGCAGTAAGAACCGAAAAAGGAAAAATGCTTATCCAAAAAGGAAGTAAGAGATGGAGCTAAGTTATTTCTATTTGAGATGATATTGTATATTATATTTGTAATGTGTTTACTTTTCCTTAGTATTTTACTTAAAGTTAAAAAGCTGTACTTTGTTTAATAACATGCATTAAACGAAGAAAAGTATTTAAAGGAAAAGTCATATGAAATGAAACTTGAGATCAAGATTATCCTCTTTCTATCCTTTTTTTGCAGGGAGATGTCTATAGTTTGTCTGTAGTACTGTTTTCCCATTAGCTGGCTCATTCCTAAGATTGAGTGACAATAAATATTGAATTTTAAATACAATATACTATTGAAATATAGTGTTTATAATCCAGAAATGCTTACTATAAGAAAGCAGAAAGTAATCATCATATTAGATAATGTAGATAATGTATTTAAACATCATATTAATTTATGCATACATGGTTGAAATTATATTACATTCGGCATTGAGCATATTGCACTGAAAAGGTAGTTTTTTATACCAATACTAAATTCATGTCCTTAAACAAAGAGAAGTTAGAATAATCTCATCCTTTAGAACTTATATAAAAATAAATTAATTTGTTAAAGTAATCATCTAATTAACACCAACTTTTATCTAATTTTTCATCATGAATATTTTTTAAATAACAAAAAAAAGTGTGTGTTTTTATTTTGTGCTCCATGTAAGCTTTGTATGCTATGTGTGTCATGCCATGGAACCAAAAGGCATAATCACTGCCCCTTTGCTATAACACGTTCCGTGATGCACCTTTCATAACTATGAACATCTTCTTTTACTGTTATATTATTACATATATGTATTGCCATATTGGCAATAAAAATTGTGTTAATTTATTAACTATATATGTTTTAAAATTAAGTACTTGTACCACCGATTCTTTTATTTTACTATGTATATGAAAGTTGCATAAGCCAAGAACATAAGTTTCTTTGAGTAAAAGAGTACGCATCAAATTGCAGATATTAGGTTTAAAACCATATATTTTACTTCTAACAGCTCAATAATGTTTAGCTGTCGATGAATAATAAGGCAAATTAATATTTTATTTTTTGTATGGAATTTGAATTTTCATAAGGTACAGAACAACGTATACTCTTGGCTAGAGAAGTATTACAACTTATGCATAAAATACACTATAAGCTGTTTTATAAAATCAAGTTTCAACTTTAGTTGGTCTTTTCAACTCATGTTAATAACTATCCTAATTGACCACCCAACTTTTCATATTGCATATTTTTGCACAACAAAAAACTATGCAGACTCAAGGACTTGAATTTAAAATGAAGCAAGATATTTGTTATATGTTTAAATGGCAAAGAAATACAAAACTTGATGATGTTATGACTAAATCTATACCAACCCTAAACCCTCTTGAACTCAGAAACTGATGTCAATATAATACAATCCAAAGCGGTTGAAATACCGTGGCTAATATTTCATAATTGAAAAGGAAAGTTGTATGAAAACGGTAAAAAAAATGTTGCATTACTGAGGGGGCAAGCATATAGTGTATGGTGCACGCTTTGGAACAACTAAATACTACACATGTAATTATGCTCTCTCACCACTACACTTTTTTATTACATTAACTATACTTTTAAATGTTTAGCACACAAAAATTTTGAGATATCTTGCAAATGCGCAATGTATAATTTGATTTATTCAGCATTGATCATCATCAAAGAACTACGATGTAGCAACGTCAAATCAATTTATCAAATATATTCAACAAAACTCGCATGTCTTAAAGAAAACCGTAAACAATTCTTCATCCAGTGAATCCAATATCTCTTCTTCAATATACATTCTGCGTTCGATGCCTCAGTGTCATAAAACTAAAATATCCATAGTCCATTTACTATTGCTCTAGTACTCCGTAAAATTAATGTAAATGTATATCATGTATGTCCTATTAATTTTATAAGCATCATTTACAAAAGAATATTAATACGTAAGCTATCATTCAAACAACTGAACAAACATAATGTAAATATAACTAATATTGTGGTGTAAGAAGTAGTAAAAAATAAAATTAGTATATGGATGGTTGGGAAGAACTGAGAAGGAGCATACATTTATGATCAGTCATCATCACATCCATGGGATAGTTCAAAAAAATTAGTTAGAAATGGTATATATTAAGACTTAAATATTAAAGAAAGAAACACTAACCCGAGGATAAAGAGAAAACTGTGAGGTGATGGGGTAAAAAAATTATTTCCAGATACTAAGTACATTTTGCGGCTATGACGGAATGGAAGGATGTAGAAAAAACATCTGAATCTGAAGAAACTGTGTCTCAGAAGCATGACAAAACATTAACCATTAAATTGAATGATTTCAGTGAATCATTAACAACCAACTACTGGATAGAGAAGGTTTATTAAAACAGGAGTGAGGTATCATTAGAAGGTTATTCACATAATTTAAATACCAATACACGTCCTCATCAAATTAAATGAATTAGATACCTTACATGTTATTATTGATGTCAAGGTAAACTATTTGTCCATTTATGTGAATTTTTTTAATATGAATTCTGTTGTAAACCATACCATGAACAATAGTGCACAATCATATTTATGCTACTATCCTATTAATTTTAGCCACCCGACAAACGTTAATTTGAACCTACAAATAACTCATGAAATATAACAAACATATCTAGAGCATCGGTATTTGATTAACGAATAGAAGAAGTGAGAAAATTATGGGTAGCTATAATAAAATAGCAATACCCACAATAATTCATCCACATGAAATTGTTTCATAAAACAAAAATGAATACAACTTTCTCAAACATTGAAATGGGAAAGGGCTTACATGGAAAATGTTGATAATCCCTAAATTATTCATTCCTATAGGAAGTAGACCACCGAATATCGTCAATTTCCATGATTAGGCACAAGCTGAAGAGGAAAAACTTTATATTCAAAAGCACATAGACTATTTCTTCAGTCGTCGACAAACTTGAATATTATTCACAAACCAGTTAGACGAAATCAGAGAGTGATGAATTCGTACTGATGAACAAATTCATTAATGCGTAGTGGAAATTTTTAGCGATGTAATTCAATTTGCATTTGATAAGAATCCTGAAATTTAGAGATGAGAAGATGAGAAATAAAACCGATCATTTCCACATTGAGATATGTACGATAGTTGATGGGAATACGCGTCAATTTTTCCATTGCTTCAATTGTTTGGTTTCTCCTTTCCAGTGTAGATAATAGTTTTAGAGTAGTTGAAGAAGATGGCACACGGCAGGGGTAGAAGAAATAGAGATAAAGGCAACCGTCGTTAAAGGTGCGAAGGATTTTTCTAAAAATTATGTATTGCCACGTGTTGATTAGAGAAGCGGGTGGATTCACCATTCCATTATAAGTAATAGATACTTATAATATTTTTCTTCCATACTGAAAACTTGTTTAATCGAATATAAATTCCTTTTGGTAGCAATTCTCACTCAAAAACTCGAAAATGAATACTGACGATGCTGCAGTCATCTCCAGAATTATTTCCCAGTAACCAAAGCAAGTTTAATGCTTTATTTCTTTGAAAAATAGTTTCAAAATGTTTTTTAAAACACTTTCAAATAATATTAATGATAATTTTGAAGGTTTCGAAAACAAATTTTGGAAACAAAAGGATTTTAATTCTAAAATTCTCAATTCAAAAAAGTCATTTCTATATATAAGTTGTAATATAAATATACTTATACAAATTTCTTTAACTTATTTACCATAGTATTTAATTAATTTGCAACTTGGTCATCTTAAGCACTTCTTATTTTAATTGATTCAAATCCAATTTAATTATCAAATGCTTTATAAAATAAAATTCATTAAGTATTCGTTTTTGTTTTAATTCAACCAATATATGATGATAACTGAATATTATCATCGCTTAACAACAATTTCATTAAAAAATTATCATTATATATATAATTTAGGTAAAATTATTTCATTTACCCCTATTAATCACATGGCATCCCCCACATCAACCAGAATTCATAAACAACTCAAAGGATAAGTAAACACAATATAAAACATTTTATAACACTAACAAGTACGCTCTTTCATATATATACAAGCTCAAACAGAATCATTCTAGGGTTTTACTACCCTATCTCTAATGAGTCAAACCCCACAACGTCAAGGTTATCACTAAACCTCGTTCTGATACCAACTGTGACGACCCACATTTCGGAAGGTTTAAATCGACAATAATCCACACATGTCCAAATTAAACAATCCAGAACATAGATAATCAATGAGGTTAAATAAGAAAAATAAGAAAAGAAGACGAAAACAAACACAGAATCCCACAGCGAAACGATAAAATATAATAATCAAATAGCAGTTCACGAAGTTGTTTACTGTACATTTGATTACAATCTATACACATTTATCAGAGTTATATATATACATTAATGATAAACAATCAATACAGTAGAATAATATGATGTAGGGATAATAATACTAGCAATATACCAAAATCCTCGCCTTCGTCCTCCAAAGAATAATCTTCAATATGTTGGGGAAAAAACTCAGGACTGACCCGAGCATAATGAAAAGACAAAACACTCGGGTCAGGACTAAAATACTATTATGTAAGGCAAATCAATATCAGAAAATATGAGTACAATAACTTAAGAGATGTTACGGGATTTTCCATCTCCTAAGGATCCGTCAAACTATCTATATATAATAGTATACGCTATAATAGATAATGTCTATCAGTAAAATAAATATCAAATAGCGTTAAGGCTTTACATTGATCCACTTTAACACATTTGTACAGTTCTAAACCAAAATCGTCATGGGCTCCTATAGGGATAAATATGATAAGACATTTGAGGTAATGTCTAAAGTAGGATTCTACCAGTTTACTTCTCTGGCTGGTCGTAACCCATCCGTGGCCGACCGTGACAATCAGTCCAACCGACAAAAGGTGCACCCATCGAATACGAAATCACAATAGTATTACGAGGGATCAACGTCTCTAGAGGTAGCTAACATTAATGGTCAGACATAGGATCCTGTTTTAGTCATTTTAATTATGACATGAGTGTCAAGGCTATCCATCATTGTTCTCTTACTTCATTCCAGTAAACATCGCCAATTCAACAGCTACATTCTGGATATCATCCACCGCAGACACAGTTGTCAAAGTGGTTTTGATGTTGATAGAAAGTATGCCAATAAGAGGCCCCGGTTACTTTAACAATCAAAAGTTATTTTACACACCGATTAGTACTTTTATATTTCAAAAACAATTCGTACTTGATTTCAAAATATCATAATTCAAAATCAAAATCCATTTTGAAATCATCATATTTACTCAAAAATAACATATCCATTTTGAAATCATCATATTCTCTTCAAAATCAAATTCATTTCGAAATCATCATATTCGCTTTAAAAACCATATTTTTACTTCGTCAATTTGATAAATCGATTTCTCTTCAAAACTTGATTCGAATTACAATTTTGGTTATAATTCACTTTAACCCAATACGCATTTAAATATAAAACATTTCACCCTTTTGACCAGTTTGAATTTTAGAATATAGTTTAAATAGTTTTAAAAAAAATTAAATAGTCAAAATAGTTGAATAGAAAATAGTTTGAGCAATAAAATGGTTTATATACTAAACTAGTTTGGAAAATCAAAATAATTTGAATATTTAAAGAATATATATTTTAAACCTTTTGTACTAAAATAATTCAGTTGAAAACAGTTTCAAAGTTAAACCGGTCAAATTCCAAATTTTCCAATTCAAAAAGGTTCTGATTTCCATTTCGATTTAAACGATTCAATTCGATTTCAAGACAAATTTTTACTTCGATTCCAAATAAATTTCAATTCCAATTCCAAATTAATTTCAACTCAATTAGTCAAATTTAAACCATTTCGATTTATATTAATTCGAGCTTGATCTCCAGAATATCGATTTAAAACATGTAAACCAAATTTTCCTTCAATATCCAATTTAAAATCCAAATCTTCAAATAAAATTCAATTATGTGCTAAATTTCGAAATGTCTTTTTATATCACTTTTACTTAGCAATATTCAAAGTTCGAATAAAAGTCTTTTAAAACAGATAAATTTCTGAACTTCAAATCATATTTCGATTATAGCATAAAAATATCAACTTCGATTATTCAAACAATTTCGTTTACCAAATTTAAATTTTAACATTTTGAGCTCCAGTTCGAAAATGATTCGATTTCCATAAATTCGATTTTATTTCTTAAACCAAATCATTTAAATAATTTTAAATTAAAATTTTAAAATCATTTAATTCAACCAATTCGTTGTCCGTATATAATTCTCTATCCTATATCCAAGTGAATCAATTATTTCAATTTAATTTCAGGGATGGATATATATCATTTCAATCCAAAATAAATGCCATATGTATATATCATTTCACCTATTTCTTAATTTATTCGAAATAACTCAATTTACGGTTTTATACACTAAATAATATACAGGATGATAACACGATATGTCAAACTAAATAAACATCCAAATATCAACCAATAGCATCCATCACAATGAATCATCCAAACATTCAATAATTACAATAGTCAACCAATTATTGATAGATCGGGAATTTTACTAGTATTTAAATTCTAATTAAATTTTAACTGTCAATTTAAATGTCAACAAAATTTATCAAATAACAACTAATATATTTAAATCACTTCATGATATAAATTAACTAATACAAAAATTATTTAAGTCAATTGTGAGCATATGAACACTCACCTTTGATTTTCAATCGACTTAAAATCCAAAAATAGCCCCAAATTTTAACAATCTTAGAATTTAGTCAAACCAGTTCCATGTTGTCTGAAATTTCGATTTGATTGCAATGGAGAAAACCGCGCCCAAATCCAAGTTCGTGGGCAAATGATATTAAGATTATAAGTTATACGATTTATATTATTCAATAAATAAAATAATAAAATAACAAAAATACGTTTACCATACCTGCTTCTTCTTCACGTAACTTATGCATCCAGTAACACATTCATGCGCTTGAGCATTCAAGAACGCGCACCACCAACTTTGGATGACGATCGATGGCCCTCATTTGCATCGCCACGGTCCACTCCATCTCCACCACGAGCACCTTCGAACTCACCGCCGTTCGTGCTAAAAACCCCTAAAAACGCACGGCCTTCAAAGCAAAATCCTGGCAATTTTGTGATCAAATAGCTTAGATTAACTGTATGATTTGAGGAGCTTGCCGAGATCTACAACTTTTATGTTAGAAGTTTTTGAATTCGATGAACAAATTGGGAGAAATTAAGGATAGAAAATCGATTAATTTCAGCCATTGAAAATATGAAATGGGGCCAAAGAACTTAATTAGGATTTTAGAATAAAATAATAATTTATCTCAATATGCATGCAGTATTTATATGGTTAGGTCCAAAATCATCCGAACTCTAATCGAGGCATGCCGCCTGGCGTTTATAATGTTTAACCCCTATTTTGAACACAATGGAACTAATTTGAGGCCTAATTCGATTGTATGTGTAAGTTAGATTTTCAAAGTCAATTTATTTTATCAATTTTTTTAAATTGATTTCTATGCGTTTCAAGCTCGCATGGCTAAACAAAAATTTTGATCGCCTCAAAACTTGAAATCCTATAATAACTCACTATTACGGATCGATGAAACTAGTTTCGTCGAAATTCGAGACAATTGCCAAAATCGCCATTTTTACTCGTTAATTGCAATACAAAATTCCCAATTTTTAGTTATTCACATTTAAATCCAAATTTAAATGTTAATCATCTTCATTCATATTTAAATAAAATGTAAATCCATTTTCGATACCATTTTCATTCTTATTAAATCCAAAATTCCATTATTTATATAATTCCACTATTAAATTCAAAAAATTTAATTATCCGATACATTAATACTAAAAACTCATTAAATTTTATTTTTAAACCTTTTTTCAATAATTATATCAATCCTATAATTTAAAATAATTAAAAAATATGGGTCATTACATAGGTTAAAGATGGAAGGATGGTGGTGATGATGCTTAAAGATGAGAAAGCTTGGCAAGTGGCAGTATTTATTATTATTTGTTCTTATGTATACCCATAGATTTAAACAATTATTGTAATGGATATTATATTATGGATTTATGGGATTTTGTGTTGTGACAATTTTTTGCTTTTGAAATAAATGGGTACACTTTACCGTTGTATTTGTTCCATCAGCTGTGAATTTTGAACGTTTTGTTATCGCTTTGTAATGTTATATCTTTTTACTACCAACAGTTTACCTTAGAATGGATCAAAGTTTTGATGGTCCTTTTCTGGGTTGAAATTTAGGCATGTTTTGGGTTATTACATTTGGTAACAGAGCCTTAGGTTACCCGATCAAAGGGGAAAACTATAAGTATGAGAGATGTATTTATTATTTGGAAAAAGGTTTTTTGAAAAGAATTTTCAAAAGAGTTCTTACTACACATATACGCACATACCCCCCTCTTCTTGAACATATGCACAAACATTAGGCAAAATTTTCTTTTCTTTCAGCGGGTAGATACCGTCTTTGGAAATCGTTACTAAAGGTTTAACCTATAGATAGTTGATATGGCTGATAATCAATCTTCTTCCGAACAAGGGAACCTTACCCATGGAGGACCGCCCATTTGTGGAATTCCCGAATGGTTTAAAAAAAATATCTTAGGACTGTCGGGCAGATTCCTATTCCTCCAGCTGCACTGGTAGCACCCAATGCCCTAGCCTTGATGTAGCACCACGTCCTGCCGACTTTCCTAAGCTATGTAAGAAATTTCTGAATATGAGAGGGAAGACATACTCTGGAGCTAAAGGATATTCGAAACCTAAAGCATGGATTGGTAACTGTGAGAAGATATTTAGAGAGCTTGGCTTGGATGATCAGTTAAGAAGAAGAATGGTAGCTGGCACCTTGGGAATAATGCTTTAAATTGGTGAAACTTTGTGACTGATGTGCACCCGGGGAGGATATTCCCTTGGGATGAATTCAAGGACCGATTCGAGATGAAATTCATGTCTAGAGTAGAGGTTAGCTTGCAATTGGAAAATTTCATTCAGTTGAGATAAGAAGATTTTATCCTTAAGGAGTACATAGCTAAGTTTACTGAATTGGATAAATTTGGAAAAATCCTGATAGAGTCACCTATGAAAAAGGCCATGAAGTTCGTGAAGGGCTTAAGTTACCTGCTAAGAGAAATGTAGGAGGCCCAAGTACCTATGGGGACCACGGATGAGATGTTGGTAGAAACAACAATGTTGCACATGGCCAATGAGGAAGATAATAGAGAGAAAGAGAAGTCTACATAAACCCAGAAGCAAGGAGGATCTAAAAAGGGGAGTTTTGGGCCAACAAGAAGTCGAAGGAGAAGTTTAAGAAGGAAGTAAAGGTGCGTAAGCGATGTCATAGGAGGGGTCACGAAGCTAAAAATTGTAGGGTGAGTTTGATGAAGGAAAACTTTAAAGGAAAGCGCTTTAACTTCCATGAGGAAGGGCATCACAAGAATCAATGTCCCAAGATGGCTAAGGAAGGACCAAGCGAACAGGTCTACGCTATTTAAGCTGTCCTTATTGTCAGTAATCCACAAAGGGCCAAGAAAAAGCAGATCTAGATGGTATAATTCTTATTTTTGGGATTATTACCTATTTGATTCAGGGGCATCACATCCATTTATAGCTAGGAATGTAGTATATTCCTCAAACCTTAAAACCCAGATGGTCAATAAACCAATAGAGGTTTCCAATTCCATGGGGATTTCGGTCCATCTTTCTCTTATTTGGAAAGATCTGTGTTAGACATATGCGACGTTGATTTCATATGTACTGCGTACGTTCTAAATTTTAAGGGGTATGGACCTATCTTGGGTATGGATTGATTGTCATATTGTGGAACAATTCTTGATTGTGAAAAAAGGTGGTATGATTAAGGAGTCGTCGAGGTCGTGACCTAAAAGTTCATTGTACACCCAAAGGTTTAGTTAAGTTAAGCCATTTACACTCACTAAATCTGTATGTTGATCGAGAACCACTATCTGTACCGGGGGTTTGTGAATTTCTTGATGTCTTTGAGGATGTCTTGGGTCTCCTACCCTGTAGGGAGGTTGAGTTCAAAATCGATTTGGAGAAGGATGCAAGTTCCATCGCTCTACCTTTGAGACATATGTTCCCAAAAGAAAGAAGGGAATTTGATAAGAAAATCTCAGAGCCGTTGAAGAAAGGATTCATCCGTAGGAGCACTTCTTAATAGGAAGCCCCTATCGTTTTTGCTACTAAGGTAGACGGTTCTTTAATACTTAGCGTCAATTATAGGGAGTTGAACAAGTTAACAAGGAAAAATAGGTACTCTCTACCTAGAATAGATGACTTGTTCGACCAACTTGTAGGAGCAAAAGTCTTTTCCCAATTAGACTAAGCAATGAGATTCCATCAATTAAGGATTGCAAACGAAAGCAAGCCGAAGACTGCATTCCGTACGCCAGATGGACTGATGAGTGGGAAATAATGCTTTTTGGACTGACAAATGCACTAGCAGGCATTGTGGATTTGATGAGTATAATATTTAAGAGGGAAATTTAATAAATTTATCGTGGTGTTTGTTGATGATATTTTGGTTTTCTCCAAAGGCAAGAAGGAGCAAGAGGAACACCTTAGGGAGGTATTAGAGACCTTGAGAAGAAACTAACTCAAAGCCAAGTTTTCAAAATACCACTTTTGGAAAAATGACGTTAGGTCCCTTGGGCATATTGTTTAAGAGAAAGGATTGGAGGCGAACCCTACTAAAGTGGAAGTTGTCTAAGGACGGAAGGTTCCTAGTAATGCATCGGAGGTTAAAAGTTTCTAGGGTTGGTAGGCTACTATAGGAAGTTCATCAAGAGCTTTGCACAAATAGCAGCTTATGTGACCTGATTGACTAAGAAGAATCTATTTCGAGATGATAAATGCACCAAGGAATTTGAGAAGCAAAAGGAGTTTTTGACTAGTGCACCCATGCTCACTATTCCAAATGGAACCAAACTGTTTACGGGGTTCATGAATGCATGTGACACAAGATTAGGGGCAGTTCTTATGCAAGAAGGGGAGGTAGTTGCTTATGCTTAAAAGATCATGAGAAGAGGAATTCAGTGATTTACAATTGGCGGCCAATGTTTTTGCCTTGAAGATGTGGAGGCATTATCTCTTAGGAGAAAGGTTTGAGTTATTCACTGATCATAAATCACTCAAATACCTATTTTTCCAAAAAGATTTGAATCTTAAGCAACAGAGGTGGATGGAGTATATAGCATCATTCGACCTTGGTATTCAATATACCCCCGAAAAAGAGAGCATAGTTGTCGATGCCCTTAGTAGAAGACACGCTACCCTAGATGTAATATATGATTAGAGACAGTTGGAGTTTCTCTTAAATTTTAACTTCCAACCGTCAACAAAACGCATCCAAGGTTTTCTATCGGTTATGGTGGTTAGACCAGCTTTATGGATTGTATATAGCATGAGTAAGTAAAAGACAAGGAGTTAGTAGAGATTTTGGAAAAATTAAGGAAGGAAGAGCATTTTCCCAATGCTAGGAGATACTCGGTTGATGAGAAGGGATATTTGAGAAGAGATGGATATCTTTGCATCCCAATGATTGATGACTTGATAAGAGATGTGCTTATGGAGTGTCACCACTCAAGGTTGCCCATTCATCCTGGAGGAGATAAGATGTAAAAAGACATGAAGAAAATTTTCTTTTGGAATGGAATGATGAGGAGCGTAGCTGAGTTTGTTGCTAAGTGTTTGACATGTCAAAAGATAAAAGCAAAGCAAGGGAAGCCTGGTGGATTATTATTACCTTTGGAAATTCCGACTTGGAAGTGGAAGCAAATTTCAATGGATTTTGTGGAAGGATTGCATAAAAGTCATAAGGGAAATGAGGCTATCAGGTTGTTGTAGATAGACTCACCAAGAGCACTTATTTTGTTCTGATTATGTGAAACGGGACCAATGCCTCTCAAACCTAGATTTATATTGAGGAGGTAGTTCATCTACATGGAATTCCTGTAAGCATAGTCAGTGATAGGGACACCTTGTTCACTAGCGAGTTTTTGAGGAGCCTATAGACAGCTTTGGGACATTCTTCGACCCTTAGCACCGCATATCACCCACAGGCCGACGGACAAACAGAGCAGGTGAATAGAATTTTGGAAGACTTTATAAGAGCTTGTATCTTGGATTTCAAAGGACATTGGGAGCAGCAACTACATTTATTGAGTTTGCGTATAGTAATAGTTATAAAGCTACAATTGGTATGACTCCTTTTGAAGCACTTTATAGGGGGCCATGCAAATCGTCTAGTTGTTGGTGGGAAACCACCGACAAAGTGTTGCTCAAACCTGATTTGATCCATGATACCATAGAAAAAGTAGAGTTGGTCAGGCAAAGGATGAAGGTAGCACAAGACTGTTAGAAATCTTATGCGAATAAAAAAAGGAAAGAGCTTTAATTTGAGGTTGGAGATATGGTATTTGTTAAAATTTCCCCTCTTAGGAAATTTATTAGATTTGTGAAGTCTGGAAAATTGGCACCAGGATTATTGGGCCATTCAGAATTCTGGAAATAATAGGAAAATTGGCATATCGTATGGAGCTTCCTGACAAGTTGGCAAGAGTCCACAATGTTTTCCACGTTTCTCACCTTAGAAAATACCTTTATGACACCGCTAAAGAGTAGAGCCTGATCAGTTGGGGGGTTTTGAGATGGAGCCGAGAGTGGTCCGTGCCACCACATGCATTGTGGAGCACGGTACTAGGAGACTCCGTAATAAAATAATTAAGTTGGTTCGAGTACAATGGAGGGATAATCCAGCAGAAAGCACATAGGAGATCGATGTAAAGATGAAGAACGCTCATTCAGAGCTTTTCGCTGGTAATGTTTCTCTCTAAAATAAGGATTTTAGTTGCATCGTGCTTGCTAGATTAGATGTAGGAGATGGTTGTTATACATTTTCACAATCACTTTACATTATATAAAAAAATTACGCATGTTTAGGATATTTGTATACATACTTATATAACACGATTGCACATTCAAGCTTGGATTGAGCTCATTTTAGCATGTTTACAACACATAATCATATTGCACGAATGGTTGAGTACATGGTTGTATTGCGAGTTACACTGTTCGCCCCTTGAAAGATTTTGGGATGAAATCTTTTTTAAGTGGAGACGAATGTAACACCACGTAAAATGAACCACAAATAAATAAATTAAATTGAATTAAATATGATAAGAGTTGGACATGGAAATTTTATAAAAGTTGGAATTTGACCAAGAAAGTTATTCTGCTGCATTCGTGGTGAAATTGCGATCTGTTTTCATATATAATATGCTGAAAACGGAGCTCAAACAAAGAAGTTATGAGCATTCGAAGTTCTCAGATTTAAGTGATATAGTTTGAATTCAAATTCAGATGAGAAATCAAGTTTATGATTTAAATTTAAAAAATTAGCTTAGAGGTTAAGTAAGCTATTAATTAAGGCTTAATGTTAAAATCTTGATTAGGGAATAAAATAATTAGGCAACGAAAAGTAAAGTAAGTGCCCTTAAATAAGATAGCAGTCGACCTGAATAGGTCAACCGTAGTGGTTGACCGCTTGGCAACGATAGTTGTCAGTGGCAGCTAGGGTTTTATGTTATGTTCTATTCAGATGTGTGCTCCAAAATTGCCCGTTTCCTACCTGCTTACATCCTATGGTTCTGGTGCATCTCAATTCCTATATATAGGACCATGTCCTCTCCACTTTTATTAATGTTAGTTTGGGAAATACAACGAAAATCTGCCATTGCTATCTCTCTAATAAGATTAAGCAACTCCATAGAAAATTCATGTAAGGATTCTACTTATTTACTATTTGTTTCTTCCTCCTCCAATCTATTCTTATCTTATTCTTCTCTAGTTATTTTGAATCTAAAGAATATATGTACCCCTTCTCTATTGTGCGTATACATATATCAAAAGAGAGAGATTCTAAAAGAGATCGGAATGTTGCAAATCCATCTGAGTAAAGCTAAGGCTAATCAGTGAGTGAAAACCTCAGTATTGCTTTTCATCAATTATTTATTGTATTTCTTTTGAATTTGAATATGCCTTAGGGGTTTTGGATTTCGAAAATATGACAGATAAAATCCTCTAAAATTCCTTTTTATTTCGAAGTGTCAATTCTATGTTGATATTCTCAATATTTACGTTAATTTGATGGGATTTATTTCGTTTATGCAATTTCTAATAATTTCATAGTCTATTCCACTTCTCCTTCTTCTTTGGATCAAATTGTGATCCTTTAACAAAATAAGGAGTTTAGACTGCGAATTCTATTCGTAGTTTACACCACTTATTCTTATCTAAATGAGGAGTTGAATAGAATATGTTATTTTGATTGCAATTCTTACTGTTTAAGATATTCCATTGAATTTGTGTAATAAATTGAGTTTTTATTTTATTTACAAATCGGTTATTGCAGTTTTGATTATGAAAAATTTTTCTCTGTTTTGGACATTAGAATTCCATGAAACCTTGGAAAATTGGAGAAGAAAAATTTGTAATAATAATCGGTTAGGGAATTGACATTTAACACGAGGGCGTAAAACCTATGCATTTAAACTTATTAAGCATGAATATTTATTTATTTGTATTAAGGTAATGTATAGCTATTGCGTATATGGCATAGTTACTTAGGCAACTATTTACTTTTATTTGCCCCCATTATTGAGGTAATTGATTTTGAGGTTAAAATAAGAGGAAACTCTTATATAGAGGAGTAATAAGGAAAATTCCTTATAATGCCTTATTTATGAAACGGTGAGATGCGAGCGTGTGTGTCTGGAGAGAGTAATTGATTTGTGGCTAAGTCATAGGGATGCGAAGTTAATAGAATTACATGACGGAAATCTTCCCTTCTATTTGAGGCTGCCAGTAGTTGTGTAAACTTTTATTGATGTGAGATATCCTTATGATAAATATTTATAATGACGCAAGGTTAGTTTCAAATTTTGTAGGGAAAATTTGCCCAACTAATCTAGCTATCGGTTCATACGACTAATCTGAGAAGTCATTATCGGTATGGACCATAAGATGAAGGGCCTGCTTTGGGGTTTGTGGTATTAAGTGGCTGGACCCGCCTTTTTCTCCAAATAAAGTATTAAATGGTCAATGGGTTACGTTAGAAGTATCTCAATAGGGTCTCGCTTTTGAAATTAGGCCTTAAATGATGGGGTCTGTCCATTTTCCACTTTGAGGTATTAAGTTTCCTATGATATTACATGTAATGTTACCTAGATTGTACCATTGGGGAGTACACTTCTGGAATTGGGCCTTGAATAATGGGGTCTGCCTATTTTTCACTAGGAAGTATTAAGTAATTTGGCTACCGTCTCTTACATTATTAGCTATTTATAACGTATGACTGGGATATGAGATTTACTATTGAAATGGAAGGTGTTAAGTGGTTGGACCCGCCTCCTTTCCTTATAAAGAAGTAGTAAATGATTTTATTGATTTTATGTTCATAAACATATTCTTATTTTTAAATATACTGCCCAAGTACTAAAAAGGTAAGACTCAAGCTTTTTATTCACCAGACACTTGTTGTTCTGACTTCCTCCTCTTTATAACATAGGTTAAGATGGAGTGATGGCGATGACGATGCTCAAAGATAAGGAAGCTTGGAAAGTGGCAATATTCATTATTATTTACTTTCATGTGTGCCAATGGATTTAAACATTGTAACAGGTATTATATTACGGTTTTATGGGATTTTGTGATGACCCGCAAATCCATCCCATTCAAAGCCGACAACAACTGCACATGTTCAGCCCCAAACCAAAGGGAAATACGGATAATCATGTGAAAGAAAGAGGCGAGAAGAGAAGAAGAAAGAGAAAATAAAAACAAACAAAGAATCTCATAATCGCAGCGGAACAACATATAATATAATGTAAAAGAGCTTTATAAAAAGAGAAACTGTAATCTTTAATATTCATACATCAATCGGAGTACACCAATCAAATCAAAATCATCAGCCTGGACAGTTATAATAACTTGTCCTTATAATTGCTGATAATTTAAAAAAATGCAGCGGAAAATAAGAATATATGTGGAATACGACCTGAAGACTTCCAACTCGTCTACTGAAGCTTCAAAGCATCAAGACTGAACCTGTAAATATACTCGGTCTGACCCGAGCATTGAAAGGGAAGAACGTCTGGATCAGTCTGGTAAACCAGCGTGAGAAAAAAATCTCAAATTTATTTTAAAATTATATTTTTCCTTTGTCAAAGCAAAAGTATCTCGTAAGACCACGCCGCACATAAACACGGACGGGTTTTAACCTTACGATAACCAAAACATTTCATATCAAATGCTCTGATATTATACTAGTGTCAAATATATAAATAATATTCAAATAGTTGAAATTGATATATTGGTTAAATTTGACGGCGTAATAAGTTTACAAACAAACTGGTTGGCACGTATTGAAGAATGAATTTCCATACAATGGCAGTTAAGGGACTATCTTCCGTATAGTACATCTCTAGAGGAATGTACCGATGATACATAAACAATCCTCTGTATCTGGCAAGACCAACCTATCCCTATTTGGCACTCATATATGGCCTGGATAAAACCGAGTATGACATCACTACGGTCGTAATCGACCTATCCGAGATCCCATAGCATACACCACATACTCAACATACAGGGAGTAATCTAAAAAGGTGATGACCATACCCTAATGGTTGCGAACCATATAGCCTTTTGGCGTACCCTGTTTTAGCCATTATCGAGTGATGAGGTCTGAGGTAGCGATTACCTTTCACATATCACATTCCACTTTGAATGCCATATTGCCATTCCTTCGAACACTGTTGACTTTCACGAACATACAACCTCTGAGCTCGTACGTCTCAGAGAAGGAGTTAAGCTAAGAGAAGTTGCCTTCTCCGCCACCAAACATATGTACTTTTGTTAAAGTCAACAACGTAATCTCAGAAATGCAATGTCAGACAGCCATCCAAACAAGTTGTCCAGGAAGAGGACAAACTGAAGGCACTCTCCTACCACATCCTGTCGGGAATTACCCCTTGAATTAGTAGAGAGAAGTCCTTCCATATCGTAGATTTTCATAACAAAGCACTATTGCCACCATAATTATATGATATGGTAAATTTCACCCTGAGGGACTAGTGGCCAGTAGCCCTGCATCATGAATATCTTCGTCTTCCAAATCATAATCATAAATCAGCACTTTCGAACGCATCCATTGGTCCGAAGTGATTCTCGGATAAATCTGACTCCGGTCGCTCCGAACCAACAATGATAAAAAGCCTAAATTTAAAAGTCAGTTGTTTAACTATCAAAGAAACAAAAAATATCTAGCACGTAAGAAATCACTAGGCCATTTAACTAATCTTTTACTAATTAAATCAATTTTCAAATATTTAGTTCAAATTATCTTTGAAAAGATATATCTTCAAAACCATTTCAAATCTTAGATATTGGAAAACCTTTCCCTATACTTATCTCAATTGTATAAGTATATTCACCAACCATCTCGTTTGCAACACTTAGAAATTATCTCCGTATACTTAAATTCATAATAAGTATATTTACAAATCATTTAAGTAAAACTTCATATTTTCCAAAACACGCTTTATTGGGTCAATACGAATGTTGCGTAAAACATCATTGCGTTAACCTAAAACATTATTATAAGGATTCCAATTAATTAATTAATTAATTATATATCCTGTATACTATATAAAACATTTCTTTCGGAAATCATTTACTATAACAACAATGTTATAGTCCATGCCTTTCATACTTTCCCGAAGACGTATATTACAACAATAAATGTTGAAATCTATATTTTCGATACATATCACATTTTAAATCATTTTTCGAACTATTAAATTCCATTTGGAATTATTACTTTCCAAAACTTCGCTTTAAAACTATAATTTACTTTTCAAAGCCGTTAACTTTTCAAAACAAGCATTATTTCAAACAATCCTTTGAAAGATTATTTTAGCTTTCCAAACATTATTTTTTAACGATAAATTTCTTTTTAAGCCATTAACTCCATCAAAAACATATTTTCGAGAAAGGATGTTAAACCCTTAAAACTCAAATATATTTTCTTTATGTAAAAATACATATTTATATCTCAACATAATATTAGGAAATCCAATCTACGGTTTCGATGACCACAACTATACAATGGAAATCAAATATGCATATATATTTATATATATAGGTACTTGCTAGAACAACATCACTACAAAGACAAGAACAAGGCTCAAAGGATACTACAAGAGACTACAAGTTGATAGGTACAAAGAACCAAAAGAAAAGATGCACAAAACAGACATGCATAAGTGTTAGACGTCTAGGTGCACAAGCCAGACGTCTGGAAAAGTCCTCTGGAACAACAAACAGACTAAACCAGACATCTCGTAATAGCATTCAGACGTCTGAAGATCTACTATGCACAAAAAATATATAGTATCGGACGTCTAAAACAAATACCATACGCCTGAATTCAAACTCGGACTTTAGAGAAGAACTACAGCTGCCACATGCGAATGGACATCTCCGCTTCTCTTCGCCACAACTCTTCACCACCAGCAGAAGCAACTTTAGAGTGTTCATTAATGGATGCAACTACTCAAGATATCTATCTACAACTATATATAGCATCAAGAATCCAAAGGACAAATACACCTTACTTACTTATGCTCTCTAATTCTATACTCTATCATATATTCTTGATCTCTGTGCTCTAGCAATCTATACGTGTATTCACTCTTCCATATACTCAGTTCTTCATAGACAATATTCTTTAGATATATATTGGAAGCAATTTTACTAATTAGTTAACATCTGGATTACACTAGAAAACACACTGACAAGAACAACTTATTGTAACCAAGCATATTCCTCCGGACGAAGCGAGGGTTTTCGATAGTCGAATTTCGAAGGGGAGCTTTGGGAATGGACGTAGGACGGAATGTCCGAACCAGTATAAAATTCGGGTGTGCTTATTCTATATTTACTTATATTAATACTATTTCAGTTGCATCATATATTTAGTCACGTATACTTGCATATACACTACACGATCCACCCTTTAGACTTTTAATTAGTATCAGAGCAAGGTTTGATTAAAGTACAGTAACACATATTTGAATCACTTTAATATGGCAAGTATTTTTCAAGAAGGACAATCTACATCACTTCTCCCACTTTTTAATGGTTCTAATTATGCATATTGGTCAACACATATGAGAATTTTTATGGAAGCTAACGGATTAGAAATTTGGTCAACCACTCAAAACAAATATGTAGCACCTGACACTGTTACGAACACATGGAATGATGCACAAAAAACTGCAACTTCTAATAATGCCAAAGCTATGAATGTTTTATTTTGTTCATTAAATAAGATGAATTTTCATGTATCATGTTATGTAACACTGCATATGATATTTGGCGTACCTTACAAGTTACACACGAAGGAACAAACTAAAATTTCAATTTTACAAAATCAATTTTTATCATTTAAAATGAAACAAAATGAATCTAAAGTGGACAGGTACTCTATATTCCAAACTATTCAAGACGATTTAATGGCACTTGGAGTTAAATTCACAAATTTTGACTTAATATCTAGAATACTCAATTCTTTAACTCCGGAGTGGAAAAGAAAAGTATTAGCTATCGAAGAACCTACTGACCTCTCAACACTCATAGTTGAAGAATTGATAGGCAATTTAATGTCCTATGAAGCTAATCTGCAGGCAAGAAAAGAACAAAATTTGGAAAAGAAAAACATAGCATTTCCAGCAACAAATGAAGACTCCGACTTAGACGAAGAAGAAATCGTATTTATTGCCAAAAACTACAACAAATTCAAGAAGTTTAGAAAAATGACCAGATTTCAGAAAGGAGGAAAGTCAAGCTCAACAAATCAAACGTCGATCAAATGCTATGAATGTGATCAATTTGAACATATGAAGAAAGATTGTCACATGCTCAACAATGATAAAAAGAAGAACAAATTTGAAAAATTCAAAAAGAAGAAATCTTTCAAAGTAACATGGGATGATTCGGACTCTTCATCATCATCAAACAGTGACGGCGATAATGACGGAGAACAAACTAATGTATGTTTTATGGCACAAACTGATGAGGTGTCCAAAATAAAAAAGTAAGGAGAAATGGATAGTTGATAGTGGTTGCTCCAAGCATATGACCGGAAACTCAAAAATATAATCAAATATAACATACATTGATGATGGAATGGTAACTTTTGGAGATAACTCAAAAGGATACGTCGTTGGCATCGGAGAAGTCATCAACTCTGATATTTCTAACTCTCCTATTATTACAAATATTTTGTTAGTAGAAAACTTAAGACACAACCTACTTAGCTTTAGTCAATTATGCGATAAAGGTTTTAAAATTAATTTTGAAAAAGATAGATATAATATTTTCAACAATAACAAACAACTTATCTTTGAGGGTTTTAGAAATAAAAATATTTATGTCTTAAATATGAATATAAATCGAAATTCAAACTTATGCTTAACCGCCAAATATGATGATCCATGGTTGTGGCATAAACTATTTTTTCATATTAATTTTAAATATATTAATAAATTAGCAAAATATGAGCTAGTTAGAGGTTTACCTGAAATAAATTATAAAGTAGAAAATTTATGTGATGATTGTCAAATCAGAAAACTAAAGAAAAGCTCTTTTAAATCTAAAAATAATATTTCTACAAAACAACCATTAGAATTATTACATTTAGATTTATTTGGTCCAACTCAAGTACGATCTATAAATCACAACAAATATGTTTCCTAATAGTTGATGATTTTTAAGATATGCATGGACCTTATTTTTAAAACATAAAAGTGAGACTTTTGGTATGTTTAAAATATTTCTAACAGAATTAAAACACAAACGAATTTGAAAATTAAGAATATTCGAAGTGATCACGGTGGAGAATTTGAAAATGATCTTTTTACTAATTTTTGTTATAAAGAGGGCATAAGTCATAATTTCTCTTTTCCCCGCACACGTCAACAAAATGGTGTAGTAGAAAGAAAAAATCGTACATTACAAGAATGTGCACGAACACTATTAAATAATAGTGGTTTACCAAAACATTATTGGGCCGAAGTTATTGCTATGGCTAGTTATGTTTTGAATCTAGTAACCATACGACCTATGACTAAACATACTTGTTTTGAAATATTTTTTGGAAGAAAACCTAAAGTATCGTACTTTAAAACTTTCGGATCAAAATGTTTTATACTAAATACAAAAGATAATTTGGGAAAATTCAACCCAAAGACCGATGAAGGACTCTTTGCTAGATATTCAGAACGTAGCAAGGCGTGTAGAATTTTTAATAAACGTACTAACACAATTGAAGAAAGTTTACATGTTTCATTTGATGAAAAATTTCTTAACCATCATACTAATGACGATGAAGAAACAATTCCAATGACAAATACAACAAACTTATCTAATAATGAGACAAGTGCATGAAATAATACTTTAGTGTCACCCCCTAGAATTCTAAAAGATCATCCAAAAAATAATATCATTGGAGATCTTAATTCCGGAGTAACTAGAAATCTACTTAACCAAATAATTCATATTGCATTTGTGTTAAATTTCGAACCAAAAAATTATAAAGAAGTTTCAAACGATAATTTTTGGATAATAGCCATGTAAATGATGACATCATAATTATACAAATTTACGTAGACGATATTATTTGGTTCAACTAACGAAAATCTTTGTACTCAATTTTCAAATATTAGAAAAATGAATTTGAAATGTCTCACATGGGAGAATTGAATTTCTTTCTAGGTTTACAAATAAAACAACTTGAAAATGATATTTTATTCATCAAACAAAATATTGTAACGATATATTACGTCGTTTTGGAATGGATAAAACTTCCAGCAAACCAACACCAATGAGTACTAGTGTTCACTTAGAAAAAATTGATAATGGAAAAGATTTTGATGAAAAATTATATCATAATATGATTGGCTCATTACTATATTTGATAGCTAGTCGATCTGACATTATGACGAGCATATGTCTTTCTATCCGATTTCAAGCAAAACCAAAAGAGTCTCACCAAAGAGCTGTTAAACGTATCTTATGATATTTATCTAGTACTAGAGATTATGGGTTGTTTTATCCTAAGGGATCACCGTTTGATCTTGTTTCATATAGTGACGCGGATTTCGGTGGATGTAAAACAGATCATAAGAGTACTAGTGGAACGTGTCATTTTATCGGACAATCGTTGGTTTCTTGGTTTAGCAAAAAGCAAAACTATGTCTCATTATCCACTTGGGAAGCCGAATATATTTCAGCGGCCTTAGTATGTGCTCAAGTGATTTACATGCAACAAATGCTTAAAGATTTCGAAAAATTTATCGATAAATCGTCAATATATTGTGATAATACGAGTGCAATAAATCTATCCAAAAAACTCTGTAAATCACTCACGTACTAAACGCATAGATGTACGACATCATTTTTTATGCGACAATGTAGAAAAAGTAATTATTACATTAGAATATGTAAGTACTAAGAATCAAATTGCAGATATTTTCACAAAACCACTAAATGAACAAACGTTTGTCAAACTGCAACGCGATTTAGGTAATGTTCTCTTAGCGATCTTCTCAGCTAATACTACATTTCATTCACTCTATTTTTGGCTAATTTTTTTTATCCACAAATCAAAAAATTTAACACAAACCAATAAAAAAAAATTCTAAAATTAAAAATGTTTAACCATTTAAATTATGTATAAATAGCCTTTCTTTTTGCAAAACAAAACGTGTATATATATATATATATATTTCATATTCCTTTTTACAACAGAAAACATAAGCAGGTCTTCCGACAACTCTCATCTCTCCTTCTCAACACCAACATCGGATAGTTCAGTAGATACTCCTCATCGACTTCCTACTCCTACACCAAGTCAAGAGCCAACCTATAAGTGGTTCTCCTACCACACAGGATTCACTCCTAATAAAAAGAGGTCCAAACGATCTCTATTTATCTCTCCTAACACCAAAGAGAAAATCGATGAGATAAATCATTACCAAAAGCAACAAATAGATTTACAACAAGAATTATACGTTGAACAAAAAGTCACTGCTCGACGACTAAGTTTTCTAGAGCACCTAGCGATCAAATTTTATAATTCGTGAAAAAAGGATGTACATGAACCACTTCCAATTCCTTGCAATTCTCTGGATCCTTCTGCATCTTATCATACACGTTGGGATCCTTCACCTAGGCAATTTTCTGGTTCCCCAAGAACCAACGAACGTGCAAATATTTGGTCTCCACTAAAGCCATGGAAGGATAGCACCTCTGAAGATCGCAATGCTCCATCTTCATCTCACTAAATTTGTTTATTATTTTTTCATATACGTATATTTGTATTTTTTTTTCAAAAATAATAACATTATGTTTCACCAAAAACAATCTCTCGAAAAATAAGCAACATCTTTCAAAATATACCTATTTTTAGAGATACTGCACATTTCAGACGGCTGAACAATGCCCTCAGACGTCTGACATCATTGTGACACATCATATTTTTACTATTGTGCATGTATCAAACGTCTGATATAAACTTCCAGACGTCTGAAAATTATCTTTGGCTAATAAAAATTACAAAACAATCTATTTTAGACGTCTGAAATTGTGACCAGATGTCTGAACAAAGTCTCTGCCTCCTACGATACAAATTCAGTCCATTTTCAAAGGCTGATATTATATCCAGACGTTTAAGAAAAGAATATGTCTTCAAAAAATAAACTTCTGCCTATTCCAGACGTCTGTTTCTATATCCAGACGTCTTACAACACTTTCTGTCTTCAAAATTTACAAAATCTGTCTATTCTAGATGTCTACCAACAACTTCCAGACGTTTGAACATATTTACTTTCTTCAATCTAGGTTAAAATCAGACGTCTGACTCACTTTCCAGATGTCTGAAACTCAATCGAAATAAAATTTGCATTATAGATATTCATACTTTTTGATAATGCCAAATGGGGAGAAATATTGGTAAGCACATATTCAGGGGGGAGATTTATAAAATTATATTTAAGTACATTGTATAGTTGTCATCATCAGAAAGGAGGAGTATGTTAGGAAATCCAATCTACGGTTTCGATGACAACAACTATAGAATGGAAATCAAATATACATATATATTTATATATACATGTACTTGCTAGAACAACATCACTATAAAGACAAGAACAAGGCTCAAAGAACACTACAGGAGACCATAAGTTGATAGGTACAAAGAAGCAAAAGAAAAGATGCACAAAACAGACGTGCACAAGTATCAGACGTTTAGATGTACAAGCCAGACGTTTGGAAAAATCTTCTGAAACAACAAACAGACTAAACCAAACGTCTGGTAATAGTAATCAGAAGTCTGAAAATCTACTCTATGCAAAAATATATAGTATCAGACTTCTGAAACAAATACCAGACGTTTGAATTCAAACTTAGACTTCAGAGAAGAACTGCAACTGCCACATACGAATGGACATCTCAGCTTCTCTATGCCATAACTCTTCACCATCAACAGAAGCAACATTAGAGTGTTCGTTAATTGACGCAATTACTCAAGATACCTATCTACAACTATATATAGCATCAAGAATCAAGGGGACAAATATACCTTACTTACTTACGCTCTCTAATTCTATACTCTATCATATATTCTTGATCTCTACACTCTAGCAATCCATACTTGTATTCACTCTTCCATATACTCGGTTCTTCGTAGACAATATTCTTTAGATATATATTGCAAGCAATTATACTAATTAGTCAAAATTCGTGTTACACTAGAACACATATTTGACAAGAACAACTTATTGTAACCAAGCCTATTCCTCTAAACGAAACGTGGGTTATCGATAGTCGAATTCCGAAGAGGAGCTTCGGGACTGGATGTAGGACGGGAGGTCCGAACTAGTATAAAACCCTAGTGTGCTTATTCTATATTTACTTAGAATAATACTATTTTAGTTGCATCATATATTTAATCACGTATACTTGCATATACACTACACGATCCACCCTGTAGACTTTCACATAAATCCTTTCCCTATTTATAAAATTATGTTATAAATCTCCTTTCTATTATATAAAACTTTTATTTTATAAAATCACTTCTTTTATAAAATTCTATTTATAAATCATTCTTTTGTAAAAACTCATTTACCATCAATAATCCATTTTTGTATCCATTTCTTTATAAATCTAATTTATCTATAAAATCCACTTATAAAATATTTCTCTATAAAATATGTTTATTTATAAAATCTATTCATAAATCCATTTACCCATAAACTAATTTAAAATCTCTATATAAAAATATTTCACCAAAACTATATTTTTATAACATCAAAAAACGTACTTTTTATTTGTTTAAGAACAAATTCCTCCTTTTAATAATTTAAAAATTATTAAAACATATACTTCTTCGAAATCACTTGAAAATCATTTAAATTCAAAATCACTATTTTATAGTATTTCAAAATACCAAAAAAATTTGGCCCAGCGCCACCATGGCACTAAATAAGCAAAAAAAAAATCATGTCATCAAATATGATATCCATCACATCATATATCAACATATATATGGAAAAAAATCAACAGTGCGATAAATCCTGTTGGATCCTTCCAACCCGTCCCCCTGCATCACAATTATCATAAAATCATAAAAATACAAATCAACCACTTCGAGACAGGATTCGTATACAAAGGGTTATCCGCTCTTACACGAGAACGTAATATGGTCTCAACCACTCCAATAGGCGGAAATATATCCGAACCAACTAATAAGTATAATAGTTTATCTAAATAATCATTCAACATTTTTTGTCAAATATATACCATACTAATTATCCAAAAATGTGAGTTTGACTCACCGAAATTTTCTGTTGTCGTTGAGGCGTTCTAGTTTGAAACTAAAATCGAACGACGTCCGATTTTAGCCCAAATTTCAACAGTCTTCAAAACACGTGCAAAATAGTTCCATATGACATATAACATTCAAACGAGTAAAACACAATTTTCTCATTCAAATCCGATCTAATATGAATGAGTTATTGCATAAATGAGATTATGATTTAAATAATAATTAAATTTCATAAATTACATCAGGGTAATTACTTAACCTTGTCAAATCGTTAAAACGCCTTCCACCCCTAATTCAAAATCATGATATCAAGGAAACAACCCAACTCGTGACTTCCCTCCACCTCATGCCACTATTACGTGCCTCCTCCGACCACCTGAGATCGTCACACCCTCGCCGCCTTCCCCCGAGGCCCTCCAGCAACCTACGTCGCCAGCGCCCCATGCGAGTTCGCTGCCGTTCGCGGTAAAAGAACAACCCAAACAACTCCATTCAAACCTCACTCGCCGCCACTATAGGCGAAGTTAATCCACCAAACTCTGGTCGAAGGTAGCTCTTTCCCCATGAACATTTCTCCTTTAGGAACCATAGCCTATAATCGTCGTAATTAGTCAATGATGACTTGTCGTTCATCCTCCTCTTGCGCCCACCACGTTGCGACTTAGCTCATTCTGACCGTAGGTAAGCTTCATCTCGATGCTGCGGACATTTCTTCAGTTAGGACCTTGGCCTATAGCTACCTCTAATGGCATCGGCGAATCATGGCCGTAGGATGGGGCATTCGAAATTTTTAAAAGGAACAAATCCTTCTCCAAAAGATCGTGAATATAAATAGGAAGCGAATGTGGTCTGCATATGGGGTATGGTGATAGTGATGAGACATAGGTGTGGGCTGATGTGAATGGACATACGTATGGTCAAGTCAAATATATATATTATTTAAATTCAAAATATCTGGCTATATAATTTCAAACCCCAATTGAGACGTGTCGCTTGACATTCTATATGTTATACCTCTATTCCGAATGTAATGAGACTAGTTTCGAGAGCTAATTAAATCATTGTAGAAGATAGCCTTTTGAACGCAATTATTATATTAAATTTTCAATATTAATTTCAAGGCGTTTCTATCTCGCATGACCAAACAATATGTATGGTCGCTACGAAATTTGACGATGCAATGTAATTCATTATTACGAATCCAATGACACTATTTTCGTCCATATCCGAGACAGTGTCCCGGGAGGCTAGTTTTATATGTTAATTAAAATGAGTTATTTTCAAAATCGAACAAATAACATTGAAATTCAGTTTAAAAGTTTTATTACCTTCATTCTTATTAATAGAAATTAAATAAGCCTCTAAATCATTTTTATCTAAATAAAAGTCCAAGATTCAATTACTAAAACAATTTTCAATTATTAAATTCAACAATTTAAGTGTCCAATAAATCGCTATATTTGAAATTTAAGTTATTTAACTTATAAAATAACTTTTCAATATTAAAATTAATTAAATATTCTAATTTAAAATAACTAAAATTCTGGATCGTTACAGATTTTTTATTATGGCATTTTTCTGCTTTTGAAATAAATAGGTACAGTTTACTATTATATTTTGTTTCATCCGCTGTGTACTCTGAAAGTTTAATTATGGTTCTACAATGTTATTTCTTTTTACTACCAACAGTTTGCCTTAGAATAGACCTATGTTTTGATGGTCTTTTCTGTGTCGAAATTTAGGTCTTTTTTGGGGTGGGTTGTTACATCCGCACTCATTTTTCCTTCTTACTTTCATTTTCTCACCTCCTTATCTAACATAAATCATTTCCTGTTTCGGCTATTTTGAAATGTTACGCGTTTATTTTCTCTTCTTACTTTCATTTCTCAATTTCATGTCTAAAATAAATTTTTAAATCCATATATATTATCGTATCTAGTTTTTTTTCCTTCAATCCTTTGGCTATAATTATAGATATCCCTCTTCTATGTTTTATGGCATGCTTCATGGTTTTGGGTATGTAATATTTTTTGTTTGATTTTATATTGGTTAATATGAATTAAAATGGCTTGGTGTTGGTGCTAAAAGAAATCAATATGTTAAATAAAATATTTTTGAAATGGTCTTTCTATAGATCATGGTTAGGAAAATCGGGTTAACCGATATCATTCTTCCAAAAAGTTACTCCAATCGTCCTACTTTAGTTGCAGGAAAGAGAATTTAATTTTATTTCCATAGTAACTACGGTACACAAGTTTTGATCGGTCATTCGAATTTTTTATTCTAACAAGAATTTGATACAATTATTTAATAGTTCTTAACCCTACAACCATTTTAAATTATTTATGACTTTTTGATGTACTGCATTGTATTTCTACCTTGCTTTCAATGTTGCCAATCTAAATAGCTCATAAAAATCTTGGTTGACCGAATCGATCAAGCTCGATTTAAAGGTTTTAATCGTATTCTGTTGATTTTATTTTCATTTAATTCGGTGTTGAATTTATTATTTGTATTCAAAATTTTAGATCTTTTCTTTAAGTTTATGCCTAAAGTTATGTCTTTTTATGATTTTGATTTCAATTTGTAGAATTATGAGTTTGCTTATTTATTTGTAGTAGGTTACTGGATTTATAAATTCTATTTTGAGAATAAAATCTTATTTTTATAGCATGCAGCTCTTTTTTTATATGTTTTCCTTTGTAACATTCTTATTTCCATGTATGATAATCCTGCATTTATTTTTCCTCTATATTATAACAATAGTTTTTTTCCTTTTCTCTTCATTTCCAATACAAAAATCTATATATGTCCTCGGTTATTTCTCATGTTCAATAGTTTCAATTCAAGGATTCTTTATAAAATACTTTGATCAATTTTTATTTCTTTTATTTTGATTAGAATTCAATTTAATTCATTACTAGTGAAGTGCTTTTATCTTAAATTATTTGTGAACATATACATTTTTTATAGTGATTGTGTTTCTACCTTACTTTCAATGTTACTATTTTGTGGAAACATTATTTAAAGATCTCCAAAAATACTTCTAATTCGATTAAGATCGATGAATAAGTATAATTTTTTATTTTTCTTCCATTTATTTTAGTAATCAATTTGTTGCTTTGTTTGATTCCATTGAGATCAATTAAAAAAATTGATTTTATTTTTTATATTCCTTTTCATATATATTGATGTTGAATTTGTTGCTTCTGTTTTCAACTACTAATATCATATATTTGCTTAGGGTTTTTTGCCTAGGTGTTTTCTTCTGATTTTTGTTTAAGTTCGTAAGATTATGAGTCTTTTTGGTTACTTGATTTATAAATAAGCGGACACCGTACGATATTTTATTATTTCCCAAATCTATTACAGGTAAAGCTGAACAATTTTGTGCTCTCAAAATTTATACATAAATCAAATTTCATTTCATTTTTGTTTTTTGATAAAGAATATGAACATTGTTTCATTTATTTGTTTTATATGTTATAACTAGTTCATTACTATGTAGACATTAAATAACCTTCGGTTCTGTATAGTTTATTAGACGTAAGGTTGATCTTTATTCAATTCTTAATGATCTTATTGTTGATTAATTATCTGTTATTTACTAGAGAGTTAGTTAGAAGTTATGCTATTTTAAATTTTACTCTAGTTTATTATAGATAATATTGGATTGAAGATGTAGATAAGAACAATGTTTATAAGTAAACTAACTTCAAATATAAAGGTTTATATCAAGTGGTATTACCATGCAACCAACAGAAAGAATAAATAACTATCAATTTCATTTAATTTGAATTAAACTAACTAGAGAACTAATTACAATAAATTACTTTCGCTAAACTTTAATTTAGTGGAAAAAAATTATTCAATTCTTAATGATCTTATTGTTGATTAATTATCTGTTATTTACTACAGAGTTAGTTAGAAGTTATGCTATTTTAAATTTTACTCTAGTTTATTATAGATAATATTGGATTGAAGATGTAGATAAGAACAATGTTTATAAGTAAACTAACTTCAAATATAAAGGTTTATATCAAGTGGTATTACCATGCAACCAATAGAAAGAATAAATAACTATCAATTTCATTTAATTTGAATTAAACTAACTAGAGAACTAATTACAATAAATTACTTTCGCTAAACTTTAATTTAGTGGAAAAAAAATGAGTACATAAGTTCAAATAACTTTTGACTTTATGATACATTAAGACTGCTTTTTAGTTCTACTTAATTACATATTTTATGCACCTTTATTACATTATTTTGTGTAATCCATACTCATATTATTTGCACATCTATATTATAATATTATTATTGTGTTAGATTTTAAGAGCACACAGGCCTCCTTCATATTTTGGGAAATGAACAGTCACGTTTTAATTTTTTCTATTCCAAACGTTGACATGTGATAACTTTTTCTACATTAATTGGATTTGAGAATCGATTTCACTATTAAATCTCAAATTTAATATGTTTTACAATGATATCCATTGTTGATAGCTAAAAATAAATTATTTAAAATCATAATTTTTCGGATTGTTCATATTATTAAATCTGTTTGACTTTATTTCTTTTGACTAATCTATGTCGTTGATTGTTTTGAAAATTTCCAACCTCTGATTCTACTTTCACAAATTGCAGTCAAGTCTGGTGAAATCCAACATTACCAAAATACAGCAACAATGTTAGATGGAATTAGAAATGGAACCAAAAAGCTCAAAAGCATTAAGTACAATTATATGCTTCTTATCATATTGAATTTTCTTTCACTGTAAAAGAAATACAATGATATTCTTCACATTGAAATAAATAATGTTGAATAATGGTTGTTAGTTCCAACACTTCAGACATAAAATATGTATGCTTTAGATTTAGCATATTTTTCACAAGAATCGTTCAAAACAGAAATAAATCTCTTTATCCTCTAATCTTATCATTCTACAATAATATGATGCTGCATAATGTGTTCCTAGACATAGTCATTTATGGGATCATCATCAACACTTGCGTTCTCATGAATCATGTCAACGTTGCTTTTGGCCTTTTTGGATCAATGGTCAAGTGTAAACCAAATGTTGTTACCTGCACTGCTCTTATAGATAGTTATTACCGAAGCAGCAAATGGAATCAACGATGTAACGACCCGTATTTTTACGGATCGAAGGATCATATAATTGTTGTTCGTAAGTCTTAAGTCGTAAGTCTTAAGTCGTAAGTCTTAAGTCGTAAGTCTTAAGTCGAAAGTCTTAAGTCGTAAGTCATAAGTCGTAAGTCATAAGTCGTAAGTCTTAAGTCGTAAGTCTTAAGTCGTAAGTCTTAAGTCGTATGTCTTAAGTCGAAAGTCGAAAGTCGAAAGTCTTAAGTCGTAAGTCTTAAGTCGAAAGTCTTAAGTCGTAAGTCTTAAGTCGTAAGCCTTAAGTCGTAAGCCTTAAGTCGTAAGCCTTAAGTCGTAAGACTTAAGTCGTAAGCCTTAAGTCGTAAGACTTAAGTCGAAAGTCTTAAGTCGAAAGTCTTAAGTCGTAAGCCTTAAGTCGAAAGCCTTAAGTCGTAAGCCTTAAGTCGAAAGCCTTAAGTCGTAAGCCTTAAGTCGAAAGCCTTAAGTCGAAAGCCTTAAGTCGTAAGCCTTAAGTCGTAAGTCTTAAGTCGTAAGTCTTAAGTCGTAAGTCTTAAGTCGAAAGTCTTAAGTCGTAAGTCTTAAGTCGTAAGTCTTAAGTCGTAAGTCGTAAGTCTTAAGTCGTAAGTCTTAAGTCGTAAGTCTTAAGTCGTAAGTCTTAAGTCGTAAGTCTTAAGTCGTAAGTCGTAAGTCGTAAGTCGTAAGTCGTAAGTCTTAAGTCGTAAGTCTTAAGTCGTAAGTCTTAAGTCGTAAGGCTTAAGTCGTAAGCCTTAAGTCGTAAGGCTTAAGTCGTAAGCCTTAAGTCGAAAGCCTTAAGTCGAAAGTCTTAAGTCGTAAGTCTTAAGTCGTAAGTCTTAAGTCGAAAGTCTTAAGTCGAAAGCCTTAAGTCGAAAGCCTTAAGTCGTAAGCCTTAAATCGTAAGCCTTAAGTCGTAAGTCTTAAGTCGAAAGTCTTAAGTCGTAAGTCTTAAGTCGTAAGTCGTAAGTCGTAAGTCTTAAGTCTTAAGTCGTAAGTCTTAAGTCGTAAGTCGTGGGTCTGGATGAGTCGTGACCGACTTAAGGGGGCATACAAGTTAAGGATTTCAGCCTATAAATAGGAGTGCCTATCTTCATTTTTGGAATCCGGATTTTGAAGCGACGAAGTGCTGCCATTTTGAGAGCTCGACTACAACACTTCTTCACTTCTTTTCTCCACTTTAATCTTGTGCTTCCATTCATCTATTGAAGATCAAATCGAAGATCCAAGAGTCAAAGTTGAAGGTCTACATCCATCGAAGAGAGATTTCATCGTTTGAAGGGAAATCTTATCGGATCAAGCTAGATCCTTTGCTGTCCAGATCTGAAGTTGTTATCTTTTGAGGTGTTTAGGTGATTTGGTGAGTGGTAGTTATCTCTCACACGGACCCAAAGGAGTATATTGGATCGGTGGCTTGTTTATGTGTTAAAGATAGAGATTTCTTGCATTTTCCTTAAGTCTGCATGTAGATCCATTGTCTATGAAGTTTTGGATACCCATTTTGCTACATGTTAACTTATATAAGTTTATTCATCAAGTTTTAGAGATATTTGCTTATAATTCATACTTGTTAGATTTGGACATTTTAATTACGAAATTGCCATTCTTGTATAATTGCTTATTAGATCTTGTTTGAATGTTTGACTGCTTGGATTAATGATTGATTTGATTGATAGATTGTTGCAAATTAGCTAATAGTTGATTTGGCCAAGTTGGTCGAAGATGATTCAAAAGCTAAGTGGAGAGGCTCTTGAGTGGTGAAAGTAGCTTGTGGCATATGAAGCGGATGTTAAAGTTCATATGGATAGATTCGATGATGATGGACTTTGCTATGATGCGATGAAGCAAAGCATGATGTGAGATAGCCTTGATTTAATCCAGACGGGATCATCCCAAGCATGTTGATAACTCGATGATGCGGTTCGAGTTGGTTGATAATGGTGGGCTCGAGAGGCGCTTGGGCTAGTATGAGAATAGTCGTTGAGGAGGATGACTAGGAGGCTGAGATTTCATCGTTGTTGAAGGTTCTAGCATGCTCAAAGCAAGAGTACGTTGGGACGGGTCACGATGACGTTCCAAGCACGGGTTGCGACGACGTGCTAGTACTCTAGGTAGTTGCGAAAATTCCTAGGCACGGGCTGCGACGACGTGCGGAGTTATGTCTAGAACCGAGGTTACCATTAGCCCTTGACAGGCGGTCATTCAACTAACGGTGAATTCAAGGCAATGATAACAGTGATAGCCAGAGTCATGGATGTTTGGATGTTTGGTTGTATTGTCATTTGGGTCAGGAGCGATGTTTTCAGGGTGCTTATCTGATCTTGGTTTAGGCCTTGGGGGTTTGCATTTGGAAAACACCAACCTTGACTTGAGTGATATTTACTTTGCTTTAAATGTCTGAATTGTTATGATTACTTCTGCTTAGTGTGTCTGGGGGCTATCACTGTAGAAAGAGGTGGAGTGGGATGGTTGAGTTCCTATTCCTTTTACCCTTTATGCTCTTTTGGTATGTTTGATAGTTGATTTACTGCTCACTAAGACTGTTGTCTGACTCAAGGTTTTATGTTTAACTCTTATTACCTTAGGCTGTTCATCCATGTTGGGATGGACAGACTAGGTAGCAAGTGACAGGTGCTGTTCTTAGTGGTCAACGCTGTTGATGACGAAGACGAGCTGGAGGCTTTTGCATATTATTTTCTTACTATATGTACTGGGTGTTCCGCTGTTTTTATATTCTCTGAGTGATATGTAGTGAGGCTTGATGTATTGACTTTGCTGATTGCTGTATCAAACTATTATGAGTTTATATGATGAGACTTCTGTTCTATAGAGCTTCACTATGTATACTTTCTATTGTATTTTATCCATGCGCTGTGAGTAATACGATGGACTATTCTGCTTTATCTTATCCTGACTATCGTCCATGGCTGCCTGACACACCATTCAGCGCACCATTCCCTTGTTTTCGTGCGGGAGTCATGGGCGGTCGTCACATTTGGTATCAGAGCTTTGGTTAATCGATTTTAGCCAACGCTCGCTGACGTAACTACGTATGAGAGACATAATTGTGATTTTGATGGATGATTACTATATA
The DNA here is from genome assembly GCA_030765085.1 of Allium cepa. Lineage (NCBI taxonomy): Eukaryota > Viridiplantae > Streptophyta > Magnoliopsida > Asparagales > Amaryllidaceae > Allium > Allium cepa. Next base: position 379,213,716 of record CM060932.1, read on the forward strand.
TATAATATAGTAGCTTAGAAGGATTTGAACTTCTTATGCAATTGTTTCTCAGGGTATATTAATCATTTCTTTTCGATATTAGGAATGAGTCGAAGAGGGAGACCAGCTGCTAGGGGAGGCCATGCTGTTGAGGGGGCTGCTGATTATGCTTCTATGTTCGAGGCTATGATGACTTCGATCATGAGAAGGATGCCAGCTCCGGGGCCATCGGTAGATGTTGGAGTTCAGGTTCAAGCCCCAAGACCAGTGGATTTTGCTAAGCTTTGTAAGGACTATACTGCTCTTGGAGGGAAGGTTTTCTTGGGAACAGAATCGACCATAGAAGTCCAGAGATGGATAGATGCTTGTAGAAGGATCTTTGGTGACTTGGGAATTGAGGATGTGACTAAGAGGAAGCTTGCATCAAGACAGCTTCAGGGAAGAGCTTCTGATTGGTGGAACTCTATCACCATTGATACTCCAGAGGAAGAGATCACTTGGGAGCAATTCCAAGTCAGATTTGAAGCTAAGTTCATTTCTACAGCTCAGAAATCTGTTTTGTTTAAGAAGTTTGTGGAGCTCAAGTAAGGTGGAAGACCAGTTCTTGAGTATGTTTCTGAGTTTGAAGCTTTGTCCAAGTATGCTCGGTCATATATTGAATCCCCTTATCAGAAGAATGAGAAGTTTGTGACAGGCCTGGACAGTTATCTTGGGAGGCAGTTAGTGAATCATTTGGACGATCCGTTTGAGAAGCTTGTGGAGAAGGCTCTCAGGCATGAGAATCTGTTTCCTAAGGAAGGATCTGTTGTTGTTGTGACCAAGGAGCAAGGTGGAAACAAGAAGAGGAAGCAGCAGCAGCAGAAGGGTAAGAATGGTCAAAAGAAGCCGAAGGGTGAAGTGGCCTGCTACAATTGCCAGCAGAAGGGCCATCTCTCCAGGGATTGTAAGAATCAGAAGGCGCCGGCGAAGTGCCACAACTATGATAAGCCGGGGCATTTCAGGAAGAATTGTCCGGAACCGAGGAAGGACAAGCAGATTGTGCAAGCTTATGCTTTGGGGGCTGTTCCATCATCTTCGAAAGCTCCTACTGCAGAAGAGAAGGGGAAGAGTGTGGTGGTTCAAGGTACTCTTTCCATTTGTGGGGTTCCAGTTAGAGTGTTGTTTGATACTGGGGCGTTGCATTCCTTTGTTTGTAGTGAACTTGTAGGCCGGTTGGGTTTGGAACCGGATATTGTTGATAGACCACTGGTTGTGACTAATCCAGTTGGGGGTTCGTCATGTTTGTGTATGATATGCCGTGGTCTAGTTGTATCGAGTCATGATTGCTCTTTTGTTTGTGATTGTTTTGTTCTGAACTTTGCGGGGTTCGGAATTATTTTGGGTATAGACTGGCTTAGGAAGTATGCGGCAAGGGTTGATTGCAAGAGGCTGGAGGTGACAGTCGAGAATGTGGAGGGAAGAAAGGTTGTGATACGATGTAAGCATGAAGAAGGCGTCTTCATGAGCTTCATGTATTCGCTGGTTGTACCACGGGATAGACTGTCATCGGTGCCTATCGTGAATGGATTTGAGGATGTCTTTGACGAGGTCAAAGGCTTACCGCCGCATAGAGAGATCGAGTTTCGTATCGATCTAGTTGAAGGAGCCAGACCTGTTGTGATGCCGCTTAGGCGAATGGCGCCTAGGGAACAGCAAGAGTTGAAGGTGCAAGTTGATGACCTTTTACAGAAAGGATTCATTCAGCGTAGTGTGTCCGAATGGGGTGCACCAGTTGTGTTAGCAACCAAAGCGGATGGATCGTTGAGGTTGTGTGTGGACTATCGTGAGCTGAATAAAGTGACTAAGAAGAACAAGTATCCGTTGCCGAGAATAGATGACTTATTTGATCAGCTTCACAGAGCTAAGGTGTTTTCTCAGATGGATTTGGCAACGAGATTTCACCAGTTGAGAGTGGCAAAGGATAGTGTGTCGAAGACTGCTTTTAGGACACCATCCGGTTTCTATGAGTGGCTGGTAATGCCGTTTGGATTGACCAATGCACCGGCATATTTTGTGGATCTTATGAATAGAGTGTTCAGGGATCAGTTGAACAAGTTTGTACTTGTGTTTGTGGATGATATTTTGATTTATTCCAAGACTGAAGAAGAGCACAAGACGCATTTGCGTATTGTTTTGGAAATCTTGCGAAAACATCAACTAAGGGCTAAGTTTTCGAAGTGTCACTTCTGGAAGAGTGAAGTGAGGTTCTTAGGCCATGTTATCTCTGGAAATGGAATAGCGGTTGATCCCGCTAAGGTGGCAGCAATCCAGGATTGGGTTAGACCTAAGAATGTATCTGATGTGAGAAGTTTTCTTGGATTAGCAGGATATTATCGTCGGTTTATCAAAGACTTTTCCAAGATAGCTGCACCATTAACAGGGTTGACGAAAAAGAACCAAGTGTTCAGATGGGATGCTAAGTGTGAGCAAGATTTCGGAATCCTGAAAGAGCGATTGACAAGTGCTCCTGTTTTGGCTATTCCAAGTGGAAATGATGAGATGGTGGTTTACACCAATGCATGTGGTACTGGACTTGGAGCAGTGCTAATGCAGAAGGATAAAGTTGTTGCATATGCAAGTCGACAACTGAAGCCGCATGAAAGGAATTATCCGACTCATGATTTGGAGTTAGCGGCGATTGTATTTGCTTTGAAGATGTGGAGACATTACCTATTGGGAGTTCGATTTGAGTTGTTTACAGATCATAAGTCATTGAAGTATCTTTTCTCCCAAAAGGATTTGAATCTTCGACGGCAACGATGGTTAGAGTTTTTAGCATCATATGATTTTGGTGTAGCCTATACTCCGGGAAAAGGTAACGCAGTGGCAGATGCGTTAAGTCGAAGACATGCACGTTTGGGAGCCATGTTTTCGGAATGGAAGAGTCTTGAGTATTTGGCTGGATTTGACTTCAGGCCTAGATGTGAATTGGAACCTGAGATGTTGACAAACTTATCAATAAGACCTACTCTAGTGGAAAGAATTGGCGAGAGCCAAAAGCGAGACGATAAGCTTGTCAAGATTATCCGTGATTTGGAATCTGGATTGGACCCAGAGAAGGATAAAGGATTCGAGGTCGATCAAGAGGGTTGGCTTCGGAAACAAGGACGACTGGTTGTTCCCGATATAGATGAATTGAGAAATGAAGTTTTGAAGGAAAGTCATCACTCAAAGTTGACAATTCATCCAGGTGGAAATAAGATGTATCGGGATATGAAGAGAACCTATTACTGGGAAGGTATGAAGAAGGATGTTGGAAATTTTATTTCCAAGTGTATGAACTGCCAGTTGGTAAAAGCCGAACAAAAGAAGCCAAGTGGATTGCTTCAGCCATTAGAAGTTCCTACATGGAAGTGGGAGCAAATATCGATGGATTTTATCGATGGACTACCTAGAACCAGAGCAGGAAATGAAGGGATTTGGGTCATCGTAGATCGTTTGACTAAGAGTGCAAGATTTATTCCTGTTCGATCAACTAGGACTGCATCAAAATTGGCTGAGTTGTATGTTAAGTGGATAGTTCGATTCCATGGTATTCCAAAGAGTATAGTGAGCGATCGAGACCTATTGTTCACTAGTGGATTCTGGAAGAGCTTCCAGGAAGTTTTGGGAACTGAATTGTGTTTGAGTACAGCTTATCACCCCCAAACAGATGGTCAGACCGAGAGAGTCAACCGAGTTTTGGAAGATCTTCTCCGAGCATGTGTTTTGGACTTCAGAGGATCATGGGAAGATCATCTTCATTTGGTGGAATTTTCATATAATAACAGTTACCAGTCAAGTATTGGTATGGCACCATATGAGGCATTGTATGGAAGACCGTGTAACTCTCCGACATGTTGGTTGGAAACTGGAGAAAAGCTGATACTTGGGCCTGAAATGATTCGACAGACTTCAGATTGTATAGAGACCATTCAGCGACGAATGAAGGCAGCCCAAGATCGTCAGAAAAGTTTTGCCGATAAGTGTCGAAAAGATTTGGAATTCGACGTAGGAGATATGGTTTTTGTGAAGATTTCTCCACTAAAGAATGTTATTCGATTCGGAAAGAAAGGAAAATTGACTCCGAGATTTGTTGGACCATTCCCGATCGTCGAGCGAATTGGAAAGCTTGCTTATAAGTTGGAGTTACCAGAAAAGATGTCAGGTGTGCACAATGTTTTTCACGTGTCGTATCTACGGAAGTATGTGCACGACCCAAATACAGTGGTTGCTGCTGATAGCTATGAAGATTTGGAAGTTGATCCAGTTATTAGAAGACCTCATAAGCCGCTTCGTGTTGTGGAAACTGACACGAAACAGCTTAGGAGGAAGGTAGTCAAGTTGCTCAAGGTACAATGGAGTGATGATGTTAACGACTGTACATGGGAGGAGGAAGAGAGGATGAAGGCAGCTCATCCTGAACTCTTCGAGGTATGGCCCTAAGGTGTCGTGACATCTCATGAATTTGTAACTTGTTCTAGTCTTAGAATTCTGCATGCTAGGCTAGTAATTGGATGCATGGTTTGTTGATTGCTATGGATGGTAGGCATGCAGAATAGTTTTGATTGCTCTTGTTTGTTTGGAATTTCGGGGGCGAAATTCCTAAGGGGGAGAGAATGTAACGACCCATATTTTTACGGATCGAAGGATCGTAGAATTGTTGTTCGTAAGCCTTAAGTCGTAAATCTTAAGTCGTAAGTCTTAAATCGAAAGTCTTAAGTCGAAAGTCTTAAGTCGTAAGTCTTAAGTCGTAAGTCTTAAGTCGAAAGTCTTAAGTCGTAAGTCTTAAGTCGTAAGTCATAAGTCGTAAGTCTTAAGTCGTAAGTCGTAAGTCTTAAGTTGTAAGTCTTAAGTCGTAAGTCTTAAGTCGAAAGTCTTAAGTCGAAAGTCTTAAGTCGTAAGTCTTAAGTCGAAAGTCTTAAGTCGTAAGTCTTAAGTCGTAAGTCATAAGTCGTAAGTCATAAGTCGTAAGTCTTAAGTCGTAAGTCTTAAGTCGTAAGTCTTAAGTCGTAAGGCTTAAGTCGTAAGCCTTAAGTCGTAAGGCTTAAGTCGTAAGCCTTAAGTCGAAAGCCTTAAGTCGAAAGTCTTAAGTCGTAAGTCTTAAGTCGTAAGTCTTAAGTCGAAAGTCTTAAGTCGAAAGCCTTAAGTCGAAAGCCTTAAGTCGTAAGCCTTAAGTCGTAAGCCTTAAGTCGTAAGTCTTACGTCGAAAGTCTTAAGTCATAAGTCTTAAGTCGTAAGTCGTAAGTCTTAAGTCTTAAGTCTTAAGTCGTAAGTCTTAAGTCGTAAGTCGTGGGTCTGGATGAGTCGTGACCGACTTAAGGGGGCATACAAGTTAAGGATTTCAGCCTATAAATAGGAGTGCCTATCTTCATTTTTGGAATCCGGATTTTGAAGCGACGAAGTGCTGCCATTTTGAGAGCTCGAATACAACACTTCTTCACTTCTTTTCTCCACTTTAATCTTGTGCTTCCATTCATCTATTGAAGATCAAATCGAAGATCCAAGAGTCAAAGTTGAAGGTCTACATCCATCGAAGAGAGATTTCATCGTTTGAAGGGAAATCTTATCGGATCAAGCTAGATCCTTTGCTGTCCAGATCTGAAGTTGTTATCTTTTGAGGTGTTTAGGTGATTTGGTGAGTGGTAGTTATCTCTCACACGGACCCAAAGGAGTATATTGGATCGGTGGCTTGTTTATGTATTAAAGATAGAGATTTCTTGCATTTTCCTTAAGTCTGCATGTAGATCCATTGTCTATGAAGTTTTGGATACCCATTTTGCTACATGTTAACTTATATAAGTTTATTCATCAAGTTTTAGAGATATTTGCTTATAATTCATACTTGTTAGATTTGGACATTTTAATTACGAAATTGCCATTCTTGTATAATTGCTTATTAGATCTTGTTTGAATGTTTGACTGCTTGGATTAATGATTGATTTGATTGATAGATTGTTGCAAATTAGCTAATAGTTGATTTGGCCAAGTTGGTCGAAGATGATTCAAAAGCTAAGTGGAGAGGCTCTTGAGTGGTGAAAGTAGCTTGTGGCATATGAAGCGGATGTTAAAGTTCATATGGATAGATTCGATGATGATGGACTTTGCTATGATGCGATGAAGCAAAGCATGATGTGAGATAGGCTTGATTTAATCCAGACGGGATCATCCCAAGCATGTTGATAACTCGATGATGCGGTTCGAGTTGGTTGATAATGGTGGGCTCGAGAGGCGCTTGGGCTAGTATGAGAATAGTCATTGAGGAGGATGACTAGGAGGCTGAGATTTCATCGTTGTTGAAGGTTCTAGCATGCTCAAAGCAAGAGTACGTTGGGACGGGTCACGATGACGTTCCAAGCACGGGCTGCGACGACGTGCTAGTACTCTAGGTAGTTGTGAAAATTCCTAGGCACGGGCTGCGACGACGTGCGGAGTTATGTCTAGAACCTAGGTTACCATTAGCCCTTGACAGGCGGTCATTCAACTAACGGTGAATTCAAGGCAATGATAACAGTGATAGCCAGAGTCATGGATGTTTGGATGTTTGGTTGTATTGTCATTTGGGTCAGGAGCGATGTTTTCAGGGTGCTTATCTGATCTTGGTTTAGGCCTTGGGGGTTTGCATTTGGAAAACATCGACCTTGACTTGAGTGATATTTACTTTGCTTTAAATGTCTGAATTGCTATGATTACTTCTGCTTAGTGTGTTTGGGGGCTATCACTGTAGAAAGAGGTGGAGTGGGATGGTTGAGTTCCTATTCCTTTTACCCTTTATGCTCTTTTGGTATGTTTGATAGTTGATTTACTGCTCACTAAGACTGTTGTCTGACTCAAGGTTTTATGTTTAACTCTTATTACCTTAGGCTGTTCATCCATGTTGGGATGGACAGACTAGGTAGCAGGTGACAGGTGCTGTTCTTAGTGGTCAACGCTGTTGATGACGAAGACGAGCTGGAGGCTTTTTCATATTATTTTCTTACTATATGTACTGGGTGTTCCGCTGTTTGTATATTCTCTGAGTGATATGTAGTGAGGCTTGATGTATTGACTTTGCTGATTGCTGTATCAAACTATTATGAGTTTATATGATGAGACTTCTGTTCTATAGAGCTTCACTATGTATACTTTCTATTGTATTTTATCCATGCGCTGTGAGTAATACGATGGACTATTCTGCTTTATCTTATCCTGACTATCGTCCATGGCTGCCTGACACACCTTTCAGCGCACCATTCCCTTGTTTTCGTGCGGGAGTCATGGGCGGTCGTCACAAACGACATCAAGTATTAAAAGAAATGATTGATAAAGGTATCTCACCAAATGAAGTTATATATGATACAGTTGATGCATGGAGCAATAGCTGATGCACACAATAAATTTATGTGTATAATTTATATGTGTATTGTGTGGAAAAATTTTCTTTGAAATCATTTTTGCTTGATATTTTGCAATTGTTTATCAAGTACCAGTACTATCTGCATTACTGTTTTCAAAGATTTATACACAAGTTTTAGACAAAATGCAAACTTATTTGAAAATTGATAAATCACTATTTCTTAATCAACGAACCATATAATTCATTTAAACATGTTATGATGAAAAGAGGTTGAGTGCGGTCCGTATGCAAAGCACAGGTTCGCACTAGTTTTTAAATTTGTAGTTAGAATTATTAAAGTTATATAATGCATAGTTGACATCAGTTTCAATAACTCTATGAGATTTTGTTGATAAGACATTTAATATGTATGAAGGGATACGAGGATAGAGAGGAGATGGTATGATTTTTGGTGGTTGTGAACAAAGGTAAATTTCTAAACAAAATTGAGTTTGATGGTTTGTTGTTTGATGATATTATTCCTATCATTATAACCATTATATCTCATCTTCACAGAAAATTCATTGTGTAATAAGAATATTCATGTTCAATAAAATATTATATTAGAACACTACCTATTTTGAAAGAAACTATGAAAGTTTTGGCTGTTATAACTGTTTGTATCAATCAAATATAATGTGAAACATATTATATACATACATACATATATATATACACCCATCAAATATAAAAAAAAATTGTCATAATATATACCATCCATTCTACAATATAAGCACTTTATGTTTAACCATTCTTCTTCTTTTTTCTCATGAGTTAGAGAGTTAAATCCTATTTTTTAAGGAACTAAACTTTTTGTTTTATGTATTTCTCATTCTTACATTAATTACCACACAAATAATTACTTTGCAACGTGCTCACTTCATTTTATCTTCCTGTTTCTTTCTTAATATTCCTTGTTTTTATTATATATTATCAAAAGTACATTTAACCAGTTAATATTCATCCTTCGTTTATTTTTCTAAACCTTTTGAATTAATGTCATTTTATTACTCAAATATTCCTTTTACACCCTTTCTAATCCATTTCTCCGTTATTTTAATTTCATCTTCCCCATTCATCTTCATTCTCCATCATTATAATATCCATCTTTACATTAATCTAACTTTAATTTATACCTTATTTAACTAATTTTATTATGTTCTAATTATTTATCCAATATATAATTTGGATGAAATGATCTATTCTACTTGTATTGTTGGTTAGGTAACATCTATTTGGACACTCTAATAATTTCTTTATTGATCCTACTAATATTGCAAAATTATTAATTATAACTATGTTTCTATATTATGATAAAAATTTACTTTTATGTTTCATAAGTTTGAATATTATATTATTTATTTCTAAATTTTTTATCATAACTATATATTAATTACTTATGGTTCGGGGTATTAATTTAAAGACTATCCATGGTAGTTCAATGTTGCACAAAAGGTAAACCTTATGAGCATGTTTAGTGGTTGATATAACTTATTCCAATTATGTAAATCATTTTAATTATTGTTTAAAACCTTTTCTTCTTTCTCTCTCGATCTTTTAAGGCATTAGATTTAAAAATTATCCATGGTTATTAAATGTTATGCTGAAGGTAAAAAATCGCATGCGTTATTAGTAGTAGATATAGATTTATATACCCACCTTTTATTTATGAGTTGAGCGAATTGTAATTTTACTAAATAAAATTAATAAAAGTAATAGTTCCTTACGTCAGTAGAAGGAGAAACAATTATTTAGAGAGAATTGTTAAATGGTAAACCATTTCGACAAAAAGGAATGGAAAGAGTCCATTTTTTAATTAAAAAGGTTTTATTGAGGGAAAAATCAAATAACACATTCTCCTCTTATAAAGTCTTATTAAAATTGCTAAATTGTCGTTTATACAGTCCACCTTTCTCTTTCTTCTTATTTTCTACTTTATGTACATTATTATTAGGCATGTCAAAGCTGACCCTAAACCTTTTACCCAACCCAATAACCCTAATATTACAAGTGTCGGGTCTGACCCATATATTTTTCCTTAACTTTTTACCCAACCCATCTAACCCTAATTCTTATTTCCCAATTTTCTCCGTCGGCTCAAATCAGTAAAAGAAAAGGAAGTGATTCCTCTCAATCTTCAATTTACAGTTTTTCCATCTGACTTTGAGATGGCAACGACACTCTAATAGAAAGGGAGAACTTGTTTAAGACGACGACGACGTCTCTCCTTTCGTTGTGTAGAAACCCGAGTTCAGCAGAGATTTGTTTCTTAATAGTTTCAAGCACAATAGTGGCTCTACCTTCATTTGCGGCTTAATACTTATGTAAATTCTTACCATTACTGTTCTTTTTCTTCAGAATATTAACTTATTGATGATTGATACCGCATTTTTTGACATATGCATTAGTTTAGTGATTAGCTAGCTTGTTTAGGGTGTTTAGTTTATTGTTTGTTCATTATTAGTATTATTTGTCCACTAAAAATGATTAAAGAGTATGAATATTGGGTTGATTAATTAGATTTAGAGTATTTGTGCAAATTTAAGTTCTTTGTGATCTCTTTCTCTTCTATAACCTATAAAACTTGTTTCTAACTTTATATATACATAGCAGTTCCATAGTTGTAATATTTTGAGATATACCATGGATAAGTAACGATTTGCTAGAGTGAAAATCCAGGCACGCCTTAGGAAATGGAAACAAGTAAAGTTTTTCTGGACTTAAGGTCATCAGTTGACTAATTTGAATGTGTATATTCAATTTTTAATTCATACTCAACAATGATCAAGAACTTAGGAATATAATAAACAAAATAGGACTGGATAATAGTAACCTCTTTGTTAATAAAAATATACCAAAAGGGGAATATGAAGGCATGTTGAGAGAGTGTTGTTATGTGCAAGATATTATGCCAATTAAAATAGTAATAGATCAAATAAGGTACATTAAATGGCACCGGAAAATTCAAAGTAAGACTTAGCAATATGTTGAGATCGGTTAGCGAATACGACAGTTTGCATTCTTCAATTCATCGATCACATGTGCGATAGCTATTTCAACAGCTTCAAGTTTTTCGGAGCCTTGTCCTGCTGACTTATTGTTGCATAGACAATTTTTTGACGAGTTGCATCATTTAAGTTCTATAGTAGTAAACATGTGAGGTGCAGTACTAATATTTTCAATAACATTTGAAAAGGAAACTTTGTCACCTTTATCAAATCGATGATAAACAATCTTAAAATGTATTACATGAACTTTTTGTTAATTTCAGAATACAATGAGTTATATATGCTTGGTTAGTAGTTTAGTTCGGCTATTAATTGATTAAAATGGAACACTAGGTATGCAATATGTATTACAGTTATGGTGAAACCTTGTTGTATATCCAACCCTTAGAGTAAAAGATACCTATTGTACTGATGGAAGATGTACATATCACAACCATATATATAAATATCAATCACCATAAATAACTGCACCAAAGAAAATATTGTATTGTTTCCTTGTCATGACAGTTAATGAGCCATTCCCCAGATTCTACTCCTCCGGCAAATTCCTGTCTTACTGATTGCGGAAATTCTGGATAGAAAATTTTACCAGACACTATTTTACAACTATATTGGAATGACATTGAAACGGTATTGAATTAAAGCATGTACTTCAAATTATTTAATTTATCATGGAAATATCAGTTGAAAGAAAAAACTAGGTTGTTACTTGCTAGTCTTCATTCATTCAAGTTTAACATGGCCATGGTCGTATTATTAACATGGTAAGAACTCTTTAATTAGCTTAGCCATGGTCATATTGATTTCAGAGTTTAAACAAATTTATGAATAAGATTGCTAATCTTCGTTCATTCGGATTATATTTCTAAAGTTTCTTTCAATATTAGTTGGGTAAGCATCATTTTTGATGATTCATGCAGATGCTTACTATATAAATCTATGCATGGAATTGATTTTGTTTATGATATTAGATTTACTGAAGCTCAGTATAACATGTGTTTTATCTTGATGATGCAAACAGAAAAAGTATATGTATTGGGAAGTTTTGCAGTAACATGCATAGTAACTAGAATACCGTGACTTGCGTGTTTAAGCTGCTGGAGCTCAACATAGGCAATATTCAAATATCTTGTGCATGGTTTCTAGAAAGAAGTGTCACATTGTTACTTTGGTCCCAAAATTAGGTGCTTTTGTCACTTAACATAGTTAACATTTTTTGACGATTCATGATTTAGGATTACAAGAGTGTGGTTAAAGGATTCAAGGCTTCGAGGTTGTGTTTAATGAAGTGTGTGCTGTTGCAGGACATGCTTGTTGTTCTTTAGGGTTCAGTTTATTTTGGCTACTTGATTCAGTTATTATACTCAACAATGGAGTTTCTCACCTAAGATTATACTATCCCGAATCTTTTAGTTTTAGTGTTGCAGTTTGTAATTATATGATGCAGAACTTTCAAATATTCTAGTTGTTGCAATATCTGGTTCAGTTTTCCTATTTGTTGGAACAAAATTTTGGTTTTATGTGTAGAATTGACAATATAGTAGTGCAGTTTTTCATTTTTTTGTACTACTTTCGATAATATGATGTGCATCATTTCGTTTTCTTGTGTAGGTTTTGTTTTTTTTCATGCAGAATTGATAATAAACGGTGCAGTTTTTCAATTTTTAATGTTGATTTAATGCTTAAGCTGCAGTTTTGTTAATGGGTCGGGTCGGGTCAACCCTTTTATTAATCAGGTCGGGTCGGTTCAACCCGTTTATTAAATGGGTAAAACGGGTTGGGTTTGTTTATATCTTAAATTAGTCGAGTCAAATTCTACCCGACCCATTTATGACCCGACCCGACCCATTTGACGGGCCTAATTATTATTCCATAAAATTTGTCTTTTCATCTCCAAAACATAAACCTTAAATATTTAATTATGACTGTGGAGAAAAACTTATTTTAATCATAATTCTAATTTTCTCAATCTTCATCAAAGTCTAAAATAGATGAAATGACATAGGCATTAATTTCATTCCTTCTATTCAAGATATTATTTATGTTTTTTAAGGAATTTTATTATCTTTTATTTTAATTAAATATCAAATTAAGGTATGAGGTATTATATTAGATTAAGGTTTGAGATTTTGAAATGGAAGAGGGACATTATTGATATAAAGCGCTATAATTTTATACTAAAAATGACTGCAAATTTAGATATTCTCCATTTTACGGTTCCATTTTTATATCATTTTTAATTTTTATAGGATAATATATCAAAAGAAATTTATTTGGTAAAATAGCTAAATTCAGTAGATAAATCAAAATAATAAGTAAAAAATGAAAGGATTTGTATTTTATATTTACTTTTTTTGTAATATTACCTTTTTAGTAGAAGATTATATAAGAACTATCCAATGAAAACAGGATCATTTTTTGAGAAAATTAAGCATAATCTTAAATATTTAAACTAAAACTAGTTTAATATGGGTTGTCACCAATTTAAATTCAATCAAACTAAATTCAGGGCATAAATGGATTTGACAAATTGATTAATAAATGCAATTAATATGGTAATTAATTAATAAGATAATTAATGTCAAAATGAATAATGCTTCTCCATTTATTTTGATTTAACTTGACCTTTTACAAAGTATTTTAAATACAAATACAAGGAATGAAATAAAAGAAGTAAAAGACATAAACTATGTATGTGAAAAAAATGAATAATGCTTGACAAAATATATATATTCAAGTTCGTTCAAGGATCTTGATTTACATAATGCTATAAAAAAAACTAATTTATTTCTTCTTAAATTACCTTTTACATGGTGTACACACACCTGTTTCCGCACACGCACACACACATAACATGCAAACTATTACTTGTTTTGTTTTTATGCTTTAGGACATGAAACCATGTGTTCAAATTGACTTTTAAACTCAAATCATATATTATATAATTGTAAAATAAAACAACTTACTCTTCTCCTTTAAATTCTCTCATAATATTTTCATTCATATCGTCCATATTTCCAAAAAAATTGCATGTTTTCTTAGTCCACTAATTAATTATTTTAAACTAAATTCTTAATATTCTATATTCTTATCCAATCACTTCAAATTCATTATAGATATTTTCACTTAGGCATTTACAATTTAAAATTTTAGGAACTTGAATAATGTTAACATTTCAATAACAAATGTGTCATTCATTTATTTAAACAAATTTGTTATGCATAAGTAAGAAACCTGAAATTTATAAAAACAATTATTTACTTTAGCGAAAATAAGTAATTTTTAGATTCAAATTAAACAGTAACATGGTAGCATTTACGTAATGGATAAAAGCTTTATAAAATGAGCATTACGGCACGCGCTTCGTGCGTAATGATAACACACGTTTCACACATGAGTTATTTTCTACAAATTGTATATGTTTAACACATTCAACGGAAAATAATTTGTACACATATTTAGACATATTTCTGCGTTGAAATCATGTGCAATTAGTTTTAATTTTTATTTCTATTATTAATTAATAAAAAAAAAATTGGAAAGGAGCTTATTTGTTAAGTTCTATTTTCAAGTGATGTTAGAATTTGATAATATTTGTGGAAAGATGTTTTGAATTAGTAAAGAAAGTTTATGTATTAGATCCTATTTTTAAGCGATATCAAGATTTGGCAATATCTATAAATGTGCATTTTGAATTGGTAAAAGAAGTTTATTTCTTAGATCTCATTTCTAGGCGACATTAAGATTTGATAATAATTATAAATGGGCGCTTTTGACAGTTCACGCTGACACAAAAAAAATAACACCAAAGGTATTACAACTATTAAGTAAGTGGGATAGATAAAACATTGGATCGTCCCACATCACTTATTCTACAGGATCTTACGGAAGAAACCTGACTTGAACGATCCTGTATTAAGAGCTAAATTGGCCAAAAGGATGGGGAGTAAAGATAATAAGAAATTCAAATAATAGTTACTTAACTAATGACATTTATTTCATATATATAATCTTAACAAAAATTAAACCTCTAAATAGATACGTAAATTCTAGATTATATTCTACATTCTAGCCATGTTAAACCTTAGCTAGACATTGGCGTTCCTCAAACACCCATATACACCAAGTCTATTACTAACATACTTTTTGTTTTAGACGATCCTATAAGATTTTGATGAATTTTATAAATTTTGACTATTGAATAACTTTCTACCAGTTTCACTTAATCTAGTAACTATTTTTTCAAATTCTTTTGTTGTTAACTTGATGCTAGTAAAGACAGGAAAGTAGTAAAATAGAAATGAAAGCAGGATCCAATTTAAGGATTTGGGAAGTTCCAATATCGTATATCTCATTTAATTTGTTCTTTCATATTTTAGTATTTCCAACTCTTTACATTGCAGTACCAAACTTTATATCGTAGTTTCATTTTGGTGACTAGCAATATTAGTTTCCTCGGTAACTAAAATTGTCGGATATGAAAAAATGCTAGGAAGAGTATATCAGATAATTACGTATTATTATTGGACATCCCTAAGGTTTTTAATTTTGTTGTAATATGTTTTATAGCATAATTTTTTTGAGTTTTTGATATTATTCCTTTTACGTCTACTAATCGCATGTAGACTAATTTATAATCTTTTCTATTATTATACAGTGGTAGCATATGCATGATGCAATTATTTTTTATATTTTTTTATATATGCACATAATTACATTAATTGAGTCATTGTGCATGAGTTATTTTATTAATAATAATCTCTTAAATCGATATTTTAGCCATAAAGCTTAAAATTTGATGTGTGCATCTACATAATTATTTATAGGTGTATTACATAATTATTTTAGTCTTCTTTTGTATGGTGCATAATTGTAATTATATAGATGTATACAATGACGTATAAAGGTGTATTATGGATAAATAATTTTTAACATTCGAAATATAAAAAATATTTAGATGTAAAATATATCTTGTCTTGAAAATAATGTTTTACTTGAGTTAATCATAAAACTTATACTCAAGTGGATTTGCAAAACATATAGTTGCAATTCGGATGCGTAGCACGGGTTCAACCTAGTTAATTAATGTTATAAATCTAGCTTACTATTACTATTATTATTATTATTATTATTATTATTATTATTATTATTATTAAGGAATTCGTAGTGGTATTGTAAAAGTTTGGGATTTCTATAGCCAGTAAAACATAACTATCTATACATAATTAAATGCTGACAATGGCTATCTTTAAAGTTAGCACATATTTTTTATGGCTGTAAAAAGGAAATAAAATTGAGGAGTTTAATACACAATATGAATACAATGATATATTAGTGTAAAATTTAATTATATGTTCAAACGGGTGGTTTGTATGTGTGTGTTGTCGTTATGCAGTGAATATGTAATCTTCATAGGTCAGGCTAGTGTATTTGACAATAAGAATATGAATTGTGGCTTTTGGAAGTAAATGTTGTGCTCAAAGCATAGCTCATTATGTGGGATCACAAATATATATTGATTTAGATAATAAAGCAGTAAATTAAAACACATATGTTTTGAAAGGAACTGTATATAAAAATGGAATACCAAAATTTTCTTTTATGAATTAATAATGTTATATATATATATATATATATATATATATATTAAATTTCTTTAAGAAAGTGTTTAAACTTGTTTCTTGAGAAAAATATATTTTTGAAATTTGAGTAAATGTAAATATGTCATGTTCATGAAGAAAATACCATCAAATACTGCACTAATATTTATAACGTGATAGTGCTTTATTATCAACAAAGACAAATTTATCAAAGACAAATCTGGTAAATAACATACATATTACAAACATACTGAATATGGCTCTAAATATAAAGTACACAATCTTTTGTAGCTTAGATAACAATCAGGGATGAACTGTATAAAATATTTGATAGCTCATTACACTAGTACATCATGTGTATCTGTGTTATGCATAAATGGATGCCTTGAAATCTATCCTTGATTATTCAAGTTGTTTGAAATGAAATATATCAATACGCACACACACACATGATGGATTCGATTGTTTAACATTAGATTAGAATAGTTTCCTACTTTTGCCTTTTCTTAAAAGTTGCCTTTAAATCGACCAAATGGCATCGTCTGCGAGCAAACATCTATCGTGCAAATTACTTGATACTTCAAATGAGGAGAAGGTAAAAGTCTGCAAGTTTAATCATCTAATAAGTTTGGTTAATTACAATTCTAGACAAAAAATAAATTAAAAAAATAAGACGGTCAAATATGTCGGTTTAAGAATGTCATTGCATGATTATTTATTTTATAAATGCTTGATTCTTTTGTATAGTAGCAAAATGTTCGATCAATCAAATATATGTGTAATATTGTGGGAGTTGCTTCAGAATTTGTTTAAATTTAGCTTACTATATTTCTTCTTGCTAGTTCGATATTTAGAACTGTGACCATAATGTCTAATGCTGATCTCGTAATTTTAAAATAAATGAGGATAAATTTTGTATTTAGGCCGCTTTCGTAAACAAATTACAAGAATAGCCCACTTTGCAAACTAATAACAAAAATAGACCAGTTTTGTCCACGTAGGACGTCACGTGTGCTGGCGGCATCTCAAATGCCGCCAATACACGTCTTTGTTGCATAATAACACTGGCGGCATTTGAGATGCCGCCAGTTAGTGGCATTTGAAATACCGTTATTTCTGCTGCTCTCTGTATAATTTGCAGCCCTTCCTCCATACCACCTCACTCCCTTTCTCTCACCTCCTTTTAAAAAAAGATTCGAACCCACCCTCCCAAATCACCAAAAATCAAAATTTCAAGCTTCCAACTACCAATCCATAGGAGGAATAACATCTAATTCTTCCTCTTCGACAAGTTATTAGCTATAGCAGGTATGTTTTTTTGAAAACCCTAGTTCAATTTTTTTAATTTCATTTGCTATTTGGTATCAAGCGATAATAGTTTACTAGTTGTATGAATAAATTGTAGAATGAGTCCCAAGTGTGTATCGACCATATGTTATTTCGTAGTGAATTGGTTATTGATGAACTTAATTGTGGAAAATATGTGGGGGGTCGTGTAAGCTAGCTAAAGTGTTGAGAGGTTGTAATTTGATGCAGCTGAAAGAATCGATCTATAAAGCGACCAAGATAAAATCTGAAGAATTTGACATAGAGGTAGTGTATAATTGGCCAACGGACTCAGGATCGAAATCCATTAAAATAGCCGATGATGACGATGTCGAGCTAATGTTTTCAGCGACATCGAAATCAATTGAGCTTTTTGTTGGGAAAATTAGGCGCTTGAAAGTAGAAGAACCCGTACGAGAACAAGAAGTTAACAGTGTTATTAAGGAGCACCGAAGAATGGTTGAGGCAGTAAGTATCAGCCGTGGAGACGTGTCCTCGTGTTTCATTAACCCGACTATGACAGCGATGTACGGTCAACAACAAGGTCTATATGGATATCCTCCGTGTATGACCTATCC
This sequence comes from Allium cepa, assembly GCA_030765085.1. NCBI lineage: Eukaryota > Viridiplantae > Streptophyta > Magnoliopsida > Asparagales > Amaryllidaceae > Allium > Allium cepa. Next base: position 379,231,600 of record CM060932.1, read on the forward strand.
ACAGGGCATTCAGTATACGTACCCCTATCCAAGTCAAGACAGCTTTACGCATTTGCTCGGAAGGTGAAACATTTATTTATGAAATTTAGGTCCTATTAATTTGATAGTTGTGCGCTACGTAACAATTTTTTTCGCCTTATATGCAGTTATCTTCCTTGTCGACCAACACCGCCTAGTCCCGCTGGACCATCACAATGCCATATGTCTCAATTTATGTATCCAACTCCGTCCGAATTATATGATCTTAGTCAGAGGTATGTCTCATGAAAATCAAATTTGTGTAGGTAGTAATTACGATAATGGTTTTAAAGTAATACATATGTTTGAATAGCAGATTCCCCGCGAACGATACTGCTATGCAATCTAATGCTGATTTGGAGAATGTAAACGTAAACGTAAACGTGAAAAATGAAGATGTTGATACTGAGATGGAAGGGGAAGAAGGTGAAGATGTCAATGATGAACCCCACGTAAATAGTATGGATTTAGTGAACATGGTGGAGAACGACATGTCGTGGATAGGTAGTATGCAAGTGAACAATGAACCTTTGAACTATGATTTTTCGGTTGAAGACAATATTTCCGAAGACAGCGATGAGGTGGAAATGGAAGTTCCTTTGGATGATGATTTGTGCAATGCACAAATTATGGCAAGGTCAATCGTTGCAAATCTTGGGTTCAACAATGAGATGTTTTCAACCGTAAGCGTTCAGAATGGATTTAAAGTTGGTATGATTTTCGAGACGAAAGCCAACTTGTTACAACAGTTGAGCGAATGGTCGATTTTGCATGCCGTATCTTTTAAAGCAATAAAATCAAATAAAACCAAATACACCGCCGTCTGTAATATAGATGGAAATTGTCCATGGAGAATGCATGCTATCGTCTCAAAAAAATCAGAGCGGAATTGGTGGATTGTAAGGAAATATCCTAGCGAACACAATTGTGTTAATCCAACGGTGAACTCCACCCACAAGCAGGCGACGTCTAACTTTGTAGTGGCAAAAATATTACCTTTTGTGAAAGCCGATCAAAACATTACAGCCGGAACGGTACAAGTTTTGATGGAAGAACAGTTGTTTGTGAAAATTAGTTATATGAAGGCTTGGAGAGCTTTGGGTAAGGCGGTGGAAATAATTTATGGTGATTGGGCTGAGTCATATACTAGTCTAAGGCAATATTTTGCTGAAATAACAAGATCGAACCCGGGAAGTGTTGGACACGTTACGACCGATGATTATGGACTCTTCGATCGAGCTTTTTGGGCCTTTGGACCTTGTGCTGAAGGATTTATCCATTGTCGTCCGTTGTTATGTATTGACGGGACACATTTGTATGGGTAAATATAAAGGGACGCTACTTGTGGCCACTGCTGTTGATGCGGATGACCACCTATACCCTTTAGCGTACGCAATTGTAGAGTTCGAATCCGGGGATAGCTGGGGGTGGTTTTTTGCCTGCATGCGGTGGTTCATTTGCAGTGTTAACAATCGACGAATTACCTTCATTTCGGATCGAATGAAAGGAATACCATCAGCCTTGGAATCGAAATGGTGTTTGCCACACAAACATAGATTTTGTGCTAGACATCTTAAAGCTAATTTTCAAGCTGCAAGGTTTAGAGAAAAACGATTCACCGGACTATTTTATGCTACAGCTTGTGCTGCGGAAGAAGCCGAGTACATCAGAATATGTGAAGAAATAAAACCTATAAGCATCAGGGCTCACAATTGGATAGAAGGGAGTTTTGGAGCGCACGAGGAGAACTGGGCGTTGTGTAAAAATGGTGGCGGTCGATTTCATGTCATGACCACCAATTGTGCAGAAATTTTTAACGGTGTTCTTAAAGGAGCTAGGTCATTACCTGTCAAAGCTTTAGTTGCACGCACCTTTTCAGGTCGGTTGATTATTTTTGTCAACGAAGAGAAGCGGCAGCAAAATTGACCTCCCGTCTAACTCCGAAGTGGGAAGCCAAGATCGCTGAAAGAGCTAACGAAGCTAGGCATACAAGAATTATTCGATTTAGTCAATCTGAGTGGCAAGTTGTACACTATTTTGGTGACGAGTTCAAAGTACTAATCAACGGTAATAGTTGCTCTTATACGTGCAACATCCCTCTTTTAGAGCACATACCGTGTATGCATGTTATGGCCGCTTGCTCAACGGTTTCCAACGGAGCAAATAGAGCCCGTCACGACTTTGCCTCAACATCGTATTCCACAGCGAAATACCTGGCAGCTTACACCCCTGAGTTTCACTGGATACAAGATAAAAGTTATTGGAGTTCAAGTGACAGTTAATTGGTCCTACCTCCGGTCGCTAAAAGACATCCAGGACGCCCACGTTCAACTAGAATTAAAGGTACAATGGACGAGATGCAGACCCCTAAAGGAAATAGGTGCAGCAAATGTGGTGTTCATGGTCATAAAAAAAATCGTTGCAATACAGCAACTTAATGTTTTTGTTTTATTTTGTCTGCAATCCTAATTCGAACGCATTCTGCTTTGTTTGAGAACAAATGTTTATGTAATCTAATGTTGGACAACAATGTTATTTCCAAAGTCATTTGAAATGTCTCTTTTTGTGGCATTTGAAATGTCTCTTTTCTTGCGGCATTTAAAAAGTCGCCTACCGCGACATTTCAAATGCCGCGTGAGGCGGCATTATAAAAGCCGCTTACTGCGACATTTCGGATGCCGCCCATTTGCTGCCTATATATTATCTTATATTTTCCAACTACCACACCCACACCCTAACTTTACCAAAGTTATTTTAGCAAAAGATCTAGGTTTCGTATTGGTATGTTATTCTCGTCCGATTTCAACAATTTGCAACAACTCCTCCCATATTTCAATCCAACATTGCCGCGTCAAAGGTAATTATTATACTTTTCTCGTTCAATTTCATCAATTGTTTTGTCGATGTATTTTTGGTTGTATTCATAGGTAATGGACAATTGGGAAATTGATGACATAACACCGATGAAAATGTACGACGAATTCGAACAAAATAGAGGAAAGGGGATTTCAAGCGGCGCCGACCTTGAAGTTGATTTTGTACCAGAGACACAATTCAAAGAAGAACCTCTGAATGAGTATAGTGGAACATCACGTGGAGAAGCAGCGGTTGATAAACCAGTCCAACAATCACTCCATGCACGTCTTTTAGGTGTCCTATATCAGCAAAATCGTGGAAGCTCAAGCTCCCATGCTACATGTGTAGTTTGCAGCTGTGGAGAGGAATGCGAAGTAGTCGTTTGCATAAATGATAGGAACGTTGGACGTCGTTTCTACTACTGTGTTGGATACAACGATCACAAGATTCGGCCGAATCAGGTCGAATGCTGCAATTTTTTTAAGTGGCTAGATCCACCGCTATGTCCTAGAGGAGTGGAATATGCTTTAGAATGCAAGCGGAAGTTAGTCGTTTGGAAAATTTGAACCTGGAATACTGAAACAAATTGTTAGTTCATGGGTACAAGTATTCGGCGTTGTGGCCACGTAGATCGTTAAAGGACAATTGAAATGTAACATAATGATATTATAAACTTGCTGTCTGATTGAAGTATGTTATGTTATGCATCGTTTTAAGTATGTTATTGAAGTATAAGTGAAATGTAATTGAAGTATGTTATGTTATGCATCGTTTGAAGTATGTTATACATCGATAATTAAAGTATGTTGTGAATTATTTGAAGTATGTTATGCATCACTCGAAGTATGAATGTAAAATCTGAAGTAACAGAGCGGCATTTCAAATGCCACATAAGGCGTCATTTGAAATGCTTATGCGGCATTTGAAATGCCGTTGGTGGCGGCATTTCAAATAACGCTCCATGTGGCATTTGAAATGTCGCCTCCAGCGGCATTTCAAATGACGCTTTATGCGGCATTTGAAATGCCGCTCTGTTACTTGCTCACACAAACTGAAAATGGAGAGTACAATGTCCATAATTCAACACCAACGTAATAGTTGTTTCTGAACCTTGACCATTGCAACTTTCTAAGCTCATGACTACATTTACCAACATCAAATACAAGTCCAAAACCAGTAACATTCAAACCAACATCGGAATACTAGAGTGACTTCTACAATCACAACGACAAACACTAGTCTACATTAGTTAACAACTACACAACCCAAACCAACAAATACAGACCATGAGCAGTCGTTACTACAGTCAACATACCACACAAATGATCAATAAATAGTACAGTCCAAAAATACATTGCACAGTCCACTACGGTTGGCCTAAAATTTCATCTCAAAATTTTTAATTCCCTAGGAGTTTTCTTCTTCGGTCTTCTAGGGTTGAGCATGAATTCCTCCTCTTCCAGTGACAGCTCTTCACTACCCTCCTCTTGCGTCCCTTCCGTTGGGGGTTGCGATGGCCCGACGGGTTGTGTATGATGGGAAGATATCGCTCCGGAACTCTCGCCTTCTTTTTTCTTCCTTCTTCCTTACTTTCTCTTCGGTGAGGGGGCAAGTGGGACTGCAGCTAAGTCCTCATGCGACGCGGGAGGGGAAATATCCTCGATAAGTGGTGGCACTGTAGGAGGAGGAGGAGGTGGGATGGGCCTTGACATCTTGTTCTTCGACAAACAGGATAGTAGAATTTGTTTGATAGAGAAGCATTTTGCCTTGCTCTTTTCAAGAACCTCCTCCGCAAGCTCATCGACAATGTCCAACACATGATACATACCATCCGCCTGCGTATAACATAAACCCGTATGACTTTCATAGGTACTACATAAGTTGTCAATATTAATACGTACCACATTCCGTTCTAGCGGAGCTCGTGGAGTGTAAGGTGCCACCTCTTGCTTGGGTTCCTCCGCTCGTCTTCGAAGCACATAACGACGAGTGATATTCCAGTACCATCTAAGATACTCCTCATCGGTTAGAGTGATATCGTGCTCGTCTTTCGCAGCTACGAAACGGTTGTTCCATAACTCAATCATCGATATGGAGCAGGATACGGTATGTGCTATCGAAGACCAAACTGTCTCATAACTCTGTCTGGCAGATGGTACGCTAAATCTCCGAAACAAAAAATCAAAAGTCGTGCATGCCATAACGTCCGGTCCAATGTACAAATAGCCGGAAGTGAATGAAGGTCTACTTCGGAATACAGATTCCATGTTACTGCATTGTAATCTAAGACGTCAAACTCGTTCCGGTAGAAGGTTAAATTGCGTATGGGGGTCATTTTTGTATTCTTCGGCCGAATCCACCTGTAATAGCAACATGTTATACGAAATTCAAATTTATTGTGTCGATACAACAATGCTAACAACACTGTTATACCTCGCTCCATAAGGCTTTGAGTTGTCAATTATTTGCGCCTTCATAGATATACGACCAACCAGAAGGTAAGTCCATGACCAAAGCTACAAATGTAAAACTTAATTTTAGTTACGGTTTTACAAAATACTCAACTATGCAACAACGAATGCCTATGTCCATACCTGAAGTAGAGTCATACAACCTCCGACGGACCGTTGTTGGACCAAAGCAACTCTCGTAAGCTCCGTATAGGTGAAAGCAAGCACCACACTGCCCCAGGAGTATTGCCGACATGAATCGAAGTCTTCTAACAATGGAAGCCATTGAAGGGCCACTCTTGTCTTCGATCGATCACAAAAAAGACGTTGCCTGATGATGTGCAACATAATAGCATGGACACGCTGGGCAATCTGCAAAGGAGAGGCACGACGGGGAATATCACCGGCCAACTGCTCCCTAAACCACGTGGCCACTATCGATTCATTTCCCCACATCACGTCTTTTGGAGGAGCCAATCCAAGCAAGGGCTCGCACAATTCCATATAATTTCTTGGATAATCCGGTTTCAGGATGGGATCCCCGTTAATCGACAATCCAAGCAATACAGCTACGTCTTTTAAAGTGATTGTCATCTCACCTACTCTAAGATGAAATGTAGACGTCTCCGGTCGCCATCTATCGATCAAAGCCATCAAAAGATTCCGGTCGAGCTGTGTATATCCCAACTTATTGACAACACCAAATCCAGCTCTGTCTAACAGTTCCAACACGCCTGGATGCGCTGACGTGACGAGCTTTAAAGTTGATGAATGGTCAATGAAGCCGTCCGGCTCAACCCTTTGTCGATACATAGTAACAGAGCAAAGAAATTATGGTAATTACCATGAATTTGCAAAAGTAATAACAAATTATTTGACCTTGTACCTCCATCATATCGATGTTGTTTGTGCGGTGTTGAGGTTGGAGGTAAAGCACACTAGGATCGATCGGTCCGGGTGTCATTTCATCATATTCTACCACAATAACATTGTATAATCATACTCAACTTCAATGGGTATAGAACCATAGATTTGCATCTATACAACTTCATTGTATACGATGGAAAAACAAATAAACATGTGCTCTAGGTGAGTACTCAACTTCATTGTACTATACAATCATAGATTTGCAATCATAAAACAATTTTAGCCCTAAAACCTAAATTGAAAAAATGACAATTAGAGACAAAATCGATAGATTTCATACATATAGGATGAGCTTGGGATGATGATGAAGCCATAGTTCAAATTCTAACTAGATTTTGGTAGTTGGAAGCTTGAAATTTTGATTTTTGGTGATTTGGGGGGGTGGGTTCGGTTCTTTTTTGAAGAGGAGTTGGGAGAAGGGGGACTGAGGTGGTATGGAGGAAGGGCTACAAATTATACAGAGAGCAGCAAAAATAGCGGCATCTCAAATGCCGCCAGTGTTATTATGCAACAAAGACATGTACTGGCGGCATTTGAGATGCCGCCAGCACACGTAGAGTCCTATATGGCCAAAACTGGTCTATTTTTGTTATTAGTTTGCAAAGTGGGCTATTCTTGTAATTTGCTTACAAAATCGGCCTAAATACAAAATTTATCCCATAATCAATGTGATAAAGTGATTTTTTGTATAATATAACAGTTATTGTTGATATAAAACATGTTCTATATGATTTTTTTAAAATAGATAAGTAAGTTGGCAAGCCTATTCTTTTGTTACCCCCAAAATTTTCATATAGTGCAAAGTTGATGGTAGGAAAATAATCCTGTAAAATGTGTATGTAGCGTACACGTTGGACTTTGTGTCTAATTGGGTAAACTGAACGTATGTCCTACAATGTAGCTGAAAACACAGATAGTTATAATCATACATTAAATCCATAAAAAGTTTTAGTATAACTGATTACATTGACATAATAAAAAAACAACCAAATATTCATGAAGATTATTATCATGTTGTTTACATTTTCTGGTTAACTTCTAAAAAAAATTGGTGTGTTCATAAAATTACCAGTAAAAAATTATCCTTCAATATAATGCTACTTGTTTTCTTTACTTGGAAAATGACATGCTGGAGTAACAATCTTGGATTTCTTCTTTGGGGCAGGTATTTTGGGGGTAGACTCAACGAGCCTCTCGAGAGGTGCAGACTATATAAATTAAATGGAAATCAAGTATAAAGAAAACATTCAATGTCATTGAATGTATATTCCACCAAAAGCATATTCGGAGCATAAGAAAAATGTGCAATGCTTTCGAATATATATTTTAACAAAAGCTACCTTCTTCGGAGTAGCATCTTCCTCTTCATCGTCGCAGCTTTCATCCTCTTCATCACCATCAATCATGGCCGCAACCATGTCCTACATTGTAAAATGGGTTCAGGTGTTATTAACTTAGTAATGCTTAAAATAATAAACCACTTCAGTGCATATGATTAAGCAAGTATATACATCAAAAGTCCCTTTTTACCATATACACCTTAATCGGGATGTAGACGGTTCTAAACTATGATTCAAAATTATGTACATTACGCTCAGTGTCCATATGTGTGCATATACATACATTTGTACATGCATATACACTTATTGTTGTGTAACGACGGTTGGACCAAAATTCCCATTTCCAGCACATAGGAAACACATACGAGTTGGCACATACTTTATTATAACAAAAGAAATCTCCAATATTACTTGCCTATTAATCCATATTATACACCACTTCTTCAAGTTATATAGTGACGCGGGACTATTTCAATTCCAAACTGTTGTTTCTCCTTGCAACATGCGAGACAATCCTGACAGTCTCCCCCTTGATCGCATCCTCTTGAAGTAACTTTTGAGAGCACTATTTTGTGTGCATGGCCCAGTTCACAACATTCGAAATGGCAGTCGAACCAAACTCCTCATCCCTAGCACGTGGTGTATGCATATAAGTAGGGACACACTTTATTGTAACAAAAGGAATGCCTAGTGTTACGTGCCTACCAACTCGTATTTATGCACCACTTCTCCAAGTTATTTAACGATGTAGGACTATTTCAATTCCAAACAGTTGTTCCTCCTTGTTATATATGAGACAACCCTAACAATCTCCCACTTGACTCGCATCCCCTTGGAGTATTTTAAGGGCATTGTTTATCAGCATGGCCCAGTTCATTACCTTCGACTCCGATATCAATTATTGTGTAACAACAGTCAGACCAAGCTCCTCATCTCTAGCATGTGGCATACACATATGAGTTAGGCACACTTTATTGGAATAAAAGAAATCTCCAGTTTTACATGTCCACCAACTCATATTTATACACCACTTCTCCAAGTTATTAAACGACGTGGGACAATTCTAATTCCAAACGGTCGTTCCTCCTTATTTGAAATCCACCCATAACTTTAGCTGCGAACAATTAAATTTAAAAATTGTTGGAACTGGACTAGCCCGCAGTGGAAGTTATGAGTGAATTTCAAAAAATATACCCTGTTGGATCTTTTATTGGGCCTATGAAGTCTAACTGAATTAGAACATTTCTAAATTTCATTTAAATAAAATCATTTATTTTATTTAAATTCAAATGCATTAAGATATGAAATTAACTTTATTTCATTTAGTTTATACATAAATGTATTATATAAATATATGTGTGAGTGCATGTGTAATATAATAATCCATGAAATGTATAATATGCCCATATGTAGATGTTGGGATTTACATCGCAATAGAATTATTAGCTCATTTTGTATGTCATATATGTTGTTCAAATATGTATGTATATATGCCATAAAATACACATACACACACTAAATATATTATATATGATACATGAACATAAAACATTTATATATAGATAAATATATATATAGAAAGAGAGAGAGAATAATTATTAAAAATTATTTATAATTTAAATTTAACTTGGTTTTGCAAGCATAATAATTTTAGTATTTTAATATGTATATATTATGAATAAAATAATGTTTTCATCCATAAATAATTAACATAAAATAATATATTGATGAAAATTAAAATTTTACAATTTTTGTAAATCTAGGATTATAAAATAGAGCTTAGGAAAAATCTGAAGATTTTTCAAAGTTGAAATATTATTTCTTTATAAAATCAATTGATTTCGATAATAATGATTTAATGTAAAAAAAATATTGTTAAAATTTAAAATTTGAAAAATTCTAGGATCATGAATGAAATGTTATGAAAACTTTTGAAGAAATTTTCAATTAATTTATTATTTTTAATAAATCATAAACAATCTTTCTGAAATAATATTAATTATTTAAAATAATAAACTTTATTAAAAATTTCCTATTTTTTATATGTTTCTAAAATGATATGATATTTTTTAAATATAAAATTTAATTTTTAATGTAATAATTATTTTATATATAATAAATAATTCAAAAATTCAATAAATGTTAATTTAAAAATATGAATATATGCATGGTAATTAATTTTTGAATTTTTAAATTCCTATTATATATAAATAAGTGTACTAAATTTTTTAAATCATATATATATATATATATTATGTATGCATATATGTTATTATGAGAGAGAAATATACACTAATATATATATATATATATATATATATATATATGAATTTATTAATAAATATATATAAAACAATTATTAACAACAAAAATAGATTTTTTACAATAAACAATATTTGTCTATACATAAATCAAATAGTATAATAAACAAATTATGCACATAACCAAATTGATTTGTGATAACCACATCTACTTACAAAATCTCACATAACTAAACATATAGTAGCAATATATTTAAAAAATATGAAATTTCTCATTATAGGATCATAGAATATAATTTAATTATTGTAATATGAATTAAAATTACCAATTTAATGATGCCTTTGAATCCATGTTGAAGGAATGACTTCCCTTCCTTTTAATATTCTTGATTCGTCAGATTACAAGTCTAGAATCACCGACCTCTAACTATCGAATATTATTATTTTAATTTGAAATATATCTGAGAATTTTGAAGTGAATTGAGAGCTATGTTGTAATCGGTAATGAAGAAGGTAATGACGGCCAATAAATTTTTTTCATTATTTTTAGAAATACATACATACACACAAACACACACATATAGTTGTATTAGAGAGAAACGAGCAAAACCTTTTTACTCATTCTCACTTGATCCCAACCCATTATTTCTAAGCCAATTCCTTATGTTTTAGCCACCCTTATACCTTCCCAAAACCAAAATTTTGCATCCCTAATGATAGGCCTTAAACCCATCTAAGCCTAAGCCAAAACACTGTGCAATTAAATCTAATTTAATCGCCTGTCGATATTGTATATCGATCGATATACTTATAAATGTTATAAATATATATAACATTATTTATTTCTCAAATCATATTCAAATTTCATAATTAATATTTCATAAATATTAATTAATTTATAACAATTATAAACTAATTAAATTGTTCGGTCTTAAGAGAATTCATCATTTCGGCTGTGTAACTCTTAGGTGTAAATTTGGTAAGCGATTAACATTGAACTATTCGAATGTTAACGTTCACACATCACTTAGAAGGTGGTGTGACATTATGGTCAAATTTATCGCTTACTTATTTTCGGTAAAAATGCAATTTTAATTTAAAAAGCATTACCCGGTTGTAACATTGTTTACACCAATTCTCTTCATCAAAACTATATCACTTTGGACTTATGCAATTTGGTAATGATCAAATTCCAAACTCATCCACATTCAACTTTATAGTCTAAATACAAAGTCCTTGGTTCAATAATAACAATTATTATTAACCAAAATGCTCTGGCCAGAGACTTTGACTTTGAGTTGACTTGAGTTGATTGTGATACTAACCGCATATAACTGAGGAGACGAATCCTCCCTTGAATAGTGCTTCACTTCCAATACTTCCACTCGACCCAACTATAGTCACGTGATGGACGTCATGCCATGATTTGGCTATAATCAAAGCAGAGCTTTCATATTGAAGATTCACAGTATTCTCAAGTCGAGAAAACTATGTAAATTAGTCACATCGATATTTTCTGTTTGACTTTAGTTATATTAACCAACAGAAAACTATCGAATGACTCATTCCATAGTTATCCAATAACTATTAGTATGTAAACCTAGGCGCCCCCAACAGTCATGAGTAATAACTATCCAACATTTGCAGAGCGTTACGTACTCCGGTCTCAACGATACATCAATATTCAGTCTCGATGTATCTTGACTAGGAACATTTAAAATGGTATATTTGTTTCCTTGTGATAAATTACACTCAGTTACAACACTTTGTAACAACTACATAAAATATACCATTTATGAATTTTTCTATTAAATATACTTTTAATTAAGTTAATTAATTTATATAATCATATTATATCAATTATATAATAGGAAGAAAATACCTTTTATTTCGAACAAGATTGGTTAATGAGTTAGATAAATGTAACAAATTATATAATTGCCCGTAGGGAATACCCCTACTCTATCAATCTCCCACTTGCATTTGGGGTCAATTATGGAATCTAATTCCAACTTCTCCAATCAGTTTTCTCAAAACCAATTAGGTCAGTCCCTTAATGAATGGGTATGCTATTATGTTTTAATTATCTACTTTGTCGATTAAATCTCTCTGACACTGATAAACTGGCTTTACCATGTGGAACGATTCGAAGTATGTCTTTCGAATTCTAGTGAGCTTTAATTTCTTTCATGACCAATTTCGTGACATTGTTGTCTCATAATAATATTATGGAATTCTCAACATTCGAAATCACATTTAGCTAAATTATAAATTTGTGCATTTATATACATACATACATACATACATACATACATACATACATTGGTTTATTGTAGCGCTATTTAAGTTAATGTTCTCAACATTTCTTTGAATCAATCACTTTTATTGTGAAACATTTTCAAATTAAAGATTTTAACTTGAATTTTATCATTGACATGTTATACCCAATATCACTTATAAAAGTTTGTGTCAAAACGTTCCATCATAACGAGTTCGTTGTTTCTATAAACAATTCTCTAGTATTTCATAAATACGTGAGAATACCTCAAACAACCATTTAGTGATATCAATTTGGATTTTGTATTTTCTCCATGTATCAAATACATAAAAAAAACACAATATCATACACAACATTATCTGTATGATAATTCTTATTGCTAATGCACATGGAATCCAACTTACATGTTCTCTTTTTAATAGGATGCTCTTGTATATCGTTTTGGGATAATCCCATTATCTTTTATACTCACCATAAAAGACATCATTTACAATCCAAAATTGAGTATTAAAACAACTAAAGTTGATTTAATACAAGCATATTGTTAAAATCAACAACGTGTCGTTTACTTATAGTTTAGAAATATCAATGTATCTTTTAACGTTCTTTCTTATGAACACACGCTTCCTCTGCACTTTGAATGAAAATCAAACTATTTGATATTTCTATCAAAATACTTATTCAATCTTGGTGCTTATAAAATGATACATTCGTATCATTTCTTGGATCATATCCAAAGACTCACAACCCAGTTTCGTTCCCACTGATTTAGAGGCATTTTTGGTTAACATGTATAAATGGCTTACTCTAAATAATTATTTAGAATTTTCTATTTCAATACATAAGTACCAAACACTAAGTCTTATCGAGCGATAATTTTGTGAGTAAAACTGAATTAACTCGAGCATGTTGAATACTAAATCTGTTATGCTAATTTCAACAACTGAAATTTGCGATATTAATCTTATCAACATTGCTCATTTAATTCCAACCACATTAGTCTTTCCAATAAAGACACAATCTAGACCGATGGATCACATCTCTATGGTTACGACCACCAAAATCATATTTTGATAGTGTACTTGGAATTCTTTCAGACTTGCGCATCATACCATATAGAGTAACAATCTTAATGGTTTAATTGAATAATCGATGGTAATGTATATTTTCGACAATAATAAGAAACTCATAGTTTCTCTTCGATGTACGAGAATACTTATTTGACATTCTAATGCTACATGTTCATTTAGTTAGTAAATTTCACTTCATCTCGTATAATTAGTTCTATCTCTGGATCGGATCCAATTCCATTTAACCAACAAAAACTTCTCAACGAAATTCCTTCACAATGAAATTGCTATATCTTGAAACTTCAATTGTTTCTTAGTGCAAATAGAATATGGATTCATAAATGCTTTATGAACCTTTTTATTTATAAAATTGATTTTAGTTTACAAAAAATTATGTTTAAATCATAAATATGTCATTTGATGATAGACCTTTCTAAAAATATTTGGAGATTCATACAAGATCCTTCATGAACAATTATTATGTGCAATCTTTCGACTTGCACAACCTGCCACCTCCTTGGCCTAGGATATGTTTGGATTTCTTACAAATCTATATCTTGTATGATTTTGTAAACTATTGTTTAGATGAAATAATGTCAACCTTATGTACTACTCTTAAGTACATGACCTTATAGAAAGAAACTAAATCGACTTCACTCATAATTAATCGTAAATTGTTCAACAATGTCTGATTACTCCTTATCGATGCATCATCATGTATCACATGGAGGAGTGACCTTTGAAATTGAATCTATATTCATTTTTAGGTGCATTTGAAACTCTTTTCAATACTCACTTATTCGACCAAATCAAATCATTTTTTTATTCCATCACATGTTATTTTATTTACTTTTCTTTTATATTCTATGATTTGATCATAAACTTACTACATGCATATCTAATACACATGTTCATGTTAGTTATAAATCATCGATGAATACAACAAAATATGTGAAACCCTTTTGGTATTAATAGACTTGTGATTGCATGCATTAATATGTATTAATTCAAAGAGTTCATTAACTCTTATGATGCTCCCATTGAATAGGTGCATAACCATTAATTGTTTGAGATATAATTAACCTGTATCATATGATTCATACTCATATAGTAATTATTTCTCAAAACTACGGCTCAGTGTATAGTTCCAAAACAACTGTAAATAATATTAGACACATATGTATTTTTGTTGCATCACTTTTACTATGAAAACAGATTCTATAGTATAGTTCTATTTCATAATGAATATTCATAATACTCATATTGAAATATAGTTATATCTATTTTTTAGTCAGTACCAAAAAATAAACATTATTTCACAAATAATGTTCGTTACATTATACGAAAACAATTTTCGTAATTTGATGCAATCATTAGGTGCTATATGGCATGCTCCTACTATTTCCGCTATTACTATAATAGCGTAGTAAATTAGAGGTCACTATTGACTTAATATTGTTGATATTATTTACTTATTTCATATGCTGCAACTAGTTTACAATGGAGAGTTCTTTGATCAAATATCTTGATATCAAAGAAATAAATGTTATAGAAAACAATTTCCTATATGAAAATACATTTTGGAATAAAAATCATATTTCATATTCAAATATTAAGTATCAATTATTATTACAATTCTTGTTTACAATGTTTCTCTATGAAATAGAAGTGGCTATTCATTCTCTTCATTCCAACTGTACCTTAAATTACATCTACTCTTATACATTCGTTTTTCTTTCAAATTGTCAAACTATTCAAAAGAAAACCTTACTACAATATCATAACAAACTTTTTACAAAAGCACATTCGATTATTCCTAACATTAAAACATCAATATGTTGCACTTTATGTAAATTGATAAAGATGACATTTTCAACGATCGAGTTCTTAGATGTATCTCATAATTTATGGTCTTGTATTATATTAACACAATATGATCCTTTTGAAATCATTCAAGTTGAATACATGGTCTTAAAATACTGTTTATTGGCTTACTTCGAATGAACTAACTTCATCGAAATATTATACGACACAAACTATGACTTTTCATCATATAACATTTGTATGTGAAAGTAAATAAATCAAATATCCATAGTCTTGAATTGCATTTAGAGTTCGAAAACTCATAAAATGCAATACACGGTCTAAGCTAAATACATGTATAAGTGACCAACTTACGAATGTATTAAGTAGTTGAAATTAGGCACTTGCATGGGTATAGAAACATTATATAACATGCAATTAAAATTATTAGTAAGTATATATTATATTTCTATTTGTCAGCTTTCAATTCAGTTTGTTTATATATGTTAATTGACAAACGTTTTATCAATCATATTAAATGCATAAATTTACAACTGTAGGTAATTATAACATTATATAGCATATGTTCTTATAATATTAGAAAAATTAAATGTTACCATTTAATTTTTCAAATAAGGCTCCCATTAGTCTTTTATGTTTCTCCAAACCCAAAGATGAAATATAGAAGTCTTACAACTTCACTAGTGGGTGTTAGGACTCGTTTGTGTTGGTATTCTGACCTAGAGTTTGCTCAATAAATCATAGCCCCACAAATGATGGATAACTCCTTATTGATTATATCATACACAACTCATAACTCATTTTTCCTTGTTCTAATCTCATTTTGCCCTTGATTTTGCCCAATAAATCGAAAGAGATTGTTCATTCATACCTACCATATCGTGATGGCCTAAGTATAGTATTTGTACCTTGAGTTTGCTCAACAAATACATATAGTTATCTTATCTCATCTGTTCAATATAATAATAATACTACGCATAACATTCCTAGCTTGAGTTTGCTCGATAACTAAGGAGTATGTAAGTAATTTATTAATATATATATATATATATGGTAGATGACAACATTATATTGAAGATTCACAGTCTTCAATATATATTGAGTGATCTCGACTTATAGAATAATATATTTCTTATGAAATACCCCAGCGATTCAAGTGGAAGACACATCAAAAATCATGGTATATGTACATTTACATATATATTTATTTCTCAAGTCTATTTGGGTTTCTTTAATGTCCCGCATTCAGTTTATACATATATCATATAAGTTTTATTGTTATATAACTTTTATATTTCATGTTACTTATATGATAGTCTTACGTACAATATATCATTAATTAAATATTTTCTAATTAATTTTAATCAATTAACTCTTTGATTAATTTTAAATTAGTATTCCAATATAACTTTTATATTGGACATATCCACTATAACATTTATAGTGTATAAATACACTATAACCTTTATAATGTAACACGCATATATCATATATATGTGTGTATTTTTTATTTAATAAATTATCCTTTTATTAATTTATTCGATTAGACAATTTTTATTAAAATTTATTAATTTCAAAATTTATCTGTATACATACATGTATACTTATGTTATCTTAAACATTTTAAAATAACATAACATATATCAACATATATAATACATGCATATATACATTAATTAATATATTTAATTAATTTATTTTATTAAGCTTATTAATAATTTGAAATTTGAAATTATTATATAAATATTTTCAAACGGTTTGAAAATATCATTATCCTTTCAAACATTTTGAAAACTTATGTATTATTATTATTTTTATAATAAACATTTTTTTATTTTAAATTTAACTATTAAATTTAAAATCTTTAACATTAATTTTAGAAAAAAAATTTGAAAATTAGCCCAAGGCCCAAATTAAGTTGTGCCTTTTCTATTAAGTGCAACCTTTGGGCTTACTTCACCTTTCGGGTCGGGCTGGTAACCAGGTAGGACATGGTACTTGATCACCCAATTCTAATCCTAAACATTACCTTTCTAGACACCGTGCTAAGTGGGCAAGCTTAATTAGTTAGCCCTAATATTACCAAATTAAACCACATAGGCTATTGGGCTCGGATACCATTATTGGAACTAGACTTGCCCGCGGCGGAAGTTATGGATGAATTTCAAAAGATTTACCTTATTAGATCTTTTATTGGGCCTATTAAGTCTAACTGAATTAGAACATTTCTAAATTTCAGTTAAATAAAATCATTTATTTTATTTAAATTCAAATATATAAAGATATGAAATTAATTTTACTTGATTTAGTTTATACATAAATATGTATATATATATATATATTAATTCAAATGTATAATATGTCCATATGTAGATATTGGGATTTACATCGCAACAAACACATTAACTCATTTTGTATGTCATGTATGTTGTCCAAATATGTGTGCACATATGTGTTACAAAATACATACACAAACATGCATGTATAAATATATTCTATATAATAATATACAAACATAAAACATTTATATATAGATAATATATATATATATAAAGAGAGGGAAAAATTATTAAAAATTATTTATAATTCGAAATTAACTTAGTTTTGCAAACATAATAATTTTAGTATTTTAATTTGCATATATTATAAATAAAATAATGCTTTCATCCATAAAAAATTAACATACAATAATCTATTTATGAAAACTAAAATTTTACAATTTTTGAAAATCTAAGATCATAAAATAGAGCTTAGGAAAAATCTGGAGATTTTTCAAAGTTGAACTATTATTTTTAAAAAAAAAATACATTGATTTCGACAATAATTATTTAATATAAAATGATATTTTATTAAAAATTAAAATTTTAAAATTTTAGAAATTTTAGGATCATTAATGAAAGGTTACAAATTTTTTAAGAATTTTCCAATTAAATTATTATTTTTAATAAATCATAAATAGTTTTTTTGAAATAATATTAATTATTGAAAATAATAAAATTTATTAAAAAATTCCTAAATTTTTTTGTATGCTTATGAAATGATGTAATAATTTAAAAAAATATATGCTATTATGAGAGAGAAATATACACTAATACACACACACACACATATAAATTTATTAATATATATATATATATATATATAAATTATTAATGACAAAAATTGATTTTGTACAGTATGTTGACCCGCATTTTAGCAAGGCAACATACATGCGGACTTAACCCACTCGACTACATAATGATAGAAGTTGGATTTTCATAGATAATAAACATGATCATAAGGCTAGAATATAAAGTAGTCGATGAAAAAATAGCACAGTCGATGAAAAAATAGCACAAGATGTTTGAAATATGGTTTTGACAAAGATTTAGTCATTTCAAGTTGCTTGGAGTCTGCTCTGAGTTACCTTTATGTTCGCTTCGGGTTTTCGTGCATGTTACTTCGGGTCAGAGAAGGGTTTGCTTCAAATCCTTGATGGATTAGCACATTTATAAGCTACTTCGAGTCGCCATGGCACTTTCTTTGAGTCAGAGATAGGTCTACTTTAGGTCAGGGAGGTGGCTACTTCAAGTTAGAGCAATGGATCGATCAACGGTACTGTCCCCATCAATCTTGTATCCATCATATTCATATCCATCAAGATGGCACTCGTTTCTTTCGTATCCATCAAGAAAATGTATCTTTCAGATCGATCAAGATCATTCACTTCATATCAATCAATGTTGACATATGTCTATGAAGCAGTTATTCACTTCGTATCGATCCATGTTGATGAATGTTTCATATCAATCAACCAGATGATCGATACGAAACCATCACTTATTATCGATACGAAACCAATACCTAATGATTGATACGAAGTAGATGGAGTTGCACTTCAACTGCCTACTTCGTATCAATCCTCCAATATGACTCATATCAATTAATCAGATAATCAATATGAAATCGACGACCATTTAATCGATACAAAAAGCAATCATAAGCTGTTTCGTATCGATTGGTTTCATATCAATCGATATGAAGGAGCAGGTCAAGTGATGAAACGTTCAATATGGATCGAGGATCGATGAATAATTGGTAGACGATGGATATGGCAATGATCAATACGAAAAGATATCGATATGAACTAGATCAACAACCATGGATACGAAGCCCATTGCATATTCAACTTGGATTGATCATAACTCGGGATCTACAACTCCAAATGCCTTCAAATTTTCACTGTAGCTTGCATACCACCAGAAGAATGTTCGTGATTGATCCCATCGTCCTTGGACCACTTTTGGATCGATACGAAATACCTAGGGATCGATCCCAAACCAACCCTGATCAATCACGTGGACCCACCCACATGTGAGGAGGAGTAATCCGAATTCAAAGTTAGATATTTCCACGCCACACCTATAAATAACAGCCATATGCCTCCAGAAAATAGACCTTTTGGCTCTGCTACGTCGGTACTCTACTGAACTCCATTGTAACTCGGATACTATCAATTGTACTTTTGTAAATCAGTAGAAGATCATCAATAAAACAACAGCTCTTCAAAGTGAACGTAGGCTATAACGTCGTACCACTTTAAATCTTGTGTTATTACTGCTTACCTCTTAAATTTTGAGTGTTCTTCACATTTATATTATCTAAATACGATCTATCTGTGATTGTGAATTGGTGCTTTCATCTACAATTGGGTATTTGTGGCCGATTTTGGCATAAACAAGGTAAACAACATTTGCCTATACATAAATCAAATAGTATAATAAACAAATTATGCACACAACCAAACTAATTTGTGACAAGCACATCTGCTTACAAAATTTCACATAACTAAATATGTAGTAGCAATATATTTAAACTGATATGAAATTTCTAATTATAGGATCATAGAATATAATATAATTACTGTAATATGAATTAAAATTACCAGTTTAATGATGTCTTTGAATCTATGTTGAAGCAATGGTTTTCCTTCCTTTTACTGTTCTTGATTCGTCAGATTGCAAGTCTGGAATCACCGACCTCTGACTATCGAATAGTATTATTTTAATTTGAATTATATTTGAGAATTTTGAAGTGGATTGAAAGCTATATTTTAATCAGAAATGTAGAAGGTAATGGCGGCCAAAAAAAAATTTCATTATTTTTTGAAATACATACATACACACAAATATACATACATACATATATACATACATACATATAGGGTTGTATTAAAGGGAAACGAGAAAAACCTTTTTACCCATTCTCACTTATCTCAATCCATTATCTTCAAACAATTCTCTATGTTTTAGCCACTCCTAAACCTTTCCAAAACTGAAATTTTGCAGCCCTAATGAAGGGTACTTAAACCCATCTAAGCCCAAGCCAAAATATTATGCAATTAAATATAATTTAATCACTTGTCGATATTGTATATCGATCAATATATTTAAATTGTTATAAATATATATATATATATAACATTATTTATTTTCTCAAATCATATTTAAATTGTATAATTAATATTTCATAAATATTAATTAATTTATAATAATTGTAAACTAATTAAATCGTTCGGTCTTAAGGGAAGTCATCATTTCCGTTGTGTAACTCTTGGGTGTAAATTTGGTCAGCGATTAACATCGAACTATTCTAATATTAACGTTCACACGTCACTTAGCAGGTAGTGTGACATTATGACCAAATTTATCGCTTACTGATTTTCGTTAAAAATCCGATTTTATTTTAATAAGCGTTACCCGGTTATGACATTTGTTTACACTAATTCTCTTCGTCTAAACTATCTCACTTTGAACATATGGAGTTTGGTAGGTAAAAATTCCAACTTCATTCACATTCAACTTTATAATCCAAATAAAAAATCCTTGTTCAATAATAACAATTATTATTAACTGAAATGCTCTAGTCAGAGACTTTGACTTTGAGTTGAATACGGTACTAACCGCATATAACCGAGAAGACAAATCCTCTCTTGAATAGTGCTTCAATTCCAATACTTTCACTCGACCCAACTATAGTCACTCGATGGACGTTATGCCATGATTTGGATATAATCAAAGAGGAGCTTTCATATTGAAGATTCGCAGTATTCTCAAGTCGAGAGAACTGTGTAAATCAGTCACATCGATATTTTTTGTTTAACCTTAGTTATATTAACCAACAGAAAACTATCGAGTGAGTTGTTCCATGGTTATTCAATAACTAGTACGTAACCTCTGGGTGCACCCAATAGTCATGAATAATACACTGCCCAACATTTGAAGAGCATTACGTACTCCAGTCTCAACGGATATATCGATATCTAGTCTCAATGCATCTTGACTAGAAATATTTAAAATGGTATATTTGTTTCGTTGTGATAAATTACTCACAGTTACAACACTTTGTTACTACTATCATAAAATCACTACAACAAAACAGTCATATTACAACTTTTATTTTACAACTAACACAAACCGACAGTTGTTATAGGTTATTTTTAACAACTGTTTATTTCCAGCAGTTGCAATATACATCTATAACAACTATTTTTTCTGTGCCAGTTGTAAATGCTTAACTATTGCAACCGTTTGGACCAGTTATCTTTTGAACACATAATTGTTGCTTTCCAACTCAACCAAAATTTTCCCCTTCCCTCCCTTCGTTTCCTAGGCCGCTCAATTTGGCCGCTCAATTTATTCACTAAGTACTAAAACTCACGGTCAAAATTTCATACGCAAACCCTAACCTTGCGTTGACCTCGCCGCCCTTGCCATCCATGAAACTAAACCCGCTCGCCGCCCTTGCCCTCCACGAAGCTAGGCCGCCCGCCGCCCTTACCAGCCACGAAACCTGCGAATCCTGACTGCGCTCTGCTCTACATCTGAATTTCTTGCCGTTGCCGCTGAAATAGGTATTGTGTCTTACTTATGTAGATAAACTAATTGCATTCTGTCATGAAAACAGTTTGTGCTTATCGTGTATATTACTAGATACTTCTAGATCAAGCCTGCTTCGGGTAAAATTACATATTTTTTGTATGAATGGATGAATTATATTGGAATACATGTTGCGTTCTCTCTTTGATAACATCCAGTGAAAAATATTGATAATGCGATATAATTTACATGAGGTTGGGGTATATGAGTATTGCATAAAGATTTTAGCTTTTGATTGATGAAAAAGAAGTGTTGATATGCTTTGAATTCTGATGGGCGCTTTTGTATGACTTAAGTGATAATTTTGACTATGTTAGCTTGATAATCTGAATATATTTTAAAGAACGAAGTTGTACATAATTTATGCTGAAACTATCGGTGTTCATAAGCATAATCTGGTTGTAAACTGCTTACTGTAGCTTGGCAAATAAAAAGTTCAATGCTGGTAGGAACAGTGGACTAGTTGATGACCTATAATGATGATTTTGGAACACGTACTGATATAATTTGACTTAGTGTAACAGCAAGTCCAATGCTGTTAGGAACAGTGGACTAGATGAGGTCTGTGGATTTGTAATATATTTGTTCATGAAATTTGGGTGATGTATTAGAACTTAATGATTTCAAATAGTGGTTAAACTATAGTAAGTAAATTGCTTCCAAATTATGAACATTTTTATCTCTCTTTTATAGCCAGTTTGGGTTTCAAACTTTACAAGTTTAAGTTTTGTTGTTCTGTTATTGATTTCTTAATATTTGGTCAGGTTAATTTTATTCAGTTAATCTTGATTTTCATTATATGAAAGTCCCTTACATAATGGTTCTATTTTCCTGATGTTTTTAAATGAATTTGTAGGATATTTTAAATGGAAGTGTCTCACGCGAATGGTTGTAAATTAAGGTATAATGTTTTTTTTTCCAACTTTTTTGATGCAATTTTAACCATGCTTTCTAAATTTCGAGTTATTTAATTTATACCATTGCTTTGACTATTTTTCATTTTATCTGTTTGCGTGTTTTAAATCCAATAATTGACAGTTTTTTCAGATATATTTTCAATGGACGGAAATCATGTACATGTGAAAGATTTATATCAATATGTTGGGCATTACGTGTTTCATGGATGACCAAATGAAGTATGATTTGATATCAACACTCATAATATATACTTGAACTTGGTATTGCAGATTGTTATCTGACAAATTCTGCCACTAGCACCTCTTTAATATCCAAAATTTGATCACTCTGCCACTGAATAGGACCAAAACACGTTCCTAAAATTCTGTTGAGGTAATCAGTGCTTGATGTTGTTATCCTCACTATAAAAGTTATGACTACACCAACATTAAGCATGTTGAGGAATTATTTGAAGTAGCGTTATAAATTGCTATTGTTTATATCATTTGGAGGAAGCATGCATTTTGTTGGATTCCTTTTGAGTTTATATTGATGTTATTGATTCAACGGTCTAGGAGTTCTCCATGTTTTGCCTTTGTGGCAAAAGCTGTAGTGGCATGGATGTGGAAACAGGCATGGATGTGGAAACAGTGTATTATTGTGCCACTGTTTATGTGTGATCTACAATGTATTAAACTTTTCATAACTTCTTATTTTGTATACTGGAAAAGATGTACATGTTCCTGCTCTTCATTGTTGTTTCTATTCTTTTTCTATTATAATTTGGCTTAAGGCGGTGAATGGCTTAAGACAGAGAATGGTAGAATAAGTAGCAGTTTTAATATAAACCTACCAATATGTAAACTATTGAGTGCATACACAATTGTGTCATGGTATACTTAAGACTTTAGTCATCCCATATATGAATCAAAATTAATGGATTTAGTTTCCTAACTTGATTTAACAGCCCCAGGTTTAATATTATTTTTTGTTTTTGTTTCTCTATCACAGGCTCAGTGAATCGTTGAAGCTGTTCTGAACTTTCTAAGCAAGGAGATACTGTTGAAGCCGTTCTGAACTCTCTAAGCAAGGAGATACTAAAGGGTTTTTGGTTGGAGGTGCTTCTTTGAAGGTATATACATATGTACCCTATAAATTCTCTTCTTTTAGGGTATGATGGGCAGTAATATATACAATATTTTACGCAGATTAGGACTTAGTATATATTTTCGCATATATGAAATGCAAAGCAGTATATGTTCAGGATATATATGTGTCCAATTAGCTCCAGTTTCAAAAAATTATTCAATTGTTGCTATGCAGATCGGCCTGGAATGCATACTGCTATGTCTAGTTGGACATATATAAATTTGTTGCTATGCCCGCTTCTACTGATTGTGTCTTCCCATGACATGGAAGCTCTTTCAGCTTAGCCATTTACCAATTAACCGTCTAAATTTCCTGTGCTGTCATTTGTTTTTTGCTAAGGTTTTTGGTAGAGAGTGGACTAAGGAGGAAATCGCAAACAATAAGCAAGCCCAACGCCAATATTCTAATGATTTAATAACTTGTATTCTATTAATTTACTAAGCATAACATCTCTTGATACTAGGCTTCCAAATGCCTTGTGTCTGTTTACTAACTTAATTTAATCAGTTAATAAAAATAGGCAACCTTTTATATAACCACATTGCATTGTATGTTTGATACTAATAATGGCTACTCTAATCGGATTTTCCTTGTTATTTCTACTTAGCTCGATTTTTGATAACCTGTATTATTCCATGACAAAATAAACAAGTTAACAATATTTTTGTCTTTAAAAGTTTTGTATAGTTAATATCACATTTTTGGTTTGAAATGCTTCTACATAAGCTACATTTTTCTTTATCTTCTCATCAGTGATCGTGCAAAATTCATACATTAGTGAACTGAGTGCTTCCAGTATTGTTTTATGATGAGCTTGGACCCTTGTGTATATGTTATGAAAACCATCGTTCCTTTGAATGTTAGTTTTGTATTGGCATTGACACTCTTTCAGGAATACAAAGTATCATATATTTTATTCCAGCTGTTTAGTCGTACTTTACTTTTATATTAGTTGTTATTATTTGGAAATCGGATAGGTATAAAACCAAGTGGTTTATTGAATGTTATTGTAAATGAAAAATGCTAATGCAATGCGGTAAAATATTTTGGTTTTTTAAATGCAAATTAACACACAAAACAAACATACACACAGATTATTTTTAGTTGATGTTATACATATACCATAAATAGTCTAATGTATTCGTAAATTATTTTTGTGCAGTCACACCGTGAGAGCAATACTCTGACTGTTGAAGAACGGCCTAAACGGGATGCAAGGCATGCTGGAATTGAGGTCGGAAAATGTAAAATATTGAGTTGGCAAAGGCAAGTTGTTGCAGAAGGAACGGTAGTATCCACTGATCCTGATTGTTTGGTGCATTTTAAAAAACTAGGACCAGATGGTTGTAAAGTTTGGGTTGATGTGGCGGTAGATCCGGAAGCTTTCTTGTGGAGACCGAGTTCCGAGATGTGTACTATTGGAGAATCAGTTGGATCGACCGTGGCTTGGCATAAAGACTTTGTTGCCTTCGACTAGTGTATTTCCTTAGGGTATGTGTTTTGCGATACAAAACTTTATCTTTCTTATGTATTTCGTGTTGTATCCTATTTTGGAATGGTTATGTGAGAATGTTGTTTTGGTACCGTTTTAGTTGGTGATGTGAATGAATACTGTAGATTGTTCTATTTGGTATGTATTGTGTTTTGTTAGAATTATATAAATATTTTTGGGTTTAAATTGCAATTGTTGTGGTTGTAATTAAATTATATTACAACTGTGGAGGAGGTCGCAGAACATATTAAACTGCAACTGCGTGTAACAGTTGTAGTAGGGATAACTACAACGGTGGTCACGTAGTTGTCATACCTGCTATATGACAAATGTTACAATCTATAACTGCTATCAACTGTTGTAAAAAGATTAATTGCAACTGTGAATAACAGTTGTAGTAGATAACTACAACCGTTATCCAGCAGTTGTCATACCTGCTACAACACGAAATGTTACATATCTACAAGAGTTACCAATAGTTGTAAAATTGTTATTTGCAAGGGTGAGAAACAGCTGTAATATATAATATCACAACGGTAATATGCAACTAAAGAACATAGTTGTAAAAAATTGATAGTCTTTTACAACTTCTTAAAATACGACTGTTGATACACCGTTGTAATATGTCTTTTACAACCGTTTTCCACCGTTGTAATATGCCTCTTTTGGTGTAGTGAATATATCATTAATGGATTTTTCTATTAAATATACTTTTAATTAAGTTAATTAATTAATACAATCACATTACATCAAGTATATAATATGAAGAAAATGTTTTTTATTTCGAACAAGATTGATCAACGAGTTAGATATATGTAACAAATTACATATATAATAGCCCTTAGGGCATACCTCTAGCTTTATCAATTACATGCGAGGCAATTCTAACACACATGTACATGCATATTTCTATGTTGCTGAAACATCCCTTCTGTAGGCTAGTTGGAAGGAGCATTGTCATTACTGCAGATCTTGTTGCACAAAGGTTGACCCCATTTCTATGCCACTGTTTTTGTACTCTATAAAGCCTTATGCAGATATTTTCACATTTGTTTTTCATATATATATGTCTGCAGGATTACAAGCATGGTACATCACATACTACATACAAAAACTTCATAGGTACATGGATCAATTTCTCAACTCAAGATGCCCAAGCTACATGGAACAAATTTCTGAAGGGGCAGCATGCCGTATAACGTGCCCTTATTGCAATGGTAGGTCATGTCCATGAAGAGAAATTGTGAATAAAATGTATCTGACTGGAAAATGAAATGTGTGTATCAAATTATGATTTTTTTTGCGTATCCTTTTACAGGATTTGTGAACAATAATGATTCGTTTCTTCGGCTTTCCTTTGTTCTGTGTGTATTTTTTGGACTTTATCTATAATTCATATACATCAACTTCTTAAATTTATCTTTGTTATTTACTATATCAAAAATGTTAGATAATTTCATGAGAACATTTAGAAAACACCCTCGTTAATTTTTAAGATAGAAAGTTGTTTCTTTTCAAAAACATACTTTGATAAACATCCATATTTTTATTTTCGATCCCACTATTATTAGTTACAATTTCTAAAAATACAACTATTTACAGCGAAAACTAAAAATACTTGTACTTACACGAAATACAATGCATAGAAAAAGTATGTTTAATATTCTTTTTCATATACGATGTGCAAAGGGTTCATGTTAATTCGATTGTTAAGTAAAAAAACAAATGCGTTTTCTTTTTAAGGAAACAAATAAAGACACGACAAATGAATACATCTTTAAGATCATCATAAACATAGGTCAGTAATTAAATAGGCAGTAAGGAAGCATCTTAAAAGTCCGAAGAACTATATAAAGCACTAATGTAGGTTTGGGACCCCTTGGTATTAATAACTCTTCTAAAAAGCTCAAATGAAACAAAGCTTGTATTTGCATAAATATCCTCAAAACAACCAAGGATTTACGTGAAGGTAAGAGCTGAAGGAAAAATGCAACTTCATATGGATCCAACAACATTACCTCTACCACAAATATATCAGAATTTTTAAATTAGTTTTTTCATACCTCTATTCTTTGGCTTATTGATAACCAAAACTATTGAAAAGTTTTCTAGAGAAATTACATAGCTTATGATACCCCTTTAAGCATTTAGCTAAGAAAGCATTCTAGAGAAAGAAGAGCAATTTTCAATTTACCCATTCAATTTTCAATCGGTAATTCCAAGGAAAGAGTGATATGTGGAATGATTAAAAAAAAGTCCTTTCTTGTGAACATTGATTATGAAGGAGTTCCACTGGATTATTAGTGTAACTGTAACAGAGGTCTAATTCGAAAAAGCCAGTACAATTTCACCTTTATGGCCAAACCTAAACAGACTATCATTCGTATAAATTACTTTGGATGCACTTAATAATCTTAGAAGAACTGTGTTGTCAGTGATATACAATAGTTTTCAGTCATATAAATATGAAAATACAGCATGTTACATTAATAGTTCCTAAAAGCAACTATCACTCATGAACTCATGCCACAATTTACAAATGCAATAAATGCATGATATTTTCTTTAGCTTCCAGCATTGCTACGAGTCATTTGCTTTTTATACATCTGTCGTACTTATTATCGGTAGAGATTATTAACTATGTCAATTTACCCACTACTGTGATTACTCTAACTTCGTCAATCTTATTTATCATATATAAAATATATTATAGAAATACACAGGCGAGATCTATCATATAAAATATATTACAAAAATAAATTTGCATCCCCGGTCTTCCATCAAGGCCCATCAGGCTATGGCCTTGGGCAAAGCCCCGATAAGGGGCAACAAAAGTTCGATCAAAAGAAAAGAAAAGGCACGTTTCTCATTTCTCAGTCCTCGACGAACCCGACGGTTCGACAAAAATTATTTAATGCTGAAAACTTTGAAGCTGGAAAATTGGAAAACTCAAAACTAAAGAGTTCTGAAACCTATAGAAGATTTATTTTTTTCAACAATTATATTGATAAAAATACGAAATTTATTAAATGAAAAATACGAAGTTAGAAACAAATATTTAATGAGTTTCAAAGCTATGAATTTTCCTATCAGCCAGAAAACCTGCAAAAAATAAATTTTATTTATCATGCAAACAAAACTTGATTATAGTTTGAAATTTGTAACCCCTGAAATGCTTGAAGGTAAAACAATTTCAAGCTCTGAGACTTACAAAGAACAATTTATGTAGTTCCAAGAACTTATATAAAGCAAAGTTTTAAATCTGGGGGAAAAAAAAATCTAAGTTGAAAAGTTCTGAAAAATGAAGGAAAAAATGTGGAAAATGTCGATAATCAGCATATAGAGTTTGAAATTTCAACTTTAATTAAATATCAAAAGAACAAAAATTCATAATTTGAGATCAACACCTATTATTTTGAACCACGAAACTCTAGAATTCAAACTTATGAATTAGAAAACAGAGAGCTTAATGGAAGTTGTTCAAATTAGGATGAAAAATTTGTACGAAATAATTTTAACTGATTAACCTTTATCTACCACAAATTTTGTTAAAGAATTCGCTTCTAAAAATTTAAGTTCAATAGAAATCTACATAAAGTTGAATTTCTAACATGAGTAACAAAAAAACATGTTACATCAGCATACAAACAAACATGGTAATTACGATCTAAAGAAACAACTTCCACAGTTCAACCCTAAACCAAATGGAAAGGTGTGATCAAATAAGGACAAAAAAGCAAGTGCTTATGTTCGAATAAATTGTGGTTAACAACAACGAGCAAAGCGAAGGGTTTTTGCCTCTAAGCGGGCGTTTAGAGCTTGAGCGAAACAGAAACATGAAAACGCAGCAGTGCCGCATGACAAACAATGCCGAGGAACAACGGGGAGCGGCCAACGTTGATAAACGACCGCTGGGGAGCAGCGGAGTTTTGACCGCATGGTCAAACATTTATGGAAACCCGCAGCTGCAGTCTATATTAAGTCGATTTATGGAAACCCGCAGTCTCATATTGCTATTGGTTTCCTCAAAGAAATTGAAGGTGGCTTGAGAGCTCATTATTCTCTATTCAGTTTTAACATTAGGGTTTTGTTGTTAAGGATGATATTTATGTGTTAAAGGACAAAAATATTATTTGCAAATACTTCTTTTATCTTTATAAACAAAAATATGTGTAATTCAAGTGGGTTCATTAGATAATTTAATCAATATTAACATGTGCTCTTAGTACACATAATAACATTTCTCTTAGTATTATAATATAGATAGACGAGAGAGAGTGCTTTACTAAACAGATGCAATATTGAATAAAATTGGAGATGCTCCAAGCTGCTTAGAAATAAAATTTAAATAGACGGTGCTGATTTGCTTGCTCCTACGTAAAACCAAAATCTCCAGCGTCTGCTACAACGTTCAGTCTATTCCTAGATTAATTCTTCTCGTCGTATATCTCCTTTTCTTTTTCCAACTCTTATTTCATTAGTTGAGCTAGAAACAGGTAATTTTAATGGAGATTGAAGAATTAGAAGCTATTCTTGAAACCATATGGGATCTCCATGACAAAATAAGCGATGCAATCCACGCAATATCTCGTACTAATTTCCTGAAATCCATCAAAGCCCTAACCGCCAAACCCACTTTATTGGAGAACGAGATGAACCAGCATCAGTTTAATTCTAGCACTTGCGACGAGGAGAAAATTGGCTATGTGTTTGTCAAGAGTTTTAGTGGTGAGGGTGATGACGTGGATGATGATGCCGAGGCAATGGCGGAGGCAAGGAGTTTAAATTCCATTCGAAATGCTCTTGAGAATTTGGAAGACCAGCTCGAGTTTTTTCTTGTAAGTGCTTTTTATTCTTGTTTAGATTATTATGCGATATCGAATCAGTGTTCAATATAGTTTTGTATCTTCGTGAATGTTGTAAATTGTAATAATACATTAGTTATTACTTGACATGAAAATCGGAATGAGGCATATGATACAAAATTTTAAAAATAATAATAGGCAACTAAAAGCATGCAACTTGTACACAAGTTTCAAATTTTGGAATAAATTCGTGTTTTGGGTATCAATGCTGTTTACTTTACTTTATTTTAGTAATAATTATGATTGGGAAATTAGGTTTAGAGTAGACTGTAATTTTAAATTGGAGTTCAGAAAACTGGTTTTTTCTTTTTTCCTTTTTCCCTTTGTTGTTTAGCGATGCGAGTAGCTGTTTTGTTGGCATCAACAAGTTTCTTCAATATGCTTTGTCTATCATTTTGTGTTTGATATGTGCTTGGTTACTGTGCTATGGTTTTTTCTGGCTAATATGTTACTTCTTAAGAAATTCATACAGTTTTAGTGGAAATTGGACTTGAATTTGATAGAAGTATCAAATGCAGGTGAGGGATCAGCTTCTAATTCTACATGGTAATTAAGTGATAACCGGCATTCACTGTTCATTGTAGACATTTATTTTGATATTGAATGGCTCTTTTCTTTTGGTGTGCGCACGCACGTGCACACACCTAACTTTGCTACGGCATGGGATTTACATTTTGATATAAATCGCTAATAAAGCAAGCTAGTACAAAAAAAATTCTTGACTTGATAGGTTATAGTTAGTTAGATATCAATATAATACGGCTTATATTTATGATGATTTTTTATAATTACAAGGTAGAATTACGAGAAGGAACCACTGGAATAAACCGTTCATATCTTCTTTTAATAACAAGAATAGTTGTCTAAACATTTCTTTTCTGCCATTTTTCCTTTTCTCATTTTTCTTCTTCTCTGAATGCATGATGGATGGGAGTACTTTATTGTTCCCCTACCTGCAAGTTTCCTTTATTTCGTTGTCTTTGATCTTTATTCCACTTGAGTTCTTTAAACATTCTTCCCTCTAGATATACGCTCCCATTTCCACTTTATGTCCATGTGAAACCCTCAATAATGCCAGCTTTAGTTGTTTGAACACCAAGTGTATTTTTTTACCGTGTTGTTTATTTCATTTGCAAACAGTTTACGTCATTTGCAAACAGTTTATGTCATTTGCAAACAGTTTATGCCTAGAACTAAGTTGAGTCATACTGTTCTAGTAAAAATTGTGCCAAAAACTGAATTATTTCATGGCAAAACATTTGTTATAGTAACATTAACTATGAATATTTGCTGTAGGCAGAAATTCTTAAGAATATTTGTTCTAAACACAAGCATTGCAACTTCTTTGATGCTAGCAAGTTTGATTACAAATCACCACAATTTAATCAGGAATTTTTCCTTTTTAGTTGAGCACCTTTAATCAATATCCCTTTAATGCTAAAGGAGCCTAGTGGATGATAGAATGTTAACGAGTTTGAGTCTCCACAATGGCGGGAATATAGCATCCTATGTATATACCTGGAAATATGCGTTGCAAGTTTGATGCATACTTCCTCGGAGCTTACAAGAGAAGCTTGATTATCCGGGTACTTAAAAAATAAACTTTAACCAAAATTGTTTTCGTAGTTCAAACTAATAGAATTATGATATCCTTGAAGTTGATAAATGAATGTGAAAAAGTCAGACATTCAAAACTTGCAAATTGAACTTATGTCGAACTATATTTGGGTGGTAAAAGATAAAAGATTTTGATTTTACCATCTTGGCCAGCTTATAAGTTGATCACTGGTACCATAACTTAATCTTGCTTGATAACATTCATGCTTGTTCATTTTAATCCTGAAGCGACATGTCATGGTCTATTTATATTTATGGGAATCAAGTGGGTCCTCATCAACATAATTGCAACGCTTTAGGCTCCCTTGCCTTTTGTGAATAATATCAGTATCTGTGGAAATGTACATGAATACAGTGCGAGGTTTCTTGACAAATATTTTTGGAATTGAAATTGGCTACATCATTATGTGATGTGAGATTAAAATTTAAGCTAGGTGCGACTAGTTCTTTTTTCTTTCTTCACTTCATTCCAATTGAATTTAAATTATATTTCAACAGAGTATCTCTAGTGATACTGTCAAAAATTGTTAAATTGTGAGGTCCTCATGGGATTCAAACTAATTGGAGCCATAACAATTCAAACATAAGTTTGAATCTTTAGCATAAATTGCACTTGTTTTGATAAAAAAATCGTAAATGGAAATCAAATAGGGGAATTCAGGAGAGTAAAAGAGAAAAGAGTGGGAAATGTGATTATGATAAAGCTTGTTATTAGATAAAATAACAATAATATTCTTAATCGTTACATAGTATAACTGCAAAGTGGACTTAACTGACTGTAGGTTTTCAATATTGAATGAATAGAAAAATGTTAAAAACCTCAGCTGAGACGTAAGAAAACCATTGTGATATGTTACGATACTAATATGTTTTGAATATACGATTTGCTATCATATTATAATTTGAACTTTCAATGCACGGTTCAAAATTTGTCTTGACAACCTTGTTCGGTAATGTTTTCAGACATTATTGAATTGTTATATTCAAATTGGATTTAAATCAATTTTGAGTTGTAAAAATTCAAACATAATTTGAATCTGTTTTAACATTAAGCACGGGTTTTTCTACCAAAAATATCGCAAATGATGTTTGAATTTGGGGTTCAAGAAAGATATAATTTTTTTTCTTTATGTGCTTCCTCATTTTACCTGATTCCAAAAAGTACGCAATACTATTGAAAATGTTCTTAGACGGATAGATAACTTTGTGCCTCTGACCATAACCTAGGCAATATTTTATTTGTATCTGAACTTGTACATACTAAAACAGATTTAATCAACGGCATTAGAAGAAAATATTATTCCATTCTTTAACCGATCTCTTTCTTTTTTTAATTTTGACAAATTATCTCTTCCTTTTCTTCTTTGAATCATTGGTTTGATTCTTCTAAAATGAATAATTATTTGCATGTTCCTTACAGTTAATAATATCAGAGCCAAAAAACAATCAACATTGAGACTTAATTTCAGAATTAATTAAATGTCTATTATCTTTGAATTTTCCAGTGAGGGGTTTAGTTCTGATGCTACTGCGGCTGCAGCATGGAAAGACGGTTCATCAATTTCATATAACTTTGGTTGGGGATGGTTAGAACATATTCATCTTGCTTCAGCTGGAATTATTTTAGTTGAAATTTATAAGATTTATCGTATTATACGTGATGTTGGTTTCATTAAGCTTCCAACAATAGTATAATACAATATAAGATCTGATAAAGGTATACAATTAGAAGAAGAATATTTTGTGTTAACTACAGTGGAAGTATTAACATTTTTATGATCAGCAAGTCTAGACCACTCAAGAATAACTGCAATGTCTTTTGATTGAGAATGAAGATAATCAGTAGATGAGTAGACTATCTAAATCTTCATAAAATATATTAGAGGTCTAAAATACTTCATTTCAATTTGTGTAGCTAACTATATCTTCAAAACTGATGTACCATCAACATTGTCTTTAGTAATAATCATGTCACCGACATATAAAGATAGCAGGATACATCCTCCATTAGTGCTCTTAACAAATAGAGCAAGATCATGAAAACTAGAGGCAAACCCAAGAGATGTGATCGCAATAGAAAAATTCTCAAACCAGACACGGGATATTTATTTGTGACCATATAACATCTTCTCAAGTTTGTAAGCGCATCAAGAATCATGTAGAATGCTTGGAGGGGGTTTCATATAAACTTATTGGAGATCCAAGCATTGTTAACATTTAAGTTGAGGAATGGACTGGTGACAAACTGAAGTTGATGCAATAAAAGCAGGAATAATAGTCATTTTTCCATCAAAACAAAAGTCTTCTCAGGATCCATCTGATAAGCAGGGAATGTACCTTTGTAACCAATCTGGTTTTATATTTATCAATGGACCGATCAGAATTGGTCTTGATCTTATACATCAACGATAGCCAACAACACTCCTATTAGGTGGTTAGAGGAATCAAAACTCAAGTGTTTATCTTATGCAAAGTAGAAAGTTCATCATCCATAATAACCTTCTGCCGCTGTGGATTAACAACCGTCTTTTTGATTATGAAGTTGGCTCAAAAAGGCTACGAGTATAAATTAAAAAAAAAGAAAAATGCGAGGAATATGAAAAATAAACAAAGTTCGATAATTTTGTGGAGTTACAAATGCATGTGGAATGACATAGTGGTGGATTCACAGTCTCAAAGAAAAGTTGAGGGACCATAGGAGAAGTGGGTGCTTGAGGAACCATATGAGGAGCTTCAAGTGTATCGACATCTGCAAAGCTACTAGTGCTAGAATCCTTATAACAAAGTTCAATGTACATAAGATCAAATCTAGCCAAATCACGAGTTCTCCATGAAATTGAAAAACATAAAGGTGAAACCTAGTGCTTGAGGCTCCCGCACGATAGCGGGTTCTGTGGAGGTCGATAATGTCCGCAGTCTTTCTCTCGCATTGCTCAGTGCTGTTTTGGGTCTCGAACCTGGACGCCCAGATCATCATGCGGATGACCTAACCGTTGCGTCAAGGCTCCACCTCCATGAAATGGAAAAAAACATATATTCAAGAAATACAATATATCGAGGCAGTTTTCAAGTAGTTGGATTAAAACATCTATACTCCTTCCAACCTTGGTATACAGATAAAGACTAATAGCAAACCTAGATGACAACTTGTTGCGTGCTACATGAGAATAAAGAACGAAACAAACGCATCCAACTTTTTTTGAAACGATAACCAGTGCCGTGTCCCTATAATTCTTTAGAAGTACTTGAAATATTAGAAGACGAATTTGTATTAATCAATGTTACAACATTAAGATCAATCTCATCCAAAATTTGCTGGGAACAGAAGTATGAAGTAACATAGATTGAACAATTTCAATAACTTATTTCGCTCAAGAGCATCTTTACAAGCAACTCACAATTTTTTTTGGAAGTGCATTCTTAGACATATAAGTATGAAGTAACATAGAAGTATGTTGAATGTGTCCATCTTAGACAAGCAACTCACAATTTTTTTGGAAGTGCATTCTACTTTCAAATTGCACCTAAACATTTGATAAATGTTGTGATTTAACATGTGCTTGAGATGTTTTGTATATCTCAAAGAAATCAAAGAGATGTTTCGGTAAATAGCTCTATCAATAGCATGTATGATCATCAACAACAAAAAAAATCGTGAATATTCTCAGCAACAAAGCTAATATCTCACTAACAACTAGCTGGACCGATAAAAGTGATTTGACTTCTAGTCCTAAATCACTGCTAAGAGCCATCAGCTCTGACATTCATAATATTTTTGGTATTATGTTTCCTTTATCGATGATCGTACACACTGTTGTTCGATATTTTTAATGAAACATCGTTTTTATTTTCAGTCTTGTGCGATTTTATTGTTGTGGTGTTCGATTTTGAGATCTGGCGTGTGTTGGTTTTTTTGATTTGTTGGAGTTTGTTCAATCGAGGGCAATTTGTTTATGGCTACTGAAGCAAATTGTCTCTTTCAGTAACAATAACCAAACTGCAAAAGTCAAACAACTTCCAACAAATGGCAAATTAAAATGCCAACAAAAACCCAAATTTTCAACGTCACAACAACACCAATGAACTCCGAAACTAAAATTTGATGAGAAAGCAGTGAGAGAAAGAAAAGTGCTTTAATACCTGGAATAATCAAATACACATAACATATTAGAAAAGGAGAGAAGTTTAAAATTAGATCTAGTTTTTTTTTTATTGAACGCCAGTAGATTGATAAAACCGTAATACATAACACTTATTTGTAAGCTGAATGCATAAAAGACTGTTATGCTCATTAAACCCTAAATCTAGAATATGTTTAACACATATTTCCTTCCTTACCATATTGTAGGTGTTCATATGTAACAAGAAACGAACATTTTGAGTTTGAAATTCCCTAGGACATTTGTTATGGTTGTTAAGTTTTATCTCTCATCTGCTCTTGAGCCATTATTAAGTTGGATTCTCTGAATGACAGACAAAAGAAAATCAAACGCTACAAATATCTTGATAGCTGCTAACCCACAAGAAAATTATATCAGGAACATAATATAAAGCACACAAATTTTTTTAAAACTGCTTACATTCCAATTTTATTAGTGATGTTAGATATATCTTATACTTCTGAATTCAAAATCGAACATAATTCTAAAACAATTTAATATTGTGTTTACTCCCCAATTAAAACATGCACGTTAATACGAAGAAATATAAGGTCTGTGCTGGCATGAAATTTGATTATGCTCAACACGTGTGTACGAGTATATGAGAATCTCGATCGTGGATATATTTATGTCCAACGTAGATGCATTGCTCGATTATAAGAGAGTCTGAAAATATGATGAATTTACTGTTCTGTTGCATTTTAATATCCTTGTATATTGCTACTTTATCTATCTAATTCTATATTTCCCTAACCTAGTACTCACAGAAAAACTGCCTGAAAAATTTATACCATTGTGTATGTGAGACATGGCCTGAGATTATTGTAAGCTAACGCATATTCACAATCAACAGACTGTTCAGTCACAGCAACGAGCTGAACGAGACACGGCATTGGCAAGAGTAGAGCAAAGCCGCATTGTTCTGGCGATGAGGTTAGCAGATCACCAAGGAAGGAAATACAAAGTTATAGAAGAAGCTTTGGCTTTCGTTGGCAATGTGCATGATTCGAGTCACTTTGTATCCCCAGAAAATCTTTTTGAACCATCAGCTCATGCTAATGAAAGCCATAATTCAAATTTGTTGATTCGAATGTTCATTTCGAGTATGACATGGGCAAAAAGTTGTGTCAAAATGGAGAAGTTCGGAGGGGTCATGGGAAATGCCACGCTATTTGCTGTTAGCATGATTGCTTTCCTTCAGTTACATCGCATAGCATTCAAGACTACTGCACCTCTATTGCATTGTCAATGTTTCTACACTACAAAGAATACAAGGAGCGAGGCAGATATAGATAATCAATGCCAAACGACACATTTGGACGTGTATTCAGCTAGAGGTTAGCCTTTATAGGTAAATGTTTGTAAATTTGGTTTGAGCGTCTTTTCTTGTGGTTAGTTCATTTTTTTTTCCCTTTGAAAAAGTACCTCAATTACTGATGTGCCACGGTAGCATATAGCTTAGTGGGTATTTTGCTCAAAAGTAATAGTTAGCACATCAGTTTATCAATGTAATCGACTTTGAGATTTTGAATTCAATTTCATGTTTGAGTTTGGTTTTGAATGTAAAATGTGAATTTGGACAGTTAAGGCTACAGTTCCCAAATTCTTTCTTAACTATGCCTTAATTTTTGTGCATGAAATAAAGAAATCTAAGGGTGTAGAATAGTATGGTGGTCTAAATCAACACATATGAGAAGCATGGGCTGGGTGCAAGATTTATTGTTGACCAGTCCTTGTATTTGAATGAACTTTATGAGGGACATATTCTATTGGAAATGACATCAAGGTTTGGTCGATCGGAAATGATGCTTTTTAACAGAGATCATCACTCTATTTACAACCTACCTGTTGCTATTAATGTTGGAAAAAGTTTAACGCATTTTTTCCTCTTTTATTTTGGGTATACCCTAGTCACAAAAGACCTTACAATATGTAGGTATTATGTAAGAGTAGGATAATCATCAGTATCAAGGTATATATAGGTTTCGGGGTCCAATTAAATTTCTGCAACCTGAAAGATCGCCTGACGGTGCCTAAGCATTTAAAGTTCATGCTCTATCATTTTGCTGCTAGCCTAAATATTGTACCCACTACTATAAAACGGTAGAATGATTATATTATTTTTGTCCTTACTTAGTAGCATGACACATAAGAGCCAGCTAAAATGAATGCTTCCTGCAACAAAACAAGTTGTGTTTATGTAGATACTGACGCTCTGTGATGTTTTGCTGGCATCTCATTTAGCTATCTTTCTTACTTAAAACAGTTTAAATATTCCGAACCCGTGTAGTGATTTCACTGTCTTATCTAGAAATGGATATTTGTGTGAAAAGAGTGAATTTGGGTATTCAAGACAAAAAGTTTACTGTTACCCGTGCCAGTAGGGTTGAATGAGATTAAATAGTGACTGGGCACTTGAGGTAGAAAGTATTGTAATTGACTATGATTGTGAGATAACAAATAAAGCTATTTAGTTGAATTTTATCTTATTGCATTTATATTTTAAATAGCAGCGATACGTTTCCATTGGTTCAATTTTCTTAACCGATCATTATCTTAGTTCCCGTTTAGGCAGGGTATAGGATAAGCAAGTTATAAGCAGATTTAATCTATTGCCGGAGAAAATGTTTCTGAAACTTGTTAATAGACCAAACATCCAGTAAAACTGAATCGAACCATGTGTGAATAAAGCTCACAAGAGGATTACATATTTAAATAGAATTATAACGCATATAAAATTTATTTTACCGTATACCCATAAAATTAGATCTTGAACTAATTAATACAGATTAAACATCAAACGCCGACGAAACAATAACTTTATTAATCGATCCAAAGGTATAAACGAATTAAATGTTATTTTGCCATCCATGATTGAGGACAATTATAGCAAACGTTAACATAGTTGACTTGCTTGGACTTATTAAGTAGTTATGTTCCCATCTTTTTGTCCTAACTAACTAAAAGCTAATGCTTGTTTTTATTCTTAATCCAAAGTTTATTGTTTAATTGGTTAGCTAGAGCCTAATTATGTCTTTTCTTTTGGATGTACCGATAATAAATCCATTTTGTATTCTTTTATTAGTTGTATGTACTTGCAATTTGCAAACTTGATAATAGGCCAAAATAATGATTATAAACTGTTAAAAAGGTATTGCATATTTTCGTATTGTTTCACCATGGGTAGCTTGTTGAATGCTCAGTTTTCAATGCTTTTGGAAAATAAGTTATAAATATTATTAGGGAAACAGTTGTTTTGTTGGATTTAGTATAAACTGTGTGAGTGGCCTGTGGCCTGTGTCATGTAAGTTTCATCTTTTTTTTTTACTAAAAAAAGAAGGGAAAATCAAATAGT
The DNA here is from genome assembly GCA_030765085.1 of Allium cepa. NCBI lineage: Eukaryota > Viridiplantae > Streptophyta > Magnoliopsida > Asparagales > Amaryllidaceae > Allium > Allium cepa. The sequence goes on from CM060932.1 coordinate 379,271,076, forward strand.
GTAGGAATGCTCATTCTACTGTGAAATATATAAAAGGTGCATTGATTTGAAGCAGATTTATTTGCATGAATTATTACCGTATAAATGATAACTTACATAAGCTGTCAGAAATGGCATTAATTGAAGGCAGATGTGGTAAGGAGAAGCGTACAAGTTTGAATGCAGAGATATAACAGAATACAAAGACAACAGCTTGACATACACAAGTTGCTTAAAATCCAGAATGCTTGTTGCTGCTTGTAATAACCAAATGCCACTTAAATTTATTATACTTTTCAGTTAATTTTATTTTTTTACATAGAGTTGGAAAGAGATGGATGCATGGTATGGTTTAAAAACCCAAGAAAAGGTTAAAGCTTTTTTTGGAACATTAGGCGTGGGGCTTTTCTTTTTATTGTATGCCCAAATAGACCTTGGTTATCACGTTGTACATAGATAGCAAAACCTACAAATATCAAGCTATGTAATTTTGCTCAGAATAGGTTTTATATGTAGGTTGCCTTGTTCTAGATATACGTACTTTGGAATTTCGAAATCTGAAAAGGGCATACATGAGAAAGGGAATATATATATATATACATATATATATATATATACATATATATATATACATATATATATATATACATATATATATATACATATATATATATATACATATATATATATATATGCTAGATTTGTTTCAAACAGAGCTAACTGTTCCACTACGGTAACAAGTAGTGTAACTTTTACTCTCGCCTGTTTCGAAATCTGAAAAGGGCATACATGAGAAAGGGAATATATATATATATACATATATATATATATACATATATATATATACATATATATATATATACATATATATATATACATATATATATATATATATATATATGCTAGATTTGTTTCAAACAGAGCTAACTGTTCCACTACGGTAACAAGTAGTGTAACTTTTACTCTCGCCTGTTTCATTTCCTAACCATAAAGTTGAGAAAAAAGGAAAGAAAAAATAGTTTTAAACGTGCCCAGCATTAAAAGCTTCAGTTTATTTTCATTCCTTAATTATTTTGGTTAAGTCTTAGAAATTAGTATGCAAATCTTTAATTTACAGTATAAAATTGATAAAAAGTAGGAGGAGGTCCTGGATAGCTAAGAATCTTGTATATGGATTCTGGCTATTTGCATTAGGCTTTTGAATGTTGCAATCAGCTTAGCGTATTTGAAACCATGTTAAAGACCACTTTTGATTTAAGTGGCATCAATAAGAGTGTAATTTAACACAAGACCAATCTTTTTATATATGGTTGGTGTTGGATCAATATTTGTTTAGGTCATCAATGATGTTAGGTCTCAACTTATTGTTCTTGACTATTCTTCCATCGTAGCATCTCCTCATGTGAAAAACTGCAATACCTTCAGTGTTGATAATAATGTACATAAAGGCTCATGAAACGTTGCTTGAATTCTACAGACATTGCATAATGCCTTGATTCAATGCCACACCTTTAAACCCCCCATTAAAACTCATTCAGAGACCATTCATTGCAAATCCATCGTCATTTTCAATGAATGTTTTTAGTATAATACCAGAATTATTGGACAAACATGGTCCAAATCAAAACAGTTACATTGCTTTGAATGGTCAATGAGCATCAGTCATTTTCTTCAAGGGGTATAACCTCTACATCAAGAATTAATTATGCATGACTGTACATAATAACATATCATTCATACTCTTGAACTCAGCCGTGACAAAAGACAATATCCAGTCCTCTTGTCCAAATAGAATTACAAACCTACATTGATTTTTGTCTAATTGATACAATTAAGGAATCTTAGGCCACTTGCTTCATTTGTGGTCCCTCGATCAACATCGTTCTGTCTAAATTCATTACATGATGATTAGAAGAAACCATGCATCCAGATCTTCATTTATTATATGTTTTTTTGTACATATATTGATCCTTCAATTTCAGCTAAATTAGCTCTAAATCAGTTTAGTTTGTGCATTTGAAGAGATGTTGATTAAAACGAACAGTGTGTTTCTTTCTACGTATAAAGCAAAGTTGTTACTGCATTTGTTACTTGTGTATATACACATACCTAAAAAATCAGTTCTTTTATTGCTGTTAAGCAGTATATGTATTCATTCAGCTGTCAAATATCACATGCTTTTCATTCACAATAATAGTCTATCATGCTACTTCTTTAACACAGAATGATGGGTGCTTTTAGATCCATGCCTGCAATATTCAAATTAATGAAAGGAGTAAATTATGATGTACCCTTAGATAAGAAGCAAAGGTGAAAACTAATCACATTGCTGAAGCCCGTATTGTTGTGTTTATAGTCCAACATTGATGATTAATGTTTGGTATTAAGTAGAGTAAATGTGCGATGTATACGGGGATTAAAATTATAATGAGAACAGTACCTGACATAGTAGCAGGCATGCTCATTGCTCAACTACTTCATTTCAGCATCAGATACCGACTCTTTTATTTTTGTGATACTTGCTTTTTCACTGTCTTCCTTCTTTTCTTGTTGGAAATTGAGTTTGCGCTTGGCCCCTCTATAACATTAAAATATACATGTTTTATGTTAGGTGTAGTAGCTATGACTGTATGCCATCTATAATATTAGATTATCCTTTGAATGGTTCTTCGCCATGGTGTCTACCATTTTTCATCATTGCATCTTTAATTATCGTCCTTCAGTACATGTATCAAATTTTCGTTGATAAGATTGTTCATTTTATTTTTCAAAATTCAAATGACAAAATCCACTGTGGTTTTATATATCGTCTGCAAGCGCATATTCCAATTGGGCTACATCTCAGAGCACCTTGATTTCAATTGCTCGTGTAAATAACCGTAATTTTTTTCTTTTGTCACTCCATACAAGCATTTAAATGATAACATATGGTTGAAATCAGATGGATTTAAGGTACAACCAAACCGAGATGTAGTCGATTCTTGCGCGCACGCACGTGCACACACATACATATATGATACAGGTTCGTAAAAAACACATTTTCAACGAAAGATCTATCTTCTTAAAAAATATTACCATTGTGGTAAGGAAAAGGAGAACGACGACCTTTATTTTATCTACCCGGTCCAACCCACATGGTAGATGAGAATGAGACCCCTTTTCATTTTAGCTCCACCGCCAAAGTAAACTCTAGTTTGGATCGTTTGATTCAATTTCCCATCTTCTTAAGATTTTTTGTTCTTCCTGCTTCGAAATTATGGAATTGTTTCCTCTACAAATTTGTAAACGAACATCCTTGACGATCAGCTTTTCTCTTTGAATCACTGCAACAGGCTTGGCGTCAAACACCCTTTTGTTATATTCATTTCAGATATGCTGAATGGTGGTAGTTGTAATATTATCTATTTTGAGGTCCAAAACTAACCGCTATGAATGCTACAGTCATCCATAGTATTAATTTCCAGTAACAAAATAATAATAGTAATCATACCAGTAACCTCAAAAACACATGAATATAAAATTTTCAAACTCCATTACATTTCATAAACAACATTTCACTCATTACAAAATCATATTCGAAATCTCACGTTCAGAAAAAACATAATTACTACAAAATATTCAAGGAGCGACATATGAAGATGTCTCTTGGTTGATCAGAGTCTAATACTTGACAATTATACAACTTGTCATTACATCCATACAGACAAAATCAAACAACCCAGCGGAATAGATAAGAACTGCTAAATAGATAGATTGCCTCATGCACGTCTCCGGAAGCTTATTTGTTTTATTGGAAACCTGGAAACCCTTACTCCCGACCTACTGAAATGAGTACCCGAAAGTTTAGGGGAAAAAACAAAAACTTTGAGTCAGACAAATAATCTTGTGTGAATAATAACCTATCATCTCAAACAAAAAATAGATATGTAATGAGACCACACCGCTAAAAGGAACGCGTTTTCCTCTCACTAGTATCTTAAAACCCATTAACTCTATATTGTGCTCATACATCCACAATGGTTAAAATATAGAAAATAAGCATTTGCACTCATACAACATATACTGGACCACCCATCCCAATTTATTAGACCATGCGTCTTAATTTCATCTGAATATCCATCTCATTTTCAAATGACTATCCATTTTATATTTATGTGGACTGCCCATCTCATGTGTAAACATTTTTTTATGGATTATCTATCCCCTCCCATGTGGACTACCCATCACGCATGGTTTCATTATCAAAGTTATCTCACATATTTCATTTATTTAAAATGATTTGGATTATCCATTCCACATCCCGTAGCTTTCCTAGGATGAATATGAACTCCTCATCAACTATATGGAGACTATCCATCTCCGGCATGATGTGAACTATCCATCACACATCCCATGGTTTTCCTAGAATAACTATGAACCCATCGCTTATCAATTTAATTCATGTTTAACCCAATGTTCAACTTACGTCTATTGGTATCTCCAACTAGGTTGTGTACTCCTTGAACTTATAACATCTCAAAATGATATGTATTGTTATCTCCAATGTTCTATTCGAAATTATAAAATAAAATACATTGGTATCCTCAATCGATAGTGTCGAAATTATAAAATAAAATACATTTGTATCCCCAATGAACAATGTCGAAATCATCATACATATGGCTTCCCGCCATTAATATACTAATATAAAAAACATACGGCATTCATGTCGCCATAAGAATATCGAACCTCTATCCAATGTTAGAAAACAAAAACTTGATATTATAAATCATGTGGCCAACTATCGAATTCATAAGGTTATCGACCTTCTTAAACATAGGCTTTCTCGCCTCTTTAAAACATACTATTAATTAGCACAAAACAAACCCTCGCGGTATTGAAATAGAGAGCGGCGACATTAATGCTGCTTGACATTATCGTCGAAATCAGTTACTTGCAGCATTAATGCTATAATGTCGAAAAACATAGTACTTCGGCTTTATGCCGTAAAACATAGGGTGTCAGCATTGACAACCCACGATATAAATTTCATTTATACCAAAACCAAGTAATAGCGGCATCATTGCCATAAAACAGTTAATATCGAAAATATTACTTGCAGTATCACTGCCTCAAACTATGGCATATATATATAAAACGTGCGGCGTTATTTAAAACAATGGTGAAAACTTGCGGCATTGAATAAAGTAACGATGAAAGCATTATACATCGACTATTATGCCGTAAAACATATAATGTCAGTATTGATAATTTGCGCCATTAATGATTTCCATTGCCGCGAGATGCGTTATTCTCATAATGACGATGTTGCATGCATGATCCAATGCATCACATACTTACTATGTCCATAAGAATGGACAATTTATTCAAATATTCGTTATCCTTGATCTTCAACTTTGATTTGTATTTTATGTAATTAGTTAAAGGAATAAAAATAAGTTGTTAGATTTCACGCAGAATTAGGTCAGTTTGATTAAAATTTAAAACATATTAATTCTCGTCCTACTACATGCTTTTATTTCGGTAATTACATATTTGTGTTTGGAGTAGATATTTAACTAAAGTCTAGATTCTAAGGTTTCATGTAAGTTGATAGATTTTTCCATAGAAGTTTGGTATTAGAGAGAGCTGTTCTATTTTAGATTAGGCATCAGTGGTGGTTTTTTTGGGAAAGAGTAGTAACGAAGAACTAATAAAAATTATGCAATTACCAAATTTGACGGAAAGAAATATTTTGGTACTTGAAAGATAAAGATAGAGACGATTTTAAAGAATGAGAAAAAATTTAAAATAGTTTTCGCCCTGAGAAGTTGTTGAGCCAAGAAGCTTATGTATTGGAGAAGATGGAAGAGGAAATCCTCACCACCATCAATAAGCTTATAAGATGAAATTCACTAGGAGTTATGTAGCAAGTAGACAACAATTGGAACTATGGGAGGCGTTGTCCAATGCCTATCAAGATAATTCTCTTACCAACCACATCATCCTTCAACGGCACCGTTGGTGCTTCATGATGAATCCTAACACTGATCTTGTAGATCACATAGATCCCCTTAACACATTGGTTATGAATCTAAAGGTAGATTAAGTTAAGATTATGAATGAGGCTCAATGGTGACTTTGCAATGTTACTTAACTAAGGAGTATATTGCATTTGTAAGTTCCTTCATTTTGAGCATAGTTAATTAGCTTGACTAATGTGAAGATTGGTTTTCATAATGAGGTGTTGAGAGGAAAATTAGTTAGCACTAGCTTAATAAGTGATTTGGAAGGGTTGTTTGTTCGTTGATGTGGAAGTACGAGTAAGCCAACGTTTGAATGCGGAAGTAGAGGTATATCTAGGTTACATTCTAGAAGACCTAATAAGAATTGCTATTATTGAAATAAAGCTAGGCTATTCGGTTGCCAAATTCCCAAGTTGGAAAATAAAAATAAAAAGATGCATGTAGTTCTTCTTTTAAGATCAATTTATAAGTTACCGATTCTTGTGCATCATATCGCATGACGTGTGATAAGAACCTTTTTCACTTACCGTGAAGTTTATGGAGGAGAGGTTCTGATGGGTAATAACGCTTCATGTCTTATGGTTGGTGTGAGTTTTAAGACGTTTGATGGTGTTATCTGACGATTTTCGATGTTAATCATGTCCTTGATTTGAGGAGAAGCTTGAATTCAATTGAGGCTTTGAGCAGGTTTAGCTTAAAATTTGTAACTAAAGGGGAAAGTTAAAGGTGAGGAACGACTATATGATAGTTACGAAGGAAGTGAGAGCAGAAAATCTTCATCTATCGATTAACACCACAATTATTTGTTACATCCATTTTTCCTAATCAGAAACTGAGTGCAAATGGAGTCCAACCAAGAGATCGTCGTAGGTGATAGCACAAATTGTATCATACAAGCTAAGGGCATGTGAAATCTGACATGTGCAGACAATGCAGAATGAAAGGGGAGAAACCATGAACTACATCAACTAAGAATTATGCATGCTCCAGATAAAGCATACAATGCACCCTGAACTTCATGCCGTGCCACCACAAATCGAAGGTTGCAAGTCAACCATTGACAAACACATTTGCTCACTAAAGACTTCTTAGATTCTACAAGAAACAAATCGTAATCAAAAGCAAAACTGCGTTGTAAGTCATGGTGCTAAAGTTACTCAATGCAGCAAACCATTATCAAATACAGAACTGTATGGCATGACACTTCCTCAAAATAAGACCAAGTTCAAACATAGCAACTCATAGAATGGCTCTTTTGGCAAGTATTTAATCACATCACACCAATTTTGGTGTTTCAAAATAAAATTATCCCGCCTAAAATAAATTATCCCACTCAAACCAAGTTATCTCACGTAAATCAAATCATTAACCTACGACACACAATTTAAGGCAAACCAGTGAAGGACACACAGCGATAAGGGACTACGATGAATGATGTTAGCAATCCATGTAATGTCACTGATCTATAAAAGAAAAGGACCATAGCAGAAGAAATGGATCGAATTTTAGAAATTAGGAAATTATTACTGAATAAATGTAAATAAAATATCCATTAAATTCCGTAGTTGTACTCATAAACAACATAAAGATATATTAATTTGACCTGTGGATGTAGGATTCTTTAACATCTGAACCATTAAACCTTTATGTCTTTACTTCATCTATTTTGTATATTTTTGTACTGTATATTCTCTTCTAGAATTAGATAAAATTCACCTATGTATTTTAACAAGTAGTCAATTTGCGCCCTCTTTATATAAGCATGCATCAACATAGTTACTACTTAAATGAGCATCTTAGCAAATAGTGTACATGCTAATTCATGGTTGAATAAGCAAAAGTCGATACGTTTACTTTACGCCAGTGTTGTAAAACCTAAAAATCTCATTAACATTTCGACGTTAAAAGGGCCAGTCCTCTAGCAAATTTATTCCAATCGCAATCATAAATATGACCACCATCTTTTCTAAAACATGCATCAACAACTTCACGAACTCTCGTCAACTCCCCACACCTCCTTCAGTTGAAGCGGTACACTAATCCGCCAAATAAATCACAAGATCGACCTCACCTCCTCAAACATCCCATGGACTCACACCTAACTCCTAGAAAATCATATCATTGAAGCCCATAGCCTATTCACAGCCCAAATAAACCAAAGAATGGTTCGGTTGGAAAAACTTATAGCCAAAAACCCATCTCTATGCCACTCTTATACTCTCTATAATTCCATAGCTCGCCGCTCTTGCCACGCAAACTATGAGGCTACCTAATTTAGACAACACTCCCAGCAATGAAAACGACTTGGCTAGTTCAAATAAGACAAGTGTAATAGTCCGAAAATTTGAGTAATGTTTTAATTAATGTGAAATGGTAGTTTTACAAACTTGGAATTTGATGACAAAACAAGCGTCGTTTTGGCCTTCTCATTTTTTCGGGTCGCGTGGTATTTTTGTTTACTCCATTGGCTGTCCGAGGAGTTACAAATACAAAGATGGTCGAGTCAACGGGTGCCAAAATGTGATTTGAATTTGAATTTTATAGTTGGATTTTTCCCTTCTTAATTTATAATAGAAAGTACATATACCTCTTCATTCAGAAACCAATTCCGTAACTTCTCTTCTTCCTTCAACCCTCTCCAAACCACCACAATCAAATCCCCTTTTCTCACTTATTTCATAATCAACTTGAACAAAACAAGAAGCAACGCGAAGCTTCCATATTTGGCCACGAACCTGAGATAATTTGGAGATTGAAACTCAAAGAGAGAAAGTACAACAGCCTCGAACAGTGAAGCTTTGGACATGAATAGGCTGCTTTGTGAGCTATTCTAGCTCTTCTCCCCATATAATATGATTATGATCATATAATCATGATTTGAAGCCTATATTAGAGTAATTAAACATTATAAGATGATTAAATTCGGATTTTAAATGGTTTGGGAGGGATTTAAATGAAATAGTACATGAATAACTAGATTAGGTTAAAATCTGAAACCCACATCATTACATAGTGAATTAATGATGGAATTCAACTTAGGAATCTAGACCTACGGGATAGATATAATCTGTGACGATCCTAAGTGAGGCGGTAATGACCATAGGCGAGAAATAGAGGCCAAAATGCAAAAAGCATGAGGTTAGAAATTTGTAGGAAACGAGAATCCCGTTCCATCGGTTGCTTTGGTCGGTCTAGTTGATGCATGTGGATCCCGTCAAATTGAACCTTGGCCTTAAAGGCCTATATAAATATTAGATAACTGATTCAACACCTGTTTTCTCTTGTATTCCTAGAGATAATCTGAGATGTGATGATACAGATGACAGTAATATGGAACGAGTGAATATGAACAATTTGGTTGGTATTCAAAGTGATATGTGATGTGCAATACGATATATGATATACATCATCATACAGATATGTGATACGATGGTGAATGCAGACATGAATGAGACTGAGATGCATATTCGATGCCCTAGAATGTATATTGGGATACTGTTACAGAACTATGACATAAGTAGGCATGCCAGGTAGTGTGGTGCTCCTCTGAAGGCTTCGACGGACCATTGTGGAGGTCAATCTTGTAGGGCATGAGGCTAGACCAAGGCATGAGTCTATTTAGTTAGAGCAGGGAAAACATGCGACCTTATAGGGCATAGGGCTAGTCGAGAGCGTGAGTCCTATATGCTTACATGAGGCCAAACGATAGGCACCCTGTTGCACATGAGGCAAGTCGAGGGCGTGAGTCTGCATAAATAAAATGCGATATAGCTAGATGTATAGATAGTTATTTATGACGTGGTGACGGAACGTGTGATAGATGGGTGATAGACTCATATCTTGTTATAGTATTAGTTTTGTAGTATATGTAGATTAGAGTGTGGTTCACTCAGTCATTTTTATATATATCCAGGTTAATGGAGTTTGGTGATGGTACAATGTTAGAAAAAGAGATTTACCGGTATACAGTGTTCACGATGTATATAAGTGTTATAATCGGATTCAACCTTATGTGTGTGGGTTTGGATATTATCTATATTTACTCAGACATATGTATTCGACATTTCAGATACATTATGGCGATATGATTATAATATCAACTCTGTATTATATTTTGTTCATTCCATTGCGAGTTTCTGAAGGTAGATTGTTTCTAGTTAGAAATGTAACTGATATCTATCTACGACTATGATATACATACATACAGACACACACACGCATGCACATATATCATCTCAAACCCCAACGACTCGACTTTTCGGTTCTCAAGTGTTAACGTCAGTTCGGACGTTACATCCATGGTCAAAAAGGCGGGTTGTTATATTTGATATCCGAGCATAGGTTAGGATCTAGGTGTTGAATATGCGCTTATATGTTTTTGTTTGATGATAATAAACATATATATTCATTTAAATGTATTTGGTAATGTACTATTTTGTTTTTCATAGATTAAATAAATATTTGTTGAATAAAATAAATTACACAGAATTTGAATTTGAATTCAAACAGAATAAGTTACACAGATTTTGAATTCAAACAGAAATTTTATTCAAACAAATATTTATTACAATCTTGAATAGTACAAATTCATGCTCTCACTATACATATACATTTCTGATTACATCACGATTACATCACAAATATTTTTACATTGATAACCTCACTACATATCACTCACACTCGTATTTTGTCTTCAACTGCATTCCAGTTTGAATCCAGCATCTGAGCAATCTGCAAAAATATTCACTAACGCAGTAAAATTGAAAAAGAAATATTTTTGCAATACCAAGTTCAACAACATCAAAGACAACACAAGTTCAGCTGTGCAAAATGTATACAAAGACAGTGAGCATATATGTATGGATGAAATGCAAATGTTCAGGCCGAGAATAAAGCAAGTAGCATGTGGATGTCATCATATGTACTCAATGCAAAGTCCAAGTCGAAATCATGGATCAGTGCCAAAGTCGAAGAATAACAATGCAGACTTACAAATGTAACGCAGTGATAAAAATTCACGACCGAGTACAGTATGCAGCAGAGATGATTGAAGTTAAATACAAATCGAAGTCAGAATTTAATGAAACTCAAATTTGTAATCTTTGAAATAGTCAGCAAAATTAAAAAGGAAAGTTTCTGTTTTATACAAGAAGAATCGAACGTGTAAAAGTTAAAGCCGTGTGACTCAAGGCAATCAAACGCTACAGAATAGAAGCCGTGCGTATCAAAGTTGCAACAAATCAGGAAAGTGATGAATTCGCGAGTGAATACGAACGAATCAAGTGATTCGAATTCATATAAATTCAACCCGAAGGTATCATCATCAGTGTGTGCTTCAATTCACAATCGAACTATCAATCGCAATCCCAATCTATCATCATCGGCATTGAAAAAGAGCAAGCAATCAAACAAGCAACAAAAGAAACAACATACCAAAGAGTCGATTGCTGAAGTAAGACAGAGAAGAACCAAATAGTCATCAACGAATAGAAGAAACCGAAGCCGAACCCTAGTTTCTCAAATTAAGAGAAGCAGCCGAGCGCGACTCCAAGCAAGTGATCGACAAGGCAACCAACCAGCAATCAAGAGCGGCAGATTAAATTGAAGAGCCCTAATTGCCACAAGGGAACGAAGCCCTAATTCGACATAGAAAGGCCGACATTTTTACAAGCAAAAGAAGGAACGGGTCAAAGCCAAAGTGGATCGGGTGAAACAAGAATAAGGGGCCGGCCTTATTAATTAAAAGGGGGTTTAGTTTAATTTTATAATAAGTTTTTTGGTTTGTTTTTAATTTGAGCAAAAATTAGGGATTCTAGTTTACATTTTAATTTTTGCTCCTGCGTGTATTTTTGAAATTGTTTTTTTTCTTTTCGAGTCGAAGAATTTGTAAATCACCACCTAGGGATAAGGTAGTGTCAGATTGTCTATTTAGAATTAGTTCAGTGAGCAGGGAGTGCGAGTTTGCAAAGCTCTATAGGCGGGAGCAGTGTTTGCGAGTGAGCGAAACTCTATAGGCGGGAGCAGGGTATGCGAGTCTAGTAGAGTGTTTGTGAGCGAGAGCAAAAGGGTCTGCGAGTCTAGTAGAGTGTTTGTAAGCGTGATACTGTTTAATTCTAATAGAAATCTGGGAATGCATCAGTAGGCAGGGGTTGCCGAAGCTGGGTAAATTTTGTGTGTGATTTACTTTTCAGCATATTTAGTTCTGCAATTATATTTCTGTGTTTAATTTGAGAAAATTTGCTATAACCCTATTCACCCCCCCTCTAGGGTTAATCTAGATCCTACAAGTGGTATCAGAGCCCGGTATATATTTTTTTATTTAACTCTAGAGTCATGAATCCATCAAATAATGCTTTCTCTGAGGGGCAATCTATTGTTAGGCCACCCATGTTTAACGGAAATGATTATGCTTACTGGAAAGTTAGGATGAGTATTTACCATAGTTCCGTTGATTATGATGTTTGGGATATTATTGAAACTGGCTATAAACTTCCCACTATAATCGTTGGTGATACTGAGATTCCTAAACCTAAGGATAGGTGGGATGCTAACGATAAGAGATTGAAAACGACAAATGCTAAAGCCATGAATGCTTTGATATGTGCTCTTGATAAAAATGAATTTAATAGAATTTCTCATTGTACAACAGCACAGGAAATTTGGCACACTTTGGAGGTGACACACGAAGGAACTTCTCAAGTCAAGGAGTCTCGTCTAGCCCTATTCAGCAATGAATACGAGAACTTTGTGATGGACAAAGGCGAGAGCATAAAGGACATGTTTGGACGCTTTTCAACTTTGGTGTACAACGCTAGAGCACTTGGGAAGGTCTTCACTGAGGTAGAGCTTGTGCGGAAGATACTACGAGTTTTACCAATGAACTTTGAGGCAAAAGTCACAGCAATCCAAGAATCGAAAGATTTGAGTAAACTAAGCATGGAGGAGTTGATTGGAAACTTGATGACATACGAGCTTGAGCTAAAAGCAAAGGAAGAGCGCAACAACTCCGAACCAAAGAAGAAGACGATTGCCTTAAAGAGCAAAGAAGAAAGCGATGAAGAAGATCCAATTGAAGAGCTTGCAATGGCTGTCAATAATCTTAGAAGATGGTCTAGATTCAAGCCACGCAAGAAGAAAACAAAGGGCAATAGGTCAAAAGATTCCGAAAATTCCGATAATGAACTGACGTGTTATAACTGCAACAAGCCTGGCCACATCAAACCAAAATGCCCACTTCTCAAAAACAACAAAGGAAAGAAAAAGGCGAAGAAGGTATTTACAGCGACTTGGGATGATGAAGAAGGAGAAGAAGCTTCGGATAGCAGCTCAGAGGAGGCTAACTTGTGTCTTATGGCGAAATCAAATTCAGATTCAAACTCAGAGGAATCTAGTGAGGAAGGTGAGTATTCCTATAGAGATCTTGTTTTTATGTGTTCTGATCTCACTAAAGTAGTTGATGCTCTTGAATCTAAAATTGAAAAACTGAAAACTGATAGGAGAGAACTTGCTCGTAAAAATTTTAGGTTAGAAACTGAACTTGAAAATATTCAAAACCTAGAATGTAAAAGATGTAAAGTTTTAGATTCAGAATTGACAAGACTTAAGAATAACTCTGAGAAACTTGAAAAAGAAAACTTGAATCTTAAGGAAACCATCGACACTAGGAAAAAGGATTTTATAAATCGATGCACCTCACTTGTCACTGAAAATACAACACTAAAAACCAAAGTCCAAAATCTTGAGAAATCTTTGAATAACTTTTCAAGAGGCGAAAAATCTTTCAACATGCTATTGGGAAATCAAATTTTTGCTAACAACAGAAAAGGACTTGGTTTTGGGAAAACACAAGCTGAGGATAATGCAAAAGGGAAAAGTGTCTTTGATATATGTGAAATAATTGGACATCATTCTGAAAATTGTAGTCATAGGAACAAGAACACAAAATTTATACAAGTTTGGGTTCCTAAGAATTCTACAAACAAATTTCATGTCTATTGGAACAAGAATAAAAGGACTAAACAAGTTCGGGTTTCAAAGGGTTTGTTTATTCATAATGCTTCTGCCACTAACAATCATGGACCTAGAAATAGGTCACAAAAATCTTTCATCGTGTAGGTGTGGTGGCAGGCTAAGGAACGACAACGGTGTTCTCTGGATTTTGGCTGTTCCAGAAACACAACGGGCAACAAAGCAAAGTTCCTTAGCCTAATATAAAGGTGACAGAATCACAATGGGCAATCACGAGAAATTATCGTAAAGGTAAAACAGGTGAAGGTATAATCTGCACCATATTCTGAATTAAATCAACCAAAAATTGTGATAATGATGTGATGATGACTTTAATTCTGACTTATTGATATGATTTTTCTTTTGTCTTGTTCTTACTTTGATTTGTGCTTAAAAGTTGACCAACCATCCTTTCATCATTGAACTTAATCTGTTTGGTCAAATTATAATGTTGATTGATTACTGTCTACTCATGCTACACGTAGATATATTTTGACATTTTGATCACTGCTTGTAAATTTGCACGATTTCAAATTCATGTGAAAAAGGATTTTAAGAAATTGTTGGAACTTCAAGAAATTGGTTTTGAAATAATTATGATGTTGATTGACTGTTGATTACTCATGAATATAATTGTTTATCCTATGGTTTTCTGAAATTAACACCATGATATTTGTTTGAGTGTGAACATGGCTTCAATTCAAAATCCAAAGAATGTCATTTAAATTGTTGCTAAAAATTGGGTTTGAAATTTTTGATGCACACTTCATGTATGGTTTACCAAATCCAGTTAGTGATATTTTGGATTGAAAAAGAAATTCAGATGCAGTTCATACTGGTAATCTAGTTGATAGAAAACATACGAGTTAAACGTGATTAATTTTTTGAAACATTCATTTGCTGCATCGTTTTTTTCAAAGAAAATATCTGCATATTTTTCACTTGAAATAATTTTCCATTTAGCAGAATTTTTTTCTCATATAACCCCTTCAAGAAAATAATTGTTTGACCATATTTTCAGATTAGTTAATTTTATTTGATTTTAAATGACAAATTTTGACTAATCCGACTCCCTACTAATTATAAAAAAAAAGATAAATAGTGATTGAAAAAGTGACGAGTGTTGATATTTAACATACATTACTCAAGTGAGTATATTTGGAAAATTTCTTTAGGAATTAAAACAAGAATTATAAAACTTTTTGTTGGGTAAAGATTCCATGACCATTTCTATATCTATCATTATTTCTATCGACCATGGTTTATCAAATATTCAATATAGTTTGTCGATATGTGGTACTATAATCAGGAATCATTTGTTTTTCATGTCATATTTTTTAATAAATAAATAAATATCCTAAGTATTCACTCTCATTTAAAAGTCCTCACGGTTATGCATGGGTGAATTACTTGGATTTTTGATCATGTGCTTCTGCTCATTTAAAAGTCCTTACGGTTATGCATATATGGAACGCATATCAAAATTAAATTGCTTAAATAGACAAGTTGATTCTAATCCCATTTAAAAGTCCTCACGGTCATGCGTGGTTAAAAGATACTTGATTTCATTTTTTTTAAAATTAAATTCGAATACTACTAATCTCATTTAAAAGTCCTAACGGTTATGCATGATTAGTAGATATTCAAATTCCTGATATAAATACCACAAGAAGATTCAACTGTGTGATTTTATATGAACATCAATTTCCATCATTTCTAAAAGTGGAATATGCGCCTAACAAGGGTAGTTATGGTTTTTGTTTGATTCTTATTGAAGTTTAATATTTATATTCAATTTGAGTTTAATGTTGGATTAATATCAATCACTTTATCTCTATTTTTCTCTCACACTATTATTCTTTTGCTGATAACAAAAGGGGGAGAGAAAAGTTAAGATTTTGTCAAATAGAATCAAGCAAAGGTCAAATAATTTTTCCATATGCATCTAGGCTCATTTGAATATATTTCTATTTGTATGAATATATGTAGGGGGAGCATCATGTAGAGAGGAAGCATTTAAATAGGGGGAGCAATTAGAGTATATAATTGGTCAAATACATTTAACACGGTCAAAATCTTAAATATATGTTTGTTATCATCAAAAGGGGGAGATTGTTGAATATGCGCTTATATGTTTTTGTTTGATGATAATAAACATATATATTCATTTAAATGTATTTGGTAATGTACTATTTCGTTTTTCATAGATTAAATAAATATTTGTTGAATAAAATAAATTACACAGAATTTGAATTTAAATTCAAACAGAATAAGTTACACAGATTTTGAATTCAAACAGAAATTTTATTCAAACAAATATTTATTACAATCTTGAATAGTACAAATTCATGCTCTCACTATACATATACATTTCTGATTACATCACGATTACATCACCAATATTTTTACATTGATAACCTCACTACATATCACTCACACTCGTATTTTGTCTTCAACTGCATTCCAGTTTGAATCCAGCATCTGAGCAATCTGCAAAAATATTCACTAACGCAGTAAAATTGAAAAAGAAATATTTTTGCAATATAAAATAAAATACGATTTTTGAAAAAATGTTTTGCCTCAGTTATTTGGGTTGTTCATCATCATTCACACTTGATTTCATCACAAAGTAGTGCACATAGATATTACAGGGACAGGTAGCCATAAGTGGCTGCAATACACACGTGTACATTCATACACGTGTGCACTGCCTCGCCAACTCGTGTGCGCAGCCAACAAGAGCAAGTGTACAACAGTGTCAAGTTGCTAACAGTTCAAAGCTTCGATAATGCACTATGCAATGTACAACAAGACTGACCAGAATACAAATGAACAGCCATCATGAGTGCAGTTGCAACATGAATGAAAAGGCCAGACACAAGGGCAGTAATACAAAGTAAAGTGGCAACAAACATGAAGTGAATCAAGTTCAAGCCACAAGTGTACATGAATACAACTCGACTACAACAGCCAGTCCAATGATCAAATAAACTAATGAATGAATGCAAAGGCAACAGCTCAGGTCAGAGACAACCAACAACCCAAATGAGCAACAGAGATCAGAGAACAAGCAAAGCATAGTAACTGCATAGCAACAGCAAAAAGGGACTGCAACAAACATGTATGCAACATCAAGTCAAAGTATGCAACTACGTGACATAAATGCAACTACAACGATGCAAGCGAAGAACCAAAGTCAGTGACAACATAGAGCAGTCATAATGAATACTGCAACAGAGTACATGCATGAAACAGTGCATGAACCAGTGATACAAATGCAACAGTGAAGCTACTGAAGGGAACATGAAGAAATGTACATGCACCAGTGATGAAAGCTACAAGATACACAAGTTTTGTTCAAATACCAGTGATACAAGTGCAACACAGTTGCAAACAACATGACAGCACTGCATCAATACAAAGTGTACATGAATGCATCAATAAACCAAACTGCAAGACCTCAAGTGACACAGTGAAAGTAGCACAAAGTACAGTGCAACTTAAACCAATATAGCAGCAACTCCAAGACCAAAGTGAAATAGAATGCAGTGGCAACAAGAATGGTGAAGCAGTGCAAATGAGAAAGTGCAACAGTGAATCGAAACATGCACTTGCAAATGAGCAACTACAAGATGAACAACAACCAAGTATACAACTACAGTAGCAAGCTACAATGGATGCAGCAATACCAAGTTCAACAACATCAAAGACAACACAAGTTCAGCTGTGCAAAATGTATACAAAGACAGTGAGCATATATGTATGGATGAAATGCAAATGTTCAGGCCGAGAATAAAGCAAGTAGCATGTGGATGTCATCATATGTACTCAATGCAAAGTCCATGTCGAAATCATGGATCAGTGCCAAAGTCGAAGAATAACAATGCAGACTTACAAATGTAACGCAGTGATAAAAATTCACGACCGAGTACAGTATGCAGCAGAGATGATTGAAGTTAAATACAAATCGAAGTCAGAATTTAATGAAACTCAAATTTGTAATCTTTGAAATAGTCAGCAAAATTAAAAAGGAAAGTTTCTGTTTTATACAAGAAGAATCGAACGTGTAAAAGTTAAAGCCGTGTGACTCAAGGCAATCAAACGTTACAGAATAGAAGCCGTGCGTATCAAAGTTGCAACAAATCAGGAAAGTGATGAATTCGTGAGTGAATACGAACGAATCAAGTGATTCGAATTCATATAAATTCAACCCGAAGGTATCATCATCAGTGTGTGCTTCAATTCACAATCGAACTATCAATCGCAATCCCAATCTATCATCATCGGCATTGAAAAAGAGCAAGCAATCAAACAAGCAACAAAAGAAACAACATACCAAAGAGTCGATTGCTGAAGTAAGACAGAGAAGAACCAAATAGTCATCAACGAATAGAAGAAACCGAAGCCGAACCCTAGTTTCTCAAATTAAGAGAAGCAGCCGAGCGCGACTCCAAGCAAGTGATCGACAAGGCAACCAACCAGCAATCAAGAGCGGCAGATTAAATTGAAGAGCCCTAATTGCCACAAGGGAACGAAGGCCTAATTCGACATAGAAAGGCCGACATTTTTACAAGCAAAAGAAGGAACGGGTGAAACAAGAATAAGGGGCCGGCCTTATTAATTAAAAGGGGGTTTAGTTTAATTTTATAATAAGTTTTTTTTTTGTTTTTAATTTGAGCAAAAATTAGGGATTCTAGTTTACATTTTAATTTTTGCTCCTGCGTGTATTTTTGAAATTGTTTTTTTCTTTTCGAGTCGAAGAATTTGTAAATCACCACCTAGGGATAAGGTAGTGTCAGATTGTCTATTTAGAATTAGTTCAGTGAGCAGGGAGTGCGAGTTTGCAAAGCTCTATAGGCGGGAGCAGTGTTTGCGAGTGAGCGAAACTCTATAGGCAGGAGCAGGGTGTGCGAGTCTAGTAGAGTGTTTGTGAGCGGGAGCAAAAGGGTCTGCGAATCTAGTAGAGTGTTTGTAAGCGTGATACTATTTAATTCTAATAGAAATCTGGGAATGCAGCAGTAGGCAGGGGTTGCCGAAGCTGGGTAAATTTTGTGTGTGATTTACTTTTCAGCATATTTATTTCTGCAATTATATTTCTGTGTTTAATTTGAGAAAATTTGCTATAACCCTATTCACCCCCCCTCTAGGGTTAATCTAGATCCTACACTAGGAACGTATTGAGAGAACTTATTTGTATTTTTATATTAGATATATATTGGATATGTATATATAGGAACAAAAGTGCATAATGCACACACCCATTTACTGTTCTAGTTTTATTGGCTATTTATTGAGGAGTTGCTAATGAACCCCGTTTTCTTCTTCCATATAGTCGAATATGAGAAATTCAACTGGAATAGAGACCATTACAATCAGTGATGATGGAGTAGAAGCCAGAGTAAGACTAGCATCCATGTAGATATACTTGATATTCATGGTGTTAACATTCTAGTATGGTTCCGATGCTGCCTTTAGGTGACGAACCAAGCTAATACCAACCCCACCGAACCTATAGCCACTACCACTATCAATCAAGGTATGATTCAAGCTCCAGCACCGCCAATTGTAGATTTTCCTAAACTTTATAGGGATTTCTCGAGCCTTGGTGGGAAGCATTTTAAAGGAATGGAACCATACTCAATGACTCGAGAATGGTTTGATAATTATGAAAAGTTTCAACTTGTTAGGACTTGGTGATGCTATTAAGAGACTACTGGCTACTTGGCATTTGAAGGGGGAGGAAACATGTTGGTGGGAAGCGATGACAGTAGAAACGAATGAGAATATTATTACTTCGAGGATGTTTAAGATTAGACTTGAAACAAAGTTCTATAAGAGAGCTGAAAGGATTCGTTGTTAGAGATGTTTATTTGTCTGAACCAAGGAGAGAAGACAGTCGAGGAATATGTAAATCAGTTTAACGAATTGGTGAGATTTGGGTTTGAAAAAGTTAACATTCCATGAAAGAAAGCCTTGAAATTTGCAAAGCGCATGAATTCTCCTTTGAGGGAACTCGCGATGAATGAGATTCTGTATGGTGCTACATTCAAAGGAGTAGTGGAGGCAACTTTGTTGAATTCAATGGAAGAAGGAACAAATCAGGAATTGGTTAAGGTAGTAGGATCATTTCAACAAAATAGACGAAAAGGGAATGGACCACAAGGAGGATAGGGTAAGAAGCGTTATCCTGCCTTTTGGCAATGCCGTGACACCAAGAACTTGACTAGAAACCAAGAGCAGTCCATCCTGAAGATCGGTTATACTCAGGTCCACTATGGATACCGGTAAATTTTACCCTAGTCCGTATCAAGACACAATCGATATGATATGACAAGCAAAGCTATGAAAGCCAACATTCCAAATTTCAAGACAATTGGAGTTCGTGTGCTCAAGATATTGATTGATCAAAATTAAGAAAACCAATCATGTTCGTATCCATGGAAGTTCGTAACCACCAAGTCTCAAGCAAAACGCAGCTAATTTGTAACCATGGAGGGAAGAATCACATTCATATCCATGAAAGAAGGGTTAAGTTCGTATCCTTCCTTCACCGTCCCCTTCGTATCCATTAGTACAACAACGATCCAACCTTCACAGTTCTAGCTCTAGAGCCGTTTGTATCGACCATCAACCAAGGAGCTCGTATCAATCAACCAGTGATCGATACGAAGATCTATAAACAATTATCGATATGAAAGGGATCAATTCTTATCGGTGCAAACAGAAGAAAAACCATCAATGCGAAGCGGCATTAACCATCATTACGAAGTAAACCTAATGCTATAGATACGAGGTAGCATCCCATGATCGATACGAAATAAGATATAATAACCATCGATACAAAGAGGACATATCTGGTCGACACGAAAAAAGCACGTTCGAGAGAAAAACTTGATCATTCCGCATGAAAAGTGGATCGATCAAAGAATATAGTGCCACGTCTTCTAGCAATCACATGTGTTCCTTGGATACGTACGGAAGAGATACGAACGTATCGATACGAGCTCGGCTACACCTTGAAAACGCAAACTTGCATCGATCATAACTCAAAATCTACAAGTCCAAATGCTACCAAATTTTCATAGAAGCTTGTCTACAACCTCAAGAATGTCCATGATCGATCTCAACCCAAAAGGAGCAATTTGGATCGATACAAATTTGGTGCGTGTCGATCATGGATCGAGTCCAAATGTTCGAGGATTGATCATGTGGGCCCAACCACGTGAGAGAAGGAGTCTTCCAAGATTGAAGCGAGATATTTGCAGCCTACACATATAAATAGCAGTCCAAGGCCTTCGGAAAAGGGACTTTTGGATGCTGGAACGCCGATACTCTGCCGAAATCATTGTTGTACCTCGATTTTACTGTTGTAAACATCTGTAACCAGCGAGTAATATCAATAAACATCAAACTTTCTATAGTGGACGTAGGCTACAACGTCGAACTACTCTAAATCTTTGTGTTTTCATACTTATGTTTGCCTATTTTTTATGTGTTTGTTAGATCTACCTCATTTTCCATTTATATTCTTCATCGTAATCTCTTCAAACACGCACAAAGAGTGTTGTGCCCAATTTTAACACAAACAAGAATTAGGTGGTTACTTGTAATAGATGTCAAAAGGTGGAGACATTGCTAAGAATTGTAAGATGAAACTCTCGAAGGATTTGAAGGGTGGTGATATTATAATTGCAACCAAGTGGGACGCCTAACTAAAGATTGTAAGGCAGCTCTGGTATAGAAAAAGTTTAAATATTATAATTATAATCAGTTCAGACACATGTAGAAAGATTGCCCAACTCTAAAAGGCAACGGTCGGCTTGTGAAGGCATGTGCCCTAGATGTCATTCCAACCTCAAGTAAGTCACCGGAGTCAGTTCAGGAAAAGGGAAAGCAAATTGTGATGGAAGTGGGTAGATTTTATTCGATTCTCCTATTTGTACATTGTTTGATACTGGTGCATCTCATTCATTCATATCAAGTGCATTAGTTGATAGTTTGGCTCTTAAACCCAATCTTGTGCACGATTCTATTATGATGTCGAATCCTACTAGGGGATCGACCCACTTATCGAGGTTATGTATTAATCTAAAGTTGGTCATCCATGGTATGGAGTCCTATTATGATGCATATGTACTAAATTTTCAGGATATGGATTAATATTGAGGATGGATAGGATGTCTTGCTATGGGGTAGTGTTGGATTGTGGGAGGAGGATGGTTCGATTATGAAAAGATGATGGACTTGACTTGAATCTATGTTTTGAGCTTGATGTTTCTATTATGGGGACATATCTATATTTACTCGGCCTGTGGCAGGAAGAGTTATTGTGTATACCCATAGTGATGGACTATCCCAATGTATTCGAAGAAGTTTCTGATCTTCCTTCCTGAAGAGAAATTGAGTTTCATATTGCCCTTGAGAAAGACGTACAACCAGTTGTGACGCCTCTTAGGCATATGTCTTCAAAGGAAAGGCAAGAATCGAATAAGCAAGTATTGAAATTGTCGTAGAAATTTTTATTTGAAGAAGTATCTCAGAATAGGGAGTTATGTGTTGATTATCGAGAGCTGAATAAGCTAACGTGGAAAAATCGCTATCCCTTGCATTGCATTGACAACCTCTTTGATCAGTTAGTTGGGGCAAAGATTTTCATGCAGCTTGATTTGGCAACTGGATTTCATCAGTTGCGAGTGGCTAAAGATAATATCCCAAGACTTAATTTTGTACACCTGATGAATTTTTTTAATGGCTGGTCATGCTATTTGGGTTGAGTAATGCTGTGGCTAATTTTTTGGGTTTGACGAGTAGAGCATTCCTGGAGTGATTGAACAAGTTTGTGATGGTCTTCGTAAATGATACTCTTATTTATTCTAGAAGTGAAGAGGAGAATAAAATTCATCTTAGTGAGGTGATGGACATTTTGATAAGGAATCGGTTGAAAGCTAAATTTTCTAGGTGGCACTTTTAGAGAAGTCCGTTTCCTTAGGCAAGTAGTGTCAACGAATGGATTGGTAGTAGACCCAGGGAAAGTTGCTGCAGTTAGGGATTGGATGACATTGAAGAATGCTTCAGAAGTTCATAGTTGGGTTTAGCCAGATTTTATCGGAAGTTTATCAAGGATTTTGCAAGGATATCAGCACCTTTGACCCCTTTGAGAAGAACCTTATTTACATTTGGAATCGGACTGTGATGCAACATTTATTAGGTTAAAGGAGTTATTAATGAGTGCTCTAATTTTGGTTAATCCAAATAGTATTAAACCTTTTACCATATATACTGATGCATGTGCGCTGGTCTTAATGTTGTTCTTATGCAAGAAGGAAGGGTTGTATTGTATGCGAGTTGATAGTTGAAGAACCATAAGAAGAATTATCCAACACACAACTTGGAGTTAGCTGCTATTTTATTTGCAATAAAGTCATGGAGGCATTATTTACTAGGTTAAAGATTTGTATTATTTACGGACCATAAAACTCTCAAATACTTGTTTTTGTAGAAATATATGAACCTAAGGCGATATGAATGGATTATCATCTTATGATTTTGGGATTTCTTAGACTCTTGGAAAGGGAAATGTAGTTGCAGATGCTTTGAGTAGATGACATGTTGAAGTAAATGCTATGTTGTTGGAACAAATTTTTTTATAATTTGTATCAAAGTTTAATTTTAACCTAGTTTGGAATATACATCTGGATTGTTAGCAGCAATAGAGGTTAGACCCATGTTGGTGGATCATACTAAAGGGACTCAAGGATAGGATACATCATTGGTTGATATTAAGGAGCAGTTAGAATGACGTGAATGATCAAGTCGTTTAGATTGTTACTTAAAGGTGGGCTATTTATGGAGAGATGGAAAAATATGTGTACCACAGGTTAAGGAATTAATAGAGGAGGTCTTGTTTTAGTGTCATCATTCGAGAATGACTATTCATCCTAAAGAAGACAAGATGTATTGGGATGTGAAGATAATATTGTATTTTTCGGGAATGAAGAAGAAAGTAGCTGAATATGTAGAAGTGTATGACATGCCAAAGAGTGAAGACGGAAAAGAAAAAGCCAAGTGGATTATTACTCCCATTAGGCATACTATTACGGAAGTGAGAGTGCATATCTATGGATTTTGTAGATGGATTACCTAGAGAAGAAGAGGAAACGAGAGTATGTTGGTGATAGAAAATCGTCTTACGAAGAGCGCACATTTCATTTCGATGAAGAGTACGATATCTGCAGCAACATTGGCGATGCGGTATATTAAAGAAGTGGGTCGATTGCGTGGAGTTCATTAAATGTAGTAAGGGATCAGGATCCACTTTTCACAAGTGAATTCTGTAGAAGTTTACAAGAAGCATTGGGAATAGAATTGAACTTGTGCATGGCATATTATCCATAGACCAATGGATAGATAGAAAGAGAAAATAGGATGATGGAAGACTTATTAAGAGCTTATATATATTTGAATTTTAGGGATCATGGGAGGATCATCTACCTCTGATGGAATTGACATATAATAATAGCTTCCAAGCCATGGGAGGATCATTTACTTTGGGCGTTACATCTGGGGTCAAGAAGTCAAGTTGTTACAACATAAATAAAGCTCAAAGGGTAGATTTATGTCAACCTCAATACCAAATCAAAATGACCTAACATCGGTCTAACAACTTGCCTTGAAATAGGTTCAATTTCGACCTAGAATAAGGCCTATCGAAACTTAGACCTATTTCGAAGTTGGCTGTTGGTAGGTAGAATTGATACAAAGAACAATACACAGAGCTATCTATCTACACGTTAAGAATCTCGCAACGGAAGGATAAAATATAATATTAAAATAGTGCCCATTTATTTAAAAATTCAAATATAAAAAATATACAGCAAAATCCCACATAAAAATGCGAAACATTCACTGAACAATATCTTGAAATACATCATGTTTAAATGAGTACATCAAAAATATAAAAATAACATATATAACTTAATAACTGCAACAAGAATGCGTTTCCGACACCATCTCCGAAAATCTGCATCATCATCTTGAACCTGTGTTATGAGGAGGGAGTCAGTATAAAAATGTCCAGTGAATAAAAATCTCAAGCCTTTCTATAATAGTACTTGGACAATATAATCTAAATAACAACATGTCTTACGTATCCTAACTATATTGTAAGTTTTCCAATTATAAGCCACAGAGGTTTACCCAGTCCAATTCCATAACCATTACTCTTTCAACCTAATAACTCGTATCTATCGTCAGTTATATCATAACAATGTAAGAGATAACACCCAAGCCAGTTAATACTTTTTAATGGGAACTAGGCAGACTCTGACCATTTAACACCTAGCACAAGTCAATAATGTCCTCGTCATTTAATACCAACCTCAAGGCGGACTCCTCTTTGGTACTATCTAGTTGACATTGCATGGATTCTCTTTAGGCCATTTAATACTTCCTTTTATGGGAGAGACGGACCACACAATAGCCACTTAATACCTCAAACCCAAAGTGAGCCCTTTTCGAGATATCCTCTACTGTGCCTAATCGATAACCCTGACCATTTAATACTTCCAACATAGGGAAGAGGCGGGCCCTCGATCGCCCACTTAATACCTTCAGCCCCGAAGCAGGTCCTTCGTATTATGACCAATAACCCAACTATGATGTCTCACATTAGTCCGACTATTCATAGATACTGGTAGCCAGATTAGCCGGACAAGTTTACCTTACATAAGATGGGACTAACCTCGCATCCTCCGTGGGTACTTATTGAAGGCGATATCTCACATCAGCCCCAAAGTCACACTGCTGGTAGGCAGATTAGTTGGTCAGACTTTCGTGTGCTTTTGACTGACCTCCCATCCTTATAACTTAGTCATAATTTACAACACTCTCTTAACATGTTATCACACATCTCATCGCATTTCATGTCAAGGTCTGATAAGAAAACTCTTATTTTACCCTTACAATTAACTTATTTCCTAAAGGGGATGTAATGATGATTAATAGCCTATTAACTACGTAATTAATACGTTATAATTTTACATTATTTACGCTAGTGTGTGTTATACGCACACATGCCTAAAATATTTCCAAGCGTGCGAAGATTGCACCATAAACTAATGTTTAAATGTCAAAATTTCAAATTTACACAAATCCAATTTCATATCAACAAAATATACCATATATCCAATATCCACAATTCAATCAACAGGCTTGTATAAAATAGAATCCACACCAAACTTATTTTAGACTAAAATAGCGGAATCAACAATAAGCAAGCTGTGACGCCCCCATACCATGTGTTTTACTAAACCGTTTAATTCTCCTTCTCATACGCTCGAATAATGCAAAAACGTATATTTTATGTAGAAAATAATTCGAGAAAACAAGCTTTTAAAACAATTTTCGTAATCATTTTTGAAAACACTTTGGAAATTCTCTTATTATAGAAAATATATAATTTTAGAGCTTTAAAATAATTTATAAAAATTATATAATAATTATTTCAAAAGCCAATTTATTTTAAAAATCATTTCAAAATTAATTAGAAAATCCCGTGCTCAAAATCAAGGAAAAACATCGAAAACCGACACTCGAAATCATCGCAAAAATGATTCATTTATAGAAACCTACAATTTATATACTTTTACGCTCTATTCAACTTTTTTGTATAAAACTGAAAAAGAGAATGTCTATTTACATTACGGAAATAGACAGTGCAAAATACCAATAAAAGAATCAGTACCTTACACATCGTTTTCTAATTTATTCTTTTTAAAACTCTTATCAGATCCAAAGAAAAAGATAAGAAGTGGAATAGAATGTAAAACATTAAAATTGTAATATCTACATAATACAATTATTTAATATAGAATAACTGACATTCTAACTTGAGAATTAATATTTCGCTTTAGGGGAATTTTGGGGTTTTAGTGTGATGTTTTCGTAAACAAAATTCCCTAAAGGCATATATCGAATCCATATTATACTATACAATTACTAAAATAAGAATGATTAAGATTTGCACTCACAACAAATCCTTAGCTCTTCCCATTCTGGATTTGTTATGCCAGCTTTAACCTCTACGGATCTCCCTTTTAGGAATATACAACAAGGGAATTGTATAAGGATTGGATTCAAAAATTTAAGGATTGGAGGAAAATAGAATTAGAACTCAAATAAAATTCAAACAAATTTTCTTGCCTAAAACCCTAAATAAAATTTCTGAATCTTTAAAGAGAGAGACTGACAGAGCTTCGTATGGTTTCGAAAATAATTTGTGAACAAAAGTGAGGGGGCCAAGCACTTATTTATAGTGGTTAGAAAGCACCAAAACCGTTGGATTTAAGTCAGTTAAAATAATAACATCCAGACCGTTTAAATGCACAAAACCCTAGTGGCCCCCAACATCGATAGGTCAACCATTCCATCCTTCGCGGTCGCGCTAGTCGTCGACTAGCCCAGTGCGGCGGTCGATCGGTTAGTCTATTTTGGGAACGTTATTTTCTTACCGCTGATTTATTTCTTTTATACCTTAATTAAATTTCAAAACTAACGTTTTTTTAACGTTTACTTAATCCCCAAGTTTAATTACTGTTATTTTTTAATTTCAAATTTAAGAATTAATT
Source organism: Allium cepa (assembly GCA_030765085.1). Taxonomy (NCBI): domain Eukaryota; kingdom Viridiplantae; phylum Streptophyta; class Magnoliopsida; order Asparagales; family Amaryllidaceae; genus Allium; species Allium cepa. The sequence continues at coordinate 379,298,692 of CM060932.1, forward strand.
ATTTATTTAAATTGAATTTCATTTAAATTATTTTGAATCTGAAACTTCAAACATCCATAACTTTTTCATTTCACCTTCGTTTTCGAACTTTATATATGGAAATTAATCAGAAAATCGCCACGAATGCAATAACACGGCTTTCATGGCCAAAGTTTGATATTTATAAAATTTTGATTCTTAGCCTTATAATTAATTCATAAATTTATTCTTTTCTTATTAGTTAATTTCTTGTTAATTTTTACAGGACGTTACATTCTTTCTCCTTAAAAAGGATTTCGTCTCTAAAATTCCTAAGAGATGGATAACGTAATGTGCAATAAGCATCCATGTTATACCACCAAATTATCTTCTCAAACATCTACCCAACCAAAAGTGTAATATGATTATGTATGCCGACATACTAAATGCAAGCTCAATCCTACCTTGAATGCAAGTGTCGTGACATATAGGCATGTATGCAGACATTCTACATATGAAAATGTTTTCTATATGAGCGCAAAAGTGACAATAAAAGTGTGGTAAACATCCACTGTAATCTAATCTAGCAACCCCGATGCAATCAAAACCTAATTTTGCAAAGAATTTTTTTCCATAGAAAAGCTTAAGATGAGAAGTCTTCATACTTTCCACCGGATTTCCTCCCCATCGTACTCGAACCAGCCCAATTACTTTACTGGACAGCTTCCTAGTTCCATGATCGACAATGCTTGTGGTGGCATGGGATGCTGTCGGCTCTGTCTCAATATCTACTAAATGATCTATCTCTACCACTGTGGCTGTGCCATAAAGGCATCTCTCAAGTGGTAAACATGAAAAACGCCATGGACTCCTACCAAATTATACTGGATAAGCAAGTTTCCCCATTCTTTTCAAAATTAAGAAGGGTCCAACAAATCTTGGTGCCAGCTTTCTTGACTTTTCAAATCTCATGACCACCCTAAGAGGGGAAATTCTGACGAACGCCATATCTCCCGCCTCAAGTCGACGGTCGCGTTGAAATTCGAAGCGAGCTGGAACATGAAGTTGCGATTTGGGTAGTAATCATGCGACTGTGATTTGCTATGAGGAGATTAGTGTTTGGATTGTAATTAATTAGGGTAATCTATCTTTTTTAGTAATTAATTTTTTATTTGATTCAAAATCTTATAAATGCAATAACTTTTTCATATGAGGTCGGATCCGACCGCGGTCAGTCACGTTGCTTTCATAAGAATGATATCTACATGTTGGAACGATATCAACATGTTTTAACTAATGATGTTTTGAATTCATTAATCATTTTAATTTAATTAATCATTTTAATTAATGATATTTGAATTTAATTAATTGCTTTAATTTAGTGATGTTTGAATTTAATTAATCCATCTAGTTAATGATATTTGGATTTAACTAATAATTTCAAATAAGTAGTGTTTGAATTTAATTAATTGTTTTAACTAATGATATTTGAAATTAATTAACTGATTTACTAAAGGTGTTTTAAAGTTAATTAATTGACTAAATAAAAGTGTTTTAAAGTGAATTAACTGATTTAGGCTTTTAAAGTTAATTAACTGATTTAATAAAGGTCTAAAGTTAATTAACTGATTAGATAAAAGTGTTTTAGAGATAATTAACCATTTAAATAAAGAAAATTGATTGCTTTATTAAAAGAGATTATAAATTTAATTAATTATCTTTTGGGATAATTAATAATGTTTTAAATTTACAAAGATTATAAATGGATTAATTATCTTTTGGGATAATTAATGTTGGTTTAAATTTGTAAAAGGGATTTTAAATTTAATTTATTTTATTTTTGAAAATTAATTGGTTTTAAAAGTTAGAAAAAGTTTACATAAATTATCCTTTGAGATGATTAATATTTATTTTAAAATTTGTAAAAGTAATTTAATCAATTTATTATCTTTTGGGTAATGAATATTGTTTTAAAATTTATAATCGATAGTTTATAAATGAGGAAATCCTTTAAAAATAATTGTTTTAAAATAAAGCCAAGTGTATAAGGTTTCAGATTTATAGTAAACGATATTTTAATGACATCTGTTTTTAGACCCTTATGTTAATACATTTAGAAATAGAATTTGCCCTTTTTAAAAGCATATTTCAAAGAGAAATTTTAAAGTATTTTACAAATAATTGAAATGTGGAAATTAAGCATAATGATAAATAAAAAGTTTTGAAAGTTTGATTCATTTATAGATGGTTAGCATATGCGATTTAATTTCCATGCACAAATCACTTTATTATTCCCGATAGTTGATATATGAACTATCAATTTCGATTAAGCTTTCTTCTTTGAGTGTCGTCACTTCGTGATGATTTGTTGCTCTTTTGAGATTTGATTTTCTTTAACAAAAATGATTAAAACCAAAGCATGAGTGTAGGCCAAGCTATGTGGGGTTGCTCCCATTAGGGTATTTTCACATCCACTCTATATTGGATTCGGATTACGCATTATGATGTGATGTATTCGGATACTCGGTAAGGTCTGACGAGGTCTAGCTTGTAGTTCCCGAGAGGTGTCACGGAGTATATGACCCTCCCAAGTATATTTCTGGAGGTATACTTCCGGTGAGGGGGTGCACCCTTCTAGTCATTTGTTGAAAAATTTCCTTCCTTTGATTCAAATCTTTGAATTGTTTTCCTTAATTGCATGGAGAAGTGTTTGTACCATTCTCAATGGTTAATTATTTGTGTCCATTCTTTCAAGTTTTAGACTTTTACCTTGCTTGTCCGTTCTTTACAGTTTGGATTTTGTCAATTCATTTCCATTCCTTTAAGTATGGATTTGATATTAATTAGCATGTTCACTAAGTATAGTATTTACTATTATCTGTACCCGTCCTTTATATTTGGATTTATTTCTGTTGTTTATTTCCATTCTTTATTGGGTTGTTGTTCTGATTTGTTTCCCGTTTCTTCATCTTCGGATGTGGTTCTTGTGAGGTAAAAACTCATTTTGCGTTAGCGGCATGGTCTTATAGAATTTTTATATGTTCACCATATTACTTAAGTTTCTCACACTAGTTTTCCAGGCTGACTCGAGTGTTATTTATATAATGCTCAGGTTAGACCGAGTTTTTCCCAGGTTGGCTTTGGTGATATGGAGTTATTCGAGAATTTATGGATGTTTACCTATCATAGTGTTTTATTTTCCGCTATATCATATAGTATACCTATCAGCAAATGTAAGGTTAGGACTTTATTACCGTCCAGCTGATAAGGTTCGTTTTTAACTCTGATTTACTCTATATTTTGGATTAGCAATTTATATTGTCTTTTTTATATTATACGTTGTCATTTCCACCATAAGATTTTATTTTCTCTGTTCTTTGTTCATTCTTTTTATTTTACCCTAATAATCTTCCTTTTCGACGATTAAATGTTTGGCATACGATATTATGGATGTATTTAGTGTCAACTTTCGATGGTCGAAAAAATGCGTCTTTACAATTTGGTATAAGAGCTCAGGTTAAGTGATAACCTTGACTTTGGTAATGTATGGCTTTTTAGAGATAGGGTTAGTAATGCCCTAGAATGAGCAACTCATTATAAACTGAGTAAGTGACACCCTAGAATGAGTTTAAGAGTATTACATATATGAGGGTGTATTTGTTAATGTTGTAAAAACGTATTGTGTTGATTGGTTTATTGAGTTGCGTATGAATTTTGATCGAGATGTGGAACCTCATGGTGTCGATAATGATTTCTAAACTCTTGACAAGGCAAGCAGACACGACATTGAATTTTTGAAAATGTGGTAAATGAAATATTTTTTTATATATAAAGCAATAATATTCAAATTTACATAATTGTTTATAATGTTTATTTGTTAATGATAATACTTCTTTATTGTCATCATTGTTAGATTTTTCGTGCTCAGATAGTTTAAGAGCATTAACTATTGTTTATTGGTTGTTAATCCATGCTCAACTAGTTCTAAGCATATATTGTTTGATAATTGTAAGTATATTAAAACGAACCCTTTGTGAATTAAGTTTCACAATTTGACTACAAGGTGTTCGGTTTAAATGTTAACTTAAAGAAATCTTTCAGTAAAGGTTGTTTAAAATAATCTAAATGATAGGATAAGACATTTAGATAATAAATATTTGGAAAAAATTTATTATAGTAAGGGAGAATTATTATAGTATGAAATGATTTTGGATAAAGAAAATTTTATATAAATTTGATCTATAAAATATTTTTAAAAGGGATTTTTGAATTTAAACCCCAGAGTTGTTTAAAAATAATTACAAAAAGATTTAGAGAAAAATATTACTTGGAAGTATATTTAACTAAAATATTCTGGAAGAGAAAATTTTAAATGGAATGCATTTTCTTTGGGATAATTCGAAGGAAGACATCTCGATTAGTTTTGTGATAATCTAAATACTCTTCTAAGTGGCGATTGGATGTTGCTTAGGAAAACATTGTAGATTATTCAGTAAATCATTCTCTTTGTCATTGTGCGATCGAAATGAGTTCAAATCTGAACGAACCCAAAGTGAGTTTTAATAAATCAATCGTTAAAGTTATTTATATATAAATATTTGTGGAATATTTTCAAAAATGAGTTTTGAAATAAAAACTGGGTAAATAGTCTTAAGTTTCCTTAAAGGAAACTAGTTTAAAATATTAGTTATTTTGAACAATGATTGATAAATTAAAATTTTGAACTCTTGGATAGAAAAGAGAAATTTTGACTCAAATTTTAAAACGGGTTAAATTAGAAAGGAATGTTTTAATAGACTTTATTTTATTTAAATCGTAGCTTTTTTTGAAAAATGTAAGTAGTGTAAACTATCTGATGTTAGTGGATGAACCCATAAACATCTTTTTATAACACTTTAAGTTAAAGAGGTCGAAAGGTTGACTCAGTTTTAAAGACCTATATTTTGTTTGGACCTCCATTGAATTTTTTAGAAAAATAAAAATAAAAGTCAATAACAAATAAATATAATAAAATTTGATATTTGTATATACTCTTAGGTTGTAAATGAGTGTTATACAAGTAAATAAGAATAGAGTAAGTTTTAACTTGTTTTTTTTTATAAAGTTGAGTCTTTATAAAATGTTAATTAACTTAAGTGGAGAATTTGTAAAATAACTCAAGAATAACTTTAGTATTAAATAAAATACTATGAATGAAAAATACAAGTAAAAATAAAATGGATTTATAAAAAGATTGGTATAATAAAGAAACCCATCAAATTATGTACGTAAATTATACATAGATCATTTTATTCGCATGGTTCTAGATCTAGGCTTCATATACATAGCTTCGAGGTGATTCACATTGGTCCAAAAAAGCATTTCTCACTTGCATTTTGTTAGTGAACATTTGATTCAGATTCTCAATATGATATTGAAGTTTTCTATCATATTTTATGGCTACTAAGGAGAACGGAGGTTTCTAATTGAGGAACCTGATTGGAGTCCGCACTAGCGAGGTCGAGTGAGCGATACTAGTTAGGAATTAAAAGTCTATGATCCGAGCGAATGATCGGATGAAATATAGTGTACGGATGATTTATGTATATTATATGGGCTTGAGTATAATTGTGCACCTAGTGTGTGACTTAAGAAAAGTTGTGGACTTAAGAAAAATTCTAGATCTTGTTTGTTAGTCATTTGACAATTTAAATAATGTTAAGTGTTTGATTATTCTCTTATGGAATCTGATTGATTGGTTGTGTGATTTTATATATCATAGTTTATAAAGCTGAATTTATAAACCAAGGTTTTTGAATTGTTATTTATTAGGACAGAAATCTCGGTGCTTTTTTAGAAAAAATAAGTGATTTCAAAAGAAATTGTCAGAGAAATAATAAAAACATTATTTTAGGAAAATTTTGGATGAAGTGTTGTTATTCTAGAGTGTTTGAAAATAATATTTTTGAAATGGTTTTTCAAGTAATTTTTGGTTATGACTAAAGTTGGGCAAAAAGGGACTTTTCTGATTTGGAAGACTCGCCAGGTATATTTATTTCTATAGTTGTTGTTTAGGAGGAATCAAAATACCATTGGAATCTCCGTGTTGTTTGATTCTACGGTTATACCATGCATTGGTAGGAGAAGCCCCTCCTTCTCATAATTGATTTTGATTTTGAGTTACTTCTCTTTGATGAAATTTGAAAATATTTTAGATATGAAATCCAGGCATTTAGTTCTATCTTTTGAAATAACTATATGCATACTATTTTATTACAGGATAATTTCTTTACATTTGGTTGCATATGGCTTTATATCACATGAGAATTGCATGTAGATTTATAATAGACTAGTTTTTACATGTAGAGTTGCATCATTATTATTTGTTGCATCACACTGATCTTTTGTCAGCTTGATTCTTTTTTAAAATCGTGTAAGTATAGGTAAGCAAGATATTACTATTTGATTCTTGTGCACTTGAATTTGCATCAAGATAATAAGTTTCTTGCAAAAATTTAAAAATCAAACATAAAAATATATGCGGTAGATTTAGAAATTGAAATTGGTTGATGGTTTTATGCCCCAGATATGGGAGATCACTTGGCTTTCGTTTTCTTTTGTTAGTTTGGGGCCTGCAGTGGCAATTTGTCATTTTTTCGATCAAGATGCGAAAAGGAGGCGCTGCCTAATTTTCCGTAATTTAAGAAACTTTAAGATTTCAATGACTCTTTTAAATTAATAGTTTTAAACTTAATGGTTTGGAGCAAAAATTTTCCTTGGGAATTTCGGGGATGAAATTCTATTAAGTGGGAAGAATGTAACAACCTAGAATTTTGGTCGTTTGATTTTTAATATTTAATTAATTTTAATTATTTAAATAATTGATTTTTGAAATTTAATAACGTATATTCATATGTAGGGATTACTTAAATATTTGAATTTGTGAATTAATATTAAGAAAATGGATTTAATAATTTTATTTTACTCCTTTTAATTAATAAATAATATTATTGAATTCAATTTATAAATTTAATTAAAAAATAAATAGATTGGATAAATATAAATAATTAGGTCGAAAATATAAATCGATATCTTAATGTATGAAAATAGCATTCTAGGGCATCGTATCGGATTTTGATGAAACTAATGCCATTGGACTCGAAATAATAAATTGTTGCACGCCGATGAGTTTCGTGACGATCGGACGTCAAGCTCGAAATGCGTAACGATTAATTTCAAAGGATCAAAATAATATTATTTGATTTAAAAAGCTGACTTCTATGTAGAATGGAATTAGGTCCCAAAAATAGTTCAATTGATTCGGAATAGGGGTATTCACCTAGGAACGCCAGTGAGCTTACCTTATTGGAGTCCGTAGAATTTAGGGCGTGAATACTATCGGTTAGAAATCCTATAATATAGGACACCAACTTTCATTTTGCCCAAAACCGTAAAATTATAACCTAGTCGCCACTTTTATTTCCTTTCATCCAACGACCATCGCTTATCGGTGCCGCTCGTGGCATTTTCAAGGGATGGCCTCAATAGGGAAGTTGCTTGGCTAGGGTAGACATGATGGACGGACGGACTGTGGGATAAGGCAATGGTGGTCAAAGCAGCTGTGGATCTAGGTTTAAAGGTGGCGACGTTTTTGGTTTGAACAGTGGGCATTAGGCGGGGTTAGGCGATGGGATGACTAACGATGGAAAGCTTATGGACGGGGCAACCTTGGGCCAAAGTGCGGCAGTCTCTAGTGAAGTGTAGCAGTTGTGGAGTGAAAAGAAAGTCGACGATTGAGTTGAAATTCGAAGCGACATGGAAAGTAAAGTTGCGTTTTGGGGTAGTAATCATCTGGACTTAATTTTCGACAAGGAGATTAGGGTTTGGATTGTAATTAATTAGGGTAATTATTTTTGTAATTAGTAATTAATTATTTTAATTAAATCAAAATCTTATAAATGCAATAACTTGTACATACGAGGTCGGATTCGAACACAGTCAGTCACGTTGCACTCCTTGGAATGATATCCACATGTTGGAACTGGATTCGTGAAAATTAAAGCTTGTAGAATTTCAAGCTAAAGTTGAACGCCCTTCGATTTTGGTTCAAACCGGAACACCTTGGCGAGAACCGGAATTTCGGTGATTTACTCACCTTCAAATAAAACTATATAATATATGTGATGTTATAAATTTTTGTTGAATGCATGAATGTTTATTTAGATTGTTGTTTGATTGATTGTTTGAATTGGAATCCCATTTTTGAGAACTGATGACATATTACCTAATTTGCAAGGAACCTATATGATTATATATAAATATTGTCCGTAATCATTGTTTTGCAGGCAACATTTGTAGAGAGGCACTGAGGGGTTCCTCACCAATATTTACATCTACTACTTATGTTGATGTTTAGTTGAAATTAATCATAATTTTCTATTTAAATTGTTTAAATGTCGTTATAGCAGTTTTCGCCATACCGACATTTATTGAACATCATCTCCCTAAAACCTTTATGTATGTTATTTTGAGCTTGTATTTTCACAAAATAGATATTTAAGTTCATTAACCATTTTGATTAATGATATTTAAATTAATCAATCATTTTAATACATGATGTTTAAAAATTTACCAAATCATTTTAACTAATGATGTTTTGAATTTAATTAATCGTTTTAATTAATGATATTTAATTCGATTAATCATTTTAATTAATGATATTTGAATTTAATTAATTGTTTTAATTAATGATGTTTGAAATTAATTAATCCATCTAGTTAATGGTGTTTGGATTTAATTAAAAATTTCAATTAATTGGTGTTTGAATTTGATTAATCGTTTTAACTGATGATATTTGAAATTAATTAACTAATTTATTAATGGTGTTTTAAAGTAAATTAACTGATTAAATAAAGATGTTTTAAAGTGAATTAACTGATTTAGGATTTTAAAGTTAATTAACTAATTTAATAAAGGTTTAAAGTTAATTTACCGGTTAAATAAAAGTGTTTTTTGAGATAATTAACTATTTAAGTATAGACAATTGATTGGTTTATTAAAAAAGATTATAAATTTGATTAATTAACTTTCAGGATAATTAATATTGTTTTGAATTTATGACGATTATAAATATGATTAACTATATTTCGAGATAATTAATGTTGGTTTAAATTTATAAGAGGATTTGAAATTTGATTTATTTTATTTGGGAAATTTAATGTGGTTTTAAAAGTTATAAAAAGGTTATATAAATTATCCTTCAGGATGATTAACATTTGTTTTAAAATTTATAAAAGTAATTTAATTGATTTATTATCTTTTGGGTAATAGATATTGTTTTAAAATTTATAAATGATAATTTATAAATGAGAAAATCCTTTAAAAAGAATTGTTCTAAAATAAAGCTAAGTGTAAAAGGTTTAGGGTTTGTAGTAAACGATGTTTTAATGACATTTGTTTTTGGACCCTTGTGCTAATACACTTAGAAATATAATTTTCCCTTTCTAAAAAAATATTTCAAAGAGAATTTTTAAAGTGTTTTACAATAATTGAAATGTGAAAATCAAGCACAAGTGTGAATCAAATGTTTTAGAAGTTTGATTCATTTATAGGTTGTTAGTGTATGCAATTTAATTCTTATAAACGAATCACTTTCTTATTCCTGATAGCTAATATATTGACTATTGATTTCGATTCAACTTTCTTCTTTGAGTGTCATCAGTTCAAGACGATGTTGCTCTTTTGAGCTTTGATATCCTCTGACGAAAATGACTAAAACCAAATCACGAGTGAGGGCCAAGATATGTGGGTTTGCTCCCATTAGAGTATTTTCACTTCCACTCTAGACTGGATTTAGTTTGCGAATTGTGACGTAAAATACTCTGATGCACGGTAAGGTCCGACGGGGTCCGGCTTGGAGTTCCCAAGAGATGTTACAGAGACCCTTTCAAGTATATTTCTAGAGGTATAATTTTGTTAAGGGGCCACACCCTCCTAGTCATTTGTTGGAAAATTTCCTTTCCTTCTTTTGATTCAAATCTTTGAATTGTTTTCCTAAATTGCATCGAGAAGTATTTTGTGCCATTCTAAATGGTTAATTATTTATGTCCATTCTTTCAAGTTTTGGACTTTTATCTTGTTTGTCCATTCTTTTCAATTTGGACTCTGTTCAGATTATGTTCTTTCCTTAAGTGTAGATTTTGATATTAATTATGCCCATTCAGCAATTATGAGATTTATTATTACATGTACGCATCTTTTATATTTGGATTTGTTTCTGTTGTTTATTTCGATTTTTTCTTGATTGGATTATTGTTCTGATTTGTTTCCTATTTTTTCATCTATGGATGTTGTTCTTATGAGGTAAAAACCCTCTTTGCATTAGCGGTGTGGTCTCACAGATTATTTATATGTTCATCATATTACTTGAGTTTTCTCATGCTGGTTTTCCAAACTGATAGGGTGTTATCTTATTATAATTCTTAGGTCAGGCCGAGTTTTTCCCAGGTTGGCTTTGTTGATATTGAGTTATTGGAGAAGAGCTGGATGTTCACATATTGTAGTGTTTTATTTTCCACCGTATCATATGGTATACCTATCACCAATTGTAAGGTCAAGATTTTATAACTGTTCAGCTGATAAGGTTTGTTTTTAACTCTAATGTACATTGTATTTTGGAGTAGCCATTTATACTTTCTTTGTTATTATATGTTGTCATTTCCGCTATGAGATTTTGTTTTCCCCAATCTTTGTTCATTCCTTTACATTTTCCCCTAGCAATTCACTTTTTTAGCGATTGGATGTTTGGCATTTGAATACTATGGATGTATTCGGTGTTGACTTTCGATGGTCGAAAAGGCAGGTCGTTATTGGTGTCATTCCAATCGTCTCTTGGTGACTATCATTATACATGAATTCGACCAAAGGTAAGTGCTGATCTCAGTGTCCTCCAAAGTCTATGATGCAAGCTCTTAAAAAGTCTTCCAAGATCCTATTTACCCTTTTAGTTTGATTATCGATCTATGAGTGGTAACTGGTGCTAAGATTCTTTGTAGTTCCTAAGCTATCTACAAACTCCTTAAAATTTTCTAGTAGATAAGGAGTCCCTATCACTAACAATGCTAGCCAGAATTCCATGAAGTCGAAGCACCTTCTTGGTATAAATTTTCACTGGAGACATTGCAGTCCTATTGCTACTAATGGAACTAAAATGATTGCTTTTAATGAGCCTATTTACTATGACCCAAATACCACTTTGGCTCTAGGTGACCCATCTATGAAGTCCATTGATATATATATATATATATATATATATATTCTCTTTTCTATGTCAGCGTATACAATAGTAATAATAATCCTCCTGGCTTTCCTTGCTCAGCCTTTATCCTCTAACAAGTCAAACATCTAGCGAAAAAATTTGCTACCTTCTTCTTCTTCCCTAACCTATAGAAAGTTCTTTTCGTATCCCTATACATCTTCTCATGTCCGGGGTGAATGGTCATTCTTGAATGGAGTCACTTCGCAAGCCAAAAATTATTTTTCCTAAAATCCTAAAGTTTTTGGGATTGGAGCATTTTTATTCCTAATTACCAACCAAATTTCCCTTATTAACTCCTAGTCTTACCTATAATTTATCTCTATTTAAGTGTCCATACGAAATTTCTTTATTTGGGCTATTTTACAATATGTATATATTTATCAAGTAGTCTATTCTCATCAATAAAATCAGTCCAATGATAAAATTGGAACATCGTACTCTTTTCCAAAAACTTAAGGGAGATACTCGTGATTACAACCCTAAAACTCTAAAAGAAAATTTTGTTGGCAGCTACGATCCTTCGTCAACTAGTGTTATGGTCCTAACACTCCTTACTAAATTATGATGGACATTCCTAGTATGTCATTCCACTATCACCACCTTCCTTAATTCACCTTCTTTGTTTTCAATAAATGTCCATTTTTAGTAATTATTGGTCATTAATGTCAAAATTGGACATTCTTTAATATTGTTTATCTTTTCGATTAAAATCTAACTATTATGGCTATTCATTTTCCATAAATACCATATTAAATTCTCTAATCAATCCCTATTTAATTTCTATTAACTCTCTATTAATTACAAATTAATTGTCCATTAAATCTATAATTAAGATCCATTAATCCTGGTCTTATAATTACTACGCTATCAATAACTATTATGAATATCGTCGTAAATTACTTTATCTATATATTTTTATTTTTGAACGTTAAGCACAGTTATATGTGTTTATTTTTTTTTATAATTCTAACTATTAATTGCTAAACTAGAACATTCATTTCCATATTTTATTTTATCAGAGTCGTCATTTCAAAAAGATTACCATTATAACTTTCCAAAAATTAACCAAAAGTAAGAACTTTGCTTCATTTGATATTACATGGAATTATTTCTTTTCTTTACATGAAATAGATAGTGTAAACTATAGAAAAGAATATCCATATCTTACAGCTCTTTTCCTTTTTGGTATATCCCTTGTTAATTCAAATGACGTGCTTTTATACATATTTTACAATAGGATAATTTATGGAAATTATACTGAACTCGCTTCAAATAATCAAAATATAGAAATTCACATTTTAAGTCAACTTGGGGAAACCTAATTTACAACCTAATTATACTTCTAGAATATGTTTACAACTTTACCAACATCCTACGGTTAAATACTTGGGACTAATTTCAAATTTCCAGAACAAGTTGTGCATACTATTCCCAATTTATTCATATCCTAAAACCTTTACCCTATCAGTAATAACACATAGATTTTCAATAATTTAAATTGTTAAATTAATAAGTTTTGGTAATTTAATATGGAAAAAAATAAAAATTTGCAATTTAATAAGGAAATGAATGTTAAAATGAAATGTAGCCATGGTAGTTAAAAACTAATAATTAACAATTTAAATGGAATTACAACAAATTAGAAATATAGTAAATATTATACTTGGTGATAAGTGTAATTAAAAGCTAACGGTAACAATTATTGTACGTTATCCTCTATTTAACCTGTTAATTTAAACTGGAAATAAATTTCAATAAACGTAATTAAATGTTATGTTAATGTGAATTAAGTTAATAAATGGGAATATTGTAAATTTTATTCATAATAATAGGTTGAAATAAAAGAATGGAAATCAAGATTCATTAATTTATTGGAATTTAAATTTAACAATTGGATTAGTTGCAAATAAATGAAATTTAAATATTACGTTAATGGAGATTAAGATGATATTTGAGAATATCGATGTAATAAACCATGAAAGAATGTTAGTTTTATCCATTTGATGATAAAAGACGTGAATAACAAGATTTAAAAATTTCATAAATGGATTTTGGAGTTTTAATTTATAATTTCTGAATTTAATGAAATTGGAAAATAACACTTAGATTGATGAGTTAATAAACTTTAAACCGATACCTAAAATTATTTAAGTTATTGTAAATGATTAAGAAATCAAAAATAATAGAAATGGTAAATAATTAATGTTGAACTGAAAAAGCGATTTAATTAATTAATTATTAATTTAATTAATTGGAAAATAGCCATTTTGTCCATTGACTTGGATTTTGACGAAACTAGTTTCATCGGATCCGTAACAGTGGATAATTGAAGGATTTCAAGTTGCGTAATGATCGGACTTATCGTTTGATCGTACGGACTCGAAACGCCTTGAAATCAATCTAATTGAAATCAATTGAAACCAATTTGAAATAACTTGATTCTAGCATAACTTCTTTATACGATGGAATTTTGACTTGAAACCTATTCTATTGCGTTTAAAATATTTTAAAACATCTATTTTGATATATGGGTTGGCCTATTTTCATTCCGGAGTCGAAACGGGCTTTTTGGGCCGTTGTCGTTCAATTTTCCAAACCAATCAAGCCCATTCCTTTATATTTTGTTCTGCCTATATATATAGTTATAAACCCTAGCAGCCTTTCTGTTTCTCATTTTTATACGTACATAAATTTCTATTGCTCCATTGCTCAATGGTAGACAAACCCTAAAATTCACAACCCAGTTTCAATACAAAATTCAACCTCAAAAATTTAAGCTCCTCAATACATATCAAAATATGTATCAATCTGAACCTCTTGACGAGCGCATCTCAAATTTGAAATTCATTTTTCGATTTGAAGCTCTGTTTGTCCAGAAATCGAAGAACAATTCTCGGTCATTCATCACGCGTCGTTGAATTGCGTCGGATCGTCGATTCGAGGGTAGGGTTTGGTAGAGATCGACGAGAGGAGTTCATCTATATGGTTTGTTTCGCGAATTAACAGCTGGATCAAGCTGTACAATTCGATTAGGGTTATGCCTACTGGTTGCGGTTGCGTTATTTGTGGCCGATGGTGGAGCATTCGTCGCGTCGGAGGGTCGACAAGCTTGGAGGCAGAGCTTTAAGATGGTCATGATGGCCAGCGGAGGTGTGGGCGACGATCGAATGTATTGTGGCGGCGGTCTGTAGGGTTAAGGCCGATCGCATTTTTGAAGTCTAGGCACATGAACGCGTGGATAGCAGAGATGATGACGTGGCTTCGTGCTTGGGTATTCTTCTTTTATTTTTTATTTTTTTATTTGTTTAAATTTCATTTTAAAAAATTATAACTCGAATAACTTTTGCATACGAGGTCCAATTCACGAGCGGTTTTCTCTGTTAGGATCGTATCGAAATTCTGAACATTTTGACTCTGATTTGGACAAATTCTAAGACTATTAAAATTTTGGGTTTAAATTCAAAGGTTAGTATTTTAACCCACTCACAACTTCTAAAATTTCTTATGTTTGTTAAATTGATTTATGATGTGGTTAGAAATTTATTTATGACTGTTTGGCATATGTTGAATCATCATATCCGTCTATTTAAATTTATTTGAATAAAATAGTTATTTAATTTATTATTGAATATAAACTGCCAGTAAATACCTGTTATTTATTATCCGTTCTGTATTTTTGCTATTGATTGAATTGGATGATGATTGTGATAAATGTTTGATGATTGATATTGGATGAATGGATGTTGTATTTTATATTGCTATAACCTGCAAGTTGTTATGGATTTTTATTTCATTCGAGATTATGGTTGAAATGATACGTAACCGTATTTATATTTTAAATTACGGATTAAAATGATAAATGCCCGTATCACTTGACCATATGATAGAAAATTATATACAGACACCGTGGTCTATATGTAAAAATATTTTGAAATGGTTTCTATGGTTTTGTAAAGAAATATATAGTTTTAGACGAATATTAATTTTAGATATTATATAAATGTTATTTTATCCTTGATTTTAAGTTATGTATAATTTGTTTTAATATAGAATAAGCTTAATAATAAGTTTGATTTTCTTTTGAAGATAATATGGTTAAGTATTTAAATTTTATTTTAATATCGAATTTATAATGATTGAAATAAAATTAAGGTTGGAAGATAAATTTGGGATTTATTTGAAATTGAATTTATTTAAGAATTAAACTCAAATAAGCATGATGTGAAATTTATTAAATTTGAAATTTTAGAAGGTATGATTTTTATAACTTGATTTTGGTTTGAGGTGAATTAAATGAATATTTCAAGTATAAATGAATTGAAGGAAATATTTAGTTATTTGTAATTTGAGCTTTATTTAAATGATAATGGATTTATAAGTAAAATACTTCAAAACTAAATAATAGAAAATTGAATTGCTGAATTGCAATTATCAAACTTAGTTTTGAAATTGTTGAATACTTAAAAATTGAAATATATTGAATTTGAAATGGTTTATTCTGTGGATCAAATCTGTTTTGAAATCGATATAACTTGGAATGGTTTAATTGGAAACTGAATCATATTGCAATTATGATTTGGGATTTGGTTAAATATAAAATTTTGGAATTCGAGTTGTTATGGAATTGATTTGCGAAATTGAAGAAGCTATTTATTATATAAAGTATTCTAATATTTAAACCATTTAAGTGATGGAAGTTATGTTTCGAAGTTACGAGTTTCAAAGTATTATGATTTGAAAGTGTTATAATTTCAAGTGTTTGGTTTCAAAGTGTATAACTTTGAAAGTGCTATGATTTTGGAAAAAGGATATATTTGAAATAAAAATGATATAATATTGATTTGGGTTTTTGTAACAATGATATCATATTGATTTGGTTTTTGAAATGGAAATGATATCTTATTTATATGGTTTTGAAATGGATATTATATTCTGGTTTTGGATTATAATTATTTTGAAATGACCGTGGTGTTATAATAACGTTAGGTTGTTAAAGAGGCCGGGAGCGGAAGTTGTCATACTCTTTGCCAACTCCGAAAGCCACTTTAACAACTGTGTACGCGGTGGAGATTTCAGAATGAAGTAGGATGGTGGCATCGTTTCCTTTAAGGTATATACGTGGACCCGACTCTCGTGAGTTGGCATAAGGTGGCTAAAACATGAGCGATTGACGGGCCAAGAAGGTAGCACCTTTTATCGGACACACTCCTTCGATACCATTCTATTACATTGTGATTGATTTAGCCCTTTTGATTTTGGGGGTGTGGTTCGAGGTGGGCGGTCGTAGCTACTACGCGTTACCAATGGTTTGGAAGCGTAATTGATATATCTACCTTGGTATTCCCTAGTTGTGCCGTGTCACCTACCCTAGCGCGCCTTGTACGAGTTTGATTTGTGTCGTACCAGTGGAGTATCCTCTAGTAGCCTCCAGGTCGAGAGGTATTACGGTACTGTATAGACTATTGGCATTATTACGTGTCAAGGGCTATATGGGTGACCCCTTAACGCTATTTAAAAGTAAGTTTATTTTACTATTAGACATTATTATAATAGCGAAATATTACTACATAGTAAATAGTCTAATAGATCCTTAGGAGATGTAAATCCTGAACATCTCTTAAGTTATTGCACTCACGTTTGACACTAGATAGGAGATGTCAAATCCTGTAAACATCTTTGACGCCATTCCACTCATATGTATTTCTTTTGATTTAACTCACATAAGATCTTTTAGTTCTGACTCGAGTGTTTTGTCTTTTCAATTCGCTCGGATCAGTCTGGGCATTTCAGGATTCGAAGACTTTATTTCTAGAGGACGAAGACGAAGATTGCGTTACTATTATTTATTATATTATCCCACTACATTCATACTATTCCGTTGCATTATTTATTATTCTCTGGTATGTGTAACTCCGATATGTGTTGCATAAGAAAAATCAAATGTTTTGTAAAACAGCTTCATGAACTGTTATTTGATTATTATATTTTGTCTTTCCGCTGTGAGATTCTGTTTTGTTTTGTTTCTTTTTCTGCTTTTCTTGTTTACCCCAATAACAATCCGCTCTTTTGTATGGTTTGATTCTGAAGTGTGTGGTTTATCGTCGATTTAAACGTACAAAAAGGCGGTCCGTTACCTGTGGTATCAGAGCTTTCGTTTAGCGATAAACCTTAGCTTTGTGGGGTTTGACTCTTTACTAATAGGTTAGTAATACCCTGTGATGAGTCGCTGAGCGTGTGTGTGTGTGTGTGTGTATATATATATATGAGAGAGCGTATTTATTAGTGTTATAAAAAGGTTTTGATATTGTGTTAATTTATTCTGTTTTGTATTTATAAATTCTGGTTGGTGCATAGGAAGCTATGACATCAATAGGGATTTCTAAACACTTAATAGGACAGATCAACACAATATTTGTTTTAAATTTTTCCTATTGTATATTTTTATGTATAAAATAATATATTTTAAAAAAGGATATATTTGGTTGTTAGGTAGTGAAATTTATAAATATTGGTTGGAAATAAGATCTAAAATAAAATAATGAAAATTGGGAATTTTAGAACTTAAGTTTCAGAATTTTGAAAATTTCTTTCAAAGGAATCTGGAATATAATAATATGTTATAAGTATTTTATGATATAAATATTTCAATATAATTTGAAAAAAATTGTTTTAAAGAAACTTTGGAAAGAAATAATTCATGTACTTCCCTCTCTGTCGCTGGAAAATAATTTCGGTGATGAGTGCACGCATCATCGATATTCATTTTTGAGTTTCTAAGTGGGAAGGCCACTGTAGTAGTTTTACTGCAGATTTATTTTGATAAACAAAATATAAATTTTAAATTGTTTTAAATATAATTGGATATATAAATTGTAAGTATATACATTTATCTATTATTTTAAAATGATTTGAAATTTAACCCGGTATTTAGTTCTTAAGTTCTGTTAATTAATAGTTTCAATATGGTAGGGAAATGGAATGTAACTAATTAATAATTGGAATCTCTAACTTAAAACAAGAGATTAAATGCTAGGTTATAAATGAAATAAAAAGAAAGTTGAAATTTATAATCTATAAAAAAGAAATAGATATGATTATTGAACATTAAATTAATTAAAAGAAATAAGAAAAACTTGTATAACTTCCAATCGCATTCTTAAAGCACATATATATAACTTACCAAATATTAAAAGTTGTAACGTTTAATGAGAAAATGTAGTAGGACATTATACAAGTAAAACTTGAAGTAACGAAAGTGAAACGACCCGCAATTTCGTACCCCTTGAGTTAACACTATTCTACAACAATCAACTCAAGCTGTACAGAAATACGAACCATTTAGGTTAAAGAAGAAGAGGTAGAAATAAAATAGAAAACAACATCAGAATCTAACCATCGCAGCGAAATAAAATATAATAGATATTAATATATGTTTACACCAAAACAAATATATCTGTTTATATATATATATATATATATATATATATATATATATTACATCATCAGAGTACACCAATCACAACTCAACATCAATATCATACAATGGATACACAATAACTCAACACAGCGGAATACATATATGAAACAAGTATGAAAGTACGTCTCGTCATCCAGCTCGTCTCCTGAGCTTCACAACATCATGTCCCGTACCCTGTAATACTCAGTCTGACCCGAGCATTACAGTTAAATAACACCCGAGTCAGTCTGGAATACCAGCGTGAGAAAATCACACCCAATTGATTATTAAAGTTTTAAAAATCCTTTGAAAACAAAAGCATCTCGTAAGACCACGCCACAAATAAACATGTCGGGTTTTTACCTTACGATAGCTAAAACACTTTTTATAGAAATCCTCTGATATTATAATAGGGTCTACATACAAATACTTATAAAATAACCAAAATTTTTACATTCATTAAATTCCAGCTACTAGCCACAAAGTGGGTAATACAAACAAAACTCGTACAAGGCTCGTAAGGAGAATGGATTTCCAACTAATGACTAGGCACTGGGGTACCACCTGACACAGTACGGGGCCTAGATCACCGTACCTAGGAGTATGCCCGCTCCCCTGCAACACAAGACCGGGACTACCCCTTACTGGATAATCCAGAGTGAGATCACCCCGCGGTTGGGATCAGCAACCACCCACTAAGCCGAAATAAAAAGGGACATCTAGATAGGAATGACCTCACCCTGCTTGGGTGCTACCCACCTAGCCTTGCTGCATAACCCCTGATTTTCATTCATTCCCATTTGATGAGGCTTGAGGCTAAGTGTTACCTTTTTAGAACATATCCCTTAGAATGCCCATCGTCCACCTGACGATGTTTCGCAAGTATTCATCCATACAAGTCCGTTCCGGGTTCGAATGGAACCGAAGGCACTATTCCAACTACATCCATTTTGGAAATATCCTCAGGAGTAGTAGCGACTAGACCTTGCATTTCACTACTCCATCTTCGAAACCAAACTCGTTTCCACGAAACGTACAAACCGGATCGAAGTGGTTTTTGAGAAATAAATCTCGATTCCGGTCTCTTCGAAACGATCAACGCATTTGTCCAATATGGATAGTCAGTGATTTAACTATCAATTAATTTGCACAAATATCCATCAACCAATAAATAATTTTCCAAATTATTTATTAATCTCAAAAATATATTCACAAGATATATTTTCACTTTTCAAACTCCTTGAAACAGTTTTCAAACTATCTGTCTTTCTCGGAATAAATTCCAAGTATTTCTATTTTCACTGGAATCACCAAGCACAAAACTTTTGATTTTTAAATTAATTTAAAAACACTTTATTGTAAAATATATTTAACATTTAATATAGAAAAATTAATTTAGTACTTAATTTGAAATAGTACTCTAGAAATAACTAAAATAAGGTTGCCTTGTATCTATACATTAGATTTCTTCTTTAAACAAAATTCCAAATCATTCTTTAAATAATTATCACGATAATAGATTAACAAATTACTTACTTTAGACTTTACTTTAAAATATTTAAATTCAAACTATTTCAATACTTGATTAAAATATATACTACATGAATATTTGAAAATGATGTTACTTTATAAATATAAAACTAGGTTTTCACTCTTTAAACAAATTACTAAGTCACCTTTAAATAATCACTACAATAATAGATTTTTTAAAAAAATATTTACTTTAGAATTTTAAACATTCACAAATACTAAATTTTCTAAAACATGCTTTTTAAAACAACCTTAAACTTTTATCTTATATTAATTTTTTTTACTTAAAACGTACTTGGCTATCCAGAGAAATATACTTCTCTTCGCAACCTTTAAAAATAAATCACTATTTATTTTTAAACAAATTTTCTCATCCCTTTAATAAATTTTCACCTGAATTTATTCTTCCAAATATCCAATTTCAACACTTAAATCAATTCCAAATTGATTTCCAATTTACTTCATTTATTCAAAAGTTCTTTAATTTTAGATTTTATTCCTTATTTATGATTTAAAATACCTTTAATTGAAATACCAATTTAGATTTCTTATTTTACTTCTTAATTCCTTTAAATAAATTTAAAACTTTAAGTTTTAAAATAATTCTTTATTACTTTAGATTAATATCACATAATTTTACAATTCATTAATTACTGTTTATTCAAATCATTTTCTTTTCATATTCGAAGTTATTTATTAGTATTTAACATACTTCCATTACTTTTTCGATTCATTCTTAATTTATTCAAATTTTCTATAATTATTTCATTTACAAATTCACTTCCTTTATTTTCTTACCAAAATCCAATTTATACACTTTTGGTATTTCATTATATCCAAATATATCCAATCAAGCCATAACATTCAATATTCCCTCATAATTCATTATAGAATATCAAATAACCACAACAGAGAATATTAAATAATTTAAATAAAAGTTGAGGGGTCCAGTTGGATCCCTCCAACCTGTTTTTCCTGCATCCACAGACGTTAGCACAACATAAATATCAATCCCAAAATATACCATACTGTAGCACATCAATCAATTCAACCATTCAAACAATTATTTAAATTTAATCATTTAAATTAAATTTAACTGAGTGAGATTAACTCACCTTATTCCGTTTGCAACCCATTTCCAAACCAGCTTCATTCTCCATGATTTAAGACCTTGCATAGATATTTATACCATTTACTAATATTCTGAATAGATTGAACCATTTATTTCACTTTATATAAAAATAATTTTCCTATTTCCTAAAATATATATATATATATATATATATATATATACATATACATATATATATATAATTAAATTAGGATTAACCATATTTAAAATTACTATTTTGAATTTAAAACTGGTATGAGAATATATAAATTCATTATATTAAATTTAAACTGAAAGTAATATCTCTACTCTGTAAAATGTATATATATATATATAAATAATTTATAGATCAAAGAGAAGAATCTAATTTTACATAACTTTCAAACATTTTGAAATTCCCATTTCCAAAATCTTACATTTATATTCTTACTATTTAAAATAAAGAATGTGAGTTAATATGTATATTCATTAAATTAAATGTTGAAAAAGAAGGATAAAATTACTATACAGATTAAAAACTTACCTAATATATATATATATATATATATATATTCCTATGTCTGTTCTTATTATCATTTTTCCAATCTTTAAATATATTGAATTAAAGATACAATTCATACCTTACTGCTCTAAACCCCCTCCCTCAAGCTTGCTCGAATCCCCAAAAAAAACACAACGACTACGAACCGCCGCAGCAAAACTTAGAACCCCACCAGAGCTCCTCGGCGCCAGCCTAAACCCCTCGAAGCCACGCTCATCGTTCGCCGCATAGCCCTAGTTTCTTCCAGGAACATGAACACATCCTGCTCGCATACATCTTGCATCGTCATCGCCAAAACCTCCTCGAAGTCGCACATACCACTTCTTCGACCGCCATCTTGTCTCGCATTCTTTTTTTTTCCGTTTGATTTCGAATTGGGGAAAACGGTTTCGAGTATATAAAAATGAACCGATTTGGGATAAGGAGACACGATTTCGAATATGAGAGAGGAGGCTAAAGATATTTCGAACGGGAAGAAGCGAGGCTTGAGAACAAGTTCGGCCACCATTTCCCTACTGTTTTCTTATCCTTTTTTTAAATTGATCTGATGCCGTTGAAAAGAAAAAGGAAACAAGATGAGACATCGGCCTGAGGTTCTTGCGTATTTTCCGTGTTAAAGCGAAATGAGAAGACGTTTTGTGTGCTGATGTGACTATATATGTCAATCAACTAATATATATTTATTTAAATTTTAAATCGTTTCGATAAACACAACACAAAATTATGACTTTCTATCGAGACATGCCGCTAGGCGTTCACAAGGTTAATCCCCTATTCCGAACGCAATGGAAAAGATTTCGAATCCTAATTCGATCGTATGAGAAAGATACCTTTTTGAATCGATTATTATCAATTAAATTTTCAGCGTGTTTACATATCGTATGCTCACACAACAACTCCGATCAATACGAAATTTGAAATCCGATAATAATACAATATTACAGATCCAATGAAACTGGTTTCGTCGAATTCCGAGACTGTGCCTCGGAAGGCTATTTTTAAATTCAATTTAAACGATAAAATTTCAAAACCGAACAAATCATTGTTAAATACAATTTTACAACTTCTATTACTCTCAGTATTATCAATATAAATTTTATAGGCCTTCAAATTATATTTTTAACAGGCTTACTTCCAATTATTTAATTCAATAATTTAATTACCAATAATATGTGATATTTGAATTCAAGTTAAAAATTTACTTTTAAATATTTAAATCAATTAAATATTCCAATTTTTAAAGGCTTAAAAAATTCCGGGTCGTCACAGAAAGTATTCAATGAAATTCTTTAATAAATAAGAATTTGATGTTGTAATTGTTATAAACTTAGGTTATAATTGAAATCTTACTATAATAAAATATGATAGAAGGTAAATGTTGTAAGTAAGTAATTTTAAACTTAAGTAAATGTTGAAGTTATTTATTATAAAAATAAGTAGGAAGATGAATACGGTAAGTGAAAGACTATAAACTTAAGTTAATGTTTAAAGCTATGTATAACTAATGGTAAATAAATAAATGAAAATAAATGAAATTGAGAAATGAATGAATGTAATGCATATAAAAAAGAAAATTTGCAAGAAATAAATGTAAATTAAAAAGATAAAACATTATATGAATGGAAAGGAAATCAAACAACAAATGTTATGAAATGAAATTAATAAGAATGAACGTGATCTATTGTTTGGAATTGTTGTTTGTTTGGTTTATGGTTATTTGGGCAAGGATACTTTAAATTTGTTTGGATGTATGAATAATCTATTTAGTTTCATCTAAGACAGTTGAGTAAATGATGCACTTAGTAGTTTATTTTCCATTCCATACAATTTAAAGTTTTAACCCGAACAACTATTTGTTTGTTGTTATGGATATATGGATGGTTGATTTTATTGGCTTCATATGATGGTTGTATGTTGTGATTGCAATTAATTATTATTGGTTTGTTTGTTAATGGTTGAAACAACTTTAATATTTCATTTTATGTAATTATTTACTCCTTTTGGATTATATAAATGGAATACAGGTTATGGAAGCAATTGCTACTGCTTTCGGTTTCGTAATTAAGCGTTAATTGCCTGACAAATATGCACGTTCTCGGATTACGGTTTATAGCATTATTATATTGTTTTTCCCGTTGTTGGGATATATTATTTTGAGATATTGTGATATATATTGGTATGTTTGATATTATATTTCCTCCCGAGCCTCTCCGTACAAAGGAGACTCTACCGAATTTTTCCATTAATTTTGGACTTAGAAAATTTTGAAAAATGTTTCCCAAACTTTATGAATTTGAGTATAAAAAGATTTAGTGGTTATAAATTGGTATGTTTTATTGAAACTATTTAATTTTGTAAATTTATTTGTATATAAAGTTACTATCTTTGAATAAAATGTATCGTTTACTTAATTCTTTCTCTTCCGTTCTTTTCCTTTTTGGGGACGAAAAGTTTTGAGTGGGGAAGAGTGTAACGACCCATAGATTTTCAATAATTTAAATTGTTAGATTAATAAGTTTTGGTAATTTAATGTGGAAAGAAATAAAAATTTTCAATTTAATAAGGAAATGAATGTTAAAAATGAAATGTAACCATGGTAGTTAAAAACTAATAATTTTCAATTTAAATGGAATTAAAACAAATTGGAAATAACGTAAATATTATACTTGGTTATAAGTGTAATTAAAAGCTAACGGTAACAATTATTGTACGTTACCCTCTATTTAACCTGTTAATTTAAATTGGAAATAAATTTCAATTAACGTAATTAAATGTTATGTTAATGTAAATAAAGTTAATATATGGGAATAATGTAAATTTTATTCATAACAATAGGTTGAAATAAAAGAATGGAAATCAAGATTTATTAATTTATTGGAATTTGAGTGTAATAATTGGATTAGTTACAAATAAATGAAATTTAAATATTTAAATATTACATTAATGGATATTAAGATGAAATTTGAGAATATCGATGTAATAAACCATGAACCAATGTTAGTTTTATCCATTTGATGATAAAGGACGTGAATAACAGGTTTAAAAGTTTCATAAATGGATTTTGGAGTTTTAATTTATAATTTCTGAATTTAATGAAATTGGAAAAATAACACTGAGCTTGATGAGTTAATCAACTTTAAACTAACATCTGAAATTGTTTAAGCAATCGTAAACGATTAAAAAATCAAAAATGATAGAAATGGTAAATAATTAAATCTAAACTGAAAAAGTGATTCATTAATTAATTATTAATTTAATTTAATTAACTGGAAAATAGTCATTTTGTCTATTGACTCAGATTTCGACGAAACCAGTTTCATCGAATCCGAAATAGTGGATCTTATAGGATTTAAAACCGCGTAATGATCAGACTTATCACTTGATCGTACAGACTCGAAACGCCTTGAAATCAATCTAATTGAAATCAATTTGAAATAACTTGATTTTAGCATAACTTCTTCATACGATGGAATTTGGACTTGAAACCCATTCCATTGCATTTATTATATTTTAAAACATCTATTTTGATATATGGGTTCACCCATTTTCGTTCCGGAGTCGAAATGGGCTTTTCGGGTCGTTATCGTTCAATTTTCCAAACCAATCGAGCCCATTCCTTTCTATTTAGTTCTACACACACACACACACACATATATATATCATTATAAACACTAGCAGCCTTTCTATTTCTCATTTCTGTATGTACATAAATTTCTGTTGCTTCTCTTCTCAATGGCAGACAAACCCTAAAATACACAACCCAGTTTCAATTCCAAATGTAACCTCAAAAATTCAAACTCCTCAATACATATCAAATTATGTATCGATCTGAAGCTCTCGACGAGCGCATATTAGATTTGAAATTCGTTTTCCGATTTGAAGCACTGTTTTTCCAAAAATCTAAGAACAATTCTTGGCCATTCATCACATGTCGATGAACTACGTCGGATCGTCGATTTGAGGGTAGGGTTTGGTGGAGATCGACGAGAGGAGTTCATCTATATGGTTTGTTTCATGAATTAACGGCTGGATCGAGCTGTAAAATTCGGTTAGGGTTAAGTCTACCGGTGGCGACTGCGTTATTTGTGGCCGATGGTGGAGCATTCGTCGCATCGGAGGGTCGGCAAGCATGGAGGCAGAGTCTCGAGATAGCCGCGACGGCCAGCGGAGGGGTGGGCGACGATCGAACGTGTTATGGCAGCGGTTTGTAGGGTTGAGGCCAATTGCGTTTCTTAAGTCTAGGCACGTGAACGTGTGGATGACAGAGATGATGACGTGGCTTCGTTCTTGGGTATTCTTCCTTTTATTTTATTTTTACTTTTTTTATTTGTTTAAATTTCATTTTCAATACTTATAACACGAATAACTTTTTCATACGAGGCCCAATTTACGCGTGGCTTTTTCCGCTAAGATCGTATCGAAATTTCAGACTTTATTACACTTCTTTGGACAGGTTCTGTGGATGTTAAAATTTTGGATTTAAATTGGATTTAAATTCAAAAATGAGTGTTTTTTAACACTCACAACTTCTAAAATTTCTTTTGTTTGTTAAATTGATTATGATGTGATTAGAAATTTATTTATGACTGTTGGCATGTGTTGAATCGTCATCTCGGTCTATTTGAATTTATTTGAATCAAATAGTTATTTAATTTATTTTTGAATATAAACTGCAGGTAAATACCTATTATTTATTATCTGTTATATATTTATGTTATTGATTGAATTGGATGATGATTGTGATAAATGTTTGATGATTGATATTGGATGAATGGATGTTGTATTTTATATTGTTATAAACCGCAAGTTGTTATGGATTTTTATTTCAGTCGGGATTGCGGTTTGAAATGATATATAACCGTATTTATATTTTAAATTACGGATTGAAATGATAAATGTCCGTATCACTTGACCATAGGATAGAAAATTATATACAGACACCGTGATCTATATATAAAAATATTTTGGTTTCTATGGTTTTGTAAAGAAATATATAGTTTTCGATAAATATTAATTTTAGATATTATATAAATGTTATTTTATCCTTGATTTTAAGCTATGTATAATTTATTTTAATATAGAATAAGCTTAATAATAAGTATGATTTTCTTTTGAAGACAATATGGTTAAGTATTTAAATTTTGTTTTAATATAGAATTTATAATAATTTAAATAAAATTAAGGTTGGAAGATAAATTTGAGATTTATTTGAAATTGAATTTATTTAAGAATTAAACTCAAATAAGCTTGATGTGAAATTTATTAAATTTGAAATTTTAGAAGGTATGATTTTTATAACTTGATTTTGGTTTGAGGTGAATTAAATGAATATTTCAAGTATAAATAAATTGAAGGAAATATTTAGTTGTTTGTAATTTGAGTTTTATTTAAATGATAATGGATTTATTAAGTAAAATACTTCAAAACTAAGTAATAGAAAATTGAATTGCTGAATTGCAATTATCAAACTTAGTTTTGAAATTGTTGAATACTTAAAAATTGAAATATATTGAATTGGAAATGGTTTATTCAGTGGATCAAATCTTTTTTGAAATCGATATAACTTGGAATGTTTTAATTGGAAACTGAAACGTATTGAAATTTATGATTTGGGATTTGGTTAAATATAAAATTTTGGAATTCGAGTTGTTTTGGAATTGATTTACGAAATTGAAGAAGCTATTTATTATATAAAGTATTTTAATATTTAAACCATTTAAGTGATGGAAGTTACGTTTCGAAGTTATGAGTTTCAAAGTATTATGATTTGAAAGTGTTATAATTTCAAGTGTTTGGTTTCGAAGTGTATGACTTTGAAAGTGCTATGTTCTTTGAAAAAGGACATATTTGAAATAAAAATGATATTATATTGATTTGGGTTTTTGTAACAATGATATCATACTGATTTGGTTTTTGAAATGGAAATGGTATTGTATTTATATGGTTTTGAAATGGATATTATATTCTGGTTTTGAAGTATAATTATTTTGTAATGACCGTGGTGTTTTGATAACGTTTGGTTGTTAAAGAGACCGGGATCGGAAGTTGTCATACTCTCTGCCAACTCTGAAAACCACTTTAACAACTGTGTACGCGATAGAGATTCCAGAATGAAGTAGGATGGTGGCGGCATTTCCTTTAAGGTATATACGTGGACCCGACTCCCGTGAGTTGGCATAAGGTGGCTAAAACATGAGCGATTGACGGGCAAAGAAGGTAACACCTTTTATCGGACATACTTCTTCGATACCATTCTATTGCTTAGTGATTGATTGAGGTCCTTTTGATTTTGGGGGTGTGGCTCGAGGTGGGCAGTAGTAGCTGCTACGCGTTACCATCGGTCTGGAAGCGTAATTGGTATATCTACCATGGCATTGCCTAGTTGTGCTGTGTCACCTACCCTAGCGTGCCTTGTACGAGTTTGATTTGTGTCGTACCTGTGGAGTATCCTCTGATAGCCTCCCGATCAGGAGGTATTACGGTACTGTGTAGGCTATTGGCACTATTACGTATTAAAGGCTATATGGGTAACCTTTAATGCTATTAAAAAGTAAGTTTATTTTACTATTGAACATTATTATAATAGTGAAATAATACTAGTAAATAGTTTAACAGATCCTTAGGAGATGTAAATCCCGAACATCTCTTAAGTTATTGCACTCACATTTGACACTCGATAGGAGATGTCAAATTCCGTAAACATCTCTGACGCCGTTCCACTCATTTGTATTTCTGTTGATTTAACTCACATAAGATCTTTTAGTTCTGACTCGAGTGTTTTGTCTTTTCAATTCGCTTGGGTCCGTCTGAGCATTTCAGGATTCGAAGACTTTATTTCTGAAGGACGAAGATGAAGATTGCATTACTATTATTTATTATATTATTCCACCACATTCATACTGTTCCGCTGCATTATTTATTATTCTCTGGTATGTGTAGCTTTGATATGTGCTGTATAAGAAAAATCAAATGTTTTGTAAAACAACTTCATGAACTGTTATTTGATTATTATATTTTGTCATTTCACTGTGAAATTCTGTTTTTTTCTATCTCTGCTTTTCTTGTTTACCCCAATAATAATCCGCTTTTTTGTATGGTTTGAGTCTGATGTGTGTAGTTTATCGTCGATTTAAACGTACAAAAAGGCGGTATGTTACACTATCTTTCCTAAATAGTGATCCATATCTAATCCATAGATATTTTGGTTTGGTTTTCACCATTCTTTATAAACTAAAATTTTGTAATCATGAAGCAACCGACCCGAAACCTTTATAATTGAAAATAAAAACTCAGAAACCCCCATTACCTTAGTACATGGCATTTGAAATTCAGAAATTTTATTATTCTAATAGAAAACTTCAAAACATATTTTCCAAAAGAATTTTCAATTTACAAAATAATTTGAAGAATCGATTCCCAAAAGCACTTAAACATTTTTTTTTAAAAGCATTCAAACATAAATTTTCAAAACATTTTCGTTTTTATCCTATACCCTAAATAAAAAAATTCAAAAATTGCTTAGCAAAATAATTTCCCTTTTCAAAGACTTACATCTTTAGAAGTAGGATTTTTTCCCAAACATTCAAATACTTGGTTGTCATATCTATTAATCTTTTTTTTCCAAAAAAACGTCTTCTATAATGCTGAGCAATGAAAAGTGGAGTAGACAATGGTAACTTCTATCCTATTATTTTCCTATCCTATTCTATTACTTCTCCCTTATATTATTTCTAACTAGATTATTAGTCCTATTTATATAAGTTTCTAATGTTATTTCTTTCCAAATCTTCCAAAATTGTCCTTATTTATATATTTATATAAATTTATTTAAGTTGTTGTTTTTTGCATTCCTTATACATGAATGTTCATCCTACCTAGATTATTGGGCATTCCTACACTTCTGTTCTTCTACCTCATTTTAATCAATTTCCATTTCCATTTATTCCCCTTTATAGAAAGAATTTAAAAAAGAACTTCCAAATTTATGAAATAGGAAAACCATCGAGCCCATGCTATGTTCTAATTTACATTTATTTCAAAAACAAAAATCCCTTTATAGGAAATCTTTAAATCAAAAACTTTTTGACTTAACCAATTTTAAACTAAGAATTTCAAAATTGAGAATTTTTTTACCAAAAACCTTTTATTCAGAAACTTTGACCCAACGAAAATTTTAAATTATGAGTTTTCAAATTTCCTTATCTTTTCAAATAATAAGTTTCTAATAAATCCTTTAAAAAATCCATTCAAAACATTTTAAGGAAATTTCTAAAAACCTTTTATCAAATTCTCTCCCATGAGATTGGATTTAGAATTTTACTTTTAAGTGTCCTTTCTATTGAAATTTCCTTCTTCCCTACTGAATCTTTGTAAAAATACAATTATCTCCTTGAGGTGATTAACATACACCTTCTTGTGGAAACTTGCCCCCACTCCTTCTTCCTATCTTGCTTCACTCCTATCATTGCTTACTTTTTGATGCTTACAACATATAGATTCTTATCTCCCATCTGTCTAGATGAAATGTATGTCATCAACCTGTAATTCATCGAAATCAAAAATCATAAGGCAGTCTAGGCCCAAAAAAGGGGTCAAGTACTACTCAGTTTCTTGCGTGCTTCTATATGTCGTAGTCATACTCTTCTTCATCCACTCCTTCTGATAAGATCTCTGCCCCATGGGTAATCAAGGTAGGTGCATAAATTTAACTCTATTCATCAGCCCAACTTATAGTTGCCTCGTCCATACTTTCGACATATGTCCCCAGCTCTTATATAGTCGGACTTTATAGATTTAGGCATATGCTCAAAATAAGTATGTATAAATAGTAGGTATTTTCAGAAATAAAAAGTACGCCAATCGTATGTTTACCTATCCCCGTTGATCTGGTGAGGTGAGCTCTGATACCAAATGTAACAATCCGCCTCTAACGGTTCTAATTGTCGACCCATAAAAGGCTCATCGAACCTTAGACCTATTCCAAAGCTGGCTGTTGGTTGGCAAAATTGATATAAAGGACAATACATAGAGCTCTCTGTCTACACATTTAGAATCTTACAGCAGAGTGATAAAATATAATATCAAAATAATACCCATTTATTCAAAAATTAAAATATAAAAATATACAAGAAAATCATGTATAATAATGCCAAACATTCATGGTATAACATCCCAAAATCTATGCATTTAAAGCAGTTAGCTGTATCATAGCGCTGGAGGTGCAAAAAGTTATAGCGGGGATATAACGGAAAATAGCCGATGTGCAAAATCTTTATTAGATATAGGACTATATATTAAAGTTAGTTTACTCTCATTCTCACATCAATTGTGAAGAAAAAAGATTTTTTTTAAAAAACTTTCATAACAAAACCAAATAATATAATGATTTATGTAGTCCATATTTGGTGACTATAATAGATTTCTATCTTATATTGAGCACTTATGCCCTAAAATTAGGTCTTTACTCTAAATTTGTTGATTTCATTTAAAAGAGAACTACTAAATCGACACTTTTATATTAATGTTGCTAAGCGAATGCTATAAAGCATTGATTTAGCGGGCGATGAAAAAATAGCGGGGCTTAAAGTAGTTCTACCATTTAATAGCGTTATATTGAAAAAGGGTAGCGGTCAAAGAGCGCTATGCGCTGTAGCAGGGTTTTTATAGGTCTTTAGCCTGGCTTTAATTGAATAGTTCAAAATATATCGTGTCTCAATAGGTACATCAGAAGTATATATATAACATAGAAAGTTAAATAACTGCCAGAAGTTTGTGTCTTTGCCATCATCTCTTAAACCTATGTTGTAATGAGATTAAGAACAACGATGTCCAATGAATAAAAATCTTGAGCCTTTCTATAATAGCACTTGGGCAGTATAATTTAAATAAGAATATGTCTTACGTATCCTAACTATACTATAAGTCTTCCAACTATAAGCCTTAAGGCTTTCA
The DNA here is from genome assembly GCA_030765085.1 of Allium cepa. Lineage (NCBI taxonomy): Eukaryota > Viridiplantae > Streptophyta > Magnoliopsida > Asparagales > Amaryllidaceae > Allium > Allium cepa. The sequence continues at coordinate 379,330,535 of CM060932.1, forward strand.
CGGTCTAATTCCATAACCATTACTCTTTAAACCTATAAACCTATATCTAACGTCAATTATATCCTAACAATGTAAGACGCAGGATCCTAGCCACTTAATACCTTTTTAATGGAAACTAGAAAGACTCTAACCATTTAATACCTCATTCAAGGCTAGTCCTCATCATTTAATACCTACCCTAAGGCGGACTTCTCTTCGGTACTATCTAGCTGATATCCTAATGTGAGAGGCGGACCCCACAATAGCCACTTAATACCTTAAACCCAAAGCACGTCTTCCCTGAGATATCCTCTACTGTGCCTAACTGGTAGCCCTGACCATTTAATACTTCCAACTTAGGGAAGAGGCCGGCCCTCAATCACCTGCTAATACCTTCAACCTCGAAGCAAGTCCTTTGTGTTATGACCTATAACCCAACTATAGCTTCTCATATTAGTCCGACTATTTGTAGGTACTGATAGCCAGAATACCTGGGTAGGTTTACCCCACATACATTGGGACTATCCTCACGTCCTTCGTGGGGAATTATTATAGACGATGTCTCACATCAGCCTCAAAGTTGCACTACTGGTAGCTAGATTTGCAAGGAAGACTTTCATGTACTTTTGACTGACCTCGCATCCCTATAACTAAGTAATACTTTACAACACTCTCTTAACATTTTACCATACATCTCACCGCAATACATATCAAGGTCTTATAAGAAAACTCTTATTTCACCGTTATAATTAACTTCTTTTCTAAAGGGGATTTAATGATAATTAATAGCCTATTAAATACGTAATTAATACATTATAATTATACTTTAGTTAAGCTAAGATGTACGCACAAAACCGCTTAAAATATTTCTAAGCATGTGAAGATTGCAGAAACTTCAAATTTATAAATGTCCAATTTCATATCAACAAAATATACCAAATATACAATATCCACAATTCAATCAACATACTTGTATAAAATATAATCCTAACCAAACTTATTTTATACAAAAATAGCAGATTTAACATCATTAGTTACTTACAATTCAAATACTTTTACGCACTATTCAACTTCTTTATATAAAATTGAAAAAAAGGAATTTCTATTTAAATTTCAAAAATTGATAGTGCAAACTACGAATAAAAGAATCTATACCTTACACACCATTTTGTAATCTATTCTTTTCAAAACCATTCATTAGATCCAATGAAAAAGATCAGAAATGGAATATAATGTAAAACACTAAAATTGCAATATCTACACATTTCCATTATTTAGAATTATTGGAACGTAAAACATTAAAATTGCAAAATCTATACAATTAAATTATTTTAGTATAGAATTATTGAGATTTTAACTTAAGAACTAGCATTTTGCTATAGGGGAATTTTGGGATTTTAGTTAGATGTTCTCATAAACAAAATTCCTCAACGGCGTATATCAAATCCACGTTACTATACAATTATTAAATAAGAAAGCCTAAGATTTCCACTTATAAGTCCTTAGCTCTTCCCTTTTTGGATTTGTTATGCCTGCTTTAACCCCTATATATCTCCCTTTGTAGTAATATACAATAAGGAAATTGTCTATGGATTAGATTAAGAAATTTAGGGATTGGAGGAAAATAGAATTAAAATTTAAATAAAAAGCATTTGAAATTTCTTACTTGAAACCCTAAAGAAATTTACTGAATATTTAAAGAGAGAGAGATTGATAGAGATTCGCTTGGTTCCCAAAATAATCCATGAATAAAAGTGAGTGGGCAAGGCTCTTATTTATATTGGTTAGAAAGCAATAGAACGTCGGACTTAAGGTTGTTAAAACTAATAAAATCCAGACCGTCCAAATGCACAAAACCCTAGCCGTAACCAATATTGACCGGTCCATTTTAGACAGTCATTCGTTTAGGTCTATTTTACGAACATTATTTTCATATCGTTGATTGCTTTATTTAGTAGCTTAATTAATTTTTAATGTTAATGTTCATTTTAACATTTACTTAACCCCCAAATCTAATTACTATTATTTTTTAAATTTCAAATTTAAGAATTAATCGTTTATTTGAATTTGAATTCCATTTAAAAAATATTGAATTCGAAAAATTCAGATATCCATAAAGTTTTCATTTCAACTTTGTTTTCAAAACTTTATATATTGAAATTAATTAGAAAATCATCACAAACGCAACAGCTTAACATTTGCGGCCAAATTTCAACATTGCGAAATTTCATTTTCGACCTTATAATTAATTTATTCATTAGTTCTTTTCTTATTAGTTAATTCCTTAATAATTTTTATGGAGTGTTACAATCAATCCCTTACTGCTTGTAAAGCGCATAGAACTTACTACATGAGGGGAAAATGAGGTAAGTTTAGTTTCGAAGGAAGGACTAGTAATAAAATAAGGGAAAATATGACAAGATAAGTCGAGCTACTTACCAAGCTGAGTCAATGACCTAAAGGGAAAGGAACGAGAGAATTGATTGACTCACTGTTTAGTGAGGTGTTCGTCGAGTCAGACTCTCCTGATATCTTTAGGTCCCATGCCATAGCTAACTATGATGGTTCATCAAACTCAAATGACCATTTAAGCGCATTTGAATATCACATGAATATTTTGAAGATTGAGAGGTTTGCCCACTACAAACTATTCCTATTTTATCCTATCGAGGCAACTTCAAGGTGGCTCAGGAGATATAGATATGGTGAGATCTATTCCAAATCTTAGTGGACTTATTGAGATAATTCAACGTTGATAGGGAAGCATAGCCTGATCCAAACACGCTTTCATGCATGAAGAAAAAGTAGAATGAAAGTCTGCATAAGTTTATAAATAGATTCAAATATGAATCTACGAGAATAGGAGTGATAAATGAAGAAGCTTTGCTAATGGTGACACATTTAGAGATTAGAAGGGATACAATGTTTGGGTCCTCCATGTAAGAGTGTGAAATACATCGCAGTGAAGGAGGCCAGGAGTTCTTAGGATGCAGAGGATGAACTTCCCCTATCCAAAATGATAGAAAAGGAAGGGCAAATGTTTGTCATCAACCCTCTAAGAGGCAGAGGGAATTCAACTTCACAACATATATACCTCTTATTCGCAGGATGGGTTATATTTTTGAGTCGACCAAATCTGAGCTAGGCTATGCTTCCCCAACAATGGGAAGAAACCTAAAAAGAAGATTAGTGGTGCATGTGTCGCTTTCATAGGGTGAACGAACAACATATAAATAATTGTCGCCATTTGAAGAATGAGATTGAGCGTCTAATCAAGAAAGGCGAAGTACTTGGTAGTTTCCCACAAACACCATCCTCGGCCTCTATACAAATCAATCTCTAGATCTTCATACACACCAAGCATGAAACCTTCGGATCCTAATCAGCTCCATAGACAGAGGGCTTCCTCTTTCAAGAAATAGTCAAAGATCAATAGAGAGGTACATTCAGGAAGCTTAAAGGGAACATCATGTAATTTACCATATCAAGCGGCTTCCTACCCAAGGGATAACATTCAATGTAACTGATTTAATATAAGTGGTCTTCCTTGACCAAGAACAACTAATAGTTACTATGTAGATCTCAAACTATGCATTTAAAAGGTGTTCATTGACTTAGGCAGTTTAGAAAATGTAATCTTCAAAATTGCATTTAAACTACATGACGTTACCAACAGAGATTCTAATGCCAAGCTCAGAACCAATCTTTGGGTTCAACAATGCCACGACAGTCTTTACAGGCTTAGTAAGGCTTTTGCTCACTACCAGAACTGCACTGCTTCACACTTCTTTTTATGCAACATTTCTAATCATGGATCAGCCCTCCACGTATTCCGTGTTCTTGAGAAGACCTACTTTAGTTGACATAGGGCAGTCATCTCATAGATGGATCTTCTTATGAAATTTCAGATCCCAAAAGTAGGAAATATGGAGGGTAAGCAATTATTAGCTAGGTAATTATATTCTAAAACCATGAATCCTAGTAATAAAATTTCTTACATTTATACTATCATGTCTCTTGTTATATTCAGAAATGATGAACTAACAAATATTAAGCCAAACAAAGAAACCACTTCAATTTATCAAACCCCGACCGACACTGAAATAGGTCAACTTACGACCACCATGCCCATAGGACCCTAAAAGCGGGATTACCTTCACATGATAGGTGCAAAGGCGTATGCATCGCTATATTTATAGTACCATAGTGACTTTGCACAAAGCTCAAATAACACTGCTTCCTCGGATCCTATAGAAGGTGAAGTAGATTCATGGTTAGGTATGAACACAAAGGAATGCAAACTAATTGATAAACTAAAAGACATTCATCTAGACCCCAGTGACCCAACTAATGTAGGAAAGATAGACATGAATTTAAGTAAAGAACTTCGCTCTAAGTTAATCAGATTCTTAAAGAGGTTAACTTTTGTATTTGCATATACTCGTTCAAACATGGTTAGAATTGACCCATCAATATTTTGACATGCGCTTAACATTGTTCCAAATGAACATCTAGTATGTCATAAGAGATTATCTCTTAATCAAGAGAGATACAACGCTATGCATAAAGAGGAAAAGAAAGCTAAAGAAAACATATTCATTGGGAGAGTTTATTACCCTAAATGGATAGAAAAACCAATTCCAGTAAAGAAACCAAATGGGAAGTGGAGAGGACTTGCATAGAGTTTACTAAACTCAACAAAGCATGCCCAAAGGACCATTTCCCCTTCCCATAGTAGACTTGCTTGTAGACGTGACTAGAGGCCATGAACTGCTCAATTCATGGATGAATATTCAGGATACAACCTGATTGCCATGTTCGAGTCTGATCAAGAACACATTGGCCACATCATAGACAAAGAGTTGTATTGCTACAGAGTATTGTCATTTAGAGTAAAGAATGTAATAGTTACTTATTGAAAGTTGGTAAAAATGTTGAAATACATATGAATGTATGCTAGTGGAGTCTGAGAAAACACCTAGTCGTGTGTAGGACTTTGAGGAAACCTTTGCAACCGTTAGGAAGTTCAATATGAAGCTAAACTCACTCAAGTTTTACTTTTTCCACTTGCAAAATTCCTTGGATCTATAGTAAGCACAAGAGGTATCAAAGATAACACAAAAAGATAGAAGTGATTACTAAAATGAAAATCCTAAGAAGCTCGAGTTTGTAATGTGTCCAAATGGAAAGGTAGTCGCTCTAAACATGATCACCATCAAAGAAATAGGTAAATGCATACTATTCTTTGATCAAATATACAAAGGTAGGAACTTTGAGTGGACCGAGGCAGTAAAGGTGTGTTTCGAGTATTGAAGGATCAACTAGCTGCTCCATCCATTTTCTCCAAACCAATTGCACATGAGGACTTATTTATCTATTAGTCGTGATCGATCAAGCTATTAGCGTAGCTATAATCAGGAAAGATAATGGAATCAATGTCCAAAAAACTACACCAAAAAATGTCATTTTGGTGTAGAACCGAATTACATTAATAGAGAAGATTGCTTATAACTGTATGCTAATGACTAAAAAACTATGACCTTATTTCCAAGATCATACCATAATGAGTTTAACTGATCAATGTTTGATGAAGATACAACACAAACCACCAACATCTAGATGATTATTAAAGTGGGCAATCATGCTCACCATAACGATATCTCTTACTACCTCAGAAATCCAATCAATGGGCTGGCCTTAGCTAATTTCATAGTTGAGTGTACTTGGTAAACTAACTAGCAGATTAAGGAATTAAAAAAAAAATCTCAATGGTGGCAACTGTATATGGACGAAGCCTCAAACAAACGAGGTACATAAATTAGATATTTGTTAATCATGTCAAATAACCAAAAACTAAATGGTGTTGTTCAACTAGGTTTCAAAGCCTAGAACAACGTAGTTAAATATAAAGCACGGATTATTGGATAGAAAATGGCATTGGTAATGCATATTAAAATTTAAATAAAATCACAGTTAGTCATAAATCAAGTACAGTGAAACCACCGGGCTAGGGAATTAACTCTTGCCAAATATGTTGAATTAACCAAACAGTTACTAAATTAATTGAATAATTTATCATCAAGAAAATCCCTATAAAGAAAACTCATATGTAGGTTCCTTCTCAAAATTAGACAGAGCTAACCTATCCAAGAAATGAAAGAAGTACCAAGGGGGCATCTAACTAAACCTTGCATCACCCATGACAAACATGTTTTGATCCTAACATGTGCTTAACAAGCCAACGTCCAAAGGGTTTAAGATTAATATGAAACAAACTATCATGTAGGAAAATCGACATAATTGCCTATGCAAGAAGATCCGATAGTAACTTGGATTACACTAGTGAAGCCATTCTTATGAAATGGTACACTACCATCAAATAAGAATGCAGATCATAACATAAGGTATTAAGATCCATACTTTCCTTTATTTCATGGGGCACTATACAAAAGGGATGCATAAGCCTATATCTTAGATGTCTCGGAAGGAGCATGGATACTAAGGGCAGTTCATGAGGGATATTGTGGAGATCACTCAGGAGGTTTTAAATTGGCAAACAAAGTACTAAGGCAAGGTTTTTTTTAGAGGTAATCAGGCTAAGGGATCTCGACCCTTCTTTAAAAACCTATGTAAAAGATAACTACAATACCAAAAGTTAAGCAAGAAGGGAGAACTAATATTAAAAATCCTCACTACTATCCCGCTTAACAATATACAAGGTTTTTGATGGATTTAGTTGCAAATCAAATTCTCTTGCTTTTCAGACGCGGTAAATACTCTTTCATCTTTCTCATGCCATATAGTTGATACATGGCACTTAAAAAGCTAACGCGTTAAATCAGCTTTGGGAATTTTCCATCGAGTTTCCTTGAAATGTTGAACCACTTTTGGTTGTAAGTTTGGGATAGTATATGGAACTTATTATTTGCAAGCAGCCTTGCCCAAACCTGGTTAGCCTAACACACTTAAAGAAGAGGTGAATGTTGGACTTGGATTTTTCATTGCATGGAGGAAATTTGTCATCTGAATAATACTTCTAGTAGTTAGTTTTAGTGAGCAATGCATCAACCATCACCTTCCAAAGCAGGAAATTTTCCTTAGCCATGCTACCCTTTGACAAGATTCATGTAGCCCAAGTGAAGGGATGGGTTTCTTATATGTTCAAGGAATTATAGACTAGAGAAATTGAGTGCTTTTTATGTTTATTGGTCCATATAACCTTGAGATCTGATGAGGATTGGGGATAGTAAGCTATAGAATCTCATAGATGCCTCACCCGATGCGAATTGCTGTAAGGAAAGGAAACAAGGCCATTGTTTACATAATCATTTATGAGAACTTCCTGAGGGATTCTAGTCATGAATTTAAGGTTTGAATCAAAAATGTTATTAAGAATAAGATCCAACCTGGCCCAAGGAGTGGACCAGAAAGGAAGGGAAAGATTGGTGTTGACATTACGTTGAATCAAGACGAGGAAAGTGGACCCGAGTTTAAAAAATTTCTCCGGATCCAACTTGCATTCTGGATATGTCTATAGTCCATAATTCTTTACCATTAATTAAGCTTTGATTTACCCATTGCACCCAAAGATTCCCAGGCTACGAGAGAAGCTTTTCAAAATACGAGGAGATGGCAGCTTTGTTCCATAACTTTAGGTTAGTAATACCTAAGCCTCCATTCTTCTTTGCAATTTGATGTTGGGTGAAAGCTTTAGGAATCATCTTTGAGGAGAAGGAGTTGTCATGTCAAAGGAACCTATTGAGAGCCCTATTGACCTTGGAAACGAGCTTAATAGGAAGAATATAATGCCTAATCCAGTAGGAAGTCACGACAAAAGTAATAAATTGAGCCACTGTTAACTTGCCAGCTTGAGATAGTTTGGAATTAGGCCATGTTTGAAGTTTTTGGGTGTTCTTTTCATAAAGCGAGAGGCATTTTGCAGTTGTTAGCCTGACAAAGATCAATGAATGACATAGACATGTCGCATCCTGGGGCATTTCCTGAAGGCATAAGAAGCAATGATTTGATTCATCGATTGCTGATTCAGGCTTGTAATAAGAGTGTAAGATTTCTTGATGTTTATTTGGAGTCCTATTTACTAGTGAAAGATCTAAACGGTAGCATTTATACTTTGGATGTTCTATATAGTGGGTTTGGTAATACGACCAGGTCACCTACAAAAGGCAGGTAAGTGACGTGGTGGTTTTTTACACCTATGACTGGTCTGGAATTGCTTAAGAAGCACTTGAAGGTTGAAAAAATATGTGAGTAACACCATTACGACTATTATCCCGCCTTTTGGCAAGGCCGTGACACCAAAAAATTGACTGGAAACCCAAGACAGTTCGTCCCCAAGATCGGTTACACAGGTTCAACATGGAAATCGATGAATTTTGTTCGAGTTTGGATCAATCTACAATTGATATGACATGACAAGCAAAGCAATGAAAGCCAATGTTTCAAATTTCAAGTCAATCCGAGCTCGTATGCTCAAGATATGAACGATACATAATTGAACATTGTTCTCGTTCGTATCCATCGGGTTTAGTGCACTTCGTATCCATCGATTCACAGGCTTTATTCATATCCACAAAACATGTTCGTATCCATCAAGCCTGCCCCATTTCATATCAGTCTGGGCTCATCCCACTTCGCATCCATCACCACTGGCTAATTCTTATCCATGGGAAATTGTCGTTTCGTGTCGATCATTCTGCATACTTCGTATCAATCCACCCATCCACATATTTTGTATCGGTCGGCCATTAATCGATACGAAGAGCACATAATGGATCGATAAGAATGTCACCTCTTTTAGATAGATATGAGAAGGCAATTGAATAATCAAGATGAAGTGAGCATCCTGGGATCGATAAGAATGGTGTCCATTAGGTCAATACAAACGAGGCGTAAAAACTGGAGGGACTCGGTCGATTCGGCATCGAGAGTGGATCGATCCTAAAAACAAGTGCCTTTTCAACTCATAGACACATGCCCTGATCGATGTGAACAAGAGCGATGCGAAGGGGATCGATACGAATTGCACAGCCTGCCGAAAACCCTAAATTGCATCGACCAAATCTCACGATCCACAAGTCCAAATGCTACGAAATTTTCACAGGATCTTACGTACGACCTAAAGAATGTTCATGCCAAATTTTGGCTCGATTGGATCGAATCTTGATCGATACAAAATTCGTTCGTATCGATCACTGGTCGAGTCGAAATCATATGGGATCGATCGCGAGGGCCCACACACGTGCGAAAAGAGGTCTCCTGAGATTTGAGCAAGATATTTGCATCCTATGCCTATAAATAGCACCCCAAAACCTACAGAAAAAGGATCTTTTGTCTCATCGATGTCCAGACTCCGCTGAAACCATTTTGTACTTCAAAGCTACCGTTGTGCTCGAAATTCATCATTGTAATCCACTGTAATCAGCTGTAATCAGCAAGCAAATATCAATAAAGTCATCAACTTAAAAGTGGACATAGGTCGGATTACCAGACCACTATAAATTCTATGTTCTTTACTGCTTTCTTCTTAATTTTCTGGGTGTTCTTCATTTTTAATTCTCTACATACTTGTTATATGTGATATGTGATTGTGAACTGGTGCTTTCATCAACAATTGGGTGTTTTTTTGATAAATTTTGGCGCAAACATTTTGGTGCTTTCACTGAGAAGGCTAGCGCTCAGAGATTCTAAAGCTTGGAGTTCGTATTTGGAAAGCTAGAGTATCAGATCTAGAAGCAATCATGGCTAAGCAATCAATGAGAAGACAAAGAACCAAAATGAGTCAGCATGAAGGGAGTCAGGAAGCTTCCTTGGGAGAGAACCAAGCCTCGGTCTTTATCACTAGGGATGAGATGGAGACAATGTTGAAAAGACAAGAGGAGATGATCCAGATTTGTTCCAACAGGTTGGGCAACTTGGGGCACAAAATCAAGGGAATGCAACCACAAGAGATGTTGGAGATAGGGATGGGGATCATGGAGCAACAAGAATTCAAAATGGAGCAGGACCAATTGGAGCAACCCTAGAGCTAGGGGGCATTCCCACGGTGTATGTTGATCCATCTTCAGGAAGGATACCAGACAGAACTATTCGACATGGTGTTGATAGAGAAATGGATGCTCGCCCAGGAGAACAGATTCTAGGATTTCCTCGTGAACTCGGGGGACAGATCAGAGGCTGTGGGCGAGGACTACAACTTGGAGATGGTGACAGATTGGCGGAGATGGTCAGACGAGCCATGAGAGGCGGACTAGTGAATAGAGATCTAGAAGATGTTAACATAAGCCTTTTCGCTCCCGTAATTAGGCAGGCCAGGAATCCACCATAATTCAAGCTACCGACAATGGAGATGTACGATGGAAGGATATACCATGTTGTTCATCTAACGAGGTATATGCGACACATGGAAGTACTGGGGGCGTCAGACGAAGTCATGGCCAGGTGCTTCCCATTATATATGACAGACATAGCAGCATTATGGTTTAGGCAATTGGAGAGTGGTTCCATTGGAACGTGACCGAGTTGACCGAGAAGTTTATGAGGCAGTTCAGAGTTCACATTTCGAGGCCCAAGAATGTGATGAGTCTAGCAGCACTGAAGAAAAGAACCAGGTAATCATTGAGGAACTTTCTAACACTATTCAATGCAGCGACAACATTGGTGGATCGCCCAGATCCATCCATGGTCTTAGTGGCAGCTGTATCAAGCATAGCTAACGGAACAGAGTTCAAAAATTCACTGACAAGGGATCGCCCTATGGATCTAGGTGAATTTTATCATGAGGCTGAAGGATTTTTATGATTAGAGAATGCAAATGCTGAAAGAGAGGAAGGAGTCGATGTTTATGCAGTCAAGGGCGGAAATCCTCTTGAAAAAGATTCAGGAACTGATAAAGGAAAATGGAAGGCCAATGATAACGGTAATGGACCAACACGACCATGAAAGGAACCAAGATTCACCTCTTATATGGAGTTGAATGAGACTTTGGAGCGAATCTACCAGGATACCAAAGGGCGGATTCCTTATCGAAAGCCAATGAGAAGGGATCCGACTAGAAAAGGAAGAAGATCCGACAAGTATTGCTTATTCCACGAGCTGAATAGTCATAGCACGAACGATTGCAGGCACTTGAAGGATGAGGTTGAGAGGCATATACGAAATGGTTTGCTATCGCAGTATGTGAGTAGGGCAGCAACAACGGCAAAATGAGAGCGACCACCACCTGCATCAACTGGGAACGGCTCAGGATCGGGGTGCAAGCTTGTCATTAACTTATTGAAATAATGATGAATAAGTGGAAAACTCCACACCAACGCAATTAAGTCATTTATACATGTACATGACCACGAACGGTCCTCAGACATGCTCTGATACGACTACTAATCGCATCGGTGTAGGTGTTGGCACTTTGACGTCTCTATGTTGCTTTTGTTTTCTATTTCTCATGTTTCGATTTTATTTTGTTGGACATTTTTGTTGAAAGACTCATTTTGAATGTAAATCTGCTATTTGTGATTCTATAACGGCCGAGCCACTTACATATGTATGGTATCGAGAACGGTCCTCAGACATGCTTTGAGGTGGCGATAAACCTTCACCATAAACAATTCAGAAACTCACTCGAACATGAGATCTTATGTTAATAATACTGAGTCCCCCCCCCCCCCCCCGGGCACACGCAACTCGCCTCGAACAGCACCCGACCATGAATGGTCAAAATTCACCGCGAATGGCACCCGATCGTGAATGATCACAATTCGCCTCAAACTGCACCCGACCGCGAACGGTCACAATTCGCCTCGAATGGCACCCGACCGCGAACGGTCACAATTTGCCTCGAACGACACCCAACCGCGAACGGTCACAATTCGCCGCGAACGGCACCCGATCGCGAACGGTCACAAATCGCCTCGAACGGCACCCCGACTGCGAACGGTCACCATTCGTCGCCAATGGCATTCGACCTCGAATGGTCACATACCATCTCAACTGACATACGATCTCGAACGATTGTCATTCAAAGTTAGGTAAAACTATCAATCTCTTTTTATGTCATTGACAGGATATGAACATTCGGCTTATTGAACTACAAAACACATCTTCCTATCGCAAGGCATGTTTTGGGAGACAAGTATCATCCCGCCTTTTGGAAAGGTCTGACACCAAGAAATTGACTGGAAACCAAAGTCAGTTCATCCCGAAGATCGGTTACACACAGGTTCACCATGGATATCGATGAATTTTGTCCTAGTCCAGATCAAGCTACAATGGATGTGACATGACAAGAAAAGCTATGAAAGCTAACGTTCCAAATTTCAAGTCAATCAGAGTCCGTATGCTCAAGATATGATCGATACAAAATTGAGCATTGTTCTCGTTCGTGTCCATCGGGTTTAGTGCACTTCGTATCTATCAATTCGCAGGCCTTATTCGTATCCATCAAGCATGCCCTACTTCGTGTCGGTCTAGGCTCATCCCACTTCTCATCCATCACCACCTGCTAATTCGTATCCATGGGCAATTGCCGTTTCATGTCGATCATTCCATATACTTCGTATCGATCCACCCATCCACGTATTTCGTATCGGTCGACCATTAATCGATACGAAGAGCATATAATGGATCGATACGAATGTCATACCTTTTAGATCGATATGAGAAGGCCATTGAATAATCGATACGAAATGAGCATCCTAGGATTGATACGAAGAATGGAGTCAATTAGGTCGATACAAACAAGGCGTAAATACTGGAGGGACTCGGTCGATTCGGCATCGAGAGGGATCAATCCTAAAAACAAGTGCCATGTCAACTCACAGACATGTTCCCTGATCGATATGAATAAGAGCGACGCGAAGCGGTTCGATACGAATTGCACAGCCTATGGAAAACCCTAAATTACATCGATCATATCTTACGATCCACAAGTCAAAATGCTACGAAATTTTCACAGAAGCTTACGTACGACCTAAGGAATGTTCATGCCAAATTTCGACTCGATTGGTTCGAATCTTGATCGATAGAAATTCGTTTTATCGATTACGGGTCGAGTCGAAATCATGTGGGATCGATTGCGTGGGCCCATGCACATGCCAAAAGAGGTCTCTCGAGATCTGAGTGAGATATTTGCATCCTACACCTATAAATAACACCCCAGAGCCTACAGAAAAAGGATCTTTTAGTTCATCGACGTCCAGACTCTGTCGAAAACATTTTTGTACTTCAAAGCTACTGTTTTACTTGGAAATCATTATTGTAATCCGCAGTAATCAGTTGTAATCAGCAAGCAAACATCAATAAAGTCATCAATTTCAAAGTGGACGTAAGCCGGATTGCCGAACCACTATAAATTCTGTGTTCTTTACCGCTTTCTTCTTAATTTTCAAGGTATTATTCATTTTTAATTCTTTACATACTTGTTATCCGTAATATGTGATTGTTAACTGGTGCTTTCATTTACACTTGGTTGTTTATGACCAATTTTGGCACAAACAATGACTATGAAGAGGCAGGGGATATACGATCTCCCTGTCGAATACCTTGCATTACTTTAATGAAACTATGAACGCCATTGTTCCTAGAGATTGAGTAATGAGGAGTGGAGAAACATGTGTATATCCAAGCCAAGAATTGTCTTGGAAAGTTCATCCTTGACATTATATCTATAATTGAAGTCCGATCTATTGACTTAAAGGTTTTCTATGTTAAGTGTCAGCATACATCTAAGAGATATGGACATTCTATCAAAGCCTCTAAGAAGCTCTTGTGTTAATAATATGTTATCATCAATAACACTTTGATGGATGAAAGTTTTCTGTTGTTTGAGACAATGGACGGTAAGACATTCTTCATTCTAGTGGCCAAAACCTTAGTGATTCATTTGTAAAGGGTGTTACAACATGAAATAGGCCTAAGTCATTAATTGAGTAGGGGTTATCTTGTTTGGGAATTAAGGAGATAGCTGTAGCGCTAAGACTATTTGGCATTTTATTAATGAAGAAGAAGTGTTGTCCTACAAGGGTGAATTTTAGGCCAACATTCTACTAAGTCTCTTTAAATAAAGATGCATTAAAATCATCAAGCCCCCCACAGCTAGTTGAGTAAAGAGAGAAGAGAGCTTCCTTAATTTCTTTTGGTGAGACAATTTTAATCGTGGAGGCTGCTTTGAAAATGAGATATGTGGAAGACCTGCGTCATAAAGTGGAGATATGTCATGTTTATAGAGAGAAGGGTTGGCTAGGGCAGACATTGATATTTCAAAAAAGCATTGTTTATCTCTTCATTGCATTGGTGGATGTTACACTTTTGATCCATTATACTATGGACTGTTCCTCTAGCCTGCTTGATTTTGAGTATGTTATGAAAGTATTTTGAATTAGTATCTATTCTCTTTCATGTTTATGTCTAGCTTTCTGCTTTGCCATGCCAATCTCAGCTTCTAAATCTTTCTACAGTCTTATAGTAAATTGGTGTTCCAAGTTTGAAAAGTGAGGGCTGAGAGGGTTCGATTATTACTTCATCTTTTGTTGTTAAATCTAAGGAAGTGGTGAGTTTTGAGCCTTTGCCATAATGTTTACAGCCCACTTTTTAAGGCTTATCTTGAGAACTTTTAAGTTTATTGAGGAAAGAGTGAATGTGATTACCTTAATTTCTTGTGCTCCATACCTGCAAAAGAAGAGTTAAGAAAACCTTTTGTTTTAACAGGTGATTAAATATTTTTAAGGATTGCCTTAAAATGGCTTCTTCTCCCCGTGAAAGAATTAAGGGTTTATGGTCTGTAACACCCTGTAATTTGAATGATAATTAATAAAAAGAAACTAATTAATAAATAATAACGTCGAAAAATAGAATTTTTACAAATGTTAGAATTTGGCTTTGAAACTTGCACTGTTTGGTTCATGGCGATTTCCATACTAATTTGTATATATGAAGTTTTCACATCAGAGTTCAAACGAAAAAGTAATCAACTGTTTGAAGTTTTCGAATTAGATATATTATATGTATAGTTAAGAAAATAAAATTTGACCGATGAAAATAAATTTACGTTAATTAATGATAACATTTTCTCAATGCTCAAGTGAATGCAAAAGAAAATGGTCTTGATTGGTTGTAAAGGGGAACAAACAATGAAATTGAACATCATAATTAATTATCATAATTCATATCAATCGGTGGACCCCTAGCTTGGGCTGGTCCATCGCTAGCGGTTGATCGGTAGGGGCGGCGATCGACCTTTTGAGTTGTCAAATATAAGATTTTAGTGCGGCCGAACGGCTCGAATTTAAAATTAAAGAATCTAATGGCTAGCATTTATCCGAACCCCTATAATACGTATCCAACCCTATTTTTTTTCTCATATTTTCTGAAGGAATGGCGGACCTCTGTCATTTTCTCTTCTCCACAAAATTCTTAATTCTGAAAATAGTTATAATTTATGTGCATATATAAGTGTAGAATAGCAAAGGATAATTTAGAAGAAGAATATGGTCGAATCAAATCGTCAAAGCCGAGGTAAATTATAAATCCAGATCTAAAACCTAAATCAAATCCAAATCTCTTCTCTGATCTACATTTTTGATAGATATATGTATGTTTGTGGTATACGTATTGAAATAGGAAGAAAAGGGAAGTCAAACTGAATAATTGGGATTATATTTGGAGATTTGGAAAGCTAAAAAGGTGATGAAGGAATACATATTTTTATATGATATTAGAGTTATTTCGTTGAAAATCTAGCCTTGTATGCCTAAATGTAAACTTGGAATTGCTGGCTAAAAGTATCTACTTGTAATGAATTTATAAACCCTATATACATACTCATTGATTGATAATATGATTTTAACATTGCATGTAAGTGAATCTGGAAAGTAGTAGATAGTATTCCTTATAATTAATAAATTATGTGATAATTCCATTTTTGTAGATTAAATGACCTATGTAAGTAAAAATGTAAATCTGAAAGTTACCATAGTATATTATTGGGATTTAAGTAGTATTTTAGTTTTTTGAAATGTTGGGTGTTGCAATGTAAATAATTATATATTATCAAGTTCAGATTCATAAATAAAAGTGTATCATTTGAAATAATAAGGAATACGCCTAAAGGAAAGAGATGTACATATGGATATTTACCGTATTTTATACGAACTATTTCAATAACTATAAAATATAATTCCTTGTAATTCGAAACGTAACACAAATTCCCATTTTTGATAAAATATGGAGATAACCTTTCCTTTTGAAGGAGATGTAATGCCAATGCATTAAAATGCCAAAATCCCTAAGGTTGAGTTAAAGAATTGTAATGTGATAATAATGACGAATTAAGTGAAAAACTAATACATACATATATACATACATACATACATTCATACATACATATTGTTATCTAGGTTTTTAAGCCAAGGGGATCCAGGAGAAGTCAAAACAACTTGGTCAAGTCAGAATAGCTTAGAAGTCAACTACAAGGACTAAAGTGATAAGCCAAAGAGAGATAAGAAAAGGAATAAGAAAATCAACTAAGGACATGGATCGCCAGCGATCCATGGCCTATGGATCGCTGACGTTCCATGGGTTTAGCTAGAGATCAACCAATTCTATGGCATCATAATCCAATACATATGCTAGAGGAAATCATTGAGTTTGACGAGATTCTGAGTTAGTTTAATCGAGTGATAAGCACTCGTCTGGTCTGGTTACCAGCTAGATACAACTATCAAGTAAACCTTCATCAAAACGACGTGACGTGCAACGAGACTACAAGAACAACATCAACGCAAGATGACAAAGTCAATCCAAGGACCAAAGTTTAAATAAAAGCTAAGTGTATTGATCGCCAACGATCCATACATCACTACAGGGTATCCACACTCCATGGAAAACAAAGCAGAGAGTAAGGCTATGGAATTGGCTCGCCTTCGAGCCAAATATTATGGATCACTAGCGATCCACGCTTTTAGCTCAGTTCTCGAGGCAAGTTTCATTGGTTCCTTCTTGAGTTCATCTGTAAGTAATTGGCGAACAGGCCTGGCCCAAAAGCTCTCTGATCTCTATAAATACCATTCTACCTGCAACACAAACGGGATCCTTCGAACTGGATGCTGAAACTCTACTGGAAGCTTTCTTCATTCTCCACCTCCCTTACAATAATCTTGAAAGGATTTCACTTCAATTCTCCAGTGAATTCTAACTTTGAAGATTCAATCTAGCTAAGGATAATCAAGAGCTTTGTAATCAAATACATCTTGTAACAGCAATCAATATATAATAAAAACTATAAAGTGGACGTAGGCTTCGTTAATAGTTGAACCACTATAAAAATCTTTTCATCTTGCTTCTATTTCTGCTCTTTTACATTTATTCTATATATCATTGCTCTGTAAGAAGAGGGGTGGTGCTTTCACACTCAATTCAGGGTGTTGATCTATTTTTGGTGAACATTTTGGTGCTTTCACTGAAAACCCAGCTCATGGTTGAGATTTAACTATCTACTTTGGATCTACAGTTCTAGAGGTTAGATCCTCAATCTTTGCTTGAAAAATATGATGCTTGGAATCAATGGCTCTAGGAAGAAAAAGACTTGCCTCTGGAAGGTCCATAGGGGCAGTAGTAGTCAGAAACATATGAATCATCAACAAACTGAAGTAAATGGTGCTAACGTAGGATATCAGGTGTCTACATCTTCCAGTCAGTGCATAGTCATTACAAAGGATGAGTTGAACAAAATGGTTGATGAGATCAACCAGAAAATGGAGAATAGTCAGAAGGCTCTGATGGAATGATCAGTTCTCTCCTAACCTTACAATCAAACCCTACTCCAAGAACTATGGTTGAACCCACGGTTTCCATAGAGCAAAAAAATTCTTCCGTTTCTGGCTTAAACATGAGAAACAGGAAGCGACCGCAAAGTAGGGGTACAACAGGAACTCTGGGAATCAATGTAGAAGGGAATACAAGTACCCCGCTTGCTGCAAGGTAACCAACTTTAAACTTGAACCATGGGGTGAAAACCCTATGAGAGGATATAGCCATAGACCTCTCCGATTCAGTGGATGGGGAACAATTTAATGATGATAAGTTGGAAGAGAACGCTAATGCGTTCGACAATGCCGAAAATGTCAAAACTGCCTAAGTTAGAACAACCGCAAGCCAATGGGATCCCAAGGAAATAGCCCTCCTAAAGATAGAAGAACCTAGGCTTCAGCCCACTCGCCAAGACCATTTGCTAAGTCGAACACTTGGTGCAACGACTGATAGTCGTCCCCAAGATCTCGGACATCAGTGGCATTCATCGCGGATATGGTTAAGCGATTGATGGATGAAAATAAAAACAAAAGAGATGATGGGTGGGGATCCGCTACAAGTCGGACTTCCTCTACTGATGAGATATTGAATGAGAGATATCCGAAAAAGTTCACAGTGCCAACTATCCCAACCTCTGACGGGACGAAGGACCCAAAACCCTATTTATATAAGTATTTCCGTACATGGATGGAGCAAATTCTTTAGAAGCTGTTCGGTGTAGATGTTTTCCCATTTCTTAGAAGGAATCGCTTCCACGTGATTCATTAGGGTTCCACCGAAATCCATTCCTACCTTCGATCAACTAGCCATAAGATTCCTCGATCAATTCAAGCTCCATACCGCGCGACCTAAAAATGTGATGTCCCTGTCTGGAATATTCCAGGGACGAAACGAATCATTGAAGTCTTTCATGTACTGGTTCAATATCGCAGTGGTAGAGGTTAGCGATCCAAATGAAGACATGGTTTCATGGCATTGGTACAAGCCATTCATCCCAAAACTGAGTTTGAAAAGTGGACCAAATTGAAGTAACCCATTACCACGCAGGATTTCCATCGCAAAGAAAGTCAATACTTGAGATTGGAGGAGGCGTAGGAGCTAGAAAGGACGTCAACTTGCATACAACCGTTGAACATCAGACAGAGTAACACGGCGGTGTATCAGAATATGAACGCTTATGGAATTACTAATGGAATCACAAGGAAAGATGGAAATCAGAAAAGGAAGAATCAAAATTCTAATAAGAAAAATGGAAACAATAAATGCCTTAAGGGCTTCAATCCTGAAGATTACCCCCTCTCAATGAAACTCAGGAAAAAATTTATCTTGCGACATAAGGGACTGAGGAATGTAAAAGGCCTCTAAGAAGGAAGCAACATAAGCGCTCAGGGAAGTTATGCCGCTTCCAAGAGACGCATGGTCACAATACAAACATGTCACCGCCTAAAGAACTTGATTGAAGAGCTGATTTGAGAGAACAAGCTCCAGCAATAGGTCAGTAAACCACAAAATCCTGACCAACCTACCGCTCCTCAGACCCTAGGAATCAAAGAAACTAAGTCGGAACCAGTGAAGAGGGATCAAAGCAAACTAATCAAAGACTCATTGTTGGAATGATATCTGGAGGCCAGCATCCTGCACAAAGAAATTGGGAAGAGATGGAGTGATATGCAGATTCATTAAAGCACGTTCTGAAGGAATCATGTCACACGATAGAATATGAGGCTCCAACCAAGCAGCAGCAAACTTTAAATGACAATATTGTATTCAAAAAATGAGATACCGAAGGGATTGAAGCTCCAACTCTCGACTTGATGGTAGTGACGGTACGAATCAGACCTGCTGTGGTCCGATGAGTATTGGTCGGTAGCGACAGTTCTGTCAATATACCTTTCAAATGTACCTTTGACCAAATGAAGATCGGCATGAAAATCGTGTCTACATGCCAAACAAAAATCCAAGGGTTTACTAGCAAAACCAAATAACCAATAGGGACAATCAAAAAGCCAGTGGAGCTTGGAGAGGTTGATCGAAGAGTTATCCTCGTTCAGACCTTCGTAATGATGGACGAAACTTCTACGTATAAATCCTTCTTAGGATGACCTACCTTAGCTGATTTTAAGGTTGTCCTGGCCCAATGGTGCCTTACAATGAAGTTCTTGACTACAAACAAAATCTGGGAGGTCAAAGAAGATCAATGCACCGCCAAATAATGTTGCATTGCAGAGTAACATGAATCCAGAAGAAGGGAAACAAGGAAGTATACAAGGAAAACTCTCCATATTCTTGAGCCTTCTGAATAGCAACTACAGAACCACCCCTGGCTCGGGGACTGTAGTCGATTCGACAAGGCTTTGAACCCTAAAAAGAAGAGATCATGAGAGGATGCAACAGCACCGGTAGAATTAACAATGTCTGTCGCAGTCGATATGGACGACCCAACTTGAGTCTTGAAAATTAGGTCGCACCATGGAAACAAGATGCGATTGGAACTTACTAAATTTCTTCGCGCCAACTTGAATGTGTTCACATGGACGCGTTTCGATATGTGTGGGGTGTCATCATAAATCGCATGCAACGCGCTCAACATTGACACTAAGTTCACACCAGTAAAGCAAAAGAGACACAACCTAGGTCCTGAAGGGTCCGAGGCATTTAAGGAAGAGGTGGACAAGTTAATGGCCAATAGTTTTATGCATGATGCAACTTATTCTAAATGGGTATCGAACCCGATCATAGTCAAAAAGTCCAATGGGTAGTAGCGAACCTGTATCGATTACTCGGACTTAAACAAAGCTTGCCCGAAAGACAGCTTACCTCTCCCCAGAATAGACCAGCTTGTGGATGGAACGGCAACACATGAACTGCTACCAATCATGGATGCATACTCCAGGTACAACCAGATCCTGATGCATGAACCTAATTAAAGGAACACCAGCTTCATCACCGATCTGGGACTATACTGGTACAGGGTAGTGCAATTGGGTTAAAAGAATGCCGGGGCAACTTATCAAAGGTTGGTAAAGACCACATTCAAGCGCCAAATAGGGAAAACTATGAAGGTTTATGTGGACGACATGTTGGTCAAATCACGAGTAGCTGCCAACCACCAAGATGATCTCGTAGAAATGTTTGAAATACTCCAAAAGTATGGAATGAAACTCAATCCACTTAAATTCCCCTTCGGAATAGCCTCTAGAAAATTCTTAAGATTCGTTGTAAGTGCCAGGGGCATTGAAGCAATCCCAAAGCAGATAACGGCCCTGCGAGAAAGCCCAGAACAACAAGAGAGAATCGCAAAGCCTGAATTGGAAGGTCGTAGCTTTAAGCCGATTTATCTCAAAAGTCACCGACGTGCATACCAATTTTTGATGTATTGAAGAAAGGAAATAAAAACTTCGAATGGAATGCGTCACGTCAAACTGCATTTGAAGAATCGCTACGACACATAAAAGCTCTGCCAATCCTGTCAAAGCCAGTGGACGGAGACCTCATGCTTTTAGTGCTGCCCTTGTATGCGAAGAAGAAAAAATCCAACGACCCATATACAACATTCGCAAGCGGTTTACTAGAGCCGAAAAAAATTACCCAAAGGTAGAAAAGCTAGCATATTACCTCTTGATCGCGTCTAGGAAGCTATGACCATATTTCCAAGCACATCCAATCAAAGTACTGACTAATCAACCTCTAAAACAAGTACTGTACCAACCTGAAACTTTCGGATGAATTCTCAAGTGGAACATCAAACTAAGCCAATATGATATTACTTACCATGTAAGAAAAGCGAATAATGGGCAAGCGCTGGCAGATTTCATTGCCAAGTTTACTATATGGGATGACAAAGAAGAAATACCATCTGAAGTGGAGATGCAATGGAAACTCTTTGTTGATGGCGCATCTAACCACCTCTGTTCGGGAGCAGAAATAGTGCTTGAAACCCACGAAGAACAAGCCATTTGCTACGCCTTACGCTTGGAATTTCCTACAACAAATAATGAAGCAGAATACGAAGCATTAATAGCAGGGCTAAAAATTGTGAAGGAACTTGGAATAAATTCCGTCCACATCTACAGTGACTCGCAGCAAGTCGTCTGCTAAGTAAAGGGCGAGTACCAGGCTCGAGGGGAGAAACTTGCAGTGTATCTATAAAGTATAAGAGTTGCTGAGAGATGTTGAACATTATACCATAAATCATATTCCACGGGAGCAGAACACCAAGGCCGACTACTTAGCTAAACTGGCAAGCTTCGGAGAAGCTCAATCGTTGGGACCAGTCTCGGTTGAGACTCTGACTGCCTCGAGCATAGATGAAATGGATGTCACCGGATCCTTGAGACCACCGTTGAACCGAAAACGTGGATGACGCCAAGGGAGAACTATTTACTTACAGGGACCCTTCCAACTGACCGGAATCAACGGAATAACTTCTCTGGAAAGCGCCGTGATTCGTAGTATAGGATGAGATACTTTATCAAAGAGGATTATCAACCCCCTTCATAGATGTGTGACCTACGACGAAGCTCGGCGAATCCTGAATCAAGTGTACGAAGGCGAATGCGGAGGCGATATTGGAGATCAAACCCTCACAAAGAAAGTTCTCTGGTACGGATATTTCTGGTCGATAATAAACCGCGACGTAGCAGACTACGCCAGGCAATGTGACGTTGCGAAAGATTTAGCAAAATTAAAAGAACTCCCTCAACAAAATTAATATAGATGGCTAGCCCATGGCTATTCGCAATATATGGAATAGATTTGATTGGCGCATTGTCAATAACTAAAGCAGGAGCCAAATGCACTATAGGTTCTACTGACTATTTCATGAAATAAGCCGAAGTGGAACTACTGGCCACCATTATTACAAAGAAAGTCATTAATTTTGTTACCAAAAACATTATTTGCAGGTTTGGAGTGCCACAAGAAATGATCACCGGTAACAGGACCCAGTTTGAAAGCATTGAGTTTAAAGACTTCTACAAACGCTTCTAGATTGAGAAGAGCTTCTCCGCAGTTGCTCATCCGCAAGCAAATTGGCAAGTGGAAGCAATAAACGAGATCATCAAATCCACTATCAAAAAGCGACTAACCAAAGCAGAAGGAAATCGAGTTGACGAACTTCCACTCGCACAATGGGCTTACAAGACAACTCACAAAGTAGCAACTGGGCGCACTCCGTTCGTCTTGCCATATGGCTCAGAAGAAATGCCGTCGAACCAGATAGCCTTTTCCACCAAAGGCAAAACTTTAACCAAAAGTAAAACGAGCAGCTCCTACTCGAATCACTAGATATGATTGATAAGAGGAGGGAAAAAGCCGAGTTAAGGGCCTTTGCCTACCAAAAAAGGGTCGCATGATACTTTAACTCTAAGATTCACAACCTAACCTTCAAAGTGGAAGAGCTCGTCCTTAAATGGATAATCCCCTGCCAGGAACCTTCGAACAAACTAGGAAGGACCATATGTGATCAATCAAAAGCTAAGGGGCTAAACATTCAAATTGACAACAGTCAACAGATTCCAAATTCATAATGCATGGAACAGTGAATCGCTGGGCCACGACTTCATCTGAAAATTACTTTATGTATTTTCTATTTTTTTCAGCAAATAAGCCGTCCCGGGATTCCAAAGGCACTATCAATAAGCAAAAACTTTCTTAACTTCTATTAGTAAAATTGATTCGCTTTTTGATCCAACGAAATTGTGTTCTTAATAGTAACCTGCTGAGTCGATGGGATCAAATCGACTCAAAATCATACAATTTCTACTTAAGAAAGTGGAATCACGCCCTAGTACAGCACACTTACCAACCGGGTTGACGGAAGCAAATCGACTCAAACCGTTGGATCGGCGGAACCCGATCCCCGCCTTCTTAGAACTAGTGTCACCCCGATAACATTGGAAAGGCTCAAATAAAAAGTCGTGCACTCCATATGCTATGAACTAACTCTTAAAACATTAAATCCTCGCATTGCCCGAAGATAGGCAATGCTAAGAAATATCAAAAGTCGCGCACTTCATAAGCCGCGCACTAACTCTTAAAACATAAACTCCTCACGTTGCCGGAAGATAGGCAACGCCGAAAAGTATCAAAAGACACACACTTCATAAGCCATACATTAACTCTAAAAATGCAAACTCCTCGCGTTGCCTGAAAATTGGCAACGCGGAGAAGTATCAAAAACCACACACTTCACGAGCCACGCAATAACTCTAAAAACACGAACTCCTCGCACTGCTTGAAGATAGGCAACGTCGAGAAGTATCAAAAGCCGTGCACTTCATAATCCATGCCCAACTCTCCAAGCCATGAAATCATGCTCTTAAAACATAAACTCCTTGCGTTGTAAAAGATTGGCAACATTGAGAAGTATTTTATGTAATGGAATTTCCCCGGCAATACCGCGAAACGCATCTATCACATGAGTTGCGAAGATCAAACCACTCCCATTACTGGGAGTAACATGCGTGATTCCAACAAAATCGAAGTGCTACGAACCAGCAGAAGACTCCAATTGCTGCCACCCATGATAAACTGTAACAAGAATAACATTTGACTGTCTACAGTTAACTCATATGATGTGCACACCCTAAGCAATGAAGTACACATTTGAGGATTGCGAAAAATCCAAAGAAATGATACTCATAAGCACCAACTCATGCTTTTGAGAAGTGATATGTGGTTTAACTTCCAAAAATTTGCAAAGATTATTCATCAAGTTAATCTCATAACTGGTTTTTGTGCACACTTTAAACATGCATATGTTATATACTTTCCTGAATTGCATAAAAACATAAGTTGAAAAACTTGTAAAATAAAAAATCAAATTTTGACCTGGTCAAATTCCAAGTTTTGGCATCCAAACTATTTGAACCATAAGTTACCGTCCGTTTATAAGTGTTTGAAGTAAACAACCCGGTGAACTGGGGGGCATACACCGACACTGAAATAAAAATATCATGCTTAGAAACAACATATTTCATAAGTTCTGTTACTCCAAATAAAGAATTCTAACAGTAATCATAGGACTAGATAAGGTGAACTGGAAGTAGACAAAATAGACATAAGTGCACAAAGTACATATAAGCAGATGAGTGAAGGTACAATCAAAATATCAATAGTACATTACTTATAATTTTATCCTGTACAAGGTCAAAATGCGGTGGCCATATCCATACAATATTGGCTAACAAAAGAAAAAGTACAGATAGCACAACAAAAAGATTAAGTGCAGACTGCACTTGAACAAAACAATGCAAAATGGATCGAAACCAGATCATCTACCACTCAAGCTTCTCAGCGCCCCTTTCCACTACTCTTCTTCCAAACTTTTGTTCGAAGTTTTTGCTTCGCCTCA
The DNA here is from genome assembly GCA_030765085.1 of Allium cepa. NCBI lineage: Eukaryota > Viridiplantae > Streptophyta > Magnoliopsida > Asparagales > Amaryllidaceae > Allium > Allium cepa. The sequence goes on from CM060932.1 coordinate 379,355,688, forward strand.
GGAGTGGTGTCACTACTAGTGATGTCGACGATCTCCTCAGTGCTGATGTCTTCTTCCTGTTCTATAACTTTTTCAAAAAATTCGCCCTTCATTTTGTGCTTTTGGGATATGTGGGAACTATTAGAAGCCTTTATTACTTCAACCTTCTTTTTTAATAGCAACCAGTGGTTCTTGAGATCTGCGTGGCTGCTCAATCTGAACTTTTTCTCCCAAGCTTTACCCGCCATGAAATCACCCTCCCAAGATACGGACAAGTCATCCAAACCATACAATGCGCCGATCTTCTCGGATTCCGGCCTGGGTTGCATGCTAGACATAGATGCGACAAAGGAGCAGATACAGAAACGAGCACGAAATCTTTTGAAATAGCAATAGGCCCAAGCATTGGGAGAACTGGAGGATCGGCGGGTAAGAAAGACGGACATACAAGATCAAAAATAGAAGCGTTAAATTCGTTCTGCTCTTGCGGCGTGAGATGAAAATCCTCAAACTCGGGAGAGGCAAGTAGATTACCAGCATCAGAATAATGATCGATAATGTCAAATTCATATTCACCACCTTCACCCTCCTTCGATGGCTTCAAAATCCAAGGGGAAGCATCAAGCCTAGGACTTGCCGATGGACCGTAGGGCTGCCCTAATGGTTCGCCGGCACCAAAAATAAAACACTCCGGAGCCGCTTTGGAATTTGCTGTCGTGGTGGCATTGGCAGCCTCTTTTTCCGTCTCAATCCAAAAAAATTCCTGGCCCTCTAGCAATGCCTTCTATGAATCTTTGTTGTGGTAAGCGTTCTCCAACTCTCCCTCGGAATAGACATCCCCGTTATCATGAAAGTGGGTCTAGATTTCCTCCCAAACCACAGCAAGAGTGCTTGGGAATTTAGGACCCAAGTAGCTGAAACTCCCCTGATGCAGCAGGGAGTTGACATAAAAGTTCAAGATGGTCTCAACCATCTTATCTAATCCCTTCCAAAAGCATTCTGTAGCTCTATATAATTTCTAGTAACAATGACCATTTCAACTTCGACGCAAGCCTTTTTGGTGCTAAGCTGCACCACTTGATTCTGTAGCCCGACGATTATCTCGGCTTGGTCGGAGATGGTCTTATTATGCACCTCAACGTTGTGGTGGTGATTGAAAATGGTTTTCTTCTAAGCCTTAATTTTCATGCCTTAATTTTCATGTTGCAAGCTGCCACCTCCTCTTTTAATTTGGCCTCTTCTGCATGAGCCTTCTTTATTTCATCTCCGTAGATGATCTCTATTCTCTCGTGAGCCTCTTTTAGCACTTTCAACAAGCCGACGATGTTCTTTCTTTCTCGAAGTGCCACATCCTTTTCCTCTTCCAGCTATTTGGTTCTCGCATCGCATTTCGCTAACTCTTTCAAAATCGTCTTTCTCTGATTCGAAGGAGAGGATTTCTTGAGAGTTGTTGCGGTTCATGTCCACCGACTATTTGCATAATTTTCCCCTCCATTCATCCTGTTCTAAATCATTCTGGACTGCCTGGGTTGGGGCATATATGTATCTTTACGAATCGGATGAAGATCACACTCTAACTTAACCCCCCATAAAAACCACCCGTGGAGCGCTGCCTTAAGCCTGGGAGGACCTGTTGGAAGGACATAGGTAGGTCTCTAGTGGGGGCATGAAGAACCGGGGGGCAAGAGCCACATGAGATGGTGAATTCTTTCCTTCATTGATATTCCTCCTCTATCTCATGAGGCTGATGACGTCTGAAAGATCATCTCGCCCAAAATAGGAGTCGGTGAATTCTACAAGGTCATCATATAGACTACGTCCTCTCATAGTACCTGACACAGAAGATAAATAAAGAGCCTCAAAAATGGAAAACAAATATGAAAAGTATGTGTATAAGTAAGTGTAACCCTAGTGCGACGTGTAATGTGTTTGGGAGGAGAGCTTAAAATGACATCACAAACCGGGTCGGGCTGGCGCTGTAGAAGGAATCAGAATATCGGGTGCAACGTTGCCTAAACGAGGAGGCACCTCCTCAAATTTAAATCTTCCCCCACGAGCGCATCGAAATTGATGTAAACATCGCTCAAATCTCCAAGTCCATGTCATCATCTTTATATAGAGATTCCCGATGTCGTCTGATTTCTAGGGCATCGTCTTTACCACTCGTGTCTAAGGGAGGCAAGCTTGAAATAACATGACTCTCCCTGGAGTCCCATCTCGTGATTCAGATTCCCCATCATCAGATTCTACATAGAAATCATCTCTAGAAGTGGACTCATCGCCACTACTCCTAATCTCTCCCTCCTCTTTTTCTAAGTCCATCGCGGCCTTGCTTTCCCTCTTATTAAACTCCTCTTCCTCTTCTTTCGGAATCGGAGGCATTCTGACTGGGCAACTACATCCGGTCGCGGCAACATCCTTTTCCTTGTGAGTTTCCTCAACCGACTGACTAGATGGGCCTTCACATTCTTGAAAAGCTCCCTCAACGGAACCGTAAGATGAGAAGGTGGATCGCGTGCGTACCTTGGATCGAGAAGGGGATGGGATCTTAACTGGAACTGTAGACCTCCCTGGATGTAACAGTCCATATCGAAGCAAGTTTTCTTCAATCAATAAGACTTCAACAAATCTCTCCTCAACATCAATAGCCTTCAGTGCTCAGAAAGTTCCACGAGAGACAAGTCCTTGTTCAGCCTTGGAATAATTGTAAGAACTATTCGACTTGTTAAAAACTCCATAGTAATACATCGGAGCTCAATGAGTGAGAAACGGAACTTACCCCTCATTGTCCAAAGATGGCCGAACCCCTTAGGACATCTAACAAAGATGTATTGGTTCTTGAATTGGGATAAGTTGCTCCATAGTCACAATACAATTTTACAATTCGTCTGCGCCGCGATTACCGACCAAGGAAGGACACTCGTCTCTTATTTTGAATAAAAGAAAGTATCTCAACTCTTTGAAATTTGGAGCATGATTGAATATTCATATGGAAAGGACATGGAAACAAGTTAAGATGGCGTAGCCACTGGGGTGAATCTGAAATGGAGCAATTCCTAAGTTCGAGAGGGTCTCTATCAAGAAATCATTAAAAGGGGTATGAATATGTTCAAGCACATATATCGGTGACAATTAGTATATCCCAGGGGTAGCATATGAGCGAATTCATCCTTCTCTAGGAGGCGAACATCTTCCTCTGGGATGCCATGTTGCAGGCAAATATTATGCAAGACTTTGGCAGAGGTTTTAAAAGAAGCTCTCTTCAGTGGATTTAGAAGAGCCTATAAACTAGGAGGGGTCCGGTCCATAAGGGACCGATCGAAACAAGCTAGCCATACTCAACCTATGTAGTAGAAGAAGTAGGGGCGACAGACAACGACTCAGCCTTCGAAAGCGTAGGACTTCCTCCGCTAGACTTTCGACGAGAGGACGTGTGCTTCATTCTAAACAACAGAACTTACATCCAAAATGGTTAGGTAATTCAACCATAAAATATGAACTCCCTGTACCACACTTGAATTTCAAAGAAATACCGAATCGCATTGATGTATCGGGCTTCAAGTATGTACCAGAGCAAGTGCGATGTGTTATCTACCGGTGGGCTCTGTGTCCTGAACACTACAAATGCTCGACCCCGTATAGACAGTACTCTTGCGCTCGAGAGGTAAAAGGTCTATCGTATCACTTTCTTTTTAAAATACTTCTCCTACACTTACTCGCTATCGATCAACGATCGATAACGGATGCTTTGTCTGAAACAATGCAGAAAGTCCTTTCCAGTATAGGTACACCGTACGTGTAAAAGAAAGAAAAATCAATCTGAATCCTCAAGAAGGATGAAACCAATTCATGATATGTCATGCGGTAATGGCTATGGGACCTGGCATAGGTAAATTCTGGCTCAAAGGATGAAGACAGAAAACATATCATGCACCAGGGAGAAGCCCGAATGTCGTTTTATGAAGAACTCAAGACTTGATTTACTATCTTCCTCCATTAAGTCGCAGTCGACTCGAACTCTTCATAATTAACATCATGAATGCAATACCACCACCAAATCAATAAACGAACATCATAATTAACTAACCCACCTTGGATTAACGATCTAGATGCATAAGTTGGTCTAAGCTTTCGGATCGACGAGCAAGAAGTCGATCAACAATGGTCTAAGAATGGATCGGCGGTGCCTAAAGCGGCAGGTGAACTAAGGTTTGATCAGAGGTGTTTTGGGAAGGCGATGTCACTCTAGCGACGGCGCTCTAGAGACGGCGGTGTAGAATGAATCACGGTGGAGGTTTGGACAAGGACGGATTAATGGAGACGATATATCGAGTCGATCAAAAGAACAAAATCGTTGGATGCTTGGGTTGAATCGTAGTTGAAAGCTAGGATTGCAGAAAGAAGCTCAGATCGTATGAATAATGAGGATTGGATCAGGTCGAGAGCTTAAATAGGAATGAAAACACCAAAAACTGATAAATATTCAGGTCGACAGTGATCCATCGGCTACGGATCGCTAGCAACTCATAAGGTTGCACGCCTTCGACCTCAAATTTGCACAATGACGCCTACCTAACATTTCAAGATATACCGAGAGCTATAGAGAAAATTTTGATATATTATGACAAGCAATGGCGGTTGAGATCAAAACTAAGCAAGCAGCAATATAATCTTGTTCACATTTTCGAAAATCTAACGTGATTACTTAAAATTCAACAAGCATAGACTAAAAGCGATTACTTCCAAAGTATGCCTTGTTTTCAACAAAGACATACTCTAGGGGAAAATGTTATCCACGTTTTTAACCCCAGCAGATCCAAGAGAAGTCCGAACAACTTGATCAAGTCAGAATAGCTCAGAAGTCAACTAAAAGGACTAAAGCGATATGCCAAAGAGAGCCAATAAAAGGAATAAGAAAATAAACTAAGGACATGGATCGCTAGCGATCCATTGCCTATGGCTTGCTAGCGATCCATGGGTTTAGCTCAGGGATCAATAAACTCTATGGCATCATAATTCAACACATATATTAGAGGTAATGGCTGAGTTTGACGAGATTCTGAGTTAGTTAAATCCAGAGATAAGCATTCGTCTGGTTCGATTAGCAGCTAGATTCAACTAGCAAGTAAACCTTCATCAAAACATGGTGACGTGCAACAAGATTACATGAACAACATCAACGCAAGACGACAAAGGTAATCCGAAGACTAAAGTCCAAAAAAAACTAAGTGTATGGATTACTGGTGATCCAAACTCCATGGATCGCCAACGACCCATACATCACCACAAGGTCGCCGCGCTTCATGGAAAACAAAGCAAAGAGTAGGGCTAAGGAATTGGCTCGTGTTCGAGCCAAATACTATGGATCGCCATGAACCATGGATCACTAGCAATCCATACTTTTAGTTCGGGTTGCAAGGCAAGTTTCAGTGGCTCCTTCCTGAGTCCATCTGTAAGCAGTTGGCGAAAAGGCCTGGCCTAGAAACTCTCCGATCTCTATAAATACCATCCTATTTGCGACACAAACGGGATCCTCTAGACTGGTGGCTGAAACTCTGTTGGAAGCTTTCTTCATCTCCCTCACAATAATCTTCAAAGGAGTTCGATGTGATTCTTCAGTGAATTCTGACTTTGGAGATTCAATCTAGCTAAGGATAATCAAGAGCTTTATAATCAAATACATCTTGTAAAAACTATCATTCTATAATAAAAACTATAAAGTGATGTAGGCATTGTTAATAGTCGAACCACTACAAAAATCTTCTTGTTTTCTTTCTATTTCTGCTCTTTTACATTTATTCTATATATCATGGCTCTATAAGAACAGGGCTGGTGCTTTCACTCTCAATCCAGGTTGTTGATCCAATTTTTGGGTTAACACATACGTGTATATATGCAGTAAGGGAAAGACAGAAATCAAACAATAAACAATAAAAAGGTAGGTAAGTAATAATATAAATTTAGACGGTATGGAAAGTCCATCAAATAGGGGAGGGTAGTAAAGTTTAAAATGGAATAGAAATTGAAACTTAATAAGGCATGAAAAAGTGAACAAGAAAAGATATCTAAATATTTTAATAAACGGTAAATGAGATTCAAGTAATATAGGGGGAATAAGAAGCAAACACATAAAAAAGTAAAGGAATATTACTAATAGTTGAACATTGGATGCATAATAGTTACAATTATGAATATACACATATGTATCCTCAAGTATGCATTTATAAAGGTGTGAGTTATAAAGTTAGCAAATAACTTAGATCAGATAAGAATGACATGGTCATTAAAAGTGGTTGGAATATGAGGTCAGTAGTGCTATACAACAGAAGTCTACCCACTGTAAGGGGCTACCAACAATTATGTATACATTATATTGATGTTAGATATATTCAATAAAAGGACCCATGGTATTTTATACCTTTGCATATAAGCGAGGGATATCCAAGTAGGAAGGTTCGCCTCGATCGGAGTGTCAAAGGGCAAGTTATGTCTGCTTCAAACTTTTAGGGGGTATTAAGTAAAAAGTGGGTATTACCTTGATTGCATCAGGTCATCTAAATGGGATGATGAGCAAGGCTCAGCGCCGTGTCAGTGTATGTGTGTGTGGTACCGTTTTAGGGAATAAGAGCTGAACATAGGTCGAGAACACTATCAGTCCTGAGTGATCAACGCCTAAATGAATGCATCTCCCACTGTGTAGACTCGCGATTAGGTTATGCATTGCCATAGTTGTTTGCTGGAATTTTTGTTAGGGGTAAGGCTAGATAATCCTTTATGGAAGTCTTTCGAAATAGATATAATATAGTTGACTATTATGACGCCATTATTTGGCACTACGGAGCTCCTTTGTATGCATGACGACGAGGATGTGATATTGCATTGACGATGGATCCCGACGGGGTGCTGGGTTAGAGATACTAGCAGGGAAAGTGTCCTGGTGCAAAGGCGGACCATGTTATTTACACATACATGTATGTAGTTATTATCTACTTCAAGTAGAAGAGGCATACCGTGCGCATACATAGGGACCACTAAGTAAAATAAAAGACATAACAAGTAATGGAAGGTAATTAAAATAAAGTAGTGTTATGTATAAAATATGCAATTCACCAGTCATCGAAATGGTTTTCTAACCCACTCATCATTACAACCCATAGGATAGCTTTAGAGGAATAGGTACTGGTACAAGATGGGAACAATAGAAGAATTGATTTCCTTATACATGCTCGGCATTGACTAGGACGCTAAATATTGGAAGTGTCAACCTTGGTCAATAACTATATGTTTTATCATACTTTACTATTCCGCCATGAGTTCACAACGATAGTGCTTTGATATGCAATTGTTTATTTTCATAATACCAAAATCAACGACCCTTATTTTAGTGAACTAGGGTTTTCGATTTAACAAAAATTCGGACCGCATTTAGTATCAGAGCTTAGGTTTGTCGGTCTCAAAAAATAGGATACATTGAGTGAGCATACTTGTATTTTTCTTGTAATTATAAATATGTGATACGCCAAACCCTATACATTCCGACTATAAAATAGTTGCAACCATACTCTAAAAAGATGGAGAAGTTGAATTTGAGTCGGAACAAGGGATGTAGTTGAAGATAGACACTTACCATGATTACCCCATAAAAAATAGATCATATGGGAAGGCATTGACTTAAGAAGAGCATGAATGCAACATATGGAAGGGTTCCTAAAGCTAGGTAGTACTTGACTCCGTAATAGAGCACAGATTGCTCTATAGTCGTTTATCCTTGCAAGATTGGCAGTTGATGATGTACCTAGGCCCCGATAAATAGAAAAGTAAGAATCTATAAGTTGTAGATATTTGGAAGTAAGAGTTAAATAAGTTCCCGAAGGAAGGTGTCTAGTAATCACTCCAAGATGAAGGCGTATTTTTAATATTATGGGAGAAGATAAGTTGGGATGTAAGAAAAAATGAGGAGACAATAAAAAATCCACTCTGAGTCCGACCCCGTATGACAGAATTTAGTATAAAAGGTCTGGAAAAAAGATTTTTTGAGAATTATAAATATTATATATGTAAAAATGGTTTTCAAAGGATTGAAAGTAGATAAACCCTATTTTTGAAGAGTAAGTAAATGACATTTTTTCGTAAAATAAAATATCTAAATTTTGTTTAGATATAAATTTCTTGTAGAAACTAAAATTTGTTAAATCTAAAATTTCAGCAAAGGAAATTTTAAAAAAGTTATTTCTTTCAAAAAAGTGGTAGAGCAAATATGGCTCGTCGGTCTTTTTGTAATGAAAATCTTTAAGTTTTAAAATTCTTTTAAAGGGGTGTGCAATAGGTAGTGGTTCAAGTTTTAAAAAGGTTAAAGAGAAAGGAAAGGTAAGAACACCTTATAGTAAAGATGGGAAGAATATTTCTGTATAAGGGAAATATAGAGAAGAACATCTGAATAACTTTATATATGAAAAGAGTTATATAATGAATAAGCTATTTAAATAAAAAGGGCTAAGGTACAAAAAAGCTAAATAGTAGCGACATTGGGAGATAGAAACAGCGTTAGGATTTGACATTAAAAATAATGTTAGTAATTAGAAGCAACATAGGTATTAAAGGCAGAACAAAGGAAATTGATATTTTTCATTGTTTTTCACACTGATTGCTCGCTTCTTTTAAAAAGTCATCCTTACATGATATTAGAGAATCTGTCAAGGATTGGACATGGAGAAAGATGGGTAGTAGGAAAATAGTAGGAGGTCTCATTGTCTACTCCAGTTTTTGTTGTTTATAATTGTAAAAGATGTTTTGGAAACATTGCAAAGTGTATTTTTAATGAAATATTTGTTATTAGAATTGAGTTTTTAAAAGTAAAACTTAATAAAAAATTCAAAAAGTAAAAATCCTTATTCTATAAAAAAGGGATAAAATAAAATTTGATTTGAAGGAAAAGGAATGAAAATTTTAAAATTAAATTGCCAAAATTTTCTTTTGGACTTGATTAATAAAGCTTAATTTCGAGACCCTAAATTATAGTTTTGAAAGATAAGACACGAAGTTACTTTTGAATTTAACAAAAAGTTTCTAGGTTTGTACTTTTAAAGATAAAACTTTTGGGATTAAATGCTCCAAAAGTTTTGAAGTTTTAATTTTTGCAAAAAAAGTGGCAAAACCGAACCATAATTCTAATGTGTAGTAGTAGGGAAGACCGCGTAGGTAAGACGGGTAAAAGGTAGGGCTATAAAGAAAGTAGTGATGACTACTCATGGAGTAGTAATAAGAAATCCTCATAGAGTGTAAGGAATATTGGTAAGAATATAGGAATGTTTCATTAGGCACGTGTGCAAGCCAAAGGAACCCACAAAGAAATGATGAATGGTATCAAAGTACACTTTTCCAAGTTCTGAAACAGGCTCGCAAGAATGATTATGGACACAGAAAGTAAATATCAAATATTCGAGAATACTATCAGGAGATTTGTATTAAGAGATGACAGTAACAGAACGTAAAAGGATGGAAAACATACCTAGAGGACTTTGGAAGACTCAAGGTTAAGGAAAGCAAGATAGATGGTGGAAAAGTAATTCTATTAAGTCAATTTTCCAATGAGCTATTCTAAATGCCCATAGTTTATATTTATTATCCACTACAATGTAGGAATGCACAGTTTATCCAATAATTGGATGTGATGATGAAAGTAATGGAGGAACCTTAATTAATAGAAGCTAAAAAGAAGTTAAGATACGTGATTTATAATGGAATGACAAGTTAGAACGGTCCATTTAATTTTAGTAGGGTGAGGCCACAACTTCATAAATGTCGGTTGATGTTTAAGGTAGCTTCCAACAATTATTTCTTTTAGGTTTAGGCTGTAAGCATTAGTAGTTTCTGTTGTATAAAATGCATATAATATCATGAGAAATGTTCCTTTTGAAAATTGATTTTTTGGATGGACCGCTATATTAATTAGAAAACTGTGTAAGTGAGGAAATCTCATGTAAACACTTAACTAAGCAAAATAAATAAATAAAAAACCTGAAGTACATAAAATAAATTAGGAAAATTATTAGCTATTAAAAGAAAAGTAAAGTTGACTAACACTATAGTAAAGTTAATTACAAAAGTGTTAAAATTTTGGTAGTAAATTTTGGCAAGTGAAGGATCGGGTAAGGTTGTCGCAAAACCATGGGTCACCATCCCTTTGCCTCAAAAAGCTAAAATTTGTAAATGAACTTGTATGTTGGTTGTTATTTTAAGACAAAATAAAAAAAATTGAAATTAAAAATTTATCATGTAGTAGGACAGAGCTCACAACGGATGTTAAACTATTGACTAAATTCTGAATACGTAGGATATATGTAACAATCCGCATATTTTGCGAATATATATTTAAATAATTTATTTAAATATAGCATCGATAGTCGGATTAAAGTCCGAAATGCTAATTTTTATAAACAGTCGAATTAGGGCTCGGGACCCCTTCCATTCAGTTCAAAACGGCGTTTGCGGCCTTTTTGAGTATAAATATCGATATATTTAGAGTTGATTAGAATTTTGGTATTTTTATTTAGGGGTTTGGGTTTCAGTCCACTAAGAGAACCCAACTCCTCTACATAATAACTGTGATGACCCGGAATTTTAAAGAAATATCAGTTTAATAATCTGAGTTGAAAATTTAAATTGATTTGATAATTTTTGTAATAGGATTTGAATTAATTTAATAATTCAATAAAATAAATAGTTAAATAGGTATTGTTTTAAAATTCAACTAATAAATAAATCCTGTTTTCTATATAAATTATATATATCTTTAGTAAAATTGTGAATTTTGATTTTATTTAAAAGTTAAACTTTTAAAAGAATATTTCAGAAATAAATATGGTTTTAAATACATATGATAAATATTGAAATGATTTAAACTATGTTTAACTCAGGTTTAAATTTGAATAAATAACAATGAGGTTATTTTGATTTTCTTTTAAATATCATATGATAAATTGAATAAATTATTAATAAGAAGACAATTTCTTTTAATAAGTTATTTATGGTTATTAAATGTGGTTATTTTTAAAATATAATAATACATTGTTTTAACAAATAAATTTTTAATAAAAATAACTGTTTTTCAAAATTTAGATTGTGTAGTTATATTTGTAAATAAACTAGATTTCAAAATCTATTTTGAACTTGAATTCAAAGTTTTTAAATTTTAGAGTATAAATGTTTTTAATTTGTTTTGATTTTGAAATATTTGTATAAGTTTAATTTTATAAATGTAGTTTGATTTATTCATTTTAAAATCTATATACATGTAAATAATTGCATGTCAACTAATTAACTAAACATATCTTATATTAAACATCTAATTTAAAATACAAGTTAACTAAATTTATAGCTTATTAACATTAATAACAAGTGTAAACTTTTTAGAAACATAAATTAACATGTGTTAGAAAATAAGACATTTAAGATGACAAATGTTAATGTAAGGGACAAGTGTCAATATTTGTTTTATTTTCTTTAAATTTTAATTAAACAAAATTTTATTCCATATAAAACACTTCCACACTTTTCATTTCTTTTATTTTTTTTCAAATCTAAGGCTAAACATAAACCTGAATCAAGTCTGCATGCAAATTCTTCTTACAAATAAAAATAAAATCATCTTCAAAAAGCCTCAGTTCAACATGCAAACAAACGTGCATCTCTGGAATTCAAGCCTGCATATTTTTTTTTTCAAATAGCACCTGCAATTTTAAATTTTGAAGCCTGCATTTCAGATGCAAGCAATCTTGCATATTTTTGTTCAAATATAAAAGCCTGCGTACATTGTTTGTCAAAAATCTGGAATTTCATAAAGTATGCATGCAAGTCAATTTCAAAATTTCATACAAATCAGATGCATGAAATCAAGCAGGAAATTCTGCATTTCTGGAATTCAAACCTGCATCAATAGCCTGCATATTTTTCATCTACATCATCTTCTATATGGAGTGTCTACATGCAAGTGAAATCAAGGAGCAAGTGCAGATTTTAAATCAAGTTTTAAACATCAGTAATTCAAGTCTTCATAGCAATTCAAGCTGTTAAAAGAATTCAGAGTTTTTCAAGCCAAAAATAGAGGCTCTGCTCATATTTAAACAGGTGAGTAACATCATAATTTAAGCGGTTTGAAGTATAAGTAGGTTGCATGTTTATCACTGATAACAAATATGTTTTATAGATACATTTATAAGTATATTTATGAATATTCATATGGATGTATAGTGTGCATTGAGGTTGTGTGCTCTGCCTTTATATTGTTTTCCAGGATGCTTGGAGCAGGAGAGGAGTTGGAGTCCGTGACGTATTATTTGTACCTATATATATTCCGCTGCTATGATTGTATGGATTTGTCTGATTGGTAATTTGATGTATGAGATACTCTGATGATGTGATGTATAAAATTGGTATAGTTTTCATTTTGGTGTAAAGATCTATATTTACTATTATATTTTATTCCGCTGCGACTGTGAGATTCTGATATTGTTTAGTTTCTTCTTCTATCTCTTCTTCTGAAACCCAAATGGTTCTTATTTCCGTGTCACTTGAGTTAACAGAGGCAGAATAGTGTTGATTCAAGGGGTATAGATTTGCGGGCTGTCACACTTGGTATCAGAGCTTAGGTTGGCGACAACCTAGGCTTTGGTGGGGAAATTTACTCATTAAATAGAGTCAAGAGTACTCTATAATGAGTTGAGCGTAGTAATAGATATGAGGGCGTACTTGTTAGTGGATATAAAATTGTTTTTATACTGTGTTGACTTATCGGTTGAGTGTTTATGAATTCTGGTCGGTACGGGAAGTACAACCGTATCGATAGGGGTTTCTAAACTCTTAAACAAGATAAACCGACATAGTATTGATTTAAAGTGGGTAAATGAAATAATTTTACCCAAAATTATTTTTGATATAAAAGGAATAATTTTCTGAAATTATTATATATATATATATTTGGTTGATTGGTTGTTAATGCAATAATTAAATAAGAATCCAAAATTTAATCTTAAATTAGAAATGGTTGTAATCAAATAAATTTTATAGGTATAAATTATATAAAGAAAGAATAACTAAATTTAAACTAAACCAGAATTTAAACCCCGGAAGTTTTAAAAAGGACTTTAAATGTATTGAAAATAAAGTTTGGAATTTAAAATCCTGAGAAGTTTGAAATGTTTGCTAAAGTGTTTGAAGGCAATATTGGAATATTATTTTGGGAAGTATTTTTGAATGGAAACTGTTTTGAAATGAATTTGGAAAGTAAGAAGCATTGAACTCACTTCAGTCGCTGGAAAATAATCCTGATGATGCTGGCCACATCAATAGAATTCATTTTCGAGTTTCTAAAGTGATGGTTGCTACCAAAGTGGTTGGATATGATATTGGTTGTACTTGTTGGGTGTACCAGTTGTTTCGAAAATTTCCAAAAATGGGAAAATTGTTTGGTAAAAGCAGATTGTTTTGGAATCTGGGGTTTGATTTGAAATAGCAAGTGGGAATATGTTGATTATTATTTCAAAATGGTTTGAAGTTAAACCGGGTAATTGAATTCTGGAACATTCTACTTAAATGGGGTGTAAAGTTAAAATGCATCAACTAATGAACTTATTTTGGTAAAGTTGATGCTAATAAGAAGGTAATGTAAATTTTAATCTTGGAATTAAAATTTAACTTGAGTAAATAGAAGTGAATAGGAAATTTGAATTTAACTTGGGATAAGTTAAATAAATTGGGTTTAGAATTAAATTGATTTGGATTAAATTGAAATTTTAGAAATTCCATTTAAAATGTGAAAGATGAAGAGAATCAACTATTGAACTTGAAGTTGGTTAAAATAAGAATAGGGGCTGATATTAATAAGGAAGGGAAATGAAATTTTATCCTGAAATGTGAATTAAGATAAGAAGAAGTGAGATATAAAAGAAGTGAAAGAACTTAAGTTAGAAAATAAGTTTTGAATTTATTTTTGGAAGAATAAATTGGATTGAAGTGGAATTCAAAATTTAGTTGCATTATAAACAATATTGGTGAAACTAAATTCTTATTTAAGACAGTAAAGGTAATGGTATAAATTCAAGATGGCTAAATAAATTTTAGTTGAACTTGAATTGGAATTTGGAAAGAATTAAATTGAAAGAAAATTTAATTCAGGGAAGTAAGAACGATATTGTGCGAATCAAATTTTAACTCAACTAAATTCAAAGGAATTGTTTGAGAATGAATTTAGCGCAAGCTAAAGTAATAAGGAGAAGCTTGAAGGTGAATTTAGTGTAAGCAAAATTAAATGGAATTTGATTGAATGAGAATCAAATGGAAATAAAATAAAATTGATATAAGAAGATAATGAAAATGTTGTGAAAGAACTTAAGCAACTTGAAAGGAAAAAAAACAAAATGATTGTGAATAAGCTTTATTAAGTACTCTTGAATGAAATTTGTTAGATAATAAAAATTGAATTGCAAGTGAAATGGCATTAATTAATTATTGTGATAAATTAAGGATGTATGGGTTGTAAATAATCCAGGATGGAATGAAATTAATATAAACCTGAATTGGTTAATGAAATAAAAATGTAAGGAAAATTTAATTTAACAATTGCATTGGAATAAAAATACTTGGCTTGTGGACTAGGCAAAATTGAGTAAAATCAATATAAATCTAAGTAGAATTAATTTTAATGGGTATAAGCCTAAGTGGTGGTTATTTTGCTCGAATGATATGAAAATTTCATGTATTCGGAATTGAGTTGCCTAACAAGCAATTGAAATTGATTTTTGAATAAATTGATATGGATTGGAATAAAATTCAAAGAGTTTGTATATGGATGCAAGTGAATTGATTTGAAGAAGCAAATAAAGATGGTCTTAAATTAATTATATACATGCAATCTAATTAAGTGATTTTGCATATGAATGGAAATGGATCATAAAAGAAATGCAAATGTTTCAAGTTTAAAATAAGATTTGATTGTAAATCAAATTGGGAATGTAAGTTAAAGTAAAGAAATGCAAGTAAGGCATTTGTTAATCATATTGAAATAGAAATAAATTGGTTGTAATAAATATGAATGGTATGTAGTAAACTTGAATGTAAATCATTGAAGTGAAATAAAAATGAAGTTGGTTTGGATGAAAGTAGAATGGGATAAAATCTTAATAAATGGATTTGAGTATAAATGTAAGTGACTTATAATAGAAATGCAAATGTGACAAATTGAAATGAAATTTGCTTGGTGAATCAATTCGGAAATTGGGTAAAGTATAAATTGGAATAGCGAAACTTGTATGTAAATCCTTTGTGTGAAATAAAATGGAATTTGGCATTAGAAAAGGAACTTTGTATATGCTTTAAAATATGATTTACTTTTGAAATTATGCAAAGTGATGTTTGGGATTATGAAATGGAGATGTTTGGCTTAAATTTATGTTGGAAATGTTGTTAAAACGTTCATATCTTTGAAAACGGATGAGTTTGTTGAGTAAGTACAGGTACGGAAGACGTTCGAGAGAGTTGGAGTGCGTATATGCGTTATATTAGCCGCTTGCTATTAAAATTTGCTAAAAAGGTACACCTACGTAAATATAATTGGGAAATGATATATTTGTTGTGATATATTTTGGTTTCCGACCGTGTGGGTCGATGTATATATATTTATCTGTATCGCGATATCGCGAAAGCTCCTCCGTACAGAGGAGACTTGCCAAAAAATTTCGGAAATTTTAGGAGTTAGAAATTTTTTGAGAATTTTGGAAAATTTTATTTACTAGTGAAGTGTTTTGAAGTGATGTTGGAATAAAAGCTTTAGAATAAATAAAGCAAATGAGTTTGGATTTGAGCTAAAGGGATTTGGAAAGTGTATATATGTTTTAACTAAAGAAGTTTGGGTTAAGTTAATGAGTGTAGAAGCATTTGTTTCATTAGCGACAAGTTGATTTCAAATAACAATTGGAAATAAAGGATTTTGGAATAGGATTGAATTAGTAGATTCAATTTGAAAACTATAGAATTTGAGCAAAGTGAAAATTGAGATTTCACCAAGTGAGTTCGTTATTGGGTTTGGAACATTCTTTATACCTTAGCAAATTTCGGGGACGAAATTTTTATAAGGGGGAAGGAATGTAACGACCCGGAATTTTGGGTCGCCAAATTTGAACATATAATTCATTTTAAATGTTGAATATGGATTATAATTTGAATTTTGAAATAAAAAGATTTTGGTTAAGTTAACAGGATTAGTAAAATTTCAAATACGGGAATTAAATTGAAATTTGAATAATAATAATTTAATATTAGAATTGGAATAATTGGTGATTCTGAGTGTAAATAGATATAAAAAATTAGATTCTAAAATTTATTTTAAGTCTAATTGGATTTAAATTATGATATTGGACTGTTGGATGAAATTAAAAGTCGATATGTTGAATTTGGAATTTTATATTAATTTAATAATGGAATTTAATAATATAATAATGCAAATAATCAAATTTTGATTTAAAATGAGTTAGAATGATTTCTAATGTGATTATAAATTTCATATGATTTATTATCAAGGTACTAAAATTTTAAGCGTTTTCGACAATTTTGAAAATCGCTCGATTTAATAGACGAGTTAAAATAGCCTTCCGGGGAACAGTCTCGGAATTCGACGAAACTAGTTCCATTGGATGCGTAATAGTTTGTTATTATCGGATTTCAATTTTCGTAGCAATCGGAGTGGTCGTTTGACCGTGGCAGCTCGAAACGCTTAGAAATCGATTTAACCGATTTAATTTTAAATTGATCGTTTAATTCCGTAACTCGCGCGTATGACCAAATTGGCCTTCGAAACACGTTCCATTGTGTTCGGAACGTAGGTAAAACCATAAAAATGCCAGGCGACACGTGAGATTTGGTGATCGTTAGAATAAGTTGCTTTAATATGAATTTAATAATATAATATAGGGTTATATATATTTATATTCACGTTTCACTCAAGGAAACCCTAATAAACTAACAGCCGCCGTTTACATGAATAATGGCCGAAAACGATCCCTTATCTTCCCTAATTTTCCATTAATCCACGCTTCAATTCGAAATTCTTCCTACATGAAAGTCGTAGAGAGTGAGAGGATCTTCAGATCCAACGGTCGATTTCATGTGAAGCTGTCGTTTGGAGGTGATTTTTGGCCCCGTTCGTCGCGCGTTTAGGCACGACTTTCTATGCAAATTAACGACCAAGGTCACTGCGTTTCGTGGTGATAGCGCGTGGGGACTTGAGCTTCGTGAGGGAGGTCTTGGATCGTCACTGAGTTCGTCGTGGGGGTCGCAGTTGTTAACCCTAATTAGTGAAAATTGGGTTCGGCTGTGGCTGTGGTTTGCGCGAGGAAGAAGAGTATGGGGGCGGCCGTGATTTCCTGTAGTTGAACGAACGGTCACGATTTGTGGTAGTTAGATTTGATTTAAAATTTAACGAAAATTTGTTTAATTTATATTCAAAACTTTAAAACACCATATCTTTTGCATATATAATCAGATTTCGACGATTTTGGTAGCGCCGGAATCACAGCGTCGTACTCTACGCTGTAGCGCAAATTTGGAGACTATCGAAGCAAGTGGAAAATTTAGGTTAAATCGAACGCCGTTCGGTTTAATTTAAATTTCGAACGCTCGCCGAAACTCAAGGTGAGTTAATCTCACTTACATCTGGAATGTTAGCTGATTAAATAAATGTCCGTGTGATTGGTTGGATATAAATGTTGTATCAGTCTGGATTGATATATATGTTTGTTGTGCTAATTTCTGTGGATGTAGGGAAAACAGGTTGGAGGGATCCAACTGGATTCCTCATAATATAGGAATTATTGTTACAACTGATGATGGATTTTATTTATACACTGTGATGGCTAATTATGAAATCCAGTTTGTTGTGATATGAATTGATAAATTATAAACCTAGAATTGTTAAGCATAAATAAAAATAAATTGATTTTAAAAGAAATAAAGAAATTGATAAATAAAGAATTTAAGAAAATAAAATTTAGAATCTGGATTGGGTGAAGAATGAAAATATGTAAATTTGGAAATTTAAATAAAATGGAACATTTATTAGTTGATAAATTTGAAAGTATGGATTTTTGATGATAAATTCGATAAGAAGTTATATGTTGTTAAAAATAACGATGGGGTTATTTTGATAATAATGTTTCCTGGAAATTAAATATGATTTCAAAAGGAACCCTTCAAGTTAAATTAGCAATAAATTGCAAATTAGAATGTTTCCGAAATACTATTTATAACCATTGAAATTTAAGTAGGTATTTATTTGAGAAATTCCTTAAGTATGATTTTCATTAAATAAATTTATAATAGTTTATATAAAAAGACTTTGAAACCTATACTTTGAAAAAAAAGAATTTCCGGGAATGAGAATGTGGTTAAGCTTCGTAAGAAGTTATTTTGAACGTAGAAAGTAAATTTATGTTATGAAAACATAAATATGAATTTAATAAATCAACAGAATTTTTAAGATGGAGTTTTCTGGGTTGTTTGAGTGGGAATGAGTTTCCCTGGAAATCCAAGTTCGAGTTTTAAACAGATTTTATTTAAAGAAAGTTTAAAGTTCAAACTTGTTTAAAAGAGTGTTTTAAAAATTGTTATTTTGAAGTAACTATTAAGAAAGTAGCAATAGTAAATTTTTATGAATACCCTAGTAATTATTTTTCAAATGGATTATTTTAAAGGGCTAGTTTTGACCTAAATTATTGAAATTAGTATTAACCTTTTTAAAACTCTACTTATAAGTTTAGATTAAACTAAACCCTTATTTACAATCAGAGTTTATATTATAATAAATGGTTTTACTTTACATATTGAAATTATATTTTTGAGTAATAATTAGAAGTAAATTTCCATAATTTAAAGTATATTTTAGAGTAAAGTGTTTTTCTTGTTAAAAATCTAAATTGTTTTGAACTTGGTTATTTCCAACGGGAATAAAGGGTAAAGAATTTGCCTTGTAAAGGAGAATTTTGGAAATTGTTTTCAAATGGGTTTTGGAAATTTGAAAATATATCTTTTAAAGATATTAGAGGAAAATAAATAATGTGAGATTATTTATTGTGTGATGGATGCGTATGAATATAAATTGATAGTTAAATCACCGACTATCAATATTGGACAAATGCGTTGATCGTTTCGAAGAGACCAGGATCGAGATTTATTTCTCGAAAACCACTTCGATCCGGTTTGTACGTTTCACGGGAAAATGTGTTCGGAGTCGAAGATGGAGCAGTGAAGTGCAAGGGCTAGTCGCTACTAATCCTGAGGATATTTCCAAAATGGATGCAGTAGGAGTAGTGTCTTCGGTTCCGTTCGAACCCGGGACGGACTTGTATGGACGAATGCTTTCGGAACATCGTCAGGTGGGCGATGGTTATTCTAAGTGAAACGTTCTGAAAGGTAATGCTCAGCCTCAAGCCTCATCAAATGGGAATGACTGAAAATCAGGGGATATGCAGCAAGGCTTCGTGGGTAGCCCCCAATGGAGAGTAAGGTCATCCCTGTCTAGATGTCCCTTTTTATTTCGGCTTAGTGATGCGGTTGCTGATCCCAACCGCGGGGTGATCTTATTCAGAACTGTCCAGTAAGGGATGGGTCTGGCCTTGTGTTGCAGGGGATCGGGAGTGGTCCTCGGTACGGTGATCTAGGCCCCATACTGTGACAGGTGGTACCCCAGTGCCTAGTCATTGTTGGAAATCCATTCTCCCTACGAGCCTTGTACGAGTTTTGTTTGTATTACCCACTTTTGTGGCTAGTAGCTGGAATTTAATAGATGTAACAATTTCGGCTATTTTTTAAGTATTTGTAAATAGACTTTATTATAATATCAGAGAATTTCTATAAAAAGTGTTTTAGCTATCGTAAGGTAAAAACCCGACATGTTTATTTATGGCGTGGTCTTACGAGATGCTTTTATTTTTCAAAGGATTTTTGAAACTTTAATAATCAATTTGGATGCATTATTATCAGTTGGTATTCCAAACTGACTCGGGTGTTATTTCATTATAATGCTCGGGTCAGACCGGTATTATTTGTTCAGGACAGGATGCTTGGAGCAGGAGAGGAGCTGGAGTCCGAGACGTATTATCTGTACCTATATATATTCCGCTGCTATGATTGTATGGATTTGTCTGATTGGTAATTTGATGTATGAGATACTCTGATGATGTGATGTATAAAACTGGTATAGTTTTCATTTTGGTGTAAAGATCTATATTTACTATTATATTTTATTCCGCTGCGACTGTGAGATTCTGATATTGTTTAGTTTCTTCTTCTATCTCTTCTTCTGAAACCCAAATGGTTCGTATTTCCGTGTCACTTGAGTTAACAGAGGCAGAATAGTGTTGATTCACGAGGTACGGATTTGCGGGCTGTCACATTAAAGATGATTACTGAATGTAATTAACGGATAATGTTGGGATTGTGAAATAATTTGGATTAAATTATTTTATAAAATTAATCAAGAGATTAATTCAAAAATTAATTAAGGGATAATTAGTTGAATGAAGTAATTAAAGTAGTTAATTATAGATTTAGATTAATCAAGGTGATTATTAATTATGGATTAAGTGAGATTAATTACTGAAAGTAATTAATTTAATGGAGTAATTAATTAAATATAATTAAGAGTCACTAATTAATATAATTAATGATGTAATTAAGATTGATTAATTAAGATTAATTAATTAATAATAAGTGATTAAGTGTAGTTAATTAATTGTAATTAATTAAGGTTAATATGTAATTAATTATAGTTAATTAATTTATGAAGTAATTAAAGGTTAATAACTGTATTAAGTTTAGAGTAATTAATCTTGTGAAATTAATTGAAGTATAACTAATCAGGGGTGATTAATTAAGATGATAAATTAGAGGTTAGTTGATTAATTAATTTGTAATTAATTAATGATGATGTAAGCAAGATTTATTTTGATATATGTAATTAATTTAATTCATTTTAAATTAATTAAAGATGATGTAATTAATTTTATTCATTTTAAATTGATTATAGATGGTATGTTATAGATCATTGCTTATGAATGGATGATATAGTTGCCTTGAATAAATCTCAGCTATGAGATTAATAATGTTGATTGATATTGATGCATTGGTTGCAATTTGATGACGATATGGATTATCTTTTGATAATGATAATGTGGATTATCTGTGGTTATGATAATGATAATTATCTGTTGTGAATCTATGAATTATCTATCTGTGTGTATATAGATAATATAATTGAATTATTTTAACTCTAAAACAACTTGGACCTAAAAGACACGCTTTGGATTTCGATGAGACCGGGATCGGGTTTCCATATTTGGATATCCAAAAACCACATCAATCCAAATTAACGATAGGTCGTGAATCTTATGTGAATTGTGAAGACTCAAGGTGTAAGGACTATTAGTCAGTATAACTCTGGGGTGATTCCGTGATGAGTTTGATAGAAATAGTACTTATTGTCCCGAGATAGAGATTCAAAGTGCATGGGTTATCGTCGTTAACTCTAAGGGTGATTCCAAAACAAGTGTAACGAGATAATGCCTTCGGTTTCGTTCGAACCTGGAACGAACTTGTAAGGATTGAATGCTTTCAGAACATCGTCAGGTGTACGATGAGCATTCTAAGATAATATGTCCAATAAAGGTAATCGTAGCCTCAAGCCTCATCAACCGGGAATGGCTAAAACAGGGGAGGTGCAGCAAGGCTTCGTGGGTAGCTCCCACTGGGGAGCAAGATTTCCCCCTGTCTAGAAGTCCCTTTTTATTCGGCTGTGTGGGCAGTTGGAATTGCGTGCCAACTGCGGGGTTGTCTTGTTCGGAACTGTTCAGTAAGGAATGGGTCCGGCCTTGTGTTGCAGGGGAGCGGGCGTACTCCGCGGTACGTTGATCTAGGCCACGTACTGTGACGGGCGGTACCCCAGTAGCCCTTCCATTGATGGAATCCAAAATCCAATAAGTGTCGTACGTATTAGTTGTGCCCAACTATGTTGGAACGTGAGATGTAAGCATTCCAGCTATTTCTGCATTTTACTTGAAAACCCTAGACACTATTATAATATCACCGGATTTCCTATCAAATCTTTTGGTTAGCGTAAGGTAAAAACTTTTCCATGTTTATGTGTGGGAAGTCTTACATGATACCTTTCTTTTAAAAGGTTTTTGAAAGTTAAGCAACTTTAACCTGTTACTCACACCAGACCCATGTCTGACCCGGAGTTTATTCTTTGTTTTCTTAAACTCTTGGGTACTCAAATTTTTACGAGTGGCCAAGGGATTCAGGTTAGCTTTGACGAACTGTGGAGGAGTAATGGAGCAGGAGGCTTCTGCGTTAGATATATAGTATTCCGTTGTGTGTTCTGTGTTGTCTCTGTATTATGATGTAAATACTAGACAGGTGTTTATAACTGTCTAGTATGTGTTGTATATCTGTGTACTCTTATAGTGGTTGTAAACTATGTAATATTTTATGTTATTAATATAAGTTATTCGTTCCGATGTTTAGATTCTGATGTGTTGTTTCTTCTTCTTCTCTTTCTTTCTCTTTTCTATCCCTTTCTTTCTTATTAGCGATACGACTTCTTGGAGATTTGGAATTTGGGTCGTTACAATGGTATCAGAGCATTAGGTTGAGTGAATACCTAGGCTCTGGAGTGGTGTCTTTCTTGAGAGAGCATATTTGTAATTTTATATATAATTATATATATTTATCTATTTCTACCTGTCTTTTGGATTACCTGCTCAGGTTTTTCCAATATAGTCTATAAAGGTAGATAAGGTAGTGGTGTGTGTGTAACACGATTACTACAATTGGTTGGAGTTTGTATGTTGAGGTTGGAAGTGTATCTATCGAGACTGTAGATCTGATACCGTCTCGAATTACTTTTGTTGTGTTGAAGTATTTCATCGATCTATGAAGGAAACCTGTCAAGGTTCGGAGACATCTTTAAAGTGCAGAGTTTGGTGAGTTGAGTTTGATTTGTTCGGTTGAGCTGAAGTAAGTGATGGTATTTTGATACCTCAGGAAGTTGTAACTGCGTGATGAGATACAATGACTATGGATTGTTTCCAAAGATGTTTTCTTTGGAACAAGTTTGGGAAGTGAGTCTGCTTCGATATTGTGGCTAGATTCAGCAGGATGTTGTGGTGTTTCTGTTTGCTTTGAAGTCCGAGTTTCTCGAAGGGCTTTGGATCGGGAAGTTTGGTTTGGTATTAGCAATGCAACTTGGAATGCTCTATGAGCCGACAGGGAGGTCTTAGCTAAGTAATTTTTCTGAAGGTGGAGTTCAGAAGCTGCAGAGTGAATCCGTTTCTTCAATGGATTGACTAGACCAGTGTAAGCTATTCTGTTTGGTAAAGAGAGAACGGTTTTCTTTGGAAATTTATCTGGGTTGATCGCAGAGTGATTTGCGATTGTTTGAGAGTTCTCTTGGATGGTTGAAGATTTTTCGGATGTCTTCTGGAAAAAACGAAGGTTCGTCAGCATCTGGAGATTGAGTTTTCTTATCGACTAGTATTCCAAGAATGGAACCGGTGGTTCTGTTTGGTTGGAGAATGATTCCTAGAGATGGAAGTTGATGAAGCAACTCAGGTTTCATGGGAATTTCTGAGTTTTCTTTTATGGATATGTTGAACCATATTTCTGGAAGGTGATGTCCAGTGGGTGCTTGTGTTCTTCGTAGCATTTTCTTATCTACTTCGGATCAGAGTTGTGCAGCGGAAGCAGTTTGGAAGTGCTTTTGATTGTCTTTTCCGGATTAGGAGAAATCTGTAGTCTTTTGTTGTTTATGGAGTAGAATTATGTTTTGGTTTTGGATTGATCTTGAGGAGATCATTGTGTTGGGTTGTGCTTTTGGTTCTGATTGTTTCTAGAGGAATCAGCAAGGGATTGAGCTGATCAGTTTGGATGTTGGGAGACAAAATTTGTCTGAAAACTTTTGTGGATAAGGGACGGAGGAATTTGAAATTCGAAGTTGGAGACATCGTTATTGTTGGAGTTTTCTCTGATTCAGGAACTATAAGTTTTGGTAAGTCTGGAAAGCTGACTCAGAGATGTTTGGATCTTTTCTCTGCGTTTTGATTGGATAAGTGTTTAGTTTTCAGGTTTGAATTACCAGTTTGGATAACTGGGATTCGATGAGTTTCACGTATCTGTGAGGGAGTACGTGTATGGTCTATCTCTAGTTTTTAGAACCAGCAGTTAGAGGTTGGTTGTTGAATCAGACTCATCTGTAGTCTGATATGCTGTCTAGTTTGTAGATCTAGATGAATAGGAGCTCTATAACTTAATAGTATTGATTTCTTTTGGAATCTATAGAGCGAGTATCTCGATATTTTTTTTACCGGGGAAACTCGTGAAAGTTCTATCCAAAAATTTTCCGAATAATTAGATTTGATTGATTGGGTGAATTGATTGCTATGGTTGTTAGCATATCATTGGTATATGCTTGTGTTTTAAAATTTAATCTTTAAATAGATTATTAAATTACCTTTGTTTTAAATTTCGGGGACGAAATTCTTTTAAGGCGGGAGGAATGTGATGACCCGGAATTTTAAAGCAATATCAGTTTAATAATCTGAGTTGAAAATTTAAATTGATTTGATAATTTTTGTAATAGGATTTGAATTAATTTAATAATTCAATAAAATAAGTAGTTAAATAGGTATTGTTTTAAAATTCAATTAATAAATAAATCCTGTTTTCTATATAAATTATATATATCTTTAGTAAAATTGTGAATTATGATTTTATTTAAAAGTTAAACTTTTAAAAGAATATTTCATAAATAAATATGGTTTTAAATACATAAGATAAATATTGAAATGATTTGAAATATGTTTAACTCAGGTTTAAATTTAAATAAATAACAATGAGGTTATTTTGATTTTCTTTTAAATATCATATGATAAAATAAATAATTTATTAATAAGAAGACAATTTCTTTTAATAAGTTATTTATGGTCATTAAATGTGGTTATTTTAAAATATAATAATACATTGTTTTAACAAATAAATTTTTAATAAAATTAATTGTTTTTCAAAATTTAAATTGTGTAGTTATATTTGTAAATAAACTAGATTTCAAAAGTTATTTTGAACTTGAATTCAAAGTTTTTAAATTTTAGAGTATAAATGTTTTTAATTTGTTTTGATTTTGAAATATTTGTATAAGTTTAATTTTATAAATATAGTTTGATTTATTCATTTTAAAATCTATATACATGTAAATAATTGCATGTCAATTAATTAACTAAACATATCTTATATTAAACATCTAATTTAAAATACAAGTTAACTAAATTTATAGCTTATTAACATTAATAACAAGTGTAAACTTTTAGAAACATAAATTAACATGTGTTAGAAAATAAGACATTTAAGATGACAATTGTTAATGTAAGAGACAAGTGTCAATATTTCTTTCTTTTCTTTAAATTTAATTAAATAAAATTTTATTTCATATAAAACACTTCCACTCTTTTCATTTCTTTTCTTTTTTTTCAAATCTAAGGCCAAACATAAACCTGAATCAAGTCTGCATGGAAATTCTTCTTACAAATCAAAATAAAATCATCTTCAAAAAGCCTCAGTTCAACATGCAATCAAACCTTCATCTCTGGAATTCAAGCCTGCATATTTTTTTTCCAAATAGCACCTACAATTTTAAATTTTGAAGCCAGCATTTCGGATGCAAGCAATCCTGCATATTTTTGTTCAAATATAAAAGCCTGCCTGCATTGTTTGTCAAAAATCTGGAATTTCATAAAGTATGCATGCAAGTCAATTTCAAAATTTCATACAAATCAGATGCATGAAATCAAGCAGGAAATTCTGCATTTCTGGAATTCAAACCTGCATCAATAGCCTGCATATTTTTCATCTACATCTTCTTCTATATGGATTGTCTACATGCAAGCGAAATCAAGGAGCAAGTGCAGATTTTAAATCAAGTTTTAAACATCAGTAATTCAAGTCTTCATAGCAATTCAAGCTGTTAAAAGAATTCAGAGTTTTTCAAGTTTTTCAAACCAAAAATAGAGGCTCTGCTCATATTTAAACAGGTGAGTAACATCATAATTTAAGTGGTTTAAAGTATAAGTAGGTTGCATGTTTATCACTGATAACAAATATGTTTTATGGATGCATTTATAAGTATATTTATGAATATTCATATGGATGTATAGTGTGCATTGAGGTTGTGTGCTCTGTCTTTATATTGTTTTCCAGACTCAAGTTTCAAATTTTTTACCACCTGATCTAGTCAGTTAGGATTTAATTTTCAAACCAAGAGTGTTTTAATTAGTTAGATTAAGTTTTAAAAACTTAATATTGTTAAAATAAAATCTGGTAACCCAGAATATCAGAGAATGTTGATTAATATGAAAATTTACCGTGAGATTTTAAGTTTCAATAATATGAAATGAATACATGACCAAAACCATGATTTTTAACACCTAAATCAAAATTTATAAACTAGAAACAAGGGTGCATTTCACTGTTGAACAGAAAAGGAAAATGGTGTGATTTCTAATGATCTAACGATTTGGGGATATCAGGACTTTGCTTGTGGGTAGAATAGTAACCATTGAAGCTTGGAAAATAGGAGATGGGGATGCAAATCACCATGGAAGCTGTGATGTTGATTTCTTATCTGTAGCCCTAGTTTAACTAGGTTAGATTTATAGATCTTTCTTGCCTTCTACTGTAGACTGAGTGCATTGGAATTTTGGGAGGTGGAAGAATGGTAGTAGACGTGACTGTGAACGGCGTTTCAGGATTTCTGGTGATCGGGAATGATTGGATGAGGCAATGATAGGTTTTTTGGGAGGGAGGGGGTTCGACTGTCTGGTTCCAGGTTCTGCAATTTAACTCGAATTTGATTTTAGGTTGTGGAGTGAAGAACTGATGGTGGGAGTTGATTGTGGGATTGATTGTTGGTGATTGGAAGTCGCCGATGGTGGTTAAAGATCGCTGGAGGCACGGTGCACGTGCACCGTGCAAAATTGTAGGTTTCTGATGAACTGGGTATAGTGGAGTTTTGAACTCGGAGTATAACTCGAGTATTTCTGTGTTTTGCTCGAAGATTTGGCTTGATGACTCGAAGCAGTTTTAAGGTTGGCTCGGGTAATTTGAATATTACAGTTTTTGGAAAAAAACTGTCTGCAGTTTTAAAATTTAAATCAAAATTTAAATGAATTAGTAGTTATGATAATATTTGAACAAAGTTTAAATCTGCAGTAAGAGTTATAGTTTTAAGGGAGTCTGAATCTTATAAGTTTTAAAATTTGAAAGTGGTTTCAGTTTTTTTTTTTAAAATAAAATAAAAAGAAGATGGAAACCTGGCAGTTTCTGATAATTTAAAATTTTCATTTTGAACCTGAAACAAAGTTTTAAATAGCAAATTTGAATTTCAAAATTAAGTTTAGTTTTCTTAAGGGTTTGAATTTTCAGTTTCTTTTTAAAAAAGGAATTTGAATTTTGAATAAAGAGTTTTAGAATCATGGTTTAAATCAAAAGTTTATTTCAAGTTTAAATTCAAATAATTTAAATATGGAATGGTTCAAGTTTTGAATTTAAAAATCTGGATATTTGAATTAAGTTTTAAAATTTGAATGTTTTCAAACAGGTTTAAATTTAAATTGTTTATTAGAAGTAAATTTGTTTCAAACAAATATTTTGAATTTGATTTACCTTTTTGAATGAAATCATTATAAATGGTTTATAAAGAAAGTTAAATGATTGTTAACTTGAATTTATAATTTAAATAAGTAATGTATTTAAAACTTAGTTTTTAATTAAATTAAGTAAATTAATACTTACCTTATATAAGTTTTAATTTTAAGTAATAAACGTTATTTACATTTATATTGGAAAAGAATATAAATGGAATTTAAATTGGATAATGCTTTGATAAATATCATTTCGAATTTTTGAAATTTGAATTTACATGTTCTAGTATACTTTAAATATTTATAAAGATTATTAAAAGGAAAGGGCTATCTTAGTAATGATCAAGATATTGAAATAATTAAATAAGTAAGATAATTAAGGAGAGACTTATTTAATTATTTTATAATTAATAATTTGGATTAATTTTAATAAGAGATTAATTAGGAAGTAAATTAAGAATAAATAATAGTTAATGATGGTCATTAACTAAGGTTTATTTAGTAATTAATTAATATGATTAATTTTTAATAATTAATTAGATTGATTAATAAATGCAATAAATTGTGAAATTTATTTAAGTTTAATTACTCAATAAAGTAATTAAGACATTAATTACTTAATGTAATTAATGAAGTTTATTGAGATTGGTTTAAATTAATTAATTAAGTTTAATTAAGTTTAATTAATTTTAAACATTGGATTTGATAATAATTACTTTATGTAATTAATGGAATTACTCAATGAAGTAATTAAAGATGATTACTGAATGTAATTAACAGATAATGTTGGGATTGTGAAATAATTTGTATTAAATTATTTTATAAAATTAACCAAGAGATTAATTCAGAAATTAATTAAGGGATAATTAGTTGAATGAAGTAATTAAAGTTGTTAATTACAGATTGAGATTAATCAAGGTGATTATTAATTATGGATTAAGTGAGTTTAATTAGTGAAAGTAATTAATTTAATGGAGTAATTAATTAAATATAATTAAAAGTCATTAATTAATATAATTAATGATGTAATTAAGGTTGATTAATTAAGATTAATTAATTAATAATAAGTGATTAAGTGTAGTTAATTAATTGTAATTAATTAAGGTTAAATGTAATTAATTATAGTTAATTAATTTATGAAGTAATTAAAGGTTAATTACTGTATTAAGTTTAGAGTAATTAATCTTGTGAAATTAATTAAAGTATAATTAATCAGGGGTGATTAATTAAGATTATAAATTAGAGGTTAGTTGATTAATTAATTTGTAATTAATTAATGATGATGCAAGCAAGATTTATTTTGATATAAGTAATTAATTTAATTCATTTTAAATTGATTAAAGATGATGTAATTAATTTAATTCATTTTAAATTAATTATGGATGGTATGTTATAGATCATTGCTTATGAATGGATGATATAGTTGCCTTGAATAAATCTCAGCTATGAGATTAATAATGTTGATTGATATGGATGCATTGGTTGCAATTTGATGATGATATGGATTATCTTTTGATAATGATAATGTGGATTATCTGTGGTTATGATAATGATAATTATCTGTTGTGAATCTATGAATTATCCATCTCTGGGTATATAGATAATATAATTGAATTGTTTTAACGCTAAAACATCTTGGACCTAAAAGACACGCTTTGGATTTCGATGAGACAGGGATCGGGTTTCCATATTTGGATATCCGAAAACCACATCGATCCAAATTAACGATAGGTCGTGAATCTTCTGTGAAGAGTGAAGATTTGAGGTGTAAGGACTATTAGTCAGTATAACTCTGGGGGTGATTCTGTGATGAGTTTGACAGAAATAGTACTTATAGGCTCGAGATAGAGATTAAGAGTTCAAGGGTTATCGTCGTTAACTCTAAGGGTGATTCCAAAACGAGTGTAACGAGATAATGCCTTCGGTTTCATTCGAACCTGGAACGAACTTGTAAGGGTTGAATACTTTCAGAACATCGTCGGGTGGACGATGAGCATTCTAAGATAATGTATCGTATAAAGGTAATCGTAGCCTCAAGCCTCATCAACCGAGAATGGCTAAAACAGGGGAGGTGCAGCAAGGCTTCGTGGGTAGCTCCCACTGGAGAGCAAGATTTTCCCCTGTCTAGAAGTCAGTTGGAATCGCGCGCCAACTACGGGGTTGTCTTGTTCGGAACTGTTCAGTAAGGAATGGGTCCGGCCTTGTGTTGCAGGGGGCGGGCGTACTCCTCGGTACGTTGATCTAGGCCACGTACTGTGACGGGCGGTACCCCAGTAGCCCTGCCATTGATGGAATCCAAAATCCAATAAGTGCCGTACATATTAGTTGTGCCCAACTATGTTGGAACGTGAGATGTAAGCATTCCAGCCATTTCTCTGTTTTACTTGAAAACCCTAGACATTATTATAATATCACCGGATTTCCTATCAAATGTTTTGGTTAGCGTAAGGTAAAAACTTTTCCATGTTTATGTGTGGGAAGTCTTACGTGATACCTTTCTTTTCAAAAGGTTTTTGAAAGTTAAGAAACTTTAACCTGTTACTCACACCAGACCCATGCTTGACCTGGAGTTTATTCTTTGTTTTCTTAAACTCTTGGGTACTCAAATTTTTACGAGTAGCCAAGGGATTCAGGTTAGCTTTGACGAACTGTGGAGGAGTAATGGAGTAGGAGGCTTCTGCGTTAGATATATAGTATTCCGCTGTGTGTTCTGTGTTGTCTTTGTATTATGTTGTAAATACTAGACAGGTGTTTATAACTTTCTAGTATGTGTTGTATATCTGTGTACTCTGATAGTGGTTGTAAACTATGTAATTTTTTATGTTATTAATATAAGTTATTCGTTCCGCTGTTTAGATTATGATGTGTTGTTTCTTCTTTTTCTCTTTCTTTCTCTTTTCTATCCCTTTCTTTCTTATTAGCGATACGACTTCCTGGAGATTTGGAAGTTGGGTCGTTACAATAACTCCCACTCTACTCCTCCTATCTTCATTCATAACATTTTCTAACACTCTCAAGCACTAGAAAGAATGGTGGGAAGAGGAAACTAAAATTCCAAAGCCCTAGTTTTTCTTAGGAATTCAAATTCAAACTATAAATCAAAGAGAAGCTTAGATTGAAGATTCTTGAGGTGTTGTTGAAGAGAAATCAATCTTTGCTTGTGTTAGAGCTTCTATTTCTATATTTGGGTTTAAAGGTGAGTTCTTGAACTCATATCTACGTCGATAGCTTTCATTGTTGTTAGGTATGAATTCCTAACATCTATTCATGTTCATTTGCTTTTGATTTGAATTGATTTGGAGATTTTTTTTTCCAAATTCTGAGGTTTTGAAGTTAAAATCTTTAAAAATCCTATCCTAGATATTTGGACATGTTATTTGGGGTGTATCGAAGAGCCTATAGGGTTAGGTTGTCGCTCGACATAAATCTCTAGCCTTCGTTAATCCCGTTCGCTTTCGAGTCCATTTGGCCATCATTGGCCTAGGAAAAATGTTGCCCAGATCAGGCAACCAGACGTCTGGTTGATCAAGTCCACACGTCTGGTTATGGTCCAGGCAAAAAATAAAAAACGACAGAGACAAATTGTAATGACCCAGAATTTCAGTCATTTGAAATTCGTATATTTAATTGATTTTAAATATACAAAAGTAAATTTTATAAGTCAAATAACTTATATTAAAATATCTGGACTTAATTGGATAATTAAATTGTT
This sequence comes from Allium cepa, assembly GCA_030765085.1. Classification (NCBI taxonomy): domain Eukaryota; kingdom Viridiplantae; phylum Streptophyta; class Magnoliopsida; order Asparagales; family Amaryllidaceae; genus Allium; species Allium cepa. The sequence continues at coordinate 379,387,113 of CM060932.1, forward strand.
AATTTAATATTTGAAATTGTAGAAATAATTGGAAACTGAATTAAATGTGAATAAAAATGATTTGTCAAGTGATACTAAATCTTTTTTGAATTAGATTGATGTTATAGAAGTTTAAAATTTAACTAAAAGTCAAATTGTAAAAATTGAATATTTTAATATTTAAATTGGTTTGTAAAAATAGTCATTTTTCAAACAGTCTCGGATTTCGACAAAACCAGTTTCATTGGATCCATAATGTTATTGTAAGATTTCAAATTTCGTGTCAATCGGATTTACGGTTTGTCCGGGGCAAGCTAAAACACATAGAAATCGGTTTAAGTAAATTTTAAATTTAAATAATTCGGTTCGAAAACTTATCTTTCAAATACAATCGAATTGGTTCTCGATATATATTCCATTGCGTTTGGAATATGGGTAAAACATTATAAACGCCAGGCAGCACGTTCCATTTCGTGTTTGAAATTTTTTCGGGTGAATAATGTTTTTCTATTCTCTATAAAAGGCCCCCTCTTTCTTCATTTTTCACAAAACCCTACTAGGGTTGGGGCTAGCCGCCACTTCCCATTCTAATGGCCAGAATTTTGATTCGTTCCTCCTCATTTTCCTTCAAATCCACCAATCAATTCGCGAAACTTCCTAAATGAAAGTTGTAGACAACGTCGAAAAATATAAATCCAACGGTCGAGACTGGGTTTCAAGCTATGGATCGACGTTAATCCTCGCTCAAATATGCTGCAATAGGCACGTATTTCAAGGCATAGCCATGACCGAACTTCTTCATATTCAAGTCGAAGGAGGAGCATGGGATTGCCGTTCGTTTGGCGTTGCTTGATCGTGGTAGAAGTGGATGTTGGTAGTGCAGCTAGCTCGGGTTTTGGGCGGCCATGGGCTTGTTTTGTACGTATAAAACCTGGGAGAAGAAAAGCAAATGACGGCCAGATCTGAACCAAAGGGGATTGACGGCAACGATTGAAAATAGGGTTTGAAATGGAAAATAAATTGTAAATTATATATATTTCTTAATTCGTGCAAACTTTAAAACACCATAACTTTTTCATACAAGGTCCGTTTCGCACAAAACGAATTGTGTTAGAACCGTATTGACGAGCACTATGCGATGGAGCTGGTTTGGGTTTGATTGAAGCTAATGTAAATTTTGGGTAAAATTAAACGGTCGTTTAATTTTATTCGTAATAAAACGCTGAAATCACGACTACAAACAATGTGAGTACAACTCACTCTTTCCAACTCATTGATATTTTTATATAAGTGAGAAATAAATATTTTATGATGATTGATGATTGTTTGGATGATATATGATATATTGATTGGTATTTGGATATATACCAGCCTAGTGGAGCAGATGACCCACGTTCCCGTGTGTGAGCGGATGACTCTTTGTACGCATGTCTGCCTTGAAGCGGACATTGTATACATATTCTAATATGTATGTTGGTTGTAGGTGACAGGTTGGAGGGATCCATTTGGATTCCTCACCAGTATCGATTTATTTACAAGTATATATATATATATATATATATATATATATATATATATATATATATATTGTTATCATATGATATATGATGTTTGGATGCTGTGATTGATGTATTTGGTGTTGTTGTAGCATTGGGCCTATTTTGGAGTTTTAAAAATGCTAAAGTAACGATTTTGAATTTAAAAGAATTTTAAAGTGATTTTTGAAATAAATGTTTTATTGAATTTTTGAATCTTTAAGAATTAATTTATTTTGAATAAATAAAAGTTATAATTTTTATGTTATAAAAATTATGATGTTTTGGGAAATATAACTGAAATTATGATTTTAGTGAAATAAAACCAGAATATGATTTTTGAAAAATAATACTTTAGTATGATTTTGGAGTTATATAAGCTCTAATAACGATTTGTAAATTTATTAAAAGAATTGGTTTATTTAAATTGAGATTTTTGATTAATTTTAAATGGTTTATATATAAGATTTATAAAATTTATATTTTATACATCAAAATAAATTAGTTATAAAGGAGTTTTGGAATTGTTAAAATGAAGTATAAGTAAATCTTATAAGTAAATAAGATTTATGAAGTTGTGAAGTTATTAAAAGAATGAATTTGGTAAATAAATGAATTATAAGTTATTAACTTATAATTTGGATTTGGCAAATAAATGAGATGTAAATGGAATTGGTTAATAAAGGAATTTTGTGTATTGAAGTTTTTATAAAATATAAAATTGAATTTATAAACATTATTTAACCCAAAATCAATTGAATTAGATAAGAAAATAGGAAAGCTTATTAAAGGAGATATATCCACGATTTTGGCAATGCATAATCCTTTGATGAATATATAGAAGCAATGAATTTTGTAAACGATATATATTCACGATTTTGGACAGTGAATAATATATTAAATAAAATGGATATTTTTGGAAAGTGAATATTATTAAATTGAATAAAATGTTTTAAAGATGTTTTAAAATATGTTAAGGATCGAAACCATAGATTTCAACATTTACTGTTGAAATAGACGTTTTCGAGAAATAAGAAAATGATGGACTATAACACTGATGTTATAGTATGTGATTTTTCGAAAGGAAATGATTTTGTATAGTATTAGGATTTATATACCTATCTAATTTTCGAATCCCTATACTAGTGATTTTGGGTTGTCGTAACGATATTTTACGCAGCATTAGTTTTGACCTAAATAAATGTGTTAAGAGAATGTTTTCCTTAAAGAATAAAATATATACTTAATCGTGATTTAAATATATGTAATATTTTCTAAGTGTTGAAAACAAATTGATTTGTGAATTACATATTATTAAATAAGTATATGGAAATGTTTTCCAATATAGAGGTTGAAATGGTTTGAAATATATCTTTTTAAAGATAATTTGAAGTGAATATTTGGCAAATAAATTAATTAATAAAAAATTAATTAAGAAGGGCCTAATGATTGTTATGGTGCTGAATATTTGTTTGTTTTCTTTGATAGATAAATAACCGACTATCAGACTTGGCCAAAATTTTAGTTCCTCAACTTGATGTGGGAACTATTTAGTCGTACACTTAGTACGTAGCCTTCTGTGTAGCCTTGATTATCGTTTGTGTTGATGATGTTGATTCGTATAGTGCGGAGTATTACTCCAATCTATTGAGCTTCCTTCTTGGCCCGAAGGATAGCAAGTTGAAAGTTGAAGACGTGATAGGTCTATGAGACTTATCTTCTGCGAGGTTGAGAAACGCTTTTGAGTTGTTGGTGCGAAGAGACCGAGATCAGTTTATCCGAAAACCACTTCGGACCAACGTATATGCGACGATTGTGCAGGTTTCTTTGTGATGATATTGATATTCCAGATTTTCATAGTGGGGGACTGCTTGTTGATCGTTTGGGGTTAAAATCCCAATATACATCCAGTAGCAGTGGTCTCTTCATTTATGAAATATCCAATGCGAGGACTATTCGCTACTAATCCTAGGGATTTCCTGATAGGAGGTGGTAGGAAAGTACCGCCGGTTTGTCATGTTCCTGGATAACTTGTATGGATGTTTGTCTGACATTGCATTTCTATAGATTACGTACATTGGTTTTTACAAATGTACATCAGTGGTGGCGGAAGGCAATTTCTCTTAGCTTAACACCTTCCTTGAGACGTATGCGCTTAAGGGTTGTATTTTTATGGAAGGCAATTAGTAGTCAATGGAAATGGCCGTGTGGCATTCAAATTGATGCGATATGTGATTGTGAAAGGTAATCGTTACCTCATCAGGCCTCATCAACCGAAAATGACCAAAACAGGGTTAGATGCAGCAGGGCTATGTGGGCCATTCCCATTAGGATATGATCATCCTCTTCTAGATATATCTTTAGATGCTATGACATCGTGTATCTGATTATTGTGGTTTGTATGCCATGAGAGCCCTCGGTAAAGGTCGGTAACGACCGGAGGATGATATATTCGGTGCCATCAAGTTATAGAGGTGGGCCGGTCTTGTGTTGGTAGAGGATCCTTAGTGATGGTCCTCGGTACATTTTTCTAGAGATGTACTGCCGGAAGGTAGTCCCTTCACCTGGTCATTTCTATGGAAATCCAAACCCCACTACGTGTTTGCCATTTTGATTGTATTACCCAGTTGGGCTATATGCTAGAATTTATTAATATTATTTGTATATAGTAGACTCTACTATAATATAAGAGGATTTGATATGATATGTTTTAGTTATCGTATGGTAAAAACATGTCCGTGTTTATGTGTGGACTTGTCTTACGATATACTTTTGTTTTGAAAACTAAGGAAAAGTTAGGTAATTTGATAAATTCAGTTGAGTGTTTTTCTCACGCTGGTTTACCAGACTGATCCCGGCGTTCTTCCTTTTCAATGCTCGGGCCAGACCAAGTGTATTTACAGATCTAGATTTGATGCCTTTGAAGCTTTAGTTGGAGAGCTGGAGATCTTCATCTCGTATACGCGTATCTGGTTTGATTATTGATTATCCACTGTGCTTTGTTTGTTGTTGTATATTATCAGCATTTGTGAGGACAGGTTATCATAACTGTTCAAGCTGATAACTATTGATTGATTGTTGAACTCTGATTGATGCATATATATATATATATATATATACAGTTTTTATTTTATAAAGATCATTGATAAGATATTATATGTTTTCCGCTGGGATGTGAGATTCTGTATTATTTTTTTGTTTTATCTTCTCTCTTTCTTCTCTTCTCTTCTTCTCTCTTCTTTTCTTTCTCTTGACTTTCCGTCAGTCAGTGCTTTTTGGGTCGTACATGTGTGGTTTATTGTCGATTCAAAGAGTACAGATTTGCGGGTCGTCACACAAATTGCAGACGTCTGATTTATTGATTCAGACGTCTGGTTAGGGTTTAGACGTCTGCTTTGTAATTCAGACGTCTGGGGGTTTTATGAATTATTTCTAGAACCCAAATCCAAACGTCTGGATTAACCCTCAGACGTCTGGAGCTGTTCAATTTTGCCTATTTGCCTATTTTTTTGAGTAAATTTCCAATGTTTATCGATTTTTGTTGATCCGATTAGTTGTTATCACTTTTATTGACTTTGATGACTTCTTTTTCTGGATTTTTGGAATATCCATTTTGATGGATTTGGTATTGATTTTTTTTGGATTTGATTCACGTCTTCGAATGTGAATTTTTGGTGATCGATTGTTTTTACAATCGTTTTCCGTGATTTGTCGCTTTAAAATACAAAGGTTTCTATACTAGAAGTAATATTCAAAATCTTTCACAAATCGATTTCAACGTTACTTTTAATACAAAACTCGTTTTCAAAACCGTTTTTCGGTCTATTAGTATATACAAACTTTTACCTTATTCGTATGAGAAATCTAATTAAACGACTTAGAAAAACAAGTGGTATGAAACACTTGCGTTTTCTTTGTCGGTTAATTCTTGGACTTCTTCGATAGAACTCTTGTGACAATTTTCGAGTGGAAATCTATAATTTGTTCGTAAATACTTAAGTTAAGCCAGTGGCTATGGGACATGAAGCTAAACTCATTTATTTACTAGTTTAGTGTAATTCACACTTCTTTTTGATCAATGGTGATTATTTTATGGTTTAGACTAGCGATATGCGATGTCTCTTTGTCCGCGTGGGGGACCGTACCTCGTTTTGTGGTGCTTTATCTCATTTTTATAGGCTGGCGACCTATGGGTTTTATGGAGTTTTGATTCATCGGACGTACCGTTGTTGTACTGCGTCGTTGTTTCGAATTATTTGAGTTTCGAGTTTAGTGGACGTACCGTTATTGTACTGCGTCGTTGTTTCGAATTATTTGAGTTTTGGGTTCATCGGACGTATCATTACTGTACTGCGTTGTTGCACCGACTCTATGGTTAGCGACCATGGGATAACGACCCGTTTGTGATACATATGTTGGTGATTTTTCGTGCTCACGTTTGCGATAGGCCTCCTCCTTTTTGTGATTTTGGATTTTTAGTTGATGATTTCTAGAATTTGTGTTTCACCAATTTTGATTATATGCATTGATAAGTTTTATCAATATTTGTGGTTTGGTGAATGTGCTAAAGAATATGACATTCCTTTTGGTGTATGAGATTCTTGAGATATGGTATGATTTTTTGTTTGTTGTTAATTGCATTCTTGACATAGTATGGCATTATTTTTATCATATATTTTGGCATATCTCTTATCCTATCTCATTATATCTGATATTTATAGCTAGACTGATCCGTTTATTATTTTCTTTTTAAATAATACTCGAGTCAGACTGAGGTATTTTAGGTGCTTCTACTTGAATTCTTATCAGAGTCCGTCATCTGACTTTTGGCTAACTACTTCAGCTCAGTAGTTTTTTCTTTTATGCATTCAAGATAGAGACTCCTTGATGTATACATATTCTTTTGTCTAGCACTTGTATCTATTCTTTTGTGATGCAGTGGATCTTACATGACTACTAATTTGATGTACACTTTTATGTATTATATTCATATCTATTTCCGCTTTTTTGATATGAATATCTGTGACTGATTTGATTTACACTTTTTTATATTTGTCTCCAAAGCCCACGTAGCCACTGTGTAGTAGCTTTGAGTTTGTATCTGACGTGTCGGATTTCCTCTTGAAAATACTATTTGACATATCGGTACTCGCACAAAGCAATTACACAGATGGCCACTCCTCAACAGCCTTATTCTTCGTGCTAGTTGATGGCATTACTCCGTAGTGTCCTTGGCTTGTGTGAGTATAGAGGTGGGGCATCACAGCATGGTATCAAAGCCAAACTTTGAAACAATATAGAATAATCTCGAAAGGATCATTGTCCTAAGTCTTTGTTAGGAATCGTTCCTTAGGATTTATTCGAGTCATCGGACCCGTTCTATCCTATTTTCTTTTATGATGCCTTATTTTACAATCATGATTGTTTGATATTCATTTTGAGAATAACCATTTTCTTCTTTCTTTCTTTCTTTCTTTCTTAAAGAAGAGAAATGGTTAGGCCAGGCCGTCCCAGCGTCGGTCAATCTAGTGCTACTCCTCAGGATGGAGTATTCATGTCTACCCAATAGCTTTTAGATCTTGTAAAGCATGCTCAAGCTATCGGACCCATTCCAAAGGCTACTCATCCTAGATCTGGATTTGCACGTTTGTGCAGAGATTATACCGATTGGGGTGGAAGGCCATTCAAGGGATCTGAAAGTGTTATAGAAATCCAAGCTTGGCTTAGATCATGTGACCGCATCTTTTCTCGCATGAATCTTGTTGACCTCCATCGAGTCCAAGTGGCTTCTAGCATGCTCCAAGAAAGAGCATTAGATTGTTCTGAACTTTTGATTTTGAAGATTACGAAGCGGATCATACTTGGAAGAAATTCCATGAAAGATTCGAATTAAAGTTTGTGCCGGTGGCTGAGAAGATAACTTGAGCCTGACGCTTTATTGACCTTGTTCAAGGTGAATCTTCTGTGACGAGTTACGTCGCATCTTTTGAGTCACTCTCGAAATATGGGGTCGATTATATTAATACCCCATTGAAGAAATCAGAGGTTTGCTTATGGGTTGAATAAGAACCTCAATAAGCCTCTACTCCTGAAACTGGAAGTTTCTTTTGATCAGCTTGTTGATATCGCTCTTCAACTTGAAGAGGCCGATAAAGAAGGGGATGTTGAAATTGTGGGTGTCCAACAAAATTTCAACATCAACAAGAAGAGGCATATTAAGTTCAAGCCCAATCCCGACAAGAAAGGGAAATAAGCAACTTCGGAAGCAAAGACTCCTACCTCTAGTCGTGGACAATGCTACAATTGTGGTTCTAAGGACTATTATGCTAATGGGTGTTTAAAACCCCTTTTTTCATTAATGCAAAAGTTCAGGCCATCTTCTATCTTCATGTCCCAAACTTCCAAGCGAGAAAGAGGGAAAGCTAAATGTTGTTCAAGCTCCTAGTAACACTTCTCTTGGTCAAGGTATTTTCATTCTATCCTTGATGGCATTATTATGTTTCGTGATCATCATATTCGAGTTCTTTTTGATACGGGTGCATCCCACTCTTTTATATCAAAAGAACTTGTTGATACTTTTTCTTTAAATGCTATGGCCTTGATGACTTCATTGAGAATTGTGAATCCATTTGGTGGATCCGCAACACTCAGTTTACTTTGTAAAGATGTCAAGATTATTTTATGTGATTATGCTTTTTGAGCCGATTTGCATGCTATGCATTACTTAAGCATCAGACCGATTTTGGGAATGGATTGGCTTATCCGTTATGAAGCCCATATCCCATGTCCTGAGAGGACTATTAATCTTCAACATTGTCAATCTGTTAAGCTGATTTCTATTGTCCTTAAAAATTCAAATCCCAATTCGTTGGCAGCCTTATATTATCTAAATCCCGATGATGACGAAAATGACGATGAGGAAGATGTCATTGTTCGTGAATTTTTCGACAAATCTGAGCCCATTTTAGGATTACCACCTAAGCGAGCAATCGAGTTCAGAATTAATCTAATCACTAGAGCTCTATCTATCACCCTTCCTCCTTATCGTATGTCCAATAAGGAAAACGAGGAGATGCATAAACAATTATCCAAATTGGAATTGAAGAAATTCATTCATTCTTGTTCCTCTGCATGGGGAGCTTCAGCTATTTTTGTGAAGAAATCCGATGGTACGCTTAGGCTTTACGTTGACTACCGCAAGCTCAATGACCTCACCATCAAGAATAAATATTCCTTACCTCGGCTTGATGATTTATTTGATTAACTTAGTGGTGCTAGAGTCTTTTCATAGTTAGACTTAGCAACTGGTTTCCATCAGCTTCGTATTACAGAGGATAGCATTCCTTTGACATTATTCTGTACTCGTTATGGATCTTATGAATGGCTTGTTATGCCATTTGGTTTAACGAATGCTCCAGCTTATTTCGTTTACCTTATGAATTGAGTTTTCAAAGACTTTCTCGATCGATTTGTTCTCATCTTTATAGATGATATTCTTGTTTATTCTAAAACCGAGGAAGAGCATGAAAAACATCTTCGGATTGTGTTGGAAACTCTTAGGAGCAATCAATTGAAAGCAAAAAATTTAAGGGCCGCTTTTGGCAATCTCATGTGAAATTTCTCGGGAATATTATTTCTGAATCCGAAATTTCCGTGGATCCTTCAGAGATTGAAGCGATTCAAAATTGAAAGAGACCGGAGAGTGTTACGGAAATCCGTAATTTTCTTGAATTGGCGGGCTATTACCGTCGGTTCATAAAAGACTTTTCTAAAATTTTCGTGCCTCTTACTAGTTTGACAAAGAAGAAAGTTAAGTACATTTTGTCAAACAAATATGAAGCTTCTTTTTAGAAATTAAAAGAACTCCTTTCCGATGTTCCTATTCTTGTGATTTCCTAAGGTAACCAAGACTTTATTGTTTATTCTGATGCCAGTCGTATTGGTTCGGGAGCCGTTCTCATGGAAGGGGAACGTGTTATCGTTTATGTTTCTAGGCAATTAAAGCCTGCCAAGGCCAGATATGCCACTTATGATTTAGAGCTCGTGGCTACCGTTTTCGCCCTTAGAATTTGGCGTCATTATCTTTTGGGAGAGAAATTTGTTCTCTACACCGATCATAAATCTTTGAAGTATTTATTTTCTTTAAAGGAACTTAATTTTCGTCAACAACGTTGGCTTGAGTTCCTTTCATCTTATGATCTTGATATTCTTTATACTTTCGGAAAAGGAATTCGTGTTGCCGATTCCCTTAGCGGAAAACATCAAGCAGTTGTTTCTATGATGGTATCTGAATGGAATGATCTCGAGACTTTGTCCAATTGTAAGATCGAGATCGCGAATTCGATTCATGTGTATCTCTTGTTTTATGTAGTCATGAGGCTCATCCTTCTCTTTTTGACCGCATTCTTGAAGCTCAAAACCATGATCCTGAATTGGTTCTTCTTAGCCAAAATTGTAGGGGTCAAAATAAGGTTGATGTTTTGAAATACTATGATGTTGATGCTCGTGGAGGTATTCGAAAATTTGGTAGACTTATCGTGCCAAATATTAGCGATCTTCATAAAGACATTTTAGAAGATTCTCATCGTTCTAAATTTACCATTCATCCCAGTAGTAGTAAAATGTACACGGATATGAAGCCACTTTATTATTGGGATGTAATGAAATCTGATATTGCTTACTTTATTAAGAGTTGCATAACTTGCCAACTCATAAAGGTCGAGCATCAAAGGCTCGGTGAGTTGTTGCAACCTTTGGACATTCTCGTTTGGAAGTGGGATCAGGTCTCCATGGACTTTATTGACGGTCTTCCTCGATCTCGTTCGGGTCATGATAGTTTATGGGTGATTGTAGATAGACTAACAAAATCCGCCCATTTTATTCTCGTTCGGTCTAATTGGACCGTATCTCTTTTGGCCGAACTGTATGTTAAGAAAATTTTAAATTGCATGGAGTTCCTACTTCTACTGTTGGTGATCGTGATCCATTGTTTACTAGTGGATTTTGGAAGAGTCTTCAAAAAACTTGGGGAACGAAGCTCAATTTTAGCACTGCTTATCATCCTCAGTTCGGTAGACAAACCGCGCATGTGAATTAAACTCTTGAAGATCTTCTTTGTGCATATGTTCTTGATTTTGGAGGAAGTTGGGAAGATCATATTTCTCTTGTTGAGTTTTTCTGTAATAATAGCTTCCAATCTCGTATTGGTATAGCACCTTTTGAGGCACTGTGCAAAAGACCATGCCGATCTCCTTCTTATTGGCTTAAGGTCGATGAGAAGCTGGTTTTAGGCCCATATTTTATTCGTGATTCCACATAAAAGATTGACCTTATTCGTTATAAAATGAAAGAAGCTCAAAGTAGACAAAAATTCTATGTCGATAACCGAAGAAGAAATTTAGAATTCTATGTGGGAAATTTGGTGTTTATTTGTGTTTCACCTATGAAGGGTGTTGTGCATTTCAGTCGATCGGGAAAATTAACACCTCGATATATTGGTTCATTTCCCATCGCCGAACGCATTGGTTCTGTGGCTTATCGCCTTTTATTACCGGCTCAATTTTCTGTTGTTCACGACGTTTTCCATGTCTCTCAACTATGGAAATGCCTTAGGGATTCCGATTCTATTCTTGAGCCTAGTGTTATTGAAGAAATTGAAGTTTCACGTAATTTGACTTATGAGCAACCTCCTATTCGTATCATTGCTACGGAGGTTAAACGCCTTCGAAATAAAGATGTTCTGCTTATGAAGGTTCAATGGTCCTCAAATCCTAAGGATTGTTCTTGGAAATCCAGAGAATTCATCGAGCGAACACATCCAGAATTACTCTCTCGTGCTTCTTGAGGTGAACCTCTTATTTCAAATTTTCTTTTGTGTTGATATGCTTATATGGTTGTTACTCTTTATTTTCTTCTTAAGAATCATGAGGATGCAATTTCTTTAAAGAGGGAAGTCTATAACAACCCGCATATTTTGCAAATATATATTTAAATAATTTATTTAAATATAGCATTGATAGCCGGATTGAAGTCCAAAATGCTACCTTTTGTAAACAGTCGAATTAGGACTCGGGACCCCTTCCATTGAGTTCAAAACGGCATTTGCGACCTTTTTGTGTATAAATATCGATATGTTTGAAGTTGATTAGAATTTTGGTATTTTTATTTGGGGCTTTGGGTTTAGGTTTCGGCCCACTAAGAGAACCCAACTTCTCTACATAATAACTCCTACTCCACTCCTCCCCTCTTCATTCAAAACATTTCCAAACACTCTCAACCCCCAGAAAGAATGGTGGGAAGAGGAAATTAAAATTCCTAAACCCTAGTTTCTCTTAGGAATTTAAATTCAAGTTATAAATCAAAGATAAGCTTAGATTGAAGATTCTTGAGGTGTTGAAGAAAAATCAATCTTTGCTTGTTTTAGAGCTTCTCATTTCTATATTTGGGTTTAAAGGTGAGTTCTTCAACTCACATCTACGTCTATGCTTTCATTGTTGTTAGGTATGAATTCCTAACATCTATCCGTGTTCATTTGCTTTTGATTTGAATTGATTTGGTGATTTTTCCAAATTTTGGGATTTTGAAGTTAAAATCTATAAAGATCCCGTCTTGGATATATGAACATGTTATTTGAGGTGTATCGAAGAGCCTATAGGATTGGGTTGTCGCTTAGCATAAATCCCCAGCCTCCGACGCTCGTCCGATCGCTTTCGAATCTATTTGGCCATCATTGGCCTAGGCAAAATGTTACCCAGATCAAGCAACCAGACATCTGGTTGATCAAGTCCAGACGTCTAGTTATAGTCTAGGTAGAAAATAAAAAATGGTAGAGGCAAATTCCAGACATCTGATTTATTGGTTCAGACGTCTGGTTAGGGTTCAGACGTTTGCTTTTTAATTCAGACGTCTGGAGGTTTTTTGAATTATTTCCAAAACCCAAATCCAGACGTATAGATTAACCCTCAGACTTCTAGAGCTATTCAGTTTTGCCTATCTGCATATTTTTTGAGTAAATTTTCAATGTTTATCGATTTTTGTTGATCCGGTTAGTTGTTATCACTTTTATTGACTTCGATGACTTCTTTTATCTTGATTTTTTGAATATCCACTTTGATGGATTTGGTATCGATTTCTTTGGATTTGATTCACGTCTTCGAGTGTGAATTTTTGGTGATCGATTGTTTTTACAATCGTTTTCTACGATTTGTCACTTTAAAATACAAAGGTTTCTATATTACTAGTAAATATTCAAACTCTTTCACAAATCGATTTCAACGTTACTTTTAATATAGAACTCATTTTCAAAATCGTTTTCCAATCTATTAGTATATACAAACATTTACCTCATTCGTATGAGAAATCTAATTAAACGACTTAGTGAAACAAGTAGTATGAAACGCTTGTGTTTTCTTTGTCAATTAATTCTTGGACTTGTTCGATTGAACTGTTGTGACAATTTTCAAGTGGAAATCCAAATTTTGTTCGTAAATACTTAAGTTAAGCCAGTGGTTACGGGACATGAAGCTAAACTCACTTATTTACTAGCTTAGTATAATTCACACTTCTTTTTGATCAATAGTTATCATTCTATGGTTTAGACTAGCGATATGTGATGTCTCTTTGTCCGCGTGGGGGACTGTACTTCGTTTTATGGAGCTTCGTCTCATTTTTATAGGCTAGCGATCTATGGGTTTTATGGAGTTTCGGTTCATCGGATGTACTGTTATTGTACTGCGTCGTTGTTCCGAATTATTTGAGTTTCGGGGTTCATCGGACGTGGCATTATTGTACTGCGTCGTTGTTCCGAATTATTTGAGTTTCGGGGTTTATCAGACGTGGCGTTATTGTACTACGTCGTTGTTCCGACTTAATTGAGTTTTGGGTTCATCGGACGTATCGTTATTGTACTGCATCGTTATTCGAATTATTAGAATTTTAGGTTCCTCGGGTGTACCGTTACTGTACTACGTCGTTGCATCGGCTCTATGGTTTGCGACCATGGGATAGCAACCCGTTTGTGATACACGTGTTGGTGAGTTTTCGTGCTCCCGTTTGCGATAGGCCTCCCCGTTTTTTGGTTTTTCTGGATTTCTAGTTGATGATTTCTAGAATTTGTGTTTCACCAATTTTGATGATATGAATTGATAAGTTTTATCAATATTTGTGGTTTAGTGAATATGCTAAAGAATATGACATTCTTTTTGGTGTATGAGATTCTTGAGATATGGTATGATTTTTTGTCTGTTGATAATGCATTCTTTACACAGTATGACATTATTGGTATCATACATTTTTGGCATATCTCTTATCCTATCTCATTTTATCTGATATTTATAGCTAGACTGATCCGTTTATTATTTTCTTCTCAAATAATAATCGGGTCATACCGAGGTATTTCAGGTGCTTCTACCTGAATTCTTATCAGAGTCCGTCATCTGACTTTTGGCTAACTACTTTAGCTTAGTAGTTTTTGCTTTTATACATTCGAGATGGAGACTCCTTGATGTATGCATATTCTTTTGTCTAACACTTGTACCTATTCTTTTGTGATGTAGTGGATCTTACATGACCACTAATTTAATGTACACTTTTATGTGTTATATTCATATCTATTTTCACCACTGTGATATGAATATCTGTGACTGATTTTTGTTATGCGTATTTTATATTTGTTTTCGAAGCTCACTTAGCCACTGTGTAGTAGCTTTGAGTTTGTATATGATGTGTCAAATTTCCTCTTGAAAATCTATCTGACATATCGGTACTCGCACAAAGCAATTACACAGTTGGTCACTCCTCAACGGCCTTATACTTCATGTTGTTGACGGCATTACTCCATAGTGTCCTTGGAAGGTGTGAGTATAGAAGTAGGGCGTCACAATGTAACATAAATTACTTTGAAAAAAATTATATACATTTGAAAGTTTTGTTAACAATCATAATTTTAGAGATCTTATTAAAAGTTTTGAAAAAAAAGATTTTAATTTCTTAAAAAATTTCCAAGTTAATTTAAAAGAAAACGGAGTAATTTTTTTTATTTTTAGATGCCATATGCTTAGTAAGCAAAGAAGTTAATGGGTTAGGAAGTTGGGATTTTAGTTTACAGCATTAGTGACAGTAAAATAAGATATAGTTGGTGACAAGAAAACAAGTTGTTTAACATGGAATCTCTTTTTTCATACCCTGTCAATAGGTGAAACAAAGTCATTTTAAAATAACTCTTTTTAAAATTTTAAGAATTTAAAAGTGAATTTCCTTATGTGGACTATGCTTGAAAAGTTAGAAAAGAATTTGGGGACAAAAGAGAAGTTCCAAGTTACAGTGGAAAAGGGTACACACGAAAAGGATGGAAATATGGAGTTCTCTATCTAAACATTTTTTTCGACATAAGAATATAGGTTAAGAAAACTGGGTTTTTCAAATTTTGGATGTTAGAAAATTATGTGCTTGGTCTTTGATAGTAGGATTGGATACAAAATTGATTGAATTATACTTCTACTCATAGAAATGTGGGAAAATTTGGATGCGAAAACAAAGATTTGATTTTCAAAATGTGCACACATATAGAATATTAGGTATATATAGGTTGCGTACATCATATTTTCAAAATTGTTTTAAGATATACCTTATATAGGAGGCGCCATTTAGAATTATTTTTCATACATGCAATATATGTTGTGATACACCATGCATCTATATACTATTGGTTGCAAAATTGGTTGCACACTAATTAGTTGGTTAGTTTAGATTAGTTGCATGTTATGTTATATGATTCGGCCCTTGATGAATTTCAGGGACGAAATCCACTTAAGGGGGAGAATGCAACACCTCGTAATTTTTACGATAATAAATTTAAAAAAATTAGTAAGTAAGTACTAATGCAAAAAAATATATATAAATTTCAGAATTGGCTACGAAACTTGCACCACAGGGGTCGTGGCGATTTTCTGACCAAATTTTATATATGCAGTTTATCGATCGGAGTTCAAGTGAAAAAGTTATTAGCATTTGAAGTTTTCAAATCGAAATCAATTATATGAGTAATTAAGGGAAAAAATGTTATTAATGAAAATAACTAACATTAATTGATGATAACATTTACTTAATGTTTAATTAAGTGAACACAAAAAGAAAAGGTCTCGATTGGCTGTAGAGGGAAACAAATCAATGAAATTATATGGCATAATTAATTAAAATAATTCATATCAACTAATTGACCCTTACATTGGGAAGGTCGACCGGTAGCGATCGACAAGTAGGGCTCGGCGACCCACCGGTTGAGTTGTCAAATCTAAGATTTTGACATAGCCGAACGACCTGGATTTAAAGTAAAAGAATCTAAGGTTTGCATTGATTTGAACCCCTATAAATACGGCACTAACCCTTCACTTTTCCTCTCGTATTTTCTTAAGCGATGACAAAGCTCTGCCATTTTCTCTTCTCCAAAAAATTCTTAATTCTAAAAATAATTATACTTTATGTATGCATATATAAGTGGAGAATAGAAGAGGATAATCGAGAAGAATAATAGAGTCGTAGTGTCAAAGGATAAGTAGAGTCCACTTCAACCTTTTAAGGGTTATTAAGAAATAAGCGAGTATTACCTTGGTTGCATTAGGCAATCTAAATGGGACAGTTAGCAAGGCTCGGCGCTACGCTTGTATGTGTTTGGAACCATCTTAGGGAGTAGAAGCTTGATGTGCACATAAAAGTGTATATTCATACTCACATATTTAATCTTATTTTATTTAATAAATGAACATAATTGGATATTTTACATGTTTAAACCAAAATTCAAAAATGCTTTCAAGTCATCATTTATGCATCCATTTAGGGGTAAAATAGTAATTTTGTGCATGTATTAATTTTTAGAATATTTATTTGCACAGTTTATTTTTATTTTTAGGAAATTGGATGATGAAAAGGAAGAGGCTTCATAAAAATATGCATGCACAAGAGAAGGAAGCAAAAGAATGAAGAAATAAATCCTCATGCAACATGAAGGACCCCACCTACCCACTTACAATGATCCACAGTTAGGAGCTGATGCGCATGTTAATGGGGATTAAAGTTACATGCACACTTAATAGAGGATTAATTAGAAGCTAATGATAACTTGGTGGCCACACTTCCTTAAGGGCAATTTGAGTAGTCCCCTAAAATATGCATTAGTGTCTTAGGCATTTATAAATACCCCTTATGTTTCATGTAATGAAGCATTGAGCACCAGCTTCTAATTAATTTATTGGTAGCCACAAATGTAACATAAACTTGCTTTCTTTTTAATGGCTTCTTAGCCTTTTCTACATGTAATTTTCTTATTTGCAATTTTAATTCATGCACTTTTAATTCATGTTCTTTTCTTTTTTTTTCTTATATTAGTAGTTTAGATCTTTTTCCTTTATGCAAGTAATTAGCTTTTAGTTTATTTCAATTAGTACACTTTTTCCTCTTGTTTATGTTTATGTTTATGTTTATGTTACAACCTACATTTGTTGAAATGATAACAAGTATGAAAAGCTAAATACCTTCAATTTAGGGGTAATGAAGCTCTCTTAATCATGTAGATTCAACATATTGGCTAATTTATGATCACTTTTGTGCTTAATGGAATGTTTGATATGGTAAAATTTTTGTTGTTTAACTTTGTATTTGATAGGCTATGTTGTTGACACCAAATAAGCTACGCTTAAATAAATATAAAAACAAATTACCTCTTCATCTACATATGATGTTAGTAATTAAGTGGATTTTAGAATCAAAATTTGATGGTCTACATTACTAATCAATAGTAAATAGATCATGCTAAGAATAGATTTTGTTTTTAACTTCACTATCATTTTCATGAGAGTTAACAAGTGGTCTGGAGAATGTGTTAAAGTTCGATGGTTTATGATGGGCTAGTTAAAAGCACAAATAAATGATACTTATGTTAAACACATTAGTTAATTCACAAATGACCAAAAAGAGATCATAATTTCGTTGTGTTGATTTATGTGATCATGAGGAGGGATATGCTTCTAAATTGCCTTTTACTCTCATATTTTTATTCACTTTCTTTTGCTAGTTTTTTTTACATTTTTTTATCTTAAACAACTTCAAACTCTTGGTTTATTTGATTGAGTAGACTTTTACATCAATTCAATTTCCTATGGATTGACCCGTACTCGCCCCGTACAAAAATTGTTTGCCGTGCGCTTGCGGTTATTTTATTACAATTTTTCGACGATTTTCTAACTGATAGAAAACTCATCGATTTAACAGAGGTACACATAGCTCGAGAACGTCATCAGTCCTGAGTGGTCAGTGGAAAGACAAGGGTTAGACCTAAACGACTACACCTCTTGCGATCGTAAATCATGTTTAGGTCATGCACCGCTATAGTTGTTTGCTAGATTGTTTGTTTACGCAAGCCTAAATAACCCTTTATGGAAGTCTTTCAAAACAGATAACGTATGGCTAACTATCATGATGATATTATTAGGCACTACAAGAATTCCTTGATATGCACAACGAGGATGTGAGACTGTGTTGACGATGGATTGTGACGAGGTCTTGGGTTTGGGATACTAGCAAGGAAAGTATCCAGGTCTAAAGGGGGACTGTGGTACTTACACACATACACACACTTATGTAGTTATTATCTACTTCGAGTAGATAAGGCATATTGTACGCGTACATGGAGATGAGGCGACTAAGTAAAATTAAAGTCATAACATGTAATGGAAGACAATTGGCACAAAATGGTGTTATGTATAAAATGTGTAATTTAAAAGTCACCAAAACATTGTTCTGACACCTCCTCATTACAACACACAAAATGACTTTAGAGTAACGGGTACATGTACAAGGCAGGAATGGCGGAAGAATGTAATTCCTTGTGCATGCTCGACATTATAAGGACACTAGAAATTGGAAATGTCAATCTTGGTTCGTAACTATATGTTTTATTATACTTTATTATTCTGTTACGAGTTTACATCGATAGTGCTTTGATATGCAATTGTTTATTTGGAAGATACCAAAACCAATGATCCTTAACTTAGGTTTCCGATTTAGCGAAAATTCAGGCACACTAAGGTACAGGTTTTCAAATAATCGAAGAGAGATGGAGGAAGATTTCACAAAGGAAGTTTGGCTCAATGAAGCAGGCTTGTATATTGAGGAAAGCGTGATCTAATTTGCAAAGAGTACATGCTCCTAATCAACTTTTTTTGTTCAAGTTGTTGAGAGGACTTGATGTAGGGATGGTAAGAGGTTCTGAGGTGATCAAAGCTTAGCTTAGGGGCTGATGTCCTTAAGTGAAAGCGAGTTTCCACTGGGTTCTTGGGAGTTGAAATGCATGGTGTTGAAATTTCTAGTGATAATCCATGGACTATTATTCATTTTAAGGTTTTGAAGAGAGTTCAACGTTTAACTTCTAGGAAAAAGGTGGTTATGACCATACATAAAAGTTAGATTAAATGTAGAGTTGGTTAGGGTGTGGTTTTCGTGAAAATGTAGCAATTGGTCTATGGTGGTATTTTAGCTAAGTAGAAAGTTTCAGGATTCCAGAATACATGGAGTATGCCATATGGAAATTGAGATAGATTGTGTTCAAAATTCCATGAAGGAGATGTATACTTTGCTGCTTGTTGGATGAGAAAGGGATTGAAATTATTTTGAAATATACACATAATACGTATATTGTTTTCCTTAATGAAGTTCTTAACTACAAGTTATTTTGAGGGAAAGTGCGTCCCTCTAATATTCCAATAGGAAATCTTATTGATCATTATAGGTTTATGGGGGAGATAAGAGGTTTGGTGTGTCTACTTGTACTTTTTAGTGATGTTGGAGAGGGAGCAGCGGTTCGAATGTTTGAATTTGGAGCGGTTTGACATAGGTTGAACTCTGTTCGATTTTCGAAATCAACATTGTTTGTGGTCAACATATGGAATGTTTTCTTATTCTTTTTGGCTATGGGTTTGGATTTTTTACTGTGGATATTAGTTTGAAAATCGTTGTCTATTATGGAGGGAGTTTAATGTGATTAGGTAGGGATAGGTCAGAATAGTGGGATGTTTCACATAAATTAAGTATGGGAATATTGGTGCTTTAGAAATATTACTTAGAAGAAACACTGAAAGTCTACTGGTGGAGATCTAAATGATTATGAAGTGGAGCTTCCAAAATGTTTAAGGAAGGATGGTTGTTCATTAATGTGTTAGTATTCATGGATGGATACGAGATTGATTCTACAAAGAGGAATTTATATACGAATGTGTATGGAAATAGTGGATGACGTTTTCAAGATTTGTTGAAAGGATGATTTGCATGGAAATGTCAATTTCAAAATAATTGGATAAAGCGATAGGTGTACTTTCTTTAGATTGGTCTTATATGCATTTTTCTTATTTTGCAAATGAGTGAAGCGCAAAGTTGTTATGTAGTGATGAATTGGATGAATCTTGATTATTTGAGTTTTGGAGTGGTTATATGGTCCTAAGGCAAGGTTACTTTTGGCTAATAGTACATCAAGATGCATAAGACATTGTCTATAGTGTGATCGATGCTAAAAGTATGCTAGTATCCTAATATTGTAATTGCATGAACCCGTCCCAAAGTCCATCCTTTAGCCATTTGACATTTGAAAATTGACTTGATTAGTCCATTCTCGCTGTCTAGAGGGTTGGCCAAGCAAGCAGTAGTTGCCATTGGCTGCTTCATAAAATGGGTGAAATTGGAATTACTTGCGACCATCACATTAAAGAGAATTTCGTAGTAGGAAATATCATAACCAATTTTGGAATTTCATACAAATCATATCAAACACTGAGCCATTATTTGAAAGCAAAGAATTCACCTAACTCCTTGAAAGAAATAGAATAATTAAGAGCTTTTGTTCAATAGCATATCGTTTATCAATAGGGAAAATAGAAGTGGCTAATAAAACCATTAATAAGCTGCTCAAGAAATGACTAACCAACACCAAAGGAAGATGAGAAGTTGAGCTACCCATGGTGTTAGATTATCGAACTTCGATCTATCACCTACGTGACATTGTTCATTCCCTTTGTCATATATTTATGAAGCATTGCTTCAGGTGGAGGCGAAAATTCCATTTCATGGACGTCTATCATGTCTATAATGTAAAATCAACAACTGAAAGAAGCTACCCTTGACCCGATCTGTAACGTCCTGCCTTTTTGCACGCTTTAAATCGACGATAAACCACACACGTCAGACTTAAACCATACAGAAGGGCGGATTGTTATGGGGTAAATAAGGAAAAGTAGAGAAAGAAAAAAAAACAAAATAGAATCTTACAGCGGAACGATAAAATATAATAATCAAATATACAGTTCATGAAGCTGTTTACAAAATATTCAATTATACTTATGCAATACATATCAGAGTACACATACCAGAGAACAATAATTAATGCAGCGGAATTTAATGGTGTAGTGGAATAATATAGTAGATAATAGTACTACAAATCTTCGTCGTCCTCTAGAATAAAATCTTCAAATCCTGACATGCTCAGACTGACCCAAGCGAATTGGAAGGACAAAACACTCGAATCAGAACTAAAATATCATATGTAAGTTAAATCAACAGGAATAAATATGAGTGGAACGGCGTCAGAGATGTTTACGGGATTTGACGTCTCCTATCCAGTGTCTAACGTGAGTGCAGTAACTTAAGAGATGCTCGGGACTCACATCTCCTAAGGATCCGTTAAACTATTTACTATGTAGTAATATTTTGCTATTATAATAGTGTCTATAGTAAAATAAACTTACTTTTAATAGCATTAAGGGGTTACCCATATAGCCCTGAACACGTAATATTCCCAGTAGTCCATCCAATATCATGGTTCCTCCTGATCGGAAAGCCACGGAGGATACCACACGGGCTACGGGAGAAAACCAAACTCATACAAGGTGCGATAGGGTAGGTGACACGGCACAACTAGGAAATGGCAGGGTAGATATACCAATTGCTATCCGGGCTGGTGGTAACGCTTACCGCGTAGCTACCGTCCACATCGACCCACACCCCCAAATAAAAAAATAAAAAGTGGCTACCGAATCAATCCAAAAGTCAAAGTATAATATCGAAGGGATGTGTCCGATCAAAGGTGCTACCTCATTGGCTCAAGAATCACTCCTGTTTTAGCCACCTTATGCTAACTCACGGAAGTTGAGTCCACATATTTACCTCAAAGGAAACGCCGTCACCATCCTATTTTATTCTGGAATCTCCACCGCGTACACGGTTGTTAAAGTGGTTTTCGGAGTTGGCAGAGAGTATGACAACTTCCGATCCCAGTCTCTTCAACAACCAAACGTTATTATAACACCGCTGTCATTTTAAAGTGATTATACTTCAAAACCAGAATATAATATCCGTTTCAAAACCGTATAAATACGATATCATATCTATTTTAAAACCAAATCAATATGATATCATTTTACAGAAATCCAAATCGATATAATATCATTTTTATTTCAAATATATCCTTTTCCCAAAATCATAGCACTTTCAAATCATAATACCTTGAAATCCATAACTTTGAAACATATCTTCCAATAATTAAATGGTTTACTGTTAAATTACTTTATATAATAAATTAGCTTCTTTAATTTCGCAATCAATTCCAATACGAATTTAAATCCTCAAATAAACCATTTCAAATTTCATATATTTCAAAACTTTAATATTCAATGTTTCAAAACTAAATTTTATAATTCATATATATATATATATAAATATAAATATATATATATATATATATATAGACACACACACCAAATTTACCTTACTATTATTTAGTTTTGAAATATTTAATTAATAAATCCAGTATCCTTTAAATAAACTTCAAATTTCCACAATTTAATATTCCTCAATTTATTTAGACTTGATATATTCACTTAAATCACCTTAACCCCGAATTTTGTTATAAAACCATATTCTTTTAAAATCTAAATTTCAATAAGTTCTGAATGGATTCTTATTAAATATAATTCTTAATTAAATAAAATCTCAATCAATTTCAATTACCTTCTCAACCTTGATTTATAAAATCAAAATAAACTCTATATTAAATATAATTTAAGTAAATACTTATCTATATTATATTTAATAAAATCAAACTTTATTTTATACTTTAAACCAATTTTATACATAGCTTAAACCAAAAATTTAACTATATATAAAATGACCTTTATCAAATATCCAAATCAATATCTCATAAAATCATATATATATTCTTTACAAAACCATAGAAATCATTTCAAAATATTATTACATATAGACCGCGGTGTCTGTATAAAATTTTCTATCCTATGGTCAAGTGATACGGATATTTATCATTTCAATCCGTAATTTAAAATAAAAATTTGCGGTTATATATCATTTCAAACCGCAATCCCGAATGAAATAAAAATGCATAATAACTTGCAGACTATGATGACATAAACAAAACATCCATTCATCCATCATAAAAATCATACATCCATTACAATCGCCATCTAAAACAATCAATCAATATCCATATATAACTGATAATATATAATAGGTAACTAACTGGCAGTTATATTCAATAATAAATTAAATAACGATCTAATTTAAATAAATGCAATAACTGAGATGATGATTAAAAATATACGAAAAAGTCGTAAATAAATGCATAATCACCACAAAATTTAATTTTACAAACATAAGAAATTTTAGAAGTTGTGAGTGGGTTAAAACACTCACCTTTTGAATTTAAATTGAATTTAAATCCAATTTAAACCCAAAATTTGACAGTCTCAGAATTCGTCCAAACCAGCACCAAAATGTTCGACATTTCAATACGATCCTAACAAAAAAAACCGCGCGTGAATTGGTATTCGTATGTGAAAGATATAGCGATTAGTGTGTTTGAATTTCAATTAGAAAAATAAAAAAAGCGCACTTTTACCCTTCTTGCCACATCAACACAAGCTACCTGCACACGCAAATGTCTCCAGGAACACGCACGAGCCTCGACCCTAACTGCCACGAACAGTAGTGCATGTGAACAAAAGAGCCACCCATCGTACGTACGTCGCCGACCAGACGTTGCTCCTAAGACTCGCCACCTCCACCCTACATCAACTCGACCGCGTGAAGCACCTGATGATGACGAGAACTACCGGAATCACAACCATTGTCGTCCCAAAATTATGTCCTAGGTTGAATTTTTGCGAAAAATCCGACGTTGAATCGCCAAATAAACTGCATGGATGAAGTCCCCTCGATCCTCTCTTCAAAACCCAGAAAGGATTTCCCAACCAAACGAAGTTCATCGTCGAGTGATGAACGGCCAAAATTTGATTTGTGATTTCTGGGAAATCAATGATTCAAAACCAAAAATGAACTGCAGATCTGAGATGCATACATCGAGAGCTTCGATATATAATTTTTCTGAATTTTTTTGAGAATTTTGAAATTTTTGCTTTGGATTTGAATTTGATTTGTGTTTGGATCTAGAATTTGTTTGTCTGCCATTGAGGAGGAGAGATAGTTGAATTGTACGTATAGACAAAAGAGAAATAGAAGTAGACTAGGGTTTATAACAGGTTATTTATAGACAAGGTTGAAAAGAATAGATGGATCAGATTGGTATACGCGCTAACGACAAAGTGGCCCAAAAAGACCGTTTCCACTCCGGAATGAAATTGGGTCCACCCATATATCAAAATAGATGTTTTAAAATATTATAAATGCAATGGAAAAGGTTTCAAGTCCAAATTCCATCGTATGAAGAAGTTATTCTAAAATCAATATTTTTCGAATTGATTTCAATTTCATTAATTTCAAGGCGTTTCGAGTCCGTACGATCAAACGACAAGTCCGATCGCTACGAAACTTGAAATCCGACAATAATTCACCGTTACGGATCCGATGAAATTAGTTTCGTCGAAATCCGATTCGGTGGCCAAAATGGCTATTTTTACACTAATTAAATAAATTAATAATTAATTAATTAAATCTCGTTTTCAATTTAAATCCTATAATCGACAATCCTTATCATTTTTAAATTTCTTAAATATTTACAGTGATTTAAACAAATTTAGATGTTAATTTAACGTTGATTCATCCATCAATTTCAGCATTAAGTTTCAATTTCATTTTATTCAAAAATTATAAATATATTTTCCAATAGTCCCATTTACTTAAATAAATTAATAATTATTCAATTTTATTGCCAAATAAAAGGATTTAACATTGGATTCAAAACTATTACATTAATATCCTCACATTCCATCTAAATTTCAAATAACGTGATAATTTTAATATTTAACTCCACTCATTTGCAATTAATCTAACTATTTAACTTTAAAAATTCCAATAAGTTATTAAATCCTACCTTCTATTCTTTTAATTCAACAAATTTTCATACTATGAATAAAATTTACGTTATTCCCACTTATTGCCCTAAATTACATTAACGCAACATTTAGTTCAGATTTATTGCAATTGATTACCCGTTTTAAATTTTATAGACTAAATAAACGATTACTTTATAATGATTGTTGCCATTAACCCTTAATCATATTTATACAAGTTATCATTTCCAAACAATTACATAAAGAACATTGATTTTATATCAAATCACTATTTATTCATTATTTATTCATTGATTAATTAAATATTTACATTTATTTTTCCTTATATTTATTTATTATCAAATATTACTATTTACAATCAATTATAACTCAAATAGTTATTTCAATCAATTGGGTTTGCATTGAATTAATCATTTATTAGCTTAAATTAACCTTCTTACAATTCATACCCGTTATAAATTCATTAATGGATTACAAATTTTATTCCTTCCAATACTAAATAACAAGATTGATTACATTACACTGTTCCTATCCAATTATCATTAAATTTATACTAATTCGTCAATTTGTTCAATATATACACTTGTTTCCTTAAGATAAATTATGTTTCTATTAAGTTTTCATTCACACTTCCGTTACTATATTAATAATCATTAAAGTAACGTTTATTATCAACAACTACATTGTAATTACTTTTCTAACACTGATTGTATAAATTTCCAATTTATTACGTATTACTTCATCGGTAAATATAACTTTGAATTCGTTTTCCCCAGTTACTAATTTAATCACAAAAATCTTATTAATTTAACTAAGTTTAATCATCGAAAATTTTTGGTTAGTTACACGATCAATGAAAGAATGGTTGGAACTGCCATATGAACTGAAGTGTACCAGTAAATAATGCTTAAATAGCTACAACTCCCGACTAGGAGAGTGAATGTTCCATAAAAGGGACCCGATGTTGAGAAATGCAACTACTTATACCGAAGATCCAACTAACGGTGCATTAGGACCTAACTGCGAAGGACAATTGGTTATTGTCGAAACACTGTCCAGACCATGACTAGTATCAAGACCAGATGTAAACTTAGTGCCAAGAAGATGAAATTTTGAATATCTCGAAGCATATTTTGTTTGAATAATTGTAAAATAATAACTGATGTATTGTTGTAAAAATGAAAATTAATACGATGATAAATTGGATTTAGGGTTATTAGTGCCAAGAAGTATCAATTCCATTTTTGTTTGTGAAGGAACCATATTAAATTATAGAAGGTCATGAAAACATAGCTTAGTTTTTCAGCTAAACTGAATTAGATTTAAGGATATTAGATGGCCTGAACCGGTAAAAATAAGGCAAAATCGTAACCTTTTTTCTTAACCAAAAATAATTAAACTATTCTTCTAAATGTGAAGAAAACCCATGCCAAGGCACACACTTGAAAAAAAAATCTTGGCTGCAAAGACAATGACCAATGACCATGTACCTACTGTTCAAGGAATATGTTACACACAATGAATAGAACTAAGCACAGCTAAATGTTGTGCCTTTCAGGCTTCACCAAATTGAGGAAATAGATCCCTCCACCTGCCACTAACTAATAATGTTCAAGAAAAAATATTATATAATTCCTATGCCAAGATATGGCAAGTGACGCAGTTACCTTCAACCTAAAATGGCGTACATGATGAAACATAGGCACTGCATTATGAGCCCCAAGTCAACGGTCCTGTTCCTAATAGAAACCATTATTGTGTTGATTAAACAAATGCCACAGAATAAGATGAAGTATAATGTGAAGTTCTACGATCGAGAAAAATTACAAGATGACACGTACTTAAAGTAAGAGAGCTTCACAAAGAACAAAGATGTAACATGAAACTTTATTATTTAGAAAAAATTTAGCAACATTTACATGTTGTGAAACATAAAATTTTATAAATTATTTGTGGTAGCAAAGACTAATAGGAATTGGAGCTTAACTCCGTAAGAGACATGCATTTCTTGTTCCCCAATGTTGTAACTACGAAAGAGAGTCGGGGGCATTTGAACTTCTAATTCTCAAACCAGATAGAAGCTCATGGTGCGGCCTATGCAAAGTTGCATTGTAACGATCCAGAATTTTGAATAATTTAATTTGGAAATATTTAATTAATTTTAAATATTTGAAGGGTGGTTTGAATTGAATTTCAAATTATCAGAATGAATAAAACGATTAAATTATAGAATTTAATCTAGTGAGAGTTGAATAAAAATTTGAATCTTCAATTTTAAGCCAATTAAAATTATTCCAAAGGCTTGTAAAATTGATATTGATAATAGGGAAGGTAATAGAAGCTTCAGAATTTAATTTGGAAGTGAATTGTTCAGTTTTGAAATTTAATCGTTTGAATCGATATTCAAAAATAGCCGTCCGAGGCACAGTCTCGGAATTCGACGAAACCAGTTCCATTGGGTCCGTAATATTGAATTATTCTCGGATTTCAAATTTCGTATTTTTCGGAGTTGTTATGTGAGCGTACGAGAGATAAACGCGTCGAAATCTAATTGGATTCAATTTAAATTTAAATTTAAATTTAGTCAATGCACACGTTCTCCCTTTTCTCACGCAGAAAATTACGCCTAATATCACGATGATGATCATGCCGAGCATACTTCATTCGGTTTTAAATATTCCTCTCCCCTCATTCAAAAACGAAATCACAGAAACAAAAAAAATGGCCGAAGTAATCTCCATCCCTCCCTCTTTCATTCGAAATCACGAAATAGATCCCGTTTCTTTTTAAATCAATCGAGTTTCCCCTTTTACAAAAAAAAATTAATGGCCGCTCAAATTTAGCTCCTCTTCAGTTTAAATTTTCGAGCACGATTCGCAAGGAAGGTGGTGCGTTCAGTTGTCAGCGTCGAGCTAGGGTTCCTGGAGGGGTCTAGGGCATCGCGAGGTCAAGCACGCTGATGTCGAGCTCGCGTTGATGTCGCGTGAGGCTCCAGTGAAGATCGATGTGAGGTAGGGCAGAGGCGAGCACCTGGAATCGCGAGCAGTTCGATCGAGGCAGGGTGGAGTGGCGATGAGCAGTGAGGTATCCTCGACTTGTTAATTTTCGAATTTGAACCTGATGATATTTATTAAGAAATTACATACAGTAAAATATTTCACAATCTAAAAAAAATGGCAATTAATTTGTCTATTTATCAATTTAGTTATTTTTAGTTGTTAAAAGATTTTTAAAGGAAAATATTAGTTCAAATTATTATATTAAGAATAAAATTGTTAGTTTAAAATATAATTTTTAGTTAATCACATTTATTAAAATAAAAGGGAGAATATAGTCATTAGTTAGATAAATTTGATTATTTAAAAGAAATTATTATTTATTATTGGAAAAATGGGTAATTAAGGACTAAAAGATATTGTATAAAAAAAGAGGAGATTTGTTTAAAAAAAATAGAATTTGTTAGTTAAATAAATTTATCGAAAGAATTTGATTTAAAGATATTAATTTAAAGTAAAATAATTAGTTAAAATAAATTTATTAAAGAAGAAAATTAGTTTAAAATTTAAATTCTTAGTTAAACAAATTTATTAAAAGAAATTGATATAAGGATATTAATTTAAAGTAAAATGATTAGTTAAGTTGTTATAAAATAAATAGTTTACGATAATAAATTTGTTTTACTATTATAGTTACTAAAAAGAAAATTTTTAGTTAAAATTGAATTTATAATTGATTAAGTTATTAAAAGAGAGTTTGGTTAATTAAATTAAATTTTTAGTTAAAATAATTTATTTAAGAAAAATTAGTTGATTTAATTAATAAAAAGGAAATTTAGTTCAATTGGAAATTTCTAGTTAGAATTATTTTAAAAGGAAAATTAGTTAAAATAAATTTTTGAAGACAAAATTGGTTTAAATAAAACTATTGATTAATTAAACAATCAAAAACGAAATTTAATTTATTCGATATGTTCGGATATTAATAAACTGTGTAAAAATTTATACAAGGTATAAATCAAGAAAAATCGAGTCAAGATGGGAAATGGATTGCTAATAAAAGCAAAGGTGAGAACTTCTCACTCTAAAGGATTTATTTAAATTTTAAATAGTTAGATTTAAAATTGTTTAGTTGTGTTGATTGAATGCTTGAATGATGATTGTTATATATATATATATATTGGATGTGAATAGACCCTATACGCCGTTAGTAAGCGGAGGTTATTTATTACACACATATACCGCGATATTCCACCTTGAAGTGGAATTGGTATTATATTATATATATAGCAATATATATATATTGGCATACGTATATATTGCAGTTGATGATTTCCCGCCTTGTATAGCGGATGAGACCCTATTGCGCCGTTAGTAAGCGGATAATATTTTATAAAATCCCATATACCGCGATATTCCACCTCGAAGTGGAATGGGTATTGTGCTAATGTCTGTGGATGCAGGGAAACAGGTTGGAGGGATCCAACTGGATTCCTCACAAATATTTATTTGATTTTAGATATTGTTCTGTTGTTTTCAGTTCCGTTCTATTTTCTATTTTCTTTTCTCTCTATCTGCTATCTTCTCTCTTCTTCTACCTCTTTTCTTCTTTCTTAAAATCTAATGCTTCGTATTTCCGTTCATCTTGAGTTAATCTATGGAGATTAGTGTCATTTCAAGGGGTACGGAAAAGCGGAAACGTTACATTTGGTATCAGAGCTTATGGTTAAGCGACAACCATGGTTCTGTTGGGTGTTACTCATTAGAGATAGAGTCAGCAGTACTCTAGAATGAGTTTGAGTGTAATAATAGATATGAGCACGTATTTGTTAGTGAATATAAAATTGTTTTTGAATCGGGTAAATAAGATAATTTTGCCCAAAACTATTTTTGTATAGAAAAGAAATAATTTTCTATGAATTATTATAGTATATGGTTGCATGGTTGTTAATAATATTAAATTATTATCATTATTATATGGAATTAAATAAGAAATAAAATGGATTGAATTCAAGTAAACTAACTTGATAAATTCTTGGACTAATGAATTGGAATTTGAATTGGTTAAAATTAAAGTTTAGTTGTGAGCTAAATTTGAAGATAAATTTGAATTTGTATATAAATTCAAGTAAGTAAAAGAGGTAAATTGAAATTTCCTTTGTTAGTAATTAAGTAAATTCGAGATGAATTGAATATGGAAATTAAAAAAATTGAATTGCTCGACAAAAAGGTACGTATTTAAATTTCTGTATGAAATTTGATGATTTTCTTCTCCAACCACTTGGCTTTCTCTTTTCTTTTTGATTCTGAGGGGCCGTGGTGCCATTTTGTAGTCGTACCGAGCTAGCCGCGCAAAGGAGACGCTGGCGAAATTTTTCGAAAATTTAGGGTGTTAGGAAAATTTTGAGAAATTTTGAAAGTTTGAATTTGAATTTAAATTTGAATTGTTAGGAGAACAATATTGTTTGAAACTTATGATTGAAGTTGGAAAGCTAGTTGAAATGATAGTGAATCTCTAGTAAAAAGATTTAGGTTAGAAAGTTGATAAAACTATTTGGATTGTGAAAAATGATAATCGAGATAAGGGCATTCTTCTTAACTTGTAATTTCGGGACGAAATTCTTTTAAGGGGGGAAGATTGTAACGATCCAGAATTTTGAATAATTTAATTTGAAAATATTTAATTAATTTTAAATATTTGAAGGGTGGTTTGAATTGAATTTCAAATTATCAGAATGAATATAACGATTAAATTATAGAATTTAATCTATTGAGAGTTGTATAAAAATTTGAATCTTCAATTTTAAGCCAATTAAAAATATTTCAAAGGCTTGTAAAATTCATATTGATAATACGGAAGGTAATAGAAGCTTCAGAATTTAATTTGGAAGTGAATTGTTCAGTTTTGAAATTTAATCGTTTGAATCGATATTCAAAAATAGCCGTCCGAGGCACAGTCTCGGAATTCGACGAAACCAGTTCCATTGGGTCCGTAATATTGAATTATTCTCGGATTTCAAATTTCGTATTTTTCGGAGTTGTTATGTGAGCGTACGAGAGATAAACGCGTCGAAATCTAATTGGATTCAATTTAAATTTAAATTTAAATTTAGTCAATGCACACACGTTCTCCCTTTTCTCACGCAGAAAATTACGCCTAATATCACGATGATGATCGTGCCGAGCATACTTCATTCAGTATTAAATATTCCTCTCCCCTCATTCAAAAACGAAATCACAGAAACAAAAGGAAGTAATCTCCATCGCTCACTCTTTCATTCGAATCACGAAATAGATCCCGTTTCTTTTTAAATCAATCGAGTTTCCCCTTTTACAAAAAAAAAATTAATGGCCGCTCAAATTTAGCTCCTCTTCAGTTTAAATTTTCGAGCACGATTCGCGAGGAAGGTGGGGCGTTCAGTTGTCAGCGTCGAGCTAGGGTTCCTGGAGGGGTCTAGGGCATCGCGAGGTCAAGCACGCTGATGTCGGGCTCGCGTTGATGTCGCGTGAGGCTCCAGTGAAGATCGATGTGAGGTAGGGCAGAGGCGAGCACCTGGAATCGCGAGCAGTTCGATCGAGGCAGGGTGGAGCGGCGACGAGCAGTGAGGTATTCTCGACTTGTTAATTTTCGAATTTGAACCTGATGATATTTATTAAGAAATTACATACAGTAAAATATTTCACAATCTAAAAAAAATGGCAATTAATTTGTCTATTTATCAATTTAGTTATTTTTAGTTGTTAAAAGATTTTTAAAGGAAAATATTAGTTCAAATTATTATATTAAGAATAAAATTGTTAGTTTAAAATATAATTTTTAGTTAATCACATTTATTAAAATAAAAGGGAGAATATAGTCATTAGTTAGATAAATTTGATTATTTAAAAGAAATTATTATTTATTATTGGAAAAATGGGTAATTAAGGACTAAAAGATATTGTATAAAAAAAGAGAGGAGATTTATTTAAAAAAAAATAGAATTTGTTAGTTAAATAAATTTATCGAAAGAATTTGATTTAAAGATATTAATTTAAAGTAAAATAATTAGTTAAAATAAATTTATTAAAGAAGAAAAATAGTTTAAAATTTAAATTCTTAGTTAAACAAATTTATTAAAAGAAATTGATATAAGGATATTAATTTAAAGTAAAATGATTAGTTAAGTTGTTATAAAATAAATAGTTTACGATAATAAATTTGTTTTATCTATTATAGTTACTAAAAAGAAAATTTTTAGTTAAAATTGAATTTATAATTGATTAAGTTATTAAAAGAGAGTTTGGTTAATTTAATTTAATTTTTAGTTAAAATAATTTTATTTAAGAAAAATTAGTTGATTTAATTAATAAAAAGGAAATTTAGTTCAATTGGAAATTTCTAGTTAGAATTATTTTAAAAGGAAAATTAGTTAAAATAAATTTTTGAAGACAAAATTGGTTTAAATAAAACTATTGATTAATCAAACAATCAAAAACGAAATTTAATTTATTCGATCTGTTCGGATATTAATAAACTGTGTAAAAATTTATACAAGGTATAAATCAAGAAAAATCGAGTCAAGATGGGAAATGGATTGCTAATAAAAGCAAAGGTGAGAACTTCTCACTCTAAAGGATTTATTTAAATTTTAAATAGTTAGATTTAAAATTGTTTAGTTGTGTTGATTGAATGCTTGAATGATGATTGTTATATATATATATATATATATATATATATATATATATATATATATATATATATATATATATATATATATTGGATGTGAATAGACCCTATACGCCGTTAGTAAGCGGAGGTTATTTATTACACACATATACCGCGATATTCCACCTTTAAGTGGAATTGGTATTATATTATATATATAGCAATATATATATATATATATATATATATATATATATATATATATATATATATATTGGCATATGTATATATTGCAGTTGATGATTTCCCGCCTTGTATAGCGGATGAGACCCTATTGCGCCGTTAGTAAGCGGATAATATTTTATAAAATCCCATATACCACGATATTCCACCTCGACGTGGAATGGGTATTGTGCTAATGTCTGTAGATGCAGGGAAACAGGTTGGAGGGATCCAACTGGATTCCTCATAAATATTTATTTGATTTTAGATATTGTTCTGTTGTTTTCAGTTCCGTTCTATTTTCTATTTTCTTTTCTCTCTATCTACTATCTTCTCTCTTCTTCTACCTCTTTTCTTCTTTCTTAAAATCTAATGGTTCGTATTTCCGTTCATTTTGAGTTAATCTATGGAGATTAGTGTCATTTCAAGGGGTACGGAAAAGCGGATTATTACATGCTTCAATTGCATCTCTGAAACTATATGGATTACTTTAATAATTTTAGAAGAATAACGATTTTTTGGGACATGCACCGATCAAGGATCATAGATAACATCATCACCAACCCTAATGTAACGACCTATATTATACGCATCGAAGGATCGTAGAATATTATAAATTACATTCATATGAGGTCATACGATTTTATAATTTTGGAAAATGGCTCTTAAGACATTTCCCACATCTGTGATTTTTGGCGAATTTCTAAGCGACCATCTTGACCTTGAAAGTCTTATATGGCCTATAACTTTTGTTAGGAGAGTTAGAGTCCACTTCCATTTGATTCAGATGATGGTTTCTCTTTCCGTAAAGTGGTCATGTTAAGAAAACGGACTTACCGTTTGGGAGTTATAGCTGTTTGAAGTATTCTTTGATTTTGAATAGCTAAAGTGGGTAATTATGGTCATTAGTACTAAGGTCCATGACCCATTTCGGTTTTAGGGAGGCAAGTGAAGGCTGATGTGACCTCATACCGATCATTTCATAACTCCTAAAAATAGCTAGAAACCTCCACCTACCCCCATTGACCAAAAACTAACCTAATTTACTTTAAATAGACCATTAAGAGGAGATTAACGTGATTAGAACTTGGGATTAGAGACTTGCTATTTGAGGAGCCTTGGATT
The DNA here is from genome assembly GCA_030765085.1 of Allium cepa. Taxonomy (NCBI): domain Eukaryota; kingdom Viridiplantae; phylum Streptophyta; class Magnoliopsida; order Asparagales; family Amaryllidaceae; genus Allium; species Allium cepa. Next base: position 379,420,975 of record CM060932.1, read on the forward strand.
TTATGCCATATGTTGTTCATTTGTGGATTTGGGTTTTGCTTTGGATTATGTTGAGTGATTAAATCTCTCACTTGCTTATTAAGTCATTATACACCCTGAATGACGTTTCAAAAATTAGTCAGAAATACTAGGATGTTTTTGTACTATATAAACCATATATGTGAATTTTAGATTATTTGTACTGGATTTGTCAAAACGTGTTATTATGGATCCACAACCATCACCTTAGATTTAGATCTCTTTAAAATGGATATATTTGGAATTTTGGCTATGGTTAATGCTTATATATGTGAACGTTTGCTTATTTGATGTTTGAATGGTTGAAAATTCCGATCAAATAGAAATTTAGTTAGGAAGGAATTATGGATCGATGATGATCCCTGTGGATCGGTAGTGATCCATGGTTATATTCAAAACTTGGTGCGACCGATGTGGGGCAATAAGGAAGGCCTCATGAGGTTGCACACCAAATTTCAAGTCATTTGGAGTTTGTAAGCCTAAGATATAGGCATTAAAAACCACAATTTGGCATGGATTAGTTAGGATCCATAACATGGATCGGTGAGGTTCAATAGCATGGATCGGTGGGAATCAAAGCATGGATCAGTAGAGTAGCTTGGATTTTGGAATTAGGATGTGAGCCATGGATTGGAGCAAGGAGAGTAGTAGGAATGAAGTGGAGCCAAAATTATAAGAAATTCAAGTGTGGATCAGTCGATATGGATCGGTGCCGATCCATAGGGGTTGACCAAATCTACATGCGATCCACGATGGATCATGAGAGGTGTGTTGAAGCTCATATATGAAGTGTGGGATTGTTGGTGATCTATTGGTGGCTATGGTTCGGTGGGAATGGTTCAGTTGTCATGGATCAATGTGGGTCAGTGTGTTTTATTCCAAACATGATAAGATCGATATGGGGTGATAAGGAAGGCCTCATAAGCCTACATTCCAAGTTTCAAATTGATTGGTGCTCATACACTAAAGTTGTGGTTGTTTGAAAATGTAAAGTGATGGATCAGTGAGGATCCATGGTCATGGATCGGTGGAGATCCATGACTTTTGTTCCAAACTCAATGAGGTCGATATGGGGTGACAAGGAAGGCCACGTTACTTTGAATCAAAAGGTCGTAAAAAAATAAACTATCCAAGTTTTAGACCATTTGGTGTTTGTATAACCGGATTATGCTCGTTGAAGACAGATCGGTGGTGATTATCAATGGCGATGACATAGAGTTCTATGATGATGATTTCATAATGGAAAGTGACGGCTTCGAAGATGATTCGAATTGAAGGAACTGTCAGAGGAAGGTTATGGGACAAACGATGATATTTTACGACTAACGATGGTTATCTAGAGTAGTTCCTAACCACGACGTCTTCAGAGGGAAGTCGTGAGGATATTTCCAGGATGAGCACTGTTATGGATGACATGAGCGAGTGGAACATCGATATTTGTTGGTTTCAATTTTTACTCGTAAAAAAGTGGTATGTGACAACGCTCACTTGGGCATACAGGGAGCCTTGGATCACACTATGTTTTTATTCATTTATCCTGGGCTGTCTATTTGGGTGTAGTCTTGTCCCTGGTCTATTAGTGGCGTAGATTCAAGAACCGAGAAGTTGGGATGTTGAGTAGTCCTTGACTATATGAGGAAATCATACAAGTACCATATATCTAACGCACTAAGTGAGTGAATGTGAGGATGGATGACGGATGCTATGTTTGTTTGATTGTTTTATCACCTTAAGAATGCCACACGATGCAGATATTACTGATGTAGATATCTGAACACCCTTAGTACCTTGATGCATAGTACACCATGATGACTATTAGAGAATAGCATATATCTTTTGTATATTCAAACTCTATAGATCTAGGGATAAGTCATGTATGATTTTCCATAACATTTGTCCTAGTATATTGACTTTATTGTATTTGAGATTTCTACCACTCACACAAAATTGTTGTCTGATCTGGGTATATCCTTTGTTTCCTATTACTCTGGGTACTCTTAAATGAGTAGATTATAGATATCTGTTCTGGTGAACATGTGGAGCTAGACATTGGGGCGAGCAATCTTTGGTTAACCAAATCAACCAACCAAACTAGTTTATTTCGGTCGATTTTATTTGGTGTTTAAACTAGATTGGTTTATAATTGGCCCGACAAAAAAATTAGTTCGATTATCACTTATCCAAACTTTAATCATATTATCATATTTACTAATGTTATAGTGATGTATATATTAATTTAGTAGTGTTAATAGATTTTATTTATTATTTATGTGTCAAAATTACTATTAGAAAGCATAAGAATGCTTCGATTATATATTATGTTTATTTTAAAGTATAATGAATATTCCAAACATAAACTGTGAATAATATTTAATTCGGTTAAATCAAATAACCAACTGAACCAACCAAACTTAATTCAATTGGTTTGGTTTGGTTTTCATTTTCATTGATTTTAGTTCAGTTTGACAATTTTCATTATCGGACTAACCAAACCAACCAAATGCTCATTCTTGCTGGATAGGTGGTGCGCGGGATGCTATTCTCTTGTATTATTATATATACTCATTTGTTATTCCACTGCACAACACTATGAAGATTGCTAGAGCCTTACTATTCAGAGACAGTTTACGATTTATTAATTGATGTATAACTCAATTACTTAAGTTGTTTATTGTATGGATCTATATATTTTATGTTGTGATTCATTTAGTTATTTATTATCTCGTTGTTCTATATCAAAGATGTTTACTATTACATTTATTCGATGCGATGTGAGATATATGACAAGTTTTATGTTTCTTATTACAACCATTATTGATAGCCCTGCATGGACCGAGCATCAACTACAATGCATTATATAGATACGTTGGGTGTCGACAGTGTAGGCGGTCGTCACACTTAGGGTAGAGGTGAAGTTTGGCTGTTGTTTAGAAAAGATAGGTCAGGCTCAGGTGGAAAGAATTGTATGACATCCAATGAGCACCCGATATGATCTCAAGCAAGACACACCTAATTTTCTCTCTGCGAACTTCATACTATAAGATGGTAACTTAGGCGCCTTTTCTTAAAAACTGTTAGCAAAATCTAAAGATAAATTTTCCATAGTTTCTTTCATTTCTTCAAATCATTACATAGGACGCTGCATATACACTTTTCATATTCTTCACCATTGCCTCTTACTCAGCCAACTTCTTTTTCGAGCACTCCAGCTCATAATTGAGTGTTAAGATGCATTCATACTATGATCGGTTATTGATCTCAACATCTATGAACCTAGTGGCCATACTTTAAAATTTCCTAAAAAACTAAATCCTCATAGCAGCCTCAATCTGCTTGCTTTCATCTTGTAGATCTTTAACCTGCAAATCTAATTCCCTAATTTACTCTTTGAATTAAGAAGCAATTCTCTAAGCATCTTACCCTTTATTCCAATGAGGGAAGGAATAAGAGAAAGAGGGTTGGAAGTCATTTCATGTCTTAATAACAATCATGCGGTCTTAGAGACGAGCGGGCGAAGAACACAAGAGAAATTTGAGAATGTCGTAAATTCCAAAATGTCCTAGTATAAATAATTACACAAGACAAATATCAGTATGAACTAAGAAAGTACAAGTGGTGATCTTTATTTATCCAACATACATAACTGAATTACAAAAATAACCCCACATAACATAGATAAATAATTAACAAAAGCAAAAGGCAAAACTAAAAACTAGACAATTATGACAATATAAGAAGATGTATCTACTTACATTGTAGTATCTCCTTAAACCAAGCTAAATGAAGATTATCCAAGGAGGATAAATCCTCTACTAGTGTTGGACACCAAATGCATAAAAATTAATCACTCATAGCCTCTCTCTCTCGTTAGTAACTTGTCTAAGTTGCATTAAAAGTCGTTGAGTATTTTTTTAAAGTTTCTTACCCATGTACTCATGTTCTTTCTCTCTCCTACACATGAGACCGATGTTAACCACAACCACACGGTTTGTTTCATAAGGTATTTAACATATTCTTAAATATAACATATAAAACGATCCTTTTCACTCAACCTTGATGCGAGAAGCTTACCTCGACTTAGGTGCTCTTCCTAAAAATAAAATATATTTTATAGTATAAATAACTAAAAAGGTGAAAGACATGCCAATCAAAACATATAAAACTAAACAAGTAGTTACAATCCATAAAGTAACAAAATAATTTGTGAAGAGCTAAACAAAAGTAGAAGAAATAAAATAAAAGTTTGAATCTTGAAAGAGAGAAAAAAATCATATATTAATTACAAAAAAAATTGAAGTACTCGTAGCGAGTTAATGATACAATGATAAAGCCTGATCTAATCTAACTTCCCTACAAACAAGGGAATAATAAGAAGATTAGGAATTTACATCTTGTACTTCTTGAGAGAGACAGTGGTATACGCTAAGGGAAACTATGTAAATGTGTTATATATCTAATTGTGTAAATGTGTTCATAATAAAAGTTATTTCTGGTGTTTTTTTTCTTTTGCATATTATGTTATATCATGATATAAATAATTATTTAATTTTAAAGTTTCCAAATATGATTATAATTGCAGATAGTTGTCATCATGTGTAATTAATCATAACTTTAACCATATTTTATTTTAATCATTCATGGTCAAGATGTTTCGAGAACGGATATCGATACATTTTCTAAGACTAGAGTATGTAATGCTCTTGAAATATTGTAATGTATTACTTATGGTTTTTGAGGTGCACTAAGGGGTTACATACATATAATTATTAAACAACCATAGAATGAATCAATTGAGAGTTTCGTGTTGGTCGATACCAATTAAGTCAAATGGAAAATCCTAATGTGACAATGCTATAAAATTCCCTCAACTCATGAATATTATGGAGCTTCTATATAAATACTCCACTCTGATATAGTCAAGTCTTTGCATGACAACCATCGAAGGATTATAGTTAGGTCTAAGTTGAAGTGTAGGAAGTGAAACACTATTCGGTAGGGAATTTGTCTCCTTCGTCGTATGAGGTTGGTATCAAGGTCAACTTTAGTCAACTCAAAGTCAAATATCTGGTTGGATTAAAATAATCAGTACAAAATATTATTATTTAACCAAGGGCTTTGCAGAAGGACTGAATAATTGTATATTGATATTGATGGAGTTTTGACTAATACCAAAATTTATGTATCTTAAAGTGATATAGTGTTGACAAAGAGAGTGTATGTATTATAAAATCCCAAAAACTTAGTAAATTTTTTAGTAAATATTAATAATACGATAATGTGAAAATAATTGAAGTTAATGAATTAATAAAATAAATTAGACATATATAGGGTCAAAGTGGTCATTTTCGAACTTTATAATTTGATAATGAAATCAGTATTGTGATAGTCTCATTTTTCATGGTCTCATAGTAGATTTGTTCATCTCGTTTGGAAGTCGTATGAAGAAGATACAGACGAAATAATTTTTGGAGCTGATTGGGCTTTGCCCTTTGAATTTGAATTTTTAAATTTGAACGGACATCTGATTTTCCTTCTTTGACAAAAAGTAGAAAGTATGTATCCATTTCTAATTTGAGAAAACTACTCTATAACTTCCCCTTCTTCTTCTTTATTTATTCTCCAGTAAAACTACATCATAAAAATCTACATAACTCGCTCATTTCTTAACCAAATTCAACTAAACCAAAGGCAATCTAAAGCTATTGGACAAGGCTATGAACATGAAGTGATTAGGAGGAAAAACTAAGGATTATGTGAGCATGGAAGGCCTGTATAGCAAAGGAAAGTGGTGAATTTTTGTACACAGTTTTCATATTTGAATGCCAATCTTCAAAATGACATATCTCATTCGTTTCTTAATAGATTTACACGATACCAGTGATAAATTGAAGCAGTCGTCGAGTGCTACAAAAAATATATTAGTTTGATGGTGGAAATCAGAGGTTTGGTAGTGTAGTAGGGCTCAAAAGTAAGGAAATCCTGTAACCCATTCCCTTCCAACAACATCAAACTTCAAATTAACATATCTACCATGTTTATTAGTAGAATTTGATGATCCACCTGTCGAAACAAGCCTGTGGATGAGTACTATGATTTGGAAGAAGGGTTGGAGGTGAAAAAAAATGTTTACTAGTTAGAAATAGGAAAGATGGTGAAGGTAGGAGCAAATTTTGGCATTTCGATAAGTGTGGTTTCTCTAATTCTTGTATAATTCTCTAATAATGATATAGGATGCTTTAAGACTATATTATGATTAAATTATAAAGTAAAATTTGTATAAAAGATGATATCTAAACTTTTTAAATAAATTAACATATCATGTTCATAAGAAACTATTAGAAACCCTATTTGTTACCAATTCGAATCTAAAATAATAGAAGCTATAATTGATGTTTGTTCAAATGTTACAACTCTTGAATCATGTTAGTGAATGTAAATATATAATATATAACACTTCATAAACAATCGGCAAAGTAAACAATCAAATCAGGAATCGAAAATTCATAAAATAGAAATAAAACCGCATTTCTGAAATGGGCATCGGTGCACCGATGGTGCACACTGATCCACTAGCGCACAACCCAATTTGGGTAATTCAGGCATTTAAATTGCCCGGATCAATATGCGTTGATTCAATCTTTTGCTTAGTGTTCTCTACTAACTCTATGACGATGTCTTGACATGTATGGCTGATGTTGGATATGTAGTTTGGTAATAGCAATGAAGTACGAAAGATGTTTCTTTGGAATGATCGGAGAATACTCACGTCGTGCATGGAAGTTTAGCTTGAAAATGATGGGGTATGGTTGTAGTGTATGTAGTTTGAAAAAAGGAATGGAATATATGGAACTTGGCGACAATGATGAGATATGAATATAATGCATATAGCATTGAATTGTGTGGTTTGATGATGTAGTACATAGCTTTGAATGAAGAACGAATACTTGAATTTGGTAGCGTAATGGGTCCTTGTTTCTTGGTATTAGCGAGCAGTCTCCTGTAAAGCAATGAGGCTAGTCCAGAAGAGTTTTGATGTGGACAAAAGCGATATGTAGTGCATTTGGTGGGACCAGGCGTGAATCCAATACGTATTACTATCCTTTACCGCAGGTAGTGAGACCAGATAGTAGCTGTAGATGTGTATTCTTTTATCGTAGGTGGCGAGACCAGATTACATAGACATGAAATTCTTTGCCACATGTGGTAAGGCTGAATTTTGTATAGGGTACCCTTTACCATAGGTGTCCGGTATGAGATCAATTTCAGATAGTACAATATAGTTCATAATATTGTTCTTTAGTGCAACACAGGAAAGTCCAGAAGATTTTATACTTAGACTTAAATCATGTTATATCACTATCACAATAGTATATAAGTTTTAGATTGGCTTTAATTAATGATACATATGTCTGATCTAAGCCTATATTTTCTTTTATCAACATCGTTCATGTTGATAGGGTCTAGATACGAGATGGACTGGGTGGCATGATATGTACATATTGTAAATAATGTATATAGACGTTAGTATAATTTGTACCTCAAAGACATGACGTGACAATGTGTATGGAGTTGATTGAGTTTAGGTTTTACAAACTTATGTATTGGTATCGTGTATACACACACACACACACACACACACACACATATATATATATATATATTTGTGTAATATAATATTTTGTCACCATTCGCCTTGAGACCCTAAAAGTTATAGGTTAGTATAGTTTTGTTAAATGATCTCTCTGTATATTAAAATGTATTATCACCAAATAACTCGTCATTTTAGGACTCTGTTATGTAGTCACGGGATTCTTGAAGGACGAATTGCTAAATTTGGTACAAAGCATGGGTTATACAGTTAGGGAATGTATTGAGAGAGCATACTTGTGTATTTTATTATATACACACACATGCACAAGTCGAATATATTTGTAGCTGTTTTAATAGAGCTATCTATCTATTGGGTAGTTGCTAATGAACCACAATTATCGATGGCAGAGGATGGAAACTAGGACAGGGATAGGTATGGGTGGGGTAAGACCTAAATTGGAATGGTACTTTAATCGATCTTAGGGATATTACGGTGTGAACATCCACATTCGCCTCCACTGGTAGCTAAACGATGAGACATACTAGTGTAAAATCCAAAGTACATGTTTTGGGTGCATGAGTAACGATTCTTAGTATTATGTTGGAAGCGAACCCCAATTTACATTGGGAATATGGCTAAGAACTTGTGAGAGTATATGTAATCGTTTTGATTTGAATTGACGGATGTACCTGATAGTTAGTTACCGAGAAGGGTAAGAGATTGAGTTTCGGAAGTAAAATATTTTAGGAGAGGAAATTTAAAGAGAACATGTAAAAGGGAAAGTAGTTTCAAGAGTTGAAATTATAAATTTCATTTGCAAGTTATGAATTTATTTTGTATATATATATATATATATATATATAAGATGATGGGTATTTAGATAATTTTTGAAAAAGAGATTTAAAGTTTTAATTCAAATTAAGTAGAACCTATATTCATTTTTAAATAAGAAATGAAGGGTTCGTGGAATTAAAATTTTAAACACATTTATAGTAAATAAAGGTCGTAGAAATGGTTTTCTAAATTTATATATATGCGACGAACACTTGAAGAGAATTTTAAATTACATTTTCATATATGTAGGATGTGTTATCTAAAAGTATTGAAAATTTTACATTCATAAAGTAAATTAATGTATTCTTTTATATATGTGTGTGTGTGTGATAAAATGATTATAAATTAATTAAAATGATGTTTTGAAATGAATAAGAGTATTTTTTGATGTTTTGAAATGAATAAGAGTATTTTCGAAATAACCATAATTTATATCAAATTCAAATATATTTTAAATGGTTAACATTAAGTTACTAAAAATAAAATATAGAATCAAAGAAGTTTCTGATAAAAAGAATTTATCATATGACTTTTATGTAAGTGAGATGTTTTGGTAAAGCAATATATTGAAAAGCGATGATGTATTTAAAAAAAGAATGGAAGTTTAAAATTTTTTATGTTGTGAAGAAATTTCGACTAGAAAACCTTTTATTTTAATTGTAAAGTATGGTCAAGTTTAAAATTTGTTTGTTGGGTTAGAAATAAATAAGGAATATGAGGATTGTGCATTGGAAGTGGCCCAAGTGCAACCATGACACTATTTGTTGTAAAGAAGGGAAAAATAATTCGAAAAATTATGATTTTGGACAAGGAATGTAAAGGTAAGCAGTTAAATGTAAGTTTCATATAGTGGTTGGATCGATTGGCTTTGGAATAAATTGAATGAATGATTATATGATGATGTTGGATATAGATAGGAATGTGGCTTAGATAAGGGCTAGTGGACTGAGCACGTTATTGTCATAAGTCATTATCCTGATTGTCATATGAATTTAGATAAGTGGATTTTCAAATAATGAATGGAAGATTGTGATTATAATTAGAAAGAGTAAAAGTAAACCAAATTATTGTGTTGAATTATTATTAGAAAGATATTTTTACCTAATAACAAACTAAATGGGTTAAGACTCACGTAGAGGATAATTGTCTAAGTTATACTTATTTGATATTAGAAAATTTTGAAGATGTAGTTGAAATAGAATTTCATTTGGGAAGCTAGAAAATGTAAGAGGTGTAAGTGATATTGGAATTTCAATTAATTGGATCCCATTAACCAATTGATTGACAATATTTTGAGATATGGAAGAAGAATTCCATCGAAAGCTTAGAGTTAATTTAAGATAGGGTCTTGATGACCCAATAATGCTACTATATCGCCTGACTCGGTGATTAGACCATTTGTAAAAATGAGATGATTGACATTTGCATTCTTTTGTTTTATATCATTGTGGTATGGTAAGAGATGGAAGCGAATGATATATGTGATACTTTGCTTTGTTGTTTGATATCGCTGGAGAGGTAGCTTATTTCAGTTGATATATGGATGTGTGTCATTGACCTAATGTCGCTAGTAACATTATACCATTTGTTGTTATATGGCATGGATGGATATTGTTCTCCAAGCAAGTGTTTGTTGTCATATTGTATATGTTTTTGAGTGGTTGTCATAGATTTTCGATATTCGATTAATAGATATGATTCTTAGTATATGATTTGGATTGGATTGTATACGACATGAGTTTAATAATTTGGTCACTAGGCTGGGACCCTAGATATGTCTTGGGTACGAGGTTACCATGTTTACTAAGTATTATATTGATTTGATTTATATGGCGAGGCACCATCCCTATTGAATTGTCTCATTCATGATACAGAAGAGCAATAAGTCGGTAAAATGATACTTGGGAAAGGAAATATTGGCTGATTATTATTAGAAAATAATTGAGCCAGGATTTTTTTGTGTGAAGGGTATTGAGCATGAGTTCTCTATAAAGGAAATTTTGGATTAGACTTGATATAAGGCCATACGAGGATAAATATTTTAGTATACTGGATGAGTTTACAAAAGTGCTCAAAAATGGATGGATGTTAAGATCATATGAGTTTGTGTTATCTATGAATGAGAAGAAATGCTTGGAATTTTATAAATAGATATTATTTGGAGAATAAAGAAATGGTGCAGAGTTGTAAATTATGTATATAAGCGCTATTCCAATTTGGATTAGTAGTAGGAGCATTATGAAAAGTATTTTAGATTGGTGTAGAAAAAGGATTTCAATAATAGATTTGAAGAAGAAAGATTGACTCGATTTGAGGATTGAAGAAAAGATGTACTATATTGAAATTGAAATTAAAGTAAAATAAATAAGCACTGTAGAGTAGTGTTAATTCAAGTGTTCTATGGTAACTGAAGAAAATTTTAGTTGAAAGACTGAAGAGAAGGTGCATGATTTACACGCGGAGGCGATTTTATGAAAATGGAATTTTAAAATCTGGATATGATTTTGGGTAAAGATTAGATAGATTCTTTTCAATCACCTCTTGTATTGAAGATAGACTTTCTATTCAAAGAAATTATTTTGGAATATCAACTTCAAGGTGCGGAGTTTATATTGCATAGAAGGTGCATGTAAACAATGTATTATATTGTCGATTCTTTTAATTCTATCAGTATCTTAGGCTAGAACTTTCCTATAGTTAGAATTTCACTTAGATTTCTTCATTGCTGTGGTTGTATTAGTTAAATAGAATATGATTTCTCTTGTTTTGAAGCTTGCTTATTTATAGAATTTTGGATGAGATGTTTGGAAGATGGAAGATGTGGTGCTTTGTGTATCAAAAACCTGGTTCAACACTTAATTAGATTGACGATTTGAAAGGGAGATATGTCGTGTTTTCTAGGTTAAGACATCGACCATTTTGGATATTCTCAGGTGAAAGAAAGAGTTGTTTTGCGATTCAAGTTGTTTGGAATTTTTTTTTGGGTAGAACACTGTCCACTTTGTAGATATGTATGTGTGATTGAGATTAGTATATGGATGCATTATGTCAGTAGCAAAATTTTTTGTATTAAATTAGGAAGAATAATTTGGTCCGATACGAATTGGAAGGTGGAGAACATCCGATATTTTCAATTGGATTTCTCTCCAAAGATTTTTTCCATTTAATTGATTATTATTTTAGTTAACATCTAAGTGTTGCTTAATGATTGTTTCGATTCATTGTACTTTTATCTATGCTACGAATATGTTTATTTTCTTGGTATATTTTGTATGTAATGATTTCATGATTTACTGTTATATTATGTTCACCTAGTGATATGCTATAGTGTTGGTACATCATACATATAGAACTTATAAAATTGGCCTAGGATGGTCGAATCATGCTTTATATGTCATATCATGTCATTCATATAGGAGGGCCCAAATATTTGAAATTCATATGTATAATGTCATATGTCATCTTCACAGATATCATGATGCTATATTATTTTATTGTTTGCATATCATAAAAGGACAAAAACACCATTATGCATGCTAATAGAACATGTGCATATATTTTGTAAAATTTATTTCAAATTTTATTTGTTATGTATGATCCTTAGTTTGGTTGGTTTCTCTGTTGTGCAAATGGTTGCTTGAATGAATGGTTGGAAGATTTATTTTGTATACTTATGTATTTGTGTGATACGAGAGACTGCAATGCATTCTTTATCCCTTGGAAATTTCAGTAATGAAATTCTTTTAAGGGTGTAGAATGTAATACCCTAGAAGATCAGTAACTATTTTAAATAAATATTAATAATATGATAATGTAATTTAATTAAATGAATTAATCGTACAGAGGAGCAAAATGGTCATTTTTCAAATGCCGGAATTTGACCACAAAATCAGCGCCATTGCGATCATCTTGTTTTTCTGAGCCACGTGGTATATTAGTTTTTCTCGTTTGAAAGTCATATAAAGAATATATATGCCAAATAAGTTTTGGAGCTAATTTGGCTTTTGGCTTTGGGATTTTGAATTTGAATTTTTGAATTTGAATGGACGTCTAGTTTTCCCTTATTAGACTAAAAACAGAAAGTACATATCCATTTCTCATAGGAGAAAAGTATTCCATAACTTTTCCTTCTTTCTCCTTCATTCTCTAATAAAAATACTTAACAAAAATCTATATATCTCCTCATTTTTATCTGAAGCCATCGAACAAGGCTATGAATGTGAATTGATTGTATGGAGCACAACTGTGACGACCCACAATTCCGTACCCTTTGAATCGACAATAATCCACACATGTCCGACCCAAAAAGCGCAGACTGGTGGAAAGTCAAGAGAAAGAAAAGAAGAGAGAAGAAGGGCAGAGAAGAAAGAGAGAAGATAGAACCAAACATAATAATACAGAATCTCACATCGCAGTGGAAAATATATAATATCATATCAATGATCTTTACAAAATAGAAACTGTATATACATACATCAATCATAGTTCAATAATCAATCAATAGTTATCAGCTTGAATAGTTATAATAACATGTCCTCACAATTGCCGATAATATACAACAACAACAAAGCAGATAATCAATAATCATAACAGATACGCGTATACGAAATGAAGATCTCCAGCTTGCTTGCTAAAGCTCCAAAAGCATCAAATCATAACCTGTAAATATACTCGGTCTGACCTGAGCATTGAAATGGAAGAACGCACGGATCAGTCTGGTAAACCAACGTGAGAAACACACTCAACAGAATTTATTAAATTACCAGACTTTTCCTTTATCAAAATAAAAGTATCTCGTAAGACAAGTCCACACATAAATATGGACATGTTTTTACCTTACGGTAACTAAAACATATCATATCAAATCCTCTTATATTATAGTAGTGTCTACTATATACAAATAATATTAATCATAGCCGAAATTGTTACATTGATTAAATTCCAACATATAGCCCAATTGGGTAATACAATCAAAATGGCAATCATGTAGTGGGGTTTGGATTTCCATACAAATGACCAGGTGAAGGGACTACCTTCCGGCAGTACATCTCTAGAAGAATGTACCAAGAAACCATCATAATGTTTCTCTCTGTGCAGTTAAAGCGCTCGGCAGATTCGAAGCGGTGGAGGTGCAAAAAGTCATAGCGGGGATACAGCAAGTATATAGCAAGATATAGCGGGTGGTTCTAAAATAGCATATAAAACTCGTACCTAATGTTTTTACAAATATATAAATGGTAATTAAATGAAAAGTTATCATTTAATTGAATTTTAATTAATACGTAAATAATTTTAAACAAAAAACATGTGCGAATATACTTTAAATAAACGTAAAATTGTTATATAAGATAATTGAATTTAGTAGAATATTAGAGTATTTTCATTTCTGAAAATAAATTAAAAATTAAATCAAATAAATTAGTTTCATAATTTTTATAATGTATAAATGTAATTTTTTTTAATTCATTTTATTGAAGAAGATATAGTGGAAACAGTAAAATATAGCAGGAATAATGGGATATAGCGGAAATAGCGGGGAATAAAGCGGAAAGGCAATATTTTAGGGCTATATGGAAAAATCGTAGCGATAGAAATCCGCTATGTGATATAGCGGGGTTATAGCGGGGTAATAGCGGGGCATTAACTACACATGTTTCTCTTCCAACACAAGACCGGCCCACCTCTATAACTAGACGGTACCGAATATGTCATCCTCCGGTCATTACCAACCTTAACGAGGTTCCTCTAGCATACAAATCACAATAATCAGATGCACGACGTCATAGCGTGCAAAGATTTCTCTAGAAGAGGATGATCATATCCTACTTGGGAATGACCAACTTAGCCTTGCTGCATCTAACCCTGTTTCGGTCATTTTCGGTTGATGAGGCTAAAGTTAATGATTACCTTTCACAAAGCACAATCACATCACTTAGAATGCCACACGGCCATTTCCGTTGACTACTAATTGCCTTCCACAAACTTACAACCCTTAAGCTCAGACGTCTCAAGGAGGGTGCTAAGCTAAGAGAAGTTGCCTTCTCCGCCACCACTGATGTACGTTTGTGAAAACCAATGTACGTAATCTATAGAAATGCAATGTCAAACAAAACATCCATACAAGTTGTCCAGGAACAGGACAAACCGAAGGTACTTTCCTACCACATCCTGTCGGGAAATCCGTAGGATTAGTAGCGAATAGTCCTTACATTGGATATTTCATAATGAAAAGACCACTGCTACTCGATGTATATTAGGATTTTAACCCCAAACGATCAACAAGCAGTTCCCTACTATGAAACTCCGTAATATCAATATCATCAATAAGAAACCTGCACAAATCATCGCATATACGTTGGTCCGAAGTGGTTTTCAGATAAGTCTGATCCCGATCTCTTCGCACCAACAATTCAAAAGTGTTTCTCAACCTCACACGCAAACTAAGTCTCGTAAACTTATCACGTCCCTAACTTTCAACTTGCTATCCTTCGGGCCAAGAAGGAAGCTTGATAGATTGGAGTAATACTCTACACTATACGAATTAACATCCTCCACACAAACAATAATCAAGCCTACACAGAAGGCAAGGTACTAAGTGTACGACTAAATAGTTCCCACACTAAGTCGAGGAACTAAAATTTGGCCAAGTTTGACAGTCGGTTATTTAACTATCAAAACAAACAAACAAATATTCAGCACCATAACAATCACTGGGCCCTTTTAATTAATCTTTTATTAATTAAATCGCTTGCAAAATATTCACTTCAATTTATCTTTGAAAAGATATATTCTCAAACCATTTCAACTTTTCAACATTGGAAAACATTTCCATATACTTATTTAATAATAAGTAATTCACAAATTTATTTATTTTCAACACTTAGAAAATATTTCATATACTTAAATTAGGATTAAGTATATATTTTATTCTTTAAGGAAACCATTCTCTTTAAACATCTTTTATTTGGGTCAAAACGAATCTTGCGTAAAACATCATTACGACAACCCAAAATATCTAGTATAGAGACTCGAAAATAAGATAGATATATAAATCCCAATACTATACAAAATATTTCCTTTCGGAAATCATCTACTATAACAACAGTGTTATAGCCCATCATTTCCTTATTTCTCGAAGACATCTATTTGAACAATGAATGTTGAAATCTATGGCTTCGATATTTAACACATTTTAAAACATCGTTAAACCATTTAACTCAATTTTAAAATATCACTTTCCAAAACATTTCTTTAATATATTATTCACTGTCCAAAATTGTGAATATAAATCGTTTACCAAATCCAATACTTCTACACATTTTATTTAAAGGATAATCCACTGTCCAAAATCGTGGATATAAATCCAAACCAAATTCTTTATTATTACAACATTTAATTTAAAGGATAATTCGCTGTCCAAAATCGCAAATTTATCTCCTTTAATAAACTTCTATATTTAATTTATCAAATTCAATTGATTTTGGATTTATAAAAAAATGTTTATAAATTCACATTTATATATTTTATAAAAAATTCAATTTACAAAATTCCTTTATTTACCAATTTCATTTATAACTCAATTATATACCAAAAATTTGGTTTATAAGTTAATTCACTTATAAATCATTTATTTCACAAATTCATTCATTTTATAACTTCGCAATTCGTAAATCATTTTCACTTATAAAATCCACTTATAACATCATTTTAACTATTATAAAAACTCCTTTATAATTCAATTATTCTGATTTATAAAAATTCAATTTTATAAATCTTCTTTATAAACCATTTATATTAGTCAACAATCTCGATTTAAACCATTTCACAAAATCATTAACTCCATATTTCACAAAAATCACCTTTCAATTATATTTCCCAAAACATCATAATTTTTATAACATAAAAATTATCACATTTATTTATTCAAAATAAATCAATTCTTAACGATTCAAAAATTCAATAAAACATTTATTTCCAAAATCATTTTAAAATCCTTTTAAATTCGAAATCGTTACTTCAACATTTTTTAAATTCTAAAATAGGCCCAATGCTGCAACAGCACTAAATATAACAATCACGGCATCCAAATCATCATATATCATATGATAACAGAATATATAACAATATCTGTAAATAAATCAATACGGGTGAGGAATCCAATTGGATCCCTCCAACCTATCGCATTCAACAAATATACATATTAGAATATGTGTACAATGTCCGATTCGAGGCAGCGTGCGTATAAAGGGTCATCCGCTCAAATACGGGAACGTATAGGGTCATCTGCTCCACTAGGCAGGTATATCTTCAAATATCAATCAATATATCATATATCATCCAAACAATCATCAATCAACATAAATAATATTTATTCTCACTTATATAAAAATATCAGTGAGTCAGAAAGAGTGAGTTGTACTCACTTTGTCTTCAATAACAGTTGCAGTGTTTTATTGTGAATAAAATTAAACGATCGTTTAATTTTATCCAAAATTCACACTAGCTCTAATTAACTCCAATCTAGCTCCATCGCGTTGTATTCGCGAATACGAACCCAACGCAATTCGTTTCGTGCAAAATAGACCTCTTATGAAAAAGTTATGGTGTTTTAAAGTCTGCACGAATTAATATATATATATATATATATATATATATATATAATTTACAAATCTATTTTTATTTTTTTAACCCTAAGCTCATCTCGACCCTTGATTTCCTGAGTAACCAGATTTGGCCACCGAACTTGCTTCTTCCCTATTGCACGAACCAGGTCATGAAAACCTATAGCCGCCCTCCCTCTCGCGAATTATCGGGACACAATCGATGACCTAAACGTTGATCGAGCTCCAATATTTTGTGCGCCATCACGAGCTCCTCCTTCGACATAAACAATGTGCAGCTCGGTCATCCATAGGCCTCGAAAAACGCACGTGACTGCGGCGACTTTGAGCAAGGATTGACGTCGATCCGTAGCTCGAAACCCAATCTCGACCGTTGGATTTGAAGTTCTCAACGTTGTGTACAACTTTGTAGTTGAAACATTTTTGGATAGATCGATGGATTTGAAGATAATTAAGGAGAAGAGAAATGAACTTTTGGCCATTAACAGTAAAGTGGCGGCTAGGGTTAGTTTGCCCTAGGTTTAGAGAAAAAAGAAAAAGTGAGGGGCTTTTACAGAAAATATTCGTGCACTATTCATCCAGAAAATTTACGAACTCGAGATGAAGCGTACCGCTTGGCATTTATAATGTTTTACCCCTATTTCTAACGCAATGGAATATATATCGGGAGCCAATTCGATCTATTTGAAAGATAGATTTTTGAATCAACTATTTAAATTTAAAATTCACTTAAATAGATTTCTACGCGTTTTAGCTTGCCTCGGAAAAACCGTAAATCTGATTGACACGAAATTTGAAATCTTACAATAATTTATCATTATGGACCCAACGAAACTGGTTTCGTCGAAATCCGAGACTGTCTAAAAAATGGATATTTTTACTCACCAATTAAATATTAAAATATTCAATTTCCGCAATTTAACTTTTAGTTCGATTTTAAAAGTTCTGTAACGGCATTCTAATTCAAATAGAATTTAAAACAACTTCATAAATCATTTTTATTCATTTTAATCCAATTTCTAATTATTTATACAATTTCAAATATTAAATTATCAATTTAATTATCCAATTAAATCACAATATTCGAAATAAAATCTATTCAGCTTATAAATTTTACCTTTTCATATTTAAAATCAATTAAATATATAAATTTCAAATGACAAAAATTTTGGGTCGTTACATTCTCCCCTACTTAAAAGAATTTCGTCCTCGAAATTACTAAGTAAGAAAAAGTCACAAAATCAATTAACTTTTCAAAACAATTCATTCAACTAGATTTACCAAATCTCTAAGCGTTTAACTTTCCCAAAATCGAATAGTTAAACTTCTTATAAAAAGTTTACCAAGTTTTGAAATCCATATATAGTTATCTTTTCAAAACCAACTATACCATTCAACCTTTAATTCAAAAACCAAAACTTTATTTATCAAAAGTTTTCCAATTTTTCTAAAATTTTATAACGCTTTAAATTTTCAAAAAATTTGACATAGTCTCCTTTGCGTGGTTCGATCCGGAAAAAAATTACAATGTGTATATCACAAATATACATCTCATCATCTAGGATGTGGCATCCCAAAGGGAAAAAATGTAGAAGTACGATATGTAATCCGAGATATGTACCTTGTATATTATTAGCAAGCATATATAGCTAATATAGCGCGAAAGAGAGCTCCAAATGCGAAGCAAGTGCAATCCGCACCTACTAAACACTCAACAATAATAAGAAACATGTATATGTGAAAGTAATATCAATATACAACATATACCAATAACTACATATGTCAATATAGCAAATGCAACAAAAACAACAAATCCAACCATCAACCAACTGTCATCCAGCTAACATCCATAGCCAAATCAATATAGATTCGCTTCTCATTAATATTCATTGAATTGATTTTCAATCTAAATCACATTTGATTCATTAACATTGAATTTTACTAACATTCATTCATTCATGTTCAATTAGTTAATATTCACTAATTTACATTCAAGTTGGTTCACTTCCAAATTACATTAAATTCAATTCTATTCACTTACTTCCAATTTGAATTCAATTACTTAGCTTTCCATTTCATTAGTTCAATTTCATATGGATTTTCTATACAATCAATTAACATCCATTTAACAAACAATGCATAACCAACATTACCAAATTTATTTAATTCGCTTACATTCAATTTGGTTTAACACTTTTAATTTCAGTTGGTTTAATATTCCATTATTCAATTCTCAACTTCATTAGCTTTTTATGAATTAACACTTGCATCCACTATTCCATATCAATTCATTTACATTCGATGATTAACATTCAATTCATATTTCATTATTTCAATTGCTAATTCAGTCTACAGATAAAGTTGAATTTCTTTATATAACTCAAGTTCATATTCATCACTTTGCTTTTTTTATTAAAATTATTAATTTACTTTGATACCCAAAATCAACTTCGTTTAACATCACTTAAGTTATGTTTCATTTCAACTCACTTGCATTTACTTTCACTATACAACTTAAGTTCACTTCTAATTTATTTCAAATTCTATTTTATCTAAATTTTAATTAAGTCAAAGTTATATCCTTATTCAAATTCAGATTCTTCTTTGCTTAACAAAATTTGTTTAACCATTTTAACAATTGGTTTTACTTACTTTTTCTCACTTTTTAAGTTATACAACTTATTTATCTAAACTTCCAAATTCATATTATATAATCACTTATCTTTTTAAGTTTAATTTCCATTTCAATAACTTATCTAATCTGGTTCAAATTATTTAACCTTCCTTAGTTACATTTCAAATCATATATCTTTATCATGCTAACTCACATTTATTTCAACTTTACTAAAGCTAAATTTTTATTTCATATTAGAAATCCAAAACTTATTTTACTTATATTTATCAATTACACTTGGATTTTAAATCAAAATTTTTATCAAACAAAATTTCAATTTCAATTTACTATTGGTAGCAAATCCATCACACAGAAACTCAAAAATGATATTGTTGATGCTATAGTCATTACCCTTATTATTTTCAACAACAGTAGTGAATTCAGTGCTTTATATTCTTTTATATTTACAAATCACATTTATAAATCTTTTACTTATATGATTTCACCATTTCACTTTACTTATATAAGATCATTCCAAATTTATTTATCTTATTAAGATTTATAATAATATAATCTCTTTAACTTGAAAAAATAACCTCCAAAATAAACAGGATTCAAATTTTCAAATAATTAGTCTAAATCAATTTTTTATTTATAACTCAATTTTATAAATATATTCATATAGTTTCACTTCTTATATATAAGATTATTTCACAATTGTAAATCATATTAATTATAATTCCATACTTATAATTCATTTGCTTATATAATATATTCTTTTACAATTGTTGTTTTTATTTAGATTATTCAAACATTTTTTATTAACTTATATATATTTACATTTTCAAACAACCAAACAATCAATTTATATACACTTTAATAATTCTTGAAAAATTATTTATTTATATATAAAATATAATTGAGGTAAAATTATTTCATTTACCCAACTTAAAATGATACTATGTCGACTTGCCTCGTTTAAATGTTTGAAAATCCCTATCGATAACGTGGCGTCCCACATCACGACCAGAATTCACAAACAGCTCAACAGATAAGCAAACACAATATAAAACATTTTATATTCAATAACAAATACGTTCTCATATATATAATACACTCAAACTCAATCTAGGGTGATACTGTCCTTATCTATACTGAGTACACATCAAAGCTTAGGAATATACGAAATCTAAGCTCTGATACCAGCTGTGACGACCCCCAAATCCGTACCCTTTGAAACGACAATAATCCACACATGACCGACCCAGAAAGCACAGACTGACGGAAAGTCAGGAGAAAGAAAAGAAGAGAGAAGATGAGAAGAGAAGAAAGAGAGAATATAGAACCAAACAGAACAATACAGAATCTCACACTGCAGCGGAAAATATATAATATCATATCAATGATCTTTACAAAACAGAAATAGTATATACATACATCAATCAAAGTTCAACAATCAATCAATAGTTATCAGCTTGAACAGTTATAATAACATTTCCTCACAATTGCCGATAATATACAACAACAAACAAAGCGGATAATCAATAATCATAACAGATACGCATATACGAAATGAAGATCTCCAGCTCGCCTGCCGAAGCTCCAAAAGCATAAAATCATAACCTGTAAATATACTTGGTCTGACCCAAGCATTGAAAGGGAAGAACGCCCGGATCAGTCTGGTAAACCAGCGTGAGAAACAAATTGAACTGAATTTATTAAATTACCAAACTTTTCATTTATCAAAACAAAAGTATCTCGTAAGACAAGTCCACACATAAATACGGATATGTTTTTACCTTACGATAACTAAAACATATCATATCAAATCCTCTTATATTACAGTAGTGTCTACTATATACAAATAATATTAATCATAGCCGGAATTGTTACATTGATTAAATTCCAGCATATAGCCCAATTGGGTAATACAATCAAAATGGAAAGCACGTAGTGGGGTTTGGATTTCTACACAAATGACCAAGTGAAGGGACTACCTTTTGGCAGTACATCTCTAGCAGAATGAACCGAGAAACCATCACAAATTTCTCTACCAACACAAGACCGGCCCACCTCTATAACTAGATGGTACCGAATATGTCATCCTCCGGTCTTTACCGACCTTACCGAGGGCCCTCTAGCATACAAACCACAATAATCAGATACACGACATCATAGTATGCAAAGATATATCTAAACGAGGGTGATCATATCCTACTTAGGAATGACCGACTTAGCCTTGCTGCATCTAACCCTGTTTCGGTTATTTCTGGTTGCTGAGGCTAGAGGTGATGATTACCTTTCACAAAGCTTATCACATCACTTAGAATGCCACACGGCCATTTCCGTTGACTACTAATTGCCTTCCATAAAAATACAACCCTTAAGCTCATACATCTCAAGGAGGGTGTTAAGCTAAGAGAAGTTGCCTTCTCCGCCACCAATGATGTACCTTTGTAAAAACCAATGTACGTAATCTATAGAAATGCAATGTCATATAAACATCCATACAAGTTGTCTAGGAACAGGATAAACCGAAGGTACTTTCCAACCACATCCTGTCGGGAAATCCTTAGGATTAGTAGCGAATAGTGCTTACATTAGATATTTCATAATGAAGAGACCACTGCTACTGGATGTATATTGGGATTTTAACTCCAAACGATCAACAAGCAGTCCCCCACTAAGAAACTCCGTAATATTAATATCATCAATAAGAAACCTGCACAAATCGTCGCATATATGTTGATCCGAAGTAGTTTTCAGATAAGTTTGATCCCGGTATCTTCGCACCCACAACGCAAAAGCGTTTCTCAACCTCACACAGAAACTAAGTCTCGTAGACTTATCACGTCTCCAACTTTCAACTTGTTATCCTTCGGGCCAAGAAGGAAGCTCGATAGATTGGAGTAATACTCCGCACTATACGAATCAACATCCTCAACACAAACGATAATCAAACCTACACAGAAGGCAACGCACTAAGGGTATGACTAAATAGTTCCCACATCAAGTCGAGAAACTAAAATTTCGCCAAGTTTGACAGTCGGTTATTTAACTATCAAAACAAACAAATGAATATTCAGTCCCATAACAATCACTGGGCCTTTTTAATTAATCTTTTATTAATTAAATCACTTGCCAAATATTCACTTCAATTTGTCTTTAAAAAGACGTATTCTCAAACCATTTCAACTTTTCAACATTGGAAAACATTTCCATATACTTACTTAATAATAAATAATTCACAATTCTTTTTATTTTCAACACTTAGAAAATATTTCATATAATTAAATCAGGATTAAGTGTATATTTTATTCTTTAAGGAAACCATTCTCTTTAAACATCTTTTTAAACATCTTTTATTTGGGTCAAAACGAATGTTGCGTTAAACATCGTTACGACAACCCAAAATCACTAGTATAGGGATTTGAAAATAAGATACATATATAAATCCCAATAATATATAAAATATTTCCTTTCGAAAATCATCTACAATAACAACAGTGTTATAGTCCATCATTTCCTTATTTCTCAAAGACGTCTATTTCAACAATGAATGTTGAACTCTATGGTTTCGATATTTAACACATTTTAAAACATCTTTAAACCATTTAACTCCATTTTAAAATATCACTTTCCAAAACATTTCTTTAATATACTATTCACTGTCCAAAATCGTGAGTATAAATCGTTTACCAAATCCAATACTTCTACACATTTTATTTAAAGGATAATCCACTGTCCAAAATCGTGGATATAATTCCCAACCAAATTCTTTATTATTACAACATTTAATTTAAAGGATAATTCACTGTCCAAAATCGCGAATATATCTCCTTTAATAAACATCTATATTTAATTTATCAAATTCAATTGATTTCGGACTTATAAAACAATGTTTATAAATTCACATTTATATATTTTATAAGAACTTCAATGTACAAAATTCCTTTATTAATCAATTTCATTTATAACTCAATTATATACCAAAATTCCGATTTATAAGTTAATTCACTTATAAATCATTTATTTCACAAATTCATTCATTTTATAACTTCGCAATTCGTAAATCGTATTCACTTATAAAATCCATTTATAACATCATTTTAACAATTATAAAGACTCCTTTATAAATTCAATTATTCCAATTTATAAAAATCCAATTTTATAAATCTTCTTTATAAACCATTTATATTAGTCAACAATCTCAATTTAAACCATTTCACAAAATCATTAACTCCATATTTCACAAAAATAACCTTTCAATTATATTTCCCAAAACATCGTAATTTTTATAACATAAAAGTTATCACATTTATTTATCCAAAATAAATCAATTCTCAACGATTCAAAAATTCAATAAAACATTTATTTCCAAAATAACTTTAAATCCTTTTAAATTCAAACTCGTTACTTGAACATTTTTAAAATTCTAAAAATAGGCCCAATGCTGCAACAGCACTAAATATAACAATCACGACATCCAAAACATCATATACCATATGATAACAGAATATATAACAATATTTGTAAATAAATCAATACGGGTGAGGCATCCAGTTGGATCCCTCCAACCTATCACCTGCAACAAATATACATATTAGAATATGTGTACAATGTCCTCTTCGAGGCAGACGCATGTATAAAGGGTCATCCGCTCATACACGGGAACGTATAGGATCATCTGCTCCACTAGGCAGGTTTATATCCCAATACCAACCAATATATCATATATCATCCAAACAAACTCAATCAATATAAATAGCATTCATTCTCACTTATATAAAAATATCAGTGAGTCATAAAGAGTGAGTTGTACTCACTTTGTCTCCAATAACAGTTGCAGTGTTTTATTACGAATAAAATTAACGATCGTTTAATTTTATCCAAAATTCACACTAGCTCCAATCAACTCCAATCTAGATCCATCACATAGTATTCGCGAATACAAACCCAACACAATTCGTTTCGTGCAAAACGGACCTCGTATAAAAAAGTTATAGTGTTTTAAAGTTTAGACGAATTAATATATATATATATATATATATATATATAATTTACAAATCTATTTTTATTTTTTTAACCTTAAACTCATCTCGACATTCAATTGGATCTTTAGGCTTTGCTTTCAAGACTCCCGCGTGAGATACTCCAGCTTTCAAGAAATTAAGGGATGTAAGTGATTAGCTTAGGACTCCAACAGGTTAAACCCCCAGAAAGGGCAAAGCAACTGCAATTAGATCAACTGAAACTTACAGGGCAGCGGGAAAGCTACTCCAAGTAATCTGACTAGCCTACGCTAAAGAATCTCTTCGCTTACCCTTGATTTTCTGAGCAACCAGATTTGTCCATCGAACTTGCTTCTTCCCTAACGCACGAACCAGGTCGTGTAAACCCATAGCCGCCCCCTCTTGCGAATTATCGTGGCACCATCGATGACCTAAACGTTGATCGAGCTCCACCATTTTTTGCGCCATCACGAGCTCCTGTTCGATGTGAACGACGTGCAGATCGGCTATTTGCACAAAAAATGGAAAAACACCTCCAAGTCGTATGATTTAGTTGATTATGTGTTGTTCTTAGTGATTTGGGTGATTTGTGCAAATATATAAAATAGATGGACTAAACAGTAAAAGACACACAGATTTATAGTGGTTCGGCCAGAATGTGCCTACGTCCACTTTATATGTTATTCTCCTTTTTTCTTCGGATTACAAGTACAAAGCTTTTATTACAGGAGTATGAAAGTTGTTTGAAAGTCCTATCCGTGCTTGAGCTCTCAAACTTGTCTGCCATTGTTGTACCCCTGCCCCTCTATTTATAGATTGAGGCAGGTGGCAGGGGTCCTGGACGTATATAGCTGCTGGTGGGCCTGGGCTGATGTTATCTGGCCTGGCAACGTTGGTTCGGAAAAGCTTTGGTTCGGTGATGCATGGAAGTGGTTTGGTTCGGTCGTTCCTGGAAGTGGAGTTGGTCCGGTGGGACGTTGGTCCGGTGGTAGGTGAAGTAGGATGGTTCGGCGTTGGATGGTAGAGGAGTTGGTTCGGCGGTGCCGGACCGGTCGAAACACACCCAACACTTGCCCCCCAAAGTAGGGCATGTGCATGCAGATGGTGTACTTTGTTTTAGCTTGGACATGCTCATCCGGTCTTGTGTGTCGAACCATCTGGTTCGGTTGTTTATATTTTGCCTATAAATACGGGCCCAATGTTTTCGTTATTCCTTATCAGCCGGACCAAACCCTTGTATTTTCCGAATCAACTGTGTTTAGCCGAATCAAATTCCTATCCTTGCCGAACCAGGTGAGACCCTCTTGCCGAATGAACTTCGTGCTCGAGTTACCGAATGAAACTCTTGAACCACCGAATGAGAATGCGAAAGATAAGTGCCGAATGATCTTTTGTATTTTCTTTACCGTATGACATCAGGAGTTTGAGTGTTTAGAACTATGAGTGAAACTTCAGACTATATACACTTGTTTGCTTATATCCTCTGTTCTAACGATGTACTTTCTTGTGGTGCAGATAAATGTCTCGGAAAGTGGAAACTCGATCAGATAAGAAGAAATCCAAGGACGAAGGAGGGTCCACCATAGTACCCCCAGCACAGCTAGGACCGGAACATCATGGACCCACCCCGAGATCGCTGGTAGATGGGTATGGTCCTCAAGAGCTTCTGGATTCTCCGCCTGACTGCTTTCCTAGCTCTCTCAAAGAAGAGCAGCTTGATGTCATCTCCCGCTCCTTTGGGACTGATTGAGCACGCATGTTGTTGCCAGGGAAGGGGGTCATGCCATATAATCCCCCTGAAGGATACTTTGCTTATAGTAGGTACCACTGCATGTGTGAGGCCATTTCTCCAATCAATGCTTGGATAGTTAGCTTCGCCACCTATATGAAGGTGGCCCCTTTCCAGCTCCAGCCCAACTCTTATGCTATCTTGGTGTGCCTATTCGTGATTTTCCAGAGAAAGTACGGGCACCCCCTTCCAACCGGGAGATTCGGTACCTATATAACTTGAGATGTTACAAGAAGGGGTCTCCATACATCAGCTTGGAATCGGCCGTGTTTTTCAAGCCGGTCCTGGACTTGTATTCAAAGTTCACCATGTTTAAGAAGGAATGGTTCTTCGTCCGGGATGACTCCGTTTCTATCCACCGCTTCACCTATGGCTGCAAGTTGAAGCTTATTTATAATTTTCGTTCTGACTGAAATGCTTCTTCTCATGTGTTTTTATTTCTTGCTAGCGACAGGTGGCTTTGCGGTCGTGGAGAACAATCACCTGGTTCAGATGGCCGCGGAGATAGAAGCCATTTCGGGAAGGGATATGTCAGCTTCTTACTTGATCAGGAATGCCACTCTCCTGGGACACAACTTGATTCTAGCATATCAGTCTGTGGCCAAGCAGAAGGATACGGCTGAGGAAAGGGCTGCCAAATCCAAAGGAGGGGCTACAACAAAGAGCGGCAAGAGGAAACCCTTCTCGATACCTCCAGTCGTCGGGGGGAAGAAGCTCAAGAAATCTGATGGACCCTCTCCCAGCACATGCCCAGATGTTCCGGAGGAGGAAAGTGGGGAGGAGGAAAGAGGCGAGGAGGAGAGCGAAGGTGATGGAGAAGGTGATGGTGGTAATGGTGGCGAAGGACAGAGTGGTAGTGGCGCTGGTGCCTTGACCTCTGGGCAAGCAGGTGAGATTCAAGAGTGGACGGATGATGCTTTCCGCCAAGCTTTTGAGGGGTTGGAGGAAGGATCGGCCTTGGTGGAGAAACCGAAGAAAACTGATAAGGCCGGGACTGGTGCCAGTCCATCTTCTAAGAGCATTTCAGCTAGGGCAACTCCGGCGGTTCAAGGTGAATTTTTGACTCCTCTTTTAACTTCACATGTTTCTTGGATTATAGTCCCATGCATGATTGTAACACTTGGTTTTTATTCCAGGAACGGGTAAGGCGGCCAAGACATCAGACCTTCGGCACTGCCTCGAGCAATTCAAACTCCTCAAAGCTTCTGCTAAACCGAAGCCTCCGACCAACCGTTCCGGGGACGTAGTCGGCTACTGTCCTCTTCTCGGAGTTATTGAAGAGGATATTCAAAAGAGAAAGAGGGGGCGCTCCATGTTCGAACCATCACTTGGACCTCAGCCCCCAACCCAGCCTATTCATGATATCACGGGGGAGGATACTGAGTCTACACCCTCTCCACATCCATCAGAGAATCCTATCGTTACTCATGTTGATCGTCTCGGCTTGGCTCATAACCCATTTACGGGTCATCCAGATCTGAACCCGAGTTCTCATGACATTTCCTTCGATGAGGTTACCGGTGAGCATCTCATACCCCGCAATGCTATGGTAAGGGTGCCTGATGAGGCTAAGTCTTTGGATCTCGACTTGTTGACCACTCGAATTGTAACTATGGGGGATGAGGCCAAGGCAAACATCGATCGGGTGGCTGAGGAGACCAGGAAGCTGATGGCGCATCATGCCCGACTGGTCAAGGCTGGAGAGGTAATCAGAAGTGCTAACATTCGGTTGTGGCTAATGGTTTCCGATCAGGCCAAGCAGCTTGCCGATCAGGCCATCCAGATCTCCCAGCATGAGGCGGCCTCCAAACGACTGAAGAAAACCATGGAAGAGGTTAGCAAGACAGAGTTGCGAAAAATGGAGGCTTCTTGCAAGAAACGAATTGACATGGCCATCGCAACGGTGGATGAGGTTCGAAGAGCAGATCTTGAGCAGGTAGAGGAGTTATCTGGAAGGCTTGAAGCCGCGGGGCTTGCTCAGGCCAAGCTAAAGGAGGAGATGGAGGCGATGAGGAGATCCCTTCAGGTTGACTGCTCACGATTCCGATTGAAGACGGATGCTGCCGTTGCGAAGTTGTCGGCTTCTGAGGCCCATATGAGGGAGTTTGAGGAGAACGAGGGGACGATGGATGATATGCTGCAGGATATGTATTTTCGTACTTGGAAGCAGGGCAACCTATCCTGGATGGACGATTACCCCCGGGTCATGGCTAGGATATATCTCCGGGCTTCGGCAGAGGCCAAGGCTAATGCGGATAAAGAGGGTGGCGTGGCCATCAGAATGGATGTGGTTACCGCTCAGTTCACCAAGGAGGAGAATGTGGCGGTGAAGGAAGGCATGCGGCTGCTTACCGCCGAGGAAGTGGGTGTGCAGTTGGATGATGATGATTAGGGAGCAGACGCTGGTAAGTCTTCCCTTTTAATCTTTTCTTAACTTGATTGCTTATCGTTTATCTAATAGATTCTTCTCCTGAATTGGACAGGTGGGACCTCTGGTCAGCATGCTGGGAGTTTTGATCCTGCGGTCAAGTAGATCTTGGGGAGTTGGAAGGATAGAGATGAAGTTCTGATGTTGCCGACTATCTTGGCTTGATCCGGATGTTTTTGGTTTTACTTGACATTCCTGTATATACTAGTTCCAAAACATTAATGTACTTTCAGGTTGTAATTATGTCATTGCAACGAACGACTTTATTCTTAACATGTAATTTTATAACATAAGCTGATTCTGTCATATTTGGATGCTGTCATTATTTTGATGCGTTGCATAAGAAATATAGTTGTGCATGTGCTAGTGGTTCAACTGCGTTTGATGTCAAGTTCTTGCTTAAAGTATAATTTCATGTCTTGCAATGTTAATGTGATGTGTGAACATATCAGAGCTACTTATTTGTATATAAGAGAAGAAAGTACCGCCCTTTCGATTTTCAGTTGTAGATGGTAGCTTTGAATGCCTTATGTTATCGAATACGGGTTGAGTGACCCGTCATCCAGCTGAGAGTTCTCGTTCCCATTAGCGAGTGCATCCTATTTGGTGTCCTGTACTTTAAGGGTTGTTATAGAGGATAGGAGGAAAGTTTTTATAAATAAAATGGAAATATAAGGAATAGTAAAACTTCCAATCACGGAAGGCCATCGATGTGCTTAAGTTCATGGCAAATGGGTTTAGTAGTCACTTTCCCTAGCGTGGGTCTTGGAGACATTCGTCACCCATCTTACGCCTCCGGGGGAGTTTTCTTTTTTACCACAGCCGTACTTAAGACACATTGGAGCCGAGATCGCGCACAGTAACTACACGGGCCATTATGGCCCGTAATCGTGGGTATTATTCGATTTACCATGGCCGGCTAGCGTGGGTGCCGATCGTCAACTCTGAACTGCCCCTGGCTGGCCACGCCTTATGTTGGGGCTTATAATCGGTTCACAGTCGCCAGCGAGCCGAACGCCGTAATGAGCTGCCTCGGCTATAGTCGGCCTTCTCGGCGGCTTATGATCGGCTCATTACAGTTGCCTTTGAGGGCCGTCGTGAGCAATGAGTTAACCCGCAATAGAGGGATGCTGGAGCAAAAGTGTCTCATTGACGAGGGCATAGATTCGTATAGTACCTGTTAGGTCTTGTCCAGGTGAGGTTGTGCCGTGAAGTATCCAGAATGAAAATGCCATTGCACAGGATTTTGTTCAACAGAAAAGGATAAAGCTTAACAAGCATCCAAGATATAAAGGAATAAGTTAAAAAGGGACAAGATTTTTAAAGTGGTTCGGCACGAAAATGCCGACGTCCACTGATTCTCTTCGTTATTTAACTTCATATGGGCAGTACAAGTTAAGAAAAGTATCGACGAAGGTGTTGGATGTTCCATTCCCTCTGGAACACCTCTCCGTCCACTGTTGACAAAATATGAGCTCCGTTGTGGAGATCTTTATGAATTACATAGGGTCCATCCCAAATTGGATCTAGCGCTCCGGGGCGCGGGAAGATCCGTTTGAGAACAAGATCTCCTTCACGTAAGCTGCGGTGCTTGACCTTGGAGTTGTATCGTGCTGCCACTTTTTGCTTGTGAGCTGCCGCTTTAAGTGCTGCATCATTTCTTCTTTCTTCAATTAGATCCAAAGACATGTGTAGGAGTTCTTCATTCTCTTCTGGGTTGTAGTGGATCCTATGGTGGGAGGGCACTACAGTTTCAACTGGGAGCATGGCCTCCGATCCGTATGCCAAAGAGAAGGGAGTATGCCCTGTTGATGTTCTGAAAGACGTGCGGTAGGCCCAACGTGCCGTAGGAAGTTCATCCACCCAAGCGCCTTTTGACTTTTCAAGCTTCTTCTTGATCAGAGTTTTGAGAATTTTGTTGACAGCTTCGACTTGTCCATTTGCCTGGGGATAAGCCACAGATGAGAAGCTTTTGTGAATTCTATGCTCTCGGCACCAGTCGGTGAACTCCTCGCTGTCAAACTGAAGTCCATTGTCCGATATGATTTTGAGCGGAACCCCGTACCGTATCTCTCCATCTCTGCCCAGCTTCCGTCGGCGATGTGTGGTCCTCCTGATATGGTAAGGACTACTATCTTCTCTTGACTGGAGCCGTTGGTGTTGCGATTTCCTCCGCCTACTTCCGGGAGGGGTAGCCTTGGGTTCTCATTGGCAGAAGCTGAAGTCCTGTTCTGACCTTTCACATAGCGCTCTAGTCTCTTCCTTCTGATGTGTTATTCAATCAAGTCCCGGAGATGATGGCATTCATTGGTGTCATGCCCATGAGATTCGTGGAAGCGGTAGAACTTTCCGGACTTAATTGCATTATCTGATTCCTTCTTATGCAGGGGGCGCTTGCATCTAACTTCGTCTTGGGTGGCCAAGAAGATGTTTTCGACTGTTTCACTTAAAGGAGTGTAAGAGTCAAATCTCGGTCCTGGCCTATATAAGCGTTTTTCCCCCTTTTTTCCCCCAGCACTATCTCTGGAATCATTTCTTCGAACGTCCTTTGCTACTGCGAGTGTGTTGCCATGAGCTGCCTTGGTTTATTGCCCTGTCTGCCTTTCAATGGCAGCGTCTTCAAGTCTCATATATTTCCCGGCTTCGTGGAAGAAATCGAGTAAGGTAGCTGGATTTTCTTTCATTAATCTCCTAGCAAACTTAGTATCCGGATGCACACCACTGCAGAGGGCCATTAGGATAAGTTTCTCGTCGGCATCTTGGACTGCGGCCGCTGCGGCGTTGAATCGGGTTAGATGTTGTTGCACTGTCTCTCCGGGATTATGTTTGATGTTAGATAGGGAATAAGCGTCCTTGGGTTGTTCCACATGAATGCGGAACTGGCTAATGAACTTTTCTTTCAACATTTCCCACGAGCTGATGGATCCTTGGGGTAGATGGCAGAACTAGAGGTAGCTAGATCTGCCAAGAATAGTGGAAAGCATTTACAAAATACTCCCTCTGTTGCTCCGCTCATGAGCATATGCTATGTGTATCTCTGCAAGTGTACAACGGGGTCAGAGGTTCCCTTGTAAGGTTCCATTGTTAGCATTTTCCATTTCTGGGGGGTGATGACAGTTTCGATATTGCGGGTGAAGGGGCTGGTTACCCTAGCGCCTATCCCCCGATCCCTTTGGTCCCGTTGGATGCACTCTCTGAAAAATCGTGCCATCCTTTCATCAGAACTTGGAGCGGATAGAAATGAGTTTGGTTCTTCCCTGCGGGATTGATTCCGTCTAGATGACCTGTAGGGATGGTATCGTCTATCACTCCTAACATTCTCCAATGACGGCCTCTGGTCTTCCGGGGGCACGCTGGGGTCAGCCATAGTTGGCCCTTGCCTTGATCTTCCCCTGCTGGGTTCTGTTCTCAGCACTTCCTCGGGTCCAACTTCGAACTGGACTCCAGCTCGGTCCCGTCTATTGGTGTTTCCATGGTTAGGTAGCATGGCAGGCTCGGCTACATCCGACCCCTGCCTGGTACCTCCCCTGTTGGGTTCGGTTCCAAGTGTTTCCTCGTGTCGGAATTCGGGCTGAGTCCGGGCTCGGCTCCTACCATTGCTGTTTCTATTGTTAGCTTCTTCGAAGAAGAAAGACCTTTGTCGTCTCCCAGATCCTCCAGACCGAGACTCACCCCATGATTCAGTGTTGCGGTTAATTTCTTCAACATCCCTTAAGCGTGACATGAGCTGATCCACCAAGGCTTCTTGTTGAGATGTGAAGCGGTTAGTTACTTCAGCCACAACCCTGTCCAGATCCGCCCTTGTAATTGGTTGTTCCGTAGCAGGGGCTGTCAGATTTGCCTGATTTCCATTTGCAGTTGGAACCGTACGGTTGTCTTGATCTCTGATCACTGGATCTGGGATACTGCCAGTTGCGATGTTCTTTTCTTTGTTAGCATATTTCTTCCGTCCGGGAGGCATGTTTTCCAAGCAAAGAACGATGCTGATAGGAAAAGTGTTTAGTGGGAGAAGCTGAAGCTTCGAGCTCCTGCTCTCAGTGAAAGCACCAAAAATGTTTGCACAAAAAATGGGCAAACACCTCCAAGTCGTATGATTTAGTTGATTATGTGTTGTTCTTAGTGATTAGGGTGATTTATGCAAATATATAAAATAGATGGACTAAACTGTAAAAGACACACATATTTATAGTGGTTCGGCCAGAATGTGCCTACGTCCACTTTATATGTTATTCTCCTTTTTCGGATTACAAGTACAAAGCTTTTATTACAAGAGTATGAAAGTTGTTTGAAAGTTCTATCCGTGCTTGAGCTCTCAAACTTGTCTGCCATTGTTGTACCCCTGCCCCTCTATTTATAAAGTAAGGCTGGGGGCAGGGGTCCTGAACGTATATAGCTGCTGGTGGGCCTGGGCTGATGCTATCTGGCCTGGCAACGTTGGCTCGGCAAAGCTTTGGTTCGGTGATGCATGGAAGTGGTTTGGTTCGGTCGTTCCTGGAAGTGGAGTTGGTCCAGTGGGACGTTGGCCCGGTGGTAGGTGAAGTAGGATGCTTCGACGTTGGATGGTAGAGGAGTTAGTTCAGTGGTGCCGTACCGGTCGAAACACACCCAACATCGGCAATGCATAGGCCTCGGAAAACGCACGTGATTGCAGCGACTTTGAGAAAGGATTGACGTCGATCCGTAGCTTGAAACCCAATCTCGACCGTTGGATTTGAAGTTCTCGACTTTGTCTACAACTTTGTAGTTGAAACATTTTCGAATAGATCGATGGATTTGTAGGTAATTGAGGAGAAACGAAATGAAATTCTGGCCATTAACAGTAAAGTGGGGGCTAGGGTTATTTTTCCCTAGGTTTTGAGAAAAAAAGAAAAAGTGATGGGCTTTTATAGAAAATATTCGTGCACTATTCATCCGGAAAATTGTCAAACTCGAAATGAAGCGTGCGGCCTGGCGTTTATAATGTTTTACCCCTATTTCGAACGCAATGCAATATATATCGGGAGCCAATTTGATCGTATTTGAAAGATAGTTTTTTGAATCAATTATTTAAGTTTAAAATTCACTTAAACAGATTTCTACGCATTTTAGCATGCCTTGGACAAACCGTAAATCCGATTGACACGAAATTTGAAATCTTACAATAATTTATCATTACGGATCTAATAAAACTAGTTTCGTTAAAATCTGAGACTGTTTGAAAATGGCTATTTTTACTCGTCAATTAAATATTAAAATATTTGAAAAATTGCAGTGTACGTGCTAATATAGTACAAACGGATCATGAATATGGAATATAATATAAATGCGGAAATAGATGATAATAGCAAAGTAAATAAAAATAGAAAAATCACACCAGAGATTTTTATACTGGTTCGGAGCACCGTCCTACGTCCAGTCCCAGACCTCTATCTGGATTTTCACTACCAACTATCTCGCTTCACCCGGAGGAACAGGTTTACAACACCCGAGCAGACGAACGGGATTTCATGCCTCTAATATATTGAGGACTTCAATACTTGCCTCTTACAACACGAGGACTTCAACACTTGCCTCTTACAACACGAGGACTTCAACAAATGAAAATAATTGTTTGGTGACGGTATGTGTTCTTGCTAACACTATTTTGTCACTTATAGTACAAACTTCCAATAATCTTATCCTCAAATAGAATATTTGTATATATGAAGATTTGGAAGTGGATATCGTATTGAATCAAAAGAATGTTAAATAAATTTCAGGATTCAAAAACGATATATGATAGAATATGAGCAATTTGATCGCTTTGAAAGTATAAGATTGAGATCAATAGAATAGAGATTAGAATAATAGAAATTCGTTTTTTGGAATAATGATTTCATGATGTTTATATAAGAAATAAACAGTTGTAACCTTTTATGAAAAGGTACAAGCAAAGGTCATGATCATTGGTGAAGAGAAAGAGAAGCAACCGTTGAAGAAAAGGAAGTGTCTATAGAAAAGGCTGCTTTCTGTTTGAAAACGGTCGACGGGTCAAAAAGGACCAGTAGACAGGTATTTGAATATATATACTTTATGGTCACTTCTGCACGTTATCTGCGCATTCCGGGCATAAACGGTCGACCGCCATATTTTAACCGGTCGACCGATTTAGCCCAGTTTGCACAATTAATGTGCATTCATTCAAATATATACATATATAAGAAAATTAAAGTTATACGATTATTTGAGGATAGATTTTAACATAAATAATATTACTAACATACCAAATAATCAACCTCTAATATATGGAGCTCTTTGTATCCGAAATAACTTCTTTTTGTCGATCACGAATTATCCCTTTGTCAGAAATCAAAACTCTATAAAAATCTTGACTCAACATTCTCCCCCTTTTTGATTGATGACAACATAGTTATGAATCTCCCCCTGTGTATGATATCCTCTTGAGATTTTGTCCTGCATATATACTATTAGCACAATTTTGTCCCCCTTTGTCATCGACAAAAAGGAATTGTTTAAATGGAGGATGCAAAAGAGATTATAAGCAACATAAAACTACTACCATAGATCAAGAGTAACAGTCACACAAAATTATAACACACATAAGTCTAGTACGAATTAAAACATGACACTATTTAGTTGAGTTGACTCCTTGTTCTGACATGTGATGTTACTTCACCGATTATATTTTGGGCCGGATAGTCTCTTAATATTCTTGGTAGTGATTGTAACTCACATATTTGAGGAATATTCTCAATAATTATTTCCGAGTCAGAATCAACATTTGTGATGATTGGATTGTCAGTGACTATTGTTTCGTCTATCTGAAATAGTTTGAGGATGCTGATAGAATTCATCAAAAGAGACATGAAGTGATTCTTCAATAGTTTTGGTTCGTTTATTAAATATACGATAGGCCTTGCTTCGTTCCGAATAACCGACAAATATTCCTTCATCGGCTTTTGGATCGAATTTGCCAAGCTGGTCTTTCGTATTTAAAATAAAGCACTTGGAACCAAAAACTTTGAAGTATGAGATTTTAGGCTTTCTTTTGTTAAATAATTCATAAGGAGCATTCTTGGTAAGAGGTCTTACGGACACACGATTTAAAACATAACAGGCAGTTGCGATGGCTTCTGCCCAGAAATGTTTTGGTAAGGTGGTTCCATTCAATAATGTTCTTGCACATTCTTGTAAAGTTCGGTTCTTCCGTTCTACAACTCCGTTCTGTTGTGGAGTTCTGGGAAACGAAAAATTATGATATATACCTTTCTTTGTACAAAATTGTTCAAATTCATTATTTTCAAACTCTCCGCCATGATCACTTCTTATATTTTTAACTTCAATCCCTTTTGATTTTTGAATTCTTTTGACGAAAGATTTAAAATGATTGAAAGTGTCACTTTTGTTTTTTTTAAGAAAATTGTCCATGTGTAACGGGAGAAATCATCAACAATTACAAGCACATATTGACTGTGATTTATTGACTGAACCCTAGTAGGTCCAAATAAATCCATATGTAGTAACTCAAGTGGTTGTAATGTTGATATGACTTTCTTGGATTTAAAAGATGATTTGGTCAATTTTCCTAGTTGACATGCATCACAAATGTTGTTAACCTTAAAATTCATTTTGGGTAGTCCTCTAACTAGATTGTTTTTGGCTAGCTTGTCAATAGTTCTGAAGTTTATATGACAGAAGCGTTTGTGCCATAGCCAAGGATCATTATCATTAGCCACAAGACACATATCTGAATTATGATTAATATTTATATTCAGAATATATATACTTCTGTCTCTATATCCTTCGAAAACTAAATTATGGTTTTTATCTAAAATACTACACTTATTATTCGAAAAAGAAATTGTAAAACCCTTGTCACATAACTGACTAATACTAAGTAAATTGTGTTTTAAATTTCTAACTAGCATGACATTAGTAATAAGAGGTAAGTTAGATGTACCACAATTTCTCACATCGCCTTTGTCGATGATATAGCCTTTTGAATTATGTCCAAAAGTGACGGAGCCACCATCTGAGTATGTAATATTTGTCAATAAGCTCTTGTCTCCAGTCATGTGCTTCGAGCAACCACTGTCCAATATCCACTTTCCTCTTTTCTTAAGTGGGACCTGCAAAAAATAAAATTAAGTCCATGGTACCCACTTTTTATGGGGTCCTAAGAGTTAGGTCTTAGGAGTCCAAACCCATACGGGTCTGGTATCCCCTTTATATACATAATTAATATTAAGATGCACAATATTCATGAAATTATGAATATATTTGTTCCTAGACAAATTGTTATTTTTTTTAGAAACCCATATTTTGATAGTCTTGATATTTTTCTTTTGAAATTCACAACTGGTTTTGGTTTGGAATATAATAAACTAAGATTTTTCTTAGCTTCAGTTTTTTGTACTTTCTTCTTCCTTTTATTACCAAGATGTTTCTTGGTTTCTTTTTTCTCATATCCCAAACCTTGTTTATTTGAAACAGATTGTGAATTTTCAATGATTTTTGTCAAATTTTCTCGACCTTTGTTAAAGTTAGAAACATTTTGAGTAATGTTATCTAACTTAGTTTGTAAACTAGCCTTTTCTAGGTCCAGAATTTTGACTTTTGCCTCAAGCTCATGATTTTAAGCAGTGAGAGCATCATTTTTCTCTTTTTGAGTTTCAATTTCTTGACTCAAAAGAACTAATTGAGAGTCAACATTAGATGATGATTCTTGAAATTTTTCAGGTTCTTCTTCTAATATTTTCTTCTCGTCTTTTAACATATCTCGTTCAAATTCTGCTCTACTCAAATCTGCTTTGGCTTCTTTTGGCTGTCGTTTTATGTCTTAATATTTGACTATCAATTCAGCATTAATATAAAGTATTTCATCGAATGTAGGAATTTGTACCTCATCTTCTGTTGCCATGAAACATACATTTTCTTGTTCATCTTCCGTATCACTATCACTTTCTGATGAGTCTGTATCATCCCATGTTACCGAGAATGCTCGTTTCTTTGATTTGTCCTTCTTATATCTTAATTTGTCATTTTCTGACTTCTTCTTTTGCTCCGTACAATCCTTGTGCATGTGCCTCTTTTTGTGACAGTTGAAGCATTCTATAGGGGATGATTTTGGTTTATTTGATTTAGATTTCTTTCTGTTATAACGACTGGTTTTTGCTGTTTTAGGAATTTTTTGAAACCTTTTGCTATGAATGCTAGATTTTCATCTTCAGATTCTGATTCACTTTCGTCTTTTTCAGCATGGAATGCTACGTTTTTCTTTTCTTCTTTTTGTTCCTTTCTAGTCTGCAAGTTAGCTTCGTAGGACATTAAATTTCCTATCAATTCATCTGGCTTCATGACGGAAAGGTCATTAGCATCTTCAATTGCTAATACTTTTCCTTCCCATTCACTAGTCAGAGAATGTAGGACTGTTGAGACAACATCAAAATCAGAATACTTTTGTCCTAAGCCAATAAGAGCATGGTGGATAGTTTGAAACCGTGAATACATATCATTGATTGTCTCATTTGGTTTCATTTTGAAATTTTGAAATTGACTTTTCAGCATGGCTTTTTTGGCTGGTTTAACCTTGTTAGTACCTTCATGAGTGGTTTTCAGCGTTTGCCAAATTTGATATGCAGTAGTGCAGATACTAACACGGTTATATTCATTTTGGTCTAATGCACAAAACAACATATTTATTTCCCTTGCATTTACGGCTGCTGCCGTTTTTTCAGCCACAGTCCATTCTGAATAATCAGTTGTTGGATTCACAATTTCTTTTTGAGTAGCATTCC
Organism: Allium cepa; assembly: GCA_030765085.1. Classification (NCBI taxonomy): domain Eukaryota; kingdom Viridiplantae; phylum Streptophyta; class Magnoliopsida; order Asparagales; family Amaryllidaceae; genus Allium; species Allium cepa. Next base: position 379,459,658 of record CM060932.1, read on the forward strand.
AGGCATCGTAACTATTTGATTGCATAAAGAATGACATACGTGTTGCCCAATAACTATAGTTAAGACCATTGAAAAATGGAGGTCTTTGTGTCGATTGACCTTTCATGTAAGAGGTGTTTTGAGTGCTAGTGCTTGCGTTATTTGCCATATTACAAGTATATATCAAATAACTGTGTTACGATTATATGATGACCGTGCTCTGATACCAAGTGAAAAATTGCAGTGTACATGCTAATATAGTACAAATGGATCGTGTAATATGGAATATAATATAAATGCGGAAATAGATGATAATAGCAAAGTAAATAAAAATAGAAAAATCACACCAGAGATTTTTATACTGGTTCGGAGCACCGTCCTACGTCCAGTCCCAGACCTCTATCTGGATTTTCACTACCAACTACCTCGCTTCACCCGGAGGAACAGGTTTACAACACCCGAGCAGACGAACGGGATTTCACGCCTCTAATATACTGAGGACTTCAATACTTGCCTCTTACAACACGAGGACTTCAACATTTGCCTCTTACAACACGAGGACTTCAACAAATGAAAATAATTGTTTGGTCACGGTATGTGTTCTTGCTAACACTATTTTGTCACTTATAGTACAAACTTCCTATAATCTTATCCTCCAATAGAATATTTGTATATATGAAGATTTGGAAGTGGATATCGTATTGAATCAAAAGAATGTTAAATAAATTTCAGGATTCAAAAACGATATATGATAGAATATGAGCAATTTGAGCGCTTTGAAAGTATAAGATTGAGATCAATAGAATAGAGATTAGAACAATAGAAATTCGTTTTTTGGAATAATGATTTCATGATGTTTATATAAGAAATAAATAATTGTAACCCTTTGTGAAAAGGTACAAGCAAAGGTCATGATCATTGGTGAACAGAAAGAGAAGCAACCATTGAAGAAAAGGAAGTGTCTATACAAAAGGTTGCTTTCTGTTTGAAAACGGTCAACAGGTCAAAAAGGACCGGTAGACAGGTATTTGAATATATATATACGTTATGGTCACTTGTGCACGTTATCTGTGCATTCTGGGCATAAACGGTCGACCGCCATATTTTAACCGGTCGACCGGTTTAACCCAGTTTGCACAGTTAATGTGCATTCATTCAAATATATACATATATAAGAAAATTGAAGTTATACGATTATTTGAGGCTCGATTTTAACATAAATAATATTACTAACATACCAAATAATCAACCTCTAATATATGGAGCTCTTTATATCCGAAATAACTTCTTTTTGTCGATCACGACTTATCCCTTTGTCAGAAATAAAAACTCTATAAAAATCTTGACTCAACAATATTCAATTTCTGTAATTTATCTTTTATTTCGATTTTAAAAGTTCTGTAACATCATTCTAATTCAAATAGAATTTAAAACAACTTTATAAATTATTTTTATTCATTTTAATCCAATTTCTAATTATTTATACAATTCCAAATATTAAATTATCAATTTAATTAGCCAATTAAATCATTATATTCGAAACAAAATCTATTCAGCTTATAAATTTTACTTTTTCATATTTAAAATTAATTAAATATACAAATTTCAAATGACAAAAAATTTTGGGTCGTTACAACAATAGGCCTAAACAATGAAGGATAGTGGTGAACTTTCATACATAGTTTTTAGAATTCAATGAAATTTATCAAAATAACATATCTCATTCGATTCTTAATGGATTTGCACAAAACTAATGGTAAATCCAAGCATGCAGAGAGTAATACACATAAATATAAGTTTAACGACAGAAATTGAGGCTTGGTGGTGCAGTAAGGCTAAAAGTAAGGAAATCCCATAAACCATTCCCTATCAACAATGTCAAGCTTCAAATTAACATATCTTCCATATTTCACAACAAGATTCCACGATCCGCTCCTCAAAATGACCATATGGACAAGGAATACGATTTAGAAAAATTATTGTGGCGACAAATTTCATTTCCTGGCCAAAAATTGGAAAGATAGCGAAGGCAAGAGCAAATTTTAGCATTTCGGTGAGTTTGCTTCATCAATTCTTGTATAATGCTTTGATAATGATATAAATGCTTTAAGATTATACTAGGATTAGATTACAAAGTAAATTCTGTATAAAAGATGATATTTGAACTTAAGAAATAGATGTACGTATCATGATCTTAAGAACCTATTAAAAACCATACTTGTTACCAATTCTAATCTAATGTACGACGAAACTATAATTGATGTTTATTAAAATGTTATGACCTTAGAACCATGTTAGAGAAAATAAATATATAGTATGGAACCCTTTAGAAATAAGAAATAAATTAAACAATCAACTCTAGAATCGAAAATTCATAAAAAAAGAAATAAAACCGTATTTCTGAGTTGTGCATTGGTGCACCAGTGGTGCACACCGGTCCACCGGTGTACAACCCAGTTCGGGTAATTCGAGCATTCAAACTGCCCGAATCGATGTGTGTTATTTCGATCTTTTGCATGGTATTCTCTAGCGACTATATGGTGATGTCTTGACATGTATGGTTGTTGTTGGATCTGTAGTTTGGTGATAGGGATGAAATATGGGCGTTGAAGATGTTGCTTTGGAGGGAAAGGTGAATGGTCAAATCGTGCATGGACATTTAGCTTAATAATGATGGAGTATGGTTGTAGTGTATGCAGTTTTGGATGAATGAACGGAATATGTGGAATTTGGCAATAACGATGAGATATGAGTATGATGCATATGACTTTGAATTGCGTAGTTTAACGATGTAGTATATATGTTTGGATGAAGAAAAAATACCTGAATCTTACAGCACATGCTATAAGCCCGCACCTCACTTAACGTAGATATTGTCCCATAGTCTATACAGTACAAAAATTTCTCCGTCTCATAGGCCAAGCCAAGGTATAGGGTTTTGTTCCTCAAAAGGCCTCGACGTTGTTATGAGGTGAAGACTTTTGGTATATAAGCACCGACTTCATAGTGTTTTTCCGTGATGTGGGACAATTATTCCCATTTTAAAGGGGAGTACAATCTCCCACCTCTGGAGCGCAACGTTCTTGTTAGCTCATGAACACAACACCACCAAGGCGTTGTGGCTGTAACACGTATAGAACACAATTTCGATTGGGTATGGCTCTGATACCATTGTAATAGCCTGCACCTCACTTAACGCTGATATTTTTCCATAGTCTATACAGTACCGTAATTCCTGTCTCATGGGCCAAGCCAAGGTATGAGGTTTTGTTCTTCAAAAAGGCCTTGACGTTGTTATGAGGTGAAGGCTTTTGGTATGTAAGAATCCACTTCATAGTGTTTTTCCACGATGTGGGACTGCTATTCCCATTTTAACGGGGTGTTACACATGCGGTGGATCCTTTTTTCATGATGTTAGCGAGTGGTCTCTTATAGAGCAGTGAGGCTAGCCCATGAAAGTTTTGATGTGCACAAAAGTTAACCTGTAATGCACGTAGTGGAACCAAGTATGAGTCCAATGCGTATTACTATCCTTTACCATAAGTGGCGAGACCGAATAGTAGTGTGGACATGTAATCCCTTATCGCAGGTGGCAAGACCGAGTTACGTAGACATGAAATCCTTTACTGTAAGTGGCTACATCGAATTTCATATAGTGGATCCTTTACCGTAGGTATTGGAGACTGGATCAATTTTAGATAGTATAATATCGTTCTGTAGCACGGGGTAGGCGGGTCCAGAGATAATATAGTTAGACTTAAAGATGTTATGTTACTATCACAATAGTGTATAAATTTTAGATCGTCTTCACTTACTCCGACATATGTCTAATCCACTGCTATATTTTCTTTTATCGATGTCATTCTGGTTAATGGGGTATGGAGATGTGATGGACGAGGTTCATGTTTTATACATATTGTAAATATTGAATATAGATGTTATATAATCTGTATATCAAGGACATGATATGACAGTGTGTGTAGAGTTGATTAGGATTAGGTTGTACAAGCACCATATCGATATCGGATATGTAAGTAGGTATATATTTGTGTAATATAATATTTTGAATGGCCATTCACTGGAAGACTTTGAAAGTTATTACTTAGCAAATTTTTTTCATGCTTTCTTTATATATAAAAATGTATTATCACCTAAAGACTAGCCGTTTTGGGACATCAATATGTAGTTATGGGGTTCTAGAATGATAGGTCATTGCATGTTTATTATATCGTTGCTTAAGGATGCAGCTTAAGATTATCTAACATATGATATTATTGAAAAATTTATAAGAATTAATTCAACCAAATTATCACACTATCTGCTACGGTGACGTGTGGACTTTAGTGTTTGTATTGTTTAGTATTAATCGCTGACTGTATTCACACTTGTGATACGCACAACCGATTGTCTACAGTCTTTAAAATACCACCTGATTTAATTAGTTTATAATGTGTTATAAATTATTTAAATCAATTAATATTTGAAAATATTAGCTTTGATTGTAGTTAATAATTAGGATAGCTCTTAGAAATTTTTTGGGTACCTTTAGTGATTATTTGGTGTGTGCGTGTGTGTGTTTGTGTGTGTAAATGTTATTTGTATTCGTTTCAATATATGCTATATACATATATGAGTAATAAACAAACGGGCTGATTTTTTTTGGCAAATAACGTGTCAAACTTGTGCCCCCATGATGTGGAAAATGGGGCTTGAATTGCATTGAATTGGTTGTTAAAACTGAGTAAAAGGTAGAATATATTTCTCTTTAGCTCACTTTATAAATACCAATGCAAACTGAATCAAACTACATTGTTTTTGCCCAAGCCCTGGTTGCCACTCTCTATAACCAACTATGTCTCCTCCCCTTGTAAATACAAATTCCATTGGTGGCAGCACTCGTTTTTTTACAAGTATAGGTAATGGATTAAATACCCTATAAGGCTGAAACAAATCAACGTATAACAAATGGTGAGATTTTTAATGTAACTTTTACTTATAAATCTATACACAAGTTTATGCCCTAACATTTGTGTGTGTGTTTCCATAAGCATATATGTATATACATGGTTTTAAATCTCATATATTTCGTCCGAGATCTCCTTTGAGATCTTCTTTTCACACTTAAACAAAAGGAGACTTCAAATCTCCTTCATATCTCCCTTGATACTCATCTTGTCCGAAATATGGATCAAAATCTCAATCCGGGAGCCCACCCGAAATTATGTCTTTTTCTTATTTTATATTTTATTTTATTTTCGTTTATGTTCAAAAGAAACTAATCATTCAATTTATCGACGCCTTGAACATATTTTTCTTCCTGTCTTGATGGTTCCTAATAAAAGAACTTCATTTTTTTATGTACAAATAAGGGACAACATTCGATCATTACCAAATGAATTAAGCAAATCAAGAACCACTCTTCCCTAGAATTTTAATTTCATTTCTTTTCTTTATGCAAATCAAGTATATTATAATTTTTTTTTACTTCGAAAATTATAGTCAAATAAACCATTTAAACATCGAATTTAAACACATTAAGTACTCTATAATATTCACAAGATGTAATCTAGGATCCAAGATGTACACTCGAGAAACACGTATTTCGCCCAAGATTTCCGATACGAGATAGCTTGTGTGAAAATTCCAAGAAGAAATGTGATAAAATCCAAGATTTAAAACCTTTTGTATGAATATCTATTTTTATTTAACAATTTTAGGCTTAAAATGAAATTGTTATGAATTTATATTATAAATTAACATATATATTGAAATTGTAAATTAATTATATAATATTATATATATTTTTGGCCATATGTTAAAATTTATTCTGTTTAAGTCTATATTATGGAATGATAAATTGTTGTACTATAAGTATATATTTATTATTTAAAATTTAAATATAGTTTCGACTTAAATTAATAAATGTATTTTTAACAAATTATTTTGTGTGTCTTATATGTATGCTTATATAATAATAATATATTAGCTTCTAATATATATATATATATATATATATATATATTTAATATCAATCAAAAATTAATTAATTATATATATTACTTTTTATTATTTAAATATGTATTTTTAAAAAACATAATTTTATATTTATTTATAAAATATACTTGGCCAAAAAAAGTATTTATAAATATATTTTTAAATTAATATATTTGACTTAGTCACAATATTAAATATTTATGTCTAATATTTTGAATTTTAAATCTATATAATATTTTGAAATAGTCATTTTTATTTTAAATTCAAATATAAAATATTTTGGCTTAATCAAGCTAGATTTGAATTATGATAATTTTAAACGTTGAATTTCGATTCAAATTAATACCCTTACATTTAGCCAAAATTAAATGGATTTTATTTATATATATATATATATATATATATATATATATATATTGAATCATATCTATATGATTTTCAATTTAAATATATGTGGCAACATATACATACAGAAATATATACATAAATACTTCATTTATATGGTATTAAGAATATGTGTACACAAACCATATACATATATCTTGATATATAAACATATGTGCATACTTAGTGGGGCTGTTAATTTTGTACGAGCGTCGGATGTCCGTTTGAGTCCATGATTGAAAGTCATTCGTCCGAGTCCGTTCGATTTTCATTTAGGACATGAAATAGAACAACAAAATTTGTACAAGTAATAACTCGTCCGACCCATGTCCATTCAAATTCGTCCAAATTTCTTCTTATTCAATATACCCATTATGTTCTTCAAAACATTTATGACAATTGTTTGGTTGTTTGATTGAGTAAAGATTCATAAAATGCTTATACTTTAGTACATACTGAAATATAAGTGATAGAAACTCCATTAGAAAACATAAAATGTCGTATAAATAGGAAAGTTCATCCATGTCCGCTCAAGTCATTGGCTGAAAATGTCTATCCATGTCCATTGGATTTTATCTACGACATGAGTTAGGACAAAAAAATTGTATGAGCATAAATCTGATCCGGTCCTTGTCCGATTCAATTTAATTTAGGACAGAAACTGAACACATCTTTGTCTGGTCCGGTCCGACCGGTTCACACCTCTTATACTAAGGTATATTTTGATATGTATATGAAATTATCATCTATATACATACACACATACATGTATCTATGTATATTTTATACATATATATAATATTTGTATACGGTAGATATAAATCGCAATATCTATATGAGTTTGTAAATATTTTAGAAACATGTTTTATAGTTCTGATTTTATACTATCATTACATATATATATATATATATATTATACATCAAATATATAAAATATAAATACTTTGAATTAAAGTAAAATGTTATGTAAAAATGTGAACTGGGTCTAAATGCTAACTAGTTATATACGTAGGACCAATAAGATCATATTAGGGAATTGTTTTTAAAATTTACCACATTGTACTCATTGCCAAATGTGCATAACCCAACTATGGTATTAAAGCTCAATTGGTTCATGCGAATGTGTTAGTCGGCACTTAGCTCTAACTAATAAATTATATTTAACCGATGGGAGTTTAGAATAGGTGTGCCTCGGCTTGGGTTGGAGTAATCAGTACCCCTCCCTCGGCTCCTGGCCTAGCCCAATGGGTGGAGGAAATTCAAAAGGTTGGCCTAAATGTAAGTACCAAATTTATTTTAGGCCTTAGGCTAGTTTCAAATATGAGATTTGAAAATTTGAAATTATATTTTAAACTTAAAGGTCAAGTTTAAAATATATTTTTATGAATGTTATGAAATAAATTTAAATTGTTTAATATTTTCTCAAAGTTTTTTGAGAAGTTAAATTAAATTAATTTAAAAAAATTTATTAAAAATTTATTAAAATAATTAATTAATTAAATAAATAATAGTCAATATATATACGTATTGATACATATAAAGGTTATATAGTTAAATATATTCTAAAATTTTCTATGAAAGACAAAATTTCTATTTTCAAAATTTTAAATAAATTTATTTTAATTATTTAATCAAATTATGAATTAAAACAAATTAAAGGCTTTTTTAATTAATAAGATACCCATATATATTATATATGTTAATTAAATTATAAAGGTTATAAATAAATTGAACTTAATACGTATAAATTAAATATAAGTGGAACTGGAACAAACTCGATTAGATTTTTGGGATAAATACAAACGCAGGGTATGTATACCATGATATCAGATATGTCGTACACTTGTATCACGAGGGTATATCATAAGAAATACACTATTCCTTAAATCAGTATCACTCTAAATTATTAAAGATTTTGAATTTTTAATAAAATAGCCATCTGTTATTGATATACTAATAAATTGCTTGCATAGGCACTAGTTTTTAAACAAACTCAAGCCATTACTGTTATGTGTAGTACTATTTAATAATATGCTAAACGGGGTAAGATACATGCTTATATTTATTGAGCAAACTCATGGTATATACATTATAGCTAATTTATCAGGGAATAATAAGTGCGAGTGAAACTCTCTTTTGATTTTGTTAAGCAAATTCAAGGTAAGAATTGAGATTAGGGCAAAGTCCGTAGTTAGAAGTTATATATGATATAATCGACCAAGAGTCATCCTTTACTTAAGGGGATATGATAAGTTGGGTAAACTTAAGGTTAGAATCCCAAGGCAAATGAGTTCTAACACTCATTGGAAAATCAAAAGGTTTCTTTATTTGTCTAAGGGTTTGGAGAAGTAAAAGTCTAGTGGGGCCTTATTCGAAAAATGAAATGACCATATTTATTTTCCTTACAAAGCTTATACCAATCTATCAAAATATAAATTTGCAAAAAAGACCAACCTAAGATTGGTTTATGAAAATAACACACTCATTGAACCAAATTACACCGACTTGCTAAGAAAGATTAAAATACACCAACTTACGGAAGATTATGGTCTATCTAACCAAACATCCAGGAATCAAACCTATTGAGGGTACGGATCCAAAAACAGATAAATCTTATAAGACATGAGTAGTTGATTGTGAACTAGCACTAATGTTTGTGTTGTTTACTTCAGACAAATCATTGCAAAGACAACACGAGAACATGTATGTCCATAAAACATTCGATATTTAAGGGATTGATCTCGTTCCAAAATATGTGAGCTAGATGCAAAATTGTTTAAAATGAAGACAAGTAAGGGTAGTAGTGTACATGAATTTGTCATAATGAAAAAAGGCTATATTGATAGCTCGATGCTAAGGTTGAAGAAGAACTACAAATAGAATTGATTCTAAGATCCCAGACGATGTAGTTTAAGCCATTCATACTGAATTACAAAATGAATCAGATGAAAGAGAGCCCGCTTAGCTCCTCAATTTGTTGAGGTCAACTGAAGGCATATTTAAAGATCTGGGTATGGGATTCGCTTTGAAAGCAAAAGCATTTTCTTCGAATGGTTTAAAGAAAATAAAGCACGATGGTAAAAAAAAGGTATGGGTGGTGCATCCAAAGATAGATGAATGTCACCATCATCACAAAAAGGGGCATCAGAAAAGAAACTATCCAGGATGTCCAAGATAGTAGGAGAGAAGAATGCATTGGATTCCATAGCTCCTAATGTTATGTTTATGATTCTAAACTATTTTGCTATCAATAAAAATTATTGGGTTTTAGATATTAGTTCTTGAACTCATATCTTACATGGACTTAATAGGGGGAGAACTATGGTAATCGGAGAAGTGAGCCTTTAAATTGTTGATGGATCTATCGCAGATGTAATTGTAGTTGGAGATTATAATTTACATTTGCATATTGGATATGTTATAAATTTGAATAATTGCTACTATGTACAAAATTTTGTTGGCAGGATAATTTATATGTCCAAATTAACTGAGACCAAATACAGTTATCATTGTAATAATGAGGTTATGAACATTGTGTTGGATTGAAGTAGGATTTCCAGTGATGTTTTAGATATTGACGTTTATGTACTAAATTTTAAGCACATGCTCACTATCAATAATTTTACTGTTAAATGTAAAAGGTAGTTATTTATGGCACTGTTGGCTAGGTCACTTCGGTGACAGAAGACTACATAAACAAAAAATTGAAGGTTTTCTCCTGGCTTTTGATCACAAGCCATATAACGCCTGTGAGTCATGTCTTAACGGAAATCTGGCCAAACTCCCTTTCAGTGGGAGCAACAAAAGAGTTAATAAACTCTTTGTTCTTGTGCATACCGATGTATGTAGCGACCCTGAAATTCGAACACTTCGTCTTCAAATATTGAAACGTTTTGAAATACAATTAAATGCTACAAATCTGATTTTATAAGCTTGTTAAAAGTCATCTAATTAAAGGATAATAATAAGAAACTTGTTTTTGAAAATTGCAAATCAATAATGTGACCAAAAGTCGGTTTATCGATAAACAGATTCGATCGATATAAGTTGACTGAACTCTTGTCTACTTGTCTAATGATAAAATAAACACAATAAAAGTTAATTGACATACACACCTCTTCATAAAGCATGGAACATTCTAAAAGCTTCCATTAGGATAAGAGACACACCATTGTAAGAGTATAAGTGTAATTAGCATAAAGGAGAAGTGATGTAAAACAAAAGTGATGAGAAGTTTGTCATTCATGGCATGGTGGGAGGAGGGGAGGGAGGGGGATGGGGTTGAAGGTAATCTTAAAGAACACCATTCTTGTGCCTGTATAAGGAAAGGCATAACATAGAAGATAAATCACAAATTCATAAAACTTGAAGCAAGCTACTTCCATGTTTTCATTTTCTCTTATGCTCTACAGGAAATTTTTGCAAATTTTATCCAAATCAACTCAAATTTGAAGTGAAGCCTTGAGGTAATATTATATTACCTTCCACTTAGTTAGACGTTGAAGAAGTGAAGCAGTTCTCCCTATAGAGGAGGATGCGGTGAGCTAGAAGGGTGGTGTGACGCCCCACCTCTATACCTACGCTAGCCAAGAACACTACGGAGTAATGCTGTCAACTAGCACGGAGAATAAGGTTGTTGAGGAGCGACCATCCGTGTAATTGCTTTGTGCGAGCACCGCTATGTCGGATAGTATAACATGCATTTTATTTCAAGTGGAAATCTGATATATTGATATATACTCAAAGCTACTACACATTGGCTATATATATAATCTTCGGAAACAAATATAGAAATAAACATAACATAAATCAGTCATAGACATCCATATCACAAATGTGGAAAAAGATATGAATATAACACATGAAAGTGTATATCAGAGTAGTGGTCAAACAAGATCCACAGTAACACAAAAGAATGGTTATAAGTGCTAGACAAAAGAACAGGTATACATCTAGGAGTCTATATATCGAAGGTATACAGGAAAAAAACTACTAATCTATGTAGTTAGCCAAAAGTCAGGATGATAATCCCAGAAGTGAAGTCAAGAAGAAGCACGTGTAACATCTCGGTCTGACCCGAGTATTATTTAATAAGAAAATAATAAACGGATCAGTCTAGTTATAAATATCAGATGAAATGATATAGGATAAGAGATATGACTAAACGTATAATAATCACAATGCCAAGCTAAGATAAATAAGCAATTGAAAATCAATAAGAGATTAATCAATATCGCAAAAATCTTCTCAAAGATCAAAAGGAATGTCATACTCCTTATTTCTTTCACCAAGCCATAAATATTGACAACATATAAATGCCAATCATAAAATAGGTGAAATTCAAATTCTAGAGTTCATCAACAGAAATCCAGGAATCACAAAAATGATCGTAGAAACGATCAATCACGAAAAAGGGGAGGCCAATCACAAAACGGAAGCATGAAAACTCACCGACACCTGTGTCACAAAACGGGACGCTATCCCATGGTCGCTAACCATAGAGCCGGTGCAACGACGTAGTACAACGGTACGCCGGAGGAACCTGAAACTCGAATAGTTCGGAACAACGACGTAGTACAATTGTACGCCCGAAGAACCCGAAACTCGTAAAATTCGAAACAATGACGTAGTACAACGGTACGCCCGAAGATCTGAACTCCATAAAAACGTGGGTCGCTAGCCCAAAAAAATTGGGTCGAAACCCCAAGAAATAAATAGGTCGTTAGCCTATAATAAAAATGAGACGAAACTCAATAAAACGAGGTACTGTCCCCTACGTGGACAAAGAGACATAGCATGATGCTAGTCTAAATCACAAAAATGATCCTCAATGATCATCAAGAAAGTATCAATTACTCTAAGCTAGTAAATATATGAGCTTAGCTTCATGTCCCATAACCACTAGCTTAACTTAAATATTTACGAACAAATTGTAGATCTCCACTAGAAAATTATCACAAGAGGTTCAATCGAACAAGTCAAAGAATTAACCAACGAAGTAAACGCAAGCGTTTCATACCACTCGTTTTACTAAGCCATTTAATTAGATTTCTCATACGAGTAAGGAAAAGGTTTGTATATACTAATAGATTGGAAAACGGTTTTAATTAATGAGCTTTGTATTAAAATAGTGTTGAAATCGTTTTGATGAAAGAGTTTTGATATTTACCACTAGTATAGAAACCTTTATATTTTTAAAGTGACAAATCACAAAAATGATTGTAAAACAATCAATCACTGAAATTCACATTCGAAGACGTGAATAAAAATCCATAGAAATCGATACCGAATCCATCAAAATGGATATTTCTAAAATTCCTGAAGAAAAGAAGTCATCAAAGTCAATGACAAATGATAAAAACAAATAGGGAAAGAACTCGAATCGATTAAATTTGAAAACCACGCAAAATAAGCGAAATAGGCAAAATAGCAACACGTCGGTCGACCGGCTACAGAGCTCGGTCGACCTGACCCTGTTCTGGAAAATTTCTCGGGAAGCAGGTTGGTCGACTGAGCTCTGTAGTAGGAAGACCGGACCAGAGACAGAGAAGTGCTATGCACTTTGGTAGCAGGTCGGTCGGCTAGACCAGGGGTTCGGTCGGCCGAACCTGATGTTCTGCAATTTGAAACCCATTTCAAATGAGGTGCAAACTCCTTTAATTTGCAAACGGATAAGCATGGACGCTAGGGGTTTACGCCTATCGACTACCCGGTCCTATAAGCTCATCGATTCATCACCAAAACATGATCAAAACATCAAAGTTATGATTTTTAAAGATTTGAACTCAAAATACCAAAAATTGGAATATTCACCGATTCAATCCAAACCAAAAGCAAATTCACATGAATAAGTGTTAGGAATTCATACCCAACATTCAAAGATAGATATAAGCATAGATGTGAGATAAAAATCTCACCTTTTCACAAAATCAATAAAGAAGAAGCTATAGAGCAATGGCAAGAACAACCACTCTTCAATTCCAACCCAACAAGCTTGGATCTAAGCTTAAAGGAGAAACATTTCCTAAATTAGGTTTTAGGAAATTTCTAAAATTGAATGGAGAAAGAGTTGGAGAAGATGAAGAGAAGGCTTACCAAAGTTTCTTCTATTAGTTTGGAGCTAGAGCTTGATTTGCAAAAGAAAACTAGGGTTTGGAGTTTTAATTTCCCATTCCACTCACCATTAATCTCTTTAGAACTGAAAAGTAGAGGAAGAGGGAGTGAATGAAGAGGAGTGGTTCAGTTTGGAGTACTAAGTTAGCTAGTGGGCTGAACCCAACCCAAAGCCCTAAGTGAAAAGGAAGCAAAATTCAACTTACTCCAAACATATCGAAGCTTATACTCAAAAAGGTTGCAAATGGCATTTTGAACTCAATGGGAGTGGTCCCGAGTTCTAATTTGACCGTATGCAAAAAGCAACATTTCGGACTAAATTCCGAGTATCGATAAAATATTTAAATATAAAATTGATAAATATGCGGATTGTTACAGACTCTCCTCCATAAAGAAATTGCGTCCTCGCAATATTTAAGAAGAAAATATAAAGTAACAACTATAAAAGCATACTCAACACAAAAGAAATTTGAAATAAAAAGGTTCACCTTAAAGAGCACGAGGAAGTAAGTCCGGATGTGTTCGCTCGGTGAATTCTCTAGATTCCCAAGAGCAATCCTTAGGATTTGAGGACCATTGAACTTTCACAAGGGGAACATCTTTATTTCGAAGGCGTTTGACTTCCGAAGCAATAATACGAATAGGATGTCGCTCAAAAGTTAGATTAGGCGAAACTTCAATTTCTTCCACAACACCAGGCTCAAGAATAGAATCGGAATCTCGAAGGCACTTCCGTAATTGAGAAACGTGACACACGTCATGAATAGTAGAAAACTGAGCCAGTAATAAAAGGCGATAAGCCACGGAACCAATACGTCCGGTGATGGGAAATGGACCAATATATCAAGGTGCTAACTTTCCCGAACGACTGAAACGCACAACACCTTTCATAGGCGAAACACGAATAAACACAAGATCTCCCACAAAAAATTCTAATTTCCTTTTTCGATTATCGGCATAGGATTTTGATCTACTCTGGGCTTCTTTCATCCTATGACGAATAAGATCAATCTTTTCTGTGGAATCACGAATAAAATCTGGACCTAAAACCAGCTTTTCACCGGCCTCAAGCCAACAAGAAGGAGATCGGCATGGCCTTCCATAAAGTGCCTCAAAAGGAGCCATACCAATACTAGATCGGAAGCTATTATTATAGGAAAACTCAACAAGAGAAATGTGATCTCCCAACTTCCACCAAAATCAAAAACACATGCACGAAGAAGATCTTCAAGAGTTTGATTCACACGCTCGGTTTGTCCATCGGACTGCGGGTGATAAGCGGTGCTAAAATTAAGCTTCGTTCCCAAAGCTTTTTGAAGAATCTTCCAAAATCCACTAGTAAACAATGGATCACGATCACTAACAATTGAAGTAGTAACTCCATGCAATTTAACAATTTCTTTGATAAAAAGTTTGGCCAAGAGAGGAACGGTTCGATTAGACCGAACGGGAATAAAATGGGCGGATTTAGTGAGTCTATCAACTATAACCCATAAGCTATCATGACCCGAACGAGAACAGGGAAGGCCGTCTATAAAATCCATGGAAATTTGATCCCACTTCCAAATTGGAATTTCTAAAGGTTGCAATAACCCACCGGGCCTTTGACGTTCGGCCTTAATGAGTTGGCAAGTCATGCAACACTTAACAAAGTTAGCAATATCAGATTTCATTCCCTAGCAATAATAAGGTCGCTTCATATTCACGTACATTTTACTACTACCGGGATGAATGGTAAATTTCGAACGATGTGAATCTTCTAAAATATCTTTACAAAGATCACTAATATTTGGCACAATAAGTCTACCAAATTTCAGAATGCCGCCACGAGAATCGATATCAAAGTCTTTCAAACCTTCAATATCAATTTTATCCTTAATGTTTTGGCCAAGAAGAGCCAATTCAGGATCTAGCTTTTGAGCTTCAAGAATGCGGTCTAAAAGAGAAGGACGAACCTCAAGACTACATAAAGCAAGAGATGAACATAAATCGAAAAAACTCGATCTCGAATTTCACAAGTGGATAAAATTCTGAGATCAATCCATTCAGATGTCATCATAGAAACAACCGCTTGTTGCCTGCGACAAAGTGCATCGGCAACACGATTTCCCATTCCGGGAGTATAAAGAATATTAAGATCATAAGATGAAAGGAATTCGAGCCAATGTTGTTGATGAAAATTACGTTCCTTTTGAGAAAATAGATACTTCAAAGATTTATGATCGGTGTAAGCATAAATTTTTCTCCCAAAAGATAATGACGCCAAATACGAAGGGAGAAAACAATAGCCGCGAGCTCTAAGTCATGAGTGGCATATCTAGTCTCGGCTGGCTTCAATTGCCTAAAAGCATAAGCAATAACACGTTCTCTTTGAATAAGAACGGCACCCAAACCAACGTGACTAGCATCGGTATAAACATTGAAATCTTGATTCCTTCGGGAATAACAATAATAGGAGCATCAAAAAGGAGCTCTTTTAATTTCTAAAAAGAAGTTTCACACTTGTCCGACCAAATGTATTTAACCTTTCTTTGTCAAACTAGTAAGAGGCACGAAAATTTTCGAAAGTCCTTTATGAAACGGCGGTAATAACCTGCCAATCCAAGAAAGCAACGGATCTCCGTCACACTCTCCGTCTCTTCCAATTTTGAATCGCTTCAATTTTTGAAGGATCCACAGAAATTCCGGATTCGGAAATAATATGACCGAGAAACTTCACACTAGATTGCCGAAAATGTCATTTAGAAATTTTTTCTTTTAATTGATTTCTCCTAAGACTTTCCAACACAATCCGAAGATGTTTTTCATGCTCCTCCTCGGTTTTTGAATACACAAGAATATCATCAATAAAGATGAGAACAAATCGATCGAGAAAATCTTTGAAAACTAGATTCATAAAGTCGACGAAATAAGCCGGAGCGTTCGTCAAGCCAAATGGCATAACAAGCCATTCATAAGATCCATATCGAGTACGGAACGATGTCAAAGGAATGCTATCATCTGTAATACGAAGCTGATGAAAACCGGTTGCCAAGTCCAATTGTGAAAAGACTCTAGCACCACTAAGTTGATCGAATAGGTCATCAATCCGAGTTAAAGGATACTTATTCTTGATAGTAAGATCATTAAGCTTGCGGTAGTCAACGCAAAGCCTAAGTGTGCCATCGGATTTCTTCACAAAAAAATCCGAAGCTCCCCAAGGCGAGGAACTAGAGCGAATAAATTGCTTCGTTTCCAAATCGGATAATTGATTGCGCACCTCCTCATTTTCTTTATTGGACATACGATAAGGAGGACGAGCAATAGGTTGAGCTCCAGGGATAAGATTAATTCTGAACTCAATTGCTCGCTTAGGTGGTAATCCTAAAACGGGCTCAAATATGTCGGAAAATTCATGAGCAACGTGAATAAGAGAAATGACGTGTTCCTCATCATCATTATCATCATCACGATGATTTAAAGAATATAAAGATGCAACCAAGCTGGAAACTGAATCTTTAAGATTAATAGAAATCTTCTTAATAGGTTAAGGACGTCGAAGATGAATAGTCCGCTCAGGACATAGGATTTGGGCTTTATAACGGTTAAGCCAATACATCCCCAAAATAATTCCAAAGCCTAAGCAGCGCATAACATGCAAGTCGGCACGGAAAGAAAGATCACACAAAATAATCTCGACGTCTTTACACAATAAACTGATTGTTGTGGACCCACCAACCGGATTCGCAATTCTCAAAGAAGTCATTAAACACATAACATCCAAAGAAAAAGTATCAACAAGTTCTTTTGAAATAAAAGAGTGGGACGCACCCGTACCAAAATGAACTCGAATAGGATGATCACGAAATAAATAATGCCATCAAGAATAGGATGAGAAATACCTTTACCACGAGATGTGTCGCCAGGGGCTTGAGCAACATTAAGCTTTCCCTCCTTCCTACCTCGAAGTTTGGGAAAAGAAGATAAATAATGGTCCGAACTTTTGCAATAGCGACAAAAGAGAGGTTTCGGACACTCGTTCGCATAATGGTCCTTAGAACCACAACTGTAGCATTGCCCACCACTAGGGGCAGAAGCTTTTGCTACCAGAATTGCTTGCATTCCTTTTTTGTTGGGATAAGACCCTTTGAACTTAATAGGCCTCTTCTTGGTGTTGTTGAGTTTTGGTTTGGCACCCACAACATCGGCATCACTCTCTTTCTCTGCCTCTTCAAGACGAAGAGCAATATCAATAAGTTGATCAAAAGAAACTTCTAGCTTTAGAAGTAAGGGCTTCTTGAGGTTTTTATTCAAGCCATAGACGAATCTCTGATTTTTCTTCAATGGGGTGTTAATGTATTCAACCCCATATTTGGAAAGAGATTCGAAAGATGCGACATAGTCTGTCACAGAAGATTCACCTTGAACAAGGTCAATAAAGCGGCGAGCCAAAGTCACCTTCTAAGCTTCTGGTACAAATTTTAACTCGAAGCGCTCTCGGAATTTCTCCCAAGTAAGATCCGCTTCAATAATTTCAGAAATCAGAAGCTCGTACCAGTCTAATGCTCTTTCTTGGATCATACTAGAGGCCACCTGAACTCGGTGAAGATCAATAAGATTCATGCGAGAAAAGATTCGATCGCATGATCTCAACCAAGCCTGGACCTCAATAATAGTTTCAGAACCCTTGAATGATTTCCCGCCCAAGTTGGTATAATCGTTGCACAAGCGTGCAAATCCAGACTTAGGATGAGTTGGTTTCGAATTAGAACCGGCTGCTTGAGCATTCCTTACTAGGTCAAGAAGCTGCTGGGCAGACATAAAAACTCCATCTTGGGGGTAGCACTAGATTGACCGACGCTGGGACGCCCAGGTCTAACCATTTCTCTTCCTTAAGAAAGAAGAAGGAAGAAGAAAAAGGTTATTCACAAACGAATATCAAGCAATCTTGATAGATAAACAAGGAATCATAAAGAAAATAGGATGAATCGGTACGAAGACTCGAATTAAATCCTAAAGCACAATTCCTAAGAAAGACTTAGGACGATGATCCTTGTTAAATTGTTCTACATTGTTTCGAAGTTTGGCTGTGATACCAAGTTGTGACGCCCCACCTATATACCCACGCTAGCCAAGAACACTACTGAGTAATGCTGTCAACTAGCACGGAGAATAAGGCTGTTGAGGAGCGACCATCCGTGTAATTTCTTTGTGCGAGCACCGCTATGTCGGATAGTATAACATGCATTTTATTTCAAGTGGAAATCCGACATATCGATACTAACTCAAAGCTACTACACAGTGGCTATATATATAATCTTCGGAAACAAATATAGAAATAAACATAACATAAATCAGTCACAGACATCCATATCACAAAGGGGAAAAAGATATGAATATAACACATGAAAGTGTACATCAGAGTAGTGGTCAAACAAGATCCACAATAACACAAAAGAATGGTTACAAGTGCTAGACAAAAGAACATTTATACATCTAGGAGTCTATATCTCGAAGGTATACAGCAAAAAAACTACAAATCTATGTAGTTAGCCAAAAGTCAGGATGATAATCCCAGAAGTGAAGTCAAGCAGAAGCACCTGTAACATCTCGGTCTGACCAGAGTATTATTTAATAAGAAAATAATTAACGAATCAGTCTAGCTATAAATATCAGATGAAATGATATAGGATAAGAGATATGACTAAACGTATAATAATCACAATGCCAAGCTGTGATAAATAAGCAATTGAAAATCAACAAGAGATTAATCAATATCGCAAAAATCTTCTCAAAGATCAAAAGGAATGTCATACTCCTTATTTCATTCACCAAGCCACAAATATTGACAACATATAAATGCCAATCATAAAATTGGTGAAATTCAAATTCTAGAGTTCATCAATAGAAATCCAGGAATCACAAAAATGATCGTAGAAACGATCAATCACGAAAAGGGGGAGGCCTATCACAAAACGGAAGCATGAAAACTCACCGACACCTGTATCACAAAACGGGACGCTATCCCATGGTCGCTAACCATAGAGCCGGTGCAACGACGTAGTACAACGGTACGTCCAAGGAACCTGAAACTCAAATAGTTCGGAACAACGACGTAGTACAACGGTATGCCCGAAGAACCCGAAACTCGTAAAATTTGAAACAACGACGTAGTACAACGGTACGCCCGAAGATCCAAACTCCATAAAAACGTGGGTCGCTAGCCCACAAAAATTGGGTCGAAACCCCAAGAAATAAATAGGTCGTTAGCCTATAATAAAAATGAGACGAAACTCAATAAAACGAGGTACTGTCCCCTACGTGGACAAAGAGACATAGCATGACGCTAGTCTAAATCACAAAAATGATCCTCAATGAACATCAAGAAAGTGTCAATTACTCTTGGCTAGTAAATATATAAGCTTAGCTTCATGTCCCATAACCACTAGCTTAACATAAATATTGATGAACAAATTGTAGATCTCCACTAGAAAATTGTCACAAGAGGTTCAATCGAACAAGTCAAAGAATTAACCAACGAAGTAAACGAAAGCGTTTCATACCACTCGTTTTACGAAGCCGTTTAATTAGATTTCTCACACGAGTGAGGAAAAGGTTTGTATATACTAATAGATTGAGAAACGGTTTTAATAAATGAGCTTTGTACTAAAATAGTGTTGAAATCATTTTGATGAAAGAGTTTTGATATTTACCACTAGTATAGAAACCTTTATATTTTTAAAGTGACAAATCACAAAAATGATTGTAAAACAATCTATCATTGAAATTCACATTCGAAGATGTGAATAAAAATCCATAGAAATCGATACCGAATCCATCAAAATGGATATTTCTAAAATTCTCGAAGAAAAGAAGTCATCAAAGTCAATAACAAATGATAACAACAAATAGGGAAAGAACTCGAATCGATTAAATTTGGAAACCATGCAAAATAAGCGAAATAGGCAAAATAACAACAGGACGGTTAGCCGGCTATAGAGCTCGGTCGACCGGGCTCTGTTCTGGAAAATTTCTCGGGAAGCAGGTCGGTCGATTGAGCTCTGTAGTAGGTCGACCGGACCAGAGACAGAGAAGTGCTATGCAGTTTGCTAGCAGGTCGGTCGGTTGGACCAGGGGTCCGGTCGGCCGAACCTTATGTTCTGCAATTTGAAACCCATTTCAAATGAGGTGCAAACTCCTTCAATTTGCAAACGGACAAGCACGGACGCTAGGGATTTACGTCTATCGGCTACCCGGTCTATAAGCTCATCGATTCAACACCAAAACATGATCAAAACATCAAAGTTATGATTTTTAAAGATTTGAACTCAAAATACCAAAAATTGGAATATTCACTAATCCAATCCAAACCAAAAGCAAATTCACATGAATAAGTGTTAGGAATTCATACCCAACATCCAAAGATAGATATAAGCATAGATGTGAGATAAAAATCTCACCTTTTCACAAAATCAATAAAGAATAAGCTATAGAGCAATGGCAAGAACAACCACTCTTCAATTCCAACCCAACAAGCTTGGATCTAAGCTTAAAGGAGAAACATTTCCTAAATTAGGTTTTAGGAAATTTCTGAAATTGAATGGAGAAAGAGTTGGAGAAGATGAAGAGAAGGCTTACCAAAGTTTCTTCTATTAGTTTGGAGCTAGAGCTTGATTTGCAAAAGAAAACTAGGGTTTGGAGTTTTAATTTCCCATTCCACTCACCATTAATCTCTTTAGAACTGAAAAGTAGAGGAAGAGGGAGTGAATGAAGAGGAGCGGTTCAGTTTGGGGTACTAAGTTGGCTAGTGGGCTGAACCCAACCCAAAGCCCTAAGTGAAAAGGTAGCAAAATTCAACTTACTCCAAACATATCGAAGCTTATACTAAAAAAGGTTGCAAACGGCATTTTGAACTCAATGGGAGTGGTCCCGAGTTCTAATTCGACCATATGCAAAAAGCAGCATTTCGGACTAAATTCCGAGTATCGATAAAATATTTAAATAAAATATTTAAATATAAAATTGATAAATATGCGGGTTGTTACAGGTGGTTGGAGGAGGCAAAAGCAAGTGCAAAGCGAGGAGGAGGAGGAGGAAGGTGTTGCAAAGTTGGGTTTGGACTTTATCAGCTTGGATCTTGGTTGTTGTTGGATTAAAGGTGAGTTAACAAACCACTTTGATATGTTGTGTTTTGATTGTGTTTAAGTTATTGAATTGTTGTTGACATTATTTAAAACATTGGTTTGATTCATGTTTTGAAAACAAGATGCTTATGTGATCCATTTCTATGGATTTGGAATGGACTTGAAGGAACCTTTAATGACTTGTGACAAGGCCTTGAAATAAAGCAAATAGGTTATTGATGGACTTTGGTTTAGATCGGACTCGAATTTGGAAGTGCATTTATAGTGATAATCGCTATGGATACACTTGTGAATTCCCTTATTTTTGGAAATTTCTATGGAACTTGTAGAGATATCCTCAGGGGATTCTCACCATGTTTATAATGTTTTATATATGTGTTTGTTTCTTTCAAAAGTTAAGATAGTAAAAAAACTTAAGTAACATCTCGAAAATTGCCTAAAACTTCACTTGCGCAAAACTGCTCGGTTTAGCTTTGATTTTTGGGATTTTAAGGTTTGGAAAGATATTTAAATTTTATTGTTTCTTTTCATTATTTTTACAAGTGTTTACTAACTCATATTAGAGTATTTTAAAAGTGATTTGAGATATTATGATTGTCTAAGAATTAGTTATGAATATTCAAAGAAGAGAATTTTATAATAAAAACTTGTTGTTCCAAGTCTCTAAGGAAATTATTAAGTTGTTATTTTCAAGTAATATTTTGATAAAATGTATTAAAACCTATTATAGGTATTATAAAGAATTTTAAAAAGCATTTTAAATATATATAGTATTTAGAAAATATGTTGACTGTTTTATATCTTATGTAATAAAATATCTTTTGACTTGTCTATTTACATATCAAGTTTTGGTAAATAAATTACTACACATACATACATAGATATACACACACACACACACATGTATGTATATCATTCTAAAAAGTGTCTTAAAAGTGTAAACAAAAGGTTTAGAAAGAGGTAGTAATTGCTTAATGGCCAAAGGGTTAATTTTTTAAATACTTTTTTGAAATGTAATTAGCAATGCTTAACGCTAAAAGCCGACGAAGTAAAGCTTATCTATTTGTGAGAATTAAGATTGATGTTCGAGTAAGGATGGAGCAATATAGCTTTAACCTACTGGCTTCCCTCTTGATCGAGGAATATTAAGTCGGAAAATGTCAAAAACGTGTTAATCGTGCTGATTTCATAATTGTATATGGAAATCATTAATACTATACTTAACACTAAAAGCAGATGAGGTAGACTTATCTACTTGTAAGATTCCAGAATGAAGTGCTTAGGCAAGGCTTTGAAGCAACTAGTGCTCTAATTTATCTGATTTCACTCTTAGGCGGGGAATGGTTAAGTTGGAATTTCGAAAATGAGTTAAGTATACGAATATTGATTTGTACAAGAAATTGTTTTGACTAAATAATCGATTTGTCGACTATCAACCCTAACTTAATATTTACTTAGGAAGTATTGAAAAGCTTTATGATTTCATACCAGTGAGAACTCTTGGGGAGGAGCAATGGTACGAAACGTCTCTAGCTTTCTCTTACTTTTGAAAGAACTGGAATTGAGTTTACCGAAAATTCTTCTATTATTTTTTGAAGAGATTGGGATTGGTAGGTGTTTTATTTATCGAATACCACTTTGAAACTAGTATACATGTTCTATGTTTTGGAAGAGGTTGTGAAGTAATGTTATAGAGTTTAACTATCGATCATAAGGTTAAGTCCAAGGGAGAGGTTAGTGTTAACATTTCAAATGACGCTATCATGTGGGACTGTCTGTCTTGAGGAGTATTCCAAGAATGAGGACAGCATTATAAATCATCTTGAGGACTTATGTAGGAATCTATATAGAGATTTGAGATCTGTTCAAAATGCTTGAATCCATGAGGTGATTCAAGATCTGTTCGAGATATAGGAATCCATTTTGGTAATTCGTATTCTATTCTAGTGATGAAGACTCGAGTGAGAGATGCCGAACGTAGCCTCGACATCGAAAATGACTAAAAATAGAGATTGGTTGCATAGCCAAAGGGAACGTAGCATTAGCAGTCCCAAGGGTGCACGTGACTCCGCCTAATATTACTTATGGGAGCATTGCATTCGAAACCACGAGTATTTAGGCGGAGGCCAGTTATGTATTTCCTATAGTGCATTCCCTAGAGATGTGCGTTGCTCGAAAGGATATCTCTGATCCTAGTGTAGGAGTTTGGATTTGGCTTGATTCGTGGAGATCTCCCCAGAAAATCCATTATGAAAACACACCTTAGCAGTATTGATTGTATACTTACTATTGTTGTGGCATTCACACAATAGCTATTTGATATGATTTGTTTGTTATACTCTAGACATTATCTACCATATCACTATATGTCAAACTTAATGAAGGGTTGTTTCTTTAAGGGGAAAATGATTATAGGATTCTATACAGCCTCAATGGTTACTGTTACTTGTTATGTATTTCTTGAGTATCTCACCATGGTTTACTAGGCTGCCCTGGTCATTGATTTTTTATAATTCTTGAGTCAGCCCATGTATATTTCCAGAGTTCGCCTTGGATGCTTTGGAGCTTATGGAGAAGAGAAGCTTGATTATCTACTGTAGTATTCTTATTCCCACTGCACTACTGTATTGTATATATAAGCATTATGAGGACGGGCGATTATAACTATCCAGGCCGATGAAAGTACTTTGGGTTTGGTAATTCTTAAGTTTCTGTATTTAGGGTAACCCTTTGTACTTTTCTTCTGATATTTTATATTATCATTCTGTTGTGTGATTCTGATGTTACGTTCTCTCTTTCTTATTCTATTCTAACTTTATTATTTTACCCAAACTTTCTGTCTTTCTGGCACTTGGATGTTCGGCACACGAATACCGTGGATATATCTAGTATCGAACTTCAAGGGTCGAGAAGTCTGGTCGTTACAATGTAAGTGGCCCAATGCCTATAGTGATGAATGATAGTTCCTCATATTTCACTACGTTTACTTATGATTTCTCAAGACCGTAATATATGTATCTTATGAAGAATAAATCTAAAGTTTATGAGAGATTTATAGAGCATAAACGTAAAGTAGAAAATCAAACTAACTAGAAGATTAGAATACTTTGACCTGATCAAGGAGGTAAGTACATTAGATATGAACTCCAAAACTACCTAAAAGATAATGAAAGTTCTACTGGCACATTCCATCCTATATTCCGCAAGACAAGGTATCTCAGAAAGAAGAAATCGAATCGTTTTAGATATGGTTTGAACTATACGAGCGTAGCTGAGGTACCTTATTCCTGCCAAGGATACGCGTTAGAATCAGCAGTGCATATGTTTAATTTAATGCTATCTAAGTCTTTGTCCAAGACACCATATGAGATGTGGTGTGAGAAGAAGCCCCACCTCATATATTTGAAGGTTTGGAGTTGTCCTGCATAGTTAAGAACATTGACCCAATAAGTGTGAGGCAAGATTAGTTCCGTTTAAGTTTATAGGATATCCTAAAGATTTTATATAATACTTTTTTACAACACGGAGAAACAAAATATTATTGTTTCTCGACACATTGTCGTTTTTGAAAGGGAAATTTTGTCGAAAGTAACTAATATTGAAGTTGTAGACCTAGATAAGTACTAATAAACTAACACACGTGCTGAAAAGTAAAAGAACCAAATTCACCTATGTGACGTCCCACCTTTTTGGACGGTTTAAATAGACAATAACCCATACATGTCTAACTCAAACCATTCAAAAGGGAGGACTGTCAATGGAATTTAATAAGAAAAGTAGGAAAATAAAAATACAGAATCTTGCAGCGGAATGACAAAATATAATAATCAAATAAACGGTTCCTGAAGATGTTTTACAATATACATTTGATTAGACAATTTTTACAACATAATCATAGTACAATCAATAAACATAGCAAAATAACGCAGTGGAATAATACTAATAATATAATGTACCAAATTCCGTCTTCGTCCTTCAGAAATAATGCCTTCAACACTGAAATGCTCAGGCTGACCCTAAGCGTAATGAACAGACATAACATTCAAGTCAAAAAAAAAGATCATATGTAATTTAAATCAACAACAATTAAATATGAGTGTAATAGCTTCATAGATGTTTATGGATTTTACATCTCCTATCAAGCATACAACGTGGGTGCAATAACTTATGAGATGTTATAGGATTTTCCATCTCTTAAGAATCCGTTACACTATCTATACGTAGTAAGATATGCTATATATATAGTGTTTATCAGTAATGTTAAATGTTAAAATAGAGTTAAGGATTTACATTGAACCCCCTTAACACGTTTTTAAGCATCGCCCTACAGTTTTCCTTAGTAGCATCACCAGTAACGTTGGTAGCTAGGGTGGCGCCGTGATAAGACAACTAAAAAAAATTGTAGTGGTCGCGAATAAGGATAAAGAGTATGACAAGGCACGTGTGGCAATGCCCAAGGTGGGATACTACCGTTTTGCGTTTCCTGACTGGTCGTAACCCCTAATGGCCCACCGTGTCCAACTCCCCTAAAAAATAAAATCAAGATGGACTGATCAAGCCAACATCAATATAGTAATACGAAGAAGTGTGGCCGCTAGAGGTAGCTAGCCTCAATGGTCAGGTACATCTCCTGTTTTAGTCATTTCAAATTGATACAAGTGTCGGGGTCATCCATCATCGTTCTCTTTCTTCAAATCCAGCAAATGCCTCCAATTCAACCACTACATTTTAAATATAATCCCCTGCATACATAGTTGTTAAAGTGTTTCAATATTGATAGAGAGTACGCCAATAAAGGGCTCGGTCTCTTTAACGACCAAACGTTATTTTCACACCGGTTGGTTCTTTTACATTTCGAACCGATTCATATTTGATGTCAAAATATCATATTCACTTCAAGATATTCTTCATTTCAAAATCATTATATTTACTTAAAATATGTCATTTCCATTCGAAAATATCATTTCAAATTCCAGCTTATGTTATAACTTTATTTAACTACATCCACATTTTAATCAACGATTTAAATAAAACATTCCAACTTTGCACAGTTTGAAATTTTAGAAAATAGTTTGAATAGTTATAAATAGTTTATATAGTTTAGAGATTTAAAACAATTTAATATAAAATAGTTTGAGTATTGAAAATGTTTTGTATAGTGAATTTTTTTTTTGAAAATGTAAACAATTTGAATATTAAAAATAATAGATTTTAAATAGTTATGTCAAAAATAATTTATTTTGAAAATAATATCAAATCACTATTTCTTTCCATTTCAACAATTTGGACCCATGTCCAATTTCAAGTCAACAAATTCAGTTTTCGGTCTTTCAATTCAATTGGCTCAATTTAGATTTAATGTCAAATCAACTTGATTTCAATTTCAATTCGAATTAACTTCAATTTTCAAAACGTTCATTTTTGACTTAAAATCCGATTCAATGATCAAATTCAGTGATTTAAATTTCAATTCGATTCTTATTTAAACCATCTCAAGTTATATCAATTTCAAGCACAATATCAATTTATTGATTTAAACCACCTAAATCAAATCAAACTTCATTGTTTAATTTTCAGATCCAAATCTCAAAGTAATTCAATTTTCCCAATTAAATTCATATATCGATTATAACTTTACATTTCCAATTTAATCTTTTAAAACAATTTCTATTAAAAAATTCAGTGTCAACTGTCAAAGCTTGAATTTGAAATTAATTAAATTCATATAAATCCACAATTTATTTCCTTTAAAATAATAACATTTAATGAAATTTAAGTTCAAGATTTTAAAACTATTTAATTTAACCAATCCGGTATCCGTATATAATTTTCTACCCTACGGCCAAGTGATCAATTATTTCAGATTTAATTTTAGGGATGGATAAATATATATAAATAAATACATATCCAATCATCCAAAATGTCAACAAACAGACTTCCATCACAATCAACATCCAAATCAGCCTATAAATCACAACAATTTATCTAGTTATCAATATCGGGTATTTAACTAGCAATTCAATTCAATATTAATTTAAATGACAATTTAATTCGATAAAATTCAATTTCAACTAAAACGTCAAATTAAATTACCAAGCAGTAACCAATAAAATTCTTATCACATCATAAATTTAATTAGACTAACATAAGAAGGTTTAGTATTGCGTGAGTGGGTTAAATCATTCACGCTTGATTTATAGTCAATTAAAATCCCAATAAAAGCCCAAAATTCATTGTTCTCTAAACTCAGCCAAACTAATTCCATGCTATTCGAAATTACGATACGAACCCAATGGAACAAACCACGCACAAATCCGAGTTTGTATGCAAAAGTTGTGCTAGTTAGAATGCTTGAAATTTAAATTAAATTTAAATAACAAACATAAGGATAATAATGTAAATAACACATCAGCTTCCTTCTCATTCCTTACGTAAACAGACACGTGTTTAGACCCAAACCCGCCAACGAGCATCCTCCCATCGCCCCACCTATGGATCACCGTGCCCCGAACCAGCCACTTCACCTTGCCCTATGCCTCACGCTGCTCATCCTGGACCCCACGTGCGCCACCTCCAGCGCCAGAAAACACTCCTCCGTCTCCGAGTTCAATTGTGGATTCTAAGAAACCCCTTCGACTACAGCCAGAACAAAACCCATCGATTGGTCGACGATCTGCCTTTGGTCATGGAACCCTATTACGTACGACCACAACTGTTTCTCCGAATTCCGGACATACGGAGACTCCAATCAAAAAACGAGTTACAGACCTAGATTACGTTCGTTGAGAGCTTTGCGATGATATATTATATGACTTGATTTAAGTAGTTTGAATTTTTGGAGTTTGATTTGGAATCAGTAATTAGGTTCAAAAAGATTACGTTTGTCGAGAGCTTTGCAATGATACATTATATGACTTGATTTGAGCAGTTTGAATTTTTGGAGTTTGATTTGGAATCAGTAATTAGGGTTTAAAGATGTCTACCATTGGGAAAGAGCAGAAGAGAATAACAAGTACGTACAGAAAATAAAAATAGAAAGCTGCTAAGGTTTATGACAGCCTATATATAGACAAAGCTGAAACAAGAATGGATGAAATAGATCAAATGGGTCGAAGCGATAACAGAGACCCGTAAAGCCCGTTTCATTCCCGAAACGAAAGCAAGTCATCCTATATACCAAAATATTGGTTTTCAATATTTTTAAACTCAGTGGAAATAGTTTCAAATCCAATTTCTATTGTATATATAAGTTAGCTTTTAAAATTAATTTATATTGATTTAAATTCTTTTAATCAATTTAAATGTCAAAATATTCCTTTTATTTTGATTAACATATTCTTATTATTAAATCAACTAATACCTTATGTGTTAACTAGACATAAGTTTCAATTTTATTTCACTCAACTCTACAGTTAACATCTTTTACCAAATTAATAGCACTATTTCAATTACATTAAATTTCATTGGTTTCCAAATCAATATTTAGACCAGATTTGACAATAAGATGATAATTAAAACTATAGTTATACATTACTAATTCAAACCAATTCTAAATTTATTGTTTACAAACAAAAGCTAATAAATTTACATATCAAATAACCGATTTCATATTCTATATTAAAACCAATTAAATTGAATAACACATAATTTCATCATTAAATTCAACATTGATTCTGATCATTATTTAACTTAATCATTGCAACTGATTGAACTTACATTAAAGTAGTTGTCAATTACATTCACTCAACATAACTAAATTATATTCTAATATAATTTTTTTCCATTAATAAATCATAAGTTTTAATTTCTCCCAATATAAAATTCCAAAAATCTTATTAAATTTAATATTATCAATTAGCAAAAATACTAGTCGTTACAATCTCTCCCACTAAAAACTTTTCGTCCCCGAAAAGGAACAAGAAGGAATTAATAAATTTGATATATTTTATTCAAAATAATCAATTTATTAACAATTAAATTTACATACTTAAGTTCAATGTAAAATTTTAAAATAACCCGACTTCTAAATAAAACTTTCTATGTCCTAAATTCATGAAAAACTTCGACAGAGTCTCCATTGCGCGAATAGGTCCAGAAAAATATTAATATCAATAATTACAATATATATCATATTTCAGTAAAAAATACCCAAAACCATGGGGAAAATATTAAAATATCATTCCAAAATCGTCATCCGAAAACGTACCTATTTGTCAGGCTAAGAAACTCTATTTGTGAAACCAAAAGCAACTGCTATTGCTTCCATAACCTGTATTTTACATACATAATCCAAAAGAGTTAAAATCGTGTAAAAAGAATAATATATTAGTTGTTTCAATAGCACAAGCAACATACAATATATAAAATAATCATATGTAAACAAAAGCAGTACAACCATTGTACAAGGATGATAAATTATACTACAAGTGTACCTTACGCTCCACAGCCCTAGAAAATTTCTTAATAGATTATTCATACAACCTTAAACAATTTGAAGTATCATTCCCCATACATCCCATAAGCCAACATTACTTTCGAACTAGTATTATTAACCCAATCACTCTATGCGGATTCTTATCTGGTTTCTTGATTAGAAATTTCTGTTTTCCTTACATAGCTATAAACTATGATAGAAAATTTCAAAATAATATCAAAAATTTGTATCAAATGCTTGCCATTCAGAATCGAGCGAAAGATCCAAATTCAGACTATTGTGAATTGCTACAAATCATGTATCCGAATCTAAATCAAAACTATTATGCGATTAAAATGATTCTACGCACAACTTATATATTTTATTCTATTGGTTTCTTTTATACATCATTTACTTTTCATTTATTTTATTTCATTCATACAAGGTTATCTCATATTAATTTACATCCATTTACTTACACGAATTTTCACTCAAAATTTAGAAACATCAATGAACAAACTCTTAAGCATTACATTTGTTTCTTCGCAGTTTAATTCGCATTTATTATTCACTTATATACTTGATTTCCATTTAATATTAATATTCATCGATAAATCACTTCATACTTAAGTTTCTCTATCCTTTGACTCCCACTTATTTCTTTATATATAGTATCATTTGATAATAAACTTATTTATGAATCATTTTAGTCATTTTCTTAAGTTTATAATCATTTACTTAAATAGTTTCACATTTTACTATTCAATTAAATTATTTGCATTTCAAAACATTAACCCATGTTTATAACATTTTTTGTGCATTTTAATAACACATTATAAACATATGTTCATTCTAAAGCATTTTTTTTATTTAAGGTTTTACTTGTATATAATCTATTACATATTCATATTTAACATTTCAACTTTTAAACATTTTTGGTAAGTTTTATATATGTTTTTAGAATGTAATTAAGTGTTATACAATTTATCTTATTAATTTTAGTTAACAAAAATGTTCAATAATTTACATCTTAATATTCATTATCTCTTAATTTAGGGACAAATCTTCAATTTTTATATTTTCATTAAACACTCATCTTTTTGTTTCTTATTTCTCATTTTAAAAGTTTCCAATTACTAAAATTTCACTTTATTTCTACAACTGAAAATCATTGATTCCAAGAAACTTAAGAAAAAAATTACAGGTTCATATCAAATCATTTTGGAATAATATATGCACTCATATCTCTTACATATATCAAATCATATTTAGATCAAAATTTGTTTCACCAAAACAACTATGTAGCAAACTACTATAGTGGTCTTCCATCTTTGAACTTCGAAAATGAATGTCGATGATGTCGCAATCATCACCGAGGTTATTTTCCAGCGACAGAAGAGGGGAGTACATAACTTATTTCCTTTAAAATTCTTCTAAAAACATTCCCATCAAATCCCATTGAAAATATTTCGATCCGAAAATACTTCCAAATAATACTAATATTATATTCCAAAATCTTTGAAAACCAATTTCAAAATTCCGAAACTTAATTTCTCAAATTTCCAATTAAATTCATTTTATTTGTAAATTATATTTTTAAATCATATTTATAAATAATTTTTCATATAACATACAATAGTCGATAGTTTATAAGAACCTTGACTAACCAAACAATAAATGGTAATAATCAATATTATCATTTACTAACATCCCATACAACTAAATAACAAAATCAATTTATGAAAAATTATACATACATACATACATACATACATACATACATACATATATATATATATATATATATATATGAAAAAGATAATATTATATAAAATTATTTCATTTACCTATATTTCAGAAACAATATTGTGTTTGTCTGCCTTATTAAGTGTTTAGAAATCCATATCGATGCCATGGCATCCCATGTTCCGGCAAGAATCTATAAATACTCAACAGAATAAATTAACACAACATAAAATATTTTATATAACACAAACAAATACGTTCCCTCGTATATATACACCGAGACTATTTTTAGGGTATTAATAACCCTATCTCTAAAAAGTTAACCCCCAAAGGACTATGGTGTTTCTAAACCAAAACTTCGATACCAACTGTGATGCCCCACCTTTTTGGCAGTTTAAATCGACAATAACCCACACATGTCTAACTCAAACATTCAAAAGGGAGGATTGTCAATGAGATTTAATAAGAAAAATAAGAGAAAAGAAGGAAAATAAAAATGCAGAATATCATAGTGGAATGACAAAATATAATAATCAAATAAAAAGTTTATGAAGCTGTTTTACAATGTACATTTGATTGCACAATTTTTACAACATAATCCGAGTACAATCAATAAATATACAAAAATAATGCAGCGGAATAATCGTAATAATATTGTTTGTGCTAAAATTGGCCACAACACTCTTCGGAAGTATTTGAAGAGATAAAAATGAAGAATAGAAAAGGATAATCTAACAAACACTTCAAAAACTAATATGAAAACACGCAGAAACACAACAATTTAGAGTGGTGTGGCATATGGCCTACGTCCACTATGAAGTTGCTGACTTTATTGATATTCACTTGCCGATTACAATTGATTACAAAGGATTACATCGGATTATAGTTTTGAAATTCGAGTGCAACAGCAGCTATTCAGTGCAAAGTTGAATTCGACATAGTCTGGACGTCAGAGAGCCAAAAGATCTTTTCCTCTGGGCCCTGGGGTTCTATTTATTGGCGTAGGAAGCAAATATCTCGCTCAGATCTCGGGAGACTTCTTCTGGCACGTGGGGGGCCCACGCGAACGATCCTAGGTGATTTTGACTTGATCCGTGATCGATACGTACAAATTTCGTATCGATCAAGAATTGATCCAATCGAGTCAAAATTTGGTAAGAGCATTCTTCAGGTCGCACGTAAGCTTTTGTGAAGATTTCATAGCATTTGGACTTGTGGATTGCAAGTTATGATCGATGCAAGTTTGGGCTTTTCGGTCGTCACTCTATTTGCATTGATGCTCTTCGAATCGATTACTTTGCATCGATAGCCAAGCACGTGATGTCAATTGACGTGGCGCTCACTCTTTGGATCGATCCACTTTTTGTGTCGAGTTGTCCGAGTTGTTCCAAGACCTTCGCCTCGTTCGTATCGAAGATCGTTGCCTCGTTCGAATCGATGGAGATGCCTTAGTTCGCATCGATGAAGGTGGCTCTTGTTCGTATCGATCAACATTTTTTCAACATGATGGATACAAACAAGCAGTATTGTGATGGATATAAATAAATGGCGTTGCTGCTTGACGAATACGAATAGTGATTACTGGATGGATACGAAGTAGTGATTGTTTGATGGACGCAAACTAAGGTTAACAGATGAATTCGAACATGTCCTTCAGCTGATGGATACGAAGTGGCACGTCCCGTTGGATACGAATAGATGTTTGCCGATGGATGTGAAGTAGGCAATAAGCGATCAATACGAAGTGAGACTATCTGCTGATGGATACGAAATTAACCGATGCGAAATAATGGGTTGTGATTTCGGTCGATTCGAAATGATAGATACGAATGAATTGGCCTTCTTGACTCGCATCGATCATATCTTGAGCATATGAACTCAGATTGACCCGAGATTTTAAACGTTGGCTTTCATAGCTTTCCTTGTCATGTTGTATTGATTGTGGCTTGATCCGGGCTCTGACAAAATTCATTGACATCCATAGTGAACCTGTGCTTACTAGACATTCAGGATGAGTGATCCATGGTTTTCAATCAATTCCTTGATATCTCGGCATTGCCAAAAGGCGGGATAACATTTGCCTCCCAGAGTGCGTCTTGTGATAACATGACGTGCTTTGAATAGCAGCATCTTTCATCCTAAATAGTTTTGTCAGACTTGCTGAATGAATGTCATTTTTTCATTGAAAATTGTAACTCCTGACTGATTTTTCAGTAATATGAGCTATTGATTGCCAAATGTTGAACCTTGTATTGCTGTAACAGATTGCTTGTACGATAGTGATTGGCTGTTAGTCAGTGTTATCGTCATCAGGAAGGCATTTGACCTGTGAATTTTGAAAATTGAAAATTAGTTTGACATGCATGCATATATGCTAATATGACTCTCGTTAACGTCACGCATTCACGAGTCGTTGTCAGTTTTCTCGCATTGAATTCTGTATCAATCCTCTCCAGAACCGATGTGAAATTCGAGTTACAACAACGTTTGATGGTTGTTTTGGAATATCCCTTCGCATTGATCCTCTCTTGGATCGATGTAAAAGGTCGAAAGACAGTTTTCGTATTGGTGAACATGTGATGGTTACGAACGGAGCAATCGGTTCTACATATATTACTCGTATCGATGGCTGATGATGGATGCGAATAGCCAAATCTTATTGTTGAATATGAGTCTTTTTAGGTTGCATGTTGATGGATACGAATAGGACAATTCGTATTGATGGTGTCACATGGTTTCAGTGCAATATGGTTGTTCCTTTCGTATCGACGAAGCTTGAGCTGTTGGATACGAATAGCCACTTCGTATCGATGTGGTGATAGACCTGTTGTAACCAGTCGTTTTGATTGGGAGGCAAAACATTTCTTTCCTTTCCCTAGGTCCATATAAATACCGCTTGGAATTAGCATTTTTTTAACTTGTTTTCTATTTCTCACGAACCACTTTCGCATCGATCTGGAAAGAAAAAGAAAAAGAATTGCTCTCATCTCCAAACTGAACTGCGCCCCATTCCTTCGAATCCACTACTTGAATTAGGTAGCCTGCTGATCAACCCCAATTTAAAACGATGAGGCTTGAGTTCTTATGCCATTCAATTCATGGGTAAGGTCGATTCTGGTGATGCCAAGGCTGGAGTTAGACTGGAGCTTGGTTGAGGAAAGTCGCCGTAGGGTTTGTGTTGATTGGAGAAGACGAGCTGTAGAGAGGTACGAAGATGTAAAAATTCATATCGATCTGTGACGAAGGAAGAGTTCATATCGATCTACGCATAGCGAGGTTTCGTGTAGAACAAGGGTATACTTCACATCAATCGGTGGCGAAGTCTTTATATCGAACAACTAACAGTGGCGTTTGTACCGATGGATATCCAATGGAATTCGTATCGACAAGCCTTGATTGATACGACTTTTTTTAGAATTGGAGATCAATAATTCGATCTATACGAATTATGCCTCGTTGATCGATACGAACAGAAGGATGTTGCATCGATACGAAATATCCTTTTAGTGATCGATGTGAATGAGTGTGCCATGATCGATACGAACTGCTACTTTTTTCGTCGTAGATACGGATTGAACTTCTGGTGACCGATCCACATCTCGATCTTGACAGATACGAAAAACTTGAATAATTAAACATTTAAATCAGGCAAGCTTTAATCTGGCATAACTGAACTTGACCATTGAATTGCATACTTTACTACTATTCAAAGCTCGTCGATGGAACTGTAATTTTACCGAATCTTAACAAGCCATAACTTGGATCGGTCTCTAAAGTCTGGATGGCACGGTTGTGACGGTCAGCGGTCACTCCGATTAAATTTTGAAGTCTCGTCGTTTGCATGTTTTTTCATACATTGTTGAATTTCTCTAGTAATGTGTAGCACTTCACTTCATAACACATTCACACATTTCAAACTGGGGGATGCACGGGTTTGCTAACGTCTAATGATGATTTTTCATAAGTTAGTTAGTTATGGAATCTAAAAACTCACAACAGCGGGAAGTTCAGAGTTCACTCCTCCCAACAATCGAGATACCGGCCATCGCGGTCGAAGTTGTAGATCCGACTCCGGATGAGCTACCAGATGCTACGTTTATTGGTAATCCACCAGACTCTGTACCATCCAATGTTTCTGAAGACATGTTGGGATGAATATGTTTAAGGCACAACCTGTCACTAGATAATGTGGTTATTGCCGAGACCAAATAACAGACCATATTATCCCCTGGAGGGGTTTACTGCTTTCAATCACCACGCATGCGCAGCTGGAACACTTCCTCCATTCCACCAATACATTAGGGATGTGTTACCTTTTCTTGGAATCGCTCCATCCCAACTACACCCCAACGGCTATGCCTCGCTGAACAACTTATCCATCGTATTTATGGAGCATCTCTTTCGACTCCCGACACCGATCGAGATTAGATATTTATTCAACATCAAGAGCCAGGGAGATAGCCCTTCTTTTGCATTCCTAGAAGCGGTCAGGAATTGTTAAGTAGTAACGGGGTCTTGGACCAGGTTAAGTTACTTCAAAACGAAATGGTTTTATGTTCGCAGTTCCCCGGGGTTCGCAGCTGATGGCTATTCAGAGGTAAGTGTCGCAGTCTTCTGATGTAATTAACAAGATAACCATAGCTGACACCAGAACTTATTTCTCTTTTTTCTTTACATCTGTAATTATGCGACCCGAAGATGAGAATTTCAAAGAGATAATTCGGGTTCTTCAAGAAGTTCTGAGTGAAGAGAGGTACATTGACTAGATTCTGATAGATATAAACTTGAGAATCATTGGATTGATCGAGCGTAGCCAAAGTATATGGCTTAGAGGAACGCTAAGGGCTGTCTCGAAAAAATGAGCTAAATGTAAGACATCTGGAGTTGTTATAATTAAAGGGGTTGATCCAGAAAGAATGTCCGCCGATGATTAACTTGTGGTCGGGCCGTCTGATGCTTTTCAGGATTCCGAAGGAAAAAGAAAAGGCAAGGCAGCTGCTTTCAAACGCTCTAAATACATGGGATGAAAATCTGTGGTTATATCTTTGCCTATTCCTGGGATTGAAATTTTAGAGGCTCCTCCTTCACAGGTGGAAAACCTCTTCAAAGGGCTCGCCGATATCCCAATCCCGGATTATGTGTCACTCCAAGATGATGCCGGGTTGGATGAGCTTCGGTATGCTTTAGATTTAAGCAAATCGCTGCCTACAAGCATGGCTGACATTTTCGGTTGATCGGGGGTTGCACATACGTATACACTTCATGGCCCCACGCAATTCCCGACCATAAGTTGCTTACTTAGAAGATTATTAACTCTGTTCTTCTGTTACTTTGCAGATACAATGTTTGGCTGAGGCTCAATGTTAGGGAGTCTTCGAAAAGCTCGCCGATCTTCAAAATATTATGAGTCGCGTAGAGGAGAGGCAGATAGGGACTATGACCATGGATACTCTGGTCAGGAGCGATACGACAGAGATAGGGATAGGGACTATAGACATCGATCCCGTTCTCCACCTCCTAGAATCCCTACATACCCCTCAAGCCATGGAAAACAAGTGGCAGAGCCTCCCCGCCAGAAACCTTATTCTCAAGTCCCTAGGCCTGAATCACACCATCATAGAACTGAATAAATGGCTCCCATAATTATAGAGCAGATCCTTACCGAGCCTATAGGTGAAGGAGCGATTAGAATCGCCCATTTGAAGAAATATTTTCCAGATATCTGCTTTGATGGTTATATTTTCCCCTGCACTAAAAGAGAATTCCAAAGTAGGCTGAGAACACAATGCACGGTTACATCCATGACCTTTACACCTAATACAAGGAATGGGAGAGGGCCACGAAAAAAGCATCAAAGCTGGCCTTTGAACGCACGGCCACCATTGAAAAGTTAGAGACCAAGCTCTCCCAAAAGTATCGCACTATTCAAGTGCTTAATACCGAAGCTGAACCCACCTGAAAGTCAGAGATGGTGACCATTCAAAAAGTCGACGAGGCTAACTCGGCCATGGAGAGTAAGAGGCAGGCGCACTATGCCTTGGTGGAAGAGATGGGCCATGGAACACCACTGTTACTGTCGAACAGGATGCGGCCCTCAAAGAACTCAACGATCTTAAGGCCAAATTCTCCGATATTACCAAGGATAGGGATAATGCGAACGACGTAGCTTAGGAGGCATGTGAGCAGGCTGTAGTGCTCTGAGTTGAATGGGATGCGGTAGTGGAGAAACTCTGCGTGGCAGAGTCTAAGGTTGAGGAGAAGGTTCGGATGGCGAAGTCCAGGCTGGAGGCTGGTATTAAAGATCTTCTCATCGCCTACAATGCTAACATGCTGAAACATATAAATTTGACCTGGCTCGAAAACTATTCGACACATCTTTATAATGCTTAGGACCGATTGGTCGAGGAGGAGAAGGAAGTGCATCAGGGTGAATCATTCAACGAATTTGAGCTCGAGAATCGCGTGCTGACCCAAGATGAAAGGAAGATTATCCATGAGTCAATGATTTCGCAAGAAAAGGAGAAGCTCGGTGCCCCCAAGCACGGAAGTATAGGAAGGTTCAGGTGTTGAGCATCACGATACGAGTCTGGACACTCCTGTGCCAACTTAATCTGATCCTGCACCAGCGGTTGAACCCCCATCTATCCCTGCATATAATCCGAAACAGTCGCGACTATCTCCTGCTAAAGAGCATACTTTTGAAGCCGCTCAACCGTCCACCAGCCTAACTGAGGAAGGTACTCTGAGCATTCTTCACATGTGTCCAAACTAAAAGGCTTGATTTGAAGCGCTCACTAACAATTTTTCATTTTCTCTATCCAGTGATTGGGATTATACTTATAGCGCCTCCTACAACCCAAGAATCGCATCAAACACAAGAGGCCATCATTACTGAGGCGATTACCACTACGACGACTAGACCGATTGATAGGAATCTAGGTGCACTTTCTTTTGATGAGCAGATGATGGATGAACTCCTCAGTCGCTACAGTAACCCCTTCACGGACCTACCATTTGTCGTAGGTGGAC
Source organism: Allium cepa (assembly GCA_030765085.1). Classification (NCBI taxonomy): domain Eukaryota; kingdom Viridiplantae; phylum Streptophyta; class Magnoliopsida; order Asparagales; family Amaryllidaceae; genus Allium; species Allium cepa. The sequence continues at coordinate 379,498,439 of CM060932.1, forward strand.
TCATGCCTATTGTTGGCTCTTCAATGCAGACCACCGATGCCCCCAGCGAGGCTCATCGATTCACGAAGAAGAAACATTGGCCGAAATCAATGCTGAAATGGAGGCGAATCGTGGTTGCAGTTCTAGAGGTGGAATGGCGGCACCTGGTCCGGCTCCGTTGAGAATGATATCGCCTGGCGGTACAGCTACTGACACCAGCATGTCTATTCCACCTCCTGTAGTCGATCTAGTTCCTCGAACTCCACCTTCTAGAAGTATCCCCATACACTCGAGTTCAGAGGAAGTTGTTGAAATCATGCCTCCACCTGGAGATCGGCCGTCGAAAAGTAAAGTCTCAAAGTGGAAAATTACGGGCGGCTCTGGCGGGTCCACGCCAAAGAGGAAGCCGAAAAAGAAGAGAGAGTGATGTTCTTTCTTAGTTTATTTTGGGTAGATAAACTGAAGTCTATTTTTGTTTCCTTTCGTAGGTCATGTATAGATGCAGGTTAGTCCCCTGCTAGTAGGAATCTTGGAGTAAACTTGTATATGAATTTTTGTGCAGATAATCGAAATGAAACTCTTTTTTGGCCTAAACTTTATTATTGTCTTTTATGTTTAAGTGTTCCAGTATTTGAATTCTAGTCCAATGCACTTGCAGAGTTCCAACTTTTCAGTCAAGTTTATTTTATCTGTCAAGCCCGAAAATTACAGACAGAGTCATGATCGGGGATTAAGTTAAACTTTGACGTTGCACTGCTTCAGTCAATAGTTATCACTTATGCTGTGCCCCCAGTTTTCGAGATGAGTTGAAAAGATTGGCTGGCAATCGCATTTTTCCTTCATTTCTTTGAGCTTAACATCGTCGAATCGATGCTATAACAAGTGAGATTCGAGTGGTCGAATCACACTCGCTCACTTAATAGTGATTACGTCCACACTCCGAGGACCTGCATTCATATATCGATGGTCGATCATGCCTTTTTAATTTTAATATGTGTCCAAACTTTGGGGACTTAATTTATTTTGCGAGTGGTCAATCACACCCGAGTTAAGTTTATACTCTAACCACACTCCGGGGACTCAGACTTATTCGATGTCGACTTCCTGGTTCGCACTCTGGAAATTCGAGGATAGCCAACATTTGTACTCCAGTTCGCACTCCGGGAACTTGGATTTGGTTGATGTTTATACTCCAACTCGCACTCCGGGAATTTGAAGTGGTAGTTTATACTCCAATTCGCACTTTGGGAACTTGGAGTTGGTGTTTATACTCTAGTTCGCACTTTAGGAACCTATAGTTGATGTTTATACTCCAATTCGCACTCTGGGAATTTGAAGCTAGCCGACAGATGGTCAGTCACATCTGTTTAAGCTTTTAGGATTTCGTCCGCACTCTTGGAACGATGGATTTATTAGAATCATGAATGGTCGATTCACATCCACCCCGAGTTAACAAGTGAGGTCGTTAGATGGATGGATCCATCCTCCTCGAACTTGGTTAGGATACGGTCGAAGTCGTTTGCTGGACGGGTCCACCCTCTTCGGAACCGCATTTATGAGTTTATACTCCAACTCGCACTCTGGGAGTTTAGAGTTAGTTGGAGGATTGTCGTGTATCAATCATGTTCTGTCTTAAGCATGATGGCTTGCCCCCAAGCTTAGGTTTCACTTAGCGAGTGGACGGTCGTATCATAGTCACTCCCTATTTGAATAAATTTCATCGTATAATGGAACTTAGCTCTTAGTGTGTCGTGATGGTTGTATGTTACATTCGATGAATCACAGCTCTGACTCGAAGAGATGGCATTTTATTGCTGAAATGAGAAAATACGGCAAAGTCAGTTGCCTCATTATAAATTCAAGTTTCGAAATGTAGAAACAAAATTGCAAAGGATTAATAGACTATATAAATAAAGCCTGTCGTGTGTAGCAGTGACGAAGATCCTCACCGTTCTAGGCTCTTGAAAAAGTAAGATCACCACTAACAACATTTATCACTAGCTTCCCCCTGGTACGAGCACGTTCCTCCTGTCTTGCCTGATTGAGCATATCATTCTGATTCGATATGCCCACACCTCCAGACTGTGGCGGCTGCACAAACTATTCCAACTTCTTGTCTCTAATCAACTTCTCAATGAGATCCTTCACATGAATACATTCATTAGTATTATGGCCATAGCTTTCATGAAACCTTCAAAATTTTCTCGTCTGGATTTGCCTCTCTGACGATGGTTTGAGGGCAATTTTCTTATATTGAATGGTATTACAAGTTTGTAAATACGCATTCTCCGGCGACGTATTCAAAGGAGTGTAATTATCAGACATTGGAATTTTGCGTTGTGGGCTACAATTCTGATCTCGTTTTCTATTTTGATTCACATTCTCCCGTTCCTGCTTTTTTTATTTTGAATATTCAACTGGACTCTCCCGAAACTCTCCCGAGACTGTTTAACTGCAACATTACTTTGGATCCCTTCCATGCTCGGCCCTGCGTCATCCTACTTCCTGGACTGTTTCGCATTCTCCCTTCTCAAGAATTAGGCTGCCTTGGAATAGAAACGGCCCAATGACGCAGGTGGTTTTCCGACCAATCTGTTTTTGAATTCAAAATCAGGGTCAATCCCCTTAGTCAATGCCATAAGAATGGAGTTATCATTTGGTTGCTGATCTCAGCGCAAGCAGCATGGAATCTTTCTAAATAACGCCGAAGTGTCTCTCTAAGAGCTTGAATGACACTAGATAGAGTGTTAAAGTCCATTGGTCTTGCAAGGTGCATGCGGAATTGTTCTACAAACTTAGTGGCCAATTGGTCGAAGTAAGAAATGGATCGAGGTGGCAATCGTGTGAACCACATTGTAGTAATGCCCCCCTAGGGAGATCGGGAAGCTTCGACATTTTACTGCACCATCAGCTCTCACAGCACTCATCGACCATTCATACTTCAGGATATGTTGATTGGGATCTGAATTTCGTTCATAAACTTGTAAAGTTGGCATCCAGAATTGCCAAGGAGGTTCAACATAAAGTATTTCGTCGATAAAGGGAGTATGACTTTAGAAGATTCCCTAGTCGTCATTTGTGAGGCCTTGACTCTCTCGAATCATTTTACGGATCATCGTTGGAATGTTCGGCATTTGGACATTCTATGCACGTTGAGCCAAGGTGTGGTCGAATTCCACAATACGAGGCTGGACTGGGCGCAGTCGACGGTCTAGGTCTCGCCTCCTTGATTCCAGGTCTTCAAGGATGTATGGTTCGGGAGTATGCCTACGGTGATGATGGTTCAGATCTGGCTGATTCTGGACATCGATCCCTAGTTCAACAGTGGCGATAGTAGTGCGATTGTCTGTGGTGTAGTGAGGAACAGTACCTCCTCGGGAGGAGGTTCCAGTCTGGAAGCTGGTCGATGGGCCAACTCTCAGTTGTCCAACGTTCAGAGTAGTTTGATGAACGGTGGCTTGGGTAAGAGGCATGATCCCTCCTGGATCTCCTATGCCTTTGGCGGTTTAGCTGGTTGGCCAACTCAGTGTTGGCGTGCAGCTGTTCAGTTAGTTGTTGCCTACTCTGGGTCAACTCTTGTAGTAGCTTCTGAAACTATTGTTTGATAACAGGGCAGACGGATCTAACGGTCCAGCAATATTTTGGTTGGATGGAGGTAGCTATATGGGATTCTGCATGTCCCGTGCTTCTTGATCTACAGCTGTAGAGGCGGTCCTTATGCTAACCATGACGAATAATGAAGTCCTTTCCTAGATCTGATGCAAATCTGAATAGGGTGTAAGGATTCTAAACTTGAGATCGGGATCTTCCTCTTGGATTTGTGCAATCCGGTATCGATAGTAAATCCAAAGAGCAAGAGAAAACTGCGTTTTCTCAGTGAAAGCACCAAGCTGTTTGTACCAAAGTTGGGCACAACACTCTTCCGAAGTATTTGAAGAGATTAAAATGAAGAATAGAAAATGTAAAATGAGGATTATCTAAAAAACACTTCAAAAACAAATATGAAAACATGCAAAACACAGCAATTTAGAGTGGTTCGGCGTATGGCCCACGTCCATTATGAAGTTTATGACTTTATTGATATTCTCTTGCCGATTACAACCGATTACAAAGGATTACAATAGATTATAGTTCTTAAATTCGAGTACAATAACAGCTATAGAGTGCAAAGTTGAATTCGACAGAGTCTGGACGTCGGAGAGCCAAAAGATCCTTTACCTATAGGCCCTGGGGCTCTATTTATATGCATAGGAGGAAAATATCTCGCTGAGATCTTCGGAGACTTCTTTCTGTATGTGGGGGGCCATGCGAGTGATCCCAGGCGATTTCGAGTCGATCCGTGATCGATACGAACGAATTTCGTATCGATCAACAATTGATCTAATCGAGTTGAAATTTGGTAAGAACATTCTCTAGGTCGTACATAAGCTTTTATGAAAATTTCATAGAATTTGGACTTGTGTATTGCGAGTTATGATCGATGCAAGTTTAGGCTTTTCGGTCATCGCTCTATTCGCACCGATGCTCTTCGAATCGATCACTTCGTATCGATAGCCACGCACATGTTGTCATTTGACATTGTGCTTACTCTTCAGATCGATCCACTTTTAATGCCTAGTTGACCGAGTTGTTCCAAGGCCTTCGCCTCGTACGCAACGAAGATCGTTGCCTCATTCGAATCGATGCAAATGCCTTAGTTCGCATCGATAAAGGTAGCTCTTGTTCGTCGATCAACGTTGCTTTAACTTGATGGATACGAACAAGCAGTATTGTGATGGACACGAATAAATGGCGACGTTACTTGGCTTGATGTATACGAATAGTGATTACTCGATGGATACGAAGTGATTGTTTGATGGATATGAAGTAAGGTTAACTGATAGATTCGAACATGCCCTTCAGCTGATGGATTCGAAGTGGCGCATCCGGATGGATACGAATAGATGTTCACCGATAGATGCGAAGTAGGAAATAGGTTATTGATACGAAGTGAGACTATCTGTTGATGGATACGAAATTGACCGATGCCAAATAATGGGTTGTGACTTCGATCGATGCGAAATGATGGATACGAATGAGTTGGTCTTCTTGACTCGCATCGTTCATATCTTGAGCATATGAACTCGGATTGACCCGAAATTTGGAACGTTGGATTTCAAAGCTTTTTTTTTCATGTCATATCAACTGTGGCTACATCCGGGCTTGGACAAAATTCATTGACATCCATAGTGAACCTATGCTTAATCGACATTCGGGATGAGTGATCCTTGATTTTCACTCAATTTCTTGATATCTCGGCCTTGCCAAAAGGCGTGATAACAAACATAATATACCAAACTTCGTCTTCGTCTTCCAGAAATAATGTCTTCAGCATTGAAATGCTCAGGCTGACCCGAGCGTAATAAAAATACAAAACACTAGAGTCGGAACTAAAAGATCTTATGTAAATTAAATCAACAACAATTATATATGAGTGTAACAGCTTTAGAGATGTTTATGGGGTTTTACATCGCATATCAAGTGTACAACGTGAGTACATTAACTTAAGAGATGTTATGGGATTTTCCATCTCTTAAGGATCTGTTAAACTATCTATACGTACTAAGATACCTATGTATAGTGTCTATTAGTAATGTAAAATATTAAAATAGAGTTAAGGCTTCACATTGATCCCCCTTAACATATTTTTAAGCATTGTCCTACAGTTTGTTTCAATAGCATCACCAGTAATGTCAGTAGCCAGGGAGGCGGCGTGATAAGACAACACTAAAACAAAATCGTAGTGGCCGCGAATAAGGATATGGCAAAGCACGTGAGGCGATGCCCAAGGTAGGATACTACCGTTTTGCACTTCCTGGCTAGTGGTAACCCCTAACGGACAACGCATCCAACACCACCAAAAAATAAAATCAAGGTGCACTGGTCAAGCCAACATCAATATAATAATACGAAGAGGTGTGTCTACTAGCGGTAACTAGCCTCAATGGCTAGGTAAGGCTTATGTTTTAGTCATTTTAAATTAACACAAGTGTAGGGGTCATCCATCAATGTTTTCTTTCTTCAAATCGAGCAAACGCCTCCAATTCAACCTCTACATTCTGGATATCATCCACTGCGTACACAAAGTGGTTCCAATATTGATAGAGAGTACGCCAATAAGAGGTCCCGTTCTCTTTAACAACCAAACGTCATTTTTCAAACCAGTTGGTTCTTTTACATTTTGAAACTGATTCATATTTGATATCAAAATATCATATTCATTTCAAAATATTATTCATTTCAAAATCGTCACATTTGCTCAAAATATGTCATTGCTATTTGAAAATATCATTTCAAATTCCAACTTGGGTAATAATTTAATTTAACCACATTTCCATTTAAATCAACGATTTAAATAAAAGATTCCAAATTTGCACAGTTTGAAATTCTAGACAATGGTTTGAATAGTTATAAATAGTTTAAAACATTTTATATAGTTTAGAGATTTAAAACATTTTAATACAAAATGGTTTGAGCATCGAAAATGTTTTATATAGTGAAATAGTTTTTGGAAAATCTAAATAACTTGAGTATTAAAAATAATAGATTTTAAATAGTTTATATCAAAAATAATTTATTTAGAAAATAATATGAAATCACTAATCTCCCATTTCACTAATCTTGACCTATGTCCAATTTCAAATCAACAAATTCAATTTCCAAACTTTCAATTCAGTTGACTCAATTTAGATATACTGCCAAATCAACTAGATTTCAATTTCAATTCAAATTAACTTTAATTTTCAAAACATTCATTTTTAACATCGAATCCGATTCAGCAATCCAATTCAACGATTTAAATTTCAATTTGATTCTTATTTAAACCATCTCAATTTATATCAATTTCAACCCCAAATTACAATTTACTGATTTAAACCACTTAATCAAATTAAAATTCATTGTTCAATTTTAAGATCCAAATCTTAAAAATAATTCAATTTTTCGAACTAAACTCATATATCTACTATAATTTACATTTCCAATTTAATTCGTTTGAACAAATTCTCTTAACAAATTTCAATTTCAACCTTCAAAGCCTAAATTATAAATTGATTAAATTCATATAAATCCATAATTTATTTCCTTTAAAATAATAACATTTAATTAAAATTCAAATTCAAGATTTAAAACCCATTTAATTTAACCAATCCGGTGTCCATATATAATTTCTACCCTATGGCTAAGTGATCAGTTATTTCAAACTTAATTATAGGGATAGAATATGCCATTTCAATCCAAATCAAGGTGTCATAGATATATATCATTTCAACCTATTTCTTATTTAATTCAAAATAATTCAAGTAATAGTTTATATGCTTTCAATTAATATACACAGTGATAACAGGGATATATATATATATATATATATATATATATATAAACATCCAATCATCCAAAATGTAAACAAATAGACATCCATCACAGTCAACATCCAAATCAGCCAATAAATCACAACAATTTAGCTGGTTATCAATATCAGGTATTTAACTAGCAATTCAATTCAATATTAATTTAAATGGCAAATTAATTCAATAAAACTCAATTTCAATTAAAATCAAATTAAACCACCAAACAACAACCAATAAAATTCTTATCACATCATAAATTTAATTCAACTAACATAAGATGGTTTAGTATTGCGTGACTGGGTTAAATCACTCACGTTTGATTTATAGCCGATTAAAAATCCAATAAAAGCCCAAAATTCAAACGGTCTCCAAATTCAACCAAACAAGTTTTCATGTTGTTCGGAATTTCGATACGAACCTAACGAAAGAAACCCAGCGCAAACCCGAGTTCGTATGCAAAAGTTAAGCTTGTTAGAAGGTTTGAAATTTAAATTTGAATAAATATAAGGGTAATAATGTAAATAACACATCACCTTCCTTCTCAAACCAAACGTGAACACACATGTGTTCAGACCCAAACCCGCCAACGAGCATCCTCCCACCGCGCCACCTATAAACCATCATTCCCTGATCCAGCCATGCCACCTTGCCCACTGCTTCACGCTGATCATCTTGGAACCCACGTGCACCACCTCCAGCGCTTGAAAGAGCTCTGCCGCCGCCGAGTTCAATTGCAGATCCTAGTGAACCCCTTCGACGGCAGACAGAACGAAACCTATGGATGAAGACTGCATCGCCATCTCTACCATACCCAACTTTTCGATCGTCGATTGGTCGACGATCCACCGTTGGTTGTGAATCCCTAGGACGAATGACCACGACTATTTCTCCAAATTCTAGACAAATGGGGCCTTCATTAGGTAACGAATTGCAGGCCCAGATTATTCGTCATGAGCTTCGCAATGATATATTATATGGCATGATTTGAGCAGTTTGAATTTTTGGAGTTTGATTTGGAATCAATAATTAGGGTTTAGAGATGTCTGCCATTGAGAATGAGTGGATGAGAATAACAAGTACGTAAAGAAAATGAAAATGGAAAGCTGTTAGGGTTTATAAAAGCCTATATATAGACAAAGCTGAAACAAGAATAGATAGAACAGATCGAATGGGTCGAAGTGGTAACAAAGACCCGAAAAGCCTTTTTCGTTCCCAAAACGAAAATAGGTCATCCTATATATCGAAATATTGCTTTTCAATATTTTTAAACTCAATAGAACTAGTTTCAAACCCAAATTCTTTTGTATACAGAAGTGAGCTTTTAAAATCAATTTAGATTCATTTAAATGCCTTTAATTAATTTAAATTTCAACATGTTCTTTTTATTTTGATTAATATATTCTTTTTATTTTGACTAATATATTCTTATTATTAAATCAATGAATACCTTATGTGTTAATTAGACATAAGTTTTCATTTTATTTCACTCAACTCTACAGTTAACATTATTTACCAAATCAATTACACTATTTCAATTACATTAAATTTCACTGATTTCCAAATCTATATTCAAATCGAATTTAATAATAAGATGATAATTAACACTATAGTTATATATTACTAATTCAACACAGTTCCAAACTTATTATTTATAATCAAAAGCTAATAAAGTTACGTACCAAATAATTAATTTCATATTCTATACTAAAACCAATAAAATTAAATAACATATAATTTCGCCATTAAATACAACATCGATTTTAATCAGTATTTACCTTAATCATTGCAATTGATTGAACTTACATTAAAACAGTTATCAGTTAAATTCAATCAACATTATTAAATCATATTCTAAAAAAAATTCCATTAATAAATCAAAAGTTTTAACTTCTCCCAATATAAAATTCTAAAAATCTTGTTAAAATTAATATTTTTAATAATCAAAAATACTGGTCGTTACAACCCATAAATAATGACAAGCAACCTATTAGAAGATCTAATAGGAAATCCCTTCCACAAAAAGTAACACCCCTAGTTTTTATTTAACTTTATTCTGGAGATTTAATTAGATAAATTAAATAAAATTATGTATGGCATGAGAAGAGGAATGAGATTTTTTAATTACCTTAAGTCATGCCTTAATTAATTAACTAATGATATCATTTAAAACATCAGAATATAAAAGAATTTATGGAAGGGGCAAAATGAGAATAATCCCTTAGTTCATTCCCTGAACCATTCCTTCCTCCCATTCATTCTCACTTTTGAGAATATGAAGTAAAACACAATTCAAGGCCGGTCATTATTAGGTGAAAAGGAAGAGGAAATCTAAAGCAATTCAAAGGAAAATCTTAAGGAAATCAAACAACCACAAATCTCAAGCTCTTTATCCAGTCTACGGTGAATAATATTATCCATCCCAAACTTTTATGTTTATTTTTGAATCTATATTCTGCTTTCTAATTGATTGTGATAATATGTCATATATGGATTGATTACATCCTTATTGGATTAAAGATGATTTATTAGAATTTTTATGGACTTAATTTAGTAGGTTTGGAGGGTAAAACCTAACCTTTTAATCTCCTATTGATTCAAAACTTTGATATGTTGTGTAAAACATTATTTTGCGCATAGGTTTTCAATTTCCTAATTTCCTAAGTTAATATGAATTTTTAATGGATTTTCTAAGATGAAAAAGGTGTTTATTTAGGGTTTTAATTATTAAAAACAATTAAACAATCATTTTAGCCTCGAAATTTTTATATGAGAAAAAATAATTAAATTCTGATTTTTAGTGATTTTTTGGATTTTCCCCAAGTAGTTATTATTTTCTATTAATTTATTAAGTTAGAAAGACTAGTAAATTATATTAAAATAATAATATAATTTGAATGGTTTGAATTACCTTGAGGAAGGTAAATTAACATTGCGGTAGTTTTCTGAAAAGAATATGGTAAGGTTTTTATTACCCAATAGCAAATTGACAAGGGACGAGAGTTGATAAAAAGAAACGACTTTATATGGAAATAAAACAATTTTGAATCTAAGTATGGAATTGCCAAGTCGCTTGATTAGACCGAAATCCCTGATAATGACCGATAACGATAGCAGTTATGAAATGTGATATCGGCATGAAAGGATGCATATGATATCTACTTAGGTAGGTATTAAATGAATGTATTCATATAGGTATATAGGATTTCTTCATCCTTGACATCATGGGTTTCCTGACTCTACAAAAGCAGCATTCACTTTTATTTCTAGGATATGTATTTTGGTTTTAAGATTTGACAATCTTTATTGGTGTAAAGCTTGATGTCTCTTGTCACCCTATGGTTTCGACATCCATACCAACCGGCATGAATGTCATAAGTTATAGTTTTTGACATCCTTTATGAGGCTAAGACGACTTGACCTTCTCACCATAGAAAATCGTATCATCTTGAAGAAAGAAAGGGATAGAAAAGAGAAAAGAAAGAAGAGAAAGAAGAAACAACATCAGAATCTAAACAGCGGAACGAATAAATTATATTAATAACATAAATATTACAAAGTTTTACAACCATTATCAGAGTTACACAGATCATTCATCACATGCTAGACAGTTATAATCACCAATCTAGTTATACAACTCAATACAGTACAAGAATCTACACAGCGGAATACTATATATCTACACGCAGAAGCCTCCTGCTCCATTGCACCTTCACAATTCGTCAAAGCCAACATGAATCCCTTGGCTACTCGTAAAAAATTGAGTACCCAAGAGTTTAAGAAAACAGAAGATAAACTCCGGGTCAGACATGGGTCTAGTGTGAGTAACAGGTTAAGGTTGCTTAACTTTTTAAAAACCTTTGAAAAGAAAGGTATCACGTAAGACTTCCCACACATAAACATGGAAAAGTTTTTACCATACGCTAACCAAAACATTTAATAGGAAATCCGATGATATTATAATAGTGTCTAGGGTTTTCAAGTAAAATACAGAAATAGCTGGAATGCTTACATCTCACGTTTCAACATAGTTGGGCACAACTAATACGTACGACACTTATTGGATTTTGGATTCCATCAATGGCAGGGCTATTGGGGTACCGCCCGTCATAGTACGTGGCCTAGATCACCGTATCGAGGAGTACGCCCGCTCCCCTGCAACACAAGGCCGGAACCATTCCTTACTGAACAGTTCCGAACAAGACAACCTCGCGGTTGTAGCAAGCAACCGCCCACACAGCCGAATAAAAGGAACCTCTAGACAGGGGAATATCTCGTCCTACTTGGGCATGACCCACTTAACCTTGTTGCACCTCCCCTGTTTTAGCCATTCCCAATTGATGAGGCTTGAGGCTACGATTACCTTTAGTGAACACGTCACTTAGAATGCCCATCGTCCACCTGACGATATTCTGAAAGCATTCAATCCATACAAGTTCGTTACAGGTTCGAACGAAACCGAAGGCATTATCTCGTTACACTCATTTGGGAATTACCCTCAGAGTTAACGACGATAACCCTTGCACTCTGAATCTTCATGTCGAATCTGAAAGTACTACTTCGTCAAACTCATCTCGGAATCACCCTCAGGTTTATACTGACGAATAGTCCTTACACCTCGAGTCTTCAATCTTCACATAAGATTCACAACCTATCGTAAATTTGGATCGATGTGGTTTTCGGATATCCAAATATGGAAACACGATCCTGGTCTCATCGAAATCCAAAGCGTGTCTTTTAGGTCCAAGTTGTTTTAGAGTTTAAAACAATTCAATTATCTATATACACATAGATAAATAACTCACAAATCACAATTGATAATCAACATTATCAAAATAAACAGGTAATCCATATTTTCATTTCCATAGGTAATCCACATCACCATCACAATAGATAATCTATATTATCATCACAATGCAACCAAGCATTCATACCACACAATATTACTTATCTCATTACTGAGATCACAATCATTCAAGGCAATTAATGTCATCCTTTCATACATAAGCAAAGATTTACTCATCACAATATAATTAATTCAAAATGAATTAAATTAATTACCTCCATCTCTAATTAATTTAAAGTGAATTAAATTAATTACTTCATCTTTAATTAATTTAAAACAAATTAAATTAATTACTTCACCAATATATATCTTGCTTACTCAACCATTTAATTGATTACAATCAATTAACCAATTAATCATTTAAATTAACCACCTTAATTAATCACTCTTGATTAATTATCCTTAATTACATTCATGTAACTATCCTTAATTAATTCCACAAATTAATTATTCTCAACCAAAACAGTAATTAACATTTAATTACTTCAACTAATTAATTAACTATAATTAATTACATTAATCCTTAATTAATTACATTAATTAATTACCTTTAATTACTTATCATTAATTAATTAATCATAATTAATCAACTTTAATTTCATCATTGATTATAATAATTAATGATCCTTAATTATATTTAATTAATTGTCTTCTTAAACTAATTGCCTTAAGTAATTAACCACAATTATTAATCCTCTTGATTAACCATATTCAGTAATTAACTAACTTAATTAGTTCATTAAAAACAAATTAATTATTCCTTAATTAATTTCTTAATTAATCCCTTGATTAATTACAAGTAATTTAATTCAAATTACTTAAATTATTAAACATCTTCCATTAATTACCTTCATTAACCATTCTCTAATTATTTTTATTTAGGCAATTAACTTAGATTAATCATAAATTAAATTATCTTTAATTATCCATTAATTAAAGTCTAATTATTTAATTAATTAACCATAATTATAAATTAATTGCTTAATTAATAATTCTTTAATCATTAATCAAATAATCTGTTAATGATCTTAATTACAAATTGATTAGCCATTAATCAATATTTATTAAACCTTAATCAATTAATTAAATAAATCAACTAGTTATTCCTTAATTACTCCATTAATGAATTAATTTCAAAACATTAATTCTCAAATTAATTTTAAGACAAAACATTTCTTAATTATGTCTAAAAACAAATTTATTTAAAACAAAGTATTTTGAACTTACCTTTAAATTTTATTTCAAATACCAAATTTAAAATGAATATAATTCAAACTTGATCAAAGTTTAAACAATTTAAAACTTTTTTTTTAAATTTCACGTCAAACAAGTGTTTGTCTTAAAAATGAAATTCATAAGAATTTTGAAACTAAAATTCATTTCAAAATTTCAATAACTTCAATTTACATTTAGTTTAAATCTTTCAAATTTAAGCCTTCTTTTAATTTCAAAAACTGAAGTTCATATTTAACTTTTTATTTTCAAATTTAAATTAAATTTAAACTTTCTCATATTTTGCAACTTCATTTTCTAAAAATTTCAAACTACTTTACTAATATAAAGTAATTAAATAATTTCATGTTTAAAACTTCATTTTTATTTGAAACTGTGATTTTAAATTTAAACTTAAATTCTAAAATTCAAACTTGGATTTAAAACTTTTTTTAAACTTTTCTTTGCATCTAAATGCCTCAGGTTTAAAAAGAATTAAAAACTGATAGAACAGGTCTCTGTAAAACCTGATAATACTGATCAACCCGAGCTTATACTAATTTACCTCGAGTCTAAAGCTTATTTTTCCCGAGTCAACTATCCAAAAACTCGAGCAGACCCAACCACTCCCCTACAACCAAACTAAACCCAAAACATCATCAGACATCTCATCACCGTGCAAATGCACGGCGACTCCAGCCACCATAGATCGCCGTTGATGATCGCTACTCATCAGAAGCGATCACTACAACTCACCACGAACTTCAAATCGAACTACCATCCTCGAAAACTCAATCGAACACCCAAATTCAAACCTGGAAACCACCATCAGGTTTCTGCTTCAAACCTATCAACGGAAAAAACTCGCCACTCCGACCACCTGACAACTAGCCCCTCCAGCCTCAACTTCATCGACGGCCAATCCATCAATCACCAAAAGATCGAAACACTCGGTCAATTACACAACTCAAAATGATCGATTCTTTGAAACCCATTAAAATTAGGGTTTAAAAATAAATTTCAAAACTGCACCTTCTCTGATAAATTTTATCACCATTAATGATTTTTCTTAGCATCTACAATCCCTTCTCCATCACCCAGAAGAACCCTAACCTCCTCAATCCAAAGATCACCAGAATTTGCTTAAAATTCATTTTTAGTTCATTATCTAACTGCAACTTTAACTATACTCTAAAAATCCTAATACTTGATTTAAAAATCAAGTTTTTGTTAATGCTTTTAATTTATGAAACTGAATTACAAAATTAATATGATTGGATTTTGTTAAAAATATCATACATGATGTTTTCCTGTGTACCAGAGACAACATCTTGTGTTTTAACTTACTTTAATTTTAATTTTTAACTTCAGACAGTCAAACAACCTTACTTAATAAATTTCATCATATTAGAAAACAAATTAAAAGATGAGGATTTAATAAAATTTTGGTGCCTGGAAAATTTAAAAAAAAAACAGAATAGGCAATAAAAAAACAGCATGCACACCATTTATTTTCATATCAACAATTACCTATAACACAAGTAATACTATTCCTTTTCAATATACTAGCATGCAACCTATTTTTAAACTTTAAAATTTAAAAAGAGACTCACCATTTTTTTTTTAAAGAAGCAGAGCCTCTGATGATATGCTTTTTGAATTTGCAGCAAACCAATTAACTTGCCTTTTCACTTTAAAAACTTGTTTGCATGGCTCCCATATAAAAATGCCTTGAATTTGTTTCAGAACAGGCTTCAATCTGAAGATGTGCTGATTTCAAAACTGCAATTGCTTATTTCTAGATTGCAAGCAGATTTGCCCTTTTTTTCAGGTGACATGCAAAATTCATTTTCCAGATTGAAAATGATGCAGACCTTTTTGATAATAAGGAAGTTGAATTTTCATGAGAACAGGTTTGCATGTTTGAATTCTGAAAGTGGATTACAGGGAAAAGGTCTTTGACATGAGAAGTTTACTGATTTTGGGTTTTGAAAATTTACATATTAGAAGAATTTTGCAACAGACTTTGGGTTTATATATTCAGATTGTTTTGAGCTTGATTTGTTTATAGAGCAGTGACTTACTGATTTTGGAAAGAAATGAGGAGTTTTGATTTTCTCATTTGATTTAGGAAATGAGAGGAAAAAAAAGTAAGAAGAAAATGCATGTTTATAGATGTAGTTTCAGATTTTATTAAATAAAAGAAATTTCAAAACAAAATGACACTTGTATAATTTTTAACATTTGTCAAATTAAATGGTTAATCTTTGAACACTTGTTTAATTAAGCTTTAAGAGATCAACACATGTCCTATTTAGAATAATTAGTATTTAAATTTAAATGTTAATATATATGTTATTGTATGTATTAAGCCAAATTAATTTGTTAGTTAATATTTAAATATGTATATAAATTTATAAAAGAAATAAAAACAAACTATACTTATAAATAAAGCTTATACATATTAAAACAATCAAAAATCTATACTTTGAATTTTAAATTTAAATTCAAATCAAGTTATGAATACAAATTAAACTTTGAAATAACAATTTCCATTTTATTCAAAACCTATTTGTAATGACAATACACTATTGATATTATTTTTAGAAATGACTCATTATTAAATTGAAACCATTTTAAAAGAAATTATATTTTTATTAATAAATTATCTATTTTATTAAGCTATAAGACTTTTTGTTAATTTATTTTAAATTTAAAACTCAAGGCAAAGTATTTTAAACATTTAAACATTTTTCTTAACAATTTAAAATCATTTATTTATCTGTTAAGTAGTTTTGAAAACTTAATATTAAATAAAAATCAGAATTTCCAAATTACTAATATATGTATTAGAATTTTAAAACATGATTCATTTATTAAGTTTAAACGAAGATTAATTATTTAATAACTTTGAAAAGCTTATATATTAGATAAAAACAAATTTCCAAATGACTAAAAATATTAGAATTAGAAAATATGCTTTACTTATTAAAATTAAAACAATGCTAATCTATTTAAAATATAAACCACATATTTATATTATAAATAGAAACCAATTTATTATTTTTAAAAAGATAAATAACCAATTACATATTTATTGAAGAAGAATATTAAATCAATTTGAATTATTATTAGCAAAAATATCAGTATCAATTTAGTTTTATATAGATTATTAAATTGATATTGTTAAAAATTCCGGGATGTTACAATCCTCCCCCTTAAAAGAATTTCGTCCTCGAAATTTAAAACAAAGGTAATTTAATAATCTCATTAAAGATTTAATTTTAAACACAAGCATACATCAAACGTATGCTAATAATCAAAACAGCCAACTCATCCAATCAAACAAATCTAGTTATCCAGACAAAATTCTGGATAGAATTTCCTCGAGTTTCCCCAAGTATATATACCGGGATATTCGCTCTACAGAATCCAAACAATCAATATTATGAAGCTACAAATCTACTATTCATCTATATTTATACACTAGACAAGATATCAGACTATAGACGTGTCTGACTCAATAACCAAAATCCCAGAACTGCTGGTTCCACAACCAGAGATAGATCATACACATACTCCCTCAGAGATACGTGAAACTCATCAAATCCCAGTTATCCAAACTGGCAATCCAATCCTGTAAATCAATCACTTATTCTCACAAGAACACAGAAAAGATCCAAAACTCTTCAGAGTTAGCCTCTCAGCCTTACTCAATCTTATAGCTCTCCTTCGATCGGAGAAAACTTATCCAAAATTAAATCTTCGATTTCAGAATCCAAATTCCTCCAACTCTTATTCTCAAAAATCTTCGGACGATCCTGGGCTGCCCACAACCTTACTGATCAGCTCAACCTTTCGCTGATGCCTCTAGAAACAAACAAAACCAATCAACTCAACAAAATGATCTCCTCAAGATCAACCAAAACCAAGAACTCAAACCCTACTCCTCAAACATCAGAAGACAACAACTTCTCCTATCCGGAAAAGAAAAGAAGATACACTCCCAAACTGCTTCCGTTGCTCAACTCTGATCCGAAGTAGAAGAGAATGTTGAAGAAGAACATGAGCACAAACTGGACAAAACACCCCAGAGATATGGTTCAACAGATCCATAAGAAACTCAGAAAATCCAATAAAACCTGAGCTGCTACATCAAACTCAATCTCTAAGAACCATCCTTCTACCAAGCTGAACCACCGGTAGCACACCAGGGATCCTAGTCGATATGAAAACTCAATCTCCAGATGCGAACAAACCTCTGACTTCTCTGAAGACGTCCAAAAAAACTCTGATAACCCAAGAGATCACTCAAACAATCGTAAGTCACTTTTACGATCAACTCAAACCAAATCCAAGGAAAAATGTTCTCTCTTTACCAAACAGAACAACTTACACTTAACTAGCCAACCCATCGAAGAAATGGGTCCACTCTGCTGCTTCTGAACTCCATTTCCAGAAAAAATGCTAAGCCAGAAAATTCCCTGCCCACACACAGAACACTCCGAGCTGCACTGCTGCCACAGATGCCAAAGACTCCTAATCCAAAGCTCTTCGAGAAACTCGGACTTCAAACCAAACAGAAAAACCAGCTGAACACAGCCTCAACCCCGAAGCAGACTCGCTTCCTTAAACTTGTTCCAAAGAAAACATCTTGGGGAACATCCATAGTCACTGCGTCTCACCACGCAACTACTACTTCCTGTGGTATCAAAATACCATCACTCGCTTCTGCCCATCCAACAGATCCAAACTCTACTCATCCAACTTCAAAAATAGACTCCGAACCTTAACAGGTTTCCTTCAGAGATCGATGAAGTCCTTCATCACTACAAAACTTACTCGAGATGGTATTAGGTTTACAGTCTCTACAAATACACTTCCAACCTCAAACATTCAAACTCCAACCAATAGTAGTCGTGTTACACACACTACTACCCCATCTACCTTTATAACTTATATTGGAAAACCTGAATGGGTAACCCAACAGATAGGTAGAAATATATATATATATATATATATATATATATATATATATATATATATATTACAAATACGCTCTCTCAAGATAGACACCACTACAGAGCCTAGGTTTTCACTCAACCTAACGCTCTGATACCAAGTGAGACGACCCGACTTTCTCACCATAGAAAATCGTATCATCTTGAAGAAAGAAAGGGATAGAAAAGAGAAAAGAAAGAAGAGAAAGAAGAAACAACATCAGAATCTAAACATCGGAATGAATAAATTATATTAAAAACATAAATATTACATAGTTTTACAACCATTATCAGAGTTACACATACCATTCATCACATACTAGACAGTTATAATCACCTATCTAGTTATACAACTCAATACAGTACAAGAATCTACTCAGAGAAATTTACACAGCGGAATACTATATATCTACATGCAGAAGCCTCCTGCTCCATTGCTCCTTCACAATTCGTCAAAGCCAACCTGAATCCCTTGGCTACTCGTAAAAATTTGAGTACCCAAGAGTTTAAGAAAACAGAAGATAAGCTCCGGGTCAGACATGGGTCTAGTGTGAGTAACAGGTTAAGGTTGCTTAACTTTTTAAAAACCTTTTGAAAAGAAAGGTATCACGTAAGACTTCCCACACATAAACATGGAAAAGTTTTTACCTTACGCTAACCAAAACATTTGATAGGAAATCCAATGATATTATGATAGTGTCTAGGGTTTTCAAGTAAAATACAGAAATAGCTGGAATGCTTACATCTCACGTTCCAACATAGTTGGACACAACTAATACGTACGACAGTTATTGGATTTTGGATTCCATCAATGGCAGGGCTACTGGGGTACCGCCCGTCACAGTACGTGGCCTAGATCATCATATCGAGGGGTACGCCAGCTCCCCTGCAACACAAAGCCGGAACCATTCCTTAGTGAAACGTTCCGAACAAGACAACCCCACGGTTGTAGCTAGCAACCGCCCACACGCTGAATAAAAGAAACCTCTAGACAGGGGAAAATCTCATCCTACTTGGGCATGACCCACTTAACCTTGCTGCACCTCCCCTGTTTTAGCCATTTCGGTTGATGAGGCTTGAGGCTACAACTACCTTTAGTGAACACATCACTTAGAATGCTTATCGTCCACCTGACGATGTCTCGAAAGCATTCAATCCATACAAGTTCGTTCTGGGTTCGAACGAAACCGAAGGCATTATCACGTTACACTCATTTTGGAATCACCCTCAGAATTATACTGACGAATAGTCCTTACACCTCGAGTCTTTACTCTTCACATAAGACTCACGACCTATCGTAAATTTGGATCGATGTGGTTTTCGGATATCCAAATATGGAAACCCGATCCCAGTCTCATCGAAATCCAAAGCGTGTCTTTTAGGTCCAAGTTGTTTTAGAGTTTAAAACAATTCAATTATCTATATATACACAGATAGATAACTCACAAATCACAATTGATAATCAACATTATCAAAATAAACAGGTAATCCATATTTTCATTTCAATAGGTAATCCATATCACCATCACAATAGATAATCTATATTATCATCACAATGCAACCAAGCATTCATACCACATAATATTACTTATCTCATTACTGAGATCACAATCATTCAAGGCAATCAATGTCATACATCCATACATAAGCAAAGATTTACTCATCACAATATAATTAATTTAAAATGAATTAAATTAATTACCTCCATTTATAATTAATTTAAAGTGAATTAAATTAATTACTTCATCTTTAATTAATTTAAAATAAATTAAATTAATTACTTCACTAATATATATCTTGCTTACTCAACCATTTAATTGATTACAATTAATTAATTAATTAATTAATCATTCAATTTAACCACCTTAATTAATCACTCTTGATTAATTATCCTTAATTACATTCATGTAATTATCCTCAATTAATTCCACAAATTAATTATTCTCAACCAAACAGTAATTAACATTTAATTACTTCAATTAATTAATTAACTATAATTAATTACATTAATCTTTAATTAATTATATTAATTAATTACCTTTAATTACTTATCATTAATTAATTAATCATAATTAATCAACTTTAATTTCATCATTAATTATAATAATTAATGATCCTTAATTATATTTAATTAATTATCTTCTTAAATTAATTACCTTAAGTAAATAACCACAATTATTAATCCTCTTGATTAACCATATTCAGTAATTAACTAACTTAATTACTTCATTAAAAACAAATTAATTATTCCTTAATTAATTTTTTAATTAATCCCTTGATTAATTACAAGTAATTTAATTCAAATTACTTACATTATTAAACATCTTCCATTAATTACAATATGTAATTATCAATCAATTACTTCACTAAGTAATTTCCAATCCATTTTATTACATACGGTAATTATCTTTAAAACCTCAAGTGTTTAAAATTAATTAAACTTAATTAATTAAATTAAACAATCACATTCAACTCAATTAATTACCTTAAGTAATTAATTTTTTAACTACTTCATTAAAAATTACACTTAAACCATTCACAAATGATTATTATTAAATTAATTAATCTAATTAATTATAAAAATTAATCACATTAATTAACTATTGAATAATCCAAGTTAATGACCTTCATTAACCATTCTCTAATTATTTTTATTTAGGCAATTAACTTAGATTAATCACAAATTAAATTATCTTTAATTATCCATTAATTAAAGTCTAATTATTTAATTAATTAACCTTAATTATAAATTAATTGCTTAATTAATAATTCTTTAATCATTAATTAAATAATCTAATTAATGATCCTAATTACAAATTGATTAGCCATTAATCAATATTTATTAAACCTTAATCAATTAATTAAATAAATTAACTAGTTATTCCTTAATTACTCCATTAATGAATTAATTACAAAACATTAATTCTTAACTTAATTTTAAGATAAAACATTTCTTAATTATGTTTAAAAACAAATTTATTTAAAATAAAGTACTTTTGAACTTACCTTTAAATTTCATTTCAAATACAGAATTTAAAATGGATATAATTTAAACTTGATCAAAGTTTAAACAATTTAAAACTTTTTTTTTAAATTTCAAGTCAAATAAGTGCTTGTCTTAAAAATGAAATTCATAAGAATTTTGAAACTAAAATTCATTTCTAAATTTCAATAACTTCAATTTACATTTAGTTTAAATCTTTCAAATTTAAGCCTTCTTTTAATTTCAAAAACTGAAGTTCATATTTAACTTTTTATTTCCAAATTTAAATTAAATTTAAAGTTGCTCATATTTTACAACTTCATTTTCTAAAAAGTCCAAACTACTTTACAAAAATAAAGTAATTAAATAAGTTTATGTTTAAAACTTTATTTTTATTTGAAACTGTGATTTTAAATTTAAACTTAAATTCTAAAATTCAAACTTGAATTTAAAACTTTGTTTAAACTTTTCTTTACATATAAATCCCTCAGGTTTAAATTTTTAAAAAAAATGATAGAACAGGTCTCTGTAAAAGCTGATAATACTGATAAACCCGAGCTTATACTAATTTACCTCGAGTCTAAAGCTTATTTTTCCCGAGTCAACTATCCAAAAACTCGAGCAGACCCAACAACTCCCCTACAACCAAACTAAACCCAAAACATCATCAGACATCTCATCACCGTGCAAATGCACGGCGACTCCAGCCACCATAGATCGCCGTTGATGATCACTACTCATCAGAAGCGATCACTACAACTCACCACGAACTTCAAATCGAACTACCATCCTCGAAAACTCAATCGAACACCCAAATTCAAACCTGGAAACCACCATCAGGTTTCTGCTTCAAACCTATCAACGGAAAAAACTCGCCACTCCGACCACCTGACAACTAGCCCCTCCAGCCTCAACTTCATCGACGGCCAATCCATCAATCACCAAAAGATCGAAACACTCGGTCAATTACACAACTCAAAATGATCGATTCTTTGAAACCCATTAAAATTAGGGTTTAAAAATAAATTTCAAAACTGCACCTTCTCTGATAAATTTTATCACCATTAATGATTTTTCTTAGCATCTACAATCCCTTCTCCATCACCCAGAAGAACCCTAACCTCCTCAATCCAAAGATCACCAGAATTTGCTTAAAATTCATTTTTAGTTCATTATCTAACTGCAACTTTAACTATACTCTAAAAATCCTAATACTTGATTTAAAAATCAAGTTTTTGTTAATGCTTTTAATTTATGAAACTGAATTACAAAATTAATATGATTGGATTTTGTTAAAAATATCATACATGATGTTTTCCTGTGTACCAGAGACAACATCTTGTGTTTTAACTTACTTTAATTTTAATTTTTAACTTCAGACAGTCAAACAACCTTACTTAATAAATTTCATCATATTAGAAAACAAATTAAAAGATGAGGATTTAATAAAAATTTGGTGCCTGGAAAATTAAAAAAAAAACAGAACAGGCAATAAAAAAACAGCATGCACACCATTTATTTTCATATCAACAATTACCTATAACACAAGTAATACTACTCCATTTCAAAGTTTAAAAAGTTACTCATCATTTTTTTTAAAGAAGCAGAGCCTCTGATGATATGCTTTTTGAATTTGCAGCAGACTAATTATCTTGCCTTTTCACTTTAAAAACTTGTTTGCATGGCTCCCATATAAAAATGCCTTGAATTTGTTTGAGAACAGGCTTCAATCTGAAGATGTGCAGATTTCAAAACTGCAATTGCTTATTTCTAGATTGCAAGCAGATTTGCCCTTTTTTTCAGGTGACATGCAAAATTCATTTTCCAGATTGAAAATGATGCAGACCTTTTTGATAATAAGGAAGTTGAATTTTCATGAGAGCAGGTTTGCATGTTTGAATTCTGAAAGTGGATTACATGGAAAAGGTCTTTGACGTGAGAAGTTTACTGATTTTGGGTTTTGAAGATTTACAGATTTGAAGAATTTTGCAACAGACTTTGGGTTTATATGTTTAGATTGTTTTGAGCATGATTTGTTTATAGCGGAGTGACTTACTTGGAAAGAAATAAGGAGTTTTGTTTTTCTCATTTGATTTAGGAAATGAGAGAAAAAAACAAGTAAGGAGAAGATGCATGTTTATAGATGTAGTTTCGGATTTTATTAAATAAAAGAAAAATTTAAAACAAAATGACACTTGTACAATTTTTAACATTTTTCAAATTAAATGGTTAATCTTTGAACACTTGTTTAATTAAGCTTTAAGAGATCAACACTTGTCCTATTTAGAATAATTAGTATTTAAATTTAAATGTTAATATATATGTTAATGTATGTATTAAGCCAAATTAATTTGTTAGTTAATATTTAAATATGTGTATAAATTTATAAAAGAAATAAAAACAAACTATACTTATAAATAAAGCTTATACATATTAAAACAATCAAAAATCTATACTTTGGATTTTAAATTTAAATTCAAAATTTAATATTTTAAAATCAAGTTATGAATACAAATTAAATGAAATAACAATTTCCAGTTTATTCAAAACCTATTTGTAAAGACAATACACTATTGATATTATTTTTAGAAATGACTCATTATTAAATTAAAACCATTTTAAAAGAAATTATATTTTTATTAATAAATTATCTATTTTATTAAGCTATAGGACTTTTTGTTAATTTATTTTAAATTTAAAACTCAAGCAAAATTATTTTAAACATTTAAACATTTTTCTTAACAATCTAAAATCATATATTTATTTGTTAAATAGCTTTGAAAACTTAATATTAAATAAAAATCAGAATTCCAAATTACTAATATATGTATTAGAATTTTAAAACATGATTCATTTATTAAGTTTAAACCAAGATTATTTATTTAATAACTTTGAAAAGCTTATATATTAGATAAAAACAAATTTCCAAATTACTAAAAATATTAGAATTAGAAACTATGCTTTACCTATTAAAATTAAAATAATGCTAATCTATTTAAAATATAAACCATATATTTATATTATAAATAGAAACCAATTTATTATTTTTAAAAAGATAAAATAACCAATTAAATATTTATTGAAGAAGATTATTAAATCAATTTGAATTATTATTAACAAAAATATCTGTATCAATTTAATTTTTATATAGATTATTAAATTGATATTGTTAAAAATTCCGGGATGTTATAGAGGCGGCATAAGTAGCCGCAATTTTAAAGAAGACGACATCCATTATTCTATGGCAATGATGTTGTAACTCTTATTATCGACATCCATTGCTCTATGCAAATGATGTCGCAAGTCTTGTTTTCGACATCAAGTGTTTTGTCGCAATGAATGTCGCAAGTCTTATTTTCAACATCAATTATTTTGAGGCAATGATGCCGCAGGTTCATATTTTCGAGATTAAGTATTTTGTGGAAATGATGCTAGAAACCTTCAGATTCGATGCCTTATAATATATAGGCAAAAGGCTTATACTATGTAAACCAAAAGCCAATTGTAGAGGTTCGAGAACTCCTTCGATATCATAAATAAAGAAAGAAATTTTGAAAAGGATTATATTTTGGCATAAGAATTTTAGCTATGTAATAGGCTATATTTCCCTTGTGTTAAAGAACGATTATAAAGGTTAATTATTTATAAAAATAAAGGTTTTCAAGGAAATAAATCGATGTCTACCATAAGATTTATAGGAATTTTACAAAGAAATTAATAGTTAAGATAAGTAATTTTGTGATGCCAATAATTACTGATTGAACATATTTAATGAATGATATTATATGTTCTTACTATTACTTGATCAGTTAAATTGCAGAGTTATCATTGTTATGCTCATATTATTGTTACCCAACGTTGCATTTTGGGATTGGGGTAAAAGTTACCATGTAGGTATTTTCAGTAGTGAGTATGGTAAGACTTGATTCCCAAGTGGGTAGAATTGAATCCAAAAGATCAGGTAGATCTAATATGTCAGGATACCCTGAACTGGCCCAAAATATATGACTATGAGATCTAAAACTAGATAAGACTTTAAGCGGGATTGGTGTAGAGCTGTTGTAAAAACCGCCCTTTAAAGTATCCAAAAGTCGGTGCCTTGCACCATCGCGTGACGTTCAAACATCACAAAGGACAGATCATCGGGGTAAAATTAGAACCAAACACTAAACTAAGACATCGATAATGTTTCACAAAGAAATGACAACATATAATATACTAAATATGTATGGATAGAATAGAATAAAAATATATAAGAGACTGCACTGGCGGAAGCAACTAACAGATAAATATCAGTACAGAATAGTCAGAACATATCAACTCCTAAAGCATAGAGTTATGAATAAACATACGATACAATAATCTAGTATATAAATAATAGGTATGTTCTGTACAATAAAATAACAAGTATATATATATCTCAAAACACGATGCCATGCCTCTAAAATTCTCCTGCTGCGCAGTCTACTAGCGTATACTCAAAAGCACCTTACTCTGGAATTGTTCAATCGAGTACTCGAGAGTAGTCATAACCTAAGTAGACAAAGACAAAATGCTAGCCATACATAAAGTCTGATGTGAGGAAAACGATCTCAAAGTACCATATATTTAAACTATATAGAAATAAATAGGAACTACTAAATCATAGGTGGCCTTCACTTAAAATATGTCTCAGGGGTAATCCAGACTGCCAATAAACAAGTATAGTAAATCCATCTTAAAAGTTGGGGATTATACCACAACCTTTTCTTCTCCCACAACAACAAGTTAGCGCAATATTTTCAATTGCACTACAATAGCCCAAAATTACTAATAATATATTACAAATATACCTTGATCGAACTATAATCCCAAAACGACGATCACTGCTACTAAGACCGGTGAGACTCCAACACATATGGTCACTACTGCTAAGACCGATTAGTTGTGCCACCACGCGTATGGCCACTGCTGTTAAGACCGAAAAGGTATGTCACAATACATATGGTCATTATGGCTAAGAGAAAACGTTCATAAGATTACGAACGTATGTCCCAATACGTTCAAGCGATCACAACAAGGTAAAGTTATTCACTGTCTCAAAAGACCATGTTGAGTGTGTCATGGCCATCAACAAAACTTTTGCTACACCACAACAAATTTGATACCTGGGTAGGTCACATAAGTCCATACCTTGGGTAGATCAAATAATCCATACCCTTGGTGTGTCACAATGAGTAAACACCAAACAAATCGTATATTACTCTAAGCTCTAAATCTTTGAGTACAGACTCACTCCTTATACAACATACGGAATCGCCACGCATGGCTCTAGTCGCCATAGCCTTAAACCCACTGAACAACTCTAACAAAACCCCATACTAATCCAAATTTCATTCCAAACGGAACACACGACCTCAATATCATAATACTCCTCTGGTTTACCCTCCCGCTCTACCTCAAATTTTAAGGTTTTGGAATACAAGTCAAGGTGGGTCTCATATGGACCTTGAAATTTGATTAGTCCAAAGCCTAGAAAATTCATAAGTTGTAGCTCTTGAAAGATGGTGAACAATGGTCCAAACCGCACCTCAATCCTAGTTCGTAAGTGAAGGATATCGCATTTTGAAATTTTGATTGATCGATCAACAAAATTCAAGCAGGAGGTATTCAGTTGTCTAAACCAGAATTCAGAATTCCAAATTTAGTTTTAGACATCTAAATATAGTCTAAAACCCCTTTAAAACGTTCTAATTCCTCTCTGTTTTCCCCCAGTACTTATCCACACGTCTGGATACTAAATTCAGACATCTGGATGCATGTCATGGGAAAAACTTACCTTAAAATGTTTATAACTTTTCATCCGTAGCTCCAAATGACTCGCAGTTTCTTCTTATGTAACTGTGGAGAAATCTTATTCAATCTAAAGATTTGACCATGAATTTAAATAATTTGAATTATTTTCTGTCCTTTTGCATAGCCCATTCTTGTGTCGATGCACTCATTCGTGCATATCTACGCACACACGTTCATGCAAATACTCATTAACTTCACAATTCACATTTCAGACTTCATCAGAGTGATTACTCAACTAGTGTACTCATATGTAACTTAGCGCACACAGTTGTCGCTTTGGTTGCGTGAAATACCTGCAACAGACATGTAATCGATTATATTTATATATAATCAAACAATTGCATATCTATATAGACAAACCATCACACAACAATTCTAACTACAATATTATCTTTGTTTTAATTATCGCTTAGCTCCAAATACACGTATACATATACCCGCTCATGCACATATACGTATACGTATTTTCAAATAATTAATTCAATTATTTATTAAATCAAAACTTGATTTTATTTACTAAATCTTTTCAATAAAAGTGAAATATCTCCTTATAACATTTCATAAAATTTTGTACTTTTTTTACCAAATATCTTACTTGCTTATAAATCACTTTGTAACCCTTTTAACATACTCAATCACTTTATCAAATCAAATATTCATAGTTTTACTATTTTATAAAATCTCATATCTATTTTATAAAATATGATCTTTATCTATAAAATCTTCAAAGCATTTTATAAATACTAATTGGTGCTCATTGTGTCTCTAATCATTTTAATGATGGGTGTAGAACTCCTAAAACCCTTAATTAGCTTATCGACCTTTTTGTAAACTAATTCAAATGAATTAATTAATATTTTCTAATGACATGCACATCATTATACTACTAAATTAATCACAGGTCAGACAATAACATCACAAACAATCACCTAATTTAACCCCAAATCAATTCGAGGGCTTACTAACTTTTCAAAACATAGTAATTAGGGTTTTAAATAATTAATGGGTTACTGTAATCATGTTTTCAGCATAAACACAAGTCTAGGCTAACCCAATCTTTCTCCAAACCACTTCATATAAGTCAGTATTAGGAAATAAACAAAAATATATTAGCATATAAATTAATAAGGAGAATCATCACACTCACCTCCTCTTCTCTAAACCAAGCCCCAAATCGCCAAAACCCAATTCCAAGTTTACATTAAAGTTGAGATATCCCTCCAAAATCTGATTCAAGCTAATTTCTTCCCATGTTTCGAAGAGAACGAGGAGAGAAGATTTGATGTGATTTTTATTTCATTTTAGGAAATTTATTCAAAGGGGTTGGGGCTTGGGGCTTAGAAGCGGATCAAGAGTGATTAGAAGGCCATTAGAGAAGAGGAAGAAAAGTGAACATGGAAATGAAAGGAGAAGGAAAATAAGAACGAGTTAGGTTCATCAAGGCTAGGTAAAAGGACATAGGACAAATTCGTCTCTTGTCCCAAAATCACTATTAATCACCGAAATGTGTTGGCTCCAAACATAGAAAAATTATACTCGTTTTACTCACGTCGAAAAAAAGAACTCAACTGTGCTGCGTCGAGTTCTAATTCGCTCGTTTGTAAAAATGAAGTATAAGAAATATTCTGTCGCTTGACGAAAAATATTTAAATTTATCATTTTAAATATTCAATCGTCAAAATTATATGGTGTTACATTCTCCATTTCTTAAAAGAATTTCATCCTCGAAATTCACATAAGTACAAGAAAGTAACTGACTAACAAAACTTCTCGATTCTCAATGTTGGAAAATTCCAACAGTATCATCCTTTATGCTATCAACACTACAGAATTCACAAATTAGAATGAATCACTCACTAGGAAATATGCAATAATCTATGTCATCCCACATTCCCGAAAAACACAAACCTCTCTTAAGAAAGCTTATCACTATCTAAATGCCAATCTAAGAAAATAAGCACTTAGATAGCTATACATCAGCTCTCAAGTTTCTAATTTCATTACACAAAGAGTATGTACACTAACATGGAATTCAAACCTGTATAACCATGGTGTAGTAACTGATACTGCAATAGTCAGATACGACAATTCATTGGAGAGTAAGCTCAAGTGGGTCAGTATCAAAATACACCACCGACTCCCAGTCACATCAAAAGCCATTGGACTTGTATAGATCACATTTCGCCCCATAATGGGCATGGATGATAGGTGATCTATTCCAGATAGCTAAGGAATACAAATCAACAACCGTCATTACTCATGGGTGGAATCAACAATGGACACTTATTGCGATCCAGCGAGTTTGAATAAACAGGACCGGTACACTAACGTACTAAGACATTTGTCACGGTTCAATTACAGATAGAGTCAATACACTAACGTACTTAGACGTCTATCAAGATCCAATAATAGGCACTAATATAAGGCCCATATAATGCATGATTACTAATATAAGATCAATACTATGTACGATCACTAATATAAGACTAATACGATATATCTAACTATACATACACCAGAGTAAACCCACGAAGGTAGAAATTCATCAATGTCAATCAAATGAAATGCGCTTAATCACCTCATATAATCAACCTCTTATAAATCGATGACTATAAGAAGAAAGAAACCATCAAACAATAGCTAATAATGATAAGAAACGTTAACTGGCATTCAAACTATCAAACACGCAAGCAACTAAGTTGGCCGTAAAAAAATCATCCAACGTCAAATTCAAACAACAACGACGAACAAAATCAAACAGTCACAACAAAAGCGAGCAACAAGCAATGATAGACAACAAGTAATGGAAAGCAGGAAACAATAGCAAGAAAACACAAGCAATACCAATAATAGCAAGCAAAAAGCAATAACAAACAATAGCAAGCACAAATAATAACAAGTAACAAATAAGAATACAACAATGAAATACTTAAAAGATTCTACACCAACATGCTCAGTAAACATCAAGAGTCAAACGCGCATGTTGAACCATAAACGCTGCTGAGTCTGCTCGATATTCAAAAGGAATAAATGCCTAAGTGGTGCAACTCCTCATGTAAATAACACATGAATGACTAACACACCTCTAGGCTACAAAAAGGAAAACCTATACGATATGCAGGATCAAAGAGTCTCTAAACATTGAAATAAATTAAGTAATCATGCCTCTACTTTCCTTTTTTTCGAACAAAACTCGTTCTTCAAAGAAGAAAAATCATACTAATTAAATCATCATTAAATGAGATTTACAATTGCCTGGGTTTTGCTTGTGTTCAAATCAACCTCGACTACACAATATTAATAAGGATAATATACTAAGTGCAATACGACGCTTGCCTGGGCCAGTATCATCTCGTCACTTAGGAGATTGTCTGAATCGCCACAAAACTAATCGAAAAATCCTTCCCCGAACTCTCCCATGTAATAATTACACTACAATAAAATTTTATAATTTCTAAATGATCATTTGAAATGACACGATACCCACAGCAGCCCCTCATTTCTCATAGGATTTCTTTGTTAAATTTGCGGCCACTTGACTCCATCCGTGCGAACTCCGACTGGGTTCCTTGATTCGACTACTGAAATCTCCTTGTATGTCCAAGGACATGTTTCAAAAATCTCTCAACCATGCCAAGAACCCGACTCAAGTGCTCATCTATTAGAATCAAGTGAAAGACCTTATTCTAACCAATGCAAATCACCTATAAATTCTACCTCGAACTATAGGTTAAGAACTAGCACATGATCGTATCAATCTTTAGAAAATATTCCTTTGGACACATGGGATTGCTCCCGTCACCTGAGGTTTACTAACACAAAGGAAAATAATCATAACACAAATGACTCTCGGCAAATGCCTATAAGTCATTTGCTTGGTCTCTACTCATTACTGGGCATCCACAAAACCCTACCTCGATATAAATCTAAGTCACACTTCCTCAATTGAACCCACTCAACTTGAAAGCTCGTGCATCAAGTTCGAATGGTAACACTTCAGTCGCTTCACCTTAGCTTTGCAACTAAGGTGACTCATACAAGGTTAATCTATGTCGAATAATTTACCTACGATGAAAGGTGTCAAGTTTAGCCTATCTACTAAGTAACTAGTAACAGATAATATATACTGCACAAACGTTGGAAGAAACAAGAGTCCCTAAAAAAATAGAGCATACCTCACCACATAATCTCCTTTTGATTTTCCTGAGTCGTAAGCCCACCAATACTAGGTAATGCCTGAAAGGCACAAGCATCATCGCTACACACCCTTCAAAATTGTAGGATGGTCCTTCTTCAACTGATCAAGCTGGTCGAAATCGAAGCACTATGCTTTGCTTTTGCTGGATGACATTTCATAGCGAAACATCCCTGTATGCCATAGGAGTGGCATACTAGGCCAGCTTTTCTTTTTCAAAAAAGCTCGATCTTCCTTGTATCATGGTCATTTTGCTTCGGGTGGAGCTTTGTTTGCTTTTCCACTTTCGCTAATTCAAACAGTATCTCATAGGCATTTTCACAATGAAGAACCATCCCAATGAGATATTCAAAAACGGACATTAGTAGGGATAAGGCTACGCAATGAACCTCCAACCAACACTTAAGACCCAAGTCAAATCTCTTTACCCACAACAACGAAGTATCGACCACCTCAAACCCCAAAAACAAAATGTTGACAGGTTAACACTCCTTCACTAATAAGCTATCCTACTCAGGATGGATGGAATACCCAAGCCACACGCTCTTCTAGGTCTCAGAAATGAATTGAGACTTAAAGTGATGCCTAAATAAATTCCGAACCATAGGTCTGCTTATCAGCCCCAAAAACACTACATCCTACCCAATCAAATTGTCCCTTTCCCAATCATCGAGAAATAATCTCACTTAAGAGAACATTCCTTAGACTTATATCACTGGAAGCCTTCTCATGCATGTGTCCAAAACCACATCTCAACAACAGTATTAGGACCCAAATATTTCCCCCTCTAAGGCTAAGGAAATTCCGGCACTACTTTGAAGAGTCTAAAGCTGGCGGAGCTAAAAAAATATGATGCCCAATAGGCCAAACTACTTCTGGCGCTAACCGCAATCAGCTGGAAATATTCATGGGTGATGGAACATCTTTTGCGGTAGCTAAATAGTCTTTGAACTAGTTTGGTATCTCAAACTTCCTATCCGTGGTAACTCCTGTATTTCGTCTACTCATACGGATAACCTAACAAAAATACCTTAACAACTTGTGGTAAAAATAATTTAAGTTTAGAAGACAAGTAGGGTATACAGTATTATATAAAAAATATAAGTACACCCTCTCATCATATCAACTGGCCTACATGGTTCTAGTGTTTAGCCTAAGCTTTGATGCCAACTGTAACAACTCGTCCTTTGTAATAGACAAAAGTTGGCGCCTTACATCATCAAGTGACTTTCGAGTAACAGAAAAGACCGTTCATCAAGGTTAGAATCAAACACTAAACTAAGGCATCAATAAGGTCTCATCACGAACTGACAACATATAATATATTGAATATATATGAACAGAACGGAAATAATAATATATAAGAGACCACACTTACTGAAGCAATTGACAAATAAATATCAATACTAAATAGTCAAAATACATCAACTTTAAAAGCACGAAGTTATAAATAAATATCCTATACAACAATCTCGAATATAAATAACAAGTATTTCATGTACAATAAAATAACAAATATATATCTCAAAACATCTTTACCATGCCTCCAAAATGTTCTAACTATGCACTCTGTTAGCGTATCCCTAGTAGCACCTGACACCAGAACTACTCACTCGGTTACCCGAGAGTTGTCATGACATATGCAGACAAAGGCAAAACGCTGGTCATACATAAATTCTGGTGTGAGCGGAACGATCTCAAAATACTGTTTATTAAAACTATATACAAATAAGCAGGAACTACTAAATCGCAACTGGCCCTCTCCATAAACGTGGCTCAAGGGTAATCCAGACTGCCTGTAATCAAGTATATTAAATCCATCTCAAAGTAGGGGATCATACCATAACCAGCTTTTCTCCCGTAACAACAAGTTACCATAATATCTTCTACTGCACTACACTAACCCAAAACGACAAATAATGTAGTGTAAATATATCATGATCAAACTGTTATCCAAAAACAATGGTCACTACTATTAAGGTCGATAGGATACGCTCCAACGTTTTTGGTCACTACTGTCAAGACGGAATAGGTATGCCACAATGCATATGGTCACTACTGCTAAGGTCAAATAGGTTCGCTACAATGCATAAGGTAACTACTGCTAAGACCGAACATTTGTATGATTACAAACGTAGTACCCAAAACGTCTGAGCGATTGCAATAAGATAAAGCTACTCATTGTCTCAAAAGATTATGCCAAGTGTATCATGGTCATAAATAACACACTAAGTAAACCACAAATTGGCCAATACATGGGTAGGTCACATAAGTCCATGCCCCAGGTATACCACATAAGTCCATACCCTTGATGTGTCACAACAGGTAAACACCAAACAAATTGTACATTACTCTAAGGTCGAAATCTTAAAGTATGGACTCACTTCATGTATAATGTATGGAATCGCCATGCATAGCTTCAATTTCCATTGCCTAAGTCCCACCGAACAACTTTAAAAAAACCTTATACTAACCCAAATTGCATTTCAAATGGAAGACGCGACCTCGATGTCATAATACTCCTCCGGCATACCCTCTTAGTCTACCTCGAAATCTATGGTTTTGGAATACGTGTTGGAGTGGGTCTCACATAAGCCTCCAAATAAAATTACTCAAAAACCTACCAAAAGTTCATAAGTCGTAACCCTTGAAATAGGGTTAAAAATGTTCGAAACCACGCCTCTATCCGAGTTCATATGCGAAAGATATCGCATTTTGAAATTTCGATGGATTGATCAACAAAATTCAAACAGCAGGTATTTAGACATCTAAATCAAAATCCAAACTTCTTAATTTTGTTTCAGACATCTAAATATAGTTTTAGACATTTAAAACCACTTGAAAATGCCCTAATTCCTCTCTGTTTGCCCCCCAAGACTTATCAGACATCTGGGTGCCTATCATGGGCAAAAGTCACCTTCAAACGTTCATAACTTTTGATCCGTTGCTCGGAATGACTACTCATTCCTTTCATTGCGACCCTGGATAAATCCGCTTCCATTTAAAGACTACAAACGATGATTTAAATAATTTGAATTTTTTCTTACGTGCGTATCCACATGTGTGTCGATGCACCCATTCGTGCGTGCCTATGCACACATGCAAACACACATTAACATTACAATTCACATTTCAGACTTCACTGGACGATTACTCGACTCAGTGTACACGTCATAACTTAGTGCATACGATAGTCACTATGGCTACATGAATGCCCGCAGCAGGCTCGTAATCAATTATACTTCTATATAATCAAACAATTGCATATCTATATAAACAAACGATCACACAACAATTCTAACCACAATATTATCTTTGTTTTAATTATCCTTAGCTCCAATGCATGCATATTTATACTTGCTCTTGCATATATACATATATGTATTTTCGAATAAGTAATTCAATTATTACTTACATCAAAACTTATTTTTATTTTCTAAATCTTTTCAATAAAGGTGAAACATCTCCTTGTATCATTATAAAATCTCTTACCATTTTACAAAATATCATACTTGCGTATAAATCACCCTATAGCGTTTTTAAAATACTAAATCAGTTCATAAAAATAAAATATTCATCCTTTTACTATTTTATAAAATCTCATATCTATTTTATAAAATATAATCCTCATTTATAAAACCCTTAAACTATTTTATAAATACTAGTTAATGCTTATTTGATCTTTAATCACTTTAATGATGGGTGTAGAACTCCTAAATCCCTTAATTAGCTTGTTGACCTTTTTGTAAATCAATTCAAATGGATTAGTTAAAATTTTATAGTGACATACACATCATTATATTAATTACTTAATCATAAATCAAAACACAACATCACAAACAATCACCCACTCTGATTCCAAATTAATTCTAGGGCTTACTAACTTTTTGAAATATAGTAATTAGGGTCTTAAACAAATAATAGGTTAATGTAATCATGTTTACAACATAAACAAAAGTCCAAGCTAATCCAATAATTCTCCAAACCACTTCCTATAATTCAATATTAGGAAATAAACAAAAATACGAAGTATAGCATGTAATTGATAAGGAGAATCATCTCCCTCATTCTATTTCTCCAAACCGAGCCCAAAATCACCAAAACCCAATTCCAATCTTACATTGAAGTTGAGATCTCCATCCAAATCTGATTCAAGCTAATTCCTTCGTGGGTTTTGTAGAGATAAGAAGAAAAATTTATGGTGATTTTTATTTCATTATAGAAATTTATTTGTAGGCATTAGGGCTTGGAGATTAAAAGAGGATTAAGAGATGATTAGGAGGCCACTAGAGAAGAAGGAAAAGAGCGAACGTGGAAAAGAAAGTTAGAATGAAAATATAAAGGGTTTAGCTTCATATCGGCTAAATAAATAGGCTTAGCCTAAAGTCATCTCTTTTCCCAACCATCTCCAAAAATTATTGACTTCCAATATAGGCAAGTTTATAAGCACTTTACTCGTGTCAAAATATCAAACTCAAGCATGAATGTGCGAGTCCTAGTTCGCTTGTTCGTAAAAATGGAGTATAAGAGGTATTCCATTGCTTAACGATTAAGTGTTTAAATTAATCATTTAAATATTCGAACGTTTAAATTTTGAGATGTTACAGTCATGCCCTATGCTTCAACTGTTAGCCCTCGGTTGGTAAAAGGTCTGTGATTCCAGTGCTTAAGGCTTTATCATTAGTGCGTTTGGAGGGATTTGTACGCATAGAAGGTAAATCATAGCTATATATGCTTACAGTATGGCTTAAGTTGTTTTCTCCTAGCCGTATTTGGAGATTCTCCTAACTGTATCTGGAGATTATTGTTGATTGCTCCTAACTGTATCTTAAGATTGTTTTTTTTTTACTACTAACCATGTTTGGATATTTTGGATTATCTGGTTAAGTTATGGTTTGAGTTAGCCTAATATGTAATTAGTTGACCTGTAAAAGCATTATGTTCATTGTAACCCTAAGAAAACTACGGCTTGAGATAGATAATCAATTTTATGTGATGGGTAAACTATAGGAATGCATAACCCTTTAAAGATAGATTAGCCCAACTTACCCTTGATATATACCTGCATATGACCATGTTATTATTACTCTAACCATTGTGTCTGTAGGTGCAAGATGTATGATTGATATATTTGGATAAGATATTAGTGAGGGGAAACCTGTTCTGCTAAGTGATGTGGTCTCACTATATATCTGTTTTGATTTGAGATGGTATATTACTATTCATAGTAGACTTTTTGTCTGAATGGAAGGTTTTGTTTTCGCTCTAAATGCTCAGGTGATCATTTGTATAGGTAGAGAGTAAGGATTTTCAGGCTAGAAGAGCAAGTTTCCGGAGACGCACTGGTGGCAAGTGAGCTAATGTAGGAATTTCTATTCCGTTGTGTTCTATTAATCTTATTTATGGTTAAATGGATGTAATGATAGAATTTATAACTGTCATGTATTAGACTCTAATCAACCAAGGAGGCATCTTCATATGTCACTCTTGGAGTATTTTCTAATTATTATATTTTGTCTAAATGTGGGCAACGAATGGGATTATTTAACGAATGT
The DNA here is from genome assembly GCA_030765085.1 of Allium cepa. Taxonomy (NCBI): domain Eukaryota; kingdom Viridiplantae; phylum Streptophyta; class Magnoliopsida; order Asparagales; family Amaryllidaceae; genus Allium; species Allium cepa. Next base: position 379,535,429 of record CM060932.1, read on the forward strand.
GAAAGTGTTATTTCTAAAATGTAATGAAATTTTTGTTAATGAAATGTTTTGAAAAAATTCATATTCATGTGCTTCTGATGTTATTTACATAATTGATATAACCGCAATTTGTCCTTGGAGAATAATAATATTGATGACTGTAGCATCAATAGTGCTATTTTTTGGCCTCAAAACGGGGGATGTTGTACAAAAGAGATACCATGGATTTCTTATAAATAGCAAGAAAGAGGATTGCATCCTAGAAGATGATACTCCCCACACATTTTAACAGGCCCAACAAAGTAAGGACTCTACCTTATGGCTTGGGGCTATGAAATTTAATATAGGTTCCATGCACATAAATATGTATGGACTTTGGATGATGTACCCAATGGGTTAAAACCTACTGGCTCCAAATTAAGAGAAAAAATAAAAATGGGATGGTAGAGACCGATATAGAAAGGCTATTTATGGAAGGTTTCCACCACATTCAAGGTGTTAAGTATGACGAAACATTTTTACCCATAGCCATGGTAAAACCCATCCAGATATTGCTGGCCATTGCCACCTTCTACAACTGTAGAATATGGCATATGAAATTGAAACAAGGTTTACTAAATAGTGATTTAAAAGAGTTCGTTTACTTGTCATAGCCCGAGGGTTTCAAAGTTAGTCGGAGCATAGGAAAGGCTTATACTCTGTTTAGATCAATATATACGGTCTTAAACTAGCTTCGAGGAGATGGAATTGTTTCGAGAAAATGAATAAACAATTTGGCTTTTATCAACATAAATATGAGGTATGCGTATACTGGAAAGAACAAAGTAGTGATGTATGTTTATCATTCTATATGTTAATGATTTAATACAAAGTGGCAATGATGTGCCGATGTTGCAAACAACAAAAGCGTGAAATCCAAGAGTTTTACTATGAAGGATTTAGGAAAAGCAACCTATATACTAAGTGTTAAGATCTATGAGGAAAGACCTAAAAGGGTGTTAGCGTTGTCCCAATCCTTGCACATAGATGCAATGTTGAAAAGGCTTAGTATGGTGAATCCCAAAAACAAAAATGTTCCAAGCAACCAAGATTTATCCTTTCAAAGATGGATGTTCCTCATGTTATTAAGGGGAATGGGTATATAAAATGGATACCGTTTGCAACCATAATCGGATCTATAATGTATGCCATGCTATGTACAAGACCAGATGTGGCTTTCAATTTAGGAACCGTAAGCCATACCAGTCAAATCTAAGAGAAAATCATTGGACTGTCATCAAATGTATTCTTAAGTATTTGCGAGAAACTAAGGACTTATTCATAATGTATGAGAATGAAGATCTCCTTATGAAGGGGTATATCGACTCAAGCTTTCAGAGTGACATCGATGGCAAAAAATCAGTGTCAGATAACACATTTACGTTAAATGGTGGGTAGTAAGTTGGAAGAATTCGAAACAAGAGATAGTAGACGACTAAACCGATTGAGGCAGAGTACATATATAACACCCCATAATTTAATAAATGGCTAATTAAAGGATTATTTTGTGAATAAAGGTTTGAATGATTTAATTATGAATTTGAATAATATAGTGTGTTTAGTACTTAGTTGTACATTTACTTATCAAGCTTTTTGTTTAGAAAAACATAGCTAAAAAGAATTAAATAAAGAAGTGGTGAATGGGCCGGTAGCCTATCTAATCATTTGAAAAAAGATAACCATTTCCCTGTTTTCATTTCATTACACCCTAAAATTAAAATAGAAGCTTTGAAGCTCTTGAATGCTAATTGTGGCCTAAACAAGAAAGGAGTGGGAAAAAAGAAGATTAATTAATAATATCAATCAACTACGAAAAATAGGTGAGTAATACATTCTCTGGTTTCATTTCTTCCCCGTAAACTATTCATGACCGAATTTATAATGGATATTCCTTATACATCCCGACTCGAAAATTTATTAATATGTTAAGAGTACATTATTAGATATTGATTTGTATAATTTTCACAAAATTAAACAAATTGATATAAATTAATTGAGTGCAAAATGAGGTAAATTGTTAAAAATAAGGAGTTTGAGGTATTTCATAAAGGAAATTGGAAACAAATATTTTTTTTATGATTTTCTGGAAATAAATTTAGTACTTTCTGAAAGAATTTTTGCTTGGCTGAAGAGAATCAAATGGAAGCATATGTAATGTGAGTGTCAGACATGCAAAGTGTAGTTCCCAACGTGTCCTAAGAGCAGTAGTGCTGAACCGATAGTTTCAAACCAAAACTTAAGTAATAAGACTTAAGCAAGGAAAGTTATGAGGCGTTTCTTCAAGTTTAATAACCGAAGGAGAAATCATGCCTGAAGGCGGACCGAGGGCATGAGGATGATTAAAGGAGGAACTATGAGTAGAGGAGATGATTTTATAAATTTAATGAATTAGATATCATAATTCACCTGAGCCTAACCAATATAGATTTTCTAGACAAGTCGGATGTAGCGATTTACAGGGCTTGTTTAGCTCTCGGTAGAGTTTCTGAAACCGGAACTAGTAACTTCGATATGCTTAATCATACGTTAAGGTGAAGATAACTGAAATTAATACTTAGACAATAATTATAATGTAAAAGGCAGTAAATGATTACCGGATAAAAATCGGGCTTGAGCTATCATGGTGATAAGCTAATTAGGATGCCTATAGTGAATGGTAAACTAGTGTGTTCGGAGAAGACGTAAGGCCTGGAGCAGGTTTGAAGAGACTAACACCATCGGTTTAAGGCATGATTTAGCAACCAAGATCAAAGTACGCGTAAGGTCGAGTGTTGTAGACAAACATGAAAATGTATGTGTAAGGCCTTATGTGGCAACCAAAATCAATTGCGTGGTGTAAGACCCAAAGTGGCAACCGTCTTGCAATTGACGTAAGGCCTATAGCGGCAAACAAGGGAACAGTAGAAGATGTAAGGCTTGGTATTGCAACTAAGAGATAAAGAACAAAGTAGGTGTAAGGCTTGGAGTGGTAGCAGAAATATGATAGTGTAAGGCATGTGGTGGCAGTCGAAATACTAAAATCAAGCAGGCATGAGGCCGAGAGTGGCAGTCGAATTGCGATAGTGATGATATATGACCTATTTGGCAACGAAGACCATTAGTCTATTTATTGGAGTTTAGAAAATGTGAAGGCATAAGGCCTACGTGGCAGTCAAAGGTTATGAGTTTAACCATACATCTTCAGTAGTAGGTTTTAGGTCTTGGTGGCAACCGAGACTAAGGTATTTGGTCATAGTTAGTTTCATGAATGGACATGGTTTGATATTCAGAATAGTTTAGTTTTGGATACAGCCTGATGGCATGTGTCAAACATTTAAGATTTTGTGTGATTAAACTTAAAGTTAATTAATTGAATGTTGTGTTATAGTGAAGGGAAACTCATTTTGTGTTTTAGTGGCGTGCTATCACTATGTTTTATATTTAGGATAATATGTTGCTCATGTCAGACTTTTATGTTTGACTCGTGTTTCAGTTATTATTTTTCCCGTAAAATCATCGGTACTTGCTCCAGTAAGCTGAGTTTATGGGTTTAGACATGTTGCTTTTGGGACAGATGAATAAAAGATGCCAAAGACGAAGCAGGAGGCTTTGGCATTATGTTTGCTATTTTAGTCTGGCTATACTAAATGTTTATGTCAGCAACTTCGTATGTTTGGCATAACACAAATTTTTATTTTGAATTATATTTAGACTCTTGAGTTGGCACGAGTATTAGGAACAAAATTGTTAGATTTATTCTACAATGATGTGTTTCTAATTTTTAGGTAATGTCTTCCCTATTTACTTAAGACTACATGATATAACTGATCTCATCTCTTTCGCCGTAAGATGTTTCCAAGTTGACTAAGGCACATTGGGGTTTCATTGTTGGTCTCATAATCATGGATGTTATAGCATCGCCTTAAATGAAGAACCTAAATGAGCGGTCTGGATGCACAAATTTTTTGATCGAGCTAGGAGTGATTCCAAATGTTGAGAATCACATGTAATTCATTTGTGATAATAATTCCATGATGAAAATAAAAAAGAATTCGAGGCTCATAAGAAGTCAAAGATCGTACTCTAGATTTTTGATGAATATGCTAATATATGATTTTCGTTTGATGATAATAAACACACACACACACACACAAATATATATATATATATATATACACACACACATATATATATACATTTAAATGTATTTGTTATTGCATTATTTATTTTTCACATAATTAAATAAATATTTGCTGAATAAAATAAATAACACATAGTTTAAATTCAAACAAATATTTTATTCAAACAAATATTTTATCACAATTTTAATAGTACAAATTTAAGCTCTCACTATATATACACAATTTCAATTACAATACAATTTCTACAACGCAATTTTTCACTATACAATTTTTTACATACATTTTCACCTCACTACATATCACTCATTCACTCGTATTTATCTTCTACTTTGTTCCAGTCTGAATCCAGCATTTGAGTTATCGGCAAAATAAACACTAACACAGTAATATTGAAAAAGAAATATTTTGCAGTGTAAAATAAAGTTTGTATTTTGAAAATGTTATTTGCCTCGGTTACTTGGGTTGTTCGTCATCATTTATTTTGAATTCATCTACACAAATAAATTGTGACATGCACAGTGTATCACTGTACATGCCACATGGCCATTCACATCGATATACACTTAATAAAATTGCAGGGCAGATGAGCACAAGGTCAAACCTGAGCCGAGGCTGGATTCAACTCAGGTGCATGCAATAAAAAATACAACTAAATACACATATGTCAAAATCAACTATGCACAAGAATAATGCAACGACCAGACTCATAAAACCTAGATTAGTGAACAAGTGAGCAAATCAACGTGACAAAGTGGTAAATCAACATGTGAAACCGAAATCAGAGCCAACCAGACCATGCTAATAAGTGCACAAGTGTGTTAACACATCAGGTAAAAAAGGAAATGGGTCAAACAGAACCATACAACATCAAAACATATACAACCAGACCTGATAGACCAGATACAAATGGTCAAGTGCAAACAGTGGAGCAACAAGTAAATGTAGTACATAAGCATGAGATGAAGGCAACACAAAGAAATCACCATACACACACACACACACATATGTATACACACATGTATATGTATATATGCAGTGCACAACATTTCAGTTCATCATAAAACAAGCAGACTGTATGCATAAAGACACAAATCGGTTAAACAAAAAAGAGACAACACGGAAGTGGTTGGAGCAGAGAAAACAAGTATGTATAAATGAAAATAAAGCAACTTGAACTAGAGTGCAAATGTACATGCATACAAATTAGTATGAGAACACTCGAACATGATCTCAAACGAAGCATACGAGCGCAGTGACAGTGATCAGTAAGACCCACTTGAATAACAACTCAAAATGCAACATATGCACCATAAATATATTCAAATTAATGCAGACAAGGCAGCGAGGAAAAAACATAGCAGTGAACCTAGCACTTAAGAGACCAGTATGTACAACAAGACCACAAAGCAACCTAACAACACAGCCCAGTAGAACCACATGATCACTTACATATATACATATGTTTGCACATGTGTATACATATGAAGCAAGCACTCGAGCAACAGAGCATGTGCCCCAAAACAGTGACAAAGAACCAGTGTGCATGAATCAAATCAAGGTGGATAGAGCACAAATATACATATACACAGACCAGGCAGTATCAACCAGAGCAAGGCAACCAACCCAGATAAATGCGATGTAACATGAAGTGCAGACTAGGATATAGATACATGAAGTATACATAGTAGCAGTAAGAAAGTCAAGGTTTGAAAGAGAACAGCAGTTAACAAAAATCCAATATGCCAAAAATAACGTTGCCGTGAATTATATCAAATTAACAAAAGAATTTTCAAAAAGGGATTATCAATTGAAGATGGAGGGTTTTCAAACAAAGTCAATGATTATGTCATGCCAGAATCAAAGCCGTGGTGACCAAGGTAACAGCTACAATATTTCGCAAGTACAATGAACAAGTCAAGGATGAGACAAACGGAGCTAAATCAAAAAAATGGATCATCACATATAGAAGAACGGGTCGGAATAAATCACAAGCATTCAAGTGATAATTGAATGGCCGAGCAAATTCATGTGAAGAATTCAAACCGAAATTATACGAATGTAAACTAAGGGATTCGAACCCTATATACAACCCAAAATCATCATCGCCAGAACATAAGATTCAAGTTCAACAAATTACCAAAAGCAATAAATCATAAAAATCGAGTCAAGTCAAGAATAATCAAAATTCGAAAAAGCCAATGCACATACCATTATAAAGTATTGTTCAATCTCGACCAAATTGGAGTAGCCATAAGCGAACAAAGTTGTATTCGATTGACAAGGGAATCCAAAGCAAACACATGCTTCAATCGAAGCACAAATCCAAATGACGAATTCAATTCCAAAGGCGCTAATTTTTTGAAAGAGGAACGAACGAAGGACTATTTGCAAGCAAAAGAAAAGGAGGTGGATATTAATTTCACGAAGTAAAGGATATGGGCCGAAGAAAATAAAGGAAGATATCATTTACAAATTATATTTGTTTAAGTGGGCCGGTGTTTTTATATGGGCTTTAAATTATTCATTTAGGGTTTATTTTTTTTTAATTATTATTTCATTTATAATTTTCCTTTTTAAATTGTGTAACAATTCTAGTCGTATGACTAAGGACAAACTACGGGCATAGTTTGTGAATTTGCAACTCAGTGGCTGAGTTGTGGTAAGGTTTTGAGCATAGAGTTAGGTTAGTCGATAGCGGGTGTCGCAAATTACGTGTATAAGCATCTGACTACTTAATTTCTAGTAGAAACCTTGGGGGCAGCACATAGGTAGAGTTTTACCGAAGTTGGGTAGACCTGTGTTGCTCTATTTCTGCTTTTATTATTCTGCTATTGTATGTGCTGCAATTATTATATATATTTTTGCATTAATTTTTATTATTAGTAGTATCACCCTATTCACCCCCCTCTAGGGTGAAATCGATCTAACAAGTGGCATCAGGGCTAGGAACAAAAACCATTTTAAAATTTTGATTTTTCAAAAACCCTTTTTTGTTTAAAAATTTTGGTTTTTTAAATGGCTTCTTCTAATAATGCTTTTGCTGAGGGACATCCATAGTTAGACCACCCATGTTCAATGGTGAATATGCTTACTAGAAAAATGGAATGAAATTTTTTTTTGAAAACCAATGATGCTTGGAATATTGTTGAGACAAAATATAGGACACCGACTATAGTGGTAGATAATCAGGAAATTGAAAAACCGATGGATCAATGGGCCGATCTTGAAAATAAACTACAGAATGCTAATGCTAAAGCTATGAACTCTATTATTTGTTTATTGGATCAAATTGAATTTAATCTTGTCTCACATTATCTAACCGCGCAGGAAATTTGACACACACTTGAAGTGACTCAAGAATGAACCTCCCAAGTCAAAGAATCTCGCATTGCCATGCTTAGTAGCGAATACGAGAACTTCACAATATCTAAGGATGAAAATGTCAAAGAGATGTATGGACGACGTTCTAATATTGTATACAAACCAAAAGCTCTTGGAAAACCATACACAGAATTGGAAATAGTCAAAAAAATCGTCAGAGTTCTACCGCGAAATTTTGAAGCCAAATTCACTGCTTTTCAAGAATCAAAGGATTTGAAATAGATTAAAGTCGAAGAACTTATTAGAAATCTCACCACTTATGAGCTAGAAATAAAATTCAAGGAAGGACGTGAAGCAGGTGATACTCAAAAGAAATAGATAGCTCTTAAAGGAACAATGGAAAGTGAAGATGATGATGGAGCAGTAGAACCGATGCAAATAATAAAGAAAATCAAAAAGCGGGATCACAAATACATAAATCCAGCTCTAAATCAACAATTGAAAAGCAGAATAGTCAAAGTACTGGACAAATCAAAAGAGCAGGAGATCATATGTCACAAGTGCAATAATCCTGGTCATATTAAGCCTAATTGTCCCCAGAATCGACTCAGCGAAGAAGAAGTTTTGCAGCCACTTAGGATGAAACTGATGAAGATGATAAAAGCACTGGCAGTAGGAGTGAAAAAGGAAATATGTGCCTTCAAGGAGAAACAACTGACAGTGATGATAACGAGCCAAGCGATGTATCAAAACTTACTCACTCATAATTACTTATATATTTTCACAAAGTAAATGGATGTTTTGAAAGACTAAGGGAGAAGTACGCTAAAACTGAATCACAAAGAGATAGTTTGATAGATTGAATCACAAAGAGATAGTTTGACAGAATGAAATCAACAATTGACCAATTAGCCAAAAACTATCAAAAAAAGCCTTAAGTATGACAAGTGTCCATTATTCGAAGCAGATATTAGAAAATTAGAAATTAAAATGAAAGAAAGTGAAAACACGTGGAGAGAAAATTCTATTCAAAAGTGCACTTTATTATTGAATGAAAATGAATCCCTCAAAACACAAGTCCAACAACTGTCTATGACTTTGGAAAATTTCCAAAAGAAGAAAGACAACTAAATATGTCATTAGGGAAACAAATTTTTAATACTGTCGGACAAGAACTTGGATATAATCAATCTAAACGTGTTAGAAGAGAAATTAATCAAGTCAAATCCGAGTGCACAAATTGCAGAAAAATTGGACACAATCAAAACAATTGTAGGTATAGGCCCAAACGCGTGAAAACCATACCAATTTGGGTTCTTAAAGGCACAAATATAAAATCCCTTAAAGTCAAACAAATTTGGTGCCAAAAGAAACAAATATAAATTGTCTTGGGTCTACACAACCATGTTTTTCAAAATCTTTTTTCACTGAAAACCATGGACCTATCAAAACAAATGGGTCACAAAAATCTTTCCTCGTGTAGGTATGGTGACAGGCTAAGGAACAACAAAAGTATTTTCTGGATTCTGGCTGTTCCAGGCAGACGACGGGCAACAAATCAAAGTTTCTTAGCCCAGTACAAAGGTGGCAGAGTCACAATGAGTAACAATGAAAAATTATCGTGAAGGTAAAATAGGTAACGATGCATTTATCTTGAACGATATATTAAATGTGAAAATCTGCACCATAAATCTGATTTAGTTCAGCCAGTTATGTGATAAGGAAATAAATGTTTATTTTGATTCTAATTTGTGCAAAAATGTTGACCAATCATCTTTTCATCTTTTAACTAACTCATATAAATTTGTTTGACATACGATATTGGTGTTTAGGTGGTAAGAGATAGTGCCTTGTGTTGGTTGATGATTAATCTAGGTACATATGCTTATCTTACTGCTTCTAGATATGACACTATGTTCATTGTTTGTTTATTTGCATGGTTTCAATTCAAATTCAAAATAATTTCATATAAAATCTGTAAAAAAAAGTATTTTAAGATATTTGTTGCACACTCCATGATTTGGTCTATGATATCCAATTTATGACAACTGTGATCCGAAGGAAAATTCAGATGCAGATTGCACTGGTAACCAAGTTGATAGAAAAATTACTAGTAGAACGAGTTATATGTTGAAGACATTCATTAATTGCATCAATTTTAAAGAAAATATCTGCATATTTTTCATTCAACTGATTTTCAATTTGCACACTACAAAACCCCTTCCAGAAAATAGTTTTTGTCGACTTTGTTTCGGATTAGTCATTTTAGAAAATTTGATTTTATAATTATTTTTGGATTTGATCTCAAATGACTATGTAAACTAATCTGACTCCCTAGTGATTATCAAAAGATAAATAGTGACTGAAATATAAATGATGAGTATTGATATTAATCATATATTATGACTTGAAAAAGTATATTTAGTAAAAAAAAAAAAAATTAAAACAAGATTTATAATAACTTTTGTTAGTAAAAATTCCATGACCATCTCTATCTCTATCATATTTCTAACGACCATCACTCATTAAAATCCAATATAGTATGTCAAAATGTGGTATTTTAAACGGGAAACTATTCGTTTTTATTTTATTTTTTATTTAACAACATCAAGAGTATTCACTCTCATTTAAGAGTCCTAAGGTTATGCATGGGTGAATTACTTGGAATATTTGTTTATGTGCTTTAATGCTCATTTAAAAGTGCTAAAGGTTATGCATGTGTGGAACACATATCAAAATTGGTTATTAAATAGACGAGTTGATTCCAATCCCATTTAAAAGTCCTCATGGTTATGTGCGGCTAGAAGATGGTTGAAATTCATTTTTTTTATAAAAATTGAGAATACTGCTAATCTCATTTAAAAGTCCTAACGGTATGCATGGTAAGTAGATATTCAAATTCTTGATAAAAATATACCATAAATAGACACAGCTATATGGTTTTATATGCCGACATTACCCCTATCACTCTAAAATGGAATGTGCGCCTAACAGAGTATTTATGATTTTTGTTCGATTTTTATTGAAATTTAATATTATACTCGATTAGGTATTAATGTTGTATTATTGTCTATCGGTTTATTTGTATTTTTCTAACACTATTAGTCTTTTGATGATAACAAAAGCGGGAGAGGATAGTTATGATTTTGGCAAATAAAAGTCAAATATTTTCATTTGCATATTTTTGTACCTATTTCATGCACATGTGAAGGGGGAGCTTGGTTGTAGGGGAGCATTCTAATAGGGGGAGAAAATTAGGTTCATTAATGACAAAATATATTTAATAAATACAAAATTTTAAATATATGTTTGTTATCATCAAAAGGGGGAGATTGTTGAATATGCTAGTATATGATTTTTGTTTGATGACAATAAACATATATATTCATTTAAATGCATTTGTTATTGTACTATTTTATTTTTCACATGATTAAATAAATTTTTGTTGAATAAAATAAATAACACATAATTTAAATTCATATAAATATTTTATTCAAACAAATATTTTATTACGATTTTAAATAGTACAAATCTTAGCTCTCACCACATATCACTCATTCATTCTATTTATCTCCAACTTTGTTCTAACTTGAATCCTGCTTTTGAGTTATCTGCAAAATAAACACTAACATAGTAAAATTGAAAAAGAAATATTTGCAGTATAAAATAAAATTTGTATTTTGTAGATGTTATTTGCCTTAGTTATTTGGGTTGTTCATCATCATTTATTTTGAATTCATCTACACGAACAACTTGTAACATGCATAGTGTATCACTGCACATGCCACAGGGCCATGCATACTGATATACACTTGATAAAATTACTGGGACAGGTAAGCACAACGTCAAACCCGAGCCAAGACTTGATTCAACTCAGGTGCATGCTATAAAACAACAACCAAATACACACATGTAAAAATCAAATATGCACAAGAATAATGCAATGGTCGGACTCACAAAACCCAGATCAGTGAGCAAGTGAGGAAATCAACATGACAAAGTGGTAAATCAACATGTGAAACCGAAATCAGGGCCAACCAGACCATGCTAAAAAGTGCATAAGTGTGTTAACACATCTAATGAACAAGGAAACGGGTCAAACAGAACCAAACAACATCAAAACATATACAACCAAACCCAGTAGACCAGATACAAATGGTCAAGTGCAAAGCAATTAAGCAACAAGTAAATGCAGTACATAAGCATAAGATGAAGGCTACACAAAGAAATCGCCATATATATACACACACACGAACACATATGTATACACACATGTATACATATATGTAGTGCACGACATTTCAGTTCATCATAAAACAAGCAGACTGCATGCATGAAGACACTATTCGGTTAAACAAAAGAGAGACAACGCAGCAGTGGTTGGAGCAGAGCAAACAAATATGTACAAATGAAAACAAAGCAGCTTGAACTAGAGTGCAAATGTACATGCATACAAACTAGTATGAGAACACTTGAACATGATCTCAAATGAAGCACGCAAGAATAGTGACAGTGATCAGTGAAGACATACTTGAATAACAACTCAAAATGCAACTAGTGCAACATAGCACTCTAGAGACCAGTATGTACAACAAGACCATAAAGCAACCAAATATCACAACCCAGTAGAACAACATGACCATTTATATATATATATATCCATGTATGTATGTATGTATATGTTCGCACATATGCATGCACATGAAGCAAGCACTCGAGCAACAGAGCGTGTGCACCAAAACAGTGACAACGAACCAGCGTGCATGAATCAAATCAAGGTGGATAGAGCACTAATATACATATTCATAGACCACACAGTATCTACCAGACCAAGGCTACCAACCAAGATAAATGCGATGTAACATTAAGTGCAGACTAGGATATGGATACATGAAGTATGCACATTAGCAGTAACAAAGTCATGGTTTGGATGAGAAGGTAACAGCAGTTAACAAAAATCCAAAATGCCAAAAATAACATAGCCGTGGATTATATCAAATTAACAGAAGAAGTTTCGAAAAGGATATTATCAATTGAAACAGTGATGGAGAGTTTTCAAACAAAGTCAATGATCATGTCATGCCAGAATCAAAGCCGTGGTGACCAAGGTATCGGCTATAATTTTTTGCAAGTATAATGAACAAGTTAAGGCCGAAATAAATGAAGCTAATTCAAAATCATGGAACAACAGGTATGGATGAACGAGTCAGAATGAATCACAAGCATTCAAGTAATAATGGTATGGCCGAGACAATTCGTGTGAATAATTCAAACCGAAATTATACGAACGTAAACTAAGGGATTCGAACCCTATATGTATAACCCAAAATCATCATTGGCAGAACATAAGATTCGAATTCAAGCAATTACCAAAAGAAATAAATCATAAAACTCGAATCAAGTCGGGAATAATCACAATTTAAAAACGGCAATTCACATACCAGTATAAACTATTGTTCAATCTCGACCAACTTGGAGTAGCCATAAGCAAACGAAGCAGCATTCAATTGACAAGGGAATTCAAAGCAAACACATACTTCAATCGAAGAACAAATTCCAATCGGTGAATTCAATTCACAAAGCCCTAATTTTTTGAAAGAGAAACGGATAAAGGACTGTTCGCAAGCAAAAGAAAGGGAGGCGGACATTGATTTCACAAAGTAAAGGATACGGGCCGAAGAAAATAAAGGGAGACATAATTTACAAAGTATATTTGTTTAAGTGGGTCGGCGTTTTTATTTTGGCTTCAAATCATTCAATTAGGGTTTTATTTTTGTTTTAGTTATCATTTCATTTGTAATTTTCCTTTTTAAATTATGTAACAATTCTAGTCATGTGATTAGGGACAAATTACAGGGCGTAACTTGAGAATTTGCAACTCGGTGGCTGAGTTATGACAAGGTTTTGAGCGTAGAGTTAGGCTTGTCGATTGGGGGTGTCGCAATATTATGTGTGTAAGCGTCTGACAACTTAATTTCTAGTAGAAACCTTGGAGGTAGCATTTAGGCAGGGTTTTGCCGAAGCTGGATAAATCTATGTTGTTTTATTTATGCTTTTATTATTCTGCTATTATCTGTGCTGCAATTGTTATAAATATTTCGACATTAATTTTTATCATTATTAGTATCGCCCTATTCACCCCCTTCTTGGGTGAAATCGATCCTACAATTTCCACTTGATAAGGCAATTTATCAACGATGGAGAGAAGTTGATTTATAAATTAGATAGTAAAGACAATATTGAAAATCCATTCATCAAGGGACTATCTCAATTAGTTCTAAGTAAACCAAATGAAGTGATGGATTTTATATTCCATAACTAGCCCTTAATGCAAGTAGAAGATTCAGAGTTAGTGTTACACCCTATGGGAAATTATGTAATTGTGTTATATAACTAACTCTGTGCATAATTTTGTTCTTAGTAAAAGTTATTTCCAGTGTTCAAATTCTTTTTTATATTGTGTCATGACTAATTAACTAATTAACATTAAATTATATAAATAAGAAAGTCCTTAAATGAAATGTCATAGGATTATAGTTGCAAATAGTTGCAACTAGGAGTAATTAATCTTAACTTAAATAAGATTTTATTTTAAATATTCAATGCAAGATATTTTGAGAAAGGATGTCGATATTTCATTAAGCCAAGAATACGTGACGCTCTTCAAATGTTGAACAGTGCGTTACTCATGTCTACTATGGACACAAAAGGGTTACATACTTATAGTTATTGGATAACCATTGAATGACTCAATCGAGAGTTTCTTGTTGGTTGATAACAAAGTGGTCAAACATAAAATCTCAGTGTTACGATGTTAAATGGTTCTATCAAACTGACAAGACCATGGAACTTCAACATGAATAATACAATTTTATTACAGTCAAATCATGGCACGAGGATGATCAAGTGAATAGAGTTGGGTCTAAGTTGAAGTGTAGGAAGTGAAACACCATTCCTTAGAGAATTCTTCTCTTTGATTATATGAGACTGGTATCGGAGTCAACTATAGTCAACTCAAAGTAAAAATCTCTAACCAGAGTAAAACAGTTATTAATAAATGTTTTATTGAACCTACAACATTTTAGATAGAACGAATAGTTGTGCATGGATACTTTTGGAGTCTTGGGCAAAACCAAACCCCATGTATCATATGATATAGTGTTGATGAAGAGAATGTGTGTGTATAGTATCGTCGCTTAAGGGTACAGCTTAAGATAATCTAATATATGATTTTGCTGAAAAATTTGTAAGCAATCAATTTAGCCAAACTATCATACCATTAGCTAAGGTAACAGGCAGACGTCAGCATTTGAATTTTTCAATATTAATCGCCGACTAATTTCATACATATGAATCATACAATAGATTTTGTGTAGTCTTTGAAATATACCCCGATATAATTAGTTTATAACATGTTATAAATTAATTAATATTTGAGAAATACTAATTGTGAGTGTATTTTGTAATTGGGGTAGCTCTTAGAAATTTTCCATGTACCGCTAGTGATTTTTAGTGTATATAAAAATTTATATGTGCAAGTACTAATGTACGGGGTGTGTGTGTGTGTGTGTGTGTACACACACGAGTTTTAATATACAAAAACTAAACAAATCGGCTAGATATTTTTTATCATAACATGCCATACTAAGGTCGACAATATTATGAGGGAAAGAGGACTTGAATTTGTTTGAGTTAGTTGTTGAAGACCGTGTAAAATGTTAATAGATTTTTCTACTTAATTCTCTATATAAATACCAATAAAAACTGAATAAAACCGCATCTTTTTTACTTAACACCTTTTTGCCACTCTCTATGGCCGACCCCATCTCCTTTCCTTCTATTAAACATAACATTGCATTTGTGATAGTATCAGTTCCTTTGCAGGTTCGGGTAGTGGATTGAAGATCATTAAAGACAGAAACATATTGACGTGTATTAAACAACAGAATCTTCAAGATAAATTTTATTTTGCAATCCTATATATAAGTTTATACCATAACATGTGTAATATATGTTTTTATATGGATACACACACATAGATATATAATTCGATAATTTCAAAAGGAAAAATTAATTTATATGAACTTGTATTATAAATTAAAATATATATTGAAATTTTAAATTAATTATAACATTATATATTTTTAGGCATAAGTTAAAATTGATTTTGTATAAATAAAATTTATGAATAGATAAAGTATTACTTTATAAATATATTTATTATTTAAAACTTAAATATAGTCACGGCATAACATATGTATTTTCAATTATTAGCATAATTGTATTATATGTATATAATAAAAATAATAAAATTGCTTTTTCCTTCTAATGTAAAAATATATTCTAAATTTCTATCGAGAGTTGTTTAATTATATGTCATAATATATATTACTTTGTATTATTTAAATATGTATATAAACAAGATATAATTTTACGTTTTATTTGTAAAATATATTTTGCCGAAATAAATAATCATAAATATTTTGTAAAACTAAAAGATCTGACTTAGACATAATGTTAAAAGTTTATATTTAGTATTTTGGATTTTGGATCTATATAATATTTTGAAATAGCCATCTTTATAAAACTAATATATTTAGTGCTATATTCTTAGTAGTTACGACAATTCAGCTCTGCTCATGTACTTAGCTTCATGATTTAATAAAAAGTGGATAGGCCATATAAAAACTGGATAGCTTAGCTAAAAAATAGCCATTTTTATTTTAAATTCAAATATAATATATATTGACCTAATCAAATAAGATTTAAATGAAGATAATTTTAAATGGTGAATTTTGATTCAAATTACTATGCTTTTATTTAGTCAAATTTAAATGGATATTATTCAACTTATATATATGTGTGTGCATGCATGCACGTGCATGTATAGAATAATTTAAAATTATATTATATACATATATGTATGATATTTAATTTAATATATATGGATTGATGTTATACATGCGCACACATAATATATGTATAGAATAATTTAAAATTATATTATATACATATATGTATGATATTTAATTTATTATACACACGTGCACACATGATATATGTATATAGTATTAAGAATGCGTGTATACAAACCATATACATATATCTTAATATATTTAAACATATGTGTACTTAGGCGTCTGTATTACCCCTTGATATGTATATGAAATTATCTTGTATGCATACATACACACATATATAAGTATATTATACATACACACACAATATATGTAAATCTCAAAATTCATACGTGTATATTTTATACCCATTTTGAATCGTTGTTATTTCACACCGCCATAACATATATGCATGTATTATATCTATAATGTACATCAAATATATAAAATGTAAATACTTTAAAATAAGTGTCATTTTAAAATGTTCGCTGGATCTAAATGCTAACTAGTTATTTTCATGGACCATTAATATCAACTAAGGAATTTTTTTCTGAAATCTACCATATTTCAACCATGGCTAAACATGCCTAACCTAACACTTCTTGAGGAGGGAGCATGAAATCTGTAAGGAGTAAAGAAAAAGCAATGCCATTCTACACATCATCCTCTGTACAGACTTCCAAAGTGGCAGCAGAGGAGGTTATGAAGGGTTATACATCTTTGCCTTATCCCCCACCCATCTATTATAGCAAAGTTGGAGTGCCTCTTTAGTAAGATTGGATGAAAGGAAGGAGAGGCTGACCTCCACGTCCTAATCATGTTCCCTGCTTGCAAAGGTCTACCTCTTGACCTACATATAAAATAAATAAAAGACAGCTAGAGTAGCTCTCTCCATAGCATTGTTATGCTTCTCGCCATCTTCAACCAATTTCTTCTCAAGGGCAACAAGTTTCTCAATAGCAAGTTTGGTGTCTTGCGCTATCTTTAATTCCAATGTTGCCTCTTTGATCCATGTAGGGGAAAGGTTCACCTTGAGCTATGTTACTCCATCCCTAAGTTGAGGGAGGGCAATCTCAATAAGGGCTAATTTAGAGTTAACTTTTTCTAGTTAGCTCTTGCAAAAATATAGGCATTGTTTCATCTCCACCATCTACGTACTGCTTTACAACAGTACGAGCTAAAAGTTGAAATCAATGTGTGTATGTATGCATGTGATACTATGCAGTTCTAACCTGGAAATAACCCCTATGAAGGTTTTCAAAGGTGTCCCCGTAAGAATACATAGAGGGGGTTGGAGAATTTTCATAGGGACAACAAAGGGTTGGAATAAATTGACCATCATCAAATGCCTAGCCTTCTTCCCTAGTTCCACCCATCTTTCCCCTTTGGGATGGATGGTACATGCGAAGAAGTGGGGTTAAACTAAGAAATGAGTGGAAAAGACTGAGGAGATTTTGTAATGGGGCCACACACATGTTTCGAAGTTATCTTCTTCTTACTTGGGCGTGGTGTCTTCCATATCTCACATGTTTGAATTCATCAAAGAACTATGCATAGGATTCTTTGAGCTCGGAGCGAGAATGAAAGATTTAGCAAATTTTCTTTTGAGCTAGGAATAATTTCTACCAGCGAAGTTTGAAAATAAACAATCAGTAAGCCATAATAATATAGAAAATAATGTATTAAACATAACATGTATATAAGAAAGCATAATATAAAGAGGTATAATGTAAATAAGAACCAAAAAAACCAACGCCTTTCTCAGATGTTCAAGAGAAACTTCTACCTCTTCCATTATGTTATGGATAAGCTTGTAAATGGTAACAAATCCAGAAAAGATATGGGGGTATAGAAGGACATGGTACTAGCTTGGAAGGATTTCATTGAAATTATTTGAACGTTTACAAACATTAGCATGTAGAGCGCATAGCAATTTCCCAGGGTCCCTAAATAGTTCCTTCTCCTTTTGGGTGAAGGTAGGATGAAGTGCTAAAGAAAAGAAAATAAGATTAGCGTGGAGCGGTTTTGTTCGAGGAAAGAAAATAGAAGGAATAAGGGAAGGTGCAGCTTTGAAAGAAACAAATCCAACATTATTGGAGATGAAAAAAGACTAATTTGGCAAGGATAGATCTTAAGGAGTGAAGTGTGAAAGACAGACTTCTGAACCTAGATATGATAAAAATGCTCACATCTAAAAGCAAAGTTCTACCACAAGGAATATAATAAACGAAGCTCGCGATAGGAGTGAGGCAACCTAGATGCTCAATGTATAGAATGTAATTGTAGACTAGAAGATAATAGGAAATACGGGCCAACTAGATGGGAGTGATTCCTAAGCCATTCAATAACTCTTTAATCATTGGGCTTAGGGAAAGATACCATTTATTCCAAAAATGACACAAAATCTAAAAGCACGTAGAATTTTGAAATCTAGAAGAAAACATATTCAAAAAGTAAAGAGATAAGAATTTTATAGTGGTTCGACAATCTCCTGCTTATATCCACTTATTATTTCATTTATTAGAGGTCTGAGAGTCACTAGTACAAGGAATTTACTGATCTAAGCCCTAGAATAGCAAACCATTACTTCCTAAGTGATTTCAATGGAGGAGAGGCAAGAGATGAAGAAGAAACAAAAATCCTTTTAGCCATAGGGTCTATATTTATGGAGAAAATCGCCAGTTGGGTTAGAAGCCCATGAAATCCAAGGTACAAATGCAAGCCCAAAGGCATAGGAGAGAGCATGTGGCCCTAAGGCTAAAATCGACAACTATGAACCGAGAGGCACCTCTTGACATCGAGAGCTTTTCTTTGGCTATAACGTAAGTTTTCCACTGGTTTGCTCTTCTATCTTTAACTTGGTGTATTCCAAATTATATTCCATAGAAGTTGAGTTGATTTTGATGATTTCTTTTATAACAAATGTACTATTCTGCTTTCTTTGCTTCCTTCTCATAAATCTTTAAAGTTTCTCATCTTTTCTCTGAGGGAAGTATTTCATGATGATGGCTAGCGGTTGTGCATTAAGTACAAGGAGTTTGGGAGTTGATAGGTGGAAGAAGCTTCTATCAGCATCAAGTGGTCCACTTATCCCCATTTTACTTGAAACTTGTAAAATTCCGTCTTTCAATCCTTTTTTAGAATGTTTTCAAGTTTCTGAGTCATTTCATCTTTGTCTTGACCCCCTAATTCCAGTTGAAATCTGCTTTGGCTAAAAAGAAGGTTAACACTTGCCCTCCAAAGTACGCCTTATGAATATAAGATTTGCTTTTCTCAGGAATAAATTTCAGTGGTAGTTGATTTTTAGCGGTCAAGCTTTCTAACTATCCATCAATCGAGGTTATGGTGAATCATCAAGTTCCTTCGAATTCTCTTGCAAACCAAAGGTCATTCTGGACCCACTATAGCCAAGTACTCTAGCCCTTGCTTTTATGTTAACCATAAGCAATGATCAGTCTGTCTTTATCCAGAGGTATCATATTGTATGTCAAGATAATTCCATGTTCGCCTAAGATTTATTTATTTCAGTCTGATTATAAGGTGTTCAAGCATTTATACCAAGTCATCATCCGTTCTAGGGATCATTTTCACCGGATCATTTTATCATCCAAGTTAGGATTTGATCTCTCCACACCGTTCAATCATCCAATCTTAGGTTCAATTTCTAAAAACTCTTCAATCATCCCATCTACGGTTCGATCTCCTGGATCGTTAAACATCCAATCTATGGTTCAATCTCTTCGGATCCTTGCTAAGCATAATCCGCTCGCTCTCCAGCAGGGGGACTCAATGGGAAGCAAGTCCATCTGCTCATTCTCTGATAAGGGGACTTACTTTTGATCTCTTTGCATCCTTGCTGTGCCCAACTCACTCACTCTCTGGCAAGTGGATTCAACGGAAAGCAAGTCCATCCACTTACTCTCTGACAAGGGGACTTATTTCCTACAGTCACTACCCCATCTCTTCAGAGGGACTACCATGATCAATATCATTCATCTAAGTGGGTTTCAAATATCAATTATTAAAATCAAAGCAATTAAGAAAACATCCTAAATATTCATCTTAGACATCCGACTCTAAGCATACTTAGAAACCAATTGAGGTCTCATACATGTATAAGAGGTCTAAGGTTATTACTGTCATAAAACGGGAAGCAAAGTGCGAGAAACAAGCTTGATACTTATCCATCCCGATCATGGGATTACCAATATTGACCAAGATCCCTGGTCTTTCCTTAATGCATTCATTGCAGATGGTGGAGCTCCGGCTACACCATTGTAATTTGGTTCCTTATGCAGTATTGTAGTTAGTTTCTCCAAACCAATTCTTCTAACAAATCGCGAAAGTGTCTACGCTTGTTTGTTTAGTGTCCATTTAGCTCATGGAATAGGAAAAGTATTCCATATTTTCTCTCTCGATCCATGGGTTCCCTCTTAGTTGGTCTTCGATAAGGGATCTACCCCTAGTGTCTAGGAATATCCTCTCCAGGGTCTCGGCTAGGTTAGTGAAAGAAGAGAACTTCATTTCCCTCTTCTATCGTTTTGCTCCTTCGATGTCTTTATCAGCTTTTCACTTGCCTTTGTCCTTTCTGTATCCTGATCCGGACAGTCCTCCGTTATCCATAAAATTAATATTAGCGTTATCAGCCTCAACATCCTCTTAACGTAGATATATCTCAGCTTAACGGTAAAACTCTACGAGATCCATTGGTGGATCACTTTCTAATGCAATCTTGAGGTCAGTTTTGCTTGCGAATCTAGAGACTACCGCCATCAGGATTATTGAAGGATGCGGCTTATCGACTGTGATAGCTGCCACGTTAAATCTCGTAAGATATCTTCTTAATGTCTCTTTGGGCCTTTTATTTACGCATGATAGTGCCATCACATTCTTTGCTGGAGAGATATGAACTTTGTACTATCCCAAGAACCTATTCACTAACTTGGTCCATGTTCCTATAGACTCATTCTCTAACTATCTAAATAGCATTATTGATAAATCTATCTGATATAATAAGAAGCACCGTCCATTCACCTCCTTAGAAGCGCCCAAAGCCTCCATATACTGAATGTATCTTATTAGATGAACTGTTGGACCCATCTACCCCTCGTATATTTCCAACGTCGAAAACTTGAAATCAGGGGAATTCCTCGCATTTTGGATGTTAGCGGGAATGGATTCTAGTTTATGCCCGCCAAACTCTATTTTGTTGGTCCCCGTTGCTATCCTTCTGACCAATCCAGTTATCCAACTTTTACAATCCAACAAAGATCTTTGGTTAATAGTTGCATTCAGCACCTTACTCATGTACAGGAACTCCAGAAATATTCCTCTAGCTGTGCACTTGCATTTCGATCTGCACCTTTGGCTTAATTCTTCCCCATGTTCCTACAGGGAAATATTGGTACATACTTCTCCAATCATTGTATATTTGCAATCTGACGTGCATTTCTAGCTCCAGTTCGTTCGTTCTCGACATCCCAGCTCGCCTTAAGCCTATACCGATAATGCCCTCGAGTAAAATCCTCTTGGTACCGAGAGGATTAGGATAGGTATCGACTATTCCTATTTATGGGAGAATTGTTCCATCTTGCTCCGCTTTGACTCCAGACGCTCCTGCATTAGTTCCTGGTCATTCGTTTTGAATTCCAACAGCTCTAGTAATTCCATATTGTCATAACCATTGGAAAATACACTTTGAATCTCCTACTGTCGAGCTATTATTCAATCTTACATTTATTTCATCATTCTCTCTATTTTCTCTCCATTCACATAGATGGATTATTTAGAATTTGAAGACGCCTCCTAACTGCCCCCATGCTCTGATTGACTCCCTTCAATTATAGATCTAGTTTTTGGCCACTTCATCTTCTCAAAACTTCATATCCAAGCTTTAGGTTGTGAAATCTAGTTGTTTCTTAGTGAAAACACCAAAATGTCAAGGCTAAAAATGGCACAATACCCAAAAACCTATAGAAATATTGAGATCTAGCAGAAAATGAATGCAAAACGTAGAGAAACAAGAATTTTTATACTGGTTTGGCAATCTTCGGCCTATGTCCACTTTATATTTTATTTATTAGAGATTTGAGAGTCACTAGTACAAGGAATTTACTGATCTGCGTCCTAGAACAGAAAATGATTACTTCCTAAGTGACTCAATGAGGAGAGACAAAAGATGAAAAAGAAGAATGAAAAGTCCTTTCCAGTAGCCATAGGATTATTATTTACAGAGAAAATCGTCAGTTGAGCCAGAGTTCCAATGTCCAAATGCAAGCCCAAAGGTATAGGAGAGAGCACATGGCCCTATGGCCAAAATCGACCTCTCGGTACAGAGATGTTTTCTTTAGCAAAAACTTAACTTTTCCACCTGCTTTCCTCTTTTGTCTTCAACTGGATGTATTCCAAACTATATTCCATAGAAGACGAGTTGATTCGGATGATTCCTTTGATAATACTTGTATTATTCTACTTTCTTTACTTCCTTCTCATAAATCCTTAGAGTTACATGTCTTTTCTCTAAGAGAAGTACTTCACGACAATTGCTAGCAGTTGTGCATCAAGTACAAGGAGTTCGAAGGTGCTAAGTATCAGATGTACCTCTCGATACCGAGAGGTCCTCTAGGTGACAAGCAGTCCACCTCGCCCTATTTTTCTTTAACATGTAAAATTCTATCTTTCGATCCTTTTAAGGGTGTTTCCATGTTCTAGAGTCATTTCATCCTTATCTTGACCTCCTAGTTCCAGTTGAAATTTGCTTCGTGCCAAAAGCTAGTTAATAAATACAAACCATGATGAGAGAGATGTAGCCTTTTAGGAGAAGATGAATATGCCTAGAAAGGAAAGAGACTTGGAAGGAGTAATCAATAATACCACAATGTCAAAAACAAATGCAATTTTATCTCTAGTACAAAAAAAATAGAGATGTCAGTTCTATACAAAACGCTACCCCGGTTCGAAAGCTGATGCAGCATCGAAAGACATGGTCAGCTAGAAAGAAATGGAATGTATAAAAAACAAGTTAATTGAGAGAGTGGTCTTAAGTTCACCACTAAAACTCATTTTTATTTACAGCTTTCAATTATCTAATCTTAGTCTGCATTTTACTCCCTGATGGTTTTATGCTTCTACATAGAAAATATACATAAAAATTCCAACAAATAACAATAAAAAATGGAAAATTCATCGAAGGCATTTGATCAAACAAGTTACCGATGGTGTCAGGTCAGAAATTTAATTAAACACATAGTATGCAATATCAAAATTGGGGAAATCATGAAATAAAATCTCAATGACCGCACATATACAAGGAGAAGGCAAATTTAGAAAAGGAGATGCATACAAAGTTATTTTTACACAGAAAGAGCGGTACTTTATTCAAGCAAAGTATTCACTATGATGTCTTGGAGGTTCAAATTCATAACCTTAGAACCACAATCTAGAATGTCTACCACTAACTACTTAAGTAAGTAGTGCTTGATAGTACTTAAAATCAAACAAAAATGGAGGCGACTGTAGAAAGTAAAGAAGATACTACTACTGTTATATGTAATGAGAAAGTGAAAGGGAGATGGAGAAGGTTAGCAAGTATGTATATAGAAGAAGGGAGTAGATCACAACCATAGAAACTTAAACAGGACACAAATCTTAACCATTGAAGAGCGGTATTCATGAAATATGAAGCGTAACAAACCAAAAATAGGGGATGTAGGAACCAACTAAAGCTTGATACTTGTTATAAGCATTTAATGTAAAATCAGTTTACAAGGCTACCAAAAAGATATGTGAAGAATTAACAGTTCATTCCAATATACATCAGCACAGACTTGAGGGAAAGTGTCACACTCATTTTTTTGAGTACAAACAGAGAACATCTATGAGAACATCATAGTTGGTTGTGTAGATTGTGTGATAGTTACTAGGGCCATGTGAAGTCCTTAACATGTAGGGACAATGCTATACAAATGGGATTCAACCTTGAGCTACATTAAATAGGAACTATGCACATTCCTAAAATAGCTAACAACGTACCTTGAACTTCATATTGTGCACTAATCAAAGGCTGTAAGTCAACACCTAACACTACATATGGTTCGACTATTTAAGATAGCATGGTCGAAGATTTCTTAGATTTTACAGGCAACAAATCACAACCAAAAGTGGAACTTCATTGTAAGTCATAGGGCCAAAGATACGCAATGAGGCAAACCATTATCAAACGTAGAAATGCACGGTATGAAAATTCCTCAAATGAATCCAAGTCCAGACATATCAACCCACAACATGACTCTTTGGTAGGTGAAAAATATCTAATGGCATTACACTACTATGGGTGTTTCAAATCAAATAATCCGACCTAAACCAAATTACTCCACCTATATAAAATCATTAATCTATAACACACAACTCAAGGCAAGCCAATGAAGGACAAATTACAGAATCTAACCGCAAAAATGGAGTACAATGAATAATGTGTAATGTCGTTCATCTATAGAAGAAAAGGACTATAGTACAAAAAAGTGATCGAACTTTTAGAAAATAGAGAATTATTATAGAAAGATGTAAATGGAATTTTCATGTAATTCAATAACTCTACCCATAAACATTATAAATGAGAGATTGATTTGACCCATGAACGTAGGATTCATTGACTTCTAAACCATGTAAATTCTATCTTTTCTTTTCCAGATATTGTATATAATTCTATACCGTAGATTCTCTTCTAGAATCAGACACAATTTACATAGACATTTTAACAAATATTTAGTTTGCACCTTCTTAGTTGTATAAGCATTCAGTAATATAATTACTACTTACATCGGCATTTAATATACATTTGACATGCTAATTCCTACTCATATAAGCAAACAACTATACCACTACTTCACATAGGTGTTGTGAGACCTAAAAATCTCATTTTTATTATCAAAGAATTAGCTTTTGTTACAACTTCTAATTATTGTCCACTAGAATGTGGCATTTATGGATGAATATATAAGAGAGCGCTACTTTGGAGGGGTTAAAATAAGGTTTGATTAATGACATACATCGGTCATAACTTGGCATTTAGAATGTGGTTAGATATTTGAATTGAAGGTAGAGCTCAACAAGGTGTTTGACATGAAAGATTTAACAAAAGCTCATAAGATTGTTGGTATGGAGATAGAGACAGGAAATGGAGAGAGTTATGTCACACTTTTATTTGGTAAATGAAGAAGGTCATATCTCGTTTTGGTATAAAAAACAACAAAGTGGCGGACTGTAACGATCCCGGTTTTAAATCGAATGTAAATTGGTAATTAAAATAAAATTTTGATTTAATTGTGAATTAAATTGAGTTTTTCCAAATAAAATACAAATGGATTTTATATATATAAACTTTTGAATTAGAAAATTAAAAAATAAATGTTTAAATAGTATATATTGGATTTGAAAGAGAAACTCTATCTTTTAAAATTAATAGAAATTTGTTTTCAAATTTATAACATACATATGTAATATGTATTTTGAAAGTTATATTTAAAGTTTAATATATACATATCTTTTGAAAAGTATAAGTGTAAATAATAGTTTGAAAATGTATAAAATGTGATTTACAAATTATAAAATGATGAAGGTTTAAAACCAAATTTATAAATTTATTGAAACAAGGGTTCAAACACAATTTGATCATAAATGACATTTGTAACCAAAGGAACTACATAAACTTACAAGTGTTAATATAGATTACAAGTGGCAAAATACACTTTTCTTTCATTTTGAATTTGAAAACATACACAAGAGAAAAAAATGCTAGGCTATTTTTATTTGTCTCAAAACCTGAAACTACAAAACCAAAAGAAAAATCAAACCTGAATCAATTTAAAACAAAGTTTTCTTCCAGTTTTCAAAGCCTGGAAGTTATACACCAGAGAATCATCAACGGGAAAAAATAAATTCAAATCAAAATCAGCAAAGCAACTCAAAAACAACAAGAACCTGAGGAAGAAAATCAAAAGAGAGATCAAATCTGAAAGCAAATCAACTCAAAAGCATTTCACAAATCAATGATTCAACCTGAAGCAATTGAAAAGAGTCAGAGCTACAACCTATTAGCTTCAGATTTTAAACATCAAACAAACAAAATCATTTCAAACTCACAATCAGATCTGAAAAGAAGTTTCAGATTTAATTTCAAAAGCTTGAAGCAAAGCAAGTGACAGATCAAACAAACAGAATTAAAACTGCAGATTTATAAATCAACATCAAAGCTTCAGTTTTTGGCCAGGGATAGTGCAGTTGATGTCTGAAATAATTTAAGGCAAGTCACTTCCTTTTTAAGAATTGAATTTTGAGTTGTGAATCAGTGATGAAGCAAGAATTTAAACAACTTTATTTAACAGTTACAGGAAGAAATTAGGATCAAAGATTAAACTCATTCCTGGATTTCAAGTAGCAGAAGAAAAAAGGAAGCTTCTTGTGTATAACAATATTTCAAACCTGTAAGTAAATAAAATTGTTTGTATATAATAAATTAAGTACAACAAAGATTTGAACAACTTTGTAAATCAGTTCAGGAAGCAAATCAAACAAATTCAAAGTTTTCAAAGCACTTGAACAAATCAAAAGGGAAATGCAAAGCAATCAAAGAAAGAAAGAAGAAAAAAAAATGCAGGCTTGTTTCCTCTCTGTTCTTCATCCATATTAAGGTGAGCAAACCTTCTATTATGAACCTATTACTGTTGTTTGGAAGTAAACTAATCTCTTTTACCCTCTTATACTTGTTGTGATGATTGTGATGATTGAAACATGCCTGTACATTTGAAATAAGATATGCATGTTGGTTCCAGGCAAATGTGCCTCTGATTCTTTTCATCACAGGGTTGATAAACCTGTTTAGAAACTTATATTATCCAAATACAATTCAAGTTAGGTTTTGATCTCTAAAAACAAATTGTTTAGAACATTGTAAATTTAATTTTAAAAATAATTTTTAAGCAAGAATATCAGTAGTATTTTAGAAAAAATAAAAATACAGTAAGAACTTATAAATATGTTACAAACCAATTGGTACAAAAAAAAAATTAATCACATAACTTGAATTAGCTTGGAAAGTTATGATTTTTGAAATCAAAACCATGATTTTAAGTGAGGTGTTCATCGAGACACCCACAGTTGAACGAATTTGGAAAATTTATGAATCCTCGGTGTTCGCGAATGAATTAGAGTTTAGGATTTGTTTCAGATATGCTGGGAGGATTTTAGAATATGAGAAAAATGCAAGTCGAATTTCTAATTCGTCATTGATGAAGATCTGAATCAATTTAGGGCTTTGGGTTCATTTTGGGTTGCTATTGTTCACGATCAAATTATGTCATCGTCATGGCAATCTGAGTGATCGCACCCAAGGGAAATGGTTCATGGGTCGTTGAGGCAACTTCGGTCGAGGTGGTGAAGTCTCTGATGATCGAGAATGGTGGTGCGAGACGATTGGGTCCATAGTTTTGTTTCCAGAATATCGATCGAACAACTAAATTTTGATTTCTGACAAGATTGATCGAACTAGGTTGTTAAGTTGAATGATGAGGTCATAGTCGACCTGCGGCGACTATTGGTGATGGCCGGAGAGGCTCTGGCCATCTGTGCACGTGCACTAGTAAATGGATTTTGGGTTCTTCACTGTGGGTTTTGAGAGGATGGAGCTGTCTCGAGAACGAGCTCGGGAAGATGGTGATTTGGCTCGAGTTTCCTTTGCATTTGACTCGAGTAAAAAATTTCATAGGCTCGAGTAGGTTTTCTTCTGAAACCTGACTGTGTGCAGGTTTTTAATTTTAAACTAAATTTAAAATAGGCTAGGCAAGTTTAAATCTGAGCTTAAAGCAAGATTAAATGTTGAATTCAAATAGATTTTGAATTTCAGGTTTTGAAATAATCAAGATTTTCAGAAATATAATATTTAAAATTTTACAACCTACACAGTTTTTGATATTGAGTGATTTTTAAAATCTGAAAATAAGTTATTAAAACAAGATTTAAATTCTAAGTTAAATCTGAAATTAGAATCCTGGATTCAAATTTGAATTTGAACCTGAAAATTTCAAAAAGGAAAATAGGTTGACAAATTCAAATGTAATAATTTAATTTGAATATTTTAAGTATGTTTAACATGTGTTTAATAAAATCTGTAATAAAATTTGAAACAGAGTTTAAATTTTAATCTTTGAATTTAAACCTGAAACATGATTTGGATCTTGGTTGTAATATAAATAAAATTTGAAATTTATATGTTCAATATCCTTTGAATTATTTAAAGTATTTTAAACTTGTTAAGTTTGAATGTGGGATAAGTTTTATAATCTATAATCTAACTTAAAGAGCTTAAGTTGATAAATTTATTGATGACGGTCTATTTCCCAAGGTTTATTAAATAAGAATCAAATGATAAAAAGAAAAAAAGAAGAAGATGAATGGCTATCTTCTAATTGACGAAATTTTAAATAATTAATTAATGAAAGTACTTAAAGTAATTAAAGAAATTGATTAATAATTCAAGTTAATTAAATCAAGTAATGAATGATTTAAATTAAAATAATAACTACTAGGTAAAAGTAATTAAGAGTAGATAAATTTAAGATCAAAGATTGATTAATCAAATATTAAGGGTTAATTACTATAAAGCACAATTAATTAATGTGGTTAATTAATTAGGGTAATTAAATTAAGAATAATTAATCAAAGGATAAATAATTATAATTAAGATTCAATTAATCAATAATTAAGGGTTTATTATTTAAAGTAACAAATTAAGGAATAAAATTTAATTAACTACAATTAAGGGTTAATTAATTAAGATGATTAATTAAGAAATGATTAATTAAGACTAAATCAATTGAAATTAATGATAGTTTATCATGGATAAAAAGATTACTAATTTGAATTAATTAGAGATATGCTTGCTTATGAATGATTGTATGGCTTTGCATTGATTGTTATCTTGGACTATAATATTCTGTGATGTGAGATATGCTGTGTATTGATCTATGATATCTGTGATATGCTTTCGACTTTTCGGTATAAATACCCTTGGCCGTAAAACGGCGTTTGAAATTCGATGCGACAGGGAGTCGGATTCCAGTCGGTTATCCGAAACCCACATCGAATCATATTAGTTAATCTTTGTGATTGATATTTTACTTTATCTATGAATCTGTGAATATAGATAAGCGTTATGGGTTATACCGCTTATCGATATGATTGAATCTGTGATGATGATGTTGTGCACTATTGTGTTGAACCCCTAGACCACACCTATACACACACAAATATGGATTGCACGCGGAAATGGGTTAAGTCGCAGATTTTAAAAATCGTTTTAAAATTGAATTTTTCCAAAATAGTTTTGGAATTAGAATTGAAGCTTTTGAAAATGAGTTTTCAAAAATAAAAGTTATTTGAATAACTTGATTGAATTTTGAAATTTAAATAAATTAATTTAAATTTGAATTCAATATTTGAAATTGAATTCTATGACTTGGAAACTATTGTTTAAAAAGTTATTCAACTTACAAATGGGTTATATGGGTTTTAAACCATATTTTTTTTAAAGGTGATGTTTCGAAATTTAAATTCAACTCAAAATTTCAACTTGTATAAATTAGATTTGCTTTCTCATAAGAAATGGACTTCCAAGTTGTGTTAAAAGGATTTTTAAGTCTAAAAAGGAAAATTGTTTTCCAAGTTATAGATAAATCTTTGGGAATGGGTTTGAAAGCTATAAATCTTTAATTTTAAAGATTTAATTTGGGTTAATCCAAATTTAATGGGAATTATTTTGGAATCTATGGGTAGATCTTTGTGAAACTGGGTGAAACTTTGTGAAATAAATCCTTCTGTTTAAAGGTTTAAAATGGTAATTTGTTAACCATTTGAAAGAAAATTTTTGGATTTTATAAGTTGTGACTTAACTGAAATCCCATATCCGTATGTTTTAAACTATTGCGCTCATTATTCGGTTTAGCCGGGAGAGGACCTTGTGTCATATAGCCCATTCCGAATAATGATACGACGTTATGGATAGCATTTGAAGACCGGTGGTGAAGATCAAGTATTTGTGAGAACGATAGGATAACCTATCGATTGACTCTGCACCGAGTTGCTCCGGTATAGAGTTCTCCCTTAGTGATGGGAAGTCCGATCAGGATTGTGGATACCCGGATTCGCAAGGGCTTCTTCGGAAGTGCCTTCGGTTCTGTTCGAACCCGGAACAGACTTGTATGGTTGTATGTTCGACATTACACTTTGAGATATTAAACTGATCTCTATCAAATACATTTCTGCTTGGTGGCGGAGAATTTATTCTCTTAGCTTAACACCCTTCTCTGAGACGTACGAGCTCAGAGGTTATGTAGTTGATATTTATCAGTGATATATTCCCAATTTGGTAATGTGGCATGCTGAGTGCTGCTGTGTGATGATCATTGGTTGATCATTTGTGATATGATCATTTGTTTGATCATTTATCTTTGTGATCATTGCTTTGGTCATCTGTTGACCCAAAGCATGGCTTTGTGCCAAAGCGTAGCTTTGTGGACGAGACTGCATCAGGACCTCACACCCTGGAAATGGTCGAAACAGGAAAGATGCGGCAAGGTTATGAGGGTCGCGCCCTTTAGGGTGTGTCATTCCCTTCTGGTAAAGGGTGGTATCATGGTATGGAGCCCAGATACTTACTCATGTGGATACTGCAGATCTATTACTTTGTGATACTTTGTGGTTGTTGCGAGCGCTCGGATAAAGGTCCCAAAGGACCGAGGGATGACATATTCGTGTAGTAGTTACCTAGTTACAGAGGTAACCCGGCCTTGTGTTGGCAGAGATCTAACCGTAACGTTAGTTCTCGGGACGTCCCGCCAGAGGCGATCCCATGTGGCAGTAGGAAGTTCCTTAGCCTGACCATTTGTTGGAAATCTATTCATCCAATACGTGCCTTGTACGGTTTTAGTTGTAGAACCTGCCATTTAACATGGCAGCTATAGTAGGCATAGCATCATGGTACCTATGCTGGCTAGGATTTATATTATACTTTCGAAAGATTTTCCACTATGCACTAGTAATAATATCAAAGAAATTTCTCGTATCAAGCATATTTGACTATCATAAGGAGAAATCTCCTCCAATTCTGCGTTTGCATTGTGTGTGTGTGGCGGGAGGCCTTATGGTAGTTTCATTTTCTAAAAAGCATTGCGATTTTCAAATTTAGATTTTGTTGTTTGTTTTAAAAAGACCAAATGTTTTTGTTTGCTCACACCAGTCCCATGACTGACCTGGAGTTTATTGTTCCTATCCTAAACTCTGGGTGCCCACTATTTTCCCACACGGACAGTCTAGAGTTGGGATTTTCAGAAAATCTATAGTAGGTGTAGATTCGATAGCTTTCAGCCTTAGGATTTGGCAATCGCATTTTGGATCGAGTTGCTTTTCTTCATCTTGATTTGGAGTTCGAGCTATTTCTGGATTGGTGCTTTGGAGATGGAGATTACTGATACTGGAGTTCTTTCTTGAAGACTATTTTGGAGATTTGTTCCGCTGCTAGTGTTATTATTATATTTCCGCTGCTATTCTTTGTATATCTGAAAATGTTGATATCTATTGTACCATTATGTTGTATCATTCATGTTGCATCAGTTTTTGTATCAAATGTTGTATATTGATATATGCTATTCATTTCTTCCGCTGTGTTATTTACTTAATGTGTTATAAGCTCCGGCGAACCAGGTTCGACGTTTGGATCTGCGGCATTTGAATACGAGTGTCGTATTCGGTGCCGATTTTCGAAGGTCGAGTCAGGGTCGTTATACGGACATTCCATAAGATTCTAATTTTAAGTATATAAATGATATGTCTTCTTCTAATTGGTTAGAACCAATCCCATATCTCTCATTGATGTTATTTTGATCTCTATATTTGGTGAAAGAAATAAAAGAAAGTTGGTGGAATCCCAATGGACATAAGTCAATCCGACCGACCCAAGTTTTCCTTTTTTATACATGCTTTATTTTCAAAACTGCATATTTATGTTTGGAATTGGTTTTTAATAGGCAATTATATCCTAAGGTTCCTATAAAACAATCATTTATTTTCACGCATATAGACATTTAGACCGGTACACGTACACACACACACACACATACACACATATATATATATAGATAGATTTAAACATAATATAATAACACAATTAATCTTAACGGTTAAAACCCCTTGACTTCCACCTCATATTTAAGATAAAATTCCAACAGACAATATTTATTTTATCGAATTTTCTATTTTATTTTGTGTTCTAGTTTGAGATGCTAGAAACAGGAAATGAAACTAACATGTTGTATTTTTGTTGGATTAATTTAATTTAGTTGCATGCTGTTTTGATTTACAAATATACCACCCTTATTATTTCAGTTTCAATTCATACGTTGATTTGAGCCATAAAAATAATAATTATTATAGTAACCGTTGCTCAATTTTCTCGCAAGTACAACATGGGTCGGCCTGCATATAACCACCAGCTTGCACGTTGGCCCAATTCTAGCTTGCACATCAGCCTGTGTCTTCCTAGAAGTCGGTACCTTAATTCCCCATTTCACAAGCTCACGCACGGTTCAAATAGCTAGTTCTCCCAACAAAATGGTTCTCCCATTTCCAGTGCATGAATGAACCAAGCAAGGCTAGTGTGATCATCAATTGGATAGCAACAGATAGCGGCCCAACACGTAAAATGACTTTCAATGGTCCAACAACCTAGCCAACGTCCCACTTCCCAACAAGGTCTCTCGATTGTCTTCCCCTTCATCTACTCGCACCTTGTGAAGTTACATGACTCAAAGTGGCCAACGCCTAACCTCCACTGTCGAAAGAAGCTACAACTGTGCAGTTTTATCTAATGAGACTGACAAATACGACATCGTTCATTTGACAAAAGTGTCAATGTGATAACCACTCATTGTCCTTTATTGCCTTCTGTTAAAGTTCCCATTCGCAACCACTTCTTGATCTAATGTTGCTTGTACCTGACCAAGGTATGCTTTAAACAACCACCAGCTGGCATCATCTAAGCATATAGTCCAGCTGACATCCTAGTTGGCATATATCATTTAAACAACTAATTCAACCACCAAGAGCAATTCCTGGACCTTTTTAATACAATCCCAACCTCCCAGAAGAAATTCTAGCACGTATAAATACAATTGAACATGCAGTTTTATGATGGTCAAAAATCTAGAGCTCTTAAGCATTTTAGCTCTTGTTACTATCTCATGTACTCCAAGCTATTGTAAGAGAAGCAAAGTAATAATAATATCCACACAATGGATGTAGATAAACTTTGATCAAACCATTATAGATGTTGTATCTCTTTACTCATTACACATTTTATTTCCTTATTTTATATCTTTAAATCAAGATTTAGTTAATAACCTTTGCAAATATCAGATCCTTACTGTAATTCCAAGGTTGGTTAAATTATTAGTCAAAAGTTTCTATATTAGAAGGAGAGATCCCATAAAGGCTTTCATTTTCTTTATTTTTTTCTCTACAAACTCCTTTCACCATAACACCATGAAAAATCAAATTGAGAATGAAGCTGATGACTATAGTGGTCATAATGCCAATGGAGCTATTACTAGCGTTGTCTGCCTCATCCTAGGGTTGAGCAATGACATGTGGTTTAGCATGATAAATGATTTGACCAAAATTGGACAAATCTCTAATGACTTGAATCACCTCGGGACTGAATATGCATCAAACTGTAAACTATAACCTGTTAGTCCCACCAACAACAGATCGAAACCCCCATCCAACCTGTTGTGCCTAGTGCATAAAACATAATGCATGATTCCAGCTAGAGCGCCATGTTGGAGACTCCCATTGGAGGTGCTCCTGCCAAGCATAGAAGCATGTGCTACCTATAAGTAAGGGTATACCCTTGACATCTCATAACTAGTACCAACATTGTACCAAGAAGTCCACGCAGACTGTCGTTCCCTTTTGATAGAATGAATTTCTATGTTAAACCACCTTCGGACAGCAAATGGGGACGCGACTAATGTTTTAATCACCTCAGTGGTGGTAGGCGAGTTGTAAACCCCAAACCCAATGAACCATTGGTACATACTCGGAGGGGAATACCTCGACCTAGGTCCAAAGTGAAGTAGGCTTACTAGTCTAGATCATAATTAGTTAATAGAAATAGAACCCTATACCGGTTCGCCTAAATCATACACCTTTGCCTTACCTCTGCCAACGATCCCAGTCCCCACCCAAAAGCCGGTGCCACCCGCGACACGTGGAGGATGGTCTTCAAGGAGAAATGATGGCCTTACACTAGAAAATGCGTAATATTTAAACCAAAATCACAAATGGTGACGGTATGTCAAATGAAAAAATGGAGAACCCTATTTTGAAGAAATTTTGAATATCTATACATACAAGAGGTTTGCATTGTCTCCTATGGATTAGTAAGATGGACGCACAGACCCATCCGACGATATTGCAACATTCAACTTAGTAACCTATGCCAACCAGCTTTTTGGCCATGCTAACGCAGCGGATTAACAACAAGTTGTCGCCAAATGATGCAACAACAACAAACAATGATGGAATGATACAATGATGAATTGATAATACCCAAGATAAATGCACAAATTCGTTGATCTTGCGAGATACCGGATTCTAGCTATCTTTAACACGTTGATCGCGTACGATACCGTGTTAGAAGATCTACGATTCTTCAGCGTTGATCTCGCGCACGAGATTCCGTGAACCGGCTTCAAAATCGTTGATTCGAGCGCACTCGAATAACCGAAGATGGTGAAATGAGATAACATTCAACTTCCAATTTTAAAGAGGCACAAAGCACTCAAACAAAAGTTTATTCAAAATCAACCCCCTAACAAATGACACACACTCCCGTATTTATAGGGTTACAACATACATACACACGACTCACGACTTAGCCCATACGGTTTACATCACAACAAACGACCTATCTCATGTACAGGCTACAACACATTCGACCTACGACTTAAAGTAAACGACATCAGAACCACGACTTAACAACATATACAACATAACAAAATACAACACGAATTACAATACATCACGACCTACAAACACTGCGACATAACAAAATAACATACGACTTAGCAGATACAAGTGACATAGCACAACAACAGGAGGCCTCGAGCGACTTAACAACTGGAGCAACTTAAGGAAAACACGCCGGTGACCTACTGGAAGTGACATAAGGAAGTTTGAATTCTGGAGCGACTTAAGGAAACTCGCGACCTAAGGAAGATCGCGACCTAAGGAAGCTCGCGACCTACTAGAAGCTTGCGACTTAAGAAATTATGTAGCACGGGGCCTACTCTGCTTGCGATCTAAGGCTTCATTCGACCTAAGGAAGAGGAGCGACCTAAGCTCGCCGCGACTTAAGGAACCAAATGCGGCATAGGTTGTCAGGTTGTGTAACTCGCTAACACGACTCAAAGTATAGGTCACAGGAGATTTATGGTGAAGCATAGCTCGCGAGCGACTTAAGAGAAGCATAGCTCGCGGGTGACTTCAGAGAAGCATAGCTCGCGGGCGACTTAAAGCATCACAACTGCTCGCATCATCCTCCACTGCATCACATGCCAAGTGCCTCCTATTTCCCTCCAACATGACCAGGTCGGATTTTGTTGGTTCCTACACCTCTAGGATGGCATTGTACCTCAGCCTAATTATTTTCCAACTTAAAAGCTTGCTTCTTCACAATGAAAAGAGGATCTTGACGAGAAGCGAGCAAGGCTACTTCAACCAGGGCTCGAATGAGTCCCTTCGCTCGTATATAAACCACTTCAACAAGGAATTGACTGGAGTAAGATGAACCGAATAAATAGTTGGGTAGTCGCCTTATGCTCAGGGATGAGGTACAGGCCCAGAATATGGAAAGAACTATATAAACGACCCACTTCATCCTTAACAAACTTCCTCCAGAGGGCAAACAATATATGAGGGTGAAAGATGTCGACCTCTCTAATTGTGATGAAGAGAGTAGACAAAGTAACAAAATTGGCCTAAGGGAGGACAAACTCTGTAACAACCCGGAATTTTACCGCTCTGATTTGTGAATATTTAATTAATGATTTCTAATAATCAAATAACCTTCTTTTAATTAATAAATAATGTGGTAAATTTGTTTCTAAAGTTTGTTTACAGAAATAAGTAGTTCGATGAAAATTTGAAAATGTGATCGAAAATCATTTTTCGAATTTTTGACTTTTCATCAACCAAAAGTGATCAGAACTCATTGTGCATGCTAGTGGACATATGTGCACAAACATTAACAAATAAGAAAATACCCTTTACTAATTAAATGGTTTAGATAAAAACAAAGTTAAAAGGGTAATTAAGTAATTTATTAAAAAGTGAACTTTTCTTTTTAATTTAAAAAGAATCAAGTACTTAAGAATAATACAAAATGGATATTAAAAAAAGAAGAAGTGGTGGATTAGGTACATAACATGATGAAGGGGAGGCATGTTTCTAAATATTAAGGAGGGCATTAACTTGTTCTAGGAAAGTGTAGTTTGGTCATTTACCATTAGTGTTTGTTTATAAAAAAGAGCGACACTTTCTCATTTCAATTTACACTTCTATTTCCATTTGCTCTTCTCTTATCCACCTTCCCCATTCTAAAACCATGGTTAAAAATACTTCAAAATTTATCCATAATTCTTTCATAAGCCTTGCACTTCCATTTTAAAACCTTTGCCCTCCTAAAAGATGTCAACTTCAAGTGTAGAACCCCTTTTTTGCCAAGGCCATAACCTCCTAGTTCTATTTCCATGCACTAGTAAGGGATTTCCAAGCTTTTTTGTGTGTGTGCATGGTGTTCGTGTCACGTTTTGGTAATTTGGTGTTGCTTTTTTGTAGTTTGGCGGTTGGTTGCATAAATTGTGAGCTTATGCTTACATTTCTTTACTCTTTTAAGTGAGATTTCTTGAATTTGCCATATATTTAGTTAGCTGTTTGGTTATGATGTTGTGTTCATGCGTAAGCAGGTAAAAATATGTGATTAGAGTTGTAATATTTTTTCCACTCGTTTAGCGAAGGCATATGGCTTGTACTTTTGTTGGGGACAGTGGAAAGGCATCGAGGTGGTTTGTAGCCGAAAGGCAGTGATAAATCCGCTTCAAATGATTATAAAGCGATCCAACGAGAATCATCAACAACGTTGATTTTCACTTGGTTTTTGTTCTTGCTAAATATTATGTGATGAAATGGATGTTGTTGATAGTGGATTTTTTTGACGATTTATTTATATGCGACATTGAAATCCGTGTTTTCGTTTAAAGTGGTTTACCTCCTCATTTCATTAAACTATTTATAAAAGCTATTTAAATACAGAATGTAATATGGATTAAAAATATTTGATTTGCAAACAGAGTTTTAAAAAGTTACGGTCTATATAGCGATAGTCGCTATGAATGCAGTTAGAAATATGTTTTTTTTCAAAAAGTAATAAGAATTATCTATCTCAGATATTATTAAATAGTCTTTTCAAATGTGTTTTCTAAAATTAGTATAAGTATTTTTAAAAAGTTTGAAGATTTAAATATATTTTTAATAATTTATTTAAGCAAGAGGTGTAAATTTTCTAAAGGAAACTGCTTTGTTCCAAAAGACAAGTTTTGTTTAAAAGCGACCATCTTTAAGAGGATGTTTTCATTAAAAGTTTCAAACTTGTTTTATGGAGTTTTAAAAGTAATTTTAAAAGAAGAAGAAAGCATATCATATGATACTATTGTTGTAATAAATGTTTTCCAGAAAAAGGAAGAGATTATGAACTATAATATTCTTTTTATAGTAAATAGTTTTGGGAAATTTGAAAGAAGGTTTGGTTTATATCACTTTGCTATTAAATAAGTTGTTTTCTTTTATAAAGGAAAGTTTTTGCCTTTTTAAATCAAAATTTAGTTTAAATAAGTGATTTAGGAATATGTTTTTAGTAACTAATTAAACTAACATATCAGAAATAAGTTTAAGGTGTTGGTTTCTGATTGTTTTAAAAAGACTTAGTTTTATAAAAGGGATTTCTTTGTCGATGCCATTAAATAACATAAAACAAATGTGGTAATTAGTGCTAAAATGTTGATACGTTTATGGAAAGTAAGCTATCTTATATTTAGCACTAAACTGATGAGTAAACTTTTCTCTATCTGTAAGAACTAAAATCGTAGTATCTAGGCAAGTCTAGGAGAAATTAGTGTCTTGACATACCTAGCTTCGATTCTCGGCAAGGGATAGATAAGTCAAAATATTAGAAGTGTGATAAGTATAAGATGGTAAATTTCTATAAATAGGTCATGATTAATTTAGTATATGAAATGTAACAACCCTGGTATTAGAGGTTACTGATGATATTAAATCATAATGATGGTTATAATTTAATATGGTAAATAGAATGTAATGGAAAAATAAATTTGGTTTAAATTGTGTATTTCAAATAAACAATATGTATGGAGTTAAATATTGGGTTTAAAATTCATTATTTGGTGTTTTGGTTAAATAAATGGAAAATATTGGAATTTAGGTAAATTTGAGTTAATAAATTTACCAAGTGATGTATTTCAACATTTAATTGTTGAAATAAATGAAAATTGATGGACATAAAGTTTTAAAAACTTTATTTTGAGGTATTGGAGTGAAATTAGTCATTTACTGTATTTTAATTAAGTCAATGTGATAATATTGATAATTATTGCCAACATTAGCCTTTTATTGAATATAAAAGGAAAAATATAACGGAAACATGTCTTTTAATGAAATAAAAGATGAAATATTGTGAAAAAATATTATTTTGTGGTTTAAAAGTGTTAGAATGATTTATTATAATTTATTTGGCTAAGATAATAAATTTTGATCAAGTTATACTTTAAAAATTGTGTAAAGTGTCAAATATTAAAAATGGGTTTTATTGTAAAATAATAACTTTTAATTGTTAAAATAAATTTTATTTTGCTACAATGGATATTTTATTTGAATACAAAAGGACGTATGCATTTTATATGACTTTAAATGTTGAAAATATGTGTATATAGGGTTAAAATAGGTTAATATGTATACATAACATTGCATTTTCACTAAGTATATTTTTCTCTTAGGCTTATTTCGATAGAAACTTGACCCAATCTCCTTTACTATAACTTTCTGGCTTGAGGAAAATTTCTGTACGTAATTTTCTATTATCTCATCTTCTCCAAGCACTCAGACCAGGAAAAAAACAAGAGAAAGCAATGATTGCTTTCATCTAAGTCCAATTTCTACCCAATTTTTATGCGAATTAAAGAGAGTAATCATCTAAATTAAGAATATAAAGGTAATCTTCTTCCAATACCAAATGGTTTTAAAATCTGAGAACTTGAGATGTAAATTGTCTTTTATTTGCTTATGTTTGTTTTGCATGTCTATTTTCTAGTTTCTACAGGTTCTTAGGGCTTCTATCTTCACAGAAGACCACAAATTTCTGTCAAATCTCTGCTAGATCTTCCTAAAACTATTTGCTAAGAAAGGTAAGAGTTTTCTTACAGCAAACTAAGCAAAATATCAAATTTTGCTATCAATTTGTTGATGGAATTGCTCAATTTATCGAATTGGTTTTCACTTTTGCTGACTGAAAAAGTACCATGTTCAAAAATTCGTATCTTTTTCAAATTACGTTCAATGAATCTAAATTATTGATTTGTTACAGTACTTGGAATGTTCAATATTACTGAAAATTTTCAATGAATTTGGAGTTAATTTGATTCGGAAAATTAATGGTTGAAATCGGCCAAAAATTGGTCTCTTTTTATTGGCCGAAAGTACATCAATTTAGAAAAATCATATCTTCTACAGTTTATACCAAGTGAACCTCAATTTTTGATATGTTTCAGTAAATGGATGGTTCATTATTTCAAAAAAAATTCAATGAATTTGGAGTTGTTTTGATCAGGAAAATTAATAGTTGAAATCGGCCAAAAATTGATCTCTTTTTATTGGCTGAAAATACATCATTTTAGAAAAATAATATCTTCTACAATTTATAGTCAATGTATCTCAATTTCTGATAAGTTGCAATAATTGGACCATTCATTGTTCTTGAAAATTTTCAATGAATTTGGAGTTATTTTGATCTGGAAAATTAATGGTTGAAATCGGCCAAAAATTGATCTCTATGTATTGGTTGAAAATGCATCATTTTTGAAAAATTATATCTTCTTCACTTTAGAGCTAATTACCCTCACGTTTTCGATATGTTGTAGTAGTTGGATTGTAAAATGTTCCTGGAAATTTTCACGGAATTTTGGATTGCTGTGCTATAGAAAATCATTGGTTCAAAACAGCAAAAAATCTTGTTTTTTTGCTTGCTGAAAAGTTCTATGTTAGAAAAATCATAACTCTTTCATTTTGAAGTGAATTCCTCCAAATTATGGATATGTTATAGTACTCATGTCATCGTATAACACTGAAAAATTTGGCTGAAATCTGAGTTGCTTTTTGGTACCCCAAGTTACTGTCCAAAGTCAGCCAAAAACTCAATTGCTTGGTAGATTGTTCTTTTGCTCCTATTTGCGCTTTCATTAACTGTTTCACTGCATATTTCAATGATTTTAAATATTGTTTGAATAAGTTTGATGATGAATGTTTAAGTTTTTTTATCCGACAATGGATTGGCTTGATTTTGAAAAATATTTAGAATTTGAAATTTATTTAAATTCTATTTCAATCTAAATATCGATAAATGTCGATACTTGAAGAATTCGATTGTTTTAATTGATTTTTGTTTCGAATAATTTTTTAAAAATTATTTGTAAATTATGGTTAATTAAATAAATGTTTTAAAGACATTTTAAATGGTTTTTAAGCAATTTTTTTTTAAAGTATTTTATAAATAGATAATCTATTTGATAAATGGATTTTCTCTTATATAACTTATTTAAAAATCTCTAAAAATTGTTTGAAAATCCCGTTTTCTCTATAAAATTATTCGAAATATATTTTAGCCTATTTAGATGATTTTTAGCGTATAAGAATGAGAATTAAACGATTTGGCAAAAATACGTGGTATGGGACATGTGTTTTCGCCTAATCGCTTAATATCGGGCTTGCACCGTCGAATCTGCTTTGAAGCACTATTTTATTATATTTTTACTTGCTGAGGACATGAGATGGGATTGTTATGATAAATTGATGATGGTTTTGATGTTTAAGATGGATTTTTACTTGTCGATGAAATAAGACAAGTCTCGATGCCACTTTGGACTCATCAAAGTATGAGACACAATGAGTTGGGTGCTTTACACTCGCCAATGAGACGAGGCGGTGATGTTGATTTAGATTTTTATGAATGTTTTCTAATGTGGCATTGACTTACGATTAGTAAACAATGGGTGCGAATGTATGGTAGGGGACGTACATTAACACCCATTGGGTTCCTACTCGAGAAGTTGTGACACATTTAAGATGTTATTAGTACTACAAACCGAGTATATGACTGGAATCATTACGATGTTCTTGTTGTCATTACTAGATTCCAATCATCATGATGTTTTGCTTGGATTTTATGATTTGGGTGTCATCGCGATATTCGACTATAGTCAATCAAGATGATCATGATGCTAAGATGTTAATGACCCCAAGTCATCACGACGTATGGTACCAAACAATAGTAGTACTAGTCAAGATGAAAAGCATGTGCAATTTCTATGAAGTTTTTGTTAGTCCGTGAGATGATGATTTTGATGACAACAACCTTAGAATAGATTATAAAATATAAATACTAACATTATAAGTTTAGATATATATGTATATGTAGGTTTTAACCATGCAGGTACCAAGAATGAAGAATGTACAGTATAGAGATTCAAGACATCAGGATTGAAGACTCATGAGTATCAGGAATATCAAGAGTTCAAGAATTGAAGTAATTTATTCTTTAATTATAAATTTTGTTAAAACTCATAGAAAAGCACTGGCATCTTAAAATCCAATTTATTCGTGGAATGGAATCCACTTCGAGCCTGTTAAAGGGATGGAACCCTAAGTATGATGGAACCTACGAAAAATCTAGTGGAACATTGTTTTGTATCCGCTAACTTTTTATTCAAATAGATTTTTCAAAATTATATCCTGTTTTCAAAATATTTTCAAAACCTTCCTTTTAAAAGCATCAAAAACCTCTGCCCTAATTTTAAATAATTTTAGCCGCAAAATTATCTTTAATTTCAAAGTCAAAATTACTCTTGATTTTAAACTATCTTTTAAAATAATATATTTAACTTTTAAATATTTATACTTAAGATTTAAATACAAATTTATAGTTAAATTATATATATATATATATATTATTCTCTATATTTACTTATGAATTTTAACCATAGTCAAGTATATTAGAAAAGTTTAAAATAGTTTTAATATAAGATAAAGGTTATTTTCAAAGAAATCCAAATCATTAAAAATTGCTTTGGGATGTCGACATGCCTATGCTGACAATGTCGACATGGCATCGGTTGAGGTCAAAATTTAAATTTCATAACTCTTCATGAATGGACATGGCTGTTGTTCATCTATAAATAGGGGTTAGTTTCAACGAATTCAGATCAGATTTTCTGGTTTTTCACTCCTCTTCTTCTTCCAAATTTCTTAACACATACTCTTACCTTTACTCTGCGGAAATCAATATTGAATCATACTCTATTACTTCTAGTTTGATCCTCTATCACTCTCTCTACAAGGTTCTCAGTGCTATTCAGAGTTATAGACTTCTTTGCAATCTATTAAGCGAGAAAAGGTGTGATTGTGGCCTTGAAAATCAATCAAGTGAGAAAAGGTGTGATTGTAGCCTTGGTAAATCAATTGGGTAAACTGGTGGCCCGGAAATCAAGTATCTCTATCCAGAGGATTGAAATTCTGCAGGGTGCACCTCGTAGCCTTGAAATCGAGGGTGTAATTGTACAATTGCTTTTGAAAGGAAATCCGTACTTGTTTTGCGGGACTGGATGTAGGGTAACTCCGAACCAGTACAAAATCCGATGTGTTCTTTCCTTTACTGCTTTTATTTTATTTCTACATCTGTGTTTGTTTCTGTGATTATCCTTGTATCTGTAGATTGCATACATTTTTGTCTAAATTAACATAAACTCAAAAAGATTTAGTAATTCTTTATAAACACTATTAACACCCCCCTCTAGTGTTAATCCTAGCATTAAGATCCGTAATCCGCATTTCTTTCAATTAGTATCGGAGCCAGGTTTTCAAAGTTTCGTAATCTGATTTTTGCAAAGTTTTCAAAATGGCTACCAACACTGGTATTGCTACTAACGCTAGTATTCCTGGCACTAGATCATTTGTAGAAGGTCAGTCTACTGTCAGGCCACCAGTTTTTAATGGCAGTAACTATGCATATTGGGCATGTAGGATAAAAATATACTTAAAATCTATAGGATTAGACACTTGGAATATTACACAAACTGAATATTCTGAACCCACGACTGATTTTGCACAGTGGACTGCCGAGCAAAAGACTATTGCACAAAATAATTCTAAGTAAATGAATATTTTGTTTGTTCATAAGATTAATGAATTCAATAGAGTGTCAGTTTGTAAGTCTGCATATGAAATCTGGAAAACTTTGCAAGTTACTCACGAAGGAACAAGGAAAGTTAAACAGACCAAAATTTCTATGCTCACAAATCAGTTTCAATTATTCAAAATGAATCCTAATGAGTCTATTTCAGATATGTATAGTAGATTTCAGGATATCGTGCATTGTCTAATATCTTTGGGAAAGGAATTTTCTTAAGAAGATCAAGCCAGAAAGATTTATATTATCTTACTCCAAAATGGGATCAAAAGACACTTGCTATCGAAGAGGCAAATGACATCAGTACTTTAAACATCGAAGAATTAATTGGGAATCTAATGTCATATGAAGTTTAAATGATCGGGAGAAGAGAAAACAAAGCATCTGAAAAGAAATCAATGGCATTCAATGCATTGACCGATGGATCAGAATCAAACAGCGATAATGATGAAGAGATAGCCTTTATGACCAGAAATTTTAGGAAATTCCTGAAATACAGAAAGATGAATAATCTCAAGAGAAACAACTATAAGAACTCTGGAAATCAGAATGTAGTGCCAAATAATGTAAAATGTTACAACTGTGATGAACCTGGCCATTGCAAAAGAGACTGTCCGTATCCAGATAGGAAAAATCCTCCTATGAACAATGATCCAGCAAAGAAACGGAATCGTGCATTACTGCTACTCTAGATGAATCAGACTCGTCCTCAAGTGATGATGATTAGAAGACAAATAATTC
Organism: Allium cepa; assembly: GCA_030765085.1. Taxonomy (NCBI): domain Eukaryota; kingdom Viridiplantae; phylum Streptophyta; class Magnoliopsida; order Asparagales; family Amaryllidaceae; genus Allium; species Allium cepa. Next base: position 379,580,164 of record CM060932.1, read on the forward strand.
GAATTTGTGTTTCACCGCTGTTCACGACTCCGACGAATTCAAAGAAACGGACTTAGAAAAAGGTACACGTTTACGATACAATTGGTTGAAATTGCTTGCTTAGAATTAGTTACTTGATCGCTTGATTGATTGATTTTGAATTGGTGTGTTGTTTGAATTTTAAATTTTTTTATTACTATCTTATTATTATTTTTATTTTTTTCTTATTTTTTAATAGTATAATTTTCTAAAATATGCTATAAATATTTCAGATATATATATATAGACATTAAAAATAATAAGTGTATATATATATATATATTAGAGAACTTAGGAAAAATAAATTATCAAAATAAACTGGCACATGTCGACATGGTCCCTACCATGATGCCGACATGGGTACCAGAATTTGAGTTTCAAAATTTGAATTCAAGTGTTTGAATTTCCCTTCGCCTTTTCACTTCATTCAACTCTCTGAAAAGCTACCTTTTGACCAGAGAATATGTCCTTTGATAATCTATTTATTCACTATCTTTTATCATATTTTTTCACTCTCATTTTCAAATTCAAACTCTCTCTTCAAAACTTCAAGCTCTCTACTCTCTACTTTAATGGCTTCTTCAAGCAACCCCTCCACCATGAGAATTTCCAGAAAAATAAAAGAGCAATTATTCAATGATCTGGAGGCAATAAAAGCATACATCAATTATGCTAATGATGCCAAAGTCCATCCCGGAAAGTTTGCTGTTTTTCAATATTTCTCTTCTTATGAACTTGATTCTCTTTTTGCAAACAATGGAGTTCTTAGTCTTATTGATGCTTCTAAAAATGATTTTGTTTGCTATCCAAATCTTGTCAAAATTTTGTATGCTAATTTAAACCGAGGATTTTATCATGGAAATGACGATGAAATTTGGAGTAGTGTCAAAGGCACTAGAATTGTTTTGAATTGTGATCTTTTGGGTACCATTCTCAATTGCAAGTGTACGGGAATGGATCTTTCTAATTTTAAAATCGATGAAAATGATCGTGAGACATTTCATCACATTTTCGAAGGGAATGATAATTTTGAATTCAAAAATCGAAATATTCGACCAAAGACAAGGATTGTCAATCTTCTTTTGCAACATACTTTGACCTCAAGATCGGTGAATTTTAACAATCCTACTTCAAAAGTTTGCAAAGATCTTTCTACTATTTATGGAAATTATGAAATAAATTGGGCGCAAGTTATTTTGAATGAACTTCGTCCTAAAAATCTTGAAATGGGTGAGAATACTTTATATCATGGAATTTATCTCACTTAGATTTTTAACTGTTTTGGAGTGGATTTCAAAGGCGAAGAATTTGTTTCTAGAAAATTTTTCAATCATTCCAACATTTTGCTTATGAAAATTCCATTTGTTTTTCAACCTTATGAGACCCTTGCCGAAAAGGAAGTGCGTTTGGCTCATGAGGAAATGGAAGAAGAGGAAGAGGAAGAAGAAGAAGGGGATGAAATGGAAATTGAAGAAGAAGAAGATGAAACCTCTTTGGAAAGCATTGACTGTCCTCCTAATCCATCCACCAAAACCCTTCTCAAAATCAAAAGACAATTGTTGAGAATCAACGGATTCTTAAACGATCTGTTAGTAAGAAGTTGGACAAAATTTCATCCAAGATGAACAAGTTCATTTCCAAAGTCAGCAAGAAACTTGGACTTTCTTCATCGTCATCATCCTCTAACTAGTTTTATCTTTTCGTATCTTGTTGAATGTGTTTTAGTTTGTTTAATTCGAAAGTTTATATAGTTTGGTGTGTGTTTAATCATTGTAACATCTTAGTATGCAATGAAATGAAATTTCTTTTCTATTATCTACCTTATCTTATCTCCGGAATAAATGTTAGTATAGTATAAAAATATATATACACAATTATTCACAAAATCAAATTAGTCGTAATTTTTCACTAACCCATGTCAACATCCCCTCTATGACCATGTCGACATGTACTGGTCAGAAATGACAATTGATTTTGAATTTAAAATTTGATTAACAACCATATGTCTATTCATTTGAAACGAATTTCTACACCTATATATACCTATTTCTTCCAGAATTCTTCACTGAAAATTATTTCCTATCTTCTAATTCTTCATTTCTTTTACAAATTCAACTATGGCTAATCCAATTCACAATTTATCCGAAAATCTTGAAGAAACTCTTAATTCATTCAAGAGTATTCTCTCGTTAATTCTTTGTAACCAGCGACACATAGAATTGAGTCAAATGCAGATGATCAAGGAGCAAGAAAGGCATTTCGATGCAATATGATGGATGATTTTCTCCCTACACAAGGATGATAATGAAGCACATCCTCCAGTCTCTCTCACCATCGACAAAGATAATTGGGATGCTATTAAGGCAGATCCAATCTTTAGAGAAGAAGGATGGGTGGAAGTTCCACATAATGTTTGATTTTTATTTTGTTTGAATTGTTTGTTTGAATTAATTTGATTTGGTTTGGATTGATACTCGGTGTGAATTGATTTCTTAAATTGGTTTGATGGTTGCTACATAAAACATGTATATATATACATTGAAATGTATATAATCCTTGATTAGTTATCATGTTCATAAGGATAATTATTTCTTAGTCTATCTATTAAATATTCCATTGTACAGTTCATTAATACATGTACTCTAGTCCAAGAATGTGGGGGAGTTAGTTTTTGTTGATGACAAAGGGGGAGAAATATAAAATAGATTAGTTAGGCATAAATTAAGGGGGAGTTATAGATTAAGGGGGGAGTTATTAGGATAGAAGTAATATTTTATAAACAAAGTTTGTCATCGTCAAAAAGGGAGAGATTGTTAGTCCGTGAGATGATGGTTTTGATGACAACCGTAGAATAGATTATAAAATATAAATACCAATATTATAAGTTTAGATATATATGTATCTGCAGGTTTTAACCATGCAGGTACCAAGAATGAAGACTGTACAGTGTAGAGATTCAAGATATCAAGATTGAAGACCCATGAGTATCAAGAATATCAAGAGTTCAAGAATTTAAGTAATTTATTCTTTAATTAGAAATTTTTCTAAAACTCATAGAAAAGCACTGGCATCTTAAAATCCAATTTATTCATGGAATGGAATCCACTTCGAGCCGGTTAAAGGGATGGAACCCTAAGTAGGATGAAACCTACGAAAAATCTAGTGGAACATTGTTTTGTATGCGCTAAATTTTTATTCAAAATGAATTTTCAAAATTATATCCTGTTTTCAAAATGTTTTCAAAACCTTCCTTTTAAAAGCATCAAAAACCTCTATCCTGATTTTAGATAATTTTAGCCTCAAAATTATCTTTAATTTCAAAGTCAAAATAACTCTTGATTTTAAACTATCTTTTAAAATAATATATTTAACTTTTATATATTTATACTTAAGATTTAAATATAAAATTATAGTTAAATTTTATATATATTATTCTCTACATTTACTTATGAATTTTAACTATAGTCAAGTATATTAGAAAAGTTTAAAATAGTTTTAATATAAGATAAATGTTATTTTCAAAGAAAATGAAATCATTAAAATTTGCTTTGGGATGTTGACATGCCAATGGTGACCATGTCGACGTGGTGTCAGTTGAGTTCAAAATTTAAATTTCAAAAGAAGTGTCTATTCGCCATAACTCTTCATGAATGGACATGGCTGTTGTTCTTCTATAAATAGGGGTTAGTTTCAACGAATTTAAGATCAGATTTTTTGGTTTTCCACTCGTCTTCTTCTTTCACATTTCTTAATACATACTCTAACCATCAAGGTTTTAAATCTCGGATATCGGGCATGTTTCATCTCGGCGATTTTAGTGCCCCGATATCATACCGGGGGGATCCCGTACGAGAGAGTGCATCTCGAACGCCAATATCGGATTTACACCTCGGACCTAAAGTTCATCTCGGCACCATATCGGAGTATAACACATCACATAATTTATAGAAAAAATGCATGGTATTGGTTTATTTAATATTTATTGAATCAGTGCAACTAATCTCCACTATTCTAACTGAACAAATAATGCAATTATACTTCACCTACATGAAATTGTTCAACAAAAGTTACAAAACATCATCAGTTTTAGCAATTACATATAAGTAGATGAAAGGCGACAAAATAACTGAAAAAACGGGTTCTATACAATTACATATGCAGTAAGAATAACATAATAATAGTATTGGGAACTGATGCAAATAAAAGCAAATGCATATAAGAGATATCAGCAATAGAAGGGTTTTAGGCAATGTAAATCTACTTGTAGAAGGTTATGCAGTAAAAATAACAAACTAAATATACTTGCACATCTACTCTAAATTATAGTGCATATTCCATTTTTGAAAGATTGAATTTCATTAAAATAGAAACACCCCTAATTTACATATATGTAGAGAGTAAAGAGATTTGTCGAAGACGAAGCTGCAGACTCTCAAAAGCGAGATCGGTTTTTTTTAAAAGAGGGAGTTCGATTTTATCTCTGGAGAAGAAGAAGTTCGGTATTCTGATGAGGAACGTGATCTTTTGAGAAGTTGAATCAGGAAGAAAAGGGCTTTGTTCATTTTTTTATGATCGAATTAGATAAGCCTATTTTTTTTTGAAAAAAATAATATATCGGGGATATCTCGGAATATCGTTTCGCTCCAAATATCGGCTGATATATGTAAATTTCGGCCGATATAATCGAAACAAGATATCAACTGATATCTCATGTTTCGTTTCGCCCAAGCCTTCAACCGAGATATCGGTCGAGGTGGCCGAGATTTAAAACGGTGCTTACCATTACTCTGCCGAAATCAATATTGAATCATACTCGATTACTTCTAGTTTGATTCTCTATCACTATCTCAACAAGGTTCTCAGTGCTATTCAGAGTTAGTAATCTATTAAGTGAGAAAAGGTGTGATTGTGGCCTTGAAAATCAATCAAGCGAGAAAAGGTGTGATTGTAGCCTTGGTAAATCAATTAGGTAAACTTGTGGCCTGAAAATCACGTATCTCTACCCAAAGGATTGAAATTATGGAGATGTACATCGTAACCTTGAAATCGAGGGTGTAATTGTACAATTGCTTTTGAAAGGAAATATGTACTTGTGTTGCGGGATTGGATGTAGGGTAACTCCGAACCACTATAAAATCCGGTGTGTTCTTTCCTTTACTGCTTTTATTTTATATCTGCATCTGTGTTTGTTTCTGTGATTATCCCTGTATCTGTAGATTGCATACATCTATGTCTAAATTAACATAAACTCAAAAAGATTTAGTAATTCTTTATAAACACTATTCATCCCCCCTCTAGTGTTAATTCTAGCCTTAAGATTCGTAGTCCGCATTTCTTTCAGTTTTCTATGTTCGATTTAACCTTTTTGTGATGTTGTTATTTGAATACGGCCTTGAATATGATATAGGCTACATTTATATTATGCTATATGGGGATTCCGATTAAGATTGCATTTAACTCTTAATGAGTTCTTATGATAGATTATGGTGATTTGATGTTTCTTTATGAAGTTGTTGTATGGTTCCCATCCCTTATCCACTATACTTATAGATGTCCTTAAGAGAAACCATATGCATGTTACTTATTGAATTCCCTTGAAATAGATAGATGAATCACTGATGTCCCCTTTCTTATGAATGATACGATGAATAATATGTCTTTCCATTGGCAACAACGGAGTGATTCTCACCCTTTCGCTTATTACTGAGATCCTTGCTACTGATAAGTTTAGCTTGCCTGACCCGTGTGTTTTTCACTCAAGTCAGACCGAGTTGCAGGTTAGTTTGGATTGCTTCACTTCTTGGATCAGCGTGATAGCTTTTGTTGGACTTATCATTTTGGCTTGGATGTCATTTTTTTAGAGTCGTCTACTTTTGTGTCGTCTTATTGCATATTGTTTTGTGGGATGGGTGTATTTGTGATTTAGTAGTCCTTGCTACTTATATATGATGTATTACTATGGAGATGTGTGGCGATGTATGTATTATATATATACTCTGATCTGGGTTTTTTGTTCCATGACTAATGTTTTCTATCTCATGTATATTACATTATTTCTGAAATGGTCCAAATACACCATAGTGTGCATTAGTTAGGAACTAAGTGTGTCCACTGCTTATGAAGTAATAAAAAGAAAAAAAATTAAGACAAAATTGACATGCTTAGCTCTTAACTAACGTATTACTATGATGGTCGCCCTTAACCATCCCTATTCTCTGCATTAATAGACAGGATTACTTAGTAATTCTCTTTACTAATGTAGGTCTCGGTGTGGGGCGTCATATGGAAGCTACTTCATCTTATACTTGACACTAAATTTCCAAATGTGGAAGCCTATTTTATCCATGGAGGTTCAAGAATGTAGGTCGAAGAGAGGATAGCACGCTAGCTTTTCCGACTTCATTGTAATCGAGGGATGGTACAGGGTTGCAATCGAAAAATGGTGATAAGTATATGATGTTAGAGTTTCCATATGCAAACTAATTACTTACATCAGATAGCTGTTTGTCCACTATCGATAACTTGACCGATGTTGACTTAGGAAGTATGTGAAAGCTTCATGATTTCATATGGTTTGAGACTCGCTAGTGAGAACTCATTTCCATGAAATGTCTCTTGCTTTAAGGATTATATTAGAGATCCTTTTGGGACTCTTATATAGTCCACTTACTTCTGAAAGATTCAGAAATAAGTCAACCGAAAACTATCGATTGTTGGTTTGGGGAGACCGGGATCAGATAAGCATAAGTTATTTTAAAACTACTTCCAACCGGGATAAGCGTTTGAATTGAAGACATCTTGAAGATAATGGAAATCGAAGACATGGTTCTTTAAAGTGCAAAGGCTACTTTCTACTAATCCTAAGGGTGATTCCAAAAAGATGCAGCAGAAATAACGTCTTTGGTTTATTTATATCCTAAATAACTTATGTGGATGAATAGTATTTATTGATTTATGTTTGTTTCGGGCCAGATACGGTAATATGCAACAATCGAGGGGTGATCATATTCGGTATTGTCTAAGAATTAGTAGGCCGGTCCAGATTTGTAGAGGTGCAGTAGGTTTGCATCCTCGGTACATTTTCTCTAAAGATGTACTGTGTGGAAGGCAGTCCTTACCTTATCATTGTATGGAATTTATTTTTCAATACGTGCTTTATGGGTTTAGTTATATAATAAATATGTTTGATGTCAGATGCTAGCATTTCAGCTATGTTATATTTATTTTAAACCCTAGAAATTATTACAATATCACTGGATTTTCAAATAAAATGGTTTGGTTATCGTAAGGTAAAAAATCATCTGTGTTTATGTGTGGTGTGGTCTTACGAGATGCCATTATTTTGAAAGGTTTTATAACATTAATAATCCACATGATTTGAGTTTTTCTCATGCTGGTTTACTAGAATGATCTGGGTGTTGTTTCCTTATAATACTCAGGTCAAACCCAAGCATTTCCCCCAGATTTAGCAATAAACGATTAGAGCTTTATGAAACGAGCAGGATGCCTTCAAGACCTGGCGTATTTTTTTGTATTAATTAGAAATTGTAAGGATAAGCTTATAACCGTCCAGGATGATGATATGCTAGCTTTATTTGATTTTTTTCTTTGAATATTTAAGTTTCTTTTGTAAAGATCATATGTATACTATATATTACTCGTCACGATGTGATTCTATTCTGCATTTTCTTTTCTTTCACCCCAACAATCTGTCTTTTCGACACTCGAATCCTTGGCACTTGAATACCATAGATGTACTAGTGTCTACTTTTGAGGGTTAAAAAGCCAAATCGTCACAATTGGTATCAGAGCTAAAAGTTAAGCGACAACCATGACATGGGTGGGGTAAACTCGTTAGAGATAGGATAAGTGACACCCTAGAATGCATTTGAGTATATTATATACGAGAGAATGTATTTGTTGATACTATAAAAATGTTTTATAATATATGGAAATTGGTAAATGAAATAATTTTACTTAGATTTTATATAAAGGGACAATCTTGTTGTGTTATATAATTATTATTTTTGTGATTTTTTACTAGGGAATGACGATATTTATTTATCATCATTTGATTATTAATTATTTGTGCTCAGCCAGTTTACGAGCATTTGTTGTTAAGTGTGAACACCTTGTGAATTCAATTTCATGATTTGACTATAACGTGTTCGTTAACAATGCAGGTTTAACATGTTTACTTTGTTAAAATAGTTAATATAATAAAGGAAGTTAGTGCATGAGGATAGTTATAATAAATTTTGGTTTATAAGATATATCTTATAAAATAAAGAGGATTTTTGAGAATTTAAATCTCAGTGCCTTTGAGAAAGATTTCAAATGATTTTTGGAAAAAGTAATAATAGTACTTGAAAGTATTTATAAGTGTGAGTATTTACAAAGAGAATTTTGAGCACGATACGCTTTCTTGGGATGATTCGGGGAATAAGACTCGATTAGTTTTGAGATGATTTGGATAATCTTCTACATGACGATTGGATGTTTGCTTCGCGAATGTTGTACTACACTTTGTAGATTATTCCCTTTTTCATTGTACGATGGGAATAAGTTTGAATTTGAACAAACCTAAAATAAGTGTTAATGAATAACTTGTTGAAAGCTAAACTTGGTATGTGATTCTAAGATTTCTTGTTTTTTAATTTTAGGATATGAGAGCATTGAGGGAGGCATTTCTAGGGTCTAGAAAATTTTATGGATAGGCCATGAATATAGGGATATTTGATCTTTCGATATCCAATGAGGAGCTGGAGGAAGAGCCAGAAGAGGAACCAAAGGAGGAACTGGACATAGATTTAGAAGAGGATCCATAAGAGAAGCTGGAGAAAGAGCCAGAAGAGGATCGGGAGGAAGAGCTTGCGCTAAAGGATGAGGATGAGTTTATGTCTGAAGATGATGGGAACATCATTTGGGAGATGGAGGAACTGATAGTGGAGCACCGGGATATGGAATTGGAAGACCTTGTGGATGTTGAATAAGAAGACCTTATGGATGTGGAAGAAGATCTTGTGGATGTGGTAGAAGTGGACCTAGAGGAAGGCCTTGATGAGGTGTGGATGGAGGTAAAAGTGCCCGAGGGCTGGAGCATTTGGGGTGGTTGGATTTCTGAAGATGATGAGGTAACCATAGCATTGGAAGGGCCTATGATGGAGGACTTGGATGTAGAGAGCCCTCTGTGAGATGTGGGATTGTGCTGTTGGGGGTTGTTTTCTTTGGGTATTAGTATTATATATTGTTGTATGGATGTGCATCCTTATTATGTATCATAGCATGTAATCCCGCAATACGGGTTATGACTTTCTAGGTATTTAGTTGGGCCTTGTATGACTAAAGCCTAGTAGTAAACCTTGTATGGTTTGATATGGTTGATGGATGTTAACCCGGTTTTCAACCTTGTAGAGTTCGAAAGGAGTTAGAACATTCAGATTAATATAGAACGACTCGAAACTGACTGAAAGACCTAAAAGAGCATCACAAAAGTCTCCAAGAAGTATGGGCTAAAAATAGTCTAACTTTTCGGATCGACATTAATCCAAATTGGTCAATCATTGATCTTCGAAATATCTTGCACCACACTCCTATGACTCCACTAAGCGCACCCAACAAGTTTGGTAACATTCCAAGCATCAAAATTCAAGAAGTGAATGTTCATCTGATTCAGAATATAATTCACTCTAACTCATAGGTGAATCATCATCGAAATAAATCAATAAACTACGAAATTACATGGGGAGCATCATATCGAAGCAAGGAAGACAACCGAGTAGTCAAAGCATAAAAAATGCTTATCTATTTTGATCTACACTGATCCGATCAAATTGGATCGGTACCGATCCAAATAGATTGTTTCGACAACCTCCAAACTTCTTAAGCTTCCTCTACATGAGGACTACAGGCTTCTGGCAAGGCAGCTCTTGCCCAAATGCTCTCCAACTCCGATAAATACAATCCTATCTGCAATATGAAAGGGGTCAATGGACTGGCTTCTGCAAATCTTCCATTACTGTTCTTCATCTTCTTCTCCCACACAGTTGTCACAAAGGAGTAACGGAGATCCTTAGGTTGCCCCCAAGGACTTGTGATTTAGATATAACTTAGGTGATTTAATCATATCATAACCCAAATAAATATATTATAACCTAAATCAATCTTATAACAGCAATCAATTAATAAAAGATATAAAGTGGACGCAAGCTTTGTTAACAACCAAACCACTATAAAATTATTGTGTCTATTTGCTATTCTGCCCTTTTTTCATTCATTTTCTATATTGTATGCTTTGGGAAATAGGGGTGATACTTTCACACACAATCTAGGGTGTTGATCCATTTTTTGAGTTAATCTTTTGTTGCTTTTACTGAAAAATTAACTTAGGCATAGATCTAGCTCTCTACTTGGAATACTGCTGCTTTAGAAGTTAGATCCAAAGATTTTGCATAAGTTATGGTGCCTAGAAGAACATTAGACTAGGCACAACAACTTGGGGATTCATGGAACGTGCTCTTGCAGCGATTCTGAACTTAGGAGCGAGGACGCTGCTAGAGGATATGGTAATTGTTGATTCCAATTCTGAGGATGACACTCCGCTTAAGGAAGATGGGCCAGAGCTACGTGCTAAGGTTCAAAACAATGGAAAGAACTCCATACCGCTCTAGTGCGACCATCTTCAAGTCAATGGCACCCTACAAGCCAATGGCCCTTCCAAAGAATGGAGAGCCTAGGCTTTAGCTAGCTAATTAAGAATGTTTGCTTCAAACAGCTGGCACGACAGCCGACGGTTGACCCATGGAGGACCGGGCAAGTGGTCATCAAAAATCATCGAAATGGTCACCAAAAAATTCGCTTCAGGGTCAATCTAAACTCGGACCCAAAGGAATCACCCATTTGACTCGAAGCAGATTTTGGAAATTCTAGCCCCAATTCCAACTCAGGTAATCGCCCTTTTAACTCGAACCAGACCCATAAAACTTTGGCCTGAAGTAAGACTTGGGTAAGACAAATATTTCTTGAGTCAGACTCCAAGCAAATTGTCATCGACCCTTCAACATCGATCTACCCATAGCTGGAGCATATAAACTCCAAACCTCTTGAAATTTAAAATGTAACCTTATGGGGCCTTCCTTGTCACCCCATATTGATCTCGTCTAGTTTGGGAAATTTGGCATTCATCACATATCGGTATTTTCAATGATTTTAAACATTGGACAGCCGAGCATACATTATTAATGAGCATTACAAACAACCCGAACTTGAAAACTGATGGGGCTGACAACGATCAGGGTTCCACACTGAGCTGAACTTCATTTACTGAGAAGGGAAGACTATCCTGAGAAGTTCATTGTGCCTACTATGCAATCTTGCAACAAGACGATAGGCCCCAAAATAGCACTTGCATAAGTATAGTTGCATAAGGATGGAGCTGGGACAACAGATGTTGACAATGCAAATGTTTCCCAATCTTCTTGGAGGGTGTTGCATCTGCATGGTGTACTAGGCTTCCACCAAAATTCATTCAACCTTTGATGAAATTGAAAGGAGATTTCTGAAACAGTGTTGACTCTGTACCGCATGACCAAAGGATGTGATGCTTCTAGCCTGCAACAGACCTAAAGAACCACAAGATGGTGAGGGACCTAAAGGAGCTTAGGGACCTCCTGCTCTAGTATAACCACTAAGACCCAACGGAGAAGCACCTAGGCCAACTGACGTAAGGAAGGTTATCAAATAACACATTAGGTAGCTAACTACTATGAAATGGGGAAGTAACCTAAAGCGATGCCCTCTTATCCATCTTTACTTACTTTCATTTTACAAGTGAGCCTTACTAGGACACTGGGGGCATTGTAGACAACACTTTAAAGGGAATGCTTTTATGACTTCGAACCATGAATGAGAAGCAAAGACTTACTAACCACCTAGTTGGTGGGTCATATCGACCCCTCCTTTTGAGAAATGACGTAGCATCAGAAGCATCGAGAAGACATGTTCGAAGGGTCATCAAATAAAAAGATACAACCCCTACTCTTTGGGAACCAATAAAACTGTGTTCCTAGTCGAACCCCAAAATACCTCTTGAAGTTGACAAATTATTGCTTTAAGGCAGTCTGGTCAACTGTCTTCTGATCAAAAAAATCCTTCACGAACTAATGTGTCATGATGGCAAACCGGTAGATCGACGTCATCTGATCCAAAAAACCCTTCAAAAATCTGAAGGTACTTCATGAACTAAAGTGTTGTGACGGTGAACCGGTAGATCAGAGGTGTCCATGAAGGTCCTTTATGAATGAATGCGTCGTGAAGGCAAACCGGTAGATCTACGGTCATCTGATCCAAAAACCCTTCGCGAACGTGAAGGTCCTTCATGAACTAAAGCATCATGAATCGACAGTCATATGATCCAAAAACCCTTTTCGAACGTGAAGGTCCTCATGAACTAAAGCATCATGAAGGTGATCTGGTAGATAAACGGCCATCTGATCCAAAAACCCTTCGCGAACGTGAAGGTCCTTCATGAACTAAAGCCTCATAAAGGAAAATCGCTAGATTTGAGTTCATCTAATCCAAAAACCCTTCACGAACATGAAGGTCCTTCATGAACTAAAGCATCATAAAGGTGAACCGGTGGATCAGCGGTCATCTGATCCAAAAATCCTTCACGAACATGATGGTCTTTCATGAACTAAAGCATCATGAAGGTGAATCAGTAGATCAGCGGTCATCTGATCCAAAAACTCTTCACGAACGTGAAGGTCCTTCATGAACTAAAGCGCCATGAAGGCGAACCAGTAGATCGGCAATCAGCTAATCCAAAAACCCTACGTGAATGTGAAGGTCCTTCGTTAACTAAAGCACCATGAAGGCGAACCAGGAGATCAATGGTCATTTGTCCTAAAAGCGCTTCACGAACGTGAATGTCTTCATGAACTAAAGCATCGTCACGGCAAATCAATAGATCAGTAGTTAGCTGATTCAAAAATCCTTCAAGAATTATAACGCCGTGAAGGCGAACTGAAAGATTAGCGGTCATCTGAACCAGAACCCCCCCAAAGTCAACAAAGTAACGCTCTGAGGCCACAAATCGACAATCTCATCAGTCACTCCATAGAAGTAACAACGATTGATGAAAAAACGACACTTAATTCCAGAGCTTCGAAGTCGCTCAAAAAAACTGCACCAAAACTGAGCTGGTCTTGTGGTTAACAAAGGCCAAATTAAATCAATCCAAGATTCAAAACCTAGGAAAACCAAGTATCTCAGATCACCAATATATAACTCTTCGAAGAAAGAGGCTTTTCCACGCTTTAATCATCTAGAAGACATAGTCGCATCCACTGGATCAGAAGCAACTAGTCAAGTTGTGAAGAAACCCTGGATATTGTTCAAGCGTGCGAGTATCCCAGCGGCATGGGGGAACCACACACACTTGAATAACCACACAAAAAGCTGAGACTAATCGTACCATAGCTGCGTTATGCCCGATCGAAAATTATGGCATTCTGACAACTACGGACATAATGGCCTGGCTAGCGCAACAAATGAAATAGAGGCGTAGTACTCGCTAACTCCTTCCCAACTCTTCTTTTGCCACCCTTACTGACAAGTTCCTCTTCCTTTTAGACCATGCGCCAGTTGAAGACCTAATCTTTGAAGTTAGTTTGAACCAAAACTAAGAGTCTTGCCCTGAGCTCCCAAAGGCTCTTCTTTATATCCATTTTCACACGATCAGCTACAGATCTTTTCACCATGGCAACCGATTTATTTGGTCGTGCACATTTTCCCGAAACATAGAAGGATCATCCAAGCTACGGTTACTAAATTCAAAAACCGCTTATCTCTTGGAACCGATGTAGCCACGTTCCAATGAAGTCGCGTACTTCTTAGGCCTAGCATCTCATAAGACGCACACTTCCTAGGCCTGGCATCTCATAAACCAAGCACTTCCTAGGTCGTGCATCTCATAAGCAACGCACTTCCTAGGCTGCACATCTCACAAGCCGCGCACTTCTTATGACACGCATCTCAGAAGCCACATGCTTCCTAGGCCATGCATCTCATAAGTCGTGCCTTGAATCAATAAAACCGCTTCCAAGAAAGCATATGATAAGCCGCGCATCTCTTCTTGGGCAGTGAGATCACTTTCAAGAAAGCGTCAAAACTCTTCTGCTCGTGCCATAAGTCGGGCATCGCTTCTTGAGCCGTAGAGCCATGTTCTCGAAATGCGAGCTCATCATGTTGCCTAAATGCTAGCGACGTCGAGAAGGTCTCAACTTTACTAGATCGACAGGTCATATCAACATCATGTCCTTTTAAGAACCGGTGTCGCTCTAAAAACATCGGGAAGGCCTGAAGCTTTTGCATGCACCCCATAAGTCATGCGTCGCTCCTTGGATTAGTGGAATCGCATTCAAATAAGAACAAACCCACTTTGCACATCTCGTAGGCCTCACAGCCGCTACTTGTCACCCCAAGTAGTCAATGTCACTCTAATGCCATCGATGACTTGTTAAAATTATTTTAGTATTCGTATTATCCCGACAACTCCAAAAACCTTGTTTACTACAGGATTAACAAGAATCAATCCATGCTACTCAAAAGGACCAACATTGCTCTCGTAGTGTCACAAAGCTCCCAAATAAAAAAATCAGCAAAGAAATCAGGTCTTTGAACAAATTCGATATGCAAAATATCTAAAGTCAAGGAATTTAAGTGACCAAAATCATCAAAGATAGCAGATGCGACGTAACTTTGATTAGGGGCATCCAGGTATCCAGCCAGAACATCAATTGTTCAGAATAACCAACCCCGTGGACTGGGGAACACATAACACACTAACGCTTGTTCAAAATAAAAAAAATTGATCCATGGTTCTGTTACACTGAGCAGAGAATTCCGCAATCGCAACAGCGAAGTATAGTACGTTGAATGACTTTGGAATTGAGGGAAACTGCTCCAATCTGTTAGACATCAATATTGCCTCAACAACATCGAGAGATCCAGAGCGTCATATCAACAAGAAAATCGAACTCCTTAAAATTCATCATCACTAAGAAATAGACGTTAAAATAAGGAACTTACCGTCAACTAGATATAGACTCATCTTTCAGCAATCTGACATCGCTCGGAGACTAGCGACGTTAGGAAGGATAACTCTCAGTCGTCATAGATAAATCACAGCTTAGACTTTAGCTATTCTTGGCATAATCAATCATGTAGGGATCGATTAAATACCTCGACTCCTGCTTGTGGAAAACAAGATGTTATCTGGGGATAGACAACGACAAGGAGAGAACATTTAGAATCGAGAAGCTAAACCATTGATTCTCGAAGATTGAAACCAATGAATAAAGAGGGTACTGGGGACAATGTTAATACCCTAGCAGAGCATATATGGCGGGCATAGAACAAACAAAGTTAATAATCATAGACTCAAGGCAAGCACTACCAAACTCTTCCTATCCATGATCGTGATGGGAAGAGTAAAGGTGTAATGGGGGCAATGTAAGGACTCGCCCTCATAATATCTAACTTTAATAAGTTCTTAGAGTTAAGTGCTTAGGAATAAAAGGTTTGGATGGAAGCCAATTTGCAACAAAAATCTGTCGAAGGAATTCGACCCAACATAAACTAGAGTAACCATGGAATTGGTTAAACAACGACCTGTACTGTTAAACGGAGCACTTGACAGTTATAAACAAGCTATGGAGCACTTGACAGTTATAAACGAAGCTAAGTAACATACATGCTTGAAAATCACATCTTTCTAGAACGTAGCATATCATGGAGTTAAGTAACATTGAGAAAGCAACCATATTAGGTTAAAAGGAATCCACTCAGGTTTATAGGATCGAATGAATGATTCGATCCTACTCAACATGACTTTAACGTTGCCGAAGGACATGCACCACTGAGAAAAGACTTCTATATTCCAATCATCAAAGAGCTAGTTTCCGAAGACCGAAACTAGTAGCCAATTGGATTAAAGGCACCACCAGACAGATGAGAAAAACGATCCCAACCTCTTGAGTGTAGGTGTTGCCTCGGCAACGCTGAGGCTTGCTCTCATTTCCTAAGTACCAGCGTTGCCCTGGTAACACCAGGAAACTTTCTACTTATTAAGTAGTGGTGTTGGCCCGGCAATGCCAAGAAACTTTCTATTTCTTAACTAGTAGTGTTGCCCCAGCAACGCTGTGAAACTTTCTGCTTCCTAAGTACCTCCCCAGCAATACTGGGAATTTTTTTATTCAATATGTACCAAGATTGCCTCGACAATGCTAAGAAAACATTAATCTACAGTGTTAATGAGAAACACTCAACGTAGTGAACCATCTATGCACCAGCTTTCGAGATTGTAGTTGGTCCCCAACTACTGTTGTCTTCGGAAAACCACTGTTGCCTGAAGATGGGCAACAACAGTAAGACATGTCCTTCCAAAGGTCAATCGGATGGTTCGACCTTACATCTTAGGAATTAGCCACTACCCAAGGAGAAGATGGTGCCGAAGTGAAATCTCGGGGATCGAGCTGCTCACGTAGTAGTTTCCAAAGATAGAAACCGGTACACAAACGAACTTCCAGTATTCAACCTAGGAAATTTGATGCCATCCAGAGATAGGCAGCTTCAAGAGAAGTTTGCTTGGAACCAAGTAGCTAAGTTTCCAACTCTCAATGGTAGGAGTGACACATGAACATGAATTCCATGACGATGTTGGCAGTTAAGCGAGGCATGCACGGTGACAAGTAAGGAAATCTCTTAGACAATCAAAAATCGTTGGACCTCCTTAATCCTAGAATAGGATTGGGCGCCAGATTGGGGGCAATTGAATCATTTATCCCACTATTTTCCATCTCTTATAAATGCCCAAATACAGGCATTTGAAATAGCTAGTCCCTTGAATAGGGATGAATGCACAAATACTTGGTTGAAAGAAGCATCGCCAAGTCCAAACATGAATAACCAAGAGATTGGTTAAATAACGGTTTTTTCTTGCAAAATAGAGCATGCCTGTAACAAAATTACGAACCACAAAAATGAAGGATTTAACATGTAGAAATTTACTGTCGCTCAAAGCCTAGTGATGACAGGAAGGGTAGATGACCCACTTAAGGTACGATTAGATCACTTGGTCCAAACATGCAAAGGGAATGCCATAGCCCGAAGATTGGAGATGCTAAGAAGAGACCCATAAAATGAAACTATTAGTACATTAGCTTTTGATAAAAAAGCAAGAGCATGATCGAGACCTTATCTCTGCCTTTTGGAATCTCGCGTTATCCGAAGATCGACAACATCAAGGAAAAATCCATAAAGTTGAGTCATCCGTACATGAGTTTTAGAAGATAGAAACCAACACATTGTTAGGATCTCAACACTAGATTCAAAAGAAATTACTTTAGCAAAAGATTCCAAAAATGAATCTTTCCAATACATACTGACATCACTATACAATGCAGAGCTTGGAATCAAGTACCAATGTACCTAGTTCGCGAAGATAGGATCTATTGTGTTAATCAAACTGGGACAATCAAACGTATTGCTTCAAAGACCTAGTCTCTCGCTTTTTGGAATCTCGCGTTATTTGAAGATCCACAACATCAAGGAAAAATCCAAGAGTTGAGTCATCAATGCATAAGTTTTAGATGATAGAAACCAACACATGATTAGGATCTCAACACTAGATTCAGAAGAATTTACTTTAGCAAAAGATGCTGGAAATGTATCTTTCTAATACATACTGACATCATTATAAAATGCAGAGCTTGGAATCAAGTACTAAAGTCCTTAGTTCCCGAAGATAGGATCTATCGTGTTAATCAAACTGGGATAATCAAACGTATAGCTTCGGAGGCCTACACTCTCGAAAAAATATCGACTTAGTATCTAGAGTAATCAACCCAACGGACAAGGGTATATACACCAATACTTTGTCAAATGAACTCAACTGAGCATGAACTCGACTGAGCATGAACAAGAACAGTCAGAGAACTGGCTAGAACTAGCTACTTCATAGTTTTAGAAAAAGCAATTCTCCAAACTAAGAAATTAAGCTAATAGTCCCCGGAGACAGAAGCTGGTGTGTAGGTTGAATTCCAAAAACCACAAAGGAAGGATATTTGCAACCGAATAACTTATGCATTAGTTTCCAAAGACTGTAGCTGTTCCTGATCAAACTTCAACTACAACTTTAAAAGAGTAACTATACCTTATAATTTAACCATGCTCAATCATTCCGACACAAGGGAAATAGAAGGTAAAACCTAAGCTGTAGAGGATCCAGCTTCTAGTGGAATGGAAGTTCCTCTTCCATACTAAAGATAGGATGACCAGAAAGTCATCTTCAACAAAAAAACTTGGTTCAATATTGTTGGGGTATGTTTACTTTGAATAAAATCCTCGTATGACCAACGCCCGAAATCCAAGGAAAGTCGATGTAAGTCGAAGGGCATTGGCCGAGGCCAGAGCATATGTTATATATACAAAGTGGGTCTAGTGAGTTGAGCACCATGAACGAACCATCCTTAATACATAGCTTACCCATGTTGTACTTTAAGATTATCTTTCTTGGAACTTACCCATTATTGATGAGAAATCAATACCGAAACCGCTGTCTGAAGCGAGTGGAAAGCTTCTCTTTTCAGGAACACTGAAAGTGTAGAACATGAAATGAAATGTGATGGAATCATCCACTATATCCAATTTTGGAATAAATTATCATGCTAGCATTCAAAACGACGATCAAAACTTAGCCAATTCCTCGAAAAGAGACAGTTGAAGACAGAAATCAAGATTTGGCTCCGGAACAATGTATAGAAATCCAAGGCAAAACTCAGCTTTACCACCAATCAAGTATAATCCAAGATTCTACCATCTCCCTTCAAGATTACCTCCATCCCGAAATCATCACAGGGAGTTTCTATACAAACGAAAGCACTACATAATCTTTAGGGTTTAGATAGCTTTGCCAGTATAGACAAGTTGAATTCTAATTAAACCTAGAATAAATAGTTAATGAACAACCAACAAGTAATTGACCAAAAGCAGTATAAGTGAAAGAAAATTCCTTTGAAATATTTTCAACCCTAGTCAACTCCAACTCATCACATTGGAACTACTTACCAACTAAAGGCCCCGTGTAAATTTCAGGGCAAAAATTGCATCCTCAATATTAGGAAACAAAATTAGAATTGAAGTCAAAAATGGACAACTAGTCAAAAGTGAAATGAACTCAATTTGGAGTAAGTGTTCAGATCGATGTCGATCCGATCCAATTGGATCAATACTGACCAAAATTGATGCTTCTAAATGATCCCAAATTCCTCTTACATGTTTTATATGATATTCATATGCATTCTAGAAATTATCAATTCCAGATCACTCCGTAATCACGAACAATGGGGATTCACACTAAGGACTGAACAGATAACTAGTACACATAGATAGGTTTTCAAGATAGCCTGACATGAACGTCAAAACTCCTCGAAACAGAAACCCAAAGATAATCACTGCCAGAGCGCACCATCTCTTCAACGAAAGTGTACTCTGGGAAAAAAATTTAACTGGGTTTTGGTCTAGCAAAATTTAAAATGAGTTAGAACATTAAATTAAGCTAGAATGACTCAAAACTTTACTCAAAGACTTAAAAGAGCATCACAAAAGTCTCCAAGCAGTATAGGCTAAAAATTACCTAACTTTTCGGATCACCATCAACCCGATCCAATTGGATCGACACGATCTGATCCAATTGGATCGGCACTGATCCGGATTGGTTGATCAATGGTCTTTAAAATCTCTTGCATCACACTCCTATGACTCGACTAAGCTCACCAATAATTTTGGTAACATTCCCAGCGTCCGAGTTCAAGAAGTATAGGTTCATCTGATTCAGAATATAGTTCCTCTAACTCACAGGTGAATCATCATTGAAACAGTTCGACAGGCTACGTAATTACATGGAGAACATCATATTGAAGCAAGGAAGACAACCAGTAGTCAAAGCATCAAAAATGCTTAACTATTCGGATCGGTATCGATCCGATCCAATTGGATCGGTACCGATCCAAATAGTTTGCTCCGATGTCCTCCAAATTTCTTGGGCTTCCTCTTTATGACGACTACAGGATTCTGGCAAAGCAGCTTTGGCCAGAATGCTCTTCAACCCCTATAAATACCATCCTATCTGCAACATGAAATGGTTTTCTGGACTGGATAGTGCAACTCTATCATTACCATTCTTCACTCTTCTTCTCACATACAATTGTCACAAAGGAGCAACTGAGATCCTTTGGTAGCCTCCAAATACTTGTGATGTAGATCTAACTTAGCCGATTCAATCATATTGTAGTCCAAATCTATCTTGAAAAGCGGTCAGTTCTTAAAGATATAATGTGGATGTAGGCTCTGTTAAAGCTGAACCACTATAAAATTCTTATGTCTCTTTACTGTTACTGCTCTTTTTTCATTTATTTTCTATATTGTTTGCTCTGAGAAACAGGGCTGGTGCTTTTACACTCAATCCAGGGTAACATTCTATATTGTTTTAAATTTTTTGTTTTGCCTTTTCGGCACATTGTTGCTCTTACTGTCAATGTGCACTTTGTTTTTAATAATAGAACTTTTGAAAAATAAAAATTGAGAAGTAAGTAAGGTCTAACTTTTGAACCCATTTGATAAATAAGAAATAGTTAGTACTTTAAAATGTCTTTTATCGATGTTTTTGTAACATTCTAAGATAAAAATAGTAATGAGTTAAAAACACCACATTTCTTTAAAAATATGTTTTTTTATAAAAATCCCTTATTTACAAAAGAATTAACCATTTTGATAATTAAAGACCGTGAAAGGGGAAACATTTGTTGAAAATGAACGAAGAGTTTCATAGTTTTAAAAACTTATTAGTTTTGTGGAAATAATGTTAAAAACAAACATTTTGATTCAAAAAGGTAAAGCAAAAATATTATGACTATCACATAAACTTAAAAGAAAAGAAATAAATCGAAGTTAGACCAATATGTTTAAGCAATTGTCTATGGAATTTGGAAGCCTTGAAATGGTTGGGACAGAGGTAAAAAGGAAACATGGGAATTTAGTGACCTTTTCAATCAATAGTGGAATTGGAGAATATGGCACTAGGTCGAACTTCTTGTAGTAGTGAAGAGTAAATACAACCATGTGTCTTTCCACCCAAGCATGGTTTGAATTATTTTAGTGTGAGAAAGTTTGGAAAGTATGATTTGGATAGACATATTTTTAAATAAGGAAAGAGTAAGCCGATATGTTTTATTTTATCAGAGGATGCTGCTGAAGTAAGAAGTTTTCTAGTTTAAAGTTTAAAAGAGCCAAGTAGGGTCTACTTCAATCCTTGTATGGTTCGTTATGTGATAGATGGGCATTTCCTTGAGTTACTAGGCAACCTAAACTGGAAAGTAAGTGTAGGAACGACGCTATAGCAATAAGGTAGGTACCATATAGGTGAGAATAAGATACCTGCATGCTATGGGCAGTCCAGGTAATGGTCGGTACCATGTAGGTGAGGATATGATACCTATAGGCTATGGCTGGTCCAGGTATTGTATTGTTCCCTTGAAGGCTACGGGTAGACCAGGTGGATATGAGTGGGAAAATATATATTTTATTAGATTTATAGCATAGTAGATGTTTTCCATGTATGCTTATGTAAATCTTAGAATTGTGATGTTAGAATTTTCACATATTTGATCTGGAAAGATGTAACGACCCGATATTTTCAACCATTCGCATTCAATGGCGAACTTGAATTGTTCAAAATACCGAATTGAAGTTTAAAATTTGGCAAAACACAGAATATACAGTAAATAAATAAATCACAGATCACAGACACAGAGTAATAAAATGCAGCGGAAGTAAAGAGATAGTAGTTCGTGAACCTACTATATAAATACATCAGAGTTAACAAGATACAACAGAAGTTCAATACAATAATCAAGTACAAAGCTGAATATATCACTGGAATCAATTGGATAACTGGAATCAACTGAATACTGAAATTGAAATAGATAGCTGGATCTTCAAGCAAAGCTCCAACTCCGAAGATGAGTCTCTAATGTTGTATCACTCAGTCTGACCCGAGCGTAAAGCAGATACACAAAACACTCGAGTCAGGACATACATACATATACAATGTAAACCAACTCAAGTGAACTGTAATATAAGGTACAAGTAACTTAAAGGATGCTTGGGACCGTCCATCCTCTAAGGATCCGTTAAACTATTTACTATGTAGTAATATTTCGCTATTATAATAATGTCTATAGTAAAATAAACTTACTTTTAAATAGCGTTAAGTGGTTACCCATATAGCCCTTAACACGTAATAGTCTCAGTAGTCCATCCAGTATCATGGTCCCTCCTAATCGGGAAGCAACCAGAGGATACTACACGGGCTACGGGAGAAAACCAAACTCGTACAAGGCTCATTAGGTTAGGTGGCATGGCACAACAAGGCAATTCCAGGGTAGATATACTAATTACGCACACAAGCTGGTGGTAACGCGTAACAGCTACTACCGTCCACCTCGAGCCACACCCCAAAATCGAAAATCAAAAGTAGCCACCAAATCAATCTCAAAGTCGGAAAATAATATCGAACGAGTGTGTCCGATAAGAGGGGCTACCTCCTTGGCCCGAGATTGCTCATGTTTTAGCCACCTTAAGCCATCTCACAGAAGTCGGGTCCGCATACACGGTTGTTAAAGTGGTTTTCGGACTTAGCAAAGAGTATGACAACTTCCGATCCCGGTCTCTTTAACAACCAAACATTATTATAACCCATGGATATTTACTTCAAAATCATTTATACTTTCAAAACCAGACTAGCTTGTACATTTCCAAATCATATCATTTCTTTCAAAATAGCATACACTTTCAAAACAAAAATATCATACTCATTTCAAAACTGTATCATAATAGTATCATTTCCATTTCAAAACTAATTCAATAATATATATCATTTAAATAAAACCCAAATTTCCAAATCGCTGAATATTTCCTTCAATTTATTAAACTTGAAATATTCCTTTAAATCACCTTAACCCAAACCACTTTATAAGGTCATATTCTTAAATCTTCCATTTCCAATAAGTTCCAAATTTATATATTTAAAGACAATTCTTAATTAAATACTATTTTCAGTAATTTCATTTCCAAAGCCATATTACTTTCAAGTTATAACAACTCCGAAACCAAATATTTTGAAACATATTTATTTAGACCATCAAAATTCAGTGTCAATATCTTCCAAACAAGATTCATTTAACCATTTAAATTCAATGTCAAATAATATTCATTTCAAAGTTGTAGCATTTATAAGTTTATTCATTCAGTTATAAACTTTCCAAAAACATTATATATTTCAACAACATTAAAATTCAATTTTTAGCCAATTCAACTTATAAAAAATATTTCCCGCTTCAAAATATTCATTTGGATATCATTTAACTTATGATTTAATAAAAAAAAATTATCAATAAATATCCAAATTAAACTATAATTCATTTATTAAGTCAAAAACACATTTTTTTACTTCTTTTATTTCAACAAATAACTTACCACTTTATTTTAAAATACCCACTTCATAAATAAGACTAAATTCCATTTATTTACTTAACTTAACAATTTCAATTAAAACCAAATTTCCAATTATCAATTTTAAGTCATATTTTGAAAATACACTTTTCCACTTAAATCATAATTATTCAATTTCCAAACATTTCTGTTTCATAAATAAAGTAATTTATCATAGTAAATTTAAGGATCGATTTCTTTACATATTTATTCATTTAGGCATCAATTAAACTATGATTTCAGGCTAAATACATTTATTACAAAATGTACAATTAAAACTATATTTCATTGTTTTATCAATTCAAAGGACATCATTTATTATACAAACATATTCATTTCATAAAATAAAAATTGACTTCAATTATCAAGCTAGACTTTAAAATTCCATATTAATTAACTTTAATTATTAAGTTGTTTATCACAATTAAAGCTCTTTAAATTACCATTAAAACCAAATAAAGATTTTTAAATTACAATCTAAATCAGTCATCAACTTATAAAATTTTAACTTGTTGAATGCCATTGTCTCTTTATATTTTAAATCATCAAATCAAATTTCAAGGTAAAATTTCATATTTTTTAAATATTCAAAATACTTAATAAATTTTTAGGAAAATATTACCTTAAAAATATTAAACCATGGGCATGTATAATATTTTCTAATCTAGGTCAAGTGATGCGGATATATATCATTTCAATCCGTAATTTAAAAGAAAATCCGGGTTCTATCATTTCAAACCCGCAATCCCAAGTAAATAAATAAAATAAAAATCAATAAAATTACTCGAGCCTATCATTTCAGCCCATAATGATTTTTCCTTATTCTAAAATTTGTTCGGGTATGTATCATTTCAACCCATAGTGAAGGGGAACTTGCAGTGTGATAACAGGAAATAAAATAACAGTATAGCAAATAATATCATATTAGATAATGAATAAATATATATAAACAGGATTTAACATCATGTAATCACATCACAGGAATAAATGAATGACATATCAATTTATATAGATTCACTTGTCATCATTTTACAATTATATAAGTATGTAATGTCTAGAGTGAATAAATCACCTTTTTGAAAGCTAGAATCAAACTCAAACACACATCCAAACTCCACAAAGCACGGAAAGGCACGACAAAGCACGACTATATTTTTCAATGGATGAAGAGTAATATCCAAACTTGTAAACAACACAATACATACATATGTAAGCAATGATTCAATACAAAAGAATATAGATAAAACAATGAAAAGATAGGAAATAAAATGACATAACCTTGATAAATCAAATCAAGGTGATCAATACATGGCTTGATTAGGGTTTGTTATCAAACTTTGGTGATGTATGCTTCCATGGTGGTCACGGCTAGGCTTTGGTGGTGAGGAGGAGGAGAGGTAGGCTAGGAGGTGGAGGCCGAGCTAGCATGAAAACCAAAAGAGAAAATCGAAAGAGAAAGGAAGAAGAAAGTAAGGAGAAGCCATGAAAATTAAGAGCTTGTTTTATTTTTTTTCTCTCATGCAAAAGGAAATGAGATAAGAAAGTTTTCACATGAATAAAAAAAGAGGCGGCTAGGGTTTAAAAGAGCCTTGAACGACTATGTGATAAGGTCTAGAAATGAAAGGTTAGCAAATAAAAAGGCACAATTTACGGAGAAAGAATCTCGTCTATTTTTTTCCTTGTTTGCGCGCAATGAAAGGGCAATAAATAAACAAAACAAGTAACCAATATCTCATGAAATTCCTAAGGTATTATTAAAAGTAAAATCAATCAAAAATAAAATAAATATATTCAAAGTTTATACAAATAAAACAGAAAATAAAGATTAGAGAAACAAACATAGGGAAATAGAAAATAAAATATAGAAAGTCATTTTTGTGTAAACACTGTATTTTTATCTAATTTAAAAAGTATAAGTTTAAATTCACGATAAATCCATATTAACATTGGTTTGTATACTAATACATTAATAACTTTCCAATTCATCCAAATTTCAATTTCATAGTAATTAATTTCATTTACCTACAATAATCCATTTTATTATAGATTACATTCCAATTAAATAAAAATTGCTTCCAACAATTTGATTTGGTTTAATTGTCATCTTTATACTAGGTCCTTTATTACCCTATATATCTAGTTACAATAGTTTTATATTCCATTACACTAATCTACTCCTATTTTGATCTTAAATTTGTATTAAATGTTACATTTCTAAATGTGAAATCTTGTCAATTGTACACATTAATTAAGGTTTAAAACCAATTAATTAATTAACTTAGTTCCATTTCTTTTACCACTTTATTACTTTATAAATAAATTTACGTTTCTATTTAATTCATACATTCACACCTCCCGTTACTGCACTAATTCTCATTAATGACATTAAAGATTTCCTATTTATTTTATAGACTAAATAGGCAACTTATAATAGCTGTAACCATTACCCTTTAATTTACACTTAAGTTTATTATATTCAACTAATTATTATAATTACCTTCCTAATATTGAATTCATCAATTACTATTAATTATATTAATTCATTTATTTATACACCACTTACCCTTATTTACTTATATTCAAATTTATACTCAAATATAACAGTTACAACTAAACTAATAGACCAATTAAATAGTAACTTATAACCGTTATTATTACTTTAAGTCACATTAATGAATTCATTATTGTTTACAAATCAAATGTTACAATTACTTAATTAACACTGATTTACTTCAATTTATATTAATCATATATTATCTCATTAATGATTCAACATTCACACTTGTGATTTCATTATTCACAACAAATGTTACCATTCTTATATACTCAATCTTTATTCAAGAGTCATTTATTTCATATTATTCCTTTTATAAATTTAAATGTTTGCATTAGTTTCCTTACATTAATTTATAGCCAAGTATACCAATTTTCATTACTTCACTAAATTGCAATTTCATTTCAATTGTTACTAATTAGTTCTAATTACCATCATTCAATTTTTAATTAAATTACCAAAAATTATTAACTTAACAAATTAAATTATTGAAAATTTTACGGGTCGTTACAAAAGAGTTGGGTGTTAGTAGTCCTTGAATTTAGTATTGGGTAATAGCAGTCCCTAAAACTTATAGATCATGTGATAGTTCTGGATTTGTAGATTTAAATGACCAATGCAAGAAAAATGCAAATTAATTTGTCATGATAAACTGTTGGGATCTAGGTAATACTTTAATTCATTGGAATGTAGTGGTTTGCAATGTAAATTTATATGGATTATCAAGTTCACATTTATAAATAAAATGTATCGTTTAAAATGACAAGAAATACACCAAAAAGAAAGATATGTATAAAATAGGGATACTTACCGTATTTTGCACTATATTTTTTCATTAACTATGAAAAAGGTAATTCCTTGTAATTCAAAACGTAACATAAATTCTCCTTTTGGGATAAGACATAGAAATTTACACCATCAACCTTCCCTTTGGCAAAAAAATTCTAATGTATTAAAATACATAAATCCCTAAGTGTAAAGCAAAACATGGATCGTTATGTCTAATCGATTATAATGGCAAGACATCATTCCATATTGAGTGGTTCCAACAATGAAATGAGTAAAATAAAGCGGTAAACGGTAATGTTTGGTAAAAAGGTCTCATTTATGGGAGGATATTAAGAAATGTAAAAGTTTTGGAAGTTCAAACCACAAAAAGTATCATACATAAAATTTTAGTCCATATTTGTTCAATGGATGGTTAATTCAAGGATTTGGGTCTCACTCAAGGGAAAGGTATTGTTATTTGCATGCATTTCAGAATTCGAAGGAGATTTTTATAGAAAATAAGATTAGGAAATTTTGATTTGATTTGGAGGAAGGGGTAAAAAGGATTCTTCTCAATCATCCCTCAGATTGGAAGCGGATTGTTTACTTAAGGAAATTCACGAAAGACTAACTTAGAGTACATAGTTTTGTGCATAGCAATCGCACGCGAATAAAGTACCACTTAGGTAATTATCATCAATGCTAGAATAATTCTAGATTATAACTTCATTTAATTTTAGGGTTTTTATTGTTAAGGTTGAATGGGAAGATAGTCCAAACTTCCACTTGGGAAATTTAGGATGGATCCCTACAGACTTTAAATATGATTCCTAGATATCATGATTTCTGAAGGACTGAAGAAACAATTCAAAAGTAAAATGAGATGGCTTAAGTTGAATCGAATTGGAAAATAAGTTTTGCTATTTTTAACAATTTAAGGAATCACTAAGTTTGGATATCCTTGGGTAAAGTGTAGTAATAGCAAAGAGCGTACCATAAAAGAAAACATCATTCACATTCGAGTTGTCTCACTTGGTATCCAAAAGTTGAGATGATTAGGTATAATATTGAATGAGTTAAGGTAGTATGTTGTGCATTGGGGATTTCATAAAGCTATAGTTTTATAGGAGCATACTTATGCTCAAGTTATTTAGCATGGTGCAGGTCGACGCCATTTGAGTAAGTAGCAAGGTTGTGGAGAATTACCTATGCACATACATTCGGATTAAAGGCTTATGCCAATAGTAAAGAATGAGAAGTGCAGTTGAAAAAAATGGATGGATTTGTCTCATAAAAGGACAGGGACTGTACAAAATAGGTAGAAAAGCTAGTACTAACAAAAAACATATGGGGTAGTCCTTGGATCTAAGTCCATTATAGTCCGAGGAGCCGAGTCTACTACGGTCTGTGGAGCTAAGTTCACAATGAAGAAGCAAACAAGTAAAAAGTTCCTAAGGCAAGATAGAACATAACTAAATTATTACGATGTCATCATTAGGTACTTGTGGAAGTGTTTATATATGTAGTTGTTAACGTGAAAATCTGACGCTAACACCTCGATGTGTGTAGAAACGATGTGAAAGCACCACCCGTGAATACGGGAATCAAGAAATAACAGTAAGTAACAGAAAATGCAGTAAATGAACACAGAGTTTATAGTGGTTCGGCTTATGATCAAGCCTACGTCCACTTCAATCCTTTTTATTGCTGATCGGATTACAACTTGTTATAGTCTCCTTCAATTACATTCCAATTCAATTCGAAAAAGAAACAAGTAGCTAGGGAAAACTTCGATGTGACAGAGTTCTTCAAATTCATGATTGAATGTGTTGAATTCCTGTGCGAAGTTGATCTAAGCGTCTTGCGTGTGCTTGAAGTGATGGAGTGTAGATTGCTTTGAAGATAGTGAAGTTTCAATGCCTTGAAGAAAAATGATCCAAAGTCCTTTGAATGTTGGAGATGGTCACGTATTTATAGGCAAATATGGATAAGAATTTTTCACCCAAGTCCTGAGTCGTGACCGACTTAGGCTAAGTCGCGGCCGACCTATAGAGACAAATCCACGGTCCAAAGTCGTGAACGAGTCAATAGAATGCGACTTAAGTATCACGGCCTTGTATTTCTACTCAGCAGCTTTAGGTCGTGGACGACTCACGCCAGGTCATGAGTCGTGTACGAGTTAAGGGGCCACGATGCAAAATGATGAGGTATCTGGTCCACTTGCTTAGGTCGTGAACGACCTATCATAGGCCTGAGGTCGGTCTGCCCCATGAGTCGTGAACTCCATGAGTCGGCCAACACCTTTGAGGCATTAAAGTTATAACCCGGTGAGTCGTTGTTCCTTCTGAGCCGTTAAGTCGGCAATCGGTTGAGTCGTCATTCATTTTAGGTCGGCAACAAGCTAAGGCTGTTGAGTCGGTAATCATTGTGAGTCGTGAGCCTGGTTTGAGTCGCTTGAGCAGAGGAGTTAACAATTGCCCCTCGAAGTACACGCTTAAATCATGAGTCGTGTGCTTCGACTCAGTGCATGGGTCGTAAACGACTCAAAGAGGCTCATGACTCGTTAGTCTTTCCATCTTCCCCCCGTTTCGTATATAAGCCGTTGAGTCGGTCCTTCCTCCTTACTTTACTACTTATCTGTTTTATTTGATCCTTCCATTAATGATCCTTCAAGTTTCCAGAGACGAATCCAAGCTAATCAGTCATCAACTCATCTTCATCTTTATATTGCGTAAGTGAATTCACCTTCTGTTCAATCCACGATCACCATTGACTCACGAATCTGGACTCCCCATTTTCTGACTCCAATTCATTTTTGTGCCGTGTTCCATCGCGAACCACGTTTCTGATTGATTTAAGACTGCCATCGATCATATTGTTGTTATCGTTCGTGATAACATAGTAGTGCATCAGATTTGTCGCAAACTTGAAGCGATTCGAATTGGTTTTTTGGGTGATTTCTGACCATGTGAGGAGAAGATAATGGATTACAGTGTCTCGAATTAACTGATCTGTGAGTTTGGAGGAGATGAGAAGGTCCTTAGCGGGTTAATGGGTTAGAAAGGAGTTAACTGGTTGAGGAGATGACCTAGAATTCTCACGACTTAGTTGGTTTTTTGGATCTACCAACTTAGGAAGGCCTTGCAATCTCATCCGTCCACGACCTAATTTTTGGGTCGTGTTGATTTCCCGACGATTTAGGACTTAGGTCGTACGAGTGACTCAGCCCTTTAGATCCTTACTACAACTTATCCTTTAGACCGTGAACGTCTCAAGCCATAAGTCATGAACGACTCAGCACTTGTGCTATTTTCCATACCGAGTTGCTCCTTGTGGCTTAACCCTTGACCGACTCAAGTAGATGAGACCTAGGCTTTGAGTCGCGGCCGAGACAGGACTTCGAGAAATTTGCTTTGTTCTGATTTGAGGCTTTTTCCTCCATGCACATTACGACTTACAGATCTTAACTTAACTCGCCGCATACCCCTTAGGTCGTGAACGAGTTGTCACTTAAAAGCATAATCCCAACTTGATTATTTAACTTGTATTACCGGACTGAATTGCCTAAACTCTGAATCGCCCAAACTTTAAATTGTTTGAACTTTGTTGCATTATTCCACAGATCCTGTTAACTTATAAGCTAACTACCTGCTGAAAATAACAACTACAGAAAACCAAGGCGAATATACTGCCATTGACTGCCCACATCAAATGACAGATTAGTTGACAGAAGGTAACTAACTTAAATAGATTGTGTGAACGAAATGCTTTCAATTCAACAAATTCAAGTAGAGTATTAAAGCAACATCGAGATAGTCAATTGAAATCGACCGGTTTGCACCAATACTGCACTTGAACCTTTTTTAAATTAACAAGTCCTGAAATTTAGTAATCGATCAATTGTCAATTAGTTTAACTTCAGTTATATTTACTTGTCATTATTAGTTTTGCACAACACTTCACACTTTTTAGGAAACGTGCACCTTCACATTTGAATATCCAGTTGCTTGTGTAGAATGACTTCCCAACAAGAAGAGATAACAGCACAGGCTGGAGTTGTCGCTCCTATTCCAGCTCCATTAATCAATCCTCCTGAAAGAACCTCTTCTACTTTATCATACAAAGTTTTTCGCCAATTGTGCGCTCAGTTTGGTATTGCTGAATCAGATGCCATTCTTCCTGATAAAACCAACACTTTTGATGTGGCGCCTTCTGGCTTTGTAACGGTCAATCGACAAATGTGCCTGAGTGGGGGCATTCCTCCTTTCAATGACTTTTCCCAACAACTTCTTCGTCAATTAGCCATCGCCCTATCCCAATTACACCCCAATGGCTATGCCATTTTAATGGGGTTGTGTGCACTGTTTAGGAGGACGCTTGATCGATTCCCAAGCTTTGACGAGATTTGCTTCCTATTCTCTTTCACCAGGACTAAAGATCACCCCTCTATTACTGTCGTGAGAAGTGCTCGAAATCGTAAATTGATCGTCGGTCTTTCTGACAGCGCTCATGGGTTTTTGACTCAATTTTTCTATGTTCGCTGTCCCCCGGGGTTTTACGCTGTATGGAGGGAAGGAAGTAAGATTAACCATTCTTACTTCGTTTGTTATCCAACTTTTACGAGACTGAATTACTAAGTGTTAACTCCGCTTTTTTTTTTTTTTCCAGCGCTCCCTCCTCCTTCTAGGGATCCCAGTCACAAGCCAACTTTCGAGAGGCTTAAGGCCGTGCCAGTTGAGGAGAGAGGCATTCAATTTCTGTTGAAAGACGAATTTTTGCATCAGTATGGGCTTTTGCATGCTTCTCGCTCTACACACCCTCATAAAATCCCAGACTCCCCAGCTAGAACTCCAGATGCCCCACCTCCTGCTAAAGAGCCTGTGCAGGGAGAAACTACCATTGAGGCCTCGCTAGTGAAATGTTCGACTCCAAAAGACGCTGCGGGGCCCTCCGATAAGCCTGCACTTTCCCCAATCGTTGAAGAAGAGGAACCTCTTCTTCAAACCAGGGAGAACGTTGAGAAAGGAGTTGATGGAGGGAGCTCCGCTAAGCATGGCGGTGATGACATCTTCGAAGATTTGGGCGACATAATGATCACCTCTCAAGAGCTCTTCAAAGATGACCTCGCTGTTACCAAAGTTATATCTCCGACAGTTGAAGCAACTTCTGCCCTTAAACAAACCCCCTCATCCGGAGAATTGCCGTTAGCTATAAAACCTGTTGTTACCCCTCGATTGACGAGCGGTTTGTGGTTCAGCGCGTGTAGTTTACACATCACACATGACTAGGATTCTTTGACATCTTACACACTTAGCTTTTCACACTTTCAAAAAATTCTAAAGTTGTGCTTTTTCCAATTTCAGGTTCTTGAATGAAGCGAGGCTGCTCGTATTATGATGACTTCCAGCAATACGGGAGACGCGGCCAGTATGACTATAAGCGTTATCTTCCTGTTCACAGAGAGACTGATGAAGAGAGGGCCGCTCGGAAGGCTCAGGAGAGACGTGCCCATGAAGAACGCTATGGAAGACCGGATGACCGATACGATTCTTCCCACAAAGAGGGTGACTCCCACAAACGCAAATCTCACGATGATAGAGGGAAGAGTCACATAACTGATGACCCGAGTAAACGGGCTAAAGTCAGTGAGGAACCAATGCCTGCAACTTCGGAAAAGATTACTGCTCCTACTTCTTCTCAGTCTCCTGCCCCTTCCCGTACTGATATCCAGGCGATCATTAACAGGCCTCCTTACCAAGTTGGACCAGGTCCAGCCACTCTCCAAAGTCGATTTCCAAATTGGTGCTTAAAAGGAGTTCGCTTTGACCTTGATCTGGTTCCATAGATAAAAATGCCATGTTACGGAACCTTGATGCCGTTAAAGCTGACATTGAGAGGATGTCAAATTGGCAAAAACTTGTTGATGAGCTTCAAAGGGTGAATCGGGCCAATCTCGAAGCTATGTTAACCATGGAGAATGACAAAACCGAATGGCAAAAGACCCTTGAGCGGCATGATGCGGAAATGAATAGCATTGCCGCCTACAACGAAAAACTTGAAGCGGAAGTGGAAAAGCTTAAAGAAGAACTTGTTACTTCTTCCGCTTCCTACTCTCAAAAAGAAAATGTGCTTCAACAACAAGTGCGGGATGCTCATGCTGCACAAAGGGATGCCGAGGCCAAGGTTGATGGACTGGAGAGAATTGTAGCGGGCTGCCGTACCGACATTACTCAGTTGCAAGAGCAAACTAGCTTCCAGGTTGCGGAAATTGAAAAATTGAAAGCTCAACTATCTAAAGTCGAAAGGGAGCGAGATGAAGCGGTTGCTGGAAGAATTGCAGCTGAAGAAGCTCATGAAGCTACCAAAGCTGACATCGGCTCGACATTATTTGAATTCTATTTGCATAGTGTGCTAGGGCGTGGCAGTCTTGCATTCCTGGGTCCCAAATATGAGGTTACCCTGGCTGAAGTATGGGAAGCCGCGCTTGATTTGCTTAAAGGCGCCGGGTACACGGAAGAGGAGCTAGAGGCACACTATTTAGACATCGAAGCTCGCGCAGCCCTTGCTAGAGGGAAGGAGCAACTTGCTAGATCGCGAGCTGAAACGATGGGGAAAGAGCATCTAGACAAAGAAACAACTTTGACTGCCCCTGTCCCTCCTTCAACTTCAGTCGACGTCGACATTGTTGGTTCTAGCTCTCATACACCGATTCCTACTAAAGCCGATACCGGAGCCGCAATTACACAAGCTGTAGGTGAGCCACAAGAGAGTGCTGAAGCTCTAGACTACGAAATTGATGTGATACCACCAACTTTCCCAGGTAACCCTAATAATGCTCATGGGGACAACTTGCCAGTTTCTTACGGATTTGACGAGCTTCTTGATTATTTCTTGAATCTTGACGAGCCGTTGTCTCCTCTTTTTGCGGGAATTACTGACACTTTTAACTTTTCCTTTGTAGAGAAAGCGCCGAGCGTTATTCAAACTTCTTCAACTCCAGTTACTGTTCCTCTGCCTCCCCCAATCACTCCTGCTCCTCATCCGGAATCACAGGAAGAAATAATAGGTGCCCTTCGGGGCTTGGATGACCCATCTGCTTCGCAAGAGCAAAAGGACGAAGGACTTGAGGGGGGTGAGATATCTCCGGAGCGGACTCCTTCTGATGACATAACTTTGTCTAAACTTGTTACTCCAGGAAGTGAATCTTCCTCAAAGAGGAAAAAGAAGCGCGGAGTATCAAAGAAGAGGAGGAAGAGCATCATTGCTACTGAAGAGGAACCGGAGATTGAACCAGTTGTACCTCCCTCTCCTTCTTCCCTCATGCCTAAAGATCGACCCAGAAAGCTAACCATCCGGCCGGGTGAAGGGTCCAAAGGTGGCAAGAAGAAATGAAGATTCCAGTTTTTTAGCTTTTTGTTTTTTGCACGTACTGGTCAGGGATTGTGCGGGTACCGGCCCCTGCTTTCTTTATTTCGAAAATTGTATCTGCAATACAATTGAATAAAACGATCCTTTATTTGTACAAACTCTTGTTTGAATTTGAGAATGCATTTATTATTCATTTTTGTACAAGTTTCTTTATATGATATTGCAGTGAACTTGCGGTATGTTGTCCGAGCGTAATTTTACCAATGTAGCTATACCATGTTGTATGTAACTATACCATGCTGCCCCCATACCATAAGCTCGCTGCAATATTCTATACTTTGAGGGGACTTGTACTCTTATTTTCTAGAGAATAATTATTTCATACTTGGAGAAATATTATCTCGTTAAAAAACAGAATACAACTCCCTCCATATAAGCTTTTACGCTTCATCCTTTGAAGATCACTTTTTCTTTTGTGCATATACACATTTTGCCAAGTGAATTCTTCTATGTGGTAAAGCGGGCATCTGAAGGGTACTTTAACTTCTTTTTGAGGAAGAGTGTTTTCCAGAATAGGTGGATCATTCTTCCTTTAAGAGTCAAAGTGTGCCTTTGAAGATTTTTTTTTTATGCCAAAGTAAAGGGCTTTTTTATTTTTGCTTCTTTGAAAAGTTGCACCTCTGAGGAGGGCTTTCTGTTTGATTGTGCCTCCGGGAGGAGGTCTTTTTATTTCTGCCTCTGGGAGGAGATTTTTTAGCATTTCAAATGTGGTGAAATGGGCCTCCGGTGAGGGCTTTTCACGTTTCAACACCTGGAAGTTTTATTTCAATCTCGGTGAAACGTGTGCCTCTGAGTGGGGCTTTTGCCTGGAAGTTTGGAGTTTCTTTCTTTCGGTTGGACGGATTCACGGGAGTGTATCGACCGATCATTCCGCAACTTTGTGACGAGAAAGATCTCTCTTTTTCTGGCTAGGCCCGCCCAAGGTCTTTGATTTGGACTCTAAAGAGTAGCTTTGGACTCTGAAGAGTAGCGTTGGACTCCAAAGAGTAGCATTGGACTCTAAAGAGTAGTGTCGGGTCTCCGAAGAGAAGCCTTTGGACTCTAAAGAGTATTTTGGACTTTAAAGAGTAGCGTTGGGTCTCCGAAGAGAAGCATTTGGACTCTGAAGAGTATATTGGACTCTAAAGAGTAGCGTTGGGTCTCCGAAGAGAAGCATTTGGACTCTGAAGAGTATTTTGGACTCTAAAGAGTAGCGTTGGGTCTCCGAAGAGAAGCATTTGGACTCTGACGAGTATTTTGGACTCTAAAGAGTAGCGTTGGGTCTCCGAAGAGAAGCATTTGGACCCTGAAGAGTATTTTGGACTCTAAAGAGTAGCGTTGGGTCTCCGAAGAGACGCATTTGGACTCTGAAGAGTATTTTGGACTCTAAAGAGTAGCGTTGGGTCTCCGAAGAGACGCATTTGGACTCTGAAGAGTATTTTGGACTCCAAAGAGTAGCGTTGGCGCTTGTGTCTTTATACCCTGCGCTTCTTAGCAATCCCTCACAATAACTTCAAGTACATCTTTCATTTGTTCTTTGCTAAAGAAATATGCCATATTGCTGAGTGGATCCATGGGGCAGATGCAAGTTGCTCCGCCAGATGTTCGTTTACGCAAACGATTGTGGTTGGTTAGCAAAGGCTCATAATCTTCCTATTAGGAAGGTGCCCTTTTTGGTGGAGTCCTCAATCGTTTGCAAATTGCACTTCTTTCGAAATACTTGAATTCGGAGCATTTGTGACTTGTCATTTGTTTACTCCGTGATTTGTAGGGATCACTTCGCTTTGTGATGTGTTGGATGAGCAAGCTTTATTTTGATAGCCTGCAATACTAAATCGATATTTTTAGTAATATTTGCATATCGAAATGATACAGGCATTTTAACGGCATTAAAGAATACAAGATTTATAACCGTTCATTACTGATTCACATCAAATTTACAGTCGTTAACAGCACAAGAATTATACATTCATGATCATTTTACAAAGTTAAGCAACGCTATTAAGTAAAATATGGGTGTAAATGAATGCTATTCTATGGTTTTGTGATTCATATGTTAATCAATGACCAGCTTCTCGGATTCCTGCTCTGTAGTTCTGTTGCCTGAGCTGGACCGAAAAGCAAGACGTGGTTGCCCCTGAGTGGACGAGATTGGGTCAGTTCCGTCTTTCTTCACATATTGTTGAAGTTTATTCTGTTTCAACAATTCTTCAATCACACTCTTTAACTGGCGACATTGATCAGTATCATGACCGGGTTGGTTGTGAAATCGACAGAATTTCCCATTTTGCACTGCCCCTCTTCCCATCTCAGGTGGTTTAGGGTACTTGATAACATCCTTTGTTGCCAAGAAGATTTTTTCCGGTGTATTAGTTAAGGGGGTGAAATCTGAAGGGTTAAAACGTCGAGGTTTCTTCTTATTTCCCTGCCTCTTTCCTTCATCACTTTCCCTTTTCTGGTTTCCAGATCCACTCTTGTTAGAAATGACATCGTTATTCCTGATTTCGGCCACCGCTGCTTCTACTGGTATCGAGAGGTTTTCTAGGCGTATGAACTCGTCGGCCTTTTTATAAAACTTCTCGAGTGAGTTTGGTTCCTTCATTTTGAGCCACACCCCGAATTTACTTGACTTGTCGATGGCCCACACTAAGTATGTTAAGATCATTCGGGGTTCCGCGTTGTCTACCTCAGCTAAAGCTATATTAAAACGGTTCAAAAAAGATATAGGTTCTCCGGATGCTTGTTCTAGACTGGACAATGACATTATATCATTTGCCTTTGACGCATACAATCTAAATTGTTCTTTAAACTTTCGGGTTAAATCGGAGAATTGATCTATAGATCGAACTGGTAGCTTGGTGAACCAAAGCAAAGCCACTCCTTCTAAATATACTGGAAAATATCGGCATTTAATCTCATCCGATGCTCGTGCCCCAGTCATATGCCAATCGTATCTGTATAGAAATTGGTTAGGGTCACTTGTCCCTCGATAGGCTGGGATGGTAGGAGGTGCAAACTTCCTGGGAAACTCCGCCTTTAAAATCCGTTCAGTGAACGGAGTTTTGGTCGGAGCGAATCCCCAATCGTTTTCATCCTTATGCCTCCGCATACTTTCTTTCATGATTGAGCGGACCATCCCTGATAGATACTCCTCGTCGTTTTGAGACTTTGCCTGTAAGAAGTTAGCTGCCCTTTCGGAAGTTTGAAAGGTTGGGTGTGGCCTTGACCCTTCAGCTTGAGAAGGTGCTCTTGCAGCGGTGTTATCTGGTCTTTGAGGAGTATACTTCTCTTGGGGATCACGGGCATCCTCAGCATAGATTGCTTCATTATCCTAACGTTGGTGATTTGACTCAAGCAGGGCGTTTAACCTATCCATAATCAAGGCATTCTGAGCATTCTGTGCTTCTAATTGTGCATTCTGAGCATTCAACTGCTGATTCAGTCCCAGAATCACAGCATCCAGCTCCGCTCGTGTAACTCCAGCAGTCGGAGCTGCTTGACTTGAAGGAAGAGAGGTGGTTGAATTTCCATGAACATTATCGGACCTTGCAGAACTTCGTCTTCTTCCAGGAGCCATTATTTCCAATAAACTCCTAGTTTTAAAAGAAATCCTTTCCGTAGACCTTTGCGAAGCAATGATGGAAGTTTCCTGAGTTGGGTTCTCAGTGAAAGCACCAAAAATGTTAACGTGAAAATCTGACGCTAACACCTCGATGTGTGTAGAAACGATGTGAAAGCACCACCCGTGAATACGGGAATCAAGAAATAACAGTAAGTAACAGAAAATGCAGTAAATGAACACAGAGTTTATAGTGGTTCGGCTTATGATCAAGCCTACGTCCACTTCAATCCTTTTTATTGCTGATCGGATTACAACTTGTTACAATCTCCTTCAATTACATTCCAATTCAATTCGAAAAAGAAACAAGTAGCTAGAGAAAACTTCGATGTGACAGAGTTCTTCAAATTCATGATTGAATGTGTTGAATTCCTGTGCGAAGTTGATCTAAGCGTCTTGCGTGTGCTTGAAGTGATGGAGTGTAGATTGCTTTGAAAATAGTGAAGTTTCAATGCCTTGAAGAAAAATGATCCAAAGTCCTTTGAATGTTGGAGATGGTCACGTATTTATAGGCAAATCTGGATAAGAATTTTTCACCCAAGTCCTGAGTCGTGACCGACTTAGGCTAAGTCGCGGCCGACCTATAGAGACAAATCCACGGTCCAAAGTCGCGAACGAGTCAATAGAATGCGACTTAAGTATCACGGCCTTGTATTTCTACTCAGCAGCTTTAGGTCGTGGACGGCTCACGCCAGGTCATGAGTCGTGTACGAGTTAAGGGGCCACGATGCAAAATGATGAGGTATCCGGTCCACTTGCTTAGGTCGTGAACGACCTATCATAGGCCTAAGGTCGGTCTGCCCCATGAGTCGTGAACTCCATGAGTCGGCCAACACCTTTGAGGCATTAAGGTTATAACCCGGTGAGTCGCTGTTCCTTCTGAGCCGTTAAGTCGGCAATCAGTTGAGTCGTCATTCATTTTAGGTCGGCAACAAGCTAAGGCTGTTGAGTCGGTAATCATTGTGAGTCGTGAGCCTGCTTTGAGTCGCTTGAGCAGAGGAGTTAACAGTAGTTATCCTGGTCAAGCAGTGTCAATTAGGAAAAGTTAAAAAGGATACTTGAGTCACTTGTTCACCATGCACCTATATGTATTTTTGGACATGGAACAAGTTGACTCTATGATGAAGTAGTCAAACAGGCTAGAGTCCAGTAGGAAGACATCCTAGTTGAGAGCATATGGGAGCTTGAGGAGAAAATCCAAGTTATCCATCCTGAACTCTTTTCTAACGTGTTTCCATTTTAGTTAGAAAAGTATAGGTTATTTTTGTATTTAGGCTTTGGCTTAGGTAGAGACCCCTGGATGGTAGGAATGGTTGTAAAAGTGTCAATATGACATGTTATGGATAATGGATGCTAATGGATCTATTATTTTAATTATTTCTTTTACAAATTTAGGACAGTATATCCTCTAGGTAGTACACACATTATCTCTTACTTGTTGCTTAGATTACTAGATATTATTCATATGCAAGCTTGATTGTCGTTTATTCTATTTGAACATTATGTATGTGGATGTTGCATATAGATGGATTGGTTGCGCATACATGTAGAATTGCATGTATCTTAAATTAGGATATTGCATATATTTTGGATGCATGACATGAGCATTTGCATGATAGGAGGTCGACTACATTAGGAGACAGCCTACTCCTTGCATTAACATAGATTCACGTGCATTTCACGTTGCATATATATCTAAATATCGCATTAGAAAATTTCTAAAAACAATGATTGCTTGTGAATGATGGATGAGTGTATAGTTGTAGGTATTGGTTGTTATGTGTGTAAGTTACATTTTTTCGTCCTTAGAAATTTTGGGAATGAAATCCTTCTAAGGGGAAGAATGTAACACCTCGAAAATTTAATAGAAATTTAATAAAACAATTAAATTAAAATAAAACAAGAATAAAATAAAATTTTCGCAAACGTTCGAATTTGGCTAAAAAACTAGTACTATTGCATTCATAGCACTTTTTTGGATAATTTTCATATATAACACTTCAAAATTGGAGTAAGTGCGAAGAAGTTACGGATGTTTGAAAGTTTAAAAATAAAATAAACTATAAAAATCAAAACTTCCTAAATTTAAACAATACAGGTCGACTCAGGGAGAAAGGCAGTCAACCCTACATGTGGAAAATTCAAGAATCCTGTACTCGTTTGAACGACCGAGATTGTTTGCTTTGTCGCTAAGTTTTGATATGCGTACGTGATCACACTAAAATATTCTCCAGGCCAAATCAAGACACCAAATCGATTTCCAACCTCTATAAATTAACTCCTAGGGTAACCCTACATTATTAGAAAATTTACATTCTACCAAAACCCTGCCAAAATTTCTCCTCTCCACCTATAAACTTTCTTCAAAAACAAATTAAAAATCAAAGCAAGAGCACGCTAGTAATCAAATCTAGGAGGAGGCAAACTAACGGATGTCGATTCACGGGCAGAGAACAAAGTTAGAGCATTGATCTAAGGTGAGTGGCCATAGGTTTAGCAAGTTGATTTACTACAGATAAATTTAACATATTCTACTTGATCTAGGGTGAAATGGGAACTATAAACCCTAATCCTTATATCTAATTGTTAAATTTGGAATCTAAAGTAAAAACTGGAATTGATATGAATCGGCTAATCTCATTTAAATTGAAGTTAAATTATAATTATTAAACTTGGAATCTGGATTAGAAATTGAGTTGTTGTGAACTAATAAACCTATAAACCCCTTGTCATTAAATTTAAACTCTAGATTAAACAACTGTAATTAAATTGTGTAAATCTAGGGTATTGGAAAATATAAATCGGTCACTGTAGTTGCTTAGAGTTCGTTCGTTGTATGCGCTATTTAATTAAAATTTACACCAATCAAAATCGAATCAAAAATCTTTACAAAGTCTGTTTTCTGTACGCAATTGGTCCATCACTCACCTTGAGAGATTTACCCATATGGTGTAGCGGTCGACTAGTTGTCCCCTGAAACGCACAACCTAACTTCGGCCTAAGGCCCAGTTTAATAATAAAAATTAGTGTAAACGTTAATTGTTTTCTAGGTTTATTTAAGGTTATTCGGATGTATGTTAGGAGTTTTAGGGAAGCTAGTTCCCTATGGGAGGACGCTAAGTTGTTGTAGTGTTGGATAAATATTGTTTACCCAATTGGGGGTTGAGTAATTGACTGGGAGCGATTTTATTTTTGCAAATGGCACTCATATGGGAGGTTCTACAATGGATGCGCAAGATTGACGGATGCCAAATGTGTGGGCACAGCACAACGAGAATCCTGGTATGCACGTTTTTTAAGGGACGTGATATGGTTCAGATGATGGATCCCGACGCATGCAATAAGACACTCACACTACGATCGAGAGGTGAATACAGATGTAGATAATTAGACACATTGGCGAGTCCGCATTTCGAATTTTTCCTCTCTACGCGTAGTTGGGTTGTGGATAGTCGTAGTCAGAGAAAAATCGGCTCCTCGGTAGCCTAGTGGCGGTGATATTAGTGGGGAGTAGTTCCCAATATAGTATTATGTGGTGATTTTAGTAGAAATTTATTTTCACGGTAGCCTAGTGACGGTGTTTTCTTATTGGCTAGCTTTAGGAGCTGTGACCGATTGTTAGTTGTGAGTTCGATTCTTTGTTCGATCCTCGTAGCAGCCTATACAAGTTGTAGTGTAGGTATGTATTAGATAAGAATCATTAAGTAATGGATCCTAGGATATATAGACACTTATAATGCATCTGTATGTTACTTAGAGTAGAGTTAAAATTAACTGCATACGATCACCATATATTAAATTTGCACTCGTTCATCGGACTTTTGTCTAATCCACCCCTTCTGTTCATTTTTCCCAGCACGGAATGACAAGTTAGGAGTTAATTGGACATAACACATGGAGAAAGAAACTACGATTGGAGTTCTCATATTCTTCATTGTTTATCATGTAATTACTTATTGTACTAAAAGTCTGTAAATCTTATATTGTACTTTGGAAACAGTGTATATTTATTAAAACCAAATAGCTCATATTTCTCGGCGTGACGCAGGTCCAAAAGTCATCATAGTCTTTCCATCATGATGTCGAGAAGCGCGGGTTGTTACAGAAGCATTTTTTTTGTTGTCACCTCTAATCCAAGCTACCGTAAAGAAGGAAAGTAATAAAAAATTCATAATGGACATAAATCAAATTAAACTGAACCGCTCTAAATCTTGTAATTGTTTACTCATTGTGCATTCTATCTTCTTATTTTACATTTTAAATGTGTAATCTCTACTAATATCAACTATTGGTCATAATTCCGAAGTTGGCTAAGAATGCATACATATAATAGAATGGGATAATCGAGTTGTATAATATGGAGTGTGCAATTTAAGTTGCACAGAAGGGTCACGTTAATCCTTGGAACTCTGTATATGAGATGGGAAACGACCAAGCATTGCTTTCTTTGAGAAATTTCTATGCCATGTTTGCTGAATGGTTATAAAAAGAAGGCTATTGATTGGACATTAGTAATGCTTTTGAGGTGATTGAATTGCAAAAGTGCAACTGCACGTTATTGACATACAACAAAAAGGCCATCTATCACTGCTACTTCTTCACCTATGAATATCTCTTTCTTTCATTCTAATTCCTTTCATATATTTTTTTCTCTTAATCAAATGTACTTTTAATTATTTTTGTACAACTTTGTACAACACTAAAAAGATCTTTTGTCCTTTAGAAAATCCGTATAACGAGGGCTACATTGATCTCTTTGACTGTAATTTTAGCACAATATCATGAAAAAACCCATATTCAGCACAAAATATTAACTTGTTTGCTAGTGAGAATGTGCATACGTCAAATGTTCTTACTTAGCATCATGTCCAAAATTATGAATCTATCATGTTGTTGTGATATTAACTTTAATTCTATCCCTCACACGCACAATGCTTTTTTAAAGATGCATAGTTTTATAGAAAGGAGAAGATGCCTTGTTGGTATAATATACTACCAACATTCTTTTAAGATCTTTTAATGCTACATCTTTCTTTCTAATTTTTCAAAAAAATTCCAGGCTACTTTTGTGAACAAATTTATGCATTGGCTTCGTTATGCGTAGAATTCGAGACAAATAACGATTTTAATTGTTTCAGTGGATGTTAAGGATCAGAAAGAAGTTACTCTCCTCAATAACAATGACAATATTGATGTTATCATGTAAGGACATTAATAAACAATAGCTTCTTTTTCTTCTAAATTTATGTGCTTTTCTCGTTTTTCTTGGTTCATTCAGTTAAGTTCAAAATTTACACTGCAGTATTAACACGCGAAGGTGCACATATTATAAATACAATTTGAAATCTTGTACAGATAAAAACTTCGGTCCTCTATTTAGAAAATACTGCACATGGATGATTTGATTGGTTGGAACTTGGAACAATACTGGAATTATCACTTGTGTAAAGGTATTTTAACTTCGATCATCATGAAAAGGACACTATCTCATCCTCCTTGAATGCATTTAGTCTAAGCTTATTTATGTATCAACTCGTGTTTCGTTTCCAAC
The DNA here is from genome assembly GCA_030765085.1 of Allium cepa. Taxonomy (NCBI): domain Eukaryota; kingdom Viridiplantae; phylum Streptophyta; class Magnoliopsida; order Asparagales; family Amaryllidaceae; genus Allium; species Allium cepa. Next base: position 379,623,691 of record CM060932.1, read on the forward strand.
AAAAGAAAAGATCAAAAGGACCAAATGCAGTTTACCTTCTGTTATCACTTAAAAAGAAAATAAAAATGGACACGTGATTTGTAAACTCTGCAATCGTGTACGATCACGTGCCAATGCTGCACCCGTGTACGGACGTGCTGTTAGAGTAGCAAAATTATTGCCCTCCCAATAAATGCCATATGTGCTTCAAAATTAAATTCAAACATGAACTTCTTTATTTCAAAACATTTTTAATACATTTGCCATATTCCCTCAAACACACCACTTCATATAACAATTAAAAAAAAACCATATATTCAAAAACATTAAAAAGAACAGTTAAGGGACAAAAAAAAAAAAAACTAGTAAATATAATAGATAAAAACCTTACAAAATCAGCCGATAAATCGACATCCGGCGTCAAACGCCAAACTCATAACTACACAGACTTTGTTCACGCTCCTACATAGAAGTCGGAGAAACGGCTCCTCCTGCTTCAGCCATAAACAAATCGCCGATATCATCAAAGAAATCACCGCCTTCCCAACTACACCTCATCAAATCACAACCGTCCATCACCAACTTCGCATCTTCATAAACCCTAGGCTCCGTTATCGTCTCCATCCCCAAAAAATCATTGTACAGCTGCAGCTCCTCGTATGGCATGAACTCACTCAAATCCGGTAAGCATACCATTTCCTCCTCCCTGTCTACCGCATCTGCATCGCATACTTTCTCGTTCTTCAAATCCTCGTCCTGAAGCACCGACGTCGGTGAAGGCAGATTACTACTCCTAAACTCCTCGCTTGTGTACGACGTCGTAGCAACGTTAGCTTCCTCCGTTTGCTGTACGAAATTAGTAATGGCGGAGGGGCCACGTAGTAGAATAGCTCTTGAATCGTAAGCTTTCGCGGCTTCCTCGGCCGTGTCGTAGGTACCAATCCAAACGCGGCATCGCTTCCATGGATCTCTTATCTCCGCCGCGTACTTCCCCCACGGCCTTCTCCGAACGCCTCTGAACTTCTTCGGCTCTGCATTAGGTTTTTCTATTTCGCGGGGTTCAGGTTTAGGTTTTTCCTTTATAGGCTTCGATTTGGATTTCGAGGAGGATGTGTTGGATTGGAAGATGATTTCGTGAGTGAAGCGTTTGAGTTTGGGGGTGTCGGAATCAGTTTCGTCGGAAGAGGAATCGGTGGCGTAGGGGTCGTCGAAGTGGATTTTGATGGATTTGGGTATGGGTTTTTTAAGCCATTTTGATTTGGGGAAAGTGGTCGTGATTTTGTTCACGGTTTCTGAAACTCTGAATTTAAATAGATGTTCCGAACTCATATTGTTGTTGTTGAAGATTAAAAAAAAAAAAACTATAGAAATAGCATTTAAAAGAGTGGTTTAAACTTTATAAAGAGAGAAAGAGAGAGAGAGATGATAAGAGTGAGTTTCTCGGAAAGAATCCAATGAAACTTTGAGGAGAAAGTGAATGCTTTTGAGAGAAATGGCTAAAACCTTTTATGGGTTTAGTGCAGCAGAAAGCAGAAGGGGAGAATAAAATCACACACGATTTGGTATGAGGTGAAGAAGAAGATTAATATAGAGAGGGATGTAAAATGGAAATGAATGTATCTGTTTCAAATTTATAGATAGTTAGGAAAGCTTTCAAGACTGCCAACAGTCCGCGAGATTTTATAGGATCCGTTACTCATCAAATGAATTTTCCTTTTTTTATTTTTTCCATTCAATCTCTTTTGTTTTTTTTTTAATTCCATGTTTGCCCCCTCCTTTTATTGCCTTCCTTTTTCCCCTTCAAGATTTTTCTGCTTACAGATTCATTTGTCGATTCAAAATGGTTTAAATCATCAACAAATATGTACCGATCCCATATTGAGTGCTTTTAACAAATTTTAACAGGTAATTCAAATTTAAATTTAAACCGAAAATGAAGTGCAGAATGTATTTTGTAATTTGTTGAGAAGAATGACGAATACAGTGAAAGTACAGGTTGACCAATACGTAACATAAAAAATATCAACAGTGCACGAATCACGAGCCGCCGCATCCGGTTGGAGCGAATGAGAAACGGACAGCTGGAGGAAAGTGGGTCCGGGTGAGAGAAGAGAGGGTGAAATAGTGGGTGCTGACTGGGATATCTCTTCTTGGGCTTTGGGACTATAACGTGAGGAGGTGTTGCTCACGTGACTGACCCTCACAAACTATGTCGTTTTAATAATTGTAGTCAAATTCTTGGGTTAAGTAATTGGTCAGTGTAACTTTTTTATTTTAATTACCTGTGCTGCTCGCGAAAATATCTTGTAGGTGACTGAACTTAGCTGGAATTTATTTTAATTCCCGATTTGAAATGAATTCATATTTCATTTCAATAGCAAACCGATGTTTTTGGTTAATTTCCTAATTGAATACCGTGTTAGATAGTCTCCAACGGATTCGATTACGCCCTGAGTATAAAAGGGAAGCCCAACAATTAAAAGCATATTTAATGGACTTCATGTTGTGCGCGCGCTAGACACGTATTAAATAGACGGCTATTAATTAAACGTTCAGCCCATTTTATCTCATTATTTACTCTTTTTCTTCATTTTTATCCAAAATACCGTCGATATGTCGCCCTGCGTTATCAAAATTGCTAGACGTACAATTCAACAGTAGAGAGAAGAGTTTGCTGGTCCACATCGCATTGCTTCTACCCTTGAGATGAAGATTAATGAATTACAAATTCTGCACGATCTGCACGAGGGATACACGCAACACATATTAATTGATTTGGATGCGGTCAAGGTACAATTCTATATACTAAATAACTTTTACAATTTGAATGTTACGTTCGTCCATGTTAACTACGAAATGTTGTTTATCATATAAACTGTCATATTACCAAATATATTAATTCGTTGTCATGTATCTAAGTACTACAATAATCCTAAACAATTGTTTATTTTTTTCTCTCAGTATGTCAGCTGTTGGGGCAATTAGTCAAAGTGTATCTCATGGTAGTAGATACTAGATAGGCTGTAGGCCGGTCCTTTTGCCTTTTTCCTTACAGATTTGACTACCTCGTTCATTTGATCGTTCACTTTTATCCGTCCTACTTGAGAAGTGGTGGTCTGCGACACACAATTTTCATTTTTCAGATTTTGAGCTCAGCATTACCCTCATCAATTTTTATATGTTAATTGGGATTGAGATAGATGACCTGGATGGGATGTCGTTTCCTTTTGATCATTGAGCCCTGAGGTTTTCACCTTATATCTACTACAGTTTGATGGTGGTTATGTTGCTTCGAACGTCGTTCCCTTGACATATTTACATGAGTATATTCCAGCTCATATGTGCGTCGATGCTATGAATGACGCAGTATTTAGAGCATTTCTCATATATTTATTTGGTTCATCCTTTTTTTTCAAACTAAAAGAGTATCATTAGATTATGTTACATTGTAGCGGTAGCCGATCTAGATCAGCTTCATACTTAGACGGGGATCCTCTCTACTTGGAAGTTTGTACACCGCTCTTATTTCTCATGCTCTTGAGGAGGTTAGGCAAATGTTTGTTATCTGATATATTTTGATGTGTTGATTCTATGAGTACACGATAAGCATGCATCCACGCATTGTTATTACAGCTAGGCATGAAGTATAGACATATATTTCCACGCATGAGACGATTGGAGCATGTTTAAGTGGTTTTCTCATGCACCTATGGGGGTTAGGCATGACTTGATGGAGGTCCGTACTCAAATTGATTTGAGGTGCATGACTAATATTTTACGGACACCGTAGACTTCATATTAGATCGCCATGACATAGACAGGTCAGTTGTATGATGTTCATCCACTTTCTATTGCGTATCACTTATGTTTATGGAGGATTGTTTTACATCCACCAGCATTTCTTTGTATTTGGTATTTGGGGAGAGATGCTAGCAGACGACTAGGGAGCTACATATCCCTAGAGATCCATTATCTTCTGATGACATGTTTGGCAGACGTCGGACTATTGGATCATATTATATACAGGGACTGAGACAGAGTGGATGGATATATGCTTCGACATTTTTCTTAACCGACGGGGATTTTGACAAATACTAGGTTAGAGTTGCTCATCAACGGTACATGGTACCTGACTACACTCGAGGAGTGAACTCCGATCATATAGGTCTATATATAGCTATTAGTAGAGTTCAGGCACCTCCATTTTCTTTTAATCCTGCTCCATCCTAGTATACTTAGTAGCCCATGGACTTCCGTTTTGACACCTATTTAGAGCGTATGATATTAACGGTACTCTTATCGAGCAACCGGTCGTTTACCCACAAGATCATGTTGGCATCCTTACTACTGGACTTTACCGAAAAGGAAACTTTTATGTACAAACATTAGTAAGAGAAAACTAACATATCATCAGTCTGGACAATTAAAACAACATATCCTTACAACCGCTTGTAGATACAATCAAGTAATGCAGTGGAAAATAAGTACGGTAAGAAATCAAGGAAGCTCCGCTCCAAGAGCTCCAATGAACGACAACTAAATCTAAGAACATACTCGAACTGATTCGAGCATTAGGAAAATAACATATGGATCGGTTGGGTAAACCAGCATGAGAAAATTAGATCATAGAGATTTATTATATCTTAAAACCCTTCAAAATAAGGGTATCTCATAAGATTATGTCACCGGTATACATGGATCGGATCTTATCTTATGATAACCAAACCATTCATATTATAAAATCGGGCGATAATATAATAATATCTCGGGTGCGAAATATAAATAACCACATAGCTGTGATGCAAGTGAGTGTATACCGCAGCAACAATAGGTATGCAATCACAACTTCTAAGGCATGTTCGCTAATTGTGTAGGATTTCCATGTAGATCTCTTCGAGGAAGCCGAATCCGAACTACTGTACAAGAATCAGCGATATCCTTCCGAAGCGTCGTACATCTCTAGTGAATATATCATAAGAAAACCATAGCTAGTCTTGCTAAGACCCGATGCATCGCTCCCACATGCATATCCCAAAAAGTATTTCTAGAAATGGATTCGCATGCACCATATGGGTTTGCCAACACTACTGGTTATGCCTCCTATCTTTGGCTTTAGTCATACCCGCTGATGATGCTACGTTCGACATTCCAGCCCATGAGTCACTACTCGAACAGATTTTCCACATGAGCTCCAACTCGAACAGATCACGAAACCACACATGGATTTCCATATCTTGACAGATCTTGAAACCATACATGGATTCCTCAATAGATCTTGAAATCACACATGGATTCCCATACCTTAACCGATCTCCGAATCACACATGGATCTCCACATCCTGAATAGATTACGATTAACTACATGTGTTAGCACCTCAAAACATATCTCGAATCTCCATATAAATTCTAGCACCATCAAGCAATCACAAACCACTTCCAAAGCATAGAACAGTATATGGTTTTGGTGTGGTTACGGTTTCAGGTCATCTCATATAAGTACAGTACCCCGCTTACTGGGTGCTCCAAAACCAATCGATCGATCTCCTGGGAACCTTGATTCCATGGAAAATGAACAGACAATACATAAGATCGAAGATCACCTTCTAACCGTCTAAGCAGATGGATTTCTTTATCATTTTTCCTAAAAGAGCAAAACGAGTTTATATGTACAATATAACATCACCAAAGATAATCGTACCATATAATTCTCGTGTTTCTTTTGGGTATTTCTAGAGTATATTTTTGATCAAGATTTGATAGTCAGTTATTTAACTATCAAATGAATAAACATAAATAAACAGTGCAATAAAATGAGAATAATCGCATATGGGAAAACTAATCCCGCATCTGTCCATGAGTAGTAACACATGAAGCACGATCGAAACAAACAAGCACGATCAAGTCATATAAACAACTTCTAATCCCCTTTTTCTTTAATTAATCTTTTATTACTTTTTTTTATTAGTAAAACTTCTTTTATCTAATAAAACATTGTTTATGAATTCCTATTATTTATTTGTACTCTTTCAATACTTCAAACAATAATCATATACTTATCTTAGATGATATAAGTATATTCACAAATAATTAATAAGATTTCTTACTTAAAACCTTTACTCTTTTTATATTTCAAAAATTATTTGTATACTGATTGGAAATGGTAGAAATATATTCATAAATCACTAACAAGGTTTCTTACTTTAAACCTTTACTCTTTTTATACTTTAAAAGGTATTCATATACTTATTCCAATTGGTATAAGTATATCCACAAATCATTAAGAATATTTTTTACTTTAAAGCTTTATTTTTTCTATCTTCAAAATATCCATTTTAAGGATCTAAGTACTTTCACAAATCCATTCGATAAGGTTTAAGACTAACGTTATTTAAACATTGTCATTACAAAGCCAAAACCATTTCACTTATGCTTATCTTTAACACATTCTTTTAAAGATCTATTTACATTCATGAGTATAACCAAAAAGGATTAAAGAAGAATGCAATTAACACATTGTCACAACAAACCCAAAACTATTTCACTTATGCTTATCTTTAAAACATTCTTTTAACGATCTATTTACATCCCCAAGTATAATTGAAAAGGGTTAAAGACCGATGCGATTAAGACACTGTCACAACAAACCTAAATCATTTTCCTACTTGTTACTGTCTTTAAAACATTCTTTTAAAGATCTAAGTTTAATAATAAGTTATGTCGATAGTCAATTAATCGATTATCTAGTTAAAACAGTTGCTTATACAAATCAATATTTGTACACTTAACTCGTTTACGACTATTCCTCGTTCAAGAGGGAAGCCCGGTAAGTTAGAGCTCTATTGCTCCATCCCTAATCAACATCAATGTTTAACTTTCAGAAATAGATAGACCTACTTCGTAAGTTTTAGAGGTAAGCAAATTTAATTACCTTTTTTAAACAAGAAAGTAAACAATCAAATTAACATGTTTTTGACATTTTAACTTACACCATTCCTCATTCTAGAGTGAAGCTAGGTAAGTTTGAGTACTTGTTACTTCAAGCCTTGCCTAGACACATCATTCTTGAATCTTACGAACAATCAAGTTTATTCGTTGGCTTATTAGTATTAAGCATAGTCAATCACCTTTGTCAAAATTTATATATGTAAAATAATACTTTAGAAATAATTGTAAATTGGTTTTAAATATCCATATAAAATATTACTTGAAAATAATTAATTTAGAAGTTTGATTAAAAATATGTTTTACATTTTGCAACACTTTACTTTCAAAACTCATAAATAATTATTAAGACTATATTTAAACTTGTATACTTTTTCTAATACTCAAATAACTTTTATAAGAATTTCCATGAAAATATTTTATAAAAAAAAGAATTTAAAAATCATTTAACCATGAAAAACTAGCCAAAACGTCGCGTTTTAAGCACTTAAACCTATAAGCGACTTACTACAGCATTTATAAGTGCTTTAAAAGTCCTTGTTAAAACAATATTGAAAAGCACCATCTTTGCGACTAGTTTTAACCAATTAAACAAATGATTTAGGTCTTGAAATTTTTATAGTAAGTAATACCACTAGGGTACTTAAATAACATGAAATGAAACCCTAAAAATATCTTTTTGTTTTTTTATAAACATTCCCGTAAGCAAGAGATTCCGAAATGCACTTATAACGACTATTCTCGTTCCAAACACTTTCAAACTTACTTCAGTTTTACATACAAATTAAACAACCATTTAAACATTAAGTCAAAACCATGCCACACATTTAAGAGGGTAATAGAAGTGAGGTTATATGGTATAAAGTTATCATTTGCTTTCAAAAGCAAGAGGGTCCAAAGTTTATAACTTTACTTAGTTAATGTCACTTTTAACTTTATAATTCAAATACAACATATGTATACACAAAATATACTCAAGAGATAGTGAGATACTCACTTAGATCCATGCCTAACCCAAGTGCAAAACCATAAGAACCAAAGAGCCACCCCCTTCCATTAACACAAACCTAAAGATCCAACCTTTAGCACTTCCAAACCAAAGCCACCTTCCTCCTCCTCCTCCACCATACTCATGGCCCATCCAAGACCCTCCTCTTCCTCTCATCTTCTCTCATTTCTTACTTGCTAATCATGTCTCCCATGATGTATTAGGCCCGAATTCAAAGTTTAAAAGAAATTATAGAAGATTTGTTTATTTTTTGAAAAAGTTAGAGAATAATTAGTGGATTAGTGCTTGTGCATTTCCACCATTTTCAACCTTTCTACTTCATCTCAGACTTAGAAATTTATTTGTAACCATTAAGTGAACCCCTCCCTTGTATTTATAGGCTTCAAGTGTTGAAGCATAATCTTACTCTTACCTCCTCTTGGAAGGCTTACCTCCCATCATATCCACTTTATCATTTTCTTAACACTTAAGCATTTCCATTTATGCTTACTTTTACTTTATGTTGCTTCTTTTTTAGGCTAATTACTATTATAACCTTACCATAATAACTCTTATACTATAGGAAGATTCTAGAATCTTCTAATTTTTGTGAAGAGGAGAATGTTTAATCAGTGGCTAATGTGTTCATTAGATATTAGCTAAAAAGTTAATTATTTCCATTTTTGCTCATTTTCCTTATTTGATCATTTTCATATTTAGTTAGCCAGAAACGTGAAAATATTTGTAATTGCTAATTAGTTCCATAATAATTAATTAGACATGTGTAAAAAGTTTGAAAAAATTCCTTGAGAAATTATTTATTTATCGATAAAATAATTTTCGGTCATGTTATCGATATTTTTCCACGTATATATTTCCATGAATATTTTTCCAAAACAAGTTTACCACTAATACCTATGATTTAAAAGGGGGTAAAAATCCTTATTAAATCATTTTAATAATATTTAATACAATCTTCAAATTTTTAAATAATTCAGATAATTAAATACAAAGCATCCGAAATTCCCGGTCGTTGCACAAAATGGCGCAGTGTCTTGTCACGTTCGAACACTGTAGCCACATTGCATAGTTTTATTCACATTTCAACATACTTATCGAAGAAAAGGTGGTGTAGTGTTCTGTCACATTCGAACACTATAACCATGTTGCACAGCTTTATTCACATTTCAGCATACTTACTACTATATATTCTGTTATTGACAAACCACTCTGCAATCATCTCATCCCATTAATCATACAAAGATGGTGGACTACAACCATACTTCCTTGCTTTCATCTTACTCATATAAAGCTCCTATGAGTCATGACACACCGCCAAATACATCTTCTCCCAACCACCAACCGAATGGTATGTTAAAATGAAGGAAAGACACAATGAAGATGTAAAAGAGCATGAGAGAGGGTTGCAAGAGCACATGCTTATGGAGATTGGAAGAAGGTAAAGAGCGAAGCGGCATAGCCACATTGGAAGAACACAAAGAAGGCATGAAACATGCCACCAAGTTTCTCATACGGGTCAAAAGGTTGACTCTGGAAAAATATACTGTAAATGTGGAGTTTCAATTATATATTCTATCATAAGAAATGGATCTGACGTCGATCGAGCCACTATAGATGCCATAATTTACCCAATGGTCGTGGACTTTAACAATGGCTTGACAATTCTTTATCTCATTGAGTAATTGTGTATGCAATCGAACTCGAAGAAAAAATTGAAACGCTCCAGGGGACACTTGGTTTAATTCAATTATTAGGTGGTCAAAGATAGTTTTTTTTAATCAGTCTGTGTGTTTTTTTTGATATCATTTCTTATCTTGCTTGTATCGTTTCGATTACCAGGTTCTCTCGACTGTATCGGTCTGTTTCAATGTTGGTTGATTTGTTAGTATCGTTTTAATTATCAGGTTATCTTGTTTGTATTAGTCTATTTAAATGTTGGTCGTCTTGTTTGTACCGTTTTTGATTAAGTATCTGTTAGTATTTTGTCTTAAGTAATTAGTAGATATTGAAAGTACACACAACTTACTTAATACAAATAACTTAACCACCTCAACAGAATTCGAAAGAACGTAGAACTTAATAAAAATAAATAGCTAACCAAAACATCATTCAAATTGTCAAAAATAGCTAACTGAAAGGTCATGTGTAACATGTCCATCAAAATTAGTTTGATAATCCTACAAATATCGTGAATCTAATGTAGATCATGTTAACTGAAATATGTCTTCTTCCTCTATTGTATTTATGATGCTTCTATATCTTCGGCAAGATCTCGTAAACATGATATTAGTACTCCGAGTTTCCAAAATCCTTTGAATTAATCTACAATCGGGATGATTATTAAATGTTTCATTTAGACTAACCCAAAAATCTTGATTCAACTCCTCTTCTATGTATCTTATATCGGCTTCTATGTACGCTTTTGTTCATATCAAATAATCTTGTGGTGTCCAACTTTCATTTGCCATTGAATTTTGTTGTAAACTTTCATTATAAAATTTTCATTTAAATAGACAGTTCATAATCCGCGTCATACGAATCAAATGTGATCTAAATGATCATGTGGCAAACATCCACGAACTTACGGAGAAACAAAAATAAGTGTGTTCACAACATATACGATTTTTACTTTAATAGATAGTTCATAATCCGTGTCAAATGAATTAATATTGTTTGCCACCTGTTAAAGTTGAGATGAGCACAATCAGAATTAATGTTGTTTGTCACCGGTTAAAGTTGAGATGACCACACTTTGAATTAAAGTTGTTTATCATTTGTTAAAGTTGAGATGACCACAATCAGAATTAATGCCGTTCGCTAATTTTTACTGCCACTTGTTAAAGTTAAGTTGAGCACTTTCTAAATTAATGTTGTCCACCCATTATTGTATGAAATAATGTTGACCACCCATTTCTTGTTGTTATGCACTTATCATTTCACATATATACAAGGACTTCAATCCATTCCAGATATCACATTATAATCTTCTTTCTTTATCTCATAGCGTAAAATTAAATATTATAATGAATACTTCATCTTTCCTCAAATGTGTTATGACGTTCGATAGTGATTCAAAGGAGGAAGATATCCTACCAGAGGAAGCCGAGGAAAGGCAAGAACTAGTTGACGTATGTCATGAAGCTTATAGTTCCACATCCAGAAAACAAGACGGATTGATCATTGGTTGGAAAAATGTAAATCGTAACCAATTTTCCATTTATTAAACTCTCATGCAAGGCTATTTTAATTTAAATTGCACTTATGTGCCAGATATGTTTAGAAGAAGATATAAAATAAGAAGAAATCTATTTTTGAGAATTTTAGCAGGTATTCTAAACAACAATAGATATTTTATTTAGAAACTAAATGCTTAAAAAACACAATGTCTTAGAGGTGAACAAACAACGGCTACTGCATTGAGAATGCTAGCTTATGACACCCCTGTAGATGCATTGGATGATGTACATCGGATTGTAGAGAGTATCGCATTTGAAACTCTTGAAAAATTATACAAATTTATGATGGACGTATTCGACACTGGATAAGTTAGATCTTCGAATGAGGATGATGTGGTGCGGATTAGAGAAATGCAGGAGAACAGTGGATGGCTTGACATTCTAGGAAGTCTTGACGGTATGCATTGGGAATGGAAGAACTGCCCCCAAAGTATACCATGAAGCTTACAATGGTAAAGAAAGAAGAACAACTATTATTTTAAAAGCCATTGCTTCGTACGATTTATGGATATGGCATGCGTTCTTTGGAATGTTTGAACAACGACTTAACTGCAATTGAGAGGTCACATTTTTTTAATTGATCTAGCACTTGGTCGAGTAATTCCAGTGACATTTACTCTTGGGCAAAATACTTATGATCACAGATATTATCTTGGCGATAATATTTTTCTAAAATGGAGCACCATTGTGAAAACGTGTCCAAATCTGATAATAACAATGCAAGCAAAGTTTGTTGCAATGCAAGAGGGACAAAGAAAAGATGTAGAAAGATCTTTTGGCCTTTTTCAATCCAGATTTGCAATGATTAGTAATCCTTGTTGATTGTGGTCGCAAGAAAAATGTCCACAATCATGTTTACATGGTATTATTATGCCGAATATGATTGTTGAAAATGAAAGAGATATGTATGAATAATATCGTCATTGCGAATGTGATGGTGCAGCGAAATGCTAAAAATATTCCAAGATGACATTCTTATAACCAAAAAAGCTTTCAACATTCACGTGGACCGTCAACTTTTATTCTGAGATGCACAACTCCATAAACGATTTCAAAAAATCTTATTAATCATATTTGAAATTACCTTAGAGATTGTTAGTTCATTTTTATATCTAATCAGTCATGTGTGTATGCATATGTGCTGTACTCATATTTTAGTTAACTTATCTACATGTATTGCATTTCCTTCAAAATGTTATTTAGCTTGGTTATAGACTTTGTATAAATGAAAACGAAAAGAGTAGAACATTAATTAATATACAAATATAACAAATTTATATAAACTCTAAGTACACTAAAAATAATACAGATTATATAATGCTAAGATTAAAACAAACTACTTTGGGGGAACCTAGATAGGAGTATTTGTGTTTTGTGCTCCATCCAATATTGCATTTGAATTTCGTCCATTCTTGTCATATCTTTATCCATAATCATTTGTTCTTGATTTTCCCGTTCAATATCCAACTTTTGTTGCCCAATATCTGCAAACTTATGCATACACTTGCTTGCTTTTATCTTGATATCTTTTTTCGTGAATTTCATGAGCGGCGTTCACTTTAGCATTTAAAGCGGTATCAACTTTATTCTTTCTCTTTGTTGCTTTGACGTCGATTGGTCTATAACCTTGAGCGGCGTTCACATTAGCATTGAAAGCGGCATCAACCTTTTCTTTTTCTTTGTTGCTTTGACGTCGATTGGTCTATAACCTTGAGCAACGTTCACGTTAGCATTCAAAGCGGCATCAACTTTTTCTTTTTCTTTGTTGCTTTGATGTCGATTGGTCTATGACCTTCTTTATGTCTCTAGATGAGCACATCCACCTCGTTTTTCCTGTCAACTAAGATTTCTCTACAAGATGAATCTTTTGAACTAGACGAGTATGATGATTTTGATGCTTTATTATTTCCCTTCGCCTTTGTTTGAACATCTCAGAGATTCTCCGCATTATCGGAGTTTCACTCCGGTATGCTCATCAGCAACTCATAACAATTCAGGAATTGATGATAATGTGGTTTTTTAGCACCATTTTCTTTTGGAAAAAGCTTTATGAATTCTTCGTTTGTCATTCTTTTTTGATAATAAAAAAGAGTTACATTAATAAGAAGATAAAATACTAACAAACTAATAAAATTAAGAAACATGCCAAATGTTTTCCGCCTTCCATTCCGCTAGGGTTCAGTTTCTTTATTTTATAAATTTTGATTCATACAATTGAGTTTGACGATTGATTTTTTCAAATCGACATTCAATCACCAACAAAGATCGTGTGTTCTCAAGATGCTTAAGCTTGAAGATATTCATTATTTTATTTCAAATTTTCACCGTTTTGATAAGTACCCCTAATCGAGTCTTTGGTATAATAACAGTAGATATTGTATAAGTCGAAGTCGTCGTCAGTTCGCTATGGGTTGGATAAACATTGACTTAGAGTAGTACCATGTTGCGCGTTGTCGTCTTCGAAGACATAGTTCTGAGAATGAGAAGAATGCATAAAATCTCCAAATGGTGGAGACATTATGAAAATTGATTTTGATTTGAAAATAATGTGGTTTAGAGAAGGAAAGAGTGAAGTGTTTTGTGTGAACATTGAAGAATGAAAGTAGTATATTTATAGAGTTGAAGAGATAGTCATTGTGGGGAGCCGTTGGCAAACTATCAATGGACTCTGGACGCTATTAAATAGACGCCCTACACTTATGCGGCGTTGAGTGTTGGACGCTTGTTGCTTCCGTGTTTAATTCAGAATTCTGTGCTGACCACCCGAGTATTAACCTTAATTAGAATGGTTGGGTGAGATGAATTGCAAAGTCTGGATATAAAGCCTTAATATGTAACCGATGGAGATGCTCTTAATTAGTAACAACGTACGTAATACATAATCCTCAACCGCAGTAAAGTTCGCGACCACACATCTTCATTTATTTTTATCCGATTTCATGGGTAGACCGCGTTTAATAGTTTTTATTGGTTTTTTTTGCTAGCTGTATTTATGGTCATGTTTTGATCAGATGTTTATGATGTATTAACGTCTTAACGTGTAAAAAAACACGTCAAAAGGCGTTTCAGTGCAATCGTAACCGAAGCTTGCATGATCCAAACATTCATTAATTAATTGTTGATACTACCACTATTAACAGCTTCGATGCTTACATGCTTTTCAATACGATATGAAACATATTTGTAAACTTAGGCATAAAGTTTGTGAACATACATTATCACTTGTTTTTGCTGCAAACATAAAAGTTTATTGATTCGCGCATACACGTATGTATGTAGATGTATGTTTTTGTGACAACAATAAATCAATCAATGTAAACTCTCAAGTGATAATGTTGGACATATGCTGAGAGCTAAACCTAGCTGTTTATTTACTTGATGCAAAATTCATTTTTCGTTGTTTTCCTCAAATTATTAGTTTGAGAATTTTTTGCAATCATAATTAAGCCGTCTATAAAGAAAATTCTATAAAGCGATTGTGTGCGTTCATAATCAAAGCTTACATCAGAGCTAGTAACTAGTTACCAATATTTTCATAATAGCCCTAAACTCGGATTCATTACCTATGATCACGAGCTTCATATTTTTCAAAGTCACTCTCACATAAGATTTCTATTTTTATCTTATGAAAATACAAAAATTTAGATATTTTTAAGTTCTAAACTTTCTAATTTAAGATACATAAGTCTGTTGGGGTTGTATTATTTCTTAGAACGTATGAATTATTTATTGTTTTTGACCTTAAATGCTTAACTAACCAACATGAACCCTGTAACCACCACGTTAACATACTCCTCCTTTTTCTCTAACCACTACGTTAACATGCTCCTACTTTTCTCTCTGTTTCTTTCATTTTTCGAACATAGTGAAGAAAACTAATCAAGGTTACAAGAGCTTTAGCAAGGGTTCAGGAGATCGAGGGAAGGATGAGAAATTAGAGCTTAAACCATTAAGAGAAAAAAGTGTATTAATGTGATGATCCGCTCTTCACATAGGGGTGTAAACAGGTTGGACAGAACTGGATGAAGGTTTGACTGCATCCTGTCCTATAAGAGGTTCGAACGAATAAGGACCGTACAAGGTTTATGTTCGGACATTGTTCGTAGGAGCCAAACAATGCACAGACAATAGAAAACATTGAATAATATCAAAAGAACAAATTTTCATACATTTTTAATTATCATAATTCGTGCTCTAAATGAGAATCAAACAGATATTGACCAAAACGATTCATAGTCACGCACCTAGGCGTACATCGGACACTTGTACAAAATATACACCCTTGCCTTCACGACCCCATGATCAATGCTAAAATACTACTCCAACCCTTAAATGTCGTGAACGTGAGAAAATGCGGATTACAGATCTTAAGGCTAGGATTAACCCTAGAGGGGGGTGAGTAGTGTTAAAAAAGAATTACTAAATCTTTTTCTGTTTGTGTTAATTTAGACACCAATGTATGCAATATACAGATACAGATATGATCACAGAAACAAACACAGATGCAAAAATAAAACATAAGCAGTAAAGGAAAGAACACACCGGATTTTATAATGGTTCGGAGTTACCCTACATCCAGTCCCGCAACACAAGTACAGATTTCCTTTCAAAAGCAATTGTACAGTTACACCCTCGGTTTCAAGGCTACGAGGTACACCCTCCAGAATTTCTATCCTCTGGGTAGAGATACTTGATTTCCGGGCCACAAGTTTACCCAATTGATTTATCAAGCCTATAATCACATCTTTTCTCTTTTGATTGATTTCCAAGTCTACAATCACACATTTTCTCGCTTAATAGATTATAAAGAAGTCTATAACTCTGAATAGCATTGAGAACCTTGTAGAGATAGTGATAGAGAATCAAACTAGAAGTAATCGAATTCGATTCAATGTTGATTTCGACAGAGTAATGATAAGAATATGTATTAAGAAATGTGGAAGAAGAAGAGAAGTGAAAAACCAGAAAATCTAATATAAAATTCGTTGAAACCGACCCCTATTTATAGTTAAACAACAGTCATGCCCATTCATGAAGAGTTATGGCGAATGGACACTTCTTTTGAAATTTAAATTTTGAATTCAACTGACACCATGTCGACATGGTTACCCTAGGCATGTTGACATCCCAAAGCAATTTTTGGTGATTTGATTTTCTTTGAAAATAACCTTTATCTTATTTTAAAACTATTTTAAACTTTACAAATATACTTGACTATAGTCAAAATTCATAAGTAAATATAGAGAATAATATATATAGATTTTAACTATAATTTCATATTTAAATCTAAGCATAAAAGTTAAATATATAACTCAAAAAGATAGTTTGAAATCAGGAGTAATTTTGACTTCTGAAATTAAAGATAATTTTGAGGCTAAAATTATTTAAAATTAGGATAGAGGGTTTTGATGTTTTTAAAAGGAAAGTTTTGAAATCATTTTGAAAACAAGATAATTTTGAGAAATCATTTTGAATAAAAGGTTAGCGGATACAAAACAATGTTCCACTAGATTTTTCATAGGTTCCATCCCACTAAGGGTTCCATCCCTTTAACATGCTCGAAGTGGATTCCATTTCACGAATAAATTGGATTTTAAAATGCCAGTGCTTTTCTACGAGTTTTAACAAAAATTTCTAATAAAAATACTTATGCTTGAAATCTTGAAATCTTAATAATCTTGATACTCATGAGTCTTCTATCTCGATATCTTGAATCTCTATACTGTACAATCTTCATTCTTGGTACCTGCATGGTTAAATCTTGCATATACATATATATCTAAACTTATAATGTCACTATTTATATTTTATAATCTATTCTAAGGTTGTTGTCATCAAAATCATCATCTCACGGACTAACAATGTCCCACTTTTTGATGATGACAACCTTTGTTTACAAAATATTATTTCTATCCTAATAACTCCCCTAAAACTATCCTAATAACTCCCCTTAAAACTAATAACCCTCCCTTAATTTATGCCTAACTAACCTATTTTATATTTCTCCCACTTTGTCATCAACAAAAACTCACTCCAAACTATATAACTCCCCCTAAAACTAACACTCTATGACATGTGATTATAATGATAGTGTTATCATAAGTAATCATCACTTAAATCTAATTCTAAAACATAGTCCTAAACAATTAACTATCCCAACTAAGAATTCACGATAGTACTTATAATTAAAACACGTATAAGAACACGAGTTATTTATTATGTATGAAGTTGTATATACATAAGCGTATAGAAAACATAAAGAAACACAAACAACAATGGAGAAGGAAGAAAAGAAACTATTGCGTGTCTTTAAACATAGGAGATCTATGAATCGAACAGTTTGGATAGTGGAAACAGAAATTTCCACGTTGTTCGACAAGATTCCCATTTTTATCAAAACGCACTTCTCCAACACACACGACTTGGTCATCATCTTCCGCTTGCGCTTCTTCTTCCATGGGTTCTTCTTCTTCTTCTTCTTCTTCTTCTTCTTCTTCTTCTTCTTCGCTGGCCTCTTGTTCTTGATTGAGTGAAGAGTCTTCATTAATCAAGATAGGATTGGCCTGGTTATCCATTAGGAATTTTTGCAAATTCCTAAAAATCTTGCCTTGCCTCTCTTGTTCCTTTGCCATACGAAGTTGAGTCACTTGAATTTCAGTCATCATCCGAAGTGCATCCTTCAGAGAGTCCTCTATTTTAGTCACATGAGCGAGAGTAGTACGTTGAAATGGACCAGACGTAAGAGAGGGGAATGAAAAGGTTGATTTGGAAGAGGATGCCATTGATTATTTGATTTCAGAGAGATAATAGAAATGATGAATAAAATTTCGAAAATGTGAAGAATTTATAACCAATTATTTTGAATTTTGGTGGGAAAAATTTCAAAATTTAAAAACGTTGCATGTCGACATGGGTATATGGGGGATGTCGACATGGTCTTTTATATTTTAACTCTTTGAATTATTTTAATATTAATTATTAATTATACTTGTTATTTATATTTTATATTTCAGTTATAGAACAAATACCTAATTCTCTTCTTAATTTAGTAAATATTGATTCATTTAAGGGTTTTGTTAAGATATCAGCAATTTGATTCTCAGAATTAATATAATCGAGAGTAACTACTTCCTTACTTATATTTTCTCTAAGAAAATGATGTCTGATATCAATATGTTTAGTTCGAGCATGTTGTAAATTTATCGCACTCGTATTGTCACAATAAATTGGTGATTTTGAAAAATTTAAACCAAAATCTTTTAAGGTTTGTTGCATATATATTACTTGAGAACATGCCAAAGAAGAAGAAATATACTCTGCTTCGGTTGTTGATAAAGAAACTGTGTTTTGCTTTTTACTAAGCCAAGAAACCAGAGAATGCCCCAAAAAGTGACAATTCTCACTTGTAATTTTTCGGTCTGATTTACAACCAGCATAGTCAGCCTCACAGTAAGATATTAAGTCAAAAGAATCATTTTTATGGTAGAATAAACCATAATCAAATGTGTGTTTAACATATCTTATGATTCGTTTTACGGCTTTTAAGTGGGTCTCTTTAGGTTGGGATTGATATCTGGCACAAAGACAAACACTATGCATGATATCAGATCTACAGGTAGTAATATAGAGTAGTGATCCAATCATTCCTCTATATAGTTTTTGATCTACATCTTTCGAGAGATCTTCTTTACTAAGGTACTCACTGGTTTCCATAGGAGTGGGTTTTCCACTCGCAGTAGTCAAACCAAATTTACTAATTAGGTCTTTAGCATATTTTTCTCGACTAATAAAGATGTCATTATCTAATTGTTTTATTTGTAATCCTAAAAAGAAATTTAATTCACCCATATGATTCATCTCAAACTCTTTTATCGTTATTTCAGAAAATTCTTTATTCATTTCAAAATTAGTTGAACCAAAAATGATATCATCTACGTAAACTTGTACTAGTTGAATATCATTTTTATTTCTTTTAATAAAAAGAGTATTATCTACTTTACCAATTTCAAAATTAGATTGCAATAAATAAGATCTTAGTCTATCATAACAGGCTCTAGGAGCTTGTTTTAGACCATATAATGCTTTCTTAAGTTTGTAAACATGATTTGGTAAATTATCATTTTCAAAAAGTGGTGGTTGTTCAACATATACTTCTTCTTTTACAAATCCATTTAAAAAGGCACTTTTAACATCCATTTGAAATAATTTGAAATTATTATGATTTGCGAAAGCAAGTAGAATCCTAATGGCTTCTAATCTTGCTACGGGAGCAAAGGTTTCGTCAAAATCTATTCCTTCTTCTTGACAATAACCTTGAGCGACTAATCGAGCTTTATTTCTAACTATCTGTCCTTGTTCATTCATTTTATTTTTATAAACCTATTTAATTCCAATTATAGTTTTATTTTCTGGTCTAGAAACAATTTCCCAAACATCATTTCTAGTAAATTGATTCAATTCTCTTGCATAGCCAAAATCCATGAATCATCAGTTGATGCTTCTTTTGGATTTTTGGGTTCAATAGTTGATATAAAAGCAACATTACTCATTTGACTTAGTTGATTTCTAGTTTTAACAACAGATTGCATGTCTCCCAGTATATTTTCTATAGGATGATCTTGTAAAAGTTTAGTCCTTTTATTAGGATGATTAATTTTATTATTAGTTTCAATTGATTCTTGATTTTGAGTGATTAAATCCTCTTCATCATTTGTCTCTTCAAATTTTTTGAAATTTTCATCAAATGAAACATGCATTGTTTCTTCAATGGAATTGGTTTTTAAATTAAACACTCTATACGCTTTACTTCTATTAGAATATCCGATAAAGATACCTTTGTCGGATTTAGGATCAAACTTATCTAAATTATCTTTTGTATTTAAAATAAAGCATTTACTTCCAAAAGTTCTAGAATAAGATACCTTAAGGTTTCTTTGAATAAAGAAGTTTATAAGATGTCTTATCCGTTAAAGGTCTAATTAAAATTCTATTTAAAATATAACAGGTGGTAGCAACTGCTTATGCCAAAAAATTCTTTGGTTTACTATCTGTAAGCATAGTTCTCGCACACTCTTGAATCGTCCTATTTTTACGTTCTACTACTCCGTTTTGTTGTGGAGTTCTTGAAAATGAAAAATTGTGAGGTATTCCCTTTTTATTGCAGAATTCCTCAAACTTTTCATTTTCAAATCCACCACCGTGATCACTTTGAATAGTTATAATTTTTAAAGAAAATTGATTTTGAATTCTTTTTGAAAATGTCTTAAAACATTCAAAAGTATCACTTCTATGTTTCAAAAATATTGTCCATGTAAATCTAGAATAATCATCTACAATTACAAAAACATATTTACTATGATTTATTGAAAGAATTTGAGATGGACCAAATAAATCAAGACGAAGTAATTCAAGAGGTTTTGAAGCTGAAATCATATCTTTTAACTTGAAGGAACTTTTTCTAAGTTTTCCTAATTGACAAGCATCACATGAACTATCTACTTTAAAATTCATTTTAGGGAGACCTCTTACTAGATCATGTTTTGACAGTCTAGATAAGAGTTGAAATTCAAATGCCCAAATCTCTTATGCCAAATCCAAGGGTCACTTGTATTTGCTAACAGACATAGGTTATCATTTGAAACTTTCATACTAAGAATATAAATATTCTTTTTCCTGACTCCCTCAAATATAATGGTTGAATTATTATCTTCAATGTGACATTTATCGTTTTCAAATTTAATTTTATATCCTTTATCGCACAGTTGACTTATACTTAGCAGATTATATTTCAGATTCTTAACTAGTAAAACATTAGTAATAGTAGAAATTTCAGAATTACCGACTTTGCCGATGCCAATCACATATCCTTTTGAATTGTCTCCAAAGTTAACCAGTCCTCCGTCTTTGTATATTATATCATTCAGTATATCTGGATTGTCAGTCATGTGTCTAGAACAACCACTATCAAGTATCCATTTGTTCTTTCTGATCTGCACAATTTGTCCGCCGTGGATTTATTTCTCAACACCCATAAAGCATGATTCCTGCACATCAAACAATCTTGGTAGACAACTTGAATTTGAATATTGATTATATGCGGACTCAAGAAACAATGATGGTTTGAATACTTCTAAATTAGTATTAACAAATATAGCCATTTTAAAAACTTTTTCAAAAATTAGATTATGAAACTTTGAATACCTTGCTCTGATACCAATTGTGAGAAAATGCGGATTACGGATCTTAAGGCTAGAATTAACACTAGAGAGGGGGGGGTGAATAGTGTTAATAAAGAATTACTAAATCTTTTTCTGTTTATGTTAATTTAGACACCGATGTATGCAATATACAGACACAGATATGATCATAGAATCAAACACAGATGTAAAAATAAAATAAAAGCAGTAAAGGAAAGAACACACCAGATTTTATACTGGTTCGAAGTTACCCTACATCAAGTCCCGCAACACAAGTACGGATTTCCTTTCAAAAGAAATTGTACAATTACACCCTCGGTTTCAAGGCTACGAGGTACACCCTCCAGAATTTCTATCCTTTGGGTAAAAATACTTGATTTCCGGGCCACAAGTTTACCCAATTGATTTACCAAGGCTACAATCACACCTTTTCTCTTTTGATTGATTTCCAAGGCTACAATCACACCTTTTCACGCTTAATAGATTACAAGGAAGTCTATAACTCTGAATAACACTAAGAACCTTGTAGAGATAGTGATAGAGAATCAAACTAGAAATAATCGAGTTCGATTCAATGTTGATTTCGGCAGAGTAATGGTAAGAATATGTGTTAAGAAATGTGGAAGAAGAAGAGGAGTGAAAAACCAGAAAATCTAATATAAAATTCGTTGAAACTGACCCCTATTTATAGTAGAACAACAGTCATGTCCATTCATGAAGAGTTATGGTGAATGGACACTTCTTTTGAAATTTAAATTTTGAATTCAACTGACACCATATTGACATGGTTACCCTAGGCATGTCGACATCCCACAGCAATTTTTGATGATTTGATTTTCTTTGAAAATAACCTTTATCTTATATTAAAACTATTTTACACTTTACAAATATACTTAACTATAGTTAAAATTCATAAGTAAATATAGAGAACAATATATATATATAGATTTTAACTATAATTTTATATTTAAATCTAAGTATAAAAGTTAAATATATATTTCAAAAAGATAGTTTAAAATCAGGAGTAATTTTGACTTTCGAAATTAAAGATAATTTTGAGGCTAAAATTATTTAAAATCAGGATAGAGGGTTTTGATGTTTTAAAAAGGAAAGTTTTGAAATCTTTTTGAAAACAAGATAATTTTGAAAATTCATTTTGAATAAAAGGTTAGCGGATACAAAACATTATTCCATTAGATTTTTCGTAGGTTCCATTCTACTCAGGGTTCCATTCCTTTAACAGGCTCGAAGTGGATTCCATTCCACGAATAAATTGGATTTTAAGATGACAGTGCTTTTCTACGAGTTTTAACAAAAATTCCTAATAAAAATACTTATGCTTGAAATCTTGAACTCTTGATAATCTTGATACTCATGAGTCTTCTATCTCGATATCATGAATCTCTATACCGTGCAGTCTTTATTCTTGGTACCTGCATGGTTAAATCCTGCATATACATATATATCTAAACTTATAATGTCAGTATTTATATTTTATAATCTATTCTAAGGTTGTTGTCATCAAAGTCATCATCTCACGGACTAACAGTGAATGGTGAAATATCGGGTGAAATAAAACAAAGCTATTTAAATGATCTATGTGATAGTCATCTCACAACAAAATGTTAACATATATTTTACTTGAATATACATGCATAGAAACATTAAAAAAATAGAATATATATGAGAAGGAACATAACACACACACACACACATATGTGAGATAGTAAATGTGAAATCAACTAGTAAAATCATAATACTAACAATCAAAGTACCTCATCACTGTATATATGGAGTAGCGAATAACGACGTTTACAATCTATAGTATCGTAAATAAATATCAGTGTATTGCATATCTAAAACTAAGTAGATGACCTATAGGAATTACAGTCTATACGCCTTCAAAGGATCCAACAACCGTTAGCGAATCCCAATAAACTCGATGTTCAACTTACTCACGATAGTACTGAAGATTTGTCAAAATGATAAACAAATAGAGATCAAACTCACATCATACATAAGCTTGGTGTGAGAGGGAAGTACCTTAAAATGCTATATTTAAACAGTCAATATGCATATGCTAAAATATGAGCAAGGATTTAGAAGGTAATACTACTATTGTACCTCATCATGCTCTTCTCCTTCATCCAATAAGTTAGCACAATATGAATAATGATACTACCACTAAATAGTGCATTGATAATGAGAAATGCTATTATTAACAAAGTAAATGAGTCTTTGGGTAATACTAAACTCTAAATGCAAGTTGTTAGCCACGTAAGTTCTAAGGGGAGTATGATGTGAAATTCAAAGCCTTAAAGAGATGATACCGAACCTTATTACAAAAAGGAGTTTCGAAACCTTTATAACAACAACCATTATAAAGCACATAAAGAAAACATTAAGATATCAAACATTAATACTATTATTACTGATCCCGAAAATATGCGACATAGTCATGATATCGTACCAGCAAGTCATGCCAAAGATATAAGCCAATGCCGAATATATTGGAATAAGTTAGTGTCAAAGGTATAAACCAATGCCGATAGTCTGAAGACGAGCCAGTGCTGAAGTATAGGAAGTTGCGTCTTTCTATTACTGCCTCATCCTGGTGCTATCCTTCGAACGATGTCGCACCTCATCAGTACTGCTCCTTATCAATGCCATCTCTCATCGACGTCGCACTTCTTCAATGCCGACTTATGCTGGAGTTGACCTTGAAATATTGCCACTTCTTATCAACGTCGCTCCTATGGATATCACAACTCGTTAATCAAAAGAAAACATTGCGCATCTATAAATGCAATATTGATGCCAAAAGCCATCGAAGTCCACGAAGGTTATAATGCCATTCCCTATCAATACTGCTTTACGTTAACATCGCTTAAAACTAATGCCGCACATCTATACATGCGATGTTAATGCCGAAAGACATCAAAATTCACTGGAGTTATCGAGGCCAACATAATATTAAATGATGCCACCACATGTTAATAAATAGCAATGCTGCTTCATATTAATGCCAATTCATGTTGGAATAACTACAAACTAATGTCGCTCCTCATTAGAGCAATGTCGATGCATCCAAGAATGCCGAAGGAGATTATTAAACAAAGCTAGCGCCATGCAGTATTAATGCCAAAGCACATGAATGACGAAATCAAGCTGCAACGCCACAAATCTACCCCTATAAATATGGACCTAGGGGCGTTGTAGAAGGGGATGATCATTCTTTCCTTAACTTCTTACATTTCAAACTTTGTAACTCTAAATTGATTCGAGGATTTAGTGCTGATTGTACTTTTTTCATGTAGGACCTTGTACATTCAACGTTTTCATGATATTTGAATAAAGAAGTATTGAATTATGATTTACTTTCGAATTCCAAAGCACTTGTAATTTTTAAACCATAGTTTGATTCGAATTCCAAAAGCACTCATAAACTTGGTTGATCTACATGTTTGACTCCAAGATTACATAAATTCGACAAAAGTTTGAGCTTCTTCGACATGGACAATTACGATGACATTATGGACATAAATATACCAAGTATAAACATACTAAGCCTAACCATATTAGGCCAATTTACCTAACCCCTTTTCTCAACCAAGTGTCGCCTTTTACAATACTCATTAAGGTCATAAGACTTAACTAAGCCTTAATTCAAACCAAACTTCTCTTCTTGTGCGTCCTTTGGATGTTGATGAAGAAACTCATTAACATTTTGGTATTAGAAGGAGGGCTCGAACATCCGATTCCTTATAATTTTCCCCATAAATTGATTGCATAAAGTTCTTTTGTTTTAGGGAAAATGGTGAGAGTAAGAAGAAATAATAGCAACCCAAATAAGGACGTCACACAAAAAATGACTTTGAAAGACAATATCATCCTGAAATTGAATATAAAGAATATGGAGGTTGGACAACCTTCGACCTTAATAGAGCCCACAAGTAGTGAGGCCAAGCTTATGAAAGAAGAGGATGAAGCATAATCTCGAAGTAAAACCTAAGATGAGGGAATATAAATGTATTCTTTAAGATTGCCAACAGAAAAACAACGAGGCTAATACGAGTCCTTAAATCGAAAACCAAAAAGTCAAGCAGGAAGATACCTTGGACAATCAAATAGCTTGATCTCACGTAGAGAGTATAAGTTCTACAAGAGGAACTATTATGATGATGAACACTAAAGGGATATGCCTAAACAAATAACAAGGAATATGCTTCCTCTTAAGGAAAAGGGAACCCTTTCCCGAGGAATAATAGTAGTTGTCGAAAAACTCCTTTTACAAAGGAAATAATCTCTATTAAGATTCCTTCCCATATAAAAATTCATCCACTTAAGTATAATGGAACCACTGATCCGGATGATCACCTTTTAGCTTTCAAAATTCACATGGATTTGCATAAGGTCTCTAAGGCTATTCATTGTAGGCTCTTTGCCATGATTTTTTATGAAGCAGCTGCCAAATGGTATAGAAATTACCAAGAAAAGATCATCTACTCTTGGGAACAATTTTATTATGAATTCTTAACACAGTTTTGCATGTATATAGATTCGGTTATAGATTCCAATGTGTTAGCTAATGTCAAATAAAGGCCAGGAGAGCTGCTTAGAGAATACCTAAAGAGATTTAAGCATTAAGAGCAGAAAATATGTCCGATATAGAAAAGTAGAAAATTTATTGACAAGAGCATTCTTAAAAGTTTTTAGAAGTCATTGGAAAAGAGAAATCTATACATATTGGAACTTCCAAGGCTCATTAGCATCGCTAGAGCTCTAATTAAAAGGGCTTTTTCTCGATTAAAAGTCTTTTGGTTCATGTATCATGGCCACTCAGTCTTTTAATTGAGATTTGCACTTTTACTATGATATTGGCTCAAAAACCCTTCTTCATGGCATTGCTAAGAAGAGGATTCTCTATCAAAGAATTCAATATCCAAAATCTTTTCAAAAGAAAGACCAATTTTAAGGGGAAAGTCCCCAAAGATATTCTTCTAAAATCCTTTCTTTCAAATGGAAATCTCACATCAAAAAAGTTGAAGTTTTGTTATTCAAAAAAGGTTTTCCCAAATATATCGATTGGCCAAAAATTATTTTAACAAAAAAGCTTTCCAAAAACTTCTTTTTACTAAAAGGCCTCCGATTCCAGAGCACCTCCTAGAGGGAGGGACAAAACCTCCGACGCATTTTTAGAGTATCTCCTAGAGCGAGGAGGGCTTAATTCCCACCAAAAGCCTTTGATGTATTCCCAAAGCGACTCCTAAAAGGGTAAAGAAGTCCAAAGCCTAAGGAAAGGAAAGAATAAGAAGGGACAAAGAAGTCCAAAGCCTAAGAAAGCGAATAGAGATGGGACTAAGATGTCCAAAGCCCAAAGAGAGGCAAAGCTTAAAAAAGGCAAAGAGAAAAGAGAATAGGATGTCCGAATCCCAAAGAAAGGCAAATAGAAAAGGGGCTAAGTTGTCCAAAGCCCAAAGAGAGGCAAAATCTAAAGAAAGGAGAAGAGAAAAGGGACTAAGATATCCAATCTCAAGGAGAGGCAAAGAAAAAGGGACTATGTTGTCCAAAGTCTAAAGATAGGCAAATCCCATGAAGGGGCATCCAAAGTCTAAAGAGAGGCAAAGCCCATGAAGGGGAAAAAATAGAAGTGGCGAAGAAGTCTGAAGCCCAATGAAGAGGCAAAGGGAACTAAGCCTTATTAGAGGGGTAAGAATAATTTCATCCAAAGGAAAGATCAAAGACATCTATAGGTTCGGTTCTAACCTAAAGATAGGAAAGCCTTCAAAGGAAGGTCCGTGTAAAGAGTATCCATAAAGTAATTAGACATTTTTCATGCTGAATGACAAATGGCTGAATAGCTGAATGGTTGGACGGGACTAATTTGCTGAATGACAAAATGGCTGAACGGAACTACTTTGCTGAGCGGCCAAATGGCTGAAAGAAACTACTTTATTGAACGACCAAACGGCTAAAGGAAACTACTTTGTTGAACGACCAAACGACTGAATGATACTATTCAGCTGAACAGCTGATGTAGCGATCCTACTTTTCGATCCTCACAAGTTGACAATAATACATCCACGGTATTCACGTGCCGAGCATCCAAGTGCTGGAAAGACAGATTGTTTGGAGAAAAAGAAAGAAAAGGCAGAATTGAATCTCATATTGTGACTAGTAAAATATAATATACAACAGATCTTTACAGAAATAAAGCTGTATTATACATATAACAAATCAGAATGCTCTAATCTATCATCAGCCTAGATAGTTATAACAACTTGTTCTTACAAATGCTATTAAATAAAACGACTAATGGAGCGGAAATGAACTATACGTAAATACGACTTAGAGGCATTTAGCTCATCTCCCGAAGCTTCAAGTATCCAAATTGAATCTATACATATGCTCACTCAGACCCGAGCATTATAATAAAATAACACCTAGATAAGTCTGGTAAACCAATGTAAGAAACACACCTTAAATGGATTATAATATTATAAAAGCCTTTTAAAAAAATAGTATCTCATAAGACCAAGCCGCACATAAACAAGGATGGGCTTATACCTTACGATAACCAAACCATTTATATTGGAAAATCCACTGATATTATAATAATGTCTAAGGGTGAAAATATCAATAATCAAGTAGCCATGATGCTCGTGAGTGTACATCACAACAATGCTAAGTATATAATCAAAAATTGCTAAGGCGTGTTCAATAATTATATAGGATTCCATGGAGGTACCTTCAGTACTTTGACAGGTCCTTATGCATAGGGATCAAAGTTATCCTTCTGAAGTAATAATACATCCCTAGTGATGTATAATAGGAAATACATAGTTGGCTATGCAAGGCCAAATGTATCGCTCCATGCATGCATGACAACCATAGGAAACCCTAGGTAAACTAGAAAGGACACGACTGCACCCTTATGGATTAGCTAAACCACACGCTATGCATCCTCTCTCTGGTTTTAACCATTATCACTGGTGAGGCTACATCTGACATTCCAGCTCATGCACTGCCACCTGAATAGATCTTGGGACCACACATGGATTCCCATACCTCAATAAGTCTCAGAACCCACATGGATTCCCACATCGCAACAAAGATGTCGGAATCACACATGGATTCACATACCTAACGCATCTTGGAATCACACATGGATTCCAACATCCAAAAATGATCTCGGAATCGCACATGGATTCCCTTATCCCAATGGGTTTCGGAATTACACATGGATTTCAATATCCATAATAGATCTTGAATCTCCTCCAAGCATATAACCCCTACATGGTTTTGGAGTGGTTACGGTTTCGGTTCATCTCCTACAAGTTCACTCCTCCACTTACTGGATGTTCCAAAACCAACCAATCGATTTTCAGAATGCTCAATACTGGTTCTTTTGAAAATAATTAGATAATATAAGAGCAGGGATTACAGCCTAAATGTTTATGTGGAAAAATCTCCTTATCATTTGTCCTAGAAGAACAAAATAAGTTTATACGGATAATATAGCGCCACTAACGGTAACTGTATAATGCAATCCTCGTGTTTCTCCTAGATACCTTTAGAGTTAAAATGTAACACCCCATATTTTTAATGACTTTACCTAGAATATTTAATTTGCTAAATAAAATAAAATAATGTAAGATGATTAATAGATTGAGATTTGATTTAACCAAGGGTAGCCGTGCCTACATGTATGATGAATTAAGGAGATAACATGAATAAAAGTTTTAGGAAATAAGGAAGGAAAAATAGAAAAATGATAGAACTTATACCTAAACCCTTGGGAAATCAAACACACATTCATTTTATTTTCCCAAGCAAAAATATCTTAAGGTCGACCACCATTTTCAATCTCAAGGGAAAAAAACGCTAGGATTTCAAGAGGAAGAAGTAAATCAACTTATTCAACATCAAATCTCACATCTTTAATCACAATGCTAAGATGAATGATTACTACAACCCATTTTTATTATAATTTTTCAGTTTTAAAGTGAATCTGAAATGATTTTGCATGATTATGCCACGTTTTGAATGATTGAAGGTTTATATATGCTTGTTGATGATTTATGCAATACTAAACTTGTTGAAGAGATGAAATAGAACCAAGGTCTATCTTTTTGATCAGAGGTTGAATCGATCATCAGAAGAAGAATTAGGCCAAAAATTAGGATACATTCTGGGAAAATAAACTTCCATTGAAGAGAAGCAAATGAAACGCTTTCATAAAAATTCTCGTAGAATCGAGAATGAAGTTTTCATTCTGTACATGCCAGATCATAAATTAGTAACTGCATCCAATCTCCGAAAAAGTCCCAATTGTTTCAAACTTTTTGGATATTTTATTTACGGAATCCTTATGAATAGGATCAAACCTTATTCCATGATATTATAAGTTTTTATGATACGTTTGATATGAAAACCATATTGAAGGACATCAAAGTGCCTAGAAAATTTATTTAGATCAAAAATGATATTTTAGAGACGAGTTTTAATTTTCATAATTTTTTGAATTATGGTGGATTTTATACTAATTTTCTAATGAAGAAAATGATTTATTGGGTTATAAATTATTTATGAAAAAGAAAAAATTATTTGGGTTCAAAATTTTTATACATTAGAAAACATATTAAAATAGATTTTCTAGGATTTTTCAAGTTATTTCCTGAGTGTTTGGGACTTAAATGTTTTATATATTTAAAGCATTTTGAAAAATAAAATCATTGTTATTTCTGAAATTAGAGGCGGCATTTTTCTGAAAAGTATTTAGCAACAAATGAAAATTTGAAAAATAAAGGCAGGCGGTTGAAACGTTTTCTCTTTTAAGTTAAAAACAAAAACAACATGCTTTTAACATGTTCTGCCACATTCGGCAAGTGGGGTTCCAACCCATACCTTTGGCCACCAATGTTTTCGAAACCAAAATGTATGGTACCAAGCTTCTTGGTATGTAGCATTTTTGACAAAGGCAAAGGGGTATTTGGTTAAAACCTTAGATTTTGAAGGGGTTGGAGTATGTTCGTTTTAAAACAAAGGCAGCGCCTGCTTTGCTTTTGGAAGAGATAGGTTTCAACTCAGTTGCTTTCGACTTGGTCAAATATTTTCAAAGGATTTGTTTTGACCTGGTTGCACTCTTTTGTTTTAAGTATAGCTTTCGAAGGGGTCAAAACCCCTAGCCGCCGCCTCTCTACCTTTTAAAGCCAATGGTTTCAAAGGGTATACTTTTTCTTTAAATTAACCACTTCTCCAATGCTTTCAAAGGGATTATTTCGACTCCATTATTTCTTTACTTATAAACTGATTTCGAAAGGAAAGCTTTTAACTTAGATGTTTTAAATGACCCTTTTTTGTTCTGGTTGAGGTATGACCCAAAGGTTTCGAAAAGTGTTGGTTTAAATGGTTTTGAAAGGTGTTTTTCAACATGTTTTAAATTAAACCCAAGAGCTTTTGAAAAGTTTGGATTTCTAAAGATTTGATGCTTTCGAAAGGTGTTTAACAATGGTTTCGGAGATGTGGTTCCCCAAAGGGTTTCGAAGGAGACGAAAGGTGTTATTTTCTAATGGTCTCTAAAGAATTGAAATGGAAGGCTTTTCCAAGGTTTTTAAAGGTAATGCTTTTAATTATTTTAAGATACGATGTCAAAGGTTTTAGAGCTTTCTAAAGGAATGTTTCAAAGGTTTCGAAAGGGTTCAAGTATAGCATCGAAAGGGAAATTTTGGTCTTTCGGCCTAGATAAATAAAGGGTTTTACTTGGTTTCGAAAGAGATACTTTCAATTGAATTGAAAAGGGTACTTTCAAGTGTTTAAAGGTTTTCATCAATTAGATTTGATTAAAGTGTGTGTGTGTGTATAACATGACAGGGTGATTTTGAGTAAAGCATAGAGTATACATATCTTCCTTGTTTAAGTTTGGTTTAAAGGTTTTAAATCAATTTCAGATGAAATTGATTTCAAGGAAAATTATAGGAAGGTTTCCCTAAGTAAAATAACTCAAATATTAGTACCAGATGAGACTGGTATAGGGCCATGCGCTATATGTTAGTTATTGGCCCCTGCTAATTTAGTCTGAAATTCTAGTGTGTAGGGCTTTGTTACATGTAAGACTAAAATTATGATTACACACAGAAGGGAATATATGTTTGTATATAGATAGGTTACTCGCGAGCCCCTAAAACCATTAGAATCAGGTGACCCTGAGAGATGTTAAGTTAGGGACAGGCCATCCATAAGAGAACTATTTAATAGATAGTTAAGATAAATTTTATTATTTTGTCTGGTCGGCTCGAGTCAACAAATGGTTAGCAGTAAGCCAAACAAAAATATAGCGTTTAGACAGATAGTCCATTCGTTACCAGATATGTATGTTTACATAATAATGCTTTCCAGTTTTAACCAGTTCTAGTTGTAGGTTAAAGGTTTGCAAAAGATATGTTTTAAAAGACTTTATGTCTGACTCGAAGTTTATGTTTTCCCCTTAAACTCGGGTGCTCATTATTGATTTGAGTAGGCTGAGGGTTGTCGTTGTTTTAGGTTTAGTAAGATGACAAATAAGCTACCGATGGCGAGCAAGAGGCTAATAGATAGCTAATTGGGAGTTGCGGTTCTTTATTTTGTTGTTTATTTCTACTGTGTATGTATTAAGTCAATTATAACTATATGAATCTAGTCAACCAAGCGGGCATCCTCATATGTCGCTCTTCGCATATTTTGTAATAAATATATTTTGTCATTGCCTCGGGAAACACTTTGGGATTATGTAATATGAATATGGAACATGTATTTCGAAATGTAATGTTTTTTGTTTTGAAATTTGTTATTTGTTTCATATTCACATGCTTCTAATGTTGTAGATACCATTAATATAGCCGTATTTAGTCGCAAGAAGTTAATACTATAGATGACTGCAGCATCTGCAGTGCTTAGCTTTAGGCCTCTAGAAAGTAGGGGTGGGCATTTAACCTACTTAACCGATTTAATCGACTTAACCAATAACCGAACCGACTTATCCGAAAATTTCGGTTAGCCAACATCATTGGTTAACCGATCGACCATAACCGAACATTTTCAGTTCGGTTTACGGTTAACACATTCTGATCTATCGGTTAACCGTTAACCAACAAAAAAATTTAGCTTTTTTTATACAGTCCAAAACCAATGTTAGCCTATTTGTAAACATCCCATACCTGAACCGATCGTCATTAGATAGCGTGTCCTAATATTATCCTTTCTAGATCCAATTCTCATTTCTAATAATCAGAAGAAAAAAAAGAAAAGGCGAAACCTAGATCTACACGTCGCTCATCTCGTATGCTAATCACTGATCTTCGCAACATTGTGCACTAGTGATGACCACCATTTGAGATGGTTCAGAAATTAATGGCTTATACTTTTCTGTTCATTAAATTCTAAATCAGTGTAATTAGTAATTATCGTATTTGATTCTATTGATCTACCATACTTATTTGAATTAAATTCTGCTACTCAAGTCTAGTTGAAACAAACAGTTTTAAAGAGCAATACTCTAGTCTAGTTAAATGCTTGGCATATATGTTTTTTTCCTTAGAAAAATAGCAAAAGGATCCTCAAATAGTTCATCAGTGACACTGTGTGTGAAGACCCGCAAATCCGTACTCCTTGAATATACACTAATCTCCATAGATTAACTCAAGATGAACATAAATACGAATTATCATTGTTTAAGAAAAAGAAAGAGAGAGAAGGAGAGATAAGAAGATAGAAAATAGAGAGGAAAGAAAATAGAACGGAAAGAAAACACAACAGAACAACAACAGAATCTCACAATTCGCAGCGGAACAACATATAATACATAAATGAATAATCTTTAAACAAAGAACTATATCAGTTATTACATTACATTACATTACATTACATTTCCATTACATCATCAGAGTGTACAACATCAACAACAACAAACAGCGGAAAAGAAATACTATATACTAATAATACGCCATGCCATCCAGCTTGCATCCAGCAACTCCAGAATATCCAGAATATCCTGATAAACCTTAACTCTTGACTGCCCGTGTGGAAATTGGTGGGCACCCAGAGTTTAGGAAGGAAAACAATAAACTCCGAGTCAGTCATGTGACTGGTGTGAGAACTCAAAACAGTTTATTTATCTTTAAAATCAAAATAGAGGAATATTTTTAAAGTCAATTCGCAATGCTTTTAAAAATGAGACTACCATAAGGCCTCCCGCACACACACACAATGCAAACGCAGAATCGGAGGAGATTTCTCCTTATAATAGTCAAAGATGCTTGATACGCATTAAAAAGAACATTTGATATTATTACTAGTGCATAGTGTAGGAAAACATTTCGAAAGTAGAATATAAATCTTAGCCAACATACGACCATTATCGTATGCCTACTATAGCTACCATCTAAACAGTGGGACGCCACCATAAGTAAATGGCAGGTTCTACAACTAATACCGTACAAGATCGTATTGTTTCTTTGGATTTCCAACAAATGGTCAGGCCAAGGAACTTCCCATTGCCACATGAGAACGCCTCTGGAAGGACGTCCCCGAGAACCAAACCAGATCTCTGCCAACACAAGGCCGGGTTACCCCTAACTGGGTAACTACTGACACGAGTATGCCATCCCCCGGTCCTTTGGGACCTTTAACCAAGCGCTCGTCATCAACATCACACAATCATAAATAAAGTGTTTCAACATGAGTAAGTATCTGGGCTCCATACCATGATACCACCCTTTTCCAGAAGGAAATGCACATACCCTAAAGGGAGCTACCCCTCATAACCTTGCCGCATCTTTCCTGTTTTGACCATTCCGAGGTGTGAGGCTCGACGAAGTCACGTCCACAAAAACACACTTTATACAAAAGCCGTGCTTTGGGTCAACAAATGATCATAGAAATGATCACCAAGATAAACGATCAAACAAATGATCTTATCACAAATGATCAACACAATGATCATTTCACAGCAACACTCAGCATGTCACATTACCAAATTGAGAATATATCGCTGATAACCTTCAACTACATAACCTCTGAGCTCGTACGTCTTAGAGAAGGGTATTAAGCTAAGAGAATAAATTCTCCGCCACCAACAGAAATATATTTGAAAGAAATCTGCTTTATATCTCAATTTTTAACGTCAGACATACAATCCATACAAGTCTGTTCTGGGCTCGAACAGAACCGAAGGCACTTACAAAGAAGTCCTTGCAATCCGGATATCCACAATCCTGATCAAATTCCCCATCACATATGGAGAACTCTATACCGGAGCAACTCGGTGCAGAGTCAATCGACAGGTTATCCTATCGCTCTCGCAAATACCCGGTCTTCAACACCGATCTTCAGTGCTATCCACTACGTCGTATCACTATTCGGAATGGGTAATCCGAATAACGAGCGCAATAATTTAAAAATAAGTGTAGCATTCAAATTCCGCAAATCACAACAAATACCCATTCAAAGGTAAATATTGATAGTCGGTTATTGAACTATCAATGGATATGCACACATCACCAGATTCCAAATAATTTTCCAAATTATTTATTTCCCAAAAATATCTTTACAAGATATATAATTTTCACACTTCAAAAATAAATCAATATTTATTTTTAAACAAATTCCCTTTTCTTTTATAAATGGCATAGTGAATTTATATTTCACAATATCTATGAATATACGACTTCAATTATTCATTTTCAATTTATCTTCAAAAAGATAAATTCTCAAAATATTCACTTTATATTGGAAAACATTTCCATACTTACTTAATAATTTATTCTCAAATCCATTTATTTTCAACACTTGGAAAATATTCAATATACTTAAATCGAGATTAAGTATATATTTCATTCTTTAAGGAAATCATTTTCTTAAACATATTTATTTGGGCCAAAACGAATGTTGCGTAAAACATCGTTACGACAACCCAAAATCACTAGTATAGGGATTCAAAATTAAAATAGATATATAAATCTCAATACTATACAAAATATTTCCTTTCGGAAATCATTTACTATAACAACAGTGTTATAGTCTACCATTTCCTTCTATTTCTCGAAAACGTCTATTTCAACAATGAATGTTGAAATCTATGGTTTCGAATCTCAACACATTTAAAACATCGTTAGATCGTTTTAATTCTGTTTAAAATATCACATCCTAAACATTTTCTTTAACATATTATTCACTATTCAAAAACGTGAATATACTTTCATTTTATTTCAAAGGATTATTCACAGGCAAAAACGTGAATATAACTCCATTAATAGGTTTCAACAATTTTCTTATCAAAATAAGTCGTTACGAATTTATAAAACAACGTTTATAAATTCCTTTATTAACCTATTCAATTCATATCTCAATGATATACTAAAAATTCATATTATAAGTTAAACACTTATGATTTATTTGTTTACAAAAATCGT
The DNA here is from genome assembly GCA_030765085.1 of Allium cepa. Lineage (NCBI taxonomy): Eukaryota > Viridiplantae > Streptophyta > Magnoliopsida > Asparagales > Amaryllidaceae > Allium > Allium cepa. The sequence goes on from CM060932.1 coordinate 379,659,500, forward strand.
TCCTTTGAACTTTCCCAAATTTATAAATTTTATAACTTATAAGATTCATTAATTTATCCAAAACCATTCTTTTAATAACTTTATAAATTTTATAGACCTACTGCTTATAAAATTCCATTTATAACTTCACCGTTTATAATTCTATAAATTTCATTCATTTATGAAATTCATTCACAATTCATTCTAACACTTATAAAAACTCGTTTTATAATTCCAATATTTTAATTTATAAATTATTAAATTTATAAATCTTTTATATAAATCAATTTATACTATTATTTCAAAACATCTTCAAAGTCCTTTATAATTTCATCATTTTGTTTTATAAAATAATTAAATTTTATAAACCCTATTTTTTAAACTTTTTATAATAAATTCAAAAATCCCGATTAAACTATTTTATTAAAACATTAGCCTCATATTTTCAAAAATCAACTTTTAACTATTTTTCTCAAAAACCATAATTTTTATAACATTAAAATTATATCGTTTATTTATTTAAAATAAATCAATTCCAAAAATATAGTATATTTTCAAAAATCACTTTAAAAATCATTTTAAAATTCCAAAATCTTGGCCCAATGATGCTACACACCAAATAGTCAATCACGACTACAACGATATCATATATCGATATGATAATCCATCAAATATCAAAATATCTGAATTCAAATAAAAACTGTTGAGGAATCTAGTTGGATCCCTCCAACCTGTTTCCCTGCATCCACAAACATTAGCACAATACCAATTCCGCTCCAGTACGGAATTATCGCGGTACATGGGATTTGAAATATTATCCGCTTAATAGACGGCGCAATAGGGTCTCATCCGCTATACAATGCGGAAAATCAATAACTGCAATATATACATATGCCAATATATATATATTGCTATTATATATAATACCAATTTCACTGTTTATGAAATATTCGCGGTATATGTTTTTAATAAATAACATCCGCTTACTAACGGCGCATAATGTCTGTTTTAACAATCAATAGATAAAAATCATCATTCAAACATGCATTCAGGTATTTTAAATATAACTATTCAAAATAAAATCGAAACCGATTCGATTGAGTGAGAAGTTCTCACCTTGATTTCAATTTCGTTTTAGCGATTTATTTCGAATAAAATTAAACGGACGTTTAATTTTACCCAAAATTCTCACTAACTCCAAACGACTCCAATCCAACTCCATAGCGTAGTGCTCGTCCATACGATTCCAACGCAACTGGTTTCGCGCGTTTTCGACCTCGTATGAAAAAGATATGCAATTTCAAAGTTACACGAATTTTTTTATATAATAATTACAACATAATTTTTTATATTATAAACCTAAATCAATTACTGGCCGTAGATCTCACCACCCCCACTATCATCAGGCCGTCTGTATGCTTTCTTCCCCATCTCCACGCACGTCTCCCGGCAATATACGTGCGCATGAACCCAACAAAGCAAACTAGGGTTGATTTTTGCAACTTCCTCGCTCGATTAAAATTCGATCAGGTAACGCCATATTGAAGAGCATCTCACGAGCAACCCTCGGCTGCAAGCTTGGAGAACTCGGCCTCCCTATGAGCTTGGAAAACGTGCGCGACCTACAGCCATACACGGCCAATTATCTCACAAAATACAGCCCCATTTCACATCTTAACCGTTGAATATGTAGAGCTCGAGACGCTCTACAACTTTCATTTAGAGAGTTTCTTGAATCGACAAACAGATTTGAAGAAAATGAGGGGAAAAGAAACGAGAATTTCGGCCATTGGTATAAGCTACTGGCGGCTCCAACCTGTAGAAACCCTAGGCCTTTATTTTTGTTGCAAATATGAAGAGTTAGGGGCTTTTATAGAAAATTTCACCAATTACTATTCACCCGAATTTTCCGAACTCCAAACGAAGCGTGCCGGTTGGCATTTCTAGGGTTTACCCCGCGTTCCGGACACAATGGAACAGGTTTCGAAAGCTAATTCGGTCATCTGTGCGAGTTATGGCAATAAACGTTCAATTTAAATTAAACCGATTTAAACGATTTTCTAGGCGTTTTAGCTTGCACTGGACAAACGGTAAATCCAATTGACACGAAATTTGAAATCATACAATAATATCACATTACAGATCCGATGAAACTGGTTTCGTCGAAATCCGACACTGTTTGAAAAATGGCTATTCGAACTCGCCAAATTAATATTAAAACAATTTCGATGCGTTTCGAGCTGCCACAATCAAACGATAACTCCGATTGCTACGAAAATTGAAATCCGATAATAACTAACTATTACTGGTCCAATGAAACTGGTTTCGTCCAATTCTGAGATTGTTCAAAAATTGGCTATTTCCACTAGTCGATTTAAATATTAAAATATTCAATTTTCACAAATTAACTTTTAGTTCGATTTTAAAAGTTCTAAAACATCATTCTAACTCCAACATGATAAAATAAAATTTTACAAATCATTTTCAATCATATTTAACCCAATTTTCACTTATTTCCATAGTTTAACATATTAAATTATCGATTTAATTATCCAATTAAATCCAATAATTCGAATTAAAATTTATTCGACTTATAAATTCACTTATTAATATTTAAAATTAATTAAATATTCGAATTTTAAATAATTAAAATTCTGGGTCGTTACACTGTGATTGAAGTTGTAGGAGGTGCAAACAAGAAATGTTATTGCTCTTTAAAACTGTTCCTTAAGTCCATAGTTAGATGATATGCTCATGGTGATAGTACATTATTAGCTTGGAAATACAATTTTATTTTAAAAATGTTGTCAACAACTATAATTTAACACTTTAAACATAATGTACAATTTTATGTTTAAGAAATAGAAGCAGACAAATGCCAAAATGTTATAGTTACCATAAACTGATGGTTTCTTATTTTAATTTATAAGTTTAAGTAGAAATTAGTTAAATAGGTATGGTTATTTGTCCAAAGTGGATTTGATCCAAACACACGCAACGGCCAACATGTAGAAAATTGAACAAAGTTTCCAGTTTATAGTTTACACATTCAAGCCTTTACTGGGTTTTATATAATCTTATCACTTTTATGATTGTCTTCTGTGTTTTATCGTCAGCGATTCTGTTTAATTATTAGTTTGGAGCTTGGAGTTTACTTATTAAGTTGTTGAGCTGTTAGCAGTCACGGTGAGCTTCATCATCAGTTTCCTGTCGAGTTGCCAAGGTGCTGAGTTTCAAATTTGCAATAACTTACTAACATTGTGATAACTTCATAGTAACTTTGGTCTTTGGTAATGTATGTAATTCATGTAATTATTGTGGTATTGTCTTTGGACTCTGGTCTTTGTTAATATGGTTGCTGAGTTTTTGTTGTCTGATTAATATTTTCTATTTTGTTATGTAATATATGATGAAATCTAAGTTTTTTTTCTAGTTTGTTATGCAGAGTTGGTGATTAATATTTAGTGTACTACTATGCCGAGTTGTAAGATAGAAATGCTACTACATTACTGGTTGTACTTGTTTGTATCAGTTTTCATTAATTTTTAAATGTTAATTGCGGTTCATTATTCGGTTAATCACAGTTAACTGATTGTTCGTTAACCGGTGAAGCTTAATCGGTTAACCGATTAGTACAGACGGTTAACCGCGGTTAAAATTGAACGTTTCGGTCGGTATAAAGCATCCATTTTCATTTTTGGTTTGGTTAACTGAACCGTATAATTTAGTTGGTTAAATCGGTTAATTAACTGTTCGGTTCAGTTAACCGACCATGGCTCCCCATACTAGAAAGAGCATGCTACAGCTTGGTATCAGAGCATAGGTTTATGAAATACTTTAACTACAAATGATTTTTTTGAAAACATAATCCTTGAGAATAGAGATAGGACTGAGGTATGGGATAACTTTATAGTAACGTAATTGTATCTGCTATATATTCATGTACGCCTTATCTCTAGACTACTATCTTTGTTAGGTTATTCTTCTGTATCTCACGAGGCTTGAATACAAATATGGATGAAAGAAGAGAAAGAGTCAATCTAGGAGGAGAAGTCACCACTACAAATGAAAACTCCTGACAAAATACTAAAAATTGTCAGCTGCAGGCTGAGAATGTTGGTGCTCGGGTTCCCCAAGTAGACATAGGAGCAATGTATCAGTTTTTCGTAAACATGATGCAAGCTGGAAGCGCAGTAGGAGCTGTTTGTGGTAATGCTGTTGGAGGAGGAGTTCATGAAGCTTCTACAGTCAATTAGTATGCTAATTTGAGCAGAGACTATACTAGACTTGAAGGAAAGCCGTTTATCGGAATGGATGATTCTATCGAAGTAGAAAATTGGCTGCTACACTATGAGAGGATTTTCACTGACCAAGGGCCCAATGATGAGCAGAAAAAGAAAACTTGCTTCAAGACAGCTCTAAGGAGCTGCTTTGTTTTGGTGGGATATTATAACTATAGGTGTGGATGAAGAGACTATGACTTGGACGGAGTTCAGGAGGAGGTTTCAAAAAAGGTTAATGTCAGTAATGGCACAGTCAGTCCTGGTTAGGAAGTTTGCTGAGGCGGAATAAGGAGAATTGTCAGTTCTGGCATATGCTAGTAGATTTAAAGAGTTTGCCCGGGGTGGGTATGCCACTATCGACATAGTGTTGAAAATAAATGAAAAGTTTATTAAAGGTTTGAAGCCGAAATTGGCAAGGGCTACTTTATCGCACATTAGAGACTCGTGTAATATGGTGATGGAAATGGCTTGAGACATGAAGAGATGTTAGCTTGCTTGGTGAAGAAGAAGGGGAAGGAGGTCCAGGTCCGACAGGGCTAAAGTGAAAGTTTTTCCACAAAAAGAATGCTCAGAAAGGAGGTGCGGTAAAGAAAGGAAAGTTTGAGGTGGTCTGCTATAAGTGTGATAAGAAATTCCATTATGCTCATGAGTGCCGGACATGCAAAGGAAAAAAAGGCTGCTTAGAAGAAAGAGATTAGATGTTTTAACTGTAATAAAATTAGGCGGCACAAGAACAAGTGCAAAGAGCCAGCAAAAGGGGATAAAGGCCAGGTGCTCGCATTGGAGCCTGCTACATCAAAGCCGACGACGCAGGAGAAGTGAAAGCCTGTGTTACGAGGTACGCTTTAGATCCGTGATATATTTGTTAGCATTTGATTTAATACCGGTGCGCCTCATTCTTTTATATATCGATGTTTGGTTGATAAACTTTGTTAGTCCGTGAGATGATGGCTTTGATGACAACAACCTTAGAATAGATTATAAAATATAAGTACTAACAGTATATGATTAGATTTATATGTATATGTAGGATTTAACCATGCAGGTACCAAGAATGAAGACCATACAGTATAGAGATTCAAGATATAAAGATTGAAGACTCATGAGTATCAATATTATCAAGAGTTCAACTAATTTATCTTTTAATTAAAATTTTTGTTAAAACTCCTAGAAAAGCACTGGCATCTTAAAATCCAATTTATCGTGAAATGGAATCCACTTCGAGCCTGTTAAAGGGATGCAACCCTAAGTAGGATGGAACCTACGAGAAATCTAGTGGAACATTGTTTTGTATCCGCTAATTTTCATTCCAAAATGATTATCACAAAATTATATCTTGTTTTCAAAATGTTTTCAGAACCTTCCTTTTAAAAGCATCAAAAATATCTATCCTGATTTCAAATACTTTTAGCCCCAAAATAGTCTTTAGTTTCAAAATCAAATTATCCGTAGTTTTAACTATCTTTAAATAATAATATATTTAATTTTCAAATATTTATACTTATATTTAAATATAAAAATATAGTAAAATTTTGTATATATTACTCTATATATTTACTTATGTATTTTAACTATAGACAAGTATATTTATAAAGTTTAAAATAGTTTTTATATAAAATAGAAGTTATTTTCAAAGAAAATTAAATCACCAAAAGTTTCTTTGGGATGTCGACGTGCTTAACCTACCCATGTCGACATAGTGTCAATTGGTTTCAAAATTTAAATTCCAAAAGAAGTGTCTATTCGTTATATCTCTTTACGAATGGACATGACTGTTGTTCTTCTATAAATAGGGGATGTTTTCAATGAATTTTAACAGAGATTTTCTGGGTTTTCACTCCTCTTCTTCTTCCATATTTCTTATACATATTCCTACCATTACTCTGCCGAAATCAGCATTGAATCTATCTAGATTATCTCTGGTTTGATCTCTATGACTATCTCAACAAGATTCTCTGTGCTATTCAGAGTTATAGGCTTCTCTGTAATCAATTAAACGAGAAAAGATGTGATTGTGGCCTTGGAAATCAATCAAGCGAGATAAGGTTCGATTGTTGCCTTGGAAATCAAATGGGTGAACTTGTTGCCCGGGAAATCAAGTATCTCTACCCAGAGTATTATGAATTGAATGGTGTACCTCGTTGCCTTGAAATCGAGGGTGTAATTATAAAGATTGTTTTTGAATGGAAATCCGTACTTATGTGCTGGACTGGATGTAGGGTAACTCCGAACCAGCATAAAATCTGGTGTGTTCTTTCCTTTACGGCTTTTACTTTATATTTGCATCTCTGTCTGATTCTGTGATCATATCTGTGTCTGAATATTGCATACATTTGTGTTCAAATTAACAAAAACTCAAAAAGATTTAACAATTCTCTAAAACACTATTCACCCCCCTCTATTGTTTATCCTAGCCTTAAGTTCCTTAATCCGCATTTCTCACATTTGGTATCGGAGCAAGGTTTTCAAAGTTTCATAATCTGATTTTTAAAAAAGTTTTCAAAATGGCTACCAACATTGGTACTGTTAATAACACTAGTATCCCTGTCACTAGTTCATTTGTTGAAGGTCAGTCTACTGCCAGACCACCACTTTCTAATGGCAGTAACTATGCATACTGGGCATGTAGGATGAAAATATATTTACAGTCTGTAGGATTAGATAGTTGTAATATCACATAAACGGAATATTCTGAACCCACAACTGATTTTGCACAGTGGACCGCTGAGCAAAAGACTGTTGCACAAAATAATTTTAAAGTAATGAATATTCTGTTTTGTTCACTTGATAGAAATGAATTTAACAAAGTGTTAGTTTGTAAGTCTGCATATGAAATCTGAAAAACTTTGCAAGTGACTCACAAGGAACAAGCAAAGTTAAACAGACCGAAATTTTCATACTCACAAATTAGTTTCAATTATTTAAAATGAATTCTAATGAGTCTATTTCAGATATATATAGTAGATTTCAGGATATTGTACATTCTCTAATATCCCTGGAAAATGAATTTTCGAAAGAAGATCAAGTCAGAAAAATTCTAAATTCTCTTACTCCAAAATGGGATCAAAAGACACTTGCGATCGAAGAGGCAAATAACATCAGTACTCTAAAGATAGATGAATTAATTGGAAATCTAGTGTCTTTTGAAGTTCAAATGATCGGGAGAAGAGAAAGCAAAGCATCTGAAAAGAAATCAATGGCATTTAATGCACTAACTGATGGATCAGACTCAAACAGCGATAATGATGAAGGGATAGTGTAGCGACCCTCAAATCCATACCCTTTGAGTCAACACTATTCTACATCAATCAACTCAAGATGTCCAGAACTGCGAACCATTTTGATTTAAGAAGAAGAAGTAGAAGGAGAAAATAGAAACAACAACAGAATCTAACCAATGCAGCGGAATAAAATATAATATATATTAACAGGTCTTTACACAAAAGAAAACTATAGCTTTTTATACATACATCATCAGAGTTCCACATCAATAACATTCAACGATATACACAGCAGAATAATAACCAAATACGGAAGTACGTATCGCCATCCAGCTCGTCTCCTGAGCTTCCGAGCATCATATCCTGTATCCTATAATACTCGGTCTGACCCGAGCATTATAGTTAAATAACACCCGAGTCAGTCTGAAATACCAGTGTGAGAAATCACACTCAAATTGATTATTAAAGTTTCAAAATTCTTTTGAAAACAAAAGCATCTCGTAAGACCACGCCACAAATAAACATGTCGGGTTTTTACCTTACGATAGCTAAAACACTTTTTATTAAAATCCTCTGATATTATAATAGGGTCTATACACAAATACTTATAAAATAGCCGAAATTGTTACATTATTAAATTCTAGCTACTAGCCACAATGTGGGTAATACAAACAAAGCTCATACAAGGCTCGTAGGGAGAATGGATTTTCGACTAATGACTAGGCACTGGGGTACCGCCTGCCACAGTACGTGGCCTAGATCACAATACCTAGGAGTATGCCCGCTCCCCTGCAACACAAGACCGGAACCATCCCTTACTGGACAGTTCCGAGTAAGATCACCCCGCGGTTGGGATCAACAACTGCTCACTAAGCCAAAATAAAAAGGGACATCTAGACAGGGATGACCTTACTCTCAAGTGGGGGATACCCACGAAGCCTTGTTGCATAACACCTGATTTTCAGTCATTCCAGGTTGATGAGGCTTGAGGCTAAGTATTACCTTTTTAGAACATATCCCTTAGAATGCCCATCGTCTACCTGACGATGTCCCGAAAGCATTCGTCCATACAAGTCCGTCCCGGGTTCGAACGGAACTGAAGGCACTATTCCTACTACATCCATTTTGTAAATATCCTCAGGATTAGTAGCGACTAGCCCTTGTACTTCACTGCTTCATCTTCGACTCCGAACTCGTTTCCCCACGAAATGTACAAACCGGATCGAAGTGGTTTTCGAGAAATTAATCTCGATCCCGGTCTCTTCGAAAAGGTCAGCGCATTTGGCCAATATTGATAGTCGGTGATTTAACTATCAATTAATATTCACAAACAACCATCAACCAATAAATAATTTCCCAAATTACTTATTAATTCCAAAAAAATATCTTCACAAGTTAAATTTCCACTTTTCAAACCCTTTTGAAAATAGTTTCAAACTACCTTCCTTTCTCAGAATAAATTCCAAGTATTCTCTATTTCCACTGAAATCACCAAGCATAAAACTTTAGATTTTTAAAATAATTTAAAACGCATTACTTTGAAATATACTTTAAACATTTAAGTTAAAAAATACTTCAATAATTTATTAAAAACACATACTATACGAATATTTGAAAATAAGGTTACTTTATAAATATAAAACTAGGTTTCCACTTTTTTAAAACAAAACACTAAGTCACCTTTAAATAATTATTACAATAATAGATTTGAAAAATATTTACTTTAGAATTTTAAACATTCAGAAACAATAAATTTTCCAAAATATGCTTTTTAAAACAACATTAAACATTTATCTTATATTTTAAAATTTACTTTGGAAACGTATTTGGCTATCCAGGGAAATATACTTCTCTTCACATCCTTTAAAAATAAATCACTATTTATTTTTAAACAAATTTTCTCATTCCTTTAATAAATTTCCACCTTGAACTTATTCTTCCCAAATATCCTCTGATATATTTTACTTTGCTTTTATAAACTCAGTTTATAAATTCTACAGTCACATTCTCCTTTAAATTTCCAAACACTTGAATCAATTTCCAAATTGATTTCCAATTTACTCCCTTTTATTCCAAAATCCATAAATTTCATATTTTATTCCTTAATTATGATTTGAAATACTTTTAACTGAAAATACCAATTTTAGATTTCTCAAATTACTTCTTTATTCTTTTAAATAAATTTAAACTTTGAATTTTAAAATAATTCTTTAATCCGTTAATTGATATCACTTAAGTTTGCAAATCATTAATTTCTGTTTATTCAAAATCCCCTTTTTCCTACTCGTAGTTATTTACTAAATTTTTAAAAGTCACTTTTATTTTTATCGAATTCATTCTTTAATTTATTCAAATCTTCTATGATTATTTTACTTAAAAATTCACTCATTTTATTTTCTTTTCAAAAAAAAATCCAATTATATATATATTTCGATAACTCAGCGTACCGAAATATATACAAGCAAACCATAGAAATCAACATTTCCAATTAACAATAATGCTCATCATAGAATATCCAATATCCATAATATAGAATATCAAACTATTCTAAATAATTTTGAGGAATCATGTTGGATCCGTCCAACCTGTTTCCCTGCATCCATAGACGTTAGCACAATATATAATACCAATTCCACTTCGAGGTGGAATATCAAGGTATATGGGATTTATATAAAATCATCCGCTATTATGCGGCGCATAGGGTCTCATCTGCTATAAAATGCGGGAATCCACTGCGTTCTCGCTTTGATTCCACGATTATTGACCTTGTATAAATATTAGATGATTTTATTAACATTTGGGTCAATCGAACAATTAATTGCCATATAATAATTTTAATTAACCAATGATTCTATTTTAACTAATAAATTTTAGTTTGAATTAATTTTCCTTTAATAGATTATTTTTAGTACCTAAAATAATTGAACAAGTTAGTTGACGGTTTAATCACATAATTCTTTATTTTAAATATAAACTGGTAAATTCAAATATATACCCACACTTTGAAATAATCGAACGGTTACTATTTGCGAAAAGATCTTCCTGTAAATAAAATTTCATGTGCACAAATATTTATATAAATATCAACAGTAATTTACCTTGCTTTTATTATATTTTCTAACCTATACATACATTTATAGATCTCAAACTAAAATATGACTAAACCTTACTGTAAACTTCCTGATGAATCAACATTCAAAATAAATGCTATAATACCTCACTAATGAGTTCGAAGATGAATGAAACCTTAGCCATGACTTGACTGCACCGCCCACAACAGCTAACACCGCGGCTCCAACCCTTGCCGCGTCGTCCCTCATCGTGCTCGCCAGAAGTCGCGACCACTGCCGCCTCGCGATCCCCTGCAAACAATCGCAACTCGACAAAACATCCACCTCGACCTGGCCATACGCAACCACTGCTCGCGATCGAGACCAAATTGACGACTCCATCGCCGAGCCTGACTTCTCTCGACGCTACCGGCCCTCCTCACCTACGCGATTTGATTCGAACGCCCCTTTTCTTTTGAACATAAACGAATAGGGTTCTGGGAAAATAGGAGGCCCTATTTTATTTTATATTGAACTCGCGAAGCATGGAAAGAGAAATGAAGACAGGGTACGAGACTTATTCATCGGCCATTATTGATTTTAAACGAAGTGATTTCTCCCTTTTTTTAGATTTGAAAAGAATGGTTCGGCTGATGTAAAGTTGATGCAGGGGATGTTTGCGTGTTGTTATAAAAAAGAGGAACATGGATATGAAAGGAAGTCGACTTGCTCGGGAAAGAGTTCGGCTGTGATTTGATTTTCTTTCAGATAAAGATATTTAAATTAAATCGATAATTATTGTCTAGGTGTTTTTATCTCGTACCATCACATGATAATTCCGAAAGCTACGAAATTTGAAATCCGATAATAATACAATATTACGGATCCAACGGAACTGGCTTCGTCGAAATCCGAGACTATGCCTCAGAAGGCTATTTTAAATATCAAGTTAAACTATAAAATTTTAAAACTGAACAAACCACTGTAAATTTCAATTTTACAACTTCTATTATCTTCAATGTTATCAATATTTTTTTTACAAGCTTTCAAATTATTTCAACAGGCTTAAAACTTCAGATTCAATATTTAGCCCAACTTCCAATTATTTAATTCAATAATTTAATCATCAATAATTAGTGATATTTGAATTCAAGTTAAAAATTTACTTTTAAACATTAAAATCAATTAAATATTCCGATTTAAAGGCTTAAAAATTTCGAGTCGTCACAGATAGCCTTCATGACCAGGAATTTTGGAAAATTTTTGAAGTACAGAAAGATGAATAATCTCAAGAGAAATAACTATAATAAATCTGGAAATCAGAATGTAGTGCCAAACAATGTCAAATGTTTCAACCGTGATGAACTAAGGCTTATCAAAAGAGACTGTCCGTATCCAGATAGGCAAAATCCTCCTATAAACAATGATTCAGTAAAGAAACAGAAGCGTGCATTTACTGCAACTTTAGATGACTCTGACTCGTCCTGAAGCGATCCACTATAAAACCGGCTGGCCTTGCCAAAAAAAACTATCTTTAAATAATAATATATTTAACTTTTAAATATTTATACTTATATTTAAATATATAATTACAGTAAAATTTTGTGTAAATTATTATACATATTTACTTATGTATTTTAACTATAGACAAGTATATTTATAAAGTTTAAAATAGTTTTTATATAAAATAGAAGTTATTTTCAAATAAAAATAAATCACTAAAAATTTCTTTGGGATGTCGACATGCTCAACCTACCCATGTCGACATAGTGTCCGTTGGTTTCAAAATTTAAATTTCAAAAGAAGTGTTTATTCGTAATATTTCTTCACGAATGGACATGGCTGTTGTTCTTCTTTAAATAGGGGATGTTTCAACGAATTTTAACAGAGATTTTCTAGTTTTTCACTCCTCTTCTTCTTCCACATTTCTTATACATATTCCTACCATTACTCTGCCGAAATCAACATTGAGTTTAACTAGATGATCTCTGGTTTGATTCTCTATCACTATCTCAACAAGATTCTCAGTGCTATTCAAAGTTATAGGCCTCTCTGTAATCAATTAAATAAGAAAAGGTGTGATTGTAGCCTTGGAAATCAATCAAGCAAGATAAGGTGTGATTGTAGCCTTGGAAATCAATTGTGTGAACTTGTTGCCTGGGAAATCAAGTATCTCTACCCAGAGGATTGTGAATCTGGAGGGTGTACCTCGTTGCCTTGAAATCGAGGGTGTAATTGTAAGGATTGTTTTTGAAAGGAAATCCATACTTGTGTGCGGGACTTGATGTAGGGTAACTCCGAACTAGTATAAAATCCGGTGTGTTATTTCCTTTACTGCTTTTACTTTACATTTGCATCTTTGTTTGATTCTATGATCACATCTGTTTCTGAATATTTCATACATTTGTGTTCAAATTAAAAAAAACTCAAAAAGATTTAACAATTCTCTAAAACACTATTCACCCCTCTCTAGTGTTTATCCTAGCCTTAAGATCCTTAATCCGCATTTCTCACATTTGGTATCAGAGCAAGGTTTCCAAAGTTTCATAATCTGGTTTTTGAATTTTTTTTCAAAATGGCTACCAACACTGATACTGTTACTAAAACTAGTATCCCTGTCACTAGTTCATTTGTAGAAGGTAAGTCTACTGTCAAACCACCACTTTTTAATGGCAGCAACTATGCATATTGGGCATGTAGGATGAAAATATGTTTACAGTCTGTAGGATTAGATACTTGGAATATCATACAAACTGAATATTCTGAACCCACAACTGATTTTGCACATAGACCGCTGAGCAAAAGACTGTTGCACAAAATAATTCTAAAGCAATGAATATTCTATTTTGTTCACTTGATAGAAATGAATTTAATAGAGTGTCAGTTTGTAAGTCTGCATATGAAATCCGGAAAACTTTGCAAGTGACTAACGAAGGAACAAGCAAAGTTAAACAGACCAAAATTTCCATGCTCACAAATCTGTTTCAATTATTTAAAATGAATTCTAATGAGTCTATTTCAGATATGTATAGTAGATATCAGGATATTGTGCATTCTCTAATATCTTTGGGAAAGGAATTTTTGGAAGAAGATCAAGTCAAAAAAATATTAAATTCTCTTACTTCAGAATGGGATCAAAAGACACTTGCGATCGAAGAGGCAAATGACATCAGTACCTTAAAGATAGAAGAATTAATTGGAAATCTAATGTCGTTTGAAGTTCAAATGATTGGGAGAAGAGAAAGCAAACTATCTGAAAAGAAATCAATGGCATTTAATGCATTAACTGATGGATCAGACTCAAACAGCGATAATGATGAAGAGATAACCTTTATGACCAGGAATTTTTGAAAATTTATGAAGTATAGAAAGATGAATAATCTCAAGACAAATAACTATAAGAACTCTAGAAATCAGAATATAGTGCCAAACAATGTCAAATGTTTCAACTGTGATGAACCAGGGCATATCAAAAGAGACCGTCCATATCCAGATAGGCAAAATCCTTCTATAAACAATGATTCAGTAAAGAAACAGAAGGTGCATTTACTGCAATTTTAGATGACTCTGACTCGTCCTGAAGCGATAATGATCAGAAGAAGACAGATAATTCAAATTTGCGTTTTACGGCAGTTCACGATTTCGATGAATTTAGAGAAACTGACTCAAAAAATGGTACACATTTACAATACAATTGGTTGAAATTGCATGCTTAGAATTAGATGCTTAATTACTTGATTGATTGGTTTTGAATTGGTGTGTTATTTGAATTTTAAATTCTTTTTACTATTATTATTTTATTATTATTATTATTATTATTATTTTTATTATTTTTTATAATAATATGTTGTTGAAAATACTATAATTCTAATAATATTCCAGATGTATGGACATTAAAAATAATAAGTACACACACACACACAGATATATATATATATATATATATATATATATTAGAGTACTTAGGAAATAGTAAATCATATAAATTCATAGGCACACGTCGACATGGTCCCTACCATGATGTCGACATGGGTACCAGAATTTGAAATTCAAAATTTGAATTAAAATGGTTGAGTTTCCCTCCATCTTTTCACTTCATTCAACTCTCTAAAAAGGCATCTTTTGACCAGAGAACATGTCCTTTGAGAATCTATTTATTCACTATCTTTTATCATATCTTTTCACTCTCATTTTCAAATTTAAACCCTCTCTTCAAAAAATCAAGCTCTCTACTCTCTACTTTAATGGCTTCTTCAAGCAACCCCTCCACTATGAGAATTTCCAGAAAGATAAAAGAGCAACTCTTCAATGATCCAGAGGCAATTAAAGCATACATCAATTATGCTAACTATGCAAAAGTCCATCCCGGAAAATTTTCTATCTTTCAATTCTTATGAAAATGATTCTCTTTTTGCAAACAATCATATTCTTAGTATTATTGATGATTCTTAAAATGATTTTATTTGTTATACAAGCCTTGTCAAAATTTTCTATGCAAATTTAAACCGTGGATTTTATAATGGAAATATGATGAAATTTGGAGTAGTGTCAAAGGCACTAGAATTGTTTTGAATTGTGATCTTTTGGGTACCATTCTCAATTGCAAAAGTACGCGAATGGATCTTTCTAGTTAAAATCGATGAAAATGATCGTGAGAGTTCATCACATTTTCAAAGGGAATGATGATTTTGAATTTAAAAATCGAAATTTTCGACCAAAAGCAAGAATTGTCAATCTTCTTTTGCAACATACTTTGACCCTAAGATCGGGAAATTTTAATAATCCTACTTTAAAAGTTTGCAAAGCAATTTTTGCTATTTTTGAAAACTATGACATTAATTGGACGCAAGTCATTTTGGATGAACTTTGTCCTAAAAATCTTGAAATGGGTGAGAATACTTTGTATCATGGAATTTATCCCACTCGGATTTTTAATTATTTTGGAGTGGATTTCAAAGGATAAGAATTTGTTTTTAGAAAAGTTTCCAATCATTCCAACATTTCGTTTATGAAAATTCCATTTGTTTTTCAACCTTATGAGACTCTTGGCGTAAAGGAAGAGCGTTTGGCTCATAAGGAGGTGGAAGAAGAGGAAGGGGAAGAAGAAGAGAAATGGGATGAAATGGAAAGTGAAGAAGAAGAAGAAGGTGAAACTTCCTTGGAAAACATCGACTATCCTCCTAATCCATCCAACAAAACCCTTCTCAAAAACTAAAAAGACCATTGTTGAGAATCAATGGATTCTTAAACGACCCGTTAGTAAGAAGTTGGATAAAATTTCATCCAAGATGAACAAACTTATTTCCAAAGTCAGCAAGAAGATTGGATTATCTTCATCATCATCATCATCATCCTCTAACTAGTTCTACCTTTTCGTATCTCGTTGCATTTGTTTTAGTTTATTTTGATTTGAATGTTTGTGCAGTTCTTTGTGTTTAATCGTTGTATCGTCTTAAGTATTAAATGAAATGGAATTCTTTTTCTGTTATCTAGCTTATCTTATCTCCAGAATAAATGTCAGTATATTATATAAATATATATATACACAATTATTCACAAAATCAAAATAAGTCACAAAAATTCACTGCCCCATGTCGACATACGCCCTATGACCATGTCGACATGTAATGGTCAGAAATGTCACTTCATTTTGAATTTGAATAACTACCATATGTCTATTCATTTCAAACCAATTTGTACACCTATAAATACCTATTTCTTCCAGGATTCATCACTGAATATATTTCTTATCTACTTTATCTCTCATTCTTCTCACAAATCCAAATATGGCTAATCCAATTCATAATTTGTCCAAGAATCTTGAAGAAACTCTTAATTCGTTCAAGAATATCCTCTCACTCATTCTTCGTAACCAGCGACACTTAGAATTGAGTCAATTGCAGATGGTCAAGGAGTAAGAAAGGCATTTCGATGCAATATGATGGATGATTTCCTCCCTGCACAAGGATGATAACAAAGCACATCCTCCAGTCTCTCTCCCCAATGACAATGATAATTGGGATGCTATTAACGCAGACCCTATTTTTGGAGAAGAATGATGGGTCGAAGTTCCTCGCAACGTTTGATTTTATTTCTTTGTTTGAATTGTTTGCTTTGTTTGATTTGATTTCATTTACTTTAATTTGGTTTGATATGGATTGATACTTAGTGTGGATTGATGATTGTACAAAACATATATAAATATACATTTGATCATTGTTTGATTATCAAGTCTGTCAGTTTAAGCTATCTCTTTATATATCTATTATATACTCCATTGTATAGTTTATTAATGCAGGTATTTTAGTCCAAGAATGAGATTGGGAGTTATATAGTTTGGAGATGGTTTTTCTGTTGATGACAAAGGGGGAGAAATATAAAATAGAGTAGGTAGGCATAGATTAAGGGGGAGTTACTAGGATAGAAGTAATATTTTATAAAAAGGTTGTCATCATCAAAAAGGGGGAGATTGTTAGTCCTTGAGATGATGGTTTTGATGACAACAACCTTAGGATTGATTATAAAATATAAATACTAACAGTATAAGTTTAGATATATATGTATATGCAGGATTTAACCATGCAGGTGCCAAGAATGAACACTGTACAGTATAGAGATTCAAGATATCAAGATTGAAGACTCATGAGTATCAAGATTATCAAGAGTTCAAGAGTTCAAGTAATTTATCTTTTAATTAGAAATTTTGTTAAAACTCCTAGAATAGTACTGGCATCTTAAAATCCAATTTATTCGTGGAGTGGAATCCACTTCGAGCCTGTTAAAGGGATGGAACCCTAAGTTGGATGGAACCTACGAAAAATCTGTTGGAACATTGTTTTGTGTCTGCTAATTTTCATTCAAAATGATTTTGACAAAATTATATCTTATTTTCAAAATATTTTGAAAACCTTCCTTTTAATAACATCAAAAACATCTATCTTGATTTCAAATACGTTAGCCTCAAAATAATCTTTAATTTCAAAATCAAATTATCCGTAGTTCTAATACCAAGATCATAAACCATATCTTTCCCTGACTTTATCTTATAAAAATGGCGACTGACTTTATCTTTCGCTGAATCCACTTCGTCGCTTCTCCCTGCCCTCTTCGTCTGTCTGCTCCTCCTCCCCTCTTCGCCTTCTCCTATGCCCGCTTCTCCTCCTCGGCCCCCTCTAGTTTCGTTCCCCCTTTCTCCCTCGTCGACCAGGTCGGGTCGCGTTTTCAAAGTCATGCCTTCTGCGCCTTTGTGTCCTCATCCATTCCTACAATTTGTCACTGAATTTCCACTCTGCACGCAAACATTGCTGCTGTTGTTCATCCTGTGGGTTCGATCTCCAGCGCGATTGCATCTTTTCCTGGTATGCGGTCCCTTCCTGTGATGAGCGGGGTTGAAGCAAGTAATCTTGAGAATATGAATTGTGAATTAGGGAAGCATGTGTTTAGTGTTGCGATCGGTGCTCAGGCCGATGTTGGATTGACTGGTCGTGAGTCGGGTAGTGTATCGGCTGATAATCCAAGTTTTGGTCTATTCTCTTCTAATACTTGTGATAATGCCCATGCGACATCTGTTCTTTTAGTCAGTGTAGCTTGTTCTGGAGATTCATTCCCTTCTACCTCTGTTGGTTCCCCCATCGTTGTAGAGCATCCTGGTCCTTCTGCTCCATCGCTGGCTAGCTCCAAATCATGGCCATCTCTATTCACATCCCTGCCCCGTAATGCGGGTGACTACATCCCGATTGAATTTGATATGGTCGAGGAAAATGGAGCGATGATCCCTCCCCCTATTGTTTTGCAAGCCGGCGTGGATTTTTGGTCTGATTATTTGGTTGGTTTCTTTTTAGAACCTAATCACCGTCTTTTTAATGCGTCTTCGGTTTGTCGAAGGGGTTGGAAGCTTCGTGGTAATTTGCATGTTAAGCCGATCGACTCCATGTATTACCTTAAGTTTTCCTCTTCCGAGGATCGCCGGCATGTTCTTGAGGCTGAGTCGTCGTTTTCTGATGGAAGGCCTTTTATTGTTACTCCTTGGTCTCCAACTGTGGCGTGAGCTCGTGAACAAGTTCTTTCTATCCCTATTTGGGTTTACTTTTCATAAATTCCCTTTGCTCTTCGGCCTTTTCTTGGGTTGAATTGGTTAACCTGTAACGTAGGAAATTTTAAATGTTTTGACTCTAATACAGTTGCACGTGAAAAAATGATGTATGCTAAGGCTCTTGTTGAAATTTTCCCTTTAAGCCTCTTCCTTCTTCTATTCTAGTTTAGCTTGCTGTCGGGCATGTAGTGGAAGTCCGCGATCGCTATGGTTGGGTTCCAGATATTTGTACCTCCTGTCACTCTTTTGGCCACTTGGCTATCGCCTGCTTGCATTATGTAGCCTCTTCGGCTGCTCCGAAGATCCCTTTGCCTCACCCCTCGTGCAGGATCTGGATTCCCAAGGTTTCTTCCCCCGCCTCTCAGATTGCCCCTCCTGCTGTTGTTCCATTATTTGACCTGAGTCCACCTCCATTGCCTTTTGCCAGGCTGGCTCTTCTCCGGATTCTGTGGTCCCTTGTGATGCCTCTGCTATTCCTTTAGCTGCTCCAGCCCCTTCCTCGCCGCTTTTGCCAGTTGCTTAGGATGAGTCCAAGGGTTGTCGGGTTGATCAAAATCTGATATGAGATTTAACCCCGTGGATGATGCCTTCTTTAGATTTGTTTCTGATGATCATCTGGACCTTAGATGCCTTCATTACAAACCGTCTGGTGATTCCTTAGTTCTCGATTTGGACGGTTTGTATGAGAGTTCAAATTCTGTCATGCTAGCTGATTCTTCCTGGGATCGTTCATTTATCTACCCTTCTGATGCTATAGGTTATGATCCTTGTCTTGCTATCCTTTTCCGCCCCTTTGCTGGTCTTTGTGGGAATGTCCCTTTGGTATCTTCTCAGGTATCTGCAGAAGATGGAGATTCTTCCTCATCAGAGGAGTCCTAGTCTTAGTGATATTATAGTTACCGTGGCGTCGCTGTCACGTACCTGTGCTATATTTTCCTTTCTTCTTAGTAGTTAAGGTGCTTTTTCCTTACTCCTGTAGTTCAAGTTTTGTTACGTTCGTAATAAATAGTGGACGATCCACCATAAAACCGGCTGGCCTTGCCAAAAAAACTATCTTTAAATAATAATATATTTAACTTTTAAATATTTATACTTATATTTAAATATAAAATTATAGTAAATTTTTGTATAAATTATTATACATATTTACTTATGTATTTTAACTATAGACAAGTATATTTATAAAGTTTAAAATAGTTTTTATATAAAATAGAAGTTATTTTCAAGTAAAAATAAATCACTAAAAATTTCTTTGGGATGTCGACATGCTCAACCTACCCATGTCGACATAGTGTCAGTTGGTTTCAAAATTTAAATTTCAAAAGAAGTGTTTATTCGTCATATTTCTTCGCGAATGGACATGGCTGTTGTTCTTCTATATATGGGGGATGTTTTCAACGAATTTTAACAGAGATTTTCTGGTTTTTCACTCCTTTTCTTCTTCCACATTTCTTATACATATTCCTACCATTACTCTGCCGAAATCAACATTGAGTCTAACTAGATTATCTCTGTTTTGATTCTCTATCATTATCTCAATAAGATTCTCAGTGCTATTCAAAGTTATAGGCCTCTCTGTAATCAATTAAATGAGAAAAGGTGTGATTATGGCCTTGGAAATCAATTAAGCAAGATAAGGTATGATTGTAGCCTTGGAAATCAATTGGGTGAACTAGTTGCCTGGGAAATCAAGTATCTCTACCTAGAGGATTGTGAATCTGGAGGGTGTACCTCCTTGCCTTGAAATCGAGGGTGTAATTGTAAGGATTGTTTTTGAAAGGAAATCCATACTTGTGTGTGGGACTGGATGTAGGGTAACTCCGAACCAGTATAAAATCCGGTGTGTTATTTTCTTTACTGCTTTTACATTACATTTGCATCTTTGTTTGATTCTATGATCACATCTGTGTTTGAATATTTCATATATTTGTGTTCAAATTAAAAAAAACTCAAAAAGATTTAACAATTCTCTAAAATACTATTCACCCCCTCTAGTGTTTATCCTAACCTTAAGATCCTTAATTCGCATTTCTCACATTTGGTATCAGAGCAAGGTTTTCAAAGTTTCATAATCTGTTTTTTGAAAAAGTTTTCAAAATAGCTACGAACACTGGAATGTTACTAAAACTAGTATCCCTGTCACTAGTTCATTTGTAGAAGGTAAGTCTACTGTCAGACCACCACTTTTTAATGGCAGCGACGATGCATATTTGGCATGTAGGATGAAAATATGTTTACAGTCTGTAGGATTAGATACTTGGAATATCACACAAACTGAATATTCTGAACCTACAACTGATTTTGCACATAGACTGCTGAGCAAAAGACTGTTGCACAAAATAATTCTAAAGCAATGAATATTATATTTTGTTCACTTGATAGAAATGAATTTAATAGAGTGTCAGTTTGTAAGTCTGCATATGAAATCTGGAAAACTTTGCAAGTGACCGACGAAGGAACAAGCAAAGTTAAATAGACCAAAATTTCCATGCTCACAAATCAGTTTCAATTATCTAAAATGAATTCTAATGAGTCTATTTCAGATATGTATAGTAGATTTCAAGATATTGTGCATTCTCTAATATCCTTGGGAAAGGAATTTTTGGAAGAAGATCAAGTCAAAAAAATATTAAATTCTCTTACTTCAGAATGGGATCAAAAGACACTTGTGATCGAAGAGGCAAATAACATCAGTACCTTAAAGATAGAAGAATTAATTGGAAATCTAATGTCGTTTGAAGTTCAAATGATCGGGAGAAGAGAAAGCAAACCATCTAAAAAGAAATCAATGGCATTTATGCGTTAACTGATGGATCAGACTCAAACAGCGATAATGATGAAGAGATAGCCTTTATGACCAGGAATTTTTGAAAATTTCTGAAGTATAGAAAGATGAATAATCTCAAGAGAAATAACTACAAGAACTCTGAAAATCAGAATATAGTGCCAAACAATGTCAAATGTTTCAATTGTGATGAACTAGGGAATATCAAAAGAGACTGTGCATATCCAGATAGGAAAAATCCTCCTATAAATAATGATTCAGTCAAGAAATGGAAGCGTGCATTTACTTCTACTCTAGATGACTCAGACTCGTCCTCAAGCGATGATGATCAGACGACAGATAATTCAAATTTGTGTTTTCCTGCAGTTTACGATTTCGACGAATTCAGATAAACGGATTCAGAAAAGGTACACATTTATAATACAATTGGTCGAAATTACATGCTTAGAATTAGATGCTTAAGGTCTTGATTGATTAATTTTGAATTAGTGTGTTATTTGAATTTTAATTTTTTTACTATTTTTTTATTGTTTTTATTATTATTTTTATTATTATTTTTTATAATAATATATTATTGAAAATACTATAATTCTAATAATATTCCAAATATATAGACATTAAAAATAATAAGTGTATATATATATTAGAGTACTTAGGAAAGAATGAATCA
The DNA here is from genome assembly GCA_030765085.1 of Allium cepa. Taxonomy (NCBI): domain Eukaryota; kingdom Viridiplantae; phylum Streptophyta; class Magnoliopsida; order Asparagales; family Amaryllidaceae; genus Allium; species Allium cepa. The sequence goes on from CM060932.1 coordinate 379,681,580, forward strand.
TAGAAATTTATAGGCACATGTCGAGATGGTCCCTACCATGATGTCGACATGGGTACCAGAATTTGAAATTAAAAATTTGAATTCAAATGGTTGAACTTCCCTCCATCTTTTTTACTTCATTTAATTCTCCGAAAAGGCATCTTTTGACCAGAGAACATGTCCTTTGAGAATCTATTTATTCACTATCTTTTATCATATCTTTTCACTCTCATTTTCAAATTCAAACTCCCTCCTCAAAACTTCAAGCTCTCTACTCTCTACTTTAATAGCTTCTTCAAGCAACCCCTCCACCATGAGAATTTCCAGAAAGATAAAAGAGCAATTCTTTAGTGATCCGGAGGCAATTAAAGCATACATCAATTATGCTAACTATGCAAAAGTCCATCCCGAAAAGTTTGCTATCTTTCAAAATTTTTCTTCTTATGAAATTGATTCTCTTTTTGCAAACAATCATATTCTTAGTCTTATTGATGCTTCTCAAAATGTTTTTGTTTGCTATCCAAATCTTTTCAAAAATTTCTATGCAAATTTAAACCGTGGATTTTATAATGGAAATAAGGAAGAAATTTGGGGTCAAAGGCACTAGAATTGTTTTGAATTGTGATCTTTTGGGTACCATTCTCAATTGCAAATGTACGGGAATGGATCTTTCTAGTTTTAAAATTGATGGCAATGATCGTGAGACATTTCATCACATTTTCGAAGGGAATGATGATTTTGAATTTAACAATCAAAATTTTCGACCAAAAGCAAGAATTGTCAAACTTCTTTTGCAACATACTTTGACCCCAAGATTGGGGAATTCTAATAATCATACTTCAAAAGTTTGTAAAGCACTTTTTTCTATTTTTGGAAACTATGACATTAATTGGGCGCAAGTCATTTTGGATGAACTTCGTCCTAAAAATCTTGAAATGGGTGAGAATACTTTGTATCATGGAATTTATTTCACTCGGATTTTTAACTATTTTGGAATGGATTAAGAAGAATTTGTTTCTAGAAAAGTTTTCAATCATTCCTACATTTCGCTTATGAAAATTCCATTTGTTTTTCAACCTTGTGAGACTCCTTCCGAAAAGGAAGAGGGTTTGGTTCATGAGGAGATGGAAGAAGAGGAAGAGAAGGAAGAAGAGGAGGGGGATGAAATGGAAATTGAAGAAGAAAGTGAAACTTCTTTGGAAAGCATCACTATCCTCCTAATCCATCCAACAAAACCCTTCTCAAAAACCAAAAGACCATTGTTAAGAATCAACGGATTCTTAAACGATCCGTTAGTAAGAAGTTGGATAAAATATCATCCAAGATGAACAATTTTTTTTCCAAAGTCAGCAAGAAGCTTGAATTATCTTCGTCATCGTCATCCTTTAACTAGTTCTACCTTTTCATATCTCGTTGTATTTGTTTTAGTTTATTTTGATTTGAATGTTCGTGTAGTTCTTTGTGTTTAATCGTTGTATTGTCTTAAGTATGAAATGAAATGGAATTCCTTTTCTGTTATCTAGCTTATCTTATCTCCACAATAAATGTTAGTATTTTATATAAATATATATACACACAATTATTCAAAAAATCAAAATAAGTCACAAAAATCCACTGCCCCATGTCGACATACCCCCTATGACCATGTCGACATGTACTGGTCAGAAATGTCACTTCATTTTAAATTTGAAATTTGAATAACTACCATATGTCTATTCATTTCAAACGAATATGTACACCTATAAATGCCTATTTCTTCCAGAATTCATCACTAAATATTATTTCTTATCTACTCTATCTCTCATTCTTCTCACAAATCCAAATATGGCTAATCCAATTCATAATTTATCCGGGAATCTTGAAGAAACTCTTAATTCGTTTAAGAATATTCTCTCGTTCATTTTTCGTAACCAGCGACACTTAGAATTGAGTCAAATGCAGATGAACAAGGATCAAGAAAGGCATTTCGATGCAATACGATGGATGATTTCCTTCCCGCACAAGGATGGTAACGAACCACATCCTTCAGTCTCTCACCAATGACAATGAAAATTAGGATGCTATTAAAGCAGAGCCAATTTTTAGAGAAAAAGGATGGGTGGAAGTTCCTCGTAACGTTTGATTTTATTGCTTTGTTTGAATGGTTTGCTTTGTCTGAATTTTTTGCTTTGATTGACTTGATTTCATTTACTTTAATTTGGTTTGATATTGATTGATATTTAGTGTGGATTGATGATTGTACAAAACATATAAATATACATTTTATCATTGTTTGATTATCAAGTCTATCAGTTTAGACTATCTCTTAATATATCTATTATATACTCCATTGTGTAGTTTATTAATGCAGGTATTTTAGTCCAAGAATGAGGGGGAGTTATATAGTTTGGAGATGGTTTTTCTGTTGATGACAAAGGGGGAGAAATATAAAATAGAGTAGTTAAGCATAGATTAAGGGGGAGTTATTAGGATAGAAGTAATATTTTATAAAAAGGCTGTCGTCATCAAAAAGGGGGAGATTGTTAGTCCTTGAGATGATGGTTTTGATGACCACAACCATAGAATAGATTATAAAATATAAATAGTAATAGTATAAGTTTAGATATATATGTTTATGCAGTATTTAACCATGTAGGTACCAAGAATGAAGATTGTATAGTATGGAGATTCAAGATATCCAGATTGAAGACTCATGAGTATCAAGATTATCAAGAGTTCAAGTAATTTATCTTTTAATTAGAAATTTTGTTAAAACTCCTAGAAAAGCATTGCCATCTTAAAATCCAATTTATTCGTGGACTGTGTAGTTAGTGCCCTGCTATTACCCCGCTACAACCCTGTTATATCTCATAGCGGATTTCTACCGCTACGATTTTTCCATATAGCCCCAAAATATTGCCTTTCCGCTTTAATCCCCGCTATTTCCGCAATATCCCGTTATTTCCACTATATTCCGCTATTCCCGCTATATCTTTTTTAATAAAATGAATTGAAAAATTGCATTTATACATTATAAAATTATGAAACTATTTTATTCGATTTAATTTTTAATATATTTTCAGAAATGAAAATACTCTAATATTCTACAAAATTCAATTGTGTTATATAACTGTTTTTCTTTTATTTAAAGTATATTTGCACATGTTTTTATTTAAAATTATTTATGATTCAATTGAATGATAATTTTTCATTTATCTACCATTTATATATTTGTAGAAACATCAAGTACGAGTTTTATAAGCTAGTTTAGAGCCATCCGCTATATCCCTCTACACCCTCGCTGTATCCCCGCTATGACTTTTTGCACCTCCACCGCTTTGAAGCTCCTAGCGCATTAATTGCACAGTTCGTGGAATGGAATCTACTTCGAGCCTGTTAAAAGGATGGAACCCTAAGACGATGGAACCTACGAAAAATCTAGTGGAATATTGTTTTGTATCCACTAATTTTCATTCAAAATGATTTTCATAAAATTATATCTTGTTTTCAAAATGTTTTCAAAACCTTCCTTTTAAATGCATCAAAAACATCTATCCTGATTTCAAATACTTTTAGCCTCAAAATAATCTTTAATTTCAAAATCAAATTATCTGTAGTTTTAACTATCTTTAAATAATAATATATTTAATTTTTAAATATTTATACTTAGATTTAAATATTAAATTATAGTAAAATTTTGTATATATTATTCTATATATTTACTTATGTATTTTAACTATAGACAAGTATATTTATAAAGTTTAGAATAGTTTTGATATAAATAGAAGTTATTTTCAAAGAAAAATAAATCACTAATTTTTTTTTTTGGGATGTCGACATGCTCAACCTACCTATGTCGACATAGTGTCAGTTGGTTTCAAAATTTAAATTTCAAAAGAAGTGTCTATTCGTCATACCTCTTCACGAATGGACATGGCTATTGTTCTTCTATAAACAGGGGATGTTTTCAAAAAATTTAAACGGAGATTTTCTGGTTTTTCACTCCTCTTCTTCTTCCACATTTCTTATATATATTCCTACCATTGCTCTGCTGAAATCAACATTGAATCTAACTAGATTATCTCTGGTTTGATTCTCTATCACTATCTTAACAAGATTCTCAGTGCTATTTAGAGTTATAGGCTTCTCTGTGATCAATTAAACGAGAAAAGGTGTGATTGTGGCCTTGGAAATCAATTAAGCGAGATAAGGTGTGATTGTAGCCTTGGAAATCAATTGGGTGAATTTGTTGCCCAGGAGATCAAGTATCTCTACCCTGGAGGGTGTGCCTCGTCGCCCTGAAATCGAGGGTGTAATTGTAAAGATTGTTTTTGAAAGGAAATCCGTGTTAGTGTGCGGGACTGGATGTAGGTTAACTCCGAACTAATATACATTTGTTCATTCCTTTACTGCTTTTACTTTATATTTGCATCTGTATTTGATTCTGTGATCATATCTATGTCTGAATATTGTATACATTTGTGTTCAAATTAACAAAAACTCAAAAAGATTTAAAAATTCACTAAAACACTATTCACCCCCTCTAGTGTTTATCCTAGCCTTAAGATCCTTAATCCGCATTTCTCATAAACTTAACCTAGAACCTGTATATTTTGTAACTTCCTTAAGAGTTGCAAATCCGATAGGAGGGTATGCGATGCTTGGGATGAAGTGTGACCACTTAAAGTTTGACTTGCTAGGTTACACCTTTGTTTACCGCTTGCATGTATTTGATTTTATAAGTTTTGGAACTTTATTGGGAATGGATTGATTAAGTAAATCTGATGCTAGGATATTTTTGCTGGATAGGAAAATATAACTTAGACACCCGAATTGTAATGATCAGATAGTTTATACCGTAGAAAACCCCAGCTTTGAGGTGAATCTTTGTTGGATGTTATGGAGTTGGAAGATGATGCGTTTTCGTAGTTAGAGAATTCACGGATGTGTTTGAGCCTGTAGTCAAATTAAGTTTGGGATTGATTTAGTGCAAGGTGCAGAACCGGTAAGTAGGCCGCCAAGCAGGATGACATCAATAGAGATGAAGGAGTTGAATGCTCAGTTGGTAGATTTGGAAGGAAGGAGTTTTATTAGGCCGAGTAGTCCGCCTCGGGAAGTAGCCACTGTATTTGCTAAGAAGCCAGACGGGTCGTTAAGGTTATGTATGGGTTATCGTAAGTTGAATGAGAATATGATAAAGAATCGATATCCACAACCAAGGATTGACGTTTTGTTCGACCAGCTGAGTGGGGCCAAGTAATTCTCTCAATTAGATTTGGCGATAGAATTTCATTGTCTTAGAGTGGCAGAAGATAGTTGTAACAACCCGGTATTTTGCATCAATTATAATCAACAATTTAAACGATTAATATTGACACAAATTTCTATTTGAAGTTTTTAAATTTTGAATTAAAATTCTTTTCATAAATTTGTTTAAGAATTTCATTGGGCTTTAAAAATTTGTTTTGGCCCATTACTTTTATTGCCGTGACGGGTAACAAAGAAAAATAAACGGCCCCCCATTTTAAAGAAATCTTTCTTTCGTTCATAACCTAAAAACAAGACGAGAGAAACAAAAATGGCGGCCCCTCTTCTCGTTCGCCCCTCTTTTCAAAAATTAGGGCTTCGTTCAACTTCGAGATGCCGTGGCTTCAATTCCGATGCTCATTCTTCTTCGATAATTTGGGCTTTCGATTTTCTGGAGCATCGGCTACAAACTTTCGACCGATTGATAAGGTGAGTGATTTTTCACTCACATCTCAATTCATGCTTGGTTTAATGCTTTGGTTATGTGGATTTATCTCCATTGATTCCTGATTTGAAACTTGTGAGGCCTGTTGAGCTGACTCATTGCAGTTGTTTTGACCTGCATTTTTCTTAGTTGGCATCGGCTTGATTTTGATTTGTTATTCTATAGCTTTGGTCTTTTCTTAACTTTACTTGAGCATTACAGTCTTGTTGAATGACTTGACTGGTTCTTTCTCCATTAAGAAGTATTGTTACATTTTAGATGTAGTCGTGCACTTGGTCTCTTCACTGTGTTCTCTTCACGCCTGACTTGATGGTGCATACATGTGCTTAATTGCTGTTTTGTTGACACTGGTTTGAGCCCTGTTGTGTGCACTTGTATGCTCTCGTGTATTGCCTTTGACATGATTCACTTCATGTTTGTTGCTAGTTTACCTTGAATTACTGCTTCCATTCTGTTCTAATTTGTCGAAGCTTGGAACTGTTTGCAACTTGATATTGTAGTCTTCTTCGAACTGTCTTCATGTACTGTTGACATGTCTTGATGTGTTTTGTTGAAGTTCTTTATGTCTGCATCTTGACATGTTGTATACTTGAACTTGAGTCTGAGCTTGTATGAACTTGTTCATTGTATTGCTCCTTGATTTTCTGGCCTTCACTTGATATCTGCTGCACCATGTAGAGACTTTTGCTTGCATATAGTCTTGTTGCCTCTGTTTCATGTTGCAGCTGACTAGTGTCTGCATTGTGCATATTCATGATGCTGTGTTGTGACCTTTCTTTCTTTGGCACACCTGTGTACCTGTTCAGGTTCACAGTGCTTTATACTGCTACTTGGTCTGATTTGTATCACTTGTGTCTTGAGCTTCTGGCATGTATTTTGATGTTGTCACTGTGTTTCTTTTGATCTGTTATGTTGGAGGCAATTTTGTTCTTCTGGATGCACTTGTGTTGATGCACTGAACTTGTTTCAGTAGTTAGTTCGAACTGTTGCTGTTCCCTGGACATGAACTTGATTGTTACACATCTTCAAACCTTCACTTGGTTCTTGACTTAGTTTCTGTTGGTGCCTGGTATATGTGAACACATTTGTGTTGCATTGCATTGATGATTTTGGTCACTCTGTTGCTTCATTTGCCACTGAGTTGCACTGAGTTGCTGGTCTTTGTAGTTGCATTAACATGTTGTGGCCTGTACTGTGACTCGAGTTTTCACTGTCATGTTGCTGCTATTTGTCTCCTGTTCATTTGTATCATCTTCCTTGTGCATCTGACTTTATTTTTTTGCAGTTGCCATCCCTGTCCACTCTAATTCATTATGCAGTTATGTGTACATATATATGTACGTTACTTCATTTGCTTAGTGCATTGTTCACTTTTCTGACCTTTGCATTCGTGAAACTGTTTTGTCAAAATTGTCGTTTCATGTCTGGTTCATGTGTACTTAGTTGGGCTTCTTTTTGGTCAGCCTGCATTCCATGTTGTATATTTGATTATTTGACCTTGTACACTTATGTTGCCCTGGGTTGAACCGTAATTCATTTGGGTTTGACCTTGTGCCTGGTTGTGTACATCGTCACTGTAGTGGCAAGGCAGTGCACGCAAGCGTGAAATGCAGCCACACGGTATTCATTGGGTACATCGTCACTGTCGTGGCAAGGCAGTGCACGCAAGCGTGAACTGCAGCCACACGGTATTGGTTTTGGTGTTATTTCTTTTGCTTTTGATTTATGGATCTATTTCGTATTCCATATGTTGTAGTGGCGAGGCAGTATACGCGTGCGTATACTGCAGCCCTACTCGTGTTGTCCTTTTAATTGATGTTCCAATTGTTTTGAATTGGTTCGCGTTATATTTACCGTTATCCGATTTCTTATTTAAGAATCGGATAGGTAAATTTATTTCTGTGACTGTCATCTATTCATTATTTAATTATTATTGTTTCTGTGCATAATAACTGAGTTTGAATTAGACTGACCCGAGTATTATTTTCTTTTGAAATTTAATACTCGGGTCAGGCCGAGTATTTTCAGGTTGTAGACATTCTGCTTTGGGATGCTGCTTGAGCTATGAAGACTTTTCATATCTTTTGGAGTTGTCGAGTCATAGTATAGGTTGATATGTATTCATGTATATTAGTCGATAATGTACTTGTATATTTAACTTCCTGAGTCGACTGTTGTAGTTGTATCACATGTACCGTGTCAAATGTATTGTAACTGACATCAGTTATTATATATGTATATGAGATTTTCTGTTTCATCTGTGTTCCGCATTCATATTATCTGTGTTATTAGTTTATATTTTGTCCTAGACTATTATAGCCACTGTGTAGTAGCTTTGAGTTTGCATCGGCATGTCGGATTTCCTCCTAAAATGAAATGTTTTGTTTTTTACTATCTGGCATATCGGTGCTCGCACAAGGCAATTACACGGATGGTCGCTCCTCAACAGCCTCATTCTCCGTGCTAGTTGACAGCACTACACCGTAGTGTTCTTGGCTAGCGTGAGTATAGAGGTGGGGCGTCACAGCTTGGTATCATAGCCTGGGGTTTAGCACGAATATAAAACATAACTTAGATAGTACATGTGTTACAACTATTTGTCGATGTTTTATCTCACATCTTTATCTAAAATCATCTTAGATTTGTTAGGTATGAATTCCTAACTCTTATTCATGAGTATTGCTGCTATTCTCTGTTGCACTTGCTCATTTCAGTATGCACTGCTAAGTATCATTGTGTATATGCTTTACCAAGTTGCATATTGCTGCAACTCGTACCCACTTCGATTTGAACTCGCATTGTTTATTCGAACTGCTGTATATATGCATTCTTGTCTCTGATTCGTGTACTTAATGCAGTCTCCATGCAATTGGGTTTTGGGTATCAATCTTTGAGACAAATTGCATTTCAATTGTCGACTCTGTCTGTTTATCCATGGTTTGTTGGCTTTCTTGTGCCTCTCTTTGATAGTTTTAAAATTTCTTTGGTATAAAAGAAATTGTCTTGGATTTTGCCTTGTCGATATCGACGTTCACTTGACTTTTACTTTTGTTAAAGTCATTCATGCATTTATGCTCGTTTTGCTTCGTTTTTCCAATTGTTGATAGATTCTTCTTTTCCGATTAGTTGTTATCACCTTTGTCGACTTTGATAACTTCTATTTCAGGAATTTTTGGGTATTCCTACTTTGATGGATTGGAATCGAATTCTTCGGATTTTATTCACGTCTTCGAATGTGAATCTTAGCGAATTGATTTGGTTTTCGAATTTAATCGATTCTTGATTATTTCCCGATTTGTTGCTATCATTTATTAGCAACTTTAATGACCTTTTCTTCGGGATTTTTGTGAACATACCTTTCGATGAATTCGGTATCGATTTCTTTGGATTCTATTCACGTCTTCGTATGTGAATTCTTGTGATTGATTATTTCTACAATCATTTTTGTGATTTGTCACTTTAAAAATATAAAGGTTTCAATACTAGTAGTAAATATCAAAACTCTTTTATCAAAATGTTTTCAACTCTATTTTCAATACCAAACTCGTTTTTAAAACCGTTTTCCAATCTATTAGTATATACAAATCTTTATTTCACTCGTATGAGAAATCTAATTAAACGGCTTAGTAAAACAAGTGGTATGAAACCCTTGCATTTACTTCGTCGGTTAATTGTTGGACTTGTTCGATTGAACCTCTAGTGGCAATTTTATTAGTGAAGATTTACAGTTTTTTCGTAAATATTTAAGTTAAGCAAGTGGTTATGGGACATGAAGCTAAACTTTTACATTTACTAGCTTAGTGTAATTGACACTTCTCGTTGATCATGACGATCACTTTTATGATTTAGACTAGCAATTGAGCGATGTCTCTTTGTCGGCGAGGATAGCTTAGGCCTCGTCGGTGTGATTTTGACTCACACATATCTCTTTGTCGGCGAGGATAGCTTAGGCCTCGTCGGTGTGATTTTGACTCACACATATCTTTTTGTTTGCGAGGTTAGACTAGACACCACTTGTGTGATTCTACTCACACATACTTTTTTTTTGATTTTTGGTTAGTCTGGACCTCAATTTGTGTGATTTCGACTCACACATGTGGGGTAGCGCCCCACGGTCTTCGGGCCATTCGTGTGTCAAAATTAATGGCTTGCAACCATGAGATAGCGTCTCGTTATGCGTTGCACGTGTTGGTGATTTTCATGCTCATGTGTAGGTGAGATTCCGTGCTCCCGTTCTCGCTTTGCGTTGCACGTGTTGATGATTTTTCATGCTCGCGTGTAGGTGAGATTCCGTGCTCCCGTTCTCGCTTTGCGTTGCACGTGTTGGTGATTTTCATGCTCATGTGTAGGTGAGATTCCGTGCTCCCGTTCTCGCTTTGCATTGCACGTGTTGGTGAGTTTTCATGCTCGCATGTAGGTGAGTTTTCGTGCTCCCGTTCTCGTTATGCGTTGCACGTGCTGATGAATTTTCATGCTCGCATGTAGGTGAGTTTTCGTGCTCCCGTTCTCGCTTTGCGTTACATGTGCTGATGAGTTTTCATGCTCGCATGTAGGTGAGTTTTCGTGCTCCCGTTCTCGCTTTGCGTTACATGTGCTGATGAGTTTTCATGCTCGCGTGTAGGTGAGTTTTCGTGCTCCCGTTCTCGTTATGCGTTACATGTGTTGATGAATTTTCATGCTCGCGTGTAGGTGAGTTTTCATACTCTCCTTCGAGTTTTCATACTCTGTTCGAGTTTTCATACTCTCCTTCGAGTTTTCATGCTCCGTTTGAGTTTTCATACTCTCCTTCGAGTTTTCATGCTCCGTTCGAGTTTTCATACTCTCCTTTGAGTTTTCATACTCCGTTCGAGTTTTCATACTCTCCTTCGAGTTTTCATACTCCATTTGAGTTTTCATACTCTCCTTCGAGTTTTCATACTCCGTTCGATTTTTCATACTCTCCTTCGAGTTTTCATACTCCGTTCGAATTTTCATACTCTCATTCGAGTTTTCATACTCCCGTTCGAGTTCTCGTACTCTTATCTTGTGATTTCTGGATTTCTTGTGTAGATTTCTAGAATTTGTGCTTCACCAATTTTCGTGATTTCTATTGATAAGTTTTATCAATTCTTGTGCATTGGTGAATTCGTGTGTTATTGACTTGTTATGAATACAAGTTTAGGGTATGATATCCCTTTCTATCTTTGAGAAGATACTCGTGACACTTTTGATGAATGAAAATCCACTTATCGAAGTTGCTACAGATATCGCTGTTTTAATCACGTGTTTTAAAAATTGTTTCAAAATAAAAATTGTTTTCAATATTTTTATAGTTTACGCTTTCAAAAGAATGAGGAAGCGATTTAAACGTTTCAGCAAAATCGAGGACTATGACCCCTTTCTTTTACTGGTTCGTTTAATTCCGGACTTGTCCGTTTGAGGGTGAAAATTTGTAAATTCCTTTTATGAAATTAAGAGAATATTTTGTGATTGTATTGCCCATTGAGTGCTTTAAGAATTCTGGTCGATGCGCTTGATCAATGTTATCGATAGGAATCTCCTAGACGCTTTGATGAGACAATCAGACACAGTAAATTGAATTTTAAATGTAAATTTGTCTGAAAAGATAATTACATAAAGTAAAATTGTAAATTTCGAAAGTTTTAGCTTTTCGGGAAAGAATATTATTTAAAACAACTTTTTTCCGACACTTCTATTCTTGTGATTCCCGTGGGAACCAAGACTCTATCGTTCGTACCAATGCTAATCGTGTTGGTTTGCATGCCATTCTTTTGCAAAAGAGAACGTGCTGTCTCTTGTGTTTCTAAATCATTAATGCCTATTGAGACTAGATATGTCACTCATGATTTAGTGCTCTTAGCTATTGATTTCGTTCTTCAAGATTTGGCATCATTATTTTGGGTGAGAAATTTGTTCTCTACCCTGATCATGAATCTTGGGAATATTTATTTTCTCATAAGGAACATGATTTGCGTCAACCACGTTGACTCGAGCTCCATACATCTTATGATCTTGATATTATTTACCACTCCCGGATGGGAAATCGCGTTGCCGATGCACTTAGTCGTAGGCAACAAGTGGTTATTTCTTTGGTGATGTCCGTATGGAATCATCTTTTTACCAAGTTCATCAGACGTTTCGATGTACTTCGTTTTATTGAGCTTCGTCTCATTCCTTTTATGGACTTGCGTCTGATGTTCTTTTATGGTGATCGGTTCATTGGACGTACTGTTTTTGTACTACGTCGGCGTTCCGAATTAATGAAGCTTTGATTCATCTGGCGTATGGTTATTGTGCTACGCTGTTGTTCCAAATTATTCGTGTCTCACCTATGATAGGTGTTGTGCGTATCAGCCGGTCGGGGAAGTTAGTGCCTCGATATATTGGGCCATTTCCTATCACTGAACGTATTGGTTTCTTGGCTTATCGCCTCTTATTATCGGCTTAATTTTCTGTTATGCATGACGTGTTTCACGCGTCTTCCTTCTACGGAAATGCCTTAGGGATTCCGATTTTTATTCTTGAACCCGGTATTATTGAAGAAATTGAAGTTTCACCAGATTTGACTTTGAGCAACATTCTATTCACATCAATATTTTGGGGGTTCAGCACCTTCGAAATAAAGATGTTCTTCTCGTGAAAGTTCAGTGTTTTCTAGTTCTATGGATTTCACTTTTGAATCCAGAGAATTCATCGAGCAAACACGTTCAGGCTTACTCTATCATGCTCTTTATGGTGAACTTCCTACTTCGAATTTCTTCATATTGTGATGATATGCTCTTATGGTTGTTACCTTTTGTCCATTTATTCCTTAGGATTGCGAGGACGCAATTTTTTTAAGGAGGGGAGTCTGTAACAACCCGGTATTTTGCATCAATTATAATCAACAATTTAAACGATTAATATTGACACAAATTTCTATTTGAAGTTTTTAAATTTTGAATTAAAATTCTTTTCATAAATTTGTTTAAGAATTTCATTGGGCTTTAAAAATTTGTTTTGGCCCATTACTTTTGTTGCCGTGACGGGTAACAAAGAAAAATAAACAGCCCCCCTTTTTAAAGAAATCTTTCTTTCGTTCATAACCTAAAAACAAGACGAGAGAAACAAAAATGGCGGCTCCTCTTCTCGTTCGCCCCTCTTTTCAAAAATTAGGGCTTTGTTCAACTTCGAGATGCCGTGGCTTCAATTCCGATGCTCATTCTTCTTCGATAATTTGGGCTTTCGATTTTCTGGAGCATCGGCTACAAACTTTCGACCGATTGATAAGGTGAGTGATTTTTCACTCACATCTCAATTCATGCTTGGTTTAATGCTTTGGTTATGTGGATTTATCTCCATTGATTCCTGATTTGAAACTTGTGAGGCCTGTTGAGCTGACTCATTGCAGTTGTTTTGACCTGCATTTTTCTTAGGTGGCATCGGCTTGACTTTGATTTGTTATTCTATAGCTTTGGTCTTTTCTTAACTTTACTTGAGCATTACAGTCTTGTTGAATGACTTGACTGGTTCTTTCTCCATTAAGAAGTATTGTTGCATTTTAGATGTAGTCGTGCACTTGGTCTCTTCACTGTGTTCTCTTCACGCCTGACTTGATGCCGCATACATGTGCTTAATTGCTGTTTTGTTGACACTGGTTTGAGCCCTGTTGTCTGCACTTGTATGCTCTCGTGTATTGCCTTTGACATGATTCACTTCATGTTTGTTGCTAGTTTACCTTGAATTACTGCTTCCATTCTGTTCTAATTTGTCGAAGCTTGGAACTGTTTGCAACTTGATATTGTAGTCTTCTTCGAACTGTCTTCATGTACTGTTGACATGTCTTGATGTGTTTTGTTGAAGTTCTTTATGTCTGCATCTTGACATGTTGTATACTTGAACTTGAGTCTGAGCTTGTATGAACTTGTTCATTGTATTGCTCCTTGATTTTCTGGCCTTCACTTGATATCTGCTGCACCATGTAGAGACTTTTGCTTGCATATAGTCTTGTTGCCTCTATTTCATGTTGCAGCTGACTTGTGTCTGCATTGTGCATATTCATGATGCTGTATTGTGACCTTTCTTTCTTTGGCACACCTGTGTACCTGTTCAGGTTCACAGTGCTTCATACTGCTACTTGGTCTGATTTGTATCACTTGTGTCTTGAGCTTCTGGCATGTATTTTGATGTTGTCACTGTGTTTCTTTTGATCTGTTATGTTGGAGGCAATTTTGTTCTTCTGGATGCACTTGTGTTGATGCACTGAACTTGTTTCAGTAGTTAGTTCGAACTGTTGCTGTTCCCTGGACATGAACTTGATTGTTACACATCTTCAAACCTTCACTTGGTTCTTGACTTAGTTTCTGTTGGTGCCTGGTATATGTGAACACATTTGTGTTGCATTGCATTGATGATTTTGGTCACTCTGTTGCTTCATTTGCCACTGAGTTGCACTGAGTTGCCGGTCTTTGTAGTTGCATTAACATGTTGTGGCCTGTACTGTGACTCGAGTTTTCACTGTCATGTTGCTGCTATTTGTCTCCTGTTCATTTGTATCATCTGCCTTGTGCATCTGACTTGATTTTTTTGCAGTTGCCATCCCTGTCCACTCTAATTCATTGTGCAGTTATGTGTACATATATATGTACGTTGCTTCATTTGCTTAGTGCATTGTTCACTTTTCTGACCTTTGCATTCGTGAAACTGTTTTGTCAAAATTGTCGTTTCATGTCTGGTTCATGTGTACTTAGTTGGGCTTCTTTTTGGTCAGCCTGCATTCCATGTTGTATATTTGATTATTTGACCTTGTACACTTATGTTGCCCTGGGTTGAACCGTAATTCATTTGGGTTTGACCTTGTGCCCGGTTGTGTACATCGTCACTGTAGTGGCAAGGCGGTGCACGCAAGCGTGAACTGCAGCCACACGGTATTCATTGGGTACATCGTCACTGTCGTGGCAAGGCAGTGCACGCAAGCGTGAACTGCAGCCACACGGTATTGGTTTTGGTGTTATTTCTTTTGCTTTTGATTTATGGATCTATTTCGTATTCCATATGTTGTAGTGGCGAGGCAGTATACGCATGCGTATACTGCAGCCCTACTCGTGTTGTCCTTTTAATTGATGTTCCAATTGTTTTGAATTGGTTCGCGTTATATTTACCGTTATCCGATTTCTTATTTAAGAATCGGATAGGTAAATTTATTTCTGTGACTGTCATCTATTCAGTATTTAATTATTATTGCTTCTGTGCATTAATAACTGAGTTTGAATTAGACTGACCCGAGTATTATTTTCTTTTGAAATTTAATACTCGGGTCAGGCCGAGTATTTTCAGGTTGTAGACATTCTGCTTTGGGATGCTGCTTGAGCTATGAAGACTTTTCATATCTTTTGGAGTTGTCGAGTCATAGTATAGGTTGATATGTATTCATGTATATTAGTCGATAATGTACTTGTATATTTAACTTCCTGAGTCGACTGTTGTAGTTGTATCACATGTACCGTGTCAAATGTATTGTAACTGACATCAGTTATTATATATGTATATGAGATTTTCTGTTTCATCTGTGTTCCGCATTCATATTATCTGTGTTATTAGTTTATATTTTGTCCTAGACTATTATAGCCACTGTGTAGTAGCTTTGAGTTTGCATCGGCATGTCGGATTTCCTCCTGAAATGAAATGTTTTGTTTTTTACTATCTGGCATATCGGTGCTCGCACAAGGCAATTACCCGGATGGTCGCTCTTCAACAGCCTCATTCTCCGTGCTAGTTGACAGCACTACACCGTAGTGTTCTTGGCTAGCGTGAGTATAGAGGTGGGGCGTCACAATAGTATACCTTTAACGATGTTCAAGACGAGATATGGTTCATACGAATGATTAGTTATGCCGTTCGGACTCAGTAATGCACCGACAATCTTTGTAGATCTGATGAACCAAATTTTCAGAGAGCACTTAGATAGATTTGTGTTGACTTTTATAGATGATGTTCTGCTGTACTCTAAAGATGAGAAGAAGCATGAAGTTCATCCTAGGGTTGTGCTGGAGAAGCGAGGCAACATCAGCTAAAAGCAAAGTTTTCGAAGTGCCATTTTTGGAGGAAAGAAGTGATGTTTCTAGGTCGCGTGATCTCGAAGAAACGATTGTCAGTTGATCCAAAAAAGAATGGAGCCTTTAATAACTGGAAAACACCAGAAATGGTAACTGAGATAGGAAGTTTCCTTGGATTTGCAGGATATGATTGAAGGTTTATAAAAGATTTCTCGTGGATTACAGCGCCAATGACTAAGCTAACATGAAAGGACGTAAATTTTGCATGGACCGATAAGTGTAAGGAAGTATTTCAGAGGTTGAAGCACTTGTTCACCCATGCACCTATGTTGGTGGTTTCGGAGGGGACTCAAGATTTAAGCGTTTATACTGATGCGTGTGGGATAGGATTGGGAGCTGTACTAATGCAGAGGGGTAAAGTGATTGTCGATGCTTCTAGACAGTTTAGACCGCATGAGGTTAGGTATCCAACGCATGACTTGGAATTAGCTACAGTAATATTTGCCTTGAAGGTATGGAGTTTCCTTTTGGGAGAGAGGTTTGAGCTTTATACAAATCATAAGTCGTTGAAGTAATTGTTCTCTCAGAAGGAGCTGAACATGAAACAACAAAGATGGTTGGAGTTTCTAGCCGCTTATGATTTTGGAATACAGTACACACCTGGAAAAGGAAATAATTGCAGATGCACTCAATAAGAAGAATCAAAAGGTACTATTAGCTATGATAGCATAATGGAAATACTTAGAATCAATGTCAGCTTGTAGAATACTGTAGAGATCCAAAACTGAGTTTGGTGAAGAGTCTGCTAGGTTGTCTTGTTTGGAAGTCCAACTAGTATTGATTGAGAAGGTAACTTCTAAACAGGAGGATAATCGAGTTTTGGATGGATGGATCAGAAAGTTAAGGGAAGGAATAGAGATCAATGACTTGAAGGACTTCAGTCTTGTCTAGAACGGATGGTTTAGAAAGAAGGGTAGATTATGTGTTTTGAACGTGGGAGACATAAGGAAGGAAGTATTAGGAGAATTCCATCGTTCAAAGTTCGCTATCCATCCAGGAGGAACGTAGATGTATCAAGATATGAAAAGAAGTTTCTTCTGGGAAGGAATGTTGGCTTATGGGTGAAAGAATGTTTGAACTACCTGTAGGTAAAAGCCAAAACATCAGAAGCTGAGTGGTTGCTTCAGCCATTGGACATTCCAATATGAAAGTGGGATTCCGTCTCTATGAATTTTATTGATGGGTTTCCAAGATCTAATAAAGGGAATGAAAGTATATGGGTGATTGTAGACCGATTGACTAAGAGTGCCCATTTCATTCTGATTGAGGCAAATAGGATGGCACCGGTATTGGCTGAGTTATTTTTGAAGAATGTGGTTAAACTACATAGAATTCCTAGTAGTATTGTTAGTGATAGAGATCCTTTGCTTGCCAACGAATTCTAGAAGAGTCTTCAAGAAAGCTTAGGAACCAAGCTCAAGATGAGTACCGCCTACCACCCATAGATAGAAGGGAAAACAGAAAGGGTTAACAAGATCTTGGAGACTTGTTGTGAGCTTGTGCATTGGATTTCGGGGGATCATGGGAAGACTACCTACCTCTAGTCGAGTTTTCGTATAACAATAGTTGTTATACTAATATTGGAATGGAACCATTTAAGGCTTTGTATGGAAGATCATGCAAATCCCTCGCATGTTACTTAGAGACTAGGGGAAAATTAGTTTTTGGTCCTTATTTGATAAAGGGAGCAGTAGAAAAGATTGAGTTGATAAGGGCAGGAATGAAGGATGCTCAGTCCAGGCAAAAAAGCTATGAAGATAAAAGACGAAAAGATCTATAGTTTTCGGTTGGTGATCATGTTTTTGACAAAGTATTGCCTATGAATGGTGTTATCAGGTTCTGAAAGATGGGGAAGTTACCACGGAGGAAATATGTTAGGGATCCATACTCTACTATAGCACCGACCGTGTTAGAGGATTTAGTAGTGGAATCAGATATGATTATAGCGTGGAAGCCTATCCGAATAATCGAGAGATGAGAAGAATTTAAGAAACAGGACAGTCAGGTTGGCGAAAGTCCAGTGGTGTAACGATACTAGATATTGTACTTGGGAAACGAGAGCAGGAGTAGAGACGCTTATCTTGATTTGTTTGATGGTATGTTCTACCTTAGATTGGTTGATGCGATCCTTGTCGTAATTTCGAGGATGAATTCTATAAGGAGGAGAGATTGTAACACCCCATATTTTTAGTAACATTACCTAGAATATTTAATTAGCTAAATAAAAAAAATAATGTTAGATGATTAATAGATGGAGATTTGATTTAACAAAGGGTAGTCGTGCATACATGTATGATGAACTAAGGAGATAATATGAATGAAAGTGTTAGGAAATAAAGGAAGGGAAAAATAGGAAAATGATATAACTTATACCCTAAACCCTTGGAAAATCAAACATGTGTTCATTTTATCTTCTTAAGCAAAAATATATTAAGGCCGACCACCATTTTCAATCTCAAGAGAAGAAAAAGCTCGGATTTCAAGAGGAAGAAGTAAATCAACTTATTCAAAATCAAATCTCACATCTTTAATCACAAAGCTAAGCGGAATGATTACTACATCTCATTTTCTTATAATTTCTTGGTTTTAAAGTGAATCTGAAATGATTTTGCATGAGTATGCCATGTTTTGAGTGACTGAAAGTTTATATATGCTTGTTGATGATTTATGCATGTTCATATATGTTTTTATGATATGTTTAATATGAAAACCGTATTAAAGCACATCCAAGTGCATAGAAAATTTAAATGTAGATCAAAAATAATATTTTACATATGGATTTCAATTTTCATAATTTTCTGAATTATGGTGGCTTTTATATTAATTTTCTGGTGAAGAAAATGATTTATTGGATTATAAATTATTAGATTTCCTGGGATTTTTTTAGATTTTTCCTAAGTGTTTTGATGAATATATAAAATTATTTAAGGCATGTGACTTAAATATTTTATATATTTAATTAGCAAGATGGGCATTTTGAGAAATAAAATCATTGTTATTTCTAAAATTATTGGCAGCATTTTTCTGAAAAGTTTTTAGAAACCAATGAAAATTTTACAAATAAAGGCAGGTTAGTTGAAAAGTTTTCTCTTATAAGTTAAAAACAAAAATAACATGATTTAAGCTTGTTCTACCACTTTCGACATAGAGGGTTCTGACCCCGACCTTCCGCCACCAATGGTTTCAAAACCAAAGCGCATGGTACCCAACTACTTACTATGTAGCGTTTTGGACAAAGGTGAAGGGGTACTTGGTCAAAACTTTAGGTTTCGAAGGGGTTGGAGTATGTTTGTTCTAAAACAAAGTAGCGCCTGCTTTGCTTTCGACCTAGTCAAATATTTTCAAAGAAATGGTTTTGACTTGGTTGCACTCATTTGTTTTAAGTAAAGCTTCCAAAGGGGTCGAAACCTCTAGCTGCCGCCTCTTCACCTTTCGAAGTCAATGGTTTCCAATGGTATACTTTGTTTTTAAATTAACCACTTCTCCAATACTTTCAAAGGGATGGTTTCGACACCTTTATTTCTTTACTTAGAAGCAGGTTTCGAAAGGAAAGCTTTTGATTTAGATGTTTAAAATGACCTTTTTTGTGCGATTGAGGTATGACCCAAAGGTTTCGAAAAGTGTTGGTTTAAATGGTTTCGATGGGTGTTCTTCCACATGTTTTAAACTGAACCCAAGTGCTTTCGAAAAGTTTGAATTTTTAAAGATTTGATGCTTTCGAAAGGTGTTTAAAAATGGTTTTGAAGGGCTGGTTCCCCAAAGGGCTTCGAAGGAGAAGAAAGATTTTATATTCCAATGGTCTTGAAAGGATTAAAATGGAAGGCTTTTCCAAGGTTTTTAAAGGCAATATTTTTAAGTATCGCAAGATATGATATCTAAGGTTTTATAGCTTTTGAAAGGAAGGTTTCAAAGGTTTCGAAAGGGTTTAAGTATGGTATTAAAAGGGAATATTTCGGCCTTTCAGCCTAGATAAATAAAGTGTTTTACTTGGTTTTGAAAGGGATACTTTCAATTGAATCGAACGGGGTACTTTTAAGTGTTTAAAGGTTTTCGTGAACAAAGATTTGAGTAAAGTATATGTGTGTATATATATATATATGTATATATATATGTATATGTATATATATAACATGGCAAGGTGATTTTGAGCAAAGCATAATGTATAAATATTTTCCTTGTTTAAGTTTGGTTTAAGAGGTTTTAATTAAATTTCGAATGAAAAGGTTTTCAAGGAAAATTATAGGAAGGTATCTCTAAGTAAATTGACTCAGGCATTAGAATACCAGATGAGACTAGTATAGGGTCGCGCCCTATACATTAGCTATTGGCCTCTGCTAATTTAGTCCAAAATTCCAGTGTGTAGGGCATTGTCATAGGTAAGACTAAAATTATGATTACACATAGAAGGGAATATATATATTTGTATATAGATAGGTTATTGGTGATCCCGCAAAACCATTAGGATTAGGTGACCCAGGGAGATGTTAAGTTAGGGATGGACCATCCAAAAGAGAAGTATTTAACAAATAGATAAGGACTGATAGTCCAAAAGAGGTGTCTAACAGATGTTAAGATAAATATTGTTATTTTTTCTGGTAGGCCCAAGTCTGCCAAAGATTAATTGTAAGCTAAACAAAACTATAGTTTTTAGATAGATAGTCAATTCTTTACCCGATATTTATGTATACATAATAATGATTTACAGTTTTAACCAATTTTGGTTACCAGATAAAGATTTTCAAGAGATATGTTTTAAAAGAATGTTAGAGAGGGGAAACCCGTTCTACAAAGCGACACGGTCTCACTTAACATTAATAACCCATATGTATAGTATTATTCACATTAAGCTTTATGTCTGACTCGAAGTTTATGTTTTCCCCTTAAACGCTCGAGTGCTCAAAATTGATTTGAGTAGGCTGAGGGTTGAAGTTGTTTCAGGTTTAGTAGGATAACGAATAAAGCTGTCGAAGGTGAGCAGGATGCTGACAGGTAGCTACTTAGGAGTTGAGTTCTTTGTTTTGTTGTTTATTTTCAATGTGTATGTATTAAGTCAATTATGACTACATGACTCTGATTATCCAAGGGGGCATCCTCATATGTCGCTCTTGGCATATTTTGTAATAATTATATTTTATCATTGCCCGGGGAAATGCTTTAGGATTATGTATTATGAATTTGAAACATGTGGTTTGCAATGTAATTAAAAAAAATTGTTTTGAAATCTGTGATTTTTTCATATTCATGTGCTTCTGATATTATAGATACCATTAACATAGCCGTATTTAGTAGCTGAAAGTTAATAATATAGATGACTGTAGCATTTGTTGCGCTTAGGTTTGGGCCTGTAGATAGGGGATGTCATATAAAATACTTTGGTGATAAGTAAGGAAATATTTCCATATGACCAACATTAAGAAGGATTACATACTTAGGTCAGGATTTGATAGTCGATTATCTAACTATTAAATATATAAACCTTCCAAATAGGGATTACATTTCCCATGGAAACCACTAAGCCTCTCAAAATTTATCTTTCACTAATTTCCCTTTCAAGATATTTATCTAAATATTTTTATACTTATCTCACCGAAATAAGTATATTCACAAATCATTCCATTCAAAACTTGAAAAGCCCTTTCTACATAATTATAAAATGGTATTAGTATATTCACCAAACAATTAAAGAGATTTCCAATTACAAAATCATATCAAAATGATAAAACTCAAATGTTGTTTAATACGAAGTTACAAATAACCCGAAGACACCAATCCTTTCCATAAATCTCTTTTATTTTACAAATATTTCCTTTATAAATCTCTAAATCTATTTATATAACTTCTTTATAAATCTCTATGTTTTATTTATAAAAATGCTCTATTTATAAATCTTCAAAATCATTTATAAAACTCTCCTTTTATAAATCTCCAAAATCTATTTACAAAGTACTCTTTCATAAATCTCCAATTCAATTTTTACAACTTTCCCTTTTTAAATCTCTAAAACATTTATAAGCCTCTTTTCTAAAAATACTTAAAATGCAACTTCCTTTTAAATCCAAACCTCCTTCAAATTTATAAACTCCTATAAATAAGTCCTTTTTATGAAGGTAATAATTTTATAAATAATTTATTATTTAATTATAATAAATAAAACTTTAACGTGGTAAGGATAAATTTTAAACATTTTAAATAATAAAATATTAAGTTTTAGAACATTTTAAAGAATATAACTATTAACTTTTAAAAAATTGAAATAAAATAATAATTAACCTTTAAAACATTTAAATAAAAATAATAAAATAACTTTAAAAAACTTTCAAAATATAATTAATCAACCTTCACGTAGCATTAATAATTAAATAATTAATTGGCTTTTAATAATCAATAATAAAATAATTTATTATCTTAAGACAACGTTGATTAGTAATTAATTATCTTTAACCAATATAAATAAAATAATTAATTTAAATATATTATAAATATAATAATTATTAGAAATGCGGATTTCGGATCTTAAGGCTAGGATAAACACGAGAGGGGGGGGAAGGGGTGAATATGTTTTAAGGAATTACTAAATCCTTTTGAGTTTATGTTAATTTGAACACAAATGTATGCAATATTCAGACACAGATATGATCACAGAAACCAACACAGATGTAGAAAAGAAGTAAAAGTAGTAAAGGAAAGAACACACCGGTTTTTATACCGATTTGGAGTTACTCTACGTCCAGTCCCGCACACAAGTACAGATTTCCTTTCAAAAGCAATCTTTACAGTTACACCCTCGATTTCAAGGCTATGAGGTACACCTCCAGATTCACAATCCTCTGGGTAGAGATATTCGATTTCTCGGGCAACAAGTTCACCCAATTGACTTCCAAGGCTACAATCACACCTTTACACTTGATTGATTTCCAAGGCTACAATCACACATTTTCTCACTAACTGATTACAAAGAAGTCTCTAACTCTGAATAGCACTGAGGATCTTGTTGAGATAGTGATAGAGAATCAAAGCAGAAATGATCTAGTTAGATTCAATGTTGATTTCGGCAGAGTAATGGTAAGAATATATGTAAAGAAATATGGAAGAAGAAGAGGAGTGAAAACAAAAAAATATGACTAGAAATTCATTGAAAACAGCCCCTATTTATAGAAGAACAACATCCATGTCCATTCGGAAGGGATATGACGAACAAACACTTCTTTTGAAATTCAAAATTTTCAAATCAACTGACACTATGTCGACATGGGCAACTTGGGTATGTCGATATCTCAAAGGAAATTTTGGTGTTTTGTTTTTCTTTGAAAATAACCTTTACCTTATATTAAAACTATTTTAAACTTTTATAAATATACATAACTATAGTTAAAATACATAAATGAATATAGAGAATAATATTTTGGTATAAACAAAATTTTACTTATAATTTTATATTTAAATCTATGTATAAATATTTAAAAGTTAAATATATTATTACTAAAAGATAGTTTAAAACTAAGGATAATTTGATTTTGAAATTAAAGATTATTTTGAGGCTAAAAGTCGTTAAAATCAGGATAGATGATTTTGATTCTTTTAAAAAGAAGGTTTTAAAATCATTTTGAAAACAAGATATAATTTTGTAAAAACATTTTAAATAAAAGTTAGTGGATACAAAACAATGTTCCACTAGATTTTTCGTAGGTTCCATCCTACTTAGGGTTCCATCCCTTTAACGGGCTCGAAGTGGATTCCATTCCATGAATAAATTGGATTTTAAGATGCCAGTGCTTTTCTAGGATTTTTAAAAAATTCCTAATTAAAATTACTTATTCTTGAAATCTTGAACTCTTGATAATCTTGATATTCTTGATATTCTTGATACTCATGAGTCTTTAATTTTGATATCTTGAATCTCTATACTGTACAGTCTTCGTTCTTGGTACCTGCATGGTTAAATCCTACATATATATTTAAACTATAATGTTAGTACTTATATTTTATAACCCTATTCTAAGGTTATTGTCATCAAAACCATCATCTCAAGGACTAACAATCTCCCCTTTTTTGATGATGACAACCTTTGTTTATAAAATATTACTTCTATCCTAATAACTCCCCCGTAATCTAATAACTCCCCCTTAATCTATGCCTAACTATCCTATTTTATATTTTCCCCCTTTGTCTTTAACAAAAACTAACTCCAAACTGTATAATCTCCAAACTATATATCCCCCCTCATTCTTGGACTAAAGTACCTGCATTTATGAACTATACAATGGAGTATATAATAGATAGATTAAGAGATAATTATACTAATGGACATGATAATTAATTAAGGATCATATAAATATCAATGCATATTTATACATGTTTTTCACACCAAATATCAATCCAAATCAAATCAAATCAAATCAAACAATTCAAATCAAATCAAACCAATTAAATCAAACATTACGAGGAACTTCCACCCATACTTCTTCTCCAAATATAGGGTCTGCTTTAATGGCATCACAATTTTCATTATCATCAGCGAGAGAGACTGGAGGATGTGCTTCGTTATCATCCTTGTGCGAGGGGAAAATCATCTATCGTATTGCATTGAAATGCCTTTCTTGCTCCTTGATCATCTGCATTTGACTCAACTCTAAGTGTCGCTGGTTTCGAAGAATGAACGAAAGAAAAGAATGAGAGATAAAGTGAATAAGAAATAATATTGAGTGATAAATTCTGGAAGAAATATGTATTTATAGGTATAGAAATTCGTTTGAAATAAATAGACATAAGGTAGTTATTCAAATTTGAAATTTAAAATGAAGTGTCATTTCTGACCAGTACATGTCGACATGGTCATAGGAGGGATGTCGACATGGTGCAGTGAATTTTGATGGCTTATTTTTATTTTGTGAATATTTGTGTGTGTGTGTGTATATATATATTTATATAATATACTAAAATTTATTCTGGAGATAAGATAAGTTAGATAACAGAAAGGAAATTCAATTTCATTGCATAATAGATCAATACAATGATTTAACATTAAAACTACACGAACATTCAAATCAAAATAAACTAAAACAAATACAATGAGATACGAAAAGGTAGAACTCGTTAGAGAATGACGAAGATGAAGATAAACCAAGCTTCTTACTGACGTTGGAGATAAACTTGTTCATCTTGGATGAAATTTTGTCCAACTTCTTACTAACGGATCGTTTAAGAATCCATTGATTCTCAATAATGGTCTTTTGGTTTTTGACAAGGTTTTGTTGGTTGGATTAGGAGGATAATAAATGCTTTCCAAAGATGTTTTACCTTCTTCTTCTTCTTCAATTTCCATTTCATCCCCTTCTTCTTCTTACTCTTCTTCCTCTTCCATCTCCTCATGAGCCAAACGCTCTTCCTTTTCGGCAAGGGTCTCATAAAGTTGAAAAACAAATGGAATTTTCATAAGAGAAATGTTTGAGTGATTAAAAACCTTTCTTGAAACAAATTCTTCTCCTTTGAAATCCACTCCAAAATAGTTAAAATTTCGAGTGAGATAGATTCCATGATACAAAAAATTCTCACCCATTTCAAGATTTTTGGGACGAAGTTCATCCGAAATAACTTGCGCCCAATTAATATCATAATTTCCAAAAATAGCAAAAAGTGCTTTGTAAACTTTTGAAGTAGGATTGTCAAAATTCCCCAATCTTGGGGTCAAAGTATGTTGTAAAAGAAGACTAACAGTTCTAGCTTTTGGTCGAAAATTTCGATTTTTGAATTCATAATTATCATTTCCTTCGAAAATGTGATGAAATGTCTCTCGTTCATTTTCATTGATTTTAAAACTAGAAAGATCCATTCCCGTACTCTTGCAATTGAGAATGGTGCCCGAAAGATCACAATTCAAAACAATTCTAGTGCCTTTGACACTACTCCAAATTTCATCATCATTTCCAACATAAAATCCATGGTTTAAATTTGCATAGAAAATTTTAACAAGATAAACAAAATCATTTTTAGAAGCATCAACAAGACTAAGAATTTGATTATTTGTAAAAAGAGAATCAATTTCATACGAAGAGAAATCTTGAAATATAGCAAACTTTCCGGGATGGACTTTTGCATAGTTACCATAATTGATGTTTGCTTTTATAGCCTCCGGATCATTAAAGTGTTGCTCTTTTATCTTTCTGAAAATTCTCAGGTGGAGGGGTTGCTTGAAGAAGCCATTAGAGTAGAGATTAGAGAGTTTGAAGTTTTGAAGAGGGAGTTTGAATTTGAAAATGAGAGTGAAAAGATGTGATAAAAGATAGTGAACAATAGATTCTCAAAGGACAAGTTCTTTGGTCAAAAGATGCCTTTTCAGAGAATTGAATGAGGTGAAAAGGTGGAGGGAAATTCAACCATTCGAATTCAAATTTTGAATTTCAAATTCTATACCCATGTCGACATCATGATAAGGACCATGTCGACATATTTCTTTGAATTTCTATGATTTATTTTTCCTAAGTATTCTATAATATGTATATATTCATTATTGTTAATGCATATATATCTGGAATAATTCTGAAATTATAATATATTCTATAAAATATTATAATACTATTAAAAATAAAAATAAAAATAAAAATAAAAATAATAATAATAAAATAATAGTAAAAAATAATAAAAATAAAAATTCAAACAACACACCAATTCAAAATCAATCAATCAAGCAACCAATTCTAAGCATGCAATTTCAACCAATTGTATTGTATATGTGTACATTTTTCTGAGTCCGTTTCTCTGAATTGGTCGAAGTCATGGACTGTTGTGAAACACATATTTAAATTATCCGTCTTTTGATCATCATTGCTTGAGGACGAGTTTGAGTCTTCTAGATTAGCCGTAAATGCTCGTTTTCGTTTCTTTATGTAATCTTTGTTTATGGGAAGATTTTGCCTATCAGGATATGGACAGTCTCTTTTGATATGGCCTATTTCGTCACAGTTGAAACATTTGATATTGTTTGGCACTACATTCTGATTTCCAGAGTTCTTATAATTGTTTTTCTTGATTCATCTTTCTGTATTTCAGGAATTTTCGAAAATTCTTGGTCATATAGGCTATCTCTTTCGCTGTTTGAGTCTGATCCATCGGTCAATGCGTTGAATGCCATTGATTTCTTTTCAGATGTTTTCTCTTCTCTCAATCATTTGAACTTCAAACGCCACTAGATTTCCAATTAATTCTTCTGTCTTTAAGGTACTGATGTTATTTGCCTCTTCGATCGCAAGTGTCTTTTGATCCCATTCTGGAGTAAGAGAATTTAATATATTATTTGACTTGATCTTCTTCCGAAAATTCCTTTCCCAAGGATATTAGAGAATGCACAATATCCTGAAATCTATTATACATATCTGAAATAGACTGAATAGAATTCATTTAAATAATTGAAACTGATTTGTGAGCATGGAAATTTTGGTATGTTTAACTTTTCTTGTTCCTTCGTGAGTAACTTGCAAAGTTTTTCAGATTTCATATGCAGACTTACAATTTGACACTCTATTAAATTCATTCCTATCAAGCGAACAAAACGGAATATTCGTTATTTTAGAATTATTTTGTGCAACAGTCTTTTTCTCAGCGGTCCGCTGTGCAAAATTTGTTGTGGGTTCAGAATATTCAGATGAGTGATATTCCAAGTGTCTAATCCTACAGATTGTAAATATATTTTCATCCTACATGCCCAATATGCATAATTACTGCCATGAAAAATTGGTGGTCTGACAGTGGACTGACCTTCTACAAATGAACTAGTGACAGGGACAATAGAACTAGTGTTGGTAGTGTTACCAGTACCAGTGTTGGTAGCCATTTTGAAAATATTTCAAAATTCAAATTATGAAAACTTTGAAAACCTTGCTTCGATACCAAATGTTAGAAATACGGATTATGGATCTTAAGGCTAGGATAAACACTAGAAGTGGGTGAATAGTGTTTTAAGGAATTACTAAATCTTTTTGAGTTTATGTTAATTTAAACACAAACGTATGCAATATTCAGACACAGATATGATCACAGAAACAACACAGATGCAGAAATAAAGTAAAAGTATTAAAGGAAAGAACACACCGAATTTTATACTAGTTCGGAGTTACCCTACATCCAGTCCCGCACACAAGTACAGATTTCCTTTCAAAAGCAATCTTTACAATTGCACCCTCGATTTCAAGGCTACGAGGTACACCCTCCAGATTCACAATCCTCTGGGTAGAGATACTTGATTTCCCACGCAACAAGTTCACCAATTGATTTCCAAGGCTACAATCACACCTTTACACTTGATTGATTTCCAAGGCTACAATCACACCTTTTCTCACTAAATTGATCACAAAGAAGTTTATAACTCTGAATAGCACTAAGGATCTTGTTGAGATAGTGATAGAGAATCAAACTAGAAATGATCTAGTTAGATTCAATGTTGATTTCGGTGGAGTAATGGTAAGAATATGTATAAAGAAATGTGGAAGAAGAAGAGGAGTGAAAACCAGAAAATATGATTAGAAATTCGTTGAAAGCAGCCCCTATTTATAAAAGAACAACAGCCATGTCCATTCGTGAAGGGATATGACGAATATACACTTCTTTTGAAATTTAAAATTTTGAAATCAACTAACACTATGTCGACATGGGTAACTTGGGTATGTCGACATCCTAAAGGAAATTTTGAAAATAACTTTTATTTTTTATTAAAACTATTCTAAACTTTTATAAATATACTTAACTATAGTTAAAATACATAAATAAACGTAGAGAATAATATTTTGGTATAAATAAATTTTTACTTATAATTAAAATCTAAGTATAAATATTTAAAAGTTAAATACATTATTATTAAAAGACAGTTTAAAACTAAGGATAATTTGATTTTGAAATTAAAGATTATTTTGAGGCTAAAAGTATATGAAACCAGGATAGATGATTTTGATTCTTTTAAAAAGAAGGTTTTAAAATCATTTTGAAAACAAGATATAATTTTGTAAAAACATTTTCAATAAAAGTTAGTGGATACAAAACAATATTCTACTAGATTTTTCGTAGGTTCCATCCTACTTAGGGTTCCATCCCTTTAACGGGCTCGAATGGATTCCATTTCATGAATAAATTGCATTTTAAGATGTTGGTGCTTTTCTAGGAGTTTAAAAAAAATTCCTAATGAAAATTATTATTCTTGAAATCTTGAACTCTTGATAATCTTGATACTCTTGATACTCATGAGTCTTCAATTTTGATAT
The DNA here is from genome assembly GCA_030765085.1 of Allium cepa. NCBI lineage: Eukaryota > Viridiplantae > Streptophyta > Magnoliopsida > Asparagales > Amaryllidaceae > Allium > Allium cepa. The sequence continues at coordinate 379,710,631 of CM060932.1, forward strand.
CTTGAATCTCTATACTGTACAGTCTTTATTCTTGGTACCTACATGGTTAAATCCTACATATACATATATATTTAAACTATAATGTTAGTATTTATATTTTATAAACCTATTCTAAGGTTGTTATCATCAAAACCATCATCTTAAGGACTGACAATAATTAACTTTACTAAAGAAATAATTTTACAAAAAACTTTGCAAAATAGAAATTTAACAAATGCTTTGTTAAAATAATAATTTAATAAAACAGTTTGCTTCAAATTACAATATTTGAAGTTAGTTTAAATCCATAACTTTTCAAATCCAGAAGTGTGACAACCTAGAAATTTAGAACATTTGAAATCAAAATATTTAATTGATTTTTAATATTTGAAAGTTAGTTTAACTTGGATTTCAAATATAACTCTGAATTTGGCAAATAAATTATTGAATTTAATTTATTAAAGTTGGATAAAAATTTTAATCTTCAGTTTTAAGTTGATTAAAAATATTTTGAAAGGCTTGGAAAATTTATATTCATAATACTGAAGATAATGGAAGCTTTAGAGTTTAATTTGGAAATTTTTTATTCGGTTTTGAATTTATATCGTTTAATTCGATGTTTAAAAATAGCCTTTCGAGGCACAGTCTCGGACTTCGGCGAAATCGGTTCCATTGGATCCGTAATATTGTATTATTATCGGATTTTAATTTTCGTAGCATTCGGAGTTGTCATTTGGCCGTATGATAAGCAAACGTGCTAACATTTAAATTGAAAGTTTAATGTTTTAACTAGTTCAAAAGGTTATCTTCTTCGTACAATCGAACTAGGACTCGGAATCTTTTCCATTGCGTTCAAAATATGTGTTTAACATTATAAATGCCTAGCGACATGCCTCGATAGGAGATCAAGATTTTTGGCTTCGTTTTCGAGACGATTTAGAATTTAAGCAAGATAAATGTGTTTGGACCAGTCAGCTATTTTTATTCCTTCCCCGGTATGCCAACTTATACTCATCCTAACACGCTACCTTTCCTCTCTTTCTTTTCAATTAGATCGTGCCTTGTTCCTCTTTAAAAATCATGGACAAGAAATTCACAAGCTCCCTCTTTTTCCCTTTCCTCAATTTAATTTCCGCCTTAGTTTAAAAAATATATATAAATAATATACTCATTCGAAATCGAATCGGAGGGAGGCAAGGATCGCGTGCGTGTATCCATGGCAACGTCGCACTCGAGAATAGAGGAGGTCGCGATGTTCGGGGGTTGCGTGCGATTTGCGGTGAAAGGGAGATGCGCGAGGCCGGCATCATCGATTTTGGGTGTTTGCGAGTCGCTATTAGGTGGCGAAGTGATCAAGGCTGGTTAGGGCATCGTCGAGCATCGTTCGATCGAATCGATTTGGGATTCTCGAGCTTGGACTCGAGCACGATGGCAAGCTCACACTCATGCATGGAGGAGGGGAAATCGATTGCAGCTTGCTCGCGAAGGTCGAGGAGTGGTGTTGGGCAACTCGAGTTGCGGCTGCTGGCATTAAGGTTAGGTTGCGAGCACGATTTCGATGTTGAGATCGACTTCGGTATTTAGACAGCAGTGTAAGTATTTTATTCTAATTTGTTTTATTTTATTTGATTATATACAAATGTGTATATAAGGTTTGAAAAATAGAGGTTTAAAACAGCAAAACAATTATACAAAGTTTAAAGCAAAAATATTTCGAAATTGGGAATAATTTCTATACAAAGTTTTATATTGTTTTTCTTTTTCATGTTAAACTGGAAAAGATCTGGATAATCCATAAAGGCAGCAGTTGTAAATTTATTGAATTAGAGAGTTATATAAAATTTGGATTTTGGAAAAACATATATATGCATACATTGTAAAGTACAAACTTATTTTAAAACAAAGTATTAAGGTAATGAATTTGTTTAAATGGTTCATTTAATTATTTAGTTACTAAAAATAATTTGTAAAAGGAAATTAGTATAAAAAATTAATTCTTTGATTAAAATTGAATCATTAGTTTGAAATAACAAATATTAGTTGACTTAAAATTTTAAAATGGAAATTTAATTGTTCGATTTATTCGAATATTAATAAATGATATAATTATTTATATAAGGTCAATATCTGAAAGAAAACAAGCCGGAATGGAAAATGGATTGCATGCATAATAAAGGTGAGATCTTCTCACTTAATCAAATATTTTTCTGATTTAAATTTTGAATAGTTGGATTTAAAATTGATTGTGCTTGGATGATTGATTTATAATCAGTTATATTAGTTAGACCCTATGCGTCGCATAATAGCGGGTGATATTATATATTAAACCCTTATACCGCGATATTCCACCTCGAAGTGGAATCGATATTAGATATAAGTATTTGGAGTTGTTGATTTCCCGCATTATTTAGCGGATAAGACCCTATGCGCCGCATAATAGCGGATGATATTTTATAAATTCCACATACCGCAATATTCCACCTCGAAGTGGAATTGGTATTTGATAGTTGTGCTAACGTCTGTGGATGCACGGAAAACAGGTTGGAGCGATCCAACTGGATTCCTCAAATATTTGAATTAGTTTCGATATTGTGTGTTGATTATTTATAATATGTGTATGACTTTTTGTGATTGAAACTTTTGAAGGCTATAATTTAGCCGAATATATTTTTGGTATCGTAGGATGCCAGAAACAAATCAAATTGGATTTTTGAAATTTAGTAGAAAATTTATAAAAAATTAATTTTAGAAAATTGAATAAATTTAAAAGAAGGAATTTGTTTCAAAAGATAATAAATTTGGTGTTTAAACTAAATTTGGAAGTCAATTTGAAAAATTAATTTGGTATTGAAAGTAAATGCTTGGGAATCGATTTGAAAATCGTAAATTAGTCGATATTTAAAAATTTAAATCCAAAATGGGAATTTTATAAAAGAAAGAGAAATTTGTTTTAAAAAATAAATATTGTTTTATTTTTAAAAAGTTGGAAAGGAATTTACAGATTTGGGACGTAAATTTAAAGTAAATCCAAAAGGATTTATAAATTGATTTGAATGAACCATTTTAGAATGGAAGGTGTACTTTCCCTGGAAAGCCGAGTATGTTTTCGATATAGTCTATGAATATGAAATTGAAGTTGTGAAGATGGTTTTAAGGAAAGATTATTTTGTAGAAATTATTTACTTGGGTTATTTCGAAAATCTTTAAAGTAAAGACTTATTTTAATATAGAAATAGTTATTTAAGATTAAATTGATATTTGTTTTAAAAAATGATTATTTGCAACAGTTATACCCTATCTACTAATTTTATTTTAAAGCTAGTTTAGACTTGAAGTTTTATATCAGATATTGGTATAATATTTTCGTAACTAATATTTAAATGATGTTTTAAAATAATTTTATTTAAATGTTTCCGAGTATATATTTTGGATAAGTGATTTAAAGTATTTTAAAGTATTTGGACTCGGCAGAATTTCAGTGGAAATAAATAATATCAGAATTCTCATTCAGTGAGTGAAAAGTGATTTGAAATTTGTTTTCAAATGGTTGAAGTGTGAAATATACGTTGCAAAGATATTTTGAAAATAAATAATTGGGAAAACTATTTAAATCTGGTAATTGTTGTGAATGTTGATTGATAGTTAAATAACCGACTATCAATATTTGCCTTTAAACGACATTGGAATTTCGATGCGACCGGGAGTTGGATTCCAAATGGATATTCGAAACTCACATCAAACCTTTGTGATTGTGATGGACCTTTTGTTTAAGAATATCAATGTGGAAATTATTGTGATTTGTTTGAAATCTGATTGAACACTTATTTTTAAAAATAAGCACTCGTTATTCGGATTAGTCGGGAGAGGACCTTTTGTCATAAAACCCATTCCGAATAATGATACGACGAAATGAGATTTCATTTAAAGACGGTGTTAAAGACCGGGTTTTTTCGAAAGCGAAAGGATTACCTGTTAAATGTCTCTGCACCGGGTTGCTCCAGTATAGAGATTTGATCACCCTTTGTGATGGGGATTCCGGACGTGATTAGTAAATATCCGAATTTTCAAGGGCTTCTTTGAAGTGCCTTCAGTTCCGTTCGATCCCGGAACGGACTTGTATGGATGTGTGTCTAACATTACACTTTGAGATGTAAAGCTGGTTTCTATCAAATACATTTCTGTTGGTGGCGGAGAATTTATTCTCTTAGCTTAACACCCTTCTCCGAGACGTACGAGCTCAGAGGTTAAGTAGTTGATGGTTACTAACGATACATTCCCAAATTGGTAATGTAGCATACGAAGTGTTGTTGATCATTTTTTAATCAAAGCATGACTTTATGAAAAGTGTTTCTTTGTGGACAAGAATTCGTCGGACCTTACACCCTGGAAATGGTCTAAACAGGAAAGATGCGGCAAGGTTATTTGGGGGTAGCAACCCCTGAGGGTATGTCATTTCCTTCTGGAAAAGGGTAGTATCATGTTATGGAGCCCAGATATATTACCTATGTTGATGCTGCAAATTTATTATACTTTGTGGTTGTTGCTTTATGGTTGAGGATCCTCGGATAAAGGTCACAAACGACCGGGGGATGGCAAACTCTTGTAGTAGTTACCTAGTTACAGAGGTAACCCGGCCTTGTGTTGGCAGAGAGCAGGTTAAGTTCTTGGGACGTCCCTCCAGAGGCGTACCTATGTGGCAGTAGAAAGTTCCTTAGCCTGACCATTTGTTGGAAATGCAAAGAAACAATACGCATCCTGTACGGTTTTAGTTGTATAACCTGCCATTGAATGTGGTGGTAACCTGCTATTGAACATGGTAGATATCGTAGGCATACAATAATGGTTGTATGCTGGCTAAGATTAATATTATACTTTCGAAATGTTTTTTGCACTATGCACTAATAATAATAATATTAAAGGATTTTGCATATTAAGCATGTTTGACTATCATAAGGAGAAATCTCCTCTAATTCTGCGTTTGCATTGTGTGTGTGGCGGGAGGCCTTATGGTAGTTTCATTTTTCCAAAAAGCATAGCGAATTTCTTTTATTTTCTTTGTGAAGAATAACTTTTTTTAAGATGTCACACCAGTCCCACGACTGACCTTGCTTATCTTTGTGAAACGTGATGGGGGGTTCTTGCTTTTTGTTTGGTGGCGAGCAGGAGACTCTTACCCCTACACGTCCTCTTTAAGGGGTTGGTTAACCGTAAGGCGTTACAATCGAAAGGCTGGCCGTAAAAGCAAGGGCAGGTTACAATTGGATGCAACGGCGGGGCTGGGATGGTTGAAGAGCCTACCAGTCGAGATTGGCCGCTGTCGAAGTTTGAAAAGCCTAGACCTTCACAAGTGGTACGGAGCATTTGGTTAAGCGACAACCTTGGCTCTTTTGGGGGTTACTCATTAGAAATAGAGTCAGTAGTACTCTAGAATGAGTTTGAGTGTAATAATAGATATGAGCGCGTATTTGTTAGTGAATATTAAAAAAATTGTTTTGTATTGTGTTGACTTATCGGTTGATTGTTTATAGATTCTGGTCGGTGCAGTTTGGCCAACTGTATCAATTGGGGTTTCTAAACTCTTTAAAAAGATAAACAGACACAATATTGTTTTAAAATCGGGTAAATGAAACAATTTTACCCAAAACTATTTTCGTATATAAAGGAAATAATCTTAGTAAAATATTATAGTATACGGGTGCTTGATTGTTAGGAAGTGATAATATTAAACTATTATCATTAATTATTGAACAAGAAATTGAAATCATAACTTAAAGCTGAGAAATAAAATTCATATATAAATGGAATTTGAGAATGTAAATTGTAAATGTGATTTACAATTTGAAACAGAATTCCAGAGAATTATTTGAAAATGTTTTTGAAAGGACTTGAAAAATTGAAATTTTGGTGAAAAGTTTAAATCCCTTTTTGGTTTGAAAATAATTTTCAAAGTTTTAGAAAAATGTTTTGGAGGGATAGAAGCTCTAAACTCTTTTCTTTCGCTGGAAAATAATTCCGACGATGATCGCAACATCATAGGTGTTCATTTATGGGTTTCCAAGAGAGGAATTGCGACCCGATTTATTATTTAAATTGAAGTTGCAAACTGGGTTTGGTTTTGAAATTCAAAGATTATTTAAATCGATTTCAAAAATAGTTTTGAAACGTTGAAAAAAAAAACTCTGGATTCCTATTTAAAATATTTATGGAATAAAAATATTAAGGTGGAAAATAAAATTGTGTATGAATTTACAATTGCAATTAAATGAAAGTAAAATTGAATTTTGAAATTCATTTCGAATTTTAAGTAAATAGAACTGGAATTGGAATTGAATTTGATTTGTATTAAACATAGTGAAATATTGAAAATAAAATTAGTAAATAAAACTAATTAAAGGAATGACGAAATTGAATATGACTTGAAATGAATCGAATTCAGCATTTATAAATGAAAGATAAATTAAATTCATATGGAATTTTAAATCCAGTTTAAATATAAGAGGTTGTAAACCAAATGGTAAATTGAAATTTAATTGTGTTTGGGAATGAACAAAAGAATAAAACTGGAATTAAAATCTGAATATCGAAAACCAATTTGAATTGTGTGAAATAAAATGAAGTTGTAAAATTAGTTCGAAGTGAACTAAAAATAATAAAGGTGAAATAAAGAAATGGTTTGAGATAAAGCGAATTGTATTTTGTAATGAATTAGTAAATAAAAATAATTAGAAATAGTGATATGAATCAGTTGTGAATGAAAGATAGCCGATAAAAATTTAATATTTAGAGGTTAAATGGAATCCAAATAGAATTGAAAGTGTAAATTGAATTCAAATGAAATTAAAAATGCAAGATTGAATGAAAATGGATATATAACTTCAATAGTAAAGTAAAAAAAATGGTATAAGAAGTATATATAGAGAAAAGTTTGTAAAGGAATGAGCAAAATAAATTTGAATGCTGCAATTGGATATTATGGCTAGCAGGATATATAGGTGTATTAAAGGAAATGGAATTGGGATTTTGATTTCGAAGATAAATTTTGAATTGCTCGACAAAAAGGTATGTATTTGAATTTCAGTATGAAATTTGAGGATCTTCTTGTCTAGCCGCTTGGCTTTCTGTTTTCTTTTTGAATCAGGAGGCCCGTGATGCCATTTTTGTAGTCGTACCGAGCTAGCCGCGGAAAGGAGACGCTAGCGAAATTTTTCGGAAATTTAGGGAGTTATAAAAATTTTGAGAAAATTTTGAAAATTTGAGTCTAAATTTAAATTTGAATCATTGAGAACAATGTTGTTTGAAATCTATGATTAATTTTAGAAAGTTAGTTGAAACGATAATGAGTTGTTAATAAAAAGGATTTGTTTAGTAATTTGATAAAACTGTTTAGTTTTGGAAAGATAGCAAATGGGTTAAGGATCATTCTTCTTAACCAGTAATTTCAGGACGAAATTCTTTTAAGGGGGAAGGATGTGATGACCCAAAAATTTAGAACATTTGAAATCAAAATATTTAATTGATTTTAAATATTTGGAAGTTAGTTTAACTTGGATTTCAATATAACTTTGAATTTGGCAATTAAATTACTGAATTTAATTTATTAAAGTTGGATAAAAATTTGAGTCTTCAGTTTTCAGTTGATTAATTTTTTTAAAGGCTTGGAAAATTTATATTGATAATACTGAAGATAATGGAAGCTTCAGAATTTAATTTGGAAATGTTTTGTTCAGTTTTGAATTTATATCGTTTAATTCGATGTTTAAATATAGCCTTCCGAGGCACAGTTTCGGACTTCGACGAAACCAGTTCCATTGTATCGGTAATATTGTATTATTATCAGATTTCAATTATCGTAGCGTTCAGAGTTGTCATTTGGCCGTATGATAAGCAAATGTGCTGAAATTTTTATTGAAAATTTAATGTTTTAACTAGTTCAAAAGGCTATCATGTCCATACGATCGAATCAGTACTCGGAATCTTTTCCATTGCATTCAGAATAGGGGTTTAACATTATAAACGCCTAGCGGCATGCCTCGATAGGAGATCGAGATTTTTAGTTTCGTTTTCGTGACGATTTATAATTTAAGCAAAATGTGTTTGGACCAGTCAACTTTTTTATTCCTTCTCCAGTACGCCGACTTATACTCATTCTAACATGTTACCTTTCCTCTCTTTCTTTTCAATCAGATCATGCCTTGTTCCTTTTTAAAAATCATGGCCGAAAAATTCACAAGCTCCCTCGTTTCCCCTTTCCTCAATTTAATTTCCGCCTCAGTTTAGTATATATACATACACATATATATATAGATAAATAATATACTCATTCTAAATCGAATTGGAGGGAGGCAAAGATCGCATGCGTGTATCCATGGCAGCGCCGCACTCGAGAATAGAGGAGGTCGCGAATTTCGGGGGTTGCGTGCGATTTGCGGCGAAAGGGAGATGCGCGAGGCCGGCGTCATCGATTTTGGGTGTTCGCGAGTCGCTGCTAGGTCGCGAAGTGATCAAGGCTGGTTAGGGCATCGTCAAGCATCGTTCGATCGAATCAATTAGGGATTCTCGAACTTGGACTCGAGCACGATGGCAAGCTCACACTCATGCGTGGAGTAGGGGAAATCGATTGCAGCTTGCTCGTGAAGGTCGATCAGTGGTGTTGGGCGACTCGAGTTGTGGTGCTGGCATTAAGGTTTGGTCGCGAGCACGATTTCGATGTTGAGATCAACTTCGGCATTTAGGCTGTAGTGTAAGTATTTTATTCTAATTTATTTTATTTTATTGGATTATATACAAATGTAAATATAAGGTTTGAAAAACAAAGGTTTAAAATAGTAAAATAATTATACAAAGTTTAAAGCAGAAATATTTCTAAATTGGGAATAATTTTTAAATAAAATTTTATGTTGTTTTTCTGTTTCTTGTTAAACTGGAAAAGATCTAGATAATCCATAAAGGCAGCAGTTTTAAATATATTGAATTAGAAAGTTATATAAAATTTGGATTTTGGAAAAATATATATATATATATATATATATATATATATATATATATATATGCATACATTGTAAATTACAAACTTATTTTAAAACAAAGTATTAAGGTAATGAATTTATTTAAATGGTTCGTTTAATTACTTAGTTACTAAAAATAATTTGTAAAAGGAAATTGGTATAAAAAATTAATTCTTTGATTAAAATCGAATCATTAGTTAAATTATTAGTTTAAAATAACAAATATTAGTTGAACTAAAATTTTAAAATGGAAATTTAATTGTTCGATTTATTTGAATATTAATAAATGACATAATTATTTATACAAGGTCAATATCTGAAAGAAAACAAGCCAGAATGGAAAATGGATTGCATGCATAATATAGGTGAGATCTTCTCACTCAATCAAATATTTTTCTGATTTAAACATTGAATAGTTGATTTAAAATTAATTGTGCTTGGATCATTGATTTATAATAAGTTATATTAGTTATACCCTATGCGCCACATAATAGCGGGTGATATTATATATTAAACCCATATACCACGATATTCCACATCGAAGCGGAATTGGTATTATAGATATGTATTTGGAGTTGTTGATTTCCCGTATTATATAGCGGATGAGACCCTATGCGCCACATAATGGCGGATGATATTTTATAAATCGCATATACTGCGATATTCCACCTCGAAGTGGAATTGGTATTTAATTGTAGAACTAACGTCTTTGGATGCAGGGAAAACAGGTTGGAGGGATGCAACTGGATTCCTCAAATATTTGAATTAGTTTCAATATTGTGTATTGATTATTATAATCTGTGTATGCCTATTTGTGGTTGAAACTGTTGAAGGCTATAATTTAGCCGAATATATTTTTGGAATCGCAGGATACCAGAAATAAATCAAATTCGATTTTTGAAATTTAGTAGAAAATTTATAATAAATTAATTTTAGAAAATTGAATAAATTTAAAAGAAGGAATTTGTTTCAGAAGATAATAAATTTGGTGTTTAAAATAAATTTGGAAATCAATTTGAAAAATTGATTTGGTATTGAAAGTAAATACTTAGGAATCGATTTAAAAATTATAAATTAGTGGATATTTAAAAATTTAAATCCAAAATGGGAATTTTATAAAAGAAATAGAAATTTTTTTAGAAAATAAATATTGTTTTATTTTTAAAAAGTTGGAAAGGAATTTATAGATTTGGGACGTAAATTTAAAGTAAATCTAGAAGGATTTATAAATTGATCTGAATGAACCATTTTAGAATCAAAGGTGTACTTTCCCTGGAAAGCCGAGTATGTTTTCGATATAGTCTATAAATATGAAATTAAAGTTGTGAAGATGGTTTTAAGGAAAGATTATTTTGGAGAAATTATTTACTTGGGTTATTTTGAAACTCTTTAAACTAAAGATTTATTTTAATATAGAAATGGTTATTTAAGATTAAATTGATATTTGTTTTAAAAAATGGTTATTTGAAACAGTTACACCCTATCTACTAATATTATTTTAAAGCTAGTTTAGACTTGAAGTTTTATATGAGATATTGGTATAATATTTTCATAACTAATATTTAAATGATGTTTTACAATAATTTTATCTAAATGTTTCCAAGTATATATTTTGGATAAGTGATTTAAAGTATTTTAAAGTATTTGAACTCGGCGGACTTTCAGTGGAAATAAATAATATCGGAATTCTTATCCAGCGAGTGAAAAGTGATTTGAAATTTGTTTTCAAATGGTTGAAGTGTGAAATATACCTTGCAAAGATATTTTGAAAATAAATAATTGGGAAAATTATTTAAATCTGGTAATTATAGTGAATGTTGATTGATAGTTAAATAACCGACTATCAATATTTGCCTTTAAACGACATTGGAATTTCGATGCAACCGGGAGTCGGATTCTAACTGGATATTCAAAACCCACATCGAACCTTTATGATTTTGATGGATCTTTTGTTTAAGAAGATCAACGTGGAAATTTTTGTGATTTTTTGAAATCTGATTGAAAACTTATTTTTAAAAATTAGCGCTCGTTATTCGGATTAGCCGGGAGAGGACCTTGTGTCATAAAACCCATTCCGAATAATGATACGATGAAATGGGATTGCATTTGAAGACGATGTTGAAGACCGGGTATTTTGAAAGCGAAAGGATTACCTGGCAAATGTCGCTGCACTGGGTTGCTCCGATATAGAGATTTGATCACCCTTTGTGATGGGGATTCCGGACATGATTAGTTAATATCCGGATTTGCGAAGGCTTCGTTGAAGTGCCTTCAGTTCCGTTCGATCCCGTAACGGACTTGTATGGATGTGCGTCTGACATTATACTTTGAGATGTAAAGCTGGTTTCTATCAAATACATTTCTGTTGGTGGCGGAGAATTTATTCTCTTAGCTTAACACTTTTCTCTGAGACGTATGAGCTCAGAGGTTATGTAGTTGACGGTTACTAGGGATACATTCCTAAATTGGTAACGTGGCATACGAAGTGCTGCTGAATATTTGTTGATCAAAGCATGACTTTGTGAAAAGTGTAGCTTTGTGGACGAGACTTCGTCGGATCTCACACCGCGGAAATGGTCGAAACAGAAAAGATGCGGCAAGGTCATTTAGGGTAGCGCTCCCTAAGGGTATGACATTTCCTTCTGGAAAAGGGTAGTATCGTGGTATGGACCCCAGATATTTTACCTATGTTGATGCTACAAATTTATTATACTTTGTGGTTGTTGCTTTATGGTTGAGGATCCTCGGATAAAGGTCGCAAACGATCGGGGGATGGCATACTCGTGTAGTAGTTACCTTGTTATAGAGGTAACCCGGCCTTGTGTTGGCAGAGAGCGGGTTTAGCTCTCGGGATGTTCCTCTAGAGGCATACCCATGTGGCAGTAGGAAGCTCCTTAGCCTGACCATTTGTTGGAAATCCAAAGAAACAATACGCGTCCTATACGGTTTTAGCTGTATAACCTGCCATGGAATGTGGTGGTAACCTGCTATTGAACATGGTATCTATAGTAGGCATACAATTATCGTTATATGCTGGCTAAGATTAATATTATACTTTCGAAATGTTTTCTACAATATGCACTAATAATAATAATATCAAAGGATTTTGCGTATTAAGCATGTTTGACTATCATAAGGAGAAACCTCCTCCAATTCTACGTTTGCATTGTGTGTGTGGCGGGAGGCCTTATGGTAGTTTCATTTTTCCAAAAAGCATAGCAAATTTCTTTTATTTTCTTTGTGAAAAATAATTGTTTTTAAGATCTCACACCAGTCCCATGACTAACCTTGAGTTTATTGTTCCCTTCCTAAACTCGTGGTGCCCATAATTTTTTCCACACGGGCAGCCTAGAGTCTGGTTGTCAATTATTCTGGAGCGAAGTCAAGAAGTTGCTTTGGAGATCATGAGCAAGTTGGATGGCGAAGCGTATCACTAGTATATGTTATATTCTTTTCCGCTGTTTGTTGTTGTAACACTCTGATAATGTAATGTAATGTGATGTAATAACTGATATAGTTCTTTGTTTTAAAGATATTCATTTATCTATTATATTTGTTCCGCTGTGATATGTGAGATTCTCTTATTGTTTTCTTTTCTTCTTCTTCTACCTCTTTCTTCCTTAAACCTGAAGACTCGTACATTTGTTCCACTTTGGACCGAATTGTTGTGGAATTTTGCCAGCTCAAAAGGGGTATGAATTTGCGGGACTTCACAAGAAGAAGGCTCAATGGCTATAAGGGTACTTAAGCAAGTGACCATTATATTCTATTTAACCTTCCAAGTTAAATTACAGGTATTTACATAGTCAAGCATATACGTAACTCAATTTCATAATTAACAATCAATTGTTAGTACACATTTATCTAGTATTAATCAACTGGCATCTAAATGAATGTCCAAATTAATATAATTACAGAATGGGGATTTAATGCTAGTACAAAATGTCATTCAAAATAAAATCTTCCATTTATTATTATACGATGTTTATTTAGCCAAATAGATAGCACGAAAGTAGTATGCTTTACTTAACTACATTATGACTTAAACAATGTAATTATATTAAATTACTATTATTTTATCGCTTTGTACATTATCCATTGTTATTCAGCCTTTTGGCCCAATTATATTTGAGCTGACTAGACAAGTTAGACTCGACTGTCATCGGGACTGACAAGTCAGATTAACAATCACAAAACCCAAAGATTAGAAACATATGATAATACGAAGCAGTAGCAAAGTGAAACTAGAAGATGGACTCAATAGAAGGATGAAAATATATCATTTACTAAAACTGGATTGGATCCAATCCATATTCACCAATTATGGATCATATCGTATCGATATAACAGTTCGACCCAATGGAAAACGATCGATATCTTAAAGTCTACAAGTCAACTACACATGAAACTTGGGAAACATCAATATATTGAAGAGTGGGCCCACTATATCGATCGCATTCCAAAAGGAACTTATAATATGATCAATGACGATCGTAATTGCAAGTGATGTGGGAACCAAGATCGATACCGTGACTTCTTCTGCATCTGGAGACAAAAGATATTTCATTGCCTTCTTTATAAATACATGCTTGATTGTTCATTTTTAGGATCTTTACGCTACTGTTTCTTGGTACTCCATTGAATCTATGAATCATACTTGATCCATTCCTCTGTACCCAGTAATTCTAGTGATTAATAAAGTTATTTCTCCAAAGTTGACGTAGGCTTTCAACGCCAAACCACTATAGTTCGTTTTGTTCTTGTTCTTATTTTTTGTTATTTAATTGCATATTATGTCTGTTTTCATTGAATTTTATTTATTTTGTTTTTGCATAAAATCTCTATTGGGTGTTTTTTTTCAATTTTCCATGCAAACATTTTGGTGCTTTCACCGAGAAAAGGAATTCTCAGCTCGACTGGATCTCATCATCTACTTGTGAATTCCTATATTCATGAGATAGATTCGGCTTTCTATCGATAAGCTTCTGTTTCAACTCAGATTTGAAGAAGAAATCTATAAGAAAAAACTATTAACAATGGTTAGGAATACTAGATCTACCGCTCATAACGCAGGGGGAAACGAGAATGCCAGCATCCACCAAGGAGGCTAGAGCAATCAGGGCAGATATTAATCCTGCCAATCCAGTTGATGTCCAGAATCCAGGGATGGTTTCTAGAATGTGACGAGGGAGCTCATCGATAGTCGTTGATATTTAAACCAAAAGATTCAAGCTAATATCGGTCTAATAAATCAGCTCAGGGATCAGCAATGTGGGAAAACTAGAAGGGAGCCAACTCTCTATTCTACATCAGAGAGCTCAACTTCCTTAGATGACCATTATAGGCACAAACGTCGCAGAATCGAAAAATATCATCGAGAAGCATCAAGACATCAACAGACGACCAACCTCGGGCTACCAATGATCAAACCCAATCCATCTATAAGGATCGGGGATAAACCCTCCTCCAGGGGAGGCGCCGTGCCTTTTTATGATGGAACTCGAACTAGAGCTGCTGCGGTTGATCTAGATGCTGGATTGTTCAAGTTAATGTAGATTATTTGCCTCTTTGGTACGATGAGGATGTAAACGCATGTCAAGAGGATATTGACCTTGTAGAACAACACATAGACATTGACCAAACCATTTACGTGAGTTGGAGCGTGACCACTCTTGGCTCCAACCATCCAAATGCCGAGCATGACAGCTATGATCAAGCAGCTGGTAAGGGATAGCCAAGGCTTGAGAAATGATGAATGTGGGATTTCAAGAAGACATACTCTATTGATAGACAATATTTTACATGTGGAATATCCTAGGAGATTTAGCATAACCGTCAAAGCACCACCTTTGGGTGAAAAACCAACCCTAGGCAGCACATCATGAGATATGAATGGCTGATGGACTCTGTATGAGCTTATGATGCCATAAAATGTAGTTGTTTTTCTTTTACTCTCTCTGGCATAGCAAAGATGTGGTTTACGAGATCACCTCTACGGTCAATATTTAGACTTGATGATTTAGCAACAAAATTTATGGTGCAGTCCCTTATGCATGCAACTTGCCCCAAAGATGCAATGTCCCTATCAAGTGTGGTCCAGGATATAGGAGAATCACTGAAATATTATTTGGAGAGATTTCGTATAGCCATCATAGAAGTTAGTAATCGGAATGACCATTTAATATCGATGGTGATAATAAGTGGGATTGATCCAGAATCTGACTTTGGTGATTGTTTAGCTGGCAAACCACCCGTGACATTGGAGCTTCTATGCAAAAGCAGCTCAGCTTTTAAAGAAAGAGAGGAAGCTAGATGCTCTAGGACGAAAAATGTGATCAGACAATTTGAAGAGGGAGTGTAGAGTAACATTATGGTGAAATAGTTCGGGGAGAGTTCCATAAAAGTTCAAGTAAATTTCCAAAATAAACTGAATCAGCAAAAGAAAAGCAGTGATAGGAATCGTGGACGAAAGAGGGATTCTGAAAGAGGAAAGTCTAGGATTCTGGTGTATGATACCTACACACGACCGAATACATCTTTAGAGAATGTCTATTTGTCAACATGCAACACCATACTGCATAGGAATCCACCTCCAAAGGAACCGACAAAGAAAAAAATGCAGACTGGAAAATATTACAAATTCCATGAATGTTATGGCCACATCACAAATGAGTGTAGGAATCTCTAGATTGTTATAGAGAAGTTGATTTTGGAAAGAAAAACAACAGTTTGTTAAAGCCCTCTAGGATAGAGGATATGGGACATCCGAACCCAACCGAGGACAAATGCCACATAAGGCATAGAAGATTAGTTATCAATACAATAGTCGGAGGATCACATGTAGCTGATAAGAGCTGGCATGAGATGGAGCGCTATACTAACGGAATCAAGCATATGAATTTTGAGTGTTGTTCAAATATAGGTGATGGGGCTCCGACCAAACAGCAGCGTATAATGGTAGACGACATTATACTCAAAAATAGAGATGCAGATAAGGTGAAGGCACCGACGATTTACCTAATGGTCAATTCGGCCATGATCGGCCCTGCCTTGGTGAGGAAGATCTTGATTGATTGTGGCAGTTCCATGAATATTATTTTTAAAAAGGCTTATGATCAGATGAGGATGGAAGCCAACGACTTGAAACCGTCTAAAGCTCACATCCATGGCTTTAGCAGTGCTATGACTAAAGCTGTCAGTTATGTTAAATTGCCTACGGAGTTGGGTGAAGGCGAGTAAATGAGAGGGAAGATGTTTCCATTTGTAGTGCCGGATGTGGAGTCTCCATATAATGTTTTTCAGGGTCGACCGGTCCTTGCTAAATTTCGGGTAGCTATCGCCCTTTGGTGTCTTAATTTAAAATTTTTAACTGACAATAGTGCATGAATTGTACATGGTGAGGTGACCAGACGTGAGCTGCTATGTGGCTATGTTCAGGGGCGCTCAACGGAAGGAGAAAGGTAAGGTTGTGGACAGGTCTCTCCGCATCCAAGCCACCGAAGATTGACAACCAATGTCTGGGCCTTGGCTTGAGCACCACAGTCGGTTCTATAAAGACATAGATCCCAGGGATAATGAGACCCAATGAGACCAATGCTACACCATTTGAGCTAACGATTGACATCACGGTCAACCATGACAACCCATTATAGGTCCTAAAGATCGGACACAACTCAGCTCCCTATGATGAAAGAACTTACTACTTTTCTCCAAGCAAGCCTTGATTTGTTCGCTTGAATTCATTTTGATATGTGTGGGATATCACCTACCATTGTGAGCCACACATTAAATATTGAACCAAGGCATGTCCTGGCGAAACAGAAAAGGCATGGCATGGATCCGAAGAGATCTTCCGTCCTTAGAGAGGAGGTGGATAGGCTCAAAAGCAACGGGTTTATTCGTGATTCTTTGTATCCTTAATGGTATCTAATCCTGTACATTTGAGAGCGAATGGAAAGTGGCAAACGTGCGCTGACTACTCGGACTTAAACAAGATGTGTACGAAAGATAGTTTTCCCCCTTCAAGGATCGACCAATCGGTGGATTCAACCGCTGGACATCAGTTGCTATCTTTCATGGTTGCGTACTCTGGATATAATCAAATCCCAATGCACATCCCTGACCAGGAGTACACTAGCTTTATTACCGTTGTGTGATTGTATTGTTATATGGTAATGCCATTTGGTTTAAAGAATGGTGGAGAAACTTACTAGTGGCTAGTCGACCGAATTTTTAAAGATTAGACCAGAAAGACAATAGAGGTATACATAGATAATATGCTTATGATGTCACGAAGATCAAGTGACCATATTAGAGACTTAGTAGAGATGTTTGATATCCTCTAATATTACAAAATGAAGATCAATCTTTTAAATTGTTCCTTCGGTGTCACACCAGGATAATTATTGGGTTTCATTGTCATTGGTTATAGAATCGAAGTTAATCCCAACAAGATTCGAGCAATTCGCAACATCCAGATGCCAAGACTATTAAACAAGTATAAGGCCTAAATAGGAATGTTGCCTCCCTATTCCAGTTTATATTCAGAGCCACTGATAAATGTATTCCTTTCTTTAACTAGACAAGAAGAGGGAAGAGGAACTTTGAATTGACATAGGAGTGTGAAGATGCATTCCAAGCTTTGGTAAACCACTTGGAGGGACCTCATGACTTGTCAAAGCCAGTGGATCACCCAGATTTGTGTATCTATTTGTCCGTGTCGGTACATGCAATAATTGTCGCATTGCTTCGCAAGGAATATTTAATCCAGAGACCAGTCTATTGTGTTAGCAAGTGGTCGACAGGAGCTGAAAGTGATTATCCGACGAAAAAGAAATTGATGTACTGCTTGTTGATTGTTTCACGAAAGCTTCTCCCCTATTTTTAGGCTCATCCCTTCAACGTTTACACCGACCAACCGTTAGGATATGTCTTACAACGACCTGAGATGTCTGGAAGATTACTGAAGTGAAACATAGAGCTGAGCCAATTCGACATCACTTATATCCTCGAAGAGCCATTCAGGAATAGGAACTGGTGGACATTATAACGGAATTCACTACACATGACGATCTCCCAAAGAGCGATGGAACCCCTACCATTCAGTGGAAAATATATAGGATGGAGCATCCAATGATCATTGTTCTGGAGTTGAAGTCGTGCTAGTAACTATAGAGGATCTATCAATTTGCTACTCATGAAGCTTTACTTTCCTGTAACGAACAGTGAAGCTTAGTATGAAGCTATGATTGCTGGACTTAAACCTGCCTGAGAATTGGGAATAAAATCTCTTAAAATATTGTATGATTCCCAGTTGGTGATATACCAAGTTAGGAGACCTTAAAAAGCTAAAGGACAATAACTCGCTTCATACCTTATCAAAGTCCAAGAGTTATTGAATGTCTTTGAGTATTATGACATCATGCACAATCCCTGAGATCAAAATAAATAGGTCGACTCATTAGCAAAGTTTGCTAGCACCAAGGATGCACAACAAATAAGCTTAGTTCTATTCTAAGTACTAGCCACTCCAAGCATAAACTAGATGGAAATTGACTGGGCACTAGAGATAGAGCCTAAGAAAGAGTTATGGTTGACTTCGATTAAAGATTATTTCCTATAGCAAGTCCTTCCCGAATGGAGGAATGAAAGATGATAAATCCCCTACAAAACTTTATGAGATATCATTTAGGAAGGATTTATGTACAGAAAGAGTTTTTCCATTCCCCTTCTCCAATGTATCACTCATGATGAAGGGAAGTTCATAAAGGAAAATGTAGTGATCACATTAGGGGGGGCCTTTGTAAAGAAAAAACACTATTATGGGTATTACTGGCCAACTGTTAATCAAAATGCTGTTGATTATGCTAAGCAATGCGACAAATGCTAGTTGGATGCGGAAGTTCCGAGAGTTCTGCCAATGGAAATTACACAGATAGCCAATCTATAGGTGTTTGCCACTCGGGACATTGACATTATCGGTTCCTTGTCGATCTTTAAAGGTGGTGCGAGTATGCCATCATAGTAGTTGATTACTTCACCAAATGAGACAAAGTAGAACCTTTAACCATGATCACGATGAAGAAAGTAATAAAATTCATTGTGCAGAACAAAATCTATCATTTCAACCATCCATGAACCATTATAACTGATAACGGTACCCGATTAGATCGCACTTAATTCAAAGACTTCTGCCACTGGCATCATATTGAAATGAGATTCATAGCAATTGCTCACCCTCAAGATAATGAACAAGTTGAAGCTATAAACAAAATCACAATGTCCATTCCGAAGAAATGTTTAGAAAAGGCTAGAGGCAATTGGATGAATGAACTCCAACAAAATTATCTTCTTATAGAACCACCCATAAGTCCGTGATTGGCCATACTCCATTCTCTCTTGCTTACGATTCCAAAGCCATCGTTGCCATTGAATTCGAAGTCCCTTCTTATGAGTGACCTATTACAACTCCAGAATGAATGGAGATCTCCTCTTAGAACCTCTCGACTTGGTGAATAAAAAGCGCGAAGAAGTTGATTTGAGGGCAGCTACACATTGTTATTGAGTTACTTGATACTACAACATTAAAGTCCGACCTAGGACCTATGAAATCGACGATCTCATCTTGAAACAGGTTTTTCTTGTCCTGTTACACATGAATCCTACTTGGGAGGGACCATACGTCATTGAGCAGAGGCTTGGAGAAGTAACTTTCAAGTCAGTGACTATTGATGGCATCATACTCCCGAGGGCGTGGAACAACAAACATTTACGATGCTATTTCACTTTGTTTAGTCTTTTTCATTCAGTTGTGTTTAATTTTCGAATTCACTTTAGCTTTTGATTTTTCAGATTTGTAATAAGGAAAATTATGTCATTTTTTCCTTTTGGCAAATAAATTTGAAATTTCCTTCATATCTATGATTACAGTAGCAATATTTATTAGCTAAGATACCTGACTAACTAATATGTACATATCCGAGCAGGTTCCCGTAGTTTGTAGCCAATCGATTAAACAAGTTCATGATTGGACTAAACAAAATGAACGTGGTCTGACCATTCATTCGATGATTCTTGCTCACAAACGATGGGCGGAGTAGCTAAAAAGAAATGGATGTGACTTGACCATCCGATAATTAAATTAATCTGACCAAGTAATGGGACAGACGTGAATCATAAACCAATCGTAACATAATCGACTGCTCTCTAAGTTAAACTCTGGGCTTGGGGACAAGTCAATCAATCAAGTAAAATATGGTTCGACTATTTTTCGAAATAACTCTAAGTCTCCAAAGCATGGACCGAAGAAAAAACACAAATTGGGTCCGAACTGACCATCCGCCAACAAATTCTTATTCCCAGATTGTGGATATGAGTATAAAAATAGATGAGTGTGATTCGACTACTCACTATTCCATTAACTTTGACCTAATATCAACAGGAGGAGTTAAATTCGATAATGATGGAATTCAGCCATCCACTATCTCACTCCTCTAACCCGAGAACCGGGGGTAGGAGCATAATTATTAAATTGTAGAATCCGACAGCGTAACACTAGGGGTTGAGCCTGTGTCTAGTACGACATAACGCCACGACTGTGTGAAGGCCTAGGGATAAAAATAATGGATTATCATCCAAATCAACGAGTAATGAATTACATGTACATTGAATGGAAACTATAATAGCTCAAGTACTTAAGCAAATTCACATAGAAGTTCGACCAAAGTAAAAGAACTTTATTTACATAAGTTTGGAAAGTCAAGTACACGTATTTACAACAAAAGAATAAAAAATGAGGGCCAGTCCCGTACAAATTTGGCCGACAAAATCTAGAAGACTTGGAAGCAAGCGTGCATGCAAAGAATCACTTCCTTCTTAGCTTCATACTCTTCCTATTGGAATGAGGAGAGATTTCACTCGAACTTCCTCCACTCCTCTTCTCTCCTATCTTCCCGCTTCCTTGGCCTTTCACTAGAGTAGTCTAGGTGGACCCAATAGGTGCATCTTGAGTAGGTTCTGGCTGAGGAACAGAAGAAGTTTCTACACACAAAACGATGGAGATAGGAGGGAATGATCTCCATTTTTCCAGCTTGAGTTTTGCCTCAAAGGCAATGTCCGCCCTGAGTTTCTATGTCATTTCCTACATAGAAGAGCCTGACATGGACTAGGAAGCTCCAATAATCTTAGCATCGTTAGCAACTGGAATTTTTGACGTGGATCGCTTTCTTGCCTCAACAAAGCATCCACCAGGTGCTCGTTGATCACAAAAGCTTTATCTTCTGAGACATCTTCGGTTGTTGTCAAAGCCGTATTAGCAATGGACTCCGTCTCATGCATCTGACCCATGGTTGAGATTCTTAAGGAAGAGGTGGAACAACAGCCAATAAATCTAAAGCCAAGGAAGCATAACTAAATAGACTAGATATATCTATCGGCACACTCTAGCTTTCTGAAAGACATGTGCGTTTAATGAAATACTTCTCCAGATTGGTCCCACATGTAAGCCAAAGTGCCATCGAAACTTCCTTGCACAAGTGGGAATAGCCTACTAGATGTAGCAATAAGCAATTTCTTCGGATTGTAACCAGGCTCGGTAGAAGATTCCATGGTGATGTTGGAAATAACTTGGGTCATCGGATTTCAGTCATCTGCGACATTGTGTGGCACAGTTCCGGAACCTTCACCAGCTTCATGTTGAAAGGTTTTGGCATGCTCTTTTTGGAGTATAAGTTGGGTTTAATATAGAATTTTAGGTTCGTCACCCAACAGAATTTCGCACAATATCCTCATCAGATCGATTTCTTCAATGCCGTGAGCCATTTTCCCCTCTTAAACTAGATACTTCTAAGCATGTACAAGACGGTACGGGTGGTCACCTCAGAGTCACTTGAAGTTTCTATGCTTTAGGATGTTGGCGTTGTAAAGAATAAGTAGTGGATCTAGTTCTTCCATAGCCTCCCCCTGGCCTTTTCTTTCAAGGCCTCCACTTCTCGTTTAATGAGGGCATCAATGTCTTTGACCTTTTCAACATCCGCGTCTCTTTCAAGCCTGACAGTAACCAATTCATCACATGCATCCTGACTAATTTTTAGCCCTTTCTCTTTATCTTTAGATTCATGTTCAAAATGAGTTTTGTACTAAACTGCGGTTCTTTAGGTCATATCCCTATCTAAAACCATTGTGGTTTCGATGATGAAGAGCTTCAACCTCGGCCAAGTGCCTGGCTTTCTTATCCTGAAGTGCCTTGATGGTCATTTCTGCTTTTCTCTTGGCATCTGCTCGTGTGCTCCTAAAAGATTCTAATCATTGGTTAGAGTTTTGATGATTTGCTTATCTTGGGCCTCTTGGCATTTTAGCCACTCAATCTCTGCCACTTTCTCCAAGGATACTTTAGAAATCCTCTCCATCGTTCTCATCCACTCATTATACTATTTATGGATGTCATTCACATAATGCATGGTAATTTTCTAGACTTTTTTAGGAACTTTCTTAAGATTAGGTACAAAGAAAAATCTATCGAGACATACATTTGGGCAATCTGACTTAATTTATGCCATACGAGTGGCAACATCGACTTGTTGAGATTTAATGACAAGTTATGTTTTAGCGCTTTCTTTGCCTGGCCTTTTTGTTGGTGAACATCATGTTCAATATGATGTTGACAATCGCTAGGTCGCTGAAGATGAGATGGAACAATAGACTGTGAAGAACCTGAAGTGAAAGGGGAATCACAGAAGGTGTCAATAGAAGGAGCGTCATCGTGATGATGTTCTTTCCTTTAAAAATCTTTAGAAAGAGGCGATCTAAGATGTCTGTCATGGGAAGATCTATTTCTGTCACCTCTATTCCGGTAATCCCAAACCCGACTGGAGAGATAGCTAGGGTTATATTCATGACCACTACCTTAGTTGCATGGGCCCGAATGAGAACCAGGATTCTAGCATAATATTTCATACAGAGACTGAAACAAGTGCTTCTTCCTCAACACTGTTTCTACAAACGAATCCATAGAATGAATCAGCTCTATGTGTTGGAGGGCACAAGATAAGTGCATTGTAATATTATGAAGTGCGTGCGAATGTGCGTTTCTTTTTGCCCCCCGGACCAATTATTGAAGCTTTACTGGTAGGGGTAACTTCTCTACTAGTGGTAGAAGGGACTTTAGCCCTAACTCCAGAAGGAGATTCTGATCCACCGACGCTTATGTTAGTAAAATGAAGGACATGAATGCCATCCGGGTTTGAAAGATCAGATAATGTCTCCAATGTTTCATGTAAGTGCTCTGAAGGTTGAGAAGCAGGCTAATTCGAAATAACCTGGGAAGTGATAGATAGCTTGGACTATTTCAAGAGGAGGCTCTTAGGGAACCTACATATAATTTTCTTCCTTTTTCTTTTTTCGAGAGTGGGGGGCTATAAGGTTTGCAAGGATCCAACCGCAACATCGATAGCGGACCCGCATCATCGCCTCCGAGGTCGTCACCCTCTTCTCCCGTCACTTTTTTGTCGGTAGCTTCCCAAACCCCAACAACTGAGGGCATGACAAGATAACCACATTGGCCTTCATCATCATCATCCATGTCCAGCTGCACATTCACTATAATTCCAGCAGTGACCGGTAGTCCTATGCTATGACCCTCTTCCATCAGACATTAGGTAATGAAGCGTTCAATAGTAAGGAGATATTTGATGTCTCTATCTTCTAATGGAACCCTTTTTAGTGCTAAAACCACGTCTATGTATTTTTTCCATTGGGTTGTGGACAAGAACCTGGACAAGCCAGAAAAGTTTCTTAATTCAGGATGCGACCTAGATACAAGCACTCAAGAAATTAAGCAAGGATTAATAGTTACATCCTTCTAACCATGGTATGGGAAATCCAGGGTGGCAGTGAATATATAACCAATCGTTTTTGAATGTACTCAACTTGTTTCAAGTACTAGTCAAGTCTGGCACTTCTTGGCCGACTCCAGAAAGATTAACGAAAGGTTTCCCTTTCATCGCTTGAAGGTGAAAAGAAATCAAATGTCTTCAGGAGTTAGAGGATAGAATAAAAACTCCCTAAATGTCATGTGGGTATAGTTAAACAAGGCATAGCCAGTTGGATGCAGTTATCTGGTGCTAACCTCATATGATATAGCATCCCTTGGAAAAATGAATTGAAGGATGGGATATATCTTGCCAAACACATGAACTTGTTGCATGTAGTGAACCCATCAAGGGGCATATGGGCTCTCTCATTCGAAGTCGGAACTTGCACGTCATCAACGGGATCCTGTATCTGGTACAAATTCTACGAAGAGATGCTTCATTAATTTTCAAAGTCATGTAAACCTTTGGATCTTCCAAAAATATCACGTCTTCTAGAGTGTCGGGGGCAGTGTCAATGACTTCTGTTGTAAGGATAGGATAACTGAGAAAAGATCGAGTAATGGACAAGAAATTTTCAGTTGTTCAACTTAATGTCCAGGAGAGACTATCAAAAGCAGTTACTAAGGTTGATTTAGCACTTGTATTGTTATGTTATGGAGACTTTCCAGAAGACATAGCAGTTAAATGCTTTGACCGTTTAAAATCCATAACTAGTAAACTCTATAGATAATCAACGTTAGAAAAAATAACCCATTTCCCATGCAAAGTGTGTGCTAGTGTAGAGTGGTGCAGTATTATGCAATGTAGTGAAAAATAGTTCAGAATGAAAGACTATGACAATGACGAGACTCAGGAGTTCAACGGGAGTGACCGTCATTGCTGACCATCTCAACCAGTTCTCTACATCACAGGCCAAAGATTCAATCTAAGCATCGGGATCTGTTGTTGGCATGTTAAAGTGTGGATGATCTTCAAAAATCTTTCCATAGCATAGGCAACAAATATAAATATGCAAAAGATTAGTCAAGTTTGTTCCACAGTTCGATTGTCATATATGTTTGAATATGGAATCCATTTCATATGCAAGTCATGTATTACCATTCAAGCATTCAATGTTGAAGCTCATCATAAAGTTTTAATTAAAGATTTTAGGATTTTATGTAGGTTTGTCAAAGTTAAATCAACAACCAGTCGAAAATGATGTTATGATTGATCTATCCTAATGCGCATAACTGATTGTTTCTGCACGATCATTTCACAACCGATCATTCGAGCAACTCCAATCAGTTGTTATTTATATTGATCATTATTATCTGTCCAACCTTCGGCTCTAGTTCCACGCTTCACTTTAATTCAAAAATCCAAACATCAATCCAAAAAATGATCGGCCAAAACCCTACCAGAAAATGATCGGTCTAAATCCTATTCGTTTATTCAAGTACAAATCCATCAAAATGATTGTTCGAATTCTATTTCATTCCCTTGTGCTATATTTTTTAGATCAATAAGGACTGTCCATTCTATACTTTACTACATTAATTTTGCTAGAAATGATCGTTAGCAGTCCATCTATTAGAATTTTAAGAATGATCGGATAAAATCGATCTTCCACCCTCAACCACTAATGCAAACGATCGGTACCATCACGATCATTTTGACTGAACCATCACCATCTCCCAAAACTCTTCATTGTCGTCCATTTCAAAATGCAAGTGCCACTGCAGCGCCGTGACTTACTTCAACCAACTCAAGTCGATCCCAAATGTCTTATCACATAAATCAAAATTAATCGTACCTGCTTATGTATAAAAGTGGAAGATGGAAGTTCTATGAATTTGATAATGAAGCAAGATCTAAGGGGATGGAGGAAGTGATGGTGGATATAGTGAATGAGTTGATTAGGTTAGGAGATAGATGATGTTTGGGAAACGATGTTGGATCTGAGGATTAAGATCGAAAGTGAAGGGGAGGAAGAAGACAGGGTTTACTTTCTTTATGGTTTGGTTTGTAAACTCTTGCTAATGAAATCAAGTGAGAAAATAATCTATGTGTCCAAGTATATATATGAAAGTGTGGACCAACCAACGGAGTCTGTAATTCTATCTAACAGCCAAACCAAGAAATGATAGGATGCAATCATTCTATGGTGAAGGTATACCGATCCTTCTCTTTAGTGCATTGGGCAATTGGGTCATTCAATGTATGTTTGGATTATGTACGATCCAAAACTAATGTCTTTGAAACAATCCATCATCTTCTAAAAAAAGATCGAACATGAACTAATACCAGTTAATTTGACCCGATCCATATTGGAAATGGATAAAGTACGATCCAATATCGATGGATTCATGCCGATCCATCTAAAAAATAGAAATAGAAAAAATAAAGGTGAAACATATGCAAAAAATTGACAACGACCCATGAACGTGCAATCGCGATCGGTAGTCAGGGATGAGTATGTTTACGTGCTAGTGTACGTCCCAAAAATTTCAATTTCCTGAAATTAATAGAAATTGAATTTTCACCTGTATAACCCAAAGGAAAATTTGAACTAGATAACCAAGGCATATTGAATCACTAAAACAGAGACTTAAGTGATCACCATCAAGACGTAACCTAGAATTTGTACCATTGGAAATCAACCAATTGTCATGTCAAATAGAAAGAGATGTGACTCTTCAAGGAAAGCAATTTGTAACAATTTAGATTTTTGATAACATTATTTAGGATATTTAATCAATTGAACTAAATAAAATAATGTGTTGATTGGGGATTGAGATTTGATTTTAATTGGAGTTAGTCGTGCCAGTTAAAAAAATGAATTAAAGAAGGGTTTTAAAATGAATTAGAGGAGGGGAAAATTGGGAAAGAGGCCATTCCTATACCTATTCCTTTAGGCCGTGTATTATACATGTTCATTTCATTTGAATTTTAAAAAAATAGAGGTCGACCACCACTAAAAAGGAAAGGGAAAGAAGAATTAAGAAAAGCTAAAGGAAAAGCTAATTCAAATCAAGTTCATCCAAATCTCAATCTCCTTTAATCTCTTAGGCTAAGGTGAATAATGCTTACATCTTAAATTTTTATTAGTTTCGGTTTTAAGATTAAATCTAAAGTATTTTGCATTGATTTGCCATGTTTTTCAACGATGAAATGTTTATATATATTCTTGTTGATGATTTATAAATGTTCATATTGATTTTTACGATATGTTTTAAGGTAAACCACTATTAAACGACATCTTTATGCCTTATGAATTTTTATAAAGGTAAGAAACAATATTTTAGAGATGGTTTTCAATTTTCAATTTTTTTGGAAGTAATGTGGATTTTATATATATTTTCTAGTGAATAAAATGATATTTTGGGTTATAAATTATTTATTTGGGTCTGAAATGTTTTTATGTTAGAAAACATATATTATTGGATTTTTTGGAATTTTTCTAGATTTTTCCAAATAGTTTTGATAAGTATATAAATTATTTAAAGTATGAGACTTAAATGTTTTATATATTTTATAAAGGAGAAAGGGGCTTTTTGTGAATAATTTTAATTTGTCAATTCTGGAAAATGACAATACTTTTGAAAAAGTAATATGGCAGCCAACCAGATTTAGAAAAACACGGCCGGTTAATTACAAAAGAAATAGTTTAAAAGTACAAATAAATAGTTTTTCATCATTTCGCCTCCTTCGACACCTAGGTTCCACCTTCATTCTACCCTTCCGATACCGTCAAAACCAATGCTGTTTGCGCAAAAAATGGGTAAACACCTCCAAGTCGTGTGATTTAGTTGATTTTATGTGATTCTTAATGATTTAGATGAGTTATGTAAATATGAAAAAAGTAGGGGCTGAAATGTAAAAGACACACAGATTTATAGTGGTTCGGCCAGAACGTGCCTACGTCCACTTTATATGTTATTATCTTCTTTCTTTCAGATTACAAGTACAATGCTTTGTGTACAAGTATATGAAAGTAGTTTGAAAGTTCCTTCCGTGCTTGAGCTCTCAAACTTGTCTGCCATTGTTGTACCCCTGCCCCTCTATTTATAGAGTGAGGTAGGGGGCAGGGGTCTTGGATGTATATAGCTGCTGGTGGGCCCGGGATGAAGCAATCTGGCCTGGTAGTCATCTGGTTCGGCGGAGCTTCATCCGGCATTGAGTTTGGACCGGTGGTAGGTATGGACCGGTGGTATGTGTGGACCGGTGGCAGTGAGTTTGGATGTAGACCGGCAGTGAGGTGGTTCGGTGCTTGTTTGGACCGGTTGTGGAGATGGTCCGGTAGGCCCTTTGGTCCGGCATAGGGGTGTGAAGGTTGGTGGACCGGTAGTGACTGGGCCGGTAGGGGAGTTGGTTCGGTGGATAGTTGGTTCGGTGGAAGGAGGACCGGATGGGGGGCTGACCGAATGGCCTTTGGTTCGGCATGAATTGGAGATGCCGAATGGACTTGTATATTGAGAATGCCAGATGGACTTCTATGCTTATATCGAGCCTTGTGTTTGTCGAACAAGGTGGAGGTTGCGAGCCCTGGTGAAACCGTGACTTCTCGGTCTCGAGATCTTCTGGGTGAGAATTCGCCCAACATTTGCCCCCCAAAGTGGGGCACGTGCTTGCATGTGTCACGCTTTGTTTCCCTGTGGTAGGAAGGCTTGTTTTGTAATGCCATGGGCTGGATGTTCATATCCTGTTGATGTCCTGCAAAGGAATTTACAGTTTTAGTGTGACTTCAGATAACGACCGTTCAGGATCGAAGCATTTGAGACGAAGTGAATCGCGCCGTTCGGGGCGAGAGGTGTGCCCCGAGGGGGCTTAGCATTATCGATGCCAGGTACACGTCAGAGTGGGTCCCTGGATCGTTTGTCAAGGTGCTTTATCGCCAGCTCAGAGCATGCCTAGGGATCGTTCGCGACCCGTACATGTGTAAGTAGCTTAGCCATTTCATAATTATCAGAATCAAATATCCATTTAACCGATGAGCTTAAAAAATGATGTCAAAGTGTAAATTCTCACGACGATAGGGTTAATGGTCATTCAGAGCATGCCTGTGGACCGTTCGTGGTCATGTACATGTGTAAATGATTAACCCATGCCGGTGAAAGATTTACTACTTATTCATTGTTATCATAATTTCTATTTTATTAGTAGGTTCTAGAGTCCGGTACTTATCTGAGTGCGGGGGCTCTGCGTGCCCCCTGTTTCTGGTTTCTGCTTGTAGAGACAGTTTCATTCGGTTTTTAGTTGATAGAGATAGCTTCATTCGGTAGAGATAGCTCCGTTCGGTTCTTAGTTGGTCCGGTCTGCCGAATGGGTTGGTCCGGTAGTGTTGCGCTCATATATATATATGGGCTACACCCCCTTGGTTTTTTCCTACCGAATCAACGAAAGCCGAACCGACACTACACCGAATCAAACACTTTGCCGAATCAAGTCATTTCCGAACCAGGTATACACTCCTTTGCCGAATGAACTTTATTACCGGATGTACCTGATTTGCCGAATACATACGAAGGGCTTTGATTTACCGAATGAGACTTAGGCCTTAGGGCCGAATGGTATGTATACCGAATCAAATTTTAGTGCCGAATGGCCATACACTTTCAATGCCGAATGAACTTATCATTTCACTGCCGAATGAGATTATCATCTTACTGCCGAATGGATATAATACTTGGCTGCCGAATGAACTTGATATTTTAGTGGAATTCCGAACTTATGCATTCTTTTTCGCTTACATCTCTGTATTCCTTGTTCTAACAACCTGTCTTTTTGCTTTTGTGTATGCAGATAAATGTCTCGCAAGGCGGAAACACGATCAGACAGACGGAAACCCAAGGATGGAGGAGTGTCTTCTTCCGTGCCCCCAGCCCAACCAGGGCCGGTGCAATATGGGCCTGTTCCGAGGTCGTTAGTGGACGGGTACGGTCCTAAGGAACTTCTGGTCTCCCCTCCCGATTGCTTTCCTAGCTCCCTAAAGGAGGAGCAACTTGATGTTATATCCCGTTCCTTCGGGATAGACAGAGTTCGCATGCTGTTGCCGGGAGATGGAGTGATGCCGTATAATCCTCTCGAAGGCTACTTTGCTTACAGCAGATATCATTGCATGTGTGGTGCTATTCCTCCTATCAATGCCTGGATAGTTAGCTTTACCACATATTTGAAGGTGGCTCCATTCCAGCTTCAGCCTAACTCTTATGCCATTCTGGTAAGCCTTTTCGTCATCTTCCAGAGGAGGTACGGGCGCCCTCCTTCTAATCGGGAAATTCGATATTTGTATAACCTGAGAGGCTACAAGAAGGGGTCTCCGTATATTAGTCTGGAAGCGGCCGTGCCCTTCAAACCGGTCTTGGACTTATATTCAAAGTTTACCATGTTCAAGAAGGAATGGTTTTTTGTCAAGGACGATTCTGTTTCTTTCCGCCTTTTCACTTCCGGCTGTAAGATGAATTTCATTTATATTTTCCATGTTCTGATTGTAGTGCTTCTTCTGACACGCTTCTATTTCTTGCTAGCGACAGGTGGCATTGCAGTCGTGGAAGACGATTCTTTGGCGCGGATGGCTGCTGGAATAAAGGCCATTCCCGCACGGGACAGGTCGGCTTCGTTCCTGATCAGGAACGCTACCCTCCTGGAGTACAATTTGATCCAGCCGCACCAGTCCGTGGTTAAGCAGAGGGACACGGCTGAGGAGAAGGCTGCTAAAGCTAAGGAGGGGGCCACGGTGAAGAGTGGCAAGAAGAAACCCTTTGCACAACATCCCATCGCGGGAGGCAAGAAGCTTAAGGAGTCTGAGGGCCCCTCTCCTAGTACTTGCCCGATCATCCCGGAGGAGGAAGGTGTGGAAGAGGGCGAAGGAGGCGATATGGAAGGAGAGTCGGGGGGCGGAGGAGATGGGGATGGTCAGGGTGGTAGTGGTGCTGGTGCCTTAACTTCTGGGCAAGACACTGAACTGGATGAGGCCCTCCGCCAGGCCTTCGGGGAATCGGAGGGGGAATCGGGAGCGGAGAAGGCGAATGAGACTGGCAAGGTCGGGGCTGGTGCCGATCTATCCCCTAGGGGTTCCTCAGCCAGGATGACTTCGGCGGTGCAAGGTGAACTTTTGTCCTATGTCGATTCCATTTTCGATAAGGACTTAGAAATATTTTATGGTTCACTTCCGTCCTGGAATGAGATTCAGGACTTATTGCAGTATCCCACTCCTCCGTAGGGTTTGTATAATAGATGTGCCTTCTCACCTTTTTTTTTTTTTTTACTTAACATGTTTCTTGAATTGTGGACCATTGTATGTTTGTAACACTTGTTCTTTATTCGAGGGGCAGGCCAGGTGGTTAAAACGTCAGACGTTCGACACCGCCTCGAACAATTCAAGTTGATGAGAGCTTCTGCGAAGCCTCCCACTGGTCGTACTGGGGACGTGGTCAAATACCGTCCTCTTCTTGGGGTCATTGAAGAGAGCATTCAGAAAAAGAAGAGGAGTCGTTCTTTATTTGAGCCTTCCCCTGGTCCGCAGCTTCCTGTTCAGCCTCCTCGTGATACCACAGAGGAGAGCACGGAGTTTATCCCCCCTCCTCCTCCTTCTAAGAATCCCACTGTTATCCGTATAAGGCGTCCTGACGTGCCTCGTGACCCCGTTGCCGGTCATCCTGATTTAGATCCAAGCTCTCGGGATATTTCATTTGATGAGGCCACGGGTGAACACCTCCTTCCCCGCAACCCCATGGTACGAGTGTTAGACGAGGCTAAGTCCCTAGATCTTGATCTGCTTACCACTCGGGTAGTTACCATGGGAGACGAGGCCAAAGCTAATATCGATCGGGTGGCTGAAGAGACCAAGAAGTTAATGAAGTATCATGCTCAATTGGTCAAGGCCGGGGAGGAGATTGGGAGTGCTAATATTCGGTTGCGGCTGAAGGTTGCTGATCAGGCCGAACAGCTTGCCGGTCAAGCCGTTCAGATTTCTCAGCATGAGGAAGCATCCAGGCGGCTGAAAGAGACCATGGAAAAGGCTAGTAGGGCGGAATTACGGAAGATGGAGGCTGCCTGTAAGGAGCGGATCGACATGGCCATTGCGACAGTGGATGAGGTTCGGAATGCGGATCTCGAGCAGGTAGAGGAGTTGTCTGGAAGGCTTGAGGCCGCAGAGATGGCTCAAGTCAAGCTAAAAGAGGAGATGAAGGAGATGAGGAGGTCTCTCCAGGCTGACTGCTTGAGATACCGATCAGAGAGGGATGTCGCTGTCGCCAAGTTGCAGGCTTCCGAGGCCCGGGTGAGGGAGTTCGAGGAGAATGAGGGGATGATGGACGAGATGCTGCAGGACATGTACTTCCGCACTTGGAAGGAGGGCAGCTTGTCTTGGATGGATGACTATCCCCGGGTCATGGCCAAGATATATCTTCGGGCTTTAGAGGAGGCCAGGGTCAATGCGGGTAAGGAAGGTGGAGTGGCTTTTAGTCTGGATGTGGTCACTGCTCAGTTCTAGAAAGAGGAGCAAGCGCCGGTGAAGGAGGGGATGCGGTTGCTTGCTGCGGAGGAAGCGGGTGTGCAACTGGAGGATGAGGATCAAGCGGCGGACGCTGGTGAGTTATTCTTCTCTTTTCCTTTTCTTTCTAGGTTTCCACAACTTGATCGTTTATCGTTTGTTTAATGGATTCCTCTTCTGAATTGGACAGGTGGAACTTCCGGTCAACACGCTGGGGGCTCCGGCCCTGCGGCCAAGTAGGCGTGGGAAGTTGGTGATGGAGTGTGGACGCAGCTGGTTACTTGTCCGGATTCGGCCGCTTTTTTATTTCTTTTTACCGTTGTTTACGTTAGTACAAAACATTGATGTGACTGTAATAATATTATTTGCAGAGAATAACTTTGTGTGATTTTATAATATAAGCTGATTTTGTTATGTGTAAATGTTGTTGTCATTTTGATGTGCTGCGTGAGTAGTATAACTATGTATATGCCTGTGATTTTAGTTGTGTTTGATGTTAAGCCTTTGCTTGAAATATAATTTCATGTTTTGCAATGTTAGTGTGACGTATGAATAAGCCATAGTTATGTATTTATGTACAAGAGAAGAGAGTACCGCCCTTCATGTTTTATTTGCAGTCGGTAGCATTGAGCGTCTTGTGTAACTAATCATGGATATATCTGAGTACCTTGCCACCCAGTACGCAGGCTTAGATTCTCATGAGTGAATGCTCCCTATTTGGTTCCCTGTACTTTAGAGTTTGTTATACAGGATAGGAGAAAAGTATTTAAATGAAATGGAAATATAGAAAAAGTAAAACTTCCAGTCACGGAAGGCCGTCGATGTGCTTAAGTTCGTGGCAAACGGGTTTTGTAGTCACTTTCCCTAGCTGTGGGTCTTGGAGACATTTGTCACCCATCTTACGCCTCCGCGGGGAGTTTTCTTTTTTACCACAGCCGCACTTAAGACACATCGGAGTCGAGATCGCGCACGGTAACTACCCGAACCATTATGGTCCGTAATCGTGGGTATTATTCGATTTACCGTGGCCGGCTAGCGTGGGTGCCGTTGGCCGTGAACTACCCCTGGCTGGCCACACCTTATGTTGGGGCTTAAAGTAGGTTCACAGTTGCCGGTGAGCCGAACGCCGTAATGAGCTGCTATCGGCTATAGTTGGCCTTTATGATGACTTATAATCGGCTCATTACAGTTGGCTTTGAGGGCAGGCGCGAGCAATGAGTTAACCCGCAACAGAGGGATGCTGGAGCAAAAGAGTCTCATTGGCGAGTGCATAGAATCGTAGCGTACCTGTTAGGCCTTGTCCAGATGAGGCCGTGGTGCGTCTTGAGTGGAGATGCCATAAGATTTTGTTCAACAGAAAAGGATAAAGCTTAACAAGCAGCCAAGATATAAAGGAACAAGTTAAAAAGAGACAAGATTTTTTAAAGTGGTTCGGCATGAAAATGCCTACGTCCACTGATTCTCTTTGTTAATTCACTTCATATGGGCAGTACAAGTTAAGAAAAGTATCGACGGAGGTGTCGGATGTTCCATGCCCTCTGGAACACCTCTCCGTCCACTGTTGACAAAATATAAGCTCCGTTGTGGAGATCTTTATGAATTACATATGGTCCGTCCCAGATGGGGTCCAGTGCCCCAGGGCGCGGAAAGATTCGCCTGAGGACAAGATCTCCTTCTTGTAAGATGCGATGCTTGACTTTGGAGTTGTACAGTGCTGCCACTTTTCGTTTGCGAGCTGCTGCTTTGAGTGCTGCATCGTTTCTCCTTTCCTCAATCAGATCCAAAGAAATGAGGAGGAGTTCTTTGTTTTCTTCTGGATTGTAGTGGATCCTACGGTGGGAAGGAACAATAGTCTCAACAGGGAGCATTGCCTCCGATCCGTATGCCAAAGAGAAAGGAGTATGTCCCGTTGATGTTCTGAAAGATGTGCGGTAGCCCCAAAGTGCCGTAGGAAGTTCGTCCACCCAAGCGCCTTTTGACTTTTCAAGTTTCTTCTTGATTAAGGTTTTGAGAATTTTGTTGACAGCTTCGACTTGCCCGTTTGCCTGAGGATAAGCTACTGATGAGAAGCTTTTATGAATTCCATGCTCTTGGCACCAGTCGGCGAATTCTTCGCTGTCAAATTGGAGTCCGTTGTTCGATATAATCTTGAGTGGTACTCCGTACCTGCACAGAATATTTTTGATCAAGGAGTTGATAACTTTTGCTGAAGATATTTTATTTAGGGGTTCCGCTTCCACCCATTTGGTGAAATAATCGACTGCCACTATAGCATATTTGGCTCCGCCCCTGCCCGTTGGCAGTTCGCCAATTAAATCAATTCCCCATACAGCAAAGGGCCAAGGGCTGGTCATTTGAGTAATCTCATTTGTGGGTAGTCGAGGAATCTTGGCAAATTTCTGACATCTGTCGCATCTCTTGACAAAGTCTAAGGCGTCTTTGTTTAGTGTGGGCCAGTAATATCCATGTCGGAGTATCTTTTTCGCCAGAGTCTGCCCTCCAGTGTGATCTCCGCAACTTCCTTGATGGATGTTGAATAAGATTTCCTTGGCTTCCCTTCCAGCGACGCATCTGAATAAGGGGCTAGAGAAGCCACGCCGATAGAGGATGCCTTCTTGTATTGTGTAGTGGGGAGCTTTCCTCAAAATTCTCCTGACTTCATCACGTTTGTCTGGTAGTGTGTCGTCCTGCAAATATTTCCGGATAGGAGTCATCCAAGTTCCTTCTTCAATTGCAGTTATCAGATTCACTTGTTCGAAACTTGGGGCTAGCTGCCTTGAGATGGCTAGTGCTCCGGAAATGGTGCTATTCTTCATACTAGCTTGCTTTGCTAGTTCATCGGCCTCTTGGTTATCTTCTCGAGGAATGTGTTTGATTAGATAATGGTCCAATTGGTCGAGCAGCAGTTTGGTTTTCTTTAGATATGCTGTGAGTCGTTCTCCTCGTGTCTGGAATTCTCCTAGTACTTGGTTTATGATAAGTTGAGAATCACTATGAAGACATAAAGAATTGACTCCAATTTCTAAGGCAAGCTCCAATCCCGCTATTACTGCCTCATACTCCGCATCGTTGTTAGTGGCCGCGAATTCCAACCTTAATGCATAGTATAGCTTTCTTCCCCTGGGGGTGATTATCACAATACCTGCCCCCGAGCCTTGTTCGTTTGATGCAGCATCTACAAAGAGGTTCCACTTGATGTTTTTTGCTATTTCAAACTGATCCTTGCCTTCGTTGGTAGTGAATTCGGCAATGAAATCGGCCATGGCTTTCCCATTGATAGTGGTGCGAGGATGGTAGGTGACGTCATACTGACTTAGTTCAATGCACCATTTGAGGAGTCGTCCAGAAGTGTCGGGACGATGGAGCACCTGTCTTAGTGGCTGATCGGTTAGAACTCTGATGGAGTGAGATTGGAAGTAGTGTCGCAGTTTTCGTGACGCGATCAATAAACAATATGCCAATTTCTCAAGTTTAGGATATCTGGCTTCTGCCCCTGTAAATCTCTTACTTATAAAGTACACCGGGCATTGTGTGCGGTCTTCTTCTCTTACCAGGGCAGCGCTTAGAGCATGAGATGATACAGCGAGGTATAGGTATAGCTCTTTGCCTTCGTTTGGAGTTGAGAGTACTGGTGGTTTCTGAAGGTGTTCGATCAGGTTAAGGAAGGCTTTTAAGCATTCATCGGTCCACTCGAACTTTCCTTTGTCTTTCTTGAGAGCTTCGAAGAAAGGGACGCACTTGTCAGTTGCTTTGGAAATGAATCTGCTAAGGGCGGCCACCTTTCCGTTTAGGCTCTGCATTTCTTTTCGAGTGGAAGGTATCCTTATTTCTTTTAGAGCCCGGATTTGTTCAGGGTTTGCTTCAATTCCTCTGACATGGACGATGAATCCTAAGAATTTTCCCGATGACACTCCGAAGGAGCACTTTAGAGGATTCAGCTTCATTCCATATTGGCGAAGTACCTGAAACATCTCGCTCAGGTGGCTTACATGATCGTCGGCTCTTCTGGACTTTACCAACATGTCATCCACATATACTTCCATAGTTCGTCCTATTAATTCCGCGAACATCTTGTTGACGAGGCGCTGATAGGTAGCTCCGACATTTTTGAGTCCAAAAGGCATGACTTTGTAACAATATAATCCCCGGTCAGTGATGAAGCTAGTGTGGTCTTGATCGGGAGCGTGCATGGGAATCTAGTTGTATCCGGAGTATGCATCCATAAAAGACAAAAGTTCGTGCCCGGCAGTGCTGTCCACAAGCTGATCGATTCGGGGGAGCGAGAAGCAGTCTTTCGGGCAAGCGTCATTTAAGTTGGAGAAATCAATGCATGTTCGCCACTTCCCATTAGCTTTCTTTACTAGTACTGGGTTAGCGATCCATTCTGGGTAGATGGCTTCTCGTATGAAGTCATTAGCAAGTAGGTTCTTTACTTCCTCATCGAGGGCTGCTGATCGTTCTGCTCCCATGCTTCTCTTTTTCTGCTTTATCGGTACCTTGGTGGGATCGACGTTCAGCATGTGGCATGCTATGTCTGGGGAGATTCCTGTCATATCGGCATGTGTCCACACAAATACATCTAAGTTGTGGCGGAGAAAGTCAATGAGTTGATCCTTCAATTCTGTTTTTAGCTGAGATCCTATTTTTAATAGTCTACTTGAATCATGTTTGTCTACAGATACGAATTCCATGGCCTCCGCAGGCTCAGCGGTAGCCTCCTCCTCCTTATCCCTGGGGTCTAGTTCATTGAAAGGATCGCAGGTGTACCGAAGAGGAGGGGCTTTCTTTAGTTGCTATGCTTCCAAGCTTTTCATGCAGAGAGTAGTCTCTGCATCTTTCCCTTTATTCTTTCTACGGTTATTGCGAAGTTCAGTTACATAGCAATCTCGAGCGGCGTCTTGATCTCCTTCAACTTCTCCTATTCCGTTATCTGTTGGGAATTTCATCTTTAGGCACCACGGGGCTAGGACAATTTGGAAGTCAGACAAGGCTGGTCTTCCCAAGAAGGCGTTGTAGGCCGAGTGGTTTTCTATTAGTACGAACGTTTGTTTTCGCACAACGAAGCGGGGATGACTTCCTATTTCGACGAAGAGGTCAAGTTGCCCGAGGGGCATTTTCGCATCTCCAGTGAAACCGTGCAGGGGTTTGTTGCAGGGAGACACATCCTTCATTGACAGCTTCATCTAGTCGAAAGCATGCTTGAATAGGATATTTACGGAGCTTCCTGTCTCTATTAGAATTCGGAAAACTTTAGCTGGACCGAACCAGGCAGAGATGACCATGGGATCCATATGCGGATACTGTCTTCCTTCTAAATCACGCCTACTGAATACGATGTCGTCACTCTCTTTCCGTTTTGGGTGGTGTTCTTCCATAATGAAGTTAACATAGCCTTCAGCATTTCTAAGTGACTTGCCGTATCTTTCCATCTCTGCCCAGCTTCTGTCGGCGATGTGTGGTCCTCCCGAGATGGTATGGACCACTATCTTCTCTTGACTAGAGCCACTGGTGTTGCGATTCCCTCCGCCTACTTCTGGGACGGGTCGCTTTGGGTTCTCATTGGCAGGAGTTGGAGTCCTGTTCTGACCTTTCACATAGCGTTCCAGCCTTCTTCTTCTGATGTGTTCTTCGATCAAGTCCCGGAGATGGTGGCATTCATTGGTGTCATGTCCGTGGGATTCATGGAAGCGGCAGAACTTTTCAGACTTGAGTGCGTTATCAGATTCTTTCTTGTGCGGGGGGCGCTTGTATCCGAGTTCGCCCTGAGTGGCTAGAAAGATGTTTTCGATTGTTTCATTCAAAGGAGTGTAGGAGTCAAATCTTGGTCCTGGTCGATATTGGCGTTTTTCAACCTTCCTGCCCCCAGCATTGTCTCTAGATTCATTTCTTCGAGTGTCCTTGGCTGCAGCGGGAACCTTGTCCGAAGTTGTCTTACCTTGTTGCCCCGACTGCCTCTCAGTGGCGGCGTCTTCAAGTCTCATATACTTTCCAGCTTCATGGAAGAAATCATGTAAAGTAGCTGGTTTTTCCTTAGTTAGTCTTCTAGCGAACTTGGTATCTGGGTGTACACCACTACAGAGGGCCATTAGGGTGAGCTTCTCATCGGCATCTTGGACTGCGGCCGCTGCGGCGTTGAACCGGGTTAGATATTGTTGCAGTGTCTCTCCGGATTTCTGTTTAACATTGGATAGAGAATAAGCATCCTTGGGTTGTTCTACATGGATGCGGAACTGGCTAATGAACCTTTCTTTCAACATCTCCCATGAGCTGATAGATCCTTGGGGTAGATGGCAGAACCAGGAGGTAGCTAGATCTGCTAGGATAGCGGAAAGCATTTACACAGCACCCCTTCTGTTGCTCCGCTCATGAGCATATGCTGGGTGTATCTTTATAAGTGTACGATGGGGTCGGAAGTTCCCTTGTAAGGTTCCATGGTTGGCATTTTCCATTCCCGGGGGGTGATGGCAGTTTCGATATTGCGGGTGAAGGGGCTGGTGACCCTAGCGCCTATTCCTCGGTCCCTTTGCTCCCGTTGGACGCATTCTCTGAATAATCGTGCCATTCTTTCATCAGAATTTGGAGCGGATAGAAATGAACTTGGTTCTTCCCTGCGGGATCGATCTCGTCCAGATGACCTGTAGGGATGGTATAGTCTATCACTTCTGACGTTATCCAGTGGTTGCCTCTAGCTGCTCGGATGCATGCTAGGACCAGCTACAGTTGCCCCCTGCCTTGATCTTCCCCTGTGGGGTTCTGTTTCGAGCATTTCCATGGGGTCAACTTCGGGCTGGGTTCTAGCTCGGCTCAGTTCAGCGGGGTTTCTATGATTAGGTGGCATGACTGGCTCAGCTACATCCGACCCTCGCCTGGCGCCTCCCCCACTGGGTTCGGTTCCAAGCGCTTCCTCGAGTCGGAGTTCGGGCTGAGTCCGGGCGCGGGCCCTATCATTGTTGTTCCTGTTGATGGCTTCCTCGAAGAGGGAAGACCTTTGCTATCTCCGAGATCCTCCAGATTGAGATTCATCCCATGATTCAGTGTTGCGGTTGGATTCTTCGACATCCCTCAAGCGTGACATGAGTTGGTTCACCAAAGCTTTTTGTTGGGATGCGAAGCGGTTAGTCACTTCCACCACAACTCTGTCTAGGTCTGCTCTAGTGATTACTGCCGTATGTTCCGCGGCAGGGGCTGTTGGAATTGCCTGATCTACATGTGGCACTGCTGCTGTAGTGGGATGGTTCTCTTGATCTGGATCCACTGGATTTGGAGCGCTGCTAGTTGCAGCGTTCTTTCCCTTGTTGGCGTCTTTTCTTGGCCTGGAAGTCATGTTTCCTAGGCAATGAAGGGTGCTATTGGGAAAGAAGGTTGAATGAGGGAAGCTGAAGCTTCGAGTTCGAAGTTCTCAGTGAAAGCACCAAAAATGTTTGCGCAAAAAATGGGCAAACACCTCCAAGTCGTGTGATTTAGTTGATTTTATGTGATTCTTAATGATTTAGATAAGTTATGTAAATATGAAAAAAGTAGGGGCTGAAATGTAAAAGACACACAGATTTATAGTGGTTCGGCCAGAACGTGCCTACGTCCACTTTATATGTTATTATCTTCTTTCTTTCAGATTACAAGTACAATGCTTTGTGTACAAGTATATGAAAGTAGTTTGAAAGTTCCTTCCGTGCTTGAGCTCTCAAACTTGTCTGCCATTGTTGTACCCCTGCCCCTCTATTTATAGAGTGAGGTAGGGGGTAGGGGTCTTGGATGTATATAGCTGCTGGTGGGCCCGGGCTGAAGCAATCTGGCCTGGTAGTCATCTGGTTCGGCGGAGCTTCATCCGGCATTGAGTTTGGACCGGTGGTAGGTATGGACCGGTGGTATGTGTGGACCGGTGGCAGTGAGTGTGGATGTAGACCGGCAGTGAGGTGGTTCGGTGCTTGTTTGGACCGGTTGTGGAGATGGTCCGGTAGGCCCTTTGGTCCGGCATAGGGGTGTGAAGGTTGGTGGACCGGTAGTGACTGGGCCGGTAGGGGAGTTGGTTCGGTGG
This sequence comes from Allium cepa, assembly GCA_030765085.1. Taxonomy (NCBI): domain Eukaryota; kingdom Viridiplantae; phylum Streptophyta; class Magnoliopsida; order Asparagales; family Amaryllidaceae; genus Allium; species Allium cepa. Next base: position 379,750,996 of record CM060932.1, read on the forward strand.
ATAGTTGGTTCGGTGGAAGGAGGACCGGATGGGGGGCTGACCGAATGGCCTTTGGTTCGGCATGAATTGGAGATGCCGAATGGACTTGTATATTGAGAATGCCAGATGGACTTCTAGGCTTATATCGAGCCTTGTGTTTGTCGAACGAGGTGGAGGTTGCGAGCCCGGGTGAAACTGTGACTTCTCGGTCTCGAGATCTTCTGGGTGAGAATTCGCCCAACAAATGCATATCGTATCAGTGAATTTGTATGCAGTGAATTGGAAGAAGACGAAAGGTATAGGATCGAAACCATTGGGTTCCAAAAAGGATAAAGCTTTGTTTTGTTTTAAAGGAAAAATAGGCCTGCTTGCATTCGACTAAGATGCTTTCCATTTGGTTGGATTTCAACTAAGTCAAATGGTTTCAAAAGGAAATGGTTTTGATTGGGCTGCATCTTTGTTTTAAGTGAATGCTTTAGACTAAGTAGAAACACCTAGCTGCCGCATTTTTACCTTTCGAACCTGTTGGTTTTGAAGGGGTTACTTGTTTTCTAAAATTTGCCCACTTCTCAAACGTTTTCGAAGGGGCGATTTCGACACTATCACTTCATTACTTAGGAAATGGTTTCGAAACAGTTGCTTTTGACTTAAATGATTTTAAAGGCCCTTTTTCTTTTGTTTGAAGTATAACCCAAATTGGTTTTGAAATAGATGGTTAATCAATGGGGTTTTGAAGTAGTTAACTTCGAAAGGTTTCCACATGTTTCAAATTGAATCCATATGATTTTGAAAGGTTTATATTTAATTCTTTCATAAGATTTTAAAAGAGGTTTCGAAGGGTGTTCCTTCGAGGTTTCGAAGGAGTCGAAAGGTGTTATTTCATGATGGTTTCATAGCTTCGAAAGGAAAGGTTTTCCAATGGTTTGAAAGGAAATATTTAAAGGTTTTTAGAATAAAGATGCCTAAGGTTTTAAGGCTTTAGAAAGGAGATTTCCAAAGTTTTCGAAAGTGTTTTTATAATGGTTTTGAAAGGAAGGTTTTGGCCTTCCGGCCTAGATAAAAGAAAGGGTTTTACATGGTTTTGAAAGGGTTACTTTCAAGGGTTTTGAATGGATTGTTTAAAGGGTTTAAACAATGGTTTCAAATATAATGAGTGGGTATAATAGCCTAAGTGTTTTCAAGTTATAAAGGACTTTAACTTATTTTAAAAGGTATCTAATCCTTATTGAATATCATCAACATTATTTTGAGTAAAGAATATATAACATGACAAAATAGCTTAGAATAAAGCTAAGGATGAATTTTCCTCATATATGTGTGGTTTAAAAAACCAAATCATTTTGAAAATGTTCTCAAGGAAAATTTTAACGGGTACTTGATTGTAACAACCCGAATTCTAGCGGTACGGATATTTCACAAAAATGCTAAAAACTAAACCCACCGAAGCCCGAGTTGGATATCTTGTATCCTGCAAATAGGCAAAGATAAATATATCGAAGCTCAATTAATTATCACACAACGGACTTGACTAAAATATAATAGTAAGTAAATACCTACCCAAATAATAACACTTTCTAAGCAAGTGTCGTAAAGCTGAGAAGTCTCTACCTTCTGCCAAACCTGTAGGATGTTATGAGGAGGGGTCAGAGTGAAAATTCTGGTGAATGAATAAATTACATACTTCTAGGCTTAATTCTACCTATATCATTTTATTTCCATTTACACTTATATTAGGTTCATTAGGTTATAATACTCTCGCCTCTGTTCGTGAACCGTGCCCATTTACACCATAGTAGATTAAAATCTAATAACTAATATATACATATATGCTGATATATGCTTAATTACCGTATTGGTCCTAGGTACCACCCATGATACTTTCCGTATCCTCCTCGAAAAGTGCTCCATCGTTTAGCTTCGAGAGCGATCCGTAACTATATCTGTAAAGGACCGCTTCATAAGACCTACAATACAGATGCTCCACTACTTACCATGAAAACGTAAATCGCGTCCGCCCTAGTCTATACTAGTGCTCGGACATCCATAATGCGCCACCCATTGCGTACATTGAGGACTACGTAATCGTTGACTACTATCTGAATCCTGCCAACAAGGTTTTCCTTGCACAGAACTCAGTCGAGGATTTTCTGTATCTGTAAAGGACCGCTTCGTTAGACCTACAATACAGATGTTGTAGTTGGTTTATCCCTTTCACATCGTGGCTACGGCCCCACACAGAGACACCTTAACTAATTGAAAGACTTTTATAGAGTTAAGTGGCCTTGCCCTACTGCAAACAATCTAACATCCAATTGGCAGTGCCCCTTCATCCATTGTCTCGATAGTGAAAGAATAATTGGCATGTTGGTTTAACTCTAGTATTTTCCAAAATCGCTCTAGGTCTTCATGCTGATCGATATACGCATGCAACTATCCATAGCCTTACCTGTAAGTATTGGACATATGAATACCTTACTCCAAACACCAAGCCCTTTTGAATGCCTACAAAGGTCCACTTCATTGGGCCTACAATGCTAATGTAGTCAAGGCATATTCTCATGATGGAACACCTACAGACTTACTTCCGAGGATGCAGCTTCGTTAGGCCTACGCAGAGGATCAACCTAGAGTATCCTCATGTCCCGTTGAAGTCTCGTGCTTCTTTAAAGCCCAAAATACTAAGTCTGACGTGCTTCTCCATTGCTGAAATTCGTGATGAACTGCTTCGTTAGGCACTTCATCATTTGGGATGTTCCAAACGCATTCCGATTCTATTATTAGACCCTAAGTATAGTCTTTTAATTTGCTTTTAGTTTGCTTTTTTATCTTGTAGGCTACTTATTTTAATTTAATTAGCATATTCTTGCCCTCGTCTCACTTCTAACTATTGTGAGATAACCATAGGTCTAATAAGGAATGCTGTTAGTATGAGCCACATTCATTATCTTGCTTATTTGACTTAATATATAAATCCTTAAGTTCAATAAAATAAGCCTCTTTTATTATTCATGTGTTATTTACTTATCAACTTAATATAAGTTGGCTTCTATCAATATTCTCTACTATGATTGCTTACCAATTTATTACAAGTCTCACGATAAGCTTTTCCCTTTTTATTTCATAATTGTAACATATGTTATAATTCTACTCGTACTTATTACCTTTTCTTCTTTTATAGTCCGTTACATAATTACAAGCGTTTCTTGTCTGCTCTAGTCTACCTTCTTTTATTATGACATAAATATTTCTTTAATTCTCTAATATTACATAATTCACTTGTCATAATAGTTGCCTAGTTAAATAGCCTGCGCAGTAAATGCAGACTTAGGCTCGTTAAATTTTTATAGCCTTAAATTCTTGAATTAATAATTTTCTTGTTTCAAATCATACTTGTCCACTAATTTAGGAAGTAATTCTATTTTATTTTTTGGTTATGAAAACTATATAATCCATTTTCATATCTTAATATTGAATAACTATAAACAATAATCCATAGCTGCAAGGTATCTCCTTTACTATTTTGGAGTAGAGTAAAATACAATGGTTTCTCTATTTTAAACTAATTTCTGCCTTTTTTTCTTTTATTCTGGAAGTTACGTTTATCGTTATATTTTAGATATTAAGTTATGGAATTGTATATTTCTAAACCAACCAATTAATCTAATAATTACTCCCAAATTAATTTTTATCATTTTAATGTAATTTATTACAACAATTCTATTCCTCGACCTTTAATATTTTACATCTAATTTTCTTCATTTCGGTTTTCTCAATTATATAATCCATATTCATGTCTAATCTATTCTAATCCATATGCGTAGAAAAAAGAGGCGATAGAAGAAAATTGACACTTGCGTAAAAATCCAATACGTAGAAAAAGATGTAAATAAGGCATGGAAAATAATGTAAAAATACTGGTTCTGTAAATAAACTGCAAGTTTTTTTATAGTTCAGCCTAATTTAATTAATATGATTAATTACCGAATAAATTTTCTAAACGGGAATCTAACGATAATATATCTTAAAAATAAAAGATATATAAATAAATCCACTCTCATGTCGTCCTTAGCTTCAATCTCTATTCCTTTTAATTTGCTATGCTTTTCTCCGCTTTTTGTCCTTTTTAATTCATTGTAAATTCCCTGATTTGTTTGTGCAATTCTCTGATTTGGTTGTATGTATATCCTTGCTTAATTTTATTTTGAATTTGGGGAAATATTTAATTGATAGAGGAGAAAGGAAGAGGGACAAGAGAAGAGGAGTTTGCTGTAAATGACAACAGCTGGTTCAGAGAGAATAGTGTGGGCTAGGGTTAAGTTAGGTTCAATTCATAGGTGTAGTGACAACTATGAACTATACGGTTAACCCTAAAAACAATCTTCTCCATCATTTATTGATTTATTTACATTAGCTTATAACGTATAATTCTCCAATGTTATTCACCTATTCTTTTGTTATATGACCCTATTTGTAACGACCCAGATTTTTGGTCGTTTTGTTTTGAACGTATAATTCATTTTTAAACGTTGAATTCGAATTATTAGTAGATTTTGAATATTGAAGAGTCAACCAAATAGTTTAAAATTTCAAATATAAGGATTAAAGGATTTAGTAAACGGCAAAATTAATATTTGAAATTGGGCAAATATGGGAGTCTGGAGTTAAATGTGAATGGAAATGATTTCTAAGTGAATTAAAACTCTATTTGAACTAAAGTGATGGTAATAGACTTTGAATGGATTTAAAAGTTGATAAATTTAAAGTTGGAATTTTATATATCAATTTAATTATGGAATTTAATATATAGAAATAATGTAAATAACTGAAATTTTGATTTAATATAAATCCGAATGATTTCTAATATGGATATAAATTCTATTTGAAGTATAATATCATTAGTAAGTTTTAAAATTTTAAATTTTAAATTTTAAACTATTACAACGACTTTGGAAATCGCCCATTGAAATCGCCCGGTATAATCGATGAGTTAAAATAGCCTTCCGAGGCGTAGTCTTGAAATTCGACAAAACCAGTTCCATTGGATCCGTAATAGTTTTTTATTATTATTGAATTTCAAATTTCGTAGCATTTAGAGTTGTCGTTCGATCGTATATGATAGAAACGCGTTGAAATTAACAATGTAAATTTAATATTTTAATTTGATTCAAAAAACTATCTTCCACATACGATCGAGTTTGTCCCTAAAATATGTTTTATTATGTTCGGCATAGGGGTGGAACAATGTAAACGCTTGGTGGCACGCTTCGTTCGAAGTTTGTTTAAAAAAGCATGTTATTCTCGATACACACAAACACACACGTTATCAATAGTGAAACCCTAGTTTTTCACGTAGCCCCCATTGTTATTATTAATGGTCGAAATGCTCCCATCTTATTCCCCTTTGATCCCTCCATCCATGCAACATTTTTGAAATCTTCTTAAGTGAAAATCGTAAAGCTTCTCGAGCTCGACATATCCAACGGTTAAGAACGTCGATCGAGGAGTGTGGAGGTCTGTATTATGGCGTGTTCGTCGTGCATTTCATGAGGTTTTTTGACCAACTGGTGGTGCTGAGCTTCACAAGGCTTTAGGTGATGGTGTGGAAGGGCGTGAGCTTCGTAGTGGTGGTCTCTAATCGAATTATTGGTAAGCGACATGGAAGCAGTGATTAGAGCTCTGGGGCAGCGAGTAGGTTCGAATACCTTGAGAAGGGACGCGTTTGGGAAGAGAATACAAGTAGCCGTGATTTTCTCGATCAAACGTATGTCATGTGTTTTAGTAAAATAAAAAAAGTTAAATTTATTTATATTAAATCGTGAATCTTATAAAATGCATATCTATTTCATATGAGGCCGAAATCGGACGGAACAAGCGGTGACGGAATCATGGCGAACGAGCACTATGCATTGGAAAAGATCTGGAAATGTTTGGAGCGAGTTAAAATTTTAGGTTAAATCGAACGTGTTTGATTTAATTTAAAATTTGAACGTCCGATGAATTGAAAACATAAGGCGAGTTAATCTCACTAAATTTTGGACCGCTGGCTTTAATTTTAAATAGCTATAATTAACTAATGATTGATTGGTTAAATTGGTAAATTATTATCATATGGATGTGATATTATATATAATAGTATATATATTGGAGTGAGATATTCCCGTAAATATATAGCAGATGAGACCCTATGCGTCCCACATAATAGCGGATGATCCTTTATACCGCGATATTCTACCTTGAAGTAGAATTGGTATTTTTATGTTGTACTAACATTCGTGAATGTGGGAAAATAGGTTGGAGGGATCCAACTGGATTCGTCAAAAATGTTGAATTTAATTTCATATATAGTGATAATGTTTGTTTGAATAATTATGTGATAGATTATCCTATGATTTGGATTGATTGGATGCTATAGCAGATTTTGACCTAGATTTTGGTATTTTTAAATACCAGTAATATATGTTTTGAATTGGAAAAGAATTGACTTTTGAAGGAAAATGTTTATCTAGAAATTTGGGGTAATCGATCTATTAAAATAATGGTTTTGAAATTTATACTTAACTATTTCGGGATATTGTAAAGACGGACTTTGGAATAAAGTAATAAAGGATTTTAAAAAAAAATTCTTAAGTGGCACTTGTTTAAATATAAAGGAGGTTTAAAAATCGAGATTTTCAATAAATTGGATGGACATATGTGAAATTGGAAAAATTGGTTATACTGGATTCAAATAAGATTTTCAAATTTACGGAATGAAATTAGAATCGAGAAATTGGGCTTGTTTTAAAAAGCGCATTTTAATTATTAACTTGATAACTTTAAAAGCGTGAAAAATATTCTGGATACTATATATTTGATTATTTTAAATAACTTAAAGCATATTAAGTTATTAATTAGTTACTTTACAATGATTGTTAAAAATTTAATATTATTTAAGAACTAGTCAGGATATTTGTTTTAAAGGATAAATTATTAAATATTATTACAGCTTTGTATAATAAATTTTATTTAAGTATGTTTGACTAGATTAAATTTGAAAATTTATTTTAGAATTTATAAACATTATTTTGAGATAATTTTTGAATAAAGTTTCGGGAAGTAATGTTACACTCGCATGGCGTAATCGGAGGCAGTGAGTGCTTGTAGTTAAATTTTGGATTTCTCTAGGATTGAGACGTATCCATTGAGATATGAATCTATGGTTTGATACACCGTGGTACTTTCCGTATTATTTGAAAAAGGTATAAAATATTTTTGAAAAGGGCAATTTGTGAATATACTGAATTTGATAAGATAAGTACATACCTTTGGATTAAGAGATTTAATTTGTTTAAAATTTAAATTGAATAAGACTTGGGGTTTTCACTGGAAAATGGGATATTTGGTTGAATGATTGTTTATTTGATAGTTAAATAACCGATTATCAAATCTGGACCCAAAAATTTAACTTTGGACATATCTAGGAGAGATAGGATAATTATATGGTACAGTTACCATTCGAGGTGCTATACTGTACGTATAGACTCGTTTCATTCTTTTATAGTGTTTGTAAGAAAATCCATCCACTAACGGTTAGAAGGTGATCTCCGATCATATTGTCGTCTATTTATTTCCTAGAGAGCGGGTTGAGTTTACTAGAAAAAGAAAACGTTGTTTCAAAGAGACGGGATTGGGTATGTTATTCGAAAACCACTTTGATCCAACGAGTATGTTTCGATGTGAAAACAAGAGCATGGTGTCATAGATGGAGCAGTGAAGTGCAAGGGCTAATTGCTACTAATCCTAAAGGTGATTCCGAAATGGATGTAGTATGAATAATGCCTTCGGTTCCATTCGGACCCATAACAGACTTGTATGGACGAATGCTATCCGTACATTGTCATTGGAGGACAATGAGCATTCTAAGTGAATATTCCTTTAACGAGTAATCGTAGCCTCTAGCCTCATCAACTGGGAATGACTAAAAAGCAGGGGAGATTCAACAAAGCTAAGTGGGTCGCACCCAATTATGGTATGTTTACACCTTTCTACATACCGTCGGTCAATATTACTACGATTTATGGAAGGAGCGCGGAAAGGGTGGGAATACCCGAGGTGGTAGCATTCAGTCTATTGATGTTAGGGATAGTCTGGCCTTGTGTACATAGGATCCCGGCGTGGTCCTCAGTACGCAGTTTCTAGACGTGTACTGTGACAGATGGTATCCTAGTGCTTATTCATTTATATGGAATCCATTCTCAAATGCAGGGCTTTACGGTTTTGATTGTAGAGCCTAGTATGTTGGATTTTAGTTGATGCAAAAATTTCAGCTATTTGAATAAGTATCTGTACTTAGACACTATTATAATATTAGAGGATTTGATATGAAATGTTCTGGTCATCGTAAGGTAAAAACCCGTCGTGTTTATGTGCGGCGTGGTCTTACGTGACTCGGATATTTTTTTATTATAATTCTTGGGTCAAACCGAGTATTACAGGTTTAGGTTTGGCTGCTATGGAGCTCAGGAGACGAGCTGGAGACTGAGACCTAATCTTATACTTGTTATTGGCTGCAATGTTGTTGAAATCATCAGCAACTGTGACGACAGGGTATTATAACTGTCTAGGTTGGCAATTATTAATTTGTGCATTCCGATGTGAGATATGTATAGTACGGTTTTGGGTTTGTTTAAAGAATTATTTATTTTGTATGTTATTCAATCCACTATAAGATTCTGTTTTGTTTAGTTTGTTCTTCTTCTACCTATTTTCTTTTCCCTCATCTATCTGTCTTTCTGGCTCTTGATCTTTCGGCATGTTATACAATGAGCGTAATTGTGTCGATTTTCAAGGGTCGAAAGGGTGGGTCGTCACAGTTGGTATCAGAGCTTAGGTTAGCGATATACCTAAGCTTTGGTGGGGAATTACTCATTAGAGATAGAGTCGGAAGTACTCTAGAATGAGTTGAGTGTATTAATTGATATGAGTGCGTAATTGTTAGTGAATATAAATGTTTTTATATTGTGTTTACTTATCGGTTGAGTGTTTATGAATTCTAGTTGGTATGGGAAGTACAACCATATCGATAGGGGATTTTAAACTCTTAAACAAGGTAAACCGACACAATATTGTTTTGAAGTGGGTAAATGAAATAATTTTACCCAAATTATATTTTATTATAAAAGATATAATTTTCTGAAATTATTATATATATATATATATATATATATATATATATATATGGAATGTTTGGTTGTTATTATTATAGTCAGTGTAGATTATAAAATTTGGAATGGTTTTATATACAACCAAATAGAAAATTGTACATAAATATGATATATACAAAGGAGTTATAACTAAAATTGGATTCAATCTAGAACTTAAATTGTGGAAATTTCAGAAAATGTTTTAAATTTGGTTTGGACAAAATGTTTGGGAATTTTTAAATCTTAGAGTTTTTAGGAATTTTTTTTCCAAAGTGGCCTATGAAGAATAATAGAGTATTATTTGAAAACGTTTTTGGAATAAAAATTAGTTTAAAATTAATTTTGGAAGTAAGGAAGCACTGCACTTTGGTCGTTGGAAAATAATTCTGGTGATGACAGCCGCATCATCCGTATTCATTTTTGGGTTTCTAAGTGATGGATTACTACCATCGAGGTTGGTTATGATTATTTACTTTGGACTTCTTTGATAAAAAAATTCGTTTTTGAAATCCAAAGGGGAATTGTTTTAGGCTTAACCACGTTGTTTTGAAAAATGCGGAAGTATGATTTGATATACAAATGTGATATATGTATATTATGATTTCAAAATGATTTGAAATGAAGCCAGGTGATTAAATTATGGGAATTCTAATCAAATGACTTGTAAAGTCAGATAAATCGGTATTGAACTTAGAAATTGGAGTTGGTATGGATAAGAAAGGAAAATGTAAATTTTGATCTTGGAATTTAAAATTTAACTTAAGTAAATTAAGGTAAATAAGATAGGTTGGAATTTAACTTAAGATAGCTTAGCTAAAATTATAATTGAATTGATTGAATTGGATATAAATTTTGAAATTTAGAATAATCATATAATTATAATTAATGGAATGGATAAACTTAGGTTAAAAAGTGATGTATATAATCTAGAGTTATGATTACAAAATGTAAATGGACGCAAATAAGTAAAATGAGATTTTAAATGAATAAGTTTTTAACTTATGAATTGAGAAATGAAATGATAAACCTAAATGAAAACGGTTTGATATTATGGTAAAAGAAATGGAAATTCAGAATTTGAATTTCAAATGAAAGGTGAATTAAAATAGAGTAAATAGAATATAAATATGAACTGTGAAGTTTTTATATAACCATGTGTTATAAATAATGAATGTGAGTAAACTTAAGTGGAAAATCCAAGGAATCGTGAATGAATAAATTGTATTACTTATTTAGTTTAGAAAGTGGAAAAATATGACCAAGTTAAAATGGTTAGGTGATAACAAAAAATGAATTAAATTTAGAGAAAATAAATTGAATGTGATTTTGGAATGTGGATGGGATAAGATTGGGTATGAACTTAAGTTTTAAAGCCGAACGTAACTTTAGTAGCAATATGGAATGTTTACAATAAACCTAAGAAATAATTTTATAAAATAGTTTGTAAATAAATTAGCTTAAATTGAAATTCCGTTCACTATAAAATGAAGTGAATAGCACTATATAATTAAATGAACTTAGTGGAAAAGATGTAAAATGAGTTGGAAGTGAAGTTAATAGAAATGCAAATACGCGAACCTGAACCAAATTGTCCAAGAATCGATTTATATGAAATGATTCTCCAATGATATAGTATAAATTGGAATGTTGTTTAATACAACATGTAGAAAACAAAGTTTGGTGGATAACACAAATGGAGACTAATAGAAAATAGATGAATTGATCCAAAACCAATTTAAATGGATCGATTGAAGCTTAATAAGAGAGGTATGAATATTATAAGTGTGAATGTTAATAGAATGAAATTGATTGGATTGCGGATAAAGTTAAAATTGAATAAATGGTAGGGAAATTAGTTTAGAAGTGCATAATTGAGTGTTTGAATCCTATAAATTGCATATGCATTCAAAAACACATGATATGACATGTTTGTGTATGAAAGATACATAAAATGGATTTGCATAAAATGAAAGTAAAAATTGAATGGAACGAAAATAAATTGATTGTGAATCAATTTGAAATTGAATAAAAGTGAATTTATGCAAGTAAGGCACATATAAATAAATTTGGAATGGATATGAGTTGTTTGTTGTATATATGATTTGGATGCAATAAATTTGGTTGTAAATCATTTCGAATGGAATGAAATGATATATGGATCCATGAAAGGAATTAAATTAGTGTTGGAACCTTATAAATTGCTTGTAATATATGATTGGCATGTTAGGGTTATGAATTTTATGTGTTTGGCTAGTAAATAAATGAAATGTTATTAAAATTTCATGTTTATGAAAACATATGTGCTTATTTTGAGAAAGTACAGGTACATGAGGCTATTGGGCTAGATTTGGGTTGTGTAAGTGCATATAAATAAGCCGCTCGCTTAAAAATGCTAATATGAGGTACGCCTATGCAATAAAATAAAGAAATGATAACATCTTGACATATATTTAGTTTTCCGACAGTGTGGGTCGATGTATATATTTTTATCTCTTTTGTCATATTGTAAAAGGCTACCTATACAAAGGAGACTCTGTCAATTTTTTTGGAAATTTAGGGTGTTAGAAACATTTGGAAAAATATTGAATTTTTTTTTACTAGAAAAGTTGATTTTTGAACTGTATTAGAAATCAAGATCTTGGGTTAGAAATGGAAAGGAATTGTTTTGAATAAAACTAAAGGGTTTAGGAAAGTGGAATAATTAATTTTAAATAAGTGGGTTTTGGTAAGTTAATGGGTTTGGGAGCATTTTCCGTACCGCAGCAATTTTGAAGACGAAATTTTTATAAAGGGGGAGGAATGTAACGACCTAGAATTTTGGTTGATTAATTTTGAACATTTAATTTATTTTTAAATGTTGAATTTGAATTATTAATTGCTTTTGAATGTGGAAGAATTGGTGAAATAGTTAAAATTTCAAATATGTGATTAAGGATTCAGTAAATGGGAAAATTAATATTTGAAATTGGGAAAATATAAGAATCTGGAGTTAAATGTGAATAGAAATGATTTCTAAGTGATTTAAAACTCTATTTTAATTAAAGTGATGATAATAGACTTTGAATTGAATTTAAAGTCGAAATTTTATACATTAATTTAATGGTGGAATTTAATATATATAGAAATAGTGTAAATAATTGAAATTTTGGTTTAATATAAATCAGAATGATTTCTCATATGGATATAAATTCTATTTGAAATATAATATAGTTAGTAAGTTTTAAGAATTTAAATTTTGTATGATTTGATGATTTTGGAAATCGCTCGGTATAATGGATGAGTTAAAATAGCCTTTCGGGACTTAATCACGTAATTTAACGAAATCTATTCTAATGGATCCGTAATAGTTTATTATTATTGGATTTCAAATTTTGTGGCATTTGGATTTACAGTTTGGTCGTATGAGATATAAATGTGTTGAAATTAATATTGACAATTTAATATTTTAATTCGATTCAAAAAGCTATCCTCCATATACGATCGAGTTAAGCCTCGAAACATGTTCCATTGTGTTATGCCGGGCGGTACGCTTCGTTTGGATTTTTTTCGAAAAAGCACGCTAATCTCGAAAACAATATTAAAATAATATATGTATATGTATATATACGTTATCAACAGTGAAACCCCAGTTTTTCATGTAGCCACCGTAGTTATCATTAATAGTCCAAATGCTCCAATCTTCTTCCCTTCTGATATTTCCATCCACGCAAAATTTTTGAAAATTTCCTAAATGAAAATCGTAGAGCTTCTCGAGCTCGTTATATGAAATGGTTAAGATTGTCAATGGTGGAGAATTGTGGCACGTTTGTCGCACGTTTCATAGGGTTTCATGACCAATTGGTGGCACCGAGCTACACAAGGGTTTCTGATCGAATTATCAGCAAGCGATGTGGAGGCGGGGAATAGGGTTTCGGGGGCGGTGAGTATGTTTGAATACCCTGAGAACGTACGCATTTGAGGAGAGAATATATGCAGCTATGATTTGCCGGATGAATCGTAAGGCTGTACTGTGTTTTATTAAAATAAAAAAATGTAAATTTATTTATATTAAATCGTGAATCTTATAAAATGCATATCTATTTCATACGAGGTCGAAATCGGATGAAACGAGCGGCGACGAAATCATAGCGATGGGCACTGTGTTCTGGAACAGATCTGGAGGCATTTGGAGCGAGTTAAAATTTTAGGTTAAATCGAATGTATTTGATTTAATTGAAAATTTGAACGTTTGGCGAATTGTTAACTCAAGGTGAGTTAATCTCACTCGATTTTGGACAGCCGGCTTTAATTTTATATAGTTAAAATCAATTTATGATTGATTGGTTAAACTGATAAATTGTTATCAATTGGATGTGATATTATGTATAGTAATATATATATATATATATATATATATATATATTGGAGTGATTGATATTCCCACATATATATAGCGGATGAGACCCTATGCTCTCCGCATAATAGCGGATGACCCTATATACCGCGATATTCCACCTTGATGCGGAATTATGTTATACTAACATCCATGGATGCAGGAAAACAGGTTGGAGGGATCCAACTGGATTCCTCAAAAATGTGGAATTTAATTTCATATGTAGTGATATATGTTTATTTGAATAATTCTATGATTGATTATCATGCGATTTGGATTGATTGGATGCTAAGGTAGGTTTTGAACTTAATTTTGAAATTTTTAAACACTAGTAATATATGTTTGAGTTGGAAAAGAATTTTAAAGGGGTTTTTAAAGTAAAATGTTTATCTAGAAATTTGGGGTAATCGATCTGTTAAATTAATGGTTTTGAAATTTGTACTTAACTATTTCAGGATATTATACACTGGGATTTTGGAATGAAGTATACAAATGACTTTAAATAACAAATTCTTAAGGGGCACTTGTTTAAATATAAAGGAGGTTTAAAAATCGATATTTTTAATAAATTGGAATGATAGAAGTGAAAATGGAAATAAGTATAAATTGGTCATACCGGATTCAAGTAAGATTTCCAAATTTACGGAATGAAATTGGAATCGAGAAATTGGGCTTTTTTTAAAAAGAGGATTTTAATTATTAACTTGGCAACTTTGAAAGCATTAAAAATATTCTGGAAACTAGTTATTTAATTGTTTTAAATAGTTAAATCATATTAGGTTATTAATTAGTTACTTTATAATGATTGTCAAAGTTTTGTTATTATCTGAGAACTAGTCAGCATTTTTGTTTTAAAGGATAAATTATTAAATATTAATATGGCATTGTAAAATAAATTTTATTTAAGTATATTTGCCTAGATTAAGCTTGAAAATTTATTTTATAATTTATAAGCATTATTTGAGATAATTTTTAAATAAATTTTGGGGAAGGAATGGTATACTCGCATGGCGTAATCGAAGGCAGTGAGTGCCTACAGTTAAGTTTTGGATTTCTCTGGGATAGAGACGTAACCATTGAGCTGTGAATCCATGGTTTGATACCGCGGTGGTACTTTCCATATTATTTGAAAAGGGTTTCAAATATTTTTAAAAAGGATAATTTGTGAATATACTGAATTCAATAAGTTAAGTACATACCTTTGGATTAAGAGATCTAATTTGTTTTAAACTGAAATTAAATAAGACTTTGGTTTTTTTAGTGGAAAATGGGATATTTGGTTGAATGATTGCTTATTTGATAGTTAAAAAATCGAATATCAAATCTAGTCCTAAAAATATAACTTTGGAAATATTGGGCAGAGATACGGGAATTAAATGGATAGTTACCGTTCGAGGTACTGTATTGTACGTATAGACTTGTTTCGTTCATCTAGGGCATTTATAAGGAAATCCATCCACTAATGGTTAGAAGGTGATCTTCAATCTTATTCTCATCTGTTTATTTTCTAGACAACCCGGTTGAGTTTATCGGAAAAAACAAACGTTGTTTCGAAGAGACCGGGATCGAGTAAGTTATCCAAAAACCACTTCGATCCAACGAGTTTGTTTTCGATGTAAAAACAAGAGCATGGTTCATAGATGGAGCAGTGAAGTGCAAGGGCTAATCGCTACTAATCCTAAGGGCGATTCCAAAATGGATGTAGTAGGAATAGTGCCTTCGGTTCCATTCGGACCAGAACGGACTTGTATGGATGAACGCTATCACTACATTGTCATTGGAGGACAATGAGGATTCTAAGTTAATATTCCTTTAAAGGGTAATCGTGGCCTCTAGCCTCATCAACCGGAAAGTCGCACTCAATTAGGGTATGTTTATCATCTTTCTAGATACCCTCGGTTATTATTACTACGATTTGTGGAAGGAGCTCGGAAAGGGTGGGAACACCCATGGTGATAACATATTCGGTCTATCGATGTTGGGGATAGTTTGGTCTCGTGTGGCAGGGGATCCCGGTATAGTCCTCTGTACGTTATTTCTAGACGTGTATTGTGACAGGTGGTACCCCAGTGCCTAGTCATTCGTGTGGAATCCATTCTTCAATACATGCCTTTACGGTTTTGATTATAGAGCCTAGTATGCTAGAATTTAATTAATGCAACAGTTTCAGCTATTTGAATAAGTATCTGTACTTAGACATTATTATAATATCAGAGGATTTGATATGGAATGTTTTGGTTATCATAAGTTAAACACCCGTCGTGTTTATGTGTGGCGTGGTCTTACTAGATACCTTTGATTTTCAAAGGATTTTGATAACTTTGATAATTTAGATTTAGTGTGTTTTCTCACCCTGGTTTTCCAAACTGACTTGGGTGTTATTTTATTATAATGCTCTAGTCAAACCGAGTATTACAGGTTTAGGTTTGGATGCTATGGAGCTCAGGAGACGAGTTGGAGACCGGGACATAATCTCAGACTTGTTATTCCAATGTAGTGTTATCGAAATTATCGGCAATTGTGAGGACAAGCTATTATAACTGTCCTAGCTGATAAGTATTGATTTTTGTACTTCGATGTGAGATATGTATAGTATTTTTTTGGGTTTGTGTAAAGAACTATTTATTTTGTATGTTATTCAGGCCACTATAAGATTCTGTTTTGTTTAGTTTCTTCTTCTTCTACCTATTTTCTTTTCCCTCATCTATCTGTCTTTCTGGCACTTGATCTTTTGGCAAGTTATTCAATGAACATTTTTATGTCAACTTTCGAAGATCAAAAGGGCGGATCATCACAGTTGGTATCAGAGCTTAGGTTAGCGATATACCTAGGCTGTGGTGGGGAATTACTCATTAGAGATAGTGTCAAAAGAACTCTAGAATGAGTTGAGTGTATTAATAGATATGAGTGCATAATTGTTAGTGAGCATAAAATGTTTCTATATTGTATTGACTCATCGGTTAAGTGTTTATGAATTCTAGTCGGTATGGGAAGTACAACTATATCGATAGTGTTTTTAAACTCTTAAACAAGGCAAATCGACACAATATTGTTTTGAAGTGGGTAAATGAATTTTTTTTACCCAAATATATTTCGTTATAAAAGTAGTAATTTTCTAAAATTATTATGTATATTTGGAATGTTTGGTTGTTAATATTATAATCAAAATAAATTATAAGATTTGGAATGGTTTTATATACAACCAAATAGAGAATTGTATATAAATATGATATATACAATGGAGTTATAACTAAAATTGAATTCAATAGAATTTAAATTGTGGAAATTTCGAAAAATGTTTTAAATTTGTTTTGGACAAAATTTTTGGGAATTTTTAAATCTTAGAGTTTTTGGGAAATGTTTCCCAAAGTGGATTGTGAAGAATAATAGAGTATTATTTGAAAATGTCTGTAGTGCCAGTGTGCTAGAATTTAATTAGTGTAACAATTTCAGCTATTTGAATAAGTATTTATACTTAGACACTATTATAATATCAAAGGATTTGATATGAAATGTTTTGGTTATCCTGAGGTAAAAACCTGTCGTGTTTATATGTGGCGTGGTCTTACGAGATACCTTTGATTTTCAAAGGATTTTGATAACTTTAATAATTCAGATTGAGTGCATTTTCTCATTCTAGTTTTCCAAACTGACTAGGGTGTTATTTTATTATAATGCTCGTGTCAGACCGAGTATTACAGGTTCAGGTTAGGATGCTATGGAGCTCATGAGACGAGCTGGAGACCGAGACTTATTTTCGTACTTGTTATTCTGCTGTAGTGTTGTTGAAATTATCAGCAATTGTGAGGACTGTTGAATATGCGAGTATATGATTTTTGTTTGATGATAATAAACATATATATATATATATTAATTTAAATGTATTTTTTAATGTACTATTTTATTTTTCACATAATTAAATAAATATTTGGTGAGTAAAATAAGCAACACCGAATTTAAATTCAAACGGATATTTTATTCAAACAAATATTTATTACAATTTTGAACAGTACCAATTCAAGCTCTCACTATACATATACAATTTTGATTACAATACAAATTCAATTACATCACAATCTTTCATTTACAATTGTCCTCACTACATATCGCTTGTTCACCCATAATTTATCTTCAACTTTATTCCAATTTGAATCCAGCATCTGAGCAATCTGAAAAAATAAATACTGACGCAGCAAAATTGAAAAGGAAATATTTTTGCAGTATAAAATAAAATGTAATTTTGAAAATATTATTTGCCTCAGTTATTTGGGTTGTTCGTCATCATTTAAATTTGAATTCATCATACACGAACAACTTGTGACATGCATAGTGTATCACTGTACATGCCACAAGGCCATGCACACCGATATATACACTTGATAAAATTATAGGACAGGTGATCACAAGGTCAAACCAAAATAAAAATCCGGGTTCAACTCAAGTGAAACACAAATAAAGTCGCGATATCAGCATAAGGTCAAACCCGAGCTCCAAGAAGGATTCAACTCAGGTGCACTACAAAATATCACAAAACTGTCAAGCATAAGGATTCAAATATAGCCCATACAACACAGCCTCGACCAAAAATTCGGATGTACACTTGAATTCAAACTGTGAATCAAGGTACCATACTCGAGCCAACATATCAAGCATACAAATCCAATGCATACATTGTCAACAAGACCACATACAAGTAGCATGATCAGACCGGTGAACATGTACACAATGACAACCAGACAAGCTACAATGAATGACCAACTCAATGAAACAACACTGCAGATGTGAGCATCAATGCCAAACACAAATGAACAGACTATGTGAACATGAAGAAGACTCAAAGCCATATGTAGTAAACAACATGAAGAAGCATGCAACATTTTCAGTGGAAATATATATGGACAAAATACAACAGAGGGTGCAACACAATACATGCATACACACATACAAATGTATATATGCACATATATGAATTCACACAGTGTATAAGGCCGAAGTAAAAAAGAAAGACAAATAAAAATCGAACAGGTTCAGTCTAACACAAATGATCGAAGCCAAGACAACCAAGCAATACAAATAAAAGTATACATGTATGCATATATATATGTATACACATACATATCTATATCAAATAAAACAGCACCAGAAAGTTCACAGCAGTGACCGAGCTCGAAGCATGCATATGGTCAAGCAAGTCATACTAGCAGCGACAGTGCCAAAATCAAAATAGTATCAACTGGCCGATGAAACAGCAGTGTCAAACCAAAAATAATGTCACAATGGATTTCAAAAATAGCCTAAGTCATAGGTTCGAACCAAAAATAATGGTCACAGAGAAATAATTCAAAGCAACAGCTGAAGTCCCAGAGGCAAAAATCAAAACCATAACAAGTTTGAACTAATAAAAGTCAAGGCGATGTTAAAAATGCACCAGACGATATGCAATTAAAGTTTGCAGTTGAAAATGCTCAGCGATGAACACAATCAGTGGCGAAGTCTAGTAAGTGACAAAATTCAAGTTAAAGCCGATACCGAACTAGTCTGTTCCAAAATCGTCACAACATAGTCATAGCCGTGGAAACCAAGAAATCGAACCAAGTCATAAATCAACACCGTAGGAATCAAGTAACAAATGTATGAAATTGACAAAGTCAGAAATCATCACAAGCATCCATAGGAAGATCAACGGCCAAACACAAAAATTATCAGACGAATTCGAAAATTAATTCAAACGAAATTATAGGGAATCATATCCTATATAAACCCAAATCATCACCGGTTGAAAATCTATTCGAGTTCGAAGCAATAGAGAAAACATTATATCAATAACTTGAATCATCGATTGAGTTCAAGTATGAAAAACAGTAAAGCAAAAAGAAAAAAATTACGTACCGAAGTAAGCTGGAACTCGATCGATAATCGAAGGAGCTGTGGTTGATTCGAGGAGATGATCGATTTCCGAAGCAAATCAGAAGAACACCAATTGTAATCGATCAACAATAAGTCAGCGTCTTCGAAACCGCAATTTCAGAGCAAAAGAGGAACGAGAACGAAGAAGCCATTTTTTTCACCAAGAAGAAGTGGGCCAAAGGAAATAAAAAGGGGAAGCGAACAAATTTTCTTAAGTCTACTTTTTGGGCCGGCTTCTCTCAATTTTTAATTGGGCTTTAATATTTAAATTAGGGTTTAATTGTTTTTAAATTGTTGTTTTCGTATTTTCCTTTTTTAAACATTGTAATTTCCAGTCGGGTAATTAGGGGACGAGCTACGGTGGTGTAGTTCGAGAATTCGCAACTCAATGGCTTAGTTGTGGCAGGGTTTTGAGTGTAGAGTTAAGGTTAGTCGGTAGCGGGTGTCGCAAGTTTACGTATGTAAGCGTCAGACTACTTAATTTCCAGTAGAAACCTTGTGGGTAGCACGTAGGCAGGGTTTTGCCGAAGCTGGGTAAATTCTGTGTCGTTCTATTTCTGCATTTATTATTGTGCTATTATTTATGCTCCTATTATTCTGATATATTTATGTTGAAAATATTTTATAGACTTCCACAATAATTTTAATAATTAATAGTATCACCCTATTCACCCCCCTCTAGGGTGAAATCGATCCTACAAGGACAGGTTGTTATAACTATCCAGGTTGGAAATTATTGATTTGTGTACTCTGGTGTGAGATATGTATTGTACAGTTTTGGCTTTGTGTAAAGAACTATTCATATTGTATACTATTCAGTCTGTTGTAAGATTCTCTTTTGTTTAGTTTCTTCTTCTCCTACCTATTTTCTTTTCCCTCATCTATCTATCTTTTCGAAACTCGATCGTTCGACATGTTATACAATGAGCGTATTTATGTTGATTTTTGAGGGTCGAAAGGGCGGGTCGTCACACTATTAATTCACGTTTCCTTCTAAAAACAATTCCCCCATTAATTATCCAATTAATTAGATAATACACACACACTATGTATATTCAATATTAATTGATTCTTATACGTTATGGTCTCTTACCTATTTGAACAGGTCAATTAATACCTCTATTAATCGATTGTATATAAAAGTAATACTTTTTAATTTATTCTTTTTAACTTACCTTCATTATAAATTTAATTACACGGTTTGATTTTTGTATGCATTCCAATTTTTTTTCTTTTGAACTTGGAAACAAATAATCCTATAACTGGTGTTTTCTTCTACCTAATTAATTTACATTATTAGCTATTGTAATAATGGCATATCTTTGATTAATTGACATCCTTTTAAAACGCTCAACCGATTGAATTAATTGTCATGTTTTTCCATTTTAATCGATATCCAAATTAATTCCTATGCGTCATTCAGTTACACATTTATTAGTTGTATATATTTAAACCGCCAGTTCATTACCCAATTAATTGACATATAAGTTTCTCTCTCTTATTAGTTGACACTTACTTGGTGTTCTTAATTAATTTCTTACTTGATTGATTGCATCAATTATAAATTAATATATGTGTATTATCATTTAATTTATTCTCCACATACATTTCGCTTTATTAGAAGATTCCTTAATAAATTAATGTTATAAATGTGACATATTCTCTGACTAGTCAATGCCTCTATGTCTCTTAATTAATTCCCTTTTTTATTGATTGATGCGTTAATTAATCACGCACTCATTGCATGCATAAATCTATGCAACCTCTTAATTCTTAAATGCATATATTTGGCATTTATATTCTGTTTTGCAATTAGTTAATTCAATTGATTTTATTTAATTATATAAAGATGCGGGGTGTTATATTCTCCCACCTATAGGAAATTTCGTCCTCGAAATTCGACACCGGTAAAATTATGCAATTCCTCGCATAAATCACATCCATTTTGTGTACATCTAATTTTTCGAGCACCCGTTCTTTTGTGAAAAAGTGTTATTCAATACAAAATATATGCATGTACATGAATTTCTAAGCGGTACCTTCTGTATGAATGCTTTGCTTCTTTAAAAATTATTTTTAAAACATAATGTACACATCCTAAATATACTTGCAATTTTATATGAATGCAATATTTTGAAAATCTAAAACACTTTTCTTCCAATTTTTCCCACACTCCTATTGAGTATGGGTGTAGTTCAACGAATTTTGCATCCAAACCCTACCATACAACTTTAACCGTTCGAATTTCAGAAAAATCTAATTTTCTGAATTCGATCTGTTATGTCAGAAAGAAGGTAGAAAACGGAAAAACTTCATATTTCTCTGATCTTCTTTTGTGCACATCTTCCTCCATACTCAGGATTTAGGCTACTATTCTTAAAAAATATATTTACTTCCCCATGCACAGTTTACATAAGAAAGTATCTCTTTTTAAATTTTTCTGTTGATGTTTCTGTCGCTTTATTTTTAATTTTGTTAATTTTATTTTAGTTATCTTATTTTTCTTTTACTCTTTTTCTTATATACAACAACTAAACACAACTATCATCTAGGGCAAGGAGGTCTAGGTCCATGCCCACTTTAACACAAAAAGGCCCTACTCTAGGAAACCAAGTAATTCATATGCTCCTCCTACCGCCTATTACTTGTTAAAATACGTTGTATTACTCATGACGAATAAGATGAATTCATCTCTTCTATTCCATTCTAAAAAAAGAATAACTAAGTCTCATTTAGTGCAATGGATTGGAGTGTCAATCTATGTAGTCTCTGTCCAAAATGACAACTAAGCTTGAAGAAATTTTCTCTTTACTCTTCATTTTTTCCCAGCTAAGGTCTAATTTTCCCACCATGCTTGTCTTACTATCTTACTAATAAAACTTCACTATTCTTCTATAGTCTACACACATTAAGCAACATTTCTAGGTTTTCACTAGTGTCTTATACACCTTACAAGAACTTAATTGTTACTACTAGGATTAACTACTGCTATAGCCTTGTACTTTTTCCATTACACCTAGAAAATGATTCATATCTACTTCATATTTAAAAGACTGGTTCGATTTGGTATTTATCATTTTACTTTAAATATTGAAGCATCTAAATTTTTGAAATGTCGAATCCTAAATTTATTGCCTTTAAAAGTGTTATTTTAAAATTTTCTGTTAAATTCAACGGTACCAGGTTACTTAAAGTTTTATCTTTTCAAAAACATATTTACTTTTCCACCAAACCATATTTCTCTTTTTTTTTCTCGACTTAAAAAAATGTCCTCACATATTTTTAAAATATCATTTTCCCCCATAGATTTTCAAATTTACAAAGAATGGAGTAGATAAGAATGATTATTTTATATAAATCTCTTAATGAATTTCTAACTTACTATGCTTAATGGTTTTATATCTTACTTTATTGGAATTACTTTCTCTCATGAGAAACCCTTAACACTAAAACCTTCTATGTATACTTCAGAGGAGGATTTCAAGTTTATGTGAACGTATAAGGAATTTATTTTATATTTTATCGAAATAGGCTATATAAAATATGGCACTTTCCATACCTTGTACATCTCTTTCATGTCTTCCTTATAACTTGCATAAAACATCTTTATTTATGGTTCATAGAAAATTTTATCATTTTTAATTTCATTCCAATAGATTAAAGTATGTTTACTCTATATTCACTTAGATAAGATATTTCCGACTAAATTCGCTAATTTATCGTACATTATTTTTCTTCAAAGAACTCATTTTCAAAACCGCTTTATAACTAGAAAATATTTTCATATACTTATTAAAATAGTAAGTGCACATACAAAACACTTTAGAAATTATCTCCAAAACTCATTTGGATCAACAAAATTATTGCGCAGAACACCATTACTACAACCCAAATATACTAGTTTATGGATTAAATTAAAATAAACATTAATAAATCTCATATGCTATGTTAAAAACATTTCCTTTGGGAGTCACCTACTATAAAAATAGTGTCATAGTATATGCTTCCTTTATTTTTACCGAAAACATTTATTAGAACAATAAAGGTTGTAACTTATGCTTTCGATACTTAACACACTATAGGTTTTTATATTTAAAATCTTTGTTCACCTACAAGGAAACTAGCAAGCTATACACACTCTATAATTCTTCAAAAATAATTTCACTTTTAATAAAATTTACATCGTATAGAAACCGATTTAAATTTCGTACTACTTTTTTTTTCAAAAACCCAATGTTTAAGTCTTCAAATATATTAACAATTATACTTTTCAACTTTTCAATTCCAAAAGTTTCATTTTAATGGGCTAGACATAAAATGGATTTTCTTCTTACTCAATCCTCTTATTTCTTTCAAAATTAAAACACTCTCTCTGCTATCCCTGGGGAATTCTCCACTTCCTATAACATATGGTACCAATCTTCTCTCAAAACATGGCTTATTTGTATGCTATAAATCGATAATTAACATAGGGTTCAACATACATGGTTCATCACAAACCCAATTAGCAAACTATGCACAAATATACTTCTAAAACTTTCCACATGCTAAAATCTATGGTTGTTTAGATTTTAGTACATAATATATTTATATTTTATTCAAAAATACAAATACATTCACTCACTATCTACCTAGGAACTCTAAATCTTGACTTTGATACCAAATGTAACAACCCGAATTTCAGCGGTTCGGATTTTTCGTAAAAAGGAAAAAAACCAAGCCAACAAAAAGCCTAAGTTGGGTATCTGGTATCCTACAAATATGCAAAGATAAGTATACCACAGCTCAATTAATTATCTCATAGCGGAATTGACTAAAATATAATAGTAAGTAAATACCTACCTAAATAATAACACTTTCTAAGCAAGTGTCGTAAAGCTGAGTAGTCTCTGCCATCTACCTAACCAGTAGGATGTTATGAGGAGGGAGTCAGAACAAAAGTTCTGATGAATGAATAAATTATATACTTCTACGCTTAATTCTGCATATATCGTTTTATTTCCATTTAATCTTATATTAGGTTCATTAGAATACAATACTCTCGCCTCTGTTCGTGAACCGTGCCCATTTACTCCATAATAGATTAAAACCTAATAACTAATATATACATATATGTAGCTATATGCCCAATGGTCGTATTGGTCCTAGGTACTACCCATGTTACCCTCTGTATCCTCCTCGAAAAGAGTTCCATCGTCTAGCTTCGAGAGCGTTCCGTAACTACATCTGTAAAGGACCGCTTCATAAGCCTACAATATAGATGCTCCACTACTTACTATAAAAACGTAAATCGTGTCCGCACTAGGCTATATCAGTGCTCGGATATCTACAATGTACCACCCAGTGCGTACATTGATGACTACCTAATCGTTCTGCCTACTATTTGAATCTCGCCAACAAGGCTTTCCTTGTACGAAACTCAGTCAGGGATTTTCTATATCTGTAAAGGGCTGCTTTGCTAGGCCTACAATACAGATATTCTAGTTGGTCTGTCCCTTTCTCATCGTGGCTGTGGCCCCATGCAGCCACCCTTCAACTAATCAAAAGATTTCTAAAGAGTTAAGTGGTTGTTCCTTACTGTAAAAAATCTATCATCTAATTGGGGTGCCCCTCCATCCAATGTCTCAATAGTGAAATAATCATTGGCCTGTTGGTTTAACTATAGTCTTTCTCGAAATTGCTCTTGGTCTTGATGCTGGTCGATATTCGCATGCGACTATCCTTAACCTTACTTACAAGTATTTGACATACGAATACCCTACTCCGAATGCCAATCCCTTCTAACTGCCTGCAAAGGTCCGCTTCGTTAGGCCTACAATGCAAATGCAGTCAAGGCATACTCTCTTGATGGAACACCTACAGACATACCTATAGGGATGCAACTTCGTTAGGCCTGTCCAGATAGGCATCCTAGAGTATCCTCACGTCCTATTGAGGTCTCATACTTTTTTAAAGCCCAAAAATACTAAGTTGGACGTGCTTCTCCATTGCTAAAATCCATGATGAACAACTTCGTTAGGCGCTTCATCCGTTAGGTTGCTCCAAACGCATTTTGATTCTTTTATTTGACCCTATGTCTATTCTTTCAATTTGCATTTAGTTTGATTTCTTATTTTATTGGCTACTTATTTTAATTTAATTAGCATATTCTTATCCTCATCTCACTTCTAACCATTATGAGATAATCATAGGTCTAATAGCGAATGCTGTTAGTATGAGCCACAATCACTATCTTGCTTGTTTGACTTAATATATAAATCCCTAAGTTTAATAAAATAAGCCTTTTCTTATTATTTCTGTGTTATTTGCTTATCAACTTATAATATAATTTGTTTAAATAAGCTTCTATCATTATTATCTACTATCATTGCTTAGCAATTTATTATAAATCTCAAGATAAGCTTTTCCGTTCTTATTTCATAATTCTAACTTATGTTGTAATTCTACTCGTAGTTATTACCTTTTCTTCTTTTTTAGTCTGTTATGTAATTACAAGCATTTCTTGTCTACTCTAGTCTTCCATCTTTTATTGTGATATAGAATTCTTAATTCTCTAAAATTACATAATTCACTTATCATAATAGTTGCTAGTTAAATAGCCTGCATTATAAATGCAGACTTAGGCTCCTTAAATATTTTTATAGCCTTAAATTCTTAAATTAATAATTTTCTTGTTTCAAATCATACTTTACTTTATTGTCCGCTATTTAAGAAAGTAATTCTATTTTATTTGGTTGGTTATGAAAACTATATAATCCATTTCCATATCTTAAAATTGAATAATACTATAAACAATAATCCGTAACTGCAAGGTATCTCTTTTACTATTTGGAGTAGTGTAAAATACAGTGGTTTCTCCATTTTACATTATTTCCCCTTTTATTTCTTTTATTCTGGAAGTTACATTTATCGTTATCTTTTAGATATTAAGTTATGGAATTTTATCCTATTTTCTTAACCGACCAATTAATCTAATAATTACTCCTAAAATAACCTTTTCCATTTTAATGTAATTTATTATTGTAATTCTATTCCTCCACCTTTATTATTTTACATCTAATTTCATTACAGTTTTTTAAATTATATAATCCATATTCACGTTTAATTTATTGTAACGACCCGTAAATTTCGATAATTAAAGTGTTAATTAAATAGGATTTTTGTAATTAATTTTTAGTAGAAATATAATTGTTATAATAGGTAACGAAGTAAATGTTAATAATTAACCTATGAAAGATTACAATTATTGTAATAGACTTAATTATCAAAAAATTTGAATTTAATAAACCCTATTCATTTGGAACATTGTTTATTGATATGCAAAAGTATAATAAACAAGTTATTACAAGAGATTGAAATTTAAATAGAATTCTAATGAATGAATAGTGAAAAGGATTTTACAGGTATATAATTTAATACGAGAACGGAAAGTATTTAATTGATTATGTAATAAAAACATTGTAATGGTAATTGGAATAAATTAAGGAATATGTTAGTTTAAGTTTATTATTAATAATTTGAAAGGAAATCCAATCAATTCAAGTTAAAAGTTACAAATATAATACAAGAGAACTAATAAATTTTGGAACGTATATTTAATTTAAATGGAAATATTAAAGTTTGACAATAACAGAAATTTAGGTAATAAAGTTAGTATAAGTTGATAAATAATAACCAAATAAGGATATAACATTTATATAAATAAAGTTGGAACAAATTTGATACAGAGAAATAAATGTAAACATTTAATATGTTAATTAATGTTGGTTAATGATAACGTTACTTGGTGATTAATTATATAGTAACGGAAGTGTGAACGTAATGTAATAAAAGCGTAGATTTAGGTTAAGTAATAATTTGTGGATTTGGGGAATAAGTTGGAATTTTGATAATTAATACGAAAAGTATGTAAAGTAAGTTATAGTATGTAAAGTAAGCTATAGAATGTAAAGTAATTAATTGAATGTAAATTTAATGTTGTAAAATTTTTATAGCAGGTGAAGTATTTTAAAACCTTAATTTATACATTTAATTGATAGAAGTGCACTTAGGAATATAATATTTATTCTAATTAATGTAAATAGGGGTATGTTAATGCAAGGAAATAAATTGGCGTTATATATAGAATTATGTTAGTTATTACACAATAAGTGGAAATGAAAGAGTTAATACGGATAAAAGTGAATCGGAAAATATGAATGCAATAGTGTGAATCCAATATTTAATCCATATAATTGGAAATAAAGATTCGTTAATTTAATTAAATAGATAATTTCTGAATTTGAATGGAATTAAGGGAATTTCTGAAATCGATAAATTTAGCAACTTTCAATTAACTTTCAATTTGTTAAACTATTGTAATTGATTTAGAAATATAAAGTTGTTTATTTATTTGAAGTTAAATTTTGAAATTGGGTTATTTCAATTAAATGGGAATTAAATGTTAAATATTACATTAATTGAGTTTAAGTTGAAAATCTAGAATAACAGTATATTAGACCATTAACCAATGCTAATTTATCTACTTGGTGATAATGAAATGAATTAAAGAATTTAAAAACCAAATAAATGAAGTTCATGGGCAATTAAGTTTAATTACCGGATAAACTGAAATTTTAAAACTTAGTGTTGTAAATTTGGAATTTTTAACGATAAATGAATGTAGAGATTGGTTAAAGGATTCTAGATTTACCAAGTAACCCAAACTGATAAAATTTGAAAATAATTTAGAGTTGAATTGGTAAATTTGATTAATTTGATTAATTTGACTAATTTTTAATTTATTTAATTGATATAAAATAGCCATTTTGGTCACGGACTCGGATTTCGACGAAACTAGTTTCATCGGATCCATAACAGTGAATTATTGTAGGGTTTCAAGTTTCGTAGCGTTCGGACTTGTTGTTTGATCGTACGAACGCGAAACGCCTTAAAATCGATTTAATTGAAATCAATTTAAGAATATTGATTTCAGCATAACTTCTTCATACGGTGGAATTTGGACGTGAAACTTTTTCCATCGCATTCATAATATTTTGAAACACCTATTTCGATATATGGGTTTACCCAATTTCGTTCCGGGATCAGAACGGGCTTTTTGGGCCACGTTAGCGGTAGCACGTATATCTATCAACCCGATCCATCAATTTTCCAGCTTTATCTATAAATACCTTACTAAACCCTAGCCTCCATCTATTCTCATTTGGTTGTGCGTTCATTTCCTCAGCTCCTCCTCTTCCCAATGGCTGCAGACCAAACCCTAGATCAAATTACAACTTCAAAAATCAAAGTCAAAATTTCAAAGTCCTCAGAAAATTCCGAAAAAATTATATGGTGAAGCTCTTGACGAGCGTAATTCAATGGTGTAATTCGTTTTTCAAAATGATTCACCGTTTACCCAGAAATCACAAATCATTCTCGGCCGTTCGTATTGAATTTTGGTTGATTCAACGGTGGATCTACCTCCGATTGGCGATCGGGTGGTACCGTTGCGTAGATGGTGTTGAGCAGGTCGCAGGGGTGCCGTTTGTTCATCACCAGGGTCGATGGGTTCGCCAGGAATTGGATCTAAAGGGACGGCGGTCGCACTGTGCAAGGAGGCGTCGGAGGTCGCGAAATTTGGGGCCTATGGGCGGTTTTGCATGGGGGTGGCCGTGGTTGGGTCAGATCGGGTCCAGGATGGTTGTGGTTGGCGCGAAAATTGCCTGTAGGTGGCGGCTCAGTTGGAATTAGGGTTCGTTCCCTGTTCTTGTCGCGTGAGTGCTTTCTGGGCGCGTGGGAGAAGGCTACTTTGGGTGACGCGGCGTGAGTTTTACTTTGGTTTATTTTATTTTTTTTAAATTTCTAATTCAATCGTGTTAATTCAAATAACTTTCTCATACGAACACAGTTTCACGCGCGATTTTTTTTGTTAGGATCATAATTAAATTCCAGATTTTTTGACGCTGGTTTGGACAGATTTAGAGATCGTCGAATTTTTGGGTTTAAATCGGATTTAAATTCGATTTAAATCCAAAAGGTGACTGTTTTGACCCACTCACAACTTCTAAGTTTTCTTATGTTTGTTAAATTGATTTGAGATATGAGTAGAAATTTATTCAGGGCTGCTTTGCATATTTTATTCATCATCTCAGTTAAATCGCATTTATTTAATTTAACTGTTAACTAAATTTATTATTGCACATAAATTGACAGTTAAAATTTATTTATTTTGCATATAAACTGCTAGTTAAATAGTTATTTATTTATTTATGTTGAATATAAACCGTTCGTTGATACCTGTTATATTTTATATGCACTATTGATGTTTGTTTAAATTGATGATGATTGAAATAAAATTGGTTGATGATTGATATTGGGTGAATGGGTGTTGTGTTCTATATTATATAAACTGCAAGTTATTATGCGTTTTTATTTCATTCGGGATTGCGGTTTGAAATGATATACAACCACAATTTTTTTTTTAAATTGCGGATTGAAATGATAAATATCCGTATCACTTGACCATAGGGTAGAAAATTATATACAGACATCGCGGCATATATATAAAATTATTTTTTGAAAGAATTTCTTGGTTTTGGATAGGATACGGTTTAATAAATATTAATTTTTGACCTTATATAAAATATTTTTTTATGTACATATATGGTTAAAATATTGAATTTAAGCTGTGTATAAATTTGTTAAATAAAATAAATTAGATGAATAATGGAGTTTGATTATTTATATTATATGGTTAAGTACATGTTAAGATATTGAGAATGTATAGAGTTTTTAATGTTTTAGATCAATTTCTATTGGGAGTTAAGTTGAAATTTCATTTGGAATCGAGCTTAATTAAGAATTTAACTTCATAAGTTGATGTAGAATTTATTAACTTGAAATTTTAAAAGGTATGATATTTATAACTGAAATTTTATTCAAGATGGATTAAATGAATATTTCTAGTATAAATAAATAGGAGGAAATTTTGATAGTTAAAAGTAATTTGAGTTTATTTAAAAAGATTTCGGATTTATTATGCCAATATTTCAAAATAAATAATAGGACTTTAAATTATTGAATAGAAATTTCCAACCTTAGTTCCAATTATTTAATATTAAAAGTTTGAAATATATTGAAACTGAAGTGGTTTATTGAAACTGAAAGCGTTGTTACATTTATGGATTTTGACTTAATCTTAAATGAAATAAATGTTAAGTCGCGGAAATTATTTTATTTTATAAAGTAATATAAAATCAACTATTTTATTCTATATACTGTTGAATATCCAAAACCATTCAAGTTTTAGAAGTTATGGTTTTAAAGCTATGAATTTCGAAGTATTATGCTTGGAAAGTTATAATCCAAATGTTTGGTTTCCAGATATTATAAATTTTAAGCAGTATGATTTTGGAAAAGAAATATATTTGAAATAAAAATGATATTATTGATTTGGGTTTTATAAAAATAATATCGAAATGAGTTGTTTTCGAAATGGGAATGATATCGTATTTATGGGTTTTGAAATGGATAATTATTTTCTTGTTTTAAAGTATAAGCTATTTTAAAGACCGCGGTGTTATAATAAAGTTTGGTTGTTGAAGAGACCGGGATCGGAAGTTGTCATACTCTCTGTCAACCCCGAAAACCACTTTAACAACCGTGTACGCGGTGGAGATTTCAGAATGAAGTAGGATGGTGGTGGCGTTTCCTTTAAGGTAAATACGTGGACCCGACTCCCGCGAGTTGGCATAAGCTGGCTAAAACAGGAGCGATCGACGGGTTAATAAGGTAACACCTTTGATCGGACACATCCCTTCGATATTATACTTTGACTTTGGATTGATTTCGGTGGCCACTTTTGATTTTATTTGGGGGTGTGGCTCGAGGTGGGCGCTAGCTGCGCGCTACGCGTTACCACCGACCCGAAAGCGTAATTGGTATATCTACCCTGGCATTGCCTAGTTGTGCCGTGTGACCTACCCTATCGCGCCTTATACGAGTTTGGATTTCTCCCGTAGCCCGTGTGGTATCCTCTAGCGGCTTCCCGATCAGGAGGGACTATGATATTGGATGGACTACTGGGACTATTACGTGTTAAGGGCTATATGGCTAACCCCTTAATGCTAAGAAAAAAGTAAGTTTATTTTATAAATAGACACTATTATAATAGCTAAATATACTACATAGTAAATAATTTAACGGATTCTTAAGAGATGTGAATCCCGAGCATCTCTTGTGTTACTGCACTCATATTTATTTCTATTAATTTAACTTACATAAGATCTTTTAGTTCTGACTTGAGTGTTTTGTCTTTTCAACTCGCTCGAGTCAGTCCGAGCGTTTCAGGGTTTGAAGATTTAGCTCTGGATGACGAAGACAAAGATTTGTATTATTATTATTTATACTATTGCACTACACTATTAAATTCCGCTGCATTGATATTTATTGGTATGTGAACTCTGATATTTATTGTATAAAGAAGAATCAAATGTTTTGTAAACAGTTTTATGAAATGTATAATTATTATTATATTTTATCCTTCCGCTGTGAGATTCTGTTTTCTTTTTATTTCTTCCTTGTTTTCTTATTTACCCCATAACAATCCTCCCTTCTGTATGGTTTAAATTGGCACGTGTGTCGATTTAAAGCGTGCGAAAAGGCGGGTTGTTACATCTGGTATCAGAGCGAGGTTTAGCGATAAACCTTAACTTTGTGGGGCTTGACTCTTTATTAATATGGTAGTAATACCCTATAGGAGTCGCTGAGTGTATATATATGAGAGAGCGTATTTGTTAGTGTTATAAAAAGATTTTACTATTGCGTTAATCCGTTCCGCTTCGTATTTATAAATTCTGGTTGATGCATGGGAAGCTGTGACATGAATAGGGATTTCTAAACACTTAATAGGACAAACCGACATAATATTTGTTTTATATAGGTGAATGAAATAAGTTTGCCTGTTATATTTTCTATATAAAATAATTTTTTTTAAATAACATCTATATTTGGCTGCAATAGATTGGTTGTTAGGTAATAAAGTGTATAAATAATAATAGAAATAAGATTGAAAAATAAAATAAATGAAATTTGGAAATTTAGAACTTAAGATCCAGGGTTTTGAAATTTCTCGAACAAATTTTTGGAACATAATAATATTGTTTATGAGCATTTTCTGATATAAATATTTAATATAATTCGGAAGAATTGTTTTAAAGAAGATTTTCGAAAAAAAATAAGTTTTGTACTTTCCTCTCTGTTGCTGGAAAATAATTTCGGTGATGGCGGCCGCATCACCGACTTTTATTTTCGAGTTTCGAAGGGGGAAGGCCACTGTAGTAGTTTTACTGTAAATTCATTTTGAAAAAAAATTTAAATTTTGAATTGTTTAAATATAATTAGGGATATATAAGTTGTAAGAATATATTTATCTATTATTTTAAAATAATTTAAAATTTAACCCGGTATTAAATTCTCAAATTTCCGTTAATTGATTCTTTCAATTATTGTAGTGAAATGAAAGGTAAGTGATTAATAAATTGAAACCTCTAATTTAGGTAAGAGATTTAATGCTAAGTTTGTAACGACCTGATAAATTTATGATATTTTTATAAATTTAATTTATATGTTTGCTAATTTAATCCAGTATAAAATTAAAGTCTTAGGATTTTAAAAGGATGAATGTAGGAGTTAGATAGTAACTGTAATTACAGGTAGAGATTTAAAAGGTTATATGACATAGATTTGAAAATAACTGAAAGTTGTGTTGTAGTTATAAGTCTTAATTTGTTGGTTTAATGGTATTAATGTAACAATAACTGAATTGGATTACATACACACAAACATTTGAAAAATTTATTAGGTGGACTAAATTGGTTAAAGTTCATAAGTTGTGCATTTCAATTTAGTAGAAATTCTAAACGATAAACGAAGATTTAAATAAACGCTAAATTAAAACTATGTAAAATGGTGACTTAAGGCCTAGTTATAGGAATTGGAATATAATCCAAAATTTAATTAATGATAGTAACGTAGTATTAGCTAATAAATAGATTTCAATGCAGTAACCAAATGAAAGGAATAGGAATGAATATATATATTGAATAGGAATGAATATATATATTGGTTTGAAATGAAATAAAAATGTGTCACATTTAGATGGAGTAAAATTTAAGAAACCTATAAATGTGGAATCAGTAAACATTTGTAAAAAATATTGCCTAGAATAAAATTCATTTAATATAAGAATTCAAAGGTGGAAGATTTACATTTGGATTGAAAGGTATAATTAATTGAATTGGTGATTTGGGAATTTAATCCAAGGGTTACTCTAAAAATAAATACGGATAAAAAGAGGTTAAACTAAGGAGGGGCATTAATTGATTTTAAGGCTTATTTAATACGTTAATAGGCAAGACTCCGCATTCATACATTTATACAAAGCTAAATAGAAGCACAAGTGTGATATAATGTAAATAGATGGATATCAACCTTTATTTATATGTTAATGGGATTTAATTTCTATTGTATAAAAACCGCAATTTAATGAAGATTGAAATAGCTAATTCATACGTTAGTTGATTTAGCTGGAATATGAAGATATTTAATGGAATAGTGAAATCAAATGGGAATGGGTTTCCATTGTTCATTTGAATTCACATTCATCATAAAAACTTATTTGAAAACCAAAGGAATAATAAAGGAATCAAGACTTAATTAGTAATTTGGATTTAAGACATGGCAATTTGGATTTATTGCAACATTTAATACCATAGAATTTAGTAAAGCTTATTCAAATTTTAGTTGACCATTTGTGATATAACTTTTTGAAAACAAGACTTTATTTATGAATTGAGTATTTGATTCAACGAATGGTAATTACTTCATTTAAAAATGGAATTTAACGTAAATTAGTACGTTATTAAAGTTAAATGAAAGCTGTAAACATTTGACTTAGAGAACAATTGAGTGAAATCTTAACTAATGTAAACTTCATCATATTGACATCCATAACTGTGAATCATAGGAAGAAGGTAAATAAATGAACTTAACCAAACTATTTATGTTGAATATTGAAAATTTGAATAAATAAATAGTTAAGAAAATTAAGGGAATGGGAATAAAAATTTATTTATAATTTGGAATTTTAATTACGGTGAAAAGGGTTAACTGCAATTAAAAGTAAGTTGAGATGGAAATCAAGTTATTTATTTAATTTGGTTTAAGATGAGAGTGTATAAGTATAAGATTAGGTAATTTGTGAGAATAAATTTATAATTCCCGAATAATAAGAAAACGCAGAGGTTAACACTGCGAAATTTATATACTTATAAATTTTAATTCACATCCAAGCTTGCTAAATTATTTGGAATTGATTGGATTATATAAGTAATGAAATTTGGCCAATATTTAAAGTTGAAAGAAAATTTGGATTTTATGATTAATTTTAATTTATTTAATAAATATTAAAAATAGCCATTTTTGTCACGGACTCGGATTTCGACGAAAACAGTTTCATCGGATCCGTAACGGTGAATTATAATAATGTTTCAAGTTTCGTTGCGATCGGACTTGTCGTTTGATCGTACGGACTCGAAACGCCTTGAAATTTACGCATTTTGAAATCAATTTGAAATTTTGTTTTTTTAGCATAACTTCTTCATACGATCGAATTTGGTCACGAAACTTTTTCCATCGCGTTCAGAATATTTTAAAACACCTATTTGGATATATAGTTTTAACAAATTCGACTCCGGAGGCATGGCGGGCTTTTTGGACCATGGTTTGTCACGCACGTTCGCGTATCCAGTCTAGCTACCCTACCTCTAGCCTATCTATAAATATACATCTATAAACCCTAGCTCCTTTCTTTTTCATTTGCTGTAAGTTCATTTCTTCACTCTTTTCTCTTTCCCAAATGTATACATCTCAGATCCAATTCCAGATCCATCCACAGTTCAAAATCAAAAGTCAAAACTCAAAAATTTCAGAAAATTCCAGAAAAAATATATGTTGAAGTATTCGATACGCGTAATATACTGGTGAAATTCGTTTTTCAATTGGAGCTGTCGTTTATCCAGAATAAATTCAAACAGCCCCAAAACCGTTCATCATCGCCGTAACAAAAGTTGTCGGATCGGAAAAACATTTCTGGGTTTTGGAGAGGGAACCGAGGGGATCGCATCTGTGTAGTTTGTTTCGAGTTTCAACGGTTGGATTGGCGGGAATTTTCGATTAGGGTTGATAAAGTATGGGTTGCGTGCGTGTTTTCCTCTGTTCGAAGGTGCGTGCGTTGCTGTAGCTATACGCTTCTCTTTAGGTGACGTGGCTTGTGAAGGTGAATGTGTGTCATTTGTTTATTTCCAATTTTTGAATTCAATCACCATTTTTCGCCATAACTTTCTCATACGAAGTCGGATTCACACGAAATTTTTTTTGTTAGGATCGTAATTTAATTCCGGACTCGATGACGCTGGTTTGGACGAATTCTGAGACGGGCGAATTTTTGGGTTTAAATCGGGTTTGAATTCGATTTAAAATTCAAAAGGTGAGTGTTTTAACCCACTCACAACTACTAGAAGCTTTTATGTTTGTTAAATAAATTTTAGAAATGAATAGAAATTTATTTATGAGCTTTTGGCATGTTATTTCATTCATATCTGTTGAATTGCATTTTTTTGAATGTAACTGTTAATTTAATTGATTTATTGCGTATTAATTGGCTGTTAGAAATTATTGTTGCATATGAACTGCTAGTTAACAGTTATATAAATTATTGGGGAATATAAACTGTTAGATAAATAGTTGATAAATCTAAATTGAAGAAAACTGCTAGTTATTACCTGTTGTATATTACCAAACACATATTGTTATTGATAGATGTTTGTGATTGGATGATGGATGTTTTGTGATTGGATTATGGATGTGTTGTTGAATGGATGTTTATTTGGATATCATTAAACTGCAAGTTAGCATACATTTCACATTTCATTCGGGATTGTGGTTTGAAATGATAAAACCGCAAAGTTTTATTTTTTAAATTGCGGATTGAAATGATAAATATCCGTATCACTTGACCATAGGATAGAAAATTATATACAGGCACCGCGATCTATATATAACTATTTTAATGTGATTTCTATGGTTTGGATTGAATACGGTCTATAAATCTTAAATTTATATTGTATAAATATTTTATTCCATATTTATATACCTATGAAGTTGAAATTTTGAAATTAAAAGGAATATAAATTTCTTTATTGAAAATGGAAGAAATTTAGAAAATGGAGTTTGGTAAATTTATATCCTATGTTTAAATGTAAAGTTGGAAATTTTAAGATATGATATTTGTAATTGGATTTTCCCAAAATAAATAGAAATGGATATTCTAGTATAATTTGAAGTGGAAAAATTCTATATATATATATATATATATTTTACTAGAAATTGAAGTCTTATTAATTATGGATTTTATGTGAATGGTCAAGATTAATTAATAGAATATTGATTTTGAAAGGATAAAAATCCAACTTTAGTTGAAATATTAATGCTCAAAAATGGATATAAATATATATAAAATTGAAATGGTTTTGGGACTTGAAGTAATATTTTGGACTTTGGTTTAACTTTAAAACAAGAAATATTTGGAAAGCCATGTAATTTATTCTTTATAAGGCAACGGTAAAGTTAAACCTTTTTAATTCGCATACCGTTGAATATCCAAACCATTTAGTTTTGAAAATAATGGTTTTAAAATACTATGGATTTTCGAAGAATTATGTTGAAAGTTACAAACAAAATATTGGTCACATGGGATATTAAATAATAAAAAGTGACATAATTTTTGGAAAGGAAAATTTTATTTGGGAAACGATATCATTGATTTGGGCTTTTATAAAATAATATGAAAATAAATGGTTTGTGTTTTTAAAGAAGAAATGATATCGTAATATTATGGTTTGAAATGGATTATATTCTGGTTTTAAAGTATAAACTATTTTTAAATAACCGCGGTGTTATAATAACGATGGGTTGGCAAAGAGACCGGGATCGGATATGGACATACTCTCTGTCGATACCGAAAACCACTTTGACTAACCGTGTACGCGGTGGAGTTCCAGAATGAAGTAGGTGGTGGCGACGTTTCCTGTAAGGTAAATACGTGGACCCAACTCCCGTGAGTTGGCATAAGGTGGCTAAAACAGGAGCGATTCTCAGGCCAATGAGGTCATTCCTCTGATCGGACGCTCCTCTTCGATATTATACTTTGACTTGGATTGATTCAGTGGCCACTTCTATATTTTGATTTTGGGGGAGTTAGTTCGAGGTGGGCGGCAGCTGCGCGCTGCGCGTTACCATCAGCCTGGATAGCAATTGGTATATCTACCCTGGCATTGCCTAGTTGTGCCGTGTCACCTACCCTATCGCGCCTTGTACGAGTTTGGTTTTCTCCCGTAGCCCGTGTGGTATCCTCTAGTGGCTTCCCGATCAGGAGGGACTATGATATTGGATGGACTACTGGGACTATTACGTGTTAAGGGCTATATGGGTAACCCCTTAACGCTATTAAAAAGTAAGTTTATTTTATAAATAGACACTATTATAATAGCGCAATATACTACATAGTAAATAGTTTAACGGATCCTTAGGAGATGTAAATCCCGAACATCTCTTGAGTTACTGTACCCATATTTATTTCTGTTTATTTAACTCACATAAGATTTTCTAGTCTGACTCGAGTGTTTTTGTCTTTTCAAATTCGCTCGGGTCAGTCCGAGCGTTTCAGGATAGCAGATTTTAGCTTTGGAGGACGAAGACGAAGAATCAGTATTATTCTATATATAGTATTGCACCACACTCTTTTTATTCCGCTGCATTGTTGTATTGGTATGTGTAACTCTGATGTTCATTGTATAAGTGAAATAACTGTTTTGTAAACTGTTTTGAACTGTATATTTATTATTATATTTTATCCTTCCGCTGTGAGATTCTATTTTGTTTTATTCCTTCTCTGTTTTTCTTATTTACCCATAACAATCCGCCCTTGCGTATGCTTTGAATTGGCACGTGTGTCGTTTTAAAGTGTGCGAAAAGGCGGGATGTTACATCTGGTATTAGAGCTTTGGTTTAGCGATAAACCTTGGCTTTGTGGGGTTTGACTCTTTGTTAATAGGGTAGTAATATCCTATGGGAGTCGCTGAGTGTATATATATGAGAGAGCGTACTTGTTAGTATTGATAAAAAGATTTTAATATTGTGTTAATCTGTTCCGCTTTGTATTTATGAATTCTGGTTGATGCATAGGACGCTATGCCATCAATAGGGATTTTTAAACACTTAATAGGACAGACCGACATAATATTTGTTTTTAATATAGGTGAATGAAATAATTTCGCCTATTATATTTTCTATATATAAAAATTATTTTATAAACATATATATATATTTGGTTGCTATAGATTGGGTGTTAGGAAATAAAATATTTATAATAACTGAAGCTAGGTGAAATCATAATAAACCCAATTTGGAGATTTTAGAACTTAAGTCCGGGATTTTTCCGAATTCGTTTTTAAAGAATTTATGAGATATAATGATTCGGTTTACAAGTATTTTCTTATGTAAATATTTAGCATAATTCGGAAAAAAAAAAACTGTTTAAAGAAGATTTTGGAAAATTTTTATTTTGTACTTTCTTCTCTGTCGCTGGAAAATAAATTCGGTGATGACGGCCGCATCATCGACTTTCATTTTCGAGTTTCGAAGAGGAAAGGCCACTGTAGTAAATTCTACTACAGATTTATTTTAGAACTTTCTAAAAATTTTCTTTTATTGTTCTAACTATAATTAGAGATATTGAGTAGTAAGAACTTATTTATCTATTATTTTGAAATAAATGGAAATTCAACTCGGTATTTAATTCTAAAATTTTCCGTTAACTAATTGAAAATTTTAGTGAAATAAAAGTTAGGTAATAAATGAATTGAAACCCCTAATTGAAATAAGAGAATTAATGCTAAGGATAAAGGAAGATAAATATTTTAACTTATGAATATTGGTAAAGACTTAGTGAATAATCAATGAATTAAAAGAATGGAGATTTAACTTGTATAAGGTTCAACTGCATTTCTTTAACATAAATAACTTACCCAAATATAAAAGTTGAAATGTTAAACAAGAAACTAGAATTGAATATTTTACAAGTAGGGATTTAGGAATAATGAAGTATTCAATAAATTACGGTTATAACAAGAATTTAATGGTATAAACTTAGGTTATAACTTTATTGAAAATAAAGTTAAGAATTAGTAATAGATGATTGGAACCTGAGTGTATAACATGAAATTCAAAATAAGAATTTATTATATGAGTATTCACTTAAGTATGTTTTATCTCCCCTATTCTAATATAATGGAAAGTAGGAAAATTTAATGACTGCAATTCATAGTTAATGAATGTTATTAATGAGAATTCAAGGGAAATCTTACAAGTGAAGATATTCAAAATATTTGTTGTTATTAATGAGAATTTATTTTATAGACTTAAGTAATAAAAGGAAACTTAAGTAATAAAAAGGAAATACAAATATAATGAATTTGGTGATAATTGGAAAATAAACTTGTAAGAAACAAAGAAATCCCTCATAAATGAAGGAAAGAAAAATCAAAACACTGAATTATGAAATAAATGTATAATGAGATATTTTGGTGTTGATTTGAATTGTTGGTTGATGTATGTTGTTGGGTAAGGAATTATGGAGTTGTTAGATTTACAAATAATCTATCTTTGTTCCATCTTAGGCTGTTGAGCAACGGATGCACTTGATAGTTATTCTTCATTCGTACAACTTCAGAATCTGAACCCGAACAACTAATTGTCGTTTGATTTAAATGATTGGTTGTTGTATGTGGTTGTGCTGTTTGTTAAAATGTATGGTTGTTGCATTTGATTGAGTATGAATGATTGAATCCACTTGAATAGTTCATTTAAAATAAATATTTAACCTTTTAGATTTTATTAGTAAATACAGGTGTTGGAAGCAACTGCTACTGCTGTTGGTTCCAAAATAATAAAGCGTATATTGCCCGACAATAGGTACGTTTTCGGATTACGTTTAAAGCGATATTTTATATATTTTTCCCGTGTTGGGATATAATATTTTGATTATATATGTAATATACTTGTATATTTGGATATTATATTTTCTCCAGAGTCCCTCCGTACAAAGGAGACTCTGCCAAAATTTTCGAAAATTTTGGACTTAGAATTTTGTTAAAATATTTTTCCAACTTTAATAACTCAAGTATTAAAGGATATAATGATTATAAAACAGGAATATTTCATTTAGGAGGATTAATCCACGAAAATATTGTTTATAAATTAAAAATTGAAATAAAAAGTACTGTTTATTCTTCCTTCTCCCTTCTTTTTTCCTTTTCGGGGACGAAAAGTTTTGAGTGGGGGAGATTGTAACGACCTGATAAATTTATGATATTTTTATAAATTTAATTTATATGTTTGCTAATTTAATCCAGTATAAAATTAAAGTCTTAGGATTTTAAAAGGATGAATGTAGGAGTTAGATAGTAACTGTAATTACAGGTAGAGATTTAAAAGGTTATATGACATAGATTTGAAAATAACTGAAAGTTGTGTTGTAGTTATAAGTCTTAATTTGTTGGTTTAATGGTATTAATGTAACAATAACTGAATTGGATTACATACACACAAACATTTGAAAAATTTATTAGGTGGACTAAATTGGTTAAAGTTCATAAGTTGTGCATTTCAATTTAGTAGAAATTCTAAACGATAAACGAAGATTTAAATAAACGCTATATTAAAACTATGTAAAATGGTGACTTAAGGCCTAGTTATAGGAATTGGAATATAATCCAAAATTTAATTAATGATAGTAACGTAGTATTAGCTAATAAATAGATTTCAATGCAGTAACCAAATGAAAGGAATAGGAATGAATATATATATTGAATAGGAATGAATATATATGTTGGTTTGAAATGAAATAAAAATGTGTCACATTTAGATGGAGTAAAATTTAAGAAACCTATAAATGTGGAATCAGTAAACATTTGTAAAAAATATTGCCTAGAATAAAATTCATTTAATATAAGAATTCAAAGGTGGAAGATTTACATTTGGATTGAAAGGTATAATTAATTGAATTGGTGATTTGGGAATTTAATCCAAGGGTTACTCTAAAAATAAATACGGATAAAAAGAGGTTAAACTAAGGAGGGGCATTAATTGATTTTAAGGCTTATTTAATACGTTAATAGGCAAGACTCCGCATTCATACATTTATACAAAGCTAAATAGAAGCACAAGTGTGATATAATGTAAATAGATGGA
Organism: Allium cepa; assembly: GCA_030765085.1. Classification (NCBI taxonomy): domain Eukaryota; kingdom Viridiplantae; phylum Streptophyta; class Magnoliopsida; order Asparagales; family Amaryllidaceae; genus Allium; species Allium cepa. Next base: position 379,792,786 of record CM060932.1, read on the forward strand.
TATCAACCTTTATTTATATGTTAATGGGATTTAATTTCTATTGTATAAAAACCGCAATTTAATGAAGATTGAAATAGCTAATTCATACGTTAGTTGATTTAGCTGGAATATGAAGATATTTAATGGAATAGTGAAATCAAATGGGAATGGGTTTCCATTGTTCATTTGAATTCACATTCATCATAAAAACTTATTTGAAAACCAAAGGAATAATAAAGGAATCAAGACTTAATTAGTAATTTGGATTTAAGACATGGCAATTTGGATTTATTGCAACATTTAATACCATAGAATTTAGTAAAGCTTATTCAAATTTTAGTTGACCATTTGTGATATAACTTTTTGAAAACAAGACTTTATTTATGAATTGAGTATTTGATTCAACGAATGGTAATTACTTCATTTAAAAATGGAATTTAACGTAAATTAGTACGTTATTAAAGTTAAATGAAAGCTGTAAACATTTGACTTAGAGAACAATTGAGTGAAATCTTAACTAATGTAAACTTCATCATATTGACATCCATAACTGTGAATCATAGGAAGAAGGTAAATAAATGAACTTAACCAAACTATTTATGTTGAATATTGAAAATTTGAATAAATAAATAGTTAAGAAAATTAAGGGAATGGGAATAAAAATTTATTTATAATTTGGAATTTTAATTACGGTGAAAAGGGTTAACTGCAATTAAAAGTAAGTTGAGATGGAAATCAAGTTATTTATTTAATTTGGTTTAAGATGAGAGTGTATAAGTATAAGATTAGGTAATTTGTGAGAATAAATTTATAATTCCCGAATAATAAGAAAACGCAGAGGTTAACACTGCGAAATTTATATACTTATAAATTTTAATTCACATCCAAGCTTGCTAAATTATTTGGAATTGATTGGATTATATAAGTAATGAAATTTGGCCAATATTTAAAGTTGAAAGAAAATTTGGATTTTATGATTAATTTTAATTTATTTAATAAATATTAAAAATAGCCATTTTTGTCACGGACTCGGATTTCGACGAAAACAGTTTCATCGGATCCGTAACGGTGAATTATAATAATGTTTCAAGTTTCGTTGCGATCGGACTTGTCGTTTGATCGTACGGACTCGAAACGCCTTGAAATTTACGCATTTTGAAATCAATTTGAAATTTTGTTTTTTTAGCATAACTTCTTCATACGATCGAATTTGGTCACGAAACTTTTTCCATCGCGTTCAGAATATTTTAAAACACCTATTTGGATATATAGTTTTAACAAATTCGACTCCGGAGGCATGGCGGGCTTTTTGGACCATGGTTTGTCACGCACGTTCGCGTATCCAGTCTAGCTACCCTACCTCTAGCCTATCTATAAATATACATCTATAAACCCTAGCTCCTTTCTTTTTCATTTGCTGTAAGTTCATTTCTTCACTCTTTTCTCTTTCCCAAATGTATACATCTCAGATCCAATTCCAGATCCATCCACAGTTCAAAATCAAAAGTCAAAACTCAAAAATTTCAGAAAATTCCAGAAAAAATATATGTTGAAGTATTCGATACGCGTAATATACTGGTGAAATTCGTTTTTCAATTGGAGCTGTCGTTTATCCAGAATAAATTCAAACAGCCCCAAAACCGTTCATCATCGCCGTAACAAAAGTTGTCGGATCGGAAAAACATTTCTGGGTTTTGGAGAGGGAACCGAGGGGATCGCATCTGTGTAGTTTGTTTCGAGTTTCAACGGTTGGATTGGCGGGAATTTTCGATTAGGGTTGATAAAGTATGGGTTGCGTGCGTGTTTTCCTCTGTTCGAAGGTGCGTGCGTTGCTGTAGCTATACGCTTCTCTTTAGGTGACGTGGCTTGTGAAGGTGAATGTGTGTCATTTGTTTATTTCCAATTTTTGAATTCAATCACCATTTTTCGCCATAACTTTCTCATACGAAGTCGGATTCACACGAAATTTTTTTTGTTAGGATCGTAATTTAATTCCGGACTCGATGACGCTGGTTTGGACGAATTCTGAGACGGGCGAATTTTTGGGTTTAAATCGGGTTTGAATTCGATTTAAAATTCAAAAGGTGAGTGTTTTAACCCACTCACAACTACTAGAAGCTTTTATGTTTGTTAAATAAATTTTAGAAATGAATAGAAATTTATTTATGAGCTTTTGGCATGTTATTTCATTCATATCTGTTGAATTGCATTTTTTTGAATGTAACTGTTAATTTAATTGATTTATTGCGTATTAATTGGCTGTTAGAAATTATTGTTGCATATGAACTGCTAGTTAACAGTTATATAAATTATTGGGGAATATAAACTGTTAGATAAATAGTTGATAAATCTAAATTGAAGAAAACTGCTAGTTATTACCTGTTGTATATTACCAAACACATATTGTTATTGATAGATGTTTGTGATTGGATGATGGATGTTTTGTGATTGGATTATGGATGTGTTGTTGAATGGATGTTTATTTGGATATCATTAAACTGCAAGTTAGCATACATTTCACATTTCATTCGGGATTGTGGTTTGAAATGATAAAACCGCAAAGTTTTATTTTTTAAATTGCGGATTGAAATGATAAATATCCGTATCACTTGACCATAGGATAGAAAATTATATACAGGCACCGCGATCTATATATAACTATTTTAATGTGATTTCTATGGTTTGGATTGAATACGGTCTATAAATCTTAAATTTATATTGTATAAATATTTTATTCCATATTTATATACCTATGAAGTTGAAATTTTGAAATTAAAAGGAATATAAATTTCTTTATTGAAAATGGAAGAAATTTAGAAAATGGAGTTTGGTAAATTTATATCCTATGTTTAAATGTAAAGTTGGAAATTTTAAGATATGATATTTGTAATTGGATTTTCCCAAAATAAATAGAAATGGATATTCTAGTATAATTTGAAGTGGAAAAATTCTATATATATATATATATATATATATATATTTTACTAGAAATTGAAGTCTTATTAATTATGGATTTTATGTGAATGGTCAAGATTAATTAATAGAATATTGATTTTGAAAGGATAAAAATCCAACTTTAGTTGAAATATTAATGCTCAAAAATGGATATAAATATATATAAAATTGAAATGGTTTTGGGACTTGAAGTAATATTTTGGACTTTGGTTTAACTTTAAAACAAGAAATATTTGGAAAGCCATGTAATTTATTCTTTATAAGGCAACAGTAAAGTTAAACCTTTTTAATTCGCATACCGTTGAATATCCAAACCATTTAGTTTTGAAAATAATGGTTTTAAAATACTATGGATTTTCGAAGAATTATGTTGAAAGTTACAAACAAAATATTGGTCACATGGGATATTAAATAATAAAAAGTGACATAATTTTTGGAAAGGAAAATTTTATTTGGGAAACGATATCATTGATTTGGGCTTTTATAAAATAATATGAAAATAAATGGTTTGTGTTTTTAAAGAAGAAATGATATCGTAATATTATGGTTTGAAATGGATTATATTCTGGTTTTAAAGTATAAACTATTTTTAAATAACCGCGGTGTTATAATAACGATGGGTTGGCAAAGAGACCGGGATCGGATATGGACATACTCTCTGTCGATACCGAAAACCACTTTGACTAACCGTGTACGCGGTGGAGTTCCAGAATGAAGTAGGTGGTGGCGACGTTTCCTGTAAGGTAAATACGTGGACCCAACTCCCGTGAGTTGGCATAAGGTGGCTAAAACAGGAGCGATTCTCAGGCCAATGAGGTCATTCCTCTGATCGGACGCTCCTCTTCGATATTATACTTTGACTTGGATTGATTCAGTGGCCACTTCTATATTTTGATTTTGGGGGAGTTAGTTCGAGGTGGGCGGCAGCTGCGCGCTGCGCGTTACCATCAGCCTGGATAGCAATTGGTATATCTACCCTGGCATTGCCTAGTTGTGCCGTGTCACCTACCCTATCGCGCCTTGTACGAGTTTGGTTTTCTCCCGTAGCCCGTGTGGTATCCTCTAGTGGCTTCCCGATCAGGAGGGACTATGATATTGGATGGACTACTGGGACTATTACGTGTTAAGGGCTATATGGGTAACCCCTTAACGCTATTAAAAAGTAAGTTTATTTTATAAATAGACACTATTATAATAGCGCAATATACTACATAGTAAATAGTTTAACGGATCCTTAGGAGATGTAAATCCCGAACATCTCTTGAGTTACTGTACCCATATTTATTTCTGTTTATTTAACTCACATAAGATTTTCTAGTCTGACTCGAGTGTTTTTGTCTTTTCAAATTCGCTCGGGTCAGTCCGAGCGTTTCAGGATAGCAGATTTTAGCTTTGGAGGACGAAGACGAAGAATCAGTATTATTCTATATATAGTATTGCACCACACTCTTTTTATTCCGCTGCATTGTTGTATTGGTATGTGTAACTCTGATGTTCATTGTATAAGTGAAATAACTGTTTTGTAAACTGTTTTGAACTGTATATTTATTATTATATTTTATCCTTCCGCTGTGAGATTCTATTTTGTTTTATTCCTTCTCTGTTTTTCTTATTTACCCATAACAATCCGCCCTTGCGTATGCTTTGAATTGGCACGTGTGTCGTTTTAAAGTGTGCGAAAAGGCGGGATGTTACAAAGTTATAAATGGAAATTAAAGGAAATATGAAATTTGTAACATATGAAACAAAGAGTAATATCGTTGAACATTAAATTTAATTAAAGGATGAGATAAAACTTGTATAAGTTCATTTGCATTTTATTTAACATATATACTTACCAAATATAAAAAGTTGAAATGTTTAATAAGAAATGTAATTGTAACGACCCAGAATTTTTAATAATTTAAATTTGGATATTTAATTAATTTTAAATATTAATAAGTGAATTTATAAGTCAAATAAATTTTATTTTGATTTATTGGATTTAATTGAATTATTAAATCGATAACTTAATATGTTAAATTATGGAAATAATTGAAAATTGAGTTAAATATGATTGAAAATGATTTGTAAAATTTTATTTTATCGTATTGAAGTTAGAATGATATTTTAGAACTTTTAAAATCGAATTAAAAGTTAATTTGTGAAAATTGAATATTTTAATATTTAATAATCGACTGTAAAATAGCCAATTTTTGAACAGTCTCAGAATTGAACGAAACCAATTCCATTGGATCCGTAATAGTTAGTTATTACCAGATTTCAATTTTCGTGTCAATCGGAGTTATCGTTTGATCGTGGCAGCTCGAAACGCATCGAATCGTTTTTAATTTAAATTTGGCGAGTCAAAATAGCCATTTTTCAAAAAGTCTCGGATTTCGACGAAACCAGTTTCATCGGATCCGTAATGTGATATTTTTGTAAGGTTTCAAATTTCAAGTCAATTGGATTTACCGTTTGTCCGGTACGAATTAAAACGCCTAATAATCGATTTAAATCGGTTTAATTTAAATTGAGCGTTTATAGCCATAACTCGCACATACTTCCGAATTAGCTTCCGAAACCTATTCCATTGTGTCCGGAACGCGGGATAAACCCTAGGTACGCTGGTTACGGCGTCTAAATCGGAGTTCGGAATTCCCGGGATGAATAGTGTTTACGCTAGCTTTTTTCTATAAATAGAAGTTGAATTCACAAATAAAAAAATAAAAAAAAACTAGGGTTTGCTTCATGTAGCCGCCTATGTTAAAACCAACGGCCAGAAATGAGTGATCTTCTCCTCTCAATCTCTCTCTATCTACAATGAATTAGCTAATGTGTTCAACATGAAAGTTGTTGAGAATCTCGAGGGCTTCACATCCATACGGATTTGATGGAGTTTGGAGCGTCGAAGGGGGAGGAGCTTGGGGCCGTTCGTGGGCTGTTCTCATGCGTGCGCACGCATATCTAGGAGGCCGAGTGCCATAGGGTTCAGGGCGAGTGTAGTGGAGGTGTAGGGCTTCGCAACGGCGTCGCTTGATCGAATTATCGTCGAGTGATTTTGGCGAAAAAATTAACCCTAGAAGGTGATAATGGGTTTCGGCCAAAACCTGTAGCTTGCGTGAGAGATGGAAGAAAGGGGGGGGGGGGGACGGTGGTGATGAGGTTGGAGCAAGATCCTAAGGCCTAGATTGCTTAGGGTATAAAATTATTAAGTTATGTTGTATTTAAGTTATTAAAATCGTGTACAAACTTGTAAAATTCATATCTTTTTCATACGAGGTCGAAACTGCGCGAAACCAGTTGCGTTGGAATCGTATGGACGAGCACTACGTGATGGAGTTGGTTTGGAGTCGTTTGGAGTTAGTGAGAATTTTGGGTAAAATTAAACGCGCGTTTAATTTTATTCGAAATAAAAGCTGAAACGGAATTTAAAATCAAGGTGAGAACTTCTCACTCAATCGAAATAGTTTTGATTTTATTTTAAATAGTTAGATTTAAAATATTTGAATGCATGTTTGAATGTTGATTGATATCTATTGATTGTTAAAATAGACATTATGCGCCGTTATTAAGCGGATGTTATTTAATAAAAACATATACCGCGAATATTTCATAAACAGTGAAATTGGTATTATATATATAATATCAATATATATATATATGCATATGTATATATTGCAGTTGTTGATTTCCCGCATTTTTTGTTTAGCGGATGAGACCCTATTGCGCCGTTATTAAGCGGATAATATTTAATAAGAACATATACCGCGATAATTTCGTACTGGAGCGAAATTGGTATTGTGCTAATGTTTTTGGATGCAGGAAAACAGGTTGGAGGGATCCAACTGGATTCCTCAACAGTTTTTATTTGATTTCAGATATTTTGATATTTGATGGATTATCATATACGATATATGATGTCGTTGTAGTCGTGATTGACTATTTGGTGTGTAGCATCATTGGACCCAAATTTTGGGATTTTAAAATGATTTTTAAAGGTGATTTCGAAAATATACTATATTTTTGGAATTGATCCATTATAAATAAATGAACGTTATAATTTTTAAAGTTATAAAAATTATGATTTTTAAGAAATATAGTTAAAAGCTGATTTTTGAAAATAAGGAATTAATGACTTTATAAAAGAGTTTAAATTGGGATTCTGAACTTGTTATAAAAAGTTTAAATATAGGATTTATAAAATTTGATTATTTTATAAATCAAAATGATGAAGTTTTAAAGGAATTTAAAGACGTTTTAAAGAATAATATAAATTGATTTATATTAAGAGATTTATAAATGGATATTTATAAATCGAAATATTAACTTATAAAACGAGTTTTTATAAGTGTTTGAATGAAGTGAAAATGAATTTCATAAATAAATGAAATTTATGGAATTATAAACGGTGAAGTTATAAATGAAATTTATAAATAGTAAGATTTATAAATTTGTGAAGTTATTTGAAGAATAAATTTTGTTAAATAAATGAATCTTATAAGTTATAAGATTTATAAATTGGAAAGTCTTTAAAGGAACGATTTTGTAAAATAATCGTTTTATAAGTAATTAACTTATAATATGAACTTTTAGTTTATAATTGAGTTATAAACTGGAATAGGTTAATAAAGGAATTTATAAAAAGGAAGTTTTTATAAATAAATAGAAATGGAATTTATAAACGTTGTTTTATAAATTCACAAACGACTTATTTTGATAAGTTAATTGTTATAACTTAGAAATAAAGTTATATTCACGTTTTAGACTGTGAATAATCCTTTGAAATAAAATGCATAGAATTGATGAAATTTGTTAATGTAGTATATTCACGTTTTTAAATAGTGAATAACATGTTAAAGAAAATGTTTTAGAATGTGATATTTTAAACAGAATTAAAACGATCTAACGATGTTTTAAAAGGTGTTGAGATTCGAAACCATAGATTTCAACATTTATTGTTGAAATAGACGTTTTCGAGAAATTAAAGGAAATAGTGGACTATAACACTGTTGTTATAGTAAATGGTTTCCGAAAGGAAATGTTTTGTATAGTATTGGGATTTATATATCTATTTTAATTTCGAATCCCTATACTAGTGATTTTGGGTTGTCGTAACGATGTTTTACGCAACATTCGTTTTGGCCCAAATAAATATGTTTAAGTGAATGATTTCCTTAATAGAATGAAATATATACTTAATTTGATTTAAGTATATTGAATATTTTCCAAGGTTGAAAATAAAAAGATTTGTGAATTACTTATGAATAAATAAGTATGGAAATGTTTACCAATATGAAATGAATATTTAGAATTTATCTTTTTGAAGATAAATTGAAAATGGATAATTGAAATCGTATATGCATGAATATTTTGGAATATAAATTCATTATGGAATTTATAAATGAAAAGTAGAATTTGTTTGAAAATAAATATTGATTTATTTTTGAAGTGTGAAAATTATATATCTTGTAAAGATATTTTGGAAAATAAATAATTTGGAAAATTATTTGGAATCTGGTGATGTATGCATATCAATTGATAGTTCAATGGTCGACTATCAATATTTCCCTTTGGATGGGTATTTGATGTGATTTGTTTGAATTTGAATGCCACACTTATTTTTGAATAAGCGCTCACTATTCGGGTTAACCGGGAAAGGACCATGGGGTCGTATAACCCATTCCGAATATGTGATACGTCGTTATGAATTGCATTTGAAGATCGGTGTTGAAGACCGAGTTTTTGCGAAAGCGGTAGGATGACCTATCGATTGTCTCTGCACTGGGTAGCTCCTGGTATAGAGATCTCCTAAGTGATGGGAAATTCGATCGGGATTGTGAATACCCGTATTGCAAGGGCTTCGTAAGAAGTGCCTTCGGTTTTGTTCGAGCCCGGAACAGACTTGTATGGATTGTATGTCTGACGTTACAAGTTGAGATGTAAAGCCGATTTCTTTCAAATATATTTCTGTTGGTGGCGGAGAATTTATTCTTTTAGCTTAACACCCTTCTCTGAGACGTACGAGCTCAGAGGTTATATAGTTGAAGTTATCAGCGATATATTCCCAGTTTGGTAATGTGACATGCTGAGTGATGCTGAAATGATCATTGTGTTGATTATTTGTGATAGGATCGTTTATTTGATCGTCTATCCTTGTGATCATTGTGTTGATCATTTGTTGACCCAAAGCATGGCTTTTGTATAAAGTATGTTTTTGTGGACGTGACTTCGTCGAGCCTCACACCCCGTGAATGGTCAAAACAGGAAAGAAGCAGCAAGGTTATGAGGGGTAGCACCCTTTAGGATGTGTCCATTTCCTTCTGGAAAAGGGTGGTATCATGGTATGGAGCCCAGATGCTTACTCATGTTGAAAACACTTTGTTATGATTGTGTGAATTGATTACGAGCGCTCGGTGAAAATGTCCCAAAGGACCGGGGGATGGCATATTCGGTCAGTTGTTACTCAGTTAGGAGTAACCCGGCCTTGTGTTGGTAGAGATCCGGTTTGGTTCTCGGGGATGTCCTTCCAGAGGCATTCTCATGTGGCAATGGGAAGTTCCTTGGCCTGATCATTCGTTGGAAATCCAAAGAAACAATACGAAACTTGTACGGTTTTAGTTGTATAACCTGCTATGGAATGTGGCGGTAACCTGCTATTGAACATAGTTAGCTATAGTAGGCATACGATAATGGTCGTATGTTGGCTAAGATTTATATTCTACTTTCGAAATAAATTTTTCCTACACTATACACTAATAATAATATCAAATGTTATTTTAAATGCGTATCAAGCATCTTTGACTATCATAAGGAGAAATCTCCTCCGATTCTGCGTTTGCATTGTGTGTGTGTGCGGGAGGCCTTATGGTAGTCTCATTTTTAAAAGCATTGCGAATTGATTAAAAATATTCCTCTATTTTGATTTTAAAGATAAATAAACTGTTTTGAGTTCTCACACCAGTCACATGACTGACTCGGAGTTTATTGTTTTCCTTCCTAAACTCTGGATGCCCACCAATTTTCCACACGGGCAGTTAAGAGTTAGGTTTATCAGGATATTTTGGATATTCTGGAGTTGCTGGAGGCAAGCTGGATGGCATGGCATATTATTTATATAGTATTTCTTTTTCCGCTGCACTGTTTATTGTTGTATGTTGTTGTACACTCTGATGATATGATATGATGTGATGTAATGAAATGTAATGTAATAACTGATATAGTTCTTTGTTTAAAGATTATTCATTTATTATTATATGTTGTTCCGCTGCGAATTGTGAGATTCTGATGTTGTTCAGTTGTAGTTCTGTTGTTTTCTGTTCCGTTCTATTCTCTTTTCTTCTATGTTTTCAAAATGTTCTCTATTCTCTTTTCCTTCTATTTTTAAATTTTTCTATCTTCTTTTCCCTCTCTAAATTTTCTTTCTTCTTCTTTTCTTTTTCTTAAAACCCCTAAGGGTTCGTATTTTCGTTCATCTTGAATTAAACAAAGGAGATTAGTGTCTATTCAAGGAGTACGGATTTACGGGTCTTTACAGTAATGAAAATTGTACAAGTAAAAGTAGGTAATGAAGTATTCAATGAATTTGCTATTATAAATGAGAATTTAATGCTATAAACTTAAGTTATAACTGAAATTTTACTATAAGTGGATATAATTAAAGGTAAGTAATTCAAATAGATGATTATCAACTTAAGTAAATAAAATGGAAATGCTAAGAAATTAAATGGGACATGAATACTATTGATAAACAAATGTAAATAAATGAGGGCATGCAATAAATGAATGAATAATTATAATGAAATAAAAAGAACTAGCACGACTTGAGTTAACTGAAATGAAAAATAGTAAGTTAAAATAAATTAAACAAAACATTGAATAAGTAAATGAAACTAAAAGTTTGGTAGAAACAAATGGAAATTAAAAAGATAAATCATTGTAATGAAATGAAATTAAAAATAAGTAAGTTGATTGTTGTTTGGATTTGTTGTTGTTTGGGCTATGGGTGTTTGGGTAAAATACTTTAAATTTTGGATTGGATGAATGAATAATCTATTTGGTTTTATCTAAGACTGTTGAGTAAATGATGCGCTAGTAGTTTATTCTTCATTCCGTGCAATTTAAAAGTTTTGAACCCGAACAACTATTTGTTTGTTTGATTGAATGGTTGTTTTGTATTTGTCGTGTATGCTGTTTGTTGAAATTAATGGTTGTTGTATTGATTTGTTGTTAGTGATTGAAACCACTTAAATATTTACTTTACATAAATCGTTAACCCATTAGATTTTATAAGTGAAATGCAGGTTATGGAAGCAATTGCTACTGCTTTTGGTTCCATAAATTAAGTGTAAATTGCCCGACAAATAGGTGCGTTTCAGATTTCGGTTTATAGCGCTATTTTATATATTTTTCGGGTTGGGATATAATATTTTGGATAGTATATGTAATATAATTATTATATTTAATATTATATTTTCTCCCGAGCCTCTCCGTACAAAGGAGACTCTGCCAAAATTTTCCGTAAATTTTGAACTTAGAAATATTTTTGAAATATTTTCCAAACTTTAGTAATTTAAGTATAAACAGATTGAATGGTTATAAATTTGAGATATTTTATCCAAATTTATTAATTTTATAAATTTTGTTGTTTATAAAGTTAATGTTTGAATAAGGTATATTGATTTCTTAGTTCTTCGTTTCCCTTCTTTTTCCTTTTCGGGGACGAAAAGTTTTGAGTGGGGGAGAATGTAACGACCCGTAAATTTCGACAGTTAAAGTTGTTAATTAAATAGGATTTTTGTAATTAATTTTTAGTGGAAATATAATTGTTATAATTGGTAACGAAGTTAATGTTAATAATTAACCTATGAAATATTACAATTGTTGTAATAGACTTAATTATAAAAAAAATTTGAATTTAATAAACCCTATTCATTTGGAACTTTGTTTATTGATATGCAAAAGTATAATAAATAAGTTATTACAAGGGATTGAAATTTAAATAGAATTCTAATGCATGAATGCTGAAAAGGTTTTTCCAGGTGTATAATTTAATACGAGAAAGGAAAGTATTTAATTAACTATGTAATAAAAACATTATAACAGTAAATGGAATAAATTAAGGAATATGTTAGTTTAAGTTAATTATTAATAACTTGAAAGGAAATCCAATCAATTCAAGTTAAAATTTACAAATATAATACAAGAGAACTAATAAATTTTGGAACGTATATTTAATTTAAATGGAAAGATTAAAGGTTTACAATAACGGAAATTTAGGTAATAAAGTTAGAACAAGTTGATAAATAATAACCAAATAAGGATATAACATTTATATAAATAAAGTTGGAACAAATTTGATATAGAGAAATAAATGTAAACATTTAATATATTAATTAATGTTGGTTAATGATAACGTTACTTGGTGATTAATTATATAGTAACAGAAGTGTGAACGTAATGTAATAAAAGCGTAGATTTAGGTTAAGTAATAATTTGTGGATTTGGGGAATAAGTTGGAATTTTGATATTTAATACGAAAAGTATGTAAAGTAAGTTATAGTATGTAAAGTAAGCTATAGAATGTAAAGTAATTAATTGAATGTAAATTTAATGTTGTAAAATTTTTATAGCACGTAAAGTACTTTAAAACCTTAATTTATACATTTAATTGATAGAAGTGCACTTAGGTATATAACATTTGTTCTAATTAATGTAAATAGGGGTATGTTAATGCAAGGAAATAAATTGGCGTTACGTATCGAATTATGTTAACGGATAAAAGTGAAACGGAAAATATGAATGCAATAGTGTGAATCCAATATTTAATTCATCTAATTGAAAATAAAGATTCGTTAATTTAATTAAATAGATAATTTCTGAATTTGAATGGAATTAAGGGAATTTCTAAAATTGATAAATTTAGGAACTTTCAATTAACTTTCAATTTGTTAAACTATTGTAATTGATTTAGAAATATAAAGAGTTGTTTACTTATTTGAAGTCAAATTTTGAACTTGGGTTATTTCAATTAAATGGGAATTAAATGTTAAATATTACGTTAATGGAGTTTAAGTTGAAAATCTAGAATAACAATATATTAGACCATTAACCAATTCTAATTTATCTACTTGGTGATAATGAAATGAATAAAAGAATTTAAAAACCAAATAAATGAAGTTCATGGGAAATTAAGTTTAATTACTGGATAAATTGAAAATTTAAAACTTAATGTTGTAAATTTGGAATTTTTAACGATAAATGAATGTAGAGATTGGTTAAAGGATTCTAGATTTACCAAGTAACCCAATCTGATAAAATTTGTAAATAATTTAGAGTTGAATTGGTAAATTTGATTAATTTGACTAATTTTTAATTTATTTAATTAATATAAAATAGCCATTTTGGTCACGGACTCGGATTTCGTGAAACTAGTTTCATCGGATCCGTAACAGTGAATTATTATAGTGTTTCAAGTTTCGTAGCGATCGGGCTTGTTGTTTGATCGTACGAACGCGAAACGCCTTAAAATCGATTTAATTGAAATCAATTTGAGAATATTGATTTCAGTAAAACTTCTTCATACGATGGAATTTGGATGTGAAACTTTTTCCATCGCGTTCAGAATATTTTAAAACACCTATTTCGATATATGGGTTTACCCAATTTCGTTCCGGGATCAGAATGAGCTTTTTGGGCCATGTTAGCGGTAGCACGTATATCTATCAACCCGATCCATCTATTTTCCAGCTTTATCTATAAATACCTTACTAAACCCTAGCCTCCATCTATTCCCATTTGGTTATGCGTTTATTTCCTCAGCTCCTCCTCTTCCCAATGGCTGCAAACCAAACCCTAGATCAAATTACAACTTCAAAAATCAAAGTCAAAATTTCAAAGTCCTCAGAAAATTCCAAAAAAATTATGTGCTGAAGCTCTTGACGAGCGTAATTCAATGGTGTAATTCGTTTTTCAAAACGATTCAGCGTTCACCCAGAAATCGCAAATCATTCTCGGCCGTTCGTATTGAATTTTGGTTGATCAACGATGGATCTACCTCCGATGGGCGATCGGGTGGTACCATTGCGTGGATGGTGTTGAGCAGGTTGTAGGGGTGCCGTTCGTTCGTCACTAGGGTCGATGGGCTCGCCAGGTATTGGATCTAAAGGGACGACGGTCGCACGGTGCAAGGAGGCGTCAGAGGTCGTGAAATTTAGGGCATATGGGCGGTTTTGCATGGGGATGGCCATGGTTAGGTCAGATCGGGTCCAGGATGGTTGTGGTTGGCGCGGCAATTGCCTGTAGGTGGCGGCTCAGTTGGAATTAGGGTTCGTTCCCTGTTCTTGTCGCGTGAGTGCTTTCTGGGCGCGTGGGAGAAGGCTACTTTGGGTGATGTGGCGTGAGTTTTACTTTGGTTTATTTTATTGTATTTAAATTTCTAATTCAATCGTGTTAATTCAAATAACTTTCTCATACGAACTCTGTTTCACGTGCGATTTTTTTTGTTAGGATCGTAATTAAATTCCAGCCTGGTTTGGACAGATTTAGAGACCGTCTAATTTTTGGGTTTAAATCGGATTTAAATTCGATTTAAATCCAAAAGGTGAGTGTTTTAACCCACTCACAACTTCTAAGTTTTCTTATGTTTGTTAAATTGATTTAAGATATGAGTAGAAATTTATTTAGGACTGTTTTGCATATTTTATTCATCATCTCAGTTAAATCACATTTATTTAATTTAACTGTTAATTAAATTTATTATTGCACATAAATTGACAGTTAAAATTTATTTATTTTGCATATAAACTGCTAGTTAAACAGTTATTTATTTATTTATTTATGTTGAATATAAACTGTTCGTTGATACCTGTTATATTTTATATGCTCTATTGATGTTTGTTTAAATTGATGATGATTGAAATAAAATGGGTTGATGATTGATATTGGGTGAATGGGTGTTGTGTTCTATATTAGATAAACTGCAAGTTATTATGCATTCTCATTTCATTCGGGATTGCGGTTTGAAATGATATACAACCGCATTTTTTTTAAATTGTGGATTGAAATGGTAAATATCTGTATCACTTGACCATAGGGTTGAAAATAATATATAGGCACCGCGGTATATATATAAAATTATGTTTTGAAAGGATTTTTTGGTTTTGGATAGGATATGGTTTAATAAATTGTAACAACCCGCATATTTGTCGATTTTTTATTTAAATATTTTATTTTAATATTTTTTCGTTAATCGGATTTTGGTCCGAAAAGCTACTTTTTGCAAACGGTTAAATTAGGACTCGAGACCACTTCCATTGAGTTCGAAATGTCGTTTGCAACTTTTTAAGTATAAACATTGATAGGTTTGGATTTAGTGGAATTTCACTAACTTTTCCCGCTTTGGACTTTAGGTTATCTTAGCCATTATAACTCAAGCCCAACCCCCTCCTTCTCTTCACTCTTCATAAATTCCTACCAACTCAAGCTTTTGCATTAATGGTGAGTGGAAAGAGAAATTAAAACTCCAAAAGCTAAGTCTATATTGCTAATCCAACATCAACTTCAAAACTCAAGTGAAGACATTGATTCAAGCTAGTGGTTGATCCTTGCATAGCATTTCAAGCTTCATATTCATCCATTTTAGTGAAAAGGTGAGATTTTTATCTCACAATTCTAGTCTATTGCTATATTGGACTGTTGGGAATGACTCGCCATCACTTTAGCATGTACATTTGCATTTGGTTTGGATTGGATTGGCGAAAAACTCCAGTTTTTAGTGTTTTTGGTAAAATTCTACACTTAGGTCATTCTGCCAATGCTAGGTCGTTCGCGTGGAAAAGTCTCGGCCTTCAAGTAGCTCGTTTCTGGCCTTAAAACCCGTTAGCCCGTGTTAGGTCGTTCGCCTCGGAATTAGGTTGTTGGGTTTTAGGTCGCTAAGTCGTTCGACTTTAGGTCGTAACTCTTTAGGTCGCTAAGTCATTCGACTTTAGGTCGTAACTCTTTAGGCCGCTAGGTCGTATGACCTAAGGTCGTTATGTCCTATGGCTTTTAGGTCGCTTCCACGCTAAGTCGTTCGACTCTTAGGTCGTAACACTTAGGTCGCTCGCCTTTTAAACCGATAGGTCGCATGACCTTTACACTTTTAGGTCGTCAGACCCTTGAGTCGTTAGGTCGTTTAGCCTTTTAGGTCGTAAAATATGAAGGTTTCAATACTAGTAGTAAATATCAAAACTCTTTCAACAAAATGATTTCAGCTTTATTTTCAATAACAAAGATCTTTTCTTAAACCATTTTCCAATCTACTAGTATATACAAACTTTTACCTCACTCGTATGAGAAATTGAATTAAACGACATAGTAAAACAAGTGGTATGAAACACTTGCGTTTGCTTCGTCGGTTAACTCTTGGACTCGTTCGATTGAACCTTTTGTGACAATTTTCTAGTGAAGATCTACAATTTGTTCATAAATATTTGAGTTAAGCAAGTGGTTATGGGACATGAAGCTAAACTTTTATATTTACTAGCTTAGTGTAATTGACACTTCTCGTTGATCATGACGATCATTCTTATTATTTAGACTAGCAATTGTGCGATGTCTCTTGTTTGCTTGGTTAGACTAGACACCACTTGTGTGATTTCATTCACACATACCTTTTTACCTTCTTGGTTAGTCTAGACACCACTTGTGTGATTTCACTCACACATACGTTTTTGTTTGCGAGGTTAGACTAGACACCACTTGTGTGATTTCACTCACACATACCTTTTTGATTTTTGGTTAGTCTAGACCTCATCTGTGTGATTTCGACTCACACATATGGGGTAGCTCCCCATGGTCTTCGGACCGTCATGTGATAGGCCTCTTTCCCTTTTTCTGTGATTTCTGGATTTCTTGTGTTGATTTCTGGAATTTATGTTATTGACTTGTTATGAGTACAAGTTTAGGGTATGATGCCCTCTTTGGATCTTTGAGAAGATTCTTGTGATATCGATTTATCTCTTATTGATTGATCTTCTGTTGATCATCGTTCGCATACTTATAGTAGTATGTCAGTATGGATATTTTATGTTTATGCCATATCTTTTATTTTATACCATGTCATCTGATATTTATAGCCAAACTGGTCCGTTTATTGTTTTCTTAAATAATACTCGGGTCAGACCGAGATGTTACAGGTGCTTCAGCTTGACTTCTCCCAGGGGTTTGCTACTCTGACTTTCGGCTAACTATTTAGATTTGCAGTTTTTGTTGTATACACTTGAGATATAGACTCATAGTTGTATTCTTTTGTACAACACGTGTTGCTATTCTTTTGTATTATTGTGGATCTTTTTGACAACTTCTCTAATGTACACTTTCATGTGTTAGTTTTATATCCATATCTTCTTCCGCCTTTGTGATATGGATGTCTGTGACTGATTGTGTTATGCTTATTTTTATGTTTGTTTCCGAAGATTATTTCTAGCCACCGTGTGATAGCTTTGAGTTTGTATCGGTATGTCGGACTTCCTCCTTAAATGAAATGCATGCTATACTATCCGACATAACGGTGCTCGCACAAAGAAGTTACATGGATGGTCGCTCCTCAACAGCCTTATTCTCCGTGCTAGTTGACAGCACTACATCGTAGTGTTCTTGGCTAGCGTGGGTATAGAGGTGGGGTGTCACATAAATATTAATTTTTGACCTTATATAAAATCTTATTTTATGTACATATATGGTTAAATTATTGAATTTAAGCTGTGGATAAATTTGTTAAATAAAATAAATAAGATGAATAACGGAGTTTGACTATTTATATTATATGGTTAAGTACATGTTAAGATATTGAGAACATATAGAGTTTTTAATGTTTTAAATCAATTTATATTGGGAGTTAAGTTGAAATTTCAATTGGAATCGAGCTTAATTAAGAATTTAACTTCATAAGTTGATGTAGAATTTATTAACTTGAAATTTTAAAAGGTATGATATTTATAACTGAAATTTTATTCAAGATGGATTAAATGAATATTTCTAGTATAAATAAATTGGAGGAAATTTTGATAATTAAAAGTAATTTGAGTTTATTTAAAATGATTTAGGTTGATTATGCCAATATTTCAAAATAAATAATAGGACTTTAAATTTTTGAATAGAAATTTCCAGCCTTAGTTCCAATTGTTTAATATTCAAAGTTTGAAATATATTGAAACTGAAGTGGTTTATTGAAACTGAAAGCGATGTTACATTTATGGATTTTGACTTAATCTTAAATGAAATAAATGTTAAGTCGCGGAAATTATTTTATTTCATAAAGTAATATAAAATCAACTATTTTATTCTATATACTATTGAATATCCAAAACCATTCAAGTTTTAGAAGTTATGGTTTTAAAGCTATGAATTTCGAAGTATTATGTTTGGAAAGTTATAATCCAAATGTTTGGTTTCCGGATATTATAAATTTTAAGCAGTATGAATTTGGAAAAGAAATATATTTGAAAAAAAATGATATTATTGATTTGGGTTTTATAAAAATAATATTGAAATGAGTTGTTTTCGAAATGGGAATGATATCGTATTTATGGGTTTTGAAATGGATAATTATTTTCTAGTTTTAAAGTATAGGCTATTTTAAAGACCGCGGTGTTATAATAACGTTTGGTTGTTGAAGAGACCGGGATCGGAAGTTGTCATACTCTCTGTCAACCCCGAAAACCACTTTAACAACCGTGTACACGGTGGAGATTTCAGAATGAAGTAGGATGGTGGTGGCGTTTCCTTTAAGGTAAATACGTGGATCCGACTCCCGTGAGTTGGCATAAGGTGGCTAAAACAGGAGTGATCGACGGGTTAATAAGATAGTAGCTTTGATCGGACACATCCCTTCGATATTATACTTTGACTTTGGATTGATTTCGGTGGCCACTTTTGATTTTATTTGGGGGTGTGGCTCAAGGTGGGCGGTAGTTGCGCGCTACGCGTTACCACCGACCCGGAAGCGTAATTGGTATATCTACCCTGGCATTGCCTAGTTGTGTCGTGTCACCTACCCTATCGCGCCTTGTACGAGTTTGGATTTCTCCCGTAGCCCGTGTGGTATCCTCTGGTGGCTTCCCGATCAGGAGGGACAATGATATTGGATGGACTACTGGGACTATTACGTGTTAAGGGCTATATGGGTAACCCTTTAATGTTAAGAAAAAAGTAAGTTTATTTTATAAATAGACACTATTATAATAGCGAAATATTCTACATAGTAAATAGTTTAACGGATCCTTAAGAGATGTGAATCACAAGCATCTCTTGAGTTACTGCACTCATATTTATTTCTATTAATTTAACTTACATAAGATCTTTTAGTTCTGACTCGAGTGTTTTGTCTTTTCAATTCGCTCGGGTCAGTCCGAGCGTTTTAGGATTTGATGATTTAGCCCTGGATGAGGAAGATGGAGATTTGTATTATTATTATTTATACTATTGCACTACACTATTAAATTCCGCTGCATTGATATTTATTGGTATGTGAACTTTGATATTTATTGTATAAAGAAGAATCAAATGTTTTGTAAACAGTTTTATGAACTGTATAATTATTATTATATTTTATCCTTCCGCTGTGAGATTCTGTTTTCTTTTTATTTCTTCCTTGTTTTCTTATTTACCCCATAACAATCCGCCCTTCCATATGGTTTAAATTGGCAAGTGTGTCGATTTAAAGCGTGCAAAAAGGCGGGTTGTTACATTTATTCTATTCCATAAGCGAAGAAAAAATGAGGGAATAGAAGAAAACTGATGCTTACATAAAAATCCTAAACGTAAAAAAGATGTAGATAAGACATTGAGAATAGTGTATAAATATTGATACTATATATAAACTACAAGTTTTCTTAAAGTTCAACCTAATTTAATTAATATGATTAATTACCAAATAAATTTTCTAAATGGGAATCCGACAATAATATATATTAAACATAAAAGATATATAAATAAATCCACTCATATGTCATCCTTAGCTTCAATCTCTATTCTTTTTAATTTGCTATGTTTTTCTCCGCTTTTCCCCCTTTTTAATTCATTGTAAATTATCTAATTTGTTTGTGCAATTCTCAAATTTGCTTGTATGTATATTCTTGCTTAATTTTATATTTTTTTTAGGGAAAGATTTGTATGATAGAGGAGAAAGGAATAGGGAGAAGAGGAGTTTTCTGTAAAAGACAGCAGCTGATTCATAGAAAATAATGTGGGCTATGGTTAAGTTATGTTCAATTTATAGGTGTAGTGAACAACTATGAACCATTTGATTAACCCTAAAAACAATTCTCACCATCATTTATTGATCTGTTTACGTTAGCTTATAACTTGTGATTCTCCAATGTTATTTATTTTTTTCTTTGTTATATGACCCTATTAATTCAGGTTTCCTTCTAAATAAGATTTGCCCATTAATTATCCAATTAATTAGATCATACATACATACACATACATACATATATACATACATATACATACATACATACATACATACATACATACATATATATATATATATATATATAAATATATATTTTCAATATTAATTGATTCTTATACATTATAATTTCTTGCCTGTTTGAGCAGTCAATTAATACCAATATTAATTGATTTTATATAAAAGTTATACTTTTTAATTTATTCTTATTAACTTACCTTCATCACAATCTTAATTACTCCATTTGATTTTTGTACGCATTCCAATTCTTTTTTTTTATATATTTTTAACTTGGAAACAAATAATCCTATACCTGGCTTTTTCTTTTGGCTGATTAATTTACATTATTAGCTATTGTAACTAGGGCATATTCTTTGATTAATTGACACCCTTTTTAAAATGCTCAACCGGTTGCCAATTAATTAATTGCCACGTTTTTCCATTTTAATCGATATCCAAGTTAATTCTTATGCGTTACTCAATCATACATTTATTAGTTGTATATATTTAAACCGCCAATTCATTACCCAAATAATTGACATATAAGTTTCCCTCTTCTATTAATTGACGCTTACCTAATGTATTTAATTAATTTCTTAATTTATTGATTGCGTCAATTATAAATTAATATATGGGTGTTATCATTTAATTTATTCTCCACATATATTTCCCTTTATTAGAAGATTCCATACTTAATTAATGTTATAAAAGTGACATACACTTTGACTTATTGACGCCTCTATATCTCTTAATTAAATCCCCTTTTAGTTGGTTGATGCGTCAATTAATCGCACAATTATTGCTTGCATAAATCTATGTAACCACTTAATTCTTAATGCATATATTTAACATTTATATTCTGTTTTGCAATTATGTTAATTCATTTGATTTTATTTAGTCATATAAAAATACGCGGTGTTACATTAACCCTAAGAAAATGACTCAGATTAGAAGAGTAGACAGGACATGCATAAGGTCACGCCTTATGCTCATTATCTATTAGCCTATAGCTAATTTAGTCCAGATTTCCAATGTGTAGGGCTTAATCGCAGGTATGACTAAAATGTTAGTTACACACAAAACGAAATATTGATGTACAGATTAGGTTATTGATAAGCCACAAACCGTGAGGATCAGTAGACCCTTGAAGATGTAAGTTAAGGACAGACCGCTCAGAAGTTTTATCTAACAGTTATTTAGACTATTTGATGTGGTATCTGGTAGGCCCGTGTCAGAAAAAGGGAAGTCAGCCCAGATTTCGGATAGTTAGTCCATTTATTACCTATTTATAACACAACAGATCTTCCTATTATTTTAATGTCATAATCATGTTAATCATCTCATTTTTCTTTGTTTGGATCGGCTATAAAGTCATGAATCGGTTTAAATGATAGCTAGTCTTCTCCCCTTTTTAAACTCTTAGGTGCTCAAAATTGATTTTAGTAGTTTGAGGGTTTAGGTTTTCAGGTTTTCGTAATTTTGGCGAATAAAACTTCCAGAGATTAGAAGGTAGCTGATAGATAGCTAATTTAGTAGTGTAGTTCTTCTGTTTTATTTCCGCTGTGTACTAAGTCAGATATGACTATGTTACTTTGATCATCCAAGAAGGCATCATCATATGTTGCTCTTGGCGTATTATTGTGAATTATAATTGATCATTGCCTGGGATACGTTTTAGGGATTTTATACCTTATATGTGATATTATTTTAAGTGTAATCAACCAAATGTTCTTTTCCTTGAAATCTATGATTTTGTTTATATTCAAGTGTTTCTAATATCATGCATACCATTAACATTGTCGTGTTTTGTCACTAGAATTTAATACTATAGATGACCGCAGCATATGTAGGGCTTAGCTTTTGGCCTCTACACAAGGCATAATGCCCTTAAATTTTAATTAACATTATTCAAGATATTTAATTGGACAAATTAAATAGAATAATATGAATAATTATGGAGACGAGATTAATAAATCCAATGGCCGTATCTTAATGAATGAACTAAAATAATACTTGATTAAATTTTGAAGGAGGAATTTCCTAAGGAGTAAACTTGGAAATGTTGATACATTTCTTAGTATGAATCTCTTCATCCACTTTGATAAACTTTTACTATCTCATTCATAACTCATCACCTATATTTCGACCGGCCATTAAAAGCTCCAGGAAGAGTATAAATTGAAGAAAAAAATCAAAGGAATTAAAGCTAGGAATTTATCTCATTCTCTAATTAACTAATCAAGGTGAATAATCATGTTTATCATCTCATTTTTCTCTGTTTGGATCGACTATGGGTTATACCCGATTCATGTTTTTGTTTTGGTTAGGATATAACCATTTAAACCTTTGTTTAGATAAGACATAGGTGTTTTAAATATTAATTGGCTAATTAACACCTTTTTTTGGGTTTTGGTTAAATTTCGAGTTGTTTTGATCTTCATATACTTTGAAATTTTTATATGTTGAAGAGAACATATTAATTGATTTATTGAAATTTTTCTAGAATTTTTCTTGATGTTTTGATAGTTATATAAAATTATTTAAAGTATGAGACTTAAATGTTTTATATACTTCTAAAGGAGAAAGGTGCTTTTTCAAATTTATTCAAATTTCCAAAAAGGAAATTTGATAGAAATTTTGGAAATAAAATTTTGACAACCAATCAGATTTAGACAAACAAGGCAAGTGGGGTATAAAAGAACTGTTTTAAAGTAAAATTTTAATTATTTCAACTCTTTCGGTCTTCATTCGAAACCTTCTGACTAGATTGAAAGGTATCAAACCTTTCGGCTTGCAAATACTAATGCACATGGTATCAAGCAACTGGTACGTAGTGAATTGGAAGGAGTCGAAAGGTTTAGGGACGAAAGGTTAGCTTTTAAAGGAGTTGAAACATTGTTTAGGTTTTAAAGAAAATACACTTGCTAGCTTTTGACTAAGAACTTTCGACGTTGTTAAATGGTTTAAAAGAAAAAGGTTTCGATTGGTTTGCTTTCTTATTTTAAATAAAATCTTTCGATAAAGCCGAAAGGTTTAGCTTTCGACAAGGTCGAAAGACAGTTGTTGCTTCTAAACATTTCGACCCAAATGGAGTAAAAGGGTATCTTTTGTTTTCTAAAACCTATCGCCTCTCTCACCTTTGATTTCGAAGAGTCATGAAAAAACCAACACTTTATTGTATTCGAAAGGTTTTGGTTTCGAAATGTTTGATTCGAAAGGTTTTGGTTTTAAAAGGTTTGATTTCGAAAGGATTTAGGTTTCAAAGTAGTGCTTTCGACTCTAATGTTCTTATGATATTTGAAGGCTTCTAAAAAGGTTTTGAAGGGGTTACCTTCAGCGATTTCATAAGGTTTTGAGTTTATTTGCTTTCGGAAGGTTTATAAATGGTTTTATAAGGGGGTACCTTAGGTTTTCGACAAAGTCAAGAGATGAAACCGTTCGACTAAGTTGAAAAGAAGCCTTCTGACAAGGTCGAAAAGTAGGACCTTCCGACAAGGTCGAAAGGTAGGACCTTCCGACAAGGTCGAAAGGTATGGTTTTCCATGCTTTTCGAAGGCTGATGTTAATTTGCTTTTGAATGGGACTTAATTCGAAGGGGTTTAAAAGGCTGCTTCAAGCCATTTTTCCTTGAGTAAAATTTTACTAAATTGAAGGGGTTATTTCGAAGGGTTATAGCATAAAATAATTATCTTTGTTTGAATATGTAAGTGGGATCCATATATAAATTAGATGTTAATAAACCTTAGGGACCCCATGGTGGGTTAATGTTTTCAATACATAATTTGGGGTTACCAACAGAAATATGCTTTCGAGAATATACATTGGGGCTATCAACGTGTTTTTATTTAATTTAACCTAATTGGGGCTACCAATAAGAATAGGTTAAATCGGCGGTATACTTGGGAAAAATAAGTAATCGTGGGGATCATGAATTTTAATAAGTAAGCATGTGGATCATCAATTTTAATAAACAATCCATGTGGATCGTGGTATTTTTAATTGGCCAAGTGTTGGATTCTTGGTTAACCTAGGAAAACCATGGTATATGCGGTGGATAACCCACATCATATTTCTAATGAAAAGAATGTTTTGCCGGAGGTGGTTAGTCCCGGGATTTGACACCCAAGGGTTCATAGTCATCCTAGGAAAACTGTGTAGTGTGCGGTGGATAGCCCGCATCAAATTTTATAAAGCGATGTACGATGGATATTCTGCATTTATTTTAAATGGCTATGGGATAGATGGTCCTGTTAAATTATGACGGATAGTCATTTTAACGGTTTTATAAGGAAACTCTAATAAATTGATTTTAGATGGGAAATTTAATAAATTGCTTTTAGGTGGGATATCTAATGAATGGGTGGATGTGATATCCAATATATATATATATATATATATATGATTTATGGCTTTATTTCATACAATGTTAAGACTAATCATTTTGTATGTAGGAGCTTTGTAAATGATTTGCATGTTTTATTTTGGATACTAGTGAGGGGACTACCCATTTCACTAAGCGGCGTCGTCTCACTAGATATCTATTTATGTTAAGAGATGATTGGAGATTATTTATACCAAACTTATTGTCTGACTCGATGTTTATGTTTCTCCCCAAACTTTCAAGTACTCAAAATTAATTTGAGTAGTCTGACAGAGAGAGACTTTCAGGTTTTTGGATGAATAAGCTTCTAGAGACATGCAAGAGGCAGTGTTAGCTATATATGAGCTATTTTGTGTTTTCTACTATGATTTACTGGAACTGTAAAGTTCATATTTATTAGTTCTCCGATCATCATAAGGAGACATCTTCATATGTCACTCTTATCGTATTTTGTATAATGTTATATATGTTCCGAACGTGGGCAACGTTTGGGATTAAATCTGAATATTATTCATAAGAAATGAAAATTTCTGTTTTTTGAGGTTTAATTTTTTTTAATATTCTTGTGTTTCTATGTTGCCAATAGTTTCAAGATTTTGATTTCTGTCACTCAGAAATAACACGTATGGATGACTATAGCATCCGTAGCAGTTGGTTTTGGGCCTCCGGAAGCGGGATGTTATAAGTTGGTGTCATATAATGGTTTATGTACTTAAAAAGGAATTTAAACCTTAAAAGATTTTTATGCATAATCTAATAAATCTAAAATATAATTGGGCTTGGGTAAGCGTTATAGTAACGTATGTGTACTTTACTATAAATACCTAAGAATGCATTCCCCACTCTCTTAGGCCGTTCTTATGTATCTTACCAAGATTGAATTTTTAGGTAGTAGGAAAGTAAGATATGGAGGTAGGAAATAGAAGAGCGAATCAAGGTGGAAGACGCACCACAACGTGTGGAAATGTTCGACCCAATACTAGGAGTAATAAGGGTCGATGGGCAAATGAAAATCCAAATGCAAATGCCAATGTTGATGCTGAGATTTTGTCGGTCGATATAGGGATAATGTATTAGTTCTTCATGTATATAATGCAAGCTGGAGTTGCTGTGGGAGCAGTAGTAGAGAATGCTGGAGGAGCTAATCCGATGGATCCAACTGGCAATAACTATGCCAAGCTGAGAAGGGATTATGTTTGTTTTGGAGGGAAGCCTTTTGTAGGCACCAAGGATGCAGTAGGAGTGGAGAATTGGATAATGCATTATGAAAGCATATTTGCAGATCTCAGCCTGACGGATATGCAGAAGAGAAGACTTGCTTCAAGGCAATTGCAGGGAGCAGCGTTGTTTTGGCGGAACAGAGTTACCGTAGGAGAGCCAGAGGAAGACCTGACTTGTGTTGAATTTCGAAGGAGGTTCGGAGAAACATTTCTACTAGAGGTTTCCAAGTCAGATTTGGTTATAAGTTTGCATATTTAGTCCAGGAGGATAGATCGGTAATTGGGTATGCTATGAATTTTGATGAGCTATCCCTTTACGGAAATGCTACTGTGGATACTGTCATTTAGAGGAATGATACGTTTATGAGAGGGTTGAATCCTAGGATTGCCAGAGCAACCATGCCAAAGCTCTGAGATTCGTGTCATATTGTTGTTGAGATGGCTATTCGAAATGAAGAGATGCTTTCTACTTTTGGAAAAGGGAAACCAGCTGAGGTTCATAATTTTCCATGTGAGAAGTGGATGTTCTTCAAGAAGAAAGGTGCCCGGTTGGGGGTAGCAGCTAAGAAGAGCAATGATGATATTGTCTGTTACAAGTGTGATAAGAAGGGGCACTATGCTAATGAGTGCCACTCGGATGATGGAAGAGCAGTTGTAATGAGACCGAATGTAAAGTGCTGAAACTATGGCCTGATGGGGCATTACAAGGACAAGTGTCTCGAGGCTACTAAGGATGGCGAGGGAAGGGTATTTGCATTGGAACCATCATCCTCTAGACAAACGACTGCTGAGAAAAAAAGCTGTGATGGAAGGTATGCTTATGATTCATAGTACTCCAGTTAGGATACTATTTGATACTGGCGCTTCACACTTATTTATATCTCAATATTTTGTAGATAGCTTATGTCTGGAAAATTTGTACCTTATTACTCCTTTAAGGGCTGTGAATCCTATAGGAGGGTATGCAACTCTAGGATATGACCAGCTAGAACTTGATTTTTTAGGTCATCTGTTTGCATGTAGTTTTTATGTTTTTGATTTCGTGGGTTTCAGGATCATATTGGGTATCAATTGGTTAGATAGAAATGATGCTAGGATACTTTTTCAGGAGGGGGAAATATCATTGAAACACCCTAATAACCATAACCGAGTCATTTACTCAGTAAGGAGTTCGAACGGAAGTGCTTATGCGTTATTGCGTACTATGGGAGTGGAATCAGAGTTAAAATAGGTTTAAGTTGCAAGAAGTTTGTGGACGTGTTTTAACTAGTGTCGGGCTTGCCACCTAAGGGAGCAATCGAATTTTGGGTAGATCTCGTACCTTATGATGAACCAATAGAATGTCACCAACCAAAATGAAGGAATTGAAGGTGCTGCTGGTGGAATTGGAAGGAAAGAATTTTATTTGGCCAAGCAGTTATGCTTAGGGAACGGTCGCGGTATTCATGAAGAATCCAGACGGGTCGTTAAGGATGTGTATCGACTATCGTATATTGAACGAGAGGACAATCAAGAATAGGTATCCTTTGCCGAGGTTCGGCAACTTAATCGATCAGATGAGTGGACACAGGCGTTTTCCCAGCTGGATTCTCCTTCAGCTAAGAGTGGTAATGGGTAGTATTCATTTGATTGCGTTATTTGGGTCTTACAAGTGGTTGGTTATGCCATTTGGACTCACTAATGCGCCATCTTTTCTCGTGTATTTGACGAACAGGGTTTTCCGAGAGCACTTGGATAGGTTCATGTTGATTTTTATTGATGACATTTTTGTATATCCTAAGAATGAGAAGGATCATGCCGATCATCTTAGAATAGTGTTGGAGACACTAAGGCAACATCAGCTGAAAGCAAAATTCTCAAAGTGTCTTGTCTGGAAGAAGGAAGTGAAATTCCTTGGTCATGTATTTTCTGCGTAAGGTTTAGCACTTGATCTGTATAAGATTGCAGCTGTTAACAATTGGAAAAGGCCAGAGATAGTAAGTGAGATTTATAGTTTTCTTTGACTTGCAGGATACTACCGAAGGTTCATTAAGGATTTTTCATGGATAGCGGCATCCTTGACAATGTTAACTAGGAAGGATGTGAATTTTATTTTATGTGACAAAGGTGAGGAAGCAATCCATAGATTGAAACATTTGTTAACTGATGCGCCTATGTTAGTAGTTCCTGATGGGAATCAGGGGTTAGTAGTTTACACCGATGAATGTGGTACTGGGTTAGTCGCTGTGCGAATACAGAATGGAAACGTTATTACCTATACTTCTAGACAGCTTAGACCGCATGAAGTGGGATATCCTACTCATGATTTGGAGTTGGTAGCGGTAATATTCGCATTGAAGGTGTGGAGACGTTATCTTTTGGGAGAAAGGTTTGATCTATATATGGATCATATGTCCCTATGACATTTATCTTCTTAGAAGGAGCTGAATATTAGACAGCAGAGATGGCTAGAGTTTGTAGCAGCCAATGATTTTACATCAAGTATACGCTAGAAAAAGGAAATAAGGTGGTGGATGCACTTAGCAGGAAACATCAGAATGTGGTGTTAGCTATGTTAGCGGAATGGAAAAACTTGGAAGCACTGGCTGCCTGTTGTGTGCAGCTGAGGTCGATGCTGGATCTGGTTGAAATATCGCTATGATGCTTTGTGTGGAAGTTCAACCAGTTCTGATTGAAAAAATTGCTTCTAGGCAGATAGACGATCCAGTGTTAGTCGAGACGATTAGAAGGTTAGAAGCTGGAACTGAGATTGATGACATAAAGGATTTTATTCTTGACCGAGGAAGGTTGTTGAGGAGGAAGGAATGGTTATGTGTTCTAGATGTTGGGAACCTTAGGAAGGAAGTCCCGAGGGAATGTCATCGATTGAAGTTTATGATTCATCCTAGATGAACCAAGATGTATCAGGATATGAAGAGAAGTTTCTTCTAGGAAGGAATGAAGAGGGATGTTGGCTTATGGGAAAAACTGTGTTTGAACTGGCAGTAAATAAAAGTCGAGCATTAGAAGCCAAGTGGTTTGCTTCAGCCTTTGGATGCTCCATTTTGGAAGTGGGACTCAATATAAATGGATTTTATGGACAGGTGCTAAGGTCAAACTAAGATAATGAAAGTATATGGGCCATAGTTGATAGATTGACCAAGAGTACCCATTTCATTTCGGTAAGGTCAACCAGGACGACACCTGTTTTGGGTAGGTTGTTCATGAAGAACATCATTAAACTGCATGGAATTCCCAGTTGTATCGTTAGTGATAGAGATGCTTTGTTTGCTAGCGAGTTCTGGAAGAGCCTGCAGAGTTTGTTTGGCACTAAGCTCAACATAAGTACAACATATCATTCTCAGATGGATGGGCAGATAGAGAGAGTCAATAAGGTACTGGAAGATCTGTTGAGAGCTTGTGTGTCGGATTTTAGTGGTTCTTTGAAAGATCACTTTCATCTAGTGGAGTTTTCCTATAATAATAGTTATCCGACTATTATATGAATGACACCTTTTGAAACTTTGTATGGAAAGCCATGCAAATCATCAGCACATTGGTTAAAGACCCGAGACAGATTGGTCCTTAGTTTAGATTTGCTGAGACTGGCAACGGAAAAGATCGAGTTGACATGTGAAAGAATGAAGAAAGCTCAGTCTAGTAGAAGAGTAACGCAGACAAAAGGCATAAGGGCCTAAAGTTCTCCGTCTGAGAAAGAGTTTTCATCAAGGTACCTCCGATTAAAGGTGTGGTTCGGTTCGAGAAGACCGAGAAGCCAGCATCGGGATATGTTGGATCATTTCCTTTATCAAAGAGGATTAGGAGACTTGCATACCGAGTAGGTTTACCTAGAAGTTTGGTCGGGGTCCATGATGTGTTTCGTGTTTCTCGTCTTAGGAAGTATGTTCATGATCCAAAAATTTCTATTGTTTCGGCGGCACTGGATGACTTAGTGGTGGAGCCGGATATGACTTTTATGAGGCAACCAGTTCGTGTTGTGGCAAAAGATGAGAAGAGGTTAAGAAAAAAGATGGGCCGCTTTTCCTTGGCTGCTTTAGATGGTATTTTCTATATAGGGTTTATATAGAATTTGGCTGGTAGGTTATACTAGCATTGCTTGCATGGATTATATGCTTGTAGTTTTGGTGCTACTGAAATTTTAGAGACGAAATTATTTAAGGGGGAGAGTCTGTAATGCCCTTGAATTTTAATTAAGATTATTCGAGATATTTAATTGGATAAATTAAATAGAATAATGTGAATAATTAAGGTGATGAGATTTATAAATCCAATGGCCATGTCTTAATGAATGAACTAAAATAAGACTTAACTAAATTTAGAAGGAGGAATTTCCTAAAGGGTAAACTTGGAAATGGGGCAACATTCCTTAGTATAAATTCTTCCACCACTTTAATAAACTTTTACTTTCTCATTCATAACTCCTGATCTATATTTTAGTCATCCATTAAAAGCTCCAGGAAGAGCATAAATTGAAGACAAAAAAACTAAGGAATTAAAGCTAGGAATTTATCACATTCTCCAATTAACTAATCAAGGTGAATAATCATGTTTATCATCTCATTTTTCTCGATTTGGATGGGCT
This sequence comes from Allium cepa, assembly GCA_030765085.1. Lineage (NCBI taxonomy): Eukaryota > Viridiplantae > Streptophyta > Magnoliopsida > Asparagales > Amaryllidaceae > Allium > Allium cepa. Next base: position 379,823,337 of record CM060932.1, read on the forward strand.
ATGGGTTATACCCAATTCATGTTTGTGTTTTGGCTAGGATATAACCATTTAAACCTTTATTTGGATAAGACATAGGTGTTTTTAATGTTAATGGGCTAATTGACACATTTTTTGGATTTTGGTTAAATTTCGAATTGTTTTGATCTTCATATGCTTTGAAATTTTTATATGTTGAAGAGAACATATTAATTGATTTTTGGAATTTTTCTAGAATTTTTCATGATGTTTTAATAGTTATATAAAATTGTTTAAGATATGAGACTTAAATCTTTTGTATAATCATAAAGGAGAAAGGAGATTTTTCAAATTTATTTCAATTTCCAAATAAGGAAAGTTGGCAACAATTTTGAATATAAAATTCTAGCAACCAATCAAATTTAGACAAACAAGGCAAATGGGTTACAAAAGAACTGTTTCAAAGTATAATTTTCATTATTACAACTCTTTCGGATAAAGCTTGCGCCTTCATTCGAAACCTTCCGATAAGGTCGAAAGGTATCAAACATTTCGGCTAGGTCAAATACTAATGCACATGGTATTAGGCAACTGATGGATAGTGAAGTGGAAGGATTCGAAAGGTTTAGGGATGAATGGTTAGCTTTCGAAGGTGATGAAACATTGTTTTGGTTTTAAAAAAAATACACCTGCTAGCTTTTGACATTGTCAATTTGTTTAAAAGAAAAATTCTTCGATTGATTTTCTTTCTTGTTTTAAATGAAACCTTTTGACAAATTTGAAAGGTATAGCTTTCGACAAGGTCGAAAGATAGTTGCTGCTTCCTAACCTTTCGATCCAGATGGAATCAAAGGCTATCTTTTGTTTTCTATAACCTGCCGCCTCTCTCTCCATTGATTTCGAAGGGTTGGTACCAACACCAACACTTCATTGTTTTTGAAAGATTTTGGTTTCGAAACGTTTGATTCGAAAGGTTTTGGTTTTGAAATGTTTGATTTCGAAAGGTTTTTATTCGAAAGGATTTTGGTTTTGAAGTAATGCTTTCAACTTCAATGTTTTTCTTATACTTGAAGGCTTTTTAAAACGTTTTGTAGGGGTGATCTTCAATAATTTCGAACGGTTTTGAGTTTAATTGCTTTCGAAAGGTTTATAAATGGTTTAATAAGGGGGTACCCCACGCTTTCGACTAGGGAGAAAAGAAGCCTTCCGACAAGGTCGAAAGGTAGGACCTTTCAACAAGGTCGAAATGTATGGTTTCCATGCTTTTCAAAGGTTGATGTTAATGTTCTTTCGAACGGGCTTAATTCGAAGGAGTTTAAAAGGCTGCTTCAAGCCATTTTTTCTTAAGTAAATTTTTTGCTAATTTGAAAGGGTTACTTCAAAGGGTTAAAGCGTAAAATAATTATTTTTGTTTGAATATGTAAGGAAGATTCTTATATAAATTGGATGTTAATGAACCTTGGGGACAAAAGAGTGGCTTTAATGTTTTCGATACGTAGTTTGGGATTACCAACAGAATATGCTTTCGAGGATATACATTGGGGTTTAATGTATATTGTTGTATATGATCCGAACATGGGTAACTTCAGGGATTATGTAATTAAATCTAAATATTCTTCAAAAGAAATGAATAATTCTATTTTGTTGAAGTTTAATTTTTTTTCATATTCTTGTGTTTATATGTTGCCAATATTTTCAAGATTTCGATTTTGGTCACTCAGAAATAACACATATGGATGACCGCAACATCCGTAGAAGTTAGTTTTGGGCCTCTAGAAGCAGGATGTTACAAGTTGTTATCAAAGCATAGGTTTATGATTTTTTTTAACTAAAAATGGTTTTGAAAACAAAATCCGAAGGAATTAGAGAAGGATTGGGGTTTGGAATAATGTTATGATAACAAACTTGTATTTGCTATATATAAGTATACGTTTTATCTCTAGTCTCGTATCTTTGATTAGGTTATCATTTTGTATCTTATCAGGTTTGTATACAGATATGGATGGTATGAGAGGAAGAGATAACCCAGGACGGGGAAGCATCGAAGGGAATGTCAAAACTAATGCCAGGAGAAACCTAGGTCAGGCACATAAAGAGAATATAGTTGTTGGTGTCCCACAGGTCGGAATGGAAGCTATGTATCAGTTCTTCGTAAATATGGTGTAGGCAGGTGTTGCTGCAGGAGTAGGAGGAGGAGTTTCAAAGGTTCCAGTTGTCCAAGATTATGTTAAGCTAAGTGAAGATTATGTTAAGCTCGGAGGCAAGCCATTTATTGGAACCAAAAATGCTAACTGCAAAAGGATTTTTTTTCTGATTCAAGGCTCAATGACGAGCAAAAGAGGAGGTTTGCATATAGACGCTTCAGGAAGCTACATTTTTTTTGGGTGAAATAGTGTAACGGTTGCAGTAGATGAGGAAGATATGACATGAGCGAAATTCAAAAGGAAGTTCTAGGAGAGGTTCATGTCAGCCAAGGCACAGTCAGCTCTGATCAGGAAGTTCGTTAAGTTAGACCAGAGGGAGATGTCAGTTATGGAGTATGCCAGCAGGTTTGGTGAGTTAGCTCGGTATGGTTATACTGCTATTGATACCATGATGAAGAGGAATGAGAAGTTCATCTAGGGATTGAAGCCTGAGTTCGCTAGGTCTACTTTATCGCATATCAGAGATCTCTGTGATGTGGTTATGGAGATGGCTATGAAGCAAGAGGAGGTTCTTGAGTCTCCAGGGAAGAATAAGGCTAAGGATATCCAAGTTAGGAAGGGCCAAAAGTGAAATTTTTTTCCCAAGAAAGGTGCTCAGAAGGGTGGAGTAGCCAAGAGGTGGAAATTTGAGATTGCCTGCTTCAAGTGTGACAAGAAAGGGCGCTTTGCTAATAAGTGTCGTGGTGGAAAGGAAAAGGATGCGGTTGGGAAGAAGAATGTCAGGTGCTTCAATTATGTCCAGATAAACCACTATAAGAACCCGTGCAAGGATCCCGCTAAGGATGAAAAGGGTAAGGTTTATGCATTTGTGCCTACCGCTTCTAGGTCAACAACTCAGGAGAAGGGAAAGGCAGTTCTAGGAGGAATGCTTTAGATTTATGGTATGTATGTTAGCATTTTATTTGATATTGGTGCATCACATTCTTTTATATCTTGATGCTTGATAAATAAGCGTAACCTTGAATCTACATTTTTAGTTACTCCTTTGTGGGTTGCGAGTCTAATTAAAAGGGTCTGCAACTCTAGGATTAAGATGTGACCAGTTAGAGTTTGACCTATTTGGTCATCTATTTGCTTACAATTTGCATGTGTTTTATTTTGAGGGGTTTGGGATCATCCTTGGGATGGATTGGTTAAGTGAATACGATGCTATGATATTTTTCTAGGATAGGAAAATATCTCTTAGACACCCTGATTATAGCGACCAGATTACTTATGCCAAAGAATATTCTTGCGGTGAGATGTTTGCGTTGTTGGGTGCTATAGAATTAGATGATGAGTGCACTCGAGTTTTCATGGTTAGATAATTCATAGATGTTTTTGATCCTGTAGTTGGATTGCTGCCGAAGCAACCCATTGAGTTTCAGATAGATTTGGTTTCGGGAGCTGAACTAGTGAGTAGGCCGTCGAGCAGGATGACCCCTTCAGAGATGATGGAGTTGAAGATGCAGTTGGTGGATATAGAGGGCAAGAGTTTTATCACATTGAGTAGTTCACCTTGGAATGCGGCAGTAGTGTTTGCTAAGAAGCAGGTTGTTTCGTTGAGTCTATGAATCGATTATCATACGTTGAATGAGAGGACGATAAAGAACCAATACCTATTGCCCTGGATTGACGATTTGTTCGACCAGTTGAGTGGAGCAAAGGTATTTTCCCAATTGGATTTGGTAGCTGGGTTTCATCAGCTCAGGGTAGCAAAGGATGGTGTACCTTTGACGGTGTTTAGGATCAGGTATGGGTCGTACAAATGGTTGGTTAGGCCGCTTGAACTGACGAATGTGCTAGCTTTCTTTGTGGATTTGATGAGCCGGATTTCCAAGAGCACTTGGATAGATTCATATTGGTTTTCATAGATGATATCTTGACATAGTTTTAGTATGAGAAAGAGCACAAAGTTCATCATAGAATGGTGCTTGAGACGTTAAGGCAGCATCAACTGAAAGTGTAGTTTTCAAAGTGTCACTTCTGGAAGATGGAAGTGACGTTTCTTTGTCATGTAGTCTCAAAGAGAGGGTTGTCATTATATCTAAGTAAGATCAAGGTAATGAATAGTTGGAAGAGACCCGAGATAGTAACCGAGATAAACAGTTTCCTTGGGTTGGTCGGTTATTATCAGAGATTCATTAAGGATTTTTCGTGGATAGCAGCACCCATGACCAAACTGGTGAGGAATGATGTGATGTTTGCATGGACTAATAAGTGTGATGAAGCATTCCAGGGTTTGAAACACTTGTTTACCCATGCATTTGTGTTGGTAGTTCCAGAAGGGAATCTGGATTTGGTGATTTATACCGATACCTGTGGAACAAGATTAGGAGCAGTGCTGATGCAGAGAGGTAAAGTGCTCGCTTATGCTTCTAGACATCTTAGACCACATGTGGTCAGATATCCGACGCATGATCTGGAATTAGCTGGAGTGATTTTTGCTTTGAAGGTGTGGAGATATTACCTTTTTGGAGAAAGGTTTGAGCTATATACAGATCATAAATCGCTGAAGTATTTATTCTCTCGAAAGAAGCCGAACATGAGGCAGTAGAGGTGGTTAGAGTTTATAGCCGCAAATGATTTTGGGATTGAGTACATATCGAGGAAAAGCAACAAGGTTGCAGATGCACTTAGCAGGCAACATCAGAATGCAGTTTAAGCGATGACTGCTGATTGGAAGGATTTGGAAGCGTTAGCAGATTGCAGAGTGCAGTGGAGATCCGAGGCTGGGTCTAGTGGAGATCTAGCTGTATTATCTTGTTTGGAAGTTCGACCAGTGTTAATCAAGTGGATTGATTCTAAACAGATAAAGAACCCAGTTTTAGCCGAACGGATCAGGAAGCTAAGAGAAGGAAATGAAAGCGACAACTTGAAAAATTTCAGTCTTGAGCAGAATGGATGGTTGAGAAACAATGGAAGATAACGTGTTCCGAGTATGGGAAACAAAAGGAAAGAATTCCATTAGGAACGCCATTTTTCGAAGTTCACCATTCATCCACGAGGTACTAAGATGTATTAGGACATAAAGATGGTTTCTTCTGGGAAGGTATGAAGCGGGATATTGGTTTGTTTCTGAAGCAGTGCATGGTTTTCCAACAGGCAAAGGCCGAATTCTAAAAGCCAAGTGGATTGCTTCAGCCATTAGCTATTCCAGTGTGGAAGTGAGATTCTATTTCTATGGACTCATTGACGGGTTGCCAAGGTCGAATAGAGGAAATGAAAGTATATGGGTTATAGTGGATAGATTGACCAAGAGTGCCCATTTCATTCCTGTTAAGTCAACTAGGATGACACCTGTTTTAACGAGGTTGTTCATGAAGAATGAAGTTAGATGGCATGGAGTTCCTAGCAGTATAGTTAGTGACAGAGATCCCTCATTCACTAGTGAGTTTTGGAAGAGTCTGCAGAAAGTTTTGGGAACCAAACTTAAGATGAGCACCACTTACCATCTGTAGACAGATGGGCAAAAAGGAAGAGTTAACAAGATCTTGGAAGATTTGTTAAGAGTTTGTGTTCTAGATTTTGGGGGATCATGTGAAGAACATCTACATCTAGTTTTATCTTTGTACAACAACAATTATCAAACTAGTATTAGGATGGCACCATTTGAAGCTTTGTATGGAAGACCATGCAAATCTCCCGTATGCTGGTCGAATCTTGGGGATAGGATGATTGTTGGTCTAGATTTGGTTAGAGAAGTTGCAGAAAAGATTGAGATCATTCGGGCTAGAATGAAGGAGGCTAAGTCTAGGCAGAAGCGCTATGAAAATAAGAGTAAAAAGATTTAGAATTCTCAGTTAGAGACCAGGTATTCGTCAAGGTATCACCATAAAGGCTGTGAGTAGATTTGGGAAATCGGGGAAGTAATCAACGAGATTCATTGGATCTTTTCCTATTGCTCAGAGGATCGTGAAACTCACATATGGAGTTGAGTTACCGAGCAATTTGGCAGGTGTCCACGATGTTTTTCATGTTTCTCATCTCAAAATGTGTGTTAGATACCCAGAGACTGCTATTGCACCGACAGTGCTAGATGATTTAGTGGTAGAACGGGATTAGACCATAATGAGAAAACTACTTTGCATTGTTGCAAGATATGAGAAGAGGCTTAGAACTAAGACGGTCAAATTAGCTAATGTCTAGTGGAGTTACGATGACAAAGATTGTAGTTGAGAGGTTGAGAGCAGGATTAGTGATATTTACCCTGACTTATTTGATGGTATGTTTTAACTTCTTATTTTATACATTGTGTGCCTTGTAGTAATTTTGAGGGCGAAATTCTTCAAGGAGGGTAGTCTGTAACACCTTAGATTTTTAGTAACATTATTTAAGATATTTAATCAGTTGAACTAAATAAAATAATGTGTTGATTAGAGGATTGAGATTTGACTTTAATTTAAGGTAGCCGTGCCATTTAAAAAATGAATTAAAGAAGGGTTTTAAAATGAATTAGAGTAGGAGTAAAATGGGAAAGTGGCCATTCATATATCTATTCCCGTAGGCCGTCTATTATACACGTTCATTTCATTTGAATTTTTAAAAATAGAGGTCAACCACCATTAACAAGGAAAGGAAAAGAAGAATTGAGAAAAGCTAAAGGAAAATCTAATCAAACCAAATTCATCCAAATCTCAAGCTCCTTTAGTCTCTTAAGCTAAGGTGAATAATGTTTACATCTCAAATTTTTATTAATTTCGATTTTAGGATTAAATTCGAAGTTTTTGCATCGATTTGCTATGTTTATGATTGATGGAATGTTTATATATACTTGTTGATGATTTATACATGTTAATATTGATTTTTATGATATGTTTTAAGGTAAACCCTATTAAATTACATATTTATGCCTTGTGAATTTTTATAAAAATCAGATATATTATTTTGGAGTTGGATTTCAATTTTCAGAATTTTTGGAAGTAATGTGGATATTATATAAATTTTCTAGTAAAGAATATGATACTTTGGGTCATAAATTATTTACGGGCAAATAATTAATTATTTGGGTCTATAATTTTTATATGTTAGAAAACATATATAATTTGATTTTCTGGAATTTTTCTAGATTTTCCTACGAGTTTTGATTAGTACATAAAATTATTGAAGATACAGGACATAAATGTTTTATTTATTTTATAAAGGAGAAAGGAGCTTTTGGTAAATAATTTGGATTTTTTAATTCTGGAAAATGGCAGCACTTTTAAAAAATTAATATGGCAACTAACTAGATTTAGACAAATAAGGTAGGTTGGGTACAAAAGAAATAGTTTAAAAGTACAAATAAATTTCTTTGCCAATGTTTCGTCCCCTTCGGCACCTAGATTCCGCCTCCATACTACTCTTCCAACACAGTCGAAATCAATGTACATGGTATCAGTGAACTGGTACGTAGTGAATTGGAAGAAGGCGAAAGGTATAGGGTCGAAACCATGGGGTTTCGAAAGGGATGAAGCTTTATTTTACTTTAAAGGAAAAATACGTCTGCTTTCTTTAGACTAAGATGCTTTCGACTTGGTTAGGTTTTGACTAAGTCAAATGGTTTAAAAGGAAATGGTTTCGATTGGATTGCATCTTCGTTTTAAATGAATGCTTTCGACTAAGTCGAGACACCTAGCTGCTGCCTTTTTACCATTTGACCCAGTTGGTTTTGAAGGGGTTCGTTGTTTTCTAAAATTTTCCCACTTTCCAAATATTGTCGAAGGGGTGTTTTCGACACTATCACTTCGTTCCCTAGGAATGGTTTCAAAACAGTTGCTTTCTACTTAAATGATTTTAAAGGCCCTTTTTCTTTTGTTTGAAGTGTAACCTAAATTGGTTTTGAAAGAGATGGTTTTTCAAAAGGGTTTCGAAATAGTTAACTTTGAAAGGCTTCCACATGTTTAAAATTGAACCCATGTGCTTTCGAAAGGTTCTAAAAGAGGTTTCGAAGTGGTCGTTCCCTAGAGGTTTCGAAGGAGTCGAAAGCTGTTGTTTTATGATGGTTTCAAAAGGAAGTTTTTCCAATGGTTTTGAAGGCAGTGTTTGAAGGTTTTTAAAAGAAAGATGTCTAAGGTTTTGAAGCTTTCAAAAGAAAGATTTCCAAGGGTTTAAAATGTGTTTTTAGAATGGTTTCTAATAATGAATGGGTATAGTAGCCGAAGTGTTTTCAAGTTATTATGGTTTAACTTATTTTAAATTGATATGTAACCCTTATTGAATATCATCAATATTATTTTGAGTAAAGTACATATAACATGGCTAAATAGCTTAGAATAAAGCTACGGATGTATTTTCCTTGCATATGTGTGATCTATAGGACTAAATCATTTGAAAAGGTTTCCAAGCAAAATTTTAATGGGTAGTTAACCCTACGAAAATGATTCAGATTAGAAGAGAAGATAGGACTTGTGTAGGGTCACACCCTATGCTCATTAGCTATTAGCCCCAAGTTAATTTAGTCCAGAATTCGAGTGTGTAGGGCTTAGTCGTCGGTAAGACTAAAATTTTGGTTACACATAGAAAAGAATATTGATGTACAGATGTTGTTTATCTGTAAGCCACAAAACCACAAGCGTCAGTAGACCCTTGAAGATGTAAGTTAAGGACAGACAATCTAGAAGTTTTGTCTAATAATTATTTAGACTATTTGGTATGATATCTGGTAGTCGGCAAAGGGCAGTATGCCTAGATTTCAGACAACTAGTCCATTTATACATATTTATAGCATAACAGATCTTGCCATTACTTTATTATCATAATCAATTTGATTAACCAGTTTGGTTGCAGGAAAGGATTTGCAAAATATATGTTTTGAAAAGGATATTAGTGGGGGAGAACACGTTCCGCTAAGCAGCATGGTCTCACTCAATAACAGTAAACCGAGATGTAACATGATTATTTACACTAGGCTTTACGTCTGACTTGAAGTTTTTGTTCCCCTTAAACTCTTGGGTGCTCAAAATTGATTTGATAGGCCAAGAGCTTAGATTTTCAGGTTTTCATAGTTATGGCGAATAGCTAATTTAGGACTACATTTCTTCTCTTTTATTTCCATTGTATATCAAGTCAGATATGACTATATTTCTTTGATCATCCATGGGGACATCGTCATATGTTGCTCTTGGCGTATTATTGTAAATTATATTTGACCATTGCCCAAGATATGTTTTGGGGATTTTGTAACTTGAATATGATATTGTTTTGAAATGTAATCAACCATATGTTATTTTCCTAAAATATGTGTTTTTGTTCATATTCAAGTGCTTCTGATATTATGGATACCATTAGCATTTCCATGTTTTATCACTAGAATTTAATACTATAGATGACTGCGGCATGTGTAGCGCTTAGCTTTTGGCCTCTAGACATGGGATGTTACACAATTCATTAAAGGGATGACTACTGTTCAGAACGTTTGATTGATTCCTTTTTGATGAATCTAACTTGCATCGACTCAAAGCACATCATGTGGAAACAAGATGTATTTTGGAGGACAAGTGTTATCCAGCCTTTTGGCTCAACTATATTTAAGCTGACTATACAAGTTAGACTCGACTGTCTGCAGGATCGATAGGTCATATTAACAATCATGTAGCCCAGATATCAAGCACAAATGATAATGCGAAGCAATGGAAAAGAAAAAGAAAAAGACGGACTCAATGGAATGATAAAAATATGAAAATATATCATTTACTGAAAATAGATTGGAAACGATCCATGTCATCAATTATGGATCGTATCGTATCAAATTTACAGTTCAATTCAGTGGAAAACAATAGATTTCTCAAAATCTTAAGTCAACTACACATGAATTGTTAAGAGCATTAATATATTGAAGAGTGGAGCCCACCATATCGATCGCATGCCGAAAGAAGATCATAAAATGATCGATGTCAATTGTTATTGCAAGTGATCTAGGACCTGTAATCGATACTGTGACTTCTTTTGGATCTAGAGACTCCACAGTCGAAATTTCAAGAAGATATTTCGTTTATTCCCCTATAAATAAAGAGTTGATTGTTTATTTTTGGGATCTTTATGCATCTGTTTCTTTGGTACTCCATTGTAACTATAGATCATATGCAATCCATGTTTCTGTACTCAGCAACTCAAGTGATTAATAAAGTTATTTCTCCAAAGTGCACGTAGGCTTTCAACCGAAACCACTATAAATTGTTTTGTTCATATTGTTGCTTATCTTATGCTATTTAATTGGTTGTTTCCTCTATTTTCATTGAATTTTATCTATTTATTTCTCTAAAAAATATCTATTGGGTGTTTTGCCAAGTTTTGGTGTAAACATCCATTTTCAAAAATGATAATTTTCCCAAACTAAGCAACTAGCAAATACAACATCCAAGCGAGGAGCCGATAGTTTTTATCTACTATATAATATAACGATTAACCAAAAAGCTAAGTTTAACTCATCGAACAATCGCCGAGGCATTTTGATTTGGTCTAAAGTCGAATGATGCTCGACATCAGCTCAAAAGTTCATAAAGCTTCAATCTCCACCAATTCAATTCCATAACATAGATATCGTTCCTACGAGTCCAACGCAAAAAGTTTCATCTCGATTGAAACTCATATGAGAGATACACAATTTATAAGTGATCGATTTGTAAATTAAATATTAAATTCACTAAATACTTTCTTTCATTACAAATTTGCATATTAAACCATCTTCCTCAAGAACTCTTTCCTGCTTCTTCCTAAAAATTATTACTACTATCGCCGACTGACCATTCTCCCTTAGCTCCTCTGTTTCTCTACGATATTCAAATCCAACTTCACCTTGTTTACAACTCATCGACCTCTATGCACCCATGGAAATCATATCCAACTTGACCGCCTCCTCACAATCATGTCCATGCTGATTTTAGCCATGACTTCACCTGTTCTGACCCTCCAAATCAAGGCCCTACATCACCAAATTCTGGTAATCGATGCCAAACTTCATCGTACACCCAAATCTAAAACCCGATTATCCCTCCCCGCCTAAAACCGTCGATACCCGAAACTTAGTTTCATTCAAAGCATGGCCTTTCGCAAAAAATACACCATGCACCTCAAACTCCATATCATCTCAGAGATCTCCTCACAAAAAATCCAACAAAAATGACTTCATGTTTTTTTTACTACTTAATTTGATTTTTATTTTTTATGAAAGGAGGTTGCTTTTCGTTTACTGTCAAAGTGATAAGAGAAAGGAAATGGAAAAAAAAAGCAAGTCAGAGTGTGTTCCCTTGACCAATAGTTAGCTATACGTATCTTGTGATTTCCGATGTGTTGCCTCATATATTTTTGTCTGGATACGAACGATGAATGAGAAAATAAAAGTATGCTCGCACTTAGGGCATCTCCAGTCGGTTAAGGACTGAATATTCAGGGCACTGAATATTCAGTCCTTAATTGGACTGGAAAGTCCAGTGGCCAGGCGCCCATTTAATGGGCGCCTGGGATTTAGGCGCCCATTAAATGGGCGCCTGGCCCCCCTCCACAGCTAAATAATAAACTTGATGGAGGGGGGCTTGGGCGCTCATTTATTGGGCGCCCAAGCCCTGGCGCCCATTTAATGGGCGCCAGGGCTTGTGCTCCCAATAAATGGGCGCCCAAGACCAATTCAGTTTTCTGAATTGAAAACTGAATATTAAGCTTAATATTCAATGTTGAATTGACCATTGGGGAAGAAATTATTAATATTTAGTGATGAATTAGAATGATTGGAGATGCCCTTAGAGCAACGGCACGATCAGTAACGTATTTTGAAAAATCACTAAAATTCTTTGTTTGCCAGTAAATCGTCAAATAGTTATTTAATTTTTTTCAAATTAAACATTATGAAAAAATAAAATGAAAATACATCAATAAGAATCGAGTCATAAAAATAATTATTTTTTCATATTATTCATTGAACCATTTATTATTGTAATTAAATTTACAAAATGCAATCACCATTTATTATTTATTAATTTAAAAGGAATCAAACAAGTCCATTTAATCAATAGAAGTAATGGTAAATTTAAAATCCAAATATTTTAAATAACTATTCAATTACTAATTCATAATTTAAATATTTTAAACAATCACTATATTTGAATTCAAATTAAAACCTTTTAAAAGCAATTCTTCAATATTTAAAATTAACTGAATATTAGAAATCCAATGATCAAAATTTGGGTCATTACGGCTAAATAGCTGAACGACTGAATGGAACTAATTTGCTGATATGAAAATAAAAATAGTTAGAAATAATAATAAATAATAAACACCTCAAAGATAACATTTTTCTTAGTAAGAGCCATTCCATTAAACAATGGGTATCTCTGTTACTATTCAAAGTATTAATCTCTAGAAAAAATAGGAATTTCCAGAGAGTATTTTTTTTTTCTGCTTTAGATCAGCTCAGATTATTATTACAAGTTGGATTTAGTCTTTTATTACCAAATGGATATTTAGTCTTTTATTCAGATTATTAGTACTAGATGGTTTTTTGGTCTTCTTATTATTATCAAACGGATTTATGGTCTTCTATTTGAATTGTTGTTGCCAGATGGTTTTTCAGTCTTCTTATTATTACCAGATAAATATCTGGTCTTCCATTCGGATTGCTTTTGCCAGATAATTTTTTGGTCTTTTTATGATTATTAGATAGATTTGTGATTTTCTATTCAAATCAATATTGCCAGATGGTGTTCTGGTCTTCTTATTATTAGAGGGTTTTCGAGTCTTATTATTATCATATGGATTTCTGCTCTTTTATTAAGATTATTTCTACCTGATGCTTTTCTCGTCTTCTTATTATCATAGGATTTTTTGGTCTTCTTCTTATTATCAGATGGATTTCTTATCTTCTATTCGGATTATTATTACTAGATGGTTTTGTGGACTTCTTATTATCAAAGGGATTTCTAATCTTCCTCTTATTATTAGATGGTTTGGATTTCTTATTATCAAATGGTATTCTGGATTTATTATTATCAGATAGTATTCTAGGTTTCTTATTATCAATGGTATTCTCTATTTTTTAACATCATAAGATTGTATTCCAGAATTTTTTATTATCAGATGGTATTCTAGATTTTTTATTATCATATGGTGTTTTTGATATTTTATTATTTGAAGATGATATTTCAAATTTCTTATTATCAGAAGATAGTATTCTGGATTTCTGATTATCATATAAAATTTTGATCTTCTTAACGTCAAATAGTTTTATGGCTTACTCTTTAAAGTGAATATGAGATAATTTTCTATTTCTTTATTAAATGATTTTCTAATTTCTTAAATTACCAACATATTACCAAAGTGCATATCAGGCTTGAAGACAAGAATTATACAAAGAAGACAAGCTAACGGTTATATATCGTAGTGCATCAAATTACATCTCTAGAAAGCAAACTATATTGTACATTCAAGGTAACAATCATTTAAGTGAAAATTCGGCTGATATACTATTGCAAGAACAAAAAGATGAACAATAGAGAAGTCTGGTTAATAAGTTTGCAAATGACCCTATATCAAAAGCCAATCTTCAACAACTAAAGAATAATTAACACAGTGGGAGGAGCTTTGAAACCCATACTAATCTTCTGGATGGATTTCCTGCTTGTCTCCGAGCCCTACATTTTCCTCTCAGGTGATATTATTTCAAATTTGAATGTTAGTTGTTAAAAATGGTTATTATGTGCTAAGTCAAAAAGCATTTAAGCGATTTACCTATTGTCTAAATATTAAAATTTTAAGTCTAACGTACCTTTAACAACAAATCAATGACCATTAAGTAGTCAACGTCGAATTCATAAGAGAACTAAAACTTCTAAGTTGACTAAAAGTGTACAAATAAATGCTAAACTTATGACAAAAGAGAATGACGAAAGAGAATGGGTATTAACATAGAGGTATCCTAAGTATAATGTGTATTAAAAAATCTAGGTCAAATGAATAGACTATTAATAACCCTACAAAACAATAATTTAGTGCCGCAATCATAATCGATGTCGAAATAATGAGATTGCCGACATCAATAAGTAATGTCGACATAATTAAATAATGCTATTGTTAATGTGCTAGATGAGTAAGTAGACCCTGAAATTGCTACAACAACCATGTCGTAAATAACAATGATGAAAAAATATTGAGCTAAAACATTTAAAATGGTTACCGAAAAGGAGAAATAACATATAGTTATGATTATCATACAATAACTTCAATAATCAATGCCAAATTTAAATAACAATCCATTTAGTTAATGCCAATATAATAGAATAGCATGTTATAATTTAAACTGGTTGTTGCACCTTGTTATATTAGCGGCATAAAGATCTTGTATTGTTAATAATCTGGACAAGAAAATTGAATATTGAAGTAATAGATAAAGAGAAAAACTTAGCTGATACTAACATCAAACTAATATTGTAAAATTGGGAAAATTAATCAATATCGAACATCCTAATAATGTAGTAAAATATTATCGTCCATGAAGAGAAAGGCGTATTAAGTTTAGGTTTGATAGACCATTTATTTCATTATTAAACTAAAAATGACTAGGTTATAAAGTTAATGTTGCCTGACTACTAATTAATCCTAAAATTATCTAAGCGACATAGAAATTTGTCACCAATTCAATCTATAAGCACAATCAATCATTAACATAAGCGATAGTATAAATATTAGCATCAAAATTATGTAAGTAAACCCGAATAACACATTTTGACACAAAACCACCTTATTTAGCTCATCGATGAAAGTGAGGGTTGTACATTGATTTTAGTTTTAGTGAGAAAAAAAAAACTAGAATCTATAAATGGTCTGTGAATTTTTAAGTTTGCTTGCTTGAGCTTTTAATCGTAGGTAAAAGAGAAAGAAGAAAAAGACTAAATTATTTATAGTGGAAGAAAATATATATGCAGTTTCCATTAGATCTAAAAGGAATACGAATAGCTAGCAGGCGCTGTTCTCAAGATTATTGACTTGAAAGGTCAATGCTTATATTACACTCTGGGGACAGGGGCAAATTTCATCCATATAATTTCTAATGTAAGTATAATGCCAAACTCAAAGCCTTCAAGTGATGATATTGAACCTCATTACAAGGAATGCGGAAGCCTATATAATAGTAACCACCATAAAGCCCTATAGGCCACATTAAGATAGCAAATGTTACTACTATTATTGATCCTGAAGATATGCGAAATATTCATGATATTCTTTCCAGTAAGTAGTGCCGAAGCTATAAGCCAATGCCGAAGATATTGTAATAAGTAAATGTCAAAGGTATAAACCAATGTCGACAGTATGAAGATAAGCCAATACTGAAGTATAAAAAATCAATGCCGTGTCTTTTTAATACTGCCTCATCCTAGTGGTATTCTTCGAATGATGTTGCACTTTTTCAATACCACTCCTTATTCAATGCCATTTCCCATCGGTGTCGTACTTCTTCATACTGCCCGTGCTGGAGTTATCCTTCAAATATTGTTGCTTCTTGTCAACGTCGCTTATATGGATATCACATCTCGTCAATCAAAAGAAGACATTGCATGTCCATAAATGGGTTATTGATGTCGAAAGCCATCAATATCCACAGATGTTATAATGTCACTCCTCATCAATACTGCTTAACATTAATATCACTTCAAACTATTGTCTCACATTTATACATGCGATGTTGATACCGAAAGACATCCATATTCGTAGGAGTTATCAAGGTCGACATCATACAAAATGATGCTTCTGTATGTTTGTATCGCACCAAAGCGATGTTGTTCCATATCAATGCTAACTCATGCTGGAATAACATTAAAATAATGTCGCTCCTCATTAATTCCGAATACCGCCCCTGTTGGAGCACTATCGAAGCTCAATTATGCATCTAAGGGTGCCGAAGGACGTTATTAAACGAAGCAAGCACCATGTAGTATTAATACCGAAGCTCATTAATGATGAAATCAAGCTGCTGTGCCACAACTCTAGTCCATAAATATGGATCTGAGGGCGTTGTAGTAGGGACTGGTCATCCTTTCTTTAATATCTTACATTTTTAACTTTGTAACCCTGAATTGATTTTTAGAATTAGCGCTGATTGTACCTTTACTACATAGGACCATGTACATTCAATATTTTCACGATATTGGAATAAAGTAGTCTTGAATTGTGACTTGATCTCAAATTCCAAATCACTTATGATTTTTTAATCCTAGCTTGCTTCGAGTTCCAAAAACACTCAGAAACTTGATTGATCAACATAGATTGACTCCAAGATTACATGAATTCAACGTAAGTTTGAGCATAGCTTCGACATGGATAATTATGACGACATCATGGATTTAAATATACCAAGTAAAAACATACTAAGCCTAATAATGTTAGGCTAATTTACCTAACGCCTTTTCTCAGTGATGCTTTTTCCAATACTCGTTAAGGTCATAAGTATTGAACAAGCCCTTATTCAACCAAACTTCCCTTCTCATGCATCCTTTTAGTGTTGATGAAGAAATTCATTAACACAAGTAGTCCCAGTGGTTTCCTGGTATTAGACTACTTGAACATACAAGTTACGCCATACTTATGTCATAATGTCATTTACTATCACATTGTCGTTATGTCATGAGTTTGATGTTAGGTTATCATATGTTATCATACAAGTAAAAAAGACTCGTGGATCACAGGGTCAAACCCTGCAAAATGTGCCTTCAATCACTTGAATTCCAGCACACTTGATGTCATCTAACCTTGTTCACATCCCTAGTCATTTTTAGTCACCATGTCGATCATCCGAACCTCTATTTACAGTACATATCATCCTTGTCTCGAAATCCAAATCTATCGGTTCCTTATCACGTTGAAGCCAAGTTGATAACTTCTATTGCATTGTTGTACATCATGCCAACCCACTACATCAAAAATATCGCCTAGAAATTCTATCTAATTTCAGTCGATTGGACCAAAAGTGCAGTCGACTAAAAGTAATGCAAAATGCATTATCTAGATTTCGCTCTAAACTATCAAATTTGAAGGTAGTCTTTAGGTAGTCTTTAGTTAAATTCACCGAGTTTGTGTTGACGCAATTGGATATTTATCAATGTCCGCATCTTGTGTCAACACATAATACTGAACATGTTCCTAAATGTATTAGCACATCATAAAAATGCAGTTTTTGGCCACTTTCCGCATATCCCATTGCCCTAAATTCCAACGCCTTTGACGTAGGTGTTCTACCTTGTTCCAACACTGTTTAACACGTTTTTATAGTCATCTTTTTCTCGATTGACTAATCACTCCTCTACGGCATTTAGACCGAGTAGTTGATATTTAACGTAACAACCCATAATTTTGGTTATTTGAATTTGAAATATTTAATTAATTTTAAATATTGAAAATTTTAATTTTATAAGTTAAAAAACATGAATTTCAAATACAGCATTACTGATAATTAAATTATTAAATTGAATATTTGGAATTATTTAAATAGTTAATTCTTGAAATTAACATGAACTAGAATAATTCCTAAATTTTATTTAAATTCTACTTGAATGAGAATGAAGATAGTAAACTTTTAAAGTTGAGGGAAAAGTGAATAAACTATTTTAATAATACTCGATTTTAATTAACGGATGAAAATAGCCTTTTAGAGCACTTTCTCAAAATTGGACGAAACAACTTCCATTGAATATGTAAAAGTGAATTATCGTATGTCGACGAATTTCATGACGATTGGACGTACCGTTTGGTCGTGCGAGCTTGAAACACGTAGAAATTAATTAAAGGGATTTAAAATAATATAGTTTGATTTTTAATGCCAGCTTTTGTATGTGATGGAATTAGATCCCACTAGTAGTTCCACTTCTTTCGAAATAAGGGTGTAATATATAAAATGTCAGGCAGCACGTCTCGTTTGGAGTTCAAAAACATAACAAGTGAATAATACTTTGAAAATTTTCTATAAAAGGATGTTAACTATCATCAGTTTGTAGAACCTAATTGAAATAAGCTTCAGCTGCCTTTTCCCAAATAGCCAATCCAATGGTCCACGTCCATCACAACCAGCTAAGGCCATTTCAGGCCGAACTTCCAACTAGAGAAACGTAGAGCTCGGCAAGGCGAACCAATTCAACGGTTGAATTGTCATGTGGCATGGCATGGAGGTCGAATTTTGGCCAAGCCTAGCAACATCATGGATTCGTTTTTGGGTTGTTTGGAGTGCGTAGGTAGTGTTAGCAGTGATGAGGGGGGCAAAGCCCTGTGGCGATAAGAGTGACGAACGACAGTGGCGGTTGTTGAGGTCGCAATCGAAGTAAAAGGAAGCGCGATGCTGGAAAGAAGAAAAACATGATGGAGGAAAGAGGGAAATGTGAGGGCAGATTTAATTTGGTTTTTAATTTATAATTAAATCGCGTAATTAAATAAATTATAAATTTTTTATCTTATAAGTGCAATAAATTTTTATATAAGGTCCAAATTGAATTGACGAGTTGCATTGCGATCGTATCAGTGAAATCTACTTTATGGAGTTAGATTAAATGGATTTGGAGCTAGTAGGAATATGGATTAAAATTGAACACATGTTCATCTTAATTCAAACTGGAATGCTTCATCGATACTTGGAATCAATGGTGAGTCAAACTTACCTTTTTGGTTAACAAGAAATATTATATAGTCGATAAGAATTATTTATCGGATGTGTGAATATTTTATTGTTGATTGCTATTGACTGTTTGGATGATTTACAATTTTATATCGTTGGTTTAGATATATTCCTGTTCTTGGAGTCGATAAGACCTATACGATCTCATGTCGAAGCGGTTGGTGTATATTTTGTGATTATACGATGCATGTGATGCAGGGGACATGTTGGAGGGATCCAACTATATTCCTCACACTATTGATTTTACTTTCCATATATATATGTACACGCATATATACATATACATATATATATATAGTGATATGACTTGTTGGATGCCATATTTGATGATATAGATATGATTTTTCTTGTTTAGTGATTTAGTAGCATTGTGCCTTATTTATGGCATTTTGAAATACTAAAAAATAATGATTTTGATTTAGAAAGGCTTTTCAAAGTTATTTTGGAAATTATATATGTTTTAATAACTTTTCTTAAATTAATTAAGGTAGCTCCAGAATGTTTTAGTTTATGTTCCTACCTATTATCTAGATATACAATGGGAGATGTACGGTCTAATGAGGCTCTATGAATATTTACTCATGGGTGGGGAAAGCTCTTCTATTCTGGTTCATGGTTTCTCTTGGCTATATGGTTCATCTGGGGGAAGATCGAGCTTCAAGAAATAGTGAATTGTCTTATCAATGCACAAATGTATAACTCCCAAGAATTTCAATTGCACTTATATCCATCAATGTAGGAATTGGGTTCAAGCTTTTCCCAGCCCTTTTTCATCAATGGACTCCCGACGTATACGATGGAGTGCGGTTCGCTCAACAATTTGCTACCACTATATTTGTCTTCGAGATGTTTGGATTTTAAATACTCCATAGACATGCAGAAGAGAAATGCTATCACCGTTCAGGTCAAGACATAACTTTTACCAAAAGTTTTTATACAAATAACAATTAAAGTGAAGCAGGTCAGGAACTACAAAGGAATATATTTTGAAATAAAAAATATGATTTTTAGATGTTATAAATTCGTTGTTTTATGAAGTATTTTAAATAGAGATTTTTGATTTATAAAGTAAAGGCTATTAAATCTTAAAAATTTATTCCGTCTTTTATAATATAAGGATATGGTTTTCAAAAGAAGATAATAATATTTTGGTATAAATATTTGTTTATATAAAGTGGTATGCACACATATCCATATTTTAAGACTTAATTATAAATGTGGAAAATTATAGATATGTAATGCATAAAAGTGGCATTTTGCAAACAAAGTGAATATTTGTAAAATTGTATATTATTAATAAAATAATAGATTTTTATATGGTTTTTATAAATAAAAGGAAACCATTATCAGTGGATAGACTGGGAAAATAAATCAAATTGAGAATTTATGATAATATGTGCGATGTTTTTTAAAAATAGCCTATTCTATTTTAGGAATAAAAAGTGAGGATACATTTGGAGATGTTAAAGGATATGTTACAAAATAGAAGGAGATTTATAAAAATATAGTTATTTAAATGATTATATTGAAAATTAAGTTAGGATTTTATCAAGGAAGTATATTTATGTTTAAAAGTTGTTTATTTACGTTAATATTATTTTAAAGTTGTTATCTATATTGTAATATTTTGAAAATTTAATTATTTAACTTATTAGTATGGTTGAAATTAAATATAATTATTTATCAATAAAATATGGAAATTTATTATTATTATATATAATAATTTTGAAGATAAATTATTATTGTGTTATTAAAAATGTTTTTGAAATTACAAATTATTATTACCGTTAAGATTTTTGAAGTTAATTATTTTTTGTTTAAAATGTTTATTGTTATAAAATAGTGTTTTGAAGTTAATGATAGAATTTTATTTATAAATATTTTTTAGGTTTATAAACAGGATTTTATAAACAGATGTGGGCTTTATAATATGAATCTTATAGCATAGTTTGCAAAACATAATGGAAGATCATCTACAAGAAAAAAGAGTTTTATAATTGGTTTTAGATATTTATAAAAGACTTTTAGTAACGGGTTTATAAATTTGTAAAAGTTTTTATAAATGATTTTGTGGATTTATAATGGATTTTATAAAGGATTTTAGAATTGTATAAAAAGGAAATCTTACTTAATTTTTGGAGAATACACTTACACTGTTGAGATAAGTATATGGATATTTTACCAAGTATTGAGAAATATGGATTTGTGGATATATATTTTTGTAAAAAAAGATTTTGATTCTAGTATTTACAACGTGGGTTTAATTAATGAATGGTTAATTAAAAGGAGGTTAGTGTTGCATGTGTGCTTAACCATTATTGGTTTTCCCTATAGAATTCAAATCCATGATTTAAATGTTTTTTTATTTGATGGTTAAACAAACTATCGAATTTGGAACAAAACGTAACTTTGAAAATATCTAGGAGAAATACATAAGTTATATGGCACACCCATCCCCAGCGATGCTGTAATGTGCATATAATTATCGTTTCGTTCCCCTAGGACAAATGATAAGGAAATCCATTCACTAACGGTTAGGAGATGATCTCCGCTCTTGTCTTTGACTGTTTATTTCTTAAAGAACCGAGGTTGGGTTTACTGAAAATTATCGAAAACTTTTTTTTGAAGTGACCGAGATCAGATAGGTTATCCGAAAACTACTTTGATCAAACTCAAGCATTTGGAAGTGGGGACAACTTGAAGATGATGAAATTGAAGATGCAGCTGTCAAGCGTTTTTTAATCGCAAAACGAACTTGTATGGATGAATGAAGGTATTGTATTATTGCTTAAAGTGCAGTGTTAGAGTTCCAAGTGGAAGTGCTATAAAAAAGGTAGGACGTAGCCTCAAGCCCCATCAACCAAGATGACTAAAACATGGAAGATGTAATATGGTATGTGGGTTGCTCCTAAGTAGGGTATGATCATCCCTATCTAGAGTCGATATTTTCTTCCATTTGTATGCTTTGGGGCTATTAAACAATGGGTGATCATATTTGGTGCTATGTTGTAAAGGCTAGGCAAGTTCTGTGTTGGTAGGAGTCGATAGGTTTAACCTCGATGTTATTTTATCTGGATATGCACCATGATGGGAGGTTCCCCAACAGCCCAGTCATTGTATGGAATCCATTCTCCAATACGAAGCTTTATGGTTTTAGTCACATACCTATTGTGCTTTAATTTAATTAATGTAACAACTATGATTAATATGTATTTGTATCTTAGATGCTATTATAATATCAGAGAATTTCATATGAAATAGTTTGGTTATCGTAAGGTAAAAATCCATCCATCTTTATGTGCGATGTGGTTTTATGAGATACTTTTGATTTCAAAGATTTTCTATAGCTTTAAAATCCAATTAGGTTTGTTTTTTCTCATTGATTTTGTAGATTAACTCCAGTGTTATTTTATTATAATGGTCGAGTTAGACCGAGCATATTTACAGATTGCTTTGGATGCGTTGAAGCTAAGGAGACGAATTGGAGGTCTTTAAGTCGTATTTGCATATATGTTTATTTTCCACTATTTTGTTGTTAAAATCATCGGCATTTGTAAGGATAGGTTGTTATAACTATCCAGGCCAATGATTATGAT
Organism: Allium cepa; assembly: GCA_030765085.1. Lineage (NCBI taxonomy): Eukaryota > Viridiplantae > Streptophyta > Magnoliopsida > Asparagales > Amaryllidaceae > Allium > Allium cepa. Next base: position 379,845,698 of record CM060932.1, read on the forward strand.
TTCTTGTTGTACTTAGATTTATGTACATATATAACAGTTTCTCTTTTATAAAGATCCTCGATGTTATATTATATATTATTCCACCGGAATTGTGAGATTCTGCGTTGTTTCAGTATTCTTTTTCTCCTCTTTTTTTCTTCGTTTTTTCTTTTTTTTCTCTTATTCTAACTTTCTTCTTTTCCCCTAATAATTAGGTTTTTCGGCATTCGGTTGCTCGACATGCAATACAATAGACATACTAGTATCGTTTTCGAGGGTCGAAAGTCTCGAGTTTTTACACTAGGTATCAGAGCCCAAGTTTAAGCGAGAACATTGGCTTTGGTGGGGCCACTCATTAAGAGATAAGGTAATGGAATGCCTTATTCTTAATTTGAGTATATGCGAGAGCGTATTTGTTAGTGATATAAAAATGTTGTATGCTGTGTTAATTTATCTTTTGCATGGCTTATGAATTCTGGTCGGTATACAGGATGCCACGATATCGATAGGGGTTTCTAAATAATTAAATAAGATAAACTGAAAAAGTATTGTTTTAAGAATTGGTTAATAAAATTATTTTATCAAAATTAGATTTATATATAATAGAATAATTTTTCAAAAATTATCATAGTTATATATGGCATGTTTAGTTGTTAATGAATGATAATATTAGATTATTATCATTTTTTTTTTGTTCTAATAAAAATTGTTTTTATTGTAATCTAACTGTGATAACCCAAATTTTTGAAACATCTAATTTATAATTAACTGGATTGAATTAGTAAAAAAATGCTCAATTTGACAATATTAGTCTAACGATCTTCTTTTATAATTTACACTAAATATGTTATATATATATATATAAATATATATATATATATATATATATATATATATATATATATATATATATATATATATTGTAAATGGTTGGCAATGGTTTAAATTCAATATTAATTTTCAAAGCTATTAAAGATAAATTCCATATTTTTACAACAATAAGAATAGTATATGTATATATTTGTTTGTTAAAGTATTGAAGCTCAACTTTAAAATAGAATTTAATAAAGTTCATACTTTCTTTAAATATATATATATATATAAGCATAAAGGTAAATAACAAATATAACACATAAAAATATATGCGTAGGCATAAAGTATTTTAATAAAAATATAACCCATAAATCTATAAAATATAAGCAATATAAAAATTTAGGCTTTAAACATCTGTAAGCCATATAATTCATGTAATTAACAAGTGCAACTTGAGTTAACATGCAAATTAACATGTGGCACTTTGTTTTAAGAAAAAAAGAAATTTAAAATATATAATAAGTTTTCAAGAGGAAAACCAAGTTTTGGGTAGTTCAAAATTTCTCATTTCTTTTTCATCTTCATTTTCTTAAACAAGTAAAACAAAAGTTGTAAACAACTTGAAAACCAGAAAAAAAATCATTAAATAACAACTAGCATTCCCATCTCAGTTTAAACCTGGAACATCTAAGCAGATCAACAAAATCCATCTCTGTTTTAAAATGCAACATCATCTCAGTTTATAGCAAGAAATTAAACGGCCATGTCAAACACCAATCAAATCAAGCTACAGATCAAAGAAAATCAGGCAACTTCCAAACTGTTCTGTTTTCTTCAAACACAGGTGAGTAAATTCTGTTAATTGTTTTAAGGCTTAAAATTTGTTTAAATACAAGATGCATGTGATAAACTTGTATAGTAATGGGTAAATAAGATTTGCATGAATGTTTTGAACTGGAAATAGTTGAAACTCCCTGTATAATGTGTGCATGACTGAGTATAGGAGTATATATCTTCCTTTGTTAAACTTCACGCGTAAATCACCTAAATAAATCTGTTCCTCTTTATAGGTTAAATGTTGGATCAACACCACAAAAGATGAAATGATTTAATTAATGTAACTTTATTTTTAAAATAAAATCCAGATGAAATATTTAGTATATATTCTGGAAATAGAAATTATTGTGGAAATAAATTTTAAGTCAGAGAAATTAGAGATCTTAAATTTAAGTTTTGATTATAAAAACAGATTAAAAATAATGATTTATGATAACAAAATCAAAATTTTTAAGCTGGTAATTGCGTGGAATTGGGAGATGAATAGTTTTGGGTGTGTTTCCCAATTTCGACGATAGGGTCGCTCGTGTTACGTGGCGATTAGCAGAAAGGAGCGTCGGTCTGAGTGGCACCAGGGAAAAATGGTAGATGTAATTCCTATAGCATGGATTGATGGGGTAGGGTCGATCTAGGGTTTTAGTTGTCATTGGATAGCATCGTTTTCGAGTTGAATAGCATAGCAAGGGGGTGGTGAAGGCTGCACACCTGGGGAAAACACTACTGGAGGAGGAGACGGGTCTGCCGATAAAGTTTAAGGGTATATGATGGCGGGGATGGCCGGAGCGTTGTGATTTTTGAGTATCTGATCATTTCTAGTAGTGGAGGGTCGAAGCTTGTTTTCCGATCAAGGGCGGTTTGTCGAGGTTTGGGTAGTTGTATGGGATGGGGTGACCGTGCGATATTGGTATAGATGATCGACGGTAGGGCATGATCATTGGAAGGAGCGTGCACGGATACTTGCACAACCTTATTGTAACGACCCAGAATTTTGGACAATTGAATTTGAAAATATTTAATTAATTTTAAATATTTGAATGATGGTTTGGATTGAATTTTCAATATAACTTTGAATTTGGCTATTAAATTATAGAATTTAATCTATTGAAAGTTGAATATAAATTTGAATCTTCAATTTTAAGCCGATTAAAATATTTCAAAGGCTTGTAAAATTCATATTGATAATACTGAAGATTATAGAAGCTTCAGAATTGAATTTAAAAGTGAATTGTTCAGTTTTGAAAATATATCGTTTGAGTCGATATTTAAAAATAGCCGTCCGAGGCACAGTCTCGGAATTCGACGAAACTAGTTCCATTGGGTCCGTAATATTGAATTATTACCGGATTTCAAATTTCGTATTTTTCGGAGTTGATATGTGAGAACACAGTGTGTAAACGCATTGAATTTTTATTGAATTCAATTTAAATTTAAATATAAATATAAATTTAGTCAAACATCACGTTGCCTCCTTTTCTCATGCCTAAAATCATGCCGAGAATCACGAAGAAAAATCGTGCAGTGCATACTTCGTTCCATTTTAAATATCCCTCTCCTACCCTGAAATCAAATCAAGAAAATCGATCGAGAAAAAATCAATGGCGTCCACTTTCTATTTTCGTTCGAACGAAGCCGGCCTCCTCAGAAAAAAATCACGAGTCCCCTCTACCCCCTTCTGTTTCGTGCAAATGCAAAAAAAGAAAACTGAGGCAAAAAAATCGAATTAATAATGGCCGACACTCTCTATATTAATTTCCAAATTAAAAGAGGCCGAAGCCCTAAATCAAATCGATCGCGCGAGCATCATGAAGTGGAGGCGCATGGGTTCAGGGTCGTGTGTCGACTCGAATACGATGGGGGCGGCAGCGGTTCAAGCATCTGCAGGTGAAATGCACGCAAATCGATGATTGCTGGGGTTCGTTCGAGAGCAGGGCAGGCGAGCACGCGATTTCATGTCGCGTTCGAAGACAGGTGAGCTCGCAGGGGATGCGGCTGGAGATGGGGGCAACTCGCGATGGTGAGGCGAAGGTGCGGCGGTACTCGATCGAAGCGAGGCGAGTCCGTATGTTCGAGTTCGATGAAGCTATCGAGGTCGTGGAATTTGGTAATGTTGGTTTTGGGTTGCATTAGGCAGTGAGGTAATTTTAAAATTTTTTGTTTTTTTCAAAATTTAATTTATATACAGATAAAAAAAAATGTTTCCATTCAATATATATACAATATGTATGTTGTTTCAAAATAAAATCAAATAATACAAGTCATTTGTTTAAAATTTAAAAGCATTAGTTTGAAATTAAAATGTTTAGTTAAATAAATTTATTTAACAGAAATTTATAAAAGGATTAATTAGCTTGACAAAATTTATTTGTTTGTTTTAGTGGCTAAAAGATATTTTATTAAAGGAAAATTATTTAAATAAATAATTAGTTAACAGAAAATAATGAAAGTAGTTAAAGAAAAAATGTTGGTGGTTAGTTTATTTTATTTATCTGTTAAGTCAATTTAACTACTAAAAATAAAGTTATAAAAGGAGATTCGTTCAAATATAGATATATATATATATATATATAAAAGATTTGAATTTATAAAGAATAGCTTTGAATTTAATTTTTGTTAAATCAAAGTATTAAAATGAAATTGTTTGAAAGCCAAAAACAATTTATTAAAAAGGGAGTTTAAATTTTAGTTAAATAGAATTTTTAAATGAAATTATTGGTTGAGTAAATAAATTAAATAAAATTAGTTTAAAATTTAAATTTTTAGTTAAAATCGAATTTATAATCGATTAAGTTATTAAAAGAGAGTTTGGTTAATTAAATTTAATTTTTAGTTAAAACCAAAATTTGTTAGTTGATTTAATTAAAAAAAAGAGGGAAATTTAGTTTAATTGGAAATTTCTAGTTAGGATTATTTTAAAGAGAAAAATTAGTTTAAATAAATTTATTTAAGAAGAAATTGGTTTAGAACAAAACCATTGAATAATTAAAACAATCAAAAAAAATGAAAATTTATTATTCGATCTGTTCGAATATTAATAAATTGTGTAAATATTTATACATGGTATAAATCAAGAAAATCGAGTCAAGATGGGAAATGGATTGCAAAATAAAAGCAAAGGTGAGAACTTCTCACTCAAAAGGATTTATTTAAATTTTAAATAGTTAGATTTAAAATTGTTAGTTGTGTTGATTGAATGCTTGAATGATTATATATATATATATATATATATATATATATATATAAATTGGATGTGAATAGACCCTATACGCCGTTAGTAAGCGGAGGTTATTTATTACACACATATACCGCGATATTCCACCTTGAAGTGGAATTGGTATTATATTATATATATAGCAATATATATATATATTGGCATATGTATATATTGCAGTTGATTGATTTCCCGCATTGTATAGCGGATGAGACCCTATTGCGCCGTTAGTAAGCGGATAATATTTTTATAAAATCCCATATACCGCGATATTCCACCTCGAAGTGGAATGGGTATTGTGCTAATGTCTGTGGATGCAGGGAAACAGGTTGGAGGGATCCAACTGGATTCCTCACAAATATTTATTTGATTTAGATATTGTGATATTTGATTGTTTATCATGGATGATATATGATGTTTGAAAGTCGTGATTGACTATTTGATGTGTTGCATCATCGAATCCAATTTTGAAGTTTAAAAATAACGATTTTTATTTTAAAGGATTTCTAAAGTAATTTTTGAAAGTATACGTTTATAAAATATTTTTTTTGAATGGATTCATCTTAAATAAATAAACGTTATAATTTTAATATTATAAAAATTATGATTTTTGAGAAATACAGTTAAAAGTTGATTTTTTAAGATATGAGATTAATGATTTTATAAAATAGTTAAAATTAGGATTTCTGAATTTATTATAAAAAGTTTAAAATTAGGATTTATGAAATTTTATTATTTAATAAATCAAAATGGTGAAATTATAAAGGAGTTTAAAGATGTTTTAAAATAGTAATATAAATTGATTTATATTAGAAGATTTATAAATTGATATTTATAAATTAAAAATATTAGAATTGTAAACGAGCTTTTATAAGTGTTAGAATGGATTGTGAATGAATTCCATAAATGAATGAAATTTATAGAATTATAACGGTGAAGTTATAAATGGAATTTTATAAACAGTAGGTTTATAAAATTTATAAAGTTATTAATGGAATAGATTTGGATAAATAAATGTATCTTTTTAACTTATAAGTTATAAGATTTATAATTTTGGGAAGTTTAAAAGAACGTTTTTGCAAACAAATGAATTATAAGTATTTAACTTATAATATGAATCTCTAGTATATCATTGAGATATGAAATTGAATAGATTAATAAAGGAAGTTATAAAAGAAAGTTGATATAAAATAAATAGAAATGGAATTTATAAACATTATTTTATAAATCCGCAAACGACTTATTTTGATAAGCAAATTGTTGTAACTTGTTAATGGAGTTATATTCACGTTTTAGAAAGTGAATAATCCTTTAAAATAAAGTGAATAAAAATGATAAAATTTGTCAACAAGTATATTCACGTTTTTGAATAGTGAATAATATGTTAAAGAAATGTTTTGGATGTGATGTTTTAAATAGAATTAAAACGATCTAAAGATGTTTTAAAAAGTATTAACTATCGAAACCATAGATTTCAACATTCTTTGTTGAGATAGACGTTTTCGAGAAAAAAAAAGGAAATGGTGGACTATAACACTGTTGTTATAGTAAATGATTTCCGAAAGGAAATGTTTTGTATAGTATTGGGATTTATATATCTATTTTAATTTCGAATCCCTATACTAGTGATTTTGGGTTGTCGTAACGATGTTTTACGCAACATTCGTTTTGGCCCAAATAAATATGGTTAAGAGAATGATTTCCTTAAAAAATGAAATATATACTTAATTTCGATTTAAGTATATTGAATATTTTCCAAAGGTTGAAAATAAATAAGATTTGTGAATTACTTATAAATAAATAAGTATGGAAATGTTTTCCAATGTGAAATGAAAAGTTTGGAGAATTTATCTTTTAGAAGATAAATTGAAAATGAATAATTGAAATCGTATATTCATGAATATTTTTGGAAATGTAAATTCAATATGGAATTTATAAATGAAATTGGGAAAATGGGTTTAAAAATAAATATCGATTTATTTTTGAAGTATTGAAAATATATATCTTGTAAAGATATTTTTGGAAAATAAATAATTTGGAAAATTATTTGGAATCTGGTGATGTTGGCATATCTATTGATAGTTCAATAACCGACTATCAATATTTACCTTTAAATAGGTATTTGTTGTGATTTGCTTGAATTTGAATGCCACACTTATTTTTTTAAAATAAGCGCTCACTATTCGGGTTAACCGGGAAAGGACCTTGGGGTCGTATAACCCATTCCGAATATGTGATACGTCGTTATAAATTGCATTTGAAGATCGGTGTTGAAGACCGGATATTTTCGAAAACAAAAGGGTTTCTTGTTGATTGCCTCTGCACTGGCTGATCCCCGGTATTGAGATCTCCATATGTGATGGGAAATTCGAACGTGATTAGAGATTATCCGGATTGCAAGGACTTCTTTGTAAGTGCCTTCGGTTCTGTTCGAGCCTGGAACAGACTTGTATGGATTGTGTGTCTGACATTACAAATTGAGATATAAAGCCGATTTCTTTCAAATATATTTCTGTTGGTGGCGGAGAATTTATTCTCTTAGCTTACCACCCTTCTCTGAGACGTACGAGCTCAGAGGTTATGTAGTTGAGGGTTATCAGCAATATATTCCCAATTTGGTAATGTGACATGCTGAGTGTTGCTGTGAAATGATCATTGTGTTGATTATTTGTGATAGGATCATTTATTTGATCGTCTATCTTGGTGATCATTTCTATGATCATTTGTTGACCCAAAGCATGACTTTGTATAAAGCGTGTTTTTGTGGACGAAACTTCGTCGAGCCTCACACCCCGGAATGGTCAAAACAGGAAAGATGCAGCAAGGCTATGAGGGGTAGCTCCCTTTAGGGTATGTGCATTTCCTTCTGGAAAAGGGTGGTATCATGGTATGGAGCCCATATACTTACTCATGTTGAAAACACTTTGTTATGATTGTGTGATGATGGTGACGAGCATTCGGTTAAAGGTCCCAAAGGACCGGGGGATGGCATACTCGTGTCAGTTGTTACTCAATTAGGGGTAACCCGGCCTTGTGTTGGTAGAGATCCGGTTTGGTTCTCGGGGACGTCCATCCAGAGGCGTTCTCATGTGGCAATGGGAAGTTCCTTGGCCTGATCATTCGTTGGAAATCCAAAGAAACAATACGAGACTTGTACGGTCTTAGTTGTAGAACCTACCATCTAATATGGTAGCTATAGTAAGCATAATATAATGGTACCTATGCTGGCTAAGATTTATATTCTACTTTCGAAACTGTTTTCTACACTATGCACTAATAATAATATCAAATGTTTCTTTTTAATGCGTATCAAGCATCTTTGACTAACATAAGAAGAAATCTCCTCCAATTCTGCGTTTGCATTGTATGTGTGGCGGGAGGTCTTATGGTAGTCTCATTTTTAAAAGCATTGCGAATTGATTTTAAAAAATATTCCTCTATTTTTTATTTTAAAGATAAATAAACTGTTTTTGAGTTCTCGCACCAGTCACATGACTGACTCGGAGTTTATTGTTTTCCTTCCTAAACTCTGGGTGCCCACCAATTTCCACACGGACAGTCAAGAGTTAAGGTTTATCAGGATATTCTGGAATTCAGGAGTTGCTAGAGGCAAAATGGATGGCATGGCGTATTTACTAGTATATATTACTTCTTTTTCCGCTGCATTGTTGTTGTTGTTTGATGTTGTACACTATGATGATATGATGTATTGTAATGTAATGTAATAACTGATATAGTTCTTTGTTTAAAGATTATTCATTTATCTATTATATGTTGTTCCGCTGCGATTGTGAGATTCTGTTATTGTTCTGTTGTTTTCTTTCTATCTGCTATTTTCTTTTCTCTCTATTTTCTATCTTTTCTTTCTTTCTTCTACCTCTTTCTTTTTCTTTTCTTCTTTCTTAAACCCATAACATTTCGGTTTTTCGGCAACGAAAAATCGCAATCGTTACACTTATGTTCAATCCTGTAGCTTATAACTTTTTGCTGAAGGGAGAAGAAGTAGGCAGTGTTTCGTGTAGTTTGGGTTTTGGCTCGAAGCACTAGGGTGTTGGGCTTGAGTATGAATCGATCTTTTTCTTTTTTGTTTCAGCTGTGAAATTGTGAAAGGGAATTAATGTCTTAACCAAAAGTTTTAAAATGGTAAACTGTGGTCAAGCTTTAAAGCAAGATTCAAAAATTTAGTATTTACCTGGTTTTAATAGATAATAGTTAATGAATTTCAAAGCAAGTTTCCATGATTTCAAATTTTAAGGTAAATTTTTTTGAATTTAAATTGTCTTGGGTTGGAATAATTATATACAAGGAAATTAAGTTATGTGATTTATTAAAGATAATTAGTGATTAAAATTTATTAATGTTATTAATTACGGGTTAATTAACTAAAAATTAAAGGATAATTAAATAAGTATAATTATTTTGTGTAGTCAAAGAATAATTACTTACGGAAGTAATTAAAAAGGATTAATTACTTAAGGTAATTAATTTTAAGAATTAATTAAAAAGTGATTAACTTAAGGATAGTTAATTTCTGAATATGATTAATTAATGGGTAATGAATGGATGAGATTAACGAAAGTAATTAAAGATAGTTAATTACTTAATGTAAATTAATTAAAAAGTAATTACTTGAATGTGATTAAGTATAGTATAATTGATTTATGAGGTTAACTAAAGGTTAACTAATTACAGTGTAATTAATTTATGTTAATGATTAAAGGTCGATGAGTTAAATTGCATAAATCAATAAAAGTAAGGATAAAAAGGGTTTATAATTAATTAGTGTTAATTAAGTAGGATTTGAAGGTAATTAACTAAATTAATTTGGGAAATTAATTTGAATTAATTAGGAATTGAACAACCAATTAATCTTGCTTATGGATAATTAATTATAATTGAATGCCTTGGATTATTTGAGATATTCGATATGTGATTTAAGATGCTATGTAATATGTTATGTTTGGTTGAACTGTGTTAATATGGATTGTCTATCTATGATGAGTTGCTATGTAATTCTGGGTATGAATGGAATAGTTTTTAAACAGCTTGTTTCTAAGATGATGTTGGATTCGAAGAGACCGAGGTCGGGTATCAGTAAATACCCTAAACCACTTCGTTTTGAAATTTACTATAATTATTTATAGATTTGATATGTGAAGTCAATAGGTTAGAATGAAACAATTTAAGTGAATAGGACCATTTAAACTAAGTAAAGATACTTAGGGATTGATCTGTGAAAATAAGTGTTGACTATAACAAGTTGTGAACTTATAGTGAAGTACAAGTTACCTCGGGTTTTAAATAAGTTTTTTGCATTAGTAATTTTATGTTAGATAGGTTTCCTCGAGCTGGTTTCCAACCTGACCCGGGTGTTACTTTGAGGTAATGCTCAGGTTAGACCAAGTATTACTGATTTTCAGGTTAGGACGTTCTGGAGCTCAGTAGACGAGCTGGATGGCAGGAACGTATGGAGTGTATTCCGCTGTGATATATTATTGTATATCTAGAATAGGTTAATTTTTTAACTGTCCAGTGCTGTGTAATGTTGTAACTCTGATGTATTAATGTAAATTAACTAATAAAGTTTTCCTTTGTATAATTGTTATTTTATTAGATATTATATTTTGATCTGCTGCCAATGTGAGAATCTTTATTTTGGTGTGTCTGTTTCTCCTTCTTCTTCTATCTCTTTTCTTCTTTTCCCTAACTATCTGGAGTTTTCAGGATCGAAAACTTCGGGTTGTTACGTTTTGGTATTAGAGCAGGTCAAGCGAGAACATTGGCTCTAGTGAGAGTACTCATTAAGAATAGGGTCAGTGGTACCCTAGGATGAGTTGAGTGTGTATATATATGAGAGTGTGATTGTTATTTTCTTATATAAAGGTTTTAAAAAAATTGTTTAATGAATGATTTTTATAAAATCTTATATTTTATATATGTAAAGAAATAACTTTACTAATTATTGTATATCTTAAGAAAATAGGTTGTTGGATATAGAAATTGAATAAGAATTAAGTGATAAATATAAATATACATATCAAAATGAGAATTGAATAGAATGAATTATACAAATAAGATGAATTAGAATTGGTTTCAAACCAGAATATAGAATGGTTATTGTGTCTAATATTAGGATGTTTGTCTCTTGTAAACATTGATAAAGCAAAATGAAATGTGTTAAGGAAGTAACAATTTAGATAAGTATGACTTGTAAATTAAAATGGTTTTAATTTGTGAAGTTTTAAATTCTGGGTTTAAAAACATTTGAAATTGTTTCAAAATGTTAAGAGAAATAATATTATTTACACTATTTTGGAATGTAGTCCTATTTTAAAATAAGAAGTTGTTTGAAAGCGTTGAAGAACACTATTTTGAATTAAAACCAAATGTGGTTTAAACTTAAGGTATGAATTGGTGGGCTAGGAAATAAATATGTATGTATGTGTTGATATGCATAATATCAATGGTGATTTGAAATTAACTCTAAGTGTGGAGTCTTGATTCTACCTGAAATGTGATGTAAAAAGCCATAGTGAAATAAGTCTTTGAACTTATAAGAAAGAATATTGATAGAAATTTGAAATTTGAAGTGGGAATTCAAATTTGAATTAGGTAAACATGATTTAATTGAATATAACTTAAAGGAAACTAAATAAGTTTGGAATGAACAAATTGAATTGGAAATTTCAAAATAAAATTGAGATTTAACTTAAGGAAGTTAAATGGGTTGATTTAGAAAGAAGTTATATAGGATCTCAAATGGGTTTGAGTTCTGGTAATGTGTGATGAATGATATTGATGGATGTTTTATATAAGTTGGATGTTTATTTACTTTGGCTTATCCTAATATCATTCCGTTGTCATCAACAATCTATGAAAATGTGAATTGGTTTGTTTAAATTGAACTAAGAAGTGGACTGTGGTATTGTATGTCCATTACAGAAATTGAATGGAAATAAAACTTTAAATTGAAATTATTTAAGTAATTTTGATTTTTGAAGATAAAAAGTGAACTTGTGAAAGTGAAATCACTTTGAACTTAAGTTTTGGATGTTTAAAGGAACTTGGAAATTCAAATTGTTAAGGATTGGTTTCAAAATTGAAATTTGGTGATAAATTGAATTTCAAAGATTGAGTTGTTTTAAAAGGGTTTGAACTATGATTTGAACTTAGAAATAAGTTTATGAAGAAGTAAAGGTAATTTAATTTGGAATATGTGAAATTTGAACTCAGAATTAAGTGTTTAAAGACTTTAAAAGCAAAGGTTAATTTGATTTAAAGAAATTAAATCAACATTTGAAAATTTAACTCGAATTTACATAATTCGAGATGATTTAAAGTCAGATTGAATTTTAAATTAGTTCAAATTAAAATTGGATTTACATAATTTGGGTTTGTGATTAAAGTTGAATAGTTTTAAATTCGAATGTAATTTGATTTGAATTTGGAAAGAATCGAGGTTAATTTAGCTTAAACTGGAATTGAATAAATTTAATGTGATAGAAAGTGATTGGAAATGGGGATTGGAATTGAGATTAATTCAAAACTGGGATTGAAATGAATTGAAATTGAAAATTGGTTCAATTTGAAATTTATTTGAATAAATTGAGATTGAAAATCAAAGTAGAATAAAGTTAAATTTGGAATTGGAATTGAAGTTGTTTAAATTGATTTGGGATTGAATCAATGTTAAGGGAAAGTGAAAATTTAAATTGAATTGATTGGAATAAAGAATGGGTAGTGGAATAGTTTGGCTCTGGGACTATTCTCAAACAAATTATTTTCTTAAATCTATTTTTCAAGTTATTTACTATATGCAACCTTTCTTTTTAAAGCCTAAATTATCTTATACTTCTTTTACAATTATTTTTAGAACTATTAAACTATTTTACAAATATTTTATAAACTAATTACTATTTTTCAACTACTTTATAACTAATTATTATTTTACAACTATTTTGCAGTTATTTAAAATTTCTATGACTATTTTCTAACTATTTTACAATTACTTAACTATTTTACAGCTATTTTACAAACTAATAATTATTTTAAACTACTTATCTATTCTTAATTTTTTCAAACTATTTTATAAATTTAAGCTGGTCAGAGTTCAAACTGTTTATGACTAATTACCAATTAAGATAAGGATTAAGGTGATAATTCAAACGGAATTGAAACAATTATGAATAAGTGAATGAAAATTAAAGTGAATGTGAATAGAAAGAGAATTGATTCGGCTAATAATCAATGAGGATAGATACGTAGGATGTACGCATATTATTTTATTCGCATAAATATTTGATCCAGATTCGTGCATAGAATTTTGAAATAGTATATCGATCCGAGTTAGGATTTTTTTTCATTCGGTTTTCGACGGCAAACCTGGAAATGGATTTTTGATTGGTTTTGGAAATTCTCAATCATAGTTAGGTAGTGCAAGGAAAATGACGGTTTCTGATCAAGAAACTAGATCTGAGTCCACACTAGGAAGTCGGGTGGACGATACTAGTTTGGAAGAGAAATTGTGTGATCGAGTGAGCGATCAGATTGATATTGCGTACGGATGATATGACCACATCGTACGGGGTTGAATGAAAGTAATATTGGAAATTTGTGGTTAAAAACTATAAAAACAATTTTGAAATGGAAGGGTATATTTTGAAAATAAATGATGAAATTAAAGGGAAATTGGATATTTCTATGTTTAAAAATTCACTTTTTGAAGAAAACTAATATGGTTAATAATTTTGTAAAAGAGTAATCAAATTTGAATATTTGATTTGAAATAAACAAAGTTATATATCTTTGTTATATACATGATAGAACTCTTCTTGTTGAATCTATTGCCAGAAGAAAAGAGTTTTTGAAAGTATTTGAAGTATAAAATGGGAATTTATACAGTTTGAAGTGATCCAAAGATTTTTTTTAAAGTTATATATATATCTATATATAAAGGATATTATGGGAATGATTTTGAGAAAAGGTTTTTGAAAACCTATGGACTTTGGAAAGACTTTTGATTTTTGGGAAAAAAATCAATTTTGGAAATTTGGAAAGCCTAGTTGAGAATTATCGATTTTTGGATAATCGATTTTGAGAAAATGAGATTTTTATGGGATTCATACTTGGTGTATGATTTGGAAGATACTATATGTGTATAGTATAAAGTGTTTTGAAAATGGCTCTGGAGAAAAAGGTGCTCCCTTGAAATGAACTTCTCAGGAGTACCATAGGTTGGTCTTGCCTTGAGTCTCAAAAGGGGGAGGCTCTAAAGTGGATCATGTGAGGAAGTCTAGGCAAACTGAAGTTCCTTAGGATTATTGGGTAGCGAAAGTCGAGGGTGCTGATGCTTACAGAGGCATTTGAGTTATGCCGTGACGATAGTGAAACTCGATGTCGCTGCGATCTACTGTGGACCATTGCAGAAATCCTTTGGAGGAGAGTGTCAACGGTCTACGCTTAATTTTGCCGAGAAGGCAATGTAACATCGGTAGACTGCGATCTACGGTCGAGTGGAGTGGAGAAGTTTCATTCTTTTGGCAGCGAAATTCGAGGGTGCTGATGCCTATAGTTATAAGGTTTTTTTGCTTTGATAGCAATGTAACCCAAGATGTAGCTGCGATCTATAGCGGGTTCCATGGCGTAATCGAGAGGCGCGGAGTGCCTACAGTTATCTATGGATTTTGCTGGGATGGCAACGTAGCCATTGGGTTAACTGTGACCATGGATGGGAGTAATGATTTCTAGAGCATTCTCACCAAAGATATTTCCTTGATTTCAAAAATGTTTTCTAATTTTCAATAAAATTATTCTCCAAGTATTTTCACTGGGTGTTGAGAATGGATCTGCTAAGCACTTATAGATTTTCAGTCCAACGCCTTATCAACGTATGACCAAATTTCTGTGAGAACGAAGATGGACTGGTTGAAACATCGAGTTATAAAAGTATCTTTATAAAACTATTTTATAATGTATGCGAATTTTAAAAGTGTTCTAAAAATAATAAAAGAATAATGTATCTGATTTTGAGTATTTAATAGATTCTGGCTTCGTTCCCTTTTGAGGGCGAAAAGATTTTTAAAGGAGGAAGGAATGTTATAACCCAAATTTTGAAACATCTAATTTATAATTAACCGTATTGAACTAGTAAAAAAAATGCTGAATTTGACAATATTAGTTTAATGATCTTCTTTTATAATGTACAATAAATATGTTACATATATTGTAAATGGTTGGCTATGGTTTAAATTCAATATAAATTTTCAAAGCTATTAAAGATAAATTCCATATGTTTACAACAATAAGAATAATATACGTATATATTTGTTTGTTAAATTATTGAAGCTCAAGTTTAAAATCGAATTTAATAAAGTTAATACTTTCTTTATATATATATATATATATATATATATATATATATATATATATATATAAGTATAAAGGTAAATAACAAATGCGGCACATAAAAATAAATACATAGACATATAGTATTTTAATAAAAATATAATTCATAAATCTATAAAATATAAGTAATATAAAAATTTAGGCTTTAAACATTTGTAAGCCATATAATTCATGTAATTAACAAGTGCAACTTAAGTTAACATGCAAATTAACATGTGGCACTTTGTTTCTTTTTCAAAAAAAGAAATTTAAAATATATAATAAGTTTGTAAGAGGAAAACCCGGTTTTGGTTAGTTCAAAACTTCTCATTTCTTTTTCATCTTCATTTTCTTAAACAAGTAAAGCAAAAGTTGTAAACAACTTGAAAACCGAAAAAAATAATCATCAAACAACGACTAGCATTCCCATCTCAGTTTAAACCTGGAACATCTAAGCAGATCAAAGAAATCCATCTTAGTTTTAAAAAGTAACATCATCTCAGTTTAAAGCAAGCAATTAAACGACCATTTCGAACACCAATTAAATAAGGCTACAGATTAAAGAAAATCAGGCAACTTCCAAGCAGCTCTATTTTCTTCAAACACAGGTGAGTAAATTTCTGTTAATTCATTTAAGATTAAAAATTTTTAAACACAAGATGCATGTGATAAACTTGCATAGTAATGGGTAAATAAGATTTGCATAAATGTTTTGAACTGGAAATAGTTGAGACTCCCTGTATAATGTGTGCATGACTGAGTATATGAGTATATATCTTCCTCTGTTAAACTTCAGGCACAAATCACCTAAATAAATCTATTTCTCTTCATAGATTAAATGTTGGATCAACATCATTGAAGATGAAATGGTTTAATGAATGTAACTTTATTTTTAAAAATAAAATCAAGAAGAAATATTTAGTAAATATTCTGGAAATAGAAATTACTGTGGAAATAAATTTTAAGTTGGAGAAATCAAAGATCTGAAATTTAAGTTTTGATTATAAAAACAGATTAGTATTGAAAAATGATGATTTATGATAACAAAATCAAAATTTTTAAGCTTGTAATTTGTGTGGAATTAGGAGATGAATAGTTTGGGTGTGTTGCCCAATTCTGTTGATAGGGTCGCTCGTGTTATGTGGCGATTGGTAGGAAGGAGCGTTGGTCTGAGTGGCACTAGGGAAAAATGGTAGATGTAATTCCTATAGCATGGATTGATGGGGTAGGGTCGATCTAGGGTTTTAGTTGTCGTTGGAATAGCATCGGTTTTGAGTTGAATAGCGTAGCAAACGGGAGGTGAAGGCTGTGCACGTGGGGGAAACGCAGTTGGAGGAGGAGACGGATCTGCCGATGAAGTTTAAGGGTATACGATGGAAGGATGGCCGAAGCATGGTGATTTTTGAGTATCTAATCATTTCCAGTAGTGGGGAGTGGAAGCTTTTTTTTCAATCAAGGGTGGTTCGTCGAGGCTTGGGTAGTTGTATGGGATGAGGTGATCGTGCGAGATTGGTATGTGTGATCGGCGGTAGGGCACGATCATCGAAGGGAGCGCACATGGATACGTGCACGACCGTGTGTTCAATCCTGTAGCTTAGAACTGTTTTGCTGAAGGGAGAAGAAGTAGGGGTGTTTCGTGTAGTCTGGGTTTTGGCTCGAAGCAGTAGGGTGTTGGGATCGAGTATGAATCAGTTTTTTTTTTCTTTTTTGTTTGAGCTGCGAAATTGTGAAAGGGAATTAATGTATTAACCCAAAGTTTTAAAATGGTATACTTTGGTCAAGCTTTAAAGTAAGATTCAAAAATTTAG
The DNA here is from genome assembly GCA_030765085.1 of Allium cepa. NCBI lineage: Eukaryota > Viridiplantae > Streptophyta > Magnoliopsida > Asparagales > Amaryllidaceae > Allium > Allium cepa. Next base: position 379,862,726 of record CM060932.1, read on the forward strand.
CATTTACCTGCTTTATTAGAAAATAATCAACGAATTTCGAAGCAAGTTTCCATGATTTAAAATTTTAAGGTAAATGTTTTTGAATTTAAATTGTCTTGGTTTGGAATAATTATTATTAAAGATAATTAATGATTAAAATTTATTAATGTGATTAATTATTGGTTAATTAATTAAAAATTAAAGGATAATTAAATAAGTATAATTATTTTGTGTAGTCAAAGAATAATTACTTATGGAAGTAATTAAAAAGGATTAATTACTTAGGGTAATTAATTTTAAGAATTAATTAAAATGTGATTAATTAAAGGATAGTTAATTTCTGAATATGATTAATTAATGGGAAATGAATGAATGAGATTAATTAAAGTAATTAAGGATAGTTATTTACTTAATGCAAATTAATTAAAAAGTAATTACTTGAATGCGATTAAGTATAGTATAATTGATTTATGCGGGTAATTAAAGGTTAATTAATTATAGTGTAATTAATTTACGTTAATAATTAAAGGTTAATGAGTTAAATTGCATAAATTAATTAAAGTAAGGATAAAAAGGGTTTATAATTAATTAGTGTTAATTAAGCTGGATTTAAAGGTAATTAATTAAATTAATTTGGGAAATTAATTAGGAATTGAACAACCAATTAATCGTGCTTATGGATAATTAATTATAATTGAATGCCTTGGATTATTTGAGATCTCTGATATGTGATGTAAGATGCTATATAACATGTTATGTTTGGTTGAACTGTGTTAATATGGATGGTCTATCTGTGATTAATTGCTATGTAATTCTGGGTATGAATGGAATAGTTTAAAAACTTAAACATCTTGTTTCTAAGATGATGTTGGATTTGAAGTGACCGGGGTCGGGTATCAATAAATACCCGAAACCACTTCGATTTGAAATCTACTATAATTATTTATAGATTTGATATGTGAAATCAATAGGTCGGAATGAAACAATTTGAGTGAACAGGACCATTTGAACTAAGTAAAGGTACTTAGGGATTGATTTGTGAAAATAAGTGTTGACTATAACAAGTTGTGAACTTGTAGTAAAGTACAAGTTACCTGGGTTTAAAATAAGTTTTTTGCATTAGTAATTTTATGTTAGATGGGTTTACTCACGCTGGTTTCTAGCCTGACCCGGGTGTTACGTTGATGTAATTCTCGGGTCAGACCGTGTATTACAGATTTTCAGGTTAGGACGATCTGGAGCTCAGTAGGCGAGCTGGATGGTAGGAACGTATGGAGTGTATCCCGCTGTGATATGTTGTTGTATATGTGGAACAGGTTAATTTTTTAACTGTCCAGTGCTGTGTAATGTTGTAACTCTGATGTATTAATGTAAATTAACTGATACAGTTTTCTTTTGTATAACTGTTATTTTATTACATATTATATTTTGATCCGCTGCCAATGTGAGATTCTTTGTTTTGGTGTTTCTATTACTCCTTGTTCTTCTATCTCTTTTCCCTAACTATCTGGAGTTTTCGGGGTCAAAAACTACGGTTGTTACACTAACAAAGATAGACATTTGTAAAATGAGTTATATAGGAAAGTGAATTTATAAATGAATTATAGAGTATTGATTATAATTAAAATAATCAGAATTTGTGAAATGATATTACATAAGAAGTAATATTAAGTAAATATGGTTTATAAACGTGATTTGTAAATGAAAGGGGAATGAAACTGTATACATATATTTATAGATATTATTTATAAATAAATTTATTTAAAATAAGAAATTTGAGAATTTAAATCCTGTTTATTTTGAAAATTGTTTCTCAATGATTTTGGAATAATAATAACCGTATTATTTTGAAAATATATTTAACTAGAAATATTTTTAAAAGGAATTTAAAAGAAGTAGAAAGCAACGAACTTACTTCAATCACTGGAAAAAAATTCTGGTGGTAACTACAGCAACATCGCCGTTAATTTTCGAGTTTCTAAATGATGGATTGCTAGCAATGAAGTTCTGTTCTTGGAAAAGCAAGTTTTGATTTTGACATCCATAGTATGATTGATAAATATGTGAAAATAAGTTTTTTAACTTATAATTTAAAAATGGTACAGATAAGAAAAGAAAAGTGGTAATTATGATATGAAATTAAAATTTAACTTTAGCAAAGTTTGATAAATTGGATTAATGAAATGAATTAGATGATCAATAAAGTGAATTAATGAAATGAAGTAATGAAATGAAAATCAATTTGAGTTATAAAATGAAACTCAACTTAAGGGTAAAACGAATTGAATATGTTTGGGATGTGGTTTGATGAAATTGAATATGAAGTTAATTGTGAGGTAAAAATGAACATGAGTTGTGTGGTATAAAATGTTTGGAATAAATTTAAGTAATTGTTGTATGGAATGGTTCTTAAATAATATTAGTATTGATGAAATATACCAAGTGATAATGAAATGAAATTTAACTTAGAAAAAGATAAAATTAAATGATTTTATAAAATGGTCCATAAATGAATTTTGTATGCATGAAATTTTTTAAACATAAGTTGAATTTAAAGTGAATATAGGTAAAGTGAATGAAAATAAAGTGAATGTTAATAATTGAATATGAATAAATTGAATTTGAGTCAATTGAATGTGAATAAGAATGAATATGAATAAAATGAATTTGGTATAGTTAAGAAACCAATTGAAGTAAATGCGTAAGTTGTATGTATATTATTTTATTTGCATAACCGTTTGATCCACATCTGAAAATACGATTTCGAGATGATTTGGATCGGTCCGAATTAGGATTTTTCACTCGATTCTCGACGGAGAACTCTGGAATATGAATTTTTGATTAATATAGATATTCTCCGTCATAGTATGTTGCTATGCAAGGAGAATGCCAGTTTCTAATTAAGAAAATGGATCTGGGTCCGCACTAGAATGGTAATGTGAATGATTTCAAGTGAGTTATCTGATCTGGTATATGTATACGGTACGAGCTTAACAAATCAAATGTTGGCATTGAAAAATGTAAATTGATATGGTTATGAATTAAATGGATGAATATTATTTGTTGGATGGTTTCTCTTGTTAGATTTGCTATATTTGCACTATTGTTTCGCATTGGTCATTGAGTGATTAGTAGGTGCGGATGGCATATGCTTTGCATTTGGAGCTCGCTTTTGTATTATATTAGGTTTATATGTTTGCTAATACTAAATTAAGGTACATATTTGGATTGCATACCTTTTTTTTTTTTTATATTTTTCCCTATGAGATGTCTCGTCCTTGAAGATGAGATGCATATTTGTAATCATATATATCATAATTTTTTGCGATCGAGCCACGCAAAGGAGACGCCGACGAAATTTTCCGTAAATTTTAGGAGTTAGGATTTTTTTGAGAATTTTGGAAATTTTTTTTGATAACTGAAGTTTGATTTGAGCTATAACTAAGAATGAATGAATGGAAGGAAATTAGTTGCTACAGGTAGGTGAATTTAAAAGCTTAGAAATTTTATAATCTATTTCAAGTAATTGGTTTTGGAGAAGTTAATAGGTTTGGAGCATTTCACTTACTTGATAATATCGAGGATGAAATTCTTTTAATGGGGGGAGAATGTAACGATCCAAAATTTCAGTCATTTGAATTTGGAATATTTAATTTATTTTACGTATTGAAAAGTTATTTTTATAAGTTAAATAACTTGAATTTCAAATATAGAAATTATTTGATAATTAAATTGTTAAATTGAATATTTAGAATTGTTTGAATAATTGGTTCTTGAATTCAGTGCGATTAAGAATAATTTCTAAAGTTGATTTAAATTCTATTTGAATAAGCATTAAGATAGTAAACTTTTAAATTTGAGTAAATGTTAATAAACTAGTTTTAATAATCATTAGTTCTAATTAACGGAAGAAAATAGCCTTTTGGGACGCTGTCTCGGAATTGGTCGAAACCAGTTCCATTGGACCCGAATTGTGAATTATCATATGTCATCGAATTTCGCAATGATTGGATGTATTGTTTGGTTATGCAAGCTCGAAGCGCGTATAAATTAATTAAAGGGATTATAATAATATAATTTGATTTTGAAAGCTAACTTCTGTATATGATGGAATTAAGTCTCAATACTACTTCCATACATTCGGAATAGAGGTATAACACACAGGGTGCTAGGCGGCATGCCTCGTTTGGTGTTTGAAAATTTAGCGAGTGAATAATGCTTTGAAATTTTTTTGTAATAGGTGGTTAGCTATCCTCATTTTGCAAATCCGAATTAAAATAAGCTTCAACTGCCATTTCCCAAATAGCCAATCCGATGGTCCATGTCCATCGCAGCCATTCAAGGCCATTTCAGGCCGAATATCCAACAAGAGTAACTTAGAGCTCGATAAAGCAAACATATTAAACTGTAGATTTTCATATGGATTGGCGTGGTGGTCGAATTTTGGCCACATCCTACCGTTTTGTGGGTTATATTTTGGTCGTTCGCTATGCGTGGACGACGTTAGCGCCCGAGGAGGGGGCAATGTGCGATGATATCATTTGTAACGAATGATGGCGGCTTGGGAGGTCGTGATAAAAAAAAAGAGGAAATGCGATGCCTAGAAAGAAGAATAACGCGATGGAGGGAAGAGGGAAACATGCGGTAAAATTTAATTGGGTTGGTAATTAAAAATACATTGTATAATTAAATAAATTACAAAATCTTTATCTTATAAATGCAATAACGTTTTCATAAGAAGTCAAAATTGAACGCGACGAATTGCATTACGATTGTATCAGCGAAATCCACATTATTGGGTTGGACCGAATAGATTTAGAGCTAGTAGTAATATAGGTTAAAATTGCATGCCTGTTCAATTTTATTTAAAAATGGAACATCTCAGCAACACTTTAAATCAATGGTGAGTTAAATCATATTTTTGTTTAATCTGAAATATTATATAGTCGATAAAAATTATTCATCGGATGTGTGGATATTTTATTATTGATTATTATTGATTGTTCGAATGATTTACTATTTTATATTGTTGGTCTGGATATATTCCCGCCCCTTGAGCGGATGAGACCCTATTACATTCCTGTGTTAGAGCAGATAACCCTAAGTATACGATCCCACGTCGAAGCGATTACTTTATTTTTTATGATTATTTGTTGTATGTGATTCAAGGGGACAAGTTGGAGGGATCCAAAAGGATTCCTCACATTGTTGATTTTACTTTATATATGTATGTATGGATGTATGTATGTATTGTGCTGTATAACTTATTGGATTCTATATTTGATGACATGGATAAGATTTTACTTATTTAGTGCTTTAGTAGTACCGGGCCTTATTTTTAGGATTTTAAAATACTATAAAATAATGATTTTTATTAAAAAGTGTGACGACCTTAAATTTTAGTCATATGAATTTGAAATATTTAATCGATTTAAATATTGAAGTGTTAATTTTGAAGTTAAATAACTTAGATTTAAAATATACCGAGTTATTTGATAATTAAATTATTGAATTTAATAATTGAATTGTTTAAATAATTGAATCTGGATTTTAACTTGGATAAAAAATGATTTCAAAACTTATTTAAATTCTGTTGGATAAGGATGCTAGTAAGAAACTTTTAAGTTTGATTTATAAGTGATTAATTTGGTTTTCATAATAATTCGTTTTGATTAAGATATAAAAATAGCCTTTCGGGGAACTATCTTGGACTTCAACGAAACCTGTTCCATTGGATCGATAATTGTATATTATTGTATGATAACGAATTTCATGGCGATTGAACGCATCATTTGGTTACACGGGATCGAAAATCTAGAAATTAATTTTGAAATTTAATATATTAATTGGCTTTGAAAAGCTATCTTTAGCATAGGACCGAATTAGGCTCCAGACTAATTCAATTACGTTCATGGGGTATAACATATAGATCGCCAAGAAGCACGCCTTGTATGGAGTCCGAGTTTTTTAGACGATTAAAGCTTGGTTTTTGTAATTTAAATTTAAATTATATATAATAAGTCCATACTTAACCATGCCGACCCCATACTTGACCCGTACCCTACATGTCCTACCCATACCCATTCACTTCTTTATCAACTAGTTTTCCCCCTATTTCTCATTGTAGTAAGTTTTAAAAATTTCATTAATAAAAATCAAATGAAATAAAGATTAGAAAAAAAAAATTAAAAGCTAGTCCCTTTGAGTCATCTGCCCGAGATCTCCTTGTAGATGAGCAGAAGGAAAGCTGTGGCCGTATTGTTGTTGCTCAACATACAACAATAAAGCTTGGAAAAAACCAGGGCTTGATTTCTTGTTAGATATGGTGATGCAGTCTGGAATATGGATGTTGTGTTTAGGTTTTTCTTGTTGGAGTGCAGCTTGTAGCGGAGTTTCGGAGTGTCGATGGTGAATTGGGAGGTCGGATCGTGGGAAGAAGGGGCTGTCATCGCGTTTTGAAGGGGATATTCGTAGATTAAAAGGACCGGTCGACCTTGTGCAGCTCTTGACGCGGTTAAGAATGGCGGTGTCGAATTGGCGAATAGTGGAGAGGAGGAGGAGCTTAGATCGATGGAAGTTTTGGCATGATTGGGTTTGGTCTCAAGAAGTTAGGAGGGAAGATGGCATGGTTGTAATTTTATGAAGTTTGCAATTAGTTACTCATTTATCTATTAGTTTAAAGATTGATAACTTAAATTTTTTTATAAGTCTCTCATATGATGTTCAATCAAGTCATGGATTTTTGTACTGCGCTCGCAATGACATAAGCTTCACGATGGAGTCAGTTTGGACAAATTTGGAGATAGTGAAAATTTATGCTAAAATTGGATGTCGTTCGATTTCAGTTCCAAACCCGAACGCCTTTGCGACAATAGAAAATTTCTTGGAGTGAAAACACACCTTTTTGGTTGATTACTATGATATATATTAATAAAAATTATTGAATGATCATTTGTATAATTTGCAATATTTATTATTGATTTGGATATATTCCCGCGCTAGAGCGGATGCGAGTTATTACCTTTTCGTGTAAAAGCGGATGACCCTTTATATGTAAATCACGCCTCGAAGCGGTTGATTTATATTTCATGATTATATACTGTTGTGATGCAGGAGAACATGTTGGAAGAAACAACTTGATTCCTCACCAATGTTGATTTTATTCACACACACACACACACACATACATACATACATACATACATATATATCTGTGTGTATGTACGCTGATATATATGAGTTGTGATGCAAGGGGACAGGTTAGGGGGACCAACGAGACTCTTCACTATTGTTGAATTGGTTCCAACAATATTCTTGTTATATGAATTATTGGATAGTAAACCTGATTTGTTAAAATATGTGTTATGACAACATTATATGTTAATAACTGGAAACCCATAGTGATAGAAAATTATCAATATTAGTTGAACATTGAGTGGCTATTGGACTCAAATTTTTATTTTTTAAAATACTATAATTGCCACCGAGTTGGAATTGGTTTTGAGATAAGAAATGATTTTAAACCCAAAATTAGGTTTTGGAAAAAATATATTATTTTCAAAGCTACTTAATTAAATTAAAGTTATTAAATCATATTAGTGTTGTTTTAAAGTTATTTGCTTATAGTTAATATTGTTTTTTTAGTATTTATCAAAATGTTAATATTTTGAAAGGTTAAATGTTTCAAGAATGTTTATGGCTTGAGCTTTATAATAAGGATTTATTAATAAGGTTTTGGAAAATAAATTATTATTATAATGGTAAAGGTTAATTATTTTTATCATTTCACAATGATTTGAAATCATTATTTATTATTTTTATGATGTTTAAAATTAATAATTTTTATTTAATTATAATGTATATGGTTAATAGTTATTATTATATAATGGTGTTTTAAAGTAAATGGTTTTCAATTATTTATGAATTTCTCTGAAAGGCATAAATAGAGTTTTATAAATGGACTTGAGTTTTATAAGGGAAGTTTACAAAATTGTTTTAAGATTTAAGGGAAGATTACTTACATGGTGAAAGATCTTTATAAATGGTTAGATATTTATAAACGAGTTTAAGAAATAGGTTTATAGATTTTTTGAAGAAGTTTTATAATGCTGTGGATTTATAAACGGACCTAGAAATGTACAATTTTTTTATAAGTGACTGAAATGTTTAAAAATGTTTTATAAATGTTTTCCGAAGAGTTATAAAAATGGTTTATAAAGGGTTTTGGAGAGTGTAAGGAGTTTATAAATGATTTGACAATCGAATAATAAGAAAGTCTTTCTCAATTTTGCAAACATACTTATATCATAGAAATAAGTATATGAGTGTATTTTCTAAGATGCAAAGTATAATGTGGGTGAATATACTTATACCATTGAGATAAGTATATTAGTATTTTCTAGTATTGGAAATATAGAGAATTGTGGATATACCTTTGTAAAAGTAACTTATTGCAATAAATTTACAAAGTGATATAATTAATGACAGATTAATTACAGAGCCTAGTGGTTGCTTATGTGCATAACCAATGCATGTTTTTCCTTTGGAAATAAATCCTCATTTGAATGTGGGTTTATTGATAGTTAAATAACCGACTATTAAATGTGGACCCAAATGTAACTTTGCAAATAACTAGGAGAAATATGTGAGTGATATGGAACAGTCATCTCCGATGATACTTTACCGTGCATGCAAATCTCGTTTAGTTCTTCTAGGACAAATGATAATGAAATCCATCCAGTAACGGTTAGGAGGTGATCACCGATCTTATATTTTAATGCTTATTTCCTAAAAAACCTAGGTTGAGTTTACCAATAATTATCGAATGTTTTTTTGAAGAGACCAGGATTGGATATGATATCCGAAAGCCACTTCGATCCAACGAATGCATTTCGAAATGAAGACATCTTGAAGATGATGGTTTTTGGAGATGGAGTTCTCAAGCATTTGGTTCAAACCTAGAATGAACTTGTACTGGTATTGCATTGGTTTCCTGGAGGGAAATATCAGCATTCTAGGATGGTTTTTTAGGAGGAAATGGTAAGGGTGTGGCCTCTTCGAGCCTCACACCTGGGAAATGAATAAAGCAGGGACATGCAACAGAGCTATGTGGGTGACACCCTAGTAGGGTATGATCATTCCAAATCTAGAGCGATATTCATGTATGCTTCGGGATCCCATTGTATGGTTGTTGATTACAACAAAGGGGTGATCATATTCAGTGCTACTCGAGAATGGGTTAGTGCCGGTCCTGAGTAGTTGAGGTGTTATGAGATACGTACTTGTATATTAGACACTATTATAACATCAGAAGATTTCGTATGAAATGTTTTGACTATCGTAAGGTATCAACACATCCGTGTTTATATGCAGCATGGTCTAACAAGATACCATTATTTTCAAAAGGTTTTTTACAACTTTAAAAACCCAATTGGTGTGTTTTTCTCACGCTAATTTTCTAGATTAACTCAGGTGTTATTCTTTTAAAATTCTCGGGTTAGACCGAGCATATCTACAGATTGCTTTTAGAAGCACTAAGATCAGGAGATGGGTTGGAGGTCTTTAAGCCGTATTCATTTATATGTCTATTTTCTGCTATTTTGTATTGAAATCATCAACAGTTGTGAGGACAGGTTGTTATAAATGTCTAGGCTAATGATTGTGATTGTTATTGTACTCCGATGGGTGTATGTATATAACAGTTTCCTTTTTGAGAGATGATTGTTATTATATTATATATTATTCCACTGCGATTGTGAGATTATGTGTTGTTTAGTTTCTTTTCACTTCTTTTTTATTCATTTTTCCCTTTGCTATCCGTCTTTCCATTCATTTGGGTTGGATATGTGTGGTTTATTGTCAGCTTAAATTGTATGGAAAAGTGGGTCGTTACAAAATACGATTTCAAAGTGATTTTGGAAATTATATATGTTTTGATAATTTTTCTTGAATTAATTGAAGAAGGAATTTATTTTAAAATAAAAAGTATACTTTTAGATATTATAAATTAATAGTTTTATGAATTATTTTAAATAGAGATTTTTGATCTATAAAGGAAAGGTTTTCAGATCTTAAAAATTTAGTTCGTCTTCTATAATAAAGTGATATGGTTTTAAAAGAAGATAAGAATATTTTGGTACAAATAATTATTAACTATTTTATATAAAGTCATATATAGATACATATATACTCATATATTAATATTTATTTATAAATGTCGAAAATTATAGATGTGATAGAGTAGAAAAGTGGCATCTAACAAACAAAGTGAATATTTCTAAAATCATATTTTATTAATAAAATGATAGATTTATAAATGGTGTTTATAAATAAAAAGGAACAATTATTATTGGATAGCGTGGGAAAATAAATCAAATTGGGAATTAATGATAATATAGGGGAGTTTTTAGAAAAATAGTTAACTCTATTTTGGAAATTCAAAGCGAGGATCGATTTAGAGATGTTAAACGATATGTTACAAAACATAAGGAGATATATGAAAATATAGTTTTATAAATATTGAAATGATTATATTTTAAAATTTAATATTGATTTTTATCAAGGATCTATATTTATATTCTAAAAGTAGTTTATTTATATAAATATTGTTTTAAAGTTATTGTCAATATTGTAATATTTTGAAAATTTATTATTAAAATTATTAAAATGGTTTGAAATTAAATCTAATTATTTAACAGTATAAGGTTGAAGATAAATTGTTATCGTTTTATTACGAATGTTATTGAAATGACTAATTACTATTATTATTTTCAAGATGTTTTGAAGTTAATTGTTATTTATTTTAAATGTTTATTATTATATAATAGTGTTTTAAACCAAAATGATTAGAATTTTATAAATGTTTAGGTTTACAAGTAGGATTTTATAAACATGTGTGTATTTTATAAGAAGAATCTTATAACATGGTTTGGAAAACATAATGGAAGATTATCTACAAGATAAAAGAATTTTATAATTTGATTTAGATATTTATAAAAAACTTTCAGAAATAAGTTTATATATTAATTAAAGGTGTTTTATAAATGATTTTGTGGATGTATAATAGAGTTTATAAATGATTATAGAATTGTATAAATTGGAAATCTTCCCTAATATACTTACACCTTTGAGATAAGTATGTGGATATTTTTTCAAGTGTTGAGAAATAGGGATTTTTGGATGTATACATATATCTTTGTAAAGAAAGATTTTGTTTTAACTATTTGCAAAGTGGATTTAATTAAGGAAAGATTACTTAGTGGTTGCTTGTGTGCTTAACCATTTTTGGTTTTCCTTATGGAATTTAAATCCTTGATTTGAATGTTTGTTTATTCGATGTTAAACAACCGACTATTGAATTTTGACCCATACATAACTTTGAAAATATCTAGGAGAAACACTTGAGTTATACGGCGTAGTCATCGTTAATGAGCTATACTATGCATATTAATCTCTTTTCTTTCTCTTATGACAAATGATAAGGAAATCTATCCACTAACGGTCAGGTGGTGATCTCTGCTCTTATCTTTGACTATTTATTTCCTTAAGGATAGGGGTTGAATTTATCGAATGTTGTTTTCGAAGAGACTAGGAACACATAGGTTATCCCAAAACCAGTCCAATCCAACTCAAGCAACTCGAAGCGAAGACATCTTGAAGATGGTGAAATTGAAGTTAGATCTCTCAAGCGTTTTGTTCAGTCCTAGACCAAACTTGTACGGATGAATGCTGGCATTACATCATTGCTTGGAGAGCTGTATTAGCATTCCAAATGGGAAGTGGTATGTAAAAGGTAAAACATAGCCTCAAGCCTCATTTTCCAGGAATGACTAAAACATGGGAGATGTAGCAGGGCTAATTGGGTTGCTCCCAAGTAAGGTTGGACCATCCCTATCCAAAATCGATATTTTATCTCATTTTTACACTTCGGTATCCATTAAACAAGGGGTCATCATATTCGTTACTATCCAGTAAAGGGTAGGTCGTTCTGTGCTGGCAAGGGTCAATAGGTTCGACCCCGACGTTATTTTACCTAGAGATGCATCATGATGGGCGGTACTCCAGTAGCCGAGTTATCGTATGGAATCCATTCTTTAATACAAGGCTTTACGATTTTACTTTTATACTAATTACGGTGGAATTTAGTTAATGTAACAATTTCGGCTATGATTAATAAGTATTTGCATCTTTGACACTATTATAATATCAGAGAATTTCATATGAAATTGTTTGGTTGTCATAAGATAAAGACCCGTCCGTATTTATGTGCAGTGTGGTTTGACGAGGTACATTTGGTTTCAAAAGTTTTCTATAACTTGAAAATCTAGTTGAGTGTCTTTTTTCTCACGTTCGTTTGCTGTACTAACTCGGATGTTATTTTATTATAATGCTCGGGTCAGACCGAGCGTATTTATAGATTGCTCTGGATGCATTAGAGCTTAGGATATAAATAGGAGGTCTTCAAGTCTTATTCATGTATATGTTATATTCCGATGATTAGTTGTGAAACCATCAGCGTTTGTGGAGACATGTTGTTATAACTATCCAGGCAGATGATTTTGATTTTCTATTGTACTCTGATTGATGTATGTATATAATAGTTTCTCTTTTGTAAAGATCATTAACATTATATTATATATTGTTCCGCTGTGATTGTGAGATTCTCTGTTGCTTCAGTTTGCTTTTTCTCTTCTTCTTCTCTTCTTCTCTTCTTCTATCTTTCTTCTTTTCCCTATCATCGGGTATTCTGGCATTTGATTGCTAGGCATGAAATACATTAGATATATTTATGTCAATTTTTGATGATCGAAAATTTCGAGTTGTTACACTTATGCCCAACAATCGGGAAATGATAGCTTTCAGAAATCATCATTCGATTTTCTACAAGTTATATGCATTCATACCCATCTAATAAATACATAAAAATCATCATGGCTATCAAAACACACCAATCATCATCATACGATTATCATGCCGGCATTATGAAAACATATATAAATGATAGAGTTAGGAGTATGCCCCTATGAGAGGTTATGTAATAAATCGATAGCCAATATTGTTCTAAACAAAGGGCGTTTTCCTTCTATTATATATTTATTATATTGTGATATAACTAATTAAGTGATTGATTTATTGTATACTAAATAGAATATCCGAATGATATGTTATTGATAGTAATTATAATACGTAATAATTATAAGAAATTTATCATATTAAACATAACATATTATTTCAAATATTCCTAAATAAGATGTTTTGAGATGGGATATCAATATATCTATTGAGATTGGAGTACATATCACTCTGCAAATGTTGGACAGTGTATTACGCATGGCCGGTTGAGGGACTAAGGGGTTATATACTGATAGTTACTAGAAAACCATGGACTGATTCAATTGAGTGTTTTCTATCGGTTAACATAACTATGGTCGAATAGAGAATCTCAATGTTCTCTCGACTTGAGAACACTGTTGAGCATCAATGTAGGCACTCCACTTTGATTATAGTCAAATCATGGAATAGCGTCCATTGGACGACTATAGTTGGGTATGAGTTGAAGCATTTGATGTGAAATAGTATTCAATAAAGAATTCGTCTCCTTGGTTAATTAGGTTTTCTATCACAGTCAATTATAGTCAATTCAAAGTCAAAGACTCAGATTAGTAATGTTAATAATAATTTTTTATTGAACTAAAGACTTTGTGTTTAGACAAACAAAGTTAAACATGGAAAACGTTGTAATTTTGACCAAAATCAAATTCCATAAGTCCTTATATGATGTAGCTGATGAAAAGAATTGGTGTAAATAATCATCATTAGTGGGTACTGCTTATAATGGAAAAATTGAATTTTATTGAAAAAGTGGTTTAAATGATAAATAAAGCCAAAATGTCACACCACTATTAAGGAGACGTGTGTAACATCCTTAATTTCTAGTAACAATATTCAGGAGATTTAACCAGATAAATTAAATAGAATTATGTAAATACTAGTTTGATAAGGGGATTGAGATTTGAAATTTATTTAGAGGTCGTGCTTAAATAAACATGAAGAATGAGTTTATGGAAATGGTTTATTAGATAAATAATAAGAGAACAAAACAAGAGCATTATGGGTAATAGCCTCACTCATAATCCCATTACCCTTAAAATCTCGTTTCTATTTTTTTGCACATTTATTTTTTGAAAATCAAAAATGTAAATCAAAGAGAGTTCAAGTCGGTCATAACCTAGGGAAAGAAAAGGGAAAAAATCAATTAAAGCTAAGCAATCAAGCAAGGGAAATTAATCAAAGACCAAATCTCAAGTTCCTTATCCTATGCAAGGTGAATAATAATCAAAACCATCTCTATTTTTTGTTTTTAAGAGCATTTGATTTTGGGTTTAAGTTTAATCTATTATGATTATTTTACTGATGATATGCATGGATTTCGTGATTTGTTATACTCAAACAAGCTTGTTTGATATATATTTTATGGATTTTAAGGTTAAAATCATTTATATTGGATTTCAAATGCCATGAGGATTTAGTATGTTATGTAAAACATTATTTAGGTAATGTGTTTAATTTTTATAATTTTTTAAGCTTTGGAAAATTTATTATGAATTTTAAAGGAAGAAATGAATATTTGGTTTTAAATTTTATTTCGACTGTTACATAAGGGAATTTGGGTCAGAAATTTTTATATGCCAGATAACATATTAAAAATGAATTTCTATGATTTTGAGAATTTATCCTAAGTAATTTACTATGGAAATTAAATTACTTTATTTGGAGGACTTAAAAGTTTTAATTGTTTTTCTTAAGGGAATGGCTTCTTTGTTAATTACCTTTATTTAGATGTGAAATGAATGCGTCAGTTTTTAGAAAAGAACTTAAAAAGTTTATGACAACCAATTAAATTTTCACAAATTGGCAGGTTAGTTAAAACGTAATGACTTGAAAAGGCAATAAAACAGTTCTTGTAAAAAATTATGGTTTTACCACTTCCAGTAGTACCTTTTGGCCCTATACTTCCGCCTCGACAAATTCGAAATGAATACACAAGGTTTCAATGCATTGGTTCGTAGTGGATTGGAGAATAGCGACAGGTATGGATTCGAAGCCATGCTTTCGAAGGGGTTGAAATCCATTTAAATAGATTTCGAAGATGTCGCTTGCCTTGTTTTCAAAAGAGTGCTTTCGAAAGGGTTTAAAATGGCTTTCGATGAGGTTGCCACCATTTTGTTAAACTATAGCTTATGAATGAGTTGCCCTGTTTTTAAATCAATATTTTGGAAGTTTGAACCCAGTCGAAACCATACCGTCGAGCCTATACCTTTCAAATGAATTGAAGTCTTCAACTAGTTTGAAAGGCAGCTTTTGTTTTATAGATATAATAACCCACTTCCCAAAGCTTTTGAAGGAGGTCCAGTTGCCACATAATGGATTCGGAAGCAATGGCTTCGATAGGGGTTTCGAATCCATCCTTCCAAATATTTTACTTAAATGATTTATGCTTTCAAGAGGTTGGTTCCGAAGCGATTAGTTTTTTCCAAACTGTTTTATATGAAGGTTAATGGTTTTGAAAGGGGTACTTTTGTTTATATTTACTTTGACCCAAAAGATATTTTAAAGATAAACCCAATGGTATCGAAAGAGGTACTTTCAAATGGTTTCGAAGCAACGCTTCTATGTTTACTTTAATACTTTCGAAAGGATTGTTTTAGTGGTTTCGAAAGGAAGGTTTTGATGCTTTTGAAAGGTTTCAAAAGTCATATGTTTCGAGTGTTTTGAAAGGCATATGCTTATTGTTTTAAAAAGAAGATGTGAATGCTTTTGAAGGAGGTTTTCCAATGGTTTCGAAAGTAAAGGTCTAAGGTTTCGAAAGCCTTAGTTTTTAAAACAAAGAACCTAATCTCATTTTTAAAGGAAAACCCATGGAAAAATAAATGAGTTTTGAAATGGCTTTTAAGTATGTAGTTTTTGAAGAGGCTTTCCATGATATTAAACCATTAATGTTGTTTTTATTATGTTATTATGTTTACTTCTTCTAATATACATATGCACTATAAACTGGACCCATAACTATATTTTGGAAGGAAAGGGTAGATTTACCAGTTAGGTTGACCCGGTAGTGAACATAAATTGAGTTAAATCCTGAATGAGTAGAATTTCATCCAAGAGGTTAGGAAGACCAAAATATAAGATGCCTAAATACTGATTAAAGAAGTTATGAGATAGATAGGCTCATAGTAAACCCATGAAGACTATGTTTAGAAAGAGTTATTGGCCGGTGCCAATAGGTCTGTAGTGATCCCATGATAATTATATCCAGATTATGTTATTGACAGAATTCAGTAGGTTCATAGTCCACCCATGAAAATTAAGATATGAAAAAAGTTATTGGAGATCCCAATAGGTTCATGGAGAACCCATGAATAATGAAGTTATTCGCAAGAGCCAATACGTTCTTGGTGATCCCATGAAAACTATGAAACTTGAAAGATAGTCCATAAGTTTTACCAGGTTATTAGTCAGCCCATGAAAATTAATAGGTTAATAGTAACCCAAGAAACTATAACTCCGACAGAGAGTCAAATGAACGGGGATGGGAAATGCAGAATTTACTTCTTTGCATATTATCACAATATTTTAAATTGCCATGTTTTAACCATTGTGGATGCAAGGGCAAAGTATATGGTTATTATAAGTTTTTGGTAAGATACCAATGTGGAAAAATCCCGTTTCGCTAAGTAGTGTGGTCTCCTTAGATATCTAAGTGGTTCGAGATGGTGGGTTATTATTCATACCATGCTTTATGTTTGACTCGAAGTTTATGTTTTTCCCTTAAACTCTCAGGTGCTCAATTAATTTTGAATAGTTTGAGAGTCGAGGTTTTCAATTAACTCTTTATATGAATAAGCTTTTAGAGACGTGGAGGAGGCATGATAGCTAGTAGGATTTCTTTTCTATTTGATTCCATTGTGCTTTGTTCTAGAAGAAAAGTTGATTAATTGCCTATGTTTAAACTATGATCATCTAAGGGACATCGTCATATAAAGCTCTTTGCGTATGTTGTAATAATTATATTTTCTTCGAACATGGGTCTCAAATTTGGATTATGTAATGAATTTGAAATGATTCAAAATGGAATAAGAAAATTGTTTGAAGATTTTAATTTTTTTCCATTTCCATGTGTATCTTTTATACAATATGTCTAAAATTACTGTATTTGATCGTCGAGGGTTAATAACTGTGGATGACTACAGCATCCGTAGGCGTTAGTTTTAGGCCTCCAAGTAGGGGATGTTATAACGTGTGAGCATCAATGATTAAATTGTTCAATATTAATCACTTGCTAAATTTACACCTTTGACTCGCATTGCCGACTCCAAATAAACCACATGATTTAACTAATTCATAGTTGTTGTAAATTGGTCAAATAAATTAATATTTTTGAAATACTAGTTGTTAAATTTTATTGATGTTTGAATACCATTAGTATTTGTGAAATATAAGTATATAAAAAGTTAAACATAAGCATATCGATATACGATACAAATAGAATATTTAAATTGGACTTAAATGGAATAAATGCTAAATGCATAGCGATCCACCTTTTCAACCCTCAAAAGCTGACACAAATACATCCATGAAATTCATGTGGCGATTATCCAAGTGTCCGAAAGACAGATTGTTGGGGTGAAAGAAAGAAAAGATAGAACAAAATCTCATATCGTAATGAATAACATATAATATACAATGGATATTTACAAAAGAAAATTGTAAATACGACAATTTTTGTAAACTAACCATTCATCAGCCTTGAAAGTTATAATAACCTGTCCTCACAAATGCCGATAAATAAAATATAAGTGCAGTGGAAATGAAATATACATTGATACATCTTGGAGGCATCCTGAGCATTCTAAGAAAATAATGCTCGAATCAATCTGGTAAAGCAGTGTGGGAATCACATATCACACAGATTATTATGCTATAAAAAATTTCAAATATAAAGGCATCTCCTAAGACCATGATGCACATAAACACATACAAGTTTTTACCTTCGATAACCGAACCATTTCAAACATAAAATTTAGTGATATTATAATAATGCTTAAGGTTTTAAATAAATATTATATTATAGCTGAAATGGTTACATTAATAACAATTCTAGCATACATAGTGTACAATAAAGTCCGTAAGGCACGTACTGGAGAACAGATTTCATACATGATAAGGTAAGATATACCTTTCGTACAGACACCTCTAGAGAAAATATACCGAGGCTTCTTTAATTTCATATGTACTACTCTGGGCTGGCCTACCTCTTTTTTTAGATAGTACCGAATATGATCACCCCTTGGGTTCTGGCTGACAATCGTACCAAGCCATTAGCATAAATAAATCCATAAATATCGATCTAGATCAGGCAATGATCATATCCAAATAGGAGCGACCCACTTTGCCCTGCTGCACGTCCTTGCTTTAGTCATTACTGGTTTTGAGGTCTGAGGCTACGTTTTACTTTTTAGAAAATCCCACTTGGAATGCTAACACCACCCTTCAGGAAACAATGAAATATGAAAATTCATCCATGCACGTTATTCTACGATTGAACAAACTAAAGGCACTACTCCTACTACATCCTTAGGACTAGTAACAAGTAGTCTTGCACTTTAAAGAACTCCAACTCCAATCATCTTCAAGATGTACCAATTCGAACATTTAAGCCGATTCAAAGTGGTTTTCGTATGGTATATCCGATCTCGATCTCTCTGAACTAAATGCGACAGCTTTAGAAACTGGCCAAGATTTGGTAGTCGATTATTTTGCTATAACAAGCAATCAAATCAGAGATTCAATTAAATAAGGAAACCAACAATGGTTAAGCAAAAATCAATCACTAAGCCTCTTTAATTAATCCATTCATTAATTAAAACCACTTTGTAAATTCTTAGTATTAAAATACTTTTACGAAGGTATAGTCACAAACCCCCCTCTATTCTTTTCAATACTTAAAATATTGATTTACATAACTCAACCACATAAGTATACTCAGAAAAAAATTTCATTCAAAACATCAAGAACTTTTCCACATACTTCTATCAACAATATAAGTATATTCAAAAACTACAACATTCCCTATACTTAGGAAATGCACCCATATACTTATCTTAATGGTATAATTACATCCACAAATCTTAAGAAAAATTCCATTTTCAAAACCATATTAAATTGGGGTTAAACAGATGTCATTTGAAAACATTAATGACTATAATCCCAAACACTTTTTTTTGGTGTAAGTAAATAGATCGTATAGAAATCAAACTAAATACACTTACCACCACCTCCTGATTTTAAATAGCACTGTCCCTCAATTAACAATGTAGTCAGACAAGTTAGAGTATTATCCTTGCCTCGACATATATTGTTTATTCTCAAGATAGAGACGAGTTTTCATACCATCATAAATTAAAATGATCATATATAGCAATCAAACCTCCGTTCTTTTATAAATTTCCTTTTGATAAATCTCTTTTATATTTACAAACTCCACTTATAATTTTTTTTTATAAAACTATAAATCTCCTTTATAAAATATCATTTATAAATCTCCTTATATAATTATAAAACTCCTTTTATATTCAAACAAAATCCTTTTATAATTATAAGAATCCTTCCTAAAACATTTCTTTCATATTTTATAAAATACTTTTAGAAATTCATTTCTATTTATAAAATACCGTTTATAAATATAGAATTTTATCTCAAACTTTAAGTTTCCAAAGTATAACCAAATACTTTCCAAAAACGATCATTCCATATATTACTATAATCCATAAATGTGACTGATTATACCAAATTATAAAAATGCAATCATTTTCCTTTTATAAAATATTATTTATAAAACTTATACTTTTTATTATAAAAACTCCATTTGTTAACCCGCCTTTTGACCAGGCAGTATGTGGGTGGATTTAACTATACGAATTTCGTAATCAACAAGGCATGAAGCCTAGAGGGGTGATTATTAGGCTTGAAAATCAGGTATAACCAAGGCTATGGATGATATTCGAGCAGATTCAAATGAATGGCATCCCAGGATTGGCTAAGTATGGATTGGTGCTTCTCTCAGACAAGGGATCGATACATGTCCTTCCCCTATGCGAGAGTTCCGTACCTATGCCTTCATCTAGGTAGGCAATTGGTACCTATCCATTTCCCTATGTAGGAGATCAGATCGGATCACTATGCTTACGGACACTTAACTCGGCAGCTCAACTCAACAAAATTTGATCGACATCTCCAATTTTCACTTAGGCAACATCGTAGGACAATTTAGGAAAAACCAGGTAAACATCGAGGAAGACCCTAGGGAGGGATCTTAGGTCCCATTCCCCTATCTTGGGGATTGGCACCGATCTCCCTATTGGGATAGTCACCAATCCCTAAAAGTGGGCCCCATATGACTCATTATTGGTGAGTGGGGTTGGCCTTGTCCCGAGGTCTTATAAGTCAGTTTTCAGTTGGATATTTAGACGTATTGCCTGATGAATACAAATGGCACTCATTTTGGGATCTTCTTTCCGGCTCTCTTCTTTCTCCATTGTTATTATTATTAGGCTATCATCCGGACTGTAATTGGATTCTATAGCATGATGGAAGGAAAATTATTGAAGTGAATGTTGGCCAGAGTAAGCCAAACCACTATAAAACTTTCTACGTTCATTTCTTTCAATTTTACTTCGTTGTTCTTCATATTTTATTATGTACTTCATTCCGTTGGGAGTTGGTTATTGGATATTTTGTTGCTTTCATACTGTTTAAGATGTTTTCCCCATTTTTCAAGTTAACATTTTTATTCTTTCACCGATAATTACTTACACCACGAATTTGGAAGCTTGGATACTTCGATCTAGGAAGCAATCTTAGGAAATCTATAAAAAGCCTGCTTGCGGATAGAAGTGACCATAAAGCCAAGTGGCTTTCTTGACAACTATTAAACCCACCGTCTACATCATTAGGAACGTGATGGAGGCAATAATGGAGGCAATGATGGATGTAATGTAGGAGAGGATGATGAAGAGGCGAGAGGAAATGATGCAAAATTTCCTAAGGACAATTAGATATGCAGGAGCAGTAGGAGATGCTGGCATTTTGAATCCAGGTGCTAGAACAACAGTAGTTGCAGAATTTAGAACGGGGGGCATGGAAATGGAGCTAATAGGAAGGAGATCGCAGTGGAGCAACTATGGTCGCCCTCGACCAACAGCAAGGGATCGGCGCCGATCCCCCCGATGGGGTTGCTACCGAACCCCCAAGGCTTGGAGGCATGCCCCCAGGTTAGGTTGGTTTGGATTCCAGTAGGTTAACGGTCAACACTATGCATGTTGATGAAGATCAGAATACGGATGCACATTCAGAGATGTATGTTTCGGAATACCCACATGGAGTCAGGGGGCAGGCTGGTAATATATATTAAAGGTCACGTTGGATGAGAATAAAAGGATGGATGAACTCGTATGTCGGATAATGAAAGTTGGATTTCTCAACATGAGTTTGGGAGATGTCAATTCATTGTCCATTTACTACAAGTATCAGGAAAGCTAGGAACCCATGAAGTTCAAACTACCAACACTAGAGGTGTGCGAAAGAAAGTCAGATCCTACAGCACTTGATGAAGTATATTCGGCATATGGAAGTGCTTTGGGGCATCAGATGAAGTCATGGCAAGATGTTTTCCTTTATACTTGACGGAATTAGCTACGCTTTAGTTTAGTGTATCGGGGAATGAATCAATTAGGACATGGACCGAGCTGGCGGATAGGTTCATGACGTAGTTTCAAGTCCATATTTTGCAACCCAAGAATGTGATGACATTGGTGATGCTAAGGCAATGGACAGAAGAGTCCCTAAGGAGTACCCTAACATAGTTTAATGCGACAGTTGCTTCGATGGATTTGCTAGAACCATCAATGGTCTTAATGGCGGCAGAATTTGGGATTGCCGATGTGACGGACTTTAAGGTTGCATAAGAATAGGCTCCACCAATAATTTTTCCATGAAGCAAAGAGGTTCCAATGGCAAGAGGATGCATGGACCGACAAACAGGAAGTAAATGCTGTGCTAGGTGAAGGACCATCTATAGAAGAGTCCAAGAATGGTAAGGGTAAATGAGAAATGGATGACGGGTTGAAAAGGAAAAGGAAAGAATAGGATCCAAAGTTCTCCACCTATTCGGATTTGACAGCAAGCTTAGAATAGATTTTTTAGGACATAGTGGGGAACTCTCCTATCGGAAACCGGCAAGGAGGGATCTAGTGGATCGGGAGCATCCGTCCAAAAAAACTGCCTATTTCATAAACTCGATGGGCATACTACTAATGGTTATAGGCACCATCGGGATATGGTTGAGGCACATTTTACGGATGGTAGACTGCCACAGTATGTAAAGAATCAGTCAACGGAGATCTAACAGGAGCAGCCATCATCCGTAACAAATCAGAGAGGGCCCGACTCAAGGGAAAATTTTCCATCTCTTGATCAGGTTGGCATGATAATAAACTATATAATAAAGTGATTAAGTCACATACACGTGTACGAGATCGTTAGTAGTCCTTAGGCTTGCTCTGAGATGACAACGAACCACGGTTCTCGAAGAGGCAGTACTTGGTTTTTTCTGGTTCTTTGGTGGTTTAATATTCAAATTTAATAAACTGATTTTACAACACTTATATCCACATTAATGCAATGATTAAACTAGTCGCAGTCATCCCATCTAGAGATACAGAGGGATAACCACAAGTTGCAAGTCCCTTCGTTGAAGGGCGACATGATGGTTTCATACGTCATGATTAAGGCCTCGACCGAAGAGTCAAGGCTAGAGAAAGGAAGTCAGCATGGAATTGCTCGTGTTATGTCTCTAGCCAGAGAGTTGAGGACTATAGTGCATGAGGTGAGTCACTTCGTTCTTGTCGCTGCTCCCCAGTCATTGGAGAGTATATGGATGGGGTCCAGCAAGAGTCCAGAGAGACCATGATCGACCTAGGGAGGCTAGGGCATCATGTTATATTTAGGGACATTGAACTAAAGTGCAGGAAGTAATGCCACTTCGTCAAAGAGCGACAGTATCAACTTAGTTGTCGTTTTACCCCTTCACCGGAGAGTGATAGGATAAATTCCGGCAAGAGCCCGGACAGGCTAAGATCGATCTAGGAAAATCAAAAAATCGCTATGCGCCAAAAGGGCCGGAGTGCAGGGAGTGAGTCGCTTCGCCGAAGGGCGACATGATCGACTCACTCACCGTTAACTCCCCTCACTAGAGAGCAAGTGGATCGTGCTTAGAAAGGATCCAAAGAGATCATTGATCGGTCCAGAGAGACCATAAACTTGATGTTATCCCATTTTTTGGTCAAAACCGGAATATCGACAAGGAATGATGGAGGTCGGGATTTCACTCATGGTTCAAGGATAAAACTCCATTCGGTATCAAGGGTTTAAAGTTACATTCCGTAGTGTAATGTAAAATCACATCCGGCCTTCCCTTAGTCCATTCGGCACTCCCAAGTGAAGGTCATTCGGCACTCCCAAGTGAAGGTCATTCGGCACTCCCAAGTGAAGGTCATTCGGCACTCCCAAGTGAAGGTCATTCGGCATTCCCCTCTCACTACCGAACCAACTCCACTTCCCCTCCTACCGAACCAAAGCCAGCCTCCACCGGTCCAGAGCCTCACCGGACCGACCAACCACTCTCTCCTACTACCGGTCCACCCACTGCCGGTCCACCATATCCATCACCGGACCGGCACTCCTCCGAACCAAACAACTCTAGTGCCTAGCCCAACCAACTCACCCACCACCTACCACCGGTCCAAGACCATGCCGAACCAGATGTGCCAGGCCAGATTGCAGCAGCCCAGGCCCACCAGCAGCTATATGCATCCAAGACCCCTGCCCCCAGCCTCACTCTATAAATAGAGGGGCAGGGGTACAACAATGGCGGACAAGTTTGAGAGCTCAAACCGGGAAGGAACTTTCAAACAACTTTCATACACTTGTACTACAAGCTTTGTACTTGTAATCGGATCGGAAAAGGAGAATAACATATAAAGTGGACGTAGGCATATTCTGGCCGAACCACTATAAATCTGTGTGTCTTTTACAGTTTAGTCCCTGCTTTTTACGCATTTGCATAAACCACCTAAACCACTACGAACAACATAAAATCAACTAAATCATACGACTTGGAGTTTTTTGCCCATCTTTTGTGCAAACGTATTTGAGTTATTTGCTGAGATCTGTGATTTGTGTTTGAATATCGCTGACTTATATTCATACACTGGTGCTTTCACGGTATTGGGTGTTTGTGGCCATTTTTTACGCAAACATTTTGGTGCTTTCACTGAGAGGGACCAGCTCCCACTACATCGGTTAGAAGTTTGGATTTGGAAGACAATGACTAGGCAAAACAGTAGAAGGCTAAGGGCTGAGAGAAGCCAACAAGGAGGAAGTCAACAAGCATCCTCCGGAGGTGAGGAAGGACCGGCTTCGATCTATATAACCCGGGATGAAATGGAAGCCATAACAAATTCACTGCAAGAGAGGTTGCTGAAAAGTCAACAGGAAATGATGCAAACTTTCTTGGAGCAAATGAGAGTTGCAGGGATGCAGAACCTAGGAACAGCTACAACGGCTGTGGATGCAGGACAAGAAGCTAGGGTTATGGAACCCAATGAAGGACAGGATACGGAGCCAGGCGGCAATCAACAAGGGCTTGGGGGCAGGCCCACAGGATTCAACACAGGAGAACCTTTGGAAGGAGTTCAACAGGCTAGAACCAACGTTGCTGCTAACGAGCCACACGAAGAGTATGTACCGGAGTTCCCTCGGGGGCAACCCCCGACAGATAACGGTGGATTGGTAGATATAATCAGGAAGACTGTGCGAGGTGGTTTGACCAACGGAGACTTGGAAGGAGTAAACAGGAGTCCGTTCACCCGGGAAATAAGGATGGCTCAGAATCCACCTAAGTTCAAGCTACCTAGCGTGGAGGCATACAATGGCAAGGAAGACCCTACGGATCACTTGATGAGATACACCAGACACATGGAGGTGCTGGGGGCATCGGAGGAGGTGATGGCCCGATGCTTCCCTTTGTACTTGACGGACTTAGCTGCAATGTGGTTCAGGCAGCTGGAAGAAGGATCTATCAGGACTTGGAGGGAATTGGTGGAAAGGTTTTTGGGACAGTTTCGGGTTCATGTCAGGAGACCGAAGAATGTGATGACATTGACGTCGGTAAGGCAAAGGATGGATGAATCGCTTAGAGCTTTTCTAACTCGATTCAGTGCCGCAGTTGCTTCGGTGGATCGGCCCGATCCATCGATGGTTTTAATGGCAGCAGTATCAGGAGTCAGGGAGAACTCGGATTTCAAGGTATCTCTGATACGAGATCCCCCACGGAATCTCGACGAATTTTTTCATGAGGCAGAAAGGTTCCTTCGACAAGAAGATGCGAGTACGGATTTAAAGCTGAAAAAGGTTAACGCGGTTGAGGGGGGAGGACCATCCAGCAATGGTTCGGATAAAAACAAAGGAAAAAGGAAGTTGGACAGTGATTCTGAAAATGCTAGGAAGCAATGGAAGGATCCAAAGTTTTCCACATACACAGGATTGAACGAGACACTGGAGCGGATATACCTGAATACTCGAAATCGCCTTCACTACCGGAGGCCGGCTAGGAGAGAACCAACAGAACGGGAAAGGACATCAGGAAGGCACTGTCTCTTTCATGATTTGGATGGACACGACACCAACAGCTGCAGGCACTTAAAGGACATAATTGAGGAACATGTAAGGAATGGACAACTGCCGCAATATGTTGGACCGCGGAATGCAACGGCGAGGCAGGAGCAACCGCCGCCTACCTCAAGCTACGATGGTGGGAGGCCCAGGAATGATGGTCGGTTGATCGTCCCTTGACCAGGTTAATATGAAATAAGTAGCAAACTATTGGCAAGCAACCAAGTCATTTACACATGTATGGGGACGGAGATAGCCCCTAGGCATGCTCTGAATGACAATAAACTGCAATGCTATAGTTTGTGAAACTTAACTTTTGCTTTTGGATTGGACACTGCTTTCCTTTTTGGTTTTCGGTTTTGGAGCTTGGATTGAGCTCCTAGTTTTTTTTCCTGCTTTTCGATTTGGATTTTCCTTTGATGATTGTTTTCGGTTTTGGATGCCGATTTGGATTTTTGGTTTTCTGGTTTTGGATTTGGATTTTGATTTTGGATTCTGTATTCGGATTTTGGATTGGATCTTGATTAGATTTTTATCTGATTTTTGATAAACGGTCGTCGGGTATGGATTATGCCTGGCAAGGGGTGAGTCTCTTTGCCCGAACGTGGTAAATTGACTCATTCAGGTCGTCGAGTATGGACTATGCTCGGCAAGGGTCCGGAGTGACCAGGATTCGGCCTAGGACTTAGGCCCTATATTATCAATTGTTATTTTCAGGTCGTCGAGTATGGACTGTGCTCGGCAAGGGTCCGGAGAGACCAGGATTCGGCTTAGGACTTAAGCCATGGCATTATACAGCGCCCAGGGACACTGGGCCAAGGTCGTCAAGTGTGGACTACGCTTGGCAAGAACCCGGAGAGGTTAGCTCAACGCCCAGGGACACTGGATCACGACCGTCAAGTGTGGATTGCGCTTGGCAAGAGCCCGGAGAGGTTATAAATTTGGACATCGACCCAAAGAGGTCCTGGATTCGGTTGTTGGCTATTGGATAAGGATGGTTTGGGACTCGGTTGTCGAGTTCGGATGGACATGGAATTGGCTCAAGCTTTGGTTGTTGGATTTGGAACTGGATATCGACTCGGAGCAGTCAAGGATGATCTACTCTGGCAATGTGGCTATGAACTTTGGATATTGGATTCGGAACTATTCAAAACACGCCTTGTTATCACAAGGCATGTTTTGGGGGGCAAAGTGTTATCCCATTTTTTGGTCAAAACCGGAATATCGACAAGGAATGATGGAGGTCGGGATTTCACTCATGGTTCAAGGATAAAACTCCATTCGGTATCAAGGGTTTAAAGTTACATTCCGTAGTGTAATGTAAAATCACATCCGGCCTTCCCTTAGTCCATTCGGCACTCCCAAGTGAAGGTCATTCGGCACTCCCAAGTGAAGGTCATTCGGCACTCCCAAGTGAAGGTCATTCGGCACTCCCAAGTGAAGGTCATTCGGCATTCCCCTCTCACTACCGAACCAACTCCACTTCCCCTCCTACCGAACCAAAGCCAGCCTCCACCGGTCCAGAGCCTCACCGGACCGACCAACCACTCTCTCCTACTACCGGTCCACCCACTGCCGGTCCACCATATCCATCACCGGACCGGCACTCCTCCGAACCAAACAACTCTAGTGCCTAGCCCAACCAACTCACCCACCACCTACCACCGGTCCAAGACCATGCCGAACCAGATGTGCCAGGCCAGATTGCAGCAGCCCAGGCCCACCAGCAGCTATATGCATCCAAGACCCCTGCCCCCAGCCTCACTCTATAAATAGAGGGGCAGGGGTACAACAATGGCGGACAAGTTTGAGAGCTCAAACCGGGAAGGAACTTTCAAACAACTTTCATACACTTGTACTACAAGCTTTGTACTTGTAATCGGATCGGAAAAGGAGAATAACATATAAAGTGGACGTAGGCATATTCTGGCCGAACCACTATAAATCTGTGTGTCTTTTACAGTTTAGTCCCTGCTTTTTACGCATTTGCATAAACCACCTAAACCACTACGAACAACATAAAATCAACTAAATCATACGACTTGGAGTTTTTTGCCCATCTTTTGTGCAAACGTATTTGAGTTATTTGCTGAGATCTGTGATTTGTGTTTGAATATCGCTGACTTATATTCATACACTGGTGCTTTCACGGTATTGGGTGTTTGTGGCCATTTTTTACGCAAACACTTGAATAACGACTGGATAGATCACAAATTGGCTTAGCTACTTGATTTCAAACGGTTTTGGATTTTGATATTAACTCGGCGAGGTCTCAAATTTGGATAACAATCTAAAGAGGTCGAGGATTTTGGATAATGATCAAGTGAGATCAAGGCTATGGATTTGGAAAATGATCCAGTGAGATCGTGGATTTACTCACTGACTTTGGATATATATGGATTTGGCTAAGGGTTTGAAATGGTTTAGAATTGACTAAGGACTCAGAACAATCGCTGGTATCACTAAAAACCCAGAGAGATTGACGATTCGGCATGAAAAACTAACTCACGGGAGAACACGAGATAGCTTATGGTAATTTGGTTTTGAAAAGTATTGGGGTTTAGAAATTTCGGATGTCGATGGATTTTGAATTTTGAAATTAAGGAAATTCAAAACACACCTTCCTACCGCAAGGCATGCTTTGGGAGGCAAGTGTTGACCCACCTTTTGACCAGGTAGTACACATGCAGACTTAGCTAAACGAACTTTGTAATCGCTAAGGCAGGAAGCCCAAAGGGATGATTATTAGGTTCGGAAATCAAGTATAGCCAAGGATACAGATGATAGTCGGGTGGATATAGACGAATCACATCTCGAAATTGGCTATGTATGGATTGGTGCTGCCTTAGGTAGGGGACCAATACCCCCTTACCCTAGGCAGGGGATCAAATCACCATGGCTATGGACAATTAACTCAGTAGCTCAACCCAATGGAAATCAATCGATATTTCCAAATTTCACCTAAGCAACATAGTAGAATAACTCTGGAAACACGAAGTAAACATTGAGGAGGATCTATAGGCGGGATCATTGCGCCCTATTCCACTATCTTGGGGATCAACATCGATCCGCTTATAGGGATTGACAATCCCTAAAAGTGGGCCCAATGTGGCAATTTTTGGTAGCAAGGTTGTCTAGAGGTCTTGTAAGCGAGT
Source organism: Allium cepa (assembly GCA_030765085.1). Taxonomy (NCBI): domain Eukaryota; kingdom Viridiplantae; phylum Streptophyta; class Magnoliopsida; order Asparagales; family Amaryllidaceae; genus Allium; species Allium cepa. The sequence continues at coordinate 379,891,648 of CM060932.1, forward strand.
TTTCAGCTGGATATTTGCATGTCTTCTCCTATAAACACAACGGGCGTGACACTCATTTTGGGGTCTTCTTTTTGGCTCTCTTCTTCCTCTGTTATTATTATTGTTAGGCTATCATCCATACTGTAATTGTTATCTTTAGAATAATAAAAGAAAAATTATTGGAGTGGATATAAGCCAGAGTCAACTGTACAACTATAAAACTTTCTACGTTCATTTCTTTTAATTATAATTTGTTTTTCTTCATATTTTATTCTTTGCCTCACTCTATTGGGAGTTGGTTATTGGACATTTTGGTTCTTTTATACTGTTTAAGGTATTTGTACCATTTTTGAAATTAACGTCATTTATAAAGCTAATTTTAATGTATGAAATACCATTTCTTAATCTATCGTTTTGATACAACATTTGTATAAAACATTTCATAAATATTTATCTTGAGATGTTCTATCTTGTTTTAAAAAAAATCACTTTGTTACAAAAGATAAACCCCTTCATTTTTCTTTCAAAATAAACATTAATGATTATTATTACTTTTCTGTAAGAATAAATACTTTTTAAAATATTATTAAAACATTTACATGTATACATATATTAGAAAGGAATAATGAAAAGGTTAAAGTAAGATAGAGGGTTCAGAACCAATTTTAAGTAAAATATCACAGAAATTCCAAAAGAAAAAGTTCATGGCTTCGAATCTAAACTATTTCCTAATCAAAACATCAATAACAATATTTCAAAATACTATAATGAGGCCAGTAGCTACTATAGCACATAACCAATGCTATTACTACCGTTTTCACTATAAAGGTTCAACTACTAATACTATCAAAGTCACGTCCAAATGGCGAAGTATCAAATTTTAGCATTTAACAATTCATACAATAGACATATAAATGGAGTTAAAATTAGTAGGTATATAATGAAATTTAAAATCAAAACAGCGAGAAATCTGAATTTCTCAAAAAAATTCACCTAATTTAATTTTATATTGCATTCACTTTTCAAAAGCAGATATTTCACCAAACCAAACCAATAAATCATTCAAACTTTAACAATAATTTCTATCTACTATATATTATATAGCATACATCTAGTGGTGAGACAACTACCTGAAATTCTAGCGGACGCTCAAATTTGATCTACAATCAAACCGCCTTCGATTTTAGATAAAATTCCAGTTGCCCTAAATTCGACGAAACTAGCTCCAACGCGTAAGTAATGCTATTACTAGAGCAATGCAAAAGACCATGCCTCGATTGGACCTTGCATAAAGAATCTCTCAATTTTATAAGGATTTGGGTTATTTAAACAATTAAATAGATTAATTAACACACTAATTGTCATCTCCCCCCTTAATCCACTTTCTTTCCCAATTCAAATACACAGCCGCCTAATGCCTGTGCATGAAAATCAAATTCCTTCATGATTCCACCATGACATGGTGGTCTAGACCTCTATTAGATGAATTTATTTTGCCGACGTATTTTCCTTCGCGAGCTTCCACTCCTAGACCGACTTTTGTGCCACCCGACTGCGTACAGGCAAAAGCGACTGACATGCTTCCTCTAGGACCAAAAGATGTCACATCACCCTACCCTAGCCAAGTTTCACCAAACTTCACCATATGGTGCTCCTTCGTGCCACAAACCCAATGCATTGGACGCCATCTGCTAACTCCTAGCCTAACACAAGCAAACCAAAACTCTAGTTCATCTAGCTAACGTCAACTACCACCAAAACTCGACTGAAACGACACAAATCCACTTAGATTTATAGGTTTCTCCTCTACGAGTTCAAATATTCTTGATTTATAACTTTTTGTTGAGTATTTTGGTTTATTTCGATTTTTAAAGCGAATGACCATTTTCTGGTTTACTGTAGATCGAATAAAAGAAAAAAGAAAGAGAGGGAGGGAAAAATTGGTGCATTGAAAATTCTATGTGCAGGGTTTAGTTGACAATTTAATTTCCGCCATCACGTTGCATAGTATTTCGTACGCATAAGACCCACAAACGATGAAATAAAAATATAATTTCTTATAACAATATAAGATGATCTCAAAATAGTAATAAAATATAGTGGTTATCTTACTCCGTAGAAATTTAAAATACCATCGTTTGTCAAAAAATATGTTAAACGAAAATTTTATATTTCTAAATTAAAAATTATGAAAAATTCCTACAAATTAAATTAAAATAGGAATTAAAAAGCGAGTCATTTTATTAGAAATTGATTTTCTCATTATTTATTAAATGGAATTAAATCTGAATATTTAAATAAATTATATATTCCCATCCAAAATGTTAAAAATTCTGGGTCGTTACAGTCCTCCCCATTAAAAGGATTTCATCTCTGAAATTACAGCACTATCAAGCCAAGAAGGAAATAAGCCCTCATAAATATTTAAATTTTCCATAAACTATATGATGTATGTAGATCATCCATACGTAACATCTGATTCGATCACTTACTCGGATATGTAAACTCTTCTTTCGAACTAGTGTTAGTCACCTATCTTTCCTAGTGTGGAATTTGAGAAAGCTTCTTGATTAGAAACCGCCCTTCTTCTTGGATAGCCATCGCTTTAGAATGCTAAATTCTTAGTTGAATTTCTCGAACAAGTAGATTCAACTTTATAGCATGAAAAATTGGTCAAATTAAAACAAATTTTTATATATCGATCGAGCGATATCGATGCACATTGATCAGCGTTGATTGATATGGTTGATCAGTTCTTGCCTCTTTCTTCAAGCAATACCTAAATCCTCAAGCTTTAGTTCTTTAGGGGGAAAATTGTCAAAAACGATCAATTAATGCTAATCGATGTCAAATCATCCGTTCAATCAAGAACCCTCACCAAGTGTTCATCGTCAAGAATTGAGTGATAAATCCTTATTCGGGTCGGTGTAAATCACCTCAAAGTTATGTACTTGAATCTTGGATCAAGAAACGTGCGAAGAACAGATCTAATTATAACTTATTTGCTTATTCTTGTTGGTTCTTAATTATATCAATTTCTTTTTAATTCACAAAATCACTTATGAAATATTCCATAAAAACTTAACTTAAGTTTTAAGTTGTACAGTATTGTATACTAAGAGTATATATACAATATCAGATTTATTTTACTTAATCAAGATGTTCAACAAATTGAAAACTTGTTCTAACTTATTATCCATCCATTCTAGAGTTACAAAACTGCACCTTTATGTTCTTCAAATAATTAACTGTAAGTTAGCAACTGATTAGGAAGTTTTCGACTATCCAAATACATTGAAAATTCCATTTCATTTCAACAAATGAAAACCACCAAACAACATATCATAATGAGATGCATAAACCGCATTACTCTAATGCACATGATACTTGTCTCCATAAATAATTTAACTAACAACTTTTAAGAAACATCGGGTTTTTATTTAAAATTAGTTTGAAATAATAACAATATATGCATCTCCTTTTTTATAATCAGTCATACTTTAGAAATTTAATAAAAAAATTGCTGTACCGAAAAAACTATGAAGCAAAATTATTATGGTAGCAATCCCCCACTCATAAACTCAAAAATGAACGTTGATGATGAAAGAGACTATGCGGTAGGATCGTGTAATATGGAATATTGAAATAGTCTAGGTAGATAAAGTAGGTAAATGCAAGGAGACTTCAGGATTTTATACTGGTTCGGACCTCTCGTCCTACGTCCAGTCCCTAAGCTTCACTTAGGAATTTCACTAACTAACACCCTCACTTCACCCGGAGGAATAGGTTTACAACTTACCCCAACAACCGAAAGGGATTTCTTGCCTCAACTACCAAAGAGGACTTCAACTCAATTACTAAAATACAATATTCGACTTGTTGTGTTCTTGTCAACACTAATGAGTCTAATGCAGTACAATATTCCTATAATCTTATCCTCGAGAGTATGCAATGTGTTTGTGAAGATTTAGAAAATGTGAATTGCTATGAATCAAAAGAGTGTTATAAACAAAAACAATGATTCAAGCAATAGATTAGTGAATGCTTTGAGAGTATCAAGAAAATATGAACAAGAGAATAGTTAGATTAAAGCAAGAGAATTCGGTTGATTAAATGATGTTAGAATCATGTATATATACTTGTAGAAGAGATGCATATGTTGTCAAAGGTTGCAAACAAAAGATGCTTCCATTTCCATTGATGAAAAGTTGCAACTCTTGGGAGGAAGAAGGTGTCTTTTCAGATAAAATTCGCAGGTTCAAATTCAGTCGACTGAGCAGGGAATTCAGTCAACTGAAAATATGAAGTAAACTTTTCGGGACCAAATTCAGTCGACTGTGCAGGAAATTCAGTCGACTGAAGCTGTGCATGTGTATAAATTTGTTCCAGTTTCAGTCGACTGACTGTTCCTGTTCAGTCACTGAACTTATAAAACCTGCATAGTTAAAACTAAATTAAAAAATGAAGTTTAACAAATTTTTCTAGTGCTCGTGCAAGCTTCTTGAGGATAGATTTTAACAATACATCTAGATTAAGACACATGTAAAAACATACTTTAAGCTTGTTTGGTCTTCATCTATCTTCCATTAGCATTTGCATATATTTCTTCCTTGTTTGTAAAAGCACATTGTCATTGATCAAAATCTTCACGTATCAACATTTTCCCCCTTTTTGATTGATGACAATACTGATTTATTCTAGAGATGTTTTACTTACTTTCTCCCCCTGAATGTATGCACTATCTTTCCTACATAACAAAGTTAGTACCATAGATTTTCTCATGAATTAAGAGAAATAAAAATGTTGTGACAGACAAGCATAAAATGGCTATTTACACAAGCCACTAGAATGTTAAAAATACACATCAAAAAAACAAAATTACTCATCCTTATTCCAGTCATATAAACCTTCTCTTCCTGTTGGTTCACGTATGACGGGTCCTCCTGTTGGTGTTCTGTGCACTCTTCCTCCTTGGCCACAACTAGCTCCGCTTGCGCTGCTACTTGTATGCTCTTCGGATGTCGTCCATGTAAACATAGGTGCTGGACGTTTGCCGCGAGATGTCGAAGCAGTAGTGGTGCTTGAGCACGAGATTGCATCCCAAAGCTTGTTGAAGAATCCTTTTATTTTATCAAGCTTATGATCTACCTTTTTAAGATGAGTGTCAAGAATTTGTTGATTTCTTGACAATATCCCCAAGGATTGGTTGGTAGTGAAGCTTGGGTCAACAAGACGAATTTCATCATCTTTCTCGAGATATTCTTCGTGGCGAGGTTGAGGAGGTTGTTGTTGTTGTTGTTGTTCTTGATGCCTTGCTTCCCATTCGGCGAGTGATATTATGCGAGGTGGTCGAGATGGGAGTTGCATTAGGCTTATGGTCCGATGGTTAATTTGATGGACCATTGTATTCTTTGATTCAGGTAATGGCGTATCGACATTTAGGAGAAGTCACATGATGTACTCTCCAAAGTAAATAGTGCGCATTTTGCCATTGTTGAAAGTGAGAAACTCATCAAGAATAAGCTGTACCCAATTAACTTGTATATTGCCAAAAATAGCATATAGGGCTCGATGGTTATTTGGGTAGACAATTTCGTACGAGCCCGTACGAGGAGTAATCGTTCTCATTAGGGCTTTATGGAGGATTCTCGCCATAGGTCGAAGAGAGGTGGACTTAAAATCCCTAAAGTTGATATTATCATCCATGAATCGATGGTTGATGTAGTCACGAATGTGTGGATTGAATTCTATTTCCTATAACTTTCTCCCGACATTCGGAGACTCTAAAATATGTGCTATTCTATCCAATGAAAACCAAACTTTCTTTCCACACACCATACTCCAAACACTATGGTTTGGATTTCTTGGAGTTTGGTGTCCAAGATTAAGATTAGCATAAAATAATTTTACCACTACATGATTAATGGCATGGTCATTTTGTTTCAAATCTAAAAGGGAAGTTAAACCTGCCGTATTTGTTAATGCTTGGATGTTGTAGGTTTGAAAACTTTGAAAATCAACAAAAGAATGCTCGAAAATTCGAGAATTCTTCATCTTGTTCCATCGAGTGATAGCGGTTCCATCGTAAAGCCATTATGCTATTTGAGCGTCAATTGGCTCAGAGGATGATGAAGAAGAAGCTTTTGCTCTTTTCGGTGCCATTTAGGTGAGAATTGATCTAATTTTGAGGAATTTGGGAGCTAGGGTTTCAAAATTAATTTGGGGCAGAAGGTTTGTAGGAGGTAAAAGTGAATTGGTAGGGTAAAATTTGGTGGTTAAAAGGGGAAATTTTGCCAGGGAAGTAGCGTTCAGTCGACTGAATGTTCTGTTCAGTTGACTGAATCAAAGGCCGAAGTGTTCTATGATAGATTCAGTCGACTGAGCAGTACATTTAGTCGACTGAATTTTGTTGCTGAAATTTTCTGTTGAATGTTTCGTCGACTGTGCAGATGGTTCCAATCGACTGAACTTTGTATATATTGTTTTCTGTCATATTTTCAGTCGACTAAGCAGTGACATTCAGTCGACTGAAACATGCATTTTTTTTGTTTCAGTTAATTTTTGAAGTTAAACAATTTATTTAAAGAAATAGTTACAAAAATATTGATGTAACAACATACAAATATGTCAAAATTTAACTATTTCTTTGGGGATGGACTTGAAAACTTCTTTCCTTCATTCTTCATGTAATTTATATCCCATGAATTCGGACTATATTGAGGAGTTTTAGGAGACGTCCAAGGATTCATAGGATCGACTGGTGTACGATAAGATGAAGAAGGATCAAGAAAGCTAACGGGGCGAGGTAGGGGTTCAACCACTTCGTTCTTCTTTGATCCACAGAAGCGTAAACCAATTTGTTCTAGAAAGCTCAAACGTCTTGCTGTAACTTTTTGACTCGAAGTATAGATCTTGTTGAAGATCTATCTGTTGTTGTTGAAAATGATGAATTTCGTCAATCTTCCTTTTTGTGTCAGGTGAAATAAAGAGTCCGCGTTTTGCCTTTTTAGATTCTGGAGTGAAACCAGTATGATAATTTTACCATTTGTAAACAGGCTCATGTGCAGGTGTTGGTTTGGGAGGTTTTGGCGATGTTGGAGCGTTATCAACTGAAGAGGTGATATTGATTGGAGAGAAGGAGTTGTTGGATGACATTTTATATTTAATTAAGATTTTATTCGTAAAATCAAGATGAAAATAAAAGCATTTTTAAGAGTTTATTTATAATAGAATTTTACTAAACAAATAACGGTTATAATTTAATAATAATTTTTAACCATATAGAGATTTAGTGGTAAAGAGGATTTTGTTAAAATGTATGTTTCTTATTTAATAATTCAGTTTTACAAATGTGTGGTCTATAAATTATATAATGTAACATATAACATAGCTGAAAATATTTGAAATTCTTATTCAGTCGACTGAACATTTTATTTTAGACTGAAATGTGGGAATATTTCTAATGTATTTCTAATTAATATCTTTAAAGGATATTGCACATAATTCTCGTCGAAGTTTTATAAAGGAGTTTTCTAATAGAGGTTTAGTAAATATATCGGCAATTTGATTTTCGGTAGAAATATGTTCTAAATTAATTATTCCTTTTTCGATATTGTCACGTAGAAAATGGTGACAAATATCTATATGTTTTGTACGAGAATGATTAACCGGATTTTTAGATAAGTTTATTGTACTTGTATTGTCACAGTATATTGTAGAATTTTTTAAATTTATAGTAAAATCTTTATGTGTTTGTTGCATGTATATTACTTGAGTGCAAGCTAAAGCAGCTGATATATACTCTGCTACGCATGTCGAAAGCGAGACACAATTTTGTTCTTACTAAACCAAAAAACAAGCGATTTTCCAATGAAATGGCAAGTACCACTTGTACTTTTTCTATCTGTTCGAGATCCACCAAAATCGGCATCACTATATGATACTAACTCAAATGGATATTCCTTTGGATAGAAAAGACCGAAATCTCTAGTTTTGTTAAGATATCGCATTATTCGTTTTACTGCTCTTAAGTGTGAATCTTTAGGATCGGATTGAAAACGTGCACATAAACAAACACTCATCATTATGTCAGGTCTACTAGCGGTTAAGTAAAGTAAGGAACCTATCATACTTCTAAACAAATTTTGATCCACACTTTTGCCATTTTCATCTCGATCGAGATGTGTAGTGGTACTCATAGGAGTAGGTTTAGCAGAAGTGTTTTCCATACCGAATCATTTAATTAAATTAGCACAATATTTTTCTTGGTTTATAAAACTTCCATTTGTTAATTGTTTGATTTGAAGTCCGAGAAAATATGATAATTCTCCCATATGAGACATTTCGAACTCATTAGTCGTTATATTTGAAAATTCTTTACATAAATTTTCATTTGTTGAACCAAAAATAATATCGTCTACGTATATTTGAATTATTAGAATATCTTTGGAAGTATTTTTAATAAAAAGCGTTTGATGTACTTTTCAAATTTTAAATCCCGAGTTTAATAAATAACTTTTAAGTCTTTCATACCAAGCACGAGGTGCTTGTTTGAGACCATATAGTGCTTTCTTTAATTTAAATACATGATCCAGATATTTTCATGTATAAATAAAGGAGGTTGTTCTACATATACATTTTCTTTAATAAAACCATTTAAAAATGCACTTTTAACATCCATTTGATAAAGTTTAAAATTGTGAAAACAAGCAAAGGCTAATAGTATACGTATTGCTTCCAGTCTTGCAACGGGAGAAAATGTTTCCTCAAAATCAATACCTTCTTCTTGATTATACCCTTGTGCTACTAGTTTTGCTTTATTCCTTGTTATATTACCTTGTTCGTCTACTTTATTTTTGTAAATCCATTTAGTTCCAATTACTGGTTGATTATTAGGACGGGGAACTAATTCCCAAACATCGTTACGTTTAAATTGATTTAATTCTTCTTGCATTGCGATAATCTAATAATCATCTGTTGATGCTTCTTTTGGATTTTTAGGTTCTATTGATGAAATGAAAGCTACATGACCCATTTGGTTTAGTTGATTTCTTGTTCTAACTTGAGAATTTATTTCTCCTATTATATTTTGAGTTGCATGATCTCGTAATATTCTAGGAGGAGATCTTGGTTCATTATTATTATTTTCAGGGTTTGTTTCTTCTATATTTATTAACTCTTCATCATCTTTTATATTTAAATTTTTATTAGAATTTTCATCAAAAGGTATATGCAAAGTTTCTTCAATTAAGTTTGTTCATTTATTAAAAACTCGATATGCTTTACTTCGTTCTGAGTATCCTACGAAAATTCCTTCATTTGCTTTTGAATCGAATTTTCCTAATTGATCTTTTGTATTTAAAATGAAACATTTTGATCCAAATATTTTAAAATAAGATATATTTGGCTTTTTATTATTAAATAGTTCATAAGAAGTATTTTTAGTTAATGGTCTAATTGATATTCTATTTAATACATAACATGCAGTAGCAACGGCTTCTGCCCAACAATGTTTTGGTAGAGAACATCCATTTAATAATATTCTTGCGTATTCTTGTAATGTTCTATTCTTTCTTTCTACAACTCCATTTTGTTGAGGAGTTTTAGGAAAAGAAAAATTTTGATTTATTCCTTTCTTTTTACAAAAAGTTTCAACATTTTCATTTTCGAATTCGCCTCCATGATCGCTTCGAATATTTTTAATATTCAAATCTTTAGTGTCTTGAATTCTTTTGACAAATGTTTTAAAATGCTCAAAAGTGTCACTTTTATTTTTCATAAAAATAGTCCATGTGTATCTTGAAAAATCATCAACTATTACAAATACGTATCGATTATGATTAATGGATTGAACTTGTGTTGGTCCGAATAAATCCATATGTAGTAATTCTATTGGTTGTAAAGTTGAAATATTTTTCTTAGATTTGAAAGATGATTTCGTTAATTTTCCTTTTTGACAATCATCACAAAGATTTTTTATTTTAAAGTTTATTTTGGGTAAACCTCTTACTAATTCATTTTTAAAAAGTTTTCTAATGGTTTTAAAATTTATATGACAAAATCTTTTGTGCCATAACCAAGGATCATTATTTGGCAAGTAAACACATACTTGAATTATGATTAATATTCATATTTAAAACATAAATATTTCTATCTCTATTTCCTTCAAAAATAAGTTTTTGGTTTTGATCAAAAATATTACATTTATTATTCGAGAAAGTTATTTTAAAACCTTTGTCACACAATTGACTTATGCTAAGTAGATTATGTTTTAAATTTTGAACTAATGAAACATTTGTTATAAAAGGTAAACTTGATGTACCATAATTGTTCACATCTCCTTTGCCAATGATATACCCTTTTGAATTTTCTCCGAGGGTAACCGAGCCACCATCAAAGTATGTGATGTTTGTAAGCATATCTTTGTCTCCGGTCATGTGTTTTGAACAACCACCGTCTAATATCCATTTCTTCTTTTTGAGTGGGACCTGGAAATAAATATGAAATTATTGGTACCCACCTTTTAATAGGGTTCTAAAAAGTTAGAGTTTAGGAAACCATACCTGCTGTCTCTGCCATCTCTGCTGTCTCATATTCAACTTCTTCTGAGAGAATAAGTATCTCAAAAACTTATGATCTGTGTATAGCTCAAATCTCTCCCTTAAGAGATAATGTGTCCAAATCATCAGTGCAAATATCATCGCAATCCACTCCAAATAATGAGTAAGATATCTTACTTCATGCGGTCTAAGCCATCATAAAGCGTAGGTGATAACTTTGCCCTTCTGCATCAGCATAGCTCCTCATCCAGTTCCACATGCATCGGTATACACCATCAACCTTTGTTTTTCGTCTGGAACCACTAACGCAGATGTATTGGTCAACAAATGCTTTATTTTAAAGAATACTTCCTCACATTTGTCTCACCAGACAAACTTTACATCCTTCCTGGTTAACTTAGTCAAAGGCACTGCTATCCGCAGAAATCCTTGATGGATCTTTAGTAATAGCTCACTAATCCAAGAAAACTTCTAATTTCAGTCACTGTCTCTAGCCTCTTCCAATTATTAACAACATTGATCTTATCTGGATCGACTGACAAGCCCTTATTTGAAACCACATGATCAAGAAACTTAACCCCTTTCTTCTAAAAATGACACATGGAAAACTTCGCTTTTAGCTGATGCTACCTCAACGTCTCAAGCACTACTCTAAGAAGATCTTCATGCCCTCGTTCATTCTTAGAAAATACTAAACTGTCATCTATAAATACCAACACAAACCATTCCATGTACTCTCGAAAAACCTGGTCCATTAGATCCACGAAGAAAGTGGGTGCATTCGTTAACCCAAATGGCATCACTAACCACTCTTATGAACCATACCACGTTCGAAATGCTGTCAATGGAATACTATCCTCTGCCACTCTTAATTCATGGAAAACTATCGCCAAATCCAACTAGGAAAACACTTTGGCTCCACACAACTGATCAAATAGATCATCAATTCTCAACAAAGGATAAATATTCTTAATTGTCTTCTCATTCATCTTACGATAGTTGATACACTTCCTCAACGACCCATCTAGCTTCTTCACGAATATCGTGGCCACTTCCCAAGGTGAACTACTTGGTATAATAAAATTTATCCCTTCTAGATCCACTAACCACACCTTTAATTCCATCGTCTCGAACAGTATCATTCTACTAGGTGGTCTACTTACAAGATCAGCTCCAAGCAAATGATCTATCCAAAACTCAATAGGTCGTTCCAATGATAGTCCTATAACTGGCTCAAAAACATTTGCAAATTCTCTTGCTACTTGAACCCGACTTAACACTTCTCCTACTCCCATAGCACTAACAAAGCACAAACACCCCGGTCAGAATGCTCCACTGAGAATATGATTTGGTTAGGATTATTTAGGTGTCTCAATGATCTTTTCCTATCCTGAAAAAATATCCTAGCCTCATATTTACCCCACCAATCCATACCTACAATGATCTCAAAATCTGTGAAATCAAAATCACACAGACTACATGCAAACTTATGACATTACAAATCAAGTTCTAACTGGTCACATCTCATCCTATGAGTTTCATACTCTTTTATTAGATTTGCATCCCTTAAGAAAGTAACCAGGTATGTGGGTTCGATGCATAACCTATCAACCAAACACCGAGACATAAATGAATGTGATGCATCGACATCAAATAGTACCCTAAATGGTACTCTGAATAAAAAGCATACCTTTGATCACAGTCTTCCCTTTTTTAGCCATGGTTGGCCTAGCATATGATGATCTAACAGCAATGACCTTTCCTCTGTCTTCTCTGACGGGTTCCGGACACTAATCTCATATTGCCCAAACTGGCCACAATTTAAGCAATTCACATTCTTCTTTTCTACAGCCTTTTTCCCCTTGCCTGATCGTCCCTCATGAGCATAATGACCATTCTTTTCACACTTAAAGCAAACTAAATCATCCTTTTCCTTCTTGGCAGCCGCTCATTTCTGGACTCCCTTCTTCTTAAAGAACTTTCTCTTCTTTCCCTAAGAACCCTTGATTTCAACTGGCTTTTCTTTCCTACAAATAGCAAGAATTTCCTCATGTCGGATTATCATCTCCACAACTACATTACAAGGATCATAAAGATGTGGCAGGGTCGCCCTAGCAATCTCGGGTCTCGATCCCAGAATGAACTTCTTATTCCTCCCAATGACAATGTCTATGTTAGCATACCTATGTTGGAACAACTCATCAAACTTAGAAGCACACTCAACTACTGACATCTCTCCCTGTACCATATCCATAAACTTTCAAAAAATGCTTACTTAGCAACTTCAGACAAAAATCTCTGCTTGAATCTCCTTTGAAACTTTGCCTTAGTCAACTTTTAATCAGGAACTCCGACAGTAAAACTATTCCACTAATAGAGAAGTTGTATCCCGCTACTATATCAGCTTATAATAATATATATTTTTGAATTTAATTTTTTTAAAAATCGTTATAGATGTAAAATAAAATTTGGAGTAAAATGCCACTAGCGGGTATGTAATTGGACATTAAATTGTAGTAGGGAAATATTGCGGTTAAGCTGTGAAAATTTATTTGAGGAGTATAAAATTATTTACCGAAAAATAAATAAATATGTTCTATTTTCATTCGAACTAAGCTTTGCATATTTACCTCTTTCATAATTATGCACCTCTCCTTCTTATCTTTTTTATGTTTGCAAACTAACCTATGCATTTAACATTTTCCCTCTGATGAATCTATCACTGCCTATATAAGCACTGCAAATCATATTATTTAAATCAAGAAAATATATATTATGTTGCTACCATCTATTTTCATCTTCATTAAGTAGCAAAGTGAGTATAATTTGCCCTCTCTTCTTTTCTTTATTTTTGCTTTCTTTCTTTTTCTCTCTTTTTTCGGTGACTTAGTATTTAGATTACTACCGCTCCTTTATGCTTTATTAGCGAGTATAATTTTCTCATTCTTTGTTTTGTTCTTTCAACGACTAGCAACTGATACACTATTCAATTGTTCACTGGCTTTTATATTTTCATCGGCTCCTTGGCTTGCCAGTAACTAATAATATTGCTAATAACCAGTATATTTCAATTGTTGTAGTCACCAGAACCTAACAGTCGACGCTATCACTTTATCACGTTTAATCATTATATTCATCACTTTTGTAAATATATATTTCATTTTCTTTCTCTGCATATTAGAATTTTGAGTGAGCATACTCCTTACCTCCTAATTTAACTAGCTAAGTTAAATTTTTATCATTAAGTATTACACTTTCTGGCTTTAAATATTACCAGCGAGGATAATCCTTGTTTATATTTGAAAGGGGAAATATAAACCATATTTTTGTTAAGGTTCGCTTATGCATATATGTTGATTTCCATGCCTATGTAAATTATGCTTGTATCAGTAGTACTTAAAATGAAATAAGTGAAGTATAATTTAGATCTTACGTGAGTCGCATGTAAACATTGCATGAAATAAATATGTGAAAGTGCATGAACAAATATATGATTTACATATTCCTTACGAAAATTCAATCATCTATAACTCAAAATCTAAAAAGAATTGAGCACACAACCAAATGAAAATATGTAGAAGAAAGTGAGATGAACAAATCGACTAGCTTTTACTTAACCGATGGACCCCATAACGATCAAAAATGACACCGTTATGTCTATGTCCGTATAATAAACGGGTGCACTATGGTTGGAATAGAGAGTACCAATAAAATAGTATTGTGTAGTTAAGTGCGATCGTGGTTTCAATTCAGTTGATTATGACACGATGTGGTAAAGCCAGGGCCAAAACGATAACAAAAAAAAGAAAAGGAAAGAAAAAGTAAAACAAAAGAAGAAGAAGGAAAAAATGGCCCAGAAAAATGAAGTTCACATTCATTCATGCAAATTAAAGAGCGTGAATTTTTTTAGTAATATACGTATATGTATAATGAAGTGGCCAAGGGAGAAGAAAGGGCATTGGAGACGTATGTGCATGTTCCAATGCGTGGAGATGGAAATGGAGGTGCATATGTTTTCGTGCATTTGGAAAGTTTTGTAAATTTAATTTAACCATTTTTGAGAAGTGATAATTTTGAATTATTTTATAAAATAATGGGATTAAAATTTTAATTTAAATCCAATTTCAAATTAATTTAAATAAATAATGGCTTTAGTAAAATCGACGTGTTTACAATGTTATACTATTTATTAGATACGAATTTAAAGTTCATTGATGAATGCAATTTGCTTAATTTAAAATGTCGATAAAAAATTTCTATGTCGTGTTTAAAAATGATTATTATATATGATGCTACACATTGCAAGTTGCTGCTATTATACACGAACATGACATCTATATGTGATATAAAATGGAACATTGCACCATTTAAGGAATAAATGGTATATTAGGAAATTAAATATAAATGACTTTGACCGACAAAGCAGATGAGACGAGGTGAGACTACTAGATGTTAGAATCCATCGTAGTGGACAGATTTGAGGTCGCATCCCTGAATCATGATGACCTGGTCCCTCCTCACTTATTGTCAAAATGATCTGTCGCATGGACACATCAACGATGACATGTGCAGTGCAAATGAAAGTAATCACATTGATGGATATGTGGTGAAACAAAGATGAAGATTACAGCATAATGGAGTGAGCTTCAACGGTGAATAGGAGATGAAAGTGCAACTAATAGATCGTGTGGGGCACCCACAATTTCTGATCGGAAGATATACAGTTGAAAAAGGCTCTGATATCGAATATGAATAACTTAGCAGTGAAAAGTCTATTGAATAATGATTGCAACTTTCAAACGAATTGAATGTCATATCTAGATTGATTAGAGTTGCAGTTGTGATTTGCTTTAAAATAGTGCCGTGACACGTGTGTTCAAACTAATACAATTCAATGGCGCGTGGATGGGTTTAGATTATGGATTGCGTGACATATCTATTTCTTTTAATATAATATTTATAACCCAACTCCATACATCTACATGAATTCTTATTGCACCATTATACTCAGAGCCAGATTTATAGCCTGACTCGAGGTTTTATTTTGTCACAACTCCTCAGGTCAGACTGAGGTATTGCGTGATGATTTCGTTCTTGCATATTGAGGTCTCCTCCTACGACATTGTAATGAAGGGTGACTGACATACCTTGTACAAATTTAAGATAGTGGTAGACTTAGAGCTCGATGGACGCACATTTGCAATAGGTTCAGGGGTACCGTTAGAGTCATATGGTAGAACAATGCTAGAGAGACCCATTTTGAGTTCATTGAGTGGTATTAGTAACAATAATTGTTTGTGCATGGTCTGATTATATGTAGTTTGTATATATTTGTTTGAGTCTGGTTAGGACGTCATTCCTGTGATGGTTGTAAATATATGATGGTACTCTGACTCCTATTGTACAAATATTTTGCTATGTGTGTGTGTGTGTGTATCTTTTGTTCCGCTGTTTTGTGTTACCATTATATCTTCTGTTCTTAATACGTGATTTGGATACATATTCTTTGAACTCGTGTACACTATATTATTTGAGATACATATCATTTCAAATATGTACAGGTATTTTAAATGTATCCGTGTTGACCCAATGTAGTGTATGCGAGAGACTTCTCCATTCTACCTATTGATCCAAGTTATCGGACAATAAACTCCTTTTGATATTTTGGTTACTGGAGTCGGCACATCACATCATGGTATCAGAGGGAGGATTCAAAAGAAAAAATGCCAGTTCAAGTTATTCTTTATTCGCTTTAGAATCCAAAGAAGGTGACATAAGGCATATTCTAGTAGTTAGAGATTTTTCTGATTTTTTCGAACCAGTTACTAGTTTACCACCACATTGAGCAGTTGATTTCAGGATAGTTTTGAAACCTGGAACTCAACCTTTTAGTAGACTATCTAATCAAATATGCCCTAGTGGGATGGAATAATTAGGATCTCAAATAGAAGAGCTTGAGCAAAAGAATTTCATTAAGATGAGTAGTTCTCCTTAGGATGCATCGTCTTTTTTTGTCAAAAAGGCAGACGGATCCGTTCAACTCTATATGGATTATAGAAAATTTAATGGCCTTAATATCAAGAATAAATATCCATTACCAAGGATTGATGATATATTGGATCAACTGAGTGGTTCAAAGGTCTTTTCATAACTAGATCTAGCCATAGGTTATCATCAACTACGTGTTGTAGATGACAATATTTCACTCACAACATTTCAAAATAGATACGGTTCCTACGAATGGTTAGTAATGCCATTCAAATTAATGAATGCTTCGGCTTATTTTGTTGATATGATAAATAGAGTTTTCAGAAGTTATTTGGACAAGTTTTTCCTAGTTTTTATTGATGATATCCTCGTCTACTCAAAGATAGAAGAAGAGTATGTGATTTAGTTGAAAGTGGTGTTTGAAACTTTAAGAGAACAAGCACTTAAAAAAATTTCAAATTGTCACTTCTAGCAGAAGAAAGTGAAATTTTTGGGACATATAGCCTTGATGAAAAGAATTTTAGGATCTAGTAGCATAACAGATGTGTGTGGAACAGTGCTTGGTGCAATATTAATGCAACGAGATAGAGTTTTAGCTATGCGTATGGACAACTCATGCCTCACGAAGTAAAGTGTGTGACTCACGATCTTGAGTTGGAAGCCATGGTATTTGCCTTGAAACTTTGGCGGCATTATCTATTAGGAGAAAGGTTTGTCTTATACATGGACCATAAATTGTTAAAATATTTATTCTCTAAAAAAGACTTGAATATGTGACAACAATGATGGTTGGAATTTCTAGCTGCATATGATCTAGAAATTTAGGATATGCCGTATAAGGGTAATAAGGTGGCAGATGCCCTCAGCTGGAAACATCGGGCTGTAGTATGAAAGATGTGGATAGAATGGAAAGAATTGGAAGTGTTATCTTCTTGTAACCTCCAGTTCAGAAGAGTGGAAGAGACAACAACCATATTGGTAGTCTGGATATTCGATTGAGTTTACTCGATCGAATTCAAGCTAATCAATGAAATAACTCAATCTTGGTAGATCAAATTAATAAATTGAATAATGAAAATGCATCAGAAGATCTCAGCATGTTCGTGTTAGACCAGAAGGGGAACTTGAAATTTAAAGAAGACTGTATGTTCCTAACACAGTCGATTTAAGAAAAGAAGTTCGAGACTAATGTTATTGATTTTTATTTTCTATAAATCCTGGTGGTACAAAAATTTATAATGATATGAAACGGATGTTCTATTGGAAAGGCATACAAAATGACATCAGTGAATATGTGAAATGATGTGTTACGTGTCAGTTAGTATAGAGGGAGTAGCAGAAGCCAAGTGGACTTTTATTACCTCTCAAAGTTCGTCAATGGAAATGGGAACATATTTCTATGGATTTCATTCATGGATTTCCCAGATCAAGGTCAAGAAACGAAAGTATATGGTTAATAGTTGATAGATTTACTAAAAGTACCCATTTCATTTCTATTAAAATAAATAGAACCGTAGAACGTTCATCCAAACTTTTCCTTAAACGTTTCTGTTAAAATAAATAGAACCGTAGAACGTTCTCCAACACATATCTATGGAGTGCGTGATATATCTATTTCTTTTAATATCATATGTATAACCCAACTCAACACATCTATTTGAATCCTTGTTGCACCATTATACTCACAACTAGATTTATAGCCTGACTCGATGTTTTTTGTGACAACTCCTCAGGTCCGAATTGCAGGATGATTTCCTTCTTTCTTTTTGAGGTCACCTCTTGCGACATTGTAATGGAGGGTGACTGGCATACCGTGTACAAATTCAAGATAGTGGTAGAATTAGGGCTCGATGGACGTGCATTTGGAACTGATGTTAAAGGTACAGTCAGAGTCATATGGTGCAATAACACTAGAGAGACCCATCTAGAGTCCATTGCATTATATTAGTTATATTAGTTGTTTGTGCATGGTCTGATGATACGCAATTTGTATATATTTGTTTGAGTGTTGTTCGGACATAATTTTTATGATGGTTGTAAATATATGGTGGTACAATGATTTTCGGCTGTACAAATATTATGCTATGTGTATATGTCTATCTTTTCCTCCTCTGTTTTGTGAAACCATTATATCTTGCGTTCTTGATATGTGATTTAGATACAAATTCTTTGAACTCGTGTGTAATACGTTAAGTCGAGATGAGGTATAGATTATTTCAGATATGTACAGGTATTTTAAATGTATCCATGTTGACCCATAGTAGTGTACAAAAGGGATTAGTCCTTCCGTTCTCATTGATCCGATTTATCAGACTGTAACCTAACTCTGATATTTTGGTCAATAGAGATGGCATAAGAAGAGAGCTGCTCTTAGCAATTGCCTAGAGGCCAGTCTCCTCCTTTTCTCATCAGTCGATCCTAAATCCGCAAAGATTCTCTTACAGTGCAACAACCAGTTCTCAACTCCTATGGCATTCTCTGTTCCCACGAATGGCTTACCACTAAGAATGGTGTAGTCTGTACTTAACTTAGCACAGTATTTCCCAATTGGAACCATGGGATCAGCTCCTCCAAAGTTCCAAGCAATTTCAGCAGCCACTCCAACTTGCATCATATTGATGAAGAACTGATACATCATCCCCATATCCACTGCTGGATTTCCAGCACCTACATTGGCATTTGCATTTTCCTCTTGGCATTAGGTCGAACATTTTCGTTTGTTATGGTGCTTCCTCCACTGAGATTCCTCTTCCATTTCATGCCTCCATTTCTTCCTTTATTATAAATGTATAGACGAGTCTTAATAAAACACAGAAGAACGGTCCAAAAGAGAGGGGAATACGCACTTATATATATATATATATATATATATATATATATATATATGTGTGTGTGTGTGTGTGTGTGTGTGTGTGTGTATAAATCAAATACAAGTACGTTACTATAGCGTTAACCAAAACCCCGATCTTATTTTCATATTCATCAGATTATGTTTTGAAAAACTTTTAGGTTTAAATTTCTTTTTAGTTTTCACAAACCTATGCTCTGATACCAACTTATAACATCCGCTACATGGAGGACCAAAATTAATAGCTACGAATGCTGTAGTCATCCATAGCTATTAACCCTCGGCGACACAAATACAATAACTTTGGATACATTGATATAACAGAAAAACATGGATGTGGAAAATTTTAAAAATCATAAACAACTTTCATATTCTATTTCAAATCATTTCAACGCTCATTACATAATCCCATATTTAGGAACCACGTTCAGAGAAAATATAATTATTACACCATATGCCAAGAGCGATATGAAGACACCCACTCGGATGATCAGAGTCTAAACATATGCAACTAAATAACTTTGCCCTTATAACAAAACACAACGGAATCAAAATAGAAAAGAATTGATGCTAGCTAGCTTGCCTCTCGCATATTTTCGAAAGCTTGTTCGTCTGAAGAGATACCTGAAAATCTCAACTCTCAAACTACTCAAAATTAATTGAGAACCTGAGAGTTTAAGGGGTAAATATAAAATTTGAGTTAGAGATAAAGCATGGTATGAATAATAATCTAGTATCTCAAACCATTTAGATATCTACTGAGAGTACGCCGCTTAAGGGAATGAGTTTTCCCTTCACTAGTATCTCCCACAATTTTGTAATAGCCATACAATGTGTTTCTGCGCCCATAATGGTTAGAAACATAATAATTCAAAATATTTTAATGATATGCAGACGAGTAAATCAATCCTGGATTTCCTATCCCCACAGCATTTAACTACATGTTTCATTTATTGTTTCTACGTTCACAATTAACCTATTAGTCTTCATGGGCTGGAAATTATAAAACTTATGGACTCTATATTCGGTTCATAGTTTTCATTAAACTACTAAGAACCTAGTGGACCTTGCCATAATTTTATTATTTCATGGGTTCTCCCTGAACATATTGGTACTCCAATAACTTCCCTCATATCATAGTTTTCATGGGTTGACTATTTTGACTTCTATTTATAACTTAATCCGGATATAGTTTTCATAAGTTCACTACAAACCTATTGGCCCCTGCCAATAACTCTTTCTAAGCATAGTTTTCATGGGTTACTATGAACCTGTCTATTTGATAACTTATTTCATCAGTATTTAGGCATCCTATATTCTAGTCTACCTGACCTCCTGGATGCAATCCTACTCATACAGGAGTTAACTCGATTCATATTCACTACTAAGTCAACCTAATTAGTTATTCTACCCTTTTTCCCTAAAATACAGCTGCAAGTCCATTATAATGTGAATATATATGTGTATATATACATATTAGAAGAAGCAAACATAATAATATAATAACACTAACACCCGTGGTTTAAAATCCTTGAAATCATTTTCGTATGAAACATGGTTAATGCATTTAACCTATTATTTTGTCAAGGAAAGCTTCTTCAAAAACACCATACATAAAATTCATTGTAAAACTCCTTTATTTATGCCATGGTTTTTTCCTTTATAAATGAGATTGGGTTCTTTGTTTTGAATACTAGATATTTCGAAACCTTAAACTTTTACTTTAGAAACCATTGGACAACCTCCTTCAAAAGCATTCGAATCTTCTTTTCAAAACACTAAGCATATAACTTTCGAAACATTTTAAAGCATCTCTTTCGAACCATCAAAATGTCCCTTTCAAAAGTATTAAAGATTTACTTATTACCTCATAGAGGCATAACTTCAGTACCATTTGAAAGTACCCCTTTTGAAACTATTGGGTTTATCTTTAAAAATACCTTTTGGGTCAAAGTGAATATAAATGAAATTACCCCTTTCGAAACCATTAACTTTCATATAAAATAGTTAGGGGAAAACTAATGGTTTCGGAACCATCCTTTCGAACGCTTAAATCATTTAAGTAAAACATTTGAATGATAGCTTTGAAACCGCTAAACCCCTTTCGAAAGATTTAGGATGCGGATTATTGCATTTATGAAAAAAAGCTACCTTTTGATGTAGTTGATGACTATAATCCATTCAAAAGGCATAAGGTCGGCAGTAGGGTTTCAACTGGGTTGAAACTACCCCTTTCGAAAGCATTGAACTAAAACAAGGCTACTCATTCGAAATTCGAAACAAAAATGTAGGAACATTTTTAAAAGCAACTTCTTTGAAGGCTGCATTAGACCGTTTCGAAAGCTTTCTTTTAGAAACAAGGCAAACACATTTCTTTGAATAGTAAGGCAAAGAACTTTGAAAGCCATCTGATTTCGACACCATTCCTGCTGCCTTTCTCTAATCCACTGTGTATCAATGTATTGATACCTTGTGTATAGGTTTGACTTAGTTGGTTTGAGGTGGTAGTGTAGGGTCAAAAGGTACTACCGAAAGAGTTAAAACATATTTCTATAAAAGACTGTTTTAATGCCTTTTAAGTAATTGCTTTCTAACTAATCTGCCTATTTGTAAATGTTTATTTGGTTGCCATAAACTTGTCAAATTCTTTCTAAAACAATACTACCATAATTATTTCATATCGAATTAAAACAATTTAGCAAATAATACTTTCCTTAAGCTAAACCAATTAAAAAATTAAGTCCTTTATCCAAAATAATTTTATTTCCATAGTAAACAACCTAGGAAAAATCCCCAAAAACAATAAAAATTCACTTTAATTATGTTATCTAACATAAACAAATTTTAGACCCAAATTCTTCATAATATAGTCGAAATTAGTTTCTATACCCAATTGTTCGTATTTTCCTTTGTAAATTCATAATAAATTTTCCATAGCTTGGAAAATTAAAAAAATTAAAACCCATCTCAAATAATGTTTTACATAACATATAAATTCCTCATGGCTTTCGAAACACAATATAAACGACATTTTTCCTTAAAGCCATTAAGAACATTTATCAAACAAACTTGTTTGAATATAACATATCACGAAATTCAAGCATATTATAATCAAAATAATCTTAGTAGATTTAAACTTAAACCCAAAATCAAATGATCATAAAAAATAGTGATGGTTGAGATTATTATTCACCTTAATTCGGATAAGGAATTTGAGATTTAATCCTTGATTAATTCCCCTAGCTTGATTCCTTAGCTTTAATTTGCTTTTTCTCCTTTTCTTCCCTAGGTAATGGACGACTTGCTCCTCTTTGATTTACGTTTTAGAATTATGAAAAAAAGGACGTGAATACAAAGTTGAAACAAGAATATAGGGGTGTTGGGATTACGGTACAACAATTACCCATTAAGCCCTTGTTTTATTCTCTTATTAGTTAGCTTCTAAACCATTTCCATAAACTCATTCTTTATTTTAAATTAAGCACGACCCGTAGATAAGTTTTCAAACCTCAATCCCCTTATCATTGTAATAACTACATTATTATATTTAATTTATCTAATTAAATCTCCTGAATAATATTATTAAAAATTTGGGGTGTTATAATTCTTTTAAGTTATCATTATTCATCTATACTATCAATAAGTAAATAGACCGACTGAATATTTTTCATTACTTAAATTGTAAAGTTTCATATTTTGTGATCCCAATTGTGCTCACACACAAAGGTAAAATATTATAAACAAAAATAATAGTGTCATACTCGACATATAAATATGTTGCATGAAGTCATAGAAATATTAGTTAAAGACCACATAGCACATTTTGCAATATCTCTTAAAAAGATCTTTAATTTCATCTCCAAAAACTTTTAACAGAAATGCAGTATTTAATTTAAATATAATAATCTTTAAAAAAAAGTTATAAAATTTCTTTCAAAATCATCTAGCATATGTCGAAAAACCATGGAAATATATGTTGACATAGTAACCGATTTTATTTAAAAAATCGACATGGATGTTTTGACATTACTATTTGGACATATATTGACATACTAGCTGTTGATGAAACCTTTAATCTTAAATAAATAGTCATATCCTTTGACCCCTTGGCCAAAAAACACTTTTCTCCATCTTTTATAAAAAGGCTTATGAAAATGAATTTTAATAACAATTCTCATTCTCTTATCTTACTCTTTATTTTCTATTGCTTTATGAAAAAGTTCTTGTACTACTTTATGCGTATACTTTACAAATTAATTTTCTTTCACTCTTATTCTTCAAAAATTCGTAAACTACAAATGATCTTTAGGTTCTTACTTAAATTCTCTAGTAATCTATCTCTGATCTCAGCCTAGTACTGAAATATTTTAATTACATATCACTATTGGAGGTCTATACAATCTCTATACTGATGACAGATATTTTGTATGCTAAAGATATGATTTCTTGTAAGATATTCCACTGCTACTTGAATTGTAAAGGTTCATCCTTCCACGAGTAGATAGTTAGAATTGTATAAGTCTTCTGGCCACCAGTGGAAGGCCAGGAGGTTAAGGTGTCTTTCCACCCATGGAAAGTCAAGATAGATTTGTTTGCCACCAGATTAAAAGCCAAGTTTTGTAGGTGTACTTTCCACCCAAGGAATTGAAAGGTTTGTTATAGTGAAAATTCACTACGGGGTACAGGACTGGATGTAGGATTAGTAATCCCAACTGGTATAAACATGATTTGGTGTTACTCCTTTTATGTCACTGCCTTTTTTCTATATTTATATTATTATGTGCCACTAATTGTTATTTTTAATTAATGACTGTTTGCTTAAAATTTTGGTAAACACCCCAATTAAAAGACAAACAGAAATTACGATGGAAGAGTAGAAATCAAGAAGAAAGAACCTAATTTTTTTAAGTGGATTGGCTATGATCTTAAGCCTAAGTCTGCTATCAACTTTGTTATTAACTATCGTTTGCATTTAGAATTGAATTATAATTGGCCTATAATTTAAATCGATCGACATGTATTAAACGAGGTCTTTATACAAAAATCAGTAAGCGATAAAAAAGATCGTCTTCAATTTTGGATTTGTATTAACGAATGAAATTTTCCACCAAAAACATTGGGACATGATATGAACAAGTTAACACCATCAGTCCAAAGTTGGTAATGGAATAGGTCAGAACACAAAATATATCAACTAAATGCTTTGGTACCAATTTTTATGGACCGGAACAATCAATTTCTTTGTCATTTCTTGCACTCCTCTTTAATCTTGTACTTACCATTAATAATGCATAATGAGCATACTTTAAGAACCAGAATTGATCGATATCGATCCATTCCTTTGCTTAGGACTTCTCTTGTTTTCCCTCTACTTTAATGCGTTGGCCTCTTGGGTTGGCTAATTGCACCAAATCTCTATATGGGTTGGTAAAAATCAATATGGATTGGTACTAATTCATTTGATATTTTCCATACTTAATCACTTCTCTTGTTTTCTTTCAGTCTTAATATCTCTTTCCCTTCTTGATCTATTTCTTGATCACCAAATAGTTTATATCAATTAAGAAATCGCTTGGCTCAAATGCGGGATAACACTTGCCACCAAAAGCATGCTTTTGTCAACAAAAGGCATACTTTGAGTATAGACAAGAAACTATATCAAATACTGATCTATAGATATGTCCTTTCGAACTGTCTTTATAATATGGTGCACTCATTCTACTCATATCATCAAATTGCTTCAGATAGTCATATAATCGTATCTTTATGGCATATATAAGAGTTGAAACTTTTTATTTGGACTTTTCTTTCTGTTTTTAGGTTCATAATTTTGTTCTCTTACTTTGGCCAGATACAGTTCATGTTAACATTTCGTTGAGCCAGTCCACATCTAGGCAAGTCAGAACCATCCAATTGTCGAATAATAAGCCAAAAATCCACAATTATAACTCAAAAAATTAGAAATCAACCAACACTCGAGGATGACATAGGACCTTTACAACAATCTATTTGGAAATGGACCTAAATTGACCAAGAAAAGGTTCATCATAATTTATATCTATTCCAAATTCGGCTGTTGGTTGGTAAAAAGAACAATATACAGCTATTTATCCACCTATTCAGATCCCATGACAGAAGGATAAAATATAATAATAACAAAAGCATCCAATTTATAATAAATTCAAAATATCATAAAAACCAAAACACGAAACCAAAAATAACCGTTACATATCTATTGTACATCATATTTAAAATACAGTAGTTTCCAATGGGTACATTTGAAAATACAGTAAATGAATAGTTGAATAGATAAACCGCTATAAGCTTTCTATATTCCTTTGCCTTCGACTTCCTCATCTTTCCTAAGCTATGTGTAATGAAAAGTTAGTTAGAACAACATATGTCTAGTGAATAAAAATATCGAGCCATCTTTCCTAAGTCTTTCAAAATATAAGTCAAAATGGCTTTCCAAATATATTCCCATAGCCATCTCGCTTTCAACTCAATATCCCATATATGTCGCCAATAATGTCGTATCAACGTAAGAGATAGTACCCAAATCACATAATACCTTTTAATAGGAACTATGAAAACTATGACACATTAATATCTCTTTTAAGCCAGGTCCCCATCCTCTAATATATTTGTAAAGGTAGACTCCTATGTAATGGCTATCTAGTTGACATTGCATGGAAACTCTTCATCCAGTTAGTACTTCATATTTAGGCGGGCCCTTTCCCGAGATATCCTCTACCATGCATAACACATAATCTTGACCATTTACTACACCCTACATAGGGAAGATCTGCCCTTACACAACCACATAATACCTTCAGTCTTTGAAGCAGGTCCTTTGTATTATGACATGTACACCACAGTGGCTTCTCACATTAGTTCGACTATTCATAGCTACCGGTAGCCAGACTAGCTGGGAAGATTTACCCTACAGTATTTGAGACTAACCTCACATCATCTGTAGTTTCCTATCACCTATGATATCTCACATTAGTACTAAAGTCATACTACTAGTAACCAGATTAGCTGGACAGACTTTTATGTGCTTTTGACTGACCACCCATACCACTCATACCATTAATTACTTTACTAAGGGGGGAATTAATAATAATTAATAATGTATTAACTCACAATTAATACATTATAATTAGACAACATTTACACTAATACTGGTGCACACACGCATGTGTGTGCGCACCTAGGAATTTCTAAGCGTGTAGATTTTATGCCCTAACTAACGTTTAAATGCCAAATCTTTCAAAATTATACAAGTATCATTTCCATATTATCAATATAACACAAATTCTAGATCCAGAAACCTAATCAACAGATTTGTATACAAATATAATTCAAACTCAACCTATTATATTAGAACAATGGAATAAATAAACTTACAATTTCAATTCCTTTTACACTCTATTCAACTTTTTTTTTAAACTTAGATAAAGGGAATTTCTACCAAATTTTGGAAATAAATAGTTCAAACTACGAATAAGAATTCATATCTTACACTCTATTTCCTACTCAAAACCCTTAATCAAATCCAAGGAAAAAGAATAATAAATCGAATAAATTGTGAAAACTCTAAAATTTCGATTCTACATAATTCTTATTATTTTAGTATATGCAATTGAGACTTCAACCTAAAATTGACTTTCCCTTTTGGAGAATTTGGGGAATTTTTAATATGATGTTTTCATGAACCAAGACGCCCCAAGGCATAATTAAAATAAATCAATTAATAAGATAGAAAGACTAATATTTCCACTCATCATAGGTTTTTAGCTTTCCCTCCTTTTGGATTTGACATAACTTTAATAATCTCTTTTAGATCTATTATTTTTGTTATGTATAACAAGGGATTTGTTTATACATTGAATTCAAAAAATTCGAGATTTGAAGGAGAATGGTTTAGAAAACAATAAATAAAAAAACAAGCATATAGGACTTCTTACCTAAAGCGCTAAAGAAGTTTTCTAAATCTTGGAAGAGATGAACTGACATGGCCTCGTTGGGATCCCAAAATAATTTATAATAAAAGTGGAGTTTTTGGGCACTTATTTATAGTAATCTAAATGCACTCGAACCTTCTGATTCAAATCGGTATAAAATATTAAAAATCCAGATGTTTTTTGTTGAAGAAAACCTAACCACCATAGCCTTCATCAATCATTCGTCGCTACCTACTGGTCAACCAGTACTAGACAAGCGGCCAATTGGTCCTTCTATTTCGAGAAGAATTCAATTAGCTACTGTTTTTTATTATTTAATTCCTTAATTACCATTTAACATTAAAGTTAATTTTAACGATTCCTTAATTTGAATTTGAATTGTAACGGCCTGCTTTTCCGTACCATTCAAGTTGACAATAAACCACACATGTCCAACCCAAATAGAAAAAAAAGATGGATAGTTATATAGAAGAAAAAGGAAGAAGCAGAGAACAAGAAGAGAAAAGAAACTAAAAACAACACAGAATACCTCAATCGTAGCGGAATGACATATAATATAATATCAATGATTATTACAAAAAAAGAAACTGTTATACACATAATCCATTAAAGTCAAACAACAATCACAATGATAAACCTAGATAGTATAACAACCTGGCCACATAATTCCTGATAATCTCAATAACGAGTAGCGGAAAATACACATATATGAGATTATGACTAGAAGACCTCTAACTCATAGCGTGAGCTCCAATGCTTCCAAAGAAATATGTAAATATGTTCAGCTTGACTCGAGCATTATAATAAAATAACACCCGAGTCGGTTTGGAAAAGCAACGTGAGAAAAATGCATCCAACTATATTTTTATGTTATAAAATCTTTGAAATAAAGGTATCATGTAAAACCACGCCGCACATAAACAAGAACGGGGTTTTACATTATGACAACAAAATATATTCTATAGAAAATTCTTTGATATAATAATAATGTCTAGAATACAAATACTTATTAATCATAGCCTAAATAGTTGCAATGTTAATTTCCAGCATACTAGGCTCTACAATCAGAATCGAAGACGCTGATTGGAGAGTGGATCCCAACTATGAAAGGATGAGGGTCTACCCACCGAATCTATATACCTCTAGATAAAATATACAAGAGATTACAATCGAAACTGCATCTTAGCTACTTAGGACCGGCCCTACCCCTTACTGGATAGCGCCGAATATGATCGCCCATGGTTGATAAACAACCATCATGAGGCCCGAACCATACATAGAGATATCGACACTAGATCTACGGATGATCATACCCTAATGGGAGCGACCCACATAGCCCTACTACATGTCCCTACTTTAGTAATTTTTCCATTGATGAGGCTTGAGGCTGTATTACCTTTATATAGAATTTCCCATTTGAAATGCTAACACTGCCCAAGAAACGAATGCAATGCCAACATTCATCCATACAAGTTCGTTTCTGGTACAGAACAAAACAATTGAGAGCTCCATCTCCAAATTTCCATCATCCTCAAGATGTCTACACTTCAAAATTCTAAAGTTGGATCGAAATGGGTTTCAAATAACATATCCAATCTCGGTCTCTTAAAAAAACGTTCGACACTTTTCGGCAAGCTTAACTCCGGTTCTTTAGGAAATAAATAGACAAAGATAAGAGTGGAGTTCAGCTCCTAACCGTTAGTATACGGATTTCCTTATCATTGTCCTAAGAGAACGAAATGAGATTTATACGCATTGTATAGCATCATCGGAGATGACTGTGCCATATAACTCACGTATTTCTCCTAATTAGGTCCAAACTCGACTGTGGGTAATTTAACCATCGAACAAACAACGTTCAAATCATAGATTTCATTCCCATGGAACCAACTAAGCCTCTAATTAATTAATTTAAAATCACTTCTCAAATACTTAAAATTCACCTCCATATACTTGTCTTAATAGAATAAGTATACTCACGAGAAGCATTATTTTGGATATTTAGAAAATATAACCATGTATTTATACTAACGGTATAATTATATTTTCAAATCATTCATTTCAAAACTTGAAATACCATTTTCCACATATTTTTAAAATCGTATAAGTATCTTAATCGATCATTTAGGACGATTTACTTATTTCCAGATCATACTTAAAATGATTAAACGCACGTATCCTTTAAACAAAAATATAAATTCCAAATACTCTTTCTTTCTTTAACTATCTTTTGTATTTATTTTAAAATATCATCTTTATGTATTTCCAAAAATCTATTTTTAGAATTCCTTATAAATCACTAAGTTTAATTTATAAAAGTACTCTTTTATATCGTCCTAACACATTTATAAAATTTTCCTTTTAATTAATAAAAATTTAAAAATCCTCCTTTTCACAATCCTTCAAAATCCAATCATTTTCCAATTTCAATTCCCTTCCCAAGTTTATAACTCCTTTACATAAATCCTTTTTATAAAAGAAATCCTTTATAATAATTTATTTATTTTATAATAAATAAATAAAAACATCATCAACTTAGCTTTAATCATTTTAAATAATATAATAGAATATAACTAAAATGTTTTTAATAATATAATAAAAAACTAAATTCTTAAACCTTTAAATATCTTCAATTGATAAATAAAATAAATTTAAACAACCTTTTAAATAAAGTTAATTATCTTCAACAATATTTTAATTAAATAATCATCTAGTTTCAAATAATTAATAACAAAATAATTATTATCTTCAAAAACATTAATAAAATAAATTAGTTTAAAACAATATAGATGATATAATAATTAACGTACAAAAATAATTTTTACCAACATTTGTAATTAATTATTGATAAAGCTCCTTGCATATATATAGTAATAGTTAAAATATTTTTCTTCCAATATATAATCAGAAGTTAATCAAATCCAAAATTTCTGAATCTAGAAAGGCTTGGCAACCACTGATACTTAACAAGCTTCCATTACCTTCCATTTAACTTCTTAGTCAAATTTCTGATATTTACATAATCAAGCATGTATGTAAACCAATCCATCATTAATGATCAACCGACACATAAATAACTACCCAAATTAATATGATAGAAGAACGGAGATTTGTTCTGCTAACCAATGTCATTCAAGGATGCACAAATTACATTTATTAAACGGTGTTTATTTGGCCAAATAGATAACACCAAAAAGTATACTTATATTCACTACGTTATAACTTTTAACAACGTAATTATATTAATCAAAACCATTATTAATTTATCAACACATATATAAACCATTAGTTAAAACAAGTTTGAATACAAATTTAAAACTCAAATAATCTAGTAGCATTTCAAGATGCTATATCGCGATCCTAGATCAAATTCAACCAATCTAGTCCTAGATCAAATTCAACAACAAGAAATTTCAACAATTTAAACATGCATAAATAAATTTTATTTATTATAAACATGCTAATTAACCAAAAAGAGTGAGTTTTAACTCACCAAAGTTCTGCTTTGTACTAAAATCGAACAACGTCCAATTTTAGCCCAACTTTTCAACTCACTTCAAATTGGACCAAACCAGTTTCATCATGAAGCTATTGTCAAAGCGAGCGCAACAAAAAATGTTTTATCTCGATTGGAACACGTATGAAAAAGTTATTGATATTAGAAGATTTCTAAATTAAATAATATTAATTAATACTTAATTACACTATAAAGTAAATTACCCTATATAATTTAATCTTCTTCCTCAAATAAACTCCCGCTCATTCCAATTCATCACGCCATTGTCGATAGTTCATCCTACCCTCTCTCTCACTCTAACGCATCTAAAACTCCTCCTAGAGCTGCTCGAGGACAATACAAACCTAAAGCAACTACCATCGACCACTATCATCGCCCGTACTAGCCTCAATGCCAACCCCTAATTAGCTCCACCATTCAACAATCACTATCATACCACACACATATTACCGCAAGCTTCCAAATACCCCATCCACAAATAGATTTCAGCCAAAAAGATCTAAAGATTCCATTTTTCCATTTGTAACATCCTAAATTTTATTAATTTAAAAATTAGTAATTAATATAGATTTTGGAATTAAATTGAAATTAATTTGAAAATTTCAAAATAAATTAGATAAGTGTTGATTTGTATATATATGAATAAGATTGTAAATTTCATTTGAGTTTAGAAAGTCAAAATAATAAATATTTTTAAAATTATTTGAATTTAAATATATATATATATATGTGGATTTGTATTTGAATTTAATTTGAATTTGTATTTGAAAATAAAAATTTTGGTAAAATAATCTAAATTTGAAATTTAATACATGTGATTATTAATTTATTTTTATTTCAA
Source organism: Allium cepa (assembly GCA_030765085.1). NCBI lineage: Eukaryota > Viridiplantae > Streptophyta > Magnoliopsida > Asparagales > Amaryllidaceae > Allium > Allium cepa. The sequence goes on from CM060932.1 coordinate 379,923,347, forward strand.
AATTATTTTCTTTAAAGGCTATATACGTATAAATATAAACAAAAGAATAATAATTTAAGTATATATTTAAACATTATCTCATGAAAATTTACAAGTGTAAAATAAGTAATATATACAAAGACAAGTGTTAATTAATAAGTAAGGATATTAACAAGTGTTAGGATTTTAAGATAGGATTTAAACAAGTGTTTTCTATTTTTTTTTATTTTCTAAAATAATAAAATAAGAAAATACATCAGGTTATATATATCTATACTCTCCCCTCTCTCATTTCTTTCGTCACTTTTAACTACAAGAGGAAAATTTAAAAGAAAAAAACTAAAAATCCAAACAAAACAAAGAAACCTGTAAACAATCACGAAAAGTAAACCAAAAAGCAACTTTTGCTCGAATTCAACAAGGTAGAGATCAAGCTAGTTGACAAACCAAAATCAAAAGCAAGTTTTCAAATTCCAGTTCAAAGAAATAAAACTCCAGCTTTTTTTTCAAATTCAAAAGCAGGGTTTCAGGTTTCTCTGATTCAAAACAAGGTAAGTAAATCCTTTTAAAACTTTAATTTCCAACTTGTTATTAAGTAATCAAGCAACTGAATCCATCAGAAGCTAAGCAAATCAACATCAACTAGTTGCAGATTAAATTCAAAAGATCAAAGCAGTTTTTCAGTTTTTAAAAAAAATCAAGGACTATTTCCAGAACTTGTTCTCTATCTTCAAAACCAAGGCGAGTAAACCCTTAGAAATCTGGAGTATTATGTGTTGTTTGTGATGATGCTTGAGATAAACTGTAAAGTATTTATATGTATGCAAATGTATATAGATATTTATATGCAGAGATGACTGTGCATGTCTAGTATCAGGCATAGTGGCCTCTGTTGCTCCCATGTTTCCAAAACCTGTTCAAAAATTCGATTTCACTCTACCTGATTCTTGTTAGGCTTTAGGATTCATACAAAAATTATTTGTTTAAACATATTTTAAGTTTTAAAAATAAATTTTAGCAATATGAATAGAAGTTTCTTTTGGAAATTTGGAATTACAGGCAAACCAAATATAGGTTGAAAATTCAACCATCATAATCTCTAATTTCAAACATATCAATTGAAACGTTTTTGGAAATGATGATTTTTAAAAGTTAAATCACACTTTTTAGTTTGGAATCGAGTGAGATATTCGAGGTTGATTAGTTTTGGTGTTTTTGGGTTTTTCTGGTGATTGTCGAGTCCTTGGTGGTCAGGGCTTTTATTGAAGCAAGTCTGGAGATCGACGAGGTCGGCAAAAATGGCTGGAATGATGCTTGTGCACCATGGCGACGGGGGATGGTCGAACTAGGGTTTTAATTGGGTTCGAGGTCGAGATTAGAAAGTTGGTTGCTTCACCGTCGTCAGTGCATCGAGCCTGTCCGGTCGTGGTGGAAATGAGGCAGAGGTTCATGGCGAAGCTTCAAATGGGGAATGGTGTTCTCTGGTGGTCGGCATCGCCTGGACGAGGCGAGTTTAGGTCGGAGATGCCTGTTACAATTAGAACTGGTAGGCTCGATTTCAATTTCGAGCATATTTGGAATTTGGGTGTTTGGGATCGGGTGGAGGCCGTAGGCGACTCGTCGGAGGTGGACGTGGAGGTCGGATCATCGTCGACGATGAGTGCAGGTGCACGTGGTGTATTTGTGTGTTAGTTTTTACTTTGAGAAGTTTTCTCGGGATGAGCTCGAGAAAAAGAAGGTTGGACTCGGAGTTGTTTCAGGCTCGTGAGTGTTTTAGATCATAACAGTTTTAAATTTGTGGAGATGAAAAACTCGGGTATTTGCTTGAGTAAACCACGGAATTGTTCTCGGGTCTGTAAATTTTTGTGAAATGCCGAGTTTTTAAAATTTAAAACTAATCAAGTTTTAATTTCAATAATTTCCTTAACTTATTTCTTTAAAATAATTAAGATTTTGTTTAAGTTGGAAATTAGTAAAGGTTTTTATAATTTAATTTAATTAAGTTTTAGTTGCTTTGAATAATGTATAATCTTTATTTTTAAATTAACTTAAAATGTTAATTAAGGAGTTGATTAAGAAGATTAATTATTTTTAAATTATTAACTAACTTGAATACCTTAAGTTAATTTAAGTGTTAATGTAAAATAATTATAAAGTTATTAAATAAAGATTTTAATAATAATTAATAACTAATTGAGATAAATGATTTATAATTACTTAATTAATTAAAGAATAATTAATTAAAGGTTAATTAATTATTAATTTAAGATGAATTAATTTATAATTAAGGACTAATTAATTAATGTAATTAATTAAGTAATATTTAATTAATAAAAGTGATTAAGATTAATTAATTAGTAATTAAGGACTAATTAATTTATAATTAAGAATAATTAATCATTAATTAAAGATAATTAATGAAAATAATTATGTGATTAATCAGTTATAATCACACAATTAATTCATCTTAATTGTAGATGATTGATTATTATTGAATGCTTTGTATAGATTGATATCCTTGATATGTGGTTGCGATACTATGTGATATATGAATTGCTTTGTGTTGTGCTGTGCTATATGTGAATATATTACTGTGTGAATGTAAAAACACTATTGGCCCGTAAAACGGCATTTGAATTTCGATGCGATAGGGAGTCGGATTCTGGTTGGTTATCAGAAACCTACATCGAACCTTAATGGTGAATCTTTATGAATGATATATCCACGAGTTTTTAAATTAAGCGCTCACTATTCAGTTTAGACGGGGGAGGACTTTGTGTCATATAACCCATTCGAATAGAGATACGATGAAATGGATAGCATTGAAGACGGCGGTGAAGACCGGGTATCTTCGAGAACAATACGATAACCTATCAAATGAATCTGCACTGAGTTGCTCCGGTATAGAGATCTCCATATGTGATGGGGAGTCCGATCGGCATTGTGGATGCCTAGATTGGAAGGACTTCTTTCTTTATTGAACAAAGTGCGTTCGGCTCCGTTCGAAACCGAAACGGACTTGTATGGTTGTATATCTGACATTACACTTTGAGATATAAAGATGATCTCTATCAAATACATCTCTGTTTGGTGGCGGAGAATTTTTTCTCTTAGCTTAACACCCTTCTCTGAGACGTATGAGCTCAAAGGTTATGTAGTTGATGGTTATTAGTGATATACTCCCAATTTGGTAGTGTGGCATGCTGAGTGTTGCTGAGTGTTGCTGATTATTTGTTGATCAAAGCATGGCTTTTGTGTAAGCATAGCTTTGTGGACGAGACCTCATTGGACCTCACAGCCCGGAAATGGTCGAAACAGGAAGAATTCTACAAGGTTATGAGGGTTTCGCCCTATAGGGTATGTCCGTTTCTTTCCGGAAAAAAGGTGGTATCCTGGCATGGAGCTCAGATATTTAATCTATGTGGTTGCTGCAAATTTATTACTTTATGGTCGTTGCTTTGTGGTTGAGGGCCCTCAGATAAAGGTCGGTAACGACTAGGAAATGGCATATTCGTATAGTTGTTACCTAGTTACAGAGGTAACCTGGCCTTGTGTTGGCAGAGAGCTGGTTAAGTTCTCGGGACATCCCCCAAAAGGCATACCCATGTGGCATAGGAAGATCCTTAACCTGACTATTTGTTGGAAATCCAAACAAACAATATGCACCCTGTATGGTTTTAGCTGTATAACCTGCCATACAGAGTAGCCGTAACCTGCCATAAAACATGGTAGCTATATTAGGCGTAATACGAAATGTGTATGCTGGCTAAGATTTATATTATACTTTCGAAATGTTTTCTACACTACACACTAACAATAATATTAAATGAATTTTTTCGTATCAAGCATGTTTGATTATCATAAGAAGAATGGACTTTGATTGTGCGATTGCATTGTGTGTGGCGAGAGGTCTTATGGTAGTTTCATTTTACAAATGCATAATGGATTTCTTTTATAAATAGTTTTTGTACAAACAACTGTTTTGTTTGCTCATACCAGTTCCGTGACTAACCCGGAGTTTATTGTTTCCTTCCTAAACGCTGGGTGCCCATAATTTCTACGCGAGCAGCCTAGAAAAAATGTTATCCCTATTTTGGAGCAAGCTTGGATTTGGAAGTATTTTGGAAGCTGTCGAATTTTGAGAGCTTTTGGTTTGAATTCTTGGAAGTTTTGAAATTTGGAAGGTGATGCTTAGTTTGGTTTCTCGCACTTTCTTTTTGAGGGCACTGTTATTGTTCCACTGTGATGTGATCATCCTGTTATTGTATCTTGTGTATATCTCTCTGATGTTGGTGTTCAACTGTAGTAATCAAATATTATATCGGGTATTGTTCCTATGATGTTTATCAATGAAATCATCTTTTGTTTCCACTGCTCTGTATTCATCTAATGTTGTTATAAGCTCCGTCCGAACAGGAGTTCAACATTTGAATCTCCGGCAGTTAAATACGACTGAGGTATTTTGATGTCGATTCTTGAACGCTGGATTTTGGGTCGTGACAAGTGGTATCAGACCTAAAGGTTGAGTAAGAACTTTATCTACGGAGTATAACACATTAGATGGCTCATTAGAGATTGGGTTATCAATACCCTAGAATGTGTGTATCCTTAAGATATCTCATTCGTATGGTCTAAACCAAGTTTTCTTACTATTTACAAATAGTGAGAATGAGCACTAGAAGAGGACGAGATAGAGGACGGGGAAATACCATTACAACTGGTCAAGTCCCTGTAAAAGCGAAAGCAGCAGTTCCCAGTCAACCTCAGCCAAATCTGCCTGATCTATATCGAAGTTTCTCAAGGCTAGGTGGAAAGTCGTTCACCGGCAAGGAATCTATTGTCAAAGCACAAGCGTGGATCCGATCGTGTGAAAGAATTTTCAGAGGGCTAAAGTTAGAAAATGATCAAATGCGATTGATAGGTTCTTGGCAACTCTAAGAGAAAGCTCAAGCTTGGTGGGAGACTGTTACAGAGGATGAGCCAGAAGATGAGTTCACTTGGAGTCGTTTCAAAAAGGTGTTTGAGAAACATTGTATGCCTTCTGCTGGTATCTCCAGAATGTACAAGGAGTTTTTGGACTTAAAGCAGGGAAGTTTATAGTTTGAAGAATATTTGAATAAGTTCAACGAGTTATATCGATTTGGTCTGGAGCTAGTGAAATCCCCCTAAAGAAAAATGAAAGGTTTATTCATGGAATGAATAAGAAATTCCATGAAAGAATGGCTGCCCATGTTAAGGAATGTTTTTCTAATCTGATTGATATGGGTAATAGATACGCTACTCTAGATAAGCAGGAAATTCCGGTGGAGAAAGGAATTGCAAGTAATCCGAATTGGAAGAAAAGAAAGTTCGGAGGGAAGAAACTGTAGCAGGGCAAGGAGAAGAAGAATAATCAAGAGGATAAGAGAAAGGACGTTACTTGTTTTAATTGTTTGGAAAAGGGCCATTACTCGAGTAGATGTATGATGCCTAAGAAACAAGGAAAGATGGATCAATCTATATAGACAAGACCCAGGCAATGATATTTCTGTCGTAGGCCAGGACACGAAGTTAAAGATTGCATAGAAATGAAGAAAGCTCAAGTAGCGAAGGTGTATGCGATCGAAGATAAATATTCAACCTCTAAAGCGCATAAAGGAAAAGGAGTTTTAGAAGGTAACCTTCTTATTTATGATAGAATTGTTAGAGTTTTGTTTGACATGGGAGCCATACATAGCTTTATCTCCTAACAAATTGTAAATGAATTAAACCTTGGACCTGAATTTGTCGATGAGCCCATTTGCGTAAAGAATCCAATTGGTGGCCCTGCGAACCTTTGTCTACGATGTAGAGAAGTTCCTATCTCGTATTCTCGACATCAATTTCCTATCAGTCCCTTTGTCCTCAATTTTAATGAATTTGAAATTTTACTCGGAATGGATTGGCTAGCGAAATATGAAGCCAAATTAGATTGTAACAATCGAATGATTTCAATCAGAACCAAATTTGGGAATTTCAATGAAATCCCTTGTGAGGATCCAAGTCCTAAGAGAGATAAGCTGATGTATACTTTGGGATATGCCGAACCTAGTCTGGAGACCATACCTATTGTCCGAGAATTTCTAGACGTATTCGAAGATGTAAGGATCTACCTCCACATTGAAAAATTGAATTCAGAATTGACTTAGTACCCAATGCTCATCCTGTTGTTCATGCTAGCCGTAGGATGATACCCAAGGAAAGAATAGAGTTAGTCAAGCAAACCCGAGATTTGCTAGAAAAAGGATTAATACGTCCTAGTGTTTTCGATTGGGGTTCAGCTATTGTCTTCGTAGCCAAATCTAAAGGTTCCTTGAGATTGCGCATTGACTACCGCGGTCTCAATAAACTAATCTCAAAAAAAATTCCATTGCCTAGGATCGACGATCTGTTTGATTAACTACATGGCGCTCGATTCTTTTCAAAGGTAGATCTAGCTAAAGGATTCCATCAATTGAGAATTGCTGAAGACTTTATTCACTTAACAGCTTTCAAGGGTCCAGACACATTCTACGAATGGTTAGTCATGCCTTTCGGACTAACCAATGGTCCTGCATACTTCGTAGATTTAATGACCCGTGTGTTTCGAGAAGTGTTGAACAAATTCGTTCTTGTGTTCATTGACGATATTTTAATCAACTCCAAAACTAAAGAGGAACATGCTGAGCACTTGAGAATTGTTTTGGAGATATTGAGAAAGAACATTCTGTTTGCCAAATTTTCTAAGTGTCATTTTTGGGTCAAGGAAGCTAGATTTCTTGGGCACATTGTTAATGAAGAGGGAATCTCTGTTGACCCAGGCAAGGTTTCTGCTATTTTTGACTGGAAGAAACCCATTACTCCAAAAGAAGTTTGAAGTTTTCTTGGTTTAGCTAGATATTATCGGAAATTTTTCCAGGATTTCTCCAAGTTAGCCAGTCCGTTGACTAAGCTAACTATGAAGAATGCTATGTTTAATTGGACTTCGAAATGTGATGAAGCGTTCCAAGAGTTGGAAAGGAGATTGACTACCGCACCTGTTATCGCTATTATTAATGGGAATTGGGGCTTATCTTTTTATACAGATGCTTGTGGTGATGGTGTGGGTGTTGCGCTAATGTAGAATGGTAGAGTGATTGCCTACGCGAGTAGACAATTACGTCCACATGAGAAAAACTACCCAACCCAAGATCTAGAACTCTTAGCTGTTATCTTTGCTTTAAAAATCTGGCGACACTATCTTGAATTATTCACCGACCATAAGTCTCTAAAGTTTCTTTTTACCCAGAAAGATTTAAATCTAAGGCAACAATGTTGGTTGGAATTTCTGGCGTCATATGACCTGGATATTCAGTACGCATCCGAAAAATCCAATGTAGTTGCTGATGCTTTGAGTAAAAGGCATGCTATTCTCGCTTATCTGGTTGTCACTCCTACTCTTCTTGAAAAGATCACTAGAAAGCAGAAATAAGATAAGTTTCTTCGAGAAATATATAAAAGAATATGTCAAGATGTGGATTCCAGTTTCGAAATCGATAATGTGGAGTTATAAGATTGAAAGCCAGGATGTGTGTTCAAGATATCCTGGATCTAAAGGTAGAAGTGTTGGACAAATGTCATATGTCCAAACTTAGCATCCATCCAGGAGTTAATAAGATGTATAGAGATATCAAAAGTTCTTTCTGGTGGAAAAAAATAAAGAGGGATATATCTATATATGTGAGTCGTTGTGCTACTGGTCAACAAATTAAAAGTGATCAGAAGAAGATGGCGGGTTTACTCCAACCATTAAAGGTACCTAAGTGGAAATGGGATCAAGTGTCTATGGATTTCATAGATGGTTTGTCGAGAACCCAGAAAAGTAATGAGGCAGTTTGGCTTATCGTGGATCATCTAACCAAGACTACCCACTTTATCCCAGTAAAATCTGCCCGAACAGCGGCAAGTTCAGCAAAATTGTATGTGAAAGAAATTGTTTGTCTCCATGGTATACCCAGCAATATATTGAGTGACCGTGACCCGACCTTCACTAGTAGATTTTGGGAAGCTTCCGCATTGGGAACTAAACTGAATTTCAGAACTACTTATCCCCCGCAGTCTGATGGGCGGACTGAAAGAATTAATCGAATCTTAGAAGACCTTTTGTGCTTGTATTCTCGACTTTGGCTGCTCTTGGGAGGACCATTTGCATCTGGTTGAATTCTCATATAATAATAACTATTAGGCGAGTGTTGAAATGGCTCCTTACGAAGCTTTATATGGTCGTCCATGTCGATCACCTGCATGTTGGATCGAGTCAGGTAATAGACTCGTCTTTGGACCAGATATGATAAAGGAAGCAACTGAGAAAGTTGATTTTATTCGAAAGAAACTAAAAACATCTCAAAGTCATCAGAAAAGTTATTATGACAACAGGAGAAGAGATTTAGAATTCCAAGTTGGAGATTCTGTTTTCCTAAGTCTCCATGTGTGGAGTATTGAGGTTTGGAAAGACTGGTAAGCTGGCACCACGATATATTGGTCATTTTCCTATACTGGAAAGGATCGGTCCATTGGCATATCGAGTGCAGCTACCCAATTGGTTATTTGATGTACACGATGTGTTTCATGTTTCTCACCTGAAAATATGTGTACAATCCAAATAGTATCATTGAAGAAGCCGCTCAGCAGGATTTGGAGATCACACCAAAACTGGCAGTTAAAAGAGAACCGTTAAAGGTCATTGGTCGTGATGAAAAGAATTTGAGGATTAAAGTTGTGAAACTAGTTAAAGTGCAATGGAGTGGTGATCTAAATGACTGTACTTGGGAAATAGAGAATAGCATGCAGAAGTCCTATCCCAATTGCAGAGTAGATATTTCGTCTTAATCTGGTAAGCCATTTCTCTATCATTTTCTATGTTCTGACATTCTTTATTTGTCTTTCTCTCTCTTTTTCAATTTTCGAGGATGAAATTTTCTTAGGGGGGATCTGTAAAATCCCAAATTTTATCAATTTGAAAAGTAGCAATTAATATATATTTTGGAATTAAATTGAAATTAATTTGAAAATTTCAAAATAAATTAGATAAGTGTTGATTTATATATATATATATATATATATATATATATGAATAAAATTATAAATTTCATTTGAGTTTAGAAAGTCAAAATAATAAATATTTTTAAAATTAGTTGAATTTAAATATATATATATGAGTGGATTTGTATTTGAAATTGTATTTGAAAATAAAAAATTTGGTAAAATAATCAAGATTTGAAATTTAATACACGTGATTATTAATATATTGTAGTTTCCAAATTATTTTCTTTAAAGGTTATATACATATAAATATAAACAATAGAATAATAATAAAAGTATATATTTAAACATTTTCTCACGAAAATTTACAAGTGTAAAATAGGTAATATATACAGAGACAAGTGTTAATTAATAAGTAAGGATATTAACAAGTGTTAGGATTTTAAGATAGGATTTGAACAAGTGTCTTCTATTTTTTTATGAAATAATAAATAAAAGAAAATATATCAGGTTATATTTCTCTATACTCTCCCCTCCCTCATTTCTTTTGTCACTTTTAAACTACAAGAAGAAAATTCAAAAGCAAAAAAACTACGATACAAAAATCAAAACAAAACAAAGAAACCTGTATACAATCAGGAAAAAGAAAACCAAAGGCAACTTCTTCTTGAATTCAACAAGACAGAGATCAAGCTAGTTAACAAACAAAATCAAAAGCAAGTTTTCAAATTCCAGTTCAAAGAAATAAAGCTCCAGTTTTTCTTTTTCAAACTCAAAGGCAGGGTTTCAGGTTTCCTCTGATTCAAAACAAGGCAAGTAAATCCTTTTAAAATTTTAATTTTCAACCTGTTAAGCAACTTAATTCATCAGAAGCTAAACAAATCAGCATCAACTAGATGCAGATCAAATTCAAAAGATCAAAGCAATTTTTCAGTTTTTAAAAAAAATCAAGAACTGTTTCCCGAACTTGTTCTCTGTCTTCAAAACCAAGGTGAGTAAACCCTTAAAAATCTAAAGTATCATGTGTTGTTTGTGATGATGCTTGAGATAAATTGTAAAGTATTTATATGCATGAAAATGTGTGTAGATATTTATATGCAGAGATAACTGTGCATGTTTGGTATCAGGCATATTGGCCTCTGTTATTCCTGGGTTTCCAAAACCTGTTCAAAAAATCGACTTCTCTCTCCCTGACTCTTGTTAGGCTTTAGGATTCAAACACAAATTATTCGTTTAAACATATTAAGTTTTAAAAATGAATTTAAGCAAAATGAATTAAAGTTTCTTCTGGAAATTTGGAATTACAGGCAAACCAAATACAGCTTGAAAATTCAACCATCATGATATCTGATTCAAATATACCAATTGAAATGTTTTTGGAAATGATTATTTTTAAAAGTTAAATCACAATTTTTAGTTTGGAATCGAGTGAGATATTCAAGGTTGATCGATTTTGGTGTTTTGGAGTTTTTCTGTTGATCGTCGAGTCTTTGGTGGGCCAGGCTTTTTTTGAAGCAGGTCTATAGATCGACGAGGTCGGAAAAAATGGTTGGAGTGATGCTTGTGCACCGTGGCGATGGGGGATGGTCGAACTAGGGTTTTAAGTGGGTTCGAGGTCGAGATTAGAAAGTTTGTTGCAACGCCGTCGTCAGTGCGTCAAGTCTGTCCGATCATGGGGGTAACAAGGCAGAAGTTGATGGCGAAGCTTCAGATGGAGAATGTTGTTCTCTAGTGGTCGGCGTCGCCTGGACGAGGTGAGTTTAGGTCGGAGATGCCTGTTACAGTTAGACCTGATAGGCTCGATTTCGATTTTGAGCATATTTTGGAATTTGGGTGTTTGGGATCGATGGTGGAGGCCGTAGGCGACTCATCGAACGTGGACGTGGAGGTCCGATCATCATTGACGATGAGTGCATGTGTACGCTGCGTATCTGTGTGTCAGTTTTTGCTTTGAGAAGTTTTCTTAGGTCGAAGCTCGAGAAAAACAAGGTTGGACTCGAAGTGTTTCAGGCTCATGAGTGTTTTAAATCTTAACATTTTTAAATTTTGGAGTTGGAAAACTCGGGTATCTGCTCGAGTAAACCACGAAATTGTTCTAGGGTCTATAAACTTTTGTGAAATGCCGAGTTTTTAAAATTTAAAACTAATCAAGTTTTAATTTAAATAATTTTCTTAACTTATTTATTTTAAATAATCAAGGTTTTGTTTAAGTTTGAAATTAGTAAAGATTTTATAATTTAATTTAATTAAGTGTAAATTGTTTTGAATAATGTATAGTCTTTATTTTTAAATTAACTTAAAATTTTAATTAAGGAGTTGATTAAGAAGATTAATTGTTTTTAAATTATTAATTAACTTAAACACCTTAAGTTAATTTATGTGTTAGTGTAAATTAATTATAAAGCTTATTATATAATGATTTTAATAATAATTAATTAAGGTAAATGATTTATAATTACTTAATTCATTAAAGAATAATTAATTAAAGGTTAATTAATTATTAATTTAAGATGAATTAATTTATAATTAAGGATTAATTAATTAATTAATGTAATTAATTAAGTAATATTTAATTAATAAAAGTGATTAAGATTAATTAATAAGTAATTAAGGACTAATTCATTTATAATTAACAATAATTAATCATTAATTAAAATAATTAATGAAAATAATTATGTGATTATTTAGTTATAATCACACAATTAATTCATCTTAATTATAGATGATTGATTATTATTGAACTCTTTGTATTGATTGATATCCCTGATAAGTGGTTGTGATACTATGTGATATGAATTGCTTTGTACTGAGCTGTGATATCTGTGAATACCTCATTGCCCGTAAAACGGCATTTGAATTTCGATGCGATAGAGAGTAGGATTTCGGTTGGTTATTCAAAACCCGCACCTAACCTTAATGGTGAATCTTTGTGAATGATATATCCACAAGTTTTTAAATTAAGCGCTCCTATTCAGTTTAGCCGGGAGAGGACTTTGTGTCATGTAACCCGTTCCAAATCGCGATACGACGAAATGGATAGAAATTGAATACGTGGTAAAGACCGGGTATCTTTGAGAATGATAGGATAACCTGTCGAATGACTGTGCACTGAGTTGCTCCGGTATAGAGATCTCCATATGTGATGGGGAGTCCGATCGGGATTGTGGATGCCCGGGTTGCAAGGACTTCTTCCTTTATTTGACGAAGTGCCTTTAGTTCCGTTCGAACCCAGAACGGACTTATATGGTTGTATGTCTGACATTACACTTTGATTTATAAAGCTGATCTCTATCATATACATCTCTGTTTGGTCATGGAGAATTTATTCTCTTAGCTTAACACCCTTCTCTGAAACGTACGAGCTCTGAGGTTATGTAGTTGATGGTTATCAGTGATATACTCCCAATTTGGTAGTGTGGCATGCTGAGTGCTGTTGAATGTTGCTGATCATTTGTTGATCAAAGCATAACTTTTGTGTAAAGCGTAGTTCTGTGGACGAGACCTTGTCTGACATCACAACCCGAAAATGGTCGAAACAGGAAGAATACGACAAGTTTATGAGGGTCGCGCCCTTTAGGGTATGTCTATTTCCTTCTGGAAAAAAGGTGGTGTCATGGTATGAATCCCAGATATTTAATTATGTGGTTGCTGCAAATTTATTTCTTGTGGTCGTTGTTTTATGGTTGAGGGCCCTCGGATAAAGGTCGGTAACGACCGGAAAATGGCATATTCATGTAGTAGTTACCTAGTTACAGAGGTAACCCGGCCTTGTGTTGAAAGAGAGCTGGTTAGTTCTCGCGACATCCCTCCAGAGGCGTACCCATGTGGCATAGGAAGCTCCTTAGCCTGACCATTTGTTGGAAATCCAAAGAAACAATACGCACCTGTACGGTTTTAGTTGTATAACCTGCCGCGCAAAGTGATGGTAACTTGCCATAAAACATGGTAGCTATTGTACGCAAAATATAAAATGTGTAATGTGTCTAAGATTAATAATATATTTTCGAAATGTTTTCTACACTATACACTAATAATAATATTAAATGATTTTTCTCGTATCAAGCATGCTTGACTGTCATAAAAAGAAATCTCCTCCAATTGTGCAATTGCATTGTGTGCGTGGCGGGAGGTCTTATGGTAGTTTCATTTTCCAAAAGCATAACGGATTTCTTTTATAAATTGTTTTTGTACAAACAACTATTTTGTTTACTCATACAAGTCCCATGACTGACTTGGAGTTTATTGTTCCCTTACTAAACTCTTGGTGCCCTTAATTTCCACACGGGCAGCCTAGAAAACAGGTTATCTGTATTTTGGAGCTAGCTTGGATTTGGAAGCCTTTTGGAAGCTTTCGAATTTTGAGAGCTTTTGGTTTGAAGTCTTCGAAGTTTGGAAGTTTGGAAGGTGGTGCTTAGTTTGGATTCTTGCACTTTCATTTTGAGGACACTGTTATTGTTCCAACGTGATGTTATCATCCTGTTATTGTATCTTTTGTATATCTCTCTGATGTTGGTGTTCAACTGTTGTATCAAATATTGTTCCTGTGATGTTTATCAATGAAATCGTCTTTTTTTCGCTTCTCCATATTCATCTAATGTTGTTATTAGTTCCATCTGAATTGGAGTTCAACCTTTGAATCTCCAGCAGTAAAATACAAGTGAGGTATTTTGATGTCGATTTTTGAACGCTGGATTTTGGGTCGTGACACAGTTTTTCAGATTTTCTTTGAATTGATCTAAATTTTTTAAAGGATAATCTTTGTCTTGTTTTGATTTTGAAAACGAAATGAAGAAAGTACCATTTCATTGATTAGACGAAAAATAATGAAAAGGTACAGGGAGGCAAAGAAAGGAAAAAAAACAGAGTAGAGAAACATTGGGGGATGTTGTCTTACTTATCTGTTAATTATTTCGGTACCTCGCCGTCCAGATTTCCGTTCATGTTGAACACCGAATCAACCAAACAAAAATATGATTATGCTCAGGTTGATAGCACGATTTCAAAATAACAATAATACACGCTAGTTATTGAGTTCTGTAAAATAAAAAAACACTTATGTTTGCAGAAAAATCATCAAACGACAATTTAAATATTTTTCAAATTTTAAATTATGGAAAAATCTAATGAATTAAATTAAAAATATGTCAATAGAGTTCGGGTCGTCAAAATAAAAATAAAATTTTTGATTATTCATTTGAACCATTTATTACTATAAATAACTTATAAATTTAATTTACGGATATTATTTATCATTTTAAAGAAATTAACAAAGTCCATTTAATCCATAGGATTAACATTCAATCTAAAATCCAAATATTTATATCATTATTAAAATAATTATTCACAATCTAAATATTTCAGACAATTCTATAATATAATTCAAGCTTTAAAGCTTTTACACCAATATTTTAATAATTAAAATTAGTTAAATGTTCAAAATCAAATGGCCAAAATCCCGGGTTGTTACACTCTCCCCCTTAAAAGAATCTCGTCTCCGAAATTGCCCAAGTAAGAAAAACGTATTTGAACCCTATAACTTTTCAAATATAATAAGTTGGAATAGTTATTAACTTTCTAAGTTTTAAAATTACAAATTTTTCTGCAGTGTCTCCTTTGCCCAGCTTAATCTGAAAAACTACAAATCACTACAAAGGACCCAACCCAATCAAAATAAAATAAAATCCATGTGGCCTCCCATATCTGGGGCATAAAATCATCAATTCAAACGACAATATAAACACGTACATATTTGTTAGGCAAATAACTCAACCCAAAAAACCAAAGGCGCTTCATCTCAATTTCAAATAATATCCAAACATATAATTCATAGCCATATAACTTTACACTTTCAAATGTCAATTTATAATTTATTAAAACCCGTTCGATGTACATATACCATCCATACACAATATCAAATCCGATCCCTCACTCGATCACACAATTTCACTTTCGAGCTAGTATCATCCACTCGACTTCATTAGTGCGGACTTCAATCCGGTTCCTCAATTAGAAACCATTGTTCTTCTTGCATGGTCATATATAATGTAGAAAACTTTGGATTCAAATCCAAAATCCATATCGAGTGTTCTCCATTGGGAATCAAGTGAAAAATTCTTTGTTCGAATCAGTGTAAATAATCTCGACATTGTGTACTCGAATTAGGATCAATTCAATTATGCGAATCAAATGGTCTTTCTAAAACATACAAATTCAGTTCTATTGGTTCCTTAATTATACCAAATTCTTTTAATTCGCCTTCACTTTAAATCATAATTTATTATACCAATAGTATTTCGCTTTATACTAAAATTTATATACACACCATTTCATGAATCATTTTGTTTAACTTAAGTTAGATTTCATATCATGGCTCAGTTTCAAATTACTTTTCTTGACTATACCAATTATTTTAATTCACGCTTATTATTTCTTAGTATATTCCCTTTAATACCAAAAGTATGTATAAACGATTTCATAAATTAAATTTCATTAAACTATTTTTAGTTTTACCCCATTCCACAACACATTACTTAAGTTCATTATAAACATTATATAAAACACACTATCTTTATTATCCATTTTAAAAATTAAGTTCACATTTTAAATTAATTCTAGGATTCATTATTTTCTTAATATTTCAAAGTATATTACTCTAACCTACAAACACTTTATAAAGGCTTATCTCATCAATAAATATTTCCTAAGAATTTTTATTACTTCCGAAGAATCACTATTTTACTTGAGAAATATTACTCAAGTCTATTAACATTCTATAACTCGAGTTTAATACTTGCAAAATACTCTTTTATTTTCTAAGAGTACATATACAATATTCAGAATTGTTTTACTTGACTACAATATTCAACAACTTTAATACCTGTTTTGAAATTTCCATCTCTCCAAATTTGTATGTTACAAAAACTTAGGTAGTATTTGGTTTGTTGTTTCCAGTTTTGGGTTTTCGTCCATACAACAACTTACATGATGCATATGTATTGCCAAAAACCACCAGTTTAGAAAATGAAGTTTAACATACAAAATAGAAAACAACTTTTTTTTATTTTCCATGTTTTGAGAAATAACACATGTAAGTGAAATAATCCATTCTCCCATCATCCCTCTATCCCCTTTATCCTCTCATCTGTCTATCTCTTATTTCCTTCGTCATCCCTCAATTCTTCTCAGATTTGACATACATACTAAAACCGAAAATACAAAATTGGTTTTAAACCAAACACCGCCTTATTTTCTTATATTTTCCAAACTGCATAGCTTAAGATTCTATACCAAATTGGAAGTCACGGCTATCCAAAAGCGTCGGAAATTCCGTTTGATTATAATAAATGAAATACCAAACAATATCCCGAAATGAGATACACCAATCCATTATCCAAAATGGTTAAGATACATGAGTCTATAATATCAATTTGCCAAAAATTTTAGAATTTGAAACCTAGTTTTTATTTCAAATTGTTTTTGATATAATAATATATACACAAATCCCTTGTATAACAAATCATTCTTCGAACAAATTTGTATTTCCCCAAAACAACTAAGTAACAAATTACTATTTCGGTAGCAATTCCTCACCTAGAAACTAAAAATAAACGTCGATAATGCTGCAGTCATCACCAGAATTATTTTTTAGCGATCGAAGTGAGCTCAATGCTTTTTAACTGTTTAAAATCTATTTTAACTTCCTTTATTCGTTTATAATTCCAATATAATACCATTATTATTGTTATCATAATTTAAAATAAATTTTCCAAACACCAAGCTTTGAGTTCTAAATTTCTCGATTTAAATCCATTTTTGTTTGTAAACCATAACTTAACAAAATTTCTATTCCAAAACGCTTTTCAATAATACTATTATTATTTTTGATAACAATTTGAAAAGCAATTTTAAATCTCCGGTATTCATGTATTCAAATTCTTAGTTTAAAATTCTTATTTATAATCTATATTTAAAAATCCGACTATATGATTTCACTTCTTATATAAGATCATTTTCACCATTGTTTTCTTAGTATAGGTTATAATGGATAACTTTTATTAAAATTTAAAATGAAACTTTATATTAACATCGGATACCTTGTAGTCAACTGTGAAACCGAATTCACAAGGTGTGCATATTTAATTTAACAAAAAATAATGGCTCATAAACTGCTTGAGCACAAACAATAAACAATAAATGACAATAATTTAACCCAAATTTAAAATACTGTTTCGATTTGTCTTGTTCCAATGTTTAGAAACCTTCATCGATATAGTTGTTCCTTCTACATCGGCAAGAGTTCATAACCACTCAATCGATAAATCAACACAATATAAAACATTTTTATATCACTGTCAAATACGTGTTGTTATGTATATACAGTCAAACTCATCCTAGGGTCTCACTTACCTTAGCTCACATGAGTTAACCCTACCAAAACCGAGGTGTTCGCTCAACCTAAGCTCTGGTACCACGTGTAACGACCCTCTTTTTCGTACCATTCAAGTTGACAATAAACCACACATGTCCAACCTAAACAAAAAGAAAGATGGATAGTTATAGGGAAGAAAGATAAAAGAAGAAGAGAAGAAGAAGAGAAGAAGAGAAAAGAAACTTAAAACAACACGTAATCTTGCAATCGCAGCGAAACAACATATAATATAATATCAACGATAATTACAAAAAAGAAAGTATCATACACATACATCTATCAGAGTACAAGAACAATCACAATTATCTAATTGGACAGTAACAACTGTCCTTACAATTGTTTATAATTTAAATAAAAAAGCAGCGAAAAATTACACATATATGAGAATTCGACTTAAAGACTCCAATTCGTCTTCTGAGCTCCAATGCTTCCAAAGAAATATGTAAATATGCTCAGTCTGACCCATGCCTTATAATAGGTCGCAGCCAAGTCGGCCTGGAAAAATAACGTGAGAAAAACACACGAAACTGGATTTTTATGTTATAAAAAACTTTGAAACAAAGGTATCTTATAAGACTAAGCCGCAAATAAACACGGACGGGTTTTTACCCTAAGATAACCAAAACATTTTCTAATGAAAATCATCTGATATTATAATAACTATAGTACAAATGCTTATCAATCACAGCCGAAAATATTACATTATTAAATTCTAGCATACTAGGTTCTACAATCAAAATTGAAGGAGCTAATTTGAGAATGGATTCCAACTATGAAAGGGTAAAGGTAAACCCACTGAATGCGTATACATCTAGATAAAATGTACGGGAGGTCGCAATCGAAACTTCTCCTTGACTACTCAGGACCGGCCATGCCCCTTACTAAATAGCACCGAACATGATCACCCTATGGTTGATAAATAATGATCATATGAAGCTTACATAGAGATATCAACATTAGAATTTGGGATGATCATACCCTAACGGAAGCGACCCACATAGCTCACTTTGAATGCTAACACTTCCCTCTAGGCAACGATGCAATGTCAACATTCATCCATACAAGTTCGTTCTGAGACTAAACGAAACACTTAAGAGCCTCTGTTTATGAATTCCCATCATCCTCAAGATGCCTTCATTTCACAACGCTTAAGTTGGATCGAAGTTGTTTTCGGATAACATATCCGATCCCGGTCTCTTTGAAACAACATTCGACAGTTTTCAGTAAACTCAACCCTGGTTCTCTAGGAAATGAATAGACAAAGATAAAAGCGGAGTTCACCTCCTAACCATTAGTGGATGGATTTCCTTAACATTGTCCTAAGAGAACGAAACGATACTTATATGCATAGTACAACATCATTGGAGATGATTATGCCATATAACTCCTATGTTTCTCTTAGATATTTCCAAAGTTACTTTTTGGGTCCGAATTCGATGGTCGGTTATTTAACCATTGAAAAAAAAAACATTCAAACCATTGATTTAATTTCCCATAGAACTCACTAAGCCTCACATTCATTTATTTAAAATCACTTTTTGAATACTTGGAAGTCACCTTCATATACTTATTTCAATAGAATAATTATTCACAAAATGCAATATTTTTGATATTTAGAAAATATAACCATGTGCTTATCTTAACAGTATAAGTATATTTTAATATCATTCATTTCGAAACATGAAGAACCTTTTCCATGTACTTAAAAAATGGTATAAGTATCTTAACCGATCACGTAGGATGATTTAATTATTTCGAGATCATATTTAAAATGATTAAATACATGTATCCTTTAAAAAGATATAAATATTCCAAAATAAACCTTCTCTTTATTTAATTATTTTTGTTTTTATTTTAAAATATCTTCATTATAAATTTCCAAAAAAATCTATTCATAGAATTCCTCATAAATCTCCAAGTTTAATTTATAAAAGTACTCTTTTATAATCTGTAACGCAATTATAAAATTTCCTTTAAATTGCTAACAATTTAAAAATCCGCCGTTTCACAATCCTTCAAAATCCAACTCTTTTCCAATTTCAATTCCCTTCCCAATTTAGAACTCCTTTACATAATCACTTTATAAAGGAAATATTTTTTAACAATTTATTTATTTTATAATAAATAAATTAAAAAATAGTAAACTTAGCTTTAATCATTTTTAAATGTTATAAAAGAAATATAACTAAAAACATTTTAATAATATAATAAATAAAATCTTAAATCTTTAAACATCTCTAATAGATAAATAAAATAAAATAAATATAAGCAACCGTTAAAATAAAATTAATTATTTTCAATAATGCTTAATGAAATAATCATCTAGTTTCAAATAACTACTAACCAAATAATTATTATCTTCAAAAATACTAATAAAATAACTTATTTTAAAACACTATAGGTAATATAATAATTAACTTGCAAAAATATTTTTTATCGACATTTGTAATTAATTATTAATAAATCTACTTGTATATATATAGTAATAATTAAAACATTTTTCTTCCAATTTATTTAGAAGTTAATCAAATCAAAAATTTCTGAATTTAGAAAAGGCTCGGCAGTTCCAGTGGTACTTAATAGTTACCATTACATTCCATTTAACTTCTCAGGTTAAAATTCTGATATTTATATAATCAAGCATATATGTAAACCAATCCCTCATCAACGATCAATTGACACTTAAATAAATGTCCAAATTAATATAATAGCAGAACGAAGATTTATTCTACTAATAGTGTCATTGAAGGATGCATAACTTCCATTTATTAAACTGTGTTTATTTTGTGCAAAGATAACACCAAAAAGTATATTTAGATTAACTACATTATAATTTTTAACAACGTAATTATATTAATCAAAATTAATATCAGTTTGTAACCACATATATAATCCATTACTTAAAACAAGTTTGAATACAAATTTGGAACTCAAATAATCAAATAGGATTTTGGGATGCTATATCGTGACCCCATATCAATTTCAACCAATCTAATAGCACTTCAAGATGCTATATCGTGATCCTAGATTAAATTCAACAATTAGCTATTTTAACAATCCAAATAGGCATAATTTTTTTATTAATTATCAACATGCTAATTAACCAAAAAGAGTAAGTTTTAACTCACCAGAGTTCTGCTTTAGACTAAAACCGAACGACATCCGATTTTAGCCCAACTCTTCAACTTGCTCCAAATTGGACCAAACCATTTTCATCGTAAAGTTATCATCATAATGAGCGTAATGCAAAAAGTTTCTTCTCGATTGGACCTTGTATGAAAACATTATTGATACAAGAAGATTTATAAGTTAAATAATATTAATTAGTACTTAATGACTATCAAAATTTAATTACCCTTTATAATTTAAACTCCAGCCTCCTCAAATATACTCCTATTCATTCTATTTCACCACGCCATTTCAGATAGTTTATCCTAACCTCTCTTCCTCTCTGATGCATTAAGATTAAAACCGACAACACCAACCTCCTTCTATACACGAGCCGAACCCATCCATCACCATTACAACATGCCCAGATTTCTACTCATATACAGACCCCGAATCGACCAAACAAAAATAAGATCTTGCTCAGAATAGTAGCGCGATTCCAAAACAACAATAATATACACCGACTATTGAGTTCTGTAAAATCAAGAGAACACTACAGTTTTCCAGAAAGTCTCAAATGACAATCTAAATATTTCCCAAATTTAAAATTACAGAAAAATCTTATAAATTAAATTAAAAATACGTCAATAGAATTCAGGTCATAAAAGTAAAAATAGTTTTTGATTATTCATTTGAACCATTTATTATTATAAATAACTTGAAAATTGAATTTGCTGATATTATTTACCATTTAAAAGAAATTAACAAGTCCATTTAATCCATAGGATTAACATTCAATCTAAAATCCAAATATTTAAATCATTTTTCAATTAATTATTCACAATTCAAAGATTTTAAACAATCCATTTATCTAATTCAAGTTTTAAAGATTTTAAAGCAATATTTTAATAGTTAAAATTAATTACATATTCAAAATTAAATGACCAAAATCCTTGGTTGTGACATAAATTCTATTTAAATTATTTTGAATCCAAAAACGTCGAACATCCAAAAAAAAATTCCTTTTGAGCTCCGTTTACAATATAATATATATGGAAATTGGTCAAAAATCAATATGAATGTAATGACAGGACTCTGTTGTTCGATTCTTACTTCTACAAAATTTTCATTTTCAGTCTTATCTTATTTAAATAATTTATCTTATCTTCTTTTATTTGTTTCTTATTAATTTTTGTGGGGTGTACTTTCTTCCCCTTAAGATTTCGCCTTTGAAATCTTTCCAAGGGGAAGACAACGTAACGTGCAATAAACATCCATATTATAAAACGAAGTTATCTACACAATCATCTACCCAACAAAACGTGTAACATGATCATGTATGAAAATATAATATAAGTGATCCCAATCCTAGCGTGAATGCAAGTGTCACGACATATCGGCATATATGCAAACATCTTAAACATGTAAAACATATTCTATATGAGTGCAAAAGTTACAGCAAAAGTGCAGCAAGCATATCCTTCCATCCAATCTTGCAATCATGATGCAACTAAAATTTAGTTTTAGAGAGAAAATTTTTTGAACGAAAAACTTAGGAAGAGAAGCCCTTATACTTTCCCTTGGATTTTTCCTACGTTGTACTTGAACCAGCCTAATTTCTTTGTTACTGAGTTTCCTAGTCTTGTGCTCCATACTACGTGCAATGGAGCTGAGATGCTATTAGATCCACCTCAGTGTCCCACAATTAGTTAGGCTACACCACCTAGATGTGCTATGAAAGCATTTCCTCAAGTGCGAAACGTGACAAATATCATGGATTCCTGCCAACTTATCCAATAGCTTCATGCGGTAAGCAAGTTTTCCTATTCTTTCTAACATTGGGAAAGGCCCAACAAATTTTGGTGCCAACTTTCTCAACTTTCCAAATCTCATGACCTTTCTAAGAGAAGAAACTTTAACAAACACCATGTGTTTATTTCAAACTCTAACACTTTTTTTCTCTTGTCTACATAGGATTTTTAGCGGTCACATGCGACCTTTATTCACTGCCTTATCAATCTAGCTTTTCTTTTTAGCACGTCAAATACCTAGTGGAAAACTTTGTCACCTTCTTCCACATCCATGTTCAGAAGAAAATTCTCTCCGTGTCCTTATTGATCTTTTCTCCTCCCATGCAACGAACGAGATTTTTAACCCTCGAAAATCGACAGTAACACATCCTTGGTTTTTATGTGCCATAAATCCAAGTGTTGGAAACTCGATCGTTTAAGGGTAAGAAAGAAAATAAAGTCAAAACAGAATCTGAAACGAAAGGAAAAACATGTGCATAACATATAATCTTTATAGTGGAAATTTTAAGCACCTTTATCAGAGTTAAACATAGGCAGGTACGAATATCAGTCTTTCCAAATGCAGAATATAATGATACACAAGTGTAGTGGTAACAGATAACAATCTTCAACAAAATATTCTTACTTTATGCTTCGAGCTCAATCTAGATTTCTTCTAACTAAAACCGACTACTAGGCTGCCTGGGAAAATTAGGGCACTCACAGTTTAAGGGAAAAGAGAAATAAACTCCAGGTCGGTCATGTGACTAGTTTGAGAAACTCAAAATACGAATATTTGAAACCAAAGGATATCCCATAAGACCATGCCTATGTAAACACATAACAGATTTTTAACTTAAGACAACCAAAACGTTTGCAAGGAAAAATTTGGGGATACTATTTTTAATGACATTCTTTGAAAAATGTTTTCAAATAAACATTCTAAAATAACCAAAATTGTTACATTGGTTAAATTTTATGACATAATAGGTTTACGACTAAGTTTAATGGAACTTATCGGAAAATGGATTTCCATACAATGGTAAGTAAAGGACTACCTTCCATACAGTACATCTCTAGAGGAATGTAATAATGATACACAAACAATCCTCCACATCTGGCAAGATCGATCTATCCCTACATTCGCTTTATTCCTACATCATACATGGCTTGGATAGAAAAAAATATGGCATCACCTCAATCGTAACAGTCCTAACCGGGGCTCCATTGCATACACTACATGCACGACATATAGCGATTAATCTAGAAAGGTGATGATCATACCCTAATGTTCGTGGACCCCATTGCCTTACCTAGTATTATGTTTAAGCTATTACCGGTTGATGAGTCTTAACGTAGCGATTACTTTTCGCAAAGCACATATCACTCTGAATGCTACATTGCTAATTGATAATTGTACAACTGTTTTCTACAAACATATAACTCTTGGACTCGTACGTCTCAAGAAAGTGTGTTAAGCTAAGAGAAGTTGCTTTCTCAGCCACCAAATAGATGATACGTTCATAAAGATCAATTTTTACGTAATTACAAATGCAACGTCAGACATTCATCCATACATATTGTCTCGGAACAGGACAAGCCGAAGGAACTCTCCTACCACATTCTATCGGGGATTAACTATGGGATAAGTAGCGAGGAGCCCTTACTTCGAAGGTCTCAAATGAAGAACTACTGTCATATAAATATGATAGGGGAATTTTCCCTCGAGGGTTGACAAGAAGTCACACGTTCCATCTTCCAAATCATATCATCTCATGTCTTTTATTTTTGAACATCTAAATTGGTTCGAAGTGGTCTTCGGATTGGAATCGCCTAAATCCGACCTCAATTCCTAAGAACCAATCATCGATAAAAGAAATGTTAAGTTAGTAGGGAATTATTCTTTTGATGTATTACTTCCTTTTTATCAATAATATCTTCAATAGATATATCTTTAGAACATTTCTTTCCAGCAAATACGGAATCATTGAACCTCTCTTTGAAAAATTATTTATTCATATCATAAAAAGGATTTCATATATCAAGAATAATTTTTTTTGATTGAGTTAAAACCATGTTATCTAGGATGTTCATCCAAAATCAGTAAATATTAAGTGAGAAGAATTCATAAAAATCATGTAATTCACTCAATATCAATTTTTGTATTCAACAAGTATTATGGGCGGAATAAAGGCGAAATCACCATTTAAATTCCACGAACAGTACGAGTTCCGTCTTCGAAATTTAATATAAGTATATGGAGATATCTTCATAAAATCCAAGTTATTTATATTTGGAAAATCATATCCTTTACATCTTGGAAAATTTTGATCCGAATAAATCAAATTTACTATTCCTTATGTCTAGCTAGTCGGGATAGCAGGGAGAGCTTAACTGGTTTTCCAAACTCAAGCCTAGACACTATCTCTCTATCACACATAAGGTGGTGAAGTTATTTGATCGACTCTAAATCTTTTAACATACTCAACTAACTTTTAATTATTTATTTAACCACTTCACAAATCCTTCAGAACACTTTTAAAATATTAATCATTCAAAAATATTTACAAGAGATTTGGAAAAGAATAATTGCATTTAAAACTGTATTTCAAAAGTAATCGAAATGTGTAGCAAAAAGTGCTGCGGATGGTGCTTTTTAAGTTGTATTTATCTAAATGACATTTCTATTGTTTGGGAATTCATGTTTATAATTCATATCATTTAAAAACATTTTTAAAAAACTTATAATTTAATTCATATTTTTGGACAATTTTAAAATATCATTTTTAAAGAAATCCTTTTAGGGATTTTGAACTACAAAACTACAAAACCGTAATTTTTTTTCGAAAACTTGTTTTACGAGTGCGAACCCATGTTAAGATTACGCTGGCTAGTATATAATTCTAGTAACGGTGTATTTTTTAGATTTTATAGTATATGAAGATGAAAGCACGTCTGTGACCTTAGCGTAGTGGTAAAAACGCTAGGCTATTGGTGACAAGGTCGGCAGTTCGATCCCTACTTCTGGTATATTCAACTGTGCGTTGTCATAATTCTTGCAGACTTGTGTGCTGCATACTTTGTAAATATAAGTACCTAGTTTCAAGAAAAAGATGAAAGGACATATTCATGGGATGTAGATTTTTAGAATAATTTTTTCGTGAATACTACTAATAAAAATGTATGGATAAATCTACTTAAATAGTCTTGACCCATATAGAGTGTAATTAATATTTTAGAGCGCAACGCCTTTATATAGAAAAGGTTACATCAACTATCAACTGTTCCTTACTTGGTAAGCACAATACTACTTAGCATGTTATTTAATTAATTTTCAAATGCAGTTTACAATGGTTCAACTTAGTTTTATCCTATTTTTAACATATAAAGCTAAATATTTATAAAATTTTGTGTGATAATAGCGTTCTAAACCTTGAGTAGAGAAATTATGCTTCAAATGAGACAACATTTAAATTCGGCTTGGTGAAACAATATTTTGATTATTACACATTTTGACATTATACTATACTAATTAAATTAGAGAAAATATTATAGTACTTTTTAAACATCGTGTTCTTTAATGCATATAATATAATATGACGTGAGCATATATATAAAATGAGTAGTCAAATTTTGTATCTTTTGCATCTAGAGTATCATTTTGTTTTATAAATCATGCAATAATTTGTTAACTAACAATTATGTATATAATACTCATTGTATTATTATTACCATATAAAGCTTCTTAAAAAAACTTAACTGGTTAATTATACATATTCCAAAGTTGATGATTCCAACTAATTAAACATTATCCTTGTTTGTTTCAACTAATCTGAATAGCTATAAAACATGATTTAATAAGCGTATATTTTTGAAATTTACAATGAATTAAAATTAAAAATTAGTTTTAATCCATCAAAAAATTAAATGTTGTATTAAAATAAAAGTGGGACCAATTGATTAGCATTAATAAGAATTAGGATGATTTAGTGGACGATTATGATTTTAGGTTAGAGTTGGAGGTTAGGGTGTTTTGGACAAATTGGATTAGAGGTTGGAAAGGAAGTAATTATGTAATGTATTGTTTTTTATATATTTTCCATAATTATTAATTAATTATTATTAATTTAGGGTATAGTATGGAATAGGAAGTATTATTGATAATTTACCAAAAAAGTTCAAAAATTCGAAAAAAGGGATTATATTCGACTTGTCTTTGAAAAATAGAACATGATTAATACATCTTTAAAAAAGCGACATTATTTAAGTCCAAACGCTAATCATTACACCGCGGATGTAACAACCCAAAATTTGACCCACAATAATTAATTCGTTAATTAATTAAATGATAAAATAACTTTGTGAATTTATTAGAATATAGCTAGAGAGTTGCACCATTGTGTCTGTGGTAATTTTCCAATTAATTTCCATATATAGAATGTCATAATCCGAACTATTATGACTAAGATAAGAAATCAACAAGAATAGGAAGAAAAAGAATATGAGGAGGTCGACCTAAAGGTCGACCATCCCACTGTCTAGGTCGACCGGCAAGTCGACATAGCATGGTGGGTGGTCGACCCTTAGGTCGACCCACCTCAAGTGAATGAACGAAGGATTCATTCCTTCATTCCAATAGCTAGTGAACACATCATTTTGTATTTTTTTTCTATCTGGTCCTTCCCTGCTTCCATTCGATAGCTCCTATTCAGCCTATGACGTGGTTGCATCCTGTTCAATCTCGAAATCCAATGGTCTGAGATCCACTAACCCCACTATAAATAAGAACCTAGGCCTAGCTCTTTTTCTCATTCTAGATTTTCTCCATTTTGGTTGACATCTTCAGGAAGGACCCTAAAGGAAAAAATTTCCAAGGAGAGAATCTTTTTAATAAAAATATTAAACAACCCAAGTGGATCCTGGATTGCCAAAGGAGGAGTAAAGGACTGCAGGTGTGTGATTGTAATTATTTTAGATTTTTAAGTAATTTAAAATAATGGAGTTTTAAATAGTTGTAGTTTTACTATGATTTTGGAACAAGCTTTTAGCAGTTTATTTACAGTTTTAGAATTATTTTCAGTCTATTTCTATTTAGTTATTCTTTTTAGTTATTTGTAGTTTATTATTGTTAATTATAGCTTTTCAATCTATTTACTATGTTTAAATTTATTTACTATTATTTGTGCTTTATTACAACTTTTTCTACGTTTTGGATTTTCTTCTGTAGTTGTCAGTTTTCTTCTATTTCTCTTCTCTCTTCACGAATGGATTAGAATAGATTAAATGCGAATATGGATTAAATAATAAGAATACTGAAATTACGGAAAACAAAATGTAAAGGTAAGACGGTAATAAAATGGAATTGGACTAAAATTGAGATAATTACAGCTTAATTATGATATAAATATTGGACTTGGACTGAATTAAAGATATTGGCCTAGTTATAACTTTCTTTTATAACTAAAAAGAGTAAATGATGAAAAAAGCTTATTTTTACACTTAGACCATGGGTTAAGTTAATAAGCATAATTATAACTTAGGTTATAATAAAGAATAGGACATGAAAGTTGCTTATCTTAAGACTTAGAACAAGTTGATAAGCAAATGTCGTAAGGATATCGGTAGAGGCTTATTTAAAAAGACTTATACCAAGTTAATAAACAAAGATAGAAGTAAGATCCATACTGACAGCATTCCCCTTATGCTGTTTAGGGTAGATAAGTGATCAATAATTAAAAAGTAGGATCCATACCAGCAACATTTCTCTTATGTTGATTAGGGTAGATAAGCGATCAATTATTAAAAAGTAGGATTTGTACCAGCATCATTCCACTTATGCTGTTTAAGGTAGATAAGTTGGTAAAAGTTAAGAAGTAAGATCCATACCCGCATCATTTTTCTTGGGACATGCTTATGTTGTTTAGGGTAGATAAGAGGTCAATAATTAAAAGACTAAGTCATGGGGATTTGGAAAAGGGACGCAACTAGATTTGTTTGACAGGACCGGTACCAACAACATTTCCTATTTTCTATGGACACGGTGCTCACAATAGCCTAAAGTGAGATGAGGGCACGCTTATGCTGTCTAGGGTAAATAAAAGGTCAAAAGGGGGAGCAATAGATAGTGCGAACCAGGAGTGACCGAGCATGTGGCACTGATGAGGGGAGATAAGTCGCCATTTAGTTCCAAAACGCTTGGTAGGTGTTTTCCGTAGACACTGCTGTCTTCTGTTTAGGACAATAGGGTCTGATCCACAGTGTACACATTAGTAGAAGGTCGATCAAAGGGTAGAATTATGACTTTAGCCAAATTAAAATAAGATTAGAAATTCATCCTAATCAGAGTAGTTATCTAAGACAAGTGCAAACAATCAAAGTTACCTAATCGAATTAATTAAGCAATGGTTAAATCTTATTTATTATCAGCCTTATCTTTCTTTCTATTTCCTTGGTTTCTTTTTTTTATACTAGAACTATTGTAAAGTCTACTACCTTAACTTTGCTTAAGAATTCTAGTAATTACTATGATTCACTAGACTTTTAGTCTGACCCACTCCTCTATTTTCCCCTTTTCCTCCCATAGGCAATCAAAGGAGAGGAAGTAGATTGCAGTGCTTGGAGTTTTCTTGGAGAAGATTCTACTATTTATTTCCTACTTTTATTTTAGTTTTTCTTCCTTTGTATTGGCACTTAAGAGGAATATTTACACTCTGATTTCTGTTGAGACTATGAGTATTTATTTCATGAGACATTTTGGGTTTTCAGACATGTATGTTGTATTTAGTATTCTTCTTATTTGGATTTTGCAGCAATTACGAAGTTTTTGTTTTGAATAAGTTATTATTTCAGTTTCTTTCGTTTTTACCTATTTTTGTCTTGTGAATCTTAGTCTTTATTAGTTTCATTTATATTTGCAACGCATCATGCCTTTTAATGTGTCTTTTTAGGTATATTAAGAGGTGTGTAGTGTTTCATTTAGTATCAGAGCTTAAGGTTACAAGATTCCTAAAAAATTATTTTAAAAATAAACTATCTTTTGGAATAACTTATTTTTGAAAATATTTTTTAGAAAAAACTCCCATAAATGTTTTTAATAATAAAAGAGTTTTTACAAAAATCCCCCAATAAGTCTAATTTATTCTCCCTTTGAATCTTTCCTAAACAATCTCTTTCTTCTGTAGAATGGCTGATCCCTCGAACCTTCCCGAGGGCATTGCAGTATCAGTCTGGTTTTGTAGGTACTTACAAGCCATGACTCCAGAGGTGCACCGGCCAGCACCTAATCCTGCACGAGCAGGTGGGAACCCTATTAACCCACCTATTGCCATCAATTTCTCTAAGATTTGAAAGCATTTTGCAAGTCTGGGAGGAAAGACTTTTTTGGGTAAGGAGGCTTTTGTGGAGGCAAGATCTTGGCTTAGAGACACAAAGAGGATATACGGACTATTGGGATTGGAAGATCGACAGCAAGTTCAGCTAGCATCTTGGCAGCTAAAAGAAGAGGCTTCATATTGGAGGAAGGTGATTGAGTTAGAAGAAAGAGAGGTGACTTGGAATGGATTTTGGTAGCGATTCGATAGGAAGTTTTTGTCTCATGCAGAGGAGAGTGTTCAGTTACAGCGGTTTATCAATTTGAAGCAAGGAAGTTCATTCGTGAAGGGGTACTTCAATCATTCAATGAATTATCATGGTTCGGAATGAAGTTGGTTAATACGATGCATAAGAAAGCTATGAAGTTTGTGAAGGGATTGAATCAGCCTCTTCAGGGATTGTTGTTGACTCAGGTGCCGATGGGAGCTACATATGAGTCTTTAGTTGTGATGACACTTATGTCTGAAGCTGCTAAGGAGGAAGAGTTTAAGGAGGGCCCTAAGTCGGAATGTGTAACGACCCAGAATTTTATTTAATTAAAATTTGAATATTTAATTAATTTTAAATATTAATAAGTGAATTTATAAGTCGAACAAATTTTATTTCGAATAATTGGATTTAATTGGATAATTAAATCGATAATTTAATATGTTAAATTATGGAAATAATTGAAAATTGGGTAAAATGTGATTGAAAATGATTTGTAAAATCTTATTTTATCATAATGGAGTTAGAACGATATTTTAGAACTTTTAAAATCGAATTAAAAGTTAATTTGTGAAAATTGAATATTTTAATAATTAATCGACTAGTGAAAATAGTTAATTTTTGAACAGTCTCAGAATTGGACGAGACCAGTTCCATTGGATCCGTAATAGTTAATTATTACCGGATTTCAATTTTTGTAGCAATCGGAGTTATCATTTGATCGTGGCAGCTCGAAACGCATCGAATTATTTTTAATTTTAATTTGGCGTGTTAAAATGGCCATTTTTCAAAAAGTCTCGGATTTCGACGAAACCAGTTTCATCGGATCCGTAATGTGATATTATTGTAAGGTTTCAAATTTCGTGTCAATCGGATTTACCGTTTGTCCGGTACAAGTTAAAACGCCTAGAAAATTGTTTAAATCGGTTTAATTTAAATTGAACGTTTATAGCCATAACTCGCACAGATGTCCGAATTAGCTTTCGAAACCTGTTCCATTGTGTCCGGAACGCGGGGTAAACCCTAGAAACGCTGGTTACGGCGCGTAAATCGGAGTTCGGAATTCCCGGATGAATAGTGATTGAAAAATTTCCTATAAATACACCTTAAAATCACAAAAATAAAAAAAAATAAAAAAACAAAACCCTAATTCCTATGTCCAGCCGCCAGTTGCAACCGAAGGCTAGGAATTCATTTCGATTTTCTTCCAATATCTTCAAATCCAAGCATTAATTCAACAATCTTCCAACATGAAACTTGTAAAGCACAACACGAACTACGAATCCAACGGTTGTGATTGAGAACAGGGCTGTGGATCGACGAAAATATGGGTTTGAATGGCCGAAAGTCATGCGTGTTTTTCAAGGTGTAGAAGGGGCCGAGCTTCGTGGTGTTCATGCTGAAGGTAGCTCTTGGTGAGAGCTTCGAAGTGGTGGTAGTATGATGGAGTATCGATGCTTGTGGGCGGAGCAAAAATTAACCCTAATACTTGAAGTTGGGTTCGGCCGTTATCAGGGAGGTCGCGTGAACGTGAAGGAGAAAGGGGGGACGCACGGTCCAGATCCTAGCATCATGAAATCAACGGCCTGAAACTAGTGTGGGTTTTAATTATAAAATTTATGTTGAAATTATTATATAAATATTGTGTAAACTTGTAAATTGCGTATCTTTTTCATACGAGGTCGAAAACACGCGAAACAAGAAGCGTTGGAATCGTATGGACGAGCACTACGCGATAGAGTTGGATTGGAGTCGTTTGGAGTTAGTGAGAATTTCGGATAAAATTAAACGTCCGTTTAATTTTATTCGAAATAAATTGCTAAAACGAAATTGAAATCAAGGTGAGAACTTCTCACTCAATCGAATCAGTTTCGATTTTATTTTAAATAGTTAGATTTAAAATATTTGAATGCATGTTTGAATGATGATTGATATCTATTGATTGTTAAAATAGACATTATGCGCCGTTAGTAAGCGGATGTTATTTATTAAAAACATATACCGCGAATATTTCATAAACAGTGAAATTGGTATTATATATAATAGCAATATATATATATTGGCATATGCATATATTGGAGTTATTGATTTCCCGCATTTTTTAGCGGATGAGACCCTATTGCACCGTCTATTAAGCGGATAATATTTTAAATCCCATATACCGCGATAATTTCGTACCGGAGCGAAATTGGTATTGTGCTAATGTTTGTGGATGCCGGAAAACAGGTTGGAGGGATCCAACAGGATTCCTTAACAGTATTTATTTGATTTTGAATATTTTGATATTCGTTGATTATCATATCGATATATGATATCGTTGTTGTCGTGATTGACTATTTGGTGTGTAGCATCATTGAACCAAATTTTGGGATTTTAAAATGTTTTTAAAGTGATTTATGAAAGTATACGTTTATAAAATATTTTTGGAATTGATCCATTTTAAATAAATAAACGTTATAATTTTTAATGTTATAAAAATTATGATTTTTGAGAAATATAGTTAACGGTTGATTTTTGAAAATATGAGGCTAATGATTTTATAAAATAGTTTAATCGGGATTTTTGAAATTATAAAGGAGATTAAAGATGTTTTAAAAGAATAATATAAATTGATTTATATAAAAAGATTTATAAATTGATAATTTATAAATGAAAATATTTGAATTATAAAACGAGTTTTTATAAGTGTTAGAATGAATTGTGAATGAATTTCATAAATGAATGAAATTTATAAAATTATAAACGGTGAAGTTATGAAAGGAATTTTATAAGCAGTAGGTTTATAAAATTTGTAAAGTTATCTGAAGAATAGATTTGGATAAATAATTGAATCTTATAAGTTATAAGATTTATAATTATGAAGTTCAAAGGAACGATTTTTCAAACAAATAGATTATAAGTATTTAACTTATAATGTGAACCTTTGATATATAATTGAGTTATGAATTGAATATAGGGAAATAAAGGAATTTATAAACGTTGTTTTAAAAATTCGCAACGACTTATTTTGATAAGTAAATTATTATAACTTATTTATGGAGTTATATTCACGTTTTAGACAGTGAATAATCCTTTAAGTTAAAAAGAATAGAAATGATGAAATTGGTTAACGTAGTATATTCACGTTTTTGAATAGTGAATAACATGTTAAGGAAAATGTTTTAGATGTGATGTTTTAAATAGAATTAAAACGATCTAACGATAATTTCAAAAGGTGTTAAGATTCGAAACCATAGATTTCAACATTCATTGTTGAAATAGACGTTTTCGAGAAATAGAAGGAAACGGTGGACTATAACACTGTTGTTATAGTAAATGATTTCCGAAAGGAAATGTTTTGTATAGTATTGGGATTTATATATCTATTTTAATTTCGAATCCCTATACTAGTGATTTTGGGTTGTCGTAACGATGTTTTACGCAACATTCGTTTTGGCCCAAATAAATATGTTTAAGAGAATGATTTCCTTAAAGAATGAAATATATACTTAATCTCGATTTAAGTATATTGAATATTTCCCAAGTGTTGAAAATAAATAAAACTTGTGAATTACTTATGAATAAATAAGTATGGAAATGTTTTCCAATATAAAGTGAATATTGAGAATTTATCTTTTTGAAGATAAATTGAAATGAATAATTGAAATCGTATATGCATGGATATTTTGGAATATAAATTCACTATGGAATTTATAAAAGAAAGGGGAACTTGTTTAAAAATAAATGTTGATTTATTTTTGAAGTATTGAAAATAATATATCTTGTAAAGATATTTTGGAAAATAAATAATTTGGAAAATTATTTGGAAAACTGGTGATGTGTGCATATCCATTGATAGTTCAATAACCGACTATCAATATTTCCCTTTGAATGGGTAATTGATGTGATTTGTTTGAATTTGAATGCCACACTTATTTTTGAGTAAGCGCTCACTATTCGGGTTAACCGGGAAAGGACCATGGGGTCGTATAACCCATTCCGAATATGTGATACGTCGTTATGAATTGCATTTGAAGACCGGTGTTGAAGACCGGATCTTTTTGAAAGCGAAAGGACAACTCGTCGATTGTCTTTGCACCGAGTAGCTACGGTATAGAGACTCCCTATGTGATGGGAAGTCCGGACGTGATTAGAGATTATCCGGATTGCAAGGACTTCTTTGTAAGTGCCTTCGGTTTTGTTCGAGCACGGAACAGACTTGTATGGATTGTATGTCTGACATTACAAATTGAGATATAAAGCAGATTTCTTTTAAATATATTTCTGTTGGTGGCGGAAAATTTATTCTCTTAGCTTAACACCCTTCTCTGAGACGTACGAGCTCAGAGGTTATGTAGTTGAAGGTTATCAGCGATATATTCCCAATTTGGTAATGTGACATGCTGAGTGTTGCTGTGAAATGATCATTGTGTTGATTATTTGTGATAGGATCATTTATTTGATCGTCTATTTTGGTGATCATTTCTATGATCATTTGTTGACCCAAAGCATGGCTTTTGTATAAAGTATGTTTTTGTGGACGTGACTTCGTGGAGCCTCACAAACCGGTAACGGTCGAAACAGGAATTCTGCGGCAAGGTTTCCAGGGATCGCTTCCCTAGGGTATGACCATTCCTTCTGGAAAAGGGTAGTATCATGGTATGGAGCCCAGATACTTACTCATGTTGAAAACACTTTATGATTGTGTGATGATGGTGACGAGCGCTCGTTTAAAGGTTCCAAAGGACCGAGGGTGACATATCTGAGGGTTTGTAATATCCCTTGGGAAAAGGGGTTCCCGGCTTTGTTTAGCAGAGAACGGTGGTTCTCGGGGCGTCCTTCCAGAGGCGTTTCCATGTGGCAATGGGAAGTTCCTTGGCCTGACCATTTGTTGGAAAATCCATTCTTCAAATACGAGCCTTGTACGGTTTTAGTTGTATAACCTGCCATGGAATATGGTGGTAACCCGCTATTGAACATGGTAGCTATAGTAGGCATAGTTCGAAATGTCTATGTCGGCTAAGATTTATATCTTTATTTTCGAAATTAATTTTCTCTACACTATGCACTAGTAATAATATCAAATGTTCTTTTTAATGCGTATCAAGCATCTTTGACTATCATAAGGAGAAATCTCCTCCGATTCTGCGTTTGCATTGTGTGTGTGTGCGGGAGGCCTTATGGTAGTCTCATTTTTAAAAGCATTGCGAATTGACTTTAAAAATATTCCTCTATTTTGTTTTTAAAGATAAATAAACTGTTTTGAGTTCTCACACCAGTCACATGACTGACTCGGAGTTTATTGTTTTCCTTCCTAAATTCTGGGTGCCCACCAATTTCCACACGGGCAGTTAAGAGTTAGGTTTATCAGGATATTCTGGAGTTGCTGGAGGCAAGCTGGATGGAATGGCGTATTACTAGTATATAGTATTTCTTTTTCCGCTGCACTGTTTGTTGTTGTTGTTGTTGTACACTCTGAAATGTGATGTAATGTAATAACTGATATAGTTCTTTGTTTAAAGATTATTCATTTATCTATTATATGTTGTTCCGCTGCGAATTGTGAGATTCTGATGTTGTTCTGTTGTTTTCTATTCCGTTCTATGTTCTATTCTCTTTTCTCTCCATCTTCTATCTACTTCTCTCTCTTTTTCTATTCTTTTTCTTTTTCTTAAAACATTGATAATTCGTATTTCTGTTCATCTTGAATTAATCTATGGAGATTAGTGTGTATTCAAGGGGTACGGATTTACGGGTCGTCACAGGTGGTATCAGAGCATATGGTTAAGCGGCAACCATGGTTCTGTTGGGTATTACTCATTAGAGATAGAGTCAGCAGTACTATAGAATGAGTTGAGTGTAATAATAGCTATGAGTGCGTATTTGTTAGTGAATATAAAATTGTTTTATATTGTGATGATTGGTTTATTGAGTGGCATATGAACCTTCGTCAGCACGGTCTGTACAACTATGCCGAAGGGGTTTATAAACATTTGTATAGAACAATTCGACATAATATTGTTTTAAAATTGGGTAAATGAAATAATTTTACTTGAGTATATTTTACATATAAAGAAATAATTTTTTTCAGAATTATTAAAGTGTATATAAGTTGATTGTTTAGATGTTTGAATAATCTAAATTGAAGAAGAATTGTATAAGCAAATGAATTATAAGAATTGAATTATAATTAAAGTGATTTACAATTGTGAAATAAACTTATATATATAAGAAGTGAAACTATATGAATATATTTATGAATATGAGTTGTAAATAAAAATGAATTTAAAGTTAAATGGAAATATAACTTAAGAGATGTTGAATGAAGTTGATATTAGTATCAAAGTAAATTAATAAAGTGAAGTGATAGATATGAACTTAAGTTATGTAAATGAAATTCAACTTTAGAAATTGAATTGAATTAATGAATTGAATGTTAATCAATGGAATGTAAATTTAGTTGATATGGAATAATGAATGTAAGTGTTAATTCATTAAAATCTAATGTTATTGGAAGTTGAATAGTTGAATGAAAATCAATTAATTAAACCAATTGAAAGCAAAGGAATTTGGTTGTAATTAATATACATTGATTGTTATATGATGGTTAGTTGATTATATATAATTCATTAAGTGTTAATGAAATTGAAAGCTAAAGTAATTGAAATTCAATTGGAAGTTAAATGAATCTTAAATGGAATTGAATTTGATTTGGAAGTGTACCAACTTGAATATGAATTAGTGAATATAACTAATTGAAAATGAATGTTAGTAAACATCCACTGTTAATGAATCAAATGTGATTAAATTGAAAACCTATTTCATTGAATATTAATGAGAATATGAATGAATATTTATTGGTTATGAATGTTAGATGGATGATAGTTGGTTGATGGTTGAATATATAGCTTTTTTTTCATTTGCTATGTTGACATATATAGTTATTATGTTGCTATATATTGTATATTGATACTATTGTCTATATACATGTTCTCATGTTGTTTGTTGAGTGATTAGTAGGTGCGGATTGCGTTTGCTTCGCATTTGGAGCTCGCTTTCGCGCTATATTAGCTGTATATGCTCGCTAATAAAATATAAGGTACATATCTCGGATTACATACCGTACTTTGGTACTTTTTTCCCTTCGGGATGCCTCATTACTTGATGAGATGTATATTTGTGATATATATACTGTCATTTTTTTCCGGATCGAGCCGCGCAAAGGAGACTATGACGAATTTTTCCGAAAATTTAAGGCGTTAGAAAAAATTTGAGAAAATTGGAAATTTTTTGAAAATTATAACTTTGATTTGGAATTGAAAGTTAAACAATAGTAGTTGTTTTTGAAAAGATAACTAAGTATGATTTGAAAACTTAGTAAGTTATTATAAGAAATTTAATTATGAATTTTGGAAAGTTAATAAATTCTGTAACTTTTCTTACTTGTTAATTTCGAGGACGAAAAGGGGGAAGATTGTAACGACCCAGAATTTTATTTAATTAAAATTTGAATATTTAATTAATTTTAAATATTAATAAGTGAATTTATAAGTCGAACAAATTTTATTTCGAATAATTGGATTTAATTGGATAATTAAATCGATAATTTAATATGTTAAATTATGGAAATAATTGAAAATTGGGTAAAATGTGATTGAAAATGATTTGTAAAATCTTATTTTATCATATTGGAGTTAGAACGATATTTTAGAACTTTTAAAATCAAATTAAAAGTTAATTTGTGAAAATTGAATATTTTAATAATTAATCGACTAGTGAAAATAGTCAATTTTTGAACAGTCTCAGAATTGGACGAGACTAGTTCCATTGGATCCGTAATAGTTAATTATTACCGGATTTCAATTTTCGTAGCAATCGGAGTTATCATTTGATCGTGGCAGCTCAAAACGCATCGAATTATTTTTAATTTTAATTTGGCGTGTTAAAATAGCCATTTATCAAAAAGTCTCGTATTTCGACGAAATCAGTTTCATCGGATCCGTAATGTGATATTATTGTAAGGTTTCAAATTTCGTGTCAATCGGATTTACCGTTTGTCCGGTACAAATTAAAACGCCTAGAAAATCGTTTAAATCGGTTTAATTTAAATTGAACGTTTATAGCCATAACTCGTACAGATGTCCGAATTAGCTTTCGAAACCTGTTACATTGTGTCCGAAACGCGGGGTA
Organism: Allium cepa; assembly: GCA_030765085.1. Taxonomy (NCBI): domain Eukaryota; kingdom Viridiplantae; phylum Streptophyta; class Magnoliopsida; order Asparagales; family Amaryllidaceae; genus Allium; species Allium cepa. The sequence goes on from CM060932.1 coordinate 379,961,417, forward strand.
AACCCTAGAAACGCTGGTTACGGCGCGTAAATCGGAGTTCGGAATTCCCGGATGAATAGTGATTGAAAAATTTCCTATAAATACACCTTAAAATCACAAAAATAAAAGAAAAAAAAAAACAAAACCCTAATTCCTATGTCCAGCCGCCAGTTGCAACCGAAGGCCAGGAATTCATTTCGATTTTCTTCCAATATCTTCAAATCCAAGCATTAATTCAACAATCTTCCAACATGAAACTTGTAAAGCACAACACGAACTACGAATCCAACGGTTGTGATTGAGAACGGGGCTGTGGATCGACGAAAATATGGGTTTGAATGGCCGGAAGTCATGCGCGTTTTTCAAGGTGTAGAAGGGGCCGAGCTTCGTGGTGTTCATGCTGAAGGTAGCTCTTGGTGAGAGCTTCGAAGTGGTGGTAGTATGATGGAGTATCGATGCTTGTGGGCGGAGCAAAAATTAACCCTAATACTTGAAGTTGGGTTCGACCGTTATCAGGGAGGTCGCGTGAACCTGAAGGAGAAAGGGGGGGCGCACGGTCCAGATCCAAGCATCATGAAATCAACGGCCTAAAACTAGTGTGGGTTTTAATTATAAAATTTATGTTGAAATTATTATATAAAAATTGTGTAAACTTGTAAATTGCGTATCTTTTTCATACGAGGTCGAAAACACGCGAAACAAGAAGCGTTTGAATCGTATGGACGAGCACTACGCGATGGAGTTGGATTGAAGTCGTTTGGAGTTAGTTAGAATTTCGGGTAAAATTAAACGTCCGTTTAATTTTATTCGAAATAAATCGTTAAAACGAAATCGAAATCAAGGTGAGAACTTCTCACTCAATCGAATCAGTTTCGATTTTATTTTAAATAGTTAGATTTAAAATATTTGAATGCATGTTTGAATGATGATTGATATCTATTGATTGTTAAAATAGACATTATGCGCCGTTAGTAAGCGGATGTTATTTATTAAAAACATATACCGTGAATATTTCATAAACAGTGAAATTGGTATTATATATAATAGCAATATATATATATATATATATTGGCATATGTATATATTGGAGTTATTGATTTCCCGCATTTTTTAGCGGATGAGACCCTATTGCGCCGTCTATTAAGCGGATAATATTTTAAATCCCATATACCGCGATAATTTCGTACTGGAGCGAAATTGGTATTGTGCTAATGTTTGTGGATGCAGGAAAACAGGTTGGAGGGATCCAACAGGATTCCTCAACAGTATTTATTTGATTTTGAATATTTTGATATTCGTTGATTATCATATCGATATATGATATCGTTGTTGTCGTGATTGACTATTTGGTGTGTAGCATCATTGAACCAAATTTTGCGATTTTAAAATGTTTTTAAAGTGATTTATGAAAGTATACGTTTATAAAATATTTTTGGAATTGATCCATTTTAAATAAATAAATGTTATAATTTTTAATGTTATAAAAATTATGATTTTTGAGAAATATAGTTAAAGGTTGATTTTTGAAAATGTGAGGCTAATGATTTTATAAAATAGTTTAATCGGGATTTTTGAAATTATAAAGGAGATTAAAGATGTTTTAAAAGAATAATATAAATTGATTTATATAAAAAGATTTATAAATTGATAATTTATAAATGAAAATATTTGAATTATAAAACGAGTTTTTATAAGTGTTAGAATGAATTGTGAATGAATTTCATAAATGAATGAAATTTATAAAATTATAAACGGTGAAGTTATGAAAGGAATTTTATAAGCAGTAGGTTTATAAAATTTGTAAAGTTATCTGAAGAATAGATTTGGATAAATAATTGAATCTTATAAGTTATAAGATTTATAATTATGAAGTTCAAAGGAACGATTTTTCAAACAAATAGATTATAAGTATTTAACTTATAATGTGAACCTTTGATATGTAATTGAGTTATGAATTGAATATAGGGAAATAAAGGAATTTATAAACGTTGTTTTATAAATTCGCAACGACTTATTTTGATAAGTAAATTATTATAACTTATTTATGGAGTTATATTCACGTTTTAGACAGTGAATAATCCTTTAAGTTAAAAAAAATAGAAATGATGAAATTGGTTAACGTAGTATATTCACGTTTTTGAATAGTGAATCACATGTTAAGGAAAATGTTTTAGATGTGATGTTTTAAATAGAATTAAAACGATCTAACGATATTTTCAAAAGGTGTTAAGATTCGAAACCATAGATTTCAACATTCATTGTTGAAATAGACGTTTTCGAGAAATAGAAGGAAATGGTGGACTATAACACTGTTGTTATAGTAAATGATTTCCAAAAGGAAATGTTTTGTATAGTATTGGGATTTATATATCTATTTTAATTTCGAATCCCTATACTAGTGATTTTGGGTTGTCGTAACGATGTTTTACGCAACATTCGTTTTGGCCCAAATAAATATGTTTAAGAGAATGATTTCCTTAAAGAATGAAATATATACTTAATCTCGATTTAAGTATATTGAATATTTCCCAAGTGTTGAAAATAAATAAAATTTGTGAATTACTTATGAATAAATAAGTATGGAAATGTTTTCCAATATAAAGTGAATATTTAGAATTTATCTTTTTGAAGATAAATTGAAATGAATAATTGAAATCGTATATGCATGGATATTTTGGAATATAAATTCACTATGGAATTTATAAAAGAAAGGGGAACTTGTTTAAAAATAAATATTGATTTATTTTTGAAGTATTGAAAATAATATATCTTGTAAAGATATTTTGGAAAATAAATAATTTGAAAAATTATTTGGAAAACTGGTGATGTGTGCATATCCATTGATAGTTCAATAACCGACTATCAATATTTCCCTTTGAATGGGTAATTGATGTGATTTGTTTGAATTTGAATGCCACACTTATTTTTGAGTAAGCGCTCACTATTCGGGTTAACCGGGAAAGGACCATGGGGTCGTATAACCCATTCCGAATATGTGATACGTCGTTATGAATTGCATTTGAAGACCGGTGTTGAAGACCGGATCTCTTTGAAAGCGAAAGGACAACTCGTCGATTGTCTTTGCACCGAGTAGCTACGGTATAGAGACTCCCTATGTGATGGGAAGTCCGGACGTGATTAGAGATTATCCGGATTGCAAGGACTTCTTTGTAAGTGCCTTCGGTTTTGTTCGAGCCCGGAACAGACTTGTATGGATTGTATGTCTGACATTACAAATTGAGATATAAAGCAGATTTCTTTCAAATATATTTCTGTTGGTGGCGGAGAATTTATTCTCTTAGCTTAACACCCTTCTCTGAGACGTACGAGCTCAGAGGTTATGTAGTTGAAGGTTATCAGCGATATATTCCCAATTTGGTAATGTGACATGCTGAGTGTTGCTGTGAAATGATCATTGTGTTGATTATTTGTGATAGGATCATTTATTTGATCTCTATCTTGGTGATCATTTCTATGATCATTTGTTGACCCAAAGCATGGCTTTTGTATAAAGTATGTTTTTGTGGACGTGACTTCGTCGAGCCTCACAAACCGGTAACGGTCGAAACAGGAATTGTGCGGCAAGGTTTCCAGGGATCGCTTCCCTAGGGTATGACCATTCCTTCTGGAAAAGGGTAGTATCATGGTATGGAGCCCAGATACTTACTCATGTTGAAAACACTTTATGACTGTGTGATGATGGTGACGAGCGCTCGTTTAAAGGTTCCAAAGGACCGGGGGTGACATATCTGAGGGTTTGTAATATCCCTTGGGAAAAGGGGTTCCCGGCTTTGTTTAGCAGAGAACGGTGGTTCTCGGGGCGTCCTTCCAGAGGCGTTTCCATATGGAAATGGGAAGTTCCTTGGCCTGACCATTTGTTGGAAAACCCATTCTTCAAATACGAGCCTTGTACGGTTTTAGTTGTATAACCTGCCATGGAATATGGTGGTAACCCGCTATTGAACATGGTAGCTATAGTAGGCATAGTTCGAAATGTCTATGTCGGCTAAGATTTATATCTTTATTTTCGAAATGAATTTTCTCTACACTATGCACTAGTAATAATATCAAATGTTCTTTTTAATGCGTATCAAGCATCTTTGACTATCATAAGGAGAAATCTCCTCCGATTCTGCGTTTGCATTGTGTGTGTGTGCGGGAGGCCTTATGGTAGTCTCATTTTTAAAAGCGTTGCGAATTGGCTTTAAAAATATTCCTCTATTTTGTTTTTAAAGATAAATAAACTGTTTTGAGTTCTCACACCAGTCACATGACTGACTCGGAGTTTATTGTTTTCCTTCCTAAACTGTTTTGAGGAAAGATAAGAAGGATGAGGATAAAAAGAAAGAAAGAGGAACTCAAAAGCAGATCAAGAAAAACGAGAAGTGCAATAGTTGTGGGATGGTTGGTCACTACACAAAGCACTGTAGGAAGGCAGCAATGAAAGGGAAGTGTTTAATTGTGGACAACCTAACCACTTTAGTAAAGCCTGTCCCTAGAAGACGAGGCAGGAAGCAAGCGCACCTGCGCCATCGATGTGGGCTTTGGATGCAGCGCCTTCTAAAAATGAACCGGATAGAGGTAGGGAAGTCCCAACCGAAGGTTTGATTTCTATTTTTGATTTTTCCATTCGGCTCTATTCGATTCTGGAGCATCACACTTTTTTATCTCTAATTCTCTTGTGGATTGTTTGCACTTGGACAATTTCTTTAATAGTAGACCCCATTATTGTTTCAAACGCCATAAGAGGATCATCATACTTGTCTGTGGTTTGTAGGGGTTTGAAAAATTTTATTCTAGGCGTAGAATTTGACTGTGATGCCTATGTTTTGGGATTTTCGGAGCATGGGATGATTTTAGAGATGGATTGGCTATCCACATATGAAGGTACATTAGATTGCGAGAGGAGAGTCGTTAGACTAGAAACATGCAGCGGTTGGACTCTCGAGGTTTCTTGTAACCAGCAGGGTTCAGTCATGTTGAGCTTCCTTTAGTCTTTTGATTCAACACTAGGAAAGCTAGATTCCGTCCCAGTCATTATCAATTTTTAGACATTTTAAGAAGGTTCTTCATGCGCTTCTTGTTTATCAGTTGATAGCAAAGTTTTTGAAGTGTCGCTTTTGGTGTAAGGAAATGAGATTTCCAAGATTTAGGAATAGTATTCCTAGGTGAGTAAGAATAAAATCCACTTTATCCCAAGCCCAATAAAATGAAAATTTTGAAATTTAAAAAGTTGAAAAAAAATTCTTTGTCAATATTTTCTTTTAAGAAAATAAATATGGGTTTTTGAAGAATGGCATGAAATTTATGTTGGGTTTTATATAATGAAAAATTGGAATTCTTTTTGAAGAATTATGTAGTGTGTGTTTGTGTGTAACTCACTAATTTCATTGTAAGTACACAAAGACTTTAAACATAAAAAACCTAGAGTATATCAAGTATCGAAAACGTGTTATACAACTTTTATTGTTGTAATAAATGTTTTCTTGAAAAATAAGTGGAGCATAGGCTATAACACTATTGTTATAGTAGTTGACTCCTAAGAGAAACGCTTTTACGTAAGTATATGAGATTTGTTAGTATTTATGTAAATCCATACATTAGTACTTTTTTAGGTTGTAGTAACATTGTTTACTCAACATCCGTTTTAACCCAAATAAAAATGTATTTTGAAAGGTAATTTCCAAGTATAGAAACAAAATGGTTGGTGAATTACACTTATTTTTAATAAGTATAAAGAAGTATTTTTGCAGTTATCGAAATATTAATACAGTTTTGAAATGAGTTTTTCTAAAAGGAAAATGTGTAAGTAAGATATTGGAAAATATTTATCATGGAAGAATATAAATTAGACATACTTTAATCTATTGGAATGAAAAGAATAATGATACGATTTTCTATGGAACCAATAAAATTGTTTTGTGCAAGTTACAAGGAATACATGAAAGAGATATATAAGGTATGAAAAGCAATATTTTTTGTATATCTTATTTTGAAAAATAAAATAAGTTTCTTGTAATTTCACATAAACATGAAATTCTCTTTTAAAAGGTTCATAGAAGATTTTAGCGTTAATAATTTCTCATTTTGGAAAGTAGTTCTAATTTAAGGTATAATAAGAAGATGTTTTGGAAACACATAAAAATAGCTTAAAGATATTTTAAAAAAAATGGTTTGGGGAAAAATAAATTAGTATTTGGAAATGAAAAACTTAATAAAAGTAGAATTTGAAAATTCAATTTTTTTTACAGAAAACTGAAACGGTGTTTAAAAGAAAATAAGGAAAAAGTTTTGGACTTGGAATTTGAAAGTTTCCCCCTTTAAGTTGGGAAATAGTGTAAAGTTACCAAATATTTTTGATTTTAATAGAAACTCAAAAATAACACTTTTTAAAGACAAAGATTTTGGGATTTTATGTATAAAAATCTAGAAACCTTAATTTTTAAAATGGAATTATAAACACCGACCAAACTCCTAAACGTGAAGTAGATGGGAATCATTTCCTAGGTGTAACAAAAAAGGGGTAAGACTACAAATGAGACAACAGCAATTACTTTTGCAAGTAATAATAGAGTTTCCGTGGAGTGTATAGGACCCTAGTGAGAACCTAGGAATGTAGATTCATGTATGCAGACTAAAGAAGACAGTAAAGTGAAATGAGTAAGATAGTAAGGCATGTGTGACTGCGAATGGATAATTTTGATTTTGGAGGAACTTGGGAAAAACATCTTTCTTTAGTGGAATTCGCATAAGGTAGTAATTCTCAAGCTAGCATTGGAATGGCACCTTCCGTAGCTCTTTATGCACGACCTCGCAAGTTGTTTTTATGTTGGATAGAGTCCACAGTGGGATTGCCTTGGTTCCGACATAGTTAAAAAAACTTCTGGGAGGATTGGTTTGATTAGAGAAAATTCATATTTCTTATCCACGTTCCTTTGATAAAAAGTTTTTTAATTTCCTATTTTCCATCTCTACTTTTGAATATGTTCTTTCCTTTATTATCCTTTGGAAGGGTAGAACTTAGGATTTAACATATGGATGGTAGGATTTGATGTAGACATATTAATAGAAGATGTTATGAATGATGTATGCTAGTGATTGCAAGTGTTTGCTAGTGGATGCTAATGGACGCATATAGGCACGCCAGGCACTATTATTCTTTAGGGATCGGCCTAATAGGGACACTAGAGCATGTGCATATGGATGCGTATGCATTTTTATTTTTCATGGTTGCTATAAACGGATGATTATCACATGATTGTTGCATTCGGATGATGATTGTAGCACACATATAGAATTATCAGTTATCATTAGAAAATTTTTGCATTCATTTAAATACATGGTACCGACATGATTGCATAAAAGGAGGTCAACCGAATCAGTGGACCGCCTAATCTTTTGCATTAGTTAGGGACATTGACACTACACTAATTGCACGACTATCATAAATTGCATTAGAAAAACTTAAGGACAATGGATGAATGGTTGAGTAGTTTGTTGTAGAACTTGGCTGAAAATATTTAGTACATTTTTTTTATCCTTGGAGATTTCGGGGACAAAATCCTTGAAGGAGGGGAGAATGTAACAACCCATAAATTTACCCGTAATAATTAATTCGTTAATTAATTAAATGATAAAATAAATTTGTGAAATTATCATTATTGAGCCGCGGAAGTTGCACCATTATGTCCATGGTAATTTTCGGATCACTTTTCATATATAGAACCGAATCCGTGCTATTAAGACTAAGATACAAAATAAACAAGAATCGAAAAAAAATGGAGAGGTCGACCCAGAGGTCGAACATCCCACTACCTAGGTCGACCGGCAGTCGACCTGGCACAGTAGGCGGTCGACCCTGAGGTCGACCCGCCTCAAGTGAATGAACGATCATTCCTTCGTTCCGGTAGCTAGAGAACGCATCATTTTGCATTCTTTTTTTCCATCTGGTACTTCTATGCTTCCATCCAATAACTTCTATTCAGCCTATAACGTGGTGCATCCTGTTCAATCTCCAAATCCAATGGTCTGGGATCCACTAACACCACTATAAATAAGACCCTAGGCCTAGCTCTTTTTCTCATTCTAGATTTTCTCTATTTGGGTTCTCCTCTTCAGGAAGGACCGTAAAAGGAATAATTTTCCAAGAAGAGAATCTTTTTAACAACCCCAAGTGGATTAGGGAAGGTCAAAGGAAGAGGTAAGGGCCATAGGTGAGTGATTGTAATTATTTTAGATTTTTAAGTAATTTAAAATAATAGGGGTCTAATAGTTGTAGATTTACTATGATTTGGAATAAACTTTTTAACAGTTTATTTACAGTTTTAGAATTATTTTCAGTCTATTTCTTTTTAGCTATTCTTTTTAGTTATTTGTAGTTTATTACAATTAATTATAGCTTTTCCATCTATTTATAGTTTATTTATATTTATTTACTGTTATTTATGCTTTATTTACATCTTTTCTATGTTATGGATTTTCTTCTATTTCTCCTCTCTCTTGGCGACTGGATTAGAATAGATTAAACGTGAATATGGATTAAATAATAAGAATACTAAAATTACTGAAAATAAGATGCAAAATGTAAGACTGTAATAAAATGGATGTGGACTGAAATAGAGATAATTACAAGCCTAATTATGATATAAATATTGGACTTGGACTGAATTAATGATATTGGCCTAGTTATAACTTCTCGTTATAAATAAAAAGAGTAAATGACGAAAGAAGCTTTTTTTATACTTAGACCTTAGGTTAAGTTAATGAGCATAATTATAACGTAGATTATAATAAGGAACATGATAGGAAAGAGGCTTATTTTAAGACTTAGAATAAGTTAATAAGCAAATACAGTAAGGATATCAGTAGAGGCTTATTTAAAAAGACTTATACTAAGTTAATAAGCAAAGATAGTAGTAAGACCCGTACCGAAAGCATTACCCTTATGCTCTTTAGGATAGACAAGTGATCAATAATTAAAAAATAGGATCCTTACTCGCAGCATTCCCCATATGCCATTTAGGGTAGATAAGTGATCAATAATTAAAAAGTAGAATCCGTACCGACAGCATTCCCCTTATGCTGTTTAGTGTAGATAAGCGATTAATAATTAAAAAGTAGGATTCATACTGGCAGCATTCCCCTTATGCTGTTTAGGATAGATAAGTGGGCAAAAGTTAAAAGAATATCTGTACCGGCAGCATTTCCCTTGGGACATGCTTATGATGTGTACGGCAGATAAGAGGTCAATAATTAAAAGAATAAGTCATGGGGATTTGGGCAAGGGACGCGACTAGATTTTTTTGATAGGACCAGTACCGACAACATTTTCTATTGACATGGTGTCTCACAATTGCTTAAATTGAGACGAGGGCATGCTTATGCTGTCGAGGGTAAATAAAAGGTCAAAAAAGGGAGCAATAGATGGTGCAAACCAGTGGTGACCGAGCATGCAACATCTATTAAGGGAGATAAGTTTCTATTGAGTTCCTAAGTGCTTCGTAGGTGTCTTCCGGAGACACTGGAGTCTTCTGTTTAGGGACAATAGGGTTCGGTTCGCAGTGGACATATTAGGAGAAGGGCGATCAAAGGGTAGAATTAGGACTTCAGCCTAATTAAAATAGGATTAGGAATTCAATCTAATTAGAGCAGCTATCTAAAACAAGTGCGAACAATTAAAGTAACCTAACCGAATTAATAAGCAATGGTTAAATCGTATTTATTTCCAGGCTTATCTTTCTTTCTAATTCCTTGGTTTCTTTTTATACACTAGAACCGTGTAAAGTCTATTATCTTTACTTTGCTTAAGAATTCTGGTAATTATTATAATTCACTAGGCTTTTAGTCTGACCCACTCATTTATTTTTCCTTTTACCCCATAGGAAACTAAGGGAGAGGGCAGTAGATTGCAGTGCTCGGAGGTTTCATGGAAAAGATTCTACTATGTACTTTACTACTTTTATTCCATTTTTCTTTCCTTATACTAGCACTTGAGAGAGATATTTGTACTCGGATATTTGTTGAGACTACGAGCTTTTATTTCATGAGATATATTGGGTTTTGTGACATGTAAGCTGTATTTGGTATTTGACTTATTTGGTTTATAAGGCAATTATGAAGTTTTTGTTTTGAATAAGTTATTATTTTAGTTTCCACTGTTTTTACCTATTTTCGTCTTGTGAATCCTAGTCTTTGTTAGTTTCAGTTATACGTACAAAGAAACATGCTTTTTAATGTGTCCTTTTGGGTTTATTAAGGGGTGTGGATGTTTCAACTGATGTATCGATTATGTTTGACCTATCTAAATGAGTCGGACGTAATTCTAGCTAACCGCTTTTTGATTAACGTCTCTTGTTTCCATGATTAGGGACTTAGTATGTAATTATTCCATAAATATATTAATAAAAGAGAATTAATTATAATAAATTTCAAATTAGGATAAGTAGGAATCAAACGAAATTAGCAACAATTTATTCCTTTTTAACACGATCCTTTCTATTTGAAGTTAGCCTACTCGTAAACATTATTATTAACCAATCTTCAATTCAAAATGATTTGTAAACATATCCAAACTGCAAATAAATTTAACCAATATAGCATAAGTAAACTTTATAAAAATAATTGCTATGATATTTCTATGACCTCCAAGTATTCATTGTTAACCATGCATTAAATGGGAAAATATATGCTACTTATGAACATTTCATGGTCAATGAAGCATTACTATAGAAAAATGTATTACTGTGGTTCAATTAAGATAGATAATATGTAGTATTACAAAAAATAAGTCTAGGTTGCATATAACAAAATAAAGTATTTAGGTAAAAGCTAAGTTTATAGAATGCTTATTTTGGAACTAAATTTTCAACATACTTTTCTCGAAATGTATTATGAAAATTTATTATTAAACTATTCTTTTACATTATAGATGATATTTTCCCGACTTGATTTTCTTAAATACTTATAGTTCAAAATGGAAAATACATCAACGTTATCTTAAATAATACTAAATTAAAGATTCTTTAATGTACATGTGTTAGTAAGCAACTTATGCCTTATAAATTTATGAAGGAAAATTCATGACTGTACTAAAGAAACACCAAAGAGATTAGAGAATTTATTATGTATTAAATATCTACAATGCTAACTTAAGAAACTAATTTGTCATAAATAAAATCGAATTAATTTTAAGAAAATTTGGTTTGATTTTATTATAACATCAAACAACCGAATTATAAAATAAACCCATTACCAAATTATTAAATTAACCAAATTACACATAGTTTATAAAATTATTTTTTGAAATAAAGCATTTAGCTTTAGAACTAAAAATATTAAAGGAACTAAACCTACCATTATTTTTGAAATTGAAAGCATGGATGGGAATTAGTAGTTGATCTATAACCATTTGACCTTCTTTTGTATCTAGAGTAACATTTAGGTTTATCAATCATGCAATAATTTTTGAAAAATAATTATGTATATAGTATCCATTGTATTATTTTTACCATTTTAAGCCTTTTCAAAAACTTGACTTGTTAACTATTTATATTCTAACGTTGTTGATTTCATCTACTTGAACATAATCCCAGTTTGTTTGAAAATGCGTAAATAATATGAATAAGAGCTACACATGTTTAATACAAGTATACTTTAGAGATATACAATTAAGTAAATGAAAATTATTCTTAATCCATCATAAAATAAAATGTTATATTGACTAAAAGTGGACACTAATTGATTAGGATTAAAAAGGACGAGTATGAAACTATTTTGTAATAATAAATTTCAGTAAAGGAGAAATAATTGTAATAACTCCCAAATTAGTTCAAATCTGAAGTGAATTAATATTATCAATTTATTCCTTTTGAATAAAATTGTTTCCATTTGAAGTTAGTATACTTGTAAACATTATTAATAACACATCTTTTGTATTGATTTATAAACATCTCCAAACTGCAAAATAAAATCAAACCAAGATAGCATCAAATAATCTTTGCAGAAAGTAAAAGATAATTGCTAATATGTTCCATAATATCCCTAATAATTTTGTGTTAACCACGCAGTAAATAGGAAAAGGGTTCTATTCATGAACATTTCTTGATCGATGAAGCGATACTATAGGAAAATATATTAAACCGTAGGACAATTAAAATGGATAATATCTCATTGATGTGCACATAAATGTGCATATTTTTACCAATATATTTAATCTATTTGAATTAAATAAATGATCATATCGGGTATTTTAACTTGTTTAAACCAAAAATTCAAATTATTCCAAATTGTCACATATTCATCTTCATATATGGGCAAAACGGTCATTTTTGTGCATATATTTGTTTGAGAAAAATTAATTGAAAATTTGTATATATTTTTGTAGGAAATTGATCTCAAATAGAAGTGGTTTAATGAAGATATGCATGCAAAAATTAATACAAAGAATGAAGATGGAAATAATTCAAGTGAAGAACATGGAGGACCCCACCTACCCACCTATCTTAATGTACAAATTAAAGGCTAATGCACATGCTTTTGGAGTTAATGGCTTCATGTAGACTTAATGGGGGATTAAGACATGTTAATGATAACTTGGCCTCCACACTTCCTAAGGGGCATTTTGGGCATTCCCTAGAAAAATGAATTAGGGTTTTAACACTTGTATAAATACCCCTTATGTTTCATGTAGATCTCTTCTCTTAGTCTCTCTTAGGCCTCCTTCTCTTTAGTTTTAGTTTAGAAAATAAATCAAATCTCTCTTTCTTTCCATGGCTACTTAGCCATTTCTTCTCTTATGTAATTCTTTTCTTTTATGCAATGTTAATTATTGTTTCTTTTTAATTACATGTTCATTTCCTTTAATGCAAGTAATGTAGATTTTCCTTTATGCAATTAGAGTAGTTTTCCATTTCACTTTGCTCTCTTTTCCTTTTCTTTTTCTCTCATGTTGCAAGCTACATTTGTTCATATGATAACAAATATGAGAGGCTAAACCCCTTCAATTTAGGGGTAATGAAGCTCTCTAATCATGTAGCTTCAACTTAATTTGATGTTTATGCCCTCTTTTTATGCTTAATGAGAATGAATGAAGTGGTTTAATGATGTTGTTTAGCTTTGAATTTGATAGTCTATGTTGTTTATAACAAATAGGCTATGCTTAAACAAACAAAACACAAATTGTCTCTTCATCTACATATGATTATGGCAAAGAAGTGATTGTTGAAATTGAAATTTGATGCTTATATTTCTAATTAATGGTTAATAGGCCATGCTTAAAATAAATTTTGCTTTCAACTTTGTTGTCATATTTTATGAGATTTAAATGTGTATTAGTGGTTGTGTTATAGTTTGATGGTTTATATTGAGCTAATTAATAGCACAAATATACCATACTTATGATAAGCACATCAACTAATTCACTAATGACAAGAAAAGAGAGATCATAACTTCATTTTGTTGATTTATGTGATCCAGCGAGTGGAAATTGCCTCTAAATTGTCTTAACACTCTCATATTTTTATCATTTTCTTTTGCTAGTTTTTGTTAGTTTCTTATATTTCTAACTATTCACTCTCGACTTCGGTATAATTTGATTGAATAGAATTTTAAAATCATCAATTCCCTGTGGATCGACCCGTATTCGCCACGTGCTACATTCGTACACCGTGCGCTTGCGGTATAAATTTTTAATTCTAAATTCGTTCGACGGTTTTCTAATCCGATAGAATTTCCATCGACGAACAAGTTTTTGGCACCGTTGCCGGGGATTTTGTTTGATTTTATTTTCTATTCTTCGAATTATTTTCTTTTGAATATATTGTGTGTTTGTTTTGTGTGTTGAGTGCATTTTAAAATAAAATTGTGTGTGTGTTCGATTTATGCTTGCATTTGTTTGTGTGTTTGTAGTTCTTCATTTTGCATTTGCATTTCTATTTCCACTATAAAAAAAACATAAAAAATTTCAAAAGAAAAAAAAGTTTCATTTCATTTGCAATTTACATTTCAGATATTTACATTTACAAGTTTCTGAAACTATAGACACACACACTGTGCATTCCTGCACATACACAGTGCACACTGCCTCTGTCCTCCATTCTCTGTTTTCCTGTTCTTTGATTGTCTTGCCTCTGTTTGCCTATACCTATTTCTGTGTACTGACCAATTCCCTCTTCATCCCCAAACTATCACAACATCACCAATAACAGCTGCAGTCCCCTGTCGACCCCCCTTTCTTGCCTTCACTGACCAGAAACCACTGCTATTATGAATAAAATCTGCTGACCAAAACCACAGTGTCAACAACAGTGCACATTTCACCTTTCTAACCATAATCCATAAACTTCACACATTTCCCTACATACTTCAAAATCCGCTACTTCCATCATCCATTACAACCGAGACTCTCCAAAATCTGCTTGCATCATAGCAGTTCTTCCTCACAATTCAAACAATTGCACAGTGCCTTCCACAAACAACCCATTACCATCATCAAACATCATCTCACAGATTCCCCACATAACTGCTACTGTTTGCCTGCCATCGCATCCTCTACCATATATCATCTCTAACTAACCGCCTTCATCACTCAACATCATCCCCTGGCCACCGATTACAAACCATCCAACCACTGTCTTCCCACTCCGTGCTTCTTCTTTTAAAAAAAAAACACAAAGAAAAAAAAACAATACAAATACATTCTGCAACCACCATCTCACACCGCAACATCCATTCAAACTCGAAGATCATCTGCCCACAACCACCATCACCACAGTCAGTACTTCACTGCCGAAACATCCCTACCCTTTGCCTACCTGAGCATCACATTCTTGCCTTCCCTGTCAGCCGCAAAACCACCATCAACCCGAGACCATCTCCTCCACATAAACCTCTTCCTTCACTGTCACAGCACATCCTCTTACATACATATGTCGTGCTCTGTCAAACTCAAAGCATACTCGACAACCCTCAATTTCCTTCCAGCAACTCAACATCAATTTAAACAACCTCAACATCAATCGCGATTTCGTGCAACAAACACGTCCTCTGCCAAATTCTAACCAAACAGCCACCTCAAAGCTGCTACATCAACCTGACTTTCTGCTTTCACTTCCTAAAGCCATCACACCACCACTGCCTTGCTTCAAGCCTTCACCACTTTCAACTGCTGCTTCCTCCCTACCATCTGACCACATCCACTTCTATCTCCACGAATATACCACTGCGTTTTGCATTCCAGAGTCGCCAATTCAACCTCGTCAAGCCAACCACTGCCACCAATTCAACATCGTAACTTCAACCATCACCAGTTGCTTCCCCAAACCCGCTTCCAACACCCACTTCCCCTAACAACAAATTCAAACCTTCGCCTCTCCCAGCCTAGAACTCACGAATCAACCAGCGACCTCCAACTGAAACCAAACCAAATCGCGAAAGACCCAAAATCTCCGAACCCAAAAAAAAAAATCACGAACTCCAAAATTCACGATGGACTGACGTTGCGTTCGTAGTTACAGGTGAATACGCGAACTTGAATTCGAGTTCAGTTACTGGTTGTTGGTACAAGGATTGTTTGAAATTGAATTGGGAGCAAGCATTGATTTTCATTGTTCTGAAATTTTGTTACGTTCATTTTGAAGAGAATAGTGAAGTTTTAGCAAGCAGCGATTTTTGTTTGGGTTGAAACTTTGTTTATTTTATTTCTTTTGGATCGGGCTTTTATCTGTTTGCAATTTTTTTTAGTTTGTTTTCTTTTGTTTCAACTTGTTTAGTTTTAGTTTGTTTAATTTTTTTTTCTTTGTTTCTTTGTTTTATTTAATAATTTTTTTTTTTTTGTTTTGTCTTGAGTTTCATCCTCATATTAAAAAAAATTTGTGTTTGTTTTGATTTTCTTCAATTCTGTTTAATTTGTTTTAGTTTCATTTTTTTTTTCATTAGTCCTACTTTCATTTGTTTTGTTTTTTTTATTTTTTTATTTTGTTCTTCGATATTAAATTTTTTTTGGTTTAAGTAAAACACTACTTTTAAGTTTCCTTTCAAAAAAAAACCAAAAAAAAATATATTGTATATATCTTAGTTTTAAATTTTCAGGTTGCCAAAGCAGGAAATAAAGGAAGAATAGCTTGCTGAAAATTGCTTCCTTAGCTAGCCAAAATAAATTGCTCTGCTTGCTAAAAAATTCTTCTTTCATTTCTTGTTTTATTTGAATTGAATTGTTGGTTGCTTGCATTTGCATTTTAAAAAATAAAAAAATTCATTCCTAGTTGCATTGTTAATACACGTTTAGTTTCTGTTCTGCATTCATCTTAGATTTTGATTAATAATAACGGTAAGACATCGTTAACACTTAATTGTATATTGACAATTTGTCTTTTTCGAACAATTTAATTTCTTGGTGTCTAGGCTACGGCAGAGTAATAACCATTTATAAATATTATGGTGATTCGTAAATATTATAGTGGTTGTTTTTCTGAAGGTACTTAAACCTTCGGCTGCATTGCTACGGTGATTCGTGGTGCACCGATAAATCCTTCCCGTTACCTGGCTGAGAACTATCTTGTTTATCTAAGACAATTTGTGAATATACAATTTTGGGTTAACTTAGGATAAATCATTTGTAATTAACCCTTGCATTCATTTAGTTGCATTAGTTCATGCATATTTAAAAAAAAAATTCAAAATCGAAAACTAAAAAAAAATTGTAAACATTCCTTTTCCTTTGAAATTTTTAAATCTTTTTCTTTGAAATTTCAAAAAAAAAATCCAAAAAAAATTTAGAAAAACCAAAATTCGAAAAAAAAATTGAAAAATAAAAACAAAACAAAAATCGATTTCCCTTTTCAAAAATAAATTTTCTTTGTAAATATTTTTCGTTTATAAAAAAAAACATTCTTGAAAATGTCTGAATATCCATATCCACCTGAATTTTACAATAGTTGTGAAAATCAATATAATCCATATGATTTCAGTCCAAATTCGTATGGATATTTTAACAACAACTATTTTGTAAATAATTCAAATTTCGAACAACAAAATTTTCAAAACGATGACCAACGTTTGACTCTTGAAAATAGCATTGAAATGATTTCATCTTTACTCGAACTTTCTACACGACAAAATCAAGAGATAAATGATTTATGTAATTCTGATTTGTGTAATAACTCGAGTCAAGGATTTCAAAATTTTAATTCAATTCAAAATTTGAACGATTACGATTGTAACCCATGCCAATTTAATTTCGAACTCCAAAATGAATTCCAAACTCAACATGAAAATGGGAACAACTTTTCAAACGAATTTGGCAATGGGAATAATCTCAACCATGTTACGAGTGAAACTTTTGTTCTCAACAAATCCAAATCGAAAATTCTCAATTTAATAACTATAAATTGGATTTTGTTGAACAAATGAATGAAATTTACGATGATCACACGGATTTGTTGTTTGAAACTTATATGAAACAACGTGAACAACAAAATCAAATCTCAACGTATGATGAGTCAAGTGATAATCCACCTTTTACCCAAATCGACGATTTTCAAATAACAACTTTTGAATTTGATAATGACGATCTTAATCAAGTTGTTGAAAATACGGTAATTGAGTTGGATTTCAATTCTTTTGAGGGTGCGAAACTCGATTTAAACTTCGATCTTCCTTTTTCTGAAAATTTGAATACGACAACTTTGATACTCGATTTACATGATGAAGTTGTTGATAATCCAACAAAGGAAGTCGAATTTAACGAACATGAGTTTTATGGACTTTTTGAAAATGAGTTGTTGAATTCTAAAGAGGAAAATTTCGATCACCGTTTTGATTTTGAAATCGATAATTTTGAAGAAGTTTTCAATGATAAGTTTGAACTTCAATTTGGTGAAAATAAACTTGAATTTCAATCAACTGTTTTATCAACCCCAAAAATCATCAAAAATAAAACAACTCATACGATTTTCAATAAAACGACTTTCGTTTTTCCAAATCCACACTCAACTTCGAAATCTTTTACGATTTGGTTTTTCGAGCTTAAGCCTTGTCTCGTATACTCAACGAGACAAATGAATCGGTTTTTGGAAGACCGTTTCATTTACTTTTTGACAATATACTTTCTGATCTCGTGTAAATACCGTTCGTTTCATGTAAATAATAATAAACATCTCTTTCACTTGGGTTGACTGTGGGGACACAGTCAAAATCAAGTGTGGGGGGAGACTCATCTTCTTCTTGATTTTTCAGGATTAATTTTTCATTTTTCTTCCAAAAACAAAAAAAAATCCAAAAACTAAAGAAGAATTTATTTTTAGTGTTTTTGATTTATTTCTAAAGAAACACTATAGGATAACTATATGGTTTTGGTTTATTAAATTGAAATTATTGAAAATTTATTTGTCTTAACAAAAATAAAAATGAAGTTTGATTACAAATAATAATGGTTTAACTAGGAAGATTCATATGTGTTAATTATGAAGTACATCCTAATTGAAAATCTTTGTTTTAAAAATTGGTTGATTTAAAGTAAAGGATATAACATTTTTTTTGTCTTCTAAGTTAAATGGTGCTAAGATGATTTTGCAAAACTCCCTCTCAAAAAATATAAAAATAAAAAATAATAACATCCAAGTATTCACTCTCATTTAAAAGTCCTCACGGTTATGCATGGGTGATTACTTGGAATTTTTGATTATGTGATTTCATACTCATTTAAAAGTCCTCACGGTTATGATGTATGGAACACATGTAAAAAAAAAAAAACCACCTACGGTCGATAGTGTATGCATGAAAGTGTGTGCACTCGCCATGCTCTGTACTCCCCTCACATAAGCCCGAAAGGCATTGCATGGGTGGTATATCTGGCCTCAGTTTACCTGAGCTAGGTGTGTAATTTTTCTTGCAAATAATGAGAGAGCAAGCAATTGAAATCCTAGCACTATTTTTACTTATTTGATTTGATTTGTTATTGAAAAGAAACGAAAATACCACTTTGATAAACTTTGATAATCAACTAAGGATCCATTTTACAATTACACTTTGTTATCAACCAAAACAACAAGTTAAACTATTGTCTATTTGTTATGATAACTTGATTTTTGTTGGAAATTTTGACCGGTAAATAACATAAATTTTCAAGAGAATAACCAAAACCTATATTTAACTTATTCGTGTCAATTTAAAAATAAATCCTTCATTTGTAAATATTTTCAAAAATTTGCATTCATCTCTTTGTAATTAAATCTTGCATTTTGTAAATATTTTCATCCCGCACTTGGATTTTGTGGGTAGTGTCCGCTGAAAACCCTCACGAGACAACACTCGTCCTACTGGGGACACCCAGAGGTTTAACGGCTTGTTGCATACGCTCAATGCAATCGTGCTTCCTACGAAAACGGATTTATCTTAGTTTTTCTTTATTCGAGGACGAATAAAAAGATAAGTGTGGGGGTATTTGATGTGCACATAAATGTGCATATTTTTACCAACATATTTAATCTATTTGAATTAAATAAATGATCATATCGGGTATTTTAACTTGTTTAAACCAAAAATTCAAATTATTCCAAATTGTCACATATTCATCTTCATATATGGGCAAAACGGTCATTTGTGTGCATATATTTGTTTGAGAAAAATTAATTGAAATTTGTATATATTTTTGTAGGAAATTGATCTCAAATAGAAGTGGTTTAATGAAGATATGCATGCAAAAATTAATACAAAGGAATGAAGATGGAAATAATTCAAAGTGAAGAACATGGAGGACCCCACCTACCCACCTACCTTAATGTACAAATTAAAGGCTAATGCACATGCTTTTGGAGTTAATGGCTTCATGTACACTTAATGGGGGATTAAGACATGTTAATGATAACTTGGCCTCCACACTTCCTAAGGGGCATTTTGGGCATTCCCTAGAAAAATGAATTAGGGTTTTAACACTTGTATAAATACCCCTTATGTTTCATGTAGATCTCTTCTCTTAGTCTCTCTTAGGCCTCCTTCTCTTTAGTTTTAGTTTAGAAAATAAATCAAATCTCTCTTTCTTTCCATGGCTACTTAGCCATTTCTTCTCTTATGTAATTCTTTTCTTTTATGCAATGTTAATTATTGTTTCTTTTTAATTACATGTTCATTTCCTTTTATGCAAGTAGTGTAGATTTTCCTTTATGCAATTAGAGTATTTTTCCATTTCACTTTGCTCTCTTTTCCTTTTCTTTTTCTCTCATGTTGCAAGCTACATTTGTTCATATGATAACAAATATGAGAGGCTAAATCCCTTCAATTTAGGGGTAATGAAGCTCTCTAATCATGTAGCTTCAACTTAATTTGATGTTTATGCTCTCTTTTTATGCTTAATGAGAATGAATGAAGTGATTTAATGATGTTGTTTAGCTTTGAATTTGATAGTCTATGTTGTTTATAACAAATAGGCTTTGCTTAAACAAACAAAACACAAATTGCCTCTTCTTCTACATATGATTATGGCAAAGAAGTGATTGTTGAAATTGAAATTTGATGGCTTATATTTCTAATTAATGGTTAATAGGCCATGCTTAGAATAAATTTTGCTTTCAAATTTGTTGTCATATTTTATGAGATTTAAAAGTGTATTAGTGGTTGTGTTATAGTTTGAAGGTTTATATTGAGCTAATTAATAGCACAAATATACCATACTTATGATAAGCACATCAACTAATTCACTAATGACAAGAAAAGAGAGATCATAACTTCATTTTGTTGATTTATGTGATCTAGAGAGTGGAAATTGCCTCTAAATTGTCTTAACACTCTCATATTTTTATCATTTTCTTTTGCTAGTTTTTGTTAGTTTCTTATATTTCTAACTATTCACTCTTGACTTCGGTATAATTTGATTGAATAGAATTTAAAATCATTAATTCCCTGTGGATCGACCCGTATTCGCCACGTGCTACATTCGTACACCGTGCGCTTGCGGCATAAATTTTTAATTCTAAATTCGTTCGACGGTTTTCTAATCCGATAGAATTTCCGTCGACGGACACTCATATTTCAAAAATGAACCTAGGCTGAATGTAAAAAAAAAAATTTAATTAAAAATTAAGTTCATTTAATGCCTTTGTGAAACTAAATTTTCAACATAAAGTTACATACGGTAGACCGAACAAAAGCAATATTTGTACATTTATATTTCTTCTCAAATACGACATAAAAATTTATTATTGGACCATTCTTTTACTTCATAGATGGCACTTTCCCCAATTGATTTTCATGAATACATGTGTCTAGAAATTGAGAAACATCAATTTTGCCTCCAATTATATATAATTTAAGATTGTTTGGTATACATGTGTAAGTAGACTAATTATGCTACTCAAAATATACCAAGGATATAAAATTCATGATCATACTAACGAAACAAAAATTAAATGAATGTCGATGTAAATATAAAACTTAAGAACTAAAAAATTGTTCAACATTCCATATCAAGGATTTTATAAAAAAGATCTATGATATCGATGTGTTAATCAATCTAATAATCTCCTGCAGAATATGAAGGAAACCAGATTCATAATGATTCAAATTTAAATTAAAATAAAAAAAAAGTATAAGATGTTTTCCAACTTGATTTTGGTATATACTTATATTTCAAATTAAAAAAGATCACCGTTACCTCTTGTGTATTATAAAAAGTTTAAGATTACTTTATATATATATATGTATGTATGTTAGTAAGCCAATTGTTCTCTACAAAATGAATGAACGAAATGAAAATCATAATCGTACTAAAAAAATACAAATAAGGTGAATGTCAGTGTAAATAGAAAATATAAGAATAAAAAATTGTCAAGCTTCGTGTATTATAGATTTTACAAAATTACGAAAGATTATATGATATTTGTATATTTATAAATCCAATAACCTTCTAAAAATATAAAGGAAACCACATTCATATCCATACAAATTATAATAAAAGTAAGAAGAAATTTTTTTTGGGAAATATTTGAAGTAAAGATATACAATAATATGTTAGAGCTAAAACGAAAAAATCCAACCTTAAATTAAATGAAAATAGAGATAATAAAATAAAAAACAAACCCTTAAATCTAGCTTGATAGATCAGTACGCTAGATTTTTTGGAGGCTTTTATAGAATTTTTCCATGAAAACTGCAACGCTGAAAGCAACTGATAAAAACACAATCTGTGCAAAACATTGAATACAAATTAAAGACCTAACGGTGAATTCAACCAAACTATAGTTAGATAAAATAATAAAGAGATTGACTAAAACTATTTGGATAGAATCTTCAAGTTGATTTAGATTGGAAATTTAAATGGGATGAATGTAAAAAATGATGGGAAATAAACGAGGAATGATAAAGTTGTAATGATAACATGGAGAAGAGGAAGAGATCTCTATTAAATTACAAAGAAATAATTATTATGAGTTTATCAAAAGAAACAAACGTATATAAGTGTATTCTGTCAAAAGGAATAATGATAACATTAATTGCTATGTTAATGATTGTAGTTTTGTGGAATATCAAAAAAATTAGGGGTCTAGAAGGAAAATTGTACCAAAAATTAAGGAGAATTCACTATTCAGTCTGAGGATGAATGAGAGATAAGAATATTAAGGGTTCCGAATATTGAAAAAATTTAAGGGTCTAAAAGGAAAATTATAGCAAAAATTAAGGAGAATGCACTATTCAGTCTGAGGGTGAATGAGTGATAAGAATACTAAGAGTTCTATATTCTTTTTTTGTATAATAGAATAGAATCTTATTTAAAAATCTACTTATCAAAATCTCGATTTTCTTTCTTTTTATGAAAAACATGGATATAATAGATCAGAAATTTCTTATCTCGAAGAATTCTGAGCTATATTCCATTTTATATAATCGTTTGACTTTTACGGCGCGAAATCGCGAGCTACTATTACGCAACACGCCTATTTTTGACTTAATTTTCAATATTCATTTAAACTTTGTCAAAACAATTTAAAATGTTTATAAACATTTCTAAATGATATTGAACCATTTTTAAGAGGTCTAAACATTCCATATACTTCATTTAATAATGGAAAGTGATTTCCTTTGCACTTATCGACGTGTATTAAAGTGACTTGTATAAATATATATATTCAACAACCATATTAAAGAACCATCATTAACAATCATATCTAAACATATATCATCTAACAAT
The DNA here is from genome assembly GCA_030765085.1 of Allium cepa. Classification (NCBI taxonomy): domain Eukaryota; kingdom Viridiplantae; phylum Streptophyta; class Magnoliopsida; order Asparagales; family Amaryllidaceae; genus Allium; species Allium cepa. Next base: position 379,984,572 of record CM060932.1, read on the forward strand.
ATATATAAACATAGTTTTGGAGTTTCTCACCTTTATTTTCCCTCGAGCCAATTTGAAATTGGCTATAGCCTTACTATCACGAAATAAAATTCCATGAAATCGAGCTTGGGTGCATTGGATGGCTCGGCCTAGCTAGGGAAGTCATGCCTATAGTAGAAGGCTCGGCCAAGGGTGGAGGAAGATGGTGGTCGTGGCTTTTTATGGTGGAAAGGAGGATTTTTAAAGTTTATTTGTATGTTTTATTTCAATATATATAATATAATTTATTCTTGAGATATTTTTCTCCATAACTTTGTTAGCATGAGAGGCCAGTGTTGATAATATGGAGAAAGAAATGAAGAAAATTGCATGAAAATTATAAAGAAGGGTTGGGGTATCTATAGGGTTTTAGAAAAACAAAATATGATAACATGGATGGACAAAACTACCCCATGCCATCCCCTTCTTCCACCTTAAGATGCACGGCAGCCTAACCCCCTCCACGTGATGGATGATACGGAGGTGATGGTGGTGGTGCAAGGAGGATTTAATGTGAGAAGATGTTTGCTTTTTAAACTTATAAATATCTTAGATGTTTCTTTCATTTTTACCATTAGTAAATATATTTCAACTTTTCTACCATTGTAATATGTATATGTTAATATATGTGTGTGCTTGCCACAAAGGTGTACAAGTTACATAAAAACGTTATATAATTATATATTAAACCTTACGAATTTTAGTTTCGATTTTCGCTCATATTTTCACTTATTAATTGACGTGTATATATTTATGAAAAAAATTGAAAACTATTTTCTCATCATTTCAGATGAATGAAAATGATCATATTTGAATTATAAAAGCAGACAAAAAATATTTACAAAAATCGCTATAATATTGATAAAACGGAACGAATTTTTTTATACTTTTAAATCAAGTATATCTTTATAAAATTATTACAAATGATTTACTACCACTTTATAACTATTTAAAAAATAATTATCTGAAAAATTATAATAATTATTAAATCTCGATTTAGGATTCATAAATATATATTTATGTCACGACCCGTAAATTTTCGACTAATTTTTTTTTTGATATAATCAAATTTGTTAATGTAATGTGGAAAGAAATAAAAATATGTAATCTAACAATGAAATGAAATATTAAAATGTTAGTATAAGTAACTATTAACAACTTTTATAACACTACAATTTATTGAAATAATATAAAGGTTATGTTTGGTTATAAGTTGAATAAGAGGAACAAATATAAATAGTAAATTTACTAATGAAATAATGTATTGTTAGTGGTTTATGAATGAAATAATAAATAGAATAAAAGGTAATAATGTTAATATAAGTTGAGTATCAATAACTTGAATGAAATTCCAAACAACAGAAAGAGTTAAAGAGTTATAAGTGGCATAGGTTGTAGACACTGGAGTCTTCTGTTTAGGGACAATAGGGTTCAATTCGCAGTGGACATATTAGGAGAAGGGCGATCAAAGGGTAGAATTAGGACTTCAGCCTAATTAAAATAGGATTAGGAATTCAATCTGATCAGAGCAGCTATCTAAAACAAGTGCGAAAAATTAGAGTTACCTAACCGAATTAATTAAGCAACGGTTAAATCGTATTTATTTTCAGGCTTATATTTCTTTCTTTTTCCTTGGTTTCTTTTTATACACTAGAACCGTGTAAAGTCTATTATCTTTACTTTGCTTAAGATTCTAGTAATTACTATAATTCACTAGGCTTTTAGTCTGACCCACTCCTTTATTTTTTTTCCCCATAGGCAACTAAGGGAGAGGGAAGTAGATTGCAGTGCTCGGAGGTTTCATGGAAAAGATTCTACTATATACTTTACTACTTTTATTTCGATTTTCTTTCTTTATACTAGCACTTGAGAGAGATATTTGTACTCTGATATTTGTTGAGACTACGAGCTTTTATTTCATGAGATATATTGGGTTTTGAGACATGTAAGTTGTATTTGGTATTTGACTTATTTGGTTTATGAAGCAATTATGAAGTATTTGTTTTGAATAAGTTATTATTTTAGTTTCCGATGTATTTACCTATTTTTGTCTTGTGAATCCTAGTCTTTTTTAGTTTCAGTTATACGTACAAAGCAACATGCTTTTTAATGTGTCCTTTTGGGTTTATTAAGGGGTGTGGGGTCTTTCAACTGATGTATCGATTATGTTTGACCTATCTAAATGAGTCGGACGTAATTCTAGCTAACCGCTTTTTGATTAACGTCTCCGGTGTCCGTGATTAGGGACTTAGTATGTAACTATTCCATAAAAATATTAATAAAAGAGAATTAATAGTAATAAATTTAAAATTAGTATGTATAGGAATCAAATGAAATTAGCAACAATTTATTCCTTTTTAACACAATCCTTTCTATTTGAAGTTAGCCTAATCGTAAACATTATTATTAACCAATCTTCAATTCAAAATGGTTTGTAAACATATCCAAACTGCAAATAAATTAAGCCAATATAGCATAAACAAACTTTATAAAAAATAATTGCTATGATATTTCTATGACCTCCAAGTATTTATTGTTAACCATGCATTAAATAGGAAAACATATGCTACTTATGAACATTTCATGGTCAATGAAGCATTACTATAGAAAAATGTATTACCGTAGATCGATTAAGATAGATAATATGTAGTATTACAAAAAATAAGTCTAAGTTGCGTACAACAAAATAAAGTATTTAGATAAAAGCTAAGTTTATAGAACGCTTATTTTGGAACTAAACTTTCAACATACTTTTCTCGAAATGTATTACGGAAATTTCTCATTAAACTATTCTTTTACATTATAGATGATATTTTCCCGACTTGATTTTCTTAAATACATATAGTTCAAAATGGAACATATATCAACGTTATCTTAAATAATACTCAATTAAAGATTCTTTAATGTGCATGTGTTAGTAAACCACTTATGCCTTATAAATTTATGAAGGAAAATTCATGACTGTACTAAAGAAACGCAAAACAGGTTAGAGAATTTATTATGTATTAAATATCAAAATGTTAACTTAAGAAACTAATTTGTCATAAATAAAATCGTATTAATTTTAAGAAAATTTGGTTTGATTCTATTATAACATCAAACAACCGAATTATAAAATAAACTCATTACCAAATTATTAAATTAACTAAATTACACATAGTTTATAAAATTGTTTTTTGAAATAAAGCATTTAGCTTTAGAACTAAAAATATTAAAGGAACTAAACTTACCATTATTTTTGAAATTGAAAGCATGGATGGGAATTAGTAGTTGATCTATAACCATTTCACCTTCTTTTGTATCTAGAGTAACATTTAGGTTTATCGATCATGCAATAATTTTTTGAAAAATAATTACGTATATAGTATCCATTGTATTATTTTTACCATGCAATAATTTTTTCAAAAACTTGACTTGTTAATTATTCATATTCTAACGTTGTTGATTTCATCTACTTGAACATGATCCCAGTTTGTTTGAAAATGCGTAAATAATATGAATGAGAGCTACACATGTTTAATAAAAGTATACTTTAGAGATATACAATTAAATAAATGAAAATTATTCTTAATCCATCATAAAATAAAATGTTATATTGACTAAAAGTGGACACTAATTTATTATGATTAAAAAGGAAAATTATAGAAAAAATTAAGGAGAATGCACTATTCAGTCTGAGGGTGAATGAGTGATAAAGAATACTCAGAGTTCTATATTCTTTTTCTTATATAACAGAATAGAATCTTATTTAAAAATCTACTTATCAAAATCTTGATTTTCTTTCTTTTTTTGAAAAACATGGATATAATAGATCAGAAATTTCTCATCTCGAAGAATTCTGAGCTATATTCCATTTTATATAATCGTTTGACTTTGACGGCGCGAAGTCGCGAACTACTATTACGCAACACGCCTATTTTTGACTTAATTTTCAATATTCATTTAAACTTTGTCAAAACAATTTTAAATGTTTGTAAAACATTTCTAAATGATATTGAACCATTTTTAAGAGGTTTAAACATTCCATATACACTGTTTCATTTAATAAAGGAAAGTGATTTCCTTTGCGCTTATTGACGTGTATTAAAGTGACTTGTATATATATATATATTCAACAACCATATTAAAGAACCATCATTAACAATCATATCTAAACATATACCATCCAACAATATATATAAACATAGTTTGGGAGTTTCTCACCTTTATTTTCCCTCGAGCTAATTTGAAATTGGCTATAGCCTAACTATCATGAAAAAAAAACTCCACGAAATCGAGCTTGGGAGCATTGGATGGCTTGGCCTTGCTAGGGAAGTCATGCCTATTGTAGAAGGCTCGGCCAAGGGTGGAGGAAGATGGTGGTCGTGGGTTTTTATGGTGGAAAGGAGGAGTTTTGAAGTTTATTTGGATGTTTTATTACAATATATATAATATAATTATTTAATTTATTCTTGAGATATTTTTCTCCATAACTTTGTTAGCATGAGAGGCCAATGATAACCTTGATAATGTGGAGAAAGAAATGAAGAAAATTGTATGAAAATTATGAAGAAGGGTTGGGTATCTATAGGGTTTTAGAAAAACAAAATATGATAACATGGATTGACAAAACTACCCCATGCCATCCCCTTCTTGCCACCCTAAGATGCACGGCAGCCTAACCCCCTCCACGTGATGGATGATACGGAGGTGATGGTGGTGATGATGGTGGTGCAAGGAGGATTTAATGTGAGAATATGTTTGCTTTTTAAACTTATAAATATCTTAGATGTTTCTTTCATTTTTACCATAGGTAAATATATTTCAACTTTTCTGCCATTGTAATATGTATATGTTAATATATGTGTGTGCTTGCCACAAAGGTGTACAAGTTACATAAAAACGTTATATAACTTATATATTTAACCGTTAAGAATTTTAGTTTCGATTTCCGCTCATATTTTCACTTATTAATTGATGTGTATATATTTATGAAAAAAATTGAAAACTATTTTCTCATCATTTCAGATGAATGAAAATGATCATATTTGAATTATAAAAGCAGACAAAAAATATTTACAAAAATCGCTATAATATTGATAAAACGAAACGAATTTTTTTATACTTTTAAATCAAGTATATATCTTTATAAAATTATTGTAAATGATTTACTACCACTTTATAACTATTTAAAAGATAATTATCTGAAAATTTATAATAATTATTAAATCTCGATTTAGGATTCATAAATATATATTTATGTCACGACCCATAAATTTTCGACTAAATAAATTTTTTGATATAATAAAATTTGTTAATGTAATGTGGAAAGAAATAAAAATATATACTCTAACAATGAAATGAAATATTGCAATGTTAGTATAAGTAACTATTAACAACTTTTATGACACTTCAATTTATTGAAATAATATAAAGGTTATGTTTGGTTATAAGTTGAATAAGAGAAACAAATATAAATAGTTAATTTACTAATGTAATAATGAATTATTAATGGTTTATGAATGAAATAATAAATAGAATAAAAGGTAATAATATTAATATAAGTTGACTATCAACAACTTGAATGAAATTCCAAACAATGGAAAGAGTTAAAGAGTTATAAGTGGCATAGGTTGCAAATAAATTTTAGTAATATATGCATTTATTGATAATTGAATTAAGAAAAAATTGATAATGTGAATATATTAACTAATTATATTATGTGCGATGAATATAAATTGAATGGAATTTGAATTGTATAGGTTTTTATAACACTTGGATGTGAATAATGAATTTATTAGTGTGATCTAAAGTTAATGGTAATAATTAATATACTTTACCTATTTAATTAGCCAATTATATTAAAATTTGAAACCAATAGCAATAAAAATAATTAAGTATTACGTTTACATTATTTTGAGCCTTTCATGATTTTGAAGAACGAAGATGAAGATTTTAATAGCCAATAGCAATTCGATCGGGTCAGCCTGAGCATTTCATGATTTTGAAGACCTTATTTCTGAAGAACGAAGATGAAGATTTGTACTATTATTATTTACTATAATTAATTCACTGCATCATGTACTCTGCTGCATTAATTATTATTCCTTGGTATGTGTAACTCTGATCTGTATTGTATAAGTATAATCAAATGTTTTGTAAAACAGCTTCATAACTATTTATTTGGTTATTATATTTTGTCATTCCGCTACAAGATTCTATTTTTTTTCTTTCTCTACTTTTTCTTATTGACCCAAATAACAATTCTCCCTTTTGTATGTTCGAGTCGGTATGTGTATCTGCCCAAAACATCCAAAATGGCGGAATGTTACAGTTGGTATCAGAGGTTTGGTCTAGCGATAAACCTTAGCATTTTGGGGTCCAACTCATATTAAATAGTGTAGCAATACCCGATGATGAGTCTCTGAGTGTATATATATGAGAGAGCGTATTTCTTAGTGTTATAAAAGGTTTTTATATTGTGTTAATTTGTTTTGTTTTGTATTTATAAATTCCGATTAATGCATAGGGCGTTATGACAACAATAGGAATTTCTACACACTTAATAGGACAGACCGACACAATATTTGCTTTGAAATATAACTTACCAATTTTAAAGTTGAAATGTTAAAAATATATGTATAGGAAATTTTACAAATAAAATTTATGTAATGAAAATTTACAATGAATTTGCTTTTATAAATAAGAATTCGATGTCATAATTGTTATAACTTAGGTTATAATTGAAAATGTACTATATAAAATGTAATGGAAAGTAAGTATGTTAAGTAAATAATTATAAATTTAAGTTAGTGAATTGATATGATAAATAGTTGAATTGAACCTGAATACTATAAACAAACGAATTATAAACTTAAGTTAATGTTTGAAGTTATTTATAACTAAATAAGTAGAAAGATGAATATAGTAAGTAAAACATCTTGGGTTTAAGTTAATATTTGAAACCATTGATAAATAAAAGAAATGAATGTAAATAAATGAAATTCAGTAATGAATGAATGAATGTAATGCAATAAAAGGAAATTGACATGATACAAATAAATGAAAATGAATCTTTGTAAGTAATAAATGAAACAAATGAAATGAACACTGAATGAATGAATGGGAATAAATTTTTTTAGGAAATAAATGTAAGATTTAAGAATGTAGCCACTGAATGAATGAATGCAAGAAATGAATGAACAACAAATCTTGTAAAAAGAAATTAATAAGAATAAATTCAGATAATGTTAGAATCTATTGTTTGTTTGGTCTATAGATTGTTTGGGAAATGATACTTCTAATTGTTTCGATGTATGAATATTCTATTGAGTTTTGTCTAAGACTGTTGAGTAAATAGTATACTTAGTAGTTATCTGTCATTCTATGTGATTAAATGTGTCTTAAGCCGAACAAACTATTTTTTTTTGGTTGATATGGATGGATAATTTATTTGTATTGATTTCATATGATGATTGTATGATGTGATTGCAAATGATTATTGTTTTATATCGTTTGATTTGTTAGTGGTTGAAACAACTTTAAATATTTCATTTTATATGATTATTATCTCTTTTGGAATATATAAGCGAAATACAGGTTATGGAAGCAATTGTTACTGCTTTTGGTTTCAAAATTAACCGTTGTTTTCTCGACAAATAGGTACGTTCTCGGATTATAGTTTTCTAGCGCTATTAGATATATTTTTCCATTGTTGGGACATATTATTTTTAGATATTGTGATATATATTATTATATTTGATATTTTATTTTTCACACGAGCCTCCCTGTACAACAGAGACTCTGCCAAATTTTTTTTGTAAATTTTATGCTAAGAAATTTTTATGAAATGTTTTCCAAACTTTTGTTTACTTGAAAATAAATATTTAATTGTTTATAGTTTTATATACTCTTTTTAAATTATTTTATTTTATAAATTTATTTTTTATGAAATCAATATTTTGAATAAGATATATTGATTACTTAATTCTTTCTTTTCCCTTCTTTTTCCTTTTCGGTGACGAAAAGTTTTGAGTGTGGGGGAGTGTAACGACCCGTAAATTTTTGACTATTTAAATTTCTTGATTTAATAAAATTTTGTTAATGTAATGTGGAAAGAAATAAAAATCTATAATCTAATAATGAAATGAAATATAACAATGTTAGTATAAGTTAATTATTAATAACTTTTATGACACTTCAATTTATTGAAATAATATAAAGGTTATGTTTGGTTATAAGTTGAATAAGAGGAACAAATTTAAATAGTTAATTTAGTAACGAAATAATGTATTGTTAATGGTTTATGAATGAAATAATAAATAGAATAAAAGGTAGTAATGTTAATATAAGCTGAGTATCAACAACTTGAATGAAATTCCAAACAAGTGAAAGAGTTAAAGAGTTATAAGTGGCATAGATTGTAAATAAATTTTAGTAATATATGCATTTATTGATAATTGAATTAAGAAGAAATTGATGATGTAAAGGATGTATTAATTAATTACATAAGATGCAATGAATAGAAATTGAATGGAATTTTAATTGTATAGGTTTTTATAACACTTGGTTGTGAATAATGAAATTATTATTGTGATTTAAAGGTAATGGTAATAATTAATATACGTTATCTATTTAATTAGCCTATTATATTAAAATTTGAAACCAAAAGCGATAAAAGTAATTAAGTATCATGTTAATGTTAACTAAGGTAATATTTGTTAATAATGTAAAATTTATTCATAATATGACAATTGGTAGAATAATAAGAATGCAAATCAAGGTTTAATCAATTTTTGGAATATACGTTATAAAAATTGGATTTATTGCAATTTAATGTCATTGAAATGTTGTGTTAATGTAAATAAAGTTGGTAGTGGAAATATTAATGTAATAAGATATCAACTAATGTTAATCCTAAGATGAAACCAATGTAAATTCTATCTCATAACATGGTAATTGATTTAACGAAAGAATGAAACCTAGACGAGTGAATTAATTGGGAAATTTTACTTTAGTTAATAAGGAATTTTTTTGACAAATTCAATATAATTGAAGATAATAGTTAATACAAAGGAAGGATGGAAATTTAAATATATATTAATGTAATGGAAGACAAACAACTATTAACTAGGTTAATTGAATAATAATGGGTTGAATATAAAGGTTGAAAATCAAATTTAAGCAATTAATTAAAATTTAAATTTAATAAATAGGATTTGATTATAGGGAAATTGAACACTGTCATTTGCGTTATAACCAACATTGAATTGTCATATAAACTTGTATCAAGTCATGTAAAAGTCCCAGCGATTAAAAACGATGAATTGGTTAGTTTATAAATATTGAATAAATGGGTGATTAATTAATTATTAATTTATTTAATTAGCTGAAATATAGCCATTTTGGCAACCGTCTTGGATTTCGATGAAACTGGTTTTATCGGATCCGTAACAATGAATTATTGTAGGATTTTAAGGTTTGTAATGATCGGTCTTGTCGTTTGATCGTACGGACTCAAAAGGCCTCAAAATCAAAGTAATTAAAATCAATTGAAACTGATTTGAAATAAGCTTATTTTAACATAACTTATTCATACGATGGAATTAGGACTTGAAACCGGTTCCACTGTATTTAAAATATTTGAAAACATCTATTTTGATATATGGGTTGACCCATTTTCGTTCCGGAGGTAGAACGGGCATTTTGGGTCGTTCATCGTTCAACTATCTAAACCAATCGAGCCCATTCATTTCTATTTTGTTCTACCTATATATATATATATATATATATATATATATATTGTTATAAACCCTAGGTCATCTTTTATCTCTCATTTTTGTACGTACAATTCCATTTGCTTCCCTCATCCCAATGGCTGCAAACCCTAAATTTTGTAATATCAAATCAAATCCAAAATCCAAAATCCAAAAATTCAAGCTCCTCCAATCTAAACAAATTTTATATCAATCTGAAGATTTTGATGAGCGCATCTCAGATCTGCAATTATTTCTGCCATTGGATCAGCGTTTGTCCAGAAACTGAGATTGAATGTCAACCGCCCAAATTAGGGTTTATAATCCAATGGTTTATCGGCGACCATTTAACGATCAGGTGGTGTCGTTGCGAAGGTGATGACGAGCAGGTCGAGGGGGTAACATTCCTTTTGGCCAAAGGTCACAAAATTGCCACGATTTGATGATGAAGGCGAGTGGCGGCCACAACATTTCTGACATCGATGTGACTGCACATGGAAGGGAGTTTGTCGGCCTAAGGCGTGGTGGTGGGTTTGTTACTCAGATCAGGTTGTAGGTGAGGCTAGGCACGGTGGATTTGAAGTGAGATGTGGCGGCTCCATTCTCGTTAAGGCTGGTAAGTGACGAGTGAGCTAGGGTTTGAATATATTGACGTGTGTTAGTTAATTATTTTATTAATTTTAATTTTTGATTTTCAAGTGTTCTAATTCGAATGACTTTTACATAGGAGGTACAATTTGCACGTGGTTTCTTACATTGGGATCGTATTAAAATTCAAGACATTTTGACGCTGGTTTGGATGAATTCTGAGACAGATTGAGTTTTGAGTTTAAATTAGATTCAAATTCAATTTAAATTCAAAGGTGAGTGTTTTAAACCACTCATAATTACTGAAATTTCTTTTGCTTGTTAAAATAATTTATGATCTCATTAGGAAATTTATTTATGACTGTTTGATATATTTAAATTGTCATCCATGTTAATTTGTACCTTTCGGATTAAATTATTATTTAATTTATTTTTGAAATTAAATTGCCACTTGAATACCCATTATTGTAAACAAGTTAATTGCTGATATTTATTTGGATGATAATTATAATGGATGTTGATTATTGATATTGGATGATTAGATGTTATGTTAATATATATACACATATAATTGTTTGACTCTGCAAGTTCCTTTAATTATTATCATTTGAAAATCGTTATGGATTGAAATGATAGACTCGAGCGATTTTATGGATTTTATATTAATTTGGGATCGCGGTTTGAAATGATACATAACCGTAAATTTTAAACTACGAATTGAAATGATAAATTCCGTATCACTTGACCCTAGGGTATAGAATTATATACGGACACCGAATTTGGTTAAATTAAATGATGTTAAGATCATTAATATTCGAATTTAGTTAAATCATATTTTAAAATAAATTTGATTTATATAAACTGAATTATTATTAGAAATCAAGTTTATTGAAACTTATAAATTGAAAGGTTTGAAATTGGTTTGCTGATTCGGAAATGGAAATTGGTCTGATTTTGTCGAAATGAAATAAATAGTTTTAAATTGGTATAAATTTCAAATTCATGTTTTCAAATATAAACTGTTTTAAATTATATTATTTCTAAGATTCTACATTTTAAGATTTTCAAATTTATAAACTATTTTGACCAATATTAATTGTATTAAATCAATTTAACCTATTTAAAACCATTTAATTTATTTTAAACTAATTAAACCATTTAAATTATACTAAATCTAATAATCTATTTTAAGGCTATTTAATCTATTTTAATGATATTTAATCTATTTTAAATCTATTTAACTAATTTAAATCTATATTAACTATTCTAGAGCAATTTACTATTGAAAATTTATTTAAACTATTAATAACTATTTTAACCATTTATAACTATTTAAACTATTTTCTAGATTTTCAGACTAAGAAAAAGGGAAGTGTTATTTTCAAAATTCTTTGGTTTAATAGTAAATGTGATGAAATGATGAAATGATTAAATGTATAATAAAGTGAAAATGATGATTTTAAAGTAAGGATTCAACCAGTTTTGAAAATATGGTTTTGGAAGGAATTATGACGTTTGAAAGTGAATATGAATTTTAAAGTGAACATGATTTGAAAGTGAATAAAATCAGGAGCTATACCGGACCAAGTGAGGTCATTCTTCCAATCGGGAACATTCCTTCGATATTATATTCTGATTTTTATGATTGATTTGGTGGCCATCCTCGATTTTTTTATTATGGGAGTGTGTCCAAGGTGGGCGATAGTAGCTGCTATGCGTTACCACTAGTCTGGGAGTGCAATTGGTATATCTAGCCCGGCATCTCCTCGTGTAATGTGTTTACATGACCTAGCGTGCCTTCTACAAGCTTGTTTTGTACCATACCTATGTGATGTTCTCTGGGTAAATCTTTAGTTTGCAGAGGAGCATACGGCATTGTATAGACTATGGGAATATATAAAATGTGTTAGAGGGGATATGGGTAACGCCTTAATGCTATTTTAATACTTTTACTATACTGTAGATATATTATAAGAGTGTATTGTACTACATAGTAGATAGTTCCACAGATCCTTAGGAGATGTGAATCCCGAGCATCCCTTAAGTTACTGCACTCACGTTAGACAGTGGATAGGAGATTTCAAACCCCGTAAACATCTCTGATGCCATTTCACTCATATTATTTTCCGTTGATTTAACTTACATAAGATCTTTTAGTTCTGAATCGAGTGCTTTCACTACGCCATAAATGGCCTTCCGCAACACAAAAAAAATGTTGGGTCAGGCCCAAAAAATGTTGCCATAGGTCTATGGCAACACTTTTGGGGTGATGCAATTTTTGCCGTTGCCTTAAACCTCAAAGGCAACATTTTGACTATCTAAGGCAACATAAGTAATAATGTTGCAATAGAACCCTATTTGGGTCTATAGCAACATCCATAGGTGTCTGTAGAAACATTCCAAAATGTTGCTATAGATATTAACTTTCTAAATTTGTGGGGCCCATAACGTAGAGCATATTTGATTTTTTAATAGAAATAAATATTTATTTAATAAAATACCATTGCACAGAATTTGATATTCAAACAGTAATTTGTTTAAATAAATATTTTGTTTCAACATTTGAAATAGTACAAATTCCTGACTCCACTATTTTACAATTCAATGATATATAACATTGATATTCACATATACAGATATTCCTCGCTACATTACTCAGTTCACTCATTACATATGCAGTTTCAATTTATACAGACACCGACACTGACGAATATAGACATGCACTAACCCGTTCAGCAATGCTGTGAGGATCAGTTGCCTGGCCACGTCTTGCACGGACACGTGGTTTTGCAGAACCATTAGAAGCAATAGTATTATTAGCTTGAGCTGAATCATCCATTTGATGCTGTAGAATATTTTCTTCAATAGATCGTGGCAACTTCAATGTGAAAAAAAAACTTCGATAAGATGAGGAAAATTAGTCACAATCAAATGTGGACTAGGATATGACAGCCTAAAACCACAGCCATGTCACAAAGAAAACAAAATTTGATGGTTACGAGCTACAAACCTGTTGGTAAGCATGAAATACAGGCGAATTATTCAAAGCAGATTCTGGCCCCATGGAAAAAGATGGTATTTGAAAGTGTTTCATCCCATTTTGCTCCTATAACTTTACGTTAGGTTGATAAGCACAGAATTTCGCCCAAAAATAAAATAATAACAATAATAATAAAAGACCAAATGATAGAGAAGCATGACAAACCTGATTATGAAGATGCAAAGTACCATTCACTACCCACTCTCTCTGTCTAAACTATCCTTGTTTCAAGACATACCATTGCACTTCATAACTCCAGCAACTTCACCAAAATGTTGCCTGCACTATGAATCTCTCAATTCATCCAAACTGAACCAGTGCCAAATCACAAGACCAAACTCCATCGTACTCCATCAGACTAATACTACCACTGTCAAACAAAAGTTCAGTGCACATACAAAACTACTAGCCTCACTACAAACATCTCCTCATCTTGCATCTACCATACATACTTACAACATCTCAAAATAGTGCATCACCACTACACACTAGAACCACCCTCCAAACCAACCTTGGCCTTCTACTGACAACAATACATACAACTAGTGCCTACAAACTACCTAACTGCCCATCACCCATCACATTCTTTCCCACCTAAACAGTATACCACTACCCAAACATACAGACATCACGACATCATAGCAACACCACAACCCCAATGCACACAACCGAGCAACCTTGCCTCATCACCAAACACTGTCACCTCAACAAACTGCCCTCTCAACAACATCATCCGCCAAACAAGAAAAATCCCTGGTTCAGTCACAACTTGTTCGAAAAAAATAACAACAAGTTCACGAACACAAATCGCTTACATCATTGTGCCATCCAAGCATCACCAGAGAATCACCATTCCAAAACTATCACGTACATAACCAAATACAACACTACTACACACATTTCAGTTCAAATACTCACCTGCATTTCTGCCACCATACACCTCTCTGCTCTATCAACCTCGAACCACCACCTGCCTACATTGCTCGGACCACCACTTCTTTTTAGAATAAAATGGAAATCTGACAATACAATTACAACCCCCTTTCAACAAGCTTGACCACACTTTCTAAAACCACTCCAACTTACTTGTGCTTCACTCATTCTTACTTGTGCATACCTACTTGTGCATCACCCTGACCTTCAGACCTACTTGCGCGTCAACATACTACATCAAACACTCCACTGTCAAGCACCACCAAACCATCCAAACCAACAGTTCAACAAACATCCACTGACCAGTCCCTCAATTCACCGCCTTCAATTCACTACGGCCGTATACCACAACCTTCAATTCAACAAGCTGTAGTCATCACTCTGGCTATCCCCCAGTATTCCAAACTCGCCTGCAATCGGCTGCACCATCACAATCAAACCCACTACCTCGACTTCGCTGCTACTCTGAACCACTCGCCCGAAACTCCAATCGAACTTCGACTCCACCAGAAACCCGAAATCCACATCGAACACAATCACCAAATCGGCAACTACACCTCATCCATCATTCCCTCGATAATCCACTTACTACTTCCGTGCTACAATCGTGCAAAACTAGCAATCATGTATCCGCAAAAACTTTTTTAAAGTCGGCGGAATAAAAATTATGGATTGGAAAATTGGGGGAGAGAAACGAAAGCGGGTGAGTGAAAAGTAAAGCGGGAAATGGAAATTGGTAAGGTGTGGATCGATGGTGTGAATCGACGGTTTAGATTTTGTTTTAAATGGTGGTGTGGATCGCTGAGGTGTAAATTTTTATTTTTATTTTTTTAATTAGAATATATCTATGGCAACACTATATAAAAATGTTGCATCGTGTTACACTTGTTAGCTAGAGCAACACATTTTTATGGCTAAGGTAACACAAAAAATACAACGTTGCAGTAGGACCAAAATTTTATAGCTGTCGCAACATTTTAGCTAGCAACACCTTGCAAATATGTTGCAGAAGGTCATCTATGGCGTAGTGTTTGTCCTTTCAATTCGATCGGGTTAGCCTGAGAATTTCATGATTTTGAAGACCTTATTTCTGAAGAACGAAAATGAAGATTTGTACTATTATTATTTACTTTAATTAATTCACTGCATTATGTATTCTGTTGCATTAATTATTATTCTCTGGTATGTGTAACTCTGATCTGTGTTGTATAAGTGTAATCAAATGTTTTGTAAAACATCTTCATGAACTGTTTATTTGATTATTATATTTTGTCATTCCGCTGCAAGATTCTGTTTGTTTTTTCTTTCTCTTATTTTTCTTATTCACTCCAATAACAATTCACCCTTCTGTATGGTTTGAGTCGGAATGTGTGTTTGCCTAAAAATTCCAAAAAGGCGGGATGCTACATTTGGTATCAGAGCTTTGGTTTAGCGATAAACCTTAGCTTTGTGGGGTCTAACTCATACTAAATAGGGTAGTAATACCCTATGATAAGTCGCTGAGTGTATATATATATGAGAGAGCATATTTGTTAGTGCTGTTAAAGTTTTTTATATTGTGTTATTTTGTTCTGTTTTGTATTTATAAATTTTGGTTGGTGCATAGGACGCTATGACATCAATAGGGATTTCTACACACTTAATAGGACAGACAGACACAATATTTGTTTTGAAATATGGGTAAACGAAATAATTTTACCCATTACATTTTTTGTATATAAAACAACAATTTTGTGAATAAGATACTTGGTTGTTATATATTTGTTATTAGGTAGTGAATTTTATAAATATTGATTGAGAAATAAACTTTACAACAAAATGAAAATAAATTTGAAATTTCAGAACTTAAGTTCCAGGAATTTTTGAAAATTTCGATCGAATAATTTTGGAATATATTAATAAAATTATTAAAAATATTTCCTAATATGAATATTTCAGCATAATTTGAAAGAACCGTTTTAAAGAAATTTTGGAAAGAAATAAGTAATGTACTCCCCTTTCTATCGCTGGAAAATAATTTCGGCGATGAGTGCACGCATCATCGGCATTCATTTCCGAGTTTCTATGTGGGCAGGCCATTGTTGTAGTTTTACTACAGATTTATTTGATAAAAAAATATAAATTCTAAGTTGTTTTAAATATAATTAGATATATAAGCTGTAAGTATATACATTTATCTATTATTTTTAAAAAGATTTGAAATGGAACCCGGTATTTAGTTCTTAAATTGCTTTGAATTAGAGATTTTAGTTAGTGAAATGGAATCTAACTAATTAATAATTAGAACCTCTGAATGAAATAAGAGATTAAATGCTAACTAAATGAAATTACAAGGAAGTTGAAATTTGTAACTTATAAAACAAAGGATATGATTATTGAACATTAAGATAATTAAAAGAAATAAGATAAATTTGTGTAATTTTCAGTTACATTCTTAAAGATATATATATATATATATATATATATATATATATATATATATATATATATATATATATAACTTACCAATTTTAAAATTGAAATGTTAAAAATATATGTATAGGAAATTTTACATATAAAATTTATGTAATGAAAATTTACAATGAATTTGCTTTTATAAATAAGAATTTGATGTCATAATTGTTATAACTTAGGTTATAATTGAAACTGTACTATATAATATGTAATGGAAAGTAAGTATGGTAAGTAAATATTTATAAATTTAAGTTAGTGAATTGATATGATAAATAGTTGTATTGAACCTGAATACTATAAATAAATGAATTATAAACTTAAGTTAATGTTTGAAGTTATTTATAACTAAATAAGTAGAAAGATGAATATAGTAAGTAAAACATCTTGGGTTTAAGTTAATATTTGAAACCATTGATAAATAAAAGAAATAAATGTAAATAAATGAAATTAAGTAATGAATGAATGAATGTAATGCAATAAAAAGAAATTGACATGATAAGAATAAATGAAAGTGGATTTTTGTAAGTAATAAATGAAAATAAATGAAATAAACACCGAATGAATGAATGGGAATAAAATTTTGTAGGAAATAAATGTAATATTTAAGAATGTAGTCGCTGAATGAATGAAAGAAAAAAAACAAATGAACAACAAATCTTGTGAAAAGAAATTAATAAGAATAAACTTAGATAATGCTAGAATCTGTTGTTTGTTTGGTTTATAAATTTTCTAGGAAACGATACTTCTAAATGTTTGGATGTATGAATAACCTATTGAGTTTTATCTAAGACTGTTTAGTAAATGATATACTTAGCAGCTATTTGTCATTCTATGTGATTAAAAGTGTCTTAACCCGAACAAATTATTTGTTTTTTTGATATGGATGGATAATTGATTTGTATTGATTTCAGATGATTGTATGTTGTGATTGCAAGTGATTATTGTTTTATATTATTTGATTTGTTAGTGGTTGAAACAACTTTAAATATTTCATTTTATATGATTATTAACTCTTTTGGATTATATAAGTGAAATACAGGTTATGGAAGCAATTGTTACAGCTTTTGGTTTCATAATTAAGCGTTGTTTGCCCAACAAATAGGTACATTCTCGGATTACAGTTTTGTTGCGCTATTATATATATTTTTCCATTGTTGGGATATATTATTTTAAGATATTGTGATATATATTATTATATTTGATATTATATTTTTTTCCCGAGCATCCCTATACGAAGGAGACTCTGTCGAAATTTTTCGTAAATTTGGGCTTAGAAATTTTTCTGAAATGTTTTCCAAACTTTTGTTGTCTTGAAAATAAATATTTAATTGTTTATAATTTTATATACTTTTTTTTAAATTATTTTATTTTGTAATTTATTGTTTATGAAATCAATATTTCGAATAAGATATATTGATTACTTAATTCTTTCTTTTCCTTTTTTTTCCTTTTTGGGGACGAAAAGTTTTGAGTGGGGAAGAGTGTATGGACCCGTAATTTAAATTTGTTGATTTAATAAAATTTTGTTAATGTAATGTGGAAAGAAATAAAAATCTGTAATCTAATAATGAATTGAAATATAACAATGTTAGTATAAGTTAATTATTAACAACTTTTATGACACTTCAACTTATTGAAATAATATAAAGTTATGTTTAGTTATAAGTTGAATAAAAGGAACAAATTTAAATATTAATTTACTATTGGAATAATGTATTGTTAATGGTTTATGAATGAAATAATAAATAGATTAAATAATGTTAATATAAGTTGACTATTAACAACTTGAATGAAATTCCAAACAACTGATAGAGTTAAAGAGTTATAAGTGGCATAGGTTGTAAATAAAATTTAGTAATATGGCATTTGTTGATAATGGAATTAAGAAGAAATTGATAATGTGAAGGATGTACTGATTAATTACATAAGGTGCAATGAAAGAAATTGAATGGAATTTGAATTGTATAGATTTTTATAACATTTGGTTGTGAATAATGAATTTATTAGTGTGATTTAAAGTTAATGGTAATAATTAATATACGTTACCTATTTAACTAGCCTATTATATTAAAATTTGAAACAATAGCAATAAAAGTAATTAAGTATTCATTATTTTTAATTAAGGTAATATTTGGTAATAATGTAAAATTTATTCATAATATGACAATTGGTAGAATAATAAGAATGGGAATCAAGGTTTAATCAATTTTTGGAATATAAATTATAACAATTGGATTTATTGCAATTTAATATCATTAAATGTTGTGTTAATGTAAATAAAGCTGATAGTGGAAATACTAATGTAATAAGGTATTAACTAATGTAAATTTTATCTCATAATATAGTAACTGATTTAATGAAAGAATGAAACCTAGATGAGTGAATTAATTGGGAAATTTAGTTTTAATTAATAAGGAATTTTTTTAACAAATTCAATATAATTGAAGATAATAGTTAATACAAAGGAAGGATGAATATTTGAATATATGTTAATGTAATGGAAGACAAACAATTATTAATTTGGTTAATTGAGTAATAATGGGTTGAATATAAAGTTTGAAAATCAAATTTAAGCAATTAATTGAAATTTAATTTTAATAAATTGGATTTGATTATAGGGAAATTGAACACTACAATTTGTGTTATAACCATCATTGAATTGTCATATAAACTTGTATTAAGTTATGATAAATGTCCAAGTGATTAAAAACGATGAATTAGTTAGTTTACAAACATTGAATAAAAGGGTGATTAAGTAATTATTAATTTATTTAATTAACTGAAATATAGCCATTTTGGCAACTATCTTGGATTTCGACGAAACTGGTTTCATCGGATCCGTAACAATGAATTATTGTAGTATTTCAAGTTTCGTAACGATCGGACTTGTCGTTTGATCGTACGGATTCGAAAACGCTTCGAAATCAAAGTAATTAAAATCAATTGAAATCAATTTGAAATAAGCTTATTTTAACATATCTTCTTCATGTGATGGAATTAGGACTTGAAACATGTTCTATTGAGTTTAAAATATTTGAAAACATCTATTTTGATATATGGGGTGACCCATTTTTGTTCCGGAGGCAGAATGGGCTTTTTGGGTCGTTCATTGTTCAACTATCCAAACCAATCGAGCAAATTCATTTCTATTTTGTTCTGCATATATATATATATATACATACATATATATATATACATACACATATATATACGTATATCGTTATAAACCCTAGGTCATTTCTTATCTCTCATTTCTGTTTGTACAATTCCATTTTCTTCCCTCTTCCTAAAGGCTGCAAGCCCTAAATTTTGCAATTTCAAATCGATCCCAAATAAAATCCAAAATCCAAAAATTCAGGCTCCTCCAATCCAAACAAATTATATATCAATATGAAGCTCTTAATGAACACATCTCATATTTATAATTAGTTTTTCCATTGGATCATCATTTGTCCAAAAACTGAGATTGAATATCAACCGTCCATATTAGGGTTTACGATCTAATGGTAGATCGGGGGCCATTTGTCAATCAGGTGGTGCCGTTGCGAAGGTGGTGACGAGCAGGCGAAGGGTTAACATTTGTTCTTGGCAGAAATCATGAAATCTCCGCGATTTGATGATGAAGGCCAGCGGCAGCTGCAGCTTTTTTCACGTCGATGTGGCCTCGCGTGGAAGGGAGTTGGTCGGCATGAGGCATGATGGCGAGTGGGGTTCTCAGATCGGGTCGTAAGCGAGGCCAGGCGCGGTGGATATGAAGTGAGGTGCGACGGCTCCGTTTGTGTCGAGGCTGGTAAGTGATGTGTGAGCTAGGGTTTGAATATATTGATGTGTGTTAGTTTATTATTTTATTAATTTTTGATTTTCAAGTGTTCAAATTCGAATGACTTTCACATACGAGGTCCAATTTGCGCGTGTTTTCTTGCTTTGGGATCATATTAAAATTCCGGACAATTTAACACTGGTTTGGATGAATTCTAAGGCGGATTGAGTTTTGAGTTTAAATTGGATTCAAATTCAATTTAATTTCAAAGGCGAGTGTTTTAAGCCACTCACAACTTATAAAATTTTGTACGTTTGTTAAACTAATTTATGATGTGACTAGGAAATTTATTTATGACTGTTTGATGTATTTAAATTGTCATTCCTGTTAATTTGTATCCTTTCGGATAAATTGTTATTTAATTTATTTTTAAAATTAAATTTCCACTTGAATACCCGTTATTGTAAACTAGTTATTTATTTGGTTGATTTGGATGATAATTATGATGGATGTTGATTGTTGATATTGGATGATTGGATGTTATGTTAATTTATATATATATATATACTATTATCACTCTGCAAGTTCTTTTAATTATTATCGTTTGAAAATCGTTATAGGTTGAAATGATAGACTCGAGTGATTTTATGGATTTTATATTAATTCAGGATTGTGGCTTGAAATTATATATAACCGTAAATTTTAAACCACCGATTAAAATGATAAATATCTGTATCACTTGACCTTAGGGTAGAGAATTATATACAGATACCGAATTGGTTAAATTAAATGATTTTAAGATCCTTAATATTCGAATTTAATTAAATTATATTTCGAAATAAATTTGATTTATATAAACCGAATTATTATTGGAAATCAAGTTTATTGAAACATATAAATTAAAAGGTTTGACATTAGTTTGCTGATTTGGAAATGCAAATTGGTTTGATTTTGTTGAAATGAAATAAATAGTTTATATTAGCATAAATTTCAAATTCATGTTTTCAAATATAAACTGTTTTAAGTTATATTATTTTTAAGATTTTCATATTTATATACTATTTTAACCTATATTAATTATACTAAATCAATTTAACCTATTTGAAACCATTTAATTTATTTTAAACTAATTAAACCATTTAACTTTTATTAAATCTAATTAATCTATTTTAAAGCTATTTAATTTATTTTAATTATATTTAATCTATTTTAAAATATATTAAACTAATTTAAATCATTATTAACTATTCTAGAGCATTTTAGTATTGAAAATTTATCTAAACTATTCATAACAATTTTTACCATTTATAACTATTTCAACTATTTTTTAGATTTTCAGACTAAGAAAAAGGGAAGTGTTTATATTCAAAATTCTTTGGTTTAAGAGCAAATATGTTGAAATGATTAAATATGTAGTAAATTGAAGATGATTATTTTGATGTAAGGATTCAACTAGTTTTGAAAATATGGTTTTGGAAGGAATTGTGACTTTTGAAAGTGAATATGGATTTTAAAATGAATTTGATTTGAAAGTGAATATGATTTGAAAGTATTATGGTTTTGCGAATATGATATTTTGATATCAATTTTCAATTGACTTTTGAGATATAAAAGAAACATCCGATGTGTAATAAGCGATTAGTTGTTAAAGATATCGGGATCGGATATTGTCATACTCTCTACCAATACCGAAAACCACTTTAACAACTGTGTACGTGGTAGAGATCCCAGAAATGAAGTAGGATGGTTTGGCGAACGATTTCTGTATAAGATATGACGTGACCCTGACTTTTATGAGTTAGCTTAGATGAGACTAAAGTCAGGAGTTATACCGAACCAAGTGAGGTCTTTCCTTCGATATTATATTCTGATTTTTATGATTGATTTGGGGGCCATCCTTGATTTTTTTTTATGGGAGTGTGTCCGAGATGGACGATAGTGACTACTATGCATTACCACTAGTCTGGGAGTGCAATTGGTATATCTACCCTGGCATCTCCTTATGTGCTGTGTTCGCATGCCCTAGCACGCCTTCTACGAGTTTGTTTTGTACCATACCTATGTGATGTCCTCTGGGTAAACCTCCAGTTTATGGAGGAGCGAACGACATTGTATAAACTAGGGAATTATACAAAATTTGTTAAGGGGAATATAAGTAACGTCTTAATGCTATTTTAACACTTTTACTTTACTGTAGACATACTATAATAGCATATTGTACTACATAGTAGATAGTTTCAGGCATCCTTAAGAGATGTGAATCCCAAGCATCTCTTGAGTTACTTCATTCAAGCTAGACGCTGGATAAGAGATGTCAAACCCTGTAAACATCTCTGACGCCATTCCGCTCATATTATTTCCCGTTGATTTCACTTATATTAGATCTTTTAGTTCCGACTCGAGTATTTTGTCTTTTCAATTCGCTTGGATCATCCTGTGCATTTCAGGATTTTGAAGACCTTATTTCTGGAGGACGAAGACGAAGATTTGTACTATTATTTACTATAATTAATTCACCGAATCATGTATTCCGCTGCATTAATTATTATTCTCTGGTATGTGAAACACTGTTCTGTGTTGTATAAGTATAATCAAATGTTTTGTAAGACAACTTCATGATCTGTTTATTTGATTATTATATTTTGTCATTCTACTGCAATATTCTGTTTGTTTTTTTCTTTGTCTGCTTTTTATTATACATCCTAATAACAATTCACCCTTTTGTATGGTTTAAATCAGCATATGTGTCTGCCTAAAGATCCAAAAAGGCAGAATGTTACAATTTTAAATATAAGGGTATTACTGATGTTGTGATAAATAAATTTATTTTCCCAAAAGTACTATAATAAATTTTTATTTCATAATCTTGTTTAAGTAAAAAATGTGTATGTGTCTAGTTCCGTATGCGACGTTTGATGAATCTAGAGTTGTTTTTCGACAAAAAGATTTTCGGCCATTTTATTGGTATATTTCCAAAGAAAATATTTTTGTGAGCATTTTCCAAAATAAGTTCATTATTATTATTCTTTACTTAGAACTTGATTGCCTGTTGAAAAATAATCTATATTTGGATATTTAAAATTATTTAATTAAAGTGATCAAAATTCGGGTCGTGGTAAATGGTCATCCTTGAATGGTGTTTCTTCATGAGCTAAAATTTATTTTTCCTAAAATCCTGTATTTTTTTTAGATTAAAGCATTCTTTATTCCTAGTTACAAACCTAATTGTCTCATTAACTTCCAGTCTTACCTATAGTTTATCGTTAGTTAAGTGTCCTTATGAAATTTTCTTATTTATGCTATTTCTCAGTGCTTAATAATATTTATCTGGCGGTCTAATACCATCCATAAAATCAACCCAATAGTAAAATGGGAACATACTTTATTCCATATGATATGTTTTTACAATAATCTAAGGGAGACAAATAGCGATTACAACCTAAAACCTCTAAAAGAAAATTTTGCTGGAAGTTGCCATTTATCATCCCCTTGTGTTAATGATGTTGGGGCCTTAATACTCCTTACTAAATTAAGATGAACATCCATAGTATGTCATTCCACTTAATTCAACATCTTCCTTAATTTTCCTTCTTTGTTTCTGACAGATGTGGTCCAGTTCAGTTGATATACCATTAATGATTAATCATTATTATAAAAACTGGACCATCTCTCCAATCCTCATTTAAATCCCTTTAATCTTTTCACCAGTTTCAAAATCCATCTATTATGCCAATTTAATTCCTCTACCAATGCAATATTAAATTCTTTAAAGAATCCACATTTAAGTCCTTTTAATTCTTTGTTTATTACAAATTTATTGCCCATTAAATCTATACTTAATGTCCGTAATGACCTAGAATTTTAATCATTTGAAATTCGTATATTTAATTGATTTTAAATATTTAGAAGTTAATTTTATAAGCTGAATAGCTTATATTTCAAATATAGTGTCTTAATTGGATAATTAAATTGTTAATCTAATATTTGAAATTATAGAAATAATTGGAATTTTTGAGTTATATATGAAAGAGAATGACACATAAAGTTGAATTAAATTCTATTTGAATTAGAATGATGTTCGAGAATGTTAAAATTGAATTAACAGCGAATTTGTAGAAATTGAATATTTTAATTTATTAAAATAATATGTAAAAATAGCCATTTGTCATACAGTTTCGAATTTCAACAAAACCAGTTTCATTGGATCCGTAATATTATATTATGTGGGATTTCAAATTTCATATCAATAGTATTTATGGCTTAGTCATAGCAAGCCAAAACGCGCAGAAATCTGTTTAAGTAAATTTAGATAAGTCGATTCGAAAACTTATCTTTTAAATACGATCGAATTGGCTCTTGATATATATTCCATTACATTCAGAATATGGGCAAAACATTATAAACGTCAGGCGGCATGCTTCGTTGGGAGTTCGAAATTTTTTTGGATGAATAGTGCGCATAAATTTTCTATGTAAGGCCAAACTTTTTCCTTTTTTCACAAAACCCTAATAAATCTAGGGCTAGCCACCACCTTCTGTTTTAATGGCCAAAAAATCCTAGTCTTTCCCCTTCGATCACTTCCAATCCATAAGCATTTAGCCAAAATCTTCACCTACAACGTTGTAGAGCTTCTCGAGATCTTCGTAAACAACGATGGTGATTGAATTTGGTGTGACGAGGAGGAGGCTAGGGGACTGTGTTTTGGGGATGTTCGAGCTTGATTGGGTGGCTGTGGCACTTCGTGGGGAGGCCAACCTCTGGCTATAGGTGCAGGAGAGTGAGGCCTTTGCGTTCAAGGTAGTTGATTGTCGTCAAGTGGTCGCTGGGTGGTGCAATTTGTGGCCAAAGATGTAACAACCAGGTATTTTCAACCATTCGCATCCATTATAAGTGTATAGGTAGACACTCATGCCGGAATTGAATTGCTCAAAATACCGCGTTGTAAATAAAAATTTGGTAAATCTTAGAATATACAGTAAATAAAAATCACAGATCACAGACACAGAGTAATAACAATGCAGCGGAAGTAAAAGAGATAGTAGTTCATGAAGCTACTATATAAATATATCAGAGTTACATAAGATACAATAGAAGAAATAAAGTACAACAGAAGTTTAAATATGATAACCAAGTACAAGCTGAATAGAACAACCGAACTAAAAAGATGAAACTTGACAAGTAGATAATCTCCAGCGATTCCAATCTCCAGAAAGTGGAAATCCAAATCTGTGAATACTCAGGCTGACCCAAGCGTAAATAAAAATATAAACACTCGAGTCAAGACATGCATACTTATACAATGTAAACCAACTCAAGTGAGCTATAGTAAAGGTACAAGTAACTTAGAAGATGCTTGGGACCTCCCATCCTCTAAGGATCCGTTAAACTATTTACTATGTAGTATATTGCGCTGTATACAGTAATGTCTAATCAGTAAAGTATAATCATATAGAAAATAGCGTTAAGGGGATGGTGAACCTTAACGCGGTCGGATCTTTAAAACCAAAATCGTAGTGGGCTCGCTATAAGGAGATGACACGACACGCGAGGCAATGCCAGGATGGATACATCGTTTGCACTCCCGGACCGGTGGTGACGGCAAGCCAGCAGCTTCCGCCCACGTCGAACAATACCCCCGAATCAAAGTGGCGCCACATATCGAATCACAAAAGTAATAGAATGGTTTCCGATGGAGCATGCTCGATGAAAGGGTACGACCCTTTGTGTAGCCCGGTATAGCTCTTGTTTTAGTCATTTATGCCAACTCACGGGAGTTGAGTCCACGTAATATACCTCGAGAACGTCGCCACCATCCTACTTCATTCTGGAATCTCCACCGCGTACACAGTTGTTAAAGTGATATTCGGTATTGGCCGGCTATAAGCCAATATCCGATCCCGGTCTCTTTAACAACCAATCGTTATTATAACCCGTAGTTATAACTTTAAAACAATATTCTATACTTCAAAAATAAAATGTCATTTCAACCCAAACCTTTATCAAAATAAAGATTAAATCATTTCCAAACCATTTCAATATATCATCATACCATATCTTTCAATTAAAATATTTATCAAAATAAATATCAAGTCATTTCTAACCATTTCAATATTTTAAATTATCATATCCTTTAAAAACTTCCTTTCAAATCATTTTAATACATCAAAATATCATAACCTTTCAAAGCTTCATTTTTCAAATCATTTAATATCAAAATATCATATCTTTCAAAACTTCGTTTCAAATCATTTTAATATATCAAAATATCATATCTTTCAGTACCACATTTCAAATCATTTTAATATATCAAAATATCATATCTTTACGAAACCACATTTCAAATCATTATTCATTTTATTCAATTTAAAGTACCATTTCAATTCATATTTCAAAATAGTTTATATTCCAAAAAAAATCATTTTTAATCATTAAAATGAAGTTATTATGTTCAATAATTAAATTATTAAATTTCCAAAATTTTCAACTTCCAAAGTTCATTTATTCACTTAAGTTTATCAAAACAGTGAAAATTCAGTTTTCGTGGCATTTAGAAAACGCTACAGAAAGATACATTCAAAAACAGTTCAATTTAACAAAAGACAACATTTTAAAATGTTGTAATAGGGTTTACTTAATTTTCAAATAAACTTAGTTAAATTCAAAAACTATAGCACTTACAAAAATTGCTATAATAGTTTTTAATTCAATTTAGCTTTTTAGTTTATTATCTTCAACTACAGCATTTACAAATACTGTAATATCATTTACATTGTAATTAATAGCATTTCAAAAATGCAGTCAATTAACTTCAAATATTCAATATACTTTCTCAACAAATTATATTTTTTTATTTAAAACATTTTTAACTCATAAAGTCATACATTTTCACATTTATAAACATCATTTAATTTTCCTCAAGTTCATGATTTTATAAAGTTAAGTTTCCTTTCAAAAATCAATATTTATTAATAATTCACTTATTAAATTTCAATGTTCAATTTTAAATTCATTGCATTGAATTTCAACTTAACACTTAAGTTCAAATTCTCAAATATAACTTAGTTTTATTTTTATTTACTTAACTAAAAGTTCACTTTTAAGTCAATTTCATAAATTTCCAATTTAGTTTTATTTCAAAATTTCAACTTAACGTATTCACTCATTTCACATTTCAACTTTATTAAAAATCATTAATATGATATAAAATCACTTTGAATTAATTTAGATTCAAATTATCATAAATTTATCATAATTTCATATTCAATTTAATTTCCAATTATAATTAAATCAAAATTTCCAAAATAACTTACGTTCAAAATTTTCTAACTTTTCATTAATTCATTTTACTTACAATTATTCAGAAAATCAATAATATTTTACAAAAATCCTTTTTAATTAGATTTAAACCAAAATGTTTTAATATTTACATTTCTAAAATAATTTTAAAATTTTTAGAAAACATATATTAACTACGGGTCTGTATATAATTTTCTACACTAGGAAAAGTGATACGGGTAATATATCATTTCAACCCGTAATTTACAAAGAAAATCCGGGTTTTATCATTTCAAACCCGCAGTCCCAAGTAAATGAAATAAACTGAAAATCATTCAGGCTATCATTTCAGCCCATAACAATTTTCCCTTATTCTAAAGTCCGTTCGGGTATGTATCATTTCAACCCATAGTGATTTCTAATTTACAGGGAATTTGCAGTGTGATAAACTGATAAAATATACATAATAGCATGAAATAACAGTAACATATGATATAATAGGTGTAATAACAAGTATGAACATCATATGATAATAATATAAGCAGTTATAACATGTTAATGTAGTTCTACAGATTCACAGGGTGTCAATTTACTACTTATATAAGTACATAATGTCTGGTGAGAAATACTCACTTTTTTTTTGCTGGAGATATCAATTAGAATGGCACAACGGATCCAGAAGGCACGACCTTTGATTTGAGTGGAGAGAAATAGCCAAGATATCATCTTGTAAACAACCCCAAAACAAGACAATATAACTTATGAATATTCAACCAAAATATATTGAAATAAATTGAAATTGAAAGGCAGCAAAGACAAGATAACTTGACCTTGCTACAACCATTCAAAAACTCGACTAAGGGGTTCGTTTTCTTAGCCATGATGATGATATGAGTGTGGGAGAGACAAGGCTAATAGCCTTGCAAACATTCAAACAAAACAAACAAATAATATAAGTTTTCAAACCCAAATTCAATAAAACAATGTTAGAATTAAATGCATAAAACAAAGCCAAAGTTTTTGCACTTGCTTCCTATGCTTGTTTGCATGGCCTAGGGGATTAATAAGGTCAGGTTTGAGCATGGTTTGGATCAGGTATGGGTAGGAAAAGGCACGGTTACAAGGTGATGAAGTGGGTAGGAGTTTAAATGTGGAGAATATAAAAGGTTAAGGTATATATAAGAGTTTTGGTGAACTTTTTGGGCTCGGCTAAGGCATGTTTGGGCTCACCCTTTCAGGTTTCAGATCTGGACAGTACCTTAGGTGATGGGTGGTGGTCATATCAAGGTGGTGGTGGTAGCCTAAGGTGGTGGCCTTGGTGGTGGATGAAGGTAGTGAAGCAACTAGGCTAGGCTAACATGTTTTTAAGGAGTTTTCAAGGCTTTTGTGTGGAGTTTTGTCAAGGGGGAGGGTGCGGCCTGGTCAAGTCAGAGGAGGAGATGATGTTAAGTAGTGGATGGTGAAGAGGAGAAGGTGGTGGAGGTGATGGCCAAGGCTAGCTAGTGGTGGCCGAGTAAAACAAACAAAGAAAACAAGGCAAAAACAAGCAAAAAGGAAGGAGAAAACGTAGAAAAATATAGAGAAGCCAGTACCAATTTTTCTCTAGCCGTGAAAATGAGATGAGGAAGATGTTTCCACGTGAAAATGAAGAAAAAGAAGTCAGCTGAAGATAGTATAAGGAATGGCCAAAATAACTGATGTATTGATTGAAAAAGAAACGGTAAAAGAAACGGTGAAACGACTTTACGTTTCTTAGCTTTTAAAACCTTCCATACTTCATTTTCTTTTAAATCAAATAAAACAAAATAAAATTCAGCGGGTACATCTAAAAACCGAAACAAAGTGAAAAAAAATAAAAATATAAAAAGAATTAAGGAAATTGCTTAAAAATTGAAAACAGGGTTCAAAAATTATAATTAAAACATCGATGGCTTTGGAAAAATATCTACTTCATTTAAAAATATTATAAAGCAAAATTTTGAAATAAAATAATTTATTTATCATTTCTAAAATAAAATAAATAACTAATTTTTAATTAAATAGAATTTAAATTAAGAAAATGGCTTAAAATTGCGAAGTAGACTTTAAAATTAGAAATAAATTCAATGCACTTTGGAAAATTTTTATATACTTGAAAAATATTTATAAATAAATATAAGTACACAAAATTAAATTAATTCACAAAATAAATATATATAATTAAATTTAAATAAAATTTTAATGAAGAAAATAGCAGAAAATAAGAAAACATCCCCAAAAAAAAGAAATCAACACGGTAAACTTTGGAAAAATTATAACATCACAAAAAAAATGTTTAAAAAAATATATATCTAACATGTAATATAACACATATTAGAGCATTATTTGACAATTAAAAATATAATTTATAAAATTTAACATAAAGAAAATTGTTAATAATTCAATTTACACACAACATTGAAAACGGTATAACTTTCACAAATTAAATCCGTTTTCAACGAAACAAAAAGCAATGTTCTTAAAATTTTATGTACTTTCGTAATAAAAGATAAAATTTAAATTTTCAAACTTTTAAAAATTTAAATTAAAAGTCAAAGTTTGACTATTTTGTCAAAAATTCACTTTTTGGAAAATATTCTTTTTAGTCATGCTTTGGAATGATAATTCATATCAAAACTAAAGTTTATCATTCAAAATAAATAAAATAAGTTTTTTTTAAATCAAAAATTCAATTAAAATAATTAAAATATACAAAAAAAATAAATCACAAAATACAGGGTTGTTACAAAAGAGGTGAGGGATGGGTTTCCTTTGATCGAAGTTGTAAGTGAGGAGGACCAAGATAAGGGGAGGCTCATATCTGAAGTAGGAAAAGTTGATGGCCAAGATTGAGGTTAAAAAAAAGAATGTGTAAATTACATATATTTAAATTCGTATAAACTTTGAAATATCATAACTTCTTCATACGAGGTCCGTTTTTAATGAAACAAATTGTGTTGGGTCAATATTGACGAGCACTACATTTTAGAGCAAGTTTGGAATTGCTTGGAGCTCATGTAAATTTTGGGTGAAATTAAATGCTTGTTTAATTTTATTCGAAATAAAATGCTGCAACAGCTATTAGAACCGATGTGAGTACATTTCACTCTTTCTGACTCATTGATATTTTTACACAAGTGAGAATAAAATTTATTTATGATGATTGATGATTGTTTGGATTATATATGATATATTATATATATTGATTGGTATTTGGATATATACCTGCCTATTGGAGCAGATGAGACCTTATACGTTCCCGTGTATGAGCGGATGACCCTTTGTACATGCATCTGCCTCGAATTGAATATTGCACACATACTCTAATATGTATATTTGTTGCAGGTAATAGTTGCAGGGATCCAATAGGATTCCTAACCAGTATTGGTTTTATTTACAAATATTGTGATATATGCTGTTATCAGGTGATGTATGCTGTTTTGGATGTCAGGATTGATGTATTTAGTGCTATTGTAGCATTGGGCTTATTTTTGGAATTTAAAAATGTTAAAATGATGATTTCAAATTAAAAAGGATTTTTAAGTGATTTTGAAAATAGATGTTTTATTAGATTTAAAAGTGTTAAAGGAATGAATTTATTTTAAATAAATAAAAGTTATAATTTTTATATTATAAAAAATTTAATTTTTGTAATATGTAATCAGAATGTGATTTTTGAAATATGAATTTAACAATTAGGTAAAATAGTTTAAATTGGTAATTTTGAATTTATTATAAACCGTTTATATATAAGATTTACAAAATTGGAATTTTATAAATCGAAGTAATGGTATTGTAGTGACCCGACTTTCTATCACCAGAAAATCGCATCACTAATTAAGAAAGAAAGGGGTTGAAGAAGAAAAGAAAGAGAAGAAAGAACAACAACACAACAGAAATCTCACAGCGGAACGAATGAAATATAATATATACCATATATTTAGAATCATATACATCGGAGTACACAACTTATATCTCAATTTAGACAGTTTTAACATTTCTGTCTAATTTACAATACAAGATCAACTATACAGAATAACACACAGCGGAAACTCTATCTATATCTACACGATGAAGCCTCCTGCTCCAAAGCTCCTCTAGAATTCGTCAAGGATAACCTGAATCACTTGACTACTCATACAGAATATGAGTACCCAAGAGTTTAATAAAACAGAAAATAAACACTCGGGTCAGACAAGGGTCTGGTGCGAGTAAACGGTTTAAGATTGCTTAACTTTAGAAAATCCTTTGAAAAGAAAGGGTATCACGTAAGACTTCCCACACATAAACATGGAAAAGTTTTTACCTTACGCTAACCAAAACGTTTGATAGGAAATCTAGTGATATTATAATAGTGTCTAGGGTTTTCAAATATATGAAATAGCCGAAATTGCTACATGATTAAATTCCTGTTACTAGCCACAAAAGTGGGTTATACAAACAAAATCGTAGGGTCTCGTAGGAAGATTGGGTTTCCAACAATGGCAGGGCTACTGGGGTACCGCCCGTCATAGTACGTGGCCTAAATCACCATACCAAGGAGCTACCCTAACTCCCCTGCAACACAAGGCCGGGACCATTCCTTACTGAACAGTACCGAACAAGACCACCCCGCAGTTGGCTGCAGATCCAACCGCCCACAAAGCCGAAATAAAAAGGGACATCTAGACAGGGATGAATCTCGCCCTCCAGTGGGAGCTACCCACGAAGCCTTGCTGCACCTCCCCTGTTTTAGCCATTCCCTTTTGATGAGGCTTGAGGCTGCGATTACCTTTGTAGGACACATTTATATTAGAATGCTCATCGTCCACCTGACGATGTTCTGAAAACATTCAGTCCATACAAGTCCGTTCCAGGTTCGAACGGAACCGAAGGCACTATCTCGTTGCACTCATTTTGGAATCACCCCCAAAGTCAACGATCATAGCCCTTGCACTCTAAATCACCATCTCGAACCTATAAGTACTATTCCGTCAAACTCATTATGGAATCACCCACAGAGTTATACCGACGTATAGTTCTTACACCTCGAGTCTTCACTAGCACTCTACTTGGATTCACGACATAACGTTTATTTTGGATCGATGTGGTTTTCGGATATCCAAATATGGAAACCCGATCCCGGTCTCACTGAATCCAAGCGCCATTTTAATGTCCAAGTTGTACTTAAGGGTTTTAAACAGTATATTCAGAATATCACTTAACATAAATGGATGATTCATAACACAGATAGATAATCCATTATTATCACATTTATCCATACATATCACAAAGCAGCATATACATCACATCTCAGATATATCACATTCATATCAACAAATATCAACCAATGACATATAATATCAGCCGATATCATTAACTCATCCAATGATACTTATCAACCAATCATTAATCAACCATAACAAGTTTTGATCCAACTTAAATTAATTTAATTCATCCTTAATTAAACTAATTCTTATTTAATCACTTGAATTATCATTAATCCATCTTACTATTCATTAATTAATTACAAAGTAACTAATAAACATCACTTAATTCTCCACTTTAACTAATCTCCCTTGATTAATTATTACTTAATTACTTTAAGTAATTATTCCTTAATTACAAATTTAATTAATCATCCTGATTAATTACTTCTAAATTATCCAGGTAATTATTTCTTAATTACCTTTTAAAATTAATCACACTTGATTAATTATTATTTAATTATGTGATAATTATTTCTTAATTATCCTTTAATTAATCACACCTGATTAATCACCTTTAATTAATCATACTTGATTAATTGCTCTTGATTAATTACGTTTGGTTAATCACACTTGATTAATCATTTATAATTAATCATATTTAATTAATTACTTTTAAATTAATCACATTTGATTAATTACTTTTTAATTACATTTAGTAATTAAAAACTTGATTTTAAATTAATTATCCTTAAATTATTAATTAATAATTAAGTAATTATTTAATGATTACTTCATTACTTAAATTCCTTTCTTATTTAATTACTTTAACAAGTAATTAATCAAATAATTAATTACTCTTAATTCCTTTATTAGTTAACCATTAATTAAACAATTTAAACCTTTAATTATTTTTATTAATTAATTCCTTAATTAATAACTCAAGTGATTAATCCTTAATCACATCCACTTAATTACTTTTATAAAGTAATTATCTTTTACTTAATTACTTCTAGTAATTAACCACTTAATTACTTTACAAAGTAATTATACTTAATTAACTCCAAGGTGATTATCTTTAAAATTAATCACTAATTAATTACTTAACTTAATCATTTAAATTTAATTAAATGATTATTAACTTCTTATGTTATACAAATTCTTAATTAAAAAAACATCAACTTAATTAAATCATTTATATTAACCAATAATTTCCAAGAATAAATAAATTTAATTTCCTTAATTATCTTCATAATTTTATTTATCTTTAAATAATCAAAACTTATAATTTCTTAAATTATAATTGATTTCTAACTTTAATCATTAATCCTTATTTGAAAATAAAATATTTAAAAGTCAATTATAATTAAAACAATTTTAAATATTCAAATCAAACCTTTTAAAATCTTTAAAACTTTCCATGGTTACTAAAAGTTAATATAAACTTAATTCAAAACTACATTAATTTTTATTTTCATATTTTATATATAAAAACTTGTTTAAAAACTTACCTTTAAACAAATTTATTTTATAATTAAACTTGTTTAACTTTCGGTTTAAATTTTGATCAAATCAATTTCCTTTTGGTTTCAAAATCTTTTAAAAAAACAAAACTGCTAAATTTTAAAAACCCTGAAAAATCAATACAACTCAACAAACTCGAGCCATCTGCAGAAACTCACGCGACAATTCTGAGTAAACCATACAAAAACCCCGAGTCTCCCCTACCCTATGCCTGCTTCGAGAAAACACACCAAAAACCCGAAAGAAACCCGAGCTTCCACCTTCGTCCTCCCCAAAACCCAACATCCACTGATACACGATGCCGTGCATCATGCACCACTACGCCGGTCACCTACGATCATCACTATGGCATCGACGAGTCTCTCTTGATCCCTTCAACACTTCGCAAAACCCAGAATCTCTGTTTCGATTGAAAATCGAAATTTTGTCCACAAACCCAAACTGCAAAAAAAAAATACTACCAGAAGATGATCCCCTCGGACGACCCATCACCCGAGACGCCTCATCACCTCAACCCTTGCTCCGCCTCACTTCCCCGTGCCTCCAGAACCAACAGCGATCGACTCCGATTGCATCACCTCGTCGAAAATCCCCATGGAACAACATCGACACGTACAACATACAAAACCCTACTCCCTCAACCTACGATCACACCAAACATCAATAAAATACACGAGTATTTTTTTGATGATCACCGTTGACCCCTCCACCTTCGAGCGCAACCTCGTTCGTTGATTCGTCGCCGTTCGTCCCAAATTGACCAAAATGCACAAAACAATCAAACCCCAAATTCTCGAAAATTACTAACCTAAAATTCGTGATTCAAGTTCCAAAAATCATGTTTTCTTATTTGCAATATGATTTTAAAATCAAAACTCAAGTTTGCAATCAAAAGTTTTTAACCCAAATTAAAGATTCACTGTAAATTTCAAAATTCCTAAGCCAAAATTCACTTTAAAGTCCTGCAAATATTTTTAGGTGATAGATTACTTGTTTACAATCAACTTCTACTTATACATCAAAGGTCAACACGAATTCAATATGGGATTATTGATTTTATAATGAAATTGAAGCCTGTTACTTTACACAGCATACGTTTAACATCACAGGCAAATCAAATATACCCAATTCAAACATGCATTCAAATTTAAATCAAATATTCCATCAACATCATGTTATTCAATCATAAGAACAAGTTAAATCCAATGTTTAAACTGTTTTAAAAAGATTTATTTACTCAACTTGTTTGTAGAAAATAGAACAGTCTTATTTTTTCTTCCAGGTTTGATTTCACTGCATGTTGAAAGCAAACTCCTCTGTAGTTGATTTCAATTCTGCATCCAAATGAATCTGAATTGCATGTTGATGAATTCCCTGAGTTGTTTGTTTTCAGATTGCATTGATGTTGTTTTTTTTTCCAGATTGAAATTCCAGGTTCTAAAGATTTTCATTTCCTTTTTTTTTTCCAGATCTTTGTTTACATTAATTTCAATTTTGTTGAAGAGAATAAAGGAATTTCTTAGCTCAAGATTAAGAGTAAACTCCTTCTTCATATTTTACAAATTTTAATTTTAAATTAAATATCAAGAGAGATGCCATTTGTCTTTACACATCCTATAATGTTTACAAGTATTATTACAAATATTGATAAGTTAACAAGTGTTATGTAGTGTTTAAATAATATTTTTTAAATGTTATTTTCTTATTTTATAAATGTTTAAAATGTTATTTATGTAATACTTATATAATTATAAAATGTTTTTATCATATAAAAATAAACTTTAGACTTTCATAAATATTTTAAAAGCAAATTCATATAGGCATTTATAAATAACTTATATTTTAATCAATTTAATTCTATCATTTGTTTATAAATTTAAGAAACTTAGTTTAACTCTTTATATAAAAAAATTTAAAACAATTTTATCTTATGAAAAATTTAAAATGAAAGAATATCAAAAATAATTGAAAGTGAACTTCAAAATTTATTCTTATTTAAAACAAAAGCTAAAATATATGTTTATAAAATAAGAAATTAACTTTGTTATTAAAATTTAAAATTTCAAATATCATTTCAAAAGCATTAAATCAAACGAACATTTCAAATTACAAATTATATAAAATAAAGTTTGAAAACACTTATTAAATTCAAATTAATAAAATTCCTATTTCAAATATATATACAAATATATATACACATTTCAAATGAAAAAAAACAGTTTAACATTAGTTCTGAAAATTATTGTTTAATTTTAAACACAATCCAAATCATAATATACACATTCATATGTATTAAAATTTGAATATATAGCTTAATTACTTTAAAAACTTCCTATTTACAAGGTATATCAATACATATATATTATAAATAGAAAATATTTTTGATTAGCTTCTGGAAAATAAATCTTACCAATATTAAATTGCCAAAATAAATATTCCCAAATTAAAATATTATAAATTTTCAAAAGAATTAAACTTGCCAAATTTTATGTTGTTAAGAAAAATGTCGATAGATATTAAATTATTATTATTAGCCGTTTAAAAGAATTTAACTTGTCAATTATAATATAAAATGATCAAATCAGTTTAATTATTATCAAAGATTATTAAATTGATATTGCTCAAAATTCCGGGTCGGCACATTTCTTCCCCCTTAAAAGAATTTCGTCCCCGAAATTTAAAAGCAAATATAATTTAATAACCCAGTAAAAGAATTTAAATTTCAAACAGCAATCACACAATCAATCATACATTATCAATCATAGCAACCATTTCAAACAAATAATTTTGGCTATCCAGACAAAATTCTGAATAGAACTTCCAAATATCATCAAAAGTTTTCCAGGTACCTATTCTGGAATACTCGTTCTACAGAATCTTATGTAACTATACTACTATAACCAAGAACTTCCTCATTTGATCCTTCAAATCTGAACAAGATATCAGACTAAACTCAAAACCAGCTCAACTGCCAAATCCTTCTGAACTGCTGATTCTATCACTCGATGAATCATACATATATTCCTCAGAGATATGTAAAATATAATGAATTCCAGTTATCCGAACTGGCAATCCAATCCTGTAGATCAAAATCTAATTTCTAGAGAACACAGAAAAATCCAAAATACCTCCGGAGCTAGCCCTCCAGTTTTATCAAAACTTATATTTCTTTTAATCGGATAACTAAAACAATATCCAAATTCCAATTTCACATTCCAAATCTCCTTAATTCTTAACTGCACAACTCTTCGGATGATCCTGAGTCACCTCTAATATTCCTAATCAGCTTAACCCTTGCTGATTGCTTCATGAAACAAACAGGACCAAAATCAAACCAATCACCTGATCCTACTCAACAAAATGGCTCTCCTAAAAATTTGCTGAAATCCAATACACAACTCTACTCAACAAGCATCAGTGGACTTCAAACCTACGTCTCTTATCTGGAATAGCCAAACAGTTGCACTTGACAACCTTACCTACCAAATCCAGAAAATTCCTTCATACTTGATTTTTCTGTAGAAATCCTTTTAATCCAAGAAAACTGCAGCTCCCAGTTGCTCCCATACTAGAATAACTACTATCTCGCTTCCGCTGCACAACTCTGATCTGGGATAGATAAGAATGCTATCGAAGAACTCAAGCACAATCTTTCTCCATACACAGTTCATCCAATCCGTAAAATCTTAGGGACCATTCTACTTGGTCAAAACATCCCAACAGAATCTTAACTAGAGCTAGATGATCAATCTCTCTCCAAAGAATCCTGAGCTGCCTCACCAAACTCTTCTCGCCCCAAGAGTCATCCCTTTACATGGTTGAACCATCAGTACTGTTCCTGGAATCCAAGTTGATAAGAAAACTCAATCTCTGGTTCGGGTAAACTTCTGATTCCCTCTAAACATCTGGAAAAATCTCTTACTACTTTAATGGCTTTACCTCCATATGAGATTCCTCAAACCAAAGAATACTCAAAGATTCCCAAACTAATCGCAAGTCACTTTTGCGATCTCACTCAGTTCAGATTTCAAAGAAAACTCACTAGAACAGCTTTCCTAATCAAGATCAATTCTTCCAGAATGGCTTATCTACCAGAAAAACTGATAGATCACTTACAACAGATATCCTGCTCTACTGAGCCACTCGAAGAAATGGATAAGCCTTCACTACCTGCCTGCTCTACCTATAGTAGAACCCTAAAGATTTCAGAATCATCAAAGAAACGGATCCATGCTGTTGCTTCCCAACTTCACTTCAATGATACTGCTAAGCCAAAAGATCATCCTTAACCACAAAACTATCACCCAATTCACCAAAAATCCTTGAGACGAGTAGACATTTCCTCAAGAAACTCGGCTCCAAATCAAACACCAACCACTTGTTCTTCTTAAGGGAAGACAAATGAGACCATGTCCGAAATGAAGTAACTCATCGACCTTAGTCTCATATTTCAATATAGATAAGACAACCTTATTTGAGATCCAGAAAATCTCTAAACATTCGAATCTTCCTTGTAGTAGACATCACTGTTCCTTCAACACCATCTAAATCTTGCTCGAAAAGAACATCTTCAGAAACATCTATGGATACTGCACCTCCACACACAT
The DNA here is from genome assembly GCA_030765085.1 of Allium cepa. Lineage (NCBI taxonomy): Eukaryota > Viridiplantae > Streptophyta > Magnoliopsida > Asparagales > Amaryllidaceae > Allium > Allium cepa. Next base: position 380,023,709 of record CM060932.1, read on the forward strand.
CTATTCCCTCTTGAAGTCACCAAGATACCATCACCTGCATCTGCTCAGCTGATAGACTCAACTCTTGGAAATCCCGCTCACTCGAGACCAAATCAACCCCACACTCCAAGAATATACTCCAATTCTTGAAAATGCTTCCTCCGGGATCAATGAAATCCTTTCACCAATCCACAAAACTTATTCGAGACGGTATTAGATCTACAATCTCGACAGATACACCTCCAACCACAACATATGAGCCTCTTCCATTAAGGGTAATCGTGTTCCACACACTCCAACCTTATCTATCTTTATAACCTATGTTGGAAAATCCGAACAGATAACCCAAAAGATTAGGTAGATATATAAATATATAGATATATATAAAAATTACAAGTATGCTCTCTCAAGATAGAAACCACTCCAGAGCCTAGGTATTCACTCAATCTAACGCTCTGATACCAACTGTAGCGACCCGACTTTCTATCACTAGAAAATCGCATCACTAATTAAGAAAGAAAGGGGTAGAAGAAGAAAAGAAAGAGAAGAAAGAACAACAACACAACAGAAATCTCACAGTGGAACGAATGAAATATAATATATAACATATATTTAGAATCATATACATCAGAGTACACAACTTATATCTCAATTTAGACAGTTATAACATTTCTGTCTAATTTACAATACAGGATCAACTATGCAGAATAACACACAGCGGAAACTCTATCTATATCTACACGCCGAAGTCTCGTGCTCCAAAGCACCTCCAGAATTCGTTAAGGATAACCTGAATCACTTGACTACTCATACAGAATATGAGTACCCAAGAGTTTAATAAAATAGAAAATAAACACTCGGGTCAGACAGGGGTCTGGTGTGAGTAAACGGTTTAAGATTGCTTAACTTTAGGAAATCCTTTGAAACGAAAGGGTATCACGTAAGACTTCCCACACATAAACATGGAAAAGTTTTTACCTTACGCTAACCACAACATTTGATAGGAAATTCAGTGATATTATTATAGTGTCTAGGGTTTTCAAATAAATATGAAATAGCCGAAATTGTTACATGATTAAATTCCAGCTACTAGCCAAAAAAGTGGGTTATACAAACAAAACTGTGGGGTCTCGTAGGAAGAATGGGTTTCCACCAATGGCAGGGCTACTGGGGTACCGCCCGTCACAGTACGTGGCCTAGATCACCGTACCGAGGAGCCACCCTAACTCCCCTACAACACAAGGCTGAGACCATTCCTTACTGAACAGTCCCAAACAATACCACCCCGTAGTTGGCTGCAGAATCAAACGCCCACAAAGCCGAAATAAAAAGGGACATCTAGACAGGGATGAATCTCTCCCTCCAGTGGGAGCTACCCACGAAGCCTTGCTGCACCTCCCCTGTTTTAGCCATTCCCGGTTGATGAGGCTTGAGGCTGCGATTACCTTTGTAGGACACATTTATCTTAGAATGCTCATCGTCCACCTGACGATGTTCTGAAAACATTCAATCCATACAAGTCCGTTCCAGGTTCGAACGGAACCGAAGGCACTATCTCGTTGCACTCATTTTGGAATTACCCTCAGAGTCAACGATCATAACCCTTGCACTCTAAATCACCATCTCGAACCTATAAGTACTATTCCGTCAAACTCATTACGGAATCACCCACAGAGCACCCAGAGATACTGACGTATAGTTCTTACACCTCGAGTCTTCACTAGCACTCTACTTGGATTCACGACCTAACGTTTATTTTAGATCGGTGTGGTTTTCAGATATCCAAATATGGAAAACCGATCCCGGTCTCACCGAATCCAAATGCCATTTTAATGTCCAAGTTGTACTTAAGGGTTTTAAACAGTATATTCAGAATATCACTTAACATAAATGGATGATTCATAACGCAGATCGATAATCCATTATTATCACATTCATCCATACATAACACAAAGCTGCATATACATCACATCTCTGATATATCACATTCATATCATCACATATCAACCAATGACATATAATATCAACCAATATCATTAACTAATCCAATGATACTTATCAACCAATCATTAATCAACCATAACGAGTTTTGATCCAACTTAAATTAATTTAATTCATCCTTAATTAAACTAATTCTTATTTAATCACTTGAATTATCATTAATCCATCTTACTATTCATTAATTAATTACAATGTAATTAATAAACATCACTTAATTCTCCACTTTAACTAATCTCCCTTGATTAATTATTACTTAATTACTTTAATTAATTATTCCTTAATTACAAATTTAATTAATCATCTCGATTAATTACTTCTTAATTATCCAAGTAATTATTTCTTAATTATCCAGGTAATTATTTCTTAATTACCCTTTAAAATTAATCACACTTGATTAATTATTATTTAATTATCTGATAATTATTTCTTAATTGTCCTTTAATTAATCACACCTAATTAATCACCTTAAATTAATCGTACTTGATTAATTACTCTTGATTGATTACCTTTGATTAATCATACTCGATTAATCATTTATAATTAATCATATTTAATTAATTACTTTCAAATTAATCACATTTGATTAATTACTTTTTAATTACATTTAGTAATTAAAAACTTGATTTTAAATTAATTATCCTTAAATTATTAATTAATAATTAAGTAATTATTTAATGATTACTTCATTACTTAAATTCCTTTCTTAATTAATTACTTTAACCAGTAATTAATCAAATAATTAATCACTTTTAATTCCTTTATTAATTAACCATTAATTAAATAATTTAAACCTTTAATTATTTTTATTAATTAATGCCTTAATTAATAACTCAAATGATTAATCCTTAATCACATCCACTTAATTACTTTTGTAAAGTAATTATCTTTTAATTAATTACTTCTAATAATTAATCACTTAATTACTTTACCAAGTAATTATACTTAATTAACTCCATGGTGATTATCCTTAAAATTAATCGTGAATTAATTACTTAATTAATTACTTAACATAATCATTTAAATTTAATTAAATGATTCTTAACTTCTTATGTTATACATATTCTTAATTAAGAAAACATCAACTTAATTAAATCAGTTATATTAACCAATAATTTCCAAGAGTTAATAAATTTAATTTCCTTAATTATCTTCACAAATTTATTTATCTTTTAATAATCAAAACTTATAATTTCTTAAATTATAATTGATTTCTAACTTTAATCATTAATCCTTATTTGAAAATAATATATTTAAAAGTCAATTATAATTAAAATAATTTTAAATATTCAAATCAAACCTTTTTAAATCTTTAAAACTTTCCATTGTTACTAAAAGTTAATATAAACTTAATTCAAAACTACATTAATTTTTATTTTCATATTTTATATATAAAAACTTGTGTAAAAACTTATCTTTAAACAAATTTAGTTTATAATTAAACTTGTTTAACTTTTGGTTTAAATTTTGATCATCTTCAAAATCAAGTTCCTTTTGGTTTCATAATCATTTAAAAAAACAAAACTGTTAAATTTAAAAACCCTGAAAAATCGATACGACTCAACCAACTCGAGCCATCTGTAGAAACTCACGCGACAATTCCGAGTAAACCAAACAAAAACCCCGAGTCTCCCCTACCCTATGCCGGCTTCGAGAAAACACACCAAAAACCCGATAGAAACCCGAGCTTCCACCTTCGTCCTCCCCAAAACCCAACATCCACTGATACACGATGCCGTGCATCATGCATCACTACGCCGGCCACCGACGATCATCACTACGGCTTCGACGAGTCTCTTTCGACCCCTTTAACACTTCGCAAAACCCAGAATCTCTGTTTCGATTGAAAATCTAAATATTGTCCACAAACCCAAGCTGCAAAAAAGCAATACTACCAGAAAATGATCACCGCCGACGACCCATCACCCAAGACGCCACGCCACCTCAACCCTAGCTTCGCCTCACTTCCCCGTGCCTCTAGAACCAACAGCGATCGACTCTGATTGCATCACGTCGCCAAAAATCCCCATGGAACAACATCGACACTTACAGCATACAAAACCCTACTCCCTCAACCTACGATCAAAAATACACGAGTATTTTTCTGACGATCACCGTTGACCCCTCCCCCTTCGAGCACAACCTCGTCCATTGATTCATCGCCGTTCGTCCCAAATTGACCAAAATGCCCAAAACAATCAAACCCCAAATTCTCGCAAATTATTAACCTAAAATTCATGATTCAAGTTTCAAAAATCATGTTTTCTTATTTGCAATATGATTTTAAAATTAAAACTCAAGTTTGCATTCAAAAGTTTTTAACCCAAATTAAAGATTCACTGTATATTTCAAAATTCCTGAGCCAAAATTCACTTTAAAGTCCTGTAAATATTTTTAAGTGATAGATTACTTGTTTACAATCAACTTCTACTTATACATCAAAGGTCAACAAGAATTCAATATGGGATTATTGGTTTTATGATGAAATTGAAGCCTATTACTTTACACAGCATATGTTTAACTTCACAGGCAAATCAAATATCCCAATTCAAACATGCATTCAAATTTAAATCAAATATTCCATCAACATCATGTTATTCAATCATAAGAACAAGTTGAATCCAATGCTTAAACTGTTTTTAAAAGATTTATTTACTCACCTTGTTTCCAGAAAACAGAACAGTCTTTTTCTTCTTCCAGGTTTGATTTCACTGCATGTTGAAAGCAAACTCCCCTGTAGTTGATTTCAATTCTGGATGCAAATGAATCTGAATTGCATGTTGATGAATTCCCTGAGTTGTTTGATTTCAGATTGCATTGATGTTGTTTTTTTTTCCAGATTGAAATTCCAGGTTCTACAGATTTTCATTTCCTGTTTTTTTTCCAGATCTTTGTTTGCATTAAATTCAATTTTTTTGAAGAGAATAAACGAATTTCTTAGCTGAAGATTAATATAAACTCCTTCTTCATATTTTACAAATTTTAATTTTAAATTAAATATCAAAAGAGATTCCATTTGTCTTCACACATCCTATAATGTTTACAAGTGTTATTAACAAATATTGATAAGTTAACAAGTGTTATGTATGTTTAAATAATATTTTTTAAATGTTATTTTCTTATTTTATAGATGCTTAAAATGTTATTTATGTAATATTAATTATAAAATGTTTTTATCATATAAAAATAAACTTTAGACTTTCATAAATATCTTAAAAGAAAACTCATATAGGCATTTATAAATAACTTATATTTTAATCAATTTAATTCTATCATTTGTTTATAAATTTGAGAAACTTAGTTTAACTCTTTATATAAAAAAAATTAAAATAATTTTATCTTATGATAAAATTAAAATGAAAGAATATAAAAAATAATTGAAAGTGAACTTCAAATTTTATTCGTATTTAAAACAAAAGCTAAAATATATGTTTATAAAATAAGAAATTAACTTTGTTATTAAAATTTAAAATTTCAAATATCATTTCAAAAGCATTAAATCAAATTAACATTTCAAATTACAAATTATATAAAATAAAGTTTGAAAACACTTATTAAATTCAAATTAATAAAATTCCCATTTCAAATATATATACAAATATATATACACATTTCAAATGGGAAAAACAAACATTTTAACATTAGTTCTGAAAATTATTGTTTAATTTTAAACACAATCCAAATCATAATATACACATTCATATATGTTAAAATTTGAATATATAGCTTAATTACTTTAAAAACTTCCTATTTACAAGGTATATTAGTACATACATATTATAGACAGAAAATATTTTTGATTAGCTTCTGGAAAATAAATCTTACCAACATTAAATTGCCAAAATAAATATTCCCAAATTGAAATATTATAAATTTTCAAAAGAATTATACTTGCCAAATTTTATATTGTTAAGAAAATTGTTGATAGATATTAAATTATTATTATTAGCCTTTTAAAAGAATTTAACTTGTCAATTATAATATAAAATGATCAAATCAATTTAATTATTATCAAAGATTATTAAATTGATATTGCTCAAAATTCTGGGTCGACATAGGCATTATAAAGGACTTTTGTAAATGTTAAAATGAAGTTATAAATAGATTTTTTAAGTAAATAAGATTTTTGAATTTGTGAAGTTATAAAAGAATGAATTTGTAAATAAGAAAATTATAAGGAATTAACTTATAATTTGGATTTGGCATACAAATGAGATATAAATGAAATCGGTTAATAAAGGAATTTTATAAACTGAAGTTTGTATAAATAATGAATGGAATTTGTAGCATTATTTTATAAATCCAAAATCAATTTATTTTGATAAGTTAATTATAGAAGCTTATTAAAGAAGTTTCAAACATGATTTCGGACAATGGATAATCCTTTAATAAAATATGTAGAAGTAATGAATTTGGATTAAAGGAAATATATTCACGATTTTGGACAGTGAATTATCCTTTAAATTAAATTTGTAGAAGTTTTGATTTGGATAAGAGAATTATATTCACAATTTTCGACCCTGAATAATATATTAAATAAAATGGATATTTTTGGGAAGTGATAACTTTTATGAATTTAAATGATTTGAAAATGTTTTAAAATGTGTTAAGTATCGAATACATAGAATCCAACATTCATTGTTGAAATAGACATTTTCGAGAAATAAGAAAATGATGGACTATAACACTGTTGTTATAGTTAATGATTCTCAAAAGGAAATGTTTTTGTATAGAGTATGAGATTTATATATCTATCTAATTTTCGAATCCCTATACAAGTGATGTAGGGCTGTCGTAACGATGTTTTACGCAACATTCATTTTGACCCAAATAAATGTGTTTAAAAGAATGTATTTCTTAAAGAATAAAAATATACTTAATCCCGATTTAAGTATATGTAATATTTTCTAAGTTTTGAAAATAAATTGATTTGTGAATTACTTATTATTAAATAAGTTTATGGAAATGTTTTTCAATATTTAAATGGTTTGGAATTATATCTTTTTAAAGATAATTTGAAGTGAATATTTGGCAAGTGATTTAATTAATAAAAAATTAATAAAAAGGGCCTAGTGATTGCTTATGGTGCTAGATATTTGTTTGTTTGCTTTGATAGTTAAATAATCGACTATCAAATTTAGCCATTTTAGTTCGTTGACTTGATGTGGGAACTGTTTAGTCATACACTTAGTACGTAGCCTTCTGTGTATGCTTGATTATCATTTGTGTTGAGGATGTTGATTCGTATAGTGTGGAGTATTACTCCAATCTATCGAGCTTCCTTCTTGGCCCGAAGGATACCAAGTTGAAAGTTGGAGACATGATAAGTCTATAAGACTTAGTTTTTGTGTAAGTTGAGAAAAGCTTTTGCGTTATTGGTGCAAAGAGACCGGGATCAGATTTATCTGAAAACTACTTTGGACCAGCATATATGCGTTCGATTGTGCAGGTTATTGATGATGTTATATTTAAAATTTTCATAGTGGAAGACTGCTTGTTGATCTTTTGGGGTTAAAATCCCAATATCCATATAGTAGTAGTGGTCTCTCATTATGAAATATCCGATGCAAGGACTATTCACTGCCAATCCTAGGGATTTCCCAATAGGATATGGTAGGAAAGCACCTTTGGTTTCCCCTGTCACTGGACAAATCGTATGGATGTTTGTTTGATGTTTCATTTCTAAAGATTACGTACATTGGTTTTTACAAACATACATCAATGATGGCGGAGAAGGCAACTTCTCTTAGCTTAACACCCTCCTCGAGACGTATGAGTTTAAGGGTTGTATTTTTGTGAAAGGCAATTAGTAGTAAACAAAAATGGTCATGTGGCATTCAAAGTGACGTGATATGTGAAAGGCAATCGTTACCTCAGGCCTCATCAACCGAAAATGGCCAAAACTAGGTTAGATTCAGCATGGCTAAGTAGGTCGCTCTATTTAGGATATGATCATCCTCTTCTAGATATATATATTTACACGCTATGACATCGTGTATCTGATTATTGTGGTTGTATGCTTCGAGGGCCCTCGAAAAAGGTTGGTAATGACCGGAGGATGACATTTTCGGTACTATGTAGTTATAGAGGTAGACCGGTCTTGTGTTGGTAGAGGAACTTTGTGATGATTTCTCGGTACATTCCTCTAGAAATGTACTGCCGGAAGGTAGTCCCTTCACTTGGTCATTTGTACGGAAATACAAACTCCACTACGAGCTGTGATTTCGTTTGTAAAGGCGTAACGAATAGCATCGAAATGCTGTATGGGTAACCATTTCGACTATGATTAATATTATTTGTGCAATAGACACTATTATAATATAAGACGATTTGATATGAAATGTTTTAGTTACCGTAAGGCAAAAACATGTCTGTGTTTATGTGTGGGCGTATCTTACGAGATACTTTTGTTTTGATAAAGGAAAAGTTTGGTAATATAATAAATTCAGTTGAGTGTGTTTCTCAAGCTGGTTTACCAGACTGATCCGGGCGTTCTTCTCTTTCAATTCTCGGGACAGACCGGGTATATTGACAGGTTCAGATTTGGTGCTATTAGAGCTTCAGTAGGAGAGCTGGAGATTTTATTTACGTATACAGGCATCTCTTTTGATTATCCGCTGCTTAGTTGTTTTATATTATCAGTAATTGTAAGGATATGTTATTATATTGTTCAAGCTGATAATTATTGTTTGATTGTCAAACTCTGATTGATGTATGTATATACAGTTTCTATTTTGTAAAAATCATTGATATGGAATTATATGTTTTCCGCTATGATGTGTGATTCTGTATTGTTCTGTTTTGTTCTATCTTCTCCCTTTCTTCTCTTCTCTTTTTCTCTTTTCTTTTTATTTCTCATGACTTTCCGTTAGTCTATGCTTTTTGGGTCAGACATATGTGGTTTATTTTCGATTCAAAGAGTATGGATTTGCAGGTTGTCATATGTGGTATCAAAGCTTAGATTTTGTATATCCCTAAGTTTTGATGTGTACTCAGTATAGATAGGGACAGTAGCACCGTAGATTGAGTTTGAGTGCATTATATATATGAATGCATATTCATTAATGATTATAAAATGTTTATATTGTGTTTACTTATCCGTTGAGCTGTTTGTGAATTCTGGTTGGTATGTAGGATGCCATATTATATTGGGTAAATTAAATAATTTACCTCGATTATATTTTATATATGAAAGAAACCATTTTTCAAAAATTATTATAGTGTATATAAATTGATTGTTTCGTTGTTTAAAATGTAAATATATACAAGTTAATGAAAAATGGTTAAATAATCCAAATAAAAACAACAATTGTAAAAGAATAAATTATATAAGGAAATGAATTATAAGTATGGAATTATAATTAAAATGATTTAAAATTGTGAAATAATCTTATATATAAGAAATGAAACAATACGAATATAGTTGTAAATAAAACTGAATTTAAACTAAGAATTTGAAATTTTAAATCCCGTTTATTTTGAAAGTTGTTTTTCAAATTTAAAGAGGTTATATTAATATAAATTGAAATAAAATAAATAAATTTGGAATGATCTTATGTAAGTAAAGTGAAATAGTGAAATTATATAAGTAAAAGTTTTATAAATGTGATATATAAATAAAAGGAAATTTTTAAAAGAACATAAAGCACTAAATCACTACTGTTGCTGGGAAATAATAAGAGTGATGACTGCAGCATCATCAGTATTATTTTCGAGTTTCAACGTGATTGATTTGCTACCAATCGTAAACTGAAATTGAAGTTTTGTTGTGACAAACAAATTTGAATTTACAATCCAAGTTGGAATTGATAAATATAAGTGAAATGAGTTCTGGACTTATAATATGAGCTAAAAAATGTTACTTGGTAATGTTAAATAAATTTGAGTTAGCATAATAAATATATGATTTGAAATTTAATTAAAGGAAGGTTAAATAATTTGAACTAGATTAGATAAGTTATTGAAATGGAAATTAAATGCAAGGGGTAAGTGATATGAATTTCAAAGTTAGAATAAATAAGTTGTATAACTTATAAAATTGTAACGACCCAGAATTTTGAACAATTTGATTGAAAATATTTAATTAATTTTAAATATTTGAATGATGGTTTGACTTGAATTTCAAATTATCAGAATGAATTTGGCGATTAAATTATAAAATTTAATCTATTGAAAGTTGAACAAAAATTTGAATCTTCAGTTTTGAGCTGATTTAAAATATTTCAAAGGCTTGTAAAATTCACATTAATAATACTGAAGATAATAGAAGCTTCAGATTTGAAATTGAAATTGTTTTGATCAGTTTTGAAATTATATCATTTGAATCGATATTTAAAAATAGCCGTCCGAGGGACAGTCTCGGAATTCGACGAAACCAGTTCCATTGCATCTGTAGTATTGAATTATTACCGGATTTCAAATTTCGTATTTTTCGGAGTTGTTATGTGAGCACACGGTAAGTAAACGCATTGAAATCAAATTGGATTCAATTTGAATTTAAAATTTTATTTAGTCAACATCAGCATGTTATCTTCCCTAAAATTGCGCCTAAATCACGAAGCAAATCTCAAAGCATGGGTTCGATCGGTTGGGGGTTCTAGGGTTTCGGCATCGAGCGTCGCAAGCTCGTGGCAGCGACTGGGAGGGGCGGCTGTTGCTCAGGGACGAGGTAGAATATTTTCCTTTCGTTTTATTTATTTATATGTATATATTTACGCAGAGGAAAAAAATATTTAGTTATAAAAAGTTAAAAGGATAAATAAAATGAATAATAAGAATTTTAAAAACATTTGAAAGTTTATCTAAAATTTTATTTTTATGAAATCTATATAAATTGTTTTATAAATATATATGTAGTTTCTAAAGAAAATTTACTTTTGCATGTTTCCCTTTATAAGTTATTCTGAAATAAGATAACTTATTTTGTTAATTGGCTTATTTAAAAATCTATTTTAATCACTAAAAATAATTTGTAAAATAAAATTAGTTAGAAATTTAATTTATTAGATAAAATGACTTATCTAAAGAAATTTTTTATTTTCGAAAGGATTTATATATGTAGAATTTTTGAAACCTATTTTTAACTGTATAGGTATTTTTAAAAAAAGAATTAAATTTCTAGTTTAGAATTAAAGTAGTAGTTGGAGTCAAATTTTAAAATGGAAATTGAATTGTTCGTTTTGTTAGAATATTAATTAAAATAAAGTTAGCATGTGAAAATTTGATTTATACAGCATATTTTAGTATATGCAACTTCAAACAGAAATTATTTATAAAAGGAGATTAGTTAAAATAAATTTATTAAAGGAAAAATTGGTTTAAATGAAACTATAAATTAATTAAAACTAGCAAAACAAAAAATTGATTATTTGATTGGTTCGAGTGTTAATTTATTTGCATAATATTTATACAAGGCATAAATCAAGAAAAATCGAGTCAAGATGGAAATGGATTGCAAAATAAAATCAAGGTGAGATCTTCCCACTCAAATTGAAAATTTGGATTGCAGTTATTGATTGCTGTTTGGTGGTGATATTAGATATAGTAGGATATATCTATATACAGCAATATATATATTGGAATATGTATATATTGGAGTTGTTGATTTCCCGCATTATATAGCGGATGAGACCCTATTGCGCCGCCTATTAAGCGGATAATAAATTTTAAACCCCATATACCGCGATATCCCGTCTTGAAATGGGATTGGTATTGTGCTAACATCTGTGGATGCAGGGAAACAGGTTGGAGGGATCCAACTGGATTCCTCAACCGTATTAATTTATTTACATATAGTGTGATATTTGTTGATTATCATATGATAATATATGATGTTTGGATGTCGTGATTGATTATTTGGTGTGTTGCATCATCGGATCCATGTTTGAAGTTTAAAAATAACGATTTTGATTTTTAAGGGATTTTTAAAGTGATTTTTGAAATTATACGTTTATTAAATTTTCGAATTGATTCATTTTAAATAATTAAAACGTTATAAACTTTTATGTTATAAAAATTAGGATTTTTGTGAAATATAACCAAAGCATGATTTTTGAAAGAAATAGCTGACAAATCTATAAAATGGTATAAATTGGGATTTTTGAATTATTATAAACGGTTCATATAAAAGATTTATAAAATTGATATTTTATAAGTTGAAGATATTGGAATTATAAAACGAGCTTTTATAAGTATTAAAATAAAGTTGTTCCTAGTTTTATAAGTAAATAAGAATTTTAGATTTATAAATAAATGATGATATAAAAGAATGGATTTGTGAATAAATGGATTATAAGTAATTTACTTATAAGTTGGATTCGACATGTAAACGAAATATGAATAGAATTGGTTATTAAAGGAGATTTATAAATCGAAGTAGTTATGAAATAGAAATGGAATTTATAAACGTTGTTTTATTAGTCCGTAATCAAATAAATTTGATAAGTAAACATAGAAATTATTAAAGGAAATATATCCACGATTTTGGACTGTGGAAAAATACTTTAATTAAATATGTGGAAGTGTTGAATTTGGTAAACGATGTATATCCACGATTTTGGACAGTGGATAATATTTTGATAAAAGTGTAGAAATACTGAATTGGGTAAATAAGGTATATTCACGATTTTGGACGGTGAATATATTATTGAATAAAACGGGTATGATTTGGAGAAGTGAAATTTCAAAAGGAAGTCAATTGTTTTAAAAGATCTTTTAAAATGTATTAACTATCGAAACCATAGATTTCAACATTCATTGTTGAAATAGACGGTTGTCGAGAAATAAAAGGAAATGGTAGATTATAACACTGTTGTTATAGTAGATGATTTCTGAAGGAAAAGTTTTGTATAGTATTAGGATTTATATATCTATCTAAATTTCGAATCCCTATACTAGTGATTTTGGGTTGTCGTAACGATGTTTTACGCAACATTCGTTTTGACCCAAATAATGGGTTTAATAGGATGTTTTCTTAAGAAATGAAATATATACTTAATATTAATTTAAGTATGTCGAATATTTTCCAAATGTTGAAAATAAATGGATTTGTGAATTTCTTATTAGTAAATAAGTTTGGAAATGTTTTCCAATATAAAGTGAATATTTTGAGATTTTATCTTTTAAAAGATAAATTGAAAATGAATATTAGAAATCGATTCGGAAATCGTATATTCATAGATATTTTGGACTTGTAATTCAATATGGAATTTATAAATGAAGTTGGGAAAATTGGGTTAAAAATAAATATCGATTTATTTTTGAAGTGTGGGAATTAATTTACGGATTTGGAACGTAAATATAAAGTAAATCGGTAAGGATTTATTTAATTGGTTTAAATGAACCATTTTGAAATAGAAGTTTTTCCACGTTAGGAAAATGATTGAAATTTGTTTTCAAATGGTTGAAGTGTGGAAATTACATATGTCTTGTAAAGATATTTTGGAAAAATAAATAATATGGAAAATTATTTGGAATCTGGTGATGTTGTGCATACCTATTGATAGTTAAATAACCGACTATCAATATTTACCTTTAAATAGGTATTTGTTGTGATTGCTTGAATTTGAATGCTACACTTATTTTTTTAAAATAAGCGCTCACTATTCAGGTTAGCCGGGAAAGGACCTTGGGGTCGTATAACCCATTCTGAATATGTGATACGTCATAATAGATAGCATTGATGACCGGTGTTGAAGACCGGATATTTGTGAAAACGGAAGGATTACCGTCGAATGTTTCTGCATCGGCTGATCTCCGATATAGAAATTTATTACCCTTTGTGATGGGAAGTCCGATCGTGATTAGTGAATATCCGGGTTGCAAGGACTTCTTTATAAGTGCCTTCGGTTCCGTTCGATCCCAGACCGGACTTGTATGGATGTGTGTCTGACGTTACAATTTGAGATGTAAAGCTGGTTTCTATCAAATATATTTCCGTTGGTGGCGGAGAATTTATTCTCTTAGCTTAACACCCTTAGAGGTTATGTAGTTGATGGTTACTAGTGATACATTCCCGAATTGGTAACGTGGCATACGAAGTGCTGTTGAGAATTTACTGATCAAAGCACAGCTTTTATATAAAGCGTGGCGTTGTGGACGAGACTTCGTCGGACCTCACAGCCCGGAAATGGTCAAAACATGAAGGATGCGACAAGGTTATTAGGGGGTAGCGCCCCTTTAGTGTATGTCATTCCTTCTGGATAGAGGTGGTATCATGGTATGGAGCCCAAATACTTAACCTATGTTGTTACTGCAAATTTATTGCTTTGTGGTTGTTGGAAAGCGAGGATCCTCGGATATAGATGGGTTACGATCGGGGAATGACATATTCGTGTCAGTAGTTACCCAGTTAGGGGTAACCCGGCCTTGTGTTGGCAGAGATCCGGTTAGGTTCTCGGGTCGTCTTTCCAGAGGCATACCCATGTGGCAATGGGAAGTTCCTTGGCCTGACCATTTGTTGGAAATCCAAAGAAACAATACGATCTTGTACGGTTTTAGTTGTAGAACCTATCATTCACTTATGGTGGCGCCCCACTGTTTGGATGGTAACTATAGTAAGCGTAAGATAATGGTCGTATGTTGGCTAAGATTTATATCTTTACTTTCGAAATGATTTTTCCTACACTATGCCCTAATAATAATATCAAATGTTTCTTTTTAATGCGTATCAAGCATCTTTGACTATCATAAGGAGAAATCTCCTCCGATTCTGCGTTTGCATTGTGTGTGTGTGCGGGAGGCCTTATGGTAGTCTCATTTTCTAAAAGCATTGCGAATCTATTTTAAAAATATTCCTCTGTTTTGTTTTTAAAAGATTAATAACTGTTTTAAGTTCTCACACCAGTCACATGACTGACCTGGAGTTTATTGTTTCCCTTCCTAAACTCTGGGTGCCCACCAATTTCCATACGGGCAGTCTAGAGTAAAGTTATCAGGTCATTCTGGATTTGGGAGTTTCTACAGAATCTGGAGGCAAGCTAGGTGGCGTAGCATATTACTAAGTATAGTATTTCTTTTCCGATGTTGGTTATTGTAAACTCTGATAATGAATGTAATGTGATGTAATGTATAGAATATGAAGTTCTTTTGTTTTAATGAATATTCATTTATCTATTATATGTTGTTCCGCTGCGATTGTGAGATTCTGATATTGTTCTGTTCTATCTTTTTCTTTCTTCTTCTACCTCTTTCTTTTTCTTAAAACCCTAAGTGCTCGTATTTCCATTCATCTTGAGTTAATCGATGGAGATTAGTGTCTATTCAAGGAGTACGGATTTGCGGGTCCTTACAAAAATGGTAAAATGTAAGTAAAACCAAATGTTAAAATGGTTAAACAATTGTTAAGCGAAACAAAATCTAAATTTGAATGGTCATATGAAATTTGACTTAAGTAAAAGTTAAATAAATAGAATTTGAATTAAATTAGAAATGAACTTAAGTTGTATAGTGAAAGTAAATACAAATGAAGATGAAATGAAACGAAATTCAAGTAATGTTGAATTTGATATTAAAAGGAATTAATAAAGTGAATTAATGAATATGAACTTGAGTTATATAAGGAAATTCAACTTTAATTGTAAAAGTGAATTAGTGAATACTAGAATTCAATCTGAATTGAATACCAACTAGTTGAAATTAAAAGTGTTAAACCAAATTAAAGGTAAACAAAGTAAAAATGAATGTTGAAATGTAAATTAAATAAATTTGGTTATGTTTGATATGCATTGGTTGTTCAATGGATGTTAGTTGATTGAATAGAAATTCATATGAAATTGAACTAATGAAATTGAATTAATGAAATTGAAAGCTATAAATAATTGAATTCAAATTGATAGTAAGTGAATTTAAATAGATTTGAATTTGATTTGAATTTGAAAGTGAACAAACATGAAAGTAATTAGTGAATGTAAACTAATTGAATATGAATAGATGAATGTTAGTAAAATCCAATGTTAATGAATCAAATGCGATTAAATGGAAAATCAATTCAATGAATGTTAATAAGAATTGAATGTATATTGGTTTGGTTATGGATTGATTGATAGATATTGGTTTGTTGGATGTTAGTTGGTTGATAGTTGTTGGATGGATGTATTTGTTGCTTATTGATTGCATTTGCTATATTGGCATACATAGTTGTTATATTGGTATATGTTGAATATTGATATTACTTTCATATGTACATGTTTTTCATTTGTTGTTGAGTATTTAATAGGTGCAAATGGTGCTTGCTTCGCATTTGGAGCTCGCTTTCGCGCTATATTAGCCATATATGCTCGCAAATAATATATAAGGTGCATATCTCGGATTACATATCGTACTTTTATTTTTTCCCTACAGGATGCCTCATCCTTGAAGATGAGATGTATATTTGTGATATATATATACACACATTTGTTGGGATCCTACTATGATCGAACTCGCAAAGGAGATGCTAGTGAATTTTTTTGAAAAATTAAGGCGTTAGAAAATTATGGGAGTTTTGAAAAAATTTTGATAACTAAATTTTTGATACTAAGTTAAAAGTTAAACGATATTAGTTGTTTTGAAAAGATAACTAAGTGTGTATTTGAAACTTGGAAAAGTTTTTGTAAAGATTTTAATGAATGGATTTTCGAAATGTTAAAAGGTTTAAGTGATGTTGATATCTAATTTGAACGAATTGTTTTGAAAAGTTAATGGATTTTGTGTCTTTTTCTTACTTGGTAATTTCGAGGACGAAATTCTTTTAAGTAGGGGAGACTGTAATGACTCAGAATTTTAGTTATTTGAAATTTGTTTATTTAATTGATTTTAAATATTCACAAGTTAATTTTATAAGCCGAATAACTTATATTTTGAATATAGTGATTTAACTGGATAATTAAAGTGTTAATTTAATATTTGAAATTGTATAAATAATTGGAATTTGAGTTATTTTTGAATGAAAATGACATATAAAGTTGAATTAAATGCTATTTGAATTAGAACGGTGTTGGAAAACTTTTAAAATTGAATCAAAAGTTAATTTATGGAAATTGAATGTTTTAATATTTTGTTAACGTGTAGAAATAGCCATTTTTTATACAGTCTCGGATTTCGACGAAACTAGTTTAATTGGATCTGTAATGTTATATTATTGTAGGATTTCAAATTTCGTATCAATGGATTTATGGTTTAGCCATGGCAAGCTAAAACATGTGGAAATTTGTTTAAGTAAATTTTAAATTTAAATAAGTCGATTCAAAAATCTATCTTCCACATACGATCGAATTGGCTCTCGGTATATATTCCATTGCGTTCGGAATAGGGATAAAACATTATTAATGCCAGGTGGCACGCTTCGTTTGGAGTTTCAAAAAATTTCGGATGAATAGTGCGCGTAAATTTTCTATATAAGGCCAAACTTTTTTTTTTACGAAACCCTAATACATCTATGGGTGCCGCCACCTTCTATTTCAATAGCCATAAAATCATCATCTTTCCCCGATGATCTCTTTCAATCCATAAACATTTTGCCAAAACCTTCAATTACAAAGTTGTAGAGCTTCTCGAGATCTTCGTAACCAACGGTGGTGATCTAATTTGGTGCGACGAGGAGGAGGCTAGGGGGCTGCGTTTTAAGGGTTGTTCGAGCTTGATTGGGTGGCCATGGCACATCGGAGGCCGACCTTTGGCCATGGGTGCAGGAGAGCGAGTCTTTTGCGTTGGCAGTAGTTGATTGTCGTGAAGTGGTTGATGGGTGGTGGAATTTGTGGTCAAAGATGATAAGGGATGGGTTTCTTTTGGTCGATGTTGTATGTGAGGAGGAAGAAGATAGAGGGTGGCTCAGATCTGAAGTAGGCAAAATCGACGGCCAAGATTGAGGTTAAAAAAAAGAATGTGTAAATTATATATATTTATATTCGTAGAAACTTTGAAATATCATAACTTCTTCATACGAGGTCCGTTTTTGACGAAACAAAGGGTCTGTATTGATGAGCACTACAATTTATAGCTAATTTGGAGTTGATTGGATCTAGTGTAATTTTGAGTAAAGTTAAACGCTTGTTTAATTTTTGTAACGTCCCGAAAATTTTCGACTTTCGAAAATTCAACATCGACACTCACTTTATCGACTGCCGAGAAATCGAAGGCCGAAAACCCGAAATGTTATGGTTTTAAGAAAAAGAATTTAAGAAAAGAAAAAGAGATAAGAAGAGATAAGAGGATAGAAAAAGATAGGGAAAAGAAAATAGAACGGAATAGAAAAGAAGAACAACATCAGAATCTCACAATTCGCAGCGGAACAACATATAATAAATAAATGAATAATCTTTAAACAAAGAACCATATCAGTTATTACATTACATCACATTTCATTACATCATATCATCAGAGTGTACAACAACAACAAATAGTGCAGCGGAAAAAGAAATACTATATAGTAGTAATATGCCATGCCATCCAGCTTGCCTCCAGCAACTCCAGAATATCCAGAATATCCTGATAAACCTAACTCTTAACTGCCCGTGTGGAAATTGGTGGGCACCCAGAGTTTAGGAAGGAAAACAATAAACTCCAAGTCAATCATGTGACTGGTGTGAGAACTCAAAACAGTTTATTTAACTTTAAAATCAAAATAGAGGAATATTTTTAAATTCAATTCGCAATGCTTTTTAAAAATGAGACTACCATAAGGCCTCCCGCACACACACACAATGCAAACGCAGAATCGGAGGAGATTTCTCCTTATGATAGTCAAAGATGCTTGATACGCATTTAAAATAACATTTGATATTATTACTAGTGCATAGTGTAGGAAAAATTCATTTCGAAAGTAGAATATAAATCTTAGCCAGCATAGACATTTCGAACTATGCCTACTATAGCTAACTATGTTCAATAGCAGGTTACCGCCACATTCCATAGCAGGTTATACAACTAAAACCGTACAAGTCACGTATTGTTTCTTTGGATTTCCAACAAATGGTCAGGCCAAGGAACTTTCCATTGCCACATTAGAATGCCTCTGGAAAGACATCCCCGAGAACCAAACCGGAACTCTGCCAACACAAGGCCGGGTTACCCCTAACTGGGTAACTACTGACACGAGCACGCCATTCCCCGATCGTAAACGACCTTTCTCACGGGATCCCGATAACCAACAACCACAAAGTAATAAATTCGCAGTAACCACATAGGTTAAATATCTGGGCTCCATACCATGATACCACCTCTATCCAGAAGGAAATGTACATACCCTAAAGGGAGCTACCCCTCATAACCTTGCCACATCTTTCCTGTTTTGACCATTTCCGGGGTGTGAGGTTCGACGAAGTCACGTCCACAAAAACATACTTTATACAAAAGCCATGCTTTGGGTCAACAAATGATCAACACAATGATCACCAAGATAGACGATCAAATAAACGATCCTATCACAATAATCAACACAATGATAATTTCAGCAACACTCAGCATGTCACATTACCAAATTGGGAATATATCGCTGTTAACTTCAACTATATAACCTCTGAGCTCGTACGTCTCAGAGAAGGGTGTTAAGCTAAAAGAATAAATTCTTCGCCACCAACAGAAATATATTTGAAAGAAATCGGCTTTATATCTCAACCTGTAATGTCAGACATACAATCCATACAAGTCTGTTCCGGGCTCGAACAAAACCGAAGGCACTTACAAAGAAGTCCTTGCAATCCGGATATTCACAATCCTGATCGGATTCACCATCACATATGGAGAACTCTATACCGGAGCAACTCGGTGCAGAGTAAATCGTCAGGTCATCCTATCGCTCTCGCAAATACCGGGTCTTCAACACCGATCTTCAATGCAATTATAACGACGTATCACATATTCGGAATGGGTTATACGACCCCATGGTCCTTTCCCGGTTAACCCGAATAGTGAGCGCTTATTCAAAAATAAGTGTAGCATTCACATTCAAACAAATCACATCAATTACCCATTCAAAGGGAAATATTAATAGTCGGTTATTGAACTATCAATGGATATGCACACATCACCAGTTTCCAAATAATTTTCCAAATTATTTATTTTCCAAAATATCTTCACTAGATATATAATTTCAATACTTCAAAAATAAATCAATATTTATTTTTAAACAAATTCCACTTCCTTTATAAATTCCTTAGTGAATTTATAATTCCAAGATATCAATGAATATTCGATTTCAATTATTCATTTCAATTTTCTTTTCAATTTATCTTCAAAAAGATAAATTCTCAAAATATTCACTTTATATTGGAAAACATTTCCATACTTATTTATTCATAAGTAATTCACAAATTTTATTTATTTTCAACACTTGGAAAATATCAATATACTTAAATCGAAATTAAGTATATATTTCATTCTTTAAGGAAATCATTCACTTAAACATATTTATTTGGGCCAAAACGATTGTTGCGTAAAACATCGTTACGACAACCCAAAATCACTAGTATAGGGATTCGAAATTAAAATAGATATATAAATCCCAATACTATACAAAACATTTCCTTTCGGAAATTATTTACTATAACAACAGTGTTATAGTCCACTATTTCCTTTTCATTTCTCGAAAACGTCTATTTCAACAATTAATGTTGAAATCTATGGTTTCGAATCTCAACACATTTAAAAACATCGTTAGATCGTTTTAATTCAATTTCAAATATCACATTCAAAACAATTTCTTTAACATATTATTCACTATTCAAAAACGTGAATATACTACGTTAACAACTTTCATCACTTCTATTCATTTTATTTCAAAGGATTATTCACAGTCAAAAATGTGAATATAACTCCATTAATAAGTTTCAACAATTAACTTATCAAAATAAGTTGTTTGCGAATTTATAAACAACGTTTATAAATTCCATTTCTATTTATTTATAAAAACTTCCTTTTATAAAATTTTTTATTAATCTATTCCAGTTTATAACTCAATTATAAACTAAAAGTTCATATTATAAGTTAAATACTTATAAAACGATTATTTTACAAAATCGTTCTTTCAAAGACTTTCCAAATCATAAATCTTATAACTTATAAGATTCATTTATTTATCCAAAATTCGTTCTTTCAATAACTTCACAAATTTATAATTCTTACTATTTATAAATTTCATTTATAACTTCACCGTTTATAATTTTATAAATTTCATTCTTTAATGAAATTCATTTTCACTTCATTCAAACACTTATAAAAACTCGTTTTATAATTTCAATATCTCAATTTATAAATATCCATTTATAAATCTCTTATATAAATCAATTCATATTAATATTTTAAAAACGTCTTTAAACTCCTTTATAATTTCATCATTTTGATTTATAAAATAATCAAATTTTATAAATCCTATATTTAAACTTTTCACAATTAATTCTAAAATCCCGATTAAACTATTTTATAAAATCGTTAGCATCATATTCTCAAAAATCAGTTTTTAACTATTTTTCTCAAAAATCATAATTTTTATAACATTAAAAATTATAACGTTTATTTATTTAAAATGGATCAATTCCAAAATTATTTTATAAAACGTATACTTTCAAAAATCACTTTGAAATCATTTTAAAATTTCCAAATTTGGTACAATGATGCTACACACCAAATAGTCAATCACGACAACAACGATATCATATATCGATATGATAATCAATCAAATATCAAAATATCTGAAATTAAATAAAAACTGTTGAGGAATCCAGTTGGATCCCTCCAACCTGTTTTCCTGCATTCACAAACATTAGCACAATACCAATTTCGCTCCAGTACGAAATTATCGCGGTATATGTTCTTATTAAATATTATCCGCTTAATAACGGCGCAATAGGGTCTCATCCGCTAAACAAAAAATGCGGAAAATCAATAATTCCAAAATATACATATGCCAATATATATATATATTGCTACTATATATAATACCAATTTCACTGTTTATGAAATATTCGCGGTATATGTTTTTAATAAATAACATCCGCTTACAAACGGCGTATAATGTCTATTTTAACAATCAATAGATATCAATCATCATTCAAACATGCATTCAAATATTTTAAATCTAACTATTTAAAATAAAATCGAAACTGATTCGATTGAGTGAGAAGTTCTCACCTTGATTTTAAATTCCGTTTTAGCGATTTATTTCGAATAAAATTAAACGGACGTTTAATTTTACCCAAAATTCTCACTAACTCCAAACGAATCCAAACCAACTTCATCGCGTAGTGCTCGTCGATACGATTCCAACGCAACTGGTTTCGCGCGTTTTCGACCTCGTATGAAAAAGTTATGAATATTTGAAGTTTACACGAATTTTATAAACATAAATTACAACAACTTTTAATTATTTTTAACCTCATCAAACTCAAGCCGTTGGATCCCACTTCATGAAATCTCTGCCGCACGCAAAGCTTCTTCCCCCTCTCGTTCCATCTACAGACATTCACACGCACACAAAACCCATACATCAATTACTAGGGTTAGCATTTGCTCCTCCATCACTCGATATAAACTCGATCAGGGAGCTTCATGTCGAAGGCCATAGCTTGCTCTAGGTTCGGCCCTAACCTCTCCATGCTCGGCCACTCCTTGATGCTCGCGCACGCAAGTATACACGGCACGCACGCAGGCGATTATCACACGAAATACTACTCCATTCGCGATCTCCACCGTTGATATGATAGATCTTGACGTCCTCTTCAATTTGTTAGTTGAAACCTAAGGCTAATTGTCGACGGATTTGGAGATTTGGAGGGAGGAAGTTGGGAGTTTTCTGGCCGTTCATGGCTAATGGAGGCGGCTGAGTAAACTAGGGTTTTTTTTTTTTAGTTGTGATGGTGGCTATTTATAGAGAGAAAAATCGAACACTATTCATCCGTAAATTCCGAACTCTGATTTACGCACCATAACCAGCGTTTCTAGGGTTTACCCCGCGTTCTGGACACAATGGAATAGGTTTCGAAAGCTAATTCGGACATCTATGCGAGTTATGGCTATAAACGCTCAATTTGAATTAAACCGATTTAACTCGATTTCTAGGCGTTTTAATTTGTACGGGACAAATGGTAAATCCAATTGACACGAAATTTGAAACCTTACAATAATATCACATTACGGATCCGATGAAACTGGTTTCGTCGAAATCCGAGACTTTTTGAAAAATGGCTATTTTCACTCGTCAAATTTAAATTAAAAATAATTCGATGCGTTTCGAGCTGCCACGATCAAACGATAACTCCGATTGACACGAAAATTGAAATCCGGTAATAACTATTACGGATCCAATGGAACTGGTTTCGTTCAATTCTGAGACTGTTCAAAAATTGACTATTTTCACTAGTCGATTTAAATATTAAAATATTCAATTTTCACAAATTAACTTTTAATTCGATTTTAAAAGTTCTAAAATATCATTCTAACTTCAACATGATAAAATAAAATTTTACAAATCATTTTCAATCATATTTAACCCTATTTTTAATTATTTCCATAATTTAGCATATTAAATTATCGATTTAATTATTCAATTAAATCCAAAAATTCAAAATAAAAATTATTTGACTTATAAATTTCACTCAATAATATTTAAAATTAATTAAATATTCAAATTTTAATTATCAAAAATTCTGGGTCGTTACAATCTTCCCCCCTTAAAAGAATTTCGTCCTCAAAATTATCAAGTAAGAAAAGTTACAGAATTTATTAATTTTTCAAAAATCCATAGTTAAACTTCTTACAAATTTTTACTAAGTTTTCAAATCGTACTTAGTTATCTTTTCAAAAACAACTACTATTGTTTAACTTTCAATTCCAAAATCAAAGTTAAAGTTTTCAAAATTTTCCAATTTTCTCAAATTTTTTCTAACGCCTTAAATTTTTGGAAAAATTCGCCATAGTCTCCTTTGCGCGGCTCGATCCGAAAAAAAAATGACAGTATATATATCACAAATATACATCTCATCAAGTAATGAGGCATCCCGCAGGGAAAAAGTATAAAAGTACGGTATGTAATCCGAGATATGTACCTTATATTTTATTAGCGAGCATATACGGCTAATATAGCGCGAAAGCGAGCTCCAAATGCGAAGCAAACGCGATCCGCACCTACTAATTACTCAACAAACAACATGAGAACATGCATATAGACAATAGTATCAATATACATCATATAGCAACTGAAACAAAAGCAACAAATGCAAACATCAACCAACTATCATTCTACAAATTTATAACCAATATATATTCATTCATATTCTCATTAATATTCAATGAAATGGTTTTTCAATTTAATCACATTTGATTCATTAACAGTGGATGTTTTTACTAACATTCATTTTCAATTCAATTTATGTTCACTAATTCATATTCAAGTTGGTTCACTTCCAAATCAAATTCAATTCTATTTAAGATTCATTTAACTTCCAATTGAATTTCAATTACTTTAGCTTTCAATTTTATTAACACTTAATGAATTATATACAATCAACTAACAATCATATAACAATCAATGTATATCATTTACAACCAAATTCCTTTGCTTACAATTGGTTTAATTAATTGATTTTAATTCAACTTCCAATAACATTAGATTTTAATGAATTAACACTTATATTCATTATTTCATATCAATTTAATTCACATTCAATTGATTAACATTCAATCCAATTTCTAAAGTTGAATTTCATTTCATATAACTCAAGTTCACATTTATCACTTAACTTTATTAGTTTTCTTTGATACTAATATCAACTTCATTCAACATCTCTTAAGTTATATTCATATAGTTTCACTTCTTATATATATAAGTTTATTTCACAATTGTAATTCACTTTAATTATAATTCAATTCTTATAATTCTTTTTACTTACACAATTATTCTTTTATTTAGATTATTCAAACAACCAAACAATCAACTTATATACTCTTTTATAATTCTGAAAAATTATTTCTTTATATATAAAATATAATCAAGGTAAAATTATTTCATTTACCCAATTTTAAAACAATACTGTGTCGAATTATCTTGTTTAAGAGTTTAGAAACCCCTATCTACGATAGTTAGCTAGACTACATCGACCGAAATCTATAAACAATCAACCGATAAGTCAACACAATACAAAACAATTTTATATTCACTATCAAATACGCTCTCATAGCTATTATTACACTCAAACTCAATCTAGAGTACTACTGACTCTATCTCTAATGAGTAATACCCAACAGAACCATGGTTGTCGCTTAACCATAAGCTCTGATACCAAATGTAACGTCCCGAAAATTTTCGACTTTCGAAAATTCAACATCGACACTCACTTTATCGACTGCCGAGAAATCGAAGGCCGAAAACCCGAAATGTTATGGTTTTAAGAAAAAGAATTTAAGAAAAGAAAAAGAGATAAGAAGAGATAAGTGGATAGAAAAAGATAGGGAAAAGAAAATAGAACGGAATAGAAAAGAAGAACAACATCAGAATCTCACAATTCGCAGCGGAACAACATATAATAAATAAATGAATAATCTTTAAACAAAGAACCATATCAGTTATTACATTACATCACATTTCATTACATCATATCATCAGAGTGTACAACAACAACAAATAGTGCAGCGGAAAAAGAAATACTATATAGTAGTAATATGCCATGCCATCCAGCTTGCCTCCAGCAACTCCAGAATATCCAGAATATCGTGATAAACCTAACTCTTAACTGCCCGTGTGGAAATTGGTGGGCAACCAGAGTTTAGGAAGGAAAACAATAAACTCCAAGTCAGTCATGTGACTGGTGTGAGAACTCAAAACAGTTTATTTAACTTTAAAATCAAAATAGAGGAATATTTTTAAATTCAATTCGCAATGCTTTTTAAAAATGAGACTACCATAAGGCCTCCCGCACACACACACAATGCAAACGCAGAATCGGAGGAGATTTCTCCTTATGATAGTCAAAGATGCTTGATACGCATTTAAAATAACATTTGATATTATTACTAGTGCATAGTGTAGGAAAAATTCATTTCGAAAGTAGAATATAAATCTTAGCCAGCATAGACATTTCGAACTATGCCTACTATAGCTAACTATGTTCAATAGCAGGTTACCGCCACATTCCATAGCAGGTTATACAACTAAAACCGTACAAGTCACGTATTGTTTCTTTGGATTTCCAACAAATGGTCAGGCCAAGGAACTTCCCATTGCCACACGAGAATGCCTCTGGAAAGACATCCCCGAGAACCAAACCGGAACTCTGCCAACACAAGGCCGGGTTACCCCTAACTGGGTAACTACTGACACGAGCACGCCATTCCCCGATCGTAAACGACCTTTCTCACAGGATCCCGATAACCAACAACCACAAAGTAATAAATTCGCAGTAACCACATAGGTTAAATATCTGGGCTCCATACCATGATACCACCTCTATCCAGAAGGAAATGTACATACCCTAAAGGGAGCTACCCCTCATAACCTTGCCGCATCTTTCCTGTTTTGACCATTTCCGGGGTGTGAGGTTCGACGAAGTCACGTCCACAAAAACATACTTTATACAAAAGCCATGCTTTGGGTAAACAAATGATCAACACAATGATCACCAAGATAGACGATCAAATAAACGATCCTATCACAATAATCAACACAATGATCATTTCAGCAACACTCAGCATGTCACATTACCAAATTGGGAATATATCGCTGATAACTTCAACTATATAACCTCTGAGCTCGTACGTCTCAGAGAAGGGTGTTAAGCTAAAAGAATAAATTCTTCGCCACCAACAGAAATATATTTGAAAGAAATCGGCTTTATATCTCAACCTGTAATGTCAGACATACAATCCATACAAGTCTGTTCCGGGCTCGAACAAAACCGAAGGCACTTACAAAGAAGTCCTTGCAATCCGGATATTCACAATCCTGATCGGATTCACCATCACATATGGAGAACTCTATACCGGAGCAACTCGGTGCAGAGTAAATCGACAGGTCATCCTATCGCTCTCGCAAATACCGGGTCTTCAACACCGATCTTCAATGCAATTATAACGACGTATCACATATTCGGAATGGGTTATACGACCCCATGGTCCTTTCCCGGTTAACCCGAATAGTGAGCGCTTATTCAAAAATAAGTGTAGCATTCACATTCAAACAAATCACATCAATTACCCATTCAAAGGGAAATATTGATAGTCGGTTATTGAACTATCAATGGATATGCACACATCACCAGTTTCCAAATAATTTTCCAAATTATTTATTTTCCAAAATATCTTCACTGGATATATAATTTCAATACTTCAAAAATAAATCAATATTTATTTTTAAACAAATTCCACTTCCTTTATAAATTCCTTAGTGAATTTATAATTCCAAGATATCAATGAATATTCGATTTCAATTATTCATTTCAATTTTCTTTTCAATTTATCTTCAAAAAGATAAATTCTCAAAATATTCACTTTATATTGGAAAACATTTCCATACTTATTTATTCATAAGTAATTCACAAATTTTATTTATTTTCAACACTTGGAAAATATTCAATATACTTAAATCGAAATTAAGTATATATTTCATTCTTTAAGGAAATCATTCACTTAAACATATTTATTTGGGCCAAAATGAATGTTGCGTAAAACATCGTTACGACAACCCAAAATCACTAGTATAGAGATTCGAAATTAAAATAGATATATAAATCCCAATACTATACAAAACATTTCCTTTCGGAAATTATTTACTATAACAACAGTGTTATACTCCACTATTTCCTTTTTATTTCTCGAAAACGTCTATTTCAACAATTAATGTTGAAATCTATGGTTTCGAATCTCAACACATTTAAAAACATCGTTAGATCGTTTTAATTCAATTTCAAATATCACATTCAAAACAATTTCTTTAACATATTATTCACTATTCAAAAACGTGAATATACTACGTTAACAACTTTCATCACTTCTATTCATTTTATTTCAAAGGATTATTCACAGTCAAAAATGTGAATATAACTCCATTAATAAGTTTCAACAATTAACTTATCAAAATAAGTTGTTTGCGAATTTATAAACAACGTTTATAAATTCCATTTCTATTTATTTATAAAAACTTCCTTTTATAAAATTTTTTATTAATCTATTCCAGTTTATAACTCAATTATAAACTAAAAGTTCATATTATAAGTTAAATACTTATAAAACGATTATTTTACAAAATCGTTCTTTCAAAGACTTTCCAAATCATAAATCTTATAACTTATAAGATTCATTTATTTATCCAAAATTCGTTCTTTTAATAACTTCACAAATTTATAATTCTTACTATTTATAAATTTCATTTATAACTTCACCGTTTATAATTTTATAAATTTCATTCTTTAATGAAATTCATTTTCACTTCATTCAAACACTTATAAAAACTCGTTTTATAATTTCAATATCTCAATTTATAAACATCCATTTATAAATCTCTTATATAAATCAATTCATATTAATATTTTAAAAACGTCTTTAAACTCCTTTATAATTTCATCATTTTGATTTATAAAATAATCAAATTTTATAAATCCTATATTTAAACTTTTCACAATTAATTCTAAAATCCCGATTAAACTATTTTATAAAATCGTTAGCATCATATTCTCAAAAATCAGTTTTTAACTATTTTTCTCAAAAATCATAATTTTTATAACATTAAAAATTATAACGTTTATTTATTTAAAATGGATCAATTCCAAAATTATTTTATAAAACGTATACTTTTAAAAATCACTTTGAAATCATTTTAAAATTTCCAAATTTGGTCCAATGATGCTACACACCAAATAGTCAATCACGACAACAACGATATCATATATCGATATGATAATCAATCAAATATCCAAATATCTGAAATTAAATAAAAACTGTTGAGGAATCCAGTTGGATCCCTCCAACCTGTTTTCCTGCATTCACAAACATTAGCACAATACCAATTTCGCTCCAGTACGAAATTATCGCGGTATATGTTCTTATTAAATATTATCCGCTTAATAACGGCGCAATAGGGTCTCATCCGCTAAACAAAAAATGCGGGAAATCAATAATTCCAATATATACATATGCCAATATATATATATTGCTACTATATATAATACCAATTTCATTGTTTATGAAATATTCGCGGTATATGTTTTTAATAAATAACATCCGCTTACTAACGGCGTATAATGTCTATTTTAACAATCAATAGATATCAATCATCATTCAAACATGCATTCAAATATTTTAAATCTAACTATTTAAAATAAAATCGAAACTGATTCGATTGAGTGAGAAGTTCTCACCTTGATTTTAAATTCCGTTTTAGCGATTTATTTCGAATAAACGTTTAATTTTACCCAAAATTCTCACTAACTCCAAACGACTCCAAACCAACTTCATCGCGTAGTGCTCGTCGATACGATTCCAACGCAACTGGTTTCGCGCGTTTTCGACCTCGTATGAAAAAGTTATGAATATTTGAAGTTTACACGAATTTTATAAACATAAATTACAACAACTTTTAATTATTTTTAACCTCATCAAACTCAAGCCGTTGGATCCCACTTCATGAAATCTTGGCCGCACGCAAAGCTTCTTCCCCCTCTCGTTCCATCTACAGACATTCACACGCACACAAAACCCATACATCAATTACTAGGGTTAGCATTTGCTCCTCCATCACTCGATATAAACTCGATCAGGGAGCTTCATGTCGAAGGCCATAGCTTGCTCTAGGTTCGGCCCTAACCTCTCCATGCTCGGCCACTCCTTGATGCTCGCGCACGCAAGTATACACGGCACGCACGCAGGCGATTATCACACGAAATACTACTCCATTCGCGATCTCCACCGTTGATATGATAGATCTTGACGTCCTCTTCAATTTGTTAGTTGAAACCTAAGGCTAATTGTCGACGGATTTGGAGATTTGGAGGGAGGAAGTTGGGAGTTTTCTGGCCGTTCATGGCTAATGGAGGCGGCTGTGTAAACTAGGGTTTTTTTTTTTTTTTTTAGTTGTGATGGTGGCTATTTATAGAGAAAAAAATCGAACACTATTCATCCGTAAATTCCGAACTCCGATTTGCGCGCCGTAACCACCGTTTCTAGGGTTTACCCCGCGTTCCGGACACAATGGAACAGGTTTCGAAAGCTAATACGGACATCTGTGCGAGTTATGGCTATAAACGCTCAATTTGAATTAAACCGATTTAACTCGATTTCTAGGCGTTTTAATTTGTACGGGACAAATGGTAAATCCAATTGACACGAAATTTGAAACCTTACAATAATATCACATTACGGATCCGATGAAACTAGTTTCATCAAAATCCGAGACTTTTTGAAAAATGGCTATTTTCACTCGTCAAATTTAAATTAAAAATAATTCGATGCGTTTCGAGCTGCCACGATCAAACGATAACTCCGATTGACACGAAAATTGAAATCCGGTAATAACTAACTATTACGGATGCAATGGAACTGGTTTCGTTCAATTCTGAGACTGTTCAAAAATTGACTATTTTCACTAGTCGATTTAAATATTAAAATATTCAATTTTCACAAATTAACTTTTAATTCGATTTTAAAAGTTCTAAAATATCATTCTAACTTCAACATGATAAAATAAAATTTTACAAATCATTTTCAATCATATTTAACCCTATTTTTAATTATTTCCATAATTTAACATATTAAATTATCGATTTGATTATTCAATTAAATCCAAAAATTCAAAATAAAAATTATTTGACTTATAAATTTCACTCAATAATATTTAAAATTAATTAAATATTCAAATTTTAATTATCAAAAATTCTGGGTCGTTACAATTTTATTCAGGATAAATCACTGCAACTGCTATTGGAACCGATGGGAGCACAACTCACTCTTTCTGACTCACTGATATTTTTACGTAAGTGAGAATGAAATTTATTTATGATGATTGATGATTGTTTGGATATATACGGTATATTATATATATTGATTGGTATTTGGATATATTCCTACCTAATGGAGAAGATGAGGTCCTATACATTCCAATGTATGAGCAGATGACCCTTTGTACACGCGTCTGCCTCAATGCGCACATTGTACACATGTCTTAATATGTATATTTGTTGCAGGTGACAGGTTGGAGGTCCAACTGGATTCCTCACCAGTATTGGTTTTATTTACATATATTGTGATATATGCTGTTATCAAATGATATATGATGTTTTGGACGTCAAGATTGATGTGATTGATGTATTTGGTGTTATTGTAGCATTGGACCTATTTTTGGAATTTAAAAATGTTAAGGTGATGATTTAATATTAAAAAGGATTTTCAAGTTATTTTGAAAATAGATGTTTTATTAAATTTTAAAGTGTTAAAGGAATGAATTTATTTTAGATAAATAAAAGTTATGATTTTTATGTTATTAAAATTATGATTTTTGTGAAATATAATCAAAATGTGATTTTTGAAATATGAAGTTAACTATTTGGTAAAATAGATTAAATTGGGTTTTTTGAATTTATTATAAATGGTTTATATATAAGGTTTACAAAATTGGATTTTTGTAAATCGAAATAGTGGGATTACAAAGAAGTTTTGTAAATGTTAAAATGAGGTTATAAATAGATTTTATAAGTAAATAAGATTTGTGAATTTGTGAATTTGTGAAGTTATAAAAGAATGAATTTGTAAATAAGAGAATTATAAGAAATAACTTTTAATTTGGATTTGGCATATAAAGGGGATATAAATAGAATCGGTTAATAAAGGAATTTTATAAATTGAAGTTTGTATAAATAGTGAATGGAATTTATAAATATTATTTTACAAATCCAAAATCAAATTATTTTGATAAGTTAATTATTGTCGCTTATTAAAGGAATTTCATCCACGGTTTTGGACAGTGGGTAATCCTTTAATGAAATATGTTAAAGTAATGAATTTGGATTAAAGGAAATATATTTACGATTTTGGATAGTGAATTATCCTTTAAATTAAATGTGTAGAAGTTTTGATTTGGATAAGAGAATTACATTCACGATTTATGATAGTGAATAATATATTACATAGCATGGATATTTTTGGGAAGAGATATTTTTATGAAGTTAAATGGCTTGAAAATGTTTTAAAATGTGTTAAGTATTGAATATATAGTTTTCAACATTCATTGTTGAAATAGGCGTTTTCGAGAAATAAGAAAATGAAGCACTATAGCACTGTTGTTATAGTAAATGATTTTTGAAAGGAAATGTTTTTATACAGTATATGGGATTTATATATCCATTTAATTTTCGAATCCCTATAATAGTGATTTTGGTTTGTCGTAACGATGTTTTACGCAATATTCGTTTTGACCCAAAAAAATGTATTTAAGAGAATGTTTTCCTTAAGAATAAAAATAGACTTAAACCTGATTTAAGTACATGTAATATTTTCGAAGTGTTGAAAATAAATTGATTTGCTAATTACTTATTATTATTAAATAGTGATTATTTGGCTCACATCCCTGCTAAGTTTCAAAATAGAAAAAACATCCTCCCCAAACTAAATTTATATTTCCAGTCCCTGTTTTCAAATCCGCATGCGCAAAAAGACCCAAATACCTTTTACGTTTTAAATATTTTAAACATGTATAACTTTCTACAGAAACATTGGATCGACATACTGTTTTCACCAAGAAATAAAAAAATATGATCTTTAATATGAGATCTATTGTCGATACCAAAAAACCACATTTATTGTAAGGCTACATTTATTCCATATATTTACAGAGAATTCTGCAATTTTTGAACGTCATCGATTTTTCTTCAAATGTTAGCAATTATTCCATATAATCGCAAACTTTTATGCAATTATTTCATATAAATGCATGCTTTATGCAACTACATCGAATAATTGCATAAACTCTGCAATTATTCCAAGTAATCACAGAATTGTCCACAATCATACCGTATAATTGTAGACATTTCTGCAATCATATAGTATAATTGCAGACATTTATACAATAATTGCAGATATTTCTACAATAATTGTAGACATTTCTACAATTTTTGTAGAGATTTATGCAACTATTGCATATAATTGCAGACATTTCTGCAATTATTGCCTATAATTATTGGATGTCTACAACTATACCATATAATTGCAGACATTTCTGTAATTATTGCGTATAGTTACAGACATTTCTGCATTTATTACATATCATGCTGAATGTCTGTAACTATACCATATAATTGCAGACATTTATGCAATTATTGCGTATAATTGCAGACATTTATGCAATTATTGTAGAATTGTCTATAATTATTGCATATAATTATGGAATTGTCTGCAATCATACCATATTTTGTTTTTACATATTCACATTGCCACTCATTAGAAAGATAATAAAATTTGTGATTTAATGGTAAAAACGGTCGTCGTTTCTACCAAAAATTATTGCGTTTTAAAGATTGATGATTAAATGGGGTGCAAAATTTAATGACGCATGTGAGAATAACATGCACGTATGAAGACTGCAATGGAAAAAAAGGGTATTTTAGAAAAGAAATTTGGTGTATTTGAAATTAAGGATGTAATTTATATCTTTTTTTAGGAATGATGTTTTGTGTATGAAGTTTGATTCTAGGGACGTGCCCCTTATTTTCACTATTAAATATAAGTATATGGAAATGTTTTCTAATATTGAAATGGTTTGGAATTATATCTTTTTAAAGGTAATTTGAAGAGAATATTTGGTAAGTGGTTTAATTAATAAAAGATTAATAAAAAGGGCCTAGTGATTGCTTATGGTGCTATATATTGCGTCGGTAATTGATGATTTTATATTCAGGATTTTCATTGTGGAAGACTGCTTGTGGATCGTTTGGGGTTAAAATCCCAATATAAATATAGTAGCAGTGGTCTCTTCATTATGAAATATCCATTGCAAGGACTATTCGCTACTAATCCTAGGGATTTCCCGACAAGATGTGGTAGGAAAGCACCTTTGGTTTGTCCTGTTCCTAGACAACTTGTATGAATGTTTGTTTGACATTGCATTTGTAAAGATTACGTTCATTGGTTTTTATAAACGTACATCAATGGTGGCAGAGAAGGCAACTTCTCTTAGCTTAACACCCTTCTTGAAACATATGAGCTGAAGGGTTGTATTTTTGTGTGAGACAATTAGTAGTCAACGGAAATGGCCGTGTGGCATTCAAAGTGACGTGATATGTGATCTGTGAAAGGTAATTGTTACCTCAGGCCTCATCAACCGGAAATGAACAAAACAGGGTTAGATGCAGCAGGGCTAAGTGGATGGCTCCCATTACGATATGATCATCCTCTTTTAGATATATCTTTACATGCTATGACATTATGTATCTGATTATTGTGGTTGTATGCTTCGACGGCCCTCGAAAAACGTCGGTAACAATCAGAGGATGACATATTCGGTACTATCTTGTTATAGAGATAGGCCGGTTTTGTGTTGGTAGAGGAACTTTGTGATGGTTTTTCGGTACATTCCTCGAGAGATGTACTGCCGGAAGGTAGTCCCTTCACCTGATCATTTGTATGAAAATCCAAACTCCACTACGAGCTGCGATTTTGTTTGTAAAGGCGTAATGGATAGCCTCGAAATGCTATATGGGTAACGATTTCGACTATTATTAATTTTATTTGTGCAATAGACACCATATAATATAAGAGGATTTTATATGAAATGTTTTAGTTATCGTGAGGTAAAAACATGTCCGTGTTTATGTGTGGACGTGTCTTACGAGATACTTTTGTTTTGATAAAGGAAAAGTTTGGTAATTTAATAAATTCAGTTGAGTGTGTTTCTCACGCAGGTTTACCATACTGATCCGGATGTTCTTCCATTTTAATGCTCTGGTCAGGCCGAGTACATTTACAGGTTCAGATTTGGTGCCATTGGAGCTTCAGTTGGAGAGCTGAGATCTTCATTTTCGTATACACACATCTATTTTGATTATTCAGTGCTTAGTTATTTTACATTATCGGAAATTGTAAGGACGGGTTATTATAACTATTCAAGCTGATAGGTATTGTTTTATTGTTGAAATCTGATTGATGTATGTATATACAGTTTCTATTTTGTATAGATCATTGATATGATATTATATGTTTTCCGCTATGATATGAGATCCTGTATTATTCTGTTTTGTTCTATCTTCTCCCTTTCAGCTCTTCTCTTCTTCTCTTTTCTTTTGTTTCTCATGACTTTCCGTCTATCCATACTTTTTGGGTCGGACATGTGTGGTTGCGGATAATCACAATATCCGTAAATCCTTGTCCTATAATAACAAATATGAATATATTGTAAATTATGCTATTTACATATTTCTATTTTTATACGTTAAGTGTGGTTATACGTATGTGTATATCTTTCTCATTTCTAATTTCTAATCATTATATTCTAAACTAAAACATTCCTTTTGACATTTTAATTTATCAAAGTTAAGCTTCTAAAAAGGATTACATTATAATTTTCCTCAAATTAACCAAAGTGAAATCTTTGCTTCGTTTGAAATTGTAAGAAATTATTTCTTTCCTTTTAATGAAATATACAGTGTAAACTACGAAAAGGAATATCCACACGTTACACATCTCATTCCCTTTTTGCACATATTTTGGAATTATAAAATTTACGGAACTTACATGGCAACTGCTCCATGTAACAAACCTGTATTTTGTGATTATTTTTAATTGTATATTTTAATTATCTTAATTTGAATTTCTAATTTAAAACTTTATTTTATTTATTAAAATGAATAAATTTTCTTATTTCAAATATAAATATTGATTTTTGTGAGGATTTTAATTCCAAACCTGAATAAATGGGATATTTTCCAAAAATGTGAATTTTGTTCAATTTGGTCAAACCTTGACTTTTAAATTTAAAATTTAAATATTTGAATTCTTGAATTTCATCTTTTATTATGAAAATAAATTAAATTTTAAGGATACTGCTTTTCGTTTCGTTGAAATCCGATTTATATTGTGAAAGTTATGCCTTTTACAATATTATACGTAAATTATTTTATTCAACAAAATTGTTTATTTTAATTTATATAAATAATATTTTGTTTGTCAAATCATGTTTTAATTTGTGTATATATGTGTAATATGACTTGTTATGCATAGATTTTATTTTTAAAACATTTTTGAAGTATAGTAGTAATTTTTCCAATACTAGTTGTATTTTTGTTTACAATTTATAATTCTAGTTCAATATTTTAAACTATTTTCGTTATTTACTATTTATTTTTCCTAAGATTAGTTATCTATGTACTTTTCACTTTGTTTTGTTTTCTTTTTTATTGCAAGATTTTATTTTTAAAATATTTTAAAAGTATAATTATAATTCTCCAAAGTTAATTGTATTTTGTTTGTAATTTTCAAGTCTAGTTTCAATTTAATAAACTATTTCTTTATTACTGTTTCTATTTTTCTGAAAATATTTATTTACTTTCATTTTTTTTCACATTTTTTCAGTTTCTAATTCATTTATAAAATTTCATTTGTTTTTATTTGATTTAAAGAAATGGAAATTTGAAGAGACTAAAGCCTTATAACTTATGACTTTTCACTAGCAAAGCTGCCTCTTCATATTTTGGCCATTCATTATTTTTCTCTTGGCCGTGTATTTTATTTTTGTTTTCACGTGAAAACACATCTTTCTCACTTCATTTTCATGGAACTTTAGATCTGAGAAAAATTGGTAATGTATTCTTCTTCTTTTTCCCACCTTTTCCCTTCGTTTTATTGAATTTTCTATTGAAATTTGCCTTGCTTCTTCATAGTGTTGATCGGCCATAGCCTCTCCACCACCTCCATGACCAGCACCACCACCATCCATGGTCACATCACCCTCCTCTCCACTGGTCTTGACCAGGCCATGACCATCCCCTGAAGATAACACCACAAAAACTCCACACAAACATTGCATAACCCCTTAAACCAATGACTAGCCGACCTTAGCACCTTCACCACCACCATAGTTTGCCACAGCCACCCCTTAGCTGCACCACCAGTCCCTCCACACCCCTGACCATCAGCCTTAGCCTCATTCCAGACCTGTAGCATGAAGGGCCGAGTCCAGTCCATGCAAGGCCGAGCCTTGTTGTTGCACCCAAACACTCTTTTGTTGCCTTGACCATTTGTATTCCTACTTTACAACTTCCACTCCTCCACTACTTGTAGCAGTGCCATTTTTGATCCATACCCTAGCCGATAACATGCCGTGGCCAAACTACAAGACCCCTAGGTCGAGCACTTGATTGATGAAAGCATGGAAAAAATCATTTTGTTCATTGTTGGTTTTATTTTAAATTGTTTCAATATGAATTCTATGTTGAAATTTTGTTTATAATTGTCTTGTTTACGGGTTGTGTACAAGATCATTATCTTGGTTCTATCTCCATTTGAATCAAAAGTCGTATCGTGCTTTCTGGAATTTATTTGTGTATTTTGAATCGCTAACTCCAGCTTAAAAGGTGAGTAATCACACCTGACATTTATACTTATATGACTGTGAATTGATACCAAGTGAAAGTGTAGAAATTATTACATCATGTTATAACTGCCTTTGTTATAAATTATATGATGTTAATACTGTTTGTTTATCTATCATATCATCTGATACTGCTATTTGTTGTTATATTGTACATTTTATTTTGATCATCACTTCAAGTCCCCTGTTAGTATAGAATCACTATGGGTTGAAATGATACATACCCGAACGGACTTTAGAATAGGGAAAAAAATCGTTATGAGCTAAAATGATAGGCCTGAACAATTTTTATTTATTTTATTTTTAACTTCGGATTGCGATTTTGAAATGATAGAACCCAAATTTTTCGTTGTAAACTGCGGATTGAAATGATATATATTTGTATTACTTGACCTAGGTTAGAAAACTATATACAGACCCATGGTTAATTTTAAAGTGTTTTTTAATATTTTTAAGTATTTTTAAACTGTAAATTTATGATTATTTGATTTAAATAGAATTTTATAAATGTTTAAATAAAGAATTTATGATATTTCTATAAGTTAAAATGCTGAATAAATTGAATGGTTAAATTGAATTTCTAAAATATAACTTAAATTTGGAAATTTGGATTTTGGCTTTTAAAATGACATTTAAGTTATATAAATAAAATGGAAATTAAGTTATATTTGGGAAATGGTAATAAAAATTCAAGCGTTAAGAAATTGTTAAAATGTGAAGAATAGAAAATTTTACACTTGAATTTGTTAAGTGAATTATAAAAAAAATTGATAACTATTTATGAATATTTCACTTTATAGAATCATAAATTAAGGGTATTTAAATGATCATTATTAAAGTGAGAAAACAAATTTTATAAGTTAAAAATGGTTAAATTAAATTATATTGAAAATTTGGAATTTAATTAACACCATTTTAGAAATGCTATCATTTCTGAAGTAAAGGATATTATTGCATTTCTAAGTGTTGTAATTGATGCAAATG
Source organism: Allium cepa (assembly GCA_030765085.1). Taxonomy (NCBI): domain Eukaryota; kingdom Viridiplantae; phylum Streptophyta; class Magnoliopsida; order Asparagales; family Amaryllidaceae; genus Allium; species Allium cepa. The sequence goes on from CM060932.1 coordinate 380,062,200, forward strand.
AACTAAACGGCAAAAATGAACTAAGGGCTATTACAGCACTTTGTAAGTGCTGTAGTTGCAGAACTGAACTAAAGCTTTTATTTGAAACCTGAACTATTACAGCATTTCTGTAAATGCTGTCTTTGCTAAATTGAATTGTTTTCAAATGTAACTTACCGTAGCATTTTCTAAATGCCGCGAAAGTTGAAATTTCACCGTTTTAGTCTATTTAAGTGAATAAATGAATTGTGAAAAGACTAATTTTGTTTAAATTTGAATATTTAATTTTAAATATAATAATTTCATTTGAAAGGGTTTAAATGGAATATTTTGATTTGAAATATAAACCATTTCGAAATGAAATTTGGACTGGTGTTTAAATGAAATAAATATGAATGAGGTTTTGGAAGGATATGATATTTTGATATATTAAAATGAATTTGAAATGATATTGAATTTTGAAATGATTTTTTGATTTTCGAAGTATAAAATACCATTTTGGAATTTTAACCGCGGGTACACTTCTCTGTATGCCTTGTGATTTTGGATGTATTTAATATATGGTTTAACTTATCCTTAGAGGATGGGCGATTCCAAGCATCCTTTAAGTTATTGTGCATTACTACTACAGTTCACTTAAGTTGGTTTACATTATATAAGTATGGATGTCCTGACTCGAGTGTTTTGTGTTTTACTTTATGCTCGGGTCAGCCTGAGTATTTACAGCTTATCTTTGGATTTCTTTTTTCTGGAGCTAGGAATCGCTGGAGATTTTGCTTATCTAGTTATCTATCCATTTCAGTTTCAGTTGTCTATTTCAGCTCTTGTATTTATAAACTTCTATGTATTTGATATTTCAATTGTATATGTTTTAGATTGATATTATGTATTTTGTTATAGTAGCTTCATGAACTATTATGGTATTTTAATTTTCGCTGCGTGTTAATATGATATATTTGTGTTTGTGATTCTGTGTTTGATTTTATTTGCTCCAAATTTTATTACAATTTGTTATTTTGAGAAATTCAAGTCCGACATGTGTGTCCGCCATTGTACTTGGAGGGTGCAGCATGATGGGGGGTTCTCGCTTCCTGGTTTGGTAGCGAACGGTTGACTCTTACTCCTACATGTTCCCACGGGGATTGGTGGTGCAGTCGAGAGGCTGGCCGTAAAGGCAGAACACAGGTTCCAATGTATGCTACGGTGGGTGTTACCCGACTGGCGCAGCCCGTTACATTTGATACCAGAGCTTTGGTTTTTAGGCAAACCATAGCCTGTGGATCAAAAACTCATTAGAGATAGGGTAGAAATACCATAGAATGAGTGAAATCAATATCAGAATCATTTCTTTGTGAGAGAACGTATTTTTGAAGTATAAAATGATGTCTAAATGATTTTAAAGAATTTTCAAAGATTATATCGGTATAAATATTTTTTATTTTGAAATCAAGAGTTTATAAACCTCATCCCTTCTGTATCCACCTTGTTAGTAATCTCTTGGTTAGGATTCTTATCGATTAGGATTCCTTGAACTTTGGAACGCTCCCACTTGTTCTAAAATCCAGTCTTGTCTTCCCTATTTTTATTCCTTTGATTTTGGAGCATTCCATAACTCCACTTTGAATGACCTCTATAAAAAGCGGTGATTCTGCAAATCTTTGAATGATTTGTAAAGGGGTGAAACTCGTTTACAATTGGCATTAATTCATCGAAGATTTCTATATCCTCGAATTTCGATGCAATCTAACTCCTGCTCTACCTGGATTCTATCTATGGCGATCGAATGTCGATTTGCCTTATATTTCCGCATTGATTATATTCCTGAAGTTACGGTGGACCTTGTTTAGGTCGCCCTCGATTTTTAAAGTCTTATCCATCTTTTATTTGGCAATTAAATTATCTTATCTCTGTTCGAGCTTATTATTGAATCAAAATTTTATTTGATTAGAGTTCCTCTAAATTCGAATCTCTGTTTGTTTGAAATCTATCCATAATCATCCTTTGGAAATTTGTGTTTGGTTGTATTTTGAAATTGTGCATACGTCAAAATTATTATTTTGATGAGGATGACCACATTTTATATATAAGAGTGAAATGTTTTCGATACGGATTATATACCTTTTAAAAATGAAAATTAGAAAGGATTTGAAATTTTGAAAATCTATAAGAAATTTGATTTATACAAAAATGATTTATATTTGAAGGGTTTTGAATTTGAATTCCACGGAATCGAACTCTGGTGTTTTTGAAATTGGTTTTAAGATTTTGGAAAATATATAACAATAATAATACGATTTAAAGATATTTTCCGAATAACAAATGTTTCCAATGATTTCAATAAGTTCAAATGATTTTGAAGAGATTTCAAAGAAGTTTTAAGAAAATAGAAGTCCAGAACTCACTTGCGTCGCTGAAAAATAATTTCGGTGATGAGTGCATGCATCATCAACATTGATTTTCAAGTTTCAGAGTGGGGGAGAGGCCACTTTAGTAGATTTTCTATGCGAGTGAATTTGTGAAACAAATTTTGATTCCAAATTCCAAAGTATGATTTGATTTTTCGAAAGATATATATGTGTGTGTGTGTGTGTGTATATATATATATATATATATATTTGAAATGATTTAAAGTAAGCCAGTGTTCAGTCCTCGAGTTTCCGATTTGTTTTGGTATAACCTTATCTATTGGAATTGATTTACTGATTTGATGCTGATCTCCAACTCTTGGATTTGAAATTTGATTTAACTGATTATTTTGAAGGTTCGAACACTTCCAAATCGAAATTTAATTTTCAAAGCTAAGAAATTTCGAAGATTATAAAATATTTGATAAAGTATATAAGTTTAATTTTGTATGTTTAAAGTATGAAGATTATGACTTAAATAAACTTAAAACTTTTGTTAAGTAAATAATTTGCCAAAAGAAAATTGGATCTTTCAAATACAAATGAATAGTTTAAAGGTTTAAAAGGGATGGTAATCATTTTTGGGTACAATTGATTTTGGGAAAATATTTGATTTCGAAATTAGATTGGAATTTAAAACCAGTATTTATATGATGATTTTGGAAAGGAATATGTTTGACCTAAATTATGTTAATATGGAAACTTGGATTATTTTCTAAACCTACTATATTGGAAACTTTGAAACTGAAGATATTTATTTTGGAAGAAATAACTTGGTGAAACCATATATGACTTAGAAACTGAATTGATATTGGAATGAGTTGAAATTTGAGAACCTTATTTGACTATATACTATGATTTGGAAGTTACCGAATTTATATAAAATTGATTTGTATAATTATGAAGTTGATTTGAAAACTATTGATTTGAAAGGTACTCAATTTGGAAAGAGAAATCTTATATAATCGAAGTCTATATAAGTGTGATTGATGTACTATTGATTAGGAAAGTATTTGATTTGAAAACAGAATCTTATATATGATGGACTTTAGATAAGTATGATATTTGAAAGTGATTTGAAAAGATACTATATGATACATATTTTTGAAGTAAAGATATGGAAAGTGCCTTCTGCTTGATATCCGCTTTGTGGTCACATTGTGGATTCATTCTATTGATATTATTCCCTCTGATTTTTGGTTTTCCGGATGTGATACTCGAGTGCCCTACCATGGCGATCTCCATGGTCTTTCTTTTGAGCGCGACTGCATAGCGTAATTTGCAGGGGCTGCGAGAGCCTACGGGTACGGGTGTTTGCTGGGGGATCTTGGCGTAACCATTGTGTATCTACGATCTATTGGGTCGCTTGGTAGCGTAATCCGCAGGGGCTGCGAGAGCCTACGGGTACGGATGTTTCCTGGGGGATCCAGGCGTAACCATTGTGTATCTGCGGTACTACCAGTCTTCATGGCGTAATCGCAGGGCTACGGTAGCCAGCCTACGGGTACAGATGTTTCCTGGGGGATCCAGGCGTAATCATTGTGTATCCGTGATCTATGATCGACACGTTTTGGTTTGGTTGTTTTATTTGGATTCAACTTTCCATATATGTTTTTAGAAAGTTTTTCCAGTATTTTCACTGGGTGTTGAAACAAGTCTACCATGTACTTGGAGAATTCTAGCTTTGCGCCTAATCAAGCATAGCTAGAGCCGGCATGAACGAAGATAAACTTGTTAAGACATCGAGTTATAAAAGTATTTTGATAAAGTATTATATAAAGGATATTTTGATCATTTACTTTACCTTCCTAAATAATTTAAAATTTATATAGTTTTAAAATAATGGTTTATGCTTGTCTTTCAACCTGTTTTCCCTTCTAACTATTCCTATTCTCCACCTTGTTAAACTTACCTATAACTATAGTTATCAGCTATAATTTTAATCTTCTTGTCACCTTGTATTAATCCTATTTCATTCTATCTTTTTGTGTTTTCTGTACCTCATTCCTTTTCGAGGACGAAAAGATTTGAGTGGGGGAGAGTGTAACAAACCTGTATTTCATGATTATTTTTAATTGTATATTTTAATTATTTAATCTGAATTTCTGATTTAAAAACTTTATTTTATTTATTAAAATGAATAAATTTTGTTATTTTAAATATAAATTTTGATTTTTGTGTGAATTTTAATTCCAAACCTGAATAAATGGAATATTTTCCAAAAATGTGAATTTTGGTCAATTTGGTCAAACCTCGACTTTTAAATTTAAAATTTAATATTTAAATTCTTGAATTTTATATTTTATTATGAATATAAATTAAATTTCAAGAATACTGATTTTCGTTTCGTTGAAATCCGATTTATGTTGTGAAAGTTATGTTTTTTACAATATTATATATAAATTGTTTTATTCAACAAAATTGTTTATTTTAATTTATATAAATAATATTTTATTTTTCAGACCATGTTCTAATTTGTGTATATATGTGTAATATGACATGTTATGTATAGATTTTATTTTTAAAACAATATTGAAGTATAGTAGGAATTTTTCCAATACTAGTTGTATTTTTGTTTATAATTTATAATTCTAGTTCAATATTTTAAACTATTTTCTTTATTTACTTTTTATTTTTCCTAAGAATATTTATCTATGTACTTTTCACTTTGTTTTGTTTTCATTTTTATTGCAATATTTTATTTTTAAAACATTTTAAAAGTATAGTTATAATTTTCCAAAGTTAATTGTATTTTGTTTGTAATTTTTAATTCTAGTTTCAATTTAGTAAACTATTTCTTTATTTCTTTTTCTATTTTTCTGAATTTTTTTATTTATTTTCATTTTATTTCACTTTGTTTTCAGTTTCTAATTCATTTACCAAATTTCATTTGTTTTTATTTGATTTAAAGAAATGGAAATTTGAAGAGACAAAAGCCTTATAACTTATGACTTTTCAGTCACCAAGCCTCTTCATATTTTGGCCGTTCATTATTTTTCTCTTGGGCATGTATTTTATTTTATTTTCACGTGAAAGCACATCTTTCTTACTTCATTTTCAAGGCACTTCCGATCTAAGAAAAATTGGTAATGTCTGCTTCTTCTTTTTCCACTTTTTCCCTTCATTTAATTGAATTTTCTATTGAAATTTGCCTTGCTTCTTCACAGTGTTGATCGGCCATAGCCTCTCCACCACCTCCACGACCATCACCACCACCGTCTACGGTCGCATCACCCTCCTCTCAACTAGTCTTGACCAGGCCATGACCATCCCCTGAAGATAACACCCCAAAAACTCCACACAAACAATGCATAACCCCTTAAACCAATGCCTAGCTAGCAGACCTTAGAACCTTCACCACCACCATAGTTTGCCACGACCACCCCTTAGCCGCCGCTACCAGTCGCTCTACACCCCTGACCATCAGCCTTAGCCTCAGTCCAGACCTATATCATGAAGGGCCAAGCTCAATCCATACAAGGCCGAGACTTGTTGTTGCACCCAAACACTCTTTTGTTGTCTTGACCATTTGTATTCCTACCTTACAACTTCCACTCCTCCACTACTTGTAGCCGTGCCATTTTTGATACATACCCTAGCCGATAGCATGTCTTGGCCAAACTACAAGACTCCTAGGTCGAGCACTTGATTGACGAAAGTATGGAAAAAATCATTTTGTTCATTGTTGCTTTTATTTTAAATTGTTTCAATATGAATTATATGTTGAAATTTTATTTATAATTGTCTTGTTTTACGGGTTGTGTGCAAGATCATTATCTTGGTTCTCTCTCCACTTGAATCAAAAGTCGTATCGTGCTTTTTGGAATTTGTCTGTGTATTTTGAATCGCTAACTCCATCTTAAAAGGTGAGTAATCACACCTGACATTTATACTTATATGACTGTGAATTGATAGCAAGTGTAAGTGTAGAAATTATTACATCATGTAATACCTGCCTTTGTTATAAATTATATCATGTTAATACTGTTTTTTTATCTGTCATATCATCTTATACTGCTATATATTGTTATAATGTACATTTTATTTTGATCACCACTGTAAGTTCCTTGTTAGTATAGAAATCACTATGGGTTAAAATGTACGTACACGAACAGACTTTAGAATTGGGAAAAAATCGTTATGGGCTAAAATGATTGGCCTGAACAATTTTTATTTATTTTATTTTTAACTTGGGATTGCGAGTTTGAAATGATAGAACCCGGATTTTTCGTTGTAAATTGTGGATTGGAACGTTATATATTTGTATTACTTGACCTAGGTTAGAAAACTATAAATAGACCCATAGTTAATTTTAAAGTGTTCTTGAATATTTTTAAGTATTTTTAAAATGTAAATTTATGATTATTTGATTTAAATAGAATTTTAAAAATGTTTAAATAAAGAATTTATTATATTTCTATAAGTTAAAATGCTGAAATAATGAATGGTTTAATTCAAATTTTGAAATATAACTTAAATTTGGAAATTTGGGTTTTGGCTTTTAAAATGACATTAAGTTATATAAATAAAATGGAAATTAAGTTATATTTGGAAAATGGTAATAAAAATTCAAGTGTTAAGAAATTGTTAAAATGTGAAGAATAGAAAATTTTACACTTGAATTTTTTTAAGTGAATTATAAAAAAATTTGATAATTATTTGTGAAAATTCCACTTTATAAAATCATAAATTAAGCATATTTAAATGATTAATGTTAAAGTGAGAAAATAAAATTTTATAAGTAAAAAATGGTTAAATTAAATTATATTAAAAATTTGGAATCCAATTAACACCATTTCAAAAATGCTATCATTTTTGAAGCAAAGGACGTTACAGCATTTCTAAGTGCTGTAATTGATACAAATAAACTAAAAGACAAAAATGAACTAAGGGCTATTATAACACTTTGTAAGTGCTGTAGTTGCAGAATTGAACTCAAGCTTTTATTTGAAAGCTGAACTATTACAGAATTTTTGTAAATGTTGTCTTTGCTAAATTGAATTGTTTTCAAATGTAACTTACTGTAGCATTTTCTAAATGCCACGAAAGTTGAAATTTCACTGTTTTAATCAATTTAAGTGAATTAATGAATTTTCAAAAGATTATTTTTTCGAAATTTGAATATTTGATTTTAAATATAATGATTTCATTTGAAAGGTTTTTAATGGAATATTTTGATTTGAAATATAAACCATTTTGAAATGAAATTTGGAATGGTATTTAAATGAAATAAATATGAATGAGGTTTTGGAAGGATATGGTATTTTAACATATTAAAATGAATTTGGAATGATATTGAATTTTGAAATGATTTTTTGATTTTCGAAGTATCAAATACCATTTTAGAATTTTAACCACGGGTACACTTCTCTGTATGCCTTGTGATTTTGGATGTATTTAATATATGGTTTAACTGATCCTTAGAGGATGGGCGATCCCAAGCATCCTTTAAATTATTGTGCATTACTACTACAGTTCACTTGAGTTGGTTTAGATTATATAAGTAAGTATGTCTTGACTCGAGTGTTTTGTGTTTTACTTTACGCTCGGGTCAGCCTAAGTATTTACAGCTTAGCTTTGGATTTCTTTTTTTCTAGAGCTAGGAATCACTGGAGATTTTGCTTATCTAGTTATCTATCCATTTCAGTTTCAGTTGTCTATTTCATCTCTTGTATTTATAAACTTCTATGTATTTGGGATTTCTATTGTATATGTTTCAGACTGATATTATCTATTTTATTATAGTAGCTTTATGAACTACTATGGTATTTCAATTTCCGCTGCGAGTTATTCTGATATATTTGTGTCTGTGATTCTGTGTTTGATTTTATTTACTCCAAATTTTATCACAATCTGTTATTTTGAGCAATTCAAGTCCGACATGTGTGGATTATTGTCAATTTGAATGGTCCAATATAGTGGGTCTTTACACTCCAAATAAATGAAAACATTACATTCACATTCCAAGTCAATTAGGGCAACCTAACTTACAACCCTATTATAAATCTTGAACACCTTTGCAAATTTACAAACTTTCTACAATTAAATATTTGGGACCGATTTCAAATTTTCAAATCAAGTTGTGCAAGCTATTCCAATTTTATTCATATCTTAAAAGATTTACACTACCTTGCCTAGATAGTGGTCTCCATCTACTCCATAAAAAGATTTGGTTTAGTCCTCACTATTCTTCAACCTAAAATTTATAATTATGAAGTACCTTATTTGAAATCTTTATCTTTAAAACATAAACTTGGAAAAAAATGTTTGTCAATTTCAAAATTTGCTTAGTTCCAAAAGGAGCCATAAATTTTTTTCCTTTTTCTGACCAACCTTTTCAATTTTAAGGACTTCCTACAGTAGAGATTTATTTTCTGAAAATTTGTACATTTAATTCAGAACATTTAAAGCTCAATCATTAACCAAACTATTATTAAATCAAAAATTCAAAAATTACTTAATTCCATAGAGGAGAAAATAATTTTACTTCCTAAAAACTTTTTACAACATACAAAATAATTTCAATAAATTGTTTTAATGCAAATAAAATTCAAAATCAGCATTTATTACTCCTTGAAATTATAGCCTATACTTATGAAAAGTTCATTAACTACCATTTTAAGGATATATTATTATTATTTTCTTAATTTAGCTCCTTTTAATTCTATTACAAAGATTATAACATCGTTAACATTTCATAATAACAGATTTTCCTTTATTAGACATTCATTATTTCATAGATATTTCTAGTTACAAGATATTTAATTTAGTAGAACTCAAAACACAATCTATTCACAAGCATGCCAAATTTCTAATTTTAAGTTGTTATATTATTCCAGAGATATACGTCAACATCTACTGCTTTCTTACTCAAAATGTACCGTCCCTTATCAAATTATTTTTTATAACTTTTTTTGAATTCCTATATTCTTTCGCAAACCTTATCTTATAATCTCAATTATTTCTCTTTCATTACTATTTGAAATTAAATAATATTTTATTCTTATTCTTATTCAAAATAATTATAAATACAGAATCGAATATATAAAATTATCGTCCTTACTCAAATGCTATTCCTTATAACATTAACAAAATTATCCCAACTCCTTTATAAAATATCATCATTTAATTTGAAATAATTGTATAAAAATTTAAAAAATAGCTTCTATAACCTTAAACAATGAAAAATTGAGTAGGAAAGGATAACTTCTATCCTATTAATTTCTAACAAGATTACTGATCTGTTTAAATTTCTAATGCTATTTCTATCCAATTCTTCTAATGTTGCCCCATTTTCATATTTCTCTTAACTAATTAGCTCCTACTTCAGTTGTTGTTCTCCATATTTTTCTTATACGAAACTGCTTCTCCTATACAAATTATTCTAATCCTTATATTCTCTATTACTTAATTTAATTATGTTCCATTCCTATTATTCCCCTTTTTAGAAAGAGTTTTTAAAAAAAGAACTTTTAAATTTATGAAATGGAAGAAAAATCATCAAGTCCATCCGACACTCTAGTTTACGTTATTTTACGAATGAAGAACCCCTTTGTCTAAAAATCGAAATCTTTTTGGCTCAACCAATTTTAAACTAGAATTTTCAAAATGAAAAGTCTTTTTTAAAAACAACCTTTTAATTGGAAACTCTTGGCTAAACAATTTTTTCAATTGTGAGTTTCCAGATATCCTTGGTTCAAAATTTCCAAATTAACACTTCCTTATACGTTGACTAACCTCGCATCCCTATAACTAAGTCATAAACTATAACACTCTTTGCATATATAATCACACATCTCACATATATTATTAAGGCCTTATAAGTAGTCATTCTTATTTCACCTCTACCATTAATTACTTTTCCAAAGGGGATCTAATAATAACTAATAGCATATTAACTACGCAATATATGCATTATAATTATACGTTATTTGCATATATATGTATATACACATGCGCATGCGTGCCCTAAGAATTTCTAAGTGTGTGGAGTTTACGCCCTAAACTAACATTTAAATGTCAGCTCTTCCAAAATTATACAAACCACATTTCCATATTATCAATGTACCCTAAATCCAGTATTCAACTACCCAATCAATAGACTTATATACAAATAAAATTCAAACTCAACCTATTATATTAAAACGAAGGAATAAATCAACGAATTTACAATTTCAATTCATTTTACACTCTATTGAACTTCCTTTTCTTAAATTAGATAAAGGAAATTTGTATCAAAATTTTGGAAATAAACGGTGTACATTACGAATAAAAATTCATACCGTACACCCTATTTCCTAATCAAAACCCTTAATACAATCCAAAGAAAAAGAATAAGAAGTGGAGTAGATGTTAAAACACTAAAATTGCAAATATAGATAATTTCCATTATTCTAATGTAAAAGATTTTAGATTTCGATCAAGAACTGTCATTTCGCTTTGGGGGAATTCCATGAATTTTTAATATGACCTTTTTGTAAACTAGAACTCCCCAAGGCATAATTCTAATCTAGACTATACTATTCATGTAATGACCCAAAAATTTAGTCATTTGAATTTGGAATATTATTTGATTTTAAATATTGGAAAGTCAATTTTGTAAGTTAATAACTTGGATTTCAAATATAGTGATCTATTTGATAATTCAATTGGTTAATTTAATATCTGGAATAATTAAATAACTGAATCTTGAATTTTAAATGGATGAATAGTTTTGAAAGTTGGTCGAAATTCTATTTAAATAAGAATGAAGATAGTAAACTTTTAATTTAGAATTAAAGGCGAATTATTTAGCTTTATAATAATTCATTTTAATTAAAGTGTAAAAATTGCCTTCCAGCCACTATCTTGGATTTCAACAAAACTAGTTCCATTGGATCTGTAATAGCGTATTAATATATGCCATCGAATTTCGTGATGAGTACAAGTATTGTTTGGGTTTGCAAGATTGAAATGCGTACAAATTAATTAAAGGAATTCACATAATATTTGGGTTTGAAATGCTATCTTGTGTATAAGATTGAATTAGATATTGAGACTAGTTTCATTATGTTCGAAATAAGGTAATAACATATAGAATGCCAAATGGCATGTCTTGTTTGGAGTCTGATATTTTAGAGTGTCGAATGAATATTTTGAGTATAAAAGTAGATAATAATATTTTTTTTCTTTGTATCAGCATGTTTTTCCATACCGCGTACGTCATGCCCATACCTTTGCCCATGTAAGATCACATCTCCTAACATTAGAAAAGGAAAAAAAGCTCGTGTTATTCAAATTTGAAACGACTAAATCTAACGGTTCTCATCATCCCAAGCCACCGAAGGCCAAATTATGGTTCGACCTCAACTAGAAAAGGGAACAACTCGCGATGTTGATGAAGATGGATGTCGGAATTGGGTTGTGATGGCCAGCGGCAGCGGTAATTTTAGTTTACAACAGTAGTGAATTTGGGTTTTTTAGGGTGGCTCGCTGCAGGAGGAAAGGCAAGGGAGAAAGTCAACGGTGGAGCTGCGGCATGGCAGGGCGATTGCGTGGCAGTCGATTGCCCGACATGATGGTTGGGCGAAGGAGGTGGTAGCATTTTTTTTCATGCCTGGGCTTTGTTCAATGATGAGAGGGAGAGGGTAGGTTATTTAATTTAAGCGTTTATTTATATTAAGATAATTTTGATTTAATTATTCAAATGTGCACTAATTTATATTAACTCCTACAAGGTCCAAATTGAATACGATGAATTGTGTTGTGATCATATTGACGAAGGCTATGCAATGGAATTGCATTGGATGAATTTGGAGCTAATATGAATTTTGGATTAAAATTGAACGTGCATTCGACTTCAATTCAAAATTGGAACATTTTGGCAACTATTAAAATCAACATGAGTTAATCTCACCTTTTTGGCTAATCAAAAAATATTATATTCAATAAATTATTTATTGGATGTTTGGATGTTATTTTTGATTATTACTGACTGTTGGATGATTTACTATTTAATTAGTTGTACTGAGTATATTTCCGCCGCGGAGTGGATAAGACCTTATTACGTTACCGTGTAAGGCCAGACGACCCTTTGTATACGAATACCACCTCGAAGCAGTTGATTATTATATTATTTGATTATATACAGTATGTGACGCAGGGGAGCTGGTTGGAGGGATCCAAAAGGATTTCTCACATAGTTGATTTTGTTTTCATATAATTTGATATACGATATGTTGAATGCTATAATTGTGACACAAACACGATTTTTGCTTATTTTGCGCTTTAGTAGCACTAGGCATGATGTTTACGTATTATATAATATCATAACATAATGATTGATTTTAAAAGAGGATTTCAAGCGATTTTGGAAATTATATGTATTCTAAATAATTATTTCTGAATTATTTGAAGAAGAAACTTATTTTAAAATCAAAGTCATGATTTTTAGATATTATAGTTTAATAGTTATATAAAATATTTAATTAGAGATTTTCGAACTGTAAAATAAGGATTATTGAAATCTTAAGATATGTAAAGACCTAGAATTTCACTTCTTCGATTAGTGAGTATTTAATTAATTTTAAAATTCAATATATAAATTTTATAACAAAAATAAAATCATTTTAATTAATTGATAATGATGGTGAAATTTTTTTCAAATTTTTTTAACATATTAAATAGTTCGTAGAAAACTGAAGAAGTGACCAAAGAATGCTTTTTGAAGTTTCGACCTTTGACACCGAAAAGTTATTTGGAACATTGTTCGTGTTTAAGCACTATATTTACATATATAAGATTTAATTAACTAGATAATAATACAATTAGAAATAAATTATCTTATACTAATTTGGATTAGCAAGTGATGTGATAAGGCATAGTATTAAGAATAATAAACATTATACATACATACATACATACATACATACATACATATATATATATATATATATATATATTAATTATTGTCACATCTTAGATTCGTAATCGTTAACCATAATATCTCTGTCACATCTTAGTTAATTATTGATTAAAATTATATATATAAAGGAAGTGATGTCACTAAACAAAATAGTTATATATATAAGAAAGTGATGTGACTAAATATAATAACTATATATATATATATAAAGTAACATGACTAAACATAATTATATATATATATAAGCATCATGTGATTAAACATAATTATATATATATATATATATATATATATATATATATATATATATATTATAAAAGAATTGTGATGTGACTAGAAATAATGATGACATAGAAAATTTGCCTATAAATAGCCGTATGTTTCTTCTTTTCATCCTCTTTTCACCAACCTTTACATCCTCATTTCTAACTAAAGTTGAGTTTTTCTTTAATGATACCCTATGAAATTTTAATGGCTACAACATTCTAGTTTACCACGTTTTCCAATTACTATCATAGCTATGTTAAAATACACAATCTTTGCAAAGCAAATTTTCACAAAGAATTTCAAGTCCAAAAGTTACTCTTCTTTTTTTGATTGTAAATTCTTCCAAAAAAATAGGAAATGATCAGTAATTCTTTTTTTCAAAATTATGGAGAAGTAAAATTCCAATAATTATCTCCTTGAGTTCTTTTTGAAATTCTGTGAGTAGATACCCCAAAAATTAGTTGCAAAATTACATATTTTCAGGTTTATATTCAGAAATGGATATTTATATGAAGTCGCTCTATATTACGGAAACATATCTCACTTCCTTGTTCATCCATGGCCTAGCCAACCTAGTACATTTAGGATTCAAGACTACGTCTTTTTTCTTAGGAATGAAAGTGCTAGGTCGTACTCAAGTCAGCGAAGCTTGGATAGCCTTCGGTGAGTAAATTCATTAACTTTTTGGTAAAGAATTTACATTATGTATACGGTTGTGATATGGTTGTATTTTGATGTTATTTAGATTATAGTATGGTTTAGATGTATATATGTGTATGCTAATTTGTGGTTTAGCAGTAGAACTTTAAATTGATTATTTAAGTGGTGTTTTGGTTATAAAATTATGATAATTTGGCTTAGAATTGAAAGTGATATAGAAAATTAGTAAATTGAAGAGTTAGTGAGCAATAAGTTGGAAATTATGGGTATCCACAGTGATAGTCTCTATGGATGCGGTTCGTTTAAAAATTCGATTTCCGCAAAGTTTGGTCTTTATACTTCTAATTGTTTTGTAAACGGTTTATAAACTAAATAATGATATTTTAAAAGGTAAATGAAGAATTTAGTAATAAATTTTTAGTTAATTATGTTTTGATAATTAATAATCATTCAATGACTAAACAAGGGTTATTAATTTTTATTAATAAAAGGTTGGTTGTTAATTAATTATCTTTTAAAGTTAAGATTTATTTAATCAATTATTAATTAAGTTAATTATGAGTTAATTATATGATTTATTTTAGTTAACTGTTATTGAAATATAGGATTAATTGTTCATTAATTATTAATAAAGTATTTTATTATTTTTAAAATTATAAATTAATTAAGGTTTAATTTATATTAAATTATTTATTAAAGTTTAATTAAGGATTAATTAATTAATTAAGATCAATTTATATGTAATTATTAATAAAGGTTTAAATAATTAATAAAGGATTAATTTAGATTTAATTAATAGTTAATTACGGTTAACTATTTAGTTAAATTAAATTTAGATCCAATTAAAATTAAATATGATTTTAATAAGGATTTAACTTATAGTTAGTTATTATTAAAAGGGTTTAAAAACACTGGGTCGAAAGCTCCTTTGAAAGGAGGCAGAACCTAATTTATGTGCAAAAGGCTCTTTTTACTAAACAAAGCAAACCTTTTGTATTGCCCACGTGTAAACACCTGATTGATTACCTTAAGCTTTCAAATTATTTTTCTAATATTTTTCGATTTTCTCAGATCTAAAAACCGAATAACATTTAACAAATAAGCCATTCCCATTAACAAAGTAATTAAATCATTTAGGTCCTCCTTTTAAAATAATTTAATTTTCACAATAGATCTCTTAGTAAGAATCTCCTAAAATTTTAGATATTCACTTTAATCTTGTTATCCAACATTTCAAAATTTTAGACCCAAATTCTCAATATCATTTCCAAAGTAATGTACATACCCAAATAACCATATTTTTCCTTCGAAAATTCATAGTTAATTCTCCACGGCTTGGAAAATTATAAAAATTGGAACCTAACACCAAAATCATGTTTTCCATAACATAAATTTTTTCCATGGCATTTAAAATTCATTTAATCTCAGTTTTTCCCTAAAACCATGCATATCCCTTCTTAAACAATCTTACTTAAACTAAACAAATTGTAATCGAGCATATCATCATCCAATGCATCATAAAACGAATTTACCTTTAAATCATAAAATCAATGATTATAATTTTAAGATGTTGTGATTATTATTCACCTTAGATTGGATAAGAAAATTAGACATTGACTGAGATTGAATTCTTCTAACTTGATCCTAAGCTTTTGATTTGAATTTCCTCTTCTCTTCTTCCTCCTAATGGCCGGCTTGGTTTTTGTTTACTTTCGTTTATTTTTTTTATGATAAAATGAACGTAAATGACATATGGATACTAGTACAAGGGTGGGAAACAAGAGTGGCCATTTACTCTAATACTGTTATGTTTATTTTGTTTACACTTATCCATTTATACCCATTCATTTTAATAAGTACGACCACTAAATTTATTTACCAATCTCAATCCCCTTATCACTCTATACCGCTCTATTTAATTTATTATAATTAAATCTCCTAAATAGTGTTAATGAAAATCAGGGATGTTACAGTAATGTTAAAGGAGAATTTTTTATTTTAGAATGTTTTGGGAATTATTAATTATTATTTTAAGATTTTTAAAGTTAGTATTTATTTATAACTTTATTGGCATGTAAAAGTGCTTAAACGTAAATGATTAGAATTTATTTATAATTGTTTTCATGAATAATAAATGGAGTTTTATAAACAAATGGGGTTTTTATAAGAGCAATCTTGTAACACGTTTTGGAAAATGTAAAGAAAGATTGGTTAAAAGAAAAAAGAGTGAATCTTGTAATGCGTTTTAGAAAATCCAGGCGAGGTCCTCGGTGCTATTTTATCCAAAGGTGCACTGTGACAGGCAGTACCCTAGTAGTCTAGTCATTGTATGGAATCCATACCCCAATATGAGCTTTTACGGTTTCAGTTGTATATCTATTATGCTAGAATTCAATTAATATAGCAATTTTGGCTAAGATTAATTAATATTTGTATTCTAGACATTTTTATAGTATTAGAGGATTTTTATAAAAACATTTGTTAATGGTGAGTTAAAAACCCATCCATGTTTATATGCGGTGTGGTTTAATGAGATTTTTTGATTTCAAAGGTTCTTATAACTTTAAAAAATCCAGTTAGGTGAGTTTTCTCATACTGGTTTTCCAGACTTACTTGGATGTTATTTTATTATAATGCTCGAGTCAGATCGAGTATATTTACATATTACTTTGCATGCATTGGAGCTCAGGAGACGAGTTGAAGATCTTCAAGTCGCATTCTCATATATGTTTATTTTTTGCTGCTTTGTAATCGATATCAATAGCAATTGTGAGGATAGGTTTTTATAAATGTGCATGTTGATGTTTGTGATTTGCTGTTTTACTTTGATGGATGTACGTATACAACAATTGTGAGGATATGTTGATGTTGTGTTCCCACCCTTACAACCGTGCGCTCCCTCGTTCATGCACTACCATATCCATAATATATAGGTTTCTGAGGATATCTAGAAAATGATAACCTACCCAAATTGGATGCAACTCACTTAGCCTTGCTGCATCTCCCCTGTTTTAGTCATTCCTGGTGGATGAGGCTTGAGGCTAAGCATTACCTTTCAAGAAACAATTTTACTTAGAATACTCATCGTCCGCCAATGACGATATTCAAATAGCATTCGTCCATACAAGTTGTCTTAGGTTTAGACTACCTGGAACACCATCTTCACTATCTTCATTGTATCCATTCGTAACATTTAAATTATATTGAAGTGGTTTTTGGATAATTAAATCTGATCCCACTCTCTTTGAAACGATTAAGGAAATTGGCCAGTATTAATAGTCGATTATTTAACTATCAATAAAACATCCATAAGCAGTCAATAGGCTTATTATAAATTTTTCCATAATATTTATTTTTAATATAACTTTATAAGATATATCAGTCACTTCCAACATCCGAAAACAATTTCAAATACTTAAATCCGTAACAGGATACTTCCAAACCATTTCAACACTTAGAAATAATACCATTTTTGTAACACTTAGAAAAATATATTTCTATCCAATCATTTCCCATTAAAGATGTCACGCCCCACCTCTATACCTATGCTAGCCAAGGACACTACGGGGTAATGCCGTCAACTAGCGCGGTGGATAAGGCTGTTGAGGAGCGACCATCCGTGTAATTGCTTCGTGCGAGCACCGATATGCCAGATAAAATAGAACATATATTTCATCTCAAGAGGAAATCCGACATACCGACACAAACTCAAAGCTACTACACAGTGGCTATATATAGTCTTCGGAAAAAAATATAGAAATAAGCATAACATAAATCAGTCATAGATATCCATATCACAAAGGCGGAAAACAGATATGAATATAACACTTGAAAGTGTACATCAGAGTAGTGGTCTAACAAGATCCACAATATCATAAAAGAATAGTTACAAGTGCTAGACAAAAGAATATGTATACATCAATGAGTCTATCTCTCAAATGTATACAACCAAAAACTACTAATCTAAGTAGTTATCCAAAAGTCAGGATAATAATAAGCCTAAACGAGGAGTCAAGCAGAAGCACCTGTAACATCTCGGTCTGACCCGAGTATTATGTAATAAGGAAATAATAAACGGATCAGTCTAACTATAAATATCAAATAAAATGATATAGAATAAGAGATATGACATAAATATATGATAACCATAAAGCCATACTGTGATAAGTATGCAATTGAAAATCAACTAGGGATTAATCAGTATCACAAGAATCTTCTCAAAGATCAAAAGAAATGTCATACTCTTTATTTTTATTCACCAAACCATAAATATTGACAATAATATCAATGCCAATCACAAAAGTTAATGACACACAAATTCACCAATGCACAAATATCGATAAAACTTATCAATGTAAATCACGAAAATTGGTGAAAACACAAATTCCAGAAGAAATCCAGAAATCATGAAAAGGGGGTGGCCTATCACAAAACGGGAGTATGAAAACTCACCAACACGTGTATCACAAATTGGAACGCTATTCCATGGTTGCTAACCATAAGTTTTGAGCCGGAGCTCCACAAAACGGCCTGAAGACCATGGGTCACTACCTCACCAAATTGAGCCGAAGCTCCATAGAAACGGGGTTTAGTCTCCCTCGTAGACAAAGAGACATCGCACATTTGTTAGTCTAAATCACAAAAATGATCATCAACGATCATCAAGAAGTGTCAATTACAATAAGCTAGTAAATATATGAGCTTAGCCTCATGTCCCATAACCACTCGCTTAATTTAAATATTTACGAACAAATTGTAAGTTTCCACTAGAAAATTGTCACAAGAGGTTCAATCGAACAAGTCCAAGAATTAACCAACTAAGTAAACGCAAGCGTTTCATACCACTTGTTTTACTAAGTAGTTTAATTAGATTTCTCATACGAGTGAGGTAAAGGTTTGTATATACTAGTAGATTGGAAAACGGTTTAAGAAATGGGCTTTGTAATAAAATAGGGTTGAAATCGTTTTGATGAAAGAGTTTTGATATTTACTACTAATATTGAAACCTTTATATTTTTTAAGTGACGAATCACAATAATATTTGTAGAAACAATAAATCACAAAAATTCACATTCGAAGACGTGAATAAAATCCAAAGAATTCGATTCCAAATCCATCCAGGTGGAAATACCCTTGCGGCTCAACAGCCACAACTTACGGCTTAACAACAATGCAACACAAGAAATCAGCGGCTCAACTCATGGGACTCCATGGCATACGATCTAAGGGATCAGCGACTTAAGGAATAGCATGCGACCTAACTGAGCGACTTACGAAGATAGCGGCATAAGTGAACGACTTAAGGAGCTAGCGGCATTAGAAACAAGCGACCTAAGGAATGGGCGACGTAAGCGACATAGGCGACCTAAGCCTCAGAACGACTTAAGGTGGGTGCGACTTAAAGCAGGGCGAGCGACTTAAGTTGGTGCAGTCCGAACGACTT
Organism: Allium cepa; assembly: GCA_030765085.1. Taxonomy (NCBI): domain Eukaryota; kingdom Viridiplantae; phylum Streptophyta; class Magnoliopsida; order Asparagales; family Amaryllidaceae; genus Allium; species Allium cepa. The sequence goes on from CM060932.1 coordinate 380,081,857, forward strand.
AAATGGTTGCGACCCAACATGGCACGACCTAACTACAGGCCGAGCGACCTAAATTGGAGCGACCTAACAGGTCGACATATAGCAGGCCGAGCGACCTAAGTGGTTGCGACTTAAAAGGCCGAGCGACCTAAGTGGTTGCGACTTAAAAGGCCGAGCGACCTAAGTGGTTGCAACTTAAAAGGCCGAGCGACCTAAGTGGTTGCAACTTAAAAGGCCGAGCGACCTATAGCAGGCCGAGTGACTTAACAGGCTGAGCGACCTAAGTTGAAGCGACCTACGTTGGAGCGACCTAGCAGGCCGACATATAGCAGGCCGAGCGACCTAAGGAACAGAAGTGCAAACTCTCACTCAATTTGCAATCGGTCGAGCAACGACGCTAAGGGTTTATGCCAATCGACTACCCGGCCCTATACGCTCCTCAGTGCATCACCAAAAGCACGATCAAACAACAAAGCTATGATTTTTAAAGATTTGAACCCAAAACACTAAAAATTGGAATATTAACAAAACCAATCCAAATCAAAACCAAATGCACATGAATAAGTGTTAGGAATTCATACCTAACAATCAAAGATAGTCATAGACTTAGATGTGAGATAAAAATCTCACCTTTTTACAAAATCAACCACACTTCAATCTCAACACAAGAAGCTTGAATCAATGGATTCTCATAGAATTGGGAGCTAGAGTTTGGATTTTGCAAATGAACTAGGGCTTGGAGTTTTAATTTCCCATTCCTCTCTCCATGAATGTGTTCGCTCGATGAATTCTCTAGATTCCCAAAAGCAATCCTTAGGATTTGAGTACCATTGAACTTTAACAAGCGGAACATCTTTATTTCGAAGGTGTTTGACCTCCGAAGACACAATACGAATAGGATGTTACTCATAAGTTAAATTAGGCGAAACTTCAATTTCTTCCACAACACCGGGCTCAAGAATAGAATCAGAATATCGAAGGCATTTCCGTAATTGAGAAACGTGAAACACTTCAGGAATAGCAGAAAACTAAGCTGGTAATAAAAGGTGATAAGCCACTGAACCAATACGTTCGGTGATAGGAAATGGCCCAATATACCGAGGCGCTAATTTTCCCGATCGACTGAAACGTACAACACGCTTCATAGGTGAAACACGAATAAGCACAAGATCTCCCACAGAAAATTCTAATTTACTTCTCCGGTAATCGACATAGGATTTTTGTCTACTCTGGGCTTCTTTCATCCTATGACGAATAAGGTCAATCTTCTCTTTGGAATCACGAATAAAATCTGGACCTAAAACCAGCTTCTCACCGGGCTCAAGCCAACAAGAATGAGATCGGCATGGCCTTCCATAGAGTGCCTCAAAAGGTGCCATACCAATACTAGATTGGAAGCTATTATTATAGGAAAACTCAACAAGAAAAATATGATCTTCCCAACTTCCACCAAAATCAAGAACACATGCACGAAGAAGATCTTCAAGAATTTGATTCACACGCTCGGTTTGTCCATCGGATTGAGGATGATAAGCGGTGCTAAAAGCTTCGTTCCCAAAGCTTTTTTAAGACTCTTCCAAAATCCACTAGTAAACAATGGATCACGATCACTAACAATAGAAGTAGGAACTCTATGCAATTTAACAATTTCTTTGATAAAGAGTTTGTCCAAAAGAGGCACGGTTTGATTGGACCGAACGGGAATAAAATGGGCGGATTTAGTAAGTCTATCGACTATCACCCATAAGCTTTCATGACCCGAACGAGAACGGGGAAGGCCGTCTATAATATCCATGGAAATTTGGTCCCACTTCCAAATTGGAATTTCTAAAGGTTGCAATAACCCACCGGGCCTTTGATACTCGGCCTTAATGAGTTGGAAAGTCATGCAACACTTAACAAAGCTAGCAATATCAGATTTCATTCCCTTCCAATAATAAAGTCGCTTCATATCCGCGTACATTTTACTACTACCGGGATGAATGGTAAATTTAGAACGATGAGAATCTTCTAAAATGTCTTTACGAAGATCACTAATATTTGGCACGATAAGTCTACCAAATTTTCGAATACCGCCACGAGAATCAATATCAAATTGTTTCAAACCTTCAATATCCATTTTATCCCTAAAATTTTGGCCAAGAAGAGCCAATTCAAGATCTAGCTTTTGAGCTTCAAGAATGCGGTCTATAAGAGAAGGATGAGCCTCAAGGCTACATAAAACAAGAGATGAACATAAATCGAAAACACGATCTCGAATCCCACAAGTGGATAAAACCCCAAGATCATTCCATTCGGATATCATCATAGAAACAACCGCTTCTTGCTTACTACTAAGTGCATCGGCAACACGATTTCCCTTTCCGGGAGTATAAAGAATATCAAGATCATAAGATGCAAGGAATTCGAGCCAACGTTGTTGATGCAAATTAAGTTCCTTTTGAGAAAATATATACTTCAAAGATTTATGATCGGTGTAAAGAATAAATTTTTCTCCCAAAAGATAATGACGCCAAATTCGAAGGGCGAAAACAATAGCCGCGAGTTCTAAATCATGAGTAGCATATCTAGTCTCGGCTGGCTTCAATTGCCTAGAAGCGTAAGCAATAACACGTTCTTTTTGCATAAGAACGACACCCAAACCAACGCGACTAGCATTGGTATAAACAATAAAATCTTGGTTTTACACAGGAATCACAAGAATAGGAGCATCAGATAGGAGTTCTTTTAATTTCTAAAAAGAAGCTTCACATTTCTCCGACCAAATGTATTTAACTCCTTTCTTTGTCAAGCTTGTAAGAGGCACGACAATATTAGAAAAGTCTATGACAAAACGACGGTAATAACCCGCCAATCCGAGAAAACTACGAATTTCTGTCACACTCTCCGGTCTCTTCCAATTTTGAATCGCTTCAATCTTTGAAGGATCAACGGAAATTCCAGATTCGGAAATAATATGACCGGGAAACTGCACACGAGATTGCCAAAAGTGGCATTTAGAAAATTTTTCTTTCAATTGATTGCTCCTAAGAGTTTCCAACACAATCTAAAGATGCATTTCATGCTCCTCCTCGGTTTTTGAATACACAAGAATATCATCAATAAAGATGAGAACAAACCGATCAAGGAAGTCTTTGGAAACTCTATTCATAAGGTCAACGAAATAAGCCAGAGTATTCGTTAAACCAAATGGCATAACAAGCCATTCATAAGATCCATAACGAGTACGGAACGATGTCAAAGGAATGCTATCCTCTGCAATACGAAGTTGATGAAAACCGGTTGCTAAGTCTAATTGTGAAAAGACTCTAGCACCACTAAGTTGATCGAATAGATCATCAATCCTAGGTAAAGGATATTTATTTTTGACAGTAAGATCATTAAGCTTGCGGTAGTCAACGCAAAGCCTAAGTGTACCGTCGGATTTCTTCACAAAAATAGCCGAAGCTCCCCAAGGCGAGGAACTAGAGCGAATAAATTGCTTCGTCTCCAATTCTGATAATTGTTTACGCACCTCCTCATTTTCTTTATTGGACATACGATAAGGAGGACGAGTGATAGGTTGGGCTCCAGGGATGAGATTAATTTTGAACTCAATTGCTCGCTTAGGTGGCAATCCTAAAACGGGCTCAAATATGTCGGAAAATTCACGAACAACGTGAATAAGAGAAATGACATCCTCCTCATCATCATTATCATCATCATGAGGATTTAAAGAATATAAAGATGCTACCAAGCTAGAATCCGAATCTTTAAGTTCAATAGAAATCTGCTTAATAGATTGAGAATGTCAAAGATGAATAGTCCGCTCAGGACATAGGATATGGGCTTCATAACGGTTAAGCCAATACATTCCCAAAATCATTCTGAAGCCAAGGTAACGCATAACATGCAAATCGACGCGGAAAGAGTAGTCACACAAAATAATTTTGACATCTTTACACAATAAACTAGTGTTGCGGATCCACCAACTGAATTCGCAATTCTCAAAGAATTCATTAAAGAAACAACACTTAAAGGAAAAGTATCAACAAGTTCTTTTGATATAAAAGAATGGGACGCTCCCGTATCAAAAAGAACTCGAATAGGTTGATCATGAAATAAACTAATGCCATCAAGAATAGAATGAGAAATACCTTGACTACAAGAAGTGTTACTAGGAGTTTGCACCACATTAAGCTTTCCCTCCTTCCTGTTTTGAAGTTTGGGACATGAAGGTATATAATGGTCCGGGCTTTTGCAATAGCGACAAGCATGGGGATTTGAACACTTATTCGCATAATGGTCCTTAGAGCCACAGTTATAGCATTGCCCACCACTTGAGGTAGAAGTCTTGGTTGCCGGAGAGGCTTGCTTCCCTTTCTTATTGTAGGGATAAGGACCTTTGAACTTAATAGGCCTTTTCTTGTTGGTGAAGTTCGGTTTAGCACTCCCAACCTCAACATCACTTACTCTATCAGCCTCTTCAAGTCGAAGAGCGATATCAATGAGCTGATCAAAAGAAACTTCTAATTTTAGAAGTAATGGCTTCTTGAGATTTTTATTCAAGCCATAGACAAATCTCTGGTTTTACTTTAATGGGGTGTTTATGTAGTCGACCCCGTATTTAGAAAGTGACTCGAATGATGCGACATAGTCTGCCACGGAAGATTCACCTTGAACAAAGTCTATGAAACGACGAGCCAAAGTCACCTTCTCAGCTTCTGGAACAAATTTTAACTCGAAGCGTTTCCGGAATTTCTTCCAAGTAAGATCTGCTTCATTTATTTCAGAAATTAGAAGCTCATACCAATCTAATGCTCTTTGTTGGAGCATACTAGAGGCCACCTGAACACGGTGAAGATCAATTAGATTCATGCGAGAAAAGATTCGATCGCACGTTCTCAACCAAGCCTGGACTTCAATAATAGTTTCAGATCCTTTGAATGGCTTCCCACCCAAATTGGTATAATCGTTGCACAAACGTGCAAACCCAGACTTAGGGTGAGTAGACTCCGGATTAGATCCGACTGCTTGAGCATTCTTTACTAGATCAAGAAGCTGCTGGGCAGACATAAATACTCCATCCTAGGAAGTAGCACTAGATTGACCGGTGCTGGGACGGCCAGGTCTAACCATTTCTCTTCCTTTAGAAAGAAAGAAAGAAGAAGGATAAGGTTATTCACCAAATGGATATCAAGCAATCTTGATAGATAAAACAAGGAATCATAAAGAAAATAGGATGAAGCAGTCCGAAGACTCAAATTAAATCCTAAAGCACGACTCCTAAGAAGGACTTAGGACGATGATCCTTGCTATGTTATTCTACATTGTTCCAATGTTTCGCTCTGATACCAAGCTGTCACGCCCCACCTCTATACCCACGCTAGCCAAGGACACTACGGGGTAATGCCATCAACTAGCGCGGAGGTTAAGGCTGTTGAGGAGCGACCATCAGTGTAATTGCTTCGTGCGAGCACCGATATGCCAGATAAAATAGAACATATATTTCATCTCAAGAGGAAATCTGACATACCGACACAAACTCAAAGCTACTACACAGTGACTATATATAATCTTCGGAAACGAATATAGAAATAAGCATAACATAAATCGGTCACAGATATCCATATCACAAAGATGGAAAACAGATATGAATATAACACTTGAAAGTGCACATCAGAGTAGTGATTTAACAAGATCCACAATATCACAACAGAATAGTTACAAGTGCTAGACAAAAGAATATGTATACATCAATGAGTCTATCTATCAAATGTATACAACCAAAAATTACTAATCTAAGTAGTTAGCCAAAAGTCAGGATAATAATAAGCCCAGACGAGGAGTCAAGCAGAAGCACCTGTAACATCTCGGTCTGACCCGAATATTATTCAATAAGAAAATAATACACGGATCAGTCTAACTATAAATATCAAATAAAATGATATAGAATAAGAGATATGACATAAACATATGATAACCATAAAGCCATACCGTGATAAGTATGCAATTGAAAATCAACTAGGGATTAATCAATATCACAAGAATCTTCTCAAAGGTCAAAAGGAATGTCATACTCTTTATTTATATTCACCAAACCATAAATATTGACAATAATATCAATGCCAATCACAAAAGTTAATGACACACAAATTCATCAATGTACAAATATTGATAAAACTTATCAATGTAAATCACGAAAATTGGTGAAAACACAAATTCCAGAAGAAATCCAGAAATCACGAAAAGGGGGAGGCCTATCACAAAACGGGAGTATGAAAACTCACCAACACGTGTATCACAAAATGGAATGGTATTCCATGGTTGCTAACCATAAGTTTTAAGCCTGAGCTCCACAAAACGGCCCGAAGACCATGGGTCGCTACCTCACCAAATTGAGCCGAAACTCCATAGAAACGGGGTTTAGTCTCCCTCGTAGACAAAGAGACATCACACATTTGCTAGTCTAAATCACAAAAATGATCATCAACGATCACCAAGAAGTGTCAATTACAGTAAGCTAGTAAATATATGAGCTTAGCCTCATCTCCCATAACCACTCGCTTAACTTAAATGTTTACGAACAAATTGAAAGTTTCCACTAGAAAATTGTCACAAGAGGTTCAATCGAACAAGTCCAAGAATTAACCAACTAAGCAAACGTAAGCATTTCATACCACTTGTTTTACTAAGTAGTTTAATTAGATTTCTCATACGAGTGAGGTAAAGGTTTGTATATACTAGTAGATTGGAAAACGGTTTAAGAAACGAGCTTTGTAATAAAATAGGGTTGAAATCGTTTTGATGAAAGAGTTTTGATATTTACTACTAGTATTGAAACCTTTATATTTGTAAAGTGACGAATCACAAAATGTTTGTAGAAACAATAAATCACAAAAATTTACATTCGAAGACGTGAATAAAATCCAAAGAATTCGATTCCAAATCCATCCAGGTGGAAATACCCTTGCGACTCAATAGCCACGACTTACGGCTTAACAACAATGCAATAGAAGAAATCAGCGGCTCAACTCATGCGACTCCACGGCATACGACCTAAGGGATCAACGACTTAAGGAGTAGCATGCGGCCTAACTGAGCGACTTAAGAAGATAGCGGCATAAGTGAACGACTTAAGGAGCTAGCGGCATAAGAAACAAGCGACCTAAGGAATGGGCGACGTAAGCGACATAGGCAACCTAAGCCTCAGAACGACTTAAGGTGGGTGCGACATAAAGCAGGGCGAGCGACTTAAGTTGGTGCAGTCCGAACGACTTAAATGGTTGCGACCCAACATGGCATGACCTAACTACAGACCGAGCGACCTAAATTGGAGCGACCTAACAGGCCGACACAGAGCAGGCCGAGCGACCTAAGTGGTTGCGACTTAAAAGGCCGAGCGACCTAAGTGGCTGCGACTTAAAAGGCCGAGCGACCTAAATATTTGAAAATCCATTTTTCCGAAGTATTCCAATACTAACTAGTTTAAAATTTCATAGTTTTAAATAATAAAGTTTTTCCTTTGAAAAAAAAAGTTAACTTCTTAAAAATAAAAATATATTTTAAAATCTCAGTTACCAATTTAATTTATAAATTCCTCTCAGTTCATAAGGTATCGATTCATTTGTCGATTCCCTAATCATTCTCATTTCAAAAATACAATCTACTATTTTTCTCAACTCTATTTCCATATTCTTATATAAATTCACCAAATGAATTTATATTTCCAATTATTATCTGATATCAAACTCCTTTATTTATAAACATCATTTATAAATTTTTATAACCCCTTTGGTTTTACCTGTTTATAAACAATCTTATTTATAAAATTCCATTACATAAATTCATTTTTTATAAATTCCATTTATACTTCCAATTTATTTTTAATATCAAATTTAACTCCTTTTCATATTTCATAATACCATCTACAAAATCCCTTATATAATTAATTTTTAAAATCCCTATTTAAAACCATTTATGAATAGTTTCGTACAATCCAAAATTAATATATGCATTATTCCTAGTTTAATTTTCTTAAAAATAATCCAATTTCCAATATAAATGTTTTTACCAAAAATCTCCTTTTAAATTCCTTTAAACTAAAAATAATAGTTTATGGTATTTAAAATTCCAAATTCACGGCACATGCTACCATAACATCCCAAAATTCAAATCATAGCAATAATCTATAATAGACTAGTCACACCAATCATATATCATTATATATGAAAATAAATCAACATTTTTGAGGAATCCGGTTGGATCCGTCCAATCCGTTTTCCTGCATCATGGATGTTATCAACAATAAATATACCAATCCCACTTCGAGGGGGATATCTTGGTATATAGGGTTATCCGCTGTTATGCAGAGCGCATAGGGTCTCATTCGTTAAATATGCGGGAACATAAATCCAACTACTAATATATATACTACTCTGTATATATAACATTTAAGTGATAAAAATAATTATCCATTCAACCAATCAATCAATAAATGATTTTCAACAATTTGAAATTAAACTAATAATCCCACCTTGAATTTTAAATAGCCAAGTATCAAAAATTTTATTAAATCGAACGATGTTCTGTTTAATCCAATATTACAAATTGCAAATGTCACCGCTACAATCCAATATCGCTGACTTCGTGATTTTTGGACCTCGTATGAATGTATTATTGGTTTATTAACAATTTAAGATTATATAAATTTATTTAATAACTTAATAAAAGTCAACTTAATTATTAACAGTAATCCTTCCTCCTCACTGTTCCACCGTGCAACCCAAACATCGAACACTGCCCCTTCCTATCATCTCGAATACAAACAAAGCCTCTTCTGCCACCATCGGTCTCCTGCATTCATAGAGCGATCCCCAAAACCACCTGAGTATCTCGACAGCAGCACAATCATTGTTGACCAATGCTACCGCCGCCCACATCACTGTCTCTACTCGACTTCCTAACCATGTGCGTGAGAATCAAAATTCTCGAACTCCAAAAATCGAATGTCAATTTTCTCCTAGCATATCTTCTCTCGCACATGTAAATAAGCCTCATTACCCCCTCGCGCGACTTGCTTCAATCGTATTCGAGCCCTTCTGCCATCAAATTCGAAATTGCAAAACTAAGAAATTTATCCACTATTGCGCCTTCAGCATCGAATCCACATCCCTAGGTTCGAACGCGTGGTGGAGGAACCCCCACCTCCCACTTTCATTGCCCCTTCTTCATTTTTTTTTCAAGTCACGTTCGATTTTTAAAAAATTAAGGTCGCAATTTTGTATTTTTTCAATCCAATTGAACGAGAAGACAGGGAGAAGAGACACGATTTTAAATGAGGGGAATATCTCCAACACGGTAGGCTGGAAAGGATGGAAACGACATGTAGGATTGAATTTGATTTGATTACGTGCATATATGTATATAATTTTATTCGAGTATCTAACATTACATATCTCGATATTTTGAACCCCTATGGAGGCATGCCGCCAGGCATTTCTAATGTTATACCCCTATTCCGAACGCAATGGAAAAGATTTCGAATCTTAATTCAATCATATGGAGAAGATAGTGTTTGTGCTGAAAATGGTCACAAACCCCAAGTATTGTGAAAGCACCAGTGTATGAACACAAATCAGCAATATTCAAGCACAAATCTCAGACCTCAGCAAATAATAAACAGCAATATGGAAATAATGAACAGTGACACAGGGTTTATAGTGGTTCGGCTATCTCCGGCCTACGCCCACTTCAATGTCATATCTTTTATTCATGTTCTTTGCTGGTTACAAATGATTGCAGCAGTTACGATGATTGAATTCCGATTACAACAGTAATGGAAAGAAGTAGAATCGAAATCGGCAGAGTCTGGACGTTGAATGGCCAAAAGATCCCCTTTTCTGTAGGCTCCAGGGTGCTATTTATAGGCGTAGGAGGCTCAGATCTCACTCAAACTTCGGGAGACTTTTTCTGGCATGTGAGTGGACCCACACGACCAACCTCAGGAAGTTTCGACTCGATCGACGATCGATACGAATTCATTTCGTATCGATCAAGATGACGTCCAATCGAGCTAAAATTTGGTGGAAACATTCATCAGCATGTACGCAAGCTCCTGTGAAAATTTCATGGCATTTGGATCAGCGGTTTAGGAGATATGGTCGATACGAAATTGGTTTGTACGATGGCTGTTCGGTTCGAATCCATTCATTCGAATTGATCACTTCGACTCGAAGGCAACGCGCGTGAGCTGGTTGATATGGCGCGGGCTATTCATGTCGATCCTCCTTTTACTCCGGTTTATCGAGTCACTCCGCGTATTTCGCCGCGTTCGCACCCATAACTCATGTGCCATCTCTGGCCTGTTTGACTTGGTGGATTCGAACAAACAATCATTCGTGGATTCGAACAAGGACTCCTGATGGATACAAAGTACTCAGCGCCTGATGGATGCGAAATCATCCGATGGATTCGAGACAGATAGATACAAAGGACTTGCATCGCCAACCGATACGAAGACGATGGATTAGAATAGAAGCTCAACCCCGGGTATAGACCATGTGTAGCTGGATGGATATGAAACAGGACGTTGCTGATCGATACGAAGCGCGAATCTACGATGGTTACGAAGTCCATCAATACGAACTCGATGGATTCGAACACAGCCAAGTTCATCGATACGAAATGAGGCACTTCGATGGATACGAAGCCGCTGGACCCCTGATCGGTACGAACACGGTTTATTCGAATTGGCATTCGAGGATGGATACAAAGCGGAGCTTTTCCCTTCAAATTGCATCCATCATAACTTGAGCATACGAACTCGGATTGACTTGAAAATTGGAATGTTGGCTCTCTTGGCCTTGCTAGCCATGTCCTATCAATTATAGCTTGATTTGGACATGGGAAAAATTTATCGATATCCATAGTTAACCAGCAATGCATAGTCGATATTCATGACTAGTTATTATCGATTTTCAATTAATTTTTGGGTATCTCAGCTTTGCCGAAAGGTGGGACAACACTTTGCCCCCCAAAGCATGCCTTTTGGCAAAAGGTGTGTTTTGATCAGTCTCAAATCGAATGCAGTGAGTTTATGCTTTATTCAGAACTTATGGCATTTTCAATCAAGTTCGCGGCTGTTCGGAGCCAAATCGCTATCAATTTATTCCTATGGATGTTAAAAATGAAGTTCTGCAGTCTCTCCGGACTATTGATGGTCATTTTGGACCCTTACCAAGTCCATTCCAGACTTAGCGATTGAATAGAAAGATCCTGTTGCACTTTGGCGTTGCTCTAGTTAGGGCATATAGCGATGTCTTGGTTGTTCTAAACCGATCATAGCCTCTCCGGGCTCTTGCTGGATCACTTCCTATCACTCTCCAGTGAAGGGGAAGCAGTGTTAAGTGAGTCGATCCTGTCGCTCTCAGCGAAGCAACTCACTTCTTGCACTCCCGTTCAGTGTCTATGAACATTAAGCGATGTCATGGCCTAGATCGTGGGCCAATCATAGCCTCTCCGGGCTGTCATCGAATCACGAACCAATCACTCTTCGGTGAATGGGAAATGACCTTAAGTCAGTCGATCCTGTCGCTCTCTGGCGAAGCAACTCACTTCTTGCACTCTGGACCTCGCCTCTCCGGGTTAGGTCATAAAGCGATCGTTTTTATATTGGTATTCAACATTCATCCTTTAACTCTCCGGCCATAGGTTTATTTCAAGAAATTCTAATTTATTTATTAAATTCAGGTCCTAGATGTTCAATCTCAAACATCAGGAAAAAGCTAAACATTGCCTCTCTGGGCATATTGGTCTATCTCCATCTCAGAGCATGCCTATGGATCTCTCTGGTTCCCATACATGAGTAAGCGGAGTAGCCATTTATTCTGAAAACAAATCTAATGAAATTATTTGACCGAAGTCCAAATCCTGGACTTGGCCCTTGCAATCTTTAATATGTTGATGACGAGTCGCGATCCCGATCCAGGATCATTTCTGTTAGGTGGAGGGGGTAGTAGTTCAGGCCTTACCGCCGCTGTCCGTTCTCTAACATATTGTGGCAATCTACCACTCCTGGCATGTTCTTATGCCTCATCCTTTAAGTGGCGACATACATCTGCAGTGTGCCCATCCAGCTCATGGAATAGGCAGTATTTTCCAGTTCTGCCCTCCCGCTCAATGGGATCCCTCCTAGGTGGTTTTCGATAGGGGAGTTGCCTCCGAGTTTCAGTGTAAATTCGTTCCAGGCCTGCCGTCAGATCTGTGTATTGCCTGAACCTGGGTTCTCGGAATTTCTTTCATTTATCAGGACCATCAAGTCTACCGTCCTGCTTTCACTTTCCTTTGTCCGCTTGGGACTGTTCCTTGGCGGTTCCTTCGCCCTGCACAGCATTTATTTCTCGCCTTTCGGCTCATGATTCTTCTAGACGAATGAACCTTTCAGCTTCATGATAAAATTCTCCAAGATCTTGAGGTGGATCTCTTACCAAAGAATCCTTGAATTAGGTGCCTTCCCCAACTCCTACCACCGCCGCCATCAAAATCATTGATGGATCCGGGCGATCTACAGAAGCCACCGTTACATTGAATCACATTAAGAAATCTTTTATGGACTCTCCGGTCCTTTGCTTTATTGAAGCTAAAGTCATCACACTCTTGGGTCGCGTTATGTGGACCCTGAAATGTCTCATGAAGCATTCTACAAGCTCGCCCCATGTTCTGATCGATCCATTCTCTAGCTGCCTAAACCAAAGCGCAGCCAAATCTGACAAATATAAAGGGAAGCATCGAGCCATTACTTCCTCGGATGCCCCCACCACTTCCATATGCCTAATGTATCGAGTAATATGCACCGTTGGATCCGACTTTCCGTCATAAGGATCCAGCATAGGCAGCTTGAACTTTAGAGGGTTCCTTGCATTTCTGATATTCGGAGTGAACGTACTATGACTGACTTCTTCCAACCCTCCACTCGACAATCCTCCTCTCATGATTCGCCGCACTAGGCCAATCATTCTTCCATCTCCATCGGGGGGCTTCCCCCTTGTAATGTTTCTATCCTACCCCTCAAGTCGTGAAGGGAATTCCGGTACGTACCCTTCGGGTGGCTCGTTGGCAGTAACATTGGCTCTAGCTTGCTGATCCCCATCCATCGGCCTTCCAGTATCGGACCTTGAGGGTATGCCCTCAACTCCTTGTTGATTGCCTCCTGGTCTCACATTTTGATCTTGATCTTGATCTCTGCTAGTTTCCGCAATCCCAACTCCTTTTTCAGCATTGGGAGTTGCTGTAGTTGGTCCAAGTTTCTACAAATTCACCGCTCTTATCTGCTCAAGAAAATTCTGCATCATCTCTTGGTAAGTCTTTATCATGCTTTCACGTATCGAATTAGCCATAGCCTCCATCTCATCTCTAGTGATGTACATCGAAGCTTGTCCTTCACTAGCCCCAGAGGATGCTTCTTGGTTTCCTCCTTGTTGGCTTCTCTCAGCTCTTTGTCTTGTTTGTCGAGTCATTTTCTCTGAGTTTGAATTCTTCAAGCTTTTCAAATCTGAACTTCTATCCGATGTAGCAGGTGTTGGTCCTTCTCAGTGAAAGCATCAAAGTGTTTGCGCCAAAAATGGTCACAAACCCCAAGTATCGTGAAAGCACTAGTGTATGAACACAAATCAGCAATATTCAAGCATAAATCTCGGATCTCAGTAAATAATAAACAGCAATATGGAAATAATGAACAGTGATACAGGGTTTATATTGGTTCGGCTATCTCCGGCCTACATCCACTTCAAGATTTTATCCTTTATTGATGTTTTTTGTTGGTTACAAATGATTGCATCAGTTACAATGATTGAATTCCGATTACAACAGTAATGGAAAGAAGTAGAATCGAATTCGGCAGAGTCTGGACGTTGAATGGCCAAAAGATCCCCTTTTCTGTAGGCTCCAGGGTGCTATTTATAGGGGTAGGAGGCTCAGATCTTGCTCAAACTTCGGGAGACTTTTTCTGGCACGTGAGTGGGCCCACACGACCAACCTCAGGAAGTTTCGACTCAATCGGCGATCGATACGAAGTTATTTCGTATGATTAAGATGACGTCCAATCGAGCTGAAATTTGGTGGAGACATTCCTCAGCATGTATGCAAGATCCTGTGAAAATTTCATGGCATTTGGATCAGCGGTTTAGGAGATATGGTCGATACGAAATTGGTTTGTCCAATGGATGCTCTGTTCGAATCCATTCATTCGAATCGATCACTTCGACTCGATGACAACGCGTGTGAGCAGGTTGACGTGGCACGGGCTATTCGTGTCGATCCGCCTTTTACTCCGGTTTGATAGAATCACTTCGAATATTTTGCCGCGTTCGCACCCATAACTCACGTACCATCTCTGGCCTGTTTTACTTGGTGGATTCGAACAAACAATCATTCGTGGATTCGAACAAGGACTCCTTATGGATACGAAGTGGTCAGCACCTGATGGATGCGAAATCATCTGATGGATTCGAGACAGATGGATATGAAGGACTTGCATCCCCGACCGGTACGAAGACGATGGATTCGAATGGAAGCTCACACCTGGGTACAGACCGTGTGTAGCTGGATGGATACGAAACGGGACGTTGTTGATCGATACGAAGCGCAGATTTATGATGGGTACGAAGTCCATCGATACGAACTCGATGGATTCGAACACGGCCAAGTTCATCGATACGAAATGAGGCACTTCGATGGATACGAAGCCGCTGGACCCCTGATTGATACGAACACGGTCTATTCGAATTGGCGTTCGAGGATGGATACGAAACCGAAGCTTTTCCCTTCAAATTGCATCCACATAACTTGAGCATACGAACTCGGATTGACTTGAAACTTGGAAGGTTGGCTCTCTTGGCCTTGATAGCCTTGTCCTATGAATTGTAGCTTGATCCGAACACGGGCGAAATTCATCGATATCCATGGTTAACCTGCAATGCATAGTCGATATTCATGACTAGTTATTATCGATTTCATTTAATTTTTGGGTATCTCAGCTTTGCGAAAAGGTGGGATAACAGATAGCTTTTTAAATCGACCATTGACTTTTATTTTAATTAAATTATTTCCAAGCGTTTCTATTCCGAACGGTCAAACGATAACTCCAAAAGCTACGGAATTTGAAATCTGATATTTAAAACAAGTTAAATATTCAAAATCGAACGACGAAAAGTCCGAATCGTTAAAATTTTATTTACACATTATTTTAGGGAACTTAGCGAAGCTCTGTCAGTTTCTCTCTTTAGATTTAGAAAAAAATTCTTTTGGGTTTCAGGTAATTCTAGAAGTTTATTGCTTTATTTCTAAGTCTATTCTCCTCTTCTCCCTCAATTTTTGAGTGAAATGCATATATACAAATCCCTTGTTGTACATATCTAAAAAAGATAAATCTGAAAGAGATTAATGAAGCCGTGACAAATCCAAAAAGAGAAAGAGCTAAGGTCCTACAACAAGTGGACATTTTAGTCTTTCTATTTTAGTAATTGAAAAATGTATTTTGGATACGAAAGTGCCTTAGATAATTTTGATTTACGAAAACATCACATTAATAGCCCTTAAAATTCCCCAAAGCAAAATGTCAATTCTTAGTTTATTATTTCAATTGTTTTTATATTAAAATAACGGGAGTCATGTGGATTTGTAATTTTAGTGTTTTTACCTTTGATTCCACTTCTTATTCTTTTTCTTTGGATTTGATTAAAGGTTCTTTTTAGAAAATAAGGTGTAAGATATGACTTTTTAATCGTAGTTTGTACCCTTTATTTCCATAAATTGAATATAAATTCCCTTTTCTAATTCTATGTACAAAGAAGTTGAATGGAGCATAAAAATAATTGAAGTTGTAAGTTTCTATTATTATTTGTTTGTCCCATTATTTTAGTGTAAAATGGGTTGAGTTCAAATTTTATTCATACACAAGTATATTGATTGGATTTATGGTATGTTGATAATATTGAAATGAGATCGATATACTTTTGAAAGATTCGACATTTAAATGCTAGTTAAGAGAATAATAACCTCACATTTAGAAATTGTGATGTGTGTACTTATATATATATATATATACATATACGTATGTATGTACGTATGTATGTATTTGTTTATTTCTTTTGCGTAAATGACATACAGTTATAACATATTAATTACGAAGTTAATAAGCTATTAATTGTTGTTAAAGTCCCTTTAGAAAAGTAATTAATTATAGAAGCGAAATAAGAAAGATTTCTTGTAAGGCCAAAATAATAGATTCTGTGAGATGTGCGATAATATATGTATAGAGAGTATTAAGAATTATGGCTAAGTTATAAGGATGTGAGGTCAATCAAAAGCATACAAAAGTCTACCCAGCTAATCTGACTACTAACAGTGTGACTTTAGGGCTGATGTGAGACATCACTTATAATAAGTAACCCGAATGATGCTTGGTTAGTCCTAAATTCAGTAGAGTAAATCTGCCTAACTAATCTGGCTACCAATACCAACGAATAATCGAACTAATGTGAGACATCATTGTGGCGTAGGGTCATAATGTGAAGTACCTGCATTAAGGATTGAAGGTATTAAGTGGTCGTATGAGGGCCTGCCTCTTCTCTATATAGGAAGTAGTAAACGGTTGGGATTATTGGTTAGGCAAGATAGAGGATATCTCGAGAAAGGACCTAGTTTGATAGGAAGTATTATGTAGCTGAAGAGATTTCATGCAATGTCAGCTAGATAACTACTGGCAAAGAGTCCAAAAATAAGCACTATCGATGTAGTAGTCATCAACAGTATTATTTTTCGGTGACAAACGAGAGTGCTTAATTATATCTATATATCAAGAGCTCATGAATATGATAATTTTCAAATATCATTTCATTAATAAACTTTTATATTCATTACAAATCCCATTCATTCCACAATCAAAGAGAATATAGTAATTACAATTCTAGTCCAAGAGCGACATATGAAGATGCCCACTTGGATGATCAGAGTCTAACTATTCGATAAATATAAATTCTATCATTACATCCATTCAACTAAAATAGAACTTCAACCAACACGGTCGAAATAATTCTTAATATTAGCTTGCTTCCTTCACGTCTTTGGAAGCTTATTAGCTTAATCTAAATACCCTCGATCTACTCAATATAGTACTTGAGAGTTTAAGGGAAATAATAGAAACTTTGGTTCATACAAAAGTTTGGTGTGAATAATAATATACCATCTTGAACCACAACAACTATATAGTGAGACCAGTTCGCATAATGGAATAGATTTTTTTTGTCACTAGTATCTTATCAAAATGCCTATTTGAACATAAATCATGCATCTGCAACCACAATGGTTAAAACAAAACATGATATGACCATATGCATATAATATGGGTAAATATGACTAGTTTGTCATTATAGGGTTGTGCATTCCCAAAGTTTAATCGTCCCATAAAATTGGCTGCCTGTCCCAGATCATAATTTTCCTAGGGTCACGATGAACCTATCAGTTTTCACAGGCCAACTAGTAACCAATTAGACCGACTTAGGCCAAAATAAAATCAGATGTCCCAAAACCTCCAAATATGATTAGGATTAAAGCAAATTAAATAATACAATAAGCATACGAAGTTATGAGTTCCTTTTTGTGCATATAAATCTTTTAGTCTTACTACAGACAAAGCCCTATGCACTGCAATCATTGACCATTACCAACCGAGGCTAACGGCTAAAGCACAAAGTGTTATACCACACAAGTCCCACCAAAATCTTATCTGGTTTTAAATCCATTAGCCATGTATTTTTGATCAATTAAAGATATTCTAACTTAATTGGTCTGTCTAATCTCTTGGATGCATTTCTACTTACTCAGGAGTTTAATATAACCATACTCACTATTGGAAAAACCTAACTAGTAGTTTCGTTCCTAAATCCTAAGGCATGATGTTGGGTAATGCAAATGTGAGTATGAAAAATGATATATTATGTGAATTTAATTGATCAAATGACAACAAGAACATATAACATCATACATCATAATAGTTCAATAAGTTGTTATATCCATAACAAAATTACTTAAGTTTGAGTAATATTTTCCTTTGGCAAAATTCATATAGAAGTGGGCTAAAACACCATTTCATTTTCTTGAAAATATTTATCTTTAGAATCAATAAACCTCCTAAAATCATTCTTAAAATAAGAAAAACATAGTCCAAATGCTTAGCCAAAATCCTGTTCCAAAGCACTGTCATCTTTACATAGTACATAAAACATTTTCTATCAAAACGAGGATGTCAAGCATTAATAAAACACTGGATATTGAGCCTTTGAAACATAGCTTTCAAATTTATAAAACATACGGCTATATAGCTACTAAAATATAGTTGTCAAGTATCACTAAAATATTGTCCATTAAGCCACTAAAATAAATATAATATTTATATAGCTTTAAAAACACTTGATGGCGAACAAGGTTGTTGAACCTTTAGAAAACAAAGGGTTATCGAGTTTGTAAAACACGCAGTTGATTAGAAGCTAAAATACAGATGTCGAGAATCTGTAAAACATGCACCATCAATCCTTTAAATCATATAGGGTTTCGTGTTCTTAAAAACATTAGGATGCCGAGTCTTTAAAACAAAAGGTAGATTTCAAGTCTTTATACCATGAGGTTGTCGAGCCTCTTCAACGCATGGGATATTGGTCCCTAATAATATAAGGTATTCGAGTCTCTGTAAAGGTGGATACATTACATAGCTATTGAATAGCTATCGCATGTGTCAACCCTTATCGAGTCTTTATAAGAGTGGATGATTGCATAGTTATTGAGTAGTTATCGCATGCATTAACCATTGTTGAGTTTCTACTATTTAGTGGTATCGTATCTCTATGTTATATTGTTAATGGCACTTCTACAACTAAGTAATAAACTGATTTGTTTCAGTTTAAAGTTAAAACTTTTCACCAACTCTAGCCTAATGTCAATTTATTATTGGGTAACAAAATACTTTTCATAATATTTCAGAATTCACTGGTAGGTCACGTTCTACTTTATAAATTACCATAACAGAACCTTTGTAATTAATATTATTAACTCATATTAATTTATGATTGTCTAAGAATAATCAATTCATGGAAAATCATAATAATTAGGAGAAAATCCCCAAAAATATCAAAAATCAGAATATCCATCTTCTTCCATATACAAAAATTTTGGGACTTAAATATTAATTCAATTATTTTTAATAATTAATAACCTAAAAATATACATATTTTACTCTTAGGAAAATCCTAAAATATTCGTATGAAATTAGAAAATTATGAAATTGAAAATCCATCTTCAAAACATTGTTTACACAACATATTCAAGTTTCAAATAAAATGGAGATCATCGAGTTAGGTTTTGCTTTTAAAACTAATTAAAAAACTCCATAAAATTCCAACAAATCCTCATTCAATCCAATAACGATATTACCAATGCAAACATGACATATTACCACAGCAGATTCAGAATTCAATCATAACTCCAGAAATAAAACATAACAAATGAGATGGTAACTAATATTCACCTTAGCTTGGACAAAAGAGATTGACATTTGATGTAGATTAATTCCCCTAAGTTTTGCTTTTGAATTCCTTAGCTTTCTCCTCTTGGTAATGGCGGGTCTCTATTTGGTTTTGTTTTAGTTTTAGATAATGAAACGACAATGATGAGAGTGGAAAGATTTAGTGAATGAAATAAGGAATTATTTCAATTATGCTCCTCTTATAAATCCCTTACTATTCTATGTTTAAAACTATCTTAATAACTGATTAATTAAGACATGATCCAAACTAGTTTACTAAATCCCATTCTCCTTGTCATCTCACATTATTCTATTTAATCTACCTAATTAAATTCCCTTAATGCTGTTAAACTTTTTTGGGGTGGTAAGGCTCCCTAATTAAAGAATTTCATCATTGAAATTACGATAAGGAAAACAACTAGAATAACAATCATGCAAACATATGTGACATATAGCATATCCTCCTAGAACAAAATCTATATGAGAAATATAGAACATACCATCAAAAAAACTCAGGATAAATATCTCTAATCCTGTGTTCTGTCTCCAAAGTATAATCATTCTCATTATCACTCCATTGGACTTTCACCAACTTGACTGTCTTGATTCTCAACTTCTTCTCATCTCTTACTACAACACGAACCCCTTGTCCAACAAAGGTCATATCTGCTCTGCTACTAAATCTTCCAATATAGTTGGTGCAATAATAGTCTTTAGATCTTGCACATACTTTCTAAGATGAGAAACATGAAAAACATTATGTATTCATGCCAAACTATTTGGTAA
This sequence comes from Allium cepa, assembly GCA_030765085.1. NCBI lineage: Eukaryota > Viridiplantae > Streptophyta > Magnoliopsida > Asparagales > Amaryllidaceae > Allium > Allium cepa. Next base: position 380,102,177 of record CM060932.1, read on the forward strand.
CTCTATCCGATAAATGAGTTTCCTGATTTTTTCTATGACAGAAAACAGATCAACATATCTCGACGCCAATTTCCTTGACTTTCCAAACTATAACACACCCTTCATCGGTGATATTTTAGCAAAAAATACGGTCTCCAATTGAAAAAACTGAATTCTTATACCTCATATCAGTGTAACTTTTTTGCATAGAATGAGCTTCCTTCATCCTTGCTTGGGTCAACTCAATCTTTCGGTAGTTTCTCTCGACCAAGAATCAATATGTCTCCGGCCTCTAACCAACATGCTAATGATTTGCACGGCCTTCCGTAAAAAGCTTCGAAAGATGTCATTCCTATGCTAATTTTATAACTATTATTATTGGAGAACTTGACTAAGTGCAAATGGTCTTCCATGACCCTCTAAAATTCAGTACGCAAGCCCTTAATAAATATTCTAGAACTTTGTTAACTCTTTCTATTTTCTTATCCATTTTTGGATGGTAAGAAGTACTCACATTTAGCTTGGTACCTAATACTTCTTTTAGACTCTTCCATAATTCAGTAGTGAACAAAGTATCTCTGTTACTAACTATACTACAAGCAATCCTATGCAATCTCACAATATTCTTCGTAAATAAGTTTGCCAAGGTAGGTCCTATCATTATCTACTTAATAGGAATAAAGTGTGCACTCTTGGATAGTCTATCTACCATGATCCAAATGATTTCATTTCCTCTATTCCATCTTGGCAACCAATCAATAAAGTCCATAGCTATAGAATCCCATTTCCAAAGTAGCACTTTTAAAGGTAGAGGCAATCCGTTGGTTTCTGATGCTTGGATTTTACTTACTGGAAATTCAAACATTATTTCACCCATACGCCTACATCTCTTTTCATTTCTTTCTAAAAGAAAATCCTATATCCTGATACATTTTAGTTTCTCCAGGATGAATAAGAAACTTCGATTGATGATACTCCGTAAGAACTTCCTTTCTTAAATTACAAACATCTGGAACACACACCTGTCCCTTCTTCCTCCACCATCCCTTATGGTCAAGACTAAAATCTTTTAAATCATCAATCTTAGTTCCCTATTCAAGTCTTCTAATCCTTTTATCTAGTAATGGATCACTTCTCTACTTAGAAGCAATTCTTTCAATCATTACCGGTCAAACTTCCAAGCATAGGGGCATTGCAGCATTCCAACTGCAACTAGCCATCGACCTTAACTGCATACCCTAAGTAGTCAAATATTCTAAATTGTTCCATCTACCAACATTTCTAACACCATAATCTAATGTTTCCTGCTAAGTGCATCTTTAATTTTATTTCCTCTCGCTCACCTATAGTCAATATCAAAATTACATGCCTCCAAAAACTCTACCCACCTTTAATGGCTCATATACAACCCCTTATGAGGGAATAAAAACCTCAAGGACTTATGATCCATGAATAAATCAAATTGTTCTTCCAACAGATAGAGTCTCCATACTTTCACAGCAAAGATCGCTGCTGCTAACTCTAAGTCATGAGTCAGATATCTAACTTTATGCGGTTGAAGCCGTCGAAAAGAGAATGTAATCAATTTACCTTTTTGCATTAACATAGCTCTTAACCCTATCCTATATGCGTCAATATATAACACTAGATTTTAATTTCCATCTGGAACAACTAATGGGGGCGCATTGGTCAATAATTTTTTTAGCTTTAAGAACGTTTCTTCAAATTTATCAGACCAAACATAGTTCACGTCTTTCCTTTTTAATCTAGTCATAGGCGCCGCTCTACGAAAGTAACCCTTGAAAAATCTCCTGTAATTGCCAACTAACCCTAGAAAACTTCTTATCTCTGTCACAATCTTGGGACCTTTTCAATTATTAACAACTTCACTGTTAATTAGATCTGCAGATTACCCTTTTTCTGAAACTACGTACCAAGGACTTCACTTTTCACTTCCAAAAATGACATTATGAAAACTTTTCTTTAATTTGATGCTGCCTCAACATTTCAAGCACTATTCCAAGATAAATCTTATGGTCTCGTTTATTCTTAGAATATATTAGAATGTTATCTATAAATACTAACACGAATCTGTCTAAATGCTCTTGGAAGATTTGGTTCATCAAATCAAAGAGTAAAAGGGCGCATTGGTTAGTCCAAAGGGCATGACTAACCAATCATACGAGCCATATCTTTTTCGAAATGCCTTTAATTAAATGCTATCTTCTACCACCCTTAATTGATGGAACTCTGTTGCTAAATCCATTTGGGAAAATACCTTAGCTCCACTCAACTTATCAAACAAATCTTCTATTCTCAATAATGGACAATGATCCTTTATCGCCTTATCATTCAACTTACGATAATCAATACACATCCTAAATGTCTCATAAAGTTTCTTTAAGAATACTGCGTCTGCTCCTTAAGGCGATCTACTTAGCCTACTAAATTATTTCCTTGTATGTCCATCAACTACACCTTTAACTCCTTTATCTCAGTAGGTGTCATTCTGCTAGGTAGACTACTTATGGATTCAGCTCTAAGTACAAGATCTATTCAAAATTCAATAGCTCATCTCGGTGGTAATCCTTAATTAGCTCAAAATCATCTGCATACTCTCTTACAACGAAAATCTGATTCGCCTCATCTTCCACTTCCATTGCATATACTAAAGCATATACATCTAAAGTCAAATTTTCGACTGAGTATATAAATTGATCACGGTTATTAGTGTGATATTATGATACCTTCCTATCCTAGCATCATATCTACTTAAATAATCCATATCTAGAATAATCCCAAAACCCACAAAAATCAAACACATGTAATTTGGACATAAATGCATGACCTAACAACTCAATATTCAAAGGGTCACGTCTTAACCAAGAGTTGCATAACTTCATATCGGATTTGCAACCCTTAAAGAAGTAATAAGGTATGATGGTTTTAGATTCATCTTATCTACCAAACATTGCAAGATAAAAAAACATGATACACTGGTACAAATAATATTATAACAAATATGCTATGAATCCAAAGCTTACCTCCCACCAAGAACTTTCCTTTCTCTTCTGTAGCTTGTCCAAAAGCAGATGGTCCAAGAGCGAAAACTTATCCTTTATTAGCATTGGTCGGTTTTTAACATTCATTCTTGTAATGCCCCCATCTAGTTGCAGTTGTAATACTTCACTCCCTTCTTTCCCATAACCATCTTTCCATTACCAAATAGACACTCATTAGCGCCCTTTCTTATCACACTTTTAGCAAACAACATTAGCCTTCCCTTTCTTAGCAGCTCCACCTTTTCGAGCTCCCTTCTTACTATAGGACTTCTTATTCTAGGCCTAAAAACCTCTAGTCTCCATAGGCTTTTCACTTTCAAATATCAAAAGCATTTCCTCGTTCCTTAACACCATCTCTGCTACCACATCACATGGATCCCTAAGATGCGGCATAGTTTCCTTGGCAGTTTCTAATTTCAATCCACAAATGAACTTCTCGTTCCATTGTATCATAGATAGTAGCATATCTGTGTTTGGACAACTCATCAAACCTAGTTGCATACTCAAGTATAGACTTATCTCTCTGTTCCAATTCAGCAAACTCCTTGAGCCAAGTTGACTTGGCTATCTTGGACGAAATCTTTTCCTCAAATCTCCTCCTAAATTCATCCCAAGTCGAATTCTCCTCTGTTATTCCTACAACCATACCATTCCACTAATATAAAACAGTTCCTTGCAAATGTCAAAATGCCAACCTCCTCCTCTTCTTATTATTCAACCCTAATTCAGCAAAGATCCTTTCACAATGCGACAACCAATTCTTAACTTCAATAGCACTTTCCATTCAAAGAAAATGCTTTCTTCCAAAACAAGTATAATCGCAGCTCAACTTGACATAATTATTACAAGTTGGTACCTCAGGATTACCACCTTCTATAATATCAACATTTCCTCCAGCCGAACCAACTGATGCTCTAGTTTGCATCATATTCACGAAGAGATTATACTAGTCCTCATATCTACCAGTGGGGTTCCAGCACTCACATTAACATTTGTATTTGGACTAGCATTTATTTGTCAATACTGATTTCTTCAATTATTGGACCGAAAATTTCCAACTGTTATGGTGGTTCCTCCGCATAAGTTCACTTTTCTTGCATATGACTCTTCATAAGATATAGAATAATGATCTAGAAACAATGGAGATAGATATACAATACATATTTATATATAACAATAACAAGTATGTTACTATAGCGTCATCCTATACCCAATCTTATTCTTTGATTAAATTTGATTATATTTTCAAAGTCTTTAAGTTTTACATAAATCTATACTCTGATATTAAATTATAGCATCCTCTATTCTGAAGATTGAAAATAAGCGATACTGATTCTGCAGTAATCAGCTGTATAATTTTACGATGACAAAACGAGATCTGTTAATCATGTCTATAACATCATGAGCACTGAATATGAAAATTTTCTAAAAAAAAATGCATTAATAAACTTTCCTATACATTACGAACCACTTGGTTCCACATTTAGAGAGAATATAATAATTACATCTCCAAGAGCAACATATGATGATGCCCCCTTAGATGATCATAGTCTAACTACTTGATAGCTATAAATTATGTTGTTACATCCATTCAACCAAAATAAAAATTGAACCAACACGGTAGAAATAACTCCTAATATTAGCTTGCCTTTTACATGTCTCTAGAATTGTTTGATCTGAAAACTCCACTCCCAATCTACTCGATTTAAGTACCCGACAGTTTAAGGGGGAAAATAGAAACTTTGTGCCAGACAAAAAGTCTAGTATGAATAATAAAATGTTATTTCAAACCACAATAGTTATATAGTGAGACCAGGCCGTTGAACATAATGAGTTTTCCCTTTGCTAGTATCTTATCAAATATGTCAATCAGAATACAATACTTGCACCTGCAACCACAATAATTGAAACAAAATATAGTATGATCATATGCATGCAATATGGGTAAATGTGGCTAGTTGGTCATTATAGAGATATGCATTCCCAATGTTTATTCATCCATAAAACTGGCCGTCTATCTCAAATCATGGTCTTCCTAAAGTTACTATGAACTTATTAGTTTTAACAGGCCAACTAGTAATATATCATACTGACTCGGGCCAAAATATAACCAAATGTCCCAAAATCCCTAAATACGGTTAGAAATGAATTCAATTAAACAAAATAGTGGGCAACTTGAGCTATAAGTTCCTTTTTGTGCGTACACATATTTTAGTCTTACCACTAACGAAGCCCTATGCCCTGGAATCATAGACCTTCACCAACCGAAGGATGATGGCTGAAGGATAAGGCACGACCTTACGGCAGTCCTACCAAAATCTTGTCTGGTTTTAAATCCATGAGCCATACCTTTTTGATTAGTTCAAGGCATACTAACATAATTGATCTATGTGATATCTTGAATGCAATTCTGCTCACTCAAGTGTTTAGTCTGACCATATTTATTACTGGAATAACCTAACTTGTAATTTTATTCCTAAATCAAAAGTAAAATGTTGGATAATACAAATATGAGTATGATAAATGATACGGTATGCAAATTTAAATAATCAAAGGACAAGAAGATCATATAAAATCATATATTGCAATATGTTCAATCAATAATTATATCATAAAAAAATAACTTGTGTTTAAATAATATTTTCCTTTGGAAAAATTCATATAAAAGTGGGCTAAAACACCATTTCATTTCCTTGAAAATATTTATCTTTAGAATAGAAAAACCTTTTGATATCATTCTTAAAATAAGAAAAACATAGCCTAAATACTTAGCTAGAACCTTGTGCCAAAGCATTATCATCATTATGTAGTACATAAGACACTTGCCATCAAAACAAGGATATCGAGAATCTATAAAACACTGGCCATTGAGCCTCTAAAACATAGCTTCTAATTTATAAAAGTTACAATAGTATATTCACTAAAATATAAATGTCAAATATCTCTAAAACATTAGCTATTGAGCCATTATAATATTTATTATCTTTATATTGCTTTGAAAACACTTGATAGTAAGTAAGGTTGTTGAGTCCTTTGAAACAAGGTTATCTAGTTTGTAAAACATGCAGCGATTAGCCGCTAAAATGTAGATGTCAATAGGCTATCGAGCCTCTAAATCATATAGGGTTTCGATTTCTTAAAAACATGACGATGCCGAGTCTTAAAACCAAAGGTATATTTCTAGTCTCTATACCATGAGTTGTCAAGACTCTTCAATACTTGAGATATTGAACCCCTAACACTATGCAGTATCGAGTCTCTATAAAGATTGATACATTACATAGCTAATGAACAGTTATCGCATGCATTAAGCCTTGTCAAGTCCTTTTAAGAGTGGATACATCACATAACTATTGGGTAGCTATCCATTGCTTTGTTTTCTTTCAGAGTTAAAACTTTTCACCAACTGATGTCTCATGTCAATTTGTTATAGGATAACAAGGTACTTTTCATAATTCATAATTTACCAATTGGCAACGTTCCACTTTCTCAATCACCTTAACAAAACCCTTATAATTAATGTTATTAACTCATATTAATTAAGACTTTCTATAACAATAAATTCATTAAAATCATAATAATTGGGGAAAAATCCCCAAAAATCATCTATAACCCAAATTTTCACCTTTTTCCATATACAAAAATTTCAGAATTAAATATTAATTTAATTATTTTTAATCGTAAATACTCAAAAATATACACATTTTCCTCTAAGATTCCTATTCGTATGAACTTGGAAAATTACGAAATTAGAAACTCATCTTCAAAACAATGGTCTACACAACATATTCGAATTTCAAATCAACAAAATATCGAAACTTAGGTTTTGCCTTTAAAACCCATTAAAACAATTCCATCAAATTCAAATAAATTATCATTCAATCCATAATGATATTATCAATCCAAACATGACACATACTCACAAAAAAATTAAAAATCAATCATACATCCAAAAAAAAGCATAACAAATGAGTTGGTAATTATTATTCACCTTAGATTGGATAACAAAGATTGAGATTTGAGTAGTCTAGTTCCACAAAACTTTCCTTTTGAATTCCTTTTGCTTTCTCCTCTTGGTAACGGCCGACCTCTATTTGGTTTTGTTTTAGTTTTAGAAAATGAAATGAGAGGAAGGGTTTAGGGAACGGAAAAAGGAATAATTCTTATTATGCCCCTCTCATTAATCCCTTTCTATCTATGTTTAAAAAAATTATTAATTGATTAATTAAGACATGATAAAAAATAGTTTAGTAAATTTCTTTCTCCTTATCACCTCGCATTATTCTATTTAATTTATCTAATTAAATTCCCTGAATAATGTTATACAAAAATTAGGGTTATTATAGTATTGAATAATTAGGGTACTTTCCCCCACATTAGTAGGACTTCATTAATGATGGGCACGAGTTATAGGGTTGAAAGAAAGACCATAGGCTTATATGGAAAGTCGTTCCATTTATATTTAGATAGCCTTTGGAATTATATCTAGGAATATTTATGTTGTAAACAGAACGTGAAATACATATTCATATTTATGTTATACTACCCAAGTATTAATAGTAAGGCTTGAGATTTTCACCAGACCTGGTTGCACATAGATGCATCATGATAAGGAGTTCTCACATTGCGAACTATGATGATACTCTATCTCTTACCCTGTACATGTCCCGATAATGTTGGTCGGTCAGGCAGTAAGATGACTATCCTAGGTAGTCAAGAGGATAGGCCATTAAACCAGTGTGTCTAGGATTTCCATTTACAGCCATCACCATTTTAGGGTGACTGTTACATATGGTATTATAGCTTAGGTAACCTAATCAATGGGAATAAGTGTATGTAAGAGAGGCGTACTTGTTTTTGAAAAGAATTTTTCAAAAACTCATATTATATATATATATATATATATATATTATTGATGAACACACGCATACACGCTAGGAAAATCTTTATTTAAGTATTTAATACTATCTTAGGAAATTATAATTGAGTGTTTAACTTACAGATAGTAGGTTATGGCCGTAAACCCTTCTTCTTCTATAACTGGGAATCCTACCCAAGGAATGTTCATCGTTCGAGGGATGCCCGAATGGTTTACACAATAGCTCATGCATATAGGACATGTCCCTTAACAAGCTGTGTCGGCGACACCTGCTGCCTCGCCCGTCGATGCTATACCTCACCCCTTTGACGTCCCTAAATTTTATAATGATTTTCTTAATATAAGAAGAAGTGTATATTTGGGAATAGAAGGTTTTGTGGAAACAAAGACACGGATAAATGACTGCATGTTATCCCATTTTTGGTCAAAACTGGAATATCAATGTTGTATGCATTTCCACCACGACCGAACCAAGAAGAAGCAGCCAGCAAGCGTATATAAGTCTGGGATTTCACTCATGATTCAAGTGTAAAAGTCCATTCGGTATCAAAGGTTTAAAGTTTCATTCGGCAATGTAGAGCGAAATCTCATTCGGCATTCCCAAATATAGAAGTTCATTCGGCATTCCCAACTCAATGCCGAACCAACTTCCAAGATCAGCCTCTGCCGGTCCAAACTCCAACCTCAACCTCCACCGAACCAGCCATTCTCCAAGTCCTAGCCGGACCATCCCCCTGCCGAACCAGAGACACTCCACATCAATGCCGAACCAAGCTCCCAAGGGCAGAGCTGCCGAACCAAACCCCCAAGTGCAGTGATGCCGAACCAACCCACGTCCACTCACCACCGGACCAACGCTCTGCCAGTCCAAACTCCACTCCCAAGCAATGCCGAACCAGAGTGCCACCGGACCAACTCCACTTCCATGCATCACCGAACCGAGGCCATGTCGAACCAACATTGTCAGGCCATATTGCACCAGCCCAGGCCCGCCAGCAGCTATATACATCCAGGACCCCTGCCTCCAGCCTCACTCTATAAATAGAGGGGCAGGGGTACAACAATGGCAGACAAGTTTGGGAGCTCAAGCACGGATAGAACTTTCAAACAACATTAATATACTTGTATATAAAGCTTTGTACTTGTAATCGGAAGAGAAAAAGGAGAATAACATATAAAGTGGACGTAGGCACGTTCTGGCCGAACAACTATAAATCTGTGTGTCTTTTACAGTTTAGTCCCTGCTTTTTACGTATTTGCATAAATCACCCAAATCACTATGAACAACATAAAATCAACTAAATCGTACGACTTTGGGGTGTTTGCCCATTTTTCCACAAACATTTTTGGTGCTTTCGCTGAGAGTTGAACCCAGGACCTACCGCTTGGAAGTTGAATCTGAGGGTTTAGAGATTCAGATTGGAAGAATCATGGCGAGACAATCAAGCAGAAGGCCAAGGCCAGAGCAGAGTCAACAGGAAGGGAGTCAAGAGGCTTCCTCAGGAGCAAACCAAGCTTCAACCTTCATCGCCAGGGATGAGATGGAGGCTATGATGAGAAGACAAGAAGAGATGATCCAGAACTTGCTTCAGCAAATTGGGCAACTTGGAGCACAAAACCAAGGAGCAACTGGAGTTCAGAACGGAGCAGGACCATCTGGCGTAGCACCAGAGCTAGGGGGCACTCACGCAGAGCATGTTGATCCGACCCCGGGAAGAGAGATGGGGGCATCCGAGCCACCTGGTAGCAATAGAGGAATGAACGTTCAGCCAGGGAGGCATACACATGAAAACTCCCACGGACTCGGGGGGCAGGTCAAAGGCAGTGAACGAGGACTACAGCTTGGAGACAATGACAGATTAGCAGAGATGGTTAGAAGAGTTATGAGAGGCGGTTTAGTAAACAGAGACTTGGAAGATGTAAACAGGAGTCCTTTTACTTCTGCGATTAGGATGGCTAGGAACCCACCAAAATTCAAGCTACCATCAGTAGAGATGTACGATGGGAGGACAGACCCTGCGGTCCATCTTACTAAGTAAATGAGGCACATGGAAGTGTTGGGGGCATCACAGGAGGTCATGGCCCGGTGCTTTCCACCGTATTTGACGGACATTGCAGCGTTATGGTTTAGGCAACTGGAAAGCGGCTCCATAGGAACGTGGGCAGATTTAACTGAGAGATTCATGAGGCAATTCAGGGTTCATATTGCGAGACCAAAGAATGTGATGACTTTGGCGACCTTGAAGCAGAAAACCGGAGAGACTTTGAGGAGCTTTCTAACGCGATTTAATACGGCGGCAGCATCTGTGGATCGACCAGATCCATCTATGGTCATGATGGCGGCTGTATCTGGAATAGCTGATAGTACAGAGTTCAAGAATTCATTAACCAAGGACCCGCCTATGAATCTGGGAGAGTTCTATCATGAGGCTGAAAAGTTTCTGCGTTTGGAAGATGCTAGTGCAGAAAGAGAGGAAGAAGATGACGTTTACGCAATCAAGAGCGGAAATCCACCTGGAAAGGGTGCGGAGACTAGCAAAGAAAAGAGAAAGGCTGAGGATAATGATGACAGGACAAAGCGGCAACGGAGGGAGCCGCGATTCACCACTCACACTAAGCTAAATGAGAGTCTGGAACGAATTTATCAGGATACCAAGGAGCATGTTCCGTATCGTAGACCAATACGAAGGGATCTAACCTCTGACAAAAGAAAATCAGATAAGTTTTGTGTATTCCATGAATTAAACGGTCATAACACTAATGATTGTAGGCATTTGAAGGACGAGGTGGAAGGGCATATCAGGAACGGTATGCTCCTTCAGTACGTGAGGAGGCGAACTCCAGCAGTGGAGCCAGAGCGACCACCGTCTACATCGGCCAGAGGTGACCCTGGATCGGGGCACCGTTTGATTATCCATTGATTGCTTGATTAAAATAACGATGAACAAGTTGTAATCCTATCGCTAACACGGTTAAATCATTTACACATGTGAGCGATCGCGCACGATCCATAGGCATGCTCTGAATGACTACCAGCCGCGTTATAGTTAGAGTTTACGCTTTGACATCTTCATTCTGCTTTTGGCTTTGATTTTGATTTGAACATTTAAATTCTTCCTTTTTGGACATTTCTACTGTAAGATTCATATGATTATTGCTTTAATATTTACAATTCTATGGAAAAATTACTTGTATGCCCGTGGATCGCGAACGGTCCACGAGCACCTCTTGCATGGCAGCGAACTGCCGAAGTCTTTGATTCGAAAACTCCCCCAAACAATAATCCGGCACTGATATTATTAAGTCCCCCCCGGGCACACTCATTCGCCTCGAACAACACCCGACTTCGAACAGTCACAATTCGCCACGAACGACACCCGTCTTCGAACAGTCACAATTCGCCTCGAACGGCACCCGACTTCGAAGAGTCACAATTCGCCTCGAACGGCACCCGACTCCGAACAGTCACAATTCGCCCCGAACGGCACCCAACTTCGAACAGTCACAATTCGCCTCGAACGACGCCCGATCGCGAACGGCCACAATTCGCCTCGAACGGCACCCGACTTCGAACAGTCACAAACTCGCCTCGAACGGCACAACTCATCTCGCCACAAATGGCTCGATCGCGAAAGGTCGCCATTTGAGGTCCACCCCCTGACCGCCAACAGTCACACCTTACCACGAATGGCTCGATCTCGAACGATAGTCATCCGAAGTAAGGTGTTTGACCGCGAACGGTCCCATTTCATCTTTTGCCGTGAACGACACCAGATGTGAACGGTCACATTTGACCCCATGTGGCTTGATCGCGAACGGTCGCCATTTGAGGTCCGCCCTCTGACCGGGCTCGGTCGCACTTTACCTCGAATGGCTCGATCCTGAACGGTCGTCATTTGAAGTAAAGCGCTTGACCGTGAACGATCACATTCCACCGCAAATGACTCGATCTCGAACGATCGTCGCATGGATTTAGACGCTTGACCGTGAACGGTCGCACTTCACCTCAAATGACTCGATCGCGAACGGTCGTCATTTGAAGTTAGACGCTTGACCATGAACGGCCGCGCTTCATCCCAAATAGCTCGATCTCGAATGGTCGTCATTTGGGGCCATATAAAATATCAAGCTCTTTACAGGTTGTCAACAGGATATGAACATCCAGCTCATGGCATTACAAAACACGCCTTCCTACCGCAAGGACATCGACAGGATATGAACATCCAGCTCATGGCATTACAAAACACGCCTTCCTATCGCAAGGCATGTTTTTGGGGGCAAAGTGTTATCCCATTTTTGGTCAAAACTGGAATATCAATGTTGTGTGCATTTCCACCACGACCGAAGCAAGAAGAAGCAGCCAGCAAGCGTATATAAGTCTGGGATTTCACTCATGATTCAAGTGTAAAAGTCCGTTCGGTATCAAAGGTTTAAAGTTTCATTTGGCAATGTAGAGCGAAATCTCATTCGGCATTCCCAAATATAGAAGTTCATTCGGCATTCCCAACTCAATGCCGAACTAACTTCCAAGATCAGCCTCTGCCGGTCCAAACTCCAACCTCAACCTCCACCGAACCAGCCATTCTCCAAGTCCTAGCCGGACCATCCCCCTGCCGAACCAGAGACACTCCACATCAATGCCGAACCAAGCTCCCAAGGGCAGAGCTGCCGAACCAAACCCCCAAGTGCAGTGATGCCGAACCAACCCACGTCCACTCACCATCGGACCAACGCTCTTCCGGTCCAAACTCCACTCCCAAGCAATGCCGAACCAGAGTGCCACCGGACCAACTCCACTTCCATGCATCACCGAACCGAGGCCATGCCGAACCAACATTGTCAGGCCATATTGCACCAGCCCAGGCCCGCCAGCAGCTATATACATCCAGGACCCCTGCCTCCAGCCTCACTCTATAAATAGAGGGGCAGGGGTACAACAATGGCAGACAAGTTTGGAAGCTCAAGCACGGATAGAACTTTCAAACAACATTCATATACTTGTATACAAAGCTTTGTACTTGTAATCGGAAGAGAAAAAGGAGAATAACATATAAAGTGGACGTAGGCACGTTCTGGCCGAACCACTATAAATCTGTGTCTCTTTTACAGTTTAGTCCCTGCTTTTTACATATTTGCATAAATCACCCAAATCACTAAGAACAACATAAAATCAACTAAATCGTACGACTTTGGGGTGTTTGCCCATTTATTGCGCAAACACTGCAAGAGTATATTTCAAAAGCTTAGTTAGGAGGATCAAATGAACAAGAGAATGGCAAAGCAGCACCTTAAGGGAGAGGCCTTAGATGGGTGAAATATTGCGGCTGAGAAGAATGCTGATAGGAACATCACTTGGGATGAATTGAAGGAGCAATTTGTGTAACAATTTATGTCGAGAGAAGAAGTGAGCTTGCAATTAGAAAGAATTATATAGCTTAGGTAGGGAGACTCCATACAGAAGGAGTATATTGGTTTATAGAATTAGCCTTTTTAGGATGAGTTTAATAGATACACCCATGAAAAAGGGTACAAAGTTTCTCAAGGGCCTAAACTCCCCATTCAAAGAATTGTTGTTGACATAATATGTACTGACACTACATATAATATGGTTGATGAGATGGCTTTACCCAAATTACTAGTGTGAAGGGAGAAGATATAGAGAATACGATAAAGAAGGCAGGACCTACACAGAATAATGGAGGATCTAAGAAAGGTAACTTTTAGGTGAATTAGCTGTTGAAAGGGAAGTTTAAAAAACAAGGTTAGATGTGTAAGAGATTCCAAAAGAAAGGACATATTGCTAAGGATTGCAGGGTGAATTTGTTGTAGGAAGCATTTAAGGGAAAGTGTTACCACTGCCACGAAGAGGGGCACTATAAGAATCAATATACGAAGATGATACAGGAATTTTAGAGTAGACAAGCTTGCGCAATTGAGGTTATCCTCATTTCAAGTAGACCGCCTCTCGAGAGTCCAAGGGAAGACAGCTATGGAAGGTATCACGCTTATTTTAGGAATAAATCATACTCTTTTTGACATCGGACCAAAGCATTCATTTATAACTAGGAATGTGATCAATTCCTCAAACATTCTAAACCAAATTGTCACCAACCCAATAGAAGTCTCAAATCCTATTGGGGGGTCGACAAATCTTTTCTCAATTTGCAATGACCTAGTGTTAGACATACGCGATGTTGATTTCATATGTAATGTGTACATTCTTAATTTCGAGGAATATGGACTTATCTTAGGAATGGATAAGTTGTTGTACTATGATGAAATTTTAAATTGTGATAGGAGGGCTATAAGATTAAAGAGTTTTAAAGGACAAGATATAGAGATTCGTTGTATACCCAAGACTTAATCAAATTAAGCTATTTAAATTTTCTGAACATATGTCAAAATGAGTTTTCATATATACTTGCAGTTTGAGGAATTTTTGATGTCTTTGAGAAGTTTCGAGACTCCTTTCTTGAAGGGAGATCAAGTATAGGATTGATTTGGAGAAAGATTCTAGACCAGTCGCTCTGTTATTTAGTCACATGGCCCCCAATGAATGGTGAGAATCAGGTAAGCAGTTCTTGAAGCTATTATAGAAAGGATTCATCCGATGGAGTACTTTAGAATGGGTACCCCTATTATCTTTGCCATAAGGTAGATGGCTCATTGAGTCTATGCCTCAACTATAAAGAACTCAACAGATTGATGAAGAAAAATAGGTAGCCCTTTCCTTGGATAGACAATTTGTTTGATCAGCCTATGGAACCAAAGTATTCTCCTAGTTGGACTTGGCAACTGGATTTCATCAATTGAGGATTATAGAGGATAGTAGACCAAATATCGCATTTCACATACCAGATAGACTCAATGAATAGGAAGTGATGCCTTTTGGATTGGTGAAAGCCCTCATTGGATTTGATGAGTAGAGTATTTAAGGGCAATTGAATAAATTTATCATAGTTTTTATTAATGACGTTTTAGTATTATCGAAGAGTGAAGGTAAGCATGGAATCACTTAAGGGAGATACTAGGGACTTTGAGACGGAATTAACTTAAAGAAAAATTCTCAAAATACTACTTTCGGAAGAAGGAGATGAGATTTCTTTGACACATTGTTTCCGAGCATGGATTAGTAGTGGACTCCACAAAAGTGGGAGCTATTCAAAGTAGGGAGATTCTGAAAAATGCCATGGAGGTTAGAAGTTTTATATAATTAGCGGGTCATTATAGGAAATTCATGAAGGACTTTGGAAAGATAGCAGTCCCTTTAACTCTCTTAACCAAGAAGAACCGAGTCTTTACATGGGATGAGATGTGCACGGAAGCATTTAAGAAGCTTAAGGAATTATTGGCAAGTGCACTGGTACTCATCATTCCTGATGGGACGAACCCTATTACTATCTATATGGATGCATGTGGCATGGAATTAGGAGCAATTCTTATGCAAGAAGGAAGGATAACAGCTTTTGATAGTAGGCGGTTGAAGGATCATGAAAAGAGATACCCAGTTCATGACTTGGAATTGGCAGCTATTTTTTTGCCTTGAAAATTTGGAAGGATTTTCTTTTAGGGGAAATGTTTGAGCTTTTCACTGATTATAAATCACTCAAATACCTATTTTCCAAAAAGATTTAAATCTTAGGCAGAAGAGGTGAACGGAGTTTATAGGATCCTATGACTTTGGGATACAATATACCCTCAATAAAGGGAATCTCATCATTGGCGCCATTAGCTAAAGGCATACTATCTTGAGAGCTATATATCAGTGGAGGAGTTGGAGTTCCTCCCGAATTTCAACTTCCAACTACTAACTCAAAAATATTCTGCAGCAATGGAAGTAAGGTCGGCATTGATGGACCATATCAAATTACAGCAAAAGAAGGATGAGGAAATAAGTGGTATTTTGGGCAAACTAAGTACATGAGAAAAAAATTCCCTCATCACTGTATATGTAGTTGATGAGAATGGATTTTTAAGGAAAGATGGACGTTTTGCATTCCAAAGATTGGTACTGTATTAGAAGAAGTCCTTGCGGAGTGTCACCATTTAAGGATGAGATGTATATGGATATAACATGGGTTTTCTATTGGCCAAGGATAAAGAAGAGAGTAGAAAAATTTGTTTCTAGATGTTAAACATGCCAAATGATAAATGTCGAGCAAGCAAAGCCCAAAGGATTACCATCAGAAGTTCAAACTTGGAAATGGGAACATATGTCAATGGATTTTATAGATGGATTTCCTAAGAGTTAATGAAGAAATTTGGATCATAGTTGATAGACTCACCAAAAGCGCTCATTTTATTCTTGTTAGGACCTAGGATCGCAGCATCTCTAGCACAGCTTTTATCAATGAGGTGGTTCAACTTCATGGAATTCCAATTAGCATAGTGCTGATAGGGACTCCTTATTAACCAATGAGTTTAGAAGAACTTTGCAAGCGACTGTAGGGACTTTATTGAATCTTAGCAATGCTAACCACCCACAGTCCGCCGGACAAACTAAATGAGTGAATAGGATCTTAGCGTATTTGTTGAGAGCTTGCATCATGGATTTTGGAGGACATTAGGAGCAGCACCTACCATTAATCCAGTCCATGTATAATAATAGTTTCCACTCGACGATTAGTATGTCACCCTTTGAAGCGCTTCATGGGAGGCTATACAAATTGCCAAACCATTGGTGGGAAACCTCCAAGGAAATTCTACTTGGACCAGATTTGATTCATGAAACTTTGAATAAGGTAGAGTTGATTAGGCAACATATGAAGGTAGTGAAAGACAGCTAGAAATCTTATGCGGATAAGAGAAGAAAATAATTGAAATTCGAGATCGGGGACATAGTGTTTATCAAAATTTCCCCTTTTAGAAAATCATGAGAAATGAAAAATTAGGAAAAATGGCACCATGATTTGTTTGACCTTTCAGGGTTTTGGAAAGAAAATAAAAAATTGCTTATCGTGCGAAGTTACCAAATCGACCGGCTGGAGTCCACAACATTTTTCACATTTTGCACTTGAGGAAATGCCTTCATAGCACAGCTTCTGTAGTAGATCCTAATTAATTAGGGGATATTCAGAGTGATCTAATAGCATCCCATGCCACCACATGCATTGTGGAGCACGGAATAAGTAAGCTCCACAACAAAGAAATTTGGCTTGTTCGAGTAAAACATGGAGCCAACCCGGGGAAAGCACATGGGAAATTTAAGAGAAGTCGATGATCTCTGATCTTGAGCTTTTTGCCGACAAACTTTTCTTTATATAAGCACAACGGGTTGCATCGTGGTTGCTATATTGGATAGTAGGAGATGGTTGTTACACTTTTTCATAATCATTTTACACTCATATAGAAATTTTATGCATGTTAGGATGTTTGCATACATACTTAGATGTCACAATCATACACTCATGCTAGGATTGAACTCACTTATATTATAGCTAAGCATATATTCACATTACACTATGGTTGAGTGTATGGTTATGTAGATAACTTGGTTCTATAACATGGATGATTATTGCATGTTACGCTGTTCGGACCTTGGAAAGATTTTTGGGATGAAGTCCTTTTAAAGGAGGAGAATGTTGCACCATATAAAATTTAATAAGAAATAAATAGATCAGATAAATTAATTAAATATTATATGGCTAAAAATAGAAATTTTGCAAAATTTAAAATTGGACATGAAAGTTATGCAGTTGTGATCATGGCAATTTTTGATCAATTTCCATATATAATATGTTGAACATGGAGCTAAAACGGAAAAGTTATGGACATTTCAAGTTTTCAAATCCAAAATGATTCAAGTAGATTCAAATAGATAAGCAAATAATTCTTAAAATTTGAAATTTGAAAGTTAACGATAATTAGACTTAGGAGTTAACTAATCTTTAAAGGTTAACCTTAATGTTAAATAATTAATTAAGGTATTAAATAATATACAATGGCAAGTGAATCGAGTGACCCGAAATAGGTCCACCGATCGGTCGGTGGAGGATCGACCAATGGATAAGTGGCGACTAGGGTTTCATTGCAAAGTAGACGTTCCAGATTTTATTATTTTAAACTGATTTAAATCTGACAATTCTAGTGCATTCCAACCAGTATAAATAAGAACCTAGCCTCCTCACCTTTATTCACGCAAAATTTCAAGGAACCTAACAAAGCTTTATCAGTCTTACTCTTCAAATTTGAAAAATAAAATTTTAGGGTTTCAGGTAACAAATTCTAGATGTTTATTAGTTTATTTCTAATTATGTTCTACTCCAATCTTTTAATTTCCGAATCTAATCCAAATATACAAATCCCCTGTTGTATATATCTAAAATGGGAAGGTCTGAAAGGGATTGTTGAAGGCATTATAAATCCAGAAGGAGGAAAAGCTAAAGACCTACAGTGAGTGGAAATATTAGTCGTTCTATTTCAATAATTGAATAGTGTAGTTTGGTTTGATATATGCCTTAGGGAATTTTGGTTTACGAAAACATCACTTTAAAAGCCCCCAAAATTCTCTTAAAACGAGATGTCAATTCTTAGGTTGGTATCTTAATTATTTTTATATTAATATAACATGAGCTGCGTAGATTTATAATTTTAGTGTTTTTAACTTGTATTCTAATTCTTTCTCATTTTCTATGGATTTGATTAAGGGTTTTGTTTAGGAAATAGGATGTAAGGTATGAATTCTTATCTGTAGTTTGCACCGCTTATTTACACAATTTAAATAGAAATTCTCTTGTCAAATTCTATGCAAAAAGAAGTTGAATAGAGCAAAAAATAATAATTGAATTGTAAGTCTATATCATTATTGTTGGTTTATCCTATTGTTTTAGTATAAAATAGATTAGTTTGAATTATATTGTATGCAAGTTTATTGATTGGTTTTTTGGATATCTGATTTATGGTATATTGACAGTGTGGAAATAGGAATTTTATAATTTTGAAATTGTTGACATTTGATTGCAAGATTCAGGCGTATTCTCGCATGCATAGAAATTTCTAGGCGTATACTTATATATACGTATGTATTTGTGTATGTATGTAGGTATGTATGTATGTATGTATGTATACATACATGTATATGTATATATATGTATATGCATATGTATATGTGTTTGTATGTGTATATGTATATGTTAGCATAAATGATGTAACCATAATGTGTTAATTGCATAGTTAATAGGCTATTAATTATTAGTAAATCACCCTTAGAAATGAAATTAATTATAAAGGTGAAATAAGAAAAATTTCTTATAAATGCGAAATAATAGATTCGGTGAGATATGTGAGACGTCATTGTGGGGTAGGGTCATAATACGAAGGACCTGCTTTAGGGATTAAAGGTATTAAGTGGCTATGTGAGGGCACTCCTCTTCTCTATGTAGGAAGTAGTAAATGGTCGAGATTATTGTTTAGGCATGGTAGAGAACATCTGAGGAAAGGGCACGCTTCTATAGGAAGTATTAAGTAGCTAAAGATATTCCATGCAATGTAAGCTAGATAGCTACCAGTGAGGAGTTTGCCTTGGAATAGGTATTAAATGGCGGGGACCTACCTTAAATGAGGTATTAAGTAACTTGGGTACTATCTCTTACATTGGTAGGACTTTCTTAATGGTAAACATGAAATTTTGGGTTAAAAGCGTAAGGGCCATGGAACCATTTATATTTGGATGCCTTTGAGCTTGTATTTGGAAAGATTTATGGTGTAGATAGTATAAAAATAGAATAAAAAAGACATATTCCTATTTAAGTTATACTGCCTAAGTACTATAACAGTAAGGCTTGAGTTTTTAATCACCAGATATATGTTGTTCTGACTCCATACAGAAGGAGTATATTGGTTTATAGAATTAGCCTGTTTAGGATGAGTTTATTAGATACACCCATGAAAAAGGGTACAAAGTTTCTCAAGGGCCTAAACTCCCCATCCAAAGAATTGTTGTTGACAAAATATGTACTGACACTACATATAAGATGGTAGATGAGATGGCTTTACCCAAATTACTAGTGTGATGGGAGAAGATATAGAGAATACGATAAAGAAGGCAGGACCTACACAGAATAATGGAGGATCCAAGAAAGGAAACTTTTAGGTGAATTAGCTGTTGAAAGGGAAGTTTAAAAAACAAGGTTAGATGTGTAAGAGATTCCAAAAGAAAGGACATATTGCTAAGGATTGAAGGGTGAATTTGTTGTAGGAAGCATTTAAGGGAAAGTGTTACCACTGCCATGAAGAGGGGCACTATAAGAATCAATATACGAAGATGATACAGGAATTTCAGAGTAGACAAGCCTGCGCAATTGAGGATCCTAATTTCAAGTAGACCACCCTCGAGAGTCCAAGGGAAGACAATTATGGAAGGTATCACGCTTATTTTAGGAATAAATCATACTCTTTTTGACTTTGGACCAACGCATTCATTTATAACTAGGAATGTGATCAATTCCTCAAACATTCTAACCCAAATTGTCACCAACCCAATAGAAGTCTCAAATCCTATCGGGGGGTCGACAAATCTTTTCTCAATTTGCAATGACCTAGTGTTAGACATACGCGATGTTGATTTCATACGTAATGTGTACATTCTTAATTCGAGGAATATGGACTTATCTTAGGAATGGATTAGTTGTCGTACTATGATAAAATTTTAAATTTTGATAGGAGGGCTATAAAATTAAAGAGTTTTAAAGGACAAGATATAGAGATTCGTTGTATACCCAAGACTTTGTCAAATTAAGCTATTTAAATTTTCTGACCATATATCAAAATGAGTTTTCATATATACTTGCAGTTTGAGGAATTTTTGATGTCTTTGAGAAGTTTCGAGACTCCTTTCTTGAAGGGAGATCAAGTATAGGATTTATTTGGAGAAAGATTATAGACCAGTCGCTCTGTTATTAAGTCACATGGCCCCCAATGAATGGTGAGAATTAGGTAAGCAGTTCTTGAAGCTATTATAGAAAGGATTCATCCGATGGAGTACTTTAGAATGGGTACCCTTATTATCTTTGCCATAAGGTAGATGGCTCATTGAGTCTATGCCTCAACTATAAAGAACTCAACAGATTGATGAAGAAAAATAGGTATCCCTTTCCTTGGATAGACAATTTGTTTGATCAGCCTATGGAACCAAAGTATTCTCCTAGTTGGACTTGGCAACTGGATTTCATCAACTGAGGATTATAGAGGATAATAGACCAAAGATCGCATTTCGCATACCAGATAGACTCAATGAATAGGAAGTGATGCCTTTTGGATTGGTGAAAGCCCTCGTTGGATTTGATGAGTAGAGTATTTAGGGGCAATTGAATAAATTTATCATAGTTTTTATTAATGACGTTTTAGTATTATCGAAGAGTGAAGGTGAGCATGGAATCACTTAAGGGAGATACTAGGGACATTGAGACGGCAGTAACTTAAAGAAAAATTCTCAAAATACCACTTTTGGAAGAAGGAGATGAGATTTCTTTAAAACATTGTTTTCGAGCATGGATTACTAGTGGACTCCACAAAAGTGGGAGCTATTCAAAGTAGGGAGATTCTGAAAAATTCCATGGAGGTTAGAAGTTTTATATAATTAGCGGGTCATTATAGGAAATTCATGAAGGACTTTGCAAAGATAGCAGTCCCTTTAACTCTCTTAACCAAGAAGAACCGAGTCTTTACATGGGATGAGATGTGCACGAAAGCATTTAAGAAGCTTAAGGAATTATTGGCAAGTGCACTGGTACTCATCAATCCCGATGGGACGAACCTTATTACTATTTACATGGATGCATATGGCATAGGAATTGGAGCAATTCTTATGCAAGAAGGAAGGGTAACAGCTTTTGATAGTATGCGGTTGAAGGATCATGAAAAGGGATACCCAGTTCATGACTTGGAATTGGCAGCTATTTTTTTTCCTTGAAAATTTGGAAGGATTATCTTTTAGGGGAAATGTTTGAGCTTTTCACTGATTATAAATCATTCAAATACCTATTTTCCAAAAAGATTTAAATCTTAGGCAGAAGAGGTGAATGGAGTTTATAGGATCCTATGACTTTGGGATACAATATACCCTCAATAAAGGGAATCTCATCATTGGCGCCATTAGCTAAAGGCATACTACCTTGAGAGCTATATATGAGTGGAGGAGTTGGAGTTCCTCTCAAATTTCAACTTCCAACTACTAACTCAAAAACATTCTGCAGCAATGGAAGTAAGGCCGGCATTGATGGACCATATCAAATTACAGCAAAAGAAGGATGAGGAAATAAGTGGTATTTTGGGCAACCTAAGTACATGAGAAAAAATTTCCCTCATCACTGTATATGTAGTTGATGAGAATGGATGTTTAAGGAAAGATGGACGTTTTTGCATTCCAAAGATTGGTACTGTATTAGAAGAAGTCCTTGCGGAGTGTCACCATTTAAGGATGAGATGTATATGGATATAAAATGGGTTTTCTATTGGCCAAGGATAAAGAAGAGAGTAGCAAAATTTGTTTCTAGATTTTAAACATGCCAAAGGATAAATGTTGAGCAAGCAAAGCCCAAAGGATTACCATCAGAAGTTCGAACTTGGAAATGGGAACATATGTCAATGGATTTTATAGATGGATTGCCTAAGAGTTAATGAAGAAATTTGGATCATAGTTAATAGACTCACCAAAAGCGCTCATTTTATTCTCGTTAGGACCTAGGATCACAGCATCTCTAGCACAGCTTTTATCAAGGAGGTGGTTCAACTTCATGGAATTCCAATTAGCATAGTGCTGATAGGGACTCCTTATTAACCAATGAGTTTAGAAGGACTTTGCGAGCAACTGTAGGGACTTTATTGAATCTTAGCAATGCTAACCACCCACACTCCGACGGACAAACTAAATGAGTGAATAGGATCTTAGCGTATTTGTTGAGAGCTTGCATCATGGATTTTGGAGGACATTAGGAGCAGCACCTACCATTAATCCAGTCCATGTATAATAATAGTTACCACTCGACGATTAGTATGTCATCCTTTGAAGCGATTCATGGGAGGCTATACAAATCGCCAAACCATTGGTGGGAAACCTCCAAGGAAATTCTACTTGGACCAGATTTGATTCATGAAACTTTGAATAAGGTAGAGTTGATTAGGCAACATATGAAGGTAGTGAAAGACCGCTAGAAATCTTATGCGGATAAGAGAAGAAAATAATTGAAATTCGAGATCGGGGACATAGTGTTTATCAAAATTTCCCCATTTAGAAAATCATTAGAAATGAAAAATTAGGAAAAATGGCACCATGATTTGTTGGACCTTTCAGGGTTTTGGAAATAAAATAAAAAATCGCTTATCGTGCGAAGCTACCAAATCGACCGGCTGGAGTCCACAACATTTTTCACATTTTGCACTTGAGGAAATGCCTTCATAGCATAGCTTCTGTAGTAGATCCTAATTAACTAGGGGATATTCAGAGTGATCTAATAGCATCCCATACCACCACATGCATTATGGAGCACGGAATAAGTAAGCTCCACAACAAAGAAATTAGGCTTGTTCGAGTAAAACATGGAGCCAACCCGGGGAAAGCACATAGGAAATTTAAGAGAAGTCGAGGATCTTTGATCCTGAGCTTTTTGCCGACAAACTTTTCTTTATATAAGCACTACGGGTTGCATCATCGTTGCTATATTGGATAGTAGGAGATGGTTGTTACACTTTTTCATAATCATTTTTCACTCATATAGAAATTTTATGCATGTTAGGATGTTTGCATACATACTTAGATGTCACAATGATAAACTCATGCTAGGATTGAACTCAATTATATTATATCTAAGCATATATTCACATTACACTATGGTTGAGTGTATGGTTATGCAGATAATTGGTTCTATAACATGGATGATT
This sequence comes from Allium cepa, assembly GCA_030765085.1. Classification (NCBI taxonomy): domain Eukaryota; kingdom Viridiplantae; phylum Streptophyta; class Magnoliopsida; order Asparagales; family Amaryllidaceae; genus Allium; species Allium cepa. The sequence goes on from CM060932.1 coordinate 380,125,973, forward strand.
ATTGCATGTTACGCTGTTCGGACCTTGGAAAGATTTTTGGGATGAAGTCCTTTTAAAGGAGGAGAATGTAGCACCATATAAAATTTAATAAGAAATAAATAGATCAGATAAATTAATTAAATATGATAAGGCTAAAAATAGAAATTTTGCAAAATTTAAAATTTGACATGAAAGTTATGCAGTTGTGATCATGGCAATTTTTGATCAATTTCCATATATAATATGTTGAACATGGAGCTAAAACGAAAAAGTTATGGACATTTCAAGTTTTCAAATCCAAAATGATTCAAGTAGATTCAAATAGATAAGCAAATAATTCTTAAAATTTGAAATTTGAAAGTTAATAGTAATTTGTCTTAGGAGTTAACTAATCTTTAAAGGTTAACCTTAATGTTAAATAATTAATTAAGGTATTAAATAATATACAACAACAAGTGAATCGAGTGACCCGAAATAGGTCCACTCGGTCGGTGGAGTATCGACCAATGGATAAGTGGCGACTAGGGTTTCATTGCAAAGTAGACGTTCCAGATTTGATTATTTTAAACTGATTTAAATCTGAAAATTCTAGTGCCTTCCAACCAGTATAAATAAGAACCTAGCGTCCTCACCTTTATTCACGCAAAATTTCAAGGAACCTAACAAAGCTTTATCAGTCTTACTCTTCAAATTCGGAAAATAAAATTTTAGGGTTTCAGGTAACAAATTATAGATGTTTATTAGTTTATTTCTAATTATGTTCTCCTCCAATCTTTTAATTTCCTAATCTAATCCAAATATACAAATCCCCTGTTGTATATATCTAAAATGGGAAGGTCTGAAAGGGATTGTTGAAGGCATTATAAATCCAGAAGAAGGAAAAGCTAAAGACCTACAGTGGGTGGAAATATTAGTCGTTCTATTTCAATAATTGAATAGTGTAGTTTGGCCTTGGGGAATTTTGGTTTACGAAAACATCACTTTAAAAGCCCTCAAAATTCTCTTAAAACGAGATGTCAATTCTTAGGTTGGTATCTTAATTATTTTTATATTAATATAACAGGAGCTGCGTAGATTTATAATTTTAGTGTTTTTAACTTGTATTCTAATTCTTTCTCATTTTCTTTGGATTTGATTAAGGGTTTTGTTTGGGAAATAGGATGAAAGGTATGAATTCTTATTTGTAGTTTGCACCGATTATTTACACAATTTGAATTGAAATTCTCTTGTCAAATTCTATGCAAAATGAAGTTGAATATAGCAAAAAATAATAATTGAATTGTAAGTATATATCATTATTGTTGGTTTATCCTATTGTTTTAGTATAAAATAGATTAGTTTGAATTATATTGTATGCAAGTTTATTGATTGGTTTTTTGGATATCTGATTTATGGTATATTGACAGTGTGGAAATAGGAATTTTATAATTTTGAAATTGTTGACATTTAAACGCAAGATTAGGGCGTATTCTCGCACGCATAGAAATTTCTAGGCGTATACTTATATATACGTATGTATTTATGTATGTATGTAGGTATGTATGTATGTATACATACATGTATATGTATATATATATGTATATGCATATGTATATGTGTGTGTATGTGTATATGTATATGTTAGCGTAAATGATGTAATCATAATGTGTTAATTGCATAGTTAATAGGCTATTAATTGTTAGTAAATCACCCTTAGGAAAGCAATTAATTATAAAGGTGAAATAAGAAAAATTTCTTATAAATGCGAAATAATAGATTCGGTGAGATATGTGAGACGTCATTGTGGGGTAGGGTCATAATATGAAGGACCTGCTTTAGGGATCAAAGGTATTAAGTGGCTATGTGAGGGCACTCCTCTTCTCTATGTAGGATGTAGTAAATGGTCGAGATTATTGTTTAGGCATGGTAGAGAATATCTGAGGAAAGGGCACGCTTCTATAGGAAGTATTAAGTGGCTAAAGATATTCCATGCAATGTAAGCTAGATAGCTACCAGTGAGGAGTTTGCCTTGGAATAGGTATTAAATGACGGGGACCTACCTTAAATGAGGTATTAATCGGTCGGAGTTTTCCTAATTCCCATGATAGGTATTAAGTAACTTGGGTACTATCTCTTACATTGGTAGGACATTCTTAATGGTAGACATGAAATTTTGGGTTAAAAGCGTAAGGGCCATGGAACCATTTACATTTGGATGCCTTGGAGCTTGTATTTGGAAAGATTTATGGTGTAGATAGTATAAAAATAGAATAAAAAAGACATATTCCTATTTAAGTTATATTGCCTAAGTACTATAACAGTAAGGCTTGAGATTTTTAATCACTAGATATATGTTGTTCTGACTCCCTAATCATTACAATGAAGGTTAGGAATGACGACGCTAAAAGGGGAGGCATGGAGGATACTTGTAGCAGTTATCTATTTATCTACTCATTTTATTTTTTTGATGTACCCATTGAAAACAATGATATATTTTGAAATGTTGTAATGCAGATATGTGACGGTTGCTATTGATTTTATGTTATGGATTTTTATGACATTTTGAATTTTGAATGAACTGGGTACTGTTGCTATTATTATATTTTATTCTTGTACTATGAGATATGAATGAGTAGATAAGTTGCTCTATATTGTTCTTTTCTTACTAACCAACAACCAGCTATGGAATAAGCCTAAGTTTTGACGGCCCTTTTTATGGGTAGAAATTTTGGTCCTTTTCAGGGTGGTTGTGACAAATTAGGAGGACAGGGGCACTAATTCAATATCCTTTTTCTGTTTTTTGAAATTTCTGATTTTACTCTGTCACTCTACTAGATTCTCACCGAGTTATAAGCGTCGCATTGTAAGGACACAGTTTGTAAAATCTTTAAAAATCATTTACAAAATACAAGTGGACATAGGCCATAGATAGTCGAACCACTATAAATTGTTGTATATGATTTACTTCGATTTTAATTTCTTTATTTTATTCTTTATTTAATTGTAATTGTTTATTTGTCTAACTTTTGGTGCAAACATTTTTGTGCTTTCATTGGCTAAACTTGAACTTCTCACTGATTGGATCTACCTTCAACCTTTCGATTGCTATAATCCACAAAGTAGATCTACAGGTTCTTCTTAGAAGGTCCATATTACATAGATTTCCTTAAAATCTATCCTTGGGTCTACATAAGCAATGGCACCTTGGAATGTAAGAAAAATTCTACTACCTCCAAAACCCTTTAGCAACGCTGGGAATGATGGCTCCTAACATGAAAGGAAAACAATCAGCCTCATGCCAAAGAATTCAAAGTGCATCAGAAATGGTTACCAGGGTTGATTTGGATAGGATGTGAGGGAAATGAACAAGAAGCTGATGGAAAGCTAGAATGCTATGATGAAGTAGATGGAAAAAATATGGAGTTAATGACCCAGCCATCCCAAGGCCATAGGAAGAAAAGAAAGGAATTATCACCTTCCAATTCAGTTAATATAGTTCCTCCTCATCACGTATAAACCATAGGGATGGAAAACAGAAAAAGAAGAGCAAGGAAGTTGGGAGTTCGAATGTTGGAGTTGGAAAAACCTAGAATGTTGAAAGATAAGTTGGCACTAGATTTCCCTAAAAACTCAGTACTAATCCTAACCATTGAGCTGCGAATAATGATGTTTTGGTTGATTTGAAAGATGATGTTGATGTTGATGATAGCCCTATTATTATTGGCTAGAATGGTGGAGTTGAGATGACTGTTGTTGATCCATCACATCGAAAAAATAAAAATAGGCCAACTGGATGAATGGTTCTCCCAAAGACAGGAGAACCTATCTATCATGGAACCAGTAGAGGCCATTTGTAGAGCCAAACACTCTGGGCAGGCCATAATGATCATTATCCAGCTGATCCCATAGAACCATTGTTTTTAGTTGACATGGTGTGGAAGCTCGTAAATGAATACTAGCATGGAACTAATGATGACTAGGGTTATTCTCCTGGCAAGTACCCATTCACTGAGGAGATTTTGTGGGAGGAGTATCCTAGGAGATTCACCATGCCTATGATGCCATCTTATAATGGAATGAATGATCCAAGATAGAATCTCTTAAAGTATAAATAGTACATTGATAGTGCCAGGGTAACAGACGCCGTCTACGAAGATGTTTTCCAAAATTTTCAAAAAGAGGTACGATATTGTTCGCTCGACTACCGCCTAAGATTTATATCATCACTTGACTAGTTGGTTAGAAGATTTGTGGTGCAGTTCAGATTGCATGATGCATGCCCTAAAGATCTAATGCCTTTTATTTAACATTTTTTAGACTCTTGAGGAGTCTCTGGAAAAAAATTCTTGAGTAAGTTTAATATGGCAGTGAATGAAGTAAGCAATGCTAAGGAGGATTTTGTATTGATCGATTTGACAAGAGAGATGCATTCAAAAACAGATCTGCGTATGTGGCTGAAAAAGAAACCGCCGCCAACCATGGAGGAGCTCTATATGAAAACGACCTATATTTATACTTGCAGATATGGCAGCCAAAAAGTTTGGTGGAAGGCAGTCAACCGAGGTAGTACAAAGTAATGTTGCTATGAAACAGTCCTTTGAGGGCAATGGAAATGTTGTTATTAATATGGGAAACTAGAATAACAACTAAAAGAGAAGTAATCCGAAGGTTGGAGGTAGGCAACTAGACTTTAAGAAGCTTCTAAGGTATCTAAAACATTAGGTTACACCTGGTTGAATGATAACGTCGAGAATATCTACCTTGTGATGCAAGATCAAAGGACAATATAAAGCTAGCTCAAAAGGAGTCGATAAAAGGAGAGAAAATGTATGGAAAATATTCTTGCTTCCATGACAAGCAACGACACAATACTAACGAGTTTAAGCATTTGCGAGACTTAATCGAGGACAAGATTTGCGAAATGAAACTTTAAAAATATATGTGAGCTTTATAGGACGGCGAGAAAGGAAATGTTCAAACCTAGAGGCAGATTCTTAAATGGGACTAGGCTGGACCTGGTGAAGGTGAACCTAGGCTGCTTGGGAAAAGACATGTTATTAATATGATCAATGGTGGACTCGTCCTATTTAGAAGAGATTCAAAGGTATAAGAGTTCTCTGAAGCATGAGGTCCAGGGTAGATTCTTTGCTGTTGAAGATGGAGCTCCGACAATGTAGCTTAAAACGATTGATAGATGTCATAGTGTTCAAAAATCATGATGTTGATAGGATGGAAGCTCCAACGCTTGATCTTCTGGTGCTAATGGCTATGGTTGGGCCGACAAGTGTGAAGCGAGTGCTTATGGGAGCTCAGAAAATAATTAATTTAAGAAGAGTTTTATCAAATATTTATACTTTCTAATAAAAGCAAAGTTACTTTAAAACAAAAAATAAACCCCTTTTATTTCCTTTAAGATAACATTCGCTAGTATAATAACTTTTCTCTAAAGATAATAATTTTAAAATAATTTTAGAGCATTTACATATGTTCATATATTAGAAAAAGATGTCACGACCCATCTTCCATCTACCAAAAAGACGCATCATGATTTAAGAAAGAAAGGGCTAGAAGAAGAAAAGATAGGAAAGAAGAAACTCAACAACAATAGATTCTCACAGCGGAACGAATGAAATATAATATATCACATAAAATATTACATAGTATCATATACATCAGAGTTACACAACCTATACAACTCGTATTAGATAGTTATAAACACTCGTCTAAGTACATAACTCAAGTACATCAGCACAATACAGACCCAATGGCTAGCACAGAGGAACCACAATAATATCTATACGCTGAAGCCTCCTGCTCCAAATCTCTTCCAGAATTCGTCCAGTTAACCTGAATCCCTCATCTACTCAATACAAAATTGAGTACCCAATAGTTTAATAAAACATAAAATAAACACTTGGTTCAGACATGGGTCTGGTGTGAGTAAACGGTTTAAAGTTGCTTAACTTTTTGAAAATTCTTTGAAAGAAAGGCATCACGTAAGACTTCCCACACATAAACATGGAAAAGTTTTTACCTTACGCTAACCAAAACATTTAATAGGAAGTGATATTATAATAGGGTCTAGGGTTTTCAAGTAAATAGAAAATACCGAAATTGTTACGTTTATTAAATTCCAGCAACTGGGCACAAAAGTGGGTAATACAATCAAAACCGTAAAGGGTACGTAGGAAGAATGGGTTTCCATCAATTGCAGGGCTACTGGGGTACCGTCCGTCACAGTACGAGGTCTAGATCACTGTACCGAGGATCCACCCTAATTCCCCTGCAACACAAGGCCGAAACCATCCCTTATTGGACAGTCTCGAACAAGACCACCCCGTAGTTGGTGCGACCAACCACACACTAAGCCGAAATAGAAAGGGACCTCTAGAAAGGGGTAAATCTCATCCTACTTGGGCATAATCCACTTAACCTTGCTGCACCTCCCCTGTTTTAGCCATTCCCAGTTGATGAGGCTTGAGGCTACGATTACCTTTATAGAACACATCTATCTGAGAATGCTCATTGTCCACCTGACGATGTTCTGAAAGCATTCAATCCATACAAGTTCATTTCAGGTTCGAACGAAAACCGAAGGCACTATCTCATTGCACTCATTTTGGAATCACCCTCAGAGTCAACGATCATAGCCCTTGCACTCTGAATCACCATCTCGAACCTGAAAGTACTATCATCGTCAAACTCATCATGGAATCACCCTCAGAGTTATACTGACGAATAGTTCTTACACTTCGAGTCTTCACTACGCTCTTTACTTGGATTCACGACCTAATGTTTAATATGGATCAATGTGGTTTTCGGATATCGAAATATGGAAACCGAATCCCGATCTCACCGAAATCCAAAACGCCATTTTAATGTCCAAGTTATTTAAGGGTTTAAACAATTAAACTTACATTCAGAATAACACAAACAGATAGATGATTTACATTATCACAGATATATAATCCATATTATCTAAATCAACCAAACATCTTACATCTTAAAGCAGCACATATCACATATCAGAGATTTCACTTCCAAATCATCCAATATCAATCATCCAATTTCAATCATCCATAAGCAGGTTTGATTAACTCTTAATCAATTTGATTAACCTTTGATTAAATTAATTATTAACCTTTAATCACTTGGATTAACTTAATCCTGCTTACTTAACGCTAATTAATTACAAAAAATTAATCAATCGTCTCTTAATGATCTTCCTTAATTAATCTTCCTTGATTAATTATCCGTTAATTACATTAAGTAATTATCCTTAACCATTTACAGTAATTAACTTTTAATTACTATCATTAATTACATTAATTAATGATCCTCCATTTACTTCCATCAATTAATTAACTATAAATAATTACATTAATCCTTAATTAATTACAATTAATCAATCATACTTTAATTAGTTACTTCCATTAATAAACCTTGATTAATCTCATTAATTTTATTAATTAATGATCCTCTAATTACTTCATTAATTAATTAACCTTTTAATTAATTAATCACCTTCATTAATTAGTCTTAATTAATCATAAACAGTAATTAATCATCTTATAATTACTTACCTTAATTAATTAACTCCTTAGTAAATTATATTAATCCTTTAATTAATTACATTAATTAATCCTTAATTACTTCATTAAGTAATTATTAATTAATAATTCTTAATTAATTACTTTATTAATTAATTATCTTTTTAATTAATTACATTTAGTAATTAATCTTAAATTAATCACATTTATTAATTAATTAATCACATTAATAAATTAACCAAATTAACTAAGTAATTAACCCTTAATTACTTCCATAAGTATTTATCTTCCAATTAATTTCATTAGTTAATTACTCTCTTAATTAATTCCCTTAACAAGTAATTAATCACATTATTAATTAACCTTAATCCTTTAATTCATTAATTACTCTTTAATTAATTAACTTTCAAATCAATTATATTAATTAATCCTTTAATTAATATCATCAAGTGATTAACCCTTAATCACTTCCATTCAATTACTTCCATAAGTAATTTTCCACTAATTACTTCCATAAGTAATTTCTCTTCTTAATTATATTCAGTAATTATCCATTAATTACTTCATTAAGTAATTACACTTAATTAATCATAAGTGATTTATCTTTGATTGATTAGACTTATTAATTAACCTAAAATTAATTACATTAATTAATCATCACTTAATCTCTAATTAATTCATTAACCATTCACTAATTACTTCATTAAGTAATTATTCTTAATTAAAAATAGTAATTAAGCTTAAATTAATTTCATTAATTAATTTTCTTAATTAATCTCAACTTACCTAACTAAGAATAAACTTGCATTTATACTAAATATCTTCATTAAGACTATTTTAGAAATCAACTTGAAATATGATTTTACTTTTAAAATCAAACAATTCAAACACTTAATTTTTAAATACACTTAAAATCTTTGAATACCCTTTTCAAACATATTAAATTAGATTAAAACAATATTTAACTTTGAAATCCAAATGTCATATCCATTAAACTTATTCATTTAAAATAAATTTTAAAATCAAATTTACATTCCTTTATAATTTCTTTGAATGTAACTTTAACTTGGAACACATATTTCAATCTCATTTGAATTTCTTAAATCTTGATCAAATATTTTAAATTGAAAATATAATGAATTCAAAATTCAAAATCAATTTAACTAACCACTTTAAATAAACAATCTTGTACATTTGAATTTAAAATTTTATAAAATTAAAGTACCCTTAAAATTCGATTTCCACTTGTTTGAAAACTTGTTTACAACTTAACCCTTAATTTCTTCTTACAGAACTTTGACTTAAAAATTTACAGGCTTGATTATCTTCCTACAAAACTTGCATCTACTCTGCTCATATATACATAAAATCATACCCGAGTTAACCCTTCAACAAACCCGAGCTAACCCCTCAACAAACCCGAGCTTACGTTCGAGACAAACCCCCACTCAAAAACTTCGAGACCATCGTGTGAAAAATCGAAGAAATCCCAAGCTCGTCCTTCGTTCCCAAACCCAAACTTTCGCCAGACACCGGAATCGTGCACGTACACCGGCAACTCCGGCCATCGTCGATCGTCGCGATGCTCCTCAACAACTCCACGAACCCACGCGATCACGAATACAAACCCAGATTCGAAGATACAACTCAAAATTGAAAACGAGCCTTTCGAACAAAATCTGGAATCAAACGCAGACGACAAATCATCTCATCGTCGATGATCATGGCGACCGAAACTCACAGGCTTCGCTCCAGAGCTGCAACACGTCCCCACGCAGAGCGATCTTTCCCATCGCAATTGCACCCCACTCCTCGTCAACGAAGAAATAGTCTCATCAACGTAGACAACCCAAACCCAATACAAAACCCTACTCGACCCAAATCCGCTCGACTAAGCAGTAGAAATTTTTTCCAGTATTTTCCCACATGCATCCTCTGACCAACCACCTTCGACCAAGGTGTCACCTCCGATCATCACGCCGATCAATGGCAAACCACCAAAACACCCAATTCGAACAACACGCGAATTCTCAAGAATTACTGATCTAAAAATTATAAAATGCATATCAAAATTCACGATTTCAATCATGATTACATTCATGTAATCCAAATTAGAATTTAAGGTAGTTGATTTTTTTAACAAAAATTTTAGTTTTACTATTAATCCCCTATTTAAAATTATCTGTTGCATTCAAAATCATGAAACTTTTTTTGTGATCTACATTATACATTTTAAAACAATTTTCATTTACATATTCAAGGCTAATATGGATCTAATAAAATATTTACTCACCAGGCATGTATAAACAGAAAGCAGAGGATATGTTCTTGTTTCCTGGAATTGCATATTTGAATTTTTGCTTAGCCGTTGAAATTGAATTCTTTGCATGCCTGTAGATCTTTGATTTAAATGTTGAAACTTGCTGTTAAACTTGATTTAGTTGCCTGATCTTCTATTTGTTTTCAGATTTGAATTTCATAATTCAGCTTTGAAAATGTTTTGAGAATTGTTACATTCTTTGAAAATTTGCTATGAGGATTTTTATTAGATTTTGGCAAAATGTATGCTGGTTTAATTTTTGGTTTTGAAAATTTCTTTTTTTAGCTGAGAATAGAAAAGATATTTAAGAAAGGAAGAAATGTATGTTTTATAAACTTAGTTATGATTTATTGAAAATTAAAGAAAATAAAATTTCATTTGAATGACACTTGTTTTCAATGCTTACATTTGTCCACTTATCTCTTAATTACCTTACATATGTTACATATATGTATATTATGTTAACACTTGTCTTTATGTATTTTATATAAACTTTTATTTAATATAAATGTAAATATAAAGCCTTTTAAATTAACTTTTCTATTTAATAACACTTATCTCAGTACATACATATAAATTACTTTTAAAAGAACAAATTATATTCAAATAAAATCATATACATATATTCTTAAATCCAAAAAATTATCTTGATTGTTTAAGAAATATAAATTAAAATTCCAAATACCATTTTCTAAAAATCATTATTAAATTATACTTTTCAAATTATAATATATATATATATATATATATATTAAAATTTGAAACACTTTAATTAAATTCAAACCAAACTTCAATATATACAAATATATATACTTTTTTTTAAATAGAAAATATTTTTTAGATTAATTTGAGAATTATTATATTAAATTTCAAAACAACTTCAAATCATAACATATACTATACATTATAAATAGAATCTATTCTTATTAGTTTTGAAAAATAAATCTTATTAATTTTAAATTGATAGAAAGATATAAATCAATATTGCCAAATTAAGTATTTATTAACTCTTAAAAGATTAAATTACCAATTTAAATTAAAATTATAAAGGAAATTATCAATTCAATTTCATTATTAATAATGATTATTAAATTGATATTGCCCAAAATTCTGGGTCGTCACAAAAGAATAATAAAGAAGTTGAAGTAAAATAGAGAAGTACAAATACTATTTTTGAAAAAAAATATCATAGAAATCCAAAAGGTTTGATTAAATATCATTTTCCAAATGAAAACCATTTCTAAATAAAGATAATTGATAGTATTTCAGATTATTATAACGAGGCCAACAACTACTATATTACTTAACCAATGCTATTACCGCCATTTCCACTAAAAAGATCCAGCTTTAAATATATGTCAGTGTCATATCCAATATGACCAACTATCAAATCTTGACACTTAATAATCTATATAAAAGGTATATAATTGAAAATAAAAATCATAAAGACCAAAAATTTGGGCTTCTCTATGAAAATTTCCTGTATTCCGTTTTGAATGTCATTCACATTTTAATAGAGAAAATTTCAATCAAACAACCAATAAATCATTCCAGCGCAAAAATGATTATTTTGTCTACTGTATATCAATTATCTGAAATGGTGAGTTCAACTAACCGAAATTCTAGCAGATGCTTAAGCATATGTCCGATAACCTACAATTTCACTTGCTCCAAATTTGACGAAACTAGTTCCGTTGCATTACAATCGCCATTATGAATGCAATGAAAAAGATCACATCTCAGTTGACACTCGTATGAGAAAGATATACATTTTCAAGTTATATTATTAAATTATATTAGTTTATACACTAATCACTTTTTCAAAAATAATTTCCCTTTTTATTTCAAATCCATCTTCTTCTCAAAACAACTCTCTCTCCAAAAACAAATACCTGCATAACGACATAACCATGCATGACCAAGCTCCGACATGAAGCATTGCTCCACTAAACAACAAACGATGACCACTACTGAACTCCCCTTCACAACCTCTACCTTCCCAACACAACCAAGATAAGCTTGACATCCTCGATCGGTAACCGACCTAACACCTCAAATTGCAAACCTAAAATGCCCCACGTCTCATGTCCATGCTCTTCACCCCAAATTCGGCCCATAGGCGTTGTTTACTACACCTCGCCCAAATCCATCCTCCATTTAGCATCACGCTTTCCAATTCTGAACAAAACCCAACCCAAATTTACATAAAACTACCGCTACTCACAAAACCTCACTGTACCTAACCAAACACCCCTAGAAATGTGGATCTAGTTCAAACAAAACCAAAGATCCTTAATTTGAATTTTTTTCATTGAGTGAATTATTTAACAATGATTTTTAAAGATCTGATTTAATTTTTCTTAGCTTATAGGATGTGATAGAAAGAAAAGTGAAAGAGAAAAGAAACTAAAGTGGATTTAATTTTTTTAGTGCTTGATTTTGGTTATATAAATATTTCCAGCACTCAGTTGCACAATATTTCATTTGCGTACCAATCATGAACGATAAAACAAAAATACGATCATGCACAAAAATTTGGTATGATGTCAAAGTGATAATAATGTACACTGGTCATCTATTTTTGTAAAATTTTGAAAATACCATCATTTGCCGAAAAATTGTCAAACGGAAAATTTAAATATATTCCAAATTAAAATTATGAAAAAATCCTGCCTATTAAATAAAAATACTACAATAAAAATCAAGTAGTTTTATAAAAAATTGATTTTCTTCTTATTTATTAAATTTGGATAAAATCTGAATACTTAAATAAAAATATTCTCATTCAAAACTTAAAATTTTTAGATAGTTACTGTTTCCCAAGAACTGGACGCAAACACCCAAGAATAGTTTTTATCAAGAAGTAAATTAAGAAAAGTAAAATTAATATGAGTAAATGAATAAGCAAGCAACATTGAATAAGCGTTAATCAAAGATACAGAGATTTATAATGGTTCGACATTGCATGCCTAGTCCACTTTGAAGATAATAATTTATTGCTCTCTAATGAATCTGATTACAATAGTAGAACAAAGCTGGCACTTGATTACAATTGAGCCTGGAGTAATAAGAAACGTAAATGATCCTGAAAATAAACCAATAAGCTTGTATTTATAGGTGAGATGACGAGATATTTTACTAAGATTTCAATAGAGGGTTCTCCAGGTCCTTAGGGAACCAACATAACGATTGGTGATCATGACTTGATGTTTTAGAACTGTGAGTACAAATTACATCAATCTTTTTTATTTCATCCGATTGACACATGATCATTTGTGAGGGGTCCCATATGCCTTTAGAACTCGCTCCCAAAATATGAAGTCATTTTGAGTTGCAATTTGAGAGATATGGATCAATCTTCATCGAATATGGCACATTGGCAATCTTATACTTATCCTTCCGAATGATCGGTGAAAATATAATTTCTTGGGTTTTGTCCTATGATCATTCTTGTAGGCTCCACTCTTCAATATATCGATGCTCTGAAAGTTTCAAATGTATTGTCATTGTGGATTTTGAGATATCGCTCTTCATTGATTTGTGCTGTTTTATGGATGATTTGTGCTGTTATATGGATCATTCTCGATCGATCTATATAAATCCTTACTTTGTCCATAACTCGAGCATATGAACTCCGATCGACTCAAAAATATGGAATGTAGCTTCACAGGGCTACATCTGTCACTCAATACTAATTGCACCTTGATTGGGCCATGGTCTGTATATGCTCGACCAACGTCAATAGTATATACAACTAATTCTCAAGGCTGGTAACCATCCGTTTCTAGACAAGTCAACGATATCAGACCTTACCAAAAGGTGGAATAATACTCTCCCCCTTCAAGGTACATCTTGTTCGAACATGATATGCTTTGAAAAGTCACAAACTTCAATGTCAAAAAAGGATTCCATTTAGGTCATTGAATGGTCATTATCCTTTTGTTGAGTCCCTTTCTTGTTGAGGGTTGCAATTCCCTTATTCTTTGTGATGATCGGTTTAATTCTAATAGTATAAATACAGAATCACAACTTGTTGATGGTCATCTTGATTTGGTTCTAGCAATTTCTAAATTTCAGCAATCTGATTTTAACTTTTTTCCAGTCAATTTTAGGTCAACATTCAATTTCTATCGATTTCAAAAAATTAAACTTTAGAACATATATTGGTCCATATACATTCCTATACCCGACACATGATCACAATTGCACGTCCATGGGTTACCATCAAGTTTCAAAGTTATTTCTTATTTGTATGAACGATCATGACCGACCGTTTATCATTGAATGGATTTTCGTACCCATCTATTTACAGTATTTGACGTTTTATATATATATATATATATATTGAATCTCGGTCGATTATTACTAAATTTTGGATCGTTTTAGAACGATCAGTGCACTTTCAAGGCTACAAAGATCGACTTGCCTATTCATATAAAAGTATTCCACTTACCAACTTCCATTCCCACTTCTCACTTTCGTATCATTCAACCCTTTACTAGAAAAGAAATGCAAATTATCCTCTCTTTTCTCCTCCATCATTCAATACAATGATCCCAATCTTGTGAAACTTGAATTAATCCTCCTCCATACTAACCATTGTTGTACCTGCTCTTTGGATCTCACTTCGATTCGAATTCAAATATATATTCTTTTCTTAGATCTCAAATTTAGGAAGGTATTCAAATTTAGGAAGGTTAATTCAACCATGCTTTTTGATTTTGGCTTGAGACTCTCGGTTTCATTAACTTCGTGATATTAAAATTGAATAGTGGATTGGTTGAAGGTTGGAGCACACAAAAATTAGAGGAGATTGCGGTCGCTGTAGATCATTTTTGGGGAAGATAAAATAATAGTAGAACAATTGTTTTGAGTAGAGTATATTTTTAGATGTGGATCATTTTGAATGATCGGTTGTGCCCCATACTTAATGAATTTTGAAGTGGATAAGTTGTTTATTCTGATCGTTCTTGAATGGGAGTGGAGGAAAATGATCGGTTGAAATGTTTTTTCAAATAATCGATGCAAGGTGTTGAAGTAACGATCAGATAAAGGGGTTATCAGGAATGATCTGATGGAATGAGGGAGTGAACGATCAGTGAGAGTGTTTTTTTATGGACGATCGATCTTGTTTGGGGAACGATCGGTTATCAGCAAATGAATTTTTGAAAATGGAACTTAAACAAGTGAGCTTAAACTAAATGACGAGCTTCGCCCTTGCATACTTGAATGGACATTCAAATTTTCATATGACTTGAACTGCACATTCGTAAATATATGAATTTGAACTTTGGCATGAACTAATGCCTTGGATAATTCCTTTAAAGCTCATTTGTGCCTTGAACATAAAATTCTAACTTTTATTTGCTGACAATCGATCGTAAAAATCAATCTGCATCATTCCCTAATGACATAGAGAAATGGTTGAGATGGTCAAGAATGATGGCCACTTTAGTTGAACCTCAAAATCTTGCGTATTTGCTGTCTTTAAGTTCATAAAACTTATTACCGTACTGTATAACACTTCACTGCACCACACTTGCACTCACTATGCACTGGGGTATACAGGTTACTTTAGCTAATCATGACTTTTACTATGATTAACAGTAATGGGTTCTAGGTGTTCGGGGAAACCTATAGCTATTCCAGTTAGATCATCTTCTCGGTAGGAAAATCTCAACATGGAATCAAGTTCTATAATCGAGTCTGATAATCTACCATCTCGTCATCATTCGGAAAACCCAAAAAGCCCAGGCCCACAGTCTGATTTTTCTTCTGCAGCTCCCATTTTTCTACCAAAAGTTGTTGATCCTGCTCCCAACACTCTGAAGGATGTAGTTATTATGAAGGATCCTACTGATTCCGTAGAATCCAAATTAAGGAAGATGCTCTTTGCTGAATCTGCATAAATCATGGAATTCCTTCTGACGATGTATTGGTTCTGTCACAGGTCGATAGGGCTCATAGACCTCCAAAAGGATATACGGCATGCAACAAACTCATGTACTAGGCTGGATGCATCTCGATATTTAAATTAGACATCTAAGAAATTCTCCATCAATTGAGGATAACTCTAGCACAACTTCATCTGAATGGCTGTGCTCTTCTCAATTGTACTTGTATGGTATTTATGGAGTTCTTACATCGTCCTCCGACCATCGATGACATTTGGTTCATATTCACTTTCAAGCGACGGACCGAGTGTATTTCATTTACATTTCTTTAGTCAGTGAATAAGTGTGGAATTCTAACTAACGCATGGAATAAATTATGCACTTTTGAAAGCGAGTGGTTCTTTGTATGATGTCCTCCCGGTTTTGCTCGACAATAGTTGGAAAGATGTAAGCGTTATCCATCATTTTTATATGGGCGTAGAAAATAGATATCCAGGCCATACGCATGACTAAGTAATTCTTTTTACAGGCAATGTCGCATGGCCTAGTGGTAATCTTTATAAGGAGGGGGTCACAACTCTCAAAAATGCACCACCTGAAAATAGGAATGTCGAATATCATCTCACGGACGAACGCCATGTTACTTTTTTGATGGAAGAGGGTTTAGCATTGGGCTAACAAAGTTACTAAAGATGCAGGGGTGAGACCATGTGCGGTAGCCTATCCAAAGGGCCATCGAGTCGATCTCGTCGTGTCCTAGGCAATGGGTGCTCAGGAATTCACTGATACTAATGTCAAAGGAGATAAAGTCAATGTGCTTAGTCGCAATAACGATAGAACTATTCTTGGAGCTAAGGCTCGATCCCCGTAGACCTCACAGCCTTTGGCTCTTGATAAAGTAGAAAAGAAAATATTTGTTTATAAATTTCCCAAAAATAGTCTTTCTGATCAACTCAAGTTGTCGATGACTCCCAAGGTTGTTCAAGATGAATCCTTTTCTCAGCCATCGAAGTATTCAAGTCTGCCGCTTGATTCGTTGTCTGGTCTGCCAATATCGCACGACCTTGATGCTTTCCACTTCACTAACGGGAGTACTGATGGGTCGTAATTTCCACCATAACTAGCATTTAAATTCCAACTTCTAAATGGGAAATTACTCCAACTAGGAAACCTCATGCATCTGGTCCGTCGGAGGAAACACAAGGAACATGCACCCCTCACATTGCATTGTGCTCAACTTGTGTCCTTTAATGCGTGAAGTTGATTTGCTTTTTTTCCTTTGTGGGAACCATGGTGAAGAAAAGGAATAAGTTCGATTCCCTTTGGGATATACACCACTAGTCCTTTGGTTCATTCTTTAGCTTGTACCTTCAAGGTGGTAGTTGAGAGTATTATGATTCTAGTTATCACTTTAATCGGGATAGAGGTCACCAAGATAGAGCGATATGGACAAACCATCTTAAGATAAGCATCGATCAAGATCTTGGTCCCCTCCTCCAAAGGTTTTGGGTAAGCCAACTGATCGTTGGGACCTACATGTCGATCCCTCTCGTGGTCCACTCCCATTTCAGTTCCTTCTCATTCTAAACGGTCTAATTATCATCGTCGCCATAGCGAACTTGTTGTTGCTCACATGTCCGGCAACGAAAGCACTGAAGTCGGAATCTCCGACTAAGATCCTTTGGTCGATCCTGTTGCTCGTATGGCACAGCTTTGAGAAGAGTATCCAAACCTATGTTTTATAGGGTTCTTTTCCCATCTAATCTAAAGAAGGTCCCGAATCATACCCAATAAATGACTATCAATTGTGCTACTGATATCCACAAGTAGAACCATTAATAGATGAAAGTAGTGGAGAAGATGTCAAAGTATCTTTCGATCATGCGGCGAAAATTGAAAAGTTAACACTCTAGGAAGCTTAGAATAAAATAAATATCGATACTTTGAAAAACGAGTTAGATACTTCTAGGACCTCTCAAGCATAGGTTGAGGGTAATGCTAATGTTGTCGTCAAATCTATGGAGGAGATGAAGTCTAGATTTGGTCCATGTGTTACATCATCGAAATCAAGAAATTACACTCGAAAGAGATACAAATCGAAGTAATGAATCGGCTACCTTGAAGGAGATAGTAGAACTAAATACAACGCTCGAATACATAAACAAGGAAAATGATGATGCTTAGAAAATTGCTCAAGATGCTTGTAATAAGTTGGTGAATGTTAAACTTAAGAGAGATACGACCGTTAAAAGGGCTAAAGATGTTGATGCACTCCTTTAGTGCGAAGTAGAAGCTGCCAAGTATTAGGTTAGGGAAGAGATGGTGAACGAGCTTGACTCACTTCTTATTCTTTACAGTGCCAACGTTCTCTTGGCGATGATTATCCCTACCAGCTCTGCCGTGCTTAGGAATTTCTTGTTGTAGAGGAAAACAAACTCCTTAACACCGAGGAAATCAACCTATCCCACTTGAAGGTGAAATGATATTGGGTGATGAATCCAAAAGACCGCCTGACATTCATCTTTACGGTTCAGAAAGAATCTACTAATACCTCTTTACATGAAGTGGGTGAAGGATGCGGGTCGGGACAACCCGAAGTTATAGCTAAATTGCCCCCCAGCATCTTAGGATATCCTTAGCTCCATGGAAAATTCTTTAACCATTCCAGTATGATCTGGACAAGCCTCAGCTTTCTCTAATTTTGGAGCAATTTTGAGGGTATTTCGGCTCAATTTGGGAGCCATATAGAAGAAGGTATTTTGCCAACATATTTCGTATGTCAAAAGGTTGGGTTGTTATCAGTTTATATTTCTAATCTTTTCCCTTGTTTTTACATAGCTTTAAATTTATCAGGTGTCATCTTCCATCATCGTAATAGCCTCACATAGGGATACAAGCGGCCGTGATAGAATCCACTAAAGTTATAACTTCAGCCATTGCTCAAGGTGCTAAAGAGCAACCTTCATTGTCGATGATTAATTCATGGAGGCACTGCTCAAGGAAGAAGGGGACCCTTTCCACGAAATTTCTTTTGATGAGGATGTCATAATCACAGGCTCCTCCCACCCTACCAATGAGATTAACATGAAAGATCGTGTTGAGAAGAAAGAGTTATTGAAACGGAAGACGAAAACTGAGCCTGTTGATATAGATTTCAACGAGCCGATTCCTATCCCGCTTCAAATAATCCCTCCCGATGGGCCAATTCCACGATATGAGGTCCCGCTGCTTCCGGTGTTGTGAGCGCCTCGATCTCTCTTGCTTCTAAGGATGATGCTACCTTGATCACAATAACTAAAGGTATTTCTTTGAAGAAAAGCCGAGGTGGAAAAGAATCGAAGAGAGGGCCGAGTAGCAGTTTGGATGGAGCCACTCCCAAGAAACAAAAGAAAGAGAGGAAATCTAAGAAATAATCATTAGTTTGATGTGATTTTTGAATAACTTGGATGGTTACTTTTTTGTTGGTCATGTTTTTATGGGTACGACCCCCACTTTTAATTCTTATCTTGGATAAATTTGTGTTGTGAACTGCAATTTTGGTGTGAATAAGAATTCTTTTATTCTTCTGTAGAATTACTATACATTCTTCTTTAAAGGATTGAGCTAAAACATTTTCCATTTAATATATTTGTGATTCATTTTCTCGCTAGGTCGGATATCGACCCGATTTATCCATCCTAAGGCCTCCCTGAGGTCATGGCCTTGAGTCGTATGATACACTGGGCTTAAGCGTTAGTGCAACGCCATCAAATTTAGCAGTTTGATTAATTGTAATTTTACCCACAGTCTCAGTTTGACTAAGTTATATAGTGGATGGACGATCTCCATCCTTAGCAAGTTTATACTACTTTTAGTTTCAATCCGAAGTTTATGAAATTGTGAGTGGTTGAACCACACTCGTCTATTTTTTTATACTCATATCCGCACTTAGGAATAAGAGTTAGTTAGTCGGAGGTCAGACCATACCCTTTTTTCATTTATGCTCATATCTACACTCTAGGAAAGAGAGTCATTTAATCGGTGGCTAATCGCACCTATTTTGCATTTATTATCTTATCCGCGCTTTAGGGAAATGAGTTAGTTGGGAAACTATCGAGTTCAGATCCCTTTGGTTAGTCGTTTGGCCCCCAAGTATGGGGTTTGACTCGGCATGTGTCCGGTCGAATCTCAATCAGTCTCGAGTAATGTTGGTCCTATCAAACAATAGGATTTAAAGGGTCGTATATCGCAACTAACATGTACTACAATGATTGGTCATAGATATGGTAGAAAATTCAAAGCTCTATTGTTGAATTAAAATAAATGATATAATTTGTCTTATTACATATTTGAAAAACTAAATGCTAAGGTAAATCCAGAAATTGAATACAACTATGTGGAAAAGAAAAAACTAAGTGAAATAGCATCGTAAATGCTCGTTATTCCACGCCCTCGGGAGTGTGATGCCATTAATAGTCGCTAGCTTTAAAGTTCCCTTTTTTCGCCTCTGCTTAATGACATATGGTACTTCCCAGGTTGGATTAAAATTTGACAGGGTAGGAAAAACTTATTAAGACATGAACTTCGATTTCAAAGGTTCTAGGTCGAACTTTAATATTGCAATATTGGGCGATTCGGTGTTGGTGTGCAGCTGTCTCTAAATCAGCTTCCTCATGCTTCTCATCTATAAAGTCTAGAGATACCAAAGGAGATCTTTATTTGTTTTGGGATCGTAGTAAGTCACTCGATGACAAGGAATTTCAAGCTCAACATCACTAATAGCCTCGGAGCCATAAGTTATAGTGAATGGAGTATGGCTAGTCATGGACTTATGAGCGGTCCTATAAGCCCACGGTGCTTTTGGTAGTTCATCCACCCATGTGCCTCTAGCCCTTTCCAAATGCTTCTTCAAAATGGATTTTATGATTTTGCTCACCACTTGAACTTATCCATTCGCTCAAGGGTGAGCGTCTGTCTTTAAATTCAATACCATCAAATTGAGTCCCATTGTCTATTACAATAGTTCATGGAAGACCATTATGACAGATGATGCTCCGAACAATGAAGTTGATTACTTTCTTGGTTATGATCATGGCTAAAGGTCCCGCTTTGGCCCATTTGGTGAAATTATAAACTACGACAATAGCGTACTTTGCACCACCTTTAGATATCGATAAGGAACTAGTAATATCTATACCCCACAAGGCAAATGGTCATGGGCTAATCATTTATGTAATTTCTATTAATGGAGCTCTTGGAACTTTTGCATATGTCTAGAACTTATCGTGTTGACTTACATAATCGGCAGCATCTCAATTAGAGGTTGACCAATAATACCCATAACGGAGTATTTTTCTTTTCTAGGGTTCGCCCACTAGTGTGATCATTGCATTCCCCATCATGAACTTCCTTTAGGACTTGTTTCATTTCATCATAAGCAATACACTAGAGAAGGGAAATGGAGAAACCATTTTCTTTGCATAATACCTTCCCGTATGATATACCGTGAAGCTTTGTGAAGGATTTATGCTTTTCATTCCTTCTTTCATGAAGAATTCCTGTAGAAAATAGTCTTTAATCGAAATCATCAATGATTCCTTCTCAGGCTCCGTATCTAGTACCTAGTCAATTTCCATTGGGCTTATGCTTGGAGAATTTAGTATCTCGACTGGAACCAGGCCCCTCTGTTGTGCATCCTGGTGCTAACAAACTTTACCAATGAATCAGCCTCTTTATTTTGATCCTGAGGAATATGCGTAATGTCATAATATTCAAAGCCAGTCAACAACTCTTGGACTTGGGTTAGGTATGGAGCAAGTAATTTCTTTTTATCATGGTAATCCCCCATACTTCGTATACTACCAATTTTGAGTCGTAAAAGATTTCAAGAGACTTTGTTCCTAGTCTCTGGTGAGTTTTAATCCAGCAATCAGAGCCTCATACACGACTTCGTTGTCTATTGCAGGGAAATCAAGCTTTCAAGCCTAGAAAATTGATAGATCTTAGGGAATTATAAGCACAATCCAAGCTCTTGAACAACGATCATTAAATGCTCTATGTGTATAAAATTTCCACCATATGGTAGGGATTTCAATGCTCTATGGGAGATCATCATGCATAGTAAATTATGCTATAGAATCTGCCTGTGTCTGACCCTAGATATTACTTTGAGGAAGATAAGTGATTTCGAATTGGCTAAGTTCAATATTCCACTTGAGTAACATTCCAGATGTCTCAGGTTGCTGCAAGACCCATCGTAATAGCTGGCTGGTGTAAACATTAATAGGGTGTGCCTAAAAGTAAGGGCGAAATTTTCGTGATGCTATAAGCAAGTAGTATACTAGCTTCTCTATCTTCGAATAGTTCCTTTCGGACCATGTCAATTGCTTCCTAATATAATAGACCAGTCTCTGGATTCAATTTTCTTCGCAAAGCAATGTAGCACTTATAGCGTGCACTGACATGGCCAAATAGATATATAAATCTTCATGATCCATTGGCTTTGATAAGATGTGAAGTCTTTCTAAGTGGTTCACTGAGGCTTAAAATTCGTCTTTAAAATCCTATCTATTTGAAATTCCTTTTCCCTCCCTTAATCAAGTCATAGAAAGAAATGCATTTATCTATAGCTTTGAAAATGAATTGGCTTAAGGCAACGACCTTCCCATTTAGGCTATGTACTTGTTTGCTTGTCTTTGGCGCTTGGATATTGCGAATAGCTTGGATCTTCTCGGGATTAACTTTTATTCCATGGGCATTAATGATGAAACCCATGAACTTTCCTAATGCAACACCAAAGGAAGATTTCAGAGGATTGATCTTCATTTTGTAATGTCAGAGGATGCTGAACATTTCTCCGAAGTCTCTAGTTTGGTCACTAGGTTATCGTAATTTCACGAGCATATCATCCATATATATCTCCATCGTTTTTCGATTAGATCTTTAAACATTCTATTAACTAAGCAACAACAGGTCACACTAGCATTTTTTTCGTCCAAACGACATCACCATAGAGCAATATAACCCAACATTGGTAATGTAACCGGCATGTTCTTGATCGGGAATGTCCATCGAGATTTGGTTATATCCTGAATATGCATCCATGAAAGATAGCAATTCGTGTCCCACGGTTGAATCTACCAGTTAGTCGATCCTTGGAATAGTAAAATTGCCGTTTTGGTATGCCCTATTCAAGTTCAAGTAATCAACGCACGTCCACCATTTCCCATTCGCCTTTCTCACATGTACAGGATTAGATATCTACTTAAGGTAGATGGTGTCGTGAATAAACCCATTGGCTTTGAGTCAGTTCACCTTCTATTTAAGAGCGGCAAATCTATGTGGATCCAAGCCATGTCTTTTTTGTTTCACCGGCACATATCTTAAATAGATATTCAATGCATGGCTCGCAATGGCCGGCGAGATCCCACACATGTCAGAATGAGTCCAAGCGAACACGTCTAAATTTTCCTGGAGAAATCTAGCCAGTTCCTTAATCATCAGGGGCTGAGCTGTGATCTGATCTTTAGGACCCATTTTAGGTCGTCGTGGCTGGCCGTAACGTCAATCGTCAGCTCAGCGATGCAGCATCGGTCTCTTTGGCTCCTCTTGGTCATCTCTTCGACCATATCTCTATAGAACTGATTGTGGCACCCGAGCCAATGCTCAGGCTCTAGTTTTCAATCTTCAATGGCTTGGATGTAGACTGAATTGTCGACACCGTTACCTTTCTCCCTCCATTGAGCCTCCCTCAACTCAGCTAAATAACAGGCACGCCTAATCGCCTAATAACCATAAACAACTCCAACACCATTATTTGTCGAGAAATACAAAGTGAAATGCCATGGGGCAAGAGCTGTCTTGAACTCAGTTAGGGATGGTTGGCACAAATAGCATTGTATAGATAGTCAACAACCAAAACAACTAAAGGTAGAATACACACTCTCGAACGTTCATCATCTCCCAACTCTACAACCAATTCAACGTAACTAACAGCTTCGGTTGCAGGACCATTAATGCAATGAATGCGAGCTTTGGACGGTTTCAAGCCCTTAGCTTCCATCCTCATTTGATCTGAGCTTTTTTAAAAATTATGTTTACAAAACTTCTATAGTAAACCAATATACTTCTCACAAAAGCGGGGCCGATCAGGGCTGAAATGACCATTTGGTCGATCATTGGAGCCTTTACCTTGTCCGCATCTCTATTTCTAAACAAGATATCATCCGCCATCATGAAATGATGTTTCCGAAGCTCTAACCTCTTTGTTTGAACAACATTCAAAATCCACAAGCTTGATCTCACTAGTATGACGCTCCATCTCATGCCATTTTTTATCAAGTGGATGCGACCCTCCGAGTTTTGTATTGATCGCCACCAGCCGGTGAACATTCCACAGCCATATGCGGTGCTTGTCCTTGGTTGGGGTCAGATGTCCCCTGACATATCGTGGGGCTTTTACAAACTATTGTAACTTCCTTTCTCAAATTAGCTTTTCGATAATATCTTGGAAATTCCTACATTCGTTTGAGTTATTTCCATAACATTCGTGAAACCATCAATATTTCCTTGTTTATTTCTGCTTTTGTATTGATTCTTTTAGAGGCGGCTTCCTGTGCTGCATGATATTATAGGT
This sequence comes from Allium cepa, assembly GCA_030765085.1. Taxonomy (NCBI): domain Eukaryota; kingdom Viridiplantae; phylum Streptophyta; class Magnoliopsida; order Asparagales; family Amaryllidaceae; genus Allium; species Allium cepa. The sequence goes on from CM060932.1 coordinate 380,150,309, forward strand.
GAACAAATAGACATTCTCTAGGGACTTATTTATTGGAATGTAAGTATTGTACAACGAAATCCTTTGCTTCCCTCTTTCGGAATCCTTTTTCATTCTCGGATCCTGTCTCTGCCTTTCTTTTGTTGATTCAGTTTGTTCTGGACATGCACTTCAACTTTTCCAGAGCTTTCATCAGGCTGCTTTATAGCAATATTACTCTATATTTTCTCTCCACTGAGTCTCACGACGTTCTATTTCCTAGAGTATCTGGCTTCCTCCTTTCTTAAATACTGAGCTGCCTTTGCGTAAAAGTATTCCAACATTGTAGGTGCTTTGCCGGCTAACCAATCGTCAAAATTAGATTTTGGATCAATCCCACTTGTCATGGCTATCAATATTGCATGGTCATTCCATTTACTGATTTCTATAACAGTTGCATTGAATATCTCCAAATAATCTTTTACAATTCTGCTGAAGCATGGATCACGCTGGAGAGTAACATTACATCCTTGGGACGAGTTGCGTGCCTATAGAACTTCTCCATAAACCTTGTTGCCAAATAATCAAATCTAGAGATTGGCCATGGAGGTTGCCTTATAAACCATATCGTTGCTGTTCCTCAGAGAGTTACGGGAAAACATCTACACTTGGTTGCGTCATTCGCTTGTGAGAAATCCATCAGTCATTCATATGTCGTGATATGCTGCTTGAGGTCAGTTTTTTCCTTATAAGTAGGCATCGACGACATGTTGAACCTCCTTAGATATTCTACGTGTAGGAAAGTATCAGTGATTGGTGTATGGCTTCTTGAGATTCCCCAATTATCATTGGTCAAGCCTTGACTTTCTCTTACTAAATATCAGACCATAACTGATAAGTCTGACGTTTGGATAGTTGGTGCCAACCAATGGTCATGTTCCAACACATGTGAATGGTCTGGTCGATGTCTACGGGCCGTTCCACACCTTCTTAGTTCAACATCTTCCCGATGTATATCTCATAAATTCACTTCATCGTCATTCTAGGGAAGCATTTGGTCAACATTTAACTGAACTCCATCTTCCAAATCGACCGTAGCAGCTCCATTTGAATCCTAACGTGTAAAGGCAAGTTCCCTTCTTTGGAGTTGGGATCAGCACCAACCGTTCCTGTTAGACCATGATAGCCTACCTGTTGATGTCTCAAAGTATCTGCGTGATATATGTCTGTTCTGTGATGCCTATGCCTATGCCTATGATACTCATCCAATGAACTAGAACTCTATGATGCCGAGTAAGGGGTAGAGTCCCTCTTAGCTTTTTCTTGCTGTTGCCGACAAAGTTGGTTCATTAGGTTGATATAGGCCTGAATCTGTTGATTTATTATTGATGGCCATCCATCAGCTCTCTTATTAGATTCTGAAATTCAACTCTTGTATTAGAATCATTTGGATTATATACTTTAACTGGTTCAACATTTAAATCCATTGGTTGACTGCTCGTGCCTCCTTGTTGGATACTAACGTTCTCATTCCCTTCTATGTTCTGAGAAGTAGATCTGGTGTTCCTTACCATTGTTGATAGCTTTGCTTAGAATTTTACAAATCTGAGTAGAACGAAAAAACATCCTGAAGATAACTATGGATCTCCTTCGGGGGATTTATATAATCCAGTAGCAACAAAAGGATCCTAATGAGCTGAAAATTAAGGATCTTAATGAAAGCACCAAAAATTTTGCACTAAAAATGATCACAGACACCCAAGGATAGTTTTTGTAGCGATGAAAATGAAGAAAAGTAAAATTAAAATGAGTAATTGAACAAGCAAGCAATAAAGAATAAGCAACAATGAAAGATTGAAAGATTTATATTGGTTAGGCGTTGTGTCCCTAGGTCCATATTGAAGAATATACTTCGTTGCTCTCTTGAGAATCTGATTATAATAGTAGAACAAAGCTAGCACTTGATTATAATGGAGTCTGGAGTAACAAGTAGCGTAAAAGATCCTAAAAAATGAACTAATAGGCTTGTATCATCGGGCGAGATGATTAGATATTTCGCTAATATTTCAGCAAAGGGTTCTCCAGGTCCATGGTGGCCTACCATAACGATCGATGATCATAAATCGATAATTTGGAACGATTGGTACACACTGCATCGATCGTTTTTATTTCATCCGATTGACGCACGATCATTTTTGGAGGGTTCCACATGCTTTTAGACCTATCTCCTAAAATACGAAGTCAATTTGAGTTGTAGTTTGCAAGATATGGATCAATCAACATCGAATATGGCATATTGGCAATCTTATGCCGAGCATTCCAAATGAACTGCGGTGAACGATCGATGAAAATATAATTGGGTAAGTTATGTCCTACAATCGTTCTTGTAGGCTCCACTTTTCAATTTATTGATGCTTTAAATGTTTCAAGTGTATTGGCCTTGTGGATTTTGAGATATTGATCGATCTTTGTTGAATTTTGCAGTTTTATAGATCATTCCTGATTGATCCATAATCGACAAGAAATTTGGAATTTAGCTTCATGGGCTTATGCCTATAACTCCATACTGATTGCACCTTGATTGGGTCTCGGTCTAAATCTTCTTGACCATTCTTCATAGTATTGTATACAACTAATCTTGAGGTTGGTAACCATCTATTTCTAGCCAAGTCAATGATATCATGGCTTTCCCAAAAGGCGAGATAATAGTTATATGTCGAATGCCCAAAATTTTAACCCAACAATTCACTTAGCTAATGCTATGACTACCTTTTCCATGACAATGTTCAACTTTTAACAAACATCAGTGTCACATCCAACATGATCAAACTATCAAATTTTAAGATTTAATAATCTATGTAATAGGAATATAATTGTTGGCGCCAAAAATGGTCACTAACACCCAAATCCAGGTGAAAGCACCAAATAACAATTACAACTCACAGATAGAATATATGTAGAGAGTAATAATATGAAGAACAGTCCAAATTAAAATGAAAACAGTAAAGAACAACAGATTTTATAGTGGTTCGGCTAACTTCGGCCTACGTCCACTCCATAAGTTTCCTTTTAATTGTTGTAACAATCAATTACAGTTACAAAATGGCAGAGTAACCTCAGCCTTAGAAAATAGAAATTGAGAGAGGCAGAAGAAGATCCCTTTTTTGAACCCCCACATGCTGTATTTATAGGCAAATCCTGGGTTGTTGGGCCTTCCGCATGGTGTAGGCCCACTAGGGCCTTACACCGAGCCACATACCTCCACAATGCCGAGGCACATACCTCCACAATGTCGGGCCATATACCTCCACAACGCCGAGCCAATGCCTACACAATGCCAAGCCACATACCTCCACAATGCCGAGCCACACCGGCCTTAATACAACGCCGAGCCGTACAATGCCGAGCGACCCTAACCTGACCAATGCCGAGCGACCTTCATCCAATGCCGAGCCATCTCACCAATGCCGAACGACCCTATCCATAACAATGCCAAGCGACCTTCAATGCCGAACGTCATCCAATGCCGAGCAACTTCCAATATTGAGCGAGGTACGATGCCGAACGACATCCAATGCCGAGCGACTCATGATGTCGACATGTGTCCAATGTCGAACGATGTCTAACGCCGAGTGGCCACCCATGCTGGGCCACACCTTCTGCCGAGCGGCGATCAATTCTGAACCATGCCATATGCTGAGCAATAATCTATGCCGAATCACCCTGCTCTATCCTCAGTGCTGAGCCATACACATCGAGCCTATTCCTGACCGACTGTCTATCCGTCCAGCTAGTTCCAGTCAATCGTATTCTAGTTTCGACAAATGAACAGTCAATTTGGTTAAATCTGCATGTCCATGGCCTTGTGAAAAGGCGGAATAACACATGCCTCCAAAACATGCCTCGCTGTTGGAAGTTGCGTTTTGAATAGCCTCAAATTCAACATCTAAAGTCCATAGCCATATCATCTGAGTGCATCATTCTTGACTGCTCCGAGTCGATGTCCGATTCCAAATCCGGTAACCAAAGCCTTATCCTATTCCATATCCAACCGAACTCGGTTACCGAGTCCTAATTCATCCTTATCCAATAATCAATAACCGAATCCAAGACCTTTCTGGGTCGATATCCAAATCGGTAACCTCTTTGGGTTCGTGCCAAGTGCAATCCACACCTGACGACTGTGGACTAGTGTCCCTGGACGTTGAGTAATTGCCAAGGCTTAAGTCCTAAGACGAATCCTGGTCGTTTCGGACCCTTGTCGAGCATGTCTATACTCGATGACTTGTTAGCCAAAATCCAAAGGAAAATCTGATCAAAATCCAATCCAAAATCCAAACTCAACCAGAAAACCAGAAATCTAATCAAAAATCCATACCAAAAAACAAGCAAAACAGGGAGTTCAAACCAAACTCCAAAACCAAACCAAAAAAAGCAAATGTCCAAGTCAAAGGGAAAAGGTGGATTTCACAAACCGAGGCGTCTTGGTAAACCATCGTCTCATAGCATGACTGAGGGTTATCTCCGACCTTGTACATGAATAAGTGATTTAACCAATTGCCCAGAGTTTGTCACTTATTTCCAACCACCAAGATTAGTTGATGACCAACCGGCCACCATTCCGGGGCCACACGCCCTCGTCGTTCTAGGTAGACAGTGGTTGTTCCTATTCCACCGTCGCATTTCGAGTTCCGACATATTGTCGCAACTGACCATTCCTAACATGCTCCTCGATTATGTCCTTCACATGCCGGCAGCTGTTAGTATCATGCCCGTCCAGGCCACGAAAAAGATAGTGCCTTCCCGATGCCCTTTCGCGTTCTGAGGGCTCACTCCTCGCCAGCCTTCGATACAGAAGGCAATCTTAAGTATCCAAGAATATCTGTTCCAATGTCGCATTCAGTCCTGTGTAAGTGGAGAACTTTGGTTCTCCCCGGTGCTTCCTTTTCCCTTTATCCTTGCCCTTACTCGTGCTTTCGTCGGGTAGTACTCCGTCCTTGACCAGGTTTATTTCCTTTGACCTCATGTCCAAACATGCATCCTCTTGTCAGAGAAATCTCTCAGCCTCATAGAAGAAATCCCCAAGATCCAATAATGGGTCTCGTATCAATGATACTTTGAAACCCGAATTATCTCCGACTCCTGATACCGCAGCCATCAGAACCATTGATGGATTCGGCATGTCCACTTAAGCAACTACTGCATTAAACCGAGTTAAGAATGTCCTGAGTGATTCATCCGCCCCTGTTTAACCCGACGTCAATGTCATCACGTTCTTTGGCCTTTTTATATGAACTCGAAACTGACTTAAGAACCTGTCCGTCAGTTCCCTCCATGTTCCAATGGACCCATCCTCCAGCTGCCTGAACCACATGGCAAATATATCAGCCAAGTACAGGGGGAAACATCGAGCTAAAACCTCCTATGTTGCCCCCAACATTTCCTTATGCCTAGTGTACCTCATCAAGTGGTCAGTTGGACCCGCATTTCCATATGCCTAGTGTACCTCATCAAGTGGTCAGTTGGACCCGTCTTCCCGTTGTACACTTCTAGAGTAGGCAGTTTGAAATCGGGCGGATTTCTAGCTGTCCTGATGTTTTGGGTAAATGAACTTTTGTTGACTTCCTCCGAATCCCTATTCGTTAGGCCTCCGCTAATAGTCCGCCTGATAAGTGTCAGCCAATCCAGTGTTTCCAACCAAGGGTTACCCCCTACCCATGTTTCTAAACTGCCCTCTAAGTCCTCGAGGAAATTCTGGCACATATTCCTCATCACGTACTCCTGTATTCCTATTGATGTCGAGCTGAGTAGCATCACCCAGTATCCCTCCATGAACTTGTCCAGCATTACCTAGTGGTGTGCCCCTGAGTCTTGGTCCATCTAGATTGTTAGTTGTTTATTGATTGCAAGCTGCCCCCTGCTGAACAACTCCATCTGCCTGCTGGTTGAGTCTCTCTAGTCCAGTTTCAAGAACTTGAGCACCTGCAGTTCTTGGTTGTCCAAATTGCCTAAGAAGAGCCTGCATCATCTCCTCTTGTCGTTTCATCATCTTCTCCTGCATAGAATTCATCATAACCTGCATCTCGTCTCGAGTTATGTAGGCGGATGCAAGGTCCTCTCCAGCTCCAGAAAAGACTGCTTGACTTCCTTCCTGATTTCTCCTTTCTGCTGCTTGCTTCCTTGTTGGTGGTCTAGCCATTGCTTTCCAAAATCCGAATTCCTAAGCTTTTCAATCCAAAATTCAAGCTCCAAAACTCCTGAGTGCTAGCTTTCTTAGTGAAAGCATCAAAGCGTTGGCGCCAAAAATGGTCACTAACACCCAAATCCAGATGAAAGCACCAAATAATAGTTACTCACAGATAGAATATATGTAGAGAGTAATAATACGAAGAACAGTCCAAATTAAAATGAATGCAGTAAAGAACAACAGATTTTATATTGGTTCGGCTAACTCCAGCCTTCGTCCACTCTAGAAGTTTCTTTTTATTGCTGTAATAATCAATTACAGTTACAAAATGGCAGAGTAACCTCAGCATTAGAAAATAGAAAGCGAGAGAGCCAAAAGAAGATCCCTTTTTTGAACTCCCACATGCTGTATCTATAGGCAAATCCTGAGTTGTTGGGCCTTCTGCATGGTGTAGGCCCACCAAGACCTTCCACCGAGCCATATACCTCTACAATGCCGGGCCACATATCTCCACAATGCCGGGCCATATACCTCCACAATGTCGTGACATATACCTCCACAATGTTGAGCCACATACCTCCATGATGCCGAGCCACACCGGCCTTAATACATCGCCCAGCCGTATCAACAATGTCGAGCGACCCTGACCTGACCAATATCGAGTGACTTTTGTCCAATGCCGAGCCATCTCACCAATGCCAAACGACCCTATCCTTACCAATGCCGAGCGACCTTCAATGCCGAATGACATCCAATGTCGTGCGACTTCTAATGCCGAGCGAGGTATGTGCTAAACGACATCCAATGCCGAGCAACTCATGATGCCGACCGGTGTCCAATGCCGAACAATGTCTAGCGCCGAGAGGCAACCCATGCTGAGCCAAACCATTTGCCCAACGACGACCAATTTCATACCATGCCTTATGTCGAGCGATAATCCATGCCGAATCACCCTGCTCTATCCTCAGTGCCGAGCCATGCACATCGAACCGATTCCTGACCGATCGTCTATCCATCTAGCTAGTTCCAGTCAATAGTATTCCAGTTTTGACAAATGAACAGTCGATTTGGTTAAATCTGCCTGTCCGTGGCCTTAGGAAAAGGCGAGATGACAATAATTATACTAAAAAGCACAACGATGAGAAATTCGGATTTCTCTATGAATTTTCAATGTGTTCTATTTTAAATGTCATTCACTTTCAAAAGCAAATATTCAACTAAACTAGCAAATAATTCATTCAAGCACAGATGCAATTATTTTTATCTACTATATATCATGTTGATTATCCAAAAAAGGTGACTCTAACTCATCGAAATTCCTACGAACGCTTAAGTGTTCCAGTTTGAACTAAAATTGAACGATGTTTGACTTTTTCCTAAAATTTCACTTGCTTCAAATTTGACAAAACTAGTTCCATCGCGTAGCTATTGCTATTACGAACGCAACACAAAAGGTATTATCTCGATTGGCCCTTATATGTGAAAGATATATATATATATATAAAGTTGTTGAATCAAATTATATTAGTTCACACACTAATCACTTATTTAAAAATAACTACGCTTCCCAATTCAAATCAACTTCTTTTCAAAAAAATTCTCCCTCCAAAAACATATGCTTGCATAAAGACATAACAGTGCATAACCATGCATGACCAAGCTACTTCATGGAGCATCGCTCCGGTAAATGATAAACGATGAATACCACCGAACTTTTGTTCACGACCTCTACAATCCCGACACCATCAAGATGAGTTTGACATCCCCAATCAAAAACCAACGCGATGCCATAAATCACAAACCTAAAAAGTCGTGCATCCCATCTTCATGCCGCTCCACCCCAAACTCAGCCCATAGGTGTTGTTCACCACACCGAACCCAAATCCATCCTCCTTTAGCCTCACACCTTCCCAATCTCAAGCAAAAACCAACCCTAGTTTACAACAAACTGCCGCAACCTCTAAAACCGCACTGCACCCAACCAAACATCCCTAGAAATGTAGATCTAGATTAAACAAACCCAAAGATCCTTGTTTTGAACTTTTTCATTGTGTGAATTTTTTGATAATGATTGTTAAGGACGTAGATTTAATTTTTTTAGCTTATAGGATGTGATGCAAGGAAAAGTGAAGAAGGGAAAAAACTAAAATTTTCAAAGTGTTTTATTTTTGTTTATATAAATATTTCTGGCATGTCGCTGCACAACATTTCGTCCACGTACAAACCACAAACAATAAAACAAAAATACGATCGTAGAAAAAAATGCAATATGATCTCAAAACAACAATAATATACACCGATAACTATTTCTGTAAAATTCCAAAAATACCATTATTTGTCAATAAATTGTGAAATGGAAAATTTTAATATTTTCAAATTAAAAATTATGAAAAAATCCTATTAATTAAATTAAAAATACAGCCATAAAAATCAAGTCGTTCGATTAAAAAAATATTGAAATAAATTAAATATTCCTATTCAAATTATTAAAAATTTTGGGTCACTACATATCGAATGCCAAAAATGTAGGCTATCACACGTTTAAATTACATGAACATATCGCTGTCTATAGGTTATTGAACATTGAAGGAAGCATATTTATCGTATGCCTAGAATACATGAAGCTATCATATATATCTAAAATACATAAATTAATCACATGTTAACAAAGTTAACAAACATCAAATAACCAAATAAGCTATAGCATGCAAAAACTCAAAGCTACACAAGTTGAAAAGCACGAAGCTATCGCAAGTTGAAAAATGCGTAGTTATAGAAGGTTGAAAATTCGATGCTACCACATTTCAACCTAATTATATGCCATAGTTAATTACGTATTAATCTTAATGATTGAACCCTTCCTCGACCAAATAATTCATAATAAGTAAAAAATACATGGAAAAAATCTCCAAAAATTCTCAAATATCAGACATTTCCTCTTTTACAATACCAAAAACATTTCAAAACAAAAGTGTCAATTTTCATATTTTTAACGAAAATTCAAATTTTTTCTTTTTTCTAAATTAAAAAATCCATAACTAAATTTCCAAATTTCAGAAAGTTATTAAATTTAAATTATATTTTCAGAATAAAATCTCAAATATCATTCAAAAATTCAAAGCATTTCGAGGTTAGATATTTGTTTTTAACTCAAAATTAGAAATAACAAATGATAACTAAAGTTCATACAAATGGTTATCCAAGACAAATGCATGATGTTCCAGTATACAAATTTGGATTTCTTAATTCAAACACAATAAAGCAGCAGAGATGACCATATTATTCACCTTAGATTTATTGTAGTAGTGAGATTTACCTTAAGCTTCTTCTTTTCTTAAAATTTTCCTTCTTATATGTTAGATTTGAAATGATCGAGGTAATAGTGGTCAGCCTCTTCTTTGTTTTGTTTGGATTAAAAATGAAAATGATCAAATAAATGGAAAGAAGGAGAATAATATAGTATTATTCACTCCTTATTTAAACTCCTTGGATTTGGTTTAATTAATTCTCTTTCTCTTGATAAAACAATTGCCTTTATTATGTAATTAAGTCTAGATTAATTATTTCAGCAAATTACACAAGTACCTATATTACCGACATTATTAATGTAATTATTCCATAATTAAATATTCAAAATAATGTGTAATAAAAAATTAGGGTACTTACATAGCTCTCTACCGAGAGCGCTATTTTGTCAGGCCATAATTGTCCAAAAGTCTTTGAACGCATGGATGTTATAGTATTTTGAATGTTGCAAAGAAATTTGTGATGATAATGTGTGGGATGTGGTAAGATCGATGCTGACTGCATAAGACAAGAGTATTGGGAAACTTGTGGGTTGGCAAGTTAATCATTTCCTAAGAAAAATGAGATCCATTTATGCTTCAGTATCAAGGTCCACCATGTATGATATGCTATGTACCAGGCCGTATGTTGCTTTTGCATTTGGTATAGTTTGTTGATATCCACAAACTTAGATGAAAAGCATTGGACAACTGTTTAAGTTACCCTAAAGTATTAGGGAATACTAAGGATTTATTTGTAATTTACGAGAATAACGAGCCATCAGATGGGGTACTTGGATTCAAGCTTTCGAAATTACTTTGGCTTGAGTAAGTATTCCTCAGGATTCATTTACCTCAATGGAAGGTTCTTAAGTTAGGGAAGTTCCAAGCAAGATATTATGGAAGACATGTGTGATATCCCTGTTTATAGGTAAAGTAAAATAAATATATTAAAATTGATGTTAGGGAATTTTATTGGATATTTAAACATAAAGTTTAGAATTGAAATTTAAACTGAGTATAAATGTTGAAAAAGTGTTTTATATGAACTAAAAATTTAAATCTTTACTTTGGATGTTTTATTGAATTTAATTCAATAAATTGAATTTTTGGACTTATTTGATAATAAAAAGAAGGTATTGATGTAAAATTCATATTTGAAATTTTAAATTTTAAATAATGTCTTAAAAGCCCAAAAGTTATCTGAAAATGTAATTTGGCAAAATAAATAAAATTTATGAGATTCTGAAACTGTTTTGGAAAATTAAAAAAGTACTATAAATCTATTGAAAACAAAAAATGATATTTTAATAAAAGAAAAATCGTTAAAGAATGAACCATTATTTTGATACATGAGTGGATTTTTAAACGGGTATATAACGTTGATTTTGAGAGGTTATATTGAAAGGCAATTAAGGGTAGGATTTTATTTTAAAAGAAAAATAAATTTCACTTTTAATTTTCATTGGACAAAAGCCCCAAAGCCCATACACTCCCCACCCTGCTCCCAATCTTTTCCTCGCACCTTGTTTACTTATCTCCTAAGCTAACTATGGAAAAAGAAACCTCATTTCCCCTTCTTTTATATTCTCTCCTTAACCTTAGCATTAATTCTCACCAAATGGAATAAACTAAAAAATCGATGCATAAGGCAGGAGGAATATGGCATCAGGCAGCCCGATACCTAAGTAGTTGATGGTTGGAGACATACGCAGTGAAAGGCTAGTGACTTGGGAAGACACACGCGGTCATGGTTAACGTGTTTGAAGGTAGGGCCGCATGACCCAAAGAGCGGTGGATGGTAATACATAAGTCAGCATGCGACTAGAAGTGGATGATGGCGGTTGTGTATGCGAAAGGGAGACTAACGGCTATGGTTTCCTAATGTGATGTTTGGTGATGACTTAGCAGTGATAGAGCAATGTGGCTTCGATTTGGGATTGGGAGTTTTGGTAGGAAGTATGAATAACATTAAATATAACCTATCTATATACTTTTTGTTTAATTCTAATATATAATTTGTCGTATTAGCTACTGAATCAAATTACATGGTTTAAGTGAGTTAACATACCTATTTTGATTTCTATTTTCTTAATCCGATTTATCTGATTTCGATATGAGTATCACTTTCCTTAATCTATAATGAGTTAACGCTTCACCGTAAATAATTCTAGGCTTAAGTGAATTAACTATAACTCTTCTTTATAATTTGTTTTAACTTTTTACGTAATGACGACGGCGATGGCTTGGTAGCTTGACTATCATTAGTAGATGATTAATGGTTGATGGTTGATTATTTGATCAGTGATTATTTGAATTAAATTATATGGTTGAATGGTGTTCTGACGAACAAGATTTTTGGCCCTCAAAAATCAACACAATACATCATTGGTATTCATTGGCCGCAAATCCAAGTGCAGAAACCCCGATCGTTTAAGTGTAAGAAAGAAAATAAAGTCAAAACAGAATCTCACATGAATGGAATAACTTATATTATTTCAATATATATTAAATACAGCGGAAATTATAAATACATTTATCAGAGTTAAACATGGACATATAAATATCCGTCCTTGTAAATGCGAAATACAGTGATACACAAGTATGGTGGTAACAAATAATAATCCTTAGAAAAATCTTCTGACTCCATGCTTCAAGCTTCATCTAGATTTCTTTCAACTAAACCTGAATACAAGTCTGCCTGAGAAAATTAAGGCTGGTGGAGTTTAAAGTGGAAAGGGAAACAAACTCCGGATCAGTCATTGGACTGGTATGAGAAACTCAAAATATGGATTGACAATAAAGGGTATCTCATTAGACCGCGCTGCACATAAACATGAAACATGTTTTTACCTTATGATAACCAAAATATTTGCTATGCAAAATCTAGGGATATTATTTTTAATGACATTCTTCGACAAACATTTTCAAATAAATATATTAAAATAGCCGAAATTATTACATTGGTTAAATTTGACGGCATAATAGGTTTACAACTAAGTCCAAAGCTACTTATTGGAGAATGGATTTCCATACAGTACATCTCTAGAGGAATGTACCGAAGATACATTAAAATCCACTACATCTGGCAAGGCCGGTCTATCCCTGTTGGGCACTCATACATAGCCTGGATAAAATCAAATAGGGCATTACCCCAGTCGTAACCAACCTATCCTAAGCCCCATGGCATGCACCACATACTCGACATACAGAGAGTAATCTGGAAAGGTGATGATCATACCCTAATGTTTGCGAACCACATAGCCTTATGGCGTACCTATTTAAAATGTTACCTGGTGATAAGGCCCGAGGTAGTGATTACCTTTTACATATCACATTTCACTTTGAATGCCAAATTGCCAATTCATAATCACATAACTACAAACGTATAAATCTTGGGCTCGTACATCTCAGGAAAGGGTGTTAGGCTAAGAGTTACCCACTCTACCACCAAGCAGATGATACATTCATAGAGATCAATTTATGTAATTAGAAATGCAACTCGGACATTCGTCTATACAAGTTGTCCAGGAACAGGAAAAACTGAAGGAAATTTCCTATCACATACTGTCGGGGATTACCCCTAGGATTAGTAGCGAGGGGCACATGCATCAAAGATCTTAAAAGCAGAACTACTGTCACATAAATATGATATGGGAAATTTCCAACGAGGGTCGGTGACAGGCAACCATACATTCCATCTTCTAAATCATATCATCCAATGTCTTTTATTTTTGAACAGATAAATTAGTTCGAAGTCGTATTTAGATAGTAATCACCCAAATCTAACCCTTCTTCCTTCGAAACGATCGTCGATAAAAGAAATGCCAAGTAAATAGGGAATTATTCTTTTGATTTATTATTTCTTATCAAAAATATCTTTAAGAGATATATATCTTTAAAACATTTCTTTCCTGTATATACAAAATTATTAAAACTCTCTTTTAAACATTATTTATTCAAATCTTAATAAAAATCTTATTTCAAAAATAAAAGAAAACTGATTGAGTTAAAAGCATGTTATCCAGGTTGCTAATCCAAAACCAGTAAATATTAAGTGAGAAGAATCCATAGAAATCCCCTAATTCCGCTCAATAACAATTCTCATATTCAAAAAGTACTATGGGTGGAATAACGGTAAATTACTCTTAATTTCCATGAATAATACGTGTTCCCTCTTTGGAATTTAACATCAAGTATAAGAAGATTATCTCCATAAAATCCAAGTTATTTATATTTGAAAAGTTTTATCCTTTGTACTTTGGAAAATTTTGACCCGGGCAAATCAAATTTACTATTCCCGCCTTTGGGCCAGCTGAGTAGCCAAAGAGAATATGAAACTGGTTCAAAAGTCAAGCCTAGACAATATCTCTCCATCACCCTTAAGGCGGTCAATTTATTCGATCGACTCTAAATCTTTTAACATACTCAATTAACTTTTAATTATTTATTTAATCACTTCATATATTCTTCAAATTACCTTTAAAATACTTTATTAATCATTTAAAAACATTTACAAAAGATTTGGAATAGAATGGTTGCATTTAAAACTATATTTCAAAAGTTATAGAGAAGTGCTGTGAAAAGTGCTTTGAATGGTGCTTTTTAAGCTGTATTGATCAAAACGACTTATCTATTATCTGGAAATTCATTTTTTATAACTCAAATAACTTTTACAACATTTTAAAAGATTTTAGAGTTTATTTCATACTTAAAAATATTAAGCTGTCATTTTTAAATAAATTATTTTTTGGATTCCAAACTGCAAAACTGCAATTTTTTCGAAATATTATTTTATTCATATTTCAAAACCTACCTATCAAAATCTTGGTTTTTTTTGAAAAGCATTGACATAGTAGTTTGGAAAATTCTTATCTTGAAGAATCTCAAGCTAAATTCCATTCTGTATATTCGTTTGACTTTTACAGTGTGGAGTCGCAGACTACCGTTACGCGACGTGCCTATTTTTTTACTAAGTTTTCAATATTCATTTAAAGTTTTTATGACACCCCATATCCCTTAATATACTCAAAAGGACACATTAAAAGGTGTGGTGCGTTATAAGTATAACTAAATCTAAAAGAGACTAAGATTCACAAGATAAAAAAGGATAGAAACAACGAAAACTTAAAATAATAACTTAATTAAAAAAAATTCATAATGGCTTTATAAATAAGTCAAATGCCAAATACCACATGCATATCTAAAAATCCAATATGTCTCATGAAACACTCATAGTCTTAAAAATCAAAGTACATAATATCCCTCATAATAAGCAAGTATATAGAAAGAACATAAGCTGAAAGAAAAGAAATACATGGTAGCAAACTCCTCTAAGAAATCTCCAAGAAACTGCAATCTACTATCCTCTCCCTTAATTGCATAAGAAGGAAAGAGGAAAATAGAGGAGAGGGTCAGAATAAAAGTCTAGGGAATGACAGTGATTATTGGAGTCTTTAAGCAAAGTAAAACTAATAGATCTACAACAATTTTAGTATATAAAGTGGAAACAAAGGAAATAAGAAAGGGATAAACTGGAAATAAATAAGATTAACTATACAATAGGTTAGCATTGATTATTTTCATTTGTTCTTGATAGCTGCTTTGATTAGGTTGAATTGTTAATATTATAATTAGGCTGAATCCTTAATCCTACCCTTTAATCGGCCTGCTACTCCATAGACCAGACCGGACACTAGGGAACTCCTCACACAACGGCAAATGGTATCTACGAAAGACGCATAAAGCAACCACTGTGGATCCAGATGATACAAAACTCTCTACACAGAAGCCAATGGTGTCTACAAAAGTCACACATCTAAGCGCTTGGAACTCATAGTGATTATTGAGCACCAGAATGGAAGTCGCAAGCGTAACTGCCACCATGCCCATGCTACCTTTTACTCCACCTATTAGGTCTTTTTATTCCCTTAAACTCTAGCATAAGCATACCCCTCATCTCACTTCAGGCTAATGTGAGACCACCGTGCGTCCATAGAAAATAGGGGAAATACTGTTGGTATTGGACCATCGTCCAAATCATATCTAGTTGCACCCTTTATCCAAATCCTCTATGTTTTGGACTTCTAATTGACCAATTACTACCATTTTTAGCATAAGCTTGCCCTTGTCTCTATTCAGGCCAATGTAAGACCAACGTTTTGTCTAATAGGGAATGCTATTTGGTACAGGTCCTACTTTCATCTTTGCTTATTAACTTAGATAAATTATTTAAATAAGTATTTAAACTTTTCTTTACTATATGCGCTTATAACTTATCCTAAGTTTTAAAATAAGCCTTATTCTATTCTTTTTCTTATTATCACCTATGTTATAATCGTGCTTATAACTTAGCCCAAGATCTAAGCATGAAAATAAGCCACTTTCATCTTTACACTTTTTGGTTATAATTCTAAGTCATAACTGGGCCAGTCTTTTTAATTTGGTCCAATTAATGTCATAATAGGCATAATTTCAGTCCAATTAGGCGTAGTTTCATTCCGACTCCATTTATATTATAGCCTTTGTAATTTACATCTTAAATTCCATTATGTTAGTTTTGTTACAATTTAATCCATATTCACGTTAGTCCTATTCTAATCCATACGCGAAGGAGAAGAAGGAAAAAAAAGAAAACTGAAAATAGAAGAAGATCCAAGGGTAGAAAGAAGATGTAAATAAAGTATAAATAATGGTAAATAAATTATAATTAAATGGAAAAGCTATAATTGACAGAAATAAACTAAAATTAATGAAATGAATAATTGAAAGGAAAATAGACTGAAATGTGAATAAACTACTAAAAAGTCTATTTCAAAAATCGTAGTAAAACTACAGCTATTGGAACCCTATTATTTTAAATTACTTAAAAAAATCTAAAATAATTACAATCACTCACCTCCGGTCCTAAGCCCTTCCTTTGGCCTTCTTGGATCCAATTGGAGTTGTAAAATAATTTAATTTATAATGATTTTTTCCTTGGAAAACTTTCTACGTTTAGGGTCCTTTCTACAAAGGTGAACCCAATTGGAGAAAACCTAGAATGAGAAAAAGTGTTAGGTCTAGGGGTCTATTTATAGGATTAGAAGTGGATCTCGACTATTGGATTTTGAAGATTGAATGGGATGCAACAACTTTATAGGCTGAATAGGAGCCACTGGATGCAAGAATGGAAGGTCCGAATCGAGGTAAAGAACGCAAATCACATTATTAAGTCGGCAAAATTTGCTGTCGAATAACTGAACGAATGAACGTTCCTTCGTAATTAAGGGAGGTGGGTCGACCGAGCGGTCGACCGCCTAGTGCCCAGGTCGACCGGCCGGTCGACCTGCCTTATATATATATATATATATATATATATATATATATATATATATATAAAATTTCTGCTTATTTTGTATCTTGGTCATATTAGCTCAGTTTTTGACGTTCTATATATGGAAATTAACTAAAAAATTACCACAGGCACAATGGTGCAATTCCTATAATTTCACAAAGTTATTTTATTATTCAATTAACTAACGAATTAATTATTATAGGTTAAACTTTGGGTTGTTACTGTTTTCCAAAACAGTTTTAAATGTTGATAAAAAATTCTATGTTATATTAACCATTTTTAAAAGGGTTTGACATTCCATATACAACATTTCATTAAATAAAGAAAAGTGATTTCCTCTTGCTTATCGACGTGTATTAACATGACTCGTATATATTTTCAAAAATCATCTTAAACATCCATATTATCATATTCAAACCTGACAAACAACCATCATCAACAATCATATCCAAATATATATCATCCAATAATTTATACACCTGTAGTTTAGAGTTTCTCGCCTTCATTTTCCCTTAAGCTAATTTAAAATTGGCGAGCTTCGCTATCACAAAATTGAGCTTGAGAGCCTTGGATGGCTTGGCCAAGCTATGGAAGTCACGACCTATGGTAGAGGGCTCGGCCAAGGGTGGAGAAAGGTGATGGCTTTAGGTTTCTATAGTGGAAAGAAGGAGTTTTTTGAAGTTTTTTTGAGATGTTTTACTACTCTATATATAATATACTTATTTAATTCCCTTTTTAGATATTATCTTCATAACTTTGTTAATTTGAGAAGCTACTAATAAGCTTGATCATGTAGAGAAAGAAGTGAAGAAAATTATGTGAAAATTATGAAAAAGGGATGGGGTATTTATAGGATTTAGGAAACCAACATATCATAACATATAGGCAAAACAACCCTTTCCATCCACTCCTAGCTACCTAAAATGCACGGCAGCCCACC
Source organism: Allium cepa (assembly GCA_030765085.1). Classification (NCBI taxonomy): domain Eukaryota; kingdom Viridiplantae; phylum Streptophyta; class Magnoliopsida; order Asparagales; family Amaryllidaceae; genus Allium; species Allium cepa. Next base: position 380,168,014 of record CM060932.1, read on the forward strand.
CTCTCCATTTGACAAATGATATGGAGGTGATGGTGGCGATGATGGTGGTGTAAGGTGGATTGGATGTGAGAAGATGTTTACTATTTAAACTTATAAATACCATAGATATTTTATCATATTTACCATATGTAAATATATTTATACTTTTCAACCATTATGTATATGTTAATATATGTGTTTGCAAGCCATAAAGTTGTACATGTTGCATAAATAACGTTATATAACTCAAATATGTCAAATCGTTACGAATTCCAATTCTGATCTCCGATCATATTTTCACTTATTAATTAACGTACAAAAATTTGTAAAAAAAATAGAAACTATTTTCTTGTCATTTCAGATGGATAAAAATGATTATATTTGAATTGTAAAACCATACAAACAGTTATAAAACAAGTATTTACGAAATTGCTATTGTACCGATAAAGTGATACGAATTTTCCAATATTTTCAAATAAACTATATATCTTCATAAAATTATTAATAATGATTTATATTAATTTATATCTATTTAAAATAAATTATCATCATTTTAAAATAATTATTTGAATAATTATAATAATTAAACTTAAATTTAGAATTCATAAATCAAATTTAAGTATAAGGATATTACGGATGATGTCATAAATACATTTATTTTCCCAAAAATATTATAATAAATTTTTATTTCATAATCTTATTTAAGTATAAAAATTAAGGGTATGTATACTACTCCATTCGCGATATTTAATGATTGTAGAGTCGTTCATCGATAAAACGTTTTTCGGTCATTTTATTGATATATTTCCAAAGAAAATATTTTTTGAAAATTTTCCAAAATAAGTTCATTATTTTTATTTATTACTTAAAAATTGAGTATTTGTTGAAAAATAATCTATATTTGGATATTTAAATTAATTTAAGTATACTTAAAGTGATAAAACTACGGGTTGTAACAGGTATGCTATATATTAATTGACTGTTTTGGACAGTAGAAATTTAACTAAAATGAGTGAATTGACTTATTTATATGAAATATAATGAGTTAAGATGTTAATGGAATGATATCAAACTTTACCATTTTGATATACCAACAACATCGAATTAAATTGAACATCAAAATATAACCTGATTTGATAAATGGTGATTCATAACCAAGTTTAAAAGTTTAACTCGGTTTTATATTAAAATGAAATAATACTTTAAATAAAAATATTCGCCAACTTTGAATTGATTTTGATTGGCTTTTAAAACCTGTTCTGATTTTTTATATTTAAATATGTTTGAAATATTGAATATATTTGTGAGGAAGATCTTATATTATTTTAAAGAAATGTAATACAATCATATGTGAAATGATTTTCTTTTGATTTATAAATTTTAAATAAAGGATTCTTATGCCAAAGAAATTTTATTTGAATTAATTTTAACAAAATAAAGTGATTTGTGGAATGAAAATCAGAGGTATTTTCATAGAGTTTAAACCACTGAGAATATCTTAATTTCAAGGAAATAAAATTATGATTTTTTGTAGTTTCCCATTTAGAAACAGTTTTGGTGATTTTACCTTTTTAATAAGGGATTGCTACTTGGTTTATAAACTAACTGGATATTATTATTTTTCTCTCTCTCACACACACAAACAAATGTGTGTGTGTATATATATATATATATATATATTAATATATGTATGCATATATGTATATATATGTATTGCTCAAAGGTAATGCCATGTTTATGTGAAGCCTAGATCATAGGGGTTGGACAAAAGGTTCCTTTCTTGAGTGTCTATCGCTAATGATTTGTTATGATTTATTGTGATGTGCATTCACCATATGAGAGAGTTAGTTTGTACCAAACTAGAAATTTTCAACAAATAAGAAGGAAATATTGTTTTGTACAATGTTTTTGAAAGAAGTTTTAGGTACATTAGATTTTGAAAATTGATTTGGGAAATATATTTCAAAGATTGGTTTAATGCAAATTAGGAAATAATTCGATAATATTTGAATTTAAACCAATATTTCGACATCGTTTGCAAAATGGACCTCTAATATATGTTCTCTAAATATACGAGATTTCCATGACTAAAGTAATTTTTTGGAGGTGATTTGGAAATCTATTTTGATATGATTCTGTGGAAATGATTTAAAAGAAAAGGAATTTAGAAATCTATTTTCAAATAGTTTTAATTACTAAGTTGATTGGAGTTATTTATGGGTATGGACCATAGTGACAAGTTTCTATTTTGAACTGAGAAAAGTTATGTAATATTTAACATATCTAATCTTGTTGCACCTATTAGGTTATATTATGAGCATTATCCCACATTCGAACCACTCCCCAATCATAATCAAGCATAACTCCATGTCCTGACATCTAGTCCATCTAAATGTCCAATCGTATCCCGATAACCCAAGTATAAAAGCAACAAAGAAAACAAAAAGACCCTAATTTGTATATAATACCCCTCGAAAAATCATAGAAAGAGACGTTAATCCTCCAATAGGATTCACACCACAAGGATGATATATAATATCTAGCTCTATATGCAATCTATCAACCAAGGAATTAGAAATAAAAGTATGCGAAGCCTCAATGTTGAAAGGAACTTGTATAGGCAAGTCATGAATATAAATCATACCTTCCAACATGACGCCCTCTCCCTTATGCTGAGCTGATGGCTTTTTGGAACTCGAAACGGCTGTAATAGCATAAGCCTTCAACATATTCACCTTTAGGAGTTGACAGACAATTCCACTTAAGATGACCAAACTGGTTGCAAATAAATCACTTCTTCAACGAGATCTTTACCATGCAATCGTACTCGACATGGCTTTCAAAATGGAAATGGTTTAATATCTAAATGAATTGCGTAATTATTTACACTTCTAAGATATGAGAATCGTTGCCCCCTTAAACTACAATGCCAACAAAAAGCCACCTCCTTCTTCGGCTCATTCGGATCGGACTTCCTGATGTTCTTCTTCGAAAAATCATATTCATAATGCCTACCTTCTCCATCTCCTTTGGAGCTATGCACGTGCTCTCATGTCAAAAAACTTTCTCCACAAGACTCTCATAAGTGGCCCACAACGAGCTATAGGTAAAGCCAAATCACTTAGTGGTAAACTAAGCACTCTATCAAACTTCGTGGCTTTCTTCACTGGAATATTAATCAAGTTGACTCCATGCTTAGCCAAAATATTAAACTAGCTAATATACTCTCTAGCAGTCATGTCCCCTGCTCCAACTGAATAAAATGCTCTGTATGTCGTGCTCAACCTTAGAAATAAACTTGTATAATATAGTAGTCTATGATTTTTGTTCAATGATAATAAGCATATATATACACATATACATATATGTACATATACATATACATTTATACATACATACATCTATAAATACGTACATATACATGCCTAGTTCAAAGCCTGATCTAATGCCCGGTATCTACACATTTTATTGCACCGCCTTCTCCATCAAGTCACCTACCCATCTCGCCGTGTTGTCTTCGCTAGGCGATTGAAATTTGGTGTCATTGATTCTACGCGTTGATTCCTTCCAGTGTTCGAAAAGGGTTTTCATGTTGTCACAGATCCTTTACCCAATCGTTTGCTACCAAAATGCGATGCATATCCCGATAACCGAACTACACTCTATCGCGTCATCTAGCTTCGTTATATATGTATATATAGGTCCTAAAGAAAACAACACACACCATTTTACACATGTTCACAATTATACTTCACATTTTCTAACTTCTTCAAAATACAATTTGATTTCTTAACCAATTCTTCACATTTTGATTCAAAGTTATCATGAACATCTAATGTGTATAAAACTATATCAGTTTACTACTTCTAACAATTTCTATCACTTTAATCAAATCATTTCTTATTTTCTTATTTTCTTATTAGTCATACATAACAGCAATTCACAAAACATAAGAATTAACATATCAAACCAATTCAAAAAACCCTAACATTTAATACAACAAATCCAAACTACTTAAACTATCAATGTACTATACCGAAATATTTTATTCATCATCTAATTATTTTATATTCAAATTTTCATTTTCAAGCCTTTTATTTTAAAAACCATAGCTTCTTTATATCATGTTATAAATATTCTAAACAAGTTTTATAAAATCATGTAATCACTTACTAATCATATCATAACTACATATCTATTTACTTCATTACTAAACATGTTTAATAATCACTTTCAATATTAAAAGCTTACTAACTTTCATAACTCACTATCATAATTCCTTAAGTTGATCCTTTTGTGTATAACCAAGTTTGTTACGCTTTACAAGCTCAATGAAGCAACATACGACATCCTAATCAATTCTAACTTTATTCAAAAAAATTCATAATTTAAAGAAATAGAAATAAATTTTATAATAAATAGAGAAGCGTTCCCACTCATCTAGTTAAGAAGAGGAAACAAGAAAATCAACTAAAATCCAACATTGCCTTCTCTTGAAAAATTGGACGAAGCTCTCCTCTTCAAATCAAGATCCAAGTTGAATAGGGGCTATGATTTTTGCTCTAACTAGAATTATGGTTATTTTAGTACGAATTTAGGAATTTTATTTCGTTAGATGGAACTGTTTTTAGGGTTAGGCTTCAGTGAGATTTGGTTTTGAGATGGTTTTAGAAAGTTATGGTAAATAAAAAGTGAATGAAATGAGAAGGGAGGGAAATCTTACATTAAGCTCAAATTATATTGATTGTAAATTTTTATCTTTTTCCATAAACACTAATCACCACCCAAACCCCTAAGTCGAGACATATCGATGCTTGTACACATTTCAATTTGCGACGCCGATCCGAACTCAGTAGCGCTATCCATAGGTCCATGTTCCAATGTCTACAAAAGTCAAATATTCCATCCTTTCACCAATTAAATATTTAATTAAATAAAATTTATAACTAAACTCCCAGAACTCAAATATGTGAGTTATTATAGCTTTGATAGAGTAAAATGGTTAATCGGTTCGTGTTACAAGACTATACCCAAGGCTATAGAGTTGTACTTCACAACTAATTACAAATATTATTGGAGTTATTGATGGTTGAAATAGATCTACATATCATAATGATATAGTGATGACGAAAAATATGCATAATATATCTTTAGCTTTGGTGTAACTTTAATAAATTAAAATATTGATTTCATCTAAATGATTTGTAAGCAACCAAACTCATGTCCACTATTGCACTTGTTGATATATTTTCCAATTTTATAGTGTTTTTGGTGTATTTTCCAATTCAATTTTATCAAATTAATTTATAATGTTATAAATTAAAATGGAGGTGATTGATATAAATGTTGTATAATTTTTTTTATGGTTTTAATTAATTTTTTTAAGTCCATAAAATTAGTTAAATAATATGTGAATATTATGTATTAATTTAATTAAATGAATAACCTAGTCAAGAGAAAGGGTACGATTTTTTACATTAGAAAAGATACTAGAGTGCAAAAAATGAGAAGGCATATTTTATATCCAATTTGTAGATACAAATACAACTGTCTGCTCTTTATTTTCATATATTCCAATAGCTAACTCCTACCATGGAAGCCAAATCTTGGATGAGAAAGGAGGTTGTCTTCGAAGAGGACATAAATTGCAAGTACAAAGTGTCGATAACTGGCTTGATCCAAGAGAGAAATGATTCTAATTTTATTTACATACACATATAAGATTGTCAGCCATGTTTAAAAATAAGCTTATTAAATACAACGTACATACATACACACACACATCACATAAACACACACACACACACACACACTAGGGCAATTAACGTGAATGATCAATCGCTCAACAGTATCAACCGTTCATATGGTTACCATTTATAACAGTAATGTTTACAGTAATGGTTGAAGACTTAGATAACCACCATTAACTATACCAACCATACATGATTATTTTTATATATTTAACATTAAATTATAAAAGTTATAATTTAAGTTAATGGAATAGCTTGTAGATTAATAATATATGCCTTTATGAACTAATAAAACGTGCTTGCATTGTTTTTATAAACAAATAAATTTGCAAAAAACAATTAGAACTATATGAATTTATCATGTATAATGCATATAATTGAAAATATAGGTACAAAATGATTCAAAACAGAAAATATGATGGTTAACCATCATAGGTGGTTACGATAACGGTTAAAATAATTTATAACCATCAACAACAGTTATGGTTACGGTTGGTGGTAATAATGACGGTTACCGCAGCTGTAACACTACTTCCACATTCCTTATTTTGGAGCGCACTTTTAACACCCATCTTATATCTTGAGAAACGCTATTTAAAATGCTACAAAGTTTGGTAATTATCTTCATCTCATACTCAAGTTCATTTTAACAAAATAAGGGCTCATGTAGCATACTATATTTGATGTTTAAATTTAACGTTTAAAATAAATGTTCAAATGATGAATAATTGACTTATGATTTGAAAAGGCTATAAATTATGACGAACTGCTATTTCGAACCATTCAAATCAACAATTAAACCACACGTGTCAGACTTTAATTGTTCAAAATAATAGATTGTTAAATATATTTTTGGGGTATATAAAATCAATTATAGAATCATAGAGACAAAATATGCAATGGAATAAATAAAATATAGTAGTTCATGAAGCTACAATAGAAATAATAGAGTCAGAAGAAAATACAACATAAATCAAAATACATAGAAGTTCGCTAATACATAAGCAAATAACAAATCTTTGAACAAAAATAACTGAAATAATTATGCAGATAGAAAGATAGGTAGATCTCCCACAAAGTTTCTAGCTCCAAAAAGTGAGTCCTGAATGCTAAGAAACTCAGACTGACCCGAGCATAAAGTAAAAACAAAACACTCCAGTTAGGACTAACATTCTCATTGAAGTAGATCAACTCAAGTGAAATGTAACATATGAAATGCAACACTAACTCAAAGGATGTTTGGTATTCCCATCCATTAAGGATCCATTAAACTATTTACATATGTAGTAATATACGCTATATAGGTAATGTCCAGTAGTAAAGTATAATATTGAAAATAGCATTATGGCGTTACCCATATCCCCTTTAACATATTTTTATAAATGTCGTAGTCTATATAGTACTGTAAACTGCACCACTCGATGGGCTATTAGGGAGCACTCCATAGGTATGACATAAATAAAAAATGTAGTGGGTTCGATAAGACATATGACAAGGCATGCAAGGCTATGTGTGACAACCCGTCCTTCTACTACCAGAAAGACGTATCATCATTAAGAAAGAAAGGGATAGAAATAGAAAAGAAAGAAAAGAAAGGAACAACAACATCAGAATCTCACAGTGGAACGGAACAAAATATAATATATCACATAAATATTTCATAGTTTTTTCATATATCAGAGTTATACAATATCAATACATATGACTGTCATATACATACACCTATCACTACATACATCAGAGACACCGTACATATCAACTAACACAGCGACACTAGATAGATAGCTACATACGTCCGGAAACTCCTGCTCCAAGCTCCTCCGAAAATCAAGGTCCAAAACCTATCACTTGGCTACTCATAAAAATTTGAGTACCCAAGAGTTTATGAAAACACAAAATATAAACTCCGGGTCAGACATGGGTCTGGTATGAGTAAACGGTTTAAAGTTGTTTAACTTGAAAACATTTGAAAATAAAGGTATCACGTAAGACTCCCCACAAATAAATACGGGTAAGTTTTTACCTTACGCTAACCAAAACATTTCATAGGAAATCCAGTGATATTATAATAGTGTCTAGGGTTCTCAAGTAAATAGAAAATAGCTGAAATTGTTACATGATTAAATTCCAGCTACTAGCCACAAAAGTGGGTAATACAAATCAAAACCGTAGGGTCTCGTAGGGAAAATGGATTTCCAACAATGGCAGGGCTACTGGGGTACCGCCCGTCACAGTACGGGGCCTAGATCGTCGTACCAAGGATCACTCCCGACCCCCTACTACACAAGGCCAGAACCATTCCTTACTGAACAGTCCCGAACAAGATAAACCCCATGGTTAGCGTGACCAACCACCCACTAAGCCGAATAAAAAGGGACATCTAGACAGGGGAAACATCTTGTCCTGCTTGGGCATGACCCACCTAACCTTGCTGCCTCTCCCCTGTTTTATCCATCCCCGGTTGATGAGGCTTGAGGCTACGATTACCTTTATAGAACATATCATTTAGAATGCTCATCGTCCGCCTGACGATGTGCTGAAAGCATTCAATCCATACAAGTTCGTTCCGGGTTCGAACGAAACCGAAGGCATTATCTCGTCACACTCATTTTGGAATCACCCTCAAAGTCAACGACGATAACCCTTGCATTCTGAATACACCATCTCGATCTCCATTTCAGGATTCACGACCTAACGTTTAAATTGGATCGATGTGGTTTTTGGAGAATCAAATTTGATTCTTCCGATCCCGGTCTCATCGAATCCAAACGCCATTTTAAGGGCCAAGTTGTCTAATTAACTTAACAGTTTAAATAATTTAAATTTAACAATTGAATTAACATAGCATTTATCACAGATAAAACATATACAAGCATCATAGATATATCATAATATGTCACAGAACATCACAGAACATCATCAATAGATATCAAAATCAGATATTCAATCACAACAGTCCGTAAGCGTCACCTTTAAATCTTATTTGTAATTAATTCAATTTAGAATTAATTACTTGAGAGTTAATCACTTAACTCTATTTAATTAATCATAAATTAACAATTAATTACTTATTTCATTCCAGATTGTTTAATTATTTATTTCTTTATTAATCCTTAAATCTCAATTACATAATTACTTTATTTTCACACTATCACACAGCATTTTTCACATAATTATTTGTAATTAATTACTTTAATTAATGAATAGTCTTAATTATTAATCAAACTTAATTAACCATTCAATTTCTGCTAATTACTTACTTAACCATTTATTAATTTTTAATTAAATTACTCGATTAATTAGCTATTTATCATTCAGACATTGACTTTAAGCAATTAGTTTCAAATTTACCCCCTTTCCTTAATTATTTATTTGATTTCTGGATATAAAGTGATTACTCCCAATCACTACTCAACATTTATCAATCTATCGCTAATTACGATTTAAAAGTAATTGTTTTTAATTCCTTTCTAAAATAATTTATTTATATTACATGTTCAACATAATTAAACATGTGAAAGTCTTTCTTTAGATCTTGATAATCAATTAAAGAATTAACTACAACTTCAATTATTAGTTAACTTAATACTTAATTTAAATAGTCCCCATAATTAAAATAGCAACTAAGAATTTGAAACATTGTAAAACATTAATTTTGTAATTAAACACCTATTTATATTTTAAAACAGCAGATTAACATACCCGAGACCTCCCCACTAAAACCCGAGGACTTCCCTACAAAAAACTCGAGGCCTCCCCTATTCAAACCCAAGTGGCACTTTGCGCTATCCATCCTTTCCCGAAACCTCCCTGTTCCCTCATCTTCTCCCCTTTCTTATTTTTTTATTTTTTTATTTTATTTAACTGTAGGTTAAAGCTTTGGCTAGGTAAAAATAAAAACCACAGCAGGCTACTCTCTCACAATCGAAGTCGAACCTGAAGATTACCTCCTACTCGCTCGAGTAATACTCGCGACCCCCCTACATCAAGGCCTGACACCAAAATCACCGCTGTCGTGCACGTGAATGGCAGCACGATCCAACTCCGGAAGCCACCCTCCATCTCAACAAGGCGCATATCACACCCAGATCGAATCCCAAACCCAAACTGCAACCAAAATTTCGAATTCAAAAATTTAGGCCTACAGCTGAAAACTGTAACTAACCCCCTCCACAAAATGCCACACCACTGCCACTTCAGCCACCTGCAACACCGTAGCCCTTGCCCACTCGATGACATCATGATAAACAATCAGCCTCCAGGAGCTCGAGCCACTCGATGGTGTTATGTTGACGTTCTCGACTCGAAACAGAGATGGGTAAAAACATGATTTCAAACCCCAAATGGATCTCGCACTCTAAACTCAGGCAACATAAAAATTTCCTGACAATTTTCATGGAACAATAAAGGTTTGAACTTGCTCCAAGCTGATTCTCATCATTTATTATTGTTTAAATTTCGTAAAATTGATGAAGTTACAGTTTTTATTCATATATGAACTGCTCTTAAAACACTAATATAAAAATCCTCAGTTTCGTTTTAAAAATCATAAATTTCACCAAGCTTTCAGTTTATAAACTTGAATTAGATTTTATAGCTGTTAAATTCATCAATAATCTAAATAAAACAAAATAACTAGAGTTTGAACTAAATGGGCAATTTGTACCAAATCTCAGGAAATACAGAACATCACAAATCATATGGAAATTGAACATATACAAACCAGTTTATCAAATGAAGTTTGAACTATTTAAATTAACTAATTTTTTTTAAATTAGGTTTACTCACCTATGATTTAACAGAGGGTAGTTCAGTTTCTAGATGAACACAATTTTGATCTTGTTTCCCAGCCTTCAAGCTTTGAATTTCAACTCCAATCCTTGAATGTTGTTGATGTTGAACAAGCTTGTTTGTATTAAGCCCAAGTTGCAGTTTTGTTTCTTTTTTTTCTTTTTTGATGAACGAACTGAAATATAAGATGATATATATATAGGGAGAATATAGGCTGAAGACATGTTGCAATAGATTTTTTTATGTACTTGAATTTTTTTTTTTAGTACTAGAGATTTTTATTTCCAGATTGTAGGCAGATAAGATTAGTTTGTGTGCCCCATTAATTAGTTTTGTCTTGTATATATTATCACACTTATCTTTATATATTTTCTCAGTTTTGTTCAATTTGATTTTAAAAGCATATTGAGCTCTATATTACCCTGCCTTATGGTTGAAGCTTCTTCATTCATATATATTTTTAAAAGGGTGCAGCCTGACTTGATTTTATATATATATATATATATATATATATATATATATATATATATGTACTAAAACCTGAAATGATTCAACAATTTCGGCTGGAAGATTTTTCATATAGCTTGAAATGACAATATGTTATGCTTAATTGAATATTTGTGTTTTCATTTAAGTTAACGCACAATCAATGTTTGCTGACACAAACATTTGTACAATTGTTTTTGTATGCACCAATTAGTATTTGTAGACACTTCAATATATATAAAGATATTTGCAGGCTTGTTTGTACCAAAATGTTTACATATAGGTGTACACTTATTATGAGTTGCTGACACTACAATATATATAGAGATATTTGCAGATTTTCCATTTGTACAAAGATGTATCCATATAAGTTTACACTTTAATGCTTTTTAGACAACTTGTTTACTTTGCAAAGATACCTGCAGGTCTTGTGTTTACATATATGCTAACATATCATAATGTTTGCTGACAAACTTTGTTTTTGTAAAGATATTTGCAGACCCTTGCTTTCGAACTAAGATGTGAATATTTGTTTTCTTATGTTCACATAAAATTAGTGTTTGCAGACAAGTTAGTTTTGTTTAAAGATATTGCAAGTTTTCAACTTGACAGGTTTTATATATTTGTCTTTACATAGTTAACATTTTTATTGATAACTTATATTCTGAATTCTAGTACTTATGTTAATAACCAAGTTTTATGTTATACTTATATTAAATATTTATAAGCTTATTTTATTTTAATTGTAAAAGTTGTTGTTAGAAACACTTCTCAAATCTTATTTTTATTTAAATGTTTAATCTTTCCAATATTTGATTTGTAATGTATTTGCACTAATGTATTTTGTATTTATATGCATATGATTGTGTTATTATACTTTTTATTATCAACTGCATTCATATATCTGGTATTGCATATTATTCATACATAACTTTTAATTTAATTGAATAATACAGAATAAATTTGTGAATAATGTTAAAAGAGTCTACTTTATATTTTGAAGCTATATTCCTTTATAATACATATACAACCAATAATATCCAAAATCTTATTTATTTATAAATTAACATCTTGTATTTTATTTAAATTTGATCAAAAACTTATTATAATAATAGGGTCAAAATTCCGGGATGTCACATTCCTCCCCCCTTAAAAGAATTTCGTCCCCGAAATTTAAAACAACAGTTAATTCAAAAGCTTTTATATTAACAATCCAAACATACATATCATTCATACAATAGCAAACAACCAAACCGTCTATTCTAACAAGCAACACTAGCTATCCGAACACAAGTACGGATAAATTTCCCTAAAATTATCGAGAGTTTGTCTCTTGATGATCAAAAATCCGAACTGAATTCCTGACCACAGTCAAGTTCGACTCAACATCCAAATTTCAGAACTACTGGTTTAACATCTAATGGTGAATCATGAACAAATTTCCTTAGATGAGATATATGGAATACACAATTAATTCCAGATATCCATTCTGGCAATTCTGTTCTGAAAGCTACAGTATTAACTCTCCCAGATTTATTGACTTCTTTACAGAATTTCAATATTTATTCAATCAAGCCCATACGATGTACATATACTATTCGTACGCAATATCAAATCCGATCGTTCGCTCGATCATACAATTTCACTTCCGACTAGTATCGTCCACCCGACTTCCTAGTGCGGACTTAGAATTGGTTTCTTGATCAGAAACTGTCATTCTCCTTGCATAGTCACAACTATGATAGAGAATCCCCAGAATCAATCAAAATCCAAATCCATGGTTCGTCGTCGAAAATCGAGTGAAAAATCCTAACTCGGATCGATATAACTATCTCGAAATTCTGTGCTCGAATCTGGACCAAATTGTCATGCGTATAAAATAGTATACATTCATCCTACGTATTAATATTCATTGATTTATCAACTATATCAATTTTCTTTTATTCACATTATTCTGATTCTATCCACTTGGAATAATTTTCTCAGTATCATTTTACTTAAGATTTCACTCTTCATTTCTTAAGTTAAATTTTAAGCATTATATCTCTCTCACATTATTACCCTACCACTTTAAGCTTTATATCTTCTTATTCTACTTATTTCCAATTTGAATTCTAATTTCATGTGAACTCAAATTTTCTTCCAACCCTGAATATTTAATTTTATAGACTAACTTTCATTTATAACTGATTCCTATCTTATGTTAAATCAGTTTTATTCATTATTTTATTTCAATTTTTTTTTTTTATAGTTTTCAAATTTTGAAAAGTTTTGACAGAGTCTCCATTTGTTTAACATTACATATTTTCATAAGCACATATGTAAGGTTCCAATTCTCATCACAATTAATTTCAATCAATTCTCAAACCATTCCCTTTTAATTAAAGTGATTTACACTTACTTGCTTAGACTTATAATCCATTTGAGCAAAACAAACTCATATTCAAGATCATCCTATTTTGCTTCCAATAATTCATAGAATTTTATCTAATCTTGTTTACTTCAAAACAACTCATTTCTTATGCAATTCAACAATATCATTGTGAATAAATGATTACTTAAGCTTTATAACAATTGATTCCATCTCAATTAATCTATTCACAATCTTTTCATTGCATTTTCTTTTATTTCCACAGGTTTGATTCCAGACTATTTTATTAAACTTGACAACCAATATTTTAAATAACCATTTCACAATTTACTTAAGTCATTATTTACTTCAAACTGTTTCACCCAATAACTTAAGTTTATTCTATTCCACCAATTTCCATTTAAATCTTTGATTTGATTTTCCTTTAATCAAATCCCAATTATTTACTGATTAGTTTATTCTTTATCCCTTTTTAAAATTTTAATTTACATTAACAATTCATTATTGAATTTATTCATAATAAGGTTATTCAATTTATACTTGAATTAGATTTGTTTACAACTCACACCATTTCTATTTAAATCCAATTCAATACTTTGGTTTACATTTACTCATTTACATAAGAATTTTATTTCATTCAATATTATTTATAACTCGACTGAATTCATTCAAACTCAGTTTTATTTTAACTCAACTTCAGTTAAAATTTAGCTACTTACAAATCTTTTAAATTTATTCCTCAATATATGAGCTCAAAACTTATTTATCTACTTAGCAGCTTATATTACTCATTTGAGTCATTTCATCTTATAATAACAATTTCAGATTATTTATATTACATATATATATATAACACTTGCTATTTTAAGGTATAGATTTTCACCTTACAATCACAATCATTTTTCCTTCAAATTTTATATCCAATTAAGTTTATTTTGAACTTCAATTCCATTTAACTTATCTCAGGTTAAATTCCAATATGTTCTCTTATTTTCATCTACTTGAGTTAAATTTTAATTCCGGGGTTAAAATTCCCGATCTCTTTTTATCAATATCAACTTTATCAACTTTATAAGTTCAATAGTTGATTTATTCAAACCTTTCACATTATTAAATAGAATTTTCTCAAAATTCAATTGCCCGGGTTTTCATTTCCAAAACCATTTTGAAATGATAACTACACATACCTACCTAGTATATCAAATCAAATTTTCAAATTCCAAGCACTTGTTTTCACCAAAACAATTTTCTCCTTTTTGAAATTTCTAAAACAACTTGTATACCCAACAAGTCCAAACAATATCATGTCCAATTATCCTGGTAGCAATCCATCACTTTAGAAACTCAAAAATAAATGTTGATGATGTGGCCATCATCATCATTATTATTTTCCAGCGACTGAAGTGAGTTCAGTGCTTCCTTACTTCCATAAATTCTTTCCAAAATAATTTCCATTCAACAATATTTTCCAAAACAAAATTCCATTATTTCCTTCAACTCTTTGGAAAAACACATTTTCAAACGTTCCCAAGATTTTAAATTCCCAAATCCTTTTGTTTAAATTCATTTAAACACCTTCAAATTTTCGGGACTTAAATTCTAATTTAATCTAATTTTAGTTATATTCCTTTTTATTTAAAATCATTCTTAAATAATTTTATTTGGTTATAAACCACTCACATTTAAATTTTAATTTGATTGTACTATTAACAATCAAACATCCGAGTATATATACTTATTTTAGAAAAATATTTCTTTTATATCAAAATATAATTTTGGGTAAAATTATTTCATTTACCCTACCTTTAAAAACAATACCGTGTCGGTCTATCTTGTTTAAGAGTTTAGAAATCCCTATCGATGAAATGGCGTCCCACACACCGACCAGAATCCATAAACACTCATCAGATAAATCAACACCATTTAAAAACAATTTTATATTCACTAACAAGTACGCGACCATATCTATTAATACACACAAACTCATTTTAGAGTACTACTGACTCTATTCCATGAGTAATTCCTACCAGAGCCAAGGTTATCACCAACCTATGCTCTAATACCAACTGTGACGACCCGTCCTTCTACTACCAGAAAGACGTATCATCATCAAGAAAGAAAGGGATAGAAATAGAAAAGAAAGAAAAGAAAGGAACAACAACATCAGAATCTCACAGCGGAACGGAACAAAATATAATATATCACATAAATATTTCATAGTTTTTACATATATCAGAGTTATACAATATCAATACATATGACTGTCATATACATACACCTATCACTACATACATCAGAGACACAGTACATATCAACTAACATAGCGACACTAGATAGATAGCTACATACGTCCGGAAACTCCTACTCCAAGCTCCTCCTGAAATCAAGGTCCAAAACCTATCACTTGGCTTCTCATAAAAATTTGAGTACCCAAGAGTTTATGAAAACACAAAATATAAACTCCGGGTCAGACATGGGTCTGGTATGAGTAAACAGTTTAAAGTTGTTTAACTTGAAAACATTTGAAAATAAAGGTATCACGTAAGACTCCCCACAAATAAATACGGGTAAGTTTTTACCTTACGCTAACCAAAACATTTCATAGGAAATCCAGTGATATTATAATAGTGTCTAGGGTTTTCAAGTAAATAGAAAATAGCCGAAATTGTTACATGATTAAATTCCAGCTACTAGCCACAAAAGTGGGTAATACAAATCAAAACCGTAGGGTCTCGTAGGGAAAATGGATTTCCAACAATGGCAGGGCTACTGGGGTACCGCCCGTCACAGTACGGGGCCTAGATCGCCGTACCGAGGATCACTCCCGACCCCTTGCTACACAAGGCCGGAACCATTCCTTACTGAACAGTCTCGAACAAGATAAACCCTGTGGTTAGCGCGACCAACCACCCACTAAGCCGAATAAAAAGGGACATCTAGACAGGGGAACTATCTTGTCCTGCTTGGGCATGACCCACCTAACCTTGCTGCATCTCCCCTGTTTTAGCCATTCCCGGTTGATGAGGCTTGAGGCTACGATTACCTTTATAGAACATATCACTTAGAATGCTCATCGTCCGCCTGACGATGTGCTGAAAGCATTCAATCCATACAAGTTCGTTCCGGGTTCGAACGAAACTGAAGGCATTATCTCGTCACACTCATTTTGGAATCACCCTCAGAGTCAACGACGATAACCCTTGCGTTCTGAATACACCATCTCGATCTCCATTTCAGGATTCACGACCTAACGTTTAAATTGGATCGATGTGGTTTTCGAAGAATCAAATTTGATTCTTACGATCCCGGTCTCATCGAATCCAAACGCTATTTTAAGGGCCAAGTTATCTAATTAACTTAACAGTTTAAATAATTTAAATTTAACAATTGAATTAACATAGCATTTATCACAGATAAAACATATACAAGCATCATAGATATATCATAACATGTCACAGAACATCACAGAACATCATCAATAGATATCACAATCAGATATTCAATCACAACAGTCCGTAAGCAGTCACCTTTAAATCTTATTTGTAATTAATTCAATTTAGAATTAATTACTTAAGAGTTAATCACTTAACTCTATTTAATTAATCATAAATTAACAATTAATTACTTATTTCAATCCAGATTGTTTAATTATTTATTTCTTTATTAATCCTTTACATAATTACTTTATTTTCACACTATCACACAACATTTATCACATAATTATTTGTAATTAATTACTTTAATTAATGAATAGTCTTAATTATTAATCAAACTTAATTAACCATTTAATTTCTGCTAATTACTTACTTAACTATTTATTAATTTTTAGTTAAATTGCTCGATTAATTAGCTATTTATCATTCAGACATTGACTTTAAGCAATTAATTTCAAATTTACCCCTTTCCTTAATTATTTATTCGATTTCTGGATATAAAGTGATTACTCCCAATCACTACTCAACATTTATCAATCTATCGCTAATTACGATTTAAAAGTAATTTTTTTTAATACCTTTCTAAAATAATTTATTTATATTATATGTTCAACATAATTAAACATGTGAAAGTCTTTCTTTAGATCTTGATAATCAATTATAGAATTAACTACAACTTCAATTATTAGTTAACTTAATACTTAATTTAAATAATCCCCATAATTAAAATAGTAGCTAAGAATTTGAAACATTGTAAAACATTAATTTTATAATTAAACTAGTATTAAATCCTATCTTAATTTTGTTAAATACTTCAACCTATTTATATTTTAAAATAGCAGATTAACATACCTGAGGCCTCCCACTAAAACCCGAGGACTTCCCTACAAAAAACTCGAGGCCTCCCCTATTCAAACCCGATTGGCACTTCGCGCTATCCATCCTTTCCCGAAACCTCCCTGTTCCCTCATCTTCTCCCTTTTCTTATTTTATTTTTTTCTTATTTTATTTAGCTATAGGTTAAAGCTTTGGCTGGGTAAAAATAAAAACCACAGCGGGCTACTCTCTCACAATCGAAGTCCAACCCGAAGATTACCTCCCACTCGCTCGAGTAATACTCGCGACCCCCCTACATCAAGGCCTGACACCAAAATCACCGCTGCCGTGCACGTGCATGGCAGCACGCTCCAACTCCGGCAGCCACCCTCCATCTCAACAAGGCGCATATCATACCCAGATCGAATCCCAAACCCAAACTGCAACCAAAATTTCGAATTCAAAAATTTAGGCCTACAGCTGAAAACTGTAACTAACCCCCTCCACAAAATGCCACACCGCCGCCACTTCAGCCACCTGCAACATCCTAGCCCTTGCCCACTCGATGACATCACGATAAACAATCAGCCTCCAGGAGCTCGAGCCACTAGATGGTGTTGTGTTGACGTTCTCGACTCGAAACAGAGATGGGTAAAAACATGATTTCA
The DNA here is from genome assembly GCA_030765085.1 of Allium cepa. Classification (NCBI taxonomy): domain Eukaryota; kingdom Viridiplantae; phylum Streptophyta; class Magnoliopsida; order Asparagales; family Amaryllidaceae; genus Allium; species Allium cepa. Next base: position 380,186,309 of record CM060932.1, read on the forward strand.
AACCCTAAATGGATCTCGCACTCTAAACTCAAGCAACATAAAAATTTCCTGACAATTTTCATGGAACAATAAAGGTTTGAACTTGCTCCAAGCTGATTCTCATCATTTATTATTGTTTAAATTTCGTGAAATTGATGAAGTTACAGTTTTTATTCATATATGAACCGCTCTTAAAACACTAATATAAAAATCCTCATTTTCGTTTTAAAAATCATAAATTTCACCAAGCTTTCAATTTATAAACTTGAATTAGATTTTATAGCTGTTAAATTCATCAATAATCTAAATAAAATAAAATAACTAGAGTTTGAACCAAATGGGCAATCTGTACCAAATCTCAGGAAATACAGAACATCACAAATCATATGGAAATTGAACATATACCAACCAGTTTATCAAATGAAGTTTGAACTATTTAAATTAACTATTTTTTTTAAATTAGGTTTACTCACCTATGATTCAACAGAGGGTAGTTCAGTTTCTAGATGAACACAGTTTTGATCTTGTTTCCCAGCCTTCAAGCTTTGAATTTCAACTCTATTCCTTGAATGTTGTTGATGTTGAACAAGCTTGTTTGTATTAAGCCAAAGTTGCAGTTTTGTTTCTTTTTTTTCTTTTTTATGAACGAACTGAAATATAAGATGATATATATATATATATATATATATATATATATATAGGGAGAATATAAGCTGAAGACAAGTTGCAATAGATTTTTTTATGTACTTGAAATATTTTTTTTTTAGTACTAGAGATTTTTATTTCCAGATTGTAGGCTGATAAGATTAGTTTGTGTGCCCCATTAATTAGTTTTGTCTTGTATATATTATCACACTTATCTTTATATATTTTCTCAGTTTTGTTCATTTTGATTTTAAAAGCATATTGAGCTCTATATTACCCTGCCTTATGGTTGAAGCTTCTTCATTCATATATATTTTTAAAAGGGTGCAGCCTGACTTGATTTTATATATATATATATATATATATATATATATATATATATATATGTATGTACTAAAACCTGAAATGATTCAACAATTTCGGCTGGAAGATTTTTCATATAGCTTGAAATGACAATATGTTATGCTTAATTGAATGTTTGTGTTTTCATTTAAGTTAACGCACAATCAATGTTTGCTGACACAAACATTTGTACAATTGTTTTTGTATGCACCAATTAGTATTTGCAGACACTTCAATATATATAAAGATATTTGCAGGCTTGTTTGTACCAAAATGTTTACATATAGGTGTACACTTATTATGAGTTGCTGACACTACAATATATATAGAGATATTTGCAGATTTTCCATTTGTACAAAGATGTATCCATATAAGTTTACACTTTAATGCTTTTTAGACAACTTGTTTACTTTGCAAAGATACCTGCAGGTCTTGTGTTTACATATATGCTAACATATCATAATGTTTGCTGACAAACTTTGTTTTTGTAAAGATATTTGTAGACCCTTGCTTTCGAACTAAGATGTGAATATTTGTTTTCTTATGTTCACATAAAATTAGTGTTTGCAGACAAGTTAGTTTTGTTTAAAGATATTGCAAGTTTTCAACTTGACAGGTTTTATATATTTGTCTTTACATAGTTAACATTTTTATTGATAACTTATATTCTGAATTCTAGTACTTATGTTAATAACCAAGTTTTATGTTATACTTATATTAAATATTTATAAGCTTATTTTATTTTAATTGTAAAAGTTGTTGTTAGAAACACTTCTCAAATCTTATTTTTATTTAAATGTTTAATCTTTCCAATATTTGATTTGTAATGTATTTGCACTAATGTATTTTGTATTTATATGCATATGATTGTGTTATTATACTTTTTATTATCAACTGCATTCATATATCTGGTATTGCATATTATTCATACATAACTTTTAATTTAATTGAATAATACAGAATAAATTTGTGAATAATGTTAAAAGAGTCTACTTTATATTTTGAAGCTATATTCCTTTATAATACATATACAACCAATAATATCCAAAACCTTATTTATTTATAAATTAACATCTTGTATTTTATTTAAATTTGATCAAAAACTTATTATAATAATAGGGTCAAAATTCCGGGATGTCACACTATGCCTAGGGTAGGATTCTATCATTTTGCACTCCCGTACTGGTGGTAACGCGTAGCAGCTACTACCACCTACCTTGAGACACACTCCCATAATCAAAGTTGTGCAGCATATCAAATCACAAAGTAATAGAGATTTTTTTCGAAGAAGCATGCTCGATCGAAGGAGCGACCTCACTGGGCCCAGTATAGCTTCTGTTTTAGTCATATCAATTCTACTAGAAGGTTAGGGTTGCGTTTCTTACCTCATATCAATAGCGTCTGCCAAACCATCCTACTTCGTTCTTGATTCTCTACCCCGTATGCAGTTGTTAAAGTGGTTTCATTAAATTGGCAGAGATTATGACAATATCTTACCCCAGTCTCTTTAACAACGAAATGATTATATTTTTCACACGGTGATAATTTTATAAAACATTAAATAATAAATCTTAAATTACAATTTAAATCAATACTAAAATATTTAACTTCGACTATATTTTAGAATTAAAACATTTATTTAAAATTCATATTAAATCAATTTATTACATTCCAAAATCATATCTTTTAAACTTAAATAAAATCTTATTCAAATTTAAATCATTTAAATAAAATTTAATTACAATTTATTCTCTACTTAACTTCTTAAATTTATTTATTAGAGTTATCATATAAAATCTATATTTATTATATTAACTTAAAACTATATTTACTATATTAAATTAAATCTATAATTGAATTTCTTAAAAATATATTAAATATTTTATTAAATTATTTAAGAACCAAGTAAATTATAAGTTAGAACCTTAATATTATATTTAAACCACACTTAGCTTATAATATAAACTTTAAAAACATATACAAATACTATTATTTCCAAATAAAAATTTATAAATAAAATCATTAAATTAAATTTTAAAAACCAAATTTATTAAATCAAAACATACTATTTGATATAAAAAATAATTTTAAAATAATTTAAAACCGACCAATGGTGTATGCATATAATTTTTCTACCCTATGGTCAAGGGATCGGGAATATATCATTTCAATCCGAATTTATAATTAAATTTCTGGGTATATATCGTTTCAACCTGCATCCCAAACCCAAATCAATAAAATCAATGAACTTCATATCATATGTTAAGTTCATTGATTTGGGTTAAGTTCACCTATGACACGATATCAACGTATATATGTTAAGTTCATTGATTTTATAATTAAATTTCTCGATATGATATGAAGCTCACCTGTGACACGATATCAAAGTATATATGTTAAGTTCATTGATTTGGGTTTGGGATACAGGTTGAAATGATATATACGTTGATATCATGTCACAGGTGAGCTTCATATCATATCATATCATATTAACTAAGCAAATCTAACTATAACAACATTTCAATTTACATTTCAAAAGATGTCCATTCACTTAAACATAAGAAATTAGTCATGAGTGGTTCTCATTTTGCGTAACTAATGAATGTGACAACTATACGAAGGGACACTAAGATGATACGACATGGAGATGGAGACCACAAGTCAAGTAAAAACGATCCAAACAAAGACATGAACACGAACGAACCAGGATTCAAGATCCAATAACTTTGATTTTTTTTATAAAATGAAGAGGGGATGCAAAGGGGGTTTGGCCTTAGGCTACGTGGGCTCAGCCCATGGCTATGTGTGCTAGGGTGGGGTGGCCAAAGTATATAGGTGTGTGGTGTGTCTTGGGGGTGGCGTGTGGGTGTAGGCCGAAGGTGGTTAGGGGTATGGCCGAGACAAGGAGAGAGAGGGGAGGGTGTGGAGGTGGTGGCCGAGGCTAGAAGGGGAGAATGATGGTCGTGGGTGTAGGCTTGGTGGTGTGGGTGTATGGCCGAGAGCGGTAGGGGTTATGCAGCCTAGGTGGTGATGGATGACAAAGTGGTGGAAGGAGAGGAGAGAGAGACGAAGGAGAGAGAGGCTAGGGAAAATGAGGCTTGGGTTTTAGGAATTGGATTGGACATGGAGACGGAAGAGGAGGGGGATGAATTTCTATATGTTTCTGATCAAATGAGAAGGAGGAAGTGATTGAGTAGTCAGAAAACAAAAGTACGTACATTGCCTTTCTCAAGAGACATCTATTCAGAAAAGCTGTGCACCCATTTAGGCGACCTTTAGTATCCAAGCCCAACAGCCAAGCCCAATAAATCAAGCCAAGAAAATATGGAAAAATACATATAAATAAACATGCATTTTTACTAAAAAATGCAGATTTAAAGATGTAGGAATTAGATTTTAATGAAATGAAAAGTGGAGACCATATTACAATTAAATCTAGAATTAAAAAAGTGAATAAATTTAAATTTTAAAACTTTTAAATTTTCAACAAAAAGACAAACTTTGACCAAAGTTTGAAATTTCCAAAAAAAATCATTGCATTAAATTAGGAAAAATATATTACTCAATGTCCAAAAAATCGATATTTAAATTCAAATTTATTTAAATCTTAAAATATTTAACTCAAAAATTCAAATAAAATTTCTTTAAAAAGTAGACTGAATTTACGGGTCATTCACTCCCTTCAACTCAAAACATTTCATACCTTAAAAGGAACGAAAAAGGTGAATAGAAACAAGCAAAAAAGATAATATAGATTCAAAACGAATAGTACCTGATACAAACAGTTCAGGATTCGAAGCACGCATGCTCTCCTCCGTCTCCTAAATACAATCATGATCGTCTGTACTTCATTGTACTTTGACCAGGTCAATAGACTTCCTCCTCAACTGCTTCGTACCACTATCGACAATACAAAGTGGCTTCCTCTCGACAGTGAAGCTCGGCTCAACATCCAAATTCTAAAGTAAAGCGGGCAGAACAATAATGATGGATCATGAAGATATTTGCGAAGATGCGAAACATGGAACACATTATGCACTCCTAATAGCTTCTTTGGCAAATCCACTCGATAAGCTAAAGGACCAGCTCTCTCGAGATGAAGAAAGGACCAATGAATCTAGGAGCAAGCTTCCCTTTCCTACCAAAGCAAATTACATTCTTCAGCGGCGAGGTCTTAAGAGAAACCTGATTGCCTAAAGAAAATTCTAAATTCCTTCTCCGCCTATCAGCATACACTTCTACCTATCCTGAGCAATCGTCAATCTTCCTCCTGATCTCCTCAACCTTCTCAGATGCTTCTAGAATCATATCTTATCCAATAACCAAATGATCATTGGATTCAATCTAACAAGATGGAGATTTGCAAGGTCGTCTGTAAAGAGCGGCAAACGGAGACATTGCGATACTATCCTGAATTCAAAGGATGGGATTAAATAGATAGATGCTTACAATAACCTTAACTTAAAGTTATGATTATACCCGGTAGGTGCTATTATACGTGAATTCAACGAGACAGAGATGATGTTCCCAAAATCCTCCACAATCAAGAACATAGGCACGAAGAAGATCTTCCAGAATCTGATTAACTCTTTCTGCCTAACCATAGGTCTACAGATGACAAGTTGTGCCTAGATTCAGAGGAATATATAGAGCTTCATGAAATGCTTTCCAAAACTGGCTGGTAAAGATAGCATCTCGATAACAAAAAATGTTGGATGGAACACTATGAAATCGAACAATACCTCTCGTATAAATCTCAACTAAACTCGAAGCACTATGATATGACTTGACGGAAATGAAATTAGCTGACTTGGATAGTCTATCAACATCTACCCATATACTCTCATTACACCTTTTGGTCCCTAGTAATCCATCAATAAAATCCATAGAAACCTATTCGCACTTTCAATTAGGAATCTCAAGGTGTTGTAATAATCCAACGATCTTCTAATGATCAGCCTAAACCTGTTAACAAGTGGCACATTTACTGACATAAAGGGGCATGTCTCGCTTCATGCTGTAGGATCTTGATTAACCCTAGAGGGGGGTGAATAGGGTTATAGCAAATTTTCTTGATTTAAACACAGAAACAAACTGCAGAAATAAATATGCTGAAAAGTAAATCGCACACAAAATTTACCCAGCATCGGCAACCCCTGCCCACTGCTGTATTCCCAGATTTCTATTAGAATTAAACAGTATCCCGCTTACAAACACTCTAACAGACTCGCAAACCCTGCTTCCGCTTACAAACACTCTAATAGACTCGCACCCCCTGCTCCCGCCTATAGAGTTTTGCAAACTCGCAAACCCTTTTCCCGCCTATAGAGTCTTGCAAACTCGCACACCCTACTCACTGAACTAATTCTAACTAGACAATCTGACACTACCTACAACCTAGGTTGTGATTTACCAATACTTTGATTCGAAAAGTAAAAACAACAAAATAAAAACCAACTTTAAACTTGAAACCCTATTTGAATATGAACTAAAACCCCCCTTTAAAATAAACCCAAAATAAAAACTAAATCCCCTTTATAATAATAAAGGCCGTTGCTTTCTTCAATTTCTCTGAGAAAAAAATTCGACTCTGTCGATTTATATTGATCTTTCGATTTTGCGCCTTGCTCTGTCGATCGATGTCTCTTTGAATTGTGCTCGGCTGCTACTCTTGATCACTCTGTGAAATTAGGGTTTTTGATGAAGTCGGCTTGGTTGCTTTGAGATGCTTGAATTCGAATTCTCTCTGGTATGTGATTTTATCCTTTTGTTATCTGTATAGATTGCTTGGATTCGATTTTAATTATTAGTGTCGATGATGATTGTGGGTTTTTATATGGATTCGATTCGATTTCTCCACCCACTGATGATGATTTTCAGTTTGGTATTTATATGAATTCCGAGACCTTAATCACTTCGATACTTTCCTACATTATGATTGCCTGATGCGCACGGCTTTCCTGATATGTTTTCAACTTGATCGATACGATAGAAAAAACTTTCCTCTTTTTGGTTTGTGACTTTTTCAAAGATACACACACTTGATTTCTGACTTTGATTTTGCGTCTGCATTAAATTCTTCGAACTTTACTCCTTGATTTGCCACAGCTTTGGCCATCTATGTGTTCATTCCTGTAGCATTGTCATTGTTCATCTGGTAGTCTTCGTCTCTGGCCATCTTCTCTGGTCTCCACTTGAACATTGCATTGTTGTTATTCTCTGATGCACTAGCTCATTTCAGTTTTCACAGTTGCTTCATTCATTTTGCATACTTATTTGAGTTTGCACTTGCACTTGATATTGTAGTCTCTGGCCTTCTTGTTCTACCTGAACTAGCCTATTTGTGGTCTTTGAGTTGCTGTGTTGATATGCATGTCACTGTTGCATTCGCTATGCAGTTGCTATGCCTTGTGTTCTTCACTATTGCATAATTGATTTTATTGCTCGGCCCTTGACTTTGTTTGTTGCATTTGTATCACTGCAAAACTGAATGTTATTGTCTTTGTGGTCTGCACTTGCACTCTGTTGCTTGTTGCACTTGTTGTTCACTGTGTCTTGTTCACCATGTTGCATTATTCATTTGTAGTTGTTCCCTGTACTTATAGTTGTATCACTTCGAGTTGCATACTTCTTGCAGTCTTCATTTTTTGCTGTTATGTTGGTGGCAATCTTGTTCTGCACTGTTTCTTTGTTTGGCCTATGTAGTTGTAACTGGACATGTTGTTGTACATGTCTGCTTTGTATCACTGATGCATTTGGACTTGATCATACTTGATGTACTTTACTTGAGTCTGGTCATTGTTAGCACTGGTCTGCATACTTGTGGTCTTGGTTGTTGCAGTATTCATTCGTGCATTTGTCTGCACTGTGCATTGAACACTTTGCCATCTGTAGTTGTATTCACTTCATGTTTGCATACATGTAGTGGTCCGGACATTTGGGTTTGTTGTTGCATTCATATTGTCACATTGAACTATTTACTGACTTGATTCTCTGTTGTAACTGGACCTGGTTATTGCTTGTGTGATCTTGAGTTTATGGTTGGTGCATTACATATGAACTTGGTTCATTAGTTTGCTTCATTTTGACCTGATCATTGGTATACATTGGTGGCATTTTTTTTGGTTGGTTTAACCTGTACTTGCTTCACTTGAATTTTTTGTGACTTGTGGTTGTCACTGTGTTATTTGAGTAGCTGGACTTAGCGTTCTGGTGCATTGCCACACTGTAATGACCCCAGATTTTTATGAATTTAAATTGATAATTTAAATGAATTTTTGAATTAAAATTGTAAAATTGATTATAAATCGCAGTGAGTTTCCCCGATTCAAATAGAAAATATATTAAGTCATATGAATTTGAAAATTTGTATATATGTGAATATATATATATATATATATATATATATATATATATATGAAGATATGCAAGACAATAAACATTGAAAGCTAGAAATAGAAATATATATAAGGTAAATTATAAAATATAAGGCCAAATAACATATTCATAGACTATGTAAATTATTAAATAAATACATTAGAAAAATTCTAACAATGCTATGTTTAACTGAGAAAAAAATCAATACATGCAAGTGTAGGCAAGCGTAAACAAACTGTACAAGCAAACATAATCAAGTATTCAAACAAGACTTAGGCAATTAATGTAGCCATGCATGTTGTACAGACAACAATGTATATCCCTATACAATACAACATCTTCAGCCATGACTATTGTACAACAAAATATTATATCACTTGTACAACATAAACCATCACCCTATACATTACAACATCACCTGTAACTTTATTTTATATACATCATCTTCTCATCTCAGTTTCGTTCACCATTATAAACTGAAGTAAAGATCATTCTTTAACTTAAACAATCATTCAACATAAAAACATCAAAGCAATCAAAGAAAATCTGAGAACAAGGAAGAAACTTCAGCTAACAGTTCAAACCAGAGTTTTCAAACTTTGCAAACTTTAAAAAGATTTCAACTTGAAGACTTCTGGAAAACAAGATGTTTAAGGTGAGTAACAACAGCTATTTAAATTTGAATCTATGTTGCCATTGCTCTGTGTATATGCATATATCAGTGATATCTCTTCTCTGTTACATTACAGAGTATCAGACAACATCAAAATTCAATTTCTTCTTCCCTAATCAATATTAGGCTTTGATTTTAAAATAAATTAGTTGTGTTTAAGTACGAATGGTAACTTAAAAATAGTTTCATGACATAAAAATGTTTATAGATGGAAAAATCAAATTTTTACAGTGGTAACTTCATTTCCTGGAAAATTCGAATGTCATGAAATATTGATTCAAATATATAACTGGAATCCTTATTGGAAGCGATGATTTTTAAGGTGGGTTTGATGATTTTTAGAGGTGGAGTTTGAGAGCAGTTCGAAGATGATCGAAATGGGTAGTTTGACCAATTACCGGGGACACGTGGAACTGGGGGTGATGGTGTTGTTCGTGAAGATGGAGAAGCCTACGGGGGTCCTAGGAAAAATACTGTTTTGGGTTGCCGTTGAACGTGGTGACGGCGACGAGCAGTTTTTTCTCGTAAACCAAGTTTTAGCGTGGGCTTGTTTTTCGATTCGTTCGTCTTCGATCAAGCATCGAGCTGCTCGAGTTTTGGGGTAATGGTGGCTATCGAGTTGATGGAGTCGTGGCCGGAAGTTCGAGTGTTCTGGTGGTCGGAGCGTCGAGGAAATGGCGTTGACTGGGATGGGGTCGTATGGGTTTGAGTGTTATAGGTTTCAAATGTTTATTCGAATTTCGATCTCAAGGTGGTGATGCGGATATGACGGTCGGAGTTGGATTTGGGGAGGATTGTCGATGTGTTCGACAACGTGACGGAACCGGAAGATCGCCAGCGGAGAAGTGCACATGCACGAGCACTCTGGTGCTTGAGTGTGTTGTTGCCTGGAAAGAGCAGAGGGGATTCACGCGTCGAACTCGAGGAATTCGAGTCATTTACTCGAAGCAGGGACAGGGTAAACTCGGGTCAGAGTTTGTCCCAGTTTTTCAACCTGGAAACTTTTTTTTTCTCTGTTCGAAAATTTTAAAACCAAATTTAAATTTTAAACCAAAATTTTTATAGCTGAGTTCAAATTAGAATGTTAATATAAATATAGGTTGAATTTAGAGTTTAGATTGAACATAAATAAGTTTTAAATTTAAATTGTTTTAATAACTTAAAAGCAATTCAAAATATATTAAAGAGATTTGAAATGGAAATGGATTTGAAATTTTAAATGAAAAATTTAAGCAAGTTGAAACTAAAAGTTTAAATCTGAAATTAACTCTACATCTGATTTCAAGGTTTTGAAATTAAATTAAGCTTTATAACTTAAGTGTTGAAAAAAAAAAGAAAAAAAAAAGAAATTTAAAAGGGAATTTGAAACAGTGTTTCAAACATATTGTGAATAATACTTAAATTATAAATATGATTGAACTTTACTTTAAGTAATGAAGTTAATAATTTCTATTCCATTAACGAATGAATTTTCTATAATAAATCGATTTATAATTAATAATGGTTAATGTGAGAAATTTTCTTTAAAAAGGGAATTAAAGAAACTAAATAGTTAATGAAATCATTAACTAAGATTATCTGAACAATTAATTAATGTGATTAAATTTTTAACAATAAATTATATTAATTAATTTAATGATAATAAATTGTGGAACTACTAAGTATAATTAATTAATGATAGAAATTATGGAATTGATTTACTTAGCATAATTAATTGAGTTAATTTGATTTATTCAAAATATAAATTTCTTAAGTTAATTAATTCAGAATAATCACTTGATAATTTTGAAAATATAATTACTTAGAGAAGTAATTAATAGATAATTAATGAATATAATCAATTAAATGATGATTTGAAATTTGAGTAAATTATTTGTTAATAAATTTAAAGGATTAATTAATAATGGTGATTAATTAAGATTAATTGATTCATTAATTAAGAATGATAGTTAATAATTAAGGGTTAACTAATAAATTGTGAAAGGGAATTTATTTCAAATAATTTGTAATTAAATTATGATAATTAACCCGAATTAATAATTGATACATCCGATTTAAATTAATTATTTGATTAATAAATTCATTTGTGAATGTTTGGACTTGGCTGAATAATTGTTTTGTTTGATACCCCTGATATGCGATGCTTTGTTTTGAGCTGTGTGACTTATTTATCTGTAATTTATATATCTGTGATCTGTGATTTGTAAATAAAGATGAGCGTTATAGTTATACTGTTTATCAACTATATTTCTGTATTTTTAATCTGTGATGATTGAATGTGTTGCACTATTGTGTTAAACCCCTGGACCACACCATACACACACAAATATGGATTTCACGAGGAAATCGATTAAGTCACAGATTTTTGAAAATAGTTTTGAATTTTAAATTCAAATGGTTTGAAAATAAGATTGGGTTTAAAGTGAAAAGTCTTTGAAATGGAATTTCAAAGATGAAATTTATTTTGAATAACTTGATTGAGTTTTGAAATTTAAATATTTTGATTTAAATTTGAATTCAATATATGAAATTGAATTCTATATTCAGTATTTATGATATTAAATGGTATACAAGTTTATATGGGTTTTAAACCATTTTAAGGTGTTGTTTTTGGGAATTTGAATTAACCCAAAGATTTTAACTTGTATAAATGAGATCGAATTTCTCCGAAACGAAAACTACTTGTTTCCAAATAAAAATAACTTTCATTTAAAGAAAGGATTTCCAAATTGGGTTGAAAAGTTTCAAGTTTGAATTGGAATTGTTTAGAAAGGCTATGAATGAATCTTTGGAAATGATTTTTGAAAGCTATAAGTTGAATCTTGATTTAAAGATTCAACAAGTTAATCGAATTTTGAAAGCTAAGAGTTAAATCTTTGGTTTAAAGATTTAACGAGTTAATCCAGTTGGAATGGAAATTGTTTTGAAGTCTATGAATTGATCTTTGTGAAATAAATCTTTTTTGTAGTATAAAGATTTGAAATGGTAATTGGTTTAAACCATTTGAAAAGGAAAGTTTTTGGGTTTTAAGTTGTGACTTAATTGAAATCCCAATATCCATATGTTTTTGAAATACTGCGCTCACTGTTCGGTTTAGCCGGGAGAGGACCTTTGTGTCATATATCCCATTCCGAATATGTGATACGAGGTTATGGATAGCATTTGAAGACCGGTGATGAAGACCAGATATTTTCGAAAACGAAAGGACAACTCATCGAATGTCTTTGCATCGACTGGTCCCCGATATAGAGACTCCATATGTGATGGGAAGTCCGGACGTGATTATCGATTATCCGGATTTGTAAGGGCTTCTTTGGAAGTGCCTTCGGTTCGGTTCGATCCCGGAACAGACTTGTATGGACTTTGTGTCTGACATTACAAAATGAGATAAAAAGCTAATTTCTTTCAAATATATTTCTGTTGGTGGTGGAGAAGTTATTCTCTTAGCTTAACACCCTTCTCTGAGATGTACAAGCTCAGAGGTTATGTAGTTGATGGTTATCAGCGGTATATTCCCAATTTGGTAATGTGACATGCTGAGTGTTGTTGTGAAATGATCATTGTTTGATCATTTGTGATATGATCATTTGTTTGATCATTTATCTTTGTGATCATTACTTTGATTATTTGTTGACCCAAAGCATGGCTTTGTACCAAAGCGTGGCTTTGTGGACGAGACTTCGTCGGTCCTCACACCCCGAAATGGTCAAAACAGGAAGGATGCAGCAAGGTTATTGGGGGTAGCGCCCCTTAGGGTATGCGTATTTCCTTTTGGATAGAGGTGGTATCATGGCATGGAGCCTAGATACTTAACCTATGTTGTCGCTGCAAATTTATTACTTTGTGGTTGTTGGTTATCGGGATCCCAGATAAAGGTTGGTTACGACGGGGGGATGACATACTCGTGTCAGTAGTTACCCAGTTAGGGGTAACCCGGCCTTGTGTTGGCAGAGATCCGATTAGGTTCTCGGGGACGTCCTTCCAGAGGCGTTCTCATGTGGCAATGGGAAGTTCCTTGGCCTGGCCGTTTGTTGGAAATTCAAAGAAACAATACGAACCTTTACGATTGCAAATTGTAGAACCCGCCTCCTCAGGAGGTAGCTATAGCGGGCATAATATAATGGTACCTATGCTGGCTAAGATTTATATTCTACTTTCAAAATTTTTTCTACACTATGCACTAATAATAATAATAATCAAATGATTTGATTTTGCGTAGTAAGCATCTTTGACTAACATAAGAAGAAATCTCCTCCAAGTCTGCGTTTGCATTGTGTGTGTGGTGGGAGGTCTTATGGTAGTTACATTTTCAAAAAACATTGCGAATTGACTTTAAAATCTTTTGTTGATTGTTTTAAAAGATAAAATGTTTTTATTGCTCACACCAGTCCCACGACTGATCTGAAGTTTTTTTGTTTCTTTCCTAAACTCTGGGTGCTCAAAATTTTCTACACGAGCAGTCTAGAGTTAGGTTTTACAGATAGTTAGGTTCAGTGAATTATCTGGAGCTAGTTCAGTCTTTGGATGTCGACGAGACTTGCTTGTCTTTGCGTATCGTGATGTTGGATCGAGTTGCTGCTTCTGGAGTTCTCTTTTGAAGACTATCTTAGAGTTATATTGTTCCGCTGCTAGATGTTATCTATTTTCCTTTTCCGCTGCTATTTCTTGTATCATATCTCTGATGTATATTGATATTCATTATATCAGATATTGTATCAAAGCTGTATATCAATGTATTATTTCTTATATTTCCGCTGTATTATGTACTTAATGTTGTTATAAGCTCCGACGAATCGGATTTGAACGGTCGAATCTACGGCATTCGAGTACGATGTAAAGTATGGATGTCGATTTTCGAGCGTGAAAAATTCGCGTCGTTACACACACTGTACCACTCTGGTCTTTGCATCCCTTCATGTTGATTTTTGAAATTTTACTTGTGTTGAATCCAGTTTCAAAACTCGGGTTTGACCTTGTGCTCGTGTCGTAATTTTAAATATATTGCACGTGAGTTGAACCCGGCTTTTCATTTGGGTTTGACCTGTGCTCACCTGTCCCTGTAGCATTATCAAGTGTATATCGATGTGCACGGCCTTGTGGCATGTACAGTGATACACTGCGCGTGTCACATTGTTCGTGTATGATGAATTCAAATGTGAATGATGACGAACAACCCAAATAACTGAGGCAAATCATATTTTCAAAAATCAAATTTTTATTTTATATTGCAAAAATATTTCTTTTTCAATTTTACTGCGTTAGTGAATATTTTTGCAAATTTCTCAGATGCTGGATTCTAACTGGAATGAAGTTGAAGATAAAATACGAGTATGAGTGATATGTAGTGAGGATATTATGTAAACTGAATTGTGATGTAATTAGAATCAAAATTGTATATGTATAGTGAGATCTTGAATTTGTACTATTCAAAATTGTAATAAATATTTGTTTGAATAAATATATCTGTTTGAATTCAAATTCTGTGTAATTTATTTTATTCAACAAATATTTATTTAATCTATGAAAAACAAAATAGTACATTAACAAATACATTTAAACGAATGTATATATATGTTTATTATCATCAAACAAAAACATATACTCGCATATTCCACAATCTCCCCCTTTTGATGATAACAAACATATATTTAAGATTTTGACTGAGTTAAATGTATTTGAACTATGATATACACTAATTGCTCCCCCTATTTAAGTGCTTCCTCTCTACATGATGCTCCCCCTACATATATGCATAGAAATATATAAATAAGCCTAGATGCAAATGGAAAATTATTTGACCTTTGCTTGATTCTATTTGACAAAATCTTAACTTTTCTCTCCCCTTTTTGTTATCAGCAAAAGAATAATAGTGTTAGAGAAAATAGAGATAAAGTGATCAATATTAATCCAACATTAAACTCAAATTGAATATAAATATTAAACTTCAATAAAAATCAAACAAAAATCATAACTACCCTTGTTAGGCACATATTCCACTTTTAGAAAGAATGGAAATGATGTTCTAATATAAAATCATACAATTGTATCAACTTGTGGTACATTTATATCAGGAATTTGAATATGTACTAATCATGCATAACGGTTAGGACTTTTAAATGAGATTAGTAGTATTCCAATTTAATTTTAAAAAATGAAATCAAGTATCTTCTAACCACGCATGACCGTGAGGACTTTTAAATGGGATTAGAATCAACTTGTCTATTCAATCAATTAATTTTGATATGCGTTCCATACGTGCATAACCGTAAGGACTTTTAAATGAGCATGGAAGCACATAATCAAAAATCCAAGTAATTCACCCATGCATAACCGTAAGGGCTTTTAAATGAGACTGAATACTTTGGATATTTATTTATTTTAAAAAAAATATGAAATGAAAAACAAATGATCTCTGATTGTAGTACCACATATCGACAAACTATATTTAAGATTTGATAAACAATGGTCGATATAAATATGATAGATATGGAATCTTTACCCAATAAAAAGTTTTATAACTCTTGTTTGAATTCCTAAAGAAATTTTCCAAATATACTCTCTTGAGTAATGTATGTTAAATATCAACACTATCACCTTTTTAATCACTATTTATCTTTTTGATAATTAGTAGGGAGTCGGATTAGTCAAAATTTGTCATTTAAAATCAAATAAAAATGACTAATCTGAAAATATGGTCAAAGATGATTTTCTCGAAGGGGTTATATGAGGGAAAAAAATTCTACCGTTTGAAAATTATTTGAAATGAAAAATATGCAGATATTTTCTTTAAAGAACGATGCAGTTACTAAATGTCTCAAAAATCACGTTCAACTAGTAATTTTTCTATCAACTCGATTACCAGTGTAATCTGCATCTGAATTTCTTTTTCACTCCAAAATATCACTAACTAAATTTGATAGACCAGACCATGAAGAGTGCATCAAAAATTTCAAACTCAATTTTAATAACAATTTAAATGACATTCTTCGAATTTGAATTGAAGCCACGTAAACAATCAGAAACTGAGAATATAGAGTTAGCCGAATTATGACCAATTGTATCCAACAAAACACAATGTTTATCCAAACAAATATGTATGAAATAATTCGAAGAATAGTGATTTTGGCATAAATATAATTGGCCAACAATGTCGAACAAGTCAGAATCAAAAAAATATCATCTTTACAACATCTCAATATTGGCTGATTTCATTCAGAATATGGTGCAGATTATCACATTTAATTTATCGATCAAATAAATATACCTTCACCTGTTTTACCTTTACGATAATTTTCGTGGTTGCCCATTACGATTCTATCACCTTTATACTAGGCTAAGGAACTTTTCTTTGTTGCCCGTTGTGTTTCTGGAACAGCCAAAATCCAGAGAACACTATTGTTGTTCCTTAGCCTGCCACCACACCTACACGGAAAAAGATTTATGTGACCTATTTGTTTTATAGGTCCATGATTGTTAGTGGCAGAATATTTGTGAATAAACAAACCCTTTGGAACCCAAACTTGTTTAGTCCTTTCATTCTTGTTCCAATAGGCATGAAATTTGTTTGTAGAATTCTTAGGAACCCAAACTTGTATAAATTTTGTGTTCTTGTTCCTATGACTACAATTTTCAACACGATGTCCAATTATTTCACATTTATCAAAGACACTCTTACCTTTTGCATTACCATCAACTTGTGTTTTCCCAAAACCTAGTCCTTTTCTATTGTTAGCAAAAATTTGATTTCCCAATAGCATGTTGAAAGATTTTTCTCCTCTTGAAAAGTTATTCAAAGATTTCTCAAGTTTTGGACTTTGGTTTTTAGTGTTGTGTTTTCAGTGACAAGTGAGGTGCATCTATTTATAAAATCCTTTTTCCTAGTGTCAATGATTTCCTTAAGACTCAAGTTTTCTTTTTAAAGATTCTAAGAGCTATTCTTAAGTCTTGATAATTCTGAATATAAAATTTTACATTTTTTACATTTTAGGTTTTGAATATTTTCAAGTTCAGTTTCTAACCTAAAATTTTCACGAGCAAGTTCTATCCTATCAGATCTCAATTTTTCAATTTTAGATTCAAGAGTATCAACTACTTTAGTAAGATCAAGGCACATAAAAACAAGATCTTTATAAGAATAGTCACCTACCTCATTAGATTCCTCTGAGCTTGCTTCTGATTCTGATTTTGCCACAAGACACAAGTTAGCCTCCTTTGAGCTACTATTCGAAACTTCCTCTCCTTCTTCATCATCCCAAGTCACTGCAAAGGCCTTCTTCTTCTTTTTCTTTCCTTTGTTGTTTTTGAGAAGTGGGCATTGTTGTTTGAAGTGGCCAGGCTTATTGCAGTTAAAGCACGTCAATTCATTATCAGAATTGTCAAAAAAATTTGACCTATTACCACTTGTTTTATTTTTGCGTGGCTTGAATCTTGACCATTTTCTAAGATTATTGACAGCCATTGCAAGCTCTTCAATTGGATCTTCTTCTTCTTCATCGCTCTCTTCTTTTCTCTTTAAGGCAATCGTCTTCTTCTTTGGTTCGGAGTTGTTGTGTTCCTCTTTTGCTTTTAGCTCAAGCTCATATGTCATCAAGTTGCCAATCGACTCCTCCATGCTTAGTTTACTCAGATCTTTCGATTCTTGTATTGTCGTGACTTTTGCCTCAAAGTTCATTGGTAAGACTCGTAGCACCTTCCTCACAAGCTCTACCTTAGTGAATACCTTCCCAAGCGCTCTAGCGTTGTATACCAAAGTTGAAAAGCGTCCAAACATGTCCTTTATGCTCTCGCCTTTGTCCATCACAAAGTTCTCGTATTCATTGCTGAATAAGGCTAGACGAGTCTCCTTGACTTGAGAAGTTCCTTCATGTGTCACCTCCAAGGTATGCCAAATTTCCTGTGCAGTTTTGCAATGAGAAATTCTATTAAATTCATTCTTATCAAGAGCACAGATCAAAGCATTCATGGCTTTAGCATTTGTAGTTTTTAATCTCTTATCGTTAGCATCCCATCTATCCTTAGGTTTAGCAATCTCAGTATCACCAACGGTTATAGTGGGAGATTTATAGCCAGTTTCAATAATACCCCAAACATCATAATCAACAGAACTAAGATAAATACCCATCCTAACTTTCCAATAAGCATAATCATTCCCGTTAAAATGGGTGGCCTAGCAATAGATTGCCCCTCAGAAAAAGCATTATTTGGTAGACTCATGACCCTAGAGATAAAGAAAAATACCGTGCTCTGATACCACTTGTAGGATCTAGATTAACCCTAGAGGGGGGGTGAATAGGGTTATAGAAAATTTTCTTGATTTAAACACAGAAACAAACTGCAGAAATAAATATGCTGAAAAGTAAATCATACACAAAATTTACCCAGCTTCGGCAACCCCTGCCTACTGCTACATTTCCAGATTTCTATTAGAATTAAACAGTATCCCGCTCACAAACACTCTAACAGACTCGCGAACCCTGCTCCCGCTTACAAACACTCTAATAGACTCGCACCCTCTGCTCCCGCCTATAGAGTTTTGCAAACTCGCAAACCCTTGCTCCCGCCTATAGAGTTTTACAAACTCGCACATCCTACTCATTGAACTAATTCTAACTAGGCAATCTGACACTACCTACAACCTAGGTGGTGATTTACCAATACTTTGATTCGAAAAGTAAAAACAACAAAATAAAAAACAACTTTAAACTTGAAACCCTATTTGAAAATAAACTAAAACGCCCTTTTAAAATAAACCCTAAATAAAACTAAATCCCCTTTATAATAATAAAGGCCGTTGCTTTCTTCAATTTCTCTGAGAAAAAAATTCGGCTCTATCAATTTATATTGATCTTTCGATTTTGCGCCTTGCTCTGTCGATCGATGTCTCTTTGAATTGTGCACGGCTGTTACTCTTGATCCCTCTGTGAAATTAGGGTTTTTGATGAAGTCGGCTTGGTTGCTTTGAGATGCTTGAATTCGAATTCTCTCTGGTATGTGATTTTATCATTTTGTTATCTGTATAGATTGCTTGAATTCGATTTTAATTATTAGTGTCGATGATGATTGTGGGTTTTTATATGGATTCGATTCGATTTCTCCACCCACTGATGATGATTTTCGGTTTGGTATTTATATGAATTCCGAGACCTTAATCACTTCGATACTTTCCTAAATTATGATTGCCTGATGCGCACGGCTTTCCTGATATATTTTCAACTTGATCGATACGGCATAAAAACTTTCGTCTTTTTGGTTTGTGACTTTTTCAAAGATACACACACTTGATTTCTGACTTTGGTTTTGCGTCTGCATTAAATTCTTCGAACTTTACTCCTTGATTTGCCACAGCTTCGGCCATCTATGTGTTCATTCATGTAGCATTGTCGTTGTTCATCTTGTAGTCTTCGTCTTTGGCCATCTTCTCTGGTCTCCACTTGAACATTGCATTGTTGTTATTCTCTGATGCACTGGCTCATTTCAGTTTTCACAGTTGCTTCATTCATTTTGCATACTTATTTGAGTTTGCACTTGCACTTGATATTGTAGTCTCTGGCCTTCTTGTTCTACCTGAACTAGCCTATTTGTGGTCTTTGAGTTGCTGTGTTGATATGCATGTCTGTTGCATTCCCTATGCAGTTGATATGCCTTGTGTTCTTCACTATTGCATAATGGATTCTGTTGCTCGGCCCTTGACTTTGTTTGTTGCATTTGTATCACTGCAAAACTGAATGTTACTGTCTTTGTGGTCTGCACTTGCACCCTGCTGCTTGTTGCACTTGTTGTTCACTGTGTCTTGTTCACCATGTTGCATTATTCATTTGTTGTTCTTCCCTGTACCTGTAGTTGTATCACTTCGAGTTGCATACTTCTTGCAGTCTTCATTTTTTGTTGTTATGTTGGTGGTAATCTTGTTATGCACTGTTTCTTTGTTTGGCCTATGTAGTTGTAACTGGACATGTTGTTGTACATGTCTGCTTTGTATCACCGATGCATTTGGACTTGATGTACTTTACTTGAGTCTGGTCATTGTTAGCACTGGTCTGCATACTTGTGGTCTTGGTTGTTGCAGTATTCATTCGTGCATTTGTCTGCACTGTGCATTGAACACTTTGTCATCTGTAGTCGTATTCACTTCATATTTGCATACATGTTATGGTCTGGACATTTGGGTTTGTTGTTGCATTCATATTGTCACACTGAACTATTTACTGACTTGATTCTCTGTTGTAACTGGACCTGGTTATTGCTTGTGTGATCTTGAGTTTCTGGTTGGTGCATTACATATGAACTTGGTTCATTAGTTTGCTTCATTTTGACCTGGTCATTTGTATACATTGGTGGCATTTCTTTGGTTGGTTTAACCTGTACTTGCTTCACTTGAACTTCTGTGACTTGTGGTTGTCACTGTGTTATTTGAGTAGCTGGACTTAGTGTTCTGGTGCATTGCCACACTGTACTACTCTGGTCTTTGCATCCCTTCATGTTGATTTTTGAAATTTTACTTGTGTTGATTCCAGTTTCAAAACTCAGGTTTGACCTTGTGCTCGTGTCATAATTTTAAATATATTGCACGTGAGTTGAACCCGGCTTTTCATTTGGGTTTGACCTGTGCTCACCTATCCCTATAGCATTATCAAGTGTATATCGATGTGCACGGCCTTGTGGCATGTACAGTGATACACTGTGCATGTCACATTGTTCATGTATGATGAATTCAAATGTGAATGATGACGAACAACCCAAATAACTGAGGCAAATCGTATTTTCAAAAATCATATTTCATTTTATATTGCAAAAATATTTCTTTTTCAATTTTACTGCGTTAGTGAATATTTTTGCAGATTTCTCAGATGCTGGATTCTAACTGGAATGAAGTTGAAGATAAACTACGAGTGTGAGTGATATGTAGTGAGGAAATTATGTAAACTGAATTGTGATGTAATTAGAATCAAAATTGTATATGTATAGTGAGAGCTTGAATTTGTACTATTCAAAATTGTAATAAATATTTGTTTGAATAAAATATCTGTTTGAATTCAAATTCTGTGTAATTTATTTTATTCAACAAATATTTATTTAATCTATGAAAAACAAAATAGTACATTAACAGATACGTTTAAACGAATGTATATATATGTTTATTATCATCAAACAAAAACATATACTCGCATATTCCACACATGCCACTCCACCAATGCAACTTCTTCATATTCTGGTACATCTTCGTAACTCCTGGACGAATATAAAGTCCGTACTGATGATTTTCTAATGTAAATCTTGCCTTAATCCATCAACATTTCAAACACAAATTTGATCATTAGTTTTCAAAATCCCTTTGATATCAATCCATGCTCATATCCCCTCTTGGTTACCAACTAGCCTACTATGAACATTATCCTTCATGAGCTTAAGAATCCTATCTTCATCTTGCTTAGCCATGATACAATCCAAAAGGGATGAAGAAACCACAATTTGACATAACATTGCCTTTTTCCGACTTAGGCATCGGTTGCCACATTAGGCTTCCCAGGAGTGTAGATGATGTCGAGGTCATATGAAGCTAAAAACTCAAGCCATCTAACTTGCCTCTAGTTCAAATCCTTTTGGATGAAAATATACTTCAATGACTGGTGATCGTAAAGAGCTCAAACTTAGTTCCTAAAAGATGGTGCCTCCACAACTTAAGAGAAAACACTATAGCGAGCAATTCCAAATCATGAGTTGCATAATTGGCTTTGTGAGTCTTCAAATGGTTACTGGTATGAGAAACAACCTTCCCATTCTACATCAGGACAACTTCTAGACCTCCTCGACAAGCATCAGTGTAAAATATTAATCCCTCACTTCCGTTCGAAATGGTATGACCTGGTGCGAAAGTAAGCTTTTGCTTTGACTCATTAAATGCAGCTTCACAATTGTCTTTCCAAACAAACTTAGCATTTTTACGAGTCAAAGCAGTAAGAGGTGCAGCAATCCAAGCAAAATTCTCAATAAATCTTCGATAATAACTAGTTAGGCCCAAGAAACTATGGATATCTGAAGGAGTTTTATGTCTTTCCCAATCATGAAATAAAATAGGGTATTTAAATTCAAAGAAAGATCAGATAATTAATTTACAAAGGAAGAAAGGTGGATAGACTTGCATTGATTGCGGCGACCTTAACATGATCGATCGAAACCCCATTTCTAGAAATAGTATGCCCAAGAAATTAGACTTCTTCTTCCCATAAATGGCATTTCGATAATTTAGGTTTCAATTGATGACTCCTAAGGTTTTCAAGAACAAAACTCAAGTGCAATTCATGCCCCGCCTCTGACTTAGAAAAGATAAGAATATCATTGACAAAGACAAGAACGAACTTGTTGAGTACATCACGGAAAACACGATTCATAAGATTAACGGAGAAGGCTGGTGCATTATTCAAACCAAAAGGCATAACTAACCATTCTCAGTACAGAAAGTTGTTTTGGGAATGCTCTCTTTAGCAACTCTGAGTTGGTGAGAACTGGGTCAAGATCAAGCTGAGAGAAAACTTTAGCTCCATAGAGCTAATCGAACATGTCGTTGATTCGAGGCATAGGATATATGTTTTCATAGTGAGCTTATTCAGCTCCCTGTAATCAACACACATCCTCAAAGAACCATCAGACTCGGTGACAATACCATAGCCACTTCCCATTCCGAATGACTCGGATTAATCAAACCCATAGAAAATAAATCTTCTATCTTCTTCCTCAACTCCACTTTCTCCCTGGGTGCCATCCTTACGGAAGGAAGAACTACTGGTCGGGCTCTAGGAATAAGATCAATATAGAATTCAATTTCTCACCTAGGAGGAGGAGAAGACACTTTACCAAAAATGTAACGACCCTAGATTTTAATTTAATTTAAATTGATAATTAAATAAATTTTTGAATAAAATTGTAAGATAAATTGATTTAAATGGAAGCGAGTTTCCCTGATTCGACTAGAAAATATGTAAAGTCATATGGATTTGAAAATTTGTATATATGAGAATATATATGTATATATTGGATTTTAAATAAATTCTTAAATAAATGATTTTGAAAAATAAATAATATACTTTAGACACAAGTATAGAAATAAATAAATAAATTGATTTAAAAATTTATAAATGATGATAATTTGAGTTATATAAAATATATGTGTACAAAGAGAAATGTAAAACAATAATTAATTAAAGTAAAATTCATGATAAATATTTAAACTAAAAATAGAAGTAAAATAAATATTTGAGTTATAAATAGAGATAAATAAAAGTTAAGTATGGAACCAAATAAATATATAAAACATCTATGTACAAAACAAAGTTATGGAATTTCAATTATATTTTAAAGTAAGTAGACAAAATAAAATAAACATAAACAAAACAAAGTAAATACAAACAAATATAAAAGTTTTAGTATGCAAAGAAAAATAAAATAAAATAAGAGCAAATAAAAGTGTTCAAACAAAAGAAATAACATACAAAAGTAGAAACCACATATTTATAAAATTATGTAAAATATAAAAAAAATAAATAAAAAATAATAAAAACAAGGCAGCAAGTGTATATTCAAAACATAAAGGACCATTTCATTTAATGCAAACATCCACAGCATGCCTATTTTACAAACAAAAGTAATACAAGATCACTACAGCCATAACTTTAGTACAGGGAAGAGATAACATCACTCTGTACACTCTCTCCTCTATATCAACTTCCTTCCTCACTTCAGTTTCATCCACCATAACTGAAAGAAGAAAAGAAAAACTAAGCAACCTCTAAAAAAGAATACCATCTCAACTTAAACAACAGCAAACTAAATCAATACTTGGTTCAACTGCAACCTGATTCAAGATGCAAGAATCATCTTAGAAATCAAATCAATACAAGCCTGGAAAGTATGCAAGTCAGATCAGTTTTCAAACTTGGATATCATTTCAAGTTTTAAATTCAATCCTGTTCTTGTTTTTGATATCTGCTTCCAAATATCAATGTGAGCAAACTTCCATCTTTAAACTTAATCTGTTTATATATAGGTTTGCATGTTAACAAGTTTCTCTGTTTCAATATCCTGTGAGTAACATTTCATTTAAACAATTTAAAGAATAAATCTGGGGTACTTATAGCTGTGAAATGTGTGTATATATACACGTAATTCTCTGAATAAGTTTAAAAATAATGGGTGCGACCTGATGTTCATTTTGTCTTCTGTCTTAGTTTTTGAAAGCATCAGATTTTTGTTTCAAAACTCAATTGCATTTGATTTACTCGATGGTTGGGCTTAGCATTAAAACAAACATTGTTAGTATAACATATACTTAAGGTACAAATTTAATTAAGTTGAAGAAATTTTGAAGTGCTTCTGGAAACCAAGAAGAAACTGGGCAAACTCAAAATTTGTCAAAATATAAATCTCTGGTTCCATGAATTCAGGTATGTAAGTCGAATTCACACACATTAATATGAATTTTAAAGCAGTAATTCAGATTTTTAGTGATTGGGATTAAGGGCAATTTGTGTTTATCTGTTTTGGGCATTTCGAGTCGCCGTGGTCGGTCACGATGATGGGAGAGGTCAGGATTTGGGCTGGAGACGCGGGAGCTTATGGAGGTGCTGGGAAAAATGGGTGGTGGCGTCAGTGATGACGGTGGTGGCGATAGCCGTGGTTCAAAGTTTCTAAACCTAATTTTCTGGGTTGTGTGTTTTGGTTTGGGTCGACCACTCGGGTTGATCGAGTGTGGAGATACTTCGGGAAGTTGAAGTTCAGGTGTTGTCGATGACGAGGCCGGAGGTGGAAGCTCTCAGATGGTCGGAGTTGGGAGGAGGCAGTGTTGACAGGTTTGGTTGTGGTGAGGTCTCTGTGTTGCCAGATTTTGGGTCAAGCTTCTCGAATTTGATTTCGATAAGTTTGGGTAGTTCAGGCGATCGGGATGGGTTGCGAGTTTGGATTGCGACTTACGGAGATGGTCGTTGATGGTCGGCGTCGGTCGTTGGAGCTGTGCAGGTGCACAAAGATGAGGGGATGTCTGGGTTGTTCAAATGTTTGGTGAGTTGTTTGGTTTCAGTATTGTCTCGAGTATTTCTCGAAGATGATAGGTGTTGGTCTCGAAGCAAAAACAGGGGTGCTTCGGGACATATGTGTTTACAGTTGAAAACTGTACCTGTTGAAGTAAGACTAAATTTTAAATTAAAATCAGGTTTAAACTGAGTTTAAAAAGCAAAGTTTAAAATGTGAACTCAAGTTCAGTTTGAAACTCAGTTTGTGAACAAATTAAGTTTTAAAAATTTAAACTTGTTTTTATTACTTTGAAGTATTTAAAGGGTTAAAAAGAATTTGCATTTAAACATGGCATTTGAAATTGTAAACAAAGATTTAGATCAAAGCTTAAATCAAAAATTTTCCACATGTACTAAAATCTGGAAGTTTCGAAATGAATTTGGATTTCAAAGTTAAAGGCAAATTTTAAAAATCAAAAGATTTAAATCAAAGTTTAAAGCCATGTTTAATCAAACAGCTTTTTATACTGATTTGCTTTCAAATAAATATTTGAATTGGATTTGGATAAAGTTCTTGTATAAGCTGATAATTAAAATTGGTAAATGTTTAAATATATGATCGTTTTGAATCTTTGAATTCATGATGAAGTTTGAATCTAAGATTAGAAGGGTAATGTTTTAATACACCTAAATATTAACTAAGTCATCAATAAAGGATGATTTATCTTAGAGATAATTAAGGTAATTAAAATGATTTACCTAATAAGGTAATTAAATAATGATTATTTTATTTATAAATTAATAAATTAGAAATAATTAATAATGAACTAATCTAAGATAATTCTTTAAGAGAGTGATTAAGAAATGTTATTGGTTAATAAAGATAATTAACTGAGGATCATTAAGTATTGATTAAGGTGATTAATTTTAATAATTTATTGTATTGATTAATTCAGATGATCAATTATAAATTGTGTAAATATAATTACTAAATGAAAGTAATTAAGGATTAATCACTTATAGTAATTAAATTAGATCTTTTGATTTATTAAAGTTAATTAATTATGTAATTGGTTTAAAGGGTTGATTTAACTGATATGATTAATCAAGAATGATTAAATTAATTAAGTTGATTAATTTATTCATTTTGAATGATTTGTAATAATGTAATTAGAATTGGATAATTTATTCATAAGCAATTAATTTACTTGGAAATAAATTGAATCAATTAGGATTAGACAACTAATTAATCCTGCTTATAAATGATTATTAAACGCTTGACCTTACCTATGAGGGTTTGTACTGTATGAGATGCCTTGAATTGATTATCCTATCTGATCTGTGATATTTTGTTCTGTAGATTGAGCTGTTTATATTTATTTGCATCTGTATATTATCTGTGAATCTGTGAATGGACGATGAGCGTTATAGTTTATATCGCTTATCAACTATATTTCTATGTTTTAAATCTGTGATGATTGAATGATGTTGCACTATTGTGTTAAACCCTGGACCACACCATACACACACAAATATGGATTTCACGAGGAAATCGATTAAGTCGCAGATTTTTGAAATAGTTAAGTTTGAATTTTTAAATTCAAATGTTTTGGAAATGGAATCGGAATAAATGTGAAAAGCTTTTAGAATGAAATTTCAAAATAAAATTTATTATTTTTAAATTACTTGATTAAGTTTTGGAATTTAAATAATTTGATTTAAATTTAAATTCAATACTTGAAATTGAATTCTATGATTTAAAACTAGGGATTAAAAATGTTATACCAGTTATATATGGGTTAAACTATTTTAAAAAGTAAAGGATTTGGGAATGTGAATGGAATTCAAGGGCTTTAACTCGTGTAAATATAATTGGATTTTTTTGAAACGAAAACTGTTTGTTTTCAAATAATAAAAGCTTTCACATAAGATATGAACGTCCAATTTGTGTTAAAAAGAATTTCAAGTTTGAAAATGAAGATAATTTCCAAGTTATGAAAACAATTTGAAAGCTATAAGTTGAATCTTTGATTTAAAGATTCAACAAGTTAATCGAATTTTGAAAGCTATAAGTTGAATCTTTGATTTAAAGATTCAACAAGTTAATCGAATTTTGAAAGCTATAAGTTGAATCTTTGATTTAAAGATTCAACAAGTTAATCGAATTTTGAAAGCTATGAGTTAAATCTTTGATTTGAAGATTTAAGGAGTTAATCCAATTGAAATGGAAATTATTTTGAAATCTATGAATTAATCTTTGTGAAATAAATCTTTTTGTAATATAAAGATTTGAAATGGTAATTGGTTTAAACCATTTGAAAAGAAAAGTTTTGGGTTTTAAGTTGTGACTTAATTGAAATCCCAATGTCCATATGTTTTTGAAATACTGCGCTCACTGTTCGGTTTAGCCGGGAGAGGACCTTTGTGTCATATATCCCATTCCGAATATGTGATATGTCGTTATGGATAGCATTTGAAGACCGGTGTTGAAGACCGGATATTTTCGAAAACGTAAAGACAACTTGTCGAATGTCTTTTCATCGAATGGTCCCCGGTATAGAGACTCCATATGTGATGGGAAGTCCGAACGTGATTAGTGAATATCCGGATTGCAAGGACTTCTTTGTAAGTGCCTTCGGTTCTGTTCGAGCCCGGAACAGACTTGTATGGATTGTATGTTTGACATTACAATTTGAGATATAAAGCCGATTTCTTTCAAATATATTTCTGTTGGTGGCGGAGAATTTATTCTTTTAGCTTAACACCCTTCTCTGAGATGTACGAGCTCAGAGGTTATGTAGTTGAAGTTATCAGCAATATATTCTCAATTTGGTAATGTGACATGCTGAGTGTTGCTGAAATGATCATTGTGTTGATTATTTGTGATAGGATCATTTGTTTGATCGTCTATCCTGGTGATCATTTCTATGATCATTTGTTGACCCAAAGCATGGCTTTTGTATAAAGTATGTTTTTGTGGACGTGACTTCGTCGAGCCTCACACCTCGGAATGGTCAAAACAGGAAAGATGCAGCAAGGTTATGAGGGGTAGCTCCCTTTAGGTTATGTGCATTTCCTTCTGGAAAAGGGTGGTATCATGGTATGGAGCCCAGATGCTTACTCATGTTGAAACACTTTATGATTGTGTGAATTGATTGCGAGCGCTCGGTTGAAAGGTCCCAAAGGACCGGGGGATGGCATATTTGGTCAGTTGTTACTCAGTTAGGGGTAACCCGGCCTTGTGTTGGTAGAGATCCGGTTTGGTTCTCGGGGACGTCCATCTAGAGGCGTTCTCATGTGGCAATGGGAAGTTCCTTGGCCTGACCATTCGTTGGAAATCCAAAGAAACAATACGAAACCTTGTACGGTATTAGTTGTAGAACCTGCCATCTAATATGGTAGCTATGGTAGGCATAATATAATGGTACCTATGCTGGCTAAGATTTATATTCTACTTTTGAAATATTTTTCTTACACTATGCACTAGTAATAATATCAAATGTTCTTTTTAATGCGTATCAAGCATCTTTGACTATCATAAGAAGAAATCTCCTCCAAGTCTGCGTTTGCATTGTGTGTGTGGCGGGAGGTCTTATGGTAGTCTCATTTCAAAGAGCATTGCGAATTTACTTTAAAATATTTCTTTGAATGTTTTAAAAGATAAACTGTTTTTGTTGCTCACACCAGTTCCACGACTGATCCAGAGTTTATTGTTTCTTTCCTAAACTCTGGGTGCTCATTATTTTCTACACGAGCAGTCTAGAGTTGGGTTTTTCAGATAGTCAGATTAGTAGGTAATCTGGAGCTAGTTTAGTCTTTGGATCACACCGCACTTGCTCATCTAGGTGCATCGTCATTGGGAGTTCGAGCTATTTCTGGATTGGTGTTTTGGAGATTTGAGTTATTTGTTCCACTGCTAGATGTTATATATTTTCTTTCCGCTGCTGTTTTATTGTATCATATCTCTGATGTATATTGATATCTATTGGATCATCTGTTGTATCAGATATTGTATCAAAGCTGTATATCAATGTATTATTCTTTTATTCCGCTGTGTTGTTTACTTAATGATTGTTATAAGCTCCGGCGAATCGGATTTGAACAGTCGAATCTATGGCATTCGAATACGATTTGATGTATGGATGTCGATTTTCGAGCGGGCAAAATCCGTCTCGTTACATTTGGTATCAGAGCTAAGGTTGAACTTTAGCTCAGGAGTATAACATGTTAAGTAACTCATTAGAGATAGGGTGAAGTATCCCTAGAATGAGTAATCCCTAAGATATCCGTTTGAACGGCTCAGTAAATTCTCTTGCTATCCACTGATAGTAAGTATGAGTGCAAGAAGAGAACGAGATAGGGGACAGGTAAATACAACTATAATTGGTCAATGCTCTGTAATAACAGTGGAAACAATCTCTCTATATCTATCTCCTTTGATTCGTTAAATTCTTTTGATTTCTTCGTGACAGCTACAGAAAGAAGTTCGGTGCGTTGATGCTCTACGAATCATTGTAGGAAATTTTTATTTCGTATCTTCATCAATTTCTTATCAGTGTTTTCGTTTTAAACTTTAATGAATTTGAAATTTAGAATTAAATTTTTTTGAATAAATTGGAAATTTTAAATTGAGTTAAATTGGTTAATAGAATATGAGTGATAAACTGAATTGTATCGATAAATCGATTTCGTTTAAAACCAAATTTTGAAATTCTGTTGTAATTTCTTGGGTTAGTCGAAGTCCGAAGAGGGACAAATTGGTATATATTTTGAGATATTCCAACTTGAATTTGGAATCCATATCTTGTATTTGAGAAATTGTAAAGATTGAGTCTATCTCTGTGTTGTTTTCGTGCTTGCGAATTTCGAGGACGAAATTCTTTTAAGGGGGGAAGTTTGTAACGACCCTAGATTTTAATTTAATTTAAATTGATAATTAAATAAATTTTTAAATAAAATTGTAAGATAAATTGATTTAAATGGAAGCGAGTTTCCCTGATTCGACTAGAAAATATGTAAAGTCATATGGATTTGAAAATTTGTATATATGAGAATATATATGTATATATTGGATTTTAAATAAATTCTTAAATAAATGATTTTGAAAAATAAATAATATACTTTAGACACAAGTATAGAAATAAATAAATTGATTTAAAAATTTATAAATGATGATAATTTGAGTTATATAAAATATATGTGTACAAAGAGAAATGTAAAACAATAATTAATTAAAGTAAAATTCATGATAAATATTTAAACTAAAAATAAAAGTAAAATAAATATTTGAGTTATAAATAGAGATAAATAAAAGTTAAGTATGGAACCAAATAAATATATAAAACATCTATGTACAAAACAAAGTTATGGAATTTCAATTATATTTTAAAGTAAGTAGACAAAATAAAATAAACATAAACAAAACAAAGTAAATACAAACAAATATAAAAGTTTTAGTATGCAAAGAAAAATAAAATAAAATAAAATAAGAGCAAATAAAAGTGTTCAAACAAAAGAAATAACATACAAAAGTAGAAACCACATATTTATAAAATTATGTAAAATATAAAACAAATAAATAAAAAATAATAAAAACAAGGCAGCAAGTGTATATTCAAAACATAAAGGACCATTTCATTTAATGCAAACATCCACAGCATGCCTATTTTACAAACAAAAGTAATACAAGATCACTACAGCCATAACTTTAGTACAGGGAAGAGATAACATCACTCTGTACACTCTCTCCTCTATATCAACTTCCTTCCTCACTTTAGTTTCATCCACCATAACTGAAAGAAGAAAAGAAAAACTAAGCAACCTCTAAAAAAGAATACCATCTCAACTTAAACAACAGCAAACTAAATCAATACTTGGTTCAACTGCAACCTGATTCAAGATGCAAGAATCATCTTAGAAATCAAATCAATACAAGCCTGGAAAGTATGCAAGTCAGATCAGTTTTCTAACTTGGATATCATTTCAAGTTTTAAATTCAATCCTGTTCTTGTTTTTGATCTCTGCTTCCAAATAGCAATGTGAGCAAACTTCCATCTTTAAACTTAATCTGTTTATATATAGGTTTGCATGTTAACAGGTTTCTCTGTTTCAATATCCTGTGAGTAACATTTCATTTAAACAATTTAAAGAATAAATCTGGGGTACTTATAGCTGTGAAATGTGTGTATATATACACATAATTCTCTGAATAAGTTTAAAAATAATGGGTGCGACCTGATGTTCATTTTATCTTCTGTCTTAGTTTTTGAAAGCATCAGATTTTTGTTTCAAAACTCAATTGCATTTGATTTACTCGATGGTTGGGCTTAGCATTAAAACAAACATTGTTAGTATAACATATACTTAAGGTACAAATTTAATTAAGTTGAAGAAATTTTGAAGTGCTTCTGGAAACCAAGAAGAAACTAGGCAAACTCAAAATTTGTCAAAATATAAATCTCTGGTTCCATGAATTCAGGTATGTAAGTCGAATTCACACACATTAATATGAATTTTAAAGCAGTAATTCAGATTTTTAGTGATTGGGATTAAGGGCAATTTGTGTTTATCTGTTTTGGGAATTTCGAGTCGCCGTGGTCGGTCACGATGATGGGAGAGGTCAGGATTTGGGCTGGAGACGCGGGAGCTTATGGAGGTGCTGGGAAAAATGGGTGGTGGTGTAACAAACGGAGATTCTCGACTTTCGAAAATTCAACATCGATACTCACTTTATCGACTGCCGAGAAATCGAAGGCCAAAAACACGAAATGTTATGGTTTTTAAAAAAGAATTTAGGAAAAGAAAAAGAGAGAAAAAGGGAGAAGATAGAGGGAAAAGAAAGATAGAAGATAGAATAGAAAGAAAACAGAAAAATAGAAAATTTTAAAATAGAAGAAAAAGAGAATAGAGAACACATAGAACGGAATAGAAAGAAAACACAACACAACAACATCAGAATCTCACAATTCGCAGCGGAACAACATAAAATAATAAATGAATAATCTTTAAACAAAGAACTATCAGTTATTACATTTTATACATTACATTACATCATATCATCAGAGTGTACAACATCATACAACAACAAACAATGCAGCGGAAAAAGAAATACTATATAAACTAGTAATACGCCATGCCATCCATCTTGCCTCCAGCAACTCCAGAATATCCAGAATATCCTGATAAACCTAACTCTTAACTGCCCGTGTGGAAATTGGTGGGCACCCAGAGTTTAGGAAGGAAAACAATAAACTCCAAGTCAGTCATGTGACTGGTGTGAGAACTCAAAACAGTTTATTTATCTTTAAAATCAAAATAGAGAGATATTTTTATTTCAATTCGCAATGCTTTTAAAAATGAGACTACCATAAGGCCTCCCGCACACACACACAATGCAAACGCAG
Organism: Allium cepa; assembly: GCA_030765085.1. NCBI lineage: Eukaryota > Viridiplantae > Streptophyta > Magnoliopsida > Asparagales > Amaryllidaceae > Allium > Allium cepa. The sequence continues at coordinate 380,218,729 of CM060932.1, forward strand.
AATCGGAGGAGATTTCTCCTTATGATAGTCAAAGATGCTTGATACGCATTAAAAATAACATTTGATATTATTACTAGTGCATAGTGTAGGGGAAAAATTCATTTCGAAAATAAAGATATAAATCTTAGCCAACATAGACATTTCGAACTATGCCTACTATAGCTACCATCCAAACAATGTTGCGACACCATAAGTGAATGATAGGTTCTACAACTAAAATGGTACAAGTTTCGTATTGGGAATTGGATTTCCAACAAATGGTCAGGCCAAGGAACTTCCCATTGCCACATGAGAATGCCTCTGGAAAGACATCCCCGAGAACCAAACCGGAACTCTGCCAACACAAGGCCGGGTTACCCCTAACTGGGTAACTACTGACACGAGCACGCCATTCCCCGATCGTAAACGACCTTTCTCACGGGATCCCGAAAACCAACAACCACAAAGTAATAAATTCGTAGTAACCACATAGGTTAAATATCTGGGCTCCATACCATGATACCACCTCTATCCAGAAGGAAATGTACATACCCTAAAGGGTGCTACCCCTCATAACCTTGCCGCATCTTTCCTGTTTTGACCATTTCCGGGGTGTGAGGCTCGACGAAGTCACGTCCACAAAAACATACTTTATACAAAAGCCATGCTTTGGGTCAACAAATGATCAACACAATGATCACCAAGATAGACGATCAAATAAACGATCCTATCACAATAATCAACACAATGATCATTTACAGCATCACTCAGCATGTCACATTACCAAATTGGGAATATATCGCTGATAACTTCAACTATATAACCTCTGAGCTCGTACGTCTCAGAGAAGGGTGTTAAGCTAAAAGAATAAATTCTCCGCCACCAACAGAAATATATTTGAATGAAATCGGCTTTATATCTCAACTTGTAATGTCAGACACACAATCCATACAAGTCTGTTCCGAGATCGAACAAAACCGAAGGCACTTACAAAGAAGTCCTTGCAATCCGGATATTCACAATCCTGATCGGATTTCCCATCACATATGGAGAACTCTATACCGTAGCTACTCGGTGCAGAGTAAATCGACAGGTCATCCTATCGCTCTCGCAAATACCGGGTCTTCAACACCGATCTTCAATGCTATTCACAACGACGTATCACATATTCGGAATGGGTTATACGACCCCATGGTCCTTTCCCGGTTAACCCGAATAGTGAGCGCTTATTCAAAAATAAGTGTAGCATTCACATTCAAACAAATCACATCAACTACCCATTCAAAGGGAAATATTGATAGTCGGTTATTGAACTATCACTGGATATGCACACATCACCAGTTTCCAAATAATTTTCCAAATTATTTATTTTCCAAAATATCTTCACTAGATATATAATTTCAATACTTCAAAAATAAATCAATATTTATTTTTAGACAAATTCCACTTCCTTTATAAATTCCTTAGTGAATTTATATTTCACAATATCAATGAATATATGATTTTAATTATTCATTTTCAATTTATCTTCAAAAAGATAAATTCTCAACTTATTCACTTTGTATTGGAAAAACATTTCCATACTTACTTATTCATAAGTAATTCACAAATTTTATTTATTTTCAACACTTGGAAAATATTCAATATACTTAAATCGAGATTAAGTATATATTTCATTCTTTAAGGAAATCATTCTTTTAAACATATTTATTTGGGCCAAAACGAATGTTGCGTAAAACATCGTTACGACAACCCAAAATCACTAGTATAGGGATTCGAAATTAAAATAGATATGTAAATCCCAATATTATACAAAACATTTCCTTTCGGAAATCATTTACTATAACAACAGTGTTATAGTCCACTATTTCCTTCTATTTCTCGAAAACGTCTATTTCAACAATAAATGTTGAAATCTATGGTTTCGAATCTCAACACATTTTAAAACATTGTTCGATCGTTTTAATTCTATTTAAAACATCCAAATCCAAAACAATTTCTTTAACGTGTTATTCACTATTCAAAAACGTGAATATACTTCATTAACAATTTCATCCTTTTATTCATTTTAATTCAAAGGATTATTCACTATTCAAAAATGTGAATTAACTCCATTAATAGGTTTCAACAAATTTTCTTGTCAAAATAAGTCATTTGCGAATTTATAAAACAACGTTTATAAATTCCATTTCTATTTATTTATAAAAACTTCCTTTTTATAAATTCTTTTATTAACCTATTCCAGTTTATAACTCAATTATAAACTAAAAGTTCATATTATAAGTTAAATACTTATAAAACGATTATTTTACAAAATCGTTCTTTTAAAGACTTTCCAATTTATAAATCTTATAACTTATAAGATTCATTCATTTATCCAAAATCATTATTTTAATAACTTAATAAATTTTATAAACCTACTGCTTATAAAATTCCATTTATAACTTCACCGTATAAAATTCTATAAATTCCATTCAATTATGAAATTCATTTTCACTTCATTCAAACACTTATAAAAACTCGTTTTATAATGTCCATATTTCAATTTATAAATATCCATTTATAAATCTCTTAATATAAATCAATTCATATTAATATTTTAAAAACGTCTTTATCCCCTTTATAATTTCATCATTTTGATTTATAAAATAATCAAATTTTATAAATCCTATACTTAAACTTTTCACAATTATTTCTGAAATTCTGATTTAACTATTTTATAAAGTCATTAATTCCTTATTTTCAAAAATCAGCTTTTAACTATATTTCTTAAAAATCATAATTTTTATAACTTTAAAAATTATAACGTTTATTTATATAAAATGGATCAATTCCAAAAATTTAGTATATTTTCAAAAATCACTTTATAAATCATTCTAAAATTCCAAAACTTGGTCCAATGATGCTACATACCAAATAGTCAATCACGACAACAACGATATCATATATCGATATGATAATCAACGAATATCAAAATATCCATAATCAAATAAATACTGTTGAGGAATCCAGTTGGATCCCTCCTACCTGTTTTCCTGCATCCAAAAACATTAGCACAATACCAATTTCGCTCCAGTACGAAATTATCGCGGTATATGGGATTTAAATATTATCCGCTTAATAGACGGCGCAATAGGGTCTCATCCGCTAAAAAATACGGGAAATCAATCAACTGCAATATATACATATGCCAATATATATATATATTGCTATTATATATAATACCAATTTCACTGTTTATGAAATATTCGCGGTATATGTTTTTAATAAATAACATCCGCTTACTAACGGCGTATAATGTCTATTTTAACAATTAATAGATAACAATCAACATTCAAACATGCATTCAAATATTTTAAATCTAACTATTTAAAATAAAATCGAAACTGATTCGATTGAGTGAGAAGTTCTCACCTTGATTTTAAATTCCGTTTTAGCGATTTATTTCGAATAAAATTAAACGGACGTTTAATTTTACCCAAAATTCTCACTAACTCCAAACGATTCCAAACCAACTCCATCACGTAGTGCTCGTCCATACGATTCCAACGCAACTGGTTTTGCATTTTTTCGACCTCGTATGAAAAAGTTATGAATTTTTAAAGATTGTACACGATTTTATAACTTAATTACAACATAAACTAACTAATTTTATACCAAAGCAAATCTTGGCCGTTAGATTCAATCCCATAGCATCAGGCCCGCTCGCACCCTCCCCCTCTTATCCTTCTCTTCACGCAACTTCTTACAGTAACTCACGTACAAAAATCAAACCCATCACCTTAGAACTAGGGTTTCAATTTGCATCCACATCACTCGACGAAACTCGATCAAACTACCGCCATCGCGAAGCTCTCGACTTGCACTATGTTCGACCCTAAGCTAGTGAAGCTCGGCCACCCCATGTTGCACGAATCTCGAGGCATAACGGCCACGCACGCGGCTCCTTATCTCCCCCATCGTCGCTCCAAACACGATCTCCACCGTTGAACTTGTAGATCTTGATGTCCTCTTCAATTCTCTAGTTGAAACCTAAGGCTAATTGTCGATGGATGAGGAGATAATCGAGGTGGAAGTTGGGACGTTTCTGGCCATTCATGGGGAGGGTGGCGGCTGTGCAGTTTTGATTAGGGTTAGGGTTTCTTTTTTTTTTTATTTTGTGATGGTGGTGGTCTATTTATAAAGAAAAATCGAACACTATTCATCCGGAAATTCCGAACTCCGATTTACGCGCCGTAACCAGCGTTCCTAGGGTTTACCCCGCGTTCCGGACACAATGGAATAGGTTTCGAAAGCTAATTCGGACATCTGTGCGAGTTATGGCTATAAACGCTCAATTTGAATTAAACCGATTTAAACGATTTTCTAGGCGTTTTAATTTGTACAGGACAAATGGTAAATCCAATTGACTTGAAATTTGAAACCTTACAATAATATCACATTACGGATCCGATGAAACTGGTTTCGTCGAAATCCGAGACTTTTTGAAAAATGGCTATTTTCACTCGCCAAATTTAAATTAAAAATAATTCGATGCGTTTCGAGCTGCCACGATCAAACGATAACTCCGATTGACACGAAAATTGAAATCCGGTAATAACTAACTATTACGGATCCAATGGAACTGGTTTCGTTCAATTCTGAGACTGTTCAAAAATTGGCTATTTTTACTAGTCGATTTTAATATTAAAATATTCAATTTTCACAAATTAACTCTTAATTCGATTTTAAAAGTTCTAAAATATCATTCTAACTTCAATATGATAAAATAAAATTTCCCAAATTATTTTCAATCATATTTAACTCAATTTTCCATTATTTCCATAATTTAACATATTAAATTATCGATTTAATTATTCAATTAAATCCAATTATTCAAATAAAAATTTATTCGACTTATAAACTCACTTATTAATATTTAAAATTAATTAAATATTCAAATTTTAAATTAATTAAAATTCTGGGTCGTTACAATCTTCCCCACTTAAAAGAATTTCGTCCTCGAAATTATTAAGTAAGAAAAGTTATAGAATTTATTAATTTTCCATAATTCATAGTTAAACTTCTTACAATACTTACTAAGTTTTCCAAATCATACTTAGTTATCTTTTCAAAAACAACTACTATTGTTTAACTTTCAACTCCCAAATCAAAGTTAAAGTTTTCAAAAAATTTCCCATTTCTCAAAAAAATTCTAACGCCTTAAATTTTCGGAAAAATTCGCCATAGTCTCCTTTGCGCGGCTCGATCCGAAAAAAAAATGACAGTATATATATCACAAATATACATCTCATCAAGTAATGAGGTATTCCGCAGGGAAAAAAGTATAAAAGTACGGTATGTAATCCGAGATATGTACCTTATATTTTATTAGCGAGCATATACGGCTAATATAGCGCAAAAGCGAGCTCCAAATGCGAAGCAAACGCAATCCGCACCTACTAATCACTCAACAAACAACATGGGAACATGCATATAGACAATAATCTCAATATACAACATATAGCAACATAATAACTATATATGTCAACATAGCAAATGAAACAAACAACAAATGCAATATATTCAACCATCAACCAACTAACATCCATAACCAATAGATATTCATTCATATTCTCATTAATATTCAATGAATTGATTTTTCAATTTAATCACATTAGATTCATTAACATTGGATTTACTAGCATTCATTTTCAATTAGTTTATATTCACTAATTTATATTCAAGTTGGTTCACTTCCAATCAAATTCATTTCTATTCAAGATTCACTTAACTTCCAATTGAATTTCAATTACTTTAGCTTCCAATTTCATTAATTCAATTTCATTAACACTTAATGAATTATATACAATCAACTAACAATCATATAACAACCAATGTATATTAATTACAACCAAATTCCTTTGCTTATATTCATTATTTCATATCAACTTAAATTTACATTTAATTGATTATCATTCAATCTATTCATTCAATTCAATTACAACAGTTGAATTTCATTTATATAACTCAAGTTCATATTCATCACTTAACTTTATTAATTTTACTTTGATCTCTTAAGTTATACTTCATTTATAAACATCACTTGTTTTTACTTAACTTAAATTCCAACTTATAAATCAATTCAGATTCCAATTCTAAAGTAAATTTTCCATTTAACTTTAAATTCATTTTTATTTACAACTAAATTCATAAATATATTCATATAGTTTCACTTCTTATATATAAGTTTATTTCACAATTGTAATTCACTTTAATTATAATTCAATTCTTATAATTCTTTTTACTTATACAATTTTTCTTTTATTTAGATTATTCAAACATCTAAACAATCAACTTATATACTTTAATAATTTTGAAAAATTATTCCTTTATACATAAAATATAATCAAGGTAAAATTATTTCATTTACCCAAATTAAAATAATATCGTGTCGAATTGTTCTGTACAAGTGTTTAGAGATCCCTATCAACAACGTTAATTACTCGTATTAACCAGAATCTATATACCACTCAACAAACCAATCATCACAATATAAAACAATTTTTATATTCACTAACAAATACGCTCTCATAGCTATTATTACACTCAAACTCATTCTAGAGTACTACTGACTCTATCTCTAATGAGTAATACCCAACAGAACCATGGTTGTCGCTTAACCATAAGCTCTGGTACCAAATGTAACAAACGGAGATTCTCGACTTTCGAAAATTCAACATCGATACTCACTTTATCGACTGCCGAGAAATCGAAGGCCAAAAACCCAAAATGTTATGGTTTTTAAAAAAGAATTTAGGAAAAGAAAAAGAGAGAAAAAGGGAGAAGATAGAGGGAAAAGAAAGATAGAAGATAGAACAGAAAGAAAACAGAAAAATAGAAAATTTTAAAATAGAAGAAAAAGAGAATAGAGAACACATAGAACGGAACAGAAAGAAAACACAAACATCAGAATCTCACAATTCGCAGCGGAACAACATATAATAATAAATGAATAATCTTTAAACAAAGAACTATCAGTTATTACATTTTATACGTTACATTACATCATATCATCAGAGTGTACAACATCATACAACAACAAACAATGCAGCGGAAAAAGAAATACTATATAAACTAGTAATACGCCATGCCATCCATCTTGCCTCCAGCAACTCCAGAATATCCAGAATATCCTGATAAACCTAACTCTTAACTGCCCGTGTGGAAATTGGTGGGCACCCAGAGTTTAGGAAGGAAAACAATAAACTCCAAGTCAATCATGTGACTGGTGTGAGAACTCAAAACAGTTTATTTATCTTTAAAATCAAAATAGAGAGATATTTTTATTTCAATTCGCAATGCTTTTAAAAATGAGACTACCATAAGGCCTCCCGCACACACACACAATGCAAACGCAGAATCGGAGGAGATTTCTCCTTATGATAGTCAAAGATGCTTGATACGCATTAAAAATAACATTTGATATTATTACTAGTGCATAGTGTAGGGGAAAAATTCATTTCGAAAATAAAGATATAAATCTTAGCCAACATAGACATTTCGAACTATGCCTACTATAGCTACCATCCAAACAGTGTCGCGACACCATAAGTGAATGATAGGTTCTACAACTAAAACCGTACAAGTTTCGTATTGGGAATTGGATTTCCAACAAATGGTCAGGCCAAGGAACTTCCCATTGCCACATGAGAATGCCTCTGGAAAGACATCCCCGAGAACCAAACCGGAACTCTGCCAACACAAGGCCGGGTTACCCCTAACTGGGTAACTACTGACACGAGCACGCCATTCCCCGATCGTAAACGACCTTTCTCACGGGATCCCGAAAACCAACAACCACAAAGTAATAAATTCATAGTAACCACATAGGTTAAATATCTGGGCTCCATACCATGATACCACCTCTATCCAGAAGGAAATGTACATACCCTAAAGGGTGCTACCCCTCATAACCTTGCCGCATCTTTCCTGTTTTGACCATTTTCGGGGTGTGAGGCTCGACGAAGTCACGTCCACAAAAACATACTTTATACAAAAGCCATGCTTTGGGTCAACAAATGATTAACACAATGATCACCAAGATAGACGATCAAATAAACGATCCTATCACAATAATCAACACAATGATCATTTACAGCATCACTCAGCATGTCACATTACCAAGTTGGGAATATATCGCTGATAACTTCAACTATATAACCTCTGAGCTCGTACGTCTCAGAGAAGGGTGTTAAGCTAAAAGAATAAATTCTCCGCCACCAACAGAAATATATTTGAATGAAATCGGCTTTATATCTCAACTTGTAATGTCAGACACACAATCCATACAAGTCTGTTCCGGGATCGAACAAAACCGAAGGCACTTACAAAGAAGTCCTTGCAATCCGGATATTCACAATCCTGATCGGATTTCGCATCACATATGGAGAACTCTATACCGTAGCTACTCGGTGCAGAGTAAATCGACAGGTCATCCTATCGCTCTCGCAAATGCCGGGTCTTCAACACCGATCTTCAATGCTATTCACAACGACGTATCACATATTCGGAATGGGTTATACGACCCCATGGTCCTTTCCCGGTTAACCCGAATAGTGAGCGCTTATTCAAAAATAAGTGTAGCATTCACATTCAAACAAATCACATCAACTACCCATTCAAAGGGAAATATTGATAGTCGGTTATTGAACTATCACTGGATATGCACACATCACCAGTTTCCAAATAATTTTCCAAATTATTTATTTTCCAAAATATCTTCACTAGATATATAATTTCAATACTTCAAAAATAAATCAATATTTATTTTTAGACAAATTCCACTTCCTTTATAAATTCCTTAGTGAATTTATATTTCACAATATCAATGAATATATGATTTTAATTATTCATTTTCAATTTATCTTCAAAAAGATAAATTCTCAACTTATTCACTTTGTATTGGAAAAACATTTCCATACTTACTTATTCATAAGTAATTCACAAATTTTATTTATTTTCAACACTTGGAAAATATTCAATATACTTAAATCGAGATTAAGTATATATTTCATTCTTTAAGGAAATCATTCTTTTAAACATATTTATTTGGGCCAAAACGAATGTTGCGTAAAACATCGTTACGACAACCCAAAATCACTAGTATAGGGATTCGAAATTAAAATAGATATATAAATCCCAATATTATACAAAACATTTCCTTTCGGAAATCATTTACTATAACAACAGTGTTATAGTCCACTATTTCCTTCTATTTCTCGAAAACGTCTATTTCAACAATAAATGTTGAAATCTATAGTTTCGAATCTCAACACATTTTAAAACATTGTTCGATCGTTTTAATTCTATTTAAAACATCCAAATCCAAAACAATTTCTTTAACGTGTTATTCACTATTCAAAAACGTGAATATACTTCATTAACAATTTCATCCTTTTATTCATTTTAATTCAAAGGATTATTCACTATTCAAAAATGTGAATTAACTCCATTAATAGGTTTCAACAAATTTTCTTGTCAAAATAAGTCATTTGCGAATTTATAAAACAACGTTTATAAATTCCATTTCTATTTATTTATAAAAACTTCCTTTTTATAAATTCTTTTATTAACCTATTCCAGTTTATAACTCAATTATAAACTAAAAGTTCATATTATAAGTTAAATACTTATAAAACGATTATTTTACAAAATCGTTCTTTTAAAGACTTTCCAATTTATAAATCTTATAACTTATAAGATTCATTCATTTATCCAAAATCATTATTTTAATAACTTAATAAATTTTATAAACCTACTGCTTATAAAATTCCATTTATAACTTCACCGTATAAAATTCTATAAATTCCATTCAATTATGAAATTCATTTTCACTTCATTCAAACACTTATAAAAACTCGTTTTATAATGTCCATATTTCAATTTATAAATATCCATTTATAAATCTCTTAATATAAATCAATTCATATTAATATTTTAAAAACGTCTTTATCCCCTTTATAATTTCATCATTTTGATTTATAAAATAATCAAATTTTATAAATCCTATACTTAAACTTTTCACAATTATTTCTGAAATTCCGATTTAACTATTTTATAAAGTCATTAATTCCTTATTTTCAAAAATCAGCTTTTAACTATATTTCTTAAAAATCATAATTTTTATAACTTTAAAAATTATAACGTTTATTTATATAAAATGGATCAATTCCAAAAATATAGTATATTTTCAAAAATCACTTTATAAATCATTCTAAAATTCCAAAACTTGGTCCAATGATGCTACATACCAAATAGTCAATCACGACAACAACGATATCATATATCGATATGATAATCAACGAATATCAAAATATCCATAATCAAATAAATACTGTTGAGGAATCCAGTTGGATCCCTCCAACCTGTTTTCCTGCATCCAAAAACATTAGCACAATACCAATTTCGCTCCAGTACGAAATTATCGCGGTATATGGGATTTAAATATTATCCGCTTAATAGACGGCGCAATAGGGTCTCATCCGCTAAAAAATACGGGAAATCAATCAACTGCAATATATACATATGCCAATATATATATATTGCTATTATATATAATACCAATTTCACTGTTTATGAAATATTCGCGGTATATGTTTTTAATAAATAACATCCGCTTACTAACGGCGTATAATGTCTATTTTAACAATTAATAGATAACAATCAACATTCAAATATGCATTCAAATATTTTAAATCTAACTATTTAAAATAAAATCGAAACTAATTCGATTGAGTGAGAAGTTCTCACCTTGATTTTAAATTCCGTTTTAGCGATTTATTTCGAATAAAATTAAACGGACGTTTAATTTTACCCAAAATTCTCACTAACTCCAAACGACTCCAAACCAACTCCATCGCGTAGTGCTCGTCCATACGATTCCAATGCAACTGGTTTTGCATTTTTTCGACCTCGTATGAAAAAGTTATGAATTTTTAAAGATTGTACACGATTTTATAACTTAATTACAACATAAACTAACTAATTTTATACCAAAGCAAATCTTGGCCGTTAGATTCAATCCCATAGCATCAGGCCCGCTCGCACCCTCCCCCTCTTCTCCTTCTCTTCACGCAACTTCTTACAGTAACTCACGTACAAAAATCAAACCCATCACCTTAGAACTAGGGTTTCAATTTGCATCCACATCACTCGACGAAACTCGATCAAACTACCGCCATCGCGAAGCTCTCGACTTGCACTATGTTCGACCCTAAGCTAGTGAAGCTCGGCCACCCCATGTTGCACGAATCTCGAGGCATAACGGCCACGCACGCGGCTCCTTATCTCCCCCATCGTCGCTCCAAACACGATCTCCACCGTTGAACTTGTAGATCTTGATGTCCTCTTCAATTCTCTAGTTGAAACCTAAGGCTAATTGTCGATGGATGAGGAGATAATCGAGGTGGAAGTTGGGACGTTTCTGGCCATTCATGGGGAGGGTGGCGGCTGTGCAGTTTTGATTAGGGTTAGGGTTTCTTTTTTTTTATTTTGTGATGGTGGTGGTCTATTTATAAAGAAAAATCGAACATTATTCATCCGGAAATTCCGAACTCCGATTTACGCGCCGTAACCAGCGTTTCTAGGGTTTACCCCGCGTTCCGGACACAATGGAACAGGTTTCGAAAGCTAATTCGGACATCTGTGCGAGTTATGGCTATAAACGCTCAATTTGAATTAAACCGATTTAAACGATTTTCTAGGCGTTTTAATTTGTACAGGACAAACGGTAAATCCAATTGACTTGAAATTTGAAACCTTACAATAATATCACATTACGGATCCGATGAAACTGGTTTCTTCGAAATCCGAGACTTTTGGAAAAATGGCTATTTTCACTCGCCAAATTTAAATTAAAAATAATTCGATGCGTTTCGAGCTGCCACGATCAAACGATAACTCCGATTGACACGAAAATTGAAATCCGATAATAACTAACTATTACGGATCCAATGGAATTGGTTTCGTTCAATTCTGAGACTGTTCAAAAATTGGCTATTTTTACTAGTCGATTTTAATATTAAAATATTCAATTTTCACAAATTAACTCTTAATTCGATTTTAAAAGTTCTAAAATATCATTCTAACTTCAATATGATAAAATAAAATTTCCCAAATTATTTTCAATCATATTTAACTCAATTTTCCATTATTTCCATAATTTAACATATTAAATTATCGATTTAATTATTCAATTAAATCCAATTATTCAAATAAAAATTTATTCGACTTATAAACTCACTTATTAATATTTAAAATTAATTAAATATTCAAATTTTAAATTAATTAAAATTCTGGGTCGTTACAGGTGGCGTCAGTGATAACGGTGGTGGCGATAGCCGTGGTTCAAAGTTTCTAAACCTAATTTTCTGGGTTGTGTGTTTTGGTTTGGGTCGACCACTCGGGTTGATCGAGTGTTGAGATACTTTGGGAAGTTGAAGTTCAGGTGTTGTCGATGACGAGGCCGGAGGTGGAAGCTCTCAGATGGTCGGAGTTGGGAGGAGGCAGTGTTGACAGGTTTGGTTGTGGTGAGGTCTCTGTGTTGCCAGATTTTGGGTCAAGCTTCTCGAATTTGATTTCGAGAAGTCTGGGTAGTTCAGGCGATCGGGATGGGTTGCGAGTTTGGATTGCGACTTACGGAGATGGTCGTTGATGGTCGGCGTCGGTCGTTGGAGCTGTGCAGGTGCACAAAGATGAGGGGATGTCTGGGTTGTTCAAATGTTTGGTGAGTTGTTTGGTTTCAGTATTGCCTCGAGTATTTCTCGAAGATGATAGGTGTTGGTCTCGAAGCAAAAACAGGGGTGCTTCGGGACATATGTGTTTACAGTTGAAAACTGTACCTGTTGAAGTAAGACTAAATTTTAAATTAAAATCAGGTTTAAACTGAGTTTAAAAAGCAAAGTTTAAAATGTGAACTCAAGTTCAGTTTGAAACTCAGTTTGTGAACAAATTAAGTTTTAAAAATTTAAACTTGTTTTTATTACTTTGAAGTATTTAAAGGGTTAAAAAGAATTTGCATTTAAACATGGCATTTGAAATTGTAAACAAAGATTTAGATCAAAGCTTAAATCAAAAATTTTCCACATGTACTAAAATCTGGAAGTTTCGAAATGAATTTGGATTTCAAAGTTAAAGGCAAATTTTAAAAATAAAAAGATTTAAATCAAAGTTTAAAGCCATGTTTAATCAAACAGCTTTTTATACTGATTTGCTTTCAAATAAATATTTGAATTGGATTTGGATAAAGTTCTTGTATAAGCTGATAATTAAAATTGGTAAATGTTTAAATATATGATCATTTTGAATCTTTGAATTCATGATGAAGTTTGAATCTAAGATTAGAAGGGTAATGTTTTAATACACCTAAATATTAACTAAGTCATCAATAAAGGATGATTTATCTTAGAGATAATTAAGGTAATTAAAATGATTTACTTAATAAGGTAATTAAATAATGATTATTTTATTTATAAATTAATAAATTAGAAATAATTAATAATGAACTAATCTAAGATAATTCTTTAAGAGAGTGATTAAGAAATGTTATTGGTTAATAAAGATAATTAACTGAGGATCATTAAGTATTGATTAAGGTGATTAATTTTAATAATTTATTGTATTGATTAATTCAGATGATCAATTATAAATTGTGTAAATATAATTACTAAATGAAAGTAATTAAGGATTAATCACTTATAGTAATTAAATTAGATCTTTTGATTTATTAAAGTTAATTAATTATGTAATTGGTTTAAAGGGTTGATTTAATTGATATGATTAATCAAGAATGATTAAATTAATTAAGTTGATTAATTTATTCATTTTGAATGATTTGTAATAATGTAATTATAATTGGATAATTTATTCATAAGCAATTAATTTACATGGAAATAAATTGAATCAATTAGGATTAGACAACTAATTAATCCTGCTTATAAATGATTATTAAACGCTTGACCTTACCTATGAGGGTTTGTACTGTATGAGATGCCTTGAATTGATTATCCTATCTGATCTGTGATATTTTGTTCTGTAGATTGAGCTGTTTATATTTATTTGCATCTGTATATTATCTGTGAATCTGTGAATGGACGATGAGCGTTATAGTTTATATCGCTTATCAACTATATTTCTATGTTTTAAATCTGTGATGATTGAATGATGTTGCACTATTGTGTTAAACCCTGGACCACACCATACACACACAAATATGGATTTCACGAGGAAATCGATTAAGTCGCAGATTTTTGAAATAGTTAAGTTTGAATTTTTAAATTCAAATGTTTTGGAAATGGAATCGGAATAAATGTGAAAAGCTTTTAGAATGAAATTTCAAAATAAAGTTTATTATTTTTAAATTACTTGATTAAGTTTTGGAATTTAAATAATTTGATTTAAATTTAAATTCAATACTTGAAATTGAATTCTATGATTTAAAACTAGGGATTAAAAATGTTATACCAGTTATATATGGGTTAAACTATTTTAAAAAGTAAAGGATTTGGGAATGTGAATGGAATTCAAGGGCTTTAACTCGTGTAAATATAATTGGATTTTTTTGAAACGAAAACTGTTTGTTTTCAAATAATAAAAGCTTTCACATAAGATATGAACGTCCAATTTGTGTTAAAAAGAATTTCAAGTTTGAAAATGAAGATAATTTCCAAGTTATGAAAACAATTTGAAAGCTATAAGTTGAATCTTTGATTTAAAGATTCAACAAGTTAATCGAATTTTGAAAGCTATAAGTTGAATCTTTGATTTAAAGATTCAACAAGTTAATCGAATTTTGAAAGCTATAAGTTGAATCTTTGATTTAAAGATTCAACAAGTTAATCGAATTTTGAAAGCTATAAGTTGAATCTTTGATTTAAAGATTCAACAAGTTAATCGAATTTTGAAAGCTATGAGTTAAATCTTTGATTTGAAGATTTAAGGAGTTAATCCAATTGAAATGGAAATTATTTTGAAATCTATGAATTGATCTTTGTGAAATAAATCTTTTTGTAATATAAAGATTTGAAATGGTAATTGGTTTAAACCATTTGAAAAGAAAAGTTTTGGGTTTTAAGTTGTGACTTAATTGAAATCCCAATGTCCATATGTTTTTGAAATACTGCGCTCACTGTTCGGTTTAGCCGGGAGAGGACCTTTGTGTCATATATCCCATTCCGAATATGTGATATGTCGTTATGGATAGCATTTGAAGACCAGTGTTGAAGACCGGATATTTTCGAAAACGTAAAGACAACTCGTCGAATGTCTTTGCATCGAATGGTCCTCGGTATAGAGACTCCATATGTGATGGGAAGCCCGAACGTGATTAGTGAATATCCGGATTGCAAGGACTTCTTTGCAAGTGCCTTCGGTTCTATTCGAGCCCGGAACAGACTTGTATGGATTGTATGTCTGACATTACAATTTGAGATATAAAGCCGATTTCTTTCAAATATATTTCTGTTGGTGGCGGAGAATTTATTCTTTTAGCTTAACACCCTTCTCTGAGACGTACGAGCTCAGAGGTTATGTAGTTGAAGTTATCAGCAATATATTCTCAATTTGGTAATGTGACATGCTGAGTGTTGCTAAAATGATCATTGTGTTGATTATTTGTGATAGGATCATTTGTTTGATCGTCTATCCTGGTGATCATTTCTATGATCATTTGTTGACCCAAAGCATGGCTTTTGTATAAAGTATGTTTTTGTGGACGTGACTTCGTCGAGCCTCACACCTCGGAATGGTCAAAACAGGAAAGATGCAGCAAGGTTATGAGGGGTAGCTCCCTTTAGGGTATGTGCATTTCCTTCTGGAAAAGGGTGGTATCATGGTATGGAGCCCAAATGCTTACTCATGTTGAAACACTTTATGATTGTGTGAATTGGTTGCGAGCGCTCGGTTGAAAGGTCCCAAAGGACCGGGGGATGGCATATTCGGTCAGTTGTTACTCAGTTAGGGGTAACCCGGCCTTGTGTTGGTAGAGATCCGGTTTGGTTCTCGGGGACGTCCATCTAGAGGCGTTCTCATGTGGCAATGGGAAGTTCCTTGGCCTGACCATTCGTTGGAAATCCAAAGAAACAATACGAAACCTTGTACGGTATTAGTTGTAGAACCTTCCATCTAATATGGTAGCTATAGTAGGCATAATATAATGGTACCTATGCTGGCTAAGATTTATATTCTACTTTCGAAATATTTTTCTTACACTATGCACTAGTAATAATATCAAATGTTCTTTTTAACGCGTATCAAGCATCTTTGACTATCATAAGAAGAAATCTCCTCCAAGTCTGTGTTTGCATTGTGTGTGTGGCGGGAGGTCTTATGGTAGTCTCATTTCAAAGAGCATTGCGAATTTACTTTAAAATATTTCTTTGAATGTTTTAAAAGATAAACTGTTTTTGTTGCTCACACCAGTCCCACGACTGATCCAGAGTTTATTGTTTCTTTCCTAAACTCTGGGTGCTCATTATTTTCTACACGAGCAGTCTAGAGTTGGGTTTTTCAGATAGTCAGATTAGTAGGTTATCTGGAGCTAGTTTAGTCTTTGGATCACACCGCACTTGCTCATCTAGGTGCATCGTCATTGGGAGTTCGAGCTATTTCTGGATTGGTGCTTTGGAGATTTGAGTTATTTGTTCCACCGCTAGATGTTATCTATTTTCTTTCCGCTGCTGTTTTATTGTATCATATCTCTGATGTATATTGATATCTATTGGATCATCTGTTGTATCAGATATTGTATCAAAGCTGTATATCAATGTATTATTCTTTTATTCCGCTATGTTGTTTACTTAATGATTGTTATAAGCTCCGGCGAATTGGATTTGAACGGTCGAATCTATGGCATTCGAATGCGATTTGATGTATGGATGTCGATTTTCGAGCGGGCAAAATCCGTCTCGTTACAAAAAACATCATGAAAGTGTTTGACAACAGGAGTGGAGTCAAGGTCACTAGTATAAGAATCAAGAGAAAAGATAAAGTTTCCTACAAAATCTTAAGGCATTCGGCATGCAATCGCTAGAGAATTACCCTAGTCATCTATTAAGGAAATGGTTTGGCCTTTGCAAGAGATAACTGCATCAAATCTCTTTAGCCAATCACCTCCGAGGAAAGAGATCATATGCATCAAAATCAAGAACATACAAATTCCTCGTGAATCGTGCTTATTATAAAGGAGTTTCACCACCTTTACAAATCGTACCGAGGTTGGCGGGACCGCCGATGGGATTAGATACACATAAGGATACAGTTGCAAATTTGGGTTGCAAGTTGTGTTCAAACTTATTAAAAAAGTCAACAGAAATGGTGCTATGAGATGCTCCAGTGTTATATAGAAAACGATCAGGAAAATAAAGTAAAGAAAAGGTTCCTTGGAGAGTACCTTGGGTATCACTGGGAGTAGGAGGAGTGGAAGAGATCAAAGCAAAGACTCTAGATGAATTTCCCTTCTATTAAGTAGGATGGTCCTTCTTATGGTGGCCTGGCTGCAAGCAAATGCGGCAAAGGTTGTTCCTAGGAATAGCGGCTCTGGATGGACAACTGTTGGCATAATGCCCTTTCTGGTCGCACTTGAAGTAGGTGATGGAAGATAAGTCGATAGGCTGCCACTGAGAAGAATATCTAATACCTTGGGCTTCTGCCATTTCTTATTCTGCTATAGGAAGTAGGACTTCCTCTTCTTGGAGTTGCTGGAAAAAGGTTGGGATGGAGGTGACAACAGATGATTCCTTAGAAGTGGGGTTCTCATACCTAATAGCCATATCCGTCAATCAAATAAAAGGGCTATGCACATGGGCAATCAAATGACCGTAATACTCTAGGCGAGCTCCAGCTGTAAACTTCTCATTCTTCTTAAGAGGGGTGTTAATAAAGCTACGGCCAAACTACGAAATTTCATTAAACTTCCTCTCATACTTGGAAAATGTCATATTCCTCTGCTTAAGATCCATAAATTCCCTGTATAAACAAGACTTCCTAGCTTCGGGCGTCCACTTAACTACGAAAGCATCCCTGAAATATAATATTCAAAACTTAAGGTAGATTCCAAAGAGATAACCTAACCAAATTTGAATCCAACTCAAGATTTATACCAAAACTGCTCTTAAGTATATTTGCCTCAATAGTGTGGGCTGTAATAGGCTCACACCAATCCTGGGTAGCCTTTTGCAACTGCTAAGTAGCTAATCGACGCTTCTGAGGGTCAGTGATCTCAAGACCTATAAAGATCCTCTCTAAATTCTTTAGCCATGCTGAGCCTCAATGATGCTCTCTGCTCCAGTAAATTTGGTACCACTAAGCTGAGAATAATCCTCACAAAGGTGGTGAAACTGACTAGTGCAACGAGTTCTGGTACTGAGGCAACCCCTCGACCCCTATCTTTGGCATTCCTACGATTTATCTAAAAGATTCAAGAATTAATTTTAGGTCAAAGGAAGAGATTCAAATTCAAAGGAATCCAAATCGAAGAGAAATTTAGCTAAGAATCAAGCTGAAACTAGAGTGATTCCGTAATTAATTCTACTCAATCTAGGAAAGTACTACCCAATCTGTAATGAGTTTTTTAACCCATAGGCTACGGTTTGCCTAAACATGGCTCTGATACTAACTATAATGACCTATTATTTCGAATCATTCAAATCAACAATAAACCACACATGTCAGACTTGAATTGTTCAAAACAACATATTATTAAAAAATTAGGATAAATAAAATTAATCATAGAATCACAGACACAAAATATGCAGCGGAATAAATAAAACATAGTAGTTCATAAAGCTACCACAGAAACAACAGAGTCAGAAGAAAATACAACAGAAATCCAAATACATAGAAATTCGCTAATACCTAAGCAAATGAAAAATGTCCGAATAGACATAATTGATGTAAATGAAATAACTAAGCAGATAGATAAATGGATCTCCAGCAAAGTCTCCAGCTCCAAAAGGCGAGTCCTGAATGCTGTGAAACTCAGACTGACCCGAGCATAAAGTAAAAACAAAACACTCGAGTCAGGACTAACATTCTCATGTAAGTAAATCAACTCAAGTGAAATGTAATAAATGAAATGCAATAATAGCTAAAAGGACGTTTGGGTTTCCCAACCTTTAAGGTTCCACTAAACTATATACATGGGTAGTAATATGCGCTATATATGTAATGTCTAGCAGTAAAGTATAATATTGAATAGCGTTAAGGCATTATCCATATCCCCCTTAACATATTTTTATAAGTTCCATAGTCTATACACTGTTGTAAACACCACTACTAGATAGGTTATTAGGAAGCACTCCATAGGTATGACACAAACCAAAATCATAACGGGCTCGATAAGGCATATGACAAGGCACGCGAGGCTATTCCCAGGGTAGGATTCTACCATTTTGCACTCCCGGACTGGTGGTAATGCATAACGGCTACTACCATCCACCTCGAGTCACATTCTCCTAATCAAAGGTATGCACCAAATCAAATCACAAAGTAACAAAGATGGTTTTAAAGAAGCATGCTCGATCGGAAGAGCGACCGCACTTGGCCCTGTATAGCTCATGTTTTAGTCATATCAAGCTTACCAGAAGGTTAGGGTTGCGTTTCTTACCTCATAGCAATAGCATCTGCAAAACCATCCTTCTTCGTTTTGGATTCTCTACCATGTGTACAGTTGTTAAAGTGGTTTAAAAATTGGCAAAGAGTACGACAATATCCGACCGGGTCTCTTTAACAACCAAACGCTTATATTTTTCACACTGTGGTTATTATATAAAACTTTAAATAATAAATCTTAAATTACAATTTAAATCAATACTCAATTATTTAACTTCAATTATATTTTAGATTTAAAACATTTATTTCACTATTCATATTAAATCAATTTATTACATTCCTAAAATCATATCTTTTAAACTTAAATAAAAATTTATTTAAATTTAAATCCTTTAAATAAAATTTAATTATAATTTTGTTCTCTTCTTAAATTCTTAAACTTATTAAAGTTATATTATAAAATCTATATTTATTATATTAAATTAAAACTATATTTATTATATTGAATCAAAAGTATAATTAAATTTCTTAAAACTATATTAAATATTTTATTAAATTAGCTTTTAAATTGTTTAAACTATATATTTTAGATCCAAATAAAGTTATAAGTTAGAATCTTAAAATTACATTTAAACGATATTAGCTTATAATTTAAAACTTTTAAAACATATAAAAATACTATTATTTTCAAATATAATTCTTTAAATAAAGTCATTTAATTTAATTAAATTAAATTTTAAAAACCAATTTTATTATATCAAAACATACTTTATAATTTAGCAATTTAAAATAATTTAAAACTAACCAACGGTGTCTGTATATAATTTCTACCATATGGTCAAGTGATTGGGTATATATCATTTCAGCCTAAAATTATGATTAAATTTTTGAGTATATGTCATTTTAACCCTTATCCCATATCCAAATCAATAAAATCGCTTGGGTTTATCATTTCCAGCCACAATGTTTTCCCTAATCTATAAGATTGTTCGAGTATGTATCATTTCAACCCATAGTTAAGGAACTTGCAGTGTGATGTAAGTAAAAAAATAATCATAACTATCAGAGTATATCATATAACATATCATATGGTGTCACATGTGAGCATCATATCATATCATATAATATTATCTAAGCAAATCTAACTATAACAACATACCAATTTACAATTCAAAAGATATCCATTTACTTAAACATAAGAAATTAGTCGTGAGTGGTTCTCACTTTTGTGGCTAACGAAGGTGAGAACTATACCTACAGACATGAAGTAGATACAACATGGAGATGGAGACTATAAGTCAAGCAACAACGATCCAAAACAAATACACGAACACAAACGATCGAAGATCCAAGGTCCAATAACTTTGAAAATATTTTCTTTCGTAAAATGAAGAGGGGATGCAATTGGGTTCGACCTAAGGCTATGTGGGCTAGGGTGGGGTGGTCGAAGTATGTAGGTGTGTGGTGTGTCTAGGGGTGTCATGTGGGTGGAGGCCAAAGGTGGGTAGCGTTGTGGCCGAGATAAGGAGAGAGAAAAAGGGAAGGGTGTGGAGGTTGAGGCCGAGGCTAGAGGAGGAGAATGACGGCCGTGGGTAGAGGCTTGGTGGCTTGGGTGTACTACCGAGAGGGGTAGTGGGTGTGCGGCCTAGGTGGTGGTGGATGGCAAGGTGGTGGAAGGAGAGGGTGGAAAGAGAGAGGAGGGAGAAACGGGCTAGGGCAAAGTAGGCTAGGGTTTTAGGAATTGGATTGGAGAGGGAGATGGATGGGGAAGGGGATGAAGTCTGTAAGTTTCTAATCAAATGAGGAGAAAGAGATAAAGTAGTCAGAAAACAAAAGTTCATAGATTACCTTTCTCAAAAGACACATCTATTCAGAAAAGGTACGTACTCATTTAGATGACCTTTAGTATCCAATCCCAACAAATCAAGCCTAAAACCTTAAACCCAAATAAATGAAAATAGGGAAAATACACACAAATAAACGCGCGTTTTTACGTAGAAAATGCAGATTTAAAGATGTAGGAATGGGATTTTAACGAAACGAAAAAGTGGAGACCAAATCAGATTTCAGTCTAGAATTAGAAAAAGAATAATTTTAAATTTTCAACCAATAGTCAAACTTTGACTAAATTTGACCAAATTTGAAATTTCAAAAATATTCCATTTTATTGATTTGGAAAAATATATTACTCCATTTCCCAAAAATCAATTTTTAAATTCAAATTTATTTAAATTTTAAAATATTTAACTCAAAAAGTCGAATAAAATTTGTTTTAAAATTTAACTGAATTTACGGGTCGTTATGCAATTATTGAAATAGTCCCACGTTTTGTAAAGATGATCCTCTATATGTGGATTGAACATCTATAAAATTTTGCAGCTGTTTGCACCAAAAATGATCACAAACACCCGATTGTCGATGAAAGCACCAATTTACAATCATAGATCACAGCTAACAAATATGTAGAGAAAAATAAACGTGAAGAACACTCAAAATTTAAAAAGAATCACATAGAAACACACAGATTTAGAGTGTTTCGGGGTTTGGCCTACGTCCATTATGAAATGGCTGACTTTTATTGATCTTTATTCTCTGTTTACGATGAGCTACAATAGTAGAATGAATGTACAAGAGTAATCTCGGTAGAGTTTGGAAGTAGAAGAGCCAAAAGTCCCTTTTCTGTAGACTCTTGGATGCTATTTACAAATGTAGGATGCAAATATCTCGGTCAGATCTCGGGAGACCTCTTCTGACATGTGAGCAGGCCCACGCAATCGATCTCATGCCATCTGCGTTCGGTCCGTGATCGATACAAACGAATTTCATATCGATCAAGATTTGATCCAATCGAGTCGAAATTTAGCATGGACATTCTTTAGATCGTACGTAAGCTCCTATAAAAATTTCATAGCAATTCTACCTATGGGTGAGTTATGATCGATGCAAACTTGTACTTTTCGAAGGCCGTTTCTTTCATATCGATACTCTTCGTTTTGCTCTGTTCGTATCGGTCCGAGCACATGCCTGTAAGTCGACGTGGCACTAAATTCTTGGATCGATCCACTTTTTGTGCCGTGTTGAATGCTTCCTTCCTCATATCCAATGTCTAAGCCATGTTTGTATCGATCATAATAGCCTTGTTCGTATCGATCACAACAGCTCTGTTCGTATCAATCATAACAGCTCTATTCGTATCGATCAATTGCATCATTCGATTCATATCAATGGATCGCGTTCCACTTCATATCGATGGGAAGCATTGATTTCATATCGATCTATAGTTGATCGATATGAAGCATGTTTGAATCTTAACCGATACGAAATGAATGCTCGTGTTGTAGTCGATGGATACGAAATAGGTGGGTCTAGATGGATACGAAGTAGACTCACTTGCCGCTGATCGATACGAAGTCGTACACATCTGATGGTTTCGAACAAGATCGATGCGAAGGAGGCCGATTCCCTCGATGGATACGAAGTAATACTTGCTGATGGATACAAACATGCTGAGGCTTGCTAGGTATGAAAAGGATAGGTGCGAACTTGATGGATGCGAACAGCATGGATACGAATTGGTGAGGATCTAGGCTGCTGATCAAGTCATGGCCACGATTCGAAGTAATCTACTTCTCGGCCCGAAATAGACCTCCCAATGGCTCGAAGCAGATGCTGTGAAGACTCGAAGTAATCGACGAGTGGGTTAGCCTATTGAAGACCCTAGGTAGATCCTTCCCTGATTCGAAGCAAACTACTTAAAAACTTGAAGTAAATAGGGAAATGACTCGGAGCAATTCCAAGCAACCTGAAATGACTCGACCTTTGTCGAAACCATATTTTAGATATATTATGCTATTTGTTCACCGATTATGCTATGTTTTGGCTTCTCTATCATGCTTGTTACTCGTGAAATCTAACTTCGACCTTTATCCAGTTGATTGGGTTAAATCCGCCTATGCGTACCCTTCCAAAAGGCAGGTTCACACTTTGTCCCCCAAAACATACCTTATGATAGGAAGGTGTGTATGTAGTGACATAGGCTGGACGTTCGTTCCTACCGACGAACAACAAAGAGATTAATGGTCATACTTGACTGTGAATGACGATCGTTCGAAATTGTATATCATTGGGGTGGTATGTGACCGTTCGAGGTTGGGTGCCATTCGCGGCGGATGGTGACCCCTCGCGGTCGGGTGCTGTTCGAGGAGAATTGTGACTGTTCGTCGTCGGGTGTCGTTCGAGTAAAATTGTGTGTGCCCAGGGGGACTTAGTGTCATTAATGTCAGATTTCACGTTCGAATGAGTTTCTGAATTATTTGTTATGGCGGTTTATCGTCATCTCAAAGCATGCCTGAGGACCGTTCGCGATCACATATATGTGTAAGTGACTTAGCTGTTATGGAATCACAAATAGAAGAGGTACATCCAAAGTGGGTCTTTGAATAGAAATGTCCAACAAAATCAAGTCCAAACATAAGAAATAGAAAATAAAATAAAAACAAAGACGTCAAAGCGTAAACACCTACACTGATGCGATTGATAGTCGTATCAGAGCATGTCTTAGGATCGTTTGGCATCTTGTGCATGTGTAAATGACTTAACTGTGTTGGTGTGGAGTTTTCCACTTATTCATCATTATTTCAATCAGTTGATGACAAGCTGACACCTCGATCCTGAGCCATTCCCAATTGGCGTAGGTGGTGGTCGTTCTTGCTCCACCATCCCGGCTCGCCTCCTCATGTACTGCAATAGCTTGCCATTTCGAGTATGCCCTTCAATCTCATCCCTCAAGTTCCTGCAAACATCGGTAGTATAGATGCTTAGCTCATGGAATAAGTAGTACTTATCAGATTTTCTCTCATTGTTGGTCAGATCCTTCCTCATTGGCTTTCGATAAGGAAGCTGCCCATTGGTGTCCTGGTAGATCCATACCTAAATTTCATTCAACTCCGTATAAGAGGTGAATCTCGGTTCCTTTCGTGGTCGTTTTCGTTCGTCGTCATTATCCTCTGCTTTTCGTTTTCCTTTATCCTTGCTTGAATCTCTTTCCGGAGGATTTCCTCATTTGACTGCATAAACATCAACTCTCTCTCCTTCCTCTCTTTCAACATTTACATCCTCTAATCGTAAAAATCCTTCGGTCTTATGATAAAACTCCCCTAAATACATAGGTGGATCCTTTGTCAGTGAATTTTTGAACTCTGTTCCATCAGCTATACCAGATACAACTACTACTAAGACCATGGATGGATCTGGCCGATCCACCGATGCTGCTGCTGCATTAAATCATGTTAATAAGTTCCTCAAAGATTCTTCGGTCTTCTGCTTTAGTGTCGCTAGACTCATCAAATTCTTGGGCCTCATGATATGAACTCTGAACTGCCTCATGAACTTCTCAGTTAGCTCGATCCATGTTCTAACGGAGCCACTTTCCAATTGCTTGAAACGTAATGCTGCTATGTCTGTCACATACAATGGAAAACACCGGTGCATGACTTCCTCCGATGCTCCCATTACTTCCATATGTCTCATGTATTTTGTCAGATGAACAGCAGGGTCTACCCTCCCATCATATGTCTCTAGCGTTGGTAGCTTGAATTTAGGTGGGTTTCTGGCCTGCCTAATTATGGAAGCGAAGGGGCTCCTGTTCACATCTTCCAAATCTCTATTCACTAATCCGCCTCTCATGGCTCATCTGACCATATCCGCCAACCTGTCATTGTCATCCAGCTATAGTACTTGTCTGTTGCCTCTATTTTGCTCCCCCCCGAGCTCACGAGGGGAATTTTGGAATCTATTCTCTCGAAAGAGTATCCACTCCTCTTCCAATGCCATGTTGCACAGCTCCACCTAATATCCTACTCGAGATTGCATCAACATGCTCTGGGTGAGCGATCCCTAGATCTGGTGCTGCTCCTGATGGTCCTCCCGTGTTCTGAGTTCTAGTTTCTCGAAGCTCCTAACTCCTATATCTAGCATCTCCTGAAGCTGCGTTGTCTTGATTCTGCACTCTAGTTTGTCCAGTTTGTCGAAGCATATTTTGCATCATCTCCTCTTGTCTTTTTAGAATCTCTTCATGCATAGCTCCGATCATCATCTCCATCTCATCTCCGATGATGAAGGCTGAGGCCTGATTCGCTCCGAAGGAAGCCTCCTGACTCCCTTCATGCTGACTCCTTTCTGTCCTCTGCCTTCTTGCCGATTGCCTTGCCATTGCTTTCCAGATCCAAGTCCTTAAGCCTTCAGATCCAAAATCCAAGCTCTAGAATCCCAAAATGCTAGTGTTCTCAGTGAAAGCACCAAAATGTTTGCACCAAAAATGGTAACAAATACCCGATTGTCGATGAAAGCATCTGTTTACAATCACAGATCACAGATAACAAATATGTAGAAAAGTAAATGTGAAGAACACTCAAAATTTAAAAAGAATCACACTGAAACACACAGATTTAGAGTGGTTCGGCGTTTGGCCTACGTCCACTATGAAATGGCTGACTTTTGTTGATCTTTATTAGCTGGTTACAATGAGTTACAATTATAGAATGAATGTACAAGAGCAATCTCGTCAGAGTTTGGACGTAGAAGATCCAAAAGTCCTTTTTCTATAGACTATGGGTAGCTATTTATAGGTGTAGGATGCAAATATCTCATTCAGATCTCGAGAGACCTGTTCTAGCACGTGAGTGGTCCTACGCGATTGATACCATATCATCTGCTCTCTGTCCGCGATCGATATGAACGAATTCTGTATCAATCAGTATTTGATCCAATCAAGTCGAAATTTAGCATGAACATTCTTTAGGTCATAGGTAAGCTCCTTTGAAAATTTCATAGCATTTAGACTTATGTATTGTGAGTTATGATCGATACAAACTTGTGCTTTTCGAAGGTTGTTTCCTACGTATCGATACCCTTCATATCGCTCTGCTCGTATAGGTCCGAGCATGTGCCTGCAAGTAGACATGGCACTAAATTCTTGGATCGATCCACTTTTCGTGTCGTGTTGACTGCTTCCTTCCTCATATCCAATGCATACGCCTTGTTCGTATCGATCATAATAGACTTGTTCATATCAATCTTAACTGCTTTGTTCGTATCAATCATAGCAGCTCTGTTCGTATCGATCAATTGCATCGTTCTGTTCGTATCAATAGATCGCATTCCACTTCGTATCGATGGGAAGCATTGATTTCATATCGATCTATGGTTGATTGATACAAAGCATGTTTGAAGCTTAACCGATACGAAATGGACGTTCGTGTTGCGATCGATGGATACGAAATAGGTGGGTCTGGACGGATACGATGTAGACACACTTGCCACTGATTGATACGAAGTCGTGCGCATCTGATGGGTTCAAACAAGATCGATGTGAACTAGGCCGATTCCCTCGATGGATATAAAGTAATACTGGCTCATGGATAGGAACATGCCGACGTTTGATATATACAAAACGAATGAGTGCGAACTTGATGGATGCAAACAACATGGATTCGAAATTGGTGAGGATCTAGGCTGCTGATCGATTCATGGCCATGACTCGAAGTAATCTTCTTCTCAACCCAAAGTAGACCTCCCAACGGCTCGAAACAGATGACGTGAAGAATCGATGTAATCGGTGAGTGGGTTAGCCTATCGAAGACCCGAGGTAGATCCTTTCCTGACTTGTAACAAACTGCTTGGAAACTTGAAGTAAACAGCAAATGACTTGGAGAAGATTCCAAGCAACCTGAAATGACTCGACATTTGTCGAAACCATATTTAAGAGATATTGCGCTGTCTTTTCACCTACTATGCTATGATTTGGCTTCGTTATCATGCTTTTTACATGTGAAATCCAACTTCAACATTTATATAGTTGATTGGGTTAAATTCGCATGTGTGTGGCCTTGCCCAAAGGCGGGTTAACAGTAGCGTTTGAAATTTTTTAGCTCAATATATGATAAGGTTGCTTCAAAATAGCAATGCAATTAAACATTCCTCAAATATGAAATACTTATGTATACAAAGAATAAAAAGTGATTTTTTATGATATAATGTATACATGTATGTATGTCTAAATTTGATTTAAAAGAAATACTTTTAATTACGAATATCTGTATCCCTTTGGAATATTCCAAATAATAATATGCTCAAATATAGTATGTATGTATGTATATGTATAAACTATCTATCTTAGCATATATATTTTACAAAAATAATTTTTATTTTTAGCCTAATATGTATATTTAGTGTGATTTTGAAAAAGTAATAATTATAGAGTTTAATCTTTTAATACATGCATATCTATTATGGACTGATATATAAATATAATTTCTGCAAAAATATTTTTTTGCTTTTGCTAAGTGAATACACATAATATATGTGTATATATTATAAATATAATTACTTATATTCTATTATGTATCTTAATATCAATATTTAAAATGATATTTCAGCCATTATCTTTAAAATATAAATATCTTACGTCATACAAAATTAATTATGGGCTACCCCTTTCTATATAATAAAAATGATAAATTATATATTTATATATATATATATATACATAAGTATGTTTTACGACATGTTATGAATATATGCACATTACATATGAGATGTTTAAATATATACCATATAGTTGTAGATTCTAATGATCACATATGTATATACATATGTCTTATATTTTTCATGTTGTTGTATACCTTGTTAGTGTTTATAGTATACGTGTATGTGCAATGTTCAATAATAGTTATAACACAAAATAACCATTATAAAATTTAATTAAAATAAACTTTAAACTATAAAAGTATCCTCTTACCAAATTAACATTTAGTATGATTTACGATGACAACAATCTTAATGATAATATAAATTAATGACTAAGTACAATTAATAACAAAAGAATTTTATTTTTTGACATTTACTAATTTTTGTCTCCTTGCTAGTGCACATGATCCAACTATTACAACATGCACTATCTTCCTAAGTTTTAGGTAGTGATAGCATTTCAATATACTATGAGACAACCACCACCTAGTAATATAAGTTTTGATACGTATTATTTTATAACATATAGTAACTTCTTTGACCATAGCATGTGATAAAATTAACTTTAATCTCCGATCGCTTCTTACTATTAACTATAGTGGTCTTATTGCTACATGATTCAGCAGCCCTTAAAGCATGCAATAACATACAATTACATTGCTTATGGTGTCTTATGAACAACATGCGGTGAAAATTATAACACACGACAACCTCCAAAACAATAAGATGCAGTAATTCTTTAAATTTTCCCCTATAATATGCAGTAACCTTTATATTTAACTTATATTGGATTTCAGTGGATAACATGTGGTAGCCTTTAGCTCTTTATATGTGATTGCTTTCCATTTAATAGCATATTGATCAAACTTTACGTTTAAAACAAAATTTTAAAATGGTTGTTATTGTAACTTTTTATGTGCTCTAAATTTAAGATTCCTTCATGTGTTATAAGATGTTCAAACTTTTTAAGCTTTCTCAGGTTATAAGATGCTTCAAATTTGAAATGTTTGAACATTCCAAGGTTCAACTCTTGTGGTTTTATGGCACTTTAGTCTTCCATCATGGATGTTAAAAATGCTTTTGCAAAATCATTCATGGAAAATTACGTACCCGACGTATCTATGTTATACTAGATGAAAAACATATGTTAGCATATTTAGTTGGATTATTTCTTCTCTTAAAAGATAGTGAATTGGTAAAGCATAAATTTTACATTCGATAAAAAATATATAGGTTCGATGTGATTATTTTTTGCTGTTAAATCTGCCTGAATCTCCCATTCATAATGACACATCTAAATCACCCTTATATATTGTTCTCGATCTTAGTAATGCAAAAAATGGCTTCGTCATCTTCTTCCTCGATCGAGATAGAGATCTATAGCTGAATGGGTCTCAAAATAAAATACTTGTCGATGCATTCTTCTTTCTCGTCAAAATAGGGAGTATAGAAAAAAATTGGTTGGGGTCTAAATGTGTAACATCACCCAATTTTGAGACCCCAAAAAAGCCATAATTATGCTACAGTCATTTTAAATATTATTTTTTGATAACGAAATGAAATCAATCATTGTATCACTAACATTAAGAGCACAAGAGTACAGAAATAATCAAAAGTAAATTCATTTCTTTATTTCAAATTCATCACATGTCAATTGCATAACCTCACGATTACATTGTTTAGATAAAATATAATAAATACAAATACATTTTAAAGGGCAACATATATGATGCCTCTTTGATGATTAGAGTCATAACTACTAACGGTTATAAACCCACCTTTACAAATAAACAAAACAAGCCATTATATTGCACAATGAAGTAAACTATAGCTGATATAAGATTTCCTCCTATACATCCTTGGAAGATTTATTTGCCTAAACCTATAAAACCCTACTCTTGACCTACTCAAATGAATGCAGGAAAGTTTAGGGGGAAATAAAAAAATTTGGGTCAGAAAAAACATCCAGTATGAATAATGATAGTCCATCTTAGTCTAATATACTAACACATAGTGAGACCACACCACTGAGAAGAACAAATTTTCCCTTACTAATACCTTACAATCAAATGCTAAATAAAACATCCATTAGATTGGACGTGACATGCCTAACGCACTGCGCTCTCCTCATCCACCGACAACCGCAAATATAGCCAACTAATGATCATGCAAAATGGGTCAAAAATTAATATTTTGGTGTCTAATAGTGTCTGAGGTCACATGGTCCCTAATATGGCCTTCTCATTAAGTATATGTGCATTGATATTATTTACTGTAACGACCGGGGTTTTCGACCATTGAAAATCGGCACTAATACATCCTCAGTATTCACATGCCGCATATCCAAGTGTCGAAAAACCCGATTGTTAGGATAAAAAAAGAAAATAAAGATGGAATAGAATCTCACACGAATGGAATAACATATATTATTTTAGTATAAAATCTTTACAGTGGAAAATTTTAAATACAATATCAGAATCTAATCTAGATTTAGCCTGGACAATTATCTCTGTCTTTACAATTGTGGAAAAATAAAAACAAATGCAACAAATGCGGTGGATAATAGAATACATCCATATGAAAATGAAGATCTCCATCTCTTCTATGGAAACTCTAAGTGTCTTCAACTAAACCTGAACAACACGGATCTGACACGAGTATTAAAAAATACCCGGATCAGGCTTGATGAACCAGTGTGAGATACTCGAAATTTAAATGCTGATGTAATTCAAAACCTTTGGGAAGAATGGTATCTCATAAGACCATCCCCACATATAAACAGGGATGGGTGTTTTATCTTATAATAACCAAAATTCCTTATATTGAAAACACTCTAATATTATCTTTAATGACATTGGTTTGAAAACACATTTCAAGTAATATATCAAAATAAAGTATCAATATCCGGACTAAGTATATGGTAATATATCTGAACTCGGTCAACGGAATATACCAAACGGAATATATGATACTAAAGAGGTAGCTGAAATGTTTGCAAAGCATTACGGCTATTTTGGGACTACAATCAAAACCATAAAGCTCGTATTGGGATTAGGTTTCCAACAGATAGGAAACTAGTGGCCTTTTTCCTTCGTTCCACGCATAGAAAACATAATTCCTACGGTGCCTAAATCGCTTTTCTCAAGCAAGTCACTTGGAACTATACTTTCCACACTACCAATATCCAGTAGCCTTATCAATTTTCGCAAGCTGGCTACTTTATTCAGATAAATGGCTTAAGAATCTAGATTCCATCGGACTCCTCCATACACATAAAACCAATAGCCTGAAATATATGCCCCGCAGACCATATAATTACCGTATCTTCTCCAGGATGTAAGGCTCATAAGGCCACACTCATTTTAACATAGCCACGCTTTTCTTTTCACAAAGCGACGCTTTATTCTTCCATAGAGTACATTCCATGTTGAATGCCACATTGCCATTCTTTCGATCATTATTGACTTCCACAAACATGCAACATCTGAGCTCTTACGTCTCAGAGAAGGGAGTTAAGCTAAGACAAGCTGCTTTCATCGCTACCAAGCAGATGCACATTTTTAAAAGTCAATGTTGTGATCGTAGAAATACAATATCCGACATTCGTCCATATAAATTCGTTTTGGGACTAAAAGAAACCGAAGGCTATCCTCCTACTACTATTAATAGCGAGTAGTCCTTGCGATCCGAAGATTTCAAAACACGATAGGACCGCTGCTATAATAAATGTCTCTATGTTGGGAGCGACCCAGAGAATGTGAACAAGAAGTCCTTCGACCATGAAGATCACCGATCTTCAATAATCATCATCTTCAACCTGTCTTCACTTTTAAACTTATACATTGGTTTGAAGTGGTTTTTGAGTAGGAATTACCCAAATCCGATCCCAGTTCCTTCAAACCAATCATCGGTTAAAATGATGTTAAGTTTGTATATGATTATCAATCATCGGTCACTTTAATTCTTCTTTTTATCCATTCATTGACATCTCTTAGAGATATATTCATTGAATCATTTCTTTATCCTTTTCAGAGTATATGGAATTATTAAGCCTCATTTATCAAATCATTTATTAAATTTAAACCTTTTTAATATTGGAATAATTCCAAATCAATTCACCTTTTACTTAGAAAAATATTTCCAAATCATTTATTAAATCTTATTCAAAAACTTCTCATTTCCAAAATATAACTTTTAAGTCGGTCAAAAAGGATGGTATTTAAGACAAAGTTTACTACATTCCCAAAACAATAAATTCAAATATAGAAATTAAAATAATTCCATATAATTTATTTAAATCTTTACAAAGATTTTAAAATCAAAACTTAAAACTTTGATTGAGTTAAAACCATGTTATCTAGGATATAAATCCAAAACCAGTCAATATTAAGTGAGCAGAGTCTGTAGAAATCATCTCATTCTACTCAAATATCAATTTTCACATTAACTAGTACTGTGGATGGAATAACGGTAAAATCACCATTTAAATTCCACGAATAGTACGGGTTTCCTCTCCGGGCTTTAACATCGAGTATAAGAAGATTACTTCATAAAATCTAAGTTATGTATATTTGAAAAATATATCCTTTATACATTAGAAAGTTTTTATCTCGGTAAATCAAATTTACTATCCCCTCCGTCGGGCCAGTTCGGATAGCCAGGAAGAGTAGGAAACTGGTTTTCTAAACTCAAGTCTAGACACTATCTCTTGACACCCAAAAGGTGGTCAAGTTATTCGATCGACTCTAAATCATTAATCATTTAACCAATCCATAAATTTCTCAAATTACCTTTAAAATACTTTATTAATCATTTGAAAACAATTGCAAAATATTTGGAAAAGAATGGTTACATTTAAAATTGTATTTCAAATGTTATAGAAAATTGATGCGGAAAAGTGCCGCGGAAAGTGCTTTTTAAGCTATATTGATCAAAGTGACTTTTTATCACTTGCAATTTTTTTGTATAACCAAAATCTCATTTAAAACATTTACATGATGCATAAGATTTATTCCATATTTAAAAAAAAATTAAAATATCATTTATCAAAGGAATCCAGTTTTGGATTTCGAACTGCAAAATTTCGATTTTTCACAAACTTATCTTACTCATAGCTCAAAATCTATTAGTCGAAATCTCAATTTTCTTTCTTTGTTTGAAAACTATGGATACAATAGCTTGGAAAATTCTTAGCTCGAAGAATTCCGAGCTATATTCCATTCAATACACTCGTTTGACTTTTATGGTGCGCAATCGCGAAGACTATTACGCGACGCGTCTATTTTTGATTCCAAATTCATTATTTGTTAAAACTTCTTAAAATTGAATTTTAATGTTTTTAAAACATTTATAAACCCTTTTCAAAAATTTAAACTATTATTTTTTCATATTAAATCTCTTTTTCACTGTAAAATCATTTTATAATATTATATTATTATAATATTCATTTTCAACCTTTTTATCCGTTTAAAACCACTAAGAGGCTAAATGACTTCATATACCTATATTTATTATGGATTTTATTTCCATTATTTGTTATGGTTAATTTACTAACCATTGCCACTGTTATTTATCAACCAAGTTATCAACCATCTTAAGAATCATTTTATCAACCAAGTAATCATCTAAGTAATCAAACACTTAATCATCCAATACATTATACTTTCATATCATTAAACTTGGGAGATTATTTAGTAAATTGAAATATTAATGACTCACCTTTTCAAAACATACTTCCTACCAACATTCAATCGAATCAACTTCATAATACACCTCCTAAACAACTTCACTTCTCCTCGATGCTTCCTAAAATTATTTTGGCAGCATTTCTCTCCATAAATTTCGCTTCGAAGCTCCTCGAATCTCCTCTTTCACTCTTAGCGGGCTCGACCTTTTTTTGGAATAAGGTGATGCACGACCAAACATGGACATGATGTATGGTCATGGATTATAGAAGGTGTAGGATGTAGTTTGAGCTTGTTTTGAGGAGGTAGTAACATAGTTTGCATATGTATATAATTTTGACATTTCTTTTCCATAACTTTGCTAACTTTTTTTTAAGCTTGGAAGCATTAAGGGGAGCTCTTGGAGCTTAAGAAGAAAAAAGAAGTAGGAATGAAATATGGAAATATGAGAATAGAGGTTGGTATTTATAGTAAAAAAGGGGAAAATATCTTCCAATCATAATCATATCTTGTCACATCACAAATCTTTTATAACATATTTATAATTATTATGTTTAGTCACATCACTTTCTTATATATATATTATATATTATATATATATATAATTATTATGTTTAGTCAAATCACCTTTTTATATATATATAATTATTATGTATAGTCATATCACTTCCTTTTATACATATATAATTATTATGTATAGTCACATCACTTTCTTTTATGTATAATTACTAAGTCTAGTCACATCGCTTTCTTTCACATATATAAATATTATGTATACTCACATCACTTTCGTTTTTATATATATAATTATTATTTAACTAAGATATGACAGGAGGTAATTATAGTTAATGATTACAAATCTAAGATGTGACAATACTTAATTTATATTTATTTATATAAAATATTTATTATTTTTAAATCTACGTCTTGTCACATCACTGACTAATCCAAATTAGTGTAAGTTAATTTATTTCTAAGTGTATTTTGATCTAGTTAATTAACTCCTATATATATAGAGTGTACAAAGACGAACAACATTCCCGAAAACTTTTTGATGTCGAAAAGTTGAAATTTTTGAAAACGTTTTTCAGTCACATTTCCTGTTTTTTATGAACTGTTTTATTTGGTAAATAAATTTTTAAAAAAATTTCACCATCTTTATTAATTAATTAATTAAAATGAGTTTATTTTCATTATAAAACTTATATATTGAATATTTAAAATTAATTAAATTATTAGTAAACAAAGCAGTGAAATTCTGGGCCATTACATTTTCGATGGGTCACTATAAACATATTAGTTATCACAGAACAAACTAAAATATATCATGTTAAATCGAGCCAAAATTCGGATAATTTATAACGGTCTTCTTTTCTAATGGGAACATCAAGATACTACATTGATGGAAGAATAATAATAATAGTCTTCGACTCCCAATAAGGATACAAGAATACCCCCATGATAGAAGAACCCATTAGGGAAACCTAGTCCACCGCTTAGCAATATGCTATCGAATGTAGGAAAGAGCGCTATTAAATCTTTAAAGCTATTAGTTGTCTAATGTTCTCTTACAAGTATAAGTGCTAACTGACTTTATGACTAAGCAGATTTTGAGTAAAAGTTAAAGCATCAGCACAAAATTAAAATGATTCACGAACTTAGTGAGATGCTTGAAAGGATGAGAAGATGACACTTAAAACGTTTTAGAGGCAATGGACCAAGACGGACCACTCGGTACCGAGAGGATTTTATTCCATTTTGAACCTCCTAAACCCCTTGCACTTGAAGCACAACCTCAGGCGACTCTCATGAAGTAATTTTCCTAAAGAGTGGATGAGAAACTCCAAGGATTCTTAATAATAAAGCAACGAAAGTAGAAAAAGATAAGCAATATCGAGGAAATTGTTCGAAGCAAATAAACCATCAAAATTGCTTGGAATACAATGAATCAAAGACAGGAGGTTGAGCAAAGGAAGAAGGAAGAAATTTTCACCCAAACTAACCAGTTAGTGCCATGAGGCTCCTCTCAGTACCGAGATGTTTATTTTGGGATTTGGTCCCCGACACTTTCTTTGAAGACTTGATACGGGTTTAAATCTTGAAGATTAGTGGGTTTATGACTCTATAGGCTCATTCTTCGACAAATACAGACCTCATGGCTGCTCAAATATGACTTTGGGGTACTATCTCTTCTTAATCTCCTATCTCTCTTCACCATAGTCTCCAAGGCAAACATCACTGGTAGTTCTAGGTTAGGAACCTGTACATCCTTTGTAGTTATGGTTACAAATCTCTCTATCCTCTCATAATCTCTCTAAAATCAATAATCAGTAAATATAATTGTAGGCATAGTCATAGATATTGAACCACCATAAAAATTCTTATGTGTTCTTTAATTATTTTACAATATTTGCTAAATATTCACTTTTCAACGGGTTTTTGGGTGTTATGCCACTTTTGATGTCAAAATTTTTGGTGCTTTTACTGAGAGATCCAACTTAAGATTAGATCTTGCTGGCTATTTAGGATGTGAAGAGATATAGTGGTTAGATGCAGAAGATTTTCTTTAAAGAATTTGGAGACGTGCTAATAGAAATCAATGTCGCCTAGGTGAGACGGAAGATCCTCATTAGCAGTAGCTAGTGTGATGAAAGAAATGCTCACTAAATTGAAATTAGTTATCAAACGGTAGTATCAGGATCATCTTCTTAATATGAAGTGATTACTTGGATTGAGCTTGATAAGATGATGTAGGAGTTGACCCAGAATCTAATTGACGGTCAAAAGGCTTTAACTGAAAAGATGGATGTTGGCATAAAATTATGACCCATCAACCGCAAAGGAATAGAAGGAAAGACAAGCTTCTTTACTTAGATTTAAGGAAGAGAACTCGTCTTCTTTTGGTTAGAATAAGAAAATTTGAAAGCAAAAGCAGAAGGAAGCTTTTGCTAGGCAAACCGAAGAGCTTGCTAGAGGAAGAAAGACAGCTCCCCAAAAAAGAGAACCACTTAGTTGTTGATCAAGAAAGCAGGGCCCAATAGTTGCCTAACGATTTGAACACCTATTGATTCTAACAACTGATTGCAGGGTTGATCATTCGGACTTTTCAATTCATAGATGTGGATCTCGGACCAAACTCGGCATCATTTGGAAGTTAACGCGAAGTACACTATTGATCCTGCTTGTGATCGAACTTGGAATTGACCTTTTCGTTCATTGAAAGATCCATGTGATTGATTGAGCTAGTTGATTTCTATCTCCAGCAGGTTCTATATCTACTTGAGTTTCCCCTAACAGACGGAGTGGTTGGCATGTTATTCGGCTATAGACCTTCTTCCTCCCATCTAATTGTGAAAAAAAACAGCTGTTAAAGGAGCTGCTTTGGGCCTCCTCCTCGAACAAGTGAATCAGAAGGGCTGGCTCAGTATAAACATTGGGAAGCCGTTGTTGGAATATTCGCGGGTAATAGAAGCTCCTGGTGGTGCACTTGGTTATGTATGCTGCCTACTCTTGAGTGGAACTAGGCTAAGAATAGTTTGGACTTGGTATACTAGGACCTCCATAGATAGACTATAGAGAGCTACGCACCTGACTTGTTGAATAATCATAAGGAGCACCATGCTAGCATCCCTTATCAACAGCAGTGGAGTCGCGAAAAGACCCCATTGCAAGCGCTGATTCAATATCAGTCTTCCAATTAGACTGAATAAATGTGAAAGACTTTATTCGAAGATGGTGACGACATTCCATGCTTTTAACCTAAGCCAAAGAGACTTATTCAATGGTCACTGCTAACCGCTTTTGGTCCCAAATCTGAATTGGTTATTCCCACGGCTTAACACATGCAAGTCGAACGTTGTTTTCGGGAAGCTTTAGTAGCGAGGTGATTGAAGTGAGAACAAGGCGACCTCTAGGAAGGCGACAACTAACACGTTCCGATGTGAGAACAATTAACCGATCGAAACTTTCAGAATGAGGCTAGTACCAAGAGAAAATATAAAAGACATAGGGGACAGGAAGATGAAGTTTTGAATATGTCTGACTCGAG
Source organism: Allium cepa (assembly GCA_030765085.1). Lineage (NCBI taxonomy): Eukaryota > Viridiplantae > Streptophyta > Magnoliopsida > Asparagales > Amaryllidaceae > Allium > Allium cepa. The sequence goes on from CM060932.1 coordinate 380,256,553, forward strand.
GAATGATTTACAGTTGGTGATGATGATTATGAACTAGATGTTGGGGCTAATGATGTTAGAGTTCTAACAACTGCAGCAGAACCAATCGAATGTTTACGGAAGATCAAAAGAGTGGTTCTCCCAAAGAATGGAGAACTTAGACATCAACGGGAAGATCGAGATCATTTATAAAGCAAAGCACTCGATGTAGCACCTTATAGTCAACCTTTAGAGTACCATATCGGCAAGGAGTACATAGGGGATATGGTTAAGCGATTGGTCGAGGAAAGCATTGGTAGAAAGAAGAAATATTGGAATTCTACAAGCAGAACTCTATTCACAGAGGACATTCTGAGAGAAGAATGTCCCATGGAGTCTACGATGTCAACAATTCCATTTTGGATAACATTTAATCAAGTATGAATAGAACATGGACAGTGCCAAGGTGATAGATGTTGTTCACTATAGATGCTTTTCTATCTTCTTGGAAGGACTTTCATCATTGTGGTTTGCAAGGCTCACTCTGAGATGTACATTGGCTTTTGAAGAGTTTGCATGAAAGATTATATATAAGTTTCGACTCCATGTAGCTCGGCCTAAGGATGTGGCGTCCTTATCAAGTTTGTATCAAGCACCTAAAGAGTCTTTAAAGGGTTTTTTGAATAGGTTCAATATTGTTGTTACAGAAACAATCAATCCGAAGGAAGATATAGTATTTTGGGTGTTTGTTTAAGGCATAAATCTGGACATGGATTTTAGTAGATGGCTGAAAATAAAGAAACCTACAACTATGGAAGAGTTTCATCGAAAGGCTACTAGTTCCTACGGTTGGAAGTGGCAAGTCTAGCCTTAGGAAAAACTAATGGACAATCAAAGGAAGTTATCCAAAGAAATGTTGCAAACAAATAAGCTAGAGAATGCTCTATCAATGCGGTGGTTATATTGGAAGTTCAGGTAACCAGAAGAAAAGGAGCCAAGAGCTTGGTGGTAGGTATAAAGACAACAAGAAACACCTAAGGAATATGAAACCAGAGGATTACACACCCTTGAATAATATTTGGTAATATATATCATGCTACTCAAGGAACGAATCGGTATAATAAGCCATCCCAAAAGAAGGCGACTGAGCAAGAAAGGCACTTTGGAAATTTCTATCATTTCCATTAAACTCATTGGAACAAAAAGAATAACCACTGGCATTTGAGGGATCTCATTGAGGAACCGGAAAGTAAAAATAAGCTATAGCAATACGTTAAAAAGTCAATGAAAGATACTCAAGCTGCGAGACCCTAAGGGCCAGCTGCCCAAGGGAATCACTATGGGCTGAGCAGAGAAGGGTCTAGGCGTGATAGTGGGAAATTAATTATCAAGACCATTACCGAAGGACCCCATCCAGTGGAATAAAGATGAAGGGAAATGGAGTGGTATACAAGCTCGCTTAAGCATGTACCATAGGGAGATTTTCCATGCCATAGAAGATGGATCTTTGACCATGCAGCAGAAGCTGGTGATGGATGATATTGTGTTTAGAAATAGGGATGCCGATGGAGTTGAAGTGCTAACTTTCAAACTTATAGTGATAATGGTAGGTATAGCACTGACGATTGTACGACGGATCTTAGTGGATAATGGAAGTTCCATGAACATACTGTTCAGGAAAATGTTCGATCAGATAAAGATCAACATAAAGGAGGTGATAACATGTAAAACAAAAATTCAAGGTTTTATGGGCAAACCAAAATGACAAGTTAGGTTGACTAATCTGCCTGTGGAGTTGGGCAAAGGACATCGCAGGATAGGTCAAATTCAAAAGTTTGTTATAGTAGATGAATACTCGGCATATAATGCCTTTTTGTTCCGACCAGCCCATGCCGATTTCAAAATAGCATAGGCTCCTAAGTTCTTGGTGATGAAGTTCCCCATGGAGAACAAGGTCGGACCAGTAATAGGAGAATATAGCGATGAAAATGAGTGCCATATTTTGGACCTGAGAGGAGCAAAGTGACGAGAGAAAGGTAAGGATATGGAGAAGACTCTCTATATCTATGATTTGCGAGAATTGAAACTAAAGCACAACCCTTGGCTTGGGAACCAAAGCAAGTTTAATAAGCTTATGGATTACAAAAAGAAGTTAGGAAAAGTGTAGGCGGCATTGGCCGAGTTGACAGTGAACGTCCCGATGGATATGGATAATCCAACTTGCGTTCTAAAGATTGGATCTTAGCTTGGCATTGACTCAAGGAAGAATTTGGTTAATTTCCTTTATGGAAATTTTGACACATTCACTTGGATACATTCAGATATGTATGGGTTATCACCGGAGATAGTGTGTCATGCACTGAATATTGATCCAAAGTTTGCGCCAGCAAAATAGAAAAGACGCAGTCTAGGTCGATCCACTAAGTTAAAGGAAGAAGAGGAAAAGCTAACCTGAAACGGCTTTATCCACGATACTCCACACCTTACATGGGTATCCAACCCCGTCTTGGTCAAGAAATCAAAAGGTAAATGGCCAACATGTATCGACTACTCAAATTTGAATAAGGCACGCCTGAAGGACAACATTCCCCTATCCATAATTGACTAACTGGTAGATAGGACTATGGGGCAAGAGTTAGTTTCTTTCATGGATGCTTATTCGAGATACACCTTGATTAGTTTCTTTCATGGATGCTTATTCGAGATACCCCTTAATTCTTCCGCATACATCAGATCAAGAAAATACTAGCTTTATAATGGATTTGGGATTACGTTGATATAGAGTATTATGTTTCGATTTAATGAATACCGGATCTACACTCTAGAGATTTGTGAATTCTATGTTCAGGAATCAAATTGGATGGACAATAAAGGCATATGTGGACATGCTTGTGAAGTCATAAGTATTATCTAACCGCTTGGATAACCTTTTAAAGAAGTTCGAAGGCTTACAAAAATATGGAATGACGCTGAATCCGTTGAAATGTTCTTTCGGGGTGGCATCGAAATTTTTTCATGGATTTATGGTTAATGCAAGGGGCATAGAGGCTAATATAGAATTGATTAGTGCCTTGAGAAACGTAATTTCCCTAACTAGGAAGAAATGACTTCGGAGCATGAATGGGAAGAACGCTGCCTTGAGACGGTTCATCTCAAAGGCAACAGATAAGTGCATACTGTTTGCAACAAAATTAGCCAGAAACACCCTAGAACATGTTTAAGTAGTGAAATAAATGAAGAAATTAAATGGTAACAAAGGAAAAACACCGAGTATTAAGAAAAATGTAGCGAAAAACATAAAAAACAAGATTTATAGTGGTTTGATGTTTATTACCTACGTCCTCTTTGAACACTCTCTTTATTTCTTTTCAATTCACTTGATTACAATTAAAAACAGTGGGAAATAGCAAGAGATCGGAAAAGAATGAAGTTGGTTACAATAATGGTAGAATTTCACTAGCAGCCATAAAAAAGCCCCCTAGAATAGCCCCCTGTGCCTGTATTTACAAATGAAGGCGGCCTCCAATCTGACTGAAACTTTGGCAACTAGACCTCCTATACCATATCGGCCGACCATAGGAAGGGCTAGGCCTAACTATCAAGGAATAGGGATCGGCACCGATCTCTCCATGTGTCGAGTTAGGGCCAACGATCCCTATGGCATCTCCCTTATGGTCTATAAAGATGCTGCTTCAAATAACATAGAATTTGGACTTGTAGAGTTTTAGTTCTTAACATATTTTAGTTCGAATCTTAACTCGGTCAAGGTAATGACGATCCATATTCCACGTGCCTATGTCGTTCCATATCGCACTGGCCATTTATTCCGAACCATATTGTTCAAACCATTCCATGCTGAACCCTGTCCCATGAATGTATCACGTTGATCTATCCACAAGCCATACCTTGATCACTATGCCGACCTATACCTCTTGAATATACTATATCGATGAGTTATGCCCTACTGATCCTTCCTTGAGTCACACCACCTTGCTTATGCCGGTCTATTACCCCGAAACATTCTAAGCCAACCCATATTGCTTTCTCCTGCTATACTGAGCCACATCCTCTAAGTACATTATGTCGACCCCCCACCATATTAAATGTATACCGATCCCTTAATATTTCATCCAATTTGACCAATGTTCATGCCGAACCCTATTCCAACCAAATTAAACTCCATAATTTCAACATCCTGCATTTTCTATATATTAACTCTATTCACCCTAGGTTAGATGCCCAGACATTATATTTTTGTCATGTGGTTGTTGTCTCGTGATCATCCTTCTCATCAGTGGTTGAGTTTGGCATTCTAATCAGCCCTATGTAGCTGGGTCAAGGAATAGGGTAACACTTCCCCCCCCCCCCCCAAGTACGTCTTGTGAGTAACATGACGTGCTTTGAATTGGAAAAACCTAGGCTCTCGAGAATAGGTCTATCCAACTTCTTGGTTGATCACTGTTCCTTCTTTTGATTTGACTTCAAACTTGATCATTTCAAGCTAAACCTCCATTTCGGTTAATTTCAAAAGACTGAATCCTCAAATCTCTTCTATGCAGTCCACATACACGCTTCAATTGTTAGCTCCCGGACGTGTTCGAACGTCCACTAGTCTTTGCCAAGCTATTTTATTTTATATACTTACGCTTGCAATCTATCCTTCACGATATCGACCATCACTTGGTTTCCAGTTATCTACCAATTTCTTTTACTTCCTTTTTTATTTCAGTCATATCCGTCATTCATGCATCTCTCTCCTTTTCTTTCTTTCTATATTACATTATTATATTTATTTTTATTTTTATATTTTATATATAATAGGAGGGGTCAACATTTGGTATGTCGATCCCTTGGCGGGTCTGAGTGGATAGTGTTCGGCTAGCCTTGGGACCGATCCCTTTTTAATCTCGTGACCAAGTCCCTTGGGATGACCAGTTCCTCTTCCTCCCAAACATTCCTATATATAACCATAGTTTCCACTTCTCCTTCCCTTCACTTTTCTACTTTGCAATTTTTCTTAGCACAATATACCTACCCTTCGCATATATTCCTCTCCTTCCTACCGAACCAATACCATCACAGCATCCCCTTTTGCAAGCATTGTTCCTTCAATTGCGGACCTCGACTTTGATCATGAACCTAATCCATCCCCTCATAGTCACTCCTCCTTGATCACCAATTCCTAAGCTAGAGTACTCGGTCTTTTAATTGACTCTAAGAACATTGGTATGAACCCTCTTTTATTTGCGTTAATGATTTCAGGTTTTGGTGAATTTGGGTGTATCTTAGGCCATGGTAGGATGAAAGATGGTTTTAGATGTAAGGAAGAGGAGGAGAAGGAGAAAGGACTAAATAAGGAGATGAGGAAAGAAGGTTTCATTGAGTTGAAGAGGGATGGCCATGAAGTGCTCTAGCGTTGGGTTGTGGAGGAGTTAGTGAAAGGATCGGTCTATGTTAATTCGACAGGGTTGGCAGGATACTAAATGGAAGGAATTGGTAGATTGTTGGAGCGTAGGAAATGGTTCAAGGACTGGTAGGTAGGTGTCATTGTTCTTATGGGTCGGCTTAGTTAATGTGCAGGGATCGACATATAGATTAGAAGAAAAGGGCTAGTAATGAGTGTAGAACATAGGGATCGGTGCTGCCATATGAGTTGAAGTATAGGGATTGGTTATAAGGCAGGGGAATAAGGTTCGGCATACAAACTAGGGATCGGTGTTGACTATAGAAACTAATTTAACTCAAGTAACTCAAACGTTTAACTGCACGCTGCCTTGCCTGAACATAATGGCTTAGATGGTTGGACTTAGGCTGAAATGAGCATACTTCTAGACTTTTTGTTATGTATTAAACAAAGAACCGACTAATAAACTTAGGTAATAAATTTCATAAGTCAATATGTCAATGATCGATCCTACATTGCCGATCAACTTCTTCATCGATTGAGACGGTCAGCGACGACGGTCTCTCCGGACGGGACTCTAAGCATTAACATCTCATTCCCATTTTCTCGATTTCAGACTACCTATGCTTATTTCACACTGCACTACACTAGTTCACACATGACACAGGGGGAATAGGTCGTTATTCTAACATTGACTGTTTACTGAGTATAGTTGGTATAGATTTCAAGCTGCACGACGTGTCTTGACAAAATGTCTTTCGAGTCCGCGACAAAACACAATTGTTCTGTGGCAAAGTCAAGCTCCGCCACCTTATTTGATAAACCTTCTTTGAGTCATCAAACAGAACAAGGAGAGGCGTCTGACCTGCAAACAAGTCTCTTTTCGAACATTCCGGTCCTTTTTGCAAAAGCTATTGACCTGGCTTCTAATGTCGTTAGGGAAGTTGCCATTCTAAACAATCTGGTTGATTCACAAGCATCTAGAATTGATGAAACCTCTCTTCGTCGATTATATTCCATTCATGTAATTCCCTTCGAAGACATTTTAATTCCATCAAGGAATGACAGATCTCACTTGCCGCTAACCAGATATACTGCTTGCAACAAGTTCATGTGCTGGGCCGGATGCGTGCGACCCTTAAATTCCTTCATTTAGGAGATGTTGAGTTACCTAGGTATCACTCCACTCAACTGGATCCTATTAGTTATTCCTTTATCTATGGCACTTTTCTTCCCATCATGAATGTCCTATTCCGTTCGCCAACCGCCATAGAATTTTCAAAGTCGAATCGTCGCTGTCTCAGATGCGCTGGAAAGGAGCATGTGGCCAAAGATTGCAGAGAATCCACGATTTGTTTTTTCTGCGGCTTCTATGGTCATTCCCAGCTGATTTGTCCCAACAAAATTAATGCTTCGTCTACCGTGCAAAAAGTACCAGCTCTTAAGGACATTCATTCTGTGCAGCCTAAGTGGGTCCCAAAATCTTCTGCCAAGCAAAAAGTCTCTTTTCATAAACAAATTCACACGCAACACTCCTCTCATCCCTCTATCCAAATTCTCAAACAACAATCCTCTCATTCCTTTAACCAAAATCCCAAATCTCCATCTCCTCATCAATATCCCATGGATGACCCCTCGGAGTGTTTCACAGCCATAATCATCAGTAGCTTCTGGACCATTGAAATTCTCTCTGTCGCCTTGTCAGCTCACCTTGACTTCCACGAATGGCCTATTTGGATCTTATATGATAATTGATTCCTTGTCTACAGTCCCTCCACAATCATCCGCGAAAGAGCTCTATAGCTTGGGATGATAAGTAAACCAGCGAACTTGGGTACGGTTCGTATACAGCCTTGGTCGGATGGCATACCCCCGAGTGCTCCTAGCCTCGAACCTCCATCGTGGGAAAGAGTACATGGATTCTCGGTGCTCCTTAAGGACAACCTGAAAGCAGTAACTGAAGCGCTTAGCTCCATTGGTCGCCATCGGTCTAGATGATTGTGATTGGTCTTACTTTGATCACCGTTATATATATTTATAGATCCAATTTTTCAGCAGCATAGTCACACCTTCCACCTTTGTTGCTAGAATAAACAATGCTAAGCACTTGCTGACAGTGGAGCGATGGGAGCATGTACACCACAGTCGGCGTCCCGAGACTCTCATCTTGGGTACTGACTTTGACCGGGACTGGCGGTGCTTTCCAAACCGCTCAATATCCCCTCTGATGTGTCAGACCAGGATGAACGCTTTGACGCCATGAATCATGAAGCTCATATGTCACCGCTGAATCTCCCCATTGCCCCTCAGATCAACCTGCGTGATGAATCCCTTACGGTCGTGGACTCAAACAGGTGGGGGGACTGGCTCGCCATTTAGCCCTGTTGGGACCCATTTTCTAATGCAGACCTCTCCGTTCCGCTGTATCTCCAGACCTCTCTGCAACACGAGCCATCATCCCCTCAAGTGGCATCCCATTCGCCTAGCCGACAAATCCCGTCAGCCCCCCGGCAGCTTGCTCCACTCTCCCCTACCCTCGTCAGAAGAAGCAACCGCCTGAACTCTACTAACTCCATCTTGGTAGCTCGGGTTGTTTTCTTAAACCCGTTGTGTTTTCATCAGCTAACTCTAAATTAAATTAAAAAAATGGCACATTGCATGGGAGTAATTTTATCTGATGAGCACTATTTGTCCATGCAATCGCTAGAAACCGAGCATATGTCCCGTTCTTAATGAAAATTGTTCCATGGAATGTTTGAGGGCTGGGAGATCTGTCTAAATGTCATGCCGCTAATCTCGTCCTAGCCCCACAAAAAATTGACATTCTATTTATCCAAGAATCCAAACTAGTGGACCCTTCCCCAACTCATCTCAGATTGCTTTGTGGTCCCTACCTGACTGGATGGGCCCAAATAGATGTGTTCGATTCTAAGGGTGGTATAATTACTGCTTGGAACGAATCGTTATGGTCTCTTTGTCAAGTCATTACTCACCCTGTGGCCCTACAGTCATTCTTTGCCATCTTCATTCGGGCCTACTTTATTCCTTCTCTAATATCTATGGACCTCATAACACCCATGGAAGATCCACACTCTGGGCAAATTGTATGGACTTCGCCTCACACATCAATGGCCCTTGGATTATCGGAGGTGATTTTAACACTACCAGATCCTCCTATGAGCGAAGCTCCGGCACCCATTCTCTGAACTCAGAAGCCTTCAACAACTTCCACTCTTGCGTTCTCATCGACCCTCCAATCAATAACCATCATTTTACCTGGTCCAACCAAAGAGACGTCCATGTCCTTGCTAAATTAGACCGTTTCCTCTTTAACCCCACCTGGGATGTTCTCCACCCCCTCTCCATCGTTTCTGGCCTCTCCACCATCCTATCTGACCATTGCCCTCTTCTTCTTGATACTGGTAACAATCTTACTCCAAATCAACCATTCAGATTCGAACGACTTTGGCTACTAGAACCATCTTTTGATGACTTTGTTTAGCTCGCATGGTCCCAACCTGGCCCAATTCAATCGGCAACTACACATGTAGTCTCTAAACTCAGATCTCTCAAAAAGTTAATCAAACCTTGGGCCAAATCTATTTGCGGCTCGATCCGAACCCGTATTGCGTCAACCTAGGACAACATCCTTCAGCTTAATATTCTACAAGAATCCCACCCATTATCTGCTTCAGAATCCAATCTACTACGTGAGCTGGAACTCGAGCTTGACAGAATGTTTAAACAAAAAGAAATTGGCTGGAAACAACGTTCCAAAGCTAAATGGATCAAAGATGGTGACAAAAACACCGCTTTTTTCCACAGACTCGCCAATGGCCACCGTAGATCTGCCTTCATCTCAGAAATTTTCCATGATGATTCAACTTACTCTGACCAATCATACATTCTCCGCCTTTTCACAGACTACTACCAAAACTTATTAGGCAATCTGCCTCCCTCACCTCCGCCATTGACTGGAATTTGCTTTACCCTAATCCCTCCTCGATTCCCATTGACCATCCCTTCTCGAAAAATGAAATTTGGGCTGCCCTGAGCAGTATGGCAGATGACAAAGCCCCCGGCCCAGATGGTTTTGGCCCCCTGTTCTTCAAACATTTTTGGAGCACAGTTAAATCTGATATTATCGAGATGTGTCACGAATTTCATAACGATCCTGCCACAGTTGCTCGTATTAATTATGCCAACATCATCCTATTACTTAAATCCCCTGGCTTAGTCACTCTTCCCTCATTTCGATCCATTAGTCTCCTCAATGCTACTTTTAAGATCATCACTAAGATTTTAGCCAACCGTCTGCAGAGTGTAATTAGCTCCTTAGTTGGTATTGAGCAATCGGCCTTCATCATTGGCAGAAATATTTTGGATTGTGTTGCGGCTACACAGGAAGTCACTTCATTCTGTCACTTCTCAAACACTCCTAGTACCTTGCTTAAGCTTGACTTCTCCAAAGCCTTTGACTCGGTTAACTGGTTCTTTTTACTTGACCTCATGAAACACAGGGGCTTTCCAAACACTTGGTGCAAATGGATAAAGTGTATTCTTGACACAAGTCTTTCGTCGATCTCCATCAATGGATCCTTAGGTGGACACATCAAGTCGGCTCATGGATTAAGGCAGGGCGATCCCCTATCCCCTCTTCTCTTTTTCCTTATTTCTGATGTTTTCAATTGGATGGTAAAGCTTGCAATTTCCAACAACCTATTAAAGGGAATCCATCTTCCCAACTCGAACCTTTCGATCTCCAATCTTCAGTTTGCGGACGATACAATTTGATGATCTCCCCTGAATCTGCTCATATCCACTGCTTAAAGGTCGTACTCTATATCTTTGAACTTATCTCAGGTTTATCCATTAACTTCGGTAAGATCTCAATAATCATGCTGGGAAACTCTGATCACCTCGGTCCACCTTCCGCTGCACTACTTAATTGTAACCTTGATCACTTCCCCATCACTTACCTCGGCATTCCCTTACATCCAACCAAAATGGCCCGTTCCGACTGGCTCGCCTTCATATCCAAGATTGAATCTCGCCTTGCATCCTGGAAAGCTAACTCGCTATCTTCAGCAGGCCGCCTCGTTCTTGTCAAATCTGTCCTCTCTGCCCTGCCATCATACTGGATGTCGTTTCATAGATTTGCCAAACTGGGTTATAATCAAAATAGATGCCATTCGACACTCTTTTCTTTGGAATGGTAACAAAACAAGATGCTTAATTAATTGGAAATCGATCTGCTTACATCAAGACCACGGGGGTCTTGGCATTACCAACCTCGCCTTCTTCAACACAGCTCTCTTATCCAATTGGCTCTAGCGCATAATCTCACCGAGTGACCTCCTTTGGAAGAATTGGATTCTTCAGCTCCACTATCAAACCAACCCTCACCTGGTCCTTCACTCCACCCCTAATCTCAGACTATCTCTCTTCTGGGCTGGAGTCATTCGAATCATCCCCCGGGTCAAAAATCTTTTTCATGTCACTCTGGGCAATGGGGATAGTTAACTCTTCTGGTTGGACACTTCGTACAGTCGATCCCCTCTAGCCCATTCTTACCCTTATCTCTTTTCCCACACAGCCCATAACTTCTAAACTGTTAGTATGATCTTAGCCCTGGGTCCTCATTGCCTTTCCCCCCATCCCTCTTTGACCTCAACACTCTGGATGAGCTTGTCTCAGCCACTGCCTTGCTCCCCTCAATTCACCTCTCCGACTCACCAGATTTTTACATCTGGGCTTTATCTCCTACACATGGCTTTTTCGTCTCCTCCTGCTACGCTTTTCTTAATCATCCCGACAGATCTCACTCTTTTATAAGAATTTGGAAATGTAAGCTCCCCTGCCACTATATTCTTCCGATGGTGCCTCATTAATGCCCGTATCAGCACCAGAGATAGGCTTAGACGCTTGAATATCTCCGTAGACCCTTCCTGTGTCTTGTGTCTCAAGCATGAAGAATCGATCACTCATCTTTTTTTTGACTGTGACTTCTCTTATCACTTATCACATTTGGGCCACTATCAGTGCTTCTCTCCTTGGCCACATTCCTGTCATTCGGTTATTTTTTGAGCATTGGCAATACAACCCTTTGGACAAGAACCTAGATTCTTTCATAGCCATCTACAGTTGGTGCTTGTGGAAAGAGAGAAATGCACGCATTTTCAACAAACCTACAAGCAATATTGATGAGATATGTAATCGAATTGCTTATATATATTCTATCTGGATAGGTTCTTCATGCAGATGGCCCTGTACTCGAGTTCTACCTTTCAGGGATATTGATCTGGCTAATTGACGCACTGCATTAGTAGTTGGTTGACATGTCCTTTGTTTATCGTAATTCTTGTGTAATTATCGACTGGGTTTTGTAAGTAGTTTATGCTGGGTTGTGGAACTCTCTCTTGGCCATCGACCAGGCCTGTTGGTCGAACCTTATCACTATATTAGCCTTATTATAACCGGCTGTATAGCCTCACGCTACACACCTGTTGCTGTCAAAAAAATTCCTAAATACATCAGATACATTTATAATTTAAAAAGGCAAACTGGGAGTCCTTCATATGTCTTTCTTGAACCCTCGTCCAAAAGCCAAGTCTTAACGGGTGCATGGAACAAGCCTCTCTGTTTAAACACGAGTAGTCCTATGTATGGTGTCAACCTGTTTTTACAAGGAGATGGTTCGAAGGACGTAAGTGCTATTCATGTCTTCGTCTTTAGTTTAAAGATTCAAGTTGCAACTTCTTACACAATCATACTAGTATCTCTAGTTCTTTTAGGTATTCTTCCTCGACCCGAAGGCGTCGAGTATTATGGGGCCATCGTGGCCATTCATGCTGCGCTTGTGGAGGATAGGGACATCAAACTCCTTGTCATATTGAGCTGCTCTCGTTATTTGGGCTATTGGAAGTTGGCCGCCAAATTAGACTTCATGTTAGTAAAGCGGCCTCGAGAATTTTTTTTTTGAAAGAAGGGAAGAAGTAAACAACCCACGGTGCCCCCTGTTGAGGGAACCCAAGAAGACATCGAAGATCGAAAGATAAGAGAATCACAAGATGTGGGACCGACAAGCGAAGTGTAGGCCATGGAAAAGTGCCAGCAGTCTAAGCTCCACAGACTAGTCAACTGCAAACTCCCCCGAGGAGGGGAAAAGTTGGCATAAAAGCTATGAAAAGTAAGGCTAGGGAAAACCCGATATTCGTCATAATTTTGGTTGAAAAGGAGTCTTCTCAACAAGTGGAAAGCTCATTGAAGGGACCCTTTGAAATTCCAATCCCGAATGATTTATTAAATTACAACTTCACTAATACATTGAAGGGCTTGCTCCCATGAGGAGAAAAGAAGGCGTGCAACCTTCCAATAGAAAGGAGGAAACTCCAATGAATAAAGCTAATTTTTGCTGGTCCATCAGGGGGAAGCACTAGGACACACACAAGCACTTGTACACCATCCTTCATGTCACAATTTCGGATATACTACTATTTGGGTCTTTTACAGGTTTAATATCACATTCGCACACTTTCGATCGTCTTCGAGGCTCTTCCACTTATTATCGCTTGGGCCGAGATTCTAAATCTAGAAGACGTAGAGATAAAGATGAAGGGCAAGACAAGACTATTATTCTTGAGAATCTTCTTCTTTATGCAGACGAAAATCTCCAACACATGCTCCCCGCCATAGCCATTCATCAAACCCTCCTACTCATAGTAGTGATAAATCCTCACATCAAAGTTCCCAAGCTGTTGCTTCTCACGATCAACACTCTAGGTCATCAAGTACAAGGCAATCGTGCGAGCGCCGTAAGCGTCCGCTAATTACTTCTAAAAATCTCCCACTAGTTCCTTCTCATGTTCTTACCACAGTAGAGAAGTTAGCTAAACTCAAAGCTACTTTCTAGAAAATCATTTTCAACGTACTTAAATTCCTCCCTTGCATATATATCATCCCCGGAAGTGCCAAAGAGTGCTCCTTAGCATGCATGAACGATGTGTACATTTAACATTAATCATTTAGTTATTTGGCCAAGTAAATCTCTGAAGTATCCATCGAGAGCCAACATGAAATCCATCACCTTAAGTTGGAGGATATTCATGATATGGACTTCATCAAGCACCAAGATGTAGAGTAGCTTAAGTATAAGGTCCAATTTGCTGAGGTAGAGAAAAACATGAAAGAAATGGTCGTGGTGGTAATTCGCCTAGAGACTTCGCATAAAAAAGAACTAGATGCCACACTTCGTCGTAGTTGCACCTTATCCATAGAGAAGGACTCCTTATAGGAAAAATGTTTTAGCTTGCCGAGTTGAAGAGCTAGATAAATTATTACACATAGAGAGGGGGGAAAAGATCAATGCACCGGAAGAGTCGCAGAAATATTGCGAGGAGATTGTTGAGACAAGGAGCTTAAGAATGAAACTTGATGAACAATTTTCCTAAATTAAGGCTTTGAAAGAAGCTACCCATGAAGAGGGCAGGAAAGAAGTGCTCGTAGAAGCCAACTCCTGGGTAGAGGATGCCATTGTGATCGACAGGAAAGAGATCAAGAACTTGTTCAATCCACTCATTGTCGAATATAACGGAAAAGTTCTACTCCACCGTGACTTGACTTTTCTAGGTGAAGGCTATCTTGAATCGCTCGCTGAAGCATGGGAGCTTATCCCTAAAATGAAGAAGGAAGAGTTGGAGTGACAGAGCTTAATGAAGAGCCACTCATGCGAGAGGTGCTCTGAGGAAACAAACCGTTTGATTTGGCCGTCGAGAAGCTTCAATTGTCTAAGGCTCATGCACCGAACAAGGAAGGAAAGGACATCGCCGAGTGCTCTAGGACTGATCCCAAGGGTCCTTCCCCAACTCAAATGGCTGGAACTTCATCCTCTCAACCCATGGAGCACATCGGCTATGATCCGGACAGGCCCAGCCTTGGTCCACAAATGCTATCTCCCATTATTGAAGGGAACACACTGATAACCATTGAGAGCCAACCAGATGCTGATACCGGATTAAACTCTTTTGAATTCAAAAGGTTATTGTTTTCGGCACATAACGACTATTGACTAATGCTTTCATTTTGACAAATTTTTGCAGGTCAACCCAGTCTTGAACTGACTCCTAGGAGCAATGTAGCCATAGAGCAATAAAAAAAGGTGGCCGAGGCTCTGGTTGCTACAGATATTTCGGAGCCTGACGTCCAAGTCATTGGGGGCACTTGATGAGGACAAGACGGAAGACCAATCTCTTATTGAGGAAATTGAGGACGTTGTGGTCATGGGCAGTTTGGAGCATGCCACCAAATTCAGCATTAAAGAACAGATTGAAGAGGAGGAAAAATCGAAGCGCAAAATCAAGGGTGAGCCTTTTGAGGCGGCGGTTGAAGATCCTAGTCATATGCCTCTATAATTCATCCCACTTGGCGAGACTACTCCAATTGAGATTCCTCCTTCTTCCTTAAGCATCTCCACTAAGGGAGACAAAGGGTCCTGGAAACGGCGCTCTACTGACTCTATCCCTGAAAAGTCGAAGAAGGAGAAGAAGTCGAAGAAATAATTAGTACTTTGCATTATTGTACATAGTTTGGGTAATATGGATATTTATTTTCTTTTTTAATAGTGAGTGTGCGGGTACGAGTCCTAAACTTTTTGGAATAATTTGTAACATACTTTCAAGATGGTGAATAAAAGCTTTTGTTTTTTCTTGATTTGTCACCATGTGGACCATTACTTTAATTGTTTAATAAATGCTACTCATTTCGTGTGCTTGTAGCGATTTTCACAAATTTCCTTAACAATTCACTATTTCAATCTCAAGGCTTTCTTGCAGCCATTATCTTAAGTCGCATGGAGTGCCAAGCCAAAATTGTAACGAACAATCACATCTCGTCTTTTAGCAGGCTGGACTTCTCTTGTCGATTTGAAATTGAAATTCTCGTAATAGAAAACAGTAGAAATTCAGCCACCCATTAAGTCTACGAGTTAGTCTACGACTTGATTACTTAAAGTCTTTCGTAGGTCGTCATCTATGCTCTAGTTGGTCATACCCTAATCCATGCTTCGGAGACCTAGAAGTTTTGTTGTGGGTAGCTATGTCTCTACCCAAATGGTTTATACTCTAGTCCGCGGTCGGCGACTTAGAGTTTTGTAGTCCACAATCGGGGACTTAGTGTTTTCTAGTCCGCTGTCGGGGACTTAAAGTTTTCTAGTCCATAGTGGGGGAACTTAGAGTTATCTAGTCCACAGTTGGGGACTTAGAGTTTTCTAGTCCGCGGTCAGAGACTTAGTGTTTTCTATTTTGCAGTCGGGGACTTAGAGTTTTCTAGTCCGCAATCAAGGACTTAAAGTTTTCTACTCCGTAGTCAGGGACGTAGAGTTTTTTATCCCATAGTAGGGGACTTAGAGTTTTTTAGAAAGTATTTGAGGACTTAGAGTTTTCTAGTCTATAGTCGGGGACTTAAGGTCTTTTAGTCCGCAATCGGGGACTTAGAGTTATCTAGTCCGCCATCGGGGACTTAAATATTTTTAGTTCATAGTCGGGGACTTAGAGTTTCCAAGTCCGCTACTGGGGACTTAGAGTTTTTTAGTACATGGTCAGGGACTTAGATTTTTCTTTATTCATCGGTAGCCTTTGTTCCTTATTACAAGCATCGCCCTTCAGTTCGTCTACGAGAGTCGTCAACTGAGCAAACTTAAGAAACTCACCTTGTTCGGGACTTAGAGTTTTTTAGTCCACAATTGAGGACTTAGAGTTTTCTAGTACGCGGTCAAGGACTTAGAGGTTTTTTAGTCTGAAGTTGGGGACTTAGAGTTTTATAGTCCACCGTCAGGGACTTAGAGTATTTTAGTCCGTGGTCGGGGACGTAGAGTTTTCTAGTCCGCGATCGGGGGCTTAGAATTTTTAACTCTGCAAACGAGGGCTTAGAGTTTTCTTTAGTTGTTGGTAGTCTATGTTCCTTATTACTAGCATCGTCCTTCAGTTCGTCAATGGGAGTCGTCGGCCGAGCGAACTTATGAAGCTCTCCTTTATTGATCCCATCAGGGATCGGTATGATTGATCAACTTTAAACTCCACGGATTCTATTCACACATCGCAGATATCGATATCAATTAGTTCCAGCATATACTTAGCATAAAATGTAATGATAATAGCCTATGAAAAGGAAGCTTCAAGATTTTATTCATCATATGAAGAAGAACAGAATAACTTGTCTTATTACACATTAAAAAGGACAAACACCAAAGCAAACGTTGAAAATAACTATTACTAAAATATAAAGAAAATAGTCTAGATGAAATAATGCTGCAAATGTTTGTTATTCCATGCTCTTATAAGTGTCGCACCATCAACAGTTAAATGCTTGAAAGTCCCTCCTCCAAGCTTATGTTCAATGACGTATGGTCCTTCTCATGTAGGGTTCTTGCATGACGGGACATGAAAAATCCGTTTCAGGACAAGATCGCCAACTTCGAAGGTTCTTGATTGGACTTTTGTATCATAGTACCAGTGATTCGATGTTGGTATGCAACTTCTCTCAAATCATCCTCCTCGCGCTTCTCATCCATAAAGTCCTATGATTCCAATAATAGATTTGATTTGTTTAGGGATCATAGTAAGTCACTCGATGAGAAGGAACTTCGAGTTCTATTGGGATAGCGGCTTCGGCTTCGTAAGCAAGAGAGAATAGAGTATGGCCAGTCATGGACTTGTGAGTGGTCCTGTAGGCCCGAAGCGCCATAGAAGTTCATCCATCCACTTGCCTTTAGCCTTTTCCAAATGCTTTTTCAGGATAAATTTTATAATCTTGTTTATAGCTTCAACTTGTCCATTTACCTGAGAGGAGAGACCACCGTAAATCTCTTTTCAATATGATATCTTCGACAAAATTCTCTAAACTTAGCACTATCAAAATGAGTTCTATTATCTATCACGATAGTTGTGGAAGACCGAAATGACACATGATGTTACTAACAACGAAGTTGATAACTTTCTTGGTTACGATCGTGGCTAACAACTCCGCTTTGGCCCATTTGGTGAAGTAGTCAACTGCGACAATTTCACATTTTGTGCCACCTTTGGAAATTAGTAAAGAGCCAACAATATCGATCCCTCACACAGCAAAATGGACATGGACTAACCAATTTTGTGATCTCTATCGGTGGAGATCTCGGGACTTTCACATATATCTTGCATTTGTCGCATCGGCTCACATAACCAGTGGCATGCTGGTTCACAGTCAGCCAGTAGTATCCATAAGGAGTATCTATTTTTCTAACATTTGCCCCCAGTATGATCGCTACATTTCCTCTCATGGACTTCTTTCAAGACATGCTTTATCTCATCTGGGAGATACACCGGAGTAAGGGAATGGATTACCCCATTCGATACGTAGTTCCTTCTTGCATATCATATCATGAAGCATTACGAAGGACTTTTCGTTTTTTGTTCCTCTTCTCAGGAAAGATTCCATGCAATAGGTATTATTTAAATGGAGTCATCCATGATTCCCTCTCTGGCTATGTTTTTGGCACTTGGTCAACTTCCATACATTTATACTTAGGGTGTGTAGTATCTCGATAGGAATCAAGCCCATCTGTTGTGCATCACCAGTACTCGCGAAGTTTGCCAATGAATTGGCTTCCCCATTCTGCTCATGTGGGATATGTGAAATGTCATAGTATTCGATATCTGCCAACAACTCCTAAACTCAGGTAAGATATTAAAGAACTCATTGTCCCTTTGCTTGATAATCCCCTCTAGCCTGATACACCACAAGTTGCAAAATGCAAAAAATTTCAATAGACTTCACCTCGAGCTCTCTATCAAGTTTAGGTACAAAAATCAATGCCTCAAACTTGGCTTCATTGTTTGTAGTAGGAAAATCACGCTTCAAAGCAAAGAAAATCGACCAGCTATCAGGGGTTGCAAGAACGATGCCTACTCCAGAACAATGATCATTAGATGCTCCATCGCTATATAGCTTTTGTCATACAATAGGGATTACACCACTCTCCGGAGGCTCGTCCTACGTGGTAAACTCCACTATGAAGTCTACCAATGCTCGTCCCTAGATAAAACTTCGAGGAAGATATGTAATGTCAAACTGGCTAAGCTCGTTGTTCTACTTAAGCAACCTTTCAGTCTTCTTGGGTTGTTGTAGGACCTATCGTAAGGGCTGGTCAGTGTAGACGTTGACTAGATGTTCCTGGAAGTACGGACTAGTTGTAGGACCAATTTCCTACCTTCGGGTAATTTCTTTCTGCACCCATTAATCGTTTACTAATGTAATAAACTGGTCTCTGAATCTATTTCTCTTCATGAATTAAGGTCGCACTTATAGCATGTGATGATACATCTAAGTAAACATACAAATCATCATGATCTACCGGCTTTGACAAGACAAAAGGCCGCTCCAAATGAACCACCAGAGCTCATAATACGTCTTCACAATCTCACATCCACTCGAAATTCCTTTTCCCTTATTAGGTCAAAGAAAGGAATGCATTTATCAGTCGCCCTAAAGATGAATCGACTCAAAGCAGCGACCTTCCCGTTTAGACTTCATACTTATTTAATATTTCCGCACGCTTGTATATCTAGAATGGCTTGAATCTTTTTTGGATTTACTACAATGCACTGTGTATTGGCAGTAAAGCCCAAGAACTTCCCTGGTGGAACACCGAAATAACACTTCAAAGGGTAGATTTTCATGTTGTAGAATTGAAGGATATCGAACATCTTCGCTAGGTCTCGAATGTGGTCACATGATCATCGTGACTTCATGAGAAAATCGTCTATATAGACTTCCATTGTCCTCCTAATCTAATCCTTAAACATTTGGTTAACCAGACGTTGATAGGTTGCTCCAACGTTCTCCAATCCGAACGGCATCACTGCATAGCTATATAACCCAACATCTGTTACAAAACTAGTATGTTCCTAGTTTGGGAAATGCATTGGGATTTGATTATACCCGAAGTGCGCATCCATATATGACAAAAATTCATGCCCTATAGTCGAATCAACTAGCTGATCAATTCTAGGCGGGGGAAAACTATCTTTTGGGTATGCCTTGTTCAAGTCTAAATAGTTAATACACGTTCTCCATTTCTCGTTCACCTTCTTCACTAGTATGGATTTGATATCCATTCGAGGTGGAGGGCATCGTGAGTAAACCCGTTGACGTTAAGTTTCTTCACCTCCTCTTTAAAAGCAATAGATCTCTTCGAATCCATGCCCTGTCTTTTCTGTTTTACTGGGACATATTTCAGATAAATGTTTAGTGCATGGCTTGCTATTGTAGGTGAGATCCCACACATGTCCGAATGAGTCCAAGAGAACACATTCAGATTAGATCGGAGAAAGTCAATAAGTTCTCTCATTATCGAAGGTCTGAGTTGCGATCCAATCTTCTACATCTCCTATGGGTAGTCATGGCTGATTGTTATATCAATCGTCTACTCGGCCATAGCCACCTTGGTCTCCTTGGGTTCCTCCTCATCATCCTGTGGATCTATATCTCTATAGAACCAGTTATGGTGCCCAAGCCAAGGCGTAGGCTCCATTTGTCAATCTTGAGTGACTTGGATGCAGACAGACTTGCCCATACCCTTTCTCTTCTCTTTTCGTTGAGCCTCTCTTAACTCAGCCATATAACAGGCATGTCCAGTCGCCTGATCACCATGCACAATACCTACTCCATTGTCAGTCGGAAATTTCAAAGTCAAATAACATGGAGCAAGAGTTGCTCGAAATTCAGCCAAGGTCGAATGGCCCAGAATAACATTGTATGATGAATCAACATCCAAAATAATTAAAGGTAGGATCTATAACCTCCAATACTCGCCTTTCTCCAATTCGTCTGGTAATTTGACACAACCAACTGCCTCAATAGCCATACCATTGAAACCATGTATACGAGCTTTAGATGGTTTCAAATCCTTAGCCTCCATCCTTATTTGATCATACACCTTCTTAAAGATAATGTTCACAGAACTTCCACAATCAACCAAAATTATTCTCGCCTGAGTGGGGCCAATCATGACTGAGATGACCATGGGATCAATAGTAGGTCCCTCTACTCTATCGGCATCCTTGCTTCTGAATACTATATCATCCATCACTGTAAGTTGTTGCTTGGCCAGAGTTCAATCCTCCGTATTCGAACAACCGTAAAAATCCACATCACTCATTGAACTGGCATAGAGTTCCATTTCCTGCCAACTCCTATTCGTAGTATGCGGTCCACTAACTATCGTGTTTATTACCAACGTCCCACCAGTCTATGCAGGCTCCTCAGGCCTACGCTGAGCCTGCCCTCGATTGGGGTCTTTAGCGCCAAGATTGGTTACTAACACCCAAATCCAGATGAAAGTACCAAATCTCAATCACAGCTCACAGATAGGATGTATGTAGAGAGTAATAATATGAAGAATAGTTAAAATTAAAATGAAAGCAGTAAAGAACAACAGATTTTATAGTGGTTCGGCTAACTTCGGCCTACGTCCACTCCAAAAGTTTTCTTTTTGTTGATGTAATAATCCATTACAGTTACAATGTGGTAGACTTGTCTTAGTCTTAGAAAGTAAAAAGTAAGAGAGCGGAAAGAAGAAGCAGTCGTCCCCTCATTTGGAGACCCACATGCTGTATTTATAGGCAAAACCAGGTTGTTGGGCCTCCTGAGTAGTTTGGGCCCACCAAGGGTACCGAGGTGTCGAGGTATGGAGCTACCGAGGTATGGATTTACCGAGGTATGGATCTACCGAGGTATGGATCTACCGAGGTATGGAGGTATGGATCTACCGAGGTATGGAGGTATGGATCTACCGAGGTATGGAGGTATGGATCTACCAAGGTATGGAGGTATGGATCTCCCGAGGTCTGGGTCTACCGAGGTATGGAGGTAAGCCGAATGACCCATCCAATGCCGAACGAGATTTATGTCGAACCTCCACCATGCTGAACCTTGTTTAATGCCGAACCATGTTTAGTTGGTTTATTTTTACCCGATCATATTTCAATCTTCCAAGCACGCTGCGTAATCCATCCATCCAGTCGACTGAATCCATCGTACATCAGCCTTGACGCACGCGTAGTCAATTAAGTTAAATCCGCATATCCACGGCCTTACCAAAAGGCGGGTTAACACTTTCCTCCTAAAACATACCTTGCTATTGGAAGGTGTGTTCTGAATTGCCTCAAATCCAATATCCGAAGTCCATGTTTCATCCATATCCAATAATCGATAACCGACTTTAGGACCTTTCCGGATGAATATCCAAATCCTCTGCCGTTCATAGCCGATATCCATATCCGTAACCTCTCCGGGTTCTAGCCAAGCGCAATTCACACCTGACGACCGTGATTATGTGTTCCTGGATGTTGATTATTGTCGTGGCTTAAGTCATAAGCCAAATCCTGGTCGCTTCGGACCCTTGCCGAGCATTGTCCATACTCGACGACCTGAAATAGTAACCGATAATATGGGACCTAAGTCCTAGGCTGAATCTTGGTCTCTCCGGACCCTTGCCGATCATAGTCCATACTCGACGACCTGAGGTAATAACCGATAATATAGGGCCTAAGAACTAGGCCGAATCCTGGTCTCTCCGGACCCTTGTCGAGCATAGTCCATACTCGACAACCTGAAGTAGTAAGCGATGATATAGGGCCTAAGTCCTTGGTCGAATCTTGGTCTCTCCGGACCCTTGTCGAGCATAGTCCATACTCGACGACCTAAATATGCCAAATCACCGCGTTTGGGCAAAAAGACTTACCCCTTGCCGGGCACAATCCATACCCGACGACCGTTTACCAAAAACCAGATAAAAATCCAATCAAAAGCCAATCCAAAATCCAGATCAAATTAGAAAACAAAAAATCCATATCGAAAATCCAAACCAGTATCCAAACGAAAATTCAAACCAGGAAACAAACAGAATCAGGAGTTCGAACCAAACTCAAAAACCAAACCAGAAAAACGGGAATCCAAATCAGGAAACAAACAAAACCAGGAGTTCAATCCAAACTCCAAAACAGAATCAGAAAAAGCAAATGTCCAAGCCAAAATGGCAAACCATAAAACCAACCAAACCGGGAGTTCAATCCAAAGTCCAAAACCATACCAAAGAAAAGTAAATGTCAAAAATACGAAAGAGGGAACCAAAGTTTGCAGAAAAATAGAAAGAAAGTAGGATTTCATATACTCAAGTAGCACGGTTTTTTGCCATCTCAGAGCACGCCTAGGGACCGTCCTCGATCACGTACGAGTGTAAGTGACCTAGCCGCATTACTTTGAGTTCTATTACTTATTTAAAACCATAAACCTGTTTAGTTGATAATGAGCTGTCGTTGCCCAGATCCAGTGCCATCTCCGTTCAAGGTAGGTGGTAGTCTTTCTATGGATTGGTCCAACATTTCCTGGTGGTATGCCCCCGAGTCTAGATCCATCCGGATTGATACCCATCTGCTGATTGGGGGTTGCCCCCAGCTGAGCCATTCTCTCTGCTTGCTGGTTGAGCATTTCAGATCCAGCTCCATGGATCTGAGCCCCTGCCTTTCCTGCTCGCGCAAATTGTCTGAGAAGAGCCTACATCATCTCCTCTTGTCTTTTCACCATGGCTTCCATTTCCTTTCTGGTGATGTAAATGGGTGCTCCACCTGTTCCATTTCCAGAGGAAGCCTCTTGACTTCCCTCCTGATTGCTCCTCTCTATCACTTGCTTCCTTGCTGATGGTCTAGCCATTGCTCCTTCAAATCCAAGTTTCTAACTCCAAAATTCCTGAGCGCATCAGCTCTTAATGAAAGCACCAAAACGTTAGCGCCAAAATTGGTCACTTTCACCCAAATCCAGATGAAAGCACCAAATCCCAATCACAGCTCACAGATAGGATGTATGTAGAGAGTAATAATATGAATAACAGTTAAAATTAAAATGAAAGCAGTAAAGAACAACAGATTTTATAGTGGTTCGGCTAACTCCGGCCTACGTCCACTCCAAAAGTTTTCTTTTTATTGATGTAATAATCCATTACAGTTACAATGTGGTAGACTTGTCTTAGTTTTAGAAAGTAAAAAGTAAGAGAGCGGAAAGAAGAAGAAGCGGTCGTCCCCTCATCTGGAGACCCACATGTTGTATTTATAGGCAAAACTAGGTTGTTGGGCCTCTTGAGTAGTTTGGGCCCACGAAGGGTATCGAGGTGTCGAGGTATGGAGCTACCGAGGTATGGATCTACCGAGGTATGGATCTACCGAGGTATGGAGGTATGGATCGACCGAGGTATGGAGGTATGGATCTACCAAGGTATGGATCTACCGAGGTATGGACTACCAAGGTTGTGGATGACCCATCCAATGCCGAACGAGATTTACTACCGAGGTATGGAGGTATGGATCGATCGAGGTATGGAGGTATGGATCTACCGAGGTATGGAGGTATGGATCTACGAGATATGGATCTACCAAGGTATGGAGGTATGGATCTACCGAGGTATGGAGGTATGGATCTACTGAGGTATGGATCTACCAAGGTATAAAGGTATGGATCTACCGAGGTATGGAAGTATGAATCTACCAAGGTATGGATCTACCGAGGTATGGGTCTACCAGGTATAGAGGTATGCCGAATGACCCATCCAATGCCGAACGAGATTTATGCCGAACCTCCACCATGTTGAACCATGTTTAATGTCGAACCATGTTTCCTAGACCCATGTTATAGTCGGTTCATTTTTATCCGATCGTATTTCCATCTTCCAAGCACGCTGCGTCATCCATCCATCCAGTCGACTGAATCCATCGTACATCAACCTTGACGCACGCGTAGCAAAATTAAGTTAAATCCACATATCCACGGCCTTGCCAAAAGGCGGGTTAACAGGGTCAGATATCTCCTGTCCGCCACCCTACGGATTTTTCACAAACTGCTGCAACTTTTTCTCTCAAATCAATTTCTTAATGGCATTCTGGAGATGCCTACACTCATCCGTGTTATGCCTGTAACATTCATAGAATCGACAATACTTTCCGGTTTGCTTTTGTGCCTCCGTCAATTCTTTCGGACAAGGCTTCTTATATTGGAAAGTGTTATAGATGGACAGATAAATGTTCTCCAGTGATGCATTCAAAGGTGTAAAACTATCATATATAGGGAATTGGGGTCTTGGCCTTCCAAGCTCCCTTTTCTAGTCTCAATTTCCTTCTCCGCTTCTTTTCTATTGATTCGACTTGTTTTGGACATTAACCTGAACCTTACTGGAACTCTCATTAGACTGCTTTATTGCAATATTACTTTATACCACTTCCCCGCTTATCCTAAGAGCACTGCTCTTTCTATACAATCTGGCCTCCTCCTTCCTCACAAACTGGGCCATATGAATAGAAACGTTCCAACGTGTCGGCAGTTTTCCAACTAGCTAGTCACTGAATTCACTGGTAGCAATATGAAATCTCTACAAGTAGTCGTTTTACGATTCCCTCGGAGCCTGGATTACACTAGACAATGACATTACATGTTTAGAGAGAGTAGCATGAATCCAAAACTGGTCCAAAAACATTGTTGCCGGTTCGTTAAACCTTGAGATTGGTCGTAGGAGTAATCTTGTGTACCACATCATGGCGATCCCAGAAAGAGTTGTGGGGGTAGCATCTACATTTGGTGGCATCATTTGCTCTCGCTGAGTCCATCAACCATTCGTGCCTCATGATGTGCTACATGGGGTCGGCATTTCTCTCATAGGCAAGCACCTAGGCATGTTAAACCTTTTAGGATATTCCGCATGTAAGACGCTATTAGTAAATGGGTTGTGGCTTCTAGAGGCTCCCCAATCGTCATTTTTCAAACCCTTGTTCTCTCTCACCAGCTGCCTAACCATCGTCGATAAGTCTGGTGTCTAGATAGGTAGTGCCAAGTGGTGATGGTGCTCCACCACGTATGAATACTTCGGTTTGTATCTACGGGCCATCTCGCGCCTCTTTAGCCTATCATCCTCTTGATGCACACCATAAAACTTCGCCTCATCATCATCCTGTAAAGGTTGTTGATCGGCATCCATACGTATTCTAGTTTCCAAGTTCCTCAAACCAACATGAGCACGGTTCTCCATTTGCACTTGCGGAGCTATCCCTTTGGTTGAGGGATTTTACCAATCCCTATAGAGGGATTGGCACCAAACCGTCTTGGTAGACCATGCTTGTCTACCAAGAGTTGCTCCAATGCGGCTATATGTGCTGCTTCAACTCTACGATGCCTACCTATGATGCTCGTTTGATGAAGTTGAACTATCTGATGCCGAGTAAGAAGTGAGATCCCTTCTGGCACTTTGGCATTGTTGTTGAGCAATATGGTTGATTATGTTGGCATTAGTTTGAATTTTCTCCTTTAGCTGCCTACGACTTCCCATCAGATCCTTCGGCAAGTCATTGAATTCGGGTCTAGTAATGGAATCAGCGGGGTTCTGAACTAAAACTGGCTCCGCATTCACCTTGGCAGGTTGGTTGCTTGGACCTCTTGTTGGACACTGGCAGTTTTGTTGGCATCAACGTTATGGGAAGTATATCCAGTGCACATTACCATCCTATATTTCCTTGCTTAGATCTTGGGAAATTTAAATAGTGTCTACATGCTTCCAAAGATGAAGTTGAATCTCCTTCGAGGGATTTCTTCAATCCAGTAGCAATAAAGGTGATCCTAACAGCTTGATAATTGATTTTCTAGGTGAAAGCGCCAAAATGTTTGCAACCAAATTGGCCACAAACACCCAATAAGAGGTTTAAGTAGTGAAATAAATGAAGGAATTATATGAAAACAGAAGAAAAACACTACGTATTAAGAAAAATGCAGCACAAAAAGGAAATAACAAGATTTATAGTGGTTCAACGATGATTGCCTACGTCCACTTTAAATATTCTCTTTATGCTTTTAGTTCATTTGATTACAATTACAAACAGTGGGAGATAACAAGAGATCAGAAACGAATGAAGGAAGTTGGTTACAATAATGGCTGAGTTTCATTAGTAGCCCTAAAAAGTCCCCAAATATGGCCCTCTGTGTCTATATTTATAGATGAATGCAGCCTTCAATCTGACTGAAACTTCGACAACAGGACCTCCTCCACCATATGGGCCCACCATAAAAAAGGCCCAATCTCAATTGATAAGGATCAGTACCGATCCCTCCATGTCTCGAGTTTGGGCCAGCGATCCCTATGGGAGCTCCCTTATGGTCTATAATGACGTTACTTCAAATATTATAGCATTTGGCCTTGTAGAGCTTTAGTTCTCATCATATTTTAGTTCGAATCTTAACCAAGTCAAGTTAATGCCGATCCATATTCCATGTGTCATACTATGCCAATCCATATCGCATTGGCCATTCCATACCGAACCATATTGTTCAAACCATTCCACGCTGAACCCTCTCCCATGAATGTATCATGCCAATCCATCCACAAGCCATACCATAATCACTATGCCAACCTATACCTTCTAAATATACTATGCAGATCCATCCCTCACGAGTTATGCCCTGTCGATCCATCCATGAGTCACACCACCATGTTTATGCCAATCCATTACCACCAAACATTCTATACCGACCCATATTGCTTCCTCCTGCTATGCCGAACCATATCCATCAAATACATTATGCCGACCCCCACCATATTAAATGTATACCAATCCCTCTATATCTCATCCAATTTGACGAATGTTCATGCCAATACCTGTTCCAACCAAACTAAACTCTATAATTCCGACATCCTACATTGTTTATCTACTAACCCCATTCACCCAAGGCTGGAAACAATTGCTCGAACATTATATTTTGGTCATGTGGTAGTTGTCTCGTGGTCATCCTTCTCATTAACAATCGAGTTTGGCCTTCGTAATTAGCCTTATGTAGCGGGGTCAAGGCACTAGGTAGCATATACCCTTCTTTGAAGCCCTAGAGAAGCGCAAGAAGACCTCTGAATGGAATAGAGATTGTCAAAAATATTTTAAAGAGTTATCGAGGCATTTGGAGACACCACTGGTCTTATCCAAACCGCTAGGTGGAGAGAAGTTATTGGTTTATTTGGAAGTACTGTGCACGCGCTAAGTGCTAGTACATAAGGAGGTAAGGACTCAAAGACCGGTTTACTATGTTAGCAAGTGGTTTACTAGTGCTGAATAGAACAATGTAAAGTTTGAAAAGCTAACGACTGCTTGCTGATTGCATCAGGAAGCTACGTCGGTATTTTCAAGCTTATTCAACCAAGGTACAGAGAGACTAGCCTTTGAAGCAGATATTGTACCAACTTAAGACTTCAGGAAGACTACTGAAGTTAAACATAGAGTTAAGCAAATATGACTTTACTTACCATCTAAGTATAGCAATAGACGTGCAGGCATTGGTGGACTTCTTCTCCTAGTTTGATGAACGTGATAGTGAAGAAGAAGAAGAAGAGGATGTAGTTACACTTTCTCAGTGGAAGCTATTCATAGATGGATTTTTGAACGAACATAGTTCAGGCACATGAGTAATGTTGGTAACTCCAAGGGACACTCATGCGATATACCCTAAGAATGGTGTTTTCATAACTAATAACGAGGCCGAATACAAGGCATTAGTAGTGGGATTGAAGATAGCTAAGGAGTTAGGAATAAGGACAGTTAATATATTCAACGATTCCCAACTCATGGTTTGTCAAATAAGAAATGAATACCAGGCCAACGGCAGGTGACTAGTCCCCTACCTAACAAAAACTGGAACTATTGGATGACATAGAACATTATACAATTGTGCATATCCCTAGGAAGATAACATGAAAGCCAACTCAATAGCTAAGGTGGCTAGTTCTAGGGAAGCACAAATGACGAGCCTAGTTCTAATAAAGGTTTTAACGGCTTCAAGCATCAATCAAATGGATTTTGACTAGATTTTGGAGGTCATGGAATAAGTGGAGTCATGGATGACACCATTCAAGGATTTTTTTTTTACTAAGGGGAATTCTAAGAGAGATGGGAAAGAATGAAATAAACTCCTTTGAATAGCACCTCTATTAATAATGCAAGTAGGGGTGTTATACATAAGAGGGTTCTCCACCCCCGCTTCAGTGTTTAACCAAGGATGAAGCTAGGAAGATTCTCGAGGATATCCATTAGGACGGTTGTGGTTATCACACTAGGTGGCAGACTTTGGCTAAAAATTACTCCACTATGGAAAATTTCAACCAACAATAAATTATGATGTAGTTAATTACATCAAATGGTACGACTGTTGCCACAGATTTGTGGAGATTTCGATAGCCCCATTTACCTAACTTACACAAATGGTTAGACATTTGCCATTTGTGGTTTGAGGAATTGATCTAATTTGTGTGCTACCAATCATAAAAGGAGGAGCTAAATATACAATAGTCATAGTAGACTACTTCATAAACAGGTAGAAGCGAAACCGCTTACCATGATCACAATGAAAATGGTGATCAACTTCATGATGAACAACATCATTAGCGGGTTTAGAGTACCTTGGAAGATGATAACGGGCAACAAAACTCAGTTCGAAAGTAATGGGATTTCTACAAAGGTACAAAATATAGAACAACTTTTTAGTGGTGGCACATCTGTAAGCGAACAAAAAAGTGGAGGCGGTGAACAAAACCATCAAGTCAACTTTGAAAATGTTAAAAAAGAGAGATAAAGAAAATTTGGTTGATGAGCTTCCATTACCATTATAGGCTTATGTGAAGACTCACAAGTCTTTATTGGACATACATCGTTTGCTCTAGCTTACGGGTCAGAGGATATCATCCCAATAGAATTGGAATTCTCTTCTCATCGCAAAAAGCATTATGATCCAAAGGAAAATGAGGAAATCTTTCTTGAGTCCCTCAATTTGATTGATTAGAAAAGGGAAGAAGCGGAATTAAATACGGTTGCTCACTAGAGAATAGCAGGACATTTCAAGGCTAAGATATGAAATTGTACATTTGAGGTAGGGGATTTCATTTTGAAATGAGTTCTCCCAGGTACAGGGGGCACTTGGTTCGAATTGGGTAGGACTCTATGCAATTGATTAGAAGCTCGAAGATGGAACTTTCAAGCTTGTAATGTTTGATGGAATTCCCATGTCGTGCGCATGGAACAACGATTTGCTATAGTGCTACTATCCTTAGCTTTTCTTAGTTTAATTTCACAAAATAAACCACCTAAGGATTTTGAGGTGGTACAATAAGGCAGGACTTGCCACAATTTCTATTTACAACAATAAATTAGCTGCTCGAATCAATGGAATCATGTTCTTGTAAGAAAAATTCTGTTAAGCAATCAGAAGTACAGAAAGGAACATGCTCCTTAGGCCTTGGATCATTGCCAAAGAACTTATTTTTAGGGGTCGATCAGGTAATTCAACCTCGACCTTCGGAATCTCACGTTGCCCAAAGATAGGGGACATCAAGAAGGTGTAACAACTTAGGAGTTGATTGTATAATCCGATTCGGCCTTCAAGAATCTGGCATTGCCCAGAGATAGGTAATTTTAGGAAGGTGTAATCACTGAGGGGTCAGTTGGATAATTTGATCCTATCCTTTAGGAAACTGGCGTTGCTAGTGGATAGGCGACGTTAGGAAGGTGTACCCACTTCGGGATATATCGAATAATTCAAACTCGACCTTTAGGAATCTGGCCTTGATCGGAAATAGGCGATGTTAGGAAGGTGTAATCACTTAGTAGTCGATCAAATAATTTAATCCCGATGTTCAAAAATCTAGCATTTCTCAAAGATAGGTGACGTTGATAAGGTGTAATCACTTAGGGGACGGTTTGATAATTTTATCTTGACCTTAAGGGAACTGAAGTTGCCCAAAAATAGGTGATGTCAGGAAGATGTAATGACTTAGGGGTCGATCGGATAATTCAACCCCAACCTTCAAGAATCTTGCATTGCCCGAAAATAGGCAACATCAGAGAGGTGTAATCACTCAGGGGTCGATTAGGTAATTCAAGCCAACCTTCATTAATCTAGTGTTTCCCAAAGATAACAGATGTCAGGGAGGTGTGATCATTTAAGGACAATAGGATAATTCGACCGCAACCTTTGGGAACTTACCATTTTAGGAAGTCTACAAATATCAAGAAGGGAAGACCCTGAGTTAATTGATTAGATAATTCGACACCGACTTGTAAGTGTCAGCCATTTCCCTGAACTTGGAAGCATCAAGAAGGAACACCCAAAGCAATTGAACCAGTAGTTTCCAAAGATAGGAACTAGTGCATGAACTGAACTTCCATGATAGCGATAGTTTCTTAGTAGGACATGCGAGAGGAAGATCGGGAAAAAGAGCAAGCAGAAGACCGCACTGTTAAAGGTTCTTATTAGTCAAGAGATACACAGTGGCATGATGCTAGAAGCCAAATTCCTTTACAGCTTTAAGGATATCACCATGCTTATCATGATCATCTTGAGCGGGAATGTCTATGAAGGAGAAAATTGCAAGTTAAACACATGAATGAAAAGAGCGAACGTGCAACAAGAGTAGGGAAGGAAGGGATATTACTTTCGAAAAGCCAATTCCTATCGAAGCCATACGGGTATCGAATGAAGATGTATTCATTCTTGAAATAAGAACAATTGTCACGAAGCTTCTAGACGACCTTGCACCTACACCATGCCTCGATGATCATGTAAGATGGAAAATCCCGCCTTTTCATGAACTATAGAAGATAAGTAAGCTTGTTGAAGTGCATGGGCCACTGAAATTGATTCATGAAGAGCACATGTATAGAGTTTATGAGAGCATACCCATTCAAACGGACTTGAGATGGAGCCGACCCAAGCTCTTAGACGACCATCCAATGAATTGAATTGAAAGGTAACATAGCGCTGTCTAAACATATGCATTAATTGTAGTAGTATACCCCAACGGAGGAATATATGCTTATTCACCCTTTATTGGAAGAAGTATATTGCTTTTAGGAATTCTATGTTGATGACATATGTTTTAGAGAATTTTCGAAGTAAGAGTTAGAGGTATTTTCTCTAGAGGGTCGTCAAAGATCCTTAGACCAATATATTTAATCAAGGGGATTGATTTTTAGTGGGTCCACTGGTGCAACTGCGCCCTGTAGCTCAGTAGTAATTGAATGACCGGGCCTGAGTGGTATAGATAGTGAAGCCTGAGCTATGGAAGACCCAATTTCTAGAGGAGTAGTTGTCCCAAAACTAGTTTGAAGACGTGGAGATCGACGAGTCATTCTTGATAGGAAAGCTTGGCATTCAATACGGTCAAGTATTCCAGGTAATAAACCCACGTGAACGACACCTTGAATCCAAAGGATGTTGACGTGTGTTGACTAACCGAATTCTGAGCATCGACCGATGCAAGTGAAAGTGTTAATCTGTGTGGTGTGAGTTCTATGTCCTATACATGATGAACGGCCCATCCTATATAGATAGTTTGCTCATGTTAGAATAATGAGCTATGCATACAACGGAACCGTGCAATGGATCTTAGCCGTTATCGATGGATAGTCGATAACGGAACCGCTATCTAGAGTCATGCGGGAGCTTTTCCTTTATAGGAACAATGGGAATGCAGCAGTGAAGAATGCTATGGAGTAAATGAAAAAAATGCTAAGTGATGGAATAGTATAGATTTTGAAGCCCGACCTATACAACCATCCTCTAACGAGAACTATCCTGTTGGAATTTAAGCGAAATACAATTGAATAAACATCTATAGGGGTTAGATACTAAACAACATTTAAGGTTAGCCCAAACGAATACCTAACCTCGAACTTCGACCAACTCCAATCAATGCCTTTCGAACTACCATCTCCAAACAATCGCCATCTAAACCTAGAATAGTTTCCAACCTTAGAAAATATCAAGATCTTGGTTCAAGATGAAATGCAGAAGGGATTGGTGGTGAGAGCTTTGGGTTAACAATGGTGGCTAGAGTCGATGGTGAAAGCTTGGGTGAAGTTAGGCCCGAAAGCTTTGAAGAAGATCGAGGGACAACTCATGGATCTAGCTATCTGGAGGCTTCTGTGATCTTGAGTGGTCGATGACAACAAACGGCAAGTGGTTGAAGAATGTGGGAATAAAGATCTAAAGGATTCGAGCATAAGTTCTCAATAAAAAGAAGAAGTTGCGAATAAAAAGAAAAAGGGAAAATTTTCCTAAGTGTTAATTATATAACATTGGGGTCGAGAGAAATAAATCGGTACCGAGATGAATTTTTGAGCCGAAAACCAACCTAAAGTTAAACTAGGAGAATAAAGAGATTAGAAAAGGTGAGGAACGATGTTCAAAGTGTAGATGTTGATCATAGTGTAGCAAATAGAATTCAACTATGAAAAGTAGTTAAAAAAATATCTACCACGCAAAGGCAGTGCTTTGAAGGAATTCCAGAACAACTAACCAGAACCGAGAAATAGTAAGTCGATACTTGTCTTGATCCAGAGCATGTTTTGTTTCCGAAAGTATACTCTAGAGGGAAATTGTTCACTTGATTTTTTTCAAGCAGAATTTTAATAGAAGTTAGACTGTCAAGACGATGACAAAATGATTCATGAACTTAGGAACATGCTTGGAAAGGAAAGAAGATGACATTTAATAAGTTTTAGAGATAACAAACAAAGGTGGACCACTTGGTACCGAGATGATTTATCCCACTTTGGAACTCCTTAACCTCTTGCACTTGAAGCACAATCTCAGGTGACCCTTATGAAGTACTTTTCCTAAAGAGTAGATGAGAAACTCCAAGGATTCTCGAGAAGAAAGTAGGAAAAGATAAGCAGTATCGAGGAAACTGTCTGAAGCAACTCAACCATCAAAATGTTCTTAGAATACAACGAATCGAAGAAAAGAGGTTGAGTAAAGGAAGAAGGAAGGTATTCTTGCCCAAACCAACCAGTTGGTACCAAGAGCTTTTATAGGGACTTGGACCTGACACTCTCGTTTGAAGATTTAACCTAGGTTTGGACCTTGAAGATTAGTGGGCCTAGAATCTACTGGTTAATTCCCCAATAAATGCGACTTTATGGTTACTAAAACAAGACTCAGGGGCAATCCATCTTCTTTACCTCATATCTCTCTACATCGTAGTCATCAAGTGTGTTTGCGTCAAAATTGGTCACAAATTCCAAATATCGTGAAAGCACCAGTGTATGAACATAAATTAGCAGTATATGATTACAAATTACAGATCTAAATAATATAAAGGAAAAAAATGAAGAATAACAAACTTAAAACAGAAAGAAGTAGACAGAGACACAAGATTTATAGTGGTTTGGCCTCTGGACTACGTCCACTTTAAAAGATAATCATTTATTGACTTTGCTCGATGGTTACAGCGGATTACAGCGGTAATTTTTGAGTACAACAGTGAAGTTTGAGTACAATGATGATTTCGGCATAGTCTGGACATAGTAGGATCAAAAGATCCTTTTCTGTAGCCTTTGGGATGCTATTTATGGGCGTAGGCTATAAAAATCTTGCTCAGATTTCGGAAGACCTCTTCTGGCACATGAGTGGGCCCATGCGATCGATCCCAGGTGATTTCGACTCGACCCATGATCGATACAAACAAATTTCATATCGATCAAGATCTTGGCCAACCGAGTCGAGATCGATCATGAACATTCTTTAGGTTGTACAAAAGCTCCAGTGAAATTTGGTGGCATTAGGACTTGTAGATTGTGAGTTACGATCGATGCAAGTTCGAGTTCACCGGTCGGCTATCGCGTTCATATCCATGTCTTTGTCTCCATCCATTCGCATCGATCCACATATGCCTACTGCTCATTTCATGTCGACCCCTTGTTTTAGTGTTGCCTTGTTCGTATCTATGCTTCTTCGTATCGACTTGAAGTATCCCATGTTGATTGACACGATTAGCATCGTCCACGTTGATCGATACAAACTGTATCGACTCGAAGCATCCCAAGTTAGTTGGTACGAACAGTATCGATTCGAAGTATACTGCTGCACACCATCCTGATCAATACGAAATCATCGATTCGAACAAATCATCATGTGCCTATCTATACAATCCAAGTTCATATTCACCAAGTCGAAATCCACTTAACCTTTCTCCCTGATCGATACGAACATCTTGTTTGTATCCATAGGCATCGATATGAACAGGCTTCCTTAAGCATGCATCCATCAATATGTTAAACAAACGAACTCCATTGGACTTGAAATTTGAAACAAAGCCTTTTCTAGCCTTGTTCATTGTTCCTAATCGATCCCGTCTAGATTGGAGCTTGGCCAAATTTTGACGATATCGATCACAGCCTTGATTCCAATCGATCTCCAATCTTGATATCCATCCTTTCCAGCCAATCTATTGATATCCCGGCCTTGACCTAAAGGTGGGATAACAATTACCCCCCAAAACATGCCTTGTGGTAAGAAGATGTGTTTTGAAAATCTCCAATTCCGACATCCACAGTTCATATTCCGTCCATATCCATACCATCCGATTCATAATCCAACCCATTACCTAACCATCTTATCCGAGTGCCATATTATTGACTTCTCCGAGTCGATGTCCGATTCCAAATCCAGTAACCAAAACCTTAGCCAATTCCATATCCATCTAAACCTCACAACCGATTCCTAATCTATCCTTATCCAATAACCGAATCCAGGACCTCTCCAGGTCGATATCCAATTATGAATCCATAACGTGAGCATATGAACGACCTGTACTGAGCAATGCCTTGATATCTATGGTCCAGTGTCCCTAAACGCCGAGCAATGCCATGGCTTAAGTCCTAAGCCAAACCATGGTCGCTCTGAATCCTTGTCGAGCATTGTCCATACTTGACGACCTAAAATAGTAACCGATAGATATTATGGGGCTAAGTCCTTGGCCGAATCCTGGTCTCTTCGGACCCTTGCCAAGCGTAGTCCATACTCAACGACCTGAATAAGCAAATTCGCCACATTCGAACGAAGAGACTTACCCCTTGCCAGGCATAATCCATACCCGACGACCATTTACCAAAAATCAGATTAAAATCCAATCAAAAACCAATCCAAAATCCAGATCAAATCAGAAAACCAAAAATCCATAACAGAAATCCATGCCAATATCCAAACCAGAAACAAGCATCCAAACTAAAGTCCAAACCAGAAAGCGAACAAAACCAGGAGTTCAAACCAATCTCCGAAACCAAACCAGAAAAAAGCAAATGTCCACACCAAAAAAACGAAAAACAGATTTCACAAACTATAGTGTCACGGTTCATCATCATCTTAGAGCATGCCTAGGGGCTATCTCTGTCCCCGTACATGAGTAAGTGACTCGGCCGTTTGCTTAAAGTTTGCTACTTATTCCATATCATTCCAGTTAGCTGATAACCAATCGACCATCATTCATGTGCCTCACGCCATCGTTGTTTGAGGTAGACGGTGGCTGCTCCTGTTCCATCGCTGCATTCCGAGCTCTTACATATTGTCATAACTTACCACTCCTTACATGTTCCTCGATTATATCCTTTAGATGACTGCAGCTATTGGTATCATGTCCGTCCAAATCGTGAAAGAGACAGTGCCTTTCTGATGCCCTTTCATGTTCTGAGAGTTCTCTCCTTGTTGGCCTTCGGTAGGGAAGGTGATCTCGAGTCTCTATGAATTTTCGTTCTAACAGCTCGTTCAATCCCGTGTAAGTGGAGAATTTTGCTTCCAGATTCGTCATCCAACTTCCTTTTTCCATTACCTTTATCAGAGCTTCCACTGGATGGCCCTTCATCCTCAACCGCATTCACTTCCTTCAACTTCATATCCGAACATGCATCCTCCTGTCGAAGGAATCTCTCGGCCTCATGAAAGAATTCTCCGAGATCCATTGGTGGGTCCCATACCAATACATTTTGAAATCCGAGTAATCCCTGATTCCTGAAACTATTGCCATTTAAACCATTGATGGATCTGGTCGATCCATTGAAGCAACCGATACATTGAACTAGTTAAGAAAGCTCTGAGCGATTCTTCTATCATTGCTTTACCGCGTTAGCGTCATTACATTCTTCAGCCTTTTGGTATGGACCCGAAACTGCTCAGAAACCTGTGCAACAATTCTGTCCATGTCCTAATAGATCACTCTTCCAACCGTCCGAACCACAAGCAGTTATATCCATCAAGTACAGAGGGAAACATCGGGCCATAACTTCCTCCGATGCCCCCAGCACCTCCATATGTCTTGTATACCTCATCAAGTGATCAGTAGGATCATCCTTGCCATTGTATACCTCCAGAGTAGGTAGTTTTAACTGGTGGGTTCCAGGCCTTTTGGATTTCATGGGTAAACGGACTCCTATTTACTCCTTCCAGATCTCTGTTTGTCAAACCTCCACGCGTAGTTCTCTTGATAATCTCAGCCAATCCAGCGTTATCCATCAAGGGTTTCTCCTCGATCCCCTAAGGGAATTCTGGTACATATTCTTCATCACGTACTCTTGTATTCCTGCCAGCATCCTGTTATGTGGTGTCACCTAGAATTCCTCCATGAATTGGTCGTTCGTTACCAGGTGGCGTGCCCGCGAGCCTAGATCCATCTAGATTAACAGTTGTGTGCTGATTACGGGTTGCACCTTACTGAGCTGCTCCGTCCGATTGCCTGTTAGGTCCTTTTGTTCCAGCTCCGTGGATCTGAACTCCGGTAACTCCAGCTATCCCTGCCTGTCCAAACTGTCTGAGAAGGTTCTGCATCATTTTCTCATGTCTTTTTAGAAGCTCTTTATGCATAACTCCCATCATCATCTCCATCTTGTCTTTGGTGATAAAGGATGAAGTCTGATTAGCTCCTAAAGATTTTTCCTGGCTTCCTTCATGCTGACTTCTCTCTGCTCTTTGCCTCCTTGTTGATTGCTTTTTCATGGTTCCTTTTAGATCTGATCCTTTAGCCTTTCAAATCTAAACTCCAAATCTAGTATAACGAGTCCTAGTCATTCGCAGTGAAAGCGCCAAAGTGTTTGCGCCAAAATTGTCCACAAACCCCAAATATCGTGAAAGCACTAGTGTATGAGCATAGATCAGCAATATCAGATTACAGATTACAGACCCAAATAATGTAGAGGATAAAAATGAAGAACAACAAACTTAAAACAGAAAGAAGTAGATAGAGACACAAGATTTATATTAGTTTGGCTACCTCTGGCCTACGTCCACTTCAAAAGATAATATTTTATTGACTTTGCTCGCTGGTTATAGCGGATTACCGTTGTAATTTTCGAGTACAACGGCGAAGTTTGAGTACAATGATGATTTCGGCAGAGTCTGGACATAACAGGATCAAAAGTACCTTTTCTGTAGGCTTTGGGATGCTATTTATAGGCATAGCCTGCAAATATCTCGCTCAGATCTCGGGAGACCTCTTCTTGCACATGAGTGGGCCCACGCTGTAAGGAACCGGTTCTTCGACTTACGAAAACCGACATCAATACGTCCACTGTATCAACTGCCGAGCAATCGAAGGCCGAAAAACCGAACCCTTAGGGTTTAAGAAAAAGAAAGAGGTAGAAGAAGAGAGAAAAGGGTAGAGCAGAACAGAAAGAAACAACAGAACAATATCAGAATCTCACAATCGCAGCGGAACAACATATAATAGATAAAAAAGAACTATATCAGTTATTACATTACATCATATTACATTACATTTCATCATCAGAGTGTACAACAACAAACAACAACAAACAGCGGAAAAGAAATACTATATACTAGAGAATACGCCATGCCATCCAGCTTGCCTCCAGCAACTCCTGAATTCCAGAATATCCTGAT
Source organism: Allium cepa (assembly GCA_030765085.1). NCBI lineage: Eukaryota > Viridiplantae > Streptophyta > Magnoliopsida > Asparagales > Amaryllidaceae > Allium > Allium cepa. The sequence continues at coordinate 380,294,687 of CM060932.1, forward strand.
AAACTAACTCTAGACTTCCCGTGTGGAAATTGGTGGGCACCCAGAGTTTAGGAAGGAAAACAATAAACTCTGAGTCAGTCATGTGACTGGTGTGAGAACTAAAACAGTTTATCTTTAAAACAAAAAACAAGATAATTTTAAAATAGATTCGCAGTGCTTTTTAGAAAATGAGACAACCATAAGGCCTCCCTCATACGCACACAATGCAAACGCAGAATCAGAGGAGATTTCTTCTTATGATAGTCAAAGATGCTTGATACGCATTAAAAAGAAACATTTGATATTATTACTAGTGCATAGTGTAGAAAACATTTCGAAAGTAAAGATATAAATCTTAGCCAACATACGACCATTATCGTATACCTACTATAGCTACCATCCAAACAGTGGGGCGCCACCATAAGTGAATGATAGGTTCTACAACTAAAACCGTACAAGATCGTATTGTTTCTTTGGATTTCCAACAAATGGTCAGGCCAAGAAACTTCCCATTGCCACATGGGTACGCCTCTGGAAAGACGCCCCGAGAACCTAATCGGATCTCTGCCAACACATGGCCGGGTTACCCCTAATTGGGTAACTACTGACATGAATATGTCATTCCCCGATCGTAACCGATCTATATCCGAGGATCCTCGATTTCCAACAACCACAAAGCAATAAATTTTCAACAACAACATAGGTTAAGTATCTGGGCTCCATACCATGATACCACCTCTATCCAGAAGGAATGACATAAACTAAAGGGGCGCTACCCCCTAATAACCTTGCCGCATCCTTCTTGTTTTGACCATTTCCGGGGTGTGAGGTCCGATGAAATCTCGTCCACAAAGCCACGCTTTATACAAAAGCCGTGCGTTGATCATCAAATGCTCAACAACACTTCGTATGCCACATTACCAATTTGGGAATGTATCACTAGTAACCATCAACTACATAACCTCTAAGGGTGTTAAGCTAAGAGAATAAATTCTCCGCCACCAACGGAAATATATTTGATAGAAACCAGCTATACATCTCAAATTATAACGTCAAACACACATCCATACAAGTCCGTTCCGGGATCGAATGGAACCGAAGGCACTTACAAAGAAGTCCTTGCAATCCGGATATTCACTAATCACGATCGGACTTCCCATTACAAAGGGTAATAAATTTCTATATCGGGGATCAGCCGATGCAGAAACATTTGACGGTAATCCTTCTGTTTTCACAAATATCTGGTCTTCAACACCGGTCATCAAATGCAATTCATAACGACGTATCACATATTCAGACTGGGTTATATGACCCCAAGGTCCTTTCCCGGCTAACCCGAATAGTGAGCGCTTATTCAAAAATAAGTGTGGCATTCAAATTCAAGAAAATCACAACAAATACCTATTTAAATGTAAATATTGATAGTTGTTTATTTAACTATCAATAGGCGTGTTCAACATCACCAAATTCCAAATAATTTTCCAAATTATTTATTTTCCAAAAATATCTTTACTAGATATATAATTTTCCACACTTCAACCATTTGAAAACAAATTTTCAAATCACTTTTCACCTTTACAACTTTTGAAAACAAATTTCAATCATTTTCCTTACGCGAAAATACTTTCATTTCAAAATGGTTCATTTAACCCAACTAAATAAATCCTTAACGATTTACTTTATATTTACGTTCCAAATCCGTAAATTTATTCTCACAGTTCAAAAATAAATCAACGTTTATTTTTAAACAAATTTCCCTTTCTTTTATAAATTCCATAGTGAATTTACAATTCCAAAATATCTATGAATATACGATTTCAAATCGATTTCTAATATTCATTTTCAATTTATCTTTAAAAGATAAAATCTCAAACATCTCACTTCATATTGGAAAACATTTCCATACTTATTTAATAATAAGTAATTCAAAAATCCATTTATTTTCAACTCTTGGAAAATATTCAATATACTTAAATCGAAATTAAGTATATATTTCATTCTTTAAGGAAAACATTCTCTTAACCACATTTATTTGGGCCAAAACGAAGGTTACGTAAAACATCGTTACGACGACCCAAAATCACTAGTATAGGGATTCGGAATTAAAATAGGTATATCAATCCCAATACTATATAAAACATTTCCTTTCGGAAATCATTTACTATAACAACAGTGTTATAGTCCACTATTTCCTTATTTCTCGAAAACGTCTATTTCAACAATGAATGTTGAAATCTATGTATTCGATTCATAATACATTTTAAAACATCTTTTTAAAATAATTAACTTCATTTTATAATATCGTTTTCCCAAAACATAACCATTTTATTTAATAATATATTCGCTGTCCAAAATCGTGAATAAACTTTACTAACCAAATTTCAATATTTCTACACATTTTATATAAAGAATAGTTCGCTATCCAAAATCGCGAATATACTTCTTTTAATAAACTTCTATATTCAATTTATCAAATTCCATTGATTTCGAATTTATAAATAATGTCTATAAATTCCATTCCTATTTATAAAACTTCGATATATATATCTCCTTTATTAATCCAATTCAATTTATATATCTCAAATATATACCAAAAGTCCATATTATAAGTTAAATACTTATAATTCATTTATTTACAAAATCGTTCTTTTTAAAACTTCTATTACTTATAAGATTCATTTATATTTTATAACAACTTCAACTTATAAAATCTCCTTTATTAACAATTTCTACTAATATCCCATTTAAATGCCCAAAATCCAGTTTATAAGTTAATTACTTATAAATCTTTTATTTTACAACATCTATTCATTTTATAATCTTCACAATTTATAAATCTATAATTTTTAATGAAATCCATTTTATACTTCATTTTAACACTTAATAAACTCGTTTTATAATTCCAATATTATATATATATATATATATTATAAATATCAATGTTAAAAATCTTTTATATACATCCTTTGTAATAATTCAAAAATCCAAATTTAACCTATTTTATAAATCTATTTATTTTAAAAATCACCTTTTGGTTATATTTCACAAAAATATTAATTTTTATAACATAAAAATTTGTAATGTTTTAATTATTTAAAATGAATCAATTCAAAAATTTAATAAAACGTATATTTTGAAAAATCATTTTTAAAAACCCTTTTAAAATCAAAATCGTTATTTTTAAACTTTGAAAATGGATCCGATGATGCAACAGCACCCAATAGTCAATCACGACAACAAACATCATATATCATGATATGATAATCAACAAACATCAAAATATCTGTAATCAAATAAATACTGGTGAGGAATCCAGTTGGATCCCTCCAACCTGTTTCCCTGCATCCACAAACATTAGCAAAATACAAATTCCGTTCCAATACGGAATATCATGGTACATGGGATTTATAAAATATTATCCGCTATTATGCAGCGTAATAGAGTCTCATCCGCTATATAATGCGGGAAAATCAACTCCAAGTACATATATAATACCAATTCCAATCAAGATGGAATTATCGTGATATATGTTTTTAATAAATAACATCCGCTTACTAACGACGTATAATGTCTACTTTACCAATCAATAGATAATAATTTATCATCCAGGCATAAAATCAACAATTTTAAATCTAACTATTTAAAATTTAAATCGAAACAATTCGATTGAGTGAGAAGTTCTCACTTCGCTTTCAATTCAGTTTCCGCATTTTATTTCGAATAAAATTAAACGCGCGTTTAATTTTACCCAAAATTCTCACTAGCTCCAAACGATTCCAATCCAGTTCCATTGCATAGTGCTCGACAAAACGAAGCCAACGTGACTTGTTTCGAGATTTTTCGACCTCGTATGAATAAGTTACGCTATTACAAAGTTTATACGATTTAAATAAAATTAACTTTTACAAATTTCTTTTTATATTTTACCCAAAACAATTCTGGGCCACACGATTTTGTTCCACAGATCAAAGCCGTTATCCCCTTCTTCCTCTCCCAGTTAACACGCACGGCAACCCATGTTGGCCGCCCCCTTTCAATCAATTTTTGCACCAACTACACCACGCTTTAGCTCGATCAGCCACTACCATTCAACCCGCCATCACATGAGCTACCGCCACCATAGTTGCGGCAGAGCTCGGCCTCACCTTGCGCCCTAGAATTGCGTGTGAACGGCAGCCGAACGCGGCCAATTATCTAACGATCTACTCGCCTATTTTCGATCTCCACCGTTGGATATCTAGTTCGTGCTGTGTTCTACAACTTTCGTTTAGAAAGTTTCTCGAATTACTTGGTGGATTAGAAGAAATCGAGGGGGAAAGAAACGAGAATTTTCGGCCATTGTTTGCAAACTGGCGGTTAGGTCTTGAAATTAGGGTTTTGATAAATGTTTGTGAATAAAGAGTCCTTTTATAGAAAACCGACGAAACACTATTCATCCCGGATTTTCCGAACTCCAAATCTCGCGCGGTGACCGACATTTCTAGGGTTTATCCCGCGTTCTGAACACAATGGAATAGGTTTCGGAAGCTAATTCGATAATCTGTGCGAGTTACGGCAATAAACAGTCAATTTAAATTAAATCGATTTAAACTAATTTCTATGCGTTTTGGCTTGCCCCGGACAAACGGTAAATCCGATTGACACGAAATTTGAAACCATGCAATAATATCACATTACGGATCCGATGAAACTAGTTTCATCGGAATCCGAAACTGTTTGAAAAATGGCTATTTTAACTCGTCAATTAAATATTAAAATATTCAATTTCCACAATTTAACTTTAAATTCAATTTTAAAAGTTCTATAACATCATTATAACTCCAATATGATATAATAAAATTTTCCAAATCATTTTCAATCATATTAAACTCGATTTTCAATTATTTCTGTAATTTCAACTATTAAATTATCGATTTAATTATCCAACTAAATCCAATTATTCGAAATAAAATTTATTCGACTTATAAATTTCACTTATTAATATTTAAATTCAATTAAATATACAAATTTTAAATAACAGAAATTCTGGGTCATTGCATACTTCCCCCCTTAAAAGAATTTCGTCCTCGAAATTACCAAGTAAGAAAAAGTTACAGAATCCATTAACTTTCCAAAACAAACCATTCAAATTGGATTTTTTCAAATCTCTTAAGTGTTTAACTTTCCCAAAATTCATAGTTAAACTTCTTACAAAATCTTTACTAAGTTTCCAAATCCAAACTTAGTTTTCAAAAAAATCCCAATTTTTCAAAAATATTCTAACGCCTTAAATTTTTGAAAAAATTCGCCAGAGTCTCCTTTGCGCGGCTCGATCCGACAAAAAAAGGACAGTATATATATCAAAAATATACATCTCATCAAGTGATGAGGCATCCCTCAGGGAAAAAGTGTAAAAGTACGATATTTAATCCGAGACATGTACCTTATTTATTATTAGCGAGCATATACAGCAAATATAACGCGAAAGCGAGCTCCAAATGCGAAGCAAGCGCAATCCGCACCTACTAAACACTCAACAAACAAATGATAAACATGTATATATGAAAATAATATCAATATACATCATATAGTAACATATCAACTACATGTGCCAACATAGCAAATGCAACAAAAGCAACAAATGCAACTACCAAATAACTATCATCCAACAAATCCATATCAAATCAATATACGTTCACTTCTCATTAATATTCAATGAATTGGTTTTCAATTTAATCACATTTTATTTTTTAACATTGGATGTTTTTACTAACATTCACTTATTCATATTCAATTAGTTTACATTCACTAATTTATATTCACGTTAGTTCACTTCCAAATCAAATTCAATTCTATTCAAGTTCATTTTCTTCCAAGTTGGATTCAATTACTTTAGCTTCTAATTTCGCTAATTCAATTTCATTAACACTTAATGAATTTATATACAATCAATTAATAACCATATAACAACCAGTGTACATCCAATATAACCAAATGTGACGACCCGGAAATTTTAACAAGTTAAATTGGAATAATTAGTTGATTTTAAAATATTTAAAAGTTAATTTTAACTTGAATTCAAGATATCAATATTTACTTGAAAATTAAATCATTGAATTTTATAGTTTAAATATTGAATTTAATAATTGAAAATTGGGTAAAGTGTCGAATCTGAATTTTCTAAGCCTGTTTAAATAATTTGAAGGCTGATAAAATTTATAATGATGATATTGAAAATAATAGAATGGTTGGAATTTAAATTAAAGGTGATTCGTTCAATTTTAATAATATATCGTTTAAAATGATATTTAAAAATAGCCTTCCGAGGCACAGTCTCGGAATTCGACGAAACCAGTTCCATTGGATCCGTAATAATTAGTTATTATCGGATTTCAATTTTCGTAGCAATCGGAGTTGTCGTTTGACCCTGGCAGCTCAAAACACTTAGAACTATTTTAATCGATTTAATTTAAAATTGATCGTTTTCTTCATACGATCAAAATAGCCTCCGAAAACACGTTCCATTGAGTTCGGAACGCGGGTAAAACTTTATAAACGCCTATCGGCATGTTTGATTCGGGGTTCGGGATTTCGCGTTATGGAACATGAGATATTTTCTATCTTCGATTATATGAAATCAATTAAAGGTCTAAGTTTGCATCATCTCAATCATGTGATTTCACTCTAGCTTGCACCCGAAGCCACCTTTAGGAAATATCTTTCCTCCAGGCCGAAGAAAACAAATTCTCGTTTGTTACCTTCGAAACCAAATCGTATTAACAAAAAAAAAATGGTCGCACCTTCTCCCCAATTCAAACCGTGGCCGCCTCCTCGTTCTACACGAACTCGAGCACGGCAAAGGGTCAGGCGGCGGCAGCAACAAAGGGCTCGAGTTCGAGCATCAGTGGAGCACGCGGGCTCAAGATCGCGGCCAGGAATTGATCGATGTGGAAGCTCTAGCGCAGAGAGCGCGCATGTTAGAGTCGAAGCTTGAAGTTCTAGGGGTAGAGCGACATCAATCGAAGAGAGCGGAGGCTAGGGTTTTGAATCGCGGGTCGCAGGAGGCCGCGGTAGCACCTCTAGGCTGCCTTATATGTGATGGACTCGGCAACGTTATTTGGGTTGTTCGTCGGCGATACTTGAAACGAGGTGAGATTTTCTACCCTATTTTAATTTAACTAAATTAATATATGTAAGCAGAATAGAAAGATAGGATCTTGGAAACCAGATTTTTATAGAGATTCATATTTTACAGTAAGAGTATCCTTATATATTATGCAGTTTCAGATTTTAGGTTGATCTTAATATGGGTGAAAAATAATAATAATAATAGTAATATCGATATATATATATATATAAGATTTAAAAATAGAAATTTTTAATGGTTTGGTTGAATGATTAACTCGATTGGATGTGCACTGATGATGATATTACCTTGGATTTGTTAGTTCTCGAGTTATTTAAGGCTTGACTCGAGGTATATTGGGTCCTAAGTTGAAATCATAAATGAGAAAATGTCTTCATTTTAAATTTAATAAGGGCTTGATGCTTTGTGACTTATTAAATTAATAGGGTAATTGAAAGGAATAATTGATTAATTCAATTAATTAATGATTGGTTTAATTAATTTAGTGGTGAAGGGTTTGAAGTAATAAATTAAGCTAAGTTAATAAATTAATTGTAAGTAATCCAGAATAATCATTAGATGATTGGGTAAATAATTACTTAATGAAATTAACAAAATATAATTATTTGTGAGATAAATCAAGAGATTAATTAAGGTTATTAACTAAAGAGAAATTTGATTAACAAAGTAAATAAATGGGTAAGTAATTACAAGTTGAGATCAGTCGAGAGAAATTAACATTGTGGTTGAATTAAAGTAATTAATTTAGATTGGAACAAATTAAAATAATTGGAAACAATTTAATTATCATAATTAACGATGTAATTGAAGATTTGTTAATTAATATGAATAAATCAGTAATAAGTAATTTATGGGAAGTTAATTAGTATAAGTAATTAAGGATTAATGTAATTATAATTAATTAATTCATGAAGTAATTAAGATTACTTAATGATCCTAGTCGAGACTAATTAATATTGTGAAGTTAATTTAAGGTAATTACTTGAATGTAATTGAAAAATAATTAATCCAGGGCGATAAATTAAGATGAATAGTGAGGGGCTGACTAATTAATTGATTTGGAATTAATTAATATTGAAGGAAGGAATCTAAGTGATTTAAGTTTGAAATTCAATTAGAATCAATTGAATTGATTTGTATGAGATTAAGCTTTGCTTATGAATGAGTAAATGGTATTGGATATTTGGATGAATGGATATCTTTGATATGGAATGTTGTGTATTTCATTTGAATATCTTGGATTAGAAAAACATGAGTTTCAAAGAGACCTGATTAGGGTATTTGGGAAATACCCGAAACCACTTCGAATTTTATAAATTGATTTGAGAAACCAATAGGGATAAATAAAATTGGATTGATTTATCTAAGCCTGGTACTTAGAAATTGATATGTGAAATAAGGATTGTTTATAGCAAATTGTGAATTGATTAAATTGATATATCTTACCCGGGTTTATAGAAGTTGATTGTTTTGGTATTCCATGTTAGTCGGGTTTACTCACGCTGGTTTCCAGCCTGACCCGGGTGTTATTTGGATGTAATGCTCGAGTCAGATCGAGTATTACAGATTTTCAGGTAGGTACACTTTGGAGCACAGGAGGCGAGCTGGATGGCAATATCGTATAGAGTATATCCGCTGTATCTATGTTATTGTTAATCTGAGACATGATAATTGTAAATATTCGGTGACTGTATATAATGTGAAACTCTGATGTATGTTAAATGTAATCGATAGTATAATATCTTTTTGTAAACTGTTATTTATCATTATATTTTATCCGCTGCGAAAGTGAGATGTTGTTGATTCTGTTCTTCTTCTTCTATCTCTTTCTTTCTTTTTCATAACTATCTGGAATTTTCTGGTGCGAAAATTTCGGGTCGTTACATTTGGTATCAGAGCCGAAAGGTTAAGCGAGAACCTTGGCTCTGGTGGGAATTACTCATTAAACAGAGTCCAAAATATTCTAGAATGAGTTGAGAGTATATATATGAGCGTGTACTTGTTATTTTCTTATATAAAGATTTTAAATGATTTTATGTAAAATATATATATTTTTGGATATATAAAGCAATATTTCCTTCTAATAAATATTAAGGTGAATGGTTGTTAAATTATTGGATTTAAAATTTAGGAGTAATATAATACAACCAAATTGAAGTCTTGAATTAGAATTAAATGAAGTAAAGCGAAAATACAACCAAATCGAAATTTAACTAATTGGAAATGAAATTCTAAAATTAGGATTCAGGAATTAAATTATTTAAAAGCTTTAAATAAATGTAAGTTTGAAATGGGATTCAAACTGAAATTTAATCTTGAAGTTATAGAAATAAGGACACTATAAAAAGGAAATGGGACTTGTTGCAAACAATGGATTGTTTGAAATTTGATTTGAATTTAAACCAAAGGTGGTTTACAATTTTTAAAACATGGCTGGGAGGGCCAAGAAATAAATATGTATGGATATACATGATATCAAAGATAATTCAAAATAAACTCTAAGAGGTTGAGTTTTGATTTTTCCCTGAATTGTGATGTAAAAACCCAGAGTAGTATAAGTTTTGAGCTTATAAGAGGGAAAGAATTTTGAAGTTTGAAGCGGAAATTCAAATTGAGTAAAGTTGATTGGATTAAGTAAATTGAAATTTAACTTTGGGAAGTTAAATAAGTGTAGAAAAAGCAACCAGAATTGGAAATTTCAAGATGAAATTGGAATTTAACTTGGAAAGTTAAATGGTTTATTTGAATTAGGAATTTGTGTGATCTCAAAATGGGTTTGAGTTTTAAAAATTGAAAATGGATGGATGTTTTAAAATAAATTGAATGATTAAAATCTTTAAATTGAGAATAGTATTGTATAAATAAAATAAATTCGAACAATTGAATTGTAAAATAAACTTGTTTAAGAACTGGCTTCAAAACTAAAAGATAAAATTTAATAATAAATTAAATTTTTGAAATAAAATTGCATTGAACCATGAAATACATAAGTAAAGATAATTTAAAATGGAATTCTGAGAATTTAACTCAAACTTATATTATTCGAGATAGTTTAAATTTAAGATTGAAATTGAATTAGTTCAAAATTTAATTTGGCTTGAATTAACTGGATTCATGATTGAAGATGGATAAGTTTAAAATTTTAAATGGAAAAATTGGATTAAATTGAAGTGATTTGGATTCTGAAATTAAATTGATAATAATTCAAATTGATTGGAATAATATGAAATTATAATTAAAATTGAACAGGATTGAAATCAACTAGAATTTGATTTAAATTTTGGAAGGAATCAAGATTGATTCAACTTGAATTGGGAATTAATCAAGTCCAATGGAATTTGGAGTTATTTGAATTGGAATTGGGTCAATTTAAATGGAGATTTAAATTGAATTGTTGGGGAAGTGAACAGTTGGCTCTTGACTATTTTCAATATAAATTATTTTGATATAAACTTATTTTTCTAAGCTATTAAATATATACAACTTTTCTTTCTTAAAGCTAACTTATTTTATATTTGTTTTACCATTATTTTTGGAGCTATTTAACCATCTTCCAATTGTTTTCTAAACTAATTACTATTTTTCAAATATTTTACAAATAAATTACTATTACCTAAAATTTCTGGAACTATTTAACTATTTTTCCACTATTCTACGATTAGTTAACTATTTTCTAACTATTTTACAAAACTAGTAATTATTTTCCAACTACTTATTTGTTTTTAAATTTTTCAAGCTATTTTCTAAATAAACTGGTCGAAGTTCAAACTGTTATGGATTTCATGCCCAACTGAGATAGGAATTGAAGTGATAATCCAAATGGGGATTAATGTAAAGGGGGATAAGTGAATGGAAAAGAAATTGATATTGAAAAGAGTAATCAAATTGGCATATTTGATTTTGAATAAACAAAGTTATATATCTTTGTTTTATTTAAGATGAAACCCCCTTGTTGAATCTATTGCTGGAAGGAAAAAGGATTTTTGAAGGTGTTTGAAGTATAAAAGGAATTTTATACCAGTTTGAAAAGATCCAAGGTTTTTAAAATTTTATATATCTGTATATATATAAAGGATCTTATGAGGGATTTTAAAAAGGTTGTGGGAACCTTTGGATTTGGAAAGGCTTTTGATTTTTGAGTAAAATCAATATTGAATTTGGAAAGCCTAGTTTGAGAATTATCGATTTGGGATAATCGATTTTGTGTAAATGAGCTTTGTATGAGATCATACTAGGTGTATGATTTGAAGATACTATATGTGTATAGTATAAAATGTTTTGATGATGGCTCTGGGAAAAAGGCGCTCCCTTGAAATGAACTTCTCAGGAGTACCACCGGGTGGTGCTGCCTTGAGCCCAGGGGGTTCTAAAGTTGATCCTGTGAGGAGTCCAGACAAAACTAGTTCCTGAGGATTATGAGTAGAGTATACCATAGCGAAAGTTGTGTGTGCCGCTGAGAGCCAACAGTCTGCGTTTGATTTCATATCGGTAGACTGCGACCTATGTAGGAGTGGAGAAGTTTCATTTCGTCAGCGAAAATCAGAGGCCGCGGAGAGCCTGCAGTTACATGGACTTTTGCTGTGACGGCAACGTAACCCTGGATGTAACTGTGATCTGTTGTGTGGGATCCATAGTGTAATCGAGAGGCCGCGGAGAGCCTACAGTTACATGGACTTTTGTTGTGACTGCAACGTAACCATGGTATGTAACTGTGACCATGGATGGGGGTGATGATTTCCAGAGCATTCTCACCAAAGACATTTCCTCTCTTTCAAAATGCTTTCAATATTTTCAATAAAATTATTTTCCAAATATTTTCACTGGATGTTGAAAATGAGTCTACTAAGTACTTATAGATTTTCAGTCCTACGCCTGATCAACGTATGACTAAATCTCTATGAGAATAAGGATGGACTGGTTGAGACATCGAGTTATAAAATACTATTTTTATAAAGAGTTATTTTATTAAGTATGATGCAAATTTAAAAACATTTCTAAATTTTTAGATAAAGGTGTTGGGATTTTAGGAAAATTTAAAAGAGATTCCAAACTGGAATTATAAAATAAAATTGAACTCAGGAAATTTAATGAAGTGATTTTTTTGTAATAAAAATGAATGTTCATTTAAATAGTGAAAGTAAACTAATCAGCTAAATAAATTATTTAATAGTATATGTAAATAAAATTGAACTTGGGTAACTAAAATGACTTGTAAATTAATAATGGAATTTGACAATGAATTCAAATTGTAAATAGAATTCGACTTGGATTAGATAATGAAATAAATAAGAAGAGATGTTGTAAAATAAAAATAAAATATTGTTGGATTTAAAATGAGATGATTTGAATTACAAATAAAATTCAAGTGTGATTTGAATAATATTTGATGAAATTTGCAAATAAATTGGATATAAAGGAAGTGGTGTCATATGAATATTATCTAATGGAAGTGAATTATAATAGTCATGGTTTGGATTTCAAACAAAACCCAGGTGAAGAGATATAAATTGAGAATGGCTTTGTATAAGTAAAATAAATTCGCAAATGAGTTAGGTATGTGTTGGATATTATTTTGATAAATTGAGAAGGTGAATTAAAATTAAAATTTAAATGGATGGGCTAACTAAATTTAATGGAAGTTGATTAAATGAGAATCAAATAGAAGTAAACTTAAGTTTGATGTTGGAATAAATTAAAGTAAATTAACTTAAGTTTAAAATTTATGGAAGCTTGGCTTCGAATAAGGTTGAAAGCCATTCAATAAAAACTTGGATTGAATTAATTTGGGAAATGGTTATTAATTTATAAGTATTGGATGTGCCAAGCTTAACAAAGTGTTTTGAATGGAACAACTGCGGAAATGAAATGAAATGCAATGAATGGTTGGTGAATAAATTAGAGATAAAGTGGAATTAATTACAGAATGAGTTGAAAAGTAATTTGAAGTAGTTATAAACTAAATAAATACTCTATTAAGCGAATATTGACGAATTGGTATAGAACGAATCGTCGTATGACGTAAATAAAAGTAATTAAAATTCTATGGGCTGATAGAGATTAAATAAATTGATTTTGAAATCAACTAAATTGAATATGAGCTTGTTTGGATTTAAAATCAATTGGATGTGAGAAATTGAGTTGCAAACCATTGAAACTGAATGAAATGGCTTATGAATTGATTGAAAGCAGTTGAATTAGCTTAAAAGTTATATAAATCGCTTATGGAAAGCGTTTTGGTGCTTATTGCTTATGATATACATGTGTTTAGCTATTGAATATAAGCGGAATGCTAATAAATTTTCTATATTTGGCACTTACATGTTTAAATTGAGTAAGCACAGGTACTTGAAGGCCGTTCGGCTAGTTTGGATTAAGATATTTTCTAGAATTAATAAGCTGCTTGCTTAAAATGCTAAATAAGGTACGCCTACGCAATAAAAATAGGAAATATGAACTGTTTTTGCTTTTTCCGACCGTGTGGGTCGAGGTATATATATTTATATCTCCTGTCAAATTGCAAAAGCTCCTCCGTACAAAGGAGACTCTGCCAAAATTTTGAGAGTTAGAAAAATTTTGAAATTTTTTGTTAAGCAATTAAATGATTTTAATGAAACTGAAATAGATTAGTGAATGGAACTGATGAGACTCAGTTGTAAATGGAAAATAAAAATTTAATATTCAAAATTGAAATAAGTTGAATTCATATTAAAATGGGAAAAACGAATTTGAATAGAATTAAATATGAAAACCTATATAAGAGAATGTATAAAATGACTTGTAAAGTCATGATTGAATATTGTTGCTAAACAAGATATATAGGTATTAAAGGGAAAAGGAATTGGATTTGATTCCAAAAGATAAATTTGTAATCCCGACAAAAAGGTACGTATTTTAAATTCTGTATGAATTGGATTGGGTTTTTGATCTAGCCACTTGGCTTTCTGTTTTCTTTTTGGAATTTGGGAGCTCATAGAGGCCTTTTGTAGCTGTACCGAGCTAGCCGCGCAAAGGAGACGCTGGCAAAAATTTTCGGGAATTCAGAGAGTTAGAAAATTTTTGAGAAAATTTTGACAATTCAAAATTGGATTTAAAATTGAAATTTAGATAATTGAGCAAAGGGATACGATTTGAAACTATGAAAGGTTTTGAGAAGTTGGTTGATGTGATAATAGGTTCTTACTAAAAGATAGTTGGTAGGATGTTGAATAGTGAGTTCGGAAAGAGGTAAACGGGTATTGGTCCATTCTTCCTAACTAGTAATTTCGGGGACGAAATTCTTTTAAGGGGAAAGGAATGTGACGACCCAAAAATTTTAACAAGTTAAATTGGAATAATTAATTGATTTTAAAATATTCAAAAGTTAATTTTAACTTGAATTCAAGATATCAATATTTACTTGAAAATTAAATCATTGAATTTTATAGTTTAAATATTGAATTTAATAATTGAAAATTGGGTAAAGTGTTGAATCTGAAATTTCTAAGCATGTTTAAATAATTTGAAGGCTGATAAAATTTATAATGATGATACTAAAAATAATAGAATGGTTGGAATTTAAATTAAAGGTGATTCGTTCAATTTTAATAATATATCGTTTAAAACGATATTTAAAAATAGCCTTTCGAGGCACAGTCTCGGAATTCGACGAAACCAGTTCCATTGGATCCATAATAGTTAGTTATTATCGGATTTCAATTTTCGTAGAAATCAGAGTGGTCATTTGACCCTGGCAGCTCAAAACGCTTAAAACTATTTTAATCGATTTAATTTAAAATTGATCGTTTTCTTCATACGATCAAAATAGCCTCCGAAAACACGTTCCATTGAGTTCGGAATGCGGGTAAAACTTTATAAACGCCTGTCGGCATGTTTGATTCGGGGTTCGGGATTTCACGTTATGGAACATGAGATATTTTCAATCTTCGATTACATGAAATCAATTAAAGGTCCAAGTTTGCATCATCTCAATCACGTGATTTCACTCTAGCTTGCACCCGAAGCCACCTTTAGGAAATATCTTTCCTCCAGGCCGAGAAAACAAATTCTCGTTTGTTACCTTCGAAACCAAATCGTATTAACAAAAAAAATGGCCGCACCATCTCCCCAATTCAAATCGTGGCCGCCTCCTCGTTCTACACGAACTCGAGCACGGCAAAGGGTCAGGCGGCAGCAGCAACAAAGGGCTCGAGTTCGAACATTAGTGGAGCGCGCGGGCTCGAGACCGCGGCCAGGAATTGATCGATGTGGAAGCTCTAGCGAAGAGAGCGTGCGTGTTAGAGTTGAAGCTTGAAGTTCTAGGGGTAGAGCGGCATCAATCGAAGAGAGCGGAGGCTAGGGTTTTGAATCGCGGGTCGTAGGAGGCCGCGGTAGCACCTCTAGGTCGCCGCATACGTGATGGACTTGGCAACGTTGTTTGGGTTGTTCGTCGGCGATACTTGAAATAAGGTGAGATTTTATACCCTATTTTAATTTAACTAAATTAATATATGTAAGCAGAATAGAAAGATAGGATCTTGGAAACTAGATTTTTACAGAGATTCATATTTTACAGTAAGAGTATCCTTATATATTATGCAGTTTCAGATTTTAGGTTGATCTTAATATGGGTGAAAAATAATAATAATAATAGTAATATCGATATATATATATATAAGATTTAAAATATAAATTTTTAATGGTTTGGTTGAATGATTAACTCGATTGGATGTGCACTGATGATGATATTACCTTGGATTTGTTAGTTCTCGAGTTATTTGTGGCTTGACTCGAGGTATATTGGGTCCTAAGTTGAAATCATAAATGAGAAAATGTCTTCATTTTAAATTTAATAAGGGCTTGATGTTTTGTGACTTATTAAATTAATAGGGTAATTGAAAGGAATAATTGATTAATTCAATTAATTAATGATTGGTTTAATTAATTTAGTGGTGAAGGGTTTGAAGTAATAAATTTAGTTAAGTTAATAAATTAAGTGTAAGTAATCCAGAATAATCATTGGATGATTGGGTAAATAATTACTTAATGAAATTAATAAAATATAATTATTTGTGAGATAAATCAAGAGATTAATTAAGGTTATTAATTAAAGAGAAATTTGATTAACAAAGTAAATAAATAGGTAAGTAATTACAAGTTGAGATCAATCGAGAGAAATTAACATTGTGGTTGAATTAAAGTAATTAATTTAGATTGGAACAAATTAAAATAATTGGAAATAATTTAATTGACATAATTAACGATGTAATTGAAGATTTGTTAATTAATATTAATAGATCAGTAATAAGTAATTTATGGGAAGTTAATTAGTATAAGTAATTAAGGATTAATGTAATTATAATTAATTAATTCATGAAGTAATTAAGATTACTTAATGATCCTAGTTGAGACTAATTAATATTGTGAGGTTAATTTAAGGTAATTACTTGAATGTAATTGAAAAATAATTAATCCAGGGCGATAAATTAAGATGAATAGTGAGGGGCTGACTAATTAATTGATTTGGAATTAATTAATATTGAAGGAAGGAATCTAAGTGATTTAAGTTTGAAATTCAATTAGAATCAATTGAATTGATTTGTATGAGATTAAGCTTTGCTTATGAATGAGTAAATGGTATTGGATGTTTGGATGAATGGATATCTCTGATATGGAATGTTGTGTATTTCATTTGAATATCTTGGATTAGAATAACATGAGTTTCAAAGAGACCAGATTCGGGTATTTGGGAAATACCTGAAACCACTTCGAATTTTATAAATCGATTTGAGAAACCAATAGGGTTAAATAAAATCGGATTGATTTATCTAAGCCTGGTACTTAGAAATTGATATGTGAAATAAGGATTGTTTATAGCAAATTGTGAATTGATTAAATTGATATATGTTACCCGGGTTTATAGAAGTTGATTGTTTTGGTATTCCATGTTAGTTGGGTTTACTCACGCTGGTTTCCAGCCTGACCCGGGTGTTACTTGGATGTAATGCTCGGGTCAGACTGAGTATTACAGATTTTCAGGTAAGTACACTCTGGAGCACAGGAGGCGAGCTGGATGGCAATATCGTATAGAGTATATCCGCTGTATCTATGTTACTGTTAATCTGAGACATGATAATTGTAAATATTCGGTGACTGTATATAATGTGAAACTTTGATGTATGTTAAATGTAATCGACAGTATAATATCTTTTTGTAAACTGTTATTTATCATTATATTTTATCCACTGCGAATGTGAGATGTTGTTGATTCTGTTCTTCTTCTTCTATCTCTTTCTTTCTTTTTCATAACTATATGGAATTTTCTGGTGTGAAAATTTCGGGTCGTTACACAAATTTATTCAATTTACATTCAATTTGGTTCAACACTCTTAATTCCAATTGGTTGATATTAAATTGACTTCCATTCAATTTATTCAATTTCTCAACTTCATTAGCTTTTAATGAATTAACACTTACATTCATTATTCCATATCAATTTATTTGCATTCAATTGATTTACATTCAATTTATTAGTTCAATTCAATTGCTAATTCCTTTAACAATATAAAGTTGAATTTCATTCATATAACTCAAGTTCAAATTCTTAATGACCTCATTTCATTAATTCACTTATTAATTTACTTTGACACCAAAATCAACTTCATTCAACATCACTTAAGTTACTTTCCATTTCAACATCATTTGTTTCATTTAACTTAAATTTCCACTTATAAATCCAATTCAGATTTCAATTCTAGTTCTATTTAACTTTTACCAAAGTCAAATTTTCATCACTTATTCAAATTCAGATTTGTTTTGCTTAAGAAATTGTTTAACCATTTTAATAATTTGTTTTACTTATCCTTTCCCATTCTATAAATTATACAACTTATTTATTAACTTCCAAATCCATTAACTTATCCAAAGCTAAATTTATTATTCATATTATAAGTTCAAAACTCATTTCACTTATATTCATCAATTACAACTTGGATTTTAATTGATTCACTTATACTCCCTTTAACTTAACTCCATCCTTTAAGTTAAATTTATTCTATCTAAATTCAAATTGTATAAGTTATCAACTCATTTATCATTCCCATAATATTTTAAATAGGATTCCAGAGTCTTTTCAACCTTTCAAAACCATTCTTGAAACCAATTCAATTTACCTTTTGAATTTCCAAAACCAAATCCAAATTTTCCAAACAACTTTCATTTAAAATAATCTGGCAGCAATTCCTCTTTTCGGAAACCCGAAAATGAACACCAATGATGTCGCGATCATCATCTGAATTATTTTCCAGCGACCGAAAAGAGTTTAGAGCTTTAATTCTCCAAAATAATTTTCCAAAATATCAAATCCTTTCAAAACACTTCTCTGGAATTTTATTTTCAGATTATAAATCACATTTATAAATCTTTTGCTTATAATATTTCACTTCTTATATATAAGATTATTTCACAAGTGTAAATCATATTAATTATAACTTCATACTTATAATTCATCGCTTATAAAACTTATTCTTTTACAGTTTTTTTTTTATTTAACTTATTCAACAACCAAACAATCAATTCATATACACTTTAATAATTCTGAAAAATCATTCCTTATATATAAAATATAATTGAGGTAAAATTATTTCATTTACCCATTTTTAAAACAATATCATGTCAAATTGATCTGTACAAGTGTTTAGAGATCCCTATCAACAACGTTAATTACTCGTGTTGACCAGAATCCATATACCACTCAACAAACCAATCATCACAATATAAAACATTTTATATTCACTAACAAATACGCGCTCGTATCTATAATTACACTCAAACTCATTCTAGAGTACCAATGACTCTATCTCTAATGAGTAATTCCCAACATAGCCATCGTTGTCGCTTAACCATTTGCTCTGATACCAAATGTGAGGAACCGGTTCTTCGACTCACGAAAACCGACATCAATACATCCACTGTATCAACTGTCGAGCAATCGAAGGCCGGAAAACCGAACCCTTAGGGTTTAAGAAAAAGAAAGAGGTAGAAGAAGAGAGAAAAAGGTAGAGCAGAACAGAAAGAAACAACAGAACAATATCAGAATCTCACAATCGCAGCGGAACAACATATAATAGATAAATGAATAATCTTTAAACAAAGAACTATATCAGTTATTACATTACATCATATTACATTACATTTCATCTTCAGAGTGTACAACAACAAACAACAACAAATAGCGGAAAAGACTTACTATATACTAGTGAATACGCCATGCCATCCAGCTTGCCTCCAGCAACTCCTGAATTCCAGAATATCCTTATAACTAACTCTAGACTCCCCGTGTGGAAATTGGTGGGAACCCAGAGTTTAGAAAGAAAAACAATAAACTCTGAGTCAGTCATGTGACTGGTGTGAGAACTAAAATAGTTTATCTTTAAAACAAAGAACAGGATAATTTTAAAATAGATTCGCAATGCTTTTTAGAAAATGAGACTACCATAAGGGCTTCCGCACACACACAATGCAAACGCAGAATCAGAGGAGATTTCTCCTTATGATAGTCAAAGATGCTTGATACGCATTAAAAAGAAACATTTGATATTATTACTAGTGCATAGTGTAGAAAACATTTCGAAAGTAAAGATATAAATCTTAGCCAACATACGACCATTATCGTATGCCTACTATAGCTACCATCCAAACAGTGGGGCACCACCATAAGTGAATGATAGGTTCTACAACTGAAACCGTACAAGATCGTATTGTTTCTTTGGATTTCCAACAAATGGTCAGGCCAAGGAACTTTCCATTGCCACATGGATACGCCTCTGGAAAGACGACCCGAGAACCTAACCGGATCTCTGCCAACACAAGGCCGGGTTACCCCTAACTGGGTAACTACTGACATGAATATGTCATTCCCCGATCGTAACCGATCTATATCCGAGGATCCTCGATTTCCAACAACCACAAAGAAATAAATTTGTAGCAGCAACATAGGTTAAGTATCTGGGCTCCATACCATGATACCGCCTCTATCCAGAAGGAATGACATACACTAAAGGGGCTATCCCTAATAACCTTGCCGTATCCTTCCTGTTTTGACCATTTTCGGGGTGTGAGGTCCGATGAAGTCTCGTCCACAAAGCCACGCTTTATACAAAAGCTGTGCTTTGATCATCAAATGCTCAACAGCACTTCGTATGCCACATTACCAATTTGGGAATGTATCACTAGAAACCATCAACTATATAACCTCTAAGGGTGTTAAGCTATGAGAATAAATTCTACGCCACCAACGGAAATATATTTGATAGAAACCAGCTTTACATCTCAAATTGTAACGTCAAACACACATCCATACAAGTCCGTTCCGGGATCGAATGGAACCGAAGGCACTTACAAAGAAGTCCTTGCAATCCGGATATTCACTAATCACGATCGGACTTCCCATTACAAAGGTAATAAATTTCTATATCGGGGATCAGCCGATGCAGAAACATTCGACGGTAATCCTTCCGTTTCCACAAATATCCGGTCTTCAACACCGGTCATCAAATGCAATTCATAACGACGTATCACATATTCAGAATGGGTTATACGACCCCAAGGTCCTTTCCCGGCTAACCCGAATAGTGAGCGCTTATTCAAAAATAAGTGTGGCATTCAAATTCAAGCAAATCACAACAAATACCTGTTTAAAGGTAAATATTGATAGTCGGTTATTTAACTATGAATAGGCGTGTTCAACGTCACCAAATTCCAAATAATTTCCCAAATTATTTATTTTCCAAAAATATCTTTACTAGATGTATAATTTTCCACACTTCAACCGTTTGAAAACAAATTTTCAAATCATTTTTCACCTTTACAACTTTTGAAAACAAATTTCAATCATTTTCCTTACGCGAAAATACTTTCATTTCAAAATGGTTCATTTAACCCAATTAAATAAATCCTTAACGATTTACTTTATATTTACGTTCCAAATCCGTAAATTTTTATTCCCACAGTTCAAAAATAAATCAACGTTTATATTTAAACAAATTTCCCTTTCTTTTATAAATTTCATAGTGAATTTACAATTCCAAAATATGTATGAATATACGATTTCAAATCGATTTCTAATATTCATTTTCAATTTATCTTTAAAAGATAAAATCTCAAACATCTCACTTCATACTGGAAAACATTTCCATACTTATTTAATAATAAGTAATTCACAAATCCATTTATTTTCAACTCTTGGAAAATATTCAATATACTTAAATCGAAATTAAGTGTATATTTCATTCTTTAAGGAAAACAATCTCTTAACCACATTTATTTGGGCCAAAACGAATGTTACGTAAAACGTCATTACGACGACCCAAAATCACTAGTATAGGGATTCAGAATTAAAATAGGTATATAACTCCCAATACTATATAAAACATTTCCATTCGGAAATCATTTATCATATAATGCGGGAAGATCCGCTATATAATGCGGCGTAATAGAGTCTCATCTGCTATATAATGCGGGAAGATCAACTCCAAGTACATATATAATACCAATTCCAATCAAGATAGAATTATCGCGGTATATGTTTTCAATAAATAACATCTGCTTACTAACGGCGTATAATGTCTATTTTAACAATCAATAGATAATAATTTATCATCCAGGCATAAATCAACAATTTTAAATCTAACTATTTAAAATTTAAATTGAAACAATTCGATTGAGTGAGAAGTTCTCACCTCGCTCTCAATTCAATTTCCGCGTTAATAAAATTAAACGCGCGTTTAATTTTACCCGAAATTCTCACTAGCTCCAAACGATTCCAATCCAGTTCCATTCCATAGTGCTCGAAAAAACGAAGCCAACGCGACTTGTTTCGAGATTTTTCGACCTCGTACGAATAAGTTACGCTATTACAAAGTTTATACGATTTAAATAAAATTAACTTTTACAAATTTCTTTTTTATATTTTACCCAAAACATTTCTGGGCCACACGATTTTGTTCCTTAGATCAAAGCCGTTATCCCCTTCTTCCTCTCCCAGTTAACACGCATGGCAACCCATGTTGGCCGCCCCCTTTCAATCAATTTTCGCACCAACTACACCACGCTTTAGCTCGATCAGCTACTACCATTCAACTTGCCATCACACGAGCTACCACCACCATAGTTGCGGCAGAGCTCAGCCTTACCTTGCGCCATAGAATTGCGTGCGAAAGGCAGCCAAACGCGGCCAATTATCTCACGATCTACTCGCCTATTTTCGATCTCCACCGTTGGATATCTAGTTCGTGTTGTGATCTATAACTTTTATTTAGAAAGTTTCTCGAATTACTTGGTGGATTTGAAGAAATCGAGGGGGAAAGAAACGAGAATTTTCGGCCATTGTTTGCAAACTGGCGGCTAGGTCTTGAAATTAGGGTTTTGATAAATGTTTGTGAATAAAGGGTCCTTTTATATAAAACCAACGAAACACTATTCATCCCGGATTTTCCGAACTCCAAATCTCGTGCGGTGACCGGCGTTTCTAGGGTTTATCCCGCGTTCCGAACACATTGGAATAGGTTTCGGAAGCTAATTCGATCATCTATGCAAGTTACGGTAATAAACGATCAATTTAAATTAAATTGATTTAAACTAATTTCTACGCGTTTTGGCTTCCCCGTACAAACAGTAAATCTGATTGACACGAAATTTGAAACCATACAATAATATCACATTACGGATCCGATGAAACTGGTTTCGTTGAAATCCGAGACTGTTTAAAAAATGGCTATTTTAACTCGTCAATTAAATATTAAAATATTCAATTTTCACAATTTAACTTTAAATTCATTTTTAAAAGTTCTATAACATCATTATAACTCCAATATGATATAATAAAATTTTCCAAATCATTTTCAATCATATTAAACTCGATTTCAATTATTTCTTTCAACTATTAAATTATCGATTTAATTATCCAATTAAATCCAATTATTCGAAGTAAAATTTATTCGACTTCTAAATTTCAGTTATTAATATTTAAATTCAATTAAATATACAAATTTTAATTAACATAAATTCTGGGTCGTTACACACGCGATCGATCCCAGGTGATTTCGACTCGATCTGTGATTGATACGAATGAATTTTGTATCGATCAAGATCTTGTCCAATCGAGTCGAGATCGATCAGGAGCATTCTTTAGGTTGTACACAAGCTCATGTGAAAATTTGGTGGCATTTAGACTTGTAGATTGTGAGTTACAATCGATGCAAGTTCGTGTTCATCGGTCGGCTATCGCGTTCTTATCCACGTCTTCATCTCCATCCATTCGCATCGATCCACGTATGTTTGCCGCTCATTTCGTGTCGACTCCTTGTTATTGGTTCTGCCTTGTTCGTATCCATGCTTCTTCGTATCGACTCGAAGTATCCCATGTTGGTCGACACGAACGGTATTGATTCGAAGTAGTACATGTTGATTGATACGAACTATATCGATTCGAAGCATCCCATGTTGGTCGATACGAACAGTATCGATTTGAAGTTTACTGCTACGCTCCATCCTGATCGATATGAAATCATCGAATTGAAAATATCATCATGCGCCTATCTGTTCAATCCAAATTCATATTCACTGATTCGAAATCCACTTAACCTTTCTTCCTGATCGGTACGAACATCTTGCTCACATCCATAGGCATCGATACGAACAAGGCTACCTTAAGCATGCATCCATTAATATCTCGAACAAACGAACTCCGTTCGACTTGAAATTTGAAATATAGTCTTTTCTAGCCTTGTTCATCATTCCCAATCGATCCCGTCTTGATTGGAGCTCGGCCAAATTTTGACGCTTCAATCATAGCCTTGTTTCTAATCGATCTCCAATCCTAATATACATCCTTTCTAGCCAATCTATTGATATCCCAGCCTTGACCAAAAGGTGGGATAATAAAGTCAAACATTGTTGGGAGTTCTAGGCTGAGGAACTGTTAATCCTTTATACTCGTGACTTATGAATCTCTCTATTCCTCTCAAAATCTCTCCAAAATCACTAACCAATAAAGATAACAATGGACTTAAGCTAGAGATTGTCAAACAGCTATAAAAATTCTTATATGTTCTTTAATTTTCTTATATTAATTGATAGATCCAACCTTTTCAGTAGGTTTTTCGATGTTGTGTCACTTTTGGCATCAATAATAAGGCTATTGTAATTTTAACATGTATAAAGCTATTGCACGTCTAATATGCTATTGTAAGTATATTGCTATCGCATGTATGGTTATCGCAAGTATAAACCTATCACATGTATATCTATCGCAATACTAAAATTAAAGCTATTGCATGTACGTATCACGTTATCACATCTCTAATTCATAAGCTATCACATCTCTAAATTATATATTATCCTATCTCTGGATCATATGTTATCACGCATCAAATATATCTATTGTAGTATAGCTTTAGTTTTATCGCACATATAAAAACATAGCTATCACATGTCTATATTTAGTGCTATTGCACTTTTAAAAACATAGTTTTCGTACGTACAAAAATAGAGCCATTGCACTTATAAAAATCCATAGCTATCGCTAATATAAAAATAGTGTTATCACACACATAAAAGGGCAATTATTTATAAAATCGATTTTTTCTCCTTTAAAGTAATTAATTTTCACCAAATCTTTATGTCTATTAAATTTCTATTCGTTAACTAAAACTTTGTAGAATTCTTTTATGGAAATTTCAAACGGAAATTTCTCTTTCCTTTAAAACAATGATTAATATTATAAATAATTAATTATATCCCACTTAGAATTTAAAATTTTCCTTCATTAAATAAATCAAAACAATTCGAAAATACATGTGAAAAATCCTTGAAAATACTAAAATACAATTTTCTATTTTTTAACATATATAAAATTTTCATGTAAAATAATTATTTTTCATATTTCAAATAATTAAAATCCAAAATTAAATGTTTTCTCAAATTAAAAAATTTATATAAAATCCAAAAAAATTCAGAAAATTAAATACACATCTCCAAAATAATGTTTTGAACAACCCATTAAAATATCAAAGCATTTAAAGGTAATTAATTGGTTTTAAATCAAAAACCCTTCTAATTTATTCCATAATTCCTCATATAACATTCACATTCCATGCAAATGAATATTCCATCCAAAAACTTGTTTAGCATTATAAACCATTTTAGATTTCATATATATCTAAAAATAAACTCAAAAGTTAGGCATGATGATATCATTCACCTTGATTAGTTGTAGTATGGAGATATTTTCCTTAGCTTTCTGCTTCTAGTTGTTCTCCTTTTTTCTTAAATTTTAGAGGATTTAATGAAATTTAACTTTGTATTTCTTTTATTATCTTTTCTTTATCATGGCCAAAAATATATGGAAGAGGCAGAGAAGTGTTCAGGAAACAAAGTAAGGCCTTGTCTCCCTTTCCATATCCTTCTCAAAATTAATTAAATTGAATTCCTTTAATTTCTTCCTCGAATATAAAATCATTACTCCATTGTATTTAAATTACTAAAATGGATTATTATACCAAACCTCAATACTGTCACATTTTACCACATTATTGTTTATAATTATCAGTTAATTAAATTTACAGAATAATGTGTATTAAAAGTAGTAGTGTAATGCCAACATGTTTGGCTCAGTTTTTTGACAGTTCAGACTATGAGATTACAAGTCAAGAGTTTGACCTTCGAGATCAGCACTTGTTTGCAGTAATGAATCATGTTAAAAAATATTGTTGTTAAAAAATGCATCCGAAGAATGCATTAATTCACCACTACTCCACCGAGGTCTTTACATATAAGTAGGATAAACATTGAGGTGGTGTAGATCTTTTCAAATTGTTGTTAGTATTGGAGGGGATTGGATCATATGTAGAAAGGAATGTTGTGATTGGAGATGATTCTTTAGGCTTTAGTAAAAGCTAATGATATAACATTTTGAAAAATGCTAAAAGTCAACTAATCATAAAGAAGGGACTTCATTGATTGTCTATTGAAGAGGCAGTTGTCAGAGGGAACATGTCCATTTGGGGAACAACTACATTTCATGCTTCAATCATATCTCTTATTTTTCAAAGCAAAGCATATGATCCACTAAGAGATAGCCCATTCGAAGAGAATACTAAGCAATGAGAGTACTAAAGAAGCCATGAAAGGGCTTTATCGTATGAACATTAATGATTTCAGCAAAATTGTTTTTCTCCCAACAAAGTGATGGAAAATAGTCAATGGGCTTATTCCCTCTATAACACTTCCATAATTGAAAACCAAATGGGTTTAATTCAGTTGTTGGTCCTTGTTCACCATAACCCAATTAATTTCTTGTGATATAAGGAACTCGTGAGAAATGTGGATCTTTAGTTGTCGTTGTTTGGAAAAACCTAAGAAATCAAACTATGTGTCATCGATACTGGAAATAGTTTATGTATAATTGTTTGTAGAGTTTATCAAGCTCCCACTTACAAAATACAATCGAAATGGTAGGTTTATTTTTTTTAAGGATCGATGCATTATCTTTTTATTTCCTTGTATCGAAAATTTTTTGTAATAAATTTCTTAACAGTTAAATATAAATTGTTTCGATGACTAAGTATTTGTAATTTACTTAATAATTTACAAATATTAAATTATCATATGTTATACACAAAAATATCCACTTTACTTTTCCCAAGATCATGTCCAAAAATGCTCCTCGGACCAACGTTTAGCATTGTTAAAACTCTTACTCTAATAAATACTTAAATGCAACATTAGCTTCAATAATATTATTTGATATTTTCTTAAGATTGTTCCAGCTTTTCAAGATGCCACTTTTATTATCTTCAGGCATTCTAGATTTGATTACCTTATTATTATTGGAAGCTTTTCTCAATAGCATATAGATTTGATTTTAAAAGAAGATAGATAAGAGGTTGAAAAATAGATGATTTTTTTTCTTACAAGGAGAAAAACTTTGTCAGTAAACTTAATTACAAAAGTTCATATTTTTTCTTCTTTTTTCTTGCATCCAAAATGAGTGATTCCACCTCCATTTATTAGAGATTACATCTCGAATAAATGGTAAAGATTCACCTAATCTAATAGTTTTTCATAAATATCTCCTTAATAATCTCTTATACAATTTCAAATATATTGCATAAATATCTCCTAAATATTTTCTTATACAATTTCAAATATACTCCACAAATATGTTGCATATATCCTAGATATTTCCAAAAAGGAAAAAATTGGATTAACAAAATCAAATTTATTTTCAACACCACCTATAAACGTGATTTCCTAATACTAAGTAATGTTAGAAATCTTTGTATTTCACATGCTTCGATAGAAATGGAGATATTATCCAAACTTTCTTCATTACATTAACCTTCTTACCAAACGTCGATATATTCAATGCAAGTTCACGGATTCTTTCTTAACTCCTTTCATAATCCTCCATCATTATAATAGAATTCTCCAAAAATAAAGCAACTTCCATTTTTTCCAGTGTCATAAATTTTTAATGAGCCATATATGTTATCTCTGAATTCTTCCATAAATTCACATTTACGATCTTTGAACCATTCAATTGGATTATTTGTTTCCCAAATTTCACTTTTGCATTTCATTTCAAAATACATCATTTGAAAAATTGGTTTATTCCAAATTATATAAGCTTTTCTCACCTCTTTATTTTCATGATCATACAATTTCAAATATACTCCATAAATATGTTGCATACATTCTAGATATTTCCAATATGGGAAAAACTAGATTAAGGAAATCAAGTTCATTTCCAACACCTCCTATAAATGGGATTTCTTAATACTAAGTAATGTTAGAAATCTTTGTATTTTACATGCTTCGATAGAAATAAAGATATTATCCAAACTTTCTTCATTATATTGACCTTTCTACCAAATGTCGAGATCTTCAATGCAAGTTCACAGATTATTTCTTAACTCCTTTCATTTTGTCCTCCATCATTATAATATAATTCTCTAAAAATAAAGCAACTTCCACTTTTTCTAGTGTCATAAATTTTTAATGAGCCATATATGTTATCTCTGAATTCTTCAATAAATTCACTTTTACGATCTTTGAACCATTCGATTGGATTATTTGTTTCCCAAATTTCACTTTGTCTTTTCATTTTAAAATACATCATTGAAAAATTGGTTTGTTCAAATTACATAATCTTTTCTCACCTCTTTATTTTCATGATCATGAAATTCATCACTTGCCACTTTGGCTTCCACTTTGATCAATTCTGTTTCTATTTCTTTAACATTCTCAGCTTCCATTTCTTCGTATTTTTGCCCGTACATCAAATTTCCTCTATGCTTTTGAATTTCTTCTCCTGATTCATGTCTTCTTTAATGCCATCTCCTTTACTTCATACTTCTCGTCAACGGTGTCATCTTCGCTTACTTTACTATCTAAATCTTCTTCCTTTTCATCCTCTATGTGTTTTCCTTCTTCTCTCAATTTTTCCTCCTTAAATTTCAACAATTTTTCTACATCTTTTCCCTTCTCTTTATTCAATCTTTCCTCTTTCTCATCAATTAGATGTATTCTTCCATTATTTTTGCATCATTCTTTCCTTGTACTTCTTTAGAAAATATGATGATCCACATTTTCGAAGGTTTAAATCGACAATAATCCATACATGTCCGGCTTAAACAATCCGCAACATAGGTAATCAATGGGATTAATTAGGAAAAGTGAGACAAGAAGAAGAAAACAAACACAGAATTTCGTAGTGAAATGACAAAATATAACAATCAAATAAACAATTCGTGAAGCTTTTTATATTATATATTTGATTATATGAATACAACATTTATCATAGTTATATATATGTCAGGGATAAATAATATAATGCAGCAGACAACATGATGCGGGAATGATAATAGTAATAATATACCAAATCTTCTTCTTCGTCCCCCAAAGAATAATCTTCAATGCGCTGAAAAACTTAGGACTGATCTGAGCGTAATGAAAAGACAAAACACTCGAGTCAGGACTAAAACATCCTTATGTGAGTCAAATCGATATCACATAACATGAGTGTAATAGCGTTAGAGATGTTTACGGGAATTCACATCTCCTATCCAGCGTATAATACGCATGCAATAACTCAAAAGATGTTACGAGATTCTCCATCTCTTAAGGATCCGTCAAAACATAATATGTAGTAGAATACGCTAAATACATAATGTCTAATCAGTAAAATAAATATTTTTCTTAGCGTTAAGGCTTTACATTGATCACCCTTAAGGTGTGTGTAAGCATTGGCGTACAGTTTGAATTTTACACAACCAGTGGCACGTCGGTAGTCAGTGATGCGCCATGATACGACAACGCTAAACCAAAATCATAGGGGTCTCGAATATAGATAAATGTATGATAAGGCATGTGAGGCAATGCCCAAGGTAGGATACCACCAGTTTATCCTTCCCTATTGGAGGTAACCCCTAACGGCCCACCGCGTCCCACACTCCCAAAATCCGAGGATGCACACCAATCAATAACAATGTTATGATAGTAATAGGAAGAAGTGTGTCTGCTAGAAGTAGCTAACCTCATTGGCCGGTACGTCTCTTGTTTTAGTCATTTCAAATTGGCACAACTATCAGGCAATTCATATTTACTTATTCATATTTATTGACCTACTTCTTGAAGTTTATATTTATTTATTTAACAATATTCTCTTTATATTCAATTTTTTCTTATTAAATAATTCATAAAATTAACAGTATGATATTTATTATAACCACTTAAATTATTGTTTACAAACATCCCTTTATCGTACTTCATTTGAAACATTTCTCTTACTTTAGTTGGATTCGCTTGCATAATAGTTCATTACACATTTATTAACAATTTAAACTTTCAACATTCAGGTAAGTTTTATGTATGTTTTTTTATGGAATGCAATTAGTATTATACAAATTAATCCCATTCATTTTAAATTAACAAGAATGTTCAGCAATATAAACTTGTTCAAATTCTATTGCTCTTTTAATATATGCGTTACAACTTAATCTCTATGTTAACCATTTAATTTGATTTCTTAATCCTCATGTTTTAGAAATTTCCAATTATTCAAATATTTTGTTTCACTTAAATAATTTGCAACTATTAATTTTACGGAACTTAAGAATTTTTATACCGGGTCCTTTCAAATCTTTTTGAAATAAATATATACACTTATGACCTTTTTATATATCAAATCATATGTTTGGAGTTCAAACCAAAATCAGTTTATCAAAACAATTTTGTAGCATAGCTACTATTGGTCTCCCCACTTCGAGATTCAAAAATGAAAGTCGATAATGCTGGAGTCATCATCGAAATTATTTTCTAACGATAAAAGAAGGGAGTACTAAACTCACTTCTTTTAAATTCCTTTGAATAATTTTTCAAATTCATTTTGAAAATTTTCTATTTGAAAATACTTTCAAATATTGCTAATATTATTTTTCAAAAATTTTGAAAGCCAGTTCCTAAGCATGGAATTTAAATTTCTCAGTTTCTTAGTTTAAATTCATTTTATTTGCCAATCATATTTTATAAATCACATTTATACAGTTTCATTTTCTTATAATCATACAACATCTAATAGTTTAGGAATATTAACTAATCAACCACTAAATGGTACAATTGATTATTATCATTTTCTTATAAACAACATCTCAACTATCTAAATTTTCGAAAAGGCTATATATATTATTTTTTATAAAATATGATCCTAGGTAATTTTATTTCATTTACCGATTTTGAAAACCATATTGTGTCTGTTTGCCTTGTTTAGGTGTTTTGGAGTTCATGCTGATAACGCTAATCAATTAAATTAATTAGAACATAAAATTCAAACTTAACAAAAAAACAACGCAACACAACACAATTTTATAACACTAACAAATATGCTCTCTCCTATATACACTAACACTCATTCTAGGGTATTACTAGCACTATCTCTAATGAGTTAATACCCCCACAATGCCAAGGTTATCGCTAAACTAAAGCTCTGATACCAATTGTGACGATCCATATTTCGGAAGGTTCAAATCAATGAAAATTCACACACTTCGACTTAAACAATCCGGAACATGGATAATCAAGGAGGTAAATTAAGAAAAATAAGAAAGGAAGAAGAAAACTAACACAGAATCTCACAGCAGAACGATAAAATATAATAATTAAATAAACAGTTCATGAAGCTGTTTATATTGTACATTTGATTATAATATATACAACATTTATCAGAGTTATATATACATCAAGAATAAATAAAATAATGCACCAGAAAGCATGATACGGGAATGATAGTATACCAAATCTTCGTCTTCGTCCTCCAAAGAATAATCTTCAGTGCGCTAAAAAACTCAGACTGAACCGAGTGTAATAAAAAGAAAAAACATTCAAGTCAGAACAAAAATATCCTTACGTGACGCAAATCGATATCACATAACATGAGTGTAATAGTGTTAGAGATGTTTATGTGCTTTCACATCTCCTATCAATGTATAACGTGCGTTCAATAACTCAAGAGAGGTTACGGGATTTTTCATATCTTAAGGATCCGTCAAAATATTATATGTAGTAGAATACGCTACGTATATAATGTCTAATAGGGAAAATAAATATTCTTCTTAGTGTTTAGGCTTTTTATTAATTCCCTTAACACGTTTTTAAGAATTGGCATAAAGTTTGCATTTGACACAACCAATAGCATGTCGGTAGTCAGTGATGCACCATGTTATGACAACACTAAACCAAAATCATAGGGGTCTCGTATAAGGATAAAAGTATGACAAGGCACGTGAGGCAATGTCCAAGGTAGGATACAGCTAGTTTACACTTTCCAGCTGATGCTAACCCCTAACGGCACACCTTGTCCAACACTCCCAAAATCCAAGGATGTGCACCAATCAATAACAATGTCATGATGGTAATAGAAAGAAGTGTGTCTGCTAGAGGTAGCTAACCTCATTGGCCGGTATGACTCCTATTTTAGTCATTTCAAATTGACACAACTGTCAGGCGAATCCATCATCATTCTCTTTCTTCAAATCTAGCAAACGACTCCAAATCCAACCACTTCGTTCTCGAATCTTCTCAGTGTACACAGTTGTTAAAGTGGTTCCAATATTGACAGAGAGTATGCCAATAAGCGGCTTTGGCCTCTTTAACAAACAAACGTCTTTTCACACACTGGTTGGCACTTTTACATTTTGAAACAATTCGTATTTGATATCACAATATCATATTCACTTCAAAATCAAATTCATTTAGAAATCAACCTATTTACCTCAAAAATCATTCAGTTTGATACGTCATTTTCACTTGAAAATATCATTTCACGCCAATATCTCGATTTCACTTTCAAGATCTTTTCGAGTTTAGATTTAGGTTATAACTTCATTTTAACCCGATTCGCATTTAAATCCATGATTTAAATATAAACATTCCAACTCTAACCATTTTATTTTTTATAAAATAGTTTGAATAGTTTTAAAATATTTTAAATAGTTAAAATAGTTCAGTAGAAAAGAGTTCGTATATTGAAATGGTTTTTATAGAAAATAGCTTGGTAACTTAATTTGTATATTTAAAAAGATAGAATTTAATAGTTTGTAGTAAAATAATTTATTTGAAAATAGTTTCAAAGTCAGACTGATTCAATTCCAAATTTCCCAATTCAAATCACTTTCAATTTCCATTTCCATTTAAATCAACTCAATTCCAATTTCAATTTGAATTAACATTGATTCCAATTTTAATTCAAATCAATTCCAATTAATTTCAATTCTATCCCAATTTGAATTAATTTAAATTCAATTCTCAATTTTAACCATTTCAATTAATATAATTTCTAGTTCGATTTCAAAATATCCATTTAAATTACCGAATTCAAATTTAATTTCAATCTTCAAATATAGATTCAAATCTGAAAATAAATTCCATTCTCGAGTCTAAATCTATATATCCAATTATATTAATTTTACCTAGCAATAATTCAAAGTTCAACAAATCAATTTCTGAAGTTCAAATCATATTTTGATTTTAACTTCAAATCTCAAATTTCATTTTTAAACAATTTCATTTAACCAATTCTGATTCCAACATTTTGAGCTCAATTTTGAAAATAATTCGATTTCCACTTCAATAAATCAAATTCAATTAAATAATTTAATATCAAAAATTTAAAAATCATTTAATTTAACTAACCCGGTGTCCATATATAATTTTCTATCCTATGGCTAAGTGATTAGTCATTCCAATTTAATTTCAGGGATGGATATATCATTTCAATCCAAATCACAATGTCATAGGTATATATCATTTCAACCTATTTGTTAATTTATTTGAAATAATTCAATTTAAAATTTATATACTGTAAATAATTTACTAGGTGATGACATGATATATATATATATAAACTTCCAGTCATTCAAAATATCAATTAATTGGCATCCATCACAATCAATCATCTAAACAGCCAATAAATTACATCAATTAACCAGTTATCAATAATCAAAAACTTTTACTAGCAGTTTATTTCAAATTTCCATATAACTGTTAATTCAAATTTTCAAACATATAAATTTCTATATCGATTTCTATATTTACTTAAATTCACCAAACAACAGTCAATAATTTAAATCACTTCAGAATTTCAATTTAACTAATAAAAAAATAATTTGGTATGTCGTGAGCATTATAAAACACTCATCCTTTATTTGAAACTGAAATTATTTTAGCTCCAAATAAGTCCCACTTTAATCCAATGTCGAAGTCTTCGTCGATACGATTGCAACGTGATTTGATTCGTCCTAAACGGACCTCGCCTGCCAAAGTTATTATTTTATTAATATAACTATTTTAATTAATATTTAAATTTAAAAAATTAACTGAACAAACATTTCACCTCACTGCTCACTGACTCGTATGCAATCACCTTCCCAGCATAATCCATCACGTACGCGATCCATGCATATGCGGTCGACACCACGACCAATCGGAGATTGATCGATACCCATCACTAAGTGCGCCTCTGCCCCCTCCTCCATCACGCCAATTGCTGACCACCCCGCTACCATAGAACAAGTACAAAACCAATCCCTAAATGCTTGTCAACCCATGTCATTTCCGCCTCCGTCAACGTGTGACGAATGAGAGTCGCCTTCCTCCTCCAGCAAGCAGCGACCGTTCGATTGATTTTTTTTTTATACGATTAGCGGCTATGAAGTGAACGTGGAAAGATGCATGAGAGGTAGACAAGCAGTGGGTATGAAGGGTAGACAAGAAGTCGACGGCTTGTACAAAAAGTCTGAAGAAGATGAGACAGAAATATATTATTATAATAATTAAAAAATATCTCGCTTATAAATGCCTGAAATTTCGAACTCCAAACGAAAAGCGCCGCCTGACATTCAAAATGTTTTACCCCCATTTCGAACACAATGAAACTGGTCTCAAGTCCTAATTCGATCGTATGCAAAAGATAGCTTTTCAAACCAAATTATTTTAATTAATTTTTGAAATTAAATTCTACGCGTTTCAAGCTCGCACTGCCAAATGATAAGTCTGATCGAGACGAAACATGAAATCCTATAAAAATTCACTATCACGGATACGATTCACTGGTTTCATCGAAATATGAGACAGTGGCTAATATGGCTATTTTTACTTGTTAATTAAAATATAAAATTTCCAGTTTCTAATTATTCATTTTTAAATCCAATTTTAAAAGTAAACAATTTTCATTCAAATTTAAATAAAATTAAAATCAACTTTTGACTTCATTTTCGTTCATATAAAATTCAGAATTCAATTGTTCGAATAATTTCTAATATCAAATTTTAACAATTTAATTATCCAACAAATTACATTAATAATCATTAAATATCTATTTCTAACCATTTTTATCTAATAAGCATATTAAATTTAATAATTTAAAATAATTAAGAATACGGGTCGTTAGAATAAATTTCATGACTCTTTTGCAGAACTTTCTCCAAGGATATGATCGTACCAATTTCATCGACGTTTTCACTCATCACAGCACGAGCATGTTAATAACTACATCATAATTTCACAAAAGCATTCTTGTCTATTTGCGACATGCTCTTTAAATCACCCGGCCATCCATTACTATTTTCAATGATCTCCCATAATCCATTGCCTTGCACCTGTACTTTGGATTAATCTCCAAATGCCACGATGCCCTTCGTCAATTCATTAAGCTCCATGAACATGCTTTTTCTTCCGCACATATGGTTGCTTTCACTACTATCTAGGTACATTTATTATCCTCATCTCTTTCATTTTCCTTGTAAGCTAATAGTAAGGTACCATCTTCTTAACATTGTTTTTCAACATAATTGGTCTTCTCTTCAACTTTATTATTGTTTGAAGCTCTACATTCAAGAAGTAATTTCAAAATTTTCACCATTTTAGCATTTGACCTATGATTTGTCATACGTTGATTTTGAATTTCCTCTCCCACAATCTCTTATTGATCTTTCTCCTCTTTACTTGTTGTTGTCATTATTGTTGTCATTGTTGGGGTCTCTAACCTCGTCTATATCCATATCCATGACCTCTTCCTCGTTCTTGAACACAACCTCGCCTTGGTTGGCTTCGATGGCTTTCTTTCTTTTTTGAATCAATCCATGTCTTGATCACTTGCTCCACAATCTCTTTCTTCTTCTTTTCCTTTTCTTCATAAGCTTGCAATGAACAAAGAGGTTCATCTATTGCCATAGCCTTCAAGTATTTGTCTCTTCAATAATGGTGATAATTCGAACTTTGAATCTAATGATCTAGGAATCTTCTCCATAACATTTACATCATTTAAATTCTCACCATTTCTTTTTTAGGTTATTAGCAACCATTAAAACTCTTGAGAAGTAACCAAGGACAATTTCTCCTTCTTTTATATTCAAAGTTTCAAACTCTCCTCTTAAAGTTTGAAGACATGCCTTTTTGACTTGGTTGGCTCCTTTGTAAGACGTTCGAAACTTCTTCCATGCTTCTTTGGTTGACATTGATGCTGAAATCTTTTCAAATTATCATCATTCAATGCTTGATAGATTAGATAACGAGCCTTCTTATCTCCTATCTTTGAGTTTATCAAACTATCCCTTTGATTTTGAGATAGACTGTCTTGATTCTCTTGTTCAATGTAGCCTTTCTCGACTATCTTACATACATCGTGTGCTCCAAAGAGAGTCATCATTCTTAAACTTCAATTTTCATAATTGACCTTGGTGAGCATTGAGGCTTGTAAGAGAACACCGCTATTCGCCATCTTTATAGGAGGATCTTCAAGCTCTGATACTACTTTTTCGGAATTTTTTTTTTGCAATAGCAAATAGATTTGATTTTAGAAGAAGATAGATAATAGGTTGGAGAAGAAAAAAGATTGTTTTTCTTATAAGGAGAGAAAAACTTTATTACTAAACTTCATTACAAAATTTCATATATTTCTTCTTCTTTTTTCTTCCATCCAAAATGAGTGAATCGCCTCTATTTATAGAAGTTTACAGGTCAAATAAATGATGAAAATTCACTTAATCTAATGGTTCTCCATAATATCTCCTAAATATTCTCTTCTATAATTTCAATATATTACATAAATATCTTCTAAATATTCTCTTACACAATTTCAAATATATTGCATAAATATCACCTAAATATTTTCTTATACAATTTCAAATATATTCCATAAATATCTAGCATATATCACGGATATTTCCAATATAAAAAAAATCTAGATTAACAAAATCAAGTTTATTTTCAACATTATTAGGTGTGGCTCGCATTGTAATTAGAGTGGTTGCGTGGATTGAATAGGTTAAAAGTCCTACAATGAATGATATTTGAAATAATCATGGTGTATATATAGGATTGGTGGCATGTATCATTAGGGAATTCCTTTTGTTACAATATGTTGTCAAGACCAGACTATATGTCTGATGGAAGGCGATGAAAGAATGTTTAATCAAGACGTCGGTGTAGGAGACTTCGTCCGTTGACTCCCATTAGACATGGTTAAATATATGCATATGGAACATGGGAATGACAAAACTCAACATGGTATTAGAGCTCTATGGTTCGAGAGACCAGTAGGATGGAATGTGACTGAAGCATGGCTCCATAATAGCTTGTGCATGGGATGCTCGTTAAGGTGGAGATATGGTTAAGCAGCCTACTTTCTTTGCTTATGAGAACTTGAAGTAGCAGCTTGATCCTACTACGAAGAGGACTCGATATAACTCCAAAGGTGACTTGAGCAATGCTCACCAAAGTGGAGATAGTTAGGTTTGGCTCGTATTATAAATAGAGTGGGTGAGTAGATTGAATGGGTAAAAAGTCCCACATTGTAGGATATTTGGAATATTAGTGGTATATGTGGGATTGGTGGCATGTAATATTAGAAGATTCCTTTCGTCACAATGTGTTGTCAAGAAAAGATTATATGACCAATGGGAGGTGATGAAGGATGTTCAATCGGGACACCGGCATAGGAGACTTCGACCGTCGACTCCTGCTAGACACGGTGAAGTGTATGCATATAGAACATGGGAATGGCGCGCGAAACCCAATAGTCTTAAGATTGTTCAAGCTTTTTAAGATGCTATTTCTTTTTCTTGATTGCATTCTAGCTGTCGGTGCATGACATTTGCCTTATTGAAATGACTAGGCTACTAGGTATGCTTTATTCAAAAAATTGTTAAATGGAGAAATGATTTCGATATGGGGAATGAAATATAAGGGAAGCCCTAAAAAGAAAAAAGATGTACAAGGAAAAATATATTTATCATATACTTGATTTCATATTCAAAATTATAATGGTTACTTCCAACAATGTAATTTCCATTTCCTTTCTTTTTGATTTTTTTTAGAATTTCCTTTAATTTTTGAGTTGTTAAGTACCGCAATTAAGTTTTTCAAAGACGTATTTTTTGTAACATAAACACTCATTCACTTTAGTAGTCATTAAGACGACGTTAAAATATCTCTAAAACATCAATATCATAATATTCCTTGACTACAAATCTCATTAATTAGAATAATAATATTGAATAAAAGAAAGCTATTGATATTCATATCATGTTGAGTTAATGAAGATTGGATTAATGGAGATTGAGATGTGAATGATTTTTTGTAGTGAATAAAAGCATTGGAAAGAAAAGAGAAAGCAAAATAGATATGAGAAAAAAATTAGTTCATTAATTTTGTTTTAGCTTTTCAGTGGTATTGAATGATTTTCTTTCTTGTTAACAAAATTATTTAATTAAAGGAAAATGCATTTCTTTTAAATCTAAATTACTTCTCTTTTCAAAGTTCTCTTTTATGTATTCATCTTTAATCTTTTTAGCTTTCTATCTTTCATGTCTTTTGGTTTCATTAATTTGATATCTAATTAATTGCAAATATTTATTCTGCTTAATTGCTTTACTTAGCATTTGGATAAAAATAGATCCACATAAATTGATGTAAACACCACTAATCTACTAACAAAAAGACGCATCATCTTATTTAGCTCAACTTCAAAGAAAAAAAGAATAGGTATTAGAGATATGAAAGTATGCGGCTATGTCATCTCAAATATTAGAATATGGGTACAAACAGATGCTGGTTCGTTCACCAGAGAAGCCCATGAAGCAGCAAGGCCCAAAATCATTTTAAACTATTGTAATAGCTGTTTGTACTAGTCACAACTTGTATATATAGCATTGTTTATGTATCAGTTTATATAATAAAAAAGCTTTTGATAATAAAACTACAACATTTCTTTCATGGTATCAGAGCCACCCTACCTAACGGCGATTGTGCCTTGCCCAAATCATCTCAGAATTTGAGTTCATCATTGATTGATTGGCTGCACTTAAACATCCTCATTAGCATATTCATCATTTGAGAGATGTATTTCATATTCAAGATTCATCCCACATCAATTTTGTCATGCCAAAGATCACTCAGTCAGAGAAATCTCATCACTCTTATGATCTGGCTGCATCTTGATCGTTAGAAAAGTCTCATTTAAGGCTTTTCATCATCTGATTTCACCACTATCTTGGGCTGCACACAGTTTTTGAGCGGTCTGCCTCGCCAAATCCCTGTAATTTCTCGTTCTCTCATTCAAGATCCGAAAGAATCAATTGCTGCCTCTGTAATTCATCATTCTGGCCAAAGAAAATGATGCATACTCGGTATCCTCCAAGACTGATGCAAATGCAACTTCATCAACAACTAAAATATCCACCATGTCAATCAAACCCCAAAGGTCAGATTGTTACCACCCAACTTGATGAAAATAACTATTTGCTTTGGAAATTCCAAGCAGAGACAATAGTAAGAGGATGTGGGCTAGAAAGCTACATCAATGGGACAGTCTCTATTCCAGCAAGAATGACTGTAGATAAAGATGGTAAATTGACAAAAAATTAAAAATACATCATATGTCAAAGGATAGATAGTTTATTATCATCATAGTTACTATCATCTATAAGCGCAAGCCTGTTATCTCAAATAGTTGGTTACAGTTCATCCTATGAGATATGGACAACCATTGAACAGATTTTCAACTCATAATCTACACCAAGAATCATTCACTATAAAAGACAACTTCAAAATATCGGGAAGTAAATCTGTCAATGAGGGACTATATATCAAAAATAAATTCATATTGTGATCTTCTTGATATTGCAGGACACAAGATATCTGAAACTGAGCAGATCTTAACCATTCTAAATTGTTTAGATCAAGATTATGAATTGGTGGTTGCAATAATATCATCAAAAGAGACTTTACCAAATCCGCAGTATGTTTACTCCACATTGCTTGAACATGAAGGAAGAGTTAAGCAAAGAAAAACAAATGAAAATGAATACACTGTCAACTATGCATCCAAAAGCTGAAATAAAAATCAAGAAAGAAAAAATCCAAGAGGAAACAAAGAAAATCAAGAAAGAAAAATCCAATAGGAAATCAAAATCAAAGAGGCAGAGGTAGAGGAGGAAAATGGAAGAATAATAATAATAATAGAATGAAATGTCAAATTTGTGAAAAACTAGTTATATTGCCAACAAATGCTATTTCAGAGTCAATTCAGAATTCAATGTAAACCAGCAACCTTAAAATAATCAAAGAAACTTCAATCCAAATGTGAAAACTGCTTAACTAAGTTAGCAACCAAGAAGTCAATCAGAGAATCAAGAAATCAACAAAATGACTCAAATAATCTTACCAAATCAGATGGACTGGTTTGGGAAGAGTGGTACCCAGACTCGGGTGCTACAGATCACATCACCTGTAATGTATGGAATCTTAATCTTGGTACTAGAGACTACACAGGTACGCAAATTGTTCATATGGGAGATGCGAAGCTATAAGTATATCACATGTTGGTAATGGCAATATTAAAGGTAAGAGACACTCTACCTTAATAATCTATTAAGAGTTCCTAAGATAAAAAAGAGCTTGCTAAGCGTTTCATAGTTTGCTAATGACAACAATGTATACTTTGAGTTTCACCCTAAACTATGTTTAGTTAGAGACTTACTAAGCCAAGATGTGTTATTACAGGGTAAAATGGACAATGGGCTATACAATTTCAGCACTGACAGGTCAAGAGATGGATATGTTAAGGAAAAGTGGTGCAATAACACTAAATCTATAGTAGCTAATAGTAGAAATGTATTTGATCTATAGCATTGTAATCTGGGTCACCCTAGTTTTAGTATTGTAAAACAAATACTAAGAGATAATGGAATTTCTTTTGAAAATTTATCTACTCCTTATGTTTTCACACACTGTCAACTTAGCAAAAGTCACAAACAACCTTCCACATATTCTCTTACCAATTTCACTTCACCACTTGAACTTTTAACAGCAGATCTATGGGGACCTACCCCAGTAGATATAGATTATGGTTTCAAATATTACCTATAATTTGTCGATGCATACTCCAGATTTACCTGGATATATTTTCTCAAAACAAAATCAGAAACTCATAATGTATTGATTCAGTTTATCACATTAGCAGAGAAACAAACAAACAACCGCCTAAATATTTTTCAAAAAGATGGAGGTGTAGAATTTAAAAGCTTAAAGGACTACTTTC
The DNA here is from genome assembly GCA_030765085.1 of Allium cepa. Classification (NCBI taxonomy): domain Eukaryota; kingdom Viridiplantae; phylum Streptophyta; class Magnoliopsida; order Asparagales; family Amaryllidaceae; genus Allium; species Allium cepa. The sequence goes on from CM060932.1 coordinate 380,335,921, forward strand.
AAAAAAAAGGAATTATACACACAACAACTTTCCTACACGCTTCAGAACAGAATAGTATAGTTCAAAGAAAGCACAGACATATTGTTGAAACAGGTCTGACTTTATTGGCACAGGGGTCTATGCCTAAGAAATTCTAGCCAGATGCATTTGCAACATCGGTATATCTAATTAACGTTTACCAACCAGGGTATTAAAGCATAAGAGACCAGCAGAATTGATGTTCAATATAAAACCAGACTAAAAAAGTCTGATGGCATTTGGATGCTTAAGCTTCCCTTATCTTAGACCCTACAATACTCACAAACTAAGTCTCCGGACTGCTCCTTATACTTTTCTAGGCTATGCTAATAATGAAAAAGGCTACAAATGACTTAGCAATAGTGGTAAGTTATTTATATCCATACATGTTGTGTTTAATAATAGAAATTTTCCTTTTGCAGATGAGGAAATCAAACCAACTCAAAAGATTTATAATCCAAGAGTATAAATCCCATCCATACCTGTACTTTCAGACTGTATCACTGAGGACAAAGATAAGGATGATCAAGGAACATCTAGACAACAACTCACAATATCTGACACAAGATCAGGTCACAGTGCAACATACATTCCTGATCACTTCATCTAGTCAATTCAAGGCAACTCTAGCCCTATAGGAGACTCAAAGCATGATGAAAACCAGTCATCGTGTTCTCGATCATCCAATCAGGCCAATAGAAATCAGGAAGAGATACTATCAGAAGAGAACATCATATGATTACTAGAGCCAAAAGTGAAATTTTCAAACCAAAAATATATACGGCATCAAAAAGGCGGTCAAACATAAGGAGTGGAGAAAAGCTATGAATGAGGAATACAATGCTTTAATAATATATCAAACTTGGAGCCTTGTAGCACCACCTAGTCAGAAAAACATCATTGCATGCAAATGGACTTACAAAATCAAAAGGAACCCAGACGAAACCATATCAAGATACAAAGCCAGACTAGTTGCAAAAGGGTATACTCAGCAATATGGATTTGATTTTAGTAAAACATTTTCTCCAGTTGTAAAGAAAAATAAAATAAGAATCATATTAACCCTAGCATTACATAAACTGTAACACCCCGCATTTTTAGATAATTAAATAATCAAATAATGATGAATAGTGAAAATAAGCATTTTTTGAATTTTCAGAATATGACCTCAAAACTTATACCATTGTGTTTGTAGCGATTTTTTGATCAGTTTCCATGTATAACTTGTCGAAATTTGAGTTAATATGAAGAAGTTACGAGAAGAATAAGAAATCAGAATTAAAAAAAGAGTAAGAAAGCACAAGGGTCGACCAATAGGTCGACCCGCAAAGCAACCAGGCCGACTCATAGTCCAACCCACGTGTAGCTCTGGACGAGAAATCCCAAGGACATGCCGCAGTCTTGTAATCTGATTTTCGCGCGATCTGAGGTGTTGTTTTCTGGATCCAACGATTCGCAGCGAGCCTGTAACATGGTTGCACAAGATTCAATCAGAAAATCTGACGGTCTGAGATTCCCAAACTCCACTATAAATAGAACCCTAGGCCTTGTTCTTTTTTCACAATCAGATTTCTCCCAGTTGGGTTCATTGCCTGAGGCTGAACCCTAAACAGAAAATATTTCTAAGTAGAATATCTTTTTAATAAAAATATTAGACGCTTTAGAAGGGGATCCAGGAAGGCTATGGAGTAAAGCTAAGGATGATATGTGAGTGGATTTAAATTATATATCTTTTATGTTTATGATATATATTATCGTTAGATTCCCGTTAAATGTTTTAATTCAGTATTTGAACTAATTTTAGTAAATAATTATATTAGTTAGTTATGTTGAGACTGTAAATTTTATAAGATAAGTGTACTTATATTTAAATATTATTTATATAGAGAAAGAAAGGAATCCAATTAAATATAAGCAATATTATGCTTAAAAGTTGTAAAGAAAGGCATAAGCGTAAAAGCGAGAGATTTGCAGTAAATTATGTTAGAACTGGAAAAATGAATAAAAAAGGGAAAATTTAATAACTTGATTTGAAAGTTAGTGATTGACTAGTTGGTTGACTTAGAAAAGGGAATACATCCCCATAGTTTAATATTTTAAAAATAATACTAAATGTAATTGCAAGAATAAAAGTAAAAAAATTGGAATTAGTGCAAAATAGAGACATTACTGTATTTTGCATTACCCAACAATTAAAGAAACAATAAAAGAAATATCTTATAGTTACGAGTTATTTCTTATAGCATTATTTGGTATTAAAGTATGAAAATGGATTTTTAGCACAGCTTTTGTAACCAACCAAATAGAATAGAACTACTTCCTAGAAAAAAAGATAATAACGCGAAGTGTTAAAGAAATTAAAGAAGAAGAAATAATCAAGTTAATTATTTAACAAGACTTGAAATAATAAATATAAAATGTGGTTAGATCTGCATTTATTGCATAGATAGTAGAGTAAAAAAGTAAAGCAGTTATTATGATAAGTAATTTATGACCACCTGACATAGTCCCAAGCTAAGTCTGTCATATAATTTAAGAGAACTAAAGAGAATTTAGTATCATAGTAAAAGAAGACAGACTATAATAGAAAAGAGACACTTGCTATTACATTTATAACTTGTAGGTTATAAAAGAAAGAAAAGAATATAGAAGTGACAATTGCAAGTATAATTGTGATACGTAGGTTATAATTAAAAAGAAAGAAATAGAAGAGGCTTATTTTATCAAACTTAGATCTTGGATCAAGTTAATAAGCAAGAATAATAGTAGTGGCCCGTACCAGCAGCATTCCTTTTAGGTTTGGGACTGATGGTCTCATACATGGGTGGGGATGGGCATGTTGATTAGGGTAAATAAGTGGCCAACAGAATAAGAAAAGTAAAATAAACGCAAGTAAAGATTAGACATAGGGTTTAATAAAACGGTAAGGTGCGTTTGGAGTAGCCCAAAAGAATCTGGATAAAGAGCCTAACAAAGTAGTTCATCGTAGATTTTTAGTACAGATAGAGCACGTCCAACTTAGTTATATTGGGCTAGAAGGAAGTACGAGACTTTAATGGGACATGGGGATACTTTAGGATTGCCCTCCAGGGTAGGCCTAACGAAGCTGGACTCCCGGAGACAGGTCTATAGGTGTTCCATCAAAAGAGTATGCCTTGATTTCATTTGCATTGCAGGCCTAACAAAGAGGGTCTTTATAGGCAGTGAAAAGGTTGATGATGGAGTAGGATATTCGTATGACACCGTACTCTAGTTTGCGAGTAGGCTATAGTGGGCAAGACCCAAAAGGATAGTCGCATGCAGAACTCGGCCATCATCAGTCAGAGCGAGTTCGGGAAAAACTAGAGTTAAACCAACAGGCCAATGATTCTTTCACTATCGAGACAATGGATGAGGGGCACAACCAATTGGATGTTTAGATTATTTATCGTAGGGCACAACCACTTAGCCCTTAAAAGGTCATTAGTTGAGGGGGGGGGCTGCGTGGGGCCATAACCACGATGAGAAAAGAGACAGACTAAGTAGAATATCTATATTGTAGGCCTAACGAAGCAGACCTTTATAGATATAGAAATCCATGAATGAATTGCGTACAAGGTAGACCTTGTTGGCGGAGTTCGGGGGGTAGACAGAACGATTTCGTGTAGTCCTCGAGATACGCACTAGATGCACTACAACAAAACAGCTATTTTACAACGGGCAATGCCCGTTGTAATATGGATTTCGCAACGGGCATGCGCCCTTTGTATTAGGCCTCGTTGTTACAGGTCGACCATATTTTACAATGGGCAATGCCTGTTGTAATATGGATTTCGCAATGGGTAAAACCCGTTGTAATAAATGATATTGCAACGGTTTCTGACTGTTGCAAATAAATGCAAATTTAAAAATAAAATTACAGCAACATTCATACAGTACATCCATACCAATTAATTCACTACAGTTTTCACCAAAATTAAAACGCCAAAATGAATGATTATGTAGTTGAATTTGGAACTGCAAAGGTGCTAGATACGCATATAGTACAGGAACATCAATCACAAATATACAAAATAAAACAGAATATTTCACTTATATGCTAATTAAATTAGTAAACGTTAAAACATTTTCAAGTATCCACAATAAAAATAAATAAATTGCAATGCTAATGCGATGTACAATCCATCCATGCAAGAAAGGATCATCAATTAACGAAACAATTACATAGAAAAAACACTAAAGACTCTAAGCCATTACCTTCACCTCTACAACGCCAACTCTTTCTCCTTCATCTCCAGCTTCAGTTTCATCATCCATGGCAGCAGAAAACTCTTCTCACATCGACATACAGGAAAGGATGCTTGTTTCGCAAGCCACATATCAATACATTGCGAGTGAAACACGTGTCCACATGTTGGAATTACCTTGACGCCCTCACCATCTTCAAACTTATTCAGACAAATGATGCAGCCTTGAGTTCCGACGTTCATCTTTTTGTTATAACAAGACATGGGAAGTGATACATGCGTTGTCGGTGCCTAAGGTGAAATAATAGAGTAAGTATCAGACTAAATTTAATCATGCTGGTTTTTATACATCTGAAACATGGATATAACCAAGACAAGCAAAGACATTTTTTTTATTTCAACCAAGAGAAACAGTGACAAAAATTCAAATGAAACAAGATAATATATTTATTAATAGCACAAAGAGTTGTCTGAACTATAGAATTTGTTTGTTGTTCATTTTTTTCTTAAAATAAAAAAAGTAGAAAACATAAAAAATCTAGAAGAATAATACCTGGGAACATCATTCGTACAGGAATTGATAAACCGTTCTGCTCCTGAATATTTGATCATATTTAAAACTTGTAAAATAAATGACATAGGTGAGTTGTCTGGACTAAACTGAATTGTACATGGATAAACAACTTACACGCCCATCAAGCCAAAATCAAGACTAAAGTTCGTATGCTAAATAGTACAAACATCTTGTGACGACCCAGAATTTTCAAGCATTTAAAATCAGGATATTTAATTGATTTTAAATATTCAATAAAGTAATTTTAACTTAAATTATGAATATCACAATTTATTTGATAATTGAATTATTAAATCAAATAAGTGAAGTTGGGTAAATTGTTGAATGTGGAGTTTTAAGCCTGTTAAAAATAATTTGAAGGCTCATAAAATTTATATTGATAACACTGAAGATAATAAGAGTTTTAAAATTGAATTTAATAGTGATTTGTACAGTTTTAAAATTTTATCGTTTAATTTGAATTTAAAAATAGCCCTCCGAGGCACAGTCTCGGAACTCGACGAAACCAGTCTCATTGGGTCCGTAATATTAAATTATTACCGGATTTCAAATTTTCAAAGCATTCGGAGTCATCTTGGGATCGTACGGGGTAAAAACGCTTCGAAAATAATTAATCCTTTTAACTAAAATATCCTGCATCTTTTCACCGGTCAACATTCTTTTTACATCAGCTGAAATTCTTCCACCCCAACCGACCTATTCTTCTCTATTTCATCATGTATTCTCTATCTTCCCTTAGAAGCTAGAATCTAATCAAAGCCGCACAGTTAAATTGCGTATATCCTTCCACCTTAACGCAAATGAAATCAGTTCAAGCGAATAAGTGAGGGTTAAACGATGTTATTCTTCCTCTTCCTGTTCGATTATTTCATTCTCTTCTTCTAAAAAAAAAGATCAAAGCTCTATATAAAAAATGGCCGTAGCCTCGATCTCCATAAATTGAGTTCGATTCTGTAATCGAGTGGCGCGTGGAAGAAGGGAGGGAAGTGAGCGACGTTTACATGCGCGTTCGCAAGGGGGCTTGGCGATTTTGTGGTGTCGCGAGTTGCGATCGGTCTTCGATCGACCTCATACGCGAGCAAGGGGGAGATGTGTGGGCTTTGCGCGGCGGCTTGGGATTGACTTCGAGGTGGAGATTCGGCAGTGGCTTGCGATCGAACTTGGGGAAGGGGATTCGACATTTGTGGTGGAGCTACAGCAGTTTTGTTGGGTTTTTCCTCTGGTGCGCTCGCGCCACCTTGGGCTCTAGTGTGTAAGGCGACCATCTCCAGTCGCATGAGGCCGCGTAGAACAGAAAAAGGGTCGCGTCGGCAACGTGAGTCTAGGGTTTCGAGTTGCGAGTGTTGAAGTAGGAGTTGAGCTTGAAGTTCGTCAGATTGTTGGAAGGTAATTTTGTATATTAGTTTACTAATTTTGTTAATTATACCGATAGTTATTTTAAATATATAAACTAGGGTTGTAAACTGTTTATACAGGAAAGCAGAAGATTCAAAACGCTAGAAATTTTATAGGATTAGATTTTTGAAAATATATATATAATTTTGGTATATATGTTACTTAAAGGGGAAATTAATTGTCAATATATACATTTAAAATTTACAAATCTATTTTAAACAATTGTGTTAAGATAATGGATTCGTGTAGCTGATGAATCGATTATTTTAGTTACTAGGATAATTTAGTAAAAGAAAAATTTGTTTAAAGGGAACCTTTGATTGATTAAATTATTAATATGGCAATTGATTATTCAGTTAATTCGAATATTAATAAACGGTATAAAATGTTTATACAAGGTGTAAAATCGAGGGACGAGCTGGTTTGGAAATGGATAGCAAAACAAAAATCAAAAGGTGAGTTAATCTCACTCAGCTAATTTAAATTTAAAATTTAAATGATTAAATTTAAATAATTGTTGGATGGTTGAATTGATTTATGTGTTATAGTATGATATATTCTGGAATTGGCATATTGTTGTGCTAACATTTGTGGATGCAGCGAAAAACAAGTTGAAGGGATCCAACTGGATCCCTCAATATTTATTTAAATTATTTAAAACCCTCTGTTGTGATTTATTTGATATCTTATGATGATCTTTATTGGAATATTGAATGCCGTGGTTAGATTGGATATCATCGGATATGATGAATTACCAAAATATATAAATTGAATTTTGGTAAGATAATAATAGAAATGGAATTGTAAGTGGAATAATTATAGAAATTTGAATAAATTTTTAAATGAATTGGAAGGGAATAAAGTGACTTTAAAATTCTACTAAATAGATCCTGGTATAGAAAGGAAATTTGAATATAACATGAAGTTAATGAATTTTAAGCTTCAATGATATTAATTAGAAGAACAAAACATTTATTTAAAATTTAAGATTTAAAATTTGAAAAATAAAATAAGAAGAAGTTGGGGAAAACTGAACTTTGTATATTTCAGTTAAAAGATTTTAAGTCAAATCGAAAATAATAACAATAATAATTAAGTGCATAATTAATGAAATTTGAAATGAATTGAGTAATTAAAGAGACTTATTTCAAATGGAATAAATTGGGAATCAATTTGGAAAATTGATTTAAGTGATTGAAGTTGAAATTCTCCCTGGATAATTAAGTACGTTTTCAAGTAAATTTTAAATATAAGTTAATAGTTTTAAAATTATTTTAAAAGGTATGTTTTGAAAAATTTATTATTTCTAATATTTAAATTCTAAAGTAAGTATTGTCTCAAATCTATTATAGTATTAATTATTTAAAAAGTGACTTAGTATTTTGTTTCAAAAGTGAAAATCTAGTTTTATATTTTATTAAGTAACTTTATTTTCAAATATTCATATAAGATGTATTTTAACAAATTATTAAAGTAGTTTTAATTTAAATATTTTAAAATATATTTCAAAGTAAAGTGTTTTAAATTATTTTTAAAATCTAGTTTTGTGCTTGGTAATTTTCAGTGGAGATAGAAAATATTTGGGAAAGTTTATTTTGGAAAGAAAGATGGTTTTGAAACTGTTTTCAAGGATTGAAAATAGAAATATATCTTGGGAAGATATTTTGAGGAAAATAAATAATTTGGGAAATTATTTATTGATGGATGGTTGTTTGTGAATATTTATTGATAGTTAAATAACCGACTATCAATATTGGACAATACATTGATCGTTTCGAAGAGACCGGGATCGAGATTAATTTCTCGAAAACCACTTCGATCCGGTTTGTACGTTTCGTGAAAATGATTTTGGATTCGAAGATGGAGCAGTGAAGTACAAGGGCTAGTCGCTACTAATCCCGAGGATATTTCCAAAATGGATGTAGTAGGAATAGTGCCTTCGGTTCCGTTCGAACCCGGGACGGACTTGTATGGACGAATGCTTGCGAAACATCGTCAGGTGGATGATGGGCATTCTAAGGGATATTGTTCTAAAAGGTAACGCTTAGCCTCAAGCCTCATCAAATGGGAATGACTGAAAATCAGGGGTTATGCAGCAAGGCTAGGTGGATAGCACCCAAGCAGGGTGAGGTCATTCCAGTCTAGATGTCCCTTTTTATTTCGGCTTAGTGGTGCGGTTGCTGATCCCAACCGCGGGGTGATCTCACTCGGGACTGTCCGGTAAGGGATAGTCCCGGCCTTGTGTTGCAAGGGAGCGGGCGTACTCCTCGGTACGGTGATCTAGGCCCCGTACTGTGACAGGTGGTACCCCAGTGCCTAGTCATTGGTTGGAAATCCATTCTCCCTACGAGTCTTGTACGAGTTTTGTTTGTATTACCCACTCTGTGGTTAGTAGCTGGAATTTAATCATGTAACAATTTCGGCTATTTTATAAGTACTTGTATATAGACCCTATTATAATATCAGAGGATTTCTATAAAAATTGTTTTAGCTATCGTAAGGTAAAAACCTGACATGTTTATTTGTGGCGTGGTCTTACGAGATGCTTTTGTTTTCAAAGGACTTTTGAAATTTTAATAATCAATTGGGTGTGATTTTCTCACGCTGGTATTCCAGACTGACTCGGGTATTATTTAACTGTAATGCTTGGGTCAGACCAAGTATTATAAGATACAGGACTGATGCTGTGGAGCTCAGGAGACCAGCTGGATGACGATACGTATTTATGTACTTGTTTATGTATATAGTCCGCTGTGTTGAGTAGCTGTGTATCCAGATGTGTGTTATTGATGTTGAGCTATGATTGATGTACTCTGATGATGTGTATATATATATATATATATATGTATGTAAACAGAAATATTTGACTTTTGAGAAAAGATTAATTATTATCTATTATATTTTATTCCGCTGCGATGGTTAGATTCTGTTGTTGCATTCTGTTTTCTCTTCTTCTACCTCTTCTTCTTTAACCCAAATGGTTCGTATTTCTGTGCAACTTGAGTTGATTAGGTAGAATAGTGTTGACTCAAGGGGTACAGATTTGCAGGCTGTGACAGTTGGTATCAGAGCATAGGTTGGAGATAACCTTGGCTCTGGTGGGGATTACTCATTTAAATTAGAGTCCGTAGTACTCTAAGATGAGTTTGAGCGTATTGATAGATATGAGTGCGTATTTGTTAGTGAATATAAATTGTTTTGATATTGTGTTGATTGGTTTATTGAGTGGCATATGAACCTTCGTCGACACAGTCTACGCAACTGTATCGAAGGGGTTTCCAAATACTTGAATAGAACAATCGATGCGGTATTGTTTTAAATATGGGTAAATGAAATAATTTTACCCAAAAATATATTTTCGATATAAAGAAAGTTTTTTGTAAACTATTTAGCTACTATATGGTTGCTTGGATGTTAGAAATGATAATATTAAAGTATTATCATTGTTAAGTGAAAATTTAACTAGAAATTGAAAATATAACCAAAGTTTGAAGGAATAACTTCATTATAAAATGAAATTCATAAATATGGATTATAAACGTAAATTATAAATGGAAATATAATTAAATGGGAATTTGTATAAGCCTAAACTGTACAAATGAATTTTAGTTAAAATTTAAATTAAAACAGAATTTGAAATTTTTAAACCCGGAGGTTTTGAAAAGTATTTTGAAGATAAATAATAGCCTTATTGTTTTGGAGGTTATTTCTGAAAGGAAATTTGTTTAAAAATGGATTTTTGGAAGGGAGATAACATTGAATTCACTTCAGTCACAGGAAAATAACTTCGGTGATGACTGCAGCATCATCTATGTTCATTTTCGAGTTTCTAAGTGATGAATTGCTACTAAATTGATTTGTTCAGGAAAACCTGTTGTTTTTTGAAATTTCAAAGGAAATTTGTTGGGAATAAAACCTAGATTGGTTTAAATTTTTGAGAAATGTGATTTGAGATGTTGGAGATTTCAAAATAATTTGAAACCAAGACGGGTGTTTAAAAATCCTAATGAGATAGTGGTAAGCTTATAAATCGAGATGATTTTTAAATCAGAAAGGGAATTTAAGCTTTGAATGTTGGAAATTTAAATTTAAGGTGAAAGGTTAAAAATGAAATTTCCTTAGATTGGAAGATAAAATTTAACTGGATTGAAATTAATTAATTAATTAGGCTGAAAAATAATATCCGGTTGTTTTTCGAATTAAGTAGAAATCGAATTGAGTTAAATAAAACTGAGTTAAAATAAGATTTAGTTGGAGTAAGAATTCAATTGAATTACTGACTGGAATTAGATTCTTACTTAAATTAATGGAAAATGAGTTGGATAAGGATTGCATTGAAATAAATAAATCAGAATAACTTATAAGAGAAATTAAAAATCCATAGGAATAAAAATATATGCTTTGGTTATAAATAAGCTTAAGGCTTGAGTTAAAATAAAAGAAGAATATATTCAAGCCTATGATGAATGGAACTGTGTAAATTATAGGTGATGACTTGTAAAATTGAGAATGGAATGCAAAATGCAAAATAAATATTGTTTGATGTTTGGATAATAAAACGGAAAAAAAAATCAATACCTGAATTATAAAATAAATTTGAACTTAAGAAAATAAAATGAAGTGATATTTGGAATTAAAAATCAAGTATTGAACCATAACAGGAGAGAACTAATTTGATAATAAATTAGTTAATGAAATGTGTATATGGAGTTCAGTGTAGTTAAATAGAAGCTGAATTGTAAGCTAATAATGAAGATTGGAAATAGAACTCAAGTTATAAATCAAATTCGACTTGAATCATTAGTGAAGAAAATATAATTGAATTGGCCTTGCAATTAATTAAATGATTTGTGAATGAAATTGCAATGCGAGTTAATAAAATTGGATGGTAAATTAAAAAAAAGTGAACGGTGGAATCAGAACTTGAGTTATTAATTAAAATTTAACTTGGAGCGTTCAAGAATTAGATATAATTGAAATGTATCGGAAAAAAAATGGAAATGGATTTAAATAGTAATGGTTTGGATTGAAAATAAAATCCAAATAAGTGAAGATAAATTGGAAAATAGCCAGGTAATAAACTGGTGAGTTGAATCTGGAAGGTTAAATTTTATAATAACCAATCAAATGAAATTTGCAGATTTAAAGTGAGATTGGATCGAAATAGAATCAAGTCAAATTGAAAAGAGAACTTGTTTGCATAATGCGAATGAGTTTAAGCATGAAATTTGAATAAATTGAACTGAATTAACTTAAGCTAAATAAGTGAATGAAGGAGAGTTGAATTGAATTCAACTTAAATAATAGTGGATAGGTTTTAAATCAAGTGAAGGTGATTTTTAATTGAAATAAAATTCGGTGAGTTGCCGATAATATTTAATGGCATGAAAATTCTTAAATAAATAATTGTAAACCATTTAAAATGTTAAGGAATTGAAATAACTTCAAGACAATTTTAACAATTGAATGTTTTCAAGTTTAATAGAATAATTATATTGATAATACTGAAGAGAATAGAAGTGTTGAATAAAAACCAAACTCAAAATGAGGTGTGGTTTAAATGTGTTGAGAATGGTTATTGAATGGAATAGCATGGTTTGTTTTCGAGCTAAATAAAATAGTTTGGAATAAACAAATTTGGGAATGGAATGTAAATAAATGGATTGTAAATGAGATTTAAATGGAGTATGTCGAGCTAAATAAATGCTTGTGAATGGATTAAAATAAAAAGGAAATTTAATTGGTAATGGAGATGGAACCTAAGTTGTTAATGGTTTTGAATGGACTAGTTTGGTTAATAAAATTGAAATGCAATGAAACTGAGAATATATAGATTGTGAATAAATCCAAAATGGAATAGAATTAAGTGTAAGTTGAGTTGGAGTCAATTTAAATTGATTATAAAACTCAAGTACTTATTTATTCACATAGATTTCGTCATAATGCATGGAATAAATTGTCATTTGATGTAAATGCAAGTAATTAAAAATTTCAGAATTGATAGAAGTAAAATAATTTGATTTTGAGAGTAATTGAACTAACTATGAGTTTAGTTTGCTTATAAATAAATAAATTATGTAAACGATGGGTTTTAAACCATTCAAATTGAATGAAATGGTTTGTAAATTAATTGGAATAGTGGAATTAGTATGCAATTATATGAGTTGCTTATGGAAAAAAATGTTTGGTGTGAATTTCTTTTAGAATCCATATGTTTTAACTATTGCAAGTAAGTGAAATGTGTTAAACTGCATATATCTGGCACTTACATGTTTAAATTGAGTAAGTACAGGTACCTGGAAGCCGTGAGGCTGAATTGGGTCATGCTAATTTGCTAAAATTTTAAGCCGCTTTCTTAAAAATGCTAAATAAGGTACGCCTACGCAATAAAAATAGGAAATATGAACTGTTTTTGATTTTTCCGACCGTGTGGGTCGATGTATATATATTTATATCTCTTGTCAAATTGCAAAAGTTCCTCCGTACAAGGGAAACTCTGCCAAAAATTTTCAAAAATTTTGGGAGTTAGAAAAATTTTAAAAATTTCTAAGAAATTTTTGTTAAAGACTAAGCGAGTTTAAATTGGATACTAAAATTAGTTAGTCAATGAAGCTAATTAAAATAATGACATGAATTAGTAATAAATGACAAATAAAATTTATATATTCAGAGTTAAAGATGAATTGAATTCGTACGAAAATGAAAGAATCAATTTGAATAGAAATAGATATAAACTAAAGTGGAAGATGAAAATGAATATAAGAAGCATATAAAATGCTTAAACTAAACTTAAGAAGGAATGGTGAATTTTTAAATGAAAGATTGATATTACAAATATAATCTAAGTTCATATTTGAATGAATAAATACCGATGTTTTGTGAGAAAATCGATAAAATGTTTTGGAATATTGTGATTGGATATTAGTGCTAAGCAGGATATGCAGGTGTTATAAAGGGAAAAGGAAAATTCATTTTGGTTTCAAGGATAAATTTGAATTGCCCGACTAAAAAGGTATGTGTTTAAGTTTCTATATGAAATTTGATTGGGTTTTTGATCGAGCCACTTGGCTTTTTGTTTTCTTTTTGGATTTGGGAGGCCGTCGAGCCATTTTGTAGTTGTACCGAGCTAGCCGCGCAAAGGAGACGCTGGCAAAAAATTTCAGAAATTTAGGGAGTTAGAAAATTTTGAGAAAATTTTGATAATTCAAAATTTGGTTTTAAATGGAAACTTGAATGGTTAAACAAATGGTATGGTTTGGAAATTAATAAGAATGATAATGGATCTTTTATAAAAGATAGTTGATAAGTTGTTGAATTGTTAGAAACTGTTTGATTTTGGAAAAGTAACGGGTTTTGGGCCATTCTTCCTAGTTAGTAATTTCGGGGACGAAATTCTTTTAAGGGGGGAGGAATGTGACGACCCGGAATTTTCAAGCATTTAAAATCAGGATATTTAATTTGTTTTAAATATTCAATAAAGTAATTTTAACTTAAATTATGAATATCACAATTTATTTGATAATTGAATTATTAAATCAAATAAGTGAAGTTGGGTAAATTGTTGAATGTGGAGTTTTAAGCCTGTTAAAAATAATTTGAAGGCTCATAAAATTTATATTGATAACACTGAAGATAATAGGAGTTTCAAAATTGAATTTAATAGTGATTTGTACAGTTTTAAAATTTTATCGTTTAATTTGAATTTAAAAATAGCCCTCCGAGGCACAGTCTCAGAACTCGACGAAACTAGTCCCACTGGATCCGTAATATTAAATTATTACCGGGTTTCAAATTTTCAAAGTATTCGGAGTCATCGTGGGATCGTACGGGGTAAAAACGCTTCGAAAATAATTAATCCTTTTAACTAAAATATCCTGCATCTTTTCACCGGTCAACATTCTTTTTACATTAGCTGAAATTCTTCCACCCCAGCCGACCTATTTTTCTCTATTTCATCATGTATTCTCTGTCTTCCCTTAGAAGCTAGAATCTAATCAAAGCCGCACAGTTAAATTGTGTATATCCTTCCACCTTAACGCAAATGAAATCAGTTCAAGCGAATAAGTGAGGATTAAACGATGTTATTCTTCCTCTTCCTGTTCGATTATTTCATTCTCTTCTTCTAAAAAAAAAATCAAAGCTCCGTATAAAAAATGGTCGTAGCCTCGATCTCCATAAATCGAGTTCGATTCTGTAATCGAGTGGCGCGTGGAAGAAGGGAGGGAAGTGAGCGACGTTTACACGCGCGTTCGCAAGGGGGTTTGGCGATTTTGTGGTGTCGCGAGTTGCGATCGGTCGTCGATCGACCTCATGCGCGAGCAAGGGGGCGATATGCGGGCTTTGAGCGGCGGCTTGGGATTGACTTCGAGGTGGAGATTCGGCAGTGGCTTGCGATCGAACTTGGGGAAGGGGATTCGACATTTATGGTGGAGCTACGGCAGTTTGTTGGGGTTTTCCTCTGGTGCGCTCGCGTGTGCGCTCGCGCCACCTTGGGCTCTAGTGTGTAAGGCGACCATCTCCAGTCGCATGAGGCCACGTAGAATAGAAAAAGGGTCGCGTCGGCAACGTGAGTCTAGGGTTTCGAGTTGCGAGTGTTGAAGTAGGAGTTGAGCTCGAAGTTCGTCAGATTGTTAATTTTGTATATTAGTTTACTAATTTTGTTAATTACACCGATAGTTATTTTAAATATATAAACTAGGGTTGTAAACTGTTTATACAGGAAAGTAGAAGATTCAAAACGCTAGAAATTTTATAGGATTAGATTTTTGAAAATATATATATAATTTTGGTATATATGTTACTTAAAGGGGAAATTAATTGTCAATATATACATTTAAAATTTACAAATCTATTTTAAACAATTGTGTTAAGATAATGGATTCGTGTAGCTGATGAATCGATTATTTTAGTTACCAGGATAATTTAGTAAAAGAAAAATTTGTTTAAAGGGAACCTTTGATTGATTAAATTATTAACATGGCAATTGATTATTCAGTTAATTCGAATATTAATAAACGGTATAAAATGTTTATACAAGGTCTAAAATCGAGGGACAAGCTGGTTTGGAAATGGATAGCAAAACAAAAATCAAAAGGTGAGTTAATCTCACTCAGTTAATTTAAATGATTAAATTCAAATAATTGTTGGATGGTTGAATTGATTTATGTGTTATAGTATGATATATTCTGGAAATGGCATATTGTTGTGCTAACATTTGTGGATGCAGGGAAAAACAGGTTGGAGGGATCCAACTGGATCCCTCAATATTTATTTAAATTATTTAAAACCCTCTGTTGTGATTTATTTGATATCCTATGATGATCTTTATTGGAATATTGAATGTCGTGGTTAGATTGGATATCATTGGATATGATGAAGTACCAAAATATATAAATTGAATTTTGGTAAGATAATAAAAGAAATGGAATTGTAAGTGGAATAATTATAGAAATTTGAATAAATTTTTAAATGAATTGGAAGGGAATAAAGTGACTTTAAAATTCTACTAAATAGATCCTGGTATAGAAAGGAAATTTGAATATAACAGGAAGTTAATGAATTTTAAGCTTCAATGATATTAATTAGAAGAACAAAACATTTATTTAAAATTTAAGATTTAAAATTTTGAAAAATAAAATAAGAAGAAGTTGGGGAAAGCTGAACTTTGTATATTTCAGTTAAAAGATTTTAAGTCAAATGGAAAATAATAACAATAATAATTAAGTGCATAATTAATGAAATTTGAAATGAATTGAGTAATTAAAGAGACTTATTTCAAATGGAATAAATTGGGAATCAATTTGGAAAATTGATTTAAGTGATTGAAGTTGAAATTCTCCCTGGATAATTAAGTACGTTTTCAAGTAAATTTTAAATATAAGTTAATAGTTTTAAAATTATTTTAAAAGGTATGTTTAGAAAAATTTATTATTTCTAATATTTAAATTCTAAAGCAAGTATTGTCTCAAATCTATTATAGTATTAATTATTTAAAAAGTGACTTTGTATTTTGTTTCAAAAGTGAAAATCTAGTTTTATATTTTATTAAGTAACTTTATTTTCAAATATTCATATAAGATGTATTTTAACAAATTATTAAAGTAGTTTTAATTTAAATATTTTTAAAATATATTTCAAAGTAAAGTGTTTTAAATTATTTTTAAAATCTAGTTTTGTGCTTGGTAATTTTCAGTAGAGATAGAAAATATTTGGGAAAGTTTATTTTGGAAAGAAAGATGGTTTTGAAACTGTTTTCAGGGATTGAAAATAGAAATATATCTTGGGAAGATATTTTGAGGAAAATAAATAATTTGGGAAATTATTTATTGATGGATGGTTGTTTGTGAATATTTATTGATAGTTAAATAACCGACTATCAATATTGGACAATACGTTGATCGTTTCGAAGAGACCGGGATCGAGATTAATTTCTCGAAAAGCACTTCGATCCGGTTTGTACGTTTCGTGAAAATTATTTTGGATTCGAAGATGGAGCAGTGAAGTACAAGGGCTAGTCGCTACTAATCCTGAGGATATTTCCAAAATGGATGTAGTAGGAATAATGCCTTCGGTTCCGTTCGAACCGGGACGGACTTGTATGGACGAATGCTTACGAAACATCGTCAGGTGGATGATGGGCATTCTAAGGGATATTGTTCTAAAAGGTAACGCTTATCCTCAAGCCTCATCAAATGGGAATGACTGAAAATCAGGGGTTATGCAGCAAGGCTAGGTGGGTAGCACCCAAGCAGGGTGAGGTCATTCCAGTCTAGATGTCCCTTTTTATTTCGGCTTAGTGGTGCGGTTGCTGATCGCAACCGTGGGGTGATCTCACTCGGGACTGTCCAGTAAGGGATAGTCCCGGCCTTGTGTTGCAGGGGAGCGGGCGTACTCCTCGGTACGGTGATCTAGGCCCCGTACTGTGACAGGTGGTACCCCAGTGCCTAGTCATTGGTTGGAAATCCATTCTCCCTACAAGCCTTGTACGAGTTTTGTTTGTATTACCCACTCTGTGGCTAGTAGCTGGAATTTAATCATGTAACAATTTCGGCTATTTTATAAGTACTTGTATATAGACCCTATTATAATATCAGAGGATTTCTATAAAAATTGTTTTAGCTATCGTAAGGTAAAAACCCGACATGTTTATTTGTGGCATGGTCTTACGAGATGCTTTAGTTTTCAAAGGACTTTTGAAACTTTAATAATCAATTGGGTGTGATTTTCTCACGCTGGTATTCCAGACTGACTCGGGTATTATTTAACTATAATGCTCGGGTCAGACCGAGTATTATAAGATACAGGATTGATGTTGTGGAGCTCAGGAGACGAGCTGGATGACGATACGTATTTACGTACTTGTTTATGTATATAGTCCGTTGTGTTAAGTAGCTGTGTATCCAGATGTATGTTATTGATGTTGAGCTATGATTGATGTACTCTGATGATGTGTATATATATATATGTAAAAAGAAATATTTGACTTTTGAGAAAATATTAATTATTATCTATTATATTTTATTCCTTTGCGATGGTTAGATTCTGTTGTTGCATTCTGTTTTCTCTTCTTCTACCTCTTCTTCTTTAACCCAAATGGTTCGTATTTCTGTGCAACTT
Source organism: Allium cepa (assembly GCA_030765085.1). Taxonomy (NCBI): domain Eukaryota; kingdom Viridiplantae; phylum Streptophyta; class Magnoliopsida; order Asparagales; family Amaryllidaceae; genus Allium; species Allium cepa. The sequence continues at coordinate 380,353,750 of CM060932.1, forward strand.
GAGTTGATTAGGTAGAATAGTGTTGACTCAAGGGTTACGGATTTGCGGGCTGTGACACATCTTTAATTAGAATATTAGGAGCTGCAATGTTCAATATGAAGTAAACAAAGTTTACATACGAAGAATGAAGTGTAGTCCTTAGGATTTAATACAATTTGAACAACTATCTTTTAAAAAATGAATTAATTCCGCATTCTACTAAACCGGTTTATACTGTTTTCACTGATCAATGATGGTTGTCACTAAATGTACGCACAATGCATAAATTCAATGAGTAAGATCTCATTTTCCTAAAGTGCAATGAGCTGAGAATGTCATGCTTTTCTTTTATGCACATGGATAAAAACCAACACAGTATACATGCCAAACAGCTTGCGAAACATGTACAAGTTTCAGGGATGAATCACAAATTCACTTTACGATTATACAAATTAATGTGCAGTTTGGAAAAAGGAGAGAAAATCAATATACTCAACCATCCTCTTGACCTATATACTGAATGATACTCCTGTATTTATCAACGCCATAATCACGCTCTCCTTTCCTTGCACTACTAACATTTATTTTAATAAATTGACACAAAAACAAATTAAGGCAGTACTTATTATCTCACACCACACTGACTGACAAGGCATACAAATACGGCCATAAACATTCATTTCAAAAGCAAGCACCAAATATCAAAAATGCCTAAACCATTGTATATGCTACTGCCACTTATAACATATCCCATATTGCGCAGTATCATGCTCGGATGTGGTGAATGCAATGATCCATGCAGTTAAACAAACATCTTGTGCGCGCCTAACTGCTAAGACAATAAGACCGCATAATCTCCAAAATAAATAAATAAATAATCTATAATATACTAAATTAAGTAGCACGGATAGAACAAATCAACAAAGAATATAAATTACCAAATATAATCATCAATTATGGTTAACCACAATCAATGCTTAAGAGATAAAAGACAGTAATTTGCATAAAAACTCACTTAGAAATATATAGGAAAGAAGCAATCATGCATGGAATAAAAATAAAAATAAAATCATTAAATGCTTGCCAAATCCGAAATGGCAACAAGCTATAAGCAGCACAGAAGCATAGAGGAACACACAATCTGAAGACTGGTATAGGAAAAAAAATGAATAACTGTAGATATTTTCAAAATTCAATTTATCATTAATCAATATGAACCTGGAAAAACAGAGAATACGGAGAAAAAGGACAAACAAACCTTGTTTTTGAAGCGATCATAGCAAGTATTAGTAGAGAATCTTGCTTTTGAAGCGATGATGCGACGTTGAGATGCTGTTGCTCATAGAAGTTGCGGAGATGAAGCTGACGTGTGGAGGGGGCTGTGACGGCTTTTGATGGAGCAAAAGGTGATTTAGTATAGGGATTTCTTAACGTCTTTCAATTTGGCTGCTTGTAGAATGAGGGAGGCGGCGATAGGTTTTTTAATTTGAAGCTTCTAAAAGCGGATCGGGTTGTTTTTTTAATTGACACCTCTTACAACAGGCATTTTTGACCGTTGTAAAATTGGTATCTATTACAACTGGTATGAAACGACCGTTGTAATAACATTCTATTACAACGGGCAGTCATTGTCCGTTGAAAAAATGGCATTGTATAGGACATCTATTACAACAGGCCTAGATGGACCGTTGTAATAGCCTTCTATTACAACGGGCAAACAATGCTCTTTGTAAAAAGGGCGTTATAATATGGTATTTTTGTTGTAGTGATGGTACCTTATGGATATCCGAGCATTAGTATAATCTAGTGCGGACGCAATTTTACGTTTTAATAGTAGACGACGGAACATCTGTATTGTAGGCCTCATGAAGTTGTTCTTTACAGATGTAGTTACAGTACGCTCTAGTAGTAAGACGATGGAGTCCTTTTTGAGGAGGATATGGAAGGTACCATAAGTAGTACCTAGGACCGATGCAGTATTTGGGCATGTAGCTACACATCACACACACACACACACACACACACACACACACACACACGCACACTCATACACACACACACACATTGGTTATTAGGTCTTAATCTACTAGAGAGTAGATGAGTATGATTCATGCACGGAGGCGAGAATATTATAAACTCAATAAACCTACTATAGCAGAAAATGAAAGTAGAACGATATATGTAGAATTATAGTTAGATGTGTATAATTTGTCCATTCACCAGTACTTTAGTTCCGACCTCCTCCTCATATCATCCCATAGGATAGATAGGTGGTAAAGATTTCCAGCTTTAAGATACTTGTTTAGAAAGTGTTATTACCTTAGTGAGTGTTTACTTACTATTGTATTTTAGTCAGTTCCGCTGTGAGATATTTATTTGAGTTCTGGTATATTTATCTTTGTCTATTTGTAGGATATTAAATACCCAACTCCGGCTTCAGTGGGCTTGGATTTTAGCGTTTTTGCGAAAAATCCGGATCCACTGGAATTCGGGTTGTTACATAAACAATGGAGAATAAGACAACTGGATGTAAACAATGCATTTCTTAATGGTGAGCTACAGGAAGAAGTTTGCATGGAGCAGTCTAGATGATATAATCAAGGAAAAGAAGCAGAACTAGTATGTAAACTTGACAAAGCTATCTATGGACTCAAGCAGGCACCAAAAATATGGTATGACAAGCTTAAACATGTATTGGCCAAACTGGGATATCATTCAACAAGAACAGGCAACTCGTTGTATATAAAAACAAGTGAACAGAAAACAACATACGTACTATATGTGGATGATATCATCATTACAGGAAACAATAATGAAGAGACCAACAATACCATCCAACATCTGGATCAGACCTTCTCAACCAAAGATTTTGGAGATCTAATTATTTTTTGGGCATAGAAATCACAAGAAAATCTGAAATAGAATTATTTAAGAGCCAAATGAAATACATATCAGAGATTCTTATCAAAACAAATATGCATCAAGCCAAGCCTCTACCAACTTCGATGGTCAGTAATCTACAACCGTCAAAGGATAAATGTAAACCCATAAGCAATGTCAAACAGTGCAGAAATGTGATGGGTGCACTACAGTATGTAATCGTAACAAGATCAGACATATGTTTCAGTGTAAATAAGATGTGTCAGTTTATGCAAAATCCCATAAACGAACACTGGAAAGCAGTCAAGCACATACTGAGATATCTAAAAGGCATGATCATGGATTACTCTTAAAATTGTCCAAAGAGTTAGATATTCAGGCTTACTCTGATGTGAACTGGGTTACAATTCAGATGATCGAAGATCAACATCTGGTACTGTATTTACCTAGGGACGAATCCCATATCCTGGTGCTCTAAAATGCAACATACTGTTTCTCGCTCCAGCACTGAAGCAAAGTACAGATCCTTAGCAAGCACCACAGCCGAAGTTATATTGATTGAATCTTTTTTAATTGAACTTGAAATCGGATCTACAAGGAAGCCCACCATTTGGTGTGATAATCTCAGCACCATACCTCTCGTCGCTAACCCAGTCCTTCATTTGTGTATGAAACACATGGAAATTGACCTGTATTTTGTACGCGAACAGATTCTATAAAGGAAAAGCTGGAAGTAAATCATGTTTCAGTCATTTATCAGAAAGCAGACACTTTCATCTGGAAATTTCACTAAATTGAAGACTGAATTGAAGATTGAGGATAGTGAGGGAAGAAAAGAGGGAAAATGAACACCCTTGATAATTTTGCGAGGAGGTATTAGAGATATGAATGTATGCGGCTATGTTATCTCAAATATAAGAATACGGGTACAAACAGATGCTGGTTCATTCATCAGAGAAGCCCATGAAGTAGCAAGGCCCAAAATCATTTTAAACTGCTGTAGTAGCCGTCTATGCTGGTCACAACTTGCATATATAGCATTGTTTATGTATCAGTTTGTATAATAAAAAAAAACTATCAATAATAAAATTACAACATTTCTTTCAAAAGGGAAAAAAAAATTGCAAGTTGCAAAAAGCAGGGTCGTAAGGTCGTAACACGAAAAATTAGAATAAGCTACAATGCTAGATATAGAAAAAGAAGGCTGGATCAATGGCTAGTGGCTGTATATATTGTTGTATCTCGATTTCCTACTACGATATATTATAGTTGAATGACAAGGAACGGCATTAATGCCGAGGCATGTAATATGAACATGCAAAGTTTCCTTCATGCTCAAACATATACAATTGGGTATGCATATATTGTTTATAGTATTCTCTATGCTTAGTTGAGATATTCTGCTTATCCTATTATGTTTTACCATTTCATTTGTTACTGAACATTTTAACCTTAAACTTTGACTTGATTTTTACTGGTTTAGTACAAGGATCATTCCGTTAAAAAAAAAATTATAATAAAATTATAAGCATGTAGAAGTAGTTCAAAGGCGGAGCATATAATAATAATTGTACAGTAATAAAACAGACGGTACATACAAGAAGAGCGACAAAAGGAGAGGATTATAAATTTTGGAACGCTCCCATATGCCGCTGCAATGTTTGTGACTACTTAACTTAATCACTTTGTCTTCTCTCTCCTTCATTGTTTCTAATTGTTAGTTTGAGTTTATTTTTGCTGCATTAATTTCTCCTTCTACTATAATAATCCAGTGACCAAGTCTTAATTTAACCAGTTGTTCTGTTCAAGTGTTGTGCGAAAATTGCACAAATACGAAAAAACAATAAACATGATCTACATTTATCAATTTGAACATCACTTAATCTAACAGCAATTATTCTGTTACCCCAAATAAACAACAAATAACTATAAATAAGAAGAAGAAAAAAAGACGTACAATATTTATATTGCTTCCACTATAATCAAGATAGTGTACGTCCAGTCCAAAGAAAAGATATTTTATTACACCTAAGAGAGTTAAAAGAGATTACAAGATAAATGTTTACATTCCAAAGCCCTAAACTATGATTAACAAGAAGAGACACTCCATTTGGGGATCACTGGCTGAATATCAGGATTGGTTTACAATGAAGTCTATCATCAATATATAGCCAATGTAAATTCATGTGAGGTATCAATCAAATTACGAAGATATGGTAAAACAATCATAGAAGCAAGTTACAATTGTAACAAATCGCGCAAACATAGCAAGTAATTCACTCATTCTAAATATGAAAGAAAATAATCTCAAAGCGATACGATTACGAAGAAAGAAATAATATACATATCTTTTTGCACGTATATTATTCCATAACGTGCACATGCGTATATTTACTTGTCATCTCATTCAAATGCAATCCAATAATTTATGCATTTCTATAACGAACAAACATGATTAGTTTTCTTCTTGCATATTTGTTTTCTTTTATTTGTAATTTTGTATCATCAAAATTTAACATCAAGTGTTCAATAAAGCGTTGGCTTTTACTTACTCTTACGTGGATCAAAACGTGGAGGCAAATTCATCTTTAAAGATTCTTTTTTGACAAATTCGCCGAAAATAAAACAAATGGTAGAAGTTATTCTTAGTCATTTTTAACATGTGATCAATTTTAGGTTTGTTTCGAAATCAGATTTCCAAAAAAAAAAAAGGAAAACGAAAAAGATGAAGTTATTCTTAGTCATTGGTGAGTAGACAATTAGTTGAGTAGAATAGATAGATTTTTGATACCATGATGATTGGATGCAATATTAAAGCGTGGAGTACTTTGTTGATGGAACAAGGAATAAGAACAACCATCTTCACTAGCACCTTTTCGATACATTCGTTTCCTTAAACAGAAATCTAGTTTGTAAAACTGACCTATCATAGCTCACTTATGCTACTTGAATATTATAGTTTGAAGATTAGTCGCATAGAAACGTATGCAATATAAGTGTATTGGTGAAATGAGTTGCCACCTAATAAAAAGTTTAAGATACCCCAACAATTCTTATATATTTTGAACATATTCATTAGCGTCAAGGAATGATGAGTGTTAATGTATACTTTGTTAGCTGTAATGATTGATTAAGTGCAAATTAAGAGTGCATGTTTTATCCAATGACGCACTCCCACATGATACGCAGTCACTCATTTACTTATGTATATACAAATATAAATTTATTCACCATCATATCATAAATTCCCTTTATAAGAAAACATAAAGTTTGAATGAAGGATCGCTAGACGGGAATAACAAAAATACGTATTGCCATATCGTAATAGATTATCAGACTTAATATTCATGGCTGTGTCGTGAAGGACATTTTTTAAGTTTGTACATGCACGGTACATGATGTACCAATCAGCCTGTCAATTTTGTAAATGAAAATGGTTACAGCATCTGAGATTGTTGGTATTGAATGTTCAACTATTGAATGTGAGAGGATATGAGTCTATTTATGGGTCTATATATCTCTTCATGAAATCACAGCCAACCATAGTTACATTTCTTTTTCCCTTGCAAAATGGGGTGTTTTTATATTCAATGGGTAAGACTTCACCAAAAAGTGCATTCTTTCATTGTTATCTTTTCCAAATGTATCTATCCTGCATATAAAACCACGTCCTTGAAAAAAAAAAAGAAAGAAGAAAGAGCTGTCGATCACCCACCAAAATGTATTGGGTACAATTTAGAATGTAGCAATGACTCATCCCATCAAAATTGATAGTTTATGCAAATGTCTTTGAACATTCAATCGTCAAAACGCAACTAAATATGCTCACGTGGGTTAGCACACACGAAATAAACAATCTTTTGTGTATTATCATAATAACTGTACTTTAATGACATTTTTCTATACTAGTATTTCTCCATACTACATCTATTTTGACCGAGATAACATGGGTAATTTTAATAAACTTCAAAGAATTTAGCTTTTGTTATTCTTAGAGAGACCCTTTTTTGGAATAACATGAAATTGTGCTTCAAACCAAACCAAATCAAGGTTTAAAATTTCGTTTTCCATTCAATTCTGGTCATCGAGAAATTTTGAAATTTCAATACCATCTCGTAAATTTTAGAAATTCCACTTAATTTACATTACACAAATTCTTGTATTTTCTACCATGTATCTAAGTAAGTTGATACAGTTTATTCATGTAAACAATCTGAACATAATACAAACTAAAAGAGATAACTTTCTTTCACTCTTTTACCAACATTTCAAATTTCCTTGAAAAGTAGTGGTAGTCAAAAATTTAAGGTCCGGCCCAATAAGATAAAAAATCACAATCAAAATCCATACTTCAAAAATCAAAGCCCAAATCCAATAAAAAATTATATTGTCTTTCTCCTAAGTAAGGTTGCAGTTTCTTTGTAACCAAAAAAATCCAATTAATTAAAAAAACCCTAAATTGAAAAGATCGTCCCCTCCTTCATTCCCTATCACCATCTTCCCTTCCTGATATTATGCCCCTCTCTTTCCCTCTCCATCTCTCTCTTCTAAAAGTGCAAAGGATTTCTAATATGACTAACTAATATAAACATGTATATAACAGTAACCAAGTTAACTAACAATAAAGTAAAGTAAGGTAAAATAAAAACGATCATACCAGAGTTTTATACTAGTTCGGATCTTTTGTCCTACGTCCAGTTCTCTAATCAAATACCCTCACTTAGCCCGAAGAAAAATGCATTACAACATATTACTGAGCTGACAATGCCATATTCTATGATCAACACAGATTTTGACTTCTGTTACAATCTTCCGATTATCTCCTTTGATGATTTAATTATGTGTGCAATATGATCAAGGAAGTATACAGAATGATCTTTGAGTAAATGATCAATATTTCGTTTGAGAGTAAATAGATATTAGAAAGTTTAGAATTCAAGATAGCAAGATAATTATCAATTAGTCTTAGGCTCTATTTATAGTAGTTAATAGTTGTTTCAGAAGAATTACATACTTTTAAAGAATCACTAGCGCCTACTCTACGAAGAAGAAGCATTGAATGGTTGTAACACTTCGAAGTGTTGTTTTAGAAAATATAGCCGTTACTGTTCACTCGGTCGATTGGGAATGGTCACAAGTCGACTGAATATAAGTATAAAATATCACAGAGAAAATGACTGAATTTAGAAGATACATATGTACGTTTAGTTGGCTGGCTTAAGCCGACTGAGTTCAAATTCAATCCATTGCCCTCAGTCGACTGAATTTGTATTCAGTCGACTAAACTTTTGTAAATTGGTTTTTTATATATGAAAACTTTGTAAAATTTATTTGTAAATACTTTTAATTTTCGTATCGAAAATCTTGTGTACCGGTGCTATGTGTATACACATATGAATCACCTAGAAGATTCTATAAATATTTTTTAATGACAAAAACATACTTTTTTACCTGTAGGAAACTCCTTCTTCTTCCTTTTACTTCTTGTCTCTACGAACCATTACTGCTTCCAAATTCCTACATAAGAGATGCTACAAGACATATTTATATAGTTGTCATCAATAATCAATCATACAAACAGAGTTCCCATTTTTGATGATAATGACTATATGTATGGCATATGCTTATATAATCTGGCCCTTAACAAGTGCTCCCCTTTCATCGTACTTTTTTCCCCTTTATCATTAATAAAAAGAAGCATAAGTGATATGAAAGAAAGGAAAATATGGGCACAAGTAACTCATATAAAAGGAATTTATGAAGTTGAATATGATTCCCAGTGTATTATAATACTCATTAGAAATTGTTTCTTTCAAAATATCATTACTATTATTTAGAAATTTTCAAACACATTTACATAACAAAGATGAATTTAACTCTCTTAAGTTGACAATGTCTACACCACCTTGAGATTTGGATTTACAGACTTGGTTCCAAGTAATAAGGCCGTCAAAGTTAAAGAAAACGTTAATGCCCTTCCAAAGGATATTTTGTTTTAATCGATGAATTTAATTGATGCTCAATTGGGGAACTGGCAGAAGGAGAGCCAATATATAAGTATAGATTTTAGAACCGAGTTAATTAATCAAATTTTTTCTGCTTTTGAAAGACAATTTCCTTTCTAATGAGACAAATATAGCTTTACTTTATCAATAACCAAATTTTAGTCTTCCATCATTGGTTTGGCTAGGTTGAGTAATATATTAAGGTAATTAACCGAGAAGTTCATGCAATTTAAAGTATTAACTGCATTGAGCTCTAAATCCCTACCGAACTTTTGTGGAAATTCGTTTTTAGGTCTGTAGCAAGTTTGTAGTTACAAGGTATAGTTTTTGAGTCGCTATATGATGAGGTAAATGAGAATGGAACAAAAGTGTATCATCAACCTATTATAGAGTATAAATTCCTCTATGAATGATGTTATCTCTTGCCCTAGGTAAATTATTACCGTTAACAACAAGTTTAGTATTTCCCACATTGCATTCCTACAAGCCTTGGATTTTAGAATTAGATCAATCCAATAATTCCATTCCTTGACTATACCCTCTAGCTTTAAGGGTGTTATGAAGAAAATACCAATCTATTGAATCGAAAACCTTAGCAAATCTAGTCTAAGCATATCACATGGACATTATTATTGATACAAGATTTATAAATTCTTGTGTCATAACCAATTCATTTACATGTGTTTGTCTTGAATGAAAGCGATTTGGGAAATCGTCGATAAGGATGTTCACTTTACTTTTTACCTATTAGTTAAACCTTCATGATAATTTTGAAAGTGCAGTTGATAAGTGCTACGAAAAACTTCCTTTTGCTAAATTAAATCTGCTAGGTCTAAAATCAAAAAGGCAAGATGATCTAATATATGATGTCATTCAAACGAAGTGTTCGCTTGAATACAAATAAAGAAGTAATGAAAGAAGAGGATGATCATTCAGACACTTCATGCTTTGTGTGGCTTATCATCGATTTGGTGTAAACGTAACGACCCACAATTCCACATATTTTAAGCTAATAATAAACCACACATGTACATGTTATCAAATATGGCATCCAACAAATCATATATCACAATATACATGAAAAATAAAATCAACAGTGGTCAGGAATCTCATTGAATCCCTCCAACCTATCCCCTTGCATCATATACAATATACAATCATATAATATGGGTCATCCACTAGGCGGGTATATATAAAGGCCATCCGCTCCAAGGGTGGAAATAAATTCAAACCACTAATAAAACAGTAAATCATCCAAACAAGCAACAAACAAGCATCAATAAAAATATCCACACTTATATAAAATATAAGTAGGCGGGAGAGGTTAGTCTAATTCATCAAAATTGCATTTATTGGCAAAGCGTTCTGCTTTGAACTAAAATTGAACGGACGTTTGATTTTAGCATAGATTCCTAAAAGCTCAAATCCCGATGAATCCAAATCGACGACGTATGCACAACCCGACATTTAACCCGTAATAATTAATTTTTTAATTAAATAAATAATAAAATACTTTGTGAAATTATTAGAATTGAGCCACATGAGTTATATCATTGTGTCCGTGGTAATTTTTTGGTCAATATTCATATATAGAACATCGTAATCCCAGTTAATATAAGCAAGGAACAAAATAGTCAAAGAAACGAAAAAAATTATATAGGCTAGGTCGACCAGTCGGTCGACGTGGGCACAAGGGCGGTCGATCCGCCTGCCCATTTGGGTGAACGAAAAAACGTTCGCTCGTTCAAAAGTGAACACATAATTTGCATTATTTAAACTGATCTGGTCCCTCTGTTCTTACATCTGATGGCTCCTATTCAGCCTATGACGTGGTTGCATCCTATTTGATTCCCAAATCCAACGGCCCGAGATCCACTTCTACACCTATAAATAGAAGCCTCGGCCTAACACTTTTTCTCATTCTAGATTTCTCCACTTGGGTTCACCTTTACAGGAAGGACATTAAAAGGAATAATTTTTCATGGAGAGAATCTTTCAATAAAAATATTTTAATACCCTCAAGTGGATCCGTGAAGGGCGAAAGAGAAGAGCTAAGGACCAAAGGTGGGTGATTGTAATTATTTTAAATTTCTTTAAGTAATTTAAAATAATATAGTTTCCAATAGTTGTAGTTTAACTACGATTTTTGGAGTAACCATTTTAGTAATTTATTTACAGTTCTTAGAAATATTTTCAGTCTATTCATTCTAGCTATTCGTTTAAGTTAATTTTAGTTTATTCTGTTAATTATAGTTTTTTCCATTTAATTATAGTTTATTTATAGTATTTTAATTTATTTACTATTATTTATGCGTTATTTACATCTTTCTATGCCTTGGATTTTCTTCTATTTTTAGTTTTCTTTTATTTGTCCTTCTTCTTCTTCGCATATAGATTAGAATAGAATTAACGCGAAATTGGATTAAATTATCAGAAATCTAAAATAATGGAATATGAGTTGTAAATCACAAAGACTATAATATAATTGGAATAGGACCGAAATTTTGCTTAATTATGATATTAATTGACTAAATTAAGAAGATTGGCCTAGTTATAACTTAGAATTATAACTAAAAAGAATAAAAGAAGAAAGAACCTTATTTCACACTTAGACTTGGATTAAGTAATAAGCATGATTATAACGTAAGTTATAAATTGATAAACTATGGAAACTACGGTAAATTATGGAAATTTTGGCGCTTATTTTAACACTTGGGATAAATTAATAAGCAATAATAGTAACTGGTAAAAATAGAGGCTTGTTTAAATAATTTATCTAAGTTAATAAGAAAAGATAAGAGTAGGAGCTGTACTAAATAACATTCCCTTAATATTTCTATGGTTACGGTGTTTCACATAACCCTGAAGTGAGATGAGGAGCTTCACATAATCCTGAAGTGAGGCGAGGTGCACACTTATATGCTTATAGTAGTAGTAGTAAATGGCCAATCTATGGTAGTTCAAATCAAGGGGATTTGAACAAGGGGCACAACTAAATTTTTGTTTGATAGGGACCTGTACGGGCAGCATTTCCTCTATTTTTCTATGGGTATGGTGTCTCACATAACCTTGAAGTGAGAGGAGGTGCTTCACATAATCCTGAAGTGAAGCGAGGGGCACGCATTTGCTGACTAGGGTGAATAAAATGTCAAAAGAAGGAGCAACAGGTAGCACGAGCATAGTGGCAGTTACGCGTGCGACTTCCATTTCGGTGCTCAGTAATCGCTATGAGTTCCAAGCGCTTAGTAAGTGCGTCTTTCGTAGACACCAAAGTCTACCGTGTAGGAAAACGTCTGGTCTACAATAGATTCTATGAGTAGCAGGCCAATCAAATAGTAGAATTAGGAATTCAGCCTAATCAAAGCAGCTATCAAGGACAGTTGCAAACAATCAGAGTTGACCTATCTTATTAATTGAGTACTAGCTAATTCGTATTTATTTCCAATTTCTCACTTTTCGATTTCCTTTGTTTCCTTATATATACTAGAACTATTGTAAATTCTATTACTTTTACTTTGCTTAAAGATTCTAGTAGTTACTATCATTCACCAGACTTTTAGTCTGACCCGCTCCTCTATTCCCCTTTTTTCTCCATAGAAAATCAAGGGAGAGGGCAGTAAATTGCAGTTGCTCGGAGGTTTCTTAGAGAAGATTCTGCTATGTATTTTCCTACTTCTATTTCTGTATTCTTTCTTTGTATCGACACTTGAGAGGGATATTTATACTTTGATTTTTGTTGAGACTATGAGTTTTTATTTCATGAGACATATTGGGTTTTGAGACATGTATGCTATATTTGGTATTTGACTTATTTTGTTTTGAATAAGTTATTATTTTAGTTTCCGCTATTTTTACCTATTTTTGTCTTGTGAATCTTAGTCTCTATCAATTTCAATTATAACTACAACGCGCCATGCCTTTTAATATATCATTTTGGTATATTAAAGGTTGTGGAGTGTTTCATTTGGTATCAAAGTCTAAGGTTACAGGATCCCTAAAAATTTATTTAAAAGTAAAGTATTTTCCAAAATAACTTGTTTTAAATAGTATTTTTGAGAAAAGAACTCTTAGAAATGTTTTTAAATACAAAAGAGTTTTTATACAAATCCCCTCATAAGTCCGGTTCAATCTCCATTTGACTCTTTCCTAAACTATCATTTTCTTTTCGTAGAATGGTTGATGCCCCGAACCTTCCCGAGGGCATTCCAGTCCCAACCTGGTTTCGTAGATACTTACAAGCCATGATTCCAGAGGTGCACACGCCAGCGCCCAATATTGCGCCGGCGAATGGGAACCCAATCAACCCGCCTGTCGTCATCAATTTTTGTAAGCTTTGTAAGGATTTTGTGAGTTTGGACGGAAAGACTTTTTCTGGCAAGGAGACTTTTATGGAGGCGAGAGGCTGTCTTAGGGACACCAAGAGGATATTTGACTTATTAGGATTGGAGGACCAGCAGCGGATTTAGCTAGTCTCTTGGCAACTGAAAGAGGAGGCTTCTTACTGGTGCGAGGTTGTTGAGTTGAAAGGAAGAGAAGTCTGTTGAAGTGGGTTTAGGCAGGGTTTGAGAGGAAGTTTCTGTCTCAAGCAGAAGAAAGTGTTTAGTTGGAGAGGTTTATCAATTTGAAGTAAGGGAGTTTGTCTGTTAAGGAATACATCAATTAGTTCAATGAATTATCGCAATTTATTAAGGAGTTAGTGAATACGTTGCACAAGGAAGCTATGAAGTTTGTGATGGGATTGAATCAACCCCTTCAGGGATTATTGTTGACTCACGTACCGATGGGAGCTACTTATGAATTCTTGGTTGAGTTGGCGCTTATGTCAGATGTAGTCAAGGAAGGAGAGTCTAGAGAAGTGGTTAAGTCGGAATGTTCAAAGAAGAAGTGGTGGAAAAACAATAAGGAGAGGAAGAAAGGTAATGGCCCTCACAAGCAGATTAAGAAAGGTTTGAAATGCGGTAACTGTGGGATTATTGGACATGTCGCCATGGATTGCAGAAGGGATAAGATGAAGGGAAAGTGCTTCAATTGCGGACAGCCCGGTCACTTGAGTAGGAGTTGTCCCCCAAGAGCATGGCAGAGGACTAGTGCAGTAGTCGCGCAGATCCAGGCATTAGATGCAGCACCTTCGGGCAGCATTCCGGATAGAGGTAGGAAAGTCACAGCTGAAGGTTTGATTTCTATAACTGATTTTCCCATTCGGACTTTATTCGATTCAGGAGCATCACACTCTTTTATCTCTAGTTTTCTTATGGATTGTTTGCACTTAGACATTTCTTTAGTGGTAGACCCCACTATTGTTTCAATCCCCATAGGTGGATCGACACACTTGTTTATGGTTTGCAGGGGTTTGAAAATTTATATCCCAAGCATAAAATTTGACTGTGATGCCTATGTTTTGGGATTCTCGAGGTGTGGGACGATCTTAGGTATGGACTGGCTATCCACATATAGAGCTATTTTAGACTGCGAGAGGAGAATCTTTAGATTAGAGACTTGAAGTGGTAGGAATCTCGAGGTATCTTAAGACCCACAAGGGTTAGTCATGTTGAGCTTTCTCTATTCCCTCGATTCATCTTTAGCGGAGTTTGATTTGGTTCCTTTCGTCAGAAATTTTCCCGACGTCTTTAAGGAGGTTAGAGGACTGCCCCTTAAGAGAAAAATTGACTTTAGAATTTATTTGATCGAGAATGCTAAGCTAATAGCATTACTTGTAAGGCATATGGCACCTAGAGAGAGGAAAGAGTTGAGCAAATAAGTTAGTGAGCTTTTAGAGAAGGATTTTATAAGAAGGAGCATATCGAAATGGGGAGCACCAGTCATCTTCGCTACTAAGATGGATGGTTCTCTTTAACTTTGCATTGATTATAGAGAATTATATAAGCTCACTAAGAAGAAATGATATCTACTCCCTAGGATTGATGATCTTTTTGACTAGTTAGTTTTCTCTTTGGTTTTTTCTCAGCTTGATTTAACCACGGGATTCCATCAGCTTAGAGTTGCCGATGACAGCATAGATAAGACTGCGTTTAGGACTCTTAGACGAACTTTATGAGTGGATGATTATGCCTTTTAGGCTAACTAATGCCCCAGCCTACTTTGTTGATTTGATGGGCCATGTCTTTAGAGAAGTCCTAAATAATTTCGTAGTGGTATTCATGGATAACATCTTGGTATTTTCCAAGAATATGGAGAAGCATATTGTTCATTTAGAGGAAGTTCTTCACACACTTCATATTCGCCATTTGAGAGCTAAGTTTTCGAAGTGTCACTTTTGGAGAGAAGTGGTACGCTTCTTAGGGCACGTGGTCTCGAAGGAAGGTTTGGTTGTGGACCCTGCCAAGGTTATTGCAGTACAAGATTGGAAGGTCCCCAAGAACGCCACCGAGGTTAGGAGCTTCCTAGGATTGACTAGCTATTACAGGAAGTTCATTAGAGACTTTGCCAAGATTTCGGCACTACTCACGTGCCTTACTAAGAAGAATAAAGCTTTTGTATTGGATGTTGATTGTAAGGATTCCTTCACAAAGCTTAAGAGAGCCCTTACTAGTGCACCAGTGTTAGTACTACATGATGGAACCAAGTCTTTTACCGTATACACTGATGCATGTGGGACGGGCCTTGGAGCGGTGTTGATGCAAAAAGAGAGGGTGGTATATTATGGCAGTAGGCAGTTGAGGACGCATGAGAAGAACTACCCTACCCACGATTTGGAGTTGGCTGCCATAGTTTTTTCACTCAAGTCTTGGAGGCACTATTTGCTTGGAGAGTGGTTCGAGCTTTTCACCGTCCACAAGTCGCTGAAGTACCTATTCTCATCGAAGGACTTGAACTTGAGGCAACAGAGGTGGATGGAGTTTTTAGCCTCGTACGATTTTGAGATAGCTCATATCCCTGGAAAGGGTAACGTGGTCGAAGATGCATTGAGTAGAAAGAAAGCAACCCGTAGTCTTTTGTTCGTAGAGTGGAGGAGCTTGGAGTTAATTTCTACTTTTGATTTTTAATCCCTCTACGGACATTACTCCCGGATTATTAGCGACATTAGAGGTGAGGCATACCCTTATGGATCAGATTGGCTTAAGGTAGCGAGAGGATTCAGAGCTTATGTATGTGATGGATATGATTAGCCGAGGAGGGGTCTCTAGACATCTCCAACGTTATTCCATTGATAGCAATGGGTGGATTAGGAGAGACAGAGGCTTTGTGTTCCTCGTGCCAGTGATTTGTTGAAAGCAGTTTTGGAGGAGGCACACCATTTTCGTATGACTATTCATCCGGGTGGTGACTAAATGTATTGGGACATGAAGACGATGTTCTATTGGAGTGTCATGAAGAAGGACGTGGCGGAGCTTGTAGCTAAATGCCTCATTTTCCAAAGGGTAAAAGCGGAGCAGCAGAAGCTCGGTGGATTATTTCAGCCCTTAGATGTGCCAGAATGGAAGTGGGATAGTATTTCTATGGATTTTATAGATGATTTACTTCGTTCTTGGAAGGGGAATAATAACATTTGGGTGATTGTTGATCGGTTGACCAAGAGTATCCACTTCATCCCAGTTAAGACTAAGCGCACAACATCATATTTGGCATACCTTTATATTCGAGAGATAGTCCGACTTCACGGAGTCCCTTCTAGCATAGTGAGTGATAGAGATCATATTTTCACTAGTGAGTTTTGGAGAAGCTTACAGGAGGCATTAGGGATGCAACTTAGATTAAGTTCAGCCTATCACCCACAGACAGATGGCCAAACGGCGAGAGTGAATAGAGTGCTTGAGGGTTTGCTACGGATGTGCATTTTTGACTTTGGAGGAACTTTGGAGGAGCATCTTCCGTTGGTTGAGTTTGCGTATAATAACTGTTACTAAACGAGCATAGGAATGGCACCATTTGAGGCTTTATACGGGAGATCTTGCAAGTCCACTTCATGTTGGGTGGAGTCTATGGAGAAGCTTCTACTTGGGTCTGATATGGCGAGGGAGACATCAGAGGGAGTGGATTTAGTTCGACGAAGGAAGAAGACAGCCCAAGATAGGCAGAAGTCTTATGCGGATAAGCAAAGGTGAGACATTGAGTTTGGGGTTGGAGATTTAATTTTTATCAAAGTATACCTGCTTAGGAAGGTGGTAAGGTTCGGATCGAATGGAAAGTTAGCCTCCAGATTTGTTGGACCATTTCCTATCATAGAGAGAGTTGAGAAGATGGCTTACCGAGTGAAGTTAACAAATAGGCTCGTAGGAGTACACAACGTTTTACATGTTTCACACTTGCGAAAGTGCTTACTGACTCGACAGAGGTTGTAGAGCCTAGTCAGTTAGAGGAGATGGAGGTAGAAAGGGGAGCATCTATTCGGAGTATCCCCATGAAGACTGTTGGAAGGGGCATCAAGCGACTAAGGAATAAGGAGGTTCCTCTAGTAAAGGTGCAATGGGGAGATGATGCTGCAGATGCCACTTGGGAAGCAGAAGAGAAGATTCGTACTTCGTATCCTCATCTTTTCGATAGTAAGTTTCTAGAATTTCCTATTTTCATCTTTAGTTTTGAATGAGTTCTTTTCTTTATTATCCTTTGGGAGGGTAGAATTTAGGATTTAACCTATGGATGATAGGATTGGATGTAAATATGTTCTAATGACATGTTATGAATGATATATGTTGTGGTTGCAAGTGTTTGCTAGTGGATGCTTATGGACGCATATTGGTACATTAGGAAATATTATTCTTTAGGGATCGGCCTAACTAGGACACTAGAGCATATGCATACGGATGTGCGCGCATTTTTATTCTATTTTTCATGATTGCTATAAATGGATGATTATCACATGATTGTTGCATTTGAATGATGTATGTAGCACGCATATAGAACTGTCAGTTGTCATTAGGGAATTTTTGCATTCATTTGGATACATAGCACATACATGATTGCATAAAAGGAGGTCAACTAAATCAATGGACCGCCTAATCTTTTGCATTAGATTGGAACATTTACACTACACTAATTGCGTAAGTATCATAAATTGCATTAGAAAAACTTAAGACAATAGATGAATCGTCGATGATTGAGTAGTTGGTTGTGGAATTGGATGAAAACATTTAGTACATTCTTTTATTTTTAGAGATTTTGGAGATGAAATCCCTTAAGATGGGGAGAATGTAACGACCCGAAATTTAACCCGTAATAATTAATTCGTTAATTAATTAAATAATAATATAATTTTGCAAAATTATCAAAATTGAGCAACGGGAGTTGCACCATTGTGTCCGTGGTAATTTTCTGGTCAATTTCCATATATAGAACGTTAGAATCCGAGTTAATATGAGCAAGGAACCAAATAGTCAAAGAAACAATAAAATATAGGCCAGGTCGACCGGCCATAAGGGTGTTCGACCACCCGGTCAACCTGCCTGCCCATTTGGGCAAACAAACGTTCATTCGTTCGAAAGTGAACACGTAATTTGCATTGTTTAAACTGATCTGGTTCTTCTACTCTTGCATCATATGGCTCCTATTCAGCCTATGACGTGGTTGCATCCTAGTCAATCCCCAAATCCAACGTTCCGAGAACCACTTCTACACCTATAAATAGAACCCCAGCCTAACATCTTTTCTCATTCTAGTTTTTCTCCTCTAGGGTTCACCTTTATAGGAAGGACCCTAAAAGGAATAATTTCCAAGATTGAGAATCTTTAATAAAAATATTTTAATACCCTAAAGTGGATCCGTAAAGGCCTAATGGGAAGAGCTAAGACTAGAGGTGAGTGATTGTAATT
This sequence comes from Allium cepa, assembly GCA_030765085.1. Classification (NCBI taxonomy): domain Eukaryota; kingdom Viridiplantae; phylum Streptophyta; class Magnoliopsida; order Asparagales; family Amaryllidaceae; genus Allium; species Allium cepa. Next base: position 380,372,381 of record CM060932.1, read on the forward strand.
ATTTTAACTTTCTTTAAGTAATTTAAAATAACAAGGTTTCCAATAGTTGTAGTTTAACTACGATTATTGGAGTAACATTTTTAGTAATTTATTTACAGTTTTTAGAATTATTTTCAGTCTATTCCTTCTAGCTATTCTTTTCAGTTAATTTTAGTTTATTTCTGTTAATTATAGCTTTTCCCATTTAATTACAGTGTATTTACAATATATTAATTTATTTACTGTTATTTATGCATTATTTACATCTTCTTCCTACGCATTAGATTTCCTTCTATTTTCAGTTTTCTTTTATTTCTCCTTCTTCTTCTTCTTCATGTATGGGTTAGAATAGAATTAACGCGAAATTGGATTAAATTACAAGAAATCTAAAATAACGGAATATGAGATGTAAATCATAGAGACTGTAATATAATTAGAATAGGACTGAATATGCCTAATTATTATATTATTTGACTAAATTAAGAAGATTGGCCTAGTTATAACTTAGAATTATAACTAAAAAGAAAAAGAAAAAAGCTTATTTTGACACTTAGACCTTGGGTTAAGTAATAAGCATGATTGTAATGTAAGTTATAAATTGATAAACTATGGAAACTATGATAAACTATAGAAACTATGATGCTTATTCTAAGAATTAGGATAAATTAACAAGAAAAAATAGTAATTGATAAAAATAAAGGCTTATTTAAATAATTTATCTAAGTTAATAAGCAAGGATAAGAGCAGGACCAATACCGGTAGCATTTCCCCTATTTTTCCATGGATACGGTGTTTCACATAACCCTGAAGTGAGACGAGGTGCTTCACATAATCCTAAAGTGAGGCGAGAGGCACGCTTATGCTGACTAAGGTAAATAAAAGGTCAAAAGAGGGAGGAACATGTAGCATTGGCATGGTGGCAGTTACGCATGTGACTTCCATTTTGGTGCTCGGTAATCGCTATGGGTTCCACGCGCTTAGTAAGTGTGTCTTTCGTAGACACCAAAGTTTGTTGTGTAGGGAAACGTCCGGTTCAAAGTAGATTCTATGGAGCAGCAGGCCGATCAAATAGTAGAATTGGGAATTCAGTCTAATCGAAGCAGCTATCAAGGATAAGTGCAAACAATCATAGTTGACCTATCTTATTAATTGAGTACTGGTAATTCCTATTTATTTCCAATTTCTCTCTTTTCTATTTCCTTTGTTTCCTTATATATACTAGAACTATTGTAAAGTCTATTACTTTTACTTTGCTTAAAGATTCTAGTAGTTACTATCATTCACCAGACTTTTAGTCCGACCCACTCTTCTATTTTCCCCTTTTCCCCCCATAGGCAACCAAGGGAGAGGGCGGTAGATTGCAGTTGCTCGGAGGTTTCTTAAAGAAGATTCTGCTATGTATTTCCCTACTTTTATTTCCGTTTTCTTTCTTTGTAGTGGCACTTGAGAGGGGTATTTATATCTAATTATTGTTGAGACTACGAGTTTTTATTTCATGAGCCATATTGGGTTTTAGACATGTATGTTGTATTTGGTATTTGACATATTTAGTTATGAAGCAATTATGAAGATTTTGTTTTGAATAAGTCATTATTTTAGTTTTCGCTGTTTTTACCTATTTTTGTCTTGTGAATCTTAGTCTCTGCTAATATCAGTTATACTTACAACGTACCATGCCTTTTAATGTGTCCTTTTGGGTATGCTATGGGGTGTGGGGTGTTTCAACATAGATAATCTCAATGCGAATACAAGGCGAAAATGACGCCTCGATCGGCCTCGTATGAACAAGATACGAACGTTAGAATATTACGAGATTAATTAAATTATAATTAACATTAATTAATTTATTTTTAAACTTAATCACCTTTAACCCGCTAATGCTCCTCGTTTAAACCTATATCTCTCCTTTCAAACCCATGACTGTGGCTTCATCTCCCCTCCATCGCCATCGTAGTTGATCACACGTCGCCCCACTATCGTAGACGAACACCCCTACCTCGCCGAGCCTCACGCCACTGTAGCCATCTCCTGAAATGTCGTCGATCACAAAAAAATCGACCATAATTGCCACCCCTTCTAACCAAGATCTACGGCACCACTACGGATTGTTCGACAATCCACCGTTGATGGGTTCGTCTTCCCCAACTCTACAACTTTGTAGTTGGCAACTTTGCTTGCATTTGCTCTGAGCAACGTGATTAATATGGACAGTTCGATTGGAAAAAGGCGGCTGTGTTATTTAATTTAGGGTTTTGCAAAATGAAGGATGTTGATGTCCTTCTATAGAAAAATAACTAGACACTATTCATGCTTTAAATTTTTGAACATCAATCGAGACGTGCCGACTGGCGTTCTGTACTAAATACCTCATTTTCGAACATAAGGGAACTAGTATCGAGGAATAAATCCATCATATACAAAAGCTAACTTTCAAAATCAAATTATATTAAATTTCTTTAATTAATTTCTACGTGTTTCAAACTCGTGCGACTAAACCATACGTTCGATCGCCACGAAATTCTTTAGCATACAATAATTCACTATTACGAATTCAATTGCACTAGTTTTGTCAAAATCCAAGACAGTGCCCCGGAAGGCTATTTTCATACATTAATTAAAATGAATTTTTGTTAAAACCATTCTAATCACTTTAAAATTCAAAGTTAAAAGTTTACTATTTTCATTCTTATTTAAACAGAATTTAAATTAGCTTTTGAAATCATTTTTATCCACATTAAATCTCTATATTTGAAATTTAAGTTGTTTGACTTATAAAATTAAGTATTTAATATTAGTTAAACATTTCAAATTCAAATGGCCAAAATCCTGGGTAGTTACAGACTTCCCTTCTTAAATGAATTTCATTCTCGAAATTGCCAAAGTAAGAAAAATGCCACAAAACCTATTAATTTTTCATAATCCATTAGCTAAAATATAATATAAAATTTTCTACCTTTAAATTCTTTCACTCATACCAACTAATATCATTCCAAGTGTTAACATAAAAAAAAAATCAAATTTTAGTTACTAAATTTCTAACGTCTTAAATTTACGGAAAATTGCACCAGCGCTTGCTTTGTGCGGCTCGATCAAAAAATTACAACATATATATATATATATATATGTATATGTATAATATACATTTCAACTCAAGGATGAGCCATCCCGTAGGGGAAAACATAAAAATACGATATGTAATCCAAGATGTGTAACTTTTTTTAGTTTTAGCAAGCATATAAAATCAATATAATATGAAAGCGAGCTCCAAATATGAAGCATATACCAACCGTACATACTAAACACTTAGCAACAAAGGAGAACATGTATATGGAAAGTAGAATCACTATATAACATACACTGATATAACAACCATATGAAACCAAAAAAATTATCACCCTTCCTTAGTTAATAGTGTTTACAATTACAAGTAAAAAATGTTAGCTAAACATAACAAACAATCATACCAAAAACTGTAAGACGTCCATGGACCATCCGTATGCAATATCAAATCCGATCGCTCTCTCGATCAAAAAATTTCACTTCTGAACTAGTATCACTCACTCAACTTCTCTCTTGCGAACTCTGATCTAGTTTCTTGATTAGAAATTGTCATTATCATTGCATAGCCATATACTATGATATAGAATTTCTATATATCAAAAAATCTATATCCAATGTTCGCCATCAGGAATCGAGTGAAAAATCCTAACTCGGACTGATGTAAATCACTTCAAAATTATGTACTCGAATCTAGATCAAACAGTTGTGCGAATAAAATGATCTTCATACAACTTATGTATTTATTTCAATTGGTTTTCTTAAATATACCAAATTCATTTTATTCACATTCATTTTATTCCCATTCATTTCATTTTTAGTATATTTCTTTTACTACTAGTATCACTTAGGAACCATTCCATAAAATCAATACTTAAGCTTGTTTTACACAGCATAACTTATTTTTATTACCGCTTCCACGCTTAATTTGATATTCATTTTAAATCACAACAATTTCGTTTAACTTTACTTAAGTTAAATTTCATTTCATAGCTCAATCTCAAATTTTCTTTTGTTGACCAAAATGTTTAACCATTTTTTAAATTAGGTTTACTTTCCATTTTCTCAAATTTATAAGTTATAGAAAGTTATCTACTTATAATTTCGTAAATCTTTACTTAAGTTCTTCCACATTCTATAATTACAACTTATGGTTATATAATCACTATACAACTTAAGTTTATATTCATTTCACACTATTCTACATCCTAAGAGTGTATATATTTCCAATTTGCCTTACTTAACCAGAATATTTAGCAAATTTAAAATTTGTTTGTAACTTAATATTTTTCAAATTTGAAGTTACAAAAACTTATTTTCTTATATTTTCATAAACACTTAAATGAAAATTTTCAGAATTAAAAACATTTTGAATTCATAATGTATACATAACTCCGTATCAAATCATACTTTTGAAATCTAAAATATTCTTTGTCTTCCAAAAAAAACTTTATTTCACCAAAATAAACTTTATAAAAAATCATTATAGTAGCAATCCGCCACTTAGAAACACGAAAATGAACTTGATGCCGCAGTCATCCCTCGAGTTATTTTCCAACGACAAAAGTGAGGTCAATGCTTTCCTATCTCTTTTAAATTTCATTCTAAAATATTTCTAACCAAAATGTTTTAAAATTAATACTATTATTATTTCTTCTAAGACCTTTGAAAAACAATTTTTAAAATCACCGAGATTTAAATTATCAATTTCTTGTTTTAAATCCATTTTTATTTATAAACCATATTTATAAATATACTTATACAGTTTTATTTTCATTTTATTTATATATCATACTTATATAATTTCACTTCTTATATAATATCATTTCACGAATGTTGATAATTTTCATTATAATCAATACTTTATATTTCACATTTATAAATTCACTTTCTTATATAACTCATTTTACAGATGTTAGTCTTTGTTCAGATTATAATAAGTAACTATTATTAACATTATTCCTTAAATCCAACCAACTTACCGTATATAGCCATATAATTTCTAGAATTATTCCTCTATATATAAAATATAATCAAGGTAAAATTATTCCATTTACCCAATTTAAAACTAATATTATGTCAATTGCTACGTTCAAGTGTTTAGAGATCTATATCAATAATGTTACTTACTCGTATTGACCAAAATCCATAAGCCACTCACAAGATCAACCAACACAATATAGAACATTTTTATATCACTAAGAAATACACAATCATATACATATATACACTCAAACTAATTCTAGGGTGCTACTGATCCTATCTATAATGACTAACCCCCCTCCAAACAGTAGGTGTTCGCTAATCTAAGCTCTAATGCCATCCATAACTACCTGCAATTACACACATTTCTAGCTGGCAATAAACCACATATGTCCAACTCTAATTGAACGAAAAGGAGAATAGTTAGGAGAAAGAAAGAAGAAAGAAGTGAAGAAAGAAGAGAGAAAGAAAACAAAACAACACAGAATCTCACAATGCAGCAGAAAAACATGTAATATAGTATTAATGATCTTTACAAAAGAGAAACTATAATATACATACATCAAATTACACAAATAACTAATTATCAGCCTGGACAGTTATAATAATCTATCCTCACAAATGCTGATAATTTTAAACAACTAATCCAACAGAAAATAAACATATACCTGAATACGACTTGAAGACCTCCAGCTTGTCTTCTAAAGCATCCAAAGCATCCAAACTAAATATGTAAATATACTCGGTCTGACTCGAGCATCGAAAGGAAATAACGCACGGATCAATCTAGTAAACTAACGTGAGAAAACACATCTCAATTGGATTTTAAAGTTATAAAAACTCTCAAAACAAAGGTATCGCGTACGATCATGCCGCACATATAAGGGACAGATTTTTACCATACGATAACCCAAAACATCTCATATCAAATCTTCTGATATTATAATAGGGTCTAGGATACAAATATATATTAATCATAACCGAAATTGTTACATTATTAAATTCTAGCATAATAGGTTTACAACTAAAACCGTAAAGGCTCATATTAGAGAATGGATTTCATATAATGACAAGGTAAGGGACTAACTTCCAATAGTACATCTCTAAAAAAATGCATCGAGGCACCAAAAGATGGTCCTTTACCAACACAGAACTGGCATACCTTTACCGTAGATGGTACCGAATATCCCATCACCCCAATCGTTCCCGACCAATCTGTAGCCACAAGCATACATAACTTACCTAAAATATAGAGGATAAATCCAGAAAGGTGATGACCATATCTTAATGGGAGCGACCCATATAGCCATGCGACATCTACCCTGTTTTTATCATATCGATGTTTGAGGCATAAGGTAACGTATTACCTTTCACAAAGCACTAAGTCCCGCTTTGAGTGCCACATTGTTATTTCCAACAATACACTAATTGATTTCCACAAAAGTACAACCTCTGGGCTTGTACGTCTTAAAGTAGGGTGTTAAGTGCAAGAGGGTTGCCTCCGAAACCCATAAACAGATGCACGCCTGTAAAAACTAATGTACGTGGTTCTTAGAAATGAAATGTCTGACATTCATCCATACAAGTTATCCAAGAATAAGACAAACCGAAGGCACTCTCCTACAACATCCTGTCGGGATTCAACCCTAGGATTAGTAGCGAGCAGCCATTGCATCGAAATTTTTATAAAAGAGCACTGCTGCCACCCCACACACACACATATACATATATAATATGCAATCGCGGGGCTAGTGGCAAGCTGCCCTACATCATGAAGACCTCCGTCTTCAAAAATCATCTTTAGCAAATGTACACTTTCAAACGCATACGTTGGTCTGAAGTGGTTTTCGCATAAATCCTATCTCGGTCTCTCCGGACCAACAATTGATAAAAGGTCCTGAACCTCATAAGGAAACCAAGTCTCTTAGACTTATCACATTTCAAACTCTTAACTTGCTATCCTTCAACCAAGGAGGAAGCTCGGCATATTGGAGTACCATAGTCACGCCGCCCTACTCGAATCATCATTCTTAACACCAAATGATAATCAAGCCTACCCAGTTTGCCTCATACTAAGTGCGCGACTAATTAGTTCCCACATTAAGTCAAGGAACCAAAAATGATCAAAAATACAATCTAGAACATAGGTAGTCACAAGGCCTGTTTAATTTATCTTTTATTAATTAAATTACTTTCCAAATATTTTTCTCGAAATATCTTTAAAAGGATATATTCCCAAAACAATTTTAATCTTTCGATATTTAGATAACGTTTTCATATATTTATCTCAACCGTATATGTATATTCATAAACCATTTCTTTTTCAACACTTAGAAAATATCTCCATATACTTAAATCCGTAATCAGAAAATTTACAAATCTTTTTAGGAAAGCTTCATATTTTCCAAAACACGCTTTATTGGGTAAAAACGAATGTTGTGTAAAACATCGTCACAACAACCCAAAATAATAGTATAACGATTTGACTACTTATATTTATGTAAATCCCGTATACTATATTAAACATTTCCTTTTGGAAATCACTTGCTATAACAACAATATTATAGTCTATGTCTTCCTTGCTTTCTCGAAAACATCTATCACAACAATAAATATTAAAATAGATGTCTTCATCCCTTAGTACATTTTAAGTAAATTTTTAAAACCATTTAACTCTATCTGAAAATATCATTTTCAAAACATTGCTTTAAAATATTATTCTAACTTTTAAAACATGAATATATTTCCTTTACAAAAATCCATATTCAAACCTCAGCATAAATCATTTCCATACTTATAAAAATATGTCTATAAATCTCCATTCTATTTTATAAAACTTCTTTTTATGAAATCTCTTTATTTATAAAATTCGATTTATAAATCTATTCCTTTATAAACCTCATATATATATAATCCCATTTATAAATATATTTACCAAATACCAATTACAAATCCATTTTTAATATCTATAAAACTCCATTTATAAATATATTACTTTATTTATAAAATATTACTTTTATAAATGTTTTATATAAACCATTTTAGAAATATTCGTTTCAAAACTATTTCTATCTTCTTTAAAACTGTGTTTCCTTTAAAATTAAAGATGGACTTATTTATTAAGTTTTAAAACTTTATAATAGAGTTTAAAAATCTCTATTTAACAAATTTCTTAAACTATCTGTTTATAATAGCAAAAATCTTAATTTTTATTTTATTTAAAATAAACTCCTACTTTTTGAAAATTCAAGAATAATTATTAAAACGTATAAAATTTCCAAAATCACTTTAAATTCATTTTAAATCAAAAACTTCACTATTGTATCCAAGCGCTATTATAGCACTAAATAAGAAAAATCATATCCATGTCATCAAACATGGCACCCAACAAATCATACATCACAATATATATGTATGAAAAGTATAATCAATTGTGGTGAGGAATCATGTTGGATCTCGATACGAACGCAACAGTGAAAATGGTGCCTCGATCGAACGTCCTATGAAAAAGATACGACCGTTAGAACATCAGAGAATAATTAAATTATATTTAACATTAATTAATTTATTTTAAAACTTAATCACCTTTAACCTACTAATCCTCCTCGTTCAAACCCAGATCGCTCCTTTCAAGCCTGCGACTGCGGCTTTTCTCCTCGCCATTGTCGCCGTAGTTGATTGCACGCTGCCTCACGATCACAGACGAACGCCCTGACCTTGCCGAGCCTCACGCCATCGGAGCCACCTCCTAAAATGTCATTGATCCCTAGAAAATCGACCATAACCACCGTGCCTTCTAACCAAGATCTGCACCACCACCATGGATCTTCGACAATCCATCACTGTCAATGAGTTCGTCTTCCTCGGCTTTTTAACTTTGTAGTTGACAACTTTGTTTGGATTCGCTTCGATCAACGTGATGAACGTAGGCCATTTGATTATGGATATTGAAAATGGCAGCTGCATTATTTACTTTTGGGGTTTGCAAAATGAAGGATGTTGAGGTCCTTTTATAGAAAAATAACAAAATACTATTCATGCTTTATATTTCCAAACTTCAATCGAGGCATGCCAACTGACATTCTATAATATGTACCCCATTTTCAAACACAATGTAATTAGTATCGGGGCCTAATCCATCTTATACAGAAGTTAACTTTCAAAATCAAATTATATTAAATTAGATTCCTTTTATTAGTTTCTACATGTTTAAGCTCGCATCCCCATGAAAGTATTTGCATTACAATAACTCCCAATTACAGATCCAATGATACTAGTTTCATCAAATCCAAGATAGTGCTTTAAAAGGTTGTTTTCATATTTTAATTAAAATGAATTATTATAAAAACCATTCTAATCACTTTTAAATTCAAATTCAAAAGTTTACAATCTTCATTTATGTTTAAACAAAATTTAAATCAGCTTTCGAAATCATTTTTATTCATATTAAATCCCTATATTTGAAATTTAAGCTGTTTGACTTATGAAATTAACTTTTTAATAATTAAAATTACTTAAACATTTCAAATTCAAACGACCAAAATCCTGGGTCATTATAGTAAAAAATGTCACAACTGGGTAACACTTAATTAACTAAAATTTGATTTTACCAAAACTAAGTAAGCGATAAATTTGGTCAAAATATCACACCACCTGTTAAGTGAATTGTTGTAACAACCCGCATATTTTATGATTGTATATTTAAATATTTAATTTCAATATAGCATCGTTAGTCGGATTGTAGCCGAAATGCTACTTTTAGCAAAAAGTTGAATTAGGACTCCAGACCTCTTCCATTGAGTTCAAAATGACGTTTGCGACCTTTTTGAGTATAAACATCGATATGTTTGGAGTTAGCTAGAATTTCAACCTTTTCACTTAGGGCTTTGGGTTTGGGTTTGGTTTTCAGCCCACTAACCCAACTCATCTTATATCATAACTCCACCCCCTCCCCTCTTCATTCATTCTAATATTTTCTAACACTTCAAGCTTTAGAAAAATGGGGGAAGAGAAAAGAGATTAGAAAATCCTAAGCCCTAGTTTCTTTGCAAATTGAAGTTCTGGCTCCAAAATCAAAGAGAAGCTTTGGTAAGCATCTCCTTCTTCTTCTCCATCTCAATCTCTCTCCAATTTCAGAAATTTCCTATAACCTAATTTGAAAAATTATTGCTTCTAGACTTAGATTGGAGTTTCTAGAGTTGAAGTTGAAGAGTTGTTGATCTTCCTTTGCTTTCAAGCTTCTCCTTCCTTGTTTTTGTGTAAAAGATGAGTTTTTTTGAACTCACATCTATGTCTATATCTTTGATAGTTGTTAGGTAGTGATCCCTAACATCTATCCCTTGTTCATTTGCTTTGGATTGAATTGGTTTTATGAATATTCCAATTTTTGGTATTTTGAAGTTAAATCTTTAAAAATCTTAGCTTTGATGTTTGATCATGCTTTTGGTGACGTAAGGGAGAGCCTATAGGGCTGGGTTACCGATTGGCGTAAACCCCTAGCGTCCATCGCTCGTCCGGTCGCAAATTGTTTGGGATTTTGCCCCATTGGGGGCTAGGTTGAGAATACTGGAATTTCCAGTTCAGTCAACTGAACTAGAAGGTCAGTCGACTGAACCGAACCCAGAAATTTTCCTGGGCCAGCATTAGTGACTGACCACTCTGTGTCAGTCGACTGTGTTGAGTCAAGATTTTTATAGAGTTTTGATTTCTGACAAAGGGATAAGCCGTGATCGACAAAAAGAAGTTATTCAGACACAAAGAGCTCCATATGATTAGAGGTTGATTTTTTTGTTGTTGTAATAGTAATAAATTTGTTAAAATCTATCCTCAAATAATCATGCATATCAAGGGAATCAATATATATACGAATAATTTATAAGTTGCATGCAGTTGCACAATTCAATGTGTAATTTAACAGGCACCGGTCGACCGGTCAATATAGGTGCGGTCGACCGTTCCTGTGTAAATTGCACAGTGAACGTGCACACATGCACATAACGTATATATATATTTGAATTCCTGTCTACCGGTCCATTTTTGACCTGTCGACCGTTTTTAAACAGAAAGCAACTTTTCCAAAAGACACTTCTCTTCTCCAAAGGTTGCATCTCCTATCTTTCATCAATGATCATAACTCTTAATGGCAACTGTTCACAAAGAGTTACAACTATTTTTCTCTATATATACTCATCTAAATCATTGATTCAAACACAAGTTTTTACACGATCATATATGCTCTCTAATCTAAACTCTAACACTCCTGCATTCTAAAAATTAATTTAGCTTATTGAATCTTTGAAATTATTTCATATCCTTTGATTCAATAAGTAAATACCTTCTTTAATCTTTACAAAACATCATTCATATTCTTTGAGGATAAGATTATAGGAAGGGTGTACTACTAGTGACAAATCCGTGTTTTCAAGAACACAAGTTGTCAACAACAATTGTATTTGTTTTTGTTGAAGTCCTCGTGTTGTAAGAGGCAAGTGTTGAAGTCCTCAGTGTATTAGAGGCGTGAAATCCCGTTCGGCTGTTCGGGTGTTGTAAACCTGTTCCTCCGGGTGAAGCGAGGTTGTTAATAGTGAAAATCCAGATAGAAGTCTGAGACTGGACGTAGGACGGTGCTCCGAACCAGTATAAAAATCTCTGGTGTGATTTTTCTATTTTTTATTTACTATGCTATTATCATCTATTTCCGCATTTATATTGTAGTCCATATTACACGATCCGTGTGTACTATATTAGCACATATAATTGTATACACACCGCACTTTCATTTGGTATCGGAGCCTGGTTTTCTAGAGATCGTAATAACATCCTAGAATAAATGGCTACAAAGAGATCTAGTCAAGGCAATAAGAAGAGGAAGAGCAATAAAGAACAATCAAAGGAGCAAACAAACAAATGCTTCATGGCAAAAGATAACGAGGTTAGTGATCTAACTTTTGATGATATGATAGAAATAAATTCAGAACTTCTAGACACTTTAAAAAGTCTCAAAAGAAAATATAAGGAAGCTCTGGAAAATCAGAAGAAAGCAGAATTCGAAAGAGATATGCTTAAAGACGAGAAGAGAATATTAGAAGAAGAACTTAAGAAAATTCAAGATTCAGACAATTCTCAACTCGCTCTATTAAGTCAAGAAATAGAAGCTCAAAAAGAAAAGAATAATGCTCTAGCTTCTGAAAATCATGAGTTAAAAACAAAAATTAAAATTGTTGAGTTAGATAACACTAGCCTCAAAACTAAGCTTGATGACATTACTAAAAATATTTCCAATTTTAATAAAGGGAGAGAAAATTTATGCAGGATTATTGAAAATTCTCAATCTGCTTCAAATAAGAAGGGATTAGGTTATGTTAAGAATTCAAAAGCTCACAATGATAGAAGTGGTGTAGGCTATAAACAAGCTAAAAGTAAAAATAGTACTAGATATGCATTCATGTATACTAACTTTAGTGCTAGTACTAGTAATCAAGATAGTTTTAAAACCAGTTATAGTCATAATAGTACTTTGTTTAGAAATGATAGAAATTATTCTTCAAGTACTAAGCTAATGACTAATAGCATTAAAATATGGATTCCAGCTAATATGATTGATCATGATAAACAACTTTATATTAGCAACTATTATAAGAATGTAATTTGTAATGAAAATTATATTTATAAAGGTTCAACCACACCCAAATGGGTATGGTTTCCAAAGACCTAACCCCCCGGACCCTAACATGTAAGTGGGTACCGAAAATTATTATTATTTTTTGCAGGTACTCGGAGAAACAAAAGGAAAATGATAGATTTTGGAATTTCAAAGAATGTTCCATATGTTTAATAGGATTACGTGCTTACAATAAAATATGGACTTCGGTAAATATGGTAAAATTTATTTTACTTTTCCTTCATAATTAATAATGAGTTTATCTCGTTATATACAAGATATTTTATATAATTTTATATATTTCCCCATTCTTTTTGATAATGACAAAGGGGGAGAAATTCATATGCATATAAATAGAGGGAGATATTATACTTAGGGGGAGATGTTATAATTAGGTGGAGCTTTAAAGATATTATCTGGCACTTGTACTAAATAGTGTCGTGTTTTAATTCGTACTAGACTTGTGTGTATTATCATCTTGTGTGAATGTTACTCTTGATCTATGGTAGTAGTTTTATGTTGCTTATAATCTCTTTTACATCCTCCATTTAAACAACTCCTTTTTATCGATGACAAAGGGGGAGAAAATTGTGCTAACAGTATATATGCAGGACACAATCTCAGGGGGATATCTTATACAGGGGCAGATTCATAAATATGTTGTCATCAATCAAAAAGGGGGAGAATGTTGAGTCAAGATTTTTATAGAGTTTTGATTTCTGACAAAGGGATAAGCCGTGATCGACAAAAAGAAGTTATTCAGACACAAAGAGCTCCATATGATTAGAGGTTGATTTTTTTGTTGTTGTAATAGTAATAAATTTGTTAAAATCTATCCTCAAATAATCATGCATATCAAGGGAATCAATATATATACAAATAATTTATAAGTTGCATGCAGTTGCACAATTCAATGTGTAATTTAACAGGCACCGGTCGACCGGTCAATATAGGTGCGGTCGACCGTTCCTGTGTAAATTGCACAGTGAACGTGCACACATGCACATAACGTATATATATATTTGAATTCCTGTCTACCGGTCCATTTTTGACCTGTCGACCGTTTTTAAACAGAAAGCAACTTTTCCAAAAGACACTTCTCTTCTCCAAAGGTTGCATCTCCTATCTTTCATCAATGATCATAACTCTTAATGGCAACTGTTCACAAAGAGTTACAACTATTTTTCTCTATATATACTCATCTAAATCATTGATTCAAACACAAGTTTTTACACGATCATATATGCTCTCTAATCTAAACTCTAACACTCCTGCATTCTAAAAATTAATTTAGCTTATTGAATCTTTGAAATTATTTCATATCCTTTGATTCAATAAGTAAATACCTTCTTTAATCTTTACAAAACATCATTCATATTCTTTGAGGATAAGATTATAGGAAGGGTGTACTACTAGTGACAAATCCGTGTTTTCAAGAACACAAGTTGTCAACAACAATTGTATTTGTTTTTGTTGAAGTCCTCGTGTTGTAAGAGGCAAGTGTTGAAGTCCTCAGTGTATTAGAGGCGTGAAATCCCGTTCGGCTGTTCGGGTGTTGTAAACCTGTTCCTCCGGGTGAAGCGAGGTTGTTAATAGTGAAAATCCAGATAGAAGTCTGGGACTGGACGTAGGACGGTGCTCCGAACCAGTATAAAAATCTCTGGTGTGATTTTTCTATTTTTTATTTACTATGCTATTATCATCTATTTCCGCATTTATATTGTAGTCCATATTACACGATCCGTGTGTACTATATTAGCACATATAATTGTATACACACCGCACTTTCAGACTGAGCCTGGAAACCGAAAGTTTCCAGGCATGATTCAGTCGATTGACCATCCAGGTTCAGTCGATTGAACCTGAAAACAGAAAGTTTTCAGGATTTGTGTCAGTCGACTGACCACCCTGGTCCAGTCGACTGAATCTACTATCCTTACCTATTTTGCCTTTTGTGTTTGAATTTCCAATTTTTAATCGGTTCTTGTTTCTCTAATTTGTTGTTATCACCTTTGTTGACTTTGATAACTTCTTTTTCGGGATTTTTAGAGAATATCCATTTTGATGGATTTGGTATCGATTTCTTTGGATTTAATTCAAGTCTTCAAATGTGAATTTTTGGTGATTGATTGTTTCTACAATCAATTTTGTGATTTGTCACTTTAAAATGCAAAGGTTTCTATACAAATAGTAAATATTCAAACTCTTTCTCAAATATGATTTCAACTCTATTTTTAAATCAAAGCTTGTTTATAAAACTGTTTTTCAATTTATTGGTAAACACAAACCTTTACCTCATTCGTTTGAGAAATCTAATTAAACGGCTTTGTAAAACTAGTGGTATGAAACGCTTGCATTTACTTTGTCGGTTAATTTTTGGAATTGTTCGATTGAAAGTCTTGTGACAACTTTCGAGTGGAGATCTACAATTTGTTCGTAAATATTTTAAGTTAAGCCAGTGGTTATGGGACATGAAGCTAAACTCATTTATTTACTAGCTTAGTGTAATTGACACTTCTTGATGATCGATGGTGATCATTTTTGTGGTTTAGACTAGGGATGTGCGATGTCTGTTTGTCCGCGTGGGGGACTGTACCCCTTTTGTGGAGTTTCGACGCAAATTGGTGGGATAGCGACCCATGGTCTTCGGGACGTTTGTGGAGCTTTGGCTCAAAGATCTTCGGGCCGTTTGTGGAGCCTCGGCTCAAATTGATGGCTAGCAACCATGAAATAGCATTCCGTTTGCGATACACGTGTTGGTGAGTTTTCATGCTCCCGTTTGTGATAGGCCTCCCCCTCTTTGTCATTTCTAGATTTAAAGTTGATGATTTCTAGAATTTGTGATTCACCAATTTTGTGATTGGCATTGATATTTTTGTCAATTTTTGTGGTATGGTGAATAAAAATAAGAATAGGATATTCTTTTAGTGCTTTGAGATTTCTTGAGATATTGTATGATTTTAGTTGTTATTTAATGTATACTTGTCGTAGAGTGGCATTATTGTTATCATACGTTTTTGTCAAATCTCTTATTCTATCCTATTTTGTCTGATATTTATAGCTAGATTGATCCGTTTATTATTTTCTTGTTAAATAATACTCGGGTCAGACCGAGATGTTATAGGTGCTTCTGCTTGACTCATCTTCTAGGAACATTATCGGAATTTTGAGTAACTACTCTAGTTTAGTAGTTTTTGTTGTTATACATACGAGATAGAGACTCCTTGATGTGTACATATTCTTTTTTGTAGCACTTGTATTTATTCTTTTGTGATATTGTGGATCTTGTTTGACCACTACTCTGATGTACACTTTTATATGTTATATTCATATCTGTTTTCGCCTTTGTGATATGGATATCTGTGACTGATTTCTGTTATGCATATTTCTATATTTGTTTCTGAAGATTATATATAGCCACTGTGTAGTGGCTTTGAGTTTGTATCGGTATATCGGATTCCTCTTGAATTGAAATGCATGTTATACTATCTGACTTATCGGTGCTCGCACAAAGCAAATGCATGAATGGTCGCTCCTCAACTGCCTTATTCTTCGTGCTAGTTGACGGTATTACCTCGTAGTGTCCTTGGCTAGCGTGAGTATAGAGGTGGGGCGTCACAGCTTGGTATCGGAGCCAAACATTAAAACAATGTAGAATAATCTAGCAAGGATCATTGTCCTAAGTCCTTCTTAGGAGTCGTTCCTTAGGATTTAATTCGAGTCTTCGTACTGTTTTATCCTATTATCTTTTATGATGCGTTGTTTTATCAATCATGACTGTTTGATATTCATTCTGAGAATAACTTTTTCCTCATCTTTCTTTCTTTCTTAAAGAAGAAGAGATGGTTATTTCTGGCATTCCTAGCGCTGGTCAATCCAGTAGTCCTTCTCTGGATGGCATATTTATGTCTGCCCAACAACATTTGGATCTTGTAAAGAATCAAAGGTTTATCTTTGCTTTGAGTAAGAACCCCATAAAGTTTTACCTCTGAAACTAGAAGTTCCTTTCGATCAGCTTGTAGATATCACTCTATGACTAGAAGAGGTCGACAAAGGGAGTGATAGTGATGTTGGAGGTTCCAAAAAGAGCCTCAATAACATCAAGAAGAGGCATATTATGTTTAAAAGCCCTAATCCCAACAAGAAAGGGAGTCCGACAATTTCGGTAGCAAAGACTCCAATCCCTAATCGTGGAGAATGCTACAATTGTAATTCTAAGGACCACTATGTAAATGGGTGTCCAAGGCCTATTTCTTGTCGCTATTGCAAAAATTCAGATCATCGTATTTTTGCATGCCCCATACTTCAAAGCAAGAAGAAAAGGGAACAAGAAACTCCGATAGCAAAGACTCCTACCTCTAGTCGATGACAATGCTACAATTGTGGTTCTAAGGACCATTATATAATTAAGTGCCCAAAACCCCTCTATTTCCGCTATTGCAAAGGTTCGGGTCATTATTTATCTACATGTCCCAAGCTTTCAAGAAAAAGGGAGCGAAAGCTAAATATTGTGCAAGCGCCTAGTAGCACTTCTCTTGGTCAAGGTATTTCTCATTCGGTTCTTGATGACATTTGTTTTGTGATTATCCTATTTGAGTTCTTGTTGATATGGCTTCATCTCATTATTTTATATCAAAATGACTTGTTGATTCTTTTTCTTTAAACACTTCGGGCTTGGTGACTACATTGAGAATTGCGAATTCGGTCGGTGGATCCGCAACACTCAGTTTACTTTGTTAAAATGTCGAGCTTATTTTATGTGATTATTCTTTTCGAGCCGATTTGCATGTTATGCGTTACTTAGGCTTCGGAATAGATTTCTGGGAAACGTTTGGCTTAATTATTATGAAGTCCATATCCAATGTCCCGAGTGGACTATCCATCTTCGACATTTCAATATGTTAAGCAAATTTCTATTTTTCTAAATGATTTTGATTCCAATTTGGTGGCATCATTTTATTTTCTAGACCCACTTGTTGAGGAAAATGTTATTTCTCTCATCCAAATAGTTTGTGAATTTTTCGGTATATTTGAGCTTGTCTTAGGATTATCACCTAAGCAATCTTTTGTGTGGTGCAAGGGTCTTTTCAGCTCGACCTTGCCACCAATTTTCATCAGCTACAAGTTGTGGAGGATAGCTTTCCCCTTTACCGCGTTCCGCACTCGTTATGACTCTTATGAATGACTCGTGAAGTCATTCGGTTTGTCTAGTTTATTTCGTCCATCTTATGAATCGAGTATTCTACTAATATTTCGATGAGCCCATCCTTATATTCTTTGGTTATGGATGAAAACTGCAATTTAAAATTTGCAAAACTTTTCAATAAGATATTTATAAGTACAATTGGATTTTGTTCTTAAAACGAGCAAAGAATATTTGTAAAGATTTTTAAGAAACATATTTATCATATAGAAGATGATTTTGTGTTGTATTGCCCATTGAGTGCTTTAAGAAATCTGGTCGATGCGCCTGATCAACGTTATCGATACGAATCTCCTAAACGCTTTAATGAGACTGTCAGACACAGTAAATTAACTAGGGATAAGTAAATTTTTTTCTAAAAAGATGACTGCATAAAGTTAATTGTAATTTTGAAAGTCTTAGCTTTTCGGGAAAGTGGATCAATTAAAAGAACTCTTTTCCAATACTCCTATGCTTGTGATTCCTGAAGGGAACCAAGATTTTATTATTTGCACCGATGCTAGTCGAGTTGGTTTGGTGCCGTTCTTATGCAAAGACAACGTTCTATCATTTATGCTTCTATATAATTAAAGCCTATCGAGACTAGATATGCCACTCATGATCTAGTGTTCGCGGCTGTTGTTTTCGCTTTTAGAATAGGCATCATTATTTTTGGGAAAGAAATTCATTCTCTACACCGATCATAAATCTTTGACTTATTTATTTTCTCAAAAGGAACTTAATTTGCGTCAACATCGTTGGCTCGAGTTCCTTGCATCCTATGATCTTGATATTCTTTATACTCTCGGAAAAGAAAATCGTGTTGTCGATGTCCTTAGTCGTAAGCAACAAGCGGTTGTTTCTAGGATGATATCCGAATGGAAGGATCTCGAGACTTTATCCACTTATGAGATTCGAGATCGTGAATCCGATTTATGTTCATCTCTTGTTCTATGTAGCCCTGAGGCTCATCCATCTCTTTTAGACCGCATCCTTGAAGCCCAAATGCTAGATTCCGAATTGACACTTCTTAGCCATAATTTTTAGGGATAAAAATTGATATTGAAGGTTTGAAAGACGTTGATATTGATGCTTGTGGCAGTATTCAAAAATTTGGTAGATTATCGTGCCAAATATTAGTATCTTAGTAAAGACATTTTAGAAGATCCTCATCGTTCTAAATTTACCATTCATCCAGGTGGTAATAAAATGAACGCGGATATGAAGCGACTTTATTATTGGGATGGAATGAAATTTGATATTGTTAACTTCATTAAGCATTGCATGAATTGCCAACTCGTTAAGGCCGAGCACCAAAGGCCCGATGGGTTATTGCAATATTTGGACATTCCAATTTGGAAGTGGGATCAAGTCTCCATGGCCTTTATTTACGACTTCCCCATTCTCGTTTGGGCCATGACAGCTTATGGGTGATTGTTGATAGACTAACAGAATCCACCCATTTTATTCCCGTTCGATTTAATCGGGCCGTACCTCTCTTGACTAAACTCTTTATTAAATAAATTGTTAAATTTCATGGAGTTCCTACTTCTATTGTTAGTGATCATGATCCATTGTTTACTAGTGGATTTTGAAAGAGTCTTCAAAAAGCTTTGGGAACGAAGCTTAATTTTAGCACCGCTTATCATCCTCAGTCCGATGGACAAACCGAGCAGATGAATCAAGCTCTTGAAGATCTTCTTCGTGTATGTGTTCTTGATTTTGGTGGAAGTTGGGAAGATCATATTTCTCTTGTTGAGTTTTCCTATAATAACAGCTTCCAATCTAGTATTGGTATGGCACCTTTCGAGGCACTCTATGGAAGGCCATGCCGATCTCCTTCTTGGTTGCTTGAGGCCGGTGAGAAGCTGGTTTTGGGTCTAGATTTTATTCGTGATTCCACAGAAAATATTGACCTTATTCATCATAGGTTGAAAGAAGCTCAAAGTAGACAAAAATCCTATGCCGATAACCGAAGAAGGAAATTAGAATTTTCTGTGGAAGATTTTGTCTTTATTCGTGTATCACCTATGAAGGGTGTTGTGTGTTTCAATCGATCGGAAAAATTAGCGCCTCGATATATTGGTCCGTTTCCCATCACCGAACATATTGGTTCCGTGGCTTATCGCCTTTTATTACCAGGTCAGTTTTCTGCTACTCGTGACGTATCCCATGTCTCTCAATTACGAAAAAGCCTTCGAGATTCCGATTATATTCTTGAGCCCGGTATTGTGGAAGAAATTGTAGTTTCGCCTAAGTTGACTTATGAGCAACATCCTATTCGTATTATTGCTTCGGAGGTAAAATGCCTTCAAAATAAAGATGTCCCTCTTGTGAAAGTTCAATGGTCCTCAAATCCTAAGGATTGTTCTTGGTAATCTAGAGAATTCATCGAATGAACACATCCGGACTTACTCACTCGTGCTCTTTGAGGTGAACTTCTTATTTCAAATTTCTTTTGAGTTGATATGCTTTTATGGTTGTTATTTTTTATTTTCTTCTTAAATATTACGACGATGCAATTTCTTTAAGGATGGGAGTCTGTAAAAACCTGCATATTTTACGATTGTATATTTAAATATTTAATATAAATATAGCATCGTTAGTCGGATTTTAGTCCGAAATGCTACTTTTTGCAAATAGTCGAACTAGGACTCGAGACATCTTCCATTGAGTTCAAAATGACATTTGCGACTTTTTTGAGTATAAACATCGATATGTTTGGAGTTAGCTAGAATTTCGACCTTTTCGCTTAGGGCTTTGGGTTTGGGTTTGGTTTTCTTCCCACTAACCCAACTCATCTTATATCCTAACTCCACCCCCTCTCCTCTTCGTTCATTCTAATATTTCCTAACACTTCAAGCTTTACAAAAACGAGGGAAGAGAAAAGAGATTAGAAAATCCTAAGCCCTGGTTTCTTTGCTAATTCAAGTTCTAGCTCCAAAATCAAAGAGAAGCTTTGGTAAGCATCTCCTTCTTCTTCTCCATCTCAATCTCTCTCCAATTTCAGAAACTTTCTATAACCTAATTTGAGAAATTATTGCTTCTAGACTTAGACTGGAGTTTCTAAAGTTGAAGTTGAAGAGTAGTTGATCTTCCTTTGCTTTCAAGCTTCTCCTACCTTATTTTGTGTAAAAGGTGAGTTTTTTTGAACTCACATCTATGTCTATATCTTTGATAGTTGTTAGGTAGTGAATCCTAACATCTATTCCTTGTTCATTTTCTTTGGATTGAATTGGTTTTATGAATATTCCAATTTTTGGTGTTTTGAAGTTAAATCTTTAAAAATCTTAGCTTTGATGTTTGATCATGCTTTTGATGGCGTATCAGAGAGCCTATAGGGCTGGGTTGCCGATTGGCATAAACCCTAGCGCCCATCGCTTGTCCGATCGCAAATTGTTTGGGATTTTTCCCCTTTGGGGGCTAGACTGAGAATACTGGAATTTCCAGTTCAGTCAACTGAACTAGAAGGTCAGTCGACTGAACCGAACCCAGGAATTTTCTTGGGCCAGTATCAGTCGACTGAACCGAACCCAGGAATTTTCCTAGGCCAGTATCAGTCGACTAACCACTCTGTGTCAGTCGACTGAGCCTGGAAACCGAAAGTTTCCAAGCATGATTCAGTCGACTGACCATCTAGGTGCAGTCGACTGAACCTGGAAACAGAAAGTTTACAGGATTTGTGTCAGTCGACTGACCACCCTGGTCCAGTTGACTGAATCTACTGTCTCTGCCTATTTTTCCTTTCGTGTTTGAATTTCCAATTTTTAATCGATTCTTGTTTCTCCAATTTGTTGTTATCACCTTTGTTGACTTTGATAACTTCTTTTTAGGGATTTTTAGGGAATATCCATTTTGATGGATTTGGTATCGATTTTTTTGGATTTAATTAATGTCTTCAAATGTGAATTTTTGGTGATTGATTGTTTCTACAATCATTTTTGTGATTTGTCACTTTAAAATGCAAAGGTTTCTATACTGATAGTAAATATTCAAACTCTTTCTCAAATATGTTTTCAACTCTATTTTTAATACAAAGCTTGTTCATAAAACCATTTTCCAATCTATTAGTATACACAAATCTTTACCTCATTCGTTTGAGAAATCTAATTAAACGGCTTAGTAAAACTAGTGGTATGAAATGCTTGCGTTTACTTCATCGGTTAATTTTTGGCCTTGTTCAATTGAAACTCTTGTGACAACTTTCGAGTGGAGATCTACAATTTGTTTGTAAATATTTAAGTTAAGCCAGTGGTTATGGGACATGAAGCTAAACTCATTTATTTACTAGCTTAGTGTAATTGACACTTCTTGATGATCTATGATGATCATTTTTGTGGTTTAGATTAGAGATATGCGATGTCACTTTGTCCGCTTGGGGGACTGTACCCCGTTTGTGGAGTTTCGGCTAAAATTGGTGGGGTAGCGACCCAGGGTCTTCGGGCCGTTTGTGGAGCTTCGGCTCAAGGGTCTTCGGGCCGTTTTTGGAGCCTCGGCTCAAATTGATGGCTAGCAATCATGGAATAGCGTTCCGTTTGTGATACACGTGTTGGTGAGTTTTCATGCTCACATTTGTGATTGGCCTCCCCCTCTTTGTGATTTTTGGATTTCTAGTTGATGGTTTCTAGAATTTGTGATTCACCAATTTTGTGATTGGCATTGATATTTTTGTCAATATTTGT
The DNA here is from genome assembly GCA_030765085.1 of Allium cepa. Lineage (NCBI taxonomy): Eukaryota > Viridiplantae > Streptophyta > Magnoliopsida > Asparagales > Amaryllidaceae > Allium > Allium cepa. The sequence goes on from CM060932.1 coordinate 380,394,924, forward strand.
GGTATGGTGAATAAAAATAAGAATATGACATTCTTTTAGTGATTTGAGATTTCTTGAGATATTGTATGATTTTAGTTGTTATTTAATGTATACTTGTCGCAGTATAGCATTATTGTTATCATATGTTTTTTCATATATCTTATTCTATCTTATTTTATCTGATATTTATAGTTAGACTGATCAGTTTATTATTTTCTTGTTAAATAATACTCGGGTCATACCGAGATGTTACAGTTGCTTCTGCTTGACTCATCTTCTGGGAACATTATCTGACTTTTAACTAACTACTCTAGTTTAGTAGTTTTTATTGTTTTACATATGAGATAGAGACTCCTTGATGTATACATATTCTTTTGTGTAGCACTTGTATCTATTCTTTTGTGATATTGTGGATCTTGTTTGACCACTACTTTGAAGTACATTTCTATGTGTTATATTCATATCTATTTCTGTCTTTGTGATATGGATATTTGTGATTGATTTGTGTTATGCTTATTTCTGTATTTGTTTCTGAAGATTATATATAGCCACTGTGTTGTAGCTTTGGGTTTGTATCGGTATGTTGGATTTCTTCTTGAATTGAAATGCATGTTATACTATCTGACATATCAGTGCTCGCACAAAGCAATTACACGGATGGTCGCTCCTCAACTGTCTTATTCTTCATGCTAGTTGACGACATTACCTCATAATGTCCTTGGCTAGCGTGAGTATAGAGATGGGGCGTCACACTTGTGTATATTAATAATCGAGTAATTCGATGTTAATCGCTGATCATATTTACACATGACGAGCCGACAACCGATCTGATGAGTCCACTTTAGACTAAAAGGTTTAATAGTTTATATTTTTTATAAATTAATTAAATTAATTAGTATTTATGGAATACTGATTATAAAATTTTGAATGTGATTTGAAGAATAAATATAAGTGTATATATTTATAATAGTTATAAATATATCGATCGATATGTAATATCGACAAGGAATTAAATCAGATTTAGTCAATAATATTAATTTGGACCTAAATGAGACATTAGCCTATGATGTACGGTGATACATATGGCAGCAACATGAATGTTAGAGGCGGCTAAAAGATGAGTGTAGAAGAATCTTAGATGGATGGCTCTGATTTAGGGAGAATATGAAAGATATTTGATCCACTTTTCTCTCTATTCCTCTAGTATGAAAGAACTCATAACCCTAATGCATTGGAATCTTTTTGGCTGCCATATTCATCTTCTTGTGGTCGATCACACCTACACAAAGCTCCATCAAAGTTAATTTAAAATTAATTTCAAATCATTAACTATTGGATAGTCAATGATCTACAAATTCAAAGATTAGCAATGTAACATCCCCCCTACTTGGATCCCCAAAATTATCGGCTACGGATGCTGCAATCATCCGTAGTTATTAATTCTTGACAACCAAATACGGCGGTGTTAGATTCATTGATACACAGAAACACATGAATTATTAAACTTCAAACAAAATTATATTTCATCTCAAAGCACTTCCAATTCATTACATAATCCCAAATTCACAAATCACGTTTAGAGAAAAAAATATTTATTACAATATACGCCCAAGAGCGACATATGAAGATGCTCCCTTGGATGACCAGAGTATATACCGGTTATATAACAACTTTTCCATTACAATCAAGATAGCAAAATCAAAAGAAAGGAGAACTCTAATTAGCTACTGTGCCTCTTGCGCATCTCCGAAAGCTTATTCGTCTTAAGAGGTACCTAGAAACCTCAACTCTTAATACAGTATATCAATTGAATACCCGAGAGTTTAAGGGGAAAAAATAAACTTCGAGCCACACATAAAGCCTGGTATAAATAATAATCTGCCATCTCAATCATTTAGTATCTAGTAGGACCACGCCGCTTAGAGGAACGGGTTTTCCCTCACTAGTATCTCAAAACCCTTTTATAAAAACCATATACTGTGCTCCTGCATCCACAATGGTTAAAACAATTCAAAATAGTATAATACGATGATATGCAAAAACAAATGAATCAATTCTGAATTACCCATCCCCATTCATTTTTAGACTATCTATCTCAATTATAGTTTATAGGATTACTATTAACCTATTATTTTGCATGGGCTGACTAATAACCGGTTGAACATTTAAGGACTTCATGTCCAATTCCATAGTTTTCATGGGATCACTATGAACCTACTGGTAACTCCAATATTAATCTTAGCCTAGTTTTCATGGGTTGACTAGGAACCTATCAGCAACGCCAATATCCTTTCTATTTACCCTATTTTTCATGGGTTTACTAGGAACCAACTGACATCTGTCAATATTTCATCTGGATATAGTTTTCATGGGCTAACTACAAACCTACTGGCCCTGCCAGTATCCAATCATAGTTTTCATGGGCTTACTGTGAACCTTTCTATCTGACATCTTCCTTTACGCATAGTTTTCATAGGCTAACTATGAACCTGTCTATCTGACATCTTCTCTTGTACATAGTTTTCATAGGCTAACCATGAACTTATTGGTCCCGGCAAATATCATAAAATTTTTATGGGCTTGCTATGAACATATTGGCCCCTGCCAATATCTTTCCTTTATATTTTTAACATCCTATATTCTGGTCTTCCTGACTCCTGGATGCAATTCTGCTCATTCAGGAGTTTATTAAATTTATATTCACTACTGAGTTAACCTAACTAGTTCTCCTACCCTTTATTCCAAAAATTCAGTTATGGGTCCATTATAAAGTGAATATATTCATATTTAAAGAAGCAATGTAACTTTACCACTCTTGTGGGTTTAATATAAAACATGGTTAATACCTTTAACTTTTTAATTTATCAAAGATAGCTTCTTCTTAAAACCATTATAAAAATCCTTTAAAATATAACCATGGGTTTTCCTTTTAAAAATAGAGTTTGTGTCATAAAACCTTTCGATACCTTCGAAACCAAGCTTTCGACTTCACAGGATAGCCTCCTTCGAAAGCCTTAAAATCTATCTTCAAAACATTAGGCTCCTCCCTTATAATACTTTAAAATCTACCTTTTGAAACCTTTCGAATACATTAAAGTATTAGCTTTTAACATTAGAAGCTTAGCTTCGAGACCAATTGAAAATACCCCTTTCGACACATATGAAAGTAACCTTTCTGAAAACATTGAAAGTACCCCTTTTGAAAACATTGGGTTTACAGTTAAAACATAATTTGGGCCAAAGTGAACATAGGTGAAAGCTTTTGTTTCAAAACCATCTTTTATCATTTATAAAACATTGGGGAAACATGATGGTTTCGGCACCATCACTTTTGAAATCATAAAACATCTGGGTGAAACATTGGAAGGTTGGAGTCGAAACCCCTTTCAAAACCATCACCTTCGAAACCCCTAACCGCTTTCGAAAGCATTGGGAAGTGGCTTAAACTTTATAAAACAAAGTACCTTCCTGCAGCATTGATATCTTCGACACCCTTGAAAGACTATAAAATGGCAGAAGGGTCTCGACTAGGTCGGAATCACTTCTTTCAAAACATTCTTTTTTAAATATGTATCCCGGTCGAAGGCAAACTTTAAGTTAATGGCAACCCTTTTGAAACCTCTTTAAATCCTCTTTCGAAACCCAATATTTCGACACTGTCGAAGGCTTAAAACAAAATATAGGCAGGCACTTTTCATTTTAAAACAAAACAAGGTTTCAACCCCTTCCGAAGCTATGCTTTCGACACCGTACCTTCCACCAATCTCCAATCCACTGCGTACCATCATAGTGATACCTTGTATATTGATTTTGGCATAGTTGGTTTTGACAATGGTGAAGGTTGTAGCTACTATGTCGAAAGGAACTTTCCTAAGTCGACGGAACCTTTTTTTGTGCAAACCAGGTTTTATTCTTGTTTGAGTAAACTTTTCTCTAACTAACCTACCACGTATCAACACCAGATTGGTTGCCTTAACTTTTTCCAATTCTTTTTCAAAAATAACTGCCGCTAATCAAGATGTAACCATGGTTAAGTTAATCAAACAGTTCCTTCCAATTTTTGCAAAGAAGTCCCTCTTCTAAATAATTTATTTTGCATAGAAAATCGCTTTGGAAAAATCCCCAAAAGTTCTAGAAATTCACTTTAATCATATTATCTAACATATCAAAATTTCAGATTCAAATTCTCAATATATTTTCCAAAATAAATTATAAACCCAAACAACCAAATTTTCCTTTGAAAATTCATAATAATCTTTCCATAACTTGAAAAATTCTCAAAATTGAAACCTAACTCCAAAATCATGTTTCTCATAACATAAAATTTTCCCATGGCATTTAAACATTATTTAATCTCGATTTTGATCTAAAATCATGATAAATCTCTTTTAAACAACTTTGTTTATATCATATAAATCTTGAATCAAGCATATCATCATCCAACGTATCATAAAAATGAATTTATCCCTTAAATCTGAAAATATATGATTTAAATCCAAAATAGAGATGGAATTATTATTCACCTTGCCTTAGATGAGGAGACTGAATTGAGATTGATTTCCCATAAGCTTGAATCTCTTGCTTTAATTTGATTTCCTCTTGCTCTCTTAATGGCTGGCCATTCTTTATGTATTTGTTTGCGTTTTAAAATGACGTGAATGGGAAGTAAGGAGGTGGAAATGAAATATATATAGGGGTGAAAACTAGGGGCGACAATTCCCAATATACCCTTATTGACTTAATTACGTAGAACCCATTCTTAAGCCCATTAATTGGTTCATTAGGAACAGCCTTAATTAATTATTTCAAGTCTCAATACCCTTATCACTTTCATTTACATTATTCTATTAAATTTATCTAATTAAATCTTCTGAATAATGTTATCAAAAATTAGGGGTGTTACAAGCAATCTACCAGATTGAGAAGTGTTCTTAGGTGGGGTATTCATCATCGCAAGGTGTACTTCAAGGCATAGTTATGGTATGTTTTATTACTTCATATAACTTATAATTCATGTATAATATATATCACAATTATGTTGTTAGTTAGGTGAGATTTCTGCATGTATGAATGTTATCTCATATTGAACGGTTATGTTTATGTATGTATAATAAAAAAACCAATTTTTATTCAGATCTGATGCATACACAACTGAAATAATTCATTTTAATTTATATAAATTTATTAATAATTTATATTTATATTTATAAATCATATTACGTAATTTAAATCATATATAATTCATTATGCCACCATATCATGTTAAAAATTGACCTTATATTTTATATATACAAATTTGTACAGAATATAATTTTGTGTAACAACAAATTTTTTTTTTAATTGTTTACAATTTTTAATATTATATAAATCAAAATAAAAGTTATATAATTAACATAAAATAATATATGCTTCAAAAATTATTTTTTAAATTTTATAAAAATGTTCCATCATTATATTATTTTTCCACCAAAACTAAAAATTAAAAATCAAATTAATTATCTTTAAAAAATCATCTATAATAACGGTCAAAATTAATTAAATCATAAAAAATATAATTTTACTCAGAAAATTATAGAAATTTTTCCATGACCATAGAATATCATACTTGAATTTTAAAATTTTAAAATTTGATAAATATTTTGTGAAATTATTTTTAATATTATTTAGCTAATATATTTATATATAAATAATTTATTAATATAAAATTATAATAAAATATTTTTTATGCTATGTATCGAATGTCGAATGTTAAAAAATGTATATATTTAATTTTTGATTAATTTTATAATTGATATAATTATATAAATAAATATATAGATTTAAATTCTTATAAATATTTTAAATATTACAAATATAATTATAAATAATACATATATATGTATATATGTATATATATTATTTGTGTTGGTTTAAAATATACATGTATAATATATATAGAAAAAACAACTTCGCATAATTTATATATATATATATATTTATATTTATATAGTCATTTATCAAATTAATATTTAGTTTAATATATACAAATATATATATGTATATCAATATTTTGAATTTATGCAATACATATTATATATATATATATATGTAAATATTTATATTTTTTTAATACTCATTTAAATAACAAGTATATACATACATACATATATTTGGGCAACATTCATTACATATAGTATAAGTTAACATATCCGTTGCGATGTAAATACCAACAATTATATACGGCCATGTTATTCCTTACATGGATTATTATGTTACACATGCACACACATACATATATGTAAATGGTAACGACCCAGGATTTAATCACTTTAAATTTGGATATTTAAATATATTTTTAATAATTAATTAACAGATTTTATAGCTCAAATAAACTCCTTCTAAATAATAACTAATGATGGTAAAATAGTTTTCAAAATTTGTTTACAAAAATAACTAGTTCAAATAAATAGAAAATGTGATCGAAAATATATGCACATTTCCTAATTTCTTTATCTTGTTTTCTTATTTCATTTTCGCTTTGAAAAACCTTCTTTAAGTTCTCATCTTCATTTCCATGACTTCCTAAAGTTCATAAGTATAGAAAATCTTAGTTCTTTTCACTTTTAAAATTCTAAATCCTTGTTTAAGCCTCTCTTCTCTTTTCTACGACTACACCTTCCAAAACAAAGCCCAACACACCCATACCTCCTCTTGTTCGAGCACTTCATTCATATGTCGAACCACTTTTCCACCCTTAAACCCATAAGACTTCATTTTTCCAAAGCAAACCAAAGATCTAAGTCGTGTGTAAATTGTAAAGGAAGTTGCTTTAGTTTATTCCACTTTCGGTGAATAAAGCTCGCTCCTTTATCCAAAGTTATTAATTTTATGAATAATGTGTATATATTTGTTAGTTAAATATGATGCTTGCTTAGGTCGTTATGATGTTGAATTGGTTATGCATAAGTATACTTGGAAATGATGTTGATTTGGTTGTAAGTATGCTTGTATGCGGTGTTGTATAAACTTGAAATCGAAAGTTAAGTGAAGTAAATTAGTAAGATATGATCTGCCTTATGTTTTTGATTATGTTATATATGTGTTGGTGTTGCTACTTATGAAGTACTAAGTTAACAAAAGTTAGCACTAATTTGTGCTTGAACACAACATCGAAATCCCTTCATTTTGTTTTCTTGAAAACTTGTGTACTTGTGGATTTTCAAGAAAAGTTTATAAAATTTTAAACTTAGTTTTGTTCATCAGAAAGGATTTATTCAAAGTTATAAAGTTAATCAAGTGATGGAAGATAGAAGTTTAAAGAGCTATTTGAGATGTAAAACAAGTTTGAAATTTTGGGTCGTATAATGATAGTCGCTATAAGTGCGGTTCATGAAAACGAACTCTTTTTGAAATCTGAAAATGTTTTCACCTAGAAATATTTTTGGAAAATGTTTTAAAACTTATATTAAATATTTAAAAAGGTAATTATTATTTATTTAATAATTATTAAATGATTATTTTAGCTAAATAATTAAGAAAGGTAATAAGTACTTAATCATTAGTTAATAAAAGTAATTAATACTTCAGTTTAGTTAATAAAAGTAATTAATACTTCAGTGTTAATCAATTAAGTTAATTTTATTTAGTTAATTAGTTAAAATTAATTTTATTTAATTAATAATTAAGGGTTAATTATTATTATTTATTTATTAAAGATTAATTATTAATTTATTAAAGGGGTTTAATTAATATTAAATAATTGTTAATTAATTAATTAAATTAAGCTGTTAACTAGGACTTAATTAAGATTTTATCACTGTTTAATAGGGATTTAACTTATCATTTCATTTGTAAATAAGGGTTTAAATCTCTAAAATATCGGTTTTGTTTTAAGACTTCCTTTCGTTTTAAATATTTTAAATCAAGGGATTTCTTTGTCAATCACCCTTAAGTAACCTCAAACAAGTATGACATCCAAGTTAATGTGGTGACACATTTATAGGAAGTAAGTTATCCCATTGTTAGCACTAAAAGTTGATGAATAGGCTAATCCTCTTTCTGTGAGATCTAGAATTTATCTTCTACACGAGGAGTAGAGTAAGGCCGAAATATTGGAAACGTGATAGATATGGGAGAGTTAATTCCTATCAATGGGTCATGTTTAAATTAAGTATATGATTATCCATATACGAACTATGTATAATCACATTAGCAGCAGATTTGTAACAGCTCCATTTTGAGGCCTGAAATTAAACGCTATAGATGCTGCAGTCATCTATGGTATTAGTTTCTGGTAACAAAATGCGATAATATCATGGTATCCATAATATCAGAAGAAAAATAATATGAATTATTCCAAACACAATTTCAAAATTTCTTTTCTTATTGCATTTCAAATCATTCATTTCAGGTTCAGTACATAATCCCGTAACGTTGCAAGGTTCAATTAAATATAATTATTATAAAATACGCAAAGAGAAACATATAAAGATGACCCCTTGGACGATCAGAGTTACTAAATAGACAGTCATAAAATTTGTTGTTACATACAACATTTAATCACAGTGGAATAGATAAATAGATCATTTTCTACATAGCTAGATCTGCTTCCCACACGTCTTTAGAAGCTTTATTCGCCAGAACCTACTAAACCTGGAAACCTCAACTCTCAACCTACTTAAATTAAATTTTGAGCACCCTAGATTTTAAGGGGAAAATTTTTTTGAGTCAGACATAAAGCCTGGTGTGAATAATAATATGACATCTTGATTTATCGATATTAAGTGAGAGCACGCCGCCTTGCGAAACGGGTTTCCCCTCACTTATATCCTTTAAAAGCATATCTTTTGCAATCAAAATCCTACAACTAAACTAGTTATAATAAATAATAATCCATAATATGTATGCATACAAAATAGGTAATCAGTGGACATCTGTCCTAACATCATAGTTTTATCAGGCTAACTATAAACCTATGGCTAACTCAGGCCTACCAGACATAATAAATGTTCTAACTTGCTGTTAGAGAAAATCTTGACGGTCTGACCGTAATGTACTACTTCTAGGGTCAATTGATCCTAATAGTTTTGCGAGCTCACCAATAACCTATCACTACCATATGTATTTCTTCCTATGTGTAACCCTCTTTTAGTCTTATCATGGCAAAGCCCTACACACTGGAACTTATATTAGCTAGGGCTATTGACTAAAGTATATGGTACAACCCAACACCTATCCCATCTGGTCTTCTAATATCTGAGTCATTTTTAGTAAAATTCCAGGTTTAACTACCTTATCCATATTTCCTTGAAAACAAAATCTTTGTAAATGATTTAAACCTTGAAATCATACTTAAAACAAGGGAAACATTGGTCCTTTACTAATCTCAAAATACTTATGCTATGATTATGCATTAAAACATTTTTGACGAAAATTGTAATCATTAGGGTCTTTGACCCTCTCAAAACATAGGCTACAAGGAAAAAGTTATGTAATACCTTTACATTTATAAAACTCGGCGATGTCATTGCCATTAAAGAACTTTGCTCATTCTAAAGCATGTCGAAGTCTTTTGTTTGAAAATATATGGGATGATGTCAAAGTCATAACTCCATAAATCATAGTGATAAACTATAAAAATAAACTTTGATGACATACAAGAACATTGGCATCCAAGCCTCATCGAGAATATAAATAAATTGGATAATTGTAGCATCGATATCAATGATATCGACTTAGTTAAAAGAAGTATAGATTAAGCTCGATGACTATAAAAAAGCATGGGTTAGCCTTGAACACTAGTTAAAAGTATTGACAAGGCTCGATAACAGTAAAGGAAAAAAACATAGTATGATTCAGATGACAAGTTAAAAGCGGCATAGATTAGGCTCGATGATATGATAAAACGGCAGGGGGTAAGCTCGGCAACTAGTTAAAAGCAGCATAAGCTTGATGACAGTTTAAAGCCTTAGGCTCGATGACCATTGGGTCAACGAGGCTGAAACTCGAGTTTACTTAACGTTTGATTTATAAATGTTGGCAACTCATAAAACATATGCGGCGACATGCCTCTTTGTAAAAATACTGCATTTATGCGCTTCGACATGCCCACCTCAAGGACCCATTTCATAATCTTTATTACTACGGCCTCGTCGAGGTCCAACTCAATATATTTCATTCCAAGCTCATTGACATCATACGTATTGGTTTACTCCACGTCGATGACTCTGAGATGCGGTGAGATGTGGCTCGACAGGGACAATGTTGATAGGGCAAAGTTGTAAATAACTTAAAAACTGCTAGATTGGTATAAAAAGTTGTTTCTTTTCACCAAAACCTCTATAATTTTTCAAAATACCATTGGCTAATAAGAATCTTATCAATTTCTTTGTTGAAAATCTATCGCACATGACAGTTTGAAATATTAAAACATTTACATTTAACCCTATAGCTTAATGTCGCAATTAAACAATCAAACCCCCTTTGCTTAAATAATCTATTCATTATATTTAAACACTTGGGAAAATCCTGAAAAATCCAATTAAATCAAATTAATCATTCTCCTCGACATATAAAAATTCCAGAGCCAAAAACGTATATTTTTTTTATAACTAATACCCGAAATATATTAATTTGTTCATTTAGAAAATCATATAAAATCCATACTTGCTTGAAATTTATGAAATTAAAAACCCACTTCAAAAATGATATTTCTAACATCATATCAGAATCTCTAGTCATTTGGGTAGGTTTTCCAACTCAAACATATCACTAAATTTCATATATAAATTGTAGAAAATCACCGACAAGCATATAATCTTTCAAACTTCTAAAACTTGGCATAATAGTTATATTAAATTTGGATTTCCCATTAAAACTGAAATACAACTCAAAGCATGAGATGTACATTTATTTTACCTTAATTTGGATGAGAAAGATAAGATTTGGTGTAGACTTGATTTCTTTTAACTTTAGTTCCTTAATCCTTTAGTTTCCTTTTTGTTTTCCCTTTGCTATGGTAGGCCTCTATGTTTAGTTTATATGTATGTATATGAATGAAGGAAATGAAGATGGAAGGTTTAAAGGGGTAAGAATGAGTGCTATTCCCATGTTACCCTTGTCATATCCCTCCTTATTCTAACTTCTATTTCTCTAATTGGTTTATTAGCTAAGGCAAGGCCTAAACTTAATTATAAATATATATTTCCTTATCCCTTTACATCATTTTATTTAATTTATCTAATTAAATGCTCTAAATAATGTTAGTTAAAATTAGGATCATTATAGACTTCCCTCCTTAAAGAATTTCGCACTTGAAATTACAATAAGGTATGCACATCAATCAAACATAAAAGTAAAACATATCATCAAAGAAAATCATGATTAGTGTCTCTAATCATGCTCCTTATTTTCCAAGTACGGTCTCTATCGTCTTTACTCTACTAGACCTTTACTAATCTGAATGTCTTGTTTCTTAGCTTCTTCTCATCCTTAGCCACTATATGAACTAGCTATCTAACTATAGTTATGTCTGGTTCTAATACTAAGTCTTCTAATGCAATATAAGTAATAGTAGTTTCTGGATCTCGAACATACTTCCTTGGACGAGAAATATGGAAAACATCATTGACTCCTACCAAACTATTCGGTAACTCTATCCTATAATAGGAAATGGTCCAAAAAATCTAAGAGCTAATTTCCTTGGCTTTCCAAACCTTATTACACCCTTCATCGGTGATACATTAATGAAAACATGATCTCTAACTGAGAACTCTAAGTCTTTTCGTCCTTTATCTGCATAATTTTTCTGCCTAGATTGAGCTTCCTTCATTCTATTCCGAATTAACTCAATCTTTTCTACAGCTTCTCTTACTAACTCTTACCAAGAACTAGTCCATCTCCGGTCTCTAACCAATATATGGGAGATTAGCATGGCCTTCCATACAAAGCATCAAACGGTGCCATCACTATACTAGTCAGATAATTCTTGTTATATGAAAACTTGACTAACTGTAGATGGTCTTCCCATGATTCTCTAAAATCTAGCATATAAGCTCTTAACAAATCTTCTAAGACTTTGATAGCACTTTCTGTTTGCCCCTCAGTCTGTGGATGGTAAGTGGTATTCATCTTGAGATTGGTACCTAAAACATTATGCAGACTCTTGTAGAATTTACTAGTGAATAAGGAATCTCTATCACTTAGTATACTAGAGGAATCCCATGTTGTCTAAATATGTTCTTCATAAATAACTTAGCTAAATCCGGCTAAAACCGGTGCCGTCCTAGTCGGCTTAATAGGTATAAAATATGCACTCTTAGTCAATCTGTCCACTACAACCAATACACTTTCATTTCCTTTATTTAACCTTGAAAGCCCGTCTATGAAATCCATAGATAAAGAATCTCACATACAAACTAGAATATCTAAAGGCTGAAGCAATCCACTTGGCTTTTGATGTTCGGTTTTCACTTGCTGACAGTTTAAACACTTCTTTACCCATAAGCCTACATTATTCTTCATACATTTCGAGAAGAAACTTTTTTTCATATCCTGATACATCTTAGTTCCTCCAGAATGAATAGTAAACTTCGATAGATGACATTCTCTAAGAACTTCCTTCCATAAATCTTCAATATATGGAACACATAACCTTCCCTTCTTTCTCAAACATCTATTTTGGTCAAGACTGAAATCCTTTAAATCATCTACCTCGGTTCCGCCCTTTAACCTTCTAATTCATTCAGTTAGTAATGGATCATCTCCTTGCTTAAAAGAAATCCTTTCGATCATTATTGGTTGAACTTCTAAACATGACGACATGGCGATTTCTTGATTCGAACTTGTCGTAGACCTGCACACCGCATGTGGTCAAGACTTCTAAATCTTTCCACTCAGCTATCATTACCAACACGACATTCTGATTCCTTCTACTAAATGCATCTGCTACTTTATTTCCTTTTTCTAATGTGTACTCAATTCCAAACTCATAGGGAGCTATAAACTCTAACCATCTTTGCCTTTTCACATATATTCAACTCCTTTTGAGAGAATAAGTAACTTAATGACTTGTGGTGCATAAACAACTCGAATCTCTCTTCCAAAAGGTAATGTCTCCATGATTTTAGTGCAAAAATTACTGTAGCTAACTCTAAGCCATGCGTTGGATATCTAACCTCATGCGGTCCAGGCTATCGAGAAGCATAGGCAATTACTTTACCCATCTGTATTAACAAGACTCCCAATCTTGTTCCGCATGAATCTGTATGCACTATTAAATCTTGATTCCTATCCAGAACAGTTGACACCGAGGCATTGATCAATAAATGTTTCAGCTTCTAGAATGCCTCCTCACATTTAGCGGTCCAAATATAGTTCACGTCCTTCCTTGTTAGTTTAGTCATCGGTGCTACTATCCCCGAGAAATGCTTGATGAACTACCAGTACTAGCCAGATAGTCTAAAAAAACTCTTTATCTGGGTCACTATCTCGGGTCTCTACTAATTATTAACTGCCTCGATCTTAGCTAGATATACTGACAACCCTTTTTCTGAGACTATATAACCAAGGAACTTCACATCCTTCTTCCAAAAGTGACAGTTTGGAAACTTTGCTTTTAAATGATGCTGCCACTATCTTAAGATGAACTTCATGGTCTCTTTCATCCTTCACTATATCTAAATGTCGTTTATGAACACCAACACGAATCTATATAAATGCTCTCAAATGATTCGATTCATTAAGTTTACAAAGAAGGCTAGTGCATTAGTTAGTCCGAGTGACATTACTAACCATTCGTATGATCCATTACTTATCCTAAACACTGCTAAGGGAATACTATCCTTTGCTACTCTTAGATGATGGAACCCTATTGCCAAATCCAACTGGGGGAACAATTTGGCTCCACATAGCTGATAAAAGAAATATCATTAATCCTCAGCAACCGATATCGATTCATTACCGTCTTCTCATTCAACTTACGATAATCGGTACACAACCTTAACGATCCGTTTGGTTTCTTAACAAACAATGCAGCGACTCCCCAAGGAGAACTTCTTGGTCTAATAAAACTCTTCCCTTCTAAGTCCACCAGCTGCACCTTTAACTCCTTCATCTTGGTATGTGTCATCCTACTTAGTGGTTAACTGATAGGTTCAGTTCCTGATACAAGATCTATCTAAAACTCAATAGCCCATTTCGGCGGTAGTCCTGTTACCGATTCAAAGACGTCTATGAATTTTCTAAGACAAAAACTTGATTCAACTGTCTTCCTCCTCCATTACACCCAACAAAGTGCAAACATCAAAACTCGGGTTTTCTACAGAGTATATAATTCGATCGCTACTACTAGGGCGTCTTACTGATATTTTTCTATCGTGGCAAAATATCCTAGCATCATATTACTTAACCTGACATACTCGAAATAATTCAGAAGCCTACAAAATCAAACACATGCAAACTGCATGCAAATATATGACCTAACAATTCAAACTCTAATTGGTCATATCTCATCCCAAGTGTTACATACCCTCCTACCGGATTTGGAACCCTTAAGGATGTCACTAGGTATGATGGTTCTAGGTTAAGCTTATCTACCAAACAATGTAAAATGAAAGAATATGATACACCAATATCAAATAGAACTCTAACAGATATACTATGAATCAAAAGTGTACCTCCCATCATCGTTTTTCCTTTCTCCTTAGCTGTTGGTCTTGAGGTAGCTAGTTCCAATGCAAACTCCTTACCCTTCTCAGCTTTAGCTGGCTCCTTGCACTCGTTCTTATAATGACCGATTTGATCAAAGTTGAAGCACTTAATGTTCTTTCTCCCAATCGCCTTCTTTCCATATCCTGAACGACATTCATTTGTGAAATGTCCTTTTTTATCACACTTATAGCACATAATCTCAGATTTTCCTTTCTTGGCAGCTCCACTCTTCTAAGATCCCTTCTTGTGGAAAACTTCCTCTTTCGATTCTGCCCACCTTGAGCCTCTGCAACTTTGTTACTACCAAAGAAACCAAGCATATTTTCCTTTCCTAGCAGTTCCATCTTCTGAGCTCCCTTCTTGTGGAAAATATCCTCTTATGACTTTGCCCACCTTGAGCCTTCACTTCTTTATTACTACCAAATAAAAAAAGCATCTTGTCATTCCTTAAAGCCATCTCAACAACTATATCACATGGAGCCCTGAGATGAAGCAGAGTTGTCCTACAAAGCTCAAGTCCACGAATGAACTTCCCATTTCTCTTAATTACAGTATCCATGGTAGCATACCCATTCCAGGACAATTCATCAAATCTCATAGCAAATTCCAACACAGTCATGTCTCCTTGGACTAACTCAGCAAACTTCCTCAACAGGTTAGACTTAGCGATTTCCAACATAAACCTCTTCAAACCTTCTCCTACATTCGGCCCAAGTTAGGTTTCCTCCGCTATTCCAATAGTAACACTGTTCCACCAATACAACACACTTCCTTGTAGTTGCATGGACGCCAATCTTCTCTTCTGCTCATCATTTAGTCCAAGATAAACGAAATCTTCTCGAAATGAAGCAACCAGTTCTCCACTTCGATAGCATCTTCCATTCCAGTAAATGGCTTTCCTCCGAGTCTTGCATAGTCTCTACTCAGCACAGCATAGTTATTGATTACTGGAGCTTGCTGATTCACACCTCCTGCATTTTCCCCAACCAATCCAGCAGCTCCTACTTGATCATGTTGACAAAGAACATGTACATTTCTCCCATATCAACATGTAGTGTTCCAACACCTACATTAGCAGTTTGTGCCCGACCTGGATTCCTTGTAGTATTGGGTCTGGCGTTTCCATTTATTGTAGTGATTCCTGCATCGAGATCCGCTCTTTCATTTCCTACCTTCATATCTTACTTTCCTTTTACCCTGCATTCGAACCTTAGTAAGACATGGAAGAATGGTTTAAGAGAGATGGAAGAATAAAGATAAAGCCTATACCTATGTATAGATAATAAAAGTACGTTACTATAGCGTTATCCCATACCCCAATCTTGTTCTCTAATTCATTTGGATTATGTTTTAAAACTCTTTTTAGGTTAATTTTTTTAATTTTTGCTTAAGCTTATGCTCTGATACCAAGTTGTAACATCCTCCATTCTGAGGCCCGAAACTAACCACTATAGATGTTGTAGTCATCCATAGTATTTATTTACGGCGACAAAATGCGATAATATTAATGGTACCATAATATTAGAAGCATAAGAATATGAAATATTTCAGACACAAATTCAAAACAACGTTTCTCGTTACATTTCAAATCAGTATGTCATATTCAGTACAAACTCCCATAAAATTGACCATGTTCAGATAAATATAATTATTATAAAATACACCGGGGAACTTATGAAGATGCCCCTTGGATGATCAGAGTTAGTAAATAGATAGTTATAACATCTGCCATTACAAACAACATTCAATCACAATGGAATAGATAAATAGATAATCTCCTACATAACTAGATCTGCCTCTTGCATGTCTTTGGATGCTTTATTCGCCAAAACCTACTAGACCTGAAAACCTTAACTCTCAACCTACTCAAATTAAATTTTAAGTACCCTAGAGTTTAAGGGGAAAACATGAACTTCAAGTAAAACATAAAGCCTAGTGTGAATAATAGTATGACATCTCGATTTATCGATATTAAGTGAGACCATCCCTATAACATCCCCCACTTAGACGCCAAAAACTAACAACTACGGATGCTGCAATCATCCAGAGTTATTAATCCTCAGCGACCAAATACAATAATGTAAGCTATGTTGATAATCAAAAACACATGGATATGGAAAAAAATTAAAATTTCAAAACAACGTTCATTTTCCATTCCAAAAACCCTTTCAGCATTCTTTGGTTTTATGTTATAATAAATATAATAGGCAACTAACAACTTTGCCTTAACTAAATATAGCATAATGGAACCAAACTGAACAAGAACTCAAAATAGCTATAATGCCTCCTGCACGTCTTTGGAAGCTTATTCGTCTAATGAGATACCTGAAAACCTCAACCCTCAAACTACTCAAACTCAATTGAGTACCTGAGAGTTTAAGGGGAAACAAAAACTTCGAGTCAGACATAAAGCCTGGTGTGAATAACAACTTACCATCCCAAACCATTTAGATATCCAGTGAGACCATGCCGCTTAGCGGAATGGGTTTCCCCTCACTAGTTACATAAAATATTTTATAAAATCATATACCACGCTCCTACAACCACAATGGTTAAACATTTCAAAATAATATGATATGATGATACGCAAAACAATTAAATTAATTTTGGATTATCCTTCCCCGTTCATTTTGACTATTTGTCACAGTTATAGTTTCTAGGATTACTATTAACTTAATAGTTTCCATGGACCAACTAATAACTGGTTAAATGTTTAAGAACTCCCTGTCCAATTACATAGTTTTCATAGGATCCTATGAACCTATTGGTAACTCCAATATCCTTTCTTTTATCCTAGTTTTCATGGACTTACTAGGAACTTATTGACCATCTGTCAATATCATAATTTCTTATCCGGATAAATTTTTCATGGGCTAACTATTAACCTATTGGCCCCTGCCAATATCAAATCAAAGTTTTCATGGGCTAACTATGAACCATCTTACTGACATCTTCATTATTACACAGTTTTCATAAGCTTACTATGAACCTGTTGGCCCATGCCAATATCTTTTCCTATACAGAGTTTTCATGGGCTTATCGTGAACCTATTGGCCCTTACCAATAACTTTAATTTATATTCACTACTGGGTCAACCTAGTTGGTTATTCTGCCATTCTTTAAAGTACCGTTATGGGTTCATTTCAATGTGATTATATACATACATGAAGAAGTAAACAATATAACTTGGTTAATCCCTTTAACCTATTAAGACTTCTTCAAAAGCTCCATTTCTAAATACTTTATTTATTTATGCCATGGTTTTCTTTTTTAAAATGAGATCGGGTTATTTGTCTGAAAACTAGGCTTTTAAAATCTTTGAATCATTGCCTTCGACCTCACTGGATAACCTCCTTTGAAAGCATATAAATCTCTTTTCAAAACAATGCATATAAACCTTTTGAAGCTCTTTAAATCGCCTCTTTCGAAACCAAAATATAACTTTTGAAAGTATCGCAACATTTATTATTAATCTTTAGAAACATAGCTTCCAAACCATTGGAAGTATCCCTTCCGAAAGCATTGAAAGTCCTCGTTTCAAAACCATTGGGTTTACTAAAAAACATCTTTGGGTCAAATTGAGTACATACACATACACGTATACATACGAAATTATCTCTTTTGAAACCATTCTTTATCGCATAAAATTATTAGGCAAAAATTGATGGCGTCGGCACCATCACTTTCGAAAGCTTCAAAACATCTAAGCAAAACACTAAAGGTTAGCTTCGAAACCCCTTTCAAAGCCAATGCCTTTGAAACGCATGAAACCTTCGAAAGAATTTAGGAAGTGGCTTAATATATCTTTAAAACAAACACTACCCTTCGAAAGCATCGATGACTTCAATGCACTTGAAAGGCAAAAGAACAGCAACAGGACATCGACTAGGTCGGAACTCATTCTTTCAAAATCATTTATTTAGAACTGAAGGAACTCATTTGAAAGCCCTCATTTTTAAAATAGAGAAAGGCAACCCCTTAGAAAGCTATTAGAAAAATCCTTTCGAAAACATATGCTTCGATTATGTCGAAAGTTTTATTAAAACAAAGGTAGGTGCTAAACTTTTTAAAACAAACTAAGTTATCGACCACATCGGAAGCAACGCCTTCGACACCATTTTCCGCCTTTCCTTCAATCCACTGCGTACCATCTCGGTGATACCTTGTGTATTGGTTTTGGCTTAGGGGGTTTCAATTTGATCGAAGGCGAAAGGAAAGAGTCGAAAGGTACCTCTAACATAGGCGAAATCTATATTTCTTTGTAAAGGCCGTTTAATGCCAAATTAATTAATTTATATCAACTAACCTGCTTACGTATAAACATATAATTGGTTTTCTCAACTAACCGCTTCTTAATTTTGGATAAGCACCCAAATTTTTTTTTGCGGATAAGCCCTTCCATTTAAAATACACTTAAATCATATAGATCCTCCTCTTAAAATAATTTATTTCTTATAGTAAGTCACTTAAGAAAAATCCCCAACAATTGTAGAAATTCAGTTTAATCATGTTACCCAACGTATCAAAATTTCAGACCCAAATTCTCAGTATAATTTCTGAAATTTCTAAACCTAATTGATCATATTTTCATTCGAAAATTCATAGTAGTCTTTCCATAACTTGGAAAATTACCAAACTTAAAACCCAACTGCAAAATCAAGTTTTTCATAACATATAATTTTTCCTTGGCTTTCAAACATTAATTTCTATAGGTTTTACTCTAAAACCATATAAATCTTAATTTAAACAATCTTGTTTAAATTTAACAAACTTTAATTCAAGCATATCATCATCCAAACATCATATATACGAATTTAATCTCAAGTCCAAAACATATATTCATAAAATTGAGATGGAATTATTATTCACCTTGATTAAGATAAGGTAATTGGATTGAGATTGAGATTTATTCCCCTTCTATAATTATTTAGCTTTTCTTTGAATTTCTCTTCTTCTTTTCCTCCTATTGATGGGCAGCTTCCCTTCTTATTCTTACCTTTTTTTGTGAGAAAATGATAATGAACGCGAATAGACTAAGGAAAAAATATTTATAAGGGCACGGTTATGGGTGGCTAATTCCTATTATGCCCTTGTATAATTTAATTAGTCTATAAGCCATTCTTAAGCCCATTCCAATTAATAAGCATAGCTACTTAATATTTATTCAAATCTCAATCACCTTATCACTTAACATTTCCATTATTCTATTTAA
This sequence comes from Allium cepa, assembly GCA_030765085.1. Lineage (NCBI taxonomy): Eukaryota > Viridiplantae > Streptophyta > Magnoliopsida > Asparagales > Amaryllidaceae > Allium > Allium cepa. The sequence goes on from CM060932.1 coordinate 380,414,803, forward strand.
TATATCTAATTAAATATTATGAACAACGTTATTAAAATTATGGGTGTTATAGGCTCCCCTTCTTAAAGAATTTCATCCTCGAAATTCAGTTAGGACCAAATCTAATCATAGCAATCATCTGTAACAACTCCTAACAAACATACTAATCTACCTGACTAGCGATTATCTATATAAATCTAATATAGACATACCCTCAAAGAAGATCAGGATAAGTATCTCGAATCATATTATCTATCTCCAAAGTACAGTCCTTCTCGTTGTTGCTCCATTGAACTTTCACCAGCTTGACTGTCTTGGATCTCAACCTTTTCTCATCTCTTGCCACAACCCGAACCGGTTGTCTAACTACAGTTATACTAGGCTCTACTAGCAACTCATCCAATCCTATCGGAGGAATAGTAGTCTCTGGATCATGCATATATTTGTGAAGATGAAATGCACGTAATACATTATGGACAATTGCCATATTGTTCGGCAACTCTATTCTGCATGCGAGCTTTCCAATCCTTTCTAAAATCTGGAATGGTCAAACATATCTCGGTGCCAGCTTTCCTGACTTTCCGAATCGTATCATACCCTTCATTGGTGACACCTTAATGAAAACCCTATCTCCAACTGAGAACTTTAGGTCTTTATGCCTCTTATCTACATAACTCTTCTGTCAGTACTGAGCTTCCTTCATTCGTTCTTGAAATAACTTAATCATCTCTAACGCCTCTCTAACCATATCTGGACCTAAGACTAATCTGTCTCCAGTCTCCAACCAACATGCTAACGATTTGCATGGCCTTCCATACAAAGCTTCAAAAGGCGCCATTCCTATACTAGTCTGATAACTATTATTATAGAAAAACTCAATCAAATGTAGGTGATCTTCCCACGTTCCACCAAAGTCTAACACATATGCTCTTAACAAATCTTCGAGTACTTTATTGAATCTCTCAGTCTTCCCATCCGTCTATGGGTGATATGCCGTACTCATCTTGAACTTGGTATCTAATACTCTTTATAGACTTCTCCAAAATTTGCTAGTGAATGATGCATCTATGTCGCTGACTATGCTACTACGAATTCCATGAAGTCTAACTATGTTCTTTATGTATATCTTCGTAAAAATAGGTACCGTCTTGGTTGACTTAACTAGAATGAAATGGGTACTTTTGGTCAACCTATCCACTATGACCCATATGATTTCATTTCCTCCATTCGATTTTAGCAAACCATAAATGAAATCCATGGATATAGAATCCCACTTCTACACTAAAATCTCTAAAGGCTGAAGCAACCCGCTCGGCTTCTGGTGTTCGGCTTTCACATGTTGACAGTTAGCACACTTCCTAACCCACAAGCCAACACCCTCTTCATGCCTTCCCAATAGAAGCTCCTCTTCTCCTAACACATCTTGGTCCCTCCAGGATAAATCATAAACATGGATCGATGACACTCTTCTAGAACTTCTCTTTTCAAGTTCTCTACATTCGGAACACATAAGCATCCCTTCTTCCTCAATGATCCTCTCTGTTCAATGCCAAAATATTTTAGAACATCGATCTCGGATCCCACCTCGAGCCTTTTAATTCACTTGGCTAATTCTAGATCCTCTTTCTATTTAGCAGCTATCCTCTCAATCGGCACTGGTCAAACCTCTAAATAGGCCAACATAGCGGTACTCTGACTAGAACCAGTAGTTGATCGTGACTTTATACTGTAAGTAGTCAAAGCTTCTAAATCCCTCCATTTTGCCAACATAGCTAACACCACATTATGATGTTTCCTTCTAGGAGCATCTGCTACCTTATTTCCTTTCTCAGGAGTATACTCTATGCCAAAATCATAAGCTACCCAAAACTCCAGCCACCCCTGCTGTCGCATATTAAAATCTTTCTAAGAGAATAAATATCTTATGGACTTATGATAAGTGTATAGCTCAAATCCCTCTCCTAGGAGATAATGTCTCCAAATTTTCAATGCGAAGATCACCACAGCCAACTTCAAATCAAGAGTAGGGTATCTCACCTCGTGCGGTCTAAGCTATTGAGAAACGTAGGCAATGACTTTACCGTTCTATAACAACACAGCTCCCAATCCAGTCCCACATGCATCGGTGTATACTACCAACCCCCGGTTACCATCTGCAACTACTAGCACTGGCGTGTTGGTCAACAAATACTTTAACTTAAGGAACCCTTCCTCACATTTGTTAGACCAAATAAATTTCACAGCCTTCTTGGTTAACTTAGTCAAAGGTGCTGCTATCCCCAAAAAATCTCTAACGAATCTCCGATAATAGCCAGCAAGTCCGAGAAAACTTCTTATCTCGGCTACCGTTTCTGGTCTCTTCCAATTGTTGACAACTTCGATATTCACTGGATCTACTACCAAACCCTCCTCTGAAATCACATGACCAAGAAACTTGGCCTCTTTTTCCAAATGATGGCATACTTCGCCTTTAGCTAATGCAGTCTCAGTGTCTCAAGCACGACTCTCAGATGATCCTCATGCTCTCTCTCATCATTCACGTATACTAAAATATCATCTACGGATACCAATATGAACCTATCCAAGTGCTCTTAGAAAACTCGATTCATCAAGTCCACGAAGAAAGCAAGTGACTCAAATGGCATCACTAACCATTCATACGAACCGTACCTAGTCCGAAGTGTTGTCAATCTGTCCTCTGCCACTCTCAACTGATAAAACCCCATCGCCAAATCCAATTGGGAAAACAATCTGGCTCCACTCAACTGATCAAACAGATCATCTATTCTCTGAAAAGGATATCTATTCTTGATTGCCCTTTCTTTCAGCTTACGATAGTCGATCACATTCTTAACGACCCATCTAGCTTATTCACGAAAACCGCGGCCGCTCCCTAAGGCGAACTGCATGGTCTAATAAAATTCCTTCCTTCTAGATTCACTAATTGCACCTTCAATTCCTTCATCTCGGTCGGTGTCACCCTGCTAGGTGGGCTGCTAACAGGTTCAGCTCTTGGCATAAGATCTATCTGAAACTCAGCAGCTCGTTTCGAAGGTAGTCTTGTGTCCGGTTCAAAGATCTCTACATACTCTTTTGCAACTTGAATTTGATTTAACTCATCGTCCACTTTGTGGCACTTAATAAAGCACACACTTTTATCAGAATTATCTATAGAGAAGATGATTAAGTTATGACTATCTAGATGCCTTATGATATTTCCCCATCCTGGCAAAATATCCTAGCTTTATACTTACCTAACTAATGCATTCTCAAATAATCCCCAAATCTACGAAATCATAAACGTACAGACTGCATGCAAATATATGACCTAGCAAATCAAGTTCTAACATGTCACATCTCATCCCTAGATTTGCATACCCTCCCACTAGATTCGCAACCCTTAAGGAAGAAACAAGGTGGGTGGGTTATAAGCATAACCTATCAACCAGATTCTGAGATATAAATGAATGTGATGCACCAGTATAAATAGTATCCTAATTGGAATACTTTAAATAAAAAATGTACCTTCCATCATAGTCTTCTCTTTATCAGCGGCAGTTGGCTTAACAGATGGTCCAACAGCAAAAACTTTTCCCTTGTACGTCCTAATTGGTTCCGATCATTGGTTCTTGCAATGTCCAACTTGATCGTAGTTGTAGCAATTCACCCGCTTCTTACCCATAATCTTCTTCCCCTTGCCTGATCGGCACTCGTTTAAAAAATGACCCTTCTTGTCACATTTTAAGTAGACTAAATCAACTTTTGACTTCTTGGATGTATCTCCCTTCTAGGCTCCTTTCTTTTTGAAGAACTTCCTCATCTTTGCCCGAGGACCCTGGTATTCAACTGGCTTTTCTCTAGTGCAAACAGCAAGCATCTCCTCATGGTGGATTTCCATCTCCGCCACTATATTACTAGGATCTCGGATATGTGCTAGGGTTACCCTAGCAAGCACAGGCTTCAGTCCGTGAATGAACCTTTCATTCCTTCTGATGTCAGTGTCTGTAGTAGCATATCCATATTGAGATAGCTCATCAAACTTATTAGCATACTCGATAACTGACATATCTCCCTGAACTAAATCCACAAAACTCCTTATCAATACCGACTTAGAAATATAAGAAATAAACCTCTGTTCGAATCTCCTTCGAAAATCAGCCTAAGTCAACTCTTCCTCCAGAACTCCGGTAGTCGCACTATTCCACCAGTGAAGTGCTGAACCTTGCAACTACCTAGAGTCCAACCATCTTTTCTGCTCATCTTCTAAACCCTGATCAACAAATATTCTTTCGTAGTGCTACAGCCAATTCTCCACTTTAATAGCATCCTCCACTCCTATAAACGACTTTCCATCCAAACTAGTGTAGTCTATGCTCAGCTTAGCATAATTATTCCCAATATTACCAACATCTCCTGCTTGCATCAAATTAGCAAGGAACTGACACATCATCAATGCATGTACTGGTGGATTTCGAGCACCCACATTGGCTTCAACATTTTGATTAGCGTTAGCCTGTCGACCTTGGTTCCTCCAGTTGTTAGGTCGAGCATTTCTATCAGTTGTGGTGCTTCCTCCACCTATATTTCTTCTACTATTTCCTGCTTCCATATCTTCTTTCTCCTGAATCAGTATATGAGCATTAGTAAGATACAGAAGAATGGTTTACGAGAGAAGGGAATACGTACTTATCTATATATACCTATATATCAAATACAAGTACGTTACGATAGCGTTAACCCAAACCCCGATCATATTTATGATTCATTGGATTATGCTTTTAAAAATCTTTTAGATTTAAAATTGCTTAAGTTTTCATAAATCTATGCTCTGATACCAACTTGTAACATCCCCCACTGGGAGGCCCAAAATAACAGCTACGGATGCTGCAGTAATCCATAGTTATTAATCCTCGACGACCAAATACGGTACTGTTAGTTACATTGATTTATTAGAAACACATGGATATGGAAAAAAATTAAAAATTTCAAAACAACATTCATTTTCCATTCCAAAAGCTCTTTCAACATTCTTTACATAATCACACAATGTAACCTTGTTTTGAAAAATATAATCATTACAGCATATTCCAAGAGTGACATATGAAGATGCCCCTTAGTGATCAGAGTATATAATAGGCAATTTACAACTTTTCCTTAACAAAACAAAGCACAGTAAAACCAAATCAAACAAGAACTCAGAAAAGCTATAATGCCTCCTACATGTCTCCTGAAGCTTATTTTTTAATGAGCTAACTGAAAACCTCAACCCTCAACCCTCAAACTACTCAAAATCAATTGAATACAGAGAGTTTAAGCGAAAGCAAAAAATTTGAGTCCGACATAAAGGCTGATATGAATAATAATCTACCGTCTCAAACCATTTCGATATCTAGTGAGACTACTCCGCTTAGCGGAATGGGTTTTCCTTTACTAGTATCCTAAAACCTTTTGTAAAACCATATACTATGCTCCTGCAACCACAATGATTAAAACATTTCAAAATAATATGATAGGATGATATGCAAAACAATTGAATTTATTCTGAATTATCCATCCCCATTCATTTTGACTATATATCACAGTTACAGTTTCTAGGATTACTATTAACCAAATATTTTTCATGGATTGGTTAATAACCGGTTAAATGTTTAAGGACTCTATGTCCAACTAATTAGTTTTCATGGGATCACTATGAACTTATTGGTAACTCCAATATCCTTTCCTTTATCCTAGTTTTCATGGGCTGACTAGGAACCTATAGGAAATCTGTCGATATCTTATCACAATGTAACGACCCGTCTTTCATACCACAGAAAGGCGCATCATTAAGAAGAAAGAAAGGGATAGAAAAGAGAAAAGATAGAAAATAAAGAACCCAAACAACATCATAATCTTACAACGGAACGAATAAATTATATTAATCAAATAAAATATGACATAGTATCATATACAACAAAGTTATACAGCTCCAACAACTCAAACTAGACAGTTATAACACCTGTCTAGATATTACAACTCAAGTACAACACAAAGATACAGATACAACTCTACACAGCAGAACACTATATATATATATATATATATATATATATATATATATATCTACACGCTGAAGCCACCTGCTCCATATCTCTTCTAGAACTCGTCAAAGCAAACCTGAATCCCTCGACTACTCATATTATCCGGATATAGTTTTCATGGGCTAACTATTAACCTATTGGCTCATGCCAATATCAAATCATAATTTTCATAGGCTAACTATGAACCTATCTTACTGACATCTTCATTATTACATAGTTTTCATGGGCTTACTATGAGCCTATTGGCCCCTTCCAATATCTTCAACTATACACATTTTTCATGGGCTTACAGTGAACCTATTGGCCCCGGCCAATGTCTTTAATTTATATTCACTACTAGGTCAACCTAGCTAGTTATTTTTCCCTTCCCCAATTTACCGTTATGGGTTCATTTCAATGTGAATATATACATATATGAAGAAGTAAACAATATAACTTGGTTAATCCCTTTAACCTATTAAGACTTCTTAAAAAAAAATCCATTTCAATTACTTTATTTATGTATGCCATGATTTTCCTTTTTCAAAATGAGGTTACGTTATTTGTTTTGGAATCTAGGCTTTCAAAATCTTGGAATCCTTGCCTTCGACCTCACTTGATAACCTCCTTCGAAAGCATATAAATTTCTTTTCAAAACATTGCATATAAACCTTTCAAAGCTCTATAAATCTCCTCTTTCGAAACCAAAACTTAACATTCGAAAGTATCAAAACATTTCTTATTAATCTTTAGAAACATAGCTCCCAAACCGTTGGAAGTATCCCTTTCGAAAGCATTGAAAGTCCTCCTTTCGAAATCATTCGGTTTACTCACAAACATCTTTTGGGTCAAAGTGAATACACACACACACATACGAAAGTATCTATTTCGACCATTCTTTATCACATAAAAGTATTGGGGAAAATTTGATGGCCTCGGCCCTATCCCTTTCGAAAGCTTCTAAACATTTTAGTAAAACACGGAAGGATTGCTTTATAACCCCTTCCGAACCCATTGCCTTCGAAACCCATTAACCCTTTCGAAAGCATTTAGGAAGTGGTCTAATACATCTTTAAAACAAACACTACTCTTGGAAAGCATTGATGACTTCAATACACTCGAAAGGCAAAAAAAAGACAACAGGGCTTCGACTAGGTTGGAACCCCTTCTTTCGAAAGCATTTATTTACAGCTAAAGGAACTCATTCGAAAGCCCTCATTTTAAATCAGAAAATGGAAACCCCTTCGAAAGCTATTAGAAAATTCTTTTCAAAAACATATGTTTCGACTATGTCGAAAGTTTTATTAAAACAATGGCATGCGCTTAACTTTTTAAAACAAACTATGGTATCGACCCCATCGGAAGCAACACCTTCGACACCATGTCTTCCGCCTTTCCTCCAATCAACTACGTACCATCTATGTGATACCTTGTGTATTGATTTTGGATTAGTGGGGTTTTGACTTGATCGAAGACGAAAGGAAAGAGTTGAAAGGTGCCTCTAACATAAGCGAAACCTGCTTTTCGTCGTAAAGGCTGTTTAATGCCAGATTAAGCAATTTATAACAACTAACATGCCTACGTGTAAACATATAATTGGCTGCCTCAACTAACCGCATCTTAATTTTATATAAGCATCAAAATATTTTTTGCAGATAAGCCCTTCTATTGAAAATACACTTAGACCATTTAGATCCTCCTCTCAAAATAATTTATTTCTTATAGTAAATTACTTAAGAAAAATCCCCAACAATTATAGAAATTCAGTTTAATCATGTTATCTAACATGCCAAAATTTCAGATCCAAATTCTCGGTATAATTTCTGAAATAAATTTCTAAACCCAATTGATCATATTTTCATTCGAAAATTCATAATAATCTTTCCATAGCTTGGAAAATTATCAAATTTAGAACCCAACTCCAAAATCATGTTTTTCATAACATATAATTTTTCCATGGCTTTCAAACATCAATTTCTATTGGTTTTACCCTAAAATCGTATAAATTTTAATTCAAACAATCTTGTTTAAATTAAACAAACTGTACTTCAAGCATATCATCATCCAAACATCATATATACAAATGTAATAATAAATCCAAAACATATATTCAAAAAATTGAGATGGAATTATTATTCACCTTGATTAAGATAAGGTAATTAGATTGAGATTGAGATTTATTCACCTTCTTTGATTCTCTAGTTTTTCTTTGAATTTCTCTTCTTCTTTTCCTCGTATTAATGGCCGTCTTCCCTTCTTATGCTTAAGATTTTTTGTGAGAAAATGATAATGAACGTGAATGGCCTAAGGAACATATATATATATATATATATATATATATATATATATATGGGTAGGCTTGTGGGTGGCTAATTCCTATTATGCCCTTAAATAATTAAATTAGTTTATGAACCATTCTTAAGCCCATTCCAATTAATAAGCGTGACTACTTAGTATTTGTTCAAATCTCAATCCTCTCATCACTTAACATTTACTTTATTCTATTTAATTTATCTAATTAAATCTTTTGAATATTGTTATTAAAATTAGGGGTGTTATAGTGCCGCCTAGCGGAATGGGTCTTCCCTCACTAATATCCTTTAGAAGCGTATCTTTGGCAATCAAAATCCTGCAATCAAACTCGTTATAACAAATAATATTCCATAATATATATGGATACAAAATAAGTAATAAGTGGCCTATCTGTCCCAACATCATAGTTTTATTAGGCTAACTATAAACCTATAGTGACTCGGGCCTACCAGACATAATAAATGTTCTAACTTGCTGTTAGAGAAAATCTGAACAATCTATCCATAACTTTCTACTTCTAGGGTCAGCTGATCTTAATGGTTATGTAGGCCCACTAATAACCTATCTCAACTCTGTGTATTCCTTTTTGTGTACACAGTGGAATCTTGGACTTATATTAGCTTAGGCTGCTAGCCAAAGTATAGGGCACAACCCTACACCAGTCATATTTGGTCTTCTAATATTTGAGTCATTTTTTAGTGAAATTATGAGTTAACTACCTTATCCATATTTCCTTGAAAATAAAATCTTTGCAAATGATTTAACGCTTAAAATCATACGTAAAACAAGGAAAACATTGGTCCTTTACTAGTCTCAAAATATGTATGCCATGATATATGCTTACAAAATATTTTAGCTGAAACTCGAAATCATTGGAGTCTTCGACCTTCTCAAATCATAGGATACAAGGCTAAAGCTATGTAATACATTTACAATTATAAAAAACGGCGACGTCATCACCATTAAAGATTTTTGCCCATTCTAAAGCATATTAAAGTCTTTTGTTTGAAAATATATGGGGATAATATCGAAGTCATAACTTCATAAATCATAGTGATAAACTATGAAAATAAACTTCGGTGACACATAAGAACCTCGACATCAAAGCCACTTTGAGAACATAAACTAATTAGGATAAGTGCAGCATCCATATCAATTACGTCGACTTAGTTAAAAGTAGTATAGGTTAAGCTCGATGACTATAAAAAACATTGGATAGGCTTGAAGACTAGCTAAAAGCGTTGACAAGGCTCGATAATATATTGAAAATGGCATGGTATAAGCTTGATGACAAGTTAAAATGGTAGGGGATAAGCTTGACAACTAGTTAATAGTGGCATAGGCTCAAAGATAATTCAAAGCATTAGGCTCGATGACCATTAGGTCGATGAGGCTGAAACTCGACGTTACTTAATAAAACAATGCGACGTCCAAGTTATAAAGGTTGGCGATTCATAAAACATATGTGACGACATGCCTCTCTTTAAAACGCAGCGCTTATGCGCATCGACATGCCCACCTTAAGGACTCATTTCTTAATCTTTATAACTACAGCCTCAACGAGGTCAAACCCAATCTATTCATACCAAGCCTATTGACATCATACGTATTGGTTTGTTCCACATCGATGACTCTAAGATGCGGTCAGATGTGGCTCGAAATAAACAATGTCGACGTAATAGAGTTGTAAACAACTTAAAAATTATAATATTACTATAAAAAGCTATTTATTTTCACCAAACCTTTATAATTTGTCAAATCTCATTGGTTAATAAGAACTTAATCGATTCAATTACTAAAAACTTGCCACACATGATAGTTTGAAATATTAAAATATTTTACATTTTAACCTGTAGCTTAATGTCGTGATTAAACAATTAAACCCCCTTTGCCTAAATATTTATTCACCAAATCTAAACACATAGAAAAAAATCCCCAAAAAACCAAAAAAACCAAATTAATCATTCTCCTCAACATATAAAAATTTAAAGGTCAAAAACTTATTTTAGTTATATTTTATAATTAAAACCCGAAATATATCAAATTTCTTCAATTAGAAATACATATAAAATCCATACTTGCTTGGAAATTATGAATTAAAAAGCCCACTTCAAAAATAATATTTCTAACATCATATCAAAATCTCAAGTCATTTGGGTATCATATGATAGGTTTTTCAACTCAAATATATCACTAAATTTCATATATAAATTCTAGAAAATCACCAACAAGCATATAATCATTCAAACTTATAAAATATGGCATAATAGTAATAATAAATTCAGATTTCCCATTAAAACTGAAACTCAACTCAAAACATGAGATATAGATGTATTATTCACCTTTATTTGGATGAGAAAGATGAGAACTGGTGTAGCTTGATTCCTTTTAGCTATGATTCCTTAATCTTTTAGTTTCCTTCTTGTTTTCCCTTTATTATGGCCAGCCTCTATGTTTAGTTTGTTTGTGTATAAATGAAGGAAGGAAATGAAGATAGAAGGGTTTAAGGGTAAGAATGTGGATTAATCTAATATTACCCTTGTCATATTCCACCTTCTTATTCTAACTTTTATTTTCCAAACTAGTTTATTTACTAAGGCATGGCCTAAACTTAATTACCAAATCTCATTTTCCTTATCCCTTTACAGTATTTTATTTAATTTATCTAATTAAATGTTTTAAATAATGTTAGTCAAAATTAAGGTCATTATAGGATTGTCCGCTATGATAACTTGACCTGTTTTAACTCGATAAGTATGTTTATATATCATTATTCCCCAATGAGGACTTGAATACTGGTTACATACTTCCAAGAGAACTAGAATTGAGTCAGCTGAAAATTATCGCTTAGTTTGGAGATACCCAATTTGGATAAGTATGATTGCACTCCAAACTAATAACGTTCATGATGGATTGTTTGAAGTAAGCCATGGAGCTATACAATTCTTCCTATGGGTGATTCCAAAATGATAGATAGTAAATATTGAATGTTTGTTCGATCTGGAACAACTTGTATGGATGATGCTATCATTACATTCGATGCTTAGAGGGCAGTGTTAGCATTCCAAGACGGTCTGCTAGAAGGAAACGTAAACGTAACCTCAAGCCTCGCAATTGGTAAATGACTAAAGTAGGGACATGCAGCAAGGCTATGTGGATCGCTCCAATTGGAGTATGATCATCGCCCAATCTAGAGCGATACCTACAGTTTATTTATGCTTAAGTATCCCTTTTATGGTTGTTTATCACAACCAAGGGGAAATCATATTCGGTGCTATCCGATAAGGGGTAGGGCCAGTCCTAAGTAGCAGAGGTGCAACCTGTTGTAGCCTCTAGTACATTTTATCTAGAGGTGTTCTGATTCGGTGGGTGGACCCTTAGCCTTTCATAGGTGGAATCTATTTTCCAATACGAGTCTTCGAACTTGATTATATATCTATTATGCTAGAATTTAATAATGCAACGACTTCGATTATGATTCCATAAGTATTTTAAACCTAAACATTATGATAATATCATAGGATTTTACATAGAAATGTTTTAGTTATCTTGATTTAAAGGTTATTATAAAGTTAAACTTATGCTTTACATACACTAGACCCATGTCTGACTGGAGTTTTATGTCTTTCTCTTAAACTCTTGGGTACTCAAATTTTTACGAGTAGTCAAGTAGGTGGGTTTCTATAGAGCATTCTAGAGAAGTAGTATGGAGCAGAAGCTTTGACTGTATCTAATAGTAGTCTCTATTTCTGCTGTAACTGTTCATTATGTATTAGTAATTTGGGCAGGCTGATATAGCTGTCCATGTTAGGAATAGTACTTGTTGTAACTTTGATGTGACTTTTTGGAGTAACCATATGTACTATTCTATGATGATGTTTATATAACTATGACATTGTGAGAAAAATTAGTGTTTGTTTCCTTATCTTTTATTTTTCTTTACCCTACAACCGCCTTTCGGACACTTAGATGATTGGCACATGAATACCATGAACGTATTAAGTGTCGTCTTTGGGGTATAAGAAAGGCAAATTGTCACACTTAGTATCAGAGGTTAGATTGAGTGAACACCTAGGCCTTGGTTGTGGTCAACTTAGTAGTACCCTAGAACGAGTTCAGTCTTTGAGAGTGCGTTTCTGTGTTATTTTGATCAGCATTTATATATTTGGTTTTATGCTCTTTTTCCTAAGATAATCTCGTCCATGTATTATAAAGATATCCTATTTTATTTAGGTAGTAAGAATGAGTACGAGAAGAGAATGAGGAAAGGGAAATAGTAGCACAAAAAAAATAGAAGATCCCCGGATGTTTGAAAGGGTGGAATAGTTGTTGGGATAGTAGCTCCAATGCAGCCTTGATTAAAATTCGTAACTCACTACAAGGACTTCACAAACCTAGGAGGAAAACCTTTCAAGGGTATCGAATCCATCCTTGAAGTACAAGCTTAGCTATGGTCACATGAGAAGAATTTCAAAGGTTTGGACATTTCCGATGATCGAAAATAGTTTTTGGCATCATGCAATTGCAAGAGGGTGCAACTACATGGTGGGATTCTGTCATCGCAAATGTTCCAGAAGACGATTTCTCATGGGCTAGATTCAAAGAAGTATTCGAAGACCAATACATGCCAGCTGCGGGAAAAACTCGATTATGTAGAAGTTTCATGGATCTCAAGCAGGAAGACATGTTAGTAGTAGATATGAGCCGAAGTTTAATGGGTTTTTCTCGTTTTGGCTCTTGACTTATTGGCACGCTGCAAAAGAAAAACGAGATGTTCATGTCGAGTATGAGAGAAGAGTTCAATGAAAAGATGATGGCTCATGTGAAGGAATCATTGTGGATTTAGTTGATATGGCCTTAAGGTATGAAGTATGTTTAAAAAAAAGCCAGCAGTAGCACCCAATAGAGGTATAACTAACCCAAATAAGAGGAAGTTTAACCCAAATTAGAAAGGGTAAGGGAAAACGATTAGGAGGAGACCTGGGAAACAAGTAAAAAAGATACTGTTTATTACAATTTAAGAAAAAGGGTCATATTTCAGCATACTGTAGACAGGCGAAGGCTATCTCTCCAATGGTCCAAAAGACTCTTTGCTATAATTGCCACTAGCCTGGACACATGGTTAAGATTGCCCACTAGTGAAGCAGGGTCAGTAGATTAAAGTCTATGCTATTAAGAATGTGCCTCAACTTCTAAAGATGTTAAAGGAAAGGGAGTCTTGGAAGGTACTTTATTTATAAATGGCATTTTAGTTCATGTTTTGCTTGATACCGGAGTTTCTCATAGTTTTATCTCCAAAGAATTGTAGATATATTAGAACTTATCCCAAAATTTGTAGAAGCCCCTATTTGTATGTCCAATCCTATAGGTGGTATAACTAATCTATGCTTGGTTTGTGAAAGAGTAAAATTTGATTTTCGGAAATATCTTTTCTTTTGTCACCTTCTTTTCTTAGATGTTAAGGGGTTTGATGTCATTCTTTGTATGGATTGGTTGTCAAATTATGGAGCTATTATAGATTGGGTTAAGAGAAGGGTGGTATTAGAACCAACCTCTGGAAAAGTATTGAAAAGAATAGTTAGTAAGAAGCCTAACAAACGTGTGAGTAGTTTCCTTTATTCCTTATAATCATCCCAGGAAGTGTTTGGATTTATAGAAATTGTTAAAGATATCCCTAATATTTTTGAACCAATTAGTAGTCTACCTCCCTATCGGGAAATTGAATTTTGTATTAGTTTAGTTCCTAGTGCGAGAACTGTCATTCAACCTCTACGTAAAATGGCTTTGAGAGAGAAGCAGAAGCTAGTAAGTCAAACCAATGATTTTTTAAGAAGATGATTGGTTAGACAAAGCAATTTGAGTTGGGGATTGGCTGAAGGTTTTGTAGCTAAGTCCAATGATATGTTAAGATTACGCATGGATTATAGGGAATTAAACAAGAAGACCATTCATAATAATTATCTGTTACCATGCATAGATGACATGTTTGATTAACTTCATGATGCTAGAGAATTTTCACAAATGGACCTTGCTACGGGTTTCCATCAGCTATGGATAACGGAGGATAGTATACCCTTAACTGCTTTTAGAAGGTTGGAATTTTCTGTGAGTGGTTGGTTATGCCTTTTGGGCCAACCAATGCAACTATTTCCATTGATCTTATGAATCGGGTTTTTAGGATGTGTTGAATAAGTTCGTGTTGATTTTCATTAATAACATTCTTATCTACTCAAAGACTGAGAAAGACCACAAACACCATTTGGAAATAGTGTTGGAAACGTTAAGGCAACATGTTCTTAAGGCAAAAATTTTTAAATGCCACTTTTGAAAATTAAAAGTGAGATACCTAGGACAAATTGTATCAGGAGATGGCATCTCAGTTTATCCGGCAAAGGTGGCGGCCATGCAAGATTTCAAGAGACCTTAAACTTCCATAGAAGTGAGAAACTTTTTAGGGATGGTAGGTTATCACAGAATGTTTATAAAAGGTTACTCCAAGATCGCCGCTCATCTAACCAATCGAACAAAAAAGGATGTTAAATTTGGCTGGACTTTGAAGTTTGAGGATCCATACCTCGAGTTAAAAGAAAGGTTTACCAGTGCCCCTGTTTTGGCTATTATTGATGGAAAAGAAGGGTTAAACAATTATGCAGACGCATGTAGAGTTGGTCTGGGTGCAGTGTTGATGCAACATGGGAAGGTTATAGCCTATGCAAGTAGACAGTTAAAGCCTCACGAGAAGAATTATGCAACACATGACTTGGAGCTGTTAGCCATAGTATTTGCATTAAAGATGTGGAGGCATTACTTGTAGGGTAAGAATCCTTCTATTCCTCTTTAGTTTATTACTAATCTTTAAGGATTCTAGTGAGTAAGACTTCCTTTTTTAAATGGGTTAAAATTTCAAGCTCTCCTTGGATCATAAGTCCCTTAAGTACCTTTTCACTCAGAAGGATTTGAATCAGAGGCAACAAATATGGCTGGAATTTCTAGCGGTCTACAACTTGGATATTCTATACATGCCAGGAAAAGCAAATGTGGTGGCAGATGCTTTAAGTAGGAGTGTAATTTTGACAATCTTGGAAGTTGAACCAACTCTTTTGAAAAGGATTGCTAGTAAGCAAGGGGAAGACGAGCGTTTAAGGAAGATCATCCTGGATGTTGAGGGGGCAGTCTTCAAGTTTCAAGTAAGATAACAATGGTATATTACATATGAATGGAAGGATCTACGTCCCTAATATCGATGGCCTTAGACAAAAAGTTTAATCAGAATGTCATCGATCCAAATTGAATATTCATCTAGGTATTTCCAAGATGAATCGAGATATGAAATGAGTACTTTGGTGGCCCAGAATAAAGAGGGATGTCTCAATCTTTGTCAGCAAATGTTTGATATGCCAGCAGGTAAAAGGAGATCACTAGAAGACAGCTGCTTTACTTCAACCCTTGGAAATTCCAAATAGGAAATGGGAGATGATATCAATGGATCTTATCGATGGTTTACCCAGAAATGGAAAAGGAAATGAAGTTGTGTGGGTCGTAGTAGATCGGCTAATGAAGTGTGCTTATTTTATTCCAGTAAAGCGGACAAGAGCTATAACTTCTTTAGCAGAAATTTCTATGAGGGTTATTGTTTGATTGCATGGAGTCCCAATGAGTATTGTTAGTGATCGAGATCCCATCTTTACTAGTCAGTTTTAGGAGGCGCTACAAGTAGCTTTAGGAACAAATATTTGTTTGAGAAAAACATATAACCCCTAACAGATGGATAAATAGAACGTGGAAATCGAATTCTAGAAGATCTTTTGGGTGCGTGTATTCTGGATTTTAAAGTATCATAGGAAAATCATCTCCACTTAGTAGAATTATCCTACAACAATAGTTATCAAGTGAGCATCATCGTGGCACCCTATGAAACTCTCTATGGATGTCCATGCAAGTAACTGACATGTTGAGTTGAGACTGGAGATAGTATAGTACTTAAACCAGACATGATCTGGAAAACTACTAAAAAAGTTACGGTGATAAAGAAAACGATGAAGGAAGCATAGGACCGGCAATACAGTTATGCCGATAAAAAGAGGAGGGATTTGGAATTTGATGTTGGAGACTCCGTATTTGTGAAGATTACCCCAATCAGAGGAGTTGTTTGATTTGGAAGGGCGAGGAAGTTGACAGCCAGGTATATTGGACCTTTTAAAGTTATCGAGAGGATTGGACTACTCATATACAGGGTTGAATAAACAGAAAGGTTGTCAGGGATCCCTAATGTTTTCCATATGTTCCATTTGAGCAAATTTGTTCATGGCCCTTTGTTGATTGTAGAATCATCGGTCAAAGATGATTTGGAGATAGAACCGAACCTGACAGTGATTAGACATCCAGTTCATATTATAGATTAGGATGAAAAGAGATTGCGTAATAAGATGGTGAAGTTAGTAAAGATTCAGTGAATTGAGGATCCCTGAGATTGTACCTGGGAGACGTTGAATCATATGAGAGAAGCCTATCTTTAATTAATGTTGGGATAGTCATTATTTGTTGTATGCATGTTTTGCTATGGATGCTTAGTGTACGTTTGTTGTATGGGTTTTATGGTATATAATATATGTCCTTTTTGTGTTATTTTGAGTTATCTCCTTGTCTGCTAATTTTGGGATGAAATTCTTTTAAGGGGTAGAGTGTAACGACCCATGATTTAATCACCTTAAATTTGAATGTTTAACTATATTTTCAATAATTAATGGATTTTTTAACTCAAATAAAATCCTTTTAAACAATAATTAATGATGGTAAAATAGTTTTTAAAATTTGTGTATAATAATAATTAGTCTAAACAAAATAGAAAAGGTGACTGAACATCGTTTTCCGCATTTTCGACCTTTCGATGTCTAAAATTTGTCGAACAACGTTGTGCACATTGGAATTAAGATATTCACACATTCAAAATAAGTTAGAATACATTTTAAATTATATGTATATACACACACATATTTACTTAAGCAATATAATAAAATATGATGTGACATATTATGTATAAATTTAAAAATAAAGTGGGAAAGAAGGCATAAAAGGTCATTTCTCTCAAAAAAAATGGTACTAAGGTGTAAAATCATGTTGGTCAAACAAGTAAGAGGGGGGACAGGGAAAAATGTGAGGAAGAGGGAAGGAGACAAGGGTGGTGAGGTGGAAAAGTCTTGGTGCAGGGTATGCACCCTAAGGCTAGTTATTTAATTTGATTTATGCACTATACACACACACACACATGCATTTCTTGAATTTTTATGTCACTTTCTTATTTCGTTTCCACTTCGGAAAACCTTTCTAAGTTCTCTAAAGTTCATAAGTACATAAAACCATAATTTTTTTTCACTTTTAAATTTCTAAATCCTTGTCTTAAGCCTCTCTTCTCTTTTCTATTACTCCACCTTCCAAAACAAGCCAATACACACCCATACCTCCTCTTAGCCGAGCACTTCCACCCTAAGCTGAACCACTTTTCCACCCTTAAGCCCACAAGACTTCATTTTTTCGAAGGAAACCAAAGATCAAAGTCACGTGCAAATTCTAGAGGAAGTTACTTTAGTTTAGTCCACTTTCGATGAGTAAAGCTCGCTCCTTTATTCAAAGTTAGTAACTTTATTAATGATGTATATCTTCTAGTTAAATATGATGCTTGTTTAAGTAGTTATGACTTTGAATTGGTTGTGCACAAGTATACATGAAATGATGTTGATTTGGCAGTATATAAATATGATCGTATGTGGTGTTGTATAAACTTGAAATCAAAAATTAAGTGATGTGAATTAGTAAGATATGATCTTGCTTATGTATGTGATTATGGTTATATATGTGTTGGTGTTGCTACTTATGATGTACTAAGTTAAGAAAAGTTAGCACTAATTTGTGCTTGAACACAACATCAAACTCCCTTCTTTTTATTTTTTTAAAACTTGTATACTTGTGGATTTTCGAGAAAAGTCTATGAAGTTTTAAAATTACTTTTGTTCTTCAAAAAGGGTTTATTCATAGTTATAAAGTTAATCAAGTTCTAGACGATGGAAGTTTAAAGAGCTATTTGAGATGCAAAACAATTTTAAAATTTCGGATCGTATAGCGATAGTGCCACTATAAGTGCAGCTCATGAAAATTAACTCTTTTCGAAATCAAAAATGTTTTTACCTATAAATCTTTTTGGAAAATGTTTTAAAACTTAAATTATGTAATTAAAAAGGTAATTATGATTTAATTATTTATTTATTTAATAAATGAATAATTGATTAATTAAGAAATGTAATTAATACTTAATCATTAGCAAATAAAAGTAATTAATACTTAAGTGTTAATCAATTAAGTTAATTTTAATTAGTTAATTAATTAAAGTCAATTATTATTTAATTAATAAGGGTTAACTATTTTTTAATTATTTATTAAAGGTTAATTATTTATTAAAGGGTATGTTCAATTATCGATTAATTAAGTGTAATTAAGATGTTAATTTGGTCTTAATTAAGATTTAACCGTTAATTAATAAGGTTTTAATTTATTATTTAATTAATAAATAAGGGTTTTAAGTCGCTTTGTTTCTAAAATATCAATTTTGTTTTAAGACTGTATTTCTTTTTCAAAAATGTTTTAAATCAAGGGATTTCTTCATCGATAACCCTTAAGTAACCTCAAACAAATATAAACCCAAGTTACTGTGGTGTCGCATTTATGGGAAGTTAGTCATCTCATAGTTAGCACTAAAAGTCAATGAGTAGGTTGTCCCTCTATCTATGAGATCTAGAATTTATCTTGTAGGGGAAGGGTAAAGAAAGGCCGAAATATCGGAAACGTGATAGATATGAGAGTGTTAATTCCTATTAATGGGTCATGTTTAATTTAAGTATATAGTTATCCATATATGAACTCTATATAATCACCCTAAGTAGCAGATTGTCCGCTATTTATAACTTAACCTATTTCAACTCAAGAAATATGTTGTGTATATTAGAGTTCCCTGGTGAGGACTCGAATACTATTTACATACTTCCTAGAGAAAGCCAGAAATTATCGCTTAGTTTGGAGATATTAGTTTAAGATAAGTTTGGATCATTGAAACCACTCCAAACTAATAACGTTCGTGATGGATTATTATGAAGTATGCTATGGGGCTGTACTATTTTTTCTAAGAGTGATTCCAAAATGAAAGGTAGTAAATGTTGAATGTTTGTTCGATCCCAAAACAACTTATATTGATGAATGTTATCATTGCATTGGATGCCTAGAGGGCAGTGTTAGCATACCAAGATGGTCCACTAGAAGGAAAGGTAAATGTGACCTCAAGCCTCATAACCGGTAAATGACTAAAGCAGGGACGTGCAGCATGGCTATGTGTGTCTCTCCTATTAGTGTATGATCATCGCCCAATCTAGAGCGATATCTACAGTTTATGTATGCTTCAGGATCCCTTTTATGGTTGTTGGTCACAACCTAAGGGTGATCATATTCAGCACTATCCAGTAAGGGGCGAGCCTAGTCCTGAGTAGCAGAGGTGTAATGTGTTGTAGCCTCTAGTACATTTTATCTAGAGGTGTACTGATTTGATGGGTAGACCCTTACCCTTTCAATACATTTTCCAACACAAGCTTTCGGACTTGATTGTATACCTATTATGCTGGAATTTAATAATGTAACAATTTTAGCTATTATTCCAAATTTATTCTAAACCTAGACATTATGATAATATCAAATGATTTTATATAAAAATAATTTGGTTATCGTAAGGTAAAAACCCATCCGTGTTTATATGCAGCATGTTCTTACAAGATACCTTTGATTTAAAGGACTTTATAAAGTTAAACTTATACATTACTCAGATCAGACACATGTCTAACTCAGAGTTTTATTTTTTCCTGAAACTCTTAGGTACTTAAATTATTATGAGTAGCCAGTAATCAAATGTCTATGAAGAGTTCTAGAGAAGCATTATGGAGAAAAAGCTTTCACGGTATCTAGTAGTAGTCTTTACTTCTGAAGTAATTGTCTATGTTGGGAATAGTACTTGTTTTAACTTGATTATAACATTTTGCAGTAACCATATGTATTATTCTGTGATGATGTGTATGTAACTCTGACGTTTATGAGAAAAATCTATGTTTGTTTTCTTTGTATTTTATTTGCTTTACCTCATGACCTGTCTCGACACATAAATACCGAGGATGCATTAGGTGTCGTCATTGGGTGTAAGAAAGGCAGGTCATCACATATACGATACATGTGTAACATTATATTTAATGTAAAATAAGTCAAACAAAAATCAATCCATTAATTTTAACTTTAATTGAAATAAAGATTTAATTTTAATTAAATTTAGAAATGTTCTAAATAAATTAGACTTCGTATGCCCAATAAAGATCGGAAAGGGTAAAAAAAAATTAATATTCACCCATAATTTCCACCGCAGACTGCCCAGTTTGAACATTGGTATCAGAGCCCAATAGCCAATGTGTACTAATTAGTCATGTTAGAGATAACTAATTAAGCTCAAAACCCAGTTAGTAGAGTGTCTAAGAAAGGTGGTGCCAAAGGATTGTACTTGGATAATCAAGTACTTTGCCTTACCTGGCTATCGACCTAGCATGAACAAATATATGAGCCCAAAATGTTGCTCCTAATAGAAGAGGCCTAATTTAAATTGGACATTGGGCTAGTTTTCAAAATTGTTTAAAAATCAAAATAAAAGATTTTAAATCTAAAAGTTAAATTTAAAATTAGATATACATATATCATAAAGTTATAATATAATAAAAACTTTCAATATGTTTAAAAAATAACAACTTAATTTCGAAAATTTGAATTTATTAATAAGATTAATAAAACATACAAATTAATTAAATAAGTTAATTAATAAAAAAATAATATATGTATTATATATTTTAATATATATTATGGTATTTTAAAACGTTTAAGATATCTTAAGTATACATGCATGTTTATAATATGATTATGGAAATTAATATAATTTAATTAAAATTGCTAAATTAAATTAACTAATTAAATCAATCTAAAGGTTACTTAATTAAAAAATATACAGATATATATAATATATGTGTTATACTATAATGGTTATAACATGTGATAAATATTTACTATAAATGTTATATTAAAATAATATAAAATTAATTAAAATGTTGATTAATTAAATAAGACTTATTTAATATAATATTATAAATAAGATTATTGTATATGTAGCATGAAATATAAAAATATATATAACAATAAAAATTATACAATATGAATGTATAAATTAAAGGTGGAACATTAAGAAACCATAAATAGACTTAAGAGATAAATACATAACGTAATTGTACGTATACCATGATTTCTGATGTGTTCGACACCTGAATCAGGAGGATATTTTATAATAAATACATTATTCCATAAGTCGATATCACTCGATATAATATATTAAAGATTATGACTCTTTAATATAAAGTTGTCATCTATAATTTTTATATATTAATAGATTACTTGCATACTTGTAACGGCTATCTTACACCTCTGGTACCCAATATTCCTACTTTGGTGCGCTATGGAGGTATCCAGCCAATTCAGGATGGTAACGAAGGGTATAAAGAAGGGAAAATCCAACACAAAACCTATAGAACATTTCACAGTGCATAAATACAATATAATATAACAATATAGATGTAAAACAAGCAGGATGGTGATATAATCAAATAAACCACAATTAAGAACATCAAAGTGCAACAGGTTCACAAACTATACAAAAACTAAAAATAAAGAGTTTATACAACCCAAGTCTCCAAAATACAGCATATAACTGGCTTTTGTTCGTGCTCCGTACAACTCCATGCCCTATCTAGACCTATTATCCCTAATCTACTTATTTAAGAGTACCCAAGGTAAGCAAGAGGCAAAGTATAAAACCTCGAGTCAGACAACAGTCTGGTGTGAACGATATATTATCTCAAAAATACTATAAAAATTGCATATAATAAATATGGACATACGGTACATAGGGCCATACCTGACCTATCCCTACATCCAATGAGTTAGCACATAACAGTCGATATATGCTAATATAATACCATAACCATATAAGTGTACTACAGTCGAAGTACAATGTCCAGTGTATAGGAATACGGTCGAAAATACCTATATCGTATGACACCCAAAGGTGATAACAACCATGGAAAACATAACATCCATCAAAAAATCCACACCATCACTCGTGTGCGTTGGATAAATGATAACTCGTATGACAGAATCGCAAACCAAGGACCCAATCATAATATCAGCTCCATTGGTGCTCGAATCCATGCCACTCCGAATGGCTAGGAACCAGGCTCACAATCGCAAAAGCCTAGGGTAATCTACAATCGCAAGATCCGGACACAATCGCAAATCCAGGTGGGCATCTCTATACGCCCCTTATTTACGAGACCACTAGAATCCTCTGAGTTACCAATGATCCCTTTGTATGCGTCTCTAGGATGGAGCTCAATTGTTATTCCACCACGGCTATCCCCACGGCTGGACACTATCGTAATTCCCCCTCGCAAGCCCTCATTTTTAAGCTTTCCCTTGTGGATCACCGTCGTGACTCTTTTCATAAAGTCATCATCTTCGGAACACCATTAGACACCCATCGTAAGTCATAGAGTCGTCATACTAAGTCTCGAAGTCATCACTTCATCAACATTGAAGCATCATGTCGTTGTCTTACTAGTCACCGCATAAAGCCCAATGTCATCTCGAGTCATCCTGGAGTCATCTATCCTTACACCTCACTAACTTGTCAAAGATCCTTAGAATCTACCTCGTAGTACGCCTTCGCCATACCCGAAGCCCATAGTCAAGCTCCGTGCTCCACTCCTGCTAGTCTAATCCATGATCGAATCGAGTTAGGTTCCAAGTATCGAATCAACCCTGCATCACCAACCTACCTTCACCCTCAACCACTTAACCGAATCCTCCACCCAACCACCGAACCGTCCACCCCACTAAAATAAATTCGTTGTTCGATCACAAACCATCGCATTGAACCAAATTCGTTGTTCGGTAACCGAACCATCCAGCCATCAAACCGAATTTTTTGTGCAGTCATTGAACTATCGACCCTATTAAGCCAATCGCACCGACCAGACCCAAGCCAAGCACCATCGAACCATCGCCTCGATCAAACCAAACAATGCCAAATCGATTTCCTATAACTTTGCCGAGTCCAAAGTTCATGATTGTTATGCTCCATTCTCCGACCCTTGTTCATCCCATATGCAACAATACAACTCTCGACAATCTCGCGTTGTTCCATCGAAGCCTAGTTTCACGGTTTCTAACTCTAAGTCACTATGATGAGCGTTTCAACCATAAAATTATTTAGACAAACACCATACATGCAACAAACAATATTCAATCATTCAAGCATGCAAACATACAATGATTCATTGCAAATCATCCTATAATGTGTATATAATATAGCTAACACACATCAAGGCAACCGCACATCAAACCAACATAATTAAAACACTTAAAAACATTTTAAATTCGTTTTACTTCAGGTTTAACTTTAAAAACTATTCCAAAACAGGATTTTGACTTTAAAAATGAGGTTAAAACATTCTAAAACCTATACATACATATGTAATAAGGTGAGAGATGATAAATCACTCACCAAAACCCCAAAACATGAAGATTTGCACGCAGTCAATGCAAATCCAAAAATGAACAACAAAGGTGTAATTTTTCTTCCCTGGTTTGAAGATCTCTAATGAATCTCCTTTCTAATCTATCACTGATATGAGATTTAGAATTGATTTGGAGGAGAAAAGAGAAGGCTTCGGATAGAAAATGGTTTAATGGAGGCTTGGATCTACGGGAGAATGTGTAAAACTGATTTGGGAAAGATGGTTCAGCCTAATAAAGTTTCAGAACAAGAAATAGGCTAGTGGGCTTGCCTTAAACTCATTAATCGCCCACTAATCTACTTCAAAAACTGTCAACGTTCAAACAGCATATCTCCTACTCGCGAAGTCTAAATTGCTATTGTGCTATTATACAGAAAGTGAAACCATCATATCTTCCAATGGAAGTGGTCTTGAATGCTAATTTGGCTTCTATCAAAAGTTATAGCGGATAAAATTTCCGGGGTAAAATCATCTGGAAAAATTATAAATATAGGAAATGTCTCTGATAGTCATTTCCTATAGTTATAGAGTCATACGACCTCACATGAATTTACAGATAATATTTTATGATCCTCCGATATATAAAGTACGGGTCGTTACAATACTCTTTAGTTGTTGAGCTTTCCTCAAGCTAGGGATGTTATGTGTATTACTATTAATATATTGAATAGACAAGGTAATATAACTGTATATATTTGTTGAGCATTTCTCAAGGTACGTGCATTATAATTAGGATGCTGCGAAATGATAGGTCCGAGTGAATAATCCCACATGTTGAGCTTTCCTTAAGGTAAAGGTGGGATTAGGGCAAGGTACCATAGGTTAGGAGTTATATGTGATACAGCCGATAAAAAGTTATCCATCATATGCGGGCCTACAATTTGTTGAGCTTTCCTGGAGGTCAGAATCTCAAGCTTGTGAATCTTGATACCTACCGGTGAAGTCGAAAGACTTCTATGTTTCACTTAGGGTTTGATGGAACATAAAAGACTAGTGAGAGCCTAATTAGGAAAATGAAATGACAACATTTAACCTTTTTAATATTATAAGAACATATGCTATATAATGTTATAATAATCTATATTGATAAATGTGCGCATTCAAATTGGTTGATAAAATTAAGGTATACAAATGAACTGAATTGAAAATTGACAAATAGAAATATAATATATACTTGCTAATAAATTTTTATCGCATGTTGATGTTTCAACACACATCCAAGCGCCTAATTTTACAACTACTTAATATCTTCGTAGGTTGGTCACTTACGAGTTTATTCGCTCAAAATTGTGAATTACATTCTATGTGTTTTGAAGACTAAAAAATACAAGACTATGGATATTTGATCCTTATGCTATCACATATAAATTTTACATAAGGAATGGTCACGGTTCATAATTTATGATACCTTGATGAAGTTAGTTCATTTAAAATGAGCCGATAAACAGTGCCGTGAGATCTAGAATTTAATTTAGTTGATTACAAAAGGGTTGCATTGTGTTAAATGTAACACAAGGCCAAAACTACGATATAAATCTAAAAACTTGATCGCTGAAATGTCAGTTTGATCAATTTATATAAAGCGGAACATATTTGATGTTCTCAATTGTTAAGGATCATCAGTGTGCTTTTGTAAAGAGTTCATTATAATGTGTAGTAGGGGTATTCTTTTGAATCCTTCAACTATATTAAAAGAAAAATGAGTGTACAAAAGCAAATGTGATTTACGGTAAAGTTGGGATGAAGAGAGTGAATAATCACTTATGCTTCATAAAGAAACATTGGAAACGATAATTATAATAATATTTAATACTTAATATTGGAATGAGAAATATAGTTTCTATTTTGAAATGTATTTTCATATAGCAAAATTTTTCTATGAGATTTATTTCTTTGAGTTCAAGATATTTGATCAAAAAAATCACTACTGTAAACTAGTTACAGTATATGAAATAAATAATTTATATTAGGTAGAGGACGGACCTCCAAATTCAGTACGCTATTATATTAATGGCAGAAATAATGGAAACATGTCACATAGCACTTATTGATTGCATCAAGTTACGAAAATTATTTTTGTAAAAAGTATCAAACATTATTTTTGAAATAATGACTATTTTTTATATCGACAGAAAATAAAAATAGCTATAATTCAGTATGAATATAATGAATATTCGTTAAGAAATAAGACTATAATGTGGTTTTTTTCATAACAAAAGTGATGCATTGAAAATACACAAGTATCTAACATTATTTACAGTTATTTTGGAATTATACACTAAGCCGTAGTTTTGAGAAATAATTTTATTATATGATTATGAATCATATGATATTGACTAATTATATCTCAAATAATCAAGGGCTCCTATTTAAAGGAAGCATCATATGGGTTGATGAACTCTTTGGATTGATACATATAGATGTATGCTGTCGTAAGTCTATTAATACCAAAATGGTTCCAAGTACTTCATCTTATTTACCAATGATTTATCATAGGTATGGACATGCTTATTCGATGTGCATGTATAAGTCTACGGTAATCCCATAGAATATACAATGAAAGTAAATAATGTAACATGCGATAGTAATGATTCGATTTGATCGAATGGGTGAGTATATTGGTAGGAGTTCCGAACATACCTAAAAATGAATAAAGATTCAATCTCAAAAGGCACTCCTCCATGTGATATTTAATGATGTGTTGATAAGGAGTAATCGTACATTGTTAAATAGAGTACAATTAATTGTGACTGAATTTGAGTTAGTTCCTTTCTGTACTGTCATATACTTAAGAGTAGTACACATGGTTACTGTTATTCCATCTAAGTAGTTTACAAAATCATACAAGATAAGGGTTTATAAGAAACCTCAATATATCCTAGGCCAAGGAATTGGCAGGTTGTGCAAGTCGAAAGACTGCATATAGTAATTGTTCATGAGGAATCTTGTATGAATCTCCCAGAAGAAGTTTGGAAAAGACTGTCATTGGATGAACCCGAACCCTTATTTAGGAGCATGAATATGTAAAACAAACCTGAACATGAACATTTTTGAACTTTGGCACTTGCATATGACTTCAAACATGAACTTGAATGTGCTTGTCATATGGACTTGAACGCCAAGATCATACTCCGTTACACCGATAACTAATCACAAACTTATTTGAAATCCACAACCACTAACGTGAAAACCAGTTAGGACAATGAGCAATGACGACCACTCCGGTCGAATCCCAAAGTCTTGTAACAGCTGTCGCTTTAATCTTGAATTATTTATTACTACCTTGCACAACACTGCACCACACTACACAAGTTTACACTTTACATGAGGGAACGGGTTTATTTCTCTAACAATTATCTACTAAGTTTGATAGCTATGTGTTTCAAACGCTCGGAGCGTTTAACTGCCATGGCTATTGAACAGACTGCTTCACATGGTGATTCTGACACTAAGTCAAGCTCCACAACAATATCTGCTCAGCACACCCGGGGCAATCAATCAGAACGACCAGAAAGTCCTCAACAAGTGCCTAAAATTCAAGTGAATCTAAAAGTAGAAGATGAAACAGCTCCTGACACTTTAGAAGATGTTATATTTTTAGATAACCCAGAGGATTCCTTGGCTTCGAAAATCGACGAGGTTTCTCTTTATAGAATTTGCATCAGACACGGGATACCGTAAGAGGATGTATGAGTCCCATCTCGTAATGATAGAGCTCACTCGCCTTTGGAAGGATATACAGACCATAATATGTGTTGGGCGTGCTGTGTCCCGCCTTTTAATCCATTCATCTAGAATATGTTACATAATTTGAGATTGGCTCCAGCCCAGTTGCTTTCGAACGGCCATGCATTTCTTCACTTTCCATACATGATATTCCTCGAATTCTTATATCAAGAACCAACTCCAATATATATTAGATTCATCTTCAATTTCAAGCAACGAAAGGTGAGCCTCTAATAGATATTTCTCGAGTCAATTAGTAATTATCAAGTCATGACTAGTGCTTGGAATAAGCTAAGTGCTTTAAGGAATGAGTGGTTTTATGTGCGCTATCCGTTCGGCTTCGCAGTGAGTGTTGTTTTACTCAATCATGAGTGCTTTTATTCAAGCTGTACTTCGAACCGAGTAGTTCTTTGAATCTTGCAGGTAACTATCCACGTCCGATCGGTGATAGATATTCAGAGGAAATCGCTGAGCTCAGGAATGTACCTTAAGAAGATAGAGATGTTAGATCCCTTATTACTGTTTAGCGCTTCTTTGCCTTCGGTTTTCTAGAAGAGGGATGTTATACTGGGTTAATAAGGAATGCTGATGATGAAGTGAGAGAGAGAAGAGGTGTTGCTCAACAGGGAGGTGTCGAGATTATCCTGTTGTGCCCTAGTCGAGGAGGCTCAGGATGTCACCAAAGAAGACGAAGTAAAGGGTGATGCTAATGAGCTTGGTCATGACGATGTGGGTTCAAGCCATAAGCCTGCAGTTGGATCCTCCGAAGACACATCGCTTCCCGCCTCAGAGAAGAGAAAAGGAAAGAGGCTCGTTTACAAGCTTTGTAGAGGGCGAGTCTCCAAGCAGGCCAAGCCAACCATTGCTGCTATGGATCAATCTACTTCGTTGCCTCCAGAAAATTTATTCAAGGGATCGTCGAAAATCTTGATACCTAAAGATGTCGGGATTTATGATTTTCCTATCATGAGCCTTGGGGGGTCCGATTCTCCTATTTGAATTGGTGGTGACATTCATCACACTAGCATGGGGGATCACTCCAGCTTGCAAAGCTCCAGTATCTGGTCCGTCTGGGGGACAATAGGACACTCACGATCATGTGCACTGCATGACACCTATCCATCTTTAATTCTTGTGATGTTGATACATTTTCGTTTGTTTGTAGGCTCCACGGGTTCACTCGCAACTACGATTGCTTAAAAAAGTGATCATATACTAAGCCATCTTATTTCGGGTCTAGTTGAGGTCCGAACTATAGTCGATAGTCTGGCCAAGAAAGAGAGAGCCATGACGGAAGGGAGGACTGGGACAGAAGTCATCAATCCAAGGATTCATCATCCAGGCACAAGCAAAGGTCCCGGTCTTCTCATCACAAGCGTATTGATCCACACCCCACCATCTATAGTAGTAGCAAGTTATTACCTCATGCCCCTACTTCGATTACACCACTCGAGCAACATTCGGGTTCTTTCGACACCCGTCGATCTTCTGAATGCCAGACTGGCGTAGGAAGTCTTGATACATCTTCTTATAGGCATGGAAAACGGTCCCTCTTAGGTCCAACTGCTCTTGATGCCACTGCTGTAGAAAAGATGGCCGAGCTAAAGGCCACATTTCCTAAGTTATGTTTTGATGACTTCAAATTTGCTTCTGTTTTGCATCCGAGTCCTCGAAAGGTCAAGGACATGGTGCTCTCTGATGTCAATGAAGTATACATCCAACATGACACAATTCAACATGTGGCTGAGAGGATTTTTGAAGTGTCGACTAAAAGGAAGCATGAGATGGATCGCTTGGATAAAGAAGTCAAAGGGATGAATACAAAGCTGGTCGATGTTGAGAAGAGAGTTAGCAAGTCTTCAGAAGCAGTTGAGCATTTGATGAAAGTACATCAAATGGAATTGGGCACTAATGTTCATTGCAGCAACGGTTTAGCTTTTTAGAAAGATGTTCTACAGAACTAAAAGGATGCGCTGAAAAAAGATAATGACACCTTGTCTCGCCGTATTTGACAGCTTGAAGAGGAGCTTGAGAGGGAAAAAAGAGAAACTTGTGGCTCAACTAGAGTCCTAACGATATTGCAACTCGCTTGACAAAGATTGTGGCTGATAAACAACTTGCGCAAATAGAGACCCTCAAAGAGGAAGCACAAATGAGAGCACAAGACCAGATATTTCTTATGTAGTAAGTCGACTAAGCAGGTGTACAACTAATGTAGGAAAGGAATACTGGAAAGCACTAACGTGAGTGTTGGAATATTTGAAGAATACCACAAACTTTTCCTTACATTACGGAGAATATCCTATCGTCTTAGAAGGATATAGTGTTGCAAATTGGATTTTAGATTCAGAGTAATCTAAATCAAAAGTGGTTATGTCTTTACCCTAGCAGGAGCAGTAATGTCATTGAAATCTACTAAACAAACATGTATAACTCAATCCGTTATGGAATCTGAGTTCATCGCTTTAGGTAAAGCAGGGAAGAAGTGAATGATTTCGTCAACTTTTAGAAGATAATCCATTTTGGTCCAAACCTGTACCAGCCATTTATATTCACTATGATAATCCAGCAGCGTTAAGTAGAGTGCAAAACTTTATGTGTAATGGAAAGTCACGACACATTCGTTGACGCCATAACACAGTTTGGGAGTTACTCTTAAATGAAACTATTTCTATTGTTTATGCAAAATAAATGATAACATAGTGGATCAATTTACTGAAGGCTTATCAGGAGAGAAAATTGACTGTGCATCAAGGGGAACATGTTTAAAAGCCTAAAACCAACAAGAGTTACTTTATACGGAAACATATCCTAGCGACTGGAGATCCCACGACTAGGATCAGTAGGAAAACCAATTTTGGGTAACACTAGAAGTAATGCATTTATTTGAACTTAGTTCTACCCCACCCTTATGATGCATAATAAAATGCATATCTATAGAAGTATTAAAAAGGATAAGCTATGCTTTTAATGATGTCCATATCTTAAAAAACATTAAGTGGAGTATGCATATGATACTCTTTATAGATGCGACCACCTGTGTCAACGTGAGCTGGGTCGGCACTATGAGAATATTAAAGCTTAAATTATCTAAAACACTAGTAGAACCAACTTTGTTCAAGACCAAATTGAAACGACGAAGGAATTAGATGTGAAGAGAAACAATGATTTATAGAGCTTATTGCCTGATTATATACCAACGGTTGACGATTTAACGTGAAGTAATTCACCGATTAGCTAAGTATATCCGATATGTTTTAACTTTGAAAAAGTTCAAAATGAAAATATCTACTTATCATTGATATATCATTTTTTATATGTACTTTGTTATATTCCTGTTTATGTTGAGGAGATATATATCGTCATTCATGTGGGGGATTGTTAGAGATCCTCGCATAAAGGTGAATAAAGATATATACTTAAAATCCCACGTTGGCAAAAATAGAAGAGATATACATGTTTGTATACTATTTCCCATCAACCTAAATTGACCCTTAGGATCGGGTAATTTTGTGTGAGGGGGAGGAGCTATATGGCTATGGTTTAACGTATGCGCCACCCGCCCGTCCCGTACCGAAGATGACAGGGTGCGGGTCCAATAGGTTTTGACTATGTTATATTTTTGCTGAACGAAAATAAAAAGGTTTTTTGTTTTAAATTCAAAACAGTATGACTGTTGGTTGTAACGGCAATTTTTGAATGGACGCGTTACCCATATTAGTCTTCCTCCTCCTTGTTCTATCCTCAAATTAACGCGTTTCGTATCACAGAGCAGTTATATTCATCACAATTTCGAACAGATCATCGTTTGTCATATTTTGTGAGACTTCAAATAAAGTTTTAAGGAAATTATTACGACAAGTCTCGAACGAAATTTCATTCTAATCTTGGTTATATCATTTTATTAATTTTTAGTATTTCTACATTGTTCTTTTCTTTTACTGCTAATTTCATCTTCTATTTTCTACGACATTGTTGTTACTGCGTTCCCGTGTGGTATTTGTGCATCCTAGAGCACGAATCTATGCATTTCCATGCACTGATTATCGCCATTAATTGTTGTTTATGTAATTAAATTCCTACATTTAACATGCAAAAATTAAATGTACAGATTAAGCTTGGTTTATCTTGGTGTTGACAAAAAGAGCTATACTGAAAGGGTGTTGTTGCATTGCATATTTATCGTCAAAGAACATACGTAACGAGCATCAAACTTGCGATCGGCTGTAACTTAACCCAATGCCTATACAGATCATTGCAAACGGTTTGGTATACATAAAAAAAAATGATGGAAGGGAAACAAACTAAAACTTAGTGGCTACTAATATACCAGATGTCTCGTGACAAATGATATTTTATAATGCAAGTACATATGACCTAGAGACGACGATCAGACTTGGGATTTTATCCCACTGCGACTCCAATGTTTTGATATTAGAAAGCAAATAAACATTTGGATTTCGAGATGTTAAATTTGTGTTAATCTCAAAGTTACACATACACATATACATAAAAAGAACGAGAATCCAATAATTGCAATTATTGTTGAAATCCCCATAAATCCCACAAGTACAAGACTTTTATCCGTGCTTCCATAATATGCACACGATCTTGGTAATTATAAATATATTCTACATTATTTGTTTCCAATAAATAAAATTCTTAACCATATGCGTTGAAACAAGGGCTTCAATTTGCTGCTAAGCATTTTTTGGGGTGTGTAGAATGTAATTAGCTAAGACAGCAATTAAGACAAAAAATCAAGCTAAATATTGAGTTCAATGTACACTTAGATTTCTTGGGATAAATACTTTGTGCTTTTCATAACTTAGTTTAACTGGTGTTGAGGAAAATAATGCCAAGCTTAGGGTATCACAACAAAAACATATGACAGTAAAAATAGCTTCCCAAGTATTTTTCACAATCCTAATAAGTTTTAGTTCAGTCCTAGGCTTCTCTTCCTTCTTTATACTAAGCCTGTCTTGACATTATGCATAAACTGCCATCTCTACTTCAATAGTCCAGTTGTTATAATTAACTCAGACGAATCGACTAACGAGTCTAACCTGAATTATTTTCTGTGCATCTCAAGAAGAAACTCACACAGGGTATTTACATTTAAATAAGCTAACCAAAAGACCCAGAAAATCTTCCGGCATTCAATACACGAGTTTTCTATTTTGTTGTATGAACGTTTTTGTTCTTCCATACACAACTCCTTATTATACCCATATAACTATATGTTCTTAATTTCGTATATTTCTTTTCTTGTCCCTTTTTTGATCATATTTTTTGCATACTATCTCAACTCCAACATAGTTAAAAAATTTATATTTCGAATCACGAAATTTTAAGAATTAACCTATATATACACCAGTTTGTTAAGTGCTGGAATATAAAGAGAACAACAAATACACGCATACTGCCCGCAAACTAGTGCAAGAGACAAAGGCCAGATCATTATACGCTAGGATTGTGATAGCTTTTGGCTTTGCATAGAAGGCAAGATAAAAAGCTAAAACATCAAGTACAACTTACAAACAATAAAATATAATTAGAGTTTTTAAGTTAACCTTGTTTTCAGGGTTTTAGTCCCCCACTCGTGTAATCTGAACCATACTTTCTCCACCTGCTTTCATTTCCAAAACAGTTCCATAACAAAGATTTTTATTGTGTACTTTTTTTAATTAGTCGACAAATCTTTCTTAATACTTTTATATTCATAGGGAATGTAGTTTGGTTATATTAACTAATTTTGGATTACTTAATTTCTTGGCTTTTGTAGCCCATGTTTTACTTCAGAGATTCCTTCATTGAATATCACATAAATATGTCCTTAGTTACTAACTTTTCCTATATAAAAGAGAAAAAATAGAGCATGTCCAATAAATAAATGATCAAGCACATATGAGTTTGGTTGGGTGTAAAGACCATGACACCTTGACACTACCGGGGAACAAAAAGGCGTGTATATAACATAATAATGTGATTTTCGTGCAATGAAAATAGAAGAAAGTAACATATAGAAGACAAATTACAGCATGGAAATATATCGTCATACCAATTATAATTATAATGAATATTTTGATTCCTGAGACAATGAGATTCATTAAAATATATCTGAAGAGGTCGCATTTTATCATTTCATGCTTTTCTAATGGTTGTTTTTTGATGGAGTAATGCTAGGATGTTCCTTAAACTATAATCATACATTTCTCCAATTCATAAAAGCTTGCATATAATTATCATAAAGCTATGTATTTTTCTATCTCGCATTGAATTGAAAACAATGTAATAAATTCACAGAAAAACAAAAGCAAAATCAAATACGTTGCCAATTTGTTGTGTATATCTGGCCACCTTAATTATTTACAGAACATTAAACATGTATATGCAAAGTGATTGTAGTTGCAGTTCGTAAAGTCAAAATGCACATAAGAACCAAGAGAAATAAAATCTGATGCTCCTAACATAAACAAAAGTTAGTGGAAGAAATTACTCACAGTTTTTCAAGACCAATTATTGCAGCTGAAAAGCGCTGCCGCTATTAAAAGCTCGATACATGTTATGTCTTTTGTTATCCAAGTGATAAATACGTACGCTCTTAATTTCCTTTGAACACGTTTCACAAATCACAATCACAATCACATCTGCTTCACAATGTTATTTACAAAAGAAAGACGTGAACAGTAAAAGAAGAATCACTCCTTGTTTCTCACATATATAAAATAAAGACCATGTCGGTTGGATCCCATTGCCTGTACTAGATAAGTAAATTTGTTTTTCTCGTTCATTCAGTGACGGCCCAATATACAGATTCATAGACGCATGATCTTTTACTGATATCAGCAATGCTGTTGTTATTGTAGGCCCTACCCAATCAATGGAACATAGATCATCAAAGTAATTTGGACGACCAATAATAGCACATGAAAGGCAGTTCGATTCCAAAACCGGAGATTGCACAAGGCCAACTCCACGAATTGCAAGAGGGGCGAACCATCGGCCTAAGCCGCCTAACAATAAAAACCAAAGACGATTAAAAATTCTTGATTGCGTCAAAAATACTACTACGACAAAATAGGATTTTATCTACTATTATAAAAAATTTAACATTCTTACAGTTTGGATTCAGTTTCAAATCCAATCTCTCCAGTTAGATTTACATTTCGATCCATTGTTGACATAATATCTTGATTTTGATAAAGTGGCACAAGAGCGGTAGTAATCAAATGTGTAGTAACCAAAGACGTTATTTGCCTTTCCCACTTGTTTAAGCATACAAGTATGCGTTCAGAATTTCGGTGAATCATCTCTCAAGATATAATATAGCTAAAAAGTTATTATCCCTCGTCTGAGTCTGCTAGCACTGCCGAAGTCGGCTCAAATTATCGTATAAAAAACTGCAATGATAAGAATTTCGATATTGTGATCTACAGTATCACAACCACGATATATTATTTTTAAAAATGGAAAAAAATTTAATTACTTGTATATAGGAACCAAGGATTGTGTTCGTTCTTCAAAAGAAGCATTTTTCACTATTTCCTATAATTTTATTTACTTTGAGCTTATAAACGACTTTAAAATCAATATGTTTAAATAAAAAAAATCCGGTCCAAAAATATGATTGGACTTGAACCCGATATAGGTCGGTTAGATGGACATCAGCGGCGACGTACAATGTGTGTTAACATGCAAAGTTTTCCTCTTCATTCCAAGAGAAAATATTTGCCTCCCCCAAAAGGTCCAACATTTTCTATGTGAAGACTATATTTAACAAAATATAGTTTCAACTATTCTACAATGTGGGACCATGCACATTCTCATATTGTTCCTCTTCTCTTTCTCTTTTCTTCTTCAACAAAAAAAAAAAAAAAATACTCGTGCAAATTTTAATAAAATTTTACCTATGAATCCTCCATCAGATTTTAATAAAATTATCTTCTGTCATATGTTGTAGAAAAGCACATGCACAAGCATACATGCCTTGTGGACTTGAATCTATATATAGCGATAACATATCAAAGCACGTCAAGATGTAGTGATAAACTAAGCATTGAACCATCGATCTTGTGCGGAGTACCATATGTGTTTACACATTCATTAAATTTCCTTCGGATAATTTTAAAGCTAAATTGACTTTATGCATGTATCTTAGTTTCATGAAATGCTCATTGAGAATAAGCAACAGTCTCATCGAAGGCGGCACTATCTTTGTGCATTCATATAGGTTGGTTCATAAGAAGTGCCCTACAATTATACACTTTAACAACATTTCTATTGTAAACCTATTACTAAGCAGTACAACCTCTAACATATCATTATAGTCATTAAGGACTTTTCTTGAAATGGAATACTATACTAGTTGTTTAGACTAATACTTCACATCGTATGATATACTATTGCTCATTGAATTCATGATAATGAATTTCACTATGTTGAGTCGAGTTGCAATTGTTTTATGTTGGGTTTAAACTCATTCCCAGTGATGTTTCTAGCAGCAAGCCCCTTGCAAGTAATTTTGAAAATGAATCCGCCATATTTTAGCCAAATCTCATGGAATCTATGGTAATTACCCATCAGTGAGCATTTACCTCACTATGTTGTGCCTTAGGCTAATATGCGTAGATTTGCCATTATACACTTGGCTATGTGTTTTGATAGTGTTGCTCGACTATCCAAACACACATATATAAAAAGCATTAGTTTTGATCGTACATGAATTTCTAATAGTAAATTCCTTAACCATTCATCTTATATACACAAGAAGCCAATGCTACAACAACTATGTTAGAATCAACAATACACGTTTGTTTTTTAAGAAGTAGGATATTGCTCCCCAACTAAGAATAAATATACATATTTGCTAGTTGATTTGTTATCATCTTGCCTTTTAGTATTCCAACTAGAATTCGTGTATCCTTCTATTGCACTTGGATACTCGCTATACAAAATACCATAATTTATGGTTCCATTAAGTATTTTAAATCCTTTGTATAACAATCCAATGAATATGATTATGATTACTACTCATTTTGCCAACAGTGTTGGCAATATCAGATCTACTGCATTTCATGAAATACATTAGACTCCGAATAACTTCAGCATATTCTTGTTGATCCACTGATCTACCAATATTAGAATATAATTGCATTTTGGTTAAATGGGGTGGTTATAGGTTTGCAATCAAATTAATTGAAGCATTTTACGATCTTTTCAATGTAATGAGATGAAGTAAAGAAAATTCCTTCCACTATTTTAATGATTCTTATTCCTATGATCACTTCAACTTCACATGTATCCCTTATGTTAAAAAATGAAGTTAAAAATATGTTTGTTTTCTTCAATACTCAAAGTATCAATTCCAAATAATAATATATCATCAACATAAAGGCATATGATTACTATTTTATCAACATGGGTCTCTTAACAATTATGGATCTTGAAACTTTTTGATGTTACGATTTTATCAAATTGCTCATGTCTTTTTTTTATTGCTTGTTTAAGACCGTAAAGTGATTTAATAAGCTTGCATATTTTACATTCTTTTCCAGGCATCACAAAACCTTTTAGTTGTGACATATATATTTTCTCATCAAGTTCTCCATTCAAGAATGTAGTTTTGACATCCATTTGATGAATTCAAGTTTATAAATACATGTTAATGCAATTGATGTCTTAACTACTGAAATTCTATCTGCATATGCTTATGTATCAAACTAATATACTAACTTCTTTTTTATTAAACTTTTAGCGAGTAATCTGCCTTTAAACTTTTCTATCATACTTATGCTCTTAACTTTACCTTAAATATCTACTTAGGTTTGGAATTAGGGCTAATTCTATTAGTTTTCAAGTTACATTTCTCATAATCGAATCCATTTCATCATTTCCAAAATGATGAATCTTGAGACTTTATTACCGCATTATATGTTAAAGGATCTGACTCTATGCTTGTAAAAATCACGACCTAATGTTTAATAATATGTTTTGTTCCTTCTACTAAATAAATGATAAAATATAATTCGAATGATTTTTCAGCCCTTATTCTTTTATTTTTCTATAGAGTCTCACAAGTTTAATCATTATTTGTCTGAATGTTCTCAATTTCGCAAATAGGTTCATTAATCTCCATCATTTTTAGGCTGTCAGTGGGCACCCAAAAAATCCGGCATCCGTCCGAATCCTTATCCGAAAATATGAAAAATATTCGTTATCCAAAAAGCGGATATGGATATCCGATATAACAAAAAACTTCTATATACGGATATGGTTATTGTGGTATCCGTATTCGAAAAATATCCGTCTGATTAACTGATGCATATATACATACATACATATTTTTAATTAAAATTATATTTAATTAATATATGATTTTTCAACTATTTTCTAACCATTGGATGTTACTACGATATGGTTTTTTGCTCATTTTTAGTGAAAACGGACAGTTTTAGTATTTAATTTTTGAATATTTTTGGACACACATACGGATATTAGTATAAAACAATGTTTTATAATCATATTTTTTTATTCCTTGAGTTTTTATGAACATTAGTAAAAAAACTGTTTCATGTTGATCCAAACCTTTTCGTTTATACTTTTAAATTTATTGACTATGGATGGAGCGGATAAATATCAGATATCCGTCCGTATCCAAAAATTAAACGGATACAGATATCCGATATCTGAAAATTAAGCGTATACAGATATCCAATATCCGAAAATGATTTCGGATACAGATACGAATATGACACTATCCGTATTTGAAAGTATCCGTTGACAGCCCT
The DNA here is from genome assembly GCA_030765085.1 of Allium cepa. Lineage (NCBI taxonomy): Eukaryota > Viridiplantae > Streptophyta > Magnoliopsida > Asparagales > Amaryllidaceae > Allium > Allium cepa. Next base: position 380,453,365 of record CM060932.1, read on the forward strand.
AACCATTTCATGAACAGGGTATTAACCTCTAATATTTCATTAATAGATGCACTAGATGGAGTAGTCATGAATCTATTTTGATAAAACACTACATCTTTGGATTCTATTATTGTGCTTAACTCAATCGAATTATTATGTTTTATTACTAGAAATTATAACCCTTCTTATGTTGAGCATATCCTAGTTATGTTGAGCGTATCCTAGAAAAAAATACAATCAATACCTTTTTTTTCTAATTTCCATATATATTTTTCAAGTAATCGAATAATTACCTTACAACCCTAGATTTTAAGATAGTCTAAAATAGACTTTCTCTTCTACTGAAGTTCATACGAAATGAATTTGGTTTTCATGTGAGATATTCTATTTGACATGCAATATGAAGTCAATAAAGCTTCACCCTTGAAACTAGTATTAAGACTAGAGTTACATATACAGTATTAACAATTTCAATGTGGGTCCTATTTTTTTTATTTTGCTACTCTATTTTGTTGTGATGTATACGTTATAGATTTTTCCTGTATTATTCCTACAAATTCGCACTATGCTGGAAAATGATATCCCCCCCCCCCCACTGTTAAGTCAGAGGGTCTTAATTGTCGAAGCACACGGTTTTCTACTTTCAATTTATAGGTCAAAAATGATTGTATCACTTCATCTTTAACATGTATTAGATAAACGTAACAATAATTTGAATAATCATCTATAAATGTGATAAAATACTTCTTTTGTCCTCTAGTAGGAGAATTATGCATGTCATAACAAGTGAGTAGTGCTAATATATTTGGCTTCTTAAGAGATTTGGATATCCCAGTTGATGATTTTCTCAAAGAATATACTTCGGGTTTTAGTTTTGCATCTGGGACTTCCTAGTTGAGGGAAACAAAACCCTTTCTTCGCAACTCTCCGAACATGGTCAGTAGTGCACTTAGGGCAATACCTATACTGCACACACTTCTAGGTTCACGAATACTTACATCCTGCATTCTCCCTTACTTTGGAGTTTGGTTATTGATACACCGTTTTTCTTCGTTTCAAATGCAATAGCAAGAGACTACATACACTATCTATGCTCAAGCCTCAAGGAGCATCAACATGTAACCCTAAATCTTTTCACTATCGCTTTATCTTGAAGTGAGAAACAAAAGAAGAAAGACTGAGAAGGCAGGAGAGAGAATACCTTGAGGATGAGGATGGAAAGAAGCGTCAGGCTGAGGAGAGGTTACTATAATCAAGGGAAGAGCTCTCATGATTGACATAAATGTCACCGACCAACTTTTGGGTCTTCCCAACAAAGGTCTCAGCCCTAGCCTCATTATCAACAACTCTCAGTGACCCGTCCTTCAATCAACACTATATTAATTTTCCAAAAATCCAAGGAATTTTTGATTCATGTTGCTCCACGTCCACCCCATTCGTTCTCATACATTGCCTTGACATCTAGAATGTAGGCTGCCTTCCCCAATCTTTACCAGAAAGGGGTGAAGTTTGATCATATCATCAAGGGTAACCCTAGCGTGGAGGCCGACCATTGAGTTGTAACGGTTACTGAACTTGTTGACCAGCTCTACGAATAGTGGAAACTAGATTTTTCTCTCTTCAATATTAATAGAATTAATCCAACAGACATCCAATCATTTGAATAGGAGAGGAAGACCCATGGTAGGATGATGGCTAGCTAAAAAATAGAGTTGGCTGACCTCAAAAAACAAAGAGACAAGGCTCAAGCATCGGCCGAGAACACTAAATCATTAATCGAGGAGACGTCCTAAGTACACACTCATGCCTTTCTAGTCATGAATGATCAGATTAAAAAGGCTCATCAAGAGATTAGTGATCTTACAGTTCAAGTCGAGGCTAAGGAAAAGGTGCTTCAGGCTAAGGAGTTGGTGCTTCGATCTTCAGGCCAAGGATGCAAAACTCTAAACATTCTAAGCTAAAATTGAGAAACTCAAGGCCAATTTGAATGCTAAGACGATAATAAAAATAGAATCTTAGGTTGACCTTGTTAGGGAACTAAGTGAACTTAAAGAACTTAAAGGTTGGATGAAAAAGAGAAGGAACGTATGAACTCCACCCTTTATCAATTCTTTGCCAACATCATTGAGGACAAGAACCTGAAGTGGTTGGGAAATAGTTATCATGTTACTCTGGTAGATGATATACCACGTGGCTACATCTGGTAATAGCCTTACCAAAGACCAATTGAAAACCAAATTCCTAGATGTAGATGATATCATAGCCTTGGAGAAAGCTAAAGCGATGCTAGCTAAATATGATGCAGCTATAAAAGGAGTGCATGTCGAGGCTTCTACCGATCCTATTAAATTGGATTGAGTAGAATCATTAATTCATTATGCTAAAGAGATTACAATAGAGACCCTAAATTATACCGAGGCCAGCTTTAAGGCCACACATACTGGGATTCCTGCTTCTGCTACCATGACTATTGGAGAGCCTAAACTTCCTACTTATGTTTCCCAACCCATTAAGTTGTCTACTAAAGAAGTTGAAATTGCCAAGTATCTTATCTAATGAGCTTCTCCCGATGAAGGAGTTTCTTTCATCTCTCCCATATCCGAGTAGCTTTAGTTCTCGCCCAAGGTCATCACTAGCTTTTACTTCACTGTTTGTGAACTTATAGGTCATATGTTGTTTCCTTTTCCTCCGCCACCAATCTCTTAGTGGTTGGATCACATTGCTATCTCTACTACATCAACCTCCGTCATTATAGAGCCAATCATCCTAACTCATCCTTCCAATTATGACCCCGGTCCCAATTCGTAGAAAATAGGGGCATTGGAAGGGTTGGAAGAGAGTAGCCAATCTTTGGAGGAAGACATTATAATAACCCACGTGAAAAACCCAGACGTCCACATCACGATAGCCAAGAGGCTAAAGGTTGATTATGTTAAGATCAAAATAAAACCTGAGACAGAAACGAAAAAGCCTACCACATGATTTGATAAACCAAGCCTAATTGCCAAGCTTCTTTCCTTGAAAGGTAAGCCTATGAAAGGCTGTAGCATCCGTATTCCATACTATCCTTTGATCCTACCATTGACAAGCTCGAAGACCCCTAAAAGATGACGATTTAAGGAGAGACTACGCATTCTGAAAGGAGTACTCTATAAAAGGAAAGGCTAGGGATGAGAATGATTTGAAGAGACACCATGGGAAGGATGATTGCAAGGGAAGCAGAAAATAGGGGATGAAGATATAGTCTTCCGGTCTAAGTTTTCGTAAAAGCAGCTTCGGTGCTTTTTGATGCATTTTGTTCATTTTTGCATATAGGCCAAGTTTGTGTGGGATTGGGCCTCACTACATTTGTTTAAAAAGGTGACTGTAAATAAAGATTGTTGTTCTATAAAACCTTTGTTCGTGTTTACAATCCTGCACTTTTATTTTACTTGCCTATATCCAACCGCCTTCATATATTATATAACTGCATGTAATGTGATTTACTTACATTATACACGCCTGTGTATGCTATTATTTACTGCAACTCTACATATATAAGTAAAATTTTGATATTACTTTCGTAGTATTCCATTACTTAGTTTTGTTTACCGTTGCAAATTGTTTTCCCCTTTTGGCTATAAAAACTTGCTGCTTACGTTGTCAACTCCATGACCAGCCTTGTTTAATGTCGGTCGAGTTCCACCTAACCTTAAACAAGGTTATGTGTGAAGAAGCATTCAACTTCATATCATTTCCTATCTCGAGGAAATGATAACTTTGATGCCAATCTCTAGGCATCCGTTGTCGATCGCGCCTGTTTCTAGGCTTTAATCGATGCAGTCATCGACCGTCCACATTTATCCTCGACTAGGCCTATCCCACCAGGTCACAATTTTGGTCGTTCCTATAAAACATTCAATCACACACCAGTTCCTATCTCTAGAATCTGATGTCATACGTGCCTATTTTTTAGCATTAATCCTTTACCTTACCTATCTTCGGTTATTAGTTGTGTAGGGCGAATCGTTCAATTAACCTCAGTACGATTATACTCCTTTAAGCCAATCCTTGATTGAAGGAGTTCAACGGTACCTATCTTTAGGTACCTAAACATTGTATTTTTCATAACATGGAATGTCAGTTTCGGCACCTAATCACACTGTAGAAAGTCAGACATTATAGAACATGGTTCCATCGGTTCAAAATTCCAAATTTATTTATAAATGAAAAGATGACAAATCTTGCCTTATTACACCTTGTCCCTTCAATCGGGATGGTTTATTTTCTAAAGTGTAGAACCAAATTTAAGTGAAATAGTGTCATAATAGGTCGCTAGTCCATGCCCATGAGATCGTGTCCCATCAATAGTCGCTTGCTAAAAGTTCCATCTCTAAGCTTTTATTTCATCATAGAAGGTCCTTTGCAATTCAGACCATGTACTCCTCATACTAGGAATGCCCATTTCAAATAGAGGTCCCCACTTTGAAGGTACAGCTACGGACCTTGATGTTGAAATATCTTGCTACTCTTTTCATTTGCGTAGCTATCCCTAATTCATCCTCTCCTCAATTTTCGTTGACCAAGTCGAGGAACTTAAGCAAGAGTTCATCGTTCAGCTTGGAGTCATAGTGCATTGCCAGTGGGAAGGGAAATCAATTCTATCAAAATTATGGTCTCAACTCCATAGGCTAGAAAAAATAGAGTATGCCCAGTTGTGGACTTGTTGGTCATTCTATAAGCTCAGAATGCAAGTGGAAGTCCATTGACCTAGTTACTCTTGACTTAAATTAATTATTTCACAAAGATAGACTTGCGGATTTTATTCGTTGCCTTCACTTTCCCATTCACTTATGGGTGTTTTACTGCTAAAAAGCTTTTATCAAATTTGTACCAGTTGAAGAAATCCTTGAATTTGGTGATGCCGAATTGAGTTCCATTGTCAGTTATAATTTTTTATGGAACTCCGAATCTACAGTGTCCATTATCCCAAAGTTGACTGCTTTTCTCATTGTGATCATGAAAAGTGGTGCCACTTCAACCCACTTTGTGAAGTAATCCGCATGTGTACTGACCTTGGATTTAGATACAGTCTATCCCATTTATTATTTATATAATGTCAGGTCAGTCTAAGACATTTCAGGTACATGGACAATGAGAGTGGCTTGTGTTTTGGGCGTAGAGAAGATTATATATTTAGGATTATAGATTATCATCCTATATTGTACATACTTTTATGTGTATGTTGATGTGATGTAGATTGGACAAGTTTTGTATATTGTATATTTTATTTTATTGCTATGATTGACTCTGTGATCTCTGCTATTTATTTTTGTATTGTTCTATCCTAGAGGCATACGTGTTTATTGCTTTATGTTAAAACTGTGTATGTTTGATAGTGACTTATATTTGATGTTTTAATACATACCAGTGTTTGCCTAAGGAAATATTCATATGTGTATCCAATACCACCTTATTCTCCATATTATCCTATAGTACTTCCCAGTAATACTCTTGCATGGTATGGGTACAGAGGTAGGGGCGTTACATTTTTATCACTTGCCTTGAGATGAACTGACTTAGCATGACAACCTTCTCGTTCAATTTCTGCATTTCCCTCCTTGTCCTTAGGGAGATAACGTATTTCAAGGTAGTAATCTACTCCAAACTAGCCTCAATGCCCCTAGAAATCATAATAAATTTGCTCGATGCAACTCTAAAGGAACACTTCAATGGATTTAATTCATCTTGTACCTCAGCAGCACATCGAACATCTTCAAAATATCTTCCATGTGGTTCATCAATAGCCGTTACTTCACTAGCACATCATCCATATACATTTCTATTGTCCATCTGATATGGTTCTTGAACATGGAATTCACAAATCTTGGGTAAGTAGCTTTACTGTTCTTTAAACTGAACGGCGTCAGTCGATAGCATTACAATCCCAAATCCATTATAGGTATTCCCTTAGTTTGGAATGTGCTTCGCTATACCTTATAGCCGAAGTAAGCATCCATAAAGAAAGTAGCTTCAGCAGTCCCATCTACCAGCTGATTGATCTTGGGCAGCGGGAAGTTGCCCTATGAGAATGCTTTATTTAGGTCCGAGTAACCAATGCATGTCCACCACTTCCCATTTGGCTTTTTGACCAGTACATGGTTCGATAACCATTCAGGGTACAATACATCATAGATAAAGTAATTTGTCTTTATATTGCCCACTTCCTCTTTCAATGCTTTGGATTGCTCTATACCATGACCACGTTTTTTTTACAGGAGGGTATTTCCGGTTCATATTCAATGCATGGCACGCTACCTCCAATGATATCCCACATATATTTTAATACATCCAAACAAATACAACTAGATTTTCTTGGAGAAAACCACCAACTCTTTTCTCATTCTGATGCTAAGCTGTGATTCATTCTTAAGGATCAGATAAGATAATCCACATCGATCAGGACGTTTATCATTAGCACAACTGGTGCTACCTGCATTTCATTTGACTGTTTGCTAGGATCCATAGACTTAAAGAACTTAATGTCGAGCCTAGAGTAGTGGTTGCTATGCATCCATTTTCTTGATGCAGAGAGATTTCTCTGCATCTTTTCCGTTCTCATGTCGCTTTGCCTCTCTAAACTCATCAATGTAACATTCTCAACCCGAGCTTCGGTCACCTCGAATAGCTTCAAACCCATTTTCCATGGAAAACAACATCATTAATAACCATGGAGGGAGTTCTATTCTAAAACTTGCTAGGGCCAGTTGTCCCAAAAAGGTGTCTTACGTCGAGAATTCATTGATAATTACAAACTTTTAAACCCGCATGATCTTGTGGTCTCCTTCTCCTAACTCCAAGGACAAATCGATAGTTTTGATGGGTACCTTTGCTTCTCTGGTAAATCTTGAATCCTGTATTTACAAGGCTTGATTTCCTTGGGACTAATTTTTATCTGATTAAAGGTTCTTTTGAATAGAATATTCGTCAAGCTTCCACAATCAACTAAGACTCGGTGCACAATAATTAGGCCTATAATATCCGTTATCACTATGATATCAAAGGTTGGTGCTTCAATCCCACAAGAATCTTTATTATGAATGATTGTATTGTCAGTCATTAATCTCTACTGCTTAACCAGAGCCCCATCTTCAATGGCAAAGATGCTCTCTTTAGGTGTATGCTTCAAAGAATTCACATACTGCTCCATTTCATTCTAGCTTATCTCTACTGGATAAGGTCCTTTTGGTTATTATATTTATCACAATCCTTCCACTATGTCACCAAAGTCCCTCTCCGTTGGGTCCAGGCTGACTCCCTTGAGCATTCGGCCTTAGGATCCAACATTATCCCATGTCCTATGGATCTCTAACAAACCATTGCAATTTTTATTAGGGATTTACTTTTTACTTACATCCTTTAAATGATGAGACTCATTGGTATTGTGCCCATATGTCTCATGGAAGAGGAAATACTTTCCTGAGCACCTCTCAGAGCCTTCCTCCAAGGCAGCTTCATATATTTATTTATCCCTTGCGTGGCATGGTATATACTTTCAATCATACCATTTAGAGGCATGTATTACTCTGGCCTTATATTCCTTGGATGCTTTTTGGCATCATTCCTCCTACCATTGGCACTCTAATTTCTTTTCTTTTGGGTGTTTGTATTACCCACATTCATTGCAACATTACTAACGCTCTCACTAGTTTTCTTTATAGCCATATTACTTTGAACTTCTTTCCTCAGCTGTCCACCACCAACTTTCCTAGAAACTAGGTCTGCCTCTTTCAAGCATAAAAACTAGTTAGCCTTTTGATGGAACTCCTCCATGGTGGACGGCTTATTTATCCTCAACCATTTTGCAAAATCCATATTCAGGTGTTTCCCTTGGATCAAAGCCATTATCACTAAATCCTACTTTGTATTATTCACGTCCATGATCATAGTACTAGACTTATTCAACAAGCCTTTCGGTGACTTTTTAGGTCCCTGAGAAATGCCTTATAAGGGCATCACATCCGTAGGGTGAGCAATGTGGAGCCTGAACTGCTCCAGAAACTTCTTAGTCAATTCGATAGGAGCCGAATAAACCATATCGATGCAACACTATCTAAAAAGATTGGAAAACACCTACATTGGACTGCATGTCTTCCTAGCACCATCCATGTACCATATACTTGAATAGATGTTGTTTGGGACTAGTTATCCTACTACATGGTGGCATTGATGGCATTGCAAACTTCCTAGGATTCCTCCGATAAGAAATTCTCTATGAATGGAGTTCTACTAGGTGTGAAACCTCACTCTTCATTCTTCCTCCATAATTTTTCTTCCATCAACCTTTTTAACATGCCAGCAATATATTCCTCACTAGCCCGGTGATTTGAAAAATGAATGTCAATAGTGGCCCCGAGTGTTTGATTCAAATGGCCTCAATTCGCTCAATGACATCTAGGCTTTCCTATCACTAGGAAAGGAACTTCTCTAGATCTTCTATGATGCCAACCTGATTCTACAGTGGTTCTTTGAGCACCAGCATCCTACGATCCAGTAATTTATCCACTATCATTTACAATGTCGTGCAAATCATCTAAACAACCCGCAAAATTTATCACTTTGATAAATTGTATTTATTTTTAAAATGTTAATATATAAGCTTTTTAAAATATATTATGTTGTCTTGAACAATAAATAGTGATGGTAATCTTGTTTTGAATAAGTATTTGCAAAAATATATGCTTTGGAAAAATATCGATAAAATGACCAAAAACTATTTTATCAATAAACAGCTCTATAATTATCAGAAGTCACGCATTGAGCTGGATATATACACTTTATTATCCATTTAAACAAGAATATGAAATACAATTATTCATTTTATTTTTGGAAAAATGAATTATATTTATACTATCATCAATAATGCCATTATATTTAATAATTGATTAATGAATTTAAATTGAGATTTAATGATTTAATAATTATTCAAATTATTCAAATAATTGTTTTTAAATGATAATAATTCATTTTAATTAGTTATGAAATGATAATAAATCACTTATAATAGTTTTACTAAGATATATACTTGATTTGAAAATATAAGAAAATTCGTATCGCTTTATCGATATAACAACACTTTTTGTAAACAATTTGTTTAATATTAATTTATATGGTTATGTAAATCAAATGTAATCATTTTAATTAATTAAAAATGATAACAAAAAATTTGAAATTTCGTTTATATTTATACGTAAATTAATTTATAAGTGAAAATGAGACTAGGAATCGGCTTCCCGATTTTCAACGGTTCAATGAACGGAAGTTGTTCAAAGTCATTGCAACTTTGTTTTGTTCTCTTGTGCACATACATATAACATGCACATACATGTTATATGCACACATATACATATAAACACACATATATAAAAACATGAATACATATAGGAATAATATCATGATATTATTTACAAAATATCTAAGATATGTTACCAAAGTCAAAGGCAAACATCATCTCACCTTACACACGCATAGGGGCACATAGAGGGGATAATGGAGTGATGAACATGAGAAGGAAGTCATGGCTAAAGATGATGGTGGGAGATATTTTCCACTTTGCTTAAGGATTAAGCCTTGAAATTCCTATAAATACCCACCGGCATTCACACATCCATTCACACAATTCTCCTCTTCTAACTCCTTCTTAAAGCTCGAAGATCTCTTCTTTAATGGCTTCCATGTCTTGCAAAAAATGTAGCAAAGCTATGGTAAAATATTCCAAAATAAAGTAAAATATATACACGTGTATATATCATGTCAATCCACCTTCAAAATCAAGTCAAACAACTCCTTTCCGCCTTCTAAACTCACGACCACCATCATCCATCACTTTGGTCGAGTACTCCACCTCCTTCCAAGTTAGGCCAAGCTTTCCAAAGGTCTTAGGCTCGATTTCATAAGCTTTAATTCGATCGTAGTGAAGCTATAGTCTGTTTTCTTAATTTGATATCCAATAAAAGTGAAAAAACTCTATATGATGTGATATGTTTTCCTTGGATGTTTACTATGCTTTGATCATCAAGTTTGGTTGTTTTAATATAGTTGTTTAAATTGTGTAAACAAATCATGTTAATAAATGTCGAATATCACAAAGGAAATCACTTTTCTTTATTAAACGAAATGGTGTATGTGAGATAGTTAAACCTTTTTAAAATGGTTTAAAATATTTTATAAACACTCAAATCCAGTTTTTTGAAGTTTTGATAAGTTATGAAAATTGAGTCAAAAATAAACGCGTCACGTATCGACGGTTCATGATTTCGCACCATAGAAAGTTACTCCATTTATACGATGGATTCAGAATCTGAGTTCTTTTGAATAAGAATTTTCCAAACTCCTATAATCATAGTTTTCAAAGAAAATAAAAATATGAAGATTTCATTTAGTAGATTTTGAAACATGAGAAAAACAAGTTTTCAGAATAGTCGCTCTTTGGTGGTTTGGCAACCAAAGCGACAAATTCTTTAAAATGTATATTTTTAATTCTCTAAAAAATATGGAATAAATTCTATAAATATTTTAAAATGTTTAAAAGAGATTTGAGTTATAAAAATGAATTCCTAAATAATCAAAAAGATATTTTGATCAAATAAGCTTAAAAGCACTACTAGTAGCACTTTTTGCAGGACTTTTAATAACTTTTGAAAATATGGCTTTAAACTTAGATATTCTTTCCCAAATATTTTATAGGAATTATCAAATAAAAATTAATAATTTTAAAGATAATTTGGAGGTTTTGTAATTTATTTGAAAAGAGTTTAGATAAATGATTTAAAGAAAAGCCGTTATAAACAAGTGATTTAATCTTGGCTCTAAAAAGACGATGAGTGGATTGGATTTTTTTTATTCTTGAGATTTGAATGTGAGCTGCTTAAGCTAAGGAGATGTTCAGGAGCAACCAGTGCTCTGGCTCACCTAGCCTCTTTCCTGGACAAGGAATAGATAATGTCCAAATGTCGAAAATAGAGCAAGCAATCCAATTTCATTACAACTTGGATTGTATAGAAATAATCTTCTTATACTTAGTACTAAATTCCGAGGAGGAACCCAGACAATCCATATGAATCAAAATGGAGATTTCATCGCTATTCCATGGATAGTAAAGGTTGTATAGGAAATTGACGTCGAGTAAAATTAGTATAATTTCTATGGATTCATTTTACTCGAATACTAACTAATTTGGATTTACCATCTTAGATAACATGGTTTTAACCTAATAAAAAGATATGTGTTGGAAATAAGTAATCTTTTATCAAGATTTAAGTAAATGATTTGGAGTTATCTTAATTCCTATGTGTCACAACCCAATTTTCCGTACTGATTTAAACTGACTTTAAACCACACTTGTCAGCCAAATTGCACGGGAAGACGTAAGTGAAAGAAAGAAGGTAAAAATAGAAAAAAGATAGAAGAAAAGAGAACAATCAGAATCTCACAGCGGATCTAAACTATAATATAAATAAATCTTTACATGAAACCAAATCTATTCTTTAATAATATATATAGACTTTAAATCAGAGTTACAACCACATAACCCGGACAGTTTATAATAATCATGTCCTTACAACTAGTTGACCACACAACAAATAAAGACTGAATATAAGCATCTACAAGAATATGTCTTCTGATTCCAGCTCCTCTCCTGAAGCTCCACTCTTCCAGCTAAACCTGGAAATATGCTCGGTCTGAAAATTTAAGTTACACTGGTTTTGAAAAATTGTATACAATTATTAATTACTGGTTATTGGGAATATTGTATATTAAGATACAATATTATTGAATATTATAAATTAATATTCACAACCCAGAATGTCCAAAATCTCGAATCGTTACATTATGGATCTTTTTTTTTTACTTAAACTTAATTGTTTTGTGCTTACAGTAAACGTATTATAAAGAATATTGTTTTTGAACCGTTTAAAAGTTATGATTTGGAAATAGGAAATCTTTGTTAAGATTTAAACAAATGATTTGGAGATTTTTCCTAAGTAAAGGATTACATGATTTGGAATCAATCCAAGATTTAAAAAGGTTTTAATTAAACAAAGATTTAATAAATGAGGTTTAACGTTTCTGTGTGTACGGAAAAGAATTGTTTGGATGATATATGTGTCTAGAACATATTTTTTTAACTAAGAGAAAGTAATTAATCAAATGATATGCACCTACCTGCTAAACATCTTTTTATCGAGAATTGGTTTAGAGAAACCATGGTCGGATTTGGGTGATTCCTATATAGAACTACTTCAAAGCAGTTTACGAGTTTGGAAGCAAAGAATGTTAAAGACAATAAAGTTGATGGAGGGAATGAAAATACTATTTATTGATAATTTGTGAGTAGCTTTCAAGATAAATAAATAGCATTAGTCCCTTCATTCTGGGTTCTTCATATGCTAGAACTACTCGCTACTAACCCTAGGGGTAGTGCCCAAAAGAATGTAGTATGAGAGTGCATTTGGTTTGACCTATTCATGGACAACTTGTATGGATGGATGTATAACATTGCATTTCTAAGATTGCAGTGCATTGATCTCTACGAGGTGTAGGAGGTAATCTCTCTTACGCTTAACACCATTCCTCTAGGCGTATGATCTTAGAGGTTGTACTTTTATTAAAATCAATAGTGTGTTGATGGAAATTGCAATGTGGCATTTTAGGTGAAAATATTCTAAAAAAAGTAAACGTTACCTCAAGCCTAATACCCGAGGAATTGTGAAATAAGGGCAGCTTTAAGGCTAAGTGGATCGCAACCATTAGGGTATGATATCGCCTTTCTAGATTTATTTATTTCTACGCACTATAACGTCAGTTTAAATTTTAGGTTTTATGATATAAGACGTCTTGGAGATGTCAGAAATGGCCAGGGTGATATCATATTCGATTCTACCATACCATCTATTGGTTTCAGGTAGGCCAATATTAATTCGCGAAGGTTTCAAAGATGTCAATCCTCGGTACATTCCTCTAGAAATGTACTGTACAAGAAGTAGCAATTTTGGCTATTTGAATATGTCTATTCGAAAGGTTTTCAAAAGAATGCCATTAAAATAATATCATTGGATTTTATGTAGAAATGATTTGGTTATCATAAGGTGAAAACTCGTGCCATGTTTATCTGCGGCGTGGTCTTATGAGATACGTTTTTTTTTCCAGGTAATCGTACTTTGAGTTTCTAACACTAGTCGAATGACTGACCTGAAGTTTATTTTCTTTCCCTTAAACTCTAGGTGCCCTATTTTTTTTGGCATCCTAGTAGTTAGTTTTAGTTCTGAGCATTTTGAAATAACTCGAAGCATGGAGCTAGAAGATTCTTCTGAAGATTATTATCTATTTGCACCACACTTATGTACTATTATATTCCACATTTGTAAGGACGAAGATTTATAGCTCTCCATGTAATGTTAAGTTAAACCCCGATAAATGTATTTAAAATTTTCTACTATAAAGTTTATATGTCGAAATAATATATGTTATTCCATTCATGTAAGATTGTGTTCATTCTTTATTTTCTTCTTTTCCTTAACGGTCAGATTTTCTGGCACTTGAATTCGTGACTCGCAAATAACGAGGATGTATTATTGTCGATTTTCATGGGTCCAAAATCCCGTTTATCACATTTGGTATCAGAGCTTAGGTTGAGTGAACGCCTAGGCTTTGGTGGGGTAAAAATCATCAGAGATAGGGTTAGTATTACCCAAGGATGAGTAACTCATTAGAGATAAGGTAAGTGACACCCTATAATTAGTTGAGAGTATTATATATGAGCGTGTATTTGTTAATGCTAAAAATGATTTTTTTTGAAAAATTTGGGTATATGGAATAATTTTACCTAAGATGATATTTTATATATAAAGAAATAACTTTTGAAAATGTGTAGTCTTTTATAGAGTGAAGTTTGTAATTAAGGGAATAATAATATTCAATTATTATCATTGATGGATTAATCATTGGGTTTGAAATAAAAAACACAAACACCTAGTGAATTAAGATTCACAATTTGACTATATGGTGTTTGGTAATCATAGGTTTAAAGCTAACAAATTTATTTAAGATAAATAAATTTATGAGCCCAAAAATGTAAAAATAAGATGATCCTAAGAAATGAATTAAAAGAGCAAGTTTTATAACTAAATAATTAAAAAGAAGAATCTTATGATGACCAGTTCGAGTGGCTCAGAAGTAACTAAAAATGGGCAGGAGATATGTTCGGATGATAATCACTTCTCTTAAGTATTACCCTTCTGGTTAAGGGGATATATGTTAGTAGTATCCAGTTCCTTGGTAACAATTTGGAGTTACTCGATGTATAAAAAATTTTAAGTTAAAAAATAATGTGAGTCATTAATTCATAAATTGATTAGTAATTATAAACATCTTTATAAAAATGTTAAACCAAAGATAATTTGGATCACTTATTGATAAAATAAAATGGAATTTTCGGTGATTTTGGACAGTCAAAAATTTCTGAACCTAACTCGGAACTAAGAAATTTTAAAAATATAAAGATAAACAGTTGTGGAATGTTTTGGGTAAATAAAATTATATAAATATAATTTATAAATGCAATTTAAAAATAAAAACGATTTAAAAGCCGAGAATTATATCCGTTGATTTTGAAAATTGTTCTTCAAAATTGAGAAAGTAATAGCAGTATTATTTGAAAGTATTTTTGAATAAAAATGTAAGAGATAAGTTTTATAACTTATGAATTTGAGATGGTAGTAAATTACAACAAGTTCTAAATTTGTCAAACACCTAATGTAAGTAAAACCAATTTGAAATTAGGGATTGTATATATACTCTTAAGATGCAATGGAATATTACACAAATATAGACTTAAGTTATGAACTATTTATACACTTAAGTAATGTTGTAGAGGTAATTCAATAACGGATTTAGCATGAAGTGAATGGTTATGAAATTTATAAGTGTTGATTAAACCAAAGTTGTGTTTTATAAGTGTTTATAAACTTAAGAAATATTTTTATGACACAAAATTGATTGTGATTTGGTATAGTTAACAAATCAAATTAGAATAAATACGTAAGTTACACATAGATCATTTTATTCGCGTAATTGTTTGACCTGAGATTCGAGTACAGAACTTTGAGTTATTCACACCGGTCCAAAAAAAGGATATATCACTTGATTCTTAATTGTGAACATTGATGAGGGTTTGTGGATGGATCCTTACATTTTCTATCATTGTTGAGAGCTATGCAAGGAAAACTAAAATTCTAATCGAAAAGCCTGACCAGAGTCCGCACCAGAAGATCAGGGGACCAATACTAGTTTGGAAGTAAAAGTTGTATATTCGAATAGTAGATTGATTAGATATCGCGTACGTATAATCTGTATACATTATAGAAGTGTAAGGATAAAAACAAATATTTTAGGCTAACACTCTGGGTTTTGCGTTGTAATTTCAAGGACGAAATTCTTTAAGGAGGGAAGTCTGTAATGACTCACAAAATTTATCACTTTGATAAATCATATTTATTTTTAAAATATTCAAATATAAAATTTTAACGTTGACTATGTTGTCTTGAATAATAAATAATGATGGTAATCTTATTTTGAATAAGTATTTACAAAAATACATACTTTAGAAAAATATCAATGAAATGACGAAAAACCATTTTATCGATAAACGGCTCTGTAATTATCAAAAACCGCGCTTGGAGATCAATATATACACTTATTTATCTATTTAAATAAGAATATGAAATAAATTTATTAATTTTATTTTTACAAAATAAATTATGTTTATGACATCATCAATAATGGCATCATATTTAATAATTTATTTATGAATTTAAATTGAGATTTAATGATTTAATAATTATTGTAATAATTTAAATAATTATTTTTAAATGTGTGTAATTCATTAATTAGTTATGAAGTGACAATAAATCATTTACAATAGTTTCATTAAGACATATACTTGATTTGAAAATATAAGAAAATTCGTATTGCTTTGCCGACATAACAACACATTTTGTAAACAATTGTTTAATATTAATTTATATGGATTTATAAATCAAAGGCTATCATTTTAATTGGTTAAAAAATTAAAATAATTTAATTTTCAATTTTTTTTTACATTTATATGTAAATTAGTTTATAAGGGAAAACGTGACCCGAAATTGGCTTTCAGATTTTCAACGGTTTAACGAACGAAAGTTGTTTAAAGTCGTTGCGACATTATTTCTTCTCTTACAAACATACATATACATGCACATACATGTCACATGCACACATATACATATAAATACACATATATACAAACATGAATACAACCAAGAATAATATCATGATATTATTTATGAAAGAGTGATGGAGTGATGAATTGGAGGGCGAAGTCACGGCTAAAGATGATGGTAGGGAATATTTTCCAAACTTTGCTTAAGGAATAAGCCTTGAAATTCTTGTAAATACCCATCTACATTCACATAATTCACTTCTTCTTCCTCCTTCTTAAAGCTCTAAGTGCTCTTCTTTAACGGCTTACATGTCTAAAATACATGACAAAGCTATGGCAAAATATTCCAAATAAAGCAAAATATGTACACATGTATATACCATGTCAATCCACCTCCAAAACCAAGTCAAACACCTCCTTCCACATTCTAAACTCATGACTACCACCATCCATCACTTTGGCTGAGCGCTCTCCTTCCTTCCGAGTTAGGCCGAGATTTCCAAAGGTCCCGGGCACAATTCAGTAAGCTTTGTTTCGATTTTAGCGAAGATATAGTCTACTTTCTAAAGTTTGATATCCAATAAAGGTGAGGAAACTATATAAAAATTTATATATATATATATATGTGTGTGTGTGTGTGTGTGTGTGTGTGCGCGTGTGTGTGTGTTGTTTCCACGGATGTTTACTATGCTTTGATCTTCAAGTTTGGCTGTTTTAATATAGTTGTTTAAATTGTGTGAATAAGTCACATTAATACATGTCGAATATCACAAAGGAAATCACTTTCCTTATGAAATGAAATGGTGTATATGAGATTGTTAAACCTATTTAAAATGGTTTAAAAGAGTTTAAAAATGGTTTATAAACACTAAAATCCAATTGGTGAAGCTTTGGCAAGTTATGAAAATTGAGTCAAAAATAGACGCGTCACATAACAGTAGTTCACGATTTCGTGCTGTAGAAGTTAAATTCATTTAAACGACGGATTCAAAGTCTGAATGAACTTCTAAGACGTCTAAAATATTCAAAAATAGCCTATAAACCCTCGGGAACAAACACTATAAAAGGTCTGATGTTTGACCCATTTAATCAGACGTCTGAAGCACCTTTAATTTTTATTTTCTACAGCAATTCTGACATCTTATTGTTCTACCAGATATTTGATGAGGGTATCATACATTTGATAGAACCAACCAAATGTATGACCCTATACAAACAATTTTTATGTAACAAGAACCAAACATCCAAATCATAGAACCAGACATGCGAAATTGGTTAAAATGAATGCATTTTTTCCTATTTCTTGTTCAGATATATAATCATATGTATTTTGACATATGACCCTGTTTATAATTTTTTACATGCTATAGTCGGATGATTGACCTCATGGTTCAAACATCTGAGAAGGATTAAACGGTTATATTTTAAACGGACATCTACTTCTAAAAAGATATAACCTTAGAATAAAACAGCACGTTCTCTTAAATAATAATAATCTTACAACGGATCTTTTCGCTACTATAAATAGAGATCAAATTCATTCACTAATCACAAACAATCAATCAGTCCTTTCTCTCTAATTCGTATTCTATCTATTGATCACCTTAATCAAAAGCAATCAAAAAACTATTCTTTGCTTCTTATATCATTGCACATTCAAATCATGATTCATCAAAGGATATGAT
Source organism: Allium cepa (assembly GCA_030765085.1). NCBI lineage: Eukaryota > Viridiplantae > Streptophyta > Magnoliopsida > Asparagales > Amaryllidaceae > Allium > Allium cepa. The sequence goes on from CM060932.1 coordinate 380,471,266, forward strand.
TGGAAGGATGTACTAAATTATTACATATTCATGTTTTTGAGAACGCATTGATGTTGAAAAGCAACTTTAGATTTACCTGAAGTCCTATTCAATTGTTCAGGCAATTGTAAATCATTCCTCTGGGTGAAGTGAGATTATTGCTAGTGAAATTTTTAGGTGGAGCTTGGGGATGGGACGTAGGGCAGGAGGCCCAGTCTGGTATAAAGATCTTGGTGTGATCATATTTTTATTTTTATTTATATGCTTATATGCTCAATTGCTTATAGTTATAACATAATCCATATTATACTATATCCTATAGATTTTTACTCGATATTAGAGCACGACCTTCACTAAACCATTACAAATTTAATGATATCCTAAGCAATATGGATAACACCATCCCTTCATTTTCTAAAGGTCAATCCACTACATAACCACCACTATTCATTGGTTCAAACTATGCGTGTTAGTCTACTTAGATGACAATATATATGCAAGCAAGCGGTTATGAAATATGGAATATTACTCAGGTAAAATATACAACGCCTACCACCGACTATAATACTTGGACTATAGCTCAAAAAAATGATGCTACTAACAATGCTAAAGCGTTGAACGTATTATTCTGTTTATTAGATAAATGTGAATTTAATAGAGCTAGTGTATGCAAAACTACATATGAGATATGGCATACTTTTCAAATTATTCATGAAGGGTCAAATAAGGTTAAGCAAAGAAAAATTTCTATGTTAAAGATTAAATTTTCAAACGTTAGAATGAAACCAAAAGAAACCATTACTGACACATATGTAGGGTTTCAAGACATTACTCATGTCCCAATAGCATTAGGAGAAAATTATTTTTATTTTGATATAGTATTAAAAAATACTGAACTCTTTAATAGATGAGTGAGAGAGAAAAGTATTGGCTATCGAAGAGGTCAGTGGTCATTCAACACTCAAACCAGAAGATTTGGTTGGAAAATTTATGTTGTATGCAGTAAATTTATAGGTTAAGAGAATGCAAACTCAAAAACAAAAGACCATCACATTTAAGTTGAAGATGACTCTGACCTTGAGGAAGGCGACCTCGTATTTCTTGCCAAATTATTGAAATATGGAAGAATAAACATTTTGGAAAAAATAGCAACAATCCATCCTCCTTGAAATGCTATGAATGCAATAAGACCGATCATATCAAAAGAGATTGTCCGAATCTTCAAAAAGAACAAAAAGCTTCAAAAAAAAATGACAAACAATTTAGAAAGAAGAAGCAAGCTGTTTAAGTAATTACAGGTTCGTCTTCTTTATCAGATAGTGAGAGCGATTCTAACAAGCCAATGTATGCTTCATGGCCTCAAGTGATCATGTAAATTTTAGAATTCCTTATGATTATTTATTTGAATAAATTTTGAATTACTTTATAAATAGAAGGTTGGCAGAAAATGAATAAAGAAACTACTGCAAAATTGAATTGAGTTGAATTAGAAATAGAAATGCTTAAAGAAGGAAAAAATGTTCTAGAGAAGAACTTCAAAAAGATCAAAATTCATATACAAATTTGATTTCTCAAATCAATATTTTGAAAAATGAACTTTAAATATATCAACATGAAATTGTCAAATTAGCCAAAGAAAATTATGATAGTATTACTGTAGACTTTCTTAGAAATGAAGTAAAAAATCTTAGAATAATTTTGAAAACTTTCAACAAACGTTTCTAGCTTTAATAAAGGATGAGAAAATTTTAAAAAAATTATAAAATACTCAAAACCATCAGTAAGTAAAGTGGTTTGGGCTTCACTGGCAGTAAAAAATATCCTAAAAAATAGTTCTTTATATACTAAATTTAAGAAGGAAAATAATGTTAGTTATGAAAAACCTATAACAACTAATGTGACTAAAATATAACCATGGGTATCAAAAACGAATGATGGTGATATTAAAAATAAGTACATAAAGGATTTCTTAAACAATGTTCATAAAAATAATGAATTATTTTAAAAGGAGCACCAAACACTCTTGGGTATGCTTTCCTAAGATCTAACTCTTAGGACCCTAACGTAGAAAGTGGGTAACAATTCAAACTCTTATTTTTTTTAGGTATCCGACAATAAAAGGGAAAGATGGATCCTTGATAGCAATGGTCTAAACACAAGATAGGAAATCAACACATGCTTTCAAATGTCAAATATGTGGATGGAGAACTGTCACCTTTGGAGATAACTGGAAAGGATATTTCATTGGCATAAGGGACGCCAGCAATAAGGGTATATCTAATTCTCCTTTAATTACTAATTTCTTACTATAGAAAACTTAAAGCATAATCCACTTAGTATTAGTCAACTTTGCAATAAAGGATTTACAATTTCCTTCAAAAATGATAACCGTTAATCAAAACAAACTTCTAAATTTTAAAGGAATAAGAAAAAGAAATGTCTATGTTTTAAATATCAAGTTAAATAATAAAAATAACATGCATCTCTTAGCTAATGATCATGGTCCATGGATATGTTAGAAAAGATTTCATTATATAAACGTAAATATATTAGCAAGCTCTCTAAAAACGATTTGTAAAAGGTTTACCTAAAATGATCTTCAAAGGTAGTAATCTGCGTGATGCATGTTAACTAGGAAAATTGATAAAATCATCTTTTAAGTCTAAGAAAGTTATTTTGACTCTTTAACCTTTGGAACTATTTCATTTAGTCCTTTCTAGACAAACTCAGTTTACGTCACTTAACCATAACAAATATGTATTTCTTATTGTAAACAATTTTTCTAGTTACATGTGGACGTTATTCTTAAAACAAACAAGAGATAGTTCTGAATTTAAACATAAAGAATTTAAAAATTAAAAATTCTAAAATGATCACGGTGGTGAATTTGACAATGAATTATTTAATGTATTTTGCAATGAGGAAGGTGTAAGTCATAATTTTTTCTTTTCTGGTATACCTCAAAAAAATTGAATTGTAGAATGAAAAATATAACATTACAAGAATATGCAAGAATATTATTTAGCAGCAATCAATTACCAAGGAACTTATGGGCAGAGGTTGTGCCTACGACTTTTTATGTTTTAAATTATGTATCTATAAGAATTATCAAAACATACAACATATGAATTATTTAATGGTAGAAACTAAATGTCTCATAATTAGAATTTTATGTTCAAAATGTTTCATATAAATTCAAAAGACAACTTAGGAAAATTTGATCTAAAAGCCGATGAAGATATTTTTGTCAGATATTTAGAGAGATGTAAAGCATATAGAATATTCAATAAAAAATAAAATACTACATAAGAAACTTTACATGTATCATTTGACTAAAATTATAAAATAAATAGTGATGAAGATGATAATATTTCAATAATTCAACCAACAAGTCTTGAAAATCCACTTTAAAATGAAAATATTTACAATATGTTAAAACCATCACCATGTAGTCTAAAAGACCATCCATTCAACAATATTATAGGTGAAATTGGCACTAGGGTTAGAACTAGAAATAAGCTAAATTATACGGGACAAGTTGCATTTATCTCAAATATAGAACCAAAAAATATTAAAGAAGAATCTAAAGATGATTGTTCGATTTTAGCAATGTAAGAAGAATTAAATCAATTTAAACAAAGTAACGTTTATAAATTAGTTCCAAGATCAAATGATCAAACTGTAACCGATACAAAATAGGTCTTTAAAAACAAAGTATATGAAAATGGAACATGGTAAAAAATAAAGCTAGATTAGTTGCTTAGGGATATCATCAATAAGAAGGTATTGATTATGTAGAAACTTTTCTCCTATCGTTAGATTAGAAGCTATTAGAATTATACTGGCATTTGCTTGTCGTCACATCTTAAACTTTTTCAAATGGATATTATAAATGCGTTTTCAAATTGGTTTATAAGAGAAAACGTCTTTTCTGAACAACCACCTTTATTCCAACTTGAAAAATTTCCTAACCATGTATTTAAACATAAAAAAGCTCTCTATGCTCTTAAACAAGCACCATGTGCTTGGTATGATTGATTAAAAATTTGTCTTCTAGAATATGATTTTAAATTTTCTACATTATTTATTAAAAAGAAAAATAATGATTTTTTTAATAGTACAAATGTAGGCAGAGGATATTTGTAACAACCCGCATATTTATCGATTTTTATATTTAAATATTTTATCATTCGTCGGATTTTAGTCCAAAAAGTCACTTTTTGCAAACAGTCGAATTGGGATTCGAGACCCCTCCCATTGAGTTCAAAATGTCGTTTGTAACCTTTTTGAGTATAAACATTGATATGTTTGGAGCTAGTAAAAAATTTGATCATTTTCACTTTGGGTTTGGGTTTGGGTTCAGCCCTATGTTTAATTATACTCAAATCTGAACCACTCCTCCCCATTCACTCTCACTTCGTCCTCTTTTCAGTTCTAAAGCATCAATGGTGGGAGAGATGAGAAATTAAAACTCCAAAACCCTAGTCTTCATTAGCAAATCCAACTTCTAGCTCCAAATTCAAGAGAACCCATTGGTAAGCCTTCTCTTCTTCTTTTCCAACTCATTCTCTTATCAATTTCAGATATTTCCTAAACCTAATTTGGGAAACATTTCTCTTTTAAGCTTAGAATCAAGCTTCTTGAGTTGGGATTGAAGAGTGGTTGATCCTCCTTTGTTTTCAAGCTTCTTCTTCATTGATTTGGGTTCAAAGGTGAGATTTTTATCTCACATCTAAGCCTATATTTATCTTCGATTGTTTAGGTATGAATTCCTAATACTTATTCGTGTGCAATTGCCTTTGGTTTGGATTGATTTGGTGAATATTCCAATTTTTGGTGTTTTGGGTTCAATTCTTTAAAAATCATAGCTTTGATGTTTTGATCATGTTTTGGTGATGAACCGAAGAGCTTCTATAGCCGGGTAGTCGATTGGCGTAAACCATTAGTGTCGTTGCTCGACCGTTTGCAAATTGATGGAGTTTGCACCTCTTTTGACATAAGGTAGGAAGTGCAAGAATATAGGTTCGGCCGACCGAACCACTGGGCCGGTCGACCGACCTGCTACTAAAAGTGCATAACACTTCTCTGTCTCAGGTCCGGTCGACCAACTACAGAGCTCAGTCGACCGACCTGCTTCCCGAGAATTTTTCTAGAACAGGGTCCGGTCGACCGAGCTCTGTAGCTGGCCGACCGACCTGTTGTTGTTTTGCCTTTTTCGCCTATTTTGCGTGGTTTCCAAATTTAATCGATTCGTGTTATTTCCCTATTTGTTGGTATCATTTGTTATTGACTTTGATGACTTCTTTTCTTCAGGAATTTTTGGAATATCCATTTTGATGGATTCGGTATCGATTTCTTTGGATTTCATTCATGTCTTCGAATGTGAATTTTAGTGATTGATTGTTCCTACAATCCTTTTTGTGATTTGTCACTTCAAAGCATAAAGGTTTTCTATACTAGTAACAAATATCAAAATTCCTTCTTCAAATGATTTCAACACTATTTTAATTACAAAGCTCGTTTTCTCAAACCGATTTCCAATCTATTAGTATATACAAACCTTTACCTCATTCGAATGAGAAATCTAATTAAACGACTTAGTAAAGCGAGTGGTATGAAACGCTTGCGTTTACTTCGCCGGTTAAATCTTGGACTTATTCGATTGAATCTCTTGTGACAATTTTCTAGTGGAGATCTACAATTTGTTCGTAAATATTTAAGTTAAGCTAGTGGCTATGGGACATGAAGCTAAGCTCATATATTTACTAGCTTACTGTAATTGACACTTCTTGATGATCATGATGATCATTTTTGTGATTTAGACTGGCAATTGTGCGATGTCTCTTTGTCTGCGATTTAGACTAGACTCCGTTTCAGTGTGATTTCGACTCACACATGTGGGGTAGCGCCCCATGGTCTTCGGGTCGTTTATGTGTCAAAAATTAATGGCTAGCTACCATGAGATAGCTTCTCGTTCATGTGATACATATGTTGATGAGCTTTAATGCTCCCGTTCGTGTGATAGGCCTCCCTCTTTTTTTTTGTGCTTTCTGGATTTCGTGTGTTGAATTCTGGAATTTATGCTTCACCTATTTTTGTGATTTCTATTGACATGATTTATCCATTTTTGTGCAATTGGTGAATTCGTGTGTCATTGACTTGTTGTGAGCACAAGTTTTGGGTATGAAACCCTTTTTGAATCTTTGTGAAGATTTTTGTGATATTGATTAATCTCTTGTTGATTTTCAACTACTTATTTATCACAGCTTGGCATTGTGATTATTATGTGTTTAGTCATACCTCTTAGTCTATATCGCTTCATCTGATATTTATAGCTAGACTGATCCGTTTATTATTTTCTTATTAAATAATAATCGGGTCAGACCGAGATGTTACAGGTGCTTCAGCTTGACTTCTCACTTGGGATTGATTTCTCTGACTTTTGGCTAACTACTTAGATTAGTAGTTTATTTTGTTGTATACACTTGAGATATGGACTCATAGTTGTATTCTTTTGTATAACACGTGTTGCTATTCTTTTGTATTATTGTGGATCTTCTTGACCACTACTCTGATGTACACTTTCATGTGTTAGTTATATATATTCATATCTTCTTCCGCCTTTGTGATATGAATTATCTGTGACTGATTTGTGTTATGTTTATTTCTATCTTTGTTTCCGAAGACATAATAGCCACTGTGTAGTAGCTTTGAGTTTGTGTCGGTATGTCGGATGTCCTCTTGAAAAGAAATGCAAGTTACATCTGCTTCTGGCATATCGGTACTCGCACAAAGCAATTATACAGATGGTCTCTACTCAACAGCCTTATTCTCCGTGCTAGTTGACGGCATTACATCGTAGTGTCCTTGGCTAGCGTGGGTATAGAGGTGGGGCGTCACAGCTTGGTATCGGAGCCAAACTTCGAAACAATGTAGAATAACTTAGCAAGGATCATCGTCCTAAGTCTATCATAGGAGTCGTGCTTTAGGATTTAATTCGAGTCTTCGTACCGATTCTTCCTATTTTCTTTATGATTCCTTGTTTTATCTATCAAAATTTCTTGATATTCATTTTGTGAATAACCTTCTTCTTCTTCCTTCTTTCTTTCTAAAGGAAGAGAAATGGTTAGACCAGGTCGTCCCAGAGCTGGACCATCTAGTGCTCCACCCCAAAATGGAGTTTTTATGACTAACCAGCAACTTCTTGACCTTGTCACGAATGCTCAAGCAGCTGGTTCTAATCCGGAACCTACTCATCCTAAATCTGGGTTTGCACGTTTGTGCAACGATTACACCAACCTGGGTGGGAAGCCATTTAATGGTTCTGAAACTTTCATCGAGGTCCAGGCATGGTTGAGGATCTGTGATCGAATCTTCATTCGCATGAATCTCGTCGATCTTCACCGTGTTCAGGTGGCTTCCAGTATGCTCCAAGAGAGAGCTTTGGACTGGTACGAACTTCTTATTTCTGAGATTAATGAAGCGGATCTCACCTGGCAGCAATTACGGGAACGCTTCGAATTAAAATTTATGCCAGAAGCAGAGAAAGTGACATTGGCTCGGCGTTTCATAGACCTTGTTCAGGGTGAAGCCTCCGTGACTGATTATGTTGCATCCTTCGAGTCACTTTCCAAATATGGGGTTGAATACATCAGCACCCCATTGAAGAAGAACCAAAGATTTGTTTATGGCTTAAACAAAAATCTCAAGAAGCCATTACTTCTAAAATTAGAAGTTCCCTTCGACCAACTCATTGATATCGCTCTTCGTCTTGAAGAGCCGGATAGGGAAAGTGATGTTGAAGTGGTGGGTTCCAAACCAAACTTCAACAACAAGAAGAGGCCAAACAAATTCAAAGGTCCTTATCCCAGTAAAAATGGTAAACAGACAACTCCTGCTGCAAAGACTTTTTCCTCTACTGAAGGGAAATGCTTTAACTGTGGTTCCAGAGACCATTTTGCGAACAAGTGTTCAAAGCCTCGTACTTGTCGCTATTGCAAAAGCCCGGATCATTATTTATCTTCTTGTACCAAACTTCAAAATAGGAAGGAGGGAAAGCTTAATGTTGCTCAAGCCCCTGGCAACACATCTCGTGGTCAAGATATTTCTCATTCTATCCTTGATGGTATTATTATATTTCGTGATCAACCTATTCGAGTTATTTTTGATACGGGAGCATCCTATTCTTTTATATCAAAAGAGCTTATTGATACTTTTTCTTTGAGTGTTGTTGCTTTAATGACTTCTTTGAGAATTGCGAATCCGGTTGGTGGATCCGCAACGCTTAGTTTGCTTTGTAAAGATGTGGAGATTATTTTGTGTGATTTTTCCTTCCTAGCCGATTTGCATGTCATGCGTTATTTAGGCTTTGGAATGATTTTGGGAATGGATTGGCTTAACCGTTATGAAGCTCGCATCCTATGTCCCGAGCGGACTATTCATCTTCGACATCCTCAATCTGTTAAGCAGATTTCTATTAATCTTAAAGATTCGGATTCCAGCTTGGTTGCATCTTTATATTCTTTAAATCCTCGTGATAACGATAATGATGATGAGGAAGATATAATTTCTCTTATTCACATTGTTCGTGAATTTTCCGACATATTTGAGCCCGTTTTAGGATTACCACCTAAGCGAGCAATTGAGTTCAGAATTAATCTTACCTCTGAAGCTCAACCTATTACTCGTCCTCCTTATCGCATGTCTAATAAGGAGAATGAAGAGATGCGTAAACAATTATCCGAATTGGAGACGAAGCAATTTATTCGCTCTAGTTCCTCGCCTTGGGGAGCTTCGTCTATTTTTGTGATGAAATCCGATGGTACACTTAGGCTTTGCGTTGACTACCGCAAGCTTAATGATCTTACTATCAAAAATAAATATCCTTTACCTCGGATTGATGATCTATTCGATCAACTTAGTGGTGCTAGAGTCTTTTCACAATTAGACTTAGCTACTGGTTTTCATCAGCTTTGTATTGCAGAGGATAGCATTCCTTTGACATCGTTCCGTACTCGTTATGGATCTCATGAATGGCTTGTTATGCCATTTGGGTTAACGAATGCTCCAGCTTATTTCGTTGACCTCATGAATCGAGTTTTCAAAGACTTCCTCGATCGATTTGTCCTCATCTTTATTGATGATATTCTTGTGTATTCAAAAAACGAGGAGGAGCATGAAAATCATCTTCGGATTGTGTTGGAAACTCTTAGGAGTAATCAATTAAAGGCGAAATTTTTTAAATGCCACTTTTGGCAATCTCGTGTGAAGTTTCTCGGTCATATTATTTCCGAATCCGGAATTTTCGTGGATCCTTCAAAGATTGAAGCGTTTCAAGATTGGAAGAGACCGGAGAGTGTGACGGAGATTCGTAGTTTTCTTGGATTGGGGGGTTATTACCGCCGTTTTATCAAAGACTTTTCTAAAATTGTCGTGCCTCTCACTAGCTTAACGAAGAAAGGTGTTAAATACATTTGGTCTGACAAATGTGAAACTTCTTTTCAGAAACTAAAGGAACTTCTTTCTAATGCTCTTATTCTTGTTATTCCCGAGGGGAATCAAGATTTTGTTGTTTATACTGAAGCTAGTCACGTTGGTTTGGGTGCCGTTCTTATGCAAAAAGAACGTGTTATTGCTTATGCTTCTAGGCAATTAAAACCGACCGAGACTAGATATGCCACACATGATTTAGAACTCGCGGCTATTGTTTTTGCTCTTCGGATTTGGCGTAATTATCTTTTAGGAGAGAAAATTGTTCTTTATACCGATCAAAAGTCCTTGAAGTATTTATTCTCTCAGAAGGAACTTAATTTGCATCAACAGTGTTGGCTCGAATTTCTTGCACCATATGATCTTGATATCCTTTATACTCCCAGAAAGGGAAACCACGTTGCGGATGCACTTAGTCGAAAGCAACAAGCGGTTGTTTGATGATATCCAAATGGAACGATCTCGAGATTTTATCCACTTGCGAAATTCGAGACTGTGTTTTTGATTTATGTTCATCTCTTGTTTTATGTAGCCTTGAGGCTCATCCTTCTCTTTTAGATCGCATTCTTGAAACTCAAGGGCAAGATCCTGAATTGGCTCTTCTTGGCCAAAATATTAAGGATAAAATTGATATTGAAGGTTTGAAAGACTTTGATATCGATTCTCGTGGCGGCATTCGGAAACTTGGTAGACTTATCGTGCCAAATATTAGTGATCTTCGTAAAGATATTTTAGAAGACTCACATCGTTCTAAATTTACCATTCATCCCGGTAGTAGTAAAATGTACGCGGATATGAAGCGACTTTATTATTGGGAGGGAATGAAACTTGACATCGCTAACTCCGTTAAGCGTTGCATGACTTGCCAACTCGTTAAGGCCGAACATCAAAGGCACGGTGGGTTATTGCAACCTTTAGAAATTCCAATTTGGAAGTGGGATCAAATTTCCATGGATTTTACAGACGGCCTTCCCCGTTCTCGTTTGGGTCATGATAGCTTATGGGTTATAGTTGATAGGCTTATTAAATCCGCCCATTTTATTCTCGTTCGGTCTAACCGAACCATTCCTCTTTTGGCCAAACTCTTTGTTAAAGAGATTGTTAAATTACATGGAGTTCCTACTTCTATAGTTAGTGATCGTGATCCATTGTTTACTAGTGGATTTTGGAAGAGTCTTCAAAAAGCTTTAGGAACGAAGCTTAATTTTAGCACTGCTTATCATCCTCAGTCCGATGGACAAACTGAGCGTGTGAACCAAACTCTTGAAGATCTTCTTCGTGCTTGTGTTCTTGATTTTGGTGGAAGTTGGGAAGATCATATTTCACTTGTTGAATTTTCCTATAATAATAGCTTCCAATCTAGTATTGGTATGGCACCTTTCGAGGCACTCTATGGAAGGCCATGCCGATCTCCTTCTTGTTGGCTTGAGGCCGGTGAGAAGTTGGTTTTAGGTCCAGACTTTATTCGTGATTCCACAGAAAAGATTGAACTTATTCGACATAGGATGAAAAAAGCCCGGAGTAGACAAAAATCCTATGCCAATAACCGGAGAAGGAAGTTAGAGTTTTCCGTGGGAGATCTTGTGTTCATTCGTGTTTCACCTATGAAAGGTGTTGTGCGTTTCAGTCGATCGGGAAAGTTAGTGCCTCGATATGTTGGGCCATTTCCTATCACCGAACGTATTGGTTCCGTGGCTTATCGCCTTTTATTACCGGCTCAATTTTCTGCTATTCATGACGTGTTTCACGTTTCTCAACTAAGGAAGTGCCTTCGAGATTCCGATTCTATTCTTGAGCCCGGTGTTGTGGAAGAAATTGAAGTTTCACCTAATTTAACTTATGAACAACATCCTATTCGTATTATTGCTTCGGAGGTCAAGCACCTTCGAAATAAAGATGTTCCGCTTGTTAAAGTCCAATGGTCCTCAAATCCTAAGGATTGCTCTTGGGAATCTAGAGAGTTCATCGAGCGAACACATCCGGACTTGCTTTCCCGTGCTCTTTGAGGTGAATTTCTTATTTCGAATTTCTTCTTTTGTGTTGATATGCTTCTATGGTTGTTACTATTAGTTCATTTATTCCTTATGATTGCGTGGACGCAATTTCTTTAAGGAGGGGAGTCTGTAACAACCCGCATATTTATCGATTTTTATATTTAAATATTTTATTTAAATATTTTATCATTCGTCGGATTTTAGTCCAAAAAGTCACTTTTTGCAAACAGTCGAATTGGGATTCGAGACCCCTCCCATTGAGTTCAAAATGTCATTTGCAACCTTTTTGAGTATAAACATTGATATGTTTGGAGCTAGTCAAAAATTTGATCATTTTCACTTTGGGTTTGGGTTTGGGTTCAGCCCTATGTTTAACTTATACTCAAATCTGAACCACTCCTCCGCATTCACTCTCACTTCCTCCTCTTTTCAGTTCTAAAGCATCAATGGTGGGAGAGATGAGAAATTAAAACTCCAAAACCCTAGTCTTCATTAGCAAATCCAAATTCTAGCTCCAAATTCAAGAGAACCCATTGGTAAGCCTTCTCTTCTTCTTCTCCAACTCATTCTCTTATCAATTTCAAAAATTTCCTAAACCTAATTTGGGAAATATTTCTCTTTTAAGCTTAGAATCAAGCTTCTTGTGTTGGGATTGAAGAGTGGTTGATCCTCCTTTGTTTTCAAGCTTCTTCTTCATTGATTTGGGTTCAAAGGTGAGATTTTTATCTCACATCTAAGCTATATTAATCTTCGATTGTTAGGTATGAATTCCTAACACTTATTCATGTGCAATTGCTTTTGGTTTGGATTGATTTGGTGAATATTCCAATTTTTGGCGTTTTGGGTTCAATTCTTTAAAAATCATAGCTTTGATGTTTTGATCATGTTTTGGTGATGAACCGAAGTGCTTCTATGGCCGGGTAGTCGATTGGCGTAAACCCTTAGTGTCGTTGCTCGACCGTTTGCAAATTGATGGAGTTTGCACCTCTTTTGACATAAGGTAGGAAGTGCAAGAATACAGGTTCGGCCGACCGAACCACTGGGCCGGTCGACCGACCTGCTACTAAAAGTGCATAGCACTTCTCTGTCTCAGGTCCGGTCGACCAACTACAGAGCTTAGTCGACCGACCTGCTTCCCAAGAATTTTTCTAGAACAGGGTCCGGTCGACCGAGCTCTGTAGCCGGCCGACCGACCTGTTGCTGTTTTGCCTATTTCGCCGATTTTGCGTGGTTTCCAAATTTAATCGATTCCTGTCATTTCCCTATTTGTTGGTATCATTTGTTATTGACTTTGATGACTTCTTTTCTTCGGGAATTTTTGGAATATCCATTTTGATGGATTCGGTATCGATTTCTTTGGATTTCATTCACCTTTTCTAATGTGAATTTTAGTGATTGATTGTTCCTACAATCCTTTTTATGATTTGTCACTTCAAAGTATAAAGGTTTTCTATACTAGTAACAAATATCAAAATTCCTTCTTCAAACGATTTCAACACTATTTTAATTACAAAGCTCGTTTTCTCAAACCGATTTCCAATCTATTAGTATATACAAACCTTTACCTCACTCGAATGAGAAATCTAATTAAACGACTTAGTAAAACGAGTGGTATGAAACGCTTGCGTTTACTTCGCCGGTTAATTCCTGGACTTATTCGATTGAATTTCTTGTGACAATTTTCTAGTGGAGATCTATAATTTGTTTGTAAATATTTAAGTTAAGCTAGTGGCTATGGGACATGAAGCTAAGCTCATATATTTACTAGCTTACTGTAATTGACACTTCTTGATGATCATGATGATCATTTTTGTGATTTAGACTTGCAATTGTGCGATGTCTCTTTGTCTGCGATTTAAACTAGACCCCGTTTCAGTGTGATTTCGACTCACACATGTGGGGTAGCTCCCCATGGTCTTCGGGCCGTTCGTGTGTCAAAAATTAATGGCTAGCTACCATGAGATAGCTTCTCGTTCGTGTGATACATATGTTGGTGAGCTTTAATGCTCCCGTTTGTGTGATAGGCCTCCCCTTTTTTTGTGATTTCTGGATTTCGTGTGTTGAATTCTGGAATTTATGCTTCACCTATTTTTGTGATTTCTATTGATATGATTCATCAATTTTTGTGCAATTGGTGAATTCGTGTGTCATTGACTTGTTGTGAACACAAGTTTTGGGTATGAAACCCTTTTTGAATCTTTATGAAGATTTTTGTGATATTGATTAATCTCTTGTTGATTTTCAACTACTTATTTATCACAGCTTGGCATTGTGATTATTATGTGTTTAGTCATACCTCTTAGTCTATATCGCTTCATCTGATATTTAAGCTAGACTGATCCGTTTATTATTTTCTTATTAAATAATACTTGGGTCAGACCGAGATGTTACAGGTGCTTCAGCTTGACTTCTCACTTGGGATTGATTTCTCTGACTTTTGGCTAACTACTTAGATTAGTAGTTTATTTTGTTGTATACACTTGAGATATGGACTCATAGTTGTATTCTTTTGTATAGCACGTGTTGCTATTCTTTTGTATTATGTGGATCTTCTTGACCACTACTCTGATGTACACTTTCATGTGTTAGTTATATATATTCATATCTTCTTCCGCCTTTGTGATATGAATTATCTATGACTGATTTGTGTTATGTTTATTTCTATATTTGTTTCCGAAGACATAATAGCCACCATGTAGTAGCTTTGAGTTTGTGTCGGTATGTCGGATGTCCTCTTGAAAAGAAATGCAAGTTACATCTGCTTCTGGCATATCGGTACTCGCACAAAGCAATTTTATAGATGGTCGCTCCTCAGCAGCCTTATTCTCCGTGCTAGTTGACGGCATTACATCGTAGTGTCCTTGGCTAGCATGGGTATAGAGGTGGGGCGTCACAATATTGTTTTTGGTTATACAAATGAAACATAATGTAATGAATTCCTAAATTATGAAAATGTAATATAAAATACCATGTATGGGCGAGTCAAATTATTTTTTTGGATTATGGATTAAACAACAAAATAATGGAATTATTATTTATTAAGAAAAATATTGCTATGATTTTTAAAAAATATTATGATGGAAAATATCCTAGTAAGCCAACACCAATGTGTACTATACTTCATTGTGAAAGAGACGAGAACGATAAAGATCTAGATAAAAAACGATATAAAATTATGATTGGTTCCCTAATATATTTAACTGTAAATCGACCAAATTTAATGGGAGCATTTGTTTGTGTGCAAGATTTTAATCAAATCCTAAAAAATCGCACTTATGAGCTGTAAAATAACATTGCATTACTTAACTAATTCAAGAGATTATGGACAATGTCCTTTCGAACTCGTATCATATAGCGATGCATACTTTAGAGGCCACAAAATGTATTGGAAAAGTACCGGTGATACATGTCACTTCATCGGTCAATCTCTTATATCATAATTTATTAAAAAGAATTTTTTTTTTATTCTTGACATATGAAGTAGAATAAATCTCTACAACTTTGGCATGTGCATGAATTAATTTTATATGCAACAAATGCTTCAGGACTATGGTGTTCTTAATGACTCACATATATGCTATGATAATACAAGCACCATTAACTTACCGAAAATTCCTATTAGTCATTTATGCACAAAACATATCGATGTTTGACATTATTTTCTACATGGTAATGTAGAAAAATGTATTGTTTCTCTAGAATTTGTTAATTTAGAAAACCAAATAGCTGGTATTTCTACTAAGCCACTAGAAGAAAATATCTTTATAAATTTGCATCGAAAGTTAGGTATATGCCCATAAAATAAAATATTATAATAGGAAAATAAATTTAGCAAGCTTTATCATTATCTGGTCTTAATTATCTTTTAGTTAACAATACACAAGGTAAGGCAATTTGACAATATACAAAATCCTATTTAAAGTCGGACACTTTATTTTCCAAACGCTACTTCACAATTGGCATATAAACAAAGTTCATCATCTTCCCTCCAAATAACCTCTTCATCTTCATCATCGGAAGAATCAGATGATTATTCTCCTAAAGGAATGAGAGTTAAAACGACAATCACCTTAGATGAATACTAGATACGACATGATGAAAAAATCCAATAAAATTAAAAATACGCAATGCATATTAAAACGACAACATGACGTTGTTATGATGGAGCAAAGGAGGATTGGGTCTGCACAACAACGACAAGGTGAAAAATTGAATATTATTGAAAGAATGTTATTTTTTTCTATGGAAAAAAATTAGCATCAGTGGTTAACATTTAGAGAATTCACGAACATTAGGAATTTTTTAATTCATAAAAACTTCCTCTATCATTAACCAGTGACATAGTTATCATATTTATAAAATATATTTATTATTTATATTAATGTTTAAATAATAAGTGTCTACATGTAGATATAATTTTTTCCTAGAAACCTTGTGTCAAACGTTTGACTAATCTGACTAGACATCTGAGATATACTCAAATGTCTTATTAAACCACTAGGACTCCTGATTCACTTCAGATCTATTATATATATTTGAATTTTATGCCTCGTTCTATATGCCAATCACCCAACTAACTCCTCATCGCTTTAGTTAAAATAGACATCACTCCTCATCTTTCATTTATTTTTTCCAAATTTGACTTTACAAACCTTAAATTTCTTCCATGTCACCAAAAGTTCATCCAAAACTAGAGAGTCTAACAAAAGAAAGACCGAAGAAACCTCTTTCAACTATCCTCACCTTTACTCAAGAAAAATTAAAAGAATGGCTTTATCATGACTCGAAAAGCTTGAAATGGTATAAAATTCTAACTTATATGAATTTCTTTAATGGATTCTTCTATAAAGTAGATGATTTTCCAACGTATAATCTATAAGCTTTAATGTATATAGTTCTAATAATGTTCAGATCGACACCCAATCCATAAGATACTTCTGTGCTAATATGGGAGAAATATATGTTCAACTACTCAATGATTATTAACTAGTGTTTACAACAAGGTTATAAAATCCATTATAATCGCATTAGCCAAATTTTGGGTACTGGTTATGAAAGGATTGAATTAAAGGACATAGACATAGAACACTATAAGAGAAATCAAATTGGTCATCAATTATCGAAAAACCAAGTTACCAAAGTAAAATCTAAGGATTTGCCCCCACAAGGCCCCATTAATTAGAATGAATGATAATCAACACCTTTATTACTCATACAAGACACGAACAAATTTATGACAAGGATTATAATATGCAAGTATTTGAAATGTCGATGTAAAGTGGGAAGGATTTCTTCAAAATGAGATGTTATCCTTCTTCGAGCACTCTAGAAAGACCGTTTTCTACGGACCATACATAACTCACCTAGTGATGTCTAAAAACGTTCTTTTTATGCTTTACGATGCGAAGAGTGTTACATACATGGGTAGGAAGTTCTTTTCACTTAGGAAACTTCCCACAATGGTCCTATCATATATATCCTACGATAAATATTTACAACGCAACAACGAACTTCCTCAACTACTGCTACTTTGAAATGGAAAGAATTAGAAATTCATGAGGAAGGTAGTGGAGAATAATCTAGTGAGTAAGAAACAAGAAGTGATGATAGTATTGAGTTAGTTAAGGTTCTTTCCTCAAACATTGCAACTATTGAAATGCCATAATTTCATAAAACCAAAGTTTTAGTATCCCAAAACCAAATTTTTTTGGTGAAGCATCTTTCTAAAATCAACTCTAAAATGGAAAGCATAAAAAAGAGCTTTTGGGAATAAAGAATGGCTTGGGAAAATTTAGAAGAAGTTGCCCAGCAAGTCACTGAAAGTCGCTATGCTCTGATACCAAATTAAAGTTACTATACTGAAGGATCGTGTAATATGGAATACAATAAATAAATAGTTTGGAAAATAATAATAGAAGTAAAGAAAAAATGACACCAGAGATTTTTATACTGGTTCGAACTCTCGTTCTACGTCCCATCCTAGACTCCTTCTGGAATTATAGCTAGCAACCCTCACTTAATCCGAAGTAACAAGTATTACATTGTCTGAGCAACCGAATAGGACTTTTACCGCCTAAGCAACCGAATAGAACTTTTACCTCCTGAACAACAGAATAGGACTTCGATCGCCTGAGCAACCGAACAGTACTTTCTTACAAATTGGATTTTAACTTGACTTTGTGTGTTCTGAATAACACGGATTTGTCACTTGTAGTACACCCTTCCTGTAATCTTATCCTCAAAGTAGATGTCTATATTTGTGTGTGTATGAAGAATAGGAAGTATAATATTGCTTGAAGAGTATGGAAATGAATATGTAAGCAATGCTTGTATGAGAGCTTGTTTATATTAAACTCAAGAATGCTAAGTGCTATAGATCAAAAGAGAATAGAGAATTAAATGATTGGATCTATGAATCTTCAGTGTATATATTGTGTGTGTGATGAGATATGACTTCTGGAAATCAACATCTATTAGAACCTAAGAGTTGTGACCTTCTAGGAAGAAGGAACCTTTTGATTAAAAGAAGTGTCTTTTGGAAAAAAATAACAGTTACAGATTCAGTCGACTGAACTTGCTTGGGCAGTCGACTAAAGTTCAAACATGCACAAAAATATATACAGTGTCAGTCGACTGAATTAAGCAATTCAGTCGACTGACTACTGTATTAAAAAAAAATTAAAAGTAGTATCAGTCGACTGATATATAGTATTCGGTCGACTGAATACTGTTTTTTAGTGCACATAAAAACTTCGAGTATATATGAAAGTTATATAAACAATATGCAAGTTTCGTTAATGAATTTGTGAGTGATGAGCTTTGAGGATAGATTTTAACGAAATTCTATACTAGACTGATTACTTAAAGACTCAATCAATACAAACCATATTTTAGTTGATGAGCTCGGATTTTCCATAGTCATAGATTTATGAAGATATTCGCCTCTTGTCAGCATTCGAAACCTTATGACCCAACAGTCACGACATCCATCTCCATATGTTCCCCTACCTCCACATCAAGGTACCAGGTCTTCTACTGCTCCGGTGCAACCCTCCCAAGAAGGAGGTAATGAGAGTGGGAATGAATATTAATCAGAAAGCGAAAATGGTGAGGCGTCTCCATGTTGTGACATTGAGAAGAGGTAATATATAACTTAACTTCAAATTATAAATATTTATTTCTTCACTGTATATTTATATTTTCTTCATATATTCATATTAGGAATTCATTGGATTTCGCATGGTGGCATTGCATGGAGTTTGCTTGGCTGGTTGTCATGCATTCATCTTCATTATGTTTGCTTGGTGGTATTGCATTATTGAAGTTTTGGACATTGTATTAGCTTCGATGTTTCAGTTTTTTGTTGTTTATGATTGCTTAAAACAATTTGTGTTTCATTTTGTAATTATACGGTATAGTGTGGTATGAAATATCATGCTATATTTTATGTTATTATATATCTTGTTATATGATGCTTAATGTTATGTGCTTTATCCATCGATTTATTATTTCAATCATGTGTAAATATTTCTTATTGTGCCTTTTTGACTTTTTAACAATGGCAAGGAGGAGAAAAATATGAGGTACATTGATAGGGGGAGTATTTCATACTATATATATATAGTTGTCATCATCATAAAAAGGAAGAATGTTGAATCTTGTCTCTTTGAATTTTGATGACATAACTATATATATCTGCAAATATAGCAGAATTGTATTTCTTATAGGATATTTTCAAAAGAAGAGGACTAGGTACTACAAACAAGGGATTAAAGATCATCTGTTAAGTTTTGTCATTATAGTAAGACTACAATACGATGTATAATGTTCTTCGATGGTCACACATAATCAAAAATCCTTTTAACAATCAAACATAAAAATTCTCAAATTCAAAATCACTTTCCAAAAACATCAGAAGTGAGATGTCTAACTCATCATATTAGACGTCGAAGAAACTAAAAATCCAAAAATTTTATACAAATTCAAATGTCTGAATGAACTTCTAAGATGTTTGAAAAAATATTCAAAAATAGCTTATGTACTCTAGGGAACAAACACTATAAAAGGTCGGACGTCTGACACATTTAGTCATATGTCTGATGTACCTTTTATGTTTATTTTCTAAAGCAAGTCAGATTTCTGATTGGTTTTACCAGATGTCTAATGAAGGTATTAGACATCTGATAAAACCAACCAAATATATGACCCTATGCAAAACATTTTTTATATAACAAGAACCAAAAATCTTAACCTTAGAACTAGATATTTGAAATAAGCTAAAAATGAACGTATTCTTTTCTATTTCCTGTTTAAATGTTTGACCATATTTATTCAGATGTCTAACCCTGTTTTTAATTTTTTTTAAAAATACTACAGTCAAACGACTGGCCTTGTTGTTCAGACGTTTGAGAAGGAATAACGTCTATATTTTAAATGAAAATCTATTTCTAAAAAGATATAACCTTTGAACAAAAAGATAAGATCTCTTAAATAATCATATTCTTTCAGCAAATCTTTTCACTTCTGTAAATAGAGATCGAACTCATTCATTAATCTAAATCAATTAATCAATTCTTGCTTTATAATT
Source organism: Allium cepa (assembly GCA_030765085.1). Lineage (NCBI taxonomy): Eukaryota > Viridiplantae > Streptophyta > Magnoliopsida > Asparagales > Amaryllidaceae > Allium > Allium cepa. The sequence continues at coordinate 380,491,315 of CM060932.1, forward strand.
AATAAATTATCTATTGATCTTTGAAATCAAAAGAAATCAATAAATCATTCTCGGCTTCCTATATCACTGCATATTCAATTCACAATTCGGTAAAGAATATTATAGAAAGGGTGTATTAAAGTGTGACTTCACTGTGTTATTGAGAACAAGTTTAAGTTGAACACCAAAGTGTTCTGCTTTAGATTTGGCTAAAGTCATGTTCAAGTGTTCAGGCAGTTCTAAACCTATTCCTTTAGGTGAAGCAAGGATTGTTGCTAGTGAAATTCATAAGTGTAGCTTAGGAACTAGGCATAGGAGGGAGGTCCAGACCAGTATAAAAATCCTGATGTGATTGTGTTTTTATTTTATTTATCTGCTTATCTACTCAATTACTTATAGTTATATTACCATATTATACTAGATCCTATATATTTTCATCATCCTCGCTATCTATTAAGTAGACTGCACTAAGTTGTTGCAACCCAATGTCAACCACATTTCTCTTGGTACCGACCTAATTCCTACCTGTACCGAGTTGTCCAGCTCTAGCCAAACTTGGTCACCTCCTATGGCTGCTCTCCTTAAGGTTCCAATAGAATGCTCTTTTATCTTATGCTCCTTTATCTTATGCTTCATGTCTCTCTTGTTCCGATCAAAGGAGGAGGAAGTCTCTTCTTTGGAACTTTCTAGTAATGTATCTTTGTGCCTTTACTTTGCCTCTGGGCCTGCTGAGTGAAGGTGATGCTAGCATCATCTTCTCAATAACCACCTTATTGCTATCCATCATTCTATGGTTCAACTCCGCCATCATCTTGAACTCGACTCTGGAAACCATCTCTTAAGGTCAAATGGTCCTGGGAAAAACATACCTATTAGTTAGTCTCCTCATTATAGGTAGAAGCTTCATTTTCTCCATCAGCTACAACTCCAAACCTTCTGGATCTTCTAGGGGCCATTTCTTCAAAAATGAAATGTCCAAATCAGCAATAAGAAGCTCTAGATCCAACTTCTAGATGCTTTAATCTAAAATGAAAACAAGATCTACAGTTGAAAAACATTGTTCTCAGTGAAAGCACCAAAGATGTTTAGCAAAAAAGTGTCAGAACACCCTAATCAAATAGAAGAAAGTAGATCTAGGTACAGTGAAGACACAAGAATTCTTATAGTGGTTTGGAAAATTCTATAGCCTATGTCCACTTTAACCTTATTATAGATTGTTTTTTCATAAGTACAATGTTTTAAAATTTGTTTTCAATTCTAAAAAAGTGAGAGTAAGCCTCTAGGTGATAGGAACTGAGTAGAGAGAGAAGTTGAAGAAGAGAATGGTCAAAAGTCCTCTCTTAGTTGCTTGTGGCTCGATATTTATTGAAGAATCATCAAGTGGAATTGTCAAATCATTGAATACCAGGTAAGGATCTAGATCCACGAGAATAGAGAGGAAGAAAAAGTCTTCCCATCGCACAAAACTAGTCGGTACGGACATGAATCATGTCAGTACGGGGAGGTTTTACCTTGTGCAAATCATCACCTTTTCCTTCCTTTCATTTCACGTTATCGATCTTCAAACTTCGAGCACATTTTTGATTGGGAGGATCATTCGATGCCAAAAGGTTTTGCTTCACCAAATTCTTGTCTTCTTCTATGTAGCTTTGGAGTTATTCACCTACTCCTTCAGATAAGGGCCCTAAAATGATCACCTTATAGTCCTTTCATTCGATCATAACATAATCATGCAAAACAGTACATGATAAAGCACTCAATACTGTGTTCCTTTATGGACCTCTTGATACCCAAAGGTTTTGATTATCACTTGAGGACTTCAAACTTCTTGAGTTCTCTTCGAAGGCCATCTTGAGCTTGCCCCTGAGTTGTTGAACATTTTTATCTTTATCTCAATATCCAGATTCACTTAAAGGTTCTTGGTTTGAAATCTATATAACAATCCTATTGGGAGACTTTACATAACTATTATTTTCAGAGTTGATTGTTCCAATTTTATATTCATTTGTGAATGGTTCTATTGATGGTTTTAAAATTTCATTACTATCCTTTTCATTGTTCTTAAATTTGTCATCAAAAGATACATATAAGTTTTCTTCGACTCTATTTGTTTGTTATAAAAATTATATAAGCTTTACTTCATTTGGAATGTCCAATGAAGATCCCTTCATCAGCTTTCGGATCAAACTTTAATAAGGTGTCTTTGGTGTTTAAAATAAAAGATTTTGAGCCAAAATTTTAAAATATGATACTTTAGATTTTCTACCACAGAGTTCATAATGTTTATTCTCGGTTAATGGTTTTAATGATACACGATTAACAACATAATAAGCATAACATCTATCTCAGTCTACAAATTTGGTGGTAGGTTACTACTGCTCTGTAATGTTCTAGTGCATCCATGTAAATTTCAATTCTTTATTTCTAAACTTTTTTTTGAGGTTTTCTAGAAAAAAAATTATGACTCGTATCCTTTTCGTTACAAAATTCTTTGAAAAGCTCATTTTCAAGTTCTCCTCCACGATCACTTCAATTTTTTTTTAAAAAAATTCAATCTTTTAAATTTTGAATTCTTTAGCAAAATTTCTGAAATATTCAAAAGTGTTACTCTTATGCTTTAAAAAGAAAGTCCATGTATATTTTGAAAAATCATCCACAATTACAAAAGAGTATTTGTTATGATTTATTGATACTTGCATAGGACCAAATAAATCTAAATACAACAACAAATATTGTTTTGTTGAAATCTCATTTTTAGATTTAAATGAAAAAAAAACTTAGTCTACGAAACTAACATGCATCGCCAAATTATTAATTTCAAAAATTAATTTTAGGAACCCTCTTACAATATTATGTTTAGGTAATTTATGAATATTTTTGAAATTTACGTGACAAGAACATGTTTTTGCCATAGTCATAGATCATTAATAGCTGCAACTGAATAAAAACCATCATTACATTTTATTTTCATATTTCAAATATAGATGCTATAGTTTCTTACTCCTTCAAAAATAATATTTCCATTTTGATCAAAAATATTGCATATGCCTTTTCAAAAAGTTGTCATTCACAAAGTCAGCCGATGCTTAAAAGATTATATTTTAAATTTTCAGCTAAGAAAATGTTGGAAATTAAAGGAGAATTTGATATATTGACATATGATACGTCTCATTTTCCAATAATATAGTCTTTGGACTTATCTTCAAAGGTTAATGTTCCACCATCTATATAAGATATATTTGTTAGCATCTCGACATTTCCAGTCTTATCTTTGGATCATCCATTGCCGAGAATCCATTTCTCTATTTTTGTCATGATACTTGGAAAAAATATATTTAATTCATCTATACCAATTTCCTACATTAGGGTCCTAGGGTTAGGTTGAATGTAACCATACCTAAGACGGTTTGGTAAAACCATTATAAATGAAATTTCGATTATTATGAATTTTAGATATAAACTTACCTATGTAATTTTTGTTTGATTTTGGAACCCAAATTCTAATAGTCTTTATAATTTTCATCTTTAATTTACTATTCATATTCTTAGATTTTTTTAAAATCGGCATATAATGAAGCATATTTGATTTCAGATATTAGTTATTTGATTTCCTAAAACCTAAGACATTTTTATTATTAGTAGGTTTAGAAATGTTATTTAAATATCATAAGCTCTTATTTCCTTTATTGAACCTAGTAACATTGGTAGTTAACTTTTTTGATACGGTTTTTAAATTAATTATTTTGGAATTTGAAATTCCTAAGCAATACTTAAGTTCAAACAACTCTTTTAAAATTCTCATCTGTATATGTTTTTAGTTCTTTTTCTAAGAGCATTTTGAAATGCCGAATTTTCACAAGACTGATGTTATTTTACGAATTCCTCTTATAAAATAGTTTACTTATCTTTAAGCATTCCTATTTCAAGTTCTATCCTATTTAATTTTCTAATGTTTTCTTTATTTTATTTCTTTACTATCTTCTATTTATCATCTAGTGCCGTAGTGAGCTCTTAAAAAGAAAATAAAACGGCGCCTTATTAGTTGCCATGAAACATACATTTGCTCATCCTGAATGATTATTGTCTTCGAATGATGAGGACGAATATGAGTCATCCCTTGTAACTTGAATTGCATACTTCTTCATTTTGGAGATCTTTTCATATTTGTCCTTCTTGAGCTTCAGACGATCATTTCCATTATGATAGATTTTTTTTTCAATCAAAGCACTTGATTAAGGTTGAATTTCCAATAAATTGTTGTTGTTTCAAAAAAAAAATTCCTTTTTACAAATTATCAATACTCCTTAATCTTATGGTAATTCTTTACAATACAGGCTATATTATTTTCATCCAGTTTAGAGGCATCATCTTCAACCTAAAAAGCCAAACTACGGTTTATTTGGGCTAGTTCTTTTCTAGCTTATAGATTAGCTTAATATGACATTAAATTTTCCTGTAATTCTTCTACTATCAGATAGGAAATTTCATTTCCTTCTGCGATTAAAGAAATATTCCACTTCTAGTCATTTGTTAATGAATTTAAAATTTTACATGTTAGATCAAATTCAGTAAAATTGACTCTTAATTCCATTAAATCATGTTGTATACTTTCAACTAGTGAGTACATGTCAACAATACTTTCAAAGATTTTAAATTTGTCAAATGTCATGTGCGGTTTTACACATCATTTCTCTATAAAATTCATTTTTATCTAATGGACATAATAAAACATTCACGACTTTAGCACTGTTGGAGGCAGTGATTCGTTAAGCTACTGTTTATTGTCCAAGTACTCATATCAGCAATAGGTGATACAAACTGAGTTTGAATAGCTTGCAAGGTTTTAAGTCCGCTAGATTCCATCAATTCTCATAAGTGTAGCCCAAAATACATTATTAGACCCACTGAATAGTGGAGGGGCATGCAGTGGATTTTCCTTCCTAAAACATGTTACGATTCATGTTTGTGGTATTAAAAATATTTTTTAAAATTGTATTATAATTTTTAAAATACCTACTCTAATACCAAATGAAAGTGTATGTGTTTATACGGGTCTAAAAATAATATGGCGAAATATTAAACTTGTAGAGTATAATGGAGCTTAGATGAAAAGTATGTAAAATAAAGCAGTCACGCCATATTTTTAAAATGAGTTGGACATCTCACCCTATTTCCAGTCTTGAAGCTCTCCTTTCATATTTCACTAACCAAAAATTCCCTTTCATGTAAAGGAACATGTTTATAATGGCGCTAACTAAAGAGTCCCTCTATAAGATTTTTCTTTTGCCACCTAAATACAGACTATGACAATTGTTTGTGTCTTTGAACATAGATTTGTCAATTTTTCAACACAGTGGCCCAATAACCACAAATAATTTCTAGACTTGAATGCTTTAAAGTCAAAGAGATATTTTACAGAGGGAAGATCAAGAATAGTGAGCGCATGTAAGATTTCCTATAAACATTTACGACCATTATATAGTAAAAACTGATGCGAAGGAGAGTTGCAATCATGGCCAAAAAGGTAGAAGATATCAATAAAGAGTTGTATCCATGAAAGTAGAAAACAAATTGAAAAAACATGAACATTATAACAGTGAACGACGGTATAGGTCGACTAGACAAGAGATCAACATCGACCTTTACTCTTCAGCAGACGACCGTTGATATATCAAGCGATTGACCTTTGGTCATTTCCTACCTCTTTTATTTCAGTTTGTTAATCCCCTTTATATTTTTTTTTAAACTTTTCTTATGTATATATTTTAAATATTAATAATATTTTGAATGACTCAAAAATAAGAAGTAATAAGTTATGGATTGTTTACGTAGTTTTAACAAATTAAATCCTCAGATTTGGTTGTAGACTAATAAAAAACGTACTTTTTAAAGTCGATCCCAACTCTATTCCAACTTGATAAGAAACTCAAAATTTCTTAAATGTTCCATCACTTTGTTTACTTCTTCATATGGTCCTCTGTCCCTAAATTGTTATTTAATATCTGCACTTTCTAAGCGAACAAAATATTTCATTGTCCACATCAAAGTATAGGTTCTGACATTGTTTACCAATCTTTGATAAGTTGCCTTGGCATTCTTCAACTAAAATGGCATTACTTTGTAGTAGTACAGGCCTTTATCTATAATAAGCTGGTATGATTTCAATCAGGTTCGATTAAAGCAATCTGGTTGTGCCCTAAATACAGTCCATAAAGGTAAGTGGTTCATGGCCGCTTGTTGTGCGTACGAGCTGACCTATCCTAGGCAGGGGAAAATTATCTTTTGAGTGGAATTTGTTAATATTAGTGAAGTCTACGTAGGTTCTCCACTTTCAATTTATTTTCCTTACTAGAACTAGAATTTCTATCCATTTGGGACAATAAATTCTTTAATAAAGTCATTCTCCTTTAGCTTCTTCATGTAATGCGTTATATCTTTCTTGGTCAAGTGACTGTTTCCTTTGTCATACTAGATATGCATTTGGATAAATATTTAGCGCATGATGAATTATGATTGATCAATTATAATCATATTTGAATGAGTCTAAGAAAATACATCAGCTTTAATAAACTGGTTAATGCAAAGTGAGATTTCTTACTCAATGTCCAGTCTATTTTTATTATCTTTGTTGAGTCATTAGGGTCTAGTTGGACATCCTCTAACTCATCAACAGATTTGAGTTCTTAAAGTTTGTACACAATCTTGGATCCACTTCATCAACTGTAGGATCTACTGAAGTTTTGTTGCTTGGTCTTATTATACGTCTAGCATACCAAAACAGAGAATAATCAATTATAAACTCGTTGCACAAGTTTATAACTCAGATTTCCACTACACTGGAATTCTATAGTAATTATTATAACAATATGGATGTTGTAAATAAATTATAACAACAGCGTTATACTATTTTGAATAAATAGTATAACCAGAATAACAGATAGAATATAGAATAATGTATATAAATATACATTCAGACTAGAATTCTAACCGGATTATATCTTAAGGTCGTCGTAACGATTTCCTTAAGAATTTTATTTCAAAATTCTCCCAAGATACAACAGACGTATTCTGCTCGAGATTGTAATGAGTATATCACTCTGTGATTTGAATGTATAAGAACAGCAGTTAGAAGAGAGAAGATTCGAATCGGAAAAAATGAGTGAGGAAAGTGATCAGTTTTCCTCTTTATTTATAGTTGATTCGTATCCCTTCGAACGGTCGCTTCTGTACCCGTTTGTCCAAACGGTTGCGCCTGTTGCTTTTCATCGCACCTGCCTGCTGTTCGGCCGCGTCTCCTCAGTTGGGCCGCACCTGTTCGTTTTGCGCGTGCTTCAGAAGACGTGTCTCTTCAGTCTCCGTGTCCGTTTTTACCCGCCCGCTACTTCTCTTCATATTCCAGGCCCAGCCCAGTTTCAGCCGAAGCCCAAAAACTGTTAGACAATGGCCTAGCAAAAGAATGGTCATTTTAGACCCGTACCCGGCGCGGCCTGGCCCGGTTCGGTCGGACGGACAGACGGACGGCGGTGGCACGTGCGCGTGTGTGGTGGTGATGCATGATTTCCCTCCTCACAACGAAGCATACATTTAGGAGCCCCAGGCCCCCAACCTTCTCATGAGAAAACTATATATAAACCACTACAGCTTTCAATAATTTGAAGATGTGGGACTTTGTATATTTCATTCATCTTATTAAGGAATTCCAACAATCCCCCACATGAATGATAATATACATATCCCCCACACAAAGCGTAATATCACAGAGTATATATGGAATTTATGCTTTATCGTGGATAAGTAGATATTTCACTTTGAACTTTCCCTAGTTAAAACTTATCGGATCTACTTGGCTAATCGGTGAAATATTTCATCTTGAACCGTCGGCCTGTATTGTATATCCAGACAATAAGCTTTACGAAGCATTGATTCCCTTCTCATCCAATCTCTTGGTTGTGTTCATTTTGGTCCTGAACAATTTTTGGTTCTGCGAGTGTTTTAGAGAATAAAAGCCTTTTAATATTCTCATAGAGCCGACCCAGCTCACACTAACATAGATGATTGCAGCCATTAAGAGTATCCTACATATACCCCACTTGTTATTTTCAAGATACGGTCATCATCAAAAAACGTAATTTTAACCTTTAAATACTTCTGTAGGCATGCATTTATATTGTGCATCATAGGAATGGAGTTGGACCATGTCCAGACAAATGCATTACTTCTTGAGTTACTCATCACTGGTTTGCCTATTAATCCTAGTCCGTGAGATCTCCATTCGCTCGGATAGGTTTCCGTATAAGGTAAGTCTTGTTGGTTTAGGCTTTTAAACCCATTCCCCTCGATGCGCAGTCAATTTTCTCTCTTGATATACCTTTAGTAAATGGATCCCCTAGGTTATCATTTGTTCTCACATAATCAATGGAAATAGTTCCATTAGAGAGTAACTGCCTAACTGTGTTATGGCGGTGACGTATGTGTCGTAATTTGCCATTATACACAAAGTTTTTCGCTCTACTCAACGCTGTCTGATTATCGTTGTGAGTACATATGGCCGTCAGAGGTTTGGGCCAAAATGGAAAACTCAGATTCCATGATACTGCTGCTCCTGCAAGGGTAAAGACATAACCAATTGTGGATTTTGATTCCTCTGAATCTGCAATCCAGTTTGCATCACTATATCCTTCTAATACTGCAGGATATTTTCCATAATGTAAGGAAAAGTTAGTGGTATTCTTTAAATATCCCAACACTCTCATTAGTGCTTTCTTAGGAGACGGAACTGGAACTTTTGCCAAGCACCCCCACACTTTGAGGTATTTAAACTTGGTTTGTTTCCTTTCCATAACTCATATGGAATTGTAACCATTTTATTGTGGCAAATATGGTGATGTTTTTTGATGAATTGTTCTATTTTCTGCACAGAACAGTTCAAACGGTGATTCATATTCTCTACCTCGATCAGATCGCAATATCTTGATCTTTCTATTTAACCGATTTTCTACCTCAGTTTTGTAATCTTCAATTTTGGTAAATTTATGTATCCTAATCTATCATGCCATAGTAAAATATCGTGTTCAAGCACATAAGAAACTTCAATTTTATTAACAGCGCAATCAGAATACATAGTTTATTGCCAACAACGGCTACATTTGCCTTAAATAGGCCATTATGCTGAGAAATCGGACTCGTCCATTTCCATGTTGTCAACTATATTCGCCTCTGAGTTGCGTTCCTTCTTGTGTCTGCAATCTCTAGCGGCGTGTCCCATTTTGCCGCAAACCCAACATTCACCATTAAACTTCTTGGTTTGTTTGTTGTCTTTGGATTTGTTTTCAGGAGCTTTCCTTTTCTTCTGGAAATTCCTCTTTTTGTTTTTGGCCTTTGACCCTTCAGCCACAAATGCCTCATCGCTTTGTTTTGTTATTCCACGGTTATCTGCCTCAATTTTCAATCGGACAATGAGATCCTGTAAAGAGATTTCCTTCTTTTTATGCTTTAGATAATTGCGGTAATCTCTCCATGACCGCGGTAGTTTTCCCGTGATGGCTTCAACTAAAAACGATTCTCCAACCTTATGACCTTCCGCTTCGATTTCATGAATGATGATTTGTAATTCATGCAGTCGAGCGGTCACCGGTTTGGAGTCAACCATCTTGTAGTCCATGAATTTGTCTACAATGAATTTCTTAAGACTGATATTCTACGTCTTATACTTCGTGGTAAGTGCATTCCAGAGTTCTTTTGATGTCTTTAAAGGCTGATATACTTTGTATAGCACCTTGTCGAGACAATTCAAAATATAGTTTCTGCATAAAAAATCGGAATGCTTCCATGTATTCACCTATGCTTCCTTGCCTGGTGCAAGAATCGGTTCCTCCTCGTCGAGGTACTTTTGCAGACCGAGTGTGGTGAGATTAAACAACATCTGATTATGCCATGTCAAGAAATCATCACCATCTCCCTTGAACGGTTCAGGTCTGTTGTGAGTGGTATTCTTTGAAAATTCTACTGTTGTCATCTCTGTTTTAGTAAGAAAACAGTAAAATTCTTAAGATGTTATACGTGTATTATACCAAAACAGAGAATAATCAATTATAAACTCGTCGCACAAGTTTAGAACTCAGATTTTCACTACACTGGAATTCTGTAGTAATTATTATAACAATATGAATGTTGTAAATAAATTACAACAACTGTGTTATACTATTTTGAATAAATAGTATAACCAGAATAACAGATAGAATATAGAATAATGTATATAAATATACAATCAGACTAGAATTCTAACCGGATTATGTCTGAGGCCCGTCGTAACGATTTCCTTAGGAATTTTATTTCAAAATTCTCCCAAGATACAACAGACGTATTCTGCTCGATATTGTAATGATTATATCACTTTGTGGTTTTAATGTATAAGAACAGCAGTTTGAAGAGAGAAGATTCGAATCGGAAAAAATGAGTGAGGAAAGTGATCAGTTTTCCTCTTTATTTATAGTTGATTCATTTCCCTTCGAACGGTCGCGTTTGTTGCTTTTCATCGCACCTGCCCGCTGTTCGGCCGTGTCTCCTCAGTTGGGCCGCACCTGTTCATTTTGCGCGCGCTTCAGAAGTCGTGTCTCTTCAGTCTCCATGCCCGTTTTTACCCGCCGCTGCTTCTCTTCATATTCCAGGCCCAGCCCAGTTTCAGCCGAAGCCCAAAAACTGTTAGACAATGGCCTAGCAAAAGAATGGTCATTTTAGACCCGTACCCGTCCCGGTTTGGTTCGGTCGGACGGACGGCGGCGGTGCGCGCGCGCATGTGTGGTGGTGATGCATGATCTCCCTCCTCACAACGAAGCATACATTTGGGAGCCCCAGGCCCCCAACCTCCTCATGAGAAAACTATATATAAACCACTATAGCTTTCAATAATTTGGAGATGTGGGAGTTTGTATATTTCATTCGTCTTATTAAGGAATTCCAACAATCCCCCACATGAATGATAATATACAAATCCCCCACACAAAGCGTAATATCACAGAGTATATATGGAATTTATGCTTTATCGTAGATAAGTAGATATTTCACTTTGAACTTTCCCTAGTTAAAACTTATCGGATCTACTTGGCTATTAGGTGAAATATTTCATCTTGAACCGTCGGCCTGCATTGTATGTCCAGACAATAAGCTTTACGAAGCATTGATTCCCTTCTCATCCAATCTCTTGGTTGTGTTCATTTTGGTCCTGAACAATTTTTGGTTCTACGAGTGTTTTAGAGAATGAAAGCCTTTTAATATTCTCATAGAGCCGACCCAGCTCACAATAACATAGGTGATCGCAACCATTAAGAGTATCCTACATATACCCCACTTGTTATTTCCAAGATATGGTCATCGTTAAAAAACATAGTTTTAACCTTTAAATACTTCTGTAGGCATGCATTTATATTGTGCATCATAGGAATGGAGTAGGACCAAGTCCAGAAAAGCATTACTTCTTGAGTTACTCATAATTGGTTTGCCTATTGATCCTAGTCCGTGGGATCTCCAGTCGCTAGGATAGGTTTCCGTATAAGATAACTCTTGTTGGTTTAGGCTTTTAAACCCATTCCCCTCGATGCGCAGTCAATTCTCTCTCTTGACAAACCTTTAGTAAATGGATCCGCTAGGTTATCATTTGTTCTCACATAATCAATGGAAATAGTTCCATTAGAGAGTAACTGCCTAACTGTGTTATGGTGACGACGTATGTGTCGTGATTTGCCATTATACACAAAGTTTTTCGCTCTACTCAACGCTGCCTGATTATCGCAGTGAGTACATATGGCCGTCAGCGGTTTGGGCCAAAATGGAAAACTCAGGTTCCATAACACTGCTGCTCCTACAAGGGTAAAGACATAACCAATTGTGGATTTTGATTCCTCTAAATCTGCAATCCAGTTTGCATCACTATATCCTTCTAATACTGCAGGATATTTTCCATAATGTAAGGAAAAGTTAGTGCTATTCTTTAAATATCCCAACACTCTCATTAGTGCTTTCTTAGGAGACGGAACTTGAACTTTTGCCAAGCACCCCACACTTTGAGGTATTTAAACTTGGTTTGTTTCCTTTCCATAACTCATATGGAATTGTAACCATTTTATTATGGCAAAGGTGATGTTGTTCGATGAATTATTCTATTTTCTGCACAAAACTGTTCAAATGGTGATTCATATTCTCTACCTCGATCAGATCTCAATATCTTGATCTTTCTATTTAACTGATTTTCTACCCCAGTTTTGTATTCTTCATTTTTGGGAAATTTATGTATCCTAATCTATCATGCCATAGTAAAATATCGTGTTGAAGCACATAAGAAACTTCAATTTTATTAACAGTACAATCAGAATACATAGTTTTATTGCCAACAACGGCTACATTTGCCTTAAATAGGCCATCATGCTGAGAAATCGGACTCGTCCATTTCCATGTTGTCAACTATATTCGCTTTTGAGTTGCGTTCCTTCTTCTGTCTGCAATCTCTAGCGGCGTGTCCCATTTTGCCGCAAACCCAACATTCACCATTAAACTTCTTGGTTTGTTTGTTGTCTTTGGATATGTTTTCAGGAGCTTTCCTTTTCTTCTGGAAATTCCTCTTTTTGTTTTTGGTCTTTGACCCTTCAGCCACAAATGCCTTATCGCTTTGTTTTGTTATTCCACGGTTATCTGCCTCAATTTTCAATCGGACTATGAGTTCCTGTAAAGAGATTTCCTTCTTTTTATGCTTTAGATAATTGCGGTAATCTCTCCATGACCGCGGCAGTTTTCCCGTGATGGCTTCAACTAAAAACGACTCTCCAACCTTATGACCTTCCGCTTCGAGTTCATGAATGATGATTTGTAATTCATGTAGTTGAGCGGTCACCGGTTTGGAGTCAACCATCTGTAGTCCATGAATTTGTCTACAATGAATTTCTTAAGACTGATATTCTACGTCTTATACTTCGTGGTAAGTGCATTCCAGAGTTCTTTTGATGTCTTTAAAGGCTGATATACTTTGTATAGCACCTCGTCGAGACAATTCAGAATATAGTTTCTGCATAAAAAATCGGAATGCTTCCACGTATTCACCTCTACTTCCTTGCCTGGTGCAGGAACCGGTTCCTCCTCGTCGAGGTACTTTTGCAGACTGAGTGTGGTGAGATAAAACAACATCTGATTCTGCCATGTCAAGAAATCATTACCATCTCCCTTGAACGGTTCAGGTCTGTTGTGAGTAGCATTCTTTGAAAATTCTACTGTTGTCATCTCTGTTTTAGTAAGGAAACAGTAAAATTCTTAAGATGTTATACGTCTAGTATAGCAAAACAGAGAATAATCAATTATAAACTCATCGCACAAGTTTATAACTCAGATTTCCACTACATTGGAATTCTGTAGTAATTATTATAACAATATGAATGTTGTAAATAAATTACAACAAAGCGTTATACTATTTTGAATAAATAGTATAACCAGAATAACAGATAGGATATAGAATAATGTATATAAATATACAATCAGACTAGAATGTCACTGCGATCTACTGCAGACCATAGCGAAAGTCATATGTGCCACTGAGAGTCAACAGCCTGCGTTTGATTTTATATCGGTAGATGCCTATGGTAACATAGCGAAAGTCATGTGTGCCGCTGAGAGCCAACGGTCTGTGTTTGATTTTACATCGGTAGACTGTGACCTGTGTGGGAGTGGAGAAGTTTCATTTTTGACAGCGAAAATCGAGGGCGTTGATGCCTATAGTTACATAGACTTTTGCTGTGATGGCAACGTAACCCTACAATTAACTGCGATCTGTTGTGGGTTCCATGGCATAATCGAGGGACGTGGAGTGCCTACAGTTACATGGACTTTTGCTGCGATGGCAAGGTAACCCAGGATGTAACTGCGACCATGGATGGGGTGATGATTTCTAGAGAATTCTCACCAAAGATATTTCCTCTATTTTAAAAAAAATGTCTTCGGCATTTTCAATAAAATTATTTTCCAAGTATTTTCACTGGATATTGAAAATGGGTCTGCTAAGTACTTATAGATTTTCAGTCCTACGCCTGATCGACGTATGACCGAATTTCTGTGAGAATAAGGATGGACTGGTTGAGACATCGAGTTATAAGAAGTATTTTTTTAAAAAGCCATTTTAATAGTATTATGTGAATTTGAAAGTATTTCTACAAAAACTATTGAAGTAATATTATATAGATTTTTAAAGTATTTTGAAAATGATCAAAGAAAATTTATCTGATTCTAAGCATTTTAATAATTCTAGCTTCGTTCCTTTTCGAGGACGAAAAGATTCAAAGGGGAAGGAAAGTGACAACTCGGGTTTTTAATGTCTGATAATTGGGTAATTACCTAATTTATTTTTGAAATATTAATATTAATTAGTCAAACAAATAAATTTTGATAATGGAAATATCTGAACAAAAATAAATTGATTCGAAACTATAACATATATTGAATTATAAAATCTATGAATATGGTAAGTCCCATAGAAATAAAGTATGTATATAAACTCCACAATTTAAATGAAGATGAAATATCAATAATAGTAAAAAAAATGAAATACATATAAGCTTATAATGTTTAACATGTATATACGCATATCAATGTATATATATAAATGTGTGTGTGCGTGTATGTATGCCCATATGAAAATCAAATACAAGGAAGTTATATAATTGAGAATATATATATGTACATGTATAATGACAAAAATGAACACAAGTAAATATATGAAGAATGTGTGTAAAATGATGATAGGAATATACATAAGTAAGTGTATATGTGGAACATATAAATGTATATAACATGGGTGTATTTAAAAACATATTGGAATGTATAAGTATACTTATATGTATATAGGTTATATAAAATAATGATGGTGGAAAATGTAGATATATTGGTGAATAAATATTAATATGTATGAATATGAATATATATGTTCATGGTGATAACAAATGCAAGTGCAAATACATACATACAAACAAATGAATATATATTCATACATCAATTCACATAAATACTTATAGACATATAGGGAGGCATCATGATGAAGAAACTCCAACTCAAGCCACAAAAATAGCAAATCAAAACTTTTTATAAAATCAAATCAATTGTATTCAAATCAGGTCAGTGTTGAAAAAAAATACATATACAAATAAAAGAAACACAAGACGGAGACTTACTGTACAAGTATGTATATTTACCCTCTCCCTATAGCTTGCACAATACACTTCCACTCCCTATAAATGTACTTATCACTGCCTTGTCACTTGTCCACGCATATCACTTTAGTCAAAAAAATATAGTACAGCTGCCATTAAGAAATCAAAGAAGAAGAATTATGTGCTCTGTTCAAAAGAAAAAAAAGGCGAGTAAAACCCATTTCCTCATTTATCTTAAACCTCGAATGAAGAGGCATATGCATGTAAATTTGGATAAACTCGAATACCTTGGTATGTAATCATGTGTTAAGGTATTCTATACTTTTATAGATGGTATGAACAGGTTTAACATCCTGTAACTCCAGAAGAAAACCCACTGTGCTTTTTTTCTCCTCTGTTTCTAGTTCCAGTTTTACTGTTTTAATTTAAATTCAAGATCATTTAATTTAACCTTTGTTTAGACTTAAAATTTAAATGAAGCTTGTTTGTTTCATTTCAAACTTTAGTTTTGTATTTTAATTAAGTCGGAATAATATTAATATGACTCTGGAAACCAAATTAACTGACCAAGATAAAAAAATAAGTGCAATTTAAATATCATAATTTATTGTGTCAGGGTTAGGATCTGAACCAACATTTAAAAACATGAATTTTAAAACTAAAATCAATATTTTGGTGTGGAAATGAGGGTGCAGTTCTTGTGTAAACTCAAAATGGAAATCTGAGATTTTCTGGCGATTTAAAGGTTCGTAGGGGCTGGGATCTTGGGTGATGATGGAGGAGTGATTGTAGTTGATGGGAAAATTGCCTGTTTGTGATGCAATTCATCGAGGACGCAACGATGGTGAATTCTTTTCTGTAACCCTAGTTTTTAACTAGGCTAATTGATTTAGTCGGCATGGCTTCTATGATTGATCGAGTGTAGTGGGGTTTGAAGAGATGAAAGTGTGGTTATTGACGAGATTATGGCCAGAGTTGCAGCACTTCTGATGCTCGGAGGAGCTTGTTCGAGGCATTGCCAGGTTTTGCTTTGGGTTCCAGGTTTTGGTTTGAGTCTCGATTTGGATTTCGAGATGATGGTGGCGATCTGATGATCGTGGGATGGTACGTGGATGGTTGCCGAGGTGATGAAGCCTCGGTGAATGGCCGGAGTTGATCAGAGTCACGGTGTATGTGCACCGTGCACCTTTGTTTTCTGGTGAGATTTGGGTTGAACCAGGAAAAGTTTACTCGAGTGGTTCCTGTGTTTTGCTCGGAGTGGTTTTGTTTTGGACTCGAAACAGTTGATCTTGGCCTCGGGTCATTTGCATTTGTTACAGGTTTTTGTAAAACCTGTCTGTTTAAATTTAAACAGAATTTTGAAATTTGTGTGATGACCCGGAATTTGAAAGCAATATAAATTTAATAATCTGAAATAAAAATAAATTGATTTGATTAGCTTTGTAATAAGATTTGAATTAATTTAATAATCCAATAAAATAAATAGTTAATAGATAGATTTTATCTTTTTAAATCTAATAAATTGTTTACTATTTATTATATATATAGAATATTGTATATATTGTGAATAGATATTGCTTTAAATTTAATTAATAAGTAAATCCTGTTTTCTATAAAATATAATCTTTAGTAAATTGGGAATTATGATTTTATTTAAAAGTTAAACTTTTAAAAGGTTAATTAATAAATAAAATAGGATTTTTAAATAGATAAGATAAAAATTTAATTTGTTGAAATTAATTTATTTGATATAAAGTTTTTAAAGGTATGTAATAAATAACTAAATAATTTTGAAATACATAAGATAAATGTTGAAATGATTTAAAATATTTTTAACTCAAGTTTAATTTTAAATAAATAACAATAAGGTTTATTTTGATTTTCTTTTAAATATAATGTGATAAAATAAATAATTTATTAATAAGAAGGCAATTTCTTTTATAAATTATTTATAGTTATTAAATGTTTTTATTTTTAAAAAAAATATAATAATACATTGTTTTAACAAATAAATTTTTAACAAAAATAATTGGTTTTCAAAATTTAGTTGTGTAGTTATATTTGTAAATAAACTGGATTTCAGAATTTAATTTGAACTTGAATTCAAAGCTTTGAAAACTAAAGTGTAAATGTTTTTAATTTGTTTTTATTTTGAAATATTTGTATAAACTTTATTTTATAAATTAAATTGGATTTATTCATTTTAAAATTTATCTACATGTTAACTAATTTATTAAACATAGGTTTTTATTCATCTTATAATAACATACTAAATAAATACTAATTAACTTTTAACTATAAATACTAATTACTCTTAAGAGACAAGTGTAAGAATATTAAGACACATATAACACATGTTAGTAAATAAACTAAGGAAATTGACAAATGTAAAATTTTAAACAAGTGTCATTTAATTTGGTTTTCTTTTATTTATTTATTTTAATAAAGTTTAATTTCAGCTTATAAAACAAATCTCCTTCTTCATTTCTTTCTTTTTTCTAAATCAAAAGCCAAACATAAATCTTCAAACCAAAATGCAAAACAAATCTGAAAAGAAAAATAAACACTTCCCTTGAAACCTGAAATTTCCTCAAATCCAATCTGAAACAAATGCTCAGTTCAAACC
The DNA here is from genome assembly GCA_030765085.1 of Allium cepa. Classification (NCBI taxonomy): domain Eukaryota; kingdom Viridiplantae; phylum Streptophyta; class Magnoliopsida; order Asparagales; family Amaryllidaceae; genus Allium; species Allium cepa. Next base: position 380,509,102 of record CM060932.1, read on the forward strand.
TGAAGTTCAATCCTCAAACCAAAGTTTAAAACCTGTAATGCATTTCAACAGATCATATCCCTGTACCATTTTCAAAATGTTTGCAAACCTGTACATTTTTTTAATGCAATCTGGACATTGTTCTCTACATACAATCTAAGCACTAAAGCATTTTCAAACAAAAGCAACTGCATTTTCATCAAAAGCATACCTGTAATTTTCAAATCAAGGAGCAAGCGCAGATTTTAAATCAAGCTTTAAGCTTCAGTAACTCAAGTCTTCTAAGCAATCCCAGTTTTAAAAAGGGCTACTGCATATCTAGTTCTAAAAATCAAAACAACTTTCAAACAAAATGAAGGCTCTGCTCAACAAATTTGCAGGGTGAGTAACTTTATTTTTAAAATAAAAATTAGTATAAATTTCTGGTTGCATGTTTGTGATGATTAGATGAATGTGTTATGTGAACCTGCTATGTGTATATATATGTGAGATATATGTTTCTGTTCAACAGAATTTACTCTGTTTAATATTCCCTGATTCGTGTTATTTTTAAATTGAGTTCAATTCTCTCTGTAAACAATTATTATTAGACCTTCTTTACGAAAAAGATGTTGAATTAACATAGATTAAGGTTTAAAACTTAATTTAATTAAATTAGAAACTTGAGTATCTCTGTATATCTTTAAATATCAGTGCATTGTTTTTAAAACATAAATGTTCAAACTATGAAATTTAAAGATTCAGTATTAGAGAATGAATTCATAAATCAAAACATGATTTTTAGGACAAAAATTAGGGTTTTTAGTAAAAGGGGTATGGTACAGTTCTGTGAAGAACAGAAAAGGGGAATTTTGGGTTAATGGGTGATCTAAGCATTTTAAGGTGTCGGGGTTCTTCTGGTAGGTGGAGGAGCAGTCATTGATGATTGGAAAAATGTGTGAAGTTGATGCAAATCAACATGGGGACTGTGGTGGTGATTTTCTTCCTGAAGCCCTAGTTAAGTTAGGTAATTTAGTTTTGGTCAGTTCTACCTGAAGGAGTGATCGAGTTGAACAAGATTGTGGGGAAAATTAGTAGGTTGGTTGATGAACATGTGGCCGGAGTCGTTGCCATTTCGATGGTCAGAAGGTGAAGGATGTGGGTGTTACAGGTTTGGGGGTGAAACCTGTTTTCTACTGTTCCAGGTTTTGAGAAGGCAACTCAAATTCAATTTTGTGTTTTGGAAGGAGAATCTGAGGGTGGAGGTTGATCGTGGGGTTGGTTGTCGATGTCAGGAAGTCACCGGAGGTGGGTGATGGTGGCTGAAGGCACGGTACACGTGCACCGTGCAAATTACTGAGTTCTGATAACATTGGGTACTGCAGAGTTTTGAACTCGAGTAATACTCGAGTGTTTGCTATGTTTTGCCCGAAGAAATGGGTCTGATGACTCGAAGCATTATTATGTTGGCTCGGGTATTTGTAGTATTACAGTTTTTTTTTAAAACTGTCTGTAGTTTAAATTTAAATCAAAATTTAAATGAATAAGTTGTTATGATAAGATTTAAACAAAGTTCAAATCTGCAGTATGAATTATAGTTTCAAAGAGTTTGAAATCTTATAATTTTTTAAAATTTGAAAGTGGTTTTCAGTTTTAAAATAAAAAAAGAAAAATATATAAAACCTGACAGTTTTTCTGGAAATTTAATTTCATTTTGAAATATAAAACTTAATTTAAAATTAGCAGTTTGAATTTAAATTTTAGTCAAGTTTTCTTAAGATCTTTGAATCTTCAGGTTTTAAAAAAAAATGAATTTGTATTTTAAATAAGAGTTTTAAAATCAAGGTTTAATTCAAAAAGTTCAATTCAAGTTTAAATTCAAATGATTTAAATAAGGAATGGGTTGAAATGTATTGAATTTAAAATCTGGATATTTGAATAAGTTTTAAATTTTGAATGTTTTCAAACAAGTTTAATTTAAATTGTTTATTAGAAATAAATTTGTTTTCAAACAAATATTTTAATTTGATTTTCCCTTTGAATGAAGACATTATAAAAAGTTTATAAAAGAAACTTAAATTATTTGATAACTGGAATTTGAAATTTAAATGGTAATGTACTTTAAACTAAATTTCAAATGAAATTAAGCAAATTAGTGAAAGACTTATCTTATATAAGTTTTAATTTATTTACATTTATTTAAAGGAATTTAAATGGAATTTAAATTGGTTAATGCTTAAAATAAATATCATTTTGAACTTTAGATTCAAAATGAAATTTGAATTTCAATTTAAAAATGAAATGTTCCATGTACACTTTAATATTAATAAAATTATTAATAAGGAATGGATTATCTTAGAAAAAGTAATTAAAGAATTAATGATAGTTAATGATGGTCATTAACTAAGGTTTATTTAGTAATTAATTAATATGATTAATTTTTAATAATTAATTAGATTAAATAATAAATGATAATAAATTGTGAAATTTATTTAAGTCTAATTGCTTAAATAAAAGTAATTAAGACATTAATTACTTAATGTAATTAATGGAGTTTAATGCGATTGGTTTAGATTAATTAATTTTAAACACTGGATTGATAATAATTACCTGATATAATTAATAAAGTAGAATTACTCGATGAAGTAATTAAAGATAATTACTAGATGTAATTAGTGGATAATGTTGGGATTGTAAAAGTAATTTGGATTAAATTATTTTGTATAATAAATCAAGGGATTAATTCAGAAATTAATTAAGGGGTAATTAATTTGATAAGTAATTAATGGTAGTTAATTAAAGAATGAGATTAATCAAATGTGATTAATAATTATGGTTTAAGAGAGATTAATTACTGAAAATAATTAATTTAATTGAGTAATTAATTAAATAAAATTAAGAAACATTAATTAATATAATTAATGATGTAATTAAGAATGATTAATTAAGATTAATTAATCTGTTGGGCGTGTTTCCACCCATGAGTTTCCATCCTTGCCGAACCAAAGGCCATCCGGTCAAGCTCCATCCGGTCGCAGGCCTCACCGGACCAACACATATACACTCCCCCACCGAACCACCCATCACCGGACCAAGCTCCATGCCGAACCAACACCGCCTTCATGCCGAACCAACACCTCTAAATCCACTACCGAATGAACCTCCAAACCAACTAACACCGATCCACATCTCATCACCACCGAACCAACTGCCTTACACCCCTATGCCGAACCAACCTACCACCGGACCACATCCCTACCGAGCCCAAACATCTCTTCCCTACCGGACCAAACCCCAACCTTCTCCAAGCACGGCCGAACCAAAGCTTCGCCGAACCAGAACGCTGCCAGGCCAGATTGCTTCAGTCCAGGCCCACCAGCAGCTATATACATCCAAGACCCCTGCCCCCAGCCTCACTCTATAAATAGAGGGGCAATGGTACAACAATGGCAGACAAGTTTGAGAGCTCAAGCACAGAAGGAACTTTCAAACAACTTTCATATACTTGTATACAAAGCTTTGTACTTGTAATCTGAAAGAAAAGAGAGAATAACATATAAAGTGGACGTAGGCATGTTATGGCCGAACCACTATAAATCTGCGTGTCTTTTACAGTTTAGCCCCTATTTTTTATATATTTGCATAAATCACCCAAACCGCTAAGAACAACATAAAATCAACTAAATCATACGACTTTGAGGTGTTTGTCCATTTTTTGTGCAAACATTTTTGGTGCTTTCACTGAGAACTTCGAACCCGAAGCTTCAAGCTTCCCCCACTCAGCCTTCTTCCTAACAGCATCGCTTAGTGCCTGGACAACATGACTTCCAAGCAGAGAAAGGGAAAGAAAATCGCAACTAGCAGCATTCCGGATCCAGTAGTCACAGATCAAGAGAATCATCCCATTCCAACAGCAGTACCAAACGAGGATCAGACAAACCCGACAGCCCCTGCCACAGAACAACCGGCAGCAATTACTAGGGCAAACCTAGACAGGGTTGTGGTTGAAGTGACTAACCGCTTCGCATCCAAACAAGAAGCTTTGGTGAACCAACTCATGTCACGCTTGAGGGATGCCGGAGAATCCAACCGCAACACTGAATCATGGGGTGAGTCTCAATCTGGAGGATCTCGGAGACAACAAAGGTCTTTCCTCTTCGAAGAAGCTATCAACAGGAACAACAATGATAGGGGCCGCGCCCGGACTCAGCCCGAACTCCGACTCGAGGAAGCACTTGGAACCGAACCCAATGGGGGAGGCACCAGGCGAGGGTCGGATGTAGCTGAGCCAGTCATGCTGCCTAATCATAGAAACCCCGCTGAACGGAGCCGAGCTAGAACCCAGCCCGAAGTTGACCCCATGGAAATGCTCGAAACAGAACCCCACAGGGGAAGATCAAGGCAGGGGCCAACTGTAGCTGGTCCTAGCATGCATTCGAGCAGCCAAAGACAGCCACTGGATAACGTCAGAAGTGATAGACTATACCATCCCTACAGGTCATCCGGACGAGATCGATCCCGCAGGGAAGAACCAAGCTCATTCTTGTCCGCTCCAAATTCTGATGAAAGAATGGCACGATTATTCAGGGAATGCGTTCGACGGGAACAAAGGGATCGAGAGATAGGCGCTAGGGTAACCAGCCCTTTCACCCGCGACATCGAAACCGCCATCACCCCTCGAGAATGGAAAATGCCGACGATGGAACCGTACAAGGGAACTTCCGACCCCGTTGTACACTTGCAGAGATACACACAGCATATGCTCATGAGTGGAGCAACGGAAGGAGTGTTGTGTAAATGCTTTCCGCTATTCCTAGCAGACCTAGCTACCTCCTGGTTCTGCCATCTACCCCAAGGATCTATCAGCTCATGGGAGATGTTGAAAGAAAAGTTCATTAGCCAGTTCCGCATTCATGTGGAACAACCCAAGGATGCTTATTCTCTATCTACTGTCAAACAGAAATCCGGAGGAACACTGCAACAATATCTAACCCGGTTCAACGCCGCAGCGGCCGCAGTCCAAGATGCTGATGAGAAACTCACCCTAATGGCCCTCTGTAGTGGTGTGCACCCAGATACTAAGTTTGCTAGAAGACTAACTAAAGAAAAACCAGCTACCTTGCCTGATTTCTTCCATGAAGCTGGGAAGTACATGAGACTCGAAGAGGCTGCCACTGAAAAGCAGACAGGACCACAGGCTAAGAAGGCTCATGGAAACGCCCCCGCCGCAGCGAAGGACATTCGGAGAAACGACTCCAGAGACAATGCAGGGGGCAAGAAGGGAGAAAAGCGCTTGTACCGACCAGGACTGAGATTTGACGCTTACACTCCCTTGAATGAAACAGTCGAGAACATCTTCCTGGCCACCCAGGACGAACTTACATACAAGCGCCCCCGTACAAGAAAGGTTCAGATCGCGCAATCCAGTCCGGAAAATTGTGTCGTTTCCACGAGTCTCATGGGCACGATACCAATGAATGCCGCCATCTCCGAGACCTAATTGAAGAACACGTCAGGAGAAAGAGGCTGGAATGCTATGTAAAGGGCCAGGACAGGACTTCAGCTCCCGCCAAGGAAAACACAGGGCAGCTCCACCCAGAGACAGGCGGAGTAAATCGCAACACCATCGGTTCCAGCCAAGAGAAGATAGTGGTCCGTACAATATCAGAAGGGCCACACATCGCCGACAAGAGCTGGGCAGAAATGGAAAGATATGGAAACTCACTCAGAAGCGAGGGAGACTGCGTCAATTCTGTTATGGAAGAACGCCGCCCTAAGCGGAAGGAAAATAATGACATCACATTTAGTGGGCGCGACCTAGAAGGAAGGCAATACCCTCATATGGATCCTATGATCATCTCTGCATGGTTCGGCCCAGCTGAAGTTTTTCGAATCTTAGTAGACACTGGAAGCTCAGTGAATATTCTGTTCAAGCATGCTTTCGACAAAATGAAGCTGTCAATGAAGGACGTGTCTCCTTGCAACAAACCGCTATATGGTTTCACTGGAGAAGCAAAGATGCCCCTCGGACAATTGGATCTCTTTGTTGAATTGGGAAGTCATCCCCGCTCCGCCGTTCGGAAACAAACATTCGTGCTAATAGACAACCACTCGGCCTACAATGCCTTTTTGGGAAGACCAGCCTTGTCCGACTTCCAAATTGTCCTCGCCCCATGGTGCCTGAAGATGAAGTTCCCAACGGATAATGGAGTGGGAGAAGTAGAAGGGGATCAAGACGCCGCTCGGGACTGCTATGTAACCGAACTTCGCAATAATCGCAGGAGAGATAAAGGGAAAAATGCAGAGACTATTCTCTGCATGAAAAGCTTGGAAGCATAGCAACTAAAGAAAGCCCCTCCTCTTCGGTATACCAGTGATCCTTTCAATGAATTAGACCCCAGAGACAAAGAGGAGGAGGCCACCGCCGAGCCTGCAGAGGCTATGGAATTCGTATCTGTAGACAAACGCGACCCAAGTAAACTGCTGAGAGTCGGATCTCAGTTAAAAGAGAATTAAAGAATCAACTCATTGATTTTCTTCGCCACAACATGGATGTATTTGCATGGATGCACGCTGATATGACTGGAATCTTGCCAGACATAGCATGCCACACACTAAACATCGATCCTACCAAGGTACCGGTAAAGCAAAAGAAGAGAAGTATGGGGGCAGAACAATCAGCATCCCTCGAGGAAGAAGTAAAGAACTTACTTTCCAATGACTTCATACGTGAAGCCATCTACCCGGAATGGATCGCCAACCCGGGTACTGGTAAAGAAAGCTAATGGGAAGTGGCGAACATGCATTGATTTCTCCAACTTAAATGACGCTTGCCCGAAAGACTGCTTCCCACTCCCCTGAATCGACCAACTCGTGGACAGCACTGCCGGACACGAACTTTTATCCTTTATGGACGCATACTCAGGATATAACCAGATCCCTATGCACGCCCCCGATCAAGACCACACTAGCTTCATCACTGACCGAGGGTTGTACTGCTACAAGGTAATGCCATTTGGACTTAAAAACGCCGGAGCTACTTATCAGCGCCTCGTCAACAAGATGTTTGCAGAACTGATAGGGCGAACTATGGAAGTTTATGTGGATGACATGCTGGTAAAATCGAGGAAAGCCAACGACCATATAAACCACCTGGACGAGATGTTTCAAGTACTTTGCCAATATGGAATGAAGCTGAACCCTCTAAAGTGCTCCTTCGGAGTATCATCGGGAAAGTTCCTGGGATTCATCGTTCATGCCAGGGGGATTGAAGCAAACCCCGAACAAGTCCGAGCTTTACGAGATATCAAGACACCATCTACTCGAAGAGAGATGCAAAGCCTAAACATGAAAGTGGCCGCCCTGAGTAGGTTCATCTCTAAAGCAACCGACAAATGCATCCCTTTCTTCGAAGCTCTAAAGAAAGACAAAGGAAAGTTTGAATGGACTGACGAATGCTCGACAGCCTTCCTTAACTTAATCGGACACCTCCAGAGACCACCGGTACTTTCAACTCCAAATGAAGGCGAGGAACTATACCTATACCTTGCTGTATCATCCCACGCTTTGAGCGCTGCTTTGGTGAGAGAAGACAACCGCACGCAGCGACCCGTATACTTTGTAAGCAAGAGATTCACAGGGGCAGAAGTCAGATACCCTAAACTTGAAAAGCTAGCATACTGTTTGCTTATCACGTCGCGGAAACTGCGACACTATTTCCAGTCTCATTCCATCAGAGTTTTAACCGATCAACCGCTAAGGCAAGTGCTCCATCGCCCCGACACTTCTGGGCGATTACTTAAGTGGTGCATCGAACTAAGTCAATATGATATCACTTACCATCCTCGCAACGCTATCAAGGGGCAAGCCATAGCTGATTTCATTGCCGAATTCACTACTAGCGAAGGTAAGGACCAATCTGAAATAGCAGAAGATATCAAGTGGAATCTCTTCGTAGATGGAGCGTCGAACGAACAAGGCTCGGGGGCAGGTGTTGTGATAATCACCCCCAGGGGAAAGAAGCTGCACTACGCCCTAAGATTGGAATTCGCTGCCACCAACAATGACGCAGAATACGAAGCAGTGATAGCCGGATTAGAACTTGCACTGAAAATTGGAGTCAGTTCTTTATGTCTCCATAGTGATTCTCAACTTATTGTAAATCAAATACTGGGAGAATTCCAGACTCGAGGAGAACGACTCATAGCGTATCTAAAGAAGACCAGGCTACTGCTTAATCAATTAGATCACTATTTAATCAAACACATTCCCCGAGAAGAGAATCAAGAGGCCGACGAACTAGCAAAACAAGCTAGCATGAAGGACATCACTATTTTCGGAGCATTAACCATCTCAAAACAGCTGGCACCAAATTTCGAGCAAGTAAATCTGATAGCTGCAACCGAAGAAGAAACATGGATGACCCCTATCCGAGAATACTTACAAAACGGCACCCTACCCGATGGGCGAAATGAAATTAAGAAAATTCTAAGGAAAGCTTCCCGCTACACAATGCAAGAAGGCATCCTCTATCAGCGCGGCTTCTCTAACCCCTTATTGAGGTGCGTTGCTGGAAGAGAAGCCAAGGAAATTCTATCCAATATCCATCAGGGAAGTTGTGGAGACCACACCGGAGGGCAGACCCTAGCAAAAAAGATACTCCGATATGGGTATTTCTGGCCCACTTTAAACAAAGATGCCTTAGACTTCGTCAGAAGATGCGACAGATGTCATAAATTTGCTAAGATTCCTCGACTACCAACCAATGAAATTACTCAGATGACCAGCCCTTGGCCCTTCGCAATATGGGGAATTGACTTAATTGGCGAACTGCCGATGGGCCGAGACGGGGCCAGACATGCTATAGTGGCAGTTGACTATTTCACCAAATGGGTGGAAGCGGAGCCTATGAATAAAATATCTTCAACTAAAGTTATAAACTTCTTGATCAAAAACGTTCTGTGCAGGTACGGGGTTCCACTCAGAATCATATCAGACAACGGGCTTCAATTTGACAGCGAGGAATTTGCCGACTGGTGCCAAGAGCACGGAATTCATAAGGGCTTCTCATCCGTAGTTATCCCCAAGCAAATGGACAAGTCGAAGATGTCAACAAGATTCTCAAGACTCTAATCAAGAAGAAGCTTGAAAAGTCAAAAGGCGCGTGGGTGGACGAACTTCCTACAGCACTATGGGCCTACCGCACTTCTTTCAGAACATCAACAGGGCATACTGCGTTCTCTTTGGCATACGGATCAGAGGCCATGCTCCCGGTCGAAACTATTGTACCTTCCCACCGTAGGATCCACTACAACCCCGAAGAAAACGAAGAACTCCTCCACATGTCTTTGGATCTAATTGAGGAGAGAAGAAATGATGCAGCACTCAAAGCAGCGGCTCACAGACGAAAAGTGGCAGCACTATACAACTCCAAAGTCAAACATCGCAGCTTACAAGAAGGAGATCTTGTCCTCAAGCGAATCTTTCCGCGCCCAGGAGCGCTGGATCCAATCTGGGACGGAGCATATGTAATTCATAAAGATCTCCACAACGGAGCTTATATTTTGTCAACAGTGGACGGAGAGGTGTTCCAGAGGGCATGGAACATCCGACACCTCCGTCGATACTTTTCTTAACTTGTACTACCCATATGAAGTGAATTAACAAAGAGAATCTGTGGACGTAGGCATTTTTGTGCCGAACCACTTTAAAAAACTTTGCTCTTGTTAACTTGTTCCTTTATATCTTGGCTACTTGTTATGCTTTATCCTTTGCTGTTGAACAAAATCCTTTGCAGATGACATTTTAATTCAGAGCTTCACAACACAACTCCACCTGGACAAAATCTAACAGGTACGCTACGATCCTATGCCCTCGCCAATAAGACACTTTGCTCCGGTATCCCTCTACCGCGAGTTAACTCATTGTTTGCCTCGGCCCTTAAAGCCGACTGTAATGAGCCGAGTATAAGCCACCGAGAAGGCCGATTATGCCATGGCAGCTCATTACAGCGATTCGGCTCGTCGGCAACTGTGAACCGACCATAAGCCCCAACATAAGGTGTGGCCAGCCATGGGCAGTTCACAGTTGACGATCGGCCCCCACGCTAGCCGGCTACAGTAAATCGAATAATACCCGCGATTGCGGGCCATAATGGCCCGGGTAGTTACTGTGCGCGATCGGCTCCGATGTGTCTTAAGTGTGGCTGTGGTAAAAAAAGAAAACTCCCCGCAGAGGCGTAAGATGGGTGACAAATGTCTCCAAGACCCACAGCTAGGGAAAGTGACTACAAAACCCGTTTGCCACGAACTTAAGCACATCGACGGCCTTCCGTGACTGGAAGTTTTACTTTTCCTATATTTCCATTTCATTTAAAACTTTTCTCCTATTCTCCGTAACGGTGCTTGAAAGTACAGGACATGAAATAGGGAACGCTCGCTAATAGGAACAGAAACTTACAATCGGATGGCGAGACACTCAACAACATTCCGTGCTTAGTCTTACAGGGCGCACGAAGTTGCCGTCCACAGCCGAAACATGAAGGGCGGTACCTTCTACTTTTATACATTAATGCATAGCTGCAGTTCATATTCACACATCACATTTACGTTGCAAAGTGAGAAAATTATACTTTAAGCAAAAAACTTGGCATCAGGCACAGACAAGTCACTAGTAACATGCATAGTTACATCACTAACACAACACAACAAAATAGCGATAACATTCCAACATAAAGGAATCAGCTTATGTTATGAAATTACATGAAGTCATTCATCATAAACAATATTATTACAGTCACATCAATGTTTTGGACTAACATAAACAGCGATAAAAGGAAATCAAAAGGTGAACGAATCCAGACAAGGAACCAGCTGTGTCCGCACCTCACCCTCATCCTACCAGCTCTCCAAGCCTACTTAGCCGCAAGGTCGGAGCTCCCAGCATGCTTATCAGAAGTCCCACCTGTCCAATTCAGAAGAGGAATCCATTAAACCAACAACGGATGATCAAGTCATGAAAAACTAAAATGGGGAGAACTCACCAGCACCCGCTTCTTGGTCCTCATCCCCCAACTGCACACCGGCTTCCTCCGCAGCAAGTAGCCGCATCCCCTCCTTCACCGCTACCTTCTCCTCCTTTGAGAACTGGGCGGTTACCATGTCCATCCTGAATGCCGCTCCACCTTCCTTATCCGCATCGGCCTTGGCCTCCTCCAAAGCCCGGAGATATATCCTAGCCATGATCCGGGGATAGTCATCCATCCAGGATAGATTACCCTGCTTCCAGGTACGGAAGTACATATCCTGCAACATCTCATCCATCATCCCCTCATTCTCCTCAAACTCCCTCACCCGGGCCTCGGAGGACAACAACTTGGCGACGGCAACATCTCTCTCCGATCGATATCTCAAGCGGTCAGCCTGGAGAGACCTCCTCATTTCCTCCATCTCTTCCTTTAGCCTGGCCTGAGCAAGCTCTACGGCCTCAAGCCTCCAAGATAACTCCTCTACCTGCTCGAGATCCGCCCTCCGAACCTTGTCCACCGTAGCAATAGCTATGTCAATCCGCTCCTTGCAGGCGGCCTCCATCTTTCGCAACTCAGCCTTGCTAGCCTCCTCCATGGTTTTCTTTAGTCGTCGGGAGGCCGCCTCGTGCTGGGATATCTGGATAGCCTGATCGGCAAGCTGTTTGGCCTGATCAGAAACCTGTACCCGCAACCGGATGTTAGCACTTCCGATTTCCTCCCCAGCCCTGGCCAGTCGAGCGTGATGCTCCATTAGCCTCTTGGTTTCCTCAGCCACCCGATCGATGATTGCCTTGGCCTCATTCCCCATGGTCGCAATCCGAGTAGTAAGCACATCGAGGTCTAACGACTTAGCCTCATCAAGCACCCGTACCATGGGATTGCGGGAAAGAAGATGCTCACCCGTGACCTCATCAAAAGAGATATCCTGAAAACTCGGGTCCAGATCAGGATGGCCGGCAAATGGGTTGCGATCCAAACCAGGACGGTCTATCGGAGTGACGGTTGGATTTTCGGACGGATGGGGGAAAGGCATAAACTCAGTATCCTCTTCAGTAATATCATGGATGGGCTGGACTGGAGGCTGAGGGCCAAGTGAAGGTTCAAACGAAGATCGGCCCCTCTTCCTCCTTTGCATATCTTCTTCAATAACTCCAAGAAGAGGGCGATATCTAACTTCATCCCCAGGATGGCTGGTTGGCGGCTTTGGTTTGGCAGAAGCTTTGAGTAGCTTATACTGTTCAAGGCGGTGCCAGATATCTGATGACTTGGTCGCCTTACCTGCTCCTGGAATAAAAGCCAAGTGTTACGAACACACAATGATCCACAATTCAAGAAATATGTTAAGATAAAGAGAGTAAGAAGGCACATCTATTATACAAACCCTGCGGAGGAGTAGGATACTGCAATAAGTCCTGAATCTCAGTCCAGGACGGAAGCGAACCATAAAATATTCCTAAGTCCCTATCATAAATGGAGGCTGCAGAAGTCAAAAGTTCACCTTGAATTGCTGGAATCGCCTTAGCTGAAGAACTCTCAGAAAATGGATCGGCGCCAGCCCCAGTCTTGTCAACCCCCTTTCCCTTCTCAACCAAAGCCGATCCTTCCTCCGACTCCCCAAAAGCTTGACGGAAAGTAGCATCCGTCCACTCATGAATCTCTCCCGCTTGCCCGGAGGTTAAGGCACCAACGCCACTGCCGCTCTGTCCATCTCCTCCTTCACCCTCACCTCAATCTTCCTCCACATCTTCCTCTCCCGGAGAAATTGGGCAAGTAATAGGAGAGGGACCATCAGACTTCTTAAGTTTCTTACCTCCAACAACGGGAGGCTTTGTAAAAGGTTCCCTCTTGCCACTCTTCGCCGTGGCCCCTTCCTTGGCTTTGGCAGACTTCTCCTCAGCCGTGTCTCTCTGCTTAACCATGGACTGGTGTGGCAGGATCAAGTTGTGCTCCAGGAGAGTAGCATTCCTGATCAGGAAAGAAGCCGACCTGTCCCGTCCCGAAATGGCCTTTATTTCCGCAGCCATCTGGACCAGGGAATCACTCTCTACGACTGCAAAGCCACCTGTCGCTAGCAAGAAATAGAAGCATATCAGAAGGAGCACTGCAGTCGGAACAAAGAAACTGTAAATAAAGTTCAACTTACAGCCAGAAGTGAAGAGGCGGAAGGAGACAGAATCGTCCCTGATAAAAAACCATTCTTTCTTAAACATGGTGAACTTTGAGTATAAGTCCAAGACCGGTTTGAAGGGAACGGCCGCTTCTAAACTAACATACGGAGACCCCTTCTTGTAGCCTCTCAGATTATACAAGTATCGAATTTCCCGGTTAGAAGGAGGGTGCCCATACCTCCTCTGGAAGATAACGAATAAGCACACCAGAATAGCGTAGGAATTGGGCTGGAGCTGGAGAGGGGCCACCTTTAGATAGGTAAGGAAGCTGACTATCCATGCATTGATCGGAGGAATGGCCCCACACATACAGTGGTATCTGCTATAAGCAAAATATCCTTCAGGAGGGTCATATGGCATAATCCCCTCTCCCGGCAACAGCATGCGAGCCCTGTCAATCCCGAAGGAACGAGAGATGACATCAAGTGCTCCTCCCTGAGGGAGCTAGGAAAACAATCGGGCGGGGAATTCAAGAGCTCCTGGGGGCCATACCCATCTACTAGCGATCTCGGAGCAGGCCCAGGACGTTCGGCCCGAACTGGGGGCACTATGGAGGACTCTGCTCTGTCCTTGGACTTCCGTTTATCGGATCGGGTTTCCACTTTTTGAGACATTTTATCTGCATACACAAAAGCGAAAGACATATTGTTAGAACAAGAGGTATGGAAATATAAGCAAGCAAGTGCATAAAGCGAGCAGGTGAATATAAGTCTAGTGTTCCACTCAAGATTCAAATATGAAAGCTCAGTCGGCGTAGCCCATTCGGCATAAAGACCGTCCGGTATTGAAGGTTTAAAATTTCATTTGGCATTCTCAACACAAAGTTCATTCGGCGCTAGAGACTTAAGCTCATTCGGCGGCAAAAAGTGTACCTGATTCGGCACAAGGTCGATTTGGCACTCAATGAATACGGTTTCTCTCTGAGTCGGTAAGGAATAACTAAGGGGGTGTAACCCCTATATATAGACGAGCGCAGAAGCACCGGACCAACCGGTTCGGCACACCGGACCAACAGGTTCGGCACCCCAAACCGAATCACCTCAAACCGAATAAAGCTATATCAGGTATCCAACTTAAAGCAAAGTGCGACACATGCAAGCACGTGCCCCACTTTGGGGGGCAAATGTTGGGCGTGTTTCCACCCATGAGTTTCCATCCTTGCCGAACCAAAGGCCATCCGGTCAAGCTCCATCCGGTCGCAGGCCTCACCGGACCAACACATATACATACCCCCACCGAACCACCCATCACCGGACCAAGCTCCATGCCGAACCAACACCGCCTTCATGTCGAACCAACACCTCTAAATCCACTACCGAATGAACCTCCAAATCAACTAACACCGATCCACCTCTCATCACCACCGAACCAACTGCCTTACACCCCTATGCCGAACCAACCTACCACCGGACCACATCCCTACCGAGCCCAAACATCTCTTCCCTACCGGACCAAACCCCAACCATCTCCAAGCACGGCCGAACCAAAGCTTCGCCGAACCAGAACGCTGCCACGCCAGATTGCTTCAGCCCAGGCCCACCAGGAGCTATATACATTCAAGACCCCTGCCCCCAGCCTCACTCTATAAATAGAGGGGCAGGGGTACAACAATGGCTGACAAGTTTGAGAGCTCAAGCACGGAATGAACTTTCAAACAACTTTCATATACTTGTATACAAAGCTTTGTACTTGTAATCTGAAAGAAAAGAGAGAATAACATATAAAGTGGACGTAGGCACGTTCTGGCCGAACCACTATAAATCTGCGTGTCTTTTACAGTTTAGCCCCTATTTTTTATATATTTGCATAAATCACCCAAACCGCTAAGAACAACATAAAATCAACTAAATCATACGACTTTGAGGTGTTTGTCCATTTTTTGTGCAAACATAATCGTTAATAAGTAATTAAGGTAAATTAATTGTAATAATAAAGGTTTAATGTAATTAATTATAGATAACTAATTAATGAAGTAATTAAAGGTTAATTACTGTATTTGGATTAGAGTAATTAATTTTGTGAAATTAATTGAAGTATATTTAATCAAGATTGATTAATTAAGATGATAAATTAGTGGTTAGTTAATTAATTAATTTGTGATTAATCAATGATGATGTAAGCAGGATTTATATTATGTAAGTAATTAATTTTAAATTAATTAAAGATGATGTAATTAATTTAATTCAATTTAAATTAATTATAGATAGTATGATTATAGGTCATTGCTTATAAATCGATGATATTGATTTTCTTGAATGGTTTGGAATCTCAACTATGAGATTAGTAATGTTGTGAGATATGGATGCATTGGTTGCATTGTGATGATGATATAGATTATCTTTTGATAATGATAATGTGGATTATCTATGGTTATGATAATGATAGTTATCTGTTGTGAATCTGTGAATTATCTATCTGTGTGCATATAGATAATGTTATTGAATTGTTTTAAACCCTAAAAAAACTTGGACCTAAAAGACACGCTTTGGGTTTCGATGAAACCGGGATAGGGTTTCCATATTTGGATATCCGAGAACCACATCGATCCAAATTAACGATAGGTCGTGAATCTTATGTGAAGAGTGAAGACTTGAGGTGTAAGGACTATTAGTCAGTATAACTCTGGGGATGATTCCGTGATGAGTTTGACAGAAATAGTACTTATAGGCTCGAGATGGAGATTCAGAGTGCAAGGGTTATCGTCGTTAACTCTGAGAGTGATTCCAAAATGAGTGTAACGAGATAATGCCTTCGGTTTCGTTCGAACCCGGAATGAACTTGTATGGATTAAATGCTTTCAGAACATTGTCAGGTGGACGTTGAGCATTCTAAGAGATGTCTCCTCTAAAGGTAATCGTAGCCTCAAGCCTCATCAACCGAGAATGGCTAAAACAGGGGAGGTGCAGCAAGGCTTCGTGGGTAGCCCCCACTGGAGAGCAAGATTTTCCCTTGTCTAGAGGTCCCTTTTTATTCGGCTGTGTGGGCGGTTGGAATTGTGCACCAACTGCGGGGTTGTCTTGTTCGAAACTGTTCACTAAGGAATGGGTCCGGCCATGTGTTGCAGGGGAGCAGGCGTATTCCTCGGTACGTTGATCTAGGCCACGTACTGTGATGGGCGGTATCCCAGTAGCCCTGCCATTGTATGGAATCCAAAATCCAATAAGTACCAATGGTTTTGATTGTATTACCCACTTTTGTGGCTAGTAGCTGGAATTTAATAGATGTAACAATTTCGCTATTTCATATTTACTTGAAAACCCTAGACCTATTATAATATCACTGGATTTCCTATCAAATGTTTTGGTTAGCGTAAGGTAAAACTTTTCCATGTTTATGTGTGGGAAGTCTTACGTGATACCTTTCTTTTCAAAAAGGTTTTTGAAAGTTAAGCAACTTTAACCTATTACTCACACCAGACCCATGTCTGACCCGGAGTTTGTTCTTTGTTTTCTTAAACTCTTGGGTACTCAAATTTTTACGAGTAGCCAAGGGATTCAGGTTAGCATTGACGAATATTGGAGGAGCAATGGAGCAGGAGGCTTCTGTGTTAGATATATAGTAATTCCGTTGTGTGTTCTATGTTGTCTCTGAGTTGTATTATGTTGTAAATACTAGGCAGGTGTTTATAACTATTTAGTATGTGTTGCATCATCTGTGTACTCTGATAGTGTTTGTAAACTATGAAATATATTATGTTATTAATATAATTTATTCATTCCGCTGTTTAGATTCTGATGTGTTGTTTCTTCTTTCTTCTCTTTCTTTCTCTTTTCTATCCCTTTCTTTCTTATTAGCGATGCGACTTTCTGGTGTTTTGGAAGTCGGGTCGTTACAGTAGTATCAGAGCATTAGGTTGAGTGAATACCTAGGCTCTGGAGTGGTGTCTTTCTTGAGAGAGCGTATTTGTAATTTTAATATAATTATATATATTTATCTATTTCTACCTATCTGTTGGGTTACCCATTCAGGTTTTCCAATATAGGTTATAAAGGTAGATGAGGTAGTGGTGTGTGTAACACGATTACTACCATTGGTTGGAGTCTGATGTTTGAGGTTGGAAGTGTATCTGTCGAGACTGTAGATCTAATACCGTCTCGAGTAAGTTTTGTTGTGTTGAAGTATTTCGTCAATCTTTGAAGGAAACCTGTTAAGGTTCGGAGTCCATCTTTGAAGTGTAGAGTTTGGTGAGTCGAGTTTGGATCTGTTGGTTGGGCTGGAGCAAGTAATGGTATTTTGATACCTCAGGAAGTTGTAACTGCGTGATGAGATGCAGTGACTATGGATTGTGTCCGAAGATATTTCTTTGGAACAAGTTTTGGAAGTATTCTGCTTTAATGTTGTGGCTGGATTCAACATGATGTTGTGGTGTTTCTATTTGCTTTGAAGTTCGAATTTCTCGAAGAGCTTTGGATTAGGAGTTTTGGCATTGGCGACAGCAGTGTAGCTCGGAGTGTTCTGTGTGCCGATAGGGAGGTCTTAGCTGAGTAGTTTTTCTGAAGATGGAGTTCAGAAGCAGCAGAGTGAATCCGTTTCTTCAATGGATTGACTAGACCAGTGTAAGCTGTTCTGTTTAGTAAAGAGAGAACAGTTTTCTTTGGAAATTTCTCTGGGTTGATCGCAAAAGTGACTTGCGATTGTTTGAGTGTTCTCTTGGATTGATTAGAAATTTTCCAGATGTCTTCTGGGAAGACAGAGGTTCATCAGCATCTGGAGATTGAATTTTCTTATCGACTAGAATTCCAGGAGTGGAACCGGTGGTTCAGTTTAGTTGGAGGATGATTCCTAGAGATAGAGTCTGATGAAGCAACTCAGGTTTTGGAAGAATTTCTAAGTTTTCTTTATGGATATGTAGAACCATATTTCTGGGAAGTGATGTCCAGTTTGTGCTCGTGTTTATCATTAGCATTTTCTTATCTACTTCGGATCAGAGTTGTGCAGCGGAAGCAGTTTGGAAGTGTTTCTGGTTGTCTTTTTCCGGATTAGGAGAAGTTTGTAGTCTTCTGCTGTTTATGGAGTAGAATTGTGTTTTGGTTTTGATTGATCATGAGGAGATCATTATGTTGGATTGTTTTGGTTCAGATTATTTCTAGAGAAATCAGCAAAGGGTTGAGCTGGTCAGTTTGGAATGTTGGCAGCCCAGGAACATCTGAAGACTTTTGTGGATAAGGGATGGAGGAATTTGGCATTCAAAGTTGGAGACTTCGTTGTTGTTGGAGTTTTCTCTGATTCAGGAGCTATAAGTTTTGAGTAAGATTGGAAAGCTAACTCCGAAATGTTTTGGATCTCGTTTGTGTTTTGGTTGGATCAGTGGTTGGTTTTCAGGATTAAATTGCCAGTTTGGATAACTGGGATTCGATGAGTTCCACGTATCTCTGAGGGAGTACGTATATGGTCTATCTCGGGTTTTAGAACCAGCAGTTACAGAGGTTGGTTGTTGAGTTAGACTCGTCTATAGTCTGATATGCTGTCTAGTTCTATAGATCTAGATGAGTAGGAGCTTGGTAGCTTAATAGTATTGATTGTTTGGAATCTATAGAGCGAGTATCCTGATATTTATACCGGGGAAACTTGTGAAAGTTCTATCCAGAATTTTTCTGGATAATTAGATTTGTTTGATTTGGGTGAATTGATTGCTATGGTTGTAAGCATATCATTGCTATATGCTTGTGTTTTAAAATTTAATCTTTAAATAGATTATTAAATTACCTTTGTTTTAAATTTCGGAGACGAAATTCTTTTAAGGGGGGAGGAATGTGATGACCCGGAATTTGAAAGCAATATCAATTTAATAATCTGAAATAAAAATTAAATTAATTTGATAATCTTTGTAATAAGATTTGAATTAATTTAATAATCCAATAAAATGAATAGTTAATTGATAGATTTTATCTTTTTAAATCTAATAAATTGTTTACTACTCATAATATATATAGAATATTGTATATATTGTGAATAAATATTGTTTTAAATTTAATTAATAAGTAAATCATGTTTTCTATAAAATATATATCTTTAGTAAATTGGGAATTATGATTTTATTTAAAAGTTAAACTTTTAAAAGGTTAATTAATAAATAAAATAGGATTTTTAAATAGATAAGATAAAAATTTAATTTGTTTAAATTAATTTATTTGATATTAAGTTTTTAAAGGTATTTAATAAATAACTAAATAATTTTTAAATACATAAGATAAATGTTGAAATGATTTAAAATATGTTTAACTCAAGTTTAAATTTAAATAATTAACAATAAGGTTTATTTTGATTTTCTTTTAAATATAATGTGATAAAATAAATAATTTATCAATAAGAAGACAATTTCTTTTATAAATTATTTATAGTCATTAAATGTTGTTATTTTTAAAAAAAATATAATAATACATTGTTTTAACAAATAAATTTAATAAAAATAATTGTTTTTCAAAATTTAATTGTGTAGTTATATTTGTAGATAAACTGGATTTCAGAATTTAATTTGAACTTGAATTCAAAGCTTTGAAAACTAAAGTGTAAATGTTTTTAATTTGTTTTGATTTTGAAATATTTGTATAAACTTTATTTTATAAATTAAATTAGATTTATTCATTTTAAATTTTATCTACATGTTAACTAATTTATTAAACATATGTTTACATTCATCTTATAATAACATACTAAATAAATACTAATTAACTTTTAACTATAAATACTAATTTCTCTTAAGGGACAAGTGTAAGAATATTAAGACACGTATAACAAATGTTAGTAAATAAACTAAGGAAATTGACAAATGTAAAATTTTAAACAAGTGTCATTTGATTTGGTTTTCTTTTATTTATTTATTTTAATAAAGTATAATTTCAGCTGATATAAACAAGTCTCCTTCTCCATTTATTTCTTTGTTCTAAATCAAAAGCCAAACATAAATCTTCAAACCAAAATGCAAAACAAATCTTAAAAGAAAAATAAACACTTCCCTTGAAACCTGAAATTTCCTCAATCCAATCTGAAACAAATGCTCAGTTCAAACCTGAAGTTCAATCCTCAAACCAAAGTTTAAAACCTGTAATGCATTTCAACAGATCATTTCCCTGTAACATTTTCAAAATGTATGCAAACTTGTACATTTTTTTAATGCAATGTGGACATTGTTCTCTGCATACAATCTGAGCACTAAAGCATTTTCAAACAAAAGCAACTCCATTTTCAGTCAAAAGCATACCTGTAGTTTTCAAATCAAGGAGAAAGTGCAGATTTTAAATCAAGCTTTAAGCTTCAGTAACTCAAGTCTTCTAAGCAATCCAAGTTTAAAAAGGGCTACCGCATATCCAGTTCTAAAAATCAAAACAACTTTCAAACAAAATGAAGGCTCTACTCGTCAAATTTGCAAGGTGAGTAACTTTATTTTTAAAATAAAAATTAGTATAAATTTCTGGTTGCATGTTTATGATGATTAGATGAATGTATTGTGTGAACCTGCTATGTGTATATATATGTGAGATATATGTTTCTGTTCAACAGAATTTACTCTGTTCAATATTCCCTGATTCATTTTTTTTAAATTGAGTTCAATTCTCTCTATAAACAATTATTATTAGACCTATTTTACAAACTAGATGTTGAATTAACATAGACTAAGGTTTAAAACTTAATTTAATTAAATTAGAAACTTGAGTATCTCTGTGTATCTTTAAATATCAGTGCATTGTTTTAAAAACATAAATTTTCAAACTATGAAATTTAAAGATTCAGTATTAGGGAATGAATTCATAAATCAAAACATGATTTTTAGGGGAAAAATTAGGTATTTTAGTAAAAGGGGTATGGTGCAGATCTGTGAAGAACAGAAAAGGGGAATTTTGGGTTAATGGCTGATCTAAGCATTTTGAGGTGTCGGGGTTCTTATGGTAGGTGGAGGAGCAGTCATTGATGATTGGAAAAATGTGTGAAGTTGATGTAAATCAACATGGGGACTGTGGTGGTGATTTTCTTCCTGAAGCCCTAGTTAAGTTAGGTAATTTAGTTTTGGTCAGTTCTACCTGAAGGAATGATCGAGTTGAATAAGATTGTGGGGAACGTTAGTAGGTTGGTTGATGAACATGTGGCCGGAGTCGTTGCCATTCCGGTGGTCAGAAGGTGGGAGGATGAGGGTGTTACAGATTTGGGGGTGAAACCTGTTTTTTGCTGTTCCAGGTTTTGAGAAGGCAGCTCAAATTCAATTTTGTGTTTTGGAAGGAGAATCTGAGGGTGGAGATTGATCGTGGGGTTGGTTGTCGATGTCAGGAAGTCACCGGAGGTGGGTGATGGTGGCTGAAGGCACGGTGCACGTGCACCGTGCAAATTATTGAGTTCTGATAACACTAGGTACTGTAGAGTTTTGAACTCGAGTAATACTCGAGTGTTTGCTATGTTTTGCCCGAAGAAATGGGTCTGGTGACTCGAAGCATATTATGTTGGCTCGGGTATTTGTAGTATTACAGTTTTTTCTGTAAAACTATTTGTAGTTTTAAATTTAAATCAAAATTTAAATGTATAAGTGGTTATGATAAGATTTAAACAAGTTTAAATCTGCAGTATGAATTATAGTTTCAAAGTGTTTGAAATCTTATAAGTTTTTAAAATTTGAAAGTGGTTTTCAGTTTTAAAATATAAAAAAAAAAATATAAAACCTGGCAATTTTTCTGGAAATTTAATTTCATTTTGAAATCTGAAACTTAATTTAAAACTAGCAATTTGAATTTAAATTTAAGTCCAGTTTTCTTAAGATCTTTGAATCTTCAGGTTTTTAAAAAAATGAATTTGTATTTTAAATAAGAGTTTTAAAATCAAGGTTTAATTCAAAAAGTTTAATTCAATTTTAAATTCAAATGATTTAAATAAGGAATGGGTTCAAATGTATTGAATTTAAAATCTAGATATTTGAGTAAGTTTTAAAATTTGAATGTTTTCAAACAAGTTTAATTTAAATTGTTTATTAGAAGTAAATTTGTTTTCAAACAAATATTTTAATTTGATTTTCCCTTTGAATGAAGACATTATAAAAAGTTTATAAAAGAAAGTTAAATGATTTGATAACTGGAATTTGAAATTTAAATGGTAATGTACTTTAAACTAAATTTCAAATGAAATTAAGCAAATTAGTTAAAGACTTATCTTATATAAGTTTTAATTATAAATAATAAATGTTATTTACATTTATTTTAAGGAATTTAAATGGAATTTAAATTGGTTAATGCTTAAAATAAATATCATTTTGAATTTTAGATTCAAAATGAAATTTGAATTTTAATTTAAAAATGAAATGTTCTAAGTACACTTTAATATTAATAAAATTATTAATATGGAATTAATTAATATGATTAATTTTTAATAATTAATTAGACTAATTAATAAATGATAATAAATTGAGAAATTTATTTAAGTTTAATTACTTAAATAAAAGTAATTAAGACATTAATTACTTAATGTAATTAATGGAGTTTAATGTGATTGGTTTAGATTAATTAATTTAGTTTAATTAATTTTAAACACTGGATTTGATAATAATTACCTGATGTAATTAATAAAGTAGAACTACTCGGTGAAGTAATTAAAGATAATTACTTGATGTAATTAGTGGATATTGTTGGGATTGTAAAAGTAATTTGGATTAAATTATTTTGTATAATTAATCAAGGATTAATTCAGAAATTAATTAAAGGTTAATTAATTTGATAAGTAATTAAGGGTAGTTAATTACAGAATGAGATTAATCAAATGTGATTAATAATTATGGTTTAAGAGAGATTAATTACTGAAAATAATTAATTTAATTGAGCAATTAATTAAATATAATTAAGAATCATTAATTAATATAATTAATGATGTAATTAAGATTGATTAATTAAGATTAATTAATCATTAATAAGTAATTAAGGGTAATTAGTTATAAATAATTAAGGTTTAATGTAATTAATAATAGATAACTAATTAATGAAGTAATTAAAGGTTAATTACTGCATTTGGATTGGAGTAATTAATTTTGTGAAATTAATTGAGGTATATTTAATCAGGATTGATTAATTAAGATGATAAATTAGAGGTTAGTTAATCAATTAATTTGTAATTAATTATTGATGATGTAAGCAGGATTTATATTGTGTAAGTAATTAATTTTAAATTAATTAAAGATGATGTAATTAATTTAATTCAATTTAAATTAATTATAGATAGTATGATTATAGGTCATTGCTTATAAATGGATGATATTGATTGTCTTGAATGGTTTGGAATCTCAACTATGAGATTAGTAATGTTGTGAGATATGGATGCATTGGTTGCATTGTGATGATGATATAGATTGTCTTTTGATAATGATAATGTGGATTATCTATGGTTATGATAATGATAATTATCTGTTGTGAATCTGTGAATTATCTATCTGTGTGCATATAGATAATGTTATTGAATTGTTTTAAACCCTAAAAAAACTTGGACCTAAAAGGCACGCTTTGGGTTTCGATGAGACCGGAATTGGGTTTCCATATTTGGATATCCGAAAACCACATCGATCCAAATTAACGATAGGTCGTGAATCTTATGTGAAGAGTGAAGACTCGAGGTGTAAGGACTATTAGTCAGTATAACTCTAGGGGTGATTTCGTGATGAGTTTGACAGAAATAGTACTTATAGGCTCGAGATGGGAATTCAGAGTGCAAGGGTTATCGTCGTTAACTCTGAGGGTGATTCGAAAACGAGTGTAACGAGATAATGCCTTCGGTTTCGTTCGAACCCGGAACGAACTTGTATGGATTGAATGCTTTCAGAACATCGTCAGGTGGACGATGAGCATTCTAAGAGATGTGTTCTCTAAAGGTAATCGTAGCCTCAAGCCTCATCAATCGGGAATAGCTAAAACAGGGGAGGTGCAACAAGGCTTCGTGGGTAGCCCCCACTGGAGAGCAAGATTTTCCCCTGTCTAGAGGTCCCTTTTTGTTCGGCTGTGTGGGCAGTTGGAATTGTGCACCAACTGCGGGGTTGTCTTGTTCGGAACTGTTCAGTAAGGAATGGGTCCGGCCTTGTGTTGCAAGGGAGCGGGCGTACTACTCGGTACGTTGATCTAGGCCATGTACTGTGACAGACGGTACCCCAATAACCCTGCCATTATATGGAATCCAAAATCCAATAAGTGCCAACGGTTTTGATTGTATCAACCACTTTTGTGGCTAGTAGCTGGAATTTAACAGATGTAACAATTTCGCTATTTCATATTTACTTGAAAACCCTAGACCTATTATAATATCACTGGATTTCCTATCAAATGTTTTGGTTAGCGTAAGGTAAAAACTTTTCCATGTTTATGTGTGGGAAGTCTTACGTGATACCTTTCTTTTCAAAAAAGTTTTTGAAAGTTAAGCAACTTTAACCTGTTACTCACACCAGACCCATGTCTAACCCGAAGTTTATTCTTTGTTTTCTTAAACTCTTGGGTACTCAAATTTTTACGAGTAGCCAAGGGATTCAGGTTAGCTTTGACGAATATTGGAGGAGCAATGAAGCAGGAGGCTTCTGCGTTAGATATATAGTAATTCCGTTGTGTGTTCTGTGTTGTCTCTGAGTTGTATTATGTTGTAAATTCTAGGCAGGTGTTTATAAATGTTTAGTATGTGTTGTATCATCTATGTACTCTGATGGTGTTTGTAAACTATGTAATATTTTATGTTATTAATGTAATTTATTCGTTCCGCTGTTTTGATTCTGATGTGTTATTTCTTCTTTCTTCTCTTTCTTTCTCTTTTCTATCCCTTTCTTTCTTATTAGCGATGCGACTTTCTGGTGTTTTGGAAGTCGGGTCGTTATAATTTGAAACCAGATTTTAAATAAGTTTAAAATCAAATTTTGAGGTATGGATCTAAATTTACTTTTGTATCCCAATTTTGAAAATAAAGTTTATAAAAATCAAAAATGTTGAATAAGTCTAAATGTTTAAGATATAAAATATATTTTAAAATGTTTTGAATTTAAATGATTTGGTTTAAACTCTTATATAAATTTCTTTTATAAAGGTTAGTATTCTACAACATTTGATTTTAAAAAGAGTTTTAACTTGGTTTACTTTGTTCAAGTTAAATTGTATTTAATTTGAATCTTAATTTGAAATGAAATTTAAAAGTGAATTTGAAAGTAAATGTTTTCAAAAAAGTTTGAGAATGATAATTAAATCACTTATAAAAATGATGTTTTTATTTTAAAGTTAATTAAGATTTAATGATTTGTAATTCATTGAATTTTTAAGGTAAATTAAATGGTTAAATTAATAAGTTAATTAATTAATGATTTGGATCAATTAATTAAGTTATTAAGGGTTTTTAAATTAATGATTTGGATTAAGATTACTAATTAAGGGTTAAATTAAATTGAAATTAAAAACCATTAATTAAATAAGTTTTGATTGTTAATTAATGATTAGGAATTAATTAATCAAGTAATTAAAGATTAATTTAGTTAAAATTTATAAATTAATTATGTAATTAAAAATTAATTAATTTGTAATTAATAATTAATTAATTTGTAATTAAAAATGATTAATTAAAGTTAATTACCTAGAGAAGTAATTAAAGGGTTGGTTAATGAATATAGTTAATGAAAGATCATTAATTAAGGATTATCAAATGATTAATTAATGTGATTAATTTAAGATAATTAATTAAGGATAATTAATTGTGAAATTTGGCAAGTATAATACTTAATGAAATTTATAAAAGTATAATTACTTAGTGAAGTAATTAATGAATAATTACTGGATGTAATTAATTAGGGTTAATTACTTAATGTAATTAAGGAATAATTAATCTAGGATGATTAATTAAGATAATGGTTAATTAATTTGTTTGTGATTAATTATTGTTAAATAAGAAAGATTAAAAGTGATTAAAGAAATTGATTCGATTTAATTAGGAATGGGTGACTAATTAATCTTGCTTATAAGTGATTGGTTGATATTTCTGATATGAAATGTCTGAGATATGATATGTTTGTCTTGAATAGTGATTATATGGTTATCTGGCGATAATGAATTGTTGTGTAAAAGAGTGACATCTTGTGATTAAAGGTTGAATTGTGAATATGGCGCTGAATTTGAAGAGACCGGAGTCGGGTATTTGTAAATACCCGAAACCACTTAGATTTATAATTTATAGTAATTATGTATAGATTTGATATGTGGAATCAATAGCCTGAAATGGAATGATTTAAGTGAATGAGACCATTTAATCTAAGTTTTGGTACTTAGAAATTGATATGTGAAATAAGTGATGTCTATAACAACTTGTGAAGTTGTAAATTGATACAAGCTACTCGACTTTACATAAGTTGTATGCTTTTGTAATGGGTTTGCTCACGCTGGTTTCCAGCCCGACCCGGGTGTTACTTTGGTGTAATGCTAGGGTCAGACCGAGTATTACATATTTTAAGGTAAGGACGTTCTGGAGCTCAAGTGGCGAGCTAAAATGGAAAGAACGTATGGAGTGTTTCCGCTATATTATATTGTTGTATATCTGAGACATGATGATTGTGTATATCCAGTGTCTGTATATATGTGTAACTCCAATGTATTAAAGTGGAATTTGACAGATACAAAATTCTTTTGTAAACTGTTATTATTTTTTTATTATATTTTATCCGCTGCGAATGTGAGATGTTGGGATTTCTGTTCTTATTCTTCTATCTCTTTCTTCTTTTCCTAACTATCTGGAATTTTCGTGATTGAAAATTCTGGGTTGTTACAATATCCGTCGTGGTTGTATTAATTTGAGTAGCCTCACTTTGTATCCATCATTTTCGTGTCCATCCAGACTGCTATCCAGTGAAGGCGATCCTCCTCGTACCCATCAGTAAGCATGCTCATTTGGTATGGGTCCATCTTGTGTCCATCGGTGAACAAACCTCTCTTCGTATCCATATAGATCCACTCACATCGTATCCATCCACAAACGTCCATTTCGTATCGATCAAATCTTGAACATACTTCGTATCAGTTGACAACAGATCGATGCGAAACCTCCCCATCGATAAGAAATGGAGCACAGGCATCGAAACAAAAAAGAGCGTTGATGATCGATACGAAGGAGGGCACAGATGATCGATACGAAAGGAAGCGCCAAGCATTGATCCAAAGGACATAGCACTCGATGGATACGAAGATGGAAGCAGTCAACTTGGAACTAAAAGTGGATCGATTCGAGAATTTAGCACTACGTCAACTTACAAGCACGTGCCCTGATCAATATGAAGAGATCGATGCGAACAAGTATCGATTCAAAGAAAACAACATGTGAAAAGCTCAAACTTACATCGATCATATCTCACAATCTTCAGGTCCAAATGCTATGAAATTTTCATAGGAGCTTGCATAGAACCAAAAGAATATTCCTGTCAAATTTCGGCTCGATTGGATCAAATCTCGATCGATACGAAATTCGTTCGTGTCGATCATGGATCGAGTCGAAATTGCCTAGGATTGATCGCGTGGGCCCTCCCATGTGCCATAAGAGGTCTTACAAGATCTGAGCGAGATATTTGCATCCTACGTCCATAAATAGCATCCTAGAGCCAATAGAAAAGGGACTTTTTTGGCTCTTTGACATCCAGACTCTGCCAGATTCATCTTTATACTCAGATTTTACTATTGTAATTAGTTGTAATTCATTGTAATCAGTAAGAAAACTCTAATAAAATTATCAAATTCCAAGTGGACGTAGGCCGGATTGCCGAACCACTATAAACTCTGTGTTCTTTACTGCTTTCATCTAAATTTTCTAAGTGTTCTTCATTTTTAATTCTTTACATACCTGTTATCTGTAACTTGTGATCGTGTACTGGTGCTTTCATCGACAATTGGGTGATTATGACCATTTTTGGCGCAAACATTTTGGTGCTTTCACTGAGAATTGAATTTAGGGATTATACAACTTAGACTTTGAATTTAAAAGCTTAAAGACGTGGATCTGGAAAGTTATGGCAAGACAATGAACAAGAAGATAGTGGATTGTGAGGAGTCAGCATGAAGGGAGTAGGAGGCTTCCTCAGGAGCGAACCAAGCCTCGATCTTCATCACTAGAGATGAGAGAGAGATGATGATGGGAGCTATGCATGAAGAGCTTCTGAAAAGACAAGAAGAGGTGATGAAGAATCTTCTTCGACAAGCTAGACAAACTAGAATGCATAGTCAAGGGAAGGCAACCGTAGGAAATGCTGGAGATAGGTTTCAGAAGCATGGAGCAACCAGAGTTCAGAATAGGGCAGGACCGTCATGAGCAACACCAGAACTTGGGGGTGCTCGCTCGGAGTATGTTGATCCATCCTCAGGCAGGATACTAGATAGAACTATTCGGCATGGAGTTTATAGGGAAATAGGTGCTCGCCCAGGAGATCAGATTTCGGAGTTCCCTCGTGAACTC
Source organism: Allium cepa (assembly GCA_030765085.1). Taxonomy (NCBI): domain Eukaryota; kingdom Viridiplantae; phylum Streptophyta; class Magnoliopsida; order Asparagales; family Amaryllidaceae; genus Allium; species Allium cepa. Next base: position 380,537,671 of record CM060932.1, read on the forward strand.
GGGGGGCAAGTCAGAGGCAATGGACAAGGAACACCGCTTGGCAATATCGATAAACTGGCGGAGATGGTCAAACGAGCCATGAGAGGAGGACTAGTGAATAGAGATGTGGATGACGTGAACAAGAGCCCCTTCGTTTTCGCAATTAGACAGGATATGAATCCACCAGAATTCAAGCTACCAACACTGGAGACATACGATGGGTGGATGGATCCTACAGTTCATCTGACACTATACATGAGGCATATGGAGGTGTTGGGGGCATCGGAGGAGGTCATGGCCTGATGCTTCCTATTATATTTGAAAGACATTGCAGCGCTATGGTTCAAACAACTGGAGAGCGGCTCCATTGGAACATGGACCGATTTGATTGAGAAGTTTATGAGGCAATTTAGAGTTCACATTTCGAGACCCAAAAATGTGATGAGTTTGGTAACATTAAAGAAAAGAACTGAGGAATCTTTGAGGAGCTTTCTAACGCGATTCAATGCAGCGGCAGCATCGTTGGATGGACCGGATCCATCCATGGTTCTAATGGAAGCTGTATCTAGCATAGCTGATGGCACAGAATTCAAGAATTCATTTACAAGGGACTCCCATATGGATCTAGGAGAATTTTATCATGAGGATCAAGGATTTTTATGATTAGAGGATGAAAATGTTGAAAGTGAGGAAGGAGAAGGGGTCGATGTTTATGCATTCAAGGGCAGAAATTCTCCTGAAAAAGTTGAATGGACTAATAAAGGGAAACGGAAGGCCAAGGATAATGATGATGGACTAAAGCGGCCACGAAAGGAACCAATATTCTCCTTTTATACGGAGTTGAATAAGACTTTGGGGTGAACCTATAAGGATACCAGGGGCAGATTCCTTATCGAAAGCCAATGAGAAGGGATCCGACCAACAATGAAAGAAGATCAGACAAGTATTGCTTATTCCACGAGCTGAATGGTCATAGCACGAATGATTGTAGGCACTTGAAGGATTAGGTTGAGGGACATGTACGAATGGTCTGCTATCACAGTATTTGAGAAGGGGAACAACATGGGTGGAACGAGAGCGGCCACTACCTACATCAACTGGGAACGGCTCAGGATCGGGGCGTCAACTTGTCATCAATTGATTGAAATAATGACGAATAAGTGGAAAAATCCACATCGACGCGATTAAGTCATTTACACATGTATAAGACCACAAACGATCCTCAGGCATGCTCTGATGCGACTACTAATCTCATCGGTGTATATGTTTGCACTTTGACGTCTCTGTATTGCATCTGTTTTCCATTTCTTATGTTTAGACTTGATTTCATTGGACATTTCTACAGAAAGATTCATTTTGAATGTAAATATGCTATTAGTGATTCCATAAGGGCTAAGCCGCTTACACATGTATGGGGTCGCAATTGGTCCTCAGGCGTGCTCTGAGATGGCGATAAACCGCCATAACAAATAAGTCAAAAATTCACTCGAACATGAAATCTGACGTTAATAATACTATGTCCCCCTACGGGCACGCATAAACCGCCGCGAACGGCACCCGACTGCGAACGGTCACAATTCGCCTCGAACGGCACCCAACCGTGAATAGTCACAATTCGCCTCGAACGTCACCCGATCACGAACGATCACAAATGGCCTCGAACGGCATCCTGACCATGAACGGTCACCATTCGCCGCGAATGGCATCCGACCGCGAATGGTCACATATCATCTCAAATGACATACGATCTCAAACGATCGTTATTCACAATTAGGTAAGACAATCAATCTCTTTGCAGGTCATTAACAGGATACGAACATCCAGCTTATCGAACTACAAAATACACCTTCCTACCATAAGGCATGTTTTGGAGGGCAAGTGTTATTCCACCTTTTAGCAAGGCTGTCATACCAAAATATTAACTGGAAACCAAAGACAGTTCTCCTCGATTGCTAATTATGTATAGGTCAGCTATGGATGTCGATAAATTTTATCCAAGTCTGGATCAAGCTATAATTGGTATGACACGACGAGAAAAGCTATAGAAACCAGCGTTCCAAATTTTGAGTCAATCGGAGTTCGTACGCTCGAGATATGTTTGATGCAAATCGAAGAATTCAACCTCACCTCGTATCCATCAAGTTGGTATCGATCAATGGTGGACCTCTTCGTATCCATCATGGTCGTATCGATCCGAGTAGCCTCATTTCATGTCCATCATTTTCGTGTCCATTCGGCCTGCTATCCAACGAAGGCGATCCTCCTCGTACCCATCAGTAAGCATGCTCATTTGGTTTCGATCCATCTCGTGTCCATCGGTGAACAGGCCTCTCTTCGTATCCATCTAGATCTACTTACATCATATCCATCCACATTCATCCATTTCGTATCAATCAAATCTTGAACGTACTTCGTACCGGTCGACAACAGATCGATACAAAACCTTCCCTCGATACGAAATAGAGCACAGGCATCGATATGAAATAGAGCGCTGATGATCGATACGAAGGAGAGCACAGATGATCGATACGAAAGGAAGCGCCAAGCATTGATCCAAAGGACACAACAATCAATGGATACAAAGATGGAAGCAGTCAACTCGGCACTAAAAGTGGATCTATCCGAGAAGTTAGCACCATGTCAACTTACAAGCACGTGCCTTTATCGATACGAAGGGATCGATGCGAACAAGTATCGATTTGAAGAAAACAACGTGCGAAAAGCTCAAACTTGCATCGATCATATCTCACAATCTACAAGTCCAGATGCTATGAAATTTTCACAGAAGCTTGCGTACAACCTAAAGAATATTCCTGCCAAATTTCGACTCGATTGGATAGATCTCAACTGATACGAAATTCGTTCATATCGATAAGGGATCGAGTCAAAATCACCTGGGATCGATCGCGTAGGCCCACCCACGTGCTAGAAGAGGTCTCCTGAGATCTGAGTGAGATATTTGCATCCTACGCCTATAAATAGCATCATAGAGCCAACAAAAAAGGGACTTTTTTGGCTCTTCGACGTCCAGACTCTACCGGTTCACCATTGTACTCGGATTTTGCTGTTGTAATCAATCATAAATCGTTGTAATCAGCAAGCAAACTCCAATAAAATTATCAAATTCAAAGTGGGCGTAGGCCAGATTGCCGAACCACTATAAACTCTGTGTTCTTTGCTGCTTTCATCTAAATTTTCTGAGTGTTCTTCATTTTTAATTCTCTACATACCTGTTATCTGTAACTTGTGATTGTGTGCTCAGGAGCTTTCATCAACAATTGGGTGTTTGTGACTATTTTTGATGCAAACAATTTTAAATCTAATTAATATATTTTAATCTATTTTAATTATATTTAATCTAATTTAAATCTATTTAACTGTCATAAATCAATTTAAAAGTGTTTACCTAAATTAAGCTGTTTAGAGCATTTTAACTATTTAGAACTATTTGAACTAATTTCTAAATTTCCAAACTAAGTACGTGGAAGAGTTTATATTCATTTCAATTGGTTAAAAAGAGAATAAGGTCAAGTGAAATTATAACCTAAGTTGGAATTTTGAATGTTATAATAAATCAAAATGATGATTTTGAAGCAAGGACTTAACCTATTTTGGAAATATGATTTTGGAAGAAATATGATTTGAAAGTGGTATAGTTTTTGAGAACATGATATTTGATATAAATTATGAATTTGACTTTGAAAGGAAATATAATTTCGAACTGTGATTTCAAAGGTGAATATGATTTCGAAAGTAAGTAATGAATTCGAAAGTGGTATAGTTTGAATTGAATATGATATTTTGATATCAATTATGAAATGATTTTGAAAATATAAAATAACCATCCGATGTGTAATAAGCGATTGGTTGTCAAAGAGACTAGGATCGGATGTTGTTATACTCTCTGCCAATACTAAAAACACTTTGACAAATGTGTACGCGGTGAAGATTCTAGAATGAAGTAGGATTGTGGCGACGATCCAATACGAGGTATGTACATGGACCCGACTCCCGTGAGTTGGCATAAGGTGGCTAAAACAGGAGCGATTCTCGGGCCAAGTAAGGTCATTCCTCCGATCGGGCACACTCCATTGATACTATATTCTAACTTTTGATTTATTTGGTGGCCAACCTTTGATTTTTACTCGATAGTGTGATTCGAGTTGGGTGGTTGTTGCAGCTATGCGTTACCAGCAGTTCGGATGCATAATTGGTATATCTACCCTGGCATTGCCTAGCTGTGCCGTGTCACCTACCCTAGCACGCCTTTTATGAGTTTGTTTTATGTCATACTCATGGGGTATCGTCTAGCGGCTGCAGTTTATGGGGAGTCACGGTACTGTATAGACTATTGACATTATAAAACGTGTTAAGGGGATATGGGTAACGCCTTAATGCTATTTTAATAGCTTACTTTACTATAGACATGTTATAATAGTTTATTGTACTACATAGTAAATTGTTTAACGGATCCTTCGGAGTTGTGAATCCCGAGCATCTCTTGAGTTACTACACTCATGTTAGACACTGGATAGGAGATGTCAAACCCCGTAAACATCTCTGACATCGTTCCACTCACATTTATTTACCGTTGATTTAACTTACATTAGTTCTTGCTTGGTGTCCCAATGCATGCAACTGCTAAAGATTTTATCACTGATGATGGTGTTCAATTGCCCCATGTTTCATCGACCACTCTGTCTGCTGTTTGGAGCCATATCAGTGATAAATTCACTAATCAGAACATAGATGGCCTTGCTTGGTGTGCTAAATCTCACAGCATTTCTAATGTTTACAACTCAATAATATGCAGCACTTCAACCTCTAATTTTGCCTGGTACTCTAGAATTTGGCAAACTGGATCTAAACCTAAGCATAACTTACTGCTCTGGAAATGCCTCAACAATGCACTACACACGCAAGACAATCTTATGAGGAGGAATTTCATCGATCAATCCAAATGCATCCTTTGTAATCGTGCGGCAGAGAATGTTGGCCATCTTCTTTTCAACTGCCTTTTTTCCTTTCAACTGTGGAGACGAACTCTTTTACACATAAATGCACACTCACTTGTTCGTGACTATAAATTAGAATGGATACGAATCTTCAAAGCAACGCGATGGAAATCGAGTTCATCCATTTGCCTTCTCAAATATCTTAAGCTTACGGTGGCTGCTATTTGGGAAGAGAGAAACAATCGTCGCTTTGCCAACAAGTATTCTTCTCTCATGGCCGTGCTAAGTAATATCATCAGATGAATTGTTTTCTGACTGTCGTTTTCATTATGTTTGCGTAATTGCCATGTTTTTTTAATTGTTTTACTTCTTATGGCTCTGTAACTCTTTTCCTTTAATATTTAATAAATGTGGACTGACCACAATAAAAACAGGCTGGCCTTGCCAAAAACAAAAAAAACAAAAAAAAAACTTACATTAGTTCTTTTAGTTTTGACTTGAGTGTTTTATGTTTTCAATTCGCTTGGGTCAGCCTGAGCATTTCAGGATTTGAAGACCTTATTTCTGGAGGGCGAAGATGAAGATTTGTGCTACTATTATTTACTATATCTACTATTTACTATATTTATTCCGCTGCATCACACTATTCCGCTGCATTTTTATTTATTTATCTCTGATATGTGTAACTCTGATTCTGTGTTGTATAAGTATAATCAAATGTTTTGTAAACAGATTCATAAACTGTTATTTGATTACTATATTTTGTCATTCCGCTACAAGATTCTGTTTTGTGTTTTTCCTCTCTGCTTTTCTTATTTACCCCGATAACAATCTACCCTTCTGTATGGTTTGAGTTGGCACGTGTGTCTGCTTAAAGCGTACAACAAGGCACGATGTTATAGTTGGTTTCAGAGCCACGTTTAGCGAAAACCTTAGCTTTGTGGGGTCTGACTCATACTAAATAGGGTAGTAATGCCCTAGAATGAGTCGTTGAGTGTATAGACATGAAAGAGCGTATTTGTTAGTGTTATAAAAGGTTTTGGCATTGTGTTAATTTGTTCCGTTTTGCATTTATAAATTCTGGTTGGTGCATGGGATGCTATGACATCGATAGGGATTTCTAAACACTTAATAGGACAGACCGACACAATATCTATTTTGGAATATAGGTAAATGAAATAATTTTGCCTATTGTATATTTTTATATATAAATTAATAATTTTAAACGATATATTTGGCTGTAATATATTTGTTTGATAGGTAGTGAAATTTATAAACATTGGTTGGAAATAAGATTTGAAAATAAAATAAATGAAAATTGGAAATTTAGAATTTAAGTTCCGGGGTTTTGAAAATTTCTTTCGAATGATTTTGGAATATAATAATAATATTATTTAGAAGTATTTTCTGATATAAATATTTTAATATGATTTGAAAGAAATGTTTTAAAGAAAATTTGGAAAGAAATAAGTTATGTACTCCCCTCACTGTCGTTGGAAAATATTTTCAGTGTTGAGTGCACGCATCATCGGCATTCATTTTCGAGTTTCAAAGTGGGAAGGCCACTGTAGTAATTGTATTAATGATTTATTTTGATAAACAAATATAAATTTCAAATTTCTTTAAATATAATTGGATATAAGTTATGAGTGTATACACCCATCTATTGTTTTTAAATGATTTGAAATGGAACCCGACATTTAATTCTTAAATATATGCGAATTAGAGATTTTAATTAATGAAATGGAATTTAACTAATTAGTAATTGGAACCTCTAAATGAAATGAGAAATTAAATGCTAGTTTATAAATGAAATTACAAGAAAGTATAAATTTGTAACATATAAAACAAAGGATATGATTATTGAACATTAAACTAATTTAAAAGAAATGAGATAAACTTGCATAATTTCCAATTGCATTCTTAAAGTTATATATATCACTTACCAATTATAAAAGTTGATATGTTAAAAGAAAATGTAATAGAATGTTATACAAGTAAAACTTAAAGTAACGAAAGTATTTAATGAATCCTTTATAAATAATAATTTGATGTTATAGTAGTTATAAAACTTAATTATAATTGAAATACTAGTGTAATAAAATGTGATAGAAAGTAAGTATTTTAAGTAGATGATTTTAAACTTAAGTTAATAAATTGATATGATAAGTAATTGAATTGAATGTGAATACTATAAATAAATGAATTTAAACAAATGAAATAAGCACCGAATGAATGAATGTGATATTATTTACAAAAAAAGCTTATATAGTACTCTAAGAATATGCTTACATATGTTTAAAATAAATTGTATATGAGAAACATATGTAAGAAATGTAAATAACGTATAAAAATAAATGAATGTATATAAATGGAATTAAGTAATGAATGAATGGAATCGAACTTTTGTAAGTAATAAATGTAAATTTAAAAAAATGAGTCATTTTATAAATGATATGAAAAGAAATATGTTAACATAACCTAATAATGCTAAAGTATGTTGTTTGTTTAGTTTATGGGTTGTTTGGGGAAATGACACTTCTAGTTGTTTGGATGTATGAATAATCTATTAAGTTTTATCTAAGACTGTTGAGTAAATGTATACTAAGTAGTTATTTGTCATTCTATGTGATTAAAAATGTTTTAACCTGAACAAACTATTTGATTTGGTTGATTTGGACGGATAATTGATTTGTATTGATTTTATATGATGATTGTATGTTGTGGTTGCAAGTGATTGTTGTTTTATATTGATATTTTTGTTAGTGGTTGAAACAACTTTAAATATTTCATTTTATACATAATTATTAACCTCTTTGGATTATATAAGTGAAATATAGGTTTATGGAAGCAATTGCTACTACTTTTAGTTTCACAAATTAAGCGTTGTTTCCTCGACAAATACGTACATTCTCAGATTACGATTTTATAGCGATATTATATTATATATTCTCGTTGTTCGGATATATTATTTTGAGATATTGTGATATATGTTATAATATTTGATATTGTATTTTCTCCCAAGCCTCTTCGTATAAATGAGACTCTGTCGAAATTTTCTGAAAATTTTGGACTTAGAAAATTTTGTGAAGTATTTTCCAACTTTTTATAATTAGATTATAAAAGGATTTAGCTGTTTATAAATCTATATACTTTTTCAAATTATTTTATTTTCTAAATTTATTGTTTATGAATTTAATATTTTGAATAAGATACACTGACTATTTAATTTGTCTTTTAACTTCTTTTTCCTTTTCGGAGAACGAAAAGTTTTGAGTGGGGGAGAGTGTAATGACCCGTAATTTTCGATAATTAAATTTGTTAATTTAATAATATTTTGGTAATTTAATAGTGAAGAAATAAAAATCTGTAATTTAATAATGAAATGAACACTAAAATAAGGTGTAACAATGTTAGTGTAAGTGATTATTAACAATTCGTATGAAACTCCAATTAGTTGTAATAATTTAAAATGTTTACTTGGCTATAAATTGAATATAAGAAAACAAATGTAAGTATGGAATTGATTAGTGGAATAGTATGTAATTGATGGTAATTGGATTAAATCAATGTTATATAAGTAAGTATAATACTTGTTTGAAATATATTGAACTATAAAAAAGGAATTAAGAGTTAATGGCAACAATTATTCTAAATTGCCTATATATTTAATCCGGTATATTAAATTTGAAATAAATTGCAATTAAATGGAATTATACATCGCCTTAATAGGGATTTGGATGAAATGGAAATTATTAGTGTAATAAAATATAAACTAGTGTAATTATAGCCTCAAGATAATAATTGGTTTAATAATAAGATGGAAAGCAAATTAAATTGGATTTTAGAAATTTAATTATAATCTCTGTATATTTGAAAATGAAATTACACCCTTGTAATTGTGAAATATTTGACAGTAAATTGAAATAGGAAATTGTTTTAAAGGACCATAAATCATTAAGTAATTAAGAGTGATGGAAATTATAAATTATTAAATACTGAATCGAAAGTGATTAATTAATTTTAAATTTATTTATTTAATTAACTGAAATATACCCATTTTTTCCACTATATCGGATTTAGAAGAAACCAGTTTCATTGGATCCATAATGGTGAATTATTATAGGATTTCAAGTTTCGTTACGATTGGACTTGTCGTTTGATCGTAAGGGCTCGAAACACCTAGAAATCAATTTGAAATAAGTTGATTTTAGCATAACTTCTGCATACGATGGAATTAGGACTTGAAACCTATTCCATTGAGTTTAAAATATTTGAAAACATCTATTTTGATATATAGGTTGACCCATTTTCATTCCCGTGTTGAAACGGGCTTTTCGGGTCGTGTATCGTTCAATCAATCTGGTCCATTCTTTCTGCATCCAGCCTTGTCTACAAATACCTCATTATAGATCATTTCTTATTTCTTATTTTTATTGTCTATATGTACATCTCCTCCTCAACTCCTCATTCCAATGGCAGACAAACAATTTCCAATTCAATTTCAAATCAAATTCCAAATCAAAAATTCAAACTCCTCAAACTATATCAAATTATATATCGATTTGAAGCTCTCGAAGAGCGCAAGTCAATTACGTAATTCATTTCTTGATCTAGGTTTCTATGTGGTCGGAATTGGCTAGATTATTTTCGACCGTTCGTTGTGTGACATCTTGTTCAACGGTGGATTTTCAACTATGGGACGATCGGAAGGTTCTACCTTGTAGAGACCGTGAAGCAGGCCCTAGATCTGGCCTTGGATCGTCGTCAGAAACTTGGAGTTCGTCGTAAATTTGATACAAACGGCAACAGCGACAGTGGAGTTTGTGTGTGTCGCAAGGCGCCATTTGTGGGACTGAGGGCGGTGGTGGCAGTGATGTCCGATGGCGCCAGAGATGAGCGTGGGTCAAGGCATTTTTGCTAGAAGGTGGCGGCTAGGGTTCGGCATCGAGTTGGGTATATCGCATTTGAGCGTGATAAGGGGTTTCCAGTGATGATGTGTAGGGTTTGTTCATTTTATTCTATTTTGTTCTAAAATTTGATTGTTTAAAACTTCTCATTTACACAACTTTTACATACAAGGTCCAATTCCTGTGCAGTTTGATCCATTAGGAACGTATTAAAATTCCGAACATTTTGACGCTGGTTTGGACGAATTCGAAAACTGTTCGAATTTTGGGATTAAATTGGATTTAAATTCAATTCAAATTCATAGGTGAGTGTTTTAACACACTCATAACTTCTAAAATTTCTTGTGTTTGCTAAATTTAATTTATGATGTGATTTGGAATTTATTTATGACTGTTTGGTATATTTCGAATCATCATCTCAGTTAATTTGAATCAAGTAGTTATTCAATTTATTGTTGAATATAAATTGCCAGTTAAATACCTGTTATTATTTATCAGTTCTATGTTGATATTTATTGATTGATTTGCATGATGATGAGTGTGATGGATGTTGATTGTTGATATTGGATGAATGGACGTTGTATTTTATATTGTCATAATTGCAAGTTCCCTATGGGTTGAAATGATACATACCCGAATGTTCTATAAAATAGGGAAAAATCGTTATGGGTTGAAATGATAGACTCGAGCGATTTTATGGATTTTATTATTAAATTCGATATTGCGGTTCGAAATGATATATAACCATAAAATTTTAAATTGTGGATTGAAATGATAAACATCCGTATCACTTGACCCTAAGGTAGAAAAATATATACGGACACTGTATTGGATAAATTAATCGATTTTAAAATTCTAAATTTTTTGAATTTAATCAATTGATGTTTTGAAATAAAATCTGATTTATATAAATGGAAGTATTATGGGAAAATCAAGTTTTGTGTTGAAATGCAAATTGGTTAAAAAAGGAATTTCTTTAAGAAAGTAAATTGGAAGTTCAAAATTAAACTTTTTCGTAAATGAAATTCTATCGAAATTGAGTTATTGAATTTGTTTGAAAATAACTTTGAAATATTTCAAAATTGGAGTAATTCGTATTGATATATTGAACATGGATTGAAAAGATATGAAATTCGATAGTTTATTTAAATTTGGTTTATCGATTTGGAAATTTGAAATGGTACAAATATGTTGAAATGAAATGAGTAGTTTAATTTGATAAAAATTTCGAATTCATATTTTAATATAAACTGTTTTAAAAATATATTATTTTAAATTTCAAATTATTAATATTTTAAAATTTACTCAAACTATTTAACCAATATTAACTATATATAATATTTTGATCTATTTTATAACAATCTAATTTATTTTATAAAAACTACTTTTAATTTACTTTAAATCTAATTAATCTATTTTAAGCTATTTAATCTATTTTAATTATATTTAATCTAATTTAATCTATTTAACTATCATAAATCATTTTAAAAGTATTTACCTACAATTAAGCTGTTTAGGGCATTTTAACTATTTAGAACTATTTAAACTAATTTCTAAATTTCCAAACCAAGTACGTGGAAGAGTTTATATTCATTTCAACTGGTTAAAAAGAGAATAAGGTTAAATGACGTTATAACCAAAGTTGGAATTTTTATTGTTATAATAAATCAAAATGATGATTTTGAAGCAAGGACTTAAACCTGTTTTGGAAATATGATTTTGGAAGAAATATGATTTGAAAGTGGTATAGTTTTTGAGAAGACGATATTTGATATAAATTGTAAATTTGACTTTGAAAGGAAATATATTTTCGAACAATGATTTCAAAGGTGAATATGATTTCGAAAGTAAGTAATGGTTTCGAAAGTGATATGGTTTGTATTTAATATGATATTTTGATATTAATTATGAATGATTTTGGAAATATAAAAGAACCATTCGGTGTGTAATAAACGATTGGTTGTCAAAGAGACCGGGATCGGATGTTGTCATACTCTCTACCAATATCAAAAACCACTTTGACAATTGTATACATGCTGGAAATTCTAGAATGAAGTAGGATGGTGGCGATGATCCTATATGAGGTATATACGTGGACCTGACTCCCATGAGTTGACATAGGTGGCTAAAACAGGGGCGATTCTTGGGCCAAGTGAGGTCATTCCTCTGATCGGGCACACTCCATCGATACTATATTCGGACTTTTGATTTATTTGGTGGCTACCCTTCGCTTTTTACTTAGGGAGTGTGTTTCGAGTTGGGTGGTAGTTGTGGCTATGCATTACCAACAGTCCGGATGCGTAATTGGTATATCTACCCTAGCATTGCTAGTTATGCCATGTCACCTACCTTAGTGCGCCTTCTACGACTTTGTTTTATGTCGTACCTATGTTGTGTCCTCTAGCGGCCCTAGTTTACGGGGAGTCACGGTACTGTATAGACTATTGACATTATAAAATGTGATAAGGGGGATATGAGTAATGCCTTAATGCTATTTTAATAGTTTACTTTACTACAGACATATTATAATAGCATATTGTACTACATAATAGATAGTTTAACGGATTCTTAGGAGGTGTGAATCCCGAGCATCTCTTGAGTTACTACGCTCACGTTAGACACTGGATATGAGATGTCAAATCCCGTAAACATCTTTAACGTCATTCCACTCATTTTTATTTAACGTTGATTTAACTTACATAAGATCTTTTAGTTCTGACTCGAATGTTTTGTATTTTCAATTCGCTCGAGTCAGCCTGAGCATTTCAGAATATGAAGACCTTATTTCTGAAGGACGAAGACGAAGATTTGTGCTACTATTACTTACCATATCTATTATTTACTATATTTATTCCACTATATCACATTGTTCCGCTACATTGTTATTTATTTATCTTTGATATGTGTAACTCTGATTCTGTGTTGTATAAGTATAATCAAATGTTTTGTAAATAGCTTCATGATCTGTTATTTGATTATTATACAATGTCATCCCACTGCAAGATTCTGTTTTGTTTTTTCTCTCTTCTTTTTCTTATTTACCCCAATAACGATCCGCCCTTCTGTATGGTTTGAGTTTGCATGTGTGTCTGCATAAAGCGTACAAAAAGGCGGGTTGTTACAGTATCACTTGACCATAAGATAGAAAATTATATACAGACACCGTTGGTCTGTATATATATATTTTGAAAAATGATTTCCAAAGTTTTGAAAAGAAATATATGTGGTTTTAATAAATATTAATTTTAAGATATTATATATATAAATGTTATTTTGTAAAGGTTTAAATTTTAGATTTTTAAATTTTATATGTTCGAAAATTTTAAATTCACAAGTTAGTTTTGAAAATCTAATTTTTAAAATTTTACTTATAATTTTACTATTTAAAAAAAAGATATATATTATGTTTTAATATAAGATAAATTTAGTAATAAGATTTAATTTAATAAAGTTTGATTTAATTAGTATATAATATGTTATAAGTATTTATTTAAAATTTTATTTTAAAGACATATTTTATAATAATTTAATTTAGTTGAGGTTGCAAAGGATAAATTTGAAATCGATTTGAAATTGTATTGATTTAAGAATTATACTTAAATAAGATTGATTTGAAAGTTATTAAATTTGAAATTTTAAGGCATGATTTTATAACTTGATTTTGATTTAAAGTGATTTAAATGAATATTTTCAAATTTACATAAATTGAAATGGGAATTTAGTTTATTTAAATTTGTAATTTGAATTTAATATATATATGAAATTGTCAAATTTAGTTTTATAAATGTTTGAATATTTAAAACTTGGAAATGTATTGAAAGTTGAAATGGTTTAATTTGTAGTTATATCTATATATTTGAAAACGATATAAAATGGTTTATTAAGATTTGAATTGAAATGGAAGAACTGAGATTTGATTTAAATGGGATTTTGGAATTTGAATTGATTTGAATCTATTTGTGAAATTGAGGAAACTATTTTATTATATAAAGTATTTTTAAATGATATTTAAAACTATTCCAATTTTTACTTATAATTATGTTATTATAATCTATTTTAAGTTTTTAAATTTTAACTATTTTAATATATTTTACTTTTTAAATTATTTCAATATATATATTATTTTAAATTTATGACTATTTTAATATACTAATTATTTTATTTTATAAACTATTCATTATACTATTATTAATATCTAAACTGTTTAGAGTAAAGTGTTATGGTTTTCCAAAGTTATTATTTTAAAAGTGTTATGATTTCAAAGTGTTATGATTCTCAAAGTGTTATAATTTCAAGTGTTATGGTTTCAAAAGTGTTATAACTTTGAAAGTACTATGATCTTTGAAATGAATATATTATAAGGGAATAATAATATCAAATTTGATATGGTTTTGAAATGGATACGATATTTTGGTTTTGAAGTATGATATTTTGAAATGACCACGTTGTTTTCATAACGTTTGGTTTTTAAAGAGACCGGGATCGGTTATTATCATACTCTCTGCCAATACTGAAAACCACTTTAACAACTATGTACGTAGTGGAGATTCCAAAATGAAGTAGGATGGTTGACGACGATTCTATATGAGGAATATACATGGACCTGACTCCTGTAAGTTAGCTTAAGGCGGTTAAAACAGGAGCAATTTACAGGCCAAGTGAGGTAGCTCATTCGATCGGACATTCTTCGTCGATACCATTCTATTACTTTGCGATTGATTGGGTGCACCCTCGAATTTTTGGGTGTGTGGATCAAGGTGGGAGGTAGCTGGGGCTATGCGTTAACACCAGCCTGGAAGTGTAATTGGTATATCTACCCTGCCATTGCCTAGTTGTGTCGTGTCACCTACTATGATATCCCGAAATTTCAAGGAATTTAAAATGTGATAATCTCTTAATTAATTACTTAAAATTGGTAAAATTTGTTAACTTCAAACAATAATAAATATAATGTGATGTTTTAAATATAGTGATAAATAGGTTTTTAAATGGAATAATAATTTACAAATTTAGATTTTGTTATTTTATAAATAGATTTTAAATAAACTTATTATTTTCAAATTTAATAAGTTTTTTAAATATATATGTGTGTGTATTTAAGTTATTTTTAAATAGGATAACTATTTACAAAATTAATAATGTGCATGTTTAAAATTGATATCTATATTTATTGGAGTTGATTTTAAATTGGATTTAAATTGAATTTGAATCTGGATTAAAATTTATTTTAAAGGAATATATATATCTTAAAATAAAAATAATAATATAGTTTGGATTTAAAATATATGGATAAGGTTTTTATTTAAATAAGATTTGTTTTATATTCCTAAAAGAAATATATTTATATAAATTTGGAAAAGTATTTATTTAATAGCAAATAAATACAAAAGTTTGATATGGGCATTTAAAAATGGATTAAAAATATTATATATGATTTTGTTTAAAATATGATTGGCTTTTATTTTATTTTATTTTATAGGTTTTATTTTTATAAATTTAGAAAAGCATTTGAAAATTAATAAAAGTACTTATTTAATTAGGAAATTTATTTCAAAAGCTTTTAAAATCATTTATAAATAATATAAAAATAAGTTATTACAAGTGTTAAGTTATAAACCTCTAGAGTAACATGTATTATCATATTAATTAAGGTAAGGGACAAGTGTCATTATTTGTTTTTATTTTTCTTTAAATTTTAACTAATCCTAAGTTTAATCTATAAAAACTTCCACCTTCTTCCTTCATTTCGTTTTCTTATCTTTTCATATTCAAAACAAGAAAATAATGACCAGACCTCTAATCACTTCCCAAAATCAAAACGTGAAAACATTTCTCAGTTCAAATTTATACACTGCAAACAATTTTCAAATCTGAGATCAAAAACCTTGTCATTCAAGCCTGAAACAAAGCTCAACCAGAAATGAATCAAACCCTGTCATTCATTTCCAAATCAAAACACTCAAGTCTGTAATAAAATTTTCAAGCAAAGTTCAATTTCAAAATGCAAACTGGTAAACATTTTCAAGCCTGTAACCAATTCTCAGATTTAAAGCAATCTGCAGCATTCAACCTGCATATCAATCAAAGTTTTGATCATTCCTGTTTCAAGTTAAAACATCTCAGTCAACAAAGCTTTCAGTTTTAAAAGAAATCAAGGCATTAACTTCTGCAAATCCAAGTTTTCAAGGATCATAATAGCAAAGTATTCAAATTTTTCAAAAGCTTCAGTTTTCATTCTAGTTTCAAAGCTTTTCAAGTTTCAACATCCAAAACTATTACAAAAAGCTCTGTCTGGTGAGTAAACATTTACAAAACAAGTTTAAGTAGATAAATATGGTTCATGTGTATTTCTATGATGAAGAATGTGTTGCATGTGTGTATGTATCTGATTTAAAGTATGCATGTCTTTTTTTTTTTGAATACCTCTGTTCTTAGCTCAGGTTTAAATTTTTGATCTAAATTCAAAATCTTCTCCTATGATCTCTATTAGGCCATAGTTTTCAATCAAATTAAGTATTTTTAAACATGAACTTGGATCTAAAAAGAGTTTAAACATGGTTATATATATAGTGTTTGGAAACCAAGATTTACAGTAAAAAAATATAAACAAGTTAAAAACCAATTGTTGCAATTCTCTGATTCAAGTATATAACTTGAATCGACTGGGAAAATATGATTTTTAAGATAAAAATTATGATTTTTAGATTAGAATCGAGTGTGGATTTTGGAGGTAACTAGAATATGGATTTTGAGAATTTTTTGGTGACCAGAGAATTTTTGGTGGTCGAGGTTTCATCTGGAGGTGGAGGAGGGACTGGTGGTTCAGGCAAAAATGGTAGGAAGGGTGATAGTCCACCGTGGTGTCGGCGGTGTGGCGATCTTTTCTTAAACCCTAGTTTGGGTTGAGGGTGGATTTGGGGTCTGTGCATAGTCTTAGGGTGATCGAGTGCCGCATAACTGAGGGTAATGATTTTGTGGATGATCGGAGATGGAGTGGCCAGGGTTGCACGTCGTCTGATGGTCGGAGGTGCGAGTTCGAGGTGGTTTTGGCCATGGTGTTTGAGTCCAGTTTTCAACTGGACTGCTCGATTTTGATCTCGAGCTTGTGATGATGTTTTGATGATTGGGATCGATTGCTGCATCGATAGTTGATATGCCGAAGAGATCATCGAAGGCCGGAGGTTTCCCGGTGACGGTGCATGTGCACAATGATGCTTCTCGTGTCTGTTGTTTTGGGTATTGTGGGTTTAACTGTGAGTTGAACTCGAAGAAGGTATCGAGTTCTTATGTTGGTGTCTCGAGTGGAAGCTCGAGTAGCTCTTGAGTGTTTTATTTAACAGATTTGTAAAAACTTAAAATTTTAACCAAGTTTTGAAATAAAGTAAAGGAAGAGAACTCGAGTGGCTCTTAAGTAATGATTGGGTTAGACCTGAAGTAAGATTAGAAACAGTTTTCATAAGTTTTAAAAAGTTTTTATAAAACAAGTTTTAAATTTTAATAAAGAAAGTTTTAAATTTTTGAAATAAATCTTGTTTTAAATTCTGTTCTTTATAAAAATAAATGTTTTCTTTAACATTTTATTAAGAAGTTTGAAAATTTGTTTAATTTGAATTTTGTTAAAGTTATTTTAAAACTTAAATAGAAGTGAAATTTAAAGACTAGTTTTAAAATTTAAATTGAATCTAATTTAAACTATCATTTGATAAATGTTAAGGTTATGGAAGTTATGTTTTGTTAACTTTAAATTTATCAAGTTAAATGTTTATTTTATTCTATAATGGAAGCAACCGGAAATTGCAGTGTTTTGGTTTAGAGGGTTTCTACCGGAAGTTTTTTTTTTAAGGATTTGAGTCCAGATTGGCAAGTGCATCTGTTTTGTCTTTTCCAGATAGGAGAAGTAAGTTGAAGTCTTACGATGATTGTGGAGTAGAGTTTGTGTTCTTGATTTCAGTAGATCTTGAGAGGATCATTTTGTTGGATTGTTTTTGGAAGCATCAATGAAGGTTGAGCTGATCAGAAAGGATGTAGGCCGCCCAGGATCGTCAGAAGATTTTTGTGGTTAAAACACGAAGGAATTTGGAATCCAAAGTTGGAGACTTTGCTTTTGTTAAGATTTTCTCCGGTCGAAGGAGCAATAAGATTGTGTAAGACTGGGAAATTAGCTCCGAAGTATATCGGATCTTTTCTATGTTTTGGTAAGCATTAGTGTTTTGGTCTACAGGGTTGAATTGCCAGTTTGGAAGACTGGGATTCAAGGTATTTCACGTATCTATGAGGGAGTACGTGTATGATCCATCACTGGTTATGGAACCAGCAGTTCAGAAGGATTTGGTAGTTGAGTCGATCTTGTTTGTGATCAGGTATCTTGTGTAGATTGTAGATCTAGCTGAGTAGGAGCTCAACAGGTTAGTGGTGTAGCTAGTTTGGATTTAGTAGGGTGAGTATCCCTGTGTCTGTACCTGGGAAACTCTGGATAGTTTTAAGAAGCTTATCCGGGATTGTGTCCGGATAGCTGGAATTGTTTGTTTGGATGAAATAGTTTGTTTGGTTGATTATGTATGGTTAATATGTATGCTTGAATTGGTTGTAATAAAATAAAATTTTGGATTATCTTTTGTTTAAATTTCGAGGATGCAATTCTTTTAGGGGGGAATGTGATATCCCGGAATTTCAAGGAATTTAAAATGTGATAATCTCTTAATTAATTATTTAAAATTGGTAAAATTTGTTAATTTCAAACAATAATAAATATAATGTGATGTTTTAAATATAGTTATAAATAGGTTTCTAAATGGAATAGTAATTTACAAATTTAAATTGTGTTATTTTATAAATAGATTTTAAGTAGACTTATTTATTTTCAAATTTAATAAGTGTGTTTAAATATATATGTGTGTGTGTGTGTGTGTGTTTTGTGTGCGTGTGTATAAGTTATTTTTAAATAGGATATTTATTTACAAATTTAATGATGTGTTTGTTTAAAATTGATATATATAATTATTTGAATTGATTTTAAATTGGATTTAAATTGAATTTGAATTTGAATCTGGATTTAAAATTGAATTTAAAGGAATATATATATATATATATATATATATATATATCTTAAAATAGAAATAATAATATAGTTTGGATTTGAAATATATGGATAAGGTTTTTATGTTAAATAAGATTTGTTTTATATTCCTAAAAGAAATTTATTTATATAAATTTGGAAAAGTATTTATTTAATAGCAAATAAATACAAAAGTTTAATATGGGCATTTAAAAATGGACTAAAAATATTATATGTGATTTTATTTAAATGTGATTGGTTTTTATTTTATTTTATTTTAAAGGTTTTATTTTTATAAATTGAGAAAAGCATTTAAAAGTTAATAAAAGTACTTGTTTAATCAGGAAATTTATTTCAAAAGCTTTTAAAATCAGTTATAAATAATATAAAAATAAGTTATTACAAGTGTTAAGTTATAAACCTCTTAAGTAACATGTATTATCATATTAATTAAGGTAAGGGACAATTGTCATTATTTGTTTTTATTTTTCTTTAAATTTTAATTAACCCTAAGTTTAATCTATAAAAACTTCCATCTTCTTCCTTCATTTCTTTTTCTTATCTTTTCATATTCAAAACAAGAAAATAATGGCCAGACCTGTAATCACTTCCCCAAAATCAGAGCCTGAAAACATTTCTCTGCACAAACTTATACACTGCAAACAATTTTCAAATCTGAGATCAAAAACCTTGTCATTCAAGCCTGAAACAAAGCTCAACCAAAAATGGATCAAACCCTATCATTCATTTCCAAATCAAAATACTCAAGCCTGTAATAAAATTTTCAAGCAAAGTTCAATTTCAAAATGCAAACTGGTAAATATTTTCAAGCCCATAAACAATTCTCAGATTTAAAGAAATCTGCAGCATTCAACCTGCATATCAATCAAAGTTTTGATTATTCCTGTTTTATGTTAAAACATCTCAGTCAACAAAGCTTTCAGTTTTAAAAGAAATCAAGGCATTAACTTTTGCAAATCCAAGTTTTCAAGGATCATAACAGCAAAGTATTTAAATATTTCAAAAGCTTCAGTTTTCATTCCAGTTTCAAATCTTTTCTAGTTTCAACATCCAAAACTGTTTCAAAAAGCTCTGTCTGGTGTGTGAACATTTATTAAACAAGTTTAAGTAGATAAATGTGGTTCATGTGTATTTTTGTGATGAAGAATGTGTTGCATGTATATATGTATCCGATTTAAAGTATGCATGTCTATTGTTTTTCGAATACCTTTGTTCTTAGCTCATGTTTAAATTTTTGATCTAAATTCAAAACTTCTCCTCTGTTCTCTGTTAGGCCGTAGTTTTCAATCAAATTAAATTTGTTTAAACATGAACTTGGACCTAAAATAGTTTAAATATGTTTATATATATAGTATTTGGAAATCAAGATTTATAAAAATAATAATATAAACGTGTTAAAAACAATTGTTGCAATTCTCTGATTCAAGCATATAACTTGAATCCGCCTGGGAAAATATGATTTTTAAGATAAAAATATGACTTTTAGATTAGAATCGAGTGTGGATTTTGGAGGTAACTAGAAAATGGATTTTGAGCATTTTCTGGTGACCAGAGAATTTTTGGTTGTCGGGGTTTCATCTGGAGGTGGAGGAGGGACTGGTGGTTCAAGCAAAAATGGCAGGAAGGGTGAAAGTCCATTGTGGCGTCGGCGGTGTGGCGATCTTGTTTTAAACCCTAGTTTGGGTTGAGCTTGGATGTAGGGTCTGTGCATAGTCTTAGGGTGATCAAGTGTCGTGTAACTAAGGGGAATGGTTTCGTGGATGATCGGAGATAGAGTGACCAGGGTTGCGCGTCGTCTGATGGTCGGAGGCGCGAGTTCGAGGTGGTTTTGGCCATGGTGTTTGAGTCCAGTTTTCAACTGGACTGTTCAATTTTGATCTGAAGCTTGTGATGATGTTTTGATGATTAGGAATGGTTGCTGCATCGATAGTCGATATGCCGAAGATATCATCAAAGGCCGGAGGTGGCTCCGACGACGGTGCATGTGCATGGTGATGCTTCTCGTGTCTGTTGGTTTGGGTGTTGTGGGTTTTGCTGTGAGTTGAACATGAAGGAGGTATCGAGTTTTTGTGTTGGTGTCTCAAGTCGAAGCTCGAGTAGCTCTTGAGTGTTTTGTTAAACAAATTTTTTTTAAAACTTAGGCGCCGTTTGGTTTTCCTTTTTAGTTTTGTATTTTCGTCTATGTAAAAGTGCGTCCGTCGTATGTATTGTTAAAAAACAAACAATTTCGAAAAATGAAATTAACATGTAAAATAAAAAACAAGTTTGTTTTGTTTTTCATGTTTCGATATATAACAAAAGTACGAAAAACAATCCAACTTCTTCATTGTCCGTTGATTGTCGCGATGGCTAAGAATTAAACATCTTCTTCTCTTATTTTTTGGTATTTCTTAGTACAAATTGAAAACATAAAACTCAAAATATAAAATGAAACCAAACGGGCCCTTAAAATTTAAACTAAGTTTTGAAATAAAAGAAAGGAAGAGAACTCGGATGGCCCTCAAGTAATGATCGGATTAGACCCGAAGTAAGATTAGAAACAGTTTTCATAATTTTTAAAAAGATTTTATAAAACAAGTTTTAAATTAATAAAGAAAGTTTTAAATTTTTGAAATGAATCTTGTTTCAAATTCTATTCTTTATAAAAATAAATGTTTTCTTTAACATTTTATTGAGAAGTTTGAAAATTTGTTTGATTTAAATTTTGTTAAAATTATTTAAAACTTAAGTAGAAGTGAAATTTAAAGACTAGTTTTAAAATTTAAATTGAATCTAATTTAAACTGTCATTTGGTAAATGTTTAAGGTTACAGAAGTTATGTTTTGTTAACTTTAAATTTATCAAGCTAAATGTTTATTTTAAATCTTAATTAATGATTTAATTAAGTAAAATTATTCGTAAGGATAAAATAGTTTAAGATGTTTTAATGATAATTAAGGCAATAATATGATAATGTTTATCTTAAAATAATTAAGGTTTT
This sequence comes from Allium cepa, assembly GCA_030765085.1. Lineage (NCBI taxonomy): Eukaryota > Viridiplantae > Streptophyta > Magnoliopsida > Asparagales > Amaryllidaceae > Allium > Allium cepa. Next base: position 380,559,571 of record CM060932.1, read on the forward strand.
TAATGTCTTAAAATTAATTAAGTTAATTAAGGGAAATTAAGTACAAGTAATTAATTTAATTAACAATGATTAAGAATTAATTAAGGAATTAATTAAGAGTAATTAATTTATTTATTTAAAATTAATAATTAAGGGTTATAAGTTAATTAATTAAAGGTTAATTAATTTATAATTAAGTATAATTAATTAGATTATCAGAGATTATTAACTGATGATTAGAGATGAATTAATTAAGTAATTAAGGTTGATTAATTAGTAATTAGAGATTAATAACTTGTAACTAAAAAGTACTTAATGTGTAATTAAGTTTTATTAATTAATAGTTAGGCTTTATTAATTATTAATTAAGAAATAATTAATCTATAATTAAAGTTAATTAAGGATTAATTAAGTGTTATTGAGGGTAAATTAATTGTTATTAAGGATTGATTAAATGATTTATTAAGGATTAATAAATTGGTTATTAAGTTTTATTAATTGATAATTAAGGTTTATTAATTAATAATTAAAGATTAATTAATCTGTAATTAAAGATTAATTAATTTATTTAAAGGGGTAATTAAGGGATGAATTACCCAATTGTAATTAATGAGATGAATGTGATGAATTAATTGGTTGATTAATTATTGATAATCTTGATGATTGATTAAGTATGAATACATAATAAGATTAAATAGCGTAATTACTTAGTGAAGTAATTAATGTATAATTACTGGATGTAATTAATTAAAGGGAATTACTTAATGGGAAGTATTTAAAGAATAATTACTTAGTAGAAGTAATTAAGGGTTAATTACTTGGTGTAATTATTTAAAGGGTTAAAATAATTAATTAAGGAGTTAATTAATTAAGGTAAGTAATTACAGGATGGTAATTACTGTTTATGATTAATTAAGGTTAATTAATGGAAGTGCTTAATTAAAGTTTAATTCATTAATGTAATTAATTATGGATCAATATAATTAATTATAGTTAATTAATTAATGGAAGTAATTAATTAATGGAAGTAATTAACTAAGGATCATTAATTAATGCAATTAATAAGAGTAATTAAGGGTTAATTACTGTAAATGGATAAGGATAACTAATTTGTGTAATTAATTAAGGATTAATTACTTAATGTAATTAAAGGATAATTAATCAAGGGTGATTAATTAAGATAATGATAATTTAATTGGTTTGAAATTAATTAATGGTTATGTAAGCAAGATTTTAGTGATGAAAGTAATAAATTTAATTTATTTTAAATTAATTAGAGATGAACTAATTAATTTAATTCATTTTAAATTAATTATAGGTGGTGTGATTAATAGATCATTGCTTATGGATGGCTAATTGATTTTGAATGCCTTAATTGTTTGATATCTCTGATGAGATATGTGATATGAGATGATTTGTTTGAATTGTGATAATATGGATTATCTATTTGTGAATATGTGAATTATCTACCTGTGTGAATATTGATAATGATTTGAATTGAATTATTTTAACTTTAAAACAACTTGGACCTAAAAGATGGCATTTTGGATTTCGATGAGATCGAGATCGGGTTTCCAGATTTGGATATCCGAAAACCACAACGATCCAATTAACAATAGGTCATGAATCTCAAGTAAAGATGAAGATTCAGAGTGCAAGTGTTATTGTCATTAACTCTTAGGGTGATTCCAAAATGAGTGTAACGAGATAATGCCTTCGGTTTCGTTCGAACCCGGAACGAACTTGTATGGATTGAATGCTTTCAGAACATCATCACGTGGACGATGAGCATTCTAAGATAGATGTGTTCTATAAAGGTAATCGTAGCCTCAAGCCTCGTCAACCGGGAATGGCTAAAACAGGGGAGGTGCAGCAAGGCTAAGTGGGTAGCACCTAAGTAGGATAAGATTTACCCCTGTCCAGATTCCCTTTTTATTCGGATGTGTGGGCGGTTGCTAGCTACAACCACGGGGTTATCTTATTCGAGACTGTCCAGTAAGGGATGGTTCCGGCTTTGTGTCGTAGGGGAGTGAGAGTAATCCTTAGTACGGTGATCTAGGACCCGTATTGTGATGGGCGGTACCCCAGTAGCCCTGCCATTGATGGAAACCCGTCCTTCCTACGTGCCCTTACGGTTTTGATTGTATTGCCAGCTTTGTGGCTAGTATGCTAGAATTTAATCATGTAACAATTTCAGCTATTTCTTATTTATTTAAAAACCCTAGACCCTATTATAATATCACCAGATTTCTATCAAATGTTTTGGCTAGCGTAAGGTAAAAACTTACCCATGTTTATGTGTGGGAAGTCTTAAATGATACTTTTTGTTTTCAAAGGTTTTCGAAGTTAAGCAACTTTAACTCATTTACTCACACCAGACCCATGTCTAACCTGGAGTTTATTCTTTTTTTCTTAAACTCTTGGGTACTCAAATTTTTACGAGTAGCCAAGGGATTCAAGTTAGCTTTGACGAAAGACTGGAGAAGATATGGAGCAGGAGGCTTCAGCGTTTGTAGATATATAGTGGTTCGGCTGTGTTGATCTCTATGTTGTTGTCTGAATTTTACTTCATTTGTATGATAGACAGGTGTTTATAACTGTCTAATTTGTGATGTATAAGCTGTGTAACTCTGATAGATATTGTATACTATGTAATATAGTATGTGATTAATATAACTTATTCGTTCCACTGTTGAGATTCTGATGTTGTTTCTTTCTTTCTTCTCTATCTTTTTCTCTTCTCTATCCCTTTCTTTCTAAATAATGATGCGTCTTTATCTGGATAGAAAAGCAGGTTGTTACATTTACTATCAGAGCGTAGGTTGAGTGAATACCTAGGCTCTGGAATGGCATCTATCTTGAGAGAGAGTACTTGTAATTTATATTTATAGCTATATATATCTATTCTACCTATTTGTTGGATTACCTATTCAGGTTTTTCCAATGTGAGTTCTAAGGTAGATGGGGTAGTGGTGTGTGTAGCACGACTACCAATGGAAGATGTCCGAGTCTTGAGGTTGGAAGTGTATCTGTCGAGACTTTAACCCAATACCATCTCGAGTGTGCTTTGCAGTATGGTATAAGGATTTCACCAATCTCTGAAGGAAACCTTTTAAAGGTTCGGAGTCCATCATTGAAGTATAAGTTAATCGCGCTCATGTGTGCGGATTTTTTTTTAGAATTTGGATCTGTTGGTTGAGCATAAGCTAGTGATGGTATCTTGAAAACTTCAGGAAGAAGCAACTGCGTGGTGAGACGCAGTGATTGTGGATGTTTTCGAAGAAGTTTTCTTTGGGACAAGTTTAAGGAAGTGTGTCTGCATCAGTGCTGAGGCTGGGTTCAGCAAGGTGTTTGTGTTTGGGTTGAGGCCTGAGTTTCTTAAGGAGATGTATGACCATCTCAAGGCTCTGTATGGGATTGGTTGATCTGATTTTGTGGATCAAAGAAATTTTGGATAAGGAGTCTTTGGTATCTGTGGCAGCGGTGCAGCTCGGAAGTGTTTTTTTGTGCCAGCAGGAAGATCTTTTGGCTTTGAAGTGTCCTAGAGATGGAGATCAGAAGCAGCAGCAGTGTGGATCCATTTCTTCGATGGATTGGTCGAGGATAAGCTGTTCTGATTTGTAAAGAGAGAACAGTATGTTTGGATATTGGATTGGATAGGATCGCAAAAGTGACTTGCGATAGTTTGAGTAAGCTCTTGAGTTATAGAGTTGTCAGAGATTTTCTGGATGTCTTCAGGGAAGTCAGAGGTCTGCCTGCATTGGATATTGAGTTCCGTATCAATTTGGTTCATGAGGCTACCGATAGTTCAGCTAGGTAGAAGGATGTCTCCTAGAGAAAGGATTTAGTGAAGCAGCTCAGTATTTCTTGGAACTTTTGAGTTTTCTCTTTATGGATCTGTTGAACCATATTTTTGAGATGTGCTGCCTAGTATGTGCTCGTGTTCATCGAACAGCATTCTCTTCTGCTTCAGATCAGAGTTGTGTAGTGGAAGCAAAGTCGCAGCTATTCTAGAATGGAAGCAACCAGAAATTGTAGTGTTTTGGTTTAGAGGGTTTCTACCGAAAGTATTTTCTTCAGGATTTGAGTCCAGATTGGCAAGTGCATCTGTTTTGTCTTTTCCAGATAGGAGAAGTAAGTTGAAGTCTTATGATGAGTTTTTGTTCTTGATTTCAGTAGATCTTGAGAGGATCATTTTGTTGGATTGTTTTTGGAAGCATCAACGAAGGTTGAGCTGATCAGAAAGGATGTAGACCGCCCACGATCGTCAGAAGATTTTTGTGGTTAAAACACGAAGGAATTTAGAATCCGAAGTTGGAGACTTTGTTTTTGTTAAGATTTTCTCCAGTCGAAGGAGGAATAAGATTGTGTAAGACTGGGAAATTAGCTCCGAAGTATATTGGATCTTTTCTGTGTTTTGGTAAGCATTAGTGTTTTGGTCTAAAGGGTTGAATTGCCAGTTTGCAAGACTGAGATTCAAGGTATTTCACGTATCTCTAAGGGAGTACGTGTATGATCCATCACTGATTATGGAACCAGCAGTTCAGAAGGATTTTGTAGTTGAGTCGATCTTGTCCGTGATCAGGTATCTTGTGTAGATTATAGATCTAGCTGAGTAGGAGCTCAACAGCTTAGTGGTGTAGCTAGTTTGGATTTAGTAGAGCGAGTATCCCTGTGTCTGTACCTAGGAAACTCTGGATAGTTTTAAGAAGCTTATCCGAGATTGTGTCCGGATAGATGGAATTGTTTGTTTAGATGAAATTGTTTGTTTGGATGAAATAGTTTGTTTGGTTGATTGTGTATGGTTAATATGTATGCCTGAATTGGTTGTAATAAAATAAAATTTTGGATTATCTTTTGTTTAAATTTCGAGGATGAAATTCTTTTAGGGGGGAATGTGATATCCCGGAATTTCAAGGAATTTAAAATGTGATAATCTCTTAATTAATTATTTAAAATTGGTAAAATTTGTTAATTTCAAACAATAATAAATATAATGTGATGTTTTAAATATTTTTATTAATAGGTTTCTAAATGGAATAGTAATTTACAAATTAAAATTGTGTTATTTTATAAATAGATTTTAAATAGACTTATTTATTTTCAAATTTAGTAAGTGTGTTTAAATATATATATGTGTGAGTGTGTGTGTGTTTTGTGTGCATGTGTATAAGTTATTTTTAAATAGGATATTTATTTATAAATTTAATAATGTGTTTGTTTAAAATTGATATCTATAATTATTTGAATTGATTTTAAATTGGATTTAAATTGAATTTGAATCTGGATTTAAAATTGAATTTAAAGGAATATATATATCTTAAAATAGAAATAATAATATAGTTTGGATTTGAAATATATGGATAAGGTTTTTATTTAAAATAAGATTTGTTTTATATTCCTAAAAGAAATTTATTTATATAAATTTGGAAAAGTATTTACTTAATAGCAAATAAATACAATATGGGCATTTAAAAATGATTAAAAATATTATATATGATTTTATTTAAAATATGATTGGTTTTTATTTTATTTTATTTTAAAGGTTTATTTTTATAAATTTATAAAAGCATTTAAAAGTTAATAAAAGTACTTGTTTAATTAGGAAATTTATTTCAAAAGCTTTTAAAATCAGTTATAAATAATAATAAAAAAAGTTATTACAAGTGTTAAGTTATAAACCTCTTATGTAACATGTATTATCATATTAATTAAGGTAAGGGACAAGTGTCATTATTTGTTTTTATTTTTCTTTAAATTTTAATTAACCCTAAGTTTAATCTATAAAAACTTCCATCTTCTTCCTTCATTTCGTTTTCTTATCTTTTCATATTCAAAACTAGAAAATAATGGCCAGACCTGTAATCACTTCTCCAAAATCAAAACCTGAAAACATTTCCCTGTCCAAACTTATACACTACAAACAATTTTCAAATCTGAGATCAAAAACCTTGTCATTCAAGCCTGAAACAAAGCTCAACCAGAAATGGATCAAACCCTGTCATTCATTTCCAAATTAAAATACTCAAGCCTGTAATAAAATTTTCAAGCAAAGTTCAATTTCAAAATGCAAACTGGTAAACATTTTCAAGCCCATAACCAATTCTCAGATTTAAAGCAATCAGCAGCATTCAACCTGCATATCAATCAAAGTTTTGATCCTTCCTGTTTTATGTTAAAACATCTCAGTCCACAAAGCTTTCAGTTTTAAAAGAAATCAAGGCATTAACTTCTGCAAATCTAAGTTTTCAAGGATCATAACAACAAAGTATTTAAATATTTCAAAAGCTTCAGTTTTCATTCCAGTTTCAAAGCTTTTCAAGTTTCAACAACCAAAACTGTTTCAAATAGCTCTGTCTGGTGTGTAAACATTTATTAAACAAGTTTAAGTAGATAAATGTGGTTCATGTCTATTTTTGTGATGAAGAATGTGTTGCATGTATATATGTATCCGATTTAAAGTATGCATGTCTATTGTTTTTTGAATACCTCTGTTCTTAGCTCACGTTTAAATTTTTGATCTAAATTCAAAATCTTCTCCTCTGTTCTCTGTTAGGCCGTAGTTTTCAATCAAATTAAGTTTGTTTAAACATAAACTTGGATCTAAAATAGTTTAAATATGTTTATATATATATAGTATCTGGAAATCAAGGTTTATAAAAATAATAATATAAACGTGTTAAAAACCAATTGTTGCAATTCTCTGATTCGAGTATATAACTTGAATCGGCCTGGGAAAATATGATTTTTAAGATAAAAATATGATTTTTAGATTAGAATCGAGTGTGGATTTTGGAGGTAACTAGAATATGGATTTTGAGCATTTTCTGGTGACCAGAGAATTTTTGGTGGTCGGGGTTTCATCTGGAGGTGGAGGAGGGACTGGTGGTTCAGGCAAAAATGGCAGGAAGGGTGATAGTCCACTGTGGCGTCGGCGGTGTGGCGATCTTTTTTTAAACCCTAGTTTGGGTTGAGGTTGGATGTAGGGTATGTGCATAGTCTTAGGGTGATCGAGTGTCGTGTAACTAAGGGGAATGGTTTCGTGGATGATCAGAGATGGAGTGGCCAGGGTTGCGCGTCGTCTGATGGTCGGAGGCGCGAGTTCGAGGTGGTTTTGGCCATGGTGTTTGAGTCCAGTTTTCAACTGTACTGCTCGATTTTGGTCTCGAGCTTATGATGATGTTTTGATGATTGGGAATGGTTGCTGCATCGATAGTCGATATGCCGAAGAGATCATCAATGGCCGGAGGTGGCTCCGACGATGGTGCATGTGCACGGTGATGCTTCTCGTGTCTGTTGGTTTGGGTGTTGTGGGTTTTGCTGTGAGTTGAACATGAAGGAGGTATCGAGTTTTTGTGTTGGTGTCTCAAGTCGAAGCTCGAGTAGCTCTTGAGTGTTTTGTTTAACAGATTTTTTTTAAAACTTAAAATTTAAACTAAGTTTTGAAATAAAAGAAAGGAACAGAACTCGGATGGCCCTCAAGTAATGATCGGATTAGACCCAAAGTAAGATTAGAAACAGTTTTCATAATTTTAAAAAAGATTTTATAAAACAAGTTTTAAATTTAATAAAGAAAGTTTTAAATTTTTGAAATGAATCTTGTTTCAAATTCTATTCTTTATAAATATAAATGTTTTCTTTAACATTTTATTGAGAAGTTTGAAAATTTGTTTAATTTAAATTTTGTTAAAGTTATTTAAAACTTAAGTAGAAGTGGAATTTAAAGACTAGTTTTAAAATTTAAATTGAATCTACTTTAAACTGTCATCTGGTAAATGTTTAAGGTTACAGAAGTTATGTTTTGTTAACTTTAAATTTAACAAGCTAAATGTTTGTTTTATTTTAAATCTTAATTAATGATTTAATTAATTAAAGTTATTCGTAAGGATAAAATTGTTTAAAATGTTTTAATGATAATTAAGGCAATAATAAGATAATGTTTATCCTAAAATAATTAAGGTTATTAATGTCTTGAAACTAATTAAGTTAATTAAGGGAAATTAAGTATAAGTAATTAATTTAACTAATACTGATTAAGAATTAATTAAAAGATTAATTAAGAGTAAGTAATTGATTTAATTTATTTATCTAAAATTAATAATTAAGGGTTGTAAGTTAATTAATTAGAGGTTAATTAATTTATATTAAGTACAATTAATTAGATAATTAGAGATTATTAATTAATGATTAGAGATGAATTAATTAAGTAATTAAGGTTGATTAATTAGTAATTAGAGATTAATTAACCTGTAATTAAAAAGTACTTAATGTGTAATTATGTTTTATTAATTAACAATTAGGCTTTATTAATTAATAATTAAGAAATTATTAATCTATAATTACAGTTAATTAAGGATTAATTAACTGTTATTTAGGGTTAATTAATTGTTATTAAGAATTAATTAACTGATTTATTAAGGATTAATAAATTGGTTATTCAGTTTTATTAATTGATAATTAAGGTTTATTAATTAATAATTAAAGATTAATTATTCTGTAATTAAAGATTAATTAATTTATTTAAAGGGGTAATTAAGGGATGAATTACCCAATTGTAATTAATGAAATGAATGTGATTAATTAATTGGTTGATTAATTATTGATAATCTTGATGATTGTATGAATACTTAATGAGTTTGAATAGTGTAATTATTTAGTGGTAATTAATGTATAATTACTGAATGTAATTAATTAAAGGGAATTACTTAATGGGAAGTGATTAAAGAATAATTACTTAGTAGAAGTAATTAAGGGTTAATTACTTGGTGTAATTAATTAAAGGATTAATGTAATTAATTAAGGAGTTAATTAATTAAGGTATGTAATTATAGGATGGTAATTACTGTTTATGATTAATTAAGGTTGATTAATGGAAGTGATTAATTAAAATTTAATTAATTAATGTAATTAATTATGGATCAATGTAATTAATTATAGTTAATTAATTAATGGAAGTAATTAATTAAGGATCATTAACTAATCTAATTAATGAGAGTAATTAAGGGATAATTATTGTAAATGGTTAAGAATAATTAATTTGTGTAATTAATTAAGGATTAATTACTTAATGCAATTAAAGGATAATTAATCAAAGGTGATTAATTAAGATAATGATGATTTAATTGGTTTGAAATTAATTAATGGTTATGTAAGCAAGATTTTAGTGATGAAAGTAATTAATTTAATTTATTTTAAATTAATTAGAGAAGAAGCAATTAATTTAATTTATTTTAAATTAATTATAGATGGTGTGATTAATAAATCATTGCTTATGGAGGGCTGATTGATTTTGAATGCCTTAATTGTTTGATATCTCTGATGAGATATGTGATATGAGATGATTTGGTTAAATTGTGATAATATGGATTATCTATTTTTGAATATGTGAATTATCTATCTATGTGAATATAGATAATGATTTGAATTGAATTGTTTTAACTTTAAAATAACTTGGACCTAAAAGATGGCGTTTTGGATCTTGATGAGACCGCGATTGGGTTTCCAGATTTGGATATCCGAAAACCACATCGATCCAAATTAACGATAGGTCGTGAATCTCAAGTGAAGATGAAGATTCATAGTGCAAGGGTTATTGTCGTTAACTCTGAGGGTGATTCCAAAATGAGTGTAACGAGATAATGCCTTCGGTTTCGTTCGTACCCGGAATGAACTTGTATTGATTGAATGCTTTCATAACATCCTCGGGTGGAGATGAGCATTCTAAGATAGATGTGTTCTATAAAGGTAATCATAGCCTCAAGCTTCATCAACCGGGAATGGCTAATACAGGGAAGGTGCAGTAAGGCTAAGTGGGTAGCACCCAAGTAGCATGAGATTTACCCCTGTCAAGAGTCCCTTTTTATTCGGCTGTGTGGGCGGTTGCTAGCTACAACCGTGAGGTTATCTTATTCGAGACTGTCCAGTAAAGGATGGTTTCTGCTTTGTGTTGCAGAGGATTGGGAGTAACCCTTGGTACGGTGATCTAGGCCCCGTACTGTGACGGGCGGTACCCCAATAGCCCTGCCATTGATGGAAACTCATTCTTCCTACGTGCCCTTACGGTTTTGGTTGTATTACCCACTTTGTGGCAAGTGTGTTGGAATTTAATCATGTAACAATTTCAGCTATTTCTTATTTATTTGAAAACGCTAGACCCTATTATAATATCACCGGATTTCCTATCAAAAGTTTTGGTAAGCGTAAGGTAAAAACTTACCCATGTTTATGTGTGGGAAATCTTACGTGATAACTTTTTTCTCAAAGGTTTTCAAAGTTAAGCAACTTTAACTCGTTTTCTTACACCAGACCCATATCTGACCTCGAGTTTATTCTTTCTTAAACTCTTGGGTACTCAAATTTTTACGGGTAGCCAAGGGATTCAGGTTAGCTTTCACGAAAGACTAGAGGAGATATGGAGCAGGAGGCTTCAGTGTTTGTAGATATATAGTGGTTTGGATGTGTTGATCTCTATGTTGTTGTCTGAATGGTACTTGAGTTGTATGATAGACAGGTGTTTATAACTGTCTAATTTGTGATGTATAAGTTGTGTAACTCTGATAAATATTGTATACTATGTAATATAGTATTTGATTAATATAACTTATTCGTTCCACAGTTGAGATTCTAATGTTGTTTCTTTCTTTCTTCTCTATCTTTTTCTCTTCTCTATCCCTTTCTTTCTTAATAATGATGCGTCTTTATCTGGATAGAAAAGTAGGTCGTTGCACCTACCATATCGATATCACTACAAGTTTGTTTTGTACCATCCCTATGGAGTACTCTCTCATAAGCCTCTAGTTTAAGGGGGAAGTTACGGTACTGTATAGACTATGGGAATATATAAAAATGTGTTAAGGGAGATATGGGTAATGCCTTAACTCTATTTTAATCGTTTACTTTACTATAGACATATTATAATAGAGTATTATATTACATAGTAGATAGTTCCACGAATCCTTAGAGGATGGGTATCCCAAACATCCTTTAAGTTACTTGTATTTCAGTTGATATTTCACTTGAGTTGGATTTTATTGATATAAGAATGTTAATCCTGACTCGAATGTTTTTGTGTTTTACTTTATCGACGGGTCAGACTGAGTGTCATAGCATTTGAGACTCACCTTTGGAGTTTGGAGCTTCTCTTGGAGATCCAACTATATATGCAGCTTGCAATTATTCGGTTGACTCTAGTGATATATTCAGATTTTGTTATTTGACTATTGTATCATGACTTCTATGTATTCAAGACTTCTGTTGTATCTTGTTTGAACTCTGATATATATATATATAGTAGCTTCATGAACTATAGTTCGTTTGTTTCCACTGCTGATTGTTATATTACTCTGTATCTGTAATTCTGTGATTCTGTGATTAATTTATTTACTGTATATGTTGAGTTTTGCCAAAATAAATTAACAATTTGATATTTTGAGCAATTTATTCCGACATGTGCAGATGCGAATGGTTGAAAATATCGGGTCGTTACAACTAGATTTAATTCTAGCAGTGATTGGCCAATATCTCAGCATCTACACATCCAGTTGACATGAAACTGGGAGGATAAGCTAATTACAACATGGGGAACATTCTATATGGATCACATAGCATTTGGAGCCAGCTGTAGGAATCGATACCTATCCCTCCATAAGGATCGACTATAATCTGCCTTCACAACATACTACAACAAAGATTGATCAATAACTCGAGTTCCACTAATCTAATTGGTGTGAAACATGGAGGTTAAACATAGCACAACTTAGAGAAGCTCCACTAGGGATAGCATGGCATTTGGAAGAGACTGGAGGGATTGGTACCTATCCCTCTAGAGGGAACAGTAGAAATCAGAATTCAAGCAACACTACTTCATGGTAAATGCTACATCTCACAAACCGTACGTTGCACGAAATTTGGGGAAAAGGCAGCTAACATCATGGGGCAGCCATCATAGGGATCACAACCTATTTGGACACACTTATAGGGATCGATGCTGATCCCTATTATGATCTCGAATGGGCATGGAAATGTTTAGGTAGCCTTGTCTTGGTCTTCCGAACCTTCTATAAAAAAAATTAGCCCGATCTGTGCACGTCTTTCTTATATATATAGTTGGCATGGCGTTAGAAAAATGATCTTCTTTTTGCTTCTCTTTATCTTCAACCTAGGCTACACTCTGCCAATTTTATTCTTGGTTTCGGATTGTAAGTATAAACAAATTTCAGTATAATAAAATGAATTATTTAGGAGTGGACTTAGGCCGTAGTTAGTCGAACCAGTGTAAATCTTGTCTCTTTTTTACTTCCTTTCTGATTGTTTTAATTTTATTCTTCATTTGTTTCTCTTTATATTTCTATGATTGGATTAAATATTGGTGCTTAGCCTACGCGATTTGGAGTTTAGATTCGGAATCAATTAGAGAGCTTGGATTTGGAGCAATGGTGAGACAATCAACAAGGAGACAAGCAGGGGATAGGAGCCATCATGAAGAGAGTCATGAGGCTTTCTCAGGAGCTAGAGCTAATCAAACATCAATCTACAACACCAGAGATGATATGGGAACGATGATGGATGCTATGCAAGAACGAATGTTTAAAATACAGAAGGAGATGATGCAAAATCAAATCTGACAGATTGAACAAGCTGGAGCTACAGGAGCTGCTGGAATGCAAAACCAAGGAGTTAGAATGATAGGGACTACTAGAGTCATGGATCAAGGAATTGAGGAGGCAAGATTCACTGGAAATCAGAACCGGGAGCATAGAGACCGAGCTATTGGATAAAGGAGTAGAACAGAGCAGCCAGGGCCAGTCCCCGACCATCTTAGAGGAATCGACACCAACCCATCCAGAGGGATCAACATCGATCCGCAAAGACATGGGGCATGCCCCCGGGTTTGGTCAATTATGATGATAGAGAATTGTAGTCAATCCCATAGAGCTTGGTGCGAATCAAAATTTGGATGCACGTCTAGAGGAATATGTTCCAGAATTCCCTCGTAGGCTCGAGGGGTAGCATAGACATAATGACATGAGACTACCACTGGAAGACAATGATAGGTTTGTAGAGATGATCAGGCGAGCTATGCGTGGAGGATTAGTGAACATACGAGTCTATTTGCTCCTAATATCAGGAATGCTAGGAATCCACCGAAATTCAAACTATGATGGATTCAAACTACCAACACTGGAAACTTGTGATGGAAAGTTAGATCCAATTTTGCATGTGATGAGGTGTATACAGCTCATGGAAGTAATAGAGGTTTCGAAAGAAGTCCTGGCTTGATGCTTCCCCCGTACTTTACGGATGTAGCTATGCTATGGTTTAGACAATTGGAGGGCGGATCTATTAGCACATGGACAGAATTGGTCGAAAGATTTATGAATCAATTTCAGGTTCACATTACGAGACCCAAGAACGTGATGGCATTGAAATCAGCAAAGTTGTGGGCAGAAGAATCACCCATGAATTTCTTAACCAGGTTCAATGCGGCAATTATTTCGATGGATCGACTAGACTATCGATGGTTTAGATGGCGGCAATGTCGGGAGTTGTAGATAATTAAGATTTTAAGATATCCTGATACGGGATCTACCGATGGATCTTAGGTAATCCAACCATAAAGCAAAGTGGCTTCTACAACAAGAAGATGCGAAAGCTGATAAAGAGACAATGAAATTTAATATGGTACAGGGTGGAGAACCGCCCAGTGAAAGCTAGGGAAAGGACAAGGGTAAATAGAACATGGATAATAGATTTAATGGATCGAAGCGACAGAGGGAGGAACCTAAATTCTCTTCTTACTTGGAATTAAATGGAACACTAGAGCAGCAATATCTTGATACTCAAGGGTACCTTCCATATCGGAGGCCGGCAAGGAGGTAACCCTTCGAACGCTAATGGACATCATGAAAGAGTTGCATATTCCATGAGCTAGATGAACATACAAATGACTGTAGGCATTTCAAGGATGTCATTAAGGAACACATGAGGAATGGTCAGTTACAATAGTACATAAGGACTGGGCTGCAGCGGTGGGATAGGAGCAGCCACCGTCCATCTCGAATGAAAGTGGAACTAGATCAAGGCATCATCATCAACTTTTCATTAGGTTATCGAGATGGCAAGGATTAAATAACAAGCTCCGCATTAGGATGGCTAAGTCACTAATACATGTACAGGATCGAGAATTGTCCCCAGGTATGCTCTGAGATGATGATAAATCGTAGTGCTCGGGTTTGTAAAAATAGTTTTCTTTTTCTTATTTTTTCTTCTTATTTGCTTTGAACTCTGGTTTATTGGTTGTACGGACTCTTATTATATATTTGGCAAATGGACTTAGGATTGTTTAAATTTGGATCGATGTAATAGATAATACGAGTCGTTAGGTATGGACTATGCCTGACAAGGGGTAGATTGCTTTAATCGAAAGCGATGGATCGACCTACTCAAATCGTCGAGTATGGATTGTTCTTGGCAAGGATCCGAAAAGATCAAGGTCGTCGGGTATGAACTAGGCTTAAAACTGGGTAGGTCATTATGCTTGAATGCAATGAATCATCTTACTCAGGTTGTTGACTATTGATTTTGACTCGTCAAGCATTCGAGAGATTAAGGTCGTTCGGTATGGACTATGTCTGGCAAAGGGTAGGTCGCTTCGCCCAAATGTGATGGATCAGCCGACTTAGGTCATCGAATATGGATTATGTTCGACAAGAATCTAGTGAGAACGAGGCTTTAGATTTGGTAAATGATCAGGTAAGATCATGGATTTGGCTATAGGCTTTGGATAGATATGGATTCGGCTAAGAATTTGGAATGTATTCGGAATTGGACATCGACTCGGAACAACCATGGATTTCACTAACGATCTGGAGAGATCATGGATTTGGATTGGCAATAGATTGGATTTTGGATTGGAAAATATGGCTATCAATAGATCATTGGATTTCATATTTTGGATTGATGGCAATTCAAAACATACCTTCCTATCGCAAGGCACGGTTTGGGGGCCAAAGTGTTAACCCACCTTTCGCCAAGGTAGTATACAGGTGGATTTAACCCAATAGACTTCATGATTATCGAGGCCGATGAGTCCAGAGTGATGATTTTTGGACCTAGACATCAAGTACAGATAATAAAATGAATTCGAAATTGAATGGAATCGATAAATAAGCAAGGAAGAATGTTTGAAGTATGGAATATGGTTCAACATATAGGAGTAAGTGCATTTCAATAGAAAACAATTAATAACTCAACAACCACAAGAGGGATCGAAGTGAAACTCTACAAGCAGGAAGAAGGGACCCTAGGAAGTTAACCCTAGAGATCACACCCCAAAACATGCAACTTGAAGGGATCGGTACCGTTCCCTCCATAGGGATTGATACTCTTCCCTTACAGGGATTTACTATATTCAGTTCTAGCAGTGGCTGGTCAATATCTCAACATCTACACATCCAATGTATGTGAAACTTGGAGAACAAGCTAATTACAGCATGTGGAACACCCCATAGTGATCACATATCATTTGGAGTAGGTTGGAAGGATCGATACCTATCCCTCCATAGGAATCGACTATAATTAACCTTCATAACATATTGTACAATGATTTATCAACAACTTGATATCTACTAATCCAATTGGCGTGGAACTTGGAGGCTAAGCTTAATACAACTTGGAGAAGGTCCCTTATGGATCACATGGCATTTGGAAGAGATTGGAGGGATCAGTACATATCCATCTTGAGGTATCAGTAGAAATCGGAATTCAAGCACTACTACTTCATGAAAAATGCAATATCTTACAAACCGTACGCTGGAGTTGCGCGAAATGTAAGAAGCAAGTAGCTAGCATCATGGGGCACCCCTCATAAGGATCGCCACCCTAGATACGACCTTTTTTCTGTTGCCCTAGCCTATTTAGACGCACTAATAGGAATCGGTATCGATCCCTATGATGGGCCTCAATGGGCGTGGAAATTTTTGGGTAGCCTTGTCTTGGTCTTCGAACCTTCTATCATAATTTCAGCCTGGTCTTTGCACGTCTTCCCTAATAAATACAGCAGGCGTGGCTTAAGAAAAATGATCTTCTTTCTGCTTCCCTTTATCTTCAACCTAGGCTACACTTGACCAATTTTATTCTTGATTTCGGATTGTAACTATATAAAAATTTGTAAAATAAAAAGGATTATTCGAAAGTGGACTTAGGCTGAAGTTAGCCGAACCACTATAAACCTTTTCTTTTATTACTTGCTTTCTGATTGTTTTAATCTTTTTCTTCATTTATTTCTCTTCATATTTCTATGATTGGATTGGATATTCATAATTTTAGATGGTTGGGTGTTAGTGGACAATTTTAATGTCGATACAACATATTCCAAGAGCAACATATGTCGATCCCCCCTTGGATGATCTAAGTCAAATATATGGTGTTTAATACAACTTTCCATTACAATAAAAAAAGGAATCAAAATACTATGGAAAATAGATATATAGCTTCTACTTGCTAGATTGCCTCTTGCACGTCTTACAAAGCTTATTCATATAAGGGAACCTGAAAAGCCCTTACTCTCAATCTACTCAAATAGTACCCGACAATTTATGGGGAAAACAAAAATTTCAGGTCAGACAAATAGTCAAGTGTGGATAATAATTTACCATCTCAAACCAATAGGTATCTAGTAAGACCACGCCACTATACGAAACGGGTTTCCCCTTATTATTACCCAATTAAACATTTCAACCATATATTGTGCTCATCCGTCAACGATAGTTATAAAAAATAATATTATAGTATATAAATATGTCATATGTACCGAATTAACCATCTTCCATTTATTAGACTACCCATCTAAGTTCTTATTGACTACCCGTCTTATATTCATATGGACTACCATCCCACATTTTATTTTACTTAACTAATGTGGACTATTCATCTCATATTTTATCATTTAAACTGATGCGGACTATCCATCTCACATCTCATAGTTTTCCTAGGATGACTACAAACCCTCAAATTAACCAATTAGAGACTATCCATCTTTGGCATGATGCAAACTATCCATCATACATCCCATAGTTCTCCTAAGATGAATATAAACCCATCATTTGGCCATTTAATTCATCTTATCCACATGTTTCTATTTATAACATGTTATGCACATGTTTAAATTTACTCTATGCTACCCATATGTCCAACATTAATCCATGCTCTCCACATGTATAATTTATTTCTATTGCTGCCCCAATTAAGTTATTTCCTCTTAGTTTTTTAAATTTCATAGTGGGATACATTGGTAACCCCTAAACGATTTCATGTCAAAGGCATTAAGATATACCGTAGTATCCCTAAGATTAGAAGTAAAAATCATGCAACAAATGCTCTCCATCGTTTAAAGCTCGATATGCGTTAACGTCGACATTTATACCATGTCGATGTAAAGCATAAGGCTCTCTGCCTATTTTAAGACTCGATGACTAAAACATGCGGCATTATGAGCCTCGATGATAGTGAAGTCAACGATCCTCATGATACATATGCTATCTGCCTATAATAAACTCGTGGACTGGTTAAAATCGGCATGAGATAGGCTCGATTATAGGTTAAAAGCGGCATAGGGTAAACTCGATTACAAGTAAAAAGCACCCTAACTAGGCTCGACAATAAGTTGAAAGTGACATGGGGTAGCCTCGATGACCATCTACGTCTTCGAGGCCCAAATCTTAGATTCACTTACAAAACAGTGCGACATCGATGTTATAATGGTTGATGAGTATAACATCGACATCGACATCGCCATGTCGAGGCCTATTTCTTTTTCTCTTTGTTACTTTGGCCTCGGCGAGGCTCAAAACCAATCCACTACATGCCAAACTCATTGGTGTTACGCGACATTGTTTTGTTCTGTGTTGATGACATTAGGATAAGGAGATATGGCTCGACATAGCCTTATCGACATGGTAAACTATAAGTAACTTAAAAATGGCCAAGTTACTATAAAAAATACTACTTTTCACCAAATCTCTATAATTTGTCAAAAGCTTATTGGATAGAAAAACTTTATCAATTTTCTTTGCACAAACTGTTGCACCCTATTTCCAAGATCAAAACATTATTTTAAATAATAAACTAATAACATAATTAACTTAACTTTTATATACTTATTCTAGCATAAATAATTTTTCGTAATTCAAAATTATATGGGAAAATCCTAAAAATTCATAGAAATTAGATAATATCTTTATTTACATCATATAAAAATTTGGAGCTCAAAACCTCTTTTAATTATTTAAAATGATTAAAACTCATAATTATGACATTTCCTCCATAGGAAATTCATAAAATAATCTCTATAATTCCAAAAATTATGAAATTAAAAACCTATCTACAAAATAATATTTTCCTTAACATATCAAAATTTCAAGTCATTTAGAGAATAAAAACTTTATATTTAACTCCCAAACCGAATTAAACAATTTCTAACAAATTCCAGAAATTCCCATAAACCATTATTCTATCCAAAAAATGATTATTAGATCATAACTTGACTAATCAAACACATAAGATTGGGTATTAACAATAAACGAATCAAAACAAATATTTAAGAGACGATGAGTGTTATTATTCACCTTAGATTATTGGTTGGAGTTGGGATTTGGTGTTGCTTTTAATCCTTAGCTTGCTTTCCACTGAATCCAAGATTTTGTTCTCCCTATTGCATCCTAATGGTTGGCCTCGGTTGAGCTTTCCTTTTGGTTGTTTTTATTGTGACTATGAGAATGTGTTGGAGGTAAGGGTTTGATAAATGAAAGATTTATCTATGCCTATTTTCCCCCTTCTATGTGTGTTAATTTTAAAACAGTCTTACTTAGTTCATTAAGTTTGGCATGACTACACTAAGTAACCAAATCTCATTCTCCCTAATTATATATTTTATTCTATTTAATCTATCCAATTAATTGTCATGAATAATGTTTACTCAAAATTAGGGGTGTTATTAGAAAAAAAGATGAATTTGGGCTAAGTCCACTTACCTAGCCTAAATGAAGCTAAACCCTTTATGCTTTCATTCTCACTTTCATTCCCACATTTACTCTTCTTCCTCTCCTTTAATGGCTTCCATAATTACCCTTTAGTCACTCCTTAATCCCCAAACTCTACACCCATTAAATAAATTTCCTAAAATAAAATAAAAATATCTATAATTTCTCTCTTTCAATTCTCAAAGAAAGCCGTGAAGGAATTGGCTTGAGTCAGAGTATTGTTGGAGATCTTGAATTGGAAGAGAGAAAAATGATGGGTTTTGGTGATTTTTAGCTTGGTTTGGAGAAGAAGAGATGATGGGATGATTCTCCTATTAAATTTTTGTATTTTACTTTATCAATTCGTTTGTTTATAATTATGAAGTACCATGGAATGATTTGGAAATATTTATGCTAAGGTTTAGACTAATATTAATGTTATGTACATGTTTCCTTAACCAATTAATTATTCAAGACTCTAATTACTATGTTCTGAAAGTAGTTAGGAAGCCTTAGAATCAATGTGGGCTGATTAGGTAATTGGTTGCGACGTTATTATTTGATTTAGGGTCAATTATCTAGAGTAATGATATGCACGTCATTAGCAATAACAATTAATCTATTTGAATTGATTTACAAAAATGTGAGTAAACTGATAAGGGATTTAGTAGTTCTACTTCCATCATCAAAACGATTAGAGGCCCATTGAGCCTTAATTAGTATTTATAAAATGGTTTAAAGGTTTTATAAAAGAAGTACATATTTAAATAGAGATGAGATTTTATAAAATAGTATAACGAGGAATACTTGATTTTAATGTAGTGATTAAATATTTCAAAAGGCTATAAAGTGATTTATAAGCAAGTATGATATTTTGTAAAATGGTAAGAGATTTTATAAAATGTTATAAGGAGATATTTCACTTTTATTGAATAAGCTTCATAAATAAAAGTAGGTTTTGTTTTAAGTAGTCATGGAATTACTTATCTAAATATGTGTGTACGTATATATGCGTGAGCAGGTATACATATATGTGCATTTGTAGCTAAGAACCAATTAAAACAAATATAGTATTGTAACTAGAATTGTTGTGTATTTGGTTGTTTATATGTGTTTGCAATTATTTAATTATATAGAAATAGTCCATTATGGGACTTTTACGTAGCCATAGCGATTATCGTGTACGCTAAGTTGCATGAGAGTATACTAGGCCGAGCAATTGTCTCAATAAAGTCAAAAATGTGAATTGTGTTCTATTATGCATTTGCGTGAACGCGTGTGCATAAGCATGCACGAATGAGTGTACGGACACATGTTTGAGCTACACATAAGGAAAAGAGATCCTTTACGTTCTTATGGCATGTTGGAGGAAGCCGGGTCATTAGAATCGCCTGTTTAACTCTACAAAAGAATTCAAGTCAGACGATGGTCGTGCAAGAAAATTAAAATTACATAAAATTTTTATTAGAGGTCTTTAGATTAAAGAGTAGTTTTTCATAGTCGCAATGGAAGAAATGGCAAGTCATTTGGAGCTACGGATTGGAATTTATGGATGTTTGAATTTTTCTCCTGCCTATGATAGACATCTAAACGTCTGAGTTTTGTAATCAGACTTTTGGATAATTCTTGGGGACAAACAGAACCGATCCAGTATATTTTCGAGGGTTCTTAAATGTCTAAAACACTATTAAGATGTCTAGCCCTAAACAATCACATGTCTGAAGAACGTTTCAGACGTTTGAATACGTGCTATTCGAATTTTGTCAGCCCATCAATCAGTATTTCAAAATGCGATATCTTTTAAACATGTATTCGGATTGAGGCACAGTTTGGACTAAGGTTCATCGTTTTCAAGGGCTGCTATATGGATAATTTTGGTAGGTTTTAGAGTAACTTGATTTCAGGGACCATATAGGGCACATCCCAACAGGTATTCCAAAATTGCAGATTTTTAGGTTAACCGGGTGGGTATACCAGAAGAGTATTATGACGTAGAGGTCTTGCATTCCAATTAGAATGCGATTTGGGTTAGTAAGGGGTTTTTTAGAGTTGTCCGGTGAGATTTTAGGCCATGGCGACTGGAGTCGTGCGTTGCGATTCCATATGTTACATACGGAGTGAGTCGCTTGACCTTAGAGTAATATATGATTTATTTGGTATTAAGTTATTATGTCACAAGGGTGTAGACTTATTTGACCTACCCAAGGTATGAACTTTGGTAACCTACCAAGGTATTGACCTTGTTGTGGTGTACCTATAGTGCTATTGATGGCTATAACACACTCAAACTGGTCTTAGGAGGACCATGAATAGCTTTATCTTGTTGTGATCGCTTGGACGCTTTTGGGTCCTACGTTCATAATCTTATGAATGATTGGTCTTAATAGTAGTGACCATACATGTTGTGGTGTACCTATTCGATTTTAGTGATCATACGTGTTGTGGAAAATCTGTTCAGTCTTAGTAGTAGTGACCACATGCATAATGGCATACTATTCGGTCTTAGCAGTAGTGACCATATGTGTTGTGTCATACATATTTGGTCTTAGTAGTAGTGACCATATGCGCAATGGCGTATCTTCTCGAACTTAGCAGTAGCGGTTGTTGTTTTGGTATCACGGGTTGATCATGGTATATTCGTACTATACTATTTTTTGTTTTGGGTTAGTGTGGTGACTTGGAAGATATTATGCTAACCAATTGTTACAGGTGTAGAGGAGTTCATGGTATGATTCTTTACATTTGAGATGGGTTATTGTACTTGTTTAGAGACAGTCTGGATTTCCCCTAAGCCACATTTGTGGAGAGGGTCGGTTATACTTTATTAGTTCCTTCCTATTTGTATATAGTTTTAGTATACATTATTTTGAGATAGTTCCCCTTGAATCTGACTTTATGTCTAACTCACATTTTATATTTGTCTGCTTATATCATGACAACTCTCCGGCACTCAATTGGGTGTTTGGAAGTCAGGCGCATTTGAGGATACTCCAGCAGAGTTCGCAACTATAGCATTTTTAGGAGCATGGCATCGATGTTTAGAAATATATATACTTGTTATATTATTTTTATATGATAGACTTGTTATTTGTATATGAGACTGTTGTATCATATATTCATTTGGAACTCCGTGCTTCTAGGAGTAAATGTGTTCTGATTTTCTATACTTATGTTTTTTTCTCAGTTCCTTCCGCTACCACGGTCTGTAATATATTTTACTCCATTTTGTTCATGTATATTCAATATAATGTATGTTATCATTCCGTTATGAGATTTTATTGATGTCTTGGTTAAGTGTTTTAATTTTGTCCCGATGAACTAGCATTTGTGTCACTCAAAAATCGTGCAATAATATAAGGCATCAATTTTTGGTTATTACGAAGGGGGTTGTCATAACCACCTTACCTTTGAAGGAACAGAGTCAGTCAACTAAGGGAGAAATAGATTTAAAAAAAATTACTTATGGGTCATAATGGGCCTATAATTTAATCATATTAATTAATTCAACTAAATATTAATTTTGAATGTATTAGGTATACATACAATAACAGCATAACATAAAAGTGTAGAACAATGAAATATAAACATGATATAACTATATATATACACGCACATATTTATATTGGAATTACATTTATTATAGATACATATATATTATACTTACACATACATATGATAATTTTATATGTATATTGAGAATATAAATGACTAAGTATCTATATATGTTTGAAAATACGGTAATATATGTGTATGGTTAGTATACGTATGTTTATATTATCATAAAAAATATGTGTGTGTGTCTGTGCCAAAATTGGTCACAAACACCCAATTATCGATGAAAGCATCAGTTCACAATCACAGATCACAGGTAACTAGTATGTAGAGGATTAAAAATGAAGAACACTTAGAAAATCAAGAAAAAAGCTGTAAATAACACAGAGTTTATAGTGGTTCGGCAATTCGGCCTACATCCACTTTGAAGTTGATGATTTTATTGATCTTTTCTCGCCGACTACAATGAGTTACAACTTATTACAACAGCAAATTTTGAGTACAATGATGATTCCGGCAGAGTCAGGACGTATAAGAATCAAAAGCCCCTTTTCTGTAGACCCTGGGATGCTATTTATAAGCGTGGGATGCAAATATCTCGCTCTGATCTCAGGAGATCTCTTCTGGCATGTGAGTGGGCCCACGTGATCGATCTCAGGTGATTTCGACTCGATCCGATATCGATACGAACGAATTTCATATCGATCAAGATTAGTTCCAATTGAGTCGAAATTTGGCATGAACATTACTTAGGTCATATGTAAGCTCCTGTGAAAATTTCATAGCATTTGGACTTATAGATTGTGAGTTATGATCGATGCAAGTTTGGCTTTTATGTCGGCTGTCTCATTCGAATCAATTCCTTCGTATCGATTAGTTCGAGTTGATATTGAGCACGTGCCTACAAGTTGTCATGGCACTTGATTTTAGGATCGATTCGAATATCATGCCGAATCGACCGAGTCTCCCCTACCTTCTTCTAATCGATCTTACATGTTCTTGTTCGAATCGATCGAAGCTACTCTGTTCGTATCGAGTGTCGTGGTTTTGTTTGTATCGATCTAAGTTGAACTATTCGTATCGATTGTATAGCCTTGTTCGTATCGGTCGAAGTCATTCCAACTTGATGGATACGAACAATGGATAATGTGATGGATACGAATAGATGGACTCATGTAGGTTGATGGATACGAACAACCGGTAATTTGATGGATACGAATAAGGCCTCGCTAGATCGATACGAACATGAAGGATACAAGGTGAACTCACTCTTATCGATACGAACATGATTGATGCGAACAACGTGATCATAGATGGATTCGAACAGGTCAACTCGTTCATAGGTTTTTTGATGGATACGAACGGCTTGTTTACTTGAGTTGCATCGATCATATCTCGGGCATACGAACTCCGATTGAATTGAAATTTGGAACGTTGGCTTTTATAGCTTTGCTTGTCTCGTCATATCAATTTTAGCTTGATCCAGACCCGAATAAAATATACCCACATCCATAACTGACTAGTACATGACTGGTAGTCGAGAAGAACTGTCTTTGTTTTCCAGTCAATCTTTTGGTGTCACGTCCTTGCCAAAAGGTGGGATAACACTTGCCTCCCAAAACATGCCTTGTAGTAGGAAGGTGTATTTTGTAATGCCATAAGCTGGATGTTCATACCCTGTTGATGACCTGCAAAAGAGATTGATAGTCTTACCTGACTGTGAATGATGATCGTTCGAGATCACATGTCATTTGAGGTGGTATGTGACCGTTCGCGGTCGGATGCCGTTCGTGGCGAATGGTGACAGTTCGCGATCGAGGTGCCGCTCGAGGCGATTTGTGATTGTTCATGATCGGATGCTGTTCGCGGCGAATTGTGACCGTTCGTGGTCGGATGCCGTTCGAGGTGAGTTTCTCGTTCGCGGTCGGATGTCGTTCGAGGAGAGTTATGACCGTTCGCGGTTGGATGCCGTTCGAGGTGAGTTGTGAACGTTCATGATCGGGTGTCGATCGTGGCGAATTGTGATCTTTCGAGGTTGGGTGCCATTCAAGGCGAATTGTTTGTGTGCCCGAGGGGGACTTAGTATCGTTAGTGTCAGGTTTCACGTTCGAGTGAATTTCTGAACTCTTATTTATTGCGGTTTATCGTCATCTAAGAGCATGCCTAAGGACCGTTCACGATCCCATACATGTGTAAGTAACTTGGCCGTTATGGAATCACAAATAGCAGATTTACATTCAAAATGAATCTTTCAACAAAGATGTCCAATAAAACCAAATCCAAACATGAGAAATAGAAAACAAAAGCAACATATAGACGTCAAAGTGACCACACCTATACCGATGCGATTAGTAGTCGTATCAAAGAATGCCTGAGGATCGTTCACGGTCCTGTACATGTGTAAATGACTTAATCATGTTGGTATGGAGTTTGCAACTTATTCGTCATTATTTCAATCAGTTGATGACAAGCTGACGCCTCGATCCTGAGCTGTTCCTAGTTGATGCAGGTGGTGATCGCTCTCATTCCACCGTTGTTGTTCCCTTTCACATACTATGATAGCAGACCATTTCAGATATGCCCCTCAACTTCATCCTTCAAGTGCCTGCAATCATTTATGATATGACCATTCAGCTCGTGGAATAAGCAATACTTGTCGGACCTTCTTTCATTGCTAGTTGGATCCCTTCTCATTGGCTTTCGATAAGGAATCTGCCCCCTGTTATCCTGGTAGATTCGCTCCAAAGTCTCGTTCAACTCCGTATAAGAGGTGAATCTTGGTTCCTTTCATGGTCACATTGTTCCATCACCGTTACCCTTGGCCTTTCGTTTCCCTTTATCAGTTCCTAAATCCTTTTCAGGAGGATTTCCGCCCTTAACTGCATAAACATCGACTCCCTCTCCCTTCTCTCTTTCAGCATTTGCATCCTCTAATCGTAAAAATCCTTCAGCCTCATGATAAAATTCTCCCAGATCCATAGGGGGATACCTTGTTAATGAATACTTGAACTCTATGCCAGATACAACTGCGATCAAAACCATGGATGGATCTGGTCGCTCCACCGATGCTACCGCTGCATTGAATCGCGTCAGAAAGCTCCTCAAATATTCCTCAGTTCTTTACTTTAATGTTTCCAAACTCATCACATTCTTGGGTCTCCAAATGTGAACTCTAAATTGCCTCATAAACTTCTCAGTCAAATCGGTCCATGTTCTAATGGAGCCACTCTCAAGTTTTCTGAACTATAGCGCTGCAGTGCCCGTTAAATAAAATGGGGAGCACCAGGCCACGACCTCCTCCGATGCCCCTAGTGCTTCCATATGTCTCATATATCTTGTCAGATGAACGGCTGGATCCATTCTTCCATCATATGTCCCCAATGTTGGTAGCTTGAATTCTGGTGGATTCCAAGCCTGCCTAATTGTGAGAGTGAAGGGGCTCATGTTCATGTCTTTCAGATCTCTATTCACTTGTCCACCTCTCATAGCTCGTTTGACCATATATGCCAGTCTGTTGCTATTGCCAAGTAGTGTTCCTTGTTCATTACCTCTGGCCTGCCTCCAAGTTCATGAGGGAATCCAGGAATCTGGTCTCTTAAATGGGCGTCCATTCCTCTATTAATTCTATGTTAAACAGCTCCACCTGGTATCCTGCCTGAGGTTTGATCAACACGCTCCTAGTGAGTGCCCCTAGCTTTAGGGCCGGTCCTGATGGTCCGCTCTGTTTTGGGTCCTGATTGCTCCATGCTCTTGACTCCTATCTCAAGCATCTCCTGCGGTTGCATTAGCTTGACTCTGCACTCCAGTTTGTCTAGTTTTTCGCATCAAATTCTACATCATCTCCTCTTTTCTTTTTAGAAGCCCTTCATGCATAGCTCCCATCATCATCTCCATCTCGTCTCGGGTGATGAAGATTGAAGCCTGATTTGCTTCTGAGGAAGCCTCTTGACTACCTTTGTTCTGACTTTTTTCAGTCCTTTGTCTTCTTGCCGATTGCCTTGCCATTGCTTTCCGCATCTAAATCTTCAAATTCAAAGTCCAAGTTTGTAGAATTCCTGAATGCTAGCCTTCTCAGTGAAAGCACCAAAATGTTTGCGGCAAAATTGGTCACAAACACCCAATTGTCGATGAAAGCACCAGTTCTCAATCACAGATCACAGATCACAGATAACAAGTATGTAGAGGATTAAAAATGAAGAACACTCAGGAAATTTAGAAAAAAGCAGTAAAGAACACAGCGTTTATAGTGGATCGGCAATCCGGCCTATATCCACTTTGAAGTTGATGATTTTATTGATCTTTTCTCACCGACTACAACAAGTTACAACTGATCACAACAACAAATTTCGAGTACAATGATGATTCCGGCAGAGTTTGGATGTAGAAGAATCAAAAGACCCTTTTCTGTAGACCTTGGGATGCTATTTATAGGCGTGGGATGCAAATATCTCGCTTAGATCTCGGGAGACCTCTTCTGGCACATGAGTGGACCCACACGATCGATCCTAGGTGGTTTCGACTCGATCCGATATTGATACGAATGAATTTTTTATCGATCAAGATTAGATCCAATCGATTTGAAATTTGGTATGAACATTCCTTAGGTCGTATATAAGCTCCTGTGAAAATTTCATAGCATTTGGACTTGTAGATTGTAAGTTATGATCGATGCAAGTTTAGGTTTTATGTCAGTTGTCCCATTCGAATCGGTTCCTTCGTATTGATTAATTTGAGGCGATATTAAGCACATGCCTACAAGTTGTCATGGTGCTTAATTTTAGGATCGATCTAAAGAACATGCCGAATCGACCGAGTCTCCCCTATGCACGAGTCTTGTTTGAATAGACCTTACTTGTTCTTGTTCGAATCGATCGAAGCTTCTCTGTTCTTACCGAGTGTCATGGCTTTGTTCGTATCGATCTAAGTTGAACTATTTGTATCGATTGTGTAGCCTTGTTCGTATCGGTCGAAGTCGTTCCAACTAGATGGATACGAACAATGGATAATGTGATGGATACGAATAGATGGACGCGTGTGGGTTGATGGATATGAATAACCGGTAATTTGATGGATAAGAATAAGGCCTCGCTGGATCGATACGAACATGATGGATGCAAGGCAAAGTCACTCTGGTCGATACGAACATGATGGATGCGAACAGCGCGATCATGGATGGATTCGAACAGGTCGACTCGATCATGGCTTTTTGATGGATACGAACAGCTTGTTTACTTTAGTTGCATTGATCATATCTCGAGCATACGAACTCCGATTAACTTGAAATTTGAAACGTTAGCTTTTAAAGCTTTTCTTGTCTCGTCATATCAATTATAGGTTGATTCAAACTCGGATAAAATTTACCGACATCTATAACCGACCAGTACATAACTGGCAATCGAGAAGAACTATCTTTGGTTTCCAGTCAATCTTTTGGTGTCACGTCCTTGCCAAAAGGCAGGATAACAGTGTGTCTATGTATGTATGTGTATATATAGTTTAGGCATATATATATACACATATATGTGATATTTTGTTGATAGAATTACATGTTGTCAAAATAGAGAATGCTTGGTAAAAAATGAAAAGGTGAAATAAGATTTCTCATTAGATCTTTGATATAAACAAATTAGGATTAAAAAAGGAAAACTGAATTAATGGTATTTGAATTTGCTCTTTTATGAACATTAATCAATGTTAGGTTCAAAATAAATATGGAAAGAATTCAATACTTAATCACAAAAAAAATATTAAAATTGCATATCTGAAAATATACGTTCAACGTGAAACTAAACTGTAAAAATAATATTAACATATACCTTTGTTATCCAAAATTCTTTTTGGAAAAATATAAAAGAAGCCCTTGCCGGTGTGAAGTAGGAGGATGAGCAACTTGCGAAGTTATAGGATCCTGTTAAGTTTCGATCGCAATGATTTTGGCTGATTTGAGGAGCTTAAAGTAGATAATCGAACATGAGAGAGAACGAAAAATGGGGAGTACTGAAAAGGCATGCAAAGATGGAATATTCTAGATGAATTATTTCTAGTCTAATGTATTTTTCACTTCAAGTTGCATGTCGGGATGGGCTTGTCATGTGTGTGGTAATGTTGAAATATATTGTACACAAGCTCATTTTTAATGTTGGGCCTTGAGCAAAATATTATCACAATAAAAACTTATCCAATTTATATACATATATATATATATATAATTTCAAAAACACGAATAATATTAACATGTTGTAGTACACATGCATACACATTCTCACTCTGAGATTTCCAGTTTGACATTGTTGCTTTTAGCTAATAGAAATTCTCAAATGAATTGACGTTCCATAGTATTCTCAAGTCGAGAGAACTATGTGGCATCATCACTTTGAGATTTTCTTTTTGACTTTAGTTGTTATTAATAAACAAGAAACTC
Source organism: Allium cepa (assembly GCA_030765085.1). NCBI lineage: Eukaryota > Viridiplantae > Streptophyta > Magnoliopsida > Asparagales > Amaryllidaceae > Allium > Allium cepa. The sequence continues at coordinate 380,588,539 of CM060932.1, forward strand.
CTAAATTAGTCATTCCATAGTTATTCGATAACTATCTGCATGTACCCTTTGCTCCCTCCAGTGGTCATGAGTAAATACATTGTCTAATACTATGCAGTTAAAGTACTTTCTGGCTCGATAGCAGTGGAGGTGCCAAAAGTTATAGCAGGGATAAAGTCGGAATATGAAGGAAATAGTGGAGGTGCAAAAGCTTCATTGGATATAAAACCAAATATTCAAAGTTAATTTATTCTCACTTTCACATCATTTGTGTAGGAAAAGGAAATACTGTTTAATCTTATATAACAAAGCAGAAGAATATCATGATTTATGCAGTCCAGATTTAGTGATTACAATAAATTTCTAACTTATATTTAGCACTTTTTTTTTAAAATTAGGTCCGTGCCCTAAATTTACTGCCTAACTTTGTTGATTAATTTCAAAAGAAAACTAGTCAAATCAACTTTTTTATATTATTGTTGCTAAATGGGTGCTTAAAAACCTTGATTTAGTGGGTGTAGCTAAAAAAATCGAGGCTTAAAGTGAATCTACTGTTTAATAGCTCTATATTGAAAATGCATAGGGTCGAAGAGTGCAATGCGCTATAGCATGGATTTTACGGGACTATATTGCGGCTTTAACTACACAGACCCAACATTTGGAAAGCGTTGCATACTCTAGTCTCAAAGGATGTATCAATATCATTTCTTGAAACATCTCGGTCAAGAGTATCTAAAACAACATATTCTTTTATATTATTATTAATTACTTATGATTTCAACTATTTGCTACTACAATCACATAACATTTCATTTAAGGATTTTTTTTATTTATATACTTTAAATTAATCGCTTAATTAATTATATTTTTATATGACGAACTATATAATAGAAATCAGCTATCTTTATTATGAATAGGATTAGTCATAGAATTATATATATATATATAATAAACTACATAATTACCCCTAGGGCATACCCTAACTCTATCAATCTTGTTATAAAAACAAATATCGTAGATTTATCAATCAATTTGTGCAACCATTATAATTGATAAAACATTTGCCAATTAATGTATATAAATGGAATGAACTAGATTGACATAGAAATATGAAATATATTTGCATTAGATCTTTTTTGCATGTTGTCACTTTACTGCATATGCAAGTGCCAACTTATACAACTAATAAAACATTCATGTCTTGGTTGCTTAGGTGTTTGTTTACCTGAAATGTGTATTGTCTCTTATAAATTTTGAAATCTAAAACAATATAAGAACATGGATATTTGATCAATATTTGATCACATATATATGTTATATTATGAATAGTCGCTATTCACAATGTATAAAACGTCGGTGAAATTAATTCATTCGAAATAAGCAAGTAAACTATAATACGAGATCATATATGTAATATTATTGATTATAACAAGGATCTTGTTTTGTTAGATGTAGCACTAGACCAAGGGTTATAAAATATGCGTAGGAATTTGATCATTGAAATGTCAGTTTAATCAGTTTACGTAAAGTATAAATATCTGATATCATTAAATGGTATGGATGACTGGATGTGCTTTTTATAAGGAGTTCTTTACGATCTTATAGTAAGGATTTCCTTTTAAATGGTTTGACCATTTAGAAAGGAAAGTGAATGTATAAGAATAGATGAAACCAAGATACGATTAGGATGAAGAAAATGAATGACCACCTTTACTACATGAAGAGATAATGAAAATAAGAATAATATAAAATACTAAAAGATACTTAATATGGAATGATAAGTGTAATTTCTATCCTAAATGATTTTCATATAGAAAATTGTTTTCTGTGAGTGTTATTTTTACGCGTCAAAACAATTGATTTGAAACTCTCGAATGTATATTGTTTAAAGTAAATGAAATAAATAGCCTATATTAAGTGATTGAATTGAGCCTCATATTTCATAAGCTAGTATTGTAATGATTGAAATAGTGGAAGCGTACCATATGACACTTATTGGTGAATGCATCAAAGTATGAAAGATTGTCTTTGTGTGTGTGTGTATATATACACCAAGCATTATTTATGAAATAATAACAGTTTTTCAGTATTTACTAAAAATATGTGTAGTTTATCATAATACGAATATTGCGAATATTCATTAGAAGGTAAACCTATGGAATTTGTTTTAATAACAAAAGTGATGCATTAATTATAAAAAACACGGAAGTACCTAAATTTTGGATAGTTATACTTGAATTATGGTCTAAGTCATATTTTTGAGAAATAATTTTTTATTTATATGGTTATGAATCATTTAGTGCTGGTAAATCATATCTCAATCAACTAAAGGCATAGCGCCTATTCAATGGCAACGACAAAAGAGTTTTTGACATATATAGATTTACTTAGTTTAAGGCCTAATAATACCAAAGTTGGTCCACTTACTTCATTAAATTCACCGATGAATTATCATAGAAATGAGCACATATATTTGATATGTAAGTAGTGTATTTATGATAAGTTCATAGAATATAAAATAGAAATAAAAACATTACATGAAAAAGAAGTAAAAGAATTCAATTTGATCGAGCATGTAAGTGTATTGGAAAGGAATTCCAAATGTACCTAAAAATGAATAGGATTCAATACCAAAAATTACTTCTCCCTATGATAGATAGCAATGTATCGATAAGGAGTAATCAATAAAGTACGATTGATGATGAGTCTAGTTGAGTTAACTTCTTTTTATAAGGAAGAGTACTTAAGAGTAAGTGCATAGGTTAAATTTAATTTCATTTCAAGCATAGTTTACGAGTTCATATTCATATAGGATATGAATTAGTAAGAAAAAGCCCAATCTTAAATAGTTTAAGATGTGTGGTTGTCTAATTTATGTTAAGAAGACAAGTTATGTAAACTTAAAATCAAATCGGTTTTATACACATATAAGAGGCAGTTCTAGAATATTTCTAAATGTCTACTATGTCTTACTAAGAAAAAAATTGTTGTTTCCAAAACAACACTCTCATGATCGAAGGAGTTTGAATAGTAATTAGTTGTAGTATAATAGACTCAAATATGATTCAAAGATTTAACATAGAAAGAAATTGCATAATATGAAATAAAATTAACCAAGCCTAAAACAAACACATAACACATTAATAATTGTCATACATTAAAGGGAAACTCTAGTTTTTCATTAATGTCGAGAAAAAGAATTGTTAGCTGTGATAGTTTCCTCATTTGTCAATAGGCTATAAAAATATAAACTCTGTCATATGGCATGATGTTTTAAATACAAAATGGATCCAAATACATTGTCAAAATATGATTTTGATAGTTATGCCCAAAGTGATATGGTCCATCAACTGCAAGTGTATCTTCAAGAAGATTAATTCAGCTAAAATTATATAAAGCAGTTTTAATAGGAAATCACTTCGTCGGTTTTAAATGTTAAAATTAGTGATATGATTTTGCTAATCAACATACTTAAACCGTTCAGATTCTATATGCAATCATCGTACAATTTGATTATAAGTTTTGGCACTTTGACGTTGAAATACAATTTTTGATTAATGATTTAGAAGTGATTGTTTGCATATAACAACCATAATGTCTTGAAGTCAATGAGAGCGATAAGATGATTTGCATGTTTTGGATATGACTGAAAAAAGGAGGCAGAAATGCCATAAACATTAGTGTTGGACAAGTATTTTGGTAGAAAAATAAAAAAGTATGAATTTTAATCAAAATGCAAAGGAACCGTGTGAAAGTAAGAAAGGGCTATGAAGATACTAGAATATTTTTAAAAACTATAAGTAAGCAACATACTAATGATTATTAACGATGTATCCATGTTAAAATAATTATGGTTTGATTGTTAAATTCTTGATATTAGATTTGAAAGGACGTCTTTTATAATCGGTACAAAAGGATGTTAGGAATGTTCCAAATGATATACAAAGACAACATATTAAAATGTTTAATGGGTGCATGTAAGATGGTTTCTATATGCTTTTGCAATTGGAATTGTTATACATTTTGTGTTATCTACAATGTCGCATTTCACTTATTTATTTGTTACACAAAGAAAATACCAAATACGAATTAAGATCGATAAATGATAATTTAGAATGTCCTCAAGTATTTATGAAACACGAAAGAATTATTTATATAAACACAAACTCCTTATGAAGGAGTATTCGAATTCGAGCTTCATATGTAACATAGAATATAGTATGTCAATCCCAAATTCATGAACAATTTATTTTGGGGAGCATTAAGGTGGAATTGTTCCAAATGAAAATTTGTGGCTGACCAAAAGCTAAGTATATCACTAGAATAACACAACAAAAGCTGTATTATGCTGAAATTTACAACTAAATTGGGGGTGATTCCAAATGTTTACAATGTTATGTGATAATAGTGTTGCAATATAGATCACGAAAAAACCTAAAGCTCACAAGATGTCATGAAATATACTCTGAAGAATTTCACATGATAAAGGTATTAATGTTGAAGAGAGTTGATAGACAAGGTAGATAGTAATAACAATATAACATATCAGTTCAGTTCACTAAGAAACTAGCTCAATCAGTTCTGAAGGAATGAGAATAAGATTCCACAAGTAAACCCAAGTGCAAGTGGGGGTTGATAGAGGTAAGGGTATGTCACAGAACCAATTATTTAACTTGTTACACATGTCTAACTCTATGAATGATCCCGTTCATGATAAAGATCTTGTTCATATCAAAAATATTTTATTTCTATTATATACTTAGTGATATAATGATATAATTAAGTAATTAATTTAAACTATATAAATAGGAAAATCTTAAATGAAATGTTATGTGATTTTAGCTGAAAGTAGCTGCAATCATGAGTAATTAACCACAATATAAAATAATATTTTATTTTACATATTCCCAGTCGAGATATTTTAGGAAAGGATATAGATACATCCGTTGAGGCTAAAGTATTTAACGGCCTCCAAATGTTAGGCAGTGCATTGCTCATGACTACCGAGGAAATCAAGGTATTATGTACTGATGGTTATTGGATATGCGACGACTCAGAATTTTTGAGCATTTGAAATTTGAATATTTAATTGATTTTAAATATTTGAAAGGTTAATTTTAACTTGAATTCCAAATATCACTATTTATTTGATAAATAGATTATTGAATTTAATAATTGGAAGTTGGGTGAAATATTGAATCTTTAGTTTTAAGCTTGTTAAAAATAATTTGAAGACTTGTAAAATTTATATTGATAGAACTGAAGATAGTAAAAGTGTTAAAATTTAATTTGGAAGTGTTTTGTTCAGTTTTAAAATTTTATAGTTTAAATTGAATTTAAAAATAGCCCTCCGAGGTATAGTCTCGGAATTCGACGAATCCAGTTCCATTGGATCCGCAATATTGTATTATTATCGGATTTCAAATTTCATAGTGATTGGAATAGTTGTGTAAGAATACGGTAAATAAACGCGTTGAAATCAAATCGAAAATTCAATTTTTATAACTGAGTTCAAAAGCAATTGTTAGCACCAAAATTGGCCACTAACACCCTTAAGAAAGATTGTGTAGAGTGCTTAATAAAGATAGTAAATTAAAACAGAAGACGGTGTGTAAATTTAAATGCAGAAAACAAGAACACCAAATTTATAGTGGTTCGGCGTAACTGCCTACGTCCACTTTAAAGTTGATTTCTATTGCTTTCCTTCATTGTTGATTACAGATACAATCTGTTTCCAATTACTTGAATACAATTGCAAAGTAAAAAATTAAGTCTTGAGTGAGTGTTGAATGCGGCAGAGTTCCTCCAGTGTTCTCGAAACAACCGATCCTTTTCACAGTGCCTCTGCCTCTCTATTTATAGACGAAGGTGGGTTGGACTTCCCTGGTGGGCCTGGTAGCTGAATACCTCGGCCCAAATGGAGTGAGCTCTATCTGCCGACCCATATGCACCGAACAGCCAAATGCCAAACCGTAGTCTTCATGCCGAACGATGTGAGGTATTGAGTGGACAGAGTAGGCCAAACGATATCCTTATGCCGATCAAAGTGGGGTGCCGAGCGACGAGCGTATGCCGAGCAATAGTCGAAGATGATGGAGATGGGTTGTGTGACGCCCCACCCCTATACCCACGCTAGCGAAGAACATTACGGTGAATGCTGTCAACTAGCACGGAGAATAAGGCTGTTGAGGAGAGACCATCCGTGTAATTGCTTTGTGCGAGCATCGATATGTCAGATAGTATAACATGCAATACTTTATCAAGAGGAAATCCGACATACCGACACAAACTCAAAGCTACTACACAGTGGCTATAATATCTTCGGAAAACAAATACAGAAATAAACATAACATAAATCAGTCGCAGACAATTCATATCACAAAGGCGGAAATAGATATGAATATTACACTAGGAAGTGTACATCAGAGTAGTGGTCTAAAAAGATCCACAATATCACAAAAGAATAGTTACATGAACTACACAAAACAATAAGTATACATTATGGAGTCTATATCTCAAATGTATACAGCAAAAATTACTAATCTAAGTAGTTAACCAAAAGTCAGAGAAATCAATCCCAAGAGAGAAGTCAAGCAGAAGCACCTGTAACATCTCGGTTTGACCCGAGTATTATTTAATAAGAAAATAATAAACGGATCAGTCTAACTATAGATATCAGATGAAACGATATAGAATAAGAGATATGACTAAACACATAATAATCACAATGCCACGCTGTGATATATTTAAGTAATTGAAAAATCAACGAGAGATTAATCAATATCACCAAATCTACACAAGAAACAAAGAAATGCCATAATCCTTATTTCGTTCATCAAACCACAAATATTGACGATTATATTAATGTCAATCACAAAAGTCAATGACACACAAATTCATCAATTCACAAATATTGACAATAATATCAAAAGTCAATGACGCACAAATTCACCAATTCACAAATATTGACATTAATATCAATGTCAATCACAAAAGTCAATGATGCACAAATTCACCAATGCACAAATATTGGCAATAATATCAATGTCAATCACAAAAGTCAATGACACACAAATTCACCAATGCACAAATATTGATAAAACTTATCAATGGAAATCACGAAAATTGGTGAAACACAAATTCTACAAATCTACACAAGAAATCCAGAAATCACAAAGGGGGGAGGCCTATCACAAACGGGAGCATAAAGCCCACCAACACGTGTATCACAAACGGAACGCTAATTCCATGGTCGCTAACCATCACAAATTGAGCCGAAGCTCCACAAACGGCCCGAAGACCTTGGGTTGCTACCCCACCAAATTGAGTCGAAACTCCACAAAACGGGGTTTAGTCTCCCTCGCAGACAAAGAGACATCGCACGTTGCTAGTCTAAATCACAAAGATGATCATCATGATCAACGAGAAGTGTCAATTACACTAAGCTAGTAAATATATGAGTTTAGCTTCATGTCCCATAACCACTTGCTTAACTTAAATATTTACGAACAAACTGTAGATCTCCACTATAAAATTGTCACAAGAGATTCAATCGAACAAGTCCAAGAATTAACCAACAAAGTGAACGTAAGCGTTTCATACCACTTGTTTTACTAAGTCGTTTAATTGGATTTCCCATACGAGTGAGGTAAAGGTTTATATATACTAATAGATTGGAAAACGGTTTTATAAACGAATTTGGTATTAAAATAGTATTGAAATCGTTTGAGGAAAGAGTTTTGATATTTACTACTAGTATAGAAAACCTTTATATTTTTAAAGTGACAAAACACAAAGGAGATTGTAGGAACAATCAATCACTAAAATTCACATTCAAAAACGTGAATAAAATCCAAAGAAATCGATACAAAATCCATCAAAGTGGATATATCTAAAATTCCCAAAGAAAAGGTCATCAAAGTCGATAATAAATGACAACAACAAAAGGGAGACAACACGAATCGATTAAAGTAGGATATTCAAACGGATTAGCAAAATAGGCTAATCTGGCAAATAGAAGCAGGTCGGTCGACCGGACTCCCTGAGTCGGTCGACCGAACCAGAGGAAGGAAACTTCTCGGGCACCAGGTCGGTCGACCGAACCAGGGGGTCGGTCGGCCGAACCAGAAACAGAGGCAAATTTTAACTAACAGGTCGGTCGACCGGACCAGGGGGTCAGTCGGCCGAACCTGATGCTCTGCATAATGATGCCCATAAATTGATATGCAACCTCCACCGATTCGCAACCGAACGAGTACGGACGCTAGGGAATTATGCCTAACGGCTACCCGGCCCTATTGGCTCCTCGATGCATCACCAAACACATGTTCAAACATCAAAGTTATGATTTTTAAAGGATTGAACCCAAAACACCAAAAATTGGGATATTCACCAAATCAATCCAAACCAAAAGCAAATGCACACGAATAAGTGTTAGGAATTCATACCTAACAATCGAAGATAAATATAAGCATAGATGTGAGATAAAAATCTCACCTTTTCACCAAAACCAAACAAGAAGAAGCTTGAAAGCAAATGGAGAATCAACCTCTCTTCAACACAACCCAAATGAGCTTGAATCTATGCTCAAAACAAGAACATTCCCAAAATTAGGTTTAGGAATTTCTAAAATTGGTAAGAGAATAAGTTGGAGAAGATGAAGAGAATGCTTACCAATGGATTCTCTTGAATTTGGAGCTAGGAAATTGAATTTGCAAAAGGAACTAGGGTTTTGGAGTTTTAATTTCCAATCTCTCCCACCATTAATACTCTAAAAACTGAAAAGAGAAGAGAATGAGGGTGAGTGGGGAAGAGTGGCTCAGATTTGAGCATAAGTTAACACAGGGCTGAGCCCAAACCAAACCCAAAGTGAAAAGTAGCAAAAATCAACTTTCTCCAAATATATCGAAGCTTATACTCAAAAAGGTCGCAAACGGCATTTTAAACTCAATGGGAGTGGTCCCGAGTCCTAATTCGACCGTATGCAAAAAGTAGCTTTTCGGACTAAAATCCGACTAACGATGAAATATTTAAATAAAATATTTAAATATAAAATCGACAAATATGCGGGTTGTTACAGGTTGAATGTCGAACACCTCTTCATGCCGAACGGTTTCGGGATGCCGAACACCTCTAGATGCCAAGCTGCGTGGAATGCCGAGCGGGTCTGCCGTGACGAACATCTAGAGATGCCGAACGTCACTTACCTGCCGAGCGTCATTTGATGCCGAACGCTCTCTAGATGCCGAGCGTTCCAAGACTGCCGAACGCTCCTGGATGCCAAGCGTTCCAAGATGCCGAGCTCTCCTGGATGCCTTCCCAAATGCCGAACGACCTTGACCACCGAATGCTTCCCAATGCCGAGTACTCACGAATGTTATTCGAACGTGAATGCCAGAAGAACCATTTGCGTCGAGCGCTCAGAATGCCGAACGGTATGTGGATGCCGAACGTTCCATAAATAGACGAATAGTGTGTCAATGCCTAGTACCTAATGCCTGGTCAAATCTCCAGGAAACACTTGCCCCCCAAAGTTTATCGTGTGACCAAACGTGATGCATTTTGAATTACGTGTCCTCTGTGCTCCTTTTCAATCCTTGGTTTATTTCTGTCGACGGTGTGAAGGTGTGTGCCGAACGGTATGCGAGTGCTGAACAGAACAGCTGAAGCTGAACGCTCCTTGTATGTCGAACAGTATGCGAGTGCCGAACAGAACAGCTGAAGCCGAAAGCTCATTGTACGCCGAACGGCTCTGAATGCTGAAGCCGAACGATGACGCTTTGCCCGGTTCCACCGGCCATAGCCTCTTCCACTTCCCTTCTTCTCCTATAAAAGTCAACATCCTCCTCCTTCTTCTCTTTTCACTTTTGGCTCTGCTATCTTGTATTCGCGAATCTCGTCAAACCCCAAGATCTTAGTACCCTTCTTTCCTCGAACATCATACACTACATCACCCTTTTCCCAAGTCGCTCGGAACTAACCAAAGCCTTGCCTTCAATTCCAGAATTATCCCGACCTTCAATCTATTTGCTAGGTATCGATCCCTTCTGTTTAAATGTTTTCCCCGATTAAAAGTTTCGATACGAGGCTTAAACTCGTAACTTAGGTTCGTGGCCAATGGGTATTTCGTGGATGAAAGGATTGAACTGTGATTAGGATGTTTTGTAGGGCTAGATGATGTGGTGGAAAGGAGAAGTGGCCAAAGATAAGCACGCGATGGAGTTGATGGGAGATGTATTGTGGTTCGGCATGGTTCTCTTATGCCGAACGAGTTTGGAGGGAAAAAATAGAAGAGGAGTAGGAATTGGCTATAATGCCGAACAGTATGGTTCGGCATGACTCGCCGAACGATTTAGCCTTGTTGTTCGGTATGGATGGAGGAAGAAAAGAGAACATGACGCCGTTGTTAAGGACTGAATGCCGAGCGTTGGGGCTCGGCGTAACTTTGGTTCGGCATGACTCGCCACATGCTGAGTAGTGGGATGGAAGGTTAGGGAGGAAGTATGAATTAGATAGAATGCCGAACGTTACTTAGGCCGAGCAGTACTTATGCCGAACATTACGTCGGTCGAACAGAACTTAGGTCGGCCGATACTTTGGTCGAATGATGGTTAGGCCGAACGATAGTTTGGCTGAACAAAATTTATGCTGAATAATAGTCAGGCTGAATGGCAGTTTGGTTGGTCGATACTTAGGCCAAATAACATTCTAACTTTGCCTAAGCATAAGACAAAAAATAAGAGCTGGACCTAATCAAACTAGCATATCAAACTAACCTGGACTGATAACTATCAAACTGGCATATCAAACTAATCTGGACTGATAACTTCCTAGTTCCAATCGTCATAAGCCTGAACTGAAGTCGATAAAAGAAGAAAAAAGCTTTTGGCATATAATGTCAATGTCCGAGTCCAAAATTGAAGACATTGCCAGGCTGGCTTTCGAAGACGGTCAGCGATGACGGTCTTCGAGAATGACAGTTTCAAAGTTCAACATTTTACCATCAGCTATGTGACCTATAATTTCTCAGCGTTTAATTTTGAATGATTGCACTAGTTCACACACCGCACGGGGGGAATATTTACGTTATTAAGTCTAACATTGGTTATTTTTCAAGTATAGTTCAAACAGGTGCTCTGCCAAATTCAATATTTATTGGAAATGTCTAGGAGATCTTGCTCCGCCACGATTTCAGATAGACCGGGACCGTCCTCTCGACAAGAAGTCGCAGATATTTCAAATCCATCAACCTCCCCTGCCCATAACTTGGCTCCCGACGCTTTGGAGGCAGCAATTCTCTTGGATAACCCTGTTGATTCACAGGCTTCGAAGGTCAATGAAGTTGCGCTCCAGCGAATATGCTCTATCCATGGAACTCCTTTCGACGGCGTAATGGTTCCATTGGGCACGATCGTCCACACTTGCCCCCAGTTGGATACACGGCGTGCAATAAATCATGTGTTGGGTTGGCAGCATGCCACCGTTCAATTTATTTCTTCGGGATGTGTGGCAATACATTGACATTGCCGCGTCGCAACTGCACCCGAACGGCCACGCATTTATCTACGGTACCTACATCCTCTTCATGACCGTCTTCTCTGGGCCCCCAACTCCGGGCGACATCAGATATATATATATGATCAAGAAGCGGAGAGATAGCCTATCTTTTGTGTTCCTCGAGCCGAACTAAAAATGCCAGATTTTAACCGGGGCGTGGAGCAAATTTGCCCAGTACAAACAGGAATGGTTCTATGTGCGTTGCCCTCCTGGTTTCGTGAGGAGATGGGTTGAAGGAGGTTAGTCTTCTCTCTGGCTCGATGTTTGTGCTTGGTCGGGGCTATGCCTTTTCTAACTCTAGTTTCATCTTTTCAGGTATCAACCCATATCCTGATGCTCGCGGATACTCTGAGGCCGTCGAGGTCGAGCCATTCATGCCGAAGAAACGGACATCCGGACTTTTATTTCGAATGAGACACTTTCAAGGTTTGGGCTATTGGCAGAAGGTTGTCAAATAAGCCTTCCTCAAGGCGTCACCGTACCCAGGCCCACCTCTGGGAACGGAAGAGATTAGCTCAGTAATCATCATGTCATACTCCTGACACACCAGAAGAGGGGGAAATTAAAGGAATGAAAAACCCGAGGCATAAGATGAGAACTTGGGTCCCGCTCAGGATCCGATAGTCGAAGTGCACGGCATCGAAATGTCCTCTTACCCTTCGAAGAGGAAAAAGGGATTGACGTACAAGATTAGGTGGTAGAAGGTTGGCGGAACTTCAAAAGTTATGCTCATTCCAACGGAGAAAGAGGCTTCTTCACAGCATGTAGAAAGTTCTTTAAAGGGCCTATCGAACCTCTCCATTCCCGATGACTTGCTCAATTATGACTTCGACGACCCGGAAGAATTTAAATTTCACTCGCCCATCAGAGGCGATGCGGGCGCTCTAGCCCAAAGTCAGGGAGAAAAAACTCCCATTAGTAAAGCAACTGGTCTGTCGGGGGGAAACACTAGGATACGCACAAACACTTGCACTTTAATTTGCACTTAGATTTTCGTCATCACGCTACTCTTTGCTAATTCGTGGTTATTTAATTTCCGTGCAGGTGACATGGGGCGCTCAGACGGATTCGGTAGCCTTTGTGGTTCGTTTATCTTTTATCAACCTGGAAGGGACTTGGGTTTCGGAAGATGCCGGGACAGAGATGGTGACAGCGATAGAGATTATCATTCATGGACTCATCATCTCGAAAGAAAATTTACTATCATCCAAAATACCACAAGGATAGCTCTTCTCACCCAAAGCAAAGTAAAGATAAGCGCGGCCACAAGGGGTCGCAATCTGATATCCCCCGGGACCAACACTCTGATTCCTCTTCCACTCGACAATCCCGAGATCCTTACAGGAGAGTTGAACTTTCAAACCCGTCCACTCCTACTCCTGCAACAGATCCAACAGTATCGGAGAGACTGGCCGAGCTTAAAGATAAATTTCCAAAAATATTCTTTGATAGCCTGAAATTCCTCCCGGCGATTCATCCTCTTCCCGGACATTTCAAGCAAAGCGCCATCGCCTGTACCAACGACGTCTATGTTCAACATGACGCGTTTGTTCATCTGGCTGAAAAACTTTCTGAAGTCTCCATGGAGCGCCCACATGAGATCGACCGCCTGAAGCTTGAGGCTATCCACGACAAAGATACCATTAAATCTCAGGACGAAGAGATTGCGACTTATAAATCTCGGCTTGAGGCCGCTCGACAGAGCGCTCAAGACACTGCCGAAGCCGTGACTCGTCTGGAATCGACATATAAAAAGATATCGACGAGGCAGTACAATGTTGCGGGGCCCTAGCACTAGAGAAGTAATCTATCCAAAAAGAGAGGGACCCATTCAGCCTCCAAGTCAAGGAGCTTAAGGAGTAGCTCCGTAGAGAGAAGGAAGAGAAAACGGCTTCCTAAGAAGAATCACAACGATACTGTGATGAGATCATTGCTACTCGACTCTTAAATGAAAAACTTGAGGACGAGCTTTCCAAAGTTGAGGCGATAAAGAGTGACGCCCGTGAAGAGGGCAAGAAGATAGCGTTTGCGGACATCGACTCCCATCTTGAGGCAGCTAGAGAAGAAGGTAGGGAAGAGGTCAAAAGCATGTTTGACTTGCTAATCACTGAATTCAATACTCGTGTTCTCATGCACCGAGACTTGAATCTTTTGGGCGAGGGCTATCTTGAATCTTTAGCTGAGGCATGGGTGGCTTTGATAGAAATCATGAAGGCCGAGCACGGTACTGAAGAGATTGATGAGGGGGCCTGGATAAAAGAATTCCTCAAGGGAAATGAGCCTTCAGACTTGTCAGCAGCTAAAGCTATTTATTGCAAGGGCTCCCCCTCAAGGAAAGGAAAAGAAGTTATTACCGGTCCATCCGGGGTCGTGCCTCCAGCTCATGTGCCTGCTCAATCGGCGGATTGGCCGATACACGATCCATTTGGGCAGCATATCGGTTATAATCCGGAGCACCCTGGCCTGGCATCCATATTCTGTCTCCCATTCCAGAGGGTGAGAGCCCCTTGACGGCTGAGAGCCTGCCAAAACCTGGTAGATAACCGTTCACTTTAAGACTTCAAAAGTCGTCATTCTTTATGAAGGACTATTGTACGCTAATGCTTGTTTTTCATGATTTTGCGCAGGCCGTTTTGATCCCAGGCCCACTCCGAGGAGCGATGTCGCCAAGGAGGTGGAGGAAAAGATAAGTGAGGCCACTCATGCAGGAGAGGCTCCCGGGCCAGATGCTCAGGTGATTGGAGCGCTGGATGAGGACAAGTCTGAGACTTCTTCTTCCATCGATGGGAGTTATGAAGTAGAAATTACAGGCGCCTTCGAACACATATCTGAGCTGTGTATGAAGGAGAGGCTTGAGGCGGAGAAGAGAGAGACAGCCAAGATCAAGGTCGAGCCTCGAGTTGTAGACCTGGACGACCCCTTGAATAAGCCGTTGAAGGTCGTCCTTCCTGGCGGGTCCAAGCCCATGGATGTTCCCCGTACTTCTTCAGTTGTTACCCCTCCATCAAAGAAGAGTACCAAGGGTAAACGCATGGGAAAGGAGCCCTCTGAGAAGAAAACGGTGGTGAAGAAGTCGAAAAAGCAAAAGAAGTGATCATTACTCATGTTCAACGAGAGTTAGTTTAAGTTATGTTATTATTTTCATCTACTTCCGTAGTCTTTGCAAATAGATTGTCGACTCCGAACTTTGGAGGGCTTATAGTAGAAACTTTTTCTGAATAAAGCTTAGTTCATTTTTCTGTCTTTCAAAAGGCTCTTTTCGTTCAGTTTTTGTATGATTGTGATTTAAATCCAAGCTGTTGTGGATTACATGGACTTCCGGTTCACCTTCATATAGGTCGGAGATTCTTTGAGAGTTATTCATTTTTCCTTCCGTGCTTCAAGCACTTAGAACATTTTTTAGTCCGCACATTGGGGACTTAGGGTACTCCAGTCCGCACTCAGGGGACTTGGAGATTTGAATCATTGGTTCTCGTGTCCGCACTTCGGGGACATAAAGTGTTCCAGCCTGTACTCTAGGGACTTGGAGATTTGAGTCGCTTATACTCGAGTCCGCACTCTAGGGACTTAGAGTACTCCAGTTTGCACTCTGGAGACCTGGAGATTTGAGTCGTTTATACTCGAGTCCGCACCCTGAGGACTTAGAGTACCCCAGTCCGCGCTTTGGGGACTTGGAGGTTCAAGTCGTTTATACTCGAGTCCGCAATCTGGGGACTTAGAGTACTCCAGTCCACACTCTGGGGACTTGGAGGTTTAAGTCGTTTATACTCTGGTCCACACTCTAGGGACTCAAAGTACTCCAGTCCGCACTCTGGGAACTTGGAGTTTTTGAGTCGTTTATACTCTGGTCCGCATTCTGGGGACTCAGAGTACTCTAGCCGCACTCTGGGGACTTGGAGTTTTTGAGTCGTTTATACTCGAGTCCGCACTCTGGGGACTTAGAGTACTCCATTCCACACTCTGGAGACTTGGAGGTTTGAGTCGTTTATACTCGAGCGCACTCTGGGGACTTGGAGATTTGAGTGTCTGCACGTGTTCGTACGTCGGCCAGGATAATATAGTTTCATTTTCCTATCACAGGATCATCATACGCAGAAACATTAGTAATTCATGGAAAAGATGGCTTCAAGCCTTTATTAATGAAAGCAAGCTGAATTGTCTTACTACATGCCAAGAACTAGAAATAAAAGCGTACTGGAAATAAATGCAACTAATACATGAAAGAAATAGACTAAGTATAATAATGCCGCAAGTTCTCGTTGTTCCATGCTCGGGGGAGTGTCGCACCATCGACAGTCACTAGCTTGAAATTCCTTCTCCAAGTTTCCATTCGATGACGTATAGACCTTCCCATGCGGGATTCATATGAGATGGAATCAGAAAAAATCGTTTCAAAACGAGGTCTCCCACACCAAAAATTCTCGATCGGACCTTTTCGTTATAATATTTAGCGACTCTATGTCTGTATGCGGCCGCTCTCAAATTGGCTTCCTCGCATTTTTCATCAATGATGCCCAACGATTCCAATAAAAGATTCTGGTTCGACTCGGGGTCGTAATAAGTTACTCGATGTGATGAAACTTCAAGTTCCACGGGTATGACAGCTTCTGTGCCATATGCCAATGCGAATGGAGTGTGGCCAGTCGCGGTCTTGTGGGTGGTCCTGTAGGCCCAAAGCGTCGTTGGAAGTTCATCCACCCACTTGCCTCTAGCCTTTTCCAGACGCATTTTCAATATGGACTTGATTATCTTGTTTATGGCTTCCACTTGTCCGTTGGCTTTCGGGTAAGCACCGCTGCAAACGTCTTCTCAATGCCATATTTCTGACAAAATTCTTTGAACTCATTGCTTTTGAATTGAGTCCCATTGTCTGTAATGACGGTCTGTGGAAGGCCAAAACGGCATATGATATTTCGTACGACGAAATTAATAACCTTTTTGGTGGTTATTGTGGCCAGAGGCTCTGCTTTTGCCCATTTGGTAAAGTAGTTGACCGCAACTATTGCATATTTCGCTCCACCTTTAGCTATAGGTAAAGAACCAACTAGGTCGATCCCCCACATTGCGAATGGCCAGGGACTAACCATTTGCGTGAGTTCCGTCGACGGAGCTCTCGGGATTTTTGCATATATCTGGCATTTGTCGCATCTTCTCACATAGTCTGCAGCATCCCGATTCACAGTTGGCCAATAGTATCCATAACGGAGAATTTTCTTTGCTAATGTCTGCCTCCCAGTATGGTCACCGCACTCTCCCTTATGGACTTCCTTTAATACTCGTTTTATCTCATCGTGGGCCATGCACCGAAAGTAAAGGGGTCGAGAATACCCTGTGGTACATCACCCCATCCTATATTATATATCGTGAAGCCTTACGAAGGACCTGTCGTCTTTCGCTCCTTTCTTCGGTTAAGATCTCGAATAGCAAGTACTGCTTGACTGGGGTCAACCACGATTCCTTCTCGGTTTCTGTTTCGAATGCGAAATGTATCTCCATCATACCTATACTCAAAACATGGAGGGTCTCAACAGGAAATAATCCCATTTGCTGTGCATCGCCAGTGCTTGCGAATTTTGCCAATGAATCGGGTGCTCTGTTTTGCTCACGCAGGACATGTGAAATATCATAATACTCGAGATTCGCTAGCAGCTCCTGAACTCGGACCAAATATGGGGCAAGTCTCTACCCCCTTGCTTGGTAGTCTCCTCGCACTGGGTACACCACCAGCTACGAGTCGTTAAAGATTTCAACCGATTTTACTCCCAGTTCTTTGATAAGTCTTAAGCCGACAATCAACGCTTCATATTCGGCTTCGTTATTCGTTGCTGTGAATTTGAGCTTCAAAGCATAGCAAACTGATCGATTCTCAGGAGTTACAAGAACTATGCCAACCCCCGAACAAGGTCGTTAGATGCCCCATCGGTGTACATCTTCCATCGACCGGGAGGTATGATATTGTGGTCGTTCGATTCGTCTGACATAGTAAATTCAGCAATGAAGTCAACTAGTGATTGTCCTTGTATGGCCCTTCGCGGTAGGTAGGTAATATCGATCTGACTTAACTCAATATTCCATTTTAACATCCTTCCGAAATTTTCCGGTCGTTGGAGTACCTCCCTCAAAGGTTGATCAGTATAAACACTGATTGAGTGTGCCTGAAAATAAGGACGAAGCTTGTGTGATGCAATCACCAAGCAATAGGCTATTTTTTCAATCTTTGATAATTTCTTTCCGCCCCCGTCAAGCGTTTACTGACATAATATACTGGCTTTTGAACTCGATCCTCCTCGCGAACCAGAGCCGTATTGATAGCGTGCTGGGATACTGCCAAGTATACATACAACATTTCATGGTCGATTGGTTTCGATAGCACCGGGGGGCTCTCCAAATGCTTTACCAGAGCTCGAAATGCTCCCTCACAGTCGGATGTCCACTCGAAATTCCTTTTTCCCTTCTTAATCACGTCAAAGAAGGGAATGCATTTGTAACGTCCCTATTTTTTTCGACTTTCGAAAGTCGACATTAATACGTCCACTGTATTAACAGCTGAACAATCGAACGCCGAAAAATCGAACTGTTAGGGTTTAAGAAGAAGAAGAGGTAGAAGAAGAAACATAAACAATAAACAGAATCTCACATATCGCAGTGGAATAATATATAATAGATAAATGAATATCTTTAGAACAAAGAACTATATCATTTATTACATTACCTCACATTACATTTTCAAAGTGTTACAGCAATAAACAGCAGAAAAGAAATACTACATAATAGTTGATACGCCACGCCATCCCGCTTGCCTTCAGATCTCTATAGCAACTCCTGAATTCTAGAATGATCTGATAACCTGACTCTAGACTACCCGTGTGGAAATTTGGTGGGCACCCAGAGTTTAGGAAGGGAACAATAACTCCTGGTCAGTCATGGGACTGGTGTGAGATCTCAAAAACAGTTATTTTCACAAAGAAAATAAAAAGAATCCGCTATGCTTTTGGAAAATGAAACTACCATAAGGCCTCCCGCCACACACACAATGCAAATGTAGAATTGGAGGAGATTTCTCCTTATGATAGTCAAACATGCTTGATACAAGAAAATTTCTTTGATATTATTATTATAAATGCACGATGGAAAACCTTTCGAAAGTATAATATAAATCTTAGCCAACATACGACCATTATCGTATGCCTACTATAGCTACCATCCAAACAGTGGGGCGCCACCATAAGTAGATGGCGGGTTATACAACCAAAACTGTACAGAGAGCGTATTATTTCTTTGGGTTTCCAAAAAATGGTCAGGCTAAGGAACTTCCTACTGCCACATGGGTACGCCTCTGGCGGGACGTCCTGAGAACCTAACCGGATCTCTGCCAACACAAGACCAGGTTACCTCTACAAAAATAGGTAACTACTGACACAAGTATGTCATCCCTCGGTTGTAAACAACCTTTATTCGAGGATCCTCAATACCAACAACCACAATGTAATAAATTTGCAGCAACAACATAGTTTAAGTATCTAGGCTCCATACCATGATACTACCTCTATCCAGAAGGAAATGAACATACCCTAAGGGCCGCTACCCCCTATAACCTTGCTGCATTCTTCCTGTTTCGACCATTCCGGGGTATGAGGTCCGACGAAGTCTCGTCCACAAAGCTACGCTTTTCACAACAGCTGTGCTTCGATCAACAAATGATCAGCAGCCCTTCGTATGCCACATTACCAAATTGGGAATGTATCACTAGTAACCATCAACTACATAACCTCTGAGCTCATACGTCTCAGAGAAGGGTGTTAAGCTAAGAGAATAAATTCTCCGCCACCAATAGAAATGTATTTGATAGAAACCAGCTTTACATCTCAAAGTGTAACGTCAGACACATATCCATACAAGTCCGTTCCGGGATCGAACGAAAATGAAGGCACTTCCAAAGAAACCATTGCAGATCCGGATATTCACTAATCACGTCCGGAATCCCTATCACAAAGGGTGATAAAATCTCTATACCGGAGCAACCCAGTGCAGAGACAATCGACAGCCTTTCGCTTCCGAAAATATCCGGTCTTCAACACCGTCTTCAATGCAATCCCATTTCATCGTATCGTTATTCGAAATGGGTTTTATGACATAAGTCCTCTCCCGGCTAATTCGAATAACAAGCGCTTATTTTAAAAGTAAGTGTTCATTCAGATTCAAACAAATCACAACAATTTCACTTTGATCTGTTAAACAAAAGATCCATCACAATCACAAAGGTTCGATATGGGTTTTGGATATCCAATTGGAATTCGGCTCCCTATCGCATCGAAATTCAAATGCCGATTAAGGCCAATATTGATAGTCGGTTATTTAATTATCACTCATCATTCCCAACAATCACTGGATTTCAAATAATTTTCCCCCAATTATTATTATTTTCAATATATCTTCTCAAGATAAAATTTCACACTTCAATCCTTTGAAAATAAATTTCAAATCAATTTCCACATTTCAATCCTTTTTGAAAACAAATTAAAAACACTCTTCTCACATGGAATACATTTCCAAACATGTATTCATTTCCACTGAATATCTGTCGATTTCAAATATTTTAAAATAATATAAAAATACTTATTCAAAATATACTTGGAAACATTTAAAATAAACTATTTTAGAATATTTGCTTAAATATTAGTTATGAAAAATATTATACTAATACCTCATATAAAAATTCATGTCCAAAACTAATTTTAAAATAAAATTTGTAAATAGAGTATAAATATTTAAGTAACTATTTTCTATATAAAACATCAATTTAAAATTTTAAAATAATCCCTTATATAATTAATTTAATAAATTTTTACTTAAAGACAATCTCCAAACTAGTTTCTCCAATAATATTATTTTAAAACCAAATCTAAAACTTTTAAATTTTATTCAAAAGCTTTTTTAAAAATATACTCGGCTTTCCAGGAAAGAATTCTTTTCCATTACACAATGGTCCATTTAAATTAATAAATCTTCTCGATTTATTTTAATTTACATTTCGAATCTGTAAATTCCTTTTCACACTTTAAAAATAAACCAATATTTATTTTTCAAACAATTTCCCCTTTCTTCACAAATTCCCGTTGTGAATTTACATTTCTAAAAATCAACTGATATACGAATTTTAAATCGATTTCCATATATCACCTTCAAACGAAATCAAATTCCAAACTTATTTCCAATTTATTTCAAACACGAAATCAAACTCCAATTTGATTTCCCAAATTAATTTTCAAATATCAAATCAATTTCAAATTGATTTTCCAAGTTATTTCCAAAACACCAAACCAATCTCCAAATTGATTCCTAAGATTTATTCTAACTCCAAATTAATTCCCAAATCGACTTCTAAAACTAATTTCAACTTTAAAATAAATTCCAAATTTAATTTCTAAATTTATTTCCTTTTGAAATAAATTTCTTTATCTCTTTCAATGATTTAAAATCCGTATCTTAAATAAATTCTTCAACTATTAAACAACATTCTCGAAATTCCTTTATTAAAAATATTTCCCATATTTTTTTGAATTAATTCGATCGGATTATAAAAATCAACTTTAATACTTTAATTGTTACGGTCTAAGCTTTTCTACTTTAATTTTTAAAAAAATCCAATTTCATATTTCTGGTATCCTATGATACCAAAAATATATTCGGCTAAATTTTAGCCTTCAATGGTTTCAATCACAAATAGTTACACACACAAATTATAATAATCAACATTCAATATCGAACAAATCTAATTATTTTGAGGAATCCAGTTGGATCCCTCCAATCTGTTTTCCCTGCATCCACAGACGTTAGCACAACAATTAAATACCTATTCCACTTAAAGGTGGAATATCGCGGTATATGGGATTTATAAAATATTATCCGCTATTATGCGGCGCATAGGGTCTCATCTGCTCCAATAGGCAGGTGTATATCCAAATACCAATCAATATATCATATATCATCCAAACAATCATCAATCATCATATAATAAATGTTTTCTCACTTATATAAAAATATCAGTGAGTCAGAAAGAGTGAGTTGTACTCACTTTGCTTGTAGTTGCAGTTTTAGTGTTTTATTCTGAATAAAATTAAACGAGCGTTTAATTTTACCTAAAATTCACGCTAGCTCTAATCAATCCCAATCCAGCTCCATCGCGAAGTATTCGCGAATATGAACCCAACGCAAGTTGTTTCGTGCCAAACGGACCTCGTATGACAAAGTTACCGCGTTACAAAGTTTATACGAATTTTATATAAATCAATTTACATTTTTATTTTTATTCTTTTTAAACGTTTTGCAATCCAACTGCTGTTCATTCCATTTGATAAAATCATGGCCGCTACTTCATCATCTTCCCCATCAGTAACATGCACACGAACAAACCCAAACGAGCCGCCCCTAACCCTAATTGCCGCGCCAACTACGAACGCCGAGGACACTATCAATGTCCACCCCCACGAAGCACACCACCAAGTCCATCAACGCCTGAAATATGGAAGAGCTCGGCCTCCCTAGCTCGTGAAAAACGTGCCCGAACGCTACCGATTTGAACGAAAATTGCCGACTATTCGTTGCCTTGATTTTGATCATCACCGTATGGATTTCAAGCACTCGCAATCCTCTACAAGTTTCTAGTTGGAAGATTTTCAAAATAATTAAAGGATTGAGAGAGATTGAGGAGAAAAGATTAGAAATCTTCGGCCATTGCATAGTTAGGAACGGCGGCTAGGTTATAGAATTGAAACCCTAAGTTTAGTTTTGCAAATGAAAAAAAATTGGGGCCTTATATAGAAAATTCTGAAACACTATTCATCCGAAATTTTCCCAAACTCCAAACGAAGCGTGCCGCCCGGCGTTATAATGTTTTATCCCTATTCCGAACACAATGGAATATATATCGGGAGCCAATTCGATTGTATTTGAAAGATAGGTTTTCAAATCGACTAATTTAAATTTAAAATTCTACTTAAACGATTTTTCTACCCGTTTTAGCTTGCCCCGGACAAACCGTAAATCCGATTGACACGAAATTTGAAATCTTACAATAATTTAACATTATGGATCCAATGAAACTGGTTTCGTCGAAAATCCGAGACTGTTTGAAAATTGGCTATTTTTACTCGTTAATTAAATATTGAAATATTCAATTTCTACAAATTAACTTTTAATTCGATTTTAAAAGTTCTATAATATCATTCTAATTCAAATATGATTTAATTCAACTTTATAAGTCATTTTTATTCACATTAAATCCAATTTCTAATTATTTTCACAATTTCAAATACTAAATCAATAGTTTAATTATCCAATTAAATATAGATATTCGAAATAAAATCTATTCAGCTTCTATCATCTTCAGTATTATCAATATAAATTTTCTAAGCCATCAAATTATTTTTTTACAGGCTCAAAATTGAAGATTTACAATTTTACCCAAATTTCTATAATTAAATTCAATAATTAAATTGCCAAATTCATCCTGATATTTGAAATTCAAGTTAAACTATCATTCAAATATTAAAATTAATTAAATATTTCAATTTCAAATGTTCAATTTTTCGGGTCGTCACATCCTTCCCCCTTAAATGAATTTCGTCCTGAAATTACTATTGAAGAAGAATGATCCTCAACCCGTTTAGTACTTTCCCAAAGTAAATAGTTTTCAACAATTTGTCAAAGCAAATCTTTTTACTAAAGATTCATTATCACCTCAATTATCTTTCTAAAATCTTCCTAGATTCCAGACAACATTGTTTTCTTAGCAATTCAAATTTAAATTTAAATTCAAACTTTAACTTTAAAAATTTTCTCAAAATTTTTCTAACTCCCTAAATTTTTGAAAAATTTCGCCAACATCTCCTTTGCGCGGCTAGCTCGGTATAACTACAAATGGCACCACGGGCCCTTAGATTCCAAAAGAAAACAAAAGGCCAAGCGGCTAGACAAGAAAATCACCAAATTTCATACTGAAATTCAAATACATACCTTTTTGTCGAGCAATTCAATTTTATCTTCGAAATCAAAATCCGAATTCCAATTTTTCTTTTTCCTGTAACGTACCTGTATATCCTGCTAGCCATAATATCCATTTTATTTTATCTTGCATTTTCAATTTCATTTGAATTCAATTTACAATTTCAATTCTATTTGGATTCAATTTACCTTCTGAATATTGAATTTTATCAATTATTTTACATTCACAACTAATTCATCTTGCTATTTTTAAATTAGTTTCTTTTACTAATTCATTACAAGTTCTAACTCATTTCATCTGGCACAATTCAAATTGGTTCTCAATATTCAGTTCTAATCCCAATTTTATTCTTTTGTTCATTCCCAAACACAATTTAGTTCACAATTTTGGTTTATAACCACTTATATTTAAACTGGATTTCAAATTCCATATGAATTCAATTTACCATTTATTTAGAATTATTGAATTCAATTCATTTCAAACTATATCAAATTCGTCATTCCTTCAATTAGCTTCACTCACTAATTTTACTTCAATATTTTGCTTTGCTTATAACGAATCAAATTCAATTCTAATTCTATTCTATTTGCTTACAAATTCGAAATGAATTTCAACATTGAGTTTCACTTTCATTTAATTGTAATAGTAAATTTATTCATTCATTCAAAAATTTATTTTCCACCTTAATAGATTTTATTCCAAACATTTAGTCTATAAGACTTCTCAAATTCACATTTATACTGAGTAACTCAAATCTTCAACTTCAATTTCATTTTGAATCCATATCATCATTTTATTTAACTTAATTTTCAATCTCAATTCTTTTATTAAATTTTCACTTTCAATTCCACTTGATTTAAATTTTTCCTTCCAACTTATTTTGTTTCCACATTTATCTTTTTTCTAACTTCTCTTTAAGTTAGATTTTTATTTTAACAACTTCAAACTTTACAAGTTATCAAATTTAATGATATTCCATAAATATTTTATATAACATTACAGAGTCTTTTCAACCTTTCAAAAATCATTTTTTAAAATCAATTCAAATTATCCCTTTTGAATTCCCAACCAAACCAAGTTTGCAAACTACTTTCATTTAAAACAATTTGGCAGCAATTCCTCATTTGGAAACTCGAAAATGAACATCGATGATGCTGCAGTCATCACCGAAGTTATCTTCCAGCGACCGAAAAGACTTTAGAGCTTTTATCCCTTCAAAAAACTTTTCCAAGACCTTTGAAAATTTATTTTCAAACTCATAAGGAATTTAATCTTTTCCAAATCTCAAAACATTTTCAAATACATTTTCAAATATCTCTCCGGAATTCCATTTCAAATTATAAGTCACATTTATAATTTACATTCTCAAATTTCATTTGTATATGGATTTTATTTCTAAACTTTTGATTATGATTCCAATTTCTTATTCAATTTTAATGATAATAATTTAATATTATCACTTCCTAACAAACAAACAGCCATATGCTACAATAATTTATGGAAAATTATTCTTTCTATATACAAAATAGTGTTGGGTAAAATTATTTCATTTACCCTAATTTTAAAACAATATTGTGTCGAATTGTTCTGTATGAGTGTTTAGAGATCCCTATCGATAGAGTTGTACGGACTATACCGACCAGAATCCATATACCACTCAACAAACCAATCATCACAATGTAAAACAATTTTATATTCACTGATAAATACGCGCTCATATCTATTATTACACTCAAACTCATTCTAGAGTACTACTGACTCTATCTCTAATGAGTAACACCCAACAGAGCCAACGTTGTCGCTTAACCAAATGCTTTAATACCACATTGTAACTTCCCGATTTTTTTCGACTTTCGAAAGTCGACAATAATACGTCCACTGTATCAACTGCCGAACAATCAAACACCGGAAAATCAAACTGTTAGGGTTTAAGAAGATGAAGAGGTAGTAGAAGAAACAGAAACAATAAACAGAATCTCACATATCGCAGCGGAACAATATATAACAGATAAATGAATATCTTTACAACAAAGAACTATATCAGTTATTACATTACATCACATTACATTATCAGAGTGTTACAAGAATAAACAGCGGAAAATAAATACTATATACTAGTTGATATGCACGCCATCCCGCTTGCCTCCAGATCTCTACAGCAACTCCTGAATTCCAGAATGACCTGATAACCTGACTCTAGACTGCCCGTGTGAAAATTTAGTGGGCGCCCAGAGTTTAGAAAGGGAACAATAACTCCAGGTCAGTCCTGGGACTGGTGTGAGATCTCAAAAACAGTTATTTTCACAAAGAAAATAAAAAGATTCCGCTATGCTTTTGGAAAATAACTACCACAAGGCCTCCCGCCACACACACAATGCAAACGCAGAATTGGAGGAGATTTCTCCTTATGATAGTCAAACATGCTCGATACGAGAAAACTTCTTTGATATTATTATTATAAATGCACAGTGGAAAACCTTTCGAAAGTATAATATTAATCTTAGCCAACATACGACCATTATCGTATGCCTACTATAGCTACCATCCAAACAGTGGGGAAGTAGATGGCAGGTTATACAACTAAAACCGTGCAGGGCGCGTATTATTTCTTTGGGTTTCCAAAAAATGGTCAGGCTAAGGAACTTCCTACTGCCACATGGGTAGCCTCTGGCGGGACGTCCTGAGAACCTAACCGGGTCTCTGCCAACACAAGGCGGGTTACCTCTGCAAAACTAGGTAACTACTGACACGAGTATGTCATCCCCCGGTTGTAAACAACCTTTATCCGAGGATCCTCAATACCAACAACCACAAAATAATAAATTTGCAGCAACAACATAGGTTAAGTATCCGGGCTCCATCCATGATACCACCTCTATCTAGAAGGAAATGACATACCCTAAGGGGCGCTACCCCATATAACCTTGCTGCATTCTTCCTGTTTTGACCATTGCGGATTGTGAGGTCCGACGAAGTCTCGTCCGCAAAGCTACGCTTTTCACATTTCAATTCTTTAAAAATAAATTTCAAATCAATTCCCACATTTCAATCCTTTTTGAACAAATTCAAAACACTCTTCTCATGCGGAATACATTTCCAAACATTTATTCATTTCCACTGAAAATCTGCCGATTTCAAATATTTTAAAATAATATAAAGATACTTATTCAAAATATACTTGGAAACATTTAAAATACACTATTTTAGAATATTTGCTTAAATATTAGTTATGAAAAATATTATACTAATACCTCATATAAAAATTCAGGTCCAAAACTAATTTTAAAATAAAATTTGTAAATAGAGTATAAATATTTAAATAATTATTTTCTAAATCAAATATCAATTTAAAATTTTAAAATAATCCCTTATATAATTAATTAAATAAATTTTTACTTTAAGACAATTTCTAAATTAATTTCTCCAATAATATTATTTTAAAACCAAATCTAAAACTTTTAAATTTTATTCAAAAGCTATTTTAAAAATATACACGGCTTTCCAGGAAGGAATTCTTTTCCATTACAAAATGGTCCATTCAAATAAATTAATAAATCTTCTCGATTTATTTTAGTTTACATTTCAAATTTGTAAATTCCTTTTCACACTTTAAAAATAAACCAATATTTATTTTTCAAACAATTTTCCTTTTCTTTACAAATTCCTGTTATGAATTTACATTTCTAAAAATCAACTGATATATGAATTTTAAATCGATTTACAAATATCACCTTCAAACCAAATCAAATCCCAATATTTCCAATTTATTTCAAACACAAAATCAAATTCCAATTTGATTTCCCAATTAATTTTCAAATATCAAATCAATTTATAATTGATTTTCCAAGTTATTTCCAAAACACCAAACCAAATTTCCAAATCGATTCCTAAGATTTATTCTAACTCCAAATTAATTCCCAAATCGATTTCTAAAATTAATTTCAACTTTAAATTAAATTCCAAATTTAATTTCTAAATTTATTTCCTTGTGAAATAAATTTCTTTATCTCTTTCAATTATTTAAAATCCATATCTTAAATAAATTCTTCAACTTTTAAACAACATTCTTGAAATTCCTTTAATAAAAATATTTCCCATATTTTTTTGAATTAATTCGATCGAATTATAAAAATCAACTTTAATACTTTAATTGTAATGGTCTAAGCTTTTCTACTTTAATTTCCAAAAAATCCAATTTCATATTTATGGTATCCTACGATACCAAAAATATATTCGACTAAATTTTAGCCTTCAATGGTTTCAACCACAAATAGCCACACACACACAGATTATAAATAATCAACATTTAATATTGTACAAATCAAAATGTTTTGAGGAATCCAGTTAGATCCCTCCAATCTGTTTTCCCTGCATCCAGAGATGTTAGCACAATAATTAAATACTTATTCCACTTCAAGGTGGAATATCACGGTACATGGGATTTATAAAATATTATCCGCTATTATGTGTGCATAGGGTCTCATCTGCTCCAATAGGCAGGTGTATATCCAAATACCAATCAATATATCATATATCATCCGAACAATCATCAATCATAATATAATAAATATTTTCTCACTTATATAAAAATATCAGTGAGTTAGAAAGAGTGAGTTGTACTCACTTTGCTTGCAGTCGCAGTTTCAGTGTTTTATTCTGAATAAAATTAAACGAGCATTTAATTTTACCCAAAATTCACACTAGCTCCAATCAATCCCAATCCAGCTCCATCGCGTAGTATTCGCGAATACGAACCCTGTTTCGTGCGAAACGGACCTCGTATGACAAAGTTGTCGCGTTACAAAGTTTATACGAATTTTATATAAATCAATTTACATATTTATTTTTATTTTTTAAACCTTTTGCAATCCAGCATCCATTCATTCCATTTGATAAAATCCTGGCCGCCACTTCATCATCTTCCCCATCAGTGACATGCCCACGAACAAACCCAAACAAGCCGCCCCTAACCCAAATTGTCGCGCCAACTACGATCGCCGAGGACGCGATCAACGTCCACCGCCACGAAGCACACCACCAAGTCCATCAACGCCTAAAATATGGAAGAGCTTGGCCCTCCCTAGCTCGTGAAAAACGTGCCCGAACATCACCTATTTGAACGCAAATTGACAATGATTCGTTACCTTGATTTTGATCAGTACCGTATGAATTTCAAGCACTCGCAATCCTCTACAAGTTTCTAGTTGGAAGATTTTCAAAATAATTGAGGAATTGAGAGAGATTGAGGAGAAAAGATTAGAAATCTTCGGCCATTGAATAGTTTGGGCCGGCGGTTAGGTCATAGAATTGAAACCCTAAGTTTAGTTTTGCAAATGAAAAAAAATAGAGGGCCATATATAGAAAATTTTGAAACACTATTCATCCGAAATTTTTCCTAACTCCAAAGGAAGCATGCGGACTGACGTTTATAATGTTTAACCCCTATTCCGAATGCAATGGAATATATACCAGGAGCCAATTCGATCGTATTTGAAAGATAGGCTTCCAAATCAACTAATTTAAATTTAAAATTCACTTAAACGATTTTTCTACGCGTTTTAGCTTGCCCCGGACAAACCGTAAATCCAATTGACACGAAATTTGAAATCTTACAATAATATAACATTACGGATCTGATGAAACTAGTTTCGTCAAAATCCAAGACTGTTTGAAAAATGGCTATTTTTACTCGTTATTAAATATTAAATGTTCAATTTCTAAAAATTAACTTTTAATTCGATTTTAAAAGTTCTATAATATCATTCTAATTCAAATATGATTTAATTAAACTTTATAAATCATTTTTATTCACATTAAATCCAATTTCTAATTATATTCACAATTTCAAATATTAAATCAACAGTTTAATTATCCAATTAAATCTAGATATTCGAAATAAAATCTATTCAGCTTCTATCATCTTCAGTATTATCAGCATAAATTTTCTAAGCCATCAAATTATTTTTTTACAGGCTCAAAATTAAAGATTTACAATTTTACCCAAATTTATATAATTAAATTCAATAATTAAATTGCCAAATTCATCCTGATATTTGAAATTCAAGTTAAACTATCATTCAAACATTTAAAATTAATTAAATATTTCAATTTCAAATGTTAAATTTTTCGGGTCGTCACAGCATTTATCTGTGGCTTTGGATATGAGTCGGCTCAGCACAGCTACCTTTCCGTTCAAGCTTTGTACTTGCTTTATAGTTTTGGGCACTTGTATGTCTCGAATAGCTTGAATCTTTTCCATGTTAGCTTCAATTCCAGGTGCATCAAAATAAAACCCAAGAACTTTCCTGACGCCACACCAAAAGAGCACTTCAAGGGGTTGATCTTCATACCATAATGTCTAAGTATATCAAACATTTCTGCTAAGTCTCGAATATGGTCGTTTGACTGCCGTGACTTCCCAAGCATGTCATCCACATAGACTTCCATCGTCTTACCGATCTGGTCTTTAAACATTCGATTCACCAGACGCTATAAGTTGCTTCCACGTTTTTCAATCCAAAGGGCATTACTACATAGCAATATAGCCCCATATTCATGTCAAAACTGGTGTGCTCTTGTTCTGGAATATGCATCAGGATCTGATTGTATCCTGAATACGCATCCATAAATGACAATAATTCGTGTCCGGCGGTAGAGTCGACGAGCTGGTCTATTCTAGGTAAAGGGAAACTATCCTTCGGGCATGATTTATTCAGATCGGAGTAATCAACACAAGTTCTCCATTTTCCATTTGCTTTCTTCACTAGCACTGGGTTAGATACCCATTCAGGATAGAGCGCGTCGCGGACGAACCCATTGGCTTTGAGTTTGTCCACCTCCTCTTTAGGAGCCGCAGACCTCTTCGGGTCCATACCTCTCCTTTTCTGTTTTACGGGAATGTACTTTTGGTCTATGTTCAACATATGACTCGCAATTATTGGAGAAATCTCACACATATCAGAGTGTGTCCAAGCGAAAACATCAAGATTCGCTTGGAGGAAGTCAGTGAGGTTCTCGGCCACTACGGGATCGAGTTGTGATCCTATTTTAAGAATTCGTGACGGGTCCTCCCGGCTGACTGGGATGTCAATTGTTAGTTCAGCCGGTGCTGCATTTGTTTCCCTGGGTCCCCCATCATCGTCTCTCGGATCTATGTCTCTATAGATCCGAAAATGTTGCCCAAGCTAGGGCTCGGGTGCTACTTGTCAATCATCAGAATTTTGGATGCAGACGGAGCTGTCCGCAACCTTTCCTTTCTCTCTACGCAGAGCCTCTCTCAGCACAGCCACATAGCATGCATGATCAGTCACTTGATCACCGTGTACCACTCCAACACCTCTGTCTGTTGGAAATTTTAACGTCAAACACCAAGGGGCCAACGCTGCCCTAAATTCTGCCAGGGCTGGACGTCCTTGGAATACGTTATATGGAGAGTCAACATCCAATACTATGAACGGTAGGATTCGCACCCTCCTACGCTCGCCTTGCCCCAGTTCAACTGGTAACTCCACATATCCCACTACATCCGTTGCTGCGCCATTAAAGCCATGGATTCTCGCTTTAGATGGTTTCAAATCCTTAGTCTCTAACTTCATTTGGTCGTATGCCTTCTTGAAGATGATGTTAACGGAACTTCCGCAATCAATTAGAACTCTCTTCACGAACGCACCGGCCCGATTGTCGCAGATATGACCATCGGGTCGATGGTAGGAGCCTCCACCTTATCCGCATCTCTACTCATGAATACAATATCATTATTCATCGTGCGCTGTTGCTTTGTAGGAGACCCATCCTCCACATTCGAACAACACTCATACTCCGCATGTCTTAAAGAGTTAGCATATTGCTCCATCTTCTGCCAATTCTTATCCACAGGATGAGGTCCACCAGCAATCGTGTTAATAACAAATCTACCCATAGTTCGAGCAGGTTGTTCTGGTTGGCGTGGAGCTAGCCTGCGTCCGAAGTCCGATGTCTCTTGTCTTCCATCTTGTGGGTCTTTGACAAACTCCTGCAGCTTTTTCTGTCTAATCAAATTTTCTATAGCGTCTTGGAGGTGCCTACACTCCTCTGTGTTGTGCCCATAAGACTCGTGAAAGCGGCAATACTTCCCAGTCTGCTTCTATGCCTCTGTTGATTCCTTTGGGCGTGGTTTTCTATATTGCAACGTGTTGCAAGTTGACAAATAGATGTTCTCAAGAGATGCGTTTAGCGGGGTGTATTCATTGTAGGTCGGGATCCTTGACTTCCATTTCTCCGTCTCTCTTTTCTTTTCGGGATTTCCACCTCCGAATCCTTTAGACTGCCCAGGCTTGGTTTGGACGTTGACTTGAGCTTTTCTTAAATTATCGCCGGTTAGCTTCATAGCGACGGTACTTTTCACATTCTCCTTAGCAGGCCCTGGTACCTTATCTCGTCTTGTCCATCGGGCTTCTTCCCTCCTTATGAACTAATGAGCTTTCGAATAAAAATGCTCCAGCGTGGATGGGGGCTTTCCCGCCAACCAATCTCCAAATTCAGAATTTGGATCCACTCCACGCATTACCGCATCAAAATTATGTGGTCATTAGGATTACTCACTTCAGTAGAAGCAACATGAAATCTCTGTAAGTATGCTTTCAATGACTCTCCCGGAGCTTGGATTTCGCTCAATAAAGACCTCACATCCTTTGGGCGAGTGGTGTGTATCCTGAATTGTTCTATGAATTTCATTGCCAATTCATCGAAGCTGGATATAGATCATGTGGGAAGTCGATTAAACCACATGGTGGCCATTTCGGACAGAGTGATCGGGAAGCACCTACACTTGGTCGCATCATTAACTCTTGCAGACTCCATCATCCATCCGTACCTCATCACATGCTGCCTGGGATTAGTCTTCCCTTCGTAGGCTGGGATAGTCGGCATATTGAACTTCTTGGGGTACTCAGCTTGTAGGATACCATCTATAAAGGGAGTATGACTTCTGGACACTCCCCAATCTTCATTGGTCAAGCCTTGGTTCTCTCTCATCAACTTCCTGACCATAGCTGTTACGTCCGGAGTTTGTATGGAGGATGGAAGGTTGGGTTCTGTTCCACGGGACCGTGCGGGTTGATGTCCTGCCTGATTTGGGTCTTGGAGATTTGGGCGTCCGGTCTCCTCACGGGCTTGATCTCTAGTCGATCGATCTGTGACACCTGCCTGTGCACCTTCATCCTTACGGCGCCTACGCCTATGAGGTTCATCAGCTGAGGTTGAACTATCAGATTCAGAATAAGGGGCAGGGTTACCTCCAGCATTCTGATGTTGTTGCTGAGTGAGCTAAGTCATGAGGTTACTGTTGGCTTGAATCTGCTCAGTAAGTTGCCTTCTACTTTCCTTTAGTTTTCTTATCAAGTCGTTGAACTCTGTTCAGGAAACAACTTCCGCTTGGTTTTGGGTGGAGGTCCCTGCACCTCGAGTTGCTTGCTGATTTCTAGGCCCAACTTATTGCACGCTAGCAGTCTCGTGGACATCTGCATTGTGGGAGGCCGACCTGGTTCGTGGTCTTCCCATGGTAGAGTTGTTGGTTGTAACTCAAAATAGAATCAACAGATGCCCTGTGAATGATCTTGGATTTCCTCTGGGGCATTTACGCAATCCATTAGCTACAAAGCAGATCCTAACAGGCTGAGAGTTCAACTCTCAGTGAAAGCGCCAAAATGTTAGCACCAAAATTGGCCACTGACATCCTTAAGAAAGATTGAGTAGAGAGATTAATGAAGATAGTAAATTAAAACAGAAGAGGTACGTAAATTTAAATGCAGAAAACAAGAACACCAAATTTATAGTGGTTCGGCGTAACTGCCTACGTCCACTTTGAAGTTGATTTCTATTGCTTTCCTTCATAGTTAATTACAGATACAATCTGTTTCCAATTACTTGAATACAATTGCAAAGTAAAAAATTAAGTCTTGAGTGAGCATTGAATGTGGCAGAGTTCCCCCAGTGTTCTCGAAAAAACCGATCCCTTTTACAGTGCCCTGCCTCTCTATTTATAGGCGAAGGTGGGTTGGACTTCCTTGGTGGGCCTGGTAGCTGAATAGCTCGGCCCAAATGGAGTGAGCTCAGTATGCCGACCATATGCGTCGAACGGCCAAATGCCGAACCGTAGTCTTCATGCCGAACGATGTGAGGTATTGAGTGGACAGAGTAGGCCGAACGATATCCTTATGCCGATCGAAGTGGGGTGCCGAGCGACGAGCGCATGCCGAGCAATAGTCGAAGATGATGGAGATGGGTTGAATGCCGAACACCACTTCATGCCGAACGGTTTTGGGATGCCGAACACCTCTAGATGACAAGCTGCATGGAATGCCGAATGGGTCTGCTGTGACGAACGTCTAGAGGTGCCGAACGTCACTTTCCTGCCGACCATCATTTGATGCCGAACGCTCTCTAGATCCCGAGCGTTCCTAGATTGCCGAACGCTCCTGGATGCCGAGCGCTCCAAATGTCGAACGACCCTGACCATCGAACGCTTCCCAATGCCGAGTATTCATGAATGTTCTTCGAACATGAATGCTAGATGAACCATTTGCGTCGAGCGCTTAGAATGCTGAACGGTATGTGGATGCCGAACGATCCACGAATAGCCGAACAGTGTGTTAATGCCGAGTACCTAATTGCCTGGTCAAATCTCCAGGAAACAGCTATCGTCACCATACGATCGAGTTCGGACTCGAAACCTTTTCCATTGTGTTCGGAATAGGAGTTTAACATTATAAATTCCTAGCGGCACGCCTCGATAGGAGATTGAGATTTTTAGTTGTGATTTCGAGGCAATTTGAATTTAAATTTTAAATATATATTATATTCGGGTCATCTTTCAGCAGTAATCCTGTCCACATCAAACCTATTCCTTTCAATTCACATCACTGTAGCCTAATAATTTTTGCACGCTAATGTCAATTCTTGTTCCCCTCCATCCCCTTGTTAAAAATCACGTTATCTTCCCTGGTACATTAATTCATTTTAAACAGAAAATATATAATAATGGCCGAAACATTTTGTAATTGTAATCGCAAGCCTCTTCGGTAATGAATCGAATAAAATATATAATGGTTGTAGTCCTTTCATTCAAAAGGAAAGTCGAAAAAAAGCGTGTCTCGCGAAATTGATCGATCAATCGATCGCGATTCTGAGTCGCGCGCGGAGAGGAGAGGACCGGCACTTCTAGGCCGAGGGGCGCGACTTGATTTCGACGACATGGTGTCGTTGTGGTTTCACGTTGCTCGCGAGCATTCAAGGGGGAGGTGGTCGACTTCAATCGCGGCATAGGCAGGAAGCACGTTCAGGAAGGGGGAGTATTGGCAGCGTGGGCCACGATGTAGGAGGCGGCGGCTAGGATTCTTGGGCACGAAGTTGCGGTGACGGCTAGGGTTTTACGGTGGGCAAGGTCGCAATTTAGTTGAATAGGATCTCGCGATGGCAAAGAGGCGACTTGTGTGGCTGCAGCTGATCGTGGGGTGGGCAGTTAGGTATTTACAATTTATTTAATTCAATTTAAATTTGGAAATAAATTTGAATATGTATATACAGTAAAGTATTACTGTGGTCATATTACAAAAAAAAAATATAAAACAGATTTTTACACACGCATATTTTAAACATCTGGGAAACCAGTAAATTTTTTAGAAAGGATTCCTTAAATATATATATATATAGGGATTTTAAAGCGTAAATATTTATATTAAAATGTTATTTTTAAAATATATATATTATTCTATAAGTATATATATGTGGGCAGTTTCAAAAGGGAAATAATATAGATTATATGTTTTAAAACTTACTAGTTATTTCAAAATAGTGGATTAAGATGATTAGTTTGTTCGAATTTACTTATTTAATAATTTTAGTCACTAAAAATATTTATTAAAAAGGGAGTTAGTTTAAAAATAAACTATGATTTTATTAAATTATAAAATGATATTTAATTGTTCAACTAGTATGAATATTAATAAAATAATATGATGTTATACAAGGTCTAAAATTAGGAAGAAACAAGCTGGTTTGGATCGGATTGCAAATTAAGAAGCAAAGATGAGTTAATCTCACTCTTCTGGGTTGCTATTTAAATTTAAATAATGGGTTGAATGATTAAATTGATTTATTGTGCTTTATTATATATAGTAGTATATATAGTATATATTGGAGTAATTGATTTCCCGCATTATATAGCGGATGAGACCCTATGTGCCGCATAATAGCGGATGATATTATATTAATCTCATATACCGCGATATTCCACCACGAAGTGGAATTGGTATTGTACTAATATCTGTGGATGCAGGGAAACAGTTTGGAGGGATCCAACTGGATTCCTCAAAATTATTTAGATTGTTTAATATTCCGTGTTATGAATATTTGATATTCAGTGATGAATTATATTGATAATTGGAATATTGAATGCTATGGTTCGTTTGGATATATTTTTGGTACACTTAGCTATCAAAATATATAGAATTGGACTTTTGAAAAGAAAATAAAAGAGTGAATTTTTAAGTAAAATAATCATAGAGGATTTGAATAAATTTAAGAATGAACTGGATAAGAATAAAAGTGGTTTTAAAATTCTAATAAATAACTCCGAGTATGGAAAAAGGGGATTTTGAATAAACAAAAAAATAATGAATTGTAAAAATTAAGTGATATTATTTAAAGAATAAATAATTTACTTTAAAATCTAAGGTTTAAATTTATTTAAAAGGATAAAGAAGGAATTCGGAAAATCTGAAATTGATGTTTTCAGTTAAAAATTTTTAAATCATAATTAAGAAATAAAATCTGAGGTCTATGGGTTTTGAAATAAAATTGAGTAAGAAAAGGAATTTATTTCAAAATGGGAGTAATTTGGAAATCAATTTGAAAATTGATTAAGTGTTTGAAACCGAGATTTTAAAGGGAGGTTGAGACTGAAATTTTTATAAATGGGTTTATAAAAGTGAAGTAATATATTAGTAGATATTTGGAAGAATAAATTCACGGTGGAAATTTATTAAAGGAATGAGTAAATTTGTTTAAAAATAAATAATGATTTACGTTTAAAGGATGTGGAAGAGAAGTATGTTTCCATGTATAGCCAAGTAAGTTTTTGAAGCAAACTTTATGTATAAGTTAAAAGTGTTAAAAGCATGTTTTAGAAAGCCTCTTATTTTTTAATGTTTAAATTTAAAGTAAGTATTTTTCAAAATTATCTTAGTAGTAATTATTTAAAGGTGACTTGGTATTCTGTTTTAAAAAGAGAAAACTTAGTTTTATATTTTATAAAGTAGCTTTATTTTAAATATTATTAAAGTATATATTTTTAATAAAGTATTAAATTAGTTTTTAATTTAAATATTTAAAGGATATTTTATAATAAAGAATTTTAATTTATTCTAAAAATCTAAAGTTTTGGTACTTGGTATTTTAAGTGGAAATAAATATTTGGGGAATTTATTCCGTGAGAGGAAGATGGTTTGAGACTGTTTTCAAAAAGGTTTGAAAAGTGGAAATATATCTTGCGAACATATTTTGAGAATAAAAAATAATTTGGAGAAATTATTTATGGTTGATGGATGTTTGTGAATGTTATTTGATAGTTAAATAACCGACTACCAATATTGGCCAATGCGCTGATCGTTTCGAAGAGACCGGGATTGGGATTTATTTCCAGAAATCCACTTCGATCCGGTTTGAATGTTTTCGTGTGGAAAACAAGAGTTTGGATTCGAAGGTGGAGCAATGAAGTGCAAGGGCTAGTCGCTTCTAAGCCTGAGGTGATTCCAAAATGGATGTAGTCGGAATAATGTCTTCGGTTCCGTTTGACCTCGGGACGGACTTGTATGGATGAATGCTTTTAGAACAATATCAGGAGGGCAATGAGTGTCTAAGAGATGTGTTCTTAAAAGGTAACGCTTAGCCTCGAGCCTCATCAATTGGGAATGACTGAAAGTCAAGGGTTATGCAACAAGGCTAAATGGGTAGCACCCATTAGGGTGAGGTCATCCCTGTCTGGATGTCCCTTTTATTCGGCTAAGTGGTGGGGTTGATGATCCCAACCATGGGGTGATACTACTCGAGATTATCCAGTAAGGAGTAGTCTCGTCCTTGTGTTGCAGGGGATTGGGAGTAATCCTCGGTATGGTAATCTAGGCCACGTACTGTGACAGGTGGTACCCTAGTGCCTAGTCATTAGTTAGAAATCCGTTCCTTACGTGCCTTTACGGTTTTGATTGTGCCCGACTATTGCTGAAACATGAGATAAAAGCATTTCAGCTAGATTCTATTTTACTTTCTATAGACACTATTATAATATCAGACAGATTTGGTAAAAAATGTTTTGGCTATCGTAAGGTAAAAACCCGACATGTTTATTTGTGGCGAGGTCTTACGAGATGCTTTTGTTTTCAAAGGATTTTGAAACTTTAATAATCTATTTGAGTGTGATTTCTCACGCTAGTTTTCCAGACTGACTCGGGTGTTATTTAACTATAATGCTCGGGTCAAACCGAGTATTATAGAATACAGGATATGATGATGTAGAGCTCAGGAGACGAGTTGGATGGCGATACGTACTTCCATACTTGTTTAAAATATTCCGCTGTGTTGATTAGCTGTGCATTCAGTTTTATGAGGATAGGTTATGATTACTGTCCAGCTTTGTGTTATGTATACTCTGATGATGTAATATATAAACAGATTTTCTTGGGTGTAAAGATCAGTTATTATCTATTATATTTTATTCCGCTACGAAGGTTAGCTTCTGATGTTGTTTTCCATTTTCTTCTTCTACCTCTTCTTCTTTAACCCAAATGGTTCGTATTTCCGTTCATCTTGAGTTGAGTGATGGAGAATAGTGTTGACTCAAGGGGTATGGGTTTGCGGGCTATTACAGTGGTATCAGAGCTTAGGTTGGTGATAACCTTGGCTCTGGTGGGGATTATTCATTGAAATAGAGTTCGTAGTACTCTAAAATGAGTTTGAGTGTATTAATAAATATGAGCGCGTATTTGTTAGTGAATATAAAATTGTTTTTATACTTTGTTGGCTTATCGGTTGAGTGTTTATGGATTATGGTCGATATGTGGGATGCCATGTTATCGATAGGAATTTCTAAACTCTTAAACAAGATAAACCGACACAGTATTATTTTAAATAGGGTAAATGAAATAATTTTACCCAAATTATTTCTGTATATAAAGAAAATAATTTTTCGTAAATTATTATAGTTATAAATGGATGCTCAATTGTTAGGAATGATAATATTAAATTATTATCATTGTCGTGTAAAATTGAATAAGATATTGAAATTATAACTAAAGCTAAGCAATAAATTCATACACAAAGGAAATTTGTAAATGTCAACTGTAAATGTGATTTCTAAATTGAAATAAGATTTCAGAATAATATTTGAATATGAATTGAAAGAGTTTAGAACTTCAAATTTCAGGGAAGTTTAATTCCTTTGGGTTGAAAATGATTTTCAAAGGTTGTGGGAGGAATAATTGTAGGATCGATTTCACCCTAGAGGGGGGTGAATAGGGTGATACTGTTAATTATAAAAATTATTGCGGAAGCTTATAAAATTATTTCAACACAGATATATCAAAATTATAGCAGCACAGATGATCGTAGAATAATAGATGCAGAAATAGAACGACACAGAATTTACCCAGCTTCGGCAAAACCCTGCCTACGTGTTGCCCCTAAGGTTTCTACTAGAAATTAAGCAGTCACACTCTTACACACGTAAACTCGAGACATCTTCTACTGACTAATCTAACTCTACGCTCAAAACCCTGCCACAACTCAGCCACCGAGTTGCGAATTCTCAAAGTACGCCACGTAGTTTGTCCCCTAGTCACACGACTAGAAATTACAATGGTTTGAAATGAAAAATACAATTTAAACACAATAATAACCAAAACCCTAATTATCTCCCTTTTAATATAAACCAATCACTAAAGAAAGAAGGGACCGACCCAATATTATTTTCTTTATTTATTCGGTCTGCTCCTTTGTTTAACAATGGCCTCGTTCCTGCTTTCGTTCGTTCCTTTTAGCTCTGAAATTAGGGCTTTGTGAAGTCGCCGCTTAAATTGATGGTTGGTGCTTCGATTGATTACTTCAATTGATTCATTCACGGCTCCTCCTCCTTGATCGAGTTCGACTTCGATTTGGTTTCTTTTGCTTCTTCTGATTTGCTTGCTTGAACTCGATCATGCAATTGCCAATGTTGTTACTTGTTTATATAGGATTCGAGATCCTTGATTTTCGTTTGTATACATTTATTTAAATTCGTCACTTGATTTATCTCGGCCTTTCGATTTTGTTTTAATGCTTGGGATTGATCTTTAACTTGTTCAAATTACTTGAATAACACGGTTTTGATTTCTGACTCGGTTCGATTCCTTGATTGACACAGTGTTGATTTCGTTCGTTCTCGTTCTTGTTATCCCCGGCTTTGATTTGATTTTGACGATGTTGATTTCGTTCGACTTTGGCCATACTATTCAGTTCCTCTGGTCATGTAATTTGATTTATTGCCAGTTTCCATTTTACTGACATGTGTTCGTGTTGCTGTAGCCACGAGGTACAATCTTCACTGCACCCATATTATTTTTTTATATGCATGCTGCATTCATGTGTGACAGTTTGCAATGTTATTTCATTTGTTATGTTTAATTTCTGGTTGCTTGAGAGTCGCTTATATCAGTCATTGTTCTCTGGTGCACTTGATTTATATTTAACTGTTGCATTCCTGTATATGTACTTGAGTCTGATAGTTTTTGAAGCTTGCACTGTCCAGTTTCATTTAGTTGTTCACTGGTGCATTATGTTGTATCTTTTGGAGCTCAAGTTGCTTCACCTGGTTCATTGTAGTTTGAATTGGGTTGTTGTGCACTAACTTGAGTTCGAGCCTTGTTCATGGTGATGTTTACACTGCTGCACTATGTATGTACATTTGTTTCTTGTTCCACTCGAGTCTGTGTCATTTGATTCACTGTGTATTAGTTCACTTGAAGTTGTAGCCTTGTTTGCTGGTGCATATGCTTGCTTCCCCGACCTGTTGCAATGTAACCTTCATGTGTACTTCTGCTTTCATTGTATAGTTTAAGTTAGTATGCGTTTGGTAGTTGCTTTACTGTTTATTTTTCTTGGACATTGGCTTTTTTGCAATTTCGTTGTGCATTTCTTGTTCATGTCTTGGCTCTGGTTACATGTGCACCATTTTGCATTGTCTATTTCCATACTACCATGTTGTATTATTTATGACATTGTGCCTGGGCAGTTTGGTTGTGTTGTGCGTTGCATATGTTTGCATATTTTTCTGGTCATTCACGTATGTGAAGCAATGTTGCATTCCTTTGTGCTCGACTCTGATCTGTTGGCACTGGTTTATATAAGTTGCTGTGTTGCCATATTAATCTGGTTGGACCATGCTTCATCACTGTTGAACTTTGAGGCATAACATATTGTATTTATGGTTCATGTCTACCAGTTAGGTCTGGTTGCTTCATGTGCATTGATGTTGAGCTGATTTCATGACTAGTTACATGCTGTAACATACTCGACCTGACGCTTGAGTACATGTGTTTATCATAACATTCATGCGTGCATTGGAGTTGCACCTGTGTTGAATCCAACTTAAAGCTTGGGTTTGACCTTGTGCTGATATTGTGACATTATTTTTATTGCACTTGAGTTGAACCCGGCGTTTTGAGTTTGACCTGTGCTCACCTGTCCCTATAATTCTATCAAATGTATATCGGTGTGCAACTTGACTGTGTATGTCACAGGCTGTTCGTGTATGATGAATTCAAAATTAAATAATGACGAGCAACCCAAATAACCGAGGCAAATATTATTTACAAAATCCACATTTTATTTTATACGGCTAAAATATTTTATTTTCAATTTTACTGCTTCAGTGTATGTTTTTGCAGATTGCTCAGATACTGGATTCATATTAGAATGAAGTTGAAGATAAATACAAGTGTGAGTGATATGTAGTGAGGTGCAATGTAAATATGAATCGTGATGTAATCAAAATTGTATTATGATTGAAATTGTATGTATATATATATATATAGTGAGAGCTTGAATTTGTAATAAATATTTGTTTGAATAAAATATCCATTAGAATTCAAATTATGTGTTATTTATTTTATTCAGCAAATATTTATCTAATCTGTTAAAATAAAATAGTATATTAATAAATTCATTTAAATGAATATACATATATATGTTTATTATCATCAAACAAAAATCATATACTCGCATATTCAACAATCTCCCCCTTTTGATGATAATAAACAATATTTAAAATTTTGAATATATTAAATGTATTTGATGATTCCATTTGCTCCCCCTATTTGAATGCGTACTCTCTACACAAAGCTCCCCCTTCATATATGCATACAATTAAAAATATGCAAATGAGCCTAGATGCAAATAGAAAATATTTGATCTTTGCTTGATTTTATTTGAAAAACTCTTAGCTTTTCTCTCCCCCTTTTATTATCAACAAAAGAGTAATAGTGTTAGAAAAAAATAGAGATAAAGTGATCGATATTAATACAACATTAAAACTCAATCGAATATAAATAATAAATTTCAATAAAAAATCAAACAAAAATCATAAATACTCTGCTAGGCGCATATTCCACTTTTAGAATGATGGGAATGATATCATTATATAAAACCATACAGTTGTGTCTATTTATGGTATATTTATATCAGGTTTTTGAATATCTATCAACCATGCATAACCGTTAGGACTTTTAAATGAGATTAGTATTATTCCAATTTTATTTTAAAAAAAAAACTATGAATTCAAGTATCTTCTAACCACGCATAACCGTAAGGACTTTTAAATGGGATTAGAATCAACTTGTTTATTTAAGAACTCAATTTTGATATGCATTCCATACATGCATAACCGTGGGGACTTTTAAATGAGCATGGAAGCACATAACAAATTCCAAGTAATTCACCCATGCATAACCGTGAGGACTTTTAAATGAGAGTGAATACTTTGGATTTTATTTTATTTCATTTTATTATTATTTATTACTACTACTATTATTATTTTATTAAAAAAATATAAAATGAAAAACGAATGATTCATGTTTAAAGTACCACATATCGACAAACTGTATTGAATTTTGATGAGTGATGGTCGTTAGAAATACGATAGAAATAGAGATGGTCATGCAATTTTTACCAACAAAAAGTTTTATAACTCTTGGTTAAATTTCTAAAGAAATTTACAAATTATATCGTATCGAGTCATAATATATGATAAATATCAACACTCATCACTTTTTCAATCACTATTTATCTTTTTGATAATTAGTAGGGAGACAGATTAGTCAATGTTATAATTTAAAAATTAAATTCAAAAATAATTATAAAACCAAATTTTTTTAAAAACTGACCAATCTGATAAAACAACGTCAAATATGATTTTCTAGAAGGGGTTTTATGAGAAAATTTCTGCTATTTGAAAAAATTATGAAATGAAAAATATGCAGATATTTTCTTTGAAAAATGATGCAGGTACTAAATGTCTCAACAAAAATCTTGTTCCACTAGTAATTTTTCTATCAATTACCAGTGTAATCTACATCTGAATTTCTCTTTCACTCAAAATTATCATTAATTGAATTTGATAGACCAGACCATGAAGTGTGCAACAAAATATCTCAAAATCAATTTTAACAGCTTTTTAAATGACATTTGAATTGAAGCCGTGTAAATAATCAAAAACCGTGAATATAGAGTCAGTCGTAAAATAATCAAATGTATCATCATCCAATAAAACACTATTATTAATCCAAACTTGGCATAAGAATATAATTGGCCAACAATTTTGAATAAGCCAGAATCAAAATCATCATTATTTCAGCATCACATTATTGGCTGATTTAACTCGGATTACGGTGCCGATTATCACATTTAATATATCGTTCAAATAAATATACCATTACATGTTTTACCTTTATGATATTTTTTGTTGTTGTCCATTGTGATTCTGTCACCTTTATACTAGGCTAAGGAACTTTTCTTTGTCGCCCGTTGTGTTTCTGAAACAGCCAGAATCCAGATAACACTGTTGTTGTCTCTTAGCCTGCCACCGCACCTACACGATGGAAGATTTTTGTGACCTATTTGTTTTTATAGGTCCTTGATTGTTAGTGGTAGAATATTCTGAAAAATAATTTTGCGCAGACCCAAAACTATTTATATTTGTTTCTTTTGGCACCTAGATTTGTTTAACTTTAAGAGATTTTATATTTGTGCCTTTTGGAACCCAAATTGGTATGGTTTTCACATTTTGGGTCTATACCAACAATTATTGTGATTGTGTCCATATTTTCTACAAATTGTGCACATAGAATTAACTTGATTAATTTTGCTTTTAACATATTCGGAGTGATTATATCCAAGTCCTTGTCTATCAATATTGACTGTTTGTTTTCCTATTAGCATATTCAACGATTTTTCACTTTTGGAAAATTTTCCTAAAGTCGTCGACAATTGTTGGACTTGTGTTTTGAGAGATTCATTTTCGTTCAATAATTGTGTGCACTTTTTAATAGAGTTCTCTCTCCTAGTATTTTCACTCTCTTTCAAAATCAGAATTTCATTTTCAAGTGATTTTATATTAATTTCTGATTTTTTAATTTCTTCTTCAAACAAAGGACACTTGTCACACTTAGGACACTTATTTTGATAGTTTTTAACTATTTGTTCAAGCTGATCATTTAATTCAATCAAACTATCTCTTTGTGATTCAATTTTATCATATTTCTTCCTAAGTCGTTCAAAACAGCCATTTACATCGTGGAAATATATAAGTAATTCTGAATGAGTAAGTTTTGATACCTCGCTTGGCTCGTCAACGTCGCTATCAGTTATATTACCTTAAAGGCACATATCTGCTTTCTCACCCTCACTGCTAGT
Source organism: Allium cepa (assembly GCA_030765085.1). Taxonomy (NCBI): domain Eukaryota; kingdom Viridiplantae; phylum Streptophyta; class Magnoliopsida; order Asparagales; family Amaryllidaceae; genus Allium; species Allium cepa. Next base: position 380,633,051 of record CM060932.1, read on the forward strand.
ACTTTGATTATCTTCGTCACTTGTATTCCATGTTGCTGCAAAACTTCTCCTTTTTGATTTCTTTTCAAAGTCGCGTCGATTTTGTGGACAATTGGGCTTGATGTGTTCGGGTTGGTTGCACTTGTGACAAATGATCTCCCGTTCTTCTGGATTATCTAGTATTTTGTTTATTCTGCTTTTCAATTTCTGATTTAGAGCTGGATTTCTATATTTACGGTTCCATCTTTTTAATTTCTTCATTATTAACGCCAGCTCAGTTGCTCCATCATCATCGTCATCATCATCACTTTCAGTTGTGCAACAACCCGCTATTTTCAGCCATTCGCATCCACACATGCCGGACTTGAATTGCTCAAAATACCGCATTGTAAATAAGTTTGGAGCGAATGAAATACAAATCACAGAATCACAGACATAGAAATATCAGAACAACTCGCAGCGGAAATTAAAATATCATAGTAGTTCATGAAGCTACTATAACAAACTCTCACAACATAATACGTAATATCGGTCTGAAAAACATATGCAACAGAAATCTCAAATATATAGCAGTTTATAAATACCAGAGCTGAAATAGAACAATTGAAACTGAAAGGGAATAGATAACTAGACAAGTAGAATCTCCAGCAATTCCTAGCTCCAGAAAAGAAATCCAAAGCTAAGCTGTAAATACTCAGGCTGACCGACTGTAAAGTAAAACACAAAACACTCGAGTTAGGACATATATACTTATATAATATAAACCAACTCAAGTGAACTGTAGTAGAAATGCACAATAACTTAAAGGATGCTTAGGACCGCCCATCCTTTAAAAATCAGTTAAACTATAATATAAATATATCCCGTGGTTAAAATTTAAAAATGGTATTTTATACTTCGAAGTCAAATATCATTTAAAAATTCAAAATCATTCAAAATCCATTTCAAAATATCAAATATCGTATCTTCCAAACCACATTCATTTATTTAAAATACCATTTCAACACACATTTCAAAATAGTTTATATTTCAAAACAAATTACTTCATTCTAAATCATAAAAATGAAGTTATTATATAAATAATTAAATTATTAAATTTCCAAAATTTTAATCTTTCAGAACTCATTCATTCACTTAAATTTGTTAAAACAGTGAAAATTTAACTTTTGTAGCATTTAGAAAACAAATGCTACGGACAGTTACTTTTAAAACAATTCAATTTAACAAAAGACAGCATTCAAAAATGTTGTAATAGGGTTACATTAATTTCGAATAAAACTTAGTTAAATTCAACAATTATAGCACTTACAAAATGCTGTAATAGCCTTTACTTAAATTTAGCCATTTAGTTCATTTGTATCAACTGCAGCATTTACAAATGTTGTATTATCATTTACATTAGAAATAATAGCATTTCAAGAATGCAGTTAATTAACTTCAAATATTCAATATAATTTCACAAACAATTATATTTTTCATTTAAACCATTTCAAAGTTATAAAATCATATATTTCTACTTTAAAAACAATCATTCAAATACCCTTATATACATGATTTTATAAAGTTAAATTTCCATTCAAAAATCAATATTTAATAATAATTCACTTATTAAATTCCAACATTCAATTTTAAATTCATTAAATTAAATTTTAACTTAACACTTAAGTTTAAATTTTCAAATATAACTTAATTTCATTTTTATTTACTTAACTTAAAAATTCTCTTTTAAACCAACTTCATAAATTTCCCATTAAAGTAGATTTCCAAATTTCAACTTAAATATTCATTCATTTCACATTTTAACTTTATTCAAAAATCATTAATATATTATAAAATCATTTTAAATTCATTTTAATCCAAATTATCATAAATTTATCATATTTTCATATTTAATTTAAATTCCATTTAAAATTAAATCAAAATTTCCAAAATAACATACATTCAAATTTTCTAACATTTCCATAAAAAAAATTTCACTTATAAATTTTCAGAAAATCAATAATACTTTACAAAAAAATCATTTTAATTAAGTTTAAATCAAAATATTATAATATTTACATTTCTAAAATATTTGAAATTTTTTAGAAAAAATATATTTTAACTACGGGTCTGTATAAAATTTTCTATGCTAGGTAAAGTGATACGGGTAATATATCATTTCAACCCGTAATTTACAAAGAAAACCCGGGTTTTATCATTTCAAACCCGTAGTCCCAAGTAAATTAAAGAAACTAAAAATTGTTCAGGCCTATCATTTCAGCCCATAACGATTTTCCCTTATTTTAAAGTCCGTTCGGGTATGTATCATTTCAACCCATAGTGATTCTCATCTAAAGGGAACTTGTAGTGTGATAAACTGATATAAACAACAGAACAGCATAATATAACAGTAACATATGATATAACAGGTGTTTAAGCATGGGTGAACATCATATAATCATAGCATAGCAGATATAATATGGTGATGCATTTTACAGATTCAAAAGTGGTCAATTTACTAGTTATATAGGTATACACTGTCTCGTGAGAATAACTTACTGGTTTTAGCTGGAGATGACAACTGAAACACACAAACAACGATCTTCAAAGGCATGAAAGCACGCCATAGATTTGAGTGAGAGAGCCAAAGGTCAATTCCCTTGAATACAAATCAAACCAAACGATATAACAATCATAAGCTTTCAAACCAAAATTACGATTAAACTATGCTAGAATTAACAACATAAATCAAAGCTGAAATGCTTTGCACTTGCTTCCAACAATCCTTAGGTTCAGCCAAAGTGGAATACATGTTTAAGGCAAGGGTTTGGATCTAGTTATGGGTGGTTAAGGGTTGGCCTACATGTATTTGTTGATGGTGCAAAGGTGGTTGAGCATGAAACAACAATCAAAACAAAGCAAAGCCACAACAACATGGAATTCATGCCAATCAAGGCTTGGCCAAGGCAAATGGGGCACGGCCATCTCTGGTATGGTCAAGAGGTGACATGGCAGAGGTGTTTCACGTCCGCTGGAGGCGGTGGTGGTAGAGTAGGTGCTGGCTAAGAGGTGTTGAAGGTGGTGGATTGCATTGTAGTGCTCGGCTAAGGGTATTGTTGGAGTTTTGAGCAATTTGTGGTGGATCAACCACCAAGGGTGGTTCGGCTGGGGTTGGCTAGTGAGGAGGAGGTGGTGGTGACATGCTCAGGTGGTGGTGGAGGCAGTAGGGCATGTGGAGGAGCAAGGCCGAACTCAAAGGAAGAAGAGACAAGTGCAAAACAATATGAATTCAAGCATTAAAACTATGGAAAAAGGAAATAAAGTTTACCAATTTCATTCCACAAGCTATGGCCGAAATTTTCAGAAATGAGATGAGAAATTTTGTTTACATGAATGAGAAAATGATAGTGGTTGGCTGAAGATAGTGGTTATAGCCAATTGAATGAAAAGATGTTGGTTGGAATTGAAAAGGTAGGATTACAAATAGCCTTAAGAAACAAAAAGTCACAAACCTTTCAAATTTCTCTATTTTCATTTTATAAATTTAAATAACTGAAAATACTTATGAATTCAGTTAAAATTCGAAAATATAACAAATAAACAAAATATAAATAAATAAATATTAACCATATATGATTAAATTAAGAAAATAGCATAGAAAATGAAAACTAGTCTAGAAAATTTGAAAATAAATGGAATAAACTTTGGAAAATTTTTTATGTACATGAAAAATATTTATAAACAAAGATAAGATACTAAAATAAAAATGCATTCACAAAAATAAATATATAAATTTTAATTAAATAAAATTTAAGTGAAGAAAATATCAGAAAAATAGAAACCAGCCTTTAAAATAGGAAATAAATGCAATAAATTTTGGAAAAATTCTAACATCACTTTAAAAATGTTTTAAAATAAAAAATATACCTAACATGTCATATGACACATATTAGAACATGATTTGACAAATAAAAATATTATTTGTGTAAATTAAAATAAAAATTTTTATTGAATAAATCAAATTTACACCCAATATTGTAAAAAGCACAACTTCCACAATATAAATCTGATTTCAACGAAATTAAAAGAAGTATTCTTGAAATTTAATATATTTTCATAATAAAAGATAAAATTCAAAAATTTAAATATTTAAATTTAAAATTTAAAATTCAAAGTTTGACCAGATTGACCAAAAATACTCTTTTCTGGAAATATCCTATTTATTCAGGTTTGAAATTATAATTCACACAAAATCAAAATATACTTTTAAAATAACATAATTTATTCATTTTAATAAATAAAATAAAGTTTTTAAATCAGGAGTTTCAATTTAAATAATTAAAATAAACAATTAAAATAATCATAAAATACTGGGTTGTTACACTCTCCCCCACTCAACTCTTTTCGTCCTCGAAAAAACGAACAAGGAAAATAAGGAAAAACACGATAGACGACAAATAGTACCTGGAAAAACAATTTCGGATTCAATGCACAAATGCTCTCCTCCGTTTCCCAGGTACAATCTCGATCATCAGTACCCCATCGTACATCGATCAAACTAACAGATTTCCTTCTTAGCTGCTTCGTACCTCTGTCGACAATACGAAGTGGCTTACTCTCGACAGTCAGATTAGGCTCAATATTCTAACCATCAAGAGCAGAAGGCTGAACAAAAGAGATAGGCCAAGAAGATACCAGAGAAGATGTGAGACGTGGAATACATCATGCACTCCAGAATGCTTCTTGGGCAAATCCAAACGATAAGTCAAAGAACCAACTCTTCCCATAATGCAGAAAGAACCCTCGAAGAGGAAAAAGGTAGGAATAGCTAGAAGGAAAAATAGGTTGAAAGACAAGGATGGACCATTATTTTAAAACCATATACATTTCAATTTATAGTTTTATATTTACAACATTTTATAATATGATAAATAGTCATTTGATTCAAATTTGTTAGTTCGAATTAAAAAAAATTTAAATTATTTAGGCAAGTAAAATAATGATCAAAATATCCTTTATATAATACTTTATAAAAATACTTTTACAACTCGATGTCTTAACAAGTTTACTTTCGTTCCTGTAGACTCTGGTCATGCGTTGATCAGGCGCAAAGCTAGAATTCTCCAGGTACTTAATAGACTTGTTTCAACACCAGTGAAAATACTGGAAAACCTTTTAAAAACAACAGATATGGAAAGTACAATCCAAACAAATCAACCAAACCAAACATGTCGATCATGGATTGTGGATACATAGTGGTTACACCTTGATCCCCCAGGAAACATCCGCACCGGTAGGCTGACTATCGCAGCCCTGCGATTATGCCATGAAGACTGGTAGTAGCGCAAATACACAATGGTTACGCCTGGATCTTCCAGAAAACATCCGTACCCTTAGGCTCTCGCAGCCCCTACAGATTACGCTACCAAGTGACCCAATAGATTACAGATACACAACGGTTACGCCTGGATCCCCCAGGAAACATCCGTACCAGTAGGCTCTCGCAGCCCCTATGAATTACGCTATGCAGTCGCGCTCGTAAGACCACAGAGATCGTCGTGGAATTTGATGGACATTCGAGTATCATATCCAAAAAACCCAAATCAGAGAGAGAAAATAATATCGATAGAATGAATCCATAGTGTGGCCACAAAGTGGATATCAAGCAGAAGGCACTTTCCATATCTTTACTTCGATAATATGTATCATATAGTACCTTTCAAAATCACTTTCAAATATCGTACTTATATAAAGTCCATTATATATAAGATTTCATTTTCAAATCAAATACTTTTCCAAATCAATAGTATATCAAATCATACTTATATAGACTTCGATTATATAAGCTTTCTCTTTACAAATTGAGAACCTTTTCCACCTCAACAATTTTCAAATCAATTTCATACTTATACAAATCAATTTTATACCCATACAAATCCATTTTATATAAGTTCGATAACTCCCAAATCAAGTATTTAGTAAATCAAGGTTCTCAATTTCAAACCATTTCAATATCAATTCAGTTTCAAAATCATTTATGATTTCGCCAAATTATTTCTTCCTAATTACATACATTCAGTTTCAAAGTTCTTAAATAATAGATTAAGAAAATAATCCAAATTTCCAAATCAACGTCAAACAAATTCATTTCCATTTCAAACATATACTCACTTTCAAAAATCATAATACTTTCAATGTTATAAATCTTTCAAAACCAAATAACTTAAAATCATTACACTTTGAAAATCATAACTTTTCAAAATCATGCATTTGAAATCATAAAACATTCCATTAATTCTTTACATTTCACAAATTTATTTAATTTAAAACCAAATCTAAAATTTCCAACTTTAATTCAATTCAAACCAAACTAAACTTATATTCTTTATCAAATACCTTATACCTTTCAACATTTCTTAGCTTTGAAAAGTTAACCTTGATTTGGAATTGCTCGAACCTTCAAAATAGTCAAAGAAATCATATATTCAAATCCAAGAGTTGGAAATCACCAACAAATCAGTAAATCAATTCCAATAGATAAGGTTATGCCAAAACAAATCTGAATCTCGAGGATTGAACACCGGCTTATTTTAAATCATTTAATATATATATATACACACATACATATATCTTTCGAATATCAAGCCATACTTCGAAACCTGAAATCAAAACTTGGTTTCACAAAATCACTCGCATAGCAAAGCTACTAGAGTGGCCTCTCCCCACTCAGAAACTCCAAAATCAATGTCGATGATGCATGCATTCATCAACGAAATTATTTTCCAGCGACATAAATGGGTTTTGGACTTTTATTTTCTTGAAACTTCTTTGAAATCACTTCGAAATCATCGGAATTAGTTCAAATACATTTGAAACATTTCTTATTCGGAAAATATCTTTAAATCATATTAGTATTATATATTTTCCAAAATCTTGAAACCGATTTCGAAACATCGGATTTCGATTCCTGGAAATTCAAATTCAAAACCCTTCAGTTATAAATCATTTTTATATAAGTCAAATTCTTATAGAATTTTCAAATTTTCAAATCCTTTCAAAGCTTCAAATTTCTCGTTTTAGAAAGGCATATAATCCTTATCGAAAACATTTCACTTTTATATACAAAATATGGTCATCCTTATTCAAGAAAATAATAATTTCGATGTATGCACAATTTCAAAATATAACCAAACACAAATTTCCAAAGAATGATTCAAGGATGCATTTCAGAACAAACAGAGATTCGAATTTAAAGGAACCTAATCAAATAGAATTCTAGTTCAAAGATAAGCTCGAACAAAGATGAGATAATTTAATTTCCCAATAGAAGATAGATAAGCCTATATTAATCGCGGGCGACCTTAACCGGTCAACAGTGACTTCAGAAACATATCCAATGCAGAAATCTAAGGCAAATCGACCTTCGATCGACAGAGATAGAATGCGAGTAGAGCAGGAGATAGATAGCATCGTAAACCAAGGATATTGAAATCTCTGGTGAATCAATGCCAATTGTAAAGGAGGTTCATCCCTTTACAAATCATTCAAAGATTGGCGGAATCACCGATCTTTAGAGAGGTCATTTAAATGTGGGATTATGGAATGCTCCAAGATCAAAATGGTAAAATAGGAAAGACAAGGCTAGATTTCAGAACAAGTGGGGAGCGTTCCAAAGTTCAAGGAATTGTAGTCGGTAAGAATCCTACAATGAGATTTCTAACAAAGTGGATACAGAAGGAATGAAATTTAGAAAATCTTGGTTTCAAAATAAGAAAATTTTTATACCAAAATAAGAAATTTTTTATACCAAAATAATCTTTTAAAATCCTTTAAAAATCATTTGGAAATCATTTTATACTTCGAAAATACGTTCTCTCACAAATAAAGAATTTTGATATTGATTTCACTCATTCTAGGGTATTTCTACCCTATCTCTAATGAGTTTTTGCTCCGTAGGCTAAGCTTTGCCTAAAACCAAAGCTCTGATACCAACTGCAACAACCCACTATTTTCAGCCATTCGCATCCACACATGCCAGACATGAATTGCTCAAAATACTGCATTGTAAATAAATTTGGAGCAAATGAAATACAAATCACAGAATCACAGACATAGAAATATCAGAATAACTCGCAGCGGAAATTAAAATACCATAGTAGTTCATGAAGCTACTATAACAAACTCTCAAAACATAATACATAATATCGGTCTGAAAAACATATATAATAGAAATCTCAAATACATAGAAGTTTATGAATACCAGAGCTGAAATAGAACAACTGAAACTGAAAGGGAATAGATAACTAGACAAGTAGAATCTCCAGCGATTCCTAGCTCCAGAAAAGAAATCCAAAGCTCAGCTGTAAATACTCAGGCAGACCCGAGTGCAAAGTAAAACAAACAACACTCGAGTCAGGACATATATACTTATATAATGTAAACCAACTCAAGTGAACTGTAGTAGAAATGCACAATAACTTAAAGGACGCTGGGGACCACCCATCGTTTAAGAATCAGTTAAACTGTAATTTAAATACATCCCGTGGTTAAAATTTAAAAATGGTATTTTATACTTCGAAGTCAAATATTATTTAAAAATTCAAAATCATTCAAAATCCATTTCAAAATATCAAATATCGTATCTTCCAAACCACATTCATTTATTTAAAATACCATTTCAACACACATTTCAAAATAGTTTATATTTCAAAACAAATTACTTCATTCTAAATCATAAAAATGAACTTATTATATAAATAATTAAATTGTTAGATTTCCAAAATTTTAATCTTTATGAACTCATTCATTCACTTAAATTTGTTAAAACAATGAAAATTTAACTTTCGTAGCATTTAGAAAACAAATGCTACGGAAAGTTACTTTTAAAACAATTCAATTTAACAAAAGACGACATTTAAAAATGCTATAATAGGGTTACATTAATTTCGAATAAAACTTAACTAAATTCAACAATTATAGTACTTACAAAATTCTATAATAGCCTTTAATTGAATTTAGCCATTTAGTTCATTTATATCAACTAAAGCATTTATAAATGATGTATTATCATTTACATTAGAAATAATAGCATTTTAAGAATGCAATTAATTAACTTCAAATATTCAATATAATTTCACAAACAATTATATTTTTCATTTAAACCATTTCAAACTTGTAAAATCATATATTTCCACTTTTAAAACAATCATTTAAATACACTTATATACATAATTTATTAAAGTTAAATTTCCATTTAAAAATCAATATTTAGTAATAATTCACTTATTAAATTCCAACATTCAATTTTAAATTCATTAAATTAAATTTTAACTTAACACTTAAGTTTAAATTTTCAATTATAACTTAATTTCATTTTTATTTACTTAACTTAAAAATTCACTTTTAAACCAAATTCATAAATTTCCCATTTAAGTTATATTTCCAAATTTCAACTTAAATATTCTTTCATTTCACATTTTAACTTTATTCAAAAATCATTAATATATTATAAACTCATTTTAATCCAAATTATCATGAATTTATCATATTTTCATATTTAATTTAAATTCCATTTAAAATTAAATCAAAATTTCCAAAATAACATACATTTAAATTTTCTAACCTTTCCATAATTTTTTTTCACTTATAAATTTTCAGAAAATCAATAATACTTTACAAAAAAATCATTTTAATTAAGTTTAAATCAAAATATTATAATATTTGAACTTCTAAAATATTTTAATTTTTTTAGAAAAAACATATTTTAACTACGGGTCTGTATAAAATTTTCTACGCTAGGTAAAGTGATACGGATAATATATCAATTCAACCCGTAATTTACAAAGAAAACCCGGTTTTTATCATTTCAAACCCGTAGTCCCAAGTAAATGAAATAAATTAAAAATTGTCCAGGCCTATCATTTCAGCCCATAACGATTTTCCCTTATTCTAAAGTCCGTCGGGTATGTATCATTTCAACCCATAGTAATTCTAATCTAAAGGGAACTTGTAGTGTGATAAACTGATATAAATAACAGAACAACATAATATAACAGTAACATATGATATAACAGGTGTTTAAGCATGGATGAACATCATATAATCATAGCATAGCGGATATAATATGGTGATGCATTTTACAGATTCAAAAGTGGTCAATTTACTAGTTATATAGGTATACGCTGTCTGGTGAGAATAACTCACTGGTTTTAGCTGGAGATGACAACTGAAACACACAAACAACGATCTTCAGAGGCACGAAAGCACAACACAGATTTGAGTGAGAGAGACAAAGGTCAATTCCCTTGAATACAAATCAAACCAAACGATATAACAATCATAAGCTTTCAAACCAAAATTACGATTAAACTATGCTAGAATTAACAGCATAAATCAAAGCTGAAATGCTTTGCACTTGCTTCCAACATTCTTTAGGTTCGATCATAAGTGGAATACATGTCTAAGGCAAGGGTTTGGATCTGGTTGTGGGTGGATAAGGGTCGGCCTACATGTATTTGTTGATGGTGCAAAGGTGGTTGAGCATGAAACAACAATCAAAACAAAGCAAGGCCACAACAACATAGAATTCATGCCAATCAAGGCTCGTCCAAGGCAAATGGGGTACGGCCATCTCTAGTATGGTCAAGAAGTGACATGGCAGAGGTGTTTCAGGTCGGCTGGAGGTGGTGGAGTAGGTGGCGGCTAAGAGGTGTTGAAGGTAGTGGATTGCATTGTAGTGCTCGGCTAGGGGTATTGTTGGAGTTTTGAGCAATTTGTGGTGGATCAGCCACCAAGGGTGGTTCGGCTGGGGTTGGCCAGTGAGGAGGAGGTGGTGGTGACATGCTCAGGTGGTGATGGAGGTGGCAGGGCTTGTGGAGGAGCAAGGCCAAACTTAAAGGAAGAAGAGACAAGTGCAACACAATATGAATTCTTGCATAAAAACTATGGAAAAAGGAAATAAAGTTTACCAATTTCTTTCCAAAAGCTATGGCCGAAATTTTCAAAAATGAGATGAGAAAATATTGTTTACATGAATGAGAAAATGATAGTGGTTGGTTGAAGATAGGGTTTATGGCCAATTGAATGAAAAGATGTTGGTTGGAATTGAAAAGGTGGGAATACAAATAGCCTTAAGAAACAAAAAGTGACAAACCTTCCAAATTTCCCTATTTTCTTTTTATAAATTTAAATAACTGAAAATACTTATAAATTCAGTTAAAATTCGAAAATATAAAAAAATAAACAAAATATAAATAAATAAATATTAATTATATATGTTAAATTAAGAAAATAGCATAGAAAATGAAAACTAGTCTAGAAAATTTGAAAATAAATGGAATAAACTTTGGAAAAATTTTATGTACATGAAAAATATTCATAAATAAAGATAATAAAATAAAATAAAAATGCATTCACAAAACTAAATATATAAATTTTAATTAAATGTAATTTAAATGAAGAAAATAGAAGAAAAATAGAAACTAGCCTTTAAAATAGGAAATAAATGCAATAAATTTTGAAAAAAATTCTAACATCACTTTAAAAGTGTTTTAAAATAAAATATATATTTAACATGTCATATTACATATTAGAACATGATTTGACAAATAAAAACATTATTTATATAAATTAAAATACAAAACTTTATTGAATAAATCAAATTTACACCCAGTATTGTAAAAAGCACAACTTTCACAATATAAATCAGATTTCAACGAAATGAAAAGCAGTATTCTTGAAATTTAATATATTTTCATAATAAAAGATAAAATTAAAAAATTATATATTTAAATTTTGAATTTGAAAGTCAAAATTAAACCAGATTGACCAAAAATCCACTTTTCTAGAAATATCCTATTTATTCAGGTTTGAAATTATAATTCACACAAAATCAAAATATACTTTTAAAATTACATAATCTATTCATTTTAATAAATAAAATAAAGTTTTTAAATCAGGAGTTTCAATTTAAATTATTAAAATAAATAATTAAAATAATCACAAAATACTGGGTTGTTACACTCTCCCTCACTCAAATCTTTTTGTCCTCGAAAAGAACGAACAAGGAAAATAAGAAAAAGCACGATAGAGGACAAATTGTACATGGAAAAACAATTTTGGATTCAAAGCACAAATGCTCTCCTCCGTTTCTCGGGTACTATCTCGATCATCAGTACCCCATCGTACTTCGATCAAACTAACAGATTTCCTTCTTAGCTACTCCATACCTTTGTCGACAATACGAAGTGGCTTACTCTCGACAGTCAGATTAGGCTCAATATCCCAACCATCAATAGCAGAAGGCTGAACAAAAGAGATAGGCTAAGAAGACACCAGAGAAGATGTGAGACGTGGAATACATCATGCACTCCAGAATGCTTCTTGGGCAAATCCAAACGATAAGCCAAAGAACCAACTCTTCCCATAATGCAGAAAGAACCCTCGAAATGGAAAAAGGTAGGAATGGCTAGAAGGAAAAATAGGTTGAAAGACAAGGATGGACCATTATTTTAAAACCATATACATTTCAATTTATAGTTTTATATTTACAACATTTTAAACATTTTATAATATGATAAATAGTCATTTGATTCAAATTTGTTAGTTCGAATAAAACAAAATTTAAAACATTTTAAATTATTTAGAAAAGTAAAATAATGATCAAAATATCCTTTATATAATGCTTTATAAAAATACTTTTATAACTCGATGTCTTAACAAGTTTACTTTCGTTCCTGTAGACTCTGGCCATGCATTGATCAGGCGCAAAGCTAGAATTCTCCAAGTACTTAATAGACTTGTTTCAACACCCAGTGAAGCATCCTGGAGTGTTTATGGATTCTGGTCGATATGTGGGACGCCATGTTATCGATAGGAATTTCTAAACTCTTAAACAAGATAATCTGACACACTATTGTTTTAAATAGGGTAAATGAAATAATTTTACCCAAATTATTTCAGTATATTAAGGAAATAATTTTTCGTAAATTATTATAGTTATATATGGATGCTCGATTGTTAGGAATGATAATATTAAATTATTATCATTGTCGTGTAAAATTGAATAAGATATTGAAATTGTAACTAAAGCTAAGCAATAAGTTCATATACAAAGGAAATTTGTAAATGTAAACTGTAAATGTGATTTATAAAATTGAAATAAGATTTTAGAATAATATTTGAATATGAATTGAAAGAATATAGAACTTCAAATTTTAGGGAAGTTTAATTCCTTTGGGTTGAAAATGATTTTCAAAGGTTTTGGGGAGGAATAATTGTAGGATCGATTTCACCCTAGAGGGGGAGGGGGTGAATAGGGCGATACTGTTAATTATAAAAATTATTGCGGAAGCTTATAAAATTATTTCAACATAGATATATCAAAATTATAGCAGCACAGATGATCGTAGAATAATAAATGCAGAAATAGAACAACACAGAATTTACCCAGCTTCGGCAAAACCCTGCCTACGTGCTGCTGCCCCCAAGGTTTCTACTAGAAATTAAGCAGTCACACGCTTACACACGTAAACTCACGACACCAGCTACTGACTAACCTAACTCTGTGCTCAAAACCCTGCCACAACTCAGCCATTGAGTTGCGAATTCTCAAACTACGCCACATAGTTTGTCCCTTAGTCACACGACTAGAAATTACTACGGTTTGAAATGAAAAATACAATTTAAACACAATAATAACTAAAAACCTAATTATCTCCCTTTTAATATAAACCAATCACTAAAGAAAGAAGGGGCGGCCCAATATTATTTTCTTTATTTATTCGGTCCGCTCCTTTGTTTAACAATGGCCTCGTTCCTTCTTTCGTTCATTCCTCTTAGCTCTGAAATTAAGCCTTTGTGAAGTCGCCGCTTAAATTGATGGTTGGTGCTTCGATTGATTACTTCAATTGTTTCATTTGCAGCGCCTCCTCCTTGATCGTGTTCGACTTTGATTTAGTATGTAAAATTTTCTTTTGCTTCTTTTGATTTGCTTGCTTGAACTCGATCATGCAATTGCCGATGATGTTACTTGTTTATATAGGATTCGAGATCCTTGATTTTCGTTTGCATACATTTATTTGAATTCGTCACTTGATTTATCTCGGCCATTCGATTTTGTTTTAATGCTTGGGATTGATCTCTGACTTGTTCAAATTACTTGAATAACACGGTTTTGATTTCTGACTTGGTTCGATTCCTTGATTAACACGGTGTTGATTTCGTTCATTCTTGTTCTTGTTGTCCTCGGCTTTGGCTTGATTTTGACGATGTTGATTTCGTTCGACTTTGGTCATACTGTTCACTGCCTCTGGTCATTTGATTTGATTTATTGCCAGTTTCCATTTTACTGACATGTATTCGTGTTGCTGTAGCCACGAGCTACAGTCTTCACTACACCCATATTGTCCTTGTATATGCATGTTGCATTCATGTGTGACAGTTTGCAATGTTATTTCATTTGTTATGTTTATTTTCTGGTTGCCTCAGAGTCACTTGTATCAGTCATTGTTCTCTGGTGCCTTGGTTTGTATTTCACTATTGCATTCCTGTACATGTACTTGAGTCTGATACTTTTTGAAGCTTGCACTGTCCATTTTCGTTTAGTTGTTCACTGGTGCATTATGTTGTATCTTTTGGAGCTCAAGTTGTTCACCTGGTTCATTGTAGTTTGAATTGGGTTGTTGTGCACTGACTCGAGTTCGAGCCATGTTCATGGTGATGTTTACACTGCTGCACTGTGTATGTACATTTTTTTCTTTTTCCACTCAAGTCTGTGTCATTTGATTCACTGTGTATTAGTTCATTTGAAGTTATAGCCTTGTTTGCTACTGCATATGCGCTTCCCCGACCTGTTGTAGTGTAAGCTTTATGTGTACTTCTGGTTTCATTGTATTGTTTAAGTTAGTCTGCAGTTGGTAGTTGCTTTACTGTTTATTTTTCTTGGCCATTCGCTTGTTTGCAATTTCGTTATGCATTTCTTTTTCATGTCTTGGCTCGGGTTACATGTGCACTACTTTGCACTGTCTACTGCCATACTGTCATGTTGTATTATTTTTGAAATTGAGCCTGGGCACTTTGGTTGTGTTGTGCGCTGCATATGTTTGCATATTTGTCTGGACATTCATTTATGTGAAGTAGTGTCGCATTCCTTTGTGCTAGACTCTGATCTGTTGGCAATGGTTTATATGAGTTATTGTGTTTCCATATTAATCTGGTTGGACCATGCTTCATCACTGTTGAACTTTGAGGCATATCATATTGTATTTATGGTTCATGTCGACCAGTTAGGTCTAGTTGCTTCATGTGCATTGATCTTGAGTTGATTTCATGACTGGTTACATGCTGTAACATACTCGACCTGGCGCTTGAGTACATGTGTTTATCATAACATTCATGTGTGCATTGGAGTTGCACCTGTGTTGAATCCAAGTTAAAGCTCGGGTTTGACCTTGTGCTGGTATTGTGAAATTATTTTTATTGCACTTGAGTTGAACCCGGCGTTTTGGGTTTGACCTGTGCTCACCTGTCCCTGTAATTCTATCCAGTGTATATCGGTGTGCACGGCCTTGTGGCATATACAGTGATACACTGTGTATGTCACAAGCTGTTCGTTTATGATGAATTCAAAATTAAATAATGACGAACAACCCAAATAACTGAGGCAAATATTATTTACAAAATCCACATTTTATTTTATACTGCAAAAATATTTTATTTTCAATTTTACTGCGTCAATGTAAATATTTTTGCAGATTGCTCAGATGCTGGATTCACAATGGAATGAAGTTGAAGATAAATACGAATGTGAGTGATATGTAGTGAGGTGCAATGTAAATATGAATCATGATGTAATCAAAATTGTATTATGATTGAAATTTTGTATATGTATAGTTACAATTTTGAATTTGTACTATTCAAAATAGTAATAAATATTTATTTGAATAAAATATCCATTTGAATTTAAATTCTGTGTTATTTATTTTATTCAGCAAACATTTATTTAACCTGTGAAAATAAAATAGTATATTAATAAATACATTTAAATGAATATATATATATATATATGTTTATTATCATCAAAAAAAATCATATACTCGCATATTCAACAATAATAGGAGTATTATTCGGAAATATTTTGAGTTGGATTTGAAATCTGGTGAGACTTGAAATTAAGAATATTTGAAAATGTTTTTAAAGAGATAAAAGCATTGAAATCTTTCGTTCGCTAGAAAATAACTTCGGTGATGGCTGCAACATCATCGATGTTCATTTTCGAGTTCCCAAGAGAGGAATTGCTATCAAATTGTTTTGAATTGAAATTGTTTGCAAAAGTTGGGTTGATTTGAAAAATGCAAAGGATTTTGGATATAATTGATTTCAAATGATTTTTGAAATACTAAAGTGATTATTGAAGGCTCTAGAATTGGTTTATAATGATTTGAGTGTCTGAGTAATGGTTTAAACTCTGGAGGTTTAACTAAAAATGTTATGGATTATAAGCAAGTTTGGAAATTTATAAAGTTTGAAAATTTCCTAGAATGGAATTACCTTGTAAAAATTTAATGAGTTAGAAGAGTAAGTCGAATTAAATGAACTTAAGCTAAGTTTAATAATAGATTGTGATTAGATTTGAAATAAAGTTGCAATATAGTTGAGATGAAATTGTATCACGCGGTGGATACATTAACTAAAATTAAATTCTTGCTTAATAAAATTTGAATGAATGGTGTGAAGTCAAAAAAAATAGTAGGAGGTTAGATTTAACTGGAGTTAAGTTTAATAAGATTGAAAGGGAATAAACAGATTTCGATGGCTTATAAAAGAACTGAAAATCATTGAATAAAAATATATTCTTGGCTAAATAAAATATATAATCCCGAGTTAAAAAGTAAAATGTTAATGGGATTGATTGTAAATGGACGAAAGTATGGATATAAATAAGTTGTGACTTATAAAACTTAGAAGTGGAATAAATAAGCCAAAATAAAATTATTTGTATTTTGAGAAATGAATAAAAAAATCCAAAAACTTGAATTATAAAATAGGTGGAACCCAAGAAATTAAGTGAAGTGATTTTTGGAAGGTAAAAATCGAATTAAATAGAAGTGAACATAAGTTATGAAGTTGAAAAAGTTTGAAGAAAGCAAATTAACTTAAGTTTAAAAATAATAAAAGCTTGGCTTCGAGTAGGGGGTGAAATCCCATTAAATAAAAGTTTGGATTAAACTAATTTGGGAAATGGTTATTAATATTAGCATGGAATGTTGTCAAGCTTAATGGAATGGGTTTAAATGAAACCAACGCGAGAATGAATGAAATGCAAGTGAATGGTTTGTAAATAAGTTAGAATGGAATAAAATTTAATATAAATTGTATTGGAATCAATTTAAAATGATTATAAGCTTAAGTAATTGTTCATTCACATAAATATCACCGAATTTGCATAGAAATAATTGTCGTTTGACGAAAATGAGGCTAAATAAAACTCTATCAATTAATAGAAGTAAATAAAATTGATTTTTGGATCAATTGAAATGAATCGTATGCGAGCAAGTGAGTTGTAAATCACTTAAATTGAATAGTATGGGTTGAGAGTTGATTGAAAGCAATTGAGATAAGTGTCGAAACCTTACATAATTGCTTATGAAAGTATATAACATGCATTGTTATAGAATCCATGTTTTAGCTATTTAAATATAAGTGAAATGCAATAAACTTCTTACATATAGTGCTTATATGTGTAAATTGAGTAAGTACAGGTACCTGAAGGCCGTTTGGTTGGATTTGATTGTGCAAATTGCTAATTAAATAAGCCACTTGCTTAAAAATGCTAAATAGAGGTACGCCTACGCAATAAAAGTTACGAAATATGAACTATTGTTTGTTTATTTTTTGTTTTCCGACCGTGTGGGTTGATGTATATATATTTATATCTCTTGTCAAATTGCAAAAGCTCCTCCGTACAAAGGAGACTCTGCCAAAAAAATTCGAAAATGTTGGGAGTTAGAAAAAATTTTGGAAAATTTTTTGTTAGCGACAAAACGATTTCAAATTGAAAATTGAAATAAATTAGTGGATGGAACTAATTTAAGATAATGATATGAATTAGGTATAAATGGAAGATAAAATTCAATATTCAGAGTTGAAGATAAATTGAATTCATATGGAAATAGGAAAACCAATTTGAATAGAAGTAGATATAAACTAAAGTGGTGAAGTGAAAATAAATATAAGAAACGTATAAAATACTTATATTGAACTAAAGAAGAAATGGTAGAATTCTTAAGTAATATGGGTGTCGGAAAAATATATTGAATAAGCATTTGAGTGAAGATTTAATAAAAATATGTGGAATGATAAGCGTTGATAAGGGAATAGAATTCAAATGAATGCGAATAAAAGATAATTGATATAGCTGGTAATCAATGAATATAAATACGTAGGATGTACGTATATTATTTTATTTGCGTAGCGATTTGATCCAGATTCGAGCATAGAATTTCGAGGTAGTTGTACCGATCCGAGTTGGGATTTTTGATTTCAGAAGATAAATTTGAATTGCTCGACAAAAAGGTATGTGTTTAAATTTTATATGAAATTTGATGATTTTTTGGTCTAGCCACTTGGCTTTGTTTTCTTTTTGGAATTGGCAGCCCGTAGAGGCATCTTGTAGTTGTACCGAGCTTGCCGTGCAAATGAGACGCTGGCAAAAAAATTTGAAACTTTAGGGAGTTAGAAAATTTTTGAGAAATTTTGAAAATTTAAATTGGGTTTTAAATTTAAATTTGAATGTTTGGGAAAGAGATATTGGTTGGTACTAATGGAAGAAGTTTGGAAAGTTAGTAAGGGTAATAATGTGTCTTTAGTAAAAAGAATGTTTTGGGAAGTATTTGAAACTGAATGGTTTTAGGGAAAATAGTTAACGGATTATGGACCATTCCTCTTAACTAGTAATTTCGGGGACGAAATTCTTTGAAGGTGGAGGAATGTGACGACTCGAAATTTTTAAGCATTTGAAATTGGAATATTTAATTGATTTTAAATATTTGAAAGGTTAATTTTAACTTGAATTCCAAATATCACTATTTATTTGATAATTAAATTATTGAATTTAATAATTGGAAGTTGGGTGAAATATTGAATCTTCAGTTTTAAGCTTGTTAAAAATAACTTGAAGGCTTGTAAAATTTATTGATAGAACTGAAGATAGTAAAAGTGTTAAAATTTAATTTGGAAATGTTTTGTTCAGTTTTAAAATTTTATAGTTTAAATTGAATTTAAAAATAGCCTTCCAAGGCACAGTCTTAGAATTCGACGAAACCAGTTCCATTGGATCCGTAATATTGTATTATTATCGGGTTTCAAATTTCGTAGTTATTGGAGTAGTTGTGTGAGAATACGGTAAATAAACGCGTTGAAATTAAATCAAAAATTCAATTTTTATAACTGGGTTCAAATGCTATCGTCTCCATACGATCGAGTTAGGACTCGAAACCTTTTCCATTGTGCTCGGAATAGGGGTTTAACATTATAAATGCCTAGCGGCATGCCTCGATAGGAGATCGAGATTTTTAGTTGCGATTTCGAGGCAATTTGAATTTAAATTGAAATATATATTATATTATGGTCAACTTTCAGCAGTAATCATGTCCACATCAAACCTTTTCCTTTCAATTCACATCACTAGAGCCTGATAATTTTTGCATGCTAACGTCAAGTCTTGTTCCCCTCCATCCCATTGTTGAAAATCACGTTATCTTCCCTGGTACTTCATTCATTTTCAACAGAAAATAAATAACAATGGCAAAACATTTTGTAATTGTAATCACGAGCCTCTCCAGTAATGAATCGAAGAAAATATATAATGGCCGAAGCCCTTTCATTCAAAAGGGAAATCGGAAAAAAAGCGAGTCTCGCGAAATCGATCGATCAATCGATCGCGATTCTGAGTCGCGCGCGGAGAGGAGAGGAACGGTGCTTCTAGGCCAAGGGGTGCGACTTGATTTCGACGACACGGTGTCGTTGGGGTTTCACATTGCTCGTGAGCGTTCAAGGGGGAGGTCGTCGACTTCATGTTGAATATGCGCTTTGCGCTTATATGATTTTTGTTTGATGATAATAAACATATATACATTTGTTTAAATGTATTTGTTAATATACTATTCTATTTTTCACAGTTTAAATAAATATTTGTTGCATAAAATAAATTACACATAATTTGAATTCAAACAGATATTCTATTCAAATAAATATTTATTACATTTTTTGAATAGTACAATTTCAAGCTCTCACTATAACTATACAACTTTGATTACATCACATTTTTCACATTTACATCAGCACCTCACTACATATCACTCACACTCATATTTCTATCTTCAACTACATTCCAGTTTGAATCCAGCATCTGAGCAATCTGCAAAAATATAAACTAACGCAGTAAAATTGAAAATAAAATATTTTTGCAATTCAAAAATAAAAGATAATTTTTGAAAATATGATTTGCCTCAGTTATTTGGGTTGTTCGTCATAATTTAAATTTGAATTTATCATACACGAACAACTTGTGACATACACAGTGTATTACTGTATATGCCACAAGGCCGTGCACGCCGATATATACACTTGATTGATTTACAGGGACAGGCGAGCATAGGTCAAACCCAAATGAAAAACCGGGTTGAACTCACGTGCAATAACATTGAAAATCACGACACGAGCACAAGGCCAAACCCGAGTTTTAAAACTGGATTCAACACAAGGCAACATGACATGAATGAAACGAAGACCAAAGAAATGCCACCAAGAACATATGAACAGTGTACATGAAGACAACAAGCTACATGATGAACAAGTGCAAACTGAACTCGAATGAATACAAGTTCATATGTGCAGCAACCCAACAACAAAGACAACAGCCAGTTCAAATGCAACAAAGATGCAAGCTGCAGCATACCAGAAGTACACAAGTACAGACCACATCATCAAATGTCCAGCCCATAACATGTCCAGATTCAACTATAAGTCCAAGTTCGAAATCAAAGAAATGCCACCAGTACACAGTGATGACAATACAAGGAAATGAAGATTGCAGCAATATACAGATGCAACTTAAGTTAAAAACTGTGCATGTGAAGTATACTAAGAGAGAAGCCAAAGCAAATGAACCAACTGCAAGTGCAAATGACCAGAACACAATGCCACAATGCAAGTAAATCATGCAAGATTTCCAAGACTCAAGAATGCATCACCATGACACAGTTCCAAACCATATAGAGCTGTGACAATCAAGAACTCAACGAACCAGACACAACAGTGCACAAGTACAGGGAACAACCAAATCAACTGCAAGAACTCAAAGTGTACATGGAACAATGCAATAGTATCGAATACAATATGCACAAGCGAAGAAACAAATGACAGTGATTCAAACTACTCACAACAATGCTCGAAGACTCGCCAAGTATAGGACACAGTAGTGACAGTAAGCAATGCAGCAACAATGGTCAGGTAATATGCATCAGGCATTAACAAGTGAGTAGTTCAAATGAACTCGATCAGTAACCAAGGCTACAACAATGGAAAAGTAATGTATGCAACATAATTTCAAATGAAACAAATCCAACTTTATATGCATCAGTAACCAAGCAAACAGAGAGCATATGCATCAACTACAAGCAGATACAACTCGACCAGTAACCAAGGCTACAAAGTTTAAGAAATCAATTGGCTGCAGTAAACACAATCAGTGAAGACAGAGTTCAACATCAAGGTTGATCAAGCCAAAAATTCATGTAATCAATCAAAGCCGAAGTCAAAATTGAACCAAGTCAGTATGTTGAACAAGTCAACAAAGTGAAAATTCACGAAATCAGTATTGTCAAAGTCAAACAAGTGTTCACCGTGATAGCCAAGAAAATTGACCATGAAATCAAATCAATACCGTGTAAATCAAGCTATCAAAAATACGGAATTGACAAAGTCAGATTTTATCTCAATCATCCAAGTATAATCGAATGGCCAAAGCAAATCAGTAGACAAATTCAAACACGAATATACGAACGCAAAAATAGGATTTCGAATCCTATATAAGCCCAATCATCATCGGCATTTATTTCATCGAGTTCAAGCAAACAAATCAGAAGAAGAAAAGAGATAAATCACATACCACTCAGATAACTCGATCGGAAATTGGGAGAACCGTGTGCTAAGCAGAGAGATCATCGATTGACGAAGCAACAACGCCAATCCATTCATTCAATCGAGAAATAGAAGTCGACAGCCCCAGTTTTCACAAGCCCTAATTCAGTTGCAAAGGAACGAACGAAAGAAGGAACTGAAGCCGACATTGATAAGAGAAGATAACAGGGCCGTGTTTTACTTGAGTAATAATATTTTAAGGGCCGGCCTTGTTTTATTTCTAAAGGCTTTAGTTTAATTTTTAATTAGGGTTATTGTAACTTTTATTTGTGTTTTAATTGTTGTTTTTATTTTTCAAGTCAAAGGAGTTGTAAATCACCACCTAGGGTTTAGGTAGGGTCAGATTGTCTAGTTAGAATTAGTTCAGTGAGCAGGGTGTGCGAGTTTGCAAAGTTCTATTGTAGGCGGGAGCAGAGTTTGCGAGTAAACAAAGCTCTATAGGCGGGAAGTAAAGCTTGCGAGTAAACGAAACTCTATAGGCGGGAGCAGGGTGTGCGAGTCTAGTAGAGTGTTTGTGAGCGGGAGCAAATGTTTGAGAGCAGGGTGTGCGAGTCTAGTAGAGTGTTTGTGAGTGGGAGCAAATGTCTGCGAGTCTAGTAGAGTGTTTGTAAGCGTGATACTGTTTAATTCTAATAGAAATCTGTGAATGCAGCAGTAGGCAGGGGTTGCCGAAGCTGGGTAAATTTTGTGTGTGATTTACTTTTTCAGCATATTTATTTCTGCAATTTATTTCTGTGTTTAAATCGAGAAAATTTGCTATAACCCTATTCACCCCCCCTTTAGGGTTAATCTAGATCCTACAAGTGGTATCAGAGCCCGGTATATTTTTTATTTAACTCTAGAGTCATGAGTCTATAAAATAATGCTTTTTCTGAGGGGCAATCTATTGCTAGGCCACCCATGTTTAACGGGAACGATTATGCTTATTGGAAAGTTAGGATGGGTATCTATCTTAGTTCTGTTGATTATGATGTTTGGGATATTATTGAAACTGGGTATAAACCTTCCACTATAATCGTTGGTGATACTGAGATTCCTAAACCTAAGGATAGGTGGGATGCCAACGATAAGAAATTGAAAACGACAAATGCTAAAGCCATGAATGCTTTGATATGTGCTCTTGATAAAAATGAATTTAATAGAATTTCTCATTGTACAACAGCACAGGAAATCTGGCATACTTTGGAGGTGACACACGAAGGAACTTCTCAAGTCAAGGAGTCTCGTCTAGCCCTATTCAGCAACGAATACGAAAACTTTGTGATAGATAAAGGCGAGAGCATAAAAGACATGTTTGGACGTTTTTCAACCTTGGTATACAACGCTAGAGCGCTTGGGAAGGTCTTCACTGAGGTAGAGCTTGTGAGGCAGGTGCTACGAATTTTACCAATGAACTTTGAGGCAAAAGTCACGGCAATCCAAGAATCGAAAGATCTGAGCAAACTAAGCATGGAGGAGTTGATTGGTAACTCGATGACATATGAGCTTGAGCTAAAAGCAAAGGAAGAACGCAACAACTCAGAACCAAAGAAGAAGACGATTGCCTTAAAGAGCAAAGAAGAAAGTGATAAAGATGAAGAAGATCCAATTGAAGAGCTTGCAATGGCTGTCAATAATCTTAGAAAATGGTCGAGATTCAAGCCACGCAAGAAGAAAACAAGTTTTAATAGGCCAAAAGATTCTGAAAATTCCGATGATGAACTGACGTGTTATAACTGCAACAAGCCTGGCCACATCAAACCAAAATGCCCACTTCTCAAAAACAACAAAGGAAATAAAAAGAAAAAGAAGGCCTTTGCAGCAACTTGGGATGATGAAGAAGAAGAAGAAGTTTCAGATAGCAGCTCGAGGAGGCTAATTTGTGTCTTATGGCAAAATCAAATTCAGAAGTAAGCTCCGACGAATCTAGTGAGGCAGGCGAGTTTTCTTATAAAGAACTTGTTTTTATGTGTTCTGATCTTACTAAAGTAGTTGATACGCTTGAATCTAAAATTGAAAAACTGAATTCTGAAAGGAGGAAACTCGCCCATGAAAATTCTAGGTTAGAAACTGAACTTGAAAATATTCAAAACCTAGAATGTAACCAATGTAAAATTTTAGATTCGGAACTATCAAAAATTAGGAATAACTTTGAGAGCCTTGAAAAAGAAAACTTGAATCTTAAGGAAACCATCGACACTAGGAAAAAGGATTTTATAAATTGATGCACCTCACTTGTCACTGAAAACTCAACATTAAAAACCAGAGTCCAAAATCTTGAGAAATCCCTGAATAACTTTTCAAAAGGAGAAAAATCTTTCAAAATGTTATTGGGAAATCAATTTTTTGCTAACAATAGAAAAGGACTAGGTTTTGGGAAATCACAAAATGATGATAATGCAAAAAGTAAAAGTGTTTTTGCTCGATCTGAAATAATTGGAAATCATGTTGAAAATCATAGTCATAGGAACACAAAATTTAATCAAGTCAATTTAATGTGCTCGATTTGCAGAAAATTTGGACATAATTAAAATAATTGTTGGTATAGACCCAAACATGTAAAAACTATACCGATTTGGATTCCAAAAGGCACAAATATAAAATCTTTGAAAGTCAAACAAATTTGGGTGCCAAAAGGAACATATATAAATAGTTTTGGGTCTCCAAAAACATATTTTTCATATTCTGCCACTAACAACAATGGACCTATAAAAACAAATAGGTCACATAAATCTTTTATCGTGTAGGTGTGGTGGCAGGCTAAGGAACAACAACAGTGTTCTCTGGATTTTGGCTGTTCCAGAAACACAACGGGCGACAAAGCAAAGTTCCTTAGCCTAGTACAAAGGTGACAGAATCACAATGGACAACAACGAAAAATTATCGTAAAGGTAAAACAGGTAAAATTGTTTTGGACGATATATTAATTGTGATAGTCTGCACCATACTCTAAATTAAAATCAGCCAATATTGAGATGAATAAAAGATGATGATTTTGATGCTATGATTTTTTTAAAAAAATATTGACCAACCATCTTTAAATAGAATTACTTGGAATAATTATGATGGTGGACTGATTCGGACTTAATTGATATGTTTTTTTTGACTTGTTCTTATTTATGACATTGATTTGTGCTTAAATGATGACCAATCAGATTTTCAAATGTGAACTAATCCATATAAATTTGTTTGGTCAACTGATGGTTACTCATGCTACACGTAGATATATTTTGGTCACTGCTTGTAAATTTGCACGATTTCAATTTTCATGTGAAAGCTGTTGAAAAAGAACTTTATGAAATTGTTAAAACTTCAAGAAATTGTTTTGAAATAATAATGAAGTTTTAATGACTGTTGATAGTTGTTCATCCTATGGCTTCTAAGATTGACACTATGATATATATTTTTTGATTATTAACACGGCTTCAATTCAAATTCAAAAGAATGTCATTTAAATTAATGTTAAGTTTTGAAATTCTTGGTGCACACTTCATGGTTTGGTTAATCAAATTCAACGAGTGAATATTGAGTGAAATTTAAATTCAGATGCAGATTACACTGGTAATATAGTTGATAGAAAAGTTATTAGTCTAACGTGATTAATTCTTGAAACATTCATTTGCTGCATCGTTTTTCAAAGAAAATATCTGCATATTTTTCACTTAAAATAATTTTCAAATAGCAGAAAATTTTCTTATAAAACCCCTTCAAGAAAATCATTGTTGACCATATTTTCAGATTAGTCATTTTTTGAAAAATTGATTTTATAATTTTTGAATTTGATTTTAAATGACTAATCTGACTCCCTTTGATTATCGAAAAGATGAATAGTGATTGAAAAAGAGATGAGTGTTGATATATATCATATATTATAACTCGAGAAAGTATAATTAGAAAATTTCTTTAGAATTTCATAACAAGAGTTATAAAAACTTTTTGTTGGGTAAAAATTCCATGACCATTTCTATTTCTATCATCTTTCTATCGACCATCACTCATCAAGATCATATTTAGTATGTAAATTTGTGGTAGTTTACAAAGGAAATCATTTGTTCTTCAATATCTTTAAATCTGTGAAGGAAATTATTTGTGCTTCAACTTATTATATTTAGCAATAAAAATAAATATCCAAAGTATTCACTCTCATTTAAAAGTCCTCACGGTTATGCATGGGTGAATTACTTGGATTTTTGATTATGTGCTTCCATGCTCATTTAAAAGTCCTCACGGTTATGCATGTATGGAACGCATATCAAAATTAATTGATTCAAATAGACAAGTTGATTCTAATCCCATTTAAAAGTCCTCACGGTCATGCGTGGTTAGAAGATACTTGATTTCATTTTTTAAATAAAAATTGTGAATACTACTAATCTCATTTAAAAGTCCTAATGGTTATGCATGGTTGGTAGATATTCAAATTTCCTGAAATAAATATACCACAAATAGACAGAATTGTATGATTTTTGATGATTTTATCCCCATCACTTCTGAAAGTGGAATATGCGCTTGACAAGGGTAATTATGATTTTTGTTTGAGTTTTATTGAAATTTGATATTTATATTTAATTGAGTTAAATGTTTGATTCATGTCTATCACTTCATCCCTATTTTTATAACACTGTTATTCTTTTGCTGATAACAAAAGGGGGAGAGAAGAGTTAAGATTTTGTCAAATAGAATCAAGCAAAGGTCAAATAATTTTCCATTTGCATATAGGCTCATTTATATATTTTTATGCATATATGTAGGGGGAGTATTATGTAGAGAGGGAGCATTCAAATAGGGGGAGCAAATTGAACAATCAAATACATTTAATACTTTCAAAATCTTAAATATATGTTTGTTATCATCAAAAGGGGGAGATTGTTGAATATGCGCTTTGCGCTTATATGATTTTTGTTTGATGATAATAAACATATATACATTCGTTTAAATGTATTTGTTAATATACTATTCTATTTTTCACAGTTTAAATAAATATTTGTTGCATAAAATAAATTACACAGAATTTGAATTCAAACAGATATTTTATTCAAATAAATATTTATTACATTTTTTGAATAGTACAATTTCAAGCTCTCACTATAACTATACAACTTTGATTACATCACATTTTTCACATTTACATCAGCACCTCACTACATATCACTCACACTCATATTTCTATCTTCAACTACATTCCAGTTTGAATCCAGCATCTGAGCAATCTGCAAAAATATAAACTAACGCAGTAAAATTGAAAATAAAATATTTTTGCAATTCAAAAATAAAAGATAATTTTTGAAAATATGATTTGCCTCAGTTATTTGGGTTGTTCGTCATAATTTAAATTTGAATTTATTATACACGAACAACTTGTGACATACACAGTGTATTACTGTATATGTCACAAGGCCGTGCACGCCGATATATACACTTGATTGATTTACAGGGACAGGCGAGCACAGGTCAAACCCAAATGAAAAACCGGGTTGAACTCACGTGCAATAACATTGAAAATCACGACACGAGCACAAGGCCAAACCCGAGTTTTAAAACTGGATTCAACACAAGGCAACATGACATGAATGAAACGAAGACCAAAGAAATGCCACCAAGAACATATGAACAGTGTACATGAAGACAACAAGCTACATGATGAACAAGTGCAAACTGAACTCGAATGAATACAAGTTCATATGTGCAGCAACCCAACAACAAAGACAACAGCCAGTTCAAATGCAACAAAGATGCAAGCTGCAGCATACCAGAAGTACACAAGTACAGACCACATCATCAAATGTCCAGCCCATAACATGTCCAGATTCAACTATAAGTCCAAGTTCGAAATCAAAGAAATGCCACCAGTACACAGTGATGACAATACAAGGAAATGAAGATTGCAGCAATATACAGATGCAACTTAAGTTAAAAACTGTGCATGTGAAGTATACTAATAGAGAAGCCAAAGCAAATGAACCAACTGCAAGTGCAAATGACCAGAACACAATGCCACAATGCAAGTAAATCATGCAAGATTTCCAAGACTCAAGAATGCATCACCATGACACAGTTCCAAACCATATAGAGCTGTGACAATCAAGAACTCAACGAACCAGACACAACAGTGCACAAGTACAGGGAACAACCAAATCAACTGCAAGAACTCAAAGTGTACATGGAACAATGCAATAGTATCGAATACAATATGCACAAGC
This sequence comes from Allium cepa, assembly GCA_030765085.1. NCBI lineage: Eukaryota > Viridiplantae > Streptophyta > Magnoliopsida > Asparagales > Amaryllidaceae > Allium > Allium cepa. Next base: position 380,661,388 of record CM060932.1, read on the forward strand.
GAAGAAACAAATGATAGTGATTCAAACTACTCACAACAATGCTCGAAGACTCGCCAAGTATAGGACACAGTAGTGACAGTAAGCAATGCAGCAACAATGGTCAGGTAATATGCATCAGGCATTAACAAGTGAGTAGTTCAAATGAACTCGATCAGTAACCAAGGCTACAACAATGGAAAAGTAATGTATGCAACATAATTTCAAATGAAACAAATCCAACTTTATATGCATCAGTAACCAAGCAAACAGAGAGCATATGCATCAACTACAAGCAGATACAACTCGACCAGTAACCAAGGCTACAAAGTTTAAGAAATCAATTGGCTGTAGTAAACACAATCAGTGAAGACAGAGTTCAACATCAAGGTTGATCAAGCCAAAAATTCATGTAATCAATCAAAGCCGAAGTCAAAATTGAACCAAGTCAGTATGTTGAACAAGTCAACAAAGTGAAAATTCACGAAATCAGTATTATCAAAGTCAAACAAGTTTTCACCGTGATAGCCAAGAAAATTGACCACGAAATCAAATCAATACCGTGTAAATCAAGCTATCAAAAATACGGAATTGACAAAGTCAGATTTTATCTCAATCATCTAAGTATAATCGAATGGCTAAAGCAAATCAGTAGACAAATTCAAACACGAATATACGAACGCAAAAATAGGATTTCGAATCCTATATAAGCCCAATCATCATCGGCATTTATTTCATCGAGTTCAAGCAAACAAATCAGAAGAAGAAAAGAGATAAATCACATACCACTCAGATAACTCGATCGGAAATTGGGAGAACCGTGTGCTAAGCAGAGAGATCATCGATTGACGAAGCAACAACGCCAATCCATTCATTCAATCGAGAAATAGAAGTCGACAGCCCTAGTTTTCACAAGCCCTAATTCAGTTGCAAAGGAACGAACGAAAGAAGGAACTGAAGCCGACATTGATAAGAGAAGATAACAGGGCCGTGTTTTACTTGAGTAATAATATTTTAAGGGCCGGCCTTGTTTTATTTCTAAAGGCTTTAGTTTAATTTTTAATTAGGGTTATTGTAACTTTTATTTGTGTTTTAATTGCTGTTTTTATTTTTCAAGTCAAAGGAGTTGTAAATCACCACCTAGGGTTTAGGTAGGGTCAGATTGTCTAGTTAGAATTAGTTCAGTGAGCAGGGTGTGCGAGTTTGCAAAGTTCTATTGTAGGCGGGAGCAGAGTTTGCGAGTAAACAAAGCTCTATAGGCGGGAAGCAAAGTTTGCGAGTAAACGAAACTCTATAGGCGGGAGCAGGGTGTGCGAGTCTAGTTGAGTGTTTGTGAGCGGGAGCAAATGTTTGCGAGCAGGGTGTGCGAGTCTAGTAGAGTGTTTGTGAGCGGGAGCAAATGTCTGCGAGTCTAGTAGAGTGTTTGTAAGCGTGATACTGTTTAATTCTAATAAAAATCTGTGAATGCAGCAGTAGGCAGGGGTTGCCGAAGCTGGGTAAATTTTGTGTGTGATTTACTTTTTCAGCATATTTATTTCTGCAATTTATTTTTGTGTTTAAATCGAGAAAATTTGCTATAACCCTATTCACCCCCCCCCCCAACTCTAGGGTTAATCTAGATCCTACACTTCAATCGCGGCATAGGTAGGAAGCACGTTGGGGAAGGGGGAGTATTGGCAACGTGGGCCACGACACAGGAGGCGGCGGCTAGGATTCTTGCGCACGAAGTTGTGGTGACGGCTAGGGTTTTGCGGTGGGCAAGGTCACGATTCAGTTGAATAGGACCTCGCGATGGCAAAAAGGCAACTCGTGTAGCTGTAGTTGATCGTGGGGTAGGCATTTGGGTATTTACAATTTATTTAATTCAATTTAAATTTGTAAATAAATTTGAATATGTGTATACAGTAAAGTATTACTGTGTTCATTTTACAAACAAAAGTATAAAACAGAATTTTACACACGCATATTTTTAACATCTGGGAAACCAGTAAATTTTTTAGAAAGGATTTCTTAAATATATATATATATATAGAGAGAGGGATTTTAAAACGTTATATTTATATAAAAATGTTATTTTTAAAATATATATATTATTCTATAAGTATATATATGCGGGTGGTTTCAAAAGGGAAATAATATGGATATATACATTTTAAAACTTACTGGTTATTTCAAAACAATGGATTAAGATGATTAGTTTGTTCGAATTTACTTATTTAGTTATTTTAGTCACTGAAATATTTTATTAAAAAGGGAGTTAGTTTAAAAATAAACTATGATTTTATTAAATTATAAAATGATATTTAATTGTTCAATTAGTTCGAACATTAATAAAATAATATGATGTTATACAAGGTCTAAAATTTGGAAGAAACAAGCTGGTTTGGATCGGATTGCAAATTAAGAAGCAAAGGTGAGTTAATCTCACTCTTTTGGGTTGCTATTTAAATTTAAATGGTTAAATTTAAATAATGGGTTGAATGATTGAATTGATTTGATGTGCTATATTACATATAGTAGTATATATAGTATATATTGGAGTGATTGATTTCCTGCATTATATAGCGGATGAGACCCTGTGCGTCACATAATAGCGGATTATATTATATTAATCTCATATACCACGATATTCCACCTCGAAGTGGAATTGGTATTGTGCTAACATCTATGGATGTAGAGAAACAGGTTGGAGGGATCCAACTGGATTCCTTAAAAAAATTTAGATTGTTTAATATTTTTTGTTATGAATATTTGATATTCTATGATGAATTATATTGATAATTAGAATATTGAATGCTATGGTTCGTTTGGATATATTTACGGTACACTAAGTTATCAAAATATATAGAATTGGATTTTTGAAAAGAAAATAAAAGGGTGAATTTTTAAGTAAAATAATCATAGAGGATTTGAATGAATTTAAGAATGAACTGGATAAGAATAAAAGTGATTTTAAAATTCTGATAAATAACTCCGAGTATGGAAAAAGGGGATTTTGAATAAACAGAAAAATAATGAATTATAAAACTAAGTGATATTGTTTAAAGAATAAAGAATTTACTATAAAATCCAAGGTTTAAATTTATTTAAAAGGATAAAGAAGGAATTTGTAAAATCTGGAATTGGTGTTTTCAGTTAAAAGATTTTAAATCATAATTAAGAAATAAAATCTAAAGTCTATGGGTTTTGAAGTAAAATTGTAAGAAAAGGAACTTATTTCAAAATTGGAGTAATTTGGAAATCAATTTGAAAATTGATTAAGTGTTTGAAACAGAGATTTTAAAGGGAGGATGAGACTATAATTTTTTTATAACTGGGTTTATAAAAGTGAAGTAATATATTAGTAGATATTTGGAAGAATAAATTCATGGTGGAAATTTATTAAAGGAATGAGTAAATTTGTTTAAAAATAAATAATGATTTATTTTTAAAGGATGTGGAAGCGAAGTGTGTTTCCATGGGTAGCCAAGTATGTTTTTGAAGCAAAGTTTTATGTAAAAGTTAAAAGTGTTAAAAGCATGTTTTAGAAAGTCTCTTATTTTTAAATGTTTAAATTTAAAGTAAGTATTTTTCAAATTTGTCTTAGTATTAATTATTTAAAAGTGACTTGGTATTTTGTTTTAAAAAGAGAAAATTTAGTTTTATATTTTATAAAGTAGCTTTATTTTAAATATTCTTAAAGTATATATTTTTAATAAAGTATTAAAGTAGTTTTAATTTAAATATTTAAAGGATATTTTATAATAAAGAATTTTAAATTATTCTAAAAATCTAAAGTTTTTGTACTTGGTTTTTTCAACGGAAATAAATATTTGGGGAATTTATTCCATGAGAGGAAGATGGTTTGAGACTGTTTTCAAAAAGGTTTGAAAAGTGGAAATATATCTTGCGAAGATATTTTGAGAATAATAAATAATTTGGATAAACTATTTATGGTTGATGGATGTTTGTGAATGTTATTTGATAGTTAAATAACCGACTATCAATATTGGCCAATGCGCTGATCGTTTCGAAGAGACCGGGATTGGGATTTATCTCCTGAAAACCACTTTAATTCGGTTTGAACGTTTTCGTGTGGAAAACAAGAGTTAATTTCGAAGGTGGAGCAGCGAAGTGCAAGGGCTAGTCGCTACTAATCCTAACGTGATTCCAAAATGGATGTAGTAGGAATAGTGCCTTCGGTTCCGTTCGAACTCGGGACAGACTTGTATGGATGAATGCTTTCAGAACATCGTCAGGAGGGCGATGAGTATTCTAAGAGATGTGTTCTTAAAAGGTAATGCTTAGCCTCGAGCCTCATCAATTGGGAATGACTGAAAGTCAAGGGTTATGCAACAAGGCTAAGTGGGTAGCACCCATTAGGGTGAGGTCATCCCTGTCTAGATGTCCCTTTTATTCGGCTTAGTGGTGGGGTTGCTGATCCCAACCATGGGGTGATGCTACTCGAGATTATCCAGTAAGGAGTAGTCTCGGTCTTGTGTTGCAGGGGATTGGGAGTAATCCTCGGTACGGTAATCTAGGCCACGTACTGTGACAGGTGGTACTCCAGTGCCTAGTCATTAGTTAGAAATCCATTCCTTACGTGCCTTTACGGTTTTGATTGTGCCCGACTACTGCTGAAACGTGAGATAAAAGCATTTCAGCTAGATTCTATTTTACTTTCAATAGACACTATTATAATATCAGACAGATTTGATAAAAATGTTTTGGCTATCGTAAGGTAAGAACCCGACATGTTTATTTGTGGCGTGGTCTTACGAGATGCTTTTGTTTTCAAAGGATTTTGAAACTTTACTAATTAATTTGAGTGTGATTTCTCACGCTGGTTTTCCAGACTGACTCGGGTGTTATTTAACTATAATGCTCGGGTCAGACCGAGTATTATAGAATACAAGATATGATGCTGTAGAGCTCAGGAGACGAGCTGGCTTGTTTAAAATATTTCGCTGTGTTGATTAGCTGTGCATTCAGTTTTGTAAGGACAGGTAATGATTACTGTCCAGCTGTGTGTTATGCATACTCTGATAATGTAATATATAAACATATTTGTTTGTGTGTAAAGTTCAGTTATTATCTATTAAATTTTATTCCGCTGCGATGGTTAGATTCTGATGTTGTTTTCTATTTGCTTCTTCTTCCTCTTCTTCTTTAACCCAAATGGTTTGTATTTCCGTTCATCTTGAGTTGAGTGATGGAGAATAGTGTCGACACAAGGGGTACGGGTTTGTAGGCTATTACAGGATAACTATGGAATGCCCATTCAAGAGTTTACTATTGGTTAATATTAATTAATGTAATATCCCGAAAATGTGAATACTTTATATAAATATAGAAATTATTTACATATTTGAATTGTGAATTTATTATTAATCAAATGGATTTAATAGCATTATTAAACTCCTTTTAACTAATAAATAATTGTGGTAAACTCATTTTGTAAATTTGTTTGGATAAGTAAATAGTTCGGTGAAAAATTTAAAATGTGATCGAAATTCATTTTTTGGATTTTTGACTTTTTATCGAGTTGAAGTTATTGCAACGTTATTGCACACTTATGTACACATATATACACATTTATAACATTTCCTATTTCCTAATGAAAAGTGGACTTTTTGTATTTAGAGTTGTGTGCTTTAGTACTAAGTAGTGCATGTCATTATGATAGAAGTACATAGCCGTGTGCTTGCATTAAAAAGTGGAAAAGGTGTTTGGAAAAATAAGGGTAATTTGGTCTTTTGGCTAAAGGGTAAGTGGTGTCTTTTTCCACTTTTTGCAATGCAAAGGAGCCCATTGGTTCACTTTTTCATCTTTCATTCATGTCCATTCTTTCTCTCTTTTCTTTCGCTCCTGTTCCATTTCTTTTCCCCGCATATTTTTTTAAGTTTAAAACTCTTCAAAACTCACCCTTTTCTCCTTTAATTTCTTGCACAAGCTTGCAAACACTTTCATGTTATCAAAGGTCGAAACTTTGGAGCCAACGCCCCAAAAACCATGCATGATTCTGAGCATCTTGGGCCTCCCTAGGCTTGGCCGTGGGATATTGGAGAGGGTAGGTGAGTTTGGACCTTCTTTGTTTAAGGGTTGGGAGTAATGAGTTGTTTCCTTGTTCTGATAGGAAGCGGTAGCTTTTTCTTGGGTTTAAAAGTGAGTTAACCTCACTATAAAGTTGTTTTAAAATCGGAAAAATGTTGTAAAATATAAATTATAACTTATATTTTTTATACTTGTGTATATTACTTGTTTGGGTTTGATTCTTGCTTGAAAGACGATGGCATAGGTAACCATTGTTTTGCAGGGGATACAAGAGGAAGTCGAAGTATCTTCGTAGAGAATATGTCACTACGGAACACTTCGAAATGCATATACATATAAGAGATTAACATGGGACTTTTGTAAAGAGACCCTAAGGGATTTCTTGGTAATTGATTTACTTTTTACTTATGTTTCTTATATTGAAGTTTGAATGAAATATATGTGTGATTTATTGGTTGGTTTTGGAAGTGTCGTTATAGTGACTATTGTTATACTGACACTTATGAAATCTCATTTTTCAATCTTGCATTTGTAATCTAGTGCTTGTGATTGCGTATTAAATATTTCTCATGATTTTGTGATTTAAAAATGCTGATTGAAATTTTTTTTTTGATTGCTTGTAAAAGGTTATTACACCTAATGCCAAAGAGTTTAAAAGTTATAAAATTTTTGGCCATGGTTTTGCAGTTCAAAAGTCAAGATATGAACAACTTTCAGATGGATTTTGTTGATTTCTAAATTATTTACATTTTTGTGGATGCATACAAGACTCATTGTATGTTGTTATAAAAATAAATTATAATTTTTAAATTCATAAAAAATATAGAGAAAAATTCAATTTGAAAAGAACTGATTTAAAGGGATATTCCATACTCATTTTAGCGACAGTTTTGCGGCACTACTTCCAACTTTGGTAAAATGGTTTTAAAATTTATTTTTCCTTTAATCCTTTTAGTGAAATTTTCTATCATATGTTTAAGTGTTTTAAAATTGGTTTGAAATTTGTGTGTATATATATATTGAATGATTAATTATAAATTATTGAAGAAGAAGTTTTATTTTGAAATAAGAAAAGGATTTTGAGATTATAATATATTTTAAACTTAAGATTTTACTAGTAATATTTGAAATGGATGATTTAAATTATATTTCAAATATTTTTTAGTTTATTGCAAGTGAAAAGGAGGCATGGATTACAACACTGTTGTTGTGATAAATGTTTTAAAAGGATTGAGAAAGAATACATGGATTATAACACTTTTGCCATAATAAATGATTTTGTTAATTCATTAATAAAAATTGTTACTTGAGTTAATAAGTGTCGATATTCTTAAGTCTTTGGAGGAATTTTGTTTTAAAGATGTTAATAAGTTGATTTATAAATGAGATTTTATAAACGAAAAGATCTATAAAAAGAATGTTTTAAAAATAAAGCTAAGTGTAATTAGATTTTGGGTTCATAGTAATCAATGTTTTAATGACATTAGTTTTTGACCCTTCTTATTAATAAACTTAGAAATATAATTAGCTTTGTAAAAGAATATTTTAAAAATAGTTTTTAAGTTGTTTTACAAATATTAATAACGTGAAAATCAAGCATTGTGATATGAATCGAATGTCTTAAAAGCTTGATTCGTTTATATTAGATATTTAGTCCTACACTTAGCACTAAACATTAAGGGAACTCTTGCAATTCCTAAAGTTAAGAATATATGTTGATTCAAGGCAGGAAGCAATGCTGCCCTAACTTTTCTGGCTTCCTTGTTTTCTTTAGAGTAGTAATAGTTTGAGATCAACGAGTGGTAATAAATGTACAGGATTTAATACTCATATACGATCATTTTATTATCCTCAATAGTTGATTTATTGATTGTCATCCTTTTATCTTCTTTATAATCGTCAATCTAAGACAATTTTCTATTCATTGAGGATACTCTTGCTATTCTTAAAGTTAAAAATATATGTCGAGTCAAGATAGGAAGCAATACTGTAACGATCCGTAGATTTCAATAATTTAAAACTGTTAATTTAATAAAATTTTATGATGTAATATTGGAAGAAATAAAAAGATTGATGGTTTGTAAATGAAATATTAATTAGAATTAAAGGTAATAATGTTAATCAAAGTTGATTATTAACAATTTGAATGAAATTTCAAATAATTGAAATAATGAAAATTTTATGCTTAGTTATGAATTTAATATAAGAAATAATTGTGAATATTGAACTAACTAATGAAATAATATAATTTATGGTAATTGAATGAATACAATATTTTGTAAGTAATTAAAATAATTGGTTGAAATTAAACTTAAGTGTAATAGATCATGGACCAATGTTAATTTCATCCATTTGACAACAATAAATTGAATAATAGGATGAAAGTTTAATTAAATGTGATTATTGAAAATTTAATTTATAACTACTAAATTTATTTATATTGAAATTAATCATCGGAATTGGTGGAATATTCAATAAGAAATTAACATGGAAATTTGTTTTAAGGATAAAGAATTTGTAAGTAATCTAAAATGATAGAAAGGGTAAATAATAAAATTAGGATTAAAAAGGTGATTTAATTATTTAAATATTAATTTAATTTAATAATGTGAAAATAGCCATTTGGCCAATGACTCTGATTTAGACAAAACTAGTTTAATCGGATCTATAACGGTGAATTATTGTAGGATTTCAAGTTTCGTAGCGATCGGACTTGTCGTTTGATCGTACGGGCTCGAAACGCCTAGAAATTAATTAAATTGAAATAAATTTGAAATAAGTTGATTTTAGCATACTTTCTTCATACGATGAAATTAGGACTTGAAACCTATTCCATTGAGTTTAAAATATTTGAAAACATCTATTTTGATATATGGGTTGACCCATTTTCATTCCGGAGTCGAAAAGGGCTTTTTGGATCGTTATCGTTCTATTTTCCGAACCAATCGAGTCCAGTCATTTCTATTTTGTTCTTCCTATATATGCATCGTTATAAATCCTAGGTCAGTTCATATTCTCATTTGTTTGTACGTACATCTTCTTCTCAACTCCTCATTCCAATTGCAGACAAACAAATCCCAGTTCAATTACAAATCAAATTCCAAATCAAAAAAGTTCAAACTCCTCAAACAATATCGAATTATATATCATTCTGAAGCTCTTGACAAGCGCATCTTAGATTTGAAATTCGTTTTCCATCTGAACCTCTGTTTGTCCAAAAATTGAAGAATAGATCTCGACCATACATTACGTCGCGATCAAATTGGACCGATCAACGATTGGAGGTTATAGGGCTGTGGAGATCACTGCGCGCAGTTCATCGGTGTTGGTTGTTCGATGAGTTGACGGTTAGATTGTTGTGAATAAAGCGATTAGGTTTTGTTTTCTAGGGGTGACGGTGGTTGTTTTCGACAAAGATGGTCATGCCGATGGGATTCACGGGGTCAGGGGAGGTTCGTACGGGGGAGTCGGCGCCTCTGGTGACATCACGGCGGTGCTCGACTCGCCGTGGGTGACGCGATTCATCGCGTGGGTGTGGCGGTTGAACGATGAGGGTTTTGAATCAATACTATGTTGATGACATTGCGGCATCATGTTGGGTGAGGCTCTTTCTATTTTATTTTATTTTATTTAATCTTTTATTTCAAACGTTCTAACTCGAATAACTTTTGCATACGAGGTCCAATTCACGCATGGTTTTCTCCGCTAGGATTGTAGCGAAATTCTGGACATTTTAAGAACAAATTCCAAAACTGTTTGAATTTTGAATTAAAATTGGATTTAAATTCAAAGATGAGTGTTTTTAACCCACTTACGACTTCCAAAATTTCTTATATTTGTTAAATTTAATTTATGATGTGATTAGGAATTTATTTATGACTGTTTTAACCCACTTACAACTTCCAAAATCATCTCAGCTATTATGAATTTTTTTGAAATAAATTTTTATTTAATTTATTGTTGAATATAAATTGACAGTTAAATACTTGTTATTGATTATCAACTCTATATTGATATTTACTGATTGATTTGGATGATGAATGTGATGGATGTTAATTATTGATATTGGATGAATGGATGTTGTATTTTATATTGTTATAAACTGCGAGTTCACTATGGGTTGAAATGATACATACCCGAATGATCTATAGATTAAGGAAAAATCGTTATGGGTTGAAATGATAGACTCGAGCGATTTTATGGATGTTATTTATTTTGGGATTGCGGTTTGAAATGATATATAACCCTAAAGTTTTAAATTGCGGATTGAAATGATAAATATTAGTATCACTTGAACTTAGGGTAGAAAATTATATACGGACACCGGATTGGTTAAATTAAATGATTTTAAATCCTTAAATTTTTGAATTTAATTAAATGATATGTTGAAATAAAAATTTGATTATATAAATTGAAGTATTTTGGAAAAATCAAGTTTTATGTTGAATTGTGAATTGGTTTAAAAAGGAATTTCTTTAAGAAATTAAATTGGAAGTTTAAAGTTAAACTTCTATGTATAAATGAAATCCTATCGAAATTGAGTTATTGAAGTTGTGTGAAAATAGCCTTGAAATATTTTAGAATTGGAGTTTATTGAAACATTGAATTAAGGGTTTGGAATTTGGTTTGTTGATTTGGAAATTTGAAATGGTCCAAATATGTTGAAATGAAATGAATAGTTTAATTTGATATTGATTTCAAACTTATATTTTAATATAAACTATTTTAGAAATATATTATTTTAAAATTTATAATTATTAAGATTTTCAAGTTTATTAAACTATTTAACTAATATTAACTATATGAATTATTTTAATCTATTTTAAACCAATTTAATTTATTTAAAACTAATTAAACTAATTTATTTTATTTTAAATCTAATTAATCTATTTTTAAGCTATTTAATCTATTTTAATTATATTTAATCTATTTTAAATCTACATTAATTATTTATAACTATTTAAACTATTTTCTTCCAAATTCCAGACCAAGTAAAATGGATGGGTTTATATTCAAATTTCTCGATTTTAAAGTGAATATTGTCAATGATGTCATAACCTAAGTTGGGATTTAAAGTTATAACTAATTGAATATGATGATTTTGAAGTAAGGATTTTACCTATTTTGGAAGTATGATTTTTGATAGAAATCATTATTTTGGAAACGATAATGATTTGTAAGTGATATAGTTTTGAGAATACGATATAAATTGTGAATTTGACTTTGAAAGGAAATATAATTATCGAACTATGATTTCAAAGGCGAATATGATTTCGAAAGTAGGTAATGATTTCAAAAGTGATATGATTTGAATTGAATATGATATTTTGATATCAATTATGAAATGATTTTGGAAATATAAAAGAACCATATGGTGTGTAATAAGAAATTGGTTGTTAAAGAAACCAGGATCAGATATTTTCTTACTCTCTGCCAATACCGAAAACCACTTTGACAACTGTATGCACGGTGAAGATTTCAGAATGAAGTAGGATGGTGGCGATGATCCTAAAGGTATATTTTTATGGACCTTACTCCCGTGAGTTAGCATAAGGTGGCTAAAACAGGAGCAATTGACGTGCCAAGTGAGGTAGCTCCTCCGATCGGACACATTCCATTGATACTATATTTTGACTTTTGATTTATTTGGTGGCCACTATTCGATTTTACTCGGGAGTGTGTTTCGAGTTGGGCGGTAGTTGCGTCTATGCTTACCAATAGTCTGGAAGTGTAATTGGTATATCTACCTAGCATTGCCTTGTTGTGCCGTGTCACCTACCCTAGCGCGCCTTCTACGAGTTTTCTTTATGTCATACCTATGGAGTGCCCTCTGACAGTGTCCAGTATGGGCCAGACTACGGTACTTACAGATATGCAAATATATAAAATGTGTTAAAGTGGAAAATGTAAAGCCTTAGCGCTATTTTAATACTTTTACTTTACTGTAGACATATTATAACAGCGTATTGTACTACATAGTAGATAGTTTAACATATCCTTAGGAGGTGTGAATCCCGAACATCTCTTAAGTTACTACACTTATGTTAGACACTCAATAGGAGATGTCAAACCCCATAAACATCTCTGATGCCGCTTCACTCATATTTATTTGCTGATGATTTAACTTACATAAGAACTTTTAGTTCTGACTCGAGTGTTTTAACTTTTCAATTCGCTCGAGTCAGCTTGAGCATTTCAGGATTTGAAGACTTTATTTATAGAGGACAAAGATGAAGATTGTATTATTATTATTTACTATATTGCACCACTACATCACACTATTCTGCTGCATTGTTATTTATTTATCTCTGATATATGTAACTCTGATTCTGTGATTGTATAAGTATAATCAAATGTTTTATAAACAGCCTCATGAACTTTTATTTGATTATTATATTTTGTCATTCTACTGCAAGATTCTGTTTTTTTCTTTCTCTGCTTTTTTTATTTACGCCATAACAATCCGCCCTTCTATATGGTTTGAGTTCGCATGTGTGTTCGCTTAGAGCATACAAAAAGGCGGGTTGTTACAGTTGGTATCACAGCTTTGGTTTAGCAAAAACCTTAGCTTTATGGGGTCCGACTCTTTACTAATAGGGTAGTAATACCCAATGATGAGTCGCTGTGTGTATATATATGAGAGAGCGCATTTGTTAGTGTTATACAAGGTTTTTTATATTGTGTTAATTTGTTCCGTTTTGTATTTTAAATTCTGGTCGGTACATAGGACGCTATGACATCGATAGGGATTTCTAACACTTAATAGGGTAGACCAACACAATATTTGTTTTGAAATATAGGTAAATGAAATAATTTTACCTATTGTATTTTTTTATATATAAAATAATGATTTATAAATGATATATTTGGTTGTAGTATATTTGTTGTTAGATAGGGAAATTTATAAATATTGGTTAGAAATAAGACTTGAAAATTAAATAAATCAAAATTGGAAATTTAGAACTTAAGTTCTAGGGTTTTTGGAAATTTCTTTCGAATGATTTTAGAATATAATAATAGTATTATCAGAAGTATTTTCTGACATAAATATTTTAATATAAGTTGAAAGAATTGTTTTAAAGAAATTTTGGAAAAAGCTCTGTACTCCCCTTTTTGTCGCTAAAAAATAATTTCGATGATGAGTGCACGCATTGTCAACATTCGTTTTCAAGTTTCTAAATGGGAAGGCCATTGTAGTAGTCATACTGCAGATTTATTTTGATAAACAAATATAACTTCTAAATTGTTTTAAATATAATTGGATATATAAGTTGTAAATATATACATTTATATATTGTTTTTAAATGATTTGAAATGGAACCTAGTATTTAATTCTTAAGTTTCTATTAACTAATAATTTCCATTGTTAAAGTGAAATGGAATGTAACTAATTAATAATTGAAACCTCTAAATGAAATAAGAGAATAAATGCTAGGTTATAAATGAAATTATAAGAAAGTTGAAATTTGTAACCTATAAAACAAAGGATATGATTATTGAACATTAAGTTGATTAAAAGAAATAAGATAAACTTGTGTAACTTTCAATTACATCATTAAAAGCATATATATAGCTTACCATATTAAAAGTTGTAATGTTTAATAAGAAAATGTAATGGAAATTGTACAAGTAAAACTTGAAGTAATGAAAGTATTCAATGCAATTCTTTAATAAATAAGAATTTGATGTTGTAGTCGTTATAAACTTAAGTTATGATTGAAATGTTACTATAATAAAATGTGATCAAAAGTTGGTATTGTAAGTAGATGTGTATAAACTTAAGTTAATGACTTGATATGCTAAGTAATTGAATTGAACATGAATACTATAAATAAATGAAATGTAAACAAAAAAAATTAAGTAATGAATGAATGAATGTAATAGAATAAAAAGAAAGTGACATGATATGAATAAATGAAAATGAATTTTTGTAAGTGATAAAGTAAAATAAATGAAACAAACACTGAATGAATGAATGGGAATAAAATTTTGTAAGAAATAAATGTAAACATAAAGAGATTAATCACTGAATGAAGAAAAAAAATGAACGAGCAAAAAATCTTGTGAAATTTTTTATGAGAATAAATTTACATAATGTTAGAATCTGTTGTTTTTTTAGTTTATAGATTGTTTGGGAAATGATACTTCTAATTGTTTGGATGTATGAACAATCTATTGAATTTTATCTAAGACTGTTGAGTAAATGGTATACTTAGTATTTATTCGTCATTCTATGTGATTAAAAGTGTCCTAACTCGAACAAACTATTATTTTTTGGTTGATGTAGATGATTGATTTATACTGACTTCATATGATGATTGTATGTTGTGGTTGCAAGTGATTGTTGTTTATATTGATTTGTTTTGTTAGTCGTTGAAACAAATTTAAATATTTCATTTTGTATGATTATTAACTCCTTTTGGATTATATGAGTGAATTACATGTTATGGAAGCAATTACTATTGCTTTTGGTTTTATAAAATAAGCGTTATTTACCCGACAAATAAGTACATTTTCGAATTACGGTTTTATAGCAATATTATATTGTTTTCCCACTGTTGGGATATATTATCTTGGAAATATATGATATATTTTCTTATTATTGATATTATAATTTCTCCCGAGCCTCTCCGTACAATGGAGACTCCACCGAAATGTTTCGTAAATTTTGGACTTAGAAAATTTTATGAAATATTTTCCAACTTTTATAACTTGAGTATAAAAGGATTTAATGGTTATTAGTTGATTTATTTATCAAAAATATTTAATTTTGTAAATTTATGTGTTATACAATTTAATATTTTGAATAAGATATATTGACTATTTAATTTTCTTTTCCCTTCTTTTTCCTTTCCGGGGACGAAAAGTTTTGAGTAGGGAAGAGTGTAACGACCCGTAGATTTCGATAATTTAAAATTGTTAATGTAATAAAATTTTACGATGTAATATTGGAAGAAACAAAAAGATTGATGGTTTATGAATTAAATAATAATTAGAATTAAAGGTATAATGTTAATCCAAGTTGACTATTAACAATTTGAATGAAATTTCAAATAGTTAAAATAATGAAAATGTTATGCTTGGTTATGAATTTAATATAAGAAACAAATGTGAATATTGAACTAACTAATGAAATAATATAATTTATGGTAACTGAATGAATTCAATATTATGTAAGTAATTAAAATAATTAGATGAAATTACATTTAAGTGTAATAGATCATGAACCAATGTTAATTTCATCCATTTGAAAACAATGGATTGAATAATATGACGAAAGTTCTATCAAATGAGATTATTGGAAACTTAATTTATAACTAATGAATTTATTGAAATTGAAATTAAACATTGCAATTGGTGGAATATTCAATAATAAATGAACATGGAAATTTTTTTTAAGGATAAAGAATTTCTAAGTAATCTAAAATGATAGAAAGGGTAAATAATATATTCGAATTAAAAAAGTGATTTAATTAATTAAATATTAATTTAATTTAATAATGTGAAAGTAGTCATTTTGGCCACTGACTCGGATTTAGACAAAACCAGTTTCATTAGATCTGTAACGGTGAATTACTATAGGATTTCAAGTATCGTTGCGATCTAACTTGTCATTTAATCGTACGGGCTCGAAACGCCTAGAAATCAATTAAATAGAAATCAATTGAAATCAATTTGAAATAAGTTTATTTTAGCATAACTTCTTCATACGATGGAATTAGGACTTAAAACATGTTCCATTAAGTTTAAAATATTTGAAAACATCTATTTTGATATATGGGTTGACCCATTTTCGTTCCGGAGTCAAAATGGGCATTTTGGATCGTTATCGTTCAATTTTCCAAACCAATCGAGTCCATTCATTTCTATTTTGTTTTGCCTATATATATATATATATATATATATATATCATTATAAACCCTAGGTCACTTCTTATTATCATTCGTTTGAACGTACATCTTCTTCTCAACTCTTCATTCCAATTGCAGCAAACAATTTCCAGTTCAATTTCAAATCAAATTCCAAATCAAAAAAATTCAAACTCCTCACATAATATCGAATTGTATATCGATCTGAAGCTCTCGACAAGCGCATCTCAGATTTGTAATTTGTTTTCCAATCTGAACCTCTGTTTGTCCAAAAATTGAAGAACAAATCTCAGCCATACATCGTGTCGCGACCAAATTGAACCGATCGACGATTGGAGGGTACGTGGCTGTGGAGATTGCTGCCCACAGTTCGTCGGTGTTGGTTGTTCGATTAGTTGACGATTAGGTTGTCATGAATAATTCGATTAGGTTTTGTTTTCTAGAGGCGGTGGCGGCTATTTTCGAAAAGATGGTCGTGCCGATGGGATTCACGGGGTCGGGGGAGGTTCGCGCGGGGAAGTCGATGCCTTAGGTGACGTTGGGGCAGTGCTCGGCTCGCCATGGGTGGCGCGATTCATCGAGTGGGTATAGCTGTTGAATGATGAGGGTTTCGAATCCAAACTATGTTGATGACGTGGCGGCATCATGTTGGGTGAGGCTCTTTCTATATTATTTAATTTAATTTTTGATTTCAAACGTTCTAGCTCGAATAACTTTTGCATATGAGGTCCAATTCACACATGGTTTTCTCCTCTAGGATCGTATCAGAATTTCGGACATTTTGACGTTAGTTTGGACAAATTCTGAAACTGTTTGAATTTGGGTTTAAATTGGATTTAAATCTAATTTAAATTCAAAGGTGAGTGTTTTAACTCACTCATAACTTCTAAAATTTCTTATGTTTGTTAAATTTAGTTTATGATGTTATTAGGAATTTATTTATGAATGTTTGGTACATTTTGAATCATCATCTCAGTTAATATGAATTTATTTGAATTAAATCATTATTTAACTTATTATTGAACATAAATTGCTAGTTAAATGCCTGTTATTGATTATCAGTTCTATATTGATATTTATTGATTGATATGGATGATGATTGTGATGGATGTTGATTGTTGATATTAGATGAATGGATGTTGTATTTTATATCATTATAAACTACAAGTTCACTATGGGTTGAAATGATACATACCCAAATGATATATAGACTAAGAAAAAAATCATTATGGGCTGAAATGATAGACTCGAGTGATTTTATGGATGTTATTTATTTCGGGATTGCTGTTTGAAATGATATTTAACCGTAAAATTTAAAATTACGGATTGAAACGATGAATATCTGTATCACTTGACCCTAGGGTAGAAAATGATATATGGACACCGGATTGGTTAAATTAAATGATTTTAAAATCCTTAAATTTTTGTATTTAATTAAATGATATTTTGAAATAAAATTTGATTATATAAATTGAAGTATTTTGGAAAAATTGTGTTTTATGTTGAAATGTAAATTGGTTTAAGAAGGAATTCTTTAATAAATTAAATTAGAAGTTTAAAGTTAAACTTTTATGTATAAATGAAATTCTATCGAAATTGAGTTATTATAGATGTTTGAAATTAACCTTGAAATATTTTGAAATTGGATTAATCCGAATTGATATTTAGAACATGGATTGAAACGATATGAAATTCAATAGTTTATTGAAATGTTAAATTGAAAGGTTTGGTGTAACGATCCCCTTTTTATGCCAAATTTAATTTAGTAATTAATATAAATTTTCGAATTAATTTGTGAAATTAATTTGAATTTTTCCAAAACAAATAAGAGATGCGTTTGATTATATCTATATATAAATAGATTATAAATAAAATTTTGATTTGAAATTCAAAAATAAAATATCTTAAAAAGAAATTAGACTTAAAAACTCTATATTTTAAAAAATAACATGTGTATATATATATATATGTACGTATGTATGTATGTATGATTTTTATTTAGTGCATAATTAGATTTTAAATCATTTTCTTTAAAGTTATATAAATTTAAATAAAAGTTAAAGTATAAAATATATAAAACATAAAAACATATATAAATATAAAACTAAATATAATATAATATAAAAATATTATTAACATGCAAATTTACAAATGTAGGTATTATAACATGAAGTTTAACAAGTGTAACTATTTTATCATGCATAATTACAAGTTTCGTGATTTTCTTTTATTTTTAAAAAATAAGTGAACAATAATATATATACATCATCCACCTTCGCTTCCCATTTTTCTTTTCATTCAAAAATTTATTCAAAACAAAAACCCAAGAAAGAAACAAACCAGAAAATAAAAATATAAAACAAGTTCAGTTCATCTCAAACCTGAATAAAAGCAAAAGATCAAATCATCTCAAACAAGATTTCAAATCAAAGAAAGGTTTAGATCAAAATCAAAGCATTTCTAGTTTTCAAACAATTTCTAGATCAAAGTAAAACAAGCTCCGCTCTCTATTTTCAAAATAAAGGTGAGTAAACAACTTTTTAAATCTATTATATATGGATTAGAATGTGATAATCCTTGAAGTCTGATGTGAAATATGCTTTGCATGATGGTGTAAATATGATTTCATGTATATATGAATAGTGATATGGGTGTGCATATCTGGGAACAGGCAAATATGCCTCTGTTCTTGATTACAGATTTCAAAACCTATTTAAAATCCAAAATCTCTTCCTATGATTCTTTTTAGTGTTTAAGATATAAATAAAATATGTTTGTATAATCAAGATCCAAGTTTTAAAAATAGTTTCAAGTAAAATTTGAAGGTAGTTTTGACTGGGAAGAAGATATACAGTAAAACTCAAAAGTATGTCAAAATTCGAGTGTCATGTTCTTGATTCACCTATATCGTCCAACACATCTTCGAGAACCATGATTTTTAAAAATAAATTCAAGATTTTCAAATTTTTTTTTGAGTGAGGAATCTCGAGTTGAACAGGGATTGAGTTTTTGGCGATTTCTGGTGATCGGCGAGGAGTTGGTAGTCGTGGTCATGGCTGGAGGAAGCTTGTGCGTTGGGGACAACGAGAAAAATACACGGTGGCTTTCTCAACCACCATGGTGGCCGGACAACGAGGGTTTAGGGTTTAATGATCTATTTTAGTCGATGTTGAAGTCGAGGCAATTGCGATGACAAGGGTGAATCAGACTCAACCGGAGGTGGGCGGAACGGTGCGTAGGTCTGAGGCAATGCTTTGGTCGGATGGCGAGTGATCAAGTGGCCGGAGGTGGCTACGCCAGATGATTCTTGGATGATCAGGTCCAATCCAGTGGAGTTCGATGTTGCTCTATTTCGAGTTCGTCATCAATTCAAGGATCTAGGTGGTCGGAAACTTAAAGTAGATCGTCGTCGACGTGCTGGAGGTGGTCTCGATGGTTGGAGCTACTTCGATCACATGTACATGTGCACATGTATCAGGTTTGGGTGTTGCTGTGTTTGGATGGAAGAAGGGGTTGTCTCGGAGTTGTACTCGAGGAAGGGAAGGATTTGCTCAAGTATGGTGTCGAGTGAATTCGTATGGGTTTAACATATTTTTAACAAATTTAAATTTTAAATCAAAAAAAAGAAAAAAGAAAAAGGGCTCAGGCTGGACTTAGGAAAAATTGCATTTGGCTCGGGTTGGCACATGGGTTAGGCTTGGGTAAGTTGTAGAAGCAGTTTAAAACTTTAAAATAAATCAAGTTTAAATAATTTCTTCATTAATTCTTTTTAAATAATAATTGCTTATTTAAGTTTGAGATTAGTTAAAAGGTTTTAAAATAAATTATTTTAAATTAATTAAATTCAAGCTATTTTATTAAATGTCTTTTATTTGTACTTAATATTTAAGTTTATTTAAATAAATTTAAATGGTATAATTAAATTGTTAATTAAGAAGATAAATGTTTTTTAATTATTAATTAACTTAAAAGTCTTAAGTTAATTTGTGGGTTAATAATAAATTTATTTCAAAGGTTTATTAAATAGGATTAATATAATAATTGAGTAATTAATTAAGATAAAAGGTTTATCTTTAATTAATTAAACCATTTAACTTAATTAATTAAAGGATAATTAATCAATGTAATTAATTAAGGATAATTAATTAATGTAATTAAAGGATAATTACTTACTGAAATTAATTAAAGGTAATTAATTAATGTAAGTAATAAAAGGATCATTAATTAATGTCAGTGGTTAAAGGTTAACTAATTTGTAATTAATGTTAATTAATTAATAATTAAGGTTAATTAATTAATAATTAAAGGTTCTCTAATAGGGACCCCTCCATCTTTAATTTCTTTTCCCGCTGACCCATCCCATCCCACTTCTTCTCTTCAACCTTGTCCTTCATCCCCTATCCTTGTACCTCCTTCTGCCACCACCGTTCCAGTTCTGCCAGTCACAGTCCCTTCTTTCATCCCTTGTCCAGACACTGTTCCCTTAGTCTCTGCCTCATATGTCGAAGCTTCCTCTGTTCTTCCTAAGTCTTCAGCTCCGATTCTCTCATCTCCATCTTTGCTCCCTCAAACACATTCTCAACTTGCTTGGAACTCTCTGTTCAAAGCCAAACCCAATAATGCTGGTAAATATGTTCCACGAGACATCCAACTTGTGTATAATGGAGATGCTATTGTGCCTCCTGCTGAAGTTGTTAAGGCTGGAAATACTATGTGGAAAGAATACCTTGTTGGTTTTTTTCTTGATAACCCAATACCTTAATCTATAGTACTGTAGTACCTTAAAAAGGCATGGAAATTAAAGGGCTCTATAACTGTTAAATCAGATGAGTTCCTATTCTTTTCAAGTTCTCTAATGAGGAAGGTAGGAAAAGGATATTTGAAACTGACCCAGTTGTGATGAAGAATAAACTTTTTATAGTGAAGTCTTGGAATGAAAATATAAAAAATAGTTGTAGTAGCATCATAGTTGTTCCTGTTTGGATTAAGCTCTCTAATATTCCCTTCTATGCATGCTCGCCATTGGGTATTAACTGGTTAACATCAAAGGTTGGAAAACTTCTTTGTATGGATGCTTCAACAGAAAAATCTGAACGTATCTCATTTGCTAAATGCTTATTTGAAGTATATCCAAAGCATGATTTTCCTGAAAACTTTACAGTTAAATTGCTTGATGGATCTGACCAGTTGTGAATGTCGATTATTTATGGAAACCAAAAATTTGCACAATATGTAAGGAATTTGGGAATTTGGTAAATAGTTGCAAGAAAGTTGAAGGTGAAGGAAATGTTAATCTATGTGAAAATTATGTGCAACAAAAAAATAGTGACGTGGATCAGAATAAGATAAAGAAAGGGAAAAACATGGTCAAGCAAGACAAAGTGAAGCAAGTCTGGCAAAATGTTAATAACAATAGAGGAAAAAAAGAATTATACGTGAAGAATTGGAAGACACTTTATTGAAAATGCCAAGTGAAAAGGAAAAATCTGCTCCAAATGGAAATGAGGAAAATAAAATTAAACTTGGTGTAGGGAATAATATTCAGAGTGTCGACCAAGCTTGTACTGTTATCGCTCATAACAAGTACAATTTGCTTCAAACTGAAGAGTATGAGCAAGGCATATTGGAAATTTTAGACGTGGAGGAAGGTGAAATTACTAATGAGGTGAATAGTGAAGTACAACATAAGGATTCTTCCTTGAATAACATTACCACTGTTGAAGGTAATGAATTTGGAAGTAAAATTCATACTTCAATTAATGTGGTACAGCATATGACTATAAATGCTAAAACTAATTGCAGTAACAAGGAAGTTGGTATTGATACTACTGATGTGCATGTACATGGTGATACTCTTGTATCAGATTTTGACAGTAGCTTGTGCAAAACTTTTGAGACTCAAGTAACACAATTAATTACTACTATGCACATATCTAATGTGGATGAGCATACACCAGTACCTCCACATTATAATTTTTCAACTGAGTTGCCAGGTTGGCCATTATGCATCCCTTCCCCTGTACTACAAACTGTTTCACCTCCTGAAGCTTCCATCTTTAATTCTTTAATCCCTGATCCGACCTCCCCCCATCTCTGCCACATAGGCAAATTGAAACAAGATCTCTTTCTGCTAAGAGAAGAAATAAATCCACCTTACCTCAGTAACTATTTAATGAATAAAAAAATTGCTTCTTGGAATCTCAGAGGTGCCCACTGCAATTTGAAACTTGATCAGGTAAAAAGTCTTATCTCCATGTATGATATATGTCTCTTTGGTATGCTTGAAACTAAGCTCAATCAAACTTTATCCATTAAGGCTGCTGCATATATTAACCCAATCTGGGCCTTCCACCATAACCTTGATTCTGCTACATACGGTAGAATTCTTGTTATCTATGATCCTGCTGTGTTGACTTTATCTCCAATTCCAAAAACTAGACAATACATGCACTTTCGTGTCCTTGATTCACAAACTCAAACTTCCTTCTACATCACTTTTTTATATGCTGACAACTCTGTTTTATCCAGGATTATATTTTTTAATTCCTTGCCTCCTCTTAGACAATCGCTTCATCCCTGGGTTGTTTTGGGAGATTTCAACTCCTGTTATGACTATAATGACAAATTTGGTGGAACTCCTCTTATCCCTGGAGATCTTGCACCTTTCAATCTTGCTATATATGAGTCTGACTTAACCTTGGTTAACAAGTCAGGAGCTAAATATTCTTGGAACAACAGAAGTCGTAGTGGTGTTCGTACCTTCACAACAATTGACCATGCCTTTATTAACATCCAAGCTCTCAATTTTTGGCCTTCCCTGTCTATTTTTCTTCCTCAACCCATACTGTCCAACAACACTCCATTGATTTTAACTCTTGGTCACCATTTAAGAAGAGAAAAGACATGTTTTAAATTTTTTAATGCTTGGGTTAAGCATGACCACTTTCTTGTATTGGTTTCTCAAGTTAACTCTGAATTTAATTGCTTTGGTAATCCTGTGTACAAGTTTTGCAAGAAGATAAAATGCATCAAACAAGCGATCAAACCGTGGCTACTGCCACCTTTGGTACTGGCAGCCTGCTTTTTACCACCCTAAAGGAACAGCTGAAGAGATATCAAGACAATATGATGGAGCATCCAGAAGATGAGAATGCTGCTGCTGAAGAAGGAAAATTATTCAGGGAGGTTAATAATGCTCTTAACTTGGAAGCAAGTATGAAAAGGCAACAATTGCATAATTAATGGATTGATGAAGGAGACAAGAACACAAAGTTCTTTCATGATTCATTAAAGGTTAAGTGTGCTAGAGATAATAATTTTAGCATTTATGATGAACATGGTTCTCTATTTACTACTACAGATTTTGTTGACAAAGCGTTTATAGATTGCTTCTCTAATTTGCTTGGCAACTCTAATGGGTTCATTCCAGATTTAGATCAAATCTCTTCTCTTGTCCTGCCATGTATATCTCTTTAGGAAGCTGCTACACTAATTAAGCCTGTCACTGATGAAGAAATAAAGTCTACCCTCTTCTCTATGAATCAACAATCTTCTGGTGGGCCTGATGGTCTTAATGTAACCTTCTTTATAACTACTTGGAGTGTGCTAGGCCATGAGTTCTGTCAAGCAATTCATAATTTCTTTTTCAAATGCAAGTTATTAGGGGAAGTCAACTGCACTAACATTGCTTTAATTCCTAAAGTCACTCCACCTACCAGTGTGTCCTCCTTCAGGCCTATTTCATGTTGTAATGTTGTTTACAAATGTATCACTAAAATTCTTTCTTCTCATCTAGTCAGTGTAATGCCATCTGTTGTTTCTAGCAACCAAGGTGCTTTGATTCCTTCCAGAAATATTCTAGATAATGTCCTTCTTGCTCAAGAATTATTAAAAGGTTATAGTAGAGGAAATGTGTCACCTACTTCTGCTCTTAAAATTGATACATCCAAGGCCTATGACTCTATACACTGGGCATCTATTGTTAGGATAATGGCTGCGATGGGATTTCCAAAAAAATTGTGTCTTGGATATATGTGTGCATTTCCACACCATCTTTCTCTGTTGTAATAAATGGTAGACCTGTGGGTTATTTCAGAAGTAAAAAGGGTATACGTCAAGGTGATCCTATATCTTCTTATTTATTTCTGTTGGTCATGGAAGTATTTACTGTTATAAAGACTAGATATTCTCAAAAGATTATCAAGTATCACCCTTAGTGCTCGCATCATCAAATAACTTCTATTATGTTTTCTGATGACGTTATGTTGTTTACCAAGCCTGAGTTTCCCTCCTTGAGTGGATTATTAGAGGCTCTGTAGTCTTTCTATCGAATGACTAGCCTTTCAATAAACCAAGCCAAATCTTCCATGCTAGTTGCAGGTGTCAGTGATGTTCTTGCTGCTGCTTTATATCAACATGTTGGTTTCTCTTGTATGGATACTGATATTAGGTATCTTGGTCTTCCCTTAATTTCTAAAAGAATAACAAATGCAGACTGTTTACCCCCAATAAAATTAATTTTGTCATGTCTGCATTTGCTAATAGGCATTTGTCACAAAGTGGAAGGCTAGTTCTTATTAAATTAGTCGTTTTTTCTTCTCTTGTCTATTGGGCCCGTACTCTAATCCTTCCTGCCAAGCTTTTGCATCTTGTTAGGTCTTCCATGAATAGATATTTTTGGACTGGGAGTATTCACAATAGGAAGTTGTTTCCTTGCTCATTTTCAAAATTTGAGACTTCTTTGAAACTGGGTGGGCTTGGAGTTATTAATGCAAGGAAGTGGAATATTGCAGCGATTAGTAAACATTTTGATGACCTTATCAATAAGAGAGAAATTTTATGGGTGAATTGGACATGGCAATACAACATAAAGAATAGATATTTTTGGTGTATGCGTATACCTCAAAATTGCAGTTGGAATTGGAGAAATATGTTGAAACTAAGAGATGTTTACCTACCTATGATACAATATCAAGTTAATACTAATTCTAGTGTTAGTTTTTGGCATGATCCATGGGTAAGTAAGGGTAAGATCCTATCCGAAGTGTGTGATCATTCTCAGATTGTTCAATCTGGAATACACTATGATGCTAAGGCCGATGATTTCTTACATGATGGAAAAATGCAGATGCCATACAATAGTAATCAGATGATCAGGCAGTTATGGAGTGATATACAACATAACTTCTTCTCTGCTAATCAACTTGTTTCTGTAGCTTGGGACATGAAGCCTCACTCTATAAAAAGTGTTTACAAACATGTATCTGCTAATACACCATTGCCTGCTTCAAGGTTCTCTGTTATCTGGACTAGTGACTCTGTTCCTAAAGATAATTTGATGATGTGGAAAGTTATTAGCCATGCTTTGCTCACAAGAAGTGTATTGAACAAGTACGGTTTGGCTTGTTGTGCTCAGTGTGTGTTTTGTGAGTTGAATGAGGAAACTACTGAACACCTATATTTTGATTGCCCGGCTCTAAACTTCATGTTGTTTAGAATTAGTTGCATTACTGGGTTTACCTTATCCTCTGCTAATTCTAACATTGATTGGAGTATTATTTATAAAGCTACAAAATGGAGTAATGATGGAGCAAGAGTGTTGGCAGTTTGCTTGAAAATATATTTGAGTGTTATTTTGAAAGAAAGTAATGCTATAGTGTTTGAAAAACAGAGAAAGAATCTTGAAGTGCTTTGGTATGAAGTAAGGTCTGTACTTTCAGGCAATTGAAGAACAGTAAAGACCTTACCCTGATGAATTGATTCACAGTTGGGCATGCTAGTTTGTTGTTTTTCCTATGTATTTTTCTTTGTTTTTTTTCTGTTTTCCTTTTTGCTTGGTTCAGGCATGATTGTACATTTTTATTATGCTACAATAAAACTGGCAGGGGACCAGTCAACCCCGCTGGCTTTACCCAAAAAAAATTAAAGGATTAATTAATTAATAATTAAAGGATAATTAATCAGTAATTAAAGGATAAATAATTAATTAAGGATGATTAATTAATTTTATTAATTAATTAAAATGGTCTGTAATTACTTAATGAAGCAGGGTTAGGTGATTAATTCATAAGTAATTAATTTATTTTGAGTTAATTAAATTAATTATAATTATGGGATTAATTAATCTTGCTTATGGATGATTATTGTATAGAATGTTTGGAATGATTAATATTTATAGTATATTAATCTATGATGTTCTGTGATGTGCAATGCTTTGGATTGAGTTGTGATAAATATTTATCTGTGATGAATTTCTATGTGAATATAATGTTCTGCATTGAATTATAAAAGATAGATCTTTTGTTTAAAAGAACTAAAAATTGAAATTTTTTTAAACCATTCAAAAAGAAAGGTTTTGGGAAATAAGTTGCGACTTAACTATGATCCAAATGTATCCACATGTTTTTAAAATAAGAACTCATTATTCGAGAAGGCTGGGGGAGGACATTAAGTCAAAAAACCCATTCCGAATAATGATACGACGTAATGGAATTGCATTTGAAGACGGTGGTTGCAGACTGGGTATTTTCGAGAACGAAAGGATTGCCTATTGATTGTCTCTACACCGAGTTGCTCCAGTATAGAGATTGCCCTATGTGATGGGGAGTCCAGTCGAGATTGGGAATATTCGGATTTGCAAGGACTTCTTTCCTTAATTGGAAAAAGTGCCTTCGGTTCCATTCAGACTCAGGATGGACTTGTATGGATGTATGTCTGACATTACACTTTGAGATATAAAGCTGGTTTCTATCAGATACATCTCTTTTTGGTGGCGGAGAATTTATTTTCTTAGCTTAACACCCTTTTATGAGACGTACGAGCTCAGAGGTTATGTAGTTGATGGTTACTAGTGATATATTCCCAATTTGGTAATGTGGCATGCTAAGTGCTGCGCATTGGTTGATCGAAGCATGGATTTTGTGTAAAGCGTAGCTTGTGGGACGAGACTTCATCGAACCTTAGACCCTGGAAATGGTCGAAACAGGAAGGATGGGCAAGGTTATGGGGTTCGCGACTCTCACGGTATGTGTATTTCCTTCTTGATAAAAGTGGTATTCTGGTATGGAGCCCAGATATTTTACTTACGTGGTTGTCGGAATTTATGGAGCCTCGGATAAAGGTCGGTTACGACCTGGGGATGGCATACTCGTGACAGTTAGTTACCTAGTTACAGAGGTAACCCGGCCTTGTGTTGGCAGAGATCTGGTTAGATTCTCGGAACGTCCCTCCAGAGGCGTAGCCATTCGGATAAAGGAAGTTCCTTAACCTTGGCCATTTGTTGGAAATCCAAACAAACAAACGAGCCCCTTACAGTTTTAGTTGTAGAACCTGCCATTTAACATGGTAGCTATAGTAGGCATACTATAATGGTACGTATGATGGCTAAGATTAATATTATATTTTCGAAATGTTTTCCACACTATGCACTAATAATAATATCAAAAGGATTTTCGCATATCAAGCTTGTTTGACAACTATAAGGTGAAACCTCCCCATGTGTGCGATTGCATTTGAGTGTGTGCAGGGAGACCTTATGGTAGTTTCATTTCAAAAATCATGAACAGATTTCTTTTTAGTTCTTTTTGTACAAATAAATTTTTTTATGTTTACTCACACCATTCCCACGACAGATTCAGAGCATATTGTTCCCTTTTCTAAACTTTCGATGCCTCCTAATTTTCCACACGGGCAGCCTAGAGTCAGGTTATCAGTTGGTTTTGGAGCTAGTTCAGATAGTAGATGTAGATTTTGGAAGTCTTTAAAGCTTTTGGGTTTTGAGCTTTTTGGTTTGGACTTTGGAGCTTTGGAATGAAGATGCAATATGTTGGACTCGCTCTCTCTCTCTCGTCGAAGACCCTATTGATGATCTTTTCCCTCTGTTGATGTCGTATTCCGCTGTTGTGTTGTATATATTGGCTCTGATGTTGTTGGTCGTTTGTTGTAGAATGTTGTAATCCATGTTGTGTATCAATGAAAATCATTTTTGTTCCGCTTTGTTGCTATCATCTAATGTGTGATAGCTCCAGCGAATCGATTTCCAACGTTTGAATCTCCGGCATTTGAACACGAGTGATGTATTGGATGTCGATTTTGGAAGGTTAAAGCACCGGGTCGTCACATTTGGTATCAAAGCTAAAGGTTGAGTAAGAACTTTAGCTTTGGAGTATAACTCGTTAGATGACTCATTAGAGATAGGGTTAGAAATGCCCTAGAATGAGTACATTCCCTAAGATATCTCGTCTGTATGCCTAAATCAATTTTCCTACTATTTACAGATGGTGAGAATGAGTGCAAGAAGAGGACGAGGTAGGGGAATTACCACTACAAATGGTCGAGACCCTGCAACAATAGCAATGGAAGGAGCAGCTCTTCCCATCCAACCCCAGCCAAATCTGGTAGAGTTATATCGGAGTTTCTCAAGACTTAGGGGAAACCATTCAAAGGCGTAGAGACTATTATAGAAGCGTAAGCTTGGATTCGATCTTGTGAGAGGATTTTTAAAGGATTGAAATTGGATGATGATCAAAAGAGGTTGATGGCTTCCTGGCAGCTCCAGGAAGAAGCTTTGGCATGGTGGGAGACCATTATTTGGCATAATATGAGGATGAGTTTACATAGGACAGATTCAATCAAGTATTTGAGCAGCACTATATGCCTTCCGCTGGTATTTCCAGGATGTATCAAGAGTTTACCGATTTGAAGCAAGGAAATCAATCTTTTAAAGAATACTTAAATAAGTTTAATGAGCTATCCCAGTTTGGACCTAAATTGGTGAATACCCATCTTAAGAAGATGAGAGGATTATTAAAGGGATGAACAAGAAGTTTCATGAAAGGATGACAGGCCATGTGAAGGATCCTTTTGCTGATTTGGTAGACATGGGATATAGATATGCCACCTTAGATAAATAAGAGATTCCAGAAGAGAAAGGAAGCAGAAGTAATCCAAATCGGAAGAAGAGGAAGTTTGGAGGAAAGAAGCCTTTGGAAGGTAAAGAAAAGAAGAATACTCAGGAGAACAAGGCAAAGAACGTTACCTGTTTCAACTGTTTGGAGAAAGGTCATTACTCAAGTAGTTGCAAGAAGCCCAAAAAGCAAGGGAAGAAGGATCAACCTAAGAAGTCAGGGAATGCTACTATTGTCATAAGCTAGGACACATAGTTAAAGAATGCCCGACAATGAAGCAGGCCCAAGTAGCAAAGGCATATGCAATCAAGAATGACCCTTCAACCTCAGGAGCTGATAAAGGAAAAGGAGTTTTGGAAGGTAATCTTCTTATTTATGATAAAATTATTAGAGTTCTATTCGACACTGGAGCTATGCATAGTTTTATTTCCCAATAAACCGTAGAAGAGTTAAATCTTGAACCCGAATTTGTAGACGAACCTATTTGTGTGAAGAACACGGTGGGAGGCCCTGCGAATCTTTGTTTACGTTGTAGAAAAGTTCCTATTTCATATTCTATACATCAGTTTCCTATAAGTCTTTTCATTCTTGACTTTGATGAATTTGAAATTTCACTTGGAATGAATTGGTTAACAAAATATGAAGCTAAATTAGATTGTATCAATAGAACGATTTCGGTCAAAACCAAATTTAGGAATTTTGTTGTGATTTCTTGTGATGATCCAAGTCCAAAGAGGGATAAGCTAATGTATACTTTAGGGTATCCCAACCTGAGTTTAGAATCCATAACTATTGTTCGAGAATTTCCTAACGTATTTGAAGAAGTTAAGTCTTTGCCTCCGCGTAGGGAAATCGATTTAGAATTGACTTGGTTATGCCCGTCCAGTTGTGCGTGCAAGTCGTAGGATGGCACCAAGGGAACGAGTGGAGCTAATTAAGCAAACCCAAGATTTACCGGAGAAATGATTTATACGACCTAGTCGTTCCATTTGGGGTTCGGCTGTGGTATTTGTAGCCAAGTCCAATGGATCTTTGAGATTATGCGTAGATTATCTTGAACTTAATAAGTTAACCCTTAAGAATAAATTTCCTTCGCCCTGAATCGATGATCTGTTCGATCAATTGCATGGTGCTCGATTCTTTTCCAAGATGGATCTAGCCCAAGGATTCCATCAGAGAATCGCGGAAGATTGTATTCATTTGACTGCTTTTAGGGGTTTGGATACATTCTACAAATGGTTAGTTATGCAATTCAGACTAAACAATGCCCTTGTATATTTCGTAGACCTGATGACTTGAGTATTTCGTGAAGTGTTGAATAAGTTCGTTTTCGTATTTATTGATGATATTCTGATCTATTCCAAAACTGAAGAAGATCATGCCGAACACTAAAGATAGTTTTGGAAATATTGAGGAGGAATATTCTTTTTGCCAAGTTTTCTAAATATCATTTTTAGGTAAAATAAATTAGATTTCTGGGACACATTGTAATAGAAGAAGGAATTTCTGTAGACCCAGGTAAGATTTCTGCTATCCTAGATTGGAAGCAACCAACAACTCCAAAAGAGGTCAGAAGTTTTCTAGGATTAGCTGGATACTACCGAAAGTTTGTCCAGGATTTCTCTAAGTTAGCCAGTCTATTGACTAAGCTGGCTATGAAGAATGCCAAATTTATTTGGACTCCAGAGTGCAAGGAAGCTTTTTTGAAAGTGAGAAAAGGTTGACCATTGCTCCCGTTCTTACTATTATTAACGAGAATAAAGGTCTATTTGTCTACACAAATGCGTGTGGTGAAGGTGTGGGTTCTGTTCCAATGCAAGAGGGTAGAGTGATTGCCTACACGAGTAGACAATTACGATCACATGAGAAGAACTACCCGACCCACGATCTTGAACTTTTGGCAGTTATCTTTGCTTTGAAAATCTGGCGTCATTATCTTTTGGGTGAAAATTTTGAATTGTACACCGACCATAAATCTTTGAAATACCTCTTTACCTAGAAGGATTTGAGCCTAAGGCAGCAACATTTGTTGGAATTCCTAGCGTCATACGACCTGGATATTCAGTATACACCTGGTAAAGACAACATGGTAGCTGATGCTTTGAGTAGAAGACATGCTTTTCTTACTTATCTTGTTATCACCCCAACTATTCTTGGGAAGATAGCTAGTAAAAAAAGAAGACAAGTTTCTTTAAGAAATTTATGGGAGAATACATCAAGGTGAAGATTCCAGCTTTCAAATCGATAATAGTGGAATTATAAGGTTGAAAGGGGGAATTTGTGTCCCAGACATCCCAGATCTCAAACGAGAAGTATTGGACGAATATCAAAAATTCAAGTTCAGTATCCATCCAGGGGTTAACAAAATGTATCGAGATATTAAGAGGACATTCTGGTGGAAAACGATGAAGAGGGATATATCCATTTATATTAGTTGATGCGCAACTTGCCAACAAATAAAGAGTTATCAAAAGAAGATGGTTGGTTTACTCCAACCACTGGAAGTGCCCAAATGTAAATGGGACCAAGTGTCTATGGATTTTATATATGGTCTTCCATGAATTCAGAAGGGTAATGAGGCGATTTGGGTTATTGTGGATCGTCTGGCCAAGACTGGCCACTTTATCCTAGTTAAATCCACCCGAACGGCAGCGAGTTTGGCAGAGTTATATGTGAAGGAGATTGTTCGATTCCATGGAATACCAAGTAATATAGTGAGTGATCACGACCTTATCTTCACTAGCAGATTTTGAGAAGCATTTCAAGCCGCACTAGGAACCAGGTTGAACTTTAGTACTGCTTACCACCCCCAATCTGATGGGAAAACTGAGAGAATAAATCGAATCTTGAAAGATTTTTTGCATGCTTGTATTCTTGATTTTGGAGATTCATGGGAGAACCATTTGCATTTGGTTGACTTTTCATATAATAATAGTTATCAGGCCAGTATTAGAATGGCTCCTTTTGAAGCATTGTATGGTCGTCCTTGTAGATCACCTGCGTGTTGGATTGAGTCGGGTGATAGGCTTGCTTTTCGTCCGGATGTGATAAGAGAAGCTTCTGAGAAGGTTGATTTCATTTGGAAGAAGTTGAAAACTGCCCAAAATCGACAGAAAATTTATACCGACCTCAGGAGAAGAACTCTAGAGTTCCAGGTTGGAGATTTAGGTTTTTTAAGGTTTCTCCAATGCGTGGAGTGTTGAGATTTGGAAAGACGGGCAAGCTGGCACCACGATATATAGGTCCTTTTCGTATACTTGAGTGGATTGGTCATTTGGCTTATTGAATGCAGTTACCTAATTAGTTAGCTGGCATGCACAATGTATTCCATGTTTCACACCTTCGGAAGTATGTGCACGACCCAGATCATATCATTGAGGAGGGCATTCAACAGGATTTGGAAATCACACCTAACTTGGCAGAGAAAAGAGAACCATTGAAGATTATTGGTCGAGATGAAAAGCGGCTAAGGAATAAAGTGGTGAAATTGATGAAAGTACAATGGAGTGGAGATTCGAATGATTGTACTCGAGAAACAGAGGAAAGCATGCAGAAGTACTATTCGAAGTGTAGAATGGATATTTCGGCTTGATCTGGTAAGTCATTTCGCTATCTTTTTATGTGTTTATATGTTCTTTGTTTATCTCCCTATCTATCAAATTTGGAGGACGAAATTTTCTTAAAGGGGGAATTTGTAAAGATCCCGTTTTTAAGCCAAAATTAATTTAGTAATTAATATAAATTTTAAAATCGATTTGTGAAATTAATTTGAATTTTTTTCAAAACAAATAAGAGATATGTTTGATTATGTCTATATATAAATAGATTTTAAATAAAATTTTGATTTGAAATTCTAAAATAAAATATCTTAAAAATAAATTGGACTTAAAAGCTCTATATTTTAAGAACTAATATATATGTATGTATGTATGTATGTATGTATGTATGTATGTATGTATGTATGATTTTTATTTAGTGCATAATTAGATTTTAAATGATTTTCTTTAAAGTTATATAAATTTAAATAAAAGGAAAAGCATAAAATATATAAAACATAAAAACATATATAAATAAGAAACTAAATATAATATAATATATAAATTTTATAAAAATATTATTAACATGCAAATTTACCAATGTAAGTATTATAACATGAAGTTTAACAAGTGTAACTACTTTATCGTGCATAATTACAAGTGCCATGATTTTATTTTATTTTAAAAAAATAAGTAAACAAGAATATATATACATCATCACCCTTCTCTTCCCATTTTTCTTTTCTATATTCAAAACAAAAACCTGAAAAAGAAACAAACCAGAAAATAAAAATATAAAACAAGTTCAATTCATCTCAAACCTGAATCAAAGCAAAAGATCAGATCATCTCAAACAAGATTTCAAATCAAAGCAAGGTTCAGATGAAAATCAAAGCATTTCCAGTTTTCAAACAATTTCCAGATCAAAGTAAAATGAGCTCGGCTCTCTGTTTTCAAAATAAAGGTGAGTAAACAACTTTTTAATTCTATTATATCTGGATTAGCATGTGATAGTCCTTGAAGTATGATGTGAAATATGCTTTGCATGATGGTGTAAATATGATTTCATGTATATATGAATAGTGATATGGGTGTGCATGTCTGGGAACAGGCAAATATGCCTCTGTTCTTGATTACAAGTTTCAAAGCCTGTTTAAAATCCAAAATCTCTTCCCCTGATTCTTTTTAGGGTTTAAGATATAAAAAAATATGTCTGTATAATCAAGATCTAAGTTTTAAAAATATTTTTAAGTAAAATTTGAAGGTAGTTTTGACTGGGAACAAGATATACAGTAAAACTCAAAAGCATGTCAAAATTCGAGTGTCATGTTTTCTTCATTCACTGTATCATCCAACTCGCCTTCGAAAACGTCGACTTTTAAAAATTCAAGATTTTTAACTTTGTTTTGAGTGAGGAATCTCGAGTTGAATAGGGATTTAATTTTTGGCGACTTCTGGTGATCGACGAGGAGTTGGCAGTCGTGATCATGGCTGGAGGAAGCTTGTGCATTGGGGACAACGATAAAAATACTCGGTGGCTTTCCCAACCACCATGGTGGCCGGAAGACGAGGATTTAGGGTTTAATGACCTATCTTGGTCAATGATGAAGTCGAGGCAATTTGGATGACATGGGTATGTCGGACTCAACCGGAGGTGGGGGAATGGTGCATGGGTCTGAGGCGAAGCTTTGGTCGGAGTGGCGAGTGTTCAGGTGGCTACGCGAGGTGATTCTTGGATGATCAGGTTCGATCCAGTGGAGTTCGATGTTGCTTGTTCGTCATCAATTCAAGGATCTAGGTGGTCGTAAACTTAGAGTAGGCCATCATCAACGTATTGGAGGAGGTCTCGATGGTCGGAGCTACTTCGATCACCTGTACACGTCCACATGTGTCAGGTTTGGGTATTGGTGTGTTTGGATGGAAGAAGGGGTTGTCTCGGAGTTGTACTCGGGGAAGGAAGAATTTACTTGAGTGTGGTGTTGGATTCACGTATGGGTTTAACATATTTTTAACAGATTTTGAAATTTAAATCAAAACAAAGAAAAAAGAAAAATGGCTCGAGTTGGACTTAGGAAAACTTGCATTTGGCTCGGGTTGGCACATGGGTTAGGCTCGGGTAAGTTGTAGTAGCAGTTTAAAACTTTAAAATAAATCAAGTTTAAATAATTTCTTTATTAATTCTTTTTAAATAATAATTACTTATTTAAGTTTGAGATTAGTGAAAAGGTTTTAAAATAAATTATTTTAAATTAATTAAGTTTAAGATATTCTATTAAATGTCTTTTATTTGTAGTTAATACTTAAGTTTATTTAAATAAATTTAAATGGTATAATTAAGTAGTTAATTAAGAAGATAAATGTTTTTTTAATTATTAACTAACTTAAAAGTCTTAAGTTAATTTATGGGTTAATAATAAATTTATTTCAAAGGTTTATTAAATATGGTTTAAATAATAATTGTGTAATTAATTAAGACAAATGGTTTATCTTTAATTAATTAGAGGATAATTAATCAATGTAATTAATTAAGGATAATTAATTAATGTAATTAAGGGATAGTTACTTAATGAAATTAATTAAAGGATATTAATTAATGTAAGTAATGAAAGGATCATTAATTAATGTAAGTGATTAAAGGTTAACTAATTAGTAATTAAGGTTAATTCATTAATAATTAAGGTTAAATAATTAATAATTAAGGTTATTTAATTAGTAATTAAGGTTAATTAATTAATGATTAAATGATGAATTAATTTATAATTAAAGGATAATTAATCAGCAATTAAGGGATAATTAATTAATCAAGGATGATTAATTAATTTCATTAATTAATTAAAATGGTTTGTAATTACTTAACGTTGATTAAGAAAGGTTAGGTGATTAATTCATAAATAATTAATTTATTTTGAGTGAGTTACATTAATTATAATTATGGGATTAATTAGTCTTTCTTATGGATGATTATTGTATAGAATGTTTGGATTGATTAGTATTTATAGTATGTTAATCTGTGATGTGCAATGCTTTGGATTGAGCTGTGATAAATATTTATCTATGATGAATTGGTGTGTGAATATAATGTTCTGCATTGAATTATAAATGGTAGATCTTTTGTTTAAAAGATCTAAAAATGGAAATTTGTTTAAACCATTCAAAAAGAAAGGTTTTAGGAAATAAGTTGTGACTTGACTAAGATCCAAATGTATCCACATGTTTTTAAAATAAGCGCTCGTTACTCGAAAAGGTCCGGGGAGGACATTAAGTCATAAAACTCATTCCGAATAATGATATGACATAATGGAATTGCATTTGAAGATGGTGGTCGTAGACCGGGTATTTTCGAGAACGAAAGGATTGCCTGTTGATTGTCTCTGCACTAAGTTGCTTCGGTATAGAGATTATCCTATGTGATGGAGAGTCCGGTCAAGATTGGGGTTATTCGGATTTGCAAGGACTTCTTTCCTTAATTGGACGAAGTGCCTTCGGTTCCATTTAGACCCAGGATGGACCTGTATGGATGTATGTCTGACATTACACTTTGAGATATAAAGCATGTTTCTATCAAATACATTTCTGTTTGGTGTCGGAAAATTTATTCTCTTAGCTTAACACCCTTCTCTGAGACGTACGAGCTCAGAGGTTGTGTAGTTGATGGTTATTAGTGATAACTTCCCAATTTGGTAATGTGGCATGCTAAGTGTTGCGCATTGGTTGATCGAAGCATGGCTTTTGTGTAAAGCGTAGCTTTGTGGGACGAGACTTCATCGAACCTCACACCCTGGAAATGGTTAAAACAAGAAGGATGCGGCAAGGTTATGAGGTTCGCGACCCTCAGGGTATGTGCATTTCCTTCTTGATAAAAAGTGCTATTCTGGTATTGAGCACGGATATTTTACTTATGTGGTTGCTGGAATTTGAGGGTCCCGGGATAAAGGTCGGTTACGATCGGGGGATGGCATACTCGTGACAGTTAGTTACCAGTTACAGAGGTAACCCGGTCTCGTATTGATAGAGATCGGGTTAGGTTCTCGGGACGTCCCTCCAAATGCATACCCAATCGAATAAAGGAAGTTCCTTAGCCTTGGCCATTTGTTGGAAATCCAAACAAACAATACGAGCCCTTTACGGTTTTAGTTGTAGACCTGCCGTTTAACATGGTAGCTATAGTAGGCATACCATAATGGTATGAATGTTGGCTAAGATTAATATTATATTTTTGAAAAGTTTTCCACACTACGCACTAATAATAATATCAAAAGGATTTTCGCATATCAAGCATGTTTGACTATTATAAGGGGAAATCTCCCTCATGTGTGCGATTGCATTTGAGTGTGTACCGGAAGACCTTATGGTAGTTTTATTTTCAAAAAGCATGAATGGATTTATTTTTATTTCTTTTTGTACAAATAACTGTTTTTATGTTTTCTCACACCAGTCCCATGACTGACTCGGATTTTATTGTCCCCTTTTCTAAACTCTGGGTGCCCCCTAATTTTCCACACGGGCAGCCTAGAGTCAGGTTATCAGTAGGTTATGGAGCTACTTCAGATAATAGATGTAGATTTTGGAAGTTTTTGAAGCTTTTGGGTTTTGAGCCTTTTGGTTTGGAGTTTGGAGCTTTGGAATGAAGATGCAGTATGTTGGACTCGCTCTCTCTCCCTCTCTTGGAAGACCCTGTTGATGATATTTTCTCTTTGTTGATGTTGTATTCCGCTTTGTGTTGTATATATTGGCCCTGATGTTGTTTTTCGTTTGTTGTAGAATCTTGTAATCCATGTTGTGGATCAATGAAAATCGTTTTTGTTCCGCTGTGTTGTTATCATCTAATGTGTTATAGCTCCAGCAAACTGGACTCCAACGTTTGAATCTCCGTTATTTGAATACGGGTAATGTATTGATTCGAAGGCTGAAGCGTTGGGTCGTCACATTTGGAATTTGGTTTGTTGATTTTAAAATTTTAAATGGTCCAAATATGTTGAAATGAAATGAATAGTTTAATTTGATATTAATTTCAAACTCTAATTTTAATATAAACTGTTCTAAAAATATATTATTTTAAAATTTCTAATTATTAAGATTTTCAAACTTATTAAACTATTTAGCTCATATTAACTATATGAATTATTTTAATATATTTTAAACCAATTTAATTTATTTAAAACTAATTAAACTATTTTAATTTATTTTAAATCCAATTAATCTATTTTAAAGCTATTTGATCTATTTTAATTATATTTAATCTAATTTAAATCTATATTAATTATTTATAACTATTTAAACTATTTTCTTTTAAATTCCAAACCAAGTAAAATGGATGGGTTTATATTAAAATTTCTCGATTTTAAAGAGAATATGGTTAATGATGTCATAACCTAAGTTGGGATTTAAAAGTTATAGTTAATTGAATATGATGATTTTGGTGTAAGGATTTTACCTATTTTGGAAGTATGATTTTTGAAAGAAATCATTATTTTGCAAGCGATGATGATTTGAAAGTGATATAGTTTTGAGAATATGATATTTTGATGAACTTGACTTTGAAAGTAAATATAATTATCGAACTACGATTTCAAAGGCGAATATGATTTCGAAAGTAAGTAATGATTTCAAAAGTGATATGATTTGAATTGAATATGATATTTTGATATCAATTATGAAATGATTTTGGAAATGTAAAAGAACCATCCAGTTTGTAATAAGCGATTGGTTGTTAGAGAGACCGGGATCGGATATTTTCATACTCTCTGCCAATATCGAAAACCACTTTGACAATTGTGTACACGGTGAAGATTCCAGAATGAAGTAGGATGGTGGCGACGATCCTAAAGGTATATTTACTTGGACCTAACTCCCATGAGTTAGCATAAGGAGGCAAAGGAGAAATTAACGGACCAAGTGAGGTTGCTCCTCTGATCGGACACATTCCGTCGATAGTATATTCTGACTTTTGATTTATTTGGTGGCCACCCTTCGATATATACTCGAGAGTGTGTTTCGAGTTGGGCGGTAGTTGCGGCTATGCGTTACCAGCAGTCTAGAAGTGTAACTGGTATATCTACCCTGGCATTGCCTAGTTGTGCCGTGTCACCTACCCTAGCATGCCTTCTACGAGTTTGTTTTGTACCATACCTATGGAGTGCCCTCTGATGACATCCAGTATGGCGGTATTATGGTACCGTATAGACCGTGGGAATATATAATGTGTTAAGGTGGAAAATGTAAAGTCTTAATGTTATTTTAATAGTTTTACTTTACTGTAGACATATTAAAATAGCATATTGTACTACATGGTAGATAGTCTAATGGATCCTTAGGAGGTGTGAATCCCAAACATCTCTTAAGTTACTACACTCACATTAGACACTGGATAGGAGATGTCAAACCCCGTAAACATCTCTGACGCCATTCCACTCATATTTATTTATCGATGATTTAATTTACGTA
The DNA here is from genome assembly GCA_030765085.1 of Allium cepa. Taxonomy (NCBI): domain Eukaryota; kingdom Viridiplantae; phylum Streptophyta; class Magnoliopsida; order Asparagales; family Amaryllidaceae; genus Allium; species Allium cepa. Next base: position 380,700,151 of record CM060932.1, read on the forward strand.
ATACCTTTTAGTTCTGACTCGAGTGTTTTGTCTTTTCAATTAGCTCAGTCAGCTTGAGCATTTCAGAATTTGAAGACTTTATTTCTGAAGGACGAAGACGAAGATTGTATTATTATTATTTCTGTATCACTCCACCGCATCACACTATTCCACTGCGTTGCTATTTATTTATCTCTGATATGTGTAACTCTGATTATGTGATTGTATAAGTATAATCAATGTTTTGTAAACAGCTTCATGAACTGTTATTTGATTATTATATATTGTCATTCCGCTGTAAGATTCTATTTTGTTTTTTCTTTCTCTGCTTTTTCTTATTTACCTCATAACAATCTGCCCTTCTGTATGGTTTGGTTGGCACGTGTGTCTGCTTAAAGCGTACAAAAAGTAAAGTTTACGTATCCAAGAAAATGGTCGGATCAGATATTGCGTACGGATGATCCCTGCACATCATATGGTATTAAGTATATTAGTATACTATGTTTGTGCCTTAGGAAAGTTTTAGAAGTGACTTTCAATTTTGTTTGAGGGAGCTTAGGTAATCTTTTAAGCAGTCACCAAAGAGTGAAGAGCATAATGGTACACATAGGAGATTATCTATATCCTTAAAGGATCGAGAAAGTTTTGAACCTAAGAAAAAATTCTAAATCTTGTCTGTTAGTCATTTAACAATTTAATTAATGTTAAGTGTTAGTTTATTCCTTTATGGAATCTGATTTGATTGATAATGTGATTTCATATACTATGGTTTATAAAGCATGAATTTATAAACAAAGGATTCTAAATTGTTGTTTATTGGGACTTAAATCCCGGTGCTTTTATAAAAAGTGGTTTCGAAATATTTAAAAAAACAATAATAACATTATTATTTTAAAAACTTTGGTGTAGTATTATTATTTAAGGACATTTGTAAAGAGTTTTATGAAGTGATTTTTCAACTATTTTGTTATGATTAAATTACGGCGATTGGTAGTTTTTGATTTGGAAAACTCCTTAGGTATATTTGTTTACTCTAATTATTATTTAGGGAGGAACCGAAATACCACTGGATGCTCCATATTGTTTTGATTATAGAGTTATACCTGCTTCGATAGGAGGTACCCTCCTTGTCATGATTGATTAGTGGTCTTGAGATATTTCTCTTTGGATGAATTTGAAAATATATATATATTGATATAAAAATTTGGGCATTTAGTTGTAAATTTATATTTTGAAAGGATTGGATGCATAGTATTTTATATAGAGTATTCTCTGTACTTATATTGCAGCTTTTAGTATGGATTTTCAATAAAGAAAAATGTAAGTAATCGGATTACTGAGATCCAAGTAAGTAATTTAATTTTTAAGTAAGGATATTACTTTTTTTATCTATGAAAATTTCGGGGACAAATTTCTTTTAGAGGGAGAATGTACATCTTGGAGATGTGAACACATTGTATTTAAATATAGGAATTAATTAAATATTTGAATTACAAATTTAATATTGATTAAATGGATTTAGAAGCATTACTAAATTCCTCTTAATTAATAAATAATAATGGTAAATTCATTTTGTAAATTAGTTTATATAAATAAATAATTCGGCAAAAATTTGAAAATATAACTGAAATTCGTTTTTCGAAATTTTGACTTTTTATCCAACAGAAGTTGTCGCGGCATTATTACACAATTATGTACATATATACACATTTAATAACATTTCCTATTTGCTAATAAAGGAAATAATTAACTCTAGTTATTATTAACAAATTAAAATTAACAATTAAATTAAATGATGTGACATTTGCTTTTTAATTAACAAAAGCGGTCTTTTGTGTATGGATTTGTGTGCATTAGCACTAAGTAGTATGTCATTATGCTAGAAGTGCATAACCATGTGCTTAATTTGAAAGTGAAAAAGGTGCATGGAAAAGTAAATGTAATTTGGTCTTTTGGTAAAGGGTAAGTGGTGTTTTTTGCCAATTTTTGCAATGCTATAAAAGGACCCCATTGCTTCACATTTCCATCCCTGTTTCATTTCCATTCTTGCTCTCTTTTCTTTTGCTCTTCTTCTATTTCTTTTCTTCACATATTTTCTTATTTTTAAACTCTTCAAACCTCTCTCTTTTCTCCTCTAACTTATTGCATAAGCTTGTTAACGCTTTTATGTTGTCAAAGGTCGAAGTTTTGGGGCCAATGCCCCAAAACCATGCATGGCCATGAGCATCTTGGGCCTCCCTAGGCTTGATCGTGGGATTTTGAAGAGTATAGGTGGAGTTTGGAGCTAGTTTGGTTGCTTGTTTGGTTAAGGGTAGAAAGTAGTTAGTTGTTGCTTTGTTGTAGTAGGAAGTGGTGGCTTCATCTTGGGTTTGAAAGCGAGTTAAACTCACTTTAAAATGGTTTTAAAATTGATGAAATATTGTAAAATATAAATTATTGTTTATACTTATGTACATTACTTTTTAGGATTTGATTCCTGCTAAAAAGTTGATAGCATAAGTAGCCATTGTTTTGCAGGGGACAAAAAAAGGAAGTTGAAGTGTCTTCGTAGCAAATAAGTTGCTATGGAACACTATGAAAGGCATACACATAGATATATATATATATATATATATATATGAGATTTATGTTAATCGATTTTTAACCTAAAATATTCAACGGAACTAGAACATCCATGTCTAGTTAAAACAACTCAAGGATCAACCAAAAGTACCAAAAGAAGAAGCTAAGAAGGACCCAAAAGAAAAGATGCAAAAATTGGTTGAGGGGATGGATCGCTAGCGATCCATAAGGATTACTCGTAGATCCACTAAACTTCTTGCATTGTGAACCACTATCTTTTCTATGGATGTCTGCCAAGTTTCATGATATTCCAAGCAAGCTAGTTCGAGAAGTGAGCATTCATCTGATTCTAATCATAGTTCAGTGCAACCTGTATGTAAATCACCATCAAAGAAAGACAACTGGTAATGAAATTACATGTAGTGCATCAACATAAGGCAAAGAGCGCAATCCAAGTGAAACGATCCAAAATTATTTAAACCACATGCATTGCTAGCGATCCATCATGATTGGTTAGTTCTTGTGAAATTTTTGGAGCGCCTTCGTATCATCATGTATAGGCTTCTCGCAAAGCGACCTAGCCCAATAGCTCTTCAGTCCCTGTAAATACTAACCTATCTACAACATAAAGAGGATCTTTTGGACTGGCTACTGGAACTCTGGAGAAACTATTCTTCACTCTTCTCCTACCACACAATTGTCATCTAAGGGTTCATTGTGATTCTCCTGTAAACTCTTATACTTGTGACTTGATCTAACTTAGAATATTCAATCATATTGTAATCTGATTCAACTTATAATGGCAGTCAGTTAATAGAAAGTTATAAAGTGGATGTAGGCTTCATTTGCAGCCAAACCACTATAAAAATCTTCTTGTCTCTTTACTATTTCTGCTTTTTTACATTTATTTTCTATATTATTGCTGTGTAAGAATATGGCTAGTGCTTTTACACTCAATCCAGGGTGTTGATCCAATTTTTGGGCTAACATTTTGGTGCTTTCACTAAAAACTAACTCAAGATCAGATCTAGCTATCTCATTTGGACCAGACAGGTTCAGAAGTTAGATCCTCAATCTCAGCTTAGAAGATTGATTGTTGAAAATCAATGGTGCCAGGAAGAAAGAGAACTACTTTTGGAAGATCCATATGAGCTGTGATAGCTAGAGAGGAAACAAATCCTTGGCAAGTTAAAGTCAATGGCCCCAACAACCCATTGGTAAGAGCAAATTCTGGTGCCAATACAGGAGATCAGGTGTCGGGATCTTCTATCCAACATGAAGTTGCCACTAGAGGAGAGTTAAACAAGATGGTTGATGAAATCAATCAAAAAATGAAGAACAACCAAAAACCTCTTATGGAAAATTAAATGCCTTCTGACCTTGCAATCACTTGCTACTCCATGACCATTCCAGAGCCTACAACTGCCACGGAGTAGGAAAACTCTTCCGTTTATGGCCTAAACAAGAGAAATGAAAAGTAGTAGCAAAAAGGAGTAGTATGTGGAGCTACATGAAATGCAAGCACTCCACCAACTACAAAGCAGCCTGCCATGAAATTGAACCTGGAGAAGAAAACCCCATAAGAAGATATAGCAATGGATCTCTCTGACTCTGAAGATGGTAAACAACTTGACACCGGCTAGTTAAAAGAAAACACCAACACACTCAGTATGACAGAGAGGTCCAAACTGCCCCTACTTGACCAACCGCAAGCTAACAAACTCCGAGGGAGTGTCTTTCTCAAAGACAGAAGAGCCTAGGCTTCAGCACACTTACCAAGATTGATTGCAAGATCCAATATTTATATAGTCACTGACATCCAACCTACGGACTACCGAACATCAGAGGCACATATCACCGACACGATCAAGCACCTAATGAATAAGAGTAAGAATATGAGAGATGATAATGAGGATCCACTCCAAGCCAGACTCCCTTCACTGATGACATTTTGAATGAATGGTATGCTAAAAAGTTCACTATGCCGACTACTCCATCCTATAATGGAACTAGAGACCCAAAACCTCACTTGTATAAGTATAGTTGGTACATGGGTTGAGTGGATGCTTCAAATGTTATTCGATGTAGGTGTTTTTCAATCTTTCTGGAGGGAATTGCTTCAATGTGGTGCACCAGGCTCCCACCTAAATCCGTATCCACTTTTGGTGAATTAGCAATAAGGTTCCTTGATCAGTTTAGGATTCACATGGCACAACCAAAAGATGTTATGTCCTTATCGGGCTTATTCCAGGGATGAAATGAATCTTTGAAATCCTCCATGAGTTGGTTTAACCCCGCACTCACTGAAGTAAGTAACCCAAACGAAGATATGGTCTTCAGGCCCTGGTTCCGCTGTCCATCCTCACACTTAATTCGGAAAATGGATCAAAATGAAACAACCTACCACCAAGAAGGACTTCAATTGAAAGGAGAGTTAGTACTTGAGATTGGACAAGGCATAGGAGCTAGAAGGAAAACCTCCTAACCTACAACCAACCAACATTGGGCAGTGGTATGGCGAAGAACCAAGGCACAAATACTTTTGGGACCACTTCTTGAAATACAGGGAAGGAAGGAAATTGGAACAGAAAGAGCCAGAATTCCAACAAGCAATACAAAAGTAACAAGAAGACTTAAAGGCTTGAGGCCCAAAGACTACACCCCACTCAATGATAGACCAGAGAACATCTATCTCGCGACACACGGGACCGAGCTATACAAGAAGCCACCTAAAAAGGAAGCGATTGAAAAGTAAAAGAATTTTAAAAAGTATTGTCGCTTCCATGAAACACATGGTCACAAAACGAATGAGTGTCGTCACTTGAAGAGACTAATTGAAGAGTTGAATTGGGAAAAAAAGCTTCAGCAATATGTGAGGAAACCACAAAATCCTGACCATCCTATAGCATCTCAAGCTCCTAGAGACTGGGGAAACCAAGCCGGAACAACCGAAGAAGGATCTAGACAGACCGACCAGAGACTCATTATCGGAACAATATCTAGAGGACTTCATCCCGTATAGTAGAGTTGGGGAGAAATGGAACGATATTCAAGATCACTAAGACCCACTTCGAAAGATTTATGCTTCACGATCGAAGAAGGAACTCCTACCAAGTAGTAGAGGACCCTAGATGATGACATAATGTTCCAAAATCGAGACACTAAAGGAATAGAAGCTCCAACCTTCGACCCTGTAGTCATGACGTAGGAATCAGACCAGCCATGGTCTAACGTGTATTGGTGGACAGTGATAGCTCTGTGAATATTCTTTTCTAACACATGTTCAATCAGATGAAGATCGGTATGAAAAACGTATCTACTTGCTAGACCAAGATCCAAGGATTCATTAGTGAACCTAAGCAACCAGTCAGGATGATTGATTTACCTGTAGAACTTAGGGAAGGCGACCGAAGAGTCATCCTCACCGAGACCTTTGTGATTGTAGATGAAATATCCGCATACAATGCTTTCTTGGGACGGCCTGCTTTAGCAGATTTCAGGATTTCTTTACCTTAGTGGTGTTTAATTATGAAATTTCAGATAGAGAATGGAGTTGGGGTGATTAAAGAAGACCAAAAAGCCGCTAGACAATGCTACATTGCAGAACTACGCGAGTCTGTTAGAAAAGAAAAGGGGAAGAATATGGGGATAACTCGCCATATTCATAAACTTACTGAATAAAAACTACAGAGCCGCCTCTGGCTTGGGAACCATAGACAATTGGACAAGGCTTTGGACCCTAAAAAGAAGAGTTTAAGGGAGCAATGGGCAGCACCGACAGAATTGACAGTGTCTATCCCAGTCGATATGGATGACCCAATATGGATCTTGAAAATTGGATCACATCTAAGAAACCAGATGAGACTGGAACTCATCAAATTTCTTCGCACCAACCTGGATGTATTCGCTTGGACACATTCTAATATGTGCGGGGTTTCACCGGAGATTGTATGTCATGCACTTAATATCAATCCCAAGTATGCACCAGTGAAGCAAAAGAGATGCATCTTAGGATCTGAATGGTCCAAAGCGTTGAGAGAAGAAGTGGATAAACTGATGGAAAATGGTTTTATCTGCGATGCAACCTACTCCGAATGAGTATCAAACCTAGCCTTGGTCAAGAAGTCCAATGGAAAATGGCGAACTTGTGTCGACTACTCAGACCTAAATAAAGCTTGTCCTATAGACAACTTTCCTCTGCTGAGAATCGACCAACTTGTCGACGGGACAGCTGGACATGAACTATTATCTTTTATTGGTTACTTGCTTGGGATACAACCAGATCATGATGCGTGAACCTGACTAAGAAAATACCAATTTCATTACTGATCTGGGATTATACTGCTATAAAGTGATGTCATTTGACTTAAAAATTGGTGGATCAGTCTACCAATGACAAGTTATTGTCATGTTTAAACATCAGATCGAGAAGACTATGGAAGTTTATGTAGACACTATGTTGGTTAAATTGCATATAGCTACAAATCACTTGGGCAACCTCATCGAAATATTTGAAATACTTCGCAAATATGGTATGTTATTCAGTCCACTTAAATCTCACTTTGGGATAGCCCTTTGAATGTTCTTAGGATTCATTATAAGTGCTAGAGGCATCAAAGGAAATCCCAAACAAATTACCACTTTATGGAAAGTCGAGACCCCGAGGAACAAGGAGTTACAAAGTTTAATGAGAAAAGTGCACCACTAAGCTGGTTCATCTCAAAAGCAATTGACAAATGTATGCCATTCTTTGACATGCTAAGAAAGGAAAGAAAAACTTCGAATGGAATCAAGCTTGTCAACTATGTTTGAAGAGCTGCTACGACATATAGAAACCCCTCAAATCCTCTCCAAGCCAGTAAATGGGGAAGACTTTACTTAGCAGTCTCACCATATGCATTAAGTGCCACGCTCGTACGAGAAGAAGCTAAGATCGAGAAACCCGTATATTACATCAGTAAATGATTCACTAGAGCCAAGAATAACTATCCAAAATTGGAAAAATTAGCATATTACCTCTTGGTCGCATCCAAAAAGTTATGGCCATACTTCAAGGCACCCCTGATCTAAGTGATAACAGATCAACCCTTAAAGAAAGTGTTATGCCGCCTCGAGATCTCTGAACGACTTATCAAATGGAACATTGAACCGAGTCAATATGAAATACTTACCACCCTCAAAGCATGATCAACGAGTAGGCACTGGCATATTTCATTGCCAAGTTTATGATATGAGATCACGAAGAAGAAATCACTTCGGAAGTGGAGACATGTTGGAAGTTGTTCGTCAATGATGCATCTAACAACATCTACTCAGGAGCAGGAGTAGTACTCGAAACTCCCAAAGGATGACCCATTTGCTATGCCTTACACTTGGAATTCCCTACAGCAAACAATGAAGTAGCATATGAAGCATTGATAGTCGGGCTGAAAGTTGTGAAGGAACTAGAGATAAAGTCCATACACATCTATATCAACTCTTAAACTAGCCGTTTTCTAGGTGAAAGGCAAATACCAATCTTAGGGAAAGAACTCGCCCCGGATCTATCTAAAGTGCAGGAACTACTGAATGACATCAAACACTACACTATAACTTATGTCTCAAGGGACAAACCATGAAGGCAGACTATCTAGCCAAACTGGCTAGTTCTGGAGAAGCTTAGTCCTTGGGGCTAGTCCCAGTCGAAACTCTGACTAGTCCAAGCAAAAGCGAGATGGATATCGACTGGATTTTCGAAACAACCTAAGAACCAAAAACATGGATAGCATCAATCAAGGACTACTTGCTAAGAGGAACATTCCCCTTAGACAAGAATCAATGGAAAAAGCTCCTTTGAAAGGCATAACAGTTTATAGTATAGGATGGGGTGCTCTACCGAAGGGGATTCTCTACCCCCTTGCCTAAGTGTGTGAACAACGACGAAGCCCGAAGGATCCTCAAGGAAGTTCATGAAGGCGACTATGGAGATCACACTGGAGGGGCAAACCCTTACAAAAAAAGTTCATTGATATAATTATTTTTGGCTAACAGTAAACAACGATGCAACAGATTATGCCAGACAGTGCTACTAATGCCAAAGATTCAGCAAGATCAAAAGAAGTCCTTAAACAGAGCTGACACAGATGGTCAGCCCACGGCCATTCGCGATCTGGGGGATAGATCTGATTGGTTCATTACCAACGGCCAAAGGAGGAGCCAAATATGCTATAGTTGCTGCTAATTATTTCACCAAATGGGTTGAGGCGGAACCGCTAGCCACTATTACCATAAAGAAACTTATTAATTTTGCCACTAAAAACATTACCTCTAGGTTTAGAGTACCACAAAAAATCGTCCAGGATAATGGGACTCAATTCGAAAGCGCTGAGTTCAAAGAATTTTGCAAACGCTTCCAAATCGAGAAAATCTTTTTCGATGTTGCACGTCCGTAGGCAAACATGCAAATGGAAGCGGTGAACAAGATCATCAGTCCATCATCAAAAAGCGGCTAACTGAAGCGAAAGGAAATTAGATTGATGAACTTCTACTAGCGCTATGGGCCTACAGGACAACACATAAATCTGCAAGCAAGCACTCCCCGTTCGTCCTGGCATATGCTTAAGAAGCAATGATCCCAGTCAAGCTAGAAGTCCCCTCTCATCGAAGGATAAAACTTCAATCAAAGGCAAAATAAGCAGGTCCTACTCGAGTTTCTTGACATGGTCGACGAGAAGAGGGAAGAAGCCGATTTAAGGACTGTTGCTCACCAAAAAAGGGTCGCATGATATTTCAATTCCAAAGTTTATAACCATACTTTTGAAATAGGAGACCTTATCCTCAAACGGGTCTACTCTGTATCAGGAACATTCGGACCAAACTGGAAAGGGCCCTATATGATCAGCCAGAAGCTAGGGGATGGCACATTCAAACTAACAACTGTTGATGGAACCCAAATTCCTCGAGCTTGGAACAGCGAATTGCTGCGTCATTACTTTATCTAAGTCTATCTTATGTATTTCCCATTTCCCACAAATAAGCCATCCCAGAATACCGGAGGCATTGTAAATAGGCAGAACTTGCCCAACTTTCATTAATAAAATTGCTTTGCTTTCTGAACCAATAAAACTATCTCTACCAAAGTAATATGCTGAGTCGACGGGGTCAAATTGACTCAAAACCATGCAAACACTACTTGAGATAGTGGAACCATGCTCAGGTATGCACTATCTTCCCGCAGAGTCGACAGAGCCAATTGACTCAAACCGTTGGCTCGACAGAACTCAATCCCTGCTTTATAAGAATCGATGTTGCTCTGGCAGCACCGTGAAGGCCCAAATCAAAGCCATACATTTAGTAAGCCCCGCGCATTCTTAAAGATTATGCATTTAGTAAGCTGCACAAACTCTTAAAAGCAGTGCATTTACTAGGTCACGCACGCTCTTAAAAGCCATGTGTTTAGTAAGCGCGCACACTCTTAAAAGCCATGTAATTCCATGCAAGCACTACTTGATGTTTCTCTAGCATCATCAGCAAACCATTAAGATCTTGTAAGTACCCGTATTATCCAGACAACACTAGGAAACTCGTTTATTGGAGGACAAGCAAGAATCCACTCCAACTATCAAAAGTAATTGACATAAATCCAGCAATGTTGCATAACTAGAAATCAGCAAAGATTCCCAATCATTAACCGACAAAATCTCTAGAATCAAGATGCCCAACTCATAAGTTCCCAAAGATAGGAACCGCAATGTAGATTTGGCTACTGATATTCGAGGAAGCCCTCGGATCAACCGGTCATTTGTTAACTGTTCAAAAAAAACAACCCAATGAAGTAGGGACATGCATATACCAACATTTAGTTGAAAGGAAAACTACTCCACGGTCCCGTTTCTCCAAATAAAGAAGTTTGGCAATCACAACGTATCTAGTTATAGAGTTAAAAAATGCATACATAATGTGTGATATCATGAAAATAAAGGCATCATATACTATGAAACATGGCATGACAATGTGAGGTATAGGAATTGCGAAACAAGAAATCATGCCATGTGCAAACATAAGTAGTATTAAAATAAGCTAAGTACATGATAAAAAAGGAAGAACACAGAAGAGATGATGGTAAAAACATTAATCGTTTCATTCCTTATAACATCTTCTGTACAAATTCAAATGTGGGGGCCGTACCCTCACTATATCGGCCAACAACAAGAAAAGTTCAGATGCTACAACAACAAAGTAATAAGTGCAGACTTTGCACTTGTATAAAATGCATGTCAAACAAATCAAAATGTTCCAATATCCAGCTCCATTGTTACTTGAGCATGGAAGTGTTTCTTTCCACCACTTCCATTCCAACCTTTGGTTTGAAGTTTGTTCTTCTTCTCAGCATCCCCACCCGGAGTTGCATCGCTGCTAGAGATATCAATTATTGCCTCCATGCCCATGTCTCCTCCTTTCTCTTCAACCCCCTTAGAAGACTCCCCCTTGGTCTTGTGCTTCTAGGACTTGTTGGAGCTCCTTGAAGATTTTCTCTCCTCAATCTTTTCCCTTTTAACTACCACTATCTGCTATTCAGTTTTACTTAGCTGACTCACTTGTTCTCTCTGCTCTCGAGTATCAGCTATTGTTAAAATTGATCTCCAGAGATACAGAAGGGTCGGCCATGCTATGAAACATAGCAATCTTTTAGGATTTTGGTCTTGATTATGAGCCAAACATGGGCGTGGTGAACAAAGCAGCTATACAAACAAGCATCGAAGTAGTCGAAATAGCAGTAGGCCCCAGGATCAAAGAAATTAACAGTTCAATAGGCAAAGAAGACGGTCCTATAAGATCAAAAATGAAAGCAATCAATTCATCTTTTTCTTGCGACTTGAGGTAAAAATTCTCAAACTCAGGAGAAACAAGAAGCTTACCTACATCAGAAGTGTGACCGAGAATTTCAACCTCATACTCCCCACCTCTCCTTCTTTGGATTGCTGCACAATCTTTGATGAAGTTCCAAGATCACCGAAAGCTTTCAAAATAGCTGCTAAAGGAGCGGACAACAAAGTAGTATCGATTGAACCTAGAATAGTTCTTGACTAATCACGAGGTTGTTTTGATGATTCGCTAGGCCCAAAATTGAAAGGCTCTAATAGTGCTTTAGCAATTGCTGTAGCATTGGAGACTTCTCGCTCCCATTCAATCCGAATAATCTCTCGGCCCTCTACAAAATCCCTCTTCGACTCTTCGTTTTGGTAGACGTCCTCCAACCCTTGCTCGGTGTATACATCCTCGTTTTCTTGGAAATAGGCCAGAACTTCTTCCCGAACCACAGCAAGAATGCATGGGAATTTAGGATCCAAATAGCTGAGGCTACCCTGATGTAGCGATGCAGAAATCCAAGATGGTTTCATTCATCTTCTATATCTTCCTCTCGAAAGTATCATGCAGCTCCAAGTAGTCCACCGTCACGGCGACCTTCCTAACTTCAACTTGGGCCTTTTCAACGTTAAGCGGTGCGATTCTTTCCTGAAGCGAAGCAATTATTTGAGCCTGGTTAGAAATGGTCTTATCACGGGATTCCACCATTCTTGCGTAATCAGCAATTGTAATTTTATGAGCTTTGACAGCTTCCTCATGACCATCAATAGTTCTCTTCTTAGCTCCGATGATCTCATCTTGAATTTCAAGCTCCTTTTTCAGCTTAACCTCATCAACATGAGCCTTCTTGATTTTGCCTCTAAACATGATATCTATTTTTTCATGGGCCTCTTTTAATTCCTTTAGCAAACTAGTTTCGCTCTTACTCTCTCGAATTGCAGCATCCCTCTTCTTTGTCAGTTTCTCAATTATGGCATCACATTCCTTTAACATCCTCTTGTAATCATCCTTTTCTGACTTGAAGGAAAGGATCTCTTGGTCGTTGTTACGATTTGAGTCTGCCAGTTACTTACGTAATTTCTTCCATCCTTCAGCTTGATCTAAATTACCCTGAATCGCCTAGAGATGGGGAATATAAGAATCCTTTCAGATCGGATATCGGTCAAGATCAAATTTAACTCCCTTCAGAAAACATTTATGGAGCACTACTTCAAGCTTAGAGGGACCAGACGGGAGAATATAAGCTGGCTTCCTGTGGGGGCGTGAAGAACCAGAAGCAAGCACAACATGAGTTGACGGAGTCTTAGTTAATGGATATATTTGAATAGTAGAAGTTGGAATTTCAATTCCAAGAGAGACTGGAGCCGGGTCAAATGCTTGGTGCTTGAAAGGAAGAGAACCACAATATACCTTCAATTTCTTGGATGGTTCCTCCCGATTTTTGGGAGTTTTCCTCTTCTCATAACCACTCCTATAAAATTTGCCTCAGTCGCTATCGTCCCGATGATGAACTACGGCTTTCGAATCTTTTCTCCTTCTCCTCTCTTCCTCACTTTCTCGAGGCTGATGGCGACTTGAAGTCTATCTTGACCCGCATTATGCGTTTGTAAATTGTTTAAGGTCCTCATAAAGTACGCAGTCTCCCATAATACCTGATACAAAATATGAATAAAGAATTTAGCGATAGAAAATGAACTCAAATAAGGCATATGTAAGCGTATAAGATCCTAGTGAAATGTGTAACATGTCATAGGCGGCCTAAAACACTTCACAAACCATATTAGGAGGCCACTATAATGGGAGTGGGACTAACTCTAGACATAGCATGACCGAGGTGAGAAGACAACCCTCAAACTCAAAATCATCTCCTATGAGTTCATCGATGCTTACATAATCATTGCCCAAGTCCCTAAAGTTAATATCAGTTCCCTTAGGTGGAGAACCATAAAGACATTCGATAGCTAGGGAGCATAATTAGCAATAATCTCTTGAGGAGGCGAGTCCGGGAGAATAGGACTCATTCTTGGAGTTTCATCGCATGATTCAAAGTCTCCTTCACTGGAACTTGCAGCAGATTCATCATTATTAGAGGAGGAATAATTGCTACTATAGCACACAATTTCATCCTTCTCCTTTTCCATGATAATTGCAGCCATACCCTCATGGTATTTGAACTCCGCTTTCTCCGCCTCCGGGATCGGGGGCATCCTAACCGCTAGCTCCGTAATGCCCTTTCTTCATGAATTTCTTCGGTTGAACCACTGGATGGACTTTCACCTTCTAGTAGATCGCTCTCTTCATAGTTGTGCAACGAAGAAGTGGAGCATGTTCAAATCCTAGAACAAGAAGGAGATAGAACTTCAACGGCAATGGCAGATCACCCGGGGCGCATCAACCTTTGCCGAAGCAAATTATCATTAGTTAGCAAAGACTTGACCAGTCTCTCTATAGTGTCTATGGCCTTCAGAGTATGGAAGATGGGATCAAGTAATGTATCTTTTTTTGGCCTTGAAATAACTGCAAGGAGTATTCACCCTATTAAAATTCTTACACCATCATATTAAATCACAATGAGTAAAAGAGAAGACATCCCTTGTCGTCCAAAGGTGATTAGACCCCTTAGGACACCTAATGAAAATATATTGGGTCTTGAACTGGAAAATTTACTTTGAAGCCGCAACATAATTTTGCAATTTCTTTGGGCCTCGATAATCACAAGAGAGGGACATTCGTCTCTCTTCTTGAATGAGAGGAAATATCTCATCTCATCAAAGCTTGGGGCATGATTGAATGTCCGCATGAACAAAACATAAAGATAAGTCAAAACTGTGTATCGGTTGGGATGAATCTGAAATAGGGAAATTCCCAAATTCAAAAGAGTCTCTCTCAAGAAATGATTAAAAGGGGCACTGCTCCATTCAAGAAGATGTACTGATGGCAGGTAGTGTATCCCGAAGGAGGCATGTGTGCAAACTTGTTTTTCAATCAAAGGTGCATGTCATCATCTAGAATGCCATGCTATAAATAATTTTGTGCAGGACTTTAGCAGTAATTACGATGGAAGCTCTCTTTGGAGGGTTGAGCAAAACTCTAGAGTTTGGAGGAGTTCGATCTACAATCGGACCAACTGGAACCAATTGGTCATATTCAGCTTATGATGTCGAAGAAGTGGGCGCTGTTGAAACCACTTGTAAAGGTATAACTGATGACGATTCAGCTTCTGAGAGTGCCGAACTTCCTCTACTTGATTTACGACAAGATGAGGGGTGTTTCATCCTATATAATAGTACTTGTATGTAACGTGGTCGGGTAATTCTATAACTAGAAGTCCCCTACGCTTAACACTTGAATTCAAAAAAAAACATTGATTTATGTCAACATATAAGATTTCAAGCGTTCACTGGGGCAAGTGCAGTATTTTATCTATGTGGAATGGGCTCGGTGTACTGAAATGCTTTATCCTATGTAGATAGTTCACTTGTAGCAAAGAAAGGAAAAAGCTTTTTGTATCATTCATTAATGTTATTCCTCCTACACGTACCCATTACTTATCAATGGTCGATAATGTATCCGCTGTCTAAAGCAACACGGAAAGCGCTTCCTATTCCTGATAACTAATTTTGCAATGACAGGATAAGTCGAAAGCGAGGAACAATATATCGATATGTCCGAATCGAATAGAAAATTCTCACCATAAGTTGATTTTAGTTCTTCGAAAAGTGATAACAGCAAGAGCTGCATATGAGATGCTACCCTAAGCCATTATTACCACTCAGAAATACCAAAATCAATTCGCAAGATAAGGTGTTAGGATCAATGGTGAAACTTGGTGCAAGTTAATACTGACTCTGTAGCTGAAGATAGAAAAACATGTCAAGCACCGAGGCAAAATCCAGGCTTCTTTCCATGAAGAATTCAAGACTCAAATTGTTATCTTCTTCCACAAATTCACGGTCATCTCGAATTTTGTGTTATATCCTTCACCAACACAACCTCATCACCAATCGCTTATACTACGCCAAAATCCTCATCACCAACCTCAAGTCAAAGGACAAAATGCAGTCAATTTCAATTCACTAGCGATCCGAGTTAGGAAAGATTGGTTGTGATTCAAGCAGGCAACATTTCAAGTGTTGAGAATTGGATTGTGGTGGAGGCGAGGTTAGGCGGTGTTGGAGGCAGAGAGCTACGACGGTGAAGATCGTCGTTGGTATTGGCATAAGCAAACTTAGGGTTTGGTTGTGTTTTAGCTCGAGTGGCAACAAGATTTGCTCAATTCGCAAGGAGAGTGTGAAATGGTGAAGGACCGGCCTAAACAAAGCTAAATAGGAGAATGGATGGAAAAAATTTCTAAGTCCTTGGATTGCTAGCGATCCATCGAGTTGTAATCGATTTTCTCCAAACTTGTCGAGTATGATATAAGTATTATTTGCAAGCGTTTGGAAAGTTGTATGATTGAAATTGATTTAGCGCTATAAGCAACGACGGTTCACACTGAAGACTCAACAGACGACTAAATCACCAAAGCCAAATTCGCGTGATAGCCTTAACACGATCAATTAGGCTTCGTGAAAGGGAAACTCAAAAGTAGTTACCTCTAGAGCATACCTTGTATACAATGAAGGCATACTCTGGGTGGCAAATATTAATCAGGTTTTTAACCCAACAAAATTCAATAGAAAATAGAACATCCATGTCAAGTCAAAACAACTCAAGAATCGACCAAAAGGACTAAAAGAAGAAGCTAAGAAGGACCCAAATGGAAAGATGTAAAAATAGGCAAAGGGGATGGATCGCTAGCGATCCATCAAGATGCAAAAAGAGGATAAGGGGATGGATCGCTAGCGATCCATAAGGATGTCTTGTGGATCTACCAAACTTCTTGCGCCGTGAGCCAATATCTTTTCTAGGGATGTCTGCCAAGTTCCATGATATACCAAACAAGCTAGTTCGATAAGAGAGCATTCATCTTATTCTAGTCACAACCTATATATGAATCACCATCAAAACAAGACAACTAGTTATGAAGTTACATGGAGTGCATCAACATAAGGCAAAGAGAGCAATCCAGGTGAAATGATCCAAAAATATTTAAACTACATGGATCGCTAGCGATCCATGCCCTATGCATTACTAGCAATCACCGAGATAGGTCGGTTTGTTATGAAAAAATTGAATCATCTTCGTATTATCAAGTATGGGCTTCTGGCAACGCGGCCTAGCCCAATAGCTCTCCAATCCTTATAAATACTCACCTATCTGTAACATAAAGAGGACCTTCTGGACTAGCTGCTGGAACTCTGCAGAAACTATTCTTCACTCTTCTCCTCCTACACAATATTCATCTAAGGGTTCATTGTGATTCTCTAGTGCACTCGTGTACTTGTGACTTTATCTAACTTAGAAGATTTAATCATATTGTAATCCAATTCAACTTGTAATGGCGGTCATTAATATAAAATTATAAAGTGAACCTAGGCTTCGTTAACAGCCGAACCACTATAAAAATCTTCTTGTCTCTTTACTATTTCCGCTTTTTTAAATTTATTTTCTACATTAATGCTCTACAAGAACAGGCAGGTGCTTTCACTCTCCATCCAGAGTGTTGGTCCATTTTTTGGGTTAACAATTCATATTGAACTTTTGTAGAGAGACCCTACAGAGTTTCTCACCAATGTTGATTTATTTTTTTACTTATGTTGCTTATATTGAAGTTTGATTGAAATATATGTGTGATTTATTGGTTGATTGTGAAAGTGTCATCATAGCAACTATCGCTATACCGACGCTTATGAAATCTTCTTTTTCAATATTGTGTTTATAATCTGGTGCTTATGTTTACATAACTAAATAACTGGTCGTGCTTTTGTGCTTTAAAATTTTGATTGAACGAAGTTTTGAAGGCTTAGAAAAGGTTATAATACCTAACTCCAAAGCTTTTTAAAGTTAGAAATTTTTTCGTCATGGTTTTGCAGTTCGAAATTTATGATTTAAAACAACTTTCAAATGAATTTTTTTCACTCCAAAATTCTCTAAATTTTTTGTTAATGCATACTAAACTAATAGTGTGTTGTTCTAAAATAATTTATAACATTTTCACATTGTAAAAATATGAAGAATATTTCAATTTGAAAAGAACCAATTTAGAGATGTTCTATACTCTTTTTAGCGGCAGTTTTGGGGCACTATTTCCAACTTTTATAAAATGGTTTTAAACTTTAAGTTCTTCTTCAACGCTTTTAAAGAACTTTTCTAACGTATATTTAAGTATTTTAAAAGTGATTTGAAATTTTGTATATATTTTAAATGCTTTAATATAAATTATTGAAGAAGAAGTTTTATTTAGAATTAAGGAAAGGATATGGTTTTGAGATTTTAATATATTTTACTTGAGATATTCCAATTAATATTTGGACTGGATGATTTAAATTTTATTTCAAGTATTTTTTAGTTTCATGCAAGCGAAAAGGAGGCATGGATTACAACATCATGGTTGTAATAAATATTTTTCGAGGATTGAGAAAAATTCATTGATTATAACACTTTTGTCATAATAAATGGTTTCGTTAAGTTATTAAAAAAACTTGTTACTTGACTTAATAAATGTTGATATTCTTAAATTTTCAAAGGAATTTATTTTAAAGATTTTATTAAGTAGATTTATAAATAATATTTTTATAAATGAAAAGATCTGTAAAAAGAATGTTTTAAAAATAAAGCTAAGTGTAATTGGTTTTGGGCCCATAGTAAACAATGTTTTAACGACATTTGTTTTTTACCCTTCTTTTTAATACACTTAGAAATATAATTTACTCTTTAAAATAATATTTTAAAAATTGTTTTTAAAGTGTTTTACAAATATTTGTGTTGTGAAAGTCAAGCACAAGCGTGAGTCGAATGTATTAAAAGTTCGATTCGTTTATAGAAAATATTTAGCCTTACACGTAGCACTAAACATTAAGGGAACTCTTACTATTCTTAAAGTTAAGAATATATTTCAAGTCAAGGTAGTAAGAAACACTGCCCTAACTTGTCTAGCTTCATGGTTTTCCCCAGGGTAGTACTAGTTTGAGATTGATGAGTTGTGATAAGTGTATGAAATTTAATTTTCATACACAATCATTTTTCTATTCCCGATAGTTGATCCATTGACTGTTGATCCTGCTATCTTCTTTGTGATCATCAATCTAAGATGACTTGTTGTTCATCGAGAAAAATCATGCTATTCTTATAGTTAAAAATGTATGTCCAATCAAGGTAGGAAGCAACGTTGCCCTAACTTGTTTGGCTTCATTGTTTTCCTCGAATAGTGTTCATTTGAGATCGACGAGTTCTGATAAGTATCTAAGATTTTAATTTGCATATACGATCATTTTTGTTATTCCTAATAGTCGATTGATCGACTATCGATTTTCATATCCTTTTTGGTGGCTTGACAATCTAGGATGATTTGTAGCTCATTTTGATCAGTTGCATTCAACACTAGAGATAACTAAAACCAAAGAGTGAGTGGGAGCCAAGTTATGTGGGTCACACCCATTAGGTATGTTCACATCTATCTAAAGAGGTTTCAGGTTCATGCATGCAATGATGTGAAATATTCAGATTTCTGTGTTTGGCGAGGGTCTAGCTTGGAAGTTCCCAAGAGTGACGCATGTGCTCTTAAGTATATTTTTCTAAAGGTATATTTTCGACGTAGGGGTCGCAGCCTTCTAGTCATGTTGGATGAATTCATTCTCCTTCTTGATTTGGACCTTGGAGTTAATACGTTCTTGATTGCAACGAGAAGTGCCTTGTGCTCTTCTCTATGATTAATTTTTTATGTCCATTCTTTGAGTTTGGATTATGATCTTGTCAGTGTTTATACTTTCTTTTTTGGACTTTTGTTCTAGCTTATTTTCATTTTTTCATATATGGATGTAGTTCTTGTGAGGAAATACTCATCCCGTGTTTAGCGACATGATCTTACAGATTATTATATATTCATAATATTTCATGAGTTTTCTCACACTAGTTTTTCAGACTAATCTAGATGTTATTTATTTATAATATGCAGTTTTACCCGAGTTTATTCAGGTTGTAGTTGGTGGGACATGGAGTTCATGTAGATGTTCAACTATTATAGTATTTTTATTTTCCATTGTATTATTATGTATACCCATAAGAAATTGTAATGTCAGGAAGTTATAACTGTCCAGGCTGATGAGGTTTGTTTTTAACTCTGATATACCCTATATCTTAGAGTGACAGCTTTTACCGTCTTTGTTATATTATATGTGTTTGCACCAAAAAATGGCACAAACAAACAATAGAAGTTTTAAATTAAGAGAAATAAATGAAGAATATAAAATGAAAACAGAGGAAAATAGTAATGAAATAGCAATAATACGAACACAACAATTTATAGTGTTTCGGCGTTATTTGCCTACATCCACTTCGAATAAAAAGCTTTATTAATCACTTAATAGGGATCAGATGAAAATCCTTAGTAACAATAGAGTACAAAGAAAGTACCAGTGTTCAGGTCTTGAAAATGAACAACCAAGCCTGTATATATAGATGAAGATGGAAAAATATCTCCTTGAAAATTTGGTAGAAGGATCTCCAAAACAATACGGAACCATCAAAGGGATTGCATGGCCCAAATACCAAGGAATAAGGATAGGTGCCAATCCCTATTTTAAAGGAATTTAGGGGGTGTGATCCTCATGGTAGCTTTTCTATGTTGTAATGTGCTTAGCCTTAAAATTTCATGCTAAATGGATTAATGGAACTTAAGTTATTTCGCGATCTTTGTTTCGACGTGAGTTGTCTTCTGATTTCGGCCAAATCCTATTGAGGGAAGAGGTCCGATCCTTCTTATTTCATCCTTTTAAGTTGTGATCCCTGGGGTAAAGCTCCTTAGGATCCCTATATCTTACTCACAAAATTTCATATGCATTATACTTATGGATCTTGAGATATTGATTGTTTTCTATTGAATTGCACATACTTGCTAGAACATGTCGATCCCTATGTTGCAAAATGGTTATAGCCAATCCCCCTCCCCATGTTTAACTATTTTCCATACTTTGAACATTCTGCATTACATGTCTCTCAATTGCGTTCGATCAATACTTCATAGTATCATCTGTACTACACTTCTGGAACATACAATCATCGCTCCGGACTTACTGGCCTTGACGATAGTCAAATCTAATTTATCCAATCAGTTCGAATACAACCAGGTCATAATGCTGGATAACACTTATTTTGCAAAGTTCTTCTTGTGCTGAACATGACATGCTTTGAATCGAAGCGAGTTAGAGTCATCGGAAAGAAATCCATCCAGTTTTTAGAATAGTCGATATTCTTCCCTTGAATTATTTTCCCAAACTGTTGTATATCTTCTTGATTGTCAGGACGCTTGGTTGATTTCCAATAGTATAAATTTAGTACTATATTCCATCAGTTTATACCTATGCTCGGTTCTAAGAGACTAGTAAGCTTTGGCTATATGATCCAGTCTTGACCTTGAAAGCTTCAGGTTTGTATTCAACTTCTTTTGATTTCAAAAATTGAACCTTTAGACTATACACGTGTACGTTTTGGTACACATTCTTTTCGTTGGATCTAGGACGCTTTTGTACACTCATAGGTCACTGCCAAATTTCATTGAGGTAGATGCAACTTCATTGCATTTTGTATACATGTACTTTACATAATTTTCACGTCCATGTTTGCATTCACCTAGGGCTCATAGCCTACTCCCCTTTATTTAACATATGTAGGGATTGTCATTCTTTTAGCCAATCCCCTCCTTCTTTTTTTGTGTTGAAAGGGATCGGTATCCTTTTGGCCGATCCTCCCTCTCCTTCTCTCTCATCATAAAGATCGAAACTTTGTTCCCTAGGGTAAGGATCATACCTGATCCTTATCGCTTGAAGGACTTAAACGATTTTTCGACTTTGCAAATAGGAAAGTGGGCCGAACCCTCGTACCCTATATATATAGGATAACACCTTCCTTATATTCCTCACTTATCTCATTTCCCTTTCTTTTATCTTTTTCAGCACTGAACTCGCCTTATTTTACCATTAGAGCTTAATCATTCCCTTCTATTCTTTCCTCAGTTTTGAAACGAAATCTACTTCAATCCAACATGCCTTTACAAATCCAATTCCTCTTCCTTTCGATCTTGATCATCTCTAAACCACTCATCATCACAAATAACATATATATAGGTAGGTTTTTTGTCTCTAACCTTTCATTTTTGATGAGATGATGGGTTCTGTTTATGATAACCGTGGGTAAGTTTGGAAGAGATGAGATGGTTGATGGTGATGTAGGGTTCGACGAGGTAGTGGACGAGGAGAAAGAAAAGAATGAAGCACGAAAAAATGGAGGGATCGGTCATGCGTTAGTGAAGGTGGGGATCGAAGTGGATGCTTAATGGAAGTGTGAAAATGTTGAAGTAGAGGGATCACTAGTTGAAGTTTGAAGAGGGTTGGTTATGTGGGGTTAGGCATTGGGGTCGGTTGGTTAATAATGTGAAGTAGGGTTCGGTTGGAGTATCATCTGGATGAGGGATCGGCTGTTCAATGTATGAGGAGGGCTCGGTTATGGGTTCTTCAAGAGGGGTCGGTTATGATGAAATAGAGGGATCGGTTATTTGGTTAAGTGGGTAGAGGGATCGGTCATAAGCTTATCGAGAGGGATCGATTATTATGAGGGATATGGATCAGCATAAATAGGGATCAGCTATTTGATAGCCGATTCTAAGCTTTGAATTGAAATTGAAATCTAATCCATATTCACTTGTTTGAACAATTAGAACCAATCATGTCCCGATGAACTTGAACATATGATAATAATGAACAACAGGACTTGCATATCCAATATCGAACTCGAAATTGAATGACCAAACACCTGGGACTTATAACATGAACTAAAACTTAACATACAGACTTACTAATGGACTTAACACTTTGACATGCCAATGGTCGATCCGAAAGCTTACACAACCGATCAATCTAAATGCCAGTTGAGATGGTCAGTGATGACAGTTACTATAGTCGGAATCTAAAACCTTGTCATCTACTTTTTTACTTTTGAACTATTTATCTCTACCACTACACCAGAATCCTAATTTCGCAACAGCTTTTAGCCGTTGCAAAACAATTTACAACGGTTATGAGCCGTTGCAAAATGGGCAATGGTAAAAATTTAGCAACGGCTCAAATCCGTTGCGAAATATATAGCCGTTGCAAAATGTTCTTTAGCAACGGCTTGTAGCCATTCCGGATTTTATTTTGCAACGGCTTAAAGCCGTTGCGAAATGTAGATGTATAATTGATTTTTTAAATATTAGCAACGGCTTTGATCCGTTGCTAATTACTATTTTTATTTTTATTTTAAAAATTCAAAATTATTCTCCGCACCAGTGACAGTCATTTCATTATCATAATTAATGCAAAAATTTGGAAATTTAACACTATCACAAAAGAAAGATTATTAAACCAAATATTATTCATAAATTAAACACTAAAACCAAACATAACAAATGTTTGAATTATAATGTTCAACATCAATGCATACCATTATATAGTTCAACAAGTATACATAACATACATAGTACAATAACGGCATCATTACATAATACTACATGCATAGTACAATACATACGGTACATAACGTCTTCCTCCAATCGTCTAATGCTCCCGCCAGCATAAGTTTCATGCCTGCACAAAACAAGAAATTGATGTTTGTTTATAAAGAGGTCAAATATCATATGTTTGTTAAAGTAAATAAAAAGCTAATGAAGGTTTGTACTTTGTGCACTTTTTCAATTTTTCAATTCTACCAGTTAATGCTCTAGATTATTTTTTCTGAATTATATATATAATGCAGGGGCTAATGCAACATGCAATCATCAATATATCATTTTGTACTTTGTGTACCACACTTCTACCACCGTCGGTAATTGTCAACACAAGCCTACTCTGCACCTACAACAGCCTTGCTTCGAAATCCCGCTGTGATCACAGTGAGAATACCCTGTACAACCTACTTCTATCACTTATCATCATTACCCGACAACTTCACAAGCCTCATCAGCTTCTTCATCACTACCTCTTCAGCCTTCACCCACTTCCCATCTACTTCTAACAACTTCTCTTCAACTAAACACTATCACAATTCACACATTACCGTGACAACTCTTCCACCTGACAGTTACATAACCCACATATACGAACATCATCAACAACCTAGTTGCACTTACCATACAGTGCTCGCATATTGCTACCTCAACCAACCATCAGTGCTGCCTTCTGCACTTTCATCATCTCCACAATTCAAAACCAACCCTCCACTGCACATAACACTGCATAATAACCATCCGCTCCTCCTCCAATCCAACTGCCAGTACTAACTGACATCTGTAGCTGCTTCAGATTTGACACTTCATACAACTTGGATCATCACTGTACCTTCCACATTCATCCTCAACATACATCACAACACATACAATATCATCACTCTAAGCATACTCTGAGCATACAAACCACTACCGACACTGACCATATTCACTTTTGTTTTAGTTAGTTTTATATTTTTTAGCTTAAAACAATTTTAACTATTTGGTTAATTTAATTGAGTAGAATTTAAAATTAATTCACTTTCCCACGGATCGACCCGTACTCGCATACATATTACAATTGTACGCCATGCGCTTACGGTTATTTTAAGGATTAAATTTTTAATGGCGGTTTTCTTATCGGTAGAAAATTTCGCCATTATCAAACAATTTTTTTGTGCCGTTGTCGAGGAATTTGAAATTTGATTTTAAGTTTGCTTTTCGAATTTTTTTATTTTATTTTATTGTGTAATCATTTTGTATGTTGATTTGCATAAAAATACAAAAGAAATTTTTTTGTGTTGTGTGATTTTGTGTCATTTTTATTTTCATACGGTATGTGTGCATCTCTGGTTTTTGGTGTCAATTGGTTTTATTTTAATTAGTGTCAGCTTTCATATTTAAACAAAAACAATACAAGAAATTTTGTAGTTCAAACTCATTTTCACTGTGCCATTGCTACGTTTCTCTGTTACTGTTGAACTGCTACATTTACATTTTCATTTCTTTTCATTCTCTGTTATTTGCAGTGTTTTGTTTTGCTACATTTCATGTTGCGACATAACAGCACAATTTCATCCACATTGCCGTCGTTTCCTCCTCCAACCTGCCAAGCAACTGCTGTCACTTACCACAAACCAAACTTCATTACCCTATAATGCATACAACTGCTTTGTCAAACTATGCACAACAACATTCCAGTCATTGTGACTGTATCACCCACCAGTGCCTCCTCACAAACTTCTACATCCTCCTCTGTAAAGCATCAGCAAAACACACTTCAACAATACATGCCACCAACTCTGCATTCTACAAATTGCCTTGCAAACTGACCAAACTTCACCCATCGTTTCAACTTGCATCAACACATAGCCACTACCTCTGTACCCTGCACACTTACAATTGTGCTATTTCAAACCAACCTACCCATTACTTCAACTTATTTCTCTGCATATTTCTCTTCTAACGCCATCAACATTTCCAAACGCTCCAAGTCCTTTCATCATCACAGAACAGTGCACCATCACTGTACAGCAACACTTCTTCTCATCCTTAAATCACTACAACATCACCCTTGCCCATAACCATTACCACCACAGCCATTTCACTACCACTTCTTCATCACCATCAAACCAAACTTCACAGCTACCTCTACACTTCTACAACTACCATTGCATACAACAATAGACAACCTCTAGACCATAACAAAAAATTTCACCCATACATACTGCTTTGTACATCTGTGCACACCAATATTCAAATAGAAACTTCCATCAATAACCATCACTTTCACCTCTTTATATCATCAACATTCACTGCTTTGTACATTCCTATACAATACTCATCACTAAACTGCTCCTCTTTTATCGCATACTGCTGCTTATGTCACTATCTTCCACAATCATCAACTTACTTCAAACATCCACCCTTATTATCATCAAATACCCAGTGCACCATACCAAACGTCAAATATCAAATCAACCAGAAAACCACCTGAGCGATTGCATACTACCACAGCAACCCACCACTCCCTTCAACTGCCAGCACTACACTGGTACATTTCATACTGCCATCGCACTTTAACTCAAACCACATCTCTAACCATTTCTTATACCATATCAATCCATCACACTTCATTTCTCTGGCCACACACTTTAACTCATACTACACTGTTACATTCCATTTCTCTGGCCACCACCCTCCAAACCAACAAAACTGCCATATCTCCTACAAACACCTCTCTACCTTGTACTCCGACATCCATCAACACCCCAGCAAGTCCACATCAACTACTGCTCCACCACAATCATCACCACAACCACACAGCAATAGCACTTCAAGAAAATACAAATATTATCTTGCCAACCAGTCAAGCATCAATGTCTGTCAACCAAGAAACCACTGTAATCAAATCAAAGAAATATCAACATACCTGACCTTGACACACCAAATTGCGTGCAGTCCAATCGGCATCCACGTCCTCTATCGAATTCATGACCTACCACCTCCAACATTTCTCCGATTCATCTACGCGGTCCTCTATCACTTCTCTTATCAACTACATCACCTGATCCTCTGACAACAGCCTGAAACAAGCCTTGCTTCATCAAATTCCAATCCCTCTACCACTAATATCAATGCCTACATGAATGTTAATTCAATACACATTGGTAATGCTTATTCAACCTAGCAGCCTTCTATAGCTATGCATGATTTTAATCGGCATATTCATACTTACATTGATCACACTGCCCAAACTCTTGTCTCCCCATCCTTAAGTCCTTCCATCAATCTATCCTCCTCAAATATTTCAACTCGTTCCTCCCCTTTCATATTTTATAATAAAAATCCATATCTCAAATTCAAACCTCCTAATAAACATTACAATTTTCTCACCTGATTCTACTCATAAGTCTTCTATAACACATCTAAATTTTTGTGATATAGATATCTCTTCAACTAGTAGTAAACATTCTAGCAAAAGAAAATCCAAAAAAGCAAAGAATAAAGAATAATAGAAGAAAAAAACTATTCTGAGGATGAAGATATGAATTTAGGCGACGAATTTACCCATAAGCATGTGTAGCCTCAAAATGCAAATAAAAATAAAAATAACAAGCAACAATCCAACAACAATAGAGTCACTAGGTCATCTGCCTCTAAATCAATCTCTTCTTGATGATAAACAATATTGGATATTGGAATGTAAGGGGCACACATCTGGATTCCATAATCCATGAAATTAAGCATATCATCAAAAGCAATAACCTAAGTCTCATTACTATTTCTGAAACTAAGCTCAATGGAGTCCCCACTAAGGCTACAGCTAATCTCATTAACCACAACTAAATTCCCAAATTAATAACCAACCCAACCCATAGTCTAACACTGGTTTTATTAATTCTACAACCTATTTTCAGTAGTAATGTGAACAAAAAAAGTTACCTCACAGATCAAGCGTTTCTAGTTAGGTATAACTGTTGTATACTCAATACCTGTGAAGAAGAGAGGAGTAGCGCTGATTGGATTTCAAAATAATTTCCATATAATAAAAAGCATTTGCAAATATGTACAAAAAAATAAATAAAAACTTACAGGACAGAGGTCATGGCATATTTCATCTAAAGACTTCTTCAGCTTTTGATGTATAACCTGGTATTCAAAGCACAAGTACCCAATGAGTTAAGAACAATCTGTAACACATTATTTTTTTGTACATTGACTGGTACAAAAGCTGCTATACCAGGAAACCATTACTGTATTCATCTCTTTACTGTATTCGTCGATCACCATCACAGATCAAAGAACTGACAGCAACGAATCATTCCTAATAAATGATGATTCAATCAAAAAAGAAAACGGAATCATTCAATAAGAAAAAAATCCCTAAATAGCATATGTAAATTCAAAAACGCCTCAAATACATCAAATGCTTCAAAATAGACTAAAAAATAATTGCGATAACAATGAAAATACCAAAAACAAAAAACGAAAAACTACTCTTGTAGTCTTAAACGGTTATTGTATTTCTAATGACAAAAATCAAAAGAGAACAACCTTATTACTCAATTTCGAGCGACCGAGGGTTCCAATGCTTGATCTCGATGATGATTTGCAGTCGATGATGATTTTCTGTGGCTCGGTCGAATAGTTGGAAATGGGGGCGATTAACTAGGGCTAACACGCGGAGGTGAGGGAAATGAAATTAAAGGACGTACAGTATTGGGAATGAGGGGGTTATGTGTACGCTCAACACAATGAAAAAAAATTAGGACAACTACACAACAGATTTGGGCCGTTGTAAAATTAAAACGGCCCTTAACCGCTCTTAAATCATTTACAACGGCTTCAAACCATTGCTATTTAGCAACGGCTCAGAACCGTTGCGATTCTACCGCATGGGTGTATTGCAAAACTGCCAATATGGTGTAGTGCACACTGCACAACACTACACCACATTAGCTTACACTTAGCATGGGGAGGACAGGTAAAATTTTATAATCTTGATTATCTACTGAGTTTAGTTGATATGGGCTCTATATATTCATAGTGTTTAGCTGTAATGCCTTTTGGACAACCCTCACAACTTAGCAATCCTACAGCCTAGTCAAGTTCTGCAACTGTTTCTTGCAGACTTTCCCGACTACACCCTATGGGTTTTCCAACCCTATTAGACATGCCTCCTATATCTGGTTTTAGTCATTTCCACCGATGAGGCTACGTCTAGCGTTCCAACTAATGCACCGCCATCAAAATAGATCATAGAATCCAACATGGATTCCAATACCCTAACAGGTCTTGGAATCACACATGAATTCCCACTTCTCAAATACATCTTGGAATCACACACGGATTCCCATACCACAATAGGTTGCGGAACCGCATATGGATTTCAACATGGGATTCCATTTGGACATATACTAGGCACTACGGTGACTGATGGGGCTCATTTACCCCTAGAGGGATGTACGATATGTAATAAGTTCATGTATTGGCCCAGATGTGCACCACCTTTCAATTCTTTCATCCGAGAAAAGCTAAATAATCTAGGAATAGCACTCGCTCA
Source organism: Allium cepa (assembly GCA_030765085.1). Classification (NCBI taxonomy): domain Eukaryota; kingdom Viridiplantae; phylum Streptophyta; class Magnoliopsida; order Asparagales; family Amaryllidaceae; genus Allium; species Allium cepa. Next base: position 380,728,722 of record CM060932.1, read on the forward strand.
ACCACATCCAAATAGATATGCTTTTCTTCGTGACACTTTCTTGCTATTTATGAATGTTTTGTTTCGCCCGCCATCTCCTAAGGACATCAGGTTTATTTACGATTTCAAACGATGGACAGAAAGTCTCTCTTTGTGACGACCCGAAATTTTTAAGCATTTAAAATCGGAATATTTAATTGATTTTAAATATTCAATAGAGTGATTTTAACTGGAATTACGAATATCACAATTTATTTGATAATTGAATTATTAAATTAAATAAGTGAAGTTAGGTAAATTGTTGAATCTGGAATTTCAAGCTTGTTAAAATATAATTTGAAGGCTTATAAAATTTATATTGATAATACTGAAGATAGTAAAAGAGTTGAAATTGAATTTGACAATGATTTGTTCGGTTTTGAAATTTATATCGTTTAAATTGAATTAAAAAAATAGTTTTCCGAGGCACAGTCTCGGAATTCGACGAAACCAGTTCCATTGGATCCGTAATATTGCATTATTATCAGATTACAATTTTCGTGGCGTTTGGAATTGTCGTGTGAATGTACGACATATAAACGCACTAGAATTTTTGTCGGGAATCTAATATGAAAACCTGGATTCAAAAAGCATGTGTTACTTCTTTTATTACGCTTCGTCGTTAATAAATAAAATTTGTCGTTTGGGAGAATATTTTAAAAATAAAATAAAACAAAAAAAAATTCATATAAAAGAAAAATCAAACATAGTCAAATCTTCCTTTATACGACTCCTTCTCTTTTATTTCCAAGCCGAACCCTTCTAGTTCAATCACGCCCTTTTTCTTCTGATCTATTCGAACGATTCTTAAACTAAAAAAAAATGGCCGAAGCCTTATTCTTCAAATCAAAAAGCCCCAGATAAAAAAAAGGAGTGAAGAATCAAAGTCGATTTCGACTTTGACAGGGTGTCGCGATTGAATTGCGTGGCATCCTGAGGCGGTGGCGACGAGCTGGACTTCGACTGGGTAGTATAAGGCATCGTCTCGCGTGAAGGGGAAAAGTGATGCGTGGCGGCGAATCGAGTCGCGTCTTGGGTTGTGCAGTCATAGAGGAATTGCGATCAATTTGGGGTCGTCGATCGATTGTAGGGTTGCGTGAGTGATGGAGATGGTCTCGTTCGAAGAGCCAACGAAGCAGTGGAGAGCATCGCGTGCAGACGTGTCGCGGCTGCTTGAGGGCATTTGAGATCGACGAGACGAAGGCATCGGTCGCGATGAAGCGGTGAGCGGCTAGCCTAGGTACACGTTTTGCTGCAAGGTATAAGCGATTTATCTTTTAATTTAAATTTGATATAGGGTAGAAACAAATAAAATAATTACAGTAAGTATATAAAAAAACTTCTATTTTAATTTAACAGAATATGTATATAGGTAAGTTAGTAAATATGTATATAGATAAGGTTTGGAAAACATTAGGATTTATGAATGTTAAAAGTTTATATAAAACTAGATTTCTGAAATCTTTAATTTATTTTCATAAGTATGTATGTAGTTTCAAAAGAAAAAAATATACATGTTTTAATTTACTAGATTTATTTTAAGAAAATAATGGAGTAGGTGATTAATTTGTTTAATTTACTTATCTAATCATTCTAGACATAAAAAAATATTTTTTTATTACAAGAAGATTAGTCCAAAATTTAATTTAATTATAAAATGGTAATTAAGGGTCGATTTATATTTCGAATATTAATAAGTCATATAAATTATTTTTCAAGGTCCACATCTGAAAAGGAGCAAGCTGGATTGCAAATGGATGCTAATAAAATAAGAAGGTGAATTAATCTCACTCAGCTGAATTTGAATTTAAAATCTAAATGATTAAATTTAAATATTTTCTTTGAATTGTTGAATTGATTGATGTGCTATAGTATGGTATATTTTGAAATTGGAGTATTATATTGTACTAACTTCTGTGGATGCAGGGAAAACAGGTTGGAGGGTTCCAACTGGATCCCTCAACATTTATTTAAATTATTTAATACCCTCTATTGTGATTACTTGATATTCTATGATGAATTATATTGGAATGTTGAATGCTATGGTCCGATTGGATATAATTTGGTAAAATGAATTTCCAAAAATATATAAACTGGAATTTGAAAAGAAAATAAAAGAAGTGAATCTGCAAGTAAAATAATTATAGAATTAATTTAAGAATGAATTGGAAAAGAAATAAAGTGACTTAAAAATATCAATAAATAATCCTGAGTAAAGAAAGGGTAATTTTGAATAAACAGAAGATTAATGAATTTTAAAATTCAGTATTATTATTTCAAAAAGAACAAAACATTTATTTAAAAGTTAGGAGTTAAATTATTGAAAAGAATAAAGAAGAAATTGAGAAAGCTAAAATTTGTATATTTCAGTTAAAAGATTTAAAATCAAACGGAAAATAATAACAGTAATAATAAAGTCCATAATTAATTAATTTTGAAATGAACTGAGAAAGTAAAGAAATTTATTTCAAAGGAAATAAATTGGGAATCAATTTGGAAAATTGATTTAAGTGATTGAGATTTGAAATTCTCCTTGAATAACCAAGTATGTTTTCAAAGTAAATTTTTTAAATATAAATTAAAAGGTTTTAAAGTTGATTTAAAAAAAAATTATTATTTCTAAATATTTAAATTCTAAAGTAAGTATTTTCTTTTAATCTATTATAGCAGTAATTATTTAAAGGTGACTTAGTATTTTCTTTTAAAAGGTGAAAACCTAGTTTTATATTTTATTAAGTAACCTTATTTTCAAATATTCATATAGTATGTATTTCAACAAATTGTTGAAGTAGTTTTACCTTAAATATTTTAAAGTATATTTCAAGTAAAGCGTTTTTTAAATTATTTTAAGAATCTAAAGTTTTGTGGTCAGTGATTTCAGTGGAGATAGAAAATATTTGGAAAGTTTATTCTGGAAAAGAAAGAATTATTTGAAACTGTTTTCAAAGGGTTGAGAATAGAAATATATCTTGTGAAGATGTTTTGAGGTTAACAAATAATTAAAGAAATTATTTATTGTGTGATGGATGTTGTGAGTGTTAATTGATAGTTAAATAACCGACTATCAATATTGGACAAATGCGTTGATCGTTTCGAAGAGACCGGGATCGAGATTTATTTCTCGAAAACCACTTCGATCCGGTTTGTACGTTTTCGTGGAAAACGAGTTTGGATTCGAAGTTGGAGCAGTGAAGTGCAAGGGCTAGTCGCTACTAATCCTAAGGATATTTCCAAAATGGATGTAGTAGGAATAGTGCCTTCGGTTCCGTTCGAACCCGGGACGGACTTGTATGGATGAATGCTTTCGGAACATCGTCAGGTGGATGATGGGTATTCTAAGGGATATGTTCTAAAAAGGTAACGCTTAGCCTCAAGCCTCATCAAATGGGAATGGCTTAAAATCAGGGGTTATGCAGCAAGGCTAGGTGGGTAGCACCCAAGTAGGGTGAGGTCATCCCTGTCTAGATGTCCCTTTTTATTTCGGCTTAGTGGGCGGTTCTTGATCCCAACCGCGGGGTGATCTCACTCGGGATTATCCAGTAAGGGGTAGTCCCGGTCTTGTGTTGCAGGGGAGCGGGCGTACTCCTCGGTACTGCGATCTAGGCCACGTACTGTGACAGGTGGTACCCCAATGCCTAGTCATTAGTTGGAAATCCATTCTCCCTACGAGCCTTGTACGGGTTTTGTTTGTATTACCCTCTATAGCTAGTAGCTGGAATTTAATGATTGTAACAATTTCGGCTATTTTATAAGTATTTGTATATAGACCCTATTATAATATCAGAGGATTTCTATAAAAATTGTTTTAGCTATCGTAAGGTAAAAACCCGACATGTTTATTGTGGCGTGGTCTTACGAGATGCTTTTGTTTTTCAAAAGATTTTTGAAAAGTTAATAATCAACTGGGTGTGATTTCCTCACGCTGGTATTCCCGACTGACTCGGGTGTTATTTAACTATAATGCTCGGGTCAGACCGAGTATTATAGGATACAGGATATGATGCTGTGGAGCTCAGGAGAGGAGCTGGATGACGATACGTACTTCCGTACTTGTTTATACATATATTCCGCTGTGTTGAGTTGTTGTTTATTCATTTGTATGTTATTGTTGTTGAACTGTGATTGATGTACTCTGATGGTGATGTAATATATAAACAGAGATATTTGATTTTTGAGTAAAGATTATTTATTATCTATTATATTTTATTCCGCTATGATGGTTAGATTATGTTGTTGTTTTTTTTTCATTTTCTTCTTCTACTTCTTCTTCTTTAACCCAAATGGTTCGTATTTCTGTACAAATTGATTTGATTTTTGGTAGAATAGTGTTGATTCAAGGGGTACAGATATGCGGGTCGTTACAGTTGGTATCAGAGCTTAGGTTGGTGATAACCTTGGCTCTGGTGGGATTTACTCATTTAAATTAGAGTCCGTCGTACTCCAAAATGAGTTTGAGCGTATAAATAGATATGAGCGCATATTTGTTAGTGAATATAAATTATTTTAATATTGTATTGATTGGTTTATTGAGTGGCATATGAACCTTCGTCGGCACAGTCTGGACAACTGTATCAAAGGGGTTTCTAAACACTTGAATAGAACAATTGACACGGTATTGTTTTAAATGTGGGTGAATGAAAAAATTTTACCCAAAAATATATTTTGATATAAAGAAAGGTTTTTGTAAACTATTTTAGCTAATATATGGTTGCTTGGATGTTAGAATGATAATATTAAATTATTATCATCATTGTGTAAAAATTTAACTAGAAATTGAAAATATAACCAAGGGTTAAGGGAATAAATTCATTATAAAATGAAATTTATAAATATGAATTATAAATGTAAATTATAAATTGAGATATAATTAAATGGGAATTTGTATAAGCATAAACTATACAAATGCATTATAGTTAAAATTTGAATTAAAACAGAATTTGAAACTTTAAAACCCAGAGATTTTGGAAGTATTTTGAAGACAAATAATAGCATTATGGTTTTAAAAAGTATTTCTGAAGGGAAATTGTTTCAAATAAATTTTGGCAAAGGTTATAGCATTAAATTCACTTCAGTCGTTGGAAAATAACTTCGGTGATGACTGCAGCATCATCGATGTTCATTTTCGAGTTTCTAAGTGATGGTTGCTGCCAAATGGATTTGTATAGAAGAACAAGTTTTGTTTGTGAAATTCAAAGTAAATTTGTCGGAAATAAAAACCAGGACTGGTTTAAATTTTTGAGAAGTGTAATTTGAGATGTTAGAGATTTCAAAATGATTTGAAACCAAAAGTCGGGTGTTTAAAAATCCTGATGAGATAGTTGTAAGCTTGTAAATGGAGATGATTTTCAAATCAGGAAGGAAATATAAGCTGTGAATGTTGGAAATTTAAATTGTTAAGGGAAAAGTTAAAAATGGAATTAACTTGGATTGGGAAATAAAATTTTAACTGGACTGAAATTAATTGAATAGGCTGAAAATAATATCCAATTGTATTCGAATTAAGTTGAAATTGAATTGAAAATCTAAGTTAAAATAAGATTGAATTGGAATAAAAATTCAATTGAATTATTGAATGGAATTAGATTCTTACCTGAATAATGGAAAATAAGTGATATGCACGTAATTGTGCATATATTTACATCCATATTTTATCTCTTTTTATTTAAATAATCATCATATTTGGGCATTTTAACGTGTTTAAATCCAAAATTCAATTATTTCCAACCATCATATTTTCATCTTCATTCAGGGGCAAAACGGTCATTTTGTGCGAGTCCATATAAGAATTTTTACTTGGACATTTTTTGATAATTTTTATAGGAATTTGAATGCATATGGAAGAGGCTTATATGAAGATATATGCATGCACAAATGAATACAAAGGAAAGAAGAGGGAAATAATTCAAGCCATGAACATGGAGGACCCCACCCACTTACCTAAAAGTACAATTTGGAGCTAATGGACAACTAAGTGGAGGTTAAAGCTTCATGCAAAACAAATGATGGATTAATTAGTGGTTAATAGTTACTTGTTGGCCACACTTCCTAAAGGGCATTTTAGGTAGCCCCCTAAAAATAGAATTAGGGTTTTATGCATGTATATATAGCCCTCTTATGTATATGAAACTATCTTCTACTCCTTCATCTTACTTAGGAAATTAAAAAATCAAGTGTAAGCACAATGTTCTATGAAATAAAAATGGCTTCCAAGCCTCTTTCTTCTCTCTTTTCTACATGCTTTTCTTTGTTTTATTGTTAATGTTTATTTCTATGCTCTTTTTCTCCTTATGTTCATAGCTTAGATTCATGTTTATGCAAGTAGTTAGTAGCCAATCTCTTTTGCCTTCTTTACTTATTTTCTATTTTTCTTTTCTTTTTAATGTTGAAACTTACATGTGATGCTTCAATGCCACAAATGAGTAGCTAAACCCTTTCAATTTAGGGGTGATGAAGCTCTCTAACTTTATGTAATTTCAACATTTTTATGACTTATGATCTCTTTGTTTATGCTTCATGAATGTGAATTTTGATGTAAGTTTATACAAGTGGGCTTGATAGCTTATATTGCTTATGCAAATGAGCTATTCTTATTCAACATAAACACAATTTACATCATCATTTGCTAATTAATTTTTGATTACAAAATGAAAGTAAAAATGAAATTTGATGATCTATATTACTAGTTACAATAGTAAATAGATCATACTTAAAATAGCTTTTGCTTTGGCTTCATTTTCATGAGAATTATAAGTGGTATAATTGTTGTATTATAGTTTGATGGTTTGAGTTATGTTAAATAATAACATAAACTAACCATACTTATGATAAATACAATGATTATTCCACTTAATATCAAAGTTAGAGATCATAAATTATGTGTTTGTTGATTTACAAAAATTTGAGAGTGGATTTGCCTCTAAATTGTTCTTTAGTCTAATAGATTTCGAATCACATTTTTCTAGTGTTAGCCTCATTTTATTTCTAGTTAACAATTTCTCAACTTTGGGTTAATTTGATTGAGTAGGAAATTTAAATCAACAATTCCTTGTGAATCGACCCGTATTCGCCGCGTGCTACATTCGTACACCGTGCGCTTGCGGTTAATTTTATCTCTAAATTCGTTCGACGATTTTCTAAACCGATAGAATTTCCGTCGACAAACAATAAGTTGAATAAGGATTGGATTGAAATGAATAAATCAGAATAACTTACAAAGGAATTAAAACCCATGGTAATAAAAATATGCTTGGGTTACAAATAAGCATAAGGTTTGAGTTAAAAATAAGGGAAGAATACATTCAAGCCTAGAATGAATGGAAATGTGTAAAATAATAAGTGGCGACTTACAAAATTTAAAAGGGAATAGAAAACCCAAATTTAATATTTTTGATGAATTGGAAAATAAAATAAAAATCCAAACTTGAATTATAAAATAAATTTGAACCTAAGAAAATTAAATGAAGTGATTTTGAGATTAAAATCAAGTTCTGGATTATAAGTTGGGGAAAGACTATTTAGATAATAAATTAGTTAATGAAATATGTAAATGGAACCCATTGTAGTTAAATAGAAGCTGAATTGTGAGTTAATGATGAAGTTTGGAAATAAAAACTCAAGTTATAAATTAAATTCGACCTGAATTGTTAGTGAAGTAAATGTAACTGAATTGTGAGTGAATAAATTGGATGGCAAATTAAAAGTGAATGGTAGAATCAGAACTTGAGTTATTAATTAAAATTTGACTTGAGGTGTAACAAATTAAATATAATTGGGAATGTATTGAATAAAAATAAAATTAGATTAAAATAGTAATAGTATGAATTGCAAATAAAATCCAAATAAGTGGAAATAAATTGGAAATGGCCTTGTAATAAATTGAATGAGTTGAATCTGGAAAGTTAAATTTTATAATAACCAATCAAATGAAATTGCAGATTTAAAATGAGATTTAATTGAGAGAGAATTAAGTTGAATAGAAAAGAAAATTTGCTTGTAAAATGAAAATGAGCTTAAGTATAAAATTTGAATAAATTGAAGTAAATTAACTTAAGCTAAATGGATGGAGGAGAGTTGAATTGAATTCAACTTAAACTAAGTTTAATAATATTGGATTGGTTTTAAATCAAGTGAAAATAAATTTTAATCGAAATAAAATTCGATGAGTTACAGATAATATTTAATGGAATGAAATTCTTAAATAATTGTAAACCATTTAAATTGTTAAGGAATTGAAATAACTTGGAGACAATAAGAAAATAGAATGTTTTCAAGATTAATAGAATGGATTTAAATGAATGCGGATAAGAAATGAATCGCAAATGAATAGATCGTGAATAAAATTGAAATGGTTATTGAATGAAATAGCCTGGATTGTTTTCGAGCTAAATGAAATAGTTTGGAATAAACAAATATGGAATAAATTGAGCAAAGTAACTAAAGCTTGGGTTGAATTAATTCGAGAATGGTTAGTAATTGAAGATGAACCTAAATTGTTAATGGTTTTGAATGAACTAGTTTGGTTAATAAAATGAAATGCAAGTGAATGTATTCGAATTTAAAATGCAATGAAAATGAGAATATATGGTGAAGTGCAAGGGCTAGTCGCTACTATCCTAAGGATATTTCCAAAATAGATGTAGTATAAATAGTGCCTTCAGTTCCGTTCGAACCCGGGACGAACTTGTACGGATGAATGCTTTCGGAACATCATCAGGTGGACGATGGGCATTCTAAGGGACATGTTCTAAAAAGGTAACGCTTAGCTCAAGCCTCATCAAATGGGAATGACTGAAAATCAGGGGTTATGCAGCAAGGCTAGGTAGGTAGCACCCAAGCAGGGTGAGGTCATCCCTGTCTAGATGTCCCTTTTTATTTCGGCTTAGTGGGCGGTTGCTGATCCCAAGCGCGGGGTGATCTCACTCGGGATTATCCAGTAAGGGGTAGTCCCGGTCTTGTGTTGCAGGGGAGCGGGCGTACTCCTCGGTATTGTGATCTAGGCCACGTACTGTGACACGTGGTACCCCATTGCCTAGTCATTAGTTGGAAATCCATTCTCCCTACGAGCCTTGTATGAGTTTTGTTTGTATTACCCACTCTGTGGCTAGTAGCTGGAATTTAATGAATGTAACAATTTGGGCTATTTCATAAGTATTTGTATATAAACCCTATTATAATATCAGAGGATTTCTATAAAAATTGTTTTAGCTATCGTAAGGTAAAAACCCGACATGTTTATTTGTGGCTTGGTCTTACGAGGTTCTTTTGTTTTTCAAAAGATTTTTGAAAAGTTAATAATCAATTGGGTGTGATTTTCACATGCTGGTATTCCAGACTGACTCGGGTGTTATTTAACTATAATGCTCGGGTCAGACCGAGTATTATAGGATACAGGATATGATGTTGTGGAGCTCAGGAGACGAGCTGGATGACGATACATACTTCCGTACTTGTTTATATATATATTCCTCTATGTTGAGTAGCTGTGTATTCATTTGTATGTTGTTGTTGTTGAACTGTGATTGATGTACTCTGATGGTGATGTAATATATAAACAGAGATATTTGATTTTTGAGTAAATATTATTTATTATCTATTATATTTTAAGTTTCCTTTCCAAAAAAAAAAGTTTGTTTAGTGAAGATTTTGAATTTTTTGGGTCTTGTGAATGTTTGATTTTAGTGTGTCTTCTTTTGTTTTTTTTTTTGTTGTGTTTAATTTCTACCCAAAAAAAACAATCGTCATAGAAAAACTTGTTTTGTTTTGGTTCTTTTGTTTCAATAGTTTATATTTTACTTTATTTAGTTTCTCCTTTGATACACAAAAAAAACAAATAAGTTTCTTTTTGCTTTGTTTGAAAATCTTTTGTTTTGACAGTTGTGTTATTTTCCTTTGTTTTATTTCGTTCGATATATAAAAAAAAATTGTAAATATATCTTGTTCTTCATTTCAAGTTGCCAAAGCAGAAATTCAAAAGGGAAAAGTGTTTGCCAACAAATAAATTGTTGTGCTTTGCTAAATATCGCCGCTAAAAAAAAATTTGCTAAAATAATCTGCACGCTCTGGTATTGTACTTCCATCTTTATTTGCATTGTTGGTTGCTTGCATTTGGATTCAAAAAAAAAAACCAAAAACAAACTTTATTTTAGTTGCATTGTTAATACACGTTTAATTTCTTGTTTTGCATTCATCTCATCTTATTTTCTTTTCTAAGGGCAATACCCCAATTCACATAAGGTGAGGGATTTCATCACCCTTTCTTTAGCCCACAAACACATTTCATCGTAGAATTTGACTAATAATAAAGGTTAGACGTTGGACCTAAGGGTGTCACGAGCTCACTTAGGGCTTAATTGTATCTTCACAATTGTTTTATTTGAACGATTTTATTTCTTGGTGTCTAGGCTACGGCAGAGTAATAACCATTTATAAAAATTACGGTGATACGTAAATATTATACTGGTTGTTCCTCTGAAGGTACTTAAACCTTCGGCTGCATTGCTACGGTGATTCGTGGTGCACCGATAACTCCTGTTCGTTACCTGGCTGAGAAATATTTTTGTTGATTTAAGACAAAGTGTGATTATACAATTTCGGGTTAGGAGCTACTAAGGACAGAAAACTGTAATTAAGTCCTTTGCATTCATTTAGTTGCATTAGTTCATGCATATTTAAAAGAAAAAAAATCAAAAAATCCAAAATCCAAAAAAAATTTTAAATTTAACATGATTTTTCAAAAGAAAAACAAATTTGAAAATTTAAAAAAAAAACAAAAATCAATTTCCATTTTAAAAAAAAAAATCGTTTTAGTAAATATTTAAAAATTCAAATAAATACAAAAAAAATACAAAACCAAAAACATAAAAAAAAACTTGAAAAACCAAAAACAAAACAAAAATCAAACTTTTCTTTTGAAAATAAATCTCACTCGTTAAATAGTTTTCTCCCTTGTAAAAAAAAGAAGAAGAAGCAAAAAAAACAAATTTTCAAATCTTCTTTCACTCTCTGAACTCGATTCTAACTCCTTTCTCTTCTCGACTTTCACTTGTGCATGAGTACTTGGACTCGTGACACAACAACCAATCGTTGGACTCGCGACCCTTCTACAAACCATTTAACTCGAACATACGATCCTCCTGAAATGGCGAACGAAAACTCCCCTCGAACTCTTATGGATAAAATCTTTCCTGACAGAGTTTCTATTCCATCTTGCATTACGTTACCCGCCCCTACGGGTAACCATTTCGAAATCCATTCGAACCATATTGCCACGCTTCCAAAATTTGGCGATTTCGAGCACGATGATCCATACATCTTTTTGACTAAATTCGAACAAGTTTGTGCAACCATTAACCTCCAACAACTTTCTGATGACGGAATCAAACTTCGATTAATCCCACTTGCTCTTACGGATTACGCTGAAAAATGGTTGTACAGCTTACCTTCGAACTCAATTAAAACGTGGGAAGAATTTGTAAAAGCTTTCTTAAAAAAGTTCTACCCCTTGGAAAAAACAAGTAGAGTTCGAAACGAAATTGTAAATTTTCATCAATTAAAGGGTGAACCATTTGAAAAATATTTTGAAAGATTCAAAGAGCTTTTGATAAAATGTCCACGCCATAACTTTGAAAAATGGACGATTTGCCAAATCTTATATGATGGACTAGAAAACAGCTCACGAACGATGCTCGAATCAATGTGCCAAGGCAATTTTCTTGCCCAACATCATGATGATGCTTGGCAATTTCTTGAAAACCTCGCTGAAAAGTCGTCCCAATGGGAATGCTCGAACGAAAAATCTGGTACTGCAGAAGAAAAAACTGCAAAATCCGATCCAAATCTACTCACGATCGAGTGCACACTCGATAAGATCTTCTGTTGCTTTGGAAGCGAAGATCGACGCAATGGTTAAAAAATTCGATAACGTTTTCTCATCGAATCAAATGAACCAAGCTTCCCAACCGATGTGTTATAAATGCAATGATCCTAATCATATAGTCGATCAGTGTCCCAACTCTATCGAACAAATCAATGCTTTCAATAAAGCCAAAAACGACCCGTTTTCTCCAACGTACAACCCAGGTTGGAGAAATCATCCGAATTTTGCGTGGAGCCAAAACAATCCCAACACGAATACGATTCGTCCCAATTTTCAAGCATTTCCGAATAATGTCTCGAATCCTCCCTTTCAGCCCAATAATTTTCAACCAAACCTTGCGGGCCCGTCTCATAATCAACCACAACAACCAAATTTTCCACCAAATTCTGCTCATCCTCCACAAGGCGATAAACGTTTAACTTCGCTTGAGAAAACTCTTGAAACGTTGGCTAAGGAAACCGCTCAAAGCCTTCAATCAAACAGCAATTTGCAAAATTTATTGACTTCATATATGCAAAACACAAACCAATCGATTGCAAAACTCGAAATGCAAATGAGTCAATTAGCCACGTCTGTAAGTGAACGTGAATGAGGAAACATTCCCAAGCCAGCCCCTTCCAAATCCAAGAAATCAAAACGCAAATTCAAATCAAGCCCATGTTGTTCAAGATAGCAACGTCACCCAGTTGAATGCTATCACAACTCTCCGTTCTGGTTAACAAATCGATAATCAAGTCGTTAATCCAAATGATTTACCGGAAACTTTTCGTGACGCTTCTAAAACAACGAGCGACTCAGAACAGAACGTGGAGCCAAACGTCGAATCAAACGACAATCAAAATTCTTCTTCTACTCGAGTAGACCCGCCTACCGAGTATCGTGTTCCATTTCCACATCGTCTTCGACCAAAGAAGCACTTGGACCAAATGGAAAAGATGTTGGAAATTTTTAAACAAGTAAAAGTGAACATCCCGCTTCTTGACATCGTTCAGCAAGTCCCCACTTACGCGAAATTTCTTAAGGACTTGTGCACCCAAAAACGACACACTCAAGTACCCAAAAAAGTTTTTTTAGCCGCTAGTTTGAGTGAAGTCTTGTCCCAGTCCATGCCCGTTAAATACAAAGATCCTGGTTGCCCTACGATATCGTGTACAATTGGAGACAAAACGATTAACAAATGTTTGATAGACTTAGGCGTGAGTGTCAACTTGATTCCATACTATGTGTACGAACAATTAGGCTTAGGTGAGCTCAAACCCACGAAAGTTACGCTTCAATTTGCCGATCGTTCCATTAAGAAGCCCGTGGGAGAAATCGAAGACGTGCTCATTAGAGTAGGGCAATTTATATTCCCCGTTGACTTTATCGTTCTCGAAACACAACCCGTGACGAATCCCTCAATTCAAATTCCGTTGATTTTAGGCCGACCATTCTTAGCCACCTCAAATGCATCAATTGTCATAACGGATCAATGAAAATATCTTTTGGAAATATGACTTTGGATCTTAATATTTTCAATCTTGAAAGCCAATCGAATGAACCTTGTGACCAAACATTGGAAGTTAGTGCCATTCACGAAAATGTTGAAAATGAAACACTTGATCTTAACGATGAACGTGAGGTCGAGTATGAAAAATTGTTTTACAAAATTCCCAACGATATTGAATACACTCTTCCTTTTGAATCGCTTCTAGTTGAGTCCGAATCTCAACCTAATTCTTCGATCCAAAAAACTCCAAAGTTGGACCTCAAACCGCTTCCCGACCACCTTAAGTACGCATACTTAGGTGAAAATGAAACTTGTCCTATCATCATTTCTAACAATCTTTCTCTTGACCAAGAAGCTTCTCTTCTCTCTATCCTTTCGAAAAATAAGGAAGCAATGGGATGGTCGATTTCCGATATAAAAGGAATTAGTCCCGCTCTGGTTCAACATCGCATCCATTTAATCGATGATGCCAAGCCTGTTCATGACGCGCAACGAAGGCTTAATCCAAAAATGAAAGATGCGGTGCATGATGAAATACTTAAACTTCTCGACAACGGAATCATTTACCCAATCTCCGATAGTTTATGGGTTAGCCCAATTCACGTTGTACCGAAAAAGTCCGGGCTAACCGTTGTCAAGAACAATTCAAACGAGCTTATTCCAACTCGTACTCAAACGGGTTGGCGTGTTTGCATTGACTATCGAAAACTAAATGCCGCAACACGTAAAGATCACTTTCCTCTTCCTTTCATTGACCAAATGCTCGAACGTTTAGCCGGCCATGAATTTTACCGTTTCCTTGATGGTTATTCTGGCTATAACCAAATTCCAATCGCTCCCCAAGATCAAGAGAAAACAACTTTCACATGTCCATTCGGTACCTTCGCTTATCGACGTATGCCAGTCGGACTATGTAACGCTCCTGCGACTTTCCAACGATGCATGGTTGGAATCTTTTCCGACATGATAGAACGCTTTCTAGAAGTTTTCATGGATGATTTCTCAATCTTTGGCGATTCTTTTTCCCAATGTTTACATCATCTCGAGTTGGTTCTAAATCGATGTAGAGAAAAATATTTAACTTTGAATTGGGAAAAATGCCACTTTATGGTCAAACAAGGCATAGTCCTTGGACATATCATCTCAAATAAAGGCATTGAAGTAGACAAAGCAAAAATCGATGTCATTGCAAATCTACCCATTCCCAAATCCGTTAAGGGCATTCGATCATTTCTAGGACATGCTGGATTTTACCGTCGTTTTGTGAAAGACTTTAGCAAAATCGCCCGTCCTTTGACGACCCTTCTTGGAAAAGACGTTCCTTTCGATTTTAACTCTGATTGTATCTCTTCTTTTGAACGTCTTAAGAGCGAACTCATTTCTGCCCCAATCATTTGCGCACCCAATTGGGATCTTCCTTTCGAAATAATGTGTGATGCTTCGAACTTTGCCGTTGGTGCTGTCTTGGGACAACGCATCAACAAGATCCTTCATGTCATTTACTACGCAAGTATGACCTTGAACGACGCCCAACTCAACTACACAACAACTAAAAAAGAGCTTCTAGCTGTCGTTTTTGCGCTTGAAAAGTTTCGACCTTACTTGATAGGTTCACACATTACGGTCTACACTGATCATTCTGCGCTTCGATATCTCTTCGCTAAAAAGGATGCTAAATCCCGTTTGATTAGTTGGATCCTTTTACTTCAAGAATTCGACCTTACAATCAAATACAAAAAAGGATCCGATAATGTCATAGCCGATCATTTATCTCGTCTTTCGAACACACCATCTTCCTTGCCGATCAATGAAAACTTCCCCGATGAACAACTTCTTTCTATTTCTATCGATCCATGGTACGCTGATATAGTGAACTACTTAGTCACTAAAGAAACTCCCTCATTTTGGTCCAAACAGTACAAATGTAAATTCATGTCCCGAGTGAAATATTTCTATTGGGACGATCCATATTTGTTCAAATATTGTCCCGACCAAATCATCCGACGTTGCATTCCGGATAATGAGATACGGAGTGTTCTTTCATTTTGCCACGATCAAGCGTGCGGTGGACATTTCGGTCCTCGAAAAACTGCTTCAGTGTGGTTTCTATTGGCCTTCTCTTTTCAAAGACTCATTTGAATTTTGTAAAACTTGTGATCGATGTCAAATGCTTGGACGAATTTATCGACGAGATATGATGCCTTTAAACCCCATTCTTATGATCGAAATCTTTGATGTATGGGGTATCGACTTTATGGGACCTTTTCCAAATTCTTTTGGAAACTTGTATATCCTTCTCGCTGTCGATTACGTTTCAAAATGGGTCGAAGCCGTTTCTTGCAAAACCATTGACCACAGAATTGTTGTGAAATTTCTCAAAGAAAACATCTTTTCGAGGTTCGGCACACCTCGCACAATAATCAGTGATAACGGAACCCATTTTTGCAACCGTTCTTTTGAAACTTTAATGAAAAAATACTCGATAACCCACAAGTTATCCACTCCGTATCATCCTCAAACTTG
The DNA here is from genome assembly GCA_030765085.1 of Allium cepa. Lineage (NCBI taxonomy): Eukaryota > Viridiplantae > Streptophyta > Magnoliopsida > Asparagales > Amaryllidaceae > Allium > Allium cepa. Next base: position 380,744,627 of record CM060932.1, read on the forward strand.
TGGCCAAGTTGAAGTTTCAAATCGACAAATAAAACAAATCTTGGAGAAAACTGTCAATAAAAATCGAAAAGATTGGTCTCAGGAATTGACCGACGCGCTTTGGGCTTACCGTACTACTTTTAAAACTAACCTTAAGATGTCCCCATTTCGTTTAGTTTACGGTAAAGTTTTCCATTTACCCATTGAAATTGAACACAAAGCGTTGTGGGCAATAAAAAACTTAAACTTTGATCTTGAAAAAGCTGACAAAACTCAAAAACTACAACTCAACGAACTCGAAGAACTTAGGAACGACGCGTATGAAAACGAGAAAATTTACAAAGAAAGAACCAAAGTTTTTCATGACAAGTCAATCCTAAGGAGAACGTTTTTGTCTAACCAGAAAGTTCTTTTATATGACTCGAGACTTCATTTATTCCCTGGGAAACTTAAATCAAGGTGGACCGGACCATTTGTGGTACGAACTGTTTTTCCACATGGTGCCATAGAAATAGAAAACCCAAAGGATGGATCGATTTTCAAAGTCAATGGTCATCGTTTGAAACCCTTCTTGGAATTGCCCGGTAACCAAGAGGAGGAGCTCATGATCCTTCATGATCCAAGCTACGTCTAGTAAGAATGTTAACCCTCTTTTGTAAATATGTACATATTTTTCCCCGTTACACTCATTATATCATGCATCGACTGTGGGGACACAGTCAAAATTAAGTGTGGGGGGGGGGGTCTCATTTTCATTTTTTCTTTAGTTTTTCATGGCATTTTTGAATTTTCATTTTCTTCAAAAAAAAAAATCTCAAAACTCCTAAATCTCAAAAAACATTTTCTTTTTACTATTTTGATTTATTTTTGAAGAAACACTATGGATAAGTTTAAGTTTTGGTTAATAAATTGAAATTTTTGAAAATTTATTTGTCTTAACAAAAAATAAAAATAAAGTTTGATTACAAATAACAATGGTTTTACTAGTATATAGGAAGGTTCATCTATGTTAATGATGAAGTATGTTCTAATTGAAAATCTTTGTTTAAAAAGTGGTAAATTTAAAGTAAGGATATAACATTTTTGTCTTCTAAGTTAAATGGTGCTAAGATGGTTTTGCAAAACTCTCTCTCTCATAAAAAAAATACATATATAAAAAAAACAAAATAATAACATCTAAAGTATTCACTCTCATTTAAAAGTCCTCACGGTTATGCATGGGTGAATTACTTGGAATCTTTGATTATGTGCTTTCATACTCATTTAAAAGACCTCACGGTTATGTATGTATGGAACACATACCCAAAAAAACATACTTAATAAAAACCACCTACGGTCGATAGGTGTGTGCACGAAAGTGTGTGCACTCGCCATGCTCTGTACTCCCCTCACATAAGCCCGAAAGGCAGTGCATGGGTGGTATATCTGGCCTAAGTTTACCTGAGCTAGGTGTGTAATTTTTCGTGCAAATAATGAGAGAGCAAGCAATTGAAATCCTAGCACTATTTTAACTTGTTTGATTTAACTTGTTATTGAAAAGAAATTAAAATACCACTTTAATAAACTTTGATAATCAACTAAGGATCCATTTCATAATTACATTATGTTATCAACCGAAACAACTAGCCAAACTATGGTCTATCTGTTATGACAACTTGATTTTTATTGGAAATTTTGACGAGTAAAATTATCAAGACAATGACCAAAACTTGTATTTAACTTATTCGTGTCAATTTAAAAATAAATCCTTCATTTGTAAATATGTTCAAAAACTCGCATTCATCTCTTTGTAAATAAATCTTTCATTTTGTAAATATTTTCATCCTACATTTGGATTTTGTGGGTAGTATCCGCTGAAAACCCTCACGAGACAACACTCGTCCTACTGGGGACACCCAGATTGATAACGGCTTGTTGCATACGCTCATTGCAATCGTGCTCCCTACGAAAACGGATTTATCTTAGTTTTCCTTTATTCGAGGACGAATAAAAAGATAAGTGTGGGGGTATTTGATATGCACGTAATTGTGCATATATTTACATCCATATTTTATCTCTTTTTATTTAAATAATCATCATATTTGGGCATTTTAACGTGTTTAAAACCAAAATTCAATTATTTCCAACCATCATATTTTCATCTTCATTCAGGGGCAAAACGGTCATTTTGTGCATGTGTCCATATAAGAATTTTTACTTGGACATTTTTTGATAATTTTTATAGGAATTTGGATGCATATGGAAGAGGCTTATATGAAGATATATGCATGCACAAATGAATACAAAGGAAAGAAGAGGGAAATAATTCAAGCCATGAACATGGAGGACCCCACCCACTTACCTAAAAGTACAATTTGGAGCTAATGGACAACTAAGTGGAGGTTAAAGTTTCATGCAAAACAAATGATGGATTAATTAGTGGTTAATGGTTACTTGTTGGCCACACTTCCTAAAGGGCATTTTAGGTAGCCCCCTAAAAATAGAATTAGGGTTTTATGCATGTATATATAGCCCTCTTATGTATATGAAACTATCTTCTACTCTTTCATCTTACTTAGGAAATTAAGAAATCAAGTGTAAGCACAATGTTCTATGAAATAAAAATGGCTTCCAAGCCTCTTTCTTCTCTCTTTTCTACATGCTTTTCTTTGTTTTATTGTTAATGTTTATTTCTATGCTCTTTTTCTCCTTATGTTCATAGCTTAGATTCATGTTTATGCAAGTAGTTAGTAGCTAATCTCTTTTGCCTTCTTTACTTATTTTCTATTTTTCTTTTCTTTTTAATGTTGAAACTTACATGTGATGCTTCAATGCCACAAATGAGTAGCTAAACCCTTTCAATTTAGGGGTGATGAAGCTCTCTAACTTTATGTAATTTCAACATTTTTATGACTTATGATCTCTTTGTTTATGCTTCATGAATGTGAATTTTGATGTAAGTTTATACAAGTGGGTTTGATAGCTTATATTGCTTATGCAAATGAGCTATTCTTATGCAACATAAACACAATTTACATCATCATTTGCTAATTAATTTTTGATTATGAAATGAAAGTAAAAATGAAATTTAATGATCTATATTACTAGTTACAATAGTAAATAGATCATACTTAAAATAGCTTTTGCTTTGGCTTCATTTTCATGAGAATTATAAGTGGTATAATTGTTGTATTATAGTTTGATGGTTTGAGTTATGTTAAATAATAACATAAACTAACCATACTTATGATAAATACAATGATTATTCCACTTAATATCAAAGTTAGAGATCATAAATTATGTGTTTGTTGATTTACAAAAATTTGAGAGTGGATTTGCCTCTAAATTGTTCTTTAGTCTAATAGATTTCGAATCACATTTTTCTAGTGTTAGCCTCATTTTATTTCTAGTTAACAATTTCTCAACTTTGGGTTAATTTGATTGAGTAGGAAATTTAAATCAACAATTCCTTGTGGATCGACCCGTATTCGCCGTGTGCTACATTCGTACACCGTGCGCTTGCGGTTATTTTTATCTCTAAATTCGTTCGACGGTTTTCTAAACCGATAGAATTTCCGTCGACGAACAATAAGTTGAATAAGGATTGGATTGAAATGAATAAATCAGAATAACTTATAAAGGAATTAAAACCCATGGTAATAAAAATATGCTTGGGTTACAGATAAGCATAAGGTTTGAGTTAAAAATAAGAGAAGAATACATTCAAGCCTAAAATGAATGGAAATGTGTAAAATAATAAGTGGCGACTTACAAAATTTAAAAGGGAATAGAAAACCTAAATCTAATATTTTTGATGAATTGGAAAATAAAATAAAAATCCAAACTTGAATTATAAAATAAATTTGAACCTAAGAAAATTAAATGAAGTGATTTTGAGATTAAAATCATGTTCTGGATTATAAATTGGGCAAGGACTATTTAGATAATAAATTAGTTAATGAAATATGTAAATGGAACCCATTGTAGTTAAATAGAAGCTGAATTGTGAGTTAATGATGAAGTTTGGAAATAAAAACTCAAGTTATAAATTAAATTCGACCTGAATTGTTAGTGAAGTAAATGTAACTGAATTGTGAGCGAATAAATTGGATGGTAAATTAAAAGTGAATGATAGAATCAGAACTTGAGTTATTAATTAAAATTTGACTTGAGGTGTAACAAATTAAATATAATTGGGAATGTATTGAATAAAAATGAAATTAGATTAAAATAGTAATAGTATGAATTGCAAATAAAATCCAAATAAGTGGAAATAAATTGGAAATGACCTTGTAATAAATTGAATGAGTTGAATCTGGAAAGTTAAATTTTATAATAACCAATCAAATGAAATTGCAGATTTAAAATGAGATTTAATTGAGAGAGAATTAAGTTGAATAGAAAAGAAAATTTGCTTGTAAAATGAAAATGAGCTTAAGTATAAAATTTGAATAAATTGAAGTAAATTAACTTAAGCTAAATGGATGGAGGAGAGTTGAATTGAATTCAACTTAAACTAAGTTTAATAATATTGGATTGGTTTTAAATCAAGTGAAAATAAATTTTAATCGAAATAAAATTCGACGAGTTACAGATAATATTTAATGGAATGAAATTCTTAAATAAATAATTGTAAACCATTTAAATTGTTAAGGAATTGAAATAACTTGGAGACAATAAGAAAATAGAATGTTTTCAAGATTAATAGAATGGATTTAAATGAACGCGGATAAGAAATGAATCGCAAATGAATAGATCGTGAATAAAATTGAAATGGTTATTGAATGAAATGCCTGGATTGTTTTCGAGCTAAATAAAATAGTTTGGAATAAACAAATATGGAATAAATTGATCAAAGTAACTAAAGCTTGGGTTGAATTAATTCGAGAATGGTTAGTAATTGAAGATGAACCTAAGTTGTTAATGGTTTTGAATGAACTAGTTTGGTTAATAAAATGAAATGCAAGTGAATGTATTCGAATTTAAAATGCAATGAAAATGAGAATATATGGTGAAGTGCAAGGGCTAGTCGCTACTATCCTAAGGATATTTCCAAAATAGATGTAGTAGGAATAGTGCCTTCAGTTACGTTCGAACCAGGGACGAACTTGTACGGATGAATGCTTTCGGAACATCATTAGGTGGACGATGGGCATTCTAATGGACATGTTCTAAAAAGGTAACGCTTAGCTCAAGCCTCATCAAATGGGAATGACTGAAAATCAGGGGTTATGCAGCAAGGCTAGGTAGGTAGCACCCAAGCAGGGTGAGGTCATCCCTGTCTAGATGTCCCTTTTTATTTCGGCTTAGTGGGCGGTTGCTGATCCCAAGCGCGGGGTGATCTCACTCGGGATTATCCAGTAAGGGGTAGTCCCGGTCTTGTGTTGCAGGGGAGCGGGCGTACTCCTCGGTATTGTGATCTAGGCCACGTACTATGACACGTGGTACCCCATTGCCTAGTCATTAGTTCGAAATTCATTCTCCCTACGAGCCTTGTATGAGTTTTGTTTGTATTACCCACTCTGTGGCTAGTAGCTGGAATTTAATGAATATAACAATTTCGTCTATTTCATAAGTATTTGTATATAGACCCTATTATAATATCAGAGGATTTCTATAAAAATTGTTTTAGCTATCGTAAGGTAAAAACCCGACATGTTTATTTGTGGCGTGGTCTTACGAGGTGCTTTTGTTTTTCAAAAGATTTTTGAAAAGTTAATAATCAATTGGGTGTGATTTTCACATGCTGGTACTCCAGACTGACTCGGGTGTTATTTAACTATAATGCTCGGGTCAGACCAAGTATTATAGGATACAGGATATGATGTTGTGGAGCTCAGGAGACGAGCTGGACGACGATACGTACTTCCATACTTGTTTATATATATATTCCTCTATGTTGAGTAGCTGTGTATTCATTTGTATGTTGTTGTTGTTGAACTGTGATTGATGTACTCTGATGGTGATGTAATATATAAACAGAGATATTTGATTTTTGAGTAAATATTATTTATTATCTATTATATTTTATTCCGGTGCGATGGTTAGATTCTGTTGTTTTTTTTTTCATTTTCTTCTTCTTCCTCTTCTTCTTTAACCCAAATGGTTCGTATTTCTGTACAATTTGATTTGATTTTTTGTAAAATAGTGTTGATTCAAGGGGTACGGATCTGCAGGTCGTTACACTCTTACACTTTCTTCGAGCTTCTATGCAATTGTCAAGTTCTAACTAGCGCTTAGAATAATCTTAGCATCTTCAAACATGAATGGTTTTACGTTCGTTGTCCACCGGGCTTCGCGAGGCGATGGTTGGAAGGACATAAGTATTGTCTTCACTTTGTTCTCAAATTCTTTAGTTCAAGTTGTATCGAAAACTAACTTATACTTCAAAAGTTTATAGGTGTTCATCCACGTCAGAAGGTGATAGCTTTTTAATGGCGGTTTCTGCAATTCATGTCACCTCAGTTGAAGATAGGTGTGAAAAATTGCGGATTACGGATCTTAAGGCTAGGATTAACACTAGAGGGGGGGTGAATAGTGTTATAAAGAATTATTAAATCTTTTTGAGTTTATGTTAATTTAGACACCAATGTATGCAATATACAGACATAGATATGATCATAGAAATAAACACATATGCAGAAATAAAACAAAAGCAGTAAAGGAAAGAACACACCGGATTTTATACTGGTTTGGAGTTACCCTACATGTAGTCCCACAACACAAGTACGGATTTCCTTTCAAAAGAAATTGTACAATTACACCCTCGATTTCAAGGCTACGAGGTACACCCTCCAGATTTTCTATCCTCTGGGTAGAGATACTTGATTTTCGGGCCACAAGTTCACCCAGTTGATTTACCAAGGCTAATAATCACACCTTTTCTCTTTTGATTGATTTTCAAGGCTACAATCACACCTTTTCTCTTTTGATAGATTACAAAAAGCCTATAACTCTGAATAGCACTGAGAACCTTGTAGAGAAAGTGATAGAGAATCAAACTACAAGTAATCGAGTTCGATTAAATGTTGATTTCGGCAGAGTAATGGTAAGAATATGTATTATGAAACATGGAAGAAGAAGAGGAGTGAAAAACCAGAAAATCTGATATAAAATTCGTCGAAACTAATCCCTATTTATAAAAGAACAACAGCCATGTCCATTCATAAAGAGTTATGGTGAATAGACACTTCTTTTGTAATTTAAATTTTGAACTCAACTGACACCAGGTCGACATGGGGTACTTGAGAATGTCGACATCCCAAAGGATTTTTTGGTGTTTAGTTTTTCTTTGAAAATAACTTTTATTTTATATTAAAACCATTTAAAACTTTATAAATATACTTGACTATAGTTAAAATTCATAAGTAAGTATAGTGAATAATATATATAGAATTTAACTATAATTTTATATTTAAATCTAAGTATAAATATTTAAAAGTTAAATATATATTATATTTAAAAGATAGTTTAAAATCAGGAGTAATTTTGACTTTGAAATTAAAGATAATTTTGAGGCTAAAATTATTTAAAATCAGGATAGAGGTTTTTGATGTTTTTAAAAGGAAATTTTTGAAATCATTTTGAAAACAAGATAATTTTGTAAAATCATTTTGAATAAGAAGTTAGTGGATACAAAACAATGTTCCACTAGATTTTTCGTAGGTTCTATCCTACTTAGGGTTCCATCCCTTTAACAGGCTCGAAGTGGATTCCATTTCATGAATAAATTGTATTCTAAGATGTCAGTTCTTTTCTATGAGTTTTAACAAAATTCCTAATAAAAATACATAATCTTGAAATCTTGAACTCTTGATACTCTTTATACTCATGAGTCTTCTATCTTGATATCTTGAATCTCTATACTGTACAGTCTTCATTCTTTGTACCTGCATGGTTAAATCATGCATATACATATATATCTAAACTTATAATGTCAGTATTTATATTTTATAATATATTCTAAGGTTGTTGTCATCAAAACCATCATCTCACGGACTAACAATAGGGACATCAGATGTCTTGTAACCAATGAATGATTATCTTTATTTGGGTTGCTTGAAGAAGGTCACAGCATTGGGTTTTCCAGTAGGCATAGCACCACCAAGTAATGTAGCGGAACAAGAAGGCGACGTTAATAGCCCTGTCATGTCCCCAGTCGAGGGGACTCAGGATGATGCCAAAGAACGTAAAGTGAGAGGTGATGAAACCTACAAAACTGGTGATGTTGATGCAGGTCCAGGCAATGCGCCTGTGGTCGTACCATCACAAGGAACACAATCTAACATGCCGGCAAGAAGAGGAAAACAGCTCGCATATAAACTTTGTAGGAGGAAAAGTGCAAAAGAGCCCTAGTTTATCATCACCTCAGTTGATGAATAATCTTCTTCTCAACATTTAGAAAGTTCGATGGAAGGGTTCTTGAATATCCTGACCCTTGGTGATGTCCTGAATCATGACTTTTTCAACATTAGTGTTGAGGGACTCAATTCTCCCACCAAAAGTGGTGACGACATTCCTCCCACTAGCAAAGGGGAGAAAACTCCTATGTGCAAGGCTGCAATAACTGGTCTATCGAGGGGATACTAAGGCACTCACGAGCACTTCACTCTAGATTTTTTTTCTGTCTTTTATTCAATGGTCACTTACACACTCTTGTTTGGTTTGCAGGTGTGATGTCTCAATCCCATGCTTTCAATCCCTTGAGGAGCTCGTCAACATAGTACGGATCCGGTCGTGGTCCAAAATCAGGTAGGTGTAGAGAGAGAGATGACAACCGAGAAAGAAGTCATCATTCAAGGGAGTCTTCATCTTCAAAACATAAGTCCCACTCTCAATCGTCTCATCAAGAGGTTTAGCTAGACCTTCCTGTACATAGCTGTGATCAGACTTCATTCCATGCTCCACAAATTGCCGTGTTGCCTGAGTAGTATTGTGGTTCATCTTGTTCTAAGAAGTCCCACGATCATAGGTCAAGCAAATGCCCAATTATTTCTTCCGATCCAGCTTTGCCTATTACAGCTCATAAGGATTCCACATCAGAAAATTTTGCCAAACTTTAGGTGAATTTCTTAAAGATTTGTTTCAACGGGCATAAGTTCCTTCCTTCTATTTATACAATTCCATGGAATGCTAAAGCGAGTTACCTTGCATGCATCAATGATGTTGTCGTGCAACATAAAGCATTCCTACATCTAGCCGAAAAAGTCTCTAAGGTGTCTATCGAGAGACAATATGAAATTGATCGTATGAAGCTAGAGGTGATCCATAACAAAGATATAATTAAACATCAAGACAATGCGATATCAAAGTTGAAAGCGAAGATAGCCATGGTAGAAAAGACTGCCAAAGAAACTTCTGAAGAGGTTAGTCATATAGAAGCGGCTCACAAAAAGGAACTGGATGTTGCCCTCAAATGCAGCAGTGTGCATGCTATAGAAAACAATACACTACAAAAGGAGAAAAATATTCTAGCCCGTTGCATTAAGGAAGTCAAAGAACTCCCTAAAAAAGAGAAGGGAGAGAAGCTCGAAGCCTAGGAGGTTCCACAAAGATATTGCGAAGAGGCCTTCGAAGCCTATGGATTGAAAATTAAGCTTGATGAGCAACTCGCTCAAATTGAAGTCCTTAAGGAAGAGGCAAGAGAAGAAAGCCACAATGAGATTGGAGAAAAGATCAAGGCCCTGTTAGAAGATACCAAAGAAGCCGATCAAAATGAAATTAAGGACATGTTCGATTCTTTGATCATTGAATATAATGCTAAAGTTATAATTCATCACGATTTGAATTTCCTTGAAGAGGGTTATCTTGAATCGCTTACCAAGCCCTAGGAATACATTATTGAAATGAAGACGAATGCCCTCAGTGAAGCTGATTTAGATAAAGACAAGATGGTGCGGGAGATTCTTCTTGGGAATTAGACCTTGTTACTGAGGGACTTTGATATTTTGATATTCTAACACTCTCTGGCAAAGGGGGAAGCAATGTTGAGTCCTCGAAGTCCGATTCCAAAGGTCCCCTTTTGCTTCAAACAGCCAGAGCACCAATTTCTCTTAGCCTCGAACAGGATCCAAGCTATGATCCAGAAAAACCCATCTATCAATCAAAAGTGCTGACTCCTATCCTAAAGGGGAGCACTCCAGCGATAACTGAAAGTCGGTCGGACACCAATATCCCGCTTTATTATTCATTATTCGAGCGATTTCATTCCTTATGCCTAATAGTCATGGGCTTATCTTTTGTTTTTATGAATATACAGGTCTTTCGAGTCCCAGCCAAACTCCAGGAAGTGGTACCGCCGTGGAGCGACAATACACATCTACTGAAATTCCAACGGCCACCGACATCCCAGGGCCCGACTCTCAAGTTAACAGAGTGCTTGATGATGAAAAGCTGATGACCCACAGTTGTCATATGAATCGGATGATGTTGTGATTACTAGTGCCACAGAACATACCGATGAGCTTAGCTTCAAAGAGCACATCGAGAGGGAGGAGCTGCTGAAGAAAAAAGCAAAGGCTGAACATGTTGATGTGGACGTCGATGATCTAAATCTCGTCCCACTACAAATTATTTCACCCAGCGGGTCGGTTCTCGAAGAACTCCCTCCAACCTCTGAATTCACTATTTCCAAGGGTGGCAAAGGATCAAGCAAAAGGACGGGTGGAAGTTCGGGTGGTGCCACTCCTAAGAAATCCAAAAGGGAGAAAGGGCAGAAGAGATAGTCATTTCTTCGTCTTAGTTTGTATATAACTTGTACGTTGTTTTTCTCTTTTTATTGGTCATGACTGTGCAGGTACGGCTCTCACTTTTGAACAAACTTGTACCACAATTTTGCAGTTAAGCATGCACATAAAAGTTCTTTATTTTTGAACTCTTATGTGAATTTTGTCTAAGCAGTCAAGCTATTACTCTTCATTCATTTACTTATAATCTGTTGCTTGTTAATTCAGACAATCGTCCATTGATTTCTACTGAAGGCCTCCATGTGATCATGGCCTTAAGTTAGCTCCAGTTTACGCTGTCTAATTCAGCGGTTTTAGTAATTATGCTTCTGCCCCCAGTCTTCGGTTAGTGGAGTTAGATAATGGATGGTCGAACTCCATCCTTATTGATTTGTACTCCTCCTGTCGGTTTCAGGTCAGTGTTTATGTGTACTGAGTGGTCGAACCACACTCATCTAGTTGTTTATAACCATATCCACATTCTAGGAATAAGAGTTAGTTGACGGGTAGACGAATCACACCCAACTTATGCTTATGCTCCAGCCAACACGTAATGACCTAGAATTTTGTTCATTTGAATTTGGAATATTTAATTGATTTTAAATATTGAGAAGTTAATTTGAGAAGTTAAATAACTTGAATTTCAAATATAAGGGTTATTTGAATAATTGGAATTGATTAAATAAATATATCTTGAACTTATAGTGAAAAAAATGATTTTGAAAGTTGATTTAAAATTCTATTTGAACAAGAATGAAGATAGTAAACTTTTGAATTTGAATTAAAAGTTATTAAACTAGTTTTAATAATAATCATTTTAACTAATGTGTGAAAATAACCTTTCAAGGCACTGTCTCAGAATTGGACAAAGCATGTTCCATTGGATTCGTAATATTGAATTTTTGTATGTCGTCGAATTTCGTGGCGATTGGATGTATTGTTTGGTCATGCAAGTTCGAAATGCGTAGAAATTAACTGAAAGAATTTAAATTAATATAAATCGATTTCGGGGAGAAAACTTCTATATATGATGGAATTGGGTCTTGATAATAGTTCCATTGTGCACGGAATAGGGATATTACATATAGAACGCGAGGCGGTACACTTCATTTGGAGTTCGAAAATTTAACGGGCGAATAGTGTAGTCAAAATTTTCAATATAAGGACATTAAGTATCTTCATTTTCAAACCCTAATCCTAAATAAATTCACCCGCCATTAACGTTCCTTCAATCCTGTGGCTCCAGTTCATCGCGACCACCTTTAGGCCTTGACTTCAACAGCAAATTTGTTGGCAATGACTATACGAAGCTATTCAACGGTGGAGATCATCAACAGCGAGGCGAGATGACCAGAAAATGGCACCGTTCTGTACCTATTTTGGAGGTTCAAGAGAATGATCAGAGGCGATTCTGAGGGGATGGACGGCCTCGATCAAAAAAGGGAGGTCTTGGCCAACTTAGGTGTGTCGGCGGTGGTCTCCAGCGATGCACTAGCGTTGCGGTGACATGACGAAGTCGAGATCGAGTCTGGCAGTTCGTGAACTGGAAACAAATATCCAAGACTAGGTTTTTTTTAACGATGTAATTAGAGAAGAAAATGACTGTAATTAAAATTAAATTAGTTATACTATTTAATTTGTGAAAAATTATAAACTGAATAACTTTTACATCTGACGTCGGAATGGAATGCAACAAGTTGTGTTGCGATTATATCAGCGATAGTTACGTTATGGAGTTGGATTGGATGCATTTAGATCTATTGGAATTTGGGTTAAAATTGGATTCCTGTGCAATTTCAATTCAAACCGAAGCATTTTGATGAAAACTGGAATCAAATTGAGTCAACTCACCTCTCGGCCCACTTATGTTTTTATAAAAGTGTGGATAACTTTATTGTTGATTGGTTGTTGACTGTTCAGATGATTTATAATTTTATTTGTTAATTTGGATATATTCCTACCCATGGAGTGGATAAGACCGTATTATGTTTCCGTGTAAGAGTGGATGACACTTCGTATAAAAACCCGCTTCGAAGCGGTTGATTTATAATTTGTAGTTATAAATTGTATGAATGCAGGGGGACAGGTTGGAGGGATTCAACTGGATTCCTCACAGTATTGATTTTATTTTCATAAAGTTTGATATATGATATTTTGGATGCCATATTGGGTGACATGGAAGGTTCTTCCCTATTTAGTGTTATAGTAGCACCAGGTCATATTTTTTCTAGTATTTTGAAATATTATAAATTGAAGAATAAGTTTTAAAAAGGATCTTAAGCGATTTCAAAATTTTATATATTTTAATAATTATTCTTGAAATTTATTTAAAGAAGGAATTTATTTTAAAATAAAAAGTATATTTTTAGATATTATAAATTAATAGTTTTATGAAATATTTTAAATAGAGATTTCTGAACTATAAAGTAAAGGTTTTTAAAATCTTAAAATTTAGTCAGCCTTTTATAATAAAGGAATACGGTTTTAAAAAGAAGATAGAAATATTTTGGTATAAATATTTATTAACCATTTTATATAAAGTGATATATATATATATATACACATATTAAGATTTATTTAAAAAATGTGGAAATTTATAAATGTGATCATGTATAAAAGTGACACTTTACAAATAAAGTGAAGATTTCTAAAATCATATTTTGTGAATAACAGTATAGATTTATAAATGATGTTTTATAAATTGACGGAATTATTATCATTGGATGGATTATTAATTATTTTAGGAGTATTGATTTTTAGAAAAATTATAACAATAATAAATACTTATTTTAAAAGATAGATTTAAAAAGGTTATCTTTTATTTTTAAAGGGAATTTGTGGTTCGAAAGAATATCATAATATTTAAAGTAATAGTTGTGAATCGTTTTGTATGACAATTTGCAAAAGGAAATATATTTTAAAAATTGTTTCATAAGTGGAAATAGAGTTATGAAAAGTGTTTTATGGAATAAGAGAAATGGTTTTATAAGTGATATCTTATGAAAAGGAAACCGGTGTCTTTTTCAAAAAAGGAAGAAATGAATTTCACTTGGGAGTATAGTGCAATATTTGAAGTGGCCGTGTTATGAAAAAACTTTATGAGTTTCATAGGAGTATTTGGAAATAGTCTATATGTAGAATTTGGTGTTCTAATTGGAGAATATGTTTAAAAAGGAGTTATGTTGTATATTTGGAGTTTCGTTTTGTAGAATAGTTGTATAAAATGATTTGGAAATTTGTACAATGAGTTTATAAATGATATTTTATAAAAGAAGTTTTATAAAAGTGGTTTTATGAACAGTATAAAAGGATGTTTATAAAGGAGTTATTAAATGGATTTGGAAATGTGTATAGGAGTTATAATTGACTTTATTTTGCAAGAAGTTTCATAAAATGAGTTAAAAATGGCTATTTATAAAGTAAGTTTTATAAAGAGTTTATAAATAGTATAAGGAAGGTTCATAATGGAGTTATCAAATAAGTTTGGAAAATTTTATAAATAAATCTATAGTTATGGTTTAAAAAGTTAAAAAGAAATTTATAAATAAATTTTTGGAAGGAAATTTTGGAATGCGGTTGAAATTATGAAAGAGACTTGTAAAAAAAAGTATTTGGGTTTATTGATATGTTTTTAAATGACTTTTTATTAAATCAAACAAGTGTGATTTTACAAAGGGAATCTTTCTTAAGGTTTATGAATATACTTCTACTGTTAAAATAATTATATAGAAAGTTTCCTAAGTTTTTAAGTTGAAAAGGATTGTGAATATACTTATACAGTTGAGTTAAATATATGAATATTTTCAAAGTATTGGAAAGTGTGGAGACGGGTTTGTTAAATATATAATCTTTATGAAAATGTTTTTAATATAATGATTTACAAAGTGGTTATAAAATAGTGGAATGACTAATTGAAGAGGCTAGAGTTGCTTTGTGCTTAAACTGTGTTATCTTCCCTTAGAAATTAAACCTCCAGTTGCATTATTTGTTTATTTGATAGTTATAACCAACTATCAAATGTTGGTCGGTTTTAAATTATTATTGTCCGTTCGGAGAGACGGGATCAGATATGTTATCCTAAAATCACTTTGAACCGGCATAAGCATTTCGAATTGGAATATTTTGAATATAATCAAAATGGATCTTTTGAAGTGCAAGGGCTACTTGCTGCTAGTCCTGAGGATGATTCCAAAATGGATGTAGTAGAAGTGGTGCCTTCGGTTTCATACAGTTCTAGTACAAACTTGTATGGATTAATGCTAGCATTGTATTATTGCTTGAATGCAATGTTAGCATTCCAAGTGGGAAGTGTTATATGAAGGTAAATCGTAGCCTTAAGTCTCATCAACTGGGAAATGACAAAAATTGGGCATGTAGCAAGGCCGTGTGGGTTTCTCCCATCAAGGTATGGTCATTCCAAATCTAGATTGGTTACTATTTACTCACATATGCTTCGAGGCCCATTAATTAAAGGGGTGATCATATTCGGTACTACTAGTCTAGTGGAAGGCCAATCCTTTGTGGAAGGGTTATAATTTATCAGATCCCGGTGCATTTTATCTAAAGATGTTCCATCGGAAGGTAGTTCCTTACATTGTCATAGTATGAAATCCAATCTCCAATATGTGCCTTTATACTTTTGATCGTAGAACCTAGTATGCTGGAATATAATTAATTTAATAATTTCGGCTATGATTAGTAAGTATTTATATTCTAAACATTATAATAATATCATTGGATTTTCTATAGAAAATGTCTAGTTATCATAAGGTAAAATCCCATCCTTGTTTATGCACAGAGTTGTCTTACGAGACGCCTTTATTTTGAAAAGAGTTTAATAACTTTAAAAATCCAACTAGATGTGTTTTTCTCACATGCTTTACCAAACTGTCTCGGGCGTTATTTATTATAAAGCTTGGGTCAGACCGGGCATATCTATAGAGTGGTTTGGATGTATTAGGGCTCAAGAGACAAGATGGAGGCCCTCGGTTGTATTCACTGATACTTTTATTTTCCACTATGTCGTTGTTGAAATTATCAGTATTTGTAAGGACAGGTTGTTATAACTATCCACCCTGATGATTTTGATTTTTTATGCTCTAATGGATGAATGTATATTATAGTTTCTCTTTTGTAAAGATCACTGATATTGTATTAAATGTTGTTCAGTCGCGATCGTGAGATTCTGTATTCTTTCAGTTTCTATTTCTCTTCTTCTTCCTTTTCTTCTTCTTTGATCTTTCTTTTCCATAACTATCTGTCTTTCCATTCAATTTGGGTTAAACATGTGTGGTTTATTGTCAGCCCAAATTGTGCGGATTTGTGGTTGTTATACTTGGTATCAGAGTGCAAGATTAAGCGAGAACCTTGGCTTAGGTGGGGCAAATTATTAAGAGATAAGGTAGTGGAATGCCTTATTATGAGTTTTGAGTGTAGTGTATATATATGAGAGCTTATTTGTTAGTGATTATAAAAATGTTTTATATTGTCCTAATTTATCTGTTGAGTGGCTTGTGAATTCTGATCGGTACGTGGGACGCCACGATATCGATAGGGGTTTTTAAACACTTAAACAAGGCAAACCGACACAGTATTGTTTTGAGAATGATAAATGAAATAATTTTACCTAAATTATATTTTATACATAAAAAAATAATTTTTCAAATATTATTGTAGTTATGTCTGATGTAATGGTTGTTAGTGAATGATAATATTTGATTATTATCATTTGTTGTTTTTGTTCTAATAAACATTATTGTTATTATAATCTAAACAAAGATAACATTTGTAAAAGGAGTTTTATAAGAAAGTTAATTTATAAATATGAATCATAGAGTATTTATTATAATTAAAATAATCAATATTTTTGAAATGATATTATAGAAGAAGTGAGATTATATAAAATGATTCCGAATGTGATTTATAAATGGAATCGAAATGAAATTGTATAAGTGTATCTGTAAATATGAATTGTAAATAAAAATTGATTTAAAATAAGAAATTTGAGAATTTAGAACCCACTGATTTTGAAAATTGTTTTTCAAATGTTTTGGAAGAATAATAATATTATTAATTTGAAAATATTATGGTTAGAAATTTTTAAAATGTGATTTAAAAAGAGAAAGAAAGCACTGAACTCGCATTAGTCGTTGGAAAATACTTTTGGTGACGACTACAGCATCATCAACATTCACTTTCGAGTTTCGGAGTGATGGATTGCAACCATCAAAGTTGTGTTTTGGTAATACAAGTTTTGATTTTGAAATCCAAAGTATAATTTGATAAATATGAGGAGACAAGTTTTATAACATATAAATTAATGAGAATTAGTAAGCAGAAACAAATTTTTTAAAATTTGTTGAATATAAATGTTAAGAAAAGTAAACTTGAAATTGAACAACGACGTTTAACTTAAGTTAAATAAAATGAATTTTGAAAGAAATTTGACCCAAGTAAAGTTTAAATGAAATTGATTGTGATTTGTAATGTTAATGAAATGGATATGAAATTGAGTTATAAAATGAAGTTCAACTTAAGTTGTAAAATGAATTGAATATGTTTTGAATGTTGTTTGATGGAACTGAATATGAATTAAGCATCGAAGTGATAATGAACATTAATGGTGTTTTATAAAATGTTTATTATAAACTTAAGCAAAATTCTTTGATTGGTTCCTAGTGTTATTAGTGTTAAAAGAACTATCGATAATTAGTGGAATGTAAATATTTGAACGTGAATTAATGGAATGAGAATAAAAGAATGTGAATAAATAGGAAAGGGATATAATACGAAACCAATTGAAATAAATATGTAAGGTGTACGTATATTATTATATTCGCATAACTATTTGATCCAGATTCGAATATATGATTTCGAGATGATTTACATTGGTCTGAATTAGGATTTTTCACTCAATTCTCGACGACAAACTCTGGATATGGATTTTTAATTGATTCTGATATTCTCTATCATAGTACATAGCTATGCAAGGACGATAGCCGTTTCTAATCAAGGAACCGGATCTGAGTCCGCATTAGAGGGGTCATGTGAATGATACTAATTCGGAAGTGAAATTGTGTAATCAAACAAGCGACCAGGCATGGTTTTGCGTACAAAAGATATACGTACATCATACGGGCTTTAATAAATTTAATATTACATTGGAAAATGTTAACTCATATGATTATAAGTTAAGTGGATGAATATTATTTTTTGGATGGATTCTCTTGTTACATTTCCAACATTTGCATATAGTTATTATATATTTTATATTATATAATGATGTTACTTTCTTTATATATGTTCTCATTAGTTGTTGAGTAACTAGTAGGTGTGGATGGTGCATGCTTCGCATTTGGAGCTCGCTTTCACATTTTATTGGTTATATGTGCTTGCTAATACAAATAAAGGTACAAATCTCAGATTGCATATCGTAGTTTTATATTTTCCCTATGGGATGCCTCGTCCCCGAAGATGAATGTATATTTGTGATTATATATATTGTAAAAAAATTCGATTGAACCGCGGAAAGGAGACGCAGGTGAAATTTTCCATAAATTTAAGAGTTAGAAAATTTTTCTAACTAAAATTTGATTTTGAGTTATAACTTGGAATGAATGAATGGATGTAAATTAGTTGGTATAGATTGGTGAATCTAAAAGACTTAGAAATTTTATAATCTATTTTGGCTAATGGGTTTGAAAAGTTAACGGGGTTGTGACATTTTTCTCACTTGCTAATTTTGGGAACGAAATTCTTTTAAGCAGGGAGAATGTAACGACCTAGAATTTCAGTCATTTGAATTTAGAATATTTAATTGGTTTTAAATATTGAAAAGTTAATTTGATAAGTTAAATGACTTGAATTTCAAATATAAGGGTTATTCAAAAAATTGGAATTGTTTAAATAATTGGTCCTTGAATTTAATGTGAATAAAAATAATATCGCAAGTTGATTTAAAATTCTATTAGAATAAGAATGAAGATAGTAAACTTTTGAATTTGAATTAAAAGTTATTGAACTAGTTTTAATAATAATCATTTAATTAACCTATGAAAATAGCCTTTCGAGGCAATGTCTCAGAATTGGACAAAACTAACTCCACTGTAATAGTGAATTTTAGTATGCTATCGAATTTTGTGCCGATTGAACGTATCGTTTGGTCATGCAAGTTCGAAACAAGTAAAAATTAATTAAAGGAATTTTAAATTAATTTAAATGGATTTCGGAAAGCTAACTTTGGTATATGATGGAACTGTTTCCCGATAATAGTTCCATTGTGTTTGGAATATGGATATTACATGTAAAACACCAGGCGACACACTTCATTTGAAGTTTAAAAATTTAATGCGTGTATAGTGTCGTCAATATTTCCAATATAAGGACATTAACTTTCTTCATTTGCAAACACTTACCCTAAATAAACTTCAGTCGCCATTAATGTTCCTGCAATCTTACGGCTCCAGTTCGTCGTGGCCACCATGGCCACTTTCAAGCATCGACTTCAACAGCAAACTTGTTCGCAACGACTATATGAAGCTATTCAACGGTGGAGATCATCGATGGCGAGGCTAGATAGCCAGAAAATGGCTCCGTTCAGTAGAAATTTTGGGGGTTCTAGAGGATGATTGAAGGTGATTACGAATGGGTGGCTGGGATCAGTCAGAAGAGGGAGGTCATGACCATCTTAGGTGGGTTGGCGATGGTCTCCGGTAATGCAATGGCGTGGCGGCGACATGAGGAAGTCAAGGTTGAGTAGGGTAGTTTGTGAACCGAAAACAAAGTCACGGGCTTTGGTTTTTTTAATGATGTAATTAAAGAAATTAATGACTGTAATTAAAACTAAATTAGTTATATTATTTAATTTGTGAAAAATTGTAAACTAAATAACTTTTTCATGCGAGGTCGGATTGGAACGCGACAAATTGCGTTGTGATCGTGTCAGCGATAACTATGTTATCGAGTTAGATTGGATAGATTTGGTGCTAGTAGAAATTTGGATTAAAATTGAACGCCTGTCCAATTTTAATTCAAACCAATGACGATAACTGGAATCAAAGTGAGTTAACTCACCACTCTGGCCCACTTATATTTTTATATAAGTGTGGATAATTTTATTGTTGATTGGTTGTTGGCTGTTTGGATGATTTACTAATTTATTTATTGTTTCGGATATACTCCCACCTCTGGAGCGGATGAGGCCCTATTACATTCCCATACAAGAGCAGATGAACCTTTGTATAAGATCCGGCCTTGAAGCGGTTGATTTATATTTTACGATTATATATTGTATGATGCGGGGGGACAGGTTGGAGGATCCAACTGGATTCCTCATGCTGTTGATTTTATTTTTCAGACAATTTAACATATGATGCACCAGATGCTATATTTAATGATATGGATAATTTTTCCTTATTTTGTGTTATCATAGCACTGGGCCATATTTTTTTCGTATTTTGAAATATTATAAAGTGAAGAATTAATTTTAAAAAGGATTTTAAGTGATTTTAGTTATTCTTGAAATTTATTAAAGAAGGAATTTATTTTAAAATAAGAAGTATGATTTTTAGATATTATAAATTAATAATTTTATGAAATTTTTTAAAAAGAAATTTTTGAGCTATAAAGTAAAGGTTTTTAAAATCTTAAAATTTAGTCATTCTTTTATAATAAAGGAATATTGTTTTAAAAAGGAGATAGAAATATTTGTATAAATATTTATTAATTGTTATATGTGAAGTGATATATATATATATATATATATATACAGATACTATTAAGATTTATGTAAAAATTAGAAATTTATAAATGTGATAATGCATAAAAGTGACCTTTTACAAATAAAATGAAGGTTTGCAAAATCTTATTTTATAAATAAAAGGAGATTAATAAAAGATCTTTTAAAAATTAAAGGAACTATTATCATTGGATGGATTGGAGAGATTAATCACAACTGTAGATTTATAATAAGATGCGGAATGTTGTTTTGAAAAGATAATTGGTTCAATTTTTTTGAAATTCTATGATATTTTAAATAAAATATGTTTTTAAAACTTTATATTTATTTCAACTTCTTATTTATTCTTTTAAATATATATATACACATATATATATATATAAGAAATGTTTTAAATTATTATCTTAGGACTTTGTTTTTAGAAAAATTATAACCATAATAAATATTTACTTTAAAAGACAAATTTATAAAGGTTATCTTTTATTTTAAAGGGAATTTTGTGGTTCAAAGGCATATTGAAATATTTGAAGTAATAGTTGTGAATCTTTTGTATAACAAGTCATAAAAAGAAATATATTTTAAAATATTATTTCGTAAGTGGCAAAAGAGTTAGGAAAAGTGTTTTATGGAATAGAAGAAATGGTTTTATAAGTAATATCTTATTAAAAGGAAACCGATGTCATTTTGGGAAAAACGAAGAAATGAGTTCCATTTGGGAATATAGTGCAATATGTGAAGTGGCCGTGCTATGCAAAACTATATGAGTTTCATAGGAGTACTTTGGAAATTGTCTATATGTAGAGTTTGGTGTTCTAATTGGATAATGTGGTTAAAAAGGAGTTCTGTTGTATAGTTGGAGTTTGGTTTTGTAGAGTAGTTGTATAAACTGATTTGGAATTTACAAAATGAGTTTACAAATGATGTTTTATAAATGAAGTTTTATAAAAGTGGTTTTATCAATAATATAAAAGGATGTTTATAAACGAGTTATTAAATGGATTTGGAAATGTATGAAGGAGTTATAATTGACTTTTTTGGAAGAAGTTTTACAAAATGAGTTATTAATGACTATTTATAAAACAAATTTCATGAAGAGTTTATAAATAGTACAAGGAAGGTTTATAATGGAGTTATGAAATTAATTTAGAAATTTTATAAAGAAATCTATAGTTATGGTTTATAAATTTATAAAGAAATTTAAAAGTAATGTTTTGAAAGGAAATTCTGGAATGGAGTTGAAATTATGAAACAGACTTATAAACAAAAAAGTGTTTGGGTATATTGGTATTAATGTTTTTAAATAACTTTGTTCTAGGTCAAATAAATGTGATTTTAAAAAGAGAATCTTCTCAAGGTTTGTGGACCTACTTATACCGTCTAAATAATTATATGAAAACTTTCTTGAGTTTTTAAGATGAAATGGGTTGTGAATATACTTACACAATTGAGTTAATTATATGAATATTTTCGAAGTATTGGAAAGTTTAGAGACGGGTTTGTGAAATATATAATCTTCATTAAAGTTTTTTTCATATTATGATTTAAAAATGGTTCTAAATTTAAGAAATGACTAATTTAAGAGGCCCAAAGATGCTTTATGCTTAACCAGTGTTATCTTCCCTTAGAAAATAAAACCTCTAGTTGCATTGTTTGCTTATTTGATAGTTAAACAACTGAATAACAATTGTTGGCTAGTTTTAAATTATCATTGTCCATTCAGAGAGACCAGAAGAGGATATGTTATTCGTAACCCACTTCAAACCAACATAAGCTTTTAGAATTGTAATATCTTGAAGATAATCGAAATGGAGCTTTCGAAGTGAAATGGCTATTTGCTACTAA
This sequence comes from Allium cepa, assembly GCA_030765085.1. Lineage (NCBI taxonomy): Eukaryota > Viridiplantae > Streptophyta > Magnoliopsida > Asparagales > Amaryllidaceae > Allium > Allium cepa. The sequence continues at coordinate 380,766,887 of CM060932.1, forward strand.
TCTTGAGGATGATTCCAAAATGGATATAGTAGAAATGGTGCCTTCGGTTTCGTTCAGTCCCAAAACAAACTTGTATGGATGAATCTGGCATTGCATTATTGCTTGGAAGGCAGTGTTAGCATTCCAAGTGGAAAGTGTTATATAAAGGCAAAACGTGGCCTTAAGCCTTAACAACTGAGAAAAGACAAAAATCGAGTATGCAGCAGGGCCAAGTGGGTCGCTCCTATCAGGGTATGGTCATTCCAAATCTGGATCGGTTACTATCTACTCATGTATACTTAAGGACCCATTAATGAAAGGGATGATCATATTCGGTACTACTAGTCAAGTGGTAGGCCAGTCCTATGTAGTGGGGGTGGAAGATGTTCTTGTCAGAACCCGATGCATTTTATCTAGAGATGCACCAACGAAAGGTAATTCCTTGCCTTATCATAGTATGGAATCCAATCCCCAATACGTGCCTTTACAATTTTGATGGTAGAACCTAGTATTCTGGAATTTAATTAATTTAACAATATTAACAATGAACAATAAGCATTTGTGTTTTAGACATTATTATAATATCGGTGGATTTTCTATAGAAAATATTTGGTTATTGAAGGGTAAAAACTCATCCATGTTTATGTGTGGTGTGGTCCTACAAGGTACCTTTATTTTGAAAAGTGTTTGATAACTTTAAAAATCTCCAACTAGGTATGTTTTTCCCACGTTGGTTTACCAAACCGACTCGGGTGTTATTTATTATAACGCTCGGGTCAGACCAAGCATATTTACAGATTACTTTGAATGTATTGGGGCTTAGGAGACGAGCTAGAGGCCTTAAGGTCATATTCACGTATATGTTTATTTTTTGCTGCATTGTTGTTGAAATTTTCAACATTTGTGAGGACAGCTTATTATAACTATCCAGCCTGTTGATTGTGATTTGTTGTACTCTGATGGATGAATGTATATTATAGTTTCTCTTTTGTAAAGATCTTTGGTATTATATTATTTGTTGTTACGCTGCGATTACGAGATTTTGTGTTGTTTCGGTTTCTTTTTCTTTTCTTCTTATTTCTCTTCTTATTTCGTCTTCCTTTCCCGTAGCTATCCATCTTTCCATTCAATTTGGGTTGGATATGTGTGGTTTATTGTCGACCTGAATTGTGCAGATTTGCGGTTGTTACACCACACTTTGGCGACAGTGTTATCTTGGAAAATAATCGAACCATATTTTCCTTGATTGATCGGTTTTCCCCTAAATCCGGGGTTAACTTAGCAAACGATTTTCATATCTAGATCGATTTTGATTCATGTTTGTTCTACCACTCGGTAGGATTAATTCGGTTATCGGATGGTTGAGTCGCTTTCTTTCCTTGTTAAGTATTCCGTCCATTGGGTAGTAAGAAAGAGTCATAAGATGAACAGTCGAACCATGTTCGATTTGTTTAGTTTAATCATAAACTTATATAGTCGGTTAGTTCCAAACTCTAGGAACCTTCTTGGACATACAAATATTAATTAGCTGGGAATTGTAACTAATATATAATGCTACAGCAATCACAAGTGTGAAGGAAATTTCAAACTTTATTTGCTAAATGGAAAGAAATGACATAATTTTTCTTATTACATATTTGGAAAATCAAATGCTAAAGAAAATTCGAAACTTGAATACAATTGAATGAAAAAGAATAAACTAAGTGAAATAGCATCATGATTGCAAGCTATTCCACGCTCTTGGGAGAGCGATGCCAGCAATAGTCGCTAACTTAAAAGTTCCCTCTCCAAACCTCTGTTCAATGACATATGGCCCTTCCCAAGTAGGATTCATGTGTGGTAGGTAAGGAAAAACCCATTTCAAGACAAGATCCGAACTTTAGTGTTGTGGTATCGGGCGACTCAATGTCTATGTACAGTTGTTCTCAAATCAGCTTCCTCGTTCTTCTCATCTGCTAAGTCTAGAGAGTCCAAAAGGAGATGTTCTAGGATCGTAGTAAATCACCCAATGAGAAGGGACTTCGAGTTCAACGGGAATAATGGATTCGGAGCCGTAAGCAAGGGGGAATGCAGTATGGCCAGTCGCGGACCTATGGGTGGTTCTGTAAGCCCATAATGTTGTTAGAAGTTCATCGATCCACCTGCCTCTATCCTTTTCCCAATGCTTATTTAGAATGGACTTTATTATTTTATTCACAACTTCAATATATCCATTTACTTGAGGGTGAGCAACTACTGCAAATCTCCTTTACATAAGATGCAATGGTGGAAGTCTTTGAATTCAGCGCTGTCTAATTAGGTTCAATTGTAAGTCATAATGGTTTGTGGAAAGCCAAAATGACAGATGATGTTTTGAACAATGAAGTTGATAACTTTCTTTATTGTGATCGTGGCTAAAGGTTCTTGTTAATAAGAAAACTTGTCAACGCCCCAAAGTAGAGTTTAAGGAAAGAGTTAGTTCTTTTAGGTCTCTTATGGTTAAGTAGAGGGAGTAAGGATGTGAATAATTCCTTTCATTCACTTTTTTTGAATAGATTTTATTGTAAAACTTTCCTTTATTGACCTTTCGTCGTAGTCGAAACACTTTTATTTTTTTTCTTTCAAGTCTCTCGAGCTTACTAAAGTTGTTTAATTATCCCTTCAAAACCTTCCTTTCAAAATGGTTATGGAACCCTAAAGATTACCTCTAAGGATTCAAGGGTATAGTTTGTAAACATGGGTTTCAACCTGGTCGAAAGCTGGCTTCTGAAAAGACTTGGGTTTGGTTCTGAAATCTAAGGGGAAATAGGCTAGGTTTAAGATTTCGATCCACTAAAAGATGACTATTTGGTGAGTGGAGATTTAGAGTAAAGGACTTTGATTACTTGGAAAAGAAGGGGTTTCAACCCACTCGGGAGGTATCCTTCGATGAGTTCGATAATTGTAAAACTCAGTTAAATCCAATAAAAGCCATCAAACCGCTATGTTCAAATATATTGCATCTTTCCTTTTTTAATCTAATGATGACTTTGCTGATCAATTTCCCCCAATTTGATTTACAAATTAGGGTTTACAAACTTGCAAAGTTAAGAAAATACAAATTTAAAGTGGATGAATTTGGATCCCCCAAACTAGACCCTTTGGGTCTTATTTGTAGATGCCGGTTGGCACCTTTCGACCCAGTGCTTTAGACCTGGTCGAAAGGTGGTTTCACATACCTTCTGACTTCTTTGACACTTGCGCATCCCTTTACAATTCTTTTGAATGGGTTTGAACATTTCCATCTTCATTGAAAGGGATGGTTGCGCCTTTTCTATTTGTGCTGCTTTGTTGTCATAAGAAGCAAAGGTATGAGCTTTCGACTCTATCGATAGGTAGTTTCTTAGGTTTCATAGATGTTGAAGTGCTAATGGTTTCGAATCTATGCTTGTGAATTGATGCGGAACCTTCGCTGGATATTAAAGGCTTCAACTGGTTCGAAAGGCTTGATTCTGCTTTCAAAAGGGTTGTTCTGATCAAGGTATCTTTCTGCGTAGTTTGAATGAAGCTGAAACCTTTAGTTTTGAAAGGTTTGGCACGCATATGAAAGGTTGTTCTCCATTGTCTTTGGAAGGTGTTTCTTCCACTCATTTGAAGTCCTTTATGCATGTGGAAGCACCTGCTTCGAAAGGGAACCACTGAAGCAGAGGGGTGCTTTTGACCCTTTCGATCCCTTCGAAAGGTTGTAATACTTCTAGCCTTTGGCTATAGCATCCTTTCGACTCCTTCGAAAGGTCTTGCTAGAGTTATTATCTCTTATTCTTCTTTATCTTCTACTTATTTAGGTTTTGACAAAGTCAAAAGGGTATTTGATAGTAACATTAGCACCCCTTGCGAAGGGATGCCTTTGACTTTCCAAGTCAATCATTTGGAAACCCTCAATGTTTCCTGCCTTTTCATATTCCAGTGTAAATCTTGGCCACATATTTAAATTTGATCGAGAAGTTTGCCATCTTTTTTGACTTTTCTTATAAAACAAATTAACTTCTTCCCCTATTTCATTTATCTATGATCAAAATAAACTTCGAATAGACATCAAAGTTCTTAATTCTTAAATAATCTTTATCTCCAATAAACAACAATTTAGATCTAAAGTAAGTTTCTATTATCTTTCTTTTGGAATTCTTTTTATTTCATAGTGAATTTTTATTTCTAAAATCTTCACGGTTCGAATTTGAACTACTTTATTGATTCAATTGAAATTGTTTAATTTTTTATTTTCCTCAAAGAATTCTATAATTTACTTGTATACCTTGATTCGATGTGTTTTTTGTTAATTTTTATTTTAAACCTATCTGATTTGGATTTTATTGTTGTTGTTATTTTTGAAGAATTCAAAACTTCACCTCAAAAATTTTATGATTATAAATGGCAAATTCATGCTCAAATCCATTTTATTATTGATTTTTTAATTTCTGGGTTGAAATTGAATTTGGGGTGAAGAAGGTTCCTAGTTTCTTCACAGAGAAGTTTTGAACTGTACAAATCAAAATTTGGCGCTATAATTTTACCTTTCTACCCCTTCGAATGGGATTAAGGCGGCAACCTTTATTTCTCTTTTTTAGCCCCTTTCGTTGGGGTCCAAAGGTAACCGAACGCTTTATTTAATTGACCTCGTCGAAAGGTTTTGTAGTCAATATAAGGTCGACCTCTTTGAAAGTAGTTTTGTACTTTAGTGTTTTCAAATACGTTTCGAAGAAGTTGGCAAATGTATCTTACTAAATAATTACCTTGTACATACTTTCGAAGGCATACTCTTTGTCATATAGGTTTCGTAACCTTCAGTGCATACTTACTTCCAATTTATTTAAGTTAGAGGTACATGTATTTTATATATTGATTGAAGCAATCATACTTTGTATAAGTTGCAATTCAAGTTTAACGTTTTGACTTAGTCGAAACCTATTATATTGATTAAAATTTAGTTATTGGTATGCTTTCGAAACCATGCACCCCTTTCGACTCTATCGGGGCCTTCTGTAACTAATTGTGATTTGATCTTTATCTTTAACCAAAGTCGTTGAAACGTCCCAAGTCCTTTTATTTTTTATCAATATGATTCGAACTCAAAACCTTTCGACTTAATTGGCATATAAGGTTTCGACAACACTCATATTCCGTTAGAGAAACTAAGTCTATGGGTTTTGACAATGTTGAAAGATTCTTTTTCTTCGTTTATTGGACATTGGTAGCATATACTTTGATCAAATTTTTATGTATGTTTTAAATACTCCGTTTTAATAACAAAGCTTATATCGAGCATTCGACATTGTTGAAAAGTGTTTGTTGGATGTATACTTTCGATCTCCCTTTTGACCTTGTCGAAAGCTCGGTAAATTTCATACTTGGGCTTTCGACATTGTTGAAGGGTGTTTGTTGGGAGTTAACTTCTATTTTACCTTTTTACTCTATCGCAAGCTCAATAAATCTCAATTTTAAATTTAACATTCTTTCAAGAATATGAAGTTTCATGTTTTTTTATGTTCAAATTGTTGCAATAGGTTTCTAATAATCCTTGAAAGAAAGTTAATTTCATGACAAATTATAACTTCCAACCGAAATAATTTCACCTAGCGGAATCATGGGTTCACCCAAGAAGATTGAAGCCACCTCCAAACATTCCTTAATATCCACCCAAGATAAGGTGGATGCAATTCCTTATGACTTTGGCATTACAAGGGTGGAAGCCACTCCTCTACTGATAAAGACACCATCCACAACCCTCTAAAGAGTACTTTGCCTACACAGCAATCCATATTTGGCATGGAGAATTCCATCCCTTCACGGACTTCTTATCCAAGTTTCTAACCTACTTAAGAGTTGCTCCCATTCAACTATCACCCAATGTGTATGCCTATGTTCTATCTTTTGAGCTTGTGGCCTTGGAGCCCGGAATTCCTTCTCTTAATGCAGAAGTGCTAAATTATCTTGTTCGGTTAGTTAAGCTTAGCAACTTGAACAACCAAATCTTCAGAGCCAACCCCTCTAAGAAGCTAATATCTGAAAAGGTAAATAAATTCAAGGACTAGGAAATACAGTTCCTTTTTGTCAAGTGCTTTTCCAAAATTAGCGGGGTTTTCTCTTCTCCCCGTAAGTTGATCTCGGACTTTATTTTTCCATTTAATTACTTTCCTTTGTTGATCTATGCTTTTTTTTTGCCAAGCGCTTCTACTAAAGGGCTAAATGAAGAAGATAAGAAAACAGTGGAGTCGTTGATTGCCGCTTCGAGTAAGATTGGGAAAAGGCTAAATTTGTTGAATCCCATCAATTTACAAAAACATTCCCTCTTGCCAGCTGTTCAATGGATACTTGGTCAACCTCCTCTAGTCTAGCATACATCCCAGAATAAGAGCTTCCTTTCCTTGTGAGATCCGAAAAACTTCTCCCCGATGTCACCAATCTGCCTCGATCATTGTGGTAAGTTTAAACATTATACTTGTAGTTTATTGTTGTATTACCTTTCAAATCACTTTATTGACTCATAACTTGATTGAATTTTCTGTAGCTGCTCCTCGGATTGAATAACCTTCAAGCGATCCGACTCTTCCTACTTCAACTTCTCGTGCGCCATCTTTTTCCACATCCATTTCTAGATAGAAGATGTCTGCCAAAAGAAAATTAGGTAAAACGACTGTGGTGAAACCATCTCCAAAGAAAGCCAAAATTGTCGATGTTCCCTATTCTCTACCACTGGAAGAAGGAGAGTTTGTTGATATTAACAAATCTTCGAAAAGTCTAACCATCAAAGCTTCTCGCTATCAACCTAAGAAGACGCCCACAAAGGTTGAGTAACTTTCTCGCATTGTCATCTCTAGATCTCCAAGTGTAATTGAGCAGATGTAGAAGGATTTGAGGACTTTGATCCCTAACCAAGAGCTTATCCCTTCTAGACCATCATTGCATATGCTCATATGCGATTTTGAAAAGATAGTCCAATTTATCTTAAATTCTTCATCCTTTGCCTCAATTCACCCGCATTCTTCTATTTCTGATCTGGCGAGTCACTATCGGTATCTTATAGATCAACAACTCTTGGTACTTTTTACTTTACTTAACTTTATTATTACTGTTCTTCTTTTAAGTTTTTGACTTATGTTGCACCTTTTCTTCCAGATTTCCAAGAGTTGGCTCTCGTTGCATGAAAATGCGTCAAAATCATCTGATGAATCGTATAAGCTTCAAGAGGAAATTTCTAGCTTAAACAATCAATTTTCCTCCTTATACGTGGAAAAAATGAGGCTGTGATCGAATTGGAGCGATTTAGGGCTTCTCTCGCCCAATCAAATCTACTATTACAGAGGAGTGGAAAGCTCGTCAACTCCTTGCTGATGAAAAATTTATAATCGAAAATGACTCTAAAAGAGTTCGAGGAGGAAAAGACTCGAATGGCGGCCAAACAATCTTCTCTAAAGGAAAAGCTGGAAAAAAATAAAGGTTCTTTAAAGTTGGCCATTGACGCCATTTTTGATGCAAAGCGGCGTGCGTCTCAATTTCTCGATACTTTTCTTGAAGTTATCATTTTGTATTCTTTTAAAGATGCTATGATGCTGCATATGCTGACAATGTTGATAAATGCCCCAAATTGAGCTTTCCCTCACTCAACCTTGCTCTCATCAATAGAGTCAAGGACAAGATTAAAAAGATGGATCAGGGGATTGAAGTCGTTGAAAGCGAGGAAATCGATGCCTCAAAAATTCTATCTTTTGAAGTCCCTTCCTTTGAAATATAATTTGACTCCGAAGAGGAGGGTGAAAAAGATTGTAAAGGCCTGCAAATCCGTGCCCCTTTGAATCGACCATAATTCTCACAGTTCAACTCAAATTGGACGGAAATACGAATCCTTAAGGGTGAAGAAGGAAAAGGTAGAAGAAAATAGAAATAACAACACAGAATCTCACAATCACAGCGGAATAAAATATAATATATAATAAACATTTTAAATACAAGAACTGTACTGTTAATATACATACCATTATCAAATTACAACAATTCAATTTACCAAATGGGCAGTTATAATAACCTGTCCTCACACAGCAGAAATATAACCAAGCACAAAGATACATCTATGTCGTCCAGCTCGTCTCCTGAGCTCCATAGCATTCTAACATGAATCTGTAATACACGTTCTATCCCAAGCATTATAATAAAATAACATCCGAGTAAGTCTGGAAAACCTGCATGAGAAAACATACTCAATTTAAATGATTAACTTTTATCAAAATCCTTTGAAAACAAAAGTATCTCGTAAGACTACGTCACACATAAACACGGCGGGTTTTCACCTTACGATAACTAAAACCTTTTAATCAAAATCGTCTGATATTATAATATTGTCTAAACCAAGTAAATAGGAAAAAGCTAAAATGCTTGCATCTCACGTTTCAGCATAGTTAGGCACAATCAAAACCGTACGGTGCTTATTGGAGAATGGATTCCATACGAATGACTGGGCCACAGAGGTACCGCCCATCACAGTACACCTCCAGAACAATGTACCGAGGACCATTGTTGGGATCTCCTGCTACAAAAGACCCGCCTACCCCTAACCTGGATAGACCGAATATGTTATCACCCCTGCTGTTCCCACCCTTACTATCGATCGCTACTTCTTTCATGCACAAACATATCCATAATATATAGGTTCCGAGGACATCTAGAAAAGTTATAACATACCCTAATTGGGTGTGACACACTTAGCCTTACCACGTCTCCCCTGTTTTAGTCATTCCCGGTTGATAAGGCTCAAGGCTAAGCATTACCTTTCAAGAAACAATTCTTCTTAGAATAATCATCATCCACCAATGCTCATCATCCTCCAATGACGATGTTCTGATAGCATTCATCCATACAAGTTGCCCTCGGTCTGGACAACCCGAATCACCATCTTCATCATCCTCACGGTATTAATTCGAAACGTTCAAATGGACCGAAGTGGTTTTCGGATAATTAAATCTGATCCCGGTCACTTCGAAATGATTAACGAAATTGGCCAATATTGATTGTCAGTTATTTAACTATCAATAATAACATCCATAAGCAGTCACTAGGCTTTATTTTATAATTCTTCAATCCTCATTTCAAAATATCTTTATTAAGATATATATATCCAAATCCCCTCCATATTCAAATATTTGAAAACGACTTCAAAAAAAAACTTAAATCCATAACAGGATATTTTCAAACCATCCCAACACTTAGAAATTTTCCAAATTTCCTTTTTCATGCTTAGCAAAAATACTATAAGTCTTATTTTCCAAAATCCTTCCAATATTAACGTTCAGAGAATTATTCCGTAACTTATTCCAAAATATCCAAAATCACAAATAATTTCTTCTCCTCAAAATCATATCCTTTTATAAACCCCTTTTTCGAATCTCGAGAGAATATATGAAATAAAATTTTAAATTACTTTAAAGCTCTATATGTATAAATATAAAATAAAGATTAGTAATTTATTTTTAAAACATGAACAAGTAATTATTTAAAATGTCAAAAACACTTTTATAACATTAATAACTCATTTTTAGATAAACATATAAATTTTCAAAGCTGATTTTAAAGTTATAATTTTCTAAAATAAATACTAAATATTTAAAAATCTGCTTACTGAAGTATTTCAATCCGAACTAGATTAAAATTTCACTGCTTTAAATAATAAAATTTTCCTTTCAAAAACAAACTTACTTCTCAAAATAAAAATATATTTTTAAAACCTCAATAACTAATTCAACTTATAAATTCCTCTCGATTTCCATCACATCACTTTCATTCCGATTTCCTTAACCATTTTCACTTTTCAAAATAGTATCTACTATTTTTCTCACCCTATTTCCGTATTTTAATATAAATCCACCCTACTAATTTATTTTTCCAATATATCCAATGATATCGCTTAACTTTTTTTATAAATATCGTTTATAAATTTTAATTCTTCTTTGATTTTTACTTGTTAATAAAAACAATCTCGTTTATAAAATTCCATCTTCATAAATCCATTACCTTAATAATTTCATTTTTAACTTCATATCTATTTTTAATACCGACTTCAACTCTTTTTATATTTCTGGATATCATTTATAAATTCTCTTATATAATTCATTTTAGAAAATCTTCATTAATAATTCACAATATTTGAGTATAACAAAAAATCAATAATTTTTCTAACTCAATTTCTTTAGATAGTTCCCAACTCCAATACAAAAAAAATTATATCAAAAATGTAACGATCCGCAAATCCGTACCCTTTGAGTCAATACTATTCAACGTCAATCAACTCAAGTTGTACAGAAATACGAACCATCTGGGTCAAAAAAGAAGAGGTAGAAGAAGAAAATAGGAAACAACATCAGAATCTAACCATTGCTACGGAATAAAATATAATAGATAATAATGATCTTTACACAAAATCAAATATATCTGTTTATATATTACATCATCAGTGTACATCAATCACAGCTCAACAATATCATACACATGGATACACAACAACTCTACACAGCGGAATATATATAAGAGCAAGTACGAGAGTACGTATCGACAACCAGCTCGTCTCCTGAGCTCCACGGCATCTCCTGTATTCTATAATACTCGATCTGACCCGAGCATTACGGTGAAATAACACCCGAGTCAGTCTGGAATACCAGCGTGAGAAAATCACACCTAATTTGATTATTAAAGTTTCAAAATCCTTTGAAAACAAAAGCATCTCGTAAGACCACACCACAAATAAACATGTTGGGTTTTTACCTTACGATGGCTAAAAACATTTTTATTAAAATTCTCTGATATTATGATAGTGTCTATAGAAAGTAAAATAGAATCTAGCTGAAATGCTTGCATCTCACGTTTCAGCAATAGTTGGGCACAATCAAAACCGTATGGGCGCGTAGGGAAAATGGAATCCAACTAATGGCTAGGCACTGGGGTACCACCTGTCACAATACCTGGTCTAGATCAGCGTACCGAGGAGCCACCCTAACTCCCCTGCAACACAAGACCGAAACCATCCCTTACTGGACAGTCCCGAGCAAGATCACCCCGCGGTTGGGATCAGCAACCGCCCACTAAGCCGAAATAAAAGGGACATCTAGACAGGGATGACCTCACCCTCCAGTGGGGGCTACCCACGAAGCCTTGCTGCATATCCCCTGATTTTCAGCCATTCCCATTTGATGAGGCTTGAGGCTAAGCGTTACCTTTTAAGAACATATCCCTTAGAATGCTCATCGTCCACCTGACGATGTTTCGCAAGCATTCATCCATACAAGTCCGTCCCGGGTTTGAACGGAACCGGAGGCACTATTCCTACTACATCCATTTTGGAAATATCCTTCGGATTAGTAGCGACTAGCCCTTGTACTGCATATCCCCATCTTCGACTCCGAATACGTTTCACGAAACGTACAAACCGGATCGAAGTGGTTTTCGAGAAATAAATCTCGATCCCGGTCTCTTCGAAACGATCAACGCGGTTGGCCAATATTGATAGTCGGTTATTTAACTATCAATTAATATTCACAAACATTCATCAAACAATAAATAATTTCCCAAATTATTTATTTATCTCAAAATATCTTCCCAAATATTATTTTTTTCTATTTTCAACCCATTAAAAACAGTTTCCAAAACCAACTTTCTTTTCAGAATAAACTTCCCAATATTTTCTATCTCCTCTGAAATTACCAAGCACCAAACTAGATTTTAAAAATAAATTTAAAACACTATACTTTAAAATATACTTTTCAAACATTTAAATTAAAACTACTTTAATAATTTGTTAAAAATACATACTATATGAATATTTGAAAATAAAGTTACTTAATAAATATAAAATTAAATTTTCACCTTTACAAAACAAAACACCAAATCACTTTTTAAACAATTACTGCTATAATAAATTAAAAGGAAATACTTACTTAGACTTTAAATATTAGAAATAATAAATTTTTCAAAACATACCTAAAAAACAATTTTAAAACTAGTAACTTATATATTTAAAATTTACTTTGCAAACGTACTTGGTTTTCCAGGGAGAATTCCAACTTCAATCACTTAAATCAATTTTCCAAATTGATTCCCAATTTATTCCATTTGAAATAAATTTCTCTACTTATCAGTTTATCTCAAAATTCATTAATTATGGACTTTATATTTATTATTATTATTTTCCGTTTGATTTTATACCATTTAACTGAAATATACCAATTTCAGCTTCTTCCAAATTTCTTCTTTATTCTTTTCAATAAATTGAATCTTAAATTTTAAATAAATGTTTTATATTAACACTAAAATTTAAAATTCATTAATCTTCTGATTATTCAAATTTCCCTTACTAACTTAAGATTTATTCATTTGAATTTTAAAGGGCACTTTATTTCTTTTCCAATTGATTCTTAAATTTATTCAAATTTCTATAATTATTTTACTTACAAATTCTCTTCATTTTATTTCCAAAATCCAATTCTATATATATCTTGATAACTTAGTGCACCGAAATATATTCAGGTAAACCATAACATCCAATAATCCAATTATCAATAATATTCATCACAAAATATAAAATAATCACATCAGAGGGTATTAAATAATTAAAGTAAATGTTGAGGGATCCAGTTGGATCCCTCCAACCTGTTTTCCCTGCATCCATAGATGTTAGCGCAACATAAATATCAATTCCCAAAATATACCATACTGTAGCACATCAAGCAATTCAACCATTCAAACAATTATTTAAATTTAATCATTTAAATCTTAAATTTAACTGAGTGAGATTAACTCACCTTTGCTAATATTTGCAGTCCACTTCAATGTTGCCTTAGCTTTCTCGATTTTTTTTGACCTTGAATACACAATTGATAGTTTATTAATTTATTAACATTTGAACTAATCGGTTAATTAATTTCGTTTAACAAATTTAATTTAATCCAACAAATTTTATTTAACATAATTCCCCTTTATAAACTATTTTTTCTATTCCTATCCATACATATATCTTCAATTTTAAACTGAACATACCTTACTGTAAAATTATAGACACAGATCTATATATTTATATTTCTATAAAAATAAGGACCTAATTTTAAAACCTTATTTTTTCTATCCTCTATAATATATACATATATGTTTTAAAAACAACAAAACTGCAGCTATCCCTAACTTAATACTTTTTTTATAAATTTAATTTCTTTCATATATATATAATGCCTATACTTATCTCATCAGAATTGGAAATTGAAAAATAGAAATACCGAGAAATTGCTTTATACCTCACTGCCCAGATCGAAACAAACATCACAACCCTAGCTCGACCATCCCGCCGTGAATCGAGACCATCGATTGATCGCCTCGAGTTGCCGCCGCTAGCCTCGAATTTCCTCGCCGCGACTGCCTTCACGTGAATCGATGCAGTTCGCCTGCAACACCACACTGTCCGCATTGAAGTCGACCTCCTCGCAGCAGCCGTTCCTCCTTACCATCGCGATTAAGTTCCTCTCGACATCGAGTCGACTTGGTTTGAATAAGAAGACGGCCGGCATTTTTTTTTTTGATTGAGCTGAAGTAAGGAAGGAAGGGAAGTTTTGATTTGAACGATAAAGTTTATGTGAGGATCGATTCCAGGCTTCGGCCATTACTTTGATTTTGCTTGTTTCATTTACTGGAACGAGATTTTCTTCTGGAGATTTTTTTTGGAAAGAAAGAGGTGACAATACGCGATTTAATAAATGAAATTATCGGCTAGCTTCAGAAGACAGAGGAGAATAGGTCGGCAAAAGAAACGTAGGGCGGCTATGATCTGATTTGAGACAAAGTATATTATATTTAAATTAAAACGATAAATTATTGCCTAAGCGTTTTTATCTCGTACAATCACACAATGACTCCAAACGCGAATAATACAATATTACGGATCCAATGGAACTGGTTTCGTCAAATTCCGAGACTGTGCCTCGAAAGGCTATTTTTAAATTCAATTTAAACTATAAAATTTCAAAAACCTAACAAACCATTTTTAAATTTGATTTCATCACTTCTATTCTCTTCAGTATTATCAATATAAATGTTATAAGCCTTCAAATTATATTTTTAACAAGCTTAAAACTCCAAATTCAATAATTTACCCAATTTTCGATAATTAAATTCAAAAATTAATTATCCAATAAATGTTTATACTTGAAATTCAAGTTAAAAATTAACTTTTAAATATTTCAAATAATTTAAATATTTCGATTTTAAATGCTTAAAAATTTCGGGTCGTCACAAAACATTCCCTTTTATTCCTTGAATATTAAAAATATATTTATGGTATTTAAATTATCGTAATTCAGGCCAGTGCTACAATAGCATCCAATAATTTCAATTTCAACCATAATCTATAACAGATACCTACTCACATCATATATCACTATATATAAAAAATAGCCAATATTTTTTAGGAATCCATTTGGATCCCTCCAACCTGTTTCCCTACATCCACAGATGTTAATATGACATATAAATACCAATCCCACTCGAAGGGGATATCACGGTATATAGGGTCATCCGCTATTATGTCGGACGCGTAGGATCTCATCCGCTATAATATGCAAGAATATCACTCCAACTACTAATATATATATATATATATATATATATATATATATACACTACCATATGTTATATAATTCAACAAATAATAATTTATAAATTCAACAAGCATCCAAAATTTAATTTCAACTATTTACAATTAAATTTTGGTAATCCAAATGAGTGAGAAATTCTAACCGTTGATTTTAAATTTGTTGAACGTCCCAATTTAAATCCCATCGTGTAGATTTAGCAACTACGAATCCATTGTGACTTATTCCATGTTTTTGGACCTCACATGAATGGATTATTTATTAATTTCTATAACGAGATGATTAATTATGAATTTAACTTAATTAAAAAATTTACTCACAACATCTTCCTTCCCGTTAATGCACCTTGATACCAGGCACGCTACCCATTCCGAACCCTTCTCCCATCGACCTGTTGATACCCTCCGCCCAGAAACGTGAATCACTAACGCTTCATCCTCCATATCGCTTTTTTATTGAAGCACTGCATCACCATCAAAGAAGCACATCGCGCAACTCCCTCGATCTTCCAGACAAACCACCCCACCTAAGCCAAAAGGAATAGTGCACAAGGCGACCATCCCCAAATCGCCACACCTTCACACGCACCGTACCATCGCGACCCAAAATTTTTGTCTACGCCTAATCAACGAACCACAACCAAACAACGCACCCTCAACGAACCACCACCGACCCTCCTCTACGAACTGCTTCGCGCATGATCTAATCGCTAAAACTCTTAACCTTCGAACGCCATGCCACCTTAACTATCTTCGCGCCTAACGGCCTCCCCCTAGATGCTCTATCTGGCTCGTGTGCCATTGCGACTTCATCACAAAATCCCCTTCTTTTTCTTTTTTAAACGAAGCATTATTTCGTTCTCCATATTTAAAGTAATCGAACTGCTTCGATCTTAATTTCGTTTAAAACTGAACAGAAGGGAAAAGGAGATTGCGCTTTCTTTCTTCTCCTTATTTACAGAGCTCGTTTTACTTTTTGGAAGAAGATAAAGGAAATATGCGATTTTTTTAATGAATGAAGATGGCGGTTTTGAATGACTTTGAATTGAACTGATTTGAGGGAAAAAGGATGTAACAACCCGCATATTTATCGATTTTTTATATTTAAATATTTTATCGATACTCGGAATTTAGTCCGAAAAGTTACTTTTTGCATACGGTCGAATTAGGACTCGAGACCACTCCCATTGAGTTTAAAATGTCGTTTGCGACCTTTTTGAGTATAAGCTTCGATATGTTTGGAGTAAGTTGATTTTTGCTACTTTTTCACTTTGGGTTTGGGTTCAGCCCTATGTTTAACTTATGCTCAAATATGAGCCACTCCTCCCCATTCACCCTCACTTTCTCCTCTTTTCAGTTCTAAAGCATCAATGGTGGGAGAGATGGGAAATTAAAACTCCAAAACCCTAGTTTTCTTTTGCAAATCAAGCTCTAGCTCCAAACTAATAGAAGAACCCATTGGTAAGCTTCTCTTCTTCTTCTCCAACTCATTCTCTTATCAATTTCAGAAATTCCTAAACCTAACTTTGGGAATGTTCTTCTTTTAAAGCCTAGAATCAATCTTCTTGAGTTGAATTTCAAGAGTGGTTGATTCTCCTTTGCTTTCAAGCTTCTTCTTCAATCGTTTGGGTTCAAAGGTGAGATTTTTATCTCACATCTATGCTTATAATTATCTTCGAATGTTAGGTATGAATTCCTAACACTTATTCGTGTGCATTAGCTTTTGGTTTGGACTGATTTGGTGAATATTCTAATTTTTGGTGTTTTGGGTTCAATTCTTTAAAAATCATGGCTTTGATGTTCAAATGTGTTTTTGGTGATGCAACGAGGAGCTCATAGGGCCGGGTAGTCGATTGGCATAAATCCTTAGTGCCGATGCTCGAGTGGTTGCAAATTGGTCGTGATTGGCCATTGTATTCGATGGGCGAGGAAGGGACTGGGAACAGGTTCGGCCGACCGAGCCCTGTGGCCGGTCGACCGACCTGCTTCAAGAGTGCATAAGCACTCCTCTGTCTCAGGTACGGTCGGCCAACTACAGGGTTCGGTCGACTGACCTGCTTCCCGAGAAAATTTTTGAAACAGGGTCCGGTCGACCGAGCTCTGTAGCCGGCCGACCGACCTGATGCAATTTCGCCAATTTCGCCTAGTTGCTTGAATTTCCAACTTTAATCGATTCGTATTGTTTCCTATTTGTTGTTATCATTTATTATGACTTTGATGACTCCTTCTTAGGGATTTTTGAATATCCATTTCGATGGATTCTTTATCGGTTTCGTTGGATTTTTATTCACATCTTCGTATGTGAATTTTAGTGATTGATTGTTCCTACAATCTTCTTCGTGATTTGTCACTTTAAAAATATAAAGGTTTCTATACTAGTGGTAAATATCAAAACTCTTTCTTCACATGATTTCAACACTATTTTATTACAAAGCTCGTTTCTTAAACCCTTTTCCAATCTATTAGTATATACAAACCTTTACCTCACTCGTATGAGAAATCTAATTAAACGATTTAGTAAAACGAGTGGTATGAAACGCTTGCGTTTACTTCGTCGGTTAATTCTTGGACTTGTTCGATTGAATCTCTTGTGACAATTTTATAGTGGAGATCTATAATTTGTTCGTAAATATTTAAGTTAAGCTAGTGGTTATGGGACATGAAGCTAAACTCGTATATTTACTAGCTTAGTGTAATTGACACTTCTCGTTGATCATGACGATCATCTTTGTGATTTAGACTAGCAATGCGCGATGTCTCTTTGTCTGCGAGGGAGACTAAACCCCGTTTTGTGGAGTTTCGACTCAAATTGGTGGGGTAGCAACCCATGGTCTTCGGGCCGTTTGTGGAGCTTCGGCTCAATTTGTGATGGTTAGCAACCATGGAATTAGCGTTCCGTTTGTGATACACGTGTTGGTGAGCTTTATGCTCCCGTTTGTGATAGACCTCCCCCCTTTTTGTGATTTCTGGATTTCTTGAGATGATTTCTAGAATTTGTGTTTCACCAATTTTCGTGATTTCCATTGATAAGTTTTATCAATATTTGTGCATTAGTGAATTTGTGTGTCATTGACTTTTGCATTGACATTGATATAATCGTCAATATTTATGGTTTGGTGAACGAAATAAGGAGTATGACATTTCTTTGATTCTTGTGTAGATTTTGTGATATTGACTAATCTCTTGTTGATTTTCAATTACTTATATATATCACAGCTTGGCATTGTGATTATTATGTGTTTAGTCATATATCTTACTCTATATCGTTTCATCTGATATTTATAGTTAGACTGATCCGTTTATTATTTTCTTATTAAATAATACTCGGGTCAGACCGAGATGTTACAGGTACTTCTGCTTGACTTCTCACTTGGGATTGATTCCTCTGACTTTTGGCTAACTACTTAGATTAGTAGTTTTTTGTTGTATACACTTGAGATATAGACTCATAGTTGTATTCTTTTGTATAGCCCGTGTTGCTATTCTTTTGTATTATTGTGGATCTTTTTGACCACTACTCTGATATACACTTTCATGTGTTAGTTATATATTCATATCTTCTTCCGTCTTTGTGATATGAATTATCTGTTGCTGATTTATGTTATGCTTATTTCTATATTTGTTTCCAAAGGATTTATATAGCCACTGTGTAGTAGTTTTGAGTTTGTATCGGTATGTCGGATTTCCTCTTGAAATAAAATGCATGTTTTATTATCTGACATATCGGTGCTCGCACAAAGCAATTACATGGATGGTCGCTCCTCAACAGCCTTATTCTCCGTGCTAGTCGACAGCATTACTCCGTAGTGTTCTTGGCTAGCGTGGGTATAGAGGTGGGGCGTCACAGCTTGGTATCATAGCCAAACTTCGGAACAATATGGAAAATCATAACAAGGATCATCGTCCTAAGTCTTTCTTAGGAGTCGTGCCTTAGGATTTAATTCGAGTCTTCATACCTATTCATCCTATTTTCCTTATGATTCCTTATTTTATCTATCAAGATTGCTTGATATTCATTTTGTGAATAACCCTTTTCTTCTTCTTCTTTCTTTCCAAAGGAAGAGAAATGTCTAGACCAGGTCGCCCCAGAGTCATACCTTCTAGCACTTCGCCCCAGGATGGAGCTTTTATGACTGCTCAGCAGCTTCTTGATTTAGTGACAAATGCTCAAGCAGCTGGAGCTAACCCGGAACCTACTCACCCAAAGTCGGGATTTGCATGCTTGTGCAGCGATTACACTAATTTGGGTGGGAAGCCATTCAAAGGTTCCGAAACTGTTATTGAAGTACAGGCTTGGCTAAGGTCATGCGATCGAATCTTTCCTCGCATGAATCTTATTGACCTTCACCGAGTTCAGGTGGCCTCTAGTATGCTCCAAGAAAGAGCATTGGATTGGTACGAACTTCTTATTTCTGAGATTAATGAAGCGGATCTCACCTGGGAGCAATTCCGGGAACGCTTCGAGTTGAAATTCGTACCAGACGCTGAGAAGGTGACTTTGGCTCGCCGTTTTATTGACCTTGTTGAAGGTGAAGCCTCCGTGACTGATTATGTTGCATCCTTCGAGTCGCTTTCCAAATATGGGGTTGAATACATCAACACCCATTTAAAGAAGAACCAAAGATTTGTCTATGTCTTAAACAAAAATCTCAAGAAGCCATTACTTCTAAAATTAGAAGTTTCTTTCGACCAACTCATTGATATCGCTCTTCGTCTTGAAGAGGCGGATAGGGAGAATGATGTTGAAGTGGTGGGTTCCAAACCAAGCTTCAACAACAACAAGAAAAGGCCTAATAAATTCAAAGGTCCTTATCCCAATAAGAAAGGGAAGCAAGCATCTACGATAGCAAAGACTCCTACCTTTAGTCGTGGGGAATGCTATAATTGTGGTTCGAAGGACCATTACGCGAACGAGTGCCCAAAGTCTCTCTCTTGTCGCTACTACAAAGGTCCCGGTCATGTTATATATTCATGCCCCAAGCTTCAGGGCAAGAAGGAGGGAAAGTTAAATGTTTCCCAAGCCCCTGGCAACACATCTCGTGGTCAAGGTATGCTTCATTCTATCCTTGATGGCATTATTGTGTTTCGTGATCATCCTATTCGAGTTCTTTTTGATACGGGTGCGTCCCATTCTTTTATATCAAAAGAAATTGTTGATGCTTTTTCTTTGGATGTTTTGTGTTTAATGACTTCTTTGAGAATTGCGAATCTGGTTGGTGGATCCGCAACAATCAGTTTATTGTGTAAAGATGTCGAGATTATTTTGTGTGACTTTCCTTTCCTAGCCGATTTGCATGTCATGCGTTATTTAGGCTTTGGAATGATTTTGGGAATCGATTGGCTTAACCGTTATGAAGCTCATATCCTATGTCCTGAGCGGACTATTCATCTTCGACATCCTCAATCTGTTAATCAGGTTTCTGTTATTCTTAAAGATTCGGATTCTGCTTTGGTTGCATCTTTATATTCTTTAAACCCTCATGATGACGATGATGATGACGAGGGTGATATTGTTTCTCTTATTCACGTCGTTCGTGAATTTTCCGACATATTCAAGCCCGTTTTAGGATTACCCCCTAAGCGAGCAATTGAGTTCAGAATTAATCTCGTTCCTGAAGCTCATCCTATCACTCGCCCTCCTTATCGTATGTCCAATAAAGAAAACGAGGAGATGCGTAAATAATCATCCGAATTGGAGACGAAGCAAATTATTCTCTCTAGTTCCTCGCCTTGGGGAGCTTCAGCTATTTTTGTGAAGAAATCCGATGGAACACTTAGGCTTTGCGTTGACTACCGCAAGCTTAATGATCTTACTATCAAAAATAAATATCCTTTACCTCGGATTGATGATCTATTCGATCAACTTAGTGGTGCTAGAGTCTTTTCACAATTAGACTTAGCAACTGGATTTCATCAGCTTCGTATTGCAGAGGATAGCATTCCTTTGACATCGTTCCGTACTCGTTAACGAATGCTCTGGCTTATTTCGTTGACCTTATGAATCGAGTTTTCAAAGATTTCTCGACCGGTTTGTTCTCATCTTTATTGATGATATTCTTGTGTATTCTAAAACCGAGGAGGAGCATGAAAAACATCTTCGGATTATGTTGGAAACTCTTAGGAGTAATCAATTAAAAGAAAAAATTTCTAAATGCCATTTTTGGCAATCACGTGTGAAGTTTCTCGGTCATATTATTTCCGAATCCATAATTTCCGTGGATCCTTCAAAGATTGAAGCGATTTAAGATTGGAAGAGACCAGAGAGTGTGACGGAGATTCATAGTTTTCTTGGGTTGGTGGGTTATTACCGCCGTTTTATCAAAGACTTTTCTAAGATTGTCGTGCCTCTCACTAGCTTAACGAAGAAAGGTGTTAAATACATTTGGTCGGACAAATGTGAAACTTCTTTCCAGAAATTAAAAGAACTCCTTTCTGATACTCCTATTCTTGTTATTCCCGAGGGGAATCAGGATTTCGTTGTTTATACCGATGCTAGTCGTGTTGGTTTGGGTGTCGTTCTTATGCAAAAAGAACGTGTTATTGTTTATGCTTCTAGGCAATTAAAGCCTGCTAAGACTAAATATGCCACTCATGATTTAGAGCGCGCGGCTATTGTTTTCGCCCTTCGTATTTGGCGTCGTTATCTTTTAGGAAAGAAATTTGTTCTTTATACTGATCATAAGTCCTTGAAATATTTATTTTCTCAAAAGGAACTTAATTTGCGTCAACAACGTTGGCTCGAGTTCCTTGCTTCTTATGATCTTGATATTCTTTATACCCCCTGTAAGGGTAATCGTGTCGCCGATGCTCTTAGCCGTAAACAACAAGCTGTTGTTTCTATGATGATATCCGAATGGAACGATCTCGAGATTTTATCCACTTGCGAAATTCGAGACCGTGTTTCCGATTTATATTCATCTCTTGTTTTATATAGCCTTGAGGCTCACCCTTCTCTTTTAGACCGCATTCTTGAAGCTCAAAGGCTAGATCCTAAATTGGCTCTTCTTGGCCAAAATATTAAGGATAAAATTGATATTGAAGGTTTGAAAGACTTTGATATTGATTCTCGTGGCGGCATTCGGAAATTTGGTAGAATTATCGTGCCAAATATTAGTGATCTTCGTAAAGATATTTTAGAAGATTCTCATCATTCTAAATTTAGCATTCATCCTGGTAGTAGTAAAATGTACGCAGATATGAAGCGACTTTATTATTGGAAGGGAATGAAACTTGACATCGCTAACTTCGTTAAGCGTTACATGACTTGCCAACTCGTTAAGGCCGAGCATCAAAGGCCTGGTGGATTATTGCAACCTTTAGAAATTCCAATTTGGAAGTGGGATCAGATTTCCATGGATTTTATTGATGGCCTTCCCCGTTCTCGTTCGGGTCATGATAGCTTATGGGTGATTGTTGATAGACTTACTAAATCTGCCCATTTTATTTCCGTTCAGTCTAACCGAACCGTTCCTCTTTTGGTCAAACTCTTTGTTAAAGAGATTGTTAAATTGCATGGAGTTCCTACTTCTATTGTTAGCGACCGTGACCCATTGTTTACTAGTGGATTTTGGAAGAGTCTTCAAAAAGCTTTAGGAACGAAGCTTAATTTTAGCACCGCTTATCACCCCCAGTCCGATGGACAAACCGAGCGTGTGAATCAAACTCTTGAAGATCTTCTTCGTGCTTGTGTGCTCGATTTTGGTGGAAGTTGGAAAATCATATTTCACTTGTTGAGTTTTCCTATAGTAATAGCTTCCAGTCTAGTATTGGTATGGAACCTTTTGAGGCACTCTATGGAAGGCCATGCCGATCTCCTTCTTGTTGGCTTGAGGCCGGTGAGAAGCTGGTTAGGTCCAGATTTTATTCGTGATTCCACAGAGAAGATTGAACTTATTCGACATAGGATGAAAGAAGCCCAGAGTAGACAAAAATCCTATGCCGATAACCGGAGGAGGAAGTTAGAATTTTCTGTGAGAGATCTTGTGTTCATTCGTGTTTCACCTATAAAGGGTCTTGTACGTTTCAGTCGATCGGGGAAGTTAGCGCCTCGATATATTGGGCCATTTCCTATCACTGAACGTATTGGTTCCATGGCTTATCGCCTTGCATTACCGGCTCAATTTTCTGCTATCCATGACGTGTTTCACGTTTCTCAACTTCGAAAATGTCTTCGAGATTCTGATTCTATTCTTAAGCCGATGTTGTGGAAGAGATTGAAGTTTCGCCTAATTTAACTTATGAGCAACATCCTATTCGTATCATTGCTTTGGAACCCAAACGACTTCGAAATAAAGATGTTCCGCTTGTGAAAGTTCAATGGTCTTCAAATCCTAAGGATTGTTCTTGGGAGTCTAGAGAGTTCATCGAGCGAACACATCCGGACTTACTTTCTCGTGCTCTTTGAGTTGAACCTTTTATTTCAAATTTTTTTTGTGTTAGACATGCTTTTATGGTTGTTACTTTATATTTTCTTCTTAAATATTGCGAGGACGCAATTTCTTTAAGGAGGAGAGTCTGTAACAACCCGCATATTTATCGATTTTTTATATTTAAATATTTTATCGATACTCGGAATTTAGTCTGAAAAGTTACTTTTTGCATACGGTTGAATTAGGAATCGAGACCACTCCCATTGAGTTTAAAATGCCGTTTGTGACGTTTTTGAGTATAAGCTTCGATATGTTTGGAGTAAGTTGATTTTTGCTACTTTTTCACTTTGGGTTTGGGTTTGGGTTCAGCCCTATGTTTAACTTATACTCAAATCTGAGCCACTCCTCCCCATTCACCCTCACTTTCTCCTCTTTTCAGTTCTAAAGCATCAATGGTGGGAGAGATGGGAAATTAAAACTCCAAAATCCTAGTTTTCTTTTGTAAATCAAGCTCTAGCTCCAAACTAATAGAAGAACCCATTGGTAAGCTTCTCTTCTTCTTCTCCAACTCATTGTCTTATCAATTTCAGAAATTCCTAAACCTAACTTTGGGAATGTTCTTCTTTTAAAGCCTAGAATCAAGCTTCTTGAGTTGAATTTGAAGAGTGGTTGATTCTCCTTTGCTTTCAAGCTTCTTCTTCAATCGTTTGGGTTCAAAGGTGAGATTTTTATCTCACATCTATGCTTATAATTATCTTCGAATGTTAGGTATGAATTCCTAACACTTATTCATGTGCATTAGCTTTTGGTTTGGATTGATTTGGTGAATATTCTAATTTTTGGTGTTTTGGGTTCAACTCTTTAAAAATCATGGCTTTGATGTTCAAATGTGTTTTTGGTGATGCAACGAGGAGCTCATAGGGCCGGGTAGTCGATTGGAATAAATCCTTAGTGCCGATGCTCGAGTGGTTGCAAATTGGTCGTGATTGGCCATTGTATTCGATGGGCTAGGAAGGGACTGGGAACAGGTTCGGCCGACCGAGCCCTGTGGCCGGTCGACCGACCTGCTTCCCGAGAAAATTTCTGAAACAGGGTCCGGTCGACCGAGCTCTGTAGCCGACCGACCTGATGCAATTTTGCCTATTTCGTCTAGTTGCTTGAATTTCCAACTTTAATCGATTCATGTTATTTCCTATTTGTTTTTATCATTTATTATGACTTTGATGACTCCTTCTTAGGGATTTTTGAATATCCATTTCGAAGGATTCTTTATCAGTTTCGTTGGATTTTTATTCACATCTTTGTATGTGAATTTTAGTGATTGATTGTTCCTACAATCTTCTTCGTGATTTGTCACTTTAAAAATATAAAGGTTTCTATACTAGTAGCAAATATCAAAACTCTTTCTTCACATGATTTCAACACTATTTTATTATAAAGCTCGTTTCATAAACCGTTTTCCAATCTATTAGTATATACAAACCTTTACCTCACTCGTATGAGAAATCTAATTAAACGACTTAGTAAAACGAGTGGTATGAAACGCTTGCGTTTACTTCGTCGGTTATTCTTGGACTTGTTCGATTGAATCTCTTGTGACAATTTTATAGTGGAGATCTACAATTTGTTCGTAAATATTTAAGTTAAGCTAGTGGTTATGGGACATGAAGCTAAACTCATATATTTACTAGCTTAGTGTAATTGACACTTCTCGTTGATCATGACGATCATCTTTGTGATTTAGACTAGCAATGTGCGATGTCTCTTTGTCTGCGAGGGAGACTAAACCCCGTTTTGTGGAGTTTCGACTCAAATTGGCGGGGTAGCAACCCATGGTCTTCGGGTCGTTTGTGGAGCTTCGGCTCAATTTGTGATGGTTAGCAACCATGGAATTAGCGTTCCGTTTGTGATACACGTGTTGGTGAGCTTTATGCTCCCGTTTGTGATAGGCCTCCCCCCATTTTGTGATTTCTGGATTTCTTGAGATGATTTCTAGAATTTGTGTTTCACCAATTTTCGTGATTTCCATTGATAAGTTTTATCAATATTTGTGCATTGGTGAATTTGTGTGTCATTGACTTTTGTGATTGACATTGATATAATCGTCAATATTTATGGTTTGGTGAACGAAATAAGGAGTATGACATTTCTTTGATTCTTGTGTAGATTTTGTGATATTGATTAATCTCTTGTTGATTTTAAATTACTTATATATATCACATCTTGGCATTGTGATTATTATGTGTTTAGTCATATCTCTTACTCTATATCGTTTCATCTGATATTTATAGTTAGACTGATCCGTTTATTATTTTCTTATTAAATAATACTCGGGTCAGACCGAGATGTTACAGGTGCTTCTGCTTGACTTCTCACTTTGGATTGATTCCTCTGACTTTTGGCTAACTACTTAGATTAGTAGTTTTTTGTTGTATACACTTGAGATATAGACTCATAGTTGTATTCTTTTGTATAGCACGTGTTGCTATTCTTTTGTATTATTGTGGATCTTTTTGACCACTACTCTGATATACACTTTCATGCGTTAGTTATATATTCATATCTTCTTCCGCCTTTGTGATATGAATTATCTGTGACTGATTTATGTTATGCTTATTTCTATATTTGTTTCCGAAGGATTTATATAGCCACTGTGTAGTAGTTTTGAGTTTGTATCGGTATGTCGGATTTCCTCTTGAAATAAAATGCATGTTTTATTATCTGACATATCGGTGCTCGCACAAAGCAATTACATGGATGGCCGCTCCTCAACAGCCTTATTCTCCGTGCTAGTCGACAGCATTACTCCGTAGTGTTCTTGGCTAGCGTGGGTATAGAGGTGGGGCGTCACAAAGGACGTGATCATATGATAAGAAGGTGGTGTGTATAGAAAGGAAAAGTAGTTGACTAGCAAATTTATAAATTAAAATTTTCCAAAATATCTCGATTTTCATAACCTAAAATCTTAAACCCCTATTAAGGTGTGCTGCTAGGCGTTCATAATGTAATACTCCTATTAAGAATACAATGGAAAAGGTTTCGAGTCCTAATTCGATTGTATGGAGAAGATAGTTTTTTGGACCCAATTATTATATTGAATTTTCGATATTAAACTCAACGCGTTTGTATACAGTACGGCCAAACGGTAACTTCAAACGCTATGAAATTTGAAATCTAATAATAATACACTATTACGGGTCCAATGGAACTAATTTCGTCGAATTCTTAGACAATGCCCTGGATCGCCATTTTAACGTGCCATTTTAATTGACGATTTTCAAAATTTTCGAAATCGCTTCAAAAATCCAGTTTTAAAATCTTATTAACTCGACTATAACTCCAAATAAAATATTTAAAACATTTAAATATTCCAAATTAACCGTCGAAAAATATGAGTCGTTACATTCCTTACCCCTTAGAAGAATTTCGTCTCTGAAATTGCTAATGTAGGAAAATTTCTCCAAACCCATTAACTTAACAAAAACCCACTTAGTTAAAACTCGACATTAACTTTTTCTAAACCCTTTAGTTACGATCAAAACAATTAGTTCTAAATTCTATTTTCAAAATCCTTTATTCTAATTACAATTCAAAAACAAATTATCGTTAGCTAAAATTTTCCAAAAATTTTCTATCACCTTAAATTTCCAAAAAAATTTGACAAAGTCTTCTTTGTACGGAGGACCTTTTGCCACAAGAGAGATAAATATATATACATTGACCCACATAGTCAAAACAAAATATATGTGCATATATATATCGATATTTATATTTTGCGGTCATTAATCTGAAAACGGACCTTTTTTAGCGTTTTTAAGCATTATAAAGCAAGCAAGTAACTGCATATGCAATTACGAAACCTAAATCTAGCCCGACAGCCTCCGGTTACTCGTACTTACTCAACTAAACATATAAGTACACAAATATGAAATTTCCTAACATTTCCTTTCTTTAGATAGTTAAAACACACAATCTTCACAAGCAATGCATGTTAAACACATATTTATAGGCAATTATGAGGTTCCAACACCAATTTAATTACTTTCCATCGATCATATATCATTTCATTCAATCTAAATGATTCACAACAAATTTTCTTGCGTTCTATTCATTTTTATATCAAATAACTCATATCCAACCTGAAATGCTTTAAAAATCAATTTTATTCACTTCTACGAATCCGCAGAATTTTATTTACTTCCGTTTGCGACGAACACAACTTTTCTATGCAAATTCGTCTCTATTCATTTAATAAAATAACCATTTAGGCTTATAGCTAGTTTAAATTGACTCCAAGTCAATTTATATTCAATTCTTTTCCATTTCAAATTAAATTCTCAATCAATTCATTTACGTTTCATTAATACCCATATTTATTATATTCAAATCCACTTTATTTAACTCAGAATCATTTCAAGCTAATTTATTTATGAACCATTCCATAAATTTATTTAAACCAGTTTTTATTCAAAATATTACTTACGTAAATTCGTTTAGTGTTAAATTATTCCAACTTTATAACTTAAGTTTATTTTCATTTCAACCAACTTCCATTTCATTTACAAATTAATTGATTAATTAGTTCAGTCATTTAATCCACCTCAAATTCAATTCCATATTCAAATTCATTTTTGAATTCATTTAAATGATATCAAGGTCATATTCAATTTATTTATATTCAAATTGAATTTATTTATAACTAAAGCCATTTTTATTTCATTCCAATTCCATTTTATTCATCCACATTTCAAAATATATTTAATTCGCTTACATTCTGTCGAATTTTAATTTATACTCAAGTTCTAATTCTAATATTCACTTTTTAATACATAATCAAATTTATTTAACTAAGTTAAAATTCACTCTATACTCAGTTAACTAATTGATTATCTAATTAGTTCACTTCCAATTTATAATTCAATATCTGGTTTTTATTTCAAAAATCACTTCATTTAATTTTTCTTGAGATCAAACTCATTTTTATAATTCAAGTTAGATTTTATTTCCTTCGCCAAAATATAAAACCGTTTTATTTTGGGTTTTCTATTTTGCTTTACAATTTACAAGTCATACAACTTATTTTTCACATTTCCATCAATTCTATACTGGAACATATTCACTTTTTATTTTTATCTCGAGATTATACATTTATTTATAACCTACGTATATATTTATTCCATTAATTTCAATTTTTATAAGCTATTCCAATTTATTTATTCACAATTCAAATTTTTCACTTAAATTTTACTTCATTCAAAAATTATACCATATGATCTTATAAAATTTTACAATTCACAATTTATATTTACTTCAATTTAGTATTATTACAAATCCAATTCAAATTTTATTGCACATAGTTATATAGTCACTTTATAACTCACATTTCCATATTTAATTCAATTCAATATAATTCAAATCCAATTCACTTTTTATCTAAATTTCAATTTCTCTTAACCAACATTTCAAAACCAAATTCGAATTAGTCATTCTTAAATTAAATTTCACTATAAGTAAATTTATTTTTAATTCATTCAATTTCATATCCTCGTTTATTTCATTATATATATATTATATGTATGTATGTACATGTATATGTATATGTATACGTATATGTATATGTATATGTATATGTATATCGGCTGCTTTGCTTAAGTTACCACCAATTTCATTAATACATTATATTGATGCAATTCAAATCCTATCAATTAAATTTTTCTAACTTTAATTCATCTAACTTAACATAAGTTGAATTACATTTAATTTTTTTACATCTCAATCCCAATCGATACCGTCTCCAATCCAATTTTATTTAACCTAGCTCAAATTAAATTCAAAATTCCTATAAATTTTCTTTTACCAACTCAATTTATTTAACTTTCACAAGTTAGATTCAATTCATACAATCCATTTTAATTAATTCACTAATTCCTTTTATTATCACTATTACTTTATTTATTAATTTCATTTAACTTTGCTTAAGTTAAATTTCATTCATTTTAACTTTCTCAAGTCAAAATTTATTTCAAAATCCAATTTCCATCCTTTTCTTTCTTATTTAGAATCATTCTCAATTTATAAGTTTATAACTTATTTTCTGATGATTTCTAAATTATTTAAACAAGGATTCCAGAATTCAAACACCAGGTAATTATTTCAAATCATTTTGAAATCACAAATATCCCAAATCTCACATTTCAAATTCAAACCAAACCTGGTTTTTTAATCCAAAGCAAATTCCATTTGGAATTTTCCAAAACAAAACGGTTTGCTCAACAAATCTGAACAAATCAACTACGGTAGTAATCAATTACTTAGAAAGTCGAAAATGAATGCTGATGATGCTGCAGTCATCACCAGCATTATTTTCCAGCGACTATAGTGAGTTCAGTGCTATATCACCTTCCAAAAATCCATTTAAAACAATTTTATCTTCAAAAATCTCAAATTTAACTCCATTTTTCTTTCAACCACTTTGGAAAACATTTTTAAACTTCCGAGATTTTAAATTTTTTTCCCAATACTTAGTCCAAACCCATTTAAAAACATTTCTCAACGCTTTCGGGATTTTAAATCTCCAAATTCTGGTTTGAATCCCTTTTACTATAATCCATTTGAATAATTCATACTTATACAATCCCTATTTGGTTACATAAACCATTTCTAATTTTTTTGTCTAATCTTATTTTGATTATATAATAACTAAACACACCAATTTGTAATATAATTATTTCATAAAATTATTCCTTTTATATCAAAATATAATTTGGGTAAAATTATTTTATTTACCAACTTCAAAACCATACTGTGGCAGTTTATCGCATTCAAGTGCTTAGAAACTCCTATTGATTTAGTGGCGTCCCACTACTCAATTAGAATTTATATACCACTCAACAGATTAATCAACACAATATAAAACCATTTTATATTCACTAACAAATACGCGTTCATATCTATTTGTAACGACCTAGAATTTTGGATATTTGAAATTAGGATATTTATTGATTTTAAATATTTGAAAATTAGTTTTTAACTTGAATTTCAAATATAACGCTTATTGGATAATTTAATTATTGAATTTAATAATTGAAAATTGGGTAAATATTGAATCTGGAGTTTCAAGCTTGTTAAAAATATTTCAAAGACTTATAAAATTTATATTGATAATACTTAAGATAATAAAAATTTTAAAAAGTGAATTTAAAAGTGATTTGTTCAGCTTTGAAAATATACCGTTTAAATTGACATTTAATATAGCCTTCCAAGGCACGGTCTCGGATTTCGATGAAAACAGTTATATTGGATCCATAATAGTGTATTATTATCAGACATCAAATTTCATAGCATTTGGAGTTATTGTGTGATCGTGCGGTGTATAAACGCACTGAAATTTATATCGATAATTCAATATAATATTAGGTCCAAAAATTTATCTTCTCCATATGCTCAAATTAGGGCTTGAAATCTTTTCCATTGTGTTTGGAATAGGGGTATAGAAATTATAAACCCCTAGCGACACGCCTCGATAGGAGGTCAAGATTTTAAGTTACAATTTCAAGATGATTTAAAATTAATCAATATATATATTTTGATTTGAAAAGAAAATAGCACATCAGTACGTTCCTTGCAATTCATCATCACTATAGCCTTCTTGTATACGCAACCTTCCTCTCAATCACTTCCTTCTTCTTTATATTAACAACCGACAGTTTAAAAAATTCCAAACAAAAAAAAGAAATGGCCGAGCATTTTAAAACAATATCAATTTTCCCTCTTCTAAAAATGAGTATATTCTGCATTCATTTTTCATCCTTCATCAAAATGAAACCCACTACGTTTAAAAAAAGTATAGTATCACGCACGAAGCCTGTAGCGGCAATTCATTGGCATGGGCGAAGGGCAAGCTGCTCACGACCAAAAGAAGGGGAGGCGCGTCGACTTCGAATCGATCGATAGAGGAGTAGCCTCGAAGGGGCGGCCATGATTTTTGGTGTGTTTGGCAAAGTTAGGGGCTAGGGAGTGACGAACAAGATCGAAGAGGGGGTCACGATCTTCGACCTCACGATGGCGCCGCGTATGTTGGAAGGTCGATGTATGGGCCGGTGGGGTTCAGGCGATCGGGAAACAAAGGTAAGTCGTGCTTTCTGGGATTCTTGTTTTGTTTTTTAAAATTGTGAACTCTGATTTTTTTTACTATCAGTTAGGAAAAAAAGAGAGTAAATTAGTTGGTTTTGTTCCTATGGAATATACAAAAAGAAATCTTTAATTTAAAAAGTAGTGATGTTAAATAAAATTGGAGACC
This sequence comes from Allium cepa, assembly GCA_030765085.1. Classification (NCBI taxonomy): domain Eukaryota; kingdom Viridiplantae; phylum Streptophyta; class Magnoliopsida; order Asparagales; family Amaryllidaceae; genus Allium; species Allium cepa. The sequence continues at coordinate 380,798,166 of CM060932.1, forward strand.
TATACATCGTATAATTTATTCGTACGAGGTTTAAAAGCGAAAACGGATCCGCCGTCAAATTCGTAGCTGGAATATACGGAATGGAATTAAAAATTGGATTGGACTGCAAACTAGAATAAAGGTGGGTTAATCTCACTCAAAATTTGGATTACAACAATTTATTTTAAACAGTTAAAATTAATTATTGATTGACTTTTCAATTTGATAATTATTTTCAATGGATGTGACATTATATATAGTAGTGCATGTATATACATACATACATATATATATATATATATATATATTCGAGCGACTGATATTCTCGCATTTGTATAGCAGATGAGACCCTTTGCGCCCCGCATAATAGCGGATGACCCTTTATACTGCGATATCCTTCTCGAAGTGGGATTGGTATTTTTATATTGTATTAACATCTGTGGATGCAAGGGAAATAGGTTGGAGGGATCCAACTAGGTTCCTAAAAAATGTTAGATTTATTTTTCATATTCTGTTATATGATCTATTGAATAATCTGGATAGATTATATTAAGAATTGAAATTATTGGATGCAACGATATTGCTGGATATATTTTTGGCATTTTAAAATATCAAAAATATAAAAATTAGATTTTTGAAGGAAAATAAAGAGGAAATTTTTAAGTAAAATATTTACAGTGAAGTTGAATAAAATTAAAGAATGAATTTGGAAAAAAGAAAATAGTTTGATTTTAAAATTTTATTTAATAAATTCCAAATATGGAAAAATAGAGATTTTTGAGTAAATGTGAAAAAGGGGTTTTTGAAAGAATGTATTTTTAATTTAGAATAAAATAGTTGGGGAAGATAAAAAGGAGGATTTTTGAAATAAAGTATGAAATTGATGTTCCAAATTTAAATAAGATTTTAAATCAGAAAAAGGAAGTGAATCTGAAATTAAGAGGTTTTGGAATAAATTTGGGTAAATTAAGAAATAAAATTGTAAAATGGAAATTAATTCAAGAAATCGATTTGAAAATCGACTAAGTGTGTGAAACGGTGATTCAAGGGAAAATGGGACTATGGAGATTATAAACGAGGTTTATAAAATAAAGTGAAGAAATTATTAGTGGATAATTTGAAATTATAAATGCACGGTGGGAATTTATAAGGAAATGGGTAAACTGTTTAAAAATGAGTGGTATATTTATTTTTAAAAATGTGAAAAGGAATTTATGAAATTGGACGAATAAGTCGATAGGGATTTATAAATAATTCTATTGGCTATTTTGGACTTGAATTATATTTTCTAGAAAAAGTTAAGTTTATTTTAAAAGGAAGATTTTTGTATTAGTTAGAAAATTAAAGGTGTTTAAAGGAATGTTTTAGAGAAGAAAATTAAAGGCGTTTAAAGGAATGTTTTAGAGAAGAAAACTATTGTTTATTATTTAAAAAAATTAAAGTGAATATTGGTTAAGTTAGTTATAGTAGCTAATTATTATTAAAGGTTAAATCAATATTATTATTGTAAAAAGATAATTATTTTATATATATATATATTTTATAAAATAGCTTTATTTAAAAGTAGTTCTTGTCTAATTTTAACTTGGAAAATTATTATAGAAATGTTCGTAAGTATTATTTTGAAAATTATTAAATAGAGTTTTTGAAAAGTATTGGTATACTCGCATGGCGAAATCGGAGGCAGTGAACGCTTACAGTTAAGACTTAGATTTCTCTAGATGTAACCATTGAACTGTGATCCATGGTTTGATTCCACTGTGGCACTTTGCATATTATTTAAAAAGGTTTTTAAATATTTTGAAAGAAAAGATAATTAGTAAACATGCTGAATTCGATAAGATAAGTGTACATTTTTGGATAAAGAGATTTAATTTATTTAAAATCTAAATTAAATAAGACTTGATGTTTTCAGTGAAAAAGAAGTGTTTTGTTGAATTGATTGTTTTATTTGATAGTTAAATAACCTATTATCAAATCAGGACCCAAATATAACTTTGGAAATATCTAGAAGAAGTACGGAAATTATATGGTACTGTTACCGTTCGAGGTGCTATAATGTACATATAAACTCATTCGTTCTTCTAGGACATTGATGAGGAAATCCATCCACTAACAATTAGAAGGTGATCTCGGATCTTATTCTCATCTGCTTATTTCCTAAAGAACCGGGGTTGAGTTTACCCGGAAATATTGAACGTTGTTTCAAAGAGACCAGGATCGGATTTGTCATCCGAAAACCACTTCGATCCAATGAGTACGTTTCGGAATGAAGGAAAGAGCTCGTAGTCTAAAATGGAGCAGTGAGGTGCAAGGGCTAATCGCTACTAATCCAGAGGGTGATTCCAAAATGGATGTAGTAGGAGTAGTGCCTTCGGTTTCGTTTGGACCGGGAACGGACTTATATGGATGAATGCTATCAGTACATTGTAATTGGAGGACAATGAGCATTCTAAGTAAATATTTCTACAAAGGTAACGCTTAGCCTCGAGCCTCATCGTCCGAGAATGACTGAAAATTAGGGGAGATGCAGTAAGGCTAAGTGGGTCGCACTCAAGTAGGGTAAGGTTACCCCTATCTAGAGTCCCTTTATTTTGGTGGTGTGGCAGTTGCTGATCCCAAACAAGAGGTAATCTTATTCGGGCTATCCAGTTTAAGGGGTAGTTCGGTCTTGTGTAGCAGGTGATCACGAAGTGGTCCTGGTACGGTGTTTCTAGACTCATACTATGATTGGTGGTACCCCCAATGCCTAGTCATTTAGTTGGAATCCATTCTCCAATACGTGCATTTATGGTTTACATTGTAGAGCCTAGTATTGCTGGAATTTAATTAATGTAACAACTTTAGCTACTTGAATACGTATTTGTACTTAGACACTATGATAATATCATAGGATTCTGATATGAAATTTTTTGGTTATCATAAGGTAAAAATCCATCGTGTTTATTTGTGGCGTGGTCTTACTAGATACCTTTGATTTTCAAAGGATTTTTGAACTTTAATTCAAATTGAGTGTGTTTTCTCATGCTGGTTTTCTAGACTGACTCGGGTGTTATTTTATTATAATGCTCGGGTCAGACCGAGTATTTTGGATTCTGGATGGAATGCTATGGAGCTCAGGAGACGAGCTGGATGACGAGACGTATCATGCATGCTTGGTATATATTCCACTATGCATTGTAAGCTGTATAGCCAACTTTTGTGAGGATAAGTTATTATAACTATCCAGTATTGTGCTATTGATGTATTGTACTCTGATGATGTAATATATAAAAACAGTAGTAGTTCTTTTTGTATAAACATCCGTTGTTATTGATTATATATTATTCCGCTGCGAATGTGAGATTCTGTGTTGTTATTTCTTTTCCTTCCTCTACATCTTTCTTCTTTTCCCTAACGATTTGGTATTCCGTCACTCGACTTATCTGCATGTAATATAGTGGAAGTATTGATATCGATTTTCGGAGGTTGAAAATCTGGGTTGTGACACTATTATTACACTCAACTCATTCTAGAGTACTACTGACTCTATCTTTAATGAGTAATCCCCACCAGAGCCAAGGTTTTTGATTAACCTTCAGCTCTACCAACTGTAAAGGCCCGAAAATCCGTACCCCTTTGAGTCGACCATAATTCTCACCAGTTCAACTCAAATTGGATGGAAATAAAAATTCTTAAGGGTGAAGAAGGAAAAGGTAGAAGAAAAGTAGGAACAACAACACAGAATCTCACAATCGCAGCGGAACAAAATATAATATATAATAACCGATTTTATATACAAGAACTGTACTATTAATGTAAATACCATTATCAGATTACAATAATTCAATATACCAAATGTAACGACCCGTAAATTTCGATAATTAAACTAGTTAATTTAATAAGATTTTGTAATTAAATTTAGAGAGAAATAAAAAAGGAAAGAGAAAAAACTTTATAATTTATATTGAAGTGAGTGTTAAAAATGAAATGTAAATTAAAGGTTATAATAACTATTGTAAGTTACTATTTAATTGGTCTATTAATGTAGTTATAACTGTTACATTTGGGTATAAAATTGAATATAAGTAAATAAATGTATGGTATATATAAGCAATCCTAATAATTAGTGGAATAATAAATCTAAGTGTAATATAAAGTTAGTGATAACATTTATGCAGGTCATCTTTTTATTTAGGCTGCTAAATTCATAGTAGGAAATCAATTACATTTAATTATAGGTAAATGTTCATTAATGTGGGATAGAACTGTATTGTAAAGTGTGAATGTAATGACATAAATGGGAATGTATATTTTATTCATAAGATGAAATAAAGAAATGAAACCAAGTTGAATAAAATGATTGAGGTTTTAATTATAATAATTGTGTATATTTGGCAAATTCAATATAATTGAAAATAACAATTATTACAAAAGAAAGATGAAAATTTGAATATATATTTATGTAATGAAAGATAAAAAAATAATAACTAGGCTTATAGAGTGATAATAGATTTAATAAAAAGAGTAGAATATAAGCAAGGAAGTTATTGGAAATTAATTAATTGGAATTCAATCCGTAATAAATGGATTTATTATAGGTAAATAAAATTTAATACTATGTAAATTGAAATTTGTATGAATTGGGAAATTATTAATGTATTAGTATGTAAACCAAGGTTAATATTGAGAATAAATTAAAAATTGATTGAGAAATCAAATATATGGATTTATTAGGAATTTAAAACTTATACATTTTAAAGTGGATAAATTACAGTGTTTTACACGCAATAAATTTCTGTACTTTTATTATATACATATTATATATTTTTCATATATCCATTTCTATTTTATCTTTCTATTTTTATTTTGTCTAGACAATCATGTTTATTTGATTGTTGCTTGTTTATATCTTTTATTTATGGCTTGGAAAGAAAATCAAAGGGTATAAGTTATATTTTCTTAATTGCTTGCCTTTTCAAATTGCCTACTCTTTATTCCAAATCACATAAAATTCTTCTCAATATCTCACTTATTCATTTGCCTCTTCTGGTTGGAAGAGTTTACAGTAAGTTTCTTTTATTAAATAGGTAAATCCCATGCATTCACTAGCCTCTTTATTCTTTGCCTTTTCCTTTTCCTAACCATTCAAATCTCCTAGTTGTACATTCATCTTAGCCGTGCTTTTTGCAAACCCTAGCCGCCACCCAATATTCCTATTCACGTGAAAAATTTTTCTCATCCCTCATTTCTATTTGCGTGAAGAAAATACATCAAGCTCTAGGTTATTTCCATGGCATCTCCTCTCTTTCCTTCTCCTTTTTCTTTTATTTTCTTTGTTTTTCTTCAAAGTTAGGCTCGGCCTCTTGCCTCTAGCCATCACCATGACCACCTCCATCAACCATCACCCTTTCATCACCACAAAGACCAAGTCGTGACCATGGATGAAGACTACATAACCAAAATTGATGCAAAGCCTAGCCAAGCACATGTATTCATCACCTTGCTTTGATTTATCAAGGTTATGTCATTTTATTTTCTATCTTTCCATTTTTATAATCTCTATTCTTTGTATTGAATCATGTTCTTAGGTTTGTGATATTTGTTTGCTTTATTTTTTTTGTGTACAAGATGAGGATTTTTGGCTCTCTTTTCACTCAAGTTTGCATCTTGCTTTGTTTTATCGAAAGGTAATGTCCCTTTGATCCATATTGTTCATTGTTTGATTCATAATCTTGTATGTTGAATTTTACACTTATGTTTGTGTAATTGTTTGTATACAAGATTTGGATCCAACTCTTCATCCACTCAAAAGAATATAATTGTGCTTTGTCGTGCCTTTTCATGCTTTGTGGAGTTTAGATTTGGGTTTGAATTTTAATCCTAGCTTTAAAAAGGTTAGTTATTCACTCTAGACATTACGTACTTGTACACTTGTGAAATGATGACAAGTGAATTGTAGAAATTAATATGCTATGTTCATACCTGCATGTGATATGTTTATATGATATTAAATGTTGTTTATATACCTGTTACAACATCTGATATGATATTATATGCTATAGTGTTATTTTATTTCTTGTTTATCACACGACAAGTTCCCTATCACTATGGGTTGAAATGATACATACCCGAACGGACTGTAGAATAAGAAAAAATCATTATAGGCTGAAATGATAGGCTCGAGTGATTTTTATTATATGTATTTAACTTGGGATTACGGGTTTGAAATGACAGAACCCGGATTTTTCTTTTTAAATTACGGACTGAAATGATACATATCTGTATCACTTGACCTAGGTTAGAAAATTTTATACAGGCCCATGGATAAATTTTTATAACAATTCTCTAAAATTATTAAGTATTTGAATTTTAAATATATGGGATTTTGATTAAAAAATTAATTTAAAGATTTGAATATAAAGAGATATTGAGATATTGGTTTCCTATAAGTTAAAATTGTATGAGTTGATAGTTTGTTTAGATTGTAATTTAAAAATCTTTATTTGGTTTTTACTTTTAATTTAAAGATTTTATTTATGATCAATATTTTAATAATTAATTTCGATTTAATTTGGAATCTAAAATCTAACCTAGTAAATTTAATAAAGGTTATTTCTTGTAATAAATAAGGTTTGTTTAGTAAATAATGTATTTTGAGTGGATAAAATGAACTGCGGTTTGGATTGGACTCGATATTAAAATTTATTTAGTTTGGAATCATAGTTAATTGTTGTCTAGATGAATAGATTTATAAAGAGGATTGGACTGTTATATTAACTATGAGAAAATACTTGATTTATGGTTATGTTTTGTAAAAATGAATGATTATGATTTAACTAGAAAAATGCAATTTAAAATGACTTAACTTGATAATTGGAAATTTAGTTTTCAAATGAAAGTTAAGTAAATTTAGTGACAGGGTATTTTATTTGTGGGATGGATATTTTAAAATAAAGTGTAAAGTTATTTGTTAAAAATAAAAATTAAGCAAAATAGGGCAAACTTTGATTTATTAATGAGTTATAGTTTAATTTGGATATTTGTTGATAAAATTTTATTTTATTAAATCATAAGTTAAATGATATCCAAATGAAAATTTTTGAAGCGTGAAATGTGATTTTTATAAGTTAATTGGCTAAAAATTGAAATCTTAGTGTATCTGAAATATACAATGTTTTGGAAAGTTATAATTTAATGAATAGACTTATAAATGCTACAATTTTGAAATGAATATTATTTGACATTGAATTTAGATGGTCAAATGAATCTTGCTTGGAAGATATTAACATTGAATTTAAATGGTCTAAATGAATATGTTTCAAAGTGTTTGGTTTCAGAGTTGTTATAGCTTGAAAGTAATTTGGCTTTGGAAATGAATTTATTTGAAAGTGTATTTAAATAAGAATTGTATTTAAATTTATAAATTTGAACTTATTGAAATTGAAGATTTTAGAATATAACTTTATGAAGTGGTTTGGTTTAAGATGATTTAAAGGAATATTTCAAGTCTAATAAATTGAAGGAAATATTCAGTGATTTGAAACTTAGGTTTTATTTAAATAATATATTGATTCGGTTTTGGAATTTAAATGAGATATCATTACTTTGGTTTTTGAAATGGATATGATATTTTGGTTTTAAAGTATAAATGATTTTGAACTAAATATCTGTGGGTTATAATAACATTGAGTTGTTAAAGAGACCGGGATCGGAAGTTGTCATATTCTCTGCCAACCCCGAAAACAACTTTAACAACCGTGTATGCGGTGGAGATTCCAGAATGAAGTAGGATGGTGGCGGTGTTCCTTTGAGGTATATACGTGGACCCAACTCCCATGAGTTGGAATAAGGTGGCTAAAACAGGAGCGATCTCGGGCCAATGAGGTCATTCCTCTGATCGGACACACTCCTTCGATGTTATATTCGGACTTTGAGATTTATTTGGTGGACACTTGTGATTTTTTATTTTGGGGTGTCGCTCGATGTGGGCGGTAGTAGCTGCTACGCATTACCACCATCCCATGTGCATAATTGGTATATCTACCCTGGCATTTCCTTGTGTGTCGTGTCACCTACCCTAGTGTGCCTTATACGAGTTTGGTTTTCTCCCGTAGTCCGTGGAGTATTTAGGGTAGTCTCCCGATCTGAAGATGCACTGATACTGGATGGACTACTGGGACTATTACGTGGTAAGGGCTATATGGGTAACCCCTTAACGCTATTTAAAAGTAAGTTAATTTTACTTTGGACATTATTATAATAGTGAAATATTACTACATAGTAAATAGTTTAATGGATCCTTGGAGGATGGGCAGTCCCAAGCATCCTTTAAGTTACTTGTACCTTTATATTACAGTTCACTTGAGTTGGTTTACATTGTATAAGTATGTATGTCCTGACTCAAGTGTTTAGTGTATTTGTTTTATGCTCGGGTCAGACAGAGTGATACAGCATTAGAGACTCACCTTTAAAATTGGAGCTTTGCTTGAAGATCCAGTATCTATTTCAATTCCAGTTATTCAGTTGATTCCAGTGTTGTATTTAGCTTTGTGCTTGATCATTATATTGAACTTCTATTGTATCTTGTATAACTATGATGTATTTATATAGTAGCTTCGTGAACTACTATCTCTTTGCTTCCGCTGCGTTATATAGCTCCGTATCTGTGATTCTGTGATTTATTTATTTGCTGTATATTCTGAGATTTGCCAAATTTATTTTACAACTCGGTATTTTAAGCAATTCAAGTCCGACATGTGTGGATGCGAATGGTTGAAAATATCAGATCGTTACACCAAATGAATAGTCATAATAACTTGTCCTCACACAGCGGAAAAATAACCAAGTACGAAGATACATCTCTGTCGTCCATCTCGTCTCCTAAGCTCCGCAGCATTTAACCAAATCTGTAATGCTCGGACTGACCCGAGCATTATAATTAAATAACACCCGAGTCAGTCTGGAAAACCAGCATGAGAAACATACTCAGTTGAATAATTAACTTTTATCAAAATCCTTTGAAAACAAAGGAATCTCGTAAGACCACGCCACACATAAACACGATGGGTTTTTACCTTACGATAACTAAAACCTTTTTATCAAAATCATCTGATATTATAATAGTGTCTAAATCAAGTAAATAGGAAATAGCTAAAATGCTTGCATCTCACGTTTTAGGATAGTTGGGCACAATCAAAACCGTATGGCGCTTATTGGAGAATGGATTCCATACGAATGACTAGGCCACTGGGTACCGCCCATCACAGTACACCTCTATGACAATGTACCGAGGACCATCGTCGGGATCCCCTGCTACATAAGGTCGGCCTACCCCTAACTTGGATAGACCGAATATGATATCACCCTGGGTGTTCCCACCCTTAATATCGGGTGCTCCTTCTTTCATGCACAACCACATCCACAATATATAGGTTTCCGAGGATATCTAGAAAAGTGATAATATATTCTAATTGGGTGTGACCTACTTAGCCTTGTTGCATCTCCTTTGTTTTAGTAATTCTGATTGATGAGGCTCGAGGCTAAGCGTTACCTTCCAAGAAAAAATTCTTCTTAGAATGCTCATCATTCTCCAATGACAATGTTCTGATAGCACTCATCCATACAAGATTCCCTAGGTCTGGACAAACTAAATCATCGTGTTCATCATCTTCACGGCATTCATAGTAATGTTCAAATGGATCGAAGTGGTTTTCGGATAATTAAATCCGATCCCGGTCTCTTTGAAATAATTAATGAAATTGGCCAATACTGATAGTCGGTTATTTAATTATTAATAAAAACATCCATAAGCAGTCACTAGGCCTTATTTTATAATTCTTCAAACCTTATTTCAAAATATCTTTAGTAAGATATATATCCAAATCCCCTCCATATTCGAATATTTGAAAACAAATTAATAAAAAAACTTAAATCCATAACAGGATATTTTCAAACCATCTCAACACTAAGAAATATTTTCAAATTTCCTTTTTTATACTTAGGAAAAATATTATAAGTCTTATTTTCCAAAATCCTTTCAATATTAACGTTCAAAGAATTATACCGTAAATTATTCCAAAATTTCCAAAATCACAAATAATTTCCTCTCCTCAAATTCATATCCATTTATAAGCCCCCTTTTCGAATCTCAAGATAATTTATGAAATAAAATTTTCAATTACCTAAAAACTCTATATATATATATAATAAGTATTTAAAAGATTAATAATTTATTTTTAAAACATGCTCAAGTAATTATTTAAAATATTGAAAACACTTTTACAACATTAATAACTCATTTCAAGATAAACATATAAATTTTCAAAGCTGATTTTAAAATTTATAATTTTCTAAAATAAATACTAAATATTTAAAAATCTACTTACCGAAGTATTTCAATCCGAGCTTGATTAAAATTACATAGATTTAAATAATAAAAATTTCCTTTCGTGAACAAACTTATTTCTTAAAATTAAATTATATTTTTAAAAGCTCAATAACAAATTCAACTTATAAATTCCTCTCGATTTCCATCACATTACTTCCATTTCGATTTCCTTAACCATTTTCACTTTTCAAAATAGTATCTACTATTTTCTCACCCTATTTCCATATTTTAATATAAATTCACCCTATGAATTTATTTTTCCATTATATCCACTGATATCGCTTAACTTATTTATAAACATCATTTATAAATTTTTATACTTTGAGTTTCACTTATTTATAAAAATAATCTCGTTTATAAAACTCCATCCCCATAAATCCATTACCTTAATAATTCCATTTATAACATCAAATCTATTTTTAACATCAACTTCAACTCTTTTTATATTTTTGAAATATCATTTATAAATTCTCTTATATAATTCATTTTTAAAATCTCCATTTAATAATTCACAGTAGTTAAGTATAACCAAAAATCAATAATTTTTCTAACTCAATTTCTTTAAAATAGTTCCCAACTCCAATACAAATATTTTTATATCAAAAATTCCCTTTTATTCCCTAAATTTTAAAAATATATTTATGGTATTTAAATTATCATAATTTAGGAAAGTGCTACAATAGCATCCAATAATTTCAATTTCAACAATAATCTATGACAAATTATCTACGCACATCATATATCACTATACATGAAAAATAACCATTATATTTTGAGGAATCCAGTTGGATCCCTCCAACCTATTTTCCTGCATCCACAGATGTTAATATGACATAAAAATACCAATCCCACTTCGAGCGGAATATCATGGTATATATGGTCATCCGCTATTATGCGGGGCACGTAGGTCTCATCTGCTATAACATGCGAGAATATCACTCCAACTACTAATATATATACTTCTATATATATTATATCGTTCAACAAACAATAATTTATAAATTCAACAAGCATCCAAAATTTAGTTTCAACTATTTAAAATTAAATTTTGGTGATCCAAATGAATGAGAAATTCTAACCATTTATTTTAAAATTATTGAACATTCCAATTTAAATCCCATAGCGTAGATTAAGCAACTGCGAATCCATTGTGACTTATTCCATGTTTTTGGAACTCGCATGAATGGATTATTTATTAATTTCTATAACGAGATGATTAATTGCAAATCTTGTCCAAAATCTCGAACCCCTATCGAGGCATGACGCTTGGCGTTCATAAAGTTATACTCATTTTTCGAACATAATGGACAAGATTTCGAGTCCTAATTCGATCGTATGAAGAAGATAGCTTTTTGGACCCAAGTATTAATTGAATTTTCGTTATCAAATTCAATACATTTATATACCGTATGGCCTAACAATAACTTCAAATGCTACGAAATCTAAAATCCGATAATAATACACTATTACAGATCCAATGGAACTAGTTTCGTTGAATTTCAAGACTGTGCCCCGGATCACTATTTTAACATGTCGATTTAATTGATGATTTTCAAAATTTTCGAAATCGCTTAAAAACCCCAGTTTTAAAATCTTACTAACTAAACTATAACTTCAAATCAAATATTTAAACCATTTAAATATTCAAAATTAATAGTCGAAAAATCCGGGTCGTTACAAATATGAAGTTGTCGAGGAAGAGGGCGACAACGATGATGATGATACTAGTGATAATGATGATAACGACGATGCAAACGTCAATGGAGGTCAAGGTTCAAGCGGCGATAGGGGTGATAAAACTGAAGCTTCCAAGAAAGATAGAAATGACAACACCAAGACTTCTGAGAAGGTTAATCCTGATCCATCTCTTCATGAAGCGAACCCGCTTGAATCTCGTGCGCCTTTCGGCCCTCAAGAAGAGCCTACTTTCATTAATGCGGAAATGCCAAAAGTGAAAAATCAAGTCTCTCAAGCAACAATTCCCATGTCTAGGGTATGGGATTCTTTGTTTAAAAGACTTTCGCTCCCAAGATAGTAATAGTTTGAATCCTTTATTTTAGATAAGGAGGCAACCCGTTCTCCCCTATAAACCAAGCTTGAAAGGTAACAAACGGGAATAAGTAGTTTGTATAGGGAGTTAGATAAACAGTTGAAGGAACATGACATTCTTTTGGATAAATATCATACGCTTAACTGGAGTGTGGCATCTTTAGCATCCTTCAAACATCAAGAAGCTGCCCCATGGCTGACGAGGGGCAACTTCGATACGACAGTCTTCTAAAAGAAAATCGGGAGTTGACCATACTCTTTTGGATGTTGATTGAGGAGAGAAACATTTTGGTAGACTTCCCATCCATGGCTTACTGTAGACACCCAACTGTAAATTTTCCATATTTAGATTATTTTAGTGGTGGTCTACTTAGGCATTTACATAAGAGATATTTGGACGAATTTGGATCTGACCTACACTAGAGCATGTTGGAACTTGCCGTGAGTCAGGTCGATTCTCCAAGAACTACCTCCTGATAAACTCAAATACTATAAGGACAAGTTTATTTCAGAATTATTTACAAAATCAATTTTGTATGAACCAGATGACTAGTCAAAATTGTGTAATAATATCGATTTGTGAATTTTTGCTTTAATCTTCCTTTTATACTTAGCTGTATTTTATACGTTGTCACGGAATGAACATGCCCCTAGTAGCCTTGTTTTAAAAGACTATATAAGCAAGTATGTTAAATTGAAAATAGATTATCTTGAAAAGGCGTCAATTTTGAAATCTTCAAAATTAGTCGGGTATTGCTTTCTTAGAGATTTGCAAAAACTTTATATGGAACATCCTCGGCTCCGTTTCAATTTTCTCAGTGAAGAAAAACAAAAGCTACTTGAAAAAGTCCAGACATATCATATTAAATTAATATGTGGTCGTGATAGTCCTCCTGCCGAGGAATGGGACTATAACAAATATCCTTCGGTTATTACTTAGGAAGGACTTAATGTTTCTTTTGATTAAACAGTTATTCTTTCTGCTAATTCATTGGATAAAAGAAATGCAGTTTCCCAATATTAGATGTAAAACAAATGTCTAATTGTACTTTTTAGTTTCATTTTTACTTAATTTGTAATCTTCTTTTGTTATAATAAAGAGATGGATTACTAAAGTCTTGACTTTATTTTCTTTTTCCTTATTTGTTTAAATAGGAGCTACAACTATCTGCAATGTCACTCCAATTAGATTCAGCATCTTGCTTTATCAATATTAAAGATAGGTTGTTAGTAGATCTTGAAAAGAGGAGGCACCTTGATGATCCTTTATCCTCCCATTTCCAAGATAACATTGAAGCAAAAAAATGGCATAGGAGATTTGTGCTTCAGAAAAAAAATTGTTATAAATCTTAACGACCAGATTGCCAATCTAGTGGCAGAGATTAGGGGCAAAAATGAAATGATTTCATCATTGAAGCGTCAAATTAAATCAAATCCATCAATCGATTTTAACATTAAGATGTCTGAATTCTTCCAACAAATAAGCGATTTGGAGATGAAATTAAAGGATAGTCAAGCTCAATGCGAATCGTTAGAACTCATTATGGGGAATAACATCTCAAGCATCAATTTACCAGTTTCTCTTGCTATTTCATCTATCACAAAATCTAAAAGATCCACTTCCATTGCTATCTATAGTTTTCCCACTACGACTCATCCTCCCCTAGCTTAGACGAAATGGTAGTGGGAGATTGGTGCGGAAACGTTAAATTTGAATGATGAAGTATTTTGATGACCAGCAAAAAGTAAGATACTCACAACACATAAATGAATATGCAGGTCGGATTCAAATGATTGAACGTGATAAGTATCTTCTCTTAAAGCGCATTGCTGATTTGGAAAGGGAGAATAAAACCCTTAAGGGTGCAAACAAAGCTTTTAATCATGCATTGAAAACCAACATCGAGGCTATTGATGATGAATACAAGATGAGGAAGAAAGATAAGAAACTTAAAGAGGTCCTTCGCATTGCTATTCATCACACGCGTTCCTTTAATCAGTGAGAATCTAAATAAAGCTATACAAGATTTATGAATGGTTTGTATTTATGAGATGTACATATTTGTTCGGTACACTTGAAATTTTTGTAAATATCACCCGGTTTGTGATCCATTCTTGTAATTTTGTTTTTGAATCATCTCCTTGATAACTTGTTCCATGATTTCTATATTTGTTGGATCATTCTATTTTTTACTATTCTACTTTCACTGAAATGCATAAAATAAACTATATTTCTTATTGTTAGCTTGTAATCTTTATAGAAGTCTATAAATTTCATTCACTGAAATTAAGAAAATCATCATGTTATCATATGAAAAGTGATCCCATAATTGAATATAACTAAATGTCTTGAGTCCCATCTTCGATAATGATGACAGGTAATCAAAGATTCAACTTTGGTTATATTATGAGATTTACAGAAGTCCGATGGTAGAAAACTATAGATTTAACCAAAGATTTAATTATAGAAGTTTAGAAACCTATCTTTTGGAGATAATCAATAGAAAGTCAATAGTAGTTGTGTAATAGAAGTCCATAAACCTAGATTCGGGTATTAACGAATGAAATTTGATAATTTGGAGATCCGAAACCCTGATTCAGGTATTTATGGATGATAACTAGAAGTCCATAATCTTCTTAATAATCTTTGGCCCAGATTAAGGCATTAATGAGTGAAGTCTGGTAAATAGTTACAGTTTTGAAACCCATATTCAAGAATGATGAAGATCATGAACTGAAAGATGTGAAACCAAGATTCGGGTATTATTAAGTGAAATCTCAAATCTCAATAATGAATGGCCCAAAACACAGATTTAGGTATTAATAAGTGTAGTTTGGAAATTCTTTTTATCATTGGTTAGAGACTTCGGATTCTTACTTAAGCCTCATTTGTAGTTGCTACTTGAGCTTGGATGTCTTAGTCCATAGGTTGATATGCCGCTTCTTGGTCTTGGACATCTTAGTCCATTGGTTGATATGTCCCATTTTGGGCTTGGACGTCTTAGTCCATTGGTTGATATGCTGCTTCTTGGGCTTGGACGTCTTAATCCATTGTTGATATGTCGCTTCTTGTGCTTGGTCGTCTTAGTCCACTGTTGTCAGGTGCCCTTGGTTAGCTTATTCTCAAGCTGGAACTAAGGACTTACCTAACCTCCCTCCAGGAGTTACCTTGACCTAGCCATAGCATGGCGCGACCAACAACTTATTATGTGCCTTCACCAGGCCATAG
The DNA here is from genome assembly GCA_030765085.1 of Allium cepa. NCBI lineage: Eukaryota > Viridiplantae > Streptophyta > Magnoliopsida > Asparagales > Amaryllidaceae > Allium > Allium cepa. The sequence continues at coordinate 380,813,792 of CM060932.1, forward strand.
TGTGGCGGGACCAAGGGCTTACTCCGTCCCCCCTCCAAGAGGCGGCTTGACTTGGCCATAGCGTAGTGCTATTAAGGGCTTGCTCATGCCTTGACCAAGCCATAGCATGGCAGGACCAAGGGCTTACTCCATCCTCCCTGAAGGAGGAGCCTTGACCTAACCATAGTATGGTGCGGTCAAGGGCTTGTCGATGCTTTATCCTAGCCATAGTGTGGTGCGGATAAAGGCTTACACTCCTCTCTTCAAAAAGTGCTCTGCTCTGGCCAACTCGATGCAGACAGAGGCTCTGACCGTTTAATGTAAATGAAAGGATTATTTCACTCCCAACCATGTAGATTCTCTTTAGTGAAGTAATTCTTTATTGGCTTCATTTAGTACCTCTTTGCAAATGCATTAATTTTTCCTTGTCTGAAAAAGTTAATTATCATTCCCTCAAGTGCTCTGCAATGATTGGTTTCATGTCCATTTATCATATAGTAATGGTAATGGGATCCTCCCAAGTTTCTTTCATTTTTAGGCTTTTTCTTTTGGGATGGCCAATAATTGTGTTCATCCTTGGTTAGCAAGTAGACATTCTCAATAGAAGTTATTAAGTTGCATTCTTTTGGAAGTGTTGACTTGAAGCTTGTTTCTCAAGGATGATTGCTAGGTCTTTTATTACTTGGCTCTGAAGTTACACCTTTGTCAACTAGTTTTCTCTTTAAAATTCTTTGTATTTCCGGGATAGGTAGTGTTCCACTTGTTAATTGATCTCATTTGTGTCTAAAGGCGCTGTAATTGGCCATTATTCCTTCTTTAAAGATTGTATCTTTGGTATATTGTTGAATTGTTTTCCTCATTCGATCAAACAAGTTGTCGCCCCTATTTTCCTTTTTTCGTAAGGCAAAGACTGGGGTGGGACCAATATGAAAAGGGTTAAACTCCATTTAAGTGGATCATAGGCTTCGACTTTTTTTCCTTATGATCCTCAAAGCCTTCATCTTTAATAATTATTTTTCTTGTAGATTCCTATCATCGATCGTTTCATGGGAGAACCCAAATAGATGTGGCTCTGAGGAGCCTTCCTTGGACCTTTTGGTTTTTCCAATCATGATGAAGTAAATTCTAAAATGGGTAAGCTTGAAATAGAATTGGGTTAGAGAAAAATGGTGTTGCATGTTTAACAAGATTGGAGGTTCGGACCCTCCTTCTAGCGCTAAAATGTTAAGAAGACAACTTATCAACACCCCCAGAGTAGAGTTTAAGGAAAGAGTTGGTTATTTTAGGTCTTTTTTTGTTAAGTAGAGGGAGTAAGGATGTGAATACTTCCTTTCATTCAACTTTTTGAATAGGCTTTTATTGTAAAACTTTCCTTTATTAACCTTTAATCCTAGTCGAAACACTTTTATTCTTTTCTTTCAAGTCTTTTAGGCTTACTGAAGTTGTTTAATTATACCTTCGAAACCTTCCTTTCAAAACGGTTATGAAACCCTCAAGAGTATGGTTTGTCTAGATGGGTTCCGACCTTGTCGAAAGCTAGTTTCTTAGTTGACTCGGGTCTGATTCTGAAATCTAAGGGAAAACAGATTATGTCTAAGATTTCTATCCACTAAAAGGTGAGTGTTTGGTGAGTGTTGATTTAGAGTTAAGGACTTAGATTACTTCGAAAAGAAGGGGTTTCGACCCACTCGGGTGGTACCTTATGATGAGGTCGATACCTGTAAAACTCTGTTAAATCCAATCAAAGCCATCAAACAGCTATATAATCAAAAATATAGAAATCTTCCCTTTACTAATCTAATGATGACTATGCTGATCAGTTTCCCCAAATTTGATTTATAAATTAGGGTTTACAAATTTTCAAAGTTAAGAAAATACAAGTATAGAGTGAATGAATTCGTATCCCCTAAACCAGACCCCTTGGGTCTTATTTATATAGGCGGGTTGGCACCATTCAACCGAATGCTTTCGACCTGATCGAAAGGTGGTTTCAGATACCTTCCAACTTTGTTGACACTTGTGCATCCCTTTGCAATGATTTTGAATAGGATTGAATGCTTCCATCTTCATTGAAAGGGATGGTTGCGCATTTTCTCCTTATGTTGCTTTGTTGTCATAAGAAGCAAAGGTATGAGCTTTCGAATCTGTCGATATGTAATTTCTTGTGGTTTCGAAGTTGTTGAAGTGTTGATGATTTGGACACCGTAGGTATCTTCGAATGTATGCCTGTGAATTGATGCCGAACTTTCCCTAGATATTAAAGGTTTGACCCGTTCGAAAGGCTTGATTCTGCTTTCGAAATGATTGTTCTGATCAAGGCATCTTTCTATTAGTTTGAATGAAGGTGAAACCTTTGGTTTCGAAACGTTTGGCGTGCATATGAAGGGTTGTCATCCATCGTCTTCGAAAGGTGTTTCTTCATCTCATTCGAAAGGCCTTTAGCATGCGGAAGCAGCTGCTTCAAAAGGGAACCACTGAAGCGGAAGGGTGCTTTTGACCCTTTTGACCCCTTCGAAAGGTTGTAATACTTCAAGGCTTTGGCTGTAACATCCTTTTGACTCCTTCAAAAGGCCTTGCTGGAGCTATTTTCTCTTATTCTTCTTTGTCTTCTACTCATTCAGGTTTTGACAAGGTCGAAAGTGTACTTGGTAGAAATACTTCTGCTTCGACCCATTTGGTGAAGTAATCAACTGTATAACGTCCCCTATCTGGAGGCCCGAAGCTAAGCTCTACAAATGCTGCAGTCATCCATAGTATTAACTTTCGACGACCAAATATGGTAATATTAATGGTATCCATAATATCAAAAGCACTTGAGTATGAGATAAAATCATTAGAGATTAAAACACTTTTATGATTACAATTCAAAACAAAATTCAAATCCAAGTTACATAATCACAAATGTTTCCCAGGTTTAGATCAAATATAATTATTACATAAACTACGCTAAGAGCGAGATATGAAGATCCCCCCTGGATGAAAAGAGTACTAATTTGTCATAATAGACTTAATACAACACAGCGGAAATAAAACTAAACAACTCCTAAATAGCTAGCATCAGCCTCCTGCTTGTCTCAAGAAGCTTTATTCGTCCACCTACTATAACTTGAAAATCCTCAACTCTCAGCCTACTCAAATCAATTTTGAGCACCCGAGATTTTAAGAGGAAAACATAAACTTTGAGTCAGACATAAAGCCTGGTGTGAATAATACTGCACATCTCGGTTATTTGATATTAAGTGAGACAACGCCGTTTAGCGGAGCGGGTTTCCCCTCACAATATCCTTTAAAAACATACCTTTTAAAAAAATTAATCCTACAACCAAAACTAGTCAAAACAATAAAGCAATATCGTGTATGCGTACAAATCAGGCAAAAAATAGACTATCCGTCCGAAAAATATAGTTTTGTTCGGCTAATTACTAACCTTTGGCTGACTCGAGCCTACCAAAATAATAAAAAAATAATCTAACTTCTATTAGATACTCCTCTTCTGGACGGTCTGTCCATAACTTAGTTCTACCAGATCAACTGATTCAATGGTTTTGCAGGCTCATCGATAACCAATCTTTCCTATATAGATTCCTTTCTATATGTAACATCATTTTAATCTTACCTATGACAAAGCCCTACACATTGGAATTTTGGATTTATATTAGCTAGGGGCTACTAGCTAAAGTATAGGGTGTGACCCTATACCAATCACATCCGGTATTCTAATATTTGAGTCATTTTACTTAAGGTCGTCTATCCATGAAATTTTCCTTGAAAACATTTTCTATCAAATTGATTTAAACCTTAAATCGTACTTTAAACAAGTAAAATATACTATATGCTTTACTCAAATCATATTGCCATGTTATTTATACTTTACACAAAACTTTGTTGATGAAAACATTTAAACCATTGAAAGTACCTCTTTCGAAACCAAGTAACTACTTTTCTTTATAACCTTAGGCCGGAAGGCCAAAATATACCTTTCGAAACCATTCTTAATAAATCTTTCGAAAACATTGAAAGACCTTTCTTTCGAAAGCTTTAAAACCTTAGACATCCTCTCATCAAAACACAATAAACATTGCCTTTTAAAAATGTTGGAACCTTCCATTTAAAACCTTTTGAAACCATTAGAGAACCATTCTTTCGAAACCTTTCAAAAGCACTAAATTCCTTTCATAAAATCAAATCTTTCGAAAGCATTTGGGTTCAAGTAAAACATGTTGAATATACTTTCGGAACCATTAGAACCTACTCGTTTCAAAACCTTTTGGTTTTAACTTTCAATATAACAAAAAGGTCATAAAACAACTAAGTCAAAGGCACTCTCCCAAAAGCTACTTCCTAAGTAAAGAAGTGATGGTGTTGAAACCAACCCTTGGAAAGCACTGGAGAAGTGGCTAAGTTTTAAAAACAAAGTAATTGAAACCATTTGCTTCAAAAGTTAGAAAGGGACAACAAGAGGTTTCGACCCTATCGAAAGCATTTACTTAAAACAAAAGGGCAACACCTCTTTTGAAACCATTCCTGTAAATAGTTTGACCCAGTCGAATGGTAACCAAGTCAAAAGCATTCCTTTCGAAAACAAAGCAGACACATTTTCATTTAAAAACAAAGTCAGGCTTCTTCTCCTTTGGAACTCCTTATTTTGACTCAGTACCTTTCGTCTATGTCCAATTCGCTATCTACCAAGTCTTTGATACCAGATGCATTGGTTTTGATGGAGATGGAGGTGGAAGTAAGGTGTCGAAGATTAGGTGCCGAAAGTGACGAAACATGTAAAAAGCATGCATAAATTGATTTTTAACTTTTTAAAGCAATTCTTTTCAACTAACCTGCTTTGTTTGTCATAACATGATTGGCTGCTAATTTCTTTTCAAAAAGCACAGCCAAAATTTCTGAAATAAACAAATTAAATTATTTACAAAATGCCCCTTCTCCTATTATAAATATATAAAACATTTAAGTCTCATACCTTAAATAATTTTATATACATATTAAAACACATAGGAAAAATCTATAAAAATTCCTATAAATCATTTCTTAAATGTTTTCTAACATATATTAATTTCTGACCCAAAACGTACATATATTAGCCGTAATTAATTTTAAACCTAAATAACCATTTTCTTCACTAGAAAATTAATATTAAATTCACATTAATTCAGAAAATTATGAAAATTGAAATCCATCTCTAAAATATCATTGCTAACTTTATTCTTAGATGACAAGGCATTTAGATGTCATTTAATAGTGTTTTCACATTATAACATATCATAAAATTCAAATGAATTAGCATAAATCATCAATAAGCATACATATCCATTTTAACAATCAAAAGCATGGAAAAATCTTTTAAAATAGTTCGGATTAAATCTAAAATCGAAAACAATAAAAAACATGAGATGAGTCATTATTCACTTTAGCTTTGTGATTAAGGAGTTGAGATTTGAGAAAGGTTTTGAATTGATTAAGCTTCCTTACTTTGATTTCTTTATCTTCTTCTGTTCTTCCTTAATGGTGACCAGTCTCTTATGTTTAACTTTTGTAAATGAACATGTAGAATAAATGGCCTAAGGGTTTAGGGAAGTCTTATACTTATTCACGTTTTACCCCTTATCTATTTGCCTTACCTATTTTATTTTAGTTCCCCTTTAGCTCATTTGTTATATCGCACGGCTATTTTTCTATTAACACAAATCTCAATCCCCTAATAATCACATTATTTTATTTTATTTAACTAATTAAATATCCTAAATAGTGTTCATCAAAATTAGGGTCGTTACAGACTCCCCTCGTTAAAGAATTTCATCCTCGAAATTAAGATAAGATACTCAAAAAATCAATCTAAAAGGTAAAACATATTATCAAACAAATTAGGATAAGCGTCTCTAATCCTGCTCTTAGTCTCCCAAGTATAGCCTCCCTCATCGTCGCTCCACTGGACTTCAACTAATCCAACTGTCTTGTTCTCTAGCCTCTTCTCATCTCTTACGACTATACAAATTGGCTTTCTAACTATAGTCAAATTCGTCTCTGCTAGTAAGTCTTCTAACACGGTCGGTGCTATAGTAGTCTTCGGATCTTAAATACAATTTCTCAGATGAGAAATATAAAAAAATCATGGACTCCTACCAAATTGTTCGGTAATTCTACTTTATATGTGTGTTTTCCGATCCTTTCTATAATAGGAAATGGTCCAACAAATCTTGCTGCAAATTTCGATGACTTCCCAAATTAAATTACACCTTCAATCAGTGATAACTTAATAAAAACATAATCTCCAACAGAGAACTCTAAGTTTATCCATCTTCTATCAGCAAAACTCTTCTGCCTCGATTGAGCTTCCTTCATTTTAGCTCGAATCAACTCAATCTTCTCTACGGCTTCTCTAATTAAATCCGGACCAAGAACCAACCTATCTCTAGTCTCTAACCAACAAATGGGAGATTTTCATGGCCTTCCGTATAAAGCTTCAAACGGTGTCATCCCTACACTAGCCTGATAAATTTTGTTATATAAAAACTCGACTAAGTGTAAATGGTCTTACCATGATCCCCCAAAATCTAACACACAAGATCGTAACATATCTTCCAAGACTCTGTTAACTCTTTCCGTTTTACCATCAGTCTGTATATGGTAAGCGGTACTCATCTTGAGCTTGGTACCTAAAGTATCCTGTAGACTCTTCCAAAACTCGCTAGTGAATAATGAATCTCTAACACTTACTATACTACTAGGAATACCATGCACTCTAACGACATTCTTCATAAATAACTTAGCCAAAATAAGTGTCGTCCTAGCTGACTCAATTGGAATGAAATGGGCACTCTTGGTTAACCAGCCCACTACGACCCATATACTTTCATTTCCTCTATTAGATCTTGGCTGCCCGTTTATAAATTCCATAGAAACGGAATCCCACTTCCATACTGGAATATCTAAAGGCTGAAGTAACACACTTAGCTTCTGATGTTCAGCCTTTACCTGTTGCCATTTCAGAGACTACTTTACCCATAAGCCTAGATCCCTCTTCATTCCTTCCCAAAAGAAACTTCTTTTAATGTCCTGATAGATCTTAGCTCATCCCAGATGAATAGTGAACTTTTGACGATGGCATTCCCTCCAAGCTTTCTTCCTAACGTCTCTCGCGTTCAGAACACACAATCTTCCTTCCTTTTCAACCATCCATTCTGTTCAAGACTAAAATCCTCCAGGTCAGTGCTCTTGGTTCCATCCTTTAACTTCCTGATTCGTTCAACTAATACTAGATCCTCTATTAGTTTAAGAGCAATCTTTTCGATCATCGTTGGTCGAACTTCTAAAAATGATAACACTATAGTTTCTCCACAAGATCCCGCTTTAGATCTCTACTGTACTCTACATGTCGTCAACGCTTCTGAATCTCTCCACTCAGCTTTCATTGCCAATGCTACATTCTGATGTTTTCTACTAAGTGCATCTGCAACCTTATTGCCTTTTCCTGGTTTGTACTCAATTTCGAAGTCATAAGCAGCTATAAATTCCAACCATCTCTAATGCCTCATATTCAACTCCTTCAGAGAGAATAAATACTTTAACAACTTATGATCCGTATATAATTCAAATCATTCTCCCAAAAGGTAATGCCTCCACACCTTCAGTGCAAAAAATCACCATAGCCAATTCTAAATCATGTGTCGGGTATCTCACCACATGCGGTCTAAGCTGTCGTGAAGCGTAGGCAATCACTTTACCTCTTTGCATTAACATAGCTTCTACCCAGTTCCATAAGCACTACTAAGTCCTGATTCCCTTTCGGAATAACTAACACAGATGCATTTTTCAATAACTGTTTCAAGCCCGGAATGCTTTCTCACACTTATCGGTCCAAACAAACTTCACATCTTTTCGCATTAGCTTGGTTATCGGCGCTGCTATTCGCGGGAAATCAATAATGAATCTTTGATAATATCCAGCTAATCCAAGAAAACTCTTTATCTTAGTCACTGTCTCTGGTCTTTTTCAATTACTCACTACCACGATCTTAGTCGGATGTACAGACAACCCTTTCTCTGAGACAAAATGACCAAGAAACTTCACTTCCTTCTTCCAGAAATGATACTTCGAAAACTTCGCGTTTAACTGATGTTGCCTTAACGTTTCTAACACTACTCTAAGATGAACTTCATGTTCCCTTTCATCTTTAGAGTATATCAAAATAACATCTATAAACACCAACACGAACCTATCCAAGTACTCTTGGAAAACTCAGTTCACCAAATTCACAAAGAATGTGGGTGCATTAGTTAGTCCAAACAGCATCACTAACTATTCGTACGATCTGTATCTAGTTCTATACGCTGTCAAAGGAATATCATCCTCTGCTATTCTAAGTTGATGGAAACCTATTGCTAAATCCAACTGAAAAAATACTTTAGATCCACTCAACTAATCGAACAAATCGCCAATTCTAGGTAACGAATATCGATTCTTTATCGTCTTCTCATTCAACTTACTATAATTGATACATAACCTTAACGGTCTATTTGACTTTTTAGCAAACACTACGGCTGCTCCCCAAGGTGAACTACTTATAGCCTAATAAAAGTATTGCCTTCCAAATCCACCAACTACACCTTCAACTCCCTCATCTCGATAGGTATCATCCTGCTTGGCAGTTTGCTCGCTGTTCTGCTTTCGGTACCAAATCTATCTGAAACTCAATGGCTCATTTCGATGGTAATACTATTAAGGGTTCAAAATCATACGTGAATTCTCTAACCATGAAAACTCGATTTAACTCGTCTTCTACCTCCACAACACCTAACAAAGCATTCACCTTACAGTTAGGGCTTTCAATGGTATATACAATCCAATCACTATAGTCAGGGTGTCTAAACGATATTTTTCTATCATGGAAAAATATCCTAGCATTGTACTTACTTAACTAATCCATATCCAGAATAATTTAGAACCTTACGAAATCAAATATATGCAAAATACAAACAAAGGTATGACCTAACAAATTACACTATAAGTGGTCATACTTTATCCTAAGTGTCCAATACACTCCCATCGGATTTGCAACCCTTAAGGAAGTTCCTAAGTATGAGGGTTCTAATTTAAGCTTATCTTCCAAACAACGAGATATAAAATAATGCGATGCACTAGTGTCAAACAGAACGCTAACTGACATACCATGAATCAGAAGCGTACCTCCCAACATAGCTTTTCCTTTTCCCCCTACCATTAGCTTCAAGAAAGCCAGCTCCAATGCATATTCTAGGCCCTTCCTATCCTTAGCAGGATCTTTGCATTGGTTCTTGTAATGTCTGATTTGATCGCAGTTGAAGAACCTGATATTCTTCTTCTCGATCATATTTTTTCCATTACCCGAGCGATATACATTTACGAAATGCCCTTTCTTCTCACATTTATAGCAGATAACCTTTGCCTTCCCTTCTCTCCACCCTTCTCGGCTCCTTTCTTATAGAAGAACTTCCTTTTCTGACTCTGCCCCACCTGGACTTCCTTTTCCTTATTTCTCTTCAAAAAAGCAAGCATCTCCTCATGCCATAAAGCCATCTCTACTACAACATCATAAGGATCTGTGATATGAGGTAATGTAGCCCTGACCAATTCAGATTTCAACCCCCTAATGAACTTCTCATTTCTCTTAATCATGGTGTCAATAGCAGCATACCCATACCTCGCCAACTACTCAAACCTTGTAGCATACTCCAGCATAGTCATCTCCCCCCTCCAATTTAGCAAAAATTTTGAGTAGTGTGGACTTCACAATCTCAGACATAAATCTCTCCTCAAACCTCATCTTAAACTTAGCCCATGTCATCGTCTCTTCATTTATTCCAATCATCACACTATTCCACCAATACAAAGCTGCTCCCTGAAGCTTTCTAGAAGCAAGCCTTCTCTTCTGCTCATCATTGAGCCCCAAATCTACAAAGATTCTCTCACTGTGCAGTAACCAGTTCTCTACTTCAATTGCATCTTCTATTCCGATGAATGGCTTTCCTCCCAACCAAGCGTCATCCCTACTCAAAACATCATAATTGTAAACTATTGGAGCTCCCTGAGTTCCTCCTCCAGCATTTCCTCCAACTACTCTAGCAGCGACATTTGCCTGCATCATGTTGACAAAGAACTGATACGTTGCTCTCATGTCAACTTGTGGGACTCTAGCACCCACATTTCCTGCTTGTGCCTGACCTTGGTTCCTTCTCGTATTTGGTCTGGCATTTCCATTTGTAGTGGTGCTTCCCCCTACGAGGTTAACTTTTCCACTTCTAGCATCCATATCTGTATTCAAGCCTCGTAAGATATAGAAGAATAGCCTAAGAGAGGTAGGAAAATAGAGAAATAATGTATACTTATATATAGCAAATACAAGTACGTTCTTATAGCATTATTCTATACCCCAATCTTACCTCTAATTCCTTAGGATCATGTTTTCAAAAACCAATTTAGTTTAAAGATTTTCATAAACCTATGCTCCGATACTAAGTTGTAACATCCCCTATTTGGAAGTTGGAAGCTAAGCGCTAGAGATGCTAAAAGTCATCTATAGTATTAACTTCCGGTGACCAAATACGGTAATGTTAGTGGTATCCATAATATCAAAAGCACTTGAATATGAAATAAAATTAATATAGTAAAACACTTATCTGATTACATTTCAAAACAACATTTCATATCCAAGTTACATAATCTCAAACGTTTCTCGAGTTCGGATCAAATGTAATTATTATAATAAATACACCAAGAGAGACATATGAAGATGCCCCCCTGGATGAATAGAGTACGAAATAGTCATAACAGACTTAATACAACACAGTGGAAATAAAACTAAAAAACTCCTAAATATAACTAGCATCAGTCCCCTGCTTGTCTTTAGAAGCTTTATTCATCCACCTATTAAAACCTGAAAATCCTCAACCCTCAGCCTACTCAAACCAATTTTGAGCACCCGAGAATTTAAGGGGAAAACATAAACTTCGAGTCAGACATAAAGCCTGGTGTGAATAATACTATACATCTCGGTTATTTGATATTAAGTGAGACCATACCGCTTAACGGAATGGGTTTCCCCTCACTACTATCCTTTAAAAACATACCTTTTGCAAATCTTAATCCTACAACCGAAACAGGTTAAAACAACAAAGCAATATCGTGTATGCATAAAATCAGGTAACAAATGGACTATCCGTTTAAACACTATAGTGTTGTTTGGCTAACTATTAAGCTTTGGCTGACTCGGGCCTACCAGACAAAATAAGCAATAATCTAACTTTTGTTAGATACTCCTCTTCTGAACGGTCTGTCCCTAACTTAGTTCTCCATGGGTCAACTAATCCTAATGGTTTTGCAGGCTCACCGATAACCTATCTCTCCTCTATAGATTCCTCTTTGTGTGTAACATCATTTTAGTCTTACCAGTGACAAAGCCCTACACACTAAAATTTTGGACTTATAATAGCTAGGGGCTACTAGCTAAAGTATAAGGTGCGACCCCATACCAGTCTCATCTGGTATTCTAATATGTGAGTCATTTTACTTAGGGTCATCTACCTATAAAATTTTCCTTGAAAACATTTTCTCTCAATTTGATTTAAACCTTAAATCGTACTTTAAACAAGAAAACATAATTATGCTTTACTCAAATCATCTTTCCATGTAATATATAATTTACACAACACTTTGTCGATGAAAACATTTAGACCTTTGAAAGTACCCATTTCGAAACCATTAAAAGTGCCCCTTTCGAAACCAAGTAATTACTTTGCTTTATAACCTTAGGCCGAAAGGCCAAAACATACCTTTCGAAACCATTCTTACTAAATCTTTCGAAAACATTGAAAGTCCTTTCTTTCGAAAGCTTTAAAACCTTAGACATTCTCTTATCAAAACACAATAAACATTGCCTTTTGAAAACATTGGAACGTTTCATTTAAAACCTTTCGAAACCATTGGGGAACCACCCTTTCAAAACCTTTATCTTAAACCTTTCGAAAGCACTAAATCCTTTTCATAAAATCAAACCTTTCGAAAGCATCTGGGTTCTAGTAAAACATGTGGAATAACCTTTTAGAAACCATAACAAACTATTTCTTTCAAAACCTTTTGGGTTTAACTTTCAGTAGAACAAAAGGGTCATAAAACAACTAATTCAAAAGCAATCTTTCAAAAGCAATTTCCTAAGTAAAGAAGTGATGGTGTCAAAACAAACTTTGACTAGCTAAGTTTTTAAAACAAAGTAACACTTTCGAAACCATTTGCTTCGAAAGGTGGAAAGCGGCAGCAAGGGGTTTCGACCATTCAAAAGAATTTACTTAAAACAAAAAGGCACAACCTCTTTCAAAACCATTCCTTTAAAACAATTTGACCCAATCGAAAGCTAACCAAGTCGAAAGCATTCCTTTCAAAAGCAAAGCAGGCGCATTTTCGTTTAAAAACAAAGTAAGGCTTCGACCCTTTCGAAACCCTTGGTTCGATCCAGTACCTTTTGCCTATGTCCAATTCGCTACGTACCAAGTCTTGAATACCAAGCGCATTGGTTTCAATGGAGATGGAGGCGGAAGTAAAATGTCAAAGGCTAGGGGCCGAAAGTGGTGAAACATGTAAAAAGCATGTATAAACTGATTTTTAACTTTTTAAAGCAATTTTTCAACTAACCTGCCTTGTTTGTCAAAACATGATTGGTTGATAATTTCTTTTTTTAAAGTACTGCCAAAATTTATAAAATAAACAAAATAAATTATTTACAAAATGCCCCTTCCCCTTTTATAAATACATAAAACATTTAAGTCTCATACCTTAAATAATTTTATATAGTTATTAAAACACTTAGGAAAAATCTATAAAAATTTCCAAAAATCATTTTTTATATGTTTCCTAACATATATTAATTTATGACTCAAAACATACATATATTAGCCGCAATCAATTTTAAACCCAAAAGACCATTTTCTTCACTAGAAAATTAATATTAAATCCATGTTAATTCAGAAAATTATGTAAATTGAAATCCATCTCTAAAATATCATTTCTGACCTTACGCTTAAATCGCAAGACATTTGGATGTCATTAATAGGGTTTTCACATTAAAACATATCATAAAATTCATATGAATTAGCATAAATCATCAACAAGCATATATACTCATTTTAGCAATAAAAAACATGGCAAAACTATTTGGATTCAATCTAAAACCAAAAACAATCAAAGACATGAGATGTGGTTATTATTCACCTTAGCTTTGTGATTAAGTAGTTGAGATTTGAGAATGGTTTTGAATTGATTACGCATCCTTCCTTTGATTGCTTTATCTTATTCTTGTTCTTCCTTAATGGTGACGGCCTCTTATGTTTAATTTTTTCAAATGAACGTGGATAATGAATGGCCTAATGGTTTATGGTATATGAATGTATTTATTCTTTTTTTACCCATTATCTATTTGCCTTACCTATTTTATTTTAGTTCCCCTTTAGTTCATTTGTTATATGGCATGCCAACCATTCTATTAACACAAATCTCAATCTCCTAATCATCACATTATTTAATTTAATTTAACCAATTAAATATCATGAATAATGTTAGTCAAAATTAGGGTCGTTACAAACTGCAACGATGTCGTACTTCGCACCACCTTTAAAGATCAATAAGGAACCAATTATGTCTATGCCCCATAAGGAAAAGCTCCATGGACTGACTATTTGTGTGATTTCCATCAGAGGAGCTTTCAGAACTGTTGCATACATGTTATACTTATCACATTGCCTTGCGTAATCGGCAGCATCTCGGTTGACGGTCGGTAAATATGCCCCTAATGGAGTATTTTCTTTGCTAGGGTTTGACACAATGTGATCGCCATATTCTCCTTCATTAACTTCCTTTAGGGCTCATTTTATTTCATCATGAACGATACACTGGAGTATGGGAACGGAAAAACCCTTTCTATACATGATTCCTTCCTGAATGATATACCATGAAGCTTTGCGAAGGACTTGTCGCCTTTCATTCCTCCGTTCGGGAAAGACTCCCTATAGCAAATAGTCTTTGATCGGAGTCATCCACAACTCCTTCTCAAGCTCCGCCTCTAGTACCAAGTCGATTTCCATCAGATTTATGCTCGAAGTCTAGTACTTCAACTGGAATCAGGCCTATTTGTTGTGCATCCCCAGTGCTAGCAAACTGTGCCAATGGGTCGCCTTTTTGTTTTGATCTTGGGGAATTTACGTGATGTCATAATACTCAAAGAAAGTTGATATCTCTTGAGCTTGGATAAGTTACGAAGTGAGTCTTTGTCCTTTAGCTTGATAATCTCCCTTGACTTGGCATACTACCAACTGTGAGTTGCAAAATATTTGAAGAGATTTTATCCCTAGTTCTCTGGCAAGTTTGAGTCCAACAATGAAAGCTTCATACTCAACTTCAGGGAAGTCGAGCTTTAAGGCATAACAAATTGATCGATCTTCTAGAGTTACTAACATGATTTCAGCTCTAGAACAACGATCATTAGATGTTCCATCCATATACATTTTCCACTGAATGGTAGGACCTATCGTAATGGATTATCGGTATAAACGTTTATGGGATGAGCCAGAAAAATAGGGTGGAGCTTTCGTGAAGCAATCAACAAGCAGTACGCCAATTTCTCTATCTTCGGATAGTTCCTTTTAGCTCCTGTTAATCATTTGCTAATATAATAGACCATTCTCTAGATCTGATTCTCCTCGCGAAGCGGTGCTACACTTATAGCATGTACATACATAACCAAGTAGATATGCAAGTCTTCATGATCCACCGGCTTTGACAAGATGGGAGGCCTCTCTAGGTGGTTCACCGAAGCTCGAAATGTGTCTTCACAATCTTGCATCCATTCAAAATTCATTTTCCCTCTTCTAATCAAATCAAAGAAAGGAATGCATTTATCGATGGCTTTGGATATAAATCGACTTGGGGCGGAAACCTTTCCGTTTAGGCTCTGTACTTGTTCGATGGTCTTTAGCACTTGGATGTTTCGAATTGCTTGAATCTTCTCAGGATTAGCTTTGATTTTGCGGGCATTGATGATAAAACTAAAGAACTTTCATGATGCAACGCCAAAAGAAAACTTCAAAGGATTGATCTTCATTTTGTAATATCAGAGATATCGAACATTTCTGCCAAGTCTCTAATGTGGTCACTTGATCGTCTTGACTTCACGAGCATATCATCCACTTATACCTTTACTGTCTTTTCAATCTGATCTTTAAACATTCTATTGACTAGGTGTTGATAGGTAGCTCCAATATTCTTTAATCCAAATGGCATCACCATATAGCAATACAATCCTACATTGGTAATGAAGTTGGTGTGCTCCTAATCGGGAATATGCATCGAGATTTGGATATATCCAGAGTATGCATCCATGAAAGATGGAAATTCATGCCCTACGATTGAGTCTACCAGTTGGTCGATCCTTGGAAGGGGAAAACTGTCTTTTAGGCATGCCATGTTCAAGTTTGAGTAATCAATGCATGTATGCCACTTTCCATTCGCCTTTCTCGCAAGTACTAAATTAGATACCCATTTAGGGTAGAGGGCATCATGAATAAACCCATTGCCTTTGAGTCTATACATTTCCTCTTTAAGGCAGCGGATCTATCCGGACCCATGCCATAACTTTTCTGTTTCACCACGACATGTCATCGGTCGATATTTAATGTGTGGCTCGCAATGGCAGGCGAGATCCCACACATGTTAGAGTGAGTCTAAGTGAACACATCAAGGTTCACTTGGATAAAACTAGCAAGTTCTTTCATTAGCGGAGGGCTGAGCCGTGATGTGATTTTTAGGGCCCGTGATAGGTCATCGTGGCTTACCGTGATGTCAATCGTTTGCTCGGTCAGTGCAACCTTGATCTCTTTGGGCTCTGCCTCATCATCCCTCAGATCTTTGTCTTTATAGAACTGACTGTGGCGTCCGAGCCAAGATGCAGGCGCTGGTAGTCAATTTTCGAGGGTTTGGATGCGGAGAGACTTATCCACACCCTAACCTTTCTCCTTCTATTAAACGTCTCTCAACTCGGCCATATAGCAGGCACGTCCGGTCGCCCGATCACCATACACAACTCCAACACCATTATTAGTTGGAAACTTCAAAGTCAAATATCATGGGGAAAGAGCTTCTCTGAATTCAGCTAGGGCTGGTAGGCCCAGAAAAGCATTGTATGGAGGTTCAACATCTAAGACAACAGATGGTAAATTTTGCACTCTCCTACGGTCGCCTTCTCCCAACTACACGGGTAATTCGACTTATCCGACAGCTTTAGACATAGCATCATTAAAGCCATGAATGCAGGCTTTAAGCGTTTCAATTACTTGGATTCCATCCTCATCAGATTGTAAGCCTTTTTGAAAATTATATTAATGGAAATTCCACAGTCAACCAAAATCCTTCTTACTAAGGCGAAATCGATCATGTCCGAAATGACCATTAGATCGACCGTCGGTGCCTCCATCTTATCTACATCTCTGTTTCTGAACACAGTGTCATCTGCCATTGTACGCTTCTATTTTGCCGAAGCTTCATCTATATTCAAACAACATTCAAAATTCATATGCTTGATCGTGCTGGCATAGCACTCCATCTGATGCCAACTCTTATCAGCTGGATGCAGTCCTCCAACTATCGTATTGATCACCAATCTTCCACCAGTCCGCGCAAGCTCCTCGGCCTTGTGCAGAGCTTGTCCTGGGCTCAGATGTTCCCTGCCTACTATCCTACGGGGCTTTAACAAACTGTTGTAACTTACTTTCCCGAATCAATTACTTGATTGTATCCTAGAGATACGTACACTCATTCGTGTTATGTCTATAGCATTCGTGGAACCGGCAATATTTTCCAGCCTGCTTTTGTTTCTCCATCGATTCATTCAGAGGTGGCTTCCTATATCGCATGGTATTGTAGGTAGACAAATAGACAATCTCTAGAGATGTATTTAGTGGTGTGGGTGTCATAAATTGAAATCCTAGGCTTTTACCTTCCAGAAACCCTTTTCATTCACAGTTCTAATCACCGTCTTTCTTTTGCTGATTCAGTTTATTTTAGACATTCATTTGAACTTTTCTAGATTATCACCTTACCGCTTCACTACAATGTTACTCTGCACTCCCACTCCACTAGGTCCCATAACATTCTTCTTCGTAGAGCATCTAGCTTCCTCTTTTCTAAAATACTGAGCTGCTTTTGCATAGAAATGTTCCAAGTTGCAGATGGTTTGCCTGCTAACCAACAGCCAAAATCAGATTCTGGATCAACCCCTCTCGTTACCACATCAATATTAAATGGTCATTCAGATTACTAACTTCTATGACGGCCATATGAAATCTCTCCAAATAGTCTTTCAACGATTCTCCCGGAGCATAGTTTATGCTGGATAGAGATATTACAGCGTTGGATTGAGTTGCATGCATACGGAATTGCTCTACGAATATTGTTGCTAAATCGTCAAAACTAGAGATTGACCACTGGGGTAATCTCTGAACCACGTTGTTGCTATGTTGGAGAGAGTAATAGGAAAACATCTAATTTTTTTGCATTATCGGCTCGTGTGGAGTCCATCTGGCATTCATATCTTATGATATGCTGTCGACGGTCGGTTTTTCCCTCATAGGCGGGCGTTGATGGTATGCTGAACCTTCTTAGATATCCACATGTAAGATATTATCGGTGAACAGGGTATGGCTTCTCGAGATGCCCCAATCATCATTGGTCAAGCCTTGGCTCTCCCTCATTAGATGTCCAACCATAACCGACAAGTCCGACGTTTGGATAGTTGGAGTCAAGCGGTAGTTGTGCTTCACCTCACATAAATGGTCCGATTGATGTCTATGGGCCGTTCCACGCTTTCTTGGCTCAACATTCTCTCGATGTATATCACGTACATTCACTTCATCATCATTCTAAGGAAGCAACTAATTTTCATCTACCTGAACTCCAGCATCCAAATCAATCGCAGCAGCTCCAACTTGGACTCTAGCATAGAAAGGTAGGCTCCCTCCTCTGGAGGAGTGATCGGTACTAAACGATCTTGGCAGGCCAGGTTGGTTTGCTTGTTGATGTCCTGAAGCTTCTGTGTTATATCCATTAGTTCTACGACACATGCGTCTATGATAATCATCTGACGAACTATAATTCTTCAATGTACAACAAGGGGTAGGGTCCCTTCTAGTTTTCCTGCACTATTGCCGACTGAGTTGGTTCATTAGATCAATATTGCCTTGAATCTATTGTTTCAACTGTCGACGGTTATCCACTAGCTCTCTCATCATATTCTAGAATTCATCTCTTGTAATGGAATCAGTTGGATTCTTGACATCAACTGGATTGGTAGCATTCACATCTACTGATAGATTGCTAGGGCTTTTTGGTGAATACTAGCGTCCATGTTTCCTTCTGCATTCTGAAATGTAGATCTAGTATCACTAACAATTCTTGATAGTTTCGTAGACTTTTGCAAATCTAAATAGAACGAACAAGCTTATTGAAGATAATTTCGGATCTTTTCGGAAGATTTATGCAATCTAGTAGCAATAAAGGGATACAAACAGGGCTGAGAATCTCGTTCCCAGTGAAAACACTAAATGTTTGCACCAAAAATCGGCATAAACACCTAATAGAAGTTCTGAAGAGAAACAAATGAAGAATATAAAATGAAAATGAAGGGAAATAGTAATGAAATGGCAGTAAATCAAAGCAATAACACGAACACAACGATTTATAGTGGTTCGACATTGTTTGCCCACATCCACTTTAAATAGAAAGCTTTATTAATCACTTTATAAACAAAGTAAAATAGGGATCGGATGAAAATCCTTAGTTGCAATAGAGTACAAAGCAACTAGCAGCATTCACGTCTTGAAAACGAACAACCGAGCTTGTATTGGTAGACGAAGATGGCAAAATATCTTCCTAAAAATTCGGCGGAAGGATCTCCAAAACCATATGGACCTATCAGAGGGATCGCATGGCCCAAATCCCAAGGAATAGGGATCGATGTTGATCCTTATTTTGAAGGAATTTGGGGGTGTGATCCATATGGTAGCTTTCACATGTTGTAAAGTGCTTAGCCTCAGTGTTTCATGCCAATTGAATTGGTAGAACTTAAGTTATTGCTCGGTCTTTGCTTCAATGTGAGTTATCTTCTAATTTCAGCCAAACCCTTTTGAGGGAAGAGGTTCAATCTTGTTACACCCCTATTTTTATTGACACTATTCAAGAGATTTAATTAGAATAAATTAAATAGAATAATGTAGATAAGGATATTGAGGTTGATTATTAAAAATATAGTGGTCGTACTTATTAAAGTGAATGAACTTAAAATGGTTAAGTACTTAAAAACAAGGGCATAAGAGTAATCGCCACCCATATTTCCCACTCTTATAGTATCCCCCAAACCATACACATTCATTTTTATTCTTAAAACAAAAAAATACATATAACCATAAGAAGCAACAAGGTCGGCCATAGGAAGATAGAAGAGAAGAAGAAAATCTAAGAAAAGCTCAGGATTCAAGCTAGAGGAAAATCAATCTCAAATAATCTCTAATCTCCTTATCTCAAGCAAGGTGAATAATAATTTCTACATCTCTATTTTGATTTTTACAGCAAATGGTTTCGGAGTTAATGATAAATCTGTTTTTATGATATGTTAAATGATGATATGCTTGAGGATGATTTATGTGAGTTTAAATAAAGTTGTTTAACAAAAGATATACATGGTTTATGGCAAACCCGAGACGAAAATGATTTTTAATGCCATGGAAAATTTTATGTTATAGAAAACATGATTTTGGAGATGTTTTCAGTTCTTATAATTTTCCGAGTGCATATGAACTTCCTATGAATTTTTCTAGTGAAGAAATGATTTATTGGGTTATAAATTATTTACGGCAAAAATAATGATTATTTGGTTTTGAAATTTTTATATGTTGGAAAACATATTAAAATAGGTTATTTGGGATTTCACCAAAATGTTTCAATGTGTTTTGGTGAATATATAAAATTATTTAAGGTATGGAACGTAAATGTTTTATATATTTATTTATGGAGAAGGGGCATTTTATAAAATAAAATGCTTATTTTTAATTCTGAAATTTGTGGCAGCAATTTATGAAAAGTAATTGTTAACTAATGAGAATTTGACAAAGAAGAGCAAGTTAGTTAAAAAGTTACCTTCTTTGGGTTAAAAACAAGAAAAATCATGCTTTTAGCATGTTTCATCCATTTTTAGGCATAATACCTTCCGACCCAGACCTTTCGATAAGGTCAAACCAATGCATATGGTATCAAGTACTTGGTGCGTAATGAATTGGATAGAGTCAAAGGGATTGTAGTCGAAAGGTTGATGGCGAAAGAGGTTGGAATATGTTTGTTTTATAAACTAAAGTTTTCACTTGCTTTGCTTTCGAATTAGAGCTTCGATTTGGTTGCTTCTACCCAAGTCAAATGTTCAAAGAAAGGTTTTAAGCCTTTCAACAAAGTCGAAAGGTCGCTGCCACTTAGTATTGTTCTGTTTTGAACCTTCCGATACAGTCGAAAGGTTTGGTTTTGAAAGGTTGTTTCAAAGAGATTTTGAAAAGAACTGCCTCCTTTATTTTGTTAAAATCCTTCAAAGGGGTTGAAAGCAGAAGCTTTCGGCTTATTCGAAAGATTTACTTGTTTTAAAAACTGCATCTCCCATTGCTTTCGAATGGTTTCAAAGCTTTTGACTTAGATGGGTTACCCCTGATTTATAATTGAAGTATAACCCAAGCTTTTGGAGTTGTTTTAAAAGGCGAAGGTCTATTGTTTTAAATGAAATGATTTAAGCTATCGGAGTAGAACTTCCGGCAAGGTTGAAAGGTTGCCTCCTTTGTATTCGAAAGGTTTTAAAAGAGGACCTTCCGCATGTTTTAACTTGAACCCGATAGGTTTTCGAAAAGTTTAGTCCACTAGTTTCGAAAGGCTTATGTTATAAGAGTTGAATACTTTCGAAAGGATTAAACTGCTGAATAGTTTCAATGGTTTCGTAAGGTAGAATTTAAATTATTGTAAGGCGAGAGCCAAATGTTTTTAAGAGCTTTCGAAAGAGGTTATCCTATGAAGTCGAAAGCTAGGTTTTGAAGGTATCGAAAAGTTTTAAACCCCATCTCAAATTTCTGAAGGAAAAATCCACGGCACAAATAGAGTTTTGTAATGATTTTAAGTATGAAAGTTTTGAAGAAGTATTGCCTTGATAAAAATATAAGTTAAGGGTATTAACTATGTTATGATATAATTTAAGGACTCTAAACCCACATGAGTGGTATTGACAAATTGTTATTTTGCTTCTTAAAATATGAGTATATTCACATGATAACCCGTAACTGTATTTTGAGGAAAAAGGGTAGAAGAACCAACTATGTTAACCCAGTAGTGAATATAAATTGATTAAACTCCTAAATTAGTAGATTTTCATCCAGGAGGTCAGGAAGAGCAGAACAAAGGATGCTAAAATAAAAAGGGAAGTTATTGGCAGGAGCCAATAGGTTCATAATAAGCTCATGAAAATTATGTTAAGAGAAGATGTCAGATAGACAGGTTCATAGTAAGCCCATGAAAACTATGATTGATGCTGCCAGGGGCCATAGTTTTATAGTGAGCCTATGAAAACTATACCCGGATTATGATATTAACAGATAGTCAATAGGTTCCTAGTCAGCCCATGAAAATTAGAATAAACAGAAAGATATTGGAGTTACCGATAGGTTCTTAGTGATCAAATGAAAACTATGATTAAGACAGAGAGTCTATTAATGATGATAAGGTTATAGTAAACCCATGAAAACTAAAAAAGTTAATAGTGACTAGGGACTATATTTATGACAGGGTGTCAGACTAAATTAGGGATGGGAAATCCTAATAATTTTCATGTATGCATATCATCATAATATCTTGAAAATGTATGTTTTAATCATTATAGATGCAGGAGCACAATATATGGCTTTATAAAAGTTTTTAGGATACTAATAAGGGGAAAACCCGTTCCGCTAAGTGCGTAGTCTCACTAGATGCTTAAAAGGATTGAGATGTTAGATTATCATTCATACCAGGCTTTATGTCTGACTCGAAGTTTTTGTTTTCCTTTAAACTCTTGGATACTCAATTGATTTTGAGTAGTTAGAGATTTAAGTTTTCCAAATTCTCTTCTTAGACGAATGAAGCTTCTAGAGACGTGAAGTAGGCAGATAGTTATTTAGAGTTTTCTTATCTGTTGTGTGATTGTTTGTAAATGCCGACTTATTAGCCGTACTATATTCTATGATCAACCAAGGGGGCATCTTCATATGTCGCTCTTGGCGTAATTATAGTAATTATATTTCGCAGAACATGGCTAATGTAATTTAGGGATTATGTAATGAACAAGAAATGTTTTGTCATGAATGTGGAATTATGTTTTTTAATTGTTAAATATTTTCCATATTTTTGTGATCCGTGTAACAATGTATCTAACATCGCCGTATTTGATCACCGAAAATTAATATCCATATATGACTGCAGTATCTGTAGCTGTTAGTTTTAAGCCTTCAAGTAGGGGGATACTACATAGCCCTTCATCCTTTTGAGGGATGATCCCCAAGGTAGGCTCCCCAAGGTCCCCACATCTTGCTCACAAACTTGGATATGGATTGGACTTATGGATCTTGAGATATTGATTGTTTTCTATTGAATTGCACTTGCTTCCTGAAACTTGTTGATCCCTATGCTGGAGAATGGTTATAGCCGATCCCTCCTCTATGTTTAACTATATTCCATACTTCTAACATTTTGCATTGCATATCTCTCAATTTTGTTCGATCACGACTTCATATTACCATCTATAGTTGACTTCTGGACCCCACAGTCATTGCTCGGGACTTGCTAGTCTTGACAACAGTCGAATCTAACTTGTCCAATCAGTTTGAATATTACTAGGTCAAAATGTCGTATAAAAATATGTGATCGTTTCGCTGTGAGATTATGTTTTCCCATGTTCTTTTTCTTAGTCTAAAAATCTGTCTTTTCAGAACTTGGATGCTCGACATTATAATACCGTGGATGTATTAAGTGCCGATTTTCAAGGGACGAAAAGGTGGGTCGTTACAACTAAATTTAAAAAGGAAATCTCGAAGTGACGATATTACACGGTTCTCTCAACTTGTGAATACTGTTGAACTTCAATGTGCACACTTCACTTTGATTATTGTTAAACTGTGACATGAAGTCCATTGAACGATTATAATTGGTCTGAGTTGAAGCATTGGAAGTGAAATCCTATTGATTAGAGAATTGGTTTTTTTAATTATATGAGGTTAGTATGACAATCAATTATAGTCAACTTAAAGTCAAATCTCTGACCAAAGTAGTATGTTAATAATAAATGTAGTTATTAAAGCAGGGCTTCGTTCTGGACTAACCAAGTTGAATGTGGATGATATTGAAATTTTGACCAAAACCAAATTTCATAAATCCTAAAGTGATACGATGTTGGCGAAGTAGCTATGTGTAAATAACCATTGTTAAAGGTACCAATATAAAATATGATTTTGTAAAAGTGTATATAAGCGATTAATTTGGCCAAACTATCATATCTCTGGTTAAGGTGGCGTGTGAATGTTAATATTTGAATTCTTCAAAATTAATTACCAACTGAATTCACGCATCTGAGTCACACAACCGTTTTTGTGAATTCTTTGAAAAACCAAATGGTTTAAATAATTTATAAAATACTGTAAATTAATTAATATTTGAGATATTGATTATTATTTAATGTTTCTGATGTTTTGATGTTGTTAGTAATTATTTGAATATATATATATATATATATATATATATATATATATATATATAAAAGTTATATATGTGTGTATCGATATACGATATCAAAGTATAGTTAACTGCTTAACAAGCTTTTGGAAATAATTATCCATGTGATGGAATGATGCGGCCTGCCATGCAAGAGAGATGAAAGGATATATATGAGAGTTGGTTGAAAATTAATTGTGAATTAAAAGTGGTAGTTTTAAACAGAGAATATGAAATGTTTTTATTCTCTCATTGAAACAAATCCTTTCATTCATTTTCTTACCTATTTTTGTTTTTCTTCCTTTATTCTCTCTTGCCATGGCCAAAATTACCTCCCCCGTTTTCTAAAAACACAACTCTAAAAACAAATGAAAACATTGAATAAAATTAAAAATGGATGGTTCATCGTTCTCTTGCAAAGCTGGATGTTGATCTACATAAAGAAATCTGAAAAGAAATCTCAAATTAAGGTGTTATAAAGGGCAAGGCTTTTCAAATTTGATTTTCATTTTAAATTTATTCATGATGTTTAAATTTAATTTGGTTCACATATATGTGTATTCATTGTCACTTATGGAATCTATCTTAAAATTGTTTTGCGTATTGTCATTAAATGCAAATCCACCTAATGTATGGTTTTATTTTAAGTGTTTCCATTATTTTAATTGGATCTAAAATCGTAAGTTGTTACAAGTTTGTTTTTATAATAATCTTTTTTTATTATCACAACTGATTGATTAGTTGTCGAACTAAAATCTATTTATGATTTATTCAATTGTGTTCTTAAATTAACTTTCTTGTTTGTTGGATATGTGATAGTTGTTGTAGATCTGATTTGCTGCAACGAAATTTACCGTTAGTGTTTCAATTTAATTCCTTAATAATCAAGGTGTTAATATTTTGATTAGTTGAATGATGCATATATGTATATAATTATTAAATTTAATTGTAAACTAATATCAAGTTGAACCTTTTGTTAGATCATTTTTTTTAAATTAAATTAATCATTTACATGCTTTGTTAAGTATATGTTTTGAAATTAAATATCAATTTGCTATATACGTATATGTATATAAGCGTGTTGTTGAATTTATTGTGTCATTGGAACAATGCACTAAATTATGAAAAATGTTATAATTTTTCTTCATGTTTTTTGTGACATGGTTCATTAAAGTCAATAAGTGTCAATCTCGAAAATCAAACTCGTGGCCTTTAATCTTGTAATCTAAACTAGCAATGAACTGAGCCAACCGTAATTTTTCTTTCTTTATGTTAATTGAATGTACTTTCAGATCTGCAATTTTAAGGGTTTGATTTTTGTTGTGATTAATTATGGAATTGTGTATGGTATTAAATCGATTTTTTTATGGTGTTTTGGAAAAAGGGTTTAATGCATTACATCATACCATTGCCTTTTACTTCTATTTTGAGTATATCTAAATCTAACATAAAATTTCAATTTCATCTTCATCTTTCTAGTCTTCTCTTAATTTAAAATGTCTAATTTTATGCAGATTTGTTTTTCATGATTTCATATATCTACATATGCTAAAATATATAAGCGGCAATAAAATATTATTTGCATGTGTGCACGCACGCACACGCATGTATAAACGATTTCACACACACATATAGTAATACGAATCATATACATATATTGTAATATATTCAAACATATGTATATACGTAGGCATTTATATTCCCATATGCATGTGAATTAACTACATGTATATGTAAGTACAATGTATATGTATATATAAATCTCAACATATAAATTTGTGTGCATATATGTATGTATGTGTATGTGTGGATGCGCACATGCATGTGTGTAGTTATACACATGTTTATAATATGTTGTGTTATGTTGTTATTGAGTGTATGCATGTTACATTTAATATTAAAATATGTGGTTGAATAAATTAACATGATTAATTAAAAAATGTAAAATGAAGTTAAATAAAATATGATTTTATTTGATAATTATATTGGAGCTAGTGAAATCCATTAGACTTCATAGGACCGTTGTGATTCAAATAGCGATTTTTTTCTGAAATCTACTCATTTCACTCACTACAAACCAACTCGGTTCCTTCGATTGGTATGTATCTATAGCATTTATTTTCATAACAAGATTGATAAAGTTAAGGGTACGTCTTAGGGGCAATTTTGTAATTATTACACATCTAACCGTGTGACAATTTTTTCTCATAATAAACATATTTGATTTTCTTATATACTTGGTTATATAGTGATATAATTAATTAAGTATTTAATGTAAAATATATAAATAAGAAAATCATTAAATGAAATGTCATGTGATTGTTGTTGCAATCGTGAGTAATTAATTACAATATAAAATAACATTTTTTTCAAACATTTCTGGTCGACTTCAGACTACCATGGAACATCAACTCGTTTGAGAGTTTCATGTTGATTAATAACAGTTAGGTCAAACATGAAATTTCAGAATGACGATGTGTATGTATATGTACATGCAATGTTTCAAAATTAATATTGCCTTTGAAGTTTTATGTGTGTATTAAATTAAGGCAATACAATTTTACAATTTGGTTTCTTCAATATGTTTTATATATGCAATTTTAAAATCAAGTTATTTTGTTCCGATTAAGTATTGAATTCTTTCCATATTTGATTTTGGATCTAATATTGATTAATGTTTGTAAAATAAGAAATTCAAATACCATTAATTGAATTTTTCTTTTTTAAACCTGATTTGATTAGATCTAGATCTAATGAGAGCTCTTATTTCAGTCTCTTATACTTTTTTGGCCAAGCATTCTTCTATCTTGACAATATCCAATTCTATTATATAAACTTTTTATATATATACAAGTATACTTGTAACCCGTTGTGTTGTGGTGGTATGGTCATTTGCTGCTCACTGGCTTTGCTTTGTTGGGGTTAATTATTTTTATGTGAAAATGGCTATGACACACAACTTATAGAACTATTTGGTTTATTTTTATTTTGTATTTTAAGCTTTCAACATTAATCATAAAATACGAGAGGGGTGGAGGAATGATCGAGGAGATGGAAGGAGACAGAAGAGATAAAGTGACGACGGAAGAATGAATTGTTGTTCGTGCTTTCGTTGTTTCTTAAAACACGAAAAATAAAAATAAAAGTTGTTTTCTATTTTATATGTTAACAGCGTTTTCTAAATGTCATTTTTCACAATATAGATGCGTCGTGCACGTTTTTTTATGAGCGAAAACCAAAAATTAAAACAAGCAAACAAACCACAGCCTAAGATTAAGAAGCTGGATTTATTGGACCTATATTACCTTTGGTTGAATAGCCAATATTGTTCGCCTTCAACGTCATAATGCATATATATGTTTTATCATAAACCGACGAGGTTTGAACTGTTCAATTTGTATTGGTATCAATTTAAATGTGTGGCATGCATAAAAGTGCATTCATGTGTGTTTTGGGGTACCCTACACTTGGAAGCGCAGAAAGGACAGCACAGGAGATGGTAATGAAAGGAATGGTAGTCAAACAAACATAAAATCTGAATTCCAATCCGAAAATAATTGACAAAATGTCAAAACTGTAACCAAAATTTTAGAAATAAAGAAAATCCAAATAACTGCATAATGGATCAGAATTAGGTATTGTGTCCATTTACACAAATATTATAGGCTACCATCCAAACAATACTCAATGGCAGCATGAGGGGACCTCTGCATACAACCCTGCTTTAATCTCAAACACTTCACGTATACGTATTTTTATGATTTATAAATGGATGATAATGGTATAAAAGCGGAAGACCTTGCACTATTGGACACTTTAGCAATTACATACTGATTCAGCGGGCCGACAACTTGAGAATTGCGTCCAAATCTAGCAGTGCCCTCTACCCATTTCGTTATCATCTGAGCTAAATGATAGAATTAAGCAGCTGACACTGTCTATATTTTTACTAGCCGAACTTTCAGTTCCCGTCCTTTTTCACTGTTATATTTTGACGTACAATGGAAATAGTTGAATTTCATGGTCTGAATTCTCTTGCTAAACAATAATAATTTATATTTATATAAAGTCCACTGCAAATCACGCAGTGGTTCTGCCTGGTTTATGAAAATGCATGTAAATGACAAATATGCCAGTTTCATGCAGTTCATTCAGTATAAACAAAATTCAAACATGTTAGCATTTTCAGTTCACTGTATAGGTTCCACATTACAATTGACATGTACTGTAACTGTAAGGATTCAATATGATGTAGCAATATGTTATCAGGGTCATGGAAAAAAAACACAAGCAAGGTAATGGGACTCTTCCATACGTTAAACAAGGTAATGGGATTCTACATGTATCCATAACAAAGCAATGGCCATAAAATGCGCTATAGAAAATAAGTATGTCCTCAAAGATTATGTAATAATTAACCAATTGAGTCTACAGACTTTCAGTCGTGGTTGGTAGTTAACGAAAATACCGCACAGCGTCACCTGCTGCTGCTAATTTACTAATAAAGAGCATAGGGAATGAGTTGAATCAACATATTAACAAAGGAAAGTGATGCCTAGGTAACTGTAACCTGGGGTTTAAATTATGGGTTTTTCAGCCTTGTACACAGAGAAATGGGTCACAGAGTCAGCGGTAAGGAAAATTTAATTCAAAATGAAGCCAGTTAGTATGTGGCATGTGGTGCTTGTTACAGCTTTTATTGATAAAACTAAAAAGACGTTTGGACCAGCTTTTATTTTTGATTTATCTGAGAAAAGTTGTTGTCTTTTTTGAAAATTATTATTTCCAATTTCTCAAACGAACAATGCTTTTCTTATATGAGCTAAAATTTGAAGCCATTCTAGACATCCCAAATGTCCAGCACAAAGCAAAACATGGCTAGTCTGTGAACTTTATGGTCCTAGCATATGTACTGTAATGAGCATGTGGTAATGTCCATTGTTCATGTTCGCTTTTAATGAGAGTAAAAAATAAATAACTAGAGAAAAGGCTGATATATGTTCAAAAAATATCCAAGTGAAATTATGCTTCAGCCTACTACCAGCTATGCCTGGAGCCCAACCCAAGTTCACAAAACACAGTTATAATATACACCAAATAAAAATAAAAATGAAGATAAAAATAAAAAGAAAATAAAAAAGAGAGAAGAAAGAGAGGAGTGATAAACTCTCATTTTGAAAGAAGGTTCGTGATGAGTTCTTTCTGAAGTTACCTAGACCAAAGACACCATCAGATATTTTAATTACAATTATGATAAAGTAATAACAGAACCATGATGGAATGATGTTCAATTCAAAGCAAAGTGCCATCTCTAAATTTTGAACCAGTCAAAAATAGTTAAGATATATTTTGAGATTCAAGATAATGGATGATCGGTCCTATTTATAAAGAAACACATAGTACTTGGATAATCAAACACTAAATAAAACTGTATAATTGCTCAAGAATTGAACAAGGACTATATAAACTTAGTCTTATCTTTAAGAAAAAGGTGGACTGCATTTACAATCATTTCAACACAACTCACTTGTGTAGATAATTTGACGACGATAAGGGCATCTCCAGCAGCTGCAGCGACGTCAAAAGTGAAAGCAAAAGCTACCCTTTGTAGCTTCCCCACACTTCAGCAAATGCAATTCAAACGTGGTGAAGCAAAGAAAGTGGGAATTCCTTAAACGGGATTCTGACACTCATTTCTAACCATAAACGGGTTTCAAAAAATCATTTATGTTTTTTCCTTCTATAAATAAAAAAAACCCACAAACTTTTTTAATGAAAATATATTATGTTTAACTGCGAGAGTAGTGGGGGTTGTGGATGATTTTCTCTTATCTCCTCACGCTCAAAACTGATCTCCTGCAAGAGATGCTCTAACCAATAAAGACTGTTTACAGAGAACTAACCCAGCTAGTAAAAGAATAGAAAATACTGAAATTACTGTATTTTGTTTTTACACACGGCAATATTTTTCAATCAATTGTTTAATACATGGCTTTTACCTGTGTCTATATGATAAGAAACAGTTATTTCAACAAATCATTATCATTTTTTCATAAACACGCTATATGTAATACATACACATATCTATTAAAATACATCTAGATAACAATGAGATGGATGAAAACACTAAACATGTAAAACATACACGTATGTATGTTAAAATACATATAGATAACAATGGGATGGATATGTTTTGAACATACCTGGAAGCATCTTAGGACCAGAAAATGCGATCATTAATTGCATATTTGCTGCCACCCTCTAACCCTTCTCTATATACAAGGGTCCACTTTTCAAAAGTGCAATTCACAAAATCATAATATCCACCATGAAGAGAGAGTTTTCCTTCACTCACTTTCTTTTCTATCCATGGATAACCGAGCAAATTTAACAACGAACCGTTAATTGATTCCTGCAGGAGAAATGGCCTCTAGTGACTTATGACATACAGTGATAATAAAACTACCATGAATTCTAATGCAGGGAAAAACTGAATAATACAGCAACAAATGGGTGTAAATAAAAATGCAATAAAATAAAAAATGACAAATTCAGATTGGTTGTCCAAAATAAGAAATCTACCTTCTCACAATGTGCACATTGCTTATCAAAACTTAAATTTCCAACAGCTGCTTTGGTACTTAATCTAGCGCTCTTTGCAATTGAAACCCAGTCTCCAATAAAGCTCCTAACAAATGTATAAAAATGAGGTAATGAGGTTTCGTTCTATGTAGAATGAAGCAGGATCATTAACTCTGCTCAAATGTTTCTCTATTTTTTAAATCATG
Organism: Allium cepa; assembly: GCA_030765085.1. NCBI lineage: Eukaryota > Viridiplantae > Streptophyta > Magnoliopsida > Asparagales > Amaryllidaceae > Allium > Allium cepa. The sequence goes on from CM060932.1 coordinate 380,844,406, forward strand.
ACAGAAAAGGACTTAGTACTCTGAATTCAACCAATAGGTCAACAAGTGATAATACCCACTGTAACAGTGAACAAATATAATTTATATTTGAAATATTTTACCAGGACTTCTCTTTATCTTTCTCACTCATTAATGCACGAATTCCCCCACAGCGGCTATGGCCCACAACCAATATATTAGGTACCTGACAATGGCAATACACGTTACTTTTTTACTTTCTATTGGTGATATTGAGATAAAATATGAATTATAAGATGTTAAATATGTCATGATAATAATTTAGATATTCACCTCAAGGCTATTCACAGCAAACTCAAGTGCTGCAGTAGTTTCTGAAGCCCCATGCTGCGAAGACAAATAATTAAATTTTTATCTTAAAATATGATGACAAAAATCTTCAATAAATAAGAGGTAGAATATAACTGGCACCTGGAATGGAGGTACCAAATTTGCTATATTTCGAAGAGTGAATGCTTCTCCTGGCTGAAACCCTAGGATTTTGGAAGGACAAACCCTGGAGTCTGCACAAGCTATCACCATGAACTGTAGATAATTAACCAACTCTTGTTAGCATCAACATCAAAAGACTAACTTGATGAATGATATCATGAACAAGACAGAGAAAGTGGATAGAAATAAAGGCCAACACATGATTACAAGGCTTTTTACATCACATTATCACCTTAGGAGCTTGACCTTCAGCAAGAGTTTCATAGTGGATCCTATTTTCCCTGCATGTTATATAACCATGATCAGCTCAATAAACATGTTATCAAATTGACAAGGCAATGCCAGTTAACTGCTTATACATACAAGAAGTTTTCCTTTTTGAAATTTAGGAATCTATGTTTCAAAGCAGCAAATGGATCTTCTTGACCACATTCATTTGCATATAGAGTCTGCTTTTCTTCATGATCTTTGAGCTCCCTATTTGGTCCACAATACGCTTTTGCAGTTTCTTTTAGTGAAGAACGATTTTCCCTGCAAACAGCGATGAGTTTGTGCCATTTTGATTACTATAACAGATATTAAGAGTGCAGCTGGGTAAAAATACAATACCCTTATCAATGCAAGATCACACAACACATTAACTTAGTCAAGCTGGGTTGTTTTATAATTTATATCCCAACTCTGACTCATAAGTACATTGTGCAGTGTCTAAACTGTATCTAAAAATTCATATCAGACATGCAGATTGATTTATATTTTTTTGAGTACCAGCAGGTTCAGGTCCTGTACAGTTAAAGGAACATTACATTTCATGAGTGAAGAGATTTTTGAATACTATGTATAGAGTAAATGCATATATGTTAGATGACAGTTTCTTTTCTTTTCTTTTTTTGTTTCCTTCTTGATGGCAAAGAGTGATACTTAAGCAGCACTCATTTTGGTGTCTGGGTGATCGAACCCAATACCTCTGGAACCACAATCTAAAGATCTTACCACTTAAGCTAGTGGTCCTTGATAATTAGATGACTGTTATTAGCAGCAAACCATAATAATGATAATGACAATCAACTAAAAAAATTCAAATCAAAACCTTACAGGAATGGAAAGCGTATTGGGAATTAAACTTGACTGGAACATTGCTTTGCTATCCATATTCAGATGTTTTATGAAATTAAACCTCGCATCAATTAGATTTCAGCTTGCTTTACGAGTACAATAAAATTGAGAATTAAACCTCACATCAATTATATTTAAATTTCAAAAAAAGGGGGGGAAAGTGTAATCTTTTATCTCCTTTCATTTAAAATGAAATACCACTAATATAATAATGTTTAATAACATTTGAGCTCGTCTTACAAGTAGAATAATTATGCATAACAAATTATGAAGCAGTCTTGATGTCGTGAAAGAAAATAAACAATATTTGTTTAACTGATGGCTTGGTGGTAAGGAACGAGGATGAGAAACACCCAGCGGGTACAAAGGCATGTTGAATTATATGAACACTTCAACAGTTCACTTTGCAAACAAACTGAGCCAGAAGCATGCACACATGGAAGGGAAAGTACATAAATAGTTCATTTTATGTTTGATTTTTTTAAGACAAAGGAGTTCTATCACTACATAATTAAAAAGTTGACTCGTGTTTAACAAAATCTAGCTATTAACCAATTGTGAAGAAATTGAATTTGCTGTCCGACTACTAATAATAGGAATTTTATCCTCTCTTCTGATATTTTAATTTCAAATCTCAATAGTTTAACACTTTTACAACTAATGACACTAGTCTGTAACTCATGCGTTGCACACGCAACAGTTGTAAAAGCAATGTATTCATAAATATTGATAAAAATAGAAACTATTTATGTAGTACATGATAAATATGTTGTCTTATCAATTATAAATCAAAATTTTTAACATTATTATGTATATAACATTTGTTAGGTGAATTATGTATTTTTATATTCGAACGAAAATTCTATTTTACCATTTTGTTAATAAGAATGTGATATACATATTGAAATTGACAGCTTTTAAAGATTTATTGGAAAAATTAATAATTATTATTTACTTGAATTTATTTAAATAGTTTATATTTAAGTATTAAATTAATTAATTTATTTAAATATATGGACTTAAATTCAAACTAATAAGTCGAATCGAAGAGAACATTTCGTTGTTAATATTATAAAAATGTAGGTATTTGAGTGCAAAACCATGAAAAGAATTAATAAACATTGTGTATAATTGTAAAAATAACAAATTGCTGATTTCGAAAAAAAATTAGGAGAAATTTAAAGAGGAAGGACAAAACTTCTATAATTAACTAACCAGAGGGTTAGAAGTTCTTCACCCTACTGTTATTTACGAGATTTTATGGGACGTGCAATGCACGTGCATATAAAAAATCTTTATAAAATTATAAAATTTAAATTTTTTATGTTATTTTGATAAAAAATTAATTAAAAAATTATAAATTTTTTTTGATACAGAGTTTCATATTTGTTACCTTATTTACTTCTAAAACTTACATTTGAAAATAAAGGTTAACAATTGTTTTTTGTGAGATTTGAATTTTTGATCTTTTCGTATTTCTGAAACTTCACGGTCGGATCAAAAAAATATGTTTCTATTCCAACAATTAATAAAGATTTAGTAGATAATTGTTGAGATAAAAAAAATATTAAAGTTGTTTTCAACGTTTACGTATACAATTTTATGTCATTTGTATTTTCTTATGACTGAATATATAAAAAATTAAAAAAATCAATTTTTGTTAATATAAATATGATATTGTTAACCCGGTTTTTAGCAAAGCAGATTCCAACTGAATTTAAAAGGTCAAAGCAAAGGCATAATGATTCGCGAACTTAGAAACTCCCAGAGAAAGGCTACAGATTTGAGCTCAGGAAGTTTGGTTGAAAAGTTGGCTAAGTCTTTAACTCACCCTCGAGTTAAGGCCTTAAGTCGGACCCTCGAGTTAAGGATTTCAACGAGTTAAGGATTTTGACGAGTAAAGGATTTTGGTGAATTAAGGATTTGAGGTGGTACCGAGTTAACACTAAAGCATCTTCAACTGGACACAGAAGATTGAGATGGAGATGAAACGACTTGAAATATGACATGTACACTTAGAAAAACATAAGGAATGACTTAAAATTTTTGGAATGGTTTGGCCCAACCAATTAAAATTAACCCTGAGTTAAGGACCTTAACTCGTCCTCGAGTTAAGGAACATCGAGACGGAATAGAATAACTTAAAATTTGACGAGAGCACTTAAAAAAGGAAAAAGGAGGACGTTGGAAAGTTTCACCGTGATTGGGGCAAGCACCTAAACTCAACCCCCACTTAAAGACCTTCACTTGGCACGAGTTTATAATTTGAGTCAGATCGGCCTGGATCTTCTGGTATGACTTTGCGCTATTTCGTGGACTTCATTGCTATTGGACCTTTGACTCTATACTGCAAGATTCATCTATAAATACCAACCTACATGCTACCAGAAAAGGATCATCTTCTCTCTGTTGGATTTCCATTAACACTCTTGGACTTTGAGTTTCGATTACAATTTCTTCACTTCTATTCTCCCCAAATAACATTCTTAACTCCATTATAAATCTAGGATCCACTAGATTATGGCAATATCGGATCTAAGTAGTTGTAATCCAGAGAGAGAACAGCTAATAAAATAAATTGAAGTGAACGTAGGTTGGAGATTATGCTGAATCACTATAAAATTTATGTATGTTCTTGTCTACTTTTTCCCTTTTACTTTTATCTGAATTGGTATTTTCATCTTGATTTTGGATGTTGATCCTTTTTTGGGTTAATATTTTGGTGCTTTCACGGAGAACGGAGCTAGATCTGAAGACTAGAACTTGAATCAGTGATTTGAAGAAGATGAAGATGTCTAACAACAAATGTAACGATCCAGAATTTTAGTCGTTTGAATTTGAAATATTTAATTTACTTAAATATTGAAAAGTTATTCTTATAAGTTAAATAACTTGGATTTCAAATATAACGATTTATTTGATAATTTTATTGTCAAGCTTAATCTTTGAAATTGCTTAAATAATTGAATCTTAAATTTAATATGAATGAAAACGATTTCGAAAGTTGATTTAAATTCTAATTAAATTAAAATGAAGATAATAGACCTTTAAATTTAATATACAAGTGAATAAACAGAAACTGGAAATTTACTTGTTTTACTTAACGTGTAAAAATAATCTTTTATGGCACTGTCTCGGATTTCGACGAAGCTAATTTCATTGGATCCGCGATAATAAATTATTATACGCTATCGAATTTCGTGACGATTGCACGTATCATTTGGTCGTGCGATTTCGAGACGCATAGAAATTAATTAAAGGAATTTATTTAATATAATTCGATTTTGAAAAGCTATCTTCTGAACATGATGGAATTGGCAACCGATATATATTCCATTGTGTTCGAGATAGGGATATAGCATATAGAACGTCAGACGGCACGTTTCGTTTGGAGTTCGAAATTTTCACGGATAAATAGTGTCACGCGAAATTTTCCATAAATAGACCTCAACTCGTTTCATTTTGCAAAACCTAACCCTAAAAGATATTTCAGCCGCCATTAAACTCCACCATGCAATGGCTGACGTTGATCGGAACCTCTAGAGGCGAAATTAGCCAACGACTTCAACTAGATAAATGTAGAGCATAATCATACGAAGCTAATGTACGGTTGGATCGACCAATGGTCGACGAAGCGGCGGTGAATCGCATCCGTTCGCTGCAGTTTTTTATAGGTTCGGCGGAGTTTTTTTGGCACGTACGCACGCGGTTATAGCGCAGGTGGGCGCGGCTCAAGGCGCTGAGGCGGGTAAGGGCAAGCAACAGTCAGGTGATGTGGCCGAGCGAGGCTCTGATGATCGATGCGAACAAAGAAAAAAATAAACCGTAGCACGCGTGGGCCTGGGATGGATTAGCACGTGATGGAAGAAAGGTTAAGTATTTAAATTATATTAATTTTAGTTAATTAAATTTTAATGTTATCGAACGTTAAATAATTCATAACTTGTTCGTACGAAATCCATTTCAAGCGCGACAAGTTGCGTTGCATTCGTATCAACGAGCACTACGTTATGTAGTTGGATTGGACGAATACAAAGCTGATTGGAATTTTGGATTAAAATTGGACGTTCGTTCAATTTTAATTCAAAACGAACGTTCTGGCAACTATTAAAATAAATGTGAGTTAATCTCACCTTTTTTATTAACCAAAAATATTTTTAGTCCATAAAAATTATCTATTGGATGTTTGGATATTTATTATTGACAGTTATTGACTATTTGGATAATTTGCTAATTATTATTAGTTGGATTGGATATATTATCCCCTATTGGAGCGGAAGAGACCATATTACGTTCCCGTGTAAGAGCGGATGACCCTTATATACGAATCCACCTCGAAGCGGGTTGATTTATATTTTTATGATTAAATACTGTATATGATGCAGGGGGACGGGTTGGAGGGATTTAACAGGATTATTCACAATGTTAATTTTATTTTCATATATAGTGATATATGACTAGTTGAATGTCATATTCATGATATGCGTATGATTTTGCTTAATTAGTGCTTTAGTAGCACTGGGCCTTAATTCTGGTATTTTGAAATACTGAAAATGATGATTTTGATGTGAAAAGAATTTTGAAGTGACTATTGAAAGTATATATGTTTAATGATTTTTAAATTATTAAAAGAATGGATTTGTTTTTAAACAAATAAAAAGTAATATTTTTGATGTTATAAAAGTATAGTTTTGAGAAATACTTTGATTTGGGATTTTTGAATAAATTTATAAAAAGGATTTATAGAGGCAATATTTTATAAAAAAAGAAATAGATTTATAATCGGAATTTATAAATATTTGTACATGGATTTGAAATTTGTTGCGTAAATGGATTTATAAATAAATTTTATTAAAAAGGAAATGGATTTATAAGTGGATTTTGATAGTAAAATTAGTTTTATAAAAGAATGGATTTATAAGTAGAACTTTGTAAATAAAGGAATTTTATAATATAGAAGTTTTATTAAATCGACAGGAGATTTATAAAAATAGGTTTATATATATGGGAATGATTGAGTTGAAGATTAAGTATGGACTTGTATCAAGGAAATAGGTTATGTTCTAAAAGTAGGTCTCATATTAATATTGTCCAAAGTTGTTTGTTAATATTTAAATATTTTTAAGGGTTAATTATTTAAATTATTAATATGGTTTGAAATTAATAGTGATAATTATTAATAAATTTTGACAATTTATTATTATTATCTATATAGTAAGATTAACGATTGTTTTATCCATAATGGTTTGAATTATTAGTTATTATTTTTAAGAGGTTAAAAGAATAATATTTATTTATTTATTTATGATGGTTTCGATATTCATAAATATAGTTTTATAAACGAACTTGATTTTTTATACGAGGAGCCTATAAAATGGTTTGAAGATTTAAGGAAGATTTTTACAAGGTAAAGGGGTTTATGAATATATGGATATTTATAACGAATTTTAGAAATGGGTTTGTAGATTTATAAAAAAGAATTTATAAATAGTTGCATGGTTTTAGAAGGGTATAGAATGACTTGAGAAATAATTTATAAATGGTTTATAAATAGTTATAGAAATTTATAATGGAGTTTGCAAATGATTTTCGAATTTGGTAAAAGGTAGATCTTTTTCCAAGTTTGGTAGATATACTTATACCGATGAGATAAATATATGAATATTTTCTAAGTATTGCAAATATAGGGGTTTGTGAATATATCTTGGTAAAAGTATTTTGATACAAGCATTTACAAGATGGTTTTAATTGATGAAACATTAATTAAGGAGACTTAGTGTTGCTTGGTGCTTAACCAGATGTTGGTTTTCCTATGGAGTTAAATATCCGATTGAATGTTTGTTATTCGATAGTTAAATAACCTACTATCGAATTTGAATCCAAATGTAACCTTGGAAATATCTAGGAGAAACATATATGAGTTATATGGCATATCCATCTCCGATGATGTTGTATTGTGTGTGTAAATCTTGTTTCGTTCTTTTAGGAAAATGATAAGGAAATCCGTCCACTTATGGTCAGAAGGTAATCTTCGATCTTATCTTTGACTGTTTATTTCCTAAAGAACCGAAGTTGAGTTTACCGAAAACTGTCAAGTGTTGTGTCGAAGAGACCGGGATCGGATCTGTTATCCAAAAACCACTTCGATCCAACTTATGCGTTTCGAAGTGAAAACATCTTGAAGATGATGGAATCGAAGATGGAGTTCTCAAGCGTTTCGTTCAGTACCAGAACGAACTTGTATGAATGAATGCTGGTATTGCATAGGTTGCCTGGAGGCAATATTAGCAATCCAAGATGGTCTGCTAGATGGAAATGGTAAGAGCGTGGCCTCTTCGAGCCTCACACCCGGGAAATGTATAAAGCAGGGACATGCGACAGGGCTAAGTGGGTTGCACCCAAGTAGGGTGTGATCATCCCATGTCTATAGTGGTATTCATGTATGCTTCAGGATCTCATTGTGTGGTTGTGATTGCAACCAAGGGATGATCACATTCGGTGCTACTCGAAAGGGGGTAGTGCTGGTCCTGAGTAGCAGAGATGAGCCTCTCGTATACTTGATCTAAAGGTATACAGATTCGGTGGGTAGACCCTTTCCTTTTTATAGTTGGAATCCATTATCCAATACAAGCCTTGGATTTTGGTTGTAGAACCTAGTATGTTGGAATTTAATTAATGTAACAATTTCGGCTATGATTAATAAGTATTTGTATATTAGACATTATTATAATATCAGAGGATTTCATATGAAATGTTTTTGTTATCGTAAGGTAAAAACACGTTCGTGTTTATGTACAACATGGTCTTACGAGATACTTTTGATTTTCGAAAGGTTTTTATAACTTCTAAAATCCAGTTAGGTGTGTTTTCTCACGCTGGTTTCCAGACTGATTCGGGTGTTATTTTATTATAATACTCGGGTCAGACCGAACATATTTACAGATTGCTTTGGATGCATTGGAGCTCAAGAGACGAGTTGGGAGTCTTCAAGGCGTATACAAGTATATGTTTATTTTCTGCTGCTTTGTCAGTAAATTATCGGCAATTGTGAAGATATGTTGTTATAACTGTCCGGACTGATAATTATGATTGTTGTTGTACTCTGATGGATGTATGTATATAACAGTTTCATGTATATAACAGTTTCTCTTTTGTAAAGATCGTTGATATTATATTATATTTTGTTCCGCTGTGATTGTGAGATTTTATGTTGTTTTAGTTTCTTTTCACTTCTCTTCTTCTCTCTTCTTTCTTTCCCTTAACTATCCGTCTTTCCGTTTGATTTGAGTTGGATTGTATGGTTTATTGTCAGCATGAATTGTACGGAAAAGCGAGTCAATACACATGGAATCAGAGCTTAGATTGAGCGAATACCTAGGCTTTGATGGGAATTTACTCATTTGAGATAGGGTAAGCGATACCCTAAGATGAGTTTGAGTGTATATATATGAGCGCGTATTTGTTAGTGATTATAAAAATGTTTTATATTGTGTTAATTTATCTGTTAAGTGGCTTATGAATTTTGGTCGATATGTGAGATGTCATGATATTGATAGGGGTTTCTAAACGCTTAAACAAAGCAAACTGACATAGTATTTTTTTTAAAAGTGGGTAAATAAAATAATTTTATATATATAAAGGGATAATTTTTCAGAAATTATTATAAGCTATATATAGTGTGTTTGGATGTTAATGAATGATAATATTTGGTTATTATCATTTGTTGTTAGTTGTTATTGTTATAATCTAACAAAGACAAACATTTTAAAAATAGGTTATATAAGAGACTAAGTTTGTAAGTATAAATTATAGAATATTGATTACACTTAAATAATCAACAGTTTTGAAATGAATTTTATAAGTGAGATTTTACAAATATGATTTATAAACGTTATTTATAAATGAAATTGCCTAAGTATATTTATAAATATGATTTGTAAATAAAAAATTGATTTGTTAATAAATTTGGATTTAAAACAAGAGGTTGGAGAATTTAAATCTCATTGATTTTGAAAATTGTTTTCAAAGGTTTGGGAAAATAATAATAGTATTATTTTGAAAATATTAGAAATATTTTAAATGGAATTTAAAAGAAATAAAAAAGCACTGAACACACCACAGTCGCTAGAAAATAATTCCGGTGATGGCTGGAGCATCATCGACATTCCTTTTTGAGTTTCTCAGTGAGTAGTTGCTACTTGAGTAATTGACCATTAAAATTTTGTTTTGATAAATAAATTTGTTTTAGATTCCTGAAGTGTCATTTGATATATAAAGGAGTTATGTATATATATAATTTCAAAATGATTTGAAATAAAAGCAGATGTTTAAAAATCCTGAATATTTCTGCCTAAATGTTTTGAAAAACATAAGATAATAAGTTTTAAAACTATAGATTTTGAAAATAGTAAGTTAAAACAAATTTTAAATTTGTTGAATATAAATGTTAAGAAAAGTAAATTTGAAAATTTAATTATGAAATGAAATTTAACTTAAATAAATGAATTTTGAAATGAAATTTAACTAAGCAAAGTTAAATGAAATTGAAATTGAATTCGATTTGTAAAGAATTAATGAAATGAACTAATAAGATAAATTAGTGAAATGGAAATGAACTGGAGTTATAAAATGAAATTCAACTCAAGTTGTACAATGAATTGAATATGTTTGGAATGTTGTTTGCTAGAAATAAATAAAGTTGATTGTAGTAATGGAATAAATCGGTGAAGTGAACTAGTAAAATGAATTGATGTAAGTAATGAATTGAATTGAGCTAATGAAATGAATTAGTGAATTGAATATGGTTAAAATATTGTTTAATACAATTGACTGTGAACTTAAGTTGTGAAGTAAAAATAAACATTAGGTGTTGTGTAAAATGTTTATAAACTTAAATAATTTTATGGAATGGTTGATCAAGTGTTGTTAATATTAAAGGAAATATACTAAGTAAATTGTGTATGAAATGAAATGTTGTTAAACATAAATTGAATTTGAGTGAAGATTAATAAGTGAATATTAATAAATTGAATTTAAGTGAAATTAATATGAATAATTGAATTTGATTTTAAAATGAATGCGGATTAAATGAATGTAAAAGGAATTGAAAATAAATAAAAGAATTGGGAAATATAAAAGAGTGATATAATAAGAAACCAATTGGAAATAAATATGTAAGTTGTACGTATATTGTTTTATTCGCATAACTGTTTGATCAAGATTCGAGTATACGATTTCGAGGTGGTTTACACCGATCTGAATTAGGATTTTTCACTCGATTCTTGAAGGCAAACTATGGATATGTATTTTTGATTGATTCTGATATTCTTTATCATAGTATATGATTATGCAAGGAGAGTAGCAGTTTCAAATCAAGGAACCGAATCTGAGTCCGCACTAAGAGTGGTCGTGTGAACGATACTCGTTCAAAAGTGAAATTGTGTGATCGAGCGAGTGATCAAGTATGGTTTTGCGTACGGATGGTATATGTACATCGTACGGGCTTTAATAAATTTAATGTTGACATTGGAAAATGTAAATTTATATGGTTATAAATAAATTTGCGGGATATTAGTTGTTTGATGGTTTCTCTTATTGCATTTGCTGCATTTGCATATAGATATTGTATAGTCTATGTTATCTATTGATATTTCTTTCTATATGTTTGTTCTCATTGGTTGTTGAGTGATTAGTAGGTATGGATGGCGTATACTTGGCGTTTGGAGCTCGCTTTCGTATTATATTCATTGTATATGCTCGCTAATACAATAAAAGGTACATATCTCGGATTACATTTGCACTTTTTTCCTACGAGATGCCTCATCCTCGAAAATGATATGTATATTTGTGAATATATATAATCGAACAGCGCAAAGGAGACGGTGGCGAAATTTTCCGTAAATTTAAGGCGTTAGAAATTTTTGAGAAATTTTAGAAAAAAATTTATAACTTAAAATTTTGATTTTGGTTTTATCACTTGGAATAGTATTAGTTAATAACTATGAATGAATTTAAAGACTTAGAAAAGTTTTTATAAGAAGTTAAACGACTTAGAGGAAATTGGTAATTCATTTTAACTAATTATTTTTGAAAATTTAATGAGTTCGGGGCATTTTCTTTACTTGGTAATTTCGGGGACGAAATTCTTTAAATGGGAGAGAATGTAACGACCCGGAATTTTAGTCATTTTAATTTGGAATATTTAATTTATTTTAAATATTGGAAAGTTATTTTTATAAGTTAATAACTTGGATTACAAAAATAACGATTTATTTGATAATTTAATTGTTAAGCTTAATGTTTGAAATTGCTTAAATAATTGAATCTTGAATTTAATATGAATGAAAACGAATTCTAAAATTGATTTAAATTCTATTTAAATTAGAATGAAGATAATAAGCTTTTGAATTTAATTTAAAAGTGAATAAAAAGAAATTGAAAATTTACTTGTTTTAATTAACGTGTAAAAATAGTCTTTTTAGGCACTGTCTCATATTTCGACGAAACCAGTTTCATTGTATCCGTAATAGTGAATTATTATATGCTGTCGAATTTTGTGGCCATTGGACATATCGTTTGGTCGTGAGAGTTCGAACCGCGTAGAAATTAATTAAAGAAATTTATTCAAAATAATTCGATTTTGAAAAGCTATCTTCTGAATATGATGGAATTGGCTTCCGATATATATTCCATTGTGTTCGGGATAGAGGTATAACATATAGAACACCAGGAGGCACGCTTCATTTGGAGTTCGGAATTTTCACAGATGAATAGTGCCACATGAAATTTTCTATAAATAGACCTCAACTCCTTTCATTTTGCAAAACCGAACCTAAAAGATATTTAAGCCGCCATTAAACTTTACTAGAGAAATGTAGAGCATGATCATACGAAACTAATGTACAGTTGGATCGACGAATGGTCGACCGAGGCGGCGGCGAATCGCCTCCGTTCGCTGTAGTTTTTCATGGGTTCGGCGGAGTTATTTGTGGCGCATACACGTGCGGTTGTGGCGCAGGTGGGCGTGGCTCTAAGCGCGGAGGCAGGTCAGGCCGAGCGGTGGTCAGGCGACGTGGCTGGGCGAGGCTCTGATGATCGACGTGAATGAAGAACAAAAAAGAAACTGAATAGCGCGCGGGCCTGGGATGGATTAGCGCATGATGGAAGAAAGGTTAAGAATTTCAATTGTATTAAGTTTAGTTAATTGAATTTTAATGTTATCGAACGTTAAATAATTCCTAACTTAATCGTACAAGGTCCGTTTCGAGCGCGACAAGTTGTGTTGCATTTGTATCAGCGAGCGCTATGGAGTTGGATTGGACGAATTCGGAGCTAAATGGAATTTTGGATTAAAATTGGACATTCGTTCAATTTTAATTCAAAACGATTTTTTTGACAACTATTAAAATCAATGTGAGTTACTCTCACCTTTTTGATTAACCGGAAATATTTAAAAATTATCTATTGCATGTTTGGATATTTATTATTGATAGTTATTGACTGTTTGAATAATTTTCTAATTATTATTAGTTGGATTGGATATATTCTCGTCTATTGAAGTGGATCAGACCCTATTACGTTCTCGTGTAAGAGTGGATGACCCTTGTATATGAATCTCACCTTCAAGCGATTGATTTATATTTTTATGATTATACTGTATGTGATGTAGGGGGACGGCTTAGAGGGATCAAACAGGATTCCTCACAATGTTGATTTTATTTTCATATATAGTGATATATGACTGGTTGAATGTCATATTGATGACATGGATATGATTTTGCTTAATTAGTGCTTTAGTAGCGTTGGGCCTTAATTTTGGTATTTTGAAATACTAAAAATGATGATTTTGATGTAAAAAAAATTTCGAAGTGATTTTTGAAAGTATATACATTTAATGATTTTTAAATTATTAAAAGCAATGGATTTGTTTTTAAACAAATGAAAACTTATGATTTTTGATGTTATAAAAGTATAGTTTTGAGAAATACTTTGATTTGGGATTTTTGAATAAGTTTATAAAAAGGATTTATAGAGGCAATATTTTATAAATAAAGAAATAGATTTATAATTGGAAGTTATAAATATTTTGTAAATGGATTTGAAGTTTGTCGGGTAAATGGATTTATAAATGGATTTTATAAATAAATTTGATTAATAAAGAAATGGAGTTATAAGTGGATTTTGATAATAAAATTAGTTTTATAAAATAATGAATTTATAAATAGAACTTTGTAAATAAAGGAATTTTATAAAATAGAAGTTTTATAAAATCGAAAGAAGATTTATAGAAATAGTTTTATAAATATGGGAATGATTGAGTTGAAGATTTAAGTATTGATTTGTATCGAGGAAATAGGTTATGTTCCAAAAGTAGGTTACTCATATTAATATTGTTTAAAGTTGTTTATTAATGTTTAAATTTTGAAGGGTTAATTATTTAAATTATTAATATGGTTTGAAATTAATAGTGATAATTATTAATAATATTTTGGCAATTTATTATTATTGTCTATATGGTAAAGATTAACGATTGTTTTATCCATAATGGTTTAAATTATTAGTTATTATTTTTAAGAGGTTAAAAGAATAATATTTATTTATTTATGATGGTTTCAATATTTATAAATTGAGTTTTATACACGAATTTGGATTTTTGTAAGAGGAGCTTATAAAATGGTTTGAAGATTTAAAAGAAAAATTTTACAAGGTAAAGGGGTTTATGAATATATGGATATTTATAACGAATTTTAGAAATGGGTTTGTAGATCTATAAAAAGGAATTTATAAATAATTGCATGGTTTTAGAAGGGTATAAAAATGACTTGAGAAATAATTTATAAATGGTTTATAAGTTATAGAAATTTATAATGGAGTTTACAAATGATTTTCGAATTTGGTAAAAGGGATATCTTTCTCAGAGTTTGGTAAATATACTTACACCACTGAGATAAGTACATGGATATTATCTAAGTATTGAAAATATAGAGGTTTGTGAATATATCTTTGTAAAAGTCTTTTGATACAAGCATTTACAAAATGGTTTTAATTGATGAAAAGATTAATTAAGGAGGCTTAGTGTTGCTTGGTGCTTAACCAAATGTTGGTTTTCCTATGGAATTAAATTCCTGATTGAATGTTTGTTATTCGATAGTTAAATAACCGACTACTTAATTTAGACTCAAATGTGACTTTGAAAATATCTAGAAGAAACACGTGGGTTACATGGCACAGTCATCTCCGGTGATGTACTGTGTATGTAAATCTCGTTTCGTTCTTCTAGGACAATGATAAGGAAATTTTCCACTTATAGTTAGGAGGTGATCTGCGATCTTATATTTGAATGTTTATTTCCTAAAGAATCGGGGTTGAGTTTACCGCAAACTGTCAAATGTTGTTTCGAAGAGATAGAGATCGGATCTGTTATCCGAAAACCACTTCAATCCAGCTTATGCGTTTCGAAGTGAAGAAATTTTGAAGATGATGGAATTGGAGACGGAGTTCTCAAGCGTTTTGTTCATTCTCAGAACGAACTTGTATGGATGAATGATGGTATTGCATTGGTTGCCTGAAGGGCAGTATTTGCAATCCAAGATGGTCTACTACGAGGAAATGATAAGAGCATGGCCTCTTCGAGACTCACATCCGGGAAATGAATAAAGCAGGGACATACGGCAGGGCTAAGTGGGTTGCACCCAAGTAGGGTATGATCATCCCAAGTCTAGAGCGATATTTATGTATGCTTTGGGATCCTATTGTGCGGTTGTTGATTGCAACCAAGAGATGATCATATTCAGTGCTACTCGAGAAGGGGGTAGTGATGGTCCTGAGTAGCAGAGGTGCAACGTGTTGCAGCCTCCCGTACACTTGATCTAGAGATGTACGGATTCGGTAGGTAGACCATTACTCTTTCATAGTTGGAATGCATCATCCAATACGAGCCTTCGGTTTTGATTGTAGAACCTAGTATGTTGGAATTTAATTAATGTAACAATTTCGGTTACAATTAATAAACATAAGTATTTGTATATTAAACATTATTATAATATCAGAGGATTTTATATGAAATGTTTTGGTTATCGTAAGGTAAAAACTCATCCTTGTTTAAGTGCAACGTAGTCTTACGAGATACTTCTAATTTTCGAAAGGTTTCTATAACTTTTAAAATCCAGTTGGATGTGTTTTCTACGATGGTTTTCCAAAATGACTCGGGTATTATTTTATTATAACGCACGGGTCAGACCGAGCATATTTACATATTGTTTTGGATGCATTGGAGCTCAAGAGACGAGCTGGAGGTCTTCAAGGCATATACATGTATATGTTTATTTTCCGCTGCTTTGTTTTTAAAATTATCAGCAGTTGTAAGATAGGTTGTTATAATTGTCCAGGTTGATAATTGTGATTGTCGTTGTACTCTGATGGATGTATGTATATAACAATTTCTCTTTTGTAAAGATCATTAATATTATATTATATTTTGTTTTGCTACTATTGTGAGATTCTATGTTGTTTTAGTTTTTTTCTCTTCTCTTTTTCTCTCTTCTTTCATTCTCTTATCTATCCGTCTTTCCATTTGATTTGAGCTGGACATGTGTGCTTTATTCATTATTGTCAGCTTGAATTGTGTAGAAAAGCGGGTTGTTACAGCAGAACTAAGATTGAAGGAAGTCAACCTGAGCCTGAGGGTGAGCAGAAGGTGTCATTAAATTCTAATCAATCCATCCACGTAACCAGAGAAAACATGGAAAGAATGATGAAAGAAATGCAAGATAGAATAACAGCTTGACTACGGGAAATGTTAGAGGGATTTCTTAGAAGGATAGATCAACAACGAACGGCCAGAGCAACTGGAACTCAAAACAAAAGACCAGAAACCAATGCAAGAGAATCTGGAGATAGAGCAAAGTAAGCTGGAATAATGCTCCCATGACTCAAGGGCACAATCGATTTGGATTTAGGATGAGCTTTGATGCCTGGAACAGGCGATGCTGGAGCCAAAGTGGCAAATCTAACTACAAATACATGATAGCACAAGATGGAGCCAGAAGCCTACCATTGGAATAAGGGGCGGAATGAAGTTATGGATCAGAGACTTCCATTGGATGACACCTCATGATCCAGATGGATTGGAGTCGGGTTCGATTCTTTTACCCTGACTTTAAATAAATGATGCAATATAACAGCCCCTAGGCACACTTTGAGTTGAATGCCTGAGATGATAATTTAGGACAATAATAACCCCAGATCACTTAAACGTGCACAAAATCTAGATTGGTCCATAGTCACGCTCTAATTCAGATGTCTGGGGTGGTCGCTCAGGATAATAATAACCCCTGAACACTGACGCTCTAATTCAGATGTCTGGGGTGGTCGCTTCGCTTAGTGTCACTAAAACGTCGCTTAAGCGTCATCTAAGCTCCACTTAGTATTTTCGCATGTCAACCCGCCTTTTCGCAAGGCCGTAGACATGCGGATTTAACTAAAATCGACTGGTCGAGAGTGGGATACTATGGATTTGAGCCTGGATGGATAGACGGTCAGTCAGGGATGGTTCGGTATGTATAGCTCGGTCAAAGGAGGGAAGACCATGTCGTTTAGTATCACTAGGAACGAGATGCAGGTCATGATGAATTCCATGCAGGAGCAATTGATGAAAAGGCAAGAGGAAATGATGTAGGCATTTTTCAAACAATTTGGACAAGCAGAAACTATAGGAGCTCAGATCCATGGAGCTGGATCAGAAGGACTCAACCGGCAAGTAGATGGAGTGGTTCAGTAGGGGGGCCCAATCAGCAAACAACTATCAATCTGGATGGACCTAGACTTGGGGGCATGCCACCAGGTAATGCTGGACCAACCCATGAAGGGATACCAAATGACGCTGCGCAGCCCGGCGCCAACAAGAATACAGGAATGCGTGACGAGGAGTATGTACCGGAATTCACTCAAGGACTTGGAGGGCACTTAGGAAATGTAGATGGAGGGAAACCCTTGGCAAGTAACAATGATTGGTGGACATCATCAGACGAACTATTCGTGGAGGTCTGACAAACAAGGATTTGGAGAGAGTAAACAAAAGTCTGTTTACCCGTAACATTAGAATGGCTAAGAATCCTCCTGATTTCAATACCCACTTGGAAGTATACAACGTTAAGACGGATCCCACTGACCACTTGATGAGATACACAGGGCATATGGAAGTGCTGGGGCATCAGAGGAGGTTATGTCTCGGTGTTTCCCCTGTACTTGACCGATATAGCTATTTTGAGGTTCAGACAGCTAGAGTATGGATCTATTGAAACATGGACAGAATTGATGGATAAGTTCTTGAGACAGTTTCGAGTTCGCATAAAAAAGCCAAAGAATGTGATGACACTAACGTCAGTTAAGCAGAGGGCGGATGAATCGCTCAAGACTTTCTTAACTCGGTTTAATGCAGCAGTTGATTCGGTGGATCGACCGGATCCATCAATGGCTCTAATGGCGGCGGTGTCGGAATTCGGAGATAATTCAGATTTTAAAGTATCGTTGATACGAGACCCACCAATGGATCTCGGGGAATTCCTTCACGGAGCTGAGAGATTTCTTCGACAAGATGATGCATGTTTGGATATGAGGTCAAAGAAAGTAAACATGGTTAAGAATAGAGAACCGTCCTGTGAAAGCTCGCTCAAAGATAAAGATAAGGGAAGAGGAAGCGCTAGGGAGAACCAAAATTCTCCACTTACACAGAATTGAATGAGACATTGGAACTGATATAATTGGATACTCGGGATCGCCTTACTTATCGAAGGCCGACAAGAAGGAAACCTTCAGAACGCGAAAGGGCGTCAGGAAGGCACCGTCTCTTTCATGACTTGGGCAGGCATGATATTAACAGCTGCTAAAGGATATAATCGAGGAGCATGTAAGAAATGGTCAGTTGCGGCAATTTGTCGGAACTCGGAATGCGGCGGTGGAACAGGAGCAGCCACCGCCTACCTTGAATGACGATGGCACGTGGCCCAGAAATGGTGACCGGTTCGTCATCAACTAATCGTGATGGTTTGGGATAAGTAACAAACTCCGGACAAATGGCTAAATCACTTACTCATGTACGGGGTTGGAGACAACTCTTAGGCATGCTCTGAGATGCTGGTTTACCGAGACGCTCTGGTTTGTGAAATCTGTTTTTTCCTTTTGGCTTGGACATTTGTTTTTTATGCTTTGGTTTTGGAGTTCGGTTTGCACTCTCGGTTTTGCTGGTTTCTTGGTTTGGATTTTAGTTTGGATGCTTAATTTTTGATTTGGATTTTTGATATGGATTTCTGTTTTTCTGGTTCGAATATGGGTTTCAGATTCAATTTTGATCGACTTTTATCTGGTTTTTGGCTAAAAGGTCGTCGAGTATGAACTATGCTCGGTAAGGGTCCGGAGAGACCAGGATTTGTCCTAAGACTTAGACCACATATTATCTATCGGTTTTACTATTTCAAGTCGTCGAGTATGACTATGCTCGGCAAGGGTCCGGTAAGGGTCCGGAACGATCAGGATTCGGCTTAGAACTTAAGCCACGACATTACTCAACGTTCAGGACACTGAAGCAGGAACACTATGGCATTACTTGACATAGGTCGTTAGGTGCAGGTTGCGCTTGGAAAGAACCCAGAGAGATTACGGATTTGGATATTGGCTATAAACATCTAAGGATTTAGGCATGGACCCGGAGCGGTCCCAGATTTGGATATCGACCCGGAGAGGTCACGGATGTGGCTATTGGTTATTGGATATGGATGGATTAGAACTCGGTTGTCGGGTTCGGACGGATGTGGAATTGGATAAAGATTTGATTACTGGATAAGAATCGTATATCAACTCGGAGCAGTCATAGATTTGGATAAGAATACGGCAATGACACTTAGATAAAATGGATTGGATTATGAATCGGAAGGTATGACTATGGATAACATATGGACTTCGGATATCGGATTTGAGACTATTTAAAGCACACCTTCCAATAGCAAGGCATGTTCTGGGGGCAAATTTTAACCCGCCTTTTGGCAAGGCCGTAGACAGGTGGATTTAACTAAAATCGACTGCTCGTTTGTCGAAACTTGAATACTATGGGTTTAAGCCAGTTGGATGGATAGACGGTCCGTCAAGGATGGTTCATGTATGGCTCGGTCAAAGGAGGAAAGACCGTGTCGTTTGGTCGAGGTATGAAGGATAAGGCGGGTCGAATATATGGCTTGGCTTAGGTGGTTCAGCAGATGTCGCTCGGTCAAGGAAGAAAGGTGACGTTGTTCGGTCATAACGAGTGGGTCGGCATCATGTGTGGATCGGCAATTATGGTTGGCTCCGAGATGGACTCGAGTCATTATAGGGAGGTCTCTGGGTCGGCTATGGTGAAACCAGCATAGGGGCATTGGTGGGTCGGCCAAGGTAGTTCAGTCGGGCCAGGTTCGGCATTGGAGTGGGATTGGCATTAGAATGGATCGGCATTGGAGTGGGTTCGTTAAAGTAGGTCGGCATGTTAGAGCTTGACTCTGGATCGACCTTCGTACTAGCTTCGGTTCGGCTATGAAGGCATGGAATCGGTTGTAGGAAACAAAAGGGGTTCGGCATACCGAAAGTACTTGGGATCGGCATAATGTAGTGGTTCGGCCTCAAGGGAATTGGGACATGTGGGTCGGCCCTAGTTCAGTCGGCATCAGGGTCGGCATATGTGGCTCGGTGGATGTGGATCGGCATGCCTGGGTCGGTCGTGTCTGGTTCGGCTATAGCCTTGTTGAGTCCGGACTACTCAAGAAGCCCAGTAACTCGGGTTTTGCCTATAAATACAGCGGGCGAGGCTTCAGAAAAGAGATCTTCATTTTGTTTCCCTTCTTCTTCCTTATTAAGGCTACTCTGCCATTGTTGCTTTAAAAACTCTAGATTGTAACTGTAATTGATTCGAATATCAATAGAAAGAAATTTTTTGGAGTGGATGTAGGCCGGAGTTAGCCGAACCACTATAAATCTTCTGTTATTATTGCATTCTTTTTAATTTTTACTATTCTTCATATTTATACTCTCTACATACATTCTATCTGTAATCAGTGACTATGATTGGATGCTTTCATTTACGTTTGGGTGTTAGTGACCAATTTTGACGCTAACATAGCATAATACGTTATTCGTATCAAAATAAATTTAAGCAAAGAGATTATATTAAGTGTATAATCTTTGTTTGCATAAATTGATCGCGGAAAATTAAACTTTACTTTGAAGTTAACATATAAGCTCATAGGTTGCAAAAGATAGATTTGGTTTTCGCTATTCATCAAAAGTAAGCATACTCGAGTTGAGTACAAACTATGCACATGCATTTCAATAAAATTTATTGCTTTTCAAAAAATTAAGCATTGTTCATGCATTTAGCGATTAAGTGATGCTTAAGCACATTTTCATAACATTAGTTAATAGATGTCTTTTGTTAGAGATCCTGCGAACCCTTTAACTTATATTTTCATATAATGAGAAAACTTTCGTTTGAAGTTTTTGATTTTATGCAACACCCCATAAAATTGTGCATTAGGGAGCGATATTTTGGACAAAACTCGTGTCTATATTTACATAATTTTTTAGCACGTTCTTCTAATTACTCATTCTGCTCTCCATCATTCCCACTTAATTATTCCTCTTCATCGTTCCAATCACAAGTTCTTAAAGAAATCCACATGATTTTTACCTCACTTTCTCCTATTATTTCTAACCAAAATCTTAGTTTATTGCAGGATTTGCCCATTTTTCCTTGATTGTTGGGATCGAAATAAATTTGTGCATTGTTTGGTGAATCATCAATTCAAGTATTATTATTTTTATTTCAATACAAGATATGTTTCTTTTTCATTTTGGTTAAGTAACTAGAAGCTCAGTATGGTGGTGTAGATCTAATGATGTGTTAATATTTGAAGGCGTCCCGTCCGGTTCAAGCTATTGTATAAAATTAATGTTTTAATTGAGATTGGATGCGATTCATTATTTAATAGAATGGATGGTTTTTCATAAGTTTCTGATTATTGCTGCAATCATCAATTAATGGTGCCATGATATAGAAAATTGTATTAATTTAACTATATATTTTTTTAATTAGACAATCAGACAACTAAAATAACTAGAGAGGACACATAATATAATTAATAATATAATTAATAGTCATACTAAAAGGAATTGACTAAAAGCATTAATTGTTATAATATTAATCAATTTTAATTAGATTCAGACTAATTAGATAATTAATTGAAACTAATTATTCTTATTTCAAATTCAATCAAAATCATAGAATCAGCTGATTAATTATAACTAATTTGAGAATTAATTATATTTTAATCTATTACATATTGATTCTTTTTAATGTATTCTATGGTTGAATGGATTTTATTTTGAACTAATTTATGTGAAACTTATTGATTGAAGTATCTATTGTTAATATAATCATTATGTTAATTATTATGTTTGATATGCACTAGGCATGACGTGAACATGATGGATTTTCTAGGTCTTGGTATATAGTATATATCCATTGTTGCTCAAACTTTAATTTTAGTTGATCATATGTTCATTGCTTGGTTTTTGAAATGTTGAAGGGTTATATATGATCACTACATAGCAATTGTTGATGTGATATTAAACATGAAAGTGGTGCGAAACATCATCATAATTGTGGTCAAGCTCAAATTTGCACATGTGCAACGCAGGTGCATTTGTACTAATATAACATAAATCACATCTTTTTATAGAAAAAAGGACATAACCATTAAATCATTTTTTACTCCAACATACTTCATGTCTATTTTATATGAACTACAAAATTCATTATAATTAGAAACTAATTTGCATTTCCTTTAGAACTGACTTCCACTGTATTCAAAATTGACTTCAACTATATTAAATTGACTTGCATTAAGTCAAAATTGATTTGCCTTATATTAAATTCGTTTGTAATACTAAAATTCATTTGCATAGTTTTAAAAATTAGCATCACTGTATTAAAATTAAGTTGCACTATATTAAAGTTGACGTTGTATAAAAAATATGATTGCTGTCTTAAAAATTGATTTACAATAGAGTAATTAAATTAAATTTCAATATTATCACCGTATATATATCAAAATCGCAACTCCAACAATAAATTAAATTATATTGCTCTCAAAATTGCAGTTGTTGATGATTACAAACAGGATTGCATTTTATATTCAATGACATCCATCATCTTCTCTCCTTTTGTCATTTATTCGGCCATCTAAACTGAATTCACATACAAATAAAAACAAAAATCATCACATAATAAGTACATGAAAAACAAAAGATGACAGAATTTCTTTGTTTATTAATTTTTTTACAAAAATTCACATGAAGTGCTGCATAAAAATTTTTACAAAATGATATATTGCTTTAAAAAAATGTAACAAAGAACGAAATGGTGTTAAAAGATAGCAAAAAGTAGCATTATCCAAAGAATAAATTATAAATATATATAAAGAAAATGCCACTGGAAGATAACATAAAACATGAAATATTATATCTAGTTTCCGGTTCACAAAATGCTATATCAAGTTTCCAATTTATAGGAAATGTTGCTAAAATGAAGCATTAAAACATGAAATGCTATATTTGATTTTCCATACATAGAATGTTATCTACAAGAAGCGCTATGGGTTGATACTTCACCAAATAAACGTCACCTCTAAGTCATCATCTCCTCCACCACCATCGCCGCACCTCCACTAGCCATCCATGTCGTGCCTCCACCACTAACTCCCACAACACCTCCACCAGTAATCCTGTCGCACCACCGTCAATGACAAAATAACCTTTAATCCACCACTCCATCTCCATGATCATAGCTCCATAAGTTGTCGCAACAATTCCACATGTCACGTCTTGACCAAGCCCCACCATAGCCTCCACCAACCATATCGCATCTCAGTCGAACACTAATTTCTAAACATGAGAATTGGATGTGGATTTGGCTTCAAATTTTTTGGTTTTTATAAAAAGTTTGGCTTTGAGAATAAAGAAACTTGGTATCTTCATGTTTAAATTTTATTCAAAGTTTGTCCTTCTACTTACTTTCATTTATACATAATACAATCAAAACTATCATGCTTTTTCTTTTTCATTTTGTGCAATTAATTAGATGTAAATAAGCAATTTTAAATATGAGTGATTTGAAAAAGATTTTTATATCTACAATGAAGCAATTTGTCAAAAAAAAATCCATGATGAGCAATTTCATATTCACGATTTTGCATCTTTCTAGGAAAGTGTGGTAGAAGAAAGTAAAAACATTGGAATTTTAAAATTGGGTCCCTACGAGGGGTCATCCTCACAATAGTAGAAGGTGGATGAGTTTTTAATGCATTAATGAACTAAACATTAGATCCTTATATCCATTTATACACACACAAACGCACATGCACACACATTATATAGATGTGTGTGTATGTATATATATGGATATTTACTTAAGGACATGAATGATCGGCGTATCCTTCCTCATAATGATTAAGGTATAACTTATACAAAATTAATAACTACATCTAAAATGACCAAATTTGATTTTCTTTTGGAAAGCGTACATTCTTGAACACTTTGACTGAACAGATGGGCACGTATGGCATGCCTTACGTTAAACGTGACCTTACGTTGAGTAGAATGTGCCTTATGTGATCATTCTCTACTGAGATGGTCAAATATCAGAAATTTGAGTAGGGGTTTATGTTTGGTACTAGTCTTACATTAAACGTAAAGTAAGACCCAAATAACGTAAGCAAAGCTGTAAAACTTGCTAAGTGGATATTAGGTGGCAAGTTAGATCTATGAATTAATGATTAGGTGGGGATTTAATTGGAACCATGTGATTTTGATAAACTCGTGTATTTTTGACGAAATTTAAGTATTAGTTAAGTATTAATTTATCCAAATTCGAAAGTTGAGGGTTTGGATAGGATTATGATAAACCAAGGAGGCAAGATCATCTACAACTAGCACGTAGATGCGTATACTAGTACAAGGCACCAAGCTTCAACTAGGGTTAAAGTCGTGCCTAAATACCCATTAAGAGGTTTAGTAGTAGTGGTATGTCTCATCTAGGAGAGGCTAGGTGGATGGCTAGGCATATAGCTAGGCGAAAAGCCTCCCCTAACGTCTAGATGATGCCTAAACGAATGTCGAGAAGGATTTTTATAACATATACTTATTCTTCTTTTTTCTCGTAAATTCATAATTTAGTTTCATTGTTAACATGAACTTCTATCCATTACCTATTGTTCTATAACTTAATATATTTATCTTTTTACAATGTCGAGTATTAAAAAAATGTCAAACTAAATCATCTTATTTTGAAATGAATCGACTCATTTTAAAATTGTCCAATATAATTCCATTTATTAATATGACGATAATCTCTAAGTTGTTAAAATAGTATTGTCTAGAATTGCATACATGAGCCGCAATTTGTAACATACTTCTTGCACAGATTAGATATAGATGGCAAAAGTATTAGATGGTCATGTACTCTCAAGATATATTTTAAATTGGGAGTTACTATTAAGGTTGTTGTCATGTATTGTGTACAAGATACGATTTAAATTGCACTTCACATACATCTATTCCAGATTCGGCAGAAATACTTTAATACATGGTTGATCACGGCATGTCAAATAGATGTGGAAGTTTTAGTTGGTCTAAAATATGGTATTTTCATGTGTGAATAACATATTAGACAGAGTGTCAAGCATGTTTATTGATGTTATAGCATGGATTGATTAAAATGTTGTTCTTGATGAAGTTAACTATGAATTAGGTTAGTAATTTTCTTTTAAAATATCTTTAGAGCCTTAGACATAACACATGTTTAAGCTCAAGAAAGAAAAGCAAAAACGATGTCGATTATATGGTGGAAAGGTCACCTTATGCAAAAGATTCAAGATCTATATTTGATGTTTATACACAACTGAAATTTCATTTTGATGTTTGAACTCATACATCTAAAAACCTAAAAGTCAATTTTATCTCTTATTTCATTTTATTTGTATAGAAAACATTAGAATTTGGATTATAGAATCAAACAAGTACATTAAATATATCATGTGGACTGAAAGATTTTTTTCAATTACGGTTTTAGCCGAGTTTGAACCAAAATGCATATTGAATCATAAAGGGAAAGATTCGATCTGGAAAAGAATTTAAATCGTAAAATTTTAAGATATTTGATAATAATTACACATGCTACTAAACGATCCAAACTTTTGTTATCCTTCATCCAATAACTTTGTTTGGCAGATTCAATATATATAATTAGCAATAGTTATCTTCAACTTATTCGGGTCGAAGACTGTAACATTTCACATTTTCATCAAATCTCAAATATTCTAAAGCTTGGAAATTCTTCAACGCTTACTACACAAATTTGCATATGATCGTGAAATGACGTTCGAAATTCGAAAAATAAATCAACATATTGTAGTTGTGACATGTGCTCTATATAATTTCAGAAACAAGTAGACAATGAAGATGTCGATTTCCATGAATTTTCTAGTGAAGCCGATATTCTTTCATTTCATGTGGTAAGTATGTTGAACCAAAACAACAAGCATCGATTATCCATAATTTAACAAGTAAGTATACTGCAACATGTGAGTAGACTAAAGCTGGCTTAATTGCTACAAAAAGATGATGATTTCTGTAGTTACTATTATATAATCATGTAGTAATTGTGTTTTAAATTTGTAGTAATGAAAATGTTCCTTCACAATTTGTGCATTTATAATAAACAAGAAACCATATGATTATAGTTAATAAATTAATAATTATTTAAATGATCAAACCTAGAACAAAATAATGTAAATTACACTACTTAATTATTACTTAATTAATCATAACTGATAAATAAATATTTGCTTTTTTATAATAATTAAATGACTAGTCAATTTTTTAATCAACGATACCATTAATTTAAACAAAATTACATTATTTTAAAATTAACTATAATTTTAATCTTACATCATCTTAACTTTACTTTCAAACACGGTTTAAAATGTCCAAGACATTAGTTCATTGCGCCACAATCTATCGCACCACAGTTCACAAAACCATTCACCCATAAACACATCCTTAGAATCCCATTTACACCATTATGATAGAGTCAGTACCTAAAACATCTACAAAGTGACAAATCCGCATTTTTTCAAGAAAAACGAGTCTAAAGTTCCATGGTAAATATTCTTCAATTTCATGTAGCAGTATAAATTTCCATGTTTGATTTATATAAGGTTCAAAAAAACACCATAAGCATGCATGAATAGAATCAGTTTAGTACATCTTGCACAACAAATGAATAACCAAACCACTTCCCATTATTTACCTTATCTATTTATTTTTAGTCTGTTTTTCCAATCAAACCTTATTTTGTCCCTTGTTGGTTTAGGTTTGCCATTGAGCTCCCGATGAATCCAAAAAATTTAAGCATTTGTATTTTAAAGCACTAAAATATTCATTATCCAAAAAAGATTGCAGATATTTAATATTCATACGGTTTTTAATATAAATGTGAATATAATGGTGTCTATGCTCGAAAAATAGGGATGTGAAACTAATTTATTCTATTATCTAAAAATAGTAGTTAGTTAGAACCAGAACCATTAAATCAAATTAATTATTTTATAACAAAAGTGATACTTATTTCAAGCAGAGCGCTCGTTATAACATCTTAATGGTTCAAATCAATGATGTTTATAATCTCTATCTAAAGCGTCATACCTCTAGCAACTTGATTTAGAGGGTTTTCTTTGACTAAATTTGTATGTAAAAGCTAATGGAAACTAAATTTACTTTTAAATTTAGTTCAGCTTGACTTTTTGGAGCTAATGCATCTAACATTTAATAAGTTGGTATTATTCTTAATCATTCAACGTTTTCAAGTGGGCTTCGAAGATATGCATTAACATTTGAAAAGATAGTATTATATGTAGTAGACCTAATATAACCAATGTCATGAGACATAAAACAGTCTGACTATGCAAACCATTAAAAGCTTCAGTGTGTCACTGATTGTACTAGACCCAACATAGCCAATATCTTAGGATTATCATACAAGTTTATCCTAGTATAGAGCATTGACATGCTTTTGAAAAGGCCATGAGATATCTTAAAAGAACCATAAACCTTACATTGTATTATCAGAAGTTTCCAACTATAAATTGATGCGGGCTGGAATACTTTGTCCGATGACTCCAAAGCAATAAGTGGTTATGTTTAGTTGGTGTAGCTTGAAAATCCAAAAAACATACTACTTTGACTCAATCCAACATGGAGTCTAAGATGATAGCACTTGCTACAACGAGTGAAAAAACAGATTGATTAAGCAATATACTAGCTGAGTTTTCTTTATGGAAAACCCCAACGCCAGCTCTGTTGATTTATAGTGATAGTATCATGGCTATTGCAAAATTCCAAAATCGTTCTAACGGTAAAAGATGACATCTATATATATATATATAGATATATAACCAACACCGGCTCTGTTGATTTATGGTGATAGTATCATGGCTATTGCAAAATTCCTAAATCGTTCTAACGGTAAAAGATGACATATATATAATACACACACACACGATATTATAAGAGAATCTCTCTCTTCATGAGCTATTAGAGTGAATCATCTTTGCACTACTAAAATTAAGTTGACTTTGATGAACAGGTGAAAAAGTCCTTACAACATCTGAGACTATTGCTCTTAGAATAATGTGTCACTCATTACAGTAACTCCGATGTTTTCAAAATGAGATTCAAATCGTAAATCGCAAAATTCAAACTTTAATCCAAACGGGATCTAAATCAAAAATCTTAGATTTAAAAAATCCATATTAAACACTTTGAAATTGATTTTGATGTTTGAACTTTTACATCTAAACCTAAAACTTCTTTTAATTTTTTGCTCCTACTTTATTTTGTTTCGAAATGATTAGAATTGAAATTATAGATCCAAATAAGTATATTGAAAATATTAATTTGGATTGTATGATTTTTCTAAATTGTATTATTAGCTAGGCTTGAACTGGAATATAAATCGAATCGCAGAGAGAGATTTGATTTGAAATGGGATTCAAATCTTAGGATTTTAAGATTTTTTACAACAATGAGTAAATCAACATAAAGACTGCAGTCTCAAGAATTGGGTTCATGACAGTAACAAGTTGTGATGTGATACGAGCTGAACATGTTATTTTCTTGTTATAGAAGCATGTATTCCTGAAACCATAAGACGACGAGTTGACAGTAACTCTTAATGAGGTCTATACGCTATGTAGAGTGGAGTACCTTGCTACATTGACACTTTTGATAGACTCGTATATATATATATATGTGTGTGAACGTAATTGTTTCCAATGGAATTTTAGAATAAATTCTAGAGCGTTCACATACCAAAGTAGTCAAGGCGAAAGGCATCAATAGGGCATGGCTTGCTTTTGGCACTTTTTTGCGCTTTGTGCTTTTCTATGCGTTCCATTTTTTCCTGCTAAAACTGCTATTAAACATAGTTTTTGGCAACTAAAAATTGCATATATGTGCAATTTTAGAATAAAACTTCACAAACCAAGAAAAGTAGTCAAAAAGTCGTCCAACTCAAGTCTACAACAATAAAATGTTTAATTTTCTTTCAAATAAAAAAAGCGCGCTTTTGCTTTTTTATACCTTCGTTGCGCTTTAGAGTTTTTTATGCTTTTTTGGCACTTCAATGATCACATGCGCCTTGAGTCCCAAAAAAGCTTATTAGGCGTGTCTTGCGCTTTTTTAGGCCTAGGCGCGAGCCTTGACAACACCGCACTATACTAGACTAGAGATGCATGGCCTTTAATGCACGGACTATTAACTGTCATCTAGAAAGCTTGTGTGTGGTTTGATGTCAGAAACAGAGTTCAAGACTATATGTCACTCTAGTACAATTTGAATCTTACTATGCAAAGGTTCAAGTCGAAAGATGCATTTGCTATGCATAATCTTATAAATTCAGAAATTGGTTAAGAAATTAATTCAAATGGGAGATTGTTGAGATTTTGTTATTAAAATGTATGAACTTTGAAAAATCTAAGGAAATGCACTGAGACTCTTTAATTGTACGTTTTACGAAAATTATATATATATAGCACTATATTAGACCTTTCGAGCATCTAATATTTTTCATTTGGATTGAAGAGAGTAGTCATGCATGACCAGCATACATGAGCGCACCATTTGTCTATCAAACCTACTCAACTCGACCCGACCTGACCCGGACTAGTTTGGATTGGTGTGGTGTAGCACTTTATATTTCAACATAAAAAAAATTGAATAAAAACGATAATTTTATAAACATATTTTTTGTGTTATGCGGTGTTGCGCCAAAATTCGTCCAAGTCTTCAAGATCTGCAAATCAAGGAATGAAGACAGAGCATCCCGCATGATCTCCAAGTAGAAAAAAGTCGATACCGAACTGATTTGATTTTTTCATCATCTTTTAGTTTTTCTCCATGTCTTAGCTTTCTATAAACCTCTTGTCAAATTAAGTCTTCATTTCAGATCAGTGGTCATCAAAAGTAGTCGGTACCAACCTGAATTTTTACTCTTCAGAATTTCGTTAAACCTCTTGGGGTTTCCAGGTTTTGTTGAGCTTCAAGTTTTCCTCTGCTCGCTTAGAGTCTAATCCAAGATTTTTGTGTGTCCAACCCGAGCTCCTCTTGGTACAGACCTGAAGACCCCGACCAAAAATATGACTCTCAAATTTTTAACTTTTTGGCTATTTCTTGATATTTTCTTTTTCTTGCATTTTTATGATGTTTCCAAAGTTCTTGGGTTATTTCTTCATCGTTTGTTCGTTCAATTCGCTCGTTTAAATCCATTTGAAGACTGCGAAAAATAATGTTATAACATTTGCCCTCCAAAGCACGTCTTATGAATGTAGCTCAAGAACAAGCTTCAGCAATAGCACCCAATTATTGACGTTCGAGCTCTTCGGCTATCCATCGATTTAGGTTATGATGAATCGTTCGTTTCTTGGGATTTACCTACAAATAAAAGTCGTTCTAGACCATTATAGCTAAGGACTCTAGTCCTTACTTAAGTATTAGTCATAAATCATAACTAGGAACGTTTCCATTCGGATTTATCATATCATATATTAAAATCATCCAGTGTTTGTTTGGGATTCATCTATTCTAGTCTACTCACAAGGCGTTTAAATCCTAAGGTAAAGTCAACGTCCCTAAAAGGGTCCGATCTCTCTGGATCGCTCAATGTTCAATCTAGGGTTCGACCTCTCCAGATCATTTATCATCCAATCTAGGGTTTGACCTCTCCGGATCATTTAACATCCAATCTATGGCTCGATCTCTTTGGATCATTTAACATTCAATCTAGGGTTCAATCTCTCCAACTTCTTATTGAGTCTAATCCGCTCGCTCTCCAACGAGGAGATCTAACGTTCAAGCAAGCTCATCCGCTCACTCTCCATTGAGAGAACTTACTTTCCTAGCTGGCTCATCCACTCACTACCTGATAAGGGAGCTCGATATTCACACAAGATCAATACACTCGCTCTTGACAAGGGGACTTGCACTCTATGGTCATCGCCCCGTCTCTCCGGTCGGGACTACCACGATCGATCGGTATCAACCATCACATTCAAGTGGTTTATAAAATCCTAATCAATTTCAAGGGGTCATCAATCTTCGTTGGTGTTTCCTAATCAGTGTTAGTCATCACTCATGAAGCCTAAGTCAAAGCATCTAGCAAACAGAGAACATCTAATCCTATGAAGGATCACCTTCAGACTTCCAATTCAGAGCATGCCTAGAGACCAATCAGGACCTTGTACATGTGTAAGAGGTCCGATAGTAATATTGCATCATTTATTTAAAACAAAAGACGAAGCAAGGGAATCGAACCTGACTCCAATCCATCCGGATTATATGGTTATCATCCAAAGAAAGTCTCCGATCCATAACATCATTCTGCCCTCCGATCCTACGGTGAACTTCTGGTTCAAACTCCAGATGTTGTGCATTCGCATTCTGATCTGCCTCTCTAGCCTAATATCGTTTGTTCCAAGCATTAGAGCTCATCCTAGATCCAAATCGATCGTGCCCCGAGTAAATTAATCTCAGTAACGACCTGATTCATGTCAGTATCGACAATTCTGGTTGTGTGGCTCGGTTGCATCCTTCTAAAAAATTTATTCAACATCTTCTGTTGTGAGTCATTATTCCATCTTACATCTCTTTCATCATCCTCTCCATCTCTTCTCTGCTCACATAGACGGATGGATTTGAACTTGAGAACACCTCATGGCCGCTCGCATGTTTTGCTTGACTTCCCCCAGTAATAGCTTTGTTAATAGGTCCCTTCATCTCTTTCAAACTTCAGATCGAAGCTTTAAGTTTTTAAATTTAGTCTGATCTCAGTGAAAGCACCAAAAATGTTACGCCAGAAAGTGGCACAACACCGCAGAAGCCGGTAGATCTAGATATAGCAAGTCAGATATAAAGGAAAAGAAGAAAAAACAATAATTTTTATAGTGGTTCGACAAATACTACAACCTACGTCTGCTTTAATCCTTGTTAATGATTGTCTTCTCTCCGGATTACCATGAATTCAATCAGATCTGAGTATAATCTAGTGGATCTCGGATTTACAATGAAATTTCTAAAGTTAAAGAAGAAAGTGATAACACTCAGATCTGAAAATGCCCCTCCCAAAGTCCAAAAGAGAGAAGTCCCCAACTAGAAGTTAGGTTGCTATTTATAAGTGATTCCCTCATTAAATCTCGCAATTAGACCAGAATTCGTCCAAGTCTTTAAGATGCAAATCCAAGCATGAAGGTCGAGTCATCCAGCACGATCTCCAAGTAGAAAATCAACTCGATACAGACCACTTCTAGTCGGTACCGATCTGATTTTTTCATCATTCTTCAAGTTTTTCTCCATGTCTTAGCTATCATCATCGACCTCTTGTCAAATCAAGTCTTTATTTCAGATCGATGGTCATCAAAAGTGGTCGATACCAACCTGAATCATGTCGGTACCAATCTGAATTTTTACTCTTAAGAATTCCGTCAAACATTCGGAGTTTCCTCGTATCACCATTCTGACTTGGTGTCCGATCCGAATGTTTTGTGTGTTTGCTTTGAGTCATGACTTGAGTTTTCATGAGGTTGCTGAGCTTTGAGTTTTCCTCTACTCGCTTGGAGTCTAATCCTAGATTTTCATGCGTCCGACCCAAGTTCTGTTCGGTGCCTACCTGAGGGCCCCGATCAAAAATGTGACTTTTCTAATTTTTCAACATTTTTCAACTATTTCTTGATATTTTCATTTTCTTTCCATTTTATGATATTTTCAAAGCCTTGGTCATTTCTCCATCGTTTGTTCGTCCAATTCACTCATTTAAGTACGTTCGAAGATTGTGGAATATAGTGTTATAACACGCGGTAAATATGAGATCCACAATATATTTGCACGACCACATTTTCTTGCCATGATCCATTTTTCTTGCATCTATCTTTTGTTTCTCTCACTCGCTAACAGTGCTCTCTTTTTTACTCCGTGTATTTAACCAATAATAAATAGTTGAAAGAGTGAACCTTTTTTCCTTCTGTTTTTTAAAAACTCTCATTAAATTAAAAGGTCATTGTTAAAGCAAGATAAGGGGCAAAAATATTCGGTCAAACCCCATCGAAAAAATACACTACACGCGGTGATCCACGACCAAAAAACTCATCCAAATTCGATGACCATTCCTACCAAAAACCCTCTTATCCAAAAGTAGTCCCTTTAACAGTGCCCAATTGAAATCACTCTGAATTTTCCTTAGCAAGCTAAAGGATGTCGGTGAGACTCTACTCAATAAAAAAAAATCGATTAGGTTATTCATTTGTAATTGCTAGAGCTAAACCACCAATTTAATGTGGTGAATATCAAAATGTAGCATGCTGTCAAATGCTTAATCTATCGTATTGTGTTATGTTATTTCAGAACTCATTACACATATATGAATGCATGTGTGTACAAATTCCGGTTATCTCTACTATTAATAAAAATAGTTCATTGAATATGATTTTCGCCGTATCTTTCTGAACTATCAAAAATACCGATTTTGACTTCATTTTATTCGCTTCTTCTCCTCATTTCCTTTGTGTCTTCTTGTTCTCATTTTATTTTATTCCACTTCCATCCCTAGACTCAATCCATAACCATGGCTATTCCACATTAGCACCATCATCATACTCTATTATTAGCAATAATACCCAAATTTCGTACGTGCCTCAATCTTTCCAAATTCTAAAAATTACTCATTCGCTTCTCGACCCTTCAACCTCGCGACATCATCATCCTCTCCTCCAAAGAACCCTCAAATGGCACCACCATTCTCTTACTATGAGTTTCCTCACCTACAAATACAAACTTCTCTTACCCAAAAAACAATGGAATCCTCAAATTTGGTTTGCGGCAAGCAATGACCTAGCGGTCAAACCCCAATTTGTGTTCAACATCAAGCTCAAATTCGACAGCAATTTTCTGCAGATGAAGAAATTGAATCATTGTGATCCAACAATACTCTACTTATGTCTCTTGGATGTGAAGAAATTGGTGAAGATGATGGGGGAACAAACTTAAGGTTATTTTTATGAATGGAGCAAATGAGTTTTATAAGGGATGTCACCGATAGCACTAACTATTGGATACATTCTTAGTGTAAATAGAGAAAGGTTGTTTAGGCATAAATTTGAATGTTGTACATTGCTCCTTACCGTATCTCTAGATTCTTAAACTGTTATATAAGTGAAAATTTCCTTATGACTAGATTTGTTGGTAGTTCATACTTTGGGCATGCACTCCATTGATACTCAAAAAATAGCTAAACTTTATAGTTATTGTCATAATGTTCTTCAATTTTAGTAACATTAACTTATATCAACTAAGAACTACTGTGTAGAAACACTATTTTACTATAATTTCAAGTTTACTCTACCAAACAACTTATAGTGCATAATTAACAAATGACGCCATAGACATAATTACAATGTGTAAGTTTTCAAATGCAAGTATGCATATGTCATATAACCAAAATAATATTTAGTTAGGTATTAAGATGACATGCTTACCAAATTGTAGTAGGACAATCTCAGTTAGCTTAATTCACCAGAAGGAAGTAAGTGGATATTTTATTTCTTATTTTATTTCTTCATGAACAGTTTGATGATCATGGAAATCCTTGGTATAAAATGCCATTTAAATTGCATAAGGTCTTGACGACTTCCTAGAAAAGATGCTACTTTCCAAGTAAACTTAGCAAAGTTGTAAACAAACATTTCTGATTTTGCTAAAATGATAAGTATATGCAACTGATTATGTCAACTTGATATTTGATATATTCCGAACAGGTTTCAACTGCTCATTAATGTACATACTATTTTTGTTTTGTATTTTTAGGATGTTACTATCTACCCAAACCAAATTAACACATCCTGTCCATTTAACAAATTACTCCACTCACACCCACTTCATTAATTTTATTCTGTGTGTGCCAAACATATCGCTTTTCCTCTTCCCTAAATTCATCGCCGCTTCGCTCAAAAAACTTCGTTATTTATTCTTCTCACCTCATCATGAATCCATCTGCACTTGTTACTTACATTGTGTGATATGAGAAAACCGCATCATTACTTATTTCAACTTAAAATTTTATATGCAGAGCCATACTTCTCCAACTTAATGCTTAATAGGAAGCCTTTTCTTGAAGTAATATCAAGTATTGACAAAAGAAAAAAAGATAAGCAAATTAATTTTTCATTAAGACATTAATTAAACATCACAGTCAATAAATTAACCTACTTTTATAGGATGTTTCTCTTACATATTGTACTTCCCTAGCCATCAACTTATAAATTTTTAGTACCATCTAAATTTCTAATTTTTCAATATTCTTCATGGTACTATCTTTTGGATTTCCACTAAGCTCAATACTTTGATCTTAACCATATCTTATTGGTTCCATACAAACACAAACGAATTTCCATAATGTTATGGTTCTGAAGGCTCCACATTTTCAGTTACTCAACTAGAATGGTGAAGCTATAATTTTAATCGGGTAGTTGAATTAGCTAATAGTGTACTCACATGCATACATGGCTTAATATTAAAAGTACATGTACACGTAAGCATA
Source organism: Allium cepa (assembly GCA_030765085.1). Classification (NCBI taxonomy): domain Eukaryota; kingdom Viridiplantae; phylum Streptophyta; class Magnoliopsida; order Asparagales; family Amaryllidaceae; genus Allium; species Allium cepa. The sequence goes on from CM060932.1 coordinate 380,880,191, forward strand.
TAAGAGAAAGTTTGATTCAAATTTTTATTATTATTAACGACATAAAACTTATCACTATGCATTTACCAAATGTGTTAATCCTGTTGACAAAGTAGGATCAAGTTCATTCCTTAAACAATATACGAGTTTGACTAAATTGGCTAAGGAGTAGGAAAAATGTAAAACATGGGAAGCCTTGATGAAAAGATACTACAACTGAAGCCCATAAGTAAGTTTTGAATTTCCAACAGAAAAGATAAGTTGATTAAATATGAAGTGACTTGGAATTACAACTAAAGTATAGAGTTAAATCTGAAAATAACATATAAAGAAATTGAATTAACTCAAAACAACCTATTGTAAACATCACAAACCATTTCTTACAGAAAGGGGCATATGTTCACAATCAAACATGCAAACAATTTAAAGCAATGTACCCCTATTGAATTAAAATTTGTACAGAGTAAAGAATCAATGGAAAAGAATTTGATTATTGCATTCGTTTTAGAATCATATGACAGTGGCCTGTTGTAAAGTTATATACAACCATCATATAAGAAAAAAGTCTATCCTCTATATAAAACCATCAGTTACCGTACTTTCTTATATGCTATAAACAAGAAAAACCATCAGTTACCGTACTTTCTTATATGCTATAAACAAGAAAAACCATCATATGTCAGTAATGATGCATTCTTATATAACACTAATCTAAAAACAATAAATTAGGTGTTACTTACGTTGTTAATCTTAGTATCATTTACTATTAAGTCAATGACCTTTAACTCAAGTGGTTAGAAGTATAACGCTTTAGACTAAGGTTCTAAAAAGTCATGGGTTCGAGCTCCCGAGACGTCAAAATGGATGTTCTGCTTTGATAAAATACCACCCTTGTTATAAAAAAACCATCTATCATTAATTGATGATATGAGAAGTTTTTATTAGGGTACTTTTGACACAGGTTCTTGATAGATTTTAAAATTCATAAAAACCCCAGTGGAAAAAAGTATGTAAATTAGGCTCTTATTTTTTCGAAAATCATCAACAAACATATAAAAGAACAAAAAAAAACTTACAAATTTTAAAACTTATTTCAATTAATATTTATCTTCATATTCATGTCAAAAAAATCAAAAAACAAGGATGAAAAGGGGAAAAAATGACACACGGTATGTTTCAGGAATACTTGCAGACACAATTTTAGAGAATAAGTGCAGACATGTCTGTACTTATTCTGGATAGCATGCTTTGCAACTAAAAATTGCAGATATGTCTACGTAAATATCCTCATTGTTAAATCAAGGTGTTTTTATTCAGTGAATAATTGCATACATGTCTGCAAATATATGGAATAATTGCATATATGGCTGCAGTTATATAGATTTTTATTCAACGCAGTTATTCAGTGAATAATTGGGTATATCTCTGTAATTATATAGAATAATTGCATACATATCTGCAATTATTCAGATGTCTATCGAATGCAATTATCGAATAAATAATTGCAGACATATCTGCAATTATATGGAATAATTGCAGATATGTCTACAATTCTTTTTTTCCAGAAACCTAGTTATAATATTGACATTTTTTTTAAACATTGGCGCAAAAAAACACGAAAAATACATTCTGCTATGCTAAAATAATTATAGAAACCCGCTTTACAACTTTTTTTAGGGAGGATGTCGTTTGAATTAACTTTGGTTTTAGGGATGCGTGACTAACATTCATTTTTTATTATGTTTGATAATTAGGGCTTAGTTTGATTTAGATGCATCGTTTGGTTTTGCATAACTGGGTGACTATTTTTCACTCGGTTTTGTGTAACCAAATTACTATTTTTCGCTTATTTTTGTATAACTGGCTGAAGTGGGTTTTTGTAATAGTTTTCCGATTCAATATTAAAAGCTATTAAAATGGCGTTAGTGGTAGATTTGGTGTGTGTAGATAGTAACACATTTTTTTATTAGATTACCTTTCGTTTTGGAACCAGTATAATCGTGTCAAAATTACATGCAGTTTGGTTTTAATACAGTACTTTTAGTTTGGGATCGTCTTTGACATCTTCCAACTGAGTTTGGATATAAGGTTTTTTTGTGTGTAGTCATTAGGATAGAGATTAAATCATGTACAACGAGCAATTAAGTAAGTCGTACAATAGAGAGAGATTGAATCGTGTACATAGACACTATGAATTGTTGAATAAACCAATTAAGATATATTTTTGAATACTAAATTTGTGATATTGTCGCAATAAATTGGCAAACAAAATATGGATAGCTTTATTTTATTCATGTTTGAACTTCGATGGGTTTTTTGTTTTAAAACATAATATTGTGTCCCTTCCAAATGCTTTCCATTTTTCAAGAATACAAATAAGAAACAAACTATGATTAGTGTCTTAATTAGCATGCATAGTTGATACCTAACTGGATGATCTTCCAAATAGGTATAATCTTCACCTAGAGCCAATGAGTCACCAGCTATATGATTCTTAACAAGTAAACGTAGTTATATGAAAAGAAAAGAAAACTCTGTTAGAGAGTAAAATTCATTCGCTGCCACCAGTGTTGTCATTCGAGACATTGTGCACGTTTGCATTTTCTTAATTTTTTTTTTTCCTTCACCATAAAACACTTTGTCTATACATGTTTCTAGCAAAATCCTTTTTTTATGATAACACCATGCCATATATGTATTTGTTTCATTAATTGTTGTCTCATAAATATATGTGTGTACGTGGTTGAAAGTTTTTTTTCCTCAAAATATAAAATGAGATGAATAGTTAGAAACGACATATAATGTATCTTAAATATCTTCGAGTTAATTTACAAACATGAATCATAAATATCTTTAATGCTTTCATAGCTAATATGTAATCTGTAAGAGAGAAGGCATGCATAAGCATGCATTTATACTAGTGTTGATGATATAAACTTGGTTATATCTTGTCGGTACGGACGTATAGCTACAGACCGTATCACAATAAGAAAATTGGTTGCAAATTATGAGTAATCAAATTAGTTCAACCCAAGTACCCAAATGTTTTCAAAGTATGGTTAATCAAGTAAGTTCAACTCAACTGGTTTCAACGTATGGTTAATCAAGTTCGAACAAACTGGTTTCAATGACTAGTTGTTAGTAATCTGAACACAATTTGCCTGCATTGTTTATCTACAAAATTTAAGGATCGGTGTGAATAGCTAAGCACTTACCTGCTTTTAATAATCAAAGAGGGTACCAGCTATAAAACCAAAAAAGCCAGAGCATTATAAAGTCCAAACTGAGCTAGCTTTGTGCAACTTATTACTCTTAATAATTATTATTATTATTGTCGTCGTTGTTACTAGTATGGGCCCGTGCTTCGCACACGGGCTGTGTGTTATTGTATACGTTTATATTTTGTTTGAGCGTAAATATGTAAACGGAAAGCAAGGGCGTTTTTAGAATTTAAAAAAGACACCGAGTAAATTAGTTCAACGAATTTTCTTTATTAGTAGTAGAGATATATATTATATAAAAGGTTATTCAAAATTAATTCCAACTGAGCGTTTTCAACAAATAGTTTACCCGCATTCAAAATTTTGTACTAAAACTGAATGAAGACGTACATAGAGTTGAGATTCGCTTACATCGCATTTACCATTTATAAAATATAACATACCATAAAGTATAGTACCAATTAAATGAAAATCAAAAGCTCACAAATTGAGGCAAAAACTTACTTAGAAAGCCGGAAATCAATCAAATGCGAATTACCCCCTGCTGGAAATTTCAGCTGGGACATACCGACCTATCACAAAAGAAACGCACAGTATTATCAACATGCACAAAATCAAAAGATCAAAAACAAGAAAAGAATAATAAACAAAGCAAGACCTTGCGAGATCCAAACTCTAGTTTTCGAGGAGAAAAATTAGGGATTGCATTGGAGGTATAGGACACGGAGAAAGACGCCATGGAGAGGTTGAATAAAATCAAAGTTTGGAATTGGAATCTCAGACTCAGGCATTTAAAGAACAATATTAATTGTTTTAATTTTAGTTTAAAGGAATGCGAGGAGGAAAGACCGATACAAACGAAGAGAAATTGTTTGGATGAATGGAGGACTTTGACCTTATATGCGACACGATGGCTGATTTATCGAGGACACGTTGCTGTTGTGATTCATTTCCCACGTATCTGGAGCTATACTGAAATTCATTTTCCATGTGCTACCGCTGTAGAATGCGTGCTTAGACTCGGAGCTTTTAGTACAAACGCAAAGAATGACGGCAACTCTTCAGAATTGAAATATACGGAAGAAAAGTCTCTTCTAATTTATGTCACTTTTGCTCCTAATTTCAATACTGGACCGATTTTTTGTGAATGACAGGTTGGTAAAAAATAACAAAACAGATATTTGCTTTGCATAGATTTATGAGCATGAACATTTTATGCATAAGCTCTGAGAATATGGACCTTTAGTCCAAAACCCCTTTAGTAACGATCGCAGTCTTCTTTTTATCTCGTTCACGTTACCGACACATCTTACGCGTTCGACGTTCAAACATTCGAAAGGAGGCAAGTGGCCCGTTGGGATGAATGGAGATTTATTATCCATTTGTGATAAATTAAAATTTTGGTTAATAAATTTAAATTTTTTTAAATTTCTAAAATTAATAACTTATGCAAAAGAGGTCCATTTGAGACGTGGTTTTTTGGTTTATGATCCTATCAAAGTACTTTACATTGTGGAATTGGTTTGAACTGAATTCGAATAATTTATAATTTTACAATTTATTTATTTATTTTTGCTAATTATTGACACATATTATTTATTAAAAAACAATTAATTAATTATAAATCACAACTTAAATGCCTATTTCAAATACTTTGCTCAAATACCTCGTTCGTAGCGTCTAACACATTTTTCGTTCACTCAACTTCCCCGCTCAAATAGTCGTTTCCGTTCGTTGCAAACGCACCCTTAAACAACACTTCATTCACTCGGTGCCACATTCAACTTTAATTACCAGTCTATCCACCATTGTAATTGCCAAATAAATTTATAAATGATTGTTAACCATTCAGATTTCAATCCGTGTACGATGATTTTAGTCGATCTTTACAATACCAAATGGTTAATTGCATGTTATACTTATGTTTATTCTTCAATTTTTTTATTCGTACTTTGTATCGATATACTTGGTACCACATTCGAATAATTTGTGTTTCATATAATGCAAATGTGTTTATTGTTGGATTGAGTACATTGGAAAGCGGGTGATTTAGATCAAATTTCAAAAGAATTCTTAAAATTAATTTAAAGCACTAAATTTCATGGTGTGTTAATGTTAATAAATTATTACATCATATCATACCCCATGTTTAATGCATTAAAAGTATTTGCAATATTACATTGATGTATTGAAAGAGATTTAAAATATTACAGACAAGGTTGTGTTATTTTAGACTTTTTGATTAATTCTTAAAACATATTCAAATATGTATGATGTTAGTACACACACCTAAATCTAAGTATTGATGTGTACACTTATATATGAGCATATAATGTGTCAATAATTGTATATGTATGAAGTAGCTTATGCAACAAGACGTATATATGTCAACATAATTATATACAAATGTAGTTATTACATAGTGCTAGAATTTGCACTATATGAAAACACACACATGGTTTGCATTTTTGTAAATATTTACATATTAGTTACATAAAATATATATATTTGTATATAAATATAACATAATATATACATATATATATATATATATATATAGCTTAACATATCTTTACAATTTTTGTCCTTGTGTGTGCATTAACACACACACGTAAATGTAAATTACCAATCATATTATATGTTAGTGTATTTAAATTTCAGATTTGAATTTTAAAATGATTGTTGACTAGCTAAAAACGTATTACCTTTTAAAACTATATACAATTATGTTAAATTTTTAAACAGATCTCAAATACTATTTTTTTACTTCTGTGATTTTGAAATATAATTAAAAAGGGCATACATTAACACATTAATGCAAAACTTACTACCTTTGAATTATACATGTATTCAATTAGACCTTAGATCATATATTTGCTTGTATGTTTTTGCAATGTAGTTTTGAAAATACTTCGAACTAAAATTAGTTTTATAACAACCAAATAAAATTAGCTTTTTTATTAACGCCGTACAAATTCATATACATACACACACACACACACACACACACACATATATATATATAGTATGTATGTATGTGTGTATGTATGTTTGTGTGGTTGCATAAACCATAGATTTGAATTCATTATTTCATTATCGATTATTATGCTAAGATCATAAAGTAATATTAAAGAAAATATATTATTAGATTAGAGACGAATTACCTAGGTGCTTGCCGTTTGTTAACACCTCGAAATAGATTGTGTTTCCTCTTGTAGATCTCTTCTTCCTTGAAGTAAAGTTGCAAGGTTTTCTTCTTAGCTAGCAAACTCGAATGAAGATCTTAGTTTCGAGAGAGGGAAAGAGAGGGAAATGAATGTGGTGGTTAGGGTTTCATGGAGATATTATTATATATAATAGTGGAGAGCTCATCTAAATGGGAATAGATCTAATCTATCTCTCGATAAATAAAACGAAGCCTTAACTAAATGGAAGATGGTCGATGAATGCTCTAGATCAATGTCCAAAGACAAGTGAGATCGAGAATGTATGTCCATGGATAACTATCCAAAATATTGATTCCCATATATAGAAACCAATGTATAATTAAAACTTTGCAAACATGGTTTATGCTTATGGCCTGGCAAGACACGCTCGGCCGAAGATAAGTGTTATCTGGTCTTGTGACCAAGCCATATTCAGATCGGTCAAACTGGAAAACTAACAATAGAGATTCAAAGTGATAACTGCCAAGTTTAGATGTGGAACAAAAACAAGAAGTGAAGTCATAAAACTTGCTAAGAAGCTTCAAGGTATCAACTTATTTCAACCACAAGACCAAAGTCCAAAATCTATACAAAGGCATGGATTAGTACCAATCCATGATCAGGGATCGGTATCTGTAACGCCCTACCTCTATACTCATACTGTCCAAAAGTGTTACTAAGTAACATGTCACACAATATGAAGAATAAGGTTATATAGGGTACACACGTGAATATTTCCTTAGACTAACACTAGTACATATTAAAACATCAAATAAATAGCTCACCGATACATACACGGTATCGGTACAAAGCAATAGACATGCGTGCCTCCAGAACAGAACATTACATAATATATGGCAAATACAGAGAATAGAATCAATCACAACGAATATATATATATATATATATATATATATATATATATATATATATATATATATATATATATTACAATAATATTATGAGAGTACAACTCATCTCAAATATTAAATATCTCTATATAATATGATAAACAATTAATATACAGCTCCATATCAAAATGTATGGTGAATCGATGACATGTTAGTATCGTATAATAGTCCTAATGTAAATCTCCCCTAAGCCCAGTAAAACACAAGCTGAACATATCACCACTGTACTTGAATATTTCGGACTGACCCGAGCATTATAAAATACTACACGAGTCAGGCTATGTCTAATCAAATGTATATAACAAGGGTAGCTCAATGTAAATAAGAAATAACAATATAATACCACTCCAAAAACACTCAATCATAAAACGACATATCAATGCATGTCTAAATCCCTATTATAAGTATAGAGTTGTATGTTTGAAAAACATATATATGTATATATATATATATATATAACATAATTAATCATTGAGGCATCATGTCTTTAAATTAACTCAAACCCATATAATATATCTCACGCTAATATCAAAAGATGTCATCACCCATATAGAAACACATCATATCAGAGATCACATAACGACACTAATGGGTGAATCCTACATGTATAGGAATCATCATCAAATTCAAAAATATCGCTAGAAGAGATATCACTAAGTATAATCAGGCTAGCACGAAGCATTATCCAAATATAACTCTCAATCTCAATCAATAAAACACCATCATCAATGTCAAACAGGATAGATATACTACCTATCAATATACTGAGAATCCACTATATACTGATCATATATCTCAAATATAATCTCATCTCCTCACATTAATACTGTCAGAAAGTATCGTGTCGGGAAATGACTATATAACAGACACGACGTCCTAAATAGAGTTATATAAAAATTTAATAATAAAATGCGGCACTCGACCCACATAACTGCTGCAGTGGAATATATTAAACATTATATGCTAATCAACTACTTCATCAGTACTAGAAGGGAGACTGATAGCACTAAGCAAACTCCAAAGACACTAAGTCTCTACAGTCTTTAGTCGCCTCTCGGTCGTTATGACATGTATCCACCGGTATGCTTGTCAATTGGAGGACTAGTAAGTCATGACATTACAAGTGCCTTTATAGGTAATAGACTGTAGGCCTAGTGACATGAGGGGCTAATGCGTGCATAAGGGTAGCACAAAGCTAAAAGCACTAAGCTATATACATATAAGATGTCACAGATTTAGGATGCAACCCTATGATCAGACCACCAGGGTGGATTATGGCCATCTGACCTCTCCAACAAACATAACAGGAGTACATCATAATACTAGCATATAGACCTAATACATCTAGCCCAAAGTCTCACTAATTATAGGCACATAGCCATATATCACTACTTAACACCTCGTTATCAACTCCATTCCTGTTACGTGAGTGTCATTTACTTATAATAAACAACCGAATAAATATCATAATAACGTCTCATACCACTACGTGATACTCAAATGTTTATTCACTACCTATAAATTCCACTCAATCACTCATATTTTATAAACCGAATCAAAGAATAACTAAAGAAATATTACCGAATGTCTCATCTCAAACAGTATTATAACTCCATTTATTTAAATTTCCTGTCATATATATAGAATTAAATATCATAAAACCATATAGAAGGATGTCATCACCGTTTCGTATTAAAATCATCAAACAAATCAATATCAAAGGTGAATCATTCACTTAGTTTAATTCAATGTTCCGGGAAAAGTATAATCAGAAAATAATGTTAATAGATTATATGAATAAGTATAATATATACATTCAAATCGATACTTAAAAATAATCATTCGAAAACATTTATCTTATATAAGAAAAATAAATAAATAGATAAATAAAGATGAACAATAAATACATATAAATAATCAATACTAAAATTCTCGCTAATAACGTTGAAACTCACTTCATTCATTTTACATCTCCCAATAATAGTTTATAAGCTAATTATTAAATATTAAATACTTATAAATAAATATCTAGTATGTTATAACTTTACAATAATTAATCAGATTTTTCTATCTTTTATAAATTAAATAGTAACTCAATATTTATCAATAACTTTATAAAACCTCTTTCTTGCTCTTGATTGTAAATAATTCATAAATAAAAATATTATACATAATAATTTTTTCACATTAATTAGCATCATAATATTAATCTATCCATAATAAAATAAATATATCTCAAAACTTGAGTATCATACATATACATATATAATAAAATATTACACCATCATAGATAATAATTAAAAACTTTTTAAGCATTATAATTATTATTACTTCATTAGAAGAAGATTTTAAACCATGGACAGCGTTTATGTGTTCAGAAGGACATTTTAAATGGAATGTTCTTAGTTTTGACTTAAAAAAGACACCCTCTTTGTTTCAACGTTTTATTGACAATATTTTTAAGAAATGTGATTTTTGTGTAGTATATATTGATGACATTTTAATTGCTAGTGATAATATAAAACAACATGAATGTCATTTAAAAACAGTTTTTAATGAAATTGAGAAAAATGGTTTAGTCATTTCAAAGAAAAAGATGAAATTATACAAACAAAAGATTTCTTTTTTAGGTCTAGAAATTGGAAAGGGAAAAATAGAATTACAACCACACATTTCACAAAAAATAATAGAATTTTCAGACAGACTAGATAACAAGAAAAAGATTCAAGCCTTTGTAGGACTAGTAAATTATGCAAGAAATTTTATACCAAATTTAGCCAAATTAGTTGGTCCTCTTTATGGGGAAAATTCAAAAAACGGAGAAAGTAGATTTAATACAGAAGATATTAAATTAGTTTAGAAAATAAAAGAAGAAGTTAAAAAAATCCAGCCATTAGAATTACCATTATCCACAGATTATGTTATTATACAATGTGATGGATGCAAAGAAGGATGGGGAGTCGTCCTTAAATGTAAACCGTCTAAATATTCAGATATATAACAGAAAAATAGCTGCTTATACCAGCGATAATTTTAACTCAGTCTCCAGTTGGACTTCATTAGATTATGAAATCCAAGCTTTAATTAACTCTTTAGATAAATTCAGAATTTTCTTGAATAAAGATTTTACTGTTATAACAGATTGTGAGACAATAGTTAAATTCATTTCAAACGAAAACTCGGAAAAGATTAATAAAACTAGATGGTTAAACCTTCAGAACTTAATTCAAGGAAATGGATATAGTATTCATTTCGAACACATCAAGGGTAAAAATAATCATTTAGAAGATATGCTTTAAAGAAAATTATTATCAATTTTGGATGCTTCTAATAATGGTTGTCTTATGAATCAGGAATTAGGCACACAGCCAAGTCAAACGCCTCAACAAACAAATAAAGGCAAAGAGCCTCTAGTAGAAATGAAAGATGGCAAAATGGTTGTGGATGTCGAACCTTACTGTTACCGGTTAAGGTTGAAGCACCATCAAGTAACTCAATGGATAATAAAAAGATGAGTGGTAATTCCCCAATAGCATCTTCAACTGCAAGTCTAGTTAGATCACCAATATATAATCAAATGCTGGCGAGTAATATCCCGTGCATGACCTTTGGTCAGCAGTCCCTTGTTATTTTCAAAAACGACGATCCAAGGAGGTTCAAACCCCTTGTTCGTATAAACGATCCAAGGAGGTTCAAACCTTCTTGGATCGTCTTTTTTGAAAATAACAAGGGACTGCTGACCAAAGGCCATGCACGAGATATTACTGACCACCGTTTGATTACATATTGGTGATCTAACTGGACTTGCAGCTGGAGATGCTATTGGGGAATTACCACCCATCGTTTTATTATCCATTGAGTTACTTGATGGTGCTTCAACCTTAACTGGTAACAGTAAGGTTTTGACATCCACAACCATTTTGCTATCTTTCATTTCTACTAGAGGCTCTTTGCCTTTATTTGTTTGTCGAGGCATTTGACTTAGCTGATTCATAAGACAAACATTGTTAGAAGCATCAAAAATAGATAATAATTTTCTTGAAAGCATATATGCTAAATGATTATTTTACCCTGAATACTATATCCATTTCCTTGAATTAAGTTCTGAAGGTTTAACCATCTAGTTTTATTAATCTTTTTCGATTTTTCATTTAAAATGAATTTAACTATTACCTCACAATCTGTTCTAACAGTAAAATCTTTATTTAATGCAACGAACTGATATTTTCAACCATTCGCATTCAAGCATGACGGAATTGAATTGCTTAAAATACAGGATTGTAAGTTTATATTTGGCACAACTCAGCATTTACAGTAAATAAATAATCACAGAATCGCAGACACAGAGTAATATAACAATATGCAATGGTAACGGAATGGATAGTAGTTCATGAAGCTACTATATATAAAAGGGTTAAATAAGTTACAACAGAAGTCTCGAATACAATAGTCAAATACAAGAATCAGAATACATCACTAGATCAACTGAATATCTGAAAGCTGGATAGATAGCCGGATCTCCAAGCTTCTTCAACTCCAAAGGTGAGTCTCGAATACTGGTACACTCAGTCTGATCCGAGCGTAAAGCAAAACACAAAACACTCGAGTCAGAATTAACATTCTTATATCAATAAATCCAACTCAAGTGAAATAACAACTGAAATACAAGTAACTCAAAGGATGTTTGGGATAACCATCCTCTAAGAATCCGTTAAACATTTATATGTATGCTAAGTAGATAATGCCTATCAGTGATATAAAGTATCAAAATAGTTGTGACGCCCCACCTCTATGCTCACAATAACAAAGAGTATTAAAAGAAAATACTGTCCGTTATTACGAAGAATAAGGCTGGATAGGAGCGGCCATCCGTAGTTAGGCCTTACACTAGTATTGGTTATCTCGATAGGAGTGGTATATATATTTTTCTTCTCTTTGTTTATATACTCCCATCGACATATCCAATTCCAGTATAAAACGAACTACGATGGTTCATAATAGTTTAGGACAATATATATCATAACAACACAGATAAGATAAATGCGGAACACAGATAATATCAAATCTCATATATATATATATATATATATATATATATAACTGAAGTCAGTTACAATACACGTGATACAATACATATGATACAACTACAACTGTCGACACAGGATGTTACATATACAAGTACATTAATATAATTAATATACATGAATACATATCATCCTATACTATGACAACAACTACTCCAAAAGGTATAAAGATGCTTCATAGCTCTAGCAGCAACCCAAGCAAGGTATCTACAACCTGCAATAACTCGGTCTGACCCGAGTATTAAATTCAAAAGAAAATAATACACAGGTCAGTCTAATTCAAACTCAGTTATTAATGCACGGAAGCAATAATAATTAAATAATCAAATAGACGACAGTCATAATAAATCTTACCTATCTAATCCTATAGTAAGAAAATCGGATAACGATACATATAACACTTAACAGTGTTAAACAAAAAAATCAGCAAATTTAAATTATCAACGAAGATAAATGAAAGGATTATTAATGAAGATAATTTAGAAAACAACAGAATTGCCTAAACGACAATTAACAACAAAATCTAATTATTAAATAAATAATTAGAAACTCATAATCTAATTATCAAAAAGATAATTAGATACCAACAAAATCATCAAATTAAACCAAATAAAAATACAATTTCAAAATATTGAATTGAACACACAAAACAATTCAAACAATTGGAATATCACTTAAAAAGTCAATACCGTTTTGGCTGCAGTACACGCTCGCGTGCACTACCTCGCCACTACAGTGATGAATTACACAAAAGCCTAATGAATCAAAATGCAAAAGAAATATCAATCAAAAGTCAATTCTGTGTGGTTGTAGTACACGATCACGTGCACTGCCTCGCCACTACAGTATATGATGTCATCACAACTCCAAATATTAACAGCAAATCGAAACTGCAGAGGTCAAGTCACGGCTATCATGACTCAACACAACTGTAAACAAAATGAAACTGCACCAAAGGAATGGCATCAAGTGAAACAGTAAACCAACAATGGAAACAAAGTTCAAATGAACAAACTATGTAATATAAAGATGGAGCAGTGCACATACAAACAGGTGTAACAACAAACTATATGGTGATACATCAATGAGCAGTCGAGGCAAGTCAACCCTCACATCAATGGTGCACATGCACATCAAATTAATAACAGTACGTGAGACAGCAAGCTACATGAATACCAGACAACATAATGCAAATGGGCTCATGTGGGACAAGCGAAGACAACAAGTTTACATGACAGTAAAGTATAATGCCACGACATCAGAGGCGACTTCAACATAGCAGTGACAACAATGCAGACCGGACTACAGTGATGCAATATACAAAGGGTTAATGACATACTTACACTATCAATATGAACCGGTTCTCAAATCAAATTTAAGCACACGGCATGGACAGTAGCAAACTCTAAGCATGTAGACATGATACACATACAACATGAAGACTGCAATTAAAACAAGACTCAAAGGTTTAACTTCAAGATCACATTTACAGAAGACCAGTGACCAATGCAATCATCTGACAGATGTCAGGATATACACAGCATCAAAATAAACATAAAAATGAACAGCAAGTTTCAAAAAAATGACTGAAGTCAAATAGCAGTTTTTATCAAAATTTAACATGTCCAGGTTGACACAAATGGCCAAAATCCACAGGGTACAGTTCAATACAAAAGCAATGGTAATGGCCGAAGTTAATACAGAATCTTGAAATTGTATACACAATATCAAGTTAAATGTCAAACTCAAATTATTTTCAAAAATCTAGTTGTCAAACCAAGTCAAAGACAACTGCAAGCCAGCATCAAAGACAGCCAAATAAAAATTAGTGTATCAGTGATGTCAACAAGCATGCAAGTAAATGCAACATAAACCAAATAGTGCACCAGTAACAACTAAATGAAACTGGACAGTGCAAGCTCAATAGAAATAAACCAAAATTGTGCACATCAAAACCGAGCAACATCAAGAACCAGAGATTACAAAATCAAAACATCAACTAAGTTCAAATGAATATAGACAGCAAGCTCCAGATATAATGCAACAGTGTGCATAAGTGTTGCAAGACCAGCGAATTGAAATAGTCGACTGATGAACATCATATATATACATGTGTATTGAAGACCAGTGAAAGCAATGGACTTGAAGCATATGTCGGTGGCGAATATAATACAGAAGAACAACAATGAAACTACATGAACACATCTTCGGAAATGTCAAATTAAACGAGTCAGAGCCGAAGTCAAAAATTATCACAATATCACAAGCCGAAGTCAACAAGACCAAAGATCGAACAGTGCAAATTAGAAACCATGGAAATCTAGAAATTCAACGATTTCAAAAGCAAAACCGTTATAATCAAGTCATCAAAATATGCGCATTTGAACAAGTCAGAGAAAACATCCACATCTAAGCAACAGCTAGTGGCCTAGATAAATAATAGACGAATTCAAATGATTTTATATGAACTCAAGTAAGAACTAGAAGATGTGAGTGAATAAATTCAATTCAAAGCCGTAGAAATCACAAAATCACATATATATGAAATTGAATTAGATGTGAGTAATTAAAAATCACTCACCTTGATCTGAAGCAAAGACGAACACAAATCAAGCGGCCGAAGTCACCATCGAACTAAGTCGGATAAATCACCATCGATCAAACCCTAATTTTTGTTAAAGAGGGACGAACGAGCCGCCATTTTTCTCGTTTGTTTTGTTTAGGGTTTGCCAATGAATCCAGGAGGATCGGGTTATTACTTGAGATAATTTTCACAGCCCCTAGAATTAAAAACGTGGGCCAAGATTCAAATTTGTAAAGCCCACATAATTCCTTAATCAAATCTTAAAAGAATTTCAACCCGATTTAAAAACTCCAAATAGCAATTAGCCAGCCAATTTAATCGCTTAATGACGATAATTAATCGGTACAAAACCTAGGGTTGTTACAGACTCCCATCCTTATAGAAACTGCGTCCCCGCAATTTCATAATTAAAGTCGTCAATAACAATTATATTTCTAACATAAACTGGTTAAGCTATAAAATAAAGGTCAAGAACACACACGTCAAAGAAATCTTTTAATTCCATAAAAGAAATTCACAAATTCTCAACAAAATCTAATTATCAAATAGATAATCAAAAACAACAAAACTGAATGAAAATTATCAGCAATACATAATTATCCATTAGATAACTAGAATTCAGAAATCACAAAACAACAATATCTAATCATCGATACGATAATTAGAAAACAACAAAGATAATTAGAAAACACAAATCACAAATCGCAAAACCACAAATATCTAATTACCAAAAACGATAATCAAAAATCTCAAATCAATAAGTATCTAATTATCAAAAACGATAATCAGAAACAACAAATATCTAATTATCAAAAACGATAACCAGAAATCTCAATTCAACAAATATCTAATTATCAAAAACGATAATCAGAAACTCAAATATCTAATTATCAAAAACCATAATCAGAAATCTCAAATAAAAAAATATCTAATTATCAAAAACGATAATCAGAAATCTCAAATCAACAAGTATCTAATTATCAAAAACGATAATCAGAAATCTCAAATCAACAAGTATCTAATTATCAAAAACGATAATCAGAAATTTCAAATCAACAAGTATCTAATTATCAAAAACGATAATCAAAAACTCAAATATCTAATTATCAAAAACGATAATCAGAAACTCAAACATCTAATTATGAAAACGATAATCAGAAATTTCAAATCAACAAGTATCTAATTATCAAAAACGATAATCAGAAATCTCAAATCAATAAATATCTAATTATCAAAAACGATAATCAGAAATCTCAAATCAACAAATATCTAATTATCTAAAAAGATAATCAGAAACAATAAATATCCAATTATCAAAAATGATAATCAGAAACAACAAATATCCAATTACCTGCAGATAATTGGAAACAACGAATACCTAGAAATCAATTAAGATGACTAGAAAATCAACATAAAAGGTTGGATCGATCCCATCAGATGGCGAGTTTTAGCTACGCCGCACGTGCATCAACAAATGGCCGAAGCCTACCAAGTACTATATTTTTGGCGCCCAACAAATGACCCGAAGGTCCACTAAATAACCCGAAGGTCCATCATATGACTCGAAGGTCCAACATAGTAGCATGAAAGCACCAAAATCATCAAAATCATCAAAACAATAAATATTTCAATTAACGAGTCCGAAATTAATCGAAACAACAAACGCACATGTCCCATACCACGAGTTTTACTAAATCGTTTAGTTCTCTTCATCGTTTCCTTGAAAGTGCAAATCGTGTATTTTAAATTAATAACATTTTACGTTCTCAAACGGACAAGTCCGAAATTAAGTGAATCAGTAAAAGTGAGGGTTCGTAGTCCTCAATTTTGCTGAAGCATTTAAATCGCTTCTTCATTCTTTTGAAAGCGCAAACTGTAGAAATTTTGAATTTTTTATTATTATTTTGGAACGATTTTTAAAACATGTGATTAAAACAGCAACATCTGTAGCAAATTCG
This sequence comes from Allium cepa, assembly GCA_030765085.1. Taxonomy (NCBI): domain Eukaryota; kingdom Viridiplantae; phylum Streptophyta; class Magnoliopsida; order Asparagales; family Amaryllidaceae; genus Allium; species Allium cepa. Next base: position 380,897,134 of record CM060932.1, read on the forward strand.
ATAAGGAAATTGCACTTCTCAAAACACCGTAAAAACGGATCTCAAAATCAACATTGCGGGATTTCCACTTGAAAATTCACTTTAAATTGATGGTTACTGAAGTCAAAGGGACAGTAATTTTTTATATGCCAAAATCTCATCAAAATAATTCGCATCTAAATATAATACCAATGAATTTTCATTCATCAAAAATGTCAACAAAACACCGTGCTTCAAAAATTTAGCATCGGTGTAAAAATCCCGTTATAAAAATAACGGCAACAAAATACGTTTAAAACCAAACACCGGTTCAACGTAAATTAATGCAGTAACGTGCAACTCAAATTTGCATGCACTCTATAAGATGAACAAAGAAATCACTCGAATATATCTTCAATGAAGATAATTTAAAACGACAAAATCTCAACAAAGTCATATAACTACACTTGCTTCGGATCCTCAGATCGGATTCGAACTTTTCAAAGAAAACAAAAATAATCACATCTATGTAACGACATAATGAAATTTAATTTCATTTTCATATTTTGATTTTTAAATCAAAAGGGTTATCACCTGTACTCAGCGAAGACAGTCTCACTGTTTCCGCTGCGCACTCTGATAAACAGAACCCAAATTACTCAATCAACAAAACACAATTTCACTATTATTTTTTAATAAAGATATTTAAAAATTTCATCAACATTTCAAAACTTTAGTTTTGACTCAAAGCACCACTAAAAACATCAACAAATAGTTGTAACACATGTTCCATTTAAATTATTTTCTATATTATGGCCATAAACCCCACGCTCTAATACCAACTGTGACGCCCCACCTCTATGCTCACAATAATAAAGAGTATTAAGAGAAAATCAAGTCTGTTATTACGAAGAATAAGGCTGGATAGGAGCGGCCCTCCGTCGTTAGGCCTTACACTAGTATTGGTTATCTCGATAGGAGTGGTATATATATTTTTCTTCTCTTTGTTTATAAACTCTCATCGACATATCCAATTCCAGTATAAAATGAAATATGATGGTTCATAATAGTTTAGGACAATATATATCATAACAACACAGATAAGCTAAATGCGGAACACGGATAATATCAAATCTCACATATATATATAACTGAAGTCAGTTACAATACACGTGATACAATACATATGATACAACTACAACTGTCGACACAGGATGTTACATATACAAGTACATTAATATAATTAATATACATGAATACATATCATCCTATACTATGACAACAACTACTCCAAAGGGTATAAAGAGGCTTCATAGCTCTAGCAGCAACCCAAGCAAGGTATTTACAACCTGCAATAACTCGGTCTGACCCGAGTATTAAATTTAAAAGAAAATAATACACAGGCCAGTCTAATTCAAACTTAGTCATTAATGCACGGAAGCAATAATAACTAAATAATCAAATAGACGGCAGTCACAATAAATCTTACCTATCCAATCCTATAGTAAGGAAATCGGATAACGGTAGATATAACACGTAACAGTGTTAAACAAAAAAATCAGCAAATTTAAATTATCAACGAAGATAAATGAAAGGATTATCAATGAAGATAATTTAGAAAACAACAGAATTGCCTAAACGGCAATTAACAAGAAAATCTAATTATTAAATAAATAATTAGAAACTCATAATCTAATTATCAAAAAGATAATTAGATACCAACAAAATCATCAAATTAAACCAAATAAAAATACAATTTCAAAATATTGAATTGTACACACAAAATAATTCAAACAATGGGAATATCACTTAAAAAGTCAATACCGTTTTGGCTGCAGTACACGCTCGCGTGCACCGCCTCGCCACTACAGTGATGAATTACACAAAAGCCCAATGAACCAAAATGCAAAAGAAATATCAATCAAAATGTCAATCAAAAAGTCAATTCTGTGTGGTTGCAGTACACGCTCACGTGCACTGCCTCGCCACTACAGTATATGATGTCATCACAACTCCAAATATTAACAGCAAATCGAAACTGCAGAGGTCAAGTCACGGCTATCATGACTCAACACAACTGCAAACAAAATGAAACTGCACCAAAGGAATGGCATCAAGTGAAACAGTAAACCAACAATGGAAACAAAGTTCAAGTGAACAAACTATGTAATATAAAGATGGAGCAGTGCACATACAAACAGGTGTAACAACAAACTATATGGTGATACATCAATGAGCAGTCGAGGCAAGTCAACCCTCACATCAATGGTGCACATGCACATCAAATTAATAACAGTACGTGAGACAGCAAGCTACATGAAGACCAGACAACATAATGCAAATGGGCTCATGTGGGACAAGCGAAGACAACAAGTTTACATGACAGTAAAGTATAATGCCACGACATCAGAGGCGACTTCAACATAGCAGTGACAACAATGCAGACCGGACTACAGTGATGCAATATACAAAGGGTTAATGACATACTTACACTATCAATATGAACCGGCTCTCAAATCAGATTTAGGTACACGGCATGGACAGTAGCAAACTCTAAGCATGTAGACATGATACACATACAACATGAAGACTGCAATTAAACAAGACTCGAAGGTTTAACTACAAGATCACATTTACAGAAGACCAGTGACCAATGCAGTCATCTGACAGATGTCAGGATATACACAGCATCAAAATGAACATAGAAATGAACGGCACGTTTAAAAAAATGACCGAAGTCAAATAGGAGTTTTTATCAAAATTTAACATGTCTAGGTTGACATAAATGGCCAAAATCCATAGGGTACAGTTCAATACAAAAGCAATATGGCCGAAGTTAATACAGAGTCTTGAAATTGTATACACAATATCAAGTTTAAATGTCAAACTCAAATTATTTTCAAAAATCTGGTTGGCAAACCAAGTCAAAGACAACTGCAAGCCAGCATCAAAGACACAGCCGAATAAAAATCAGTGTATCAGTGATGTCAACAAGTATGCAAGTAAATGCAACATAAACCAAACAGTGCACCAGTAACAACTAAATGAAACTGGACAGTGCAAGCTCAATAGAAACAAACCAAAATTGTGCACATTAAAACCGAGCAACATCAAGAACTAGAGATTACAAAACCAAAACATCTACTAAGTTCAAATGAATATGGACAGCATGCTCCAGATATAATGTAACAGTGTGCATAAAAGTATTGCAAGACCAGTGAATTGAAATAGTCGACTGATGAACATTATATATATACATGTGTAGTGAAGACCAGTGAAAGCAATGGACTTGAAGCACATGTCAGTGGCGAATATAATACACAAAAACAACAATGAAACTACAATGAACACATCTTCAGAAATGTCAAATTAAACGATTCAGAGACGAAGTCAAAAATTATCACAATATCACAAGTCGAAGTCAAGAAGACCAAAGATCGAACAGTGCAAATTCGAAACCATGGAAATCTAGAAATTCAACGATTTCAAAAGCAAAACCGTTATAATCAAGTCATCAAAATATGCGCATTTGAACAAGTCAGAGAAAACATCCACATCTAAGCAGCAACGAGTGGCCCAGATAAATAATAGACGAATTCAAATGATTTTATACGAACTCAAGTAAGAATTAGAAGATGTGAGTGAACAAAATCAATTCAAAGCCGTGGAAATCACAAAATCACATATATATGAAATTGAATTAGATGTGAGTAATTAAAAATCACTCACCTAGATCTGAAGCAAAGACGAACACAAATCAAGCGGCCGAAGTCACCATCGAACTAAGTCAGATAAATCACCATCGATCAAACCCTAATTTTTGTTGAAGAGGGACGAATGAGCCGCCACTTTTCTCATTTGTTTTGTTTAGGGTTTGCCAATGAATCCAGGAGGAACGGGTTATTACTTGAGATAATTATCACAGCCCCTAGAATTAAAAACGTGGGCCAAGATTCAAATTTGTAAAGCCCACATAATTCCTTAATCAAATCTTAAAAGAATTTCAACCCGATTTAAAAACTCTAAATAGAAATTAGCCAGCCAATTTAATTGCCTAATGACGATAATTAATCGGTGCAAAACCATGGGTTGTTACAATAGTGTTAAGGCGTTACCATTATTCCCCTTAACACATTTTATATAGGCGTCATAGTCTATACAACACTGTAAACTCCACCGTAAACTGGTGGTATCAGGGAGTACTCCATAGGTATAACACAAAACAAATCGCAATGGTCGCGCATAGGGATACGAGTATGACAAAGCACATGAAGCAATACCCAAGGTAGTGAACTACTGTTTGCCTGATCCAAACTGGTGAGAACGCATCGCCGCAACGATCGCAACACCGCGAAACAACACTCCCAATTCAAGGGTGCACACTAATCAAAAACAAGTAATGAGTAGTATTAAGAAGAAGTGTGTTCGCTAGAGGTGGCCAACCTCATTGGCCCGGCACAGCTCCTGTTTTAGTCCTTTCAAATTTGACACAAGTGTCAAGGCTATCCATTATCGTTCTCTTTCTTCAATCATCAACGTACATCATTCCAACCACTTCATTCTGGATCACACTCCGCGTATAGTTATTAAAGTGGTATTCGATTTAGACCGTAAGTATGTCCTTAATCGATTCCGGTTTCTTTAATAACTTTCGTAATTATTACACCGATTAGTCGTTTAATAAATTTCAAAAACCAAATCAATTTCAATCTCACTTAGAATTTGAAAGCCAACATTTCGTTTGTCTTTCTATATCAATTTCTATAATTTACGTTTCAAAACTTTCAAATTTACCATTTCAAAACTCTATAATTCAACTTCAATTTTTATTTAAAACAATTCAAATATTGATTTAAATTCATATATAGGTTTCATTCCATAATCGTTTAAATTAAATTAATTTAACATTCAAAATAATTTAAATTCATTGATAGATTCATTCAATAATCATTTAAATTAGGTAAATTTATCATTTCAAAATAATTTCAATTGAATTTCCAATTCATTAAATCAATCACTTAAGTTTACCTACATTATACCAAAATTTATGAATTAAATTAAATTAAATTCGTCAAATTAAATTCTTTAAATTACAAGTCTCATAATAATTTCCATCAATCACATTTTATTTCTTATTAAAGAAATTCAACTTCACTTATTTACTTATTTAATTTAAACAAATTTCAATACTTAATTATTAAAGAAACTCAATTTCACTTATTAAAGAATCCAATTTTATTTAATTATTAAATAGTTTCAAAACTTACTTTAATAATTTACTTAAATTAAAACAACATTCTTTCATCAAACACTTTGTTAAACATAATACTTTGGAAATCAAATTTTAGAAATCATAATGCTTGGAATCATAACACTTCCCACTTAACTGTTTAAATATAAATAATAGTATATATAATAAAATAGTTTGTAATTTAAAATAGTTTATATAAAAATAATTTATATTAAAATAGTTTATATGAAATAAATTTATAAAGTAACATATATAAATAGTTTTAATATAATTTTAAAAATACTTTATATACTAAAATAGCTTCTTCAAATTTCACAAATCGATTCAAATTCCAAAATTTACATTTAATAAAATCTCAAATCATCCATTTTAATTTATTTCAGTTTCTCAATAAACCATTTACATTATATCGATTTCAAATCAGATTTTTTAACCATAAAATAAACTATTTCAATTTCAATATTTTCAAAGCTTAAAATATTCAAACATTTCAAAACAAGATTTGATAATTCCATTTATATATCAAATTCACTTTACTATTATTTACTTTGAAATATTTACCTACTAAATCCATTATCATTTAAATAAAACCCCAAATTTCAAATGACTAAATATTTCCTTCAATTCATTTAAACTTGAAATATTCATTAAATCACCTTAAACCAAATCAAGTTATAAAATCATATCCTTTCAAATCGATTTCTAATTAAATATATTTCTTAATTAAATGCAATTTCAAATCAATTTCAAACCTATCTTCTCAACCTTAATTTATTAAATCATTATAAACTCTATATTATAATATAGTTTAAATACCTACTTAACCATATTATATTTTAATAAAATCAAACTTTATTATTAAGTTTATTTTATACTAAAACAAGTTTACGCATAGCTTAAATTCAAGAATTTAACTATATATAAAATAACATTTATATAATATCTAAAATAAATGTTTATATAAAACCATATATTTCCTTCCAAACCATAGTAATCATTTCAAATTATTTATTTATAGACCAACAGTGTCTGTATATAATTTTCTATCTTATGGTCAAGTAATACGGATATTTATCATTTCAATCCGCGATTTAAATATATACGGGTATATATATCATTTCAACCTGCAATCCCAAATTCAATTCGGTGAAAATCGCTTGAGTTTATCAATTAAACCCATAACGATTTTCTTCTATTCTACAGATCGTTCGGGTATGTATCAATTCAACCCATAATGAATCTATACTAACAGGGAACTTGCAGAGTGATAACAGATATGATAATAATATAATAGGCATATACCATCAATGTCAAGAACAGATAATGGTGTCAGATGTCGCAGGTAAACTGATACAGGTAATGGCATATATAACAGTGTAAATAACTAACTGCGACATATTTCAATTTGTCATTTCAATTGAAATCAAATTTAATAAATAAAAGGACATTAATCGTGAGTGATTGCTCACCTTTCGAGGCTAGAGATTACAGAAGATGACACGGATACGCACACTGATACGGACACTGGAATTTGAATGACTAATCGAAGCAAAGCAAAATGGGCACGAATTCAACGATCAAAGCTGATAATAAGAATAGATGGAACAAATCAGAATGGGGTTGATGAAAATAATCGGAATCATCTTAATAGAACAAAAATTATATATATATATATATAATTTCCATAAAATCAATACTTAAGTTAAAACGAGTATCAAAATAACATATATATAATTAAAAATATACATCAAAATCAACCATATACAAATGCAGGTTAGTATATATTCATCCTACGTGCAGACCAAAACCAAAAAAATATATGTCACATATATATACTTTAACCAAGCTGTTATAGAGTAAAATATACGATATCTCTTTGCAATAATCTTAGCATGTACATAAACTTATATATAAACACTGTGCAAACTCACTACGAATATAATCACACATATATAAGCTTGTCTAACATATATGCTTTTTATAAATATCAGAACAAATGTATATATAAAACAGGTTAACTGTCACATATAAACTAATATAACAACTTTGTATGCGCCTATATTATAATTAACAGATACCTTTATAAGCTTTTATACGCGTATAAGACACAGATCAAAATATATATAAACTCAGCAACAAATTATATACTTTATAAAGTGCTATATGTGTACATTCATAGATTTTTGAACTTATATATCTAACAAGCTTGTATACTTCCTTAACAACAGCCATTGTATAAATACATGGACCTTTGTGTGTGTGTGTGTGTATATTAATGTAAATTGTCAAAATGATAATAATATACATGACCAAACTGGACATTTCATAAAAACTATATATATGTAAAACGAATATGTAAATTAACTCTATTAAATATACTTTGGAACCCAAGCGCGCAATAGGGAGCTAAGAAAAATACGAATATAAACACACAATACTACTATAAACAGTATAACAAAGTAGATATATATGTACACAGACTCGTTTTAAAACCAACATCTAGAACATACATACATATATATATATATATATATATAACTAGTATATACAGTTGCTGAAACTCATATAGAAAATACACCCAGATCGAAACATAATATTATCAATAATATATCAAACAAATAAATAATATGCGCATAGTACCTTATATACACTTTCGGCCGAGGGGAAGAAATAGGAGAAGAGGCGGGCTGAGCTTGCGTTCGCATGGTGATTGGGTTGGTGGCCAGAGGGTGCTCGGCTCAGGGGAACTGAGAATACATCATCAGCAACTGGAAAGGCGAGATGGTTGAATACAAGGCCGAGGGGTGGTGAACGCGTGCCTATGAGGGTGACGGCTGAGATCTCGACTGCGCGTTCGGCACTTGCCGCGAAGGATGGTCAGTGAACGGCTTGCTGTAGGCGGTCGGTTGCTAGGGCGGAGAGCGAGCGGAGGCCAGGAAGGAGCACGAGCATGGGATAGGTGGAGGTAGTGGCCGATTGTGCTTGCGAATTTTTGATGGGGTGCTTGGGTGAACACGGTGGAGGAGGGAATCGGTGGAAGAGTGGGTGGGGCAATGGTGTTTTCAGTAAATACAATATGCTGCAAGGTTTTTTTTTTCTATCTACAAAGTAAGTTTGATTTGAGAGGAATAAAGAAAGAAAAAGAAAATATGGAGAAGGACTTACATAATGGGCAAGCAACAGGTAAAAGACGAACATGCAAAGTTGGCCTCGGTTTCCAACGTAAAAAATTTACTTAATAATTTATTTCCTTCCTCACGAAACCAAACGAATTGAAATAGTGCGTACGCAGGAGACTAAGAGACCATTTTAGAAAGGTTAAAGTTATGGTTGTTAGATTTGAGCCAGAGGATAACGGAATAGAGAAAAAGGAAGCCCAAAAGTTAAAACTTGCACCGGTACGAAATTATTTTCACTGATTTCGCTGCGTATCATATCTCGAAACATAGAATTGAATACACCGCAGAGATCAGCACGGCGAGACGATCAAAGCGGTATAAAGATATCAGTGATACGATTGAATTTATAAAATTCGAAATTTCTACTAGCGGAAAATGCAGCAAAAACGCAGAAAAATAAGATCGACGGGCTAAAGATGTCCGAATTTGAAAAAACGAAAAATGTCGTCTTAGTCAGAAGATGATTTAGAATTTTTCTATGTAAAAATATTTAGGTTTGGAAAATATTTTATTACCATCGATTTTTTTACTGATTGGAATTAAAATAGAATTAAACAATAAAATAAACTTTTATATTTTCAGATGAAAATTTACAGTTTGTTATGTTCAATTAGACGTATTTCAAATATTAAATTTTTATTTCTAAATTTTATTTTTAAACTTTCATGTAAATTGAATTAATCACACTATTAAAACAGTTAAAATTTATGGGTCGTTACATTCAAGAAAATTTTGAATTTATCTAAAGAATTAATTAAAGCTTGGATTTCATAATCTAATGAACTCCAACTGGAGACTGAGTTAAAATTGCCGTTGGTGTAAGCAGTTATTTTTTCCGTTAACTTATATGAATATTTAGATAGTTTACATTTAAGGACGGCTCCACATCCTTCTTTTTGCATCCATCATATACTATAATAATATAATCTGTGAATAATGGTAATTCTAATGGCTGGATTTTTTTTAACTTCTTCTTTTATTTTCTAAACTAATTTAATATCTTCTGTATTGAATCTACTTTCTCCGTTTTTTGATATTTTCCCATAAAGATGACCAACTAATTTGGCTAAAGTTGGTATAATTTTCTTGCATAATTTACTAGTCCTACAAAGGCTTGAATCTTTTTTTTGTTATCTAGTCTATCTGAAAATTCTATTATTTTTTGTGAAATATGTGGTTGTAGTTCTATTTTTTCCTTCCAATTTCTAGATCTGAAAAAGAAAATTTTTGTTTGTAAATTCCATCTTTTTCTTAGAAATAACTAAACCATTTTTCTCAATTTCATTAAAAACTGTTTTAAATGACATTCACGTTGTTTTATATTATCACTAGCAATTAAAATGTCATCAGTATATACTAAACAAAAATAATATTTCTTAAAAATATTGTCCATAAAACATTGAAACAAAGAGGGTGACGTTTTTAAGCCAAAACTAAGAACATTCCATTCAAAATGTTCTTCTGAACACATAAACGCTGTCCATAGTTTAAAATATTCTTATAACTTTAACTGATTATAACCACTTTTTAAGTCAAATTTACTAAAAATCCGTTTGTCTTGAATGAGATTAATAAGTGTGTCTTTATTAGGTATGTTGTATCTATCGTCTTCAGTATTGTCATTAAGTCGTTTGTAGTTGTAAATAATTCTAGGTTTACCTCGTTTTTGTTCAGAATGATTTCTAACTATGAATGCTGCTGATCTATATTTTGATTTTGATCGTCTAATCAAATTTTGGTTCAATATTTCATTTATCTATAATTTAAAATCTTGAATATCGCCTGGCGAATAATATATATTTGCTGTTTTTATAGTTAATTCTGGATTAATAATCTTAATCTTACAAATATACCTCTTTGTTTGGTAACGTCATCTCATATGAATCATAGTTTTTTAATCGTGATATAATCTGACAAGGAATAAATTTTATTTCCTTACCTTTTTCTAAATCTCCTATCGTTTCAAAAGCAAGTATTGCTAATGCTAATTTATGCTCTTTATTTTGAAAATCGTTTTGTCTAATTTTTTGTTGTTTTAAAAATATTTTTAGTTGTAAATTAGTGAAGCTTATATACATATTGAGTTGTACACAAACACAAGAAATAGAAACACCATAAATCCCAGCAAGATACAATGCATTAACAGGGTTTAAAATAACAGAATAATTAAACTAACACACCCTAAAAGAATTTAAGAACAATGTACACAGCACTTGGTACAAGAACAGAAGCAATAATATGAAAGATGGTATGGTGCAACATATGAAAGAAATACACAAGGAAGCAAGTTAAATCAGTTCAGCAAATGGATATACAGTACAAACATACACAACGCAATGTCACTAACGTAAGAACTCACCCACGCAAATCAAAATACACACACAAAATAAAAGCCAAATGAACCTCAGCAAATTAGTTGCACTAGCAGCATTTCAGCATTTATTTAATGAAGCCAATAAGTCCAAAACTAAAAAAAGGCATCGTAATTCTAAGTCAACTGCTTATAACATTTCCAGCAGCAAGATACAAAGAATATAAATATGCAGACACCAACATAACAGAATATATCAATCCATATTTAAATATTAACGGGCACACAAAATATGCAAACATACATACACGTACACAACTGTCATCATGCTTACTCAAATACAGCCCACAAGTACACACACGAACCCATGCACACACCATCCTACTCCTTACAACACTACTAGAACTACAGTATATAGCCACGACAGGCTTTCAACGGCAGTCAATGAGAATTTCCAACGGCTCGTTATTTTTTAACAAGCCGTTATTAGCCGTTGGTAACCGTTGTAAAAATGCCGTTTGCGGCCGTTGGAAGCCGTTGGAATAATTCGTGTAAACCTGCAGCAAGCCGAGAGCAACAATCATTCTCTCTTCCTCCAACAAAAAACACCAAATCCTTCTTCCACTCATCTTTTCTTGCTCCCAGCCTTCCCACGCAATCGACAGCCACTCCGACACCATCAACCAACACCAGCGGCCTCTCTCCATCCAAATACACTCCAAAATCAGGTTTTGCCTAAAACCCTAAAATTTTAAAATTTGTTAATTTTGTATTTAATTTGTTGTTATAGTTGTATCTAATGACCTATAGATTATTTATTATACCAAACTAAGTGCTAATTACCATTATTATCATCCAAATGTCCAAATTGTTTGTGTATATATATTATGCACATATATACATATGTTGATAATTTAGTGTAAATGCGCATTTGAGTTAGCGTTAGATTAGCTAGGATTGATTTAAATTATTTTATGTATGTTTTGTAAAATATTAGACAAACATGAATTAGTCAAATATTTTACGAACATGAATTAAATCTTTTACAAATTATATTAGCATTAGATACGTATATAGTTTAGTATATATATACACATGAATTATATATTTTGGGAAATAGTGAAAATCGTATAATTTACTATATATTTAATAAAATAGTAGAATATAAATAAAAGAATGCATAATATGCTTTATTTTATATATTTAATAAAACGGTAACATATAAATGAAATTTAAATCTCTTAATGAACCTTTGGCCCCGTCTGCAAGTGTTATATATGATCGTTGTATGAATATTCGTTTTTATTGCAAAACGGATATTCATATTCATCTGATGCAATATTTGTTGGATTTGTCCCTGTATTGGACAAGATACAAACACTATAAAGTAATTACGTTTCGTAAATTATATCGTTATAAACGGTTCACAAAATTTCGACGGTATTTCGTTTTTGTTCCTTGTGTACATGCATATGTGTACGATACAAGAAACACTGGGGAAGTGCTGCCGAAATTTTAGAAAATCGTTTATAATGATAGGATTTAAGAAATGTAATTACTATTGTGTTTGTAATGGTAAGTAGGAAAAATGTACAAAAATGTAAACAAAATAGCAAGAAATATAACTTCGCATATAAACGAAAATGAATTATAAAAAAAGTAAAATCTAAATGTTTTTATCGAATTTGATTAATAATTTTTTTACTATTGATCATAGGTTTTACAGTAGGAAAAATGGTCAATTATTTTACTGATCGAAGCTGGATGTATCAAAGAAGAGAAATGGGAGGCTCAAAAGTAAACATTTTCTTAACGGGGTAAATGTGTTTATCGAATTTGCTTTAAGCAATATTGAAAACGACGTATAAATTCGTGTCCATGTAGTAGGTGCAAATTGTTGAAGCATTAAGTACCGAATATGGTTAGAATTCATTTGCGCCAATATGGTTTCGTAACCAATTATTTGGTTTGGGATCGTCATGGAGAAATTATAACACGTAACGAAGAACAGTCAATAAATGTCATTAGTGATAAAGTTAGTACGACGAATCTCATAGAACATATGGTTGAAGATGCAGCACGATCAATGTTCCCTACTGTTGAAATTAATAACGACGATGTTAACGTCGAAGAGGAACCAAATATTAGAGCGAAAATATATGATTTATTGGATGCTGCTAAGAAACCTCTTTGGAATGAATGTACTAGCGGCACTCAATTATCGGCAACTGCAGAGTACATTGCAATGAAATCAAAGTACAACCTCATAGAAGCTGGATTTATGGCTGTTGTACAAGCTGCTAAACACCATATGCCATCAGATAATTTAACGTGCGAAAACTATTATGAAGTGAAAAAACTTATGTCATCTTTCGGTTTGCCGTATCAAAAAATTGATATATGTCTAAATTGTTGCATGTTGTTTTGGAAAGATGATGTCAGTCTTCGGAATTGCAAAATATGTAATTAAGAAAGATACAAACCAAGAAAAAAAGGGGAAAAGAAGTTCCATACAAGCGTATGCATTATTTACCTATCACTCCTAGACTTCAAAGGTTGTATGCATCATCTGTAACAATGCATCATATGAGATGGCACAGTGTGAGAACACCTGAAGAAGATACGTTAACACACTCATCTGATGGAGAAACATGGAAGTATTTTGATAAGAAATATCCCGATTTCGCAGCGGAGAGCCGTAACGTTAGGCTAGGTTTGTGTACTGATGGATTTTCACCGTTTTCTCAGTTTGGTTCTAAATATTCATCTTGGCCTATAATCATTACACCTTACAATCTACCCCCGTGGATGTGTATGAAAACTCCATATATGTTTCTCATAATTGTCGTCCCTGGCCCTGATGATCCGACACAGGGTATCGATGTTTACTTACAACCGCTAATCGAAAAGTTGAAAACATTGTGCTATGAAGGAGTTGAAACATACGACGTATCGAAAAGAAAAAAATTCGGATGTTCACTTTTTTGTTATGGACTATTAGCGATTTTCCTGCATATGCAATGCTTTCGGGTTGGAGTACGGCCGGTCATTTTGCTTGTCCTTACTGTATGGAAGAAACACAAGCATTTTCTTTACGGCATGGGAAGAAAATTTCATGGTTTGATTGTCATCGACGTTTTCTCCATATTAATCGTACTTTTAAAAGAGACAAAAAAACTCCACAGCTACTAGACATGAGACTTTACAACCACCAACGATTTGGTCAAGTGAAGATATATATGAACTTGTAAAAGATTATCCAAAGATACATGAAACCGGGTTGCAAATTAAAATCCAAGGTAAAGCGACGTTTCATAATTGGTGCAAACAGGGTATATTTTGGGAGTTGCCTTATTGGAATATTCTCTTAATCCGTCATAACATTGACGTGATGCATAACGAGAAAAACATGTTCGATAATGTGTTTAATACACTTTTGAATGTTAAGGGCAAGACTAAGGACGACCTGAAATCAAGACGTGATATTGAAGAAATATGCAATCGTCCTGAGCTTCATATGAAGCCAAATGATACTAAAAAACTCAAAGCATGTTATGAACTAGATAACAACCAAGTTAAAGTACTGTTAAAATGGATGAAAGGATTACGATTTCCTGATGGAATTTCATCTAATCTTCGTAGATGTGTCGACTATAAGAACAGAATACTGAGTGGGCTGAAAAGCCATGATTTTCATGTAATGATGCAAAATTTGTTACCCGTCGCTTTCAAAGAATTGTTACCCGTAAAAGTTTGGAAGGTTATAACAGAACTTAGTTTATTTTATAAGGAGCTTTGTTCAACTACGTTAAAAGTTGACCGTCTTTGTAAACTTGAGGTAGAAATCCGTATACTACTCTACAAACTGGAGAAAATATTTCCTCCAGGTTTTTTCAATGTAATGGAGCATTTACCTGTTCATCTTTCATTTGAAGCACGTCTTCGAGGTCCTGTGCAATATGGATGGATGTATCCATTCGAGAAGTATATTATTAATACTGAGTATGTAAATGTTAATTTAACTATAAATAAAAATCAATATTGTTATGAAATATTTTTTATTAGGTACTTAAATCATTTAAAGAAAAAAGTAAGACAAAAAGTTCGAGTTGAAGGTTCGATTTGCAAATCATACATCGAAGAAGAAGCATCGTTCTTTTTCTCTCATTATTTCAATGATCATGTGAATTTATCATTTCAAAGTGTTGCGCGTAATGATGAGGTCGTTGAACAAGATTCTTCTTCTAAAGCAATGTTATCTATTTTTAAACAACATGATCGACATGCTCGAAAATGTGCAGAAGTAGGTTAGATGATAGAGACTACCATGTAGCACACATATATATTGTACTTAATTGTCCAAAAGTTGCACCATTTATTAGGTAATTATCAGATTACAAGTTTTGAAAAATTTAATTTAATGCTGTGTGATGCCCCACCTCTATACCCACGCTAGCCAAGGACACTACGTGGTAATGCCGTCAACTGACACGGAGAATAAGGCTGTTGAGGAGCGACCATCCATGTAATTGCTTTGTGCGAGCACCGGTATGTCAGATAGTACAACAAATCCGACATACCGATACAAACTCAAAACTACTGCATATTCTTCGAAAACAAATATAG
Source organism: Allium cepa (assembly GCA_030765085.1). NCBI lineage: Eukaryota > Viridiplantae > Streptophyta > Magnoliopsida > Asparagales > Amaryllidaceae > Allium > Allium cepa. The sequence continues at coordinate 380,912,459 of CM060932.1, forward strand.
AAGTAAACATAACACAAATCAGTCACAGACATCCATATCACAAAGGCGGAAATAGATATGAATATATAACACATGAAGGTGTACATCAGAGTAGTGGTCAAACAAGATCCACAATATCACAAAAGAATAGCTACAAGTGCTAGACAAAAGAATATGGATACATCTATAAGTCTATATCTCAAATGTATTCAACAAAAACCACTAATCTAAGTAGTTAGCCAAAAGTCAGGGTGATAATCCCAGATGTGAAGTCATGCAGAAGCACCTGTAACATCTCGGTCTGACCGGAGTATTATTTAATAAGACAATAATAAACGAATCAGTCTAGCTATAAATATCAGATAAAATGATATAGAATAAGGGATATGACATAAATATTTAATAACCATAAAGCCATGCTGCGATAAGTATGCAAGTGAAAAAATCAACTAGGGATTAATCAATATCACGAGAATCTTCTCAAAGATCAAAAGGAATGTCATACTCCTTATTTACCAAATCACCAAACTATAAATATTGACAATGATATCAATGTCAATCACAAATGTTGATGACACACAAATTCACCGATGCACAAATATTGATAAAACTTATCAATGTAAATCACGAAAATTGGTGAAACATAAAATTCTAGGAATCATCAAAGGAAATCCAGAAATCACAAAAGGAGGGGAGACCTATCACAAAACGGGAGCATGAAAACTCACCAACACGTGTATCACAAAATGGAACGCTATTCCATGGTAGCTAACCATTAATTTTGAGCCGAAGCTCCACAAAACGGCCCGAAGACCATGGGTCGCTACCCCACCAATTTGAGTCGAAGCTCCACAGAAACGGGGTTTAGTCTCCCTCGTAGACAAAGAGACATCGCACATTTGCTAGTCTAAATCACAAAAGTGACCATCAACGATCATCAAGAAGTGTCAATTACAATAAGCTAGTAAATATATAAGCTTAGCATCATGTCCCATAACCACTAGCTTAACCTAAATATTTACAAACAAATTGTAGATCTTCATTCGGAAATTGTCACAAGAGATTCAATCGAACAAGTCTAAGAATTAACCGGCGAAGTGAATGCAAATGTTTCATACCATTTGATTTACTAAGTCGTTTAATTAGATTTCTCGCACGAGTGAAGTAAAGTGACAAATCACAAAAATGATTGCAGAAACCATAAATCACAAAATTTCACATTCGAAGACGTGAATGAAATCCAAAGAATTCGATTCCAAATTCATCAAAGTGGAAATACCCTTGCTACTTAATAGCCACGACTTACGACTTAACCTAAGTCAACACAAGGAATCAACGGCTCAAGAGATAGCACACGGCTTAAAGTAGGAGTGATCTAAAGGGTTGCGCGACCTAACTGCAACGACCTAAGGAGCAGCGCGATCTAACTACCAAGCGACCTAAGGTAGAAGCGGCTTAGGGAGCTAGCATGCGGCCTAGGTGGTGCGACCTAATCAATGCACGACCTAAGACATAGCGCAACCTATAGGGGTGCGACCTAAAGGGGTAGCGGCATAACATGGCCGAGCGACCAAGGGGTGCAACGACCTAAAAGATAAAAGGAGGCCGAGCGACCTAGTGAGAAGGCCGAGCGACCTAGCGACTTAACAAGGCCGAGCAATGACCTAAGGAATACACGGCTTAAGGAGGTGAGCAGCCTGTGCGGTGCGACTTAAAGGTCAGCGACCTAAGGGGTTTAAAGGCCGAGGGGTGGTGCAAGCCGAACGACCTAGGGACGAAACGACCTAATTTTGCCGTGACCTATGGAGTGTGCGAGCTAGCTGCAGGCCGTGGGACTTATATGTTGCAGGCCGAACGACCTAAGGGTAAGGAAGGCCAAGCGACCTATAGCGTGCGACCTATGGAACGACCGACCTATCTGTAGGCCGAGAATCCCCATTGTGCAGGCCGAGCGACCTAAGGGTTTTGAAGCTCAAAACTCACTCAATTTGCAACCGATCGACCACGAACGCTAGGGGATTACGCCTATCGGCTACCCAGTCGTATTGGCTCCTTGATTCATCACCAAAAACATGTTCAAACATCAAAGATTGGATTTCTAAAGATGTGAACCCAAAACACTAAAAATTGAAATATTCACAAAACCAATCCAAATCAAAAATCAAATGCACATAAATAAGTGTTAGGAATTCATACCTAACAAGAATCAATGGCTTGATAGCAAAAATCTCACCTAAAGATGTGAACCCAAAACACTAAAAATTGGAATATTCACAAAACCAATCCAAATCAAGAATCAAATGCACATAAATAAGTGTTAGGAATTCATACCTAACAAAAATCTTACCTTTACACAAAATTAATGAATAAGAAGCTTGATAGCAAGGAAGAATCAATGGCTTCTCTTTGAATTTGGAGTTAGATGTTGGATTTGCAAATGAACTTGAGCTTGGAGTTTTAATTTCCCATTCCTTCCTCCATTTTTGATGAAGCTTGAGTGTTAGGAAATGAAAGTGAAGTTATGAAGAGAAGGGGGTTGAGTTAGAATTAATAGTTTAGGCAAATGGGCTAAACCAAATCCAAAACCCAAAGTGAAAAAGTAACAAAATTCCACTAACTCCAAACATACCAAAGTTTACACTCAAAAAGATCGCAAACGGTGTTTTGAACTCAATGGAAGTGGTTCCGAGTCCTAATTTGACCGTATGCAAAAAGTAACTTTTCGGACTAAAATCCGACTAACGATAAAATATTTAAATATTTAATCGTAAAATATGCGGGTTGTTACAGACTCCCCTCCCTAAAGAAATTGCGTTCTCGCAATATTTAAGAAGAAAATATAAGGTAACAACCATGAAAGCATATCAACACAAAAGAAGTTTGAAATATGAAATTCACCTCAAAGAGCATGGGAAAGTAAGTCTGGATGTGTTCGCTCGATGAACTCTCTAGATTCCCAAGAGCAATCCTTAGGGTTTGAGGACCATTGGACTTTAACTAGCGGAACATCTTTATTTCGAAGGCGTTTGACCTCCGAAGCAATAATACAAATAGGATGTTGCTCATAAGTTAAATTAGGTGAAACTTCAATTTCTTCCACAACACTGGGCTCAAGAATAGAATCGGAATCTCGAAATCACTTCCGTAATTGAGAAACGTGTAACACGTCGTGAATAGCAGAAAATTAAGCCGGTAGTAAAAGGTGATAAGCCATGGAACCAATACGTTCGGTGATAGGAAATGGCCCAATATATCGAGGCGCTAATTTTCTCAATCGTCTGAAACGCACAACACCCTTCATAGGTGAAACACGGATAAACACAAGATCTCCCACAGAAAATTCTAATTTCCTTCTCCAGTTATCGGCATAGGATTTTTTGTCTACTCTGGGCTTCTTTCATCCTATGACGAATAAGGTCAATCTTTTCTGTGGAATCATGAATAAAATCTGGACCTAAAACCAGCTTCTCACCTGCCTCATGCCAACAAGAAGGAGATCGACATGGCCTTCCATAGAGTGCCTCAAAAGGTGCCATACCAATACAAGATTGGAAGCTATTATTATAGGAAACTCAACAAGAGAAATATGATCTTCCCAACTTCCACCAAAATCAAGGACACGTGCACGAAGAAGATCCTCAAGAGTTTGATTCACACGCTCAGTTTGTCCATCGGACTGTGGATGATAAGCGGTACTAAAATTAAGCTTCGTTCCTGAAGCTTTTTGAAGACTCTTCCAAAATCCACTAGTAAATAATAGATCACGATCACTAACAATAGAACAAGGAACTCCATGCAATTTTACAATTTCTTTGATAAAGAGTTTGGCCAAGAGAGGAACGGTTCGATTGGACAGAATGGGAATAAAATGGGCAGATTTAGTAAGTCTATCAACTATCACCCATAAGCTATCATGACCCGAACGAGAACGGGGAAGGCCGTCTATAAAATCCATGGAAATTTGGTCCCACTTCCAAATTGGAATTTCTAAAGGTTGCAATAACCCACCAGGCCTTTGATGTTCGGCCTTGACAAGTTGGCAAGTCATGCAACACTTAACAAAGTTAGCAATATCAGATTTCATTTCCTTCCAATAATAAAGTCGCTTCATATCCGCGTACATTTTACTACTACCGGGATGAATGGTAAATTTAGAACGATGAGAATCTTCTAAAATGTCTTTACGAAGATTACTAATATTTGGCAAGATAAGTCTACCAAATTTTCGAATATCGCCACGAGAATCAATATCAAAGTCTTTCAAACTTTCAATATCAATTTTATCCCTAAGATTTTGGCTAAGAAGAGCCAATTTGGATCTAGATTTTAAGCTTCAAGAATGCGGTCTAAAAGAGAAGGATGAGCCTCAAGGCTACATAAAACAAGAGATGAACATAAATCGAAAACGTGATCTCGAATCTCACAAGTGGATAGAATTCCGAGATCATTCCATTCGGATATCATCATAGAAACAACCGCTTGTTGCTTACGACTAAGTGCATCCGCAACACGATTTCCCTTTCCGGGAGTATAAAGAATATCAAGATCATAAGCTGCAAGAAATTCGAGCCAACGTTGTTGACGCAAATTAAGTTCCTTTTGAGAAAATAGATACTTTAAGGATTTATGATCGGTGTAAAGAATAAATTTTTCTCCCAAAAGATAATGACGCCAAATATGAAGGGCGAAAAGAATAGCCGTGAGTTCTAAATCATGAGTGGCATATCTAGTCTCGGCTGGCTTTAATTGCCTAGAAGCACAAGCAATAACACGTTCTCTTTGCATAAGAACGACACCTAAACCAACGCGACTAGCATCGGTATAAACTATAAAATCTTGGTTTCCCTCGGGAATCACAAGAATAGGAGCATCAGAAAGGAGTTCTTTTAATTTCTGAAAAGAAGCTTCACATTTGTCCGACCAAATGTATTTAACTCCCTTCTTTGTCAAGCTAGTAAGAGGCACAGAAATTTTGGAAAAGTCCTTTATGAAACGGCGGTAATAACCGGCCAATCCATGGAAACTACATATTTCCGTCACACTCTCTGGTCTCTTCCAGTTTTGAATTGCTTCAATCTTTGAAGGATCCACGGAAATTCCGGATTCGAAAATAATATGACCGAGAAACTTCACACGTGATTGCCAAAAGTGGCATTTAGAAAATTTTGCTTTCAATTGATTGCTCCTAAGAGTTTCCAACACCATCCGAAGATGTTTTTCATGCTCCTCCTCGGTTTTAGAATACACAAGAATATCATCAATAAAGATGAGAACAAACCGATCGAGGAAGTCTTTGAAAACTCTATTCATAAGGTCAACGAAATAAGCCAGAGCATTCGTTAAACCAAATGGCATAACAAGCCATTCGTAAGATCCATAACGAGCACAGAACGATGTCAAAGGAATGCTATCCTCTACAATACGAAGCTGATGAAAACCGGTAGCTAAGTCTAATTGTGAAAAGACTCTAACACCACTAAGTTGATCGAATAGATCATCAATCCTAGGTAAAGGATATTTATTCTTGATTGTAAGATCATTAAGCTTGCGATAGTCAACGCAAAGCCTAAGTGTACCATTGGATTTCTTCACAAAAATAGCCGAAGCTCCCAAATGAGAGGAACTAGAGCGAATAAATTGCTTCGTCTCCAATTCGGATAATTGTTTGCGCATCTCCTCATTTTCTTTATTGGACATACGATAAGGAGGATGAGTAATAGATTGAGCTCCTGGGATGAGATTAATTCTGAACTCAATTGCTCGCTTAGGTGGTAATCCTAAAACGGGCTGTCGGAAAATTCACGAACAACGTGAATAAGAGAAATAATATCTTCCTCATCATCATTATCATCATCATGAGGATTTAAAGAATATAAAGATGCAACTAAGCTGGAATCCGAATCTTTAAGGTCAATAGAAATCTGCTTAACAGATTTAGGATGTCGAAGATAAGTAGTCCGCTCAGGACATAGGATTTGGGCTTCATAGCGGTTAATCCAATCCATTCGCAAAATCATTCCAAAGCCTAAGTAGCGCATAACATGCAAATCGGCTCGGAAAGAAAAATCACACAAAATAATCTCGACATCTTTACACAATAAACTGATTGTTGCGGATCCACCAACCGGATTCGCAATTCTCAAAGAAGTCATTAAACACAAAACATTCAAAGAAAAAGTATCAACAAGTTCTTTTGAAATAAAAGAATGGGACGCACCCGTATCAAAAAGAACTCGAATAGGGTGATCACGAAATAAAATAATGCCATCAAGGATAGAATGAGAAATACCTTTACCACGAGATGTATTGCCAGGGGCTTGAGCAACATTAAGCTTTCCCTCCTTCCTATTTTGAAGTTTGGGATAAGAAGATAAATAATGATCCGAGCTTTTGCAATAGCGACAATTACGGGGCTTTGAACACTTGTTCGCATAATGGTCTTTAGAACCACAGTTGTAGCATTGCCCACCACTTGGGGTAGAAGTCTTAGTTTCCGGAGAGACTTGCTTCCCTTTCTTATTGTTAGGATAAGGACCTTTAAACTTATTAGGCCTTTTCTTGTTGATGAAGTTCAATTTGGCACCCACAACTTCAACATCACTTTCTTTATCTGCCTCTTCAAGTCGAAGAGCGATATCAATGAGTTGATCAAAAGAAACTTCTAACTTTAGAAATAATGGCTTCTTGTGACTTTTATTCAAGCCATAGACGAATCGTTGGTTTTTCTTCAATGGGGTGTTTATATATTCGACCCCATATTTAGAAAGTGACTCGAAAGATGCGACATAATCTGCCACAGAGGATTGACCTTGAACAAGGTCAATGAATCGGCGAGCCAAAGTCACCTTCTCAGCTTCTGGCACAAATTTTAATTCGAAGCGTTCCTGGAATTTCTCCCAAGTAAGGTCTGCTTCATTTTTTTTAGAAATCAGAAGCTCATACCAATCTAATGCTCTCTCTTGTAGCATACTTGAGGCCACTTGGACACGGTGAAGATCAACAAGATTCATACGAGAAAAGATTCGATCGCACGATCTCAGCCAAGCCTGGACTTCAATAATGGTTTCAGAACCCTTGAATGGCTTTCCACCCAAATTGGTATAATCGCTGCACAAACGTGCAAATCCAGACCTAGGGTGAGTAGACTCCGGGTTAGATCCGGCTGCTTGAGCATTCGTCACTTGATCAAGAAGCTGCTGGGCAGACATAAATACTCCATCTTGGGGAGTAGCACGAGATTGACCGGCACTGGGACGGCCAGGTCTAACCATTTCTCTTCCTTTAGAAAGAAAGAAGAAGGATAAGGTTATTCATCAAATGAATATCAAGCAATCTTGATAGATAAAAAGGAATCATAAAGAAAAATAGGATGAATTGGTACGAAGACTCGAATTAAATCCTAAAGCACGATTCTTAAGATGGACTTAGGACGACGATCCTTGCTAGATTATTCTACATTGTTCCAAAGATTTGCTCCGATACCAAGCTGTGACGCCCCACCTCTATACCCACGCTAGCCAAGGACACTACGGGGTAATGCCATCAACTGGCGTGGAGAATAAGGCTGTTGAGGAGCGACCATCCATGTAATTTCTTTGTGCGAGCACCGGTATGTCAGATAGTACAACAAATCTGACATACCGATACAAACTCAAAACTACTGCACAATGGCTATATATATTCTTCGGAAACAAATATAGAAGTAAACATAACACAAATCAGTCACAGACATCCATATCACAAAGGCGGAAATAGATATGAATATATAACACATGAAGATGTACATTAGAGTAGTGGTCAAACAAGATCCACAATATCACAAAAGAATAGCTACAAGTGCTAGACAAAAGAATATGGATAAATCTATAAGTCTATATCTCAAATGTATTCAACAAAAACCACTAATCTAAGTAGTTAGCCAAAAGTCAGGGTGATAATCCCAGATGTGAAGTCATGCAGAAGCACCTGTAACATCTCGGTCTGACCGGAGTATTATTTAATAAGACAATAATAAACGAATCAGTCTAGCTATAAATATCAGATAAAATGATATAGAATAAGGGATATGACATAAATATTTAATAACCATAAAGCCATGCTGCGATAAGTATGCAAGTGAAAAAATCAACTAGGGATTAATCAATATCACGAGAATCTTCTCAAAGATCAAAAGGAATGTCATACTCCTTATTTACCAAATCACCAAACTATAAATATTGACAATGATATCAATGTCAATCACAAATGTTGATGACACACAAATTCACCAATGCACAAATATTGATAAAACTTATCAATGTAAATCACGAAAATTGGTGAAACATAAAATTCTAGGAATCATCAAAGGAAATCCAGAAATCACAAAAAGGGGGAGGCCTATCACAAAACGGGAGCATGAAAACTCACCAACACGTGTATCACAAAATGGAACGCTATTCCATGGTAGCTAAACATTAATTTTGAGCCGAAGCTCCACAAAATGGCCCGAAGACCATGGGTTGCTACCCCACCAATTTGAGCTGAAGCTCCACAGAAACGGGGTTTAGTCTCCCTCGTAGACAAAGAGATATCGCACATTTGCTAGTCTAAATCACAACAATGATCATCAACGATCATCAAAAAGTGTCAATTACAATAAGCTAGTAAATATATAAGCTTAGATTCATGTCCCATAACCACTAGCTTAACCTAAATATTTACGAACAAATTGTAGATTTTCACTCGGAAATTGTCACAAGAGATTCAATCGAACAAATCCAAGAATTAACCGGCGAAGTGAATGCAAACGTTTCATACCATTTGATTTACTAAGTTGTTTAATTAGATTTCTCGCACGAGTGAAGTAAAGTGACAAATCACAAAAATGATTGCAGAAACCATAAATCACAAAATTTCACATTCGAAGACGTGAATGAAATCCAAAGAATTTGATTCCAAATTCATCAAAGTGGAAATACCCTTGCTACTTAATAGCCACAACTTACGATTTAACCTAAGTCAGCACAAGGAATCAACGGCTCAAGAGATAGCACACGGCTTAAAGCAGGAGCGATCTAAAGGGTGGCGTGACGTAACGGCAACAACCTAAGGAGGGGGGGCGACCTAACTGCCGAGCAACCTAAGGTAGAAGCGGTTTAGGGAGCTAGCATGCGGCCTAGGTGGCGCGACCTAATCAAGGCGCGACCTAAGACATAGCGCGACCTATAGGGGTGCGACCTAAAGGGGTAGCGACATAACATAGCCGAGCGACCAAGGGGTGCAACGACCTAAAAGATAAAAGGAGGCCGAGCGACCTAGTGAGAAGGCCGAGCGACCTAGCGACTTAACAAGGACAAGCAACGACCTAAGGAATACGCGGCGTAAGGAGGTGAGCAGCCTATGTGGTGCGACCTAAAGGTCAGCGACCTAAGGGTTTTGAAAGCCGAGGGGTGGTGCAAGCCGAACGACGTAGGGACGAAACGACCTAATTTTGCCGCGACCTATGAGTGTGCGAGCTAGCTGCAGGCCGTGGGAATTATATGGTGCAGGCCGAACGACCTAAGGGTAAGGTTGGCCGAGCGACCTATAGCGTGCGACCTATGGAACGAACGACCTATCTGCAGGCCGAGAATCCCCATTGTGCAGGCCGAGCGACCTAAGGTTTTTGAAGCTCAAAACTCACTCAATTTGCAACCGATCGACCACGAACACTAGGGGATTACGCCTTTCGGCTACCCGGTCATATTGGCTCCTCGATTCATCACCAAAAACGTGTTCAAACATCAAAGATTGGATTTTTAAAGATGTGAACCCAAAACACTAAAATTGGAATATTCACAAAACCAATCCAAATCAAAAATCACATGCACATGAATAAGTTTTAGGAATTCATACCTAACAATCAAAGATAATCATAGACTTAGATGTGAGATAAAAATCTCACCTTTACACAAAATTAATGAAGAAGAAGCTTGATAGCAAGGAAGAATCAATGGCTTCTCTTTGAATTTGGAGTTAGATGTTGGATTTGCAAATGAACTTGAGCTTAAAGTTTTAATTTCCCATTCCTTCCTTCATTTTTGATGAATCTTGAGTGTTAGGAAATGAAAGCGAAGTTATGAAGAGAAAGGGGTTGAGTTAGAATTAATAGTTTAGGCAAACGGGCTAAACCAAACCCAAAACCCAAAGTGAAAAAGTAACAAAATTCCATTAACTCCAAACATACCAAAGTTTACACTCAAAAAGATCGCAAACGGTGTTCTGAACTCAATGGAAGTGGTTCCGAGTCCTAATTCGACCGTATGCAAAAAGTAACTTTTTGGACTAAAATCCGACCAACGATAAAATATTTAAATAAAATATTTAAATATTTAATCGTAAAATATGCGGGTTGTTACATACTGCATGTGTAAATTAATAATAAAGCAATATATTATATTTTTGTTTGCTGTGTTTATGAATCATAAAATCCAAACGGCGATTTAAGCAAAAATTTCGCTACTTGGTTTCGAACTACGTTTGTGATCCTATAAATAATGTGGTCGATGAAGGATTAAAACATTTGGCGTTGGGACCGAAAAGGAAAGTTAAAACACATCCAATATTTTTCGTTAATGGATATAAATTCAACACCAAAGAATACGGTGCTGAAAAATTAACAAACAATACCGGTGTATTTGTTAAAGGCAGTAATGATCCTAATAATCATACACATGATTTTTATGGCGTGTTAACCCAAAATTTTCAATTGACATATTTTATAAGACCCGCAGAGGAAGTTTTTGTTTAGATGAAACTGGTTCAGCAATGTTCCAAGTTCTGGTATTAACGTGCATCCAAATTATAATCTTATAGAAATAAAACATACCTTCCCTTATCAGCAGTACGGTCTTTTTGTACTAGCCAAACAAGCCCTACAAGTTTATTACGCCCCTTATCTTGTCTCTAAAAAGAGATAAGGCGAATTGGTCTATGGTTTTTAAAACCAAGGCGAGATTTACATTCGATGGAAAGAATATTCCAAAAGAACAAGCCTATCAAGTGGATATCGAGGAAAATGTTGAAATCACAATTACAGACGATCAAACTGATTTTGGACAATTAAATGATGAGACAAATGTATTAGTCGAAGCATTTAAGAGTGTAGAGGAAAACGATATAGAACACGAGACCGAGTCTGAATCAGAAAACGACGAGGACTGGGTAATATCCAGTAATTTTTACAATTATTCATGCACACGCATCACATATCATCATCATCATTACATGCACTACCAATTCAAAATGACTTTATTACATGCACCACGCATCATCATCATTTTATCTATGTCTATAATTAAAAATGAAACTTTCAACAGGTATTATGTAAGGCTCCAGACGTCGTAGCTCATCTCGCTCGGCTGGCAAGAGTAGTGGTGAGCCTTCGGCTCGACCACTTGTATATTTGCAACCGAAGGCTGATGGAGCTTAAGTATCAAAATTAAAATGATAACAATATAAATTTGTTCATACATATATATATATATATACTTGTCTAAAGCTTTGTCTTATATTTAACACAGGGGATTTGATTTGGTGCCCTCAGGAGTTGTGCTTGGCATTTCCAAGCAATCATATATGAGCAGGATGATAGATTGCTGGCCTAAGTGGAGTAAGATCCCTGACCAAGTCTGGGAGGCCATCTGACAGGATTTTCTAGTGAGTTTATACCACTTTACTATATGAATAAGTATAAATGAACAATTAGTAATATTTTCTCTTTGTACAGGGGCAAGTGGACTTGGTGGAGCCCGATGTCGCCATGGTTCAGCGCCACTGGAATTCAAGGTCGCCAAAAATTACAGGGAGATAATGTCAGCTCTTAAAAAATGGGAAAGAAACTGAACTGGATGGGTGCTTCCATATGGGATTCTTGGATGAGTTGGTGGGGGACCGACGAGTTCAAGATAAATCTACCAAATATATAGTTAATTATTTTGCAATTAGTAAATATAATATTCAATTTAAATTGCAGGTGGAGTCGGAGAGGAACTTTGCCAATAGAAGTAGGAATCCTGTATTGCATCATGGCGGATCCAAGTCTTTTCAGCATCACCGTGAGGACTAGGTAAATTTATCAATTACGAATCTAAACCGTTATTACACTTTGTATATTAATCATTTCAGTAATTAGCTATGAAAAATTAAAATATATAAATTATTTATTGCAAGAAAGATCGCTTGGACGTCCCATGTCTATGATGGAGGTATTTACCTGCACCCATGCATCAAGACAAGCAGACAATGCTAGCAATATTACATATTAGTGGGATGATGATGATAAGGCGACGGGATGCATATGTATGCATACTTTAAATCTTATTTTTATTAATATCGATAAGTTTTAATCCTATTCTACTAATTTTAACCTGTAATTGCTTTTTATTTTAGGCAAAGTTTTAAGAGGCACGGGCAGAGCTGCTTTCAGAATTAGACTGCGATGAGTTGACAGTAGAGGAGCAAGATAATATTTTCGACGTTATTATGGATCCGACGCAGCGCGAAATAGGCGCTATGGCTATGGAAACCAAGCGGTAATCTTATAAACATTGCAATATTATATTTAATAAATTAACCTATAGATACACTATACATATGATGATTTCTACCTGATCTAAATCTAACATATATGTGATTTATAAATATTAGATAAGTAAAAAAGGAAAAATATACAAAGATATGTGATGAAAATGGATGAAACAAAAAAAAATATAAGAATACTTTTAACACCTACATATTGTATTAAAAAGAATCCATTTCCTTGTGGTATATATTCCAAGAAAAGAGTTCGCCATTTTACATTAGGAACCAAAAACATGAACAAAAAAAAATGCACCATTATCATCCTGCACCATTATCATTTAGTAAAATATGCTTTTCCTTGTGGTATATGCATTGCTTAAGATCATGTCATTTACGTTTCTATATTTTAAAATATGCATTGCTTAAGAAAATGATTATAATACAAATGAGAACATCTCACATTCTATTTGCAGGTTCGGACAGCTCAAAAGGCGTGTGATAAAGCTGAAATAAAAGAGCTTAGAGCCATGGTTGAGCAGCTGCAAGAGCAGGACCGTCTTCGCGCTATACAAATGGAGCAGCTGAATCAACGTTTAGCGGAGTACGCGCAGAGGCATGGTTCCTTCCCTTCGTCGTCTGGTGCTTCCGGAGTGATGATGATGCTGGAGAGATATGATGATTATTGTCTTTCTGGTTGGTTATTGTATATATTGACTTTGAGGTGGCGAGGATTGTGTTTGATGATTATTGTGTATATATTGACTTTGAGGTGGTGAGTTTTAAGTGTTTGCATTGTATATTGACTTGAATATGGAGTTGGAGTTGGTGAGGGTTTTTTTGTTTATGTACATATTGACTTGGAGTTAATTGGTTTGAAAATGTAACGTTTGATGTTGATTTTTGGTTGTTTATATTGTTTGTGGTATAATGTGTTGGATATGTGATATATATATGAAATGAAGTGGAAATGGAATGTAAATGGATATATATTGATTGTGTATGGCTGGAAGGTGAATGGCTTGCTGTTATAAATTTTTTTAACCCAAATTAGCAACGGCTATTTGGTCATTTTATTGCAACGGCTTCCAACAGATTCCATCGGCTAAAAGCCGTTTGAAGCCGTTGGAATAACCCCGTTGCTTCCATTGGAAGCCATTGGAAAGTGTGAATGCTATTCCAACGGCTCCCAACGGCCGCCAACGGCTTGGAGCCGTTGGAATAGCCGGTTTCTCTTGTAGTGCAAGTACGTAGCAATACATATATTAATATATACTCTAATGTACTCACATACTCAACTCAGTACTCATACAAACACAGGTTACACATACACCTTGGGATATGCAAAACTCGTAGAGACATCGTCATGCACATATCCAAACACCGCTTCACATCTCATAACACAACTGCAAAACACTCACACACATAGAAGAATAAACACATAAGAGAAACACTAACAACAAAACAATATTCATATAATGATTTGAGCGATTAAACATAGGTACGTAAGTGGGGTTCACTCACCTGCCGCTTGTGTTTCCTTCTTTCCTTCAATTGCACGCATGAAATCCATAACCCAGCAATGCAAACTAATTTGCTTCACACCAGAGATGCAAAATGGGATAATGAACCTCATACATGAATTTGATAATTTGTCTTAATTTACTTGATTTTATTTAATTATCAAAGTGAGATGGGTTCATTTTATTTTCGCTTATAAAGGAAGATGATTTTTATTAACAAAGAGGAAGGTTTCGTATTGTGGAAGATGAGGCATCTATAGCCTGATTAAAAATGAACGAAAGAAGAAGTATCCAGGGAGAAAAATATAGAAAACAAATTTGGACCATATAGACTTTGGCTTGGGCTTAGGCTTGGTTTTGAATATATATATATATATATATATATAAATAAATAAGTATATTTGCATATTTATTCCCTTTTGTTTATGAAATTAAATTCTAATTTGTCTAAATAATTACAAACTCCTTTTTAAGTTACAAACCAATATCATATTTCAATCATACTTATTTTTATAAAATTTCTTGTTTCCATGTTATAACTTATTTTAAAATTTAAATATTTAATTTCACAATTTAAATTCTTTCATTTAAATAATTTCAAAATCAATTTATAAAATAAATTTATAAAATAAATTTCCAAATTCCAATTTAGTTAATTAAATACTACTATTAATTTTAATTAATTGTTATGTAAAAATAGGGTTGTTACAGACTTCCCTCTTAACTAAATTGCGTCCTCGTAATTTCCCATAAGGAAAATCTATGACAAACCAATTATATTTAATTAAATAATTCGATTTGAATTTTATTTTTGATTAACAACCATTTACTAAATATAAAATTACTTTTTATAATCTATACTTTTCCAAATTTCATTTTATTCCAATACAAATGAATTTGAATTAAAATTTCTCTTTAAATATCTTCAAATAGTTTTAACAAAATTCCAAAATTTTATCAACAAAATGCCCACTAAAACCCATTTTTTCTACTTAATAAAATATTGTTCAATGTATTTTATAATTTTCAAGACATTTCGCTCACCCAATATTATTTTTAAGTACAATTTTACAAATACAATTTTCTAAATTATTGCTAATTTCCATGAATTTATTCAAACATTTAAACATTTACTATTTTATAAGATCGTTTTGTTCTATTAAATTACTTTATTGTACTATAGTAGTATTTACAAACTTATTTAAATAACATTCAATTACATAAAATTATTTTTTTTCAACAAAATTTCATGCATTCTAAAATAATAATAAGTCTTTAGATTATACTCTTTCTTACATATCAAAACTCAAAGCACAGTAGTATTTTCACATTTCTATTTTTTTAATAACATCAAATTCACACACACTTTTATATTCTCAAACTCTCAAATGCTATAAAATAAAATGTCGTTGCCATGCTATCCCTTTACAATTATAAATTATTCCTAATAACACACTTTCCATGATAACTAACTCTAGCCAAAACTTTAATTTTACTTAGAAAATTTGCATTTACTAAAATTTTGTGTTCAAATATCTCGTTCAAGTGTTTAAGAATTTCTATCAAGTACGTGTGCACTCACATTGATCAAAATCCTTGACACACTCAGTGAACAAGTTAACACAATTTTATTCAAAAAAATAAGTATTGCTTTCACAAATCACTTATAATAACTATAAATCAATGTTGAAATTCACTTCACAACTTTAATAATTACATACAATTCTCATAATTAAATTCAACTTTAATAATAACCAATATCAAATAAACATATGAGACAAAAATAGATATACCTAGCGAAAACTAATAAATAGATTTTCCACCTCACTCTTGTTGGGGATACGGATTAAGGATCTTAAGGCAGAAATAACACTAGAGGGGGGGGGGGGGGTGAATAGTGTTTTAAAGAATATATGAACTATATGACTAAATTAAAACTTTCAACACAAATCTAAACAGAATTCTAACACAGAATGATCGCAGAACATATAACAAATGCAAATAGTAAAGTAAAGCAAGTAAAAGGAAAGAACACACCAAATTTTATACTGGTTCGAAATCCTCCTACATCCAGTCCTGCACCAAGGCAATATCCTTGTACAGATTTTTATAAGCCAATATCCAAATTACAACCCTCAATTTCTAAGGCCTTGAGGAACCCTCCTATCTCCGAGTCTGGGGTAAACTCTCTTGATTTTCGGGACACAAGACCACCCTAATACTTTCTAATAACAATCCTTTTGAATGGATAGACTCTATGGACTTTTTGAATACAAATTGATCCTATAACTATGAATAGCACTTTGATCTTTAGTAGAATGATGGAGAATCAAATAGAGAGAGTATCTAAATGATTTCCTATTGAGAATTTGGCAGAATGATGGCACGATCTTGAAAATATGAAGTTTTATGGATATGGAATGATGGAGAAGAAAGAGTGAAGAAAATAAGAAAGTAGATGTTAAAAAAATTAGTTTTGGAAGCCTTCATATAGATGCACAACAGTCATAACCATTGGCGAAAGGTTTTTGAACGAATGGACACTTCTTTTGAAATTTGATTTTTGAATCCAACTGTCACCATGTCGACATGGGGTATCCCCATACGTCGACATCCCTCAATTCAAAATTGTAGAGATGTTGTTTTGTAAAAAGCATTTGAATTTAAAACAAGTTGAAACTTCTCTGAAGCAAAATAAAGTGTTTAAACAATATTTTGAGATAGAGAATGAATATAAAACATTATTTTAAATATATATATATATACAATTGATATAGACCGTCAATTATATAAGTAATATTTAAAATCAGAATAAGTTTTGATGTTTTAAAAATAGAAGTTTTTAAAATCAGAATGGAGGAATATTTTAAGGCTAAAACAAAGTTTGAAAACATTTTTGAAAACATGATTTTGAAAGCTAAAACATTTTGAAAACAGATTTAAAAACATTTTGAAAAATCTATTCAAACTGAAATTGCAAGAACCTTCCTACAGAGCTCCTCCATAGGACTCGAGAACTTGTACAAAGTAGTTTAAATGATTTTGGTGGGTTTGTAAGCCACTTGTCGTAGGTTTGTAAGCTACTTGTCGTGGGTTTGTAAGCCACGGGTTTCGATAGAAATTGGGTTCCATCCCAAAAGAAAATTGGAAGAAAGATGATAGTGCTATTATGAAGTTTTAACAAAATACTAGACACTTATCTTGAGATCTTGAAATCTTGATTCTCTAGAGTCTTGAATCTTGAATCTCTAATCTTCATCTTGATGCTTGAGTCTTTATACTGATCAGTCTTCGATAATACCTGCATATACTTCCTATATATATATATATATATATGAAAATGTTAGTATATATTTTATAAAGTAAAGTATAATAACTATATAAGGTTGTTGTCATCAAAACATCATCAACTCAGTTCCTAACAATCTCCCCCTTTTTGATGATGACAACCTTTATTTATAAAATATTCTTACCATACCATAACTCTCCATAACTCCCCCTTACTCCGTGACTTCTTCTTAAAACTACAACTCCCCTTTATTCCATGACTCCCCCTTACACCAAGCATATATATTTTTATAACTTTCTCCCCCTTTGTCATCAACAAAAAGGAATAAAAGATTTACCTGTTCTAAGATAATCAAGTATATTTAGAATAAAAGTGTAAAGTGAACGTGTAAGTGATCAAGTGTGTGTGCATATATATAAGTGTAACTTGACAATCAAATCAATATCATACATAGCAAACCAATCATGTATAGTATATGAAGTTATATACAAACCAAATCCAAATCAAACTTAAGCAAACAATCCAATCAAATCCTAATCAAATCTAAATCAAATCAAATCAAACAAACTAACAAACATACATAATGATCAGACATTCCTTGGGACTTCCACCCATCCATCTTCTCCAAAGATAGGATCAGTTTTGATAACATCCCAATTATCTTTGTCGAGAGTGACTGGTGGATTTGCTTCAGGTTCGTCTTTGCTAAGGCTTGAGATCATCCAACGAAGTGCGTCGAAGTGTTTCTCTTGCTCTTTGATCATCTGTATTTGGCTTAATTCTAAGTGCCTTTGATTTCTAAGTATAAAAGAGAGAATATTCTTGAAAGAAGTAAGAGTTTCTTCAAGATTTTCACTTAAATTCTTAATTGGAGAAGCCATAATTTAGAAATAAGTTGAAGTATGAAAGGAGATGAATATAAATGGAGGTTGAGAAGTTTTTCTGGAAAAAATAAGTATTTATAGGAGTTATTGGCCGTTCAAAATGAATTGCCAATTGGTAGTTACAAGAATTTGAAGTTAGAAATTGTGACTACTATCTAACTGTTATATGTCGACATGGGGGGATGGGGTATGTTGACATGGTCTAGACAGAATGACCAAGTTGAGTTATTTTTGATTTTTAAGTTTACTTTTATACTAGTGGACCTGTATAAACTTAAAATAAATAACTATTAGAGATATATAAAGCTGGAAAACAGAGAATAAGATAGCATTACTTATATTAGTTAACATTACATAATCTTAACTAAAAAAGTAGAAAATACAAAGATAGATAAACGATAACTAGAGAGATAATGGCTAGGATTAGTTTGATGAAGATGATGATGAAGACAAGCCAAGTTTCCTGCCTATCTTCCCAAAGAACTTGTCGATCTTGGTGGAGATTTTATCCAAAATTTTTGGGTCTTAACTCATCCAAAATAGTTTGTGCCCAATTAATATCATATTTTTCAAAAATAGCAAAAAGAGCTTTACACACTTTTGAGGTGGGATTATTGTAGTTTCCCGACCTAGGAATAATTGTGTGTTGAATAAGAAGGTTGACAATTCTTGCTTTTGGACAGAAGAAGCGATTCTTAAAATCCATGTGGTCATTGCTTTCAAAAATGTGATGAAAAATCTCTGGATCGGTTTCATTGATTTGAAATTCCGAGAGATTCATACCGGTAGATTTGCAACCCAAAATAGTACCCAAAATATCGGAATCCAAAACAATAAGTGTTCCTTTAACACTACTCCAAATTTGATCTTCATTTCCATTATAAAATCCACGATTTAGGTTTGCATAAAACATTTTGACAAGGTTTGGATAACAAACGAAATCGTTTTGCTTGTTATCAATCAAGCTAAGAATGGAGTTTTCTTCAAAAAGTTAATCGATTTCATAAGAAGAAAAATAATCAAAAATGGCAAATTTTCCCGCATTGACTTTACCATAGTTTACATAGCTTATGTAAGCTTTGATAACCTCCGGGTCATTAAAAAGATCATTTTTGATGGAATGGGCAGCCTCATAGTTGATGGGTTACTTGAGGAAGCCATTGATGAGTGTTTGAGAGGAGTAGAAGATAATAAAGAAGGTTTGAATTATGAGAATAAAAGTGAAAAGAGATGATAAGAGAAGTATATTAAATAGATTCTCTAAAGTCATGTTCTCTGGTCAAGAGGTGTCTTTTCAGAATTTTGAAGTAAGTGAAAAGGTGGAGGGAAATTCAAAAGTTTGAATTCAAATTTTGAAATCAAATTTCTGAGAGGCATGTCGACATGGGGTATCATGGCATGTCGACATGTGCCTGTTGAATTTAAAAGGAGGTGTCTATTTTTAAAATCTAATAAATTCCTAAAATCCTAAGAAAACTAATCTATATTCTATATCTATATTTAATTCAGTAATAATATTAAATATAGTAATATTAAAATATTTTAATATTTAAAATATTATTAAAATAATATTATTTTGAATTTAAAAATTCAAATTTCAAAGGGTGATTTTGAATTTAAAAATTCAAGAAATTGCAAACAAAATCAAAGCAAGCAAGCATCCAATAAAATTAAAATAAATGTGTACCTATTTTTAGATCCAAACTCCGATCGTCTTCTGATTCGAGAATAGCCGTGAAGCACAGATTTGAATTATCAGTTTTCTTCTCGTCATCACTGGATGAATCTGAATCGTCAAGAGTTGCTGCATATGCCTTCTTTCTTTTCTTTGGTTGCTCGTTGTTTGGTTGAAATGTCTGTTTGTCTGGATGTGGACAATTCATCTTGTAGTGCCCTTTTTTGTTGCAGTTATAGCATCTATCACCATTATTATTGTTGTTGTAGTTCTCCGAAGTATTTCTTGAATTTCTTTGATCATTTCTTTTAAAGTTATTCATCTTTCTATACTTCAGAAATTTCCTGAAATTTCTGGTCATGAAAGCAATTTCTACATCACTCTCTTGTTCTGAATCTCCAGTTGTTGCTTTGAATGCGATCGATTTCTTTTCCGTTGCCTTAGATTCTTTTCTCCCTTGTAGTTGAACTTCATAAGACATTAGATTACCGATTAACTCTTCGATCTTCATTTGACTAACATCATTTGCCTCTTCAATAGTAAGTGTCTTTTGATCCCATTCTGGAGTGAGTGAATTGAGTATTTTTCTGACTTGATCTTCTTCTGAGAATCCCTTTCCTAAAGCAATCAATGAGTGTACAATGTCTTGAAATCGACAATACATGTTGGAAATAGACTCATTTTCATGCATTTTAAACAATTAAAGCTGGTTAGTTAATATGGAAATTTTAGTCTGTTTAACTTTGCTTGTTCCTTCATGAGTTACTTGCAAAGTTTTCCAGATTTCAAATGCAGACTTACAAACAGAGACTCTATTAAACTCATTCCTATCTAGTGAACAAAATAGTATATTCATAGCCTTAGAATTGTTTTGTGCAACTGTCTTTTGCTCAGTAATCCACTGGGCAAAATTAGTAGTTGGTTCAACATATTCAATTTGTGTCATATTCCAAGTATCTAAACTTATGGATTGTAAATAAATTTTCATCCTACATGCCCAATATGCATAAATACTGCCATTAAAAAGTGGTGGTCTGACAGTAGATTGACCTTCTATAAATGAACTAGTGTTAGTGCTTGTGTTGACAGAAGTAGTAGTGACAGGAGTGACATTACTAGTGTGTTGTGCCATTAAAACTTTTCAAAATTTCAGATTATGAAAACAATGAAAACCAATGCTCTGATACCAATTGTTGGGGATGCGGATTAAGGATCTTAAGGCAAAAATAACACTAGAGGGGGGGAGTGAATAATGTTTTAAA
Source organism: Allium cepa (assembly GCA_030765085.1). Lineage (NCBI taxonomy): Eukaryota > Viridiplantae > Streptophyta > Magnoliopsida > Asparagales > Amaryllidaceae > Allium > Allium cepa. Next base: position 380,933,608 of record CM060932.1, read on the forward strand.
GAATATATGAACTATATGACTAAATTAAAACTTTCAACACAAATCTAAATAGAATTCTAACACAGAATGATCACAGAACATATAACAAATGCATATAGTAAAGTAAAGCAAGTAAAAGGAAAGAACACACCGGATTTTATACTGGTTCGGAATCCTCCTACATCCAGTCCTGCACCAAGGCAATATCCTTGTACAGATTTTTATAAGCCAATATCCAAATTACAGCCCTCAATTTCTAAGGCCTTGAGGAACCCTTCTATCTCCGAGTCTGGGGTAAACTCTCTTGATTTTCGGGACACAAGATCACCCTAATACTTTCTAATAACAATCCTTTTGAATGGATAGACTCTATGGACTTTTTGAATACAAATTGATCCTATAACTCTGAAAAGCACTTTGATCTTTAGTAGAATGATGGAGAATCAAATAAAGAGAGTATCTAAATGACTATTGAGAATTTGTCAGAATGATGGCACGATCTTGAAAATATGAAGTTTTATGGATATGGAATGGTGAAGAAGAAAGAGTGAAGAAAATAAGAAAGTAGATGTTAAAAAAAATTCGTTTTGGAAGCCTTTATATAGATGCACAACAGTCATAACCATTGGCGAAAGGTTTTTAAACGAATGGACACTTCTTTTGAAATTTGAATTTTAAATCCAACTGTCACCATGTCGACATGGGGTATCCCCATATGTCGACATCCCTCAGTTCAAAATTGTAGAGATGTTGTTTTGTAAAAGCATTTGAATTTAAAACAAGTTAAAACTTCTCTGAAGCAAAATAAAGTGTTTAAACAATATTTTGAGATAGAGAATGAATATAAAACATTATTTTAAATATATATATATATATAATTGATATAGACCGTTAATTATATAAGTAATATTTAAAATCAGAATAAGTTTTGATGTTTTATAAATAGAAGTTTTTAAAATCAGAATGGAGGAATATTTCAAGGCTAAAACAAAGTTTGAAAACATGATTTTGAAAACTAAAACATTTTGAAAACAGATTTAAAAACATTTTGAAAAATCTATTCAAACTGAAATTGCAAGAACCTTCCTACAGAGCTCCTCCATAGGACTCGAGAACTTGTACAAAGTAGTTTAAATGATTTTGATTTTCGTGGGTTTGTAAGCCACTTGTCGTAGGTTTGTAAGCTACTTGTCGTGGGTTTCTAAGCCACTGGTTTCAATAGAAATTGGGTTCCATCCCAAAAGAAAATTGGAAGAAAGATGAGAGTGCTTTATGAAGTTTTAACAAAATACTAGACACTTATCTTGAGATCTTGAAATCTTGATTCTCTAGAGTCTTGAATCTTGAATCTCTAATCTTCATCTTGATGCTTGAGTCTTTATACTGATCAGTCTTCGATAATACCTGCATATACTTCCTATATACATATATATATGTATATATCTATCTATATGAAAATGTTAGTATATATTTTATAAAGTAAAGTATAATAACTATATAAGGTTGTTGTCATTAAAACATCATCAATTCAGTTCCTAACAACTCTCTTATCAAAAATAAAATCAAAACTCAATTTATAATATCAAATAAAACCTTAATACAGTATATAATCATAAAAAAATCATAAGTGCATGAGCTACCGGTTGGACTAACTCCTTTCGTCCTTGTTATTCCAACCAGTACATACTTCTTACGTGAAAGAAAACAAACTAATTATATATTTAAATACTTATATTTATACAATAAAAAATATATACCATGATGATTAAGGTAGTAATCATCCTATGCACGCACAACACACACACACACACACAATCCTTTAATATGGGAAATTCCTAACACATTTAAGGGTCAGGGACTCTAAGTCTCATCTAAGGTCTCAACTCTTGTCTCTAATATATGATGTATTGTTCTAAACCTGCTTTGATACCAATTGTAATACCCCAATTCTATACCTATACTATCCAAGAGTAATACTAAGATAATACGGAGAATAGTGTTATATGGGTTATACACGTGAATATTCTCTTGGACTAACACTGGTACGTATTAAAACATCAAATAAACAAGTCGCTGATATGTACACAGTATTGGTACAAAGCAATAGACACATGTGCCTCCAGGACATAACAATACGTAATATACTGCAAATAAAGAGAACACCGAGCCAATCACAACGATGATATATATATATATATATATATATATATATATATATATATATTACAAAAATATTATGGGAGTACACTCATCTCAAATATCAAATATCTCAATATAATATGATAAAGAATCAATATACAGCTCCATATCAAAATTTACAGTGAACCAGGGACATATAAGCATCATATAACAGTCTAATGTAAATATCCCCTAAGCTGGTCATGTCGTCCATGTAACTGAAATATCTTAGGCTGACCCGAGCATTATTAAATAGTACACTACTCAGATTATGTCTAATCAAGGGTATATAATAAGGGTAACTCAATGTAAATTAGAAATAACAATATAATACCACTCCAATAATACTCGATCATCAAATGACATATCGATGCATGTATAAATCCCTGTTTATAAATATAGAGTTGTATGCCTGGAAAACACACACACACACACACATATATAAGTTAATTAGTCACCGAGACATCATGTCTCTAAACTAACTCAAACCTGTATAATATATCTCACACTAATATCAAAAGATGTCTTCATCCATATAGAAACACATCAAATCAAAAATCACCGAACAACACTAATGTATGAACGTACATGTACACAAACATCATCAAATTTAGAAATATCACTAAAAGAGATATCACCATGTATAATTAGCTAGCATAAAGCGTTGCCCAAATATAACTCTCAATTTTAATCAATAAAACATCATCATCAATATCAAATAGATAGATAGGCTGCCTATGAATATCTAATTTCTTGTGGGTTTAAATTTTTATTTATATTATTAATTAATAAAAACAAATTGTAAAGTAGTTTATTTGCTAAATCCTATTTTTATGTGATATTAAGACTTAGCAATTATTTGTAGAGGAAATTTTGAATTTGTAAAAGAAGTTTAATTGTCAGATCCTAATTTTAAGCGATACTAAATTTTGACAATATTTGTAAAGAGACATTTTTGGTATTTCATGATAATACCAAAAAAATATGACATCAAATGTATAAGATATGAAGGGCAATTTTGGAAGTTTGCGGTCGGACTAAAAGATTGTGCTTCCAAACCAACTATTAATAAAGATAACGATTTGAGCGATTAAACATAGATACGTAAGCGGGGTTCACTCACCCGACACTCGCATTTCCTTATTCCTTCAATCGCATGCATGAAAATCCATAGCCTAATAATGAAAATCAGTTCGCTTCATACTTGAGATGCAAAATGAGATAATGAACCTCATACTTGAATTTGAATTTTTTTCTTAACTTACTCGATTTATTTTATTTATCAAAGTAAGATGGGTTCATTTTATTTTCATAACAGAGGAAGGTTCCATATTATGGAAGGTAAAGCATGATTAAAAACGAGCGAAAGAAGAAATATTCGGGGAGAAAAATATAGAAAACAAATTTGGACTATATGGGCTTGGGCTTAATGACGTGGGCTTAATTTTGATATATATATATATATATATATATATTGTTATTCGGAATTTTGTCCTAACTATTTTGACCTGATTGGACAAATTAGATTCAACTGTCATCAAGGTCAGTAAGCCTAGAGTGATGATTGTGGAGTACAGAAGTTAAACATAGATGATAATATGAAGCAATGATCGAACAGAATTGAGAAATATGCAGTGTAGAATGTCCGAAGTATGGAGCATAGTTCAACATGGAGGAGGGATCGACAATGACCATTCTCCAACATAAGGATCTACATGTTCCAAGAAGCAAGTGCAATTCAGTGGAAAAAAACCAATATCTCAAAATCCGTAAGTCCAATGCATATGAAATTTTGTGAAAAAGATATAGGGACCCTAGGGAGCCTATCTTAGGAATCACACCTTAAAAGGATCAAATAAAAGGTATTGGCCTTCTTCCCTCAATAGGGATCAGTTTAAATCAAGAGGCAATTCACATTGAAGCAAAGATCGAGCAATAACTCACATTTTACTAATCTAATTGGCATAAAATTTGGAGGCTAACCATATTTCAACATGGGGAAGCTATCACAGGGATTGCACCCCCAAAATTCCTCTAAAAGAGGGATCGATGACAATCTCTATTCTTTGGAGTTTGGGCCATACGATCCCTCTATGGGTCCATATGGTTTTGGAGATCTTACTGTCGAATTTTCAGGGAGATATTTCATCATCTTCATCTACAAATATAAGCTTAGCTATTCATTTTAGGGACTTTTACACTGTTAGTTGCTTTGTACTCTATTATAACTAAGGATTTTCATTCGATCCATATTGTACTTGGTCTACAAAGAAACTAATAAAATAATCTATTCAAAGTGGACGTAGGTAAACAATGCTGGACCACTATAAATCGATACGTTCCTGTTATTACTTGAATTTTTTTTTCTATTTCATTACTATATTCCTCTATTTTCATTTTATATTCTTCATTTATTTCTCTATAAAATTTCTATTAGGTGTTTGTGCCAATATTTGGTGTAAACATTTTCGTGCTTTCACTGAGAAACTAGATTCTCAGATCCTTTCGTTGCTACCGGATTGCATAAATTAACCGAAGAGATCCGAAATTATCTTTAAGAAGCATGTTTATAATACTTAAATTTGCTAAAGTCTAAGGAAAGCTATCAACAATTGTTAGAACACTAGAAACTACCTCTCAAAATGCTGAAGGAAACGAGAATGCTAACATCCAACAAGGAGGCCGAGTAATCTACCAGTATATATGAATGTTGCCAATCCAATTGATGTCCAGAATCAGACTAATTCCATTACAAGAGCTGATTTTTAAAATATGATGAGAGAGCTAGTGGATTGCCGTCGATAGTTAAATGAGAAGATTCAAACCAATATTTAGTTAATGAACCAACTCGATCAGCAACAATGTTGGAAAACTAGGAGGGACCCTACTCTTTATCCTGCCTCAGAGAGTTCTAGTTCATCAGACGATATCATAGATGCAGGCATCGTAGAATTGATGGATATCACGTAGAATCTTTAGGACATCGGCAGGCAACCCTACATGGTCTACCAAGACTGATCGATGTCGATCCCTCCATAGGGATCGGTATTGTTCCTTCCTCCAAAGGAAGGAGCCTACCTTTCCATGTTGGAGCCTAAGTTGTAGCTGCTACGACTGATTTGGATGTTGGAGTTAAGAAGGATACAGACGGGTTACTTCCCGAAATGGCAATTAAGTGGATGTACGTGGCATACATCGGTAGGATATTGAGCCAAGAAGGCATGGAACAACCCATAGACATCGATCGGACCATTCACATGAGGTGGAGCATGAACACTACTTGGCTTTTACTATCCAAATGTCGGACTTATCGACTATGATTCGACGGCTAGTGAGGAGGAGCCAAGGCTTGAGAAATGATAATTAGGGCATCTTGAGAAGCCATACCTCGTTTACCGACAATATCTTACATGCCGAGTATCAAAGGATGTTCAATATGCCATCAATGCCTGCCTATGAGGGAAAACAGACCCCAGGTAGGACATCATGAGATATAAATGGCTAATGGATTCTGCTCGAGCTGATGATGCAACCAAATATAGATGTTTTCCAATCACTCTCTCTGGAATAATAATGATGTGGCTTACCATATTACCCCCATGGTCAATCTCTAGGTTTGATGGTTTAGCAACAAAGTTTGTGGAGCAGTTCTGTATGCATGCAACTCACCCAAAGATATAACATCCCTATCTAGCGTGTTTCAGGCTCTAGAAGAATTGATGAAAGATTATTTGGAGAGATTTCATACAGCCGTCATGGAAGTTAGTAATCCAAATAACCATTCAATATTGATGGCGGTAATAAGAGGGACTGACCTAGAATCTGATTTTGGTTATTGGTTAGCTGGCAAGCCATCCGTAGCGTTGGAGCATTTCTATGTAAAAGCAGCTCAGTATTTGAGGAAAGAGGAAGTTAGATGCTCTAGGAAGAAGAATGCTACGGGACCAAGTAGAGAGGAAGTGTAGATTAACATTGTAGTGAAGCAGTTTGATGATAGTTCTGGAAAAGTTCAGGTGAATATCCAAAATAAACTGAATCAGCAAAGAAAGGCAGAGATAGGAACCATGAACGAAAAAGGAATTCTGAAAGAGGAAAGCCTAGAATTCCATTATACGATGCATATACACCACTGAATACATCTATAGAGAACATCTATTTGTTTACCCGCAATACCATGCAGTACATGATGCCACCTCTAAAAGAATCGATGTAGCAGCATAAAGAAATGGGAAATATTACTGGTTCCATGAATGCTATGGTCTAGCATGAATGAGTGTAGGCATATTCAAGATATTATTGATAAACTGATTCAGAAAAGAAAGTTACAATAATTTGTTAAAGCACTGCAGGATAGTGGGCCGGGGACATCCGACCCCAACTGAGTACAAGCTCCGCACAAGGCTAAGGAGTCTTCACGAACTGGTGGAGGATTAGTGATCAATATAATAGTTGGAGGACCGCATCCAGCTGATAAGAGTTGGTATGAGATGGAGCACTATGCTAGCGCGATCAAACATGTGAATTTTGAATGTTGTTCGAGTACAAAAGATGGAGCTTCGAAAAAATAGCAGTGTACAATGGCCCATGGCATTGTATTTAGAAATAAAGATGCTGATAAGGTGGAGGCTATGACGATCGACCCAATGGCCATTTCGGTCATGATCGGCCCCACCTTAGGGAGAAGAATTTTGGCTGATTGTGGAAGTTTAGTAAATATAATTTTTAAAATGGCTTATGATCAGATGAGGATGAAAGCCAAGGATTTAAAAACGTCTAAATCCCGCATTCTTGGTTTTAATGGTGTTGCAACTGAAGCTGTCGGATATGTTGAATCACCTATAGAGTTAGGAGAAGGTGATCGTAGGAGAGTAGGGATGTTGCCATTTGTTGTCTTGGATGTTGACTCTCCGTACAATGCTTTTTCTAGGCCGACCAACCATAGCTAAGTTTCGAGCAGCTATTACTCCATAGTATTTGACTTTGAAGTTCCCAATTGATAACGATGTTGGAGTGGTACATGGGGATCAACGATCGGACGTGCCTGTTATGTAGCTGAGTTGAAGAATGCTCAAGGGAAGGAGAAAGGCAAGGGTATGGATAAGTCTCTCTACACCAAAGCCACTAAAGATTGACAACCAGCGCCTGAGCCTTGGCTCAGGCGTCACAGGTTCTATAAAGATATAAATCCGAGGGATGACGAGGAGGAGCCCAAAGAGACTAAGGCTGCGCCATTTGAGCCGACAATTGACATCACGGTCAGTTACAATGACCCGTCACGGGTCCTAAAGATCGATCGCAGCTCAATCGATGAAAGAACTTGCTGGTTTTCTCTAAGCGAATTTTGGCATGTTCACGTGGACTCACCCTGACATGTGTAGGATATCGCCTGCCATTGCGAGCCACACACTGAATATTGACTCGAGGTATGTTGTGGGGAAACAAAAAAAGGCATGACATAGATCCGGAGAGATCTGCTGCCTTTAAAGAGGAGGTGGATGGGTTCAAAAGCAATGGGTTTACTCGCGACACCCTCTACCCAAAATGGTTATCTAATCCTATACTTTTGAAGAAGGAGAAGGTAAAGTGGTGGACATGCGTTGATTATTCAAACTTGAACAAGGCGTGCCCAAAAGACAGTTTTCCCCTTGCAAGGATCGACCAGTTGGTAGACTCAACCACATGACACGAATTGCTATCTTTCATGAATTGTACTCTAGATATAACCAAATCCTGATGCACATTCCCAACTAGGAGCATACCAGCTTCGTTACCGATGTTGGATTGTATTGATATATGGTAATGCCACTTGGATTGAAGAATGCAGGAGCGGCCTATAAACGCCAAGTCAACAGAATGTTTAAAGATCAAATTGGAAAGATGATGGAAGTATATGTGGATGATATGCTTGTGAAGCCACGACGATCAAGCGACCACATTAAAGACTTGGTACAGATATTCGATATCCTTCGATATTATGAAATGATGATTGATCCTCTGAAGTGTTCTTTTGGCATTGCATCTAGAATGTTCTTGGGTTTTATCGTCAATGCCCATGGAAACGATGCTAATCATGAAAAATTTCAAGCAATTCATAGTATCCAAGTGCCAAAGACCATCAAACAAGTATAGAACCTAAATGGGAAGGGTGCAGCCCTAAGTCGATTTATTTTTAGAGCTACCAATAAATGCATTCCTTTCTTTCACCAATTAGAAGAAGGAAAAGGAATTTGGAATGGACATGGTATTGTAAAGATTCATTCAAAGGTTTGGTGAACCAATTAGAGAGACCCCCTATCTTGTCAAAGCTGGTGGATCACGATGACTTGTATATCTACTTGGCCATGTCAGCACACACTATAAGTGTCGCACTGCTTCGTGAAGATAATCGAATCCAGAGGCCAGTCTATTATGTCAGCAAGCGATTAACAGGAGCCGAAAGGAATTACCCTAAGATAGAGAAATTAGCGTGCTACTTGTTGATTGCTTCATGGAAGCTCCGCCCCTATTTTTAGGTTCATCCTATCAATATTTACATCGACTAGCTGTTACGATAGGTCCTACAGCGACCTGAGACGTTTGGGAGGTTTCTTAAGTGGAATGCCGAGTTGAGCCAATTCGACATCACTTATCTTCCTCGGAGGGGTATATATGGAGAGGCACTGGTGGACATTATAGCAGAATTCACTGCACAGGATGATGTCCTAGAGAGCGGCGGAACTCCTACCATACAGTGGAAGATGTATACGGATGAAGCATCTAATGATCGTTGTTCTAGAGTTGGAATTGTGTTAGTAACTCCAGAAGATCGGTCAATGTGCTATGCTTTAAAGCTTGATTTCCTTGCAATGAACAATGAAGCTAAGTATGAAGCTCTGATTGCTGGACTTAAACTTGCTAGAGAACTAGGGATAAAATATCTTGAAATCTTTTGCGACTCACGGTTGGTAGTATACCGATTCTGGGGAGATTACCAAGCTAAAGGACAACAACTCACTCCGTACCTTACCCAAGTCAAAGAGCTATTGACAGACTTTGAGTATTACGACATCACGCACATTCCTCGAGATAAGAATAAAGAGGCTGACTCATTAGCAAAACTTACTAACACCAGGAATGCACAACAGATGGGCTTGGTTCGAGTCAAAGTACTAATGTTCCGAGCATAAACCTAACGGAAATCGACCAGGTACTAGAGACGGAGCCTGAGAAGGAGCCGTGGATAACTCCGGTTAAAGACTATTTTCTAAGGGAATTATTTTGAAATGGATGAATGAAAAACAACATGTTCTTCGCAAAGCTTCATGTTATATCATTAACGAAGGAGTCATGTATAGAAAGGATTTTTCCGTCCCCCTGCTCCGGTGTATTGCTCATAATAAAATAAAACGAGTCCTAAAGGAAGTTCATGAAAGGAATGTGGTGACCACATTGGAGGGCAAACTCTAGCAAAAAATACTCCCTTATGGGTATTATTGGCTGACTGTCAACCAAGGTGCTGCTGATTACGCCAAGCGATGTGACAAGTGCTAGATATATGCAAAATTTCCAAGAGCTCCATCGACGGAAATCACATAAACGGTCAGTCAATGGCAATTTGCCATATCGGGCATAGATATTATGAGTTCCTTACCGATCTCTAAAGATGGTGCAAAGTACGCCATCATTCCAGTTGATTACTTCACCAAACGGGCCAAAGCGGAACCTTTAGCCATGATAGTGACAAAGAAAGTAATCAATTTTATTTCCAGAACATCTATATCATTTTGGACTTCCACGGACCATTATAACTGTAATGACCCAGAATTCCAGTCATTTGAAATTCATATATTTAATTGATTTTAAATATGCACAAGTTAAATTTATAAGCTGAATAAATTATATTTGAACATCTAGATTTAATTGGATAATTAAATCTTTAATTTAATATTTGAAATTGTGTAAATAATAGAAAATTGGATTTAAAATGAATGAAAATGATTTATAAAGTTGAATTAAATTATATTTGAATTAGAATGATGTTTCAGAACTTTTAAAATAGAATTAAAAGTTGATTTGTAGAAATTGAATATTTTAATATTTAATTGACGAGTAAAAATATCCATTTTTCATACAGTCTAGGATTTCGACAAAACTAGTTTCATTGGATTTGTAATGCTAAATTATTATAGCATTTCAAATTTCGTATCAATCGGATTTACGATTTGTTCGAGGCAAGCTAACACGAGTAGAAATCAGTTTAAGTGAATTTTTAATTTAAATAATTCGATTCGAAAACCTATCTTCCAAATACGTTCGAAGTAGCTCCCGACATATATTCCATTGTGTTCGGAATAGGGATAAAACATTATAACGCCAGCCGGCACGCTTTCTTTCGAGTTCAAAAAAAATCGGATGAATAGTGTCGTAGAATTTTCTATAAAAGCCCTTGATTTTCTTCATTTGCAACAAACCTAGGGCAAGCTAACCCTAGCTGCCACATACATTTTAATGGCCAAAAATGGCGCAACTTCCTCCTCGTTTATCTCACAATCCATTGAGAATTAACCAAAACTTTCTAAACGAAAATCGAAGAGGGCGATGAGATCTACATTCTCAACGGTCGTAATTGAATATGGCGAAGCAAATCATCGTGAAATTGACCGAGAACGCTCCGTGTTCGAGCACAAATTCCAAGGCAATGGCAAAGCCTTAAAGGTGCGGTCTTTGGCCGTGGGTAGAGTCGAGGTGGGGCTTCGAGGTGGCGCTAGTTGATCAACGTGAAGACGTTCGTACATGGTGCGAAAATTTGATAAATAGTGGCGGCTATGGGTTGTCTTCGATCTGCAAACAATAGGGAAGAAATAGAGATGATCGCCTGGATCTAGGGCAAGGGAATCAACGGCTTAGATCTGGGTGAGGTTTAAAAAAAGAAAAAGAAAATGTAAATTATTATATTATTAGTTCATGTGATGTTTAAAACTGCATAACTTTTTCATACGAGATTCGTTTTGATGAGCACTATGCGATGGAGCTGGTTTGGAGCTGATTGGAGCTAGTGTGAATTTTGGGTAAAATTAAACGTGCGTTTAATTTTATTCGAAATAAAACACTACAACTGCTATTGGACGCAATGTGAGTACAACTCACTCTTTCTGACTCACTGATATTTTTATATAAGTGAGAATAAATATTATTTATGTTGATTGATGATTGTTTGGATGATATATGATATATTGATTAGTATTTGGATATATACCTGCCTAGTGGAGCAGATGACCCTATACATTTCCGTGTACAAGCGGATGACCCTTTGTACGCGCGTCTGACTTGAAGTGGACATTGTACACATATTCTAATATGTATATTTGATGTAGGTGACTGGTTGGAGGGATCCAACTAGATTCCTCAGCAGTATTGATTTATTTATAGATATTGTTATATATGCTGTTATCATACCATATATGATGTTTTGGATGCCGTGATTGATGTATTTGGCGCTGTTGCAGCATTGGGCCATATTTTGAAAATTTAAAAATGTTTAAGTGATGATTTCCAAATTTAAAAGGATTTTATAGTGATTTTAGAAATAAATGTTTTATTGATTTTTGAATTGTAAAGGAACTGAATTTATTTTGAATAAATAAATATTATAATCTTTATGATATAAAAATTATGATTTTGGTGAAATATAGTAAATTATGATTTTTGGAATATGAAATGAACTATTCTGCAAAATAGTTTAAATTGGGATTTTTGAAGATATAATAAACGGTATATATAAGATTTATAAAATTGATATTTTATAAATCAAAGTGTTAGAATTATAAAGGAGTTTTATAAATGTTAAAATGAAGTTATAAATGGATTTTATAAGTGAATAAGATTTACGAATTACGAAGTTATAAAATAAATGAATTTGTAAATAAATGATTTATAAGTAATTAACTTATAAATTGGATTTGCATATAAATGAGATAAATGGAATTAGTTAATAAAGGAGATTTATAAATTGAAGCTTTTATAAAATAAAAATGTGAATTTATAAACATTGTTTATAAATCCGAAATCAATTGAATTTGATAAGTAAATATGAAAGCTTATTAAAGGAGATATATTCACGATTTTGGGCAGTGGATAATCCTTTAATTAAATATGTAGAAGTGTTGAATTTGGTTAGAGAACTATATTCACGATTTTGGATAGTGAATAATCTTTTAATAAATGTTTTTGAAAGTGATCTTTTAAATGAAGTTAAATAAGTTGAAGATGCATTAAAATGTGTTAAGGATCGAAACCATAGATTTCAACATTCATTGTTGAAATAGACGTTTTCGAGAAATAAGGAAATGATGGACTATAACACTGTTGTTATAGTAAATGTTTTTCGAAAGAAAATATTTTGTATAGTATTAGGATTTATATATCTATCTTTATTTCGAATCCCTATACTAGTGATTTTGGGTTGTCATAACGATGTTTTACGCAACATCCGTTTTGACCCAAATAAATGTGTTTAAAGAGAATGTTTTCCTTATATAATAAAATATATACTTAATCGTGTTTTAAGTATATTGAATATTTTCTAAGTGTTGAAAATAAATTGAATTGTGAATTACTTATTATTGAATAAGTAAATGTTTTCCATTGTTGAAATGTTTTGAGATTATATCTTTTTAAAAGATAATTTAAAGTGAATATTTGGCAAGCAATTTAATTAATAAAAGATTAATTAAAAAGGCATAGTGATTGTTATGGTGCTGAATATTTGTTTGTTTGTTTTGATAGTTAAATAACCGACTATCAAACTTTGCCAAATTTTAGCTCCTCCACTTGATGTGGGAACTATTTAGTCGTACACTTAGTATGTAGACTTCTGTGTAGGCTTGATTATCGTTTGTGTTGAGGATGTTGATTCGTACAGTGTGGAGTATTACTCTAATCTATCGAGCTTCCTTCTTGGTTCGAAGGATAGCAAGTTGAAAGTTGGAGACGTGATAAGTCTATGAGACTTAGTTTCTGTGTGAAGTTGAGAAACGCTTTTGCATTTTTGGTGTGAAGAGACCGGGATCAGATTTTCTTAGTGATGTTCGTACATGATAGGGGGTTCTCGCTTCTTGTTAGGTAGAGAAAAGATGACTCTTACTCCTACATGTCCCTGAGATCGAGTATCGAGGGGTTGGTTTGGTAGTTTGTCTTACAGTCGAGAGGCTGCCCGTAAAAGCAAATCGTGAGGTACCCATGTGAGCTACAGTAGAGTTTATCCACTATCGATGGTTGAAAAGCCTAGATCGTCACATGTGGTATCAGAGCTTAGATTTTGTATACTCCAAAGCTTTGATGTGTACTCAGTATAGATAGGGACAGTAGCACCCTAGATTGAGTTTGATTGTATTATCTATATGAGCGCATATTTATTAGTGAATATAAAATGTTTTATATCGTGTTTGCTTATCCGTTGAGTTGTTTGTGAATTCTGGTCGGTATATGGGACGCCATGTTATTGATAGGGATTTCTAAATACTTAAACAAGGCAAGTCGACATAGTATTATTTTAAATTGGGTAAATGAAATAATTTTACCTTTTATTATATTTTGTATATAAAGAAATAATTTTTTAGAAATTATTAAAGTGTATATAAATTGATTGTTTGGTTGTTTGAAAATGTAAATATATATAAGTTGATATAAGCTGGTTGAATAATCTGAATAAAAACAGCAATTGTAAAAGAATATATTATATAAGCAAATGAATTATAAATATGGAATTATAATTATGATTTATAATTGTGAAGTAATCTTATATATATAAGAAGTAGAACTATATGAATATACTTATAATATAAGTTGTAAATGAAAATGGATTTAAATTAAGAATTGGGAAATTTGAATCCCGTTGATTTTGAAAGTTGTTTTTTAAAGTTAAAGAGATTATATTATTATAAATCTTAATAAGATAAACGAATTTGGAATGATCTTATACAGCTAAAGTAAAATAGTGAAATTATATATGTAAATAAAAAGAACTTTAAAAGAATATGAAGCACTGAATTCACTACTGTTGCTGAGAAATAATAAGGGTGACGACTGGAGCATCATCATTATCATTTTCGAGTTTCTATGTGATTGATTTGCTACCAATAGTCAAATAAAAATTAAAGTTTTGTTTTGATAAACAAATTTGAATTTAAAATCCAAGTTAAAATTAAGAAATAAGTTTTGGATTATAATAAGAAATGATAAAGATTTAACTTTGGTAAAGTTGAAATAAATGTGAGTAGCATAATAAAATATATGATTTGAATTAACTTAGTAAAGTTAAATAAAGTGAATTGGATTTGAAATTTTAAAGAATGAGTTTAGTAAATGGAAGTGAACTTAGGTAGATGTTCACGGAATCATGAATAAATAAGTTGTATAACTTATAAAATGAGAAAAAGTAAGTAAAACCAATTGTTAAAATGGTTAAACAATTTTGTTAAGTAAAAAAAAAAATCTGGATTTCAAAAGTGACATGAATTTGACTTAAGTAAGAGTTAAAGAAATAGAATTTGAGTAAGTGATGAAATTTGACTTCAGTAAACGGTTAATAAAATGGCTTAGAGCTGAAATTTAAGTTAAGTCAAGTAGAATAACTGTTGTGAAGAAATATAACTTAAGCGATGTTGAATGAAGTTGATTTTGGTATCGAAGAAAATCAATAAAATAAATCAATGAAATGAATTAATTAAATGAATATGAACTTGAGTTATATAAATGGAATTCAATTTTATTTCTAAAATGAATTAGCATTAGAAAAATGTTGTTGTTAAGAGTTGAATAAAACTTAAGCTAATAAGTGATAATAATATTGAAAGTGTTGTATAAAATATGTGAATATAGTGAATACTAGAATTCAATCTAAATTGAATGTTAAACCAATTGGAATTAAAAGTGTTGAACCAAATTGAATGAATGTGAAGTAAATTAATTTGGTAATGTTGGATATGCATTGATTGTTAGATGGATGCTAGGTGATTGTATAGAAATTCATATGGAATTGAATTAATGAAATTAAAAGCTAAATAATTGAATTCAAAGTGGAAGTAAGTAAATTTAAATAAAATTAAATAATTTGAATTGGAAGTGAACAAATTGGAATATGAATTAGTGAATATAAACTAATTGAATATGAATAAATGATTGTTAGTAAAAATCCAATGTTAATGAATCAAATGTGATTTGAATTGAAAACCAATTCAATGAATATTAATAAGAAGTGAAAGTGTATTGATTTGGTTGTGGATGTTAGTTGGATGATAGTTGGTTGATGGTTGGATTTGTTGCTTTGATTGCATTTGCTATATTGGCGTATATAGTTGTTGTATATTGGTATATGTTGTATATTGATATTACTTTCATATATACATGTTTCTCATTTGTGTATTGAGTGTTTAGTAGGTGCGTATGACGCTTGTTTCGCATTTAGAGCTCGCTTTCGTGCTATATTAGTCGTATATGCTCGCTAATAATATATAAGGTACATATCTCGGATTACATATCGTACTTTTACACTTTTTTTCCTTCGGGATGCCTCATCCTTGTAGATGAGATGTATATTTGTGATATATATATATTTCTATTTTTTTGGGGATCGAACCGCGCAAAGGAGACCCTGGCGAATTTTTTTGGGCGTTAGATTTTTTTGTTGTCGAGATTTTGGAACGATTTTGATAACTGAAAATTTGATTTTTGAGTTATAAAAGTTAAACGATATTTGTTGGTTTTGGAAAGATAACTATAAATGGATTTGAAAACTTAGAAAAGTTTTTGCAAGTTTAACTATTGGATTTTGGGAAAGTTAAACATTAAAGTGATTTTGGTAAATCTAAATTGAACGATTTGTTTTGAAAAGTTAATTGATTTTGTGACTTTTTCGTATTTGGTAATTTTGAGGAAGAAATTCTTTTGAATAGGGGAGAATGTAACGACCCAGAATTTTAGTCATTTGAAATTCATATATCTAATTGATTTTAAATATGCACAAGTTAAATTTATAAGTTGAATAAATTATATTTGAATAACTAGATTTAATTGGATAATTAATTTGTTAATTTAATATTTGGAATTGTGTAAATAATAGAAAATTGGATTCAAAATGAATGAAAATGATTTATAAAGTTGGATTAAATTATATTTGAATTAGAATGATTTTACAGAACTTTTAAAATCGAATTAAAAGTTGATTTGTAGAAATTGAATATTTTAATATTTAATTGACGAGTAAAAATAGCCATTTGTCATACAGTGTCGGATTTCGACGAAACTAGTTCCATTAGATCCATAATGTTAAACTATTGTAGGATATCAAATTTCATGTCAATCAGATTTACGGTTTGTCCGGGGCGAGCTAAAACGCGTAGAAATCAGTTTAAGTGAATTTTAAATTTAAATAATTCGATTCGAAAACCTATCTTCCAAATACGATCGAATTAGCTCCCGATATATATTCCATTGTGTTCGGAATAAGGATAAAACATTATAAACGCCAAGCGGCATACCTCATTTCGTGTTCGAAAAAAATTCGGATGAATAGTGTCGTAGAATTTTCTATAAAAACCCTTGATTTTCTTCATTTGCAAAAACCTAAGGCGAGCTAACCCTAGCCGCCACATACATTTTATTGGCCAGAAATGATGCAACTTTCTCCTCGTTTATCTCTCTATCCATCGAGAATTAACTAAAACTTTCTAAACGAAAATCGAAGAGGGCGATGAGATCTACAATCTTAACGATCGTGATTGAATATGGCGAAGCAAATCGTCGTGAAATTGACCGAGAATGCTCCACGTTCCGAGGCAATGGCGAAGCCTTGAAGGTGCGGTCTTTGGCCTGGGTAGAGTCAAGGTGGGGCTCCGAGGTAGCGCTAGTTGATCAACATGAAGACGTTCGTATATGGTGCGAAAATTTGATAAATAGTGGCGTTTATGGGTTGTCTTCGATCTGCAAACAACGGGGAAGAAATAGAGCCGATCGGCCTGGATCTTGGGCAAGGGAATCAACGGCCCAGATCTGGGTGATGTTTAAAAAAATAAAAATAAAATGCAAATTATTATATTAATAATTCGTGTGATGTTTAAAACTGCATAACTTTTTCATACGAGGTCCGTTACGCACGAAACAAATTGCGTTGGGTCCATTTTGACGAGCACTACCGATGGAGCTGGTTTGAAGCTGATTGGAGCTAGTGTGAATTTTGGGTAAAATTAATAGCGCGTTTAATTTTATTCGGAATAAAACACTACAACTGCTATTGGACGCAATGTGAGTACAACTCACTCTTTCTGACTCACTGATATTTTTATATAAGTGAGAATAAATATTATTTATGATGATTGATGATTGTTTGGATGATATATGATATATTGATTGGTATTTGGATATATACCTGCCTAGTGGAGCAGATGACCCTATACGTTCCCGTGTATGAGCGGATGACCCTTTGTACGCGCGTCTGCCTTGAAGCGGACATTATACACATATTCTAATTTGTATATTTGTTGTAGGTGACAGGTTGGAGGGATCCAACTGGATTCCTCACCAGTATTGATTTATTTACAGATATTGTTATATATGCTGTTATCATACAATATATGATGTTTTGAATGCCGTGATTGATGTATTTGGCGCTGTTGCAGCATTGGGTCCTATTTTGGAAATTAAAAATGTCTAAGTGATGATTTTCAAATTTAAAAGGATTTTAAAGTGATTTTGGTAATAAACATTTTATTGTTTTGAATTGTAAAGGAATTGAATTTATTTTGAATAAATAAATATTATAATTTTTATGATATAAAAATTATGATTTCGGTGAAATATAGTAAATTATGATTTTTGGAATATGAAATGAACTATTTTGTAAAAATAGTTTAAATGGGGATTTTTGAAGATATAATAAACGGTATATATAAGATTTATAAAACTAATATTTTATAAATCGAAGTGTTAGAATTACAAAGGAGTTTTATAAATGTTAAAATAAAGTAATAAATGGATTTTATAAGTGAATAATATTTACGAATTGCGAAGTTATAAAATAAATGAATTTGTAAATAGATGATTTATAAGTAATTAACTTATAAATTGGATTTGGCATATAAATGAGATAAATAGAATTGGTTAATAAAGGAGATTTATAAATTGAAGATTTTATAAAATAAAAATGTAAATTTATAAACATTGTTTATAAATCCGAAATTGAATTTGATAAGTAAATATGAAAGCTTATTAAAGGAGATATATTCACGATTTTGGACAGTGGATAATCCTTTGATTAAATATGTAGAAGTGTTGAATTTGGTTAGAGAACTATATTCACGATTTTGGATAGTGAATAATCTTTTAATAAATGTTTTTGAAAGTGAACTTTTAAATGAAGTTAAATAAGTTGAGGATGTATTTAAATATGTTAAGGATCGAAACCATAGATTTCAACATTCGTTGTTGAAATAGACGTTTCGAGAAATAAGGAATGATGGACTATAACACTGTTGTTATAGTAAATGATTTTCGAAAGAAAATATTTTGTATAGTATTGGGATTTATATATCTATCTTTATTTCGAATCCCTATACTAGTGATTTTGGGTTGTCGTAACGATGTTTTACGCAACATCCGTTTTGACCCAAATAAATATGTTTAAAGAGAATGTTTTCCTTATATAATAAAATATATACTTAATCGTGTTTTAAGTATATTGAATTTTTTCTAAGTGTTGAAAATAAATTGAATTGTGAATTACTTATTATTGAATATGTATTTGGAAATGTTTTCCAATGTTGAAATGTTTTGAGATTATATCTTTTTAAAAGATAATTTAACGTGAATATTTGGCAAGCAATTTAATTCATAAAGATTAATTAAAAGGGCCTGATTGTTATGGTGCTGAATATTTCTTTGTTTGTTTTGATAGTTACATAACCGACTACCAAACTTTGCCAGATTTTAGTTCCTCAACTTGATGTGGGAACTATTTAGTCGTACACTTAGTACGTAGCCTTCTGTGTAGGCTTGATTATTGTTTGTGTTGAGGATGTTGGTTTTTATAGTGCGGAGTATTACTCCAATCTATCGAGCTTCCTTCTTGGCCCTAAAGGATAGCAAGTTGAAAGTTGGAGACGTGATAAGTCTATGAGACTTAGTTTCTGTGTGAAGTTGAGAAACGCTTTTGCGTTGTTGGTGCGAAGAGACCGGGATCAGATTTTTTTGAAAACCACTTCGAACCAACATATATACAAGGATTGTGCAGGTTGCTTTGTGATGATATTGATATTCTGGATTTTCATAGCGGGGGACTGCTTATTGATCATTTGGGGTTAAAATCCCAATATACATTCAGTAGCAGTGGTCTCTTCATTATGAAATATCCAATGCAAGGACTATTCGCTACGAATCCTAGGGATTTTCCGACAGGATGTGGTAGGAAAGTACCTTCGATTTGTCCTGTTCCTAGACAACTTGTATGGATTTTTGTCTGACCTTGCATTTCTGAAGATTACGTACATTGGTTTTTACAAACGTACATCAGTGGTGGCGGAGAAGGCAACTTCTCTTAGCGTAACACCCTCCTTAAGACGTATAAGCTTAAGGGTTGTACATTTATGGAAGGCAATTAGTAGTCAAAGGAAATGGCCGTGTGGCATTCAAAGTGATGTGATATATGATTGTGAAAGATAATCATTACCTCATCAGGCCTCATCAACTTGAAATGACCAAAACAGGGTTAAATGCAGCAAGGCTAAGTAGGTCATTCCCAAGTAGGATATGATCATTCTCTTCTAGATATATCTTTACACGCTATGACGTCGTGTATCTGATTATGTGGTTTGTGTACTTAGAGGCCCTCGATAAAGGTCGATAACGACCGATGGATGATATATTCGGTACCATCTAGTTATAGAGGTGGGCCGGTCTTGTGTTGGTAGTGGATCCTTTGTGATGGTCCTCGGTACATTCTTCTAGAGATGTACTACCGGAAGGTAGTCCCTTCACCTGATCATTTGTATGGAAATCCCACTACGAGCTTTGATTTTGTTTGTAAAGGCATAATGAATAGCCTCGAAATGCTATATGGGTAACCATTTCGACCATGATTAATATTATTTGGGTATACTAGACACTAGTATAGTATAAGAGGATTTGATGTGAAAGAAATGTTTTAGTTATCGTAAAGTAAAAACATGTCCGTGTTTATTTGTGGACTTGTCTTACGAGATACTTTTGTTTTGATAAAGGAAAAGTTTGGTAATTTAATAAATTTAATAGAGTGTTTTTCTCACGCTGGTTTACCAGACTGATCCGGGCATTCTTCCCCTTTCAATGCTCAGGTCAGACCGAGTATAATATTTACAGGTTCAGTTTTGGTGCTTTTGGAGCTTTAGCAGGAGAGCTGGAGATCTTCATTTCGTATACGCGTATCTGTTTAGATTATTGATTATCCGCTGCATTGCTTAATTGTTTTATTTTATCGGCATTTGTGAGGATAAGTTATTATAACTGTTCAAGTTGATCATTATTGATTGATTGTTGAACTTTGATTAATGTGTATATATAGAGTTTCTATTTGGTAAAGATCATTAATATGATATTATATGTTTTCCGCTGTGATGTGAGATTCTGTATTGGTCTGTTTGGTTCTATCTTCTCTTTTTCTTCTCTTCTCTTCTTCTCTCTTCTTTTCTTTCTCTTGACTTTCCCTCAGTCTGTGCTTTTTGGGTCAGACTGTGTGGATTATTGTTGATTCAAAGGGTACGGATTTGCGGGTTGTCACAATAACTGATAATGGGACTCAATTCGACAACGTTGAATTCAAAGACTTCTATCACCAGCATAATATTGAGAAGAGATTTGCAGCAGTTTCTTACCCTCAAGTAAATGGATAAGTCGAAGCTGTGAAAAAAATCATAAACTCCATTCTGAAGAAGTGTTTAGAAAGGGCTAAGGACAAGTGGATGGATGAACTTCCAATAGCGCTATGGGCTTACGGAACCACCATAAGTCTACAACTAGCCATACTCCATTTGCCCTTGCTTACGGCTCTGAAGCCGTCATTCCAGTTGAACTTGAAGTTCTTTCTCATCGAGTGACTTGGTTACGATCCCAGAATGAATAGAGATCTCAACTTGGAATTTCTAGATTTTATAGACGAAAAGCATGAAAAAGATAATTTGAGGGCAGTTGCACATCGACACCGAGTCTCCCGATACAACAACACTAAAGTCCAACCTAAAAGCTTTAAAATCGATGATCTCATCCTGAAATGGTTTTTCCTAACATGAATCCTGCTTGAGAAGGACCACATGTCATTGACCATACGCTTGGAGAATGAACATTCAAGCTAGCGACTATTGATGGCATCACACTCCCAAGGACGTGGAATACCAAGCATTTATGATGCTATTTCACTTAGTTTATTTATTTTCCATTCATTTATATTCAATTTCCAAAATTGCTGTAGCATTTGATTTTCCCATATATGTAATAAGACAAATTATGTCATTTCTTTCCACTTGGCAAATAAAGCCTGATGTTTCCTTCATATCTACGACTGTTGTAGCATTATATATTAGTTACGATACCTGACAAACCAATATTAATATGTCCGAGTAGGTTCCCAAAGTTTGGAGCTAGCCGATTACATAAGTTCACTATTGAACTAAACAAAATAAACTTAGATTGACTGTTCATTCGATGGTTATCACTATAGCCCAATGAACGGATCACATAACGAGAAGTGGATGTGGCTTGACCATTTGATAATCAAGTTAATCCCACCGAATGATGGGATAGACATGAATCAAAAGCGATCATGACCTGACCAATCGCTCGCTAAGTCAAACTCTAGACTTGGGGGTAAATCAATCAATTAAGGAAAGTGCGGTTCGACTATTTTCTAAAGTAACTCTAAGCCCCGGGGTGTAGGCTGGAGTATAAACATAGGTCAAGTGCGATTTGACCACCCGCCAACTAACCATTATCCCTAGACTGCGGATATGAGTATAAACAAATAGATGAGTGCGCTTCGACCAGTCACTATTTCATAAACTCTGACCTGAAATGGATAGGAGGATTATAAACTCGCTAAGGATGGAGTTCAACCATCCACTATCTAACTCCGCTAACCTGAGACTAGGGGGAAGAGTATAATAACTAAAACCACTAAATCTGACAGATTTGTACTAGGGCTCGAGCCCAATGTCTAATACAACTTGAGGCTATGACCACATTGAGGCTTTGAGTGAAAATTAATGGATGATTGTCCAAATTAATGAGCAATGAATTACAAGTACATTGAATGAAAAAGTAATAGCTTATTTACTTAAACAAAATTCACATAAGAGTTCGACAAAAAAGAACTTTTATTTGCATGCTAAATTTCAAAATTGTGATACTAGTTTGCACAAAAACTATGGCTATACCCGCACATTCATGGCCAATGAAAGGGAAAAACAACTATACAAGACATATACAAACTAAGCCGGAGTCACGGCTATCTCTTCTACCCTTTTTCTCTTTTGAATCTTTCGGGAGTAGCCTTACCAGAGCTTCCACCTATTCTTTTCCTTGATCCTTAGCAACCCTTGTTAAGAGAGCTCTAAGTGGTTGGAGGGAGTTCTTGGGGAATCGGCCAGTTGGGTGGAATAACATGAAGTGGGATGAGATTTGGATCGTTGATGTCCATGTCAGCGGGTTCAGCCTTAGATTTTTTTCTTCAGCAACTCTCCTCTCTCGATGCACTCTTCTAAGCTAAGCTCATCAGTATGTTCGGTGGCGCCAGTGATCAGAACGCATCTGATTCATCTGGCAACAGTGGGTCATTAGCTTTTTCATCATCAAGTGCTTTGATAATTTGAGCTTCGGGCCTTGGAATGTCGGTGGCCTTTGGAATTTTAGTAGATGTCGATTGTTGCTCCATGGTGGCAATGTTTCCTAGAGTCTGGCTAGGACCCGGAAGACCTATAGATTTACAAAAACAAAAGGATAATCCCATGACTATTAGGCATGAGGAATGAAATATCTCGAATAATGGAGAACAAAGTGGGATACTTGTGTCCAAATAATTTTTCAGTTGCCGCCAGAGTTTTCCCTTCTAGAATATGAGTTAACACCTTTGATTGATAGCCGGGTCCATCCAGTTTGTAGCTCAAATCCTGCGTGGGCTAAGAGAAGCTAATGCTCCATCCATTTGGAGATAGGGGGACCTTTTAGATCGGACACCAAAGTCCCAACAATGTTTTTCCCTCTACCGAAAGGTGCTAAAATGTCAAAGTATTGGAGTCTCACAGCAGCAAAGTCTACAGGTTCATCCTTGAAAAGAATCTCCTACACCAGCTTCTCTTCATCTAATACAGCTTCATCGAGAGCTTTCTTATTCGTTTCAATAATGTTTTCCCAGGCCTCGGTGAGCGATTCAAGATAGCCCTCTCTAAGAAAACTTAGATCGCGATGAATTAAAACTATAGCATTATATTCCATGATTAGAGGATCGAATATGTCCCTAATTAATTTCATTTCGAAAGACTTCTTTGGCATCTTCTAACTGGGCCTTGTTCTGCTCTCTAATCTCATTATGGTCCGCTTCTCTTGCCTCTTCTTTGAGGATTTCAATCTGAGCGAGCTGCACATCAAGGTTAATTTTTAGTCCTCGGGCTTCAATGGCCTCTTTGCAATATCTCTACGACTCCTGGGCTTCAAGATCCTCTTCCTTCTCTTATTTTTAGGAGTTCTTCGAGCTCCTCAATGCAGTGGGCCAGAATATTTTTCTCCTTTTG
The DNA here is from genome assembly GCA_030765085.1 of Allium cepa. NCBI lineage: Eukaryota > Viridiplantae > Streptophyta > Magnoliopsida > Asparagales > Amaryllidaceae > Allium > Allium cepa. The sequence goes on from CM060932.1 coordinate 380,957,550, forward strand.
CATTGTATCATTTTCCAAAGCAAGCACATCTCTGTAGTTGAGGGCAACATCTAGTTCCTTTTTATGAGCCACTTCTAGACGACTAACCACCTTAGATGTTTCTTTGGAACTCTTTTCTACCATGGTCAGCTTCGTTGTCAACTTCAAGATCTCATTGGCTTGATGTTTAATTATATTTTTGTAATAGGCCCCCTCTATCTTAAGATGATTGATTTCATGCTGTCTCTTAAAAGTCACCTCAGAGATTTTTTCGGCTAAATGTTGAAATACTTCATGCTGCATAAAAAAGTCATTGACGCATGAAAGGGAACTCGCTTTCACGCTCCCTAGAATTGTATGAATGGAAGGAAGGAACTTAATCCCATTGAAGCAAATTTTTCAAAAAATTGACCTTAAGTTCAACCAATTTCTCTTCTGTGGAAGCCTTAGGAGCTGTAGTAGGAAAAGCAGTATCAGAAGTAACAAGTAGGCGTTTATTTGACCTACGATCATGGGACTGCCTAGAACCAGATGAATTAGAGTACTGCTCAGGCGGCACAACAATTTAAGAAGCATGGAAAGTAGTTTGATCACTTCTATGTACAGAAAGATCAGGATGAACTTCCTGATAAGACGATTTAGAGTGGGACTTATTTGGAAGATAAGGATTCTCTTAAATGATGATTTCTTTCCCAACCGTCATCTCTCTCTTTACACCTACTCGATTATGAAACGCGTTTGGATCCATACTGAGTTAAAGAGCCCCTTAAGTGATCGAAGGTACGGAATTGAGACATGGAACCTTTAAATCAAACAAGAATGCGTAAGTGACCATTGAACAAAAAATAGACGAAAATCATGCATCGAAGTGCATGTGATTGTGAGTTTCTTAGTGTCCCCCCGATGGACCAGTTGCTGCATCCTTGGTCATAGGAGTTTTCTTCCCTTGCTAGTAGGAGGAATGTCATTGCTACTCCTGGTGGGAGAATTGAGCCCCTTAATACTGATGTTGGGAAAGTCATAAGTCATGATATCTTCAGGGACCGAGAGATTCAAGAACCCTTCCATCGAACTTTTTAGGTGGTGGGATAAAGATTCTTCATCAACTGAGGTGATGATAAATTCTAGCTCTTTGGCAATTTTTCTCCTGCAGATTTTATATGTGAGCTTTATTCTTCTCCTTGTTGGCATGTGTGGTTATGGGCCTTGTGACGGTTCGACCATGGGCACATTTCCTAGACCTACATCAACATCACCAGGCTTGTTGATTTCGGCACCTCTGATTTTTCCCTCTTGGGCATCGTCCCGATCCCCCTCTACTAGGGGCATGACAGGGCTATTAGTGCCACCTTCTTATTTCGCTACATTTCTTGGTGGTGCAACATTTCCTGGAAGCCCAATATTGTGGCCTTCTTCTAACAGCCCAAAGAGGGATAACCATTCATCGGTTACAAGGGATCTAATGTCCCTATCTTCAACGGGGGTGGCACGAACTGAAGAAACCACCCTTGAGAAACTATCACCTTCTGGATATGGATGAACACCTGTAGATTTTCAAAATATTAGTTAGTTCAGGATACGACTTGTGCTAAAGAATTCAGGAAAAAAGTCAAGGCAACACTTACGTCCCTCCAACCATCGCCTTACGAAGTCAAGTGGACATTCGACGTAGGACCATTCGTGTTTAAAGAGGTTGAGTTTGTCCCAAGCATCGGTTAAAACCTGAATGCTAGGTGAAGGCTTGAGGAAAGTGTAGGAAAGGCTCCCTGTCCGTTGTTTGAAATTGTAAATAAACCTAATGTCCTCAAGAGATGGCGGGCGGAGCAGAACATCCATAAATAACAGGAAAGTACCATGTAGGAAGGCACAGCTGTTTGGGTACATTCGAGCAGGAGCTATTACAAGTTAATTTAGAATCTCCCCGATAAAGGAATTGAAGGGTGACACATATCTGGTCCAGCACACGAATTTATTGCATGTTGTATACCCCTCCAGTGGAAAATGAGCCATATTTTTCATTAAAGGGACCAAAACATCTCCAAATGAAATCCCGTGTTTAGAGCATAGTCTACGAAGGACGGCCTTGCAGATTCTGGAGGCTTGGAAATCCATTGGTTTTTCTAAATTTATAACACCTTCTACAACATCGAGGGCATGACTTATATCTTCAATCAGGACGATAAGGACATCAGAGAAAAGGTCGGTCAACAGCCAAAAACCTCCAGTTGTTCAATTTGGCGATCAGGGGAAAGTTTTCCAAATACAGTTGCATAACTTAACTCGGCTCCGGAGCACATATCAACTAAACTCAAGCGAGATAATTGAGATTAGAAAAATTTACCTGTCCCCTTGCTAAGTGTAAACAAGTGTGGAGCAGTATTGTGCAGTGCAGAGGTAAACCGTTCAAAATTAAAAGCAAAAAGTAAATGAGATATTTTGGATTCCGACCAGAATGACCGTCATCGCTGACCGTCTCAACATGCATTTAGATTGATCGGTCATGTAAACTTTGGGATTGATCATCGGCATGTCAAAGTGTGAAGTCCATTATTAAAGTGTATATGCTAAGTTTTGGTTCATGTTCTAAGACCCAGGAGTTTGCTCGTTCAATTTCGAGTTCGATATTGGATATGTAATCCCTGCTGTTCATTATCATCATATATTCAAGTTCATTGGGATGTGATTGGTTCTAATTGTCCAAATAAGTGAATATGGATTGGTTTTCAAGTTTAATTCAAAGCTTAGGATCAGCCAAGTACAAATTGCTGACCCCTATGCCAATCCCTATTTGTGCCGATCCCTCTCCCTCAAAACAACAGATCCCTCTTGATAAGCCAATGATCAATCCCTCCACCTACAACACACCAAAAAAGCAACCAATCCTTCTATACTCCAAAACAGCTGATCCCTGTACTCAGCAATGCAACCCGCTTTTATGCCTAACCATACATAACGGTCCCTCTTTGAACTTCAAATACCGATCCTTCTACTTTAACATTCCTCCTCATACGCTTAATCACCGATCTCTCCATCCTTAAACATTCACTACCGACCCTCTTCACTTACTTCATCCCGATCGATCCTATTGTTTCCTTCATTTTTCGCTCTTTCCTTCTTCCTCCTTTACTACCTCATGAAACCTTGCATCATCGTCATCTATCTCGTCCCTTCCTTAACTCATAATTAATGCAATCAAACCCAATTCTTGTAACAAATTAAAGGATAAAAAGAAGAAACCCTGCCTATATATATATGCGTGTGTGTGTGTGTTAGTAGTGATGATGAGTGGCTTAGAGATGATCGAGATTGAAGGAAGGAGGAAGTGGATTCGTAGAGGTATGTTGAATTGCAATAGATTTTGTTCCAAAGCTAAGGAAAGAAGAGAGGGGGATTGTTCAGTTTTAATGCTGAAATAAGAAGGGTTTCGTATTGAAAGGGATGAGAGAAAATGGAAGTGAAATGAAATAAAGTGTAGGATGGAAAGTATTGGCTTATATATGGAGCTAGAGGGGTCGGCCTACCTTGTTTTCTTTATGAAGTTAGAAGAAAGGAAAAAGGGATCGGCTAGGATAATGTCGATCCCTATAAACATATAAAAAAGAGGGGAATCGGCTAAAAGAATGCCGATCCCTACATACATAAAAAGGAAAAATGGAATTGGCCATGGGCATAAGGGTATACAAACATGATATGAAGATTATGTGAAGTGCATATATACAAAATGCAATGAACTTGCATCTAACTCAACAAAACTTGGCGAGGACCTATGGGTGTACAAATGTGTCCAGGAGCTAACGACAAGAAGGTGTACCTGAACATGCATGTGTATAGTCTAAAAGTTCAATTTTTGAAATCGACGGAAATTGAATTCAAACCTAAAGCTTTCAAGGTCGAAACTGGATCGGATTGCCAAAGCTTGCTAGTCTTGTGGAACCAGACATAGATATCAACTAATGGAATATAATCCTGAATTTATACTATTGGAAATCGACTAAGCATCATGACAATCAAAGAGAGATACAACACTTTGGGAAAATAATTCGACGGAAATATAGCAACTATCTAAAAAACTAGATGGATTTCTTTCCGACGACTATAACCCGCTTCAATTCAAAGCACGTCATGTTCAGCACAAGACGTATGTTGGAGGGCAAGTGCTATCTGGAATTTTGTCCCGACTATATTGACCTGATTGGACAAGTTAGATTTGACTGTCATTTAGGTCAGTAAGCCCAGAGCGATGATTATGGGTTCCAGAAGTCAAGCACAGATGATAATATGAAGCCATGATAAAATGTGATTAAGAAAATGCAATGCAAAAAGTCCGAAGTATGGAGCATAGTTCAATATGGAGGAAGGATCGGCAATAACCATTCTCCATCATAGCGATTGGCATGTTCTAGGGAACAAGTTCCATTCAATGGAAAACAACCAAAATCTCAAGATCCATAAGTATAATGCATATGAAATTTTGTGAACAAGATATAGGGACCCTAGGGATCACACCTCAAAAGGATTAAATAAGAGGGATCGACCCTCTTCCTTCAATAAGGATCGGCTGAAATCAGGAGGCAATTCACATTGAAGTAAAGATCGAGCAATAACTCAAGTTCCACTAATCCAATTGGCATGAAATTTGGAGGCTAAGCATATTTCAACATGGGGAAGCTACACTAGGGATCACACCCCCAAATTCCTCCAAAAGGGGGATCGGTGTCGATCCCTATTCTTTAGGATTTGGGCCTTGCGATCCCTCTTACAGGTCCATATGGTTTTGAGATCCTTCTACCGAATTTTCAAGGAGATATTGCGCTATCTTCATCCATAAATATAGGCTTGGCTGTTCATTTTGGGGACTTTTACACCGTTAGTTGCTTTGTACTCTAATTTAACTAAGGATTTTCATCCGATCCCTATTGTATTCAGTCTATAAAGTGATTAATAAAGCAAGTTATTCAATGTGGATGTAGGAAAACAATGCCGAATCATTATAAATCATTGTGTTCCTGTTATTGCTCGAATTTCCTACTATTTCATTACTATATTCCTCCATTTTCATTTTATATTCTTCATTTATTTCTCTACAAAATTTCTACTAGGTGTTTGTGCCAATTTTTGCTATATATATATGTATATTTGTTTATTTATTCTCTTCTGTTTATGAAACTAAATTCTAATTAGTCGAATAAATGCAAATTCCTTTTATGTTCCAAACCAATATCATATTTCAATCTTACTTCTTTTTATATATTTTTTTCCATGTCATAACTTATTTTAAATTTTTAAATAAATTTATTTCATAATTTAAGTTCTTTTATTTAAATAATTTCAAAATTAGTTTATCAAAAAAAATTCCAAATTCTAATTTTTTTAATTAAATTATTACTATTAACTTTAATTAATTTTTACGTAACAATAGGGTTGTTGCAGTACCAATCCACAAAGCTTGCCTAAATCAACCATAATTTCACACTACATGAAGTTAGAGTGTTCGTAGGTCAGTGCATACCACATGAGATGGTTCGCTTGCCATACACATTTTAAATGTCCGATGGATAAATTAAGTACTTTCAATCAACGTTCGAATCAAAGAACCCACTCAAACTCAAGCTTATATCGATACAACTTGACACCAAAGAAAAAGATGCAGATTAACCAAACTTATACTAGAATGAAATTAAGATAAATGGAGTTAACTCATGGGTCAGTACCAATTTCTACTCATGGATCAGTACTAGTCCCTGAAAGATGCTTACTCAACCACGATCTTCTCAGCACAACTTCCCCTGGACATAGGGAACATGGGCACGAACGTGGGTAAGAGTTTTCTGTTGATTTGCATCTATAGTTAGAGGAGGGGGATTGTTTTAAGGGATCTTTTTTGCTCTTTTAACAAATTTCTGCACTTAATCTATAATGTCAGGGATCATCACCAATCTATAAGAATAACTTTGTAAAAACTCAATAGAAATTGAATAACAAAGTTTAAGTGGACGTATGCCGGAGTATTCACCAATCCACTATAAAATTTATGTGTTCTTCATTTTCTTTTCTTTCCTTTTCTTGAAATTTTCATATTTATTATTTCGTTGGGTGTTTATGCCAACTTTTGGCGTAAACATTGTTTGCGCCAAAAATGGTCACAAACCCCAAGTATCGTGAAAGCACCAGTGTATGAATACAGATCAGGAGTATTCAAACACAAATCTCAGGTCTAAGCAAGCAACAAACAGCAGTCCAGAAATATCAATCAGAAACACAAGATTTATAGTGGTTCGGCTATCTCCGGCCTACGTCCACTTCAAAGTTTTATCTTTTATTGATGTCCTTTGCTGATTACAAATGATTGCAGCAGTTACAATGAAGAATTTCGACTGAACAGTAATGGTAAGATGTAGGATTGAATCCGGCAAAGTCTGGACGTCGAATGGCCAAAAGATCTCTTTTCTATGGGCTTCAGGGGGCTATATATAGGCGTACGAGGCTGATATCGCGCTCAAACTTCAGGAGACTTCTTCTGACACGTGAGTGGGCCCACGCGACCGACCCCACCAAGTTTCGACTCGATTTGTGATCGATACGAAACAATTTCATATCAATTAAAAATGATCCAATCGAGCTGAAATTTGGCAGGACTGTTCTTTAACATGTATGCAAGCTGCTGTGAAAATTTCATTGCATTTGGATCAATGGTTTAGGAGATATGATCAATGCGAATTTGGATTGCTTGATGGCTGTTTGGTTTGAATCCATTGATTCGAACCGATCACTTCGACTTGATGGTAACGCGCGTGAGCAAATTGAAATGGCGCGCGCTCTTCGTGTCGATTAGCTTTTCACTCCGGTTTGATCGAGTCACTCCGTGCATTTCGCCGCGTTCGCCTCCATAAACAACGCGTCATCTCTGGCCTGTTTGACTCGATGGATACAAACAAGCGATCATTCACGAATTCGAACAAGAACTCCTGATGGGTACGAAGTGGTCACCGGCTGATGGATGCGAAGTCATCTGATGGATTCGAGACAGATGGATACGAAGGAATCGTATCCCTGACCGATACGAAGACGATGGATTCGAATGGAAGCTCATCCATGGATACAGACCGTGACTAGCTGGATGGATACGAAACAGGTCATAGCCAATCAATACAAAGCGCATGCCCTGTTGATGGATATGAACTTGATCTGTGCGAGCTGAGGTTCCTCGATGGATTCTAACTCGATCGATGCGAAGTTGATGGATACCAATTGAGACGTGATGATGGATACAGATTCCATCGATACGAAGTTAATGCTGTCTGATGGATACGAAAATTTGACTTTTTCCTTCAACTTACATCGATCATATCTTGAGCATATGAAATCGGATTGACCTGAAATTTGAAAAACAGGCTTCCATGGCTTTTCTCGTCATGTCTTGTCAATTGCATCCCGATCCGGACTCGGACAAAATTCATCGATATCCATGGTTGTCCTGCAATGCATAATTGATATTCATGACTTGTTATGATTGATTTTCAGTTAATTTTTGGGTATCTCAGCTTTGCCAAATGGTGGGATAACACTTTGCCCCCCCAAAACATGCCTTGTGGTAAAAGGTGTGTTTTGATCAGTCTCAAATCGAATGCAGCGAGTTCATATTTTATTCAAAGCTTATAGCATTTTCAATCAAGTTCATGGCTGTTTGAAGCTGAATCGTTACCCATATTTTCTTGTAGGAGTTGAGAATGAAATTCTACAGTCTCTCCGGACTATTGGTGGTCGCTCCGGACCCTTGCCAAGTCCATTCCAGACTTAGCAATTGAATAGAAAGATCCCATTGCACTCCGACCTTGCTTTCTATTCCTTGCACTCTGGCCCCTGCTAGGGCGTATAGCGATGTCTTGGTTGTTCTAAACCGATCATAGCCTCTACGGGCTCTTGCTGGATCCCATCCTGTAACTCTCCGGTGAAGGGGAAGCAGCGTTAAGTGAGTTGATCCTGTCGCTCTCCGGCGAAGCAACTCACTTCTTGCACTCCGGTTCAGTGTATCTGAACATTAAGCGATGTCATGGCCTAAATCGCGGGCCGATCACAGCCTGTCTGCGATCTTATCGAATCCCAATCTAATCACTCTCCGGTGAATGGGAAACGACGTTAAGTTAGTCGATTCTGTTGCTCTCTGGCGAAGCAACTCACTTCTTGCACTCCGGACCCCTCCTCTCCGGGTAGGGTCATAAAGCAATCATTTTCATATTGGTATTTGATATTCATCCTTTAACTCTCCGGTCAAAGGTTTATTTCAAGAAATTCAAGTTTATTTATTAAATTCAAGTCCTAGATGTTCAATCTCAAACATCAGAAAAAAACTAAACATTGCCTCTCTGGGCAGATTGGTCTATTTCCATCTCAGAGCATGCCTAGGGATCTCTCCGGTTCTCGTACATGAGTAAGTGGAGTAGCCGTTTATATTAAAATCAAATCTAATAAAATTAATCGACCAAAGTCCAAATCCTGAACTTGGCCCATGCCATCATAATCAGTTGATGACGAGTCATGATCCCAATCCAGGATCAGTTCTGTTAGGTGGAGGCGGCAGTTGTTCAGGTCTTACGGCCGTCGTTCATTCTCTGATATACTGTGGCAATCTACCACTCCTAGCATGTTCTTCCACCTCATCTTTCAAGTGGCGGCATTCATCGATAGTGTGCCCATCCAGCTCATGGAATAGGCAATATTTTCTAGTTCTTCGTTCCCGCTCTGTGGGATCTCTCTTGGGTGGTTTTCGATAGGGGAGTTGCCCTCGAGTTTTCGTGTAAATCCGTTCCAGGCTTGCCGTCTGATCTGTGTATTGTCTAAATCTGGGCACTCGAAATTTCTTTCGTTTATCAGGACCATCACTTCTGTCATCCTGCTTTCTCTTTCCTTTGTCCGCTCTGGACTGTTCCCTGGCGGTTCCTTCGCCCTGCACAGCATTTATTTCTCACCTTTCGGCTCGTGATTCTTCCAGCCGAATGAATCTTTCAGCTTCATGATAAAATTCTCCGAGATCTTGTGGTGGATCTCTTTCCAGAGAATCTTTGAATTCAGTGCCTTCCCCAACTCATGCCACTGCCGCCATCAAAATCATCGATGGATCCGGGCGATCTACAGAAGCCACCGTTGCATTGAATCGCAGTAAGAAATCTTTTATGGACTCTTCGGTCCTTTGCTTTATTAAAGCCAAAGCCATCACACTCTTGGGTCGCGTCACGTGGACCCTAAATTGTCTCATGAAGCAATCTACAAGCTCACCCCATGTTCTGATCGATCCGTTCTCTAGCTGTCTAAACCAAAGCGCAGCCAAATCTGACAAGTATAGAGGGAAGATCGAGCCATCACTTCCTCGGATGCCCCCAGCACTTCCATGTGCCTGATGTATCTGGTAATATGCATGGTTGGGTCTGACTTCCTGTCATAAGGATCCAGCATAAGCAGTTTAAACTTTGGAGGGTTCCTTGCATTTCTGATATTCGGAGTGAACGTACTCCGACTGACTTCTTCCAAACCTCCACTTGACAATCCTCCTCTCATGATTCGTCGCACTAGACCAATCATTCTTTCATCTCCATCCAGGGGCTGCCCCTTTGTCATGTCTCTATCCTGCCCCCCAAGTCTCGAAGGGAATTCTGGTACATATTCTTCATGTGGATCAGTAACATTAGCATTGACTCCTGCCTGCTGAGCTTCATCTATAGGTCTTCTGGTGTCTGATCCTGAGGGTCTGCCCCCAAGTCCTTGTTGATTGCCTTCAAGTCCTGCGTTCCGGTCTTGAACCTGACTTTCATTGGTTTCCCAATCCTGACTCCTTGTCCTGCACTTGCAGCCGTTGTAGTTGGTCCAAGGTTCTGCACGTTCGCTGCTCTCATCTGTTCAAAGAAATTATGCAGCATCTCCTGTTGGCTTTTCATCATTCTTTCATGCATTAAATTATCCATAGCCTCCATCTCATCCCTGGTGATGTAGATCAAAACTTGTCCTTCTCCAGCTCCAGAGGATGCCTCCTGGCTTCCTCCTTATTGGCTTCTCTTAGCTCTTTGCCTTCTACTGGTTTGTCTAGTCATTCTCTCTTAATCTGAATTCTTTAAGCTTTTTGAATCTGAACTTCAATCCGATGTCGCGGGTGCTAGTTCTTTTCAGTGAAAGTACCAAAGTGTTTGTGCCAAAAATTTAATAAACCCCAAGTATCATGAAAACACCAGTGTATGAATACAGATCAACAATATTCAAACACAAATCTTAGATCTAAGCAAGCAACAAACATCAATCCAGAAATATCAATCAGAAACGCAAGATTTATAGTGGTTCGGCTATCTCCGGCCTACGTCCACTTCAAAATTTTACCTTTTATTGATGTCCTTTGTTGATTACAAATGATTGCGACAGTTACAATGAAGAATCTTGACTGTAACAGCAACGGTAAGATGTAGGATTGAATCCGGCAGAGTCTGGACGTCGAATGGCCAAAGATCTCTTTTCTGTAGGCTTTAGGGGGCTATTTATAAGCGTAGGAGGCTGATATCGCGCTCAAACTTTGGGAGACTTCTTCTGGCTTGTGAGTGGGCCCACGCGACCGACCACACCAAATTTCGACTCGATCTGTGATCGATACGAAACAATTTTGTATCGATCAAAAAATGATCCAATTGAGCTGAAACTTGGTAGGACTGTTCTTCAGCATGTATGCAAGCTGCTGCGAAAATTTCATTGTATTTGGATCAATGGTTTAGGAGATATGATCGATGCGAATTTGGATTGCTTGATGGCTGTTTGGTTCGAATCCATTGATTCGAACCGATCACTTCGACTCGATGGTAACGCGCGTGAGCAAGTTGACGTGGCGCATGCTCTTCGTGTCGATCCGCTTTTCACTCCGGTTTGATCGAGTCACTCCGATCATTTCGCCGCGTTCGTCTCCATAACCAACGCATCATCTCTGGCCTGTTTGACTCGATGGATACAAACAAGCAATCATTCACGGATTCGAACAAGAACTCATGATGGGTGCAAAGTGGTCACCGCCTGATGGATGCGAAGTCATCTGATGGATTCTAGACAGATGGATACGAAGGAATTATATCCCTGACCGATACGAAGACGATGGATTCGAATGGAAGCTCATCCATGGATACAGACCGTGACTAGTTGGATGGATACGAAACAGGTCATAGCCGGTCGATACGAAGCGCATGCCCTATTGATGGATACGAACTTGATCGGTGCAAGCCGAGGTTCCTTGATGGATTCGAACTCGATCGATGCGAAGTTGATGGATACGAATTGAGATGTGATGATGGATACAGATTCCATCGATATGATGTTAATGCTGTTTGATGGATACGAAAATGTGACTTTTTACTTCAACTTTCATCGATCATATCTTGAGCATATGAACTCGGATTGACCTGAAATTTGGAACACAGGCATCCATGGCTTTGCTTGTTATGTCTTGTCAATTGTAGCCCGATCCAGACTCGGACAAAATTCATCGATATCCATGGTTATACTGCAATGCATAATTGATATTCATGACTTGTATTTATTTATTTTCAGTTAAGTTTTGGGTATCTCAGCTTTGCCAAAAGGTGGGATAACAAACATTTTAGTGCTTTCACTGAGAAGGCTCAGATTTGTCGACTTGAAACGTAAAATTGGCAAAGATGACTAGATCATCAACTAGAAAAACTACTATTGGAGGAAGCCAACAAGGGCCTGAGGGTTGCCAAGGAGAGTCCAGGGATCAAACTCCCCTTCCATCTATATAACCGTAGATGAAATGGAAACAATGATGATATAAATGCAGAATCGAATGATAGCTAGTTAAGAAGAGATGATGGAAGGATTCTTCAAAATGATGTGACAAATGGGAAAGGTAGAGTTGTTGCATACCAAAACCAGAGGCCAGAAACTAGAGAAAATACACCCAAAAATAGAATGGAGCAACCCACGAAGAGGCCCATAACTTGGTACTGGTCCCCAAGCACAGTTTGGTACCGATCCCCAAGAACTTAAGGGGATAATGAGCTTGAATTTGGGTGGAGATAGGACACACCTGAGAAATGATGCTAAGCGCCAGAATGTGAATCGGAATGCAAATGCACAACCAGAGGAGTACGTGCCAGAATTTCCCCGTAGGAATGGGAGGTAGAATGAGAATTTGGAATAGAGGCTTCCATTGGATGATAACGATAGAATTACAAAGAAAGTTGGACAAACACTGAGAGGTGGACCACCAAACCAAAGTTTGGAGGTTGTAAACAAAAATTCATTCACTTCTAAAATCCGGTATGCGAGGAATCCACCCAATTTCAACCTACCGATGCTCGAAATATACGATGGAAAGACTAATCCTATAGTTCATCTAATGAGATACATATGATATTTGGAGTGTTAGATGCATCTAAAGAGGTAATGGGATGGTGTTTCTCTTTGTATTTGATAGACTTAACGACGATGTGGTTCAGACACTTAGAAAATGTTTCCATCAACACGTGGACTGAATTAGTGAATAGTTTCATGAGGCAATTCAAAGTGCATTTTTCATTGACAAAGAACGTGATGACATTATTGAGTGAAGCAAAGGACCAGAGAGACCGTGAGGAGCTATTAGTTGATTTAATGCGACAGTTGTCATGGTTCACAAGCTGGATCCGTCGGTGGTTCTGATGGTGGAAGGTTTTAGGAGTTGTTAGTAGAACGGATTTTAAGTTTGGTTTGTAAAGGGATCTGCTAGCAAATCTCATGGAAATTTACCATAAGGCTTAGTGATACATGCATCAAGAGGATGTTAAGGCTGAAAGGCAGAGGTTAATGCAATGGATGAAGGACGATTGTTCGAGATAGGATTTGGGAAAAATAAAGAAAAATGAAAGGCCGATGATGGCTTCAGAGGGCCAAAGCGACAGTAGAGGGAATATAAATTGTCTTCTTACACATAACTGAATGAAACCCCAGAGTGGATTTACCTATATATCTGAAGGCAGATTCCCTACGAAAACCAATAGAAAGCTAACCATGAGCAAAGAAAAAAGATCGAGAAAGTATTGCCTACTCCATGAGCTTGATGGAAAAAAAATGAATGATTGCATTAATCTTCATGATTTGATTAAGAAGCAGGTTAGGAAAAACAGTTACAGTAGTACATGAGGAGTCGAGCTACAATGACGCAGCAAGAATAACCATTGTCTGTAGTGAATCAAAATGGCCTCAGATCTGGGTTGAGGATAGTTATCTCATAACGAGGACGGTATGGAGTCAGGTTGATTCACATACCTTGCCTTTTCTTTTTGAAATATGATATGACATTACAGTCAACCCGCTTACTCATTTATGGGACCTCGATCGATCTCTAAGCATGCTCTAAGTTGAATGCTAAGCTGTAATGTCTTAATGGTTATTGTGATGTTTGTTTGATGTTTAAATTTGAATTCTGTGAATGCTTGATCCTAAAAATCATGCGATCGTGATAAATGCTGCTGGATTTGAAGTGCTAATGGAAATTGGTCGCCCCTTAATATTGATTTATGAATTGATTGATCACGGTAATCCTACTTGGAGGGACATGGAAAATTCTGTAAGGTGCTAATCCCCTTGATGGAAAATGAGTGGATTGGGCTTATACGAAAGTGAGTCCCTATACTAAAGAGTGAGTAGATGGACTTGCTTGACACTGGGTCCCCTCGTTGGAGAGTGAGTATATTAGACTTGGCAAAGATCCAAAGAGATCGAACCTAAGATTAGATGCTAGACGTTCTAGAGCTATCGTGAATTTGACTAATGATCTGGAAAGGTCACGGATTTAATAAAGATCTAGAGATATCACTAATTTAACTAATGATCTAGATAGATCACGGGTTCAGCTAATGATCCAAAGAAATCATGGATTTAATTAATGATCTACAGTGGTCGAGGATTGAGCTAACAATCTGGAAACATTGGAAACTAACCTGGATATTGATAATGCAATCCGGGGAGATGAAAAGCTATATTTTGAATATGAACGCCACTCGATTTTGAAATGATTTGATAGCGATTATATGATCAAGTCACTACTTCGATTCGATTGGGCACTCTTGTGGGATTCTAGAAGACTCTAGACAATTTATAAATGACATTTCAACAGGTAGCAATGAACTTCCATGATTGGTTAATGCTTGATTACCCAACATGTAGTTTGTATGTCGTAGCTTAACTCCTCGATGAACACCGAACGATCCTGATTTGTGATGTGACATACGTTCTAATGATTTGTAGAGAACATGGAATGATGATTATTTGATACTAACGCCCAAGCCAGGACTCAAGTCCTCAGCTAAAATGGCGTGGAACAATTTTTAATTTTCAGGTGAATCCTAAGGAATCGGATGATTCGTTGTAGTTTGGCCGGCTGATAACTAGAAAATTCAACTATCGATGTTTAATCGATTGCGATATTTGTTCTTGAGAAAAGAAAATCTTCTATTTACAAGGTATGCTTTAGGGGGCAAATGTTATCCGGCCTTATGACCAGGCCATACTCGGATGTCTCAAATCGGTCAAATAGGAAAATTACCATACAGGAATCCAAAGTGATAACCACCAAGTTTAGATGTTGAACTAAATAAGAAGTAGAGTCATAAAACTTGCTAAGAAGCTTAAATACATCAACTCACTTAAACCACAAGACCAAAGTCCAGAATCCATACAAAGGAATGAATCGGTATCGATCCGTGATTGGGGATCAGTTCTGTTCCACAAAGCTTGCCTATATCAACCATAATTTCTCACTATAAGAAGTTATAGTGTTTGTAGGTCGGTGCATACCATATGACATGGTTCGCTTGCCATATGCATTCCAAATGTCTAATGGATAGATTAAGTACTTTCAGTCAACATCCGAACCAAAAGCTCACTCAAACTCAAGCTCGTATCGATACAACTTAACGTCAAAGACAAAGATGCGATTCAACCAAACTTCCACAGGAATGAAATCAAGATATATGGAGCTAAATCATGGATCGGTATCGATCCCTATGCATGGATTGGTACCAATCCCTGAAAGATGCTTACTCATCTAAGACCTTCTTAACACAACCCTCTTGGACATTGGGAATGTGAAGACGAATGTGGGTGAGAGTTTTTCGTTGATTTGCAGTTATAAATAGAGGAAGAGGAGCATTGTATTAATGATCTTTTTGCTCTTTTAATAAATTTCTATACTTCTTCTATAATATTAGGGATCATCACTGATCCATAAGAAAAACTTTGTAAAAACTCAACAGAAATCGAATAATAAAGTTTAAGTGGACCTAGGCTGGAGTATTCGCCGAACCATAATAAAAAATATGTGTTTTTCTTTTCTTTTTCTTGCCTTTTCTTGATATTTTCATATTTATTATTTCATTAGGGGCTTGTGTCATCTTTTGGCGTAAATAATAAGCGAAGATGGTTGGTGAATGTTTTTTAAACGTCCAATGAAAAGCGAGGTGGAAAATATTCTCAAAGATAGTTATGTGAGACCCCAATTATCAAAGATAGGGGTTGATATATAATTATTACTTTTACATATATAAATAGGTTGGAAGCCCAATGTAGTGTGTTTGGTTGATGATAAACGAAGTTGATTGATGAAATATCTTTGATTATCACCCAAAATTGGGTGTAACTAAGGGTGGATGTCCAGAGATAGACGTCTAAACATCCGCTTCCTAAGGACAGGGATTTATGCAAAGTTAGTATTTTTGTAAATAAAACCTTTTTTAAGGTCGATTGAGTACATCCAGTCGAAGATAAATAAGATTGGCCATAGAACAAGCCAAAGTAATATGGCTCTGTTTACGGTTGAGCGAGATGCACTTGATCGAAGGAAAATAAAGTTAGTCATAGAAATATTGTTTTGTTTTGTCAAGAAAGAAATATATTTGCAACGATAAACTAAGCTAAGTGATGAAATGATATTAAGAAATTGTAGAAATTTATCTGTATTTACAGATTTATAGTAAATAATGGAGCTGCACCATCACAAACATATACGATTTGAATGTAACTGAATTACAGATGATCATATTATATATGCAGACAGTTATATAGGGAAATAGAACAAGAGATGCAGTAATGTAAATAAGGAAAAGATTGGACAAAAATAGTCTTTTATTCATATAAATCTTTTGTACAAGAGTCATTGGGGTCGTTCCCGCACAATGATGGCCTGCATATAACAAATGCCAAAAGAGAAACAAAATATAAAGAAGGCAAAAGGAATATGTCTTAAGAAACTGCGGTGACCACATACTTCCCTCTCCCTTGTTTGCTGCTTCTGATAGCTAGTTTGGCGTAAAGCTTCTTCGTGAAAACCTACATTTTCTCTTCATCCTCCTTCTTCTATGTAGAACTTTCCTCGAACGTAGAAGCTTCATCTTCAGTCGTCCAATAACAAGGGCATGTCATTTTGGATTGTTGAGAGATAGAAACAAGGTGGTAGGAGATTGGGATGATGGAGGTTGTTGGTGAGAAGATTGAGAGTGAGAGCGTAGCTTATAGTGGTTAGAGTCACGGCTGGAGTGCTTGGAAGACCCCATTGTTTATTTAGGCGACACTATTTTCTTTCAACATCGCGTCGCTTATAGTCATCATGGTGGTGCTCAATATACTCCCTATCTTGGCTCTCCTTTTCTTTTCTTCTCCTCCTTTTGAAGTCAGACTCTTGACAAGAACTAGGGCATTGGTAGTAAGCCTCCAAATTTGAGGAACAATATTGATCTACGTCCAAAAAAAAGATGGCTAAATGTTCCCTTTCCATTAAACCTAAAAAAGAAGAAGGGTTATGTCAGAACCAAGGCACTGAATTAAGAATGAGTGCTAGTGTTTCCTTAAGTAACCTACAGTCTGCACTCAAGGGGTCCTAGAAATGGAGTTTCATAACCCTCGGTAGTCATAAGAATATCCTCAGAAGGGAAGCCGAATTCATAGGGATAGTGTTTAGAATGTCATTGAAGTTTCTTCCTATAGAGCCAAAGGCCAAAGGTTTCCAAGGTCGCCTAGGGAGCCAAAGATGTTCTCGGAGGAGCCTATAGGAGGAGTTGATTGTTCAATTGGTTCAGGGCTCGATCCTGGTGCAAGCTATGAAGACTTGATGACTAATCATTTTGGACAGGTATGCGCTGTGACTATGATGCCGTTGGAAGATGTCTCTCCATATGATTTGCCCCCACTGATACCATAATCCTCATCACCATCATCCTCGTCTTCCTCTTCGTCTCCTTCTTGCTCCCGCCTTCCTTTTTCCCTTTATCTCTTTCCTCAACAATATTTTCTTCTTTACTTCTTTCTTTCCGCTCTAGATTTGCCTCACCTTCTTAACCCACTTCATTGTCAGAATCATGTGATGGGAGCAAAGGGACCGATAGTGGCTTAGGACCTTTTAGCGGGGAGTCTATTAGGAACAACGTTCCTACTATTATATAGAAGATGATATTAGCAAAACTGAACGTTCATAAAAAGATAAGAAGATGTGTGGAGTTAATGATTAACCTCTTCAAGAACTCCAAAAGTGTCAGAACGGACATCAGTAGCTTCTCATTCGGGGAGATCTATGGAGGATACAGAGAGGAAGGTAGATGCTTGGGTGAACAAACCCCAACTATGGAGAGGACTTTGGATAAGAAGACTTATGGTCGGGCAACCAAAATGTTTGATGCCTTCGGGACAATAAACAAGTAAGTATTTGCTTTTGAAATAACTGTGCTTATTATGGAGCATTTCGATGACCTTGCAACGATTGTACGCCTCAAATAGTAGCAAAGAGGGTGAATCTTGCCTCTTTTTAAAACTCAAAAGTAAAGCAAGTTTTTCGAATGTTGGAGAATTATTTGGTTGCATCATGAAAAGAATGTATAGTGAAATAAGCAGACATAGACAATGGGATGTACTTATGTAGGAGCCATGACAATCTCCTAAAGAAAGAATTTAAGAATGATGGCACAGCTCTAGACAAGCACATATACCCATTCGGGAGATGAGCCTATCGGTCAAGTGTTCATAGGAGAACCTTATTATTAAAAATAAAATTTAGCATTTAAGCAAAATTGAGTGAAGCACCTTTACAGTCAACTTAAACGGTGTTTGATCTTGGGGATTATCCAAGACCATTAAAGTAGGTCATTTGTCCATTTGAGGGTAGGACCATGAGGTTGTGCGGCCTGAAAGGTCTGGAGTTAAAATTCCCTAATTATAAGATGTCACGTTCCGATCGGAGTGGACATGGAGGATTGTGCGGTAGAAGAGACCGCCACTGAAGGGGTAGAAAGGCTAGTGTTGACTCTAAGGTAAGGGATCATCTGGTCATTTCGAATTGAAAAACATGATGGAGAACGCAGTCAGGTATGTTTTACTTTAATGAATTACTTTAATAAAAACTATTGTAGCAGATGTACAAAACCCAATGGATGTCATTATACGTTGACCAACCAGATTCTAACAAGGTAGTGTGAAGTGTCAATATACGTAGTGTATTTCCTATGTTCAAGGCATAGTGTATGCTAATGCTCTATGTAGCTCACTTATGTTGGAAAATGATCTCCATCGCACTATGGAATTGTGTGTTAGATCTTACCCGTTATCGTACAATATATAATAAACTCACCATTGTCTGTAGCGACATAGAGTTTTATATGCAGGAATGTAGGACCGTGGAGCCTAACTTGATGTGTTGGCAGGGGTAATCTATTCAACCGCCGAAATGTGTTACATACGACTGTTCCTCAAAATTATCTCATAAAAATTGAGCCATCGACCCATGTTCAACCAAAATTTGATGAAGGTTGATTGCACCACTATTATTTCTAAAAGAATGCCATGTATGTAAAATTAAGAATGAGCTATGGGTAGAACTTGAAGCAAGGGATTTGGGACTCGAAGTCAACATGAGACAAAGAGGCTAAGGAAAAATCGGGTGAAAACCATAACTGCTTGGCTTCAGTTTCATGAAAACTAAGTTGTTCCCAAACCCATGTATTTACTCAACCTTATGAAGTGGAGTGCTAATTTATGGTTGGATGTGGATCCATGTTAATGGTCTATTGCTAGAAAATGACTATGTTGACGCGACACCCACAACATCAAGGCCAAGAAGAGAAAAACGCACCAGTATCTGAAAAGGTCGGTATGATTAACTCGATGTTGATTTATTATGGACGGCAGTAAAATTAGTGGTAGTGAAGCCAAGGTCAATGGCGTTGGTGGTGGGAATAAGCCACAATGGTGCTGAAGATGATAGCAGGGATGGCAATGGTCAAAAAGTGACGGTACTGAAAATGGAATTGCAAGGGTGAACTAAGTATGCAGGGAAATGAACTGAGTGAGGAAAAGTTTCTATGTGTTGGAATTTATATAGCATATTTTGAGAATCATGTCGATACCGACATAATATGTTATGTACCAACATGTTTTGGTTACCATGCAAAATAAGAGGGAAAGAAAAGAAAGAGAAGGCAAGTCTACCTAATTAGGACACAACATAGCTTCTAAAGAGTTGAGAACCGCACCGCTGCTATAGAAATTTTTTTATTCGCCGACTATATAAAGTGACGAATGAATGCTCTTGAAATAAGCCGATGCTTCAAAAACATTGATTGATCGATTACTGAATCTTGTGCTGCAACAGCTATATCACTTATCTTGATCCAGAGCATGCTCTATTTTCATAGAACATACTTTATAGGCAAGTGTTGTCTAACATTTCAACTGAGTGACTTCATAGTGAATTGGGCTTTGAAATGAAGACGAAATGGATTAAGGACTTAAGGAGTTTCTTGGGATGTTGGAATGATAAGCATAAGAATTTAGGTCTAGGTCCAATGATGGCCTAAAATAACTTCCTTAGAGCAACAAAAAGAAAGATCTTGATCTATGTTCTCCCCTATACCTAACTTCATTGGAATTGCTGTCAAACTTAAAATTGCATTATTTTATAGATTTAAGTCCTTGTAATTCATTTGTATTCATGTCAAATTCATTAAATAATAAAATTGAAGTGGATGTAGCTAGTGATTTGAGGAATAACCATAATAAAATTCTTGTGTATTTTCGGTTCTATTTTGTTTTTGTTATACTTTCTTCCATTTTTGATCGATTGGGGGTGTTGTGTCAGTTTTTGACCTAACAGGGATGTTATAATTCATTTTTGGGTTCCATCTACTGTAACTTACAATCTCATTTTCTTCATAGGAAATAAATCCTACCTTCCTCTTCAATAATTCATATTAAATATATAAATCACATAAATTATGAAATTCATATATGATCTTTTTACAGGGGATCTACAACCAAGGAGTTATCAAAATTGGGTTTTTTCCAAGTTGAAGTCTAGTTGCAAATTTACAATAAATGAAAAAGAGTTTTGGTATGCCACGAAGAAATAGAAGAGAAATTGTGTTTGCTAATGCTAAGGTGAGTGATTTTCACTCACAAAATCTATGTTTGGAATGTGATTGCTTTAGTTGTTTTTGTTTGGTTTGCTTAATATTTCTTTACTGTGCGTTGAACGTATTTACCGTAAAATACTAATCAGCACCTCCTCTTTAAAAATTAGTGTTTGATGCTTGTGAATTGATGTTTGGGTGCTAGAATCATTATAGGATGTAAGGAATTAAAGTAATAGAAATCAAGTGAAGAAATAAGCAAGGGGAGGATGGAGTTGTACATGGCGTGGGGCATTGCCTGCCTAGGCCGTCACCACTAATCGACAACCCCAAGGAAGGGCGGTCGACCGCTGGGTGCTTGGAGCACGCATTACTCTAAGTGTTGAACTTTGGTGTATTATAAAAAAATCTTTTCGAAAAATATAAATAAAAATATGATGTGGAAAATAGAAAAATAACATTTTTCAAATATGGAATTATTTTATGGAAAATGATAGATTTTCAATAAATATTTATTGTTGAGAGAATTGGTTGTTTAAATTAAAAAGAAATTGATTTTGAGTTGTAAAACTCATTTACAAATATTATTGGACTTTTGTAAAGTATGGATTGATTTCAAAAGTATATTATTTGATTTTAAAAGTGGATTGTATAGTTTTTGAAAATGAGGAGAATATTTTAAATATATTCGATAGTTTAAAATATATTGAAATTGATTTTTAAGGTTTATAAATTCGTTTAAAAATAATATTTAATTATAAAAATTTATGTGATGATTTTTATTAATAATGTTGGCTTATAAAGTGATTTTTATGATTTTAATTATGGAATAGTGGTTTAAGAATGAACTATAAGGTATAAAAAATCCTTATTTTTAGATTTTAAATAAATGAATAAAAATGGTGTTTTAACTTATAAAGAATAAAAAGGCTTTGAAATTTTTAATATTTTTTTTGTGTAAATAAAATCTCATTTATAAAGGAATTATGTGCTTTGTTTGTTTATATTCTCTATGTGATGAGAATATTGAATAAATAGAGACATAATATTGTTTGTTATGGGACTCTTGATAATATTTCTTTGGTTGTTCTTTTGACTTGTTATATAGAATAATTATATGATGTGTGTGTAATTCTAGCATTGAGTAAATGGGTAAGTAACACCGGGTAATATGAGATGCCTGAGCTGAAATTCGTTTGATTACTTTTTGTAAGTAAATGTCACTTTTGAATGTATGGTGAGTTTAGGCATTTATGTTATATAAAGGTGATGCTTCAAAGATTTATAGCCGAGAGGAATTTTCCTATCTAAGGGCTATAAGTTAGGGTTATCTTTGGGATTACACGTTCATTCTCTAAGGCTAACTAGTCGAGTATCATTTTCTCTTAAGACTAGTGGTCGAGGAGGTTGTATTATTGAGTTGCTCTCAATAGGACTCATATAGTCGAGAGTGCTAGATATCACTCCCACTAGATTTATCGTGTCGAGATTATCTATTTGGAATATATGTCATAGGTTTCACACCATTATGTGGAAAGCTTGATTAAGACCTGCCAAATAAGTTAGTATGCATCCTAACGGTTTTGATTGCGGCATCGCGCCCTAAATTTATGATGTCAATTTGATGATTTGATGAGGTTGAGGTTGAGTGATATTACTCTTATTAGAGCCATTTCCCAAACATCACTTAAGGGCCAACAAACTGTTACCAAGGGTAAGTAGGAGTCGCGGCTAACGTACATTGTAGACTTATAACATGTTTTTGACATGTGATGGATATGACTATCACGATTTTAGGAGTAATTAAGGTACTGTATAAAATGGGTCATAGTTATTAGCGTTTTGTGAAGTAGTTTCATGGTACGTCGATCTTCCACTTGGATGAATAAGGTAGATTCATTTCTAATTAGCCATTTGCTGTTACCCCCTCACAAGTGACAGTGATTATATGACACTAGAGACTTGTTGTATGCTCATATATCATTTGAGTTAGCCTAACCACGATAGCTACGTTTGTATTTCCACATGACATTGGAGACTTGTCATGTGCTTATCTGTCATTCTCTCTTAAAGCCTTTGGCATAGAGATATTTGGATGTGATTTATTATATTTATCTCTTAGGTCCATTCAGTTGAGAGTTCTCGTCTCCCGTTAGGATTGTGGGTTGAGATAATTCATTATGTTTATTTAGTGTTTAATATTGAATTCATGTGTTATATTATAAGTCAACATATTTTATGGTTTTATATCTCTTAAGACCATGTAATCGAGGGTTATTGTTTTCCCTTAGGGCTGATGGTCGAGGTATACATTATTAGATGTCGTATTCATGTAACAGTTTGGTTGCTAAATGATACTTCACCCACTTTCTTCTTGTGTCACTTGATATGACGATTGATTGTTCTTTACTATTGGTGATACTACATAAGCATGGTTTGGACGATGTTAAAATATTTGGGATATTTTATATGTCACTTCAAGACACACTTGTTTGTGCCATAGCAGTTATTATTATATATTGACATCCACATTCTCGACATAATCTAATCCATGTATTATTTATATAATACTCGGCTCAGTCAAAGACATTCCATGTTTAGGGATGAAGTAACCAGCTTGTTGTTGTAGGGCATAGTTGGAGACTAGTATATTTGTAAATTAGTATTCCATACTGTTGATGTAGCCTTTTGTGTATTTATGTTGGTGGGATATGTGTGTATTGGACATAGTTTGTAGATAGTGGGCATTTGACTCTTTCGTCGACCCACTTTAACTTATGTATATTTTCTACTGTATGTATTATCGTGGCGGTGATGACTCTGTGTTCTCTATTTTATGTTTTATCTTGTATCCTGGAAACACATGTGTTTATTGCTTTTGCCAATACCATGTACATATAAGTGAGTTATTTATGCTTTTGAAATACGTACTAGTGTTAGCCCAAGGGAATATTTACCTCTAATAACCCAATATCACCTTATTCTCCATATTATCAGAAGATATTACCTAGTAATACTCTTTGGTAGTATGAGCATAAAGGTACGTTGTTACATGGCATGCGAAGAAACCTCACCTCAATCATTTAAAGGTACGGGGTTGTCCTGCCTACATTACGACTGTTGGGTCCAATAAACTTGAGGAAGATTGACTCTATGTAAGCTTATAGGTCATCCCGAGAATTCTTTCGGATATATTTTATATAAACCAAGGAATAAAAAGTTATTATTTCTCGGCATGCCGTTTTTCAGAAAAGGAATTTCTATCAAAAGTAATTAACATTAAAGTTCTAGAATTTGATGAGATATGAGAAAATAACAAAGAGGCTTACCCAGTGGGAGAATCAAACTCACCACTATATAAAAACATACAACCTATTAGAAGGTCTAATTAGGAATCTCGTGCACCAAAGAGAGACTACGGTTTTCTTGTGGATGGCAATAAAGA
Source organism: Allium cepa (assembly GCA_030765085.1). Classification (NCBI taxonomy): domain Eukaryota; kingdom Viridiplantae; phylum Streptophyta; class Magnoliopsida; order Asparagales; family Amaryllidaceae; genus Allium; species Allium cepa. The sequence continues at coordinate 380,981,388 of CM060932.1, forward strand.
GGACCCCGTCTTAGAAGATGATGCTGCTCTCTCATTCCAACAAGCACTGCAAAGTAAAGACTCGACACTTTGGCTTGAAGCTATGAAATATGAAATGGATTTTATGTATGAAAACAAAGTATGTACTTTGGTTAAAATACCCGAGGGGATAAAAATCATCAGCACTAAATAGATTTTTTAGAAAGAGATAAATGCAGATAGATAGGTAGAAACAATAAGGCAAGACTAGTTGCAAAAGTGTTTCGTTAAATTCAATGTGTTGATTATATGGAAACATTTTTGCTAGTAGTCATGCTTAACTACATCTGAATAATGACTACTATCATCACATTCAATGAATATGATATATGGTAGATGGATGTGAAAGCGATATTTCTAAATAGTGATTTAGCAGAGATCATTTACGTGTCACAGCCCGAGGATTTCGAGGTCAGTGGGAGCGAGAGAAAGGCATGCAAATTATTAAGATCTATTTTTTTTATCTTAAGCAAGATTCAAAGAGTCGGAAAACGTGCTTTGATAAAGTAATCAAACGATTTGGTTTTTATCAGAGTATAGAAAAAGCGTGTGTACACCGGAATGAACAGGGTATTGCTATAGCGTTTTTAGTCTTAAATGTTGATGATCTACACCCGATTGGCAATGACGTTGCATTATTGCAATCATAGAAAGCATGGTTGTCCAAGAACTTCTCTATGAAGGCTTTGGGAGAACCAACCATATACTTGGTATAAAGATCTAAAGATATAGATCCAAGGGGTTGTTGGGATTATACCAATCCATGTAAATAAATATCATACTAAAAAGGTTCGGTACGGAGAATTTCAAGAGAAAATATGTTCCGAGTCAATCTGGAATCATCCTTTCTAAAAAGGATTCTCCTCATACTGATGAGGAGAAGGAGCATATGAAGAGGATATCTTATGCATCCACAAGCGGTTGCATAATATAGGTTATGCTATGTACTAGACTGAATGTAGCTTACGCATTAGGATGCGTAAGACAATATAAGTCTAATCTAGGTGAGAAGTATTTTGATGGGCAAAGCAAAGTATTTTTTTTCACATGCAAGCCAGATTTATAGTGTCCATACCACTTTACAAAGTTATTTCAGGTATGAGGTAAAGTTACCTTAGTAACTACTAACTCGAGCGCCATGTAGAGTGCATACAACCATAACTGTGCTACACTAGCAGTCATAAACACAATAAAGCACCATACATGGTGCATACATATATAATCTGCATAAGGAAGATATTAAACATCACTCATACTAAGAAATTATGATTAAAACTGTGAAAAAAGCCAACTACTATTACAAGAAAAGCAACATGGAAAATTAACACGTTATGACTTTCTAGGCCTAGGCTTATAATTTCCAAAAGAAATCGTCATATCCATGCAATCAAAAAGGACCAAAGCTACAATTATAATTTCAAGCACATAAAGAGCTTGCCACCACTAAGAAATGGCTCACATATGCAATATACCATTGGCATCCTAAAAGTAGACAACAATTTCAAAGAACAATAGGTAACAAGAGCATGACATGCGACGTAGCTAGCATCATAGTAAAAACACATAACATAGCAAAAATAATGCAGGAACCTACCAAGACAGTAACCAGAATCGGAAAAGCAACCATTGTTCCAAACAATGGTCAACCTAAAAGTAGAGAAGCAAGTGCTAAATAGCCTTGAAACATCACGGCTGCACCAAGAGGCTGACCACTTGTTGCAATGTAATCACCACGGCTGCCTTAGAAGAAACGAGAGCATGGCATAACAAATCCCTCTAGAAGCCAAGCACCAATGACCAAAAAGAAAAGGATACTATACCTGAATGGATGCTTAAGACAGGAGCCACATCCACTTGACGATTGCAAACTCTAGACCAAACAAAGGAAAATTCGATCTAAGCCAATAGGCACAACCAGGTGTTTGGAATGGCTAGAGAAGTACGGATTTTCTACTTAAATGTTATGTATAACCTTCAAGCCCCCAAAAAATTTCTAGCATCGCATGAAGAGATTCGGCTGGGAGAAAGGTATGTGACAACAACCAAAACAAACTAAATGCCTAAGAGATAATAAATCGAGGGACATGACACTTCAAAAGAGACAAGAAATGCAGAGAAAGTATGCACATCGATAATAATGAAGGATAGGGCAAGGATAAGAGGAGAAGAGGTGATAGAAAAAGAAATTAAGGATAATGTAAAAGAGATACGGATGCGGAAGTAAGAAAAGTAGGGTGGCGGTTAAAGAGAAATGCCCTAGTCGCAATCGATGCTATGCATGTATTTTCTAAAAATTAATCGAGTAATTATTTATATTTTCCAAGTGAGAAGTATTGGACAGCTATAAAATGGATTTTTTGGTATTAAAGAAATACTAAAGACTTATTCCTTATATACGAGAATAAAGAGCTACTCATTAAGGGGTAGACAGATTCAGGCTTTCAAAGTGATATCGATGACAGTAAACTGGTGTCTAGTTATGTATTCACATTGAAGGTGGAGCTGTCAGTTGGAAGAGTTCTAAGCAAGAGATAATAGTTAATTCAACGATGGAGGCCGAGTACATCGCTCCTAACAAAGCAGCTAAAGAAGCGGTTTGGATGCACAAGTTTATGCTTGCTAGGGAAGTTTCTAAGCATTATGAAACCCATAACATTGTTATGTGATAACAATGGAGTGATGCAGATCGTGAAGAAGCCTAGATCTCACGAGAAATCAAGAAACATTCTTTTAAATTTCCACCTTATTAGGGAGTTTGTCGCTAATAAAAAAGTTGTGACCGCAAATCATCTTACGAAGAGACCAACTGGACCAGTTTTAAGAAAACTGGTCGAAGGAATGAGATTGAAATTCCATAACTGGCCCTAAGTGCAAGTGGAAGATCGATAGTGTTAGGGGTATACCCTAAGGGAAATTCTGTAATTTACTATAAATTATTAACTCTGTTAAAAAATCTCGTTCGAAATAAAATATGTTTGTTTTTATTATATATTTGTTATATTACGATGTATTAAATAATTAATTAATCTAAATATATCTAAAAGAAAATCCTTAAATAATATGTTATGCGATAATAATTACAAGGAGTGGTAATCATGAGAAAATTATCACAATATTAAATATTATATTATTTTAAATGTTATTGGTTAAGTTGTTTCATCCATTGAGACCAAAGTTCATAACGCTCTTCAAATATTGGCACTGCATTACTCATGGCTTCTTGAGGCACTATTGCATCGGAAAATGGCACAACACCCTTAAATATATAAATCCAAATGTAACATCCCCTATTTGGAGTTCAAAACTAACAGCTACGGATGCTGCAGTCATCCATAGTTATTAATCCTTGGCGACTAAACACAGCGGTGTTAGATTCATTAATAAACAGAAACACATGAATATGGAAAAAATTCAAACTTCAAACAAAATCACATTTCATTCCAAAATATTTCCAATTCATTACATAGTCCCAAATTCGCAAATCACGTTCAAAGAAAGTATATTTATTACAACATATGTCCAAGAGCGACATATGAAGATGCCCTCTTGGATGATCAGAGTATATATAGGCAATATAACAACTTTGCCATCAGAAGCAAACTGCACGTATCCAGAATCTTATTCATCTTAAATAGATATCATGCCTCCTGCACGTCTCTGGAATCTTATTCATCTTAAGAGGTACCTGAAAACCTCAACTCTCAAACTACTAAAAATCAATTGAGTACCCGAGAGTTTAAGGGTAAACCATAAACTTCGAGTCAAACATAAAGCTGGTATGAATAATATCTACCATCTCAAATCATTTAGATATTTAGTGAGACCATGCCGCTTAACAGAATGGATTACTCCTCATTAGTATCTCAAAACTGTTTATAAACCATATACCATGATCCTGCATCCACAGTGGTTAGAACAATTTAAAAATAGTATAATATGATGATATGCAAAATAAATGAACCAATTCTTGATTATCCATCCCCATTCATTTTAGACTTTCTGTCTCAATTATAGTTTCTAGGATTACTATTAACCTATTAGTTTTTATGGGCTGACTAATAACCAGTTAAACACTTAAGGGCTCCCTGTTCAGTTGCATAGTTTTCATGGAATCACTATGAAACTATTGGTAACTCCAATATCTTACCCTTATACTAGTTTTCATTGGTTGACTAGGAATCTATTGGTAACCCCAATATCCTTTCTTCTTACCATAGTTTTCTTGGGCTGACTAGGTACCTATTGACATATGTCAATATTTCAATCCGCATATAGTTTTCATGGGCTAATTACAAACCTACTAGCCCATGCCAGTATCCAATCATAGTTTTCATAGGCTTAATATGAACCGGTCTTTCTATCATCTACTTTATACATAGTTTTCATGGTCTAACTATGAACCTATTGGCTCCTGCCAATATATTTTCCTTTATATAGTTTTCATAGGCTTACTGAGAACCTATTGGTCCCTGTCAATATCTTTCTTTTATATTTTAGTATCCTATATTCTGGTCTTCCTGACCTCCTGGATGCAATTCTACTCATTTAGGAGTTCAATCAATTTATATTCACTACTGGGTTAACCCAACTGATTCTTCTACCCTTTATCCACAAAAATGTAGTTATGGGTCCATTATAAAGTGAATATATTCATATGTGAAGAAGCAACATAACAACATAACAATACCACTCCTGTGGGTTTAAATAAAACACGGTTAATCCCTTTAACCTATTACTTTATCAAAGATAGCTTCTTCTTGAAACCATTATAAAAACTCCTTTAATATAGCCATGGGCTTTTCCTTTTAAAATAGAGTGTGGGTTATAAAGCCTTTCGATATCTTCGAAACCTACCTTTCGACTTCATAGGATGACCTTCTTTGAAAGCATTAAAAATCTATCTTCAAAACATCAGGCTCCTTGTAACAACCCGAAATTTAACCCATAATAATTAATTTGTTAATTAAATAAATAATAAGATAACTTTGTGAAATTATCATAATTAAGCCATGAAAGTTGCACCATTGTGTCCATGGTAATTTTCTGGTCAATTTCCATATATAGAACATCAGAAACCAAGCTAATATGACTAAGTTATAACATAAACAAAATAACCTGAAATATAATGGAAAAAATACATACATACATACATACATACATACATACATACATACATACATATATATATATATATATATATATGGTTAGGTCGACCAACCGGTCGACCTGGGCAAGGGGTGGTCGACCGTCCGATCGACCTGCCTTGTAATTTGGTGGGCGAACGAACGTAAATTCATTCTAATGAATTAGAGACGTCGGAACACGTCGATTGCACCCTTTTGTTTAATCCCGTCCCTTTGTTTCTACATCCGATGGCTCCTATTCAGCCTACGATGTTGTTGCATCCTATTCAATGTCCAAATTTAACTGTTCGAGATCCACTTCTACACATATAAATAGAAACCTAGACCTAACATTTTTTCTCATCTAGATTTTCTCCGCTTGGGTTCACCATTTCAGGAATGTCCATAAAATGAATAATTTTTCAAGGAGAGAATCTTTTTAATAAAAATTATTTTATAACTCCAGGTGGATCCGGAAAGACCAAAGGAAGAGCTTAGGACCGAAGGTGAGTGATTGTCATTATTTTAAGATTTCTTTAAGTAATTTAAAGTAATAGGGTTTCTAATAGTTATAGTTTTACTAAGATTTGTGGAATAGCCTTTTTCAGTAACTATTTACAGTTTTTAATTATTTTCAATATGTACAACTATTCCTTTTAGTAATTTTAGAATTATTTCTGTTAATTATAAATAATTACTGTTAAACATAGCCTTTTATTAATTTACAGTCTATTTACAGTATTTAAGTTCATTTATTATTATTTATTTCTTATTTATATCTTTTCGACGTTTTGGATTTAATGCAAGCATCTATTCTCTTCATTCCCTTTTTTTGCGTGTGTGGATTAGAATAAATTGAACGTGAATATGGATTCTATAAGTAAGAATATTAAATGAAGAAAATAAGATGTAAACTATAAGAACTGTAATAAATAATGGAATTGGACTGAAATTATGCCTAATTAATTAGAATTGGGCTAATTAAAGGTAATTGGCATAGTTATAACTAGGAATTGTAACTAAATGAAATAAAAGAGAAAGGAGCTTATTTTCACACTTAGATGTTGGGTTAAGTAATAAGCATGATTTTAACATAGGTTATAATAGGAAAAAAAATAGAACGGGGCTTATTTTAAGGCTTGGGATAAATTAATAAGCGTGGAAAGTAAAAATGGTAATAAAGGCATATATTTAAATAATTTATCGAAGTTAATAAGCAAAGATGAAAGTAGGACCTATACCAAATAACATTCCCTAGAGCACGATTATGCTAAGAATCTTAGTAATTAGTCAAATAGAAGTCCAAAGCATGGAGATTTGGATAATGGGTACAACTAGATATTGTTTGGATGATGGGTCGGTACCAACAGCATTTTCCTTATTTTTCTATGGACATACGGTGATCTCGCATTAGCTTGAAGTGAGATGAGGGGCACACTATGTTGTATGTTGGAGATAATAAGAAGACCCAATAAGTGGAGCAAAAGAGAGCATGGGCATGGTGGTAGTTACGTGTGCGACTTCCATTCGGGTGCTCAGTAATAGCCATGAGTTCCAAGCGCTTAGTATGGTGTCTTAGTAGACACCATTGCCTTTTGTATAGGGAACTATATATGTCATCCAGATCCATAGTAATTGCTCTGAGCATCTTCCGTAGATACCATTGGCAGCTGTGTAGGAAGTTATATAGCGGCTGGTCCACAAAAAGATCTATGGAGTAGCAGGCAGATCAAAAAATGGTAGAATTAGGGTTACATCCTAATTACAGGATTAGGAATTTAGCCTAATTAAATCAAAAGAAGTGCAAGAAATCAAAGTTAAACTCTCTTGAGCAATATTTAATCGCATTTACTTCCAATTTGTCTCCTTTCTATTTCCTTTGTTATCCTTGTTTATGCTAGAACTGTTGTAGAATCTTTTACATTTATCTTGCTTAAAGATTTTAGTAATTACTATCATTCACCACGCTTTTAGTCTGATCCACTCCTCTATTTCCTCCTTTTTCCCACTTAGGAAATCAAGGAAGAAGCTAGTAGACTGCTACGACTTGGAGTTCTTCTTGAAAGAGATTTCTTCTATGTACTTTTATTTTCAGCTATTATTCTTGTATGCAGTGGTTTATTTATGAGGGATATTACATACTCTAGTTTTGAGACAATGAAGTTTTATTTATATGACACTATAAGTTTTGAATGTTGTATTTGGAATTTGACTTATTTATGAATTAATTCCGAAGCTTTGTTCTAATTAAATACTTATTTAGTTTCCGCTATTTTTACCTATTTTTGTCTTGTGAATCTTAGTGTCTGTTAGATTCACTTATACCTACAATACACCATGCCTTTTAATGTGTCTTTTTTTGTCTATATTAAGGGTTGCAGGGTGTTTCTTGTGATATCAGAGCCTAATGTTACAGGATTCCTAAAAATTTATTTTTAAAGTAAAGTATTTTCCAAAATAACTTGTTTTAAAAGTATTTTTCAAAAAAGAACTCTTAGAAATATTTTTTAAGTATAAAAGATTTTTTATAAAAATTCCCTCGAAGTCCAGTTGATGAAGGACGTACCTTGCAAGTGAAAACGGCGACATTGTTAAGTCGCGAAGCTCCAAGGTCGTGAACCTCTGCCGTGAGTTACCCTAAGATCGCGAACGAGTTAAGCGACCTACCGCTTTTGGTCACGAGCTCCAGATGCCAAAGCCGCTCCTCCAACCTAACTCAAGAACGACCTAAACTGCCCATCTTCCTCGTTGGTCGCACGCGAGCTAGCGCCTCATCCTGTAGGTCGCGAAGCTTCCATAAGTCGCGAGCGACTTACTTCCCACCTCCTCCATATGCCGCGCGCGAGATACTCCATAAGTCGCGAACGAGTTATGCATTTCCAGAAGTTGCTCCTTTCTCAGCCCTAAGTCGCTACCATCCCTTAAGTCGCGGCCGATCCAACTTAAGTCGCGAATGTTTCTCCAGCTTAGTTCGTGAACCGAGATACTTAAGTCGCGAAGGAAAGTTATGTCGCGAACGTCCAAATCCTTAAGTCGCTGATGATTTCTAAGTCGCGAACGACCTTATTTTAAGTCGCGTGAAGATTATAGGTCGCTGCATTTTGATTTGGAAGCTGCTACTTTGAAGTGAATATGTTGTTTGAGTCGTGCTTTGTATTTTTAGGTCGTACTCTGTATTTTTAGGTCGTGCTGAAGTATGTAATGTTAGGTCGAGATAATATTAGGTCGTGTACGACCTATGCTATGTTGTAGCGTGTGTGGTTGTAAACATCTATAAATACCGGGTGTTGTGTCATTTGTAGAGGTGGTTAAAAATTGGAATAAAATTCTTCTTTTGTTAGCTTTGTGCTTTCATTAAATTGGTAGTCGAGTGTTTGATCTCCTATCTCCACCTACGTCATTCGAGTGCGCTCGAATCTTTGTTTGTGAAGCCGATTCACGGAATCTTGTGCGCAAGATCAACGTTGAAGAATCGTAGATCTCTTTCCCGGTATCTTCGGATCAACGAGTCAGAGATAGCTAAAATTCGGTATCTTCGGATCAACGAATTTGGGCATTGCAGTATTTTCAAATCACCGATTGCTACATTCCATCGATTTCATTGTTTCCTTAATATCCGCTGCGTCAGTTTGGTATCAGAGCGAGACTTAGCCAATCATAGCTAAGCCGAGTTTGGAGTTTGAAGTTGGTGTTCGTCGTGTTCATATTGAAGTTGCAACAAGTTTGGGGTGTTTGATCCATAATCAGTTGGATCAAAGTGTGGGAAAGGTGTTTGAATTTGCGTGGGAGAGTTTGCATGCCAAAGTGAAGTTCGAAGCAAGCTTGAAGCCGTGATAGTTGATTTGAATTGTAGTTTTGGAGTTGTTTTGTTTGAAGATTTTTGAAGTCAAATTTGTTGAAATTTTGATTTGTTGAAGTTTGGAGATTTGTTGAATTATTTGTTTGAAGATCAATCATGCCTCCGAGACGAGCTCAACGTCATCGCAATATTAATGCCTTGTATGGAGGAGAAGAGGCCGATGAAATGGAGCAACAAATCAATGAGAGTTTCACTGAGAAGTTGAATGAAGGAATTGGTCGCTTAGAGAGAATGATGCTTGAAATGAATCAAAGTAGAAGAAGAGTTTCACCTGAATCGAGCCAGGGGAGAAGTAGAGCTTCGATACATTCAGATCGGGAGAGAAGAGAAGATCATAGAAGTATTGACAATCGTGATAGGAATGTTGATCGAAGGAGTGGTAGTAGAGTTGTTGGAGGTCGTGATCGACATCGATATACTTCAGATTTTGATGAGGAGCTTGATGGTGATAGGGGAAGTGTTCATTATCGAGATAGAGAGCAAACACGACGTCAGAATCGAGATGTAGATGATGATCGTCGATGGGAATCGGGAATGAAGATGGAAATTCCAGAGTTCAAGGGTGGAATGGTTGCTGAAGATTTCTTGGATTGGTTATCTAATGTTGAAGAGATCTTTGATTTCAAGGAGGTTCCTAAAGATCGTCGAGTGAAGTTGGTTGCTACTAGATTGAGGGGAAGAGCTTTGGCGTGGTGGCAGCAAACTAAACTTACGAGAGAACGGATGGGGAAGTCAAAGGTTGTTGAGTGGGATAAGATGAAGAAAATGATGAGAGCTACATTTTTGCCATACAACTATCAATCACTTATGTACCAGAGATTGCAGAATCTAAGGCAGGGGACGAAATCAGTCAACGATTACGCCGATGAATTTTACCAACTCATTGCCAGGAACGATATAATGGAGACGGAAGAACAACTGACTGCTAGATTTGTTGGAGGGTTACGAATGCAGATCCAGGATATGGTTAATATGTTTGATCCGTGATCTGTGGCAGAGGCACACCAGAAAGCGATAGCTTGGGAGAAGCAGGGAAGGCGTGGAGGTGGTGTGTTCACAAATTCCAACAATCAAGTGAAGGGAGCTAGTGGCAATATTACTGTTTCGAAGGCTGTTACTAAACCGGCTGTGAATGAGGCGGCGAGGGAAAAGGGCAACAGCAGTTTCAAATGTTACAATTGCCAGGAAGTGGGTCATAAAAGCAATGAGTGTCCAAAACCAAAGAAACGAATTATGATGGCTGAGGTTGAAGTTGAGGATGTTGGTGAAGGTGATTCTAGCCCAGTGGAGGAAGATGAACAGGATATCGCATCAGGAGACGAAGGATGTAATCTAATGATGAGGAGGTCTTGTTTAACACCGAAGCAAGAGGATGAAGCTAGTTGGTTGAGGAGTAACATCTTTCAGTCGACGTGCACTATTCTGGGAAAAATTTGTAAGTTTGTGATTGATGCAGGTAGTTGTGACAATATTATCTCTACTGAAGCTGTGAGAAAATTGAAGTTGAAGACGGAGAAACATCCGAATCCTTACAAGTTAGCGTGGCTGAGAAAAGGAGGAGAGCTGAAGGTGGACAGGCGAGTTCGAGTTCCATTTTCCATTGGGAAGAAATATAAAGACGAGATCTGGTGTGATGTAGTTGAAATGGATGTTTGTCATTTGCTTTTGGGAAGGCCGTGGCAGTATGATCGAGCAGTGCAACATGATGGTCGGGCCAATAGTTATAGTTTTATGTTTGAAGGCGTTAAGATTATTTTAGTTCCGAAGAAGAGACAGCAGGGAGAGAGTAAACCTAAGGAGATTGAAGAGCTAAAAACTTTGCTATCGTTGAAAGAGTTTGTTAAGGAAGTTGAAGAGGAGCCTGAAGTATTCTTGTTGATTGGACGAGATTGTAGTGAAGAGGTTGACATTCCAGAAGAAGCGAAACCAGTTTTGAAAGAATTTGAGGATGTATTTCCAGAAGAGTTGCCCAAGGAGTTACCGCCACTTAGAGACAATCAACATCAAATCGATCTTGTTCCGGGAGCAGTATTACCGCATAGACCACATTATCGAATGAGTCCGAAGGAGCATGAAGAACCGAGAAGGCAGGTGGAAGAGTTACTTGAACAGGGACGTGTGCAGGAAAGTTTAAGTCCATGTGCTGTGCCGGCTTTATTAGTACCGAAGAAGGACGGGACGTGGAGGATGTGCACTGACAGCCAAGCCTTGAATAAGATTACTCTGAGATATAGATTTCCAATGCCGAGGTTGGATGACTTGCTAGATCAGTTGAGTGGGGCTACTATCTTTTCAAAGATTGATTTGAAAAGCGGATATCATCAAATTCGGATCAGACCTGGAGACGAATGGAAGATAGCCTTCAAGACGAGAGAGGGGTTATACGAATGGTTGGTTATGCCATTTGGTTTATCAAATGCGCCTAGTACGTTCATGCGGGTGATGAATCAAATCTTTAGACCATTCATTGGGAAATTCGTGGTGGTGTATTTTGATGATATTCTGATATACAGCAGGAGTACGGAGGAGCATGTTCAACATTTGAGGGAAGTGTTGATTATTCTTCGTGAGGAACAATTTTATGCTGCTACAAAGAAATGTGTGTTTATGACGCATAGTGTTTTATTTCTGGGGTATGTTGTTTCGGGAGAAGGTATACAGATGGACCAGAACAAAGTTGAAGCAGTCAGGAATTGGCCACAGCCGAGAAAAATAACGGAAGTGAGAAGTTTTCATGGATTGACGTCATTCTACCGAAGATTCATTCCACACTTCAGTAGCGTGATGGCTCCAGTTACTGATTGCATGAAGGGAAAACAATTTTCATGGACAAAGGAAGCTGGGAATGCTTTTGGGAAGATAAAGGAATTGTTGACGACTGCACCAATTCTTGTTTTACCAGATTTTCAGTTATTGTTTGAACTACATACTGATGCATCAAAGGTTGGAATTAGGGGAGTGCTGAGTCAGAAGGGACGTCCTATTGCCTATTTCAGTGAGAAGTTATCAGGAGCAAAGATGAGATATAGTACTTATGATGTTGAATTTTATGCTGTCGTACAAGCTGTTAAACACTGGAGACATTATCTATTTCAGAAAGAATTTGTTTTATTCACTGATCACGAGGCGTTGAAGCATATGCAAGGACAGAACAAGATTTCGGCGAGACATACATCATGAATTGCTTATTTGCAGCAGTTTACTTTTGTCGTTAAACACAAATCAGGGGTGACGAACCGTGTAGCTGATGCTTTGAGTAGGAGGAGTCATTTATTAAACACAATGAAAGTTGAAGTGGCAGGTTTGGAATTATTGCCAGAGCTGATTGAAGAAGATCCTTACTTTGCAAAGTTTGTTGAGAAAGTTAAGGATGGGAATACCGATGAATTTGTATTGGTTGATGGATTCTTATTCAAGGGGAATCGATTATGCATTCCAGATTGCAGCTTAAGAATGAAGATCATCAAAGAGTTACATGAAGAAGGCCATGTAGGCAGAGATTGTATGTTGAAATTAATTTCTCAATCTTATTTTTGGCCGTCAATGAGGAAAGAGGTAGAGAGATTTGTGGAGAGATGTCATATCTGTCAGGTTTCGAAGGGAACGACTACGAATGCGGGGTTGTATATGCCATTACCCGTGCCTATTAAACCATGGGTTGATATTATTATGGATTTTGTGTTGGGTTTGCCGAGAACTCAGAGGGGGAATGATTCTATATTTGTTGTGGTGGACAGGTTTTCGAAGATGGCACATTTTGTAGCCTGTAAGAAGACAGCGGATGCAGTTCGAGTGGCACAATTATTCTTTAAAGAGGTGTATCGATTGCATGGTTTACCAGAATATATTGTTTTTGATCGAGATACTAGATTTTTAAGCCATTTTTGGTTGAGTTTGTGGAAGATGGTCGGAACGAATCTGAAATTTAGTAGTGCTTATCATCCGCAAACAGATGGGCAAACAGAGGTAGTGAATAGATCGTTGGGAAACTTGTTACGATGTCTTGTGAAAGGTAATTTGAAGAGTTGGGATTTGAAGTTGTGTCAAGCTGAATTTTCTCACAATCATGCAAATAACCGAAGTACAGGTTTCAGTCCATTTCAAATTGTATATTCAAGCTTACCAAAAGGACCGTTGGATTTAACGATAATACCACAATCGAAGGGGACAGTTAAGCGGGCTGCTGATTTTGTTGATGGGTTGACAGAATGCCATAGAATCGTTCAGGAACGATTGGAGAAGACAAATGAGAGGTATAAACAAATGGCGGATAAGAAATGAAGAAGTGTTGTCTTCAAGGAAGGAGATTTTGTTTACGCAGTGTTAACAAAAGATCGTTTTCCAGTTGGAACTTACAACAAGTTGAAAGCACGAAAAATTGGTCCAGTCGAAATCTTGAAGAGGATCAATGACAATGCATATCAGTTAAAGTTGCCAGATCATATTCACACTGCAGACGTTTTCAACGTTAAACATTTAATTCCATATTATGGGGAGGAAATTGTCGAAGATGACGAGAGTGTGAATTCGAGGACGAATTCCTTCCAACAAGGGGAGGATGATGAAGGACGTACCTTGCAAGTGAAAACGGCGACATTGTTAAGTCGCGAAGCTCCAAGGTCGCGAACCTCTACCGTGAGTTACCCCAAGGTCGCGAACGAGTTAAGCGACCTACCGCTTTTGGTCACGAGCTCCAGATGCCAAAGCCGCTCCTCCAACCTAACTCGAGAACGACCTAAACTGCCCCTCTTCCTCGTAGGTCGCACGCGAGTTAGCGCCTCATCCTGTAGGTCGCGAAGCTTCCATAAGTCGCGAGCGACTTACTTCCCACCTCCTCCATATGCCACGCGCGAGATACTCCATAGGTCGCGAACGAGTTATGCATTTCCAGAAGTCGCTCCTTTCTTAGCCCTAAGTCGCTACCATCCCTTAAGTCGCGGCCGATTCAACTTAAGTCGCGAATGTTTCTCCAGCTTAGTTCGTGAACCGAGATACTTAAGTCGCAAAGGAAAGTTATGTTGCGAACGTCCAAATCCTTAAGTCCTGATGATTTCTAAGTCGCGAACGACCTTATTTTAAGTCGCGTGAAGATTATAGGTCGCTGCATTTTGATTTGGAAGCTGCTACTTTGAAGTGAATATGTCGTTTGAGTCGTGCTTTGTATTTTTAGGTCGTACTCTGTATTTTTAGGTCGTGCTGAAGTATGTAATGTTAGGTCGAGATAATTTTAGGTCGTGTACGACCTATGCTATGTTGTAGCGTGTGTGGTTGTAAACATCTATAAATACCGGGTGTTGTGTCATTTGTAGAGGTGGTTAAAAATTGGAATAAAATTCTTCTTTTGTTAGCTTTGTGCTTTCATTAAATTGGTAGTCGAGTGTTTGATCTCCTATCTCCACCTACGTCATTCGAGTGCGCTCGAATCTTTGTTTGTGAAGCCGATTTATGGAATCTTGTGCGCAAGATCAACGTTGAAGAATCGTAGATCTCTTTCCCGGTATCTTCGGATCAACGAGTCAGAGATAGCTAAAATTCGGTATCTTCGGATCAACGAATTTGGGCATTGCAGTATTTTCAAATCACCGATTGCTACATTCCATCGATTTCATTGTTTCCTTAATATCCGCTACGTCACCAGTTCAACCTTCTTTCGATTCTTTCGAGCCTAAGTTTCCTTTTCTTTGCATAATATGGCTGACTGGTTCCGTAGAGCTACGGTACCAAAGGTGCAAGGGCAAGCATGCAATACAACACCGGCAGGTGGAAATCCGTTTAATCCACCTACACCTATCAATTTTTCTAAGCTATGTACGGACTTCTCTACCACAAGGGTCAGAACATTTTTTGGCATGGAGAATTTCTAGGAGACGTAAGTTAGGTTGGAAGATATGAAGCGAAAGTTTGGGGAATTAGGTTTGGAGGACCGATAGAGTGGTCGACCTACTTATTGGAAGCTGAAGGGAGAACTTAAGGAGTTTCCTACAAGCTCTAAGAAAAAGTGGTGGAAGGACAAGAAGGGTAAACGGAAATAAAGGGAAGGCCCTCGGAAGCGAATCAAGAAAAGTGGAAAATGTAACCGTTGTAGAACGACTGATCATTACGCAAGAGACTGTAAGAAGGTTGGAATGAAGGGAAGGTGTTTCAATTATGGATAAAATGGCCATCTTAGTAAGTTTTGTCCTTAGAAGATGGGGCAGGGAGCGAGTGCACCTACAGCGTAGATTCAGGTTTGCATGCAGCACCTTTCAACAACGGACCAAATCAAGGTAGAAAAGTTTGATTCCTATTTTTGATTTTCCCATTCAGACTCTTTTCGATCCTAGTGCATCACACTCTTTCACCTCTAGTTCTTTGGTAGATTGTTTGCACTTAGACATCTCTTTAGTAATAGACCCCATTGTTATTTCAAACACTATAGGAGGATCGGTACACCTGTCCATGGATTGTAGGTGTTTGAAAATTTATATCCTAGGCATTGAATTTGACTATGATGCCTATATTTTGGGATTTTCAGGGTATTAGTTAATTTTGGGAATGGATTGGCTATCCACATATGGAGCTATATCAGATTACGAGAGGAGAGTCGTTGGGCTAGAGACATGCATCAATAGGACTCTTGAAATTTCTTGCGACCTGCAAGGGTCAGCTATGTTATGCTTCCTTTATTCCCTCGATTCGTCATCATCAGAGTTAGATTTTGTTCTTGTCATCCGAGATTTTTCCAAACATCTTTTAGGAGATTAGGGGACCACCCCTCTAAGTCAGAGATTGAATTCAGGATTTATTTTTCTAGCCAGTAGCATTACCCGTATGGCATATGGCGTCTAGGGAAAGGAAGAGATTGAGCAAGTAGATTCGTGAGATTTGGAGAAAGGTTTCATAAGAAGAAACATATCAAAAAAGGGAGCGTCAATCGTCTTCGCTACTGAAGCAGGTGGTTCTCTTTGACTTTGCATTGATTATACAGAATTGAATAAGCTCATAAAGAAAAACCATTACCCACACTCTAGGATAGATTATATTTTTGATGAGTTAGTTGGCTCTTTGGTATTCTCCCAGTTTGATTTAGCCAATGGATTTCATCAGCTTAGGGACACTGATGGCAGCATTGATAAGACCGCATTTAGGACACCGGACGGATCTTTCAGTGGTTAGTCATGACTTTTGGGTCAACTAATGTCCCAACCTATTCTATAGATCTGATGAACTATGTTTTTAGAGATGCCCTAAAATAAAGTTCGTAGTGGTATTCGTGGTCGACATTTTGGTGCTTTCCAAGAAGTATGGAAGAGCATGTTATTCATCTAAAGAGGTTCTTTGTATGCTTCGTGTTCGTCAGTTGAGAGCAGAGTTCTTCAAGTATCGCTTTTGAAGTACGTTTATTAGGGCATATAGAGAATGTTACACATGGTAGGGGTTTAAGAAACGGTTTTGTACATTTAGTATTGTGATTATGGAAATCCAAAGAGAGGTAGGCAAATGTTACAGATTTACAATAAAATTCAGTAGATTCGATGGTGATGCCTTAGAATAAATATGAGTATACAAAAGGAATAGTAGTAAAAGCCTTTAGTTCAGGAAAAGTACTCTGAGGGTAGTACGTAGGCAGACCTACCTTATGCTAAGCCCAATAAAATAAAATTTCTGAAATTTAAAAAGTTAATTTTTTTGGTAATTTTTGGAACTGTAAATTTTCATTGTTGATATTTTCTTTCAGAAAATAAATATGGGGTTTTGGAAGAATGACATGAAATTTAAGTTGATTTTTATACAATGAAACATTAGAATTCATTTTGAAGAATTATGGAGTATATATAAATAACTCACTAGTTTCATTATAAGTAAACAAAGATTTTAAACATACAAACCTAGAGTGTATCAAGCATCGAAAACATAGATTACAAATTTTACTGTTGTACTAAATGTTTTCATGAAAAATAAGAGGAGCATATGCTATAACACTATTGTTATAGTAAGCGACACTCAAGAGAAATATTTTTAAATAGGTATATGAGATTTATTGGTATTTATTTAATTAAATCCATACAATAATATTTCTTGGGTTATAGTAGCGGTGTTTTACGCAACATCCGTTTTAACCCAAATAAAAATATATTTTAAAAGGTAATTTCTAAGTATAGAAACAAAATGGTTTGTAAAGTACAATTATTATTAATAAGTATAAGGAAGTGTTTTTGCAGTTATGGACATATTAAAATAGTTTTAAGGATGAGTTTTTCTGAAAGGAAAATGTGTAAGTTAGATATTAGAAAATAATATAATTAAAAATATCTTAATCTATTGGAATGAAAAGAATAATGATATGATTTTCTAGGAAACCAACAAAAATGTTTTGTGCAAGTTATAAGGAATACATGAAAGTGATATACAAGGTATGAAAAGCACCATATTTTGTATAGCCTATTTTGGGAAAAAAAATATGTAAAATAAGTTCCTTGTAATTCACATAAACATGAAATTATCTTTTAAAAGGTTCATAAAAGATTTTAGCATTGAAAACTTCTTATAAGAGAAAGTAGTTCCAATACATTAAGATATGAGGCTGTTATGTGTAATAAGAAGCTGTTTTGAAAACACATAAAGGATATTTTAAAAATATTTTAAAAGAAAATGGTTTGATGAGAAAGTAAATAAGTTTTTGAAAAAAAAGTTAATAGAAGTAAAATTTGAAAATTCAAATTTTTATTGAAAACTGTAAAAGTCTTTAAAAGAAAGAGAGATATAAGTTTTAAACTAAAAAAATTAGGAATTTTTCTCTCTAAGATTGGGAAATGATATTAAGCGACCAAGTATTTTTGAAATTAATAGAAATTGAAAAGATAACACTTTTAAAGACAAAGATTTTGGGATTTGCTATTTTAAAATATTTAGAAACCTTAGTTTTTAAAACTATGATAAATACCAAACCAAACTCTTAAATGTGGAGTAGATAAGAATCATTTCTTAGGAGTAACAGAAAAGTTGTTAGGAGATAGTAGTAATTACTTTTAGAATTAATAATGGAAGTTTCTGTAAAGCGTATAGGATATTAGTAAGAACCTAGGAATGTTGATTCATGAAGAATAGTAAAATGAAATTAGCAAGATAGTAAGCCAAGAATGGTTGAGAATGAGTATTCTTGATTCTGGAAGAACTTGAGAAAAGCATCTTTATTTAGTGGAATTTATATGGTAGTAGTTTTCAGGCTAGCATTGGAATGACACCTTTCGAAACTCTTTTTGGGAAGGTCGTGTAAGACGTCTTTATATTGGTTGGAATCAATGGAAATGTTGCTTCTTGGTTCCAACATGGTTGGAGAGAATTCGGAGAAGACTAATTTGATTAGGAGAAAATTCGTATCTCATATCCAAGTCTCTTTGATAATAGGTTTTGGAATTTCCTTTTTCCATCTTTAGATTTAAATAGGTTATTTCCTTTATTATCCTTTGGGAGGGTAGAACTTAGGATTTAACCTATGAATGGTAGGATTTTATGTAAACATATTAACGGAACACGTTATGAATGCGTATGCTAGTGGTTGCTAGAGGATGCTATGGACGCATATAGGTACACTAGGCACTATTATTCCATAAGGATCGGTCTAATTAGGACACTAGAGCATATGCATATGGATGTGTACGCATTTTATTTTATTTCCATGGTTGCTATAGATGGACGAGTATCACATGATTGTTGCATTTGGAAGATGTTTGTAGCATGCATATAGAAATATCAGTTATCATTAGGAAATTTTTGCACTCATTGGGATCCATTGCATGGACACGATTGCATAAAAAGGAGATCAACTGAATCAGTGGACCGCCTACTCTTTTGCATTAGTTAGGGACATTTACACTACTCTAATTGCATAACTATCATAAAATGCAGTAGAAAAACTTAAGGACAATGGATGAATGGTTGATGATTGAGTAGTTGGCTGTAAAATTAGATGAAAACATTTAGCACATTCTTTTCTTCTGTCCTTAGAGATTTTGAGGACAAAATCCCTTAAGGAGGGGAGAATGTAACAACCCGGAATTTAAATCATAATAATTAATTTGTTAATTGATTAAATAATAAAATAATTTGTGAAATTATCAGAATTGAGCCACGAAAGTTGCACCATTGTGTCTGTGGTAATTTTTCTGTCAATTTTCATATATATATATATAACGTCAGAAACCGAGATAATATGACCAAGTTATAAAATAAACAAAATAAGCAGAAATTTAATGAGAATACACACACACACATATACATTTGGTCAGGTCGACCGGCTAATCGAACTCGGCAAGGGGCGGTCGACCCGCCTTGTAATTTGGCAGGCGAATGAACGTAAATTCGTTCGAATGAATTAGAGACGTCGGAACACGTCATTTGCACCCTTTTTTTTTATTTAGTCCCTCCGTTTCTGCATTCGATGGCTCTTATTCAGCTTATGACGTCTTTGCATCTTATTCAATCTCCAAACCCAATGGTCCGAGACCCACTTCTATACATATAAATAGACTCCTAGACCTAACACTTTTCCTAATTCTAGATTTTCTCCGCTTGGGTTCACCTTTTTAGGAAGGAATCTAAAAGGAATAATTTTTCAAGGAGAGAATCTTTTTAGTAAAAATTATTTTACAACTCCAAGTTAATCCGAAAAGACCAAAGGAAGAGCTTAGGACCGGAGGTGAGTGATTTTGTAGTAATTTTAAGATTTCTTTAAGTAATTTAAAATAGCAGGGTTTCCAATAGCTGTAGTTTTACTACGATTTTTGGAATAGCTTTTTCAGTAATTATTTACAATTTTTAATTATTTTCAGTATATTCAGCTATTTCTTTCAGTAATTTTAGTATTATTTCTGTTAATTATAAATTATTACTGTTAAGCATAGCTTTTTATTAATTTACAGTCTATTTACAGTATTTAAGTTTATTTACTGTTATTTATTTCTTATTTACATCTTTTTGATGTTTTGGATTTTATGCAAGCGTCTATTCTCTTCATTTCCCTTTCTACGTGTATGGATTAGAATAAATTGAATGCGAATATGGATTTTATAAGTAGGAATATTAATGAAGAAAATTCGATGTAAATTATAAAGACTGCAAAAAATAATGGAATTGGTCTGAAATTACGCCAAATTATAATTTGAATTGGACTAATTAAAGATAATTGGCATAATTATAACTTGGAATTATAACTAAATGAAGTAAAAGATGAAAGGAGCTTATTTTCACATTTAGACCTTAGGTTAAGTAATAAACATGATTATGACGTATGTTATAACAAGAAAAAAAATAAGGTTTGGGATAAATTAATAAGCGTAGAATGCAAAAAATGATAATAAAGGCTTATTTAAATAATTTATCTAAGTTAAATAAGCAAAGATGAAAGTAAGACCTATACCAAATAGCATTCCCTAGGGCACGCTTATGCTAAGAATGATAGTGTTTGGTCAAATAGAAGTCCAAATCATGGGTATATGGACAAGGGGCGCAACTAGATATTGTTTGGATGAAGGGCCAGTACCAACATCATTTCCTTTTTTCTATGGACACACGGTGATCTCGCATTAGCCTGAAGTAAGATGAGGGGCACGCTATGCTGTATGTTAGAGGTTATAAGAAAACCTAATAGGTGGAGATCAGGCGCTACTACCAAATCCTTCAACTCTGTCTGAAGAAGAGTAGCCTTTGGGTTATGCACATACTTGCGAAGATGAGACGTATGAAACATATTGTGAACACCTGCCATACTATTCGGCAACTCTATTCTATATGCGAGCTTTCTAATCCTTTCTATAATCTAGAATGGACCAACATATCTCGGTGCCAGTTTCTCTGACTTTCCGAAACGTACCACACCCTTCATCGGTGATACCTTAATGAAAACCCCGTCTCCCACTGATAACTCTAGGTCTTTGCACCTCTTATCTACGTAACTCTTTTATCTTGATTGAGCTTCATTCATTCATTCTCATATCTACTCAATCTTCTCTGATGCCACCCTTACCAAATTTGGAACTAAGACCAATCTGTCTCTGTAAAAACCCTAGATTTTTGTATATTATTTAAATTGGACTTTCTTTTATTTTTAAATTAATTTAAATTTTTTATTTCAAACATTTCATTTTTAAATGTAAATGTTGATTATTAAGTGATTTATAGTTCAAACTAGTATAATTTGATTATTTTACAGTAAAGTGAATTTCTGGTCAAACTGTTCAAACTTTGACTTTTAAACTTCAAATTTAAGTTATTTTAAATCTTAAATTTTATCTTTTATTATGAAAATAGATGAAATAACTTGAACACTGCTTTTCGTTTCGGTGATAACGGAGTTAAACTGCAAAAGTTATGTACATTTCAATTTTGAGTATAATTTGTTTTATTTTGCAATTTTGTCTATTTTAAATTATATAAATTATGTTTTCTTTGTCATATTTTATTTTAATTTGTGTTATTGTGTTATTTTGGGTATATTTTCATATTTTAATATTTTTAGAGTAAGAATATAAATTTTCTAAAGTACACTTGAATTTATTCAAATTTATAAAGCCTAGTTTGGTATTTACTGCATTTTCTTTATTTAATTGATATTGTTTAAAATTATTTATTTTGTTTACTTATTTATTTTATTTTATGAAATATTCATCTTTGCTTTCAGCCATTGAGATATAAAAAATAAAAATAAAAAGAATATAGGAAATTCGAAGAGTTTTAAACTTTTGAAATTCCTATGTCTCTTTGCATTTCCGACCATTCATTTTCCCAACTCTTCTCTTAATTGTTTTGGCCGTGTAATCTACTCATTTCAGCTGAATTTTTTTTCAATTTCATGAAAATCATTTCTCTTTCTCTCACAAAAAATTCACGACTATTCCCCTTGTGAAGCTTTGGTAAAAAATTCTATCTTCTTCTTGTATTTTTTATTGATTTTCTACTTGAATTTGCACATGCTCTCCACCTTCATAGCTGTATTCCCCCTCCTCCAAGCTGTGGCCGACCACCACCACCACTTTTTTCTGACCATCACATATCTTAACACCTCTCCCCCTCAGACCAAGCCAAGCCATGGTGAAGATCATCACAAAAATCCATCTAAACTAACACTAGCCATCACCTGTACCAAACCTAGTCTAGGATTGCCATCTCCTTCTTCCTCCACCTTTTGCTGCCGCCACCACCACAACCACCTCCTCTGACCTGACCTCCACCCCCTTCCACATCACCCACCACCACCTGCACCTCTGGTTGGGCCCACCTAACCGATGGACGAACCTAGTTGTAGCTTAGAAAATGATGAACTTTGCTTTGTAGTGGTAGATTGATGCACCTATACCTCTTCACCATTTAACACCATGTAGGCCGACCTCTTGCACACCCAAACCAGACCCGATGCCTGTGTTAGCTGAGCCTAAGCAGTGCCTAACTGAAGTACATGAGGTTGAGAACATGTGCAATTCATTCGACGTTGTTTTGGGCTTTGAATTCTAATGTTATTTGATGTTTAAATCGTGTTGAAACTTACATATATTTGTATTGTTTTGTGTAAATGTTCGAACAAGGCTATTAGCTTTGGCTCTCTACTCTCTTGTCGTATCCATGTAGTCGTGCCATAGTGCTTTTGAAGATCTCAGTATGTGCTTTTGATCGTTGTCTCCAGCTTATACAAGTGAGTAAATCTCACCGGACTAATATGTACTTATATAGTGATAAACAGACATCATTTGAATCTATAACTTATATCATCTTGTTATAACTGCTATATTATTATCACATGATGTTCACACCTGTTATTACACCTGTTATATCATATGTTACTGTTATTTCATGCTATTTCAGTTATTTATACCGGTTATCACCATTGCAAGTTCCCTGTAGACTAGAATCACTATGGGTTGAAATGATACATGCCCGAACGGACTTTAGAATAAGGGAAAATCGTTATGGGCTGAAATGATAGGCCTGAGCAGTTTTCAAAATCATTCATTTTACTTGGGACTGCAGGTTTGAAATGATAGAACCTGGGTTTTCTTTGTAAACTGCGGATTGAAATAATATACATCCGTATTAGTTGACCTAGGCTAGAAAACTACATACAGACCCGTGGGTTATAAATTATTTTCTGAAATGTTTTAAAATTATTTTTAAAAGTAAAAGTATAATATTTTGAATTAAAATGAATAAAATGATTTTTTTATAAAAATAAAAGTGATTTTTGAACAAATGAAAATGTGAATAAATGAATGTTTTAAGTCAAAATTTTGAAATATAACTTATTGTGGGAAATTCTGAACTTTTGTTAAAAATGACATTTTTATTAAGTAAAATAAATAGAAATAAGTTATAATTTGGTAATTTAAAACTTAATGGTTAAGTAATAAAATTAATTAAAGAAATGGGAATTAATACTTTAATTTAAATAAGAAATTATGTTAAAATTTGATTTTTGGATGAAATTTAACTTTATAAAAATCATAAAAATAAGAGTATTGAAATGATGATTTTAAAATGTGAAATTTTATGATTTTATAAGTTAGATGGTTTAAATCAAAATTAACTATTGGTGAAATTTGTATTGAAGCCTTGAATTTGATTTAACAGCATTTTTGAAATGTAATGTAAGGGTATTACATCATTTTGTAAATGCTGTAGTTGTTTTAAATGAACTAAAAAGTTAAATTGAAATAAAGGCTATTATAGCACTTTGTAAATAGTATAGTGGTTAAACTTAACATTTAAGTTTATTTGAAATTTAAGGAAATCTATTACTGCACTTAAACGCTATCTTTTGTCAAATGAACTATTTTAAACTATAACTTTACGTAGCATTTTAAGTGCTACGGAAACTATATTTTTGTTGTTTTAATAACTTTTATGGAAAAAAATAATCTTTGGAAAAATGATAAAATTTTGGAAATTTAATATTTAATTAATAAATGTAAGGAATTGACTTTAAATGATTTAAATGGAGAGATTTAATTTTTGATATAAAATCTTTTGAAACGTAAGTTTGAAATGGTAATTAATTCATAAATAAAATGAAGGGATTTAAAATTTATTTAAATGAATAAAAATGAACGATCTTTTGAATAATATTTTGACATTTTAATATTTTGAAAGGATACTTGATTTTCTGATTTATTTAATTTATTTGATAAATGAATATTTGAAGTATATATCATTTTAGTTTGTTTAAATGATATTGGATTTATGAGAGGTGGGATGTTCAAACCTTGAAATATACTAAAGATTGAATATTGTATTTTGTGGATTAAACCTGTATTTGAATTTGATAAGATTTGAAATGATTTGTTAGTAAACTGAATTTGAATTGAAAATGATGGTTTGAATTAAATTAAATTGAAATTGAAATTTGAGTTTAATTTAATAAATTTGTAAATGTATAGAATTAAAAGATGATTGCAAATATATGATTTCAAAATGTTCTGATTTTTAAAGTGTAATGATTTCAATGTTTTGGTTTCGAAAGAGTTATAACTTTGAAAGTATAAACTATTATGAAAAGTGAATATATGTTTGGAACGGAAATGATATTGTTTTTGAAATAAATGTTGTTTTGAAATAAAAATGATTTTAGGTTTTCGAAGTATAAACTATCTTTGAAATGATATTTCGATATATTGAAATGATTTGAAAAGGAAGTTTTGAAAGGATATGCTATTTTGATATATTGAAATGGTTTGGAAATGATTTAATCTTTATTTTGATAAAGATTGGATTTGAAATGATATTTTATTTCGAAGTATAAATTATTATATTTTTAAATCATAACTACGGGTTATAATAATGATTGGTTGGCAAAGAGACCAGGATCGGATATCTGGCATACTCCCTGTCGATACTGAAAACCACTTTGACAACCGTGTACGCGGTGGAGATTCCAGAATGAAGTAGGATGGTGGCGACTTTCTTAAGGTATATTACGTGAACCCAACTCCCGTAAGTTGGCATAAGGTGGCTAAAGCAGGAGCGATCTCGGGCCAAGTGAGGTCATTCCTCCGATTATACACATTCCTTCGATACTATACTCTTACTTGTGATTGAATAGATGGCCATCCTTCGATTTTGGTTTGGAGTGTGTTTCGAGGTGGGCGTATGTGGCTGCTGCGTTACCACCAGTCCGTGTGCGTAATTGGTATATCTACCCTGGCATTGCCTTGTATGCCATGTCACCTACCATACCGATCCTTTTCTATGAGTTTATTTTTCTCCCGTAGCCCGTGTGGTATCCTCTGACAATCACCCGGTGTGGAGATGTCATGATATTGGATAGACTGCTGGGACTATTATGTGTGAAGGGTGATATGGGTAGCCTGGAATGCTATTTAAAAGTAAGTTTATTTTACTGTAGACATTGTTATAATAGCGCAATATTACTACATAGTAAATAGTTTAATAGATCCTTAGAGGATGGGCGGTCCCAGGCATCCTTTACTTGTACTTTTTTACAGTTCACTTGAGTTGGTTTACATTATATAAGTATATATTGTCCTGACTCGAGTGTTTGTATTTTATTTACGCTCGGGTCAGCCTGAGTTATTCATAGATTTGGATTCCACTTTCTGGAGATTGGAATCACTGGAGATCACCTGCTTATCTAGTTTTATCTATTCCAGTTCTATTGTTCTATTCAGCTTGTACTTGGTTATCATCTTGAGACTTCTGTTGTACTTTATTTATTCTGTTGTATTTTATTTAACTCTGATATATTTTCATAGTAGCTTCATGAACTACTATCTCTTTTACTTCCGCTGCATTTCTTACTCTGTGTCTTTGCTCCGTGACTTTTATTTACTGTATGTCCTGAGATTTGCCAAATTTTACTTACGACGCGGTATTTTGAGCAATTCAATTCCAGCATGTGTGGATGTGAATGGTTGAAAATACCTGGTCGTTACAGTTGGTATCAGAGCTTTGGTAGCTCTAGGCAAAACTCAACATATATGGTAAATGTATTTATAGAATCACTTTCATTCGAGTTTAAATCTCTTCCTTTTTGACTCGATCCCTTTGAACTTTGGAACGTTCCCTGCGGTTCCAAAATCTGTTCGTGTCCCTCACCATTCATCTTCCTTTGATTTTGGAGTATCCCATAACTCCACTTCGAATGAACTTTATAGTGAATTGGCGGCCTCACCAATACTCTAATGACTTGTAAAGGGGTGAAACTCCTTTACAATTAGCATCGATTCACCAGAGATTTATATCTATCCTTGGTTTAGATGCTAATATCTTTTGTTATTCCAAACTCTATCTCTTGAGGTCGAATTTAGATTTACCCCAGAAAATCCACATCGATCTTATTCTTTAAGTCACGGTTGACCAGTTAAAGTTGTCCGCGATTTATATAAGCTTATCCATCTTCCTATTCTGTTATTTAAGCATCTTATCCTTGTTTCCAACTTATTTTCAAATCAGAATTTCCTTTGATTTGATTTAATCAGATTTGAATCTCTACCCTTCTTTGAAAATCTATTCATGTATAGTGTATTTGTAAACTAATATTTAAGATTTAAATGTTTTATATATTGTGTTGTTTGAGTTGTTAATGTTGAATTGGGTTTCTGATCGATTCGCCTGATCAACGCTATCGATAGGTTTCTAAAACACTCTGACAGAACAAACTGACACAATATTATGTTAAAATTTGGTTAATAAAATAAATTTTGACATAAGTAAATCTATGGAACTTAATAAATTGATTTAAATTAATCATTTGAAATGATAATACTTGATTTATCATTTATTGTTCTATAAATGAATTTATAAATAGCTGTTTATAAATTGATTTGGGAACTGAAATGAGTTTAAAACAAGAAATTTGAGAATTTAATTTCCGATGGTTTCAAACCTTGAGTTTAAAGTTTTAAAATGGGTATATTATTTAAAGTATTTTCTAATAGAAATTTTTCCAAGAAATTTTAAAGTTTAAAATTAGTGCTCTTCTCTCTGTCGCTGGAAAATAACTTCGGTGATGACCACGACATCATCGACATTCATTTTCGAGTTTCGAAGTGAAGAGACCGTTCTGCAGTCTTTCTACAGCTTTGTTTGGGAAACTTAATTGATTTGAATTTCTAAAATAAGACTGGATTTATAATACATTATATATGGATACACGATTTAAATTTGATTTGACATATTATTTATATATATTTATTTATTTCTAAATGGTTTGAAGGGAATCAGAAATTTATTCTTAAGTTTTACCTTAAAGAATAATTTCAGTTATAAAAAGAAAAGCAAAAATTTTGAATAAATAATTCAAACTTGAGATAATTGAATTAGAAAGTTTATTTGTATAATATTCAATTGCATTCAAATATAACTTACCTTAATTTTTAAAAGTTAACAATGTAATTGGATAATATACAATATAAAAAGTTTTATAAATAAAATTTGAGTGATTATAATAAATGTTATACACTTAAATTTTATTTATAAAAGATTGACAGAGGTAAATATAGAAAAAGGAGTTAATTGAATAATTTACAATATAAAATGATGTTTATTGGAACTAACAATAAATTAAAGCAGTTATAATAAGAGTAAGTATAATGGGCATAGATGATAAAATATATTGAAAGGAATAAATTTAATTTTAATTAGGAATAAAGAGGAATTAAATTTATTAAGTACATTTTGAGTATAATAATGATTTTTTTTTTCAAATTCATGATTTTTGAAATTTTTAGTTTAAGATGATTAGATGATAAGACAATGAAATTAGATATATTTAAGATTAATGTAACTTGTGTAAAAATTAATTATCAATATTAAGTTGAAACCATGGAAATTCAAGCCTATTATCTTATTTTTTTTTCAAACTTATTATCCTATTTTGTTTTCAAATTGTCTTTAGTTGTCCTTATTTTCCTCATCTTACTATAGACCGGTATAGGCATCTTTCTATAATCTTTCTGTTTAGAAATCTTTCTATAATCTTTAATAATCTTTAGTACTCATTTTGAATCTGAGCACTGCTTTCCATCCACAGACCGTCGGTCAAGCGGGAAGAGTGAATCAGATTCTAAAGGATCTTTTCGTGCTTGTGTTCCTAATTCTGGAGAATCTTGGGAAGATCATCTCCACCTTATGAAACTTACCTATAACAATAGTTATCAGGCATAATTTAAATCCCCTTATCATCTTGTCTTAATCTTATTTTACTCTATTTTTTTTCTTTGTGCTTTCCCTTTCCTCATTCCTTTTCGGGGGCGAAAAGTTTTGAGTGGGGGAGAGTGTAACAACCCTGGATTTTTGTATATTATTTAAATTGGACTTTCTTTTATTTTTAAATTAATTTATATTTGTTTTATTTCAAACATTTCATTTTTAAATATAAATGTTGATTATTAAGTGATTTATAGTTCAAACTAGTATAATTTGAATATTTTACTGTAAAGTGAATTTCTAGTCAAACTATTCAAACTTTGACTTTTAAACTTCAAATTTAAATTATTTTAAACCTTAAATTTTATCTTTTATTATGAAAATAGATGAAATAACTTGAACACTGCTTTTCGTTTTGGTGATAACGGAGTTAAACTGCAAAAGTTATGTACATTTCAATTTTGAGTATAATTTGTTTTATTTTGCAATTTTATCTATTTTAAATTATATAAATTATATTTTCTTTGTCATATTTTATTTTAATTTGTGTTAATGTGTTATTTTGGGTATATTTTCATATTTTAATATTTTTAGAATAATAATATAAATTTTCTAAAGTACACTTGAATTTATTCAAATTTATAAAGCCTAGTTTGGTATTTACTGCATTTTCTTTATTTAATTGATATTGTTTAAAATTATTTATTTTATTTTCTTATTTATTTTATTTTCTGAGACCTTTCATCTTTGTTTTCAGCCATTGATATATAAAAAACAAAAATAAAAAGAATATAGGAAATTCGAAGAGTTTTAAACTTTTGAAATTCCTATGTCTCTTTGCGTTTCCGACCGTTCATTTTCCCAACTCTTCTCTTAATTGTTTTGGCTGTGTAATCTACTCATTTCAACTGCATTTTTTTTCACTTTCACGAAAATCATTTCTCTTTCTCTCACAAAAAAATCACGGCTATTCCCCTTCTGAAGCTTTGGTAAAAAATTATATCTTCTACTTGTCTATTGATTTTCTACTCGAATTTGCACATGCTCTCCACCTTCATAGCTGTATTCCCCCTCCTCCAAGCTGTGGCCGACCACCACCCCCACGTTTTTCTGACCATTACACATCCTAACACCTCTCCCCCTCAGGCAAAGCCAAGCCATGGTGAAGATCATCACAAAAATCCATCTAAACTAACACTAGCCATCACCTGTATCAAACCTAGTCTAGGATTGCCATCTCCTTCTTCCTCCACTTTTTCCACCGCCGCCGCCACCACCACCACCTCTGACCTGACCTCCGCCCCTTCCACATCACCCCCACCACCTGCACCTCTGGTTGGGCCCACATAACCCATGGCCGAACCTAGTTGTAGCCTAGAAAATGATGAACTTTGCTTTGTAGTGGTAGATTGATGCACCTATACCTCTTCACCATTTAACACCATGTAGGGCGACCTCTTGCACACCCAAAGCAGACCCAATGCCTATGTTAGCTGAGCCTAATTAGTGCCTAACTGAAGTACATGAGGTTGAGAACATGTACAATTCATTCGATGTTGTTTTGGGATTTGAATTCTAATGTTATTTGATGTTTAAATCGTGTTGAAACTTACATATATTTGTATTGTTTTGTGTAAATGTTTGACAAGGCTATTAGCTTTGGCTCTCCACTCTCTTGCCGTATCCATGTTGTCGTTCCATAGTGCTTTTGAAGATCTCAGTTTGTACTTTTGATCGTTGTCTCCATCTTATACAAGTGAGTAAATCTCACCAGACTAATATGTACTTATATAGTGATAAACAGACATCATTTGAATCTGTAACTTATATCATCTTGTTATAACTGCTATATTATTATCACATGATGTTCACACCTATTATTACACCTGTTATATCATGTGTTACTGTTATTTCATGCTATTTCAGTTATTTATATCAGTTATCACCATTGCAAGTTCCCTGTAGACTAGAATCACTATGGGTTGAAATGATACATGCCCGAACGGACTTTAGAATAAGGGAAAATCGTTATGGTCTGAAATGATAGGCTTGAGCGGTTTTCAAAATCATTCATTTTACTTGGGACTGCGGGTTTGAAATGATAGAACCTGGGTTTTCTTTATAAACTGCGGATTGAAATGATATACATCCGTATCACTTGACCTAGGCTAGAAAACTATATACAGACCCGTGGGTTATAAATTATTTTCTGAAATGTTTTAAAATTATTTTTAAAAGTAAAAGTATAATATTTTGAATTAAAATGAATAAAATGATTTTTTTATAAAAATAAAAGTGATTTTTGAATAAATGAAAATGTGAATAAATGAATGTTTTAAGTCAAAATTTTGAAATATAACTTATTGTGGGAAATTCTAAACTTTGTTAAAAATGACATTTTTATTAAGTAAAAATAATAGAAATAAGTTATAATTTGGTAATTTAAAACTTAATGGTTAAGTAATAAAATTAATTAAAGAAATGGGAATTAATACTTTAATTTAAATAAGAAATTATGTTAAAATTTGATTTTTGGATGAAATTTAACTTGATAAAAATCATAAAAATAAGAGTATTGAAATGATGATTTTAAATGTGAAATTTTATGATTTTATAAGTTAGATGGTTTAAATCAAAATTAACTGTTGGTGAAATTTGTATTGAAGCCTTGAATTTGATTTAACAGCATTTTTGAAATGTAATGTAAGGGAATTCTGTAGTTGTTTTAAATGAACTAAAAAGTTAAATTGAAATAAAGGCTATTATAGCACTTTGTAAATGTTATAGTGGTTAAACTTAACATTTAAGTTTATTTGAAATTTAAAGAAAATCTATTACAACACTTAAACGCTGTCTTTTGTCAAATGAACTATTTTAAACTATAACTTTATGTAGCATTTTAAGTGCTACGGAAACTATATTTTTGTTGTTTTACTAAATTTTATGAAAAAAATAATCTTTGGAAAAATGATAAAATTTTGGAAATTTAATATTTAATTAATAAATATAAGGAATTGACTTTAAATAATTTAAATGGAGAGATTTAATTTTTGAATCTTTTGAAACGTAAGTTTGAAATGGTAATTAATTCCTAAATAAAATAAAGGGATTTAAAAGTTATTTAAATGAATAAAAATAAATGATGTTTTGAATAATATTTTGACATTTTGATATTTTGAAAGGATATTTGATTTTCTGATTTATTTAATTTATTTGATAAATGAATATTTGAAGTATATATCATTTGAGTTTATTTAAATGATATTGGATTTATGAGAGGTGGGATGTTCAACCTTGAAATATACTAAAGATTGAATATTATATTTTGTGGATTAAACCTATATTTGAATTTGATAAGATTTGATTTGTTAGTAAACTGCATTTGAATTGAAAATGATGGTTTGAATTAAATTAAATTATGACGACCCGGAATTTTTGAGCATTTAAAATTGGAATATTTAATTGATTTTGAATATTCAATAGAGTAATTTTAACTTGAATTACGAATATCATAACTTATTTGATAATTAAATTATTAAATTAGTTAATTTGAAGTTCGGTAAAATGTTGAATCGGGAGTTTTAAGCCTATTACAATAATTTGAAGGCTTGTAATATTTATATTCATAACACTGTAGATAATGGAAGTTTTAAAATTGAATTTAACAGTGATTTGTTCGGTTTTGAAATTTTATCGTTAAATTGAACTTTAAAAATAGCTTTGCAAGGCACAGTCTCGGAATTCGATGAAACCAGTTCCATTGGGTCCGTAATATTGAATTATTATCGGATTTCAAATTTCGTATTAATCGGAGTTGTTGTGTGAGCATATGAAATATAAACGCGCTGAAATTTAATAGATATTAATCTGATGAAATTTAATTTAAATAAATCGTTGAGCCTTCCTGTATACGCCTCCCCTTAACTTAAAATTGAAACTTTTTTTCTTCCAAACGAAATCGAATGAAATCAGGCCGAACTTACTTTTTCGTTTAAAAATAATAT
The DNA here is from genome assembly GCA_030765085.1 of Allium cepa. Lineage (NCBI taxonomy): Eukaryota > Viridiplantae > Streptophyta > Magnoliopsida > Asparagales > Amaryllidaceae > Allium > Allium cepa. Next base: position 381,013,523 of record CM060932.1, read on the forward strand.
AAAATAAAATAAATAAGCATGGCCGAAGCCATCCTTTTCTTATCAGTAAATCGAAAAGGGGGAAAACATGGTTAAATCGCGAGTGCTGGGGGAAGTGCGACGAATCACGCACGTGGAGATTGGATGCTGATGGAGATTCTCGAGTCTGGGAGGGAGTGTGCTTGTGTTCTCGGAGTTGACAGTAAGTCGAGCGGCGGTTATTAACTAGGGTTTGGGTTATCTGGAATGGTCGCGACGCTTTGGTGATGGATTCGAGATAGGGCATCGCAAGGCTAGGGTTTCAACTGGAAGTAGGGTTTGCTCGAAGTCGCGATGCACTCCGGCAGTGGTGGCGGCACGATTCGTGAAGGCTCGTAATCAAGCTGGGTTGGGTTTTGCGATCGAAATGGGAAGGGTTAGCGACCTAGTGTGTGTAGTGAGGTATCTTTTATTTTATTTTCAAATTTTTACTTAATTTATAAGCATATGTATACGTAGGTAGAAAAATAATAATAAATAAGAGACAGTGAGTATATTTTATTTTAAATTATTCCATTAAGTTTATTTATATACATATCACAGTAAGGTATCTTTTTTTTATAATTTAAATGCTTATACTTATAGGAAATATGATATAGATAAATTTGGATAACAGATAGGAATTTTGAATATTGAAAAGAAGTTATATAAATTAGATTTTAGATTTATATAAACGAGTTTTTAAGTGAATGAGTTTAAAGTAAATATATATGTAAATATATCTATTTAAAAATATATATACACATGTCTTTACTAACTAGTTATTGTTAATAATCTATGGTGAAGATATTAACTTCATTGAATTCTCTTAGGTACTAAAAATATTTTATAAAGAGGAAATCATCTTAAAAAAATAAATTTTTAGTTTAAACCAAATTTTTAGTTTAAAATTTATTTAGGGGTTGGCTAAAATCATATAATGGATAATAAATCGTTTGACTAGTTCAAGTATTAATAAATCATAAAACATTGTTATACAAGGTTCAAATACCGTGCGAAAAACAAGTCATGGTGGAGTGGATTGCAAATAATAGCAAAGGTGAGTTGATCTCACTTAGTTAAATTTAAATTTAAATGATTAAATTTAAATACTTGTTTGTATGATTGAATTGATTGTTGTGTTATATAGTAGTATACACTACACCTTGAAATGATTGATTTCCCTCATTTTATAGTGAAGATATCTTATATTGTGCTAACGTCTGTGGATGCAGGGAAAACAGGTTGGAGGGATCCAACTGGATCCCTCAACATTTATTATTTAATATCCTCTGAGGTGATTATTTGATATTCTATGATGAATTATATTAGAATATTGTATGCTATGGTTCGATTGGATATAACTGGGCATAGTGAATTACCAAATATATATATATATATATATATATATATATATATTAGATTCTGGAAAGAAAATAAAAGAAGTAAATTTGTAAGTAAAATAATTATAGAAATTTGAATAAAATTTAAGAATGAATTGGGAAAGAAATAATGTGCCCTTTAAAATTCTAGTAAATAAATCTTGAGTATAGAAAGGAAATTTTGAATAAATAGGGAATTAATGAATTTTAAAAATTCAATGTTATTATTTAAAAAGAACAAAACATTTATTTGAAATTTAAGATTTAAAATATTGGAAAGAATAAAGAAGACATTGGGATAAGATCTAGAATTTGTATATTTCAGTTAAAGATTTAAAATCAAACGGAAATTAATAACATTAATAATAAAACACATAATTAATGAATTTTGAAGGAATTGAGTAAGTAAGGAGATTTAATTCAAGTAGTATAAATTGGGAATCAATTTGGAAAATTGATTTAAGTGATTGAAGTTGGAATTCTCCCTGGATAACCAAGTACGTTTTCAAAGTAAATTTTTAGATATACGTTAAAAGGTTAAAAGTTGTTTTAAAAAGCAAGTTTTGGAAAATTTCTTATTTCTAATATTTAAACCCTAAGTAAGTATTTTCTCCTAATTTATTATATTGGTAATTATTTAAAGAATGACTTAATATTATGTTTTTAAAAGTATAAATCTAGTTTTATATTTATGAAGTAACCTTATTTTCAAATATTCATATAGTATGGTATTTTTAATAAATTATTGATGTAGTTTTAACTTAAATATTTTAAAGAATATTTCAAAGTAAAGTGTTTTAAATTATTTTAGAAATCTAACTTTGTGCTTGGTGATTTCAGAGGAGATAGAAAATATTTGGGAAAGTTTATTCTGAAAAGAAGGATGGTTTTGAAACTGTTTTCAAAGGATTGAAAATAGAAATATATCTTGTGAAGATATTTTGAGGTTAATAAATAATTTGGGAAATTATTTATTGTTTGATGGTTGTTTGTGAATATTAATTGATAGTTAAACAACCGACTATCAATATCGGCCAAATGCGTTGATCGTTTCGAAGAGTCCGGGATCGAGATTTATTTCTCGAAAACCACTTCAATCCGGTTTGTACGTTTCGTGAAAAATGATTTTTGGATTCAAAGATGGAGCAGTGAAGTGCAAGGCCTAGTCGCTACTAATCCTGAGGATATTTCCAAAATGGATGTAGTAGGAATAGTGCCTTCGGTTCTGTTCGAACCCGGGACGGACTTGTATGGATGAATGCTTACGAAAACATCGTCAGGTGGACGATGGGCATTCTAAGGGATATATTCTAAAAAGGTAACGCTTAGCCTCAAGCCTCATCAAATGGGAATGGCTGAAAATCAGGGGTTATGCAGCAAGGCTTCGTGGGTAGCCCCACTGGAGGGTGAGGTCATCCCTGTCTAGATGTCCCTTTTTTTTCGGCTTAGTGGGCGGTTGCTGATCCCAACCGCGGGGTGATCTTGCTCGGAACTGTCTAGTAAGGTATGGTTCCGGTCTTGTGTTGCAGGGGAGTTAGGGTGGCTCCTCGGTACGCTGATCTAGACCAGGTACTGTGACAGGTGGTACCCCAGTGCCTAGCCATTAGTTGGAATCTATTTTCCCTACGCGCCCGTACGGTTTTGATTGTGCCCAACTATTGCTGAAACGTGAGAAGAAAGCATTTCAGCTAGATTCTATTTACTTTCTAACACTATTATAATATCAGAGGATTTCTATAAAAATTGTTTTAGCTATCGTAAGGTAAAAACCCGACATGTTTATTTGTGGCGTAGTCTTACGAGATGCTTTTGTTTTCAAAGGATTTTTGAAACTTTAATAATCAATTGGGTGTGATTTTCTCACGCTGGTATTCCAGACTGACTCGGGTGTTATTTAACTGTAATGCTCGGGTCAGACCGAGTATTATAGGGTACAGGACATGATGCTGTGGAGCTCAGGGGACGAGCTGGATGACGATACGTACTCTCGTACTTGTTTATATATATATATATATATATATATATATATATATATATATATCGCTGTTTGAGTTGTTGTGTATCATGAGTTATTGTGTATCCATTGTATGATATTGATGTTGAGCTGTGATTGATGTACTCTGATGATGTAATATATAAACAGAGATATTTGATTTTTGAGTAAAATTATTTATTATCTATTATATTTTATTCCGCTGCGATGGTTAGATTCTGATATTGTTTTCTATTTTATTCTTCTACCTCTTCTTCTTTAACCCAAATGGTTCGTATTTCTGTACAACTTGAGTTGATTTAGATAGAATAGTGTTGACTCAAGGGGTACGGATTTGCGGGTCGTTACACTTGGTATCAGAGCTTAGGTTGGTGATAACCTTGGCTCTGGTGGGAATTACTCATAAAATAGAGTCCGTAGTACTCTATAATGAGTTTGAGGGTATTAATAGATATGAGCGCGTATTTGTTAGTGAATATAAATTGTTTTAATATTGTGTTAATTGGTTTATTGAGTAGCATATGAACCTTCGTCGGCACAGTCTGCGCAACTGTATCGAAGGGGTTTCTAAACACTTGAATAGAACAATCGACACGGTATTGTTTTAAATGTGGGTAAATAAAATAATTTTACCAAAAAAATATATATTTTCGATATAAAGGAATTTTTGTAAACTATTTAGCTAATATGTGGATGCTTGGATGTTAGAAATGATAATATTAAATTATTATCATCGTTGTGTAAAAATTTGACTAGAAATTGAAAATATAACCAAAGTTTAAAGAGAATAAATTCATTATAAAATGAAATTTATAAATATGAATTATAAATGAAAATATAAATTGAAATAAAATCAAATGATAAGTTGTATAAGCCTAATTTATACAAATGCATTATAGTTAAAATTTGAATTAAAACAGAATTTGGAACTTTAAAACCCCGGAGATTTTGGAAATCTTTTGAAGATAAATGGTAACATTGTTGTTTTGGGGGTATTTCTGAAAGGAAATTGTTTCAAACAGTTTTTAGGAAAGGATATAGCATTAAATTCACTTCAGTCGCTGGAAAATAACTTCGGTGATGACTGCAGCATCATCGATGTTCATTTTTGAGTTTCTAAGTGACAGATTGCTGCCAAATTTGATTTGTTCAGGAAAACCTGTTTGTTTTTTTTTTTGAAAATTTCAAAGGAAATTTGTTAGGAATAAAACCAGGGTTGGTTTAATTTTTGAGAATTTTGATTTTGAGATGTTGGATATTTCAAAATGATTGGAAACCAAAAGCCGGGAGTTTAAAAATCCTGATGAGATAGTTGTAAACTTATAAATCGAGATGATTTTTAAATCAGGAAGGGAATATAAGCTTTGAATGTTGGAATTTAAATTTAAAGAGAAGAGTTAAAAATGAAATTAACTTGGATGGGAAATAAAAATTTGACTGGATTGACATTAATTGGATAGGTTGAAAATAATATCCCGTTGTATTCGAATCAAGTTGAAATCAAATTGAGTTAAATAAATTTGAGTTAAAGTAAAATTGAATTAGGATGAGAATTCAATTGAATTAATGAATGGAATTAAATTCTTACCTGAATAAATGAAAAATAAATTGAATAAGGATTGGAATTGAAGTAAATAAATTAGAATAACTTATAAAAGAATCAGAATTAAATTCCATAGAATAAAATATGTTTGGGTTATAAATAAGAATAAGGCTTGAGTTAAAATAAAAGAAGAATATATTCAAGCCTATGATGAATGGAATTGTGTAAATTATAAGTGGAAGCTTATAAAATTGAAATGGAATGCAAAATCCAAAATAAATATTGTTTGATGAATTGAAAAATAAAATGAAAATCAAAACTTGAATTATAAAATAAATTGAACTAAGAAAATTTAATGAAGTGATATTTGGAATTAAAATCAAGTATCGAACTATAAATAGGAGAAAACTAATTTGTTAATAAATTGGTTAATAAAATGTTAAATAAAGCTGAATTGTGAATTAATAATGAAGATTGGAAATAAAACTCAAGTTATAAATCCAATTCGACTTGAATTGTTAGTGAAATGGATAGTAAATTCAGAACTTGAGTTATAAATTAAAAATTTAACTTGAAGAGTTAACAAATTAAATATAATTGGAAATGTGTCGAATAAAGGAAAATGAAATAGATTAAAATAGTAATGGTTAGAATTGCAAATAAAATCCAAATAAGTGGAAATAAATTGGAAACGGCCTTGTAATAAATTGAATGAGTGACTCTGGAAAGTTCAATTTTATAATAACCAATCAAATGAAATTGCAGGTTTAAAATGAAATTTAATTGAAATAGAATTGAGTTGAATAGAAAAGAAAATTTTACTTGAATTCAACTTAAAATTATGTTTAATAATAGTGGATTTGGATTTAAATCAAGTAAAAATGGATTTTAATTGAAATAAAATTCGGTGAGTTACCGATAATATTTAATGGAATGAAAATTCAAAATGGATTGAGAGGATAAACTAAATATATTTGTGATATCCCAGAAATTTTAGCAATATCAATTTAATAATCTGTATTTAAAATTAAATTGATTTGATAAAAATTTAATTAAAATTTACTTGATTTAATAATCCAATTAAATAAATGTGTAATTGATGAATTTTATCTTTTAAAAGCTAATAATTGTTTTCCTATTTATAGTGTATGTATATATATATTTATATATATATATTGTGAATGGATAAGTTTGATTTGAAGTTAAATGAACAAATAAAATCTTGTTTTTAAAATTCTAATATTCATTTGATAATTTGAAGTTTATTATTTTATTTAATAAATAACTAATTGGTTTAAAATACTTAAAGAAATTGTTTTAAATTGTATAATTGTATTTTAAACATAGTTTAAATTGTAATAAGATAAAACAAAAGTTTATTTTATATCTTTTTGAATATAGCTTAATAATTATAATTTGGAATTATTTAAAAATTTAAAATACCATTTAAACATTAAACATTAATGTATGTAATTAAGATAAATAAGATAAGAAATTTATAATTTCTTTTATAAATGATTTAATTTGGATAAATATGTTATTTTCAAATAATAGCAATAAATATATAAATATAGATAGATTTTAATAAAGCAATATTATTAATTTAAAATTTAAAAATATGTTAATATAAACTAGTTTAAATTGGATTTTTAAAATGTATAAATAGAATTTGGTTTTGAATTTATTTTGAATTCAAATGAATAAACATATTTAAATTTTGTAAGTGAGCTTTCATATTTTTATGATTTATTTTATTTCATTTTCTTTTAAAGGAAATGCATATACATTTACTTATGAAAATTTTATATACATAAGTATTAATAAATAAAGAAAGAGTTTTATTTACTTTTAAAATAAAATAAAAACAAATAAAATTCATTTATAAAACACATGTTATTATATTAAGATGTATAATGACAAGTGTTAAGATTCTAACCTCTTAAATACATATGTTAGCATAAGTTTGAGACAAGTGTCCTTTTCACTTTTGTTTTTCTTTTAATTTATAAATAAATCATTTTTTTCTTATAAAAGCATATTTCCTTCATTCCCATCTTTTTCTATTCTTCATTCTCCAAAGATAAATCTTAGCTGAAAACAAATTTGTTTTCAAACTTTCAAAAAAAAAATTTAAATCATGTTCAAAATCTGGTTTTTCAAATGCAATGCAACCCTTCCTCAAATTCAAAAATCTGGAAATCAAAAGCTCATGTCTGCATTTTTTTTGAAACCCTGTAAACCTTTTGTCTCACCTCTCTAACCAAATCCACATTCTACAATTTGTTTTCAAAATCAAACATGAAATTCATTTCCTTGAATCTGAGAATCAAATGAAAAGCCTGCAACCTGCAATTCCATTTAAAAAGAAAATTTAAAGCCTCTGGATTTCAACATTCTGGAAATCAAAAGCATGCTTGCCTGCATCCTTTAAACCGGAGGCCTGCATGCAAGTTTTAACAGCAAACACTCAGGATTAAAATCTGCAACTCAGTAATAATTAAAAGTAAAAGCATTCAGGTTGAAGTCTTTAAAAGCAAGGCACACTGGTTTTTAAATTCAAAACAAAAGCTCTGTTCTTCATGCTCAAGACAGGTGAGTAACATTCAAACTTTAAAGGTTTAAGTTTATGGTTATGTTGCATGTTAGTCTCTATAAAAAAAATGTACGTTTGTGAAAATATTTAAAATTTCTGTGTGCATGTATATGAATGCTTGGTGTGCATTACTGAGTGACCGTGTTCCCTCTTTTTTTTAGTTTCCAGGCTTAGATTTTCAGATCAAAATCTATAGCTCTTGATATAATCTTGTAAAAACGTTAAGTATTGAATAAAATTGGTTGTTGAAATCATGGTTGTAAGTTTAAAAATAGGATTTAAGTCAAAATAATTCACATTGTCTCTGGAATAGACAAACTTCAGTACAAATTCAGTATAGGTTTAATTTCTATCTTCAAGATTTATAGATTCAGGTACATGAATCAAAAGATAAAACTTAAAATTGATTTTTAAAACAAAAATTATGATTTTTAATAACGAGGTTTTAAAGCATTACTGTTTTTGCTGGAAACTGAAGTTTGAGTGAATTCAGAGGAATTCGATAGCTTAAGGGGTTATGATTCTTTCCGAAGGAAGAGATGTGATCAGCGACCTTGGGAAAATTGGTTGTAGTGATGTCAAATCACGGAGGAGGCGGTGGCGATCGATTAGTTTTTCTGAACCTATTTTTTAGGCACTGCTTTGATTGATTGGTGAGGAGACTACAGGTGACCGAGTGTCTTGATTTTTGGGAAGGCGGTAGTTTGGGTATGGGTGAAGAGTTGGACGGAGTTCCTAGGCCGTCGGTGACCGGAGGAGTGATGACGTGGGGTTTTCAGGTTTTGGGGGTAGAGTTTGCCTGTTGTTGCCAGGTTTGAATTGGGGGAAACTCGATTTCGTTTTCGAGTGAATTGGGTGGTTTTGATGTTAGCGAGGTGATGCAGGATTAGCGTCGACATGATAGCTGACTGGGTGGTGGCCGGAGGTGGCTACGGCCACCGTGCATATGCACGGTGAAGGAGTGTCAGGATATTGTTTTGGGTTGCTGTGTTTGGTACTCGGGTAATACTCAAGTAATAAGAATATTTGCTCGAAGTATGTAGGGTTTTTACTCGAAGCAGATGTATGATGTCCCGAGTAAATGTGAGTTACAGGTTTAAACCTGTAAGTGTTTTAATTTTTAAAACTGAAATTTAAAATGTAAAATAGAGATTTAAACCAATTTTAAATCAAGGTTTTAAAATCTGGATTCAAAGTCTAATTTGAATCTCAGTTTTGAAATAATGTAAGTTTTTGAAATTTAAATTGTTTTAAACAACTTTAAAATGTTAAATAGTTTTGAATTTAAAAATGAAGCTTTTAAATGTAAGTAGGTTTTAAATCTAAGTTTAATCTGGATTCAAATTCAAATCTGTATTTTAGTTTTGAAATAAAGGAAGTTGTTAAATTTAAATTGTTTAAAAACAACTTTGAATGTTAAAGTTAATTTAAATTATGGTTTGTATTTTAAAATGAATTTGGGTTTTTAAACTTCTTTATAAAATAAGAAAATCTTTAGCATAAGTTTTTAAAGGGGGTTTTTGAAATGTTTTTAAAACTTTATTTAAGTTAAGTTTGATTTCATTTTTAAAATTTAAATTTTAAATGTAATTTGAAAACAATTTTAAGTTAAATTGTTTTAAATTACTCTGTTAATGATGAAGTAATCATTAATAAGAAATGTTTTTTTAAAGTAAATTAAAGATTTAATGATCTTTGTTTCATTAAAATTAGTAAGATAATTTAAATAATTTAATTAATTAATTTGTTTAATTAATTAAGGATTTGAAATAAATTAATTAAGGTTAATTAAATTTGTAATTAATATTAATTAATTTAAGTTAATTACTTAAGAAAGGTAATTAAAAGAATTAAAGAAAAGTTAATAAAGATCATTAACTTGTGATTATTTATTAATTAATTAATGTAATTAATTTTGATAATGAATTGGATTAATTAATTTAATCAATTATGAAATTTAATTAAGTATGATTACTTTATGGAAATAATTAAAGATATTAATTACTCATTGTAATTAATTTATTGATTGGATTAGTTTAAATTAATTAATCAAGTTTAATTAATTTAGAATAGTCTTTAGATGGGTTGATGAGTAATCAGTGAAAAATAATTACTTAGAGAAGTAATTAAGATAAGTAAATTACTGAAGATAATTGATTGAAGTATGGTATTTTGGGATTAATTACGTTGTGTAATTAATGTGAAGATAATTTCTTTATGAAGTGATTAATAATTAATTACTTAATTTAATTAATTTAAGCATTTATTAATTAAGTTATTTGAAATAATTAAGTGATGTAATTAATTAAGAGTGATTAATTACTATTGAGATTAATCAAGATTGATTAATAAATATAATTAATTATTAAATGTAATTAATTTAGAAGTAACTAAGGAAGTAATTAATTAATGTAATTAATTAAGGACTAATGTAATTAATTATAATTAATTAATTAAAGAAGTAATTAAAGGTTAATTACTAATTTTGGTTAAGGATAATTAATCTGTAAAATTAATTAAAGATAATTACTTGAATGTAATTAAAGGATAATTAATCAAGGGTGATTAATTAAGGTGATTAATTTGAGGATAATGATTTAATTGATTGATAATCAATTAAGGGTTAAGTAAGCAAGTTTTAAATGGTGAAGTAATTAATTTAATTCATTTTAAATGAATTAAAGAATAAGTAACTAATTTAATTCACTTTAAATTAATTAGAAATAGAAGTAATTAATTTAATTCATTTTAAATTAATTATAGATGGTGTGATTATAGATCTTTGCTTATGAATGAATGATATGGTTTACCCTGAATGGTTTGAATCTCAGACATGAGATAAATAGTGTTGTGTGTTATGGATGCATTGGTTGCATTGTGATGATGATATAAGTATCTATTGGTGATGATAATATAGATTATTAATTTGTAATGATTACCTGTTTATGATAATATTGATTATATATTATGATGATATGAATTATCTATCTGTGTGTATATGGATAGTTAGATTGAATTGTTTTAAACTTAAAACAACTTGGACCTAAAAGACACGCTTTGGATTTCGATGAGACCGGGATCGGGTTTCCATATTTGGATATCCGAAAACCACATCGATTCCAATTAAACGTTAGGTCGTTAATCCAAGTGGAGCAAGTGAAGACTCGAGGTGTAAGGGCTGTACGTTAGTATAACTCTGTGGGTGATTCCGTAATGAGTTTGACGGAATAGTACTTATAGGTTCGAGATGGTGATTCAGAATGCAAGGGTTATCGTCATTAACTCCGAGGGTGATTCCAAAATGAGTGTAACGAGATAATGCCTTCGGTTTCGTTCGAACTCGGAACGAACTTGTATGGATTGAATGCTTTCAGAACATCGTCAGGTGGACGATGAGCATTCTAAGAGATGTGTTCTCTAAAGGTAATCGTAGCCTCAAGCCTCATCAACCGGGAATGGCTAAAACAGGGGAGGTGCAGCAAGGCTTCGTGGGTAGCTCCCACTGGAGAGCAAGATTGGTCCCTGTCTAGAGGTCCCTTTTTATTTCGACTGTGTGGGCGGTTGGTGGCGACAACTGCCGGGGTTGTCTTGTTCGGAACTGTTCAGTAAGGAACGGGTCTGGCCTTGTGTTGCAGGGGAGCGGGCGTACTCTTCGGTACGGTGATCTAGGCCACGTACTGTGACGGGCGGTACCCCGGTAGCCCTGCCATTGTATGGAATCCAAAATCCAATAAGTGCCAACGGTTTTGATTGTATTACCCACTTTTGTGGCTAGTAGCTGGAATTTAATAGATGTAACAATTTCGGCTATTTCATATTTATTTGAAACCCTAGACACTATTATAATATCATCGGATTTCCTATCAAATGTTTTGGTTAGCGTAAGGTAAAAACTTTTCCATGTTTATGTGTGGGAAGTCTTACGTGATACCCTTTCTTTTAAAAGGTTTTCAAAATTAAGCAACTTTAACCTGTTACTCACACCAGACCCATGTCTGACCCGGAGTTTATTTTTGTTTTTCATAAACTCTTGGGTACTCAAATTTTTACGAGTAGCCAAGGGATTCAGATTAGCTTTGACGAAATGTGGAGGAGCAAATGGAGAAGAAGGCTTCTGCGTTGTAGTTATATAGTAGTCCGCTGTGTTTGGTATCTCTGAGTTATTTGTGATGTTGTACTGTGTTGTAATAACTAGACAGGTGTTTATAACTGTCTAGTATGTGTTGTATTATCTGTGTAACTCTGATAGTTGTTGTATATCTATGTAATACTTTTGATTATTAATATAATTTATTCGTTCCGCTGTTTAGATTCTGAAGTGTTGTTTTCTTCTTCTTCTTCTCTTTCTTTCTCTTTCTATCCCTTTCTTTCTTATTAGCGATGCGACTTCCTGGAGTTTGGAAGTCGGGTCGTTACAAGTGGTATCAGAGCATTAGGTTGAGTGAATACCTAGGCTCTGGAGTGGTGTCTATCTTGAGAGAGCGTATTTGTATTTTTGATATATATCTAGATATATATATATATATATATATATATATATATATATATTTATTATTTCTACCTATCTGTTGGGTTACCTGTTCAGGTTTTTCCAATATAAGTTATAAAGGTAGATAAGGTAGTGGTGTGTGTAACACGATTACTACCATTGGTTGGAGTTTGAATGTTTGAGGTTGGAAGTGTATTTGTCGAGACTGTAGACCTAATACCGTCTCGAGTGAGTTGTGCAGTGGTGTAGAGATTTCATCGATCTCTGAAGGTAACCTGTTAAGGTTCAGAGTTCATCTTTGAAGATGGATGAGTTGAGTTTGGATCTGTCGTTTTGGCAAAAGTGTGTAATGGTATTTTGATACCTCAGGAAGTAGTAGCTGCGTGATGAGATGCAGTGAATATGGATGTTTCTGAAGATGTTTTCTTTGGAACAAGGTTAAGGAAGTATGTCTACTTCAGTGTTGTGGCTGAGTTCAGCAGGATGTGGTGGTTGGCTTTGAGGGCCGAGTTTCTCGAAGGACTTCAGATAAGGAAGTTTTTGGCATTGGTGTCAGCAGTGCATCTCGGAGTGTCTTTGTTGGCAAAAGTTGACTGGCTGAGTAGTTTCTGAAGAAGGAGTTCAGAAGCAGCAGAGTGGACCCGATACTTTATTGGATTGGCTAATTAAGAGTAAGCAGTTCTGTTTGGTAAAGAGAGAACAGTATTGTTTGGGAATTGGTCTGTATTGATCGCAAAAGTGATTTGCGATAGTTTGAGTGTTCTTTTGAGGTAATGAAGAATTTTTGGTTGTCTTCTGAGAAGTCGGAAGTTTGTCCACTTCTGAAGATTGAGTTTTCTTATCGACCGGATTCCAGGAGTGCTACCGGTGGATCAGCTAGCAGAAGTAGGATTTCTCGTAATAGAGTTTGGTGAAGCAGCTCAAGATAGATCAGAGTTGTGCAGCGGAAGCAGTTTGGGAGTATTTCTGTTTTGTCTTTTCTGGATAGAAGAAGTGAGTTTGTTCTTTTGATGTTTGAAGAGTAGAGTTGGTGATCTTGGTCTTGATTGACCTTGAAGAGATCATTGGGTTGGAATGTTTTTGGTTCTGTTTTTTTTTGGGGCATCGGCGAAGGTTAAGCTGATAGCCCAGGATCGTTAAAAGATTTTGTGGTTTAGGGACGAAGGAATTTGGATTCCAAAGTCGGAGTTTTGTTTTGGATCTCTTCTGTGTTTTGGTTGGATTGGTGTTTGGTTTTCAAGAGTTGAATTGCCAGTTTGGATAATTGGATTTATGAGTTTCACGTATCTCTGAGGGAGTAGTGTATGAGTTATCTCTAGTTGTGGAACCAGCTGTTTAAGAAGGTTTAGTGATTGAGTCAGACTCGTCTGTAGTCTGATATCTTGTCTAGCTCTATAGATCTAGATGAGTAGAAGCTCTGTAGCTTCGTAGTTTAGATTGTTTGTATTTTGTAGGGCGAGTATCCCGGTATATATATACTTGGGGAAACTCGTGGGAATTCATCCAGAATTTTTTCTGGATAATTAAATTTGTTTGATTTGATAAATTGGTTGCTATGGTTGTTAGCATATGATTGATATATGCTTGTGTTTAAATTTAAAATCTTAAATGATGTTATTAAATTACCTTTGCTTTAAAATTTCAGGGACGAAATTCTTTTAAGGGAGGAGGAATGTGATATCCCAGAAATTTTAGCAATATCAATTTAATAATCTGTATTTAAAATTAAATTGATTTGATAAAATTTTAATAAAAATTTACTTAATTTAATAATCCAATTAAATAAATGTGTAATTGATGAATTTTATCTTTTAAAAGCTAATAATTGTTTTCCTATTTATAATGTATGTATATATATTTATATATATATATTGTGAATGGATAAGTTTGATTTGAAGTTAAATAAACAAATAAAATCTTGTTTTTAAAATTCTAATATTCATTTGATAATTTGAAGATTATTATTTTATTTAATAAGTAACTAATTGGTTTAAAATACTTAAAGAAATTGTTTTAAATTGTATAATTGTATTTTAAACATAGTTCAAATTTTAATAAGATAAAACAAAAGTTTATTTTATATCCTTTTGAATATAGCTTAATAATTATAATTTGGAATTATTTAAAAATTTAAAATACCATTTAAACATTAAACATTAATGTATGTAATTAAGATAAATAAGATAAGAAATTTATAATTTCTTTTATAAATGATTTAAATTGGATAAATATGTTATTTTCAAATAATAGCAATAAATATATAAATATAGATAGATTTTAATAAAGCAATATTATTAATTTAAAATTTAAAAATATGTTAATATAAACTAGTTTAAATTGGATTTTTAAAATGTATAAATAGAATTTGGTTTTGAATTTATTTTGAATTCAAATGAATAAACATATTTAAATTTTGTAAGTGAGCTTTCATATTTTTATGATTTGTTTTATTTCATTTTCTTTTAAAGGAAATGCATATACATTTACTTATGAAAATTTTATATACATAAGTATTAATAAATAAAGAAAGAGTTTTATTTACTTTTAAAATAAAATAAAAACAAATAAAATTCATTTATAAAACACATGTTATTATATTAAGATGTATAATGACAAGTGTTAAGATTCTAACCTCTTAAATACATGTGTGAGCATAAGTTTGAGACAATCCTTTTCACTTTTGTTTTTCTTTTAATTTATAAATAAATCATTTTTATCTTATAAAAGCATATTTCCTTCATTCCCATCTTTTTTTAATCTTCATTTTCCAAAGATAAATCTCAGCTGAAAACAAATTTGTTTTCAAACTCTCAAAAACAAAATTTAAATCATGTTTAAAATCTGGTTTTTCAAATGCAATGCAACCCTTCCTCAAATTCAAAAATCTGGAAATCAAAAGCTCATGTCTGCATTTTTTTTAGAACCCTGTAAACCTTTTGTCTCACCTCTCTAACCAAATCCACATCCTACAATTTGTTTTCAAAATCAAACCTGAAATTCATTTCCTTGAATCTGAGAATCAAATGAAAAGCCTGCAACCTGCAATTCCATTTAAAAAGAAAATTTAAAGCCTCTGGATTTCATCATTCTGGAAATCAAAAGCATGCTTGCCTGCATCCTTTAAACCAGAGGCCTGCATGCAAGTTTTAACAGCAAACACTCAGGATTAAAATCTGCAACTCAGTAATAATTAAAAGTAAAAGCATTCAGGTTGAAGTCTTTAAAAGCAAGGCACACTGGTTTTTAAATTCAAAACAAAAGCTCTGTTCTTCATGCTCAAGAAAGGTGAATAACATTCAAACTTTAAAGGTTTAAGTTTATGGTTATGTTGCATGTTAGTCTCTATAAAAAAAATGTATGTTTGTGAAAATATTTAAAATTTCTGTGTGCATGTATATGAATGCTTGGTGTGCATTACTGAGTTACTGTGTTCCCTCTGTTTTTTTTAGTTTCCAGGCTTAGATTTTCAAATCAAAATCTCTAGCTCTTGATATAATCTTGTAAAAACGTTAAGTATTGAATAAAATTGGTCGTTGAAATCATGGTTGTAAGTTTAAAAATAGGATTTAAGTCAAAATAATTCACATTGTCTCTGGAATAGACAAACTTCAGTACAAATTCAGTATAGGTTTAATTTCTATCTTCAAGATTTATAGATTCAGGTACATGAATCAAAAGATAAAACTTAAAATTGATTTTTAAAACAAAAATTATGATTTTTAATAACGGGGTTTTAAAGCATTACTGTTTTTGCTGGAAACTGAAGTTTGAGTGAATTCAGAGGAATTCGATAGCTTAAGGGGTTGTGATTCAAGGAAGAGATGTGATCAGCGACCTTGGGAAAATTGGTTGCAGTAATGTCGAATCACGGAAGAGGCGGTGGCGATCGATTAGTTTTTCTAAACCTAGTTTTTAGGCACTTCTTTGATTGATTGGTGAGGAGACTACAGGTGACCGAGTGTCTTGATTTTTGGGAAGGTGGTAGTTTGGGTATGGGTGAAGAGTTGGACGGAGTTCCTAGGCCGTCAGTGACCGGAGGAGTGATGACGTGGGGTTTTCTGGTTTTGGGGGTGGAATTTGCCTGTTGTTGCCAGGTTTGAATTGGGGGAACTCGATTTCGTTTTCGAGTGAATTGGGTGTTTTTGATTTTAGCGAGGTGATGCAGGGATTAGCGTCGACATGATAGCTGACTGGGTGGTGGCCGGAGTTGGCTACAGCCACCGTGCATATGCACGGTGAAGAAGGAGTGTCAGGATATTGTTTTGGGTTGCTGTGTTTGGTACTCGGGTAATACTCGAGTAATAAGAATATTTGCTCGAAGTATATAGGGTTTTTTACTCGAAGCAAATGTATGATGTCTCGAGTAAATGTGAGTTACAGGTTTAAACCTGTAAGTGTTTTAATTTTTAAAACTGAAATTTAAAATGTAAACTAGAGATTTGACCAATTTTAAATCTAGGTTTTAAAATCTGGATTCAAAGGCTAATTTGAATCTCAGTTTTGAAATAATGTAAGTTTTTGAAATTTAAATTGTTTTAAACAACTTTAAAATGTTAAATAGTTTTGAATTTAAAAATGAAGCTTTTAAATGTAAGTAGGTTTTAAATCTAAGTTTAATCTGGATTCAAATTCAAATCTGTATTTTAGTTTTGAAATAAAGGAAGTTGTTAAATTTAAATTGTTTAAAAACAATTTTGAATGTTAAAGTTAATTTAAATTATGGTTTGTACTTTAAAATGAATTTGGGTTTTTAAACTTCTTTATAAAATAAGAAATCTTTAGCATAAGTTTTTAAAGGGGGTTTTTGAAATGTTTTTAAAACTTTATTTATGTTAAGTTTGATTTCATTTTTAAATTTTAAATTTAAAATGTAATTTGAAAACAATTTTAAGTTAAATTGTTTTAAATTACTTTGTTAATGATTAAGTAATCATTAATAAGAAATGTTTTTTTAAAGTAAATTAAAGATTTAATGATCTTTGTTTCATTAAAATTAGTAAGATAATTTAAATAATTTAATTAATTAATTTGTTTAATTAATTAAGGATTTGAAATAAATTAATTAAGGTTAATAAAATTTGTAATTAATATTAATTAATTTAAGTTAATTACTTAAGAAAGGTAATTAAAAGAATTAAAGTAAAGTTAACAAAGATCATTAACTTGTGATTATTTATTAATTAATTAATGTAATTAATTTTGATAATTAATTGGATTAATTAATTTAAATAATCAATTATGAAATTTAATTAAGTATGATTACTTTATGGAAATAATTAAAGATATTAATTACTCATTTAATTAATTTATTAATTGGATTAGTTTAAATTAATTAATTAAGTTTAATTAATTTAGAATAGTCTTTAGATGGGTTGATGAGTAATCAGTGAAAAATAATTACTTAGAGAAGTAATTAAGATAAGTAAATTACTGAAGATAATTAATTGAAGTATGGTATTTTGGTATTAATTACGTTGTGTAATTAATGTGGAGATAATTTCTTTATGAAGTGATTAATAATTAATTACTTAATGTAATTAATTTAAGCATTTATTAATTAAGTTATTTGAAATAATTAAGTGATGTAATTAATTAAGAGTGATTAATTACTAATGAGATTAATCAAGGTTGATTAATAAATATAATTAATTATTAAATGTAATTAATTTAGAAGTAATTAAGGAAGTAATTAATTAATGTAATTAATTAATGACTAATGTAATTAATTATAATTAATTAATTAATGAAGTAATTAAAGGTTAATTACTAATTTTGGTTAAGGATAATTAATTTGTAAAATTAATTAAAGATAATTACTTGAATGTAATTAAAGGATAATTAATCAAGGGTGATTAATTAAGGTGATTAATTTGAGTATAATGATTTAATTGATTGATAATCAATTAAGGGTTAAGTAAGCAAGTTTTAAATGGTAAAGTAATTAATTTAATTCATTTTGAATCAATTAAAGAATAAGTAATTAATTTAATTCACTTTAAATTAATTAGAAATAGAAGTAATTAATTTAATTCATTTTAAATTAATTATAGATGGTGTGATTATAAATCTTTGCTTATGAATGAATGATATGGTTTACCCTGAATGGTTTGAATCTCAGACATGAGATAAATAGTGTTGTATGTTATGGATGCATTGGTTGCATTGTGATGATGATATAAGTATCTATTGGTGATGATAATATAGATTATCAATTTGTGATGATTACCTGTTTGTGATAATATTGATTATCTATTATGATGATATGAATTATCTATCTGTGTGTATATGGATAGTTAGATTGAATTGTTTTAAACTTAAAACAACTTGGACCTAAAAGACACGCTTTGGATTTCGATGAGACCGGGATCGGGTTTCCATATTTGAATATCCGAAAACCACATCGATTCCAATTAAATGTTAGGTCGTTAATCCAAGTGGAGCAAGTGAAGACTCGAGGTGTAAGGGCTATACGTCAGTATAACTCTGTGGGTGATTCCGTAATGAGTTTGACGAAATAGTACTTATAGGTTCGAGATGGTGATTCAGAGTGCAAGGGTTATCGTAATTAACTCTGAGGGTGATTCCAAAATGAGTGTAACGAGATAATGCCTTCGGTTTCGTTCGAACCCGGAACGAACTTGTATGGATTGAATGCTTTCAGAACATCGTCAGGTGAGCATTCTAAGAGATGTGTTCTCTAAAGGTAATAGTAGCCTCAAGCCTCATCAACCGGGAATGGCTAAAACAGGGGAGGTGCAGCAAGGTTCGTGGGTAGCTCCCACTGGAGAGCAAGATTGGTCCCTATCTAGAGGTCCCTTTTTATTTCGAATGTGTGGGCGGTTGGTCACGACAACTGACGGGGTTGTCTTGTTCAGAACTGTTCAGTAAGGAACGGGTCCGGCCTTGTGTTGCAGGGGAGCGGGCGTACTCCTCGGTACGGTGATCTAGGCCACGTACTGTGACGGGCGGTACCCCAGTAGCCCTGCCATTGTATGGAATCCAAAATCCAATAAGTGCCAACGGTTTTGATTGTATTACCCACTTTTGTGGCTAGTAGCTGGAATTTAATAGATGTAACAATTTCGGCTATTTCATATTTATTTGAAACCCTAGACACTATTATAATATTATCGGATTTCCTATCAAATGTTTTGGTTAGCGTAAGGTAAAAACTTTTCCATGTTTATGTGTGGGAAGTCTTACGTGATACCCTTTCTTTTAAAGGTTTTCAAAATTAAGCAACTTTAACCTGTTACTCACACCAGACCCATGTCTGACCCGGAGTTTATTTTTGTTTTTCATAAACTTTTGGGTACTTAAATTTTTACGAGTAGCCAAAGGATTCAGGTTAGCTTTGACGAAATGTGGAGGAGCAAATGGAGAAGAAGGCTTCTGCGTTGTAGTTATATAGTAGTCCACTGTGTTTGGTATCTCTGAGTTATTTGTGATGTTGTACTGTGTTGTAATAACTAGACAAGTGTTTATAACTGTTTAGTATGTGTTGTATTATCTGTGTAACTCTGATAGTTGTTGTATATCTATGTAATACTTTTTATTATTAATATAATTTATTCGTTCCGCTGTTTAGATTCTGAAGTGTTGTTTTCTTCTTCTTCTTCTCTTTCTTTCTCTTTCTATCCCTTTCTTTCTTATTAGCGATGCGACTTCCTGGAGTTTGAAAGTCGGGTCGTTACAATATTGAATAAATAAATGGATAGAATAAATAAGAATCAAATGAAAGATGGAAATATAACTTATTATAAAAAGAAGTGGAAATGAACTTAGTTTATTGACTTAAGTAAGTGTTGAATAAAAGCCGAACTTAAAATGAAGCGTGGTTTAAATGAGTTGAGAAATGGTTATTGAATAAAATAACCTGGATTGTGTCAAGCTAAATAAATGGTTATGAATGAATTAAAATAAAAGAGAAATTTAACTGGTAATGAAGATGAACCTAAGTTGTTAATGGTTTTGAATGAACTAGTTTGGTTAATAAAATAAAATGTAAGTGAATGGATTTAACTTTAAATGCAATAAAAATGAGAATATAAGGATTGTGAATAAATCCGAAATGGAATAGAATTAAGTGTAAGTTGAGTCGGAGTCAATTTAAATTGACTATAAAACTCAAGTGCTTATTTATTCACATAGATCTCGTCAAATTGCAAAGAATAAACTATTATTGGATGTAAATGAAAGTTATTAAAATGCCTTGGATGGATAGGAGTAAAATAAATTGATTTTGAGAATAATTGAATTAAGTATGAGTTCGGTTTGCTTAAAAATGAATTAAATATATGCGATTGAGTTTTAAACCATTCAAATTGATGAAGTTGTATATGAATGGATTGAAAACCATTCAAATTGAATGAAAATGGTTTATACATTAATAGGAATAGTGGAATTAGTATGAAAATTGTATAAGTTGCTTACGGAGAAATGTTTGGTGTGAATTTCTTTTAGAATTCATATGTTTTAACTATTGTAAATAAGTGAAATGTAGTTAAACTTCATTTATATGGCACTAACATGTTTAAATTGAGTAAGTACAGGTACCTGGAAGCCGTATGGCTGGATTTGGGTTGCATTAACTGCTAAATAAATAAGCTGCTTGCTTAAAATGCTAAATAAGGTATGCCTACGCAATAAAAATAGGAAATATGAACTGTTTTTGGTTTTTCCGACTGTGTCGGTCGATGTATATATATTTATCTCTTTTGTCAAATTGCAAAAGCTCCTCCGTACAAAGGAGACTCTGCCAAAAAATTTCGGAAATTTTGGGAGTTAGAAATTTTTTGGAAAATTGTGTTAACGACAAAACGGTTTAAAACTGGAAAGTTGAAATAAGTTAGTAAATGAAATTAATTAAAGTAATGACATGAATTAGTAATAAATGACAAATAAAATTTGTATATGCAGAATTAAAGATAAATTGAATTCATTTGGAAATGAAAGAATCGATTTGAATAGAAATAGATATAAACTAGAATAGTGAGGTGAAAATAAATATATGAGCATATAAAATGTTTATACTAACTTAAGAAGGGGTTGGTGAATTCTTGATTGGAAATTGATACTACAAATATAATTTAAGTTAATATTTGAATGAATAACTGACATTTTGTAAGGAAGTCGATAAAATGTTTTGGGATATTGTGATTGGATATTGGTGCTAAACAAGATATGCAGGTATTATAAAGGGAAAGAGAATTGGTTTTTGATTTCAAGAAGATAAAAATTTGAAATGCTCGACAATAAAGGTATGTATTTAAATTTGGTGTGAATTTGATTGGGAATTTGGATTGAGCCACTTGGCCTTTTGTTTTCTTCTTGAGATTTGGGAGGCCGCAGAGCCATTTTTGTAGTAGTACCGAGCTAGCCGTGCAAAGGAGACGCTGGCGAAATTTTTCGAAAATTTAGGGAGTTAGGAAAATTTTGAGAAAATTTCGATAATTCAAAATTTTCGAAATTTGGTTTTAAATTGAAATTTGAATGGTTAAACAAATGGTATAGTTTGAAACTAGGGAGAGGTTTGGAAAGTTAATAAGAATGATAATGGGTCTTTTATAAAAAGATAGTTGGTAAGATGTTGAATTGTTAGAAACTGTTTGGTTTTGGGAAAGGTAACGGGTTTTGGGCCATTCTTTCTAGTTAGTAATTTCGGGGACAAAATTCTTTTAAGGGGGGAGGAATGTGACAACCCGGAATTTTTGAGCATTTAAAATTGGAATATTTAATTGATTTTGAATATTCAATAGAGTAATTTTAACTTGAATTACGAATATCACAATTTATTTGATAATTAAATTATTAAATTAATCAATTTGAAGTTCGGTAAAATGTTGAATCGGGAGTTTTAAGCCTATTACAATAATTTGAAGGCTTGTAATATTTATATTACAAACACTAAAGATAATGGAAGTTTTAAAATTGAATTTAACAGTGATTTGTTCGGTTTTGAAATTTTATCGTTAAAATTGAACTTTAAAAATAGCCTTGTGAGGCACAATCTCGGAATTCGATGAAACCAGTTCCATTGGGTCCGTAATATTGAATTATTATCGGATTTCAAATTTCGTATTGATCGGAGCTGTTGTGTGAGCATATGAAATATAAACGCGCTGAAATTTAATAGATATTAATCTGATGAAATTTAATTTAAATAAATCGTTGAGCCTTCCTGTATACGCCTCCCCTTAACTTAAAATCGAAACTTTTTTCTTCCAAACGAAATCGAATGAAATCAGGCCGAACTTACTTTTTCGTTTAAAAATAAAATAAAATAAAATAAATAAGCATGGTCGAAGCCGTCCTTTTCTTATCAGTAAATCGAAAAGGGGGAAATCATGGTTAAATCGCGTGTTCTGGGGGAAGTGCGGCGAATCACGCACGTGGAGATTGGATGCTGATGGAGATTCTCGAGTCTGGGAGGGAGTGTGCTCGTGTTCTCGGAGTCGACAGTAAGTCGAGCGGCGGCTATTAACTAGGGTTTAGGTTATCTGGAATGGTCGCGACGCTTTGGTGATGGATTCGAGATAGGGCATCGCAAGGCTAGGGTTTCAACTGGAAGTAGGGTTTGCTCGAAGTCGCGATGCACTCCGGCAGTGGTGGCGGCATGATTCGTGAAGGCTCGTAATCAAGCTGGGTTAGGTTTTGCGATCGAAATGGGAAGGGTCAGCGACCCAGTGTGTATAGTGAGATATCTTTTATTTTATTTTCAAATTTTTATTTAATTTATAAGCATATGTATATGTAGGTAGAAAAATGATAATAAATAAGAGAAAGTGAGTATACTTTATTTTAAATTATGTCATTAAGTTTATTTATATACATATCACAGTAAGGTATCGTTTTTTTATGATTTAAATGCTTATACTTACAGGAAATAGGATATAGATAAATTTGGATAACAGATAGGAATTTTGAATATTGAAAAGAAGTTATATAAATTAGATTTTAGATTTATATAAACGAGTTTTTAAGTGAATGAGTTTAAAGTAAATATATATGTAAGCATATCTATTTAAAAATATATATACACATGTCTTTACTAACTAGTTATTGTTAATAATCTATGGTGAGGATATTAACTTCATTGAATTCTCTTAGGTACTAAAAATATTTTATAAAGAGGAAATCAGCTTAAAAAAATAAATTTTTAGTTCAAAACCAATTTTTAGTTTAAAATTGATTTAGGGGTTGGCTAAAATCATATAATGGATAATAAATCGTTTGATTAGTTCAAGTATTAATAAATTGTAAAACATTGTTATACAAGGTTTAAATACCGTGGGAAAAACAAGTCATGGTGGAGTGGATTGCAAATAATAGCAAAGGTGAGTTGATCTCACTCAATTAAATTTAAATTTAAATGATTAAATTTAAATACTTGTTTGTATGATTGAATTGATTGTTGTGTTATATAGTAGTATACACTACACCTTGAAATGATTCATTTCCCTCATTTTATAGTGAATATATCTTATATTGTGCTAACGTTTGTGGATGCAGGGAAAACAGGTTGGAGGGATCCAACTGGATCCCTCAACATTTATTATTTAATATCCTCTGTGGTGATTATTTGATATCATATGATGAATTATATTAGAATATTGTATGCTATGGTTCGATTGGATATAACTGGGTATAGTGAATTACCAAATACACACACACACACACACACACACACACAGATATATATATATATATATATATTGGATTCTGGAAAGGAAATAAAAGAAGTAAATTTGTAAGTAAAATAATTATAGAAATTTGAATAAAATTTAAGAATGAATTAGGAAAGAAATAACGTGCCCTTTAAAATTCTAGTAAATAAATCTTCAGTATAGAAAGGAAATTTTGAATAAATAGGGAATTAATGAATTTTAAAAATTCAATGTTATTATTTAAAAAGAACAAAACATTTATTTGAAATTTAAGATTTAAAATATTGGAAAGAATAAAGAAGACATTGGGATAAGATCTGGAATTTGTATATTTCAGTTAAATATTTAAAATCAAACGGAAATTAATAACATTAATAATAAAACACATAATTAATGAATTTTGAAGGAATTGAGTAAGTAAGGAGATTTAATTCAAGTTGTATAAATTGGGAATCAATTTGGAAAATTGATTTAAGTGATTGAAGTTGGAATTCTCCCTGGATAACCAAGTACGTTTTCAAAGTAAATTTTTAAATATAAGTTAAAAGATTAAAAGTTGTTTTAAAAAGCAAGTTTTGGAAAATTTCTTATTTCTAATATTTAAATCCTAAAGTAAGTATTTTCTCCTAATTTATTATATTGGTAATTATTTAAAGAATGACTTAATATTATGTTTTTAAAAGTATAAATCTAGTTTTATATTTATGAAGTAACCTTATTTTCAAATATTCATATAGTATGGTATTTTGAATAAATTATTGATATAGTTTTAACTTAAATGTTTTAAAGTATATTTCAAAGTAAAGTGTTTTAAATTATTTTAGAAATCTAACTTTGTGCTTGGTGATTTCAGAGGGGATAAAAAATGTTTAGGAAAGTTTATTCTGAAAAGAATGATGGTTTTGAAACTGTTTTCAAAGGATTGAAAATAGAAATATATCTTGTGAAGATATTTTGAGGTTAATAAATAATTTGGGAAATTATTTATTGTTTGATGGTTTTTTGTGAATATTAATTGATAGTTAAATAACCGACTATCAATATTGGCCAAATGCGTTGATCGTTTCGAAGAGCCCGGGATCGAGATTTATTTCTCGAAAACCACTTCGATCCGGTTTGTACCTTTCGTGAAAAACGATTTTTGGATTCGAAGATGGAGCAGTGAAGTGCAAGGGCTAGTCACTACTAATCCTGAGGATATTTCCAAAATGGATGTAGTAGGAATAGTGCCTTCGGTTCTGTTCGAACCCGGGACGGACTTGTATGATGAATGCTTACGAAAACATCGTCAGGTGGACGATGGGCATTCTAAGGGATATATTCTAAAAAGGTAACGCTTAGCCTCAAGCCTCATCAAATGGGAATGGCCGAAAATCAGGGGTTATGCAGCAAGGCTTCGTGGGTAGCCCCCACTGGAGGGTGAGGTCATCCCTGTCTAGATGTCCCTTTTATTTCGGCTTAGTGGGCGGTTGCTGATCCCAACCGCGGGGTGATCTTGCTCAGAACTATCCAGTAGGGGATGGTTCCGGTCTTGTGTTGCAGTGGAGTTAGGGTGGCTCCTCGGTACGCTGATCTAGACCAGGTACTGTGACAGGTGGTACCCCAGTGCCTAGCCATTAGTTGGAATCAATTTTCCCTACGCGCCCGTACGGTTTTCATTGTGCCCAACTATTGCTGAAATGTGAGATGCAAGCATTTCAGCTAGATTCTATTTACTTTCTATAGACACTATTATAATATCAGAGGATTTCTATAAAAATTGTTTTAGCTATCGTAAGGTAAAAACCCGACATGTTTATTTGTGGCGTGGTCTTACGAGATACTTTTGTTTTCAAAGGATTTTTGAAACTTTAATAATCAATTGGGTGTGATTTTTTCACGCTGGTATTCCTGACTGACTCGGATGTTATTTAACTGTAATGCTCGGGTTAGACCGAGTAATATAGGATACAGGACATGATGCTGTGGAGCTCAGGGGACGAGCTGGATGATGATACGTACTCTCGTACTTGTTTATATATATATATATATATATCACTGTTTGAGTTGTTGTGTATCATGAGTTGTTGTGTATCCATTGTATGATATTGATGTTGAGCTGTGATTGATGTACTCTGATGATGTAATATATAAACAGAGATATTTGATTTTTGAGTAAAATTATTTATTATCTATTATATTTTATTCCGCTGCAATGGTTAGATTCTGTTGTTGTTTTCTATTTTCTTCTTCTACCGCTTCTTCTTTAACCCAAATGGTTCGTATTTCTGTACAACTTGAGTTGATTTAGATAGAATAGTGTTGACTCAAGGGGTACGGATTTGTGGGTCGTTACATAAATTGAAATTGAAATTTTGGTTTAATTTAATAAATTTGTAAATGTATAGAATTAAAGGATGATTGCAAATGTATGATTTCAAAATGTTCTGATTTTTAAAGTGTAATGATTTCAATGTTTTGGTTTCGAAAGAGTTATAACTTTGAAAGTATAAACTATTTTGAAAAGTGATGTTTGGAATGGAAATGATATTGTTTTTGAAATATATATAGTTTTGAAATAAAAATGATTTTGGGTTTTCGAAGTATAAACTATCTTTGAAATGATATTTCGATATATTGAAATGATTTGAAAAGGAAGTTTTGAAAGGATATGCTATATTGATATATTGAAATGGTTTGGAAATGATTTAAATCTTTATTTTGATAAAGATTGGATTTGAAATGATATTTTATTTCGAAGTATAAATTATTATATTTTTAAATTATAACTACGGGTTATAATAATGATTGGTTGGCAAAGAGATCGGGATCGGATATCTGGCATACTCTCTGTTGATACCGAAAACCACTTTGACAACCGTGTACGTGGTGGAGATTCCAGAATGAAGTAGGATGGTGGCGACGTTCTTGAGGTATATTACGTGAACCCAACTCCCGTGAGTTGGCATAAGGTGGCTAAAATAGGAGCGATCTCGGGCCAAGTGAGGTCGTTCCTCCGTTCGGACACATTCCTTCGATACTATACTCTTACTTGTGATTGATTAGATGGCCATCCTTCGATTTTTGTTTGGAGTGTGTTCCGAGGTGGGCGTATGTGGCTGCTGCGTTACCACCAGCCCGTGTGCGTAATTGGTATATCTACCCTGGCATTGCCTTGTGTGCCCTGTCACCTACCATACCGAGCCTTTACTACGAGTTTGTTTTTCTCCCATAGCCCGTGTGGTATCCTCTGAAAATCACCCGGTGTGAAGATGTCATGATATTGGATGGACTGCTGGGACTATTATGTGTGAAGGGTGATATGGGTAGCCTGGAACGCTATTTATAGTAAGTTTATTTTACTGTAGACATTATTATAATAGCGCAATATTACTACATAGTAAATAGTTTAACGGATCCTTAGAGGA
The DNA here is from genome assembly GCA_030765085.1 of Allium cepa. Lineage (NCBI taxonomy): Eukaryota > Viridiplantae > Streptophyta > Magnoliopsida > Asparagales > Amaryllidaceae > Allium > Allium cepa. The sequence continues at coordinate 381,040,593 of CM060932.1, forward strand.
TGGGCGGTCCCATGCATCCTTTAAGTTACTTGCACTTTATTACAGTTCACTTGAGTTGGTTTACATTATATAAGTATATATTGTCCTGACTCGAGTGTTTGTATTTTATTTACGCTCGGGTCTGCCTGAGTTATTCACAGATTTGGATTCCACTTTCTGGAGATTGGAATCACTGGAGATCATCTGCTTATCTAGTTTTATCTATTCCAGTTCTGTTGTTCTATTCAGCTTGTACTTGGTTATCATCTTGAGACTTCTGTTGTACTTTATTTATTCTTTTGTATTTTATTTAACTCTGATATATTTTCATAGTAGCTTCATGAAATACTATCTCTTTTACTTCCGCTGCATTTCTTACTCTGTGTCTGTGTTTTGTGATTTTTATTTACTGTATGTCCTGAGATTTGCCAAATTTTATTTACAACGCGGTATTTTGAGCAATTCAAGTCCGGCATGTGTGGATGCGAATGATTGAAAATACCTGGTCGTTACAGTCTCCAGTTTCCAACCAACATGTAGGTGATTTGCATAGCCTTCCATACAAGACTTCAAAACGCGCCATTCCTATACTAGTCTGATAATTATTATTATAAGAAAACTCAACCAAATGCGGGTGATCCTCCCAAGATCCACCAAAGTCCAACACACATGCTCTAAAAAAATCCTCGAGCACCTTATCGGATCTATATATCCGCCCATCTATCCATAGGTGATATGCGGTACTTATCTTGAGCTTAGTGCCTAACACATCCTGTAAACTCCCCTAAAATTCGCTAGTCAATAAAGCATCTCTGTAGCTGACTGTGCTATTAGGAACTCCATGAAGTCTAACTATGTTCCTCATGAACAATTTCGCCAAAACAGATGCCCTCTTGGTCGATTTTAATGGAATGAAACAGGCACTCTTGGTCAACCTGCCCACAATAACCGATATAGTCTCATTCCTCTCCTTGACCTTGGCAACTCATCTATAAAATCCATGGATATCGTATCCTATTTCCAAATTAGAATATCTAGAGGTAGAAGTTACCCACTCGGCTTCTGATGTTCGGCCTTCACTTGTTGACAGTTTACACATTTTCTAACCCACAAGCCAACATCCCTCTTCATGCCTTTCCAATAGAAGATCCTCTTGATATCTTGATACTTCTTGGTCCCTCTAGGATGAATCGTAAACTTGGATCGATGACATTGCTCAAGAACTTCTCTTCTTAAGTTCTCCACATCTAGAACACATACCCATCCCTTCTTTTCCAGCCATCCTCTCCGGTCAGGACAAAAATCTTTCATATCATTGTTCTCAGTTCCAACCTCAAGCCTTTTGATCCTCTAAGCTAATATTGGATCCTCCTTCTACTTAGAAGCAATTCTCTCAATCAACACTGGTCGAACTTCTAAATAGGAAAACATGGCGGTACTCTGACTAGAACTAGCGACCGATCTTAACAACACCACAACTGGCCAAAGCTTCTAGATCCTTCCATTCTGCCAACATAGCCAATGCCACATTCTGATGTCTTCTGTTGAGAGCATCCCTACCTTATTGCCTTTCCCAGGTGTATACTCTATACCAAAATCATAAGCGGCCAAATATTCCAGTCACCTCTGTTGTCTCATGTTCAACTCTTTCTAAGAGAATAAGTATCTTAAAGGCTTATGATCATACAACTCAAATCTCTCCCCCAAGAGATATTGCCTCCAAATATGCAAGGCAAATCACCGCAGCTAACTCCAAATCATGAGTAGGATATCTTACGTCATGCGGTCTAAGCTGTCCAGATGCGTAAGTAATAACATTGCCATTTTGCATCAACACTGCTCCCAATCTAGTCCAACACACATCCGTATATACTACCAATCCTTCGTATACATTTTGAACTACTAACACTGGAAAATTGGTCAACAAATTCTTTAACTTAAGGAATGCTTCCTCACATTTGTCAATCCAAACAAATGTCACTTCCTTCCTGGTAAGCTTAGTCAAAGGCGCTGCTATCCATGAGAAATCCTTGATGAATTTTCGGTAATAGCCAGCAAGTCCAAGAAAACTTCTGATCTTGGTCACCATTCTCTATTCTCTTCCAATTATAAAGACCGTAATAAATAATGGAATTGGACTGAAATTACGCCCAATTATAATTTGATTTGGACGAATTAACGATGATTATCATAGTTATAACTTGGAATTAGGACTAAATGAAGTAAAAAGTGAAAGGAGCTTATTTTCACACTTAGACCTTGGGTTAAGTAAAAAACATGATTATAACGTAGGTTATAATAAGAAAAAATAAGGCTTGGGATAAATTAATAAGCGTAGAAAGTAAAAAATGGTAATAAAGGATTGTTTAAATAATTTATCTAAGTTAATAAGAAAAAAAATGAAAGTAGGACCTGTATCAAATAGCATTCTCTAGGGCACGCTTATGCTAAGAACGATAGTAATTGGTCAAATAGAAGTCCAAATCATGGGGATTTGAAAAAGGGGCGCAACTAGATATTATTTGGATGAAGGGCTAGTACCAACAGCATTTTTCCAATTTTTCTATGGACGCACGGTGATCTTGCATTAGCCTGAAGTGATATGATGGGCATGCTACGTTGTATGTTAGAGGTAATAAGAAAACCCAATAGGTGGAGCAAAAGATAGCATGGGCGGGTTGGTAGTTACGCGTGCGACTTCCATTCGCGTGCTCAGTAATAGCTATGATTCCATGCGCTTAGTATGGTGTCTTGGTAGATGCCATTGCCTTCTGTGTAGGGAGCTATATATGTCATTCAGATCCACAGTAGTTTCTCCGAGGATCTTTCATAGATACCAATGGCTGCTGTGTAGGGAGTTATATAGCGGCTGGTCCACAAAAAGGTCTACAGATTAGTAGGCCGATCAAAAAAGGGTAGAATTAGGGTTACATCCTAATTACAGGATTAGGAATTCAGCCTACAAGTGTAAGCAATCGAAGTTAACCTATCTCGAGCAATATTTAATCGTATTTACTACCAGTTTATCTCTTTCCCATTTTCTTTGTTATCCTTATTTATGCTAGAACTGTTATAGAGTCTATTACATTTATCTTGCTTAAAGACTATAGTAATTACTATCATTCACCAGACTTTTAGTCGGATCCACTCCTCTATTTCCCCCTTTTCCCCCTTAGGCAATCAAAGAAGAAGCTAGTACGCTGCTGCAACTTGGAGTTCTTCTTGTAGGAGACTTCTTCTATTTACTTCTTTTATTTTCAGCTGTTGTTCTTGCATGCACTTGTTTATTTATGAGGGATATTACATACTCTGATTTTGAGATAATGAAGTTTTATTTCATAAGATACTATGAGTTTTGAATGTTTTATTTGGCATTTGACTTATTTAAGAATTAATTCTGAAGCTTTGTTCTAATTAAATATTTATTTAGTTTCCACTGTTTTTACCTATTTTTGTCTTGTGAATCTTAGTCTCTGTTAGTTTTAATTATACGTACAATGCACCATGCCTTTTAATGAGTCCTTTTTGTGTATATTAAGAGGTGTAGGGTGTTTCACTCCTACCTTTTAATACTTTGAAATCTACCTTTTGAAATCTTTCGATTGTAGTAAGTATTAGTATTCAACCTTTAGAAGCTTTGCTTCGAAACCAGTTGAAAGTACCTCTTTCGACACCAATGGAAGTAACCCTTTCGAAAACATTGAAAGTCCTCGTTTCGAAAGCATTGAGTTTATACTTAAAACATTATTCGGATCAAAGTGAATATAGGCAAAAGCAACGCTTTCGAAACTATCCTTTTTCATTTAAAAATATTGACGAAAACCTGATGGCGTCGACAACATTTCTTTCGAAAGCATAAAACATCAGGGTAAAATATTGGAAGGTTGGCATCGAAATCCCTTTCGAAACCATCACCTTTGAAACCTCTAACCCCTTTCAAATTCTATAGGAAGCGGCATAAACTTTATAAAATAATGTACCCTTTCGACTGCATGGATATCTTCAACACCTCCAAAAGGTTAAAGAACGACAGCAGGGTTTCGACTAGATCGAAACCCGTTCTTTCAAATCAATCTTTTACAAACAAAAGAACCCAGTCGAAAGCAATCTTAAGTTAATGGAAACCCTTTCGAACCTTTTTAAATCTTCCTTCAAAACCAAATGGTTCGACCTTGTCAAAGGCTAACTCAAAACAAAGGCAAGCGCGTTTGCTTTTTAAAAACATTCTAAGATTTCGACTCCTTTGGAAGCTATGCTTTCGATACCTAACCTTCCGCCTTCCTCCATCCGCTACGTACCATCTTGTGATACCTTGTGTATTGGTTTTAGCATGGTAGGTTTCGACTAAGATAAAGGCGGAAACATCCATGTCGAAAGGTGCTTTCCAAAGCAAGCAGAACCACTTTTCTGAATAAACTAGGTTTTATGCTGTTAGCACCAGAATTGGTCACTAACACCCTTAAGAGAGATTTTGTAAAGAGATTAATGAAGAAAGTAAAGTTAAACAGAGAACAGTACGTAAATTTAAATGCAGAAAAAATAAACATCAGATTTATAGTGGTTCGGCGTGATTGGCTACGTCCACTTTGAGGTAGATCTTTATTGCTTTTCTTGATAATTGATTACAGATACAATCCGTACATCAATTACTTAAATACAATTGCTAAGCAAAAAAGATAAGTCTAGAATGAGGCTTGAATGCAGCAAAGTCTCCTCGGTGTTCTCGAAAAAAGGTCATTTTCACTGTGCCCCTGCCTCTCTATTTATAGACGAAGATGGGTTGGACTTCTCTGGTGGGCCCGGTAGCTAAATATCTCGGCCCAAGAAGAGTGAGTTATGTGTGCCGATCCATAGATGCCGAACAAAAAAATGCCGACGAAGTGATGTGTTGAGTGGAGAGTATATGCCGACCAATAATCGAAGCCGATCTAGATTGGATGAATGCCGAACACTTCTAGATGCCAAACAATCTTGAATGCTGAACAAGGCATGAATGCCGAACACCTCTATATGCCGACCGATCTCGAATGCCGAACAGGGCATGAATGCCGAACACCTCTGGATGCCGAACAATCTCGAAGCCGATCGAGATTTATGCCGAATGGGGTTGGGTGCTGAACAAGGTCTGGATGCCGAGCAATATGGAATGCCGAACGACTCTGCCATGCCGAACGTCCATAGATGCCGAACGGAACTTAAAACGACTCTGCCATGCCGAACGTCCATAGATGCCGAACGAAACTTAATGCCGAACGATATGCAATACCGAATGGCTCTCTATGCTGAATGCTCTTGAATGCCGAACGTCCCTGGAAGCCAATCGAACTTGAATGCCGAACGAACCATTTGTGCCGAACGAACCTGGAAGCCGACCAAGTATGTTGTGCCGAACGCTCGGGATGCCGAACAGTATGCAAATGCCGAGTGCCTAGTTGCCTGGTCAAATCTCCAGGTAACACTTGCCCCCAAAGTGCATCACGTGATGCGTTTTGAATCGAGAGTCCTTCGTGCTTATCTTCGAGCCTTGGCTTATTCTTCTTGATAATATCTTTTCTCGAATTCCAGGTGAGGCGATGTATGCCGAACAACATAGCCGAAGCCGAGCACCCTGGATGCCGAACAATATAGCAGATGCCGAACAATGTCGTTTTGACCGGTTCTACTGGTCATTGTCTCTTCGACTTCCCCTTCTTCCCTATATAGGCCGGCATTCTCCTTCTTCTTCGCTTTTTCACTTTTTACCTCCGTGATTTTCCAAGAACACGTAACTTACCTCCCTTATGTTTCATTCACCTCTTCGATCCTCCCTTCCTACCCGGAATCCACCATGCCCTTCCTATAGCTCCTTCCCAAGTTAAGTTCGAACAACCTCCAATCCTGATCTCACAGAACCCCGAGCTCCCGCCGTACTCTTCGGTAGAACCTTTCGATCACTTTCTCAAACTATGAAGTACAACATATAACTCGAACTCGTGACTCCTCCATAGATCATAGAAAGTAGGGGCATGTGGATGAGGGTGATGAATTGAGGTTCGGACGCGTTCTAGGGCTGGAACTTAGTATGCTTTTAGGCGATTTCGAGGTGGATGGATTGGAGAATAGAAAGGTGGAAGATGCATTGTAGTGGCTCGGCATGATCTTTTGATGTCGAGTGATCCTATGGGAGCATAAGAGTGGAGTTAGAGATAAGGCCTATTGGTGTAGATTGACATGGCCATGGTTCGGCATGATCTCCCCATGTCGAACGAGGTTGGAGTGGAAAAACTAAAAGGAAGTGGGGAATAGACAGGATGCCGATCGATATTTTGGCCGAACAACAATTAGGCCGAATAGTCGTGAATGCCTATCGATATTTAGGCCGAAAGTGGGGAACAGACAGGATGCCGATCGATATTTTGGCCGAACAGCACTTAGGCCGAACGGTCATGAATGTCGATCGATATTTAGGCCGAAAGTGGCATTTAGGACTAACGTCATTTAGGCCAAACACCTATTCACCTCGCCTAATCATATGACAAAAACAAGGACAAGGACCTAAGAAAACTAGCATATCGAACTAATCTAGACTGATAAATTCCTAGTTCCAATAATTACAAGGCGGAACTTAAATCGATAAAAACAGATAAAAGCTTTTAACACGCAGTGCTAATGTCTGAGTCCAAAATCGAAAACATTGCAAGGCTGGCTTTCGGAGACGGTCAGCGATGACGGTCTTCGAAGACGACAGTTCAAAGCTCAACTTCATATTATCAACTCTGTGACTTCTAATTTCTCAGCATTTAAACTTGAATGATCGCACTAGTTCACACACCACACGGGGGAATATTTATGCTGCTAAGTCTAACGCTGGTTATTTTTCAAGTATAGTTCAAACAGGTGCTTTGCTAGATTCAATCTTTATTAGAGATGTCTAGGAAATCTAGCTCCTCTACGATCTCTAACAAATCCGGGCCATCCTTTCGACAAGAAATCGTAGATACTTCAAATCCGTCAACTTCCCCTGCACATAACTTAGCTCCCGAAGCCCTGGTGGCAACAATTTTCTTGGACAACCCTGTCAATTTACAGGCTTCGAAGATCAATGACAGTACACTCCGTCGGATATGCTATGTCCACAGAATCTCCTTTGATGACATGCTAGTTCCATCGAGGCACGATCGTCTACACTTTCCTCCAGTCGGATACACAGGTTGTAATAAATTCATGTGCTAGGTTGGTAGTGTGCCATCGTTTCTTCGGGATGTGCTGCAATATATTGACATTTCCCCATCACAACTGCACCCGAACGGTCATGCATTCCTCTATGGTACTTGCATCCTCTTTATGAATGTCCTCTCTAGGCTTCTAACTCCGGACGATATCAGATACATATATTGCATCAACAAGCAGAGGGATAGCCCATCTTTCATGTTTCTCGAGCTGCATAATAAATGTCAAATCTTAACTTGGGCATGGACCAAGTTCTCCCTGTATAAACAGGAATGGTTTTATGTGCCTTGTCTTCCCGGCTTTGCGAGGAGATGGGTGAAAGGAAGTAAGTCTTTTTCTTGGACCGACACTCATGTTTGGTCGAAGCTGTACCTTTTCTAACTTCTTTCCATCTTTTCAGGTATCAATCCACGTCCCGAGGGTCGTGGATATTCTGAAGCCGTCGAAGCTGTTCGAGCCCTTCCTACCGAAGAACGGGACATCAAAACTCTCATTTCTAATGAGTCACTTACAAGGCTTGGACTGTTGGCGGAAAGCCGCCGGATAAGCCTCCCTCAGAGCGTTACCATAACCGGGCCTGCCTCTGGCAAAGGGAAAAAACAAGCTGAGTATTCAGCATATAACGCTCCCGACGCACTAGAAGAGGGGGAAATTAAGGAAATCGAAACACCCGAAGTACAAGATGAGAACGTTGGTCCCACTCAGGACCCGATAGTTGAAGTTCACAACATCGAAATGTCATCTTCCCCTTCGAATAGGAAAAAGAAATTGACGTGCAAGATAAGGAAGGAAAAGGTTGGCGGAACTTCTAAAGTTACCCTTATTCCCACAGAGAAAGAGGCTTCCTCACAGCATTTAGAAAGTTCTTTAAAAGGCCTATTGAACCTCTCCATACCTGATGATCAACACAATTATGATTTTGACGATCCACATAGGGAGAAAAGACTCCCATTGGTAAAGAAACTGGTCTATCGGGGGGAAACACTATGACACACACAAACACATGCATTTCATCTTGCATTTAAATTTCCGTCGTCACGCTACTTTTTGCTAATTCATTGTTATTTAAATTCTGTGTAGGTGACATGGGGCGTACACATGGAATTGATCGTCTCCGTGGGTCGTCTATCTTCCATCACTCTAGACGGGACTCGGGTCTCGGAAGACGTCGGGACAGAGATGGTGATGGCGATAGGGATTATCATTCCAGGGAATCATCATCTCGGAAGAAAACATATTATCAGCCTAAATACCACCAACATCCCTCTTATCACTCAGAGCAAAGCAAAGATAAGCACGACCATAAGGGGTCGCACTCCGATGTTACCCGTGATCAACACTCCGATTCCTCTACCACACGACAGTCCCGAGATCCTTACAGGAGAGCTGAACATTCAAAGCCGTCTCCTCCTGTTCCCACAATAGACCCAACAGTATAGGAGAGGCTGACCGAGCTTAAAGAAAAATTTCCAAAAATCTGCTTCGATGTCCTGAAGTTCCTCCCAGCGATCCATCATATTCCTAGAGATGTCAAACAGAGCGCTATTGCCTGCACCAACGACATCTATATTCAACATGACGCGTTCGTTCATCTTGCTGAGAAAGTGTCAGAAGTCTCAATAGAGCGTCAGTATGAGATAGATCGTCTGAAGCTTGAGGCCATTCACGACAAAGATATCATTAAAGCTCAGGACGAAGAGATTGCTTCTTATAAGTCTCAGCTTAAAGCCGCCCAGCGGAGCGCTAAAGATACCACCGAATCCGTAACTCGTCTGGAATCAACCCATAAAAAAGAAATCGACGAGGCAGTTCAACGTTATGGGGCCCTAGCTTTGGAGAAAGACTCGGTGAAAAAAGAAAGGGATGCATTCAACCTCCGAGTCAAAGAACTTGAGGAGAAACTCCGCAAAGAGAAGGAGGAGAAGACTACTGCCCAAGAAGAGTCGCAACGATATTGAGACGAGATCGTTGCCACACGGCTATAAAGGCGAAACTTGAGGATGAGCTTTCTAAAGTTGAGGCGCTAAAGAATGAAGCCCGTGAAGAGGGCAAAAAGATAGCATCTGCGGAGATCGACTCCCGTCTTGAGGCGGTTAAAGAAGAAGGTAAGGAAGAGGTCAAAAGCATGTTCGACCCGCTAATTGCAGAATTCAATGCCCGAGTTCTCATGCACCGGGACTTAACTTTTCTGGGCGAGGGCTATCTCAAATTTTTAGCCGAGGCATTGGAGACCTTAATAGAGATCAGGAAGGCCGAACATGGTACCGAGGAGGTCGATGAAGGTGCTTTGATAAAAGAATTTCACAAGGGAAACAAGCCTTCGGACCTGTCAGCGGCTAAAGCCCTTTACTGCAAAGGACCCCCTCAATGAAAGGGAAAGAGGTTATTGCCGGTCCATCCGGGATTGAGTCTCTAGCTCGTGTGCCTACTCAGCCAGCTGGTCGGCCGGTACTCAATCCCTTTGAGCAGCACATCAGCTATGACCCGGAGGACCCTGGCCTTAGCGTTCACATTTTGTCTCCTATTCTAGAGGGTGAGACCCCCTGACGGCTGAGAGCCAGTCGGAACCTGGTAGGCAACTCTTTTTCTTTAACATTCCCGGAGTTTTCGTTTTTCACCAGAAGCTATCGCATTCTAATACTTGTTTTTCGTGATTTTTTGCAGGCCGTTTTGATCTTGAGCCCACTCCGAGGAGCGATGTCGCCAAGAAGGTGAAGGAAAAAATGAGTGAAGCCACTCACGCAGGAGAGGCTCCCGGTCCAGATGCTCAGGTGATCGAAGCGCTTGATGAGGACAAATCTGAGACTTCCTCTCCCATCGATGGGAGTTATGAAGTTGAAATTACAGGTGCCTCTGAACACACATCCGAACTGAGCATGAAGGAGCAGCTTGAGAAAGAGAAGGAAAAGACGGTCAAGATCAAGGTCGAACCTCAAGCTATGGACCTAGACGATCCTTTGAATAAGCCGTTGAAGGTCATCCTTTGAGGCGGCTCCAAATCCATGGAAGTTCTTCATACTTCTTCAGCTGTCGCTCCCCCGTCAAAGAAAGCTATCAAGGGTAAACGCACTGGGGAGGAGTCGTCTGGCAAAAAGTCGAAGAAGTAGTCTTCTCTCTCGTTCAATGAGAGTTAGTTTAGATTATGTAATTATTTTTTATTTTCGTAGTTCATGTAAATAAACTTATTTTTGATGAATAAAACTTAGTTTTTTTTGCCTCTCAGAGGACTATTGTTGTTTTGTTTTTTGCATAACCGTGGTCAAAACCCGAGCTACTGCGAGTTACATAAACTCCTCGATTCATCATCAAACAAGTTGACAATTTTTTGGCATTGCACATTCTTTATTCCATGCTCCGGGTACTTAGAATATTTTCCAGTCCGTATGCCAAGGGCTCGATGACTTCAAGTCATTTATATCTAGTCCGCCCTCAGAGGACTTGGACATTTAAGTCGTTTATACTCTGGTCCACACTCCGGGGACTCAGAGTACTCCAGTCCGCACTCTGGGGACTTAGAGATTTTGAGTCGTTTATACTCAGGTCCGCACTCCAGGGACTCAGGGTACTCCAGTCCGTAGTTTGGGGACTTGGACGTTTTTGTGTCGTTTATACTCTTCCGCACTCTGGGGACTCAGAGTACTCCAGTCCGCACTCTGGGGAGTTGGAGGTTTTGAGTAGTTTATACTCTGGTCCGCACTCTAGGGACTCAGAGTACTCCAGTCCGCACTCCGGGGACTTGGAGATTTTAAGTCGTTTATACTCTGGTCCGCACTCTGGGGACTCAGAGTACTCCAGTCCGCACTTCGGGGACTTGGAGATTTTAAGTCGTTTATACTCTGGTCCGCACTCCGGGGACTTAGAGTACTCCAATCCGCACTCCGAGGACTTGGAGATTTTGAGTCGTTTATACTCGAATCCGCACTCCGGGGACTTAGAGTACCCCGGTCCGCACTCAGGGGACTTGGAGATTTTAGTTGTTTATACTCTAGGTCCGCACTCCAGGGACTTAGAGTACTTCAGTCCGCACTCTGGGGGCTTAAAGATTTTGAGTCGTTTATACTCGAATCCGCACTTCGGGGACTTAGAGTACTCCGGTCCTCACTCAGGGGACTTGGAGTTTTTAGTCGATTATACTCTGGTCCGCACTCCGGGGACTTAGAGTACTCCAGTCCGCACTCTGGGGACTTGGAGATTTTGAGTCGTTTGTACTCGAATCCGCACTCCGAGGACTTAGAGTACTCCGGTCCGCACTCAGGGGACTTGGAGATTTTAGTCGTTTATACTCTGGCCCGCACTTTGGAGACTTAGAGTACTCCAGTCTGCACTCCGGGGACTTGGAGATTTTGAGTCGTTTATACTCGATTACGCACTCCGGGGACTTAGAGTACTTCGGTCCGCACTCCGGGGACTTGGAGATTTTAAGTCGTTTATACTCTGGTCCACACTCCGGGGACTTAGAGTACTCCAGTCCGTACTCTGGGGACTTGGAGATTTTGAGTCGTTTATACTCCTGTCCGCACTCCGGGGACGGAGATTTTGAGTCGTTTATACTCTGGTCCACACTCCGGGGACGTAGAGTACTCTAGTCCGTACTCCGGGGACTTGGAGTACTCGAGCACGTTCGTACGTCAGACAGAATAATGTATTCTTTAGTTATTTGTCATACCGTTATCATACACAGAAACATCGAAAATTCATAGAGAAAATGGCTTCAAGCCTTTATTAATGCAAATAAGCTAAATCGTCTTTTTTCATGCCATAAACTAGGAATAAAAACTTGCTGGAAATAAATGCAACTAAAATATGAAAGAAATGAACTAAGTGTAATAATGCCGCAAATGTTCACTATTCCATGCTCGGGGGAGTGTCACACCATCAACGGTCGTTAGCTTGAAAGTTCGTTCTCTAAGCTTCAATTCAATGACGTATGGACCTTCCCATGTGGGGCTCATATGTGATGGAACTGGGAAAACTCATTTCAAAACGAGATCACCCATGCCAATTATTTTCGGTCGAACTTTTTCATTATAATATCGAGCGACTCGGTGCCTGTACGCGGCCGCTCTTAAATTAGCTTCTTCATGCTTTTCATCTATGAAGTCCAATGATTCCAGCAAGAGATCTTGATTTGATTCGGGTCATAATAAGTTACCCGATGTGATGGAACTTCAAGTTCCATGGTATGGCAACTTCCATGCCATATGCCAGTGCGAATGGAGTGTGGCCAGTCGCGGACTTGTGGGTGGTTCTGTAAGCCCAAAGTGCCGTTGGAAGCTCATCCACCCACTTGCCTCTAGCCTTTTCCAAATGTTTTTTCAATATGGATTTGATTATCTTATTCACGGCTTCCACTTGTCCATTAGCTTTCAGGTGAGCAACTGCTGCAAACTTTTTCTCAATACCAAATTTTTGGCAAAATTCCTTGAACTCTTTGCTTTCAAATTGAGTTTCGTTGTCTGTAACGATGGTTTGTGGAAGGCCAAAACAGCATATAATATTTCGTACAATGAAATTAATGACGTTTTTGTTGGTGATAAAGGCCAAAGGCTTTGCTTCTGCCCATTTGGTGAAATAATCGACCGCAACTATCGCGTATTTTGCACCACCTTTGGATAGTGGTAAGGAACCGACTATGTCGATCCCCACATTGCAAATGGCCAGGGACTAACCATTTGTGTGAGTTCCTTCGGTGGAGCTCTTGGGATTTTTTCATATTTCTGACATTTTTCACATCTTCTCACATAGTCTGCGGCATCCCGGTTTACGGTTGGCCAATAGTATCCATAGCGGAGGATTTTCTATGCCAACATCTGCCCCCCGGTATGGTCGCCACATTCACCTTCATGGACTTCCTTCCGTACTCGTTTTATCCCATCATGGGCAATGCACCGGAGTAAGGGGGGTCGAGAATCCCCTTCGATACATTACCCCATCTTGCACCACATAACGCGAAGCCTTGCGAATGACCTGTCGTCTTTCGCTCCTTCTTTCGGGCACAACCTCGTGTAACAAGTACCGCTTGAATGGGGTCATCCATGACTCCATTTCGATTTCTGTTTCCAACATGAAATCTACTTCCATCATATTTATGCTCGAAACATGTAAGGTTTCAACGGGAACCAATCCCATCTGCTGCGAATCACCAGTGCTTGCGAATTTTTCCAATGAGTCGGCTGCTCTGTTTTGCTCATGCGGGACATGTGAAATATCATAATACTCGAGATTCGCTAGCAGCTCCTAAACTCGGACCAAATATGAGGCAAGTCACTGCCCCTTTGCTTGGTAGTCTCCCCGCACATGGTACACCACCAGTTGCGAGTCGCAAAAGATTTCAACCGATTTTAATCCCAGTTCTTTGATGAGTCTTAAGCCGGCAATCAATGCTTCATACTCGGCTTCGTTATTCGTTGCTGTGAATTCGTGCTTCAAAGCATAACAAACTGATCGATTCTCAGGAGTTACAAGAACAATGCCAACCCCCGAACAACGATCGTTAGATGCCTCATCAGTGTACATCTTCCATCGAACGGGAGGTATGACATTGCAGCCGTTTTATTCGTCTGTCATGGTGAATCCAGCGATGAAATCCGCTAGCGCTTGTCCCTGTATGGCCTTTTGCGGCAGGTAAATAATATCGAACTGACTCAACTCGATATTCCATTTTAACATTCTTCCAGAAGTTTCCAGTCGTTGGAGTACTGTCGCTAGGGTTGATCAGTGCAAACACTGATTGAGTGTGCCTGAAAATATGGGCGAAGCTTGCGTGATGCAATCACCAAGCAATAGGATAATTTCTCGATCTTGGGATACTTTCTTTCTGCCCTCGTCAGACGTTTACTAACATAGTAAACTGGCTTTTGAACTCGGTCCTCTTCATGAACCAAAGATGTACTGATAGCAAGCTGGGATACTGCCAAGTACACATACAACATTTCATGGTCTATTGGTTTCGATAGCACCGGGGAATCTCCAAATGGCTTACCAGAGCTCGAAATGCTTCCTCGCAGTCGGATGTCCACTCAAAATTCCTTTTCCCTTCTTTATCACATCAAAGAAAGAAATGCACTTATTCATGGCTTTGGATATGAATCGACTCAGCGCGACCACCTTCCTGTTCAAGCTTTGTATTTGCTTTATAGTTCTGGGCACTTGTATGTCCCGAATAGCCTGAATCTTTTTCGGGTAAGCTTCAATTCCACGTGCATCCACAATGGAACCCAAGAACTTTCCTGATGCAACGCCAAAAGAGCACTTTAAGGGGTTGATCTTCATATCGTAATACCTGAGTATATCAAACATTTCTACTAAGTCTCGGATGTGGTCGTTTGACTGCCGTGACTTCACGAGCATGTCATCCACATAGACTTCCATTGTCTTACCAATTTGGTCTTTAAACATTCGATTCACCAGACGCTGATAAGTTGCTCCCACGTTTTTCAATCCAAAAGGCATTACCACATAGCAATATAGCCCCACATCTGTGACAAAACTAGTGTGTTCTTGGTCTGGAATGTGCATCGGGATCTGATTGTATTCCGAATATGCATCCATAAATGACAATAATTCGTGTCCGACGGTAGAGTCGACGAGCTGGTCGTTTTTAGGTAAAGGGAAACTATCCTTGGGGCATGCTTTATTCAGATCGAAGTAATCAACGCAAGTTCTCCACTTCCCATTCGCTTTTCTTACCAACACAGGGTTAGATACCCATGCAGGGTAGAGGGCGTCGCGGACGAACCCATTGGCTTTGAGTTTGTCCACCTCCTCTTTGAGAGCAGCGGACCTCTCCAGGTCCATGCCTCTCCTTTTTTGCTTCACAAGAACATATTTTGGGTCTATGTTCAACATATGGCTTGCGATGGCAGGTGAAATCCCGCACATATCAGAGTGTGTCCAAGCGAAATATCCAGATTCTCCCGGAGGAAATCAGTAAGATTCTTGGCCACTGAAGGGTCGAGTTGTGATCCAATCTTAAGAACTTGTAATGAGTCATCCCACCTGACTGGAACGTCGATCGTCAGCTCAACCGGTGCTGCATTCGTTTCCCTGGATTCCCTATCATCATCTCTCAAATCTATATCTCTAAGGATCCGAGAATGTCGCTCGAGCCAGGGCTCGGGCGCTACTTGTCAATCTTCAGTTTTTAGGATGCGGACGGAGCTGTCCGCAGCCTTTTCCTTTTCTCTTCGCCGAGCTTCTCTCAGCTCCGCCACATAACATGTGCGACCGGTCGCCTGATCGCCATGTACTACACCAACTCCTTTGTTTGTCGGAAATTTTAATGTCAAAACCATGGGGCCAGAGCGGCCCTAAACTCTGCCTGGGCTGGACGACCCAAAAATACATTGTATGGAGAGTCAACATCCATTATTATGAACGGTAGGACTCGAACTCTCCTACGCTCACCTTCCCCCATTCAACTGGTAGCTCTATATACCTCATTGCATCGGTTGCAGCACCGTTAAAGCCGTTGATACAGGCTTTCCATGATTTCAAATCTTTTGTCTCCATCTTCATTTGGTCATAAGCCTTCTTGAAGATTATGTTAACAGAACATCCACAGTCAATCAAATTCTTTTTACGTAAGCTGGCCCGACCGTTGTAGATATAACCATCGGGTCGATAGTTGGAGCCTCTACCTTGTCCATGTCTTGACTCCTAAACACTATACCATTAGTCATCATGCGTTGTTGTTTTGCGGAGGCTCCATCTTCCACATTCGAACAACATTCATAATCCGCATGCCTCAAGGAGGTAGCATATCGTTCCGTCTCCTGCCAATTCTTGTCTATAGGATGAGGCCCTCCGACTATAGTGTTTATGATCAACCTACCTATAGTCCGGGCATGTTCCTTTAGGTGACGTAGAGCCGGCCCACGCCCGGATTCCGACGTTCCTTGCCTACCCTCTGGTGGGTTTTTAACAAATTCCTGCAGTTTTTTCTGCCTGATCAACCTTTCTATGGCATCATGAAAGTGTCTACACTCCTCGGTATTATGCCCATGGGTCTCATGGAAACGACAATACTTCCCTGTCCGTTTTTGTTCTTCAGTGGACTCCTTTGGGCGTGGATTTCTATATTCAAAGGTGTTATAGGTAGATAGATAAATGTTTTCAAGAGAAGCATTCAGGGGAGTGTATTTGTTGTAGGTCAGAATCCTTGGCTTCCATTTCCTGCTTCTTTTTTCTTTCTAGGATTTTCACCTTCAGATCCTTTAGACTGTCCAGGCTTGTTCTGGATGTTGACTTGAACTTTTCTCGAATTATCACCGGACTGCTTCACGGCGATGTTACTTTTCACGGTCTCATGAACAGGCCCTGGTGCCTTGTCTCGTCTTGTCCATCGAGCTTCTTCCCTTCGTATGAACTGATGAGCTTTAGAATAGAATCGTTCCAACGTAGCTGGGGGATTTCCCGCCAACCACTCTCCAAACTCCGAGTCTGGATCCATGCCTCGCATTACAGCCATCAAAATTGCGTGGTTGTTAGGATTGCTAACTTCAGTGGCGGCAACATGAAACCTTTGTAAGTTTGCTTTCAAAGACTCTCCAGGAGCCTGGATTATGCTTGATAGGCACATCATGTCCTTTAGACGAGTAGCATGTATCCTGAATTGTTCAACAAATTTCATCGCTAACTCGTCGAAGCTGGATATAGGTCACGGAGGAAGCCGGGTAAACCACATAGTGGCGATTCCGGACAGAGTAATTGGGAAGCACCTACACTTAGTCGCGTCATTTTCCCTTGCTGAATCCATAATCCATTCGTTCCTCATCATGTGTTGCCTAGGGTCAGTCTTCCCTGCGTAGGCTGGGATAGTCAGCATATTGAATTTCTTAGGGTACTCAGCCTGTAGGATAATATCTGTGAAGGGAGTATGGCTCCTAGACACTCCCCAATCTTCGTTGGTCAGGCCTTGGTTCTCTCTCATCAACTGCCTGACCATGGCTGATAAATCTGGAGTTTTTATGGAGGGTGGGAGGTTGGGTTCTGCTACACGGCACCGTGCGGGTTGATGTCCCGCCTGCTGACCGTCAGCTAAACGTGCATCCTAAAGGCCAACTTGATTTGGGTCTTAATAAGCCGGGCGTCCGGTCTCTTCACGTGTCCGATCCCTTGCGGATCGATCAGTGGCACCTGTCCGTGCAGTTTCTGTCTTGCGGTGTCTACTCCTAGGAGGTTCATCAGCTGAGGTTGAGCTATCAGATGAAGAATAAGGAGTAGTACTACTCCCAGCATTCTGATGCTGCTGCTGGGCAAGCTGAGTCATGAGATTAGTGTTGGCTTGGATCTGCTCGGCAAGTTGCCTTTTACTTTCCCTGAGTTCTCTTATCAAGTCGATGAACTCTGTTCAGGAAATGACCTCCACTTGGTTCTGGGTTGAGGTTCCTGCGCCTTGAATTGCTTGTTGATTGTTAGGTCCTATCTGTTGTACACTACCAGTTTCATTGATATCTGCATTGTGAGAGGTCGATCAAGTTCGTGGTCTTCCCATGGTAGAGTTGTCGGTTGTAACTCTAGGTAGAATCAACATATGTCTTGCGAATGATTTGGATCTCCTTGGGGGATTTTTCAATCTAGTAGCTACAAAGTAGATCCTATCGTCCTGAAAATTCAATTCTCAGTGAAAGCACCAAAATGTTAGCACCAGAATTGGTCACTAACACCCTTAATAGAGATTGTGTAGAGAGATAAATGAAGAAAGTAAAGTTAAACAGAGAACAGTAAGTAAATTTAAATGTAGAAAAAATGAACACCAGATTTATAGTGGTTCGGCGTGATTGCCTACTTCCACTTTGAGGTAGATCTTTATTGCTTTTCTTGATAATCGATTACAGATACAATCCGTATATCAATTACTTAAATACAATTGCTAAGCAAAAAATATAAGTCTTGAATGAGGCTTGAATGCAGCAGAGTCTCCTCGGTGTTCTCGAAAAAAGGTCCTTTTCACTGTGCCCCTGCCTTTCTATATATAGAAGAAGATGGGTTGGACTTCCCTGGTGGGCCCGGTAGCTAAATATCTCAGCCCAAGAAGAGTGAGTTCTATGTGCCGATCCATAGATGCCGAACGGCAAAATGCCGAACGAAGTGATGTGTTGAGTGGAGAGTACATGCCGATCAATTATCGAAGCCGGTCTAGATTGGATGAATGCCGAACACTTCTGGACGCCGAACGATCTCAAATGCCGAACAAGGCATGAATGCCAAACACCTCCGAATGTCGACCGATCTCGAATGTCGAACAAGGCATGAATGCCGAACACCTCTGGATGCCAAACAATCTTGAATGTCGATCGAGATTTATGCCGAACGGGGTTGAGTGCCGAACAAGGTCAGGATGCCGAGGAGTATGGAATGCCAAACGACTCTGCCATGCCGAACGTCCATAGATGCCGAACAGTACTTAAAACGACTCTGCTATGCCGAACGTCCATAGATGCCGAACGACACTTAATGTCGAACGATATGCAATACCGAACGACCGTCAATGTCGAACGCTCTTGAATGCCGAACGTCCTTGGAAGCCGATCGAACTTGAATGCCGAACGAACCATTTGTGCCCAACGAACCTGGAAGCCGACCAAGTATGTTGTCCCGAATGCTTGGGATGCCGAACAGTATGCAAATGCCGAGTGCCTAGTTGCTTGGTCAAATCTCCAGGTAACATATACTACTTTGAGCAAGCTTTTCTCTAACTAACCTGCCATGTGTCAACTCCAGATTGGTTGCTTTAACCTTTTCAAATTCTTTTCCAAAAATAATTGCCGCTAATCTTGTCTAAACCATGGTTAAGTAAATCAAATACGCCCTTCCAATTTTGCAAAGAAGTCCCTCTTATGAAGTAATTTATTTTTCATAGCAAATCACTTTGGAAAAGTCCACAAAAATTCTAGAAATACACTTTAATCATTTTATCTAACATATCAAAATTCTAGACCCAAATTCTCAGTATATTTTCAAAAATAAATTTATAAACCAAATAACCATATTTTCCTTTGAAAATTCATAATAATCTTTCCATAACTTGAAAAATTATCAAAATTGAAACCAACCCCAAAATCTGTTTGCCATAACATAAAAATTTTCCATGGCATTTAGACATCATTAGATCTCAATTTTACCTTAAAACCATGCAAAAACTCTTTTAAACAATCTTGTTTAAATCAAATAAATTATAAATCAAGCACATCATCATCCAGTATATCATAAAAACGAATTAACAATTAAATTTAGAAATATATGATCCAAAACCAAATAGAGATGGAATTATATTCACCTTGATCAAGATAAGGAGATCGGATTGAGATTGATTTCCCCTAAGCTTGAATCTCTAGCTTTTAATTTGAATTTCTTCTCCTCTTAATGGTTGGCCATACCTAGGCTTTTGATTTGCGTTTTCAAAAATGATGTGATGGGAAGAAAAGGTAGGAACAAAAAGTATATATGGGCAAGGGTTATAGGGCGGTAATTCCAATTATATACTTATGTAATTTAATTAACCAAAACCCATTCTTAAGCCCCATTAGTTAGTTTATTAGGCATAGCCTTAATTAATAAATTCAAGTCTCAATCCCATTACCACTTAGCATTTACATTATTATATTTAATTTATCTAATTAAATATCCTAAATAATTATAAAAAATTAGGAGTGTTATAGGCTCCCATCCTTAAAGAATTTCGTCCTCGAAATTCAGTAAGGACTAAATAATAAACATATAAATCATTTGTAACCATACTAGTCTACCGACTAGGAATTATCTATATAAATCTATATAAACATACCCTTAAAGCGGATCAGGATAAGTATCTCGAATCCTATCCTCTATCTCCCAAGTACAATCCTTTCGGTTGTCGCTCCACTGAACTTTCTCCGACTTGATTGTCCTGCTTCTCAGTCTTTTCTCATCTCTCGCAACAACCCAAACTAGTTGTCTCGCAAAAGTCAAATCAGGCACTATTACCAAATCCTTTAACTCTGTCTGAGGAAGAGTAGCCCCTGGATCATGCACATGCTTGCAAAGATGGGACATATGAAACATATTATGAACACCTGCCATACTATTCGGCAACTCTACTCTATATGCGAGCTTTCTAATCCTTTCTATAATCTGGAATGGACCAACATATCTCGGTGCCAGTTTCCCTGACTTCCCAAACCGTACCACACCCTTCATCGATGATACGTTAATGAAAACCCCGTCTCCCACTGATAACTCTAGGTCTTTACACCACTTATCTGCGTAACTCTTCTGTCTGGATTGAGCTTCGTTCATACGTTCTCGGATCTACTCAATCTTCTCTAACACCACCTTTTCCAAATCTGGACTTAAGACCAATCTATCTGCAGTCTCCAACCAACGTGTAGAGGATTTACATAGCCTTCTATATAAAGCTTCAAAACGAGCCATTATTACACTAGTCTGATATCTATTATTATAGGAAAACTCAACCAAATGCAGGTGATCCTCCCAAGATCCACCAAAGTTCAACACACAAGATCTCAACAAATCCTTGAGCACCTTATTGACTCTCCCTATCCGCACATCTACCCATAGGTGATATGCGGTACTTATCTTGAGCTTAGTGCTTAACACACCCTATTAACTCCTCTACAATTCACTAGTGAATAAAGATCTCTGTTGCTGACAATGCTACTAGGAACTCCATGAATTCTAACTATGTTCTTCATGAACAATTTTGCCAATACAGGTGCCGTCCTGGTCGACTTTACCAGAATGAAACGGGCACTCTTGGTTAAACTGCCCACAATAACCCATATACTCTCATTTCCTCTCCTTAACCTTGGCAACCAATCTATAAAATCCATGGATATCGTATCCTATTTCCAAACTAGAATATCTAGAGGTTGAAGTAACCCACTCGGCTTCTGATGTTCGGCCTTCACTTGTTGACAGTTTACACACTGTCTAACCCATAAGCCAACATCCCTCTTCATGCCTTCCCAATAGAAGCTCCTCTTGATATCTTGATATTTCTTGGTTCCTACACGATGAATTGTAAACTTAGATCGATGACATTCCTCAAGAACTTCTCTTCTCAAGTTCTCCACATCTAGAACACATACCCATCCTTTCTTTTCCAGCCATCCTCTCTGGTCAGAACAAAAATCTTTCATATCAGTGATCTCAATTCCAACCTCAAGCCTTCTGATCCTCTCAACTAATATTGGATCCTCCTTCTGCTTAAATGCAATTCTCTCTATCAACACCGATCGAAGTTCTAAATATGAAAACATTGCGGTACTCTGACTAGAACTAGCAGTCGATCTCAACTACACACCATAACTGGCCAAAGCTTCTAGATCCTTCTATTCTGCCAACATAGCCAACACCACATTCTGATGTCTTTTGTTGAGAGCATCCGCTACCTTATTGCCTTTTCCAGGTGTATACTCTATACCAAAATCATAAGCGGCCAAAAATTCCAGCCACATCCGTTGTCTCATATTCAACTCTTTCTGAGAGAATAAGTATCTTAAGGACTTTTGATCGGTATACAACTTAAATCTCTTCCTCAAGAGATAATGCCTCCAAATCTGTAAGGCAAAATCACCACAACTAACTCCAAGTCATGAGTATGATATCTTACCTCGTGCGTTTTAAGCTGCCTAGATGCATAAGCAATGACTTTTCCATTTTGCATCAACACTGCCCCCAATCAAGTCCCACACGCATCCGTATACACTACCAACCCTTGATTTCCATCTGGAACTAGTAACACTGGAGCATTGATCAACCAATTCTTTAACTTAAGGAATGCTTCCTCACATTTGTAAATCCAAAAAAACTTCCCTTCCTTCCTGGTAAGCTTAGTCAAAGGCGCTGCTATCCGTGAGAAATCCTTGATGAATCTCCTGTAATAGTCAACAAGTCCAAGAAATTTTTTGATCTCAGTCACCGTGTCTGGTCTCTTCCAATTATAAAGACTGTAATAAATAATGGAATTGGACTGAAATTACGCCCAATTATAATTTGAATTGGACTAATTAAAGATAATTTTCATAGTTATAACTTGGAATTATAATTAAATGAAGTAAAAGGTGAAAGGAGCTTATTTTCACACTTAGACCTTGTGGTAAATAATAAATATGAATATAATGTAGGTTATAATAAGAAAAAATAAGGCTTGGGAAAAATTAATAAGCGTAGAAAGTAAAAAAATGGTAATAAAGGCTTATTTACATAATTTATCTAAGTTAATAAGCAAAGATGAAAGTAAGATCTGTACCAAATAGCATTCCTTAAGGCACGCTTAT
The DNA here is from genome assembly GCA_030765085.1 of Allium cepa. Taxonomy (NCBI): domain Eukaryota; kingdom Viridiplantae; phylum Streptophyta; class Magnoliopsida; order Asparagales; family Amaryllidaceae; genus Allium; species Allium cepa. The sequence continues at coordinate 381,063,062 of CM060932.1, forward strand.
GCTAAGAATGATAGTAATTGGTCAAATAGAAGTCCAAATCACAGGGATTTAGATAAGGGGCGAAACTGGATATTGTTTGGATAAAGGGCCAGTACCAACAGCATTTCCCATATTTTTCTATGAGCACACGGTGATCTCACATTAGCCTGAAGTGAGATGAGGGGTACGCTATGTTGTATGTTAGAGGTAATAAGAAAACCCAATAGATGAAGCAAAAGGTAGCATGGACATGGTGGTAGTTATGCGTGCGACTTCCATTTGGGTGCTCAGTAATAGCCGTGAGTTCCAAGTGCTTTATATGGTGTCTTAGTAGACGCCGTTGCCTTCTGTGTAGGGAGCTATATATGTTGTTTGCATCCACGGCAGTTGCTCTGAGCATCTTCCGTAGATACCATTTGCTGCTGTGTAGAGAGTTATATAGCGGCTGGTCCATAGAAAGGTCTATAGAGTAGCAGGCCGATCAAAAAAAGGTAGAATTAGGGTTACATCCTAATTACAGAATTAGGAATTCAACCTAAAAGTGCAGGCAATCAAAGTTAACCTATCTTGAGCAATATTTAATCGTATTTACTTCCAGTTTATCTCTTTTCTATTTCCTTTGTTATCCTTATTTATGCTCGAACTGTCGTAGAGTCTACTACATTTATCTTGCTTATGACTATAGTAATTACTATCATTCACCAGACTTTTAGTTTGACCCACTCCTCTATTTCCCCCTTTTCTCCTTTAGGCAATCAAGGAAGAAGCTAGTACGCTGCTGCAACTTGGAGTTCTTCTTGGAGGAGACTTTTTTTATATACTTCTTTTATTTTCAGCTGCTATTCTTGCATGCACTTGTTTAATTATAAGGTATATTACATACTCTGATTTTGAGACAATGAATTTTTATTTCATAAGACACTATGGGTTTTGAATGTTTTATTTGGCATTTGAATTATTTATGAATTAATTCTGAAGCTTTGTTCTAATTAAATATTTATTTAGTTTCCGCTGTTTTTTCCTATTTTTGTCTTGTGAATCTTAGTCTCTGTTTGTTCAGTTATACATACAATGCACCACGCCTTTTAATGTGTCCTTTTTGTGTATATTAAGGGGTGTAGGGTGTTTCACTCCTTCCTTTTAATACTTTAAAATCCACTTTCGAATTCTTTCGATTGTAGTAAGTATTAATATTTAACTTTTAGAAGCTTAGCTTCGTAACCAGTTGAAAGTACCCCTTTCGACACCAATGGAAGTAACCCTTTCAAAAACATCGAAAGTCCTCTTTTTGAAAGCATTGAGTTAATAATTAAAACATTATTTGGGTCAAAGTGAACATAGGTGAAAGCAACTCTTTCGAAACCATCCTTTTTCATTTAAAAATATTAGCTAAAACTTGATGGCGTCGACACTATTTCTTTCGAAAGCATAAAACATTGGGGTAGAATATTGAAAGGTTGGCGTCGAAACACGTTTTGAAACCATCACCTTTAAAACCCCTAACCCCTTTCGAATGCTATATGAAGTGGCATAAACATTTATAAAACAAATTACCATTTCAACTACATTGGTATCTTCAACACCTCCGAAAGGTTAAACAACGACAGCAGTGTTTCGACTAGGTCAGAACCCGTTCTTTCAGATCATTCTTTTACAAACAAAAGAACCCATTCGAAAGTACTCTTAAGTTAATGACAACCCTTTTGAAACCTTTTTACATCCTCTTTTGAAACTAGATGCTTCGACCTTGTGACGACCCGCAAATCCATGCCCTTTGAATCGACAATAATCTACACATATCCGATCCAAAAAGCACCGAATGACGAAAAGTCAAGAGAAAAAAGAAGAGAGAAGAAGAGAAGAGAAGAAATAGAGAAGATAGAGCCAAACAGAACAATACAGAGTCTCACATCACAGCGGAAAATATACAATATCATATCAATGATCTTTACAAAATAGAAACTGTATATACATACATCAATCAAAGTCAATAATCAATCAACAATTATTAGCCTGAACAGTTATAATGACCTGTCCTTACAATTGCCGATAATATAAAACAACGACTAAGCAATAGTGCAACAAATAATCAAAAAAATACGGATGTACGAAAATGAAGATCTCCAGCTCTCATGCCGAAGCTCCAAAAGCACCAAATCTGAATATGTAAATATACTCTGTCTGACCCGAGCATTGAAAGGAAAGAACACCCGGATCAGTCTGGTAAACCAATCAACTGAATTTATTAAATTATCAAACTTTTCCTTTATCAAAACACAAGTATCTTGTAAGACAAGTCCACACATAAACACGGACATATCTTTAGCTTACGATAACTAAAACATCTCATATAAAACTCATGTGATATTATACTAGTGTCTAGTATACAAATAATATTAATCATAGTCGAAATTGTTACATTGATTAAATTCCAGCATATAGCCTAATTGGGTAATACAATCAAAATGACAAACACATAGTGGAGTTTGGATTTCTAATGACCAGATGAAGGGACTACCTTCCGACAGTACATCTCTAGAAGAATGTACCTAGAAACATCATAAAGTTTCTCTACCAACACAAGACCATCCCACCTCTATAACTTAATGATACCGAATATGTCATCCTCCGGTCGTTACCGACCTTTACCGAGGGCCCTCGAAGCACACAAACCACAATAATCAGATACACGACATCGTAGTGTGTAAAGATATATCTAGAAGAGGATGATCATACCTTAATGGGAGCAACCCACTTAGCCCTGCAGCATCTAACCCTATTTTGGTCATTTCCAATTGATGAGGCCTGAGGTAACGATTACCTTTCACAAAGCACAATCACATTACTTAGAATGCCACACCGGAATTTCCGTTTACTACTAATTGCCTTCCACAAAAATACAACCCTTAAGCTCATACGTCTTAAGGAGGGTGTTAAACTAAGAGAAGTTGCCTTCTCCACCACCATTGATGTACATTTGTAAAAATCAATGTACGTAATATTTAGAAATGCAATGTCAGACAAACATCCATACAAGTTGTCCAGGAATAGGACAAACCGAAGGTACTTTTCTACCACATCCTGTCGGTAAATCCCTAGGGTTAGTAGCGAACGGTCCACGCATTGGATATTTCATAATGAAGAGACCACTACTATTATATGTATATTGGGATTTTAATCCCAAACGATCAACAAGCAGTCCCCCACTATGAAAATCTGAAATATCCATATCATCAAAAGCAACCTACACAGTCGTCGCATATACGTTGGTCCGAAGAGATTTTCAGATAAATCTGATCTCGGCCTCTTCGCACCAACAATGCAAAAGCGTTTCTCAACCTCACACATAAACTAAGTCTCATAGACCTATCACATTTCCAACTTTCAACTTGCTATCCTTCGGGCCAAGAAGGAAGCTCGATAGATTGGAGTAATACTCCGCACTATACGAATCAACATCCTCAACACAAACGATTATCAAGCCTATACAGAAGGCTACATACTAAGTGTACGACTAAATAGTTCCCACATCAAGTCGAGGAACTAAAAATTGGCCAAGTTTGATAGTCGGTTATTTAACTAGCAAAACAAACAAACAGATATTTAGCACCATATACAATCACTAGGCCCTTTTAATTAATTAAATCACTTGCCAATTTTTCACTTCAATTATCTTTTAAAAAGATATATGCTCAAAATCATTTCAATACTGGAAAACATTTCCGTATTCTTATTTAATAATAAGTAATTCACAATTCAATTTATTTTTAGAACTTAGAAAATATTACATATACTTAAATTACGATTAAATATATATTTTATTCTTTAAGGAAAATGTTCTTATTAAACACATTTGTTCGGGTCAAAACAAATGTTGCGTAAAAAATTGTTACAATAACCCAAAATCACTAGTATAGGGATTCGAAAATTAGATAGATATGTAAATCCCATATACTATACAAACATTTTCTTTTGAAAATCATTTACTATAACAACAGTGTTATAGTCCATCATTTTCTTATTTCTCGAAAACGTCTATTTCAACAGTGAATGTTGAAATATGTGGTTTCGATACTTAACACTTTTTAAAACATCTTTAAACCATTTAACATCACAAGAAATATCACTTCCCGAAAATATTCATTTTATTCAATCTATTATTCACTGTCCAAAATTGTGAATATATTTCATTTATCAAATCCAATATATCTACGCATTTATTAAAGATAATCCACTATCCAAAATCGTGGATATAATTCGTTTACCAAGTTCATAGCTTCTATATATATTCATTAAAGGATTATCCATTGTCTAAAATCGTAGAAATAATACCTTTACTAAACTTCTATATTTAGCTTGTCAAATTCAATTAATTTTGGATTTATAAAACAATGTTTATAAATCACATTTATATTTTATAAAAAACTTTAATTTATAAATTTACCTTATTAACCAATTCCATTTATCTCATTTATATGCCAAATCCAATTTATAAGTAAATTACTTATAATTCTCTTTATTTACTATATCATTCTTCTTATAACTTCACAACTTCATAAATCTATAAATCATATTTACTTATAAGATTCATTTATACTACATTTTAACACTTATATAACTCGTTTTATAATTCCAATATTTTAACTTATAAAATATCAATTTTATAAATCTTCTATATAAACCATTTATAATAAATCAAAACCACAAGCTGAACCACAACATCTTTAAGTAATTTCTTTTTAACAACTTCCCTAGTTGGAAAACACTGAGTGGCTTGCCATAAAAATTTTCAATTACTTTACTTCTGCTGCATTTATTCAGATCCTAAATTAATGAATTTAAATATTAAAATCTTTCCAAATAACCAAAATCCGACATTTGCAGTAAATCCCCTCTTTCAAAATATTTTATGTCCCCTAGTAAATCAATTGAGAAAAATCCACAAAAATTACAAAAATTTGAATTAATCATGTAATCAAACATATTAAAATCTTAGACCCAATTTATTCCTGAAATTCACAAAATAAATAATTAACCCAATTGTATCATATTTTCCATAAAAAATTCATAATAAAATTTCCTTAGCTTGGAAAATTCTGAAAATTAAAACCCTTCTCCAATATTATGATTTGCTTAACATAAACAATTTCCATGACATTTTAACATCAATAAAACATGGTTTTGACCCTAAAACCGTACTGATTTCATAATGGTTTAAATCAAACAATCCATGAATGTGGGCATTTCATCATCCAGTATATCATGGAAACAAAATAAATATTAAATCTGAAATCACATGATTAAAAAAATCCAAAAAAAGATGGTAAGAATTATTATTCACCTTAAACTCGATGAGGAATTTGAGATTTGTTGTTGACTAACTCTCCCTAGATTTTGATCGTTAGCTTTAGATTAAAATTCCTCTTTTCTTCCTTCGTAATGACCGGCTTTTGCTTAGGGTTTAGAATTTTCATTTATAAAAATGGAAATGAAATGTGAAACGTGAATAGACAATCACAAAAGGATATAGCCGTGTAAAATAAATGGCTATTTACAAGTATACCCATGTGTAATTTAATTAACCATTAACCATTTTAAAGCCCATTTACTTTGTTAATTAGCACGATCCTATTATGTAATTTAATCAAATCTCAATCTCCTTATCATAATTATTCTATTTAATTATCTAATTATTTTGAATAATGCTATCAAAATTAAGGATGTTACAGGGTCCCCTCTTAAAGAATTTCATACTCAAAATTATTTAAGGACTAAAAACTAAACATAGCAATCATCCGTAACAACTCCTAACAATCATGCTAGTCTAACTAACTAGAAACAATCTATATAAATCTAATATAGACATACCCTCAAAGCAAATCTGGATAAGTATCTCTAGTCTTGTCCTCTGTCTCCCAAGTATAGTCTTTCTCGTTTTGGCTCCATTGAACTTTCACCAACTTGACTACATTATTTCTTAATATTTTCTCATCTCTAGCTATAACCTGAATTGGTTGTCTAACAAAAGCCAAATTAGGCTCTACTACCAAGTCATCCAACCCTGTCGGAGGACTGGTAGTCTTTGGATCACATACATATTTATAAAGATGAGACACGTGAAATAAAATATGGACACCAGCCAAACTGCTCGGCAACTCTATTCTATACGCGAGCTTTCCAGTCCTTACCAAAATCTAGAATGGACCAACATATCTTGAAGCTTACTTCCCAAACTTTCTAAATCGTACCACACCCTTCATAGGTGGTACTTTAATGAAATCCTTATCCCCAATCGAAAATTCTGGGTCTTTACGCATCTTGTCTGCATAACTCTTCTGTCTAAACTGAGCTTCCTTTGTCCTTTCTCGGATTGACTCGATCTTCTCTGATGCCTCTTTAACCAAATCCAGACCTAAGACTAATCTGTTTCCAGTCTTTAACCAACATGCTAGTGATTTGCATGGCCTTCAATACAGAGCTTTAAATCACGCCATTCCTATAGTAGTCTGATAACTATTATTATAGGAAAACTCAACCAAATGTAGGTGATCTTCTCAAGATCCACCAAAATTCAATACACAAGCTCTTAGTAAATCCTTGAGTACTTTATTGACTCTCTCTATCTGTCCATCTGTCTGAGGGTGATATGCATTACTCATATTAAGCTTGGTATTCATCACTTCCTGATGACTCTTGCAGGATTCACTACTGAACAATGCATCTCTATCACTGACTATACTACTAGGAACTCCATGCGGTCTAACTATATTCTTCAGGATTGACTTTGCTAAAATAGATGTCATTCTGGTTGATTTAACAGGAATGAAATGGGCACTCTTGGTCAATCTGTCCACTATAACCCATATATTTTCATTGTCTCTATTTGACCTTGGCAACCCATCTATAAAATCCATGGATATTGAATCCCATTTCCAAACTGGAGTCTTTAAAGGCTGTAGTAACCCACTTGGTTTCTGATGTTCATCTTTCATTTGTTTATAGTTTGCACACTGTCTAACCAACAAGCCAACATCCCTCTTCATGCCTTCCCAATAGAAGCTCCTCTTGAGATCCTGATATATCTTGGTTCCTCCAGGATGAATCATAAACTTGGATCGATGACATTCACTAAGAAAGTCCTCCATATTCGGAATACACAACCGTCCCTTCTTTCTTAGCCATCCACTCTGGTCAAGGGAAAAACCCTTTAAATCATTGATATCTGTTCCGACCTCAAGTCTTCTGATCCTCTTAGATACTACTGGATCCTCCTTCTGCTTAGAAGCAATTTTATCAATCAATACTGGTCGAACTTCTAAACAAGAGAACCTAGGTACTCTGACCAGAACCAAAGCTCGATCTTAACTGTACGTCATAACTGACTAAAGCTTCTAAATCTCTCCATTTCGCTAGCATAGCTAACACCACATTTTGATGTTTCCTGCTAAGGGCATCTGCCACCTTATTATCTTTTCCTGATGTATATTCTATACCAAAATCATAAGCAGCCAAAAACTCCAGCTACCTTTTCTCTCTCATATTCAACACTTTCTGAGAGAATAAATACCGTAAAGATGTATGATCAATATACAACTCAAATCTCTTCCCTAAGAGATAATGTCTCTACTTCAATGCACATATCACAGATGCCAACTCCAAATCATGAGTATGATATCTAACCTCATGCGGTCTAAGCTGCCTAGATGCGTAGGCAATGACTTTAACACTTTGCATCAACACCGCTCATAATCCAGTTCCACATGCATCAATATACACCACCAAACCTTGGTTTCCATCTAGAATATCAACATGGGTGCATTAGTCAACAAATGCTTTAACTTAAGGAATGCCCCCTCACATTTGGCGGACCAAAAAAATCTCACTTCCTTTCTGGTCGGCTTAGTTAAGGGTGCTGCTATCAACGAGAAATCCTTAATTAATTTCGATAGTAGTCAGCATGTCTAAGAAAACTTCTAATCTCAGCCACACAATTATTCATGGCTTCAATCTTATATGGATCGACCGACAAACATTTCTCTAAAACTATATGACTAAGAAACTTTACCTCTTTCTTCCAAAAATGACACTTGGTAAACTTCGCCTTTAGCTAATTCTATCTCAACAACTCAAACACCACTCTATGATGAACTTCATTCTCTCTCTCATCCTTATAGTATACTAGAATGTCATATATAAATACTAGTACAAACCTATCCAAGTACTCTGAGAAAACTCTGTTCATTAAATCTACGATGAAAGCAGGTGCATTCGTCAATCCAAATGGCATCACCAACCACTTATACGAACCATATCTAGTTCAAAATGCCGTTGAAGGAATACTGTCCTCCGCCACTCGTAACTGATGGAAACCTATTGCCAAATCCAACTGGGAAAACACTCTGCCTCCACTCAGCTAATCAAATAGTTCATTTATTCTTAGCAAATGATATTTATTCTTAATTTTCATTTCATTTAACTTACGATAGTCAATACACATCTTTAACGACCCATCAGGTTTCTTCACGAACATCGTGCCCGCTCCCCAAAGTGAACTGCTTGGTCGAATAAAAATCCTTCCTTCTAGATCCACTAGCTGCACCTTTAATTCCTTCATCTCAGTAGGTGTCATCCTGCTAGGTGGTTTACGTACAAGTTCAGCTCCCGGCACAAGACGTATTCTACTCTCAATAGCTCTTTTCGGGGGTAGTTCGGTGAGGCTCAAAACATCTGCAAATTCTCTTGCTATCTGAACCTGACTTAACTCACTTCCTTCCTCCATATCATTATGCATAGCATTAACACTCCGGTCGGTACTACTGAGAATATTACTCGGTTATGACTATCAGGATGTCTCAGTGATATTTCGCTATCATGGCAAAATATTCTAGCCTCATACCTACTTAACCAATCCATACCCAAGATGATCTCGATATATATGAAATCAACAGCATACAAACTGCATGCAAACTTATGACCTAACAAGTCAAGTTCTTACTGGTCACATTTTAACCCTAAAGTTGAATACCCTCCTATTGGATTCGCAACTCTTAAGGAAGTAACAAGGTAAATGAGTTAAGCATAATTTATCAATCAAACACTGAGATATAAATGAATGTGATGCACCGGTATCAAAATGTACTCCAACTAAAATACTTTGAATCAAAAGCATACCTTCCACCACAGTATTTTCCATATCTACTACAGTAGGCCTAGTTGGTTCTATAACAAAAACTTTTCCTTTGCCCAACCTAACTGACTATGGATACTGATTCTTGTAATGCTTAGCTTGATCATAGTTGAAGCATTTCATATTCTTCTTAACTGCAGCTTTTTGTCCATTTCCTGGTCATCATTCATTCGCAAAGTAACCCTTCTTGTCACATTTATATATCAAACTACCTCAGCCTTCGACTTCTTAGCTATGTCTCCCTTTCGGACTTCCTTCTTTTTAAAGAACTTCCTCTTCTTCCCTTGAGAACCATAGGTTTCCACTGATTTTTCTTTAACCAGATAACCATGCAACTCCCATGGCGAATAGCCATCTCCACTACTATATTGCAAGGATCACGGACCATCATGGTCATTCTAGCAAGCTCGGGCCTCAGTCCCCGAATGAACTTCTCATTCCTTTTGATGTCAGTATCTATAAGAGCAAACCCATATCTATACAGCTCTTCAAACCTAGTAACGTTCTCAACTACTGACATTCTCAAACCCATATCATTCAGACCCAAATTAGTAAATATACACTCATAATGCAACAGCCAATTCTAAACTTCTACGGCACTCTCTATTCCCAAGAATGGCTTCCTGCCCAACCTGGTGTAATCTCTACTCAGTAAAGCAATGTTCCCTACTGGAGCTACATGATTAGCTCCACTTTTACTTCTAGAAACTCAAACTGCAGCACTGGTCTTCATAAAGTCAGCTAAGAACTGATATATTTCCCCCACATTTACTGGTGGATTCTAGCACCCACATTGGCTTTAGCATTTTGGATACTAGCATTAGCCGGTTGACCCAGGTTTCTCTTGGTAGTGGGTCGAGCATTTCCATTAGTCGTGCTGCTTCCTCCGCTTTCATATCTCGTTTCTCGTAAATCTGCAAACGAGCCTTAGGAAGACATAGAAGAACGGTCTAAGAGAGTGTGGTATACGTACTTATAAATAACTATATATATCAAATACAAGTACGTTATTGTAGCGTTAACCCAAACCCTAATCTTATTATCCGATTCATTGGATTACGTTTAAAAAATCTTTTAGGTTTAAGTTTCTTTTAAATTTTCATAAACATATGTTCTGATACCAACTTGTAACATCCCCCTACTTGGAGGCCCAAAACTAATGGCTACGGATATTGCAAAATCATCGGTGACCAAATATGGTGATGTTAGGTATATTGATACATAGAAACACAAAAAAATGGAAAAAATTAAACAGTAAATAAAATCCACGTTCCATCTCAAAATATTTCAAATTGATTACATAATCCCAGTTTGCAGACCAAGTTCTGATAACATATAAAAACAAAGTACGCCAAGAGTGACATATGAAGATGCCCCTTGGTAGATCAGAGTACACAATAAGGCATTAAAACAGTTTTCCTTCACAATTAAACATACAATGGAAAAAAATAACTTTAAATAACTATCTCCTCATGTACTCCTCCGGAAGCTTTATTTGTTTAAAGAGAAACCTAAAAACCTTTAACTCTTAACCTACTCAAAATCAATTGAGTACTCGAGAGTTTAAGGGAAAAAACTTCGAGTCAGACAAAAATCCTGGTATGAATAATAATCTACCATCTCAAATCATTAGATATGTAGTGAGATCATGCCGCTTAGCGGAATGGGTTTTTCCCTCATTAATATCCTAAAACATTTGTGAAACCATATATTATGCTCCTGCATCCATAATGGTTAAAACATAGTATTTCAAAACATTATGTTGATATGCAAGACAAATAAATCAATCTTGAATTATCCATCTCCATTCATTCTAACAACCTGTCTCAATTATAGTTTCTAGGTTTACTATTAACATGTTAAATGTTTATGGACTATCTGTCTAATTTCATTATTTCATGGGATCACTAAGAAGCTATTGGTAACACCAATATCTTTTCTCGTATCCTAGTTTTCATAGGCTAACTAGGAACCTATTGACTGACTGTCAATATCTTAATCCAGATATTGTTTTCATGGGCTAACTATAAACCTACTGGCCCTTGCCAGTATCAAATCATAGTTCTCATGGCTGACTATGAACCTGTTGGCCCTTGTCAATATCATTTCTTATACACAGTTTTCATGGGCTTGCTGCGGACTTATTGGCCTCTGCCAATATTTTAATAAGATTTTAACATTTCTTAAGTTATATTCACTACTGATCAACCCAAATGGTCATTCTAACCTTCCCCAAAGTACTGTTATGGGTTAATTACAATGTGAATATGTATATGAAGAAGTTGTACTTTCAAAATCTTTATTTGTGCCGTGGTATTTCCTTTTAAAAATTAAGAGTGAATCTCTAAAAGATCACCTTCGAAACCTCTGGACGACCACCTTCAAAAGTATAAACTTCTTTTTAAAACATAATAAACATACCTTTCAAAGTCCTTGTCAAATATTCTCTTTCGAAACCAATGGTACCTTTCGATGGTATCTAAAAATCCTTTAAGACATAACATCGAAACAAATAAAAGTACTCTTTCAAAAACATTGGGTTTACTCTTTAAAAACATTCTATGGGTCAAAATGATTATATACGAAAGCATCTCTTTCAAAACAAATTATAAAATTGTTTTGGGGAAAAACTTGATGGTGTCGGAATCATCTAGTCGAAAGAAACCACCTTTTAAATTAAAACATCAAAGGATAGAATCAAAACCCCTTTTCGACTCCATGGCCTTCGAGACTCCCAACCCTTTGAAAGCATTTAGGAAAAGTCTTAGTTTAAGCTAAAACAGAGGTAACCCTTCGACATCATAGATGGCTTCAATGCAGTCGAAAGGAGAAATTAGCAGCTGGGTTTTGACTTGGTCGTAACCAATTCCTTTTGAAAGCTCTTATTTAAAGAAAAAGGCTCTTCTACGAAAGCTAACACCTTTTCATAGTAGGGCAACTTTTTCAAACTAGGAACCTATTGGCTAACTAGGAAAAATTAGCGGTTGGGTTTTCTTGGGTTAACTAGGAAACTATTAGCCGACTGCCAATATCTTAATTCAAATATAGTTTCATGGGCTAACTACAAACCTACTTGCCCCTGCAGTATTAAATGTTAGTTTTCATGGACTGAATGTGAACCTATTGGCCCCTGCCAATATCATACTGTTTTCATGGGCTTACTGCAAACCTATTAGCCCTGCCAATATTTTTAATCAAATTTTTAACATCTGTTAAGTTATATTCACTACTGGGTCAACCTAACTGGATATTATGCCCTTTCCCCAAAATACAGTTACTGGTTAATAACAAAGTGAATGACATTTCAAAAATTTTATTTATGCCATGGTTATTACTTTAAATTGAGTTTGGGTTTATGTTTTGAAATCAAAAACATCTCTTTCAAAACCCCTAGATAGCCTCCTTTCGAAAGCAAAGATCTCTTTCCAAAACATTGGATACATACCTTTCGAATCCCTTAATAAAACATTCTCTTTCGAAACCTATTATACCCTTTGATGGAACTAAATCATCTTTTAAAATTTAGAGCTTCGAAACAAATGAAAGTACCTCTTCCGTACGCATTGGTTCACTCCTTAAAAATTGTTTGGGTCAAAATGGTTATATACGAAAGTATCTCTTTCCAAACCAACATAAATTAGTTTGGGGAAAAAATAATGATGTTAGAGCCATCTAGATCAAAATCAAAAGACTTAAAACTCAAACTTTGAAGATTTGGGTCGAAACCCCTTTTTGACTCCATCTCCTTCGAAACCCCAACCCTTTTTTGAAAGCAATTAAGAAAAAAAATTGGTTTAAAGTAAAATGTAATGACCCGCTATTTTGGACCATTCAAATCGATAATAAAACCATACATATCCGACTTGAATAATTCAAAATACCGAATTGTTAATTAAAATTTAGCAAAACTTAAAATATACAATAAATCAATCAATCACAGATCACAGAGTAATATAATGCAGCGGAATAGATAAAGAATAGTAGTTCATGAAGCTACTATATACATCAGAGTTAGAAATAAAATACAACCGAATATTTCAAATGTAGTGAAGTCTCCAATGCAACAGATGACTTCTCTGAACCAATCAACTGGAAAGGCTGGAATCTGAATCGATGGTTGGATCTCCATATGAAACTCCAAACTCCAAAGATGAGTCTCTAATGCTGTATCACGCAGTCTGACCCGAGCGTAAAGCAAAATACAAAACACTCGAGTCAAGATTAACATTCTTATATCAATAAATCCAACTCAAGTGAAATATCAACTGAAATACAAATAATTTAAAGGATGTTTGGGATAACCATTCTCTAAGGGTCCATGGAACTGTCACAAGGTAGAAATATACGCTATAACACCGTGGTCATTTCAGCTTACTTCAAAACCAAATATCATTTCACTTCAAATATCATTATATTTCCCAAAATATTATTTATATATATTAAATAATTTATACAATAAAGTATTTTCAATTCCCTCAACTTAACAAATCGTTTCAACATCAACCCGACCTTCCCATTTAAATTAAATTCAATCTCAATTTATCAATTTAAATACAACTCAATTCCTAAAATAAACACTTCAATTTATCGATCTCAAATTCGGATTTGTAATCACAAAAATACCCCTTTATATTTCAATATATTTCAAACTTTAAGTATTCAACGTTTCAACTAAATTTTTATTCAATTTAGTTTTCTAAATAATAAATTCAAATTTGGTTCATTCTAAATTTCACTTTAATTCAATTTAGTTGCTAAATAACAAATTCAACTACGTTGATTTCAAATACAGATCTGAACCTCAACATAAGCCATTTAAATTCCAATATAGTTCAAGGCTTTAATATTTAAATGTTCTATATAACAATTTCATATAGATCTCGATTTAACCTCATTATTATTTAGTCTTGAAATACTCCCTTATTAGATTCAATATCATCTAAGTAACCTTAAATGACATTTTGCTCAATATTTTCTTTAATTTTATTAAACGTCAAAAATTCATTAAATCACTTAAATCAAAAATCCAGTTACAAAATCATAACTTTAGATTTTCCATTCAATAATTTCAAATCGATTTAATTAAATAAATCCTTATTTAAATACCATTTTTAATAAACCCAAATTTATCTCCCAATCTTAATTATTCAACTTTTTACAACGGTAAATTTTGGAATATAAATCTCAAATAATACTCAAACATATTATACGGATTAAATCAATCACAATAATATTATTATTAAATATATATATATAATTTCCATTTATATATATATAATATTTTAAGAACCAATATTTATTAAATCCCATATATTTCTTTTCAACTGTAGAAATTTATTTTCAAAATATTTATATGGACCAACGGTGTTTGTATATATTTCCTATCATATAGTCAAGTGCTATGGATATTTATCATTTCAACCCGTACACTAAATATATACGGGTGGATATCATTTCAACCCGTAATCCCAAATTCAATTAAATGAAAATCGCTTGGGTTTATCATTTCAACCCATAACGATTTTCTCCTATTCTAAAGTCCGTTCGGGTATGTATCATTTCAACCCATAATGATTTCTATACTAACAGGGAACTTGCAGAGTGATAACAGATATGAAAATAATAACAACAACATGCATATATCATCAAAATAAATATAAACAATAGGATATGGTGTCATATCCCATAAGTGAACAGTTATAGAAAATAACATATATAACAATTTAAATAACTATAGCCTCATATTTCAATTGTCGTTTCAATTGAAATCAAATTTAATAAATAAAAGAACGTTAATCGTGAGTGATTTCTCACTCTTCGAGGCTAGAGATGAACGAAAGTGGGATAAATTACGAATCCAATCACAAGTTTCAAAGCAAAGCAGGATTGGCACGAATTCAATGGATAGAGCTGACAACAGAATTTTACGAGAACAAATCCAAACCAGATTGACATAAATTGAAAATATAACATTATTATTTTCTTATTAAATTAATACTTCTTTTTAAGTCAAATATCAAAACAAAATACGTATTTAAGAAAAATCATTGGTTTGTATTAAACACATGTACCAAAATCAAATATAATAAAATTTGAAATAAATGCTGTAACTTTTTTATAGAAATATACATAAACATATACAAGTTTAAAGAAAAATGATGAGACCACTTTTCAAAATAACTTTATATATTACTGTAACAAAGAAAGCTACAAACGCTAACATAACGGTTTTATTGTGATATATAAAACAATATAACATATGTAACAGAACTGTTAAATCCCAAGACTTTGTAAACCACGTACGTATATATTTTATAAGAATCAATACTATAAATCACTACAAACCAATGTATATATACTTAGAAATTTTATGGCTAAAGTATATAATTACACATATACACAGTTGTAAACTTATGCATAAACGAATAATATAAAATCATACGTATACTATTAAAATTTGTAAGTAAGTAGGATATAAACAATTGAATCTCAAATAAACAGTACTATATCCCTATATATATTACTGCAAATGAAATACAGTAATTTGTATAATACTTAAAACAACATATAATATCAACTTATATACTATTATAATACAAACATGTACATATATATTCTCTGTCCCATATGAAATATATATAAACAAACAAAAATCAGTTTGAAACATACAAAGAAAATATATCTTTGAACATAGAAAATTATATAATACTTTCATATAGATATGCCTTGTATTAATTGTAAACGGTTGATAAAAGAAAAAGGAAAATATATAGTTCTAACTTATATATTACTCACCTGCTGCACTAGAAGAAGAGGAGGAGGAACAAAAGGTTGGAGATGGCATCAGGGAAGAAGGATGGTTTGCACGTCCTTCGGGTTGAAACAAGGGAAGAGGATGCAAAAGTTTTCAACAACATGAATTGGATCTGGGAAGATGAAAGCTTGATTATAAATATATACTTTATTTATTTGATAACGTGTAAGTACAGAAAAGGAATAGGTAAATAAATGATTCAAAGTGGAAAATGGAAGTGACAGACGCTATGATACCTAAAAATTTATTTCAAAGTAACGTACACCACAGATCAGATCAAAAGAATTTTTTTATAGGAACGGTTGTCCATTGATTCAGCAAAGTGTTTAAGGCAATAAAAAATAGAACCGTTGCCAAATAAAGATAAGAAACGTATACCATAAATATAAAGTGATTTGAATAGTAATGGTCCCTTAGATTGAGCTGAATAATTAAAGCAATAAATTTTTGTTTGTTTGGACAGTACGTAATGAGTTTGGAAAGGCAAGGATATTAAAATGGAAAAAGGAATGGACAAAGAAATTTAAACAAAGATAAAACGTATGCATGTTTTTTACATCATACTTCCAAAATGGTATGACGTGGCAACGGTCGAATTTCAGTAAAAGATGAAATAAATTTGAGAAATGAAATAAATAGGAATGAACCGTATTTTTCCAAAATGAAACGTATGCAACAAATCAGCAAATAAATAGAAACGTGTAGGGAAATGAGTGAAATAAATAGAAAATGTTAAAATATAAATAAATATAACATACATGAAAAGGACAACATGACGATTTAGAAATTAATAAATGAGAAATGTATATCCTTATACGTTTTAGTTTCAAAAAGGACAGAAATTTTTATCAATAGTTATAAAGAGTTAAAAGCATTAAAACGTGGTTTGCGCCGAAATTTATTTTATTCCCAACTGAGACGAGAGAGAAAGGGAAAGATTTCAAACAAATGAATATATTCCAAATTAATGTAATATAAACGGTCATGGTGTGGTTCATTAGAAAATTTAATGCAATTTATAATTGTGCGAGCTGTATGTTGATTTAAGGAAAAAAATACAAGCAACTAATGGCTTGATTTAATAGTACGTTATAAAACCAATTAAAAATTAATAAAATTTTATGGGTCGTTACACTCTCCCCCACTCAAAACTTTTCGTCCCCGAAAAGGAAGAAGGTAGGAGAATAGAACAACCATAAATAAAGGTAGATTGATAGTCATGGGTAAATAGTTAATTTAAAAGTATATAAATTTTACTTGAAATATTCATTTGCGATTCAGTTATCTTTAATACTTTAAAATTTTCAAAACTCATTGGAATTTAATATGTTTAACTAACACCTTTATACATATATGAAAGCTATTTGAAAACAATTATTTGCATCATTAGTTATATTTACAAAGAAGCCATTGAAAACATTAAATCCATAATTGATAAATTTATAAATTTGTCTTTAGATACTTTTCAAACATTATTAATAAATCATTCACTTTAAATATGTTTTATTTAATTAATAACTTCAAAAATATTTATAACACTAAAATTTTCTATTAAAAAATGTAGTATACAAATAAGCAATATTTAAAAGATTGTATTCAAAAAGGAAAGAAGATAGATTCGGAAAAACAGAGTCAAGGTGAACAACTAAAACTGAGAAGATAAGGTAGATTTAAAGAATAGAATCGGGCACGAATCGTAAATTTCAAACCATAAGAGTTTCAATTTCAAATATTAACACAAAATTTCTTTGTTGAAAAATACCTTTATAATAAAATACCTTTATATCGAAATAAATCTTTCTTTCAGAAATATTTTTATAACTCGATGTTTTAACAAGTTTATCCTCGTTCTTGCAGACTCTGGCCGTGCGTTGATCAGGCACAAAGCTAGAATTCTTCAAGTACTTAGTAGACTTGTTTCAACACCCAGTTAAAATACTAGAAAAACCTTTAAAACAGATATGGAAAGTACAATCCAAACAAAACAACCAAACCAAAACCTTTGTCCAACCATGGTTCGTAGATACACAATGGTTACGCCTGGATCCCCTAGGAAACAATCTGTATCCGTAAGCTTTCTCAGCCCTACGAGTTACGCCACGATCACTAGTAGAGTGCAGGATACACAATGGTTACGCCTGGGTCCCCCAGGAAACAATCCATATCCCTAGGCCATCTCAGCCAGGCAGTTTCGCTACTAATCACGACCTACACAGATTGCAGGATACACAATGGTTACGCCTGGATCCCCCAGGAAACAATCCATACCCCTAGGCCAGACTCAGCCAGGCAATTTCGCTATGCAGTCGCAAGAGAAAAAAAACCATGGGTTATGCCACAGTGGGAACACTCGAGTATCACATCCTGAAAACCAAAAAACAGAGAGAATGATATCTATAGAATGAATCCACAATGTGGCTACAAAGCGTATATCAAGCAGAAGGAACTGTCCATATCATTGCTTCGAAAATATATATCATATAGTGCCTTTTCAAATACCTTCAAATATCGTACTCATATAAAGTCCATTATATATAGGATTCTTTTTTTTAAATCGAATACTTTCCAAATCAATAGTATATCAAATCATGCTTATATATACTTCGATTATATAAAATTCTCTTTCCAAATTGAGTACCTTTCAAATCAATAGATTTCAAATCAACTTCATACTTATACAAATCCATTTTATATAAGTTCGACCACTCCCAAATCAAGTGCTTAATAATATAAGGTTCTCAATTTCAAATCATTTCAATATCAATTCAGTTTCAAAATCATATATGATTTCACCAAATTTTCTTCCAAATTAAATATCTAAATTTCAAAGTTCCCAAAATAATAGGTTTAGAAAAATATCCCAATTTCCAAATTAAAATTATTCAAGTCAAACAAATTCATTTCCAAAATCACCATATAAGTACTGGTTTTTAATTTCAATTTAATTTCAAAACCAAATATTTTCTCAAAATGAATTATACTCAAAATGGTTTCAAATTTATTATTATCCCTTTAAAACTTTTAAACTATCTATTTCTATTTGAAATATCCAATTTACCTTTTTGAAAACCATTATTCAAAACTTTTGTTTTTCAAAACATTTCAAAACTAAATTTATATTCTTTATCAAACATTTTATACTCTTCGAAATTTCTTAGCTTTGAAAATTTAATCTCGATTTGGATGTGTTCGAACATTCAAAATAGTTAGGGAAATCAAATTTCCAAATTCAAGAGTTGAAAATCAACATAAATCAATAAATCAATTTCAATAGATAGGATTATACTAAATCAAATCCGAAAGTCGAGGACTGAACACCGCTCTCACTTTAAATTGTTTCAAATATATACATATATCTTTCGAAAATATCAAATTATACTTCGGAATTTGAAATCAAAACGGTTTTACAAACTCACTCGCATAGCGAAGCTATTAAAGAGGCCTCTCCCCCACTCTGAAACTCGAAAATCAATGTCGATGATGCGTGCACTCATCACCAAATTATTTTCCAGCGACATAAGTGAGTTCTGGACTTCTATTTTCTTGAAAACTTCTTTGAAATTTCTTCAAAATTATTGGAATTCATTTGAACTCATTTGAAACATTTCTTATTTGAAAAATACTTTTGAATCGTATTATTTTTATATATTTTCCAAAATCTTAAAACCAATTTCAAAATATCGGAATTCAATTCTCGAATTTCAAATTTAACCCTTCAGTTATAAATCATTTTTATATAAATCAATTTCTATAAATTTTCAAAATTTCAAATCCTTTCAAAACTTTTATATGTATGGTAACATTTTCGCTTTTATATATAAAATAAAATCATAGTTATCAAAATAATAATTTTGATATATAAAACAATTTTAAAATACAAACAAAACCCGATTTTCAAAGGATGAAGAATGGATTTTAAACAAAGATAGAGATTTAATTTAGAGGAACTTCAATCAATAGAATCCTGATTCGTAGATAGGCTCGATCGAAGATGAGATAATTAAATTACAAGATAGAAGATGGATATACTTCTACAACTCGTGGCGACCTTAATCAGGTCAACCGTGACCTTAGGAATATAATCGATGCGGAATTCCAAAACAAACCGACATTCGATCGCCAGAGATAGAATTCACCATATCAAGATATAGAAGCATCGTAAACCGAGGATACAGAAATCTTCGGTGAATCAATGCCGATTGTAAAGTAGTTTTCACCTCCTTTACAAAACATTCAGTGGAGTTATGGGATACTCCAGAATCAAATGAATATAAATAGAAAGAGACAAGAATGAATTTCCGAACCGAGGGACATTCCAAAATTCAAAGTAAATCGAGTCAGAAAGGAAGAGATTCAACTCGAACAAAAGTGATTCTGTAAATAAATTTACCATATATGCTAAGTTTTTCCTAGAGCCAAAGCTCTGATACCAACTGTAACTACCCGCTATTTTGGAGCATTCAAATCGACAATAAAACCATACATATCCGACTTGAATAGTTCAAAATACTGAATTGTTAACTAAAATTTGGCAAAACTTAAAATATACAATAAATAAATCAATCACAGATCACAGAGTAATATAATGCAGCGGAATAGATAAAGAATAGTAGTTCATGAAGCTACTATATACATCAGAGTTAGAAGTAAAATACAACCGAATATTTCAAATGCAGTGAAGTCTCCAATGCAACAGATGACTTCTCTGACTCAATCAACTGGAAAGGCTGGAATCTGAATCGATAGTTGGATCTCCATATGAAACTCCAAACTCCAAAGATGAGTCTCTAATGTTGTATCACGCAGTGTAACGATCCCCCGTTCTGACCGCCTCCAGTCGGTAATTAAACCAACTAGAACCGTTCAAAATGACGGATTGTTATTTAGTTTATAGAGTTTAAACAGAATCAGCCACAGAATCACAGAATAATAATATTATTTCACAAGAATGAATTTTTTTTCTTTTATACAAATATCAGAGTTTATACAATGCATTAAATTTTATACAGCGGAACATTTCTTTTAAGTACAAAAATAAATATCCGAAAAGCTAAGGTGAAGAGTTTTCCCCAACTCTCTCTCTAACTTCGCTGCCTGAAAATCTTCAAGCTGTAAAATACTCGGTCTGACCCGAGTATTACGTTCAAAAGAAAATAATACACGGCTCAGTCTAATTCAAAACTCAGTTATTAGTGCATAGAAGCAATAATAATTAAATAGCAATTAGACAACAGTCAAAGCTAAATTCACCTATCCGATCCTTTAACAAGAAATCGGATAATGGTAAATATAACACTTAACAGTGTTATTCAACAAATCTGTAGATTTAGATTATCAATGAAGATAGATGGAAAGATTATCAATGAAAATAATTTAGAAAAGACATCAGAATTTTCTAAACGGCAATTAACTACAAAATCATCAAAATGCGATTCAAGATATATTATATTGGCAACATTAAACAATTTTTCATCAATAGAAAACATCGATTAAAACATCAGATTTGGTAGGGCTGCAGTACACACACTCGTGCACGGCCTTGCCACATTTAAAATATTAACTCCGTGTGGCTGCAGTTCACGCTTGCGTGCACTGCCTCGCCACTCCCGTAATGAAATACGCAAAAGATCATAAATCAAAAGCAAAAGAAATATCAATTAAAATCAATACTGTGTGGCTGCAGTACACGTACACGTGCACTGCCTCGCCACAACAGCGTGAAATAAGCAAAAATCAGGAAATGCACAGAAAAAGGTACAAACGAACATAAGGTCAAATCCGGGCTATTTGCTGGATTCAACACAAGTGTAGTCAGAAAACAATCTATTTGTATCAATGTAATGCAAAACAACAAGGGCAACTGCAACTAAAAACTGCAGTCACCACAAGTATGCAAGGGCAAGCTATAACCAAGAGACCGCAACAAAACTCAGATGCAAGCCATTAAGGGCCAAACAGATTGGAACTGCATTCGTATATACCAAAGACAGGAAACGAAGGTAACTCCACACAATTCAACTACAACTGCACAACCACAAAAGAGACTGCAGTAACCACACTAATACAATCTCAAGTGGAAGTGCTCGATTAATATGAAATAGGGCAGGGGACAGGACAAGTGACTACAACAACCAAATGCAGACTGCAAGTATACTGAAATGCACTATATCAAACAGTGACATGAACGGTGCATAAAGGCTACAACGGTGCACCCGAAAATGTGAACAATCCTCGACCAAATCAAAATGTATTAATACAACATGAAATAGGACAGTGCAGCCTTTAAAAATATCAGACTCGAATATGCTTCAGTGATGTGAACAAGTCAATAATATATGCATACACAATGTACACAATGAACTAATGCAAAGTGCAGATTTGAATGGACAGATCAAGTGAAGCTATACAAATATATCAAGTACATCAGATCCTAAATGCATCAAGACTCAAACCAAGACCCAATCTAGGCAACAGTGAATGGCATATATCGGTGGAAAATGGAGTACATAGCTACATGAAGCCCGAATTTTCTTTTAAAAATTCCAGGTTTCACTTTAAGTCCAAATTCTAAAACAACACTGATACAAATGATCAGATACCAGACTACAAGTAACTGGAAATGACCAAGGAACTAGCAACATAACAGTAGGCTATAGGTCGGCAGCACCATGCAGATTCAAAGTATAGATTCAACATCACAAAGCAACTATATACATGACAAACACTACAAGTCAGAATGCACAGGGAAACACAAGCAATCAAAACCATGATCAAGTACAAGGGCAGATTGTAAATGGAACAGCGAGTCAGTGAAGATCAAAGTCTGGGTACAAGTGCAAAAACAAACTATATCAGTCAAGCCAAAATATCACAAAGTAGATCACTTCGAATGAACGAAGTCATTGAAATGCCAGAAATCAAAACCACTGATGGCCAAAGAAATCAACAAAAATCAAAATGACCGTAGTCAATAACGAACTAGCAAGTTCACCGCCGTGAGTATCAATTAAACAAACAACAAAAATCCCCAATTTGAATAAGCCAGAAATCAACAAAATCAAAACCTAATTACACTTGAGCATGAATTAGATGTGAGTAGTAATAACAATTACTCACCTTATCACGAATCGAAACAGCCGAGGTGAGTAATGAGCGCGATATCCACTCGATCGAGTTGCAGGAGTTGGCGCCCTCGATTTTTTTTTTTTACCAAGCCCTAGTTTCGAAGAGGAACGAACGAAGAAGTCGCCGCCATTTTTTTCTTTTCGTGAACGATGAAGTGAAAAGGAAGCTCGGTTGAAAATAAGAAGAGGAGACAGCGTACGTGATGGCGTGCGTACGGGGTAGGGTGGCTGATAGGTGCGCGACTTCGGCTGAAATGAAAGCATTTAATGCTTGAGTACCCTGTGTCCATGTCTTCATTTGCAAGCTATTACTTACTTATGTTTTTCTTTTGCATGCTTATATGTATGTATATATATATATATATATATATATATATATTTATTTCATTATCTTCTTTAGTAAGCTTCATAGGTATATAAACGTCTTGAAGTTCAACTATCAAATATTAATTTATATTAACATGTTTTACAATTAGATTTTATACTTGTATTCTGTATTGACAAAATTTTATTCCATTTTATTTAAGTTAAGGAAAAATGTTATTACAACTAACCATCAATCTATTAATTTACATAGATAATATTTTTTTTAAAATCCAAATTATTTTTCTAAGTCATTGGTTCGAATCTTATATACAAATTTAATATTCAATTTCAAACTCCAAAGTCAAATTTAAATTTTTATTCAACTTTCGATAGATTAAATTTTAAAATTAAATCGCCAAATTCATAGTTATATTGGGAATTCAATTTAAACCATCATTCAAATATTTAAAATTAATTAAATATTTTCAATTTAAATTGTTCAAAATTCAGGGTCGTTACAATCTTCCCCCCTTAAAAGAATTTCGTCCCGAAATTATAAGTTAAGAAAAATGATTCTTGAAACCTCACCGATATTTATACCCTACACAATTTCATCAAGCTTGAAACTTATTAAAAATAAATATAGGATTCATTCCATTTATTTTATTTCACTAGCTTTGTTCATTAATTTCAAAATCAAGACGCAAAAGTCTTTTACCAAAATTTTCGACTTACAAAACTCAGATTTAGACTTGAAAATTTTCATGTTAGAGATTTGCATATTATATCTTTTCCAAAAGCTGTGGACTTTCAAGAAATTTTAAAAATCTTCTTCCTTAGTTTATTAGGTTGGAATTATGTAATTTTAATTTCATACTATTGATTTACTATTTAAAGTTTGAAAATACTTACTAACTTGAAATTTAACAAGTCTATCGTCGTTCTTAAAGACATTAGGCATACGCTGGCCAGGCGCAGGACTAAAAATCTCTGAGTACTAAATATGCTTGCTTCATTTCCCAGTGAAAATACTTAAAAATTCTTTTAAAAATGGATATGGAAAGCACATTCCCCAATGGATCACAGTTTACCCAGCGGTTACGCTACTATCCCAGTAGAATCGCTTGTAACCGTAGATTTCTCATCTCTCTTGAATTTCGCCATGGTTGTTGCCGTAGATCGCGGTCCACACGGCGGTTACGCTACTATCCCAGTAGAGTCGCTCGTAACCGTAGGCATCTCGCCCCTCGAATTACGCTTTGGCATTTAGATTGCAGTTTACTCGGCGATTGCGCCACTATCCCAGTGGAATCGCTTGTAACTGTAGGCATCTCGCCCCTCAAATTACGCTATCACCCCAGTATATCTAGATCGCGGTTTACACAGCGGTTACGCTACTATCCCAGTAGAATTGCTTGTAACCATAGGCATCTCGCCCCTCGAATTACGCTAGCATACATCAAAACCAATATGATCCCATCACGATGATCTATCGCGAGGGATTCTAGTCCAAATGGACACACCAACTAATGGAAATTCTACGTAGATACGATTTTCAAATGGACACTCATATCGAGTTCCAACAACCTTCACAAATTTTAAATGGAAGGTACTTTTCCATATCCTCGATTTAGAAAACATAATATCATATATAGATAGTACTTCACCTTTCGTACATATCATACCCATGTAAACTTACATAAGTTTCCCATAACAATTACTTTCCAAACTGATGGTTTTCGAATTCACTACATTCTCATATATAAGTTTCGAAAACCACAATATCTCATACCCATAACGAATAGAGGATTCATGAGTTTCCCATCTCATTACCAATTTAAAATTTTCCTCTAAGTCGATTTAGAAATTTTAAGGTTATCCCAAACCTAATTCATATTCATAATTCAATTTATCGACTTCACACTCGATTTGGATTTCACGTTACATCGTCAATTCTCAACACATAATTGATGTCTACCGATATATAACCTCTGAGCTCGTACGTCTCAGAGAAGGGTGTTAAGCTAAGAGAATAAATTCTCTGCCACCAAACAGATATATATTTAATAGAGATCAATTGCTATGTCATCAATTCACAATGTTAGACATACAATCCAAATCGACCAACCAAAATTCAAAACTCAACTTATATTGTTTTTGGGGTCGAAGTTAAACTCAATTTAACTCAAGATTCAATCTTTTTGGAAAAATTTCCAAGTGAACTAATTGTTCAAATTTCCCAAAAATATCTTTACAAGGTATATTTTTTCACACTTAATCATTTGAAAACTAATTTCAAATCATTTTTCACCTTTCAATCTTTGAAAACAAATTTCAAAGCAATTTCCTTAAACAGAAACATTTCCAAATATTTATCCATTTAAACTTAAAATGGTTCATTTAAATCAATCAAATAAATCTTTACCGATTTATTTTAAACTTACGTTCCAAATCCGTAAATTTATTTCCACACTTCAAAAATAAATCAATATTTATTTTTTACAAATTCCTCTTTGTTTTATAAATTCCATAGTGAATTTACATTTCCAAAATATCTATGAATACATGATTTTCAAATCGATTTCAAATATTCATTTTCAATTTATCTTTAAAAGATAAAATTTCAAAACATTCACTTCATATTGGAAAAAACATTTCCATACTTATTTAATAATAAGTAATTCACAAATCCATTTATTTTCAACACTTGAAAAATATTCAATATACTCAAATAATAATTAAGTATATATTTCATTTTTAAAGGAAATCATTCTTTTAAACACATTCATTTGAGTCAAAACGAATGTTGCGTAAAACATCGTTACGACGACCCAAAATCACTAGTATAGGGATTCGAATTTAAGATAGATATATAAATCCCAATACTACATAAAAAACATTTCCTCTCGGAAATCATTTACTATAACAACAATGTTATAGTCCATCATTTCCTTTCTTTCTCTCGAAAACGTCTATTTCAACAATGAATGTTGAAATCTATGCTTTCGATCCTTAATGCATTTTAAAACATCTTTAAACGATTAACTTCATTTCATAATATCACTTCCCTAAAACATATCCATTTTATTTAACAATATATTCACTGTCCAAAATCGTGAATATACTTCGTTAACCAATTTCAATATTCAACGCATTTAATTCAGAATTATCCACTGTCCAAAATCTTGGATATAATTCCTAACCAAACTCTTATTATGACAATATTTAACTTAAAGGATAATTCGCTGTCTAAAATCACGAATATATCTCTTTTAATAACTTCTATGTTTCATTTATCAAATTCAATTGGTTTCGAATTTATAAACAACCTTTACAAATTCCATTTCTATTTATAAACTTCGATTTGTAAATCTCCTTTATTAATTCAATTCAATTTATATAACTCAGTTATATACCAAAAGTCCATTTATAAGTTAAGTACTTATAATTCATTTATTGACTAAATCGTTCTTCAAAACATTTGAAATCAATTTTCAAAAGAATTCAGAATCAAATTCCCAAGTTATAGTTCAACGATCCCCTTGGCTATAACTAAATTGACATGTCATTTTATTTTCCAATTTATTATTTTGGAGATATTCAAAATATTTGATTTAAACCAATTCATTAATTCACTTAACTTATAATTTATTTTCCATAAATCTCAGCAATTCGATAATGGGTTTTCGAATGATTGGAACTCAAATCTAAGGAGACCTTAGAGAAACTATCGCAAACCTAAATTTAGAGAGGTGAATTTCCGAAAAAGATTTGAATTTTCAAAATAACTTTTATTTTCAAAGAAAACAATTTTATACTTCTTTAGATCTGAAAAACGCTTTCTTTAAAGTGATTCTGGTAACTATTCATATTAAACGCCATAAATTAAGTTTTGTATAAACCAAAGCTCTGATACCACTTTGTAACGATCCCCCTGTTCTGACCGCCTCCAGTCGGTAATTAAACCAACTAGAACCGTTCAAAATGACGGATTGTTATTTAGTTTATAGATTTAAACAGAATCAGCCACAGAATCACAGAATAATAATATTATTTCACAAGAATGAATTTTTTTTCTTTCATACAAATATCAGAGTTTATACAATGCATTAAATTTTATATAGCGGAACATTTCTTTTAAGTACAAAAATAAATCAATGAAAAGCTAAGGTGAAGCGTTTTCCCCAACTCTCTCTCTCTAACTTCGCTGCTTGAAAATCTTCAAGCTGTAAAATACTCGGTCTGACCCGAGTATTACGTTCAAAAGAAAATAATACACGGGTCAGTCTAATTCAAAACTCAGTTATTAGTGCATAGAAGCAATAATAATTAAATAGCAATTGGACAATAGTCAAAGCTAAATTCACCTATCCGATCCTTTAACAAGAAATCGGATAATGGTAAATATAACACTTAACAGTGTTATTCAACAAATCTGTAGATTTAGATTATCAATGAAGATAGATGGAAAGATTATCAATGAAAATAATTTTAGAAAAGACATCAGAATTTTCTAAACGGCAATTAACTACAAAATCATCAAAATGCGATTCAAGATATATTAAATTGGCAACATAAAACAATTTTTCATCAATAGAAAACATCAATTAAAACATTAGATTTGGTAGGGCTGCAGTACACACACTCGTGCACGGCCTTGCCACATTTTAAATGTTAACTCCGTATGGCTGCAGTTCACGCTTGCGTGCACTGCCTCGCCACTCCCGTAATGAAATACGCAAAAGATCGTAAATCAAAAGAAAAAGAAATATCAATTAAAATCAATACTGTGTGGCTGCAGTACACGTACGCGTGCACTGCCTCGCCACAACAGCGTGAAATAAGAAAAAATTAGGAAATGCACAGAAAAAGGTACAAACGAACACAAGGTCAAATCCGAGCTATTTGCTGGATTCAACACAAGTGTAGTCAGAAAACAATCTATTTGTATCAATGTAATGCAAAACAACAAGGGCAACTGCAACTAAAAACTGCAGTCACCACAAGTATGCAAGGGCAAGCTATAACCAAGAGACCGCAACAAAACTCAGATGCAAGCCATTAAGGGCCAAACAGATTGGAACTGCATTCGCATATACCAAAGACAGGAAACAAAGGTAACTCCACACAATTCAACTACAACTGCACAACCACAAAAGAGACTGCAGTAGCCACACTAATACAATCTCAAGTGGAAGTGCTCGATTAATATGAAATAGGGCAGTGGACAGGACAAGTGACTGCAACAACCAAATGCAGACTGCAAGTACACAGAAATGCACTATATCAAACAGTGACATGAATGGTGCATAAAGGCTACAACAGTGCACCCGAAAATGTGAACAATCCTCGACCAAATCAAAATGTATTAATGCAACATGAAATAGGATAGTGCAGCCTTTAAAAATATCAGACTCGAATATGCTGCAATGATGTGAACAAGTCAATAATATATGCATACACAATGTACACAATGAACTAATTCAAAGTGCAGATTTGAATGGACAGATCAAGTGAAGCTATACAAATATATCAAGTACATCAGATCCTAAATGCATCAAGACTCAAACCAAGACCCAATCTAGGCAACAGTGAATGGCATATATCGGTGGAAAATGGAGTACATAGCTACATGAAGCCCGAATTTTCTTTTAAAAATTCCAGGTTTCACTTTAAGTCCAAATTCTAAAACAACACTGATACAAATGATCAGATACCAGACTACAAGTAACTGGAAATGACCAAGGAACTAGCAACATAACAGTAGGCTACAGGTCGGCAGCACCATGCAGATTCAAAGTATAGATTCAACATCACAAAGCAACTATATACATGACAAACACTACAAGTCAGAATGCACAGGGAAACACAAGCAATCAAAACCATGATCAAGTACAAGGGCAGATTGTAAATGGAACAGCGAGTCAGTGAAGATCAAAGTCTGGGTACAAGTGCAAAAACAAACTATATCAGTCAAGCCAAAATATCACAAAGTAGATCACTTCGAATGAACGAAGTCATTGAAATGCCAGAAATCAAAACCACTGATGGCCAAAGAAATCAACAAAAATCAAAATGACCGTAGTCAATAACGAACTAGCAAGTTCACCGCCGTGAGTATCAATTAAACAAACAACAAAAATCCCCAATTTGAATAAGCCAGAAATCAACAAAATCAAAACCTAATTACACTTGAGCATGAATTAGATGTGAGTAGTAATAACAATTACTCACCTTATCACGAATCGAAACAGCCGAGGTGAGTAATGAGCGCGATATCCACTCGATCGAGTTGCAGAAGTTGGCGCCCTCGATTTTTTTTTACCAAGCCCTAGTTTCGAAGAGGAACGAACGAAGAAGTCGCCGCCATTTTTTTCTTTTCGTGAACGATGAAGTGAAAAGGAAGTTCGGTTGAAAATAAGAAGAGAAGACAGCGTACGTGATGGCGTGCGTACGGGGTAGGGTGGCTGATAGGTGCGCGACTTCGGCTGAAATGAAAGCATTTAATGCTTGAGTACCCTGTGTCCTTCATGTCTTCATTTGCAAGCTATTACTTACTTATGTTTTTCTTTTGCATGCTTATATATATATATATATATATTTATTTATTTCATTATCTTCTTTAGTAAGCTTCATAGGTATATAAACGTTTTGAAGTTCAACTATCAAATATTAATTTATATTAACATGTTTTACAATTAGATTTTATATTTGTATTTTGTATTGACAAAATTTTATTCCATTTTATTTAAGTTAAGGAAAAATGTTATTACAACTAACCATCAATCTATTAATTTACATAGACAATAATTTTTTTTAAATCCAAATTATTTTTCTAAGTCATTGGTTCGAATCTTATATACAAATTTAATATTCAATTTCAAACTCCAAAGTCAAATTTAAATTTTTATTCAACTTTCGATAGATTAAATTTTAAAATTAAATCGCCAAATTCATAGTTATATTGGGAATTCAATTTAAACCATCATTCAAATATTTAAAATTAATTAAATATTTTCAATTTAAATTGTTCAAAATTCAGGGTCGTTACACGCAGTCTGACCCGAGCGTAAAGCAAAATACAAAACACTCGAGTCAGGATTAACATTCTTATATCAATAAATCCAACTCAATTGAAATATCAACTGAAATACAAATAACTTAAAGGATGTTTGGGATAACCATTCTCTAAGGGTCCATGGAACTATCACAAGGTAGAAATATACGCTATAACACCGTGGTCATTTCAGCTTTATTTATACTTCAAAACCAAATATCATTTCACTTCAAATATCATTATATTTCCCAAAATAGTATATATATATTAAATAATTTATACAATAAAGTATTTTCAATTCCCTCAACTTAACAGATCGTTTCAACATCAACCCGACCTTCCCATTTAAATTAAATTCAATCTCAATTTATCAATTTAAATTCAACTCAATTCCTAAAATAAACACTTCAATTTATCGATCTCAAATTCGGATTTGTAATCACAAAAATACCCCTTTATATTTCAATATATTTCAAACTTTAAGTATTCAACGTTTCAACTAAATTTTTATTCAATTTAGTTTCTAAATAATAAATTCAAATTTGGTTCAATCTAAATTTCACTTTAATTCAATTTAGTTGCTAAATAACAAATTCAACTACGTTGATTTCAAATACAGATCCGAACCTCAACATAAGCCATTTAAATTCTAATATAGTTCAAGGCTTTAATATTTAAATGTTCTATATGACAATTTCATATAGATCTCGATTTAACCTCATTATTATTTAGTCTTGAAATACTCCCTTATTAGATTCAATATCATCTAAGTAACCTTAAATGACATTTTGCTCAATATTTTCTTTAGTTTTATTAAACGTCAAAAATTCATTAAATCACTTAAATCAAAAATCCAGTTACAAAATCATACCTTTAAATTTTCCATTCAATAATTTCAAATCGATTTAATTAAATAAATCCTTATTTAAATACCATTTTTAATAAACCCAAATTTATCTCCCAATCTTAATTATTCAACTTTTTACAACGGGAAATTTTGGAATATAAATCTTAAATAATACTCAAACATATTATACGGATTAAATCAATCACAATAATATTATTATTAAATATATATATATAATTTCCATTTATATATATAATATTTTAAGAACCAATATTTATTAAATCCCATATATTTCTTTTCAACTGTAGAAATTTATTTTCAAAATATTTATATGGACCAACGGTGTTTGTATATATTTCCTATCATATAGTCAAGTGCTATGGATATTTATCATTTCAACCCGTACACTAAATATATACGGGTGGATATCATTTCAACCCGTAATCCCAAATTCAATTAAATGAAAATCGCTTGGGTTTATCATTTCAACCCATAACGATTTTCTCCTATTCTAAAGTCCGTTCGGGTATGTATCATTTCAACCCATAATGATTTCTATACTAACAGGGAACTTGCAGAGTGATAACAGATACGAAAATAATAACAACAACATGCATATATCATCAAAATAAATATAAACAATAGGATATGGTGTCATATCCCATAAGTGAACAGTTATAGATAATAGCATATATAACAATTTAAATAACTACAGCCTCATATTTCAATTGTCGTTTCAATTGAAATCAAATTTAATAAATAAAATAACGTTAATCGTGAGTGATTGCTCACTCTTCGAGGCTAGAGATGAACGAAAGTGGGATAAATTACGAATCCAAGCACAAGTTTCAAAGCAAAGCAGGATTGGCATGAATTCGATGGATAGAGCTGGCAACAGAACTTTACGAGAACAAATCCAAATCAGATTGACATAAATTGAAAATACAACATTATTATTTTCTTATTAAATTAATACTTCTTTTTAAGTCAAATATCAAAACAAAATACATATGTAAGAAAAATCATTGGTTTGTATTAAACACATGTATTAAAATCAAATATAATAAAATTTGAAATAATGCTGTAACTTTTATATAGAAATATACATAAACATATACAAGTTTAAAGAAAAATGATAAGACCACTTTTCAAAAAAACTTTATATATTACTGTAACAAAGAAAGCTACAAACGCTAACATAACAGTTTTATTATTTAATATAAAACAATATAACATATGTAACAGAACTGTTAAATCTCAAGACTTTGTAAACCACGTACGTATATATTTTATAAGAATCAATACTATAAATCACTACAAACCAATGTATATACACTTAGAAATTTTATGGCTAAAGTATATATTACACATATACACAGTTGTAAACTTATGCATAAACGAATAATATAAAATCATACGTCTATTAAAATTTGTAAGTAAGTAGGATATAAACAATTGAATCTCAAATAAACAGTACTTTATCCCTATATATATTACTGCAAATGAAATACATTAATTTGTATAATACTTAAAACAACATATAATATCAACTTATATACTATTATAATACAAAACATGTACATATATATTCTCTGTCCCATATGAAATATATATATATATATATATACACACAAACAAAAATCAGTTTAAAACATACAAAGAAAATATATCTTTGAACATAGAAAATTATATAATACTTTCTTATAGATATGCCTTGTATTAATTGTAAACAGTTGAAAAAAAGAAAAAAAAGAAAAATATATAGTTCTAACTTATATATTACTCACCTGCTGCACTAGAAGAAAAGGAGGAGGAACAAAAGGTTGGAGATGGCATCAGGGAAGAAGGATGGTTTGCATGTCCTTCGGGTTGAAACAAGGGAAGAGGATGCAAAAGTTTTCAACAACATGAATTGGTTCTGGGAAGATGAAAGTTTGATTATAAATATATACTTTATTTATTTGATAATGTGTAAGTACAGAAAAGGAATAGGTAAATAAATGATTCAAAGTGGAAAATGGAAGGGAGGGACGCTATGATATCTAAAAATTTATTTCAAAGTAACGTACGCCACAAATCAGATCAAAAGAAAATTTTAATTGGAACGGTTGTCCATTGATTCAGCAAAGTGTTTAAGGCAATAAAAAAAAGAACCGTTGCCAAATAAAGATAAGAAATGTATACCATAAATATAAAGTGATTTGAATAGTAATGGTCCCCCAGATTGAGCTGAATAATTAGAGCCATAAATTTTTGTTTGTTTGGACAGTACGTAATGAGTTTGGAAAGGCAAGGATATTAAAATGGAAAAAGGAATGGACAAAGAAATTTAAGCAAAGATAAAACGTATGCATGTTTTGTACATTCATACTTCCAAAATCTTATGACATGGCAGCGGTCGAATTTCAGTAAAAGATGAAATAAATGTGAGAAATGAAATAAATAGGAATGAACCGCATTTTTTCAAAACGAAACGTATGCAACAAATCAGCAAATAAATAGAAACGTGTAGGGAGATGTGTGAAATAAATAGAAAATGTTAAAATATAAATAAATATAACATACATGAAAAGGACAACAGGATGATTTAGAAATTAATAAATGAGAAACGTATATCCCTATACGTTTTAGTTTCAAAAAGGACAGAAAATTTTATCAAAAGTTATAAAGAGCTAAAAGCATTAAAACGTGGTTTGCGTCAAAATTTATTTTATTCCCAACTGAGATGAGAGAGGAAGGGAAAGATTTCAAAGAAATGAATATATTCCAAATGAATGTAAGATAAACGGTCATGGTGTGGTTCATTAGAAAATTTAATGCAATTTATAATTGTGTGAGCTGTACGTTGATTTAAGGAAAAAAACTAAAAGCAATTAATGGCTTGATTTAATAGTACGTTATAAAACCAATTAAAAATTAATAAAATTTTATGGGTCGTTACATAAAAACAAAGGCAACTTTTAAAAAGCATTATCGGATAACATGGTCTAAAGGTAGAGTACTGGCTAGGCTTCGACTAGGTCGAAACCAACCCCTTTCAAAAGCTCTTATTTAAAGAAAAAGATCTCCCTCGAAAGCTAGTACTTTTAGTGTAACATGGAAACCTTCTTTGAAAGCTAAACATACCTTTCGAAAACAATAAGTTTCGACCAAGTTGAAAGCTTTAAGCAAAACAAGGCAAGGGCTTTAACTTATAAAACAAAGTAGGGTTTCGACCCTATCAGAGACTTACCCTTCGACACCAAAGCTTCCGCCAATCTTCCAATCCACTATGTACCTTCTAGGAGATACCATGTGTTTTGGTTTTGATTATTAAGGTTTCAACTTTCATGGTTTCGACAATAATGGGGTGGAACAAAAGGAGTTCAAAAGGTATCTTCCTTTAAAGGCGAAACACCTTTTTCTAATTTAAAGGCTAAATCATAGCAACTTTAAGTAATTTCTTTTAAACAACTTGCCTAATTGGAAAACACTGATTGGATTGCCATAAAACTTTTCAATCACTTTACTTCTGAAACTGCTACATTTATTCAAATCCTAAATTAATGAATTTAAACGTTAAAACCTTTCCAAATAACCTAAATCCGACATTTGCAGAAAGCCCCTCTTTCAAAATAATTTATTTCTCCTAGTAGATCAATTGGGAAAAATCCCTAAAAATCATAGAAATTGAATTAATCATGTAATCAAGAATATTAAAACTTTAGACCTAATTTCTTTCTGAAATTCAAAAAATAAATATTTAACCCAATCATATCATATTTTTCATCAAAAATTCGTAATAAAATTTCCATAGCTTGGAAAATTCTAAAAATCAAAACACATCTTCAAAATTATGTTTTACTGAACATAAAAATTTTCCATGGCATTTTAACATCAATAAATCATGGGTTTGACCCTAAAACCGTATGGATTTCATATAATTTAATGGTTTAAGTCAAACAATCCGTGAATTCGAGCATATCATCATCCATATATCATGGAAACAAAATAAATATTCAAATTTGACATCACATGATTAAAAAACCAAAAATAGATTGGAAGAATTATTATTCACCTTAAAATTGATAAGGAATTCGAGATTTGTTGTTGATTAATCCTCCCTAGCTTTTGATTCTTTGCTTTAGATTAAAATTCCTCTTTTATTCCTTGGCAATGGCTTGCTTTTGCGTAGGTAAACATGAATGGACAATCACAAAAGGATATAGCCATGTAAAATACATGGCTATTTACTAATATGCTCATGTGCAGTTTAATTAACCAATAAACCATTTTATATCCCATTTACTTTGTTAATAAGCATGGCCTTATTAATCAAATCTCAATCTCCTTATCATCATTATTCTGTTTAATTTATCTAATTAAATTTTTGAACAATGTTATCAAAAATTAGGGATGTTACAACTTATCTCAACGGTGTAAGCATATTTGCCAAACACTTGAAAAGATCTTCTTTTTACCAAATTCTAAAATCATTTATAAACTCCTTTGTAAATTTATAAAACCATTTATAAATTATTCCTTAAGTCATTTCTAAACCCTTATAAAACCATGCAATTGTTTGTAAATTATTTTTATAAATATGTAAATCCATTTCTAAAATTCATTATAAATATACATCTATTTATAAACCTCTTTATCTTGTAAATAATCTCCCTTTAAATCTTCAAAGTATTTGTAAGCTCTTCTTATAAAAATCTAAAACCATTTGCAAAACTCTATTAATGAATCTCGAAACCATCATAAGTAAATAATAATTATTAACTTTTAACCTCTTAAAAGTAATAACTAATGATTCAAAACATTATGAACAAAACAATAGTTAATCTTTACCATACAAATAATAATGTTAAATTACCAAAACAGTATTAATAATCATTATTATTAATTTCAAACCTTGTTAATAATTTAAATAATTAAATTTCCAAAATTATTTATATATTTATAAAAAACTTTAAGCAATATTGAATAACCAACTTTAGAACAAAATATATTTCCTTGATAAATATCCATTCTTAAATCTTCAACCCAGTCATTTCCATATTTATAAAACTAAATTTAAGAATCTCTTTCAATTTTATAAAAACTTCCTTTCATAAAACCCATTTATTTATAAACTCTATTTATGAATCTATTTCCTTTATGAATCTCACTTATTCATAAATCTCATTTAAAAACATCAACCACCATCCGTTTCAATGTTACTTTCATATGGATAAATTCCTTTCAATTTATAAAATATCGTGTAACATTCCAATTTACCCTCACCTACAACTTTCCAAAATAGAGTCAACTATTTCTAAATTATCATTCCATATTATATAGTAAATCCACCATTTGATTTATTCTCTTATTTATTAAATGATAATAGTTTCCTTTAATTTATAAACTCCATTTATAAATTTATAATTTTATTATCAAAATACAATTTTACAAATCTTCACTTCCTTGTAAATTATCCCCATTATAAATTTCACATTTTTAAATAAATCATAATATATGTAGCTATATACATATATATCACTTTATACAAAGATGATTAATAAATATTATATCCAAATATTTCTATTTCCTCTTTAAAACCATATCCCTTCATTATAAAGGACTGACATATTCTCCAAGATTTTAAAAATCTTTAATCATGATCCAAAATCTCTTTTTAGAATTTCATAAAACTATTAAATTATATATCAAAAAATCTTACCTTTTATTAAAATAAATTACTCCTTCGAATAGTTCAAGATTAATTATTTAAAACAAATATAATTCAAAATCGCTTGGAAATGCTCTTTTTAAATTAATCAATATTTATGGTATCTTAAAATACAAAAATACAAGGCTCAATGTTACTAAAGCACTAATAAGCAAAAGCATGTTCATGTCCTCCAATATAACGTCCAACATATCATATATCACAATATATATGAAAAATAAAATCAATAGTGTGAGGAATCCTGTTGGATCCCTAAAACCTGTCCCCCTCCATCACATATAGTATAATATCATAAAAATATTAATTAACCGCTTCGAGGTGGGATTCATATATAATGGATCATCCGCACTTACATGGAAACGTAATAGGTCTCATCCACTTCGATAGGCGGGAATATATCCAATCCAATTAATAATATTTAGTAAATTATCCAAACAGTCATAACTATCACAACAAACATCCAACAGATGATTTTATCGACTAAATTATTTCTGGTTAAACAAAAAGGTGGGATTAACTCACCTTGATTTTAATAGTCTCCAAAACATTCCATTTTAATTTAAATCGAACGGGCATTCAATTTTAACCCAAAATTCCAACTAGCTCCGAATTCATCCAATCTAACTCCATAGCATAACTTCGTCGATACGATTGGAACGTGGCTTATCGCATTCGATTTGGACCTCATACGAATTAGTTATGAATTAATTACCCTATGAGATAATTAAATTAAATAATTAACTTAATTAAAATTAATTTTAAACTTTACTCTACATTGCTCTCCCTCTTCCTCTCTTCATTCCTAAGCCCGATTCTTTTCCTTCTTTTTCTCTGAAATTAAACGCGCGACCAACTCATCACCGCTGACCACCATCTTGCCACCGCCCCGCCTGCGCATGTTGCCCCCACCCTCTGCTTTGTCACGTGCACGCTACGCGAGTGCGCATGAACCCCAAAAATGATGCCATAAGCACGAGAATGTGGCCCATTATCGGTCATCTCACCTCACTAGGCGACGATCCAACCGTCGATCTTGTAGAGCTTGTCGAGCTCTCCATATTCCTAGTTTAAGTCAGAAGCTAAATGTTCCTGGAGGGAGAGAAATAGTGGGAGGAATGCCAGTGACTTTTGGCCATTAAAATTTTAAAAGAATGCTGCTGATAGAACTAGAGTTTGGATTGTAAAAATAAGGTTTTCAAGTCCTTATATAGAAATTTTAATGGCACTATTCACCCGTGAAAATTTCGAACTCCAAACGACGCATGTCGTCCAGCGTTCTACATGTTATGCCCATATTCCAAACACAATGGAATATATATTGGGATCCAATTCCATCATATACAAAAGTTAACTTTTCAAAATCAAATTATTTTAATTAAAATTCCTTTAATAAATTTCTACGCGTTTCGAACTCGCACGATCAAACGAAACGTCTAATCGCCACGAAATTCGATGGCATATTATAACATACTATTATGGATCCAATAAAACTAGTTTTGTCCAATCCCTCGGAAGGCTATTTTTATACGTTAATTAAAACGTGTAATTTCCATGGTCAGTTGAATCACTTTTAAATCAAATATAAAAGTTTTACTATCTTCCTACTTATTTAAATAGATTTTTAATGTACATTTGAAACTGTTTTCATACATGGAATCCATCTTGAATTTCATCGCTCCAAGCTAGATTGCAGAATGTTTACTCTGCAGCGTTTGTTGGAATGACAGGGGAATGTCATCATCTTAGACACGGTCCTCCTTCTTCCCATCCATAAGAAACCACAATACCTCTTTAATGCATGAGATTCACTATTAGACCTTTAATAGGTTGTTTGTTTTCGTATACATGCAAACTTGGTTCTTCTACTAGTTCATCCTCATTGTTAACTTCTTAGATCTCTTCTAAATCTAAAACTCGATGTTAATTTATTTTGATAGATTTTTTTTTTCAAAAAGACAGTATGCCATTAAGCAAAGACCTTTTATTCCTTGATATTGTAGAATATATATTCCATCAAGTTTTTGGATATCTTACAAATTTACACAATACCGATCTTGCCTCGAGTTTTTTCAGACCAACATTCTAGACTGGATAACCCCAAACCTTTAAATACTCAATTTCTTCCCACAACACATCTCATATGTTGTTTTAGGTATAAATTTAGTGGGCAACAAGTTCATCATATGCGCTGCGGTTTCGAATGCATATCCTCAATAGGACAAAGGTAACTCAGCCTTACTCATCATGAAAAATATCATATCTAATAGGGTTCGATTCCATCTCTCCAACACACTGTTTCTTCGTGGACTATAGGGTGAAGTAACCTGAGAGATAATCCTACTAGATTCTAAGTATTGTTGGAATAATTGCAAACATACTCACCTTCTTTATTGAATAGAAAACCTTAATCTTACAGTTCGTCTGGCTTTCTACCTCATTCTTATATTCAATAAATTTCTAATACACATCGGATTTGTTCTTCATTAGATAAACATATCCCAGTTTTGAGAAATCATCTGTGAAGTTTATAAAGTAAGAACAATTATCCTTAATGATTTTAGGCATGTGACCACATACGTCACTATGTACAAGACCCAAGAGTTTGTTAACTCTTTTATTGCTCCCAGCGAAGGGTGCTTGATCATCTTCCTTTGAAACACAACTTATGTAACAACCCGATATTTTCAACCATTCGCATCTACACATATCGAACTTGAATTGCCCAAAATACCGCGTTGTAAATAAAATTTGGCAAATCTCAGAATATACAGTAAATAAATAATTACAGATCACATACACAGAGTAAATAATAATGCAGCGGAATTAAAAGAGATAGTAGTTCATGAAGCTACTATATAAGAATAAGATACATCAGAGTTAAATAAGATACAACAGAGATACATCAGATACAAATCAGAATACATCACTGAAATCACTGGATACTGAAAGCAAAAGAGATGGCTGGATCTTCAAGTAAAGCTCCAACTTCGAAGGTGAATCTTGAATGCTGAATCACTCAATCTGACTCGAGCGTAAAGTAAAAGACAAAACACTCGAGTCAGGACATAAATACTTATGAACTGTAAATCATCTCAAGTGGACAGTAACAAAATGCATCAATAACTTAAAGGATGCTTGTGACCGCCCATCGTTTAAGGATCCGTTAAACTATTTACTATATAGTAATATTGCGCTATTATAATAATGTCTACAGTAAAATAAACTTACTTTAAAATAGCGTTAAGGAGTGATCCAATATTCCCCTTAACACGTAATAGTCACAGTAGTCCATCCAGTATCAGCATATCTCCATATCGGAAGACTACTCTAAATACTCCATGGGCTACGGGAGAAAAACAAACATGTAGTAAGGCTCACTATGGTATGTGACACGGCACACAAGACAATGCCAGGATAGATATACCAATTACGCACACAGGTTGGTGGTAACATAGAAGCCACATACGCCCACCTCGGAACACACTCCCAATCAAAATCGGAGGATGGCCATCAAATCAACCACAAGAGTATAGTATCGAAGAAATGTGTCCGATCGAAGGAATGACCTGACTTGGCCCGAGGTCGCTCCTTTTTTTAGCCACCTTATGCCAACTCACGGGAGTTGGGTCCACGTAATATACCTCAAAGATGTCGCCACCATCCTACTTCATTCTGGAATCTCCACCGCGTACATGGTTGTTAAAGTGGTTTTCGGAGTTGGTAGAGAATATGACAACTTCCGAT
The DNA here is from genome assembly GCA_030765085.1 of Allium cepa. Taxonomy (NCBI): domain Eukaryota; kingdom Viridiplantae; phylum Streptophyta; class Magnoliopsida; order Asparagales; family Amaryllidaceae; genus Allium; species Allium cepa. Next base: position 381,103,833 of record CM060932.1, read on the forward strand.
CCCGGTCTCTTTAACAACAAAACGTTATTATAACGCCGTGGCCATTTCAAAATTATTTATACTTCAAAAATCAAATCATTTCATTTCTAAACTATATACCTTCAAAATAGTTTATACTTCGAAATCAAAACCATTTATATTTCAAACATTTATTCACCTTCCAAAAATCATTATACTTTCAAAGTTATAACTCTTTCGAAACTAAAATACTTGAAATCGTTACACTTTTAACATAATAACATTTCGAAATCCAATTTCCAATTTAACACAATTCAAATCATCAGTTTCAATTCAACTTAGTTTCCTAAAAAACATTACAAATCTTACCAATTTCAAATATAGATTTAATCCATAAAATAAACTGCTCAATTTTTAATGTATTTCAAAGCTTTAAATATATTATATTTCAAAACCAAATTTGAAATCTCATATATCTCAAATTTAATTTCATTATTACTTAGCCTTGAAATATTCATTTCATAAATCTAATATTATTTAAATAACTCAAATTACAAGTAAACCAAATTTCCTTTCATACAAATATAAACTTCAAATATTCATTTATCAAAATCAAATATCATTCTAAACTCATATTCTTTATCAAATAAAGATCAAATCATTCAAAAACCATTTCAAAATCATTAAAATATCATATCTTCAAAACCTCATTATCAAATCATTATTTGAATTCAATTTCAAATATTCAAATTTTAAATATCATTTTAAAATCAAATAAGTATTCATTTATTATTCCAAATATCATTACAAAATACATTTCAAAATTTCATTCAAAAATTCGTTTATCTCATTACATTTCATTCCATTTAACACATATCCAAGTAAGGCCTTATTTAAATTCAAATTCAATTTAAATTCCTTAAAAATTCAAATTCAAATATAAAAATATATTCAAACTTCTAAAATTTCACAAATAATTAATTTCAGAAGTTAAATCATTTAACACTTTAAATATAACTCAAATAGTGTTAAAATCTTCAATATTTCAAAATTTTCAAAATATAGCAACGACAGCATTTATAAAGTGCTATTGTGGCTCATAGTTTCCAAAATAATTTAGTTCAAGAACAACGACATTTATAAAATGCCGTAATAGATATTTAGTTATTTCAAACATGGTTAAGTTCAAAACAACAGCATTTTAAAGTGTTGTCATAAAACTACAATATTTTAAAAATGCTATTAATAAAATTCCAGATTTTATTATAACTTTTCATAAAATAAATTCAAAAATTTTCTATTTAAATTTATAAATCATATTTCTAGACTTCAAAATTTCACATTTAAATACTTTTAACATATGATTTATCACAACAAAATTTAAAATCAAATATCCAATTAAAATTCAATTCATTTGTTAAGTCACAATTTCACTGTTTATTTACTTATTAAATTTAAACAAAAACTTAACATTGTACTTCAAATATCATTTCAAAACATTAAATTTCCATTATTTGCTTAAATTTTAAAAATAAAATTTAAAGTCAAGAAATCATATTTACTTGAGATTTACATACTTGAATTCAAAAATTCAAAACTTAATATTTAGCTTTCTCAAAACCATAAAATATATATTTTTAAATCAAAATTTCATACTTTAAAAATACATATCTTAGAAAAATCATTTAAAAATATACCACAGGATATGTATATAATTTTCTAACCTAGGTCAAGTGATACAGATATATATCATTTCAATCCGCAATTTTAAAAGAAAACTCGGGTTCTATCATTTCAAACCCGCAATCCCAAGTAAAATACAAATAAATGAAAATCGCTCAAGCCAATCATTTCAGCCTATAACGATTTTTCCCTATTCTAAAGTCCGTTCGGGTATGTATCATTTCAACTCATAGTGATTCTATTCTAACAGGGAACTTGCAGTGTGATCATATGCAGAATAATATAAACAATGAGACTAACATGTAAATGTCACAATATAATATCAAATATCAGATGTTAGGTGATAATTAACAGAGTTAACATGGTAATAACATAGCATAATATATCATATAATCATCGTTTGCTTGCATAAACATTTTTATTTACTAAACACTTGGCATCAATTCACTAATTCATAAGTAAATATGTCAGAGTGAGAAGGACTCACATTTTCAAGCTGGAGACCACTACGACACACAAAACGATTCCAAAGGCACGACAAGTATAATACAACACGACTTTTGATATGAATGAACGGGAGCCTAGATGATGATATTTTATACAATAAATAAACAAGATAATATGAACATATGAATTCAATACAAAATATATTGAAATAATTTGAATTTTGAATTAACAAAGAACGTCACCTAGCTTTTCATCCAACTTTGCTTGACCATGAAAAAATGGCTTGTCATAGGCACACTAAGCTCGGCCTAAGTGTTCTTAAACTTAGCTATGATCATGCTTTGGCTCGGGTTAAGCATCAAAACTCATGGCTATGCAAGAAGATGAAGGTGGTAGGTGCAACATAGGTAGAATACAAAGGAATCAAGGCGAAATGTGAAGGGTTTGGTCACATTGTAGCTTGGCCATGACATTATAAGGCTTGGCCTTGCTTCAAGTCAGAACTGGAGATGGTGCAACAACGGCCAAAGGTCAGGTAATGGCTAGTGGAGGTGGTTCTAGGGGTGGCCGAAAGGATATGTGAAGGGGATGTGGCCTTTAAAGCTTGGTTAGGCTTGTTTAAGGGGATTGCTTGCAATTTTTGTGGAGTTTTCAACATAGGGAGGACAAAGCCTATAATGGTCAGTGGAGTAGGAGGAGGAGCTTCCAAGTATGGTGGACGTGGAGGCGATGTGGTGATGGAGTGATCCATGGCCGAGCAAATCTAGGAGAAAACACGGCTAAATTCATTGAGAAATGAAAAGATAAAGAGGATGAAGCCATTATTTTTTCTTCTTTTGTTTCCATAGCCGTAAGTTTTGAGAGGAAGAAAACTTTCTCACATGAAAAATGAAAAGTATATAGCTGAAGAAAGAAAATAGGTTCGACAATATTTTATTCAAATGGCACTTGAAAATGAAAAGACAAATGGCATTTGAAAGGTTATGGCATATGAAAGGTTTTAGACTCTTTATATTTCCTTTTTCTTTTATTCATTTTAAACTAATAAAAAATGTAAGTAAATAAATAGAAAACAAAAAATAAAGTAAGAGAGAAAATAAATAAATAAATTTTAGAAATATATAAAATAATTAAGAAAATAGCTTAATAATAGGAACACGGATTTAAAAATTGTAAATAAAATACAATAAGCTTTGGAAAATTATAACATCACTTTAAAAATATTTTAAAAATAAAATATATGCATAACATGACGTATTACACAAACTAGAACAAGATTTGACAAACAAAAATATTATTTATATAAATAAAAATATACAATTTTATTAAATAAAAATAATTTACACACAATATTGTAAAAGCATAACTTTCACAATATAAGTCGGATTTCAACGAAACGAAAAGCAGTAGTCTTGAAATTTAATTTACTTTCATAATAAAAGATAAAATTCAAATATTTAAATTTTAAATTTAAAAGTCAAAGTTTGACCATTTTGACCAAAATTCACTTTTCTAGAAAATATTCAATTTATTCATGTTTGAAATTATAATTCACATCAAAATAAAAATTTATATTTAAAGTAACTAATATTATTCATTTTAATAAATAAAACTAAAATTTTAAATCAGGAGTTTCAATTCAAAATAAATTAAATATGCAATTGAAATAATCACAAAATACAGGGTTGTTACACTCTCCCCCACTCAAAGCTTTTCGTCTCCGAAAAGGAATGAGGTACGGGAAAGCACAGAAAAGATAGAATGAAATAGGATTAAGAAAAGATGACAAGAGGATTGAAATTATACCTGATAACTATTGTTACAGGTAAGTTTAACAAGGTGGAGATGATCTTCCCAAGATCCTCCAAAAATTAAGAACATAAGCATCAAAAAAGATCTTCCAAAATCTGATTCACCTTTCCATTTGACCTACGGTCAGTGGATGGAAAGCAGTGCTCAGATTCAAAAATGAATACCAAAGGTTATCAAAGATTATAGAAAGATTTCTAAACAGGCTGGTATAAGCAAGATAAGGGAAACAAGGACCACCAAAAGATGGTTTGAAAAACAAAATAGGATAATAAGTTTGAAACCATGAAAATTTCAACTTAAATTGAAAATTAATTTTACATAAATTAAATAAATCTTAATGATCTCCAATTTTATTATCTTATCATCTAATTATCTTAAATAAACAATTTCTAAAATCATGGATTTGAAAAAAAATCATTTATTATACTAAAAATGTACTCAATAAATTTAATTCTTCTTTATTCCTAATAGAAATTAAATTTATTATTCTCAATATATTTTATCACCTATGTTAAACATATTTATACATATTATAACTGCTTTAAATTTATTCTTAGTTCCTTTAACATCGTTTTATATTGTAAATTATTCCATTACCTTTTTTTTACCTCTGTTAATCTTTTTATAACAAAATTTAAGTGCATAACATTTATTATAACTACTCAAATCTTATTATAAATATTTTATATTGTATATTATCCAATTTCATATTCAACTTTTGAAAATTAAGGTAAGTTATATTTGAATGAAATTGTGTATTATACAAATAAAGCATTCTAATTCAATCATTTCAAGCTTGAATATTTATCCAAATCTTGAAATTATACATAAAAATTATCTTTCAAGATAAAATTTATGAATTAAATTTCCGATAAATTCCAAACTATTTAGAGATAGATAAAAGCATATATACTATATATATCCATTCAAATTTAAATTATTGTGACGACCCAGAAATTTTAACGAATTAAATTGAAATAATTAGTTGTTTTAAAATAGTTAAAAGTTAATTTTAACTTGAAATTCAAGATTCAAGATATTAATATTTACTTGAAATTAATGCATTGGATTATGTAGTTTAAAATATTGAATCATATAATTTGAAATTGGATAAAATGCTGAATTTGTAATTTTAAGCCTGTTAAAAATAATGTGAAGGCTTATGAAATTTTTATGATAATTCTGAAGATAATAGAATGGTTGAAGTTTAATTCAAAGGTAATTTGTTCAGTTTTAGATAATATATCGGTTAAATTGAATTTAAAAATAGCCTTCCGAGGCACAGTCTCGGAATTCGACGAAACCAGTTCCATTGGATCCGTAATAGTTAGGTATTATCGGATTTCAATTTTCGTAGCCATCAGAGTTGTCATTTGACCCTGGCAGCTCGAAACGCGTAGAACTATTTTAATCAGTTTAATTTAAAATTTGATCGTTTACTTCTGTAACTCGCGCATAGGATCGAATCAGCTTTCGAAACACGTTCCATTGTGTTCGGAACGCGGGTAAAACCTTATAAACGCCTGTCATCACGTCTGATTCGGGTTCGGGATTTCGCGCAAGCTTAACGAGACGTTTTGAAAATTTTATAATATAATAAAATTTAAAATACCTATGTGTCAGAGATATTTTTGGAGCGTACTCGTGAAGCTTCCCATAATCGATATTTTATTCCTGTCTTCCTCTTTCACCTTCTAACAGAAGCCAAACTGAACGAATAAAATAAAAGGGGTCTAGGCCGTTCGAAAAAGGGAGTTCCTTCTCTCCTTTATTTCGATTTACAAGCTAACAATGGCCGAAGCCCTTCAAAAAAAAAAATCTTCAGAACGAAATTAAAATGGCTTCCTCCTCCTTCGAATCGCGACCACTTCCCTTTCTCCCTTCCACTTCCTGTTACCTCACGACTCAAGCTAGTTTAAAAAAAAGGGGGCGCGTTCGATATTAGGGTTTGGTGAGTTGGGCGGTATCGCGATGAATGGAGAGGCGCGAGCACATGATAATCAGGGCCGCGTTGGGAGTCGCGGCGTGGTTCGCGAGGGTCGAACAGTTGAGGGGGCGTCTCGAGTCTAGGCAACACGAGCATGGTGGGCAACAGTGTGTTTGGAGGGAGCTCGCGCGTCAGTTCGTGGCAGAGAGGGTCGACACCGGAGGCTTATTAGTGGAGTAGTTCGCCTCTGGTGAGGTTTCTGCGGCAGTTAGGTATATTTGCTTTCTTTTAATTTATTTTAGTTTCAATATGCGTATTTATATATATTTAAAAAAAAAATTACAGTAGGGTATAAATTTTATATTGTTATATATTGAAGAAAAAGAAGAAAGATTTGTTTACAGTGAAGAAAAGGATATATATATATATATATATATATATTTTGAAACTGTTTTAAAGAAAAGAAATTCAAAATGTTAGAATTTTGTATGAAGATTGGATTTTTTTTTTAAATTTATATAGTATTTTATAAGCAAGATTTTGGGAAGAGAAAAAAAAAGGGGAAAATAAAATATGTATACATGGGAGTTTGGATATTGGAAATTTTAGGAATTATCTTGTTGAAATAAATTATTAGAGGAAATTGGTTGAAATTAGAATTTATTCTATTCAAACCAAATTGTTAATTTAAAATTTAAGTATAAAAGGGTAATAAATTTTCAATTTATTTCAAATGTTAATAAATCATATAAATTATTTTTCAAGGTCAACATCTGAAGGAAACCAAGTCAAGATTGGATTTGGATTGCAAAATCAAAGGTGAGTAAATCTCACGTTGTTGGGTTTTTTTTATTTAAATTTAAATGATTAATTTAAATAAATTAGATGGATGATTGAATTGTTTGGATGTGTACTGAAGATTTGGTGATTTAGTTTTTGGTTGTTCTCGAGTTCATTGTGATTGACTCGAAGTATTTGGGGTTTAAAATTTATCTTTCATCTAAGTCATAAATACGAAAATGTTTCCGTTGTTAGTAAAAGCTTAATGAATTATGATTCATCAAATTTGAAGGTAATTAAAATGTATAACTAATAAATTTAATTAATTAATGATTCGGGTTGATTTATTTAGTAATTAAGGGTTTTGAATTAATTAATGAAATTTTAAGTCAATTAATTAGGTTTGATTAATTTAAAATAATCAATAGATAGTTTGTTAGATAAACACTGAAGGTAATTAATCAAATAAAATTACTTTGTGAAATTTATCAAGAGATTTATCAAGATAGTTAAGTAAAGAGTAAATAAGGTATGAATGAAGTAGAATGAAGATAGTTAATTACAGTTTTGAAATTTATCGAAATGATTAATACTGTGGTTTGAATTAATGAAATTAAATTTGATTATGATTTAAAATTGAAATCCTTAGTTTATATAAATAATGATGAAATCAAAGATTGACTAATTAAGATTGATTAACCCATAAAAGAGACTTATGAAGTTAAGTAATATAAGTTAATACGGATTACTGTAATTAAAACAGTGAATTAATTCATGAGGTAATTAAGATTGCTATTGATTGCGTTCAAGAAGAATTATATCGTGATAATTAATTAAAGATAATTACTTGAATACGATCGGAAGACAATTCAATCCAATGTGATTGATTAAGACGAAAATGAAGGGTTGATTAATTAATTGATTTGAGATCAATTAATATTTAATGAAGGAACGGAAGTGGATGGTATTAGTAATTCCATCAGGATTAATTTAATTAATTTGGAAGTGATTAAGTTTTGCTTATGAATGATTGGATGGTATAGAATGCTTTGGATTAATTGATATCTCGGATATGAAATATTGTGTATTTCATTTGGATAATTTGGGTAAGTAGGGCATGAGTTGCGAAGAGGCCGGGGTCGGGTATTGGGAAATACCCGAAACCATTTTGAATTTTTATAAATTGATTTGTGAAATCAATACGATGAAATGAAGAGATTTAAGTAAATCAGTTTATTATATCTAAGTTTGGTACTTAGAGAATTATATGTGAAATAGATGTTGTCTATAGTAAACTGTGAATTGGTTAAATTGATATAAGTTACCCGGGTTTTATCTAAGTTGTTTGCTTTGATATTCCTTATTAGATGGGTTTACTCACGCTGGTTTCCAGCCTGACCCGGGTGTTACTTTGGTGTAATGCTCGGGTCAGACCGAGTATTACAGATTTTCAGGTTAGGACGTTCAGGAGCTCAGGAGGCGAGCTGGTGGCAATATCGTATGGAGTATATCCGCTGTATTTATATTATTGTTTATCTGAGTCAGGATAATTGTAAATATTCAGTGACTGTATATATGAGTAACTCTGATGTATATTAAATGTAATCAACAAATATAGTATTCTTCTGTAAACTATTATCTATTATTATATTTTATCCGCTGCGAATGTGAGTTGTTGATGTTTCTTCTTCTTCTTCTATCTTTTTCTTCTTTTTCATAACTATCTGGGATTTTCGGGTTTGAAAATTTCGGGTCGTTACAATTATACATCAGCATATGTTATAAATCCAGTTTATTTTAGAAATTTAAATCAATTAAATTTTCCAAAACAAAACTATAGCAAGACTACAGAATGGTATCTTCAATTCGAAACTAGAAAATGAATGTTGATGATGCTACAGCCTTCACCAAAGTTATTTTCCAGGGACAAAGAGAAGAGCACTAATTTTAAACTTTAAAATTCTTTGGAAACAAATTTCTATTCGAAAATACTTTAAATAATATATCCTTTTAAACTTTAAATACAAGATTTGAAATCATTGGAAATTAAATTCTCAATATCTTGTTTTAAATTCATTTTAAATTTCTAAATAAATTTATAACCATGTTTTTTATAGTTTAATTATTTATATATGAAACAAGAGATAATAATATACAAAATCAACTATTATTTCTTAACAACCAATTCAATAAAATCCAGAAAAGGATTTATAATATATTTAGAAAATTTATTTCATTACCAAATTTGAAAAACATATTGTGTAAGTTTACTCTGTTCAAGTGTTTTGGAAATCTTATCGATAGCGTTGATCAAATGAATAGATCAAAAACCAAAATCAACATCAACAACTCAAACAACACAATATATAAAATAGTTTAAATATTAGCTTACAAATACACTTCAAGAATGATTTGAAGATAAGTTGGAAACAAAGATAAGATGATTAAATAACAGAATAGAAAGACGGATAAGCTTATATAAATCACGGGCAACCTAAACCGGGTCAACCGTGGCTTAAAGAATAAGATCGATGTGAATTTCTGGGGTAAATCAACATTCGATCTCAAGAGATAGAATTTGGAATTATAAGAGATACTAGCATCTAAACCGAGGATATAAAATCTCTGGTGAATCGATGCTATTGTAAATGGGTTTCACTTCTTTACAAATCAATTTGAGATTGGCGAGACCGCCGACTCACTATAAAGATCATTCGAAGTGAAGTTATGGGATACTCGAGAATCAAAAGAAGATGAATAGTGAGGGACATGAATGGATTTTGGAACCACAGGGAACGTTCCAAAATTCAAAGGAATCGAGTCAAAAAGGAAGAGATTCAAACTCGAATGAAAGTGATTCTGTAAATACATCTACTCCATATGCTGAGTTTTGCCTAGAGCTACCAAAGCTGTGATACCGAATATATCAACCTGATATTTTCAACCATTCGCGTCCGCACATGTCGTGAATTGCTCAAAATACCGCATTGAAAATAAAATTTGGCAAATCTCAGAATATACAGTAAATAAATAATCACAGATCACAGACATAGAGTAAATAATAATGCAGCGGAATTAAAAGAGATAGTAATTCATGAAGCTACTATATAAGAATAGGATACATCATAGCTAAACAAGATACAACAGAAGAGTAACAAGATATATCGGATACAAATCAGAATATATCACTGAAATCGCTGGATACTAAAAGCAAAATAGATGGCTGGATCTTCATGCAAAGCTCCAACTCCAAAGGTGAATCTTGAATACTGAATCACTCAATCTGACTCGAGCGTAAAGCAAAACACAAAACACTCGAGTCAGGACATAAATACTTATGAACTGCAAATCAACTTAAGTGAACAGTAACAAAATGCATCAGTAACTTAAAGGGTGCTTGGGACTGCCCATCGTTTAAGGATCCGTTAAACTATTTGCTATATAGTAATATTGCGCTATTATAATAATGTCTACAGTAAAATAAACTTACTTTAAAATAGCGTTAAGGAGTGACCCAATATTCCCCTTAACACGTAATAGTCCCAATAGTCCATCCAGTATCAGCATATCTCCAGATCGGGAGACTACCCTAAATACTCCATGGGCTACGGGAGAAAAACAAACTCGTAGTAAGGCTCGCTATAGCAGGTGACACGACACACAGGGCAATGCCAGGGTAGATATACCAATTACGCACATGGGCTGGTGGTAACATAGCAGCCACATACGCCCACCTCGGAACACACTTCTAATCAAAATCGGAGGATGGCTATCAAATCAATTACAAGTAAGAGTATAGTATCGAAGAAATGTGTCCGATCGGAGGAATGACCTCACTTGACCCAAGATCGCTTCTGTTTTAGCCTCCTAATGCCAACTCACAGGAGTTGGGTCCACATAATATACCTCAAGGACGTCGCCCCATCCTACTTCATTCTGGAATCTCCACCGCGTATACGATTGTTAAAGTGGTTTTCGGAGTTGGTAGAGAGTATGACAATTTCCTATCCCGGTCTCTTTAACAACAAAACGTTATAATAACGCCGTGGTCATTTCAAAATAAAATATTCGTTTATCAAAATCAAATATCATTCTAAACTCATATTCTTTATTGATGCAGCACGATCTACAAAATCACAAGGCCTAGGTTGCTCACGACCTAATGGAGGAGTTTTAGGTCGCTCACGACCTAGTGAAGGTCGCTCACGACCTAACGAGTCACGTGATGTAGAATCGCGGCCTAACCGAGAACAAGAGATGGGAGTTGCACTGAGTCACGACCAAAAAGACCCACGACCTAACGAAGTCTTAAGTCGCTCGGTATCATTAGGTCGTCTACGACCTATAGCTACGGGAGATAACAAAGGGGCGGCACGAGTTAACATCCAACGACCTAACGGTCTACCATTTCGTTGCTATATTGGAGACTTAAGTCGCTCAGAAGGTAGAGATGAGCTACGACCTATGTTGAACGACCTAACTCATAGGTCGCCCGAAGAATTCCTATTGCCGCTTCTTTAGGTCGTTCACACGACCTACCGACCCAGGATAAGTCACTGAAGAGTTAAGTCATATCATTTTAAGTCGTTAAGACGTGTTTTCTTAAGTCGCTCGAGTGTTGAGTCGTTTGTAACAGTTGAGTCGCTGTTGTGATATATTGTTTTAAGTCGTATGTCGTTGTATTTCTTGAGTCGCGTACTGTCTTGTAACTCGTAGGTCGGCAAGTAGTTAGGTCGGCCATGGGTGTGTGGTGATGTAATAAGTTGAGTCGCCAGGAGTTAAGTCGCTAACGACCTTGTTTAGGTCGTAGGTCGTGTGTGCGTCACTGTTTGTACTAAGTCGCAGGTTATAGGTCGTAAACGACCTAGTGCTAAGTCGTGTGAGTCGTCTATAAATAGGCGTGGGGGTTCATTTGTAAATTCAATTATGTTTTGAATAAAATTCCTCTTTTGTTAGCTTTGTGCTTTCATCCTAAATTGGTAGTTGAGTGTAATCTCCTATCTCCACTTTCGGTTATTCGAGTGCGCTCGAATCAACGATTGTTGAAGCCGATTCGCGGAATCAAGTGCGCTTGATCAACGCTTGAAGAATTGAAGATCTTCTTTCACGGTATCGTGCGTGATCAACGTGACGAGGATAGCTAGAATTCAGTATCTTCGGATCAACGAATTTGGGTATTTCAGTATTCATCAATCCACCGACTGTTACATTTCATCGATTTCTTTTGTTTTTGAAATATCCGCTGCGTCAGTTTTGGTATCAGAGCTTGACTTAGCCAATCATAGCTAAGACGAGTCTTGGAGCCGAGGAGTTTGAAGTTTGGTGTTCATCGTGTTCATCTTGAAGTTGCAACAAGAGGAGAACTTTCAATCCATTTCATTTTGGATCAAAGTTGGAGTCGTGTTTGTTTGACTTGTGTTGAAGATTTTTGAAGTATTAGTTGAAGTGTGGTGAAGTTCAATCATGCCACCAAGGAGAGCTAATCGTCATCAAAATGTTGAAGCATTGTATAGAAGAGAAGAAGCCGAGCAAATGGAACAACGCATTAATGAGAAATTTGATGAAGGCATTGGAAAGTTAGAGAAATAGATGAATGATTTGAATCAGAATCAAAGGAGGAGATCACCAATCTCGAACCATGGAGGAAACAGAGTTTCGCCATCGGTTACGGAAGCGAGGAGGGTATCACCGCAATCTTTTAGAGAGAGAAGAGAAACATCAAGTTCATCAAGGAGAGATCACCATGACTATGGGCATGAAGAGAGAAGAACTCCACGTGAGTTTGAAGATGAGCCATATAGAGAAGAAGAGAAACATAGTAGAAGAGACATGCGTGATCAAAGGGATGTTGATGGTCGAGATCAATATAGACGTACATTTGATTTCAATGAAGAGGGTGATAGAGCTAGCATTCATTATCAAGATTGAGACTAAGTTTGAAATGTATATCGGGATGTAGATGATGATCGTCGATGGGAATCGGGTATGAAGATGGAAATTCCAGAATTTAAGGGAGGAATGGTAGCTGAAGAATTTCTTGATTGCTTATCTAATGTTGAAGAGATTTTTGACTTCAAGGAAGTTCCTGAGCATAGAAGAGTAAAGTTAGTTGCTACTAGGTTGAGGGGGAGAGCTTTAGCATGGTGGTAGCAAACTAAACTTACAAGGGAGAGAATGGGAAAGTCAAAGATTGAATCATGGGAGAAGATGAAGAAGTTAATGAAGGCTACATTCTTGCCTTACAATTATCAATCACTCATGTATCAGAGATTGCATAATCTGAGGCAAGGGACGAAGACTGTTAATGATTATGCTGATGAATTTTATCAACTCATTGCTCGAAATGACATTATGGAGACAGAGGAACAGCTGACTGCTAGATTTGTTGGAGGGTTGTGAATGCAGATCCAAGATATGGTGAATATGTTTGATCCTAGATCTGTAGCAGAAGCACATCAGAAAGCGTTGGCTTGGGAGAAGCAAGGAAGGCGTGGAGGTGGTGTGTTTATTAATTCCAACAATCAAGTGAAGGGTGTTAGTGGAAGCTCTAATGTTCCTAAATCTACAGTAAACCAGTTGTGAATGAAGTTGCGAAGCCAAAGGTTAATAGTAGTTTCAAATGTTACAATTGTCAGGAGTTGGGTCACAAAAGCAATGAATGTCCAAAGCCGAAGAGGAGAGCAATGGTTGCAGAGATTGAAGAAGAGGATGTGGAAGCTGAACGTTATAATTCACCTTGTTGAGGAGGAAGAAGAGTTGTCCGGAGATGAAGGGTGTAATTTGATGATGAGGAGAAGTTATTTGGCACCGAAACAGGAAGAGGAAAACAGTTGGTTGAGGAATAACATATTTCAGTCCACATGCACTATTCTGGGAAAGGTTTGCAAGTTCGTCATTGATGCTGGGAGTTGTGACAATATTATCTCTACAGAAGCAGTAAGGAAGTTGAACTTGAAAACTGAGAAGCATTCTAAACCGTACAAGTTAGCATGGTTAAGGAAAGGTGGTGAGGTGAAAGTTGGACGAAGAGCTTGTGTGAATTTTTTAATTGGGAAGAAATACAAAGACGAAATTTGGTGTGATGTTGTAGACATGGATGTGTGTCATCTGTTGTTGGGCAGACCATGGCAGTTTGATAGAGCAGTACAACACGATGGTCGTGCTAATAGTTACAGTTTCATGTTTGAAGGTACTAAGATTATTTTAGTTCCTAAGAAGCAACAACAGAAGGAAAGCAAGCTGGAGGAGATTGAAGAGCTGAAAACCTTATTATCTTTGAAGGAGTTTGTCAGGGAAGTTGAAGAGGAACCTAAAGTATTTTTGTTGATTGGACGAGAGTGTAATGAAGTGGTTGAAATTCCTGATGAAGTGAAGCCAGTATTGGAAGAGTTTGACGATGTTTTTCCTGAGGAGTTGCCAACGAAGTTACCACCGTTGAGAGATATTCAACATCAAATAGATCTCGTTCCAAGAGCTGTGTTGCCACATCGACCACATTATCGAATGAGTCCAAAGGAACATGAGGAGTTGCGAAGGCAAGTGGAAGAACTGTTAGAACAAGGGCGTGTGCAGGAAAGTCTAAGTCCTTGTGCGGTTTCATCCTTATTGGTACCAAAGAAGGATGGAACATGGAGGATGTGCACTGACAGTCGAGCATTGAATAAGATCACTGTGAGGTACAGATTCCCAATGCCGAGGTTAGATGACTTGCTAGATCAGTTGAGTGGGGCAATTATCTTTTCGAAGATTGATTTAAAAAGCAGATATCATCAAATTCGTATTAGACCGGGTGATGAGTGGAAGACTGCTTTTAAAACCAGGGAGGGTCTATACGAATGGCTGGTTATGCCGTTTGGTCTATCGAATGCACCTAGTACTTTCATGAGGGTGATGAATCAAATTTTCAGACCATATATTGGGAAGTTCGTGGTAGTTTATTTTGATGATATTCTGATCTATAGTGGAAGCACAGAGGAGCATGTAGAGCATTTACGAAAGGTGTTAATTATTCTTCGAGAAGAACAGTTCTATGCCGCAACAAAGAAATGTGTGTTTATGACGAGGAGTGTTTTATTTCTGGGGTATGTTGTGTCAGGAGAAGGTATCCAGGTGGACCAGAATAAAGTTGAAGCAGTCAGAAGTTGACCACAACCGAGGACAATTACAGAAGTGAGAAGTTTTCATAGGCTAGCATCATTCTACCGAAGATTCATTCCACACTTCAGTAGCGTGATGGCTCCAGTTACTGATTGTATGAAAGGGAAACAGTTTTCTTGGTCGGAGGAGGCAGGGTTTGCTTTTGAACGAATCAAAGGACTTTTGACGACAACACCAATTCTTGTATTACTAGACTTTCAGTTGTTATTTGAGTTACACACTGATGCTTCTAAGGTTGGGATTGGAGGGGTGTTGAGTCAGAAGGGACGTCCTATTGCATACTTTAGTGAGAAGTTATCAGGGGCAAAGATGAGATATGGTACGTATGATGTGGAGTTTTATGCTGTAGTGCAAGCAGTGAAACATTGGAGACACTATCTGTTCCATAAGGAATTTGTTCTTTACACAGACTATGAAGCTTTGAAGCATTTGCAGGGGCAGGACAAAATTTCAGCAAGGCATGCATCATGGATTGCCTATCTGCAGCAATTTACGTTTGTTGTGAAACATAAATCGAGAATTACGAATCGTGTAGCAGATGCATTGAGCAGAAGGAACCACTTGTTGACTACTATGAAGGTTGAGGTAACAGGGTTTGAATTATTGCCAGAGCTGATTGAAGAAGATCGTTACTTTAAGAAATTGGTTGAGAAAGTCAAGGAGGGAAGTTCTGATGAATTTATGTTGATTGATGGGTTCTTATTTAGGGGGAATCAATTGTGTGTACCGGATTATAGCCTACGAATGAAGATAGTAAAGGAGCTTCATGAGGAAGGACATGTGGGTAGAGACCGAACGTTGCAATTAATCTCTCAATCCTACTATTGGCCATCGATGAGGAAGGAGGTTGAAAGGTTTGTTCAGAGATGTCATGTTTGTCAAGTTTCGAAAGGGACAGCTACAAATGCGGGTTTGTATATGCCTTTACCTGTACCTACAAAACCTTGGGTGGACGTTAGTATGGATTTCGTATTGGGTTTGCCGAGAACGCAAAGGGGAAATGATTCGATATATGTTGTGGTGGATCGTTTCTCGAAGTTGGTACATTTTGTTGCTTGTAAGAAGATGGCGGATGCTGTTCATGTCGCTCAATTATTTTTCAAGGAGATATATCGACTTCATGGGTTGCCAGAATCTATTGTGTCGGATAGGGATACTCGTTTTCTGAGTCACTTTTGGTTAAGTTTGTGGAAGATGGTTGGAATGAAGTTAACCTTTAGCAGCACCTATCATCCGCAAACAGATGGACAGACAGAAGTTGTTAACAGATCGCTGGGAAATTTATTGCGATGTCTTGTGAAGGGCAATCTGAAGAGTTGGGACATGAAGTTATGCCAGGCACAGTTTGCTCATAATCATGCGGTGAATCGTAGTACAGGATTCAGTCCATTTCAGATTGTTTATTCAAACTTGCCAAAGGGGCCGTTGGATTTAACGGTAGTGCCACAACCAAAGGGGACCGTTAAACGAGCTACTGATTTTGTTGATGCCTTGAAGGAGTGTCATAGAATCGTTCAGGAACGATTGGAGAAGACGAATGAGAAGTATAAAAGATCCGCAGATATGAAGCGAAGAAGTGTTGAGTTTAATGAAGGAGATTTGGTATATGCTGTGTTAACAAAGGATCGTTTTCTAGTGGGCGCTTATAACAAGTTGAAAGCCAGAAAAATTGGTCCTGTAAAAGTCGTGAAACGGATTAATGAAAATGCTTATAAGTTGAAGCTACCGGAAGATGTGTACACTTCTGACGTGTTCAATGTTAAACATCTCATGCCATATTATGGGAATGAACAATCCGATGTGGAAGGAAATAGTGAAAATTCGAGGTCGAATTTCTGTCAACCGGGGGAGGATGATGTAGCACGATCTACAAAATCACAAGGCCTAGGTTGCTCACGACCTAATGGAGGAGTTTTAGGTCGCTCACGACCTAGTGAAGGTCGCTCACGACCTAACGAGTCACGTGATGTAGAATCGCGGCCTAACCGAGAACAAGAGATGGGAGTTGCACTGAGTCACGACCTAAAAGACCCATGACCTAACGAAGTCTTAAGTCGCTCGGTATCATTAGGTCGTCTACGACCTATAGCTACGGGAGATAACAAAGGGGCGGCACGAGTTAACATCCAACGATCTAACGGTCTACCATTTCGTTGCTATATTGGAGACTTAAGTCGCTCAGAAGGTAGAGACGAGCTACGACCTATGTTGAACGACCTAACTCATATGTCGCCCGAAGAATTCCTGTTTCCGCTTCTTTAGGTCGTTCACACGACCTACCGACCCAGGATAAGTCGCTGAAGAGTTAAGTCGTATCATTTTAAGTCGTTAAGACGTGTTTTCTTAAGTCGCTCGAGTGTTCAGTCGTTTGTAACAGTTGAGTCGCTGTTGTGATGTATTGTTTTAAGTCGTATGTCGTTGTATTTCTTGAGTCGCTTACTGTCTTGTAACTCGTAGGTCGGCAAGTAGTTAGGTCGGCCATGGGTGTGTGGTGATGTAATAAGTTGAGTCGCCAGGAGTTAAGTCGCTAACGACCTTGTTTAGGTCGTAGGTCGTGTGTGTGTCACTGTTTGTACTAAGTCGCAGGTTATAGGTCGTAAATGACCTAGTGCTAAGTCGTGTGAGTCGTCTATAAATAGGCGTGGGGGTTCATTTGTAAATTCGGTTATGTTTTGAATAAATTTCCTCTTTTGTTAGCTTTGTGCTTTCATCCTAAATTGGTAGTTGAGTGTAATCTCCTATCTCCACTTTCGGTTATTCGAGTGCGCTCGAATCAACGATTGTTAAAGCCGATTCGCGGAATCAAGTGCGCTTGATCAACGCTTGAAGAATTGAAGATCTTCTTTCACGGTATCGTGTGCGATCAACGTGACGAGGATAGCTAGAATTCGGTATCTTTGGATCAACGAATTTGGGCATTTTAGTATTCATCAATCCACCGATTGCTACATTTCATCAATTTCTTTTGTTTTCGAAATATCCGCTGCGTCATTTATCAAATAAAGATCAAATCATTCAAAAACCATTTCAAAATCATTAAAATATCATATCCATCAAAACCTCATTATCAAATCATTATTTGAATTAAATTTCAAATATTCAAATTTTAAACATCATTTTAAAATCAAATAAGTCATTCATTTATTATTCCAAATATAATTACAAAATACATTTCAAAATATCATCAAAAATTCATTTATCTCATTACATTTCATTCCATTTAACACATAACCAAGTAAAGCCTTATTTAAATTCAAATTCAATTTAACTTCCTCAAAAATTCAAATTAAAATATAAAAATATATTCAAACTCCTAAAATTTCACAAATAATCAATTTCAAAAGTTAAATCATTTAACATTTTAAAATATAACTCAAATAGTGTTAAAATCTTTTATATTTAAACATTGTTAAAATATAGCAACGTACGACATTTATAAAGTGCTATCGTGGCTTGTAGTTTCCAAAATAATTTAGTTCAAGAACAATGGAATTTATAAAATGCCATAATAGATATTTAGTTATTTCAAACATGGTTAAGTTCAAAACAACAGCATTTTAAAGTGCTGTCATAAACTACAGCGTTTTAGAAATGCTATTAATAAAATTCTAGATTTGTATCAGACCAATCATTTCAGCCCATAACGATTTTCCCTATTCTAAAGTCCGTTCGGGTATGTATCATTCCAACCCATAGTGATTCTATTCTAACAGGGAACTTGCAGTTAGATCATATGCAGAACAATATAAACAATGATACTAACATGTAAATGTCACAATATAATATCAAATATCAGATGTCAGGTGATAATTAACAGAGTTAGCATGGTAATAACATAGCATAATATATCATATAATCATCATTTACTTGCATTAACATTTTTATTTACTAAACACTTGGCATCAATTCACTAATTCATAAGTAAATATGTCAGAGTGAGAAGGACTCACATTTTCAAGCTGGAGACCAATACGACACGGGAAACGATTCCAAAGGCACGACAAGCACGATACAATATGACTTTTGACTTGAATGAATGGAAGCCTAGATGATGATAATGTATACAATAAATAAACAAGATAATATGAACATATGAATTCAATACAAAATATATTGAAACAATTTGAATTTTGAATTAACATAGAACATCACCTAGCTTTTCATCCAACTTTGCTTGACCATGAAAAAATGGCTTGTCACAGGCACACTAAGCTCATCCTAGGTGTTATTATACTTAGCCATGATCATGCTTTGGCTCGGGTTAAGCATCATAACTTATGGTTTTGCAAGAAGATGAAGGTGGTAGGTGCAACATAGGTAGAATACAAAGGAATCAAGGCTAAATGTGAAGGGTTTGGTCACATTGTAGCTCCCCATGACATCATAAGGCTCGGCCTTGCTTCAATTCAGATTTGGAGATGGTGCAGCAGTGGCCAAAGGTCAGGTAGTTGCTGATGGAGGTGGTTCTAGGGGTGGCCGAAAGGATATGTGAAGGGGATGTGGCCTTTAAAGCTCGACTAGGCTTGTTTAAGGGGATTGCTTGCAATTTTTGTGAAGTTTTCAACATGGGGAAGCCACGGCCTGTAATGGTCAGTGGAGTAGGAGGAGGAGCCGCCAAGTATGGTGGAGGTGGAGGTGATGTGGTAATGGAGTGATCCATGGCCGAGCAAATCTTGGAGAAAACATGGCTAAATTCATTGAAAAATGAAAAGATAAGAAAGATGAAGCCATTATGTTTTCCTTTTTTGTTTCCATAGCCGTGAGTTTTGAGAGGATGAAAACTTTCTCATATGAAAAATGAAAAGTATACGACTGAAGAAAGAAAATAGGGTCGGCAACATTCAATTCAAATGGCACTTGAAAATGAAAAGACAAATGACATATGAAAGATTATGGCATATGAAAGTTTTTAGACTCTTTATATTTCCTTTTTCTTTTATTCATTTTAAATAAATAAAAAATGTAAGTAAATAAATAGAAAACAAAAAAATAAAGTAGGAAAGAAAATAAATAAATATATTTTAGAAAAATATAAAATAATTAAGAAATTAGCTTAATAATTGGAACATGGATTTAAAAATTGTAAATAAAATACAATAAGCTTTAGAAAATTATAACATCACCTTAAAAATATTTCAAAAATAAAATATATGCATAACATGACATATTACACTAATTAGAACAAGATTTGAAAAACAAAAATATTATTTATATAAACAAAAATAAATAATTTTATTAAATAAGAACAATTTACACACAATATTATAAAAATCATAACTTTCACAATATAAATCGGATTTCAATGAAACGAAAAGCAGTATTCTTGAAATTTAATTTATTTTCATAATAAAATATAAAATTCAAAAATTCAAAATTTTAAATTGTAAATTTAAAAGTTAAAGTTTGACCATTTTGACCAAAATTCACTTTTCTAGAAAATATTCAATTTATTTATGTTTGAAATTAGAATTCACATCAAAATAAAATTTATACTTAAAGTAACAAATATTATTCATTTTGATAAATAAAATAAAGTTTTTAAATCAGGAGTTTCAATTTAAAATAAATTAAATATGCAATTGAAATAATCACAAAATACAGGGTTGTTACAACTTACGCATGTCAAATAATTTAGAATCAAGTGATGGGTGAAAACCTTTGGTTTTTAGTTTGCTTATTCGTTTCTCACTTATGTGACCTAATGTACAATGCTAATTTTTTAAAATACCGTCACAGACTTTATTACTGTCTAAAATTATGTTAATTTCTTTTGAGAGGGAAAACCATAAACCGTCTCAAACAGTCTAGACATAGATGTAATTCCATAATTAAAGTCTTTAACAAATTGAAATTATTTAATACTAATACAAACCACTCGACGAACTCAAATGAAAGTCTCCAACTACAGTTGCATCTACAAAAGATCCATTGGGAACCTGAACCTTCATTTCTCCCATTTTCATGCGACATTGGTTCTTAAGCCTCTATAATGAACTACAAATAAGGGTTCTAAATCCAGTACCCAAAAACCAAGATAATTTATTTATCGTAAAACAATTTTGAATCATAAATGTGCATGATGGAGCTGTAGAACAATTACGCTTCTTTTCTTTAATAATCTACTAGTACTCCTGACGATTACATTTCAAATTACCTTTCTTATGATGATGATTACATTCACCCTTATTAGCGGAAGTAGTCTTCTTAGTTTTCTTGGTAATCCTCTTCTGCTTCTTTGAACCTTTCGAAAATGACACACCACCCTTTATAGCAAGAAGAGTTCCTTGATCATTGGATGTGGACTCGGTCAACCTCAACATATTTTGGAGCTCCATAAGATTCACGGTCAATTGGTTTATGTTGTAATTCAGCATGAATGGTTCAAACTAAGGCATAAGAGAACTACAGATAAAATAAAATTGTAACTCATTTCTTACTTCCACGTCCAATTGTGAAAACCTATCAATATAGTCCTTCATCATCATAACGTAATCATCCATCTTTTGTTCTTTAATCATTTTTGTACTGAAAAGCTTCTTCATAAGCTCAGACTTTATGGAAGTGACTATTTACCAAACAGGGCCTTGAGACTATCAAATATCTCATAGATAGAGATGTTTTCAAGCTTCCTCTACAATGGCTTGTTTAACGTAAACAACATAAAAACCTGGATGGTTTCTAGGTCTGAAACCCATTTCTCATAAGCAAGCATAAGTTTAGGGTCTTCATCATCAGTAGGTTATTCTTTAGGATCATAGGTAATAGAAGATCAAAGATGCTTGAAAATTAATGACATCTAGCCAATCGATATAGTTGGATCCGGTAAGCTTGTCATTTTCAGAAAATAATTTGGTATAGACATTTTTTGCAATTTTTAAATTGGTAGATTAGTATATTTCATAGTAGATGTTCTTATAATATTAGTAAGGTTAAACTTTATGCTTCCTTTTGGCAATAAGCTCCCGCTAAGCCTTTAGTTTCACTAAACCTTAAGTGAAATACATAAATCTTTTATCTTCACTGGCAGGTGTTGGGACTCGTCTATATTAGGATTTTGACATTGATTTCACTTAATAAGTCATATCCCCACAGGCGATGGATAACTCCTCATCGATTGTATCATATACAATTCCTAGCCCATGGTTCCTTGTCTTGATCTTATTTCGACCTTGAGTTTGCTCAAATTGAAAGAGAGTATTCGTTAGTACCTCCCATTTCGTGATGGCCTAAATTTAGTATATGTACCTTGAGTTTGCTCAAAAAAATAAATAGAGTTACCTTACATCGTCTATTCTATATACTAATAATACTATACATAACATATCTAGCTCGAGTTTGCTCAACAACTAGAGAGTATGCAAGTAATTTATTAATATATAAACGGTAGAGAACAACTTTGCATTAAAGATTCATAATATTTAATATATATTTTATTGAGTGATATCAACTTATGGAATAATGTATTTTTTATGAAATACTCTTGTGATTAAAGTATCAGACACATCGAAAATCACATTATATGTACAATACATATGTATTTATCCTTTAAATCTAACTAGAGTTTCTTGATGTTCCACCGCTAATTTATACATTCATATTATATAACTTTATTCTTTAATTAATATTATACAATAATCTTATATATAATATTATATTAGTTAAATTTATTTAATAAATCTAATTAATTAACAATTTAATTAATTTTATATTATTTGTTTATACTATAACATTTATAGTTGTACACATATATCTCTATATATATACGTTATTCATTAATAAATGTTAATTTATTTAATTAAACTATTTTAATTAAATGTTATTAATTCCGAAAATTCTTTTATATATAAATTTAATTACATTGTCTTAAACATTTCTAGACAACATAAGATATATCCGATATATGTTGTATACGTATATTTATTTAATTAATAAACTATTTAATTTGTTTTATTATTTTATTAATCTTATTAATATTGAAAAAATTGAATTTACTTTATTACATTTTCAGATTTTTTGAAAAAACTATATTATAATATTTTATAATACATTTCTTATTCTAAATTTAACTTTTAAATTTCAAACTTTTTTTATTTTAGTTTCAAAACAAAATTGAAAATTAGCCCAGGGCCCAATTCAAATTAGCCATTTTCTATTAGGGGCAATCATTTGCTAACATAACTCTTCGGACCAAGTCGGCAGCCAGGCAGGGTATGGTGCTTGATTATCCAAATCCAATCCTTCGACACCAATTTTCTGCACACCAAACTAACTGGGATGTAAGCATAATTAGTTAACCCTAACAAAACAAATCTAGACCACATAGCCTATTAGGCTTTGATCGCATTGTTGGAACTCTACCAACATGCAGTAGGGTAAATGGGTATATTTCGAATTTTTTTTATCATTTGGTCTTATTAGGCCCGTGAAGTCTAAGTTTATTTAGATCTTATATAATTTTTTTTAAATAAAATCAATATTTAATTTAATTTTAACAAAATTTTATGTTAATATTAATTTTATATTCTATAAAATGATATGTATATCATATATATATATATATATATATATTTATGTGCACATGCAACATATAATGGTGTGCAATGCTTAACATGCTGGTTATAAATTCTGGGATTTACATCACAACAAACATTTATCACGATTCATATATATACTTTCCATTTAATGTGTAATTGTTGTGCAAATGTTTATATATAAATATTTATTATAAAAGATGATTATAAAACATAAACATTCAATATATATGTGATGACCCGGATTCCAACGCTCGAAAATCGACATCCATACTTCATCCGTATTCGAATGTCGTAGATTCAACCGTTGAAATCCGATTCGCCGGACCTTATAACAACATTAGATGATAACAACATAGCAGAAACAGAATGAATAATTTTACTGATACATAGTGATACAACAACGATACAAATGAAATGACCAACATTATCAGAGATAGATACAACAACGAAAATAATAAGATAGAAACAGCAACAGAAACAACATCTTCAATGCCAAGCTCCAAACCCGAAACAAGAACCCCCATCATGCCGAAGTGAAGCAGATCTGATGCATAATGTAAACGTCGAACCAAAAACCCCAAAGATTGCCAAAAGCTACACCTACTTGCCGATTATCTGATATCCTGACTCTAGGCTGCCCGTGTGGAAAATTATGGGTACCCAGAGTTTAGAAGGGAACAATAAACTCTAGGTCAGTCATGGAACTGGTATGAGCAAACAAAAACATTTTATCCTTAACAAAACAAAACGAAATAAAAGAAATTCGCTATGCTTTTTGGAAAATGAAACTACCATAAGGCTTCCCACCACACACACACTGCAAGTGCACAACTGGAGGAAATTTCTCCTTATGATAGTCAAAAATGCTTGATACGCGAAAATCCTTTTGATATTATTATTAATGCATAGCGCAAAAAACATTTGGAAAGTATAACATTAATCTTAGCCAGCATACGTACCATTATAGTATGCCTACTATAGCTACCATATTATATGGTAGGTTCTATAACTAAAACCGTACAGGGCGCGTATTGGATGATTGGATTTCCAACAAATGGTCAAGCTAAGGAACTTCCTTCACCGAATGGTACGCCTCTAGAGGGATGCCCCGAGAACCTAACCGGCTTTCTACCAACACAAGGCCGAGTTACCTATGTAACTACGTATCTACTGACACGAGTATGCCATCCCCTGGTCGTTACCGACCTTTATCCCGAGATTCACCAATAAATTGCAACAACCACATAAGTTAAATATCTGGGCTCTATACAATGATACCACTTTTTATTCAGAAGGAAATGAACATACCCTAATGGGCGCGACCCTTATAACCTTGTCGCATTCTTCCTGTTTCGACCATTTTTGGGTTGTGAGGTTTGACGAAGTCTCATCCACAAAGCTACGCATTTCACAAAAGCCATGCTTTGATCAACAAATGATCAGCAACACTTAGTATGCCACATTACCAAATTGGAAATATATTACTAGTAACCATCAACTACATAACCTCTGAGCTCGTACGTCTCAGAGAAGGGTGTTAGCTAAGAGAATAAATTCTCTGCCACCAAACAGAAATGTATTTGATAGAAACCAGCTTTGCATCTCAAAGCGTAACGTCAGACATACATCCATACAAGTCTGTTCCGGGTTCGAACGGAGCCGAAGGCATTTCAAAGAAGCCCTTGCAAATCCAGATAATCCTAATCACGTTCGGACTCCCCATCACATAAGGAAATCTCTATACCAGGGCCATTCGGTGCAGAGACATTCGACAAGTAATCCTTTCGCTTTCGAAAATACCCGATCTTCACCATCATCTTCAAATGCTATCCAATTCGTCGTATCATTATTCGGAATGGGTTTTATGATATAAAGTCCTCTCCCAGCTAAACCGAGTAATGAGCGCTAATTTTAAAAAGCATATGGATATTGGGAACTTAGTTAAATCACAATTTTTTACCCAAACCCTTTTTTTCGAATGGTTCTAAATCAGATTCCCATTTTAATCTTTTAAACAAAAGATACACCTTTAAGATCCTTTTCAATTTAAAACAAGGTTCACCAATCTTTAGCAAAGATTCATTCATAGCTTTCAAAACTATTTCCATTTCAGATTTACCTACAACTCGAAATCCTTTCAACAAAAACTGAGAATCCATTCTTTATATGAAAGCTATCGTCATTTGAAAACAACTTTTTTTCATTTTGAGAAAACCTCGATTAAAATGAACAAGTTATAGCCTTTTAAAGTATAAATAGAAGAATCAACGAACTGCCGTACACTCGGCAAGTCCTATTTTAGTTAAATTCAAACACCCAAAATAATTCATATAAAATACTTTTTAAAATGGTTTAAAATCCATATATATACATACTGTTTAACTTGTATAACCCTTTTAAACCATAGTTTCCGAAATAATTTCTAGCTTAAAAAAGATATATTATTTCAATTTCAAACTTCTTTTCCAACAACTTTTCATATTCAA
The DNA here is from genome assembly GCA_030765085.1 of Allium cepa. NCBI lineage: Eukaryota > Viridiplantae > Streptophyta > Magnoliopsida > Asparagales > Amaryllidaceae > Allium > Allium cepa. The sequence continues at coordinate 381,129,617 of CM060932.1, forward strand.
CTCAATCTCGCTACCAAACCAATTGGATTCAACATTCAACTTTTAAAACCATTACATCATTTTAAATAAAATAATATTAAATTCAAATATCTGTGACTTAACCAATTCCTCGTGAAATCCATATTTGTGTGCGTGTGGTGTAGTCCAGGGGTTTTACACACAACAATAACATATCACAACCATCATCCATTCAAGCGCAACAACATTGATAAGCGGTATAATCTTATAACGCTTATCTTTCATTCATAGATTCACAGATAAATATGTAAATTCATCACAGATAAATAAATCACAGCTCACAACACAATCCAAAGCAATTCATATCACAGAACAATCACATATCAGAGATATCAACCAATTCAAAGCATTAAGTAGAATCCAGTTATCCATAAGTAAGATCAATTAATCACCTAATTATAATTAATTTAAACCAGATTAATTACTTATGAATAAATTACTAATCCTAGTTAATTTACATTAATTAATTGCAAACTATTTTAATTAATAAATTAATTAACCTTTAATCATTAATTAATCAACCTTAATTAAGAAACCAATCAACCTTTAATCATTAAATAATTAACCCTTAATTATTTAATTATTCTTTAATTAGTTATCCTTAATTAATTATCCTTAATTAACCTTAAGTTGATTACATAAATTAATTAACCCTTAATTAGTTACATTAATTAACCATCCTCTAATTAATTAGTTAACCTTCAATTATTAAGTAATTAATCCTTAATTGTCCTTTAATTACTTGACCTTTAATTACAGATTATCTTTTAATTGCTTTCATTAAGTAATTAACCTTTAAGTAATTAATTTTCCTTAATTAATCACATTAATTAATCAACCTTTAATTACATTAAAGTAACTAACCTTTAAGTAATCACATTAAGTAATTAACCTTTAATTACTTATATTAATAAATCAATCTTTGATTAATTGCATTAATTAATTATCATAACTAATTAATTACCCTTTAATTACAGATTATTAATCTTTAATCATTACTTAATTAACCTTTAATCATTACTTAATTAACCTTTAATTAAGTAATTATTATTAAATTACAAATTAATGATCCTTTAAAATCTTAAGATAACCCATTTATCTTAACTAATTACATTAACAAATACCATTTGAAAACAATTAGGGATCACATTGATTAATCACTTAATATATAATTATTTTAAAACCAAAATAATTGATCTTTAAAACATTTAAATCTTTGAGATATATTTACTATAAATCCATAAATTAACTTAGATCCTTAAGTTAATTAACAATTAAAAATATCTTTACCTATTTAATTCACTTCTTAATTAAGCTATTCAATTCCTTATTAAAAACAGGCTTATGAATTAATTAACGAAACCATATACATATATTTAAAATATTTTAAACTTAATTAATTAAAATAATTTAAATTTAAAACCTTTAATTAATCCACAAATAAACACATATTGTATAAACGAATGAGTTTGACAAAATTTGTTGAAACATGATTAACTTTTAAAAACTTGTTTAGTTTTAAAAATTGTAAAATCATAAACCCGAGATGACTCCGGGTATCAACCCGAGCCCATAGAAATTTTTCTCGAGCAATCCTCGAGCTACCTCTTTTCTTTTTAGAACTTGATTTTATTTTATTTTTTTTAAAATTGTTACTAACACGCGTACCAACCCAGACTTCAACCTGAGGTTTTCTTCGAGCCCTCACCATAATTTCACCAGCACGACTTCGAGTTATCCTTCTTCTTCCTACCTAAAACCATTTCCAAACGCAGATGATACTTGTGCACTTGCACCAGCGATCGACACTGCTCTGATCATCGCCACCCTCGCCAACAAGTCAACACCAACCCCCCTGACCACCAGACCACCCAGCTCTGGCGAACTCAACTGAAACAGAAATCGAGCTACCAAGCATCCATCTTGTGACGTCCCACCTCTATGCTCACAATAACAAAGGTTATTATAAGGAATAACGTCTGCTAATTGCGAAGAATAAGGCTTGTTAAAAGCAACCATCCGTAAGTTATGCCTTAGACGAGTATTGATTACATCGATAGGAGTTGTGTAAATTACTCCCAAAGATATATATCCAATCCAAATCTAAAACGAAACTACGGTGGTTAAAGAAAAATTCAGAACAACTCATAACAACGACAATACAGATAAGTATAATCACATCAGAACAGAAATATCAGATATAGCGGAAGACAAGTCTGGAATACATGCTACAACAATCGACCGTTCATATGAACTAAATGTACATATACAAAGACATCATAATATACATGAGACGAGAGTCAACACTAAAAGTACACCTCAAAGGCTAGACAAAAGATGAAGTAAAATCCCAAAAGCTGAAGCGGCAACAGAATCAGAGATAGCGATTATCCTGAAATAACTCGGTCTGACTCGAGTATTATTTAAAAGAAAATAATAAACGGATCAGCCTAATTTAAACTTCAGAAATAAGTGTATGATAAACATCACTTAAGCAAATAATTATAATCTCGAATGAGATTATACAACATAAATAATCAACATAGTTCAAATAAAGAAATCTCAATTTAAACTCCATCAAAATCAATAATCTCGAATGAGACTATTCAACTTAAATAATCACCATAGTTTAAGTGAAGAAATCTCAATTAAACTCCATCAAAATCAGCTTTTAAATTCCCAATTGAATTCAAAACAGCAATACACAAATCTATAATCTCGGATGAGACTATACATGAAATTATAATCTCGGATGAGATTATACAACATAGTAATCAGCATAGTTTAAAGAAAAATCCCATTAAACATCATCAAAATCCACTTTCAAATTCACAATTGAATTCAAAGAAGCAGTACGCAAAAATCTAGAAATCAACTAAGATAGCTAGACAAATCGGCAGTCACAAAATCTAGAAATCAAAATAAGAAAACTAGAAAATCAACATAAAAGATGGATCGATCTCAGCAAATGGCGAGTTTTAGTTACGCTGCATGTGCATCTCATATGGCCGAAGCCTACCAAGTACTATATTTTTGGCGCCCAGCAAATGACCCGAAGGTCCAACAAATGACCCGAAGGTCCAACAAATGACCCGAAGGTCTAGTACTGGTATTGACCCGAAGGTCCAACAGAGTGGCTCGAAAGCCCACAAAATCATCAAACAACAAATATTTCAATTAACGAGTCCGGAATTAACTGAAATAGTAAAAGCGTGGTTCCATACTCCGCACTTTTGCTAAATCGTTTAAATCTCTTCATCGTTTCCTTGAAAGTGCAAAATTGTGTATTTTATATAAATAATATTTTTCGTTCTCAAACGGGCAAGTCCGGAATTAACCGAATCAGTAAAAGTAAGGGTTCATAGTCCTCAATTTTGCTGAAGCGTTTAAATTGCTTCCTCATTCTTTTGAAAGTGTAAACTATAAAATTTTTGAAAACAATTTTAATTTAAAACAATTTTTAAAACTCATGATTAAAACAGCAACACCTATAGCAATTTCGACGAGGAAATTATACTTCACAAAACACCGTAAAAACGGATATCAAATCAGCGTTGCGGGATAACCGCTTAAAATTCACTTTATATTGGCGGTTACCGAAGTCAAAACAACAGTAAATTTTATTCGTCAAAATGTCCTCAAAACAGGCCGCTTCAAGAACATAGTACCGGCGTACAAATTCCGTTATAAAAATAACGGCAATAAAATATGTTTTAAAACAAAACGTCGGTTCAAAATAAATTTAACCGTAGACTGCAAAAACACGTTCAATAAAGTGCACGGCCCGTGAAAGATGCAAGCACGTACAACACATGAGAACAAAATTTAAAAATATTTTTCGTGCAATACTTTGAAGTATGCGCACTATATTTTAAAAATCTAGCACTAACTTTATTTGCACGCTAAATAAAAATAGAAACAAGACCCACACATTATACATTCACCAAATTTTAAAGGCTACTTGCAAAGCACTCTCTCTATGCATGCATGCGTACTGAATATATTTGGACCTAGGCAAAAACGTGGCCTGTATATTTAACTTGAATGCATGAAAAACATAGCTTGGGTGACCTGTACACTTACTTAAATGCGTGAGAAACACATGGCTTGGGCCGAAAGAAATGACACACGTAAAATGCAATTCTTGGCAAAAATGACACACTTCACTGAACAAAAATGCAAATAATATGTATGCACTGTTTCACAACATTTTGTCCAATGTTTTCATATAAAAAATTTCAGAGAAAGTTATACTTTTGCTCGCAAGTGTAAACTCAAAACAAGAAGAAAAATAACCCTGGAAATATTGAATTGCCCAATAAAACTTGCATGCACACAGAAGATGTACATACAAAGATAGTCAGGGCAACTATGATACTGTCCAAATTTATTTCAAGAAGTAGCGTATAAACTAGAGATGTGAGTTTCAAACTCACTTTAGATTTGGTTCCAGAACGACTAGCATCAAAAATCCAAGAGGGAACTGGAAATTTGTGGAGACGCCATTAAAACTTTTGCAGAGCTACTTGATAAATGAAATCATCCGAAAGAATGCTACTGGAAAAATGAGCAAGGGAAAGTTGCAGCATACTTTTCTTTTCAATTTTGATGTATAAGTCAAAGGAATATATGTGTTGGCCTTCACTTGTACAAGCATTAAATTGGAGACGTGCAAAAGCAAAGAAGGTACACATACTATGAAAAAAAGATGGTGACTGCAATGCAAATTCCGTTCACATTTGTTTTGGACTTAAGAGACAGCAAATGGCAATTGATCAACTTACATAAAAATCTTAATTTATTAATTACTTTCGGTCGCTTCTTAGTTATGAAATGGTGCATCAGCAGTTGCTCATGCACTGCCTGCACTTGCTCCTGATGTGCATGATTTCATTGAAGCTGCTCAGTTTTCACAACTTAGTGCGTATTTCATAGTCAAGGAACTATGGATATTACTATGTATTCAGAAAACTCTCAAAAATGAGCCCACAAAAAGAACATTCCAATAAGTTGACAACAGACTCTAGTTAGTTAAAAGATCACCCCCCTTAGCTGAAGCAAAGATCTCAATGAAGATACATACAGTAATCATAATTCAGAATATGATTCACCATATCAAACAGTGCCTACTATTCACTCCTTTGTTGAAGGAATTCCCACACCAGATTACATAGAAAATATGAACCTTTGACATCAATTATTTTATTAAATAATTAGGCATTATAACATTACTGTAAATGCATAGCGCTGACGTCTATTGATTAACGCATAACTGATCAATGTATAATAGGCCTGCTATGCATATATGCAAGCGTGCGTACACGTACACGCCTACATAACCACTGTATTAATATGACCATTCATACTCCAATCAATGATCGTTCATCATGCATTGTGACCGTTGATTTTCTTAATATTTGCATGGCCATTGTTGCTTTAATATTCACATCACAAGATTATTTTTCAACGTTAGCTGCATCTAGAGTAGATACTGGTTTCATCAAAATCATACTTAATTTACTAATGCTAAGAATTAAATTCTGACCCTACAAATTAAAAAAGTTGTGTCTATTATTGTACACACCGTTGAGTTTTAAAAGTGTTAGCTTATACGCCTATATAAATATGAAGACTGCTCTACACTGTGCCAATTGGTTCTACTGTCACCAAGACACCTTGCCTGCGTTGTTGACAGCCAAGTGTTCAACTGATTTTTTTTAAACTCAATTTATAATTTCTATTTTAAAATTTATTACGATGGTAATAAAATCATGATTGTTACAAATCTCGAACCTAACACCCTATTGAAAAACACTTCGCTACGACGCCACCCATCATTAGAACCCACGCCGATCCACTAGAACCTCCGCCTGAGTCCCCTGCTTCTATTCCCCTTGGTCCGATTGACCCCGATGCACCAACGTCGACGAAATCACCTCGAAAACTCACGTCAACCTAACAGCTTGTTAAACCCTACATCAATGTCGATACGCCACCACGATGATTTATAAATCCATCAATTATTTTTCCTGAGATCGCCAGACACCCTGCTGCCTTCAGTCATGAGCGCGATACCCCACCACCTCCTATCGTCGAGAAATTGATACGAATTCGATTTTTGTTCAACTTGCGAATACTCAACATTCCCAAACCTAAAAATCTTGATATTTATGTCAAAATTCATCATCTTGCAATTCGAATCTGTTTGTAAGATCAAAAAATAATTTCTAGATATTCGATTTTTTATTCATATTGAATTATTATTGTAATTTCTTAATTTTGAAATAAATACTCCATATATTTATTTAAAACTATTTTTAAAAATAAATTTACGTTGTTACAACCATTTTTCATTAATGGATCAAAGTCTAAAATCAATTATATAAGGAGCAGTTGAATTTTGTTTTAGTGGATTTGAGCCTGTAGAACAACAGAGTGAAGTATATATACATATAAACAAACATGCACATCATCTTTTCCAAATATACACAGATACGCAAGCATATTCACACAATCATTCAAGCACATTTCATATCATACTTCAAATATCATCAAGATATAATTGGTTGAAGTTTTTATAAAGGGAGTTTGCTCACCTGGTAGTTTGTTTTAAATAGAGAGCAGGCTTGAGCCTGGAAATGATTCCTAGCTTGAAAACTGCTTGTTTTTAATTGAATTTGAACCTTGATTCACTTGTAGTTGACTCTGAACTTTAAGTCTCTGCTTTTGTTTTGATACTCAGTTGAATCTAATCTTTATGTTGCTTCAGTTTGATTGCTTCAGGTTCAAATGCTTTGAACTTATTTTTGTTTTAATTTGCTCAGGTTTTGATCTGAAACCTGGAACTTGTTTTGACTGAGTTGAATTTGATTTGCCATATAATTTTGAAACTGATCATTGATCTTGATTTTTTCTTCTGATCAGATTTAAGTTTGATCAGATTTAAGTTTGAATCTGAAAAAGTTTTGTTTGCAATTTAACTTCTTCTCTAGTTTGTATTTGAATGGGTCAAAGAAAAATGATAAGGAAGGAGAGGTAGGAATATATATATATATATATATATATATATATATATATATATAGTCTTGTTTTTATTTTATCCATTACTTAAAAAAAGAAACTAATGACGTTTGTAAATTTGCATGATACATGTTTTACACTTGTTTAATCTCTTTATTATCATGCTTACACATGTTTATGTATATTGCTTTGAAGCTTACAAATGTCTTTATATATTTTTATATTACTTTCTTACGCTTTTAATATTTGTTTTATATTAACATATGTTTTACTTATATATATATATATATATATATATATATATTTTACATATGTTTTATATTTAAATTTATATGATGTTTAAATTTAAAAGAAAGTATTTTAAACTTTTTTATTAAATCTTTATTTAAACTAAAACTATTATACTTTTATATCCTTTAAAGAAAAACGATTTTAAAATCTAATCATACGCTAATAAATATATGTGACATATATATATTAGAATTAAACCCTTTAAATAGCCTTTGATAATTATTATATTAATCTCAAACCATAACTTCCAAACATATGTATATATAATTAGAAAACAAATTTTTATTAGTGTATTTTTCAAATCCAATATATTTTTATTTTTTTACAAAATATTTAATTTTTGATTTTCAATTTCAAATTCTATTTACAATCTATATATATATATACACACACACACACACACACACACACACACACACAACAAACACATATCTTATTTATTTTCTTGAAAAATCCAAATTAATTCACAATTTAATTCAAAAATTTATATTAATTAATTATCAATTTAAATTTGACTTAAAAATGGGATCGTTACAATATATATATATATATATATGTAATATTGTAGCATATTGTATTTAAATCACAAAAATCAATATTTATATATTAACATAACAATAATTTTAAATATATTTATATATATTGAAAATTAAAAAATATATAAATATACACACACTCATATCCATATCAATGTATTTGAATTATATTTGTAAATGAGAAAATATATATACATTAAAATATGTCTGTATGTATTTATAAATTCTAGCATAAATTAATAATTATAAATAAATATATATATATATATATGACAAATATATGTATGGGCAGCAAATTAATTTTTTATTTTTTTAAATTTTATTTGATGTTAATGTTAAAAATTTCTTTTTATAATTAGGATTTTCAAACGAAAATCGTTATAAAATAATTTTTTTTGAAATTAGGTTAATGATGTATAAAATTTTACTATATAAAATGTTGTAAAACATAAGTGTTACAACTATAGGCCACTCCTCTATATTTGACTCAGCTACTTCTAATCCTCCTAATCTCTCTCTCCAGTCTCTCCATCCACGTCTCTATCACATCATGCATGCTATCCGTCTACCATTTAGATCTCTGGACCTTTTAACCCTAACCTTATCTCCACCCCTAGTAAGTCTAAACCTGGTAAAGCAATCAAGAAGAAATATTAGAAAAAACCTCATGATAAAAGGAAAAACTTAACCCTAAAAAAAGCTAGTTCTTCCTCTAAGACTACTATTTCTATCAATGCATTTAATTTAGATGATGATGAATCTCTCTTGCCTCTAAATATTGTTCCCAAAGTTACATATCCCACTTCTCATAGAAGTACAAGAAATTCCTCTAACAAAACCCCCAGTTCTTCCCAATGATGCACAATCTAGTTACATGGAATATCAGGGGAGCTCATTTAGAGATTAAGCTACATGAAATTAAAAATTTAATTTGTGAACACAACTTATCCCTTATCTCTATATCTAAGACCAAACTGAACTCTTCCTTCTCCTCTAGTGCTGACTCCTACATTAATCCTTCCTGTTCTAGTCATAACAAATTAGTTGTTGCTTTATATGGTAGATTAATAGTCTTATACAATCTTTCTATCTTTCTCCTTTCTATAAATCTCTCAACTAATAAGCTCATCCACACCCATGTTGTTCATCTCCCCACATCCTCTTCTATGTACTTTACATTTGTTTATGCTGATAATTCCCCCTCTTAGAGATCCTCCATGCTTAACCTTCCGCTACACATGAGATACATCCTTGGCTTATTATTGAGGACTTTATCTTCTCCCAGAATAAATCAGGAGGTAATCCTCTTACTGCTAGAGATGTCTCTCTACTCGACATTGCCATTCACAACTCCTCTCTAAATGAAATTCCCTACTCTAGCTCCCATTCAATTGTTCAATTAAACGTATATCTGGTGCTGACCAAAATAGACCATGATTTTTTAAAATTTAAATTCATCTCTTGCTGGCCTGCTGCCCACAATAATATTCTAATGCCAAACCTTTCAGACCATTTCCCACTCATTCTTTCCTTCAGGGATAGTGATCTTAAAACAAAATCAAATTTGAATTTTTTTTTACTCTTGAATTCAAGAGTCTGATTTTTTGTAGGTTGTTCACCAGGCTTGTAGCATTAGAGTTAACGGGAATCCTATGGTCAAGCTATAGCAAAATTTAAAGAACGTAAAGAATAGTATTAAACTCTGGGCCAGTGACAGATTTGGAAATGGATCTAAGTTATCCTCCTCCATTAAAAGTGAGCTTGCTCTTGATCAATAGCAGATCATGAATAGTCTTTTCATAACTTTCATTGAGTGAGCTTGAAACTGAGCTCTCCAACAAGCTTGTTGAAGTAATTACTTCAGAGTTAAGCATGTTGAGGCAAAAATCAAGGGAGAAGTGGTCTGTGGATGGTGATAGAAATTCTAGGTACTATCATGCTTCCTTAAAATTAAACAATCCAAATCTTGCATAACTCAAATAATTGGTTAGCATGATAACACATAGAACTCCTAATAATATTGATGCTGCCTTCCTTGAGTACTATACTCCTATTCTAGGCAGTCAAGAAGATGACCTTTATGATGATTCATTTATATCCTCTCTCTCCTTCCCCAAGTTAAATTCCATTCAGTAACCTCCCCGATCACAGATGATGAAATAAAGCTCACTTTCAATAGTATAAGTAAGGATACCTATAAGGGTCATGATGCCTTCAATGCCACCTTCTTCACTCACTGCTAGTAGATAATAAGCAAGGATTTCCTCAATGCTGTTCATAACATCTTCTCCAAGTTCAAGCTAATCAATCAATCAACTCTACTAACCTTGCATTAACCCCAAAGTCAACAACCCTTCCAATGTAACCCAGTTTATGCCTATTGTTTGCTCTAATATTTGGTATAAAGTCATTTCTAAGATACTTACTTCCAAGCTTAAGCATGTCCTCTCATCTCTATCTCACTCAATAATCTGCCTTCCTACCTCCAAGGAATATCCTTGATAAATGTGTTGATTGCACATGAGCTTCTCAATCGGTACAAGTAAGTGAATGCCTCACCTAGAGCTTTACTAAAAATGGACCTTAAAAAGGCTTTCGAATCAATTAAATAGACGGCTCTCATCTATATTATGAATGCCATGAACTTTCCTATCAGATTCACTGAAATAACTCAAAAGTGCATCTCTATTGTTAGTTACTCCTTGTTGATCAACTCTTACTCTATTGGATATTTTAGAGGAATTAAAGGTTTTCGGCAAGGAGATCCTATATCTGCCTACCTCTTCCTAATTATCATGGAAGATTTCACCTAAGCTCTTCTTCTTTAAGTTGAACAAAACAAATACTCTCTCCACCCTAAGTTCAGAAACCCTTTGATAACCTCTCTTGTTTTTAGTAATGATTTGATCATCTTCACTAGACCTACCCATAATTCACTCTCTTGCATCATGCACACTATGTCTTCCTTTCTCTAGTTTTCATATAATTACCTCAAAATCTCACATCTTGCTTGTTAGTCTTGATGGCCCTCATTCTGGTTGCTACCTCTTCATCACTAATATGCAACCCCTTCAGGATGACATGACCTACTTGGGGGTTCCTCTAGATATTAAAGTCGTAACAACCTCTCAGTGCACCCTCCCTCTTTTAGAAGACAACTTCTACCATGAATAGATGGAGAAATAGATTTCTTAGCCAGGCAAGAAGGATAACTATTATAAGTTCCATCATTTTCTCAATGTCTGGCTATTAGGGCAAAATCATCCTCCTTTCTATTAAACTCATATGCATGATCAACACTGCCATGATAAGATTCTTATAATATGTTTCCATAGACACCAAGAAACTTACTCCTATTGCATTTTAAAAACTTTAGAGGCTTAGAAAGTTTAGAGGAATTAACATCAAAAATCTCACACTATGGAACACTTCAACCTTTTTTAAGCACTTAATGCTCTTCTTAATAATGCTTAATGCCAGATTCATGTCCAGATTGGTTCTATGCCATGTTATCAATAGAGGAATTCGTGATGCAATGCTCTTCTTTCCATACCATTTCCCATATAAGATGGTGTGGAAATGGTGTCTTATTTGAATTTGTGTGTCTCCTTGTTGTTTTGTTTTTTATCTTTTCCATACTTGTTCACCCGTGTGTTTCTCCTATTAACTGCTTGTACAATTTCAAGTGTTTAATGAAATGGTTGGGACCATTCAACGCCGCTGGCCTTGTAAAAAATACATATTTGTTTAAAAAAAATTGTTTTTTAAATCTGAAAACATGTTATGAATATATATATATATATTTATAATTTATATGTATTTTTAAATAAATATATGCAATATCTATGTGTTTTTCACTAAACTAGTTTTAAATAAATATTTACCTTTTATATTCGAAAATCAAATTAAATGAATTATAATAATAAATTTTTTGGTTTCAAATTCAATATGTACATGTATATTTAGAACTATATATCTATGTGTGTGTGTATAACAAAACACATTCATCCAACTGTCGACGGAAATTATATATATGGATTTGTTATATATTCTAAAGCTCCTTAATCACATATATGACAAAATAAACTTTATATATACATTAATGTATGATATTAAATAGATTATTACCTTTCAAAAAAGCCTAATTGATACACCTAGAAACGTTGATTCTACTAACTCAGTGATCGAATCATGAATCACGCTATTAAACCGAATGCAGCTACCGTCAATGTTTGAATCTTGTTTGATTTAATGTTTCAAGCTTCAAAATTTAAAATAAAAGGGAGAGGGATTGGCCGATCTTGGCTATAGTAAATGGAACGAGAGAGTAAAATTAAAATGAAGGGTTAGAGATGAATATATATTGGAGATCTAAGTGAAAAAGGAGGATTAAAATCCACCTTTTTCTCTTACCTATTCATCTCTTTGAACACAAAATTCAAATCCAACCATCATATAATTTGTCTCCTTATTCTATCTTAGCTACACTTAATAGGTCTCATCATGGGTCTAAATCCAATTTAAACGTGTATCGATATCGTATATCAATTAGTGTATTTATAACTATTATGTACACACTACTTCTTGTTGATCAACATTTATCAAGTAAAATTTTAAAATTCATATTTCATAAATATTAATCAATTTATAACAATTATAATTCAATTAAATTGGGTGGTAACAGGAGTATTAAACGTTTCGATTATATGACTTTTAGATGTAAATTCGATTAATGATTAATATCGAATAATTCAAATGTTAACGTTCGCACTTCACTTAGTAGGTGGCGTAACATTATGACCAAAATTTTCACTTACTTGGCTTCGATAAAATCCAACTTTACTTTATTTAAGCACTATCCAGTAGTGACAATTATTTACGTCAATTATCTTCGTCAAAATATTATCACATTAGGACTTATGAAATTTGGTAATAGCCAAAATTCCAATATCTTTCATATTCAACTTTATAGTCCAAATGCAAAGTTTATGGTTCAATAATAACAATTATTATTTACCAAACTACTCTAGCAAGAGATTTTGACTTTGAGTGACTTTAGCTAATCGTGATACTAACCTTATATAACCGAGGAGACAAATCCTCTCTCAAAGAGTGTTTCACTCCTAAAACCTCCACTAGACCCAACTATAGTCCTTTAGTGGATGTTACACCATAATTTAACTATAATCAAAGCAGTGCTTTCATCTTGAAGATCAATAGTATTCTCAAGTCAGGATAACTGTGCTAATTTGTCACATTGTTATTTTCTTTTTAACCTTTGTTATATTAACTAACAAAAAAACTATTGAGTGAGTCTAACTATATTTATCCAATAACTATCAGTACGTAACCCCTTTATGCCCTCACCGGTCATGAGTAATACACCGCCTAACGATTAGAGAGTGTTAAGTACTCTAGTCTCAACGGATGCATTGATATGCAATCTCGATACATCTTGACTAGGAATGTTTAAAATGATGCATTTATTATATTGTGATAAAATACCCATGATTGCAACTATTTGTGATTACTATCACAAACACACCAATTATGGATTTTTCGTTAAATATACTTAAATTAAATAATTTAGCTTTTATATCGTATTATAACTAGCATATAACAGAAAAAAGCACCCATATTACGGGCATGAACTGATTATAGTTTAATATTTTGCAATATATTATAAAAAATTTCCTAGGGAATACGCCTAACTCTATTGGTTTTAACCTAAAGAAGACTCTCATCGCGTCATTTTATGATTGTTCCAAACAATTACAAGTACATATCCACTTGGTGCCACTAACGGTCATGAGTAATTCACCATCTCTTGTATGGCGAGCATCGTGTACACTAGTCTCAATGGATGTATCGATATCTTTTTCTTAATACATTTTAACTAGGAGATTTTAAAGAATAAATGTAACAGCCCGCAAATCCGTACCCTTTGAGTCAACACTATTCTACCTAAATCAACTCAAGTTGTACAGAAATACGAACCATTTGGGTTAAAGAAAAAGAGGTAGAAGAAGAAAATAGAAAACAACAGCAGAATCTAACCATCGCAGCGGACTAAAATATGATAGAAAATAAATGATCTTTACTCAAAATCAAATATATCTATTTATATATTACATCATCAGAGTACATCGATCAACGGCTCAACAACAACATACAACTGGATACACAGCAACTCAATCACAGCGGAATATATACATATATATATATATATATAAACAAGTACGAGAGTACGTATCGTCATCCTGCTCGTCTCCTGAGCTCCACAGCATCACATCCTGTATTCTATAATACTCGGTCTGACCCGAGCATTACAGTTAAATAACACCCGAGTCAGTCTGGAATACCAGCGTGAGAAAATCACACCCAATTGATTTTTAAAGTTTCAAAATCCTTTGAAAACAAAAGCATCTCGTAAGACCGCGCCACAAATAAACATGTCGGGTTTTTACCTTACGATAGCTAAAACAATTTTTATAGAAATCCTCTGATATTGTAATAGGGTCTATATACAAATACTTATAAAATAACCGAAATTGTTACATCTATTAAATTTCAGCTACTAGCCACAGAGTGGGTAATATAAACAAAACTCGTACAAGGCTCGTAGGGAGAATGGAATTCCAACTAATGACTAGGCACTGGGGTACCACCTGTCACAGTACGGGGCCTAGATCACCGTACCGAGGATTACTCCCTTCATCCCCTACAACACAAGGCCGGAACCATTCCTTACTGAACAGTCCCGAACAAGATACACCCCATGGTTGGCGCGACCAACCACCCACTAAGCCGAAATATATAAAAAGGGACATCTAGACAGGGGAAATATCTTGTCCTGCTTGGGCATGACCCACCTAACCTTGCTGCATATCCCCTGATTTTTAGTCATTCCCGATTGATGAGGCTTGAGGCTCAGCGTTACCTTTTTAGAACGTTTCACTTAGAATGCCCATCGCCCTCCTGACGATGTTCCGAAAGCATTCGTCCATACAAGTCTGTTCCGGGTCCGAACGGAACCGAAGGCACTATTCCTACTACATCCATTTTGGAAATATCCTCAGGATTAGTAGCGACTAACCCTTGCACTTCACTGCTCCATCTTCGAATCCAAAATTGAAACGTACAAACCGGATCGAAGTGGTTTTCGAGAAATAAATCTCGATCCCGGTCTCTTCGAAACGATCAGCGCATTTGTCCAATATTGATAGTCGGTTATTTAACTATCAATTAATATTCACAAACAACCATCCAACAATAAATAAAATTTCCAATTATTTATTAACCTTAAAATATCTTCACAAGATATATTTCTATTTTCAATCCTTTGAAAACAGTTTCAAAACCATCATTCTTTTCAGAATCAACTTTCCCAAATATTTTATATCTCTTCTGAAATCACCAAGCACAAAAATAGATTTTTAAAATAATTTAAAACACTTTATTTTGAAACATTTAAGTTAAAATTACTTTAATAATTTGTTAAAAATACATACTATATGAATGTTTGAAATAAGGTTATAACACTAGATTTCTACTTTTAAACAAAATACTAAGTTACTTCTTAATAATTACTGCTAGAATAGATTAAAGAAAATACTTACTTTAAACTTTAAATAATAGAAATAATAAAAAAATTTCAAACTTGCTTTCTTTAAAAACAGCTTTACAACATTTAATTTATATTTACAAATTTACCTTTTAAAATATGTACTTGGCCATCCAGAGAAAGTTCCAACTCAATCACTTAAATCAATTTCCCCGAAATTGATTTCCAATTTATTTTATTTGAAGTAAGTTTCTTTAATTACTCAATTCATTTCAAAAATTCATTAGTTACGGACTTATTATTATTGTTGTTATTTTCCGATTGATTTTAAAACTTTTAACTAAAATATACGAATGTCAGGCTTTTTCCCATTTTTTCTTTATTCCTTAAGTTAAATCTTAAATATTAAATAAATGTTTGTTTTTATTAAATAATATCATTGAAGTTTCAAACTTCATTAACCTTCTGCTTATTCAAAAATTCCTTTCCATATACAGAATTTTATTAATTAAAAAGTGATACAAATGAAAGTTATCACATTCTTCCTGTAGTTTCCAAAACTTTAAAAATTATAGGATTTGGATAAGAAACGCAAAAGTTATGCACAAAATACTAGCTCAGGTTTGCATAAAACAACAGGACAACGAGTTTGCAAGAGGTTTTTCAACATTTTAATCAACTAATTTCAGAAAATGATACAAATAAAAGTTATAGGACTTTCCGTTAGCTTTCTGGAATGACCAAGATCGTCGAATTTGGATTAACGGTTCAAAAGTTATGACCATTTTACTAAAAACATTAAACTTAGCCTGAACTTATGCATTTGCAGGACAACGACCAATAATTTCAATTTTAGCATAGAAAACATCAAAATCAGGTAAAATGAATAAATCAAAAGTTTTATCTTAGTTCCTTAAATTTCCGGAACATTAAAAATTTCCGAATTCCGATAAGAATTGTAAAAGTTATGGATAAAACAATTCTAAGATTTGAATTTCACAACTTGTGTCATTTTGTCTCGGGACAGCGATAAACAATTACAATTTTGGCCAAGATAACTTCGAAATTTTGGAAAACTCAAAACATAAAAGTTTTAGAACAAAGTCTAAGCTTTCTGGAACATCTAAATTTATCAAAATCGGTTGAGGAATGAAGAAGTTATGGCCAATTTAGTTTCAGCCTTAAGCACATAGCTAATATTGGTTTTGCTTTCGGGATTACAGTAGAAAGATTCAATTTTGGCATAGATAACTTCCAAATTACAGAAAACACAAAACATAAAAGTTGTAGCACATGAAATAAGCTTTCCAGAACATCCAATAAATTGAAATTTCATTAAGGATTGAGAAAGTTAGGGTTAAATTACTAAGCTGCGTTTTTGATAGAGCCGAGCCATTTTTACTTATAACTATCATTTCTTCAAGAATAACATGAATACTAGAAATTTAAATAGGTTTTCTCACCTTAAACTTGTGTATTTGACTTGACTCTTTTTCCTTAGCTTTCTCCAAGCTCTTTCACTTTATCTTACTTTTGTTTTGCTTTGTGAAAGTATCCAAAATAAGTGAACATTTCTACCCCTTTATATAGTAATTTTCAAGGCTAGTTTGGTAATTTTAGTTTTGGACACTTGTCTTCTTCTCTTTGCACAAGCTTTAAAATGTTGACACATGTCTACTTAGGTGTCTTAAGATGTTTCTACACATGGACACCTAATGGGGTTATGTGTCTACTTAGGTGTCTTAAGAGGTTTCTACACATAGACACATGTCCTTCATTTTCTTATGCAAGCTTTATTTCATGACACATACCTTATTTAGTAATCATTTAAGGTGTTCTAGAAATGTACACCTAAGTGATATATGTGTCATAATTCTATTTTATCTTAAGATAGGTGTATGGTTCATATTATGCCACTTGTCTTCATTATGTCATGTCACTTATCCTATACTTATACTACTTATACCTTTTGTATTATTATAAATATAAATACAATAGAGATGGTGTATATAAGAAGCTTGACTAAGTAAATTATTATCAATTAAATTTTCGGCGTGTTTATATATCGTACACTCACACACTAATTCTGAAATTTGAAATCCGATAATAATTCAATATTACGGACCCAATGGAACTGGTTTCATCGAATTCCGAGACTGTGCCTCGGAAGGTTATTTTTAAATTCAATTTAAACGATTAAATTTCAAAACTGACCAATTCAATTTATTTAATTCAACAATCTAACTGTCAAATAAATTATGATATTCGTAATTTAAGCTGAGAATTAACCTTTAAATACTTAAAATCAATTAAATATTCCGATTTTAAATGCTCGAAAATTCCGGGTCGTCACAGTAAATGTTTTCATATCATTTCAATACTAATGGTAACAAAGATACTAGTAATTATAATCGATGAAATACTTCTCCTAAGGATTTTCTACTCGTATATGTTTAAGGCTTTAATACCTTTACTTATATCTTGATAAACCAACATATATAAAAGAAAGTAAAACAAAATTAGTACCTTATTTTGAATAAGATTATGCTATAAAAGCTACTACGTAACAAATTACATAATTGCCCATTAGGCACACCGTTAACTCTATTAACCTAACTTGTGAAAAGCTGAGGTTTATGCTTTAGAAGGACTAGTGATAGGTCCAACTGCTAAAGAGAAGGCAAAAGGAGCAATTATTGAATGTATGATCCTACTTTATGATATTCTAGTTAAAGCCCTCTTTGATATCGATCCAATAGTGTGACGACCCGCCTTTTCGGCACCTAGAAATCGACATAAATACATCATCAGTATTCGTGTGCTGCAAAATAAGGTGCCGGAAGGATGGATAGTAAGGGTAAAAGAAAATAAAAACATAACAGAATCTCACACGAATGGAATAATGTATATATTTCAATATATATGATCTTTACAATGAAAATTTTAAACATTTATCAAGGTCTTCTTGTAAATCAGCCTGGACAGTTAGAAATCTCCGTCTTTATAAATGCTGAATACAATCAGTAAACTAATGCAGTGGAAATGGAAAAGGAGAACTATCAACAAGAATATCTTCCATTCCAGACTTCAAGCTCCATCATAATGCTCTAAGTTAGACTTGACTACTTGGCTGCCTGAAAAGAAAAGGGCACCAAGAGATTAAGGAAAAAGAAAATAAACTTCAAGTCAGTTATGGGACTGGTGTGTGAAAATCAAATATATGGATATTGGAAAATAAAGGGTATCTCATAAGGTTATGTCGCACATAAATACGGAGTAAGTTTTTACCTTTTGATAGCTAAACCATTTGCTACATAAAATTTAGGAAATTATCTTTAATGACATTTTTTAAAAATCCTTTCGAACAACATATTGATCATATTTAGAATTGTTACATTTGTTAAATTTGACAGCATAATAGGTTTACAACTAAAACCATAAAGGCTCGTATTGAAGAATGGATTCTATATAATGACAAGGTACGGGACTATCTTTTGATAGTATATCTCTAGGTGGGATGTACCTAAGTCTCCAGTCTCTACCAATACAGAACCGACCTACCATTAATTATAGGTAGTACCAAATATAACATCCCCTTGGTCGTTCCCGACCTATCCAAGAGCTCTCATAGCATGCACAACATATCCGATACATAGGGGATAACCTAGAATGGTGATGACTATATCCTAATGGAAGCGACCCACGTATCCTTATCGCATCTACGATGTTTTTTATTCCCGAATGGTGAGGCTTGAGGTGACGATTACCTTTATATAGGACAAATTTCACTTGAATGCCACATTTCCAATTCTACCACATGGTATTGATTTACACAAATGTACAACCTATAAGTTCGTATGTCTCAAAGAATGGTGTTAAGTATATGAGAGTTACCTACTACACAACCAAATAGATATATAGTTGTAAAAATCAATATACGTACATTTTAGAAATGCAACGTCAGACATTCATCCATACAAGTTGTCTAGGAATAAGACAAACTAAAGGAACTTTCCTACTACATCCTATCGGGAATCACCCCTTGGATTAGTAGCAAGCAGCCCTTGCATTGAAGATCAAATGAAGATACTACCACCACATATATATGATATGGGAAATTTCCCTCAAGAATCAGTGACAAGCAGCCTACATTCCATCTTCCGATTTATTGTCATTCCATGTCTTCAGTTTGAATGTGTATATTGCTTCGAAGTGGTTTTTGGATAGGAATCACCCAGATCCAATCCCTGTTCCTTCGAACCAATCATCGATAAAAGATGTTAAGTTTGAGGTGGTTATCATTTCGTTCATTAATATCTTTTATAGAATAAGATATCTCTTTTAGAGATATAAATCTTTAAATCATATTCTTTTTCAGTATATACAAAATCATTAAACCTCTCTTTAACTTTGAAATACCAAATCAAAATCATTTATTATAAATCATATTGCAAAACCTCATTGAGTATAAAGGGTTGATACAAATTATACTACTATCAATATCAATTTCCGTATTCAACCTAAACTATCTGTCGAACAATAGTGAAATCACTTTTTAAATTCACATGGATAGCATGGGTTCCCTCGTTGGAATTTAATATTAAGTATAAGAAGATTATTCCTAAACAATCCAAGTTATATTAAATTTGGAAAATTAAATCTTTTATACTTGCCTCGTTTTTGACATTTCAACCTTATCTATCCCTCGCCCAGGAAGTAGACCAGGCGAGCTAGAGCATTGGTTGCTCCTGAATATCTCCTTAGTTTAAACACCTTATATCAAGATCTCATGAATAGAAAAATCCTATCTACTCATCGGCTTTTAAAGCCAAGCTTAAATCACTTAATTGTAAAAGCTTTTCTTTAAATCATTTATTTAAACTCTTTAAAATAAATTAAGAAACCTCAATATTATCTTTAAAATACTAAATTATTTATTTGGAAACATTTATAAGAGATTTGGAAAAGAAAACATAAGTTTAATGCCATATTTCAAAAGTTATTAAAAACTACTGCAAAAAGTGTTGCGAATAGTGTTGGGAATAATGTTTTCAAAGCTTATTTGATCAAAACAACTTTTCTATCATTGAGAAATCCATTTTTATAACTGAAAACTCTTTTAAAACATTTTAAAACAATTATATAATTTATTTCGTATTTTTGGAATTCAAAATATCACTTTTAAAGGATTTAACGCTTTGGTTTCCGAATTGCCAAACCGTGACTATATTGAAAACTTGATTTGCTCATATTTCAAAATCTACTAAACGAAATCTTGATATTTTATTTTTATGAAATCTATGATTATAAGAGTTTGGAAAATTCTTATTCTAAAGAATTCAGACTCTGAAGTGCTTTGATGATTCTCCAGGCCTAGAACTGAAGTGCTCTGATAGCGCTTTAGCAGTTGCAGTTGCAATAGCATCGGTGACCTCCCGCTCCCTCTTAGTTTGAATAATTTCTCGGTCCTCTACCAAATCCTTCTTCGTCTCTTCGTTGAGATAGGCGTCCTCCCGCTCTTGCTCGATGTATACATCATCATTTTCTCGAAAATGGGCGAGAACTTCTTTTAAAACCACAACAAGAGTATGTGGAAATTTGAGGCCCAGATAACTGAGGTTACCCTAATGCAGCAAGGAGTTAACGTAGAAATTGAAGATGGTGTAATCCTTCTTCCTTTTGAAGGTAGCCTACAACTCTAAGTAGTCCACCATCATTTGAGCTTGGTCAGAAATGGTCTTGTCACATGATTCCGCCATTCCCGCTAATAAGCAATTGTATTTTTATAAGCTTCGAAGGCTTCATTATGACCAACAATAGTTATCTTTTGAGACTCGATGATCTCATCTCGAATTTCAATCTCCTTTTCCAACTTAACCTCATCCGTATAGGCCTTCTTGATTTTGTCTCAGAACATGATCTCGATTTTTGTGTGGGCCTCTTTCAATTCCTTCAGCAAAATGGCATTGCTCTTATTCTCTCAAATTGCAACATTCCTCTCTTTTTCAGTTGCTCGATTTTGACGTCATGTTTCATTAACATCCTCTCGTAATCATCGTTTTCTAACTCAAATGGAAGGATCTCTTGGTAATTTTTATGATTTGTGTTTGCCAGTTGTTTACATAATTTCTTCCATCCTTTAGCTTAATCCAAATCACTTTGAATTTCTTGGAGATAGGGCACATAAAAATCCTTAAAAATCGAACGTAGGTCATAATCAAATTTAACTCCCTTCAGAAATCTTATGGGGAGTGCGGATTCAAGCTTAGGGGGACTAGACGGGAGAATATAAGCTAGCCTCCTACAGGGACATGAAGAACCAGAAGCAAGCACTACGTGAGTTGACGGAGTCTGAGTTGATGGAGGGACTCAAACAATAGAAGGCAAAATTTCAATTCCAACAGAGACTAGAGCCGAGGCAAATGTTTTATGCTTGGAAGAATGAGAACCACGATCTACCTTCGATTTCCTGAATGGTTTTTCCCGTTCTTTAAGAGTTTTCCTCTTCTCATAACCACTCTTATAAACTCTGCCTCGATCTCTGTCTTCCTAATGACGAAACTTAGCTTCCGAATCTTTCCTTTTTCTCCATCCTTTCTTAATTTCCCGGGGTTGATAGTGGCCTAAATTCCGTCTTAACCCGCGTTGTGCATCTGTAAATTGTTCAAGGTCCTCATAAAGCCACGACCTCTCATAGTACCTGATATAAAATACAACAGAAGAACTTTAGTGATAAAAAATGAACTCAAATGGTACATATGTAAGTGTAGATGACCCTAGTGAAATGTGTAACGTTTCATAGGCAGCCAAAAAGGACTTCACAAACCGGATCAGGAAGCCACTGCAATAGGAGTCAGGCTAACTCTGGATACAGCATGAACGGGGTGAGAAGGCAATATTTAGACTCGAAATCATCTCCAATGAGTTCATCAATGTTTACATAAATGTTTCCTCAGCCTCCAAAGTTGATATCGGTTTCTTAGGAGAAAGAATTATGAAGTTGTTCGGTTGTTGGGGGAGCATCTTTAGCAATAATTTCTTGGAGAGGTGAATCCGGGAGAATAGGACTCATTCCCGGAATTTCATCGCATGATTTAATGCCTCCTTCACTGGAACTTGCATAAAATTCCTCATCATTAGAAGAGGAATCATAGCCGCTGCAACTCTCAATTTCATTCTCCTCCTTTTCCATGATCACCGCAGCCTTGCCCTCGCTGCTTAACTTTGGTTTGCTTAAGTACAAAGTTTGTGAAAATATATTAGATATTTTTTATAATATATATATATAAGTGTATATGTATATTTGTATGTATATATGTGTTCATGTATATGTTAGGTGTGCATATGTATATTTTATATGTGCATAAGACATATAAACAAGGTTGCAGCAATTTTGAACAACTTCCACTCATTAAACCATTGAAAATCGGGAAGTCGATTCCCAATCATATTTTCAATTATAAATTAATTTACATATTAAAGCAAATAAAATTTTAAAACTAATTACCAATCATTATTAATTAATTAAAATGATCTTATTTGAATTATAGAGTCATATAAATTAACATTAAATAATTGTTTACAAAAATGTCGTTATATCGATAAAGCGGTGTCAATTTTCCTTATAATTTCAAACCAATATATATCTTTATAAAACTATAGTGAATGATTTATTATCACTTCATAACTAATTAAATGAATTATTATCATTTTAAAACAATTATTGAATAATTATAATAATTGTTAAATCATTAAATCTTAATTTAAATTCATAAATCAATTATTAAATATAATGACATCATTGATGACGTCATAAATACGTTTTATTTCCTAAAAATAAAATAAATAATTTTATTTCATATTCATGATTAAATGTATAAATAAGTGTATGTATCCCGCTCCTTGCGAGAATATAGATATATTTATTTATAAAATGGTTTTCGACCATTTTTTCGATATTGCTTCAAAGTTTATATTTTTGTAAATACTTATTCAAAACAAGATTACCATCGTTCCTGTTCAAAACATCATAATCTATGTGATGACCCACCTTTTTGGACAGTTTAAATCGACAGTAAACTAGCATGTCTAACATAAACCATCCAAAAGGGAGGATTGTCAATGGAATTTCATAAGAAAATAAGAGAAGGAAAGGGAAACAAAACACAAAATCTCGCAATGTCAAATAAACAGTTCCTGAAGCTATTTTACAATACACATTTGATTACACAAATTTTACAACATAATCAAAGTACAACAAGCGACATACCAATAATATGTAGCGGAAAATTACTAATAATATAATATACCAAACTCTGTCTTCGTCCTCTAGAAATAATGTCTTCAAACACTAAAATGCTCAGGCTGACCCGAGCATAATGAAAAGACAAAACACTCGAGTCAGAACTAAAATATCTTATGTATGTTAAATCAATAAGACATATAACAGGAGTGTAATAACGTCATGGATGTTTTTGGGGGTTTACATCTTCTATCCAGTTTATAACGTGTGTGCAATAACTTAAGAGATGTTACGAGATTTGCCATCTCTTAAGGATCCGTTAAACTATCTACATGCAGTAAGATACGCTATATATACAGTGCCTACCAGTAATGTAAAGTTTTAAAGTAGTGTTAAGGCTTTACATTGATCCCCCTTAACACACTTTTTATGCATTGTCCTACAGTTTGCATTAGTAGCATCACCAATAACTTAGGTAGCTTGGGATGCACTGTGATAAGGCAACACTAAAACAAAGTCGTAATGGTTGAGAATAAGGATAAAAAGTACGACAAGGCACGTGAGGTGATGCCCAAGATAGGGTACTACTGTTTTTCATTTCCTGACTAGTGGTAACCCCTAACGGCCCACCTCGTCCAACACCCCTAAAAAAATCAAATCAAGGTGCACCGATCAAGCCAAAATCAATATGGTAATACGAAAAGGTGTGCCCGCTAGAGGTAGTTAGCCTCATTGGTCAGGTATGGCTCCTATTTTAATCATTTCAATTGACATAAGTGTCGGGATCATCCATCATCGTTCTCTTTCTTCAGATCCAACAAATGCCTCCAATTCAACCTCAACATTCTAGATATCATCCACCGCATACAAAGTTGTTAAAGTGGTTCCAATATTGAAAGAAAGTATGCCAATAAGAGGCCCTGGTCTCTTTAACAACCAAACATCATTTTTCACACCGGTTGGTTCTTCTACATTTCAAAACCGAATCATATTTGATATCGAAATATCATATTCACTTCAAAATATCCTTCATTTCAAAATCATCATATTTTATTCAAATTATGTCATTTTCACTTGACAATATCATTTCAAATTCCAACTTAGTTTATAAAAACATTTAGCCATATCCGCATTTAAATTAACGATTTAAATATAAATATTCTAGCTTTGCACAGTTTGAAATTCTAAAATATAGTTTGAATAGTTATAAATAGTTTAAAATAGTTTATATAGTTTAGAGATTTAAAATAGTTTAATATAAAATGGTTCGAGTATTGAGAATGTTTTATACAATGAAATAGTTTGGAAAATATAAATAATTTGAATATTAAAAATAATAGATTTTAAACAGTTTATATCAAAAATAATTTATTTTGAAAATAATACCAAATCAACCGTTTCTTTCCATTTCAATAATTTGGACCCATGTCAAATTTCAAATCAAAAAATTCAATTCCAATCCTTCAATTCAATTGACTCAATTTCACTTTAATTTTAAATCAACTTGATTTCAATTTCAATTTGAATTTATTTCAACTTTCGAAACATTAATTTTAGCTTCCGATTTGATTCAACAATTCAATTCGATGATTTAAATTTCAATCCAATATTATTTTAAACCACTATAATTTATATCAATTTCATATCCAATTTTAATTTTTTTGATTTACAACACTTAAATCAATTTAAACCTCATTATTCCATTAGGGTCTAAACCTTAAAATAATTTAATTTCCAAAATTAAAGTAAAATACCAATTATAACTTTACATTCCCAATTCAATTCTTTTGAACAAGTTCCTTTAATCAATTTAAATTTCAACATTTGAAAGGTTTAATTAGAAATAATTCATTTCATATAAATCCACAATTCATTTCCTTTAACACAATATCATTTAATCAAAATTCCAAATTCAAGATTTTAAAACCATTTAATCTAACCAATCCGGTGTCCGTATATATTTTTCTACGCTATGGCCAAGTTATCGGTCAATTCAATTGTAACGACCCAGAATTCCTGTCATTTGAAACTCGTATATTTAATTGATTTTAAATATTAACAAGTAAATTTTATAAGTCGAATAAATTTTTATTTCGAATATCTAGATTTAACTGGATAATTAAATCGATAATTTAATGTTTGAAATTTCAGGAATAATTGAAAATTGGGTTTAAAGTGATTAAAATTGATTTGTAAAGTTGTAATAAATCATATTGGAGTTAGAATGATGATATAGAACTTTTAAAATTGAATTAAAAGTTAATTTGCAGAAATTTGAATATTTTAACATTTAATTAACGAGTAAAATTTGCCATTTTTCAATCAGTCTCAGATTTTGACGAAACTAGTTTCATCGAATCCGTAATGTTATATTATTACAAGATTTCAAATTGCATGTCAATCGGATTTACGGTTTGTCCAAGGCAAGCCAAAACGCATAGAAATTAGTTTAACCGATTTAATTTAAATTTGTTCATTATTTCCGTAACTTGCACATATGGTCAAATTAGCTATCGAAACCCATTCCATTGTGTCCGAAACGCAGGTTAAACCCTATAAACGTCAGCCGGCATGCTTCGTTTGGAGTTCGGAAAATCTCGAAAGAATAGTGCGTTGAAAAATTTCTATAAAAGTACCCCATTATCCTCATTTTTGATCAAATCCTAGTTCTAAACCCTAGCCATCGGTTATAGATGAATGGTCGAAATCATTCGATTCTTCCCTCCTTAATCTCTTCCAGTCCGTAAATCAATACGAGGAACCTTCAACACGAGCATTGTAGAGCTTCGCAAGATCTTTGCATCCATACGGTTATGATCTAGAATCACGCGATGATGGGGGTGGTTTTGGCCCGCGTTTGCCTTGATTTCGCACACGTCTTCCAAGGCCATCACGCGACCGAGCTTCACGTGGTTCCTGCCGTGGGTGGCGCGCGTGCATGCGGAGGCGGGGGAAGTTCCTGATCATCGTATACGTCAACGATGGTGGCCGGGGCTAGTAGGGTTTGAAGGCGGCTTTGGGTTCCTTATCGCGATTTTAACCTGGGGAGAAGAAGATGAAGTTCACGGCCATGATCTCATCAAAAGAAATTAACGGCCGAGATTGATTGGGTTAGAAAATAATAAAGAAATTGTAAATATTAATTATATTTAAAATTCGTATAAACTTTGTAACGCGATATCTTTTTCATACGAGGTCCATTTCGCACGAAACGAATTGCGTTGGGTTTGTATTGTCGAGCACTACACAATGGAACTGGATTGGAGTTGATTGGAGCTAGTGTGAATTTTGATTTAAACGGCCGTTTAATTTTATTCAGAATAAAACGCTGCAACTGTTATTGAAAGTAAGGTGAGAACTTCTCACTCAATCGAATTTGTTTCGATTTAAATTTTAAATAGTTAAATTTAAAATTGCTTGATTGTGTTGATTGTATGCTTGGATGATAAATTGCTATTTGTTGTATTGAAATAGACCCTATACGCCGTATATTAAGCGAAGGTTATTATATTAAACACATATACCGCGATATTCCACCTTGAAGTGGAATTGGTATTATATATGTACTTGAAGTTGATTTTCCCGCATTATATAGCGGATGAGACCCTATTGCGCCGCATAATAGCGGATGATATTTTATATAAAACCATGTATCGCGATATCCCATCTTGAAACGGGATTGGTATTGTGCTAACATATGTGGATGCAGGGAAACAGGTTGGAGGGATCCAACTGGATTCCTCAAATAATTGAATTTGTTTCAATGTTATGTGTTGATTTTTTATAATCTCTGTGTGATTATCTTTGTGATTGACATCGTTGAAGGCTAAAATTTAGCCGAATATAATTTTGGTATCGTTAGATACCGGAAATAAATAAAAATTTGATTTTTGAAAATTCAGGTTGAAAGTTTATATTAAAATTTATTGTTGAGAATTGGATAAATTTAAAAGAAGAAATTCTAAAATAATAAAGGTTTTTTCTATCTTATTGAATAAAATTTCAAAATATGGGAAAAACTTTAATAAATGGATTTCGGGTAATATTATTCAAAGGTTGAAGAATTTATTCAAAATACGGATTTTAAAGAGTTTGAAAAATAAAAGAATTGTTTTTCTTCAAAAGGAATTTATTTTTAAAAAGGAAATAAAATTTGAAACTCATTTGGGAATTGATTTTTGGCGATTGAATTTATAGTATTTTGAAAATCCATTTGCAAATTTATTAGGTGTTTTAAAATGAATTTGGAATCAATTTGAAAATTGATTTTGGGTTTAGTAGAAATTGATTTCAATTTGAGACTTGAATGAAATTCGCTTGGTGTTTAATTTCTTGGAAAATCAATATGGAATTTGATTTGGTTGTTTTTGAAATCAATTGTAAAATTAAATTGTTGTTGAAAGTGAATATTTGAAATCGATTTGAAAATCGTATATCAGTGGATATTTGAAAATTTAAATTCACCATGGAATTTAAAAAGGAAGGGAAATTTGTTTAAAAATAAATATTGATTTATTTTTGAAGTGTGGAAATAAATTTATGAATTTGGAACGTAAATTCAAAGTAAATCTGTAAGGATTTATTTAATTGGTTTAAATGAACCATTTTGAAATGAAAGTGTATTCTCCCTGGAAAGCCGAATAAAATTTCTGAATAGCTTTGAAAGATATATATATATATATATATATATATATATATATATAACTCTAGAATTAGTTTTTGAAAAGGATACTCTAGAGAAATTAACTTTTTAAATTGTTTTAAATCCTTTAAGTAAAGATTTATTAAGTTGATATTGAAATGGTTATTTCTAAGATTTAATCAATAATTGTTTTAGAAAATAGTTATTTAAATAGTTATACTCTATCTACTTATTGTTATTTTGAAAATTAGTTTGGACTTAAGTTATATGTAATATTGGTATAATATTTTTATAACTAATATTTTAAGTAAAGTGTTTAAAGAAAAATAGTTTTATTTCAAAATGTTTTCCCGATATCGTTTGGATAAGTGCTATAAATTATTTTAAAATATTTGAACTCGGCAGATTTCCAGTGAAAATGAATAAATATTTGAAAGTGTTTCCGCGTAAGGAAAATGATTTGAAATTTGTTTTCAAAAGTTGTAAAGGTGAAAAGTGATTTGAAGTTTGTTTTCAAATGGTTGAAGTGTGAAAAAGTATATCTTGTAAAGAAATTTTTGAAAAAATTCATAATTTGAAAAATTATTTGGAATCTGGTGATGTTGTGCATATCTATTGATAGTTAAATAACCGACTATCAATATTTACCTTTAAATGGGTATTTGTTGTGATTTGCTTGAATTTGAATGCTACACTTATTTTAAAATAAGCGCTCGTTATTCGGTTTAGCCGAAAGAGGACCTTTGGGTCATAAATCCCATTTCGAATAGTGATACGTCGTAATGGATAGCATTTGAAGACCGGTGTTGAAGACCGGATATTTTTGGAAATGGAAGGATTACCATCGAATGTCTCTACATCGCCTGATCTCCGATATAGAGATTTTATCACCCTTTTTGATGGGAAGTCCGGACGTGATTAGTGAATATCCAGATTGCAAGGACTTCTTTGGAAGTGTCTTCGGTTCCGTTCGATCCCGGAACGGACTTGTATGGAAGTGTGTCTGAAGTTACAATTTGAGATATAAAACTGGTTTCTATCAAATACATTTCTGTTGGTGGCGGAGAATTTATTCTCTTAGCTTAACAACCTTCTCTGAGACGTATGAGCTCAGTGGTTATGTAGTTGATGGTTACTAGTGATACATTACCAATTTGGTAATGTGGCATACGAAGTGCTGTTGATCATTTGTTGATCAAAGCATAGCTTTTGTGAAAAGCGTAACTTTGTGGACGAGACTTCGTCAGACCTCACACCCCGGTAATGGTCAAAATAGGAAAGATGCAGCAAGGTTATAGGGAGTAGCGCCCTTAGGGTATGTGCATTTCCTTCTGGATAGAAGTGGTATCATGGTATGGAGCCCAGATACTTGACTTATGTGGATATTGCAAATATATATGACTTGTGATTGTTGTTGGTTGAGGATCCTCAGATAAAGGTTGTTTACAACCGGGGGATGACATACTCGTGTCAGTAGTTACCTACTTTTGCAGAGGTACCCGGCCTTGTGTTGGCAGAGATCCGGTTAGGTTCTCGGGGCGTCCTTCCAGAGGCGTACCCATGTGGCAATGGAAAGTTCCTTGGCCTAACCATTTGTTGGAAATCTGAAGAAACAATACGAGCCTTGTACGGTTTTAGTTGTAGAACCTGCCATCTAATATGGTAGCTATAGTAGGCATAATATAATGGTATCTATGCTGGCTAAGATTTATATTATACTTTCGAAATGGTTTTCCACACTTTTCACTTATAGTAATAATATCAAAGAAATTTGCGTATCAAGCATGTTTGACTATCATAAGGAGAAATCTCCTCCAATTCTGCGTTTGCATTGTGTGTGTGGCGGGAGGCCTTATGGTAGTTACATTTTCTAAAAGCATTGCGGATCTATTTTAAAATATTTCTTTTTTTTTAAGATAAACTGTTTTAAGTTCTCACACCAGTCCTATGACTGACCTAGAGTTTATTATTCCCTTCCTAAACTCTAGGTGCCCATCATTTTCCACACGGCAGCCTAGAGTCAGGTTATCAGGTCATTCTGGAATTCAGGAATTGCTGTGGAGATCAGGAGCAAGCTGGATGGCGAGACGTATCACTTTTTTATGATATTATCTTTTCCACTGTGTATCCACCTGTAAGGACAGGTTTATATAACTGTCCATTATTGTGTTGTGTTATATATTGACTCTGATGATGTAATGTATAAAATGTTTCTTTTGATTTAAAGATTATTCATTTATCTATTATATGTTGTTCCGCTGCAATTGTGAGATTCTGATATTATTTCTGTTGCTTCTTCTTTCTTTCTTTCTTCTTCTACCTCTTCTTCTTTAACCCTAACAATTCGGTTTTTCGGCCTTCGATTGCTCGGCAGTTGATATAGTGGACGTATTAATGTCGATTTTCGAAAGTCGAAAATCTAATCGTTACAAAGTGGTATCAGAGCATTTGGTTAAGAGACAACCTTTGCTCTGTTGGGAATTACTCATTAGAGATAGAGTCAGTAGTACTCTAGAATGAGTGTGAGTGTAATCATAGATACGAGCGCGTATTTGTTAGTGATTATGAAATTGTTTTATATTACGTTGACTTATCGGTTGATTGTTTATAGATTCTGGTCGGCGCAGTCTAGTTAACTGTATCGATAGGGGTTTCTAAACTCTTAAACGAGATAAAACGACATACTATCATTTTAAATTGGGTAAATGAAATAATTTTACCTTTATTATATTTTCTATATAAAGAATTTTTTTTTCAGAATTATTGAAGTGTACATAAATTGATTGTTTGGTTGTTGAAAATGTAAGAATATATGTAAGTTAATTAAAATAATTGTATAAGCAAACGAATTATTTAGTATGAAATTATAATTAATGTGATTTACAATTGTGAAATAATCTTATATATATATATATATATATATATAAGAAGTGAAACTATATGAATATATTTATAAATATGAGTTGTAAAAAAATGAATTTTGAACTATGAATTGAAAATGTTGAATCCTGTTTATTTTGGAAATTATTTTCCAAAATTAAAAGAGTGAAATTATATAAGAAAAAGATTTATAAATGTGAGTTATAAGTAAAAAGAATTTTTTTTGAAAGAATATTAAGCACTGAATTCACTACGGTCACTGGGAAATAATAAGAGTGATGACTGCAGCATCATCAGTATCATTTTCAAGTTTCTACGTGATGGATTTGCTATCATAGTAAATTGAAAATTGAAGTTTGGTGGTGATAAACAAATTTGAAATAAAAAAATCCAAGTTGTAATTGTTGAATATAAGTAATCAAGGTTTGGATTTATAATATGAAATAATAAAGATTTTACTTTGGTAAAGTTGAAAAGGATTTGGGTTAGCATAGTAAATATATGGTGTGAAAATTTAACTAATGGAAGTTAAATAAATTAAATCAGATTTGAACTAGATTGGATAAGTTAATGGATTTGGAAGTTTAAAAATATATAAGTTTTATAACTTGTAAAGTGAGAAAATGTAAGTGAAACCAAATGATAAAATGGTTAAACAATTTTGTTAAGCAAAACGAGGCATGAATTTGAATAAGTGATGAAATTTGACTTCGGTAAAAAGTAAATAGAATTTACTTTAGAATTGGAATCTGAATTGGATTTACAAGGGGAAATTTAAGTTAAGTTAAACAAATGATGTTTGAAATGGAATATAACTTAAGTAATGTTGAATGAAGTTAATTTTGGTATCGAAGTAAATTAATAAAGTGAAGTGATGAATATGAACTTGAGTTATGTAATGAAATTCAACTTTTGTGGTTAAATGAATTAGCAATTGAATTGAATATTAATCAATCGAATGTAAAAGAATTGATATAGAATAATGAATGTAAGTGTTAATTCATTAAAAACTAGTAAATTGGAAATTGAATAATTGAAAGAAAAGTCAATTAGATATTAAACCAATTGGAAATTAAAAGTGTTAAACCAAATTGAATATAAATTTAATAAATTTGGTTATGTTGGTTATGATTTGGTTGTTATATGATTGTTAGTTGATTGTATATAATTCATTAAGTGTTAATGAAATTGAATTGATAAATGGAGAGCTATGTAATTGAATTTAAATTGAAAGTAACTAATGTGAATGGGTTGTAAGCAATTAAAATTTGTATCAAAACCTTATAAAATGCTTATGGGAATTATTTTGAATGCATTGCTTATGAAAACTTTATGTTTTCTATTGAAAATTAGTGAAATGTAAATGAATTTCCTATATATGTCACTTACATGTTTAAATTGAGCAAGTACAAGTACCAGCGCTGTAGTTGGCTGGATTTGGTCACGCTAAAATGCCAATAAATAACTGCTTTGCTTAAAATGCTAAAAAGGTACGCCTACGCAATAAAAATAGAAATATGAACTGTTTTTCTGTTTTCCGACCGTGTGGGTCGATGTATATATATTTATATCTATTGTGATATTGCAAAAGCTCCTCCGTACAAAGAAGACCCTGCCAAAATTTTCCATAAATTTTGGAAGTTAGAAAAATTTTGGATTTTTTTTTGTTAATGAAAAGTCAAATTCTAAATTGAAATGAAAATGCAGGAATTGAACTAGAAAAGTGTAACCATCGGATTTTGGAAAAGTTAAGAAATTAAAAGAATCTGAAATCAAGTTGGAACGGTTTGTTTCTGAAAAAAAAGTTAATGGATTTTGTAACTTTTTCTTACTTGGCAATTTCGAGGACGGAATTCTTTTAAGGGGGAAGTTTGTAACGACCCAGAATTCCTACCATTTGAAATTCGTATATTTAATTGATTTTAAATATTAACAAGTAAATTTTATAAGTCAAATAAATTTTTATTTCAAATATCTAGATTTAATTGGATAATTAAATCGATAATTTTATATTTGAAATTTCAGGAATAATTGGAAATTGGGTTTAAAGTGATTAAATTGATTTGTAAAGTCGTATTAAATCATATTGGAGTTAGAATGATATTATAGAACTTTTAAAATTGAATTAAAAGTTAATTTGCAGATTGAATATTTTAATATTTAATTAACGAGTAAAAATAGCCATTTTTCAAATATTCTCGGATTTCAACGAAACCAGTTTCATCGGATCTGTATGTTATATTATTGCAAGATTTCAAATTTCGTATCAATCGGATTTACGGTTTGTCCGAGGTAAGCCAAAACGTATAGAAATTAGTTTAACTAATTTAATTTAAATTTGATCGTTTATTTCCGTAACTGTAACGACCCGCTATTTTGGACCATTCGCATCCGCACATGTCGGACTTGAATAATGCAAAATACCGAATTGTTAATTTATAATTGGCAAAACTGAGATATACAGTAAATCAATAATCACAGTATCACAGACACAGAGTAATAATATGCAGCGGAAGTAAAAGAAATAGTAGTTCATGAAGCTACTATATAAATATATAAGATACATCAGAGTTTACAACAGAAAAGTAACACGATACAACAGGTACAAATAAGAATACATCACTGGAATCATCGAATACTGAAAGCAGAATAGATGGATGGATCTTCAAGCAAAGCTCCAACTCCAAAGGTGAGTCTTGAATACTGGTACACTCAGTCTGACCCGAGCGTAAAGCAAAACACAAAACACTCGAGTCAGGATTAATATTCTCATATCAATAAATCCAACTCAAGTGAAATAGCAATCGAAATACAAGTAACTCAAAGGATGTTGGAATCACCATCCTCTAAGGATCCGTTAAACTATCTGCTATGTAGTAGTGTACGCTAAATAGACAATGTCTATCAGTAATATAAAATATCAAAATAGTGTTAAGGCGTTACCATTATCCCCCTTAACACATTTTTATATAAATGTCATAGTCTATACAGCACTGTAAACTCCACCGTAAACTGGTGGGATATCAGGGAGTACTCCATAGGTATAACACAAAACAAATTCGTAGTGGTCGCGTATATAGGGATACAAGTATGACAAGGCACATGAGGCAATACCCAAGGTAGTGAAACTATCGTTCTCCTGATCTGGACTGGTGAGAACGCATCGCCGCAGCGATCGCAACACCGCGAAACAACACTCCTGAAATTCCGAGGGTGCACCAATCGATAACAAGAAATGAGTAGTAGTTACGAAGAAGTGTGTCCGCTCGAGGTGGCTAACCCCATTTGGCCCGGCACGGCTCCTGTTTTAGTCATTTCCAATTTGACACAAGTGTCAAGGCTATCCATTATCGTTCTCTTTCTTCAGTCATCACGTACATCATTCCAACCACTTCATTCTGGGTCATCACTCCGCGTATAGTTATTAAAGTGGTTTTCGGTTTAGATAGAGAGTATATCCTTAACCGATTCCGGTTTCTTTAATAACTTTCGAAATTTTTACACCGATTGGTCGTTTAATAAATTTCAAAACCAAATCAAATCCAATTTCAATTAGAATTTATAAATCAACATTTCATTTGTCTTTCAAAATCAATTTCCAAAATCTATGTTTCAAAACTCCCAAATTATCATTTCAAAGTCTTACAATTCAATTTAAATTTTATTTAAACAATTCCAATATTGATTCAAGTTCGTATATAAGCTTCATTCGGAAATCATTTAAAATGATTTAATTTTCATTCAAATCAATTTAAATTCATTTATCGATTTCATTCAATATTCGCTAAGTAAATTTATCCTTCAAAACAACTTTTATTTAAATTCCAATTCATTAAATCAATTACTTATGTTCAACTTCATTATATCAAAACTTCGAATTGAAATAAATTAAATTCGTCAACTTAATTCTTTAGATTACAAGTCTTACATTAATTTCAATAAATCCCATTCATTTCATTAAATCCCATTCATTTCAATAAATCACATATTATTTCTTGTTAAAGAAATTAAATTTTCACTTATTTATTGACTTCGTTACAAATTTCTAACTCAATTAATAAAGAACTAAATTTCACAAAATCGAGAAGTTCCAATTTCACTTATTAACTTATTTAAATAATTTTTCCAAAACTTTAATAAATAAAGAAACTCAATTTCATTTATTAACGAAGTTCAAATCCACTTATTTAAAAGTTCAATTTCTCTTATCAAAGAATTCAAATTTTATTTCAGTCATCAAATAATTAAATCTTATTCAATTATTAAATAATTTCAAACTTAATTATTAATAAATTCAAAATTTAATAATTTTAACTTAATTATCAAATCATTTCAACTTAATTATAAATTCAACTTAATAATTTCAAAACTCAATTATTACTTATTCCAAATTATTTATTAATAATTCCAGATTTAATTATTAAATAATTAAATTTCAAACGACGTTCTTTCATCAATTACTACGTTAATATTTGTTTCAGATTTCAATCTTTACATTTTCCTTTCAAAATTCAAATTCCAACTTCATTTCAAAACTTATTCATTATTTGAATAAAATCATTATTTTATTTTTAAATCAAATTATTGACCAATCGGATTTTATTTAGTTCTCTATCCTAGGTCAAATTCATTTGGGTATATATCATTTCAACCCGATTCCAATTCAATTCAAAAAATCAAGCATAATAAAGGGAACTTGCAGCATGATAACTGGGATGGTGTCAAAGTAAATAAACAAGCAATAACAACAATCAATAACAATCCAATAATCAATTCAAATAATCCCGAAATAATCGTATTAATTCACATTGTTGTTTGTGCGAATTAATATAATTATTTCTAGAATCTACACTATCATTTCATGTAGATTAAAGATTATTACATTACGGTTCTTCACTTGTCTTCTATTTACTATTTCATACATCATCAATTTAAACAACGTACATTCAGTGGTTCAATGTGTAATTAACCAAATCCTACGTGTCACTTAATTTAACATTTAAAGGGGTCATATTATACAAATGTCATTTAATCAAGTTTACACATAAGTCGTTTCAAAATTAAACTATCCTACGTCAGATTCAATTGCATCATATTTATCACTCTATATAATACGATTTAACGTCCAATATAAACAACAATCAATCAATCAATTATCAACCAACTGTATTATCATCGCATAAATAATTAACAGATAATGGTGTTAGATGTCATAGGTGAACAGATACAGGTAATAACAGTGTACATAACTAACAACAGGTATATTTCAATTTCGTTTCAATTGAAATCAAATTTAATAAATAAAAGAATATTAATCGTGAGTGATTGCTCACCTTTCGACGCTAGATAGATTTGACGAATGCATTGAGTTACAGATCCAAGCACAAATTCCAAATCAAAGCTAGATTGGAACGAATGAATGAAAATAGATCAGACCAGAACTTGGACGACGAAGATAAACGGTATAAATAAACTTATATCTATATATATGTGCATAACTATCTATATAACTATTTACATATATAAAAATCCATATTTTAAATTCAAACACAAATAAAATTTAATATACGTACATTTCAAACACATATATTAAAATCAAATATACATTTAATATAATATATATTTATTTTCAAATAAATAGTTAATCCCAAACATACTATATTAATATAAAATTGAAAACCGGGTTCTCATATATATAAACAATGTATATACACAGTACATAAACTTACATACATGATATAAATAGAATCAATTTTTTTTAATATCAAATCAATATAATCAATTTATTATAATATGTAAAAATACATATAAAGCACCTATATATAATTCTGCATATATAATATAACAACCAATTCAAAGGTAAGCATTGTGTACAGCAACGTATGTAAACTAAACCATACAACTCATACACTTTCATATATAACAAAGTCCAAAATAGTATGCAGACACATGCAAATATATGTAGACTTATATAAGCTATATATTTATATAAAACTAATATGTGATTTCTGTTGCTTAACATATAACTAACACGTATATATTTTATATAAGATCAATATTTCTTCAAAATATATATATATAAAATAGAGGAATAGGAAACAACTAAAAAAAAAATACAATATGTATACCGTTCTTTTTCTTCACTGTATACTTGCGTACACACGCAACAGCTAATAATTAATGAAATCTTTATAAACAAAGTGCAGAACTGTAAGAAACAAATGAATATAAAACAAAATCGCAAAACGACAGATCTTAAGGAATCGATACAGGTTTATAATTTGAAATCGATATATTTTATTATATTTTTTTTTCTCCTTCCAGCAAACCAAACATACACATAACTAATGTAACTTTTATATAAATAAACAGACCTCTCTATAGAACTCAGATATACATGTGTGTAGAAAAAAAAAATGAATGTATACAAGTCTAACTTTATTATAAATTAAAGTAAATATACCTATATAACTCAACATTTCAGACATGTACATGCATACAACTTAGATGCACAACAAACAGTACATATAAAAATTATATATATGCATCTGAACACTATAATATAGTATGTTGTAAGCCTCGACACTGTGCATGCATAAGATACGTGCTTCAGCTAATATAAACAATATATATTTTTATGCGAAACAAAAATATTCACATATCGCCATTTTATATGGCATCAGCGAACATTAATATGTAAAAATTATATATATATATATATACCTTGAATGAATAAAGTTATGAAGTAAGCGATAGACTTTTGGCCGAGCCCTGATTTGGCAGGAGAAAGTTAGCTCGGCCCAAGATGGAGGCAGAGCTTCGGAACGGCTGCCGTGTTGAAGCAAAAGGCAGAGGGGAAATGGGGTAGGGTGGCCCGAACTGTCGTGGAAGCAAACTTGGTTGTCATGGAAAATCTCGATGACGTGGAATCAAGGCCGAGGCAAGCTTGGAAGAGGGGGATGCTGAGTGTTGGTGGTTGTTCGGTGGTGCGTGGATCTGCTGTTTGGAGGAAGAGGTGGTTTTGGGTAGAGGATCAGCTACAGGTGAGAGGGGCGGTGACAGGGTGAAGGCCGAGCATGGAGAGGCTGCGCATTGAGGTTGAGGTGGTGGAGTGATGGGAGACGAGGCCGAATGAAGGATCGGCTGTTCCAAGATATGCATAGGAATGTGAATGATTTACAAAGAAAGGAGGAGAAGGCTTTTCTTCTGATACAATCCTTTTTCTCTTCATATGAACGTACAGGGCAACAATGGGAAAGAGAACAATAAAGGTGGAACAGTGGGAATAACAAAAAGGTTGGAACAGTGGGAATAACAAAAAGGTTGGAACAGTGGGAATAACAAAAGGGTTGGAAGATGAGAATAATAATTACTGACAACGTTTGGTTTTTCGGTGGATAGTTGAATGGTCAAAAAGAAATAAAAGGCAAATGACCGAATGTATGTTGGAAATTTAATGTTCACTAGCAGTTTAAGAGCTAAAAGTTTGAAACTGATACGGTTGACCGCTTTACGGTTTCCGTTGTGTATCGGACCTCAAAATATAGAAGTAAATATACCACAGAGGACAGCACGACGAGACGATCAAAATGATATATAGATTTCAGTGATTCAGTTGAATTATAAAAATTCGAAATTTTATAATATGGAAAATGCATGAAAAACGCTGAAAAATAAGACCGACGGAGTTAAAGATGTCCGAATTTGGAAAAATGACCAACTGATATCTTACTCAGAAGATGGTTTAGAATTTTTCTATGTAAAAATATTTTGGTTTTGAAAATGTTTTATTTTCATCGCTTTTTAACTGATTAAATTGAAATAAATTTACGCGCGAAATAAACTTTCATATTTTCTGACAAAAATTTACCGGTTGCTATGTTTAATTGGACGCATTCCAAATATTAAATTTATATTTTAAAATTTTATCGTTTAAATTTGCACAAAATTTCAATTAAATACGTCACTACAACCGTTAAAATTTACGGGTCGTTACAGTAACTCGCACATATGATCAAATTAGCTTTCGAAACCCGTTTCATTGTATCCGGAACGCGGGTTAAACCTTAGAAACGTCAGCCGACACGCTTCGTTTGGAGTTCGAAAAATCTAGGATGAATAGTGCGTTGAAAAATTTCTATAAACGGACCCCATTATCCTCATTTTTGCTCAAACCCTAGTTCTAAACCCTAGCCGCCGGTTATAGATGAATGGCCGAAATCGTTCGATTTTTCTCTCCTTAATCTCGTCCAATCCATAAATCAATACGAGGAACCTTCAACACGAGCATTGTAGAGCTTCGCAAGATCTTTGCATCTACACGGTTATGATCTAAAATCACGCGATGGGGGGGGGGGGGTTTGGCCCGCCTTTGCCTCAATTTCGCACACATCTTCCAAGGCCATCACGCGACCGAGTTTCACGTGGTTCCTACCGTGGGTGGCGCGCGTGCACGCGGAGGCGGGGGAAGTTCGTGATCATCGTATATGTCAACGATGGTAGCCGGGGATAGTAGGGTTTGAAGGCGGCTTTGGGTTCTTTATCGCGATTTTGACCTGGGGAGAAGAAGATGAAGTTCATGGCCATGATCTCATCAAAAGAAAATAATGGCCGAGATTGATTGGGTTAGAAAATAACAAAGAAATTGTAAATATTAATTATATTTAAAATTCGTATAAACTTTGTAACACGCTATCTTTTTCATACGAGGTCCGTTTCGCACGAAACGAATTATATTGGGTTCGTATTGTCAAGCACTACGCGATGGAACAGGATTGGAGTTGATTGGAGCTAGTGTGAATTTTGGGTAGAATTAAACGGTCGTTTAATTTTATTCGGAATAAAACACTTCAACTGTTATTGAAAGCAAGGTGAGAACTTCTCACTCAATCGAATTTGTTTCGATTTAAATTTTAAATAGTTAAATTTAAAATTGCTTGACTGTGTTGATTGTATGCTTGGATGATAAATTGCTATTTGTTGTATTGAAATAGACCCTATAAGCCGTATATTAAGCGGAGGTTATTATATTAAACACATATACCGCGATATTCCACCTTGAAGTGGAATTGGTATTATATATGTACTTGGAGTTGATTTTCCTGCATTATATAGCGGATGAGACCCTATTGCGCCACATAATAGCGGATGATATTTTATATAAACCCATGTACCGCGATATCCCGTCTTGAAACGGGATTGGTATTATGCTAACATCTGTGGATGCAGGGAAACAGGTTGGAGGGATCCAACTGGATTCCTCAAATAATTGAATTTGTTTCAATGTTATGTGTTGATTTTTTATAATCTCTGTGCGATTATCTTTGTGATTGAAATCGCTGAAGATTACAATTTAGTCGAATATAATTTTGGTATCGTTAGATACCGGAAATAAATAAAAATTTAATTTTTGAAAATTCAGGTTGAAAGTTTATATTAAAATTTAGTTTTGAGAATTGGGTAAATTTAAAAGAAGAAATTCTAAAATAATAAAGTTTTTTTTATCTTATTGAACAAAATTTCAAAATATGGGAAAAACTTTAATAAATGATTTTCGGGTAATATTATTCAAAGGTTGAAGAATTTATTCAAAATACGGATTTTAAAGAGTTTGAAAAATAAAAGAATTGCTTTCTTTAAAAGGAATTTATTTTTAAAAAGGAAATAAAATTTGAAACTCATTTGGGAATTGATTTTTGGCGATTGAATTTAAAGTATTTTGAAAATCCATTTGAAATTTATTCGGTGTTTTAAAATGAATTTGGAATCAATTTGAAAATTGATTTGGGGTTTAGTAAAAATTGATTTCAATTTGAGATTTGAATGAAATTCATTTGGTGTTTAATTTCTTGAAAACCAATACGGAATTTGATTTGGTTGTTTTTGAAATCACTTGTAAAATTGAATTGTTGTTGAAAGTGAATATTTGAAATCTTGAAAATCGTATATCAGTGGATATTTGAAAATTTAAATTCACCATGGAATTTAAAAAGGGAAGGGAAATTTAAAAAAAAATAAACATTGATTTATTTTTCAAGTGTGGAAATAAATTTACGGATTTGGAACGTAAATTTAAAGTAAATCGGTAAGGATTTGTTTAATTGGTTTAAATGAACCATTGTGAAATGAAAGTGTATTCTCCCTGGAAAGCCGAATAAAATTTCTGAATAGCTTTGAAAGATACATACATACATACATACATACATACATACATACATATATATATATATATATATATAGACACACACACACATATATATATACATATATATATACATACATACATATATATGTATGTATATATATAAAATTCTAGAATTGGTTATTGAAAATGATACTTTGGAGAAATTAACCTTTTAAATTGTTTATATCCTTTAAGTAAAGATTTATTAAGTTGATATGGAAATGGTTATTTCTAAGATTTAATCAATATTTGTTTTAGAAAATAGTTATTTAAATAGTTATACTCCATCTATAATTCTTATTTTGAAAATTAGTTTTGACTTAAGTTATATGTAATATTGGTCTAATATTTTTATAAGTAATATTTTCAGTAAAGTGGTTAAAGAAAAATAGTTTTATTTCGAAGTGTTTTCCCGATATATTTTGGATAAGTGTTATAAATTATTTTAAAGTATTTGAACTCGGCGGATTTCCAATGAAAATGAATAAATATTTGAAAGTGTTTCCGCGTAAGGAAAATGATTTGAAATTTGTTTTCAAAAGTTGTAAAAGTGAAAAGTGATTTGAAATTTGTTTTCAAATGGTTGAAGTGTGGAAAAATATATCTTGTAAAGATACTTTTGAAAAAAATAAATAATTTGGAAAATTATTTAGAATCTGGTGAAGTTGTGCATATCTATTGATAGTTAAATAACCGACTATCAATATTTACCTGTAAATGGGTATTTGTTGTG
Source organism: Allium cepa (assembly GCA_030765085.1). Classification (NCBI taxonomy): domain Eukaryota; kingdom Viridiplantae; phylum Streptophyta; class Magnoliopsida; order Asparagales; family Amaryllidaceae; genus Allium; species Allium cepa. The sequence continues at coordinate 381,171,726 of CM060932.1, forward strand.
ATTTGCTTGAATTTGAATGCTACATTTATTTTAAAATAAGCGCTCTTTATTCGGTTTAGCCGGAAGAGGACCTTTGAGTCATAAATCCCATTCCGAATAGTGATACGTCGTAATGGATAGCATTTGAAGACCAGTGTTGAAGACATGATATTTTCGAAAACGGAAGGATTACCATCGAATGTCTCTGCATCGGTTGATCTCCGATATAGAGATTTTATCACCCTTTGTGATAGGAAGTCCGGACATGATTAGCGAATATCCGGATTGCAAGGGCTTCTTTGGAAGTGTCTTCGATTCCGTTCGATCCCGGAACGGACTTGTATGGAAGTGTGTCTGACGTTACAATTTGAGATGTAAAGCTGGTTTCTATCAAATACATATCTGTTGGTGGCGGAGAATTTATTCTCTTAGCTTAACACCCTTCTCTGAGACGTACGAGCTCAGAGGTTATGTAGTTGATGGTTACTAGTGATACATTCCCAAGTTAGTAATGTGGCATACGAAGTGCTGCTGATCATTTGTTGATCAAAGCATAGCTTGTGTGAAAAGCGTAACTTTGTGGACGAGACTTCGTTATACCTCACACCCTGGTAACGGTCAAAACATGAAAGATGCAGCAAGGTTATAGGGAGTAGTGCCTCTTAGGGTATGTGCATTTCCTTCTGGATAGAAGTGGTATCATGGTATGGAGCCCAGATACTTAACTTATGTGGATATCGCAAATATATATGACTTGTGATTGTTGTTGGTTGAGGATCCTCAGATAAAGGTTGTTTACAACCGGGGGATGGCATACTCATTTCAGTAGTTACCTACTTCTGCAGAGGTAGCCCGGCCTTGTGTTGGCAGAGATCCGGCTAGGTTCTCGAGGCGTCCTTCCAGAGGCGTACCTATGTGGTAATGGGAAGTTTCTTGGCCTGACCATTTGCTGGAAATCCAAAGAAACAATACGAGCCTTGTACGGTTTTAGTTGTAGAACCTGCCATTTAATATGGTAGCTATAGCAGGCATAATATAATGGTACCTATGCTGGCTAAGATTTATATTATACTTTCGAAATGGTTTTCCACACTTTGCACTTATAGTAATAATATCAAAGAAATTTGCGTATCAAGCATGTTTGACTATCATAAGGAGAAATCTCCTCCAATTCTACGTTTGCATTGTGTGTGTGGCGGGAGGCCTTATGGTAGTTACATTTTCTAAATGCATTGCAGATCTATTTTAAAATATTTCTTTGTTTTTTATGATAAACTATTTTAAGTTCTCACACCAGTCCCATGACTGACCTGGAGTTTATTGTTCCCTTCCTAAACTCTGGGTGCCCATCATTTTCCACACGGGCAACCTAGAGTCAGGTTATCAGGTCATTCTGGAATTCCGGAGTAGCCGTGGAGATCAGGAGCAAGCTGGATGGCGAGACGAATCACTTGTTTATGATATTATCTTTTCCGCTGTGTATCCACTTGTAAGGACAGAATTATATAACTGTCCATTATTGTGTTGTGTTGTATATTGACTCTGATGATGTAATGTATAAAATATACAGTTCTTTTGATTTAAAGAGTATTCATTTATCTATTATATGTTGTTCCGCTGCGATTGTGAGATTCTTATATTGTTTCTTTTGCTTCTTCTTGATTTCTTCTTCTACCTCTTCTTCTTTAACCCTAACAATTCGGTTTTCTAGCCTTCGATTGCTCGGCAGTTGATACAGTGGACATTATAATGTCGATTTTCGTAAGTCGAAAATCTAATCTTTACATCAATTCTAGTTACATTGATTGTTATATATCATTTCGACCCAAAATTGAATGACATAGATATATATCGTTTCAACTTATTTCTTAGTTTATTCAAAATAATTCAATTGACAATTTATAGGATGTCAAATAAATTATAGGATAATAAGATGGATTTATTCAAAAATAAATAAACAACCACCAACATCAATTAATAGGAATACAATAACAATCAACATCCAAATCAATCAACATATCATAATAGTTTTAAATTATCGATTTTCGGTGTTTAACAAGCAATTAAATTTAATATTAATTCAAATGTCAATTTAACTCAATAAAAAAATTTCAATTTCAATTCAAATGTCAATTTAAACTACAAAACAACAACCAATAAATTTCTTAACACCTCATAAATTTAAGTTAACTGACATAAGAAAATTCAGCATTGCGTGAGTGGGTTAAATTACTCGCATTTGATTTATAGCCGATTAAAAATCCACTAAAAGCCCAAATTTCCAACAATCTTCAAATTCAACCAAACTGTTATTGTCCGGAATTTTGATACGATCCCATGGAAGAAACTGCGTGCAAATCCGAGTTCGTATACACAAGTTATGATGATTAGAAGTTTAAATTTAAATTTAAAATAAAAACAAAAATAATGGTAAATTGGTAAAAACGATCACCTTCTCTAAACCTAACCTGAGATAGTCGAACCCACGACAAAGCATAGCTGCCACCTTCAACCATCGCCCCCGCCACCTATGAACGTCCAACCCCAGATCGGCCACCACCACTGCGCTGGCCTCGCCACGCCACTCCCTACAAGGTCGAGTGATGCTTCCGGTTGTCGCCTGGAGCTCCACTTCTACCGCTAGTTATGGCCAAGTTTTGGAGATCTACAGCGCCTCTAGCTTGAACGAAGAACATAGATGCTCTCTGCTCGATGTCCTCTACAATAATGTACCCTCCAATCGTCGTATGGTGGACGATCCATCGTTGATTGTGAAACCCTCGGATAGACAGCCGAAATTGTTGCAATGATTTCTGGACAAACGAAAACTCAAAATAAAAAATGAATTACAGAAGCAGATCATGTTCGTTGAGAGCTTCGCGATGATATATTATGTGATAGGATTGGAGCGGTATGAATTTTGGAGTTTGATTTGGAATTGTAATTAGGGTTTAAGATGTCTACCATTAAGAAAGAATAGATAAATAGAAATTGTACTTACAGAAAATGAATATAGAAAGCGGCTAGGGTTTATAACATCCTATATATAAACAAAGATGAATAAGAATGGATGGAACATATCAAATGGGTCACAGCGATAACAAAGACCCGAAAAGGCCGTTTCGTTCCCGAAACGAAAATAGATCATACAATATATCGAAATATAGGTTTTCAATATTTTTAAACTCAATGGAACTAATTTCAAATCCTAATTCCATTGTATAAAGAAGTTAACTTTTAAAGTCAAATTATATTCATTCAAATGCCATTATGGATTTCTACGCATTTTGAGCTCGTTGGATCAAATGATAAGTCTGATTGCTACGAAACTTGAAAATCCTATAATAATTCACTATTATGGATCCGATGAAACTTGTTTCGTCGAAACCGCGACAGTGGCCAAAATGGCTATTTTCACACGTTAACTAAATGAATTATTAATTTAAAATCAATTTAACCACTTTTAAATTCTAAATTGAAATTTAACAATTTTCACTACTCTTGATTACATAGAAATTAGTAATCTGTTACAATTTTATTTTCCATGTTAAAGTCAAGATTTAAATATTACATTAATTTTAGCGTTCAATTACAATTGTAATAAATCCATTCATTATAACTAAATTCCAAACAAATTATTTTATTTTGATTTAAATTCTTATTATTAAAACAACCAATACCTTATGAATTTATTTAACTTAAGTTTCCATCTTATAATACTCATTTTCTACGGTTAACATCTTTCTTCTCTTAACAGCAATATTTCAATTACATTAAATTTCAACAATCGATTTCCAAATTAATTTCAAATGGATTATATAATAAAATGATAATTAAAACAATTCTTATATATAAGTAATTCAATACATTTCTAAATTTATTATTTACAAACAAAAGCTAATAAATTTACGTACTACACAATTGATTTCATATTCTATATTAAAACCAATTTTAATTAAATACAACATTGAATTTATTTCTTGTTTACCATTATAACCAAATTAACTTTTCGGTTATTTCAATTGATTGAAATTACCTTAAAATAGTTGTTAATAACAATCAAACAATATTTTTAAGTTATTTTATAATAATTTATTTTCCATTAATAAATTATAAATTTTAATTTCTCACAATGTTAAATTAAAAAATCTCATTAATCAAAAATATGGGTTGTTACAATCTATGTTTTAAAAAGCTTGTATTTGAATATTAAAAAATAAATATAATTTATCAAACTGGTAAATTTGCGGTCATTACAGACTTCTCCCTTAAAAGAATTTTATGCTTGAAATTACGACCCTAAACCCAAAGTTGTTTTCCCAAAATATTTATTTTTTAAACTTACACCGGTACAAATATATAGTCATCCGTATGCAATATCTGATTCGATCTACTATTCAAATCCACAATTTTACTTTTGAACTAGTATTGATCCCCCGATCTTCTAGTGCGGCCTACGATCAGGCTTTCCGATCAGAATTTTAGTTTTCCATGCATAGCTCTCAAGAATGATAGAAAATTCAAGTATTTGGCCACTATCGCTCATCAATGTTCGTTTTCAAGAACCTAATGATAAATTCCTTTTTGGATTGGTGTACACACCTCAAAGTTCCGCACTAGAATCTTAGATCAAAATCATGCGATGAAATGGTCTACTTACTGCATACTTACTTATTAATATTCTCTGATCTTTATGAAAACGTTTTATAAAACTTTCATCTTTTATTTTAACACTTTGACAGCCGTTTCAGAATACTTTCCCTAAAAATATTTCTATCTACTTTTCACAAGAAATAATTAACCTTTACTTGGAATAACATTATTATTATTTTATTTCAAATTCCTTTTGAAATTTTTTTGTCAATAAATCCCATTTTAGTTTCCAAAATTTATTTCATAACTTTTTATCTTACAAAGAATTCTCCATTTAAGATTTTTTTCCTTTGTCAAGATTTCTTACAAATTTTCTTAAGTGGCTTGTATAATTGCAATGAATAAAGTCTAATTGAAAAACCATAGTTATATTATATATTTATATCTTATATTCATCCTTTCTACAGCACTTGGTCATCCTCAAGTTATCCAAATCCTACTTGGGTACATACTGAAAGTTCATAGAATGAATACAAATACATTGCCAACCGCAACATCACCCTATCACAAGCCATACTTATAAGCTACTAATAGATATTTAATATTAGATAGATATAACTAGTCTTCAATCCCACTCTCAACCTTCATTCTAGATCTGTTGCTGATGGTGCACTCAATATCGAAGCTCTAATGAAACTTCCCCAACATCTTCATCCTCACTCTCTTGTTCTTTCTAAGCTTAATTTCCATCTTCATTTTCCCCATGCAGTACCTAAGGCTGATTCCATGGAACATGTCCAAGTCTGAGGGGTACTTCCTATGAAATTTCTCCTTCCTCCAATCCTTTTATTCCAATCTCCTCGAGATTCTCAAATTCCTCCACAGTTGCTTCCTCAGCTGCCACCTCATCATCTTCTATATTATCCCACTAAATGTATGAACTTAATGACTCCTCGCACCAAACGACATGATCCTCATCCATATCCCACGTGATATTGCTTCCCTCACTACTATGGTATGATTCATTTGGCATTATATCATTCAGGTCCTCCTCTAGTTCAAACTCTTTCTCCATGGGTTCGTCTTCAGGTTCAATTTCTGAACTGATGGGGTCAGTGATCCCCCTTCCTTTTGAGGCTGAAGTGGCCTCAGCATCACTAGAGATTACGACCAGATCTGGAGTTAGGGAAGGTATATGCATTCCCACTATCGGGTAACCATCTTTGTCTCTACGAGTATACATATCATATTCCTCCTCTATGGGTTCTTCCTTATCACTCAAAAGAATGATTGGATCATCATTCTTACTCAAATTTTCCCTTGAGTTCTCTCCTTTTGAATACTTCCATCTGTATGGATTCTACAAATATAAACACAAATACTTAGGAAAAGACACTAAATATTTATCCTAACTTAACAAGTACACTACTTTTCAAAATCAAGGTTCAATCAATACTTAGTAAGCAAATCGAGACCTTTCTCAAAATGTTTTATCTCTTTTCAAAAATCCTTCGATTCCTTTTTGAAATGATTCTAACATTATTATCATCGACTTTCAAAATCGTTTCTAAGAAAGAAAGAAAGAAATTTTTTAGATAGAAGTTCTCATTATCCTAATCTTAAGTTTTCCCCTTATTCTTAATCCTCTAAATACCATTATTAAACATCTTATAGTCAAACTGTGAAATTCCAATCACAAGGCGTTTATTCTTAACTAACTTGTTTTTAAAACAATTATCCAATTTATGACTTTAATGTCATAACTAACTATATTTTCCAAAATATATTCTTCACATTCAAAATATGCCCTTACGAAAATTTATTTCAATTACCAATTTTCAAAACAAATCATTTTCATATACCCTTAAAAAATACATGCTCTTATATAATACTCTCAAACTTATTTTGGAGTGTTACTTACCCTTTGTCTAATGGGTTACTTATCCTAAATTATTATCACCCTTATCTCTGATGAGACTTTATCCCTATCAGGCTCATGTGTTCACTCAACCTAAGCTCTGATACAAAATGTGATGATCTACCCTTTCGACCCTCAAATATTGACACTCATACATCCTCGGTATTCATATGCCACAAAACCAAGTGTTATAAGGAGGGATGGTAAAAGGTAAAAAGAAAATAAAGACAAAACATAATCTAACACGAATGAATAACATATATTATTTCAATATATATGTTCTTTACCGTGGAAACTTTAAATACATTCATTAGAGTCTTTCTTATAAATCAGCTTGGATAGTTATAAATATCTATCTTTATAAATGTTTAACATAATTAGTAAACTAATGCAGAGGAAATGGAAATGGAGAACTATCGGTAGGTACATTTTTAGCTCCAGATTACAAGCTCCATCAATGCTCTAAGTTAAGTGTGATAACCCGGATTTTTGGACGTCTGTAAATCGGATAATTAATTGGACTAAACATTGGAATATTAACATTATAAGTCAAATAAATGAGTTCTGTAAGGTATCTGGATATATAAATCGGTTTAGAACTATAATAAATGTTGAATTATGAAATCTCTGATGATGATAAATCTTATAGTAAATAAATAAGTAACATATTTCACCATTTAATAATTTAGATAAATATATGCACACTTTATATGTTGAAATATATATATGCCATGTGAAGTAAAATACAGGAAAGTTTGTAATGACATAAATAAATATATATGTAATACAAAAGTGTACATAAGTAATATATATGGGAGATATTTATAAGCATGAAAACATTTGATGTCAAATACTAGCAGGAGTATAGTAAGATGCAAGTATATATACATAAATTCATATAGGATATGTATGTTAATGAAAGAGGAGACAATATCATGGCAAATGGCATTTCAACGACACAAAATTTTGAATCAAGATCAAAACCAAATCTAGTCAAATACAAAAGGGGCAAATCAACCTAATAAAAAAAATTATATCTTTACAAAAGCCTGTACATGGTTTTTCTGTTGGCTTATCCTGTAATCCTTATCTTCTCTACATATATCTCCAACCTCTCTTCTTATTTCATTTCATTCGAACCAAGTTAAAAATCAGAAAGGCCTGTAGCAGATAATCAAAGCAAGCTTTCAGATTAGAGCATTAAAATCAGGCCTTTGTTCTTCATTGAGGTGAGAAACATAAACCCTAAAGTTAAACAATCTGTTATGTTACTTGTGACTGCATGTATTGTGTTCATCCAGTAATTCAAAAATCAATATCTTTTTATCTAGATCATATTAGAGGATGTTGTAAACTAGGGATCTGTTTATTTTCAAGTATGGATTATGTTAAAAATAGTTCGAGAATAAAATTATGCTGTATAATTGATAAAGGGTAGGATTTACAGTAAATAACCAATTTTGGTGAAAATTCAATATTTTTAATTCAAGGATTCAAGCATGCAGTCCTGATTCTCATGTGAAAAGATGAATTTTAGTAGTTAGATTGTAATTTTTAGTGATCTATACCTTGAGAAATTGTTAGATGACCTGTTTTCATTTAAAAAATTATTTTCGTCGACTTCGTCGACGAAAGGAGTTGCGGCTTGTTCTAGGGGGTGCCGGTGGACATCTTGGAGGTGTCGACCATGGCCAATTGATGGATTTGGTCTTGGTTTGGGTAAGTGGACGGACTTTAGGGTTTAGTGAAGCTTTGGGTAAATGGTGGACACGGAGTCAAACTGAGCAACGATGGAGCGACCGGAGTGCATGAGGTTTGGCTCGGAGATAGCTGTTGGAGTGGGCATCCATCTGAGATTGGCGGCGTGCGAGATAGTGGTCGGAGTTGAGAGCAGTTCGTCAATCTTTGGACGTGGGTCGAATTTTCTGGGTTTTGGAAATCGAGAGTCGATCGATTTTTTGATAGGAGCTTCTATGGGCTTCGACGATGGGGTGGTTTGGATCGGAAGGTGAATGGGAACTGGGATGGAAGATCGCGACGGCAAGATGGTCAAGAACGTGGGTGTACACGTATATAGTGTGCACACGGAAGTCTCAGGGCTGGAAGAACAAGATGGTGGGATATTTTTCGTTCGGGGCCGTGCTGTTTGTGTTCAAATCGGGGTTGGTTTTGGAAGCAGTGCATTGATCGGAGTTGATCTTCTCTGGTATGAGGAATCGACTTCGGGCAGATTGGGATTGAGTCTGGAGATTGTGAGGAAAAGTGTTTCAAGCGGGTCATCCTGTTTGTTGTATTGGGCTTCGGCCCATTTGTGTTGTGATAAAAAAAAGATTTTGGTTTGTTTAGTTTGGGTTTTTGGGCTTCGGCCCAATGGTTTTTGCTTGTTTAAAACAGGTTTTATTGATTAGAGAATCCAAAACTAACTGTTTTCCAAAATTTATAACAGTCATATTGTGTTATAAAGAAAATGTTTTAAAACAAATCTTTCTTAATATTTAATGTTTATTTAAGATTTGTATATAGACAAAGAAATTTGGAAAATAAAAATTTATTTGTTTGAGATTTTATTTAAGTCATTTAAATAAGTGATTCTATTATTAAGTGGACAAGTTTTTAAAAGTAATAATTTATTTTAAATCGTTGTATGTATTTGAGTTAAGAAATTGTTAAACATTTTAAACCCATGCGTTTAAATAATTATTTTAATTTAAGTTTAGGGTTAAGTAAGTTATATTTCAAAGAAATTAAGTGAATCTATTTTATCATGTGACATTAATTATAAATTAATACTTAAGATTTAATAAAATAAATTTAATAGTGTAATTAAAAGTTAATTAAGTAGAGAAGTTTCAATCTTAATTAACTTAAATCTTTTAGTTAGCCTATGTGTTAATATTGATAAAATACAAGGTTTATTAAAGAAAGGAATATAATGGTTACTTAATAATTTATTTAAAGTGTTTTATAGTTACTCAATAACAAAGGATTGAATTAACTATTAATTAGAGATTAATTAATTTGTGGTTAAGATATGTTAATAAATAATTAAGGTTTATTAATTAATAATTAAGGGGTAATTAATTAGGAAATTTAAGATTGATTAATCGATTGGTAAGGTAATAAAGAAACGATTAATTAAATAGTTGAAATTAATTAATGATTTATTAAGCAGGGATAAGTGATTTATTGTTAACTAATTACTTTAATTAAGTGATTAGAGAATCATTACTTAATAGGATTAATTAATCAAGGAGATTAATTAAAAGCTAGTGTGAATAGTTAAGGCTAATTAATCTATGGGATAATATGCTTAATGTAATTAAGGAACATTAATGATTAAAAATAATTTATTAATTGAGTTGTAATTAATAAATATTAAGTATACAGGTTTAAGGTAATCCAAGTGATTAAAGTTGGTAATTAATTTAATTGGGGATTTATTAAATTAATTAGAAATTATATATCTAGTAAATCTTGTTATGGATGGTTGAATGATATTGAATGTCTTGGATTAAGGATATCTCTGATGAGTGAATGAGATGTGCTATGATATGAATGGGTTGAACTGTAATAATGTAGGTTACCTATCTGAGTTGAACTGTTATGAGACATGATATCATGAATATGAATTGTGTTGATTAAAACCTAACAACTTGGATTAAATATGATATTGAATTCGAAGAGACCGGGGTCGGGTATTAGTAATACCTGAAACCACTTCGAATAGTAATTTAAAATTCTTAAATGTGATATGTGAAATTAAGCAGGCTAGAAGGAAATTAATTGTGTAATCATTGACATTAAGTTTGAGAACTGTTGTGTGTGATAAAAGATTGACTATATAAGAAAGAACTCGTAAAAGTCACGATTGCTCTAGTAATGCATGAGTTATATAGTTAAATTTCATATTATATGGGTTTACTCACGCTGGTTTCCAGCCTAACCCGGGTGTTACTTTGATGTAATGCTCGGGTCAGACCGAGTATTACAAATTTTCAGGTAAGGATGTTCTGGAGCTCAAGAGGTGAGCTGGATGGCAGGAACGTATGGAGTGTTTCCGCTGTAATATATTTTTGATTATTTGAGACATGTTGATTTGTATATGTCTAGTGTTTGAGCATGTGTGCAACTCTGATGTATTAAAATGTAATTGACAGATATAGTATTCTTGTGTACACTGTTATTATTTGATATTATATTTTGATCCACTGCGAATGTGAGAATTTGTGTCGTTACAGTTGGTATCAGAGCAAAGTTAAGCGAGAACCCTGGCTCTGGTGGGATTACTTATCAAGGATAGGGCAAGTGGTACCCTAAAATGAGTTGAGTATGTGTGTGTGTATGGGAGCGTACTTGTTATTTTTATATAATGGCTTTAAAGGTAAAGGATTTTTATATAAGTTTATATATATAAGGCAATAATTGGTTGTTGGATATTGAAATTAAATAAGAATTTAAGTGGTAAATATATGTATCCAAGTAGGAATTGAATCGAATGTACAGTTCATGTAAGGAGAATTAGAATTAAATTTGGTTTCAAACTAAAATAAAATGGTTATTGTATCAAATATTGGGATGTTTGTTTCCTATTAATGATAAAGCAAAATGGAATGCGTTAAGGAAGTAAACTTTTAGATAAGTATGACTTTTAAATTGAAGTGGGGTTTTAAATTGTGAAGTTAGAATCCTAAGAATTAAAAAAACATTTGAAATTTGTTTTCAAATTGATAAGGGAATTATAAATAATATTCTTCAGAATATTTCTGAAAGTAATCTTATTTTGAAATAAGAAGTTGTTTGAAACTTGTTTGGAATTAAAAACCAAAGGTGTTGAAACATAAGGTATAACTTGGTAAGCAAATTAATATAAAAGTTTAATTCTTCTAATTAGGTCTAATTTATAGATTAGGAAGTCCCTCTAGAATTCGGTCCTTGAGAGAGATGACTAAGAGTGAAGAATGGAAGGTTAGACGCAGAGAGCAAAGAGCAGCTGCACGTAAGAATCGAGATAAAGAAATTCAAGAGTATGAGAAACAGGTTAAGGAAAGGGTTGAACCAAGACCTTATGATAATGTCACCTGCTACATATGTTTCAATAAGGGTCATTACGCAGCCAAGTGCAGTAAAACAAGGGAGGAATTGAAGGGTATATTCCATCAGTTTCACTCTGAGACCTTGTGCTTTAAGTGTCATAAGAAAGGACAATTTTTAAATCATTGCCCTGAAGTGAGGAAGGCGAAGCGTAAACCAGTTGAACCGGTCAATGAGTTGACTATTTGCTATCATTGTAAGAAGACGGGACACATTGCTAGGAATTGTTTCAAGAGGCAGAACAGGAGTAAAGCTGTGGAACGTACTGTTGGAGGCGTGAAAGTTATCCAGATTGATGACAGGGTAGAAACATTTTGTGGTAAATGTTATAAGTGGGGACATCCTGTTGAGAAGTGTATGTTCGGGCTTTACCCTTTGGAAGGAAGTCCATAGAATTGATTCTTGCAAGAATATTAGGGCTCTATTCTTTCCAAACCTTTAGGTAATAGAAAGGCGTCTAGATTTATGACTTCTGTAAGACTTATTTTGGATAAATGTAGGTAATGTATGAACTACTAGTATGTAGTCAATTAATGTATGGAATATTTTGTGGTAGTACAATCTAATGTAAAATTTTCTTTATCTATTGAGAATTAGACTCAGAATTAAATTGTTTAAAGATTTGGATTATTGATTCAAAAATAAAGATTAATCTAATTTAAGGGGTTAAATCAACATTTGGAAATTTAGCTCGAATTTATATAATTCGAGATGGGATAAAGTTGAGATTTAGATTTCATTAGTTCAAATTGAATTTAGTTTGAATTAATTAGAATTGAAGATAGATATGTATAAAATTCAAATGGAAAATTTGAATTGGATTAATTTGAAATAAAATCGAAGCTTTAACGAGTTCAAATTCAAATGAGAACTAGGACTAATTCATAGAAATTGAAATGATTTGAAATTGAAGTGGATTCAATTTGAAATTAGTCTAAATTAATTTGAATAATTTGGAAATGTAGTTAAAGTGAATATGTTTAAAATCAAATGGAATTTGATTTGAATTTGGAAAGAAATCAGGATTGATTCAACTTGAATTGGGGTTAAATCAATTTCAATGGAAATTGAAATTATTCAAATTGGAATTGGGTCAATTTAAAAGGAAGTGGAAATTTAAATTGAATTAATGGGGAAGTGAACAGTTTTGACTCTGAACTATTTTCAATATAAATTGTTTTAATATAAACTTATTTTTCCAAGCTATTTAATATATACAACCTTTCTTTTTAAAGCCAAGTTATTTTACATTTATTTTACAATTATTTTTGAAACTATTTAACAATTTTTCAACTGTTTTATAAACTAATTACTATTTTTCAACTATTTTACAAATTAATTACTATTTTACAATTATTTTTCAATTATCTAAAATTTCTGAAACTATTTAACTATTTTCCAACTATTTTACAATTTGTTAACTATTTACAGCTATTTTGCAAACTAATAATTATTTTTCAACTACTTATCTATTTTTAAAATTTTCAAGCTATTTTCTAAATTCAAGCTGGACAGAGTTCAAACTGTTATTGGACCCAACTGAGATAAGAATTGAAGTGATAATCCAAATAGGGATTAAGGCAAACATGAATAAGTGAATAAAATCAAAGTGTGGATGAATAGAAAGGAAATTGATTTAGTTAATAGTCAATGAAAATAAATGCGTAGGATGTACGTTTATTATTCTATTCGCATAGTGATTTGATCCAGATTCGAGCATAGAATTTCGAGATAGTTATATTGACCCGAGTTGGGATTTTTCACTCGATTTTCGACGGCGAACCTGGATATGGATTGTTGATTGGTTCTGGATATTCTCTATCATAGCTAGGCTATGCAAGGAGAACGACGCTTTCTGATCAAGAAACCAAATCTGAGTCCGCACTAGGAAGTCGGGTGGATGATACTAGTTCGGAAGTGTAATTGTGTGATCGAGTGAGCGATCAGATTGGTACAGCATACGGATGATATGTGTACATCGTACGGGTTTGAATGTAATTGATATTGAAAATTTGTGAATAAGAAATGTGAAATGATTTCTTTTGAAATGAAAGTATATTTTGTGAAATATACAATGGATAAAAGTAAAAGTTGGATATTTTTATGATGATAAGTAAGATGGAAACAACTTTATCAAAAAAAAGAGTAATCAAATTTGAATAAGTTTTAGAATAAACAAAGTTATATATCTTTGTTATATAAGGTAAATCTCCCCTTGTTGAATCTATCGCCTGAAGGAAAGGATTTTGGAAGTGTTTGAAGTATAAAAGGAGTTTTATACAAGTTTGAAATGATCCAAAGATTTTTATCAAGAATTATATATATCTATATATAAAGGATCTTATGAGGATTTTGGGAAAAGGTTTTGGGAACCTTTGGATTTGGAAAGGCTTCTGATTTTCGAGTAAAATCAATTTTGGGAATTTAGAAAGCCTAGTTTGAGAATTATCGATTTTGGGATAATCGATTTTGTGTAAAGGAGCTTTGTATGAGATTCATACTAGGTTTATGATTTGGAAGATACTATATGGGTATAGTATAAAGTGTTTTGATAATGGCTCTGGGGAAAAAAGCGCTCCCTTGAAATGAACTTCTCAGAAGTGCCACAGGGTGGTACTGCCTTGAACCCTAAGGGGGGTTCTAAAGTTGATCTTGTGAGGAGTCCGGACAAAACTAGTTCCTGAGGATTGTGAGTAATGTGTAGCGAAAGTCAAGGGTACTGATTCCTATAGAGGCATTTGGGTTATGCTATGACGACAACGTAACTTGATGTCACTGCAATCTACTACAGACCATGGCGAAAGTCGTGTGTGCTGCTGAGGGCCAACAGTTTGCGTTTGATTTTATATCGGTAGACTGCGAACTATGGTTACATTGTGAAAGTCGTGTGTGCTACTGAGAGTCAACAGTCTACGTTTGACTTTACATCGGTAGACTGCGACCTATGTGGGAGTGGAGAAGTTTCATTTTTGACAGCGAAAATCGAGGGCGTTGATGCCTACAGTTACATGGACTTTTACTGCGATGGCAACGTAACCCTGGAATGTAACTACGATCTGTTGTGGGTTTCATGGCATAATCGAGGGGCGCAGAGTTCCTATAGTTACATGGACTTTTGCTGTGATGGCAACGTAACCCAGGATGCAACTGTGACCATGGATGGGGGTGATGATTTCTAGAGCATTCTCACCAAAGATAATTCCTCTATTTTCAAAAACTATTTTCTACATTTTCAATAAAATTATTTTTCCAAGTATTTTCACTGGGTGTTGAAACGGGTGTACTAAGTACTTATAGATTTTCAGTCCTATGCCTGATCAACGTATGACCTAATTTCTATGAGAACAAAGTTGGACTTGTTGAAACATCGAGCTATAAAAGTATTTTTATAAATAAAACTTTTTGGAATAATATTATATAGATATTAAAAAGTGTTATAAAAATGATCAAATAATATTTATCTGATTTTAATCATTTTCATAAATTTTGGCTTCATTCCTTTTCGAGGACGAAAAGATTCAAAGGGGGGAGGAATGTAATAACTCGGATTTTTGGACGTCTGTAAATCGGATAATTAAGTGGATTAAACATTGGGATATTAATTTTATAAGTCTAATAAATGAGTTCTGTAAGGTATGTGGATATATAAATTGGTTTAAAACTATAATAAATGTTGAATTATGAAATCTCCGATGATGATAAATCTTATAGTAAATAAATAGGTAATATATTTCACCATTTAAAAATTTAGATAAATATATGCAAACTTTATATGTTGAAATATATATATTCCATGTGAAGTAAAATATATGAAAGTTTATAAAGATATAAATAAATATATATGTAATATAAAAGTGTACATAATTAATATATATGGGAGATATTTATAAGCACGAAAATATTTGATGTCAAATACTAGCAGGAATATAGTAAGATGCAAGTATATATACATAAATTCATATAAGATATGTATGTTCACAAAAAAGGAGACAATATCATGGCAAATGGCATTTCAAGCACACAAAATCTTGAATCAAGATCAAAACCAAATCTAGTCAAATATAAAAGGGGCAAATCAACCTAATAAAAAAAATTATATCTTTACAAAAGCCTGTACATGGTTTTTCTATTGGCTTACTCCGTAATCCTTATCTTCTCTACATATATCTCCAACCTCTCTTCTTATTTCATTTTATTCGAACTAAGTTAAAAATCAAAAAGGCCTGTAGCAGATAATCAAAGCAAGCTTTCAGATCATAGCATTAAAACCAGGCCTTTGTTCTTCATTGAGGTGAGAAACATAAACCCCAAAGTTAAAACAATCTGTTATGTTACTTGTGACTGCATGTATTGTGTTCATCTAGTAATTCAAAAATCAATATCTTTTTATCTAGATCATATTAGAGGATGTTGTAAACTAGGGATCTGTTTATTTTCAAGTACGGATTATGTTAAAAATAGTTCGAGAATAAAGTTATGTTGTATAATTGATAAAGGGTAGGATTTACAGTAAATAACCAATTTTGGTGAAAATTCAATATTTTTAATTCAAGGATTCAAGCATGCAGTCCTGATTCTCATGTGAAAAGATGAATTTTAGTAGTTAGATTGTAATTTTTAGTGATCTATATCTTGAGAAATTTTTAGATGACCTTTTTCCGTTTTAAAAACTATTTCTGTCGACTTCATCGATGAAAGGAGTTGCGGCTTGTTTTAGGAGGTGTTGGTGGACATCAGGGATGTGTCGACCGTAGCCAATGGATGGATTTGGTCTTGGTTTGGGTAAGTCGATGGACATTAGGGTTTAGTGAAGCTTTGGGTAAATGGTGGACATGGAGTCAAACTGAGCAACGATGGAGCGACTGGAGTGCATGAGGTTTGGCTCGGAGACAGCTGTTGGAACGGGCATCCATCTGAGATAGGCGGCGTGCGAGATAGGGGTCGGAGTTGAGAGCAGTTCGTCGATCTTTGGAAGTGGGTCGAATTTTCTGGATACTGAAGATCGAGAGTTGATCGATTTTTCGATAGGAGCTGCTGTGGGCTTCGACGATGGGGTGGTTTGGATCAGAAGGTGAATGGGGATCAGGATGGAAGGTCGCGACAGCGAGATGGTCAGTAACGTGGGTGTACACGTGTACTGTATGCACACGGAAGTCTCAGGGCTGGAAGAACAAGATGGTGGGATGTTTTTCCTTCAGGGCCGTGCTGTTATGTTCAAATCAGGGTTGGTTTTAGAAGCAGTGCATTGATCGGAGTTGATCTTCTCCGGTATGAGGAATCGACTTCGGGTAGATTGGGAATGAATCTGGAGATTGTGAGGAAAAGAGTTTTGGAGAAGCGGGTCATCCTGTTTGTTGTATTGGGATTCGGCCCATTTGTGTTGTGATAAAAAAAAGATTTTGGTTTGTTTAGTTTGGGGTTTTGGGCTTTGGCCCAATGGTTTATGCTTGTTTAAAACAGGTTTCATTGATTAGAGAATCCGAAACCAATTGTTTTCCTAAATTTATAACAGTCATATTGTGTTATAAAGAAAATATTTTAAAACAAATCTTTCTTAATATTTAATGTTTATTTAGGATTTGTATATAGACAAAGAAATTTGGAAAATAAAGTTTATTTGTTTGAGATTTTATTTAAGTCATTTAAATAAGTGATTCTATTAATAAGTGGACAAGTTTTTAAAAATAATAATTTATTTTAAATCCTTGTATTTATTTGAGTTAAGAAATTGTTAAAAATTTAAACTCATGTGTTTAAACAATTGTTTTAATTTAAGTTTGGGGTTAACTAAGTTATATTTCAAAGAAATTAAGTGAATCTATTTTATCATGTGACATTAATTATAAATTAATACTTAAGATTTAATAAAACAAATTTAATAGTGTAATTAAAAGTTAATTAAGCAGAGATGTTTTAATCTTAATTAACTTAAATCTTTTAGTTAGCCTATGTGTTAATATTGATAAAATACAAGGTTTATTAATGAAAGGAATATAATGGTTACTTAATAATTTATTTAAAGTGTTTTATAATTACTTAATAATAAAGGAATGAATTAACTATAAACTAGAGATTAATTAATTTGTGGTTAAGATTTATTAATAAATAATTAAGGTTTATTAATTAATAATTAAGTGGTAATTAATTAGGAAATTTAAGATTGATTAATCGATTGGTAAGGTAATAAAGAAATGATTAATTAAATAGTTGAAATTAATTAATGATTGTTTAAGCAGGGATAAGTGATTTATTGTTAACTAATTACTTTAGTTAAGTGACTAGAGAATCATTACTTAATAGGATTAATTAATCAAGGAGATTAATTAAAAGTTAATGTGAATGGTTAAGGATAATTAATCTATGGGATAATTTACTTAATGTAATTAAGGAACATTAATAATTAAAAATGATTTATTAATTGAGTTGTAATTAATAAATATTAAGTATACATGTTTAAGGTAATCCAAGTGATTAAAGTTGGTAATTAATTTAATTCGGGATTTATTAAATTAATTAGAAATTATATATCTAGTAAATCTTGTTATGGATGGTTGAATGATATTGAATGTCTTGAATTGAGGATATCTCTGATGAGTGAATGAGATGTACTACGATATGAATGGGTTGAACTGTAATAATGTAGGTTACCTATCTGAGTTGAACTGTTATGAGACATGATATCATGAATATGAATTGTATTGATTAAAACCTAACAACTTGGATTAAATATGACACTGAATTCGAAGAGACCGAGGTCGGGTATTAGTAATACCCGAAACCACTTCGAATTGTAACCTAAAATTCTTAAATGTGATATGTGAAATTAAGCAGGCTGGAAGGAAATTAATCGTGTAATCATTGACATTAAGTTTGAGAACTGTTGTGTGTGATAAAAGATTGACTATATAAGTAAGAACTCGTAAAAGTCACGATTACTCTGGTAATGCATGAGTTATATAGTTAAATTTCATATTATACGGGTTTACTCATGCTGGTTTCCAGCCTGACCCGAGTGTTACTTTGACGTAATGCTCGGGTCAGACCGAGTATTACAGATTTTCAGGTAAGGACGTTCTGGAGCTCAGGAGGCGAGCTGGATGGCAGGATTGTATGGAGTGTTTCCGCTGTAATATATTTCTGATTATCTGAGACATGTTGATTTGTATATGTCCAGTGTTTGAGCATGTGTGCAACTCTGATGTATTAAAATGTAACTGACAGATATAGTATTCTTGTGTAAACTATTATTATTATTTGATATTATATTTTAATCCACTGCGAATGTGAGAATTTGTGTTGTGTTTTTTGTTTCTTCTTCTTCTTCGATCTCTTTCTTCTTCTAACTATCTGGAATTTTCTAGATCGAAAATTCTGGGTTGTTACAGTTAAGCCTGACTACTTTGCCACCCAGAAAAAATAGAGCACCTAAAGTTTCAGGAAAAGGAAATGAACTCCGGGTTAGTCGTGGGACTGGTGTGAGAAACTCAAAAATACGGGTATTGGAAAACAAAGAGCATCTCATAAGACCACGCCACACATAAACACGGAACAGGTTCTTAAGATAACCAAATCATTTGCTATGCAAATTCTAGGATATTATCTTTAATGAAATTCTTTGAAAATCCTTCCAAATAACATGTTAATCATAGCTGGAATTGTTACATTTGTTAAATTCGAAAACATAATCGGTTTACAACTAAAAGTGTAAAGGCTCATATTGAAGAATGGATTCCGTACAATGATAAGGTAAGAGATTACCTTCTAACGGTACATCTATAGAAGGATGCACATCTACCAACACAGAATTGGCCTGCCTTTACCATAGATAGTACCGAATATGACGTCACACCAATCGTTACCGACATATCCGAGAGCTCTTATAGCATATATAACATACCTGATACATATTGGGTAATGTAGAAAGGGATGACCACATCCTAATGGAAGTGACTCACTTAGCCTTGCCACATCTACCATGTTTTTGTCATTCTCGAGTGGTGAGGCTCGAGGTAACGATTACCTTTCTCATAGCACGCATTTCACTTGAATGCCACATTGCCAATTCCATCACACACTATTGATTTCCACAAATGTACAACCTCTTAGCTGGTGCTTCTTAGAGAATGGTGTTAAGTATATAACAGATACCTCCTACACCACCAAACAGGTGTACGTTTGTAAAAGTTAATGTACATTTATTTTAGAAATGTAATGTCAGACATTCGTCCATGCAAGTTGTCTAGGAATACAAAAAACCGGAGGAACACTCCTACTAAATCCTTTCGGGAATCACCCTTAGGATTAGTAGCAAGCAATCCTTGCATCGAAGATCAAATGAAGATACTACTGCCACATAAATATCACATGAGAAATTTTCCCCGAGGGTTAGTCATAAGCAGCACTACATTCCTTCTTCTAGCTTATTATCATTCCATGTCTTCAGTTTGAACGTGTATTTTGTTTTGAAGTGGATTTCAGGTAGGAATCACCCAAATCTGATCCTGGTTCCTTCAAACCGATCAGCGATAAAAGATGTTAAATTTGAGGGTGATTATCATTTTATTCATTAATATGTTTTATCAAATAAAATATCTCTTTTAGAGATATAAATATTTATATCATATTCTTTTCTAGTATATACAGAATCATAAGCCTCTCTTTAAATTTGGAAATACCAAATCAAAATCATTTCTTATAAATCACATCGCAATACCTTATTTAGTAAAAGGGTCGATAGAAATTTACTAATTCTACTCAATATCGATTTCCTTGTTCAACCTTTTTATGCATCAAACAATGGTGAAATCAACTTCTAAATTCACATGGATAATACGGGTTCCCTCCTTGAAATTTAATACCAAGTATAATAAGGTTATTTCTATACAGTCCAAGTTGAATTAAATTTGGAAAAATTAAGGTGGTATTTGGTTTAAAATGAGTTTCGCATTTTGAATTTTCAATATTAATTACAAAATATGCAAGGATTGGATGGACAAAAGATATGATGAAAGAAAGATGGAAGGGAACACGAATGGGATGGATTGTTTCTTGTGCTTCTCTTATTTCTACATGTGTCGTGTGCATTTTTGCATGGACAAAAACCCAAAACTAAAAAGGGTAAACAAACACTACCCAAATCTTTTATACTTGCCCCGTTTTCGACATTTCAACCTTATCTTTCCCTCACCCAGGAAAGAGGCCATGTGAGCCAAGGCAACGGTCGCTCCTGGACATCTCTTCAGTTTAATAACTTGACATCTTGATCTAACGAATAACAAAATCCAGTCTACTCATCGGCTTTTAGAGCCAAGATTAAATCACTAAATTATAACGGCTTTTCTTTAAATGATTCATTTAAACTCTTTAAAACAAATTATAAAACTTCCATATTATCTTTAGAATATTAAATTATTTATTTGAAAATATTTATAAAAGATTTGGGAAAGGATACTTAAGTTTAAAGTCATATTTCTAAAATTATTAAAAACCACTTCCAAAAGTGCTACGAATAGTGTTTTCAAAGCTTGTTTAATCAAAAAAGCTTTCTATCATTTATAAATCCATTTTTATAACTCAAAACTCCTTTAAAACATTGTAACATATTTATAGAATTTATTCCATACTTTTAAAGAATTAACAATATTACTTTAAAGAACTTATCACTTTGGTTTTCGAACTGCCAAACCACGATTATTTTGAAAACTTGATTTGGTCATATTTCAAAATAAAATAAAATAAAATAAAATCCTTTTCTTTTATTTGAAAACTCTAATTATAATGGTTCAACAAATTCTTATTCCAAAGAATTCTGACTCCGAATCCATCGTATAAATGTATTTAACTTTCTACGATGTGAACAACCGTTACGCGACCTGCCTATTTTTGACTCAATTTTCATAACTTGTCAAAACTTCACCAAATTAGGTTTTAGTGTTCAATAGACATTTATAAACCATTTTGAACCACTTTAAAGAGGTTTAACAATCACATATATACCATTTCGTTTATTAAAGAAAATGTTTTCCTTGGTAATATTTGACGTGTATTAAACGTGAATTGTTTACACATCCAAATAGACATATTACAATATCCAAACATGGTTCACAATCATCACAACAAGCAAAGCCAAATATATATCATCCAATATATGATAACATAAATAGAGTTTCCCACCTTTATTGGTTTTTAACTTCGTGAAAATTTTCTATAGCTTCGCTGCAATTGAATTATTGCTTTTGTAATCGAACCTTGGACCTTTGAATGGGCTCGGCCTATGTTTGCAAGTGGAGACAGGCTCGGCCTTGGTAGTTAGAGATGGTGGCCGTGAGTTTAGAGAGAGGAGAGGAATGGTTTGAGCTTATTTTGAAGTGGATGCTAATGTATATATACTTATATAAATTTGTTTTCTTTCTACTAATTTTTCTTCATAATTCTCATAAGATAGGATGCCATAAAAATAGCTTAAGAAAGAGGAAGAAGAAGATGAGTATAGGGTTGAAATTATGAAAGAATGGATGGGTATTTATAAGAAATCTTTTGGAAATAAATATCCAAATGTGCATGGACCAAAATTATCCTTGCCTACACCCTCCTCATCACCTCAAGGCGCACGTTTATGCCACCACTCCTCATCACCTCAAGGCGCACGTCTATGCCACCCCTTATGAAAATATCTTAGATATTTTTTGTAATATATATAAGTGTGTGTATATATATGTGTGTGGGTGTGTGTGTTCATGTATAGGTTAGGATGTGCATGTGAATGTTATATATGTGCATAAGACATATAAACAAGGTTGCAACAACTTTGAACAACTTCCGGTCGTTAAACCGTTGAAAATCGGGAAACCAATTGCCAATTATATATTCATTTATAAATTAACTTACATAATGTAAAAAAATTTGAAAAATTTCCCATAATTATTGATTAATTAAGATAATATCATTTTAATTAAAAAGTCATATAAATTAATATTAAACGATTGTTCCAAAAAGTATTGTTATATAGATAAAGCGATATCAATTTTCCTTATAATTTTAAATTTGCATATATCAATATAAAACTATTATAAATGATTTATTATTACTTCATAAATAATTAAAATGAATTATATTATTTTAGAATAATTATTTGAATAGTTATAATAACGGTTAAATCATTAAATTTTAATTTTAGTTCATAAATCAATTATTAATTATGATGCCATTATTGATGATGTCATAAACATTTTATTTACCAAAAATAAAATAAATAATTTTATTATATATTCTTATTTAATGGATAAACAAGTGTATATATTCAGCACCATGCGTGACTTCTGATAATTGTAGAGTCGTTTATTGATAAAACGATTTTCGACAATTTTATCAATATTCCTTCAAAGTTTATATTTTTGTAAATACTTATTCAAATTAAGTAACCATCATTCTTGTTCAAAACATCATAATCTATGTTTTAAAAATCTTATATTTGAATATTTAAAAATAAATATAATTGATCAAATTGATAAATTTGTGGGTCGTTGCATATATACTCTTCTTATTTCAAAAAAACTTATAGGTAGACTTGGCATGGATATTACCGATTTGGTCAAATCGTTGTATATGAATAATCCAATCGGTGAGGATGCCACTTTTGGCTTAAGATGCCCTAATATAGGAGTTGTTTCATGTGAGCACATATTTGTTTATGACCACTATTTTTTACTTCATGGGATATAAATTGTTTTAGGTATGCATCGGATAGTATATTATGATGTTATGGTTTATTGTGTTTATAAAATAGTTACACTAAGTGACCCCAATAGTTGTTGGAACTGAGCCAATACATAGTGGGGTAAAGGGTGCATTTCAAAAATAATAATTCTATTATCAGATCTTCATTGGGCCTATATAATCTAATTTGTTTAGAACTTTCTAAAATTTTTATTAAAAAAATTAATATTTTATTTAAAATTATAAATAAAGTTTTATTTAATATAATTTGTTTTATATTAAATATGTGTATCATATACACATATATGTGTGCCTGCTTGTGCAATAGGGTAATATGTACATGGTTTGACATACCTTTATGTAGATGTTGGGATCTACACTACAACAGTAATGTTAGCCCTTCGTGTATATAAATGGATTTTCTAAATGTACGTATATATGTGCACATAATTGTGTGTATATATATATGTATATGTGCTTACATGTGTGAGAATATATTTATATAACATCATGAAATATTAGTTGTAAATTATTTACATAAAACATTAATCAAAACACATATGCATATATATACAAAATATATGAATAAACATAATTAAATTATAAAATTATTTTTAACAATTAATTTTTAAATTATTTAGAATTTATATTATAAATTCAAACTGATATATTTATATTATGTATATTAAATTATATACAAATTATATATAAATATATAAATGATTGTATACATATAATAATTAAAAAATATATTTTGCTACTGCTGTCGACTAAATAATAAAAAAATTAAAATTTAATTTTTGGTTTTTAGATAATTTATCAGTTAAAAACATATAGTAAATTAATAAATCATATAAAAATGATAAAAAAGTTGTTTGAAAATTATTTTCAAAACCATAATATATAATTTATATTATATAAAAATCTTCTAGAATTTTATATTATTTATAAATATATATACATATACTTTATTTATATAAACAATTTTTAATTGAATAGAAGTGTGTATGTATATATTAAATATCAAAAAATTAATTAGTTTTATTATGTCGAAAACAATACTAACAAAATTAATTTTTATTAAGTTGCGAAATGTATATATTATATAATGTTAAACTTTTAAAATCGATTTTATATTTAAATCATATGATACATTATTGTTTAAAATTTCAAAAATAATTTTTTTCAATTTTAGGCCAAGATCATGTACAAACAAATATGAATAATTTCTTATTTTATTTTAATATAGACATACACACACACTTATATACATATATAACCATTAGCATGTGACAATCCATCGATAAACCAATTCGTTATATTTTTAGTAAAACAATATATAGAACAGTAATTATATGAAAACATTATATTATATTGAACGAGAAGAATACCTTTCACAAAAGCCCAAAGCTTGCATGTTGAAATGCAGAACTGAACTCTTTGAATAAATTCCAATCCCGAAGTTACTTGCTTTCGAATTGCCTTCGCACTGATGATTGTTTGATTTTAATTTTTATTTAGATTGCTCGAATATTTTAGGAGGAAGAGGGAGAGCGTTTAGCTACCAAAGAAGAGGATGGAGGCAGCAAAATGATACCATTTAAAGGGAAGGTCAAGTTGTTTATATAAAGGAGAAGTTAGAGAGAAAAAGTAAAATCAAGGTCCTTAAATTTCTCTTACCCATTCCCATCTTTTAAATATTCAAAAATCCTTCCTCCAATCCATGTTATGGTTGGCTTGTATGTCCCTATAATTGCCTAAATTAACATGCACTATATGGGCCTCAAATACATTTCAAGCCAAAACAATATAAACGCGTATCGATATCAAATATTGATTAGTGTTTATATAACTATAATACGCACCTTATTTAATATCATTCAATAGACATCAAACAAATTTTTTTAATTAATATTTCAAAAACATTTATTAATTTAATTAATTTATAACAATGGTAAATTAATTAAATTGGATGGTAATATGATTATTCAACGTTTCGGTTGTGTGACACTTAGTTGTAAATTTGTTCAGTGGTTAATGTCAAACCATTCGAATATTAAAGTTCACACGTCACTTAGCAGGTGATGTGGCATTTGACCAAATTATCGATTACTTTGTTTTAAAAAAATCAAATTATACTTTGTTAATCGTTACCTTGTAGTGATAAATATTTACACCAATTATCCTTCTCAAAACTATATCACTTTGGACTTATGGAATTTAATAATGGTCAAAATATCAATATCATCCATATTCAACTCTATAGTCCAAACACAAAGTCCTAGGTTTAATAATAAAATTTATTATTAACCATGTTGCTTCGGCCAGAGGCATTGAATTTGAGTACACTTCAGTTGACCATGATACTAACCTTATATAACCGAGGAGTCAAATCCTCTCTTAAAAAGTGTCTTACTTCCAATACTTTCCCTCGACCCAACTATAGTCATTTGATTGATGCCATGCTACGATTTAACTAAGTGGAGCTTCCTTATTAAAGGTGAATAGTATTCTCAAGTCAAGAGAATTGTGTAATTTTGTCACATTGATATTTACTATTTGATCTTAGTTATATTAACCAACTAAAAAACATCGAGTGAGTCATTCCATAGTTATCGAATAATTATCAATACATAACCCTTACTGCCCTCAATAGATATGAGTAATACACTGTCTAAAATTTGGAGAGTGTTATGTACTCTAGTCTCAATAGACGTATCGAAATCCAATCTTGATACTTCTTGACTAGGAATATTTAAAGTGTATGTTTATTTTTATTGTGATACATTATTCACATCTATAATACTTTGTAACTACTATAAAAAACATGCCATTTACGAATTTCCTATTAAAAATACTTGTAATTAAATTATTTAATTAATATAACACATTACGTCAAGTATATAATATAAAGTATACACTTTTTATATCGAACAAGATCAGCTATCGAGTTAGATATATATAACAGATTAGATAATTTCCCCTAGGGTATACCACTAAATCTATCAATCTCCCACTTACACATGAAGCAAATTATTGAATCTCTATTCCATCCCTTCAATCAGTTTGATGTGAAATGAACGCGTTAGAACCTTCATGAATGGATCTGCTATGTTGTTTTAATTGTCTACTATGTCAGTCAAGATGTTGATAAACTACATTTATCATGTGAAACTATTTGGAGTATGTTTCCTAACTTTAAGTGCGCTCTTATAAATACATTGTAATTATATAAAAATGATATATTATTTTCAATACTGGAACCTCTCGTAGTTCGGTTATAAATTTATGCATTTATATTTATATATTGCTTTTATTACAGCGCTACTAAAGGGGTTCAACTTAGCATTTCATTGAATCAGCCATGACCATTCATTTTGAATGTTTTCAACTTGAGGTTTCTTATTTAAGGTTCGAAAATGAATTTAATATTGACATATTATACTCAATAGTAGTTATGAAGTTCGATTCTAGACACTCCTTCATAAGGAGTTTGTTGTTTCTATAAAAAAATTCTCTAGTATTTCGTAAATACTCAAGATACACTAAACTACCATTTAGTGATCTTAATTTGGATTTGATATTTTCTTCATGCATCAAATACATAAGAAATCATGACATTGTAGACAACAAAGCATGTATGATAATTAATATTGTCCATGCATAAAGAATCCTTTTTACATATTCCCTATTAAATATGCTAATAAAGTTTTTTTTTAGACATTTCCAACATTCTTTATACTTAATATAAAGAGATAATTTAAAAGTCCAATATTGAGTATTAAACAACCAAACCATTATTGATTTTAATATAAGTATATCGTTAACAAATAGCATAATGTTATTTACTTATAATCGAGAAATATCTACTTACCTTTTAGTGGTTCTTTCTTATGGGCACACATTTCCACTCCATTTTTACTATAAATCAACCGTGTGATATTTCTATCAAAATACTAACTTATTATGATATTTATAGAATTAAAACTTTATATTATTTCTTGGATCGTATCTGAAAACCCATAAACTCAATATCGCTTCTATAGACTTTGAGACACTTTAGTTGTTGTATGTAAACTATCTATTCTAAATAATTGTTTAGAATTTTCCATTTCAACACATGTGTATCAAAAGACTACGTCTTACCAAACGATAATTTTGTGAGAAAATCCAGATTAACTTGAGCACATCAAATAACGAATCTACTATGCTAATTTCAACAATTAAAATTTATGATGTAATTCTTATCAACGCAGTTCATGGTGTTCGAACTACATTAGTCTTGCTTTTGAAAAGTCATATGCAGTTGATGGATCATATCCCTTCGAGCACAGCTATCAAAATCATATTTTGATATTGTACTTGGAATCCATTTCTAATTTATGTATCATATTGTAGAGTCAACACTCTTAATGGTTAATTGACTGTTGAAGATTATATATTTTCGATATTGATGAGAAATTCATAGTCTCTCTTCAATATGCGAGAATACTTATTAGACTCCATAAGATATTGTATTTGTTTAGGTTAGGTTAATTTCATTTCATCTCATGTAATCGTTTCTTCTTTAGATCGTATCCAAAACCATTCTACTACCAATAATTTCCAAAAGAAATTTCTTCGCTATGAAGTTGGTATTTTTTGAACAACAATTATTTCATAATGCAAAGGAATAAGTATCCATAAACACTTTATGAATTGTCTTATATATAAAACTAATTTGGATTTAATTTACAAAACTTATGCTCAAAACATAAATAGGTCATTCAATGATAATCGTTCCTTAAATTCATTTGGGGCGATTCATACAAGATCCCTCATAAACAATTATTACATGTAGTCTTTCGACTCACACAACCTGCTAATGTAACAACCCAATATTTTTGAAATTTATTTGTTTAGAATTATTTTTATAGTGAAGTATAAATTTTTCTAGAATTAATGGTAATTTATTTGAATTTTTCAGGTTCTGTTTCCTATTTTTTTAGCAATTTCTTTAATTCTTTTGATATTTTCCATGAATTTAATTATTTATTTCACTTTGAAAATATTTTAAAAATCATTTTATTTCAAATTTTGTCTTATAATATTTTTAAAATGATGTAAATAACTTTCCAAAACCATTGGTAATTTTCTTGTAATTTTTATGTCCTGCTTGCTATTTTTTAAACAATTTCTTTATTCCTTTTTCTATTTTTCTCCAATTTAATTTTCTATTTTATTTTGAAAATGATAAATAAATTAATTTAATTCAAGTTTCCACTTCATAATAATTTTACAATGAAATGTATAATTTTCCAAGATTAACAGTGATTTATTCACAATTTTAGAACACTGTTTGGTATTTTTACGGCATTTTCTTCATTATTTTATATTTTTTTCAAATTATACTATTTGTTACCTCATATTTCTAATTGATTTCGGTTTGTAAAGTATTTTCTCCTGCAATTTTGTTTATATAAAGATTTAGAAGGAAAGGAATATGGAAGATTGTAAATCATTTTGAAACGTAAGCCCTTTTATTTGCCTAAACCCTTCATTTCCTTAAACTCCTCAATTGATTGCCTTAGCCGTGTAAAACCCTAGTGTAGCCGTCATCTCATTAGGTTTTCACGTGAAAAAAATCCATCTTCATTTGTTTTTCACGGCTTCAATAAGATCTGGTAATGGCTTCCCTTTCTTTTTCTTACTTTTCTCCTTGTTTTCTCTAAAATTTTGCCTTGTTTCTCTTCTAATTTGGATCGGCCTCTTCTCCATAGCCGCATCCACAAACTCCAACATCTCTTCCATGCCTCCAACACCATCTACTCCACCAGAAATGACCATGGCCGAGCCATCTATGGTGACCAAAACCTTCAAATTGCAACCTACATGCCTAAAAACAATGTTTTTGAACATTGTTGCCTCATTCCCTTCATCCACCACTCAAATCACCACCATAGCCGCCACCACCACCACTGACCTGACCACCACACACCCCTTCCACCTCTGTCCAGTCATGATGCACCCTTAGGCCAAGCATACTTCCCATGGCCGAGCCACCTAGCCTAACAAAAACTCCACTTTTTGCCTAAAAACCATTCACCGCCTCATGTATAAAACTGCATCTTGTTTGGCCATGAACCCGACCCATGCTAGCCATAAACCTGAACCAAAACTTTACCAAATCTGAAACAAAACATACCCTAGGCCGTGACAAAGGCTTGAGGAAGCAAGGCAAAAGTTTGGCAATTCGTTTCTCTTTTATTTCAAAGTTATTGCATGTTATAGTCATATTGAATTGTGTTGTTTTGTTTGTTTATTTCGGGTTGTACACAAGAGTTGTAGCTTGGATTCAACCTCCACTCAAGTCCGTAATTGTGTCATCATGCCTTATTGTCTATTTATGCCTTTGGTTTGGAAATATTCAACAATTAGAGGTGAGTAAATCTCACACGACAATTATATACTTATGCAGTTGTAAAACAACCACAACTGAATGTGTAGAATATAGTTATGATGTTATAACTGCCATGTGATTTTATATATATATGATGTTAACATGTTAAATTATATGTCATATCACCTGTTACCTGTCACATCACCTGTTACGATTGTATATTGTTAAACTGTTCTTATATATATGCTTATCACACTGCAAGTTCCCTGTAGATTAGAAATCACTATGGGTTGAAATGATACATACCCGAACGGACTTTAGAATAAGGAAAAATCGTTATGGGCTGAAATGATAGGCCTGAACGGTTTTTAAATTATTTATTTTGACTTGGGATTGCAGGTTTGAAATGATAGAACCCGAATTTTTATTTTAAACTGCGGATTGAAATGATACATATTCGTATCACTTGACCTAGGTTAGAAAACTATATACAGATCCGTGGTTATTTTATAAATGTTTTTCCAGAATTTTAAATATTTTTAAATTGTAAATATATGAAAATTTGATTTAAATTGGATTTTTATTTATTAATTATAGAAATTTGGAATTTTCTATAAGTTAAAATGTTGGGAAAAATGAATAGTTGCATTGAATTTTTGAAATATAACTTAAGTGGAAAATTGGAATTCTATTTAAATAAATTAAGTTATATAAATAAAAATTGGAAATTAAATTTATTTGAAAAAAAAGGAGAAAATTTAAGCGTTAAGTTGTTTATTTAAAAATGTGAAGAATTGGAATATTACACTTGAATTTATTAAAGGAATCTGTTGAAAATTGGATTTAATAATAAGAAATTTATTGTATATAAATAATATGTTAATGAACATTTTTATTGTCAAAAAATATGATTTTGAAATATTTAAAGGATTTGAAATGAAGTTTATTATTTGCTGGAAATACACTGAATTTTGGAAATCACTTTTAATAGCATTCAGAAATGCTATAGTTGCTGAATTGAACTAAAATAGTGTAAATAGAGCTATTACAGCATTTCTGAAATGCTGTAGTTGCTGTAATTGAATTTATAGGCTAATATTGGACTCAGGTCTATTATAGCATTCTCTGGAAATGCTGTAGTGGTCTGCTGTGTTTGCTGAAATCAATTTAAACCTTTGTTTTGAAATCTGAACTACCGCAACATTTCTGAAATGCTGTCTTTTCTGTTTTGAACTATAATTCAACTAAAAACTGAGTTTTTAACAGCAGATTTAAGTGCTGTCTTTACTGAATAAAAATGTTTTCATATATAATTTATAACAGCTTTTTTCTAAATGCTGTAAAAGGCTGAAATTTCTATAATTATGGTTTTTGACTTAGTAAACGAACTCTGAATGGTTTGAAACTTTGAAAATTGAATACTTGAAATGAAAGAACAACAAGTCCACTTTTAAAATGATCTTAATGAATAAATTAAATTGGAAATGAATCATTTTAAAGAGAAGTTCAAATTGAAATAAATGAATGTTATCTTTGAACTTTAAAAGGGTATTAAGTTTGATAATTTGCATTTGAATTTAATAATGATTTAAGAAGGCAAATTTGAAAAGATATGTTGTTTTGAAATATTGCAAATGATTAAATCTTTATTGGATAAAGAATTGAGTTTTGAAATGATGTTTTCATTTGAAGTAAAGTATTATTTTAAAGTTATAACCACGGGTTATAATAACGATTGGTTGGCAAAGAGACCGGGATCGGATATGGACATACTCTCTGTCGATACCGAAAACCACATTGACTAACCATGTACGCGGTGGAGATTCCAGAATGAAGTAGGATGGTGACGACGTTCTTATGATATGTTACGTGGACCCAATTCCCGTGAGTTGGCATAAGGTGGCTAAAACAGGAGCGATCTCGGGCCAGCTGTGGTAGCACCTCTTATCGGACGAATTTCTTCGATACCATTCTATTACTTGTGATTGTTTGGTGGCCACCCTCCGATTTTGGGAATGTGTTCCGAGGTGGGCGTATGTGGCTGCTGCGTTAACACCAGCCCATGTGCGTAATTGGTATATCTACCCTGGCATTGCCTTGTGTGCCGTGTCAGCTACCATATCGAGCCTTTACTACGAGTTTCTATTTGTGTCGTACTTATGCAGTATCTTCTCATAGTCTCCCGATCAGGAGATATGCAGGTACTGTATAGACTATTGGCATTAATTGTGTTAAGGTGGCAAATGTAAAGCCTTAACGCTATTTAAAAGTATGTTTATTTTACTGTTAGACATTATTATAATAGCGCAATATACTATATAGTAAATATTTTAACGGATCCTTAGAGGATGGGCGGTCCCAGGCATCTTCTAAGTTATTTGTACCTTTACTACAGTTCCCTTGAGTTGGTTTACACTGGATAAGTATGTATGTCCTGACTCGAGTGTTTATTTTTTATTTACGCTTGGGTCAGCCTGAGTTTATTCACAGATTTGGATTCCCACTCTCTGGAGGTCTGGAATCGCTGGAGATCTATCAGCTTATCTAGTTATCTATATTTCAGTTCTATTGTTCTATTGTCAGCTTTGTATTAGTGGACTTCTTTGTATTTGGGATTTGATGTCGTATTTACTTTCTGTCAGATATTATGTATTTTGTATTTGGTTTTGAGACTTTGTGATAGTAGCTTCATGAACTACTATGGTATTTAATTTCCACTGCGAGATATTCTGATTTTCTGTGTCTGCGATTCTGTGATTTGATTTTTATTTGCTTTAAAAAATTTTACAATCTGTTATTTTGTACTATTCAAGTCTGGCATGTGTGGATTATTGTCGATTTGAATAGTGGAAAATAGTGGGTCGTTACAGCTAACTTCTTGGCCTAGGATACGTTGGGTTTTCTTATAAACCCTTATCTTGTGTGACTTTTTAAACTATTCTTTAGATGAAATTAAATTTAACCTCATGTACTAGTCTTAAGTATACGACCTTATAGATTAAGTAACTCAACTTCACTCAATATTAATCATACTTTGTTTAACAAAGTTCGATTACTCCTTATCGATACATCATTATGTATCATAAGGAGGATTGACTTTGAGATTGAATTTTTATTATTTTTTTGGTATTTTTGGAACTCTTTCCAATATACCCCCTTATTCGATCAAATCGAATCATTTTATTTTCTACCGCATGTTATTTTATTTGCTTCTGTTTCATATATATATCTATGAATTCAAAATTAATATACCTCTTATGTATCATATACACATGTTCATATATGTGATAATTCATTGGTGAATACAACAAGGAATGCAGAACCATTTTGGAATTAACAGACTTTCGATTACATCTATATGGATCCATGTAGAGTTCATCAACTCATATGGTGCTTCCACTAAATGTGTACTTTACCTCTAATTGTTTGAGATATAATTCGCTAGAACCCTATGATTCACAGTCATATAATCAAAGAATTATTTTTTCAAACTATGGCTTAGTCAATAATTTCAGAATAATTTCAAATAAATTTAGATACTTTTATATTTTCCAATGCATCACAAATACCACTATTATAGTTTTATTTTATAACGAACGTTCATAATATTCATATTGAAATAAAAGTACTTTTATTTTTTAGATTATTTCATAAATAATGTTTGATATATTTTATGAAAACAATTTTCACAACTTGATGGGACCAATAAGTGCCTTATGGCATGCTCCTACTATTTTCATCATTACTATAATAGGGTATTAAATACGAAGCTCCATTCAACCACTTAATATATTATATTTATTTCATTAATTGTAACTAGTTTACACCTAAGAACTTTAAGGCAAATATCTTAAACATGATGAAATAATTCTCGCGAAAAAAAAATTTCTATATGAAAATACACTTTAGAATAGAAATTATATTTCTCATTCCAACGTCAAGTATTAATTATTACTTTACAGTTCTTGTTTCCAATGTTTTTCCATAAAGCAAAAGTGACCATTCACTTTCTTCATCGCAACTGTGCCTTGGTTATACCCGCTCTTATACATTCGATTTCCTTTTTAAATAACTGAACTATTCAAAGCAAATCCTTACAATATCATAACGAACTATTTACAAAAGTGCATTTGTTCATCCTTAACTTTTAAGAACATCAAATAAATTACACTTTAGTAAACAGATCAAACTAACATTTTAGTAATTGAATTCTTGGATCTATCTTGTAGCTTTTGATCTAGTATTATATTTAACACAACAACATCATGATTACAATCAATCATATTGAATATATGACCTCACAGTATGGTTTATTTGCTTATTTCAAGTGAATTATATTCATCTAGGTTTCATACATTATGAGTGGTGACCGTTCAGCATATAACATTAGTTGTGACTGGAAACAAATAAAATATTCATATCCATATATTTCTTAGAGATTGAAACTCATTGATGATAATACATAGTCTTAGGCAAGTAACCAAGTCATAAACGTATTTAGTAGTTGTATAATTAGGCATTTCAATGGGACAATCGCAAAAAACATTTATTGATAAGTTTATTTTATATTTCTATTTTCATAATTTATTCAGTTCATTTGTATATTTTAGTTGATAAACATTTTATCAATTATATTAATTGCATAAATTTATAAACGTAGATGACTATAACTTTATATAGCATAGTTCTTATAATATTAGTAAGGCTAAACTTTATTTTTTATTTTATTAATAAGCTCTAACTAGTCTTTTTGTGTTTCGCCAGACGTTTTTTTGACTTTACTAATATGTCTTTGGGCTCGTATATCTTAGGATTCTGGTAACGACTCGCAAGTATATCACTTTAATAAATGTTCTTTTCGCTTTATCGTTGTAAGTAATTATTAATATTAACTTATATGGTTTTATAAATGAAATATGATCATTATAATTAGTTAAGAATGGTAAGAAAATTTATTTTCAATTTTTTATATAAATATATGCATATTAACTAAAAAGAGAAGGTATGACCGTAAATCGAAATCGGGATTTGTAATGATACAACTTATGGAAGTTGTGCAACGTTGTGAAGGTATGTAACATACACATGTACATATGCATACATGAGAACAAGCACATAAACATGCATATACAAATATAATTAAGTATAATAATGTAAAATATATAAGATATTTTAGTTTCCTTACTTCCTAAGCATACAAAAGTCAACATATGCATACCCTAAAGTGATGGAAGTGATGGGAACATAGGTGATGGAGTTTTTTCGTGCATAGGGGGAGGTTGCGATGATGAAGGTGCATGTGATGGTAATGCAAAAGATGATGTATGCATAGATATATTTCACTCTCTTCTTTTCCCATAAACACCCTACTCTCTACTCTTCATTTTCATTCGTCTTCTTCATTTTTTTATAAGCATTATCCTCCTCTTTAATGGTTCCCACCCTAAAAGAAATTACGGAAAATTTTATTGCAAAAAGAATTTAGTTTTATAATACATTGTTATATACACTTAAGTACCTCAAAACAATCCCGAAACTCCACCTTTTCTCCTTGCATTTCACGGCCTCCGCCCTATTTCATTTCACTTCGAGCCTCTTTCTTACTCTACCCTAGACTGTGAGCTCCTCAAGCTACCCCAAGCTTTGATTAAGTCACTTAGGAGCTTAAGTCCGAAGGATCATGGACTGTGAAAACAAAATAGTTGAGTTATAGCAAATTTTTAGTTAATCGTTTGAAACCCAAGGAGAGAACACCTAAACTATGGTATTATATGCTATTGGATATTATATATGTTTGATTTTGGTTGTTGATGATGATTTTTTAATATGAATGTTGAATATATATATATATATGCAAGTCACGAAAATACACGTCGATAAGCACAAAGGAACCACTTTCCTCTACATTGATGAATTGGTGTACATGGGATGTTAAACCTCTTTAAAAAGGTTTAAAAATACATTTGAAATGTTTTATAAATATATGAATGTTTTTTGGTGAAGTTTGATTGAAAATTTAGTCAAAAATAGGCACGTCGCGTAACAGCAGTTCGTGAGCCATAAAGGTCAAACGAGTGTATAAAATGGATTTTGGCCCAAAATTATTCAAGATAAGCACATTCTGAACCATTATATCCATAGTCTTCCATAAAAGAAAGAAAATCGATATTCCGATATGTATATTTTGAAAAATGAGTAAAACAAGCTTTTTGGAAAATTGCCGTTTTGCACTTCGGAATCCATAACAGGATTTTATTGTAAATGATATTTTAAAATTATTTAAAATATAAAATAAATTCTAAAAATCTTTTAAACTGTTTTAAAATTGATTTGAGTTATAAAAATGAATTTCCAAATGATAAAAAGTCGTTTTGATCGATATGCTTAGAAACCCTTTCCGCGACACATTTTCACAGCATTTTTCTATAAAAATTAAAATATAGTTTTAAACGCAACCATTATTTTCCAAATTTTTTATAAATGTATTCAAATGATTAAGTAGTTATTTTAAAGATGATGAGAGGTTTAATGATTCTGTATATACCGAAAAGAAGTGTTTTAAAGTTATATATCTGTAAAATATACTATTGATAAAAGAAACAAATTTATCAAACATTATTCACCTATTTACTTGACTTCTTTTATCGATGATTAGTTCAAAGGAACCAGGGTTGGATTTGGATGATTCCTATCTGAAGACCACTTCAAACCAATTTATGTATTCGAAGTGAAGACATGAAGATAATTTAGAAGATGGAATGTAGGACTACTTGTCACCGACCCTTGAGGGAAATTTCCCATATCATATAATGTGGCAGTTGTTATTCATTTAATATCTTCGATGCAAGGACTTCTTGCTACATAGGGTTAATTCCCGACAGGATGTGGTAGGAAAATGCCTTCGGTTTGAACAAATTTTATGGACAAATGTTTGACGCTACATTTTTAGTCACATAAGTGATCTCTATGAACATATTATCTGCTTGGTGGCAGTGAAGGCAACTTCTCTTAGCTTAACACTCTTTCCTGAGACATATGAGCTTAGGAGTTATATATTTGTAGAAATCAGTTGTGTGACCATGGAATGGCTGTGTGGTATTCAAAGAGCAATGTGAAAGGTAATCGTTACCTCAAGCCTCACACCTGGAAATGATTGAAACATGGTAGATGCGACAAGGCTATGTGGTTCGCAACCATTAGTGTATAATCATCCCCTTCTAGATGTATTTCGACCCACTATAACGTTCGGGTTTAAATTATTATGGTGTGTGCTAAGAGACGCCTCAGATAGGTCTGTAACGACAGGGGTGATGACATATTCGGTACTATCTAGTGAGAAAGCTAGGCCAGTCTTGTGTTGGTAGAGGTGCAGATGTTTTGTTGACCTCGGTACATTCCTCTAGAGATGTACTGCCGAAAGGTAGCCCTTTCACCTGGTAATTTATATTGAAATCCATTCTCCACTAAGTATGGGAATTTTTTTTAGAGGCTAGTACGTTGGAATTTAATAATGGTAAATTTTTTGACTAAAATTAATAAGTTCACTTATAAATGTTTTAAAGAAACGTCATTAAAAATAACATCCTTTATTTTTATGTTAAAAAATGTTTTGGTTATCATAAGGGAAAAAATCGTCCGTGTTTATGTGTGGCATGGTCTTATGAGATATCCTTTTGTTTTCAAAACATCATATGTTGAGTTCTCACACCAGTCCCATGACTGATCGGGAGTTTATTTTGTTTTCCCTTTAACTCTGGGTGCCCTACTTTTCAGGCAGCCAAGTAGTCAGAATCATATTATGAGTATTTTGGTAAAGCATGCTGGAAGAGTTTTTGGAGCATGGAGCTAGAACACCCGATGTGGGTATCCATCTATCTTTTTATTTTTATTTTTTCCACTGTGTCTAAGTTTAATTTGTACCAGCAAGTGAGGGAACAGACAGTTATAATTGTTCCTGGCTGGGTTAGTTCACACCAAAACTCTAATGTACCTAGTGAGAGGGGTCGTTGTAGTATCTATCTATAAATTTGAACGAAATGTAAGAATTTGTGTTTCTATCTTTTACCTTTACTTTACTTGACCCTTGAAAATCTACCTCCTCGACACTTGGATTTATGGCACATGAATACCATGGATGTATTAATGTCGATTTTCGAGAGTCGAGGAGATGGGTCTTCACAATTCTAACCTTGAGGAAAGTTCAACAAATCATAGTCCCATATATGATGGATAATCTTTATCGGTTATATCGTATACAACTCTCAACCCATATTTCCTTGTCATAGTCTTCGTTTTACCTTGAAAAAAGCTCAACAAGTAAAAAGATATTATTCATTCGTATCCACCATTTCATAATGGCTCAAGTATAATATATACACCTTGAGGAAATCTTAATAAATTTTGTAAATATCTTATCTTTTCTGGTCTACATATTAACAATAATACATATAACATCTCTATCTTGAGGAAAGCTCAAAAAGCATGTATATAATTTATTGATGTATAAATGTTGAAGAAAACTTTATATTAAAGATTCATAATCTTCAATATTATATTGAGTAATACTACTTATGGATGTTGAGCCTAAAAATGGCACAACACCCAAAGTCTTATAGAAATATAGAAAACTAGTAGACAATATATGAAAAGAAAAGTGAACACCAAGGTTTTTAAAGTGGTTCGACAATCTGTGCTCTATGTCCACTTTAGTTTTATCGATTGATGGATTTTAAGTCACTAGTACAAGGGATTGACAACTATTTAAAGCTTGGAACAACTAACAATGACTTCCTTAATGACTATGGTGAGGAGAGATAAGATGAAAAGAACAAAAAAGTAAAAAGTTCATTCTCAAATGCCATAGGTGTTGTATTTATAAGGAAACTATCCAACGAAGTCGTGAATCAATGAAATACCATATTTAGATCCAGATCCAAGAATACAGGAGGGGAAGACAGAG
The DNA here is from genome assembly GCA_030765085.1 of Allium cepa. Taxonomy (NCBI): domain Eukaryota; kingdom Viridiplantae; phylum Streptophyta; class Magnoliopsida; order Asparagales; family Amaryllidaceae; genus Allium; species Allium cepa. The sequence goes on from CM060932.1 coordinate 381,210,360, forward strand.
TCCCTTGGGCTATAAAATCAACTCTGTACCAACTAGAAGTGGTCGGTACCGACATGATTTTGAAGGAGGAGCTACCCCATGGTCTTCTATCTTTGATCCATTGTACCCTGAGCACTTTTAACAAGATTTCGTGTTGTTTCCAGGGGTTTTGATATCGCTTGTACGTGTCTACTTTCCTTTAGAATTTCCTTGGAGTTGTTCATCCATTCCTTATGAAGTGCACCTTAGTACGTTCATAAAAACTATCTATCTATGAACCATAGCTTCAAGGACCCACTGTGGGCCAAAAAGGCGTCAGTGCCAAGTAGATTAGCTTGGTATCGAGTAGTCTCCTTGGCTCCATTTGTGTTGCAATATCTTTAGTCCTTTTTTATGGTCCTTCCAAGCATATCCCTATATCCATGAATCATTTTATCTTTATCCCGACGTTTAGATTTGCTTGAAAGCCTACTTGGTTAAGAAGTCGGATAACACTTACTCCCTAGAGTATGCTTTTGTTAAAAACAAAGCATGCTTAGAAATAAAAAAAGTGTATGCCATTATCCATGGGTGTCAGTTGGTTATCCAAAGAGTTGCTTCAAAGCGTTATCTCCATTTTTTAGATATCTTTTTAACTACTTTATATAATAGGAATTCCATTTTCCATGCTAAGATCTATACTTTAAAGATCATTCCATGTCTCAACTAAACATGTGCTACCTTCTCTTTTTCTTTTTTTCTTTTTTGGCCAAGAAATCTTCTCGATACTAATCCAATCTACTCGGTACTAAGAACTTTTGCCCAGTCACCGAATGGTTTAAATATTTGGGGCTTAGCAATTTTTCCTTTACTCTTTCTATTTGCTGCATACCTTTCTGCTTCCATGCAATTGTCGAGTCAATTCAACCACTTCCTCTTGCTAGAACCACTCGTTGTTGATCATCTACCACTGCCACCACCGCGTTTTAGCTGTCGTCACTCCCCTGCATCCCTAATGATCTCTTTCTCAAATTCTTTATATTGCCGCCTAGATCTAAGAGCAATCCAAGGATTGTGGTGTCATCATAGTAGTGAAGCTCATCCCTAATGATGGCTAAATGCTGTCTATGGCAGGTGATGTTGATGGCTTTGATTTTGGTTTTGGCCTATGCCTTCTTGGTTATTGCAAATACAATGGTTTCCCTAAGGAAACCATTAGCATAGCCCGAAGTCAGCATTTACAAAGATTTAGATCATGGTGGGTTTCACCTGTATGGTGTTTGCTTTGAAACTTCCAAGATCCTTCCTTGGGTCACTCTAAGTTTTGTAATAGCTTTTCTTTCATTTTCAATTTTTTAATAAAAGCATATTCCTACGAGACATGGTAAATCCTAAAATGTCACTTCAACATTTAACAAGAAGGCTCTCTATTAAAAAATGGTCATGTTGAACATGTTTCATTGTACAACACTTACAACAACCGAATAATTTCATTGCACAACACTGTATATTACTACACTTTCGGTATTACTATAAAAGAAAAAACTTTCCATGTTGATCAAGACAACAATTCCATTATCGTTTATCTAATGATAATGGGTAAGATTCGATGCACAATTCCTCTATGTAGCATGGCTCGTTTTTCTAGCATGAACAAGCTATCTACCCAGGATCGTCCATTCATGGTATACATGATACATGACTCCACTACATAGATTAACACGATCACTTACCTCGGTCGATGTCTAGAATCCGATTAGCCAGCACACGTTGACATCCGTTGGATTTCGGATATCGATCACATGCATTTGAATTTAAAATACAATTCGAATATAAAACATACATAACCATGTTGGATACCATGTTTTCCTACACAGAATCACTTGCCATTCTCGTAGATTCCATAACTACGCCAAACAATCATCTCCTCCTGAGGTTAGGTCTACCACCGCTCAGGCTTCAACTCCCACGACTTCCAGGCTTAAGCATTACTGCTAAATTGCAAAGAATAATCATTCTCACAGGACCAATTTAAGAACAACATTCCCCTCTAAAGAAGAATATTGGCTTGAAAGTTCTGAATCATCTACCTAAACATGTGCCAATAATTTTAAATATGAAGACGCTCAGAAATATATATCGACAACATAGGATCTCTAAAAGCGATGTCCTACATTTAATGCGGATCCAACGAGCACATGATCCCTCAATGGGTTGCACCGCCTTTCAGTCTGTTCCTATGGACGATTCTCCAAGAACTCGAGTTAGCTCTATCCCAAGTCTATTCCAATAGATATACACTACAGAGCTTCTTATACGTGCTATTTATGGAGCAACTTCAATGACCCCAAAATTTCTTAGAGTTGACCCACATCTTGAGTTTTAAACATCGGCATGATTCATCGTCTTATATGATCATCGAAGCCTAGTATCATTGCAAGGTTTCTAAGAGCTCCATAACAAACGCTCGTATTTTAAGAACGAGTAATTCTTTGTCTGATCCCTGTTTGTCTTTAACAGGCCTTGGCTTTTCAACAGCAAGAGTTTCTTTTCCTCCACTTCTTCCCACACTCATACTTCTGCCATCCCAGTGTTTAACTTTTTGTCCAATTAAGTGATAGATATTCTGGCTTGAGATATGAGTGATGAGCATGCTAAGACACTAATTTTTTTAAGAGAGTCAGCTTCCAAGAGTGCATCACTACTTATCTTTTTAAAAAAAGAACCTTTGTCGATGCAATCTGCTACATCCCGGTCAATTTACCATGCACATCACCACTACTCCTAGTAGTCCTAGAATGCTTGCCCGATCTTCAACCCTCACTCATAATTCCAACAAAAATTTCTAAAGGGAAGTTGAAGGTTCATCCAAGACAACACACATCGACTAACTAGTAGATAAAGTAGTAAAGGAATATATTGCCAGTAAAGCTCCAATAGGGGAAGAAGAGAGGGTCAAGATGGAAACGATCAAAAGGGAAATTATAGGGAAGAAAAAAGAGGGAGAAAAGAGAAGGAGAAATAAGAAGAAAGAGATGAAGAAGAAAGCAACGAGGGAGACAGTAATGATTATGACTCTAGTCCAAAGGGAGATGAGTTGTACAATAAAACATCTCCTTGAGGCACCAAACTTCTTGCTTTGCTTCATTTGAAGCATATCATAGTCAAAGCTTCAAAGCAAACTCTTGTACGAAGCACAATGCTAATACCTGAGGCGATTCATCGATCTGATTCCTCCGATGATATCTTGGCTCCTTAGGCAACTTCGATATTCCAATCATTGATCTTCTCAAGGACGACACTCTGGGCTTTAGCTTTCCATCTGAGGATATCCTAGCTAAAGGAGGTAGGACTCGGTCTTTATTTGCTTTCGAACACGGTCTGTAGAGTACTTGGGGGGGGGGGAGACCGACCCTCTATGCACTTTTAGTATCATGAACACACATTCCTAGCATTCGCTTGAATTCAATATTTCAAAGCTTATACAACTCTTTCTCTTGTTTCAGGTACCATATACAGAGGTAAATATAGCAATCTTCAATACGATGTTGGCGAAGAGAGAAAGTGCATCCTAAACCCTATGTAATTACTACGGATAGTATCGTCCATATATCTCATATCACACCTAAATTTTGTTCAAAATGTCAATTAAAATATCATTACTGATATATCGCCTGAAATTTGCCAATATATCGCTTTGATATCTAGGGTAAAATACTCAATATTTTTTAAGAATCTCATTCGTTATTGCTCGTATTAAAGAAATATATTTACAAATAAATACTTTCACTTTCTCAGTATTTGTTTTCTGTATATAGTGAATAATAATTTGTTGACCATATAAGAAATCCCAATGCGTTAATTTTTTAGCTTTAACCATACAGTTTTAAGCTTCTTCATTAGTATTTCAATAAAGAAAACTCTACTTATTCCACTAGTTTATATATTTTATTTTCATCGAAGACTTTACGATTAAAGACAAAATCATGAAAGAGCTACTTCTTTCTTTTATTATTTTTTGTTCACCATTTCTAATTGGTATGTTATCTTATGAAAATTCATTTTAATAGTTATTATTATGTACACATAACTAAAAGTTGAAGAGTAGTAAAGTAATATATTTTACATATCAATAAAGAACGAGCTAAAGTAATAATTATTATCAAATAAATATTGCTTATTCGATAAACTAAGTCAAAATGAGAATGACGAAACCATAAATATGTAAAATTTGAGATAGTAATATAGATGATTAACGGTTGAAGAAATAATGAAAAGTGTAGAAATGATGAAAATAATAAAGATGTACATTATATGAATTTCTCAGTTTTTATGAGCCTATATTTCAATTTTATTAAATGGAATATCTGAGTAAACAGACTATAATCTATAAACTATATGCAATCAGTCCTTTATAGTAATTTGGAATATTTATTCAACTACTTGAATAATAAACAACAGTATAACATTATAACATATTGCAATATCATTTATAACATGTTCTACACATGTCTAATATTTTAATAATATTATCTGATATTATTACGATATTTTAAAATATCTTATATTGGTACTTTACCGATAGTACTCTGATACTGATATTAACTACTTAGACTGAGCTACCTCATTCGATCTCTTATAACAGATAAGAAACCGAAGAAGAACGAGCCTGATGAAAAGATAAAGAGAGAAGGGTGGAAGAAGATCGCCAAGCTGAAAGAGAAAGAAAGAAAAGACAAGCTAAAGAAAGGCAGCCTTATAATCAAAGCAAGCAGTTCAAGGACTCGCATGATCAGTGCTGCTCCTCTTTTGGCATTCCTCTTCCCTGCTGTCAACTTCGAATTCCTACACACCAACAAACTCTAATGTCGTGTTCCTTGACTACTGCTATTCCTCCTTAATCCAAGGGAACCTTACTCCTCCAACTCATGTTCCAGTACCGTTAACTTGCTCGTAGGCCACTTTCCTTGACCTCTACTTAACCAGGATCATGTTTGATTGAGACATTAAAAACATTCCCACGGAAGAAGTAGACCAGAAGGTTTGATGGGTCTAGGAGCTCATCGATCAAGGTTATGAGTGGAAGAAGCTCACTTATGCCCTCTCTAATGTTAATAAAATAATTAAACAAACATTTATTTGTTTTTGAATCTTAAAAGAGGATCTACAACTAGTCTGATAGAAGAGTATAAATCTAATTTAGAGAAGATGAGGGCAGAGAAAGATGCGGCTCTGAACTCCAAGGCCAAAATTGACAGCCTTATGGAGGAGATGAAGAGACCCCTCACTACTGAGGATGAAACTATCCAAGCTAAGTATAAAACCATTGACTAGGCAGCTAAAATCCAAAGTTCCCTAGCAGAAAAAACAAGCTTTAGGAGAGTCTGCTATTAAAAAAGGCCGAGAAATTGGACAATGAAGTCGAGTACTCTATTATCATGCATGGTCTAAAAGAGTTGGAAGAGTAGAAAGCCAAAGAGCAATAGGAATTGAATGCCATCCTTTAATTATTTTGCCTAATGTTATCCAGTACAAAAACCTGAACTGGTTGGAAAGCACACATGTGATCACCCTTTTCGATGACTGGGATGAAGTGCTGTGTCACGCAGAAGCAACCGGTGAATGTAACGACCCGATATTTAGTGTGGTGTTTTTAACTTAATTTATAGTATTTTTCGATAATTTTTAATTTGTAAAATATTTAAATTATCATTTGACGCACTTTACGGCAAACGTTGGTTTTTTTGGAATTTTTCAGAGTAAGTTAGCTTGTGCATTTTTTTATGATCGTGTCGCATTATTATACGAGATTATATTTTTATTTCTGTCACTCGCGGCTCGTACGCAAACGTGATACTATGTAGTGGAGTGCTGCAAAACTCACTTTTTGAAAAGAAATCAACAAATATAAATAAGCCACGCACGCATACAATCTTTTCTCATATCTTTCCCTTGTCCTTTCATAAGACTTTAGTTCACTTTCTTTTGAAGTAAATTAGTAATGTTGTTTATATATATATGTATACATCCATGCACAACAAGGGGGAACAATATAAAGACAGACCGCAATTTTCTTCTTCCTCTTTATTTTTTTATTATTCTTCCTCCACTAATGAAAAATATAGCAACCATTCAACTTTTCATTTAATAATTCCGACAACTCCTCAAATACAAAGTTTTAGCCAAAAGTGCAAACATCAATGTTGTAGCGGGGAGGTAGGACTTCATCTTTTGCTTCGGTTGTGTAACGAGCCGGATTTTTCGATGTTAATTTGAAATATTTAAATGGTTTTAGATACTGGATTTGGAAATATAATTTAGCTAGCAAGATTTTAAAACTGAAATTTTCAAGCAATTTCGTAAATTTTGGGAATCGTCGACTTAATCGAAGCATTAAAATAGCAATCCGGGGCATAATCTCATATTTCGACGAAATTAGTTCTATTGGATTTATAATAATGTATTATTATCAGATTTTAAATTTTGTAACGTTTGGATTCACTGTTTGGTCGTACGGGATAGAAACGCCTAGAAATAATTTAATTGAAATTAATTTTTATTGTCGATTTAAAAAGCTATTTTTTGGCAAGGCCGACTAGTTTTATAGTGGACTGTCCACTTTTTATTACGAACGTAATAAAATTGTTAATACAGAAGGAAGGTAGAAGCACCTTAACTATTTATAAAAGGAAAATACAGCACAGGAGTGTGATAGAGATGCCACAACTACTACAAATTAAAAAGCTATCTTCTCCATATCATCGAATTAGCTTCGAAACTTATTCCATTGTGTTTAGAATAGGGGTATAACATTGGAAACACCAAGTGGCATGCCTCGGTAGGAGTTTGAAATTTTCAGTTATATTAAATGAGATATTTTATAATAAAATAATATTATAATTGGAAAATTCAATCACGTCGTTTCCATCCTTTTCGTTCCCTACCGTGTTCAACACGGCCCCCTCTTATCAAATCGCATTCACCCCTTTTTATTCTTCCAGTTCAAAATCAACAGAAAGAAAAATTATAAAAATCATGGCCATCTTCTTTTGCTTTCCTTTGATATTTGAAATCAAAATTGAAAACTTCATATATAAAAAAGAGGAGTCAAGTGCGAATCGCCTAGGCTCGAAGACGATGGTCCAGGAGTGGGGAGCAAAGGCAATGTTTGAATGGAAGGGGAATTACGAGTTGTTCTAGGGGTAGCGCGTGAAGGGAAGTGACGATAGGCATTGGAGGTCTACAGTTTGGGGATTCAAGCGAGTCAGGGTTTGGCTTAATAGGGTAGCGATGCTTTGGGAGATGAGCACAAGTGAGGGAGACGAGGCAAGGCACGCGCGATAGCTTGGTCGCGATTGGGTTTATTAGTCGATGAGGGTATTGTTGAAGTCGCAATTCTGGATGGTCGATGGCTGAGCTGTAGTTCGTGGCGATGGTTGTTGCGACTAGGAATGAGGCGGTGGGTGTTCGAGCGACTGAGAGAGCGAGGAGTGGTGGCCAGGGTGCTCGAACTTGAGAGTGGGCATGACAGATAATTTTGAGGTGAAATTAGTTATAATTTTTTTTGGTTATGTTAAATTTTAATTTAATTGATATTAACCAGGTGTTAATGATTTTAGTTAATCTAAATAATTTTATCTAATGCTTGTAAAATGTGTATAACGTTTATATGAGGTCTAGATCTACGTATCAAGTCATGTTGAACTCGCGGCTGTAATGATCCGTAAATTTTCGATAATTAAATTTGTTAATTTAATAAGATTTTAATAATTAAATTTGAAGGAAATCAAAATTGGAGATTTAGTAATGTAAGAAATACTAAAACGAAATGTAACAATGGCAATTAAAGCTAATTATTGATAAATTGAATGAAATTACAATAAATTGAAATAATATAAATGCTATAACTTGGTTATAAAATTTAATTTGGAAATCAATTATAATTGAATGGAATTAAATGTTACATTTAGGCAAGTTAAGACAATGATTGTAAATTGTGAATGTAATAAATTAAATAGAAATGTTAATTTTATTCATAGGTTAATAATCATGTAATAAAAAGAATGAAACCAAGATAAAATAATCAATTGGGATTTAAATTTTAATTAATGTGAAAAATTGACAAAAATTCCAATATACTTGAAATATAGTAGTTGATGCAAATAAAGATGAAATCAATGTAAATTCTATCTCATAATAAAAGGATTTATTGTAAGTAAATGAGATTAAATAGTACATAAATGGAAATTAAGATGAAATTAGGAAATATTAATGTACTCAGATATAAACCAATGTTAGTTATATCCTTATCATAATAAAGACTTGAATAACAAGGTTTGAAATTTAATAAATGGATTTTTGAAATATTAATTTATAATTTCTAAATTTAATTTAATAATAATTTATTTAATTAAATGATATATAACCATTTTGGCCACTAACTAGGATTTCGACCAAACCAGTTTCATCGGACTGTAATGGAGAATTATTATATGATTTCAAGTCTTGTAACGATCGGACTTGTCGTTTGATCGTACGGACTCGAAACACCTAGAAATTTATTCAATTGAAATCAATTTGAAATAAGCTGATTTTGCATAACTTCTTCATACGATTGAATTAGGAATTAAAACATGTTCCATTGATTTTTAAATTATTAAAAACATCTATTTTGATATATGGATTGACCCATTTTCGTTCTGGAGTTGAAACGGGCTTTTTCGGGTCGTTCACCGTTCAACTTTCCAAACCAATCTAGCTCATTCTTTCTGTTTCCAGCTTTGTCTATAAATACCTCGTTATAAACCCTAGATTATTTCTTATTTCCATTGTACATACGTACATTTCTTCTCAACTCCTCATCCCAAAGGTAGAGAAACAAATTTCAGTTCAATTTCAAATCAGATTCCAAATCAAAAAAAATTTAGGCTCCTCAATACCTATCAAATTATATATGATTTGAAGCTCTCCAAGAGCGTAAATCAATTATGTAATTCGTTTCTCGATCTGGATTGCTGTGCGGCCGGAATAGGCTAGATCATTTTCGACCGTTCGTTTCGTCGTGATGGACTTCAATGGATCGTCAAATCGACGATACCATGACCGAGCGTCTCAACTCCTCAAGTGGACTGTGCATCAAGATGACGGCTGGATTTGGCATTAAAATTGGCCTAGTGTTTTAGCAAATAGGCGACGGCTGGAGATGTTCATCGCGATCGGTTCGCCTGGGGAGGGCCACGGGGGTCGTGAAGCTTGTAAGAGGTGGTGGCGAGCGTATCTGGGCCAGCGGCGGCGAGACGTAGGGCTACGACGTTTGTTTTTTGGGTGGCGGTGCTGTTTGTGCTAGGGTTTGATCAGGCGCACATGAGATAGGAGACGGTGACGTGTTCGCTCCTAGATGGTAGTTTCTTTTCTTTATTTTATTTTATTTTGCTTACATAAATTTCAATTCAAATGCTGTTACATTAATAACTTTTTCATACGAACTCGGAATCACGCGCGGTTTTCTCCTCTAGGATCGTATTGAAATTCCGGACATATGATGTATATACGTGAACTCGACTACCATGAGTTGGCATAAGGTGGATAAAACATGAGTGATTCTCGGGCCAAGTAAGTTCATTGCTCCGACCGGGCAGACTCCATTGATACTATATTCAGAATTTTGATTTATTTAGTGGCCACCCTTCGATTTTTACTCGGGAATGTGTTTCGAGGTGGACGGTGCTATGCATTACCACCGGCCCGGATGCATAATTGGTGTACCTATCCTAGCGTTGCCTAGTTGTGCCGTGTCACCTACCCTAGTACGCCTTCTATGAGCTTGTTTTGCACCATACCTAAGAAGTGCCCTCTGACGACGCCCAGTACGGGGGAGATTACGGTACTGTATAGACTATGGAAATATATAAAATGTGTTAAGGGGAATATGGGTAACGCCTTAACGCTATTTTAATACCTTTACTTTACTGTAGACATGTTATAATAACATATTGTATTACATGGTAGATAGTTTAACGGATCATTAGGAGATGTGAATTTCGAACATCTCTTAAGTTACTGCACTCACGTTAGACACTGGATAGGATATGTCAAACCCCATAAATGTCTCTGACGCCGTTACATGCATATTTACCATTGATTTAACTTACATAAGATCTTTTAGTTCTGAGTTGAGTGTTTTATCTTTTCAATTCGCTCGGGTCAGTCTGAGCATTTTAGGATTTCAAGACTTATTCCGGAGGATGAAGACGAAGATGTGTACTACTACTATTTACTATATTATTCCATTGCATCATACTATTGTAGGATCTAGATTAACCCTAGAGGGGGGGTGAATAGGGTTATAGCAAATTTTCTCGATTTAAACACAGAAACATACTGCAGAAATAAATATGCTGAAAAGTAAATCACACACAAAATTTACCCACCTTCGGCAACCCCTACCTACTGCTGCATTCCCAGATTTCTATTAGAATTAAACAGTATCCCACTTACAAACACTCTACTAGACTCACAAAACCCAACTCCTGCTCACAAACACTCTCATAGACTCGCACACCCTGCTCCGCCTATAGAGTTTCGCAAACTCGCAAACTCTTCTCCCGCCTATAGAGTTTTGCAAACTCACACACCCTGCTCACTGAACTAATTCTAACTAGACAATCTGACACTACCTACAACCTAGGTGGTGATTTACCTATTCTTTTGACTCGAAAAGAAAAACAGACTTCAAAATAAAAGCAGGAGCAAAAATTAAAATACAACTTTGAATCCTTAATTTTTTCTCAAATAAAAAATTAAGAAACCCTATTAAAATTTGACTAAAGCCCTTTAAAAATAAAACCCCCTTTTTTATAAATCATGGTCGGCCCTCTTTTATTCCTCTAGCCCGATCTTCTTTCTTTTGCTAGTTGCGGCCGATCTTCTTTCTGAAATTAGGGCTACCTGAATATGGAGGTTGCGACTGTAAATGCTAGATTCTCTTGCTCTGTTGGTCGCTCCTTCTCTGATGAACGTATGCCTGGTTTGCGTTGCTCCTCTGTTGATCGATTCTCTGATTTTCGTTGCTTGGGCCCTTTCGTAGCTGCTCCTTTGATCGAGTTCACTGTTGCGTGGCTTGCTCGTTCTCTGATTATCGAGTTCGTTGTTGATTCGGTATGTAATTTCTTTCGTTGCTAGTTTGATTGTTTGCTTTTTAACTCGATGCCGATGATGATGATTTGGGTTTGGTATTTATATGAATTCGAATACACTAATTAATTCGATACTTTCCTGAAATTCACTTTCCTGATGCACATAGCTTTCCTGATATTTTTGCGACTTGTTACTCACGGCCTTGATTTTGATGCGTTCGATACTTACTTGATTGATACGGGAACAACTTTCCCCTTTTACTTCCTGACTTTTTCAAAGATATGCACCTGACTTTTGATTTCAGTTTGATTTGTATTTTTATACTGCGTTGATTTCATGAATCATATCCACTCCACGACTCTGCATTAAGTCGATCATCACTGTTTTCATCCTTGCGAGCTTCGTCTCTGGCATTGACATTGACATTGTATCATTGTTCCTTTACCATGTTGCATTATTCACTGATGCACTCGAGTGGTTTCAAACATGTGAGTTGGTCATCATGTTGCATACAGTTTTCATTCACTTGAGTCTGCCTTGTTGAGTTCCTGTAGTTGCATTCATGTCATGTAGTTGCACACTTTGACTTCACTGAGTCTCTAGATGGTGCATTGCCACTGTGTTGCATTGTTACTGATACATGGTTGTTCTGTGCTTTGATATTGTGACAATATTGCTTCAACTTGTCACTTGAAATTGTTGACTGATGTTCACTTCACTGTTGACTTGAGTATTTGGTTCCTTACTTTTCATTGTTGCTTGGATATTGAACTTGAGATTTTTCAGTTTGCTTATGCTCTACATTGACATTATTTCTACCTAGTCTACATTTGATGTTTGTAGCTTGTGATATTTGGTATTGCATTTGATCCGGATATTGTGATATTGCTTCATTATGTTGTATACATGTCCACTGCAGGATCCATTTGTAGTTGTATTCACTTCATGTTTGCCTACATGTTGTGGTTTGGACATTTGCACTTGTACACTCCATACTTGGTCGTGCTGTAGTCTTCAAGCATGTTTCTGTTGTTGCTCTGACTTGAACTGTCCACTGCATTTACTTGGTTGTTGACACTGGTCTGCATACATGTGCTTAATTGCTGCACTGACTGGTGGATTGAACTTCATGTATCTGCTGGCTTGTTCTTGCATTGCTGCGCATACTTGTATTCATGTACACTGTCATTGCTATATTGAGATCAATGTAGTTTTCATTGTGTTGAACTGAGCTGAATATCATGGTGTTTATTTGGTTTTGTATCTCAACCCTTTGTTGTTTGGTTGATGTGCATGTCACTGACTTGCTTTCTGTCTCATTTCCATGTCTTGAACTTGACTGTTTGGTTTCTTGTTGCTGTTGATTTTTGGAATTTCACTTGAGTTGAATCCAGTTTCAAAAACTCGGGTTTGACCTTGTGCTCGTGTCGTGATTTTAAATATATTGCATGTGAGTTGAACCCAGCTTTTCATTTGGGTTTGACCTGTGCTCACCTGTCCCTGTAGCATTATCAAGTGTATATCGATGTGCACGGCCTTGTGGCATGTACAGTGATACACTGTGCATGTCACACTGTTCGTGTGTGATGAATTCAAATGTGAATAATGACGAACAACCCAAATACCTGAGGCAAATAATATTTCAAAAAATCATATTTCATTTTATATTGCAAAAATATTTCTTTTTCAATTTTACTGCGTTAGTGAATATTTTTGCAGATTGCTCAGATGCTGGATTCAAACTGGAATGCAGTTGAAGACAAAATACGAGTGTGAGTGATATGTAGTGAGGTTATCTGTACATATGAAATCGTGATGTATTCAAAATTGTATATGTATAGTGAGAGCTTGAAATTGTACTATTCAAGATTGTAATAAATATTTGTTTGAATAAAATTTCTGTTTGAATTCAAATTCTGTGCGATTTATTTTACTCAACAAATATTTATTTAATCTATGAAAACTAAAATAGTACATTAACAAATACATTTAAATGAATGTATACATGTTTATTATCATCAAACAAAAATCATATAAGCGCTAAGCGCATATTCCACAACTATTCCACTGCATTATTATTTATTTATCTTTAATATGTGTAATCCTGATACTATGTTGTATAAGTATAATCAAATGTTTTTGTAAACAGCTTCATGAACTATTATTTGATTATTATATTTTGTCATTCCGCTGTGAGATTTTATTTTGTTTCTTTCTCTTTTTTTTCACCCCAATAATAATCTGCCCTTCTGTATGGTTTGAGACGGCATGTGTTTCTGCTTAAACTGTCCAAAAAGGCGGGATTTACAGTTGGTACCAAAGCTTTGGTTTAGCAATAACCTTAGCTTTATGTGATCTGACTCTTTACTAATATGGTAGTAATACCCTATGATGAGTCGCTGAGAGTATATATATGGGAGAGCATATTTGTTGGTGTTACAAAAGGTTTTATATTGTGTTAATTTGTTCTGTTTTATATTTAATAATTCTGGTTGGTGCATAGAACGCTATGACATCGATAGAGATTTCTAAACACTTAGTAGGACAGACTGACACAATATTGTTTTGAATATAGGTGAATGAAATAATTTTGCCTATTATATTTTGTATATAAAATATTAAATTTTATAAATGATATATTTGGTTGTAATATATTTGTTTGTTAGGTAGTGAAATTTATAAATATTGTTTGAAAATAAAATTTTGGTAAATAAATAAATATAAGTTGGAAATTTTAGAACTTAAGTTTTGGGATTTTGAAAATTTCTTTCAAAGAATTTTGGAATATAATAATATTATTTATAAGTATTTTCTGATGTATATATTTCAATATAATTTGAAAGAAATGTTTTCAATGAATTTCGGAAAGGGAATAAGTTCTGTACTCCCCTCTATGTCATTGGAAAATAATTTCGGTGATGAGTGCATGCATCATCGACATTCATTTTAGAGTTTCAATGTGGGAAGGACACTATAGTAGTTTACTATAGATTTAGTTTGATAGACAAATATAAATTTCAAATTGTTTTAAATATAATTGGATATATAAGTTGTAAGTATATACATCTACCTATTATTTTAAATGATTAGAAATGGAACTCGATATTAGTTCTTAAATTTCTATAAACTAGAGATTTCAATTATTGTAATGGAACAAAATTTTAACTATTTAATAATTGAAACTTCTAAATGAAAATAAGAAATTAAGTGCTAAGTTATAAATGAAATATACAAGAATTGAAAACTTATAACCTATAAATCAAAAGAATGAAATTTGAAGGATATGATTATTGAAAATTTTGCTAATTAAAGTAAGTAAGTAAAACTTGTATAACTTTCAATTACATTCTTAAAGGCATATATAACTTACCAAATATTGGAAGTTGTATTGCTTAATAAGAAAATGTAATAGGATATTATATAAGTAAAACTTAAAGTAATGAAAGTATTCAATGAATTTTTTTTTAAATAAGAATTTGATGTTGTAGTTGTTATAAACTTAAGTTACGATTGAAATGTTATTAAATAAAATGTGATAGAAAGTAGGTATTGTAAGTAGATGATTATAAACTTACGTAAATAAATTGATATGTTAAGTAATTGAATCGAACATGAAAACTATAAACAAATGAATGAAAATTGAATTTTTATAAGGAATAAATCTAAACTAATAAAATGATCATTGAGAGATGGAATTAACTTACGTAAGAAATGAATGAAATGAAGATAAGAAATGGACATTATATGGACAAATGAAAATGAATTTTTGTAAGTAATAAATGAAATAAACACTAAATGAATAAATAAAGAAAAATGAATTTGTAAATAAATGAATGTAAATAAATGAAAATTTATGTAATAAATGAATGAATGGGAATTGAACTTTTATAAGCAATTGATGTAAAATTAAGAAATAAATGTAAATTTAAGAAATGAGTCATTATATAAATGATATGAAAAGAAATAGGTTAACATAAACGTAAATAATGTTTGGAACTTGTTGTTGTTTTGGTCTATGAGTTGTTTGAGCAAGGATACTTCTAATTTTTTGGATATATGAATAATCTGTTGAGTTTTATCTAAGACTGTTGAGTAAATGATATACTTAGTAGTTTATTAGTCATTCTATGCAATTTAAAAGTGTCTTAACCCAAACCAGCTATTTGTTTTGGTTATATGGATGGATAATTGATTTGTATTGATTCATATGATGATTGTATGTTGTGGTTGTAAGTGATAGTTGTTTTATATTGATTTGTTCGTTAGTGGATGAAATAATGTTAAATATTTCATTTTATATAACTATTAACTCTTTTTTATTATATAAGTGAAATACAGGTTATGGAAGCAATTGTTACAGCTTTTGGTTCCATAAAATAAGCGTTATTTGTCGGACAAATAGGTACATTTTTGGATTACGGTTTTCTAGCGATAATTATATTATTTTCTCACTGTTAGGTTATATTATTTTGAAAATTTTGATACATATTATTATTATTGATATTATTATCGAGCCTCTCCGTACAAAGGAGACTTTATCGAAATTTTTCATAAATTTTTGACTTAACAATTTTTCTGAAATGTTTCCAAGCTTTTGTTAACTTGAAAATAAAAGATTTAATCGTTTATAAATTTACATTTTTTTTAAATTATTTAATTTTGTGAATTTTTTTTTTATAAATTTAATATTTTGAATACGATATATTGATTGCTTAATTCTTCTTTTCCCTTTTTTTTCCTTTTCGGGGACGAAAAGTTTTAAGTGAGGGAGAGTGTAACGACCCGTAAATTTTCGATAATTAAATTTTTTAATTTAATGAGATTTTGATAATTTAATTAGAAAGAAATAAAAATTGGAGATTTAGTAATGTAATAAATACTAAAATGAAATGCAACAATGGTAAATAAAGCTAATTATTGATAAATTAAATTAAATTACAATAAATTAAAATAATGTAAATGCTATAACTTGGCTATAAAATTTAATTTGGAAATCAATTGTAACTGAATGGAATTAAATGTTACATTTAGGTGGGTTAAGACAATGACTGTAAATTGTGAATGTAATAAATTAAATAGAAATGTTAATTTTATTCATAGGGTAATAATTCATGTAATAAAAGAATGAAACCAAGATAAAATAATTAATTGAGATTTAAATTTTAATTAATGTGGAAAATTGACAAAAATTCCAATATAATTGAAATATAGTAGTTGATACAAATAAAGATGAAACCAATGTAAATTCTATCTCATAATGAATGGATTTATTGTAAGTAAATGAAATTTAGTACGTAAATGGAAATTAAGATGAAATTGGGAAATATTAATGTATTCAGATATAAACCAATGTTAATTATATCATTATCATAATAAAGACTTGAATAACAAGGTTTGAAATTTAATAGATGGATTTTTGGAATATTAATTTATAATTTCTAAATTTAATTCAATAATAATTTATTTAATTAACTGAAATATAGCCATTTTGGCCACTGACTCGGATTTCAATGAAACTAGTTTCATCGGATCCGTGACGGTAAATTATTAAAGGGTTTCAAATTTCGTAACGATCGGACTTGTAGTTTGATCGTACGGACTCGAAATGCCTAGAAATTTACTCAATTGAAATCAATTTAAAATAAGATGATTTTTGCATAACTTCTTCATACGATGGAATTACGACTTGAAACCTATTCCATTGATTTTTAAATTATCAAAAACATCTATTTTGATATATGGGATGATCCATTTTCGTTCCATAGTTGAAACGTGCTTTTTCGGGTCATTCACCGTTCAACTTTCTAAACCAATCTAGCCCATTCTTTCTGTTTTCAGCTTTGTCTATAAATACCTCGTTATAAACCCTATTATTTCTATTATTTGCACATACATTTCTTCTCAACTCCTCATCCCAATGACAGACAAACAAATTCCAGTTCAATTTCAAATCAGATTCCAAATAAAAAAATTCAAACTTCTCAATACCTATCAAATTATATATCGATTTGAAGCTCTCGAAGAGCGCAAGTCAATTATGTGATTCGTTTCTCGATCTTGATAGCCGTGTGACTGAAACTAGCTCGATCATTTTCGATCATTCGTTTCGTTGTGATGGACTTCAATGGATCGTCAAATCGACGATACCACGGCATAGAGGAGATCGAGCGTGACTCATCAGAGTGGTTTGTGCATCAAAATGACGGTTGGATTTGGCGTTAAAATTCACCTAGGGTTTTAGCAAATAGGCGGGGGCTAGAGATGTTCATCACGATCAGTTGCCTGAGGAGTGCCGTGTGGGTCGTAAAGCTTGTAGGAGCTGGTGGCGTGCATATCTGGGCCAGCTGCGGTGAGACATGGGGCTGCGACGTTCATTTTTTGGGCGGCGGCACTATTTGTGCTAGGGTTTGATCGAGCATGCATGAGATAGGAGATGGTGACGTGTTCGCTCCTGAATGGTAATTTATTTTCTTTATTTTATTTTATTTTATTTAGCTTATATAAATTTCAATTCAAATGCTATAACATCAATAACTTTTGCATACGAACTCGGATTCACGCACGATATTCTTCGCTAGGATCGTATTGAAATTCTGACGCTGTTTGAATTTTGGGTTTAAATTGGATTTAAATTCAAAGGTGAGTATTTTAACCCACTCACAACTTTTAAAATTTCTTATGTCTGTTAAATTTAATTTATGATGTGATTAGGAATTTATTTATGACTTTTTGGTATATTTTGAATCATTATGTCAGTTAATTCAAATTTATTTGAATTAAATCATTATTTATTTATTATTGAATATAAATTGCCAGTTAAATACATGTTATTGATTATCAGTTCTATATTGACATTTATTGATTTATTTGGATGATTATTGTGATGGATGTTGATTATTTATATTGGTTGAATGGATGTTTTATTTTATATCGTTATAAACTACAAGTTTGTTATGGATTTCATTGTTAACTTCGGGATTGCGGTTTGAAGTGATATATAACCATAAATTTTTTAATTGCGGATTGAAATTTTAAATATTTGTATCACTTGACCCTAGGGTGGAGATTTATATACGCATACTGGATTGGTTAAATTAAATGATTTTAAAATCCTCAATTTTTTTGAACGTAATTAAATGATATTTTGAAATGGAAATTTGATTTATATAAATTGAAGTGTTATTGGAAATCAATTTTAGTGTTGAAATGTGTTATCCCATTTTTTGGTCAAAACTAGGATATCCATGTTGTGTGCGTTTCCACCACGACCGGAGCAAAAAGAAGCAAGCAAGCATACATAAGTCAAGGGTTTCACTCAAAGTTCACATATAAAAGTTTATTCGGCGCTCCAACACTCAAGCCCATTCGGCGTCTACAACATATGGTTCATTCGGTAATCATCACCAGAGTCATTCGGCATATCTAGAATAAGGCTTCATTCGGCAGCGTCATCCGGCATTCCCAATGCCAAAGTACATTCGGTATTCATTCATTCGGCAGTATGAAGCAGAGCCTCATTCGGCATTTAGAGTTCCGGATCTCATTCGGCCAAACATGCCTCCAAACTCACCACCGAACCAAGCTCCACCGGTCCACTCCTTTCCTACCACCGAACCATCCCCTGCCTATCACTACCGAGCCATGCTATCACCGGACCAAACCCACCATCACCGGTCCAAAATCCACTGAACCATCTCATCCTTCATCCTCCTACCAAACCCAAGCTCCACCGGGCCACTCCTTTCCTACCACCGAACCAGGTGACCACCGAACCGAAGCTTCTCCATCCTTCTCTCCAAGCATAGCCGAACCAAGGAATGCCGAACCAAAGTTGCCAGTCCAGATTGCTTCAGCCCAAGCCCACCAGCAGTTATAAACATCCAAGACCCCTGCCCCCAGCCTCACTCTATAAATAGAGGGGCAGGGGTACAACAATGGCGGACAAGTTTGAGAGCTCAAGCCTGGAAGGAACTCTCAAACAACTTTAGATACTTGTAATCAAAGCTTTGTACTTGTAATCTAAAGAAAAAAGGAGAATAACATATAAAGTGGACGTAGGCATGTTCTGGCCGAACCACTATAAATCTGTGTGTCTTTTACAGTTTAGTCCCTGCTTTTTATATATTTGCATAAATCACCCAAATCACTAAATACAACATAAAATCAACCAACTCATACGACTTTGGGTGTTTGCGGCCATTTTTTACGCAAACAAAATGTGAATTGGTTTAAAATGGGATTTGATTTAAGAAATTAATTGGAAGTTTAAAATTAAATGTTTTCGTCAATGAAATTCTATCGAAATTGAGTTATTGAGTTTGTTTGAAAATAACTTTGAAATATTTTGAAATTGGAGTAATCTATATTGATATTTTGAAAATGGATTGGAATGATATGAAATTCGATAGTTTATTGAAATTTGGTTTGTCAATTTGGAAATTTGAAATGGTCTAAATATGTTGAAATGAAATGAATAGTTTAATTTGATATTAATTTCAAACTCATATTTTAATATAAACTGTTTTAAAAATATATTATTTTAAAATTTTCTAATTATTAAGATTTTCAAATTTATTAAACTATTTAACTAATATTAACTGTATGAATTACTTTAATTTATTTTAAACCAATTTAATTAATTTTAAACTAGTTAAACCATTTTAATTTATTTTAAACCTAATTAATCTATTTTAAAGCTATTTAATACATTTTAATTATATTTAATCTATTTTAAATCTACATTAATTATTTATAACTATTTAAACTATTTTCTTCCATATTTCAAACCAAGTAAAATGGATGGGTTTATATTCAAATTTCTTGATTTTTAAAAGTGAATATGGTTAATGATGTCATAGCCTAAGTTGAGATTTAAAAGTTATAACTAATTAAAAATGATTATTTTGGAGTAAGGATTTTTCTTATTTTGGAGGTATGATTTTTGAAAGAAATCAGGATTTAGGAAACGATAATGATTTGAAAGTGGTATGATTTTTGAAAGAAATCAGGATTTTGGAAACGATAATGATTTGAAAGTGGTATAGTTTTGAGAGTATGATATTTTGATATAAATTGTGAATTTGACATTGAAAGGAAATAAAAACTACCGAACTATGATTTCAAAGGTGAATATGATTTTGAAAGTAAGTAATGATTTCGAAAGTGCTATGGTTTGAATTGAATATGAAATTTTGATATCAATTATGAAATAATTTTGAAGATGTAAAAGAACCATCCTGTGTGTAATAAGCGATTGGTTGTCAAAGAGACCGGGATCAGATGTTGTCATACTCTCTGCCATACCGAAAACCACTTTGACAAATATGTACGCGGTAGAGATTCCAGAATAAAGTAGGATGGTGGCGACGATCCTATATGAGGTATATAAGTGGACCTGACTCCCGTGAGTTGGTGTAAGGTGGCTAAAACATGAGTGATTCTCGGGCCAAGGGTGGTCATTTCTCCGATCAGGCACACTCCATCGATACTATATTCTGACTTTTGATTTATTTGTTAGCCACCCTTCGATTTTTACTCGAGAGTGTGTTTCGAGGTGGGAGGCAGTAGCTGCTATGCATAACCACCAGCCCGGATGTGTAATTGGTATATCTACCCTGGCATTTCCTAGTTGTGCCATGTCACCTACCCTAGCGCGCTTTCTGTGAGTTTGTTTTGTACCATATCTATGGAGTACCCTTTGACAACGCCCAGTGCGGGGGAGATTACGATACTGTATAGACCATGCGAATATATAAAATGTGTTAAGGGGGATATAGATAATGCCTTAACGCTATTTTAATACGTTTACTTTACTGTAGACATATTATATAGCGTATTTTACTACATAGTAGATAGTTTAACGGATCCTTAGGAGATGTGAATCCCAAACATCTCTTAAGTTACCACACTCACGTTAGGCACCGGACGGGAGATTTCAAACCCCGTAAACATCTTTGACACCGTCACATGCATATTTACCGTTGATTAAACTTACATAAGATTTTTTAGTTCTGACTAGAGTATTTTGTATTCTCAATTTGCTCTGGTCAGCCTGAGCATTTTAGGAATTGAAGACTTATTTTGGAGGATGAAGACGAAGATGTGTACTACTACTATTTACTATATTATTCCACTGCATCATACTATTCCGTTGCATTATTATTTATATATCTCTGATATGCGTAACCCTGATATTATCTTGTATAAGTATAATCAAATGTTTTTCTAAACAGCTTCATGAACTATTATTTGATTATTATATTTTGTCATTACGCATGAGATTCTATTTTTTTTCATTTCTTTCTCTTTTTCTTGTTCACCCAATAAAAATTCACCCTTTTACATGGTTTGAGATGGCAAGTGTGTCTGCTTAAACTGTCCAAAAAGACGGGATGTTACAGCGGTAGAAATACTTCACAGTGGAATAAATTGAAATTGGACTGATCAGCAACTTAAAAATCAAGGTGAGAAATTTTCACCCATTTGGATTACCGAATTTAATCTGTAATAATTCAAATCAATTATTGGATGCGTGGTTGTACTTATAAACCAGTTTGGATGTTTTATATACATATATATAGTAGTATATATTGGTAGTTGGATATATTTCCCGCCTATTAGAGCGGATGAGACCCTATGCATCCCACATAATCGCAGATGACCCTATATTACCGTGATATCCCTCCTTGAAGCGGGATTGGTATTTTATGTTATCAAACATATATAGTTGCAGGAAACAGGTTGAAGGGATCCAACTAGATTCCTCAAAAATGTTGAATTTATTTTCATATATAGTGATATATGTTATGTTCGAAAAATTGTGATAGATTATAGTGTGATTTGAATTTATTAGATGTTATGTTAGCAGTGGCTTAGATTTTGGAATTTTATAATACCATAAATATATATTTCGAATTTGAAACAAATTAAAAAGGAAATTTGGAACTAAATATAAAATTGGTTATACTGGATCTTATATAAGATTTCTAAATTACTAAATGGAAGTAGAATTGGATTAGGTTGATTTTGGAATGTGGTTTGGATTATTTAAGAAATTGAATTATAAACGGAGTTTGTAACGACCCGTAAATTTTAATGGTTTTAATAACATAAATAATTGAATTTTTGAGAAATTTTAAATAATTGAATTTTGAAATAAAAATTTGATATTTGGAATACGTCTACTTAAACATAGAAAATGAAAATTTTTCATCTTAAAATATGGAAGTTTTTCTGGGTAATTTTATTTAAACTTAAATCAGTCAATATTTGATTGTAACATCCTGATATTTTTTTCCATTCGCATCCGCGCATGTTGAACTTGAATTTCTCAAAATATCAGATTGCTAATGTATATTTGGCAAAATTCAGCATATACAGTAAATAAAATAATCACAGAATTACAAACACAGAGTAATATAACAATAATCAGCGGAAGCAAAAGAATAATAGTTCATGAAGCTACTATATATATATAACGGAGTTAAACAAGATACAATAGGAGTGTCGAATACATAGAAGTCTCAATACAATAGTCAAATAACAAAAATATGAATATATCACTGGAATCAACTGAATAACTGAAAGCTGAATATATGTAGATGGATCTCCAAGCAAAGCTCCAACTCCAAAAATGAGTCTCAAATGCTGTGACACTTAGTCTGACCCAAGCATAAAGCAAATACAATATACTAGAGTCAGGATTAACAATCTTATATCAATAAATCCAACTCAAGTGAAATATCAACTGAAATACAAGCAACTTAAAGGATGTTTGGGATACTCATCCCCTAAGGATCCGTGGAACTATCTATTATGTAATATAATATGCTATTATAATATGTCTATAGTAAAGTAAACTATTAAAATAGCGTTAAGGCGTTACCTATATCCCCATTAACACATTTTATATATTCCCATAGTTTGTACAGTACCGCAACTTCCCGTAAACTGGGCTTATCAGAGGGAACTCCATAAGTATGGTACGAAACAAAGTCGTAGTGGCCTCGATAAGGAAGGTGACACGGCACAATTAGGCAAAGCCAGAGTATATATACCAATTACACTTCTGGGCTGGTGGTAACGCATAGCCGCAACTACCACCCACCTCGCTCCACACTCCTAAATAAAAGATGCGCACCAAATCAATCACAAAGAAATAGAATGACAATCGTAGAAATGTGTCCGATCGGAGGAGGTACCTCACTTGGCCCGTCGATTGCTCCTATTTTAGCCACCTTAAGCTAACTCACGGGAGTCGGGTCCACGTATATACCTCAAGTAGGATTGTCGCCACCATCCTACTTCATTCAAGAATCTCTACCACGTAGACGGTTGTTAAAGTGGTTTTCGACTTTGGTAGAGAGTATGACAGTAGCTGATCCCGGTCTCTTTAATAAACAAACGTTATTATAACACCACAGTCATTTCAAAATAGTTTATGCTTCAAAACCAAAATATCATATCATTTCAAAAACCATATCGGTACAAAATTATTATTCACTTCAAATATATCTATTTCAAAAATCATAGCACTTTCAAAGTTATAACACTTTCAAATGACAAAACTTCAAATTATAACACTTTGGAAATCATAATACTTTAATATCATAATACTTTGAAATCATAACACTTTGAAACATAACTTCCCACTCAAACCATTTGGATAAAAAAAGTATATATATAATAAAATAGTTTATAAATAAAATAGTTTATATGCTAAATAGTTTGTATATAAAATAGTTATAAGTTAAATCGTTTATATAAAATAAAATACTTAGAATATCAAAATAGTTTATATTACAAATTGTTTTATATTAAAAATAGTTTATATTAAAAATGATTTATATTAAACAGTTTATATTAAAATAATTTATAAAGTAAAATATATAAATAGTTTTAGATATAATTTAAAAATACTTTATATAATTAAATAGCTTCCTCGAGTTTCAAAAATCAATTCAAATTAATACGAGTTCCAAAATTCAAATTTAATTCAATTACAATTCATCGGTTTCAATTCAACTTAGTTTCTCAATAAACCATTTCAATTTTATCGATTTCTAATACAGATTTGTACCACAAAATAAACCATTTCAATTTCAATGTAATTCAAAGCTTTATATATTCAATATTTCAAAACTCAATTTGATATTTTATATATATCTTAATTTAACTTCATTATTATTTAGTTTCGAAATATTCACTTAATAAATTCTATATCATTTAAATGAAGTCTCATATTACAAATAAATTAAATATTTCCTTCAACTTATTTAAACTTGAAATATTCATTTAATCACCTTAAATAAATTCAAGGTATAAAGTTATATCCTTTAAAAATCTCGAATTCAATAAGTTTCAAATCAATTTAATTAAACAAAATTCTTGATTAAATACAATTTCAAATAAATTGAAATTTATCTTTGTAACCTTAACTTATCAACATCATTACAAAAATCTATTTTAAATATAAATTTAAATAAATACTTAAACATATTATATATCAATTGAATCAAACTTTATCAAATTACATATTATTATTAAACTTATTTTGTATTAAAACTAATTTATACATATTTTAAAATAGTAAAATTATGAATAAATTCTTAAATTTATGATTTCAAAACTAACTTATAATTTAATTGTTTTTAAACATATAATTTTAAAACATCAAGAATTTAACTATATATAAAATAACATTTATATGTAATATTAAAATCAGTATTTATATAAAACCATATATATATACCAACGGTGTCTGTATATAATTCTCTATCCTATGGTCAAGTGATACGATTATCTATCATTTCAATTCGCAATTTAAATATCTATGGGTATATATCATTTCACTCGGCAATCCCAAATTCAATTCAATGAAAATTTCATGGGTTTATCATTTCAGCCCATAAAGATTTCCTCCTATTCTACAAATCCATTGAGTATGTATCATTTCAACCCATAGGGAATTCTATACTGACAGGGAACTTGCAGAGTGATAACAGATATGATAATAACATAAATATCAATAACAGGCTTATATCATCAATAACAGATAAAATATAAATAACATATCATGGTGTCAGACGTCATGGGTGAAAAGTTATAGAAAATGGCATGTATATATTAATTAACTAGTTAGCAACAACATATTTCATTTGTCGTTTCAAATGAAATGAAATTAAATAAATATAAGAACGTTAACCGTGAGTGATTGCTCATCTTTTGAGGCTAGAGAGAATAAACAATGAAGTTGAGTTACGAAATGCAAGCACGACTTCCAAGGTAAAGCTAGATTGGCATGAATTTGACGACAAAGCTAATAAATGGGAAGCGATGAAACAATAAGAATCAACTTGATATGAGCTGAACTAAATATACGTGTATATATATATATATATATATATTTCAAAAAAAAATCAATTTGAAATGTATAGTTAAAATAATATATATGTATTTATATTTCAAATCAACAGTTAAATCCCAAAACGTACTATATCTATATAAAATTGAAAACCAAGTTCACACACACACACACACACACACACACATATATATATAACCAAATGCATATACACATATATACAAATTTACACACATGTTATAATTAAAAGTTAATATTGTTTAACATACCTTTAAAACCATACTACAATAATATATACACTACAGACCTCTATATATATATAAACATATATACTTATACACATAATCAATACTTACGTATATATACGCTTATTAAAATGCAAGGTATTTATATATATTTTATATTATTATTCACTGCAAAATATCAACGTAACTTTATACATAAAACCTATATATACTGTAGAATTTTAGAAATCTGTAGATACATAAACTAAAATATTATAATTTATATACATCTAGCACTAAATAAGCTTTATTAAATGAACTTTACATGCGATCATACCTTATGATATATTACTGTAAACACTTATATACTAAAACGAACAGATGGGATTATAAACTATGAATATATAATATATATATATATATATAATATGATATAAGATACAGTAGAAAGATATATAACTAGTTATATACGGCAGAAGTAAGAAGACATAATATATATCAGTATACTCGTAACAAAGATTTGAATAGTCACATTAACATTTACATATACCATTCTAATAAAACACATAGCAAGCATACATACTAACAATATAACAAAACTGTTTATATTGACTTTGAAAAAATAAAAATACATGAAATAAAACCTTTATAATATATATATAGCAGATCCTATATTCCTTAAATATAGACAATATATACATGAAAAGCCAACTCATATATTCTCATATATATATATACACACACAATATAAAACAAAGTAGGTACATATATATACAGTACATCATACATGATATATGTATTTGCAGATTGACTAGTTAAACTATTATGTATAAAAATTTATAATCTGGCATATATAACTTATGAAAACAGTGTGTGTGTGTGTGTGTGTGTATATAATACTATGACTAACATATGAGAAATTACTTGTATAACTTATAAACCGCTGAAAATATATATATAATACTTCTTATCATAACACTCTTATATAAGATATACACTGACATATCAAATAACAGAATATATAACATATATAATATATATTACCTATATATACCAAGAAGATGCATACAGGCTCAGCCAATAGAAAAGAAGGGAAAGCATGGTAATGAGGAGGAGGTCGATGCAGTCACGGTGGTGTTTGCGGCGAATTGTGGTGAGAAGGGGTTGTGTTGGTTGGAAACTTTGGTTTGTCGATGCTCGGCTGGAGGATGGCCGATGGGAAGATGCGGCAAGAGAAAAAGGAGGTGTAGGGAGAGGAGTAGCCGAAGTTGAAGGAAGGAAAGGCGGAGATGCGTGCATTCGCTGGCCAGCGTTGGAAAAGGTGTTCAGTGGCTCGCATGAAGTGTTCGGTGAACTGGTGGCTGTTGGCTTCGGTGCAGGGCAATGGGAGGAGGTCGGAAGGTTAGAGGCAATAGAAGATGCATGCGGGTTGACGGTGATGCGCAAGCAAAAGTGAGAGAAGGATGAGTGTGTTATGTTCTTTGGGAAGCAAGTACCATCCATTATAAGTGTCATTTTTAATTTGTTTACAACAAATAAAACGAAAAGATACGAGAAACGAATATGACGAACAGGTAAGAATATTAAAGGTCAGAGGTTACTTTTGGGAATAGAAAATGGAAAATGGCTGAAAGGTTATGGGAAGACAAAAAGGTACAAAACCGGCATCGATATGGTTACCATTTTCGTGGATTCCGATGCATAGCTGACATCAAGACACAGAATTGAATATACCGCAGAGATCAGCACGACGAGACGATCAAAATGGTAAACTGACATCAGTGGTACGACCATCCTATTAACAAATCGGCAATCGGTACCAAAAAATGCTACTAGTTTACTGAAAATAAGATAAACGAGGTTAGAGAAGTCTAAATTTGAAGAAATGAAATAGGCCATTTCACTCGAAAGATGACTTACCAATTTATTATATAAAAATATTCAGGTTTGGAAAATATTTATTATCATCAAATATTAACTAATTTAAATTTAAATAAAATTATACAATGAAATAAACTTCCATGTTATCTGCCGAAATTTACCATATACTATGCTTAAGTAAACGTATTCCAAATATCAAATTTTTATTTCTAAATTCAATTATTTAGAATTTCACAAAATTTCAGTTAATTACATTATTTTAAAATCATTAAAATATCCGGGTTGTTACACTCTCCCCCTCAAAACTTTTCGTCCCTGAAAAGGAATGAGGTCGGAGAATGGAAACAACCAGAAAGAAATATTGATTTGAAAAGAAAAATAAAACAATTTATTCATGACCATATAAATTTCCTTTATTTTTAAGTTTGTTTATATTCAATTTATTGATTTCACTTAAGTTAATTTTACTTATAATTCAATCTTAACTATTCTAAAATTCATATTTATTTACTCACTATCTTATTATTCTATTTAACTCTATTAACATTTTTTTATAATTATAAATTAAGTATATTGACACTCTCAAATTTATTAATAAATCTCATTAATATCATTTTAAATTGCATGTTATTCAATTAGATATTCAACTTTTGAAAAATTTAGGTAAGTTATATATATTGGAATGTAATTGAATATTATATAAATAAAAATTTTCCAATTCAATTATTTCAAGTTTAAATATTTATTCTAAAATTTTGGCTTCATTCATAACGGAAATCGTCCTTTAACAAAAATTTGAGAATTAAAATTTCGGTTTCACTTCAAGCTATTTAGAGATAAGTGTATACATACATACATACATACATACATACATATATATATATATATATATATATTATATATCAAATCAAATCTAAAATCATATACTTTTATATATTATACATTGAGTCGTACTTAATAAAAAAATCAAATCAAATTCATTTTCCAAAAGAAAAGTGTAGCAAAGCTACTAAGAGATCTCTCCACTCTAAAACTCGAAAATGGAAGTCGATGACGCTGTAGTCATCACCGAAATTATTTTCTAGCGACAAAAGAGGAGAATACTGATTTGAAACCTTTAACATCCATTAGAAATGATTTCTATTCGAAAATACTTTAAATAATACACATTCTAAAATTTTAAAACCAAAGTTTGTAATCACCGAAAATTAAATTCCCAAATTCTTAACTTAAATTCATTTGGTTCCAAATCAATTTATAACCATGCTTATATTTTTATTTATTTATAATGTGGTAATAGTCAATGATTTACAGAATAATAAATTAAAATCAAATATTATCAATTCCGTTAACTAATTTATTTAGCTATTAAATTTCAGAAAAAATCTTATACTTATATTTATAGTCATACAAAGTTTATGTTTCACTTACCAAATTTCAAAACAATATTGTTTCAGTTTGCTCTGTTCAAGTGTTTTGGAATTCCTATCGATAGCGTTGATCAGACGAATCGATCGAAACCCCAAATCCACATAAACAACTCAAACAACACACTATAAAACAATTTGTATAAATTACAAATACACTCCCTCACTCGCCGATTCAAGGATGGATTTCAAAACAAAGAGATCCACATTCAAGGGGACCCTAATCAATTAGAATTCTAACTAGAAGATAAACTCGATAGGGAGATAAATAGATTACAAAGAGAGAAAAGAATGGATAGACTTGTATAAATCGCGGGTGACTGGTCAACCATGACTTCAAAACTAAGATCGATGCGGAATTCTAAGATAATTCGACATCCGATCACAAGAGAGAACTCAAACATATCAAGAGATAACAACATCCAAAGCGAGGATACAAAAATCTTCAGTGGATCAATGCTCGTTGTAAAGGAGTTTTACCCCTTTACAAATCATTTAGTGGAGCTATGGGATGCTCCAGAATCAAGAAAATACGAATAGGGAGAGACTAGAATAAATTTCAAAATGAATGGGAGAGTTCTGAAATTCAAAGGAAACTGAGTCAAAGAGGAAGGAATTCAACTCGAACGAGGGCGATTCTATAATTAAATTTACTTTATATGTTAAATTTTCCCTAAACCAAATCTCTGATACCACATGTAACATCCCGATATTTCTTGTCATTCGCATCCGCACATGTCGGACTTGAATTGTTCAAAATATCAGATTGTTAATTTTTATTTGGTAAAACTCAACATATATAGTAAATAAAATAATCACAAAATCACAAATACAGAGTAAAAAACAATAAGCGACGGAAAAAAAAGAATAGTAGTTCATAAAGCTACTACAAATATAACAGTAAACAAGATAAAATAAGAGTCTTGTATACATAGAATTCTCAATACAATAGTCAAATAACAAAAATCTAAATATATCATTGGAGTCAACTGAATAACTGAAAGCTGAATAGATGTAGACGGATCTCCAAGCGAAGCTGCAACTCCAAAGATGAGTCTCAAATGTTGTGACACTCAGTCTGACACGAGCATAAAGCAAACACAAATACTCGAGTCAGGATTAACATTCTTATATCAATTAATCCAATTTAAGTGAAATATCAATTGAAATACAAGTAACTTAAAGGATGTTTGGGATACTCATCCTCTAAGCATCCATGGAACTATCTACAATGTAGTACAATATGCTATTATAATATGTCTATAATAAAGTCAACTATGAGTATAGCATTAAGACGTTACCCATATCCCCATTGACACAATTTATATATTCACATAGTCTATACAGTACTGTAACTTCCCATAAACTAGGCTTATCAGAGGGCACTCCATAGGTATGGTACAAAACAAACTCGTAGTGGTCTTGATAAGGTAGGTGACACGGTACAGCTAGGCATTGTCAGAATAGATATACCAATTACACTTCCGGTCTGGTGGTAACGCATAGCCGCAACTACCGCCCACCTTGGTCCACACTCCTAAATCAAAGGTGCGCACCAAATCAATCCCAAGGTAATAGAATGGCAATCGAAGAAATGTGTTCGATCGGAGGTGCTACCTCACTTGGCCCGTCGATTACTCCTATTTTAGCCACCTTAAGCTAACTCACGGGAGTCAGGTCCACGTATATACCTCATATAGGATCGTCGCCACCATCCTACTTCCTTTTTAAATCTCCACCGCATGCACGACTGTTAAAGTGGTTTTCGACATTGGCAGAGAGTATAATAATAACCAATCCC
This sequence comes from Allium cepa, assembly GCA_030765085.1. NCBI lineage: Eukaryota > Viridiplantae > Streptophyta > Magnoliopsida > Asparagales > Amaryllidaceae > Allium > Allium cepa. The sequence continues at coordinate 381,241,149 of CM060932.1, forward strand.
GGTCTCTTTAACAACCAAATGTTATTATAAGACTACGGACATTTCAAAATAGTTTATGCTTCAAAACCAAAATATCATATCATTTCAAAAACAATATCGATACGAAATCATTCTTCACTTCAAATATATCCATTTTCAAAATCATAGAAGTCTCAAAGTTATAACACTTTCAAATGACAAAACTTCAAAATTATAACACGATGGAAATCATAATACTTTAAAATCATAGTACCTTAAACATAACTTCCCACTCAGACCATTTAGATATAGAAAAATAGTATATATATATATAATAAAATAGTTTGTAAGCAAAATAATTTATATGCTAAATAGTTTGTATATAAAATAGTTATAAGTTAAATAGTTTATATAAAAATAATAATTAGAATATTAAAATAGTTTATATTACAAATAGTTTTACATTAAAAATGATTTATATTAAATAGTTTATATTACAATAATTTATAAAGCAAAATATATAAATAGTTTTAGATATAATTTAAAAATACTTTATATAACAAAATAGGTTCCCCGAATTTCGCAGATCAATTCAAATTAACACAAGCTCCAAAATTCAAATTTATTTAATCTCAATTCATCAACTTCAATCCAATTCAGTTTCTTAATAAACCATTTCTTAATTTTATCGATTTCAAATACAGTTTTGAACCATAAAATAAACCATTTCAACTTCAATATAATTCAAAGATATATATTCAATATTTCAAAACTGAATTTGATAATTTCATATATATCTTAATTTAACTTCATTATTATTTAGTTTTGAAATATTCACTTAATAAATCCAATATCATTTAAATAAAACCTTACATTACAAATAAATTAAATATTTCCTTCAATTTATTTAAACTTGAAATATTCATTTAATCACCTTAAATAAAATCAAGTTATAAAATCATATCCTTTAAAAATATCAAATTCAATAAGTTTCAAATCGATTTAATTAAATAAAATTCTTGATTAAATACAATTTCAAATAAATTCAAATTTATCTTCCCAACCTTAACTTATTTTATACTAAAACTAATTTATACATATTTTGAAATAGTAAAATCATGAGTAAATTCTTAAATTTATAATTTCAAAACTAATTTATAATTTAAAAATTTTCAAAACATATAATTTTAAAAAATCAAGAATTTAACTGTATATAAAATAACATTTATATATAATATTAAAATCGGTATTTACATAAAACCATATATTTATCATTTTAAACATTGGAAATCATTTTAATATATATATATATATATAGACCAACGGTCTCTGTATATAAATCATTATCCCATGGTCAAGTGATACGGATATTTATTAACTCAATCTGCAATTTAAATATCTACGGGTATATATCATTTCAATTCGCAGTCCCAAATTCAATTCAATGAAAATAGCTTGGATTTATCATTTCAGCCCATAACGATTTCCTCATATTCTACAGATCGTTCGAGTATGTATCATTTCAACCAATAGGGTTCTATACTAACAGGGGACTTGCAGAGTGATAATAGATATGATAGTAACATAACATATAAATAACAGGCATATATCATCAGTAACAGATAAAATACAAGTAACATATCATGGTGTCAGACGTCACAGGCGAACAGTTACAGAAAATGGCATATACATATATACATATATACATACATACATATATATATATATATATATATATATATGTATCGGTTAAAAAGCTAGCAACAACATATTTCAATTGTCGTTTCAAATGAAGTCAAATTAAATAAATATAAGAACGTTAATCGTGAGTGATTTCTCACCTTTCGAGGCTAGAGAGGATGGACAATGAAGTTAAGTTACAAAATGCAAGCACGACTTCCAAAGTAAAGCTAGATTGACACGAATTTGACGACAAAACTTATAAATAGGAATTGATGAAACAATAAGAATCAGCTTGATACGAGTTTAACTAAATATATGTGTATATATATATATTTTATTCAAAAAACCAATTTAAAACGTATAGTTCGAATAATATGTATGTATTTATTTTTCAAATCAATAGTAAATCCCAAAATGTACTAAATCTATATAAAATTGAAAACCAAGTTCATATATATATAACCAAATGCATATACACATATATACAAACTTACATACATGTTATAATTAAAAGTTAATATTGTTTAACAAACCTTTAAAACCATACTACAATAACATATACACTACAAACATATATATATATATATATATATATAAACATATATACTTATACACATAACCAACACTTATATATACACGCTTACTGAAATGCAAGGTACTTATATATATTATATATTATTATTCACTCTAAATATCATCATAACTTTATACATAAAATCTATATATACTGTAGAATTTCAGAAATCTGTACATACATAAACTAAAATATTATAACTTATATACATGCAACATTAAATAAGCTTTATTAAATGAACTTTACATGCGATCATACCTTGTGATATATTACCGTAAACATTTATATACTAAAACAAGCAGACATGATTGTAAACTTTGAATATATAATATATATAAAATAATGATATAAGATATAGTAGAAAGATATATATATATATATATATATATATATATAGCTAGTTATATACGGCAGAAGTAAGAGGACAAAATATATATCTATATATTCGTAACAAAGATTTGAATAGTCACATTAACATATACATATACCATTCTAATAAAATATACAGCAAGCATATATACTAACAATATAACAAAACATTCTATATCGACTTTGAAAAAAAAATCAAAATATATGAAATAAAACCTTTATAATACATATATAGAGAGAGCAAATCCTATATTCCTTAAATATAGACAATATATACTTGAAAAGCCAACTCATATATTCTTATATATATACACACACAATATAAAACAAAGTAGCTACATATATATATAGTACATCATACATGATATATGTATTTGCAAATTGACTAAGCTAAACTATTATGTATAAAAATTTATATAATCTAGCATATATAACTTATGAAAACAGAGTAAATATATATATAATACTACAACAAACATATGAGAAACTACTTGTATAACTTATAAACCATTGAAAACATTTATAAAATACTTCTTATTATAACACTTTTATATAAGATATACACTGACATATATATATATATATATATATATATATATATATATATATATTACCTATACATACCAGAAAGATGCACATAGGCTCAGCCAACAGAAAAGAAGGGAATGCACGGTAATGAAAAGGAAGCTGATGCGATCATGGTGGTGTTTGCGGCGAAGTGTGGTGCGAAGGGGTTGCGTGGGTTGGAAACTTGGGTTTGCCGATGCTCAGCTGGAGGGTGGGGTGATGGGAAGATGTGGCAAGGGAAAAAGGAGGTGTGGGGGTGAGGAGCAGCCGAAGTTGAAGGAAGGAAAGGCGGAGATGCATGCGCTCGCTGGCCAGTGTTGGAAAATGTGGTCAGTGGCTCACGTGAAGGGTTCGGTGAACAGGTGGCCGTTGGCTTCGGTGTAGGGTTATGGGAGGAGGTTTGAAGGTTGGAGCTGATGGAAGATGCGCGAGGGTTGAAGATGACGCGCAAGCAAAAGTGAGAGGAGGATGAGCGTGTTGTGTTCTCTGGCAAGCAAGTAGCAGCCATTATAAGTGTCGTTTTTAATTTGTTTATAGCAAATAAAACGAAAATACAAGCAAAAAAATATGATGAATAGGTAAGAATAGTAAGGTCAGAGGTTACTTTTGGGAATAGAAAAGGAAAATGGCTAAAAGGTCATGGGAAGACAAAAACGTACAAAACCGGCATCGATACGGTTACCGTTTTCACGGATTCCGCTGCGTACCGGACTTCAAAACACGGAATTGAATATACCACAGAGATCAGCACGGTGAGACGATCAAAATTGTATACCGATATCAGTGGTACGACCATTCTATAAAAAATCGACAATCGGTACTGAAAATGTTGCTAATTTACTGAAAATAAGATAAACAGGGCTAGAGAAATCCAAATTTGAAGAAACGAAATATGTCATCTCACTCAGAAGATGATTTACAAATTTATATAAAAATATTCAGGTTTGAAATTTTTTATATTATCATCAAATATTAACTGATTTATACTTAAATAAAATTATACAACAAAATAAACTTCCATATTATCTGATGAAAGTTTACCATTTTCTATGCTTAAGTAGACGTATTTCAAATATCAAATTTTTATTTCAAAATCCAATTATTTAAAATTTCACAAAATTTCAGTTAAATACGTTATTTTAAAATCGTTAAAATATCCGGGTTGTTACATTAATGATAATGAAATATTTTTCAAACCTGAATATTTTTATATAATAAATTTGTAAATCATCTTTTGAGTGAGTCGACATATTTCGTTTCATCAATTTTGGACTACTATTGCTCCGTTCATCTTATTTTTGGCGTTTTAGCAGCATTTTCAGTATCGATTATCGACTTTTAATAGGATGGTCATATTGCTGATATCCATGTACCGTTTTGACCGTCTCATCGTGTTGATCTCCACAGTATATACATTTGTGTGTTTCGGAGTCTGGGAGATGACGATATCTACGGAACGAATAACTCTTTCGGTTCTGCATTCGAGCCTTTTTGTTTTCCTGCATCCCTTCGTTATCCACCGTGTATTACGAACAGTCATTGTGTTAACAATAACTTACTGAATTACATGCTTGACCTTTGGTTATCCCACTACTTCATTTTATTTGTTGGTTCTTTCCGCATTCCCATCTTCTTTTCGTTTTAACTTCTAAAAAAATTGTTTTGTACAAATACGACTCATTTTTTCTCTCATCAACGCTTGGACCTCACTACACCGTCTGCCTATCTCCTCCCATGCAATCACCCGAACCCCACATCATTGACGCGAAGCCACCCCATTAGCCACCCTCCACCGAAATTCCTCCCCTTGACCCGCCACACCAAGCTCCTCTGCCTGTGCCGACTTCCGCCCCCTGCTCCTCTCTGCCACCGTGCTTATCCTTTTCTCCTCATTTGCCGCATCAGCTTTCTTGTTTTGTTGATGTTTCTTATTTGAATATATATTTTGATGCCTGCGTGTTTATATATATAGGTATGTTTGTGTACATATATATATATTTCTTACAAGCTTTGTTTGGATACAATACGAATATAAGTTTATAAAGGGTACAGTTTATATCTGTAGGCCGTATTTTATATATATATATACATATATATATATATACATATATATATACACACACACATATATAGTTTTAACATATACGCATAGTGTATATATATTAGCTTATATATGAAGCCTATTTCTCATATGGATATAAGTTAATATAGGATTATATATATACATATAAGGTTGTTTAAATCCTGTTAACTATATATAAGTTATTATAGGTTTTGTTGTTTATATGTAATTGTAGAGGGGTTTATATATATATATATATATATATATATATATATATATATATATATATATATATATATGCATGTGCTTGGTTTCCAAATTATATATATATATATATATATGTACTAGCGTAAATCGCATGCATGTGCATTTATGAAAATATTTCATTTTTATTTAATAAAAATTTGATTGACAGATGTGTACTGTAAATGCAAAAACTTTGGTGATCACAATCTTCTATTTCAAACATTTTATTGGTTGCAAGTTCACAGTGCAATTCTGTTAATTGGTAGTTGAAAAGTAAACGACGATTGACATTGTAAATGGATCATAAGATTCTATTAACGGTGAAGAATATTTTTAAAATTTTAAAAAGACACCGTGAAAAATGTATTCATTGAATTTTCTATATTGATAGCATATATAGATAGATTTTTATTGTAAATGTCAATGTAAAATTTTACAATATCATCCACGGGATAAAGCTGAACTGACAAAATAAAGAAAAGATCATCAAATGACGCAATATAAATATACTGATGTTTTAATATTCGCGATGATCGGCTGCAATTAAATGCCATTATTAACCTCTTGGCTTTACTTCCGCTATGAACCCTTTCTTAGCGAAAAGATTCTTGATATTTTATTTTATTAAAATAATGTTTAGACATAGAGTAATTAAATCTAAGTAAAACAATTGGTATATGCTGCTTAGGCACCAAGCACAACCGGTCAACGCAGCACACATCTCATATTCCATTGATCGAGATGCCAATTTTACAAACTGACGTAAGGACGCTGTATTTATCATGTATTTACGAGAGTAACAGATGCAGTGGAAATCGTATGAGCGTAGACCTGTAAACGGAAAGCAAGGGCATTTTTGGAATTTCAAAAGGACACCGAATAAATTAGTTCAATGAATTTTCTTTAGTAGTAGTAGAGATGTGACATAAAATTGATGTATATATATGTTTGAAAGAATACTTTGGGTTGCATTTTGTTATTTTATATACATACAGGTTACAAAGTTTACATATATAGCTGTATGTTAAATACAGAAGCTTTTGAACCGTGTGTGTATATATAATCTTTGTTTACAGTGCTTATTACCAGCTGTGTGAATATTGCATAATATTTTAAAAGGAATATATATGTATTATTTATATATATATATATATATATAGACCTGTTAAATGGATTTTGAATACTAGCTTTAATATATATATAACAAATTATATATATTGGTTATGTATATAATATGTTAATTTATTTACTCAAGTTATACAGTTATACATATAAAGCAGTTTATATACTATAAGTATATGAAAGTTGTATATAAGATATTTGTATGTACATATATAGATTTCGTATGTCAGTATATATGAATTTTATAATATGTTATTGCATATATAAGTTCACATCAGTTTTACAGAAATATACAAGTCATAGTTTTGAATGTATAAGTGATTTGGTATATCAGTTTGGAAATATAGTTTGAATTTGTTTATAACTGTTTCTATATTTAAATATGTGGTAATAACTGTTATATGTTGAGGCATTGTACGTATGTATATTGTCAAAATGATTTCGAATATAATATATATAAGTCTGTTCCTTTGAATAAGCGTATATAAGTAATGATTTTTTTTATATAACATGTATATAAAGATTTTATTCTGTGTTTTTAATTTAATATTGGTTTAAGGAAATAATATTTCAATATTAAATAAATATGAAGTTAAATTTGAAATATAAATAAATTTATCAAATTGAGTTATTGTAAATGTTTGAATATTTAAAGCTTTGAAATCTATTGAAATCGAAATGCTTATTTTGTAGTTCAAATCTATATTTGAAATCGATATAAAATGGTTTATTGAGATTTGAATTGTATTGAAATGGAAAAACTGAGATTTTATTTAAATAGGATTTTGGAATTCGAGTTAATTTGAATCGACTTGTGGAATTGAAGGAAACTATTGTTATTATATAAAGTATTTTAAAATATATTTAAACTATTTTTAATATTTTACTACATAAATCATTTTAATATACACTATTTTAACTTATAACTATTTTTAATACTAACCATTTTATTTTATAAACTATTTTATTTTATAAATTATTTTATTTAATAAACTTTTTTAAATACTTTTTTATATCTAAACTTTTTGAGTAGATAGTGTTATGATTTTTGGAAATGGTATATTTTAAGTGAGAATGATATTGAATTGATATGGTTTTGAAATGATATGATATTTTGGTTTTTAAGAAAAACCTATTTGAAATGAAAGACCACGGTGTTATAATAACGATTGGTTGTTAAAGAGACCGGGATCGATTATTGTCATACTCTCTGCCAATACAGAAAACCACTTTAACAACTGTGTACGCGGTGAAGATTCCAGAATGAAGTAGGATGGTGGTGATGATCCTATATAAGGTATATGCGTGGACCTGACTCCCATGAGTTAGCTTAAGGTGGCTAAAATAGGAGAAATTGACGGGCCAACTGTGGTCATTCCTCCGATCGAGCACATTCCTTCGATACTATATTCTGACTTTGTGATTTATTTGGTGGTCACCCTTGATTTTGATTTGGGAGTGTGTTTCGAGATGGGTGGTAGTATCTGCTAGGCGTTACCACCAGCCCGAAAGTGTAATTCATATATCCATCATGGCATTGTCTAGTTGTGTCGTGTCTCCTACCATATCGAGCCCACTACGAGTTTGTTTTGTACCATACCTATGGAGTGCCCTCTGATCGGTTCAGTTTACGGGAAGTTACAGTACTGTATAGACTATGGGAATATATAAAAATGTGTTAAGGGGGATATGGGTAACGCCTTAACGCTATTTTGATAGTTTACTTTACTATGGACATATTATAATAGCGTATATTACTACATAGTAGATAGTTCCATGGATCCTCGGAGGATGGTTATCCAAAACATCATTTAAGTTACTTGTATTTCAGTTGATATTTCACTCGAGTTGGATTTATTGATATAAGAATGTTAATCCTGACTCGAGTGTTTTGTGTTTTGCTTTATGCTTGGGTCAGACTGAGTGTAACAACATTTGAGACTCACCTTTGGAGTTGGGGCTTCGCTTGGAGATCCATCTATATCTATTTAGCTTTTATTTATTCAGTTGACTCCGATGATATATGCAGATTTTGTTATTTGACTATTATATTGAGTCTTCTATGTACTCGAGACTTATGTTGTATCTTGTTTTACTCTGTTATATATATATATATATATATATATATATATAGTAGCTTCATGAAATACTATTCTTTTATTTCCGCTGCTTATTGTTATATTACTCTATGTCTGTGATTCTGTGATTGATTTATTTGCTGTATATGCTAAGTTTTTCCAAATATAAATTAACAATCTGTTATTTTGAGCAATTCAAGTCTGACATGTGTGGATGAGAATGGTTGAAAATTTTGGGATGTTACAGTTGGTATCAAAGCTTTGGTTTAGGCAAAACTTAGCATATAGAGTAAATTTAATTACAGAATTACCTTCATTTGAGTTTGAATCCCTTCCTCTTTAATTCGGATTTCTTTCGAACTTCAAAACTTTCCCTCCGTTCTGAAATCCATTTTGTCTCTCCCTATTCCTGTTCTCTTGATTACGGAGTATCCCATAACTGCACTTCGATTGATTTCTATAATAAATCGGCGGTCCTGCCAATCTCTGAATGATTTGTAAAGGGGTGAAACTCCTTTACAACAGCATTGATTCACCGAAGATTTCTATATCCTCGGTTTAAATACTACTATCTATGGTTATGCCCTTATGTTCTTTATTAGACGACCAGGGTAAATTCTCTTGTGATCGAATGTTGATTTGCTATAGAATTCTGCATCGATCTTATTCTTGAAGTCACGGTTGACTGGTTAAGGTTGCCCGCGATTTATGTAAGTCTATCCATCCTTTCTATTTTGTAATTTAATTATCTCATTTTCGTTTCAAGCCCATCCTCTAGTTAGAATTATATTTGATTAGGGTTTCCTTGAAATTGGATCTCTATTCATGTTTTGAAATTCATTCTTGTGTTAACGTGTGAAGGAGTGTATTTGTAGTTAACATTAAATTGTTTCATATTGTGTTGTTTGAGTTGTTAATGTTGATTTTGGTTTCTATCAGTTCGTCTGATCAACGCTATCGATAGGAATTTCAAAACACTTGAATGGAGCAAACTGACACAATAAATCTTATATGATTATATTATATAGGTATCAATTTTTCTAAAATAAAATTGTTAAATGAATTGGTTGTTGGGAATGATAATATTTCATTTATCGTTTTCAAACCATTACTATTGCTACATGATAAATAAATGGAATTATAATTACAATTTGATTGGAATTTAAATGGATCTAAATTAAGAATTTGAAAATTAAATTTCCGGTACTTTAGAAAATTTGGTTTTCAAAATTTTAGGCTTTATTATTTTAAAGAATTTTGAATAGAAATCGTTTTCATAGAATTTGAAAGTTTTAAATCAGTACTCTTCTCTTTTGTCGCTAGAAAATAATTTCGGTGATGATGCCCACATCATCGACAATCATTTTTGAGTTTCAAAGAAGAGAGACCAATTCGTATATTTGCTACATTTTTGTTTGGAAAATGAATTTGATTTGAATTTCTTAAGTGTGACTTGATTTATAATGTATATATAGTATATATTTATAGATTTGGTTTGATATATATCGAATATATACATGTATACATTTATCTCTAAAGGTTTGAAGTGAAATCGGAAATAACTCTTAAATTTATGTTAAAGGATGATTTCAATTATAAATGAAGCCAAAAATTTGAATAAATATTCAAACCTGAAATAATTGAAATAGATTTTTTTTAATTGTATAATACTCAATTGCATTCTAATATAACTTACCTAAATTCTTCAGAATTTGAATATGTAATTAAATAAAATACAATGTAAAATGATACTAATGGAATTTATAAATAAATTGTGTAACTATAATAAGTGTCAATATACTTAATATATGTGAAAACAGATATTAAGTGGAATAAATCTAATAATAATTTGGGAAAAAGAAGAATTAAATTTGTTGAATAAAGTATGATTATAATAAATGGTTATAAAAATTAATGATTATAGAAAATGTTAATTGAGATAATTGAATATTAACTTAAGTGAAATCAAATGAATTAAACCGAATTGTTGAATATAAACCAATATAAAATTTAAATTTATATGGTTTAAATTAATTGTTCTCTTTTGAATTTCAATCTATTTTCTTTTTGATTGTCTCTATTCTCCAATCTCCTTCCTTTTCGGGGACGAAAAATTTGGGTGGAGGAGGGTGTAACGACCTATAAAATTTAATGGATTTAATAACTTAAATAACTGAATTTTTGTGGAAATTTAAATAATCAACTTTTGAAATAAAAATGTTATATTTAGAATACGTCTACTTAAACATAGCAAATGGTAAATTTTCATCTGAAAATATGGAAGTTTTTTTGTGTAATTTTATTTAAATTTAAATCAGTCAATATTTAATGATAATGAAATATTTTCCAAACCTAAATATTTCTATACAATAAATTTTTAAATCATCTTCCGAGTGAGACATCATATTTCGTTTCGTCAAATTTGGAATACTATTGCTCCGTTCATCTTATTTTTGGCATTTTAACAGCATCTTCGGTACCGATTATCGGCTTTTAATAGGATGGTCGTATTGCTGATATCTGCATACCATTTTGATCATTTCGTCATGCTGATCTCCATAGTGTATTCGTTTGTGTGTGTCGGAGTCCAAGAAACGACGAAATCTACTGAACGATTAACTCTATCGGTTCTGCATTTGAGCCTTTTTGTTTTCCTGTGTCCCTTCGTTATCCACTATATATTACCAACAACCATTGTTTTAATAATAACATATTGAATTTCGTGCTTGACCTTTAGTAATCCAACAACTTCATTTTATCTGCTTGTTCTTTCCCCCTTCCCATCTTCTTTTCGTTTTAACTTCTAAAAAAAATTTGTGTTATACAACTGCTACTCGTTTTTCTTCCATCAACGCCTGGACCTTACTACACCGTCTGCTTATCTCCACTTATGCAATCACCCGAACCCCACGTCATTGACGCGATGCCACCCCATGGCCACCCTCCACCGAAATTTGTAACGACCCGTAAATTTTGATGGTTTTAATAATATATTTAATTGGAAATTTATGAAATTTTAAATAGTAATATTTTGAAATAAAAATTTAATATTTGAAATACGTCTACTTTAACATAGTAAATAGTAAATTTTCATCTGATAATACGAGAGTTTATTTTTTTATGCAATTTCAATTTCAATTTAAATCGGTTAATATTTAATGAAAATAAAATATCTTCCAAACCAGAATATTTTATACAACAAATTTATAAATCATCTTCTGAGTGAGACGTCACATTTCGTTTCATCAAATTTTGAAAATTATTGCTCCGTTCATCTTACTTCTATGTGACGACCCAGAAATTTTTAACATTTAAAATGGAATATTTAATTGATTTTAAATATTTGGAAGTTTAACTTGAATTTCAAATATAAATATGAATTTGGCAATTAAATTATTGAATTTGATTTATTAATGATGGGTAAAAATTTGAATTTTCAATTTTTAGCTTATTAAAAATAATCTGATGGCTTAGAAAATTTATGTTGATAATACTGAGGTTAATGGAAGCTTCAGAATTTGATTTGGAAATACTTTATTCAGTTTTGAAATTATATTCGTTTAAAGCGATGTTTAAAAATAGTCTTCCGAGGCACAATCTCGGATTTCGACGAAACTAGTTCCAATGGATCTGTAAAATTGTATTATTATCGGATTTCAATTTTCGTCGCATTTGGAGTTGTTGTGTGGCTGTACGATAAGCAAACATGCTAAATTTAAATCGAAAGTTCGATATTTTAACTGGTCCAAAAAGCTATCTTCTCCATACGATCGAATTAGGACTCGAAACCTTTCCCATTGCGTTCGCAATAGAGGTTTAACATTGTAAACGCCTAGCGGCACACCTCGATAGAAGGTCAAGTTTTTAAGTTGCATTTATCGAAACGGCTCGAATTTGAATTTAAATTGAATATTTATATTAGTCAACTGCAGTTGAAATTATTTCACATCAGAGCGTTTTCGTTTCACCTCAAATCACCGTAGCCTTCTTTTGCATGCCACCTCCTTTTCAAAAATCACGTATGTTCCTTACCCTTCAGAATGAAGTCGAACGAAATCAAGAAAAAATTATATCTCGAGCCTATCTTCCTTTAATGGCCGAGCATCTTTCCTATAAAATTCAAATCAAAAGAAAACTACAGTTCAAAATTAAAGGGCCGATCGAACAAAAATCTTCTTTCGTTCAAAGATCAAAATAATGGGCGCGACTTCAATTTCAAAATCGCAATCCCTTTTCTTTTCCTTCTTCATAATTCAGTTCGAAATAAAAAATGGCCGAAGATTGGAGAACCCAATTCGAAATCGTTGAAACAAGAATCATAGAATCAGCAAACTCAAATGCAGAGAGAGGCTCGCGCACGAAGGGATAAAGTCTGAGTGGGTTCGCGATGTAATTAGGGTTCGGCGATGCATCTGGGTTTCGAGCAGTCGATGGATTTTAAGGGGAGGAGGTGCTCTTGTGAATGGTTTGCCAGGAGGCGACGTCGAGGTGGAAGAAGCTCGTAGCTTGATTTTCGCAGGCGAGCGGTCGAGCAGTTGTAGTGATGTCTTGTCGACAACTAGATGGGTTATGGGATTGTCGAGCATTACTGGGGTGGCTCTTCGTTCGATCATCTTTCTGGTTAGGGTTAGGGCGAAATTGGGGGCAGTAAGGTGAATTCCTATCTCGGTTTAAAAATTCTATGTATATAAAAATTTAATATATGGTAAATAATTAGCTATATATATAGGCAGTGAGATATATATATGTTGATAGAGATTCTATTTTCATTTAAAATTTAATATATATATATATATATAGGAAAACAGAAAAATATTTTTGTTAAAGAAAAGATTTAGTTTTAAATCTAACTTTTAACTAAATAAATTTATTAAAAGGAATTGGTTTAAATTTAAAAATATTAGTTTAAATAATCATTAGTCAATTAAAAATAATTTAGTAATAAGTGATTGTTTGATTTGTTCCAATATTAATAAAATTGTTTAAATGTTTATACAAGGTCTAAAACTATGGAGAAAACAAGCTGGAATGAAAATGGAATTGCAAAATAAAAGCAAGGTGAGAACTTCTCACTCAAAATTTGTTGCTTGGTTAATTTTAAATGAATAGATTTAAATTGGTTGATTGTGTGCTTGGATTGATGATTGTTATCAATTGAATTAAAATAGACCCTATGCGCCGCATAATAGCGGATGATATTATATAAATCCCATATACCGCGATATTCCATCTCGAAGTGGAATGGGTATCTAATTGTTGTGCTAACATCTGTGGATGCAGGGAAACATGTTGGAGGGATCCAACTGGATTCCTCAAACATTTGATTTTGTTTCATATAGTGTGTGTTTATTTATTTATAATCTGTGCATGATTATATTGTGATTTAAATTGTTGAGGGCTATAATTTAGCCGAATATATTTTTGGTATCGTAGGATACCAGAAATAGATAAAATTGGATTTTTGAAATTTAATAGAGAATTTATAATAAATTAATTTTAGAAAATTGAATAAATTTAAAAGAAGGAATTTGTTTCAAAAGATAATAAATTTGGTGTTAGAAATAAATTTGAGAATCAATTTGAAAGTTGATTTGGTGTTGAAAGTGAATATTTGGGAATCGATTTGAAAATCGTATATCTATTGATACTTGATATTATGCTAATGTGTCATAAAAAAATTCAAGTCCAAACTTATTTTTAAATAAAATAAATAGATAGGATATAACTATTTAAATATTCAATTTCTAAAACCAATATCAATTAAATCTTTAAATCATTACTTCCATAATTAATTAAATAAACCATTACTTTAAAGATTTACAAAATAACTTAAAGGAACTAATTTCTCCAAAATATTCTTTTAAAACCAACCCGAGAACTTTTAATTTATATTTCAAAAGCTATTTTACAAACATTCTCGGCTTTTCAGGGAAAATACACCTTCCTTTTCTGAATGGATCATTTTTAATCAATTAATAAATCCTTCTGGATTTATTTTAAATTTACGTTACAAATCCATAAATTTCTTTCCACACTTTCAAAAATAAAACAATATTTATTTTTAAAACAAATTTCCCTTTCTTTTATAAAATTTCCATTGTGAATTTTAATTTTTTTTCATAACTAATATTTAAGAAAGTGTTTCAAAATACTTTTATTTTAAATATCTCTAAGTATATTTTGGATAAGCATTTTAAATTATTTTAAAATATTTGAACTCGGCAGATTTTCAGTGGGAGTGAGTAAATATACGGAAATGTTTTCCGCGTAAGGAAAAATGATTTGAAATTGTTTTCAAAGTATTGAACTGCGAAAAGTGATTTGAAATTTGTTTTCAAATAGTCAAAGTGCTAAAATTTTATCTTGCGAAGATTTTTTTTTTGAAAATAAATAATTAGGAAAAATTATTTAAATCTTGGTGATTGTTGTGAATGTTGATTGATAGTTAAATAACCGACTATCAATATTAGCCTTTTAATGGCATTTGAATTGCGATGCGACCGGGGGTTCGGATTCCAAGTGGATATACGGAAACCACATCGGACCTTTGTGATTGTGATGGATCTTTTATTTAAAAGATTAAAGTGGAAAATTGTTGTGATTTATTTGAAATCCGTTGAACACTTATTTTTAAAAAAAAATTAAGTGCTCATTATTCAGACTAGCCGGGAGAGGACTTTGTGTCATAAAACCCATTCCGAATAATGATACGACGAAATGAGATTGCATTTGAAGATGGTGTTGAAGACCGAGTATTTTCAAAAACGAAAGGATTACCTGTCGAATGTCTCTACACCAGGTTGCTCCGGTATAGAGATTTTATCACTCTTTGTGATGAGGATTCCGGATGTGATTAGTGAATATCCGGATTTGCAAGGGCTTCTTTAAAAGTGCCTTCGGTTCCGTTTGATCCCGGAACGGACATGTAGGGATGTGTGTCTGACGTTACACTTTGAAATGTAAAGCTGGTTTCTATCAAATACATTTCTGTTGGTGGCGGAGAATTTATTCTCTTATCTTAACACCCTTCTATAAGACGTACGAGCTCAGAGGTTATGTAGTTGATGAATACTAGTGATACATTCCCAATTTGGTAATGTGGCATACGAATTGCTGTTGATCATTTGTTGATCGAAGCATGACTTTGTGAAAAAGTGTAGCTTTATGGACGAGACCTCGTCGGACCTCACAACCCGAAAATGGTCAAAACAGGAAGGATGCGGCAAGGTTATTTGGAGGTAGCACCCCCTGAGGGTATGTCATTTCCTTCTGGAAAAGGGTAATATCATGGCATGGAGCCCAGATATTTTACCTATGTTGATGCTACAAATTTATTATATTGTGGTTGTTGCTTTGTGGTTGAGGATCCTCGGATAAAGGTCGCAAACGTCCGGGGAATGTCATATTCGTGTCGTAGTTACCTAGTTACAGAGGCAACCCGGCCTTGTGTTGGCAGAGAGCTGGTTAAGTTCTCGGGACGTCCCTCCAGAGGCGTACCCATGTGGCAATAGGAAGTTCCTTAGCCTGAGCATTTTTTAAAAATCCAAAGAAACAATACGCGCTCTATACGGTTTTGGTTGTATAACCTGCCATGAAATGTGGTGGTAACCTGCTATGAACATGGTAGCTATAGTAGGCATACAATAATGGTTATACGCTGGCTAAGATTAATATTATACTTTCGAAATATTTTCTGCACTATGCACTAATAATAATAATATCAAAGGATTTTGCGTATCAAGCATGTTTGACTATCATAAGGAGAAATCTCCTCCAATTCTGCGTTTGCATTGTGTGTGTGGCGGGAGGCCTTATGCTAGTTTCATTTTCCAAAAAGCATAGCGGATTTCTTTTCTTTTCTTTATGAAAATAACTATTTTTAAGATCTCACACCAGTCCCATGACTGAACTTGAGTTTATTGTTCCCTTTCTAAACTCTGGGTGCCTACAATTTTTCCACACGGGCAGCCTAGACTCAGGTTATCATTTTTATGGAGCGAAGTCAAAAAAGAGATGCCGTGGAGATCAGGAGCAAGCTGGATGGCGAAGCGTATCACTAGTATATGTTATATTCTTTTCCGCTGTTTGTTGTTGTAACACTCTGATAATGTAATGTGATGTAATGTAACAATTAATATAGTTCTTTGTTTTAAAGATGTTCATTTAGCTATTATATTTGTTCCGCTGTGAAATGTGAGATTCTGTTATTGTTTCTGTTCTTCTTCTATCTTATTCTTATTTAACCCTAACAGTTCAGTTTTTCGGCATTCGACTGTGTGGCACTTGATACAGTGGACGCATTAATGCTGACTTTTGGGCGTTGAAAAATCGGTTCGTTACATTTTGGTATCAGAGCAATTGGTTAAGCGACAACCTTGGCTCTGGTGGGAATTACTCATTAGAGATAGAGTCGGTAGTACTCTAGAATGAGTTTGAGTGTATTAACAGATATGACCACGTATTTGTTAGTGAATACAAAATTGTTTTATATTATGATGATTGGTTTGTTGAGTGGTATATGGATTCTGGTCGGTATAGTCCGTACAACTCTCGATAGGAATCTCTAAACACTTGTACAGAACAATTCGACACGATATTGTTTTAAAATCGGGTAAATGAAATAAGTTTACCCAAATTATTTTTGTATGTAAAAAGAAATGATTCCCATAAATTATATAGTATATGGTTGCTCGTTTGTTAGGAATTGATAATATTAATTTATTATCATTGATTATTGAATAAGAAGTTGAAATCATAACTTAAAGCTAAGGAAATAAAATCACATACAAATGGAATTTGAGAATGTAAATTGTAAATGTGATTTATAATTTGAAATGGAATTCCAGAAAAATGTTTTGAACAAAAATAAAAAAATAAAATAAAATTGCAAGGCTTTGAAAAGTTTTGGAAAAGATTGGAGATTTGGAAAAAAAATTAAATTCTTTTTAGTTTGAAAATGAATTCCAAAGATTTGGAAAAAATGTTTTCGAAGGGATAAAAGTTCTAAACTCTTTTCGGTCGCTGGAAAATAACTTCGGTGATGACTACAGCATCATCGATGTTCATTTTCGAGTTTCCAAAAGAGGAATTGCTGCCAAATTATTTAAAATTTAAGGTTGTTTGGAAAACTGGGTTTGGTTTTGGAAATTCAAAAGATAATTCGAATTGATTTCAAAAATGGTTCTAAAATGTTGGAAAGACTCTGGAATCTGATAAAAATAGTTTGATTTTGGAAATAATTGATTCCAAAGGTGATTTTGAAATGTTGAGATTTTGTTTAAAACTCAGGAAGATTTATCAAAAGTGTTTATGAGTTGATAATTTATATAATTTGAATTTTGGTAAGAATGAACTTAACTTAAAGGATTGAGTTAAATAAAAGTAAATGTGGAAACAAATAAGTTGGAAGGAAAATTTAATTCAAGTGGAACTAAAAAAAATGAAAATTGAATAAAAGAAAAAAAATGGGTTGAGATAAAATGAATTGGAATTTGTAATGAATTAATAAATGAAACTAATTTAAAATAGTGATATGAATCAGTTGTGAATGAAAGATAGTTGATATAATTCAATATTCAGAAGGTAAATTGATTCCAAATTAAATTGAAAGTGTAAATTGAATTCAAATGAAATTGAAAATGCAAAATTGAAAGATAATGGATATATAACTTCAATAGTGAAGTAAAAATGGTATAAGAAGTAAGTATTCAAGCTTTTGTAAAGAAATGTGCAAAAATGATTTTTGAATGTTGAAATTGGACATTATGGATATCATGATATACAGGTGTGTTAAAGATAAAGGATAAATTGGATTTTGATTCTTAAGATAACTTAAATTGCTCGACAAAAAGGTATGTATTTAAATTTCTATATGAAATTTGATGATTTTCTTATCTAGCCAGTTGGCGTTTTGTTTTCTTTTTGAAATCTAGGGGCCTGTGGTGTCATTTTGTAGTCGTATCGAGCTAGCCGCGCAAAGGAGATGCTGGTGAATTTTTTTGAAAATATAGAGAGTTAGAAAATTTTGAGAAATTTTGAAAGTTTAAAATTTGAATTTAAATTTGAATTATCGAGAAAACAATGTTGTTTGGAAACTATGGAAGATCTTCAAAAGTTAGTAGAAGTGAATGAGTCTTAAATAAAAGGATTTATTTTGGCAAGTTGATAAAACTATTTGGTTTTGGAAAGATGGCGAATGGGTTAAGGATCATTCTTCTTAACTAGTGATTTCGGGACGAAATTCTTTTAAGAGGGGAAGGATGTGATGACCCGGAAATATATAACATTTGAAAAGGAATATTTGATTTATTTTAAATATTTGGAGGTTAGTTTAACTTGAATTTCGAATATAAATATGAATTTGGCAATTAAATTATTGAATTGATTTATTAATGATGGGTAAAAATTTGAATTTCAATTTTTAGCTTGTTAAAAATAATTTGATGGCCGAGAAAATTTACGTTGATAATACTGAGGTTAATGGAAGCTTCAGAATTTGATATGGAAATACTTTGTTTAGTTTTGAAATTATATTGTTTAAAGCGATGTTTAAAAATAGCCTTCCGAGGCACAATCTCGGATTTCTATGAAACCAGTTCCATTGGATCCATAAAATTGTTTTATTATTGGATTTCAATTTTCATAGCATTTGGAGTTGTTGTATGGCCGTACGATAAGCAAACACACTAAATTTAAATCGAAAGTTCGATATTTTAACTGGTCCAAAAAGCTATCTTCGCATACGATCGAATTAGGACTCGAAACCTTTCCCTTTGCGTTCGGAATAGAGGTTTAACATTATAAACGCCTAGCGGCACACCTCGATAGGAGGTCAAGTTTTTAAGTTGCATTTATCGAAATAGCTCGAATTTGAATTTAAATTGAATATTTATATTAGTCAACCGTAGTTGAAATTATTTCACATCAGAGCTTTTCGTTTCACCTCAAATCACTGTAGCCTTCTTTTGCACGCCAACTCCTTCTCAAACATCATGTCTGTTCCTTACCCTTCAGAATAAAGTCGAAAGAAATAAAGAAAAAATTATATCTCGAGCCTATCTTCCTTTAATGGCCGAGCATCTTTCCTTTAAAATTCAAATCAACAGAAAACTACAGTTCAAAATTAAAGGGCCGATCGAACAAAAATCTTCTTTCTTTCAAAAATCAAAATAATGGCACGACTTCAATTTCAAAATCGCAATACCTTTTCTTTTCCTTCTTCATATTTCAGTTCGAAATAAAAAAATGGCCAAAGATTTGAGAACCCAATTTTAAATCGTTGAAACAAGAATCATAGAATCGGCAAACTCAAATGTAGAGAGAGGCTCGCGTGCGAAGGGATGAAGTCTGAGTGGGTTCGCGGTGTAGTTAGGGTTCGGCGATGCATCTGCGTTTCGAGCAGTCGATGGATTTTAAGGGGAGGAGGCGCTCTTATGAATGGTTTGCCTGGAGGCGACGTCGAGGTAGAAGAAGCTCGTTGCTTGATTTTCACAGGCGAGCGGTCGAGCAGTTGTAGCGATGTCTGGTCGGCAACTCAATGGGTTGTGGGATTGTCGAGCATTACTATGTGGCACTTCGTTCGATCATCTTTTTGGTTAGGGTTAGGGGGAAATTGGAGGCAGTAAGGTGAATTCCTATCTCGGTTTAAAAATTTTGTGTATATAAAAATTTAATATATGGTAAATAATTAGCTATATATATATATAGGAAGTGAGATATATATACGTGGATAGAGATTCTATTTTCATTTAAAATGTAATATATATATATATATATATATATATATATATAGAAACAGAAAAATATTTTTTAAAAAAAGATTTAGTTTTAAATCAAACTTTTAACTAAATAAATTTCTTAAAAAGAATTGGTTTAAATTTAAAAATATTAGTTTAAATAATCATTAGTTGATTAAAATAATTTAATAATAAGTGATTGTTCGAATATTAATAAAATTGTATAAATGTTTATACAAGGTTTAAAACTATGGAGAAAACAATCTGGAATGGAAATGGAATTGCAAAATAAAAGCAAGGTGAGAACTTCTCACTAAAAACTTGTTATGTGGTTAATTTTAAATGAATAGATTTAAATTGGTTGATTGTGTGCTTGGATTGATGATTGTTATCAATTGAATTGAAATAGACCCTATGCGCCGCATAATAGCGGATGATATTATATAAATCCCATATACCGCGATATTCCACCTCGAAGTGGAATGGGTATTTAATTGCTATGCTAATGTCTGTGGATGTAGAGAAACAGGTTGGAGGGATCCAACTGGATTCCTCAAACATTTGATTTTGTTTCACATGGTGTGTGTTTGTTTATTTATAATCTGTGTGTGATTATATTGTTATTTAATCGTTGAGGGCTATAATTTAGCCGAATATATTTTTGGTATCGTAGGATACCAGAAATAGATAAAATTAGATTTTTGAAATTTAGTAGAAAAATTATAATAAATTAGTTTTAGAAAATTGAATAAATTTAAAAGAACGAATTTGTTTCAAAAGATAATAAATTTGGTGTTTGAAATGAACTTGAGAATCATTTTGAAAATTGATTTGGTGTTCAAAGTGAATTATTGGAAATCGATTTGAAAATCGTCTATCTGTGGATATTTGAAAATTTAAAATTCACAATCGGAATTTTATAAAAGAAAGGGAAATTTGTTTTAAAAATAAATATTGTTTTATTTTTGAAAGTGTGGAAAGAAATTTACGGATTTGGAACGTAAATTTAAAATAAATCTAGAAGGATTTATTAATTGATTAAAAATGATCCATTTTGAAAAGGAAGGTGTATTTTTGCTGAAAAGCCGAGTATGTTTGTTAAATAGCTTTTAAAATATAAATTAAAAGTTCTAGGGTTGGTTTTAAAAGAATATTTTGGAGAAATTAGCTCCTTTAAGTTATTTTGTAAATCTTTAAAGTAATGATTTATTTAATTAATTATGGAAGTAATGATTTAAAGATTTAATTGATATTGGTTTTAGAAATTGAATATTTAAATAGTTATATCCTATCTATTAATTTTATTTAAAAATTAGTTTGGACTTGAATTTTTTTACGAGACATTAGTATAATATTTTCATAACTAATATTTAAGCAAGTGTTTTAAAATAGTTTTATTATAAATATCTCTAAGTATATTTTGGATATGCATTTTAAATTATTTTAAAATATTTGAACTCGGCAGATTTTCAAGGGGAATGAATAAATATTTGGAAATGTTTTCCACGTAAGGAAAAATGATTTGAAATTGTTTTCAAAGTATTGAACTGCGAAAAGTGATTTGAAATTTATTTTCAAATAGTTGAAGTGCTAAAATTTTATTTTGCGAAGATATTTTTTTTGAAAATAAATAATTGGGAAAAATTATTTAAATCTTGGTGATTGTTGTGAATGTTGATTGATAGTTAAATAACCGACTATCAATATTGGTCTTTTAATGGCATTTGAATTTCGATGCGATTGGGGGTTTGGATTCCAAATGGATATCCAAAAACCACATCGAACCTCTGTGATTGTGATGGATCTTTTATTTAAAACATCAAAGTGGAAATTTGTTGTGATTTATTTGAAATCTGATTGAACCCTTATTTAAAAAAAATAAGTGCTCATTATTCGGATTAGCCGAGAGAGGTCTTTATGTCATAAAACCCATTCCGAATAATGATACGACGAAATGAGATTGCATTTGAAGATGGTGTTGAAGACCGGGTATTTTCGAAAATGAAAGGATTACTTGTCGAATGTCTCTGCACCGGGTTGCTCCGGTATAGAGATTTTATCACCCTTCGTGATGGGGATTCCGGACATGATTTGTGAATATCCGAATTTGCAAGAGCTTCTTTAGAAGTGCCTTCGGTTCCGTTCGATCCCGGAACGAACGTGTTGGGATGTGTGTCTGACGTTACACTTTGAGATGTAAAGCTAGTTTCTATCAAATACATTTCTGTTGGTGGCGGAGAATTTATTCTCTTAGCTTAACACCCTTCTCCGAGACGTACGAGCTCAGAGGTTATGTAGTTGATGGTTACTAGTGATACATTCCCAATTTGGTAACGTGGCATACGAAGTGCTGCTGATCATTTGTTGATCGAAGCATGACTTTGTGAAAAAGTGTAGCTTTGTGGATGAGATCTCGTCGGACCTCACAACTCGAAAATGGTCAAAACAGGCAGGACGCGGCAAGGTTATTTGGGGGTAGCACCCCCTGAGCATATGTAATTTCCTTCTGGAAAAGGGTAGTATCATGGTATGGAGCCCAGATATTTTACCTATGTTGATGCTACAAATTTATTATACTTTTTGGTTGTTGCTTTATGATTGAGGATCCTGGATAAAGGTCGCAAACGACCGGGGGATGTCATATTCATGTAGTAATTACCTGGTTACAGAGGTAACCCGGCCTCGTGTTGGTAGAGAGCTGGTTAAGTTCTCGGGACGTCCCTCTAGAGGCGTACCCATGCGGTAGTAGGAAGTTCCTTAGCCTGACCATTTATTGGAAATCCAAAGAAACAATACGCGTCCTGTACGGTTTTAGTTGTATAACCTGCCATGGAATGTGGTGGTAACCTGCTATTGAACATTGTAGCTATAGTAGGCATACAAAAATGGTTGCATGCTAGCTAAGATTAATATTATACTTTCGAAATGTTTTCTGCACTTTGCATTAATAATAATATCAAAGGATTTTGCGTATCAAGCATGTTTGACTATCAAAAGGAGAAATCTCCTCCAATTCTACGTTTGCATTGTGTGTGTGGCGGGAGGCCTTATGCTAGTTTCATTTTCCAAAAAGCATAGCGGATTTCTTTTCTTTTTTTGTGAAAATAACTGTTTTTAAGATCTCACACCAGTCCCATGACTGACCTTGAATTTATTGTTCCCTTTCTAAACTCTGGGTGCCCACAATTTTTCCACACGGACATCATAGAGTCAGGTTATCATTATTCTGGAGCGAAGTCAAAAAAGAGATGCTGTGGAGATCAGGAGCAAGCTGGATGGCAAAGCGTATCACTAGTATATGTTATATTCTTTTCTGCTATTTGTTGTTGTAACACTCTGATAATGTAATGTGATGTAACGTAACAACTGATATAGTTCTTTGTTTTAAAGGTATTCATTTAGCTGTTATATTTGTTCCGCTGTGAAATGCGAGATTCTGTTATTGTATCTATTCTTCTTCAATCTTCTTCTTCTTTAACCCTAACGGTTCAGTTTTTCGGCATTCAACTGTGCGGCGTTTGATACAGTGGACGTATTAATGTCGACTTTCGGACGTCGAAAAATCGGGTCGTCACATTCTGAAATTTCAACAGAAATTTCGGTACCGATATTGACTCTTTATAGGATGATCGTACCACTGGTATCTATATATCGTTTTGATCATCTCATCACGATGACCTCTACAGTATATTCAATTCTGTGTTCTGAAATCCGATAAGCAGCGGAATCCGTATAAATTGTAACTGTATCGGTAACCGGTTTGTGTCTTTTTTTTTATTACACCATTTCACATTCCACCATTTAAAGCAATTTCCATTTACAATCAGTATTCTTAGATATTAATACCAAGCCATTTCATATTCCACCTTTACAATTATAATAAACGTTTTATGCGTCCACTTCTATTCTTGCCTGACTTCTCATTTCTTTTTCTCGTTCATATTTTCTTTCCTGACTTCATTTTCCTTCTCCAGCCGAAGACCCACTGACCTGACCCTCTTCCCGAGCTTGCCCATGCTACAGTAGCCCAGCACCTCCACCTTGTGCTACGATTCCAAATTTTCTGCCCTGCACCTCTATTTTATTTTCTTCCCTCACCACACGAATGCCAGAGGACTTCTCCACAGATCCACGTAACTCCACTCGGCACCGCATCCTTATCCAACACTGCCATCTTCCCTTCCATGTCACCCTCCACCTGAACCACTACACCTCGCCCTTCCTCCTCCTTGGCCGAGACAAACTCGAAACTCCTCCTGCTGTTCAACCCTGGCTGATGCTTAATTATATAAAGGCATATTTATTTATATTATATATCAGGTTATTTATATAAAGAAATATATATGAGTCTACAGTATATTGTGTTGCAAAAAATTTCTTTTCTTTTCTTTTATATTTATTCCTGATGCTTAAGAGAGAGAGTGTGTGTGTTTGTACGATCTGTTGGACTTCATTATATATGTTATAATAGTCTTCATACATATAGTATATATGTTATACTGTTTAGTTATACAAGATTTTATTTTTAGTTTATAAAGTTGATAAAATTATAAAAGTCATACAGTTTGTATATTTTATATTTACACAGTTGTTACAGCATTTTATATATATATATATTTCTGATTTGTGGAAGTTTGAAGTAAAGCATATATATATTAGTACATAGTATATGATAGTCTGTTTATGGTTTTAGTATATAAGTTATATTAGGAAGTCTGGTTATATATATAACATATTAGACTGTACAAGTTTTAATAGTTATATAAAAATATATGTTATATAGTTATGAGCTTTCATATATACTAACTGTTTCAGTATATAAGTTGTACAATGGATTTTGTAATGCATATATATTTAATTTAATATATATTTAAATTAATATTGATTTTTAAATAAATAATATATATATGTATATATCTTATTTTTGATATATCTGTGAATTTAGAATATGTTTTTTTTAATATACTATTATATATGGTTATATATATAAGTTCACTTATACCAAATATCTTCATCAATCCAGTTATGATTTGATTTTGTCTATCCCCACTTATCAACTTTGATCATCGAATTCGTGCCAATCTTGCTTTGCTTTAGAATTCGTAGCTTGTTCTATTGTCAAACTCTCTATCCTCGAAAGGTGAGAAATAACTCAAGATTAACGTTCTTATATTTATTAAATTTGATTTCAATTGAAACGACAATTGAAATATGCAGCTGCTAGTTATTTACACTGTTATATATATGTTATTATCTATATCTGTTCATCTATGACATCTGACTCCGTTATCTGTTATTTATATTGATGATATATGCCTGTTATATTATTATTATATTTTTTATCACTATGCTAGTTCCCTGTTAGCTTAGAATTCCCTAAGAGTTGAAATGATACTTACTCGAATGATTTGTAGAATATGAGAAAA
Organism: Allium cepa; assembly: GCA_030765085.1. NCBI lineage: Eukaryota > Viridiplantae > Streptophyta > Magnoliopsida > Asparagales > Amaryllidaceae > Allium > Allium cepa. The sequence continues at coordinate 381,266,969 of CM060932.1, forward strand.
TCGTTATGGGTTGAAATGGTAAACCCAAGCGATTTTCATTGAATTGAGTTTGGGATTGCGGGTTGAAAAGATATATACCCGTATATATTTAAATTGCGGATTGAAATGATAAATATATGTATCACTTGACCATAGGATAGAAAATTATATACAGACACCGTTGGTCAATATATATTTTGAAATGATTTCCAAGGTTTTGAAATGAATATTTTGGTTTTAATAAATATTGATTTTAAGATATATATATATATATATATATATATATATGTTATTTTTATAAAGGTCTTAAATTTTAATTCTTTTATTTTTTTTAATTTTTTTTTAAAATTATGAGTTAGTTTTGGAATTATAAATTTTAAGATTTTACTTACAATTTTACCATTTTAAAATATATAAAAAATAAGTTTAATAATAAGATTTGATTTATTAAAGTTGATTTAATAAAATTGATTTAATTATTATATAATATGTTTAAGTATTTATTTAAAATTTATATTTACAAATACAGAGTTTATAATGATTTTAATGAAATTCAGGTTGGAAAGAGAAATAGAAATTGGTTTGAAATTGAATTTATTTAAGAATTGTACTCAAATAAGTTTGATTTGAAATTTATTAAATTTAGGATTTTAAAGATATGATTTATTACTTGATTTTGATTAAAAGTGATTTAAATGAATATTTCAAATTTACATAAATTGAAATGGTATATTTAGTTTTTTTTTAAATTTGAAATTTGAAGTTTTATTTAAATGTTATTTGAATGATTAATTAAATATTTCAAAATAAATAATAGTAAAGTGAATTTAATATATATATATATGAAATTATCAAATCTAGTTTTGAAATGTTTGAATATTTATAGCTTTGAAATATATTGAAATTGAAATGGTTTATTTTGTGGTTAGAAATACGTATTTGAAATCGTTATAATTTGAAATGGCTATTGAGAAACTGAATTGAGTTGAAATTGATGGATTGAGATTGAATTAAATTTGAGTTTTGGAATTCGAGTTGATTTGAATCGATTTGTGAAATTTGAGGAAACTATTTTATTATATAAAGTATGTTTAAAATTATATTTAAAATTATTTATATATTTTAATACAAATTATTTTAATATAAACTATTTTAATATAAATCATTTTTAATATAAACTATTTTCAATATAAACTATTTTAATATACTAACTATTTTATTTTAAACTATTTTGACTATAACTACTTTATATAAACTATTTTATTTTATAAAATAGTTTAATATCTAAACCGTTAAGTGGGAAGTGTTGTGGTTTTCCAAAGTGTTATGACTTCCAAAGTATTATGATTTCTAAATTATGGTTTCCAAAGTATTATGATTTCTAAATTATGATGTCCAAAGTGTTATGATTTTCAAAGTATTATGATTTTCAAAGTATTATGACCTCCAAAATATTATGATTTCTAAATTATGATTTTCAAAGTGTTATGATTTCCAAAATATTACGATTTCTAAGTTATGATTTCTAAAGTGTTATTATTTTAGAAGCTTTATAATTTTGAAAGTGTTATAACTTTGAAGTGCTATGATTTTTGGAAATGGATATATTTGAAATGCAAATGATATCGTACTAGGTTTTGGAATGGGAATGATATCGTATTGATATGGTTTTGAAATGGCAGTGATATTTTGGTTTTGAAGGATAAACTATTTTGAAATGACCACGGTGTTATAATAAGATTAGTTGTTAAAGAGACTAGAATTAGATATTGTCATACTCTCTTCCAATAGCAAAAACCACTTTAACAACTGTGTACGCGGTTGGAGATTCCAGAATGAAGTAGGATGGTGGTGACGATCCTATATGATGTATAAACGTGGACCTAACTACCAGGAGTTAGCATAAGGTAGCTAAAACAGGAGTAATTGACGGGCCAAGTGAGGTAGCTATTCCGATCGGACACACTCCATCGTATATTATTCTATTACTTTGCGATTGAATTGGTGCGCACCTTTGATTCGGGAGTGTGGCTCGAGATGGGCGATTGCTGTGGCTCTACGTTACCACCTCCCGAAAGTATAATTGGTATATCTACCCTGGCGTTGCCTAGTTGTGTCGTGTCACCTACCATATTGAGACCACTATGAGTTTGTTTTTGTGTCGTACCTATGGGAAATGGGTAACACATTAACGCTATTTTAATAGTTTACTTTGCTTTAGACATTATTATAATAGCATATATTACTACATAGTTAATAGTTCCATGGGTCCTTAGAGGATGGTTGTACCAAACATCCTTTAAGTTACTTGTATTTCAATTGATATTTCGCTTGACTTGGATTTATTGATAAGAATGTTAATCCTGACTCGAGTGTTTTATGTTTTTCTTTACGCTCGGGTTAGACTGAGTGTCATAGCATTCGAGACTCACCTTTGGAGTTGGAGATTCGCTTGGAGATCCATCTCTCTATTCAACCTGCAGTTATTCAGTTGACTCTTGTGATATATTTTGATCTTGTATTTGACTATTATATGGAGACTTCTATGTATATTAGACTTCTGTTGTATCTTGTTTAACTCTGTTATAAATATATATAGTAGCTTCATGAACTACTATTCTTTTGTTTCCCCTGCTTATCATTATATTACTCTGTGTCTGTGATTCTGTGATTATTTATTTACTACTTGCTGAGTTTTGCCAAATATAAATTAACAATCTAAGATTTTGAGCAATTCAAATTCGATATGTGTGGATGCGAATAGTTGAATATACCAAGATGTTATATGTGGTATCAGAGCTCTGGTTTTAGGCAAAACTCAGTGTATAGGGTAAATTTAATTACGGAATCACTTTCGTTCAAGCTTGAATTCCTTCCTATTTGACTCATTTTCCTTTGAATTTTTGAACATTCCTCTCGGTTCCAAAATCCACTCTGGTCTTTCCCTATTCCTATTTTATTGATTTTGGAGCATCCCATAGATCAACTGTATAATTTGTAAAGGGGTGGAACTCCTTTACAATTGGCATTGATTCACTGAAGATTTCTGTATCCTTGGTTTAGATGCTACTATCCCTTCCTATGTCCAAATTATATCTTTTATGATCGAATGTTGATTTGTTTCAGAATTCTGCATCGTTCTTATTCTTGAAGTCACGGTTGATCAGGTTAAGGTCGCCTGCAATTTATATAAGTCCGTCCATCTTTCTATTCTATTACTTAATTATCTTATCTTCATTTCAAGCCTAAACTCCTTATAAGAATTCACTTTGATTAGGGTCCCCTTGAATTTAATCTCTATCCTTGTTTCCATCCATTCTAGAATAATCTAGTGAGGGAGTGTATTTGTAATTGATATTAAAATGTTTTATATGTTGTGTTGTTTGAGTTGTAATGTCGATTTGGGTTTTCGATCGATTCATCTGATTAACGCTATGATAGGAATTCCAAAACACTTAAACAAAGCAAACTGACATAATATTATTTTTAAAATTTGGTAAATGAAATAAATTTTTTATGATTATATTATATATAAGTTAATTTTTATGAAATCAAATAGTTTAATGAATTGGTTGTTTGAAATGATTATATTTTATTTTCATTTATTTCTTTGTAAATCATTGACTATTGTCACATGATAAAATAAATGGAATTATACAAACATGGTTTAGGAACTGTTCTGGAAATTTAATTGAATTTAAAATTTAGATTTTGAGAATTTAATTTCCAGTAACTCCAAACTTTGTTTTTAAATTTTTTAAAATATATTATTGAAAGTATTTTCAAATAGAAATAATTTCCAAAGAATTTTTAAATATATAAATCAGTGCTCTCCTCTTTTGTTGATGGAAAATAATTTCGGTGATGACTGCTGCATCATCGACATTTATTTTCGAGTTTCAAAGTGGAGAGACCATTTTGTAGCTTTGCTGCACTTATGTTTTGGAAAATAAATTTGATTTGAATTTCTTAAATATGACTTGATTTATAATATATATAGGTATATATGTATAAATTTGATATATATATATATATATATATATATATATCTAAATAGTTTGAAGTGAATAGGAAATTTAATTCTTAAATTTTATGTTAAAGGTGATTTCAATTATAAAATGAGGCCAAATTTTTGAATAAGTATTTAAACTTGAAATAATTGAATTGGAAATTTTTTACTTGTATAATACTCAATTGCATTCTGACATAAATTATCTTAATCATCCAAAAGTTGAATATGTAATTGAATAAGTTACAATGTATAATGATGTTAAAAGAATTTATAAATAAATTTGAATGGTTATAATAAAGGTTTTATACTTAATTTTATGATTATAGAAATGTTAATTAAGATAAATTGGATAATAGGATAAGGAATAAATAAGATAGATAAAATAATTTTTGCTTTCAAGTACTTAATAAATTGAAATTAAACCAACTTAATGAACTACCTTGAATTTAAACCCAAATTATCGAATATTAATTTACTTAAATTGAAACATATATGGTTTAAATTAATTATTTTACTTTGTTTTCAAACTATTTTCTTTGGGGTGTTTCTATTCTCCTACCTCTTTCCTTTTCGGGGACAAAAAGTTTTGAGCGTGGGAGACTGTAACGACCCGTAAATTTTGATGCTTCAATAATATATCTAACTGGAAATTTTGTGAAATTTTAAATAATGATAATATGACATAAAAAATTAATATTTGGAATACGTCTACTTTAAAGTAGTAAATGGAAAATTTTCATCGGACAATATGAGAGTTTATTTTTTTGTGTAATTTCAATTTCAATTTAAATTAGTTAATATTTGGTGAAAATAAAATATCTTCCAAACCTGAGTATTTTATACAATAAATTTGCAAATCATCTTCTGAGTGAGATGTCACATTTCGTTTCGTCAAATTTTGATTGTTATTGCTTCGTTCATCTTATTTTTGGCATTTCAACAGCATTTTCGGTAACGATCATTGACTTTTGATAGGATGATCGTACCACTGATATCTATATTCCATTTTGATCGTCTCATCATAACGACATCTGCGGTATATTTAATTCTGTGTTTCGAAATCCAGTATGCAGCGGAATCCATACAAAAGGTAACTGTATCGGTAACCGATTTGTATCTTTTGGTTTCTTACACCATTTCACATTCCATCATTTAAACCAATTGCTTCACTTACAATTTCAATACACGTTTCATGCATCTGTTTCTATTCTTGCCTGACTCTCATTTCTTTTTCTTGTTTATATTTTCTTACCTGACTTCGTTTTCCTTCTCCAGCCGAAGACCCACCGACCTGACCCTCTTCCCGAGCTTTCTCGTGCTATAGTAGCCCAGCGCCTCTATCATGTGCCGCGATTCCAAATTTTCCGCCCTGCCCCTCTATTTTATTTTCTCCCCTCACTACGCGAACTCCAGAGAACTTCCCCACCTATCCACGCAACTCCACTCGACACCGCATCCTTATCCAATACCGCCATCTTCCCTTCCTTATCACCCTCCACATGAACCACCACACCTCGCCCTTCCACCTCCTTAGTCGAGACAAACTGGAAACTCCTCCCACTGTTCATCCCTGGCCGATGCTTAATTATATAAAGGTGTGTGTGTGTATATATATATATATATGTATATTATATATCAAATTATTTATAGAAAGACATATATATGAGTCTTCAGTATATTATGTTGCAACGTTTTTGTTTTCTTTCATATTATTCCTGATGTTTGAGAGTGTGTGTGTGTATTTGTATGATCTGTTGGAGTTTATTATATATGTTATAATAGTCTTCATATATATATAGTATATATGTTATACTCTTTAGTTATATAAGATTTTATGTTTAGTTTATAAAGTTTATAAAATTATAAAAGTTATACAGTTTGTATATTTTATGTTTACACGGTTGTTGCAGTATTTATATGTATTTATATATTTTTTTGATTTGTGGAAGTTTGCAGTAAAGCATATATATTAGTACATAGTATATAATAATATGTTTATGGTTTTAGTATATAAGTTATATTAGGAAGTCTAGTTATATATATACCATATTAAACTGTACAAGTTTTAATAGCTATATTATAAAAATATATGTTATACAGTTATGAGCTTTCGTATGTACTAACTGTTTCAGTATATAAGTTGTATAAAATTTTATATAAAGTGTTATCAACAATGTATATACAACGTATATATGTTATAAAGTTTTTAAAGTTACAGAGTTCATATTAACATATGTATGTTTTTATATATTATAAGTTGTATTTAAAATAAGCAGGGCTTCCTGCATATGTTGTTTGATTGATAGCGGCTTGTGTGTGTGTTTATATATGTATGTATGTATGTATGTATGTATGTATGTATGTATGTTTATGCTTAAAGAATATACGTATGATGTGTTTTAAGTATATATATAGTTGTTTCATCATATTTTATGTCCTTAGTTATATAAATATACTTGTTAAACTATAAGTTTTAAATGTATTGATTAAAAAATTATTATTATATATATGTTTGACTTTATTATTTGAGTTTTGGTTTAAACCAATGGATTTTGAAATGCATATATATTTAATTTAATATGTGTTTAAATTAATATTGATTTGTAAATAAATATTATACATATATATATCTTATTTTAATATATGTGTGAATTTAGAATATGACTTTTTTATATTGTTATATATGGTTATATATATATATATAAGTTCACTTATACCAATTATCTTCATCGATCTGGTTCTGATTTGATTTTTTCTATCCATATTTATCAACTTTGATCGTCGAATTCGCGCCAATCTTGCTTTTCTTTAGAATTCGTAGCTTATTCTGTTGTCAAACCCTTTAGCCTCGAAAGGTGAGAAATCACTCATGATTAACGCTGTTATATTTATTAAATTTCATTTCAACTTAAATGACAATTGAAATATGCCGCTGTTAATTATTTACACTGTTATATATATTTTATTATCTGTATCTATTCACCTGTGACATCTGACACTATTTTCTGTTATTTATATTGACGATATATATCTGTTATCACTCTGCTAGTTCCTGTTAGTTTAGATTTCCCTATGGGTTGAAACGATACATACCCGAATGATCTGTAGAATAGGAGAAAATCGGTATGGATTGAAATGATAAAACCAAGCGATTTTCACTGAATTAAAATTGGGATTGCGGGGTTAAATGATATATACCCGCATATATTTAAATTACGCATTGAAATGATAAATATCTGTATCACTTGACCATATGATAGAAAATTATATACAAGCACCGTTGGTCAATATATATATTTTGAAATGATTTCCTAGGTTTTGAAATGAATATTTTGGTTTTAATAAATATTATTTTAAGATATATATATATATATATATATATATATATATATATATTAAATGTTGTTTTTAGAAAGATTTGAAATTTTGATTTTTAAAATTATATGTTTTGAAAATTTTAAAATTATAAGTTAGTTTTGGAATTATAAATTTTAAGATTTTACTTATAATTTTACTATTTTAAAATATATATAAAATAAGTTTGATAATAAGATTTGATTTATTAAATTTTATTTAATAAAGTTGTTTTAATTAATATATGATCTGTTTAAGTATTTATTTAAAATTTATATTTTCAAATATAGAGTTTATAATGATTTTAATAAAATTCAGGTTGGAAAGAGAAATAGAAATTGGTTTGAAATTGAATTTATTTAAGAATTATACACAAATAAGTTTAATTTGAAATTTGTTAAATTTAGGATTTTAAAGATATGATTTTATAACTTGATTTTGATTAAAAGTGATTTAAATGAATATTTCAAACTTACATAATTTGAAATGGTTTATTTAGTTTTATTTAATTTTGAAATTTTAATTTTTATTTAAATGTTATTTGAATGATTAAGTAAGTATTTAAAAATAAATAATAGTAAAGTGAATTTGATATATATATTTATATATATGAAATTATCAAATCTAGTTTTGAAATGTTTGAATATTTAAAGCTTTGAAATATATTGAAATTCAAATAGTTTATTTTATGGTTAAAAATCAGTATTTGAATTCGATATAATTTGAAATGGTTATTGAGAAACTGAATTGAGTTGAAATTGATGAATTGAGATTGAATTAAATTTGTATTTTGGAATTCGAGTTGATTTGCATTGATTTGTGAAATTTGAGGAAACTATTTTATTATTTAAAGTATTTTTAAAATTATATTTAAGACTCTTTATATAATTTAATACAAATTATTTTAATATAAACTATTTTAATATAAATCATTTTTAATATAAACTATTTTCAATATAAACTATTTTAATATACTAACTATTTTATTTTAAACTATTTTAACCTATTACTTTATATAAACTATTTTATTTTATAAACTATTTTATTTTATACAATATTTTAATATCTAAACCGGTTAAGTGGGAAGTATTGCGGTTTTCCAAAGTATTATGACTTCCGAAGTATTATGATTTCTAAATTATGATTTACAAAGTGTTATGATTTCCAAAGTATTATGATTTCTAAATTATGATTTCCAAAGTGTTATGATTTCCAAGTATTTTGATTTCTAAATTATGATTTCCAAAGTGTTATGATTTTCGAAGTATTATGATTTCTAAGTTATGATTTATAAGTGTTATGGTTTTAGAAGCTTTATAATTTCGAAAGTGTTATAACTTTGAAGTGCTATGATTTTTGGAAATGGTTATATTTGAAATGGAAATGATATCGTATTTCGTTTCTAAATGGAAATGATATCGTATTGATATAGGTTTGAAATGGCAATGATATTTTAGTTTTTTAAGTATAAACTATTTTGAAATGACCACGGTGTTATGATAACGATTGGTTTATAAAGAGAGCGGGATCGGATATTGTCGTACTTTCTGCCAATACCGAAGACCACTTTAGAAACTATGTACGGGGTGGAGATTCCAAAATGAAGTAGGATGGTGGTGACGATCCTATATGAGGTACATACGAGGACCTAACTCCCGTGAATTAGCATAAGGTGACTAAAATAGGAGCAATTGACAGGCCAAGTGAGATATCTCCTCCGATCAGACACAGTTCATTGTATGCCATTCTATTACTTTGTGATTGATATGGTGCACACCTTTCATTCGGGAGTGTGGCTCGAGGTAGGCGATTGCTGCGGCTATGCATTACCACCAGCCCTGAAGTGTAACTGGTATATCTACCATGGCATTGCCTAGTTGCGCCATGTCACCTACTCTATCGAGACCACTACGAGTTTGTTTTTGTGTCGTATCTATGGAATATCCTTTGGTAGCCTCCCGATCAGGAGCTATTACGATACTGTATAGACTATTAGCACTATAAAATGTGTTAAGGGGGAAATGGGTAACGCTATAACGCTATTTTAATAGTTTGCTTTAATTTAGACATTATTATAATAGTGTATATTACTACATAGTAGATAGTTCGACGGATCCTTGGAGGATGGTTATCCCAAACATCATTTAAGTTGCTTGTATTTCAGTTAATATTTCACTGGAGTTGGATTTATTAATATAAGAATGTTAATCCTGACTCGAGTGTTTTGTGTTTTGCTTTACGATTGGGTCAGACTGAGTATCACAACATTCGATACTTACCTTTGGAGTTGGGGCTTCACTTGGAGATCCATCTCTCTGTTCACCCTGCAGTTATTCAGTTGACTCCAGTGATATATTCTGATCTTGTATTTGACTTTCTTATGGAGACTTCTATGTATATTACACTTCTGTTGTATCATGTTTAACTCTATTATATATATATATATAGTAGATTCATGAACTACGATTCTTTTGTTTCTGCTGCTTATTGTTATATTACTCCATGTCTGTGATTCTATGATTATTTATTTTGCAGTATATGATGAGTTTTGCCAAATATGAATTAACAATATGATATTTTGAGCAATTCAAATCCGACATATGTGGATGCGAATGGTTGAAAATACCAAGATGTTACAAAATTCCTCCCCTTGACCCACCATGCCAAGCTCCTCCGCCTGTGCCGACCTCCATCTTCTGCTCCTCCCTGCCACCATGCTCATCCTCTCCTCCTCCTTTGCCGCATCAGCCTTCTTATTTTGTTGCTATTTCTTGTTTGAATATATATTTTGGTGCTTGTGTGTTCATGTATATAGGTAATTTTATATACAGATATATGTTCTTATAAGCATTGTTTGAATACAATACTAATATAAGTTACATAGGGTACAGTTTATGACTATAGGCCGTATTGTATGTATATATATATCTGGTTTTAACATATACGTATATATATTAGCTTATATATGAAGCCTGTTTCTCATATGGATATAAGTTTATGTAAGATTTTATACACACACACACACAAGATTGTTTATATCATGTAAACTATACATAAATTATATATTGGTTTTATTGTTTATATGTAAGTATAGTGGGGTTTATGTATGTATGTGTGTGTATATATATGCATGTGCTGGATTTCCAAATTATATATGTATGTGATGTAAAAGAGATGTATATATATGTTTAAAAGTATACTTTGGGTTGTATTTTGCTATTTTATATACATACAGCTTGGAATATATATGTATTTTTAAAGATTTTTTTTTATTTAGATCTGTTAAATGGATTTTAAGTACTAGCTTCAATATATATATAATAAGTTATATATACTAGTCATGTATATAATATGTTAATTTATTTACTCAAGTTGTACAGTTATACATATCAAGCAGTTTATATATTATAGAATATATGAAAGTTGTATATAAGATATCTGTATATATATAGATTTCGTATGTTAGTACGTATGAATTTTATAATATGTTGTTGCATATACAAGTTCACATCAGTTTTAGAGAAATATACAAGTGATAGTTTTGAATGTATAAGTGATTTGGTATATCAGTTAGGAAATATAGTTTGATTTTTTTTATAACTGTTTCTATATTTAAATATGTGGTAATAATTGTTATATGTTGGGGAATTATATGTATGTATATTGTCAAAATGAATTTGAATATAATATATATAAGTCTGTTCCTTTGAATAAGTGTATATAAGTATTGACTTTTTTTATATATAACATGTATATACATGTATATAAAGATTTTTTTTTGTTTTTAATTTAATATTGGTTTAAGGAAATAACATATAAAATAGTACACATTTTTTTCAGTCTATATCAAGTAGATTCTGATTTATTTCAGCAATCCATATTATCAGCTTTATTCATCCAATTCGCGTTCAATCTTGCTTAGCTTTGGAATTCGTGCTTAGATTCGTAACTCATCTCCTTCTCGTTCATCTCTAGCCCCGAAAGGTGAGAAATCACTCATGATTAATGTTCTTATATTTATTAATTTTGATTTCAATTGAAAAGACAATTGAAATATGTTGTTGCTAGTTATTTTATTGCTATATATATATATATATATGCCAATATCTGTAGCGGTTCACATATGATATCTGACACCATGATCTGTTATTTATATTTTATCAGTTATTGATGATATATGCCTATTATTGATATGTTATATTATTATCATCACTGTTCTCACCCTGCAAGTTCCCTACTAGTATAGAATTCCCTATGGGTTGAAATGATATACACCCGAACGATCTTATAGAATAGGAGAAAATCGTTATGGGTTGAAATGATAAACCCAAGCGATTTTCATTGACATTGAATTTGGGATTTCGGGTGAAAAGATATATACCTGTAGATAATTAAATTGCGGATTGAAGTGATAAATATCTATATCACTTGCATAGGAGAGAAAACTGTATATACAGACAACGTTGGTGTATATATATATGTTTTGAAATGATTTCCATAGTTTTAATAAGGAAATATATATGGTTTTATATAAATATGAATTTTTAAAATATTATCTATGCATATAATGTTATTTTATAAAGGTTGTAATTTTAGATTTTTAAAATTATATGTTTGGAAATTTAAATTTATTAGTTAGTTTTGAAATTATAAATTTTAAGATTTTAATTATATTTTTACTATTCTTAAAATATATAATTTAGTGTTTAATATAAAATAAGTTTAATAATAAGGTTTAAGTTAATAAGTTGATTTAATTAATACATAATTTGTTTAAGTATTTATTTAAACTTTTATGTTAAAAGATAGATTTTATAATAATTTTAATAAATCGAGGTTGGAAAATTAAATTTGAAATTGGTTTGAAATTGTATTTATTTAAGAATTATACTTAAATAAGTTTGATTTGAAATTGATTAAATTTGAGATTTTAAAGATATGATTTTAACTTGATTATTGGTTATGGAGATTAAACTCAAATGAGAATTTAGATTATTTGTAGTTTAAGGTTCATTTAAATGATATTGGATTGGCTAAGTGAATATTTCACTATTAAATAAATATGAAGTTAATTTTGAAATATAAATAAATTTATCAATTGAATTGTTGTAATAGTTTATATATTTAAAGCTTTGAAATCTATCGCAATCGAAATGGTTATTTTGTAGTTCAAATCTATATTTGAAATCGATATAAAAAGGTTTATTGAGATTTGAATAAATTGAAATGGAAGAACAGAGATAAGTTTTCAAAGTGCTTTCCATATTCATTTTAAAAAGTTTTCAAATTCTTTTGAAAGGAATGGTTTGTTAATATACTTATTCCAGTGAGATAAGTATACACCTTTTTGATAATGAGATTTAATTTATTGAAATTTAAATTTAAATTAAATAAGGTTTAGTGATCTTAGTGGGGAACTGAATCTTGGTTGAATGATTGTTTATTTGATAGTTAAATAACCGACTACCAAATCTGGACCCAAAAGCATTAGACTGGAAATATCTTGGAGAAACATGCAGATCATACGGTATAGTTACGGTCAAAGGTGCTACACTATATGTATAAACTCGTTTCGTTCTTCTAGGACGATGATATGGAAATCTATCCACTAGCGGTTAAGAGATGATCTCCGATTTTAATTTCATCTATTTATTTCCTAAAGAACTAGGGTTGAGTCTACCGGAATATCGAACGTTGTTTTCGAAGAGATCGGGATCGGATAAGTTATTCGAAAACTACTCTGATTCAACGAATACGTCGAAGTGAGGATAAGAGAATGGAATTAAAGAGGGGGAATTGAAGTGCAAGGGCTAATCACTTCTAACCCCAAGGATGATTCCAAATTTGATATAGTAGGAACAGTACCTTCGGCTTCGTTCAAACCCATAACACACTTGTATGGATGAATGCTTTCAGCACATTGTCATTGGAGGAAAATGGGCATTCTTAGTGAAAATTCCTTAAAAAGTTAACCATAGCCTCAAGCCTCATTAACCGGAATGACTGAAAATCAAGGGAGATGCAGCAAAGCTTAGTGCGCCGCACCCAATTAGGGTATGTTATCACTTTTCTGGATACCTTGGGATATATTATAAATTATAGATATGGTGGTGCATGGGAAAAGAGCTCTCGATAAGGGTGGGAACACCCGAGGTGGTAACATATTCGGTAAATCCAGATTAGGGGTAGGCCAGTCTTGTGTTGTAGGGGATCCCAGCGAGGTCCTCGGTACATTTTCCTAGACGTGACTATGATAGGTGGTACCCCAATGCCTAGTCATAATAGGGAATCCATTTTCCAATCGAGCCTTTACGGTTTTGGTTGTAGAGCTAGTATGCTGGAACTTAATTAATGTAACAATTTCAGATATTTGAATAAGTACATGTACTCAGACACTATTATAATATCAGATGGTTTTGATATAAAATGTTTTGGTTATCGTAAGGGAAAACCCCTCGTGTTTATGTGTGACGCGATACCTTTGTTTCTCAAAGGATTTTGATAACTTTAATAAATTCAAATTGAGTGTGTTTACTTACGCTGGTTTTCCAGACTGACTCGGCTGTTATTTTATTATAATGCTTGGGTCAGATCGAGTATTACAAATTCAGGTTAGGATGTCTATAGCTAGGAGACGGGCTGGCTGGTAGAGACGTATTGCACGTACTTGATTATATTCCATTATGTATTGTAGGCTGTATATTCAGCATTTTGAGGACAAGTTATTATAACTATCTAGATTGATGTATTGGTTGTTGTACTCTGATGATTGTAAGAAATAAACAGTACTCTAATGATTGTAAGAAATAAACAGTTGCATATTCTTTCATATAAAAATCTGATATTATGTATTATATTTTGTCCCGCTGCGTTTAGGAGATTCTGTGTTGTTATTTCTGTTTTATTCTTTTATCTATTTTCTTCTTAACCCTTAATGATCTAGTATTTCTGGCACTCGATTGCTTGGCATTCTATATAGTGAACATATTAGTGTCGATTTTCGAGGGTCGAAAATCTAGGCCGTTACATTTGATATCAGAGCCGAAGGTTAAGCGAGAACCTTGATTTTGGTAGGGATTACTCATTAGAGATAGGGTCAGTAGTACCCTGAATGAGTTTGAGTGTATTAATAGATATGAGCGCATATTTGTAGTGAATATAAAATGATTTATATTGTGTTGGCTTATTGGTTGAATGGCATATAAATTCTGGTCGAATAACGAGATGCCACTAAGTCGATAGGAGTTTCTAAACAGTTAAACACAGTAAACCTACACGGTATGGTTTTGAAGTGGGTAAATGAAATAATTTACCCAAATTATATTTTGATATAAAATAAATAACTTTTTTTAGAAATTATTATATTATAATTGATGTGTTAGGTTGTTATTATAATTGAAACAAGGTTATAAAAATTGAAATGGTTATATATAACCAAATGAGGATTGTATAAGAAGAATTTATACAAATAAATAATAATTAAATTGGATTCAAGCCAGAATTTGATATTTAAATCCTAGAGATTTTTGAAAAAGGTATTCTAAGGCATTTGGGAATTAATGATGGTGATATTATTATTGGAATGGAAAATGCTTTAAATTAGGATTAAAATTGTTTTAAACAGGTTTCGAAGGTGATATAGCACTAAACTCACTTCAGTCGCTGGAAAATAATCCTAGTGTTGACTACAACATCATTAATATTCATTTCCTAGTTTTTAGGCGACGGATTACTACGCAGTAAATTAATATGGAGGTTTTTAGATGAAAACAAGTGTTTTTTTTTTGGAAATTCCGAAGGAGATTTGTTTTAGATAAAAACCAGATTTGGTTTAAATGTAAAAAGTAGGATTTGGAGGGTATGTGTGTATATATCTATGATTTCAAAGTGATTCAAAATAAATATCGGATATTTGAAATATGAAATCCCTAGCCAATGGTTTTAGAAATATAAGCAAGGAAAGAAGTGTGAAAACTGAATTTTGAAATTAAATTTAAAGTGAGAAAGTTAAAAGGGAATTTAACTTAAGTTGAAGGGATTAAATTTAAAAATTTAATCAATTGTGGTTTGAATGGAATTAATGAAATGGTTAGTTAACTTAAGCAAAGTTAAATGGAAAAATTAGTAAAGTGAGCTAATTAAATTAATTGAATTAAAAAGATTTGGATGTGCATAAATGAAGGAAACTAGTAATATGAATTGAAACAAATATTATTAGTTGATTGAATTGAATGTAATGGAAGACATTGAACATAAAGTTTAAGTTGTGAAAGGGATATATAACTAGAAGTTATAAAACTTGAAATGGAATCAACTCAAATAAAGAATTTATGAAAATGTGGAAAATAAATTGTATGAATTGGAATTTAACTTAAGTTAAATAAAACTTGAATTGGACTTAGAAATTTTATCGAATTGAATTGAATATAGAGATTGAATTATAAAGAGATTTATGACCATAAGTCATAAAATTTGAATGGAATAAAATTTTAAGTGAAAATTTTCGGAATAGTGAGCAAATAAGTTAAATAGTTGAAAAAATTGGAAATAGTGGAATATAACAACCAAAATAAAAATGGTTCGATATTTTGATGAGGAATTAAATGTTGAAACTTGAATTATAAAGTGAATGTGAACTCAAGTGGACTAAATAGAATGATTCTTGAAATAAAAATCAGATGTTGAATACAAGAAAATGAAGCTTAACTTAGTTGAATAAAATTGAATAGTGGATTAAAAGTGGATATTGGAAATAGAACTTGAGTTATAAATAAGTTAGAATTAAATTGTAAGCGAATTATATATAATTGGAAATATTGTCGAATGAAATGGAAATGGTTTGAAATAGTGATGATTTAAGTTATAAATAAATTCAATGCGAGTAAAAGGAAATTTAACATAGCTTTGGATATTATTTAAATAAATTCGAAAATGAATTTAAGTAAGGAATTAAAAATTTAAAGTAGAGTTTAATTGCAATGGACTTAAGTTATATAATTGAATTGATTGGTAGTAAATGAATTAACTTAAGTTACTAATTTTGGATGGAAGCTTGGCTTAAATAAATGTATGAAATGGTTCATGAATAAATTAGCATGGAATGATTCTGAGCTTAATAAATGAATTTGAATATAATGAATGTGGATATGAATGGAATGTAAATGAATTGACCGAGAATAAACTTGAAATGGAATAGAATTAAATATAAATTGATGTGGAATCATTTTAAAAAAGCTATAAACTGAAATGGTTATAGTATTAAATGATTATCGCCGAATTTGCATAGAGAAATTGTCGTTTGATGTAAACGGAAGTAAACGAAATTCTGCGAATAAATGGAAAGTGAATAAATTGATTTTGAAATCAATTTGGAATGGATATGAATTTGTTTGGTATAAATATGGATTGAATGCTAACAATTGGTTGTAAATCATTTCGAATTGAATGAAAAGTATATGGGTCGATTGAAAGTAACTAAATTAGTATCAGAACCTTATAATTGCTTATGATTATATGTTAGAATGCATGGTTTATGAAATTTATGTCTTTAACTAGCAAAATAAATGAAGTATTACTAAAATGTCATGTTTTGGTATTTATGTCTTAAAATTAAGTAAGCATAGGTACATAGAGCTGTTTTGCTTGAGTTTGATTATGCAAATTGCATACAAAATAAACCGCTCGCTTAAAAATGCTTATATATGGTATGTTTTCGGATTAAATATAGAAAAAATATAAAATTTGATATATTTTTTCCTGACCGTGTGAGTCGATGTATTTATTTTTATCTCTCTTGTCATATTATAAAAGGCTCTCCGTACAAGGGAGAGTCTACCAAAATTTTTTAGAAATTTAGGGTGTTAGAAAAGAAATTTGGAAACTTTTAAAAAAAATTGTTAACTTAAAAAGATAGACTTTTGAATTGAAATTGAAAGAAAGGGTTTTGAATCAGAAGTGGAAACTAAATGTTGGGATGAAACTAAAGGGTTTAGCAAAGTGAATATCAACTTTTAACTGAGTTTTGCTAAGTTATTGGGTTTGGATCATTTGTCCTACCTTAGCAATTTCGGGGACGAAATTCTTTTAAGGGGGAGGAACATGACGATCCGGATTTTTTGATGTTTAATTTGGAATATTTAAATGGTTTTAAATGTTGGATTTGGAATTATAATTTAGTTGGTAAGATTTCAAAATTGAAAATTTTCAAGCGATTTCGTAAATTTTGGGAATCGTCGATTTAATCGACGCGTTAAAATAGCGATCGGTGGCACAGTCTCGGATTTCGACAAAACCAGTTCCATTGGATCCGTAATAATGTGTTGTTATTGATTTTCAAACTTTGTAATGTTTGGATTCACTATTTGGTCGTACGGGATAGGAACACCAAGAAATAATTTAGTTGAAATTAATTTTTATAGTCGATTTAAAATAATATCTTCTCCATACCATCGAATTAGGTTCCGAAACTTGTTCCATTGTGACTGGAATAGGGGTATAATATTAGAAATGCAAGGCGGCATGCCTCGGCAGGAGTTTAGAATTTTCAGTAATATTAAACGAGATATTTTATAACTAAATAGTATTATAATTGGAAAAGTCAATCCCGTCGTTTCCATCCTTTTCAGCCCTTATTTTGTTCAAGGTGTCCCCCCACTTATCAAATCACGTTCCCTCCTTTTTAATCTTTCAGATCGAAATCAACAGGAAGAAAAATTATAAAAATTGTGTCTATCTTCTTTTACTTTCCTCTGTTATTCGAAATCAAAATTGAAAGATTCGGTTAAAAAAAAAGAGGAGTCGAGTGCGAATCACCTGGGCTCGAAGGCGATGGTCCAAGAGTGGGGCACGAAGGCGATATTCGAATGGAAGAATGCGAATGGTTCTAGAGGTAGCGTTTGAATGGAAGCGACGATGGGCATCGAAGGTCTGTAGTGTGGGGATTCAAGCGAGTTACGGTTTGGCTCAATAGGATAGCGATGCTCTGAGTGACGAGCACGAGTAAGGGAGACGAGGCAAGGCAACGTGCGACAGCTTGGTTGCAATAGGTTTTATGGGTCAACGAGGGTGTTTTTAAGTCGCGATTCTGGATGGTCGATAGCTGAGCCCTAGCTTGAGGCGATGGTGGTTATATAGGGAGTGAGGCAGTGGGTGTTCGAGCGACTAAGAGATGAAGGAGTGGCGGCCTAGGAGCTAGAACCTGAGAGTGGGCATGAAAGATAATTTTAAGGTGAAGTTAGTTTTTAAAAAATTTGGTTATGTTAAATTTTAATTTAACTGATATTAATCAGTAGTTAATGATTTTAATTAATCTAAACAATTTTATCTAATGCTTATAAAATGTGTATAACATTTATACGAGGTCTAAGATCTATGTATCAAGTCATGTTGAACCCGCGGTAGAAATACATCACAACGGGATAATTGAAATTGGACTGATCAGTAACATAAAAATCAAGGTGAGAAACTCTCACTCATTTGGATTATCGAATTTAATCTATAATAATTAAAACAAATTATTGGATGCTTGGTTGAATTTATAAATTATTATCAGTTTGGATATTATATATATATATATAGTAGTAGTATATATTAGTAGTTGGGTATATTTCCTGTTTATTGGAGCGGATGAGACCCTATGCGCCCCGCACAATAGCGGATACCGCAATATCCCACCTCGAAGCGGGACTAGTATTTTATGATATTTAACGTCCGTGGTTGTAGGGAAACAAGTTCAAGGGATCCAACTGGATTCCTCAAAAATATTGAATTTAATTTCATACATAGTGACATATGATATGTTTGAAAATTTTGTGATAGATTATAGTGTGATTTGAATTTATTGGATGCTATAGTGGCACTGGCCTTGATTTTGGAATTTTAAAATACCATTAATATATATTTTGAATTTCAAAGAAATTAAAAAGGGAATATGGAAATAAATATAAAATTGGTTATGCTGAATCTTAAATAAGATTTCTAAATTACGAAATGGAAGTAGAATCGGGATTAGGTTGGTTTTGGAATATAGTTTGGGTTATTTAAGAAATTGATTTATAAATGGAATTTAATTTAGAAATCGATTTATAATGGTTTCAAGTGATGTGAAACCGTTGTAAACTGGAGATGGGACTATGAGATTTATAAACAATGTTTATATATAAAGTGAAATGATTATCATTTAACAAATTGAGGATACAAATTCACGGTAAGAATTTATAAGAGATGGGTAAACCAATTTAAAAAGAAATGATAGATTTTACTGCTGGAAATGTGAAAAAGGGATTTATGAAATTAGGGACATAAATCGATCGGTGATAAATTGAGAGAGATTTATAAATATTAGATTGGTTATACTGGGACTAAAAAATATATTTTTATCGAGAAGTTAAGTTTGTTTTAAAAAGAGGACTTTTAATTATTAAAATAGGTAATTTAAAAATGTTTTAGCATAAAAGTACTTTAGAAAGTTAGTTATTTAAATATTTTTAAATTGCCAAAATGAATTATAAGTTTTATAAACAAGTCTTTAAATCGATTAGAGTTTTATTTATAAAACAGAATTAATTATTGTTTCAAAGTTATGTAATTATTTTAATTGTTTAAAAGTATATTTAATTATTAGATAAGATTTCGAAAGGTAATGGTATACTTTCATGGTAGAAATCGGAAGCAGAGATTGCCAGCAGTTAAGTTTGGATTTCTTTGGGATGGAGACGTAATCATTAAGCTACGAATCCATGGTTGATACCGCGTGGTGCTTTCCATATTCATTTTAAAAAGTTTTCAATTTTTTTTGAAAGGAATGGTTTGTGAATATACTTACTCCGGTGATATAAGTATAAACCTTTTTGATAAAGAGATTTAATTTATTGAAATTTAAATTAAATAAAGCTTAGTGATTTTGATGGGAAATTGAATCTTGGTTCAATGATTGTTTATTTGACAGTTAAATAACCGACTGTCAAATATACACCTTAAAACATAACTCTGGAAATATCTACGATAAACACGATGATTAAATGTTATAGTTACCGTCGAAGGTGCTACACTGTACTTATAAACTCGTTTCGTTCTTCTAGGACAATGATAAGAAAATCCATCCACTAACGGTTAGGAGATGATCTCCAATCTTATTTTCAACTGTTTATTTCCTAAAGAACCGAGGTTGAGTTTACCGAAATTTCGAACGTTGTTTTCGAAGAGACCGAGAATGGGTAAGTTATCCGAAGACCATTTCGATCCAATGAATAAGTTTTCGAAGTGAGGACACGAGCATGGAATTGAAGATGGAGCATTGAAGTGCAAGGGCTAATCGCTACTAACCCTGAGGACGATTCCAAAATGGATGTTGTAGGAATAGTGACTTCGGTTTTGTTTAGACCCAGAACGGACCTGTATGGATGAATGCTTTTAGTACATTATCGTTAGAGGACAATGAGAATTCTAAGTGAAAATTCCTTAAAAAGGTAATGGTAGCCTCAAGCCTCATCAACCGGAATGACTGAAAATCAGGGAAGACCGAGCAAGGCTAAGTGAGCAGCACCCAGTTAGGGTATATTATCACTTTTTAGATACCCTCAAATATATTATAAACTATGGATACTAAGGTGCATGGAGAAAGAACTCTCGATAAGGGTAGGAACTGTAACAACCCGATATTTTCAACCATTCGCAGCGGCACATGTCGGACTTGAATTGCTCAAAATACCGCATTGTAAATAAATTTGGAGCAAATGAAATACAAATCACAGATTCACAGACACAGAACAAACAGAATACCTCGCAGCGGAATATAAAATACATAGTAGTTCATGAAGCTACTACGGTAGAGTCTCAAACCAAAAACATAATATAGTCTGAAAACAACATAATAGAAACCCCAAATACATAGAAGTTCACTAATACATGAGATAAACTAGAATAGCTGAAACAGAAAGTAGATATAAATGTAGATAAGTAGAAACTCCAGGAAAGACCGGCTCCATAAAGAGAATCCAAAGCTGTGAATACTCAGGCTGACCCGAGCGTAAAGTAAAACACAAAACACTCGAGTCAGGATAATATATACTTATATAATGTAAATCAACTCAAATGAACTGTAGTAGAAATGCGCCATAACTTAAAGGATGCTTGGGATCGCCCATCCTTTAAAGATTAGTTAAACCATAAATTAAATACATCCCGTGGTTAAAATTTCAAAATAGTATTTATACTTCGAAATCAAATATCATTTAAAAATTCAATATCATTCAAAATCCATTTCAAAATATCAAAATATCATATCTTCCAAACCACATTCATTTTTATTTAATTCAAATACCATTTCAAAACACATTTCAAAATAGTTTATATATCGAAACAAATTGCTTCATTTAAATCATTAAAATGAAGATATTATATTTAATAATTAAATTATTAAATTTCCAAAATTTTAATCTTTCAAAGTTCATTCATTCACTTAAATTTATTAAAACAATGAAAATTCAACTTTCGTAGCATTTAGAAAATGCTACGGAAAGTCACACTTAAAACAGTTCAATTTAACAAACGATAACATTTAAAATGCTGTAATAGGGTCCCATTAGTTTCAAATAAACTTAGTTAAATACAACCATTATAACATTCACAAAAAATGCTATGATAGCCTTTAATTAAATTGAGCCATTTGGTTCATTATTATCAACTACAAAATTTACAAATGTTATATTATCCTTTACATTAGAATTAATAGCATTTTAGAAATGCAGTAAATTAACTTCAAATATTCAGTATAATTTCACAAACAATTATAGTTTTATTTAAACCATTTTTTACTTATAAAATCATATTATTTCACTTTTAAAACAATCACTCAAATACCCTTATATTCACGATTTTATAAAGTTAAATCTCTATTCAAAAATCAAAATTTAATAGTAATTCACTTATTAAATTCCAACATTAAATTTTAAATTCATTAAATTAAATTTAACTTAACACTTAAATTTAAATTTCAAATATAACTTAATTTCATTTTTATTTACTTAACCTAAAGTTCACTTTTAAGCCAAATTCACAAATTTCCAATTTTAATTATATTTCAAAATTTCAACTTAAATATTCATTCATTTCACATTTTAACTTAATTCAAAAATAATTAATATATTATAAAATTATTTTAAATTCATTTAGTTCAAAATATCATAAATTTATCATATTTTCATATTTAATTTAAATTCCATTTATCACCAAATTATAATTTCCAAAAAAACTTACATTTCAGATTTTCTAACTTTACCATTAATTTATTTCACTTATAAATTTTCAAAGAGTCAATAATGCTTCAAAAAAATCATATTTAATCAAATTTAAATCAAAATATTATAATATTTACATTCCTATAATATTTTAAATTTTTTAAGAAAAATATATTTTAACAACGGGTCTGTATTTCATTTTCTAGCCTAGGTAAAGTGATACGGGTGATATATCATTTCAAACCGTTATTTACAAAGAAAACCCAGGTTCGATCATTTCAAACCCGCAATCCCAAGTAAATGAAAATAATTGAAAATCATTCAGGCCTATCATTTCAGCCCATAATGATTTTCTCCTATTCTAAAGTTCGTTCGGGTATGTATCATTTCAACCTATAGTGATTCTAATCTAAAAGGAACTTGCAGTGTGATAAACTGATAAAAATAATAGAACATCATAATATAACAGTAACATATGATATAACAGGTGTTTAACCATGGGTGAACATCATAAAATCATAACATAGCAGGTGTAACATGATAATGTATTTTACAGATTCAAAAGGGGTCAATTTACTAGTTATAAAAGTACACATTGGTGAGAATAAGTCACCGGTTTGAGCTGATGACCCAACGATAAATTTCACAAACGGGTCTACACAAGCACAAAAGTACGACACAGATTCGAATGGAGGATCCAAATGTCAAATTCCTTGGATACACATCAAACAAAACAATATAACAACGATGAGTTTCAAATCAACTACGATCAAAACTACACTAGAATAGACTGCACAGAATCAAATAGAAATGCTTGCACTTGCTTTTAACCCTTACTAGGCTCAGCCATAAGGGGAAATACAAAATCATGGCAGGTGTTTGGGTCAGGTTATGGTGGGTATGGGTCGGCCTAGATGTCATTTGTGATGTTGCCAAAGTGGGTGAAGGGAATAATACACATAAGCATGAATACATGCATTTGGTCATGGATTTGGGATCGGCCAAGGCTCCAAGTGTCACGACCAGAGGTGTGGGGTCCACTATGGTGGTGTGGCCGAGGGTGTTGGAGTTGGTGGAGGCGTGGTAGGTGGCGGCTAGAGGGGTGGTGAGGGGATGGAAGTGATGTTGTGCTCGGCTAGGCTAGGAATTCGCGTTGTTTTGAAAAGTTTGTGGATGGGCATCACCAAGGGGGGTCACGGCTTGGGTGGCTGGTTTTGGTGGAAGTTGGGAAGATCATATTTCACTTGTTGAATTTTCCTATAATAATAGCTTCCAATCTAGTATTGGTATGGCACCTTTCGAGGCACTCTACGGAAGGCCATGCCGATCTCCTTCTTGTTGGCTTGAGGCCGGTGAGAAGCTGGTTTTAGGTCCAGACTTTATTCGTGATTCCACGGAAAAGATTGAACTTATTCGACATAGGATGAAAGAAGCCCAGAGTAGACAAAAATCCTATGCCGATAATCGAAGAAGGAAATTAGAATTTTCTGTTGGGGATCCTGTTTTTATTCGTGTTTCACCTATGAAGGGTGTTGTACGTTTCAGTCGATCGGGGAAGTTAGCGCCTCGATATATTGGGCCATTTCCTATCACTGAACGTATTGGTTCCATGGCTTATCGCCTTGCATTGCCGGCTCAGTTTTCTGCTATGCATGATGTATTTCACATTTCTCAATTACGAAAATGCCTTCGGGGTTCCGATTCTATTCTTGAGCCTGCTGTTGTGGAAGAAATTGAAGTTTCGCCGAATTTAACTTATGAGCAGCATCCTATTCGAATTATAGCTTCTGAGGTTAAACGACTTCGAAATAAAGATGTTCCGCTTGTGAAGGTTCAATGGTCCTCAAATCCTAAGGATTGTTCTTGGGAATCCAGAGAATTCATCGAGCGTACACATCCGGACTTGCTTACTCCTGCTCCTTGAGGTGAACTTCTTATTTCAAAATTCCTCTTGTGTTAATATGCTTTTATGGTTGTTACTTTTTATTTCCATCTTATATATATTGCGAGGACGCAATTTCTTTAAGGAGGGGAGTCTGTAACAACCCGCATATTTATCGAGTTTGTATTTAAATATTTTATTTAAATATTAACTCGTTAATCGGATTTTGGTCCGAAAAGCTACTTTTTGCAAACGGTCAAATTAGGACTCGAGACCACTTCCATTGAGTTTGAAATGTCGTTTACAACTTTTTTAAGTATAAACATCGATAGGTTTGGAGTTAGTGAAATTTCACTAATTTTCCCGCTTTGGACTTTGGGTTAGTTTAGCCTATTAAGCCCAAGTTCCAACCCTCTTCTCCTCACTCTTCATAAATTTCCTAACTAATCAAGCTTTGGCATTAATGGTGGAGGGAATGGGAAATTAAAATTCCAAAACTCAAATTCAATTGCAATCCATCTTTCTACTCCAAATTCAAGAAGAAGACATTGGATTCAAGCTTCTTGTGCTTAGATAGAAGAAGGATTGATTCTTGCTTGCTTAAAACTTCATTTTCATTGATATTTGGTGCAAAGGTGAGATTTTTATCTCACAATTCTAGCCTATAAGTATATTGGACTGTTGGGAATGATTCCCTATCATTTTTGCATGCATGTTAGCATTTGGTTTGGATTGGATTGGCGAAAAACTCCAATTTTTAGCGTTTTGTTGAATTTTCTGCACTTGAGTCGTTCTGGCCATTTTTAGGTCGTTCGGAGTTAAGTCGTTCGTCCATAGGTCGTGAGTCGTTCACGAGTTATCCCTAGGTCGTTCTGGCCATTTTTAGCTCGTTCGGAGTTAAGTCGTTCATCCATAGGTCGTGAGTCGTTTACGAGTTAACCCTTAAGTCGTGCAGCCCTTCAGTCACGCAACCCTTAAGTCGGTTACGAGTTATCCCGATAGGTCGCTGGACACTTAACTCGTAGGTCGTTGGACCTTATCTCGTTAGGTCGCTCCTGGCCTAACCCTTAAGTCGTGCAACCCTTAAGTCGTTGGACCCTTGAGTCGTTGGGTCGTTGGACCCTTGAGTCGTTAGGTCGTATGACCCTTGAGTCGTTAGGTCGTATGACCCATGAGTCGTTAGGTCGTATGACCCTTGAGTCGTTAGGTCGTATGACCCTTGAGTCGTTAGGTCGTATGACCCTTGAGTCGTTAGGTCGTATGACCCTTGAGTCGTTAGGTCGTATGACCCATGAGTCGTTAGGTCGTATGACCCATGAGTCGTTAGGTCGTATGACCCTTGAGTCGTTAGGTCGTATGACCCTTGAGTCGTTAGGTCGTATGACCCTTGAGTCGTTAGGTCGTATGACCCTTGAGTCGTTAGGTCGTATGACCTTTGAGTCGTTAGGTCGTTAGACCTCATTTTGTCTTCACTAGGTCGTACCGTTTTGGTCGGGGCGCTGCCCCCTGGACCCCCACGACCTGACCGGGCAGGTCGAACCCCGTAAGCGGTGGCGTTGCCCCCGCACCCCCACCTTGGGGGGTTGCCACCCCCCCTGGACCCCCCCTCCGTAGGGGATCTTATCTGAAAAACATTGAGCTGATTTCCTTGGATTTTATTCGCATCTCCGTATGTGATCTTTGTGACTGATTGTTTCTACACTTGCTTATGTGTTTTGTCACTTTATAATATAAAGGTTTCAATACTAGTAGTAAATATCAAAACTCTTTTAACAAACAATTTCAACTCTATTTTTAATAACAAAGTTCTTTTCTTAAACCGTTTTCCAATCTATTAGTATATACAAGCCTTTACCTCACTCGGATGAGAAATCTAATTAAACAACTTAGTAAAATAAGTGGTATGAAACGCTTGCTTTCACTTCGTCGGTTAATTCTTGGACTTATTCGATTGAACCTCTTGTGACAATTTTATTAGTGAAGATTTACAGTTTGTTCGTAAATATTTAAGTTAAGTAAATGGTTATGGGACATGAAGCTAAACTTCTATATTTACTAGCTTAGTGTAATTGACACTTCTCGTTGATCTTGATGATCGCTTTATGAATTAGACTAGCAATTGCGCGATGTCTCTTTCATTGCAAGGTTAGACTAGACACCACTTGTGTGATTCCATTCACACATACCTTTCTGCTTTTTGGTTAGTCTTGACCTCAATCTGTGTGATTCCACTCACACATGTGGGGTAGCTCCCCATGGTCTTCGGACCGTCATGTGATAGGCCTCTTTCCCTTTTTATGATTTCTGGATTTCTCGTGTTGATTTCTGGAATTTATGTCATTGACTTGTTATGAGTACAAGTTTAGGGTATGATGCCCTCTTCGAATCTTTGAGAAGATTCTTGTGATATTGATTATCTCTTATTGATTGATCTTCTGTTGATCATTATTTACATACTTATAGTGGTATGTCGTTATGGATGTTTTTGTTTATGCCATATCTTTTATGTTATATCATGTCATCTGATATTTATAGCTAGACTGATCCGTTTATTATTTTCTTAAATAATACTCGGGTCAGACCGAGATGTTACAGGTGCTTCTGCTTGACTTCTTCCCAGGGATTCATCACTCTGACTTTTGGCTAACTGTTTAGATTAGCAGTTTTTGTTGTATACACTTGAGATATAGACTCATAGTTGTATTCTTTTGTATAGCACGTGTTGCTATTCTTTTGTATTATCGTGGATCTTAATGACCACTACTCTGATGTACACTTTCATGTGTTAGATATATATTCATATCTTCTTCCGCCTTTGTGATATGGATATCTGTGACTGATTTGTGATATGATTATTTCTATGTTTGTTTCCGAAGATTATTTATAGCCACCGTGTGATAAGCAATTACATGGATGGTCGCTCCTCAACAGCCTTATTCTCCGTGCTAGTTGACAGCACTACTCCGGAGTGTTCTTGGCTAGCGTGGGTATAGAGGTGGGGCGTCACAGTCACCACCACACGGCTGTTACCCATATCGACCTCTCCGACCAACGACCTCGCCCCAACACCCCTCCTCATTATCACAGCCCTCGGCTCTTGACCCGCATCCACTAACATTGCAAACCACCGCCTACCGACATCAACCCCGAGACTCAGCTCCACAGCCAATGCCCTGCCGACCCACCTTTGCATCAACCCTCGAGCACCTTTGCCTCCCTTGGCACTCGTTACACAGCCTCATATTCAGCACACCCATTGTTGCAGCCTCCCATCCGTTCGCCAGCATCCCCTCTGCAGCCATCAACCCATGCCATGCTCTACCTATCCACCTTCGCAACCCGCTACCCAACATGTCCCCTTTATATATAAAAGGACAGTATACATATATAGTGCATATATTTTGTAGCTTGTCCTCTTTTTCCCCTAAGGAAGCTTGCTCGACCAACATTCCGCTGCCGAACGCCGGCTTCCATGCTGCGCCATCAACCCTTCCTTTCTACTGTTCTAATTGCATAGGTGTGTATATATGTGTGTGTATATATATGTGGGGCATTATTTATATATATTAATTTTTTATAAAAAGTTTATGTAAGTCTGTACATAATTTTTTATAAGTCTATATAGGTCGTATATAACCTGGTTGTTTGTATATATTATATAAAAAAAAGTTACATAAAGAAGTATTGTATATAACTGCAATAGTATGTATGTGTTTACAGTGATATATTCATGTATTATATAAGTGATTTCCTATAACAAGTATGTGTAATATGTTGGTTTGGATTTTTGAACATGTATATATTAAGTCGGTAATATATATATTATACTAGACTGGGTTTACATATATATATGGGTTTATAGTAATAATAACAAAGTAAGTCATTTTGATTTTTCAATAGATATTGTGTTTAAATATAATTTATATATGTTAGTCTATATATTAGCTTATATCAGTATACATTAGTTTGGGTTTCAAAAACATATAGAGATATGTTTATGTGTTTAAATTAAATTTTTGATTTGAAAATATATATAGAGAATTTATTTTTAATATATACTTTTAATTGGTTAAGAGAAAATTGTGTATATATACATATAACATATATTTTGCTCAGTTTATTTCAAATTAATTTGGATTTGTTTTCCGTCAATTCCAAACTTCCAGCGTTGCTCTGATCGTCAAATTCGTGTTCATCGTAAACCTACTTTGGAATTCATTGCGCGGATCCGTAGCTCAGTTCTTTAACAAATTTCTCTAGCCTCAAAAAGTGAGCAATCACTCACAATTAGCATTCTTATATTTAGTAAATTTGATTTCACTTGAAACAACAATTGAAATATGCTGTTAAATTTGAATTGTTAAGCTATTTAATAGTTAACAATGACATGCCATTATTTGCCAATGTTCACCTATGGTATATGTCACCATATCCTATTGTATATATTATATTTAATTTGTTACTGATGATATATGCTTGTTGTTGATATGTTATATTATTATCATATTTATTCTCACTTTGCAAGTTCCCTGTTAGATTAGAATTCCCTATGGGTTAAAATGATACATACCCGAGCGATCATATAGCATAAGGGAAAATCGTTATGGGTTGAAATGCTAAACCCAAGCAATTTTCATTGATTTTGAATTTTTGGGATTATGGGTTGAAATGATATATACCTGTAGATATTTAAATTGCGGATTGAAATGATAAATATCTGTATCACTTGACCATAGGATAGAAAATTATATATGAAACCATTGGTCTATATTTTTAAAACAATTTCCAAAGTTTGAAAGGAAATATATGGGTTTTAATGAATACTATTTTTAAATTATAATGTATGTGTGCTATTTATATATATGTGTAAAATTTTGATTTCTAAAATTATATGTTTTTGGAAATTTTAATTTATAAGTTAGTTTTGAAAAAATATAATCTTTAAGATTTTACTTAAAATTTTATTATTTAAAAATATATAAAATAAAATTTAATATAAAATAAATTTAAAAATAAGATTTAATTTAATAAAAAATAAATTTAATTAGTTTATAATATGTTTAAGTATTTACTTAAATTCATATTAATATTTTAAAAATAGACTTTTAATAACTTTAATAATAAATGTTGGGAGGATAAATTAATGTTGACTTGAAATTTAAATTGGTTAATAAATGAATTTAAGTTAGAATTTATTTAAACTTATTGATTTCTAGGTTTTGAAAAATATGATTTATAACTTGATTTGATAAATAAAAGGTGGTTAAATGAATATTCTCAATTTTAAATAAATTTGAGATTGGATATTTAGTATTGATTTAAATCTATAAATTGAGATTTTATTTAATTGTTGTTAAAATGATTAAGTGGATATTTTTCAAATTTGAGCAAAATTAACGTTAAATGTTGAAATCTAAATGAAACTTATATTGAAAATGTTTGAATATTTAAACTTTGAATCTTATTTGAAATTGAAGAGATATTTCAAACCCGGATTTAAAATCGGTAAAAACTAAAATGGTTTATTGAGAATTTGAATTGAATCTTTAATCTTTTAAACTAAATGTGTTGAACTGAGATTGATTTAAATTGAATTTTGAAATTTAAGTTGACTTAAATCGATATGTGGAATTGGATGAAAATTTCCAATTTGGAGACAATTCAAGTATAATCACTTTAAATAAATACAAACTATTTTTAATTTACAACTATTTTAATATATAAATTGTTTTAAAATATAAACTAATTTAATTTATAACTATTTTGAAATAGATATACTATTTCCGAAATCTAAACCGATTAAGTTGAAAGTGTTATGATTACAAATGTGTTATGATTTCAAAAGTGTTATGATTCAAAAGTGTTATGATTTCGAACGTGTTATACTTTTGAAAGTGCTACGATTCTGGAAATGAATATTATTTGAAGTGAATAATGATATCGAATTGATATGGTTTGAAATGATTATGATATTTTGATGTGAAGTATGAACTATTTGAAATGAAATGATCATGGTGTGAAATAAGCGATTGGTTGTTAAAGAGATCGGTATCGGATATTTCGTACTCTCTACTAATACTGAAAACCACTTTAACAACTATATACGTTATGGAGATTCCAGAACGAAGTATGATGGTTTGTCGAAGATTCTATATGAGGTTTTAGTGTAGCCTTGACCCCCGTGAGTCAGCTTGATGTGGATAAAACAGGAGCTATATCGGGCCAAGTGTGGTCATTCCCACTATAGGGTACATTTCTTCGATATCATTCTATTACTTTGTGATTTGATTGGATGCACCTTTGATTCGGGAGTGTGTCACAAGGTGGGTGATAGTAGCTGCTCGGTGTTACCACCAGTCCGGCAGTGCAAACGGTATATCTACCATGGCATTGCCTCGCATGCCTTGTCACGTGCCCTATCGTGCCTTCTACGAGTTTGGTTTGTACCATACCTATGGCGTTCCCTTTGAGTAAACCTCACCGATAAGCTTATGTTACTATATAGACTATGATAAGATATAAAATGTGTTAAGATGGATATAGGTAATGCCTTAACGCTATTTTAATAGTTTACTTTACCATAGACATATTATTACTACATAGTAGATAGTTCCACGGATCCTTAGAAGATGGAAATCCCAAACATCCTTTAAGTTATTTGCATTTCACTTGCGTAAAATTTACTGGTACAAGAATGTTAATCCTGACTCGAATTTTTTGTTTTACTTTATGCTTGGGTCAGATTGAGTGTCACAACATTTGAGACTCACCTTTGGAGATTGGAGCTTTGTTTGAAGAACTACCTATCCAGCTTCCAGTAATTTTAGTTATTCCAGTCATTTATATTCAGACTCGTCGGTTGCTTATGTATTTGAGATTCATTTTTATTTGAGATTCTGTTGTATTTTGTTTCAGACTCTGATATTTTATAATATCTTCATGAACTAATATTTATTTTTTTCTACTGCTTATTGTTGTAATACTATGTGTCTATGACTAAGGGATTGATTTATTTACCGTATATGCTGAGTTTTTCCAAATATAAATTAACAATCTACTATTTTGAGCAATTCAAGTTTGACATGTATGTCTGCTTTGCCACTCGAAGGATGCAGCATGACAGGGGGTTCTCGCATTTGGTTTTGGTAGCTAGCGGATGCCTCTTACTCCTACATGTCCCGTGTGGTTAGTGCAGTCAAGAGGCTGGCCGTAAAAGCGGAACACAGGTACCATTGTATGCTACGATGGGCATTACCCCACTAGCATTGTCCTGTTACAGTTAGTATCAGAGCAAGGTTTAGGCAAAACTTAGCATATAGAGTAAATTTAATTACAGAATCATATTCGTTCGAGCTTGAGTTTCTTTATTAGGATTTCTTTCAGATTTTGGAACTCTCCTCTTTGTTCTGAAACCCATTCTTGTCCTCTCACATTCGTATTCTTCTTGATACTAAAGCATCCCATAGTTCTATTTCTGTTGATCTCTATGAGACTAATTCCATCAGCGTTCCCGCCAAACTTTGTATGAATTGTAAAAGGGTGAAACTCCTTTATAACAAGAATTGACTCACCGGAGATTCCTACGTCCTCAGTTTAGATGCTATTATTCGTGCAAAGCCCGAACCATTTCTCTACTAGACGACCCAAGTAATTCTCTTGTGATTAAATGTCGACTGCCTCAAGATTTTACAGGCAGTTTCACCTCTTCGCTTCATTCTCAATCCAGTGATCTTGACTCCATCCTTATTGTCCTACTATTTCCAGATGTTTTGGTGTAGTCACATATGTTTCATTTAAGCGGAGAATTGAATTCTGCCTCAATCGAATTCCTGGAGTTCGACCAGTTGTCCTTCCTCCTGGGCGAATGGTTTCTATGAATGGCTAGTCATTCCTTTTGGATTAATCAATGCTCCAACCTTCTTTGCTGATCTTGTGAATCATGTTTTCTGCGATGTTTCTAACTAGTTTGACCTGGTTTTTGTTGATGGTATTCTCATTTTCTAAGTCTCGGTTGACCAAGTCAAGATCGCCCTCGATTTATATAAGTCTATCCATCTTGTCTCTTTGGTAATTTCACTATCTTATCTCACTTTCGAGCCTATCTATCTTAGTTCAAAATCTCTTGAATAGGGTCTCTCTAAATTGAACCTTTATCCTTGTTCTAGACCTATTATTGAATCATCGTGTGAGGGAGTGTATTTGTTATTAATATAAAATGTTATTTTGGGTTGTTTATATTGTTATGTTTGATTTTGGGTTTTGATCGATTCGTCTGGCCAACGCCATCGATAAAAATTCCAAAACATTTAAACAGAGCAAACTAACACAAAATGTTTTCAAAATTTGTTAATGAAATAATTTTATGTATGATTATATTTTATAAATATATAAAGGTATAATTTTCTAAAATTAGATAGTTAAATAAATTAATTGTCAAAAATTGATAATACTTCATTTTCATTTATTATTTTATCATTTATTATTTTGTTAACATTTCTAAACCATTAACTATTATTGTATATTATAAGAAAATGAGATTTTAAAGCATGGTTCATAAATCTGATTTGCATATAAAATGAATTTAAATTAAGTATTTGAGAACTAAGTCTCTGGTGCTTCTCAAAATTTGGTTTTAATTGTTTTGGAAAAACATATAGAAATATATTATTTATAGGTATTTTCAAATGGAAATTTGTTTTCCAAAGAATTTAAAAGAAGCAAGTCAACACTCTCCTGTTTTGTCGCTGGAAAATAATTTCGGTGATGACTACAGCGTCATCGACATTCATTTTCGAGTCTCAAAGTGGAAAGACGGCTTAGTAGTTTGTTGCACTTTTGTTTGAAGAGGGATTTGATTGGAATTTCTTGAGTATGCTTTGATTTATAAAATACATAGGTATATGTATGTATATATATATATATATATATATATATATATATATATATATATTTCAAAATTGGAATTCAAAATAACTTGAAATAGTTGAACTAGGAGAAAATTTATTTGTATAATATTCAATTGCATTCTAATAAACATGTATAACTTACCTGAATTATTTTAAAAGTTAAGGTGAATATTAAATTAAAGGTTATACAAGAGAAAACTCAAAGTAATAAATTTTGTTCAAACTAAAATCTTGTTTAATAAAAATGTTGAAAATAAAAGTAAATTGGTATAGTGTTCAATTATATTCAAAGACATTTATAAAACATACCTGGAAGGGTTTGAATGTAATTGAATAATATACAATAATAGATAAGATGTCTTTTAGGTGATTATAATAAATGCTATACACTTAGCCTATATTGGAAGATACGTCGGTGAAATAAATTGAATAATAAAAGAGAAATACTATTTGAGTAAATAAATATGAACTTAAGAATAGTTGAAATTGAATTTAGTGGAATCAACTCAACTGAAGATAAATAGATAATAAGTAAGTTAAATAGAATAAATTTGTTTTCAAAGAAATTTTTTTGTAACAAATATTAATATAAATTAAAAGCAAATCAATTGTAGGAAATTGAATTTAAAATCAACCAAGTGTGAACACAACGAATATTTATTGATTGAGTAAATGGATTTAAAAATCAAAATTAGTTGAAAATTAATCAATTTAAAAGGAATGAAATATATATGGTTTTGAATTAATTATTGTATTTTGAATTTTTAATCTATCTTTTCTTCGATCTGTTTTATTCTCCTCTCTCGTTCCTTTTCGGGGACGAAAAGTTTTGAGTGGGAAAGAGTGTAACAACCCATAAATTTTAACATTTTTATAACGTGATTAACTAAATTCTTGTGAAATTTTAAATTATTGAATTTCAAATAAAATTTTGATAATTGGCATGCATCTATTTAAACATAGCAAATGGTAAATTTTCATTGGAAAATATAAAAGTTAGTTCTATTGTGTAATTTTCAGTTTCAATTTTTAAATCATTTAAATTGATGAAAATTAAATATTCTTGAAATCTGAGAATTTTTACATTGTAAAAATGTAGACTATTTTCTGAGTGAGATGCCATAATCCTTTCGTCAAATTTGGACTGTTATAGCTCCGTTTATCTTATTTTCGGTGTTTTAGCAGCATTTTTCAACAGCGAAAAGTCGGTTTTTATAACTTGATTGTATCGCTGATATCTATGTACCATTGTGTTCATCCTATCGTGTTGATCTCCGTAGTATATTCATTTGTGTGTTTTGACGTCCGGTACACGGCAAAAGCTACGAAACGATTAGCCGTATCGGGACTCGATTTGGTTTTAATATGTCCATTCGTTGTCTCTTAGCTGAAATGAATTGTCGCTGGCTTTTAATAATTTCTGATTTGAACCGAGGTCCTTCACTATCCCCAATTTTTAATATATATTATCATTCGACCTTTCACTATCTCCACTTTTCTTTACTCTGCTTTTTGCTTTCCAGAAAGGAATTAAATATATAAATAAATATATCTGAGAGCTTGCATTCTCTACTGTTCATCTTCTTTGCATAGAAACATATCTTATTATATAAAGTTTTGATAATTTTCCCGAAGCAAACAAGCGTTCGCACGCCATCGATATCTTCACCCAGAACCTTAATCCCCACATGCATGCATATCCAACAACAACTCTGATCCTCCACGTTCGCCATCCCCTTCCAAGTTCACCACCCCGACCAAAACTATCATCTCACATCCCACTTCCCTCCTCCACATAGCCAACGCCAGTGACAGCCCTAAGCATCTCCAACTGATCATCCTTCGCCATGTTTGCAGCCTCGAATCACCACCGCACAGCCGTTATCAATACCGACCTCTCCGACCAGCCTCTCCACAACACCCCTCCTCAGCATCATAGCCCTTGGCTCTTGACCCGCATCCACAAACGTCGCCAACCACCCTACCGACCTCAACCCCAAGAATCAATGCCACAGCCAACGCCCTGCCGACCCACCTTTGCATTACCCCTCAAGCACCTTTGCCTCCCTTGGCAGTTCGCCACACAGCCTCATAATTAGGGCACCCATTGCCGCATCCTCCCATCCGTTCGCCAGCATCCACTCTGCAGCCATCAACCCCTGCCATGCTCCACCTATCCACTTCCGCAACCTACTACCCGACACTTCCCCTTTATGTATAAAAGGAAAGTATACATATATAGTATACATATATTTTGTAGCTTGTCCTCTTCTTCACCTTAGGAAGCTTGCTCGACTATCTATCCGCTGCCGAACGCCAGCTTCCATGCTGCGCCATCAACCCTTCCCTTCTACTGTTCTAACTGCATAGATATGTACGTATCTATATATATGTGGGGCATTACATATATATATATATATATATATATATATATATACAAAGATCTGTTTATACAAAAAGTTCATATCAGTCTATACATAATATGTAATAAATCTATATAGGTCGTATATAACTTGGTTGTATGTATATATTATGTAAGAAAGTTTCATAAAGTATTATATATAATTTCAATAGTATATATGTGTTTACAGTGATATAACATGTATTATATAAGTGATTTCCTATAACAAGTATGTGTAATATGTTGGTTTGGATTTTTAAACACACACACACACACACATATATATATATTAAATCTGTAATATATATTATACTAGACTGGGTTTACATATATATGGGTTAATCGTAATAATAAAAATAAAGTAAGTTATTTTGATTTTTCAATAGATATTTTTTTAAAATATAATATATATATATATATATATATATGATAGTCAGTATATTAGCTTATATCCGTATGCATGTGTTTGGTTTTCATAAACATATAGAGACATTTTTATGTGTTTACATTAAAATTTTAATTTGAATATATATATATATATAGGAATTATTTTTAATATATATTTTCAATTGATTAAGAGAAAATTGTATATATATAACATATATTTTGCTTGGTTTTGTTTCAAGCTAATTTAGATTTGTTGTTCGTCAATTCCAAACTTCCAGCTTTGCTTTGATCGTCAAATTCGTGTTCATCGTACCCTACTTTGGAATTCATTGCTCGGATCCGTAGCTCGTTTAGTTATCGAATTTCTCTAGCCTGAAAACATGAGCAATCACTCACAATTAACATTCTTATATTTAGTAAATTTGATTTCGCTTGAAATGACAATTGAACCATGCTGTTAAATTTGAATTATTAAGTTATTTAACGGTTAAATATGATATGCTATTATTTGTCGGTGTTCACCTATAGTATATGATACCATATCCTGTTGTATATATTATATTTAATTTGTTACTGATGATATATGCATACTGTTGATATATTATATTGTTATCATATTTTTCTCACTCTACAAGTTCCATACGAGGTTAGAATTCCGTAAGGGTTGAAATGATACATATCCAAATGATCTTGTAGAATAAGGGAAAACCGTTATGGGTTAAAATGATAAACCCAAGCGATTTTCATTGATTTTGAATTTTTGGGATTGTGGGTTAAAATGATATATACCCGTAGATATTTAAATTGTGGATTGAAATGATAAATATCTGTATCACTTGACCATAGGATCGAAAATTATATACAGAACCGTTGGCCCATATTTTTGAAATGATTTCCAAAGTTTGAAAGGAAATATATGGGTTTTAATGAATACTGATTTTTAAATTATAATGTATATGCTATTTATATATGTGTGTAAAATTTAGATTTTTAAAATAATATGTTTTTGGAAATCTTAATTTATAAGTTAGTTTTGAAAAAATATAATCTTTAGGATTTTACTTAAAATTTTATTATTTAAAAATATATAAAATAAGATTTAATATAAAATAAATTAAATAATAAAATTTAATTTAATAAAAAATTAATTAATTTATAATATGATAAGTATTTATTTAAATTCATATTAATATTTTAAAAATAGATTTTTGATAACTTTAATAATAAAGGTTGGGAAGGTAGATTAATGCTGACTTGGAATTTAAATTGGTTAGTAATTGAATTTAAAGAAGAATTTATTTAAACTCATTGATTTTGAGGTTTTGAAAAATATGATTTATCACTTAATTTGATAAAAAAAGTAGTTAAATTAATATTCGCAATTTTAAATAAATTTGAGACCAAATATTTAGTGTTGATTTAAATATATAACTGAGATTTTATTTAATTGTTATTAAAATGATTAAGTGAATATTTTTCAAATTTGAATAAAATTAAAGTTAAATGTTGAAATCTAAATGAAACTTATATTGAAAATGTTTGAATATTTAAACTTTGAGTCTTATTTGAAATTGAAGAGATATTTCAAACCTAGATTTAAAATTAGTAAAAATTGAAATGGTTTATTGAGAAATTAAATTGAATCTTTAATCTTTTAAACTGAAAGTGTTGAATTAAGATTGATTTAAATTGAATTTTGGAATTTAAGTTGACTTGAATCGATTTGTGGAATTGGATGAAAATTTCTTGTTTGGAAACTATTTCAGTATAATCTCTTTAAATAAATACAAACTATTTCTAATTTACAACTATTTTAATATATAAATTATTTTAAAATATAAACTAATTTAATTTATAACTATTTTAAAATTTATATACTGTTTCCAACATCTAAACTGGTTAAGTTGAAAGTGTTATGATTGCAAAAGTGTTATGATTATAAAAGTGTTATGATTTCAAAAGTGTTATGATTTCAAAAGTGTTATAATTTTGAAAGCGCTACGATTTGGAAACAAATATTATTTAAAGTGAATAATGATACCGAATTGATATGGTTTGAACTGAATATGATATTTTGATATGAAGTATGAACTATTTGAAATGAAATGACCATGGTGTGAAATAGGCGTTTGGTTGTAAAATATACCGAGATCGGATATTGTCATACTCTCTGCCAATACCGAAAACCACGTTAACAACTGTATACGAGGTGGAGATTTCAGAACGAAGTAGGATGGTTTGGAGACGGTTCTATATCAGGTTTTAGCACAGCCTTAACTCCCACGAGTCAGTTTGATGTGGCTAAAACAAAAGATATACCGGGCCAAGTGGGGTCATTCCCCGATCGGGCATATTTCTTTGGTACATTCTATTACTTTGTGATTTGATTAGGTGCACCTTTCGATTTGGGAGTGTGTCACGAGGTGGGCGGTAGTAGCTGCTGTGCGTTACCACTAGTCCGGGAGTGCAAACGGTATATCTACCCTGGAATTGCCTCGCTTGCCTTGTCACATGCCCTATCGTGCCTTCTACGAGTTTGGTTTGTACCATACCTATGGAGTGCCCTATGAGTAAACCTCATGAGGAGCTTACGGTACTTTATAGACTATGAGAATACATAAAATGTGTTAAGGAGGGTATGGGTAACGCCTTAAAGCTATTTTAATAGCTTACTTTATTGTAGATATATTATTACTACATAGTGGATAGTTCCGTGGATCTTTAGAGGATGGAAATCCCAAATATCCTTTAAGTTATTTGCATTTCGGTTGACATTTCACCTGGGTAAAATTTACTGGTATAAGAATGTTAATCCTGACTCGAGTGTTTTGTGTCTTACTTTATGCTCGGGTCAGATTGAGTGTCACAGCATTTGAGACTCACATTTGGAGATTGAAGCTTTATTGGAGATCTATCTATCCAGCTTTATTTTTTTCAGTTATTCTGGTCATTTATGCTCAAACTCGTCAATTGCTTATGTATTTGAAATTCATTAATATTTGAGATTCTGTTGTATTTTGTTTCAGACTCTGATGTTTTATAGTAGCTTCATGAACTATTATTTATCTATTTCGCTTCTCATTGTTTTAATACCTATGTCTTTGATTCTGTGATTGATTTATTTACTGTATATGCTGAGTTTTGCCAAATATAAATTAACAATCTGTTATTTTAAGCAATTCAAATCTGACATGTGCAGATGCGAATGGTTCAAAATATCGGGTCGTTGCAAGATGTTTAGCGAAGCATTGATTTGTTTAAATGTTTGTAGGAAGTATCAGTTTGGATTATGGTGAGAACTCTATTTATATATAATATATACAGGATGAGATATATATATATATATATATATATATATATATATTTGGATATGGTTGTTTATAGTGATTTTTTATCATGTTTGGATGTTGCGAAAATATTGTTGTTTGGATATATAAATCAAGTCATGGTAAATACACGTCGATATTACCCATGGAAATTACTTTTCGAATCAAGTTAAAAGGTGATATGGAATCATTAAAACTATTGAAAATGGTTTTGAAATGATTACATACTGTTTTATAAACCTATAAACTAGTGAGGATATGGTTTGAATAGAACATTGTAGAAAGTCAAAGCTAGGCGCATTGCGTAACGGTAGCTCGCGATTTCGCACCGTAAAATTTAAATGAGCATATAAAATGTAATATAGCTCGAAATTCTCCGTAATAAGAATTTTCCAAACTATTGTATCCATTTTTTCAAATAGAGGAAGAAAATCAAGATTTCACCTTGTAGATTTTCAAATATGTCCAAATAAAGTTTTAAATAAAATTGCGGTTTTGAAGTTCGGAATCCAAAAAGGGATTCTTTAATTATATTTTTAAATTCCTAAAAAATGTGGAAAAATATTTATAAATGTATTAAATTGTTTTGAAAGAGATTTGAGTTATATAAATGGATTTCCAAATAATATAAAAATCGTTTTGATTTAGAGAAGCTTTTAAAACACTAATCGCAACACTTTTTGCAGCGATTTTCAATAACAATTGAAATATGGTTTTAAACTTAACAATTATTTTCCAAATCTTTTGTAATTATTTTAAATGGATAATTAAGTGTTTTAAAGTTGATTTGAAGTTTTATAATTTATTTAAAAGAGTTTAAATGAATGATATAAAGAAAAGTTATTATAAGTAAGTGTTTTAATCTTGGCTCTAATAAAATGACGAGTAGATTGGATTTTTCGACTCGTAAGATCTGGGTGGGGTTCTTAAAGTAAAGTAAGGAGATGTTCAGGAGCAAATAGTGTCCTGGCTCACCTAGCCACTCCCATGCGAGGGTTAGATAAGGTTAAAATGTTGGAAACGAGTAAAGTATAAAAGATTACATTTTCCAAATTTAATTAACTTCGATTGTATATAAATAATCTTCTTATACTTGGTATTAAATTCCGAGGAGGGAATCTATACTATCTGTGTGAATTTATAATGTGATTTCACTATCTCTCGACGGATAGTAAAGGTTGAGTACAGAAATTGATATTGGGTAGAATTAGAATTATTTCCATGATCCTACTTGATTTTCTAAAATGATTTGTGAAAATGATTTGATAATTCCAAAGTAAAAGGGAGGTTTAATGATTCCGTATTTACCAAAATAATGTTTTTAAAGATATATATATATATCTCTAGAAGATATTCTGATAAAAAGAGATTAATCAACTAAAGATTAATTCCCTATTTACTAAACATCGTTTTGTCGATAATTGGTTCGAAGGAACCAAGGTCGGATTTAGGAGATTCCTATCCAAAAACCACTTTGAGCCAATATACGTGTTCCACCATAATGAAATGGAATGATATCTATTTGGAATATGGAATGTAGGGCTGCTTGCCACTGATCCTTAGCAAATTTTACATATCATTTATATATATATATATATGTGTGTGTGTGTGTGTGTGTGTGTGTGTATGTATATACTTATGTGTGTATATATATGTATGTATGTATATAGCAGTGGTTTTTCATTTGATATCTTCGATTCAAGGGATTCTCATTACTAATCCTAAGGGTGATTCCTAATAGGATGTGGTAGGACAGTTCCTTCGGTTTGTCCTATTCCTGGACAACTTATATGGACGAATATCTAAGGTTACACTTCGAGATCATATTGATTGACCTCTATAAACATATCATCTGCTTGGTGGTGGAAAAGGCAACATCTCTTAGCTTGACACTCTTTTCTAAGATGTACGAGCTTAGGATTTATATGTTTGTAGAAATCAGTTATGTGATTGTGGAATGGCAATGTGGCATTCAAAGTGAAATGTGTGCTATGAAAGGCAAACGTTTCCCTAGGCCTTGCATCCCGAAAATGACAAAAACAGGGCAGAAGTGGCAAGGCTATGTAGGTTGCATCCATTAGGAGATGTCATCACCTTTCTAGATACCCTCTATAATTGGATTTATAATTTATGCTTGGGGATCTCGGTGAAGGTCGAGAACAATCGGAGTGATGACACATTCGATACTATCAAGGAAGTGGTAGACCGGTCCTGTGTTGGTTTACGCGCCCAATGTCTGGACCCGAGGTACATCCCTCTAGAGGTGTACCATACGGAAGGTAGTTCCTTACATTGTCATTATATAGGATCCATTCTCTAATAAGTGCCTTTGGACTTAGTTCTAAACCTATTATGCCATCAAATTTAAGCAACGTAACAATTTTGCTACTCCAATATGTTTATTTGAAAACCATTTTTCAAAGAAAGTCATTAAAAATAATATTACCATATTTCCACATAAAAAATGTTTTGGTTATCATAAGGTAAAAATCATTTTCGTGTTTATGACGACGCGGTCTTATGTGATATCTTTTGTTTTCAAACACTCATATTTTGAGCTTTTCACACCAGTCCTACGACCGACCCAAAGTTTATTTTCTTTACCTTAAACTCTGGGTGCCCTATCATTTTGGAAAGCCTAGTAATCAGGTTTGGTTAGAAGAAATCTGGAAGAGCTAGGAGCATGGAGTTAGAATATTCTTCGGTAGACTGCTAGCTCTTTTTCCACCACACTTGTATATTATTGTATTCCGCTCTGTTCGAATAGAGAGTTATTATTGTCCTTGTTTAAATTTGATAAATGTATTTAAAATTTCCATTGTAAAGATTTTATGTATTGAAATATACGTTATTAAATTCATGTAAGATTCTGTTCTACGTTTATTTTTCCTTACCCTTAATGAACCGAGTCTCTGGCGCTCAAATTTTCACCATGTGAATACCGAGGATGTATTATTGTCGATTTCCAAGGATTGATGAAATGGGTCCTTACATTTGGTACCAAATCATTGGTTGAGTAAACACCTAAGCCTGATCGAGGTAATGTCTCATCAGAGATTGGGTTAGTAATACCCTAGGATGAGTAACTTATTAGAGATTGGGTTATTAACACCCTAGAATGAGTTGAGTGTATTATATATATAAGTGTGTATTTGTTAATGATATATAATAAATGATTTTTAAAAATATGGTAAATGAAATAAGTTAACCTATAATTATATTTTTAACCCAAAAAATGGATCTACACCCTGGATTGAGTGTGAAAGCACCAGCACTTTTTTATCAAGGCAATAAAATAGAAAAAACAATAGTAAATCGCCGAAAAAGTAAGGAGACAAGAGATTTTTATAGTGGTTCGACTGTTATTGAAGCCTATGTCAACTTTATAGCTTTTATTAATCAACTATTGTTATCAGAGAGTTTGGATTATAATGTGATTCTTTTTATTCATATTAGATTAAGCCACCATTGTTAGAGACAAAGGGAGGATCTCAATTGCCTCTTAATTGCAGTTGTGTGGGCGGGAAGAGTGAAGAAAGGATAGCAGAGCTTCCACGAAGATCAGGTTAAAAACCCCTTTTATGTTGAAGGTAGGACATTATTTATTGGATTCAGAGAGCATTTGGGTCGGAACAATTGCACCAAAATCCTATAGTTGTCAATAGGAAGAGGAACAAAAATTTTGAAATGATTCTGGGCTAACTTTTTGGATCGATACTAATCCAATTAGATCAGATCGGTATCGGTCCTAAGAGTTTTGCAATTTTTGCACAACTTCTATCCAGTTGGCTTCCCTACTTGCTTATGAGGCTCTTTATGTAATTTCATCATTTGTTGACTTTTTTTTTATAATGATTCACCTATGGGTTTGGCTGAACTATAGTCTAAATCCGATAAGTCTTTACTTCTCGAACTTGGATGCTTGGATTGTTATCAAACTTGGAAGAAAGGCTTAATAGAGAGGTAGAACATAAAGCAAGTGGTTTGGTGAAACCACATGCCAATATTTTGGGTCGGTACCAATCCAGAGTGTTAGCGTGTTTTTGGGTCAAACTTCCAAGGTTGCTTTGTCTTGTACTTTTAAGCCTTCCGGTCAAGTTTCAAGTCATTTTGGCTTAATATGGATGTTTTAACTCCTTTTGAATTCTGCAGTGTTAAAATCCTGGCTAATATTTACCCTCGTAGCATGCTTTTGTTGGAAACAAGGCATGCTCTGGAATTGTTTGTCTTTGGTTCTCAGTTTTAAGGAGTTTCATTTGTCGTAACTAGTCATCTTGAAGAGCTGCCTATGTCACACCGGCTAACTATTAAGTCCTTAATGGGAATCTACATTATTCTTAATTACGGGTGACCTTGATTTGATAATTTCCAAAATAAATACAAATGTCGAGGAGGTCTCGTGGGGAAGATTTGAGATTATTTGGAGAAGTAAATTTGGATTGGTACCGATCTGATTGGATCGGATTGGTGTGGATCCAAGTACTCATAATTTTTAGCGACCTTCTTTCCATCTTTTTATACGAGCCGACCCACCAATTTATACCATTTCCACTCAATCCAAACCCTTAACTTCCAGCCGGCTCGACTTTCTCCATACCCTAACATACCAATCCGACCACTTCATCTGCTCAAGAGTCGCCGCTATCAATCCTTGCTTACAATGCCACTAGTCTCCGTTCTCTGGAGCTGCCGCCGACTTAAGTTCTTCCCGATTTCATGATTTCCATTTCAAGGTGTTGCCGATCCATTAATACCCTAGTTTTGGTTGTCTTACATTAGAGATTAGATCACTCTTCTCCATTTTAAAGGTTGATGATTTGGATTTTGGTGCATTTTCAACGATTGGTGATGAAGTCGTGTCGGTGATGGATATAATGGAAGATTCGAGCTGATTTTGACTTATGCGAAGAAGATAGTAAATCAAGTCTTAAGTTCTTCATAGAAAAAAACTAAGGTTTTTCCCCGGTGCTTGACATGCTTTGCTATCTTCATCCACAGTCAGAATTAACTTGTACTGAGTTACACAGTCGATCCTAGCACAACACCTTGCAGATTGATTTGGGTT
Organism: Allium cepa; assembly: GCA_030765085.1. NCBI lineage: Eukaryota > Viridiplantae > Streptophyta > Magnoliopsida > Asparagales > Amaryllidaceae > Allium > Allium cepa. The sequence goes on from CM060932.1 coordinate 381,311,517, forward strand.
TTTCTTGGAGGTGATAATAGCTTAGGGAGCGTCTTATATGATGCTCAGGCTATAATGACTTTCCAGGGAACTAAAATCGACTTATGCTGAAAATCTCTTCCAAAGACCCATCGATCTATAGTTGCTCGATTTGGACAGGTCCTGTCATTGCACAGTCGGTGTACTTGGAATAGGAAGAGCTTTCCATATCACTTCAGACAATGGATATCAATTGTTGATCGATAATGGGTAAGTATAAAAAAAGGAATTAACTGGTGATATGATTTCTCTTTTTAGTGTGAGTGAGCCATCTACATGGAAGGGTTTGTTCACAGCATTCAGGATGTTGGACCCATTCTCACTTAGATTACAAATCACACGCACCCACAGTTAGTACATGGAATCCGATTGATGGTTGGTACACGTCTATTATCTTTCCAATTTCAAGTATCAATTACGCTAGGGCCTATAATTTAGAGATTTGGCGCGCCAGATTGTTTTGAACAAAAGCTTTCTTATACGGAATAATGCATAAATCTTCTCAACTCACTTATTTATGAAGTGGAATCTTCGTTGATCACAGTGGGGTCAGCTGCTTCCATAACTTCGGCTCGGTATGGTCATCTGATTCTAGTTGGCCTTGTCATCTATCATACTCCTCCTAACTTCAGAGTCTTGCTTGATCCTCTGGAAAGAGCTCCTTAAATCCTTACACATAGGATGTTGCAAAGCATCTGCTCGCAATATATTGTTCCAAAGGATGATGTGCTTCTATCGTCGAGAGGGAAGTTCGCTCATAGGATACCTTCTAGATATGTGGCTTGCCACTGCTGTATGTGTGCATGGTGTAGTGCCCCCATTCAATAATTTGTTAATGACAGTGCTTCAAAACATAGGGTTGGTCCTATTCCAAATTCTTCCAAATGGGTACACCATGTTGACCTGTTTATATGTTCTGTTCATGCGGGCGCTTAATCGTGCCTCGAGCTTTGCCGAGTTATAGTATCTCCTATTATTCAAAAGAGAGGCTAACCCATCACTCATTTATATTGAGGTACTACGCAGCCAGAAACTTATACTTGATCTTCCAGAAAGGTTCCCTCATTCAAAAATCAGATCTTTTTCATCAAATGTCCAGAGGGATTCACCCATCTATCGGCCATGCGAGGTAAGTCTCTTTTACCATGCTTGGAATTTCCTTTAATTGCCACAAGTCTATTGAACGATCGCATATTGCTTGTAGTTCTCCCAAATATTAATAAAGATCCGACTCTTGGCACTGTTCTTAGCAACCTGAAGGTGGTCGATGCCCAAGAGCATACAATTATGTTCTTTCTCATAGATGAAAATCTCCGTCGATGTGGGCCTATACACCCTATATGGTCTATTGGATCTTTTACCGCTCCTTCCCTCTTCGGGACCCGAACCTATTTTGTTTCCTCTTACAATGATTCTGATGAAGATAATAATGATGAAGAAGGAAGTGACCTATCCAATGGGTCAAAGAAGGCTTCTGAAGAGATCCACGTTTAAGTCGGGGTCGATAGTCCACCCAAAATGCCATCAATTTTGGAGAAGAAAGAAGAAGAGTTTGTTCAATGAATGGGCAAGGCTTCATTGATTGAAGGGAAGGAGGAAGGAGAAATTAGTGAGGAGCACCCTTTAAATGAAGAAGAAATAGATTAGAATACTGATATCGATGAGGGTGATGCCCACTTTGGCCTCAAGGCCTCGGAGTTGAGCCCCGAACGTACTTCCTCATCTCCTTCGAAAGAATTAGTTGACGAAGCTTCTCCCAAGAGTAAACTTGCTGGAAGGTGTCGATATTGACTTGGAAGACATGGGATTTTTTTTTTCAATATGGGTTACTTGATGGACGACTTCACTGCGGAAGGGTTGCCTTCCCAGCTTACTCAAGTCATCCCTATAGAAATTAATGTCCGGACGTTAGTCGATGGTCGATCTATTTTGTGTTCTATTAGGGTCATCAAACTGTAGCACACACTTCACTAGGATAATACACTTTGTATTATCGTTATTTTCTAGGTTATTTTAGTTCATTGAATGTCTTTTTCTTAAAGCTATTTTATCATTTGCTGTAGGAATCATGTCCTATGGATTTTACAGTAATCTTGACCGATTATTGGAGTCTCAACGTTTGCAAAGACATTATTCTAGGCACCACGCTTCTTGGGTGACTGATGATGAAAGGAAGAGAAAGAAGGATAGGGAGGCGGAAGGGCATCGTCGTGTTGAGAAAGATCAAGGCTAGGATAGAGGGAGTGGCCATGAGAAGAGGAAGAGCCCGATTAAGCGGGAAGATTCTTCAAAGAAGCTGAAAAGAGACCAAGAGCAGGAACCCACTTCACAACTTCATGCTTCTATTAGAATAACCGTTTTTGCTTCTAGTGCCATGACCTCCTCCATTCATGCTGCTATGACCATCTCTCTCTTAGTTTCTGGGTGTGCTCCTTAAATTCTCCGTACTTGTCCCCATCACCTACAAGCTGCATTCCCAACCTGTTCTTAAGGTGAGTTGTGTTCAACAAGCCCAATTTGAAATTGGTTCAAGCATTATCTTATTCACCCCATCTCTATGCATTTTAGAGCAGTTTTATGCAAGCCAAGGGGTGGGAAAAATTATGCATACAGCTTTCCACTGCTAATAGGAACAATTACCAAGAAATCCTCTTATTCGAGTCCAAAAAGTATGAGTATGAGAAGCAGTTTGCAGATCATGACATGGAGATTGAGCGGTTGATGAAGAAGAGGTGTGATGCCCTCAAGAGAGAAAATAAAAGTGCTTCTTTGCTTAAGGAGCTGAAGAATTCCACCGACCAGGCCACACTCATATTTAGAGATGAAATAAAGAAGTGCCACACTAGTAAGATGGCTTTAAAAGAAAAACTGAGCATAAGTAAGACAATGGTAGAGACGGAGAAGAAAACCATTGCCGAACAAGCCTAAGAAATTTCCTCTCGTTGTGAGCAAATTTTCACTTTGGATGCCGAGAAAAATAAGCTGGCAGCAAAGAAGGCTGACACAGACGCCGGCTTCTCAAAGCATCAAGGCCACATTGCAAGGAAGATGGAAGGCTTGGATGCTACAATTTTGGGTTTCTATGTTAACGCCGAGCTACACTAAGGGAGCCTAAGTTACTTGGGTGTAATGTTCCCTCGCGCGCTTGTTGTAATCTGGGAAGAAGTTCTGGCCTGATTTGAAGACATGGGCAACGGTTGCACTGAAGAAGAATTGGTTCGGGTAAACTTGAATACCACCAACATTAAGTGGAAGGCTAGAAAATCTTAAGATTGGAGAGGAAATGCGAAGCCACTGATGTTACAGCCACAACTAAGGCTGTTGCCGAGTATTTTCCTTCAGGCTCGAGTGAGCCATCTTCGCATCTTCGTACCGATGAAAGGACTGTTTCTACTTCTCCAGTAATCATGCCGCTAGCAAAGGAGGGTGGCAACGTGGATTTAAGTTGTGATGCATGAACAGACCCCCATAGCAGGTAATTTTCTTATCTCTCTCATGCTTGAAGACTTCCAATTTACGCCTGATGAAACTTCCAAGATAACCGCCCTTTATTCTGATATTATAGATCTACCCTCTCTTCCTACCGAGTTACCTCCTCATCATGATGATGGATCTACTACCATCCTAATTGCTTCAACTGTTGTCTCTGCATTTGGCTCATAGCTCGGTTCGTAATTGGAGCAAATTGTAGTGCTGCACGATTTGGATGATCCCTCTATATCTCAAGAGGAAGGCCCGGCGGCTACTAATACATGGATGTACGTGGGTCAAGCCAGCTAACCAGAGAAAGTGGAGACCGAGCAACCGACGACCAAGCAACAAATGATAGCGTTAAAGAAGGATAAGGTTGAGGAAAAAAAATGGTCGTCAAAGAGTTCCTCCAGATCCCACAAGCACAAAGGAGAAGGAGGATCTACCAGTGGCCATGCTTCGTAGAGCGACATTGCCTCGAGAGGGGACAAGCCTAAGAAGTTGCTGATTAAAGGCGGGAAAGGTGACTGAGGAAGTGGTGAGAAGTCATGATGTGTCTTTTTCCTCTTTTTGTTTTTTAATTACTTTTTGTACGAGCGCAGAGTTTGCACTTAGCATTTATGCTTGTTGATGCCATAGTGGTTTTAGTATTTTCCTATTCTTAGCCAATATTTTACGGGCACAGCCCATGATGTTTGTTGTTGTACATTAAAAATATTATAAGTAATAAAACTGTTGAAATTTTATCGTAGCTTTATTTTGTCTGCTTATTTGTGTCTCATGCACTTATGTCACTTTTTATTCATTACCGTTTTATTTAGTCCCATAATTACTGCCAAAATTATTATTTTTAGAGTAACAGAATTAAGACGTATTTGCTAATTTGATTGGGTGTTGGTGTGCCTGTGTGCCCTCTAGTTTACAAGACTATACACTCTGAACACTTGGTACAAGACTAGGTGCCCCTGGTAGTCTTTTGGATGCCCCAAATCAGGTCTACACTACAACTCCTATCTTTAGGATTTTTGGTTAAGATATTCACGAAGCTCATTGGCGGCCTAACGGCGAGTATTTTATGTACTCAAGTGATTCACATACTTAGACAATCGAAGGTAACGGAGCAACATCGATTTCTTGATTGTTTGTTAAGTTTTTTCGTCGCAATGCTGACATTCAGGTTATTGCATGCACATATCGCACCTCGGAGTGCTATTTTTTTTGGCTTCGAGGCGGTATGCAATTTTTTGCAATATGAGAGTTCCTAATTTCTAGATGCAACTTTTCTAATCCAATTGGTAGTGTTTGGCTTACGAAATGCGCACAGTGGGATCAAAGCTTGCATGGTCGTAGTTCTGTGAACCAGGAAGCGATACGCGGCTTACGAAATGCACGGCTTAGGTTATTATGTTTGCTTGGACATGATTTCACAATTCAAGAGTAGTGTGCGGCTTACAAAATGCATAGCTTTGATTTGGGCCATCTCGGTGTTACCGAAGCAACATCATTTCTTAGAAGGCAACGATTGAGTTCCGTCAATCCAACGGTTTGAGTCAATTTTCTTTCATTGACTCAGCGGGTAGTTGGGGCATACTTGAGCATGGTTCCACTATCTCAAGCGGCAATTGGATAGTTTTGAGTTGATTTGACTCTGCTAACTCTACGGGTTACTTTTGTGAACACAGATTTATTGGTTCAGAAAGAAAATCAATTTTATTAATTAAAGTTGGGCAAGTTCTGCCTATTTACAATGCCTTTGGTATTCCAGTATGGCTTATTGGTGAAAAACAGGAAATACATAAGATAGTCTTAGATAAAGTAACTACGCACCGATTCACTATTCTAAGCTTATGGAATTTGGGTTCCATCAACTATTGTTAGCTTGAATGTGCCATCCGCTTGCTTCTGGCCGATCACACAGGGCCATTCTTAGTTTGGTTAGAATGTTCCTAGTACAGGGTTGACCCAATTGAGGATAAGGTCTCCCACCTCGAATGTACAGTTACGGACACTGGAATTGAAATATCATGCGGCCCTTTTCTGGTGAGCAGCAGTCCTTAACTTGGCTTCTTCCCTTTTCTCATCGACCATATCGAGCGACTCGAGTAGGAACTGCTCATTTTGCCTTCGATTGAAGTTTTGCCTTCGATGAGAGAGGACTTCTAGCTTGACTGGGATCATTGCTTTTGAACCATATTCCAGGGCGAACGGGGATTGCCCCGTTGAAAATTTGTGTGTTGTTCTATAAGCCCATAGCACAAGTGCAAGTTTGTCAACCCAGTTTCCTTTAGCTTTAGTTAGCCTCTTTTTGATAGTGAACTTGATAATCCTATTTACAGCTTCCACTCTCCCATTTTCCTGCGGATGTGCAATGGTGGAAAAACTTTCTCGATTCAGAAGTATTTGCAGAAGTCTTTGAACTTGGCGCTTTCAAATCGAGACCCGTTATCAATGATGATTTTGTATGGCACTTTAAACCTATAAGTAATGTTTTCAGTGAAAAAATTAATAACTTTCTTTGCAGTAACAGTGGCCAATGATTCTACCTTTGCCTATTTGGTGAAATAGTCAACAGAAATGATAGTATATTTTCCTCCTCCTTTGGCCATTGGTAATGCTCCAATCAGATCGATTCCCCAGATCACAAATAGCCACTAGTTGACCATCTATGTTTGACGGTTAAAGGAGTTCTTTTTATCTTACCGAACTTTTGGCATTGGTCGCACCGTTAGGCATAATATGCTACATTACGGTTTACAATTGGCCAAAAATATCCATATCGGATGACTTTCTTTGCAAGGATTTTCCCTCCAATGTGATCTCTACAATCGCCTTCATGAACTTCCCTAATGGTTCTTCGACCTTCGTCATTGGCCTTACACCTAAGAAAGGGGGATAGAGAATCCCTTTCGGTAGAGTATCCCATCCTATACTATGAACCGTAGTGCCTTTCTAAGGAGCTTTTTTTATTCCGATCTTCAAGGAGTGTTCCTTTGAGTAGGTAATCCTTGATTGGTGTCATCCATGTTTCTGGTACATCGGTTGTCTCAAAGATCTAGTCGATATCCATCTCGCTTACACTTAGAGCAGTTATGTTTAAACTGGGACCAGTCCCAATGATTGAGCTTCTCTGGAACTGGCCAGTTTGGCTAGATGGTCCACCTTCGTGTTTTGTTCCCTCTGGATATAAGTTATGGTGTAATGTTCGACCTCATTCAGCAATTCCTACGCTTAGATAAATACTAGACGAGGTTCTCTCCTCGAGCTTGGTATTCGCCTTTCATTTAGCCGATGACTAGTTGAGAATCGTTATAGATGTGTATGAACTTTATCCCGAGTTCCATTATAACTCTCATCCCAACTATCGATGCCTCGTATTTTGCTTCGTTATTTGTTGCAGGGAATTCAAAGCATAAGGCAAGGCATAAGGCAAAGCAAACGGGTCAACCTTCGGGATTTTTGAGCACTACTCCTGCCCCCAAGCAGAAGTTGTTAGATGCACTATTGACGAACAACTTCCAACGTTTTTCTCCTTTCGAAGTAATTTCTTGTTTGTTATCTTGTATCATAAACTCGACAACGAAGTCTGCAAGTACCTACCTGTTGATCGCCCTTCAAGGATGGTATGTGATTTCGTACTGACTTAATTTGATGTTCTTTAAGGGTTTATCTGTCAGCACTTTTATCGGGTGTGCCTGGAAGTACAGTCTTAACTTTCTAGATGCAATCAAGAGGCGGTACGCTAGTTTTCCCAATTTCAGATAATTCTTCTCGGCTCTACTGAATTGTTTATTGATGTAATATATGGGTCACTGGACCTTAGCTTCTTCTCATACGAGTGTGGCACTTAATGTATGGGGCGAAACTACTAAGTAGATATACAAGTCTTCTCCATTTACCGACTTGGACAAAATTGGCAGGGTATAGCTCTTCGAATGCGGTTTGACAAGCTTGATTCCATTCGAAGTTCTTCTTTCCCTTCTTTAGTGCGTGAAAGAACGATATACATTTGTCAGTTGTTTTTGGAATGAACTGGCATAGCACTACAACTTTTCCATTTAAGCTTTGTAACTCCTTTCTGTTCCTTGGGGCCTCGACTTTCTGTAAAGCGGTAACTTGTTTGGAATTTTCTTCGATGCCTCCGGTACTTATAATGAATCCTTAGAACTTTCCAAAGGTTACCCTGAAGTGACATTTAAGTGTATTGAGTTTCATTCCATATTTGTGGGGTATTTCAAACATTTTGGAGAGGTTTTCCAAGTGATTTGCAACTATGCACGATTTAACCAACATATCATCTGCATAAACTTCCACAGACTTCTCGATCTGATGTTTAAACATGGCTTTCACTAGTCGTTGGTAAGTTGCCCTAGCATTCTTAAGTCAAATTGCATCACATCATAGCAGTATAATTCAAGATCAATAATGAAACTAGTATTTTCCTGGTCAGGTTCATGCATCATGATCTGGTTGTACCACGAGTAAGCATCCATAAATGATAGTAGTTCATGTCCAGCTGACTTGTCTACAAGCTGATCGATTCTAGGTAGTGGAAACCAGTCTTTTGGGCAAGCATTGTTTAGTTCTGAGTAATCGATACAAGTTCACAATTTTATAATAAACTTCTTGACCAAGATCGGGTTGGATACCCATTCGGGGTAGTGGCTTCGCGGATAAAACCATTCGCCATCAGCTTATCCACATCTTCTCTCGAAGCTTTGGACCATTTGGGTCTTAGGCTGCGTCTGTTCTGCTTCATTGGCGTATACTTTGGATCAATGTTAAGTGCATGACATGCGATCTCCGGCGACACTCCACACATATCGAAACGTATCCAAGCGAATACATCGTGATTGGCACGAAGAAATTTGATGAGTTTCAATTGCATCTGTTTCTAAGATGTGATCTAATTTTCAGGACCTGTGTTGGGTCATCCATATCAACTAGGAAAGACAATGTCAATTCTACTAACGAAGCCCATTCCTCCCCTGAACTGTTCATTCTAGGGTCCAAAGTCTTATCGAATCAACTATGGTCCCCAAGCCAGGGTGGCTCTATAGTTTCTATTCGGTAGGTTCAAGAATATGGAGAGTTCTGCCCATATTCTTCCCTTTTTCTTTTATCCTAGACTCACGTTGTTCGATGATATAGCATCATCTAGCGGCACTTTGGTTTCCTTTGATCGCCTCAACTCCGTTCTCTATTGGAAGTTTCATGGTTAGACACCACTGAGCTAAAGCAATCTTGAAATCTACCAAAGCGGGCCTACCTAAGAAAGAATTGTAGGAAAATATTTCATCTACAGTCATAATGGTTTGGACGACGATGACTCTTCAGTCACATTCCCTAAATTTTATGGGTATATTAATTTTTTTCAATAGGTTTCTTAGGTTCACCAGTGAATCCCTAAATCTTTGTTCGGCAAGTGGATACATCCTTCATACTGATTCACATTTGATCAAACCTGTGTTTGAACAGGATATTCACAATGCTGCCACTAGCAACCAATACTCGTCGAACCATGGACAGTCCGACTCCTATCGTCATGAAAATGGGGTTGAGGATTGGAGCTTCTATTCTTTCAATGCCTCGACTCTGGAATACTATGTTATCATTCAAGGCTCTCTGTTATTTGGCAGGAGTTCCATCTTCGATCATAAAGCACAAATCTTTCAAAGTGTGTCTTAGTGAGCTTTCATATCGCTCCATTTCTCCCCAACTCTTCTGCATTGGATGAGGTCCTCCTGATACTATTCTGATGATAAGTCTCTGTTCAGTCCATATGAATCCCTCTTCGCTGGTTCCAGCTTGGTTTTCTCGGTCTCTAGGAGCTTGGAATGCTACAGGCTGGTCAGTGGTTTGTCGTTTCCTCAAATACTTTTGAAGCTTGTTCTCCCAAATCAGTTCTTCAGTTTGGTTCTTTAAGTGATGGCACTCATTTGTGTTGTGACCATATGTTTCATGAAAGTGGTAGTACTTTTCAGAATGCTTTTTCTATTCAGTCATTTCCTTTTTAGGAGGCTTCTTGTACTCCTCCGCCCCTTAAATCTCAAGGTAGATTTTTTTTGGAGTATCATTAAGAGGAGTATAGTCTTCGGGCCTTAAGTCATTAAGTCGCTTGTTAATTATGTTTCGCTTGTTGAAATTCTTGTTCTTCCTTTCCTGATTCCCATCCTTTCATGCGTTTTCTACAACGGTCCTGGAGGTATTTGGAACTTGATTCATTGCCATACCATTTTGCCCAACTTTGGTTAATTGTAGATTAACAGGTTTTTCTTCTAGCACCTCTGCCCTTCCAATCTCAAGTACTGCATTGCCTATTGATAAAGTCCTTCTAATGGTAGGTTGTTTCATTTTGATCCATTTTTCGAATTTAGTGTGTGGATGGATAGAGCGGACCAGGTCCATAAGGACTATATCTTCTTTTGGGTCACTTGCTTCAATCACCGTGGTATTAAACCGGCTCATGAAAGATTTCAAAGATTCAATTCGCCTCTGGAAAAGGCCAGATAAGGACATCACATCTTTTAGTTGCAGCGTGTGAAGTCTAAATTGATCAAGGAATTTCGTTGTTGATTCATTGAAGATAGAGATGGATTTTTGTGAGAGCATGGTGAACCACATAGAAGCAATTCCCTCTAGGAAGATTGAAAACATCTACACTAAATAGAATTCAAACCCTTTGCTCCATCCATATACCAACTGTACTTGTACAAGTGGGGTTTCAGATCTATAATTCCATTGTACGACAGAATAGTCGACATAGTGAACTTTTAATGTTACTACTAATTCAGAATGTCATCAGTGAAGGGAATCCAGCTTGGAGCAGATCCTCATTCATCTTCTCTCATATGCATACTTTCGTTCATCAGGCACTTTATTAAGTCCGTGATATGCGCCTCAGATGTCCAGTAATCTAGGGGTTGGCTATCAGTGACTATATCAAGTGTTTGGCTTTGCAAACTGTCTTGGTAAGTAGGCTAAAGCCTAGGCTCTCATCCTTTAGGAGAATCACTCCCTTGGAGTTCTGTTGGCTTGCGGTTGGGCGGGTAAGGGCGGTTCGGACCTCCTTTCCTTTATCGGGTGCATTATCATTTTCTTCCAATTTTTCATCGTCAAGTTACTCGCCATCTTCTGAGTTAGGGATATCCATTTCTATATCTTTCCGTAGAGTTTTTGCCCCAAGATTCGAGTTCGTAGTGGATTGCTTTGTAGTTGGTGGTATGCTTTCATTTCCTTCCGTAGCGATTCCTGAAGCTCCACCCGTTACTCTTTTTTGTTGTTTCTCCTGTTTAGGCCAGAAACTGAAGAGTTTCCAACTCCATAGCAGCCGCGGCTCTGGTATGGTTATTGGAACAACAAGTGATTGCAAGGTCAGGAGGGAACTTAATTTGTCCTTAAGAGCCTTTGGCTATTTTCCATCTTTTAATTGATTTCATCAACCATCTTATTTATTTCACTTCTAGAAACAACTCCATGCTAGATAGAGGATCATGGCACCTGATCTCCGAAGCTGGCTCCAAAATTTGCTCCGATTAATGGTTTGTTGGCGCCGTTGATTTCAACTTGTTGAGGATTGGTTTCTTCTCTATCTTTTACAACTCCTATGGATAATTAAGTGTTTTAAAGATGATTTGAAGTTTTATAATCTATTTAAAAGAGTTTAAATAAATGATATCAAGAAAAGCTATTATAAGTAGGCGTTTTAATCTTGGCTCTAATAAGCCAACGAGTAGACTGCATTTTTCTATTCGTGGGATCTGAGTGAGGTGCTTAAACAAATGAGATTTTCAGGAGCAACTAGTGCCCTGGCTCACCTGGCCTCCCCTAGGAGAAGGATAGACGTGGTCGAAACTTTGAAAACTAGTTAAGTATAAAAGATTACATTTTCCAAATTTAAAACCTTGGATTGCCTAGAAATAATCTTCTTATACTTGGTATTATTTCTGAAGAGGGAATCTATAATATCTGTGTGAATTTAAAGGGTGATTTGACTGTTATTTGATGGACAGTAAAGGTTGAATACAGAAATTGATATTAAGTATAATTGGAATAATTTCCATGATCCTATTTACTCAATAACATTTTCTAAAATGATTTATTAATTACAAAGTTAAAGGGAGATTTAACGATTTTTAATTTACTGAAAGGATATTTTCAAAGACATATATCTCTAGAAGATATTTTGATAAAACGAAATTAATCAATCAAAGAATAATTCCTTATTTACTAAACATCTTTTTATCGATGATTGGTTCGAAGGAACCGGGGTCGGATTTGGATGATTCTTATCCTAAAAGCGCTTCGAACCAATATACATGTTCAACAGTAATGACATGGAATGATATCTGTTTGGAAGATGAAATGTTGGGTAACTTTCCGTTGACCCTTAATGAAATTTTCCCATATTATATATATGTGGCAGCAGTTCTTCATTTGATATGTTTGATGCAAGGGCTTCTCATTAGTAATCCCATAGGTGATTCCCGATAGGATGTGGTTGGAGAGTTCCTTCGGTTTGTCATGTTCCTTAACAACTTGTATGGATGAATACCTGACATTGCATTTCGAGATCGCATTGATTGATTTCTATAAATGTATCATCTGTTTGGGGGTAGAGAAGGAAACTTCTCTTAACTTAACACCCTTTCCTAAGACGTACAAGCTCAGGAGTTATACAATTGTAGAAATCAGTTGTGTGATTATCGGATGGCAATTTGGCATTCAAACTGAAATGTATGCTATGAAAGGTAAACGTTACCTTAATCCTTACACCTCAAAAATGACAAAAAAAGGGTAGAAGCAGCAGGGCAATGTAGGTCGTACCCATTAGGAGATGTCGTCACCTTTCTAGATACCCTCTGTAATTTGGGTTGTTATGTATGTTTCAGGATCAAAGTAAAGGTTGGAAACGACCAGGTGATGACATATTCGGTACTATCAAGGAAGTGGTAGACCGGTTCCACATTGGATTAGGTGTCAAGTATCTGGATCCTAGGTACGTCCCTCTAGAGGTGTACTATATGGAGGGTGGTCCCTTACCTTATCATTGTATGAAATCCATTCTCAACAAGTGCTTTAGGACTTAGTTGTAAACCTATTATATCGTTAAATATAACCAATGTAACAATTTGGCTATTTTAATCTGTTTATTTATAACGTTTTTCAAAGAAATTCATTAAAAATAATATTAGCAAATTTTCTCGTAAAAAATATTTTGGTTATCATAAGGTAAAAAGCCGTTTGGTGTTTATGTACGACATGGTCTTATGAGATACCCTTTATTTTCAAACACTCGTATTTTGAGTTTCTCACAATAGTCCTATGACTGATCCGGAGTTTCTTTTCTTTTCCCTTAAACTTTGGATGCATGATTTTTTTCAAGCAGCCTAGTAGTTAGGTTTATTAGAAGAAATCTAGAAGAGCTAGAAGCATGGAGTTAGAAGATTCTTCAGTAGACTATTACCTCTTTTTCCACCACACTCGTATGCTAATGCATTCTGCTTTTGTTCAGACAGATATTGAAATAATGCTATAAAGATTTCATATTAGAATGTAAGATTTCATATTGAAATAATGCATTCTTTTCTTTTCCCTTAAATTTAGAATTTACGCTACAAAGATTTTATATATTGAAATAATATATGTTATTCCATTCATGTAAGATTCTGTTCTATGTCTATTTTTCCTTTTAACCTTAAGGAACCGGGTATTCGGTGCTCGGATTTGCGGCACGTGAATACCTTGGATGTATTAGTGTTGATTTCCAAGGATCGAAGAAAGGGTACATACATTTGGTATTAGAGCTTTGGTTGAGCGAACATCTAAGCATGATCGGGGAAGTCTCATCGGATATAGGGTTAATAATGCCCTATGATGAGTAACGCGTTAGAGACAGGGTTAGTAACACCCTAGAATGAGTTGAGAGTGTTACATATATGAGTGCGTATTTGTTAATGATATATAAAAAATAATTTTTAAAAAATAGGGTGAATGAAATAATTTTAACTAGAATTATACTAGATATATTTTAAAAAGGATATATAGTTAGATATATTATAACTTAGATGATTTTTAATGAAGATTTGTAAAATCTAAGTATAAACATCTTATGATTTGAATTTCATAGTTTGACTGTAGGATGTTTTACAATAATGCTAAGGACATTAAGAGATATAAATAATAAATAAAACCTGATAAGTTGAAAAATGGTTATGAAATAATTATTTTAATCTAAAGTAGTTTTGAGAAAAGTTTTTATAATTTTTTGAAAGTTGATAATAATAAATATTCAATTATTCTCATTGATTAATCGATTGTTTGGTTAAAAGTTTAAATACAAACACCTCGTGAATTTTGTTTCACAATTTGACTATGTGATGTTTGATAAATAACATTGGGTTAAGGAATTTGATTAAGATAAATTTATAAATGTATTTTATATGAACATGTCTTATAAAAATAGAGTAATCTGTAAAGGATTTTGGAAATAACAATAATATTATTTCAAATAAGAAATTTGAAAAGATATGAAGTCGCTTATGATAACTAGTTCGAATGGCTCAAAAACAACTGAAAATGCATAGGAGATGTGTTCAGATGGTAAATACGTCTCTTAAGTATTACCCCTCCGGTTAAGAGGATATGTGATACTATTGGTAGTGCCCAATTCCTTGGTATTATTTTAAAGTTGCTCGATCTAGATAATTTTCTAAATTTAAAACGGAATATGCTATATTAAGAGAAGCTTGTTGTGGAAAATAAAGATAAATTACCTTTTAAATTTAAACGGTTTCTTTCGGAAAAGAAATAGAAATATTTTGTAAATAAATATTTTGAAGTGATAAATTTATAGACAAAGTTTTACAAATAAAGGGATATATTTATAAATGACATTTTTATAAATAAAAGTAATAAGCGCTATAAAGAAGATTTTATTAAAAAAAGTAGATTTTTAGGTGAAACTTAATAAATGAAAGGTTTTCATAAAGATTTTGGGAAGTTAATAAGTACATATGCTATGCAAAGATCATTTCGTTGCATAATTTTGATCCAAGATTCAAGTACGGAACTTTGAGGTGTTTGCACTGGTCTGAAAGAGGGTTTATCACTCGATTCTTGATGATGAACATTGATGCGAGTTTATGATTGGGTGCTTAAGTTTTCTATCATAATTGAGTGGTACGCAAGGAAGAATAAAGTTCTGACCGGAGAGCCCGATCAAGGTCCGCCCTAGAGGAACGGCAGATCGGTACTAGTTCGGAAGTAACGTTGTGGATTTGAATAGTAGATCGAATCAGATAATGCATACGAATGATCTATATACATCATACAAGAGTAAGTTTAGAAATAAATATTTTAGGAAAACACTTTTGGGTCTTATTCTAGTGTAATTTCGGGGTCGAAATTCTTTTTTAAGAGGGGAAGTCTTAACAATCCGTAAATTTATCACTTCTATAAATTTGATTTATTTTTAAAACATTCAAATAAAAGGTTAATAATACAAATAATATTGTTTAAATAATAATAAATAATAATAATCTTTTTTTGAACAATGAACAATAATAGTATTCTTATTTTGAATGGATATTTAAAAAATATCTTCCTCGGGATTTAAATCAATAAAATAGCTTAAAATCGTTTTATCGATAAATGGCTCTATAACTATCCAAAGTGGCGAACGGGACTGGTACATACACTTATTATAATATTTAAACCAGAATATGAAATAAAATATACATTTTATTTTTAAAAAATAAAATGCATTTATAACTTTATCAGTAATGTCATTATAACTAATAATTAATTATTAATTTTAAATTAAGATTAAATGGACTAAAAATTATTATAATTATCTAGATAATTGTTTTGAAATAATAATAATTCATTTTCTATAGTAATAAACTGAAAATAAATCATTTATAAAGTTTTATAAAGATATATAATGTGTTTGAAATTATAAGGAAAATCGATATCATTTTATCGATGTAATAACACTTCTAATGAACAATTGTTCAATATTGATTTATATGGTTTTATATTTCAAACGGCATCATTAATTCATATATAATGATAAGAAATTAGTTTTCAAATTTTGTTTATGTATATACGTATATAAACTAAGAAGTAAAAATATGACTGAGAATCCAAATCGGAATTCGTAATGGTTTGATGTATATAAGTTGTACAACGTTGTTAATATAACTTGAACACATATACAACATGCACATACATACGTTAACATATACATATATAGCTAATAAAAAATAGAAAAGTAAAAAAAATGTAAGGCAATAAAATAAATATCCAAAGTAATAATTACTTCAAAAAATAAACATCAAATCAATCTTACATCACATCACCACCTCCACCGTCATCACCACCATCACCTACACCTCATCACCACATGGAGGGACAGTCATGCACCACAAGGGGTGGAGGGGGAAGGTGTTTTCCAAGGGGGTAAGGTTATATTGGTAATTTCACTTCGAATATATTTTCTCATTTTTTTTCCTATAAATACCACCCATCCTTCTCACTTATTCTTCACATTCCTCTTCTTCTTCATTCCTAAGCTTTCTTATGCTCTTTAATAACTACCATGGAAGTCTCCCTTCTTTCTTAAAAGTTGAGAAAAAGTAGGAGGGTTAAAAATAGTGGAAATGCTTAAGCACTAATCCAATGATTACTCTCTAACTTTCTCAAAAGTTAACCAAATCTTCTCTTCTAAACTCTGGTATTAGGCCTATGTCATCATGGGAAGCATGATTAACAAGTGGAAGGAGGCATGGCTACAAGCTTTGGGTGTTTAGGAGATGTTTAGTGAAGCGTTTATTTGTTTGAATGTTGGTAGGAAATATCGATTTGGATTATGTGAGAACTTGGTTGTGGTTGTTTATAATGATTTTTTTATCATGTTTGGATGTTGTGAAAATATTGTTGTTCGGATATATAAATAAGTCACGATAAATACACGTCAACATTACACAAGGAAATCACTTTTTGAATCAAGTTAAAACGTGACATGAAATCATTAAAACTCTTGAAAATGGTTTTGAAATGATTTGGTAAGGTTTATAAACATATAAACCGACAACGACAAGATTTGAAAAGAAAATGGTAAACAAGTCAAAACTAGGCGCGTCATCTAATGATAACTCGCGGTTTCTCGCTGTAAATGTTAAATGGGCATATAAATTGTAATATAGCTCAGAATTCTTCGTGACAAGAATTTTCCAAACTACTATATCCATAGTTTTTAAACAAAGAAAGAAAATCAAGATTTCACCTTGTAGATTTTCAAATAAGTCCAAATCAATTTTTAAATAAAATCGTAGTTTTGAAGTTCGGAATCCCAAAAGGGATTCTTTGAAAATATATTCTTAAATTGTTTAAAAATATGAAAAAATATTCATAAATATATTAAATTATTTTGAAATTTATTTCTTTTATATAAATGAATTTTCAAATAAAAGAAAAGTCGTTTGATTTAAAGAAGCTTTTAAAACAATATTCGCAGCACTTTTTGCAGCAGTTTTCAATAATAATTGAAATACAATTTTAAACTTAATAATTATTTTCCAAATCTTTTGTAAGTACTTTTAAGTGGATAATTAAGTGTTTTAAAATGATTTGAAATTGAATAATGTATTTAAAAGAGTTTAAATAAATGATAGAAAGAAAAGCTATTATAAGTAAATGCTTTAATCTCGGCTCTAATAAGCGGACGAGTAGACTGGATTTTTCCATTCATGAGATCTAGGTGAGGTGCTAAAACTAAGGATATTTTCAGGAGCAACCAATGCCCTAGCTCACCTAGCCTATTCCCGGTGAGGGACGGATAAGGTCAGATTGCATAAATGAGTTAAGTATAAAAGATTGTATTTTCCCAATTTAAACAGCTTGGATTGCATGGAAACAATCTTTTCATACTTGATATTAAATTCCAAGGAAGGACTCTATACTATCTGAGTGAATTTAAAAGGTTATTTCACCGTTATTCGATGGATAGTAAAGGTTGAATATGAAAATTATTGATAGAATAATTTCCATGATCATATTTACTCAATAATGTTTTCTAAAATGATTTATGAAAATGATTTCATAATTCCAAAGTTAAAGGGAGGTTTAATGATTCCATGTTTACCAAAAGAATGCTTTTAAAGATATATATCTCCAGAAGATATTTTGATAAAAATAAATTAATCAATCAAAGAATAATTCCCTATTTACTAAACATCTTTTTATTGATAACTAGTTTGAAGGAACCGGGGTCGGATTTGGGTGATTCCTATCCAAAAACCACTTTGAACCATTATACGTGTGCGACAGTAATGACATGGAATTATATCTATTTGAATGATGGATTGTAGGGCAGCTTTCTACTATCCCTCGAGGGAATTTTCCCATATCATATATATATGTGTGTGTGTGGGGGGAGGGGGGGCAGCAGCTCTTCATTTGATATCTTCGATGTAAGGGATTCTCATTTCTAATTCTATGGGTTATTCACGATTGGATGCGGTAGGAGAGTTCATTCGATTTGTCTTGTTCCTGGACAGCTTATATCGATGAATTTTTGACGTTGCATTTTGAGATCACATTGATCGATCTCTATAAATGTATCATATGTTTGGTGACGGAGAAGGCAACATCTCTTAGCTTAACACCCTTTTCCTGAGACGTACGACCTCAGAAGTTATATGTTTGTAGAAATCAGTTGTGTGATTGTGGAAGGGCAATGTGGCATTCAAAGTGAAAAGTGTTCTATGAAAGGTAAACGTTGCCTTAAGCCTCGCACCTCAAAAATGAAAAAAAATAGGGTAGAAATGGCAGGGCTATGTAGGTTGCACCTATTAGGAGATGCCATCACCTTCCTAGGTATCCTTTATAATTTAGGTTGTTATGTATGCTTCGAGATCCCTGTAAAGGTCGGGAACGACTGGGGTGATGACACATTCGGTACTTTCAAGAAAGTGGTTGGCCGGTCCTGTGTTGGTTTAGGCGTCCAATATCTGGACCCTAGGTACATTCCTTTAGAGTTGTACCGTACAGAAGATAGTCCCTTATCTTGTCATTATATGGGATCCGTTCTCCAATAAGTTTCTTAGGACATATTGTAAACCTATTATGCTGTCAAATTTTACCAATGTAATTATTTTGGCTATTTCAATATGTTTATTTGAGAAACTTTTTTCAAAGAAAGTCATTAAAATTTGTATTACCAAATTTCCACGTAAAAATATTTTGGTTATCATAAGGTAAAAATCCATTCTGTGTTTCTATGCTGCGTGGTCTTATGAGATACCTTTTGTATTAAACACTCGTATTTTGAGTTTCTCGCACAAGTTTCATGACTGATCCAGAGTTTATTTTCTTTTCCCTTAAACTCCGGGGGTCCTATTTTTTTCGAGCAGCCTAGTAGTCAGGTTTAGTTAGAAGAAATCTAAAAGAACTCGGAGCGTGGACTAGAAGATTCTACGGTGGACTGTTACCTCTTCTTCTACCATACTTGTGTACTATTGTATTCCGTTTTCTTTCGGGCAGAGATTTATGACTGCCCATTTTTAGCTCTTATAAATGTATTTAAAATTTCAACGGTAACGATTTTATATATTGAAAAAATATATTTTATTCCATTCGTTTAAGATTCAATATATGTCTATTTTTCCTTTTACCATTAACAAACCGTGTCTTCGACGCTCGGATTTGCAGCCTGTAAATAACGAGGATGTATTAGTGTCGATATCCAAGGATCGAAGAAAAAGGTCCTTACAGATGGGTGTAGGTGGCATCATGGAGGCATTCCGATGAGATTGTGCCGTAGTCGAGGCGTCTAGGCCGATTTGCAACTTGTGTAAGGAATATTGGAGAAAGCGGGTGCATGTACATAGAGAAGGGAATAAAGAGCATTATTTTATGCGGGTTTGGGTATATGTTGGGTTTTTGGGCTATCGTGGGGTAAGATTTGATTTAGTTAATTAATTTAATTAATTAAAATTTTAACTTTGAAAATTAACAGCCCACTAATATGAAGTTCGTTTAACCTATGGTCTTCGACATTTGATTCGTATAAATAAGAAGAACACATAAGTGTAATTCATAGACATATTTGATGAAAGATAAAATAATGATAAAATATTAGTGATTGAATTTAATTACAATTAACGTAGTTATATAATTTTACTTCATTTTTGTTACCAATTTAGCAAAATAAAACACTATTCTACTATAATTAAATTGAATAGATTATTTGGACATATATCGAGTAGAATAAATTCATGTTCCGTGCTTGCACGGTAAAATGATTATTTTTGAAGTTAATTAATATGTGGATTAATTAATATTGGATAAATGATTGTTAATTATTGATAATAATGTGTTGCTTTTATTATTTGTTTGGCTGTTTAAATTGTGCTTGGCCAGTTTATGAGAAATTAATTTCCATATGTATGTAGATACGAACACCTTGTGAATTAAATTTAATAGTTTGGCTAAAAGGTGTCCAATATTAATATTGATTAAGGAATAATTATAATAAAAGATATTTATTATAACTTTAAAAAGAAATGATACTTGTCTTTTGAAATGACATGTTTTTCTTCAGAAATAAATATTTTGGAAGTGATAAAGGTGATTTATATAAAGATTCTTATAAAAATGTATATTATAAATGAAAAAAGAAATGGAGTAAAACCTCGGTGATTCCAAAATGGCTTTCCGAAGATTTTGAGGAAATAAACAATACTGTGTTTTGAAATTATTTATGAATATTAGTGCAAAATGATTTGTCATTTATGGAAACAAAATGATTCATTATGTTACCGATGTTCAGGTAACCTAAAACTAAAAAGTGGGCGAAAGATTTATGTGACCCGCATCATAGACCACTATTGGTATAGAGGGATATACTTATTGATTTTGGAAGGGCTACGACCTCATTGCCTTGTTATGGAGAAACCTCTCGATCTGGTTGCATATATCTTAATATGCTTTTACAATAGATGTAACAACCCGATATTTTCAGCCATTCGCATCCGCACATGTCGGACTTGAATTGCTCAAAGTACCACATTGTAATAAAATTTGGAGCAAATAAAATCATTCACTGAATCACAGACATAGAAATATCAGAATAACTCGCAGCGGAAATTAAAATACCATAGTAGTTCATGAAGCTACTATAACGAAGTATCAAAACAAATACATAATATCAGTCTGCAAATAAATGCAATAGAAATCCCAAATACATAGAAGTCCACTAATACAAGATCTGAAATAAAAAAACAGAAATTGAAAGATATAGATAACTAGATAAGAAGAATCTCTAGTGATTCCTAGCTCCAAAAAGAGAAATCCAAAGCTGTGAATACTTAAGTTGACCCGATCATAAAGCAAAATACAAAACACTCTAGTCAGGACATGCATACTTATACAATGTAAACCAACTCAAGTGAACTGTAATAAAGAACAAGTAACTTAAAGGATGCTTGGGACCGCCCATCCTTAAGGATCCGTTAAACTATTTACTATGTAGGAATATTGCGCTATTATAATAATGTCTATAGTAAAATAAACTTAATTTAAAATAGCATTAAGGAGTGACCCAATATTCCCCTTAACACGTAATAGTCCTGTAGTCCATCCAGTATTAGCGTATCTCCAGATCAGGAGCCTACCCTAAATACTCCACGGGCTATGGTAGAAAAACAAACTTGCAGTAGGCTTGCTATAGTAGGTGACGCAGCACACAAGGCAATCTAGGTAGATATACCAATTACGCACACGGGCTGGTGCTAACGTAGTAGCCACTACGCCCACCTCGGAACACACTTCCAATAAAAATCGGAGGATGGCCATCAAATCAACCACAAGTAAGAGTATAGTATCGAAGAAGTGCGTCCGACCAGAGGAGCTACCCCTTTTGGCCCGAGATCGCTCTTTTTTTAGCCACCTTATGCCAAGTCACGGGAGTTGGGTCCACGTAATATACCTCAAGAACGTCGCCACCATCCTACTTCGTTCTGGAATATCCACCACGTACACAGTTGTTAAAGTGGTTTTCGGTATCGACAGAGGGTATGTCCATATCTGATCCCGGTCTCTTTAACAACCAATCATTATTGTAACCGATGGTTATACATTTCAAAAATAGTATTATATTTCAAAACCAAAACTATTTTTATTTCAATCTATTTTCAAATCAAATAGTTTACCTTTTCCATTTCAAACATATATTCACCTTTAAAAAATCATAATACTTTCAAAGTTATAACTTTTCAAAACCAAATACTTAAAATCATTACACTTTGAAAATCATAACATTTCAAAATCATACATTTGAAATTATGATACCTTCCTTTAATTCTTTTACATTTTACAAATTTATCCAATTAAACCAAATTTCCAATTTATTTAATTCAATTAAAACCATCAGTTTCAATTCAATTCAGTTTCCTAACAAACCAATTCAAAATTCAAATATTATATCCTTTCAAAAATATCATTCATTTTATTTATTAAATACCATTCCAAGTCACCTTTCAAAATAGTTTATATTTCAAATCAAAATACTCCATTTAAACCATTTAAAAGTGAAGTTATTAAACTTATAAATCAAATATCCAATTCCTAAAAGTTTACTCTTTCAGAATTCATTTATTCACTTAAATACATTAAAACAGTGAAACTTCAGCTTTCCACGGCACTTAGAAAATGCTGCGGTAAGTTACATTTGAAAATAATTTATTTCAGCAAAGCATTTTAAAACTGTTGTAATAGTTCAGTTATATTCAAAAATCTCATTTCAGCCAACTGCAGCACTTAACAAGTGCTACAGTAGCCTTTTATTAATTTCAGGGTTTAGTTTTAGTTCTGCAACTAGAGCACTTACCAAGTGCTATAGTAACTCTTAGTTAAATTTAGCTTTTAGTTCATTTGTATCAACCATAGCACTTACAAAGTGCTGTAATATCCTTTACAATAGATTTTAAGTTAACTTTAGAAATGATAGCATTCTGAAGTGTTGTTAATTAAATTTTCAAATTTTCAATACAATTTCAGAAATAATTAAATTTCAATTTAAACCATTTTAACTTATAAAAATCATATTTTTGTTTCACTAAAAAATGTTCATTTAAATACCCTTTAACTTATGATTTTCATAAAGTAAATTTTATACAAAAATCAATTTTAAATGATTCATTTATTAAATTCAAGTGTACAAATTTTCCTAAATTTTATTTACTTTACACTTAAATTTAATTTACCATTTCATAAATATAAACCTAATTTCCATTTTATTTTTCTTAACTTAACTTTTGTTTTTAAACCAAATTTCACATTTCCAAGTCAGGTTATATTTCAAATTACACTTTAAAGCATTCATTTATTTAACTATTTTAATTCATAACACTCTATTAAGTCAATTTAAATTCAAATTTAAATCAAATTATCATATTTTACTTAAACTCCATTTAAACAAAATCTCAAATTTCAAAATTTCAAAATTTCAAAATAAATTTATATCTTAAATTTCAACTTAACCGTTCATTTATTTAACATATTTAACTTGTAGAAAAATCACTAATACTTTAAAAATATCATTTTTAATTCAATTTAAATCAAAATATCATATTTTACAATTTTAAAATACTTTAAAATTCCAGAAAATTATATATAAAATAACCACGGGTCTATATAATATTTTCTAACCTAGGTCAAGTGATACAGTATATCATTCCAATCCGTAATTTACAAAGAAAAATCCATGTTCTATCATTTCATACCTGCAATCCCAAGTAAATTAAAATAAATAAAAATCGCTCAGGCCTATTATTTCAGTCCATAACGATTTTTTATTATTCTAAAGTCCGTTCGGGTATGTATCATTTCAACCCATAGTGATTCTATTCTACAGGGAATTTGTAGTTTGAGAAACAGAAATAAATAAAAAGTATAGCAACATATGGCAGTAACAAATGGTATGACAGGTTTATAAACAAGGTTTAACATCATATAATTCATATCATAGGCAGGCAAGCATATCATGATATAATGTTTCTACAGATTCACTTGCTATCAGTTCACAAATCATATAAGTATAAATGTCATGAGTGAATACTCACCTCTTCAAGCTGGAGATAGCAATCAAAACTACACAAATGAATTCCGAAAAGCATGATAGCACGACACAACATGACATTTGATTCAAGTGAGGGGAGAGAGAGCCAAGATATGATCTTGTAAACAACAACCCAAAACAAGACATTGAAAACATATATTTACAACACAAAAATCATTTAAATGAATTGAAATAAAAAGCCACAAAGGAAAAAAATAGTTAGACCTTGCTTTAGCCATTCAAGAGCTTAGTCATAGGGGATCATATGCACGGCCATGATGTGCTTTGGCTCGGGTATGCATCAATAATGCATGGAAACAAGTGGATGAAGATGGTAGAAGTTGCAACATGAAACATACATAGGTTCAAGGCCAAAAGGGGTAGGTTTTGTTCAACTTTAGGCTCGACCAAAGGGTCAATTGGGCTCGACCCAGGCTAGTACAGGTATGGACATATTTGAAGTGGTGGCCAGAGGAGGTGTAGCTGGTGGTGGCTAAGGGGTGGGCGAAGTGATGTACGAGGGGATAGGTGAAGTATGTGGCTCGGCTAGGCAATTTGGAGGAGTTTTATGCAAAGTATGATGTGCTAACATCAACGGATGGTCATGGTGTATCCGGAATTTTTAACAATATTAATTTAATAATCTGTAGTTAAAATTAAATTGATATTGATATTCTGTTAATAATTATTCAAATAAATTTAATAATCTTCTTCAATAAATATTTAAATTGGTAATTTATCCTTTAAAAAATATAAATTTATTTCTATTTACAATATAAATAATTGGTTTATATTTTAAATAGATTGATTTTGTTTTAATTTTAATAAATAAAGCATATTTTCTAGTTTTAACATTTGTAGTAATTTAGAAAATTTGTTTTATTTAATTTTAGCTTTTCAAAGTTAAATAAATAATTTTGGTTTAAGATTAACAAATGAATCATGTTTTAAAATTCTAATATTTACATTATAAATTGGAAATTTTGATTTTTAAATTAGTATTGAGTTTTAAAACTATTTCATAAATAAATATATGATTTTAAATGTGATAAGAGAAACATTTAAATGTTTAAATTAAATTGGCTTGAATTTTAAATTTAGAATATATTCAACAAAATGATTTTATGACTTAATAAAATGGATTATTATTTAATAAAAATATAATCTCTAGTAAAATGATTTTAATTTAATAAAAAGAGATTTATAAAAAAACAATACTAATATTGTAATGACTTTATAAATAAGTTTTGAATAAGAATTTGTAATTTTTATTTCAAATTGAATTTATATGTGTAACTTGATTTGAAAAATATTTGATTTTGAATTTAGTTGAATTAAAATTTAAAAGTTGTGACGCCCCACCTCTATACCCACGCTAGCCAAGAACACTCCGGAGTAGTGCTGTCAACTAGCACGGAGAATAAGGCTGTTGAGGAGCGACCATCCATGTAATTGCTTATCACACGGTGGCTATAAATAATCTTCGGAAACAAACATAGAAATAATCATATCACAAATCAGTCACAGATATCCATATCACAAAGGCGGAAGAAGATATGAATATATAACTAACACATGAAAGTGTACATCAGAGTAGTGGTCGGTAAGATCCACGATAATACAAAAGAATAGCAACACGTGCTATACAAAAGAATACAACTATGAGTCTATATCTCAAGTGTATACAACAAAAAACTGTTAATCTAAACAGTTAGCCAAAAGTCAGAGTGATGAATCCCTGGGAAGAAGTCAAGCAGAAGCACCTGTAACATCTCGGTCTGACCCGAGTATTATTTAAGAAAATAATAAACGGGTCAGTCTAGCTATAAATATCAGATGACATGATATAACATAAAAGATATGGCATAAACATAAACATCCATAATGACATACCACTATAAGTATGTAAATAATGGTCAACAGAAGATCAATCAATAAGAGATAATCAATATCACAAGAATCTTCTCAAAGATTCGGAAAGAGCATCATACCCCAAACTTGTGCTCATAACAAGTCAATGACATAAATTCTAGAAATCAGTGCAAGAAGTCCAGAAATCATAGAAAAGAGAAAGAGGCCTATCACATGACGGTCCGAAGACCAAGGGGAGCTACCCCACATGTGTGAATGGAATCACACAGATTAAGGTCCAGACTAACCAAAAAGCAAAAAGGTACGTGTGAGTGGAATCACACAAGTGGTGTCTAGTCTAACCTCGCAACAAGAGACATCGCACAGTTGCTAGTCTAAATCATCAGAATGATCGTCATGATCAACGAGAAGTGTCAATTACACTAAGCTAGTAAATATAGAAGTTTAGCTTCATGTCCCATAACCACTTGCTTAACTTAAATATTTATGAACAAACTGTAAATCTTCACTAATAAAATTGTCACAAGAGGTTCAATCGAACAAGTCCAAGAATTAACCGACGAAGTGAACGCAAGCGTTTCATACCACTTGTTTTACTAAGTCGTTTAATTAGATTTCTCATCCGAGTGAGGTAAAGGTTTGTATATACTAATAGATTGGAAAACGGTTTAAGAAAAGAGCTTTGTTACGGAAAATAGAGTTGAAATCATTTTGTTGAAAGAGTTTTGATATTTACTACTAGTATTGAAACCTTTATATTTTTAAAATGACAAATCACAGAAGAGATTGTAGAAACAATCATCACAAAGATCACATTCGGAGATGTGAATAAAATCCAAGGAAATCAGCTCAAAAGCATCAAAGTGGAAGTTCCCCAACGACCAAACGTCGCCGAGATAACCAGAGATGGTTTGTCTCGAAGAATGGTCAACTCAACATCTCAACAAAGCAAGTTCTGTTGAATGTTTTTCAGATAAGATCCCCTACGGAGGGGGGGTCCAGGGGGGTGGCAACCCCCCAAGGTGGGGGTGCGGGGGCAACGCCACCGCTTACGAGGTTCGACCTAAGTGAAGATAAGCGGCCTACGACCTAAAGCAAAATGAGGTCTAACGACCTAAGGGTTCACGCGACCTAACACAATGGCCGAGCGACCTAACTGGAGTTAAGGGAGGCAAGCGACTTAAGGTCCAACGACCTACGACTCAAGCAAGCCGAGCGACCTAGTGTGGAGGGGTCGAGCGACTTAAGGAAGGCGAACGACCTAAGGTCCAACGACCTACGACTTAACAGAGTCGAGTGACCTAAAAGCACACGACCAAACTAGCAGAGGAGATTTAAGGTCGGTAACGACTTACGACTTACGAAATGGAGGGTGAACGACTTAACAAGGTTCGCGGGCTAAGGATAAGCGACCTAACAAGGTTCGCGACCTAAAGGGGAACGACCCATCGAGTTATAGGTCTAACGACCTAACGGTTTAAAGGTCATGCGACCTAAAAGTGAAACGACCTAAGGTCGAAAACAAGGTCACGCGACCTAACAGGAAACAAGGTCAAGCGACCTAAGGGGTTACGCGACCTAACGTAACACGGGTCAAACGACCTAAGGCATCACAGGACGAACGACCTAACTGCTTAAGCGACAGGCGACCTAAAGAGGTTCGCGACCTAATAGGGTTCGCGACCTAAAGGTGCACAACCTAAGGTCTTTCGACCTAAGGGTA
The DNA here is from genome assembly GCA_030765085.1 of Allium cepa. Classification (NCBI taxonomy): domain Eukaryota; kingdom Viridiplantae; phylum Streptophyta; class Magnoliopsida; order Asparagales; family Amaryllidaceae; genus Allium; species Allium cepa. The sequence continues at coordinate 381,338,720 of CM060932.1, forward strand.
TATAGGTAACACGACCTAAAGATGTCGCGACCTAAAAATAGAAAGCATGGCCGAACGACCTATCGAAGTAGAAAGGCATGCGACCTAACGGTCAAAAGGCCAACGACCTACGACCTAAAAGCCATACGACCTACGACCTAAAAGCCATACGACCTACGACCTAAAAGCCATATGATCTAACGTTAAACGACCTAACTCCGAAGTGAAGATTCAAGGCAGTGCGACTTAGCGCGATAATACGCGAACGACCTAAGGGTTAGGTCGCGAACGACCTAACTCCGAACACCAAAAATGGCCAGAACGACCTAAGTGCAGAAAATTCACCAAAATGCTAAAAATTGTAGTTTTTCGCCAATCCAATCCAAACCAAATGCTAATGTGCATGCAAAAGTGATAGGGAATCATTCCCAACAGTCCAATATAGTTATAGACTAGATTTGTGAGATAAAAATCTCACCTTTGCACCAAATATCAATGAAAATGAAGTTTTAAGCAAGCGAGAATCAATCCTTCTTCTATCTAAGCACAAGAAGCTTGAATCCAATGTCTTCTTCTTGAATTTGGAGTAGAATGATGGATTGCAATTGAATTTGAGTTTTGGAATTTTAATTTCCCATTCCCTCCACCATCAATGCCAAAGCTTGATTAGTTAGGAAATTTACGAAGAGTGAGGAGAAGAGGGTTGGAACTTGGGCTTAATAGGCTAAACTAACCCAAAGTCCAAAGCGGGAAAAGTTAGTGAAATTTCACTAACTCCAAACCTATCGATGTTTATACTTAAAAAAGTTGTAAACGGCATTTCAAACTCAATAGAAGTGGTCTCGAGTCCTAATTTGACCGTTTGCAAAAAGTAGCTTTTCGGACCAAAATCCGATTAACGAGTTAATATTTTAAATAAAATATTTAAATACAAACTCGATAAATATGCGGGTTGTTACAAAAGTATAAACTTTTAAATTGTTTGATTGTTTTAATTTTTATTTGTATAAGTTTATTTGTAAACATGGTTTTTTTTCATTTATAAATTTATACACATATTCAAATTTAAATTAACAAATGGAAACTAAGCTAATACATGCATTATTTTGTAAATATAAATACTAATTATCTTTAAAGGAAATACATGTGTTAGATTCATATGCATTTATTTAACATGTGTTTAACAATTAGCATTCTTTTGACAAGTGTTAAAATTTTAGTTTTTCTTTTCTTTCATTAAAATCTGAAAATACATTTAGTTAAGTTTACGTCTTCATTTCATATTGCATGTTCATTTTTTTTCTCCTAAATCAAATGAAGATCAAAATTCATTTTCATATTAACAATCCAACATCTGCATATCTTATTTCTGCATTTCCTCAAATCCTTCAGCTGCATATTCAAGCCAACCTGCATATTAAAAGATCAAAAACTCCTCTTGTCAATGCCATTCAAATACCTGAACAAATCCAAAGCAAACCTACATTATTCAAAATCAAAACTCCCCATACTCTTATGTCAGTAATCATCTTCAAAAAGGAATCCTGCACACTTTTGTTTTATCTGCATTCGGTTTGAACCTGGGTTGATTTAGCACCTGCATGCATGTGTTTGGGAAATTGGAAATAGCATCTTCTACCTGCATATGCTTGTTTCTGCATAAATGAGCAACAGTGGAAGTCAAGTCTGCACATGTTTGTTTTTTGGAAAATTCAAAACAGGGGTCTGCATTCATCAAATGGTGAGTAACTTTGAATTTTAAGTTTTAAACAGGTTGCATGCTAGTTTATTAAAATGAAATAGCTAAATTCTTATGTTATGAATAACTGTTGTTATGAATATGTATGTATGCATGTTGTTTTCTTTTCTTTTTAATTGCCTCTGTAAAAGCAGAAAACATCTTGCATGTTTATTTTTATTTATTCTTTTTTTCAAACACAATCAAAATAATATGGTAATGCAGTAATACCAATCAAACCTATAAACTAAATCTTGAGTTTTAAATTTAGTATCAGGATTTTTAAGTGTATGTTTCAGTAGTAGTTTGTTCTTGAACAAAATTAGGAATTTGTGCAAATTTTATTGATTTTTGAATTAAGAAATCCTGGAATTTTTCTGAGTGATGGAGTAGATACTGAAGATACTCAGAAAAATCAATCAAGTGTATAATAATTTCTGGATTGATTGCAGTTTTGGATTTTTAGAATTGAGCCCTAGTTTTGAATAGGGTTAAAAATTTAGTCAGTATGAAGAGATGGATTGATCGAGTGTGCTAGTTTCTGGTGTATGGATAGTTGGTGTGTAGAGGGACTCGAGGCCGGAGGGGTTGGATGCCAGATGATCAGAATGGCGAACTACGGCCGTTGACAGGTTTTGAGTAAAAACCTGTAGAAAATTTCCAGGTTTTGAAATTTGGGGGTGAAGTTAGATTCTATAATTTTTGATCGACCTGGTGATGGTGTTGGGGTATTGTTGGGTTTCTGGAGTTGATTGGATCATCTGAAATGATCGGCACAGGTGGCGGCGACGAGTTTTCAGATAGAAACTCTGGTGATGTATTGGGGATTTTGTGTTGCAGGGGAAAGGTTAGAGTTTACTCGAAGTGATTGGGAGAATGACTCGAAGTAGGCATGTGTTTGACTCGAAGTAGGATATGGGTTTTCTCGGGTCACTGCAAGAATCCAGGTTTTGAAAACCTGTTCCTCTGTGTTTTAAAAATCTGGATTTAAACTTTTAAAATCTGTAGTTAGGATTAAATTAAGGTTTAGGTTAAAATTCAAATTCAAGTTTGAATTTTGATTTGAATTCAAATTCCAGGTTTTGAAACCTGTTTTTCTGTTTTTTTTTAAAATATGGATTTAAACCTTTTAAATCTGCAGTTTTATGTTTTGAGTAAAATTTAAGTTCAAATTCAAATGCAAGTTTAAATTTCTGACTTGAATTTAAATTCCAGTTTTAATATTAAAATGGATGTTTTAGAAATTTAACTTAATTATCTAAATTGTTTGGTAGATAGTATAAAATTTTAAATATTAAGGTTTTAAAAATGTGAGTAAGGATTTACAGATTTATTTAAATTTGGAAATTCTAAGTTTTAGAAATGAAGTTCAGTTTAAATTTAAAAGAAGATTTAAATTTAAAAGTTATAAACTAAGAATGAATGGAAGTTATCAAAATTTTGAAATGAATTTAACTTTAAATTTTGCATTGTTTGCACAAAAAATGGGCAAACACCCTAAAGTCGTATGATTCCGTTGATTTTAAGTTGTTTTTAGTGATTCGGGTGATTTATGCAAATATATAAAAAGCAGGGACTAAACTGTAAAAGACACACAGATTTATAGTGGTTCGGCCAGAACATGCCTACGTCCACTTTATATGTTATTCTCCTTTTCTCTTCAGATTACAAGTACAAAGCTTTGATTACAAGTAACTGAAAGTTGTTTGAAAGTTCTATCCGTGCTTGAGCTCTCCAACCTTGTCTGCCATTGTTGTACCCCTGCCCCTCTATTTATAGAGTGAGGCTGGGGGCAGGGGTCCTGGATGTATATAGCTGCTGGCGGGCCTGGGCTGAAGCAATCTGGACTGGCAACTTTGGTTCGGCAAGGGCTTGGTTCGGTAGTTCATGGAAGTGGAGTTGGTCCGGTGGGACGTTGGTTCGGTGAAGGTGTATCCGGTGGTGAGTGGATGGAGCTTGGTTCGGCTATGCAGGGAGTGGTGTTGGACCGGTGGTTCATTTGGTAGTGTATGGAATGAAGGTTGATTCGGTGGACCGGAGGTTTATTCGGCAGGCATGGTTCGATGGTAGGTGGAGTTTGGTTCGGCACGAAGGTGGTCTGGTAGGTGTGGGGAAGTGTGTTGGTTCGGCAGGGATTGGATTCGGCAGGTAGATGGTGAGTGAGCTTGGACCGGTAGTTGATGGAGTGGTGAGAGTTGGTTCGGTCAATGGTAGTTGGAGAAACCTTAGACCGGTAGTGAGAATGCCGAATGAGAGTGCCGAATGAGCTCTTGTATTTGGGAATGCCGAATGAGCTCTGGCATCTTAAACGCCGAATGAGATTTCGCTCTACATTGCCGAATGAAACTTTAAACCTTTGATACCGAATGGACTTTTATACTTGAATCATGAGTGAAATCCCAGACTTATATACGCTTGCTGGCTGCTTCTTCTTGGTTCGGTCGTGGTGGAAACGCACACAACATTGATATTCCAGTTTTGACCAAAAATGGGATAACACTTTGCCCCCCAAAACATGCCTTGCGATAGGAAGGCGTGTTTTGTAATGCCATGAGCTGGATGTTCATATCCTGTTGATGTCCTTGCGGTAGGAAGGCGTGTTTTGTAATGCCATGAGCTGGATGTTCATATCCTGTTGACAACCTGTAAAGAGCTTGATATTTTATATGGCCCCAAATGACGACCGTTTGGGATCGAACTATTTGGGATGAAGCGCGGCCGTTCATGGTCAAGCGCCTAACTTCAAATGACGACCGTTCGCGATCGAGTCATTTGAGGTGAAGTGCGACCGTTCGCGGTCAAGCGTCTAAATCCATGCGACGATCGTTCGCGGTCGAGTCATTTGCGGTGGAATGTGATCGTTCACGGTCAAGCGCTTTACTTCAAATGACGACCGTTCGGGATCGAGCCATTCGAGGTAAAGTGCGACCGAGCATGGTCAGAGGGCGGACCTCAAATGGCGACCGTTCGCAATCAAGCCACTTGGGGTGAAATGTGACCGTTCACGGCCGGTGCCGTTCGCGGCAAGAGATGAAATGGGACCGTTCGCGGTCAAGCGCCTTACTTCGTATGACGATCGTTCGAGATCGAGCCATTCGTGGTAAGGTGCGACTGTTGGCGGTCAGGGGGTGGACCTCAAATGGCGACCTTTCGCGATCGAGCCATTTGTGGCGAGAAGAGTTGTTCCGTTCGAGGCGAGTTTGTGACTGTTCGAAGTCGGGTGCCGTTCGAGGCGAATTGTGACCGTTCGAGGTCGGGTGCCGTTCGAGGCGAGTTTGTGACTGTTCGTAGTTGGGTGCCGTTCGAGGCGAGTTGTGACTGTTCGAAGTCGGGTGTCGTTCGAGGCGAATTGTGACTGTTCGTAGTCGGGTGCCGTTCGAGGCAAGTTTGTGACTGTTCGTAGTCGGGTGCCGTTCGAGGCAGATTGTGTGTGCCCGGGGGGGTCTTAATATTATCAATGTCGGAGTTATTGTTTGGGGGAGTTTCCGAATCAAAGACTTCGGCAGTTCACTGCCATGCAAGAGGTGCTCGTGGACCGTTCGCGATCCACGGGCATACAAGTAATTTTTCCATAGAATTGTAAATGTTAAAGCAATAATCATATGAACCTTACAGCAGACATGTCCAAACGGGAAGAATTTAAATGTTCAAATCAAAATCAAAGCAAAGAGCAGAATGAAGATGTCAAAGCGTAAACTCTCACTATAACGCGGCTGGTAGTCATTCAGAGCATGCCTATGGATCGTGCGCGATCGCTCACATGTGTAAATGATTTAACCGTGTCAGCAAGAGGTTTACAACCTGTTCATCGTTATTTTAATCAAGCAATCAATGGATAATCAAACGGTTCCCCGATCCTGGGTTACCTCTAGCCGATGTAGACGGTGGTCGCTCTGGCTCCACAGCTGGAGTTCGCCTCCTCACATACTGAAGGAGCATACCGTTCCTGATATGCCCTTCCACCTCGTCCTTCAAATGCCTACAATCATTAGTGTTATGACCGTTTAATTCATGGAATACACAAAACTTATCTGATTTTCTTTCGTCAGAGGTTGGATCCCTTCGTATTGGTCTACGATACGGAACATGCTCCTTGGTATCCTGATAAATTCGTTCCAGACTCTCATTCAGCTCAGTGTGAGTGGTGAATCGCGGCTCCCTCCGTTGCCGCTTTGTCCTGTCATCATTATCCTCAGCCTTTCTCTTTCCTTTGTTAGTCTCCGCACCCTTTCCAGGTGGGTTTCCGCTCTTGATTGCGTAAACGTCATCTTCTTCCTCTCTTTTTGCACTAGCATCTTCCAAACGCAGAAACTTTTCAGCATCATGATAGAACTCTCCCAGATTCATAGGCGGGTCCTTGGTTAATGAATTCTTGAACTCTGTACTAGCAGCTATTCCAGATACAGCCGCCATCATGACCATAGATGGATCTGGTCGATCCACAGATGCCGCCGCCGCATTAAATCGCGTTAGAAAGCTCCTCAAAGTCTCTCTGGTTTTCTGCTTCAAGGTTGCCAAAGTCATCACATTCTTGGGTCTCGCAATATGAACCCTGAATTGCCTCATGAATCTCTCAGTTAAATCTGCCCACGTTCCTATGGAGCCGTTCTCCAGTTGCCTAAACCATAACGCTGCAATGTCCGTCAAATACAGTGGGAAGCACCGGGCCATGATCTCCTGTGATGCCCCCAGCAATTCCATGTGCCTCATATACTTAGTAAGATGGACCGCAGGGTCTGTCCTTCCATCGTACATCTCTATTGATGGTAGCTTGAACTCTGGTGGGTTCCTAGCCATTCTAATCGCAGAAGAAAAAGGACTCCTGTTTAAGTCTTCCAAGTCTCTGTTTACTAAACCGCCTCTCATAGCTCTTCTAACCATCTCTGCTAATCTGTCATTGTCTCCAAGCTGTAGTCCTCGCTCACTGTCTTCGACCTGCCCCCCGAGTCCGTGGGAGTTTTCATGTGCATGCCTCCCTGGCTGAACGTTCATTCCTCTATTGCTACCAGGTGGCTCGGATGCCCCCATATCTCTTCCCGGGGTCGGATCAACATGCTCTGCGTGAGTGCCCCCTAGCTCTGGTGCTACGCCAGATGGTCCTGCTCCGTTCTGAACTCCAGTTGCTCCTTGGTTTTGTGCTCCAAGCTGCCCAATTTGCTGAAGCAAGTTCTGGATCATCTCTTCTTGTCTTCTCATCATAGCCTCCATCTCATCCCTGGTGATGAAGGCTGAAGCTTGGTTTGCTCCTGAGGAAGCCACTTGACTCCCTTCCTGTTGACTCTGCTCTGGCCTTGGCCTTCTGCTTGATTGTCTCGCCATGACTCTTCCAATCTGAATCTCTAAACCCTCAAATTCAACTTCCAAGCGGTAGGTCCTTGAGTTCAGTTCTCAGTGAAAGCACCAAAATGTTTGCGCAAAAAATGGGCAAACACCCTAAAGTCGTATGATTCCATTGATTTTAAGTTGTTTTTAGTGATTCGGATGATTTATGCAAATATATAAAAAGCAGGGACTAAACTGTAAAAGACACACAGATTTATAGTGGTTCGGCCAGAACGTGCCTACGTCCACTTTATATGCTATTCTCCTTTTCTCTTCAGATTACAAGTACAAAGCTTTGATTACAAGTAACTGAAAGTTGTTTGAAAGTTCTATCCGTGCTTGAGCTCTCCAACCCTGTCTGCCATTGTTGTACCCCTGCCCCTCTATTTATAGAGTGAGGCTGGGGGCAGGGGTCCTGGATGTATATAGCTGCTGGCGGGCCTGGGCTAAAGCAATCTGGACTGGCAACTTTGGTTCGGCAAGGGCTTGGTTCGGTAGTTCATGGAAGTGGAGTTGGTCCGGTGGGACGTTGGTTCGGTGAAGGTGTATCCGGTGGTGAGTGGATGGAGCTTGGTTCGGCTATGCAGGGAGTGGTGTTGGACCGGTGGTTCATTTGGTAGTGTATGGAATGAAGGTTGATTCGGTGGACCGGAGGTTTATTCGGCAGGCATGGTTCGATGGTAGGTGGAGTTTGGTTCGGCACGAAGGTGGTCCGGTAGGTGTGGGGAAGTGTGTTGGTTCGGCAGGGATTGGATTCGGCAGGTAGATGGTGAGTGAGCTTGGACCGGTAGTTGATGGAGTGGTGAGAGTTGGTTCGGTCAATGGTAGTTGGAGAAACCTTGGACCAGTGGTGAGAATGCCGAATGAGAGTGCCGAATGAGCTCTTGTATTTGGGAATGCCGAATGAGCTCTGGCATCTTGAACGCCGAATAAGATTTCTCTCTACATTGCCGAATGAAACTTTAAACCTTTGATACCGAATGGACTTTTATACTTGAATCATGAGTGAAATCCCAGACTTATATACGCTTGTTGGCTGCTTCTTCTTGGTTCGGTCGTGGTGGAAACGCACACAACATTGATATTCCAGTTTTGACCAAAAATGGGATAACATTCATGGCATTTGTTTGCTTTGAAATTTAAATAAGTTTTAAATTTTTCAAACCTGATAAGTTCAAATTTATTTTTTTATTTTAACTTGTATTCAAAATGGAAATTTAAAAGGAGTTCAAAAAGCACCTTGTTTTGAATAATATTGTTTTAACATAATTAAGTTATGTTTTATTTTGAAGCTTTAAATTAAGATTTATGCTTTAGAATTAATTAATAAGGTAATTAACATTAATAAATTAATTTAATTAATTAATTAATTTTGGAATTAATAATTGATTAATGATTAATCAATTTGGAATTAAGATCATTAATTAAAGTGTTAATTAATGATGAATGAATAATAATTATGTAATTTGGTTTTAAATTAAGGTTAATTAATTTAATAATTAACTTTAATTAATGAATGATTAAAGATAATTTAAATGGTAATTAATTTAAGTTAATTACTTTATAAAATAATTTGAGAATGGTTAATGAAGGTCATTAACCAGGATTATTTAACAATTAATTAATGTAGTTAATTTTTATAATTAATTAAATTAATTAATTTAGTAATAATCAATTATAAATGGTTTGAGTGTAATTACTTGATAAAGTAATTAAGAAATTAATTAATTAATGTAATTAATTTAATTTAATGAGATTTTTTATTTTAATTAATTAAGTTTAATTAATTTTAAAACACTTGGGTTTTATAAATAATTACTTTATGTAATTAATGATTGGAAATTACTCAGTTAAGTAATTGTTTAATAATTACATGATTGTAATTAAGTGGAGAGGGTTAAGTGTGAGGTAATTTGGATAAATTATTTAGTAATTAATCAAGGGATTAATTAAGTAATTAATTAAAGGATAATTAACTTGTTTAATATACTAATTAAGTTAGTTAATTACTAGATGTAATTAATCTGTGATGATGATTAATAAGTTAATTACTTAAGGTAATTAATAATTAAGGATCATTAATTATTATAATTAATGATGTAATTAAAGTTGATTAATTATGATTAATTAATCAATAATAAGTAATTAAGGTAATTAATCAATGTAATTAATTAAGGATTAATGAAATTAATTATAATTACTTAATTAATTGAAGTAATTAAAGGTTAATTACTGTTTAGTTGAGAATAATTAATTTTGTGAAATTAATTAAGGATAATTACATGAATGTAATTAAGGATAATTAATCAAGAGTGATTAATTAAGGTGATTGATAATGAATGATTTATTGATTGTAATCAATTAAATGATCAAGTAAGCAAGATTCATATTGGTGAAGTAATTAATTTAATTTATTTTAAGTTAATTAAAAATGAAGTAATTAGTTTAATTCATTTCAAATTAATTAGTGATAGAGATAGTTAATTTAATTCATTTTAAATTAATTATATTGTGATGAGTAAATCTTTGCTTATGTATGAATGGATGTCATTGATTGTCTTGGATGCTTTGTGATCTCAATAGTGAGATGGATGATATTGTGTGGTATGGATGTTTGATTTGCATTGTGATGATAACATAGGTTATCTATTGTGATGGTGATATATGGAATATCTATGTGATATTGGTGATATGAATTACCTGTTATGTGATAATGTTGATTATCAGTTATGATTTATGAGTTATCTATCTGTGTGTATATAGATATTGTAATTGAATTGTTTTAAAACTTTAAAACAACTTGGCCTTAAAAGACACGCTTTGGATTTCGATGAGACCGGGATCGGGTTTCCATATTTGGATATCCGAAAACCACATCGATTCCAAATAACGTTAGGTCGTGAATCCAAGTGGAGCGAGTGAAGACTCGAGGTATAAGGACTATGAGTCAGTAAAACTCTGTGGGTGATTCCGTAATGAGTTGACGGAATTATTTCTTATAGATTCGAGATGGTGAATTAGAGTGCAAGGGTTATTGTCGTTAACTCTGAGGGTGATTCCAAAATGAGTGTAACGAGATAATGCCTTCGGTTTCGTTCGAACCCGGAACGAACTTGTATGGATTGAATGCTTTCAGAACAGCGTCAGGTGGACGATGAGCATTCTAAGTGATATGTCCTATAAAGGTAATCGTAACCTCAAGCCTCATCAACCGGGAATGGCTAAAACAGAGGAGATGCAGCAAAGCTTCGTGGGTCGCGCCACTGGAGAGCAAGATTGATCCCTGTTTAGAGGTCCCTTTATATTCGGCTGTGTGGATGGTTGCTAGCTACAACCACGGGGTTGTCTTGTTTGGAACTATTTAGTAAGGAATGGGTCCGGCTTTGTATTGCAAGGGGTCGGGAGTGATCCTCGGTACGTTGATCTAGGCCACGTACTGTGACGGGCGGTACCCTAGTAGCCCTGCCATTGTATGGAATCCAAAATCCAATAAGTGCCAACGGTTTTGATTGTATTACCCACTTTTGTGGCTAGTAGCTGGAATTTAATCATGTAACAATTTCGGCTATTTCTTATTTATTTGAAAACCCTAGACACTATTATAATATCACTGGATTTTCTATCAAATGTTTTGGTTAGCGTAAGGTAAAAACTTTTCCATGTTTATGTGTGGGAAGTCTTACGTGATACCTTCCTTTTCAAAAGGTTTTTAAAATTTAAGCAACTTTAACCTGTTACTCACACCAGACCCATGTCTGACCCGGATTTTATTTTTGTTTTTAATAAACTCTTGGGTACTCAAATTTTTACGAGTAGTTAAGGGTGATTCAGGTTAGGATTCAGGTTTAGCTTTGACGAATTGTGGAGGAGCAATGGAGCAGGAGGCTTCCGCGTGTGGATATATATATTGTATTCCGCTGTGTGTTCTCTGAGTTGTTATCTTTGAGTTGTATAACTAGACAGGTGTTTATAACTGTCTAGTATATGTGTGTTGTATATCTGTGTACTCTGATAAGGGTTGTAAACTATGTAACATTTATGTTATTAATATAATTTATTCGTTCCGCTGTTAGATTCTGATGTGTTGTTTCATTCTTCTCTTCTTTCTATTCTCTTTTCTATCCCTTTCTTTCTTAAAGATGATGCGATTTTCCGGGAGTGGAAAGTCAGGTCGTCTCATTTGGTATCAGAGCATTAGGTTGAGTGAATACCTAGGCTCTGTAGTGGTGTCTTTCTTGAGAGAGCGTATTTGTAATTTTATATATATATATATATATATACCTATCTGTTGGGTTACATGTTCAGGTTTTCCAATATAAGTTATAAAGGTAGATGGGGTAGTGGTGTGTGTAACACGATTACTACCATTGGTTGGAGTTTGAATGTTTGAGGTTGGAAGTGTATCTGTCGAGACTGCAAACCTAATACCGTCTCGAGTGAGTTCTGTAGTGATAAAGACTTCATTGATCTCTGAAGGAAACCTGTTAAGGTTCGGAGCTTATTTTTGTAGTTAATGAGTAGAGTTGGATCTGTAGGTTGGGCAGTCGTATTTTGAATACTTCAGGAAATAGTAGCTGCGTGACGAGATGCAGTGACTATGGATGTTCCCGAAGATGTTTTCTTTGGAACAAGTTAAGGAGGCGAGTCTGTTTCAGTGTTGTTGCTGTGTTCAGCCGGTGTTTCTATTGGCTTTGAGGTCCGAGTTTCTCGGAGAGCTTTGGATTTGGAATTCTTTGGCATCTGTGGCAGCAGTGTAGTTTGGAATGTTCTCGGTGTTGGCAAGAGATCTTCTGGCTTAGCAGTTTTTCTGAAGTGGAGTTTAGAAGCAGTTGAGTGGACCCGTTTCTTCAATGGGTTGGCCAGTTAAGTTTAAGCTGTTCTATTTGGTTAAGGAAGAACAGTTTTTCCTTGGATTTGGTTTGGTGGATCGTAAAAGTGACTTGCGATTGTTTGAGTGTTCTCTTGGGTTACCTGAGTTTTTCTGGATGTCTTCAGGAAGTTAGAGTTTGGTTTGCATCTGGAAGTTGAGTTTTCTTATTGTCTGGAATTCCAGGAGTGGTACCGGTGGTTCAGCTTATAGAAGAATGGTTCCAGGAGATTGAGATGGTATAGAAGCTCGGAGTTTTGGAGGAACTTCTGAAGTTTCTTATGGATTTGTTGAACCTTATCTCTGGGGTGTGTTGTCCTGTTTGTGCTTGTGTTCTTCTTTAGCATTCTCTTCTACTTCGGATCAGAGTTGAGCAGCGGAAGCAGTTTGGAAGTGCATCTGCTTTTCTTTTCCGGATAGGAGAAGTTGTTGTCTTTTGATGTTGAGGAGTTGAGTTTGAGTTGTTGGTTTTGGTTGATCTTGAGGAGATCATTTTGTTGAGTTGGTTGGTCTAGTTGTTTCTAGAAGTATCAGCGTGGGTTGAGATGATCAGTAAGATTGTAGGAAGCCCAGGATCATCTGAAGATTTTTGTGGATAAGAGTCGGAGGAATTTGGACTCTGAAGTCGGAGATTTGATTTTGGGTAAGTTTTCTCTGATCATAAGTGAGCTTTAAGATTTGGTAAGTCTGAGAAGTTAGCTCTGAAGTGTTTTGGATCTTTTCTGTGATCTAGGAGATTAAGTGATTGATCTACAGGATTGGATTGCCAGTTTGGATAACTGGAATTCGATGAGTTTCACGTATCTCTGAGGGCGTACGTGTATGGTCTATCTCTGGTTGTGGAACCAGCAGTTCTGTAGTTTTGGTTGTTGATTCAGACTCGTTTGTAGTCTGATATCTTGTCTAGTGTTATAGATATAGTAGTATAGGAGCTTTTATAGCTTCATAGTATTGATTGTTTGGATTCTCTGGAGCGAGTATCCCGATGTATATATATATATATACCTGGGAAAACTCGATAAAATTCTATCCAGAATTTGTCTGGATAATTATATTTGTTTGATTGGTTGAATTGGTTGTTTTGATTGTTAGCATATGTTTGATATATGCTTGTGTTTTTAAATTTAAAATTTAATGAGATTATTAAATTACCTTTGTTTTAAATTTCGAGGACGAAATTCTTTTAAGGGGGAAGGATTGTAACATCCCGGAATTTTTAACAATATCAATTTAATAATCTGTAGTTAAAATTAAATTGATATTGATATTCTGTTAATAATTATTCAAATAAATTTAATAATCTTCTTCAATAAATATTTAAATTGGTTATTTATCCTTTAAAAAATATAAATTGATTTCTATTTACAATATAAATAATTGGTTTATATTTTAAATAGATTGATTTTGTTTTAATTTTAATAAACAAAGCATATTTTCTAGTTTTAATATTGGTAGTAATTTAGAAAATTTGTTTTATTTAATTTTAGCTTTTCAAAGTTAAATAAATAATTTTGGTTTAAGATTAATAAATGAATCATGTTTTAAAATTCTAATATTTACATTATAAATTGGAAATTTTGATTTTTAAATTAGTATTGAGTTTTAAAACTATTTCATAAATAAATATATGATTTAAATGTGTTAAGAGAAACATTTAAATGTTTAGATTAAATTAGCTTGAATTTTAAATTTAGAATATATTCAACAAAACGATTTTATGACTTAATAAAATGGATTAATTATTTAATAAAAATATAATCTCTTGTAAAATGATTTTAATTTAATAAAAAGATATTTATAAAAAAATAATATTAATATTGTATTGATTTTATAAATAAGTTATGAATAAGAATTTGTAATTTTTATTTCAAATTAAATTTATATGTATAACTTGATTTAAAAAATATTTGATTTGAATTTAGTTGAATTTAAATTTAAAAGTATAAAATTTTAAATTGTTTGATTGTTTTAATTTTTATTTGTATAAGTTTATTTGTAAACATGGTTTGTTTTCATTTATAAATTTATACACATATTCAAATTTAAATTAACAAATGGAAACTAAGCTAATACATGCATTATTTTGTAAATATAAATACTAATTATCTTTAAAGGAAATACATGTGTTAGATTCATATGCATTTATTTAACATGTGTTTAAAAATTAGCATTTTTTTGACAAGTGTTAAAATTTTAGTTTTTCTTTTCTTTTCTTTCATTAAAATATGAAAATACATTTAGTTAAGTTTACATCTTCATTTCATATTGCATGTTCATTTTTTTTCTCCTAAATCAAATGAAGATCAAAATTCATTTTCATATTAACAATCCAACATCTGCATATCTTATTTCTGCATTTCCTCAAATCCTTCAGCTGCATATTCAAGCCAACCTGCATATTAAAAGATCAAAAACTCCTCTGGTCAAAGCCATTCAAATATCTGAACAAATCCAAAGCAAACCTACATTATTCAAAATTAAAACTCCCCATACTCTTATGTCAGTAATCATCTTCAAAAATGAAGCCTACACACTTTTGTTTTATCTGCATTCTGTTTGAACCTGGGTTGATTTAGCACCTGCATGCATGTGTTTGGGAAATTGGAAATAGCATCTTCTACCTGCATATGCTTGTTTCTGCATAAATGAGCAACAGTAGAAGTCAAGCCTGCACATGTTTGTTTTCTGGAAAATTCAAAACAGGGGTCTGCATTCATCAAATGGTGAGTAACTTTGAATTTTAAGTTTTAAACAGGTTGCATGCTAGTTTATTAAAATGAAATAGCTAAATTCTTATGTTATGAATAACTGTTGTTATGAATATGTATGTATGCATGCTGTTTTCTTTTCTTTTTAATTGCCTCTGTAAAAGCAGAAAACATCTTGCATGTTTATTTTTATTTATTCTTTTTTTCAAACACAATCAAAATAATATGGTAATGCAGTAATACCAATCAAACCTATAAACTAAATCTTGAGTTTTAAATTTAGTATCAGGATTTTTAAGTGTATGTTTCAGTAGTAGTTTGTTCTTGAACAAAATTAGGAATTTGTGCAAATTTTATTGATTTTTGAATTAAGAAATCCTGGAATTTTTCTGAGTGATGGAGTAGATACTGAAGATACTCAAAAAAATCAATCAAGTGTATAATAATTTCTAGATTGATTGCAGTTTTGGATTTTTAGAATTGAACCCTAGTTTTGAATAGGGTTAAAAATTTAGTCAGTGTGAAGAGATGGATTGATCGAGTGTGCTAGTTTCTGGTGTATGGATAGTTGGTGTGTAGAGGGACTCGAGGCCGGAGGGGTTGGATGCCAGATGATCAGAATGGCGAACTACGGCCGTTGACAGGTTTTGAGTAAAAACCTGTAGAAAATTTCCAGGTTTTGAAATTTGGGGGTGAAGTTAGATTCTATAATTTTTGATCGACCTGGTGATGGTGTTGGGGTATTGCTGGGTTTCTGGAGTTGATTGGATCATTTGAAATGATCGGCACAGGTGGCGGCGACGAGTTTTCAGATGAAAACTCTGGTGATGTATTGGGGATTTTGTGTTGCAGGGGAAAGGATAAAGTTTACACGAAGTGATTGGGAGAATGACTCGAAGTAGGCATGTGTTTGACTCGAAGTAGGATATGGGTTTTCTCGGGTCACTGCAAGAATCCAGGTTTTGAAAACCTGTTCCTCTGTGTTTTAAAAATCTGGATTTAAACTTTTTAAAATCTGTAGTTAGGATTAAATTAAGGTTTAGGTTAAAATTCAAATTCAAGTTTGAATTTTGATTTGAAT
Organism: Allium cepa; assembly: GCA_030765085.1. Lineage (NCBI taxonomy): Eukaryota > Viridiplantae > Streptophyta > Magnoliopsida > Asparagales > Amaryllidaceae > Allium > Allium cepa. The sequence continues at coordinate 381,354,415 of CM060932.1, forward strand.
TCAAATTCCAGGTTTTGAAACCTGTTTTTCTGTTTTTTTTAAAGTATGGATTTAAACCTTTTAAATCTGCAGTTTTATGTTTTGAGTAAAATTTAAGTTCAAATTCAAATGCAAGTTTAAATTTCTGACTTGAATTTAAATTCCAGTTTTAATATTAAAATGGAAGTTTTAGAAATTTAACTTAATTATCTAAATTGTTTGGTAGATAGTATAAAATTTTAAATATTAAGGTTTTAAAAATGTGAGTAAGGATTTACAGATTTATTTAAATCTGGAAATTCTAAGTTTTAGAAATGAAGTTCAGTTTAAATTTAAAAGAAGATTTAAATTTAAAAGTTATAAACTAAGAATGAATGGAAGTTATCAAAATTTTGAAATGAATTTAACTTTAAATTTTTCATGGCATTTGTTTGATTTGAAATTTAAATAAGTTTTAAATTTTTCAAACCTGATAAGTTCAAATTTATTTTTTTATTTTAACTTGTATTTAAAATGGAAATTTAAAAGGAGTTCAAAAAGCACCTTGTTTTGAATAATATTGTTTTAACATAATTAAGTTATGTTTTATTTTGAAGTTTTCAATTAAGATTTATGTTTTATAATTAATTAATAAGGTAATTAAGATTAATGAATTAATTTAATTCATTAATTAATTTTGGAATTAATAATTGATTAATGATTAATCAATTTGGAATTAAGATCATTAATTAAAGTGTTAATTAATGATGAATGAATAATAATTATGTAATTAGGTTTTAAATTAAGGTTAATTAATTTAAAAATTAACTTTAATTAATGAATGATTAAAGATAATTTAAATGGTAATTAATTTAATTAATTACTTTATAAAATAATTTGAGGATGGTTAATGAAGGTCATTAACCAAGATTATTTAACAATTAATTAATGTAGTTAATTTTTATAATTAATTAAATTAATTAATTTAATAATAATCAATTATAAATGGTTTGAGTGTAATTACTTGTTAAAGTAATTAAGAAATTAATTACTTAATGTAATTAATTTAATTTAATGAGATTGTTTATTTTAATTAATTAAGTTTAATTAATTTTAAAACACTTGGGTTTTAATTACTTTATGTAATTAATGATTGGAAATTACTCAGTTAAGTAATTGTTTAATAATTACATGATTGTAATTAAGTGGAGAGGGTTAAGTGTGAGGTAATTTGGATAAATTATTTAGTAATTAATCAAGGGATTAATTAAGTAATTAATTAAAGGATAATTAACTTGTTCAATATACTAATTAAGTTAGTTAATTACTAGATGTAATTAATCTGTGATGATGATTAATAAGTTAATTACTTAAGGTAATTAATAATTAAGGATCATTAATTATTATAATTAATGATGTAATTAAAGTTGATTAATTATGATTAATTAATCAATAATAAGTAATTAAGGTAATTAATTAATGTAATTAATTAAGGATTAATGAAATTAATTATAATTACTTAATTAATTGAAGTAATTAAAGGTTAATTACTGTTTAGTTGAGAATAATTAATTTTGTGAAATTAATTAAGGATAATTACATGAATGTAATTAAGGATAATTAATCAAGAGTGATTAATTAAGGTGATTGATAATGAATGATTTATTGATTGTAATCAATTAAATGATCAAGTAAGCAAGATTCATATTGGTGAAGTAATTAATTTAATTTATTTTAAGTTAATTAAAAATGAAGTAATTAGTTTAATTCATTTCAAATTAATTAGTGATAGAGATAGTTAATTTAATTCATTTTAAATTAATTATATTGTGATGAGTAAATCTTTGCTTATGTATGAATGGATGTCATTGATTGTCTTGGATGCTTTGTGATCTCAATAGTGAGATGGATGATATTGTGTGGTATGGATGTTTGATTTGCATTGTGATGATAACATAGGTTATCTATTGTGATGGTGATATATGGAATATCTATGTGATTATGTTGATTATCAGTGATAATGTTGATTATCAGTTATGATTTATGAGTTATCTATCTGTGTGTATATAGATATTGTAATTGAATTGTTTTAAAACTTTAAAACAACTTGGCCTTAAAAGACACGCTTTGGATTTCGATGAGACCGGGATCGGGTTTCCATATTTGGATATCCAAAAACCACATCGATTCCAAATAACGTTAGGTCGTGAATCCAAGTGGAGCGAGTGAAGACTCGAGGTATAAGGACTATGAGTCAGTAAAACTCTGTGGGTGATTCCGTAATGAGTTGACGGAATTATTTCTTATAGATTCGAGATGGTGAATTAGAGTGCAAGGGTTATTGTCGTTAACTCTGAGGGTGATTCCAAAATGAGTGTAACGAGATAATGCCTTCGGTTTCGTTCGAACCCGGAACGAACTTGTATGGATTGAATGCTTTCAGAACAGCGTCAGGTGGACGATGAGCATTCTAAGTGATATGTCCTATAAAGGTAATCGTAACCTCAAGCCTCATCAACCGGAAATGGCTAAAACAGGGGAGGTGCAGCAAAGCTTCGTGGGTCGCGCCCACTGGAGAGCAAGATTGATCTCTGTCTAGAGGTCCCTTTATATTCGGCTGTGTGGGTGGTTGCTAGCTACAACCACGGGATTGTCTTGTTTGGAACTATTTAGTAAGGAATGGGTCCGGCTTTGTGTTGCGGGGGTCGGGAGTGATCCTCGGTACGTTGATCTAGGCCACGTACTGTGACGGGCGGTACCCTAGTAGCCCTGCCATTGTATGGAATCCAAAATCCAATAAGTGCCAACGGTTTTGATTGTATTACCCACTTTTGTGGCTAGTAGCTGGAATTTAATCATGTAACAATTTCGGCTATTTCTTATTTATTTGAAAACCCTAGACACTATTATAATATCACTGGATTTCCTATCAAATGTTTTGGTTAGCGTAAGGTAAAAACTTTTCCATGTTTATGTGTGGGAAGTCTTACGTGATACCTTTCTTTTCAAAAGGTTTTAAAAAGTTAAGTAGCTTTAACCTGTTACTCACACCAGACCCATGTCTGACCCGGAGTTTATTTTTGTTTTTCATAAACTCTTGGGTACTCAAATTTTTACGAGTAGTCAAGGGTGATTCAGGTTAGGATTCAAGTTTAGCTTTGACGAATTGTGGAGGAGCAATGGAGCAGGAGGCTACCGCGTGTCGATATAAATAATGTATTCCGCTGTGTGTTCTCTGAGTTGTTATCTTTGAGTTGTATAACTAGACAGGTGTTTATAACTGTCTAGTATATGTGTTGTATATCTGTGTACTCTGATAATGGTTGTAAACTATGTAATATTTATGTTATTAATATAATTTATTCGTTCCGCTGTTAGATTCTGATGTGTTGTTTCATTCTTCTCTTCTTTCTATTCTCTTTTCTATCCCTTTCTTTCTTAAAGATGATGTGATTTTCCGGGAGTGGAGAGTCGGGTCGTCTCACATGGCCTGGTCTTGGCCAGAGAAGGGAGAGGTGGTGCTGCTATAGATGGTGGTGGTGTGGTCGGTGGTGAAGGTGGAGAGACTAGGCCGAGCTATGCAAAGATCAAAGGCAAAAAAAATCAAAGAAAAGAAAAGGAAAAATGACAAAAAGAAGTAGTCATTTCCCATTTTTTTCCTCTAGCCGTGAGTTGTAATGAGAAGAAATATTTTTCATGTGAAAATGGAAGAAGAATACACGGCAAGCAAAAGAAAAAGAATGGCCAAAAGCTAGGAATGAAAAGGCAATAGCAATGAAAGGACAAGTAAATGAAAAGTCAATGGAAAATGAAAGGTCTATGTCACTTTCTATTTCTATTTCTTTCAAATTAAAATAAACTAAATAAAATTCAGTAAATAAAATAGAAAAAGAAAAAAAAATAAAGTGAAAAAGAAAATAAAAAATAGTTTAAAGAAAAAATAGAAAATAAATAAGAAATAGTTATTAAATTGAAACTAGAATTTAAAAATTGTAAACAATATACAATAAGCATTTAAAAATTATAACTATACTTAAAAAATGTTTTAAAAATAAAATAATATATATAAAATGACATATTACATATATACACACAAATTATTACATGATATATCAAACAAAAATATTATTTATATAAATTAAAATAAACAATTTTGTTAAATAAATCAATTTACACACAATATTGTAAAAAGCATAACTTTCACAATATAAATCAGATTTCAACGAAACGAAAAACATTATTCTTAAAATTTAATTTATTTTCATAATAAAAGGTATAATTAAAAAATTCAAATATTTAAATTTTAAATTTAAAAGTCAAAGTTTGACCATATTGACCAAAATTCACATTTTTGGAAAATATTCTATTTATTCATGTTTGGAATTATAATTCACATAAAAATCAAAATTTATATTTAAAATAACAAAATTTATACATTTTAATAAATAAAATAAATTTTTTTAATTCAGAAATTCAATTTAAAGTAACTAAAATATAAAATTTAAAAAAACACAAAATACAGGGTTGTTACAGTAGATTATTTGGGATTTCCAAATAAATATGTAAAATGCAATGTTGTATTATTATATAGAGTATTTGATTCTGTTTCCAAAACTGATTTGATTTAAATCTCGAAGAAAAGTATGGTATAACACAAAAGATATATATATTATTATTTCGAAAGGTTTTGAAATGAAATTAAGAATTTAGTTTGAAGAGATTATTTTCAAAAAGGATTACGTTTTGGAAATAATGAAGTTAAATGATTATAGAAATATGAATAAAAGGATATAAGTCTAAGTTGTAGATTTGGAAGCTACATTTGCATTGTTATATGTATGTTATTTGAAAATTGCATATATGTTTTTGCATCGTAGGCTCCTTATGTGCTATTTCTAGAGGAGAACTACGTTGGCATGACCATGTATCTAATTGGGTATCCTACTAGATAGGGGTTAGATAGTCATAAGTGGTAGTGATGTAAATCCAATAATTTGGAAAAAATTTCCTGTTCGGTGTTGATATTTATCACGTGTTGATGTATATTTCCTACTTACCATTTTATTGTAGGAATGGATATTTATGTCTCTTACACCAGAGTTATGCAGTGGTAGATTTATATTATTTGAGTTTGGTATGTATTAAAGTACAATCTGTAGAGTAAATGATTACTCCGATAAGTTGTATTATTGGAATTTTATCATATACATTTAGTAGTGTTGTATATTTATCCGATGACGATTTGTATTAAATTGGTAGTTGTTATTTGTTTATTTTGGAACGAGCAGGCTTTCGGCTATTTTGACTGGACCAAAAATTCGGCTCACTACAGTTAGTATCAGAGCTTGATTATGTGCATAAGTAAAATTTCACCTAGGGTTAGTAGATCAACTTAAAATTTTTAAATGAAACTATCTTAATTTGATAAATAAAAATGGAGAGGATAAGGTGTTATACCTCCAGTAGTGGTTATAGTTGTTATTATTTTTTTGTGCTTAACTTTTGTTAAGTATCGACTATCGCTATATTTTTTGCTTCATGAAATTTTGGGGATGAAATCTTTTAAGGAATGAAGAATGCAACGAACTAATTTTTAGTGTAGTATGTTTAATTTATAGGATTTTTCCATAATTTTTAATTTGGAAAATATTTAAATTATTATTTGATGCATTTTGTGGCAAACGTTGGTATTTTTGGAAGTTTACAGAATAAGTTAACTAGTGTATTTTTTTTCGTTGTTTTATGATCGTGTTGTATTATTATGCGAGATTATATTTTTATTTCTATCATTTGTAGCACGTACGCGAACGTGATATTGTATACCGGAGTATCGCAAAACTCCCTTTTCAAAACATTTTCAAAACAAATATAAACAAGCCACACATGCACACAATCTTTTCCCACATCATTCCCTTGTCCTTGCACATTAATTTAGTTTACATTCCTTTGAAATAAGTTGGTTATTTTGTTTATATGTGTACACATCCATGCACAACGAGGGGGGAAACAATATAAACACAGAGCGCTTTTTGTCTTCCTCTTCCTTTTTTTCTTTTTCCTTTTCCTTTGTAAATGAAAAACACAACAACTATTCCACTTTTTATTTAATATTCTTACAACTCCTCAGATATAAAGATTTATCCAAAAGCATGAACATTAATGTTGTAGAGGGGAGGTAGAGCTTCATCTTTTGTTTAAGTTATACTAGAGATACTGGTGCCTTGGAGGAGATATTTCCCGATAAACTTGCTACCATACAAGACTGATGATGGGGTTCGATGCAGAGGTGGATGGAAGTTGCATCGCGACCATGGGTGCAGACGACATCATGAAGGCATTAAGACGAGGTTATGCCGCAGTCAAGGCGTCCAGGCGGAGTTAGAACGTGCATAAGAAATATTGAAGAAAGCTAGTGCCTATATGGGGAGAAAAGAATGAAGGAGATGCACTATTCTATGTAGGTTTGGATGTGCGTTGGGTTACTGGGTTGTAGTGGGGTGAGATTTAATTTAGTTAATTAATTTAATTAAGTATAATTTCAACTCTGAAAATTAATAACTCACATATATGAAGTTTGTTTGACCCGCGGTCTTCAACATTTGATTCGTATAAGCGAGGAGAACACATTACTATAATTTATATATACATTTGATGAAATATAAAATAATGATAAATGCTGGTGATTAAATTCAATTACAACTTATGTAGTTCAATAACTATACTTCATTTGTGTTACTTATTTAGCAGAATAAAGCATCATTTTGATATAATTAAATTGAATAGATTATTTAGATATCATCGAGTAGAATAAATCCTTGTTCTATGCTTGCACAGTAATACTTTGGGAGTTAATTAATATGTTGGATTAATCAATATTGGATAAATGATGTGTTATCTATTGATTGTTATTTGTTGATAACAATGTGTTATAATTATTGTTTGTATGGGTGTTTGAATTGTGCTCATCCAGTTTATGAGCAATTAATTTCCATATGCATGGGTTGAGTAGATACAAAAACCTTGTGAATTGAGTTTTATAGTTTGACTATGAAGTACTTAGTAATAGTATTGATCAATAAATGGTTATAAAAAGAGGTTTATTATATTTTAAAAAGAAAAGATACTTGTCTTTTGAAATGAAATGTTTTCCTTTAAGAAATAGAAATATTTGGAAATAAATATTTTGGAAGTGATTTTATACAAAGGTGATTGATACAAAGCTATTTATAAAAATGTATTTTATAAATGAAAATAGAATTTTAAGGACCAAAACCTCGGTGGTTTTAAAAATGGCTTTCCAAAGATTTTGAGGAAATAAACAATACCGTGTTTTGAAATATTTGTGAATATTAATGCAAAATGATTTGTCACTTCGGGAAACAAAATGATTTGTTATGTTACCAATGTTCGGGTAACCTATAAATAAAATATGGTCGAAGGGTTTTGTTAACACGTAATATAGTCCACTCTTGGTATAGAAGGATATACTTATTGATTTTGGAAGAGTTGTGACTTAATATCCTTGTTATGAGAGAAACCTCCCGATCTAGTTGCGTGTATTTTGATATGCTTTTATAGTTGAGTATTTTGGATTTCAAAATAAATATATCAAATTAAACACTATATTATTGTATAGAGTATTTGATACCATTTGCAGAAATGATTTGTTTTAAATCTCGAAGAAGCATATGATTTAATATAAAAGATATATATTATTATTTCGAAAGGATTTGAAATGAAACCGGGAATTTAGTTCGAAGAGATTATTTTCAAAAAGGATTATATTTCGAAAATAATAGAGTTAATTAGATTGCAGAAATATGAATGAACGGATAAAAGGCTAAGTAGCTATATTTGGAAGCTACATTTGCATTGTCATATGTTATGAAGTTTGGAAATTGCATATATTTTTATGCATCGAAGGCTCCCTGTGTCCTATTTAATACGAGAACTACGTTGCCTTGACCATGTATCTAATTGGGTACCTAATTAGATAGGGGTATGTAGGAAGTCAGAAGTGGTAGTGATGCAGCCTTAATAATTAGGAAACATTTTCCTATTCAGTGTTGATATTTATCATGTATTGATGTATATTTCCTACTTGACATTTTATTCCATATTGACATGTTTGTTGGTTTCGCAGGAATGGATATTGTTATCTCTCACACCAAAGTTGTGTAGTGGTAGATTTATAGTATTTAAGTCTGATATGTATTAAACTACACCTGTAGAATAAACAATTACTCTGATAAGTTGTATTATTGAAATTGTATCATATACATTTAGTAGTGTTTTATATTTATCAGAAGATGATGTGTATTAAGTTGACAGTTTTCATTTGTTTATTTTAGAACAGGTGGGTTTTCAACGAATTTGACTAGTCTCAAAATCGGTGTCCTTACAGTAAAGGCCTCACCAAGATGAGTTAATGGCTAAACAAAACTTAAAGAGGGAAAAACTAGTCTAGCTGTCGAAGTTGCCAATCATACTAGAGTCGTCATTAAGCTCCTACCGACCCAAGTGCACTGGGTCAGGTCGAATCATCAACTCCCAAATTTGAGGAGCTTATAGCAAACTTCCTGCCATAAAAAGAATCACTTTTGAGGCCAACCAAGCCATTCTAGATTCAGCAATAATCACTATCGTGAAGCCTATGTTCCTTCCATTGTTGATCCACCCACTCAGCATTCATGAGAAGAAGGGAAATTTCTATATCTCCTATTTTACCATCGAGTCTGAATTAAGTTATATCCTTTATTTTCCCGGATTTTGAGAAACTCCAATTCTCGCTTGAACCGTCTCTAACCTTAACTGCCTTTTTGTCAACTTGTAGATCATCCAAATCTTCCTCCTCCACCACCGGCTACTCAAGGCTTGGGTTCTTCATCAATCTTTACTGCATCAACCTCTATTTCCATAGGACTTACTACTCCTATTGCTCCTTCCAGTTCTTGCCTAGGGCCTGACTCCGAGAAGGTAGCTTGTTTGTAGAATCTAGAAGATGTGTCTTTGTCTCTAAAGGAAGACGTTGCTATTACTAGTGCTACAGACCCAACTGACCAAATCACGATAGCGGAAAGACAAAGGTTGACCTTTCAAATGCTAAGATTAAACTCTTGATAAGCCTTTAAGTGATGAAGAGCCAAAATCGTCTTCCCGCATTCCTCCTCTTTTAATCTGTCCTCTAAAGAGGAATAGAGTTGGTGCAACTATGGAAACTTCTGGGGATTCCTTCCGACTATCCTGAAGATTCTATCATCATCATTTAGGAAAGTGATTTACCCCTTCTGGAGGTAAGACTCCAAAGGATGATCAATTGTAGAAGAGGCCTCGTTATGGCTCAAGCAATAAGGCCGGGAAAAAGAAGAGAAAGGGCCAGAAAAATTAGACTTCTCAACTATCCACCAATGAAGGCGTTGTAGTTTCCATTTAGGATGTATTTTTTGTTTTTCATTTTGTTATAGATGAGTCATGTTTGTATGAATGGCCCACCCAATCTCCATGTATAAAAGCTGAAGTAATGAAAGACTAATTTTCCTTTGTAATCTTTATTTTGTTTACTTTTCTTCACTTTTATACTCTGTGCTTACCTATATACAACTGCCTACATATATAATATAATTGCTTGACTACATTTTATTCATATTATATGTGTTTGTTTCCATGCAATGCTTATATTTACTGCAGCTCTATGCATACAAATAAAATTCCTACAATTTCTTTAGTTATATTCTATTATTCAGTAATGTTTTTAGCCTCTAAAGTGTTATGTTTTGTGAAACAAAACTATAATTTTTAACCAACCTCATGATTGTTCATGTTTAATTTAGATTGAGTTTCCTTCACCCGTTAACGAATGCAAATATCCAAGTTCTATGCTACTCCTATTTGTTGGGACAGCAACTTGAATATATACCTCGTAATGTTCCTAATCACATCGATAACTAGGCATAATTGTGTTGTCCATAAGTTTACACATCAAACCTCGGCATAGAAAGTCCTGCAAAGCTATAAGTGAATATATAGCCTTTGTGTTGCTTTACCGCATAGCAAGTCCTATCGTCGGGACTCGTGACTCCAAATGTCATAATCTAAGCACTATTTACTGACTTTGCCAATTTTTGGGCATTCGTTGATGATTAATCACTTGGGGCAAATTATCTGATTTCCTAAGTTTGATTACACTCTTTCGATCCTGATTAGGATCGAAGGAGTTTGGTCGTTCCTGTTTCCCTTTTTCAGCAACAATCCTCGCTTATCCTTGACTGAGCGTATTCTTCTAGGCCATAAGCACGGTCATGAATGTCACAGCCGTAGATCGCTTCATATATCCAAGACCTGTGCCTTTTGGGTGCCTATCATAATGTATCCGCTCTCAGTCCCACCTACCTCCGAGTGTTGACCGAGAGTATCAGTTGACCGAGAGTATCAGTTGACCGAAATCGCTAATCCTCTGCCTAGTGTATCCTACTAGGCTGCTACATGGTTATTAAAAATCCAACTGTGCACTAGTTTCTATCTCTAAAAATTAGTGGTTTAATCGCCTGGTCCTTGGTGTTTCTTCTTAACATCGCCTAATTTTGTACAATAGTCAATAACTTAAGGTTGGGGTTGAATTATTCGATCGATCCCTATATTTACCCTCCCAGATCCTAATCCCGAACCGAAGGAGTTGGTACTATTTTCCAAGTACCCTACCATGTAGGGTTGAATTATCCAATCAACCCTTGCATTATACTCCTCGCCCCTGATCTTGAGCCAAAGGAGCTTGTTCTATCAATGTTGTTAATCGCTCAGCATAGGAATTTGCTTATAAGAATATGGTTCCATTTTTCAAAAAGCTAACTTTATTTACAAACCAAAATTGCAGCAAGTCCTGCCTTATTGTAATGCACCCAGAATCCTTAGGTGGCTTATTTGCAAAATGTAAATTAAATAAACCAAACAAAAGAGTGCCATAGAAAGTAGTTGTTCCATGCATAAAGAATCGAGAATTTGTCGCCAATAGCTAGCTTGAACTTTCATCTTCAAGCGTTTTCTCGATTGCATAAGGACCTTCCCAATTCAGACCAAGTGTCCCTATACCTGAGAGAACTCATTTCAAAACGAAATCCCATACCTCAAAAGTATGATTCTGGACCTTGGTGTTAAAAAGTCGTGCTACTCTTTTCTGATAAGTAGCTACCCTAAATTCCACTTCCTCTCATTTCTCATCAACCAAATCGAAGGGATCACGAAAAAGCACCTCGTTTACCTTTGGATCATAAAACCTTTTACCATCAGAAGGGATCTCCAATTCTATCAGGATCATGGCCTCTGATTTGTATGCCAAAGTGAACTGCATATGTCCAATCGTAATTTTATGGGTTGTCCTATAAGCCCACAATGCCAATGAAAGCTCATTGATCTAGCTTCCCTTAGCTATTGTTAACCATTTCTTTAAGGTGGACTTGATGATTTTATTCACCGCCTCCACTTGTCCATTCATTTGTGGATGTATTACCACTTAAATGCTTTTTTTAATCTTATACCGATAGCAGAAGTCCTCATTACTTTCAAATTGCACGGCATTATCTGTTATGATTTTTTGAGGTACTTCGAACCAATAAATGATGTTCTTCATCAAAAAGTTGGTTACCATTTTCATTGTAATCATGGCAAGAAGTCCCAGTTTACCTAATTTGGGAAATAATCCACTGCAACTATAGTATACTTAGCTCCTCATTTTGCCATCAGTCACATACCCATAATACCAATTCTCTAAACTGCAAATGGCCATGGACTGACCATTGGTGTAAGCTCTATCGATGGGACTTTTGGTATCTATACAAATCACTGACAATGGTCACATCATTTGGTACAATCAACTATGTCTTGATTTATTGTTGGCCAAAAATGTCCATAACAAAGTACTTTTTTGCTATTGTCTACCCCCGGTTTGGTCACCAAAGCTACCCTCATGGATTTCCATGAGTATTTTCCTAGCTTTATCCAAGGGGTAGAGAATCCTGTTTTGTATAGTGTTTCTTCTTGCATGATTTTCGAAGAAGTTTCTTCTGTTCGTTCTATCTCTTGGTAGAATTTCCTTGAGCAAATAATCCTTGATTGGAGTCATCCACGACTCCTTTCCCTCCATGGTCTCCAAGATTCATTTGATATCCATGTGATTGATATTTGGAGCCATTAATGCCTCCATTAGAACCAAACCCATCACCTGTGCCTCCCCAAAACTAGCCAACTTGGCCAACGATTTAGCTTTCACATTCTCCTCTTTGGGGATGTGCATATCGTATAATGCTCTATATCATCCAACTGTTCCAGCTCCATTGTCAAATAAGAGGAAACTCTTGCACCCTTAGAATGATACTCCTTCCTCGCTTAACAAACCACCACCTAGGATTTCTAGTTCCTTTTCTATCCTCAGCCTTGTTATCAATGTCTCATACTTAGCCTTGTTGTTAGTTGCGGGAAATTCCAACCTCAATGCATAATATATCAATCATCCCTCCAAAGTTACAAGCACTACACCTGCACCTGAACTATGTTCGTTTGAAGCTCCATCCACAAACAATTTCCAATGAGGAAGTATGACCATATCATCCTCCTTTATGCCATCACGTGCAATAAACTTAACGATGAAGTATGCTAACACATACCCGTTTATCGCTCTCCTTGGATGATAAGCGATATCATATTTACTTGATTCCATATTTCATTTTAGCAATTTCCCAAGGTCTCAGGTCGACACAACACCAGCTTCAAGCGTTCATCCATTAGCACCTTAATCGGATGAGCCTGGAAATATGGTCATAACTTCCTCGATGCAATCAACAAGTAACAAGCAAGTTTCTCCAACTTCAGGTAATCGGATGAGCCCGGAAAATATAATAGACTGGCCTTTGAATCCTCACATCCTCATGTACCAGTGCTGCACTTAGTGCATGGGTAGATACTGCCAAAAAACAAACAAATCCAACCCGTTCAATGGCTTAGATAGAATCGGTGGTGTTTCCATATGCCATAGTAACTACTCGAAGGCATTCTGACAATCGTCGTTCCATTCGAAAAATTTCTTGACCTTTTTAAGGGCATTGAAGAATGGTATGAATTTGTCCATTATTTTTGATATAAACTAACTCAAAGCGATAACCTTCCCATTTCACCTCTGCAACTCCTTTTTCATGGTCGAGGCTCTTACATTCCTTAAAGCGTAAATCTACTCAAAATTAGCCTCAATCCCTCTTTAATTCACGATGAATCATAGAAACTTCCCTGATGCAACTCCAAAAGAGCATTTCAATGGATTCAACTTTATTTCGTACTTCTGCAATACCTTGAATGTCTTTGAAATATCGTCCATGTGATTCCTTGACAATCGTGACTTCACGAGATTATCATCCATACACACTTCCATTGTTCGTTCGATTTATTTTCTAAACTTGGAATTTACCAACCTTTGGTACATTGCTTCCACATTCTACAAACTGAACGACATCACATTATAATAGTATAGTTCTATATCCATTATAAAGTTGGCGTGCACCTGATCTAGTATATGCATCGGTATCTGGTTATATCCTCAATAAGCATCCATAAATGTGAGCAACTTATGTAATACGGTCCCATCTACTAGTTGGTCGACCCTGGGCAAGGGAAAGATATTCTTTTGGTGTGCTTTTATTGAAGTCAGAATAGTCAATGCAGTTCTGACACTTCCCATTTGATTTCTTGACCAACATGGGGTTCGATTCCCATTCCAGGTACGAAGCATCGTGGATAAACCCATTTTCCATCATCTTATCGACTTCCTCCTTTAACACAAAGGATTGCTCTGGACCTAAACTATGTATTTTATGCTTCATTGGTGGAAATCTTGGATCCATATTAAGTATGTGACATGCTACCTCCGGCGATATTTCACATATATTTGAATGTGTTCGACCTAATATGTCTAAATTCCTTAGAGGAAATTAACCAATTCCTTCCTTGGTCTAATAATGAGCCGAGATCCAGCTTTAAGAGTCTATGTAGGATCATCCTTGTCAACCCGAATGTCGACTGTCACTTCAGCTGGTGCTGCCCGCACTTCCTCTGACTTCTTCTTGGGATCCATAGAATTATCGAAGCTGCTATGATTTCCAAGCCAAAACTTGGGCTTTAATTGCTATACTTTTGACTTTTTTAATGCATAGAGCCTTCTCCACATTCTTGCCTTTCACTTATTTCTTTGCTTCTTTTAGCTTGTCAACATAATATGCCATTCCTATGCTCTGGTCTCCCTTTACTCATCCGATCCCATTCTCCATGGGGAACTTCACTATTAGGCACTAAGGAGCCAGTGCTAGTCTAAAATCTTCCAAGATCGATCGGCCTAGAAAGGAATTATACACCGAATACTCATCTACTATAACAAAATTTTAGACCCGCACAACCTTGCGGTCTCAATCATCAAACTTAACCGATAAATCAATCATCCCAACTGGTTGTTTTGACTCATCAATAAATCCATGAGTCCTGGATTTACAAGGCATAACGACCTTCATACTTATTTGCATTTGGTCAAATGTCTTTCTAAATAAGATATTCATCGAGCCTTCACTATCCACCAAAACTCGATACAATACAGCAGGACCAACAATAGCCGAAATCACCATGGGGTCGAATGTTAGCGCTCTGACTCCATCAAAATCTCTATTCGTGAGTACAATATCTTTTGTTACCATCCTTTATTGCTTAGCTAGAGTTCCAACTTAAATGACAAAGCAACTCTTATGTGGTGTGTGCTTCAACGAGCTCACATACCGCTTCATTTTCTTCCAACTTTTCTTTACTGGATGAGGTCCTCCTATTATGGTATTTATAACTAACCGTCCATTAGTGCGCCTGGGACCTTCTCTGCTTGGTCCATGCTGGTTCTCTTGGGAATTTTGCCCTTGTGTCTAGCATTTTGTCTGCCATCCTGTAGATCTCCAACATACTGTTGCAACGGTTTCTTCTTTATTAACTCCTCGATAAAATCTCTTAAATATTGGTACTCTTTTGTATTGTGTCTATGAGTTTCATAAAAACAGTAGTACTTTGCTAAGCGCTTTCCTCTTCGGTCGCTTGCTTAACATGTCGTTTAGAGGCCTGTACTCATCTGGCCCCATACTTCTTGGACGCCTTTTGGATTCATTCCATCTACCAGTAGAGCCATGTTTCATTTTCTTTTGATTATTCAAATTTTCAACATTTATAGCCACATTACTGAAACTCTCACTGGTCTGTTTAACTTCCACGTTGCTCTTAATCACCTTTTTTGACTATCCACCATTAGCCTTTCCAACAGCCTAGCTTGCTTCCAATCATAAGAACTAATTAAACTTTCATTGGAATTCCTCTACAGTTGTTGGTTGTTTCATTTTCAACCATTTACCAAAGTTGTGTCCGGATGTATGCCCCGAACCAAAGTCGTAAACACTAAATCCTCCTATAGATCGTTAACCTCCATTAAAGAAGTGTTAAACAAGTTTAGGAACCCCTTCAACGATTCCTTAGGTCCTTGAGAAAGGATTGGCAAGGATATTACATCCTTAGACCAAGTAGTGTAGAGCCAAAAATGCTCCAAAATCTTCTTTGCCAACTCATCTAAAGTCAATACAATTTTGGTGCAAGCCGATTAAACCACATTAACGCAACTCAATCCAAAAAGATAGGAAAGCATCTACACCGAACCTCATCGTAGCTCTAACACCATCCATATGCCATTCATAATTAAACAAGTGCTGCTTGGGATCGGTAGTCCCATTATACGATGGCATTGTAGGCATCGTTTACTTCTTAGGATACACCTCCCTTGGAAAATTTTCCATGGATGGAGTTCTACTCAACGTGAAACCCCAACCTTATTCTTTTTCCATTTATTTGCTTCCACTAACTGCTTAACCATAGCTCCTATATACTCCTCACTGGCACGATACTCCAAAGGTCGACTATAATGGGTTGTACCGAGTGTTTAGCTCTAAAAACACTCTCGGTTTTCCCATTGATGTTTAAGTTCTCCAATAAGTGAGAGAACCACTCCCTCGATTTTTCATGGGCATCTTATTGGTTTCGTTGTAGTTGTTAGAGCTCTAATTCCTTAAACTCCAACATCGATCTCATGTCATCATCATTGTGTTGTAGATCATCCTCTGAATTAGACAAGCCTATGGCTTCAGCTCCTTGTCCCATCGAATTACCTAAATTATTCTCAGTACCAACCCGATTCAGGCCGGTACCAAGTTGAATTCCTTTATAAGGGACCCTTTTATTTCCTCTTATACTCCCCCTGCTGCCCAAGTAGCCTTTTCCTTTGCCTTTTGCTTTTCATTTCTTCTATTCTGACTAGAAACAGATGAGTTTTCTTCCATAGATCCAATGGGTGAAATCTTCCTCTTGCTCCTTCTAGTCCTCTACAACTATTGGGTTAGCATAGCTATGCTAATAACCATATTTTTTAATAGAACTTTCTAACTATCAGCTATTTTCTAATTCAGCTCTCACATCATTTTGTCAAATTCCACTCTAGTAACCATCTTTTGAGGAGCAGATGGTCCTGCCAATGACTGCCAGTTGTTAACATCCATATGATGAGAAGTTCCTTCATCGGCACCAATTACTGCTCTAGATGATCATCCGTATCTAGTAGGTTTTATTGATTCATGTATGTAAATTCTTCAAGTTCCTTAATCAAAATCTTCTAAATCTAACCTCTGGATGCTCCATTCCAAAATAGAAAGCTAGATCTATGCCTAAGAATCTCCTTTTTCAAAGAAAGCACAAAAATATATAGCCTAAAAATGCACCTCAAGACGATCCCACAAGGTATCTAGGTATGGACCATAGCTTTAGTGACACATTATAGGCCATAAAAGGGGTCGGTACCGAGTATATCAGCTCAGTACCAATTATTCTCCTTGACTCTAATTATGTTGCAATCTCTTTAGTGCATTCTTATGGTCCTTCCAAGTATGTCCCTAAGTCCATAAATCATTTCGTCTTCATCTTGACACTCAGTTTGGCTTAAAATCTTGCTTGGTTAAGAAGCCGAAAAACAATGGAACAATGAATTTTTTGTGAAATTCCCTCATGATTCAAATGTCGGACATATCGGGAATCATGGTATACTTACAGTTACATATGTATTTATTCCTTAGGTCTAGGGTTTCTTCAATGTTACACCTTTAGTTTATACATTTATATTATATAAGTTCTATTATTATATGATATAAGTTCTATTATTATGTAACTTTTATACTTTATTAAACTTATATAATATTTTATATATAACATTATATTAATTAAATCTTATTTAGTTAACGTAATTAATTAACACTTTAATTAATTAATATATCATTCAATTATAACATATTATATTAAATAAATAAATAAATATATTTATATATATATATATATATTATAACCTTCATAGAAATAATATTTATGTATTTTATTTTATTAATTAGCCTTTAATTATATAATTTTAATTAAGTTTCATTAGTTTTGAAAATTCTTTTATACACACATGTATACTCATATTATCTTAAACAATTAAAGACAGCATAACATATATCATTCTACACACACATATTTATATTTTATTTTGGCAATGCCAGCCGATTTTTAAGGTAGACCGTCTAAAAGAAATATTAATTTTTTTATTATTTCATAAAACCATATAAAAAAATTAGAATTCGTTATGTTTCAAAATATGTATTCAATAGTGTTAAAATTTTAAAGTTAGATTAGATATTCAAATCCATATAACATATTATTATTTCAAATTTTGAAAATAATTTTTTTATATTTCAGGCAAAGATCATGTATAAACAAATATGCATAATTTATTTTCGCATTCTAATATACATACACTATATATATACAACCATTAGCATATGATAATCCATCGATATACCAATTCATGATATTTAAAAAAACAATATATAGAACAACAATCATATAAAATTATTATATAATAGTAAACTAGAAGAATACCTTACACCAAAGCCCCAAGCTCACACGTTGAAATGAAGAAGTGTACTCTTTGAATCGAATTCCAATCCTGAAGTTGCTCGCTTCTGAATTGTCTTCCCACCGATAATTTTTCGATTTTAATTTATATTTAGATTGCTTGAATATTTTAGGAGAGGTTTCGGCCATGAAATAAGAGGATGAAGGTAGTAAAAAGAACTCATCTAAAGAGAGGGTCAATATGTTTATATAAGGGAGAGGCTACAAAGCAAAAGCAGGATTAAGATCCTTACATTTCTCATACCCATTCACTTATTTGAAACATTGAATATCCATCCCTCGTAGCAATATTTTAGCCGGCAAATATGCCCCTATCATAGCCGAAATTAACATGGCCCATATTGACCTCAAATCCATTTCAAGCTCAAATAATATTTATTGAATTTAAATCCAATTTAGACGTGTATCGATATCGAATATCGATTAGTGTTTATATAACTATTATATGCATAATATTTAATATTTTTTAATACACATCAAACAAAATTTTATAATTAATATTTCATAAATATTGATTAATTTAATTAATTTATAACAATTACAAATTAATTAAATAAGGTGGTAAAAAGAGTATTCAACGTTTTGGTTATGTGACTCTTAGGTATAAATTTGGTCAGCAGTTAACAAACCATTTGAATAGTAACATTCACACATCATTTAGCAGGTATTATGACATTTTGGCTAAATTTATTGCTTGCTTAGTTTCGATAAAATCATATTGTACTTTGTTAAGCGTTACCCGATAGTGATAATTGTTTACACCAAATCTCTTCATCAAAACTATATCACTTTGGACTTATGGAATTCGGTAATGATTTCCATTATTGTCCATATTTAACTTTGTAGTCCAAACACAAAGTCCTTAGTTCAATAGTAACATTCATGATTAACCATACTGTTCTGGCTAGAGACTTTGAATTTGAGTTGACTTCAGTTGAATGTGATACTAACCTCATATAACTGATAAGATTAATCCTCTCTTAGATAGTATTTCACTTGCAGTGCTTCCACTCGATCCAACTATAGTCATTTGATGGACATCATGTCATGATTTAACTATAGTTAAAGTAGAGTTTCTACATTGAAGATCAACTGTATTCTCATGTTAAGAGAACTATGCAATTTTGTCACATTGATATTTTCTATTTAATCTTAATTATATTAACCAATAAAAGCTATCAATTGAGTCATTCCATAATTATCCATTAACTATTAGTACGTAACCTCTTGGTGCCCCCAATAGTCATGAATAATACGTGTTCAATATTTGAATAGCGTTACATACTCTAGTCTTAATGGACGTATCGACATCCAGTCTTGATACATTTTAACTAGAAATATTTGAAATGGTATATTTATTGTCATTTGATAAATTACTCATGTTACAACGCTTTATAACTACTATCACAAAACATACCATTTATGATTTTTCTATTAAATATAATTTTAATTAAATTAATTAATGTAATTCGCTATATCAAGTATATAATAGAAAGAAAAAAAATTATTTCAAATAATATTGGTTATCGAGTTAGATATATGTAACAAGTTACATAATTGCCTCTATAACATACTTCTAACTCTATCAATGATAAGGAAAGAGTAACATTTGCATTAGGAGCGTCAACCATAGAGATTGAAAGTTCATTGTTTTCCTTAGAGTCTAAAGAAGATATGATTGATGAGGTCCTTGCATCAGAGAATCTGCTGAAGTTTTTAAAATAGTTATCAGATTAACACCCAATAAAGAAATTGAGTTCCAAATTTCTTAATCCAGGCCCACAACCTATTAGTTATCTGCTTAGTATAATGTCCCCTAAAAGAGACTGAAGAATTTAAGATAGAATTGGTGGAAATGGAGATAAAATGTTCGTTATACTAAGCAGTACACCATGGGGTACTGTGATTTTGTTCGTAAATAATTCAGATGGTTCATTGCAATCGCATATTGAATATAGGAATGAGATCACAATGAAGAACCATTTTTCATTGCCGAGGACAAATGATTATTTGACCAGGTGAGTGGAGCAGAGTATTCTCATTGCTAGATTTAGTAACAATGCTTCACTACCTATGAGTTGAAGAAGATAACAATATGTTGATTATATTTAGAACCAAATATAGGTTATGTTATTCGTTAGTTGTGCCTTTTGGACTAACCAATGCACCAACCTTCCTTGTAGATCTTTTGAGAAAAATCTTCCAAAATCAGCTAGAGAGGGTTGTACTAGTTTTGATAAATTACTTTTTGGTGTATTCTATAAGTGAACAAGATCATGAGATTGTTTTGATAAATGACCTATTGGTGTATTCTATGAGTGAATAAGATCACGAGGTTCGTCATAGACTTGTGTTAGAGATATTGAGATGACATAAGTTGAAGGCAATGTTTTCAAGATGACATTTTTGGAAAAGATAACTTAAATTTTTGGGTCATTTGTTTCAGAGAAGGATTAGGGGTGGAATCAACATGATTAATATCCGGAAGAGACCTGAGAAAGTTTTTATGGTTTGAAGTTTGATAGGTTTGGCTGATTATTGTCAGAGATTCATTAAAAAAAATTCATGAATAGCACCATCTATAACTAAGATAACTTGAGGAAAAAAAAAGTTTGTATGGACCGAAAAGTACGAGGGTTCATTCTAGGAATTGAAGTGGTTTTTGATGAATTCCTTTATTTTGTTTATAGCTGATGGTAATCAGGATTTGGTTGTTTACAACAATGCTTATGGAATAGGATTAGCAGCAGTGTTGATTCCATAAGGTTGAGTGATAGCTTAATTATGGATGCATGAAGTCCATTATCTCACCTATGATCTAGAGCTAGTAGTGGTGGTCTTTCTATTAAAGACTTAAAGAAATTACCAACCGAAAATGGTTTCTACTTGTTTATAGATCATAAGTCTCTTAAGTACCTATACTCTAAGAAGAAGTTAGTAAGATAACATCGATGGATGTAATTCTTAACAACATATGATTTTTAGATAGAATACAGGCCAAGGAAAGTAGATAAATTTGTTGCATCATAGTAGAAAACAACATAATGCAGTATTAGCAATGATCATTGAATGGATTGTATTGGAAGCGTCAGCATCCTATAGTTCAAATCTTTGGATAAGGCTTGGGTCTAGTGGTGATGTAGGCATGGTTGCTAGTTTAGAACAGCGACTCTAATGGATTAGATAGCCTAAAAGTAGGAAAAGGACCCAATAATGGATTAAAAGTTCAGATGGCTAAAAATTGGTATTAATTTGGATGGCTTTAGAGGGTTCTAGTTTTATATGAATGCTTGCCTTCAAATGAAAGGAAGATCGTGTGTTTCTAACGTCGGGACCTTCGATGAGAGGTACTTGAGATCCTAGAGATACTAAGATGTATTGGGACATGAACCGGGTGTTCTTTTGGGAAGGAATGAACAGTGACGTTGGTGAATACACTAAAAGGTGCTTTGTTTGTCAACAAGTTAAAGCCGAACATAAGAAACAAAGTGATTACTTCAATATTTGAAAGTATCGACTTAAAATTTAGATTTGGTTTCCATATATTTCGTACATAGATTTCCTAGGATGAGAACAAGTAAATGCACTATTTTAGTAGTAATCGATGGATTGACTAAAAGCGTATACTATACATTGGTTAGGTTACCTAGAATGGCAACCAGTTTGGCGAAGCTGTATGTGAAAAACATTGTAAGATTATATGAATTCCCAAAAATTATTGTTGATGCCGAGACTCATTTTCTACTGCTGAATTCTAGAAAATTTTGCAAAGTACTTATCTCACATGATTGAATTTGGGAACAACTTACCATCCATAGACAAACAGTCAAAAAGAAATATAGAAGATTTGTTAGGAGCTTGTGTCCAAGATTTTGGAGAGACCTGCGAAGACTACTTGCATTTTGTACAGGTTGCATATAATAGTAGTTACTAGTCAAGCATTGCTATAGCATCATTTAAGGTGATTTACGAAAAGTCATGTAAGTTACCAGTATGTTGGCTAGAAACAAGAGATGTGTCGTTCTTGTATTTGGTCAAGGATGCCCTTAAGAACATTGAGTTGATCTATGAAAGGATGAAAGTTGCGCAATCAAAGAAAAAAACTAGAATCATAAGAGGTGCAAGAATCTAGAATTTGCAGGTGTTGATCATGTATTTATGGAAGTCTCACCCATGAGAGGTGTTATACGCTTCGAAAATATAGGGAAATTTGTCCTAGGTATCTAGGACATTTCCTATTATAGAGATAATCGATAAACTTGCATGAAGAGTAAATTTACCTAATAGTTTAGTAGACGTGCATAATTGTAACGATTCGTATTTTTAGCTATTTTTAATTATTAAATTTAAGGTGATTATTAAATGAAAATGATTATTAATGTAATTTGTTGAATAATTTAATATTTGAAATTATTTGAATAATTAAATTCTAAATTTAATATGATAGAAAATGATGTCGTAAATTAATTTAAAAAATTTTATAAATAAAAATTAAGATTATTAATATTTAAAATTGAATTTAAAAGTGAATAATTAAAAATTAGAAATTTTATATTTTAATTAATGAGTGAAAATAGTCATTTTGGCCACTATCTCGGATTTCGACGAAACCAGTTTCATCGGATCCGTAATAGTGAATTACTGTAAGATTTCAAGTTTCATAGCGATCGGACTTGTGTTTGGTCGTGTGAGCTTGAAATGCGTAGAAATCAATTTAAAGGAATACGATAAAATAGATTGACTTTGGAAAGCTATCTTTCACATACGATCGAATTAGGTCTCGAAACTAGTTGCATTGTGTCCAGAATGGGGGTAAAACATTATAAACGCCTGGTGGCATGTCTCGATTGGACTTCGGATGATTTTGGACCTAAGTATATAAACACGCACGTAAATCGAGATAGTAATATTATTATTATATTTCTGAAACCCTAACTTCAAACCATGGCTGCCACCTTTATTCCATTGGCAAGAAATTTCTGATCTTTTTTCCTCAATATCTCTCAACCCGTTCGACGAAATCGAAAAGTTCCAAAAGCAAAGTTGTGGATCTCGGCGAGCTCTTCAAATCCATATGGTTGATTGCTGCTTATACATCACGGATTTGTCGAGATCTGAGTTAGAAGGATGCACATGTTTTCTCGAATTTTGTGCAAACGACGGCGAGTGACGCGATGAAACTTGGTGTGTAGGTGGCTCCCAAGGTGGTGCACACACTAGTAGTCGCTGATCGAACTCTGGTCTCTACTTGTCACGTGTGTATGAAAGCAAGAACGGTGCTTGATGGGTTGGTTATGTACATGATTTTGGGGAAGAAGGTCACGTTCTTTTTTATTATTATTAATTATTTAAATTTTTAAATGATTACTTGTTCTAACTTGAATAACTTTTACGTATGAGGTCAGATTTACCGCGGTTTGTTCCACTGCGATCGTGATGAAATTCAGGACAATATGGAACTGGTTTGGACAAATTCTGAGACTGTTCAAATTTAGGCCTTCGTTTGGATTTTAAATCGTCGATAAATCAAAGGTGAGTATTTATACGCTCACAATTGAATGAAATAATTCTTATGCTAGTTAAATTTTATCGTGAAGTGGTTTGAAATTTATTGGTCATTGTTTGATGAGTTTAAATTGACATTTAAATTGACATCCTAATTAATCGATAGAATTTGAATAGACAGTTAAATTGAATTAGAATTTAATTTCTCGTAAAATACCCGAAATTGATAATTATGAAATTGTTGGGAATTTTATTGATTGTTGGATGATTGTTTGTGATGGATGCTATTGGTTGATATTTGTATGTTATTTATTTTGATATATCATGTTATCATCATGTGTATTATTTACAGTATGTAAAAACTGTAAATTGAATTATTTCGAATAAACTAAGAAATAGGTTGAAATGATATACCTATGACATCTATTTTGGATTGAAATGTTATATATTTATCCTTGAAATTAAATTGAAATAATTATCCACTTGGCTATAAGTTAGAAAATTATATACGGACACCGGGTTGGTTAAATTAAATGATTTTAAAAGTGTTTGAAATTATTTAAATGAATTGATTTTTAGAATGAAATCCAATTTATGGAAATTGAATTATCTTGAATTGAAGCTCGTAATGTTGGAATTTAAACTTGGTAAACGAAATTGGTTAATTAATCAAAGTTTAGGTTTTAAGTTAAAATTTGAAATACGACATTAATTTTTGAAAGTTGATTTGTTTTAAAAGATTCGTCTTTTATTCGAACTTTGAATATTTCTAAGAAAAATTGATATGAAATATATTTAAAATGTGAGTATGGAATTGAAATTTTGGATTTAAAATTGGTATTGAAAGTAAATTTGATTTAAGTGTTTAAATCGATATTTTGAAATCGAATTTGAAATTGGAACTGAAATTGAAAATTAATTTGAAATTGGAATTTAAATTAATTTAGGATTGCAATTGGAAATTAATTTGAAATTGAGATTTAAATTAATCTGGAAATGGGAGTTGAAATTTAAAAGAATTTGTGAATTGAAATTGAAATCGAAATTTATGTGGAATTGAGATTCATTCGAGTCGGAATGGGAATTGAATCGATTAAATCGAAATGGTATATGGGATTGATTCGGGTAGGAAATTGGAAAGTTGACCGGTTTGGCTTTGGAATTATTTTCTGAAAATTAATATTTTAGTATAAATGATTTAAAATCTGTATTCTTTAAATATTTCAATTATTTTGATATTCCAAACTATTTTACTATATAAACTATTTTTATATTCAAATTATTTTCGATTTAACTATTTAAATATTTTCTATTAAACTATTTTTAACTATTTTTACTATTTTAAAACTATTTAAACTATTTTCTAAAATTCAAACTGGTTAAAGGGTAATTGTTTATATTTAAATCTTGGATTTGAATACGAACTAGGTTAAAGTGAAGATTATAACCTAAATTGAATTCGAAATAAATTTTGGAAGTGAGATTGATTTATCGGACAAAATTGATAATTTTGAATATACGATGATTTCGAAATGGATTTGATCTTAAAGCGAACATATGATTATTTCGAAATGGATTTGATTTTGAAACGAATATGATATTTTGATATCAAGTGCAAATTGTTTTCGAGATGTAAAAGAACCAACCGGTGTGTAAAATGGTGATTGGTTGTTAAAGAGACCGGGGCCTCTTATTGGCATACTCTCTGTCAATATTGGAAACACTTTGATAACCGTGTACGCGGTGGATGTTATCCAGAATGTAGTGGTTGAATTGGCGATGTTTACTGGAATGAAGTAAGAGAACGATGATGGATTGCCTTGACATTCGTGTCATAATTAAAATGACTAAAACAGGAGCATATGTCTGGCCATTGAGGTTAGCTACCTCTAGCGACGTTGATCCCTCGTATTACTATTGTGGTTTAGGATTCAATGGGCGCACCTTATTTGTCATTTGAACTGATTGTCGCAGTCGGGCATGGATGGGTTACGACCAGCCAGAAAGGGTAAACTGGTAGAATCTTACCTTGAGCATTGCCTTACGTGCCTTGTCATATTTATCTTATACGAGCCCATTATGACTCTGATTTAAAAATGTAAATGTGTTAAGGTGGATCAATGTAAAGCCTTGACGCTATTTTGATATTTATTTTACTGATATACATTATCTATTATAGCGTATACTATTATATATAAATAGTTTAACAGATCCTTAGGAGATGGAAAATCCCATAATATCTCTTAAGGTATTGCACTCATATTGTGATATTGACTTGAATGACATAAGAGTATTTTAGTCCTGACTCGAATGTTTTTTTTCAGTATGCTCGGGTCAGTCCTGAGTTTTTCAGCGTATGGAAGACTACTCTCTGGAAGATGAAGACGGAGTTTGGTATACTTCTATTATTATCCCCTGCATTATGCTATTCTGCTGTATTTTTTATTTATCCCTGATGTATAGATATACATCTGATAAATGTGTATAAATTATAATCGGATGTATAGTAAACAACTTTTGAATCATTTATTTGATTATTATATTTTTATTGTTTTCGCTGTGAGATTTTTTTGTTTTGTTTTCTTCTTCTCTTCTTATTTTTTTATTTAACCGCATTGATTATCTATGTTTCGGATGTGTGGATCATTATCGATTTAACCCTTTCGAAACGTCAGTCATCACAGTTGGTATCAGAGCGAAGGTTTAGCGATAAACTTGGCTTTATGGGGTTTAACTCATTAGAGATAGGGTACTAATACCCTAAAATGAGTCTGTTTGAGAGTAAATGTATGAGAGAGCGTACTTGTTAGTGTTATAAATAGTTTTATATTGTGTTTACTTATCCGTTGAGTTGTTTATGAATTTAGGTCGATGTATGGGACGCCGTGTCATCGATAGGGGTTTCTAAACACTTAAATGAGGCTAGTCGACATAATATTGTTTTAAAATCGGGTAAATAGAATAATTTTACCTAAATTATATTTTATATATAATATGGAATCATTTTTAATGAAATTGTTGTTAAAAGATGATGATATATAGCATCATTGATTATTGATTAAATTAAAATAAAAAGGATGCTTTGTAAATTTATTTTATGAAACTATCGATAATTAAATTGAATTAAAATATAATTGCAATGAGAATTGGTAAAAATGTCCAAATTATAAATTAATAAAATATTTTGATAATAAGTTAAGTAAATTTTATAAGTATGTTATAATATAGCTTATATATAGAAATGATTTTTAAAAAATGAGAATTTTAGAATTTAAAATCATTTTGTTTTCAAAAAAAAATTGGATTTCAAAGACTTAAAATTTAATAATAATATTATATGAAAGAGTTTTGACTAGAAAATATTTGAAAGGATTTTTGAAGAAATAAAAGCATTAAACTCGCTTGGTCACTGGAAAATAATTCTTAGGATGACTGCAGCATCGCCAGTGTTCATTTTCAATTTTCTAAGTGAAAATTTCTGCCAAAAGAAATCTATTTTTTCAATTAAAACAAGTTTTGATTGTGAAAAATTTTCTAAGTATGATTTAATAAATATATGAACATAGTTTTGAACTTATAATTGAAAATAGTATATAAAGAGTAAGTTATAACTTTTAAATTAAAATTAGTATGTAAAAGAAATAAGTTTATAACTTATAAATTTGAATAGGAAAATGAAACCAAATTAAAAATGGTTAAAATTTTGGTTAAACAAACAGAAGAAAGGAAAATTTAAATTTGAGATAAAATTAAATAATTGGCTTAGCATTGTTAAATAAAATGAAGTTAGTGAAATTAAATAAATAAAATGAAGTCTAACTCAAGAAGCTTAATAAAAATTGAATTGCATTTGAAATGAAGTAGATAAAATAATAAAATAAAATTTTAAATGAATAAATTAAATAATTTATAGATTAGAGACTTAGTAAGCTAAAAACGAATTTAAATTTGTTGAATGGAAAGGATAAGAGAATTTAGCTTGAATAAAATTAAATAAAACGAATAATAAATTAAAATGAAATGAAGTTTAACTTAATATTAATAAGTTGAATTAGATATTAAATGAAAGTGGATAAATTAGTAAAGTGTATTAATTTCATTTAAGCTATAAAATAAATGAGTGTAAGTAAAATTAATATGGTTAATTAAAATTTTATTAAAAAATAAAATGCAAGTGGAGTAGTTTAAAAAAAAATTGTGTGTCAACTAATATAAAATGGAATAAGTTATTAAAAAAAAGTATAAGTTAAAGTGGACTTAAAAGAAGCTGAATGAATTAATTCTGGAAGAAAAAAGGTTATTAATATGAATTAAGTTATAAATTAAAATTTATTTTGGTAAATTAATAATATGAATTTTAATAAAAAACGAATCGATCGATTAATAATAGCTTAAGATATGAAGTAATAATAATAAAAGTGAATATATGAATTTGTTGTGAGAAATGCGGAATACGGATCTGAAGGCTAGGATTAACACTAGAGAGGGGGTGAATAGTGTTTTAAGGAATTACTAAATCTTTTTGAGTTTTTGTTAATTTGAACACAAAAGTTTATAATA
Source organism: Allium cepa (assembly GCA_030765085.1). Lineage (NCBI taxonomy): Eukaryota > Viridiplantae > Streptophyta > Magnoliopsida > Asparagales > Amaryllidaceae > Allium > Allium cepa. The sequence goes on from CM060932.1 coordinate 381,382,489, forward strand.
CTCAGACACAGATATGATCACAGAAACAAACACCGATGCAGAAATAAAGTGAAAGCAATAAAGGAAAGAACACACCGATTTTATACTGGTTCGGAGTTACCCTACATCCAGTCCCGCACATAAGTACGAATTTCCTTTCAAAAGAAATTGTACAATTACACCCTCGATTTCAAGGCCACAAGGTACACCACTCCAGATTCACAATCCTCTGGGTAGAGATACTTGATTTCAGCGGCAATAAGTTCACCCAATTGATTTCCTAGGCTACAATCACACCTTTTATAACTTGATTGATTTCCAAGGCCACAATCATACCTTTTCTCGCTTGACTGATTTCCAAGGCTACAATCATACCTTTTCTCACTAAATTGATTACAAAGAAGTCTATAACTCTAAATAGCACTGAGATCTTGTTGAGAAAGTGATAGAGAATCAAACCAGAAAAGATCTAGTCAGATTCAATGTTGATTTCGGTAGAATAATGGTAAGAATATGTATAAAGAAATGTGGAAGAAGAAGAGGAGTGAAAACCAAAAAAATATGAATATAAATTCGTTCAAAACCACCCCTATTTATAGTAGAAAACAACCATGTCCATTCGTGAAAGGATATGACGAATAGAGACTTGCTTTGAAATTCAAATTTTTGAAATAAACTGCTATCATGTCGACATAGGGTACTTGAGTATGTCGACATGCCAAAGGAAATTTTGGTGATTTGTTTTTCTTTGAAAATAACTTCTATCTTATATTAAAACTATTTTAAACTTTATAAATATACTTAACTATAGTTAAAATACATAAATAAATATAGAGAATAATATATTGATATATATATATATATATATATAAATTTTTACTATAATTTTATATTTAAATCTAAGTATAAATATTTAAAAGTTAAATATATTATAATTAAAAGATAGTTTAAAAACCAATGATAATTTGATTTGAAAATAAAAATTATTTTGAGGCTAAAAAATATTAAAACCCGGATGGATGTTTCTGATTTTTTGAAAAGGAAGATTTTGAAAACATTTTTGATAACAAGATATAATTTTGTAAAACATTTTGAATAAAAGTTAGTGGATACAAAACAATGTTCCACTAGATTTTTCGTAGGTTCCATCCTACTTAGGGTTCCATCCCTTTAACGAGCTCGAAGTGGATTCCACTCCACGAATAAATTGGATTTTAAGATGCCAGTGCTTTTCTAGGAGTTTTAGCAAAATTCCTAATTAAATTACTTATCCTGAACTCTTGATAATCTTAATACTCATGAGTCTTCAATCTTGATATCTTGAATCTTTATAATGTACAGTCTTCATTCTTGGTACCTGCATGGTTAAATCCTGCATATACATATATATCTAAACTATAATGTTAGTATTTATATTTTATAATCTTATTGTAAGGTTGTTGTCATCAAAACCATCATCTCAAGGACTAACAATCTCCCCCTTTTTGATGATGACAACCTTTGTTTATAAAATATTACTTCTATCCTAATAACTCCCCCTATAACTAATAAATCCCCCTTAATCCATGCCTAACTATCCTATTTTATACTTCTCCCCCTTTGTCATCAACAAAAACTAACTCCAAACTATAGAACTCCCCCTTATTTTTGTACTAAAATACCTGCATTAATATTATATTCAATGGGTATATAATAGATAGATTAAGAGATAATGATACTGATAGACATGATAATTAATCGAATATCATATAAATATCAATGCATATTTATACATGTTTTGTGCACCAAATATCAATCCAAACCAAACCAAATCAAATCAATCCAAGCAAACAATTCAAATCAAACAAAGCAATCAAATAAAATCAAACATTACAAGGAACTTCCACCCATCCTTCTTCTTCAAATATAAGGTCTTCTTTAATGACATCCCAATTTTCATTATCATTGGTGAGAGAGACAGGAGGATGTGCTTTATTATCATCCTTGTGTAGGGAGGAAATCATCCATCGTATCGCATCGAAATGCTTTTCTTTCTCCTTGATCATCTGCATTTGACTCAACTCTAAGTGTCGCGGGTTACGAAGAATGAACGAAAGAATATTCTTGAAAGAATTAAGAGTTTCTTCAAGATTCTCGGTTAAATTATGAATTGGATTGGCCATAATTGAGTTTGTGAGAAGAATTAGAGATAAAATAGATAAGAGATAATTTTGAGTGATGAATTCTGGAAGAAATAGGTATTTATAGGTGTAGAAATTTGTTTGAAATGAATAGACATAAGGTAGTTATTCAAATTTCAAATTTAAAATGAAGTGTCATTTCTGACCAGTATATGTCGACATGGTCAGGGGGGGTGTCGACATGGTCCAGTGAATTTTGATGGCTTATTTTGATTTTATGAATAATTGTGTATGTATGTATATATATACATATATTATATATATATACATACATACTAACATTTATTCTGGAGATAAGGTAAGCTAGATAACAGAAAGGAAATTCAATTTCATTGCATAATAGAATGATACAATGATTAATCATAAAGGACTACATGAACATTCAAATCAAAACAAACTAAACTAATACAACATGAAATGAAAAGATATAACTAGTTAGAGGATGACGAAGATGAAGATAATCCAAGCTTCTTGCTGAATTTGGAGAAAAACTTGTTCATCTTCGATGACATTTTATCCAATTTCTTACTAACGGACTGTTTAAGAATCCGTTGATTCTCGACAATAGTCTTTTGATTTTTGAGAAGGGTTTTGTTAGTTGGATTGGAAGGGTAGTCAATGCTTTCCAAAGACGTTTCACCTTCTTCTTCTATTTCCATTTCATCTCCTTCTACTTCTTCATCTTCCTCCTCTTCCATCTCCTCATGAGCCAAACGCTCTTCCTTTTCGGCAAGAGTCTCATAAGGTTGAAAAAATGGAATTTTCATAAGAGAAATATTTGAGTGATTAAAAAAATTTCTTGAAACAAATTCTTCTCCTTTGAAATCTACTCTAAAATAGTTAAAAATCCGAGCGAGATAGATTCCATGATACAAAGTGTTTTCTCCCATTTCAAGATTTTTGGGACGAAGTTCATCCAAAATAACTTGCGCCCAATTAATATCATAATTTTCAAAAATAGCAAAAAGTGCTTTGCAAACTTTTCAAGTTGGATTGGTAAAATTCCCCAATCTTGGGGTCAAAGTATGTTGCAAAAGAAGGTTAACAATTCTAGCTTTTGGTCGAAAGTTTTGATTTTTGAATTCAAAATCATCATTTCCTTCAAAAATGTGATGAAATGTCTCACGATCATTTTCATCGATATTAAAACTAGAAAGATCCATTACCGTGCTTTTGCAATTGAGAATGGTACCCAAAAGATCACAATTTAAAATGATTCTAGTGCCTTTGACACTACCCCAAATCTCATCATCATTTCCATCATAAAATCCACGATTTAAATTTGCATAGAAATTTTTAACAAGACTTGGATAGTAAAGAAAATCATTTTGGGAAGCATCAACAAGACTAAGAATTTGATTGTTTGCAAAAAGAGAATCAATTTCATAAGAAGAAAAAACTTGAAATAAAGCAAACTTTCCGGCAAGGACTTTTCCATAGTTAGCATAATTGATGTATGCTTTTATGGCCTCCAAATCATTGAAGAGTTGCTCTTTTATCTTTCTGAAAATTCTCATTGTGGAGGGGTTGCTTGAAGAAGCCATCAGAGTAGAGAGTAGAGAGCTTGAAGTTTTGAATAGAGAGTTTGAATTTGAAAATAAAAGTGAAAAGATGTGATAAAAGATATTGAATAAATAGATTCTCAAAGGACATATTCTCTGGTCAAAATGTAGCTTTTCAGAGAATTGAATGAAGTGAAAAGGTGGAGGAAAATTCAACCATTTGAATTCAAAATTTGAATTTGAAATTCTATACCTATGTCGATGTCATGGTAGGGACCATGTCGACATATGCCTTTGAATTTCCATGATTATTTTTCTTAAGTATTCTAATATATATATATATATATATATATTATTTTTAATGTTAATATATATCTGGAATATTACTAGAATTATAGTATATTCCATAAAATATTATGATACTATTAATAATAATAAAATAATAAAAATTTAAAATTTAAAATTCAAACAACACACCAATTCAAAATCAATCAATCAAGCATCCAATTCTAAGTTTGCAATTTCAACCAATTGTATTGTAAATGTGTACCTTTTTCTGAGTCTATTTCTCTGAATTCGTCGGAGTCGTGAATTGCGATGAAACACATATTTGAACTATCTGTCTTCTAATCATCATCGCTTGAGGACGAGTCTGAGTCATCTAGAGTAGCAGTAAATGCATTTTTTCGTTTCTTTATGGAATCATTTTTATAGGAAGATTTTGCTTATCTGGATACGGATAGTCTCTTTTGATATGGCTTGGTTAGTCACAGTTGAAACATTTGATATTATTTGGCACTACATTCTGATTTCAGAGTTATTATAGTTGTTTCTCTTGAGATTATTCATCTTTCTATATTTCTGGAATTTCTAAAATTTCTTGATCATAAGGGCTATCTCTTCATCATTATCGTTGTTTGAGTCTGATCCATCGGTCAATGCATTGAATGCCATTGATTTCTTTTCAGATGTTTTGCTTTCTCTTCTCTCAATCATTTGGACTTCAAACGACATTAGATTTTCAATTAATTCTTCTATCTTTAAGGTACTGATGTCATTTGCCTCTTCGATCGCAAGTGTCGTTTGATCCCATTCTGGAGTAAGAGAATTTAAGATTTTTCTGACTTGATCTTCTTCCGAAAATTCCTTTCTCAAGGATATTAAAGAATGCACAATGTTCTGAAATCTACTATACATATCTGAAATAGACTCATTAGAATTCATTTTAAATAATTGAAACCGGTTTGTGAGCATGGAAATTTTGGTCTGTTTAACTTTACTTGTTCCTTCGTGAGTAACTTGCAAAGTTTTCCAAATTTCATATGCAGACTTACAAACTGACACTCTATTAATCATTTCTATCAAGTGAACAAAACAGAATATTCATAGCTTTAGAGTTATTTTATGCAACAGTATTTTGCTCAGTAGTCCACTATGCAAAATCAGTTGTGGGTTTAGAATATTCAGTCTGTGTGACATTCCAAGTGTCTAGTCCTATAGATTGTAAATATATTTTCGTCTGCACAGTTACCGCCATTAAAAAGTGGTGGTCTGACAGTAGGCTGACCTTCTACAAATGAACTAGTGACAGGGATAATAGAACCAGTGTTGGTAGTGTTAACAGTACCAGTGTTGGTAGCCATTTTGAAAATTTTTCAAAATTCAGATTATGAAAACTTTGAAAACCTTGCTCCGATACCAAATGTGAGAAATGTGAAATACGGATCTTAAGGCTAGGATTAACACTAGATGGGGGTGAATAGTGTTTTAAGGAATTACTAAATCTTTTTGAGTTTTTGTTAGTTTGAACACAAAGGTATACAATATTCAGACACAGATATGATCAAAGAAACAAACACAGATGCAGAAATAAAGTAAGCAATAAAGGAAAGAACACGCTAGATTTTATACTGGTTCGGAGTTACCCTACATCCAGTCCTGCACACAAGTACAAATTTCCTTTCAAAAGAAATTGTACAATTACACCCTTGATTTCAAGGCCACGAAGTACACCACTCCAGATTCACAATCCTCTGGGTAGAGATACTTGATTTCAGGGGAAACAAGTTCACCCAATTGATTTCTTAGGCTACAATCACACCTTTTCTAACTTGATTGATTTCCAAGGCGACAATCACACCTTTTCTCGATTGATTGATTTCCAAGGCTACAATCACACCATTTCTCGCTAAATCAATTACAAAAAGTCTATAACTCTGAATAGCACTGAGATCTTGTTGCGATAGTGATAGAGAATCAAACCAGAAATGATCTAGTTAGATTCAATGTTGATTTCGGCAGAGTAATTGTAAGAATATGTATAAAGAAATGTGGAAGAAGAAGAAGAGTGAAAACCAAAAATATGAATACAAATTCGTTCAAAACCACCCCTATTTATAGTAGAACAACAGCCATGTCCATTCATGAAAGGATATGATAAATAGACACTTCCTTTGAAAATTCAAAATTTTGAAATAAACTGCTATTATTTCGACATGGGGTACTTGAGTATGTCGACAAGCCAAAGGAAATTTTGGTGATTCGTTTTTCTTTAAAAGTAACTTCTATCTTATATTAAAACTATTTTAAACTTTATAAATATAATTAACTATAGTTACAATATATAAGTAAATATAGAGAATAATATTTTGATATATATATATATATAAATTTTTACTATAACTTTATATTTAAATCTAAGTATAAATATTTAAAAGTTAAATATATTATAATTAAAAGATAGTTTTAAACTAAGGATAATTTGATTTTGAAAATAAAGATTGTTTTGAGGCTAAAAATATTAAAACCAGGATAGATGTTTTTGATTCTTTGAAAAGGAAGATTTTGATAACATTTTTGAAAAAAGATATAAATTTGTAAAACATTTTGAATAAAAGTTAGTGGATACAATACAATGTTCCACTAGATTTTTCGTAGGGTCCATCCTACATAGGGTTCCATCCATTTAACGGGCTCGAAGTGGATTACATTCCACGAATAAATTGGATTTTAAGATGTAAGTGCTTTTCTAGGAGTTTTAACAAAATTCCTAATTAAATTACTTATCTTGAACTCTTGATAATCTTGATACTCATGAATCTTCAATCTTGATATCTTGAATCTCTATACTTTACAGTCTTCATTCTTGGTACCTACATATACATATATATCTAAACTATAATTTTAATATTTATATTTTATAATTTTATTCTAAGGTTGTTGTCATCAAAACCATCATCTCAAGGACTAACATTTGTAATAAATGTTAATAAAATTGAAAGAAATCAATGGAATGTAAACCAATTAAATATGGATGAAACAAATATAAATAACTGAAACAAATCGATGGAATGTAAATATATATTGAATTGTAATAAATCAAATGCGAATGCAATAAATATTAATTGAAAGAAAAAAATGAATTGAAACTAAATTTGTTGAATGTAAACTAATTAAAAGCAAATGAATTGATTATAAATCCATTGTATGATTAATGAAATGAATATTAATAAATAAATGTGAATTAATCTGAAATATATATAATGTGGTATGGAATTAAATTACTTAAGTGTAACTAATTGAATGAATTATTGAAATGAAAAAAATGATGTAACTATAAACAGGTGTAAATAAATAGAATGTGAATTTATTGATGTTGATACGTGCATGCAAACCAATTGGAAGTAAATAAATTAAATGAAAAACCAATGGAACGTGAATCTAATTGAATAAAAGTTGTTGAATGCAAATAAATTTAATCGAGCAAACAAAATGTTAGTAAAAATTTAAGGTTAATAAAAATGAGAATGTATTAATTTAGATATTGACATTTAAATGTAAATTTTGATAATTCTGAATTGAATTGGATGAATATTGATTTGTCGTATGTTTTGTTTTGTTGAAAATCCTTGTTTAATTGTTTTGAAATGCATATGATGGTTGTGTGGTTGCATATTTGTGCTTATGCTTGAAATTTGGATTCAAAATGCATGTTTTATACTTATTTGAACTTATGCATGTTTTACATCTTATTATAAGTAACTAATATTCCAAATCGAGTTGTGATAGGTACATACGAAGACTGTTTGGGGCGTATACGAGGATTTATATGTTTTTGCTTGCTTAATACGAGTGAACTCGCTTGTATTATAAATAATAAGGTATGTATTCGGATTACATATCGCGATTTTATATTTTTGCCCTTCGGGATGCCTCATCATTGAGATGAGATGTATATTTGATATATAATGGTTATATTTGTGTTACGTATTGAATTGTAAATTTTTTCGATCGAGCTGCGCAAAGGAGACTCTACGGAAATTTTCCATAAATCCGGGAGTTAGAAAATTTTTGAAGTTTTAAAATTTTTATAACTTGTTTTTATATACAAGTTATATTTTCCTAAAACCGATATCGGAGGGGTGTAGCGAGAGTATAATGAAGGTTTTGTAAATAAGATTTTAATGTTCTATAAGTTAATTATTTTGAGAAAATATAGCAAGTGTTAAATTTTGTACTTAACGCCTTTTCGAGGGCAAAAATATTTGAGTGGGGAGTATGTAACGATTCGTATTTTTATCTATTTTTAATTATTAAGTTTAAGACGATTATTAAATGAAAATGACTATTGATGTAATTTGTTGAATAATTTAATATTTGAAATTATTTGAATGATTAAATTCTAAATTTAATATGATGGAAAATGATGTCGTAAATTGATTTAAAATTTTATATAAATAAAAATTAAGATTATTAATATTTAAAATTGAACTTAAAAGTGAATAATTAAAAATTGGAAATTTTATATTTTAGTTAAAGAGTAAAAAAAGCCATTTGGTCCACTGTCTCAGATTTCTACGAAACTAGTTTCATCGGATCCGTAATAGTGAATTACTGTAAGATTTCAAGTTTCATAGCGAACGGACTTGTCGTTTTGCCAAGCGAGCTTGTAATGCGTAGAAATCAATTTAAAGGAATACGATAAAACAAATTGACTTTGAAAAGCTATCTTCCACATACGATGGAATTGGGCCTGGAAACTAGTTCCATTGTTTCCGGAATGGGGGTAAAACATTATAAATGTCTGGCAGCATGTCTTGATTGGAGTTCGGACGATTTTGGACCTAACTATATAAATACGCACGCAAATCCAGACAGTTATATTATTATTTTATTTTTGAAACCCTAATTTCAAACCATGGCCGCCACCTTTATTCCAAGGGCCAGATATTGCTGATCTTTTTTCCTCAATATCTCTAAATCCGTTCAACGAAATCGAAAAATTCCAAAAGCAAAATTTGTAGATCTCGGCGAGCTCTTTGAATCCATACGGTTGATTGCTGCTAATACGTCATGGATTTGTCGAGATCTGAGTTAGAAGGATGCATGTGTTTTCTCAAATTTTGTGCAAACGACGGCGAGTGACGCGGTGAAACTTGGTGCTTAAGTGGCTCTCAAGGTGGCGCACACACTGGTAGTCGCTGATCGAACTCCGGTCTCTCCTTGTCACATGCGTATGAAAGCAAGAGCGGTGCTTGATGGTTTGGTTACGTACGTGATTTTGGGGAAGAAGGTCACGTTCTTTTTTTTTATTATTAATTATTTAAATTTTTAAATGTTTACTTGTTTTAACTTGAATAACATTTACGTACGAGGTCGGATTTACGCACGGTTTGTTCCGCTGCGACCGTGACGAAATTCCAGACGGTATGGAACTGATTTAGACAAATTCTGAGATTGTTCAAATTTAGGCCTTCATTTGAATTTTAAATCATCGATAAATTAAAGGTGAGTATTTATACGCTCACAATTGACTGAAATAATTTTTATGCTAGTTAAATTTTATCGTGAAGTGATTTGAAATTTATTGGTTATTGTTTGATGAGTTTAAATTGACATTTAAATTGACATCTGAATTAATTGATAGAATTTGAATTAACAGTTAAATTGAATTAGAATTTAATTACCCGTAAAATACCCGAAATTGATAATTATGAAATTGTTGGGAATTTTATTGATTGTTGGATGATTGGTTGTGATGGAAGCTATTGGTTGATATTTGGATGTTATTTATTTTGATATATCATGTTATCATCCTATGTTTTATTTACAGTATGTAAAAACTGTAAATTGAATTATTTCAAATAAATTAAGAAATAGGTTGAAATGATATATACCTATGACATCTATTTTTGATTGAAATGTTATATATCTATCCTTGAAATTAAATTGAAATAATTATCCACTTGGCTAAAGGTTAGAAAAATATATACGGACATCGGGTTGGTTAAATTAAATGATTTTAAAAGTGTTGGTTTAAATGAATTGATTTTAAGAATGAAATATAATTTATGGAAATTGAATTATTTTGAATTGAAGCTCAAAATGTTGGAATTTAAACTTGGCAAACGAAATTGTTTAATTAATCGAAGTTTAGATTTTAAGTTAAAATTTGAAATACGGCGTTAATTTCTGAAAGTAGATTCCTTTTAAAAGATTGGTCTTTTTTGAATATTTCTAAGAAAAATGATATGAAATATATTTCTAATTTGAGTTTGGAATTGAAAATTTGGATTTAAAATTGGTATTGAAAGTAAATTTGATTTAAGTGTTTAAATTGATATTTTGAAATCGAATTTGGAATTGGAATTGGAATTGAAATTGGAAATTAATTTGAAATTGGAATTTAAATTAATTTGGGATTGGAATTGGAAATTAATTTGAAATTGAGATTTAAATTAATCTGGAAATGGAAATTGAAATTTAAAAGAATTTGTGAACTGAAATCGAAATTTATGTGGAATCGAAATTCATTCGAGTTGGAATGGGAATTGAATCGATTAAATCGAAAAGGTGTTTGGGATTGATTTGGGTAGGAAATTGGGAAGTTAACCGGTTTTACTTTGGAATTTTTCTTTAAAACTAATATTTTAGTATAAATGATTTAAAATCTATGTTCTTTAAATATTTCAATTATTTTGATTTTCCAAACTATTTTACTATATAAACTATTTTTATATTCAAATTATTTTTGATTTAACTATTTAAATATTTTCTATTAATCTATTTTTAACTATTTTTACAATTTTGAAACTATTTAAACTATTTTCTAAAATTCAAATAGGTTAAAGGGTAAATTGTTTATATTTAAATCTTGGATTTAAATATGAGCTAGGTTAAAGTGAAGATTATAACCTAAATTGAATTCGAATTAAATTTTAGAAGTGAGATTGATTTATCGAACAAAATTGATAATTTTGAATATACGATGATTTCGATATGGATTTGATCTTAAAACGAGTATATGATGATTTCGAAATGGATTTGATTTTGAAACGAATATGATATTTTGATATCATGTGCAAATTGTTTTCGTAATGTAAAAGAACCAACCGGTATGTAAAATGATGACTGGTTGTTAAAGAGATCGGGGTCTCTTATTGGCATACTCTTTGTCAATATTGGAACCACTTTGACAACCGTGTACGCGGTGGATGTTATTCGAAATGTAATGGTTGAATTGGCGACGTTTACTGGAATGAAGTAAGAGAACGATGATGGATAGCCTTGACATTCATGTCATAATTAAAATGACTAAATCGGTAGCCTATGTCTGGCCATTGAGGTTAGCTACCTCTAACGACGTTGATCCCTTGTATTACTATTGTGGTTTCGGATCCGATAGGTGCACCTTATTTGTCGTTTGGATTGATTGTCGTGGTCGGCCACGGATGGGTTACGACCAGCTACAAAAGGTATATTGGCAGAATCCTACCTTGGGCATTGCCTCACGAGCCTTGTCATATTTATCCTTATACGAGCCCATTATGACTTTGATTTAAAACTGTAAATGTATTAAGGTGGATCAATGTAAAGCGTTAACGCTATTTTGATATTTATTTTACTGATAGACATTATCTATTATAGCGTATACTATTATATATAAATAGTTTAACGGATCCTTCGGAGATGGAAAACCCCATAACATCTCTTAAGTTATTGCACTCATATTGTGATATTGATTTGACTGACATAAGAGTATTTTAGTCTTGACTCGGGTGTTTTATTTTTTTCATTACACTCGGGTCAGTCCTGAGTTTTTCAGTGTATGGAATACTACTCTTAGGAGGACGAAGACGGAGTTTGGTATACTACTATTATTATTATCCCCTACATTATGCTATTCTGCTGTATTTTTTATTTATACCTGATGTATAGATATAACTCTGATAAATGTGTATAGATTATAATCGGATGTATAGTAACCAGCTTTTAAATTATTTATTTGAATATTATATTTTATCGTTTCCGTTGTGAGATTCCGTGTTTTGTTTTCTTCTTCTCTTCTTATTTTTTTATTTAACCCCATTGATTATCCACGTTTCGGATTGTTTAAGTCGGACATGTGTAGGTTATTGTCGATTTAACCCTTTCGAAACGTGAGTCGTCACAATAATGTTTTTAATGTTTTACATCTAAGGAAATGTGTTGACGACCCAAGCACAGTAGTTGGGCCCAGAGCAATCGAAGAATTATCTATTTAATTGATTTGACCTATGTGTGTAGTAAGATCCAAAATTTTGGTTATTTAAAATTGTTTATTTAATTGATTTTAAATATTGAAAAGCAAATTTTATCGATTTAATAGGTTGAAATAAAATATAATGATTTTTCGATAATTTAATTGTTGAATTAAATAATTGAAATCGTAAAAATAATTTGACTCTAAGATTTTTATTTGGAAAAAAACAATTTAATGGCTTATTAAATTTATATTCATAAGATTGAAGGTAATAGAAAATTTAAATTTAGATCCGTAAAAGTGTATTATTATTGGATTTCATATTTCGTAGCATTTGGAGTTATCGTTTGGTCATATGGGGTAATAACGCTTTGAATTTAATATCGAAAATTCAGTATAATAATTGGGTCCAAAAATCTATCTTCTCCATACGATCGAATTAGGACTCGAAACTTGTTCCATTGTATTCGGAATATTAGTATAACATTATAAACGCCAAGTAGCACGCCCCGATAGGAGATCAAAATTTTAAGCTGCTTTTAAAGGAGATACTTGATATTAAATAATATTTTTAATTATTTTAAGTCAATCACAGCCATATATTCTATCCAATCAGCCACCTTATGATGTGATCGTGCCTATTACTTCTTCAAAATGCTTCTTTCTTTCTTCTTTTTATGTAACATCAGAGCCAGGAACAAAGAAAAAAATGGAAGTTTAAAAAAATTAAATCTCTTGAAATACTTCATGGAAAATTCGTAAACCAATTTTAAATATCATAGTTTTACATGACTTTCGATCTGATAGTAGTATTAGGGATTGCGGCTTCGATTCATGGGGATTGATTGTAATGGCACATGCGAGTACGTGCTAGGGCTTGGGTTTTGTGAAGCTATAGACTTCGATTTGAGCAACGGAGAATGGAAACGGGTTCGTCATCGAAAAAGGTATTTTGTGAGGACCCGCAAATCCGTACTCCTTGAATAGACATTAATCTCCATTGATTAACTCAAGATAACAGAACAATATCAGAATCTCACAATCGCAGCGGAACAACATATAATAATAAATGAATAATCTTTAAACAAAGAACTATATCAGTTATTACATTACATTACATTTCATTTCATTACATCATCAGAGTGTACAACAATCAAACAACAACAAACAGCGGAAAAGAAATACTATATACTAGTAAATACGCCATGCCATCCAGCTTGCCTCCTGCAACTTCTGAATTCCAGAATATCCTGATAAACCTTACTCTTGACTGCCCGTGCGGAAATTGGTGGGCACCCAGAGTTTAGGAAGGAAAACAATAAACTCCGAGTCAGTCATGTGACTGGTGTGAGAACTCAAAACAGTTTATTTTATCTTCAAAAACAAAATAGAGGAATGTTTTTAAAGTCAATTCGCAATGCTTTTTAAAAAAATGAGACTACCATAAGGCCTTCCGCACACACACACAATGCAAACGCAGAATCGGAGGAGATTTCTCCTTATGATAGTCAAAGATGCTTGATACGCATTAAAAAGAAATATTTGATATTATTACTAGTGCATAGTGTAGAAAAAATCATTTCGAAAGTAAAGATATAAATCTTAGCCAGCATAGGCATTCTGCACTTATGCCTACTATAGCTACCATCCAAACAGTGAGGCACCATTATAAGTGAATGATAGGTTCTACAACTAAAACCGTACTTGTTTCTTTGGATTTCCAACAAATGGTCAGGCCAAGGAACTTCTCATTTCCACATGGGTACGCCTCTGGAAAGACGTCCCAAGAACCAAACCGGATCTCTGCCAACACAAGGCCGAGTTACCCCTAACTGGGTAACTACTGACACGAATATGTCATCCCCCGATCATAACCGATTTATATCTGAGGATCCTCGATTTCCAACAACCACAAAGTAATAAGTTTGCAGCAACAACATAGGTTAAGTATCTGGGCTCCATACCATGACACCACCTCTATCCAGAAGGAATGACATACACTAAAGGGCGCTACCCCTAATAACCTTGCTGCATCCTTCCTGTTTTGACCATTTCCGGGGTGTGAGGTCCGAAGAAGTCTCGTCCACAAAGCCACACTTTGGTACAAAGCCATGCTTTGGGTCAACAAATGATCAAAGTAATGATCACAAAGATAAATGATCAAACAAATGATCATATTACAAATGATCAAACAATGATCATTTCACAGCAACACTCAGCATGTCACGTTACCAAATTGGGAATATATCGCTGATAACCATCAACTACATAACCTCTGAGCTCATACGTCTCAGAGAAGGGTGTTAAGCTAAGAGAATATATTCTCCGCCACCAACAGAAATATATTTGAAAAAAATCAGCTTTATATCTCAATTTGTAATGTCAGACATACAATCAATACAAGTCTGTTCCGGGATTGAACAGAACCGAAGGCACTTACAAAGAAGTCCTTACAATCCGGATATTCACTAATCACGACCGGACTTCCCATCACATATGGAGTCTTTATACCGGGGACCAGTCGATGCAAAGACATTCGACGAGTTGTCCTTTCGCTTTTGAAAATATCCGGTCTTCAACACCGGTCTTCAAATGCAATTCATAACGACGGATCACATATTCGGAATGGGTTATACGACCCCAAGGTCCTTTCCCGGCTAACCCGAATAGTGAGCGCTTATTTAAAAATAAGCGTGGCATTCAAATTCAAACAAATCACAACAAATACCTATTCAAGGGTAAATATTGATAGTCGGTTATTGAACTATCAATTGATATGCACAACATCACCAGATTCCAAATAATTTTCCAAATTATTTATTTTCCAAAAACATCTTTACAAGATATATAATTTTCACACTTCAACTATTTGAAAACAATTTTCAAATCACTTTTCACATTTACCACTTTTGAAAACAAATTTCAAACATTTTCCTTACGCGGAAATACTTTCATTTCAACATGGTTCATTTAAACCAATTAAATAAATCCTTAACAATTTACTTTATATTTACGTTCCAAATCCGTAAATTAATTCCCAAACTTCAAAAATAAATCAACGTTTATTTTTAAACAAATTCCCTTTTCTTTTATAAATTCCATAGTGAATTTATATTTCAAAATATCTATGAATATACGATTTCAATTATTCATTTTCAATTTATCTTCAAAAGGATAAATTCTCAAAAACGTTTCATTTTACATTGGAAAAACATTTCCATACTTATTTATTAATAAGTAATTCACAAATCCATTTATTTTCAACACTTAGAAAATATTCAATATACTTAAATCGAAATTAAGTATATATTTCATTCTTTAAGGAAATCATTCTCTTAAACATATTTATTTGGGCCAAAACGAATGTTGCGTAAAACATCGTCCCGACAACCCAAAATCACTAGTATAGGGATTCGAAATTAAAATAGATATATAAATCCTAATACTATACAAAACATTTCCTTTCAGAAATCATTTACTATAACAACAGTGTTATAGTCTACCATTTCCTTCTATTTCTCGAAAACGTCTATTTCAATAATGAATGTTGAAATCTATGGTTTCGAATCTTAACACATTTTAAAACATCGTTAGATCGTTTTATTCTATTTAAAACATCACATCCAAAACAATTTCTTTAACATGTTATTCACTATTCAAAAACGTGAATATACTTCGTTAACAAATTTCATCATTTCTATACATTTTATTTCAAAGGATTATTCACTGTCTAAAACGTGAATATAACTCCATTAATAAGTTATAACAATTTGCTTATCAAAATAAGTCATTTTCGGATTTATAAAATAATGTTTATAAATTCCATTTCTATTTATTTTATAACAACTTTCTTTTATAAATCTCCTTTATTAACCTATTTTCAACTTATAACTCAATTATATACCAAAAGTTCATATTATAAGTTAAATGCTTATAATTTATTTGTTTACAAAATCATTCTTTTAAACTTCCCAAATTATAAATCTTATAACTTATAAGATTCATTTATTTACCCAAAATTATTCTTTTAATAACTTTACAAATTTTATAAACCTACTGCTCATAAAATTTCATTTATAATTTCACCGTTTATAATTCTATAAATTTCATTCATTTATGAAGTCCATTTACACTTCATTCTAACACTTACAAAAACTCGTTTTATAATTCAAATATTTTAATTTATAAATATCAATTTATAAATCCTTTATATAAATCAATTTATACTATTATTTTAAAACGTCTTTAAACTCCTTTATAATTTCACCATTTTCTTTGATTTATAAAATAATCAAATTTCATAAATCCTATATTTTAAAAATTTTATAATAAATTCAAAAATCCCAATTTAAACTAATTTTATAAAATCATTAACTCCATATTTTCAAAAATCAATTTTTAACTATATTTCTCAAAAATCATAATTTTTATAACTTTAAAATTATAACGTTTATTTATTTAAAATGAATCAATTCCAAAAATATTTTATAACGTATACTTTCAAAAAATCAATTTTAAAATCCTTTTAAAATTCTAGAATTGGCCCAATGATGCTACACACCAAATAGTCAATCACGACAACAACGTCATCATATATCGATATGATAATCAATCAAATATCAAAATATCTGAAATCAAATAAATACTATTGAGGAATCCAGTTGGATCCCTACAACCTGTTTTTCTGCATCCAAAGATGTTAGCACAATACCAATTCCGTTCCAGTACGTAATTATCGCGGTATATGGGATTTAAAATATTATCCACTTAACAGACGGTGCAATAGGGTCTCATCCGCTATATAATGCGGGAAATCAACTCCAAGTACGTAAATAATACCAATTTCATTGTACTGTGAAATATTCGCGGTATATGTTTTTAATAAGGTATATGTTTTTAATAAATAACCTCCGCTTACTAACTGCGTATAATGTCTATTTTAACAATCAATAGATAACAATCATCATTCAAACATACATTCAAGAATTTTAAATATAACTATTTAAAATTAAAATAGAAACCAATTCGATTGAGTGGGAAGTTCTCACCTTGATTTCAATTTCGTTTTCAACTTTTATTTCGAATAAAATTAAACGCGCGTTTAATTTTACCCAAAATTTTGGCTAGCTCCAAACGACTCCAATCCAATTTCATAGCGTAGTGCTCGTCCATACGAACCCAACGCAACTTGTTTCGTGCGTTTTCGACCTCGCAGCAAAGAGATATCATATTTTAAAGTTTATACACTTTTTAATAAAATAAATTAACAAATTTCCTTTATATTTTAACTCATCGCATCAGGGCCGTTGGATTTCAAACTCCAACATCAGGCCGACCAATGCATTTCCCTTTCTTCTCCACCAAACTCACGTACGTGAGTTTCACGTTGAACCCATAGCCGCCATCTAGGGTCAGATCTCGCGGCCTCCACAACGCACGAAACTCCATCATACTACCGCCATTCGAACGCCATCGCCCAGAGCTACCCACGGCAAGAGGCCGCATGCCCTAGCGCCACCACCGCTCTGAAAAACGTGACCAAAGCTGGCCCCTTTGAAAGCAATTTGCCGATGATCCGTTAACTTGTTTTAGATCATAGCCGTTGGTTTTAAAGATCTCGAGGAGATCTATAACTTTCATGTTGGAAGTTTACCGAATTAGTGTATGGATTTGAAGATTTTGAGGGAGAAAGATAGGAAGATTTCGGCCATTGGTAATTATGAACGGCGGCCTGAAGGTTTTAGGGTTAGATTTTAAGAATTTTGCAAAAGTGACAAATCCAAGGCCTTATATAGAAAATTTCCAAAATACTATTCATCCCAGATTTTCCGAACTCCAAACGAAGCGTGCCGGTTGGCGTTCTTAAGTTTTACCCCACGTTCCAAACACAATGGAACGTGTTTCGGGAGCTAATTCGATCATCTGTGCGAGTTATGGCAATAAACGTTCGATTTTAAATTAAATCGGTTAATCAAATTTCTAGGCGTTTTAGCTTGCACCGGACAAACGGTAAATCCGATTGACACGAAATTTGAAACCATACAATAATATCACATTTTGGATCCGATGAAACTAGTTTCGTCGAAATCCGAGACTGTTTGAAAAATGACTATTTTAACTCGCCAAATTAATATTAAAACAATTTCGATGCGTTTCGAGCTGCCACGGTCAAACGAAAACTCTGATTGCTACGAAAATTGAAATCCAATAATAACAAACTATTACGGATCCAATGGAACTAGTTTCGTCCAATTCTGAGACTGTTCGAAAAATGGCTAATTTCACTAGTCGATTTAAATATTAAAATATTCAATTTTCACAAATTAACTTTTAATTCGATTTTAAAAGTTCTAAAATATCGTTCTAACTCCAATATGATAAAATAAAATTTTACAAATCATTTCAATCATATTTAACCCAATTTTCAATTATTTCTGTAATTTAACATATTAAATTATCGATTTAATTATCCAATTAAATCCAATTATTCGAAATAAAATTTATTCGACTTATAAATTTCACTTATTAATATTTAAAATTAATTAAATATACAAATTTTAATTGACAGAAATTCTGGGTCGTTACATACTTCCCCCCTTAAAAGAATTTCGTCCTCGAAATTATCAGGTAAGAAAAGTTACAGAATCTATTAACTTTCCCAAAATCCATAGTTAAACTTCTTATAACAACTTTACTAAGTTTTCAAATCATACTTAGTTATCTTTTCAAAAACAACTACTATTGTTTAACTTTCAACTCCAAATCAAAATTATAGTTTTCAAAATTTTCCAAAAATTCCCAAAAAATTTTCTAACACCTCAAATTTTCGAAAAAAATTCGCCATAGTCTCCTTTGTGCGGCTCGATCCAAAAAAAATGATTGTATATATATCACAAATATACATCTCATCAAGTGATGAGGCATCCCGCAGTGAAAAAAGTGTAAAAGTACGATATTTAATCCGAGATATGTACCTTATATTTTATTAGCGAGCATATACGGCTAATATAGCGCGAAAGCGAGCTCCAAATGCGAAGCAAACGCGATCCGCACCTGCTAAACACTCAACAAACAAATGAGAAACATGTATATAGACAGTAGTATCGATATACAACATATAGCAACATAAAAACTATATATGCTAACATAGCAAAATGCAACCACCAAAATCAATATAAATTTACTTCTCATTAATATTCATTGAATTCGTTTTCCAATTGATTCATTAACATTGGAATTTTACCAACATTCATTCATTCGATTTCAGTTAGTTTACATTCACTAATTTATTCACATTAATTCGCCTTCAATCCAAATCAAATCCAATTCTATCTAAATTCATTTACTTCCAATTTGGATTCAATCACATAGCTTTTAATTTCGCTAATTCAATTTCATTAACACTTAATGAATTATATGCAATCAATTAATATTCATATGACAACCAATGTATATTCAACATAACCAAATTTATTTAAATTACATTCTATTTGGTCCAATACTTTTAATTCCAATTGGTTCATATTAAATTGATTTCCATTCAATTTATTCAACTTCCAATAACATTAGCTTGTAATGAATTAACACTTACATTCATTATCTCTTATCAATTTATTTTACTTAATATTCCATTTATTAATTCAATTGTTAATTCCTTTAACAATATAAAGTTGAATTTCATTTGTATAACTCAAGTTCAAATTCTTAATGACTTCACTTCATTAATTCACTTATTAATTTACTTTGACACCAAAATCAACTCCATTCAACATCAGTTAAGTTATATTCCATTTCAACATTATTTGGCTTTACTCAACTTAAATTCCCACTTATAAATCCAATTCAGATTCCAATTTCTAAAGTAATTCCATTTAACTTCCAATTTTATCAATTCAACTTTGTTTAAATACAACTGAATTCATTTATTTATTTATTTATATCAAAATATAATTTGGATGAGATTATTTCATTCATCCCTTTCGAAAAAAATATTGTATCGAATTGTGCTATTCAAGTGTTTAGAAACCCCTTCAGCATAGTTGTGCAGACCATGCTGACGAAGGTTCATATGCCACTCAATAAATCAATCAACACAATATAAAACAATTTATATTCACTAACAAATAGACGCTCATATTTATTATTACACTCAAACTCATTCTAGATTACTACTGACTCTTTCTCTAATGAGTAATACCCAACGGAGCCATGGTTGTCGCTTAACCATATGCTCTGATACCAGATGTGAGGACCCGCAAATCCGTACTCCTTGAATAAACACTAATCTCCATTGATTAACTCAAGATGAACTGAAATACGAATTCTCAGGGTTTTAAAGAAAAAGAAAAAAGCAAAAGATAGAAGAAGAGAGAAAAGATAGAACAGAATAGAAAGAAAACAACAGAACAATATCAGAATCTCACAATCGCAGCGGAACAACATATAATAATAAATGAATAATCTTTAAACAAAGAACTATATCAGTTATTACATTACATTACATTACATTTCATTACATCATCAGAGTGTACAACAGTCAAACAACAACAAACAGCGGAAAAGAAATACTATATACTAGTAAATATGCCATGCCATCCAGCTTGCCTCCTGCAACTTCTGAATTCCAGAATATCCTGACAAACCTTACTCTTGACTGCCCGTGTGGAAATTGGTGGGCACCTAGAGTTTAGGAAGGAAAACAATAAACTCCAAGTCAGTCATACGACTGGTGTGAGAACTCAAAACAGTTTATTTTATCTCCAAAAACAAAATAGAGGAATGTTTTTAAAGTCAATTCGCAATGCTTTTTTAAAAAAATGAGACTACCATAAGGCTTCCCGCACGCACACACAATGCAAACGCAGAATCGGAGGAGATTTCTCCTTATGATAGTCAAAGATGCTTGATACGCATTAAAAAGAAATATTTGATATTATTACTAGTGCATAGTGTAGGAAAAATCATTTTGAAAGTAAAGATATAAATCTTAGCCAGCATAGGCATTCGCACTTATGCCTACTATAGCTACCATCCAAACAGTGGGCGCCACCATAAGTGAATGATAGGTTCTACAACTAAAACCGTACAAGATCGTATTGTTTCTTTGGATTTCCAACAAATGGTCAGGCCAAGGAACTTCCCATTGCCACATGGATACACCTCTGGAAAGACATCCTGAGAACCAAACCGGATCTCTGCCAACACAAGGCCGGGTTACCCCTAACTGGGTAACTACTGACACGAATATGTCATCCCCCGATCGTAACCGATCTACATCCGAGGATCCTCGATTTCCAACAACCACAAAGTAATAAGTTTGCAACAACAACATAGGTTAAGTATCTGGGCTCCATACCATGATACCACCTCTATCCAGAAGGAATGACATACACTAAAGGGCGCTACCCCTAATAACCTTGCTGCATCCTTCCTGTTTTGACCATTTCCGGGGTGTGAGGTCCGACGAAGTCTCGTCCACAAAGCCACGCTTTGGTACAAAGCCATGCTTTGGGTCAACAAATGATCAAAGTAATGATCACAAAGATAAATGAACAAACAAATGATCATATTACAAATGATCAAACAATTATCATTTCACAGCAACACTCAGCATGTCACATTACCAAATTGGGAATATATCGCTGATAACCATCAACTACATAACCTCTGAGCTCATACGTCTCAGAGAAGGGTGTTAAGCTAAGAGAATAAATTCTCCGCCACCAACAGAAATATATTTGAAAGAAATCAGCTTTATATCTCAATTTGTAATGTCAGACATACAATCAATACAAGTCTGTTCCGGGATCGAACAGAACCGAAGGCACTTACAAAGAAGTCCTTGCAATCCGGATATTCACTAATCATGACCGGACTTCCCATCACATATGGAGTCTCTATACCTGGGACCAGTCGATGCAAAGACATTCGACGAGTTGTCCTTTCTCTTTTGAAACTATCCAGTCTTCAACAACGGTCTTCAAATGCAATTCATAACGACGTATCACATATTCGGAATGGGTTATACGACCCCAAGGTCCTTTCCTGGCTAACCCGAATAGTGAGCGCTTATTTAAAAATAAGTGTGGCATTCAAATTCAAGCAAATCACAACAAATACCTATTCAAAGGTAAATATTGATAGTCGGTTATTGAACTATCAATGGATATGCACAACATCACCAGATTCCAAATAATTTTCCAAATTATCTATTTTCCAAAAACATCTTTACAAGATATATAATTTTCACACTTCAACCATTTGAAAACAATTTTCAAATCACTTTTCACATTTACCACTTTTGAAAACAAATTTCAAACATTTTCCTTACGCGGAAATACTTTCATTTCAACAAGGTTCATTTAAACCAATTAAATAAATCCTTAACGATTTACTTTATATTTACGTTCCAAATCCGTAAATTAATTCCCACACTTCAAAAATAAATCAACGTTTATTTTTAAACAAATTCCCTTTTCTTTTATAAATTCCATAGTGAATTAATATTTCAAAATATCTATGAATATACGATTTCAATTATTCATTTTCAATTTATCTTTAAAAAGATAAATTCTCAAAAGCGTTTCATTTTACATTGGAAAAACATTTCCATACTTATTTATTAATAAGTAATTCACAAATCCATTTATTTTCAACACTTGGAAAATATTCAATATACTTAAATCGAAATTAAGTATATATTTCATTATTTAAGGAAATCATTCTCTTAAACATATTTATTTGGGCCAAAACGAATGTTGCGTAAAAAATCGTTACGACAACCCAAAATCACTAGTATAGGGATTCGAAATTAAAATAGATATATAAATCCCAATACTATACAAAACATTTCCTTTCGGAAATCATTTACTATAACAACAGTGTTATAGTCTACCATTTCCTTCTATTTCTCGAAAACGTCTATTTCAATAATGAATGTTGAAATCTATGGTTTCGAATCTTAACACATTTTAAAACATCGTTAGATCGTTTTATTCTATTTAAAACATCACATCCAAAACAATTTCTTTAACATGTTATTCACTATTCAAAAACGTGAATATACTTCGTTAACAAATTTCATCATTTCTATACATTTTATTTCAAAGGATTATTCACTGTCTAAAACGTGAATATAACTCCATTAATAGGTTATAACAATTTGCTTATCAAAATAAGTCGTTTGCGGATTTATAGAATAATGTTTATAAATTCCATTTCTATTTATTTTATAACAACTTCCTTTTATAAATCTCCTTTATTAACCTTTTTTCAACTTATAACTCAATTATATACCAAAAGTTCATATTATAAGTTAAATGCTTATAATTTATTTGTTTACAAAATCGTTCTTTTAAACTTCCCAAATTATAAATCTTATAACTTATAAGATTCATTTATTTACCCAAAATTATTCTTTGAATAACTTTACAAATTTTATAAACCTACTTCTCATAAAATTTCATTTATAACTTCACCGTTTATAATTTTATAAATTTCATTCATTTATGAAGTCCATTTACACTTCATTTTAACACTTACAAAAACTCATTTTATAATTCAAATATTTTAATTTATAAATATCAATTTATAAATCCTTTACATAAATCAATTTATACTATTATTTTAAAACGTCTTTAAACTCCTTTATAATTTCACCATTTTCTTTGATTTATAAAATAATCAAATTTCATAAATCCTATATTTTAAACTTTTTATAATAAATTCAAAAATCCCAATTTGAACTAATTTTATAAAATCATTAACTCCATATTTTCAAAAATCAATTTTTAACTATATTTCTCAAAAATCCTAATTTTTATAACTTTAAAATTATAACGTTTATTTATTTAAAATGAATCAATTTCAAAAATATTTTATAACGTATACTTTCAAAAAATCAATTTTAAAATCCTTTTAAAATTCCAAAATTGGCCCAATGACGCTGCACACCAAATAGTCAATCACGACAACAACGACGTCATATATCGATATGATAATCAATCAAATATCAAAATATCTGAAAACAAATAAATACTGTTGAGGAATCCAGTTGGATCCCTTCAACCTGTTTTCCTGCATCCAAAGATGTTAGCACAATACCAATTCCGTTCCAGTACGGAATTATCGCGGTATATGGGATTTAAAATATTATCCGCTTAACAGACGGCGCAATAGGGTCTCATCCGCTATATAATGCGGGAAATCAACTCCAAGTACATAAATAATACCAATTTCACTGTACTGTGGAATATTCGCGGTATATGTTTTTAATAAATAACCTCCGCTTACTAACGGCGTATAATATCTATTTTAACAATCAATAGATAACAATCATCATTCAAACATACATTCAAGAATTTTAAATATAACTATTTAAAATTAAAATCGAAACCAATTCGATTGAGTGGGAAGTTCTCACCTTGATTTCAATTTCGTTTTCAACTTTTATTTCGAATAAAATTAAACGCGCGTTTAATTTTACCCAAAATTTTCGCTAGCTCCAAACGACTCCAATCCAATTCCATAGCGTAGTGCTCATCCATACGAACCCAACGCAACTTGTTTCGTGCGTTTTCGACCTCGCAGTAAAGAGATATCATATTTTAAAGTTTATACACTTTTTAATAAAATAAATTAACAAATTTCCTTTATATTTTAACTCATCTCATCAGGGCCGTTGGATTTCAAACTCCAACATCAGGCCGACCAACGCATTTCCCTTTCTTCTCCACCAAAACTCACGTACGTGAGTTTCACGTTGAACCCATAGCCGCCATCTAGGGTTAGATCTCGCGGCCTCCACAACGCACGAAACTCCATCATACTACCGCCATTCGAACGCCATCGCCAAGAGCTACCCACGGCCAGAGGCTGCACCCCCCTAGTGCCACCACCGCTCTGAAAAACGTGACCAAAGCCGGACCCTTTGAAAGCAATTTGCCGATGATCCGTTAACTTGTTTTAGATCATAGCCGTTGGTTTTAAAGATCTCGAGGAGATCTATAACTTTCATGTTGGAAGTTTATCGAATTAGTGTATGGATTTGAAGATTTTGAGGGAGAAAGATAGGAAGATTTCGGCCATTGGTAATTATGAACGGCGGCCTGAAGGTTTTAGGGTTAGGTTTTAAGAATTTTGCAAAAGTGACAAATCCAAGGCCTTATATAGAAAATTTTCAAAATACTATTCATCCCGGATTTTCCAACCTCCAAATGTGTCAGGACCCGATTCTTCGTCTTCCGAAAATTCAACATCGATACTCACTTTATCGACTGCCGAGTAATCGAACGACGGAAAACCGAACACTGAGGGTTTTTAAGAAAAGAAAAAGTAGAAAAGAGAAAGAAAAAGATAAGAAGATAGGAAAGAAGGAAACAGAAAATAGAAATTAGAGAGAAGAGAAAACAGAAAAGAAGATAGAAAATTTTAAAATAGAAAGAAAAGAGAATAGGGAGGAAACGGAACAGAAAACAGAACACCATCAGAATCTCACAATTCGCAGCGGAACAACATATAATAATAAATGAATAATCTTTAAACAAAGAACTATATCAGTTACTACATTACATTACATTTCATTACATCATATCATCAGAGTGTACAACAACAACAACAAACAGTGCAGCGGAAAAAGAAATACTATATAGCTAGTAATATGCCATGCCATCCAGCTTGCCTCCAGCAACTCCAGAATATCCAGAATATCCTGATAAACCTTAACTCTTGACTGCCCGTGTGGAAATTGGTGGGCACCCAGAGTTTAGGAAGGAAAACAATAAACTCCACGTCAGTCATGTGACTGGTGTGAGAACTCAAAACAGTTTATTTATCTTTGAAAACAAAATAGAGGAATATTTTTTTATTTTAATTCGCAATGCTTTTAAAAATGAGACTACCATAAGGCCTCCCGCACACACACACAATGCAAACGCAGAATCGGTGGAGATTTCTCCTTATGATAGTCAAAGATGCTTGATACGCATTTAAAATAACATTTGATATTATTACTAGTGCATAGTGTAGGGGAAAAATTCATTTTGAAAGTAGAATATAAATCTTAGCCAACATACGACCATTATCGTATGCCTACTATAGCTACCATCCAAACAGTGTTGCGACACCATAAGTGAATGATAGGTTCTACAACTAAAACCGTACAAGTTTCGTATTGGGAATTGGATTTCCAACAAATGGTCAGGCCAAGGAACTTTCCATTGCCACATGAGAATGCCTCTGGAAAGACATCCCCGAGAACCAAACCGGAACTCTGCCAACACAAGGCCGGGTTACCCCTAACTGGGTAACTACTGACACGAGCACGCCATTCCCCGATCGTAAACGACCTTTCTCACGGGATCCCGAAAACCAACAACCACAAAGTAATAAATTCGTAGTAACCACATAGGTTAAATATCTGGGCTCCATACCATGATACCACCTCTATCCAGAAGGAAATGTACATACCCTAAAGGGTGCTACCCCTCATAACATTGCCGCATCTTTCCTGTTTTGACCATTTCCGGGGTGTGAGGTTCGACGAAGTCACGTCCACAAAAACATACTTTATACAAAAGCCATGCTTTGGGTCAACAAATGATCAACACGATGATCACCAAGATAGACGATCAAATAAACGATCCTATCACAATAATCAACACAATGATCATTTACAGCAACACTCAGCATGTCACATTACCAAATTGGGAATATATCGCTGATAACTTCAACTATATAACCTCTGAGCTCGTACGTCTCAGAGAAGGGTGTTAAGCTAAAAGAATAAATTCTTCGCCACCGACAGAAATATATTTGAATGAAATTGGCTTTATATCTCAACTTGTAATGTCAGACATACAATCCATACAAGTCTGTTCCGGGATCGAACAAAACCGAAGGCACTTACAAAGAAGTCCTTGCAATCTGGATATCCACAATCCTGATCGGATTCCCCATCACATATGGAGAACTCTATACCGGAGCAACTCGGTGCAGAGTAAATCGACAGGTCATCCTATCGCTCTCGCAAATACCGGGTCTTCAACACCGATCTTCAATGCAATTCATAACGACGTATCACATATTCGGAATGGGTTATACGACCCCAAGGTCCTTTCCCGGTTAACCCGAATAGTGAGCGTTTATTCAAAAATAAGTGTAGCATTCACATTCAAACAAATCACATCAATTACCCATTCAAAGGGAAATATTGATAGTCGGTTATTGAACTATCAATGGATATGCACACATCACCAGTTTCCAAATAATTTTCCAAATTATTTATTTTCCAAAATATCTTCACTAGATATATAATTTCAAAACTTCAAAAATAAATCAATATTTATTTTTAATCAAATTCCACTTTCTTTTATAAATTCAATAGTGAATTTACATTCCAAAGTATTAATGAATATACGACTTCAATTCGATTTCTAATATTCATTTTCAATTTATCTTCAAAAAGATAAATTCTCAACATATTCACTTTATATTGGAAAACATTTCCATACTTATTAAATAAGTAATTCTCTAATCTTTTTATTTTCAATCACTTGGAAAATATTCCATATACTTAAATCGAATTAAGTATATATTTCATTCTTTAAGGAAATCATTCTCTTAAACATATTTATTTGGGCCAAAACGAATGTTGCGTAAAACATCGTTACAACGTCCCAAAATCACTAGTATAGGGATTCGAATTTAAAATAGATATATAAATCCCAATACTATACAAAACATTTCCTTTCGGAAATTATTTACTATAACAACAGTGTTATAGTCCACTATTTCCTTTTATTTCTCGAAAACGTCTATTCCAACAATAAATGTTGAAATCTATGGTTTCGAATCTCAACAGATTTTAAAACATCGTTAGATCGTTTTAATTCAATTTAAACATCAAATCTAAACATTTTCTTTAACATATTGTTCACCATTCAAAAACGTGAATATATTACGTTAACAAATTTTCATTCTTTTATATATTTCATTTTAAAGGATTATTCACAGTCAAAAATGTGAATATAACTCCATTAATAAGTTTCAACAATTAACTTATCAAAATAAGTTGTTTGCGAATTTATAAACAACGTTTATAAATTTCATTTCTATTTATTTATAAAAACTTCCTTTTTATAAATCCTTTTATTAACCTATTCCAGTTTATAACTCAATTATAAACTAAAAGTTCACATTATAAGTTAAATGCTTATAAAACGATTATTTTACAAAATCGTCCTTTTAAACTTCATAGTTATAAATCTTATAACTTATAAGATTCAATTATTCATCCAAATATATTCTTTAATAATTTCACAAAATTTATAAATCTTACTATTTATAAATTTCATTTATAACTTCACCATTTATAATTTTATAAATTCCATTCATTTACAAAATTTATTTTCACTTCATTCAAACACTTATAAAAACTCGTTTTATAATGTCAATATTTCAATTTATAAATATCCATTTATAAATCTCTTAATATAAATCAATTTATATTATTCTTTAAAACGACTTTAACCTCCTTTATTATTTCACCATTTTGATTCATAAAATAATTAAATTTTATAAATCCTATATTTAAACTTTTCACAATTATTTCAGAAATCCCAATTTAACTATTTTATAAAGTCATTAATTCCTTATTTTCAAAAATCAGCTTTTAACTATATTTCTTAAAAATCAAAATTTTTATAACTTTTAAAAAATTATAACGTTTATTTATTTATAATGGATCAATTCCAAAATATAGTATATTCTCAAAAATCACTTAAAAAATCATTTTAAAATTCCAAATTTGGTCCAATGATGCTACACACCAAATAGTCAATCACGACAACAACGATATCATATATCAATATGGAAATCCATCAAATATCAAAATATCTGAAATCAAATAAATACTGTTGAGGAATCCAGTTGGATCCCTCCAACCTGTTTTCCTGCATCCAAAAACATTAGCACAATACCAATTTCGCTCCAGTACGAAATTATCGCGGTATATGTTCTTATTAAATATTATCCGCTTAATAACGGCGTAATAGGGTCTCATCCGCTAAACAAAAAATGCGGGAAATCAACAACTGCAATATATACATATGCCAATATATATATATTGATATTATATATAATACCAATTTCACTGTTTATGAAATATTCGCGGTATATGTTTTTAATAAATAACATCCGCTTACTAACGGCGTATAATGTCTATTTTAACAATCAATAGATATCAATCAACATTCAAACATGCATTCAAATATTTTAAATCTAACTATTTAAAATAAAATCGAAACTGATTCGATTGAGTGAGAAGTTCTCACCTTGATTTTATTTCCGTTTTAGCGATTTATTTCGAATAAAATTAAACGGACGTTTAATTTTACCCAAAATTCTCACTAACTCCAAACGACTCCAAACCAATTTCATCGCGTAGTGCTCGTCCATACGATTCCAACGCAACTGAGTTTGCATTTTTTCGACCTCGTATGAAAAAGTTATGTATTTTACAAGTTTGTACACAATTTAACTTATATAAATACAACATTAACAAACCCACTTTCCATCACAGCCC
The DNA here is from genome assembly GCA_030765085.1 of Allium cepa. Lineage (NCBI taxonomy): Eukaryota > Viridiplantae > Streptophyta > Magnoliopsida > Asparagales > Amaryllidaceae > Allium > Allium cepa. Next base: position 381,412,252 of record CM060932.1, read on the forward strand.
TTAGATCCTTCCCCAGTGCATCAAGACCGTCCCCATCCTCTCTCCCTCACGCACGAAAATCTACAGGCCGACATCACCATGCTTGAACCCATGAACTTCAATTTTAGGGTTAAATAATTCATCCAATCCATACACCTAGAACACGATCAAGTGATGCCGTCTCGAAGCTCCACACATGAGCTACCTTCGGCCACGACCTAGGCAAGCTCGGCCTCCCCCTCTACCCTCGAGATGCGTGCACAGCTGTAGAGAACGGCCCCATGTAGCTCCTCCCACGTTGCTCCGTTTCCGATCATCACCGTATGGAATCGAAGCTCTCGTCGAGCTCTTCGACTTTGTAGTTGAGCACTTTGGCTAATTCTTTGTAGATTGAGAGAGATTGAGGGGTGAAGGTTGCGAATTTCTGGCCTTTGGTTGTAAATGTGGCGGCTAGGGTTTTGTTAGGGTTTATTTTTTTTTTATTTATGAAGAGGATGGTGGGCTATTTATAGAATTTCGAACGACACTATTCATCCTGGAAATTCCGAACTCCGATTTACGCGCCGAAACTGACGTTCCTAGGGTTTATCCCGCGTTCCGGACACAATGGAACAGATTTCGAAAGCTAATTCGGACATCTGTGCGAGTTATGGCTAAAAACGCTCAATTTAAATTAAACCGATTTAAGTCGATTTCTAGGCGTTTTAATTTGTACCGGACAAACGGTAAATCCAATTGACACGAAATTTGAAACCTTACAATAATATCACATTACGGATCCGATGAAACTAGTTTCGTCGAAATCCGAGACTTTTTGAAAAATGGCTATTTTCACTCGTCAAATTTAAATTAAAAATAAATCGATGCGTTTCGAGCTGCCACGATCAAACGATAACTCCGATTGACACGAAAATTGAAATCCGGTAATAACTAACTATTACGGATCCAATGAAACTGGTTTCGTTCAATTCTGAGACTGTTCAAAAATTGGCTATTTTACAATCGATTATTAAATATTAAAATATTCAATTTTCACAAATTAACTTTTAATTCGATTTTAAAAGTTCTAAAATATTGTTCTAACTCCCGTATGATAAAATAAAATTTTACAAATTATTTACAATCATATTTAACCCAATTTTCAATTATTTCCATAATTTAACGTATTAAATTATCGATTTAATTATTCAATTAAATCCAATAATTCAAATAAAAATTTATTCGACTTATAAATTCACTTATTAATATTTAAAATTAATTAAATATTCAAATTTTAATTTTCTAAAAGTTCTGGGTCGTTACAATCTTCCCCACTTAAAAGAATTTCGTCCTCGAAATTATTAAGTAAGAAAAGTTATAGAATTTATTAATTTTCCATAATTCATAGTTAAACTTCTTACAATACTTTACTAAGTTTTCAAAATCATACTTAGTTATCTTTTTCAAAACCAAACTATATCATTTAACTTTCAATTTCAAATCAAAGTTAAAGTTTTCAAAATTTTCCAATTTTCTCAAAAAAATTTCTAATGCCTTAAATTTTCGGAAAAATTCGCCATAGTCTCCTTTGCGCGGCTCGATCCGAAAAAAAATGACAGTATATATATCACAAATATACATCACATCAAGTAATGAGGCATCCCGCAGGGAAAAAATGTAAAAGTACGGTATTTAATCCGAGATATGTACCTTATATTTTATTAGCAAGCATATACGGCTAATATAGCGCGAAAGCGAGCTCCAAATGCGAAGCAAACGCGATCCGCACCTACTAATCACTCAACAAACAACATGAGAATCATGTATATAGACAATAGTATCAATATACATCATATAGCAACTGAAACAAAAGCAACAAATGCAAACATCAACCAACTATCATATAGCAACTGATACCACATTGTCAGGACCCGATTCTTCGTCTTCCGAAAATTCAACATCGATACTCACTTTATCGACTGCCGAGTAATCGAACGACGGAAAACCGAACACTGAGGGTTTTTAAGAAAAGAAAAAGTAGAAAAGAGAAAGAAAAAGATAAGAAGATAGGAAAGAAGGAAATAGAAAATAGAAATTAGAGAGAAGAGAAAACAGAAAAGAAGATAGAAAATTTTAAAATAGAAAGAAAAGAGAATAGGGAGGAAACGGAACAGAAAACAGAACACCATCAGAATCTCACAATTCGCAGCGGAACAACATATAATAATAAATGAATAATCTTTAAACAAAGAACTATATCAGTTACTACATTACATTACATTTCATTACATCATATCATCAGAGTGTACAACAACAACAACAAATAGTGCAGCGGAAAAAGAAATACTATATAGCTAGTAATACGCCATGCCATCCAGCTTGCCTCCAGCAACTCCAGAATATCCAGAATATCCTGATAAACCTTAACTCTTGACTGCCCGTGTGGAAATTGGTGGGCACCCAGAGTTTAGGAAGGAAAACAATAAACTCCAAGTCAGTCATGTGACTGGTGTGAGAACTCAAAACAGTTTATTTATCTTTGAAAACAAAATAGAGGAATATTTTTTTTATTTTAATTCGCAATGCTTTTAAAAATGAGACTACCATAAGGCCTCCCGCACACACACACAATGCAAACGCAGAATCCGAGAAGATTTCTCCTTATGATAGTCAAAGATGCATGATACGCATTTAAAATAACATTTGATATTATTACTAGTGCATAGTGTAGGGGAAAAATTCATTTTGAAAGTAGAATATAAATCTTAGCCAACATACGACCGTTATCGTATGCCTACTATAGCTACCATCCAAACAGTGTTGCGACACCATAAGTGAATGATAGGTTCTACAACTAAAACCGTACAAGTTTCGTATTGGGAATTGGATTTCCAACAAATGGTCAGACCAAGGAACTTCCCATTGCCACATGAGAATGCCTCTGGAAAGACATCCCCGAGAACCAAACCGGAACTCTGCCAACACAAGGCCGGGTTACCCCTAACTGGGTAACTACTGACACGAGCACGCCATTCCCCGATCGTAAACGACCTTTCTCACGGGATCCCGAAAACCAACAACCACAAAGTAATAAATTCGTAGTAACCACATAGGTTAAATATCTGGGCTCCATACCATGATACCACCTCTATCCAGAAGGAAATGTACATACCCTAAAGGGTGCTACCCCTCATAACCTTGCCGCATCTTTCCTGTTTTGACCATTTCCGGGGTGTGAGGTTCGACGAAGTCACGTCCACAAAAACATACTTTATACAAAAGCCATGCTTTGGGTCAACAAATGATCAACACGATGATCACCAAGATAGACGATCAAATAAACGATCCTATCACAATAATCAACACAATGATCATTTACAGCAACACTCAGCATGTCACATTACCAAATTGGGAATATATCGCTGATAACTTCAACTATATAACCTCTGAGCTCGTACGTCTCAGAGAAGGGTGTTAAGCTAAAAGAATAAATTCTTCGCCACCAACAGAAATATATTTGAATGAAATCGGCTTTATATCTCAACTTGTAATGTCAGACATACGATCCTTACAAGTCTGTTCCGGGATCGAACAAAACCGAAGGCACTTACAAAGAAGTCCTTGCAATCCGGATATCCACAATCCTGATCGGATTCCCCATCACATATGGAGAACTCTCTACCGGAGCAACTCGGTGCAGAGTAAATCGACAGGTCATCCTATCGCTCTCGCAAATACCGGGTCTTCAACACCGATCTTCAATGCAATTCATAACGACGTATCACATATTCGGAATGGGTTATACGACCCCATGGTCCTTTCCCGGTTAACCCGAATAGTGAGCGTTTATTCAAAAATAAGTGTAGCATTCACATTCAAACAAATCACATCAATTACCCATTCAAAGGGAAATATTGATAGTCGGTTATTGAACTATCAATGGATATGCACACATCACCAGTTTCCAAATAATTTTCCAAATTATTTATTTTCCAAAATATCTTCACTAGATATATAATTTCAAAACTTCAAAAATAAATCAATATTTATTTTTTAATCAAATTCCACTTTCTTTTATAAATTCAATAGTGAATTTACATTCCAAAGTATTAATGAATATACGACTTCAATTCGATTTCTAATATTCATTTTCAATTTATCTTCAAAAAGGTAAATTCTCAACATATTCACTTTATATTGGAAAACATTTCCATACTTATTAAATAAGTAATTCTCTAATCTTTTTATTTTCAATCACTTGGAAAATATTCCATATACTTAAATCGAATTAAGTATATATTTCATTCTTTAAGGAAATCATTCTCTTAAACATATTTATTTGGGCCAAAACGAATGTTGCGTAAAACATCGTTACAACGTCCCAAAATCACTAGTATAGGGATTCGAATTTAAAATAGATATATAAATCCCAATACTATACAAAACATTTCCTTTCGGAAATTATTTACTATAACAACAGTGTTATAGTCCACTATTTCCTTTTATTTCTCGAAAACGTCTATTCCAACAATAAATGTTGAAATCTATGGTTTCGAATCTCAACAGATTTTAAAACATCGTTAGATCGTTTTAATTCAATTTAAACATCAAATCTAAACATTTTCTTTAACATATTGTTCACCATTCAAAAACGTGAATACATTACGTTAACAAATTTTCATTTTTTTATATATTTCATTTTAAAGGATTATTCACAGTCAAAAATGTGAATATAACTCCATTAATAAGTTTCAACAATTAACTTATCAAAATAAGTTGTTTGCGAATTTATAAACAACGTTTATAAATTCCATTTCTATTTATTTATAAAAACTTCCTTTTTATAAATCCTTTTATTAACCTATTCCAGTTTATAACTCAATTATAAACTAAAAGTTCGCATTATAAGTTAAATGCTTATAAAACGATTATTTTACAAAATCGTCCTTTTAAACTTCATAGTTATAAATCTTATAACTTATAAGATTCAATTATTCATCCAAATATATTCTTTAATAATTTCACAAAATTTATAAATCTTACTATTTATAAATTTCATTTATAACTTCACTATTTATAATTTTATAAATTCCATTCATTTACAAAATTTATTTTCACTTCATTCAAACACTTATAAAAACTCATTTTATAATGTCAATATTTCAATTTATAAATATCCATTTATAAATCTCTTAATATAAATCAATTTATATTATTCTTTAAAACGACTTTAATCTCCTTTATTATTTCACCAGTTTGATTCATAAAATAATTAAATTTTATAAATCCTATATTTAAACTTTTCACAATTATTTCAGAAATCCCAATTTAACTATTTTATAAAGTCATTAATTCCTTATTTTCAAAAATCAGCTTTTAACTATATTTCTTAAAAATCAAAATTTTTATAACTTTTAAAAAATTATAACGTTTATTTATTTATAATGGATCAATTCCAAAATATAGTATATTCTCAAAAATCACTTAAAAAATCATTTTAAAATTCCAAATTTGGTCCAATGATGCTACACACCAAATAGTCAATCACGACAACAACGATATCATATATCAATATGAAAATCCATCAAATATCAAAATATCTGAAATCAAATAAATACTGTTGAGGAATCCAGTTGGATCCCTCCAACCTGTTTTCCTGCATCCAAAAACATTAGCACAATACCAATTTCGCTCCAGTACGAAATTATCGCGGTATATGTTCTTATTAAATATTATCCGCTTAATAACGGCGTAATAGGGTCTCATCCGCTAAACAAAAAATGCGGGAAATCAACAACTGCAATATATTCATATGCCAATATATATATATTGATATTATATATAATACCAATTTCACTGTTTATGAAATATTCGCGGTATATGTTTTTAATAAATAACATCCGCTTACTAACGGCGTATAATGTCTATTTTAACAATCAATAGATATCAATCAACATTCAAACATGCATTCAAATATTTTAAATCTAACTATTTAAAATAAAATCGAAACTGATTCGATTGAGTGAGAAGTTCTCACCTTGATTTTATTTCCGTTTTAGCGATTTATTTCGAATAAAATTAAACGGACGTTTAATTTTACCCAAAATTCTCACTAACTCCAAATGACTTCAAACCAATTTCATCGCGTAGTGCTCGTCCATACGATTCCAACGCAACTGAGTTTGCATTTTTTCGACCTCGTATGAAAAAGTTATGTATTTTACAAGTTTGTACACAATTTAACTTATATAAATACAACATTAACAAACCCACTTTCCATCACAGCCCTTAGATCCTTCCCCAGTGCATCAAGACCGTCCCCATCCTCTCTCCCTCATGCACGAAAATCTACAGGCCGACATCACCATGCTTGAACCCATGAACTTCAATTTTAGGGTTAAATAATTCATCCAATCCATACACCTAGAACACGATCAAGTGATGCCGTCTCGAAGCTCCACACACGAGCTACCTTCGGCCACGACCTAGGCAAGCTCGGCCTCCCCCACTACCCTCGAGATGCGTGCACAGCTGTAGAGAACGGCCCCATGTAGCTCCTCCCACGTTGCTCCGTTTCCGATCATTCACCGTATGGAATCGAAGCTCTCGTCGAGCTCTTCGACTTTGTAGTTGAGCACTTTGGCTAATTCTTTGTAGATTGAGAGAGATTGAGGGGTGAAGGTTGCGAATTTCTGGCCTTTGGTTGTAAATGTGGCGGCTAGGGTTTGGTTAGGGTTTATTTTTTTTTATTTTTATGAAGAGGATGGTGGGCTATTTATAGAATTTCGAACGACACTATTCATCCCGGAAATTCCGAACTCCGATTTACGTGCCGAAACTGACATTCCTAGGGTTTATCCCGCGTTCCGGACACAATGGAACAGGTTTCGAAAGCTAATTCGAACATCTGTGCGAGTTATGGCTAAAAACGCTCAATTTAAATTAAACCGATTTAAGTCGATTTCTAGGCGTTTTAATTTGTACCGAACAAACGGTAAATCCAATTGACACGAAATTTGAAACCTTACAATAATATCACATTACGGATCCGATGAAACTAGTTTCGTCGAAATCCGAGACTTTTTGAAAAATGGCTATTTTCACTCGTCAAATTTAAATTAAAAATAAATCGATGCGTTTCGAGCTGCCACGATCAAACGATAACTCCGATTGACACGAAAATTGAAATCCGGAAATAACTAACTATTACGGATCCAATGAAACTGGTTTCGTTCAATTCTGAGACTGTTCAAAAATTGGCTGTTTTACAATCGATTATTAAATATTAAAATATTCAATTTTCACAAATTAACTTTTAATTCGATTTTAAAAGTTCTAAAATATTGTTCTAACTCCCGTATGATAAAATAAAATTTTAGAAATTATTTACAATCATATTTAACCCAATTTTCAATTATTTCCATAATTTAACGTATTAAATTATCGATTTAATTATTCAATTAAATCCAATAATTCAAATAAAAATTTATTCGACTTATAAATTCACTTATTAATATTTAAAATTAATTAAATATTCAAATTTTAATTTTCTAAAAATTCTGGGTCGTTACAAAATGAAGCGTGCCGGTTGGCGTTCCTAAGGTTTACCCCGCGTTCTGAACACAATGGAACGTGTTTCGGGAGCTAATTCGATCATTTGTGCGAGCTATGGCAATAAACGTTCGATTTTAAATTAAATCGGTTAATCAAATTTCTAGGCGTTTTAGCTTGCACCGGACAAACGGTAAATCCGATTGACACGAAATTTGAAAACATACAATAATGTCACATTACGGATCCGATGAAACTAGTTTCGTCGAAATCCGAGACTGTTTGAAAAATGACTATTTTAACTCGCCAAATTAATACTAAAACAATTTCGATGCGTTTCGAGCTGTCACGGTCAAACGAAAACTCCGATTGCTACGAAAATTGAAATCCGATAGTAAAAAGCTATTACGGATCTAATGGAACTAGTTTCATCCAATTCTGAGACTGTTCGAAAAATGGCTAATTTCACTAGTCGATTTAAATATTAAAATATTCAATTTTCACAAATTAACTTTTAATTCGATTTTAAAAGTTCTAAAATATCGTTCTAACTCCAATATGATAAAATAAAATTTTACAAATCATTTTAACCGAATTTTCAATTATTTCTTTAATTTAGCATATTAAATTATCGATTTAATTATCCAATTAAATCCAATTATTCGAAATAAAATTTATTCGACTTATAAATTTCACTTATTAATATTTAAAATTAATTAAATATACAAATTTTAATTGACGGAAATTCTGGGTCGTTACATATTTCTGGCTACGTTTTGGTGGCGGCGGTGGCACATGGTCGAACGCGACCTAATGATGTTTCACGTTACAGTGATGGTCACTTTTTGAACTGTTTTCTCAGATGAGGTGTGTTGTTGTGCGATTGAGAGAGGACGGCGAGGCGAGTTTGTGGTTGATCACAGATCGGTGGACAGTGGCGGTGGTGGTTCATGCACGTGCACGGTTGGGTAAGCGTGCATTTGGGTTTACAGGGGAAAACGGAACTTTGGTTTCGGGAAGAAGAACATATGGGCTGAACATAGTCACGAGTTGGGCCGGGCTTCTCTTTTTGGGTTATGGGTTTATAAAATGTAATTAGAGTTAATTTATTTAAAATTAATCGATGAACTTAAAAATTAAATATCTCTATCATACGAGGTCCAATTGAGACAAGACTTTTTGCGTTGAAATCGCGATGACAAGATCTCACAAGAAAACTAGTTTGGATGGATTTGGAGACTGTCAAAATTTAGGCTAAAATTGGAGGTTGTTCAGTTTTAGTTTTAAAATATAACGTCTCAGCGACAGTAGGAATAAAGGTAAGTGTTTTATAACGCTCGTAAGTACTAGAATATTTTTATGATTGTTAAATTTGAAATTAAAAAGTGATATGAATTTGTTGATTGTTGTTTAATGAATTGTTCTCTAAATTGTCATTTGAATTAACTACTAAAAATTAAAATTGACAGTTATATATGAAATTGAAATTGGATTGCCAGTAGAATACCCAATATTAATAACTATGAAATTGTTGTGATTATATTGTCTGTTTGTATGATTGATTGTGATGGATGTCAATTGTTTAATATTTGGATGATTAATGTTTATTTGATATATATCATGTTACCACCTGGTAAATTAAATTACAGCGTATAAAACTGCAAATTGAATTATTTCGAATAAATTGAGAAACAGGTTGAAATGATATGCCTATGACATTTATTTCGGATTGAAATGATACATATCCGTCCCTAAAATTAATCGGATTAGCTGATCACTTGGCCATAGGATAGAAAATTAAATACGGGCACCGGATTAGGTAAATTAAAAAAATTTAAATTTTTGATTTGAAATTTATTTAAATGATTTTGATTTAAGAAAATAAAAAATCAAATTCATGAAATCGAATTATTTTCAAACTTGTGCTTGAAATGTTAAAATTTTAATTTGGTAATCGAAATTGTTTAAATAATCGAAGTGAGATTTTGAAGTTATAATCGAAATATGATTTGAATTTTGAAAATTGATTTAATTTTAGAAGGACTTGAAATTTCTTTCGAACTTTGGGCAATTTCTAAGTAAAGGAGATTTAATTGATTATGAAGATTTAGATTCAAGAAGGGAATTTTTTATGTTTTAAATCTTAATTCGAAAATTGAGGTTTAATTTGAATTCAGTGATTTTAATCGATATTTTTGAAGATCGAACTTGAGATTATACAATTCGAAATAGGTTTAAAATTGAAAATTGAATTGAAATAAATTCAAATTAGAATTGAATTGAATTATTTGGAATTGAGATCCAAATGGAATTAATTTGGAATCGAAATTGAATTTGATTTGAATATAAACTAAAGTCGAGGATAATTTAAATTGAAATCAGAATCGAATTAATATAAATGGAAATGGAAATTGAATTGACTTGAATTGGGAAGTTAGAATTGAATCAGTTTGACTTTGGAACTATTTTCAAATGAATTATTTTAGTACAAACTGTTTTAAATCTATATTCTTTAAATATTCAAGCTATTTTGATTTTCCAGCTATTTTACTATATAAACCATTTTAATACTCAAACTATTTTCTATTAAACTATTTTAACTATTTAACTACTTGAAAACAAGTTAAAACTATTTTCTAAAAATTCAAACTGGTCAGAGTGGGAATTGTTATATTTAAATCATGGATTTAAATACGAGTTGGATTAAAATTAAGTTATAACTCAAATTGAAATTCGAAATAATTTTGGAATCGAAATCGATATATTAGGACGAATATAATTTTGAGTTGTAATGGTATATTTTGAGTAAATATGATGATTTTGAAATGAGTATGATATTTTGATATCAAGTATGAACAGCTTTCCGAAATGTAAAAGTACTAACCGGTGTGAAAAATGAGTTTAAAGAGACTGGGATCGGATATGGACATACTCTTTGTTGATACCGGAGCCACTTTAACAACTATGTACGTGGAGTGATGATTCAAAATGAAGTGGTTGGATTTGACATCGTTTGTTGGATTTGAAGAAAGAGAACAATGATGGATAGACCTCAACACTTGTGCCAATTCGAAATTACTAAAATAGGACGGCTTAACAAGGCCAAGAGGGCTAATTACCCCGTGCGGACATCCGTTCTTCAATTTCCTTGGACTCGGTCCATATTATTCTCTTGTTGTTGGTTTCGATTGGTGCACCTTGATTTGGGATAGCCTCCCTTTGACTCGTTATGGGATGGATGGACGCGGTGGGCGGTCATGGCTTTGGTGCGTTATCACAAGTCCTGCAACACGAACTGGTAGTATCCTACCTTAGACATTGCCTCACATGCCTTATCATACTTTTATCCATATACGAGACCCATATGATTTTGGTTTAGCATTGTCGTGCACGGTGCATCCCTGACTACTGACGTGCTACTGGTGGTGTCAAATGCAAACTGTATGTCATACTTAAAAATGCATTAAGGAGGACCAATGTAAAGCCTTAACGCTAAGAAAAATATTTATTTTACGGATTAGACATTATATTGAAAGGGACAGCGGATTAAGGATCTTAAGGCTAATTTAATACTAGAGGGGGTTGAATAGTGTTTAGTGGATTCTAAGACTTATATGGACTAATTTAAAAATTATTATATAAATAAATGAAAAACTTAATCACACAACCAAACATAGATGCAAAGAGTAAATAAAAAGAAGTAAAGGAAAGAACACACCAGATTTTATACTAGTTCAGAATTACCCTACATCTAGTCTTGTACCAAGGCAAATACCTCATACAGATTTTTATTATACCAATGTCGAGATTACAATCCTCAATTTTTAAAGGCCTTGAGGTACCGTCTCTCACTAGTCCGGGGCAAACTCTCTTGATTTACGAGACTCAAGATCACCCAATTGATTTTCAGGCACAACCACACCTTATAGAGAGACTCGATAAACTTTTGATTACAAATTGATCCTATAACTCTAAATAGCATTTTGATCTTCGAGAGAGGACAGAGAATCAAACAAGAATGATATTCTAATTTGATTCACTTGAGAATTTGCAGAATTTCAGCACGATCTTAAAAATATGAAAATTTTAGAATATGGATTTGTAGAGAAGAAGTAGTGAAGAAAAATAAGAAATTAGTTAAAAAATTCGTTTGTGAAGCCTATTTATAAAGCACCAACGGTCATAACCATTAGCGAAGAGATTTAAACGAATAGACACTTCTTTTGAAAACTGAAACTTTTAAATTCAACGGCCATCATGTCGACATGGGGTATCCCATGATGTCGACACCCCTAGCTAAAAAAATGTAAAAATTTGTATTGAAAATGAAGTTTAAAATAAGAGTTTATTTTAAAACCAAATAAATAATATTTTTAAGGCTAAAACATCTTTTTTTGAAAATCATTTGAAAAGATAATTTTAAGGCTAAAATATTTTGAAAAATAGTTTTAAAAATCATTTTGAAAAACCATTTTGAAGTAGTTTTGCAAGCTTCTGCCTGCAGAATATCTCATCACATCAGAACTCGAGAACTTGTACAAAACCAGGATATTCGTGGGTTTGTAAGCCACTTGTTGTAGGTTTGTAAGCTACTTGTCGTGGGTTTGTAAGCCTCTAAGATGGTAAATGGGTTCAATCCCAAATGAAATTCAGAATGAATCTTTCCATGCTATTATGAAGTTTTAACAAAAACTAGACACATATCTTGAAATCTAGATCTTGATACTCTAAAGTCTTCAGTCTTGAGTCTTTATACCGATTAGCCTTCAGCGATCAGTACCTACATATATATATCTATATATCCTGCATATACATATCTATCTAGCCAACAATGTTAGTATATATTTTATAATAAGATATGTTTAAAAGGTTGTTGTCATCAAAACCAACATCTCAGTTCCTAACAATCTCCCCATTTTTGATGATGCCAACCTGTATTTATAAAATATATTTACCATACCATAACTCCTATCATAACTCCCCCTTAATCCATGACACCCCCTTACTCCAATCATAACTCCCCCTTACTCCAAGCCAACTACTATTTTATAACTTCTTCCCCTTTGTCATCAACAAAAACTCCTTACTAATAAATTCCCTGAACTTGATATAAGACAATCAACCATAATAGAGTAATCCATATATAAGTGTAATAAGTGCTGAGTGTGGTCATAAGCATAGCTCAGAATTAAATCTATCATTATCCAATCATATTTACAGTGACTATTCAATCCATTTATATATACAAACCATACCAAATGTTTTTAAATAAGTCAAGTCAATCAAGTTTAAAACACACCAATCAAATCAAACAAATAAAATACATAATGACTAGACATTTCTTGGTACTTCCACCCATCCATCTTCTCCAAAGATAGCGTCTGCTTAGATGGCATCCCATTCTTCTTTATCTTTGTGGGGAATGACTGGTGGATTTCCTTCGAAATCGCCCTTGTTAAGAGCTGAGATAATCCAACGAAGGGTGTCGAAATGTCTCTCTTGCTCCTTGATCATCTGCATTTGACTCAATTCTAAGTGGCACTGATTATAAAGTACGAATGTAAGAATATTCTTGAAAGAAGTTAGAGTTTCTTCAAGATTATCGCTTAGGTTCTTAATCGGAGAAGCCATAATTCAAGAAATAGAAAGAACTATGAAAGGAAGTGATTAGAAATGAAATTTGATAATTTATTCTAAAAGAAATAGGTATAAATAGGGATAAAAAGTCGATTAGAATGAATAGACACAAGTTAGTTACATGAAATTAAAATTTGAAAGCGCAACTACTTTTTGCCCGTTGTATGTCGACATAGGGGGATGGGGTATGTCGACATGCCTTTGCCTAAAGTACCAATTTTCTTTGTTTTGAATATTATGAACAAATCTATTAAACTAAAATTTGTATAATATAAAAACAAGCAATTACGGAGACAAGTGAGTTGAACAACAAGAAATGAAAGATTTCATTAATAATTCTAGTCAACATTACATAAGATAATATAATATTAACTAAAATAAAGAAAATACAAAGATAGAATTACGATAACATGAACTAAAACTAATTAGATGAAGATAAAGAAGATGATAGTCCAAGCTTTCTACTAATTTTCCCGAAGAACTTGTCGATTTTAGTGGAAATCTTATCTTCTTACTCATTGATCTTCTAAGTGTCTTTTGATTTGCCGCTATAATTCTTTGATTATTGAGAATGGTCTTATTGGATGGACTAGCGAGATTAGTAGGATATTCAATACTTTCTAAGGAAGTTTCTTGATCTTCTTCTTCTTCAATTTCCATTCCTTCCTCTTCCGCTTCTCCTTCTTCTTCTTATTCCATTTCTTCCATTTCTTCATGAGCAAGCCTCTCTTCTTTCCGTAAGTGTTTCATATAGTGGAAACATTAATGGAATTTGCATAAGGGAAATGTTTCCATGGTTGAACATTTTTCTAATTATAAATTCTTCCCTTTTAAAATCAACTCCAAAGTAATTAAAATCCTAGTGAGATAAATTCCATGATATAATGTGTTTTCTCCCAAAGTAAAATTCTTGGGCCTTAGCTCTTCCAAAATAACTTGAGCCCGATTAATATCATAATTTCCAAAAATTGCAAAAAGTGCTTTTCACACTTTCAAAGTCGGGTTGTTGTAGTTTCCCGATCTTGGTATAAGAGTGTGTTGGATAAGAAGATTCACGATTCTTGCTTTTGGTCGAAAATAACGATTTTTGAATTCAAAAAAATCATCCTCTTCAAAGATGTGATGAAATGTCTCTCGATCATTTTCGTTTATTCGAAATTCTGAGAAATTCATTCCGGTATACTTGCATCCCAAAATATTTCCCAAAATTTCACGATCCAAAACTGTTTGTGTTCCTTTAACACTACTCCAAATTTGTCCATCTTGCCCATCATAAAAACCACAACTCAAATTCACATAAAACATCTTAATAAGATTTGGATAACATACAAAATCATTTTGTTTGTTATCTACTACACTAAAAATTGAACATTGTTGAAAAATATTTTCAATTTCATAACAATAAAAATCTTCAAAAATAGCATATTTTTCTGTATGAATTTTACCAAAGTTTACATAGTTGATGTAAGCTTTGTTAGCTTTAGGTCATTAATAAGAAAGTTTTTGACATATTTTGGAAGCCTAATGGTGTTAGGAGTGCTTGATGAGGCCATTGAAGAAGTATGAAAGGAGTAGAAGATAATGAAGATAAATTGGAAATTTGAAACAAAAGTGAAAAGTGAAAATTTGAAATAAAAGTGAAATTTTTTCTTTTCTATCTCAATGGATCGACATACGTAGTAAATGCTTAATCCAAAACTATAGGTGGCTAACGGATCTATCAGAATAGAATACAATAACTAAATGTAAAGCACATCACAGAACAGTAATCAACATCATATAAATACATATACACTGATACATGTTTAGTACAATACAATATGAATACAAATAAAGGTGGTACTCGACCACATCATACACATTGAATCAAATATAAATACATCAGAGTATGCGGAAGAACAGAAATTGCTCAAGAGAAAGGAGGGCAGATATCCAACATCAACTTCAAGCTAAGACCAATAGATGATACCTGAAACAACTCGGTCTGACCCGAGTATAAATACACGGCTCAGTCTAGCTACACAAATCAGTCAATATCGGTAATATGAAGCAGAATAGACATGAAGATACTTCTTCTCGAAAGAGAAGAATGAATCGATAAACTCATAAGCTCAACACTAAAGTAACAAACATTACTTAAGTGAACAAATACCTCGAAGGAGGTAACTCAAACTCAATACTCAAATCAAACACAAGTGCCTCATATCATCAGCGACATCCCAAAATGTCTACATGGTTTCCATGAACCATATTTCCTCAAAAGGAGAAACATCAATACAAACTCTTGCCAAAATGAAAAACATAAAACGTTCTCAAATAGGATGATCCAAAACTCAATTATAGATGAATCTCCAAATTCAATTATACCTCATCTCATCGGTGTAAATGTATATAAATCTCAATCTCAACTCGCCAAAATGGCAAAACACAGAATATCCTATAAAATCCGAAAATTATCAAAACTCATAACTCAAGGAACTCGATAAGAGTTCAAAACATCATAATCGAAATCACCATATATATATATCATCTCATATAGAACTAGGCTATCAATGTAATAAAACATCTTAAAAAGGTGAAATCACAATAAAACAGAAAACTCAAAAAATTCAGATTGGCCAAATCCTCGATTATAATGCCGAAGCAATACTGCACGCGCTAAACTCAGATGGCCGAAGCCTTAGACAAGGTCGCTAACACCTTCCAAAGCAGTTCGTCCTCATGACAAGGTCGCTGACACCTCTTTAAGCCATTTTGTCAGCCCTAACAAGGTCGCTAACACATCCCAAAGCAGTTCATCCTCATGACAATGTCGCTGACACCTCTTCAAGTCGTTTTGTCAGCCCTAACAAGGTCGCTAACACCTTCCAAAGTAGTTCGTCCTCATGACAAGGTTGCTAACACCTCTTCAAGCCGTTTTGTCATCCCTAACAAGGTCGCTAACACCTCCCAAAGCAGTTTGTCCTCATGATAAGGTTGCTGACACCTCTTCAAGCCGTTTTGTCAGCCCTAACAAGGTCGCTAACACCACCCAAAGCAGTTCGTCCTTATGACAAAGTCGCTGACACCTCTCCAAGCAGTTCTGTTAGGTAAACATCGTGAATGTGTCACAAACTCACGGATAGGAACCCGAAAAGTGTTAACGTGTGTCCCATACCACACATTCGCACTTAGCGGTTTACTAGCCATGAGTCGATGCCACACTAGAAACATCATAAAACTCAAAAATTTATATCTCGTCTAGTCTCATTGACGAGTGACAAGGAGCCACCATACTAGTCTCATCTCATCGACAAGCATTAAATGGAATCGTAACTTGTCGCATCTCATCGACGAGTGAAAACATCATGATGGTTCCTCGTAAACCATAAATCTCAAAATATGAAATCATAAGCTCAAGACTTGCTTTATATCATTGGCAAGTAAATAAGACATCGTGATGGATCTCATCGACCATACTCCTATATAGGAGATCTCAAACTATAGTGTTTGCCAAATATTGTCCATCTTAAATAATTCCAATAAATAGGAATTATAAAAATCAAAATATGCCATAAAATGGCAAAGCATCTCATAATCATTAATCTCAAATAGCTTCGATCGTATAAGTCCGGAATTAACCGAAATAGTAAACGCACATGTCCCACACCACGTGTTTTACTAAATCGTTTAGTCCTCTTTCTCATACGTTCGAATAGTGTAAAAGTGTGTGTTTTATATTTAAAATAATTTACTAGAGAAAACAAACTTTTAAAACTTTTTCCCGAAAAGATTAATAAAACCCATATTTGAAATTCTTTTATTATAGGGAATAAATAGGTTTTTTTATATTAGAAAAATAATTTTAAAATACTATATCATAATAATTTGAAATGTCCATTTATTTCAAAAATTACTTCAAAAATAGTTTAGTGAAAACCGTACTCGAAAACAATGAAAAACAAGAAAGATAACTCAAGACCGACAACTTGAGTTCAATACGAATTCAATTCAAATTTAACTAAAAATCAATTCGAATTCAATTTAAATTTGAATTTCAAATTCTTCAAATATAGCTAGCCTATTGATAGGCATCATAGCTCTCGAAAATCTCAAAAACATCATCAAAACCGAAAGAGAATAAGAGTAAAAATGAGCTAATACAATTCTAAGGTCAATGTTTGTTGTTGTTGTCATCTTGTTCTCAGGACAGCAACTTATAACCATAATTTCGACCAAGAAAACTTCAAAATTACAGAAAACACAATGAATAAAACTTGTAGTACATGATTTAATCTTTCCTAAACATCTAAAATTATCAAAATCGGATCAAAATCGAAGAAGTTATGGCCAATTTAGTTTCAGCCTTAAGCACAGAGCAAATATTGACTTCGCTCTTGGGATTACAGTAGAAATATTCGATTTTGACAAAGTTAACCTCAAAATTACAGAAAACATTAAAAAAAATGTTGTAGCACATGAATTTTTCTTTCCGAAACATCTAAAATTATCAAAATCGGATCAAAAACGAAGAAGTTATGGCTAATTTAGTTTCAGCCTTAAGCACAGAGCAAATATTGATTTTGCTCTCGGTATTACAGTGGAAAAATTCGATTTCGTCGTATCTAACATCAATATAACAGAAAACTCAACGAAAAAAAGTTGTAGTATATGAAATAAGCTTTCCGAAATGGCCAAGATTATCAAAATCTGATCCGTGGTTCAAAAGTTATGGCTGTTTTTGCTTACAAATTCAAACTCAGCCTGATTTGTTAAAGATAGAATCGGGCTTTTGTTTTCAAACTCATTTCAGGTCAAGTAAATTGAAGAATTTCGAATTGTAACCAAAAGAGAAATTGCATCTCATTGAATCTATTTTCTAACCTAGAAAGAATGAGCTATTTCGGATAGTTATGCACCAATATATCACTGTTTTACTACAGCGATTTTCATATAAAATTTTCAGCAAACAATCATTGGATTTATTTAACACATACAATCAATTCACAATCAAATTGAAAGCAATTCGATCAACAACCATCTAATTCAATCCAAATAAAAACTAAAAATCACACATATGGATATAGATAGCAAGTGTGAGTTGTAAATAACCCATCTTTTATTTTCCTATAGCTTGCTAAATCCTCTTTTAAGTCTTGCTAACCTCTTGTCCTCTCCAGAATCACCTAAAAACTCAAGAAAAAAATTTGGACAGCAAGCAATTTGATCAAAAAAGGGATCAAAATCATTATTTTAGAGTTCTAAAGGCTAGAGATAGAGTTTAAAACTCTTACTCTACATTATTGGACAAAATCTCTTTGATTTGAGCTTTGAATTTGGAAATTTGGAACTAGGGTTTTAAAGCTTTGAGAAGGAGGAGTTTAGTGTTTTTTTTTTTTTTTGGTTTTTTCTTTTCTAACTTTATAATGAAGGTGAATACATAATAAGGGGAGGTACTTTCTCTTATTTGCACTAATGGATCAAGAGAGTTAAGATAGGGATCCACTAACAAGGTGTTGCTAATTCTCCTAAGCGTTACTAATATTTGTTCAGTTCTATCATTAATAAACCAATTTTTTTTTTCTGACAATGTTTTAACAAAATTTATTCATTAATTTCTCAGATTTGACAAAACCAAATAACCATTTAAAAATTGCATTTTAACAAAAACTCACAATATTAACACTTTACTCTAAACACCAAATTCAAATAATTGATTTTTTAAAATTTCAAAATTTTAAATTGAAATTCTTTATTTAAGAAATAAAAATTATTCCTTAAATAGATCCAACCAAATATTCTTAAAATATGTTTTAATTACTCAATTAAATTTCACAAATCATAAATTAAAATTAATCATTCCTAATTAAATTTTAATTAGTGAATTTACACCAAGGTTGTTACAGATTCCCCCTTACAAAAATTGCGTCCCCACAATTTTCTAGAAAAAGAGCCATAAACAACACAGAAATTCAATCGACAAAGGATAAAAGACATGCCCAAAACTCAAACCATTCATACTCTCGACATAGAATGGTCGAAAGAAATAAGGAAAAACTCACTTGGTTAATTCAATGGCCCATCATATGCTAACATAGTGATTAGAAAACCATCGAATTTTCTAAGTATCTCGAAAGAATTTCAAAGATATCCCGTATTCGAACCAAAACTCAATAAGATGCTCAACAACTAGTCAATCGAAAATGATTGATTTCAAATAACTCTACGAATAAAGTCGGGACCAAACTCACTCAAACCGAAACTCTAAGCAATAAAGAAGATCATCAATAAGGTTTTCCGCATAAATATACGAAAAGAACATCCTCACAACATGGTAGACACAACAGATAAGATTGATAAATCACAAGATGGCTTCTCACAAGGCCACCAACTCGAACGACCGCGAAAAATGCACGTCGTTGATAATAGCTCAAAGATAGAATATACTCAAGAACAAGGATATAAGCTCAATTACTTTTCAATCCAAGATATTTAGAACTTTTAAATCTCAACATCTTTTAAATTTTAAATCTCAATTTTCAACATTTGAAAATTTTCAAACTTTTTACTATATTACTTAGTAAGCTATTTAAAACTCAAATTAAAAGTCCAAATTTCTTCTCTTACTTCGAAATTAATTTCCAAAGAAATTTGTAAATCCATAATAATATTCCTCAAAATAAATTAAGGGTTTAAATTCTCTACACTCTTCTATTAAACCACTTAAATAGTATTTTAAACCAATCTTCAAATTCTATTGTTATACTCTTCTCTTAAAACATCCGATGTATATAATATAGATTCTAAAATCTCAAAATATTCTTTCAATAAAGTATAGCTCAAGAATATTCTCATTTATTTTCATCTTTATAATTTCAAAATAAATAAATAAATAAATAAATTACCTCACCCTTGAATCTCTAATAAATAGATACATCCGTTGGCTGCAGAGTCGATCGAGCGATCAAAGCTGCCTCGTCGCCCTGTTACTCGTCTCTGAAATCAATGGCTGCAATTACCATTCAAAAATAAATTTCATATATAATCTCAAAATATTATTTTCAAAATCTCAATTTTTAAAACACAAACCATCGTGTCCGATTGTTTCATCATAGCATTTAGGAGATTCCTATCGATAACGTTGATCAGGCGTATCGACCAGAACTCTTAACTACTCGATGGATAACCCAACACTCTCAAATTATTTCTATGAAAGAATACTACTCATATAAATAATTCTCAAAACATTCTTTGATTTTTTTAAATATCTCAAAACTCCAATTTCTCTTTTTAAAACTCATATTTATATAGCTTCAAAACTCAAACCAAAGAACATTAAGAGAATGAATCGAGATATTCCTAGAATACTCGATTCACAAAATCAACAACAGGAGATGGAGTGTTCGTCAACTCCTACAAGATGATGAGCCACTATCGAAAATCATCAAGATACAGGATAAGCAAGATATTCTTCTCGAAGGAGAAGAAGCACACAAACAAAAAATCACTACTTCAAACAATGTAATGCTACAAAGGATAACACCGATTGAGTATCCGAAAAGGATAACTCAAAGAAATTATATGATAAACTCAATCAAACTCGAACAATCTAGAAACTCGCCTCATTCTTTAGTGGACGTCCTCATGGGAGGATAGCCGAAGGCTAAAATCCAGGAATAAGGTTAATTCAACACTCAATTGCCTGATTGGATATCAAACCCAAATGGACTCACAAAAATCAACAAAGTCACCTTGACTGGAATTCGAGATATATCATCAACATCTCGATACTCAAGAGTGAATACAGAAACTTCGGAATCATCATCAACATTCCAAAGTGATAGAAATAATAAACCAATCAAATTAGGATGCCTAATAAATATAGGATCCTATAACAACGAAAGGATCGGACTTAACATCAAATAAGTCAATCCATCTCAAATCAGATACATCTCAAGATAGTGAGTAATAAACAAATACTCACTAAAGCAGCAAAAAATAGAAAACTTAGAATGCTCACAACAAGCCACTCGTTGTGGATCCCCTCAATAGGATTCACAACTCTCAAAAGAATGCAACAAGAATGCTCAAAGAAATCAATCAGCTCCATCGATACGAACTCACTCGTATCGACAAAAATAAGAATAGAATAATCCCAAATAAAATTACTTATACGATAAGATGACATCAAACTCTATTATGGAATACTATGGAATAATATATATATATATATATATATATTCGTAGACATATTCCACCTCAACAATCCCAAAACTTGAAAAAGGATCAAGGCTCGATTCGAAAATAAGCTCGAATAAAGGATAATGATTCACTCGTATTGTACTTCGATGTATCATGATATATGTACTGTTTTGTGTTTATTCTACTTTGTTCTAACCACAGCTCTGATACCTTGCTGTAACACCCCACCCCGAGACCAACCTTAGTAAAGAGAATTAACGAGTAATTCCGTCTACTAAAGCGGAGAATAAGGCTGGTTAAGGGAGACCGTCTAAAACTTTGTCTTAAACATCTACTGAATACGTGATAAATGCAATATTTTTTTTCTTTTCTATCTCAATGGATCGACATACACAGTAAATGCTTAATCTAAAAATATAGGTGGCTAAAGGATCTATCAGAACAAAATACAATGACTAAATGTAAAGCACATCACAAAACAGTAATCAACATGATATAAATACATATACACTGATACATGTTTAGTACAATACAATATGAATACAAATAAAGGTGGTACTCGACCACATCATACACATTAAATCAAATATAAATACATCAGAGTATGCGGAAGAACAGAAATTGCTCAAGAGAAAGGAGAGCTGATATCCAACATCAACTTCAAGCTAAGACCAATAGATGATACCTGAAACAACTCGGTCTGATCTGAGTATAAATACACGGGTCAGTCTAGCTACACAAAACAGTCAATATCGGTAATATGAAGCAGAATAGACATGATGATACATCTTCTCGAAAGAGAAGAATGAATCGATAAACTCATAAGCTCAACACTTAAGTAACAAACACTACTTAAGTGAACAAATACCTCGAAGGAGGTAACTCAAACTCAATACTCAAATCAAACACAAGTGCCTCATATCATCAGCGACATCCCACAATGTCTACATGGTTTCCATGAACCATATTTCCTCAAAAGGAGAAACATCAATACAAACTTCGCCAAAATGGCAAACATAAAACATTCTCAAATAGGATGATCCAAAACTCAATTATAGATGAATCTCCAAATTCAATTATACCTCATCTCATCGGTGTAAATGTATATAAATCTCAATCTCAACTCGCCAAAATGGCAAAACATAGAATATCCTATAAAATCCTGAAATTACCAAAACTCATAACTCAAGGAACTCGATAAGAGTTCAAAACAGCATAATTGAAATCACCATATATATAACATCTCATATAGCAGTAGGCCATCGATGTAATAAAACATCTTAAAAAGGTGAAATCACAATAACTCAGAAAATTCGGATTGGCCAAATCCTCGATTATAATGCCGAAGCAATGCTGCACGCGCTAAACTCAGATGGCCGAAGCCTTAGATAAGGTCACTAACACCTCGCAAAGCAGTTCGTCCTCATGAAAAGGTCGCTGACACCTCTTTAAGCCATTTTGTCAGCCCTAACAAGGCCGCTAACACCTCCCAAAGCAGTTCATCCTCATGACAAGGTCGTTGACACCTCTTCAAGCCGTTTTGTCAGCCCTAACAAGGTCGCTAGCACCTCCGAAAGCAGTCCGTCGTCATGACAAGGTCGCTGACACCCTTTCAAGCCGTTATGTCAGCCCTAACAAGGTCGCTAACACCTCCCAAAGCAGTTCGTCCTCATGACAAGGTCGCTGACACCTCTTCAAGTCGTTTTGTCAGCCCTAACAAGGTCGCTAACACCTCCCAAAGCAGTTCGTCCACATGAAAAGGTTGCTGACACCTCTCTAAGCAGTTCTGTTAGGTAAACATCGTGAATGTGTCAAAAACTCACGGATAGGAACCCGAAAAGTGTTAACGTGTGTCCCATACCACACATTCGCACTTAGCGGTTTACTAGCCGTTAGTCGATGCCACACTAGAAACATCATAAAACTCAAAAATTTATATCTCGTCTAGTCTCATTGACGAGTGACAAAGAGCCACCATACTTGTCTCATCTCATCAACAAGCATTAAATGGCATTGTAACTTGTCGCATCTCATCGACAAGTGAAAACATCATGATGGTTCCTCATAAACCATAAATCTCAAAATATGAAATTATAAACTCAAGACTTGCCTTATATCATTGGCAAGTAAATAAGACATCGTGAGGGATCTCATCGACCATACTCCTATATAGGAGATCTCAAACCATAGTGTTTGCCAAATATTGTCCATCTTAAATAATTCCAATAAGTAGGAATTATAAAAATCAAAATATGCCACAAAATGGCAAAACATCTCAGAATCATTAATCTTAAATAGCTTCGATCGTACAAGTCCGGAATTAACCGAAATAGTAAACGCACATGTCACATACCACGTGTTTTACTAAATCGTTTAATTCTCTTTCTCATACGTTCGAATAGTGTAAAAATGTGCTTTACATTTAAAATAATTTACTAGAGAAAACAAGCTTTTAAAACTTTTTTCCCGAAAAGATTAATAAAACCCATATTTGAAATTCTTTTATTATAGGGAATAAATAGGTTTTTTTTATATTAGAAAAATAATTTTAAAATACTATATCATAATAATTTGAAATGCCCATTTATTTCAAAAATTACTTCAAAAATAGTTTAGTGAAACCCTACTCGAAAACAATGAAAAACAAGGAAGATAACTCAGGACCGACAACTTGAGTTCAATACGAATTCAATTCAAATTTAACGAAAAATCAATTCGAATTCTATTCAAATTTGAATTTTAAATCCTCCAGATATAGCTAGCCTATTGATAGGCATCATAGCTCTCGAAAATCTCAAAAACATCATCAAAACCGAAAGAGAATAAGAGTAAACATGAGCTAATACAATTCTAAGGTCAATGTTTGTTGTCGTTGTCATCTGGTTCTTAGGACAGCAACTTATGACCATAATTTCGACCAAGAAAACTTCAAAATTGCAGAAAGCATAATGAATAAAACTTGTAGTACATGATTTAAGCTCTAAAATTATCAAAATCGGATCAAAAACGAAGAAGTTATGGCCAATTTAGTTTCAGCATTAAGCACAGAGCAAATATTCGATTTTGACATAGCTAACCTCAAAATTACAGAAAATATGAAAAAAGAATGTTGTAGAACATGAATTAAGATTTCCGAAACATCTAAAATTATCAAAATCGGATCAAAAACGAAGAAGTTATGGCTAATTTAGTTTCAGCCTTAAGCACAGAGCAAATATTGATTTTGCTCTCGGTATTACAGTAGAAAAATTCAATTTCGTCGTAGCTAACATCAATATAACAAAAAAAGCAACGAAAAAAAGTTGTAGTATATGAAATAAGCTTTCATAAATGGCCAAGATTATCAAAATCTGATCCGTGGTTCAAAAGTTATGGCTGTTTTGCTCACAAATTCAAACTCGGCCTGATTTGTTAAAGACAGAATCGGGCTTCTGTCTTCAAACTCATTTCAGGTTAAGTAAATTGGAGAATTTCGAATAGTAACCAAAAGGGAAATTGCATCTCATTGAATCTATTTTCTAACCTAAAAAAATGAGCTATTTCGGATAGTTATGTACCAATATATCGCTGTTTTACTACAGCGATTTTCATATAAAATTTTCAGCAAACAATCATTGGATTTATTTAACACATACAATCAATTCACAATCAAATTGAAAGCAATTCAATCAACAACCATCTAATTCAATCCAAATAACAACTAAAAATCACACATATGGATTAGAGATATCAAGTGTGGGTTGTAAATAACTCACCTTTTATTTTCCTATAGCTTGCTAAATCCTCTTTTAAGACTTGCTAACCTCTTGTCCTCTCCAAAATCACCTAAAAACTCAAGAACAAAATTTGGACAACAAGCAATTTGATCAAAAAGGAGATCAAAATCATTCCTTTAGAGTTCTAATGGCTAGAGATAGAGTTTAAATCTCTTACTCTACATTATTGGACAAAATCTCTTTGATTTGAGCTTTGAATTTGGAAATTAGGAACTAGGGTTTTAAAGCTTTGAGAAGGAGGAGTTTAGTTTTTTTTTGGTTTTCTCTTTTCTGACTTTATAATGAAGGTGAATACATAATAAGGGGAGGTACTTTCTCAAATTTGTGCTAATGGATCAAGAGAGTTAAGATAGGGATCCACTAACAAGGTGTTGCTAATTCTCCTAAGTGTTACTAATATTTGTTTAGTTCTATCATTAATAAACCAATTTTTTTTCTAACAATGTTTTAACAAAATTTATTCACTAATTTATCAGATTTGACAAAACCAAATAACCATTTAAAAATTGCATTTTAACAAAAACTCACAATATTAACACTTTACTCTAAACACCAAATTCAAACAACTGATTTTATAATATTTCAAAATTTTAAATTGAAATTCTTTATTTAAGAAATAAAAATTATTCCTTAAATAGATCCAACCAAATATTCTTAAAATGTGTTTTAATTACTCAATTAAATTTCATAAATCATAAATTAAAATTAATCATTCCTAATTAAATTTAATTAAATTTAATTAATTAGTGAATTTACACCAAGGTTGTTACATGATGATAAAGAGAGTGAGATAAATAGTGATTCTATAGACTCGTTCTCTGATCAAGAGACATCTTTCCATAACATTGAAGTTGGTGAAAAGGTGGAGAGAAATTCAAAAGTTTGAATTCAAATTTTGAAATCAAATTCTAAGGGTCATGTCGACATGGGGTATCCGGGTATGTCGACATGTGCCTATTGAATCAAATGACAAGTTTCTATTCCTAATTTCTATTAAATGTATATATTATATCCTATATTCTAATTATATAATTCCTATGATAACATTAAATATAATAATACTTAAATATTAATAATTTAATATTTAAAATTTTATTAAAATATTATTATTTATGAATTTAAAATTCAAATTTCAAAGGATAAATTTGAATTTAAAATTCAAGGAATTTAAAAATATCAAGCAAACAAATAAGCATCCATTCAAACAAGAAAAATTAAAAATAATATAAATGCATACCTATTTTTAGATCCATACTCCCATTGCCATCTGATTCATGAATAGCAGTGAAACACAGATTTCAATTATCCGTCTTCTTTTCATTGTCACTGGATGATAAGTCTGAGTCATCAAGAGTTTCTGTATATACTTTCTTTCTTTTCCTTGACGAATCATTGTTTGAAGGGAACGACTGTTGATTTGGGTACATACAATCTTTCCTATGATGCCCGACTTTATTGCAATTGTAACATCTATCGTTGTTGACGTTCTCCATATTATTTATGAAATTCCTTTGATCAATTCTTTTGTAATTATTCATTTTTCTATATTTTAGGAATTTTCGAAAGTTTCTTGTCATGAAAGCAATCTCATCACTGTCTGGTTTCGAACCTTTAGTTGTTGCATTGAATGCTAATGACTTCTTTTCTGCAGTCCTGTTTTCTCTTCTTCCTTGCAGTTGAACTTCATGGGACATTAGATTCTCAATCAATTCTTCTATTTTCATTAGACTGATATCATTTGCTTCTTCGATTATAAGTGTATTTTGATCCCATTCTAGAGTGAGTGAATTTAGAATTTTTCTGACTTGGTCTTCCTCCGAAAAGCTTTTTCCCAGTGCAATTAGTGAATGAACAATATCTTGAAATCGACAATACATGTCGGAAACGAACTCATGTTCTTGCA
Organism: Allium cepa; assembly: GCA_030765085.1. NCBI lineage: Eukaryota > Viridiplantae > Streptophyta > Magnoliopsida > Asparagales > Amaryllidaceae > Allium > Allium cepa. The sequence continues at coordinate 381,439,258 of CM060932.1, forward strand.
TTTTAAATAACTGAAACTAATTAGTTAGTATGGAAATTTTAGTCTTTTTAACTTTCTTGTTTCTTCATGAGTAACTTGCAAAGTTTTCCAGATTTCAAATGTAGACTTACAAACAGACACTTTATTAAACTTATTCCTATCTAATGAACAACATAATTTATTCATGGCCTTTGAGTTATTTTGTGCAGCACCCTTTTGCTCTGCAGTTCACTAGGAAAAATTGCTAGTTGGTTCAACATACTCAGTTTTTCTGATATTCCAAGTGTCTAATCCTGCTGATTGTAAATAAATTTTCATTCTACAAGCCCAATATGCATAATTACTGCCATTGAAAATGGTGGTCTGACAGTAGACTGACCTTCTACAAATGAACTAGTGTTAGGGATAGCAGAACTGGTGCCAAAGTTGACATTACCAGTGTTGGTATCCGTTAAAACAATTTTCAAGTTCTAGATTATGAAAACTATGAAAACCTCTCTGATACCAATTGAAAGGGACAGCGGATTAAGGATCTTAAGACTAATTTAACACTAGAGGAGGGTGAATAGTGTTTAATGGATTCTAAGACTTATATGGACTAATTTAAAAATTATGATATAAACAAATGCAAAACTTAATCACAGAATCAAACACAGATGCAGAAAGTAAATAAAAAGCAGTAAAGGAAAGAACATACCGGATTTTATGATGGTTCGGAGTTACCTACATCCAGTCTTGTGCCAAGACAAACACCTCATACAGATTTTTATTATACCAATGTCGAGATTACAATCCTCAATTTCTAAAGGCCTTGAGGTACCCACCTATCTCACGAGTCTGGGGCAAACTCTCTTGATTTACGGGACTCAAGATCACCCAACTGATTTCCAGGCATAACCACACCTTATAGAGAGACTCGATAAACTTTTGATTACAAATTGATCCTATAACTCTAAATAGCACTTTGATCTTTGAGAAAGGACAGAGAATCAAACAAGAATGATATTCTAATTTGATTCATATGAGAAGTCCGCAGAATTTCGACACGATCTTAAAAATATGAAAATTTTAGAATATGGATTTGAGGAGAAGAAGGAGTGAAGAAAAATAAGAAATTAGTTTGTTAAAAAATTAGTTTGTGAAGGCTATTTATAAAGCACCAATGGTCATAACCATTCGTGAGAGATGTAAACGAATAGACACTTCTTTTGAAAATTGAAACTTTTGAATCCAACAGCCACCATGTCGACATGGAGTATCCCATGATGTCGACATCCCTAGTTAAAAAACAATGTAAAATTTGTTTTAAAAATGAAGTTTAAAACAAGAGTTTATTTTAAAACAAAAACATATAATATTTTTAAGGTTAAAACATATTTTTTTGAAAATCATTTGAAAATGTAGTTTTAAGGCTAAAATATTTTGATAAACATTTTCAAAAATCATTTTGAAAAACCATTTTGAAGTTGTTTTGCAAGCTTCTTCCTGCAGAATATCTCATCACATTAGGACTCGAGAACTTGTACAAAACCAGGATGTTCGTGGGTTTGTAAGCCACTTGTCGTAGGTTTGTAAGCTACTTGTCATGGATTTGTAAGCCGCTAAGAAGGTAGAAATTGGTTCCATCCCAATGAAATTCGAAATGAAGATTTCCATGCTATTATGAAGTTTTAACAAAAACTAGACACATGTCTTAAATCTTGATTTTGATACTTTAAAGTCTTCAATCTTGAATCTTGAGTGTTTATACTGATCAGTCTTCAGTAATCAGTACCTGCATATATATATATATATATTGAAAATTGGTAAGATCTATATATATATATATATATATATATATCTCCTGCATATACATATTTATCTAGCCAACAGTGTTAGTATATATTTTATAATAAGATAAGTTAAAAAGGTTGTTGTCATCAAAACCAACATCTCAGTTTCTAACATTTATATGCAGCGTATTCTACTACATATAAATATTTTGAAGGATCCTTATGAGATGGAAAATCTCTAACATCTCTTGAGTTATTGCACGCATGTTATACACTGGATAGGAGATGTGAAATCCCGTAAACATCTCTGATGCTATTATACTCATGTTATATGCGATATTGATTAGACTTACATAAGGATATTTTAGTCCTGGCTCGAATGTTTTTGTCTTTTCATTACGCTCGGGTCAGTCTTGAGTTTTTCAGCTTATTGAAGATTTATTCTGGAGGACGAAAATGAAGATTTGGTATTACTATTACTATTACTATTCCTGCATCATGTTTTCTGTTGCATTACTTTATTTATCCCGGATGTATATATACAACTCTGATAAATGTTGTATTGAATATAATCAAACGTATAATAGAAACAGCTTCATGAACTGTTTACTTGATTATTATATTTTGTCATTCTGCTACGAGATCATGTGTCTGTTTTCTTCTTCTTTTCTTATTTTTCTTAATTAACCCCATTGATTATCTATGTTCTGGATTTTTTATGTTTGACATGTGTGGATTATTATCGATTTAACCTTCCATAATATGGGTCATCGCAGTCAGTATCAGAGCTTTGGTTTAGCGATAACCTTAGCGTTGTGGGGTAACCCATTAGAGATAGGGTCATTTGTACCCTAGAATGGGTTTGAGTTTTATATATATATATATATATATATATATATATATATATATATATGAGTGCATATTTTTTAGTGAATATAAAAATTGTTTTATATTTTGTTGGTTGATTTGTTAAGTGGCTTATGGATTCCGGTCAACATGAGTAATTAACGTTATTGGTAAGGATCTCTAAACACTTAAACAGAGCAATTCGACATAGTATTGTTTTGAAATTAGGTAAATGAAATAATTTTACCCTGATTATATTTTATTTGTAAAGAAATAATTTTTCAGAAATTATTACGGTATATATAGAGCATTTGGTGGTAAGGAATGATAATGTTGATTATTATAATTAAATGGTTGTTGTGCCTTAATAAAAGACGTTTATTATAAAATAAACGATGATAAAACATTTGTAAAATGTTTTAAGAAAGTGAAAATTTGAAAATATAATTTATAAATGTGACTTATAAATTAAAATGGATTTAAATTGGGAAGTTTTGAATCTAAGTCCAAGAGATTTTGAAATGTGTTCCAAAGTGTTTTGGAAATTATAATGATATTATTATTTTGGAAGTGAGTTTTTTGAATAAAAATGGTTTTTTCAAAAGAAATAAAAGCAATGAACTCACTTCGGTCGCTGAAAAATAATTACGATGATGATTGCGGCATCATCGGTGTTCATTTTCGAGTCTCTAAGTGATTGATTGCTACCGTAATAATTTGTTAATGGAGTCTTGTTTTGATAAACAAGTTTTTGAATTTAGGAAATTAAAAAAATTATTTGATACAAAAGTGATATATATATATATATATATATAAGATTTCAAATTGATTTGAAATTAAACCAGCTATTAGATTCTGTAATTTGCTATCTAAATGGTGTGAAATAAATAAAGATAAGTTCTAAACTTATAAATTTGAGAAATGATATAGATAAGAAAAGAAATTGTGAAATTGAGATAAGAGGTTAAATTTAACTTAAGAAAAGTTTAATGAAGAGATTGAGGTAGCAAAACAAATTAGTAAAGTGAACAAATTAAGTAAATTAAATTGAATTAATAAAGTGAAATTTTAAAATTTAGCCTAAGTGAGGATAAATAAAATAAATTTTAAAATGGAATTTATTGAGATTTGAAATAATTAATGAAATGGGATAAGTGAACTAACTAATTTAATTAGTGAGTGAATATCGTTTGCGATATGGTTGATAAAATTCAATATTTTAAATTGGGAGATAAACTGGGTTAAATGGAATTGAATTTGAATTTGAATAGAAGTGGATAAAAAAACTTAAGCGGTGAAGTGGTAATAAACATAAGAACTTTTGTATAAAAATGTTTATAATTGACTTAAGAAAATTTGATGAGGAAATGCTTAAGAGATAATTGGTATTGAAAAATATTCTAAGAAATTAAGCAATGTGAATAATGCAATACGGATGATAATTGTGAATAATTGAATGGAAATGAAGTAAATGTAAACAAAGGAATTTGGTATAGCTAAGAATCAGTATAAATAAATATGTAAGTTGTATGTATATTATTTTATTCGCATAACGTATTGATCTAGATTCGAGCACAGAATTTCGAGATAATTTATATCGATCCGAGTTAGGATCATTCACTCAATTCTCGACGACGAACCCTGGATGTGGATTTTTGGTTTATTTTGTAATTCTCTATCATGGTATATTGCTATGGCTATGTAAGGAGAATGACGGTTTCTGATCAAGGAACCAAATTTGATTCCGCACTAGGTAGTCCTGTGAATAATACTAGTTCGAAAGTGAAATTGTGTGATCGAGTGAGCAATTAGATTTTGATATTGCGTACGGATGGTATATGTACATCGTACGGGTTTAAGTAAAGCAAATATTGAAAATTTAAAATGTAAAATATAAAATGATTTAAACTATATGATTGGATATCATTGGTAAATAAGATCCAGGTATTTAAAATTAAGAAAATTTTGGATTGCCCAAGAAAAATGTACATGTTTATTTTGTCATTTGATTTGATGGCTTTATGATTAAGCCACTTAGTTTTTGTTTTCTTTTGTTGGTTTGGGGCCAATAGTAGTATCTTGTAGTTGTTCTGATCTAGCCGTGCAAAGGATACGCTGACAATTATTATTTTTGAAAATTTAAGGAGTTACAAAATTTCTAAGAAAATTTTTAATAACTAAAATTTGGTTTTGGGATATAATTTGAAATGATTAAGCAAATATTATTGTTTGAAATATATGGATAAATTTGGAAATTAGTAAAAGTGATAATGTGGTTTCAACAAATTCATTTTGGGAAGTTGTTTCAACTAATTTGTTTTGGAAAAGTTAATGGGGTTTGGGCCATTCTTCTTCCCATGGCAATTTCCGGGATGAAATTCTTTTAAGGGGGAGGAATGTAATGACCTAGAATTTTTTATTATTTATAAATTTTTATTTAATTGATTTTAAATATTCAAAAGTAAATTTTTTCGATTTAATAAGTTAAAATTCAAATATAATAATTTATTGATAATTTAATTGTCGAATTAAATAATTGAAATCATGAAAATAATTTAAATCTGAGATTTTTATTCGAAAAAAATAGTTTAAAGGCTTATCAAATTTATATTCATAAGAATGAAGGTAATAGAAATTTTAAATTTTAATTTAAAAGTGATTTTCTCGATTTTAAAAGTAAGTTGTTTAAATTAACATATAAAAATAGCCTTCTAGGGCACAGCCTCGAAATTCGACGAAACTAGTTCCATTGGATTCTTAATAGTGTATTATTATTGAGTTTAAAATTTTGTAGTGTTTGGGGTTACCGTTTGGTCATACAAGATAATAACGCATTGAATTTAATATCGAAAAATTCAATATAATAATTAGGTTCAAAAAGCTATCTTCTTCATACGATCAAATTTAGACTCGAAACTTATTCCATTGCGTTCAGAATAGGGTTATAACATTATGAATGCCAGGCGGTATGCCTCGGTAGGAGTTTAAAATTTTAAGCTGCTTTTAAACAAGATATTTGAGATTAAATAATATTCTAAATTGTTTTAAGTCAATCACAGTCATATATTCTATCACATCAGCCACCCTATGATGTGATCGTGCCAATTACTTATTCAAAATGCTTCTTTCTTTTCTTTTTTATATAACAGCAGAGTCAGGAACAATGAAAAAAATGGAAGTTTAAAAAAAATTAATTCTCTTAAAATACTTCATGGAAAATTAGAAATCGTAGTTTTTCACGAGCTTCATCGTAGTTTTTCACGAGCTTCGATCTGATAGTAGTACTGGGGGTTGCGGCTTCAATTCCTAGGGATAGACTGTAATGGCCGTGCGAATACGAGTTAAGGCTTGGGTTTTGTGAAGCTATAGACTTCGATATGAGCATCGGAGATTGGAAATGAGTTCATCATCGAAAAACGCATCTCCAGCCACGTTTTGGTGGCGTGCGTGTACATGTTCGAACGCGACCTGATGGTATTTCGCATCACAATGGTGGTCCCTTTCTGAACTGTTTTCTCAAACGAGGTGTGGTGGTGTGCGATCGAGAGAGGACGGCGAAGCGAGTTTGTGGTTGGTCGCAGATCGATGGACAGTGGCGTTAGTTGTTCGTGCACGTGCACGGTTGGGTGAGCGTGCATTTGGATTTAGAGGGGAAAGTAGAACTTTGGTTTGGGGAAGAAGAACATGTGGGTTGAACATAGTCACGTGTTGGGCGAGATTCTCTTTTATGGGTATGGGTTTGTAAAATATAATTAGAGTTAATTTAATTATAATTAATCGATGAACTTAAAAATTAAATATCTCTCTTATATGAGATCCGATTGGGACGAGAGTTTTTGCGTTGCGATCGTGATGATGAGAGCTTCACAATGAAACATGTTTGGATGGATTAGGAGACAGTCAACATTTGGGCTAAAATCTGACTTTGTTCGGCACTGGTTCCAAACTGGAACGTCTCGGCGACAGCAGGAATAAAGGTGAGTGTTTTATAATGCTCATAAGTACTAGAATATTTTATGCTAGTTAAATATGAAATTATAAAGTGATATGAATTTATTGATTGTTGTTTGATGAATTATTCTCTAAATTGTCATTTGAATTAACTGTTAAAAATCAAAATTGACAGTTAGATTTGAAATTGGAATTGAATTGCCAGTAAAATACCCGATGTTAATAACTATGAAATTTTTGTGAATTATATTTTCTGTTTGTATGATAGATTGTGATGGATGTCATTGTTTGATATTTGGATGATTGAATGTTTATTTATTTGATATATATCCTGTTATCACCTGGTAAATTATTTACAGTGTATAAAACTCTAAATTGAATTATTTCGAATAAATTAAGAAATAGGTTGAAATGATATGCCTATGACATTTATTTTGGATTGAAATGATACATATCCATCCCTGAAATTAAATTGGAATAGCTGATCACTTGGTCATAGAATATAAAGTTATATACGGGCACTAGATTGGTTAAATTAAAGGATTTTAAAATTTTTGATTTGAAATTTATTTAAATGGTTTTGATTTAAGGAAATAAAAATCAAATTTATGGAAATCGAATTATCACTGGTACAAAACAGATCAGCTGCTTCGCCTCATTTGTGTCGGTTGTCCATAAAACCGACACAAATAGTGTAATTTGTGTCGATTGTTCATTAACAACCGAAACTATTGACTTATGGGGTAAGAAGAAAATGTTAAAAATGTAATTTGCATCTGTTGTTCTTAAGAAACCGACACAATTGAAGGGAAGCAATAGATCTATTTGTGTCGGTTGTTTGAACAACCGACACAACTAAATACAATAGCATCGGTTGTCCAAAAACCGACACAATAGGCACAGTACTTTCCCCCCAAATCCATTTCAGCCGCCCCCTCTTTTCCCGCGTACGCTAAATTTTAGAGGTAAAATTTGCGTACCCGCCCCGAACAAGTTAGAGGTAAAATTAGCCGTCTTATCTTCTTTTCTTCTTCGTTCGTTTATTCCTTTTCTCTCTATCCGCGCGCGAACGCTAATATTGAATTTTATTCCTTCTCTCCACCCATTGTACTGCCATTCTCTCTACCTGCCGATTGTCGAAGACTTCTGATAGTTTCTCTATACCCGTCGATTGTACTGCTCAATAGTTCATCCTGCGTGATTCTTCGGTAAGTGAATATTTTATTTTATCAGTATATACGATAAATAGATTAAGTTTGAGTAATACGATTTCATATTCAACCTTTGCCTATAGAATCTTTACTCTGGTTGCTAGTTACAATTTTTCACTGTGGTCATGGTGAATGATGAATAACTCAAGCTAAGACCTCTGCCAATAACTCAAGCTAGATATTTCACCACCTATGGTAGTGGTCGTTGGCTATTTTTGGCATTTACACAATTACATATCTAATAAATTATGTAATTTCCATTTTATATAACTTTACTAGAGATAAATTATTTATCTTTGACAATTGTGAAAATAAAATATAATGAAATATCGCTCGCTATAAAAAGCAAACTCACTATATTAGCATAGACATAATATGTTTTAGTTTCTAATTCATGAGTAACATCCCTGTTATATCCGGCCTTTTAATTTCCTTTGGTATATGAAGTTTCACGCCTAAAACATTGCGCATCCTAATGATATTTTAACAAAATGATAGGAAAAAACCATCATTAGATGTGTTTTAGTGTGTGTGTAATATTGGTCTGGTTTAATTAATTATTATGTATGATAATTCTTTTGATACATGTGCAATAATTCAAAAAAAAAATTTGTCGTTTTCCATGCCAAGTGCCAAGGTTTTGCAAATTTTTTGCACCTTTGTGTGCAGTGCACTTTGAATAATGTTGATGCATGCTATAGTTTAAACCTATTTCTAGGCAGAAATTAACATTGGCAACTAGATGTTTGTGTTAAAGTTGATTTGCTTGCCATTATGGCTACAAGGTGGATTAGACACGGTAGATTAAGGCAATAATTCATGTGATTCAATTTTGTAGTTGGATCTTAAATTTCTTATCTGTATTTGATCTGCTAGATTTATAATTGGATCTAATCCTATCTAGAATTTTTTGGATTTGATAAGGTCATATATTAGTTATTGTTTGTAGTTAAATTTGCCAAATTGATACTCTTACAGACCTTTTGTTTGAAAATCATCAATTATGTGTCAGGTCTTTTTCCCTTAAACATATTAAAGCGGCATCTTTTTGTTTCCTTGTTAAAGCGGCATCTTTTTGTTTCCTTGTTCGATTTATTCAGAATTTAGGTTAAGAAAAACATTTAAACTCACTCTCCTCTTGGATTGTGTTTATTTAACTTGTTCGTTGTTGAGTGTTGATGCATTTTTTTCCGTTGGAGTTCGATAAACCAAATAATTCTAAGAACTCTTTGACATGTTTATTAGGCTACTAGCAACAGGAGTTCTGCATCCTGTAGCACATTTAAACTCTACTGGAGGTTTCTTAAGTACATGATTCAGTGTAATTATTATTATATTTAAATGAAGGCTGAACGTCTTGTGTCAGTAGTGTTCTTCTTCAAGATTAGTTAGAACTAACTGCTCTTTTATATCAAATACTAATTTATCTACTAGTTTGGTTATGTGTGTTAAATTTCTTTTTAGAGTAGTGCATGCAGTGTTTTGGCTTATTTTTCCATTCCTAAACTCATTGAACGTGGAGAGATACCTTTCTCAGGTTTTCTTTTTAATTACATACATATCAATACTTTTTCCAACTTTTCTGGTATTATTTTTTGTGTGCCTGAGTGGCTAGCTAGAGTTTTGAATGATAACATGTAACTGCATATAAACGATCGTTTAACTGGGTAAAAAGTCATGTTCTGGGTCCCAGGTAATTATCACTCTTTGTTGAAAAAAGTTAAGTGATACTTGTATTTTTTATCAAACTGTCTCAATATTGGGTCAAGAGTATCCTTATATTTTGTAAATGAAATGATTCATGGCTTTGAAATGTAACTCTGATCTGGTTCTGTTCAAATAATATAAATGCTAGGCGCCAGGACAATTTCAAGTTTACAATAAAAAATCTGGTTGAGGTGGGGAACTGAGCGTCACCTGCTGATCGTAGGTGGGGGTTGTGATGCCTTTGATTCTCAGTGATTGATACTACGACTTGTGGCGTTGGAGTTGCAATGGGTTGTCAGTGTAATGTAGACCACTATTCCAATGGATCTCTAAGTGTCACTTGAGTTTTGCTATGTGATAATGGATCTGAAACGTGCTTGGAAGCACGTACTGCTGTTGATAATCTGTAGTTTTTTTTTCTCTTCGGGTCTGAGTGCTTAGAATATGGAGTTGTGCTTCTGGCTGATGTTTGCCAATTTATGTCAGATGATAAAGATGAAAATATTGAATCTTTGGAGGTAAGAAGGTGTGTGGTTCTGGATGCTGATGACAGTGGTTGCTTTGAGTTTCTTTCTTTCTTGGAACTATTATTACTGAAATGGTGCACAGCGGACCAGGGACGGAGCCAGGATTTCAAATCACCAAGGGCTATGTAATATTACTCTTCGATCAAATATGTAGGATAGTAGGAAATTTGGCTGAATACGAATATAAAAAAAAAACTAATAGGCTAAAATTAGAAGTGAAATAACAGTCAGAAATTAAATATGTATCGTCACTTCAGTCATTTCCTCGTCATCACTTCAGTCAGACTTCTTTATTAGGAAAAAAAAGTTGATAAACGATATAGTTCATCACAGAGAAGATTTAGCCTGTTTTGACAAATGAAAGAGTTAAGGGTAATGGGCTTTGCATTGCTGGAATGAGATATATTAGTAATATAAAATATTTCAAAGATTCACCCGGGCTGTAGCCAGGTTGCATTGGCCATGGATCCGTCCCTGCAGCGGACTGTATGATTGATTGACTTTGATGATGCTCTGGTCGGAGACGAAGATAAATAATTATATGGTGACGCATAAGAAATATAAAGTTTTGAAATTGTACCTCGTTGATGCTGAACTATAATTGGAGATGGTGGAATATGTTTTAGAATGAGTTGTTGGAAATTTACTTGTGTCGATCGAATGAATGTAAACTGAGCAAGCTTCTGATAATTTTTGAGAAATTGAGTGAGTGAAACTTTAATTCGGTAGAAAATAAAAATGTGACAGTAGAGTTTATATAGAGTTGTATGTGAGAAATAACATAAGAAGATATATCAGGAGAAACAAATTCTATTTTAACCCAATATTTACTTAGCCGCCCCAAAAATTAAAATAGTATGTAAACCGCAAAAAATAACTTAGTAATCACCTAACATTTCCAGAAATACCCTTACCATCAAGCAAAACGAGGATAAGGATGACTTATCATATAAGTGATACGATATCATTTAGTTCACCATAATTTTGTGTTATAAATACGAAAATTACTTTAACCCTTATTTCTATATTTGAGCAAATGCGTTTTTCTGTAAATTCAGAAATTGACTTATACTTAAAAAGTGATTTCAAATGCGGTACATGTAACTTTCTCCGTGGAAAGTTTGCGTTTAATAAATTGCAAAGTCAGGCAAATCACACGGCATAACCATTACAATATAATTATCACACAAAGATTTTGTTCCTTACATTCGACAAGAATGATATATGATTATATATGAGTGTACACGGATTAATTTAGTATCAAAGAAGCTAACATAACATGTGATGTACCAAACTTGTTTTCTTATTTTAGTCCACTTAAGTTTGTTTTCTTAGTATTAAAGAAACATAACATGTACATGTTCTATATATGAGTGTACACAGATTAATTTAATGCATGATAGAGGATTTAGTACACTTAAGACAACTTTTGCAACCTGCTGCTTTAATTTAAAAGTACCTTTCTCCGAAATAGAATTTTAGTTTATTGAAATTGAGAACTTTTTTTTTTGCTTATGCAGACATAAGAAACACTTATGATTTTTTTTTGCTTATGCAGTGGTCTCTAGCAATTTCACATGGATCGTAATTGGATGTATAACGTGAAACGTAGTGATGATGAGTTCTTGAACAAAATGGAAGGATTCATCAAGTGTACGTTGAATGATCAATTAACAAGAAGAGAAGAAACAATTTTTTGCCCTTGTAGACGTTGCCAGAATAGGAGGAGATTTCGTAACATAGATCAAATCAGGGATCACATAATTCGGTATGGGTTCAAGCAAAATTATACACAGTGGATATGGCATGGTGAAAGCACACTTAGTACACCTAGTTCTAGTAATCATTACACTGATGAGAGTGACCAGGAAGGTACCGTGAATAACGAGGTAAATGATGAGACTGATGAGATCGACAATGTTAATGAGATGTTTGATGATGTTCAAGAACATTTGATGGAAGAGCCAAAATTGTACGAAAAAATATTACTTGATGCTGAGAAGCCTTTGTATTCTGGTTGTGCTAAGTTTACAATATTGTCTGCTGTGCTCAAGCTTTTCAATTTAAAAGCAAAACACGGGTGGAGTGATATAAGTTTTACATCATTGTTGGAACTTTTGAAAGACATGCTACCGGAAGGTAACGAGCTTCCTACTTCTAATTACGAGGCAAAGAAAATTATGTGTCCAATTGGCATAGGATACAAAAAGATACATGCATGTCCAAATGATTGTATATTGTATCGAAATGAATATGAGAGCTTGCATGAGTCTCCTAAGTGTGGATTATCCCGTTACAAGTCGCGAGAAAATGTTCAAATGACCCAGATAAGAAATGTCCTCCAGTAAAGGTTTTATGGTATTTGCCCATTATACCAAGGTTTAAACGTTTATTTGCAAATAAAGAAAATGCAAAAAACTTAAGATGGCATGCAGACGTGAGGAAGGATGATGGATTACTAAGGCATCCAGTCGATTCTCCGTAGTGGAGAAATATCGATACCATGTATTCTAGTTTCGGCGAAGAAATAAGAAATCTCAGACTTGGTCTTTGCACAAATGGCATAAATCCATTTGGCAATCTTAGCAGTCATAGTACTTGGCCGGTTCTTTTGGTGATTTACAATCTTCCACCTTACTTGAGTATGAAACGCAAGTACATTATGTTGTCTCTTATGATTTCGGGACCACGACAACTAGGAAATGACATCGATGTTTATCTAGCTCCTCTTATTGATGATCTAAAACTTTTGTGGGATAAAGGTGTGCGCGTATTTGATGCATATAGTAGAAGTGAATTTACATTGCGCGCCATGCTTTTTTGTACCATAAATGATTTTCCCGCATATGGTAACTTGTCTGGATATAGTACAAAAGGTGCTAGAGCATGCCCAATTTGTCAAGACGACATGGCTGTTGAGCGCTTGCATTTTTGCAAGAAAAATGTGTATATGCATCATCGTAGATTTCTCCCTCTCAATCATCCTTATCGTAAAAAGAAGAAACCTTTCAATGGGGAGATAGAAAGTGGAGTTGCTCGTTTGCCATTAACAGGAAATGATGTATATGAACGAATCAAGGATATTGAAAATATATTTGGCAAAGCCTTTCCTCTTCAAGAAGGCACGTAGAAGAAAAAATCTATACTTTGGGAACTTCCATATTGGAAATATTTACAAGTTAGGCATTGTCTAGATGTAATGCATATAGAAAAAAATGTTTGTGACAGTATCATTGGAACACTCTTGAATATACCCGGTAAGACAAAAGATGGTGAGAAAGCTGGACAAGGTATGTTGAAAATGGGTATTCGAAAGGAGTTAGCACCAGTGGAGAAAGGTAAACGTATCTATTTGCCTCCTGCATGTTATACATTGTCCAAAAAAGAGAAAACTAGTTTATGCGAGTGTCTTCGTGGTGTCAAGGTTCCATCAGGTTATTCTTCGAACATTAGCAGTCGTGTATCAATGAAGGATTTGAAATTGACGGGCATGAAGTCTCATGACTGTCATGTGTTAATGCAACATTTGTTGCCTATTGCTATTCGAGGTATATTGCCTAAACATGTTAGACATGTTATTACAAAGCTTTGTATTTTTTTTTAATGAAATTTGTAGTAAGGTGATTGATCCTGATATGTTGGATGATCAACAAGCCGATGTTATTGTTACCTTGTGTCAATTTGAGATGTATTTTCCCCCTTTATTTTTTGATGTTATGGTGCATTTGGTTGTACATTTGGTAAGAGAAATCAAGATTTGCGGTCCTGTTTTTATGAGGTATATGTATCCGTTCGAAATGCACATGGGAACTTTAAAAAGAAAAACAAAGAATAGATATAGACCTAAAGCTAGTATCGTAGAAGGTACTGTAGCCGAGGAAGTTATTGAATTTGTCACTCAATACCTCACTGACGTTGAACCTATTGGACTTTGCAAGTCTCGACATGAAGGGCGACTTGACGGTCAAGGCATAATTGGGTTTAAATTGATGTCAATTGGTGATGATATGTTCACAAAGCTCACCTACTTGTTTTACAGCACCTTAGTGAGGTTCATCCTTACTTGGAAGAGCACATGACAATTCTAAAGTCTCAAAATCCTTCAAAGAACGAAAGATGGTTGACAAATGAACATAACCGCTCATTCGTCATATGGTTTAAAGATAGGGTAATGTCTCAATTGTCTCAAACAAATCATAATGTTTCCGATATAATAAAATGGTTGGCGTATGGGCCTAAATTTCAAGTTAGCTCTTATGAAGTATACGCTATTAATGGGTATGTCTTTCATACGAAGCGTCAGGATGAAAAGAGCAAAATGCAAAATAGTGGAGTAAGTGTCGTAGCATCTTCAAGAGAATTTGCTAGTGCTAAAGATAACAAACCAATAAATGCGACAATGTCATATTACAGAGTAATTGAGAATATTTGGGAACTTGAATATAAGGACTTCACGATTCCTCTATTTCAATGTAAATGGGCCGATAACCATCGTGCTGTACAAGTGGATGAACATGGATTCACACTTGTTGACTTTGATCGAGTGAGTCATGATAACGATCCACTCATCTTGGCATCTCAAGTGAAACAAGTTTTTTATGTCACCGACCCAGCTGATCATAAGTGGTCTGTTGTCCTTCCTGGAAAAAGACGCATTGTTGGGATCGACGACGTGGTAGATGAAGAAGAGTATAATCAGTTTGACGAGAATCCACCTTTTTCCATTGGCGTAAGTCTATCAAAAGAAGAAGTTGATTTAAATGCAAATTATGCACGTACTGATCACGATGAAGGGGTTTGGATAGCGGGGTAATTTTTTAACCTTCTAATACCGTCACCATTTAATTTGTTCATATGTGTACATTTATTTGGAATGTGTATATCAGCTGATTCTGATTCAGATATCAGGGAGGTATGCAAGTATTTTGGAATATAATCATATCTATATCGTCTAATGCTCTCCCCGTCTCTGGTCTCTTGTTTGTCATAGATCAATAGTCAGATATTCTCATTGCATGTACTCCGCATTCATCGTAATTTTCTTTTCTCTGTACTCATTACATTTACATTTAATTTATTTAATTCCAAGGAAGTTTATGTTTTGTAAATATAGGCTGCCTTGAGATTTTTTTATCTTGATGACCACATAATGTTCTGCATTTGGATGTTTGTGTGTGTATGGATTACATATATTAAGGAGGTATGCATAACCTTTTGAGATATTAAGGAGATATTATTATACTAATTCCAACAAGACCTCACTGTTTCAGGGATAGCTAGTCCAACAAGATCTCTTGCCTTACCCTCAACCCTGTATTGCTACACGGATGATATATATCAAACTGTTATTCCCATCACACTGTAACATTAATTTTGAACTGAACACTTTTCATTTATATATAATGTAAAGCGACACTCGATAAATAAGTGCATTTATTGGTTTGTGTTAGTGTTTGTCTGTCTGAAAGGATGTTATGTATGGAAGGATGTTATGTTGTAGATGAGCACAGTCTGTCTGAAATGTAACAGTGGTAT
This sequence comes from Allium cepa, assembly GCA_030765085.1. NCBI lineage: Eukaryota > Viridiplantae > Streptophyta > Magnoliopsida > Asparagales > Amaryllidaceae > Allium > Allium cepa. Next base: position 381,454,786 of record CM060932.1, read on the forward strand.
AGTGGGGTAGTTAGTGTCAATGTGCAAGTGAGTGGAAGTGGTGGTGAGGCACTGTGCAGAGACTATGTCAGCAGTAAGGTGGAGAGAAAGAAACTTATTTGTATTTGAACTGAAGCAATTACAGTTTCGATTTGAACTTGAGAATTACAAGGGTAGTAGTGATATCAGTTTAGGTGAATTTCTGAAACTCTTAGTGGTCGGAGATGAGATGGAGGAGTGGCTAATCTATTGATGGTTTTGGTTGTGTGCTGTTATACTGGTGGCATTGTTTGTGACATAGTTACATTTTATTTTCTTGATATGTAGATGGTGATGCTGTCTTGATGCTTCAAAATACCTGCCAGCAAAATGATATGTTTTTGCAAATAGTTTTCAAAGTAATTCGTATAAATGATTCATTTTAGAAAGTGGCTTCAAGTGAAGATAAAAAAATATCCTTGATACTGTCTTATTTATTGACTTTTGTGAGGCCTATTAAACCTTCGTTTTCCATTTTAAATTTGAACTGTGGTTGCATGTAGTTGTGTCTTCCAGCGCGTGTGTGTCGGTGTGCGTCTATATGTGTGTGTGTGTGTATGTGTATGATCGCTACACCTCATTCTTGTTGCATGTCTAATCCTAGAATTTCAACACATGTTTCAATTTAAACGATATAACAGTTCTATACGCGTGTATGAATTTGAGAACAACCTGTCCAGTACTGCAATCACCAGAGGTGCACGAAAATCTGCCGGTGGAGTTCCACGAACACTGTCTACGGGCCCAAAATCGACCGGTCCAGCCGTTTGGCGCATAAATTAGCTGAGACCATTGTCCATAGTCGAGTTGGAAACCTGTGGTAGATAGCCAAGGGAAGTTTCCTCCTGATAATGTAGCCGGCCATATCGTAAATGGACAGTTGTTTCTTAGCTGGAACTGAGTTCCGGAGGCAGCTGAAGTACATAACCACATATTTTACACATATACACGTATTTGCCTGTCACCACCTTCACCTGATCGGCCGTAACCACCGCCATCTCAAGATTGAGCTTCCTACGACCATCACCTTGCTTCCATTGTCAGGCCGAGACCATGCATCCCACTACCGAGCCCTGTCTTTACAAAATACATCACCAAGCCTAGCCTGGCCGAGCATATACATTTGGGGTTATGGCCTAGCTTGTTATCTGTGGCCGAGCCTATGTGATACTTGGCTAACCCATTCATGTTTTATCTTATAAATAAATTTTGTGAAAATTATTTTGACTTATTTTTCTGGCTAACCTCATGCCATCCCCAATGCTGCACTCTGTATATTTTGTTTTATTTTTGAGTTAAACTTTCCTTATGTGTTTTGTATAGATTTTATTTTGTGTATTTTAAATTTGTTCTGGTGTTGAGTTAAAGATTTTCATGTGTTTACATAAATCTTATTTTGTGTATATTCAGTTTTTGTTGAGTTAAAATTTTTGCTTGTGGTCTTATAAATCTGGTTTCTGTGTATTTTTTGTGTGTTTTCGCTAGCTATTTTGTTCTATTTCCTGTGTTTTATAAAGTATATTTGTGTAATGAATTCATTGTGTTGAGTTAAAAACTTTTCAGGTGTTTGTATGTATTTTACTTTGTGTTTATTTTGTGTTGAAAAAAAAATCAGAAAAGATTTTTATGTGTTTATATATACTTCATTTCTGTGAAACTTTTTTTTAATTACATTTATTTAGTTTTCTTTTCATAACTTTATTTCTGTACATTCTACTGTATTTGGGTTGAGTCAAATATTTACCTATGTTTATGTTTTGATAAGATCTGGGTTGAAACTCTCCTTCCACTTGAGCTCGTCCATGAATTATCGTGCTTATTCATGTTGCTTTGTTTTGTTGAATCATCTTCTCTAGCCAAAGAAAGTGAGTTTATCACCTCGATAAACACACTTATATTTTGTGAATTAATGCCACTTGAATTGTATAGATATGTATGTTATAATAGTAATTCATCTATGCTTATGATATGTTATCACATGATGTTATACCCATCGTGATTAGATACCATGTTATATTGTTCTGTACATTTATTTTCTGCTCTCACACTGCAAGTTCCCTCACTATAGGTTGAAACCGCATAAAAAAATTACACAAAAGAAACGGCTAAGTAGACATGAAAATTTATTGGTCGAATGAACTAGTTATGTGTAGCTTTCTCAGATATGTGCATTTATTGGCCGGTTGCTTGCTTTGAAATTTAAGCAACCATGTATGTTTTGCTTAAGTGGTTAAATCATGAGCTTATAGAACGCATGTAAAATATACATGGTGATATTTAAGTTATTATTCGTTTGTTGAAATATTTTATAACTTTCGGGTGCACATCTGTGATACAGGAATAATGGAAATGCAACTATATGAACACACTGAAGAGCAAAACACTTCCGCTACCGCTTCAGAACCGTCATCTAAGAGGAGGCAAAGAGGTCCAATAACTGGAAAGAAATACAGAACATCCGAGCCAAAGTTCATTGAGTGGTGTGATAATGGCAAACCTACTGGAAAATGGATGAAGTCTTTTAAGGCGTACGTAGGCGATACAGCTAGATCTAGAATTGATATCAATATCAAGAATTGGGCTAGCGTTAGTCATGGGCTTAAGGATACCATCTGGGAAGACATTAAGGTATTATAAATTCATTTGTTTGCTTATTAAATTGTCAGTTGAATCCTTTGTGTTTGGAGTCATGAACCGCTTTCATTATTTATCAAATTCATTTTTACTGCTTTGACGTTGTTTATTTTTTATTTTTCATTACCTCAGGTCGAGTATCACATCGACGAAAAAATGAAAAATAATGTGTTAAAAAATGTTTGTGGAGCATGGAAGGGTTTCAAAACAAAATTGGTTAGTGGTTGGATTACGAAGACTAGAGAGCTTCCAGCAAACTATAAAGAGCCATACGAATGTTATGATGGGGTTACAAAAACACAATGGGAAACATTTAAGAAGTATTGTGAAACCGAGGAGTTTAAGGTATGCTTTTTTTATGCCATATCCACAAGTCACACGCTATTTCTTTCATTTTACAACTCACCAGCTTCGTCAGAGCAATTGAATATTTCACAAAATGAAACGTGCAGTTTCTTATAACAAAAATGAAAACTGCAGTTTCTTATAATCATATGTTATTGGCATATTTCTATTTCCACATTTGAGCAGAAATTTATGTCTCATCTGTATGCTGTTTATGTTGAATATGTATAGTGTAGTTACATAATCCAGTTTTGTTTATTTCTTACACACATTATAAATGATCACTATAAATATACAAATTCATTTTTGTACCATCAGTGTAATTTTGGGGGAGATTCAAATTGTAGCATTAATTATTTGTAGTAGAAATACATGGGTACAGATTTTAAAATTTGCAACTTGCATTTTTGTTCTTAATAATTCAATACTGTCCTATTCCTAATATGTTTTCATTTTTTTATTGTAACCTTCACATACCACTGATGTCTGCATTGTACTAATTACATGAATATAATTGCGCATTTCTTGTTACAGTGCACTTTATAAGAGAGCAATATTATAATAGTTCGTATACATTTGTGTACATAGAGAAATAGTATACATAGAGAAATAGTACAGACATTTGTGCAAATTGCAACTGTTCTGTGGCTTGTGCTATTCTGTTTTTCTGAATTTTGCAATGTCATAAAACAACAAATAAGTGAGAAGGTTAGGAAGAGTCAGGCATGCAATGAGCATCCTCACTATTTAGGACAAGCTGGATATGCAGGGAAGAAGGCTAAATGGATAATTGAAGGCCATAGTTCCTCGACCATATTGCCAGGTGGACCTATTTTGGATCGGAGTATTGATTGGATTTTGGCACGATCAAAAAAAGGAGCCGATGGAAATTATGTCATCCCTAATGAGAAAACTAAGATGGTTGCAGATAAAATGGTACGACTAGTTTCCATGTGTTTTATCGCTTTACATGTTTTAAACTGAAAACACACACGACCCAGCATTCTTTATTATTATATAAAATATGACACGTAATATGATATCATTTCAGCAAACGTGTGGTGCTAACATTTCAGTAAAAAACATGATACTATAGCACTATTTTAATTTTTTAATCTTCATATGATAGTGAAAAGCATGTCACCTTATGTTTTAGCTTTTTTTTGTTGACAGAATGATTGGAGAGGAAAAGCCGTTGAAGGGTCATGGGTTCCAGATAGGTATGATGATGTCTTGAGTCGTGGTCTTGAAAAAAAAGAGCATCCAGGTCGAGTTAGAGGGATTGGTGGGACGGTTGGTATAAAAAACGTATTTGGGGATGTAGAGAAAAGGAAAGGTCGAAGTGGTGTAATATCAGCTGATGAGCTGCATGTTATCACTCAGGAAATAGAGGCTAAAGTGAGCCAAAAATTGAGACAAGAGATGAGTACAATGGTTCAAGAGCAGATTGCAAACATTTTGAACACGATGAATTTGCCCAAGGAGGTGGAGATCGGCACACCATTAACTGATCATCGTAGTAGTTGTCAATCAACGCACCCGAACAAATTACGATATGCAAACAAAACTCAAGAGACGGATCCCTTTGCAGACTTGCAGGTAAACAATTCATAGTTGAATTTATAAACGTATACGATTTTATGTATTTGACAAGTGCTAAGTGAAAAATGTTGGTTTTGTACTTTGCCATTCTAGAAACCGATTAAATGTCGTTTGGCCGTGAATATGGACTCCAAAATTGTTGTAGTGGGTCATGGCATGGTACATCCCGCTTCAAGGTCCGGAGATCAATGTCATAATCAACAAATCTTGGTCGATCATGTAAAAGTTGGAATTGATGCAGTGGAGTCTAGTCATGAAGGAACCTCACTTCCTGTTCCAACTAAACATCACAACACCATAGGAGAAGCGGTTGGGAGTTTTGTTCAATGGCCTAAAAGCCTTGTGCTTTTAAGAGATAATGATACGGTAATGAATGCATTTTTCTTCCTTAATTTAGCTTGCTAAACTCCTCTATTTCATATTAGAACATATTAAAGAAGTAAAATTTCTTCATACTAGAACTTATTATAGATAATTTAGCTATTTATAAACTTATCGGAAAGTTGTTAACATATGAAGTTGAATTCTTAGCATTCGTCTATTCTTTTAACAACATCATTTCAAACATCTACTTAAAATTTTGAATTAGGTACCTACATCTCAACCAAACAAGGATTTGTTTGAAAATAGTAATGACAAGGTCATGAATACAATGTCAGATGAGTCTGCAAAACGCAAATCAATCGTGGATGAAGAGATTCTCAAAACTTTAACGAGCGAGTGCAGATATTTCCATGACCTAGTACTTCAAATGTTATCCAATGATAGTGCCATCAATGCAATTCAAGTGAATAAGGATTTATTCACATACGATGAGGACTTTGAAATTCATATCACGATGGACGACATTATCCAATTCCTTAGTATGACATGGTTGAATGCATCATGGTTTCAACTTTACATCATGTGAGTATTTTTTCCTTAGCAATTTTTTTATATATAACCATCTTAGTTCTTTGATGAATAGTCAAATTTTAAAAAACTAATAATATATGTTTAAATTTGTTTAGGTGCTTAAATCATATGTGCAATGATCTCAAAGTGGAGACCATTGGGTTTATGTGTCCCAAAAAGCTTTCGCAAGTGCGAAAACATCCAGATGTGACAAATACATATTTGTCGAACACATGGAAAGCATTGCAATCTAAAAGCTTACTTTTAGCCCCACGGTACGAAGGGTATGAACATTAAACTTTTAGTAACTAGTTTACAAATTTGATGCCAATTTTAACTAACTGTAAATCTTGTAACGCAGGAAACATTGTATACTGCTTGTTTTCCGTGTAGAAATGAATGAGATTTATGTTTTTGATCCTCAGGCCGAACGCAAACATAAACTTGAAATTAAACCGCAAGTGAGCACGTAAGTTGTATATATTTGCTCTCTTATATGAAGTTAGTATATGTGGTAAAATTAAAAATTTATACATGAAATTAGTGTATGTAAATGCGGGTGCCGGAGTAGTTATTATTTAACATTTTATTGCATGTGTAGGGCCTTCAAAATTTACAAGGCATTCGGTGGCAAGTCTCGAGGAAGTACCTTGAAATGGAAGCATGTTAAGGTGATTTGATTTTCAAACAAAAAATAAAATAAAATAAATACTATGTATTGTTTGGCATATGAATTCATTTTAAACTAACTATTAAGTTATCTTGTAATATTGTTGTAGTGTCCTCAACAATTAGGAGCAACTGACTGTATATATTATGTGATGAGGTATATGCACGACATAGTGAAAAACCACAATCAAAGCATCGATTTACAAAAGGTACTACTTTAGTTTTTTTCCTTCATATTATACATTAGCTACATTATAGGTATATTTCGATCATATCATTGCTGCAATGCTAGTTAGAAGAAATCAAATGCCAAGTCTTTATTTACTGTTCAGTTCATGTATTTGAAGGGGAAAAAATAAACCGAGAAAATGTGTAGTGATGCACCAAGTCGTTGTTTTAGTTTGACCCGTCATATTAGAAGTTAAACTTATAAATCCAGCTGATTCAAAGAAGTAAACTATTTTAAAGTGAGGGAGCATTAACGCTTTTGGATTCCAAACTTTCAGCCATACAGTGAATAGTTATTATTGCTAAAAAAAATGAAAGCAATTTTTTTTCTTTTTTGTTTTAAAACAAATGATTTACACGTGGAAAAGAAAATGAAAATGAAAATAAACTCCGGCAGAAAGCAAAGCTATGGAAAGAAGTGTCTGATGTTGTGTTTTGTAGTTTGTGTAGAAGAGGGATGGAAGGTGAACAGTGGTCGGTAGGCGATTTTGATTGTGATGGAGATGGTTCGGGTTTGTGAAGTGAGGTTGAATTAGTGGGTTCGCGGTTGTGGGTTGTAGGAGGTGGGCGATGATGGAAATTGAAGTTGAGGTGATGGTTGTTTGAAGTTGATGGTGTTGCTTGATGAGGAAGGAGGCAGGTAATCGGAGGCAGTGGGAGGGAGTGGCGATGTTTGCTGTGAGTGGTTTGGTTTTGGTTTGGGTTGTGGGTTGGAAGTGGTTGAAGATCTGGTCACGTGGTCGTGGTGATGGGTTTCTGGTCGTGATTGAGGGAGGTGAGTTATTCCAGGCAGTTTGGGGAAGTTGAGGTGTTGAAGTGTGCAGTTTTGGTTGGATGAAGAGGGAGATGAAATGTAACTGAGAATGGTGAACAAAGAAAGGCACAAATGAGGAAGTACAACAATCAAATGCCTCAATTGCATGTAGAAGTGAACTCAAATGATGGACAGTGAGAATGTAGCAGGTTAATAGTTGCAATTGTAGTTGTCGAAGAGGAAGTAGGGAGAAGGCATAAAAAAGATAAGTGTTGGAAGAATTTAGATTCAGGTGCAATAAGGGATTCAACTACCAACTGGTCTCTCTATTGGTAGTAAGATGTATAATAATTTAGACATTTGTATTGCTTGCAAATCTTTTGGACACAGACCTGCTGATTGCAAATGTAGCCTAATTGTTAATGATAATGTTGAAAATGATAAATCTGAAGTGGTTGAGGTCAAGAAAGGTGATAACGAGTCAAGTAAGGTAGAGAGAGGGAAGTTTAAAGTTATAAATAAGCAGAAGTGGCAGAAAATTGCTGGAAACAAGAACAAAGTGATATCTCTAAAACAATTAAGCATGGAAAAGTGGTGGAATGTAATATGATAGCTGCTACTTCCAATGGAGGGAGGTTGGGTTACTGGTTGGTCGCAGATGTAAGTTGTTTACAGTTGAACTGGTGGAGATGTTGCTGTGGGTGGCAGAATTTGAATATGGGGTTAAGTGAAGTGGATGTTTTTGTGATGAAGCTTGAACAGTTTAGGTGAAGTGTATGATTGAACATGTGGGTATGCTGGAGATGATTGGTGGTTCGGAGGTAGTGTTGTTTGATTATGGCAGTGGAGGTGTGATGTTTGCAGTTTCTTATGGTTTGGGGAGGAACAGGCAAGGGTTTTTTTTGTGATGAAGTGATGTAGGGTTGTTGAAGTAATGGCAGAAGTGGTGAAGACTAGAGGAGGTTTGGTTGAAACTGCAGAGGTGATGCAATATGTTGGGGAGCTGGTGAGCAGGATGGTTGGAGATGTAGGACTGTTGACTGAAGTTGGTCTGGGATTGTTGAGGATGGGGTTTGGGGATGCATTGTACATGTGGTTGATGATCTAATGCGGACAGTGATGAAGTATGTTGTATATTTGTAGTGGTTTGTATGGAGAAGTTTGTGATGTTAGTTGCCGGTGTGAGTTGACAGGAAGAGGTGATGTTGAGAGGTATGTATGTGTTATATGGTTGGTTGTTTTGCTTGTAAGTTTGCAAGTGGTGAGGTGTACTGAGTTGAAGTTGTATGGTATGAAGCAGGTCAGTGGTGAGATGGGTTAGAAGTTGATATGGAAATGATTGCTGAAAGTCAGAGAAATCAGTTGAAGTGGGAATGGTGCATAGAGGTGCAACAGTGCACTGATATGGTTTTGTGAATTGTGGCTTTCTGAAGTTGTGAACCGTGAAGTTGTTACAGAAGTAAACTACCGAGGGTAAATCACAGAGTTTAACTACAGAAATTTAATAATGGATTGAATATCATAAATACACAAAACCAGTTAAATACCATCGATTGAATCAGTGGCGGTGTAACAGTTTGTCAACTAATGTGTAGATTGATAACTAAAAATATTCTGAGAACTTTCTTCAAAGAAATCTTAAAAAAATTAAATAAAATTTGACTGTTTATAACTAGAAGAAAATGAAACACAAAAATAACTAGCAACTATATTTTCACAAATATAGTTTACAATATGAGATGGTGTTAGCTTGAGCGAGCTAAAGTGTACAAACAACGTACAACATTAAAAAGTTTATATCAACAAAATAATATAAAATAAATAAAGAGCTTGTGAGTTGTATTGATCAGCAATTTCAAAGTAAAAATTCTAAAGAAACATACAGTTGTATAGTGTTGATATCTTGATTTCTGGCTATGCTAGTAGAATCAAAAGTATAAATGAAAAACTATCTTTTAATCTCCATCATCTCTTGTTTAGAATTTACCTGTTCTAACTCGCCATTCACCCTGGACTCAGCCTATAAGCTGTGTGTTGTGTTCCAGTACTGTAAAACCCAAAATAACTTTCCTTGTAGCTATCATTTAATTTGTTCCCAATATTCAGCTTATGCATGGTTCGACCTGTGTTTGAATTACATTCCTCTCAGATTGATCTTTTATATATATTGTAGAGTATTCCTGACTTAATTATTGTCTTTTGTATAACAATTCTCTTAATTGCAGGACTTTGTACGAGACGGTTCTTATAACCAACAAGAGATAGACGAGGTTCGAGAGAATTTAGCTAGTTATATCATGTATAATTGGATGTAGTTGGTTGTGTACGCCGATCTTTTGTAACGTACGTTGGTATTTTGTTATGTACGTTATGTTTGTGATAGATTATATTCTATTTTGGTCTGTAAACATGAATTATGTTGATGGATAATATAATTACATTTTTTGTTCAATCAGTTCATAGTAACGTTGGTTTATGAAAAATTAAAATTCAATTTCATACTGTTTCTATAATCTTAAACGGTAATAATATATATTTTTTTGCTTCAGATATTACTTGTGTCGGTTGTTACTTCAAAGGGAACCGATACAACTTTATATCAATTGTGTCGGTTGAAAAAACAAACATAACCGACACAAATATCAATCATTTGTGTCGGTTGTTATTGAAGAACCGACACAAAACTATGAACAGTTGTGTCGGTTTTTCTGAAAGGACCGACACAATAAACGGCGGTGTGCTTCACTATACAAGCTGATTTGTGTTGGTCCTCTTAGAAAGACCGACACAACTGTTCATAGTTTTGTGTCGGCTCTTTAATAACAACCGACACAAATGATTGATATTTGTGTCGGTCGTACAACCGACACAACAGAAAATTGTCTTTTGTGTCGTCTTCATATGAGTCGGTTGTAAAACCGACACAACAGGGGTTACACAACCGACACAAATGACCAGTTTTGTACTAGTGTATTTTCGAACTTGAGCTCGAAATGTTAAAATTTTAATTCGACAATCGAAATTGTTTATATAATCAAAGAGAGATTTTGAAGTTATAATCGAAATATGATTTGAATTTCGAAAATTGATTTGTTTCAAAAGGATTTGAAATTTCATTCGACTTTGGATTATTGCTAAGTAAAGGTAATTTAATTGGATATATAGATTTGGACTCAAGAAGGGAATTTGTTTTATGTTTTGGATCTTAATTCAAAGATTAAGGTTTAATTTGAATTCAGTGATTTTAATCGATATTTTTGAAGATCAAAATCGAGTTTACATAAATTGAAATGGTTTAAAAATAAGAATTGAATTGAAATTAATTCAAATTAAAATTGAATTGAATTATTTGAAATTGAGATTGAAATGGAATTAATTTGGAATCGAAATTGAATTTGATTTGAATATAAACAGGAATCAAAGTTAATGCGATTTGAAATCGGAATCGAATTAATATAAATGGAAATGGAAATTGAATTGATTTGAATTGGGAAGTTGGAACTGAACCGGTTTGACTTTGAAACTATTTTCAAATGAATTATTTTAATATAAACTATTTTAAATCTATATTCTGTAAATATTCAAATTATTTTGATTTTCCAAACTATTTTACTATAAAAATTATTTTAATACTCAAACTATTATTTTAAACTATTTTAACTGTTTAAGTATTTTACAACTATTTTCTAAAAATTCAAACTGGTCAGAGTGGGAATTATTATATTTAAACCATGGATTTAAACACGAGTTGGGTCAAAATGAAGTTATAATCCAAATTGAAATTCGAAACAATTTTGGAATCGAAATCTAGATATTAAGACGAAAACGATTTTGAATTGAAATGGTATATTTTGAGTAAATATGATGACTTCAAAATGAATTTGATTTTGAAATTAATATGATATTTTGATATCAAGTACGAATGGTGCTTCAAAATGTAAAAGTACCAGCCGGTGTGAAAAATTACGTTTGGTTGTTAAAGAGACTAGGGTCGGATATGGGCATATTCTCTGTCAAAACCGAAACCACTTTAACAACTATGTACGTGGAGTGGTGATCCATACGAAGTGGTTGGATTAGGCGTCATTTGCTGGATTTGAAGAAAGAGAACGATGATGGATAGACCCCAGCACTTGTGCCAATTTGAAATGACTAAAGCAGGACGGCTTGACAGGGCCAATTAGGCTAATTACCCCAAGCGGACATCAGTTCTTCGATTTCCTTGGATTCGTTTCCATATTATTACTCTTGCTATTGGTTTTTATTGGTGCACCTTGATTTGGGATAGCCTCCCTTTGACTCGATATGAGATAGATGGACGCTGTGGGCGGTCATGACTACGATGCATTATCACCAGCCTTGCGACCCGAACTGGTAATATCCTACCTTGGACATTGCCTCACGTGCTTTCTCTTACTTTTATCCACATATGAGACCCATACGATTTTGGTTTAGTATTGTCGTATCACAGCACATTCCTGACTACCAACGTGCTACTAGTGTTGTCAAATGCAAACTGTACGTCAATACTTAAAATCATGTTAAAAGGGATCAATGTAAAGCCTTATGCTAAGAAAAATATTTATTTTACTGATTAGACATTATATATGTAGCGTATTCTACTATATATAAATATTTTGACGGATCCTTAAGAGATGAAAAATCCTATAACATCTCTTGAGTTATTGCACGCACGTTATACACTGGATAAGTGATGTGAAATTCCGTAAAAATCTCTTACGCAATTACACTCATGTTATATACGATATTGATTTGACTAACATAAGGATATTTTAGTACTGACTTGAGTGTTTTGTCTTTTCATTACACTCGGTTATGTCTTGAGTTTTTCAGCTTATTGAAGATTTGTTCTGTAGGACGAAGACGAAAATTTGGTATTACTATTACTATTATTATCCATGCATTATGTTGTCTGCTGCATTACTTTATTTATCCCTGATGTATATATATAACTCCGATAAATGTTGTATTGAATATAATCAGACGTATAATAGAAACAGCTTTATGAACTGTTTACTTGATTATTATATTTTGTCATTCCGCTGCGAGATCATGTGTTTGTTTTCTTCTTCTTTTCTTATTTTTATTAATTAACCTCATTGATTATCTATGTTCCGTATTGTTTAAGTTGGACATGTGTGGATTATTTTCGATTTAAACCTTCTGAAATGTGAGTTGTCACGTATGTACATAGAAAAGAATAGTAGGTCATGATACGAAAGAAAAACAAAGTTGTTAAGCTAGTTTCTGTCTAATGGAGTGACTATTTTGATAATGCTACTTGGAAAGTAGAGAATAGGATTAGAAATATTTATCCACATTTGTGTTATGTATGATCTTCAATTAGCCATGAGCCATTGAGAGTGGTTTTTATGACCAATAGTGACACTAGTATGCATAATCTTAATTACTTCATAATTCCTCTACCAATATTTTACATATAGGAGAGGAGAGAACTAGATTAGATTAACTTTTTGAATGCATCTTTTTTTAGTCATGTCATCATTTATACAAAATTTTAGATTATTTGAAAGTTTCTAACTCTTTCAAAATTACATGTTAAACACGAGTTTAGACAAATATTTTGAGTGAGACTGAATACTTGAATTACGTGAATTGATGCAAAAATTTATTTAGTTTATTGATATCACATCTACAGAAATTTATATCTTTTCAAAACTTTTAGTATAAAGAATGAATAGGAGGGATCTAGAGATTCACCTATGTGGTACTACTAATAAAGAGAATAGTTTACATGGAATTTCAACCATCGTCCATCTATAAATTTATATAAATATCTTGTTTGATTTTTTTTAAGAAGGAGAAAGAGAAGGTGTAAGAGAGAAAGAAAAGTCGATGACGACCGTGTTTGAATATCATACACGAAAACTAAAAATATTTGACATATGTCTACACCGGCATGCGTTGTGCATACCACCATACTACTGTTATTTATACACAATGGCAATTAAAATTATTGGTATCAAAGTATAATAACTTGGTTTGATCATCAAACCGACCGTTAGGGAGGTTTCTTTACTGTCACTGACCAAAATCAATTTTTCTAAAGCTAAAAAAACGTGGATCTTGTCTCATCGCGGTTTCCTTAAAAACGTGGATTTTGTCTCATCGCGGTTTCCCTAAATTTTCTCATTTTATTTCGCGCATCAAAGATTCCAAATTCTATTATGATTTTCAAATTCTAAAATTTCAATTTCAAATCGATAATTTTGAATGCTTTGATTAATATTTAAATTTGAAATTCATATTTTCAGATTCAAATCTCAATTTATTCTTTTCCAACATATTATCACTTAATGTTAAGTAATATTAACAAAAAAATTTAATGTATATTTCTTATCAAAGTTATACAATCAAACGGTCGGTTTCTCCATGGTTGTGCGGTTATACTAGTAATAATATTACTAGATCTACATAATAATAATGGCATTAGTAATTTAATCAGAACCAGTAACACAAGGCAACATTTTTGTGTGTGGACTTAAACAGAGTATGATTTTCATCCTTCTTTAACACACCCTTGCACATGGTAGTTATGACATTAAATTTGAAAGAAAAATGTCTTAGCTTTAGATAAGATCACTATAACGAACGAACTGAAAGTTATATCCTTGAATATTCGGTCCTTACGTGTTCATTCATACATTGTAAAGTGGCAACAAACTAGCTTATTATTCTTGGTTCCGTCACTAGGATTATGGATTAGATCGTTTATTTCTTTCTTCGGTTCAAACTGATTCCGCAATCAATAGAAGTTCGCTCAGTTGTTTTCTATCTGTCTAATCCAAGGTCAGGCTTCCTCCTTCATTAGAGTTACGTTATCTCATCCATACGATTTTCTATATTGAAAATAATCCTAGAATTCAAGCAATACACAACAAAATTATTGATTAAATCAATTAATAAAATGGAGGATTATGTCATATCGATGAACATATTATGAAATCAAACGTTGAATGTTTGCAACTTTAATCAAGATAATATTTGCTACCATTCAGAAAAAATAAATGCCAAACGGCCAATGCTACCTAATTATGAGTTGAAATAAGGAACCTATTATCAATAGTGTAATGCGTTAACTAAGAGTCCTACAAGATCAATGGAGTTTCTGGCATCTGATTTGTCTAAACATATCACAAATACTGAAAAGGAAAGGAAACCAAACCAAAACCAAATAGGATGGATGAGATACATCACTAACTAATAATTTATCAATCAGTAGTACAATAATCGAACTATCGAAGGCATATCATATCTGAAAATAAGAAAACAACTATAAACTTAGATACAACCGTATAAATATATCGGAACCAGCCACATAATTTGTAACTCATAGGCAGCAGAATCACATGGATATTGAAGCCTGGTGAGTTGAACTACCGCCAATGGAAGAAGTGAGCCTGTCGGTTGTTAAGACCATTTCTTGGTTGTGTTTGTTATCACAATAATTACACTTAAAATTCAGACTAATTAGGTACAACAATACACATTTTTGACAGCTAAAAAAGGTATAGTTACTCTCTAATTCTAACAGTTTCTACATTGCTGTCATTAATTATTTGTAAAAGCGTACATCAATCAACAATTTCAGCTCAGAACAATATTAAATAAAAACATTTTTGGATTTGATAAACAACTTTATGTAGATGGGTAGTAGGAAACCACACCCCACTTTGCACACATTCTCACGTGCTCAATTATTAATATCATTTTTAATACTTTTCACCTCATCTTTAATTTGATTTCTTTATATCATTATCATTATCTAATCAATACAATTAATATCATTATCATTGTCGACCTTCTCCCTCTTTTAATTTCTTAATGTTAATGTCACTTTTTATCTGAATATCATGCACCGTCTTCTATGTCTTGGCTTTAACCAAAATTTCAAGCAAAGTTAAGTCTATTTTGTGCTACGTGGTCCTAGTCAAATCTTTAAAAGTAAGTTCAGTTACCTCAACTTTTCTCCTTTACTGTCTGTTAAAAAAATCCCTGCTCTCTTATTGCATACAATACAATCTTCAAACAAAAGAGTCAGTCCTGCAAATAAATCAAAGCAAAAAAAAAAGAAGAAAAAAAAAGAAAGATGCTAAATTGAGTTTGATTAATCTTTTTGTAGTTTTTATAACTGCATTTAAATTTCTTAAATGAATTACGTTCAGGAATCATAATGGATCAAATCAGAAGAATCATCCACAGTTCAGAGATTAGAGACAATGGATCGTCATTATTGCTCAAAGACTCACCTAATTACTCAGCTTTTTCAAAGCCAATACTGTCCACTTCATCCTCCTTGATCCCATCTCCCAAACTCCAATTCGGATCTCCGGTGCTAAACGGGTCCATAAATTTCGGTTCATCACCCAGCCACAATGCAATTACATCAACGAGTACTAGTACAAGCACAGATGCTAAATACAGAGAGTGTCTACGTAACTATGCAGCCAGCATTGGTGGCCATGTCACAGATGGATGTGGAGAGTTCATGCCTACAGGTCCTATGGATCCTTTGAAATGCGCAGCTTGCGGATGCCATAGAAGCTTTCATTGGAAAGAACCCGAACCCGAACCTGATGCCACCAAGAATTTGGCCCTGCTTTCACCAGCTCGGAGGTTCATTAAAGGCAAAAGTTTTACCGAATACAATGAATCTTCCAGTGGGGAAAGAATTGAGTTTTATAGTAGTACAAAAAGTTTCAAGCCAAATGCAAAGGAATGCAAGATGAAGAGATTCAGAACTAAATTCAGCGGCGAACAGAAGGAGAAAATGAAGTTGTACGCAGAGGGGATTGGATGGAGAGTGCAAAAGAAAGATGTAGGTGAAATGGAAAGATTTTGTAGTGAGATTGGTATAAGTAGACAAGTGTTTAAAGTATGGATGCATAATAACAAGAATTTGGTTAAGAATAATAACAATTATAAAGAAGACGAGCATATTGAAGGAACGGAAAGTAAGTTTGAAAGAGTAAAGCTGCGCCCACGGCAAAATCAAGAGATTAATGGTGATCGATGCTCAATTGAACGTTAAAGAATGGTACGTACGAGTTGGTTTAGTTTGATAACATTATCAACAGTCCATCCTTTTAAATCGTTCTCATGCCAGCTGTTTTACTTATTTGTAGCTTAGGCTTAGAGTTGATATTAATACATCTTGCTAGTTACTCACGCATGCATAAATTCGATGTGGATAAGCAAATTTTAATTCCTAACATCCCCATTCATTAATGATCCACAGCCACAGTGACAAAGCTTTATCTATTATTATTTCCTTGTTTACAATTTTAGTATGTGATGTACTTCTTCACACTGTCATTTTTGTTACAATTTACATCATGCCAATGAAGTGTTCCTTCACAATCTTTTGATAGTTTTTCCTTCTTTACCACTTTAGTGTTTTTTAAAGAGAAACGAACATCGGTTAGAATTCTTCCAAATATTTTTGACTCTTATAAGCCATAAGATTTTACCAAATTATGGGTAGGGGGAATTAATTTCCAAAATTTCCAAGTATGAGTGCATATTCAAATTTCCAGATGCTATGTAGTACATGCTATTTAGTCACGATTTTTACGGTTTCTGCTCTTTATTTAGATGTTAGTTTATCGTACAGAAACACAACACAAAAAATATGATATAACTTGCAGGCACAACTATACTTGCATTTTTGGTGACTACGGTATCCTGAAAACGATTTCTCTAACTGTTTTTTTTTTCTCCTGCAGAAATTTAATAACTAGATAGCTTAATAACAAAGACGATATAAAGCAACTAGCTATATATGTAGTCAAGAAAATCAACTTGTTAAGGGAAAATACGTTCAGGCATACCAGTATAAATTATAAAAATGCAAAATAATGGGTTAAAGATATTCAGTGCATGTAGATGTCTTACAATGTTCAAACTGGTGTTTGGTTATATCAAAGTTAGTAATTCATCAAGCTCGTGTTCATTTTCTCTCTCTGTTTTTTTCATTGTTTTCCTTTAACTTACATCCACTTTACAAATTCAACAAAACTATGCAAGTAGGAGCATTTTTTTCCACCTCTCTTATCCTTCATCCTATGATTCTTGGACTTAGAATGTTAAGCGGTGTCAAACGCTTCACCTTTTTATGTTTCTTGTGTTTGATGCATTAATTCAAACAATGCCATGATTCTCTCTGCTTACTCCAAGACCAGAATATTAAATAGTAAAATAGTAAAATATCATTGTGATGTTTGCATGAAGCAAGTGATTTGGTCGAGCATAAATATAAAGTAGTACTTTAAAAGAATAATACTGTTTGGGGGCAAATACGGGCATACACATACACAAATTGCTAGAACACATATATAAGTGTGTCTGTGTTTATACTTTAATGCGTCGTGAACATATGAACAGCTGCTATGATGTGATTAGTGATACAAAATCACCTGAAAGAGTAAATAAATATAATAAAAGAAAACACATATATTTTAATCTGCGCAGAATAATATTTCATGTGTGTATGTATGTGTATGTGTATGTCTATACACACACACATACATAATAAAAGGTTATTTTACTCTTTTGGATCAGATGCAGTAATTTATTTGTTGTTATATAAATGATAATTTGAGCACCAACTAATCTGTAGGCATCATTTATCTTTTAGGTCAAGGGAACAATTTTGTTGGTTCTTTGATTTTGAGTTTGGCACTCTAGTTTGTATTTTGTATTTATTTTTGGAGAAAACTAATAAAAGTGAGGTTGGATGAAATTATTTATAATTATTCTTCTTCAATTCTTATCTTTTTTCAAATCTGACTATGTAGGTATCATTGAGAGAACCTTGACAATTTGATATCGGAGCCTACTACATGAATTTTTCTAAATAGTGTGGTTATGAATAAGATATACGTTGAAAAACTTAAATAAAAGAAAGTAGGTGTTATGGAAATCGAAGATGAAGGATATTCTATATCTTAATGATACTCATTAGCCATTGGAGAATGAAGGAAAGAGACCTAACGGTCCAACAACAACAAAACAAGAAATTTTGGATAAAAGTACCGAGGCAACTATTCGATGCATTATGAAGAATACAACTTTTTATATTGTTGCTAGTTAAACGTCTGTTTATGTAATCTGCGGGAAGTTAGAATGATTTAACATAAAGAATGTTGCAACAAACAAGTCTTTGCTTATGAAAAGGTTGATAAATCGAAATCTTTTAAAGTGTGGTTCATTTGGAGAGCATCTTAGTAAATTTTAGCAATTGTGAACCAATTGATAATCGAAAATTACAAGGTTAATGGTAAGACATAAGCCTTGATGTTAATTAGTTCGTTGTCGAAGAATTGTGAATACTTGTGTTTGCATTATACAATACGTACTAATTCGGGTGATTAGGATGATGAATTTAATGAAAGGAAAGATTAATGAAGAAAAGAAAAATAAAAACACACATGAAGAGGTGAATCTTGCAAGAACCTGTAAGCAACCAAATATAAAAGTTGATATCATTTGTCGTTATTGCGAAAATCAAGTCATTTATTGAAATCTTGCTACAAGCTGAAGAGACCATGAATAATTGTAATGAAGAGTGGAATTTTGCAAGAGATAACCGGCCAATGTAAAAAGAGATTTCATTTGTTATCATTGCGAAAATAAAGTCATTTATTAAAATCCTATTACAAACCGAAGAAAGAAGGAAATGATGAAAGCATTAGAAGAAGATCAAAATAACCAAAAAGACAGCAACAACGAAGAGGTGAATTTTGATGAAGAATTTTGACAATGTTCTTTGTGTAGGTAAAGACAAAAGCAAAGATGGATTGTTTGATTCATGTGTATGTTTCCTTACATGCAACAATAATGAGGTATTCATTGAATATAATTGAATATAATGAACAAAAGAATAAGATGGAATCAGTTAATGGTTGAGATATGGAGATTGAAAAACTGGTTTAGTTAGGCTGAATATGTATGATGAAAAGGTAAGGAAACTAACCAAAGTTAGATATATCCTAAAAATTAAGCATATTCTTATTTAAGTATGGCAGTTGCAAAAAAAATGTTGTAACTTTTCTTCCAAGGTGGAGTCACAAGAGCTGGAAAACAATATTATTTATCTTTTAGGTCAAAAAAATAAGGCCTCGTTTGGTTTCGTTATGAGTTTTGTGTTTTGTATTTTCAACATATACTACAAAATACAAGAAATTGTTGGAAATTTTTACAATTCTTAGTCATCGCGACGAAGGACGGGAAATGAAGAAGATGGATTTTTTTTATCCTTTTGTTATGTCTCAAAACACGAAAAATTAAATAAACTTGTTTTCTATTTTATATGTTAGTTTCATTTTTCAAAATTGTGTGTTTTTCAATCATACATAATAAAAGCGAATTTTTGTTTAGACGAAAACACAAAACTAAAAATATCAAACCAAACGGGGCCTAATTTTTTTAGGCATGTGCATACAAGAGTGGCAAACACTCCTGTAACAAAATGAATTCCAATGTTACTTGCCAATCAAATTACATCTTCAAATTGTTTAATTGTGACTATTTCCATTTCATACTGTCATTCAAATTTTCAATATGGGAGGCGATCCTAACACAATGTAGTCAACGAAAAGAGCTGCGCCTTGCGCCTTTTGGTGTGCCTTAAGCATTAATTTTATACTTTCCACCAGCTAAAGACTGCTGTTAAATTCGAGTTTTGAGCATTACGAAACTGCAGATTCATGCATTTTTATTTATTTCTGAATGATGTCGATCAATTTTCTTTTGTAGCCACCGTAATTTCAAACAACATCGACTAGGGTTCTGCTACAGTGAAGAGAAATAATCCAACTCCGGTTTGATGCACAAGGTCCAAATTTAATCTCATATCGTATACAAAGGCCCGTCTTACAATTATGGATTCGTATGACTTTTTGACTTTCTATGCTTTGCATGCGCCTTGAACACGCAAGGTGTGAAAGTCTATATGATGGATCATGTAGTGTATACATGAAGTATATGTGACTAACTATATGATGTAACTAATATAAAATTAATCTAGTAAAATATAAACTAAGCACATCAGGATTTTATACTGGTTCGGATCTCATGTCCTACGTCCAGTCTCGAAGCTACTCTTCGAAATTCGACTATCAAACAGCTTCACTTCGTCCGAAGGAATAGGTTTGGTTACAAAAGCTTATTCTTGTCAAGTGTGTGTTCTATAACACGAATATTGACTATTAAGTACAAATGCTTCCAATATATATATCTAGAGGATATTGATTGAAGAGTTCTGTATATATGGAAGAGTGGAATACAAATATATGATTGCTAGAGATCAAGAATATACCAATGTATAAGAGTAAAGAGCACAAGTAAGTACGGTGAAGTCTTCTCTTGGATTCTTGATGCTATTTATAGCGGTAGAGAGATTCCTTAAGTAGTTGCATCCATTAACAAGTGTTCTATGTCGCTTCTGATTGTGATGAAGAGTTGCAGCGAAGAGGAGCGAAAGTGTCTTTTCAATTGTGGCAGTTGTAATTTGAATGTCAACACCCGAGTTCAATTTCAGACGTCTGGAATGTGTCTCAGACGTCTGGCTCTATATTTTTTTTATATAGTAGCTTTTCAAACGTCTAAGTACATTAACCAACCGTTTGATTCTGTCTGGTTTGTGATCCAGAGGATTCATTCGGACGTCTAGCTGCTGTACCCAGACGTTTGATCTTATGCACGTTGCTTTTCTTGTATCTGTGTCATTGCTCTTCTGATTCTATCGACTTGTAGCCTCTTGATACGTTCTTTGAGTCTTGTTCTTGTCTCTTTAGCGCTGTTACTTTAGCAATTACTTGTGAACAGAAATATATATGCATATTCAATTTTCGTTGTATAGTTGTTGTCATCGAAACCATAGAATTGATTTCCTAACCATCTTCCCATTTTTGATGATAACAACTATTCAATGTACTTATATATAAATTATAAATCTCCACTTGAATATGTGCTTATTCTTAATGTTTTATAATTATACTTATATTTCTCCCCTTTAGCATTATAAAAAACAACTATAAAAATTTAACCAATCGTCAAACACAAAAGGAAAATTTCATTAATAATTCAAAATTGATTGCATACATAGATTCTGTCAATTTTACAAAAGTTGAAATCCCAAAATCCTAAAATATATGATTCCTAAAACTTATGATTCCTTTAGAGAAGCTTTATCTTGATCATCCCATGTTTCTTCTTTTTCAGAAGTGCTAGGATTCGTAGGAGATGTCAAAGCTTGCTTGAGAGGTTCGTCCTCAGAAAGTTTGGAATATTTTGCGAGAGGAGAAGGTACCGAGGTTGGCCAATCTTCAGAAGGTGGTGTTGGACCGCGAATCCGTTGGAGTACTTCTTTGAGAACTGATAAGACAGTTGAAAGAGATTCTTCAACTGTGGCTGGGCGTGTAGCAAATGATGTTTTGAAGTTGTCAATCCACTTAGCCAAAAGTTTTTGATTTTGAGATAATATATGTTGATTTCTAAGGGTGAGATCTCGAACACTTTCATTTGGATTTGTATCCATTCGAGTCTCTATAATCTCATCCTATCCTGGATAATCAAATGGTGCAGGAGGAGGTGGAGTTGCTTCTCGATGTTGTTCCTCCTCTTTGGATGGTTCATTGTGTGGTTGAGGTGGAGGCTCAACTTGTTTAGGTTGACAATTGTGCATCCAATCTTCGAAGGATATAAATTCTGGGGGAATCTCAGGTAAGTGCATAAGTGAGAAAAATTTGGTGGAAGCATATTTTGGTGAGATTTCTTCGAAGATCGATAGGTAAGACGGGATGTTATGTGCACGAAGAAGTCTCATAATATATGTTGGGTAAATAACTGATGGGCGTGATCGAGTCCAAAAATGTTTGAGCTCGTCAAAGATGAATTTGATCCAATTCACCCTTGTTCCACTAAATACAGCATATAAGGCTTTGTGCTCTAACTTGGTTATTTGCTCGTGGCTTCCCATACGTGGAACGATGGTATTGTTATCATTCGAGTAAGGAGTTGAGCTTTTGGACGTAGATATTTAGAGGCAAACTTTGGCATTTCATCTTCCCAAATTTGATGTGTTATACTATTTCTTGGCTTGAAGCGCATATCGGGAATGTTATATAAATCTTCGCCCATGTCAGAACATCCTAGGGTTCTACCTATTATGCCAGGAGTTAATCTAATCATGTTGCCATACGCTAGACCAGAGCCAGTTATCTTCATCTTCAGTATTCCACACTGAAGTGCTGCCCAAATTTGCATAGAAAAGAAATATTGCCAATTGATCGATTTGGATGTCATTAGGAGTGAATGAAATCAAGATTTCTAGTCCGGCATTCTCACACATTTCATCCAAATCATACACTGGAAATTTAAGTAGATTATAGAATGGATCTGTGAAGCTTTTTCTTTTGTATATCTTCATACCTCTTGACTGAATGTGGTGCTCTATTCATCCATCTTTCAATTTGATCATCCGAGCAAACTTGAGGATTTGAAGATGATGTTGGTTGGTCTTGTTTTCGTTTGGATATCTTGGGATTTTTAGTTCTAGGAGGCATTGTGATTTGAGCTCACGTAAAAAGGAAGTTTTTGAGAGAGAAATCGTCACTAGGGAAATCGGGGCTTAGAAAATTTTGAGATGAAAGTAAAAAATGACGTTATCTGAGCTAATTTAAAGAGTCGATTGAATTTCAGACATCTGGAATCTAAATCAAACGTCTGGTTTCCCTAAATTGAGTACAGTAGATAAATTCAGATGTCTGGTTTTTGGGTTAGTCATCTGGTTTGATCGAATTAGTAAAATTTGATAATCAGAGAGTAAGACTTCTAGGTTAAAAATCAGACGTCTGAAATATGTCATTTTTTTAAAACTTTGTGGCAGAGAAATAATTCTGACGTCTGGGTCGAGTTTCAGACATCTGAAATTTTCTGATTTTTATTTAGAGCAGACAGAGCAAATTTTCAGACGTTTGGGGGGTATATCAGACGTCTGACATATGCACAGTGCTTAAAAAATAGACGTATATCAAAGTGTCAAACGTCCGAGGTCCATATCCAGACATCTGAAATAGGCAATTTTTCTAAAAATAGCCTAAAATTTAATGGTATTGCTTATTTTTCGATTTTCTATTATATTAAAAAAAGAATGTAGTAATATTTATGTGAAACAAAATAACAAATAAACATAGATACACATATAATAATTTATTTAGAAGGCGATGGAGTTTTACGATCTCCTGACTTGTTATCCTTCCATGGTTTAACTGGAGACCATATATTTCCACATTCGTGGGTTCTCGGGGATGGTGAAGGATCCAAAGGAGTACGATAGGAAGACGAGAGATCCAAAGAACTACAAGGTTTTGGAAGTGGTTCATGGACATCTTTCTTCCGTGACGTACAAAATTTCATCACTACTTGCTCCAAAAAGCTTAGCCGACGTGCTGTAACTTTTTGTTCAAAAAATAGTTCTCGTTGTAGATCTATCTGTTGTTTCTGATAGCGATGAATTTCGTCAATTTTCTTCTTTGTGTTTGGAGAAACAAACATAGATCGTTTGGTCTTCTTGCTATCGGGGGGTAAATCCCGTGTGATATGAGGACCACCTATACGTCGGTTCCTGCTTTGGTGTAGGCGTAGGAAGCCGTTGTGGTGTATCCGCCGAGCTATCCGCTGTAGGTGTCTAGATGGATATATAAGAGTTCTTAGAAGACATGGTTATATTTTGTTTATTGAAGAGGATATGAATTATGTATATATAGTTTTTCTTGTTGTATAATTATTTATCTATAAGTTGAAAAAATTATTTATAGAAAAACTAACTATCTAAAAAATTAAAGGTGTAGAAATTATTAATTATAATTTGTGGATAGAAAATAAATGACTAATCATAGCTTAAATGAAGCAGTGATTATTAAGTGAGTAGATCATGAAGTGAGCAAATCCCTAAATTACGCCGGAGTTTAATAAAAGTTTGTTCATTTAGTGGTTTTGTAAAGATGTCTGCTATTTGATTTTTGGTATTTACGTACTCTAATGAAATAGTTCCTTTTTCAACATTGTTGTAACGACCCGTAAATTTCGATAATTAAATTTGTCATTTTTAATAAGATTTTTGTAATTAGATTTAGTAAGAAATAAAAACTTACAATTTAATATTGAAATGGACGCTAAAATGAAATACAGCAATATAATTAAAAAAAACTAATTATTAGTAATGTGAATAAGATTCTAATAAATGAAGTAGTGAAAGTGTCTACCAGGATATAAATTGAATATGAGAAAATAAAAGATATGTATTGAATTACTTAATGTAATAACATAGTGTTAACGGTAATTAGATGTAAATTAAGGAAATATGTTAATGCAAGTTATTAATTAATGAACTTAAATGAAATTCTAGTTAATAAAATAATTTAAATGTTATGACTTGGTTATAAATGGGATATTAGGAAGCAAATATAATTATTGAATTAATGTGTAAAATGATGTAATAGATGGTAATTGGTTAGGAAGAATGAACATACAAGTATTATAAAGTGTATAATGGTGACAAATAGTTGTTACTAGTTAATTCACCAATTACAAATAAAGAAAATTAAATGTACTTAATGATAATTAATATAATAACGGAAAGTTGAATGTAAATTTAAAAGGAAACGTAATTTTATCTATAAGGTAGTAATTGGTGTAATAGAAAGCATTATTCCAAGTAAATAAATTTTATTGAGAATATTAGTTGTAATTAATTGAATCAAAGCGATAGTAATGGTCGTAAGTTACTGTTTAATTTTCCTATTAATTTCTTGTAACTGTTATATTTGGGAATGAGATTTTATTATAAGTAAATAAAGGTAAGTATTGTATGAATATATGAATTAATGTATGATTTATGGTAATAGAATAAATTCGTAGGATGTAAGTAATTATAATAAATAATTGAAATGATAAGCCTAAGTGAAATTTTAAGGCTATGGTAACAATCATCATAAATTACCAGAATATATCTAGGCTGCCAAATTAGTTGGAAAACAACTACATTTAAATGAAAATAAATGTCTCATTAATGTGGGTAAGAACTGTAATTGTAAAGTGTAAATGTAATAAAGCAACGAAAATGCATATTTTATTCCTAAGTTAATATAGAGGAATGAAACCTATTGAATGAATTAATTGAGTTTCTAATTTTAACAAATGTATATATTTGACAACTTCAATATATTTGGAAATAATAATTAATACAAAGGGAAGCTGGAAATTTGAGTATATAAATGGAATAAAATGTGAGACAAGTGTTAACTGCGTTACAAAGTAATAATAGACTCAACTAAAGGATTGGAATTTATTAAAATTAACTGGATTCAATTTATAATAAAGGGATTATTTTAATTAAATGAAATAAATACTATAATTGGTGAATTAATTTACTTTAAATTGAGATGGGAATTGGTTTTAAAGAATTATAAATTAATAAGTAATACAAGATGATAAAATTTATGAATTATAGAATTTGAATTAAATAGTGATTTAATTTATTTAATTTTAATTTATTTAATTAACTGGAAGATAGCCATTTTGGCCACTGACTCGGATTTTGACGAAACCAGTTTCATCGGATCCGTAACGGTGAATTATTGTAGGATTTCAAGTTTCGTTGTGATCAGGCTTGTCGTTTGGTTGTACGGGCTTGGAACGCCTTGAAATAAATTAAATTGAAATCAATTGAAATCAATTTGAAAAATATTGATTTTAGCATAACTTCTTCATACGATGGAATTTGGACCTAAAACCTGTTCCACCGAGTTTAAAATATTTTAAAACACCTATTTTGATATATGGGTTGATCCAATTTCATTCCGAAGTCAGAACAGGCTTTTTGGGTCATTCATCGTTGACGCGTTTATAAATCAGGTCCATCTATTCTATTTCAACCTTGACTATATATACCATATTATAAACCCTAGAATACCTTTATTTCTCATTGTCTGTACGTATAATTTCTTTCATCTCCTCATTTCAATGGCAGATAAACATCTAATTCCAACTGCAAATCAATTTCAAAGCCAAAAATTCCAACTCCACAAACAATATCAAATTATATATCATCGGAAAGCTCTTGAAGAGCGCAATACAGATCCACTGTCCGTTTTTCGATCGAAGTTTCTGTGCATCCGAAATCAGTGGAAAAATTCACGGTCATTCATCGCGCGTCGATGAACGTTGTCGGATCGTCAAATCGTTTCTGGATATTGTAGAGCGGACAATGGGGAGTGCACCGGTGGTGTTCGTTTTGCGATTTAACGACCAGATCTCGCACAAAAATTGCTCTAGGGTTCACGTAAACGGCGGCTGTTAGAGTTTGTAGACGCGACTCGGTCGGGTGGTTGGGAGGCCGGTGGAGTTGGCGTCGTTTAGGTGTTGGAGCGTGGCCGCGGTGGGCCTCAGCGACGATCGACGACGTGAAATTGGTAGGGTGGTCAACATCTTCGTTTAGGGCTTTGAACTGTTGGGTGCGTGCGTGCTTCCTGTAGACAGTGCGCATAAAAGAGGATAAAAGTGGTGACGTGGCAGGTAAGTGGAGATGAAAGTGTTCTTTTTTTTTTGAATTCCAACACACTAAATTCCATAACTTTTACATACGATATCCGATTTACGTGCGTTTTTTTTTGTTAGGATCGTATTAAAATTTCAGACATTTTGGCACTGGTTTGGATGAATTCTGAGACTATCAAATTTTTGGGTTTAAATTGGATTAAAATCAATTTAAATTTGAAAGGTGAGTGTTTTATCCTACTCACAACTTATAAATTTCTTATGTGTGTTAAATTGATATATGATGTGATTTGAAATTTATTTATAATTGGTTGGCATATTTTTAATCATCACCTCAGTTAAATTTAATTTACTAAATTTAAATTGTTATTTATTTTATTATTGTATATAAACTGCTAGTTAGATAGATTGTTTAATTTATTATTGAATATAAACTGTCAGTAATTACCTGTTATTTATTATATGCTCTATATTGATGTTATTGTTTAAATTGGATGATGATTGAAATAAATGGTGATGATTGATATTGGATGAATGGATGTTGTATTTTATATTGTTTTAAACTGAAAATTGTTATGCACTTTATTTCATCTGGGATTGCGGTTTGAAATGATATATAACCGCATTTTTATTTTAAATTACGGATTGAAACGATAAATATCCGTATCACTTGACCATAGGATAGAAAATTATATACAGCACCGCAGTCTATATTTTTGAAATGATTTCTATGGTTTTGTAAAGAATTATACGATTTCATGAGATATTGATTTGGATATTTTATAAATATTATTTTATATATAGTAAATTCTCGGTTTTAAGCTATGAATAAAATTTGTTTAAAGTATATATTATAGTTTAATAATAAAGTTGATTTGATTAAAATATAATATGGATAAGTATTTACTTAAATTATATTTTAATATAGAGTTTACATTGATTTTTATAAATCAAGGTTGAGAAGATAGTTTAGAAATTGCTTTGAGATTTTATTTAACTAAGAGTTATATTTAATAAGAATCCATTTGAAATTTATTGAAATTGAGATTTTAAGAGAATATGGTTTTATAACTTAATTCGGGTTTAAGGTGATTTAAGTGAATAAATTGAGGAATATTCAGTTATTGAAATTTGAAGTTTTATGTAAAGGATACTGATTTATTAAGTAAATATTTCAAAACTAAATAATAGTAAAGTGAATTTGGTGTATATATATATATATATATGAATTATAACATTTAGTTTTGAAATATTGAATATATAAGCTTGGAAATATATTGAATTTGAAAGGGTTTATTTTGTGGATCAAATCAGTTTTGAAATCGACAAAATTTGGAAAAGTTTATTTAGAAACTGAATTTAATTGAAGTGTATCATTTTGGGATTTGGATTAAATTAAAAATCTAGAAATTCGAGTTTTGGAATTGATTTGTGAAATTAAAGAAACTATTTTGGTTATATAAAGTATTTTAAATATTTAAACCACATAAGTGGTGGAAGTTATGAGTTTCGAGGCAGTATAAATTGAAAGTGTTATATTTCTAGTATTTTGATTTTGAAGGGTTATAATGTTGAAATGTTATGATTTTGAAAGGGATATATTTGGAATAAAATGGTATTATGTCGATTTGGGTTTTATAAAAATGATATCAAAATAATTTGGTTTTAGAAATGGAAAGGACATCGTATTTATATGGTTTTGAAATGGATATTTTATTCTGGTTTTGAAGTATAAATTATTTTGAAATGACCGCGGTGTTATAATAACGTTTGTTTGTTGAAGAGACCGGGATCAGAAGTTTTCATACCTCTTCCAACTCCGAAAACCACTTTAACAACCGTGTATGCGGGGGAGATTCTAGAATGAAGTAGGATGGTGGCGGCATTTCCTTTGAGGTAAATTTGTGGACCCGACTCCCGTGAGTTGGCATAAGGTGGCTAAAACAGGAGCGATTCTCTAGCCAAGGAGGTAGCCCCTCTTATTGGACACATCCCTTCGATATTATACTCTGACTTTTGGATTTATTCGGTGGCCACTTTTGATTTTGATTTTGGGGGTGTTGTTCGAGGTGGGCGGTAGTAGCTGCTACGCGTTACTATCAGTCCGGATAGCAATTGGTATATCTACCCTGGCATTGCCTAGTTGTGCCGTGTCACCTAACATACCGAGCATTTACTACGAGTTTCTATTTGTGTCGTACCTATAGAGTATCCTCTGGTAGCCTCCCGATCGGGAGGTACTACGGTACTGTATAGACTATTGGCATTATTTGTGTTAAGGGCTATAAGGGTAACCCCTTAACGCTATTTAAAAGAAAGTTTAATTTACTGTTAGACATTATTATAATAGCGAAATATCACTACATAGTAAATAGTTTAATGGATCCTTAGGAGATGTGAATCCCGAGCATCTCTAAGTTACTGCACTCATAATTATTGCTGTTGATTTAACTTACATAAGATCTTTTAGTTCTGACTCGAGTGTTTTGTCTTTTCAATTCGCTCGGGTCAGCCTGAGCATTTCAGGAATTGATTGCCTTATTTCTGAAGGACGAAGACGAAGACTGTATTATTACTATTATTTACTATAGTGTTCCACTGCATCACATTGTTCCGATGCATTGTTATTATTCTTTGGTATGTGTAACTCTGATATATATATATATATATATATATATATATATCGTATAAGAATAATCAAATGTTTTAGTAAAACAGCTTCATGAACTGTATATTTGATTATTTATTTTATCGTCTCGCTGCAAGATTATGTTTCGTTCTTTTTCTTATTTACCCCATAACAATCCACTCTTCTGTATGGTTTAAGTCTGACGTGTGTGGTTTATCGTCGATTTAAACCGTGCGAAAAGGCGGGACGTTACATCTGGTATCAGAGATTTGGTTTAGCGATAAACCTTAGCTTTGTGGGGTCTGACTCTTTATCAATATGGTAGTGATACCCTATGATGAGTTGCTGAGTGTATATATGAGAGAGCGTATTTGTTAGTGTTATAAAAAGGTTTTAATATTGTGTTAATTTGTTCCATTTTGTATTTATAAATTATGGTTGGTGCATGGGACACTATGACATCAATAGGGATTTCTAAACACTTAATAGGACAGACCGACACAATACTTGTTTTTGAATATAGGTGAATGAAATAATTTGCCTATTATATTTTCTATATATATAAAATATTTTTTTTAAATGATATATATATATATATATATATATATATATATTTGGTTGCAATATATTGGTTGTTAGGTAATGAAATTTATAAATAATAGTTGAAATGAGATTTGAGAATAAACTGAAAATTTAGAACTTAAGTTCTGGGGTTTTGGAAAATACTTCCAAATGATTTTGGAATATAGTAATAATATTATTAGAAGTACTTTCTAAAATAAATATTTCAATATAAGTTGAAAGAATAGTTTAAAGAAACTTTGGAAAGAAATAACTTACGTACTCCCCACTCTGTCGCTGGAAAATAATTTCGGTGATGAGTGCACGCATCATCGACATTCATTTTCGAGTTTCGAAGTGGGAAGTCCACTGTAGTAGTTTTACAGCAGACTTATTTTGATAAACAAATATAAATTTTAAATTCTTTTAAATATAATTGGATATATAAAGTATACATTTATTTATTATTTTTAAATAATTTGAAACTCAACCCGGTATTTAAATCTTAAGTTTCCATTAATTAATAGTTTCAATTGCTTTAGTGAAATGGAATTTAATTAATAATTGGAACCTTAAATTAAGATTAAATTCTAAGTTATAAATAAAATTAAAGGAAAGTTGAAATTTGTAACTTATAAAACAAAAGATGTAATTATTGAACATTAAATTAAATTAGAAGATGAGGTAAAACTTGTATAAGTTTCATTTGCATTCTTTAACATATATATATAACTTACCAAAAGATGTAAAAAGTTGAATGTTAATAAGAAAATGTAATAGATATTATACAAGTAATAAACTTGAGGTAATGAAAGTAATTAATGAAATTCTGTAATAAATAAGAATTTGGTGTTATAGTTGTTACAAACTTAAGTATAATTGAAATCTACTAATTAAATATAGTAGAAGGCAGGTATTGTAAGTAAGAAATTTTAAACTTAAGTAAATAAGTTGAAATTATTTCTAAATAAAATTATAAGAAATAAATGTAAATTAAAATGATAAACCATTATATGAATGAAAAAGAGAAATCAAACAACAAATGTATGAATGGAATTAATAAGGATAAACTAAATCTGTTGTTTGAAATTGTTGTTGTTTGTTTTGATTTATGGTTGTTTGGGTAAGGATACTTTCAAATTGTCTGGATGTATGAATAATCTATTTAGCTTCATCAGAGACTGTTGAGTAAATGGTGCGCTTAGTAGTTTATTTTTTATTCTGTACAATTTGAAGTTTTGAACCCGAACAACTATTTGTTTTGTTTGATATGAATGAATGATTGATTTGTGTTGATTCTATGTGATGGTTGTATGCCTTAGTGCAAGTGATTGTTGTTTGTATTGATTTGTTTATTATTGATTGAAACAACTTTAAATATTTAATTTTATACAATTGTTAACCTTTTTGGATTATATAAGTGAAATACAGGTTATGGAAGCAATTACTATTGCATTTGGTTTCATAATATAAGCGCAAATTGCCCGACAAATAGGTACATTTTCGGATTAGTGTTATTATATTATTTTTCCCGGATTGGGATATATATTATTTTGGAAACTATATGTGATATATTGTTATATTTTATATTATATTTTCTCCCAAGCCTCTCTGTACAAAGGAGACTCTGCCGAAATTTTCCGTAAATTTTGGACTTAGAATTTTTTTTTAAAAAATGCTTTCCAAAGTTTATTAATTTGAGTATAAAAAGATTTAATGGTTATAAATTGATATATTTTATTAAAATTATTAAATTTTGCAAATTTATTTGTCTATAAAGTTAATATTTTGAATAAGATGTATTGTTTACCCAATTCTTTCTTTACCCTCCCTTTCCTTTTCGGAGACGAAAAGTTTTGAGTGAGGGAGAGTGTAACGACCCGTAAATTTCGATAATTAAATTTGTCATTTTTAATAAGATTTTTATAATTATATCTAGTAAGAAATAAAAACTTACAATTTAATATTGAAATGGACGCTAAAATGAAATATAGCAATGTAATAAAAAAATAATTATTAGTAATGTGAATAAGATTCTAATAAATGAAGTAGTGAAAGTGTATACCTGGATATAAATTGAATATGAGAAAATAAAACATAAGTATTGAATTACTTAATGTAATAACATAGTGTTAACAATAATTAGATGTAAAATAAGGAAATATGTTATGCATGTTATTAATTAATGAACTTGAATGAAATTCTAGTTAATAAAATAATTTAAATGTTATGACTTGGTTATAAATGGGATATGAGGAAGCAAATAAAATTATTGAATTAATGTGTGAAATGATATAATAGATGGTAATTGGTTAGTAAGAATGAACATACAAGTATTATAAAGGGTATAATGGTGACAAATGGTTGTTACTAGTTAATTCACCAATTACAAATAAAGAAAATTAAATGTACTTAATGATAATTAATATAATAACGGAAAGTGTGATTGTAAATTTAAAAGGAAACATAATTTTATCTATAAGGTAGTAATTGGTGTAATAGAAAGCATGAGTCCAAGTAAATAAATTTTATTGAGAATATTAGTTGTAATTAATGTGAATCAAAGTAATAGTAACGGTCGTAAGTTACTATTTAATTTTCCTATTAATTTGTTGTAACTGTTATATTTGGGAATGAGATTTTATTATAAGTAAATAAAGGTAAGTATTGTATGAATATATGAATTAATGTATGATTTATGATAATAGAATAAATTCATAGGATGTAAGTAATTATAATAAATAATTGAAATGATAAGCCTAAGTGAAATTTTAAGGCTATGGTAACAATCATCATAAATTACCAGAATATATCTAGGCTACCAAATTAATTGGAAAACAATTACATTTAAATGAAAATAAATGTCTCATTAATGTGGGTAAGAACTGTAATTGTAAAGTGTAAATGTAATAAAGCAACGAAAATGCATATTTTATTCCTAAGTTAATATAAAGGAATGAAACCTATTGAATGAATTAATTGAGTTTTTAATTTTAACAAATGTATATAATTGACAACTTCAATATATTTGGAAATAATAATTAATACAAAGGAAAGATGGAAATTTGAATATATAAATGGAATGAAATGTGATACAAGTGTTAATTGCGTTATAAAGTAATAATAGACTCAACTAAAGGGTTGGAATTTATTAAAATTAATTGGATTCAATTTATAATAAAGGGATTATTTTAAGTAAATGAAATAAATACTATAATTGGTGAATTAATTTACTTTAAATTAAGATGGGAATTAATTTTAAAAAATTATAAATTAATAAGTAATACAAGATGATAAAATTTATGAACTATAGAATTTGAATTTAAATAGTGATTTAATTTATTTAATATTAATTTATTTAATTAACTGAAAAATAGCCATTTTGGCCACTGAGTCGGATTTCGATGAAACCAGTTTCATCAAATCCGTAAGGTGAATTATTGTAGGATTTCAAGTTTTGTAGCGATCGGGCTTGTCGTTTGATCGTATGGGCTTGAAACGCCTTGAAATAAATTAAACTGAAATCAATTGAAATCAATTTGAAAAATATTGATTTTAGCATAACTTCTTCATAAGTTGGAATTTGGACCTGAAACTTGTTCCATCAAGTTTAAAATATTTTAAAACATCTATTTTGATATACGGGTTGAACCAATTTAGTTCCGGAGTCAGAACGGGCTTTTCGGGCTATTCATCGTTCTGTGCGTTTATAAATCAGGTCCATCTATTCTATTTCAACCTTGCATATATATACCCTGTTATAAACCCTAGCCTACCTCTATTTCTCATTGTCTGTACGTATAATTTCTTTCACCTCCTCATTTCAATGGCACACAAACATCTAATTCCAACTACAAATCAATTTCAAAGCCAAAAATTCCAACTCCACAAACAATATCAAATTATATATCATCGGAAAGCTCTTGAGGAGCGCAATCCAGATCCACTATTCGTTTTCGATCGGAGTTTCTGTGCATCCGAAATCAGGGGAAACATTCATGGCCGTTCATCGCGCGTCGATGAACGTTGTCGGATTGTCAAATCATTTCTTGGTATTATAGAGTGGACGATGGGGAGTGCATCGGTGGTGTTCGTTCTACGATTTAGCGGACAGATCTCGCGCAAAAATTGATCTAGGGTTCACGGAAATGCCGGCTGTTAGAGTTTGCAGACGTGACTCGGTCGCGTGGGTGGGAGGCCAGTGGAGTTGGCGCCGTTCAGGCGTTGGACCGTGGCCGCAGTGGGCCTCAGCGACGACCGGGGACGTGAAATTGGTAGGGTGGTCAACGTCTTCGTTTGGGGCTTCGAACTGTTGGGTGCGTGCGTGCTTCCTGTAGACAGTGCACGTGAAAGAGGATAAAAGTGGTGACGTGGCAGGTGAGTGGAGATGAAAGTGTTCTTTTTTTTAATTCAAACACGCTAAATTCCATAACTTTTACTTACGATATCCGATTTACGTGCGGTTTTTTTTGTTAGCATCGTATTAAAATTCCGGACATTTTAGCACTAGTTTGGACGAATTCTGAGACTGTCAAATTTTTTGGGTTTAAATTGGATTTAAATTCAATTTAAATTCAAAATGTGAGTGTTTTAACCCACTTACAACTTATAAATTTTGTTATGTGTGTTAAATTGATATATGATGTGATTTGAAATTTATTTATGACTGGTTGGCACATTTTTAATCATCGCCTCAGTTAAATTTAATTTACTAAATTTGAATTGTTATTTATTTTATCATTCCATATAAACTGCCAGTTAGATAGATTGTTTAATTTATTATTGAATATAAACTGTCAGTAATTACCTGTTATTTATTATATGCTTTATATTGATGTTATTGTTTAAATTGGATGATGATTGTAATAAATGGTTGATGATTGATATTGGACGGATGGATGTTGTATTTTATATTGTTTTAAATTGCAAATTGTTATGCACTTTATTTCATCCAGGATTGCGGTTTGAAATGATATATAAACGCATTTTTATTTTAAATTACAAATTAAAATGATAAATATCCGTATCACTTGACCATAGGATATAAAATTATATACAGGCACCGCGGTCTATATATAAAAATATTTTGAAATGATTTCTATGGTTTTGTAAAGAATTATATGATTTTATGAGATATTAATTTGGATATTTTATAAATGTTATTCTATATATAGTAAATTCTTGGTTTTAAGCTATGAATAAAATTTGTTTAAAGTATAAATTATAGTTTAATAGTAAAGTTTATTTGATTAAAATATAATATGGATAAGTATTTACTTAAATTATATTTTAATATAGAGTTTATATTGATTTTTATAAATCATGGTTGAAAAGATCGTTTTGTAATTGATTTGAGATTTTATTTAATTAAGAATTATATTTAATAAGAATCCATTTGGAACTTATTGAAATTGAGTTTTAAGAGAATATGGTTTTATAAATTAATTCGGGTTTAAGGTGATTTAAGTGAATAAATTGAGGAATATTCAGTTATTGAAATTTGAAGTTTTATATAAAGGATACTGGATTTATTAAGTAAATATTTCAAAACTAAATAATAGTAAAGTGAATTTGGTATATATATATATATATATATATATGTGAATTATAACATTTAGTTTTGAAATATTGAATATTTAAGCTTGAAATATATTGAATTTGAAAAGGTTTATTTTGTGGATCAAATCAGTTTTGAAATCGACAAAATTTGGAAAAGTTTATTTGGAAACTGAATTTAATTGAAGTGTATCATTTTGGGATTTGGATTAAATTAAAAATCTAGAAATTCGAGTTTTGGAATTGATTTGTGAAATTAAAGAAGCTATTTTGGTTATATAAAGTATTTTAAATATTTAAACCACATAAGTGGTGGAAGTTACGAGTTTCGAGGTAGTATAAATTGAAAGTGTCATATTTCTAGTATTTTGATTTCGAGGGTTATAATGTTGAAATGTTATGATTTTATAAAAATGATATCAAAATGATTTGGTTTTAGAAATAGAAAGGACATCGTATTTATATGGTTTCAAAATGGATATTTTATTTTGGTTTTGAAGTATAAATTATTTTGAAATGACCGCGGTGTTATAATAACGTTTGGTTGTTGAAGTGACCGGGAGCGGAAGTTGTCATGCTCTCTGCCAACTCTGAAAACCACTTTAACAACCGTGTACGCGAGGGAGATTCTAGAATGAAGTAGGATGGTGGCGGCGTTTCTTTTGAGGTAAATACGTGGACCCGACTCCCGTGAGTTGGCATAAGGTAGCTAAAACATGAGCGATTCTCGGGCCAAGGAGGTAGCCCCTCTTATCGGACACATCCCTTCGATATTATACTCTAACTTTTGGATTTATTCGGTGGCCACTTTTGATTTTGATTTTGGGGGTGTTGTTCGAGGTGGGCGGTCGTAGCTGTTACGCGTTACCATCCGTCCGGATAGCTGTTGGTATATCTACCCTGACATTGCCTAGTTGTGCCATGTCACCTATGGAGTATCCTCTGGTAGCCTCCCGATCGGGAGGTACTACGGTACTGTATAGACTATTGGCATTATTTGTGTTAAGGGCTATATGGGTAACCCCTTAACGCTATTTAAAAGAAAGTTTAATTTACTGTTAGACATTATTATAATAACGAAATATCACTACATAGTAAATAGTTTAACGGATCCTTAGGAGATGTGAATCCCGAGCATCTCTAAGTTAGTGCACTCACAATTATTACTGTTGATTTAACTTACATAAGATCTTTTAGTTCTGACTCGAGTATTTTGTCTTTTCAATTCGCTCGGGTCAGCCTGAGCATTTCAGGAATTGAAGGCCTTATTTCTGGAGGACAAAGACGAAGACTGTATTATTACTATTATTTACTATAGTGTTCCACTGCATCACATTGTTCCGATGCATTGTTATTATTCTTTGGTATGTGTAACTCTGATATATATATATATATATATATATATATATATATATATATTGTATAAGAATAATCAAATGTTTTAGTAAAACAGCTTCATGAACTGTATATTTGATTATTATATTTTATCGTTCCGCTGCGAGATTGTGTTTCGTTCTTTTTCTTTCTCTCCTTTTTCTTATTTACCACATAACAATCTGCCTTTCTGTATGGTTTAAGTCTGACGTGTGTGGTTGATCGTCGATTTAAACCATGCGAAAAGACGAGACGTTACAAATGTCTCGTAAAAAATGATGTCGTATATCTATATACTTAGTTTGTGAATGATTGACAAGGTTTTTTGATAAATTTATTGCATTCGTGTTATCACAATATATTGGAGATTTGTTGATAATTTTGCTGAAATCCGTAAGTGTTTATTGCATGTATATCACTTGTGCACAAGATAGAGCTGTTGATATATATTCGGCTTCGCAAGTAGATAAAGAAACGCAATTTTGCTTTTTGCTAAACCATGAAACTAATGATTGTCCGATAAAGTGACATGTTCCACTAGTACTCTTGCGATATGTTCTACATCCACCGAAATCCGCATCGCTATATGAAACTAGTTCAAACGATGATCCTTTAGGGTAAAACAAACCATAATCTCTAGTACTAGATAGATAACGTAATATACGCTTAACAGCTCTTAGATGAGATTCTTTTGGTTTTGCTTGAAATCGAGCACAAAGACATACACTCATCATAATATCGGGTCGACAAGCTGTCAAATAAAATAAAGAACCAATCATGCTACGATATAATTTTTCATCAAAATCTTTTCCGTTATCATCCATTTCTAAGTGAATTGTGGTACTCATTGGTGTTGGTTTGCTCGAAGTTTTATCCATTTCAAAAAGACGTAATAGATCGTTACAATATTTTTCTTGATGAATAAAAATTCCATTTTCAAGTTGTTTTATTTGTAAACCTAAGAAGAAATTTAATTCTCCCATATGTGACATTTCAAATTTATTTTTCATAATATTTGAAAATTGATTACATAGATTTTCGTTGGTTGAACCAAAAATGATATCGTCAACATAAATCTGTACAACTAAAATATCATTATTTTCTCTTTTAATAAATAAGGTTGTATCTATTTTACCTCTTTGGAAACCAGATGTAACTAAATGATTTTTTAAACGTTCGCACCATGCTAGAGGAGCTTGTTTTACTCTTATAATGCTTTGTGTAATTTAAAAACATGATGGGGATATTTTTCGTGAACAAATAATGAGGGTTGTTCTACATATACATTTTCTTTAATAAAACCATTTAAAAAGGCACTTTTGACATCCATTTGAAATAGTTTAAAATTGTAAAGAGTTGCAAAGGCGATTAATGTACAAATGGCCTCTAATCTAGCTACTGGAGCAAACGTCTCGTCATAATCGATACCTTCTTCTTGATTATAGCCTTGAACAACTAAACGTGCTTTATTTCTAACAATATTTCCATTCTCGTCTGCTTTGTTTTTAAATACCCATTTTTTTCCTATAACTGATTGTTCTTCACGTCTTGGTACTAATTCCCAAATATTATTACGTTCAAATTGATTTAATTCTTCTTACATAGCTATTATCCAAAAATTATCATTTGACGCTTCTTTATAAATTTTTGGTTTAAAATTTGACACAAATGATATATGGCTTATTTGATTAAGTTGATTTCTAGTTACTCTAGAATTGAGATCTCTAATGATATTATCTTTTGGATGATTCTTAAGAATTCTAGGGGATGATATCAAAGTGTTATTTTACACATTTGTTTTATTATTAATAAAATTTGTTAGTGGAATAATTTCTTCTTCATCATTAGTATGATGATTAAAAAGATTTTCGTTGAACGAAACATGTGAACTTTATTCAATATTATTTCGTTTATTAAAAATTCTATATGCTTTTTACAATCCGAATATCCAACAAAGATACCTTCATCGGCCTTCGGGTCAAATTTTCGTAAGTTATCTTTTGTATTTAATATAAAATATTTTGAGCCGAAAGTTTTAAAGTATGATACTTTAGATTTTCTTTCAAAAATATTTCAAAACAGGTTGTTTAGTCATATGACGTATGGTTACTCGATTCAACACATAACAAGCTGTAGCAATAGCTTCAGCCCAAAAGTATTTTAGTAGACCACTACTATTTAATAATGTTCGTGCATATTCTTGTAACGTTCGATTTTTTCTTTCTACGACACCATTCTGTTGAGGTGTGCTACGAAAAGAAAATTTATGACTTATTTCTTTCTTATTGCAAAAATTAGTAAAGAGATTGTTTTCGAATTCTCCTCTGTGATCACTTCGAATATTTTTAATTTTCAAGTCCATTTGTGTTTTAATTATTTTAGCAAATATTTTAAACGTACCAAAAGTATCACTTTCCATGTATATCTCGAAAAATCATCAACTATTACGAAAACATATTTGTTGTGATTTATAGATCGTATTTGTGTTGGACCAAATAAATCTAAATGCAATAATTCTAATGGTTGTTTTGTAGAAATATTATTTTTAGATTTAAAAGAACTTTTCTTTAGTTTTCCAATTTGACAATCGTCACATAAATTTTCTACTTTGTAATTTATTTTAGGTAGACCTCTAACTAGCTCATATTTTGCCAATTTATTAATATTTTTAAAATTGATATGACAAAATCGTTTATGCCATAACCATGGATCATCATGTTTTAAGGTTAAACATAAATTTGAATTTTTATTTATATTCATGTTTAATAAATAAATATTTTTGTTTCTAAACCTTCAAATACAAGTTGTTTGTTATTATCGAAAATATTACATATATCTTTTTCAAAATTTATTTGAAAACCTTTATTGCGTAATTGACTAATACTTAGTAGGTTGTGTTTTAGATTTTCTACTAATAAAACATTTGTCATAATAAGAGAGTTAGAAATACCAGAGTTGATGGCTTCTCCAATCCCCACGACATACCCTTTTGAGTTATCTCCAAAGGTTACTATTCCACCATCGATGTATGTTATATTTGATAACATTTTTGAATTTCCAATCATATGCTTGGAACATCCGCTATCTAGTATCCATTTCTCCTTATATTTTATTTTAGGTACCTGCAAACTAAAAGATGTTTTAATTGGTACCCATATATTTTGTTAGGGTCCTAATTGTTAGGCGAAGGTAGTCATACCCCAGATGGTTTGGTACCTTTATAAATATAATTTTTATTATAGACTACATTCTCTAAGAAATTATTAATATGTTTTTGTCTAATCAAATTATTATTTGTCTTAGGAATCCAAATTTTTATATCTTTGGTATTCATATTAGACGTAGGTAGACTTTTAGTTTTTTTATAACTAAAATTTTTAGCATCATTTCCTTTTTGTTTAGAGGTATTTTTAAATCCTATTCCATTTCTATTGCTTGATGGTTTTGAAGTTTTGATAAGATTTTCCAAATCTTATATTCCTTTATTAAATTTTGACACATTATTTGTAATTTTATCTAATTTTTCTTTTAATTCTAAATTTTCAATTTTCAATATTTCAATATTGCTTTTCAAATTGACATTTCCTTTAATAAATTATCCTTCACTATTTTAGTGTTTTCAAAATCAATAGTAATAGCCTCACTTTCTATCAAATTATTTTTAATTTTCTCTTGAGATAATTCAAGTTCTTCTTCTAAGATAATTTTTTCATCTTTTAGCATTCCTACTTCAAGTTCTAATCTATTTATTTTGACTATATATTCTTTGATCATTTTTTTTAATTTGTCTAAATTTATCATCTAATTCCATGCTAAGTTCTAATAATTCGTCATAGCTAAGTTCCGGACATACCTCATCAGTTTGTATCATAAAACACACATTAGCCTGTTCTCCGTCACTATCGCTATCACTTTCAGATGATGAAGAATCCGAGTCATCACATGTTACTTTTAAAGCCTTCTTCTTTTTGAATTTTTCAAATTTGTTCTTCCTTTTATCATTATTGAGTTTAGGGCAATCCTTCTTCATATGTCCATATTGATCGCATTCATAGCACTTGATTTGAGATAGGTTTGTTGTGTTGGACTTTCCTTCTTTATGGAATTCGATCATCTTTCTAAATTTCTTGAATATTTTACAATTCATGGCAATGAAGACTTCTCTTCTTTGTCTAAGTTAGAGTCATCATTTTTTGTTGCTGGGAATGCTATGTTCTTCTTCTTCGAATTTAATTCTTTTCGTGCCTGCAAATTAGCTTCATAGGACATTAAATTTCCTATCAACTCTTCAACTTTGAGAGTAAAGAGATCATTAGCTTCTTCAATAGCTAATACCTTCCTTTCCCAATCCGATGTTAAAGAGTTGAGTATTCGAGAAACTAAATTAAAATCAGTAAATTAACTCCTAATTCCATAAGATCATGTTGGATAGTTTGAAATCTAGAATACATGTCAACAATAGTTTCATTTTGCTTCATTTTGAATGACGAGAATTGATTTTGCAAGATTGAAATCATAGTTTGTTTGACCTTTGTTGTACCTTCGTGTGTAATTTGTAAGGTACGTCAAATGTCAAATGCAGTTGTGCATAACATGACATGTGAAAATTCATTTTTATCTACAGAGCAAAATAAAACATTCATAGCTTTAGCATTGTTTGATGCTAAGGTCTTTTGTGCATCGGTCCATGTGTTCATAGCAGTGGTAGGTGCTTCATATTTATCTTGTGTGGCTGACCAAATTTCTAGACCATTAGCTTCCATAAAACTTCTCATACGTGTTGACCAATATGCATAGTTAGAGCCATTAAAAAGTGGGGTCGTGCTGTGGATTGTCCTTTTTGAAAAATACTTGCCATATTAAAGTGATTCAAAAACATGTTACTGTTCTTTGATCAAACCACGCTCTGATACCAATTGAAAGTCTATATGATGGATCGTGTAGTGTATATATGCAAGTTATGTGACTAACTATATGATGTAACTAATATAAAATTAATCTCGTAAAATATAAACTATGAACACTAAGATTTTATACTGGTTCGGACCTCCCATCCTACGTCCAGTCCCGGAGCTTCTCTTCGAAATTCGACTATCAAACACCCTCACTTCGCCCGGAGGAATAGGCTTGGTTACAAAAGCTTGTTCTTGTCAAGTGTGTGTTCTACAACACGAATATTGACTATAATGTACAAATGCTTCCAATATATAT
This sequence comes from Allium cepa, assembly GCA_030765085.1. Classification (NCBI taxonomy): domain Eukaryota; kingdom Viridiplantae; phylum Streptophyta; class Magnoliopsida; order Asparagales; family Amaryllidaceae; genus Allium; species Allium cepa. The sequence goes on from CM060932.1 coordinate 381,496,863, forward strand.
CTAGAGGATATTGATTGAAGAGTTCCGTATATATGGAAGAGTGGAATACAAATATATGATTGCTAGAGATCAAGAATATATCAAAGTATAAGAGTAAAGAGCACAAGTAAGTAAGGTGAAGTCTTCTCTTGGATTCTTGATGCTATTTATAGCGGTAGAGAGATTCCTTAAGTAGTTGCATCCATTAGCAAGTGTTCTATAGTCACTTCTGATGGTGATGAAGAGTTGCAGTGAAGAGGAGCGAAAGTGTCTTTTCAATTACGGCAGTTGTAATTAGAATGTCAACACCCGAGTTCAATTTTAGATGTCTGGAATATGTCTCAGAAGTCTGGCTCTATATATTTTTTGTATATAGTAGCTTTTTAGATGTCTGAGTACATTAACCAGACGTCTAATTTTATCTGGTTTGTGATCCAGAGGATTCATTCAGACATCTGGCTAGTGCATCCAGACATCTGACCTTGTGTATGTTGCTTTTCTTGTATCTATGTCATTGCTCTTCTGATTCTATCGACTTGTAGCCTCTTGATACATTCTTTGAGTCTTGTTCTTGTCTCTTTAGTGATGTTACTTTAGTAATTACCTATGAATAGAAATATATATATGCATATTCGATTTCCACTGTATAGTTGTTGTCATCGAAAACATAAAATTGATTTCCTAACAAGGTGCAATGGCTTCGCCCTTATAAATGCACCTAAGCGTGGGAAAAGCATAAAAAGCGTTAGTGCACTAAGTCGCAAGCCGCATGTCTTGACAACATGGGTTAAGGGTAATCTAGCAATTCAAGACCAGTTTACATTCTAGACCATTTGAAGCATTTGTCGTTAACTCAAATTTCAACAGCCAAAATGCTGAGTTATGAGCTCTGTTAGTTGGTGCAACAGCGTATGTCATCATATCTAGGATTTACATGATACAAAAATAAATGAATAAAATAAATTATGGAAGTCGACAAAAACTTAAAGTATGAAACAACTTAAAATAATTAAATATATTAGCCATACGATAGATGATGAAGCATGGGTGCATATTAGAGGCGCAAGCCACATTCATCTCAGTGATAGGCCCTCTCTTTCAAAAGGATAAATGTTGGGGAAAAATCCCTCAAGATCGTATTAGAAAAAAAGCCCAATCTTACGAAAAAACAAATACAACCGGATTAATGGTGAGGCAAAACAAACAACATATAGTCATCAGTTAAAACAATCACAAATCAAAGAATAAAAGAAAAATATCACTACCACAACGTAGTGTACATCCACTGGGAGAGAGATTTTATTATTTTTTAAAAGTAGAAAATTTTACAAGATTGATAATGGAGAAGAAAATAAAAAACACAACTGAGAGATAGTTCTACTCATCTTAATTTCTACCTTTTTATAGAGAGTATTACTTGTGTAGAAGTAATTGATTTATGATTATAAATCATTGTCTCGTTAATTTTCCTATTCATATAGGAAACGTTTATCCATTTGATTTTTTAGTTTTCCCCAATTTACAAGTGCTTGATAGAATTCCTTTGGTCCGCTAATTAGGGATTTAATTGATTACCTCAATCTTCCAAGATAATTCTCCTTTTCATGTAGCTAATTTATTACTCTCTTTAATGTTATAAAGAAGGCAATATATATTTCAGTAATTATCTCACATATCTTTCAAATCTTCTGCAATTGGAAATATTATATCATTGAAATCAACAATATCTTTCAAATCTTCTGCAATTGAAGATATTGTATCATCAAATCTTTCAATAAGAATATAACTGCTCGGCCCCTCAGTTATACATAGGCATTGCCTGCTCCCAGCAGTTTTTTTTATTTAGTTAGAGTTGGTCCACATAAACACTTCCTTTGAATTGTATCGTTGGTGTTACATACATCAGTAGTAGTTAATGATAATTAACATTCGGTTTGATGTTTATTGAATATCCTAAAATTTAAAGTCATGTAATACGGTTCATTTGGTTTCAACTGTTATATCCATATGTCGTTTGAATTCAAATTCAAACAAAAATTAGATATACCATTTTTCGAACAGGGAATAATCCCACAGCGCGCCATAGGACGACGCACCTTAGACCTCCACGACCTGACCGGCCATGTCGACTGTCATCAACGGGGGCTTACCTCCGCACTCCCGGTTGTCATCTTCGGGCCCCCACTCATAGTGGCAATTAATTGTTATATAAAAGCATACAAACTGAAGCTGTGTTATATTAACAAGGTTATAGAATTATTTTCAAATTGTAACTATTTTATCATATTTTGTTAAATGATTCTTATATTATTGCATTAATTTTTAATCACGTATATATTGATGAAAAAAATACTGTCACGGTTTTAACGGTCCAACCAGTTCAAACTTCAGAGTATTCAATCATGGATTATTATTGTCTGTCCACGATTTGATCTTCAAAAACTATGCTTATTAATAAGCCGGTCTTCCTTTCCAACACAAATAATTAATACTCTTAAACGTAATTAATAATAACAAAACAATTCATTTTCTTTTAAATAACCTTTTCAAATACTCCTTTCGTAACATAAGAATGCATTCTGCTTTTGTTAACCATTCTCCTTTTATGCTACTTTTCTGTGATCCTTTCGTGTGACAAAAGAACATACCCATAGCCAATGTATACAGCTCGCTAAGTCCTGTGACCAATAGTTTATTCACGATAGTTGGTAAAGTGTGGATAGTCAAGTAATTAACAGTTGTATACTCCAATTGAGGGATCAACATTACTAATCATATCCACATTTTGAAAAAGGCTTAATGCTGATCAAGAAATGTAAAGAAATCTAGGACTAGTTAGGATTACAAAGTTGAACCACATGAGGGCTTTAATTATTTTTATACATAATAACCAATAGTAACATACTATATACATGTGCATCATGTTTGAAGTCATAGTATGACTACATGCAAGAACGTTGAGGGAGATTTTTTTGTTTTCCTACAAAGAAAGCTAAGGCTAAGGCTATGTTAATGTTTTTTAAAGTGTCAAATTCTGAATACCGAGTTATTGCTCAGTGTTGAAAAATCATTTATTTGTTTGATAGCATTTTAAAACTTCTGATTGGTATTACTAAAAAATAAGGTTATTTTTGTAATAATACATATCTTTATTAGCTGGGCACTGTCCAATTAAGCGTTTAGCGGTTCTATAGTAGTTGAGGTGCAAAAAGTTATAATAGAGATATAGCAGAAAATAATGAAAAACTTCATCAAATATAAAACTAAATGTTTAAAGTTAATTTTTTTCATGCTCACATTATTTGTACAAAAAATAATAATATTATTTAATATTGTATAACAGATTTAAGTAATATAATAATTTATATAGACTGGATTTGGTGACTATAATATATTTTAACTTATATTAAGCATTTATGCCTTAAACTTAGGTCTTTACCTTTGCTTTGTTTATTTGATTTAAAAGAGAATAGTCGAATCAACATTTACATATTAATCTTGCAAGGATTTGATTTAGCTGGTATAGTGGAAAATAACAGTTTTTAAAGTAGATCTACTGTTTAATGGTGCTAAATTGAAATAAATTAACGATCGAAGACCGTATGACTATAACTAAGAGTTAGCGGTGCTTTAACAGCACATGTTGGTCTTGTAAATAATGAATATTAAAAGTGGAATTCAAAATACTAAAATTTTAAATTAAAATATTTTAAATTATGAAATTGTCTGAATTAAGAGAAATTTGAGTATTAAAAAATTATAAAATATTTTCTTTTGAAAAATTAAGTCTTCGAAATGATTAATTATGTAATTTCTAATGTTTATAATCACAATTTTCAATGGTAATGATTTTTTAAGTTTTTATTTAAATTTTTGAAACTTCTAGTTTTTTTTGATAAAAAGGATATGTAGCATGATGCTGCACAAAACGCTGATAGCATGTAGAAAGTACAAATAATACGACTAACAAGCCTAGTCGATTGCCAAAGTCCGATGCACAAACTAAGTTTCAACTTCTTGGCATATCAACACCCATACATCTTAAATACATAACTATTGGTACATTGATAAAGTGCCCAAAAGAGAGCACAGCGACACATGCTGCCACCGCCAATGCAATCAAGTGTCTACATTGTTAATGCTAGTAGACTACATGTATGCAGCATCGGAGATCAGCAGTTGTAGTGGCCATGGAGATACACTTGTCTAGTCAAATATGAGATACATAATTTTATCATCTACATATAGTAGGATATGAATTTAAAGTTTAAGCACCGTTCAACTTTTTCCAATCTAAATCGCCCAGCTATACGCGAGGGTAAAGGCTGCCGCCCTAGAGCTAGGGCAGGTTGAAATCCGAAACTTATCAAAATTAGAGTCAGGGAAGTTTGTGTCAGTATGTAGGTTTTCAACACATAGCACCCAGACCTTAAGTGTAAAGTCCCAATCACAAAAAATGTGCCTGGTGGAGTTAGTGCATCTATCACATAGGAAGCACCTATGGGCCATACCGATCTACTTAACGCTAAATTAATTTCAGTGGTGTTAAGTTTGTTAATCATAATAACAATCCACACATGAATCTTGTGCTTTGGTGGCGTTTGGATTTGCCAAAGGGTAGAGAAGTTAAAACACATATCGCAGAAGTTGTGAAAATTGTATAAGGACTTTACCGAGGATCAAGTCCCTCCCTGAGCTCCCCACGTGAAGCTGTCATCTTCATTTGTCAGAGAACCTTTGGAGCCTTGGAGGTAAGCAGAAATAGAGAGCAAAATTCCTGTAGGTTATCACCAGTTATAATGCTATTGAAATAGATACGGCAGCTTCCTTCAGATAAGACTTGGTGGACAAATATAAATTTTTCTAAGGCTAGACGATAAAGCTCTAGGAAAATGGAGACGGCAACGTTTCTTAGCAAAGGATCGGTAGAGAAGGCAGTTTACTTTCCATTCCCAATCGAGATAATAATATTGATATGTAGCTCTCTACGGGAGAGTAAAATGAACAATTTTGCGACGAACAAGAATTTGGAAAAAAAAACTTATTAAAGTCTACCCATATACTAGGGTGTCTAGAAAAGTAATGTGTAAGTTTTGGTTTGTGTAACTATGTACTCTGCCCTACCTAACTATTGGTTTGGCCCGAAATAATAAGGTAAGCCTAAAAATTATCCTCAATATGAAGGTCCAAATTGATTAGGCTTTTCTGGCTATTTTTTTAAAATTGTTTTGAAATTTAAATTTAAATTTAAATTTAAAAGGTTAAATATAAAATAAGTAAACATAATATTCAATATTTAAATTTAAAATAAATAAGATTTTATAAATGTTATAAAATCATTTTCAAAATTATTTGAAAATGAAATAATTATTATCGAAAATTGTTATTAATTAATTAGATTAATAAATAAATAATTAATTAAAAGCTAATTAATTAAATTTAAAAACATATATATTGATATTTGTAATATTATCTTAAAATGTTAAGGTAATATATATATATATATATATATATATATATATATATAATTTTGAAATTAATTATTAATAATTAAAATTGTTTTAGTTAAATAAATTAATTGAATGTTAATAAATAAATGGTATATGTTAAGTTTTCTTGAATTGGCCTTGAATTGTTTAAGACAATTGAGTATATACATATGTATAAAAGAATTTTTGAAATTAATAAAATTTAACTAATTGTTTAATTAAATAAATTAAATATATGAATATATATATATATATATAAGATATTTGTGTACGTATTACTATATATGTTATAGTATATATATTCAATATAATATGTTATAATTGAATAATATAATGATAAATTAAAATTTTAATGGATCAAATTAATTAAATAAGATGTATTAACGTAACGTTATACAAAAATTATTATATAAGCTAAATTAAGTATGAAAGTTATATAATAATAAAACTTATGTAATATGAATGTATAAACCAAAGGTAGAACATTAAAGAAACTCTAAATAGACTTAAGGAATAAATATATACGTAAAAGCATGTATACCATGATTTCTGATGTATCCGACACTTGAATCACGAGAGTATTTCATAAGAAATACATTATTTCATAAGTTGATACCAATCAATATAATATATTGAAGATTATGAACTTTTAATATAAATTTGTCATCTACCACGTATACATTAATAAATTACTTATATATTCTCTAGTCGTTGAGCATTCTTTAGGCTAGAAATGTTTTTCTTTTATGAAAGAGTGGTCCTCTTATGAGGAGAGCACTCGTTATTTTATTACCTGCAAAATCTATAAGTATACGAATGTTTGATGGGAGTTATCAGGTACAAAAATGCAGTATCATCACTTTGATAAACAGCAAAAAGAGAAAGGAGAGAACGATAAAATAGAATATATTTACAAGCAAGTAAATAAATATAAACTACTGGAAAAGGGCTAAACTGATGGGTATTGCGGTGCGTTAGAGGGCTGTAGGATCTCCAAGATGATGAGATTGTTGCAGTCAAAAGCAATGTTGAGATGTACTAAACTTGCTTGCATGGGATTGGTAGGCCGAAAACGTGAATAACTCCAAGATAGGTTCCAAACATCATAGTAGTTATAAGCTTACGAGAACTGTAGAAACAAGTGCATTGTACAAGAGACAACTCAAGTGACATCGCCGAGTTGCAGGTGCAAGTGAGTGCACTTAAGCAATGAGGAGCTTAGGCTAGGGATGATGTGTGTGGTATTATCAATGTATAGACTAGACGAGGTAAGATACTTATATATATTTGTTGAGCTTTCCCTATGGCATCTATATTATATTTAGGCCATCACGAAATGGTGGGTACGGATGAACAATCTCTTTTTACTTGTTGAACTTTCCTCAAGGTAAAAATGAGATTATAATAAGAAACCATGGGTTAGGATAGACCGATAAAGAGTTATTCATTGTATATGAGAGTGCGATTTGTTGAGCTTTCGTCAAGGTCAGAATCCCAAGATATATGAGTCCCAGCATCTACTACAAAGTCGAAAGAATGATATGTTTCAACTTAGGGTTTGATGAAACATAAAAGTTTAACCTTACTACTATTATAAGAACGTCTTTTATATAAAGTTATAGTTAACCACATTGATAAATTTGTGCAAGTAATATAATTGATAAAATGTTTATCAATCAAAATATAAAAATGAACTGAATAAATATTGATAAAGAAATATTAAATATACTTACCAATAATTTTTTGTATGTTGACCCATACAAGTGCCTAATTATACAACTGCTAAATATGTTTGTGACTTGGTCACTTACATGTTTACTTGTCCAAGACTATGTATTATCTTCAATGAGTTTTGAACTATAAAAGAAATACAAAGATATGAATATTTGATTCATTTCCAATCACATATAAATGTTATATGTGAACGGTCATCACTCTTATTGTATGAAACCTCCATGAAATTAGTTCATTCGCAATAAGAAAGCAAACCATTATATGAGATCAAATATTCAATATGATTAGTTACAATCAAGATTTATGTTAAATGTAACTCTAGACCAAGAGCTACAAAACAGATACAAGAATTCGATAACTGAAATGTTGGTTTGATCGGTTTACGTAAAATGCAACATATTTGATATCCCTAAATATTAAGGATGACCAAATGTACCACTGTAAATAGTTCTTTACAATATTTTAGTAAGAGTTTCCTTTGAATGGTTTTACTATTTAGATAGGAATGTGAATGTGCAAGAATAGTCATGTGTAACGACTTGCCTTTTTGACCTTCAAATGTCGATAATAACACATTCATGGTATTCACGTGTCGAGCATCCAAGTACCAAAACAACAGATTGTTAGGGTAAAAGAAAAGGAAAACAAATAGAACAAGAAAGAAAGAACACAACATCAAAATCTCACAAGAAGAACGATAATATATAATATCCAAAAAGGCAATACAAAAGGTTATTCCAAGATACATAGTAATTTCAAAGTTCTAAAACCTAAGTGCTACCATCAACCTGAATAGTTATAACTATCCATACTTATAATGTTGATACATACATAATAAAAATGCAATGGAAATTAAAATAGGTAAACAGATGGAAGCCTCCAGCCCATCTCTTTAAGCCTTGAAGCGTCCATAGCCAATCTTTCTTTACTCAACCTACTCGAAAGAGTACTTGAGGAATTAAGTGAAAAATAAAACCATCTGTCAGCATAAGTTTGGTATGAGAAACTTAAGAAACATGCATCTATATAATAGTAACTTTTAAGACCATTTGATTCACCATGATGGTCTTTCCCTAAAAAAATCCTGAACCATCCGATAAGTAAATATCTCGATATAATGGATAGTGTCTAGGGTGTAGAATATAAATCAAAAAATGTGTTGCTCACATCACACAACACTGCAATATTAGAAGTATATATAAATCCTCCAAGGTTCGTTCATATGTGGATTTCCATGGAGGTCTGCTCAGTACATCGAGACCGGCCTCCTGACAAGGATCAGAAACTACCTTTGGAGCGATGTATATCTTAGATAAATATTCCATAAGGTAAACAAAGCAAGACCACGGCCAAACACATGATGCCAAATATCATCAACTCTCGCTAGCAAAATCGGTAACCATCTCTAGATATGGAGTTGATATACCCTTGAATTAACTGAACCCACTGGTTATGCATTATACTCTGTATTTTGTCATTTTTATTGGTGAAAACATGTCCATCATTTCAACACATAAGTCTTCATCACTCAAATGGATAATGAATCTCTCCATTGGTTCCAACACAAATTGTCTGATGAATGATAACGCTGGTCTCTTCCTTGGACTTAACCTTAGGATAGACAGTTTGACTCTATAGCATTTGTCTAAAATTTTAATTCTAACCTCTCTCTTGAACTTAACTTTAGGATAGACGGTTCAACTCTATAACTTTTTCTCCACAACCGCTTCCAAAACATAGAATTCATTTATTAGTTTTGATGTGGTTTTGGTAAGTAATACATAAGTATACTTATCTGATCCCAAACTCTTCAAAACTGAATCGATAAATTTTCGATTAACTCAATTTCGGTTCTTTTAGAAGTAAGCAAATAATATAAAGGAGTCCTTAGGATATCTCGTAGATATACGTTCTTAAAGCAAGAGCTGTTTCGTACTAATGAATCCTCCCTAGGGAATCTCAAACTATATGAAGCCCTAAAGCTTTTATATACTTTCTGAGTTAATTTGGTCGAGTTTGATAGTTGAGTAATCAACACTACAACATAAGTACTCTATTATGACTGCTAAAAACAGTTGTAATAGGTCTATTATAACAGATGGTTGCCCGCCGTTATGTCTTGAGTTGTAATATAGCCCTATTTTTTACAAGTGTCTTTGGCAATTGTAAAATAATTTTTTAAAACTACCTAAAGTGGTTGTAAAAGATTTTTTACAACTTCTTTTGGCAGTTGTATAAGATTTTTTACAACTACTATTGATAGTCGTAAAAGACATTTTTACAACTGCGAATGGTAGTTATGGTTAAAAAATGCAAATAAAATTCTTTTTGTGCACACATTTTGCAAGTATAGCAAGAAATAGATAAGTATAAATAATAGAATAAAAATAACAATACACCATAAGCAATTTAAACATTACATTATTATTACATTCTAGTTCCAAAACCACATAACCTTCAACACAACACTGCAACCACTCCTTTGACTTCTTGCATCCCTATACTTTCATAACAAGATAATCATAAAATCTTGTTGTAGAGCTATAAAAGTATATAACCTATATACATTCATTTTACACATAACAGATATAAGTACAGTAAATATTCATTTCCGTATGCTAAAACTAAGGCCGATGGCCAATCTGATGTGGCTCTCAATTATTTAATAATTCATTCTCCACCGCCTACTGGTGATCGATACATGGTTTAGGTAGTCAGTCATTCATCAAATTAATACTGAGGCTACTACCTCTCTATATGTTGTTGATTTGTGTATTTATTTTGATGCACACTTGCCTAATAATGCACATGTTGTTGTGAAGACCATTGATCTATTTCAGTAACACTATTATTTCTTTTGCTACATTCTTTGCATTGGAAGCTCAAATTTTTTTGTTAATTGCAAAAATTTATAGTCTTGTTGATCTACTATTGTAATATATTCAAATTAAATATCACTCATTCTTTTTTTATATCTAATCTATTTCTTGGCTTAACAAAGATGGCTACTAAAATACCCATTCCAGAATCAAAGTTATAAATAATGTACTTTATTGATTGTTAGTAGTTAATAGTCAACACTTCAATTTTTAGTGCTTTACATTTCAAGCCTGGAGCACGAAGACAAAAATAAAATGATTCACTAATCTCATTAATCAAAAAATCGCTAATAGGCATAAATCAAACAAGCATGGATATCAAATATATCTTAAAAGTCTAAAAATTTTAACTTTAAGATTCTGAAACACTAACAGACAATTGACAGAATTCATAATAATTATGTTCCTTTTACAAAATGTAGAAAGAATTATGACTTGCAAAATACACTTGGGTAATTTCTACAATCGAGATAGGATATGACTTGCAAAATACCATTGACAATAGTGATATTTTTTCACCACATAATCATTTCCATTCGACTAAGAATTAAAGGTGGGTAGAATAAATTTTTAACTGAATTCAAGTTGTTTGAGTCAAAATTCAGACTAAATTCGACTTAAAATACAATTAAAAAATAAGATTCAAATAAAACTGAATTTATTTCCACAAACGAACTCATAATCAAATTTTAATATATTCAGTATATCACCTATTTATTTTAGCTTTTCATTCCATAATCATGCTTAAAAAGGAATAAAATATAATATACCACTAATGGCTAGGACGAGATTTTCCAGTTCAATGCCAATGTCTTTAAATGAGTAAATTAGACGTCTATCATAAAAACACAACCATAAGGTAACTTAGGAGTAAAACTTTGATAGCTCATTGAAGAGCTATGAAATTCAAGCACTATTTTAACCAAGAACAAAACTTAAAAACTCATTTCTGGCCTTCAAATGCCTACTGTACTCATCTGATTTCAATAATAAAAACATCTTGTACGTAGAAGAAAGTGAATAACATATTATAGTTTCATAAAATCCATAATCGTCCATACCGTAAATGGGAGATTACTCTATGAATCATGATAAAGCATTATGGCATGAAAGAGAGTTTCCATGTCTTCGTTTGATAGAAAGAAGAAGATGATAAAGTGTGTTGCTATACAGCCTTATAGATTGAAATAGAACTAAAACAAAACATTTGTTTTCAGGAAACTGAAGATAACTATATCACTGTTCTTTCCCTTAATAAAACCATACTTCCTCAAAACACCTTCCTTTACAAACCCAACCTTCTCCAAAACCCTCCGACTTGGTGAAAATTTTCACATCGACTAAAGCTTTAGCCCTTTCTAATTCAGGAATTTCGTCTTACACTTCCTTTAGTACCAACCTAATCACATCAGAAGCGATTCCCTTACCCCAATTCTCTTTAGCGAGGATGTACCTAAGCTGACCTCTACATATGTCAGCCGTTCTAGAAATGAAGATGCCGTCGATTGGCTTGAAGTCATAGCAGAAGGCTTTGAAGTAAGGTTGGGGTAGCATTGTAGTGGTTATAAAGATAAGGTGGTCGGATTTGGAGGCATTGGGGTCGAATCTTGTAACACCCTTAATTTTAAATAACATTATTTAGGAAATTTAATTAGATAAATTAAATAGAATAATGTATAGAATAAAGTGATAGGGGAATTGAGATTTAAAAACTATTTAGGGCCATGCCCCAACTAAATGGATCTATAAAAATGGTTTATGAGTTAAATACCTAAGAGAATAAGGGAAGATAATATGGGAATAGCCATATACCATAACCCTAAACCTTAACTTATTCTCATTATTTCATAAAACAAAAACATAAACCAAGGAGAAACAAGGTCAGCATTACCCTAGGAGAAGAAGAGCTTAAAATCAATTAGAAGCTAAGATTCAAGCTAGGAAGATTAAAGTAAGAAAAAATCTCAAGTCCCTTATCCAAATAAGGTGAATAATGATCTAAACCAACTCATATAAGTTCTTTTAAACTTTAAATCTCGAGTTAAGGTTTAAAACCATTTGAATGGATGAATGATGATATGCTTTAATTTTATGCCATTTTTTAGTTTAAACAAGGATTTTTGGGTAATGGTATAATTTTATTTTTAGGTTAAAATCGTGTAAATTGATTTTAAATGTCATGCCGTTTGAATACTTTATGTAAAACATTATTTTGGAGATGGGTTTAGATTTTCATAATATTCCAACCTATGGTTAATTTATTTTGAATTTTGAATGGAAGAAATAGGTAATTTGGGTTTAAATTTATTAAGGCAAATAAGTAATGTTTTCAGGTCAAAAATTTATATATGTTAAAAACATATTAAAAGTGGATAATTATGATTTTTGAAGATTTTTCCTAAGTGTATTAATATGGTTATTAAATTATTTAAGTTGGAGAACTTAAATGTTATATGTTTTATTAAAGGGAATGGCTTATTTGTTAAAATGATTTCAGTTATTAATTATTGAATTCGACAACCTTTTTAGAATAGGATTTTGACAAAGACTTGGCAGCCAATCATATTTTTACAAATTGGGTAGGTTAGGTAAAAAGGAATTTCTTTGAAAGGCAATAAAACCAAATTTGTTTTGATTTACAACTTCGCCACTTCCATTTGCTAGCTTTCGTCACCATGCTTTCTCTAATGGACCCATTCGAAACCAATATGCATGGTTTCAAGCTATTGATACGTAGTGGATTAGAGAAAGACAAAAGGGACTGTGTTGAAGGTATACTTTCGAAGGGGTTGAAGTCATTCTATAAGCTTTCAAATACATTACTTGCCTTTGTTTTTAAAAAGATGCTTTCGATGGGTTGAAGTCATTCTTATAAACTTTCAAATACATTACTTGCCTTTCTTTTTAAAAAGATGCTTTCTAAGAGGTTAGAGTCATTCTTATAAGCTTTTGAATACATTACTTGCCTTTGTTTTTAAAAAGATGCTTTTGAAGGAGTTGAAGCTTTTGAATCTTTACGCTTGTTCAAAAAAGAGGCTTTCAAAAAACATGCCACTTAATTAGTTTTCAAAGAAGCTTTCGAATGAGTTGCCATATTTTAAACCCATTCATTACGTAGCTGCCGCCTTCATACATTTCGAATTGGTTAACCGCTTTTTTATAGCCTTATAACAATAGGTTCAAAAGGAAGACTTTCATTTTATTAATACCGAAGCCGCCTTCCCAATGTTTTCAAAATGGTCCTTGTAGCCACTTTTATCAATGGTTTCGAAAGGTTGGTTTTGAAGCAATCCTTTTCCCCAATTCTTTTATTTGAAATCAATGCTTTCAAAAGAGTTGCTTTCACTTTTTTTTCTCTTTGACCCAAAAATTATATTTAATGTTAAACCCAATGATTTCGAAAGAGATACTTTCAAATGGTTTCGAAGTTATGCTTCCATAAATTCTACTTGAAATAAGTGCTTTCAAAAGTTAGGTGTTCAGCGTTTCGAAAGGTATATCTTTAATGGTTTCAAAAGATAAGCTTTAAGTGTTTTGAAAGATATCTTTTTAATGGTTTCGAAAGGGAAATCCAATGATTTTAAGTAATGATACAAAAGATATAGTGGAAAGCCTTAGTTTTCAAATAAGAAATCCAATCTCATTGTTAAAGGTAAGCCCATGGCAATACAAAAGAGTTTTGAAATGGCATTTTACTTTGGAATTTTTAAAGAAGTTTTCCTTGCTAAAGATAGTAGGTTAAGGGTATTAACCATGTTTCATTAGAAAAATGATTACAAGGAATTAATTTCATAAATATTTACATTATTATGTTTCGATCAGTTATCATATATGCTTTTGTAAACATATTCACTTCATAACCTACCCATAACTGCATTTTAGGGTGTTAAGGGTAGAATAACCAGCTTGGTTGATCCAGTAGTGAATATACATAGAGTTAACTTCTATGTGAGTAGAATTGCATCTAGGACGTCGGATTGACCAAAATAAAGGATGCCCAAAGATTGATCTAGGAATTACCGGTTTAGACAAGTTATTAGCAAGCTCAGCATATGTATGGAAATTGTTACTGGCAGGGGCCAATAGGTTCTTAGTGACAATGAAAACTATGTTCGGAATAAGTTATTGAAAAAGATTAATATGTTCATATTAAACCCATGAAAACTATGATGTGAGAGGTGTTATTGAAGAATCCAATTGGCTCATAGTAAGCCCATGAAAACTACGATCGAAGAAAGTTGTTGGTAGATACCAATAGGTTCATAGAGATTCTATAAAAACTATGATTGGATGATAGTATTGGTTGGAACTAATAGATTCATAGTCGATGAAATTTTCATAAAGAATTAACAGGTTATTAGTCATCCTATAAAAACTAATAGGTTAATAATGACCCTAGAAACTATAATCTAAGACAGATAGTCAGGTAAATGGGGATGGTAAATCAAGAGCATATCGCATGTTTGCATATCATCATGATACATTTTATTATGTTATGTCTTAACCATTATGGATGTAGGCGCACAGTATACGTTGCTATAAATTGGGTTAAGATACTAGTGAGGGAAAAACCCGTTCCGCTAAGCGGTGTGGTCTCACTAGTTATTTATATGGTTCTAGATGGTGCATTATTATTCATACCAGATTTTTTGTCCGGCTCGAAGTTTATGTTTTCCCTTTAAACTCTCGGGTTCTCAATTGATTTTGAATGGTTTGAGAGTTAAGGTTTTTAGGTTCTCCTTTAGACGAATTAGCTTACAGAGTCATGCACGAGGCAAGCTAGCTAGTAGAAGTTCTTTCTGTTTGATTCCGCTATGTTTTGGATGTAATGGCAAAGTTGATTAATTGCCTATATTTAGAATCTGAACACCCAAGGGGGCATCTTCATATATCACTGTTGGAATTTTTTGTAATAACTATATTTCTCTGTACATGGTTTATGAATTGGGACTATCAAATGAATTTGAAGTGAATGAGAAATTAATTTTATGATTTTAATTTTTTTTATATTCATGTGTTTTTGTTATATCGATATATCTAATATTACCGCATTTGGTCACCGAGAATTAATAACTATGGATGATTACAGCATGCATAGCAGTTAGTTTTGGGCCTCCAAATGAGGGAACGCTACAAGTTGGTATCAGAGCATAGGTCTATATAAATTTAAAAGAAATTTGAACCTAAAAGATTTTCAAAACATAATCCAATGAATCAAAAAATGAGACCGAGGTTTGAGTTAACGCTATAGTAATGTACTTACAATACACACACACACACACACACACATTTCCCCCTCTCTTAGACCGTTCTTCTATATATTACAAAGGCTCATATGCAGATTTATGAGAAATGAAGATATGGTGGCAGGAATAGAAGAGGAAATCAAGGTAGAGGAAGAACCATAACTAATGGAAATGCTCGACCAAATACCAGGAGGAATCTGGGTCGGCAGGCAAGTGCTAATCCAAATGCAAATACCAACATACCCACCAGTAGATATGGGGATGATGTATCGGGTCTTTGTTAGTCTGAAGCAAGCTGGAGTAGTTGTAAGTGCGGTTGGAGGAAATGTTATGAATGTTTGAGGAGCTAATCCCGTGCCCCTAGTTAGCAATAACTATGCTAAGTTGAGCAGGGATTATACTATTCTTGGTGGAAAGCCATTTTTGGGAATAGAGGATGCTATAGAAGTAGAAAATTGTCTTTTTCATTGTGAAAGGACTTTTGCTGACCTGAGATTGGACGATAAGCAGATGAGGAGACTTGCTTCTAGACAGTTGCAGGGAGCAGCACTTTATTGGTGGAATAGTGTTACCGTGGGAGTTCTCGGTGAAAAGTTACTTGGACAGAATTTCGAAGGAAATTCGAAGAAAGCTTCTTATCTGAAGTTTCTAAGTTTGTATTGCTGAGAAAGTTCATGGACATAGTGCAAGGTGATATTTCAGTGATTGAGTATGCTATAAAGTTTAATGGGTTGTCCATATATGGATAAGATACCATTGACACCGTCATAAAAGGAAACCAGAAGTTTATTCGAGGGTCAAGACCCGAGATTGCTAGGACAACTATGCTGCACCTCCATGATCCAAGTACAGTTGTAGTGGAGATGGCAATTAGGAATGAAGAGTTTCTTTCTACTTATGAGAAGGAGAAGCAGGTTGGAACACATGATTTGTACGGCAAGAAGAGGAAATTCTTTAGGAAGAAAGGTGCTCAGAAAGGAGGAGCTGCCAAGAAAGGAAAGGCTGATGTAGTTTGCTACAATGCGACAAGAATGGACATTATGCTCATGAATATCAAACTAGAAAAAGGAAGAAGGTTGCAGATAATAAAAGGAGTGAAGTGCTTTAACTGTGACCAGATTGGACACTACAAGAATCAGATTCCAGAACTAGTTAGAGCGGACAAGGGAAAGGTTTTTACTTTGGAACCATCTTCTAAACCAACTACTACTGGGAAGAAAAAGACTACGATGGAAGGTACACTTTTGATTCATAGTATACCGGTTAGGGAAGTATTTGGTACCGTAGCATCGCATTCATTTATATCTCAATGTTTGGTAGATAGGTTATGTTTAGAGCCCACAAACCTTGCTACTTCCTTAATGGTTACGAATCCGATGGGAGGGTATGAAACTCTAGGGATGAGATGTGACCAGTTAGAAATTGAATTGTTAGGTCATAAGTTTGCATGCAGTTTGTATGTTTTTGATTTCATAGGCTTCGGGATCATTTTTGGTATGGATTGGTTAGATGTGACGCTAGGATATTTTTCCAAGATATGGAAATATCGCTAAGACACCCCAATAATCATAATCAAATTATATACTCCACGGAGAAATTAGACTCAAGTGCTTGTGCTTTGCTAAATGCAATGGAAGTAGAAGAAGACTTGAAACATGTTTTGCTAACAAGAGATTTTGCAAATGTTTTTGAGCCAGTCACAGGACTACCACCGAAGCGAGCCAATGAGTTTCGGATAGATCTTGTGCTAGAAGCAGAATTTATAAATAGATCACCTAACAGGATGACACCTATTGAGATTAAGGAATTTAAGGTGCAACTAGTAGATTTAGAAAGAGAGAATATTATTAGACCAAGCAGTTCGCCTTGCGGAGCGGCTGCGGTGTTTGTGAAGAAACGGGATGGGTCATTAAGGATGTGTACCGACTATCGTAAGTTGAACGAGAAGACGATCAAGAATTAGTATCCCTTGCAAAGAATCGATGATTTATTTGATCACTTGAGTAGAGCCAGAGTATTTTCCTAATTGGATTTGGCAACAGGTTTCCATCAGCTAAGAGTGGCAGAGGACAATATTCCATTGATGGTGTTTCAGACTAGGTATGGTTCATACGAGTGATTAGTAATGCTATTCGGGTTAACAAATCCGCCAGCTTTCTTCGTGGACTTGATGATCCGAGTTTTTCAGAGAGCACTTGGATAGGTTCTTATTGGTATTCATAGATGACATTTTAATATACTCTAAGGATGAAAGAGAGCATGAAGTTCATCTTAGAGTAGTGCTTGAGACGCTGAGGTAGCATCAACTGAAAGCGAAGTTTTCGAAGTGTTATTTCTGGAAGAATGAGGTAAAGTTTTTGGGTCATGTGGCTTCAAAGAAGGGTTTTTCAGTTGATCTGGGAAAGATTGAGGCTGTTAACAACTGGAAGAGACCAGAGATGGTGAGTAAGATTAGAAGTTCTCTTGGACTCGCTGGCTATTACAAGAGATTCATTAAGGATTTCTTACGGATAGCAGCGCCTTTGACTGAGCTAACCAGGAAGGACTTGAAATTTATTTGGTCTGACAAATGTGAGGAAGAATTCCTTAAGTTAAAGCAATCGTTGGCCAATGCGCCTGTGTTAGTAGTCCCAGATGGAAACCAAGGATTAGTAGTGCATACCGATGCATGTGGAACCGGATTAAGGGCTGTGTTGATGCAGAAAGGTAAAGTTATCGCCAATGCTTCACGACAGCTTAGACTACATGAAGTGAGATATCCTACTCATGATCTAGAGTTGGCAGTGGTGATCTTCGCACTGAAAGTATGGAGACATTATCTCTTAGGGGAGAGATTTGAGTTATACACAAATCATAAGTTCTTAGGATATTTATTCTCTCAGAAGGAGTTGAATATGAGACAACAAAGGTGGCTGGAGTTTATAGTAGCTTATGGTTTTTCTATAGAGTATACGCTTGAAAAATGAAATAAAGTAGCATATGCTCTTAGCAGAAAACATCAAAATGTGGTGTAGCTATGTTAACAGAATGGAAGGATCTAGCGGCTTTGACTACTTATAGTGTGCAGTTATGATCGACTGCTAGTTCTAGTTTGAGCACTGCTATGTTATCCTGCTTCGAAGTTTGACCAGTACTGATCGAAAGGATTGCTTTTAAGCAGAACGAGGATCCACTATTATCCAAGAAGATCATGAGGCTTGAGGTTGGATTAGAGATTGATGATCTAAAATATTTTAATCTTGACCAAAGGGGATGGTTGAGAAAGAATGGACGATTGCGTGTCCCGAATGTTGGGGACTTAAGGAGAGAAGTTCTTAGGGAATGTAATCAATCCAAATTTATGATTCATCCTAGGGGAACCAAGATGTATCAAGAAATGAAGAGAAGTTTCTACTAGGAAGATATGAAGAAGGATGTTGGCTTGTGGGTAAGGCAGTGTGTGAACTGTCAACAAGTGAAGGCCGAATATCAGAAGCCGAGTAGGTTGCTTCAACCTTTGGAAATACCGGTTTGGAAATGAAATTCGATATCTATGAAGTTTATAGGGGTTTCGAACCGAGAAAATGAAAGTAAGTCATAGTGGACAGGTTGACCAGGAGTTCCCATTTCATTCCAGTTAAGTCAACCAGGACGACTCCTTTTTTAGCTAAATTGTTTATGAAGAACATAGTTAGACTACATGGAATTCCTATAATATAGTAAGTGATAAAGATACTTTGTTTACTAGTGAGTTCTGGAATAGTCTATACGATGTGTTAGGTACCGTGCTCAACATGAGTACTGCTTATCACGCTAAGATAGATGGGTAGACAAAGTGAGTTAATAAGATACTCGAGGATTTGTTAAGTGCTTGTGTAGTAGATTTTGGTGGATCATGGGAAGATCACCTCTGCTTAGTTGAGTTTTCCTACAGTAGTAGTTATTGGACTAGTATAGGAATGATCCCTTTTGAAGCTTTATATAGAAGGTCATGCAAGTTACCAACATGTTGCTTGGAAACTGGAGAAAGATTAGTCTTAGGCCCAGACCTAGTAAGAGAGGCAACATAGAAGATTGAGTTTATTCGAGGTAGGACGAAGGAAGCTCAGTCTAGACAAAAAGTGTTACACAGATAAAAGCCGTAAGGATCTAAAGTTCTCAATTGGAGATAGGGTTTTCATTAAAGTATCACCGATGAGGGATGTGGTATGATTCAGAAAGTTAGGAAAACTGGCATTGAGATATGTTGGACCATTCCTAGTTATAGAGAAGATCAGAACGCTCGCATATAGAGCAGAGTTGCCAAGCAGTTTGGCAGGTGTCCATAATGTATTTACTGTGTCTCATTTTTGTAAGTATGTGCATGATCAGAGACTGTTATTCCTCCATCTGCATTGGAAGACTTAGTAGTAGAACCAGATCTGACCTTTGTTAGGCAACCGGTTTGGATTGTACTAAGAGATGAGAAGAGGTTAAGAAACAAGACGGTCAAGTTGGTGAAAGTTCAGTGGAGCGACAATGGGAAGGACTATATTTGGGAGACAAAAGACAGGATTATTGATACTTATCCTGATCTGCTTTAAGGGTATGTTCTATAATTTCTTTATATAGATTGTTTCCTAATTAGGTAGGCTAGTATGGTAACTAGGAGATGTTACAGATCATCGCTATGGTTAGTATTTAATGCTTGCTAAATTTCGAGGACGAAATTCTTTAAGGGGGAGCCTGTAACACCCCTATTTTAAATAACATTATTTAGGAAATTTAATTAGATAAATTAATTAGAATAATGTAAAAATTAGAGCGATAAGGAAATTGAGATTTGAAAACTATTTAGGGCCATGCGTTGATAGAGTAAGGGGTATGCCCTAGGGGTAATTATGTAATTTGTTGCATATATCTAACTCGTTGACCAATCTTGTTCGAAATAAAAGGTATTTTCTTCCCATTATATACTTGATATAATGTGATTATATTAATTAAGTTAATTAAAAGTATATTTAATAGAAAAATCCAAAAATGGTATATTTTGTGACAGTAGTTACAAAGTGTTGTAAGCGTGAGTAATTTATCACAACGAAACAAATATACCATTTTAAATGTTCATAGTCAAGATGCATCGAGACTGGATATCGATGTATTCGTTAAGACTGGAATACGTAATGCTCTCCAAACATTGGGCAGTGTATTACTAATGACTGCTGGGGGCACCTAGGGGTTACGTTACTCATTCGATAGTTTTTGTTAGTTAATATAACTAAGGTCAAACAGAAAATATCGATGCGATTTATTTACACAGTTGTAACGTCCCGCTTTTTTGTACGTTTTAAATCGACGATAAACCACACACGTCAGACTTAGACCATACAGAAGGGCGGATTGTTACTGGGGTAAATAAGAAAAACAGAGAAGGAAATAAAACAAAACAGAATCTTGCAGCGGAACAACAAAATATAATAATCAAATAACAGTTCATGAAGCTGTTTTATAAAACATTCGATTATACTAATACATTACATATTAGAGTTACACACACCAGAGAATAATAAATAACAATGCAGCGGAACAATATAAATGTAGTGGAGTGATATAATAAATAATAGTAATAATATCTTCATCTTCGTCCTCCAGAAATAAGGTCTTCGAATCCTGAAATTCTCAGGCTAACCCGAGCGAATTGGAAAGACAAAACGCTCGAGTCAGAACTAAAAGATCTTATATAAGTTAAATCAATAGTAAATATTATAAGTGGAACGACGTCAGAGATGTTTACGGGATTTGACATCTCCTATCCAGTGTCTAACGTGAGTGAAGTAGCTTAAGAGATGCTCGGGATTCACATCTCCTAAGCTTCCGTTAAACTATTTACTATGTAGTAATATTTCGCTATTATAATAATATCTATAGTAAAATAAATTTACTTTTAAATAGCATTAAGGGGTTACCCATATAGCCCTTACCGCATAATAGTCGCAATAGTCCATCCAATATCATGGTCCCTCCTAATCGGGAAGCCACCAGAGGATACCACACGGGCTACGGGAGAAAACCAAACTCATACAAGGCACGCTAGGGTAGGTGACACGGCACACAAGGAAATGCCAGGATAGATATATCAATTACGCATCCAGGCTGATGGTAACGCGTAGCAGCTACTACCGCCCACCTCGAGCCACACCGTCAAAATCAAAAATCAAAAGTGGCCACCAAATCAATCCAAAAGTCAGAGTATAATATCGAAGGGATGTGTCCGATAAGAGGGGCTACCTCCTTGGCCGGAGAATCGCTCCTGTTTTAGTCACCTTATGCCAACTCACGGGAGTCCGGTCCACATATATATCTTAATAGAATGTCGCCACCATCCTACTTCATTCTGGAATCTCCACCGCATACATGGTTGTTAAAGTGGTTTTCAGAGTTGGCAGAAAGTATGACAACTTCCGATCCCTGTCTCTTTAACAATCAAACGTTATTATAACACTGCGGTCATTTCAAAATAATTATACTTTTAAAACCAGAATTTAATATCCATTTCAAACCCATATAAATACGATATCATTTCCGTTTTAAAACCCAAATCAATATGATATCATTTTTATTTCAAATATATGCTCCTTCCCAACATCATACCACTTTCGAATTTATAATATTTCGAAACCAAACGCTTGAAATATAACCTTTCAAAACATAATATTTCGAATTTCCTAGCTTCTAAATCATAACTTCCAAAACTTAAATGGTTTGGATATTCAAACAGTATATAAAATAAAATAGTTTGAATTTAAGATTACTTTATAAAGTTAAATAATTTCCTCGACCTCACAATTTTATTCACTTTAAATGAAATCTCAATTCATAACTTTCAACTCACTTTCATGTTTAATAAACCATTTCAATTTCAGTATATTTCAAACTTTGAGTATTAAACAATTTCAAAACTAAGGTTGGTAATTACGATTCAACAATTCAATGTTCTATTATTTAGTTTTGAAATATTTTCATAATAAATCCAATATCATTTAAATAAAACTCAAATTACAAATAACTAAATTTTTCCTTCAATTTATTTATACTTGAAATATTCGTTTAATTCATCTTGAACAAAAATCCAGTTATAAAAATCGTACCTTTTAAAATTTCAAGTTTAATAAATTTTACATCAACTTATTCAGTTTAATTCTTAAATAAGCACAATTTCAAATAAATTTAAAATTTAACTTCCAACCTTAATTTATTTAAATCATTATAACCTCTATATTAAAGTATGATTTAAATACTTAACCATATTTTATTTTAATAAAATCAAACTCCATTATTAAACTTATTTTTATTAAACAAATTTATACCTAGCTTAAATACAAGAATTTAATTATATATAAAATAATATTTATATAATATCCAAAAATCAATATTTATTAAACCGCATACTTCTATCCAAAACCATAAAATCATTTTCAAAATATTTATATCTATAGACCGACGGTGTCTGTATATAATTTTCTATCCTATGATCAAGTGATACGGATATTTATCGTTTCAATCCGTAATTTAAAATAAAAAACGGTTATATATCATTTCAAACTTCAATCCCGAATGAAATAAAATGCATAACAACTTGCAGTTTATAACAATATAAAACACAACATCCATTCATCAAATATCAATCATCAACCATTTATCATAATCATCATCTGATTCAATCAATAACATCAATATATAATCAGAAAATAAATAACAGGCATTTACTGGCAGTTTATATTAAATAATAAATTAAATAACAATTTAATTCAATAAATTCAATTTAACTGGGATGATGATTTAAAATATGCCAAACATTCATAAATAAATTTCTAATCACATCATACATTAATTTAACAAGCACAAGAAATTTTAGAAGTTGTGAGTGGGTTAAAACACTCGCCTTTTGAATTTAAATAGAATTTAAATCCAATTTAAACCCAAAATTTGAACAGTCTCAAAATTCGCCCAAACAAGCTCCAAAATGTCCAAAATTCCAATACCAACCTAGCGGAGATAACCGTGTGTGAATCGGATACCGTATGTGAAAGTTACACGAATTAGAACATTTGAAACAAAATTAAAAATAAAAAGAAACAAACCCGAACAATGAGCCACGTCCTCACGCACAACACACACGTCTCCCACGAACTCTATCCTCCAGAATTACTGATCGAAACCCTACAGCCCATGTTGACCACGATCACACATACCACGGTCGACCGCTCCTCTTGCAAGCCCGCCCAGAACGACATGCCGAGCACGTCTCCACCTCAGGCCGACCCTACGGAGGCCGCGCGCACCCCCATGAACCCAGCCGCTGCCGATTAATTCGAGCCCTAATCGAATTTTTGTGGCCAATCCATCCTCTAAATCATCGAACGAAACACGTCGATGCCATCTCCTCGGTCCCCTTTACATAACGGCATCATTGATTTGATGATCTGTCTTAGTTGATCCCGATGCAACGGACGTTCGAGAATTAAACCTCAATTTCTCGCCACCCAAAAACCCAGATCGAGAAACGGACTACAGATCTGACTTGCGCTCATCGAGAGCTTCAGCTCGATATAAAATATGATATAGTTTGTGGAGTTTGAAATTTTGATTTGATTTTGAATTGCAATTGGATCTAGAATTTGATTGTCTGCCATTGAGAAAGAGGAGCAACGGAAGTTTTATACGTACAGAAAAATGAAATAAGGAATATGCTAGGGTTTATAACAAGATATATATAGGTAAGTCAGAAATTAGAATGGATCGAATCGATTGGATATACGCGTAGAACGAAAAAATGGCCCGAAAAGCCCGTTCTGACTCGGGAATAAAATTGGGTCATCCCATATATCAGAATAGATGTTTTAAAACATTTTAAACGTGATGGAACAGGTTTCAAGTCCAAATTCCATCGCATGAAGAAATGCTAAAATCAAGTTATTTCAAATTGATTTCAATTGATTTCAATTTTATTGACTCCAAGGCGTTTCAGGTCTGTACGACCAAACGACAAGTCCAATTGTTACGAAATATGAAACCCTGCAATACTTCACCGTTACGGATCCGATGAAACTGGTTTCATCAAAATCCGAGTCAGTGGCAAAAATGGCTATTTTCTAGTTAATTAAATAAATTAACATTAAATTAATTAAATCAAATTTTCAATTCCAATTATATAATTAGCAATCTTTATCAATTTTGATTTCTTAAACAATTACAATACTTTGAACAATTTAGATATCAATTTAAAGTTAACTAATTTACTAATTTATAGTGTTCTTTCAATTGTAAGTATATTCAATTAATTCATAAGAAATTCCAAATAAATTGGTTTGGTTTAAATTTTCAATTCTTCTATTAGATCCATTATTACCCTATAAACCTATTAACATTTGTTTTATGTTTCATTACACTGATATAATTCAAATTTCATCCTTATTTGTATTAACTATTTTCTTTTCGTTTATTGTGTAATACCTACTATGATTCAATTATATTGAAATTTGTCAACTTCACACCTTAATCAAGCTTTTAATCCAGTTAATCATTTTTTTGTTGGTTCCATACTTTTATTACATCAATCGTTGCTTTATGCAATAAACTAATATTTCTATTCATCTTATTACATTCATATTTTGGAATTATTGACTTAATCTCATTAATGAAGCATTAAATTTCATTTTAATTACAATTGATCCTCATAAGAATTTTTAATGAACCTAAATAAATTGGTACATACAATAATGGTCACTATCGACCCTCGATCACATTTATAGGTTCACTGTTTACCAACAAATGTTACAATGACTCATAAAATATTGATTTTATTCAATTACTATTCAATATATATTAATTCATTAATTAATTCAATATTTACGTTTGTTTTCTTATATTCGATTTATAACCAGGTATAACATTTTCACAACTTCACTTATTAGAATTTTATTCCAATTGTTAATAGTCAACTTATATTAACACTAATACTTTTAATTCTAATTATTATTTCATTCTTAATCCACAAATTTTATTTGTTTCAAAATTATACTACAAAAATCTCATTATATAACAAATTTATATCGTCGAAAATTACGGGTCGTTACACTCTCCCCCACTCAAAACTTTTCGTCCCCGAAAAGGAAAATGAAGGGAAAAGAAAGAATTAAGAAATCAATGTATCTTACTTAAAATATTAAATTTATAAACAAACTAATTTACAAAATTAATTAATTTAAATAAAATATACCAATTTATAACCATTAAATCTTTTTATACCTAAATTAATAAAGTTTGGAAAACATTTTCAAAAAATTTATAAGTCCAAAATTTACGAAAAATTTCGACAGAGTCTCCTTTGTACGGAGCTCGGGAGAAATTATAATATCAAATATAATAATATACAACATATATTTTTCAAAATAATATATATCCCAGCATGGGAAAAACAGTATAATAGCACTATAAAACCGTAATCCGAAAACGTACCTATTTGTCAAGCAATTACGCTTAATTATGAAACCAAAAGCAATAGCAATTGCTTCCATAACCTGTTTTTTACTTAAAAAATCTAAAAGAGTTAATAGTTATATAGAATGGAATATTTAAAGTTGTTTCAATCACTAACAACAAATCAATAATAAACAATAATTACTTACAATCGCAACATGCAACCATCTTACAAAATCAACACAATTCAACTATCCATCCATACCAAACAAAACAAATAGTTGTTCGAGTTCAAAAACTTTAAATTGTACATAATGAAAAATAAACTATTAACTGCACCATTTACTCAACAGTCTTAGATGAAACTAAATAGATTATTCATACATCCAAATAATTTTAAAGTATCCTTGCCCAACAACCATAAACCACACAAACAACAATTTCAACCAATAGATCAAGTTCCTTCTTATTAATTTCCTTCCATAACATTCGCTGTTTGATTTCCTTTTCATTCATAAATGATTCAACTTTAATTTTACATTTAATTCTTACAAAATCTTTTCCATTCACTCATTCAGTGTTTATTTCATTTATTTTCGTTTATTACTTACAATTATTCAGTTGCATCCATTCAGGTCATGTCAGCTTCTTTTTATTGCATTATATTTATTCATTCATTCATTATTGCATAACTTCATTTATTTACATTCATTTATTTATAGTATTTATGTTCAATTCAATTTCTTAGCATATAAATTCATCTTAAGTTTTTAATTACTTTCTTATAATACTTACTTCCTATTACCTTATTACAGTAACATTTCAATTATAACTTAAGTTCACAACAATTACAACATCAAATTCTTATTTATAAAAGAATTTCATTACATACTTTCATTACCTCAAGTTTATTACTTGTATATTATCCATTACATTTCTTATTAGACATTATAACTTTTAATATCTGGTAAGTTATATATATGCTTGTTAAGAATGCAATTGAAATTTATACAAATTCATCTCATTTCTTTTAATTAATTTAATGTTCAATAATCATATCTTTTGTTTTATAGGTTACAATTTCAACTTCCTTGAAATTTCATTTATAACTTAGCAATTTAATCTCTTACATTAATTAGAGGTTCCAATTATAACTTAATTAAATTCCATTTCACTGCAATAATTAAAACTATCAATTTACAGAAACTTAAGAACTATATACCGGGTTAAATTTCAAATCATTTTAAAATAATAGATAGATGTATATACTTACAATTTACAATTATATTCAAAACAATTTGAAATTTACATTTGTTTATCAAAATAAATTTGTAGTATAACTACTACAGTGGCCTTCCTACTTCGAAACTCGAAAATGAATGTCGATGATGCGTGCACTCATCACCGAAATTATTTTTCAACGACAGAGAGGGGAGTACAGAACTTGTTTCTTTTCAAAGTTTCTTGAAAACAATTCTTTCAAATTATATTGAAATGTTTATAACAGAAAATACTTCTAAATAATAATATTATTATATTCCAAAAATCATTCGAAAGAAATTTTTCAGAAATTCCGGAACTTAAGTTCTAAAATTTCCAATTTTCATTTATTTTATTTTTTCAAATTTTGTTTTCAATCAATATATATAAATTTCACTATCAAACAACCAATATATTACAACCAAATATAGCTTTTATAAAAAAATCTTTATATATAGAAAATATAATAGGAAAAATTATTTCATTCACCTATATTCAAAACAATATCGTGTCGGTCTATCCTATTAAGTATCTAGAAATCCCTATTGATGTCATAACGTCCTATGCACCAACTAGAATTTATAAATACAAAACGGAATAAATTAACACAATATCAAAACCTTTTATAACACTAACAAATACGCTCTCTCATATATATACACTCAGCGACTCATCATAGGATATTACTACCTTATTAGTAAAGAGTCAGACCCCACAAAGCTAAGGTTAATCGCTAAACCAAAGCTCTGATACCAGATGTAATGTCCCGCCTTTTTGTACGTTTTAAATCGACGATAAGCCACACACGTCAGACAAAAACCATACAGAAGGGCGGATTTTTATTGGGGTGAATAAGAAAAATAGAGAAGGAAATAAAAAAAAGAATCTTGCAGCGGAACGAAAAAAATATAATAATCAAATAACGGTTCATGAAGCTGTTTTATAAAACATTTGATTCTACTAATACAATACATATCAGAGTTACACATACCAGAGAATAATAAATAACAATGCAGCGGAAGAGTATAAATGTAGTGGAGTGATATAATAAATAATAGTAATAATATCTTCGTCTTCATCCTCCAGAAATAAGGTCTTCGAATCCTGAAATCAGGCTGACCCGAGCGAATTGAAAAGACAAAACACTTGAGTCCAAACTAAAAGATTTTATGTAAGTTAAATCAACAGTAAATATTATGAGTCGAACGACGTCAGAGATGTTTACGGGATTTGACATCTCCTATCTAGTATCTAACGTGAATGCAGTAACTTAAGAGATGCTCGAGATTCACATCTCCTAACGATCCGTTAAACTATTTACTATGTAGTAATATTTTTCTATTATAATAATGTCTATAGTAAAATAAACTTACTTTTAAATAGCGTTAAGAGGTACCCATATAGCTCTTACAACATAATAGTCCCAGTAGTACATCCAATATCATGATCCCTCCGGATCGGGAAGCCACCAAAGGATACCACACGGGCTGCGGGAGAAAATCAAACTCGTACAAGGCGTGCTAGGGTAGGTGACATGGCACACAAGGCAATGTCAGGGTAGATATACCAATTAAGCATCCGGGCTGGTGGTAACACGTAGCAGCTACTACCGCCCACCTCGAGCCACACCCTCAAAATCAAAAATCAAAAGTAGCCACCGAATCAATCCAAAAGTCATAGTATAATATCGAAGGGATGTTTCCAATGAGAGGGGCTACATCCTTGGCCCGAGAATCGCTCCTGTTTTAGCCACCTTATGCCAACTCACGGGAGTTGGGTCCACGTATATACCTTAATAGAACGTCGCCACCATCCTACTTCATTCTGGAATCTCCACCGCGTACACGGTCGTTAAAGTGGTTTTCAATGTTGGCAGAGAGTATGACAACTTCTGATCCCTGTCTCTTTAACAACCAAACGTTATTATAACACCGCGGTCATCTCAAAATAATTATACTTTTAAAACCAGAATTTAATATCCATTTCAAACCCATATAAATACGATATCATTTCCTTTTAAAATCCAAATCAATATGATATCATTTTTATTTCAAATATGTCCTCCTTCGCAAAATCATAGCACTTTCAAATTTATAATATTTCGAAACCAAACGCTTGAAATATAACCTTTCAAAACATAATACTTCGAATTTCATATCTTCTAAACCATAACTTCCAAACTTAAATGGTTTGGATATTCAAACAGTATATAAAATAAAATAGTTTGAATTTAAGATTACTTTATAAAGTAAAATAATTTCCTCGACTTCACAATTTTATTCACTTTGAATTAAATCTCAATTCATAACTTTCAACTCACTTTCAGTTTCAATAAACCATTTCAATTTCAATATATTTCAAACTTTGAGTATTAAACAATTTCAAAACTAAGGTTGGCAATTACGACTCAACAATTCAATGTTCTATTATTTAGTTTTGAAATATTTGCATAATAAATCAATTATCATTTAAATAAAACTCAAATTACAAATAACTAAATATTTCCTTCAATTTATACTTGAAATATTCATTTAATTCATCTTGGACAAAAATCCAGTTATAAAATTCGTACCTATTAAACTTTCAAGTTTAATAAATTTTCATCAACTTATTGAGTTTAATTCTTAAATAAGCTCAATTTTAAATAAATTTCCAATTTACCTTCCAACCTTAATCTATTTAAATCATTATAACCTCTATATTAAAGTATGATTTAAATACTTAACCATATTTTATTTTAATAAAATCAAACTGCTTTATTAAACTTATTTTTATTAAACAAATTTATGCCTAGCTTAAATACAAGAATTTAATTATATATAAAATAATATTTATATAATATCCAAAAATCAATATTTATTAAACCGTATACTTTTATCCAAAACCATAGAAATCATTTTCAAAATATTTATATATATAGACCGACGGTGTCTGTATATAATTTTCTATCCTATGCTCAAGTGATACGGATATTTATCATTTCAATCCGTAATTTAAATAAAAATACGGTTATATGTCATTTCAAGCCACAATCATGAATGAAATAAAATGCATAACAACTTGCAGTTTGTAACAATATAAAATACAACATCCATTCATTAAATATCAATCATCAACCATTTATCACAATCATTATCCGATTCAATCAATAGCATCAATATATAATCAGAAAATAAATAAGAGGCATTTACTGGCAGTTTATATTCAATAATAAATTAAATAACAATTTAATTCAATGAATTCAATTTAACTGGGATGATGATTTAAAATATGCCAAACATTCATAAATAAATTTCTAATCACGTCATAAATTAATTTAACAAACGTAAGAAATTTTAGAAGTTGTGAGAGGGTTAAAACACTCACCTTTTGAATTTAAATACAATTTAAACCCAAAATTTGAAAGGTCCCAGAATTCACCCAAAGCAGCGTCAAAATGTCTGAAATTCCAATACGAACCTAGCGGAGAAAATCGCGCATGAATCGGATATTGTATGTGAAAGTTACACGAATTAGAACATTTGAAACAAAATTAAAATTAAAAAGAAACAAACCCGAACAATGAGCCACGTCATCATGCACAACGCACTCGTCTCCCACGAACTCCATCCTCTATAATTGCCGATCGAAACCCTATAGCCCACGTTAACCACGATCGCACACACCACCGCCGGCCGCTCCTCTTGGAGCCTCCCAAAACGACGTGCCAAGCACGTCTCCACCTCAGGCCGACCCTATAGAGGCTGCGCGCACCCCATGAACCCGGCCGCAGCCAATTAATTCGAGCCCTAATCGAATTTTCACGACCAATCCGGCCGCTAAATCATCGAACGGAACACGCCGATGCCATTCCCTCGGTCCCCTCTACACAACGGCATCATTGATTTGATGATCCGTCGTAGTTGATCACGATGCAACGGACGGCCGAGAATTAAACCTCTGGCCACCCAGAAACTCGGATCGAGAAAAAAACTGCAGATTTGACTTGCGCTCGTCGAGAGCTTCAGATCGATATAAAATATGATATAGTTTGTGAAGTTTGAAATTTTGATTTGGTTTTGAATTGCAATTGAATCTAGAATTTGTTTGTCTGTCATTGAGAAAGAGTAGCAACAGAAGTTTTGTACGTACAGAAAAATGAAATAAGAAATAGGCTAGGGTTTATAACAAGGCATATATAGGTAGGTCAGAAATAAGAATGGATCGGATCGATTGGATATACGCGTAGAACGATAAAATGGCCTGAAAAGCCCGTTCTGACTCCGGAATGAAATTGGGTCAACCCATATATCAGAATAGATGTTTTAAAATATTTTAAACACAATGGAACGGATTTCAAGTCCAAATTCCATCGTATGAAGAAGTTGTGCTAAAATAAAGTTATTTCAAATTGATTTCAATTTTATTGACTCCAAGGCGTTTCAGGTTCGTACAACCAAACGACAAGTCGGATTGTTACGAAACATGAAACCCTACAATAATTCACCGTTACGGATCCGATGAAACTAGCATCATCGAAATCCGAGTCAGTGGAAAAAATGGCTATTTTCTAGTTAATTAAATAAATTAATATTAAATTAATTAAGTCAAATTTTCAATTCCAATTATATAATTAGCAATCTTTATCATTTTTTATTTCTTAAACAATTACAATACTTTAAACAATTTAGATATCAATTTTAAGTTAACTAATTTACTAATTTATAGTGTGCTTTCAATTGTAAGTATATTCAATTAATTCATAAGAAATTCCAAATAAATTGGTTTGGTTTGAATTTTCAATTCTTCTATTAGATCCATTATTACCCTATAAACCTATTAACATTTGCTTTATGTTTCATTACACTGATATACTTCAAATTTCATCCTTATTTGTGTTAACTACTTTCTTTTCGTTTATTGTGTAATACCTACTATGATTCAATTATATTGAAATTTGTCAACTTCACACCTTAATCAAGCTTTTAATCCAATTAATCATTTTTTTGTTGGTTCCATTCTTTTATTACATCAATCATTACTTTATGCAATAAACTAATGTTTCTATTCATCTTATTACATTCATATTTTGCAATTATTGACTTAATCTCATTAATGAAGCATTAAATTTCATTTTAATTACAATTGATCCCCAATAGAATTTTTAATAACCTAAATAAATTTTGGTACATACAATAATGGTCACTATCGACCCTCGATCACATTTATAGGTTTACTGTTTACCAACAAACGTTACAATGACTCATAAAATATTGATTTTATTCAATTACTATTCAATATATATTAATTCATTAATTAATTCAATATTTACGTTTGTTTTCTTATATTCGATTTATAACCAAGTATAACATTTTCACTACTTCATTTATTAGAATTTCATTCCCATTGTTAATAGTCAACTTATATTAACATTAATACCTTTAATTCTAATTATTATTTCATTCTTAATCCATAAATTTTATTTCTTTCAAAATTATACTACTAAAATCTCATTATATAACAAATTTATATCGTCGAAAATTACGGGTCGTTTCAACAGTTCTCTCAATTTGAGAATACCGTGGATCTTCAATACTAAAGCTCCATTTTGATTATAGACAAATCATGGCATGAAGTCCATCGAGTGACTATAATTGGGTTGAGTGGAAGTATTGGAAGTGAATCACTATTCAAGAGAGGATTCGTCTTTTTAGTTATATGCGATTAGTATCACAGTTAACTCAAAGTCAAAGTCTCTGGCTAAAGCATTTTGGTTAATAATAATAATTATTATTGAACCAAGGACTTTGTATTTAGACTATAAAGTTGAATGTGGATGAGGTTGGAATTTTGACCATTACCAAATTCCAAAAATCCAAAGCGATATAGTTTTGACGAAGAGAATCGGTGTAAACAAATGTCACAACCAGGTAACGCTTATTAAACTAAAATTGGGTTTTGACCAAAAATGAGTAAGTGATAAATTTACCATAATGTCACACCACCTGTTAAGTGACGTGTGAACGTTAACATTAGGATAGTTCGATGTTTAATCACTGACCAAATTTACATCCAAGAGTTAAACAGTCGAAATGATGAATTCCCTTAAGATCGAACGATTTAATTAGTTTATAATTTTTATAAATTGATTAGATTAATTAATATTTATGAAATATTAATTATAAAATTTGAATACGATTTTAGAAATAAATAATGTTATATATATATATTTATAAGTTATAAATATATCGATCGATATATAATATCGATAAGTGATTAAATTAGATTTAGTTGCATAGTATTTTGGCTTAGGCTTAGATGGAAGGTCTAGGAGTGACTAAAATACAGGGAATTGGCTTGTAGATAATGGGGTGAGATAAATTGAGAATGGGTTAAGAGGTTTTTTTCGTTTCTCTTTAATACAACCATGTATGTATGTATGTATGTATGTATGTATGTATGTATGTATCACTGTAAACAATGACTAACCTTTTGGCCGCCATTACATTCTACATTGCTGGTTAAAAAATAGCTCTCAATCCGCTTCAAAATTCTCAAATATATTTCAAATTAAAATAATATTATTTGATAGTTAGAGGTCGGTCATTCCAGACTTGCAATCTGGCGAATCAAAAACAGTAAAATGAAGGGAAGTCATTGCTTCAACATGGATTCAAAGGCATCATTGAATTGGTAATTGTAATTCATATTACAGTAATTAAATTATATTCTATGATCCTATAATAAGAAATTTCATATCTATTTAAATATATTGCTACTATATTCTTAGTTGGGTGAGATTTTTGTAAGTAGATATGGTTGTCACAAATCAGTTTGGTTATGTGCATAATTTATTTATTATACCATTTGATTTATGTATAGACAAATGTTGTTTACTATAAAAAATCAATTTTTATCATTAGTAATTGTTTTATATATGTTTATTAATAAATTCATATATATACACACACACATATTAGTGTATATTTCTCTCTCATAATAGCATTTATGCGTATATAAGATATATATATATATATATGATTTGAAAATTTTACTACACTTATTTATATATAATATGAATTTATAAATTCAAAATTAATCATCATACATATATTCATATTTTTAAATTAACATTTATTGAATTTTTAAATTGTTTATTATATATAAAATACTTATTTCATTAAAAATCCAATTATATATTTTTTTAAAATATTACATCATTTTAGAAACATACTAAAAAATTAAGAATATTTTCAATAAATTTCATTATTTTTAATAATTAATATTATTTTGAAAAAATCGTTTATGATTTTTTGAAAATAATAATTTAATTGAAAAATTCTTTAAAAATTTTCTTAACCTTTCATTCATGATCCTAGAATTTTTGTAATTTTAAATTTTGAATTTTTAGTAATATATTATTCTATATTAGATAATTATTTTCGAAACTAATGTATTTGTTTTTAAAAATAATATTTCAACTTTGAAAAATCTCTAAATTTTTCCTAAGCTCTATTTATTGATCCTAGATTTTCAAAAATCGTAAAATTTGAATTCTCATCAATAAATTATTTTATGTTAATTTTTTATGGACGAAAACATTATTTTATTCATAATATATACAAATTAAAATAATAAAATTATTATGTTTGCAAAACTAACTTAATTTTGAATTATAAATTGTTCTCTCTCTTTCTATATATATATTTATTTATCTATATATAAATGTTTCATGTTCATATATTACATATAGTATATTTATACATACATATGTGTGCGTTTGTGTGTGTGTGTGTGTGTATATATATATATTGTAACACATATACATGCACATATTTGGACAACATACATGACAAACAAAATAAGCTAATATGTCTGTTGCAATGCAAATCCTAACATCTACATATGGGTATATTATACCTTTTACGGATTATTCTGTTACACATGCACTCATACATATATGCATATAATACATTTATGTATAAACTAAATCAAATAAAATTAATTTCATATCTTAATATATTTGAATTTAAATAAAATAAATTATTTTATTTAAATGAAGTTTAGAGATGTTCTAATTCAGTTAGACTTCATAGACCCAATAAAAGATCCAATAGGGTAAATTTTTTGCAATTCACCTATAACTTCCGCTGCGGGCTAGTCCAGTTCCAACATGCCTCAACTAAATGGATTTATAAAAATGATTTATAAGTTAAATACCTAAGAGAATAAGGCAAGGTTAATATGGTAATAGTTATCTGCCATATCCTCTGAACCCTTACCTTATTCCCATTCATGTTCATTTATAAAACAAATAAACAAAGGAGAAACAAGGCCAACCATTAACTTTAGAGAAGAAGAGCTTAAAATCAATTAGAAGCTGAGATTCAAGCTAGGAAGATTATAGCCAGAAAAGATCTCAAGTTCCTTATCCAAACAAGGAGAATAATGATCTAAACAATTTCATATAAGTCTTTTTGAACTTTTAATCCTGCACTTAAGGTTTAAAATCGTTTTTATGGATGAACGATGATATGCTTTGATTTATGCCATGTTTTGATTTAAATAAGGATTTTTGGGTAACGATATAATTTAATTTTAATTTAAATGGTGTAAATTGATTTCAAATACCATGACGTTTGAATATGTTATGTAAAGTACTATTTTGGAGATGGGTTTAACTTTTCATAA
Organism: Allium cepa; assembly: GCA_030765085.1. NCBI lineage: Eukaryota > Viridiplantae > Streptophyta > Magnoliopsida > Asparagales > Amaryllidaceae > Allium > Allium cepa. The sequence continues at coordinate 381,532,557 of CM060932.1, forward strand.
TATTCCAAGCTATAGATAATTTATTATAAATTTTGAATGGAAGAAATGGAATATTTGGGTTTAAATTATTTAAGGAAAATAAGCAATACATTTGGGTTAGAAATTTATATATGTTAGAAATCATATTAAAATTGGATAATTGTAATTTTTAGGGATTTTTCCTAAGTGTTTTAATAGGGTTATTAAATTATTTAAGTTCGAGGTTTTCAATGTTTAAATGTTCTGTTAAAGCGAATGGCTTATGTAACGACCCAGAATTTCTGTCATTTGAAATTCATATATTTAATTAATTTTAAATATTAACAAGTAGAATTTGTAAGTCGAATAAATTTTATTTCGAACATTTAGATTTAATTGGATAATTAAATCGATAATTTAATATTTGGAATTGCGTAAATAATTGAAAATTGGGTTTAATGTAATTAAAAATTATTTATAAAGTTATATTAAATCATATTGGAGTTAGAACAATATTTGTGAACTTTTAAAATTGAATTAAAAGTTAATTTGTGAAAATTGAATATTTTAATATCTAATCGACTAGTGAAAATAGCCATTTTTCAAACAGTCTCGGATTTCGATGAATCCAGTTTCATCGGATCCGTAATGTCAAATTATAGTAAGGTTTCAAATTTCGCGTCAATTGGATTTACCGTTTGTCCGGGGCAAGCCAAAACGCATAGAAATTTGGTTAATCGATTTAATTTAAATTTGATCGTTTATTGCCGTAACTCGCACAGATGATCGAATTGGCTCTCGAAACCTATTCCATTATGTCCGGTTCTGGAGTAAACCCTAGAAATGCCGGTCACCGTGCGAGATTTGGAGTTCGGAAAATTTCGGATGAATAGTGTTTTGTGAAAATTTCTATAAAAGGACCCATCCACCTTCACCAATTGAAACCCTAACCCTAATTTGTTACAGCCGCCATCAATTGACCAATGGCCGAAATACATCCTCCTTTCTCCTCCTTTTTCTTCCAATCCACCAATGATCGTGGAAAACATCCAACCACGACTCTCTAGAGCTCGATGAGAGCTATACATCCAACAGTCAAGATCGTAAAAGGGGCTATGGATCGACGGCAAATCGTGAGCAAAGTGGCATTGTTCGTTCTCGATGTGCGTGCTAGGGAGATGGCCGAGCTTCGTGCTCTTTTGGGAGGTGGTGCGTGAGGCTTTGGGCTTCGAAACGCCGTAGTTTGATCGACTTATAATCGAATGAAGGTGGGCCGATAATTCAAAGATGATGGCGGCCGTGTTGGGTTTGTTCGATCGTATGTTGCCTAGGAGTGAAACGTGAGGGGGAAGGAAGCATAGCACGGCCAGGATGTTAGAGCTTTGGAATGCATGGCTGAGATCAATTCTAGGTTAAATATAAATAAAATAAGTTGTAAATTGATTTATAATTAATCGTGTAAACTTTAAAACATCGTATCTTTGTCCTACGAGGTCGAAAACGCATGAAAAGAATTGCGTTGGCTTTGTTTTGTCGAGCACTATGCAATGGAACTGGATTGAAGTCGTTTGGAGCTAGTGAAAATTTCGGGTAAAATTAAACGCACGTTTAATTTTATTCGAAATAAAATGCTACAACTATTATCGGAAACTCAAGGTGAGAACTTCTCACTCAATCGAATTGTTCCAATTTAAATTTTAAATAGTTAGATTTAAAATTGCTTGATTGTGTGATTGGATGATAATTATTATCTGTTGAGTTTAAATAGACCCTATACGCCGTATATTGTAACAACCTAACTTAACATATCGGGTATGTAAAATTTTAGAAGTTTAACATATACTATCTACACCATCTCTATTTTATTTATATTTATGTATACATTTATAAGTTAAGTGGCATGACATGGTGAAGACAAGTGGCATCATATGGACCATACACCTATCTTAAGGTGAAATAGAATTATGACACATATATCACTTAGGTGTACACTTCTAGACACCTTAAATTATTACTAAATAAGGTATGTGTCATGAAATAAAGCTTGCATAAACAAATGAAGGACATGTGTCACAAGATTAAATAAGATAGTGACACATAACCCCATTAGGTACCATGTGTAGAAACATCTTAAGACACCAAAGCAGACATGTTTCAACATTTTAAAGCCTGTGCAAAGAGAAGTAGATAAGTGTCCAAAACTAAAATTACCAAACTAGCCTTGAAAATTACTATATAAAGGGTGGAAATGTTCACTTATTTTTCACACTTTCACAAAGCAAAAACAAAAGTAAGATAAAGTGAAAAAGCTTGGAGAAAGCTAAGGAAAAAGATCCAAGTCCAATACACAAGTTTAAGGTGAGAAAAACTATTTAAATTTTTAGTATTCATGTTATTCTTGAAGAGATGAATAGTTGTAAGTAAAAGTGGCTCGGTTCTATAAAAAACGCAGCTTAGTAATTTGACCATAACTTTCTCAGTTCTTAATGAAATTTCGCTTTCTTGGATGTTCTGAAAAGCTAACGAAAAGGCCTATAAATTTCATTTGTATCACTTTTTAAAATTCGGCCATCTATATATAAGAATTCGAGGTGCAAGCTCGGGTTAAATTTCTACCCGAAATGAACATGTTTGTTTCTAGGAAAATGCCTTACTTGTGAGATTTTTATCATCGATTTGATAAATAATTTGATGGGTTTCATTTCATGGTAGTTGAGTATACTAAGTAAGTTACTTATTATAGAAAATTTATTCCTATTAATGATGTAGCTTATTATAATACGATGACTTTCTATTTACGACTTTGAAACACTATAAATTGAATATATAAACATAATTATTCCAATTCAATATTTGGAATTAGAGAATAAAAAGAAATATATTTTAAGGTTTAGGACCGATCAAATTACTTGACCGCCTTATGGGTGACAGAGAGATAGTGTCTAGACTTGAGTTTGGAAAACCAGTTTCCTGCTCTCCCTGGCTATCCGGACTGGCCCGACAGATGGGATAGTAAATTTGATTGACTCGGACCAATTTTCTTAATAAGAAAGCGATTTACGAAAAGAATAGTTTTATCCGTTTATAAAATCTCAATATATATTTAGCTTAAATGGTTTGCAATTTGAATTGAGTTTCCAATATATATATGACCCTAATGTGGTTTGAGGTTATTAAATTACTTTAAAGAAGTATTTTCACACAAGAATTAATCGAGGATGCGGTATAAGACCATAGATCTTGGGTGGTGCACTATTACTCTATGTGGTATCGAACCAGTAGAGTACATCCCTACTTGATGAGGGGATGCCGGCCGCAATCGAGGAGGCGTTATAAGACCATAGATCTTGGGTAGTGCACTATTACTCTATGTGGTATCGAGCCAGTAGAGTACATCCCTACTTGATGAGGGGATGCCGACCGCAATAGGATACAAAATCCTAGAATATAAACCAAATTGAGGGAGTGGTTTAAATTTATGAAAAATCTTGATTTTGAACAAATGAAGTTTATATATTTTGAAGTTTACCTTGAATAGTGTTTTTGATCTGGATTATTAAAACTTAAGAAGTAGTGATTTGGAATGAAATGATGATATCAAAATTATGGTTTTTATAACTCTTCATGACATGACTTGAAAACTATAGATTAAATAGCTATCTCACTGGGTCAGTGTTGCTCATGATGCTACACATAAACATTTCAGGTTTAGATGGTTAGTTGTTCAACGCAAGATGACTGATGAATACTATGACTATGAAGTGAAGACTTTTATTTAAGTTTATCAACTTTCTTATGTATAAATATGTTGAATCTCATGATCCTATGTAACTGTGTAATTATGATGATGTGATTGTATAATAACTCTTCCGTTTAAAATCATGTAATCTGAATGATTTTGTGTTCCGATATATTTTATTTAAGTTGTGATACTATTCTATTAAGCACCGTAGTTTCTAGGTAACATCTTTGCCTCTGGGTAAGCTCCCAGAGTGGGGTGTTACATTGTATTAAGCGGAGGTTATTTATTAAAAACATATACCGCGATAATTCCAACTTGTATGGAATTGGTATTGTATATGTATTTGGAGTTGATTTCCCGCATTATATAGCGGATGAGACCCTACTGCACCGCATAATAGCGGATAATATTTTATAAATCCCATATACCGCGATATTCTGTCTCGAAGCGAAATTGGTATTGTGCTAACATCTTTGGATGTAGGGAAACAGGTTGGAGGGATCCAACTGGATTCCTAAAATGATTGAATTAGTTTCAATGTTGTATGTTGATCTATTTATAATCTATGTGATTATCTTTGTGATTTAAATCGTTAAAGGCTAAATTTTAGCCGAATATGTTTTTGGTATCATTAGATGCCGAAAATAAGTAAAATTGGATTTCTGAAAATTTAAGTTGAGAATTCATAATGAAATTTAATTTTGAAATTGATTCATTTTAAATGAATAAACGTTGTAATTTTTATGTTATAAAAATTATGATTTTTGTGAAATATGACCGAAATGTGATTTTCGAAATAAGTAGTTGATTAATTTATAAAATGGTTTAAATTGGGATTTTTGAATTATTATAAATTATTTATATAAAAGATTTGTAAAATTGACATTTATAAATTAAAATGTTGGGATTATAAAATGAGTTTTTATAAGTATTAAAATGAATATAAATGGATTTCATAAGTGGATGAAATCTATAGATTTATAAATTGTGAAGTTATAAAACGAATAGATTTTGTAAAATAAAATATTTATAAGTATATAACTTATAAATTGGATTTTGACGCGTAAATGAGATATGGATAGTAATCTGTTAATAAAGTGATTTTATAAGTTGAAGTAGTTATAAAGTGTAAATGGAAATTATAAACGTTGTTTTATAAATCCGAAATTGACTTATTTTAATAAGTTTAATTATTATAGCTTATTAAAGGAGATATATCCACGATTTTGGGACAGTGGATAATCCTTTAAATAAAATATGTAGAAATTGAATTTGGTTAACAAAGTATATTCACGATTTTGGACGGTGAATAATATATTAAAGAAATATTTTGGCAAAGTGATGTTTTAAATAGAATTAAAATGATTTAAAAATGTGTTAAGTATCGAAACCATAGATTTCAACATTTATTGTTGAAATAGACATTTTCGAGAAATAGAAGGAAATGGTGGACTACAAAAATGTTGTTATAGTAAATGATTTCCGAAAGGAAATGTTTTGTATAGTATTGGGATTTATATATCTATTTTAAGTTCGAATCCCTATACTAGTGGCTTTGGGTTGTCATAACGATGTTTTACGCAACATTCGTTTTGACTCAAACAAATGTGTTTAAGAGAATGTTTTCCTTAAAGAATAAATTATATACTTAATTGTGATTTAAGTATATTGAATATTTTCCAAGTGTTGAAAATAAATAGGTTTGTGAATTACTTATTATTAAATAAGTATGGAAATGTTTTTCCAATATGAAGTGAATGTTTTGAGATTTTATCTTTTAAAGATAAATTGAAAATGAATATTAGAAATCAATTTAAAAATCGTATATTCATAGATATTTGAAAATGTAAATTCACTATGGAATTTATAAAAGAAAGGTAAATTTGTTTGAAAATAAACATTGATTTATTTTTGAAGTGTGGAAATAAATTTACGGATTTGGAACGTAAGTTTAAATAAATCGGTAAGGATTTATTTGATTGATTTAAATGAACCATTTTAAATTTAAAATGGATAAATATTTGGAAGTGTTTCCATTTAAGGAAATTGATTTGAAATTTATTTTCAAAGAGTGAAAGGTGAAAAATGATTTGAATTTTGTTTTCAAATGGTTGAAGTGTGGAAAATATATCTTGTAAAGATATTTTGAAAATAAATAATTTGGGAAATTGTAACGATCCCCCGTTCTGACCGCCTCCAGTCGGTAATTAAACCAACTAGAAACGTTCAAAATGACGGATTGTTATTTAGTTTATAGAGTTTAAACAGAATCAGCCACAGAATCACAGAATAATAATAACATTTCACATAAATGAATTTTTCTTTTATATATAAATATCAGAGTCATACAATGAATTACATTTTATACAGCGGAACAATTTTTATTAAGTACAAGAAAAATCTCTTGAAAAACTTTAGCGATGCGGTAATTCCCCTCTCTCTAACTTCGCTGCCTGAAAATCTTCAAGCTGTAAAAATACTCGGTCTGACCCGAGCGTTTTATGCAAAACTCAAAAACACTCGAGTCAGGATTAATCTTTATTCAAGTAAATAAATTTGTAATGAACTGAATAAAATGGTAACAGCCCAACAGGGTTGATAGTGCAGTGGCAGTAGAGATAATCAAAGCAAATTGGATCAGTCAAATAGCGTAAATAAGGCAAATGCCCACAAGTGAGCATTAGAAGTGTATAGGGGAACACTTATATCAAACCAGCAAGTACAAATCTGGGCAGCCAACCAAAACATCAAGCATACAAGCTCAAATAATCACGGCAACAATACTTCTAAATGGAGGCAGATCAACAATGAAAATGCAAATGCAAATCAACAAAGAACAGGAACCAGACAGGTCAAGTTCAACAGTATGGGCCAGAGAATTGTACAAAGCTCCTACAGGGATGAACGGAAATGGCCAAAGTAAAATACATTATGAAAGACCACCAACTACAACTTCACAAAGATACAAGGCAAACTGGCACTCAGGCAAGTGTACAACAGTGTCAAGACGACTACTCCATGAAAATCAACATGAATGCATTCAAAGTACACCAGTCATGCAAGCTACGGTAAAGCATGAACATGTGTGGACAATGAAAACCAAGCCATCAGGTCAGAGACAACACTCAAGCCAAATGAAATACATCAAAGGACAAGTCTCGACCAAATTCAGTAAGGAAATGCACCAATGCAAACTCAAATAAGTATGTGCAACTGTGAAAACTGAAGTGAACAAATGTCAACAGTGTGGAAGTCGAAATTACATGGAAGTATGACAGTGAAACTCAAAGCAATGATCAAGTCAAGACAATGAAACTGGGTTAAAAAATTTCTTAACATTAAAAGCTTCAGATTTAAAATTTTGAAACTGATATTCAGGTTATAAAGGGAAATCATTAAAAAAAATTGTTAAGTTTGAATTTTAACATTTAGCAAATGTTTTACTGTTATTTACCTTCCCAAGTGATACTCTAACTTTTCTTCATTAATTATAAATTTCATATCTTAAATTAGGTTTTAACAAATCATTCTTGTTGAATCCCAAAATCTAACGAAGTGCAGATGGGGAGATTTGAATTTTTCTTTTGATAACACTTTAAATCCTGAACTGTAAACAGGGTATAACCAGGCTATCAAACATGCATGCTTAAACCAGGTACCAAAATACAGAGGTTATGCTAAGATACACATGCAACACTCTTCATCACAGAAATTCATATGCAACAAACATTTATCTGCTAATTTTTTTTAATAATGTTTACTCACGGTTTTATTTACTAAAATGCACAGGGTTAAACAACAATTTTTTTTCTAACTGTTTGCTTCCATTTCAGAAACAAAGAGGGAAGAGTGAGATTTGGATTTTGATATGGTTTACTTTGTAAACCTGAAAAATAAATGCAACTAGATTCATACTAAAATTTAGGAAGAGTGATGTTACCCACAGGCATTTCAAAATAGAGGAACAGTCAACATACATAAACGGGCATGCATGTACATTATCACTTAACAAAACAATTCCAGGTACCAAACCAAGCATCACAACATAAAATAGGCTTAAGTCATTTATTTACAGATAAACAGGGAAAAAGGATTTGATTTGCTAAGTTGATTCCATCAGGCCTTTGATTTTTCCATCTTTCTTTTGAAACTTTTAAAAACCGCAATTGCCCCTTTGATACTTTGAACTTTTTTTAAAATAAAACTGAGGTGCTTTTAAATATTTTGAATTCTAAGATCCTGAGTTGCCTTGAAAATGAAGTTTGTTTACAGAACCAATTTTCCAGATTTACAAAAAGAAAAATGATGCAGATTTGCTTTATGTTTGAAATGTATAGGCTACTGATATGTACAGGGGTATTCACAATTTTAAATATCAATTCAAGCCATATTTATGCTAAAACATCCATGCAAGCACTGACATAGTTGTCAATTAAACACATAAATTTCCAGTAAATTCCTATTAAATTTTAACTTAAATAAAATTTTAAAATCTTAATGTTTTAAGTCAACAAAGATGTCTTGATTAATCCTTCCTTCTAACAGAAACTAATTAAAGGAATATGATTTTAATAAAAACTTGTGCCAGGGAAAACAAAAACAGAACAAAGCAATTTACAGCATGTATACAACTACAATTACACATCAGACAATTTATTATAAACATATGCAATATTTGTTCATTCCAGTATACTAGCATGCAACTCCAACTTTTACCCATTTAAAATAAAATAGAGTTACTCACAGTGACATGTATATGCATAAATACACATTCACACACATACTTTTAATTCCATACCTAAACAAACATTCAAGCATCACATAATGGATTCAAGAATTTAGCAATGCATCAGATTCATCAAAAATTTCTTTGAACTTGTAAATTTTGTTACTTTCAGATTGTAGGATGTTCACAGACCTTTATAACTGGGATCATTCATATATAGGCATGCAAGCATAATACACAGCAAAACATCAAACCATAGGGGGGGTTTACAGACACATATATACATCACATATGAACAGAAGTTCAAACAAGCACATGTAAACAAGATTTCCACAACCAGATTCAAAGACCCATCACATGCAGCAAAACAACAGGTAAAGCTTTTTTTTAATAGCATCTGTTCTTATCAGATTTTAATGATAGCATCTGTTCTCATCAGTTTAAATTCAAGTAACCCAGCAAATGATAGCAAATAACACCCAAATCATAGCATGTAACCAAGCACCCAATTCAAACAATTTAAAAACTTGAATAATGATTAATCGTGAGAAAAAACTCACTGTTGCTAGCCTGGGTGAAAGACGGCGCAGCCAAACAACGACGAACTTGACCAACCGAGGAGCACGCGAGCGAAGAAATTGAAGCAGAGACGAAAGCCTTAATTTGGAAGCGAAGAGAAGCGAACGATTGTGGCCGCCATTTTTTTTTATTCTCGTTTGATTTTGTTAGGTTAGGGTTACGAATCGAATGGAGAAATGAGGGAATGGGTATACTTAATCACGGCACCAATATCAAATGTGGGCCGGTATTATTTTCAAAGCCCACTTAACCCTTAACAAAAATTTTGAAAGGAATTTAAATAAATTTACAAACTCCAAGGTCAAATTTTTAAATTCAAATATGTTCTTCATATTAACTTGAAAAATTCAAATAACTTCACAGTTTCAAATCAAAATTTAATTCAATTTTTAATTTTACATAAGTAATAATCCTTAAATCGAAATTATTTTTCTAAGTCATTGGTTTGAATTTAAAATACAAATTCAATATTCAATTCCAACTCCAAAGTCAAATTTAAATTTTTATTCAACATTTTATAGATTAAATTTTAATATTTAATCGCCAATATCCATAGTTATATTGGGAATTCAATTTAAATCATCATTCAATTATTAAAAATAAATTAATATTTTCAATTTAAATTGTTCAAAATTCAGGATCGTTACAGAAATTATTTGAAATCGGGTGATGTTGTGAATATTGATTGATAGTTAAATAACCGATTATCAATATTGACCTTTAAATAGGTATTTGTTGTGAATTGGTTGAAATTGAATGCTACACTTATTTTTAAATTATTGCGCTCGTTATTCGGATTACCCATTCCGAATAGTGATACGACGTAATGGATAGCATTGAAGACCGGTGTTGAAGACCGGGTATTTGTGAAAACGTTAGGATGACCTATCGATTGTCTCTGCACCGTTAGCTACGGTATGGAGATTTCTTTGTGATGGGATATTCGATCGGGATTGTGAATACCCGGATTGCAAGGGCTTATTTTGAAGTGCCTTCGGTTCTGTTCGAGCACGGAACAGACTTGTATGGTTACGTGTATGACATTACATTTTGAGATATAAAGCAGATTTCTTTCAAATATATTTCCGTTGGTGGCGGAGAATTTATTCTCTTAGCTCAACACCCTTTGAGGTTATGTAATTGAAGGTTATCAGCGATATACTCCTAATTTGGTAATGTGACATGCTTAGTGCTGCTGTGTGTTGATCATTCATTGACTATTTGTTGATCAAAGCGTGGCTTTGTGCCTAGCTTTGTGGACGAGACTTCGTCAGACCTCACTCCCCGAAAATGGTCAAAACAGGTATATGCGCAAGGTTATAAGGGTCGCGCCCTTTAGGTTATGTCATTTCCTTATGGAAAGGGTGGTATCATGGTATGGAGCCCAGATACTTACTCATGTTGACACACTATATTTATTACCGTGTGATGTTGGTTATCGAGCGCTCAGATAAAGGTCCAAAGGGACCGGGGGATGACATATTCGTGTAGTAGTTACCTAGTTACAGAGGTAGCCCGGCATTGTATTGGCAGAGATCTAACCGTAACGTTAGGTTCACGGGACGTCCCGCCAGAGGCGATCCCATTGACAGTAGGAAGTTCCTTAGCCTGACCATTTGTTGGAAATCCAAATAAAACAATACGCATCTTATACGGTTTTAGCTGTAGAACCTGCCATTCACTTATGGTGGCGCCCCACTGTTTGGATGGTAGCTATAGTAGGCATAGTTCGAAATGTCTATGCTGGCTAAGATTTATATTCTATTTTCGAAATGTTTTCATCACTATGCACTAATAATAATATCAAAAATGATATGTTTTGCGTAGTAAGCATCTTTAACTATCATAAGGAGAAATCTCCTCCAATTCTGCGTTTGCATTGTGTGTGTGCGGGGAGGCCTTATGGTAGTTTAATTTTCCAAAAGCATTGCGGATATTTTTCACTTCCCTTGTTGTTGTTGTTGTTTTAAAGATAAATAACCGTTTTAGTTCTCACACCAGTCCCATGACTGACCTAGAGTTTATTGTTCCCTTCCTAAACTTTGGGTGCCCAAAATTTTCACACGGGCAGTCTAGAGTCAGGTTATCAGGATATTCTAGAATTCGGGAGTTGCTGTAGAGATCTGGAAGCAAGCTGGATGGCATGGCGTATTAACTAGTATATAGTATTTCTTTTCCGCTGTTTGTTGTTGTAAACTCTGATAATGTAATGTAATGTGATGTAATGTAATAATTGTTATAGTTCTTTGTTTTAAAGTTATTCATTTATCTAGTATATGTTGTTCCGCTGCGATATGTGATATTCTGTTATTGTTTTTCTATTTTCTTCTTCTAACTCTTTTACTTAAACCCTAAGGGTTTGGTTTTCGGCATTCGATTGTTCGGCAGTTAATACAGTGGACGTATTAATGTCGATTTTCGAAAGTCGAAGAATCGGGTCTTTACATCTGGTATCAGAGCATATGGTTAAGTGACAACCTTGGCTCTGTTGGGTGTTACTCATTAGAGATAGAGTCAGCAGTACTCTAGAATGAGTTTGAGTGTAATAATAGATATGAGCGCGTATATGTTAGTGAATATAAAATTGTTTTATATTGTGTTGACTTATCGGTTGATTGTTCATAGATTCTAGTCGATGCAGTCTAGCTAACTGTCGTCGATAGGTATTTCTAAACTCTTGAACAAGATAAACTGACACAGTGTTGTTTTAAAAATAGGGTAAATAAAATAATTTTACCCAAAACTATTTTCGTATATAAAAAAGGAATGGTTTTCCATAAATTATTATAGCATATGGATGCTTGGATGTTAGGAATTGATAATATTATAATTATTACCATTGATTATTGAATAGGAAATTGAAACTGAAATTCCAAAGTTAAGAAATAAATCCAGATACAAATGGAAATTGTAAATGTGATTTATAATTTGAAACGGGATTCCAGAGGAGTATTTGGAAATGTTTTGAAGAAAAGTTGAAAATTTTGGAGATTTGGGAAGTTTTAATCCCTTTTTGGTTTGAAAATAATTTTCAAAGGTTTTGGAAGGATAAAAGCTCTAAACTCTTTTCGGTCGCTGGAAAATAATTCCGGTGATTATCGCAACATCATCGGTGTTCATTTTCGGGTTTCCAAAAGAGGAATTGCTGCCAAATTGTTTTAAATAAAGGTTGTTTGGAAAATTTGGGTTTGGTTTTGAAATTCAAAGGATAATTTGAATTGTTTTCAATAATGGGTTTGAAAGGTTGGAAAAAACTCTGGAATCCTATTTAAAATATTTATGGCAATAATAAATGAGTTGATAACTTATACAATTTGAATTTTGATAGAATAAATTTAACTTAAAGGATGGAGTTAAATTAAAGTAAGTATAAGTGAATCAATTAAATAAAGTGAATTTAAAGAAAGGTCTAAGAGGCTAAGTGAAATGATCTTATATATATAAGAAATGATTACTTAAAGAAAATTTATTAAGTAAAAAAATAAATTTGGGTTAGTAACAAATAAATTGGAAGTGAGTTTAAATTATGAAAATAAAATTGTGAATGTGGATAAATAAATTTACAATTGAAAGTAAATGTAATTGAAATTGAATGTTGAAATGGAATATAACTTAAGCAATGTTGAATGAAGTTGATTTTGGTATCGAAGTAAATTAATAAAGTGAAGTGATGAATATGAACTTGAGTTAAGTAATGAAATTCAACTCTATATGGTAAAATGAGTTAGCAATTGATTTAATGAATAAATTGAATGTTAATCAATTGAATGTAAAAGAATTGATATGGAATAGTGGATGTAGTTGTTAATTTATTTAAAAGCCAATGAAATCGAGGATTGAATAATTGAATTTAAGCCAATTAAAAGTGTTAAACCAAATTGAATGTAAATTAAATAATTTGGTTATGTTGGTTATGATTTGGTTGTTATATGATTGTTAGTTTATTGTATATAATTCATTAAGTGTTGATGAAATTGAATTAGTGAAATTAAAAGCTAAGTAATTGAATCCAAATTGGAAGTAAATGAATATGAACTGGATTTGATTTGAATTGAAAGTGAACTAAGGTGAATGTAAATTAGTGAATGTAACTAACTGAAATCGAATGAATGAATGTTGGTAAGATTTAATGTTAACAAATCAAACATGCATAAATGGGAAACCAATTTGAATTGTGCAAAATGATTTTTGAATATTGTAATTGGATATTATGGCTAGCAGGATATACAGGGGTATTAAAGGAAATAGAATTGAAATTTTGATTTCGAAGACAAAAATTGAATTGCTCGAAAAAAGGTATGTATTTGAATTTCAGTATGAAAACTGATGATTCTTTTCTCCAGCCGCTTGGCTTTTTCTTTTCTTTTTGAAATCTGGGGGCCATGGTGCCATTTTTGTAGTCGTACCGAGCTAGCCGCGCAAAGGAGACGCTTGCGAAATTTTCTGAATATTTAAGGCGTTAGAATATTTTTGAGAAAAATTGGAAAATTTGAAAACTATAACTTTGATTTGAGTTGAAAAGATAAACGATATAGTTGGTTTTGGAAAAGTATAACTAAGTTGGATTTGAAAACTTAGTAAAGTTATTGTAAGAAGTTTAACTAATGGAATTTGAAATAGTTAAACACTTAAGTGATTTTGGTAATTTAATTTGAACAGATTATAATGAAAACGTAGAAGTTGAACTAGAAAATGGAAACCAGTGTTTTGGTTGAAGTTCAAGGTTTTGGAAAAGGTGAATATAAAATTTTCACAAAGTGGATTTTTGAAAAGTCAATGGATTCTATAATTTTTTCTTACTTGGTAATTTCGAGGACGAAATTCTTTTAAGGGGGGAAGTTTGTAACGACCCAAAATTCTGTCATTTGAAATTCATATATTTAATTAACTTTAAATATTAACAAGTAGAATTTGTAGGTCGAATAAATTTTATTTTGAATATTTAGATTTAATTGGATAATTAAATCGATAATTTAATATTTGGAATTGCGTAAATAATTGAAAATTGGGTTTAATGTGATTAAAAATGATTTATAAAGTTATATTAAATCATATTGGAGTTAGAACAATATTTGTGAACTTTTAAAATTGAATTAAAAGTTAATTTGTGAAAATTGAATATTTTAATATTTAATCGACTAGTGAAAATAGCCATTTTTCAAATAGTCTTGGATTTCTACGAAACTAGTTTCATCGGATCCATAATGTCAAATTATAGTAAGGTTTCAAATTTCGTGTCAATCGGATTTACCGTTTGTCCGGGGCAAGCCAAAACACATAGAAATTTGGTTAATCGACTTAATTTAAATTTGATTGTTTATTGCCGTAACTCGCACAGATGATCGAATTGGCTCTCCAAATCTATTCCATTGTGTCCGGACGCGGGATAAACCTTAGAAACGCCGGTCACCGCGTGAGATTTGGAGTTCGGAAAATTTCGGATGAATAGTGTTTTGTGAAAATTTCTATAAAAGGACCCATCCACCTTCACCAATTGAAACCCTAACCCTAATTTGTTACAGCTGCCATCAATTGACCAATGGCCTAAATACATCCTCCTTTCTCCTCCTTTTCTTCCAATCCACCAATGATCGTCGAAAACATCCAACTACAACTTTCTAGAGCTCGATGAGGGCTATACATCCAACGGTCAAGATCGTAAAAGGGGCTATGGATCGACGGCAAATCACGAGCAAAGTGGCGTCGTTCATTCTCGATGCGCAAGCTAGGGAGATGGCCGAGCTTCATGCTCTTTTGGGCGGTGGTGCGTGAGGCTTTGGGCTACGAAACGCCGTAGTTTGATCGACTTATAATCGAACGAAAGTGGGCCGATAATTCAAAGAAGATGGCGGCCGTGTTGGGTTTGTTCGATCGTGTGTTGCCTGGGAGTGAAACGTGAGAGGGGAAGAAGCATAGCACGGCCAGGATGTTAGAGCTTTGGAATGCACGGCTGAGATCAATTCTAGGTTAAAATATAAATAAAATAAGTTGTAAATTGATTTATAATTAATCGTGCAAACTTTAAAACATTGTATCTTTGTCATACGAGGTCGAAACGCATGAAACGAATTGCGTTGGCTTCATTTTGTCGAGCATTACACAATGCAACTGGGTTGGAGTCGTTTAGAGTTAGTGATAATTTCGGGTAAAATTAAACGCACGTTTAATTTTATTCGAAATAAAACGCTACAACTATTATCGGAAACTCAAGGTGAGAACTTCCCACTCAATCGAATTGTTTCGATTTAAATTTTAAATAGTTAGATTTAAAATTGCTTGATTGTGTGATTGGATGATAAATATTATCTGTTGAATTTAAATAGACCCTATACGCCGTATATTAAGCGGAGGTTATTTATTAAAAACATATACCACGATAATTCCATCTTGTATGGAATTGGTATTATATATGTATTTGGAGTTGATTTCCCGCATTATATAGCGGATGAGACCCTATTGCGCCGCATAATAGCGGATAATATTTTATAAATCCCATATGCCGCGATATTCTGTCTCGAAGCGGAATGGTATTGTGCTAACATCTTTGGATGCAGGGAAACAGGTTGGAGGGATCCAACTAGATTCCTCAAATGATTGAATTGGTTTCAATGTTGTATGTTGATCTATTGATAATCTGCGTGATTATCTTTGTGATTTAAATCGTTAAAGGCTAAATTTTAGGCGAATATGATTTTGGTATCGTTAGATGCCGAAAATAAATAAAATTAGATTTTGGAAAATTTAAGTTGAGAATTCATAATGAAATTTAATTTTGAAATGATTCATTTAAATGAATAAATGTTGTAATTTTTATGTTATAAAAATTATGATTTTTGTGAAATATAACCGAAATGTGATTTTTGAAATAAGTAGTTGATTAATTTATATAATGGTTTAAATTAGGATTTTTGAATTATTATAAATGATTTACATAAAAGATTTGTAAAATTGATATTTATAAATCAAAATGTTGGGATTATAAAATGAGTTTTTATAAGTATTAAAATGAATATAAATGGATTTCATAAGTGGATGAAATCTATAAATTTAAAAATTATGAAGTTATAAAATGAATAGATTTTGTAAAGTAAAATATTTATAAGTAATTAACTTATAAATTGGATTTTGGCACGTAAATGAGATATGGATAGTAATTTGTTAATAAAGAGATTTTATAAGTTGAAGTAGTTATAAGGTGTAAATGGAAATTATAAACGTTGTTTTATAAATCCAAAATCGACTTATTTTAATAAGTTTAATTATTATAGCTTATTAAAGGAGATATATCCACGATTTTGGGACAGTGGATAATCCTTTATATAAAATATGTAGAAATTGAATTTGGTTAACAAAGTATATTCACGATTTTGGATGGTTAATATATTAAAGAAATATTTTGGGAAAGTGATGTTTAAATAGAATTAAAACGATTTAAAAATGTGTTAAGTATCAAAACCATAGATTTCGATATTTATTGTTGAAATGGACGTTTTCGAGAAATAGAAGGAAATAGTGGACTATAACAATGTTGTTATAGTAAATGATTTCCGAAGGGAAATGTTTTGTATAGTATTGGGATTTATATATCTATTTTAAGTTCGAATCCATATACTAGTGGTTTTGGGTTGTCGTAACGATGTTTTACGCAACATTCGTTTTAACTCAAATAAATGTGTTTAAGAGAATGTTTTCCTTAAAGAATAAATTATATACTTAATTGTGATTTAAGTATATTGAATATTTTCCAAGTGTTGAAAATAAATAGGTTTGTGAATTACTTATTATTAAATAAGTATGGAAATGTTTTTCCAATATGAAATGAATATTTTGAGATTTTATCTTTTAAAGATAAATTGAAAATGAATATTAGAAATCGATTTAAAAATCGTATATTCATAGATATTTGGAAATGTAAATTCACTATGGAATTTATAAAAGAAAGGTAAATTTGTTGAAAATAAACATTGATTTATTTTTGAAGTGTGGAAATAAATTTACGGATTTGGAACGTAAGTTTAAAATAAATCGGTAAGGATTTATTTGATTGATTTAAATGAACCATTTTAAATTTAAAATGGATAAATATTTGGAAGTGTTTCCATTTAAGGAAATTGATTTGAAATTTGTTTTCAAAGATTGAACGGTGAAAAATGATTTGAAATTTGTTTTCAAATGGTTGAAGTGTGGAAAATATATCTTGTAAAGATATTTTTGAAAATAAATAATTTAGGAAATTATTTGAAATCGGGTGATGTTGTGAATATTGATTGATAGTTAAATAACTGACTATTAATATTGACCTTTAAATAGGTATTCGTTGTGAATTGGTTGAAATTGAATGCTACACTTATTTTTATATCATTGCGCTCATTATTCGGATTACCCATTCTGAATAGTGATACGACGTAATGGATAGCATTGAAGACCGGTGTTGAAGACCGGGTATTTGTGAAAATGATAGGATGACCTATCAATTGTCTCTGCACTGTTAGCTACGGTATGGAGATTTTTTTTGTGATGGGAAATTCGATGGAGATTGTGAATACCCGGATTGCAAGGGCTTCTTTTGAAGTGCCTTCGGCTCTGTTCGAGCACGGAACAGACTTGTATGGTTATGTGTCTGACATTACATTTTGAGATATAAAGCATATTTCTTTCAAATATATTTCCGTTGGTGGCGGAGAATTTATTCTCTTAGCTCAACAACCTTTGAGGTTATGTAGTTGAAGGTTATCAGCGATATACTCCCAATTTGGTAATGTGACATGCTTAGTGCTGCTGTGTGTTGATCATTCATTGACTATTTGTTGATCAAAGCGTGGCTTTGTGCCTAGCTTTATGGACGAGACTTCGTCAGACCTCACTCCCCGGAAATGGTCGAAACAGGAATATGCGGCAAGGTTATGAGGGTCGCGCCCTTTAGGGTATGTCATTTCCTTCTGGAAAGGGTGGTATCATGGTATGGAGCCCAGATACTTACTCATGTTGACACACTATATTTATTACTGTGTGATGTTGGTTATCGAGCTCTCGGATAAAGATCCAAAGGGACCAGGGGATGACATATTCGTGTAGTAGTTACCTAGTTACAGAGGTAGCCCGGCCTTGTGTTGGCAGAGATCTAACCGTAACGTTAGGTTCTCGGGACGTCCCGCCAGAGGCGATCCCATTGACAGTAGGAAGTTCTTTAACCTGACCATTTGTTAGAAATCCAAATAAAACAATACGCATCATGTACGATTTTAGCTGTAGAACCTGCCATTCACTTATGGTGACGCCCCACTGTTTGGATGGTAGCTATAGTAGGCATAGTTCGAAATGTCTATGCTGGCTAAGATTTATATTCTATTTTCGAAATGTTTTCATCACTATGCACTAATAATAATATCAAAAATGATTTGTTTTGCGTAGTAAGCGTCTTTGACTATCATAAGGAGAAATCTCCTCCAATTTTGCGTTTGCATTGTGTGTGTGTGGGGAGGCCTTACGGTAGTTTCATTTTCCAAAAGCATTGCGGATATTTTTCACTTCCCTTGTTGTTGTTGTTGTTTTAAAGATAAATAACTGTTTTAGTTCTTACACCAGTCCCATGACTGACCTGGAGTTTTTTGTTCCCTTCCTAAACTCTGGGTGTCCAAAATTTTTGCACGGGCAGTCTAGAGTCAGGATATTCTGGAATTCGGGAGTTGCTATAGAGATCTGGGAGCAAGCTGGATGGCATGGCGTATTAACTAGTATATAGTATTTCTTTTCCGCTGTTTGTTGTCGTAAACTCTGATAATGTAATGCAATGTGATGTAATGTAATAATTGATATAGTTCTTTGTTTTAAAGTTATTCATTTATCTACTATATGTTGTTCTGCTGCGATATGTGAGATTCTGTTATTGTTTTTCTATTTTCTTCTTCTACCTCTTTTACTTAAACCCTAAGGGTTCGGTTTTTCGGCATTCGATTGTTCGGCAGTTGATACAGTGGATATATTAATGTCGATTTTCGAAAGTCGAATAATCGGGTCTTTACAGCTTATTTATTAAAATGAATTTAATTATTAATTATTGAATTCGATAGCCTTTTTGGAAAAAGATTTTGATAAATAGTTTGTAGCCAATCATATTTTTACAAATTGGGTAAGTTAGGTAAAAAGAAATTTCTTTGAAAGGCAATAAAACCAGTTTTGTTCTGATTTACAACATTGCCACTTCCATTTGCTAGCTTTCGTCAATATGCTTCCGCTAATGAACCCATTCGAAACCAATACACATGGTATAGAGCTATTTATACGTAGTGGATTGGAAAAAGGCGAAAGGGACCGTGTCGAAGACGAGCTTTCGAAGGGGCTGAAGTCATTCTTATAAGCTTTCGAATACATTACTTGCCTTTGGCTTTAAAAAGATGCTTTCGGATGGGTTGAAGTCATTCTTATAAGCTTTCGAACATATTACTTGCCTTAGTTTTTAAAAAGATGATTTTAAATGGGTTGAAACTTTTGAATCTTTACCTTTGTTAAAAAAAAGAGGCTTTCGAACAAGTTTCTCCCTAATTTGTTTTCAAAGAAGCTTTCGAATGAGGTGCCCCATATTGAACCTATTCATTACCTAGCTGTCGTCTTCATACCTTTGGAATTGGTTAAAGGCCGCTTTTCTTTATAGCCTTATAACAATGGGTTCAAAAGGAAGGCTTTTATTTAATTAATATTGAAGCTTCTTCCTAATGCTTTCAAAAGGGTCCTTATAACCGCTTTTATCAATGGCTTTGATGCGATCATTTTCTCCAGTTCTTTTATTTGAAGATTAATGCTTTGGAAAGGGTTACTTATGCTTTTATTCTCTTTGACCCAGAAGTATATTTGATGTTAAAACCAATGATTTTGAAAGAGATACTTTCAAATGGTTTCGAAGCTATGCTTCCATAAATTCTACTTAAGCTAAGTGCTTTCGGAAGATAAGCTTTAAGTGTTTCAAAAGGTATATCCTTAATGTTTTCAAAAGATAAGCTTTAAGTGTGTTGAAAGGTATGTTTTTAATGGATTCGAAAATGCCTAAGGTTTAAATAATGATACAAAGGATAAAGTCAAAAACCGTAGTTTTCAAATAAGAAACCTAATCTCATTTTTAAAGGTAAACCTATGGTAATACAAAAGAGTTTTGAAATGAAATTTTACTTTGGAATTTCTGAACAAGCTTTCCTTGCTAAAGATAATGGGTTAAGGGTATTAACCATGTTTTATTAGAAAAATGATTACAATGATTTAACTCATAGATGTTTAAATTATTATGTTTCAATCAGTTATCTAGTACGCTTTTGTAAATATACTCACTTTACAATTAATCCATAACTGCATTTTAGGGTGTTAAGGGAAGAATAACTAGCTAGGTTGACCCAGTAGTGAATATACATTGAGATAACTCTTGCATGAGTAGAATTGAATCCAGGAGGTCAATTGACCAGAATATGGGATGCCCTAAGATTGATCAAAGAATTATTGGTTTAGGCAGGTTCTTATCAAGCTTATGAAAACAATGTATGGAAATTATTATCGGCAGTGGCCAATAGGTTCTTAGTGATCCCATGAAAACTATGTCTGGAATAAGTTATTTAAAGAGATCAATAGATTCGTATTCAACCCATGAAAACTATGGCATGAGAGGTGTTATAGGAGAATCCAATTGGTTCATAGTAAGCCATGAAAACTATGATTGAAGAAAGTTTTTGGTAGATACTAATAGGTTCATAGAGATCCCACGAAAACTATGATTGGATGATATTATTGGTAGGAACCAATTGGTTCATAGTGACCTCATGAAAACTGTGAAAGTGGATGGAATTTCCATAAAGAATTAACATGTTATTATTAATCCCATAAATACTAATAGGTTAATAGTGACCCTAGAAACTATAAATTGAGACAGATAGTCAGGTAAATGGGGATGGAAAATCCAAAGCACATTACATGTTTGCATAACATCATGATACATTTATTATGTTATGTCTTAACCAATGTGGATGCAGGTGCACAATATATGGTTACTATAAATTAGCTTAAGATATTATTAAGGGGAAACCCCATTCCGCTAAGCGGCGTGGTCTCACTAGATATTTATGTGGTTCGAGATGGTAGGTTATTGTTCATACTAGGTTTTTTATCCGACTCGAAGTTTATGTTTTCCTGTTAAACTCTCGGGTGCTCAATTAATTTTGAGTAGTTGGAGAATTAAGGTTTTCAGGTTCTCCTTTAGACGAATAAGCTTTCGAAGACATGGAGGAGGCAAGCTAGCTAGTACGAGTTCTTTCTATTTGATTTTGCTGCATTTTGGATGTAGTGGCAAAGTTGATTAATTGCCTATATTTAGACTGTAACCAACCAAAGAGGGCATCTTAATATCTCGCTCTTGGCATATTTTGTAATAATTATATTTCTTTGAACATGGTTTATGAATTTGGATTATGTAATAAATTTGAAGTGTGATTTGAAAAGAAATGAGAAATTTATTTTATGGTTTAATTTTTTTCTTTTTCATATGTTTCTATTATATCAATGTATCTAATATTACCGCATTTGGTCACCGAGAATTAATATAGATGACTATAATATCTGTAGTAGTTAGTTTTCGGCCTCTAAATGGGAGGATGTTACAAATCTGAAGAAGTTGGTTACGGCCCAGTCGGATGCCCAAGTTATGTAGTTGTCGACGTCGAAGGTGGTGAATTTTCGAAGCATGATGGCTCTCTTTTGCTTTTTTTGGATTTGGGGCTTTAGTCTTATTTTGGAGATAGATTTACAGGGAGGAGGCCAAATTATTTTGTCATAGAGATTAGAGGGAAAAAATTTTGATTGGACAAAACAAAAATTTAGAGCAGAGCCAAAATTTTAAGTTGGAGCCAATTTTCCTTATTTCGAGTTGTATATGCCAAAACAGATAGTTACAAGCGAAAACATCTAGAAATATATGAAAGTAATAGTTTTTAGCGTAATTTTTATTTTTCAAATTTAAATATTATGAATATTTTTTAATTTATTTTTAAAATTTTCAAAATTAAAATTTTGAAATATTAAATATAATCACCAATATTAAATACTAATAACAAATATTATATTTTAATTATTAAATATAACTTATTAATTGCTAATTATTAAACGTTAAATAGTAAATTAATTATTAAGTACTAAATATTTTAATTAATTATTATTATTAATTATTAAATACTAAATTTCAATTATTAATATTAAACTATAATAAATTGTTGTATTATTTATTAAATTATTAAACTAACTAAATATTAAACATTAGTTATAAATATTAAATATTAAAAATAATTAATGACTATATTCATTAATTATTAAATGTAATTAATAATTATTAACTATAATTCACTAACTATAATAATTAACTATAATAAATTATTAAATAAAAAACACATTTATTGATTAAAGATATTACTTATTAATAATTAAATATAGAATATAGTTATTAAATATTAATTATTAATTATTGATTATTAAATATTAATATTACTCTAAATTAATAATTATTTATTAATAATTACTATTTATTAACAATCAAATTAAGTACTAAATATTCATAGCAATTATTCAATATTGAATAATAATAGTAATTATTATAAAATATAATTTTTAATAATTAAACATCAATTAGTAATTATATTTATTAATTATTGAATGCAATGAATAAATATTAATTACAACTTACTAATTATTAATGATTAATTAAATATTTATTAGTTATTATTTATTTGTTAGTTACTGATTATTAATTATTGATTAGTAGTTTATTAATTATTAATTATAAATAACTAATTATTAATAGTAAATATTTCACATTTAATTATTAATATTTAATAGTCGTCACTAATAATTATATATTAATATTTAATTATTATTTTTAAAATATTATTTATTTAATTATTTATTTATGATTAGTTTTTTTATTGATTATTATTATATAATTTCAATTATCAATTATCTTTGTTATTTAATATTAAATTTTAACTTTTTATTATTGTTATTTAATGAATTATTATTTTGTTATTAATTCTTTATTACTATTACTTAATAATTTATTATTTATAAATTATTAGTTAAATATTAAATATTAAATATTTATTAGTTTGTTATTAGTTTATTAATTTTTAATTATTAATTACTAATCACTTATTAATTACTATTTATTAATACGAATTACATCATATTTCAAATTAATAATTAAATATTGATTATGAAGTATTAATTATTATTAATATTTAACATGCCTCTATAATAACTGGTAAAAAGAGAGCTATTGAAAGCAAGTTTATACAACTTTTTGGAAAAAATTTGTAATTATTAATTATTAAAAAATAATTGCTAAATATTAAGTACTACTTCTTAATTATTATTATTAATTATTACTCCTTAATTATTAATTATTAATTATTAAAAATTAATTCTTATTTTATTGATTATAAATTATTTAATTATTATTATTAATTAATTAGTATATTACTTGTTAATTACCGAATAGTAACTATTCGTATTAATTATTAGTAGATTTTGTACAAATTATTAATTATTATCACATACTAGTAACTATAATTTAGTGAAAAATAGAAACAAGGATAAACTTTGAAAAAAAAATTAGGCTAAAGGACAACAAGTTTCATTTTTGGGCCGAATGACAAACTTTGAATAAAAACTAAATTGAAGGACAATGCTAATTACAGTTAGCATTTTCTACTGTGTAAAATCGAATATAATGCTAGTTATAAGTAGCATTCTGTATGCTATGAAAACTGAATATAATGTTAGTTGTAATTAGCTTTGTCCCTCAGCCTAACTTTTTTCAAAGTTTGTTCTTCAACCCAAAAATGAAAATTGGTTTCCTTCAGTCTATTTTTTTAATAAATGTTTATCCTTCTATTTATTTCCCTCTTATAATTTATCATTAATTATTTAATTATTAAGTATTATTATTTAATTATAATTATTAATTTATTAATACAACGGGAAAATAAAAAATGTTGTAGTAGGCATCTATTACAACCAGTAAAAAAGAAGAGTTGTTAAAAAATGCATCTATTACAACCGAAAAAACAGTAAGGTTGTAATAGGCTTCTATTACAACTGCCAAAATAAAATAGTTGTTAAAAATGGACATCTATTGCAATTGACAAAAAAGAAAAGTTCTACTAGGCATCTATTACAACTGGGAAAATAAAAGAATTGTTGAAAATAAGTTTATTACAACCGGCAAAATAAAAGAGTTGTTAAAGACCTCCATTACAACGGGCATTTTATGACAGCTGTAAAACTACAGTTGTAATAGGGCCATTTTGTTATAATGCAACTATCTAGCACTAAAAACAATCGCATATGGAAATCAAATCTCGTATACTTATCACCATTTCCGACCTTCTCAACTTACATTATCCCTCGGCCAAGAGTGAAGCCACGTAGGTTTGAGCATTGGTTGCATCTAAGCCCTACCAAACACCTCATTCTTAACTCTCACAAATAGAACAAGTCTACTTTGTTGGCTTTTGTGCTAAGTATAGGAGTAAATACTTTCTACAGATGAATAAGTATATAAACACGATCGAATCACATAAGCAACTTATAATCCCATTTTCCAAATAATAATACTTTTCAAATACTTGTATATAATTCTAAAGCCTATAAAATAATATTTATAGAAATACAAATATATATACATACACACTAATTTATTTATAAAGCTAATATACTTAATAAAAATTTAAAATAATTTAAAGTACAAAAATGTTACATAAACCTTTTTACACTTTAATAAAATATTTAACCAACTTTCTAAAATTATATACATATACACTCTTGTGAAATACTTATGAACATGTTTCAAATATCCGTATAAAATATTATTTTAACTAATTTAAAATCTATTAAAACCTTTTAAAAAGGCGTGTTTTACATATAATAAAAACCTTTACTTTAATAATTCAAAAATAATTATTAAAAATATACTTAAGCTTCAAACCACTTTTAAAAAACTCTATTTTGTTATTAAACAACTCCAAAAAGATTTGAAAAATATACTTCATTTAAATGTTATTTTAAAAAAAACTGAAGTCTCAAATATTTATTAATTTTATTCAAAATCAAAAGTTTTGAAAATGCACAGAAAGTGTTCCAGTTGGAAAATGTGCGGTTTCATGTCTTTTTCCACAAAACCAGTTTAAACTACCTTTAAGTTTGGCCAGTCTTCAACTAGCTACTAATTGATTTAAAGTCCAATTTGTTTACAGTAGTTAATATACTCATAGTACATTATAAACATGCCAAGAAACCCTTAGGATTTACAAAATTCTATAAAAATTCACCAAAAGAAGGGTGCTTCTATAATGACCTTTCGCTATAGAGACCATTCCACATTCAATTCCATACCAAATCCAATTCAACTAAACAAATATGCAAAATGTCAAGGTGTAACACCCCTATATTTTGATAACATTATTTAGGAGATTTAATTGGATAAATTAAATAGAATAATGTAAATGTTAAGTGATAAAGAGATTGAGATATGAATATAATTAAGCTCGTGCTCAATTTAAATAATTAAATGAGCTTAAATTTAACTAATCAACATAAGGGTATAATTGGAAATTGCTGCACATAACCCCTTACTCATATGTATTCTCGTTCCTCATTTTCATTTTCTCATTCACATCTTGTGGCAAACAGAAAATAAAAACGTAAGAAGAGGAGCCGGCCATAATCAAAGAAAAGAGAAATCAAAGTAAAGCGAGGGATTCGAGCTTTGGGAAAATTAATCTCAATCCAATCTCCTTATCTTTATCAAGGTGAATAATAATTCGTTCCATCTCTATTTTGTTTTATTATCATATGTTTCTGGATTTAAGGGTACATTCATTTTTATGATGATTTGGATGATGATATGTTTGAATTACAAATTGTTTGATTTAAGCAAGAAATTTTAAATAAGATTATATGCAGTTTTAGAGAAAAATCGATTTATATTAATGTTTAATTGTCATGGAAAAAATTATATTGTATAAAACATGATTTTGGAGTTGATTTTTAATTTTGATAATTTTCCAAGCTATGGAAAGATTACTATGAATTTTCAAAGGAAAATATGGTTAATTGGGTTCATTACTTTATTTTGGAAATTATCTTGAGAATTTAGGTCTGAAATTTTGATATGCTAGATAACATGATTAAAGTGAATTTTTGGAATTTTTAGGGATTTTTCCTAGGTAATTTACTATGTAAATTAAATTATTTTAAGAACTATTCTTATGTTTACACGTGGCAAGTTAGTTAGAAAGTGTTTGCTTTAGTTAGTATTAAATCAGGTTTGACCAGAAAAGTTGGTTCCGCCTTCTTTTGGAGTCGACTCAGAGCTTCTGACTTCAATCAAGTTAAAGCCCACTAAGCCGAAACTAATACACAAGGTATCACTTAAATGGTATGCAATGGGTTGGAAAAAGGAGGAAGACATGGTGTCGAAAGCATAGCTTCCGATGGGGTCAATACCTTTTTATTATTTTAAAAGAGAAGCGTCGGCGTTTGTTTTATTTAAGCCTTTGAAGGAGTCGAAACATATGTTTTCGAAAGAGGTTTGCTAAAGGCTTTCGAAGGGTTTTCCATCTTATTTTTTGAAGAATAAGCTTTCAAATGGATTTCTTTACTTACAAAATAATGCTTTCGAAAGAAGGGGTTTCGACCAAGTCGAAGCCCTGCTGCCATTCTTTAGCCTTTCGAGTGTATTGAAGTCGTCAATTCTTTCAAAAGGTAATGCTTGTTTTTAAAGGTGTTAAGCCACTTCCTAAATGCTTTCGAAAGGGTCCAAGGGTTTCGAAGGTAATAGCTTCGGAAGGGGGTTTCGACGCTATCCTTCATTGATTTGTTAAACGATTTGAAACTTTCGAATGGGATGGTGCCGACGCCATCAAGTTTTCCCCAATATTTTTATATGATAAAGGATGGTTTCATAAGAGATACTTTCATTTATATTCTCTTTGACCCAAAAAAATATTTTAAGTATAAACCCAATGGATTTGAAAGGGGAACTTTCAATGGTTTCAGAGGGGATACTTTTAAAGGTTTTGAAAGGGGTACTTTCAATGGTTTCGAAGCTATGCTTCTAAAAGATAAAAAGTAACAATTTATTACATTTGAAAGGTTTCGAAAGAGAAGTTTTAAAGTGTTTTGGAAGTCATGGGCCTTATGTTTTGAAAAGTGATTTATATGCTTTCGAAGGAGGTTATCAAGTGAAGTCGAAAGCAAGCTTTTGAAGGTTTCAACAGCCTTAGTTTTCAAAGAAAATAACCCAATCTCATTTTTAAAAGAGAACTATGGCATAATTAAATAAAGTGTTTTGAAATGGAGTTTTTGAAGAATTTTTTCTGTGATTAAAAGGTTAAAGGGACTAACTAGGTTAGTATGTATGCATATACATATATATTCACATTGTAATGGACCCATAACTGAATTTTAGGGAAGGGCGGAATAACTAGCTACGTTGATCCAGTAGTGAATATAAATTAGGTTAACCCTTGAATGAGTAGAATTGCATCTAGGCTGGATGTTAGGAAGACCAGAATATAGGATGCTAAAATATTGAAGGAAAAGATATTGGCAAGGGCCAATTGGTTCTCAGTAAACCCATGAAAACTGTGCATATGAAAAGATATTGATATGAGCCAATAGGTTCATAGTTATCCCATGAAAACTATGTATAAATGAAGATGTCAGAAAGATAGGTTCAAAGTAAACCCATGAAAACGATTTGATACTGGCAGGGGCCAGTAGGTTTGTAGTAGCCCATGAAAACTATATTCGGATTAAGATATTAACAAATGTCAATAGGTTCCTAGTCAGCCATTAAAACTAGGATAAGAAGTAAAGATATTGGAGTTACCAATAGGTTCCTAGTCAACACATGAAAACTAAGATATGCATAAAGATTTTAGAGTTACCAATAGGTTCATAGTAATCCCATAAAAACCATGTATTTGGATAGGGAGTCCTTAATCATTTTACCGGTTATTAGTTAGCCTATAAAAACTAATAGGTCAATTATAAACCTAGAAATTATAATTGAGATAGACAATCAGAATGAATGGGGATGGGTAATCCCGAATAGTTTCATTTGTTTGCATATCATCATATCACAATGTTTTGAATTGTTTTTACCATTGTGGATGCAGGAGCACAGTAAATGGTTTTATAAAGGTATTAAGATACTAGTGAGGGAAAAATCTGTTCCGCCAAGTGGCGTGGTCTCACTAGATATCTAATTGGTTTGAGATGGTAGATTATTATTCATACCAGGCTTTATGTTTGACTCAAAGTTTATGTTTCCCCTTAAACTCTCAGGTACTCAATTGATTTTGAGTAGTTTGAGAGAGGTTTTCAGGTACCTCATTAGACGATAAAGCTTCCGGAGACGTGCATGAGGCATGATAGATATCAAGAGTTATTTTTTATTTGATTTCGTTGTGTTGTTTGTAATGGTAAAGTTGTTATTTTGCTTGTATATACTTTTATCATCGAAGGGGGTATCTTCATATGTTGCTCTTGGCGTATGTTGTAATAAATATATTTTATCTAAACGTGGTTGACGATTACGAGATTATGTAATGTATGGGAAATGTTTTGAAATGGAATGTGACCTTGTTTGATGTTTTAATTTTTTTTCCATATTCCTGTGTTTCTATGTATAATGTATCTAACACTGCCATATTTGGTTGCCGGAGATTAATAACTATGGATGACTGCCGCATCCATAGCCATTTTTTTTGGACCTCCAAGTATGGGGATCTTAGAAGTTGGTATCAGAGCATAGGTTTATGAAACTTTAAAAGAAAGTTAAACCTAAAAGCTTTTTCAAACATAATCTAATGAATCAGAAATATGATCGGGGTTTGGGATAACGCTATAGTTACGTACTTGTATTTGATATATATTTATACATACATATATATAAGTACGTATTCCCCTCTCTCTTAGACCGTTCTTCTGTATCTTACTAAGGCTCGTATGCAAATTTACGAGAAAGAAGATATGGAAGCAGGAAATGAAAGAGGATATCTTGGTGGAGGAAGCACCGCAACCAATGGGAATGCTCGACCTAATACCAGGAGGAACCAAGGTTGACAGGCTAATGCTTACCAAAATGTTGACGCCAATGTTATTGGAAATCCACCAGTAGATATAGGGGCGATGTATCAGTTCTTCATCAATATGATGCAAGCAGGAGTTGCTACTGGGATTGCTGGTAACATTGGAGGAGATAATCATGTGGCTCCAGTTCGAAATAATTATGCTAAGTTGAGCAAAGACTTAACCAGTCTTGGTGGGAAACCGTTTATGGAACGAAGGATGCCATAGAATTAGAGAACTGGATGTTGCGTTGTGAGTGTATCTTTTCTGATTTGGGTCTAAATGATGAGCAAAAGAGAAGTTTGGCCTCTAGATAGTTATAGGGGTCAGCATTTCATTGGTGGAACGGTGTTGCTACTGGAGTTCAGGAGGAAGAGTTGACATTAACTGAATTCAGAAGGAGATTTGAATAGAGGTTTTTATCTAAAGTTGTTATGCCAGTGTTGATGAGGAAGTTTATGGATCTAGTACAGAGAGAGTTGTCGGTTATCGAGTATGCCACTAGATTCGATAAGCTGTCTCGATATAGGTAGCTATTATTGACACTGATATAAGAAGGAATGAGAGGTTTATTCGAGGTTTGAGACCTGAGCTTGCTAGAGCAACCATGACACATATATGTGATCCTTGTAATGTGGTTATGGAGATGGAAATTCACCATGAAGAGATGCTTGCTGTTTATGCTAGAGAGAAGCCAGTTAAACCAGGGTTCTCAGGAAAAGAAGAGAAATTTCTTTAAGAAGAAGGGAGCCCGGAAGGGAGATGCTGCCAAGAAGGCAAAGGCTGATTTAGTTTGCTACAAGTATGACAAGAAGGGTCATTTGAGTGTCGGTCAGGCAAGGGAAAGAAGGTTGTAGAAAAGAAGAATGTGAAGTGCTTCAACTATGACCAAGTTGGGTATTATAAGAACCAGTGTCCAGAGCCATTCAGAATAGACAAGGGAAAGATCTTTACTGTTGGATCATCAGCTAAGCCAACTGCCTCTGATAAAGGAAAGACTGTGATGGAAGGTTTGTTTTTGATTCGGAGTATACCGGCTAAGATACCATTTGATACCGGTGCATCACATTCATTTATATCTCATTGTTTGGTTGATAGGTTATGCTTAGAACCCACATACCTTATTACTTCCTTAAGGGTTGCGAATCCAATAGTAGGGTATGCAACTCTGGGGATGAGATGTGACTAGCTAGAACTTGATTTGTTAGGTCATAAGTTTGCATGCATCCTGTATGTTTTTTATTTCGTAGATTTCAGAATCATTTTGGGTATAGATTGGTTAAGAAGGTATGAGGTCAGGATATTTTGCCAGGATGGGGAGATATCGCTAAGATGCCCTGATAGTCATAAGCGAATAATATTCTCAATGGAGAATCCTGACCGGTGTTGTTATGCTTTGTTAAGTGCAATGGAAGTGGGAGAAGAATTAAGTCAGGTTCGAGTTGCAAGAGAGTTTGTAGATGTTTTTGAGCCAGTTACAGGACTACCACCAAAACGAGCTGTTGTGTTTCAGATAGATCTTGTGCTAGGAGCTGAACCTGTGAGTAGACCACCTAGCAATATGACAGCAGCTGAGATGAAGGAATTGAAGGTGAAGCTAGTGGATCTAGAAGGAAGGAATTTTATTAGACCAAGCAGTTCTCCATATGGAGCGACCGCAGTATTCGTAAATTAACTGGATGGGTCGTTGAGGATGTGTATAGTCTATCATAAGCTGAACAAGAGGATGATAAAGAACACGTGTCATTTGCCGAGAATTGATGATCTATTTGATCAGTTGAGTGGAGCCAGAGTGTTTTCATAGTTGGACTTAGTGACAGGTTTCCATTAGTTAAGAGTTACAGAGGACAGTATTCCTTTGACACCATTTCAGACTAGATATGGTTCGTACAAGTGGTTAGTAATGACATTCGGGTTCACGAAGGCACCTGCTTTCTTTGTGGATTTGACGAACCAAGTATTCCGAGAGTATTTTGATAGATTTGTGTTGGTGTTTATAAATGACATTTCGATATACTCAAGGAATAAAAGAGAGCATGAAGATCATTTTAGAGTTGTGCTTGAGACGTTGAGGTAGAATCAACAAAAGAAAAAGTTTACCAAGTGTCATTTTTGGAAGAAAGAGGTTAATTTTCTTGGTTATGTGGTTTCGGAGAAGGGTTTGTCAGTAGATCCAGATAAGATCGAAGCTGTTAATACTTGGAAGAGACAAGAGACAGTGACTGAGATTAGAAGTTTTCTTGGACTTGCCGGCTACTACCATAGATTCATCAAGGACTTCTCGCGGATAGCAGCACCTTTGACTAAGCTAATCAGGAAGGAGGCGAAGTTTGTTTGGTCTGAGAAATGTGAGAAATCCTTCCTTTAGTTAAAGAATTTGTTGACCAATGCACCAATTTTAGTAGTTCCAGATGGAAACCAATGGTGGGTAGTGTATACTGATGCATATGCGACTGGATTGGGTGCTGTATTGATGCAGAAGGGTAAAATGACCGCATATGCTTCACGACAGCTTAGACCACATGAAGTGAGATATCCTACTCATGATTTGAAGTTGGCTACGGTGATCTTCGCATTGAAGATTTGGAGGCATTATCTCTTAAGGGAGAGATTTGAGCTATACATAGACCATAAGTCTTTAAGATCCTTATTCTCTCAGAAGGAGTTGAATATGAGAAAGCAGAGATGGCTAGAGTTTTTAGTTGCTTATGATTTTGGTATAGAGTATACACCAAGGAAAGGTAATAAAGTAGTGGATGCTCTTGGCAGAAGACGCCAGAAAGTGGTGTTGGCTATGTTGGCAGAATAGAAGGATCTAGAAGCTTTGCCCAGTTATGGAGAGTAGTTAAGATCGACTGCTAGCTCTAGTCAGAGTACGACCATGATGTCTCATTTAGAAGTTAAACCAGTGTTGATCGATATAATTTCTTCTAAGAGTAAGGAGGATATATTATTAGCCTAGAAGATCAGAAGGCATAAGGTTGGAACTGAGATCGATGATTTGAAAGATTTTTATCTTGACCAGAGAGGATGATTAAGAAAGAAGGGCGATTATGAGTTCCATATGTTAAGAACTTGAGGAAAGAAGTTCATGGGGAATGTCATCGATCCAAGTTTACGATTCATCCTAGCGGGACCAGGATGTATCAAGATATAAAGAGGAGCTTCTATTAGGAAGGTATGAAGAGGGATGTTGGCTTGTGGGTTAGGTAGTGTGCAAACTGTCAACAAGTGAAAGTCGAACATCAGAAGCCGAGTGGTTTGCTTCAGCCTCTAGAGATTTCAGTTTGGAAATGGGATTCGATATCCTTAGATTTTATAGATGGGTTGCCAAGGTCGAATAGAGGAAATGAAAGTATATGGGTCATAGTGGACAAGTTGACCAAGAGCGTCCATTTCATTCCAGTTAAATCAACCAGGACGACACCTGTTTTAGCCAAGTTGTTCATGAAGAACGCAGTTAGACTACATGGACTCCCTGGTAGCATAGTTAGTGGCAGAGATACTTTGTTCACTAGCGATTTTCAAAAAAGTCTACAGGATGAGTTAGGCACCAAGCTTAAGATGAGTACTGCATATCACCCTCAGACAGATGGGAAGATAGAGACAGTTAATAGGGTACTCGAGGATTTATTGAGAGCTTGTTTGTTGGACTTTGGTGGATCTTGGAAGGATCGCCTACATTTGGTTGAGTTTTCCTATAATAATAGTTATCAGACTAGTACACGAATGGCACCTTTTGAAGCTTTGTATGTAAGGCCTTGCAAATCACTAGCATGTTGGTTTGGGATTGGAGACAGATTGTTCTTAGGTCCAGATTTGGTTAGGGAGGCATCAGAGAAGATTGAGTTGATCTGAGAAAGGATGAAGGAAGCTATATCCAGAAAGAAGGGTTATGCAGAGAAAAAGCATAAAGACCTATAGTTCTTAATTGGAGACAGGGTTTTCATTAAGGTATCACCGATGAAGGGTGTGGTACGGTTCGAAAAGTCAAGGAAACTGGCACCGAGATATGTTGTTCCATTCCGGATTATAGAGAGGATTGGAAAGCTCACATACAGAGTAGAGTTTCCAAGCAGTATGGAAGGTTCCATAATGTATTTCATATGTCTCATCTGCGCAAGTATGTGCACGATCCAGAGACTACTATTCCTCCAACAGGTTTGGAAGATCTAGTAGTAGAGCCTAATTTGACTTTTGTTAGACAACGAATTCGAATTGTAGGGAGAGACGAGAAAAGATTGAGGAACAAGACAGTCAAGTTGGTGAAAGTTAAGTGGAGCGACAACGAGAAGGACTGTACTTTGGGGACAAAGGACATGATTCCAGATACTTATCCTAATCTGCTTTGATGGTATGTCTATATTCGATTTATATAGATATTATCTAGTTAGGTAGACTAGTACGGTTGTTAGAAGTCATCACAGATGATTGCTATGTTTAGTATTTAGTCATTATTGAATTTCGACGACGAAATTCTTTAAGGGGAGGCCTGTAACACCCTTAAATTTTGGTAACATTATTCAGGATATTTAATTAGATAAATTAAATAGAATAATGTAAATGTTAAGTGATTTGGGGATTGAGCTATGAATATAATTAAGGTCGTGCCCAATTTAATTAATTAAATGGGCTTAAAGTTAATTAATACACATAAGGGTGTAATGGGAAATTGCTACACATAATCCCTTACGCATATATATTATCATTCCTCATTTTCATTTTCTCTTTCACGTCATTTGGAAAACAAAAAAATAAAAACGTAAGAAGAGGAGCTGACCATAATCCAAGAGAAGTGAAATCAATGTAAAGCTAGGGATTCAAGCTTAGGGGAAATTAATCTCAATCCAATCTTCTCATCTTAATCAAGGTGAATAATAGTTCATTCCATCTCTATTTTTTTATAATCATATGTTTTCCAGATTTAAGGGTAAATTCATTTTTATGATGTTTTGGATGATGATATGCTTGAATTACAATTTGTTTGATTTAAACAAGAATGTTTGAATAAGTTATATGTAGTTTTAGGGAAAAACCGATTTATATTGATGTTTAAATGTAATGTTATATAAAATATGATTTTTGAGTTGGGTTTTAATTTTGATAATTTCCAAGCTATTGAAGGATTACCATGAATTTTCAAAGGAAAATATGGTTAGTTTGGTTCATAACTTTATTTCGGAAATTATCTTAAGAATTTTGGTCTGAAATTTTGATATGTTAGATAACATGATTGAAGTGAATTTTTGGAATTTTCGGGGATTTTTCCTATGTAATTTGGTATGAAAATTAAATTATTTTTAAAAAAGGACTTAATTCCATTATTGGTTTTGCTTAATGGAAGGGCTTATTCGCTAACTTAACCATGGTTTAGATCTGAAATTAATGATAGTTATTTTAGTAAATAATTTGTAAAGTTGAGGCAACCAATCTTATGTTTACACATGGAAGGTTAGTTAGAAATTGTTTGCTTTAATTAGTATTAAATCTGGTTTACCAAAAAAGGTAGTTTTGCCTTCTTTGGAAGTACCTTTCGACTCAGAGCTTCCACCTTCAATCAAGTCGAAACCCACTAAGCCAAAACTAATACACAAGGTATCACTTAGATAGTATGCAGTGGAATGGAAAAAGGCGAAAGGCATGGTGTCAAAAGCATAGCTTTCGATGGGGTCGATGCCTTTTTATTTGTTTTAAAAGAGAAGCACCTGCCATTGTTTTATTTAAGCCTTCGAAAGAGTCAAAGCATATGTTTTCGAAAGAGGTTTAATAAAGGCTTTCGAAGGGTTGCCATCTTATGTATTGAAGAATAAGCCTTCAAATGGGTTTCTTTACTTATAAAATAATGCTTCCAAAAGAAGGGGTTTCGACCTAGTTGAAGCTCTGCTGCCGTTCTTTAGCCTTTCGAGTATATTGAGGTCATTAATGCTTTCAGAAGGTAGCGCTTGTTTTTAAAGATGTTTTAAGCCACTTCTTAAATGCTTTCGAAAGGGTCCAAGATTTTTGAAGGCAATGGCTTCGAAAGGGCGTTTCGACGCTATCCTTTAGTGTTTTGTTAAATGATTTGAGGCTTTCGAAAGGTAAGGTGCCGATGCCATCAAGTTTTCCCCAATATTTTAATATGATAAAGGGTGGTTTTGAAAGGGATAGTTTCTTTTATATTCCCTTTGACCCAAATAATATTTTTATAAACCCAATGGTTTCGAAAGGGGCGACTTTCAATGGTTTTGGAGGGGATGCTTCCGAAGGTTTCAAAAGGGGTACTTTCAATGTTTTCGAAGCTATGCTTCTAAAAGAAATAAGTAATACTTTACTGCATTCAAAAGGTTTCGAAAGAGATGTTTTAAAGTTTTTCAAAAGGCAGAAGCCTTATGTTTTGAAAAGAAATTTATATGCTTTTGAAGGAGGTTATCTAGTGAAGTCGAAAGCAAGGTTTTAAAGGTTTCAACAACCTTAGTTTTCAAAGCAAATAACCCAATCTCAATTCCAAAAGGGAACCATGGAATAATTAAATAATTTGAAAAGGAGTTTTTGAAAAAGTTTTCTTTGATTAAAAGGTTAAAGGGACTAACTAGATTATTATGTTTCCTTCTTCATATATGTATATGTTCACATTGTAATGGACCCATAACTGAACTTTGGGAAAGGGCAGAATAACCAGCTAGATTGACTCAGTTGTGAATATAAATTAAGTTAACTCCTGAATGAGTAGAATTGCATCTAGGAGGTCAGGAAGACCATAATATAGGATGCTAAAATATCAAAAGAAAAGATATTGGCAAGGGCCAATAGGTTCTTAGTAAGTCCATGAAAACTGTACATAGGAAAAGATATTGGCAAGAGCCAATAGGTTCATAGTTAGCCTATGAAAACTATGTATAAATGAAGTTGTTAGAAAGACAAGTTCATGGTATACCCATGAAAACTATGATTTGATACTGGCATGGGCCAATAGGTTTGTGGCTAGCCCATGAAAATTATATTCGGATTAATATATTGACAGATGTCAATATGTTCTTACTCAGCCCATGAAAACAAGGATAAGAAGAAAAGATATTGGAGTTACCAATAGGTTCCTACTCAACCCATGAAAATTAGGATAAGTGTAAAGATATTGGAGTTACCAATAGGTTCATAGTAATTCCATGAAAACGATGTATTTGAACATGGAGTCCTTAATCATTTTACATGTTATTAGTCAGCCCATGAAAATTAATAGGTTAATGGTAAACCTAGAAACTATAATTGAGATAGATAGTCAGAATGAAGGGGGATAGGTAATCCAGAATAGATTCATTTGTTTTGTGTATCATCGTATCACAATGTTTTGAATTGTTTTAACCATTGTGGATGCAGGAGCACAGTAAATGGTTTTATAAAGGTTTTAAGATACTAGTGAGGGGAAACCCATTCCGCTAAGCGGCATGGTCACACTAGATATCTAAATGGTTTGAGATGGTAGATTATTCTTTATACCAAGCGTTATGTCTGACTCAAAGTTTATGTTTTTCCCTTAAACTCTTGGGTACTCAATTGATTTTGAGTAGTTTGAGAGTTATGTTTTTCAGGTACGTCATTAGATGAATATAGCTTCCAAAGGCATGCAAGAGGCATGAAGATATCTAGAGTTCTCTTTTATTTGATTTTGCTGTGTTGTTTGTAATGGAAAATTGTTATATTACCTGTATATGCTCTGATCATCCAAGGGGCATCTTCATATGTCACTCTTGGCGTATGTTGTAATAAATATATTTTAACTGACGTGGTTGACAATTGTCGGATTATTTCATGAATTGGAAATGTTTTGAATGGAAAGTGATCTTGTTTGATGTTTTAATTTTTTCCATATTCATGTGATTTTGTGTATCAATGTATATAACATCGCGTATTTGATCGTCGAGGATTAATAACTACGCTTGACTGCAACATCCATAGTCATTGGTTTTGGTCCTCCAAGCTGGGGGATGTTACACAAGGCCATGTCCCATGTTATAAAAAGTCATAGAAGGGATGATATGCAATAAAGAGTTGTCATTTGCTTTCAAAAGCAAATATGGTCCAAATATACAATCTTAATTTGTTAATTACTTTGCTATAGTTTAGCATGCATATTATACAACTTTATATACTACTAAATGGTGAGTTAACTAATATTTTTCCAAGCTTACAATCTAGCACAAGCATCTACCTCAATACTACTTTCTACCTCTGCCAAAACAAGCTCCAAAATCCAACCTTGCTTCACCAATGCTCGTGGTCTAGGCAAGAAATGCCTTTCTTTACTCATACCAAGGGGTGTTTGCGGTTATGTGTTCTAGTTCTTCAAGCTACAAGTTGTTTTTCTTTGTTTTTATGTTGTTTTAGTACTATAGCTTGACTTTGGTGAAGTTCTTTTGTGATTTTAATTACTTATGTGAAGAGAGAAGAAGACGAAGAGTATTGCTTTCTATGTGTTTTAATTTTTCCAACCATTCTGTATTACATATGTAGAGCTTAAATTGATGTTATTAAGAGGTCACTACCACCTCCTACCTCTTGTGGTCGGCCAAGACGCACTCCCCTATCCATGTGCAACTTTACACCTTACTTCCCTTGTAATTATCTTCCAACAACTATCTCTTTCAAATTATCTCCACTTACATCATCAAAGTGGTTAATTAGTCATAACACATAAATTATTTTTAGTTGCTAATTAATTACACATTAATATTATAAACAAGCATAAAAAGTTCTAACAACTTGTATCGAGTAAAAAGCCTTCTATCAATAAAACGATTTTCAGTCACATTATCGATATTTCTTCGAAGTATTTATTTTTGTGAACAAATTTCCAAAACAAGTTTTCTAGTCATGTTATATTATTTAAAAGGATCATAACAAGTTTTATAAATCAATTTTTTAGCACTTAACCATATTCAAATGTTCAGATATTCAAAGAGGAAATGTTAAAATTACAGATCGCTACATTCCCCCAAATTAAGATATTTTGTCCTCAAAATTCAAACAAGAACAACAACACAATTGAATAGAAGAACCAAGTACGTATATAGAGTGCTGCTAATACTACATACAAACCAAGTTTGTATACTAAGTGACATCACCTCGGGGGGTGAATACAGTACAAAAGCTATTATATAATAAGAAACCACCAATCTCAGGATAAGACTCTCCAGCACTATCCTCACTTTCTCAAGTACAATCTCTAGCATCATCGCTCCAACTGCACTTCAACTAACTTTAAGACCTTCATGCTCAATTTTTTTATATCACAATTAATAATGTGAACGGGTTGCCTCAATATAGTTAAGTTAGGCTTTATCACCAAGTCTTCTTATTGTGATGACTCCATTATCAAAGAAGGATTGTGCACATACTAAATCGGATATGTGAAATGCATTATGCAGACCCAATAGTTTAATCGCTAACTTGAGTCTATAAGCTAGTGTAGCAATCCTCTCCAGTATCAGAAATGGTCCAAAATAGCGAGGCGCCAATATCCCTACCCTCTCAAGCTGAACAGCATTCCTTATTTGAGAAACCTTTATAAAAACAAAGTCTCCAATCGAGAACTCCAAATCCCTACACCTCTCGTCTGCATAACTCTTCTGCCTATTCTACGCCTCCTTTACACATCTTCGAATTTTTTTTACCTTATCAATCGTCTCCACAATCATATTTGGTTAAGTACTAAACGATCTCCACGTTCTACCCAATATGATGGAAATTTACAAGGTCTTCCATATAATGTCTCAAAAGGTGTCATCCTAATGCTAACTTGGTAATTGTTGATATATGAAAACTCGACAAAGGGTAGGTGCTCTTCCCAAGGACAACCAAACTCTAAGATACAAGCTTGATGTAAATCCTCCAACATACATTTAAGTAAAAGAGCTTAATAAGATTATTAAATCAGTTTTATAACATTTAATAAAATTCAAATGTTCAGATATTCAAAGTTGAAGTGTTTTAAATAAAGGGTTGCTACATTCTCCCCCACTTAAGACATTTCGTCTTCGAAATTCAAGCAAGAACAGCAAAAAATTGAACAGAAGAACTAAGTACATATATAGAGCACTACGAAAATTAGATACAAACCAAAATGCATATTAAGTGACTCCACCTCAAACGGTGAGTACACTGCAAAAGCACTCATATAATAAGAAACCGCTAATTGAATGGATAATCAGGATAAGACTCCCTCGCATTATCCTCAGTTTCCCGACAATCTCTAGCATCATCACTGCACTGCACTTTAACTAACTTTACAACCTTCATTCTTAATTCCTTTGTTTCACTGTGAA
The DNA here is from genome assembly GCA_030765085.1 of Allium cepa. Classification (NCBI taxonomy): domain Eukaryota; kingdom Viridiplantae; phylum Streptophyta; class Magnoliopsida; order Asparagales; family Amaryllidaceae; genus Allium; species Allium cepa. The sequence goes on from CM060932.1 coordinate 381,572,020, forward strand.
CAATGCGAATAGATTGCCTCGATATAGTTAAGTTAGGCTCTATCTCTAAGTCTTCTTGCTGCGATGACTCGACTATCAAAGAAGGATCATGCACATAGTTACGTAAATGGGGTACGTGAAGTGAATTATGAACGCCTGATTGTCTAATTAGGATCTCGACTCTATAAACAAGTGTATCGATCTTTTTGTACAGCTAAAGCGCTTAGTGGTTTCATAGCGGTATAGATGCAAAAATTTATTGCGGGGATATGACAGAAAATAGCAAAGGTGAAAAAGCTTCATTAGGTGTAAAACTAAATATTTAAAGTTAATTTATTCTCATTCTCACATCATTTGTGTAGAAAAAATATATTATTTAATGTTATATAACCAATGAATTTTACAACTTATGCAGTCTAGATTTTGTGGCTACAATAGATTTCTAATTTATATTGAGCACTTATCCCTTAATTAGGTCTTTACCCTGACTTTGTTGATTTGTATTCAAAAGAGAACTTGTCAAATCAATTTTTCAGTATTAATATTGCTAAAGCGGGTGCTAAAAATCCTTGGTTTAGCAAGTGAAGCAAAAAATAGTGGGGCTTAAAGTGTATCTGCTATTTAATAGCGCTATATTGAAAAGGCGTAGCGGTCGAAGAGCACTATGTGTTATAGAGGGGATCTTGCGAGGCTTTGGTAGGGCTTTAACTGCCCAGCATCCTCTTCAGTATCGTAAATGGTCCTATATAGTGAGAAGCTAACTTCCCTACCTTCCCAAAGCAAACAAAATTCCTCATTGGAGAAACCTTTATAAATGTAGGTCTCTAACTGAGAACTCTAAATCCGTATGGCTCTCATCTGCATAACTCTTCTGCCTATTCTATGCTTCCTTTATACGTCTTAAAATCTCTGTTATCTTATCAGTCGCCTCCCAAATCATATTTGTCCCGAGTAATAAACGATTTCCAGGTTATACCCAACACGATGGAGATTTACAAGGTTTGCCATGTAATATCTTATAAAGTGTCATCCCAATACTAGCTTGACAGTTGTTGTTATAAAAAAATTGACAAGGGTAAGTGCTCTTCCCATGAACCACCAAAGTCTAAGATACAAGCTCAAAGCAAATCCTCCAGCAACACACGGTTAACTCTCTCTATTTGCCCATCAGTGTGCGGGTAGTAAGCTATAATCAAACTCGGCTCCATCCTTAAGGCATCATGTAGCCCTTTCTAGAACTGACTAATGGATATCGTACCTCTATCAGTGACAATATCACAAGGACTTTCAAGGAGTTTGATAATCTCATTGACATAGAACTTTGCTAAAGTCGAAGTTGTCCTTATTCTCATTACTGATAAGAAGTGTGCACTTTTAGTTAGTCAATCCACTATAACCCAAACGCCTTCATTACCTTTCCCCGACCTAGGTAGCCCATCCATAAAATCCACATATATCCACTACCACTTTTATTTTGGAATCTCAAGCGGCTGAAGCAGTCCAGCTATCTTCTGATGGCTACCTTTGACTTATTGGCAATTCAAACACGTAATCACAAATATCGAAACATCCCTCTTTATAACTTCCCACCATAAAGTCCGCTTTATATGCCACTACATTTTTTTAAATCTAGGATGCATATTAAATCTCGAATGATGACTTTCTATATCATCTCTTTCCTAATCACGTCGATATCTAGAACGCATAACCTCCTATTCATTCTTAATATCCCACATCAACCTTGAATCTTGACCATCTCTCTGATGCCTCGTTCTAATTTATAGCCTAAGCTATCTTCATAAGTAGGAAATCTTTATATTTATTACTTTCAATATGACTTATAAGGTCGATCAAACTTTTATATTCTCCACAACCATATACCTCCTACTATATGCATCTGCTACAACATTCGCTTTCCCAGGCGTATAAACAATATCAAGATCATAAGCTGTGAGAAACTCTAACCAATATTAATGTCTGATGTTGAGGTCTTTCTGGGTGAAAAGCCACTTCAAGGATTTGTGGTCCATGTATAACTTAAATTTCTCACCAAGTAAGTAATAGTTCACATTTACAATGCAAGCATAATAGCTAATAACTCTAAGTCATGGGTTGATACCTCAATTCATGCGGCTTGAGATATCGACCACCATAAGCAATGACCTTTCCATGCTACATTAACGTTGCACCTAAACTTAACCCACATGCATCTGTATAAACAGTTAGACCCTCACCTCTGTCTAGAATAGTAGAAATAGGAGTGCTGGTCAACCTTCTCTTCAACCCTTGGATGCTTGTTCACATTTATCAGTCCAAATAAATTTAATGTCCTTCTTGGTCAAAATTTTCAAGTATAAAGAAATCTTCAAGAAGTCTTGAATAAACCTCCGATAATAACTTGCTAACCCTAATAAGCTTCGAATTTCGATTGCACTTTTAGGCCTTTTCCATTCTCGAACAGGCACAACCTATGTCGGATCAACAGAAATACCATCCCCAGAGATAACATGCCCTAAGATTCTAACTTCAGACCTCCAAAAATGCACTTCAAGAACTTAGCTTTCAACTCATGCTCTCTTAATGTTTCAAGTACAATCCTTAGATGGCAAGAATGCTCTTTCTCGGCCTTAGAGTAGACTAGACTATCATCAATAAAAATAAGCACAAATTTATTCATTACATACTGGAACACTTGATTCATCAAGTCTACAAAATATGCTAGAGAGTTAGTTAGGCGGATCGATATTACCAATCATTCGTAAAATTTATCAAACCTGAAAGCCTGCAAGGGAACACTTTCCTCTACTACTGTTAATTAATGAAACCCAATGGCCATATCTAGTTGATAAAATTCCCAAGCACCATGAAGTTGATCAAACAAATCATTTATCTTAGGCAGCAAATACTTGTTCCTAATAGTCCACTTTTTGAGCTTTTGATAATCCACATAAAGTCTTAAGGAACTGTTTGTCTTTGTGGCAAATACGATGAGTGCTCCCTAAATCGATCGACTAAGTCGAATCAAGCCTTTATGTAGCAAGCACTAACCTGTTTAGCTAACTATAACTTCTCCTTTGACGATAGCTTATGGACATGGAACACTGTAAGTTTAGCATCTCGAGCAAAATCAATACAAAATTCAATCTCGTAATGAGAGGGTAAACCGTATACTTCTTCAAACATATTTGCAAACTCTGCACAAAAAAATTAACCCCAACCTTTCTTCGACCACATCTAGTGAATAAAGAAAACTACTCATTGGCAATCTAGTACCTTCACAAGACACTACCAGAACCACCATTCCTTTCTTCAATACTATAGTGTTCTTAACACAATCAAGGAATGCATGATTCCGAGAAAACCAATCCATCCTGAGCAATACATCAAATCCTAGAAAACTACGAACATACATATCACAAAGAAGGAGTTGGTCAAAACAAGTAACTAGAACTCCTAACCATAACATACTCAAGTTGATCGAGCCTCTTATAGGGTTCGACATAAAAATAAAGTCATGAACTATACTAAGTTACGGTTTTTGACTATTAACAAGGCTATGGTATATAAAAGTATATGAAGCACTGGTGTAAAACAAAAAATGACAAGGAATGCCCTAAATAGATGGCTTACCGTTAACAACCTGCTTCCCCTTTGCAGTTGCAGAAGTAGAAGGTGTTATAGTAAGAGTGAAACCCCTGAGCTACTATCCTTTTTAAAGTATAGGACAACCTCCGACTATTTGACCTGGCTGGTGGCAGTACTCAACGGTGCAAACATTCATTTGGCTATCTATAGTTCAAGCTTCGTACCCTTGCAATCAGTACTTTAGCTATCGGCGCTTTCGCCAGTTGTCTAATAATTCCTAACAAAATATCCCTTCTATCCACACTTATAGAAAGCTAAGTTGGAAATCCTTCGATGATTGGAACTTATGCTTGTTGTTTTCGATTAGTGCAGACATAGACAACTTTGGAGCCAAACTCTCTAACCGTAAAGCCATACCAATCAGATTCTTAGCGATCCATGGATATGATTTGTCATGTCCCTTTGAAACTCTGGATACATACCTAACATAAACATCTCGTTTTTCTTCAGTGATGTATTGATCAACCCAAGCCCAAATCCAGACAATGCATTAAACCTATTATCATACTCAGTAACTAACATAGCCCCCCGCTTCAAATCGAGAAAGCTCTTAAACAACATAGTCTTCCCGACCTTCGAAAAACTTCATTTCGAATACTTCCTTCACTTGGGCCTAAGAGAATTCATTCTCTTGGGTATCTACAGTAATTGAACTAGACCAATCCATAGTAGCATCAGATATATGTCACGATGCCAAATGACATTTCATATCATCCTCCAACTCCAAGTCCTTAAATATCCCATCGCACAAACTAAGCTAAGTATGGACTTCAATGATAGTCTCAGTACATTGAACCTCTATTTATCAGATCTCTTAATGTCACGGCATAGCAAAGAAAAGTTTATTTCTAGTCGAACTTGCATATCTTCATCCACCACATCACCCTCGGTTCCTCGATAGGAGCGGCATTCCTTCCACCTCCACCTCCTCCTCTAGCAATTGCATCACTAGTAGTCATTGTTTCACTACCCGACATAACAAAACATTTTTAGAATACTTTAAGGATAGATTAATATTCCTACGGTAGAGTTACTTCTAATGGAATACTTTAAATGGGTTGGTTTATATAAATATACAAATATGCTCTCATATATATATAATACACTCAAGTCATTCTAGGGTATCGCTTACCGGATCTCAAACGAGTCATACCCAACCAAAACTAAGGCATTCATTAAACCTTCGATTGTGGTACCAAATGTAACATTCCGCCTTTTCAACCCCCAAATGTCCACACTGTACATCCACGATATTCACATGCCAGGCACCCAAGTGCCGGAAAAAGAAATTGTTAAGGTAAAAATATAAATAAAAAGAGAAAGTAACAATACAACATCAGAATCTCAAAAGAGGAACGATAATATATAATATAAAAAAATATAGTACAAAGGGTTACTTTAAGATATAGAGTAATTTTAGAGTTACAGTCATCAGCCTGGAAACTTATAACTGCCAGTTCTCACAATGTTGATACATACATAATAATCGTGCAATGGAAATAAAAATAGGTAGATAGCTAGAAGCCTCCAGGTTTTCTTCTATTTGAAGTGTCCATAGCCAATCCTACTTTACTCAACCTACTCGAAAGTGTACTCAAGGATTAAGGGAAAATTAAAACCACAAATCAAACACAAGTTTTGATGCAAACCAGAGAGACGAAGTCATAGGTCGGCTCCGACCTAACTTGTTTTTAAGACGAGCACGACCTAAGAAATCACAAGGTGAAGAGTTCCGACCTAACGAGCCTCGATCTAATGAGCTCCGACCTAAGGGGTTACAGGAGGAAGACACATGAGTTAGTAAAGAAAGATTGAGTTGTTTCCGACCTAAATGGAATCCAGGATGTGAAGGCCTAGGTCGGCTCCGATCTAAGGAACCATGTGGGGAAAAGATGCGAGTTAATGTAGAGGAGTTAAGTCGTTTCCGGCCTAATGAAGAGGCAACGCGAGTTAACGAAGTTTCGGTTTTTTGGTCGTTCTGATGTTTTAGGTCGGCAACGACCTAAGGAAGAAGACTTAGGTCGGCCACGACCTAATGATAATGTTGAAGAACGCTCACGACCTATGGAAGGAATGTTAGGTGGTCTACGACCTAAAGAAACATGTGGAAAGAAGCTACGAGCTAACAGACCCTTAGGTCGTATGGAGGAAGCCGCGTTTTTAGGTCGCGTACGACCTAACTCCTTTAGGTCACGGAATGATTTCTGAAGCCGCTCCTTTAGGTCGCGAACGACCTAAATCATAAGCCGTTGATGTGCTAGGTCGCAGACAAGTGTGAGCCGTTGGTCTTTAGGTCGTTATGTGTGAAGCGCCTACTGTTTTGTAATCAGTTAGGTCGGCAACGACCTAGTAAAGTCGTAGGTCGTAGGAGGGTTGAGTTACCGTTGTTTTAGGTCGCTGGAAGGGTGCTGTGTGTCTGTTAAGTCGGCAACGACCTAATATAGGTCGTGCGATGGGTTGTTTGTAAGTGTGTGTTGTAATAAGTCGTGCGCGACCTAAGTGTTGTCCAATGTTGAGTTGTGTGTGTGTTGTAAACTCTATAAATAGTAGGGTTGAGTCATTTGTAAAGTTGTTGATATTTGAATAAAATTCTCTTTTGTTAGCTTTGTGCTTTCATACAAATTGGTAGTTGAGTGTGATCTCCTATCTCCTCCTTCGGTTAATCGAGTGCGCTCGATTCAATGATCGTAGAAGCCGATTCACGGTATCTAGTGCGCTAGATCAACGTGCGAAGAATCGTAGATCTTCTTTCTCGGCATCGTGCGCGATCAACGAAACGAAGATAGCTAGAATCCGGTATCTTTGGATCAACGGATTTGGGCCTTGCAGTATTCTCAACTCACCGATTGCTACATTCCATCAATTGAAGTTTGTTTCGATTTATCCGCTGCGTCGGTTTTGGTATCAGAGCCATACTTAGCCAATCATAGCTAAGTTGATTCTTGGAGCCAAGTATTTGGAGTTTATCGTGTTCATCTTAAAGTTGCAACGAGTTTGAAGATTCCGATCCATTCCATTTTGGATCTAGAGTGGAGATTTGTTTGAATTTGATTTGTGTTGAAGTACTTGAGCTTGAGCCGAGCTAAGTTGTGTAGTGGTATAGGCCGAGTCAAGAGAAGTTTAAGGCCGAGCCTTGTGAATTTGTGTGGAAGCTTGTGAAGCCATGACTTGAAGATTTTGTTTTTCAATCATGCCGCCTAGAAGAGCTAACCGACATCAAAACGTTGAAGCTTTGTATCGAAGAGAAGAAGCCGATCAAATGGAGCAACGTATGCATGAGAAGATTGATGAAGGCATTGGTAGGTTGGAGAAGCTTATGATTGATATGAATCAAAGTAGAAGAAGAAATTCACCTGAATCCATCCGTGGGGGTAGTAGAGTGTCATCACATTCAGAACGGGAGAGGAGAGAAAGTCAAGAGCATAGGAGTGTTGACAATCGAAGTAGTAGGAATGTTGATGATCATGATAAACTGGATGTTGGTAGTAGGGGTGGTGGTGGTAGAGATGTTGGAGGACGTGAAAGACAACGATATACATCAGACTTTGATGAGGAGTTTGACGGTGAGAGGGGAAGTATTCATTTCAGAGACCGAGATCAGGGACAACGTCAGTATCGGGTTATTGATGATGATCGACGTTGGGAATCGGGAATGAAGATGGAAATTCCGGAGTTTAAAGGAGGGATGGTAGCTGAAGAATTCTTGGATTGGTTATCTAATGTGGAGGAAATTTTTGACTTTAAGGAAGTTCCGGAGAATCGACGGGTGAAGTTAGTTGCTACTAGGTTGAGGGGAAGAGCATTGGCATGGTGGCAGCAAGCTAAACTTACCAGAGAACGGATGGGGAAGTCAAAGGTTGAGTCTTGGGATAAGATGAAGAAGATGATGAGAGCTACATTTTTACCATACAACTATCAATCACTTATGTACCAGAGATTGCAGAATCTACGGCAGGGGACAAAATCAGTAAATGACTATACAGATGAATTTTACCAACTCATTGCCAGGAACGATATAATGGAGACAGAAGAACAGCTGACTGCTAGGTTTGTTGGAGGGTTGAGAATGCAGATCCAGGATATGGTTAATATGTTCGATCCCAGATCTGTAGCGGAGGCACATCAAAAGGCGTTAGCTTGGGAAAAGCAAGGAAGGCGTGGAGGTGGTGTGTTTACTAATTCTAACAATCAAGCAAAGGGTGTCGGTGGAAGTTCTAATGTTACTAAAGCTGTTGCCAAACCAGTTGTGAAGGAGGGTGAGAAGGCGAAGGTTGGCAGTGGATTCAAATGTTACAACTGCCAGGAGATGGGTCATAAAAGCAATGAATGTCCGAAGCCGAAGAAGAGAACTATGATAGTTGAAGCTGAGGATGAGGAGGAAGAAGCTGAATGTTCTAATTCACCTTATGTTGAGGAGGAAGAAGAAGTGTCGGGAGACGAAGGTTGTAATCTGATGATGAGGAGGTCTTGTTTGACGCCAAAACAAGAGGAGGAAGATAGTTGGTTGAGGAATAACATATTTCAATCTACTTGCACTATTCTTGGGAAAGTTTGTAAATTTGTCATTGATGCTGGGAGTTGCGATAATATTATCTCTACAGAGGCAGTGAGGAAATTGGAGTTGAAAATCGAGAAGCATCCTAAACCATACAAGTTAGCTTGGTTAAGGAAGGGTGGTGAAGTGAAAGTTGGGAGAAGAGCTTGCGTGAAATTTTCTATTGGGAAGAAATACAAAGATGAAATCTGGTGCGATGTAGTGGACATGGATGTGTGTCATCTGTTGTTGGGCAAGCCATGGCAGTTTGATCGAGCAGTACAACACGATGGTCGGGCCAATAGCTATAGTTTCATGTTCGAAGGTACTAAAATCACTTTGGTTCCCAAGAAGCAACAACAGAAGGAGAGCAAGCTGGAGGAGATTGAGGAATTGAAAACTCTGTTGACTTTGAAGGAGTTTGTTAAGGAGGTTGAAGAGGAGCCTGAAGTATACTTGTTGATTGGGCGTGAGAGCAGTGAAGAGGTTGAAATTGCCGAAGAAGCAAAGCCAGTTTTGAAAGAGTTTGAAGATGTATTTCCAGAAGAGTTGCCAAAGGAGTTACCGCCACTGAGAGACATTCAACATCAAATCGATCTTGTTCCGGGAGCAGTATTACCGCATAGACCACATTATCGAATGAGTCCGAAGGAACATGAAGAGTTGAGAAGGCAGGTGGAAGAGTTGCTTGAACAGGGATGTGTGCAGGAGAGTCTGAGTCCATGTGCTGTGCCAGCTTTATTGGTACCCAAAAAGGACGGGACGTGGAGGATGTGCACTGACAGTCGAGCATTGAACAAGATTACCGTGAGATATAGATTTCCAATGCCGAGGTTGGATGACTTGCTGGATCAGTTGAGTGGGGCAACTATCTTTTTGAAGATTGATTTAAAGAGTGGTTACCACCAGATTCGGATTAGACCTGGAGACGAATGGAAGACAGCGTGCAAGACGTGAGAGGGGTTATACGAATGGTTGGTTATGCCATTTAGTTTATCAAATGCACCTAGTACATTCATGCGGGTGATGAATCAAATCTTTAGACCATTCATTGGGAAGTTCATGGTAGTTTATTTCGATGATATTCTGATATATAGCAGGAGTATGGAGGAGCATGTTCTACATTTGAGGAAAGTGTTGATTATTCTTCGCGAGGAACAATTTTATGCTGCTACGAAGAAATGTGTGTTCATGGCAAGAAGTGTTTTATTTCTGGGGTATATTGTTTCGGAAGCAGGAATTCAAGTTGACCAGAATAAAGTGGAAGCAGTCAGGAATTGGCCACAGCCGAGGACGATTACAGAGGTGAGAAGTTTTCATGGGCTAGCATCATTCTACCGAAGATTCATTCCGCACTTCAGTAGCGTGATGGCTCTAGTTACTAATTGCATGAAGGGGAAACAGTTTGTATGGTCAGAGGAAGCGGGGGTTGCTTTTGAGAAGATCAAGGAATTGTTGACGTCTGCACCAATTCTTGTTTTACCGAATTTTCAGTTATTGTTTGAATTGCATACTGATGCCTCGAAGGTCGGTATTGGAGGAGTTCTGAGTCAGAATGGGAAGCCAGTTGCTTATTTCAGTGAAAAGTTATCAGGAGCAAAGATGAGATACAGTACATATGACGTTGAATTCTATGCTGTGGTACAAGCTGTTAAGCACTGGAGGCACTATCTATTTCAGAAAGAATTTGTTCTGTACACTGATCATGAGGCATTGAAGCATTTACAGGGGCAAGACAAGATTTCAGCGAGACATGCATCATGGATTGCTTATTTACAACAGTTTACTTTTGTCGTGAAACATAAGTCAGGGGTGACGAATCGTGTAGCAGATGCATTAAGCAGGAGGAGTCATTTATTAACGACATTGAAGGTTGAGGTGACAGGGTTTGAAATGTTGCCAGAGCTGATTGAAGAAGATCCTTACTTTGTGAAATGTGTAGAGAAAGTCAAGGAAGGAAATACCGATGAATTTGTGATGGTTGATGGATTCTTGTTCAAGGGGAATCAATTATGTATTCCAGATTGTAGTTTGAGATTGAAAATTATCAAGGAGTTACACGAGGAAGGGCATGTGGGCCGTGATCGTACTTTGCAATTGATTTCACAGTCTTACTTTTGGCCGTCGATGAGGAAAGAAGTGGGAAGGTTTGTGGAGCGATGTCATATTTGCCAAAATTCGAAAGGAACCGCGACCAATGCTGGGTTGTATATGCCGTTACCTGTACCGGCTAAACCATGGGTTGATGTGAGTATGGACTTTGTATTGGGATTGCTGAGAACGCAGCGTGGTAATGATTCTATATATGTAGTGGTTGACAGATTTTCTAAAATGGCACATTTTATTGCTTGCAAGAAGACGGCGGATGCTGTTCGTGTTGCTCAGTTATTTTTCAAGGAGATCTATCGACTTCATGGATTGCCAGAGTCTATTGTGTCGGATAGAGATACTCGTTTTCTGAGTCACTTTTGGTTAAGTTTGTGGAAGATGGTGGGAACGAAGTTGAATTTTAGCAGTGCTTATCATCCACAAACAGACGGACAGACCGAAGTTGTTAACAGATCGTTGGGAAATTTGTTGCGATGTCTTGTGAAGGACAATCTGAAGAGTTGGGACATGAAGTTATGCCAAGCTGAGTTTGCACATAATCATGCAGTGAATCGTAGCACGGGATTCAGTCCATTTCAGATTGTATATTCAAATTTACCCAGGGGACCGTTGGACTTAGCGGTGGTACCACAACCGAAGGGGACGGTTAAACGAGCTGCTGATTTTGTTGAAGGATTGACGGAATGTCATAGAATCGTTCAAGAACGATTGGAAAAGTCAAATGAGAAGTATAAGCGGGCTGCTGATTTGAAACGACGGAGTGTTGAATTTAAGGAAGGTGATTTGGTTTATGCTGTATTGACAAAGGATCGTTTTCCGGTGGGTGCTTATAACAAGTTGAAAGCTAGAAAAATTGGTCCTGTGGAAGTTGTGAAACGGATTAATGAAAACGCTTATAAGTTGAAGCTGCCGGAGGATGTGTACACTTCTGACGTGTTCAATGTTAAACATCTTGTACCATATTATGAAGATGAACAATCAGATGTAGGAAAATTTACAAATTCGAGGACGAATTTTTCTCAATCCGGGAAGGATGATGCAAACCAGAGAGACGAAGTCATAGGTCGGCTCCGACCTAACTTGTTTTTAAGACGAGCACGACCTAAGAAATCACAAGGTGAAGAGTTCCGACCTAACGAGCCTCGATCTAATGAGCTCTGACCTAAGGGGTTACAGGAGCAAGACACACGAGTTAGTAAAGAAAGATTGAGTCGTTTCCGACCTAACTGGAATCCAGGATGTGAAGGCCTAGGTCGGCTCCGATCTAAGGAACCATGTGGGGAAAAGATGCGAGTTAATGTAGAGCAGTTAAGTCGTTTCCGACCTAACGAAGAGGCAACACGAGTTAACGAAGTTTCGGTTTTTGGTCGTTCTGATGTTTTAGGTCGGCAACGACCTAAGGAAGAAGACTTAGGTCGGCCACGACCTAATGATAATGTTGAAGAACGCTCACGACCTATGGAAGGAATGTTAGGTGGTCTACGACCTAAAGAAACATGTGGAAAGAAGCTACGAGCTAACAGACCCTTAGGTCGTATGGAGGAAGCCGCGTTTTTAGGTCGCGTACGACCTAACTCCTTTAGGTCACGGAATGATTTCTGAAGCCGCTCCTTTAGGTCGCGAACGACCTAAATCATAAGCCGTTGATGTGCTAGGTCGCAGACAAGTGTGAGCCGTTGGTCTTTAGGTCGTTATGTGTGAAGCGCCTACTGTTTTGTAATCAGTTAGGTCGGCAACGACCTAGTAAAGTCGTAGGTCGTAGGAGGGTTGAGTTACCGTTGTTTTAGGTCGCTGGAAGGGTGTTGTGTGTCTGTTAAGTCGGCAATGACCTAATATAGGTCGTGTGATGGGTTGTTTGTAAGTGTGTGTTGTAATAAGTCGTGCGCGACCTAAGTGTTGTCCAATGTTGAGTTGTGTGTGTTGTAAACTCTATAAATAGCAGGGTTGAGTCATTTGTAAAGTTGTTGATATTTGAATAAAATTCTCTTTTGTTAGCTTTGTGCTTTCATACAAATTGGTAGTTGAGTGTGATCTCCTATCTCCTCTTTCGGTTAATCGAGTGCGCTCGATTCAACGATCGTAGAAGCCGATTCACGGTATCTAGTGCGCTAGATCAACGTGCGAAGAATCGTAGATCTTCTTTCTCGGCATCGTGCGCGATCAACGAGATGAAGATAGCTAGAATCCGGTATCTTTGGATCAACGGATTTGGGCCTTGCAGTATTCTCAACTCACCGATTGCTACATTCCATCAATTGAAGTTTGTTTCAATTTATCCGCTGCGTCAAGTTTGGTAAGATATACTCAAGAAACATGCGTCTATATAACAATAGCTTTTGAGACCGTCCAAACCACCATAACGGTTTTCCCCTCAAAAGAACCAAAATCATCTTATAAGTAAATGTAGCAATATAATAAATAGTGTCTAAGGTGTAAAATATCAATAAAAAATATTTGTGCTTCTTGCATCTCACAACACAACAATATTAGATGTACATCTAAAACTGCTAAGGTTAGTTCTTATATGGATTTCCATGGAGGTCTCCTGAATACATTGAGGTTAGCCTCTTGACAAGGGTTGAAAACTACCTTTCAAGGGACATATATCTCTAGAAAAATATACCACATGGTAAACATAATTAGACCGTACCCGAACACGTGATGCTGAATATCATTAAATCCCGCTAGCAACATTGATAAGCCACACTAGATGTGGAGTTGATATACCCTTGGGTTAGCTGAACCCATTGATTGTGCATCCTACTCTGTCTTTCATCATTTTCGATGGTGAGATCACATCGAGCATCTTAACACACAAGTCTTCATCATACAAACGGATCATGAACCTCTCTATGGATTCCAACACAAGTCATCTGACGAATGCTAACGATGGCCTTTCCCTTGGACTTAGCCTGAGGATAGATTGTTCAACTCTATAGTATTTGTCCAAAATGCTAACGTTGACCTTTATTTTGGACATAACCTTAGGATAGATAGTTTAACTCTTTAACATTTAGCTCCGTAATCACTTCTAAAACATAGAATTCGCATATCAATTTTAAAGTGGTTTTCAATAAATAATACATATGTATACTTATCTTATCTCAGACCTTTTAAAATTGTATCGATGAATTTCCAGCTAACTCAATTCTGGTTCTTATAGAAGTAAGCGAATGATATAAAGAAGTCCTACCTGAGTATCTTATAGGTATACATTCTTAAAGCATAAGATGTTTCATAACAATGGTCCTTGAGGGATCTCAAATCGTATGAAATCGTAAATATATTATATACTTCCTAGGTTAATTTGGTCAAGTTCGATAGTCGACTAATCAACTATCTAGCAATAAAAATGACTGCATATGGAAATTAATTCTAGCATATATATATATATATATATATATATATATATCATCGTTTTCGACCTTCTTGACTTACACTATCACTCCATCAAGAGTGAAGACATGTAGGTTAGAGCACTGGTTGCATCCAAACCCTACATAGACACCTCATTTTTAACTCTCACAGATGGAACAAGTCTACTTTATCGACTTTTAGTACTAAGTATAGGAGTAAATACTTTCCATAGAAAATAAGCTTACAAACACAATCGAATCACATAAAGCGACTTATAATCCCATTTTCCAAATAATTATACTTTTCAAATACTTGTATATAATTTAAGAGCCTTTAAAATGACATGTACATATACACTAACTTATTTATAAAGCTAACATACTTAATAAATTTTAAAACAATTTAAAGGAAAAAAAACGTTACATAAACCTTTTTATACTATAATAAAATATTTAACTTACTTTTCAAAATTACATATACATAAAAATACTTGTAATACACTTATGTCTATATTTTAAATATCCATATAAATATTACTTAAAATTAACTAATTTAAAATTACTGAAAAGATTTTAAAAAGCATGTTTCACATATTATAAAACCCTTTACTTTAATAATTCAAAAATAATTATTAAAAATATATTTAAACTTCAAACCACTTTTAAAACACTCTAATATATGCTATTAATGAACTCCAAAATGGTTTATGAAAAATACTTTATTTAAATGTCATTTTAAAACCTTTTAAAGTCTCAAAGAGCATATAACAGAAGTGCTATCAAAAGTTCAGAGATGCCCAGAAAGTGTTGAAGTTGGAAAATGTTGTGGTTTCATGTTTTTGCCACAATATCGGTTTTAACTAAGTTTGAGTTTGGCCATTTTTCAACAAGAAAATAATAAATTTAATGTCTAATTTTTTTAGTAGTTCATATACTCATGGCACATCATAACCATACTAAGAAACCTATAGATTTCTTTATAGGATTCTTTGAAAATTCGCTAAAAACAAGGGATTTCAAAGTGCGTATATAGCAACCTTTCGCTACAGAGACCATTCCACATCTAATTTCATAAAAAACCTAATCCAAATAAGTAGATATACACATAAGGTCACAGAAGTGATGATATGCAATATAGAGTTGTCATTTGCTTTCAAAAGCAAGTATGATCCAAATATATAACTTTAATTAGTTAACTACTTTATTATAGTTTAACAAGCATATTATACAAATTTATGTACTATGAAATGGTTGTTTAACCCACACTTTTCCAAGCTTATAACTAAGCACATGCCTCTACCTCAATACCACTTCCTACCTTAACCAAAATATGCTCTAAAATCTATCCTTCCTTCACAAATGCTCACAGTCTAGGCAAGAAATGCCTATATTTGCTCATGTCCAAGGGGCATTTAGGGTTTGTGCTCTAATGCTTAAAGCTATGAGTTATTTTTCTTTGTTTTTATGTTTTTTTTGGACTATAGCTTGAGTTTGGCGAAGTTCTTTTGTGATTTTAAATTGCTTATGTGAAGAGAGAAGAAGATGAAGATGAAGAGTATTTCTTTATATGTGTTTTAATTTTGCCAATCACTTTGTGTAACATGTGTAGAGCTTAAATAGATGTTATTAAGAGGTCATTACTACCACCTGCCTCTTGTGGTCGGCCAAGACTCGCTCCCCCCTCCATGTGCAACTTTACAGCTCAATTCCCTTATTAATATCTTTCAACAAATTATCTCTTTCAAAATATCTCCACCTTACATCACCTATGACATCATCAAAGTGATTAATTAGTCATACACACACAAATAGTTGCTAATTAATTACATATTTATATTCTTAAGAAAGGACAAAAAGTTCAAACAACTTATATCGAGTAAAAATCCATTTATCGATAAAATGAATTTCAATCGCATTATCGATATTTCTTCTAAATATTTATTTTTTAAAACAAATTTCAAAAACAAGTTTCCCCATCATGTTATATTAATCGAAAAGAGCTTAACAAGGTTAATATAAATTTTATAACACTTAACCGTATTCAAATGTTCAAATATTCAAAGACAAAGTGTTTAAAATCTTGGGCCGCTATATTGGAATTGTTGGAATGAAGAGAACGAATGGTCACTTCTTCATAAAGAAACACCTAAAATGAGAATTGTAAAATATAGTTAATACTTAACTTGGAACGAGAAATACGATTTCTATTTCAAAATGTATTTTCATGTAAAAAATGCTTTTGTTAGATTTATTCTTTTGAGTTTAAGATATTTTACCTGAAAACTGGTTACAGCTGAAAGAATAATAGCCACGTTAAGTGGTTGAATAGACCTCAATTTTTCATATGCTATTTAGTATTGGTAGAAATAGTGCGAGCTTTCCATACAGGACTTACAGGTCGCATTAACTTATGAAATTGTTTTCATAAAATGCACCAAACATTATTAATGAAGTAATAATTATTTTTAGTATAAGCTAAAAAATAGATATAGTTTTATTCTAATATGAATATTATGAATGTTCATTATAAAAAAGAACTATAGTACTGGTATTTGTGATGCATTGGAAAATATAGAAGTATTTAAATTTATTTA
Organism: Allium cepa; assembly: GCA_030765085.1. Classification (NCBI taxonomy): domain Eukaryota; kingdom Viridiplantae; phylum Streptophyta; class Magnoliopsida; order Asparagales; family Amaryllidaceae; genus Allium; species Allium cepa. The sequence goes on from CM060932.1 coordinate 381,588,237, forward strand.
CAATTATTTTAGAATTATAGAGTAAGCTACGTTTTAGAGAAATAATGTTTCGATTATATGATTGTGAATTGTATGGTACCAGTGAATTATATCTCAAACAATAAAGGCGATGCACCCATTGAGTGGGAGCATAAGAAGAGTTAATGTACTATTTAGATTGACACATATAGATGTATGTAACTATAAGTAAAATAATACCAAAATATTTCCATATGCTTTATTGTATTCACCGATGAGTTATCAGAGACATTTTAACATGTGTATTTGATACACAAGTAGTATGTATATGATAAGCATATAGAATATTAAACGTAAGAAAACAACATAGAATAACATGCTGTAGAAAGTAAAATGATTCGATTTGATCAATTGGTGAGTATATTAGAAAGAGTCCCGAGCGCATCTAATGATGAATAAAGATTCAATCTCAAAAGTTACTCCTCCGTAGGATACATAATGATGTATCGATAAGGAGTAATCGAACTTTATTTAACAAAGTATGACTTATTATGAGTGAAATTCAATTAACTTCTTTCTACAAAGTCGTGTGCTTAACACTAGTACATAAGGTTAAAATTAGTTTCATCTAAAGATTGGTTTACAAAATTATACAAGATGAAGGTTTATAAGACACCCTAACACATCATAGGCCTAGAATTTGGCAGGTTGTGTGAGTCAAAAGAGTACACGTAGTAATTATACATTGAGGATCTTATAGAGTTATAGCTATGCCCTAGGGGCAATTATGTAATTGTTACATATGTCTAACTCGATAACCGATCGTGTTCGAAACAAAAGGTGTTTTCTTCATATTATATACTTGATTTAATGTGTTATATTAAATTAATTAAAAGTACATTTGATAGAAAATCCATATATGGTATGTTTTCTAATAGTAGACACAAAATGTTGTAACCATGAGAAATTTTTGATAATGAAAATTAACATAACATTTTAAATATTCCTAGTCAAGTTGTATATAGACTAGATATCGATAAATCTATTGAGATTAGAGTATGTAATGCTTTCCAAATGTTAGGCAGTGTTACTCATGGCTATGGTTGTTAAGGCATCAAGAGGATACTTATTGATAGTTATTGGATAACTATAGAAAAACTTGCTTGATAGTTTTATTTGGTTAATATAACTAAGGTCAAACCGAAAATATCGATGTGAAAAAATTACCAAGTTCTCTTGACTTGGGAATCCATGGATGTTCAATATGGAAGCTCTAGTTTGGTTATAGTTAAATCGTGGCACGTCATCCATCGAATGACTATATTTAGGTTAAGAGGAAACATTGGTAGTCAAACACTACTCTAGAAAGAATTCGTCTCCTCGGTTATATGAGGTTAGTATCACGGTCAACTGAAGATAACTCAAATTCAAAGCTATGGGTAAAGCAGTATGGTTAATATTAATTATTATTATTGAACCAAGGACTTTGTGCTTTGACTATAGATTTGAATATGGACAATATTTGAATTTTCACTGTTACTAAATTCCATGAGTCCAAAGTGATATAGTTTTGACGAAGAGAATCAATGTAAATAGTGGTCATTACAGGATAATGCTTATTAAAGTAAAACTAGATTTTATTGAAACCAACTAAGCAATAGATTTGGCTATAATGTCACACCACCTTCTAAGTAAAGTGTGAAAGTTGATATTCGAATTGTTCGATATAAATCGCTGACCAAATTTACACTTAAGAGTCATATAATCTAACGTTGAATACTCCTTTTTCCACCCGATTTAATTAATTTGTTATTGTTATGAATTATTTATATTTATGAATTATTAATTATTAAATTTTGTTTGATGTATATCAAACAATATATAAATTAGTGTGCATATAATAGTTAATAAACACAAATCAATATACGATATCGATACACATTTAAATTGGATTTAAATGCAATAAATATCGTTCAAGCTTGAAGTGGATTGAGGCCTGATAATTTTTGCCATGAAGCGTGAATGATAAGTCAGCCAATTAACGGCTTATAGAATGGGTTTTGAATGTTTAAAAAAAGGAGAATATGTAAGAGAAAATTAAGGATCTTGTTCCTACTTTTGCTCTCTGCTTTCTCCCATATATAAATATCTTAACCCTCATTTTCTTTTGTACTTTTTGCCGCCTCCATTATCCCTTTTGCTGGCCAAAGTATCTCTTCCCTTTTCCTTAAGTATTCAAGAAATTAAATATTAAAATCAAATTATCGTTGGTGGAGAGGCAATTCGAAAGCTAGTAACTTTAGGATTGAAATGGATTCAAGTAGTTCGCTTCTTTGTTTCAACGTGTGAGCTTTAGGCTTTAGTGAAAGGTACTCTTCTAATTAATATTATACATAAATATTTATAAGATCATTGCCCTATATATTGTTTTGCTAGAAGTATCACGTATCGGTATATCGATAGATTGTCACATGTTGATGGTTGTATATATAAATGCATGTGTGTGTGTATTTTAAAAAAGTTATGTATATTTACTTGAATATGCTTTGGCCAGAATTTTTTTTGAAATTTAAACAATAATATATTATATGATTTTTAAATATTAAATCTAGTTTAAAAGATTAATATAACAAAACATGTGTTTTAAATTTTACAAAATTTAATTTTGTTGAAAAAACTTTCGGTGATAATAATTTTTTTTTTTTGGATATTTATTATATTTATATATAAATGAAAGTGAGTGAACCTATATTAATACAAATATAAGTACTTATGTGTATATACATACATACATACATACATACATATATATATATATAATGGACTATAACTATGTAAATAATCGCAGAAAACAAAAAGATGAAATCGTATTAGGATTTTATACTGGTTCGAATCTCGCATCCTATATCCAATCCATATGCTCCACATAGGAATTACTTAATCAACAACCCTCACTTCGCCTGGAGAAGCAGATTTACAAACACTGCCTATTAACCAATCAGGACTTCCACCAATTTCAAAGCAATAGCTTTAATCATGACTTTGATGTGTTCTCAACAACACAAATAAGCCAAATTGTAGTGCACTTTTCCTATAATATCTCTTGATGATTGTGAATTGTAAGTGTAGTATTATAGGAAAAATAAGAAGAATGTGATCGCTTAGGAATCATAGAGCAATAGATAGAATAAAGAATTAGAACTAGAATTGGACAATAGCAATCAATGGAGATAGACAATATTTATAGATACGAAGAGGTCTGTCGAAAGGTGATCATCATTCAAGAAGACACAACTTAGAATGGACAGACACTCCTCTTGAAAAAATATGTGTCTTTTTAAATATAGTGTTTTATCTATTTCAGACATCTGAATTCTAGAGTTAGACATCTGACTTATTTATATAAAAATTATTTTGAAAGAATCCAGACGGTTAGCTCTCTCGATCAGACGTTTGAATGTTTTCTAGGGAGGGATACATTCATTTTGAACCTAATTCATACATCTGATCTAGAGGTGAGACATCTAATAGAAGTTTATATAAAAATATAATTCTAAAGGTTCAGACATCTAATATGTTTAACCAGACGTCTCGTACCCTCATCAGACATCTGGTTGAACCTATCAGATGTCCGACTTGATTCATGAGAAACAAATATTCAGCACTTCAGACGACTGAAATTGATTTAGACATTTGAATCTATATAGGGTTTCAACTCGAGATATTATGGGTTAAAGATGAATTTCTCAATGTCTAGATTTTATAGTTAGTTTGGTCCAGTAAAAACGTTATCCTATTTTATATACTCAAACGTCTAGATTTTATACTTAGATGTCTGATTCTGTTAAAATCTGAGAGAAAATTTTCTGCTTTTAAAGAAGGTAAATTACAGAAAATATTATTCTAACATCCTTGAGTGTGTGTAATCATTAAGGGGATTTGTACATATGTTTCTAAACTTACAATGACAACATTTCTTTAATGATATGATCTTCAATCTTTGAATTCATCAGCATGTTATCCTCTTTATTGTCTTTTTGTCGAATATTTCCCCTATCTTTATATAACATAGTGTGAATCATCAAAACTATAAAAAGGCAAGAATCAACATTTTCCCCCTTTATGATATGACAACTCTACATATATTTATAATGTAGTGAATGCTCAGACCCATCCCCAAAGTAAGGCTGGCAAGCCAACCTCTTAGGACAATAGGGGGAAAGGGCAATAATCCATGAGTTTGCATAGATAGTGAACTTTTACTTCATAAGTGTTTCGAATGATATTGTATCTCAGTGATGGTTTTTTTTTCGGTTCTGAACCAAACATCCTTAGTACGATTCTAGGTTTTCTCAATTTTAGGTAATTTAATTACTTCAAATTTTTTAGTTTATCTAGGGCAAAAATATGTAACGGGACGGGCTTGTGAGTGCTCCCCCAATCCATATGCCCGATATCATTCTTCCTCTCTATCGTTATAAAAAAGAAGTTATAACATACGAATGCAAACACAAAAGCCAATAAATAAGACAATATATAAACATGAACCATAAGATTTTGCCAAATGTAGAGATACCTTCAAAAAATACATAAATTTAGTAACTAAATTACACATACTAACAAATTATTCATAAGATTAAACAACACCATCAATATGAATTAACACCAGCAACATGAATTCACAACCACAACAACATTAACAAATAACAACATGCACATGAGGGAGATGTTAGAACAACCATGAACGTCACCAAACAAAATGAAAATGACTAATATAAAAATATTTTTAATGTTAAAACAATGTGAGAAGTATACAATTAATAAGAAGTTTAGTAATACTTTCACTCCATGCTACAAATTATTGATAATTCCATGTCATCCCCTTCACTCTCTATTTCATACTCACTCTCACTTTCCTCACTTGCCTCTTTGGGTAGTTGGATAGCCGATTGTCCAATTCCTTGATGTGGTTGTGGAGGAGGTGGTGCAGGTGGTGGAGTAGAGGTTGATGGTGACTTGGATTAACCCGACAATTTCTTCCAAAATTTTCCTATAAAGTTCTTAATTTCTGATAACTCTTTCTCAAGTGATTTTGTTTTGGAATTGCTTTTAGAAAGACATCATTCAAAAAAAAATTAGGATAGAATAACTTGGGTTTGATAAAGTTATGGCATGTCAATGTTAGGAATTCTTGAAAGTATGGTCTTAATAGACTCATCACTATCATCGCTATCATCTTCCTTACTATGTTCTTCCTTAATATCATGAATTTATAAACTTTTCCATTATCCGTTTCACTGTAGTAGAAGTAGGTTGGTGTAGTTGTTGCAAATAATCTTTATACCGAGGAATTCATGATAATAAATGCAAAAGAGATAAGAACATTTTACTAGCGTTAGAAACAGTGTCGGGATTATAAGCATTAGAGGAACCTTTTCGACTGATAAGTCATGTATAGCCCGTAGAAAATTGTTTTTCTAGCATAGTTAAATAAGACAACATCTCTTATTGTATAAACTTTATGCATTTAACTTTAGTACCCCCACTTATAGCATATTATGCTTTATAGCCTTTATCATAGATCTGCTCTTGCTTATCGGTTCAAGTAATTATTGTGTTTATAAGCATACGCTCCAAAAGCCTTGCCCTAGAGAGTAAATATTTAGAAGCTTGTTTTGGAACTTGGTTTTCCAAATGCGATGACATGTAGCATTTCGTTTACAATTTTCAATATTAACACCTTGAAGTTCGGTTTGCTTATAGCTTGTGTTTAATATTTGCCCAAAATGATTATAGTGTAATTTAATCACTTTACCATAAATGCTGGTCCAAAGATAACCCCCATCTCTATGAAGAGTTATTCCTTTCATACCCATATTAGCATAACATAAATGGATTGCCATGGTATCAATTTGAAGATTAGTTGGAGCAAATTGAACGAATGAAGTTACTTGTGCTCCATCCGTTAATGCATGTAAGTTATAAGCCAAAAAATCATTTATATTACAGAAAAATTCATTAAACAACTTCATTCCGGTAAGCAATTTGTACCTTTTAATGCTCTCATCATCATGATGAAGCCACGCTTTAACTGATTTGTAGAGAGGACTAATAGTTTTTTTGAAGAAGATTTCCCCGATTTCTTTTCTTTGGATTCTTGGATTTTGAAGTGGGTTTGGGTGCCATTTAAGTAGAATAAAAAGCCAGGGTTTTTGAAAATATTGGGGCTAAGTTAAAAATGAATAGAGAGGGAAAAAGAGATGTAATAAAAAAGAGTTTTTAGTGGGGTAGGTGCATAATAAATTTGAATTTTTTCTAGTTTTGAAATTTCGTTAGACGTCTAAAATGCTCTAAATAGATGTTTGGGGTAGAGATCAAACATCTGAATAGATTAGTCAAATGTCTGACTATTTATTGTCAGAAAAAATATAAGAGTAGATTTAAATTAATATATAAATATATATATATATGTAAATAAATGAAGACTGATTTTATTGATCAAATAACCTTCTCTAGTCATGATAGCTAGAAGGAGCTGTCGAATCAAAGTCAGGTAGTGGCAATCTTTGTGGATTATATATTTCCAAAAGTCTAGAGTAAACTGAGTGATTGCTGTTTATGCTATTCCATGTTTGATTGTTTCCACAAAGGCTGAAATCATCCGTTCAATGATAGTTATTTTTCACCTTGTCATTGTTGTTCCGATTGAATTCTTCTTTGTTTGAAGATAATAGCATCATTTTATGTTTTTACTTTCCGTTGAGTGTTCTTGATTTTTTTCAAATTTTTCATCATGCCATCTTATCAAACAGCCATCAAATTAAATCACTCCCTTGACTCTTTTTCTTTGTGGTGTATATTCATTTGATTCTTTGAAAGATAAAAGTGATGAGGAGGTAATCTGAACAGATGAAGATGAACCGTATGATAGACATCACTAATGTTGATGACATATCCCTTAAAGTAATCTCCAAAAGTGACATTGCCTCCGCCTTTATATTTTATATTCATAAGCATGTTCACATTTCCTATCATGTGCTTTAAGCATCCACTGTCAAGAATACATCTCTCCTTTTTCTTGTTGGGTACCTACAAAAAAAATTAATTTGAATTGGTACCCACTTCCTATGTTAAATTCCTAAGAGTAAGATCTTAGGAAACCACACCCATGCGGCTTTGGTTCTTCCTTTAAAAATAAAATTATGGTTATTATGAACATCATATAAAAACTCCTTTGTATTTACTTTTAGAGCCTTTATTTATAGATTTTAGTACCCATATTTTAATAATGTTTATTTCTGATTTTTCCATATGATTTTCTTTTATAATTCTAATGTTTAAACAACCAATTTTTGAATATTTTCTTTTGACATTCTTTTGATAACGTAAACCAAATTTACAAGATGATCATTTAGAGGCATTATTCTCGCTTCCTTTATTAAGGTTCAAAAATTTGAAGAAAATTTTTCAAAATTATTTTAAATGTTTTTTATCTTATTTTTAAGATCATCGTTAGAGGATTTTAGTTTATAATTTTCTTTAGCAAAGTTTACAGTCTCAGTATTATATAATTGAAGCTCATTGTTCAAATTAGCAACTTGGGATGTCAAGTTATCACAAGAAACCTGCGAATTTTGTAATTCTTCTTCTGAAATAATTTTTTCATCTTTCGACATGCTTATTTCTAATTCTGCTCTATTGAGTCTTCCTATAATTTTTGTTCACTTCTTATGTGATTGAAATTTTTGAAGAAGTTCTAGATTAATTTCAAACAACTCATCATAAGAAATATCAGGACTTACATCATTTGTTGTTGCCATAAAAAAAGTTTGGTTGCTCAGTTTAACTAGCACTATCCGATGAAGGTGAATCTGAATCGTCCCATGTTACTTGGAAGGCTTATTTCTTCTTTCTAAAATATTTATCATTCTTGTCATTTATTTTTTTTAAATTTGCTTTTCTTTCTAAAGATTTGGACAATATCTCTTAAGACGACCAATCTTGTTACGTTCGTAGCACTTTAGAGAAGATGAATTTTTATTGTTTCTCCCAAAACATTTTTTCTTGCCATATTTTAGAAATTTCATGCAATTTTTGACAAGAAAAACAAAATCATCCTCGTCAATATCAGAGTTATTCTTAGCTTGAAAGCCTAAACTTTCCTTTCTTGGGCTTGTTAATTTACTTTATATGACATCAGATTTTCTACCAACTCTTATGTTTGAGTGTTGAAAGACCATTGGCTTCTTCAATCCCCAATACTTTTCTTTCCCGCTGCCTGTTAAAGAGTTGAGGAATTTGATACTATATCAAAATCCAAAACTTATTCACCTTATTATTTTAGAGCATGAGTAATGACTTTAAATCTTGAATAACTATCAGCAATTGTTTCATTTAATTTCATTCTAAAATTTGAAAACTGGTTCTTAAGCATGGAAATTTTGCATTATTTAACCTTATTCGTTCCTTCACAAGTGATTTGTAAGGTACACCAAATTTCATGTGCAGTTTTGCGCATGAAAATTAAACTCATTTTGATGTAATGAGCAAAATAAGATATTAGTGGTTTTATCATTGTTAGTAGCATCAATTTGTTTAGGAATAGTCCAAGCACTGTATTCAATAGTAGGCGTAGTGTATTGGACTAATGTGATATTCCATATTTCATAACTACTAGTATTGACTTGGTTTTTAAACTAGCAGAAATTATTATGAGTTAGAACGTCGAGATAAAGAGAAATGACTTGAAGTCTTCTAGGCACACTTGTATAGGCTAAAGAAATGAACCAAAGGAATTTCAACATGAATGGAGCAAAGGTAAAAAGTTAATACTAACTTCACCGTGTCGATAACGAATTCACATGCTTCATCATCTCAACCTCAAACTTTGCAAAGGCTCTACTCTACCTATTTCATGCATGCTCAAGCAATATCAAATGATCAATTGAATATAAAGATTGAAGAGCTAGCAATAACAACGGCAGAATAAACCAAGTGATGAAGGAACTATCATCAACAACAACCAATTTTGTAACGACCCTGAAATTTACACCCAGTTTAAAATTTTAAAATCGTTTATTTAGGGTAGAAATTCAAATTTGCACGAACAAATTCCGTTTCTATTCAAACTTCACATTTGGAATGCGTCTAGATAGACATGGGCGTACGCCAAATTTCGTTGAAAATTATTGAAGAAAATTTCGTGCGTCGCATTTGCCTATTGATTTAAATTATATATGTAAATTCTCTTTCGTCCGAACTCAAATATTTTTCACATTTCTGAATAAGAAAAATATTCTGAATATGACGACGCAATTCCTTTCGTCAAATTTCGCTTTTAATTGCTAGCTAAAATGTTCGCTCGTGCAAATGGTTCAATAAGAGTTACCACTTTGCAAACAATGTCAAACCATAAATATTTTTATACCGTTGTGTTCGTCTCGTCGCGCTGACCAAAACGGTATATTTGTTTGTGTCAATCGGAGTTCGGCGCTGCGAACTATAATTGTTTAACGGATTACAAATCGGTCCGTTACACAGCACAAAAACCGGTACCCGTTTTCTTCAATGTTCAGAATTCTAGGAGTCTTTGACTATTCAGCTGCCTTGGGAAGCCAACAGCCATTGCGGTTACCAAAACAATAACTTGGAAACTTTTGATATTTCATATTTCATTCCTTTAAAACTTCAAAGCATCTCTGTATAAACAAGCTGCTATCTTCTTTTGTTCAGAGGCAAATTAATTTATGTGGTACGTATTCTCTTTCCCCTCCCTCACCTTCCTTTTACTATTTTGTTTTGTTCCCCAGTAATGAAACCCACCAGCCTTCGCCCAGATCCGCCAGCTTCGCCCAGACCCCGCCAGCTTCGCCCAGACCCCGCCAGCTTCGCCCAGACCCCGCCAGCTTCGCTCAGACCCCGCCAGCTTCGCCCAGACCCCGCCAGCTTCGTCCAGACCCCGCCAGCTTCGCCCAGACCCCGCCAGCTTCGCCCAGACCCCGCCAGCTTCGTCCAGACCCCATCAGCTTCGTCCAGACCCCGCCAGCTTCGTCCAGACCCCGCCAGCTTCGCTCAGACCACGCCAGCTTCGTCCAGACCCCATCAGCCTTCGCTCAGATCCGCCAGCTTCGCCCAGACCCGCCAGCCTCGTCCAGACCCGCCAGCCTTCGCCCGCCGCAGCCACCCTGTCGAACCGGACCCACCCACCGACTTGGCTGCTAACACCCGAGCCACTGCCTTCACTTCCCTCTTCACTTTGCCTAAGACCTATAGCCAATACATCAATATCACTTTGAACATGCTTTGTATATTCTCTGTTGGAAATTTATATGTCAAATGTTGTTGCATGCATATAGGCTCTACCTATTAGTATATAGGATTTTCATATAGGTTATGTATATGTCACTTGAAGACCCTCCTTCCTATAGCTAGCCTTTATCAATAGGAATTTATTCCCAATATGAACAGTGGGTTGCATATGCCGTTATATGGAGCATGTGCTCTGACTTTGTTTTGCTTCTCATTTATCGGCTGCATAACCAAATGAGATTAGAGTGTTTTATATATTAGTATAGCGGTATATACTTTGAAAATTCTAATTTGCTCACATACAGTGTTTTACTGTGTTTGTATCAGCTACTGCTTCGGAGACATAGACTTTCATCCGACTTGTCGAATCTATCTTGCTTCGTTGTTCGGTATGGTTTATATATATATTCAATTGATATATATTGCAATAAACAAATAGTTGATTTATTTAATTGTTTGAATTGTAGTTTGTGTCGTTTTGCATCGTGCTTGTTCGTGTCTCTTATCTATTCGTCTTCGTGCTTCGTCGTCTTCTCTAACCACGCAAGGTGAATATTTCATTCATGACTCGATCTATTATGCTATGATAATCAAGTGATAATTGTTGTTTATATTAATTTAGATGTTAATTGTTGATTGTTCTAATTGTTGAAAGAAAAAAAATTTGTAAATCGCTGTGCAAGTTAAATTTGAATATTGCTAGTTTACGACAAATAGTTGTGACACTAAAAGTATTATATGATGTTGAATTTGGTTGTTAATATAAGTGAAATTTAATATGAAATTGAAATTGATATAGGATAGTCAACAATTTAAAATGGATTATATATGTTGAACTTGATCCCTTTAAATGTTAAATAAATCGTCGCGTAGAATAGCGTTAACTACACTGTGAACCATTGAACGTATGATTGATGTAGTAATTTGATAATAGACACCAAGTGAAAACCCCAACGTAATAATCTTTAATCCGCATGAAACGATGGTGTGGGTTCTAGGAATAATTATATTAATTTTCATAAATAACAAATGTAAATTAATATGATTATTTCGGGATTATTTAAATACATTGTTAAATTGTTATGTATGGTTGTTATTGCTTGTCTATTTACTTTGACACCATCCCAGTTATCACACTGCAAGTTCCCTTTGCTATGCTTTGTTTTATATTGAATAATATTGGGTTGAAATGATAAATACCTAATTAAACAATTTGGCCTAGGATAGAAAATAAAAATAAGAAACCCGATTGGTCAACAAAACCATTTTCGAAATTGAAATATAATTTAAATTAAAGAATGAACTTAACAATTTGGTTGGAAATTTGGTAACAGTTTTAATGGATGTAACTGAAATAAATTTCACGGATTTAATCAAGATAAATTTTATGGATTAGATTGAAGTAAAATTAATGGATTAAATTGAAACGGATTAATAAACCTATGTAATTAAATAAAAATGAATTGGCAAATTTATTGAAATGAGATTTAGAAACAAGTAAGTTTAGAATTTGATAACTTAAAAAATTTATTAAATGGGTTAGGTTTAGATTAAAACTCGGTTTTAATTAAATAGATTTGGAACATGTTGTAAATTTTACTTGGAAATTTAGAAAATTTGACTTAGGAGGAATATAAAAACTGACCAAAGTTTATGGATATAACTTAGTGATTATTTAAACTTAAAATGATTTTAAATTTAACGAAATAATCAAATCAGGACATTGTAAATGGAAATGGACTTTTGTTTAGAAATTTAATTGAATTGGTAAATAAATTAAATGAAGTTGGATAAAAAGGAATTTAGTTAATGAAATTGATTTAATCGAATTCATGATAACAGTGGATGTAAACATGAAGTGAAGTGAATAGAATTTGATTTAATAATTTAAACTAAGTTTAGCATAAAATTGAATTCATTGATTATGAACTAAATTTAATAAGCGACTTTTAGACCTTATTAAATCGAACTTGAACACTTAATTTTAAATTGTAACTCAAGTGTTTGAACTAAAAATTGCATTCGAAAATATGTTGTAAAATATCTAAAATAAATTGAATCGTGAAATGTCAAATTTTGGAAGTCAAATTTGCACCTTGACTTTTGGACTTTGATTTATTTAAACGTTAATTTAACCGACCATCGGGTAATAAATACGTAGTTATTAAAGAGACCAGGATCGGGAATGGACATACTCTCTGTCGATACCGAAAACCACTTTAATAACTATTATGCGCGAAGTGTTGATCCAGAATGAAGTGGATGGTTTGGTGAACGCGTTGACTGAAGAAAGAGAACGATATTGGATGACCCCTGACATGACTAAAACAGGAGCCGCGCCGGGCCATTGAGGATCGCCACCTCTAGCGGACACGCTTCTTCGATACCATATCTATTACTTTTGTGATTCGATTTGGGTGCACCCTTTGATTTGGGAGTGTTGTTTCGCGATGTTGAGATAGTAGCTACTATGCTCAGCATCAGTCCGGATCACGCAACTACTAGTATCCTAGTTGGTATTGCCTCATGTACCTTGTCATACTGATTATCCTATTCGCGACCACTATGTTTTGATTTGTACCTTGAGTATATGGATTGCCCTCTGGTGACTTCCGGTTTTGGGGAAACTACGGTCTTGTATATGCTTTTGGGAATATAAAATGTGTTAAAGGGAATTATGGTAACGCTTAACGCTATTTTAATATTCTATTTTACTGATTAGACATTACCAACATACCGTATTATATATATAGATAGTTTATCGGATCCTTAGAGATGTTATTTTATTCATCTTTGAGTTATGGACTTTATTTCCTGCAATTGATTATCCTGCATAAGATTTTGAGTCCTGACTCGAGTGTTTCTTTTGTATATGCTCGGGTCAGTCTGAAGCTATCCAGTTTGCTGATCAAGGTTGGTTGAAGATGTTGAAGACTTAGCATTTATCTTTATCAGTCTATTTCTATTCCAGTATTGTTGTTCTTGTCTGTTGGACATTTATGTATTTCCTTTCAGTCACTTTATGTTTAGACATTGTTGTATTTCATATAGTAGCTTCATGAACTGCTATTATGACGATGTATTTTCCGCTGCATTATTCTGTGACTGTTCTGTGTCTGTGATGTTGTATTGATTCTCATTTACATTTATGTATATATAATCCCATAATGATTCGTGTTTTGTATTATTTAAGTTGACATGTACGGATTATTGTCAATTTAAATGGTCCAAATATACGGGTTGTTACAAATTTGCTAGAATAACTACATAGAACATCTCAAAATCAAGTAGCATGAAGAATGTAAGTGGATTCTACCCATTTGGGTTGGACCATAGAAGTCGACGCCGACAATTATATGTTGGTATCGACTTCTAGTATTAACTTATATGGGTTCACGGTTTCTACACACTCTTTTGGGCCGAATTCTAGACTCTGCTACAACTCTCCTTTTGGCTCAATGCGACTACTACCTTTATATGTACAAACCATAGAGCGACCAAGAGAATGGCCGGATTCTGCTAACACTACAAGGAATCTCCATCTATTCTTCAACTCTCTCTACTCAATAGTCACCAAGGCAATTCCTTTAGGCAATTCTAGGACTTAGAATTGGTCTAACATAGTCCTAACAGGGTTGGTCAAACACCTTGTAATCATACACAATCAATAATCAAAGCTATAAAGTGGATGTAGGCTTAGTTAACAGCCGAACCACTATAAAATTCTCCGTGTTTATTTATTTTTCCACTATTTTTCTATTACATTTTCTCTGTTCTAACAGGGCTGGTGCTTTCAAATCATACTCCAGTGTGTTGATCCATTTTTTGGGTTAATATTTTGGTGCTTTTACTGAGAAATGGTGAACCCAGGCTTAGATCTTGCTCTCCACTTTGGATCAGATAGGTCCATAAGTTAGATCCATAAATCTTACTTTCAAAAGAATTGGAAGACTTTCCATTGAAGACCAATGGCATGAAGAAAGAGAACAACTTATGGGAGATCGACCGGTGCAACAGTTGGTAGTGATGGACGATGTCGCAAACAGATTGAAGTCAACAATACCATCAACTTACCAACAGGAGTTAATACTAGAAATCAAGCATCAGAATCTTCTACTCATCATGAAGTTGTGATGAAAGGAGAATTTAACCAGATGGTTGATCAACTTAACCAAAAATAGCTGATAGCTAAAAAGCTCTATGGACAAGATAGATGCTTTGTTAGCGCTGCAACCATTAACTGCTCTAAGAACTAGGCTGAAAACTATCGTCGCTATGGAACAGAAGAATTCCTCCATCTCAGGCTTGCATAGGAGGATTGGTAAGGAGTGGATGGAGCAGTTGGAATTATTGCTAAAGGTAATGGAGGTACTCCACCTGCTGGAGCACAACCTGCTATAAACCCTAACCCTGGAGTAAAGCCTCCACGTGGGAATATTGCAATGCATCTCTCCGATTCCAAACACGACATGCAACTTGATGATAAAGGGTTTGAACGGAATGTTGAGATAGGCAGGAAAACTGTTGTAAAAGATGTTCAAACTGTTGTTATAAGGCTAATCATGCGCCAACGGAATTCTACAGGAGTTGTTCTCCTGAAGAATGGAAAGATTAGGCTTCAGCTGGCAAATCAAGGCCATTTGTTCAGCTAAATGCTTGGTGTAGCCCCTGGCAGTCGACCTGCGGATTACTAGAATAGCGAGGCATACATAGCGAACATGTTCAAATGATTGAAGGAAGAAAGTAAGGGCAGAATTGACGACGACTGGGATTCTGCACCAAGTCAGGCTCCATTCACTAGAAATATTCTAAGAGAGGAATATCCCAAGAAGTTCACTATGCCCACTATACCAGCCTATAATGGGACAACGGACCTTAAACCACACTTGTACAAACATAGTTAGCACATGCACAGAGCTAGGCAACCAATGATGTCCATTGTAGATGTTTCCCTATCTTTTAGGAAGGTGTAGCTTTTGTGTGGTTTACAAATTCCCACAAAGATCCACCTCAACCTTTGACGAACTATCAAAGAGATTTCTAGAGCAGTTCAGGCTCCATGCTGCATGACCAATGGCATGATGTCTCTATCTAGCCTATTATAGAGACCGAAAAAATCAGTGAATCGCTCCTTGAACCAATGTAACCACGTTCATGTAAGAAACCTGCTGATTCGAAGGGGTCAGATTGACTGAAAAACCATTTATTCGCTGCTTAGACTGGTGAAACTACGTCCAAGTATGCTCCATCCATTAGCTTCTTAACCAATGGAACCACGTTCATATAAGCAGCCCGACAAGTCGACGAAAGCAAATCGGCTTAAACCGTCAGATCGATGGGAAAATCGATCCCTGCCTTTTGAGAACTGGTGTTGCTCCAGCAACTTTGGGAAGGCCTAAACCCTCGTGTGCATCTATAAGCCTTGCCTTGCTACATGAACCGATGGAACTACGTTCAAGTGCACACGATTACCTATCTTCTTAGGTTGATGGAGCCGCATCCAATAAGCATCCATTCTTTTGCCACTAGAATCGATGGAACTACATTCAAGTATGATCCATTATTTTACTTCTCGGACCGATGGAACCATGTCTAAGTAAGCATACATTCATAAGCCACTTGAACTGATGTAACTGCATTCACAGTACGCTCCATTCCTTTCCTTCTCACAGCGATGGAACCACATCCAAGTAAGCATCCATTCTTACGCCACTTGAACCGATGAAACTGCATTCAAAGTGTGCTCCACTCCTTCACTTCTTGGATCAATGGAATCGCATTTACGTAAGCATCCGTTCTCTCACCACCTGCACCAATAAAACTACATTCAAGTGTGCTCCATTCCTTTACTTATAGGACCGATGGAACCACGTCCAAAATAAGTACCTTTTTCTTCGTTGCTTGAATCAGAATTGCATTCAAGTATGCTTCATTCATTCACTTCTTGAACTGAAATAGCATTCAAGAATGCTTCATTCATTCGCCGCTTGAGTTGGAATTGTGTTCAAGTAAGCTCTATGCCTTCTCTACTTGAACAAGAATTGCATTCAAGCATGCTCCATTCATTCACTGCTTGAACCAGAATTGTGTTCAAATACGCTCTATTCCTTCATCGCTTGAACTAGACTTGCATTCAAATATTCTCCATTTATTCGCTGTTTGAACCAGATTTGTGTCCAAGTATGCTCCATTCCTTTGTTGCTTGAATTGGAATTGCGTTCAAGTACTCTATTCATTCGCTGCTTGAACCATAATTGTATTTAAATATGCTCCATTCATTTTCTACTTGAATCGAAATCGAAATTGAGTTCAAGTACATTTAACATCCCGCTTCTGAAGGCTCAAAACTAACCGCTATGGATGTTGCAGTCATCCATATGTGTTATTTCCGAGTGACTGAAATCGGAATCTTGAAACTATCGGCAACACAGAAACACAAGAATATGAAAATAAATTAAACTTCAACAAAACAGAATTTCTCATTTCTTATGAATTTCAATTTAAGATTTAATCACATAATCCTAGACGTTAACCGCATTCAGATCACATATTCATGTACAAAATATGATAAAAGCGACATACAAAGATGTCCCCTTATGATGATCAGAGAATTAATAAATATGAACTTCACAGTTCTTAGTATATCACAGGGGAATACACAAAATAGCTCCTTTATAGCAATACTGCCTCCTACACGTCTCCGAAAGCTTATTTGTCCAAAAAACTAAAAGTCTCTTACTTTCAAACTACTCAAATTAATTTTGAGTACCCGAGATATTATGGAGAAACACAATCTTCGAGTCAGATAACAAGTCTAGTATGAATAATCTCCTATCGTCTCTTATCATAAATAGATAGCTAGTGGGACCACACCGCTTAGCGAAAAGATTTTTCCGCTCACTAGTATCCAAAAAAAACATGCAAATCATTTGCTATGCCCCTGCACCCAAAATGATTAGTCTTAACATAATATGAAATAAAGCCGTAAATTATATGTATTGGACATCCCATCCACCCGTTTATTAGATATCCCATCCAAAAGCAATTTATTAGATTTCCCATCTAAAATCAATTTATTAGAGTTCCCTTCTAAAATCTTTAAAGCGACTATTCGTCATAGTTTAATAGGATTATCCATTCCAAATCCATTTAAAATAAATGCAGATTACCCATCGTGCATTGTTTTGTAAAAATTGGTGTGGGCTATCCACTATACACTCCATAGTTTTCCTAGGATGACTATGAACCTTTGGGTGCCAAATCCCGAGGCGAACCACCTCTGGAAAAACATTCTTTACTTTAGAAATTTGATGTGGTCTATCCACCACACATTCCATGATTTTCCTAAGTTAACCAAGAACCCATCACTTGGCTAATAAAAATATCATGATCCCATGATTATTTACAAAAACTTATGATCCTCATGATTATTAATTTGTCTCCAAGTATTCTACCTGTTTAACATATTCCCATTGGTAGCCCAATTAGGTTAAATTAAATAAGAACAATTGATAGCCCAAAAGTATAATTTTTAAAGCATATTTCTGTTTGTAACCCCAAACTATATATAGGAATCAGTAATCCCACCCTGGTGTCCCCAAGGCTTAATAACATCAAATTTATATAAGGCCCCCCTACATATTCAAACAAAATAAGTATTTTATGCTATAACCCTTCGAAGTAACCCTTTTAAATTAGAAAATCTTTAATAAAGGAAAATAGATAAAAAATTAGCCCTTTAAGACCCTTCGAATGAATTCCCATTCGAAAGCAAATAACCCTCCGAAGTTAGCCCCTTCAGAAACCTACCTTTTAAAAGCATCATTGAAGATAACCCCTTCAAAACCTTTCAAAATCAAACCTTTCGAAATCAAACCTTACGCAATCATCGAAGATAAGCCTTTCAAAAACTTTCGAAACCAAACCTTTCGACATCGAACCTTTTGAAATCAAACCTTTTCGCAATTATTGAAGATAACACCTTCAAGACCTGTTG
Organism: Allium cepa; assembly: GCA_030765085.1. Taxonomy (NCBI): domain Eukaryota; kingdom Viridiplantae; phylum Streptophyta; class Magnoliopsida; order Asparagales; family Amaryllidaceae; genus Allium; species Allium cepa. The sequence goes on from CM060932.1 coordinate 381,606,499, forward strand.
AAATCAAACCTTTCGAAATCAAAGCCTTTAGAAATCAAAACCTTACGCAATCATTGAAGATAACTTTTTCAAAACCTTTCAAAATCAAACCTTTAGAAATCAAAAACTTTCAAAATCATTCAAAAACATTGAAGTGTTGGTGTTGGAACCAACCCTTCGAAAGTATATTTCCGACTTTGTCGAAAGGTTAACCCTTCGGCTTGCCGAATGGCACTTTTTCAAAAAACATTTTAAAACAGAACTCTTGAAGGTTTAAGCTTTCGAAGATCTCATTCGAAACCCCTTCTTGAATATATAAAATTTTAATCTCTTATAAAATGTTAGATTCGAAGGATCCCCTTTCAACTAATTCGAAAGCATTTATATTTTTATCTGAAAGAAAAGGAAGCAGCCTCCCCATCCTTTCATCCCTCTTCCCTTCGACGTTGGGCCTACCTTTCAACTTTGGCGGAAGGTAATGGTTTACTTTTCATCTTAAGCAAAGGGTACCTTTTGACTTCATCAAAAGGGTAAAAGCTGGCTTGTTGGAGTCGAAGACAGAGCTGGGCCCACTGGAGTGATGTTTTTCTCTTGTTTGTCTAATTTTGATTGGTTGAGGAATCTTCTCTTGTACTTCCAAATAGTACAAAGTATACAAAAGTATACCTTTTTCTTAAAACACTATTCTTCTTCCCAAACATTTCTTAAAAGCAATTTCCTTCCGGTTTTAAATAACACAGAAGCCATTTTTCAGTTTAGCCCTTAGGCTTAAATAATTTAATTACCTTGGCAATTGACTAAATAAAAATCCTCAAAAATCGCCAGAAATCTGACAAATCATATACTTCAACATGTTAAAATTTCAAAGTATATGAAGATCAAAACAACTTGGAATTTAAAAAAACCGAATGAAAACATGTTAATTAGCCCATTAACATCTTAAAACACCTATGTCTTATCCAAACAAAGGTTTAAATGGTTATATCCTAACTAAAATAAAAAAGATGAATCGGGTATAATCCATAACCAATCCAAACACAGAAAATTGAGATGATAAACATGATTATTCACTTTGATTAGTTGATTGGAGAATGAGATAATTTCCTAGCTTTAATTCGTTGGCTTTTTCTTCAATTTATGCTCTTCCTGGAGCTTTTAATGACCAATCAAAAATATATGGGAGTTAAGAATGAGAAAAGTGGAAGTTTATTAAGGTGGAGGAAGAGATGTATATAAAGAAATGTTGCCCCGTTTCCATGTTTACCCCTTAGGAAATTCCTCCTTTTAAATTTAGTTAAGTCTTATTTTAGTTCATTCATTTAGACACGGCTATAGGATTTATTATTCTCATCTCTCTAATTGTTCATATTATTCTATTTAGTGTATCTAATTTAATATCCCAAATAATGTTAATTAAAATTCAGGGGCATTATAGACTCCACCCTTTAAAGAATTTCGTCCCCAAAATTCAGTAAGGGCAAAACAACAAGCATATATCCCATGCAAGCAAAGCTGGTATAACCTATGAGCCAAATTCTAAATAAACCCTATATAGAAAGTACCATCTAAAACAGCCCAAGAAAAGTAGCCCTAATCCCATCTTCTGTCTTCCAAGTACAGTCCTTCACGTTGTCGCTCCATTGAACTTTCACCAACCTGGTTGTCTTGTTCCTTAACCTCTTCCCATCTTTTGCAATAATAGAACTGGTTAACTCACAAAAGTCATATCTGGTTCCACCACTAAGTCCTCCAATGTCGTCGAAGCAATGGTAGTTTTTGGATCATGAACATACTTCCTAAGATGAGAAACATGAAACGCATCGTGGATCCCGGCTAAACTGCTCGGCAAATCTACTCGATATGCAAGTCTCCCAATCCTCTCTGATATGGGAAATGGTCCAACATATCTCGGTGCTAGCTTCTCGGTCTTCCCGGATCGAACCATACCTTTCATCGGCGATACCTTGATGAAAACTCTATCCCCAACTGAGAACTCTAGGTCCTTACGCCTTTTGTCTGCGTAGCTCTTCTGCCTAGATTAAGCATCCTTTATTCCTTTCTGTATTAACTCGATCTTTTCCATCGCCTCTCTTACCAAATCTAGACCAAGGACTAATCTGTCTCCGGTATCTGATCAACATGCTGGTGATCTGCATGGCCTTCCATAAAAAGCTTCAAGCACCATTCCTATAGTAGTCTATAACTATAATTATAAAAAAAACTCCACTAAGTGCAAGTGATCTTCCCAAGAACCACTAAAATCCAGCACACAAGCCATCAATAGATCTTCTAGTACCTTGTTGACTCTCTCTGTCTGCCCATTCGTCTAAGGATGATATGCAGTACTCATCTTGAGCTTAGTGCCTAACACACTCTAAAGACTCTTTCAGAACTTGCTAGTAAACAAAGCATCTCTATTACTGACGATACTACTAGGAATTCCATGCAATCTAACTATGTTCTTCATGAACAACTTAGCCAAAATATGTGCCGTCCTAGTTAACCTTTTCGGAATGAAATGGGTACTTTTGGTCAATCTGTCTACTATGACCTACACACTTTCATTACCTCGGTTTGACCTTGGCAACCCGTCAATAAAATCCATGGATATCAAGTCCCACTTCCAAACTGGAATGTCTAAAGGCTGAAGTAACCCACTTGGCTTTTGATGTTCGGCTTTTACTTGCTGAGAGTTCAAACACTGTTTTACCCATAAGCCAACATCCCTCTGCATTCCTTCCCAGAAGAAACTTCTCTTCATATCATGATACATCTTGGTTCCTCCAGGATGAATCGTAAACTTCAATCGATGACATTTCCTAAGAACTTCCATTCTAAGATTTCCAACATTCGAAACACATAATCGTTCCTTTTTTCTCAACTAACCCCTACGTATAAGAACAAAAATCCTTTAAGTCATCAATCTCAGCTCCATTTTCTAACCTTCTAATCCTCTTGGCTAACATTGAATCCTCTTTCTGCCTAGAAGCAATCCATTCGATTAGAACTAGTCGATCTTCCAAACAAGACATCATGGCTATATTCCGACTAGATCCAGTAGTCGACCTCAACTACATACTACAAGCAACCAGTGCTTCCATGTCTTTCCATTCCACCAACATAGCTAACACCATATTTTGTGTTTCCTGCTAAGCGCATCTGCCACTTAATTTCCTTTTCTCGGTGTATACTCGATGCTAAAATCATAACCTGCAACAAACTCCAGCCACCTCTACTGTCTAATGTTCAGCTCCTTCTGAGAGAATAAATATCGTAGAGACTTACGATTCATAAATAGCTCAAACCTTTCTCCCAAAATATAATGTCTCCACACCTTCAATGCGAAGATTACCTCTGCCAACTCCAAATCATGAGTAGGGTATCTCACCTCATGCGGTCTAAGCTGTCTAGAAGCATAAGCAATAAACTTTCCATTCTGCATTAGCATGGCACCTAACCCAGTGCCACATGCATCGATGTAAACTACCAACCCCTAATTTTCATCAGGAACTACTAACACGGGTGCATTGGTTAACAAGTTTTCAACTTAAGGATTGCCTCCTCATATTTGTCAGACCAAACAAACTTCATGTCATTTCTGGTTAGCATAGTCAAGGATGCCGCTATCCGTGAGAAACCCTTACCGAACCTTCTGTAGTAACCTGCAAGACCAAAAAAACTCCTAATCTCACTTACCGTCTCTAGTCTCTTCCAAATGGTAACAGCTTCGGTCTTATCTGGATCAACTGCTAAACCTTCCTTGAAAACTACATGACCAAGGAACTTCACTTCCTTCTTCCAGAAATGACACTTGGAGAACTTTGCCTTCAGCTGAAATTGCCTTAGCATCTCCAATACTATTCTAAGATGATTCGCATGATCCTTCTCATTCCTAGAATATACCAAAATGTCATCAATAAAAACCAACACGAACCTATCCAAGTGCTCTCAAAAAACCCGGTTCATCAAATCCACAAAGAAAGCTGGCGCATTAGTAAGCCTGAATGGCATAACCAACCATTCGTAAGACCTATATATGGTCCTAAACGTCGTAAAAGGAATATCGTCCTCTACCACTCTTAACTAATGGAAACTAGCCTGTTGCCAAATCCAAATGGGAAAACACTCTAGCTCCACTTAACTGATCGAATAAGTCGTCGACCCTTGGCAAAGGATATATATTCTTGATCGTCCTCTTGTTCAACATATGATAGTCGATACACATTCTTAATAACTCATCTGGCTTCTTCCCGAATACCGCGGCCATTCCCCAAGGTGAACTGCTTGGGTAGATGAAATTCTTTCCTTCCAATTCCACTAGCTGTACCTTTAATTCCTTTGTCTCGGTTGGTGACATCCTTCTAGGAGGTCTACTTACGGGTTCAACTCTTGGCACGAGATCTATCCGAAACTTGATAGCTCTTTTCAGTAGCAAGCCTGAAATTGCTTCAAACACATCCGCAAACTCGCTTGCTACATGAACTTGCTTCAACTCTGCTTTCGTTCCCTTAGCACCCAATAACACATAAGCATTTCCGTTCAAACTTCTTACCAAGTAAATGACTCGGTTATGGATATTAGGGTGTTCCGATGATATTTCCCCCTTCTGGCAAATTATCCTAGCATTATATCTATCTAACCAATCCATACCCATTATAATCCCGAAACCCACGAAATCAAAAACATATAAATTGCATGCAAAAATATGACCTAAAAAATCAAGTTCTAACTGGTCATATCTCATTCCCAAAGTTGCATACCCTCCTATAGGATTCACAACCCTTAGAGGAGTAATAAGGTATAAAAGTTCCAAACACAAGCAATCTACCAAATACTGAGATATAAATGAGTGTGACGCATTAGTATCAAATAGTATCCTAATCGGAGTACTATAAATCATAAGCATACCTTCCACCATAACTTTACCATTCTCAGCAGTCGTTGGTCTAGATGATGATGGTTCTAATGCAAAGACCTTTCCCTTTCCAGCCTTAGCAGCCTTGGGACACTTGTCCTTGTAATGCCCCATCTGGCCATAGTTGTAGCACTTCACATTCAGCCTTATTGCAATTGCTTTTCTATCACTCGAGCGACACTCATTAGCATAGTGCCCTTTCTTGTCACACTTATAACAAACAATATCATCCTTAATCTTCTTAGCTGCTACCCCGACTGGCACCTTTTTTCTTGAAGAACTTCCACTTCTTACTTTGAAAATTCTAAAGCTCGGCTGGTTTCCCTTTTCCCATAGTAGAAAGCATCTCTTCATTCTGAATAACCATATCAACAACAATATGACACGGATCCCGAAGGTTTGGCAAGGTGTCTCTGGCGTTCTCAAGATTCAACCCCCGATAAGCTTATCATTCCTCCGAATGACTGTATCCACAGTGGTATATCTATAATGGGATAGCTCATCAAACTCTATAGCATACTAAATCACCAATCTATCCCCCTGGACTAAATCTTCAAATTTCGTGAGCAATGCTGACTTAGCAGCCTCTAATAGAAATCTTTCTTCGAACCTCCTTTGAAATTCAGCCCAAGTCAAATCTTCCTCTGGCTCTCTCATCGTAACTCCGTTCCACCAAAACAATGCTGCTCCCTGCAATTTCCTTGAAGCAAGCCTCCACTTTTGCATATCCGTTAAGCCGAGATCTGTAAATGTCCTCTCACAATGCAATAGCTCGTTCTCCACTCCTACTGCATCCTCTATTCCTAGAAAAGGCTTCCCTCTCGTACTAGCGTAATCCCTGCTCAGCTCAGCATAATTATTGCCAACTGGGGCCACCGGATTAGCTCCTCCATCATTCCCTACAGCCATTCCATAGCTTCTCCAGCTTGCATCATATTCATGAAGAACTAATACATTATCCCCATATCAACCGGCGGTATCTCAGCACCAACATTGGCATTTGCATCCGGGTTTGCATTTGCTTGTCGACCCTGGTTGTTCCGAGTATTGGGTCAAACATTTCCACTTGTTGCGGTGCATCTTTCACCTTGATTCACTCTTCCGTTTCCTACCTCCATATCTTACTTCCCTACTACCTAAAATCCAATATTGGTAAGATATATAAGAATGGTCTAAGAGAGTGGGGAATACAAACTTAGGTATTTATAGTAAAGTACACATACGTTACTATAACGCCTACCCAAGCCCAACTATATTTTGGATTCATTAGATTATGCTTAAAAAAAGTTTAAGGTTTAAATTCCTTTTAAGTACATAAACCATGCTCTGATACAAACTTGTAACATGCCACTCTCGGAGGCTCAAAACTAGCTGCTACGGATGCTACTGTCATCCATAGGTGTTATTTTTGAGTAACCAAAATCGAAATCTTGAAACTATTGGCATCACAAAAACACGGGAATATGAAAACTTTTAAACTTCAATAGAACATAATATCTCGTTTCCTATGAATTTCAATTTAAGTTTTAATAACATAATCCCAGACATCAACCACGTTTAGATCACATATTCATGTATAAAATACGATAAGAGCGACATATGAAGAAGTCCTCTTATGATGATCGAAGAACTAATAAATATGAACTTTACAGTTCTTAGTACATTACAGCAGACACAAAATAGCTCCTATATAGCTAATACTTCCTCCTGCATGTCTCCGGAAGCTTATTTGTCCAAAAACCTGAAAGTCTCCCACTCTCAGACTACTAAAATTAATTTTGAGTACCCAAGAGTTTGTGGAGAGACACTATATTTGAGTCTGGTATGAATAATCCCCTATCATCTCCTACCATAAATAGATAGCTAGTGAGACCATGCCGCTTAGCAGAATAGGTTTTCCCCTCACTAGTATCCAAAACAAAACATGAAAATCATTTACTATGCCCCTGCACCCAAAATGATTAGTCCTAACATAATATGAAATAAAGCCATAAATCATATGTATTGGATATCGCATCAACCCGTTTATTAGATATCCCATCTGAAAGCAATTTATTAGATCATCCATCTAAAATCAATTTATCAAAGTTCCCCTCTAAAATCTTTAAAAGACTATCTGTCATAGTTTAATACGACTATCCATACCAAATCCATTCAAAATAAATGCAGATTATCCATCATACATTGTTTTATAGAAGTTGGTATGGGCTATCCAACACACACTCCATAGTATTCCTAAGATGACTATGAACCCTTAGGTGCCAAATCCCGAAGCTAACCACCTCTGGAAAAACATTCTTTACTTTAGAAATTTGATTTGGGCTATCCACCGCACATTCCATGGTTTTCCTAGGTTAACCAAGAACCCATCACTTGGCCAATAAAAATATCATGATCCCCCGATTATATATTTTTTTTCCCAGGTATTCCACCTGTTTAACCTATTCCTATTAGTTGCCCCAATTAGGCTAATAAAAACATATTGATAGCCCCAATGTATAATTTCGAAAGCTTATTTTTGTTTGTAACCCCAAACTATGTATCGAAATTAGTAATCTCACCCCATTGTCCCCAAGGTTTAATAACATCAAATTTATATAGCGCTCCCTCTTACATGTATAAAAATTAGTATTTTATGCTATAACCCTTCGAAGTAACCCCTTCAAATTAGCAAAATTTTACTTAAGGAAAATGGCTAAAAATAGCACTTTAAAACCCTTCTAATGAAGTCCAATTCAAAAGCAAATAACTGTTCATTGACGGAAATTCTATCGGTTTAGAAAACTGTCACACGAATTTAAATTAAAAACAACTGCAAGCGCACGGTGTACGAATGTAGCATGTATGCGAGTACGGGTCGATCTGCAGGGAATTAATGATTTTAAAATTATATTCAATCAAATTAAACCAAAGTCGATGGATTGTTAACTAACTAAAATAAAGTAAAAACAAACTAAAACTAAGGAGAATAAAAAGATGAGATTAAAGAGCAATTTAGAGGCAAATCCCCTCTCATGAACATATAAATCAACATAATGACATTATGATCTCTTTTTGCTCATTTGTGAGTTTAGTTTATGCATTAATCATAAGCATGGCCTAATTGTGTTATTAATTAATACAATTAAACCATCAAACTTTAATGTACCCTCTAATCCACTTACTAACTTCAATGAAAATGATATGATATCAAACGTAGAATCTATTTTAAGCATGATTTATTAACTATTGAATTAGATACATAAACCATCAAATTTTGATTCTAAATCCACTTCCATTACCATGATCATATGTAGATTAAGAGGTAATTAGTGATTCATATGACTAAACATAGCCTATTTGTTTTGAACAATATAAGCTATCAAACTCAATATTAAACACAAAACCACACAAACGTCTATTTTCCATTAAGCACAAAAGAGACACAAAAGAAATTATGTTACATCTGCATGATTCAAGAGAGATTCATTACCCCTAAATTGAAGAGATTAGCCTCTTATTTATGTTATCATATCAACACAAGTGGAAAGCAACATGAAATGAAAAAACAACAAGAAGAGGAAAATGAAAGCTAATGGAAAAGATAACTATTCTACTTGCATGAAAGTAAATCTACACCACAAACATATGAAAAGAAGAAGCATGTAAATAAAAGAGAATTAAAGTTGCATAAAAGAAAGAAAAATTACATGAAATAAAATGGCTAAGCAGCCATGGAAAAGGAAGAGAGAAGAGCTTTTTATTTTGAGCCTAAACTAAAACTAAGAGGAACTAAGAGCAGAGGAGGTTACATGAACATAATGGGTTATTTATACGAACATGAAACCCTAATCCATAATTTGGAGAATGCCCAAAATACCCTTGAGTTAGTGTGGAGACCAAGTAATCATTAGCTTCTACTAATCATCATTTAAGTGTACATGAAGCCATTAATTCCCTAAGCATATGCATTAGCCTCTAATTTGTATGTTAAGATGGTGGGTATGTGGGGTCCTCTATGATCTTCACTTGGAATTATTTCAATCTTCATTCCTTTGTATTTTTTTTGTGCATGCATATCTTCTTCATGAAACATCATGTAATTGAAATCAAATTCCTATAAAATAGTATGGAAATTTCTAATTAAATTTTCTCAAGTTAATTTATGCACAAAAATGACTATTTTGCCCTTGGATGAAGATGAATATGTATTTGGAATTAATATGGATTTTGGTTAAAACAAGTTAAAATACCCAATATGATCATTTATTTGATTTAAATATAATAAATATGGTGGTAAAAATATGCACATTTACATGCACATCAAATACCCCCACACTTATCTTTTTATTCGTCCTCGAATAAAGAAAAACTATGATAAATCTGTTTTCTTAGGAAGCACGATTGCATTGAGCATATGCAACAAGCTGTAAAATCTCTGGGTGTCCCCAATAGGACTAGTGTTGTGTGGTGAGGGTTTTCAGCGGATACTACCCACAAAATCCAAATGCGAGATGAAAATATTTACAAAATGCCAGATTTATTTACAAAGAGATGAATGCAAGTTTTTGAAAATATTTATATATGAAGGATTTATTTTTAAATTGACACAAATAAGTTAAATATAGGTTTTGGCTATTATCTTGAAAATTTATGTCATTTACTCGTCAAAATTTCCAACAAAAATCAAGTTTCATAACAAATAGACTATAGTTTAACTCGTTATTTTGATTAATAACACAATGTAACTATGAAATGGATCCTTAGTTGATTATCAAAGTTTATCAAAGTGGTATTTTCATTTCTTTTCAATAACAAATCAAATCAAATAAGTAAAAATAGTGCTAGGATTTCAATTGTTTCCTCTTCCATTATTTGCAAGAAAATTACACACCTAGCTCAGGTAAATTGAGGTCAGATATACCACCCATGCACTGCCTTTCGGGCTTATGTGAGGGAAGTATGGAGCATGGCGAGTGCACACACTTTCGTGCATACACGTATCGATCGTAGGTGGTTTTTATTAAGTTTGTTCTTTTTTTACATGTGTTCCATACATGCATAACCGTGAGGACTTTTAAATGAGTATGAAAGCACATAATCAAAGATTCCAAGTAATTCACCCATGCATAACCATGAGGACTTTTAAATGAGCGTGAATACGTTGGATGTTATTATTTTTTTACTTTTTTATTTTTTTAAGAGAGAGAGTTTTGCAAAATCATCTTAGCACCATTTAACTTAGAAGACAAAAAAAATGTTATATCCTTTACTTTAAATTCACCACTTTTAAAACAAAGATTTTCAATTAGGATGTATTTCTTAATCAACACGTATAAGTCTTCCTATATACTAGTTAAACCATTTTTATTTGTATTAAAACTTCATTTTTATTTTTGGTAAAACGAATAAATTTTCAAAAATTTCAATTTAATAAACCAAAACCATATATTTATCCTACAGTCTTTCTTTAAAAATAAATCAAAAGAAATTTTTTTTTGGGAATTGTAACGACTCAGAATTTCAGTCATTTGAAATTCGTATATTTAATTAATTTTAAATATTCATAGTTTAATTCTATAAGCTGGATAAATTTTATTTCGAATATAGTGATTTAATTGGATAATTAAATTGTTAATTTAATATTTGAAATTATGTAAATAATTGATATTTGAATTTAAAATGAATGAAAATGATTTATAAAGTTGTAACAAATTCTAGTTGAATTTAAATAATGTTAGAGAACTTCTAAAATTGAATTAAAAGTTAATTTGTCAAAATTGAATATTTTAATATTTAATTAACGAGTGAAAATGGTCATTTTTCAAACGATCTCGGATTTCGACGAAATCAATTTCATCGGATCTGTAATGTTAAATAATTGTAAGATTTCAAATTTCGTGTCAATTGGATTTACGGTTTGTCCAGGGCAAGCTAAAACGCGTAGAAAATCGATTTAAGTGAATTTTAAATTTAAATAGTCGATTTGAAAACCTATCTTTCAAATACGATCGAATTGGCTCCCGATATATATTCAAATAGTTCGGAATAGGGGTAAAACATTATAAACATCACGTGGCACACTTCGTTTCGAGTTCGGAAAATTTTAGGGTGAATAGTGCATGTAAATTTTCTATAAAAAGACCTCACTTTTTCCTTTTTCCACAAACCCTAGGGTTAGAAACCCTAGCCGCCGCCATTTCCATTAATGGCCAGAAATTATGAATTTTCTTCCTTAAATATCTCACAATCTATCAATAATTACGCAAAACATCCAACTACAAACTTGTAGAGCACGAAGAGATCTAGCCGATCAACGATTGTGATCGATTTTGAGTGAGTGGATCAATGGCAAATTGCTCACGTTCTAAAGGGTTTCGTGTGCGTTTTTCTAGATAGATGGTGGACCGAGCTCGGCATGCTCATGGCCGATGGTATGTCTCGCGATGGGCTACGATTTGGTGGTGCCTGATCGACCCCTGGTGGATCGAGGTGCGAGTGGCCGTTAGGGTTTGAAGGGCGATGATGGGTTTACTTGCATACGAACGTGAATGAAGGGGAGAAGAAAAGAAATGTGTCCGTGATCTGTTGAGTTGAAACGAACGGCCAGATGAAGCAAAGGGTTAAAAATAAAAAGAAATTTGTATATTCATTTTATATTTTTGAATTTGTTTAAACTTTAAAATGTCATAACTTTTTCATATGAGGTCCATTTCGCACGAAATGAATTGCGTTGGGTTCGTATTGACGAGCACTACATTATGGAGCTGGATTGGATATATTTGAGCTTGTGAAAATTTTGAATTCTGTTGATTTGAAAGTTGTTTTTCAAAGTTAAAGAGGTTGTATTATTATAAATAGAAAATAAGTGAAATTATATAAGTAAGATTTATAAATAAAAATATTTTTAAAAAGAGTATAAAGCACTGAATTCACTACTGTTGCTGGGAAATAATAAGGGTGATGACTGCAGCATCATCAGTATCATTTTCGAGTTTCTGTGTGATTGATTTGCTACTAATAATAAATTTAGATTGAAGTTTTGTAGTGATAAGCAAATTTTATTTAAAATCCAAGTGTAATTGATAAAAATAAGTGAAACGAGTTTTGGACTTATAATATGAAATGACAAAGATTTAGCTTTGGAAAAGTTGAAATAAATTTGAGTTAGCATATTAGATATACGATTTGAAATTTAACTAAAGGAAGGTTAAATAAATTGAACTGGATTTTAACCGAATTATATAAGTTATTGAAATGGACATTAAACTTAAAAGATAAGTGATTATATAATATGAATTTGGATGTTTGAATAATAATAAGTTGTATGGCTTATAAAATGAGAAAAGGAAAGTAAAACAGATGTTAAAATGGTTAAACAATTTTAACATTTTAACATTTGTTTAACCATTTTAACATTTGTTTAACCATTTTAACATTTGTTAAGTAAAACAAAATCTGAATTTGAACAGCAGAATGAAATTTGACTTAAGTAAAAATTGAATAAAATAGAATTTCAATTAAAATTAGTAGTGAACTTAAGTTGTATAGTGAAAGTAAATGCAAGTGAGAACGAAATGAAATATAACTTAAGTAATTTTGAATCAAGTTGATTTTGGTATTGAAGTAAATTAATAAAGCTAAGTGATGAATGTGAACTTGAGTTATATAAATGAAATTCAACTTTAGTGGTAAAATATGATTATAGTGAATACTAGAATTCAGTATAAATTGAATGTTAAACCAATTTGAAATTCAAAGTGTTGAACCAAATTGAATGAATGTAAAGTAAATTAATTTGGTAATGTTGGATATGCATTGATTGTTATATGGATGCTAGTTGATCGAATAAAAATTCATATAAAATGGAATTAATAAAATTGAAGCTAAATAATTGAATTCAAATGGGAAGTAAAGTGAATTTAAATAGAATTGATTTGATTCGATTGGAAGTAAACAAACTTGAATATGAATTAGTGAATGTAAACTAATTGAAATGAATAAATGAATGTTAGTAAATCTAATGTAAATGAATCAAATGTGATTAAATTGAAAACCAATTCAACGAATATTAATGAAAAGTGAATGTATATTGATTTGGTTATGGATTGATTGGATAGGTATGGTTTGTTGGATGATAGTTGTTTGATGGTTGGATTTGTTTCTTATTGATGGCATTTGCTATATTGACATATATAGTTGTTGGTATATGTTGTATATTGACTTTTTTTTATATATACATGTTTCTCATTGTTTGTTGAGTATTTAGTAGGTGCGTAGGGCGCTTGCTTCGCATTTGGAGCTCGCTTTCATGCTATATTAGCCGTATATGCTTGCTAATAATATATAAGGTACATATCTCGGATTACATATCGTACTTTTCACTTTTTTCCCCTACGGGATGCCTCATCCTCGATGATGAGATGTATATTTGTGATATATATATGTTGTGATCCTACACCGTGCAAAGGAGATGCTGGCGAATTTTTTTGAAAATTTAAGGCGTTAGAAAATTTTTGGAAAATTTACGATAATTAAAATTTTGATATTGAGTTATAAAGTTAAATGATATTGGTTGGTTTTGAAAAGATAACTAAGTATGATTTGAAAAGTTAGTAAAGTTTTTGTAAGAAGTTTAACTAATGGATTTTGGAAAAATTAAAAGGTTAAATAATGTTGGATATCTAATTTGAACGAATTGTTTTTGAAAAGTTAATTGATTTTGTGACTTTTTCTTACTTGGTAATTTCGAGGACGAAATTCTTTTAAGTAGGGGAGAATGTAAAGACCCAGAGTTTCAGTCATTTGAAATTCGTATATTTAATTGATTTTAAATATTCACATGTTAATTTTATAAGCTAAATAAATTTTATTTCGAATACAGTGATTTAATTGGATAATTAAATTGTTAATTTAATATTTGAAATTGTGTAAATAATTGATATTTGAATCTAAAATGAATAAAAATGATTTATAAAGTTGTAACAAATTCTAGTTGAATTTAAATAATGTTAGAGAACTTTTAAAATTGAATTAAAAGTTAATTTGTCAAAATAGAATATTTTAATATTTAATTAACGAGTGAAAATGGTCATTTTTCAAATAGTCTCGGATTTCGACGAAATCAGTTTCATCGGATCCGTAATGTTAAATTATTGTAAGATTTCAAATTTCGTGTCAATCGGATTTATGGTTTTTCCGGGGCAAGCTAAAACGCGTAGAAAATCAGTTTAAGTGAATTTTAAATTTAAATAGTCGATTTGAAAACTTATCTTTCAAATACGATCGAATTGGCTCCCGATATATATTCCATTGTGTTCGGAATAGGAGTAAAACAATATAAACGCCAGGCGGCACACTTCATTTCGAGTTCGAAATTTTTTCGGATGAATAGTGTGCGTAAATTTTCTATAAAAGGACCTCACTTTTTCCTTTTTCCACAAACTCTAGGGTTAGAAACCCTAGCCGCCGCCTTTTAGGCCAGAAATTTCGATTTTCTTCCTCAAATATCTCACAATCTATCAACAATTATGCAAACGTCCAACTACAAACTTGTAGAGCACGACGAGATCTAGCCGATAAATGGTTGTGATCGATTTTGAGTGAGTGGATCAATGGCAAATTGCTCACGTTCTAAAGGGTTTCATGCGCATTTTTCTAGATAGATGGTGGACCGAGCTCAGCGTGCTCATGGCCGATGGTATGTCTCGCGATGGGCTACGATTTGGTGGTGCATGATCGACCCCTGGTGGATCGAGGTGCGAGCGGTCGTTAGGGTTTGAAGGGCGGTGATGGGTTTACTTGCATACGAACGTGAATGAAGGGGAGAAGAAAAGAAATGTGGTCGTGATCTGTTGGGTTGAAACGAACGGCTAGATGAAGCAAAGGGTTAAAAATAAAAAGAAATTTGTATATTAATTTATATTTAAATTCATTTAAACTTTAAAACGTCATAACTTTTTCATACGAGGTCCGTTTCGCACGAAACGAATTGCGTTGGATTTGTATTGACGAGCACTACATTATGGAGCTTGATTGAGATTTATTTGAGCTTGTGAAAATTTTGGTTAAAATTAGACGCTTGTGAAAATTTTAATCGGAATAAATCGTATCGCGACGACTACAAGCAATGTGAGTACAACTCACTCTTTCTGACTCACTGATATTTTTATATAAGTGAGAAATAATTTATTATATGATGATTGATGATTGTTTGGATGATATATGATATATCGATTGATATTTGGATATATACCTGCCTAGTGGAGTAGATGACCCTCTACGTTCCCGTGTATGATCGGATGACCCTTTGTACGCACGTCTGCCTTGAAGCGGACATTGTACACATATTCTAATGTGTATATTTGATGCAGATGATAGGTTGGAGGGATCCAACTGGATTCCTCACCAGTGTTGATTTCTTTACAGATATTGTTATATATTCTGTTATCATATGATATTGATGTTTTGGATGCCGTGATCGTTGTATTTAGTGTTGTTGCAGCATTGGGCCTATTTTTGGAATTTAAAAAAAAATGTTAAAGTGACGATTTCCAAATTTTAAAGTGATTTTGGAAATAAATGTTTTATTGAATTTTGAATTGTAAAGGAATTGAGTTCATTTTGAATAAATAAATGTTATAATTTTTATGTTTTATACATTATGATATTTGAGAAATATAATTGAAATGTGATTTTTTGAAATATGAAGATTACTATTTTGTTAAATAGTATAAAATGAGAATTTTTGATTTATTATAGATGGTTTATATAGAATATTTATAAATCTTATATTTTTTATAAATTAAAATATTGGAATTATAAAATGAGTTTTATAATTGTGAAAATGAAGTTATAAATGGATTTTACAAATGAATAAGATTTATAATTGTGAAGTTATAAAATGCATGGATTTTGTAAATAAACGATTTATAAGCAATTAACTTATAAATTGGATTTTTGAATGTAAATAAGGTTTAAATGGAATTTGTTAATAAAGGAATTTTATTACTTGAAGTTTTTATAAAATATAATTGTGAATTTATAAACATTGTTTTATAATTCCAAAATCAATTGATTTTGATAAGTTAAATATAGAAGTTTATTTAAAGGAATTTTATTCACGATTTTTGACGGTGAATTATCCTTTAAATTAAATGTTGAAATAATATTAAATTTGGTAAATGGTTTATATTCACGATTTTGGACAGTGAATAATATATTAAAGAAATGTCCTGGGAAGTGATATTTTAAATGGAATAAAATGATTTGAAAGTGTTTTAAAATGTGTTGAGTATCGAAACCATGGATTTCAACATTCATTGTTGGAATACACGTTTTCGAGAAATAAGGAAATGATGGACTATAACATTGTTGTTATAGTAAATGATTTTCGAAAGAAAATGTTTTTGTACAGTATATGGGATTTATATATCTATCTTATTTTTGAATCCCTATACTAGTGATTTTGGGTTGTCGTAACGATGTTTTACGCAACATCTGTTTTGACTCAAATAAATATGTTTAAAGGAATCTTTTCCTTAAAGAATAAAATATATACTCAATCGTGATTTAAGTATATATAATATTTTCTAAGTGTTGAAAA
This sequence comes from Allium cepa, assembly GCA_030765085.1. Taxonomy (NCBI): domain Eukaryota; kingdom Viridiplantae; phylum Streptophyta; class Magnoliopsida; order Asparagales; family Amaryllidaceae; genus Allium; species Allium cepa. The sequence goes on from CM060932.1 coordinate 381,622,977, forward strand.
TAAATTAATTTATGAATTACTTATTATTTTATAAGTATATGGAAATGTTTTCCAATGTTGAAATGTTTTGAGATTATATCTTTTTAAAAGATAATTTAAAGTGAATATTTGGCAAGTGATTTAATTAAAAAAAGATTAATTAAAAAGGGCCTAGTGATTGTTATGGTGCTGAATATTTGTTTGTTTGTTTTGATAGTTAAATAACTGACTAAAACTTGGCCAAATTTTAGTTCCTCGACTTGATGTGGGAATTATTTAGTCGTACACTTAGTACGTAGCCTTCTGTGTTGGCTTGATTATCGTTTGTGTTGAGGATGTTGATTCGTATAGTGCGGAGTATTACTCCAATCTATTGAGCTTCCTTCTTGGCCAAAGGATGGCAAGTTGGAAGTTGGAGACGTGATAAGTCTATGAGACTTAGTTTCTGTGTGAGGTTGAGAAAAGCTTTTGCGTTGTTGGTGCGAAGAGACCGGGATCGGTTTATCCGAAAACCACTTCGGACCAACGTATATGCGACGATTGTGCAGGTTGCTTGCGATGATATTGATATTCCGGATTTTCATAGTGGGGGACTGCTTGTTGATCGTTTGGGGTTAATATCCCAATATACATCCAGTAGCAGTGGTCTCTACATTATGAAATATCCAATGCAAGGACTATTCGCTATTAATCCTAGGGATTCCCGACAGGATGTGGTAGGGAAGTACCTTCGGTTTGTCATGTTCCTGGACAACTTGTATGGATGTTTGTCTGATATTGCATTTCTATAGATTACGTACATTGGTTTTTACAAATGTACATCAGTGGTGGCGGAGAAGGCAACTTCTCTTAGCTTAACACCCTCCTTGAGACGTATGAGCTTAAGGGTTGTATATTTTTGGAAGGAAATTAGTAGTCAAAGGAAATGGCTGTGTGGCATTCAAAGTGATGTGATATGTGATTGTGAAAGGTAATCGTTACCTCTAGCCACATCAATCGGAAATGACCAAAACAAGGTTAGATGCAGCAGGGTTAAGTGGGTCGCTCCCATTAGGGTATGATCATCCTCTTCTAGATATATCTTTCCACCTATGACGTCGTGTATCTGATTATTGTGGTTTGTATGCTTATAGGGCCCTTGGTAAAGTCGGTGACGATCGGAGGATGACATATTCGGTACCATCTAGTTACAGAGGTGGGTCGGTCATGTGTTGGTAGAGGGCAGATGTTCTGTGCCTCGGGACATCCATCTAGAAGTGTACACCTTCGGAAGGTAGTCCCTTCACCTGGTCATTTGTATGGAAATCCAAACTCCACTACGTACTTACCATTTTGATTGAATTACCCAATTGGGCTACATGCTGGAATTTAATCAATGTAACCATTTCGGCTATGATTAATATTATTTGTATATAGTAGACACTACTATAATATAAGAGGATTTGATATGATATGTTTTAGTTATCGTAAGGTAAAAACATGTCTGTGTTTATGTGTGGACTTGTCCTACGAGATACTTTTGTTTTGATAAAGGAAAAGTTTTGGTAATTTAATAAATTCAGTTGAGTGTGTTTCTCATGCTGGTTTACCAGACTGATCCGGGCGTTCTTCCCTTTCAATGGTCGGGTCAGACCGAGTATATTTACAGGTCTAGATTTGATGCTTTTGGAGCTTTAGCGGGAGAGCTGGGGATCTTCATTTTCGTATACGCGTATCTATTTTGATCATTGATTATCAGTTGTGCTCTGTTGTTGTTATTATCAGCATTTGTGAGGACAGGTTATTATAACTGTTCATACTGATAACTATTGATTGATTATTGTACTCTGATTGATGTGTATATATATACAGTTTCTGTTCTGTAAAGATCATTGATATGATATTATATATTTTCCGCTGCGATGTGAGATTCTGTATTGTTCCGTTTGGTTCTATCTTCTCTCTTTCTTCTCTTCTCTTCTTCTCTCTTCTTTTCTTTCTCTTAACTTTCCGTCAGTCTGTGCTTTTTGGGTCGGACATGTGTGGATTACTTTTTTTGAGTTTTTAAAAAAAGGCAAAAATAAACCATGAAAAATTAAAAATGAAGATGAGTCTCCCCCCTACACTTGATTTTGACTGTGTCCCCACAATCAACCCAAGTGGAAGGAGAAAATTAAAAACATAATATTTATTTAAGTGAAAATGAAAAGATGATTATTTATAAGACATCAAAAAGTATGATGTTAAAGAGTAAATGAGCCGGTCTTCCAAAAACCGATTCATTTGTCTCGCCAAATATGCAAGACACAGCTCAAGCGCAGAAAACCAAACCGTAAAAGATTTCAAAATTGATTGTTGATTTGGAAAAGCAAATCATTAAAAATCAAATGAGCTATTTTACTGTCGATGATTTTTGGGGTCGATAAAACAATTTATTGAAGTTCAAGTTTATTTTCACCAAATTCAGTTTGATCATCGATTTCAAATCAAAATGATGATTCAAATCTTCCCCTTCAGAGTTTAACGACTCATTTTCAAAAATTCCACAAAACTCATGGTCGTTAAATTCGACTTCCTTTGTTGGATTATCAACAACTTTATTGCATAAATCGAGTTCAAAATTCAAAGTTGGTGTATTCAAATTTTCAGAAAAAGGAAGATCGAAATTTAAATCGAGTTTCTCACCCTCAAAAGAATTGGAATCCAACTCAATTACCAAATTTTCAACAACTTCGTTAAGATCATCATTTTCCATTTCAAAAGTTATTATTTGAAAATCATCGATTTGGGTAAAAGATGGATTATCGCTTGACTCGTCACACGTTGGGATTTGAGTATATTTATCACGTTGATTCATATATGTTTCAAACAACGAATGCGTGTGATCATCGTAAATTTCGTTCATTTGTTCAACAAAATCCAACTTAATTATTAACATGAGGATTTACACTTTGAAATTGTTGAGAAAAAAAGTTTTCAATTGTAACATGGTTAAGATTATTCCCATTGCCAAATTCTTTCAAAAGTTGTTTCCATTTTCATTTTGAGTTTGAAATTCATTTCGGAGTTCAAAATTAAATTGGCATGGGTTATACTCGAAATCGTTTGAATTTTGAAGTGAATTCAAATTTTGATTGTTTTAAAACATTGATTTGAGTCGTCGCAAAATATGAATTACACAATTCATTTATCTCTTGATTTTGTTGTGTAGAGAGTTCGAGTAAAGATGAAATCATTTCAATGCTTTTTCAAGATTTGGGGGTTGATCATCGTTTTTAAAATTTTGTTGTTCGAAATTCGAATTGTTTATACAAAAGTTGTGTTAAAATATCCATACGAATTTGCGGTGAAATCATATGGATTATATTGATTTTCACAACTATTGTAAAATTCAAGTATGTGGGAAAATTCAGACATTTTCAAGAATTTTTTTGTTTTTTTTTAATAAAGGAAAAATATTTACAAATAAAATTTATTTTTCAAAAGGGAAATTAGTTTTTGTTTTTTCAAATTTTTTCTTTGTTTTTGGAAAAGTTTTATAATTTTTTTTTGGATTTTGGCTTTTTTTATTTTTTTTTGAATTTTTGAAATTTCAAAGAAAAAGGATTTAAAAATTTCAAAGGCATAGGAATATTTACAATTTTTTAATTTTGGATTTTGGAAAAGAAAAAAATTAAATATGCATGAACTAATGATACTATATGAATGCAAGGGTCTAATTACAAATTATTTATCCTAAGTTAACCAAAATTTGTATAATCACAAATTGTTTTAGATAAACAAGATAGTTCTCGGTCAGGTAACGGACAGGATTTGCACCACGAATCACCGTAGCAATGTAGCCGAAAGTTTAAATACCTTCGGAGAAACAACCACTATAATAATATTTACGAATCACCATAATATTTATAAATGGTTATTGCTCTGTCGTAGCCTAGACACCAAGAAATTAAATTGTTCAAAGAAGACAAATTATCAATATACAATTAAGTGTTATCAAGTCTAACCGTTATTATTAATCAAAATTCTAGGACGAAATGCAAAGCAGAAATTAAACGTGTATTAACAATGCAACTACGAATGGATTTTTTTTTTTGAATTTTTTTATAAAATGCAAGCAAACAACAATGTAAGACAAATAAAAACAATAGATATAGCAAGCAAGTAGTTTATTTTATTTTGGCAAGTAAAGCGAAGCAAATATTTTTGGCAGCAGTTCTTTTCCGTGCAATTTTCTGCTTTGGCAACCTGAAATTTCAAAAAATAATATATACAAAAAAAAAATTATTCGAAGAAGATACTAAGAAAAATGAAAACAAAACAGAAATGAACCTAAAACAAAACCAACGAAACTAAAACAAATTAAAACAAAAATTAAATCTAACTTTTTTTTAAACAAGAAAGAACTTTAAAAAGATGAAATTTTCCTTCTTTTACTTCACTCGGACCCAGCCCACTAAAGTAAACAAAACAACAAAATGAAATCTCAAATTAAAATAACGAAAGAAAATCAGAACACCCCGTCCAAAATCTCAAATTGATACCAATGTCGTAAATCAAAAAGCTTCCTCCTTTTTTTTATGGATAAAAGAAATCCCAAATTCAAATGGTTCATATAAAAAAAAAGAAAATCAGAGAAAGAAAGTTAACTTCTCCATAGCCCATGGCCCACAACCCACTAAAAAGAATTTAAATCACTTCTCTGTGGAAATAAACAAGGCCTATCCCCTGTAAATTGAACGAAAACGAATTTAAATCATCTTCTTCTCGCATTCTAAATTGAAAGCAACAAACCAAATCCTATTCGCCTCTTTCTAGTCGAAATCCAATTCTCGTTTTTAAACTCACGTATTCAAAATCGTGGGTCACTTTGCAGTGTTCGATAGTGTTCGATGTTCGCCAGTTCGAGGAGGCTGTTTAGATGGTCGCGCTTCAGGGAGCGGGACGATGTAATTAGATTGGATTTGTTCGTGATGTTGCTGCTTTTGGGAATTTGAGAGTTGCTGCTCTGGTCGTGGAGATGATTTGTAGTGGAAGTTGCGATTTTGAAGGCGCGATTGCTTGTAGACTTGTAGTAGTTGTAGTGGGGAAGATGTTTGTGGTCGGAGAGTTGCAGTGTGATTGGCAGTGGCAGTTGTGAAGTGGAGTGATATGTCTGAAGTGAACAGAGGGTGTTGGTCACTGCGGTCTATGTTTGTTGATAAGGTGATTGTTTGTGGTGGAATCACTGTGATGATGGTGTTCAGGTTATAGTGAATTAGGGAAGCGGTGGAATCGCGATTGTGAATTGTAGAGGATTTTGGGTTGTAGAGTTTTGGCAGTGGCTAGTGGTGAAATATTGCTAGGGGAAGTTAGTAAGTACTGTGGAGTTTCTGCTTGTAGCAATGCTTGTGGATGTAGATGGTTTGATCGCAAATAGATGACAGAGGAGGGCAGGATGATGAATATGTCTGGTCGGTGAAGGGAGCAAGTCGATGGTTGCTGCTGAGTGTTTGAATGAATCAGGAGTGTTCAGGGGTGTATGTTGAGGCCGTTCTTGAAGTTTGGGCTAGAGGAAGTTGATGTTTGTTTATTTAATGTGCAGTAGTGTGCAGGTTGCAGTGATTAGTGGTGTTAAGGAAATGATAATGGTGAGAGAATGAAGGAAGGGGGTGTGTGCTGTTGGTCAGAGAGGAAGGCTTGGGTGAATGAGTGAAAGGGTGAGGTGGTCTGGGTATGTGGTGTGAATTGTTGCAACGGTTGCAAATGCGATAGTGTAGCAATTTGATAGCAAATGTCAAATGTGTGGTATGTTAAACGGTGGAATGTGCAGAGTTGTTATATGTGGCTGATGGGTGGAAGCATGGAAGTATTCAGAGATGAATGGATGGGCGATAGATTTGGAAGGAGAAATGTATGCCGAGCTATAGAATGTTGAAGTTCGATGATGTTGGCGGTATTTGAGTTAGTTTTGAAGGAAATGGCAGATTGTAGTGGGATGTTGATGTCAAGTTGTTTTGTTGAGTCTGGTGGAGTTGATGGTAAGTATGGTTTGGAAGGGGATGTAGAAGAACAGATGTGAACAGAGAGGAAATGTTTTGCTGGGGAAATAAATTCAGTGGCAAGGCAAAAATGGAGACAGCAGCAGTTGCAATGAAGACAGAGGCGCAATAAGAAGTGACAATGGTTTGTTTTTTAGACACTGAGGGGTGGAAAGAACAGTTTTGTACAGAAGGAGAAGTTTGTACAAACAAAGCAAAATTGTAAAACGAAAATGACAATGAAAAAAAAAAATTAATATGGAAGTGCAAATAAAAAAAACAAATAGAAAAGGCAACAAGCAAACAAACGAACTGAAAACAAAAATCGAACAACAAACACACAATATTATTTTCTTTTTTAATTGCAAACGAACACACAAAATGAAATTACACAAAAATCAAAGAAAAATAATTCGAAGAATAGAAAATAAAAATCAAAGCAATTCTCCAGAAACGGTTTGTTCATCGGCGGAAATTCTATCGGTTTAGAAAACCGTCGAACAAATTTAAATTAAAAATAGCTGCATGCGCACGGTGTACGAATGTAGCACGTATGCGAGTACGGATCGATCCACAGGGAATTGATGATTTTAAAATTCTATTCAATCAAATTAAGACAAAGCCGATGGATTGTTAACCAACTAAAAGAAAGTAAAAACAAAATAAAACTAATGAGAATAAAAAGATGGGATTAAAGAACAATTTAGAGGCAAATCCCCTCTCATGATCGTATAAATCAACATAATGACATTTTGATCGTTTTTTGATCATTTGTGAGTTTAGTTTATGCATTTATCATAAGCATGACATAATTGTTTTATTAATTAACACACTTAAATCATCAAACTTTAATGCATCCTCTAACCCACTTACTAACTTCCATGAAAATGATATGAAATCAAAAGCAGAATCTATTTTAAGCAGGTTTATTAACTATTGAATTAGAAACATAAACTATCAAATTTTGATTCTAAATCCACTTCCATTACCATGATCATATGTAGATGAAGAGGTAATTAGTGATTCATATGACTAAGCAAAGCCTACTTTTTTTTAACAATATAAGCTATCAAACTCATTATTAAACACAAAACCACACAAACTACTACTTTCCATTAAGCACAAAAGAGATATAAAAGAAATTATTTTTCATCTACATGATTCAGGAGAGCTTCATTACTCATAAATTGAAGCGATTAACTTTTCATTTGTGTTATCATATCAACACAATTAGAAAGCAACATGAAATGAAAAAAACAACAAGAAGAGGAAAATGAAAGATAATGGAAAAGAGAACTGTTGTACTTGCATGAAAGTAAATCTACACTACAAACATAAGAAAAGAAGAAGCATGCAAATAAAAGAGAATTAACATTGCATAAAAGAAAGAAAAATTACATGAAATAAAATGACCAAGTAGCCATGGAAAAAGAAGAGAGAAGAGCTTTTTATTTTGAGCTTAAACTAAAACTAAGAGGAACTAAGAGAAGAGGAGGTTACATGAACATAATGGGTTATTCATACAAGCATGAAACCCTAATCCATAATTTGGGGAATACCCAAAATACCCTTGAGGTAGTGTGGAGCCCAAGTAATCATTAGCTTCTACTAATTATCATTTAAGTGTACATGAAGCCATTAATTCCATAAGCATGTGCATTAGCCTCTAATTTGTATATTAAGGTGGTGGGTAGGTGGGGTCCTCCATGATCTTCACTTGGAATTATTTCCATCTTTATTCCTTTGTATTTTTTTGTGCATGCATATCTTCTTCATGAAACATCTTGTAATTGAAATCAAATTCCTACAAAATAGTATGGAAATTTCTAATTAAATTTTCTCAAGTTAATTTATGCACAAAAATGACTATTTTGCCCTTGGATGTAGATGAATATGTGACAATTTGAAATTAATACGGGTTTTGGTTAAAACAAGTTAAAATACACTATATGATCATTTATTTGATTTAAATTGAATAAATATGGTGGTAAAAATATGCGCATTTACGTGCACATCAATAACCCTTCGAAATTAGCACTTTCGGAAACCTTCTTTTTGAAAGCATCATTGAAGATAACCCCTTCAAAACCTTTCGAAATCAAACCTTTCAAAATCAAACTTTTCAAAATCAAACCTTTTGAAAGCAAATCCTTTCGCAATCATTGAAAATTACCCCATCAAAAGCATTCTGAATCAACCCTTTCTCAACCAAACCTTTCGAAATCAATACCTTCCAAAATCAAAACCTTTCGCAATCATTGAAGATAACCCCTTCAAAACCTTTCGAAACCAAATCTTTCAAAATCAAAACCTTTTGCAATCATTGATGATAACCCCTTCAAAACCTTTTGAAATCATTCAAAAACAATGAAGTATTGATTTTTGGACCAACCCTTCGAAAGTATACTTCCGACCTTGTTAGAAGGTTAACCCTTCGGCTTGCCGAAAGGTATTAAGACACATTTTCAAAAAACATTTTAAAATAGTACTCTTGAAGGATTAAGCTTTCGAAGATCCCCTTCGAAACCCCTTCTTGAATATATAAAAATTTTACTCTCTTATAAATTGTTAGTCAAAGGATCCCCCTTCAACTAATTCGAAAACAATTATATTTCTATCCGAAAGCTCCGAAAGCAAAGGAAGCGGCCTCCCCATCCCTTCGCCCCTCTTCCCTTCGATACCATGCCTACCTTTCGACTTTAGCGGAAGGTAATGGTTTAACTTCCATCTAAAGCGTAAGGTACCTTTTAAATTCATCAAAAGGGTTAAAGTGGGCTGGTTGGAATCGAAGACAGAACTGGGCCCATTGAAGTGATGTTTTTGTCTTGTTTGTCTAATTTTGATTGGCTAAGGAACCTTCTTCTGTATTTTCAAATAGTAAAAAGTATACAAAAGTCAATCATTTTCTTAAAAAGTGTTCTTCTTTCCCCAAAGATTTCTCAAAAGCAATTTCCCTCTGGTTTTAAATAACTCGGAAGCCATTTTTCAATTAACCCTTAGGCTTAAATAATTTAATTACCTCAACAATTGATAAGGAAAAATTCTCAAAAATCATCAAAAATCTGGCAAATCATACACTTCAACATATTAAAATTTCAAAGCACATGAAGATCAAAATAACACAGAATTTGACCAAAATCAAATGAAAATGGTTGATTAGCCCATGAACATTTTAAAAGACCTATGTCTTATCCAAACAAAGGTTTAAATGGTTATATCCTAACCAAAATCACAATCATGAATCAGGTATAATTCCAAAACTTATCCAAACACAGAAAATTGAGATGATAACATGATTATTCATCTTGATTAATTGATTGGAGAATGAGATGATTTCCTAGCTTTAATTTCTTAGATTTTTCTTCAATTTGTGCTCTTTCCAGAGCTTTTAATGGCCGGATGAAAATATATTGGAGTTTAGAATGAGAAAAGTGGAAGTTTTTTAAGGTGGAGGAAAAGATGTATACAAAGAAATGTAGCCTCGTTTCCAAGTTTACCCCTTAGAAAATTCCTCCTTCTAAATTTAGTTAAGTCTTATTTTAGTTCATTCATTTAAACACGGCCATAGGATTTATTAATCTCATCTCCCTAATTATTCACATTATTCTATTTAATTTATCTAATTAAATATCCCAAATAATGTTAATTGAAATTTAGAGGCATTATAGTACGCTCCATTCATTTGCTGCTTGAACTGGAATTGAGTTCAAGAATGCTCCATTCATTCACTACTTGAACCAGAATTCAATTTAAGTACACTTCATTCATTCACTGCTTGAATTGGAATTGTGTTCAAGTATGCTCCATTCATTCGCTACTTGAGCGGGAATTACGTTCAAGTACGCTCCATTCGTTCACTGCTTGAATCGGAATTGTGTTCAAGTACGCTCTATTCCCTCGCTGTTTGAACCGGTATTGCATTCAAATACGCTCCAAATCATCGATGTTACCCCGTAACCTCAAATGTTTATCAAAATATTCTAAGTACCTACGTTACTTCGGCAACATCAGGAAATTTATCAATTGCAGGATCAACAAGAATCAATCCCCACCCCCCAATACTTAGCATTTCCCAGATATCGACAATGTGGAAGGAAAAGCCAATGGATTGAGCTATCCATAGGTCTCTAGAGATAGAAATTAATATGCAGATAGAACCTCTATATCAAGCTTAGAGAGAATCAACTTCAATCGAGGTACATGGTTTTAGAATTAAGCATTCAAAACGTAAATTCTTAAAGACATGAGCTATCATATAACGCAGACAAGAGGCAATCAGAGAGCTGGCCAGAGTAGTCAATCTCATATCAAGTATTTAGATCAGGCACTTAGAGTAAACGGTCCTTTGAAATGAGGGGCACACATACACATTTGGTCACAATGAATGAAACCACACCAATGGTCAATTACGCCAAACAGAGATTTTTGGAAATCACCATAGAGCTAAGCAATATAGTACACTAAATATATGTGGAATTGGAAGGAAAATTGGTCTAGCCTCCTAGGCACTAACGTTTCCCAAGCAACATCACGAAATCTAGGCCGTTATATCGACAAGTGAATCAAACTCCTTAGAATTCGGCGTCGCTCAGAGATAGGCGATACTTGGAAGAACTTATCATCATCCTAAGATACGCGACAATGAAAGGAACTTCCAGAATCAAATCTTCGATGCACCAGTTTCTGCAGACAAAACCAGGTGCTCAACCAAGTTCTCGAACCCCAACTTGCAAGAATCCAACATAGCTCGAATACCACCAACATCTGGGGAAAAACTTGTCTTTCAAAATCTGACACTGCTTGGAGATTAGTGATGTGAAGAAGGATAACGCCCAACCATCGTAGATTCATTACGGCTTGGATTTTAAGCACGATTTGAATATACAACCATGTAGAGATAGATCAGATACCTCGACTACTTGCGAAAATGTAGTAGTTGTCAAAAGATAGATGATAGGAAGGAGAGAATGCCTAGAATCGAGTAGCTAAACCATCAATTCCCAAATATTTGGGCTACCAAATAAGGTGGATATCCGCAACAACTTCAACAGCCCAGTAGAGTATGTATGTTCTAGAACAAGCAAGGTCAATTATCATAGATTCAAGACAAGCACCGCTGAACTCTCCCGATCCATGATCATGATGGGAAGAGTGTAGTGATAATAGGGGCAACACGATGACTTTTCCCATATCATCTAATTTTCTATAAGTGCTTGAAATTTAGCACTTGGGAATAATGGGTTTCGCAAATGGAAGTCGATTGTAGCAAAAATCAATCTGAGGAAATTTAACCATACACAAATAAGAATAACCATAGAATTGGTTTAGCAACGGTCTTGTACCGCCAAAGGGAGTACTTGATAGTTATAAACAAAACTAAGTAATGGAAACGTTGAGATACTCAGAAAACTTCCTACTTCTGAAGTATCGTTGTTGCCCCAGCAATGTCGAAAAACATTTTACTTCTTAGATACCGGTGTTTCCCCGGCAACGCTGAGAAACTTTTCATTTCCTATGCACCGGTGTTGCCCTGGCAACACTAGGAAACTATCTAATTCTCTAAATACCAATGTTGTAACAACAATGCTGAGAAAACTTCAAACATTAGGGTCGACGAGAAACACTCACAGCAGTAAACGACCGATGCGCTTAGTTTCGTAGATAGTGGTTGGTGCTCAACTAAGTTTCTACCCTTGTCTTTTGAAAATTACTATTGCTCGAATATAGACAGCAATGGGAAGACATAATCATTTAATGACCAATTGGACGGTCCGACTCTTCATTTTAGAAATCAGTCGTTGCCCGAAGATAAGGCAGCATCGAAGGGAAATCTCGAGGATCGAGGCGCTCATATGCTAGTTTCTAAGGGTAGAAGATGATGCACAACTGATATTCCAATATTCAACTTAGAAAGAATTTTGATGCAGCCCAAGGACAGGTAGCCTCGAGAAAATACTGTTTGAAACCAAGCACCTAAATCATCAGCTCTCGGAGATACGTAGTGACATATGAACGTAACTTCTGTGATGACATTAGCAATCAAGCAAGGCACGAATATAGTTTCGCAAAATAGAACATTCTAAAAACAAATTTCCATTGAAAAAAATAAAGCTCTTAGCATGAAAGAGTTCGTCATTGCTCGAAGATTCATGGCATCAAGGAAAAATCCATAGAATTGAGTTATTCGTGCGGAAGTTTTCGGAGATAGAAACAAACTGATGCATGATCAGGATCTCGACACTGAGCTTGGAAGATTTTATGATGACAAAAGATGGTGGTGTTGCGTCCTTCCAATATACATGCAAAATGACATTGGCCGATGATGTCAACTTGGAAGAATTTGTTTGCAGTTAAGAAAATCTAGTCTCCCAAAAATGTATGGACTTAGTTTTTTGAGAGATCAGCCCTATGGACTGTGGCATATATACCTACACTTGACCGAATGAACTCGACCGAACCTATATAGGAACAACCACGAAATTTACTAAACCATGCAAAATCACAGCTCTAGATAAAGATAAATAATGAAATATGCTACCCTTGCAATAGACTACTAGTGGCAAAGCGGAAGCGACAAAAGAGGTAAATGGATAAGTGGAAGCATTGGACCCAAAATTCTCGACACCGAGAGGAATCTCTTAGTGCCAAAAGGATCAAAATTGAATCATTGATGCTCCGGTTTCTGGAGATAGAGACTAACATAACTAGAATTTTAGCCACAATCTATGAGAATCCGTCGTCGCCTGAAGATTATCAATGTCAAAAAGGTGTAAGCACCAGTGTTTAGGAATTTTACTGTTCCTTGAAAATGGGTAAATTTAAGGACGATAATCGAAATCGAATAATCCGTGCGCTAGTTTCCAAAGATTCAAACTATGCCTAGTTAAACTTCAACGGCAGTGCTGGCGATTAAGCAGGACATGTTTGGTAGATGATAGCCATGGATAATTGAAAAAAAGTACCATTGGACTTTTTCCTAATCCAAAACAGGGATTGGGGAAGCCCAATAGACAGGGGAAGTTGAATGATTTTCCTAATAACATCTAGCTACTACTGGCACCCAGAGTTAGACATTTAGACCTTCCATAAGCAAGATTCAGTTCTTGGCAATGATCATACAAGGAAATGAACATTCCATCTACTTTCTAAGATAGTTAAGAGCAGCATGAAAATGGGGTTATCCACGACTAGCAATTAGCCGAAAGGAACATGACCAAGCACGTGGAGGAATGAATATAGAGTTGTTTAAATGACATCCCAATGTCACCAAGCAAAGAACTTTGGCAACAAAATGCAAGGCCAAATAAAGGAACATAACCAAAGAAGTTGCTGAGATTTTGTTTATCCCACATAATTATGGGATATGGAGACTATTCCTATGTTAACACAACTAAAAAGAAGACCGAGAGGCCAACAAGCTTCGAGGAATCACCGCTTTCTCCTCCCACTTCATCCAAGGCTGTTAAGGCCATGTACTCATTTACAAGAGGAGGCGGGTTTAGCGACAGCTCTATAAGAGCAACCTACCTTGTGATTCAGCTGTAATCAATCATCCTGATATGACAGGAATAAAAGGCGAAGCCTACGCTGCAAAGGATCCAACATCTGGAGGAATGGAAGTTCCTTCGCCAAACTAAAGACAGGATGACCTAAAAGACATTCTAAATAATAAAACATAGCATTCAACGCTGTCAGATAAGTTTTATTTTGAATAATATACATGTATGACCAATGCCCGGAATCCAAGGGAAGTAAACGTATGTTGACCAGTTGGGCTCCGAGCATTGACGGGGTCAAGTGCAGTGTGTTATCTATGCAAAGCGAGTCCAGTATCCCGAGCACCATGACGGACCATCCTTTGTAGATATCTCACTCATGCTAGAACAACTAGTCATATTATACTTTAAAATTATCTTTCCAAGGAATTACTAGTTATCGATGAGAAATCGATAACGGAGCGTCTGTCTGAAGCGATGTAGGAAACTTTTCTTTTTAGGATCACTAGAAGTACAGATACAGAACAGGTGATATGATGGGATCATCCACTATATGCGATCTTGGAATAATTTTCACATTAGAATTCATACAGCAATAGGAACTTTAGCTAAGTTCTCAAAAAGAGATAGTTGAAGACGGGTGGCAAGAATTGACTTCGAAACGGTGTACATTTATCTGAGGTAAAACTTAGCTTCACTACATGCTGAGTGCAATCAAAAATTCGACCATCTCCCTTCGAAATTGCCAGTATCTAGGAATCATTGCTAGGAGTTTCTATACAAAATTAAAGCACTATGTAATTTCTGGGTTGTTGATAGCATCGCCAATGTAGATAATTGGAATTCTAATTAAAACCAAAACAAACGGTTAAAGGACAATCAACTAAGTTAAAAAACAACGTTTCATGATGACATCGTAGCGATCAACTAGAATTCATAGGATAGTTATCTAGGACTTGTCTCATTCCAGATCATACTTTGTTTATAAAGAAAGCATACTCTTGAGGGAAAACGCTAATTGGGTTTTTAACCAAGAAGAAATCGTTAGGAGCTAGAATGCCGAAACGAAGACGAAACGACTTGACATCTTTGTGGCATACTTATTTAGGCTAAAGAAATGACCTGGAGGAATTTCAACATGAATGGAGTAAAGGTAGAAAGTCAGTACAGACTTCACCATGTCGATGACGACTTCACATGCTTTATCCTCTAACCCTCAAACTCTGTAGAGGCTCTACTCTACCTATTTCATGCATGCTCAAGCAATATCAAAGGATTCTGACAATTGAATATTATGATTGAAGAGCCAGCAATCAGAATGGCAGAATAAACCAAGTGATGAAGGAACCATTATCAACAACAACCAATTTGCTAAACCAACTACATAGAACATCTCAAAACCAAGTAGAATGAAGAGTGCGAGTGGATTTGACCCATATAGGTTGAATCATAGAAGTCGGCACCGACATAAAGAGGTCGGTACCAACTGCTAGTGTTAACTCAGATGGGTCCGTGATTTTCCTCACTCTTTTTGGCCTACTTCTGACTCTTCTACAACTCTTTATTTGGCCCAATGGGACTGCTATCTCTATGATACAAACAATAGTGAAACCAAGAGAGAGGCGGAATTCTACTAACACTACACAAAATCTTCATATATTCTCCAACATCTCTCTACTCAATAGTCATCAAGGTAGTTCCTATGGGTCATTCTAGGACTTAGAATTGGTCTAACGCCTATACTTGTCACTTTTTCAATCTCAAACACCTTATAATCATATACAATATTATTCAAAGCTCTAATGTGAACGTAGGCTTAGTTAACAGATGAACCTCTATAAAATTCTTTATGTTTATTTAATTTTCTGTTATTTTTCTATTATATTTGCTCTGTTCTAGGAAGGCTGGTGCTTTCATATCATACTCCATGGTATTGGTCCATTTTTTAGGTTAACAACTAAATTGCATATATTCTCATTCTAAGTGAACAATATGTATAGTTTAAACTAGTAAACAATGGTGGTCGTGTTGTGGATTGTCCTTCAGCAAATATTGCAATTATGTTATCTGTATTAAAAAATCACAAACTTTATTAAGGTCAATGATAACTTTGCTTTACTACCAAATGAAAGTGAGTAGGACCTATAGTGATATGGAAATATGTATTTATGTATATATATAATGAAATATATATTGAAAAATATTCGTAGAAAATAAAAGGATAAAATCAAATCGGGATTTTATATTGGTTCAGACCTCATGTCCTACATCCATTCCCTAAGCTCCACTTAGGAATTTCTTAATAACGACTCTCACTTCACCCGAATCAACAGGTTTACAAACACTGCCTAATTAACCAATTATGACTTCCACTAATTTCATAGTAATAGCTTTAATCACAACTTTGATGTGTTCTCAATAACACAAATAAGCAAAACTTTAGTACCCTTTCTATAATATTTCTTGATGATTGAGAATTGTATACGCAACGTTATAGGAAGCAAATGTGAAGAATTTAACTTCTTTAGGAATCAGAGAGCAATAGATAGAATATAGATTTTATAACTAGAACTTAATGATCGCAATCAATGGAGTTAGACTATGTCTATAGAGTTTGAAGAGGTTTGCTGAAAGCCGATGATCATTCAGGAAGACACAACTTTGTATTGAAAGATGCTCCTCTTCATAAAATAGGCGTGTTTTCAAATATAAACGTTTTATTTATTTTGGACGTTTGAATTATAGAGCCAGACGTCTGACTCATTTATATAAAAATTCTTTTGAAGGAGTTAAGATGTCTAAGTCTCTGAATTAGATGTTTAAATGTTTTCCAAAATGGAAGATGTTTATTTTGAACCTTATTTAGACGTTTGATCTAGAGGTAAGATGTTTGATCTAGAGGTAAGACGTTCGATAAGAGTTTATATAAAAATAGGATTTCAAAGGGTCATACATTTAATATATTTAACCAGATGTCTGAAACCCTATTCAAACATCTGACTTGGTTCATAAGATAAAAGCATACAGTGCTTTAGACATTTGAAAAATTGATCTAGATGTTTGAATCTATATAGGGTTCAACCTACGATATTCTAGGCCAAAAATGAATTTCTCAAATGTTTGGATTTTATAGTCAGGCGTCTGGTCTAGTAAAAATAAAATTTTTATATACTCAGAGGTCTAGATTTTATACTCATACGTCTGATTCTGTTAATTTCTGAGAGAAAATTTGCTGCTTTTATGGATGATGAATTATAGAAAATATTATTCTATCGTGCTTGAGTGTGTGTAATCATCAAATGGTATTGTACATAAGTTTCTAAACTCACAATGATAACATTACATTGACAATACGATCTTCACTCTTTGAATTCCTCAGCATATCGTCTTCTTTGTTGTCTTTTTGTCGAATATTTCCTGTATATATATATAACATTGTGCGATATATATGTAGTTGTATCATTAAAATTTTAAAACAACAAGAATCAAAAATAAATACTATTATTTAATTCATAGTTTTATATATAAATAAAATGTATGTATATATAAGCTTAATAATAATATAAAATTCTGTAAAATTTTATATAGTATAAAATACACCTCATAGTTTCAAAAATGATTCTTAATTTTATTTATTTATTATATAAAGTTTTAATTAATCATAAGTTTTTAATTATTAAGTTATTCAAAACCTGAAACTAAACTAACAAAAAAATTCTCTAGCCAAAAGCAGCAGTAATATACATATATAATTTTAAATATATATACATATATATATATCTACTACTAATAAATAAAATTCGTTAAACTAATTTACTCGATGGCTTTTTGAAATTCCAAAAATACCATTGCTTTCCGTTTACATATTTGTGCTCAAACAAAATATTGACGTATACAATAACACAAACAACCTATGTGCAAAGCATGTGCCCATACTAGTATATATAATTATAATTAGTTTTATGTTTATATGTAAATATTAATTGAATATGTATAAATAAAAAATATTTAAGTTCACGCATACACATATGTCAAACGATATATCTGTTGGACTACATCTATGCATGGGCATGTCAAACCATTTACACTATCATGTTGCATGTGCACGCATACACACAAATCAGTATATGGTACACATATATAAAGTATAATACAAATAATGTAAAATGAAAATTTATTTATAAAGTTAAATAAAATATTGATTTTATTTAATAGCAAATTTAGAAATGTTCTAAATAAGTTAGACTACATAGGCCTACTAATAATGAAAAAAAATTGAAATTTACCGAATTCCTCCATTGTGAGCTAGCCTAATTCCATAATTGTAACAAAGCTAGATAGCATGTGTGGTCTAAATTAGCAGTATTAGGGCCAACTTATTAAAGCATATCCATAAAGCGGCCTAGAAAAATAGTATCTAAGATTGAGTTTGGTTAATCAAGTACTCTGCTCTACCTTACTACTAGCCTAGACTGAAAGGATGAGTTAAGCCCAAAGGTTATCCCCAATATAAATGCCCAAACTTATTTGGGCCCTAGGCTAATTTTCAAAATTGTTTTGAAACTAAAACTAATCTTAAATTTAAAATAAGAAAAATATTATAAATGTTATAATATAGATTTTCAAATTATTTCGATAATTAAAATAGAAGTTTAAATTTAAAAGTTAAATTTAAAATAAAACACATATTATAAAATTTATAATATAATTTTGCAAAATGTTTGAAAATGGTATAAAATTAATTTTGAAAATATTATTTATTAAACAGATTAATAAAGCAAATAAATTAATTAAATAAGTTAATTAATTAAATATATATGCACCTATAATATATATATAATGATATATTTTACGTTGACTTAAATTATTTAAGATAATATGAGTATATATGAGTTTTCAAAAGAATTTTAGAAATTAATAAAATTTAACTAAAATTGTTTAATTAAATAAATTAAAATGCATATTATATATACAAGAAACATGTGTATTGCTATAAATGTTATAGTATATGTATTTAATATAATATGTAATAACTGAATAATATAATAACTAATTAAAGTGTTAATTAGTTAAATTAATTAAATAAGATTTATTTAAATAATGTTATACACAATTTTATATAAGTTAACTAAAGTATTAAATTTATATAATAATAAAACTTATATAATATAAATGTATAAACTAAAGGTAGAACGTTAAAGAAACCTTAAATAGACTAATGGAATAAATACATACGTAAAAGTATATACATCATGAATTCCGATGTATCCGACACTTGAATCACAAGGGCATTTCATAAGAAATATATAATTCCATCAGTCGATATCACTTAATTAAATAGGTTGAAGATTATGAATTTTTAAAATAAGTGTTTTCCTCTACCAATTATATATTAATAAATTACCTGCAAATCTATTGTTGTTGAGCAAACATAAGCTAGAGATGTTATGTGTAGTATTATTAATATATTGAGTAAATGAGGTAAGATAACTATATGTATTTATTGAAAAAACTGATGGTACATATACTAGACTTAGGCCGTCGCAAAATGGTAAGTATGAGTGGACAATTTCTTTCAATTTGTAAGCCAACTCAAGATCGAAATGATATTAGGACAAGGAATCATGCTTTAGGAGTTGTATATGATACAAATGATAAGGAGTTATTCATCGTTTGTAGGGCGTTCACTTATTGAGAAAATTCAAGGTCAAAATCCCAAGATAGACAAGTCCTAACACCCACTATAAAGTCAAAAGACTTCCATGTTTTGTAGGGTTTGGAGAAACATAAAAGTATATTAAGAGCCTTATTGAAAAAAATAAAATGGTAATATTTAACCATTCTATATTGTAAGATCATTTGCTATATAAAAATATAATAATCTATATTGATAAATTTATGCAATTGATATAATTGAGAAATGTTTATTAAATAAAATATACAAATGAACTGAATTAATATTGACATATAGAATTATAAAATATACTTACTAATAAATTTTTGCATGCTGACCCATCCAAGTGCCTAGTTATATGGCCACTAAATACATTCGTAACTTGGTCACTTACAAGTTTCTTTTATAAGACGGTATATTGTCTTAGTGAGTTTCGAACTCTAAAAAAAATACAAGAATATGCATATTTGATTCATCTATGATCACATATAAATGTTATATAGTGAATGGCTACAATTTGTAAAGTACGTAACGTTGATTAAATTAGTTTATTGAAATAAACAAGTAAACTATAGTGTAAATCTATATTCAATATGATTGATTACAAAAATGATCTTGTTGAGTTAAATGTAACACATGACCAAAGGCTACAAAATAGATCTAAGAACTAAATCACTGAGATATAAGTTTGATCAGTTTACGTAAGGTGCAATTTATTTGATATCCTTAAAAGTGAAGGATGACAAAATGCACTTTTGCAAAGAGTTCGTTATGATATTGTAGTAAGTATTTCCTTTGAATGGTTTGATTGTTTAGAAAAGATCGAACATATAAGAATGGATGTGACCTAATGCACAGTTGAGATGAAGGAAGTGAGTGGTCACTTTTGCTTCATAAATAAACATCGAAAATGGGAATTTTAAATAAATAATAAATACCTAACACTTGAAAGAGAAATATGATTTCTATTCTGTAATTTCACATTGAAAACAATTTTCTATGGTATTTATTTCTTTGAATTTAAGATACTTGATCTGAAAATTCTCGATTGTAAACCGGTTACAGTAAATGAAATAAATAGCTTACGTTAAATGTTTGAATGGAGCTTTGTATTTCATATGCTATTATACTAATGATGGAAATAGTGGGAGTATACCATATAGTAATTATTGGTCGCATCAAGTTAAAAACATTATTTTTCTAAAACGTACCAAACATCATTTATGAAATAATAACTGTTTTAGTGCTCATTCAAAAGTGACAGTTTTATTTCAATACAAATATTTTAAATATGTTCATTATAAAAATTATTTTGTAATTATGGACTAAGCCATACTTTCCAGAAATAATTTTTGATTATATGATTATGAATCATATGTACTAGTAAATTGTATCTCAGGCAGGACAAAACACTCATTCAGTGGGAGTATCATAAGAGTTGATGAACTCTATAGATCAATACATATAAACGTATACAATCGAAATTCTATTGATTCCAAACTGGTTCTAGTTACTTCGTTATATTCGATGATGAGTTAGTATATACATGAATATGTGAATTTGATACACAAGTAGTATGTCTATGATAAACTCATAGAATATAAAATGAAACTAAATAAAATAACATGTAATAGAAAATAAAATGATTTGATTTAATCGAATAGGTAAGTATATTGGAAATAGTTTTGAACATTCCTAAAATGAATAAAGATTCAATCTCAAAAGTCACTCATCCTATGATACATAGTGAAGTATCGATATGGAGTAATACGTATAAATGTAACAATCAAAAGTCTATTAATTCTAAAATGGTTCTAGGTACTTTGTTGTATTCACCGATGAGTTATCATAGACATGTATATATGAATTTGATACACATGTAGTATGTCTATGATAAACTCATAGAATATAAAATGAAATTAAATAAAATAACGTGTAATACAAAATAAAGTGATTCGATTTAATTGAATATGTCAGTATATTGGAAAGAGTTCTGAACATTCCTAAAATGAATAAAGATTCAATCTGAACAGTCACTCCTTCCTATGACACATAATTATGTATGGATATGGTGTAATTGGACTTTGTTGGACAACGTACATTTAGTTACTAGTGAAGTTGATTTAACTTCTTTCTATAAGGTCATGTACTTAACAGTTAACACAAGGTTAAAATTAATTTCATCTAAATAATAGTTTATAAAATTATATAAGATAAAGGTTTATAAGAAACCCCAACATATCTTAGGTTATGGAGTTACAGGTTGTGCGAGTCAAAAAATAGCACGTAATAGTCATTCGTGAGCTTTCTTGTATGAGTCACCCCAAATGGAGTTTGGGAACGACTTTCATTGGATGACTAATTTATTTTCTAAAATAAGTATTTTAAACTTAAACGAAATCAGTTTTACATATAAGGTAATTGATTAAGTATTTTTAAATACTTATTCTGTTGCATTGAGAAACAACTATTGTTTGAAGAAATACCAACTTCATAGCGAAGAAATTTACTTTAAAAATTATTGGTAGTAAAATAGATTTGGATAAGATCCAAAGATAGAAATAATAACGCGGGATAAATTGAAATAAACTAAACCTAAACGAATATAACACGTGAAAACGTCTAATAAATATTCTTGCATATTAAACAGAAACTACAAGTTTCTTATCAAAGTCGAGTACAGATAATCCTTAAGGGTCAATTAAGCATTGACTCTATGATACGATATGATACAAAAATAAAAAATGTTTGCTAAATACAGTATCCAATATGATTTTGATAGTTATATTTGAAGGGATATGATCTATCGATCGCGAATGAGTTTTCAACAGAATAAGTAATGTAGTTGGAATCCAATGAACAATGTCAACAAAAAATACATTATAAATTACAATTATTGAAATTAGCGTATTTGTAACACCCTATAAAATTTCATAAGAAACTAAGTAACTAATATAAGGTTAAAAATGGAAATTTTGTAAATATTGGAATTTGACCAAGGGAGTTGCACCATTGCATCTGTGGCAATTTCTGATCAATTTCCATGTATAGTATGATTTATGGAATTTTTTAGTAGTAATCCTTTTTGAAAGGATAGTTCTAATAAAATAAAATATAGAAAGGAATGTTATGATTTAGAAATTAATAATTAGAAATACGAAACACATAGATAACATAATTTATAATGGTATTCATATTAATTATAAACATCATAGTAATTATAGGACTAGGATTACATATTTAATGGGCAAAAAATTTGTAGTTAATAGAGAATAAAAAGGAAATTAGATAAGGGACTGATTAAGGAAATATAGTATGGTATTTATTGAAGGATTGGATACTCATAATAAGTAGATTTTAAATTGGTAAAAGGATTTTAAGTGATTAAATAAGGGTTGATTAGAGACTGTCGATTTTGACATTATGGACCAGTTATTATGGGTAACAGATAATTATTAGAACTAAGAAGAAAAATTTAGAAAGGTAGGTAATGGTAAAATGAAATTCTAGGTGTTGGGTGGATTCTCACCACCGGTCCAGCCCTAACCGAACCACTTACCTTCCGAACCAGGCACCCTCCACCGGTTCAGCACTCCACTGCTTGCCGAGCCGAATCAAACCATTCGGCGTCAATCCCTTCAACCTCTCCACCACCGGATGAACCACTGCCGGTCCGAACCAACTCCATGTACCCGCTTGCCGAACCAACATATTCCACCTACCACCAAACCAAACTAGCCTCCTATCTACCGAACAAGTCGCCTCCAACCTACCACCGGACCAAACCACGCCCTCACCATCGAATCAAACCAACATTGCCTCTACCGGACCAAGGTAAAGACCAAGGCATTCCGAACCAACTCGGCCAGGCCAACTTGCATCGGCCCAGGCCATCCAGCGGCTACATACATCCAAGACCCCTACCCCCAGCATCACTCTATAAATAGAGGGGTAGGGGTACAACAATGGCAGACAAGTTTGAGAGCTCAAGCACGGAAGGAACTTTCAAACAACTTTCAGCTACTTGTAATCAAAGCTTTGTACTTTTAATCTGAATAGAAAAGGAGAATAACATATAAAGTGGACGTAGGCACGTTCTGGCCGAACCACTATAAATCTGTGTGTCTTTTACAGTCTAGTCCATCTATTTCGTATATTTGCATAAATCACCCAAACCATCCAGATCAACATATAATCAACTAAATCATACAACTAGGAGGTGTTTGCCCAATTTTTATGCAAACATTTTTGGTGCTTTCACTGGGAACGGAGCTCGAAGCTTCAGCTTCTCCCACTCAACCCTTTTTCTATCTACATCGACCACTGCTTGGAAAAAATGCCTCCCGGACGGAAGAAAGATGCTAACAAAGGAAAGAACATTGCAACTAGTAGTATCCCAGATCTAGTAATAAGAGGTCAAGACAATCGAACGGTTCCAATAGCAAACGAAAATCAAGCAAATCCAACAGCCCCCGCTATGGAACAACCAATTACAAGGGCGGATCTGGACAAGGTTGTGGCTGAAGTAACTAACCGCTTCGCATCTCAACAAGAAGCCTTGGTGGACCAACTTATGTCACGCTTAAGGGATGCTGAAGAATCCAACCGCAACACTGAATCGTGGGGTGAGTCCCGGTCTGGAGGATCTGGGAGGCGACAAAGG
This sequence comes from Allium cepa, assembly GCA_030765085.1. Classification (NCBI taxonomy): domain Eukaryota; kingdom Viridiplantae; phylum Streptophyta; class Magnoliopsida; order Asparagales; family Amaryllidaceae; genus Allium; species Allium cepa. Next base: position 381,646,788 of record CM060932.1, read on the forward strand.
TCTTTCTTCTTCGAAGAGGCTAACAACAGAAACAGCCATGGTAGGAGCCGAGCCCGGACTCAGCCCGAATTCCGACCCAAGGAAACACTTCGAACCGAACCCGACGGGGAGGTGCCAGGCACGCGTCGGATGTGGCTGAGCCTGTCATGCTACCTAACCATGAAAACACCAGTAGACGGGGTCGAGCTGGAGTCCGGCCCGAAGTTGGACCCGAGGAAGTGCTGAGAACAGAACCCAGCAGGTGAAGATCAAGGCAAGGGCCAACTGTGGCTGACCCCAGCATGCCCCCAGAAGACCAGAGGCAGCCATTGGAGAATGTTAGGAGGGACAGACGATGCCATCCCTACAAGCCGTCTGGACAAAATCAGTCCCGCAGGGAAGAGCCAAACTCATTTCTATCCGCTCCAAGTTCTGATGAAAGGATGGCGCGATTGTTCAGAAAATGCGTCCAACGGGAGCAAATGGATCAGGGAATAGGCGCTAGGGTAACCAGCCCCTTCACCCGCAATATCGAAACCGCCATCACCCCCCGGGAATGGAAAATGCCAACGATGGAACCTTACAAGGGAACCTCTGACCCCATAGTACACTTACAGAGATACACCCAGCATATGCTCATGAGCGGAGCAACGGAGGGAGTATTGTGCAAATGCTTCCCACTATTCTTGGCAGATCTAGCTACCTCCTGGTTCTGCCACCTACCCCAAGGGTCCATCAGCTCATGCGAATTGTTGAAAGAAAAGTTCATCAGCCAGTTCCACATCCATGTGGAACAACCCAATGACGCTTACTCCTTATCTAATATCAAACGGAAGCCCGGAGAGACAGTGCAACAATATCTAACCCGATTCAACGCCGCAGCGGCCGCAGTCCAAGATGCCGATGAGAAACTTATCCTAATGGCCCTCTGCAGTGGTGTACATCCGGATACTAAATTTGCTAGAAGACTAACCAAGGAAAAACCAGCTACTTTACCTGATTTCTTCCATGAAGCTGGAAAGTATATGAGACTTGAAGACGCTGCCACTGAGAGGCAGTCAGGGCAACAGGCTAAGACAGCTCCGGACAAGGTTCCCGCTGCAGCAAAGGATGTTCGGAGAAGTGACTCTAGAAACAGTGCTGGGGGCAAGAAGGGAGAAAAGCGCTCATACCGACCAGGACCAAGATTTGACTCCTACACTCCTTTGAATGAAACAATCGAAAACATCTTCCTAGCCACTCAAGACGAAATTAGATACAAGCGCCCCCCCAACAAGAAGGAGTCAGATAACGCACTCAAGTCTGGAAAGTTCTGCCGCTTCCACGAATCCCACGGACATGACACCAATGAATGCCACCATCTCCGGGACTTGATTGAAGAACACATTAGAAGGAGGAGACTGGAACGCTATGTAAAAAGCCAGAACAGGACTCCAGCTCCCGCCAATGAAAACCCAGGGTTATCCCTCCCAGAAGGAGGCGGAAGAAATCGCAACACCAGCGGCTCTAGTCAAGAAAAGATAGTGGTCCATACCGTATCAGGAGGACCACACATCGCCGACAGAAGCTGGGCGGAGATGGAAAGATACGGTAAGTCACTTAGAAATGATGAAGGCTACGTTAACTCTGTTATGGAAGAACGCCACCCGAAACGGAAAGAGAATGACGACATCACATTCAGTAGGCGTGATCTAGAGGGAAGGCAGTACCCACACATGGATCCTATGGTCATCTCTGCCTGGTTCGGTCCGGCCAAAGTTTTCCGAATTTTAGTAGACACTGGAAGCTCGGTAAATATCCTATTCAAGCATGCTTTCGACAAAATGAAGCTGTCAATGAAGGATGTGTCTCCCTGCAACAAACCACTGCATGGTTTCACTGGAGATGCGAAGATGCCCCTCGGGCAACTGGACCTTTTTGTTGAAATAGGAAGTCATCCCCGCTCCGTTGTGCAAAAACAAACATTTGTGCCAATAGAGAGCCACTTGGCCTATAACGCCTTTTTAGGAAGACCAGCCTTGTCTGACTTCCAAATTTCCTAGCCCCATGGTGCCTGAAAATGAAATTCCCAACAGATAACGGAGTAGGAGAAATAGAGGGAGATCAAGACGCCGCTCGAGATTGCTATGTAACTGAGCTTCGCAATAACCGCAGGAAGGATAAAGGAAAGGATGCAGAGACTTCTCTCTGCAAGAAAAGCTTGGAAGCATAACAATTAAAGAAATCCCTTCCTCTTCGATATGCCAACGATCCTTTCAACGAATTAGACCCCACGGACAAAGAGGAGGAGGCCACCACCGAGCCTGCAGAGGCTATGGAATTTGTATCTGTAGACAAACACGACCCAAGTAGACTGCTAAGAGTTGGGTCTCAGTTAAGAGCAGAGTTGAAAGATCAACTCGTCGATTTTCTTCGCCACAACATGGATGCATTTGCATGGACGCACGCCGACATGACAGGAATCTCTCCAGACGTAGCATGCCACATACTGAACATCGATCCCACCAAGGTGCCAGTGAAGCAGAAAAAGAGGAGCATGGGGGAAGAACGATCGGCAGCCCTCAAGGAAGAAGTAAAGAACTTACTTGCCAATGACTTCATACGAGAAGCCATCTACCCAGAATGGATCGCCAACCCGGTACTGGTAAAGAAAGCTAATGGGAAGTGGCGAACATGCATCGATTTCTCCAACTTAAATGACGCTTGCCCGAAAGACTGCTTCTCACTCCCCCGAATCGATCAACTCGTGGACAGTACAGCCGGACACGAACTCTTATCCTTTATGGACGCATACTCAGGATACAACCAGATCCCTATGCACGCCCCCGATCAAGACCACATCAGCTTCATCACTGACCGGGGATTGTACTGCTACAAAGTAATGCCTTTTGGACTTAAAAACGCCGGAGCTACTTATCAGCGCCTTGTCAACAAGATGTTTGCGAAATTAATAGGGCGAACTATGGAAGTTTATGTGGATGACATGCTGGTAGAATCAAGAAAAGCCAACGATCATACAAACCACCTGAACGAGATGTTTCAAGTACTTCGCCAATATGGAATGAAACTGAATCCTCTAAAGTGCTCCTTCGGAGTATCGTCGGGAAAGTTCTTGGGATTCATCGTCCATGCTAGGGGGATTGAAGCGAACCCCGAACAAATCCGGGCTTTGCAAGATATCAAGATACCATCCACTCGAAGAGAGATGCAAAGCCTAAACGGGAAGGTGGCTGCCCTAAGCAGGTTCATCTCTAAAGCAACCGACAAATGCATCCCTTTCTTCGAAGCTCTTAAGAAAGACAAAGGAAAGTTCGAATGGACTGCCGAATGCTCGACAGCCTTCCTTAACTTAATCGAACACATCCAAAGACCACCAGTACTCTCAACTCCAAATGAAGGCGAGGAACTATACTTATACCTTACTGTATCATCCCATGCTTTAAGCGCCGCTTTGGTGAGGGAGGAAAACCACGCACAGCGACCCGTATATTTTGTAAGCAAGAGATTCACAGGGGCAGAAGCCAGATACCCTAAACTTGAAAAGCTAACATACTGTTTGCTAATCACGTCACGGAAACTGGTACATTATTTCCAATCTCATTCCATCAGAGTTTTAACTGATCAACCGCTAAGGCAAGTACTCCATCGCCCCGACACTTCTGGGCGACTACTTAAATGGTGCATTGAACTGAGTCAATATGATATCACCTACCATCCTCGCACCGCTATCAAGGGGCAAGCCATAGCTGATTTCATTGTCGAATTCACCACTAACGAAGGTAAGGAGCCATCTAGAATAGCAGAAGACATCAAGTGGAATCTCTTCGTAGATAGAGCATCAAATGAACAAGGCTCGGGGGCAGGTGTTGTGATCATCACCCCCAGGGGAAGAAAGCTACACTACGCCCTAAGGCTGGAATTCGCTGCCACCAACAATGACGCAGAATACGAAGCAGTGATAGCCGGATTATAACTTGCCCTGGAGATTGGAGTCGGTTCTTTATGTCTCCATAGTGATTCTCAACTTATTGTAAATCAAATACTGGGAGAATTCCAGACTCGAGGAGAACGACTCACAGCATATCTAAAGAAGACCAAGCTGCTGCTCAATCAATTGGATCACTATTTAATCAAACACATTCCTCGAGAAGAGAATCAGGAGGCCGACGAACTGGCAAAGCAAGCTAGCATGAAGGCCGACACTACTTCCCGAACAATAACCATCTCAAAGCAACTGTCCCCGAGCTACGAGCTAATGAATATGATAGCTGCAATTGAAGAAGAAGCCTGGATGACTCCTATCCGAAAATATTTAAAAGATGGCACACTGCCCGACAAGCGTAACGAAGCTAAGAAAATCTTAAGGAAAGCTTCCCGCTACACATTACAAGAAGGCATCCTCTATCGGCGCGGCTTTTCTAACCCCTTATTAAGGTGTGTCGCTGGAAGAGAAGCCGAGGAAATCTTATCCAACATCCATCAAGGAAGTTGCGGAGATCACACTGGGGGGCAGATTCTGGCAAAGAAGATACTCCGATATGGATATTACTGGCCCACTTTAAACAAAGATGCCTTAGACTTCGTCAAGAGATGCGACAGATGTCAGAAATTTGCTAAGATTCCTCGACTACCCACGAAGGAGATTAATCAAATGACCAGCCCTTGGCCCTTTGCAGTATGGGAAATTGACTTGATTGGCAAACTGCCAACGGGCCGAGGCGGAGCCAAATATGCTATAGTGGCAGTCGACTATTTCACCAAATGGGTGGAAGCGGAACCTCTAAATAAAATATCTTCGGCAAAAATTATCAACTTCTTGATCAAAAATATTCTATGCAGGTACGGAGTCCCACTCAAGATCATATCAGACAACGGACTCTAGTTTGACAGCAAAGAGTTCGCCGACTGGTGCCAAGAGCACGGAATTCACAAAAGCTTCTCATTTGTGGCTTATCCTCAGACAAACGGACAAGTCGAAGCTATCAACAAAATTCTCAAAACTCTAGTCAAGAAGAAACTTGAAAAGTCAAAAGGCGCTTGGGTGGATGAACTTCCTACGGCACTTTGGGCCTACCGCACATCTTACAGAACATCAACAGGGCATACTCCTTTCTCTTTGGCATACGGATCGGAGGCCATGCTCCCAGTTAAAATTGTAGTGCCTTCCCACCGTAGGATCCACTACAACCCAGAAGAGAACGAAGAACTCCTCCACATGTCTTTGGATCTAATTGAGAAGAGAAGAAATGATGCAACACTCAAAGCAGCAGCTCACAAGCGAAAAGTGGCAGCACAATACAACTCCAAAGTCAAGCACCGCAGCTTACAAGAAGGAGATCTTGTCCTCAAGCGGATCTTCCCGCGCCCCGGAGCGCTAGATCCAATCTGGAACGGACCCTATGTAATTCATAAAGATCTCCGCAACGGAGCCTATATTTTGTCAACAGCGGACGGAGAGGTGTTTCAGAGGACATGGAACATCCAACACCTCCGTCGATACTTTTCTTAACTTGTACTGCCCATATGAAGTGAATTAACAAAGAGAATCAGTGGATGTAGGCATTTTCGTGCCGAACCACTTTAAAAATCTTGTCTCTTTTTAACTTGTTCCTTTATATCTTGGCTGCCTGTTAAGCTTTATCTTTTGCTGTTGAACAAAATCATGTATAACGACATTTCCACTCTGGACACTTCACGGCGCAACCTCACCTGGACAAGACCCAACAAGTACTATGCGAATCTATGCACTCGCCAATGAGACACTTTTGCTCCAGCATCCCTCTGCTGCAGGTTAACTCATTGCTCGCGACTGCCCTCAAAGCCAACTGTAATGAGCCGATCATAAGCCATCAAGAAGGCCGACTATAGCCGATGGCAGCTCATTACGGCGTTCGGCTCGCCGGCAACCGTGAACCTACTTTAAGCCCCAACATAAGGTGTGGCCAGCCAGGGGTAGTTCACGGTTGACGATCGGCATCCACGCTAGCCGGCTACAGTAAATCGAATAATACCCACGATTACGGGCCATAATGGCTTGGGTAATTACTGTGCGCGATCTCGGCTCCGATATGTCTTAAGTGCGGCTGTGGTAAAAAAGATAAACTCCCCGCAGAGGCGTAAGATGGGCAAATGTCTCCAAGACCCACAGCTAGGGAAAGTGACTACAAAACCCGTTTGCCACGAACTTAAGCATATCGACGGTCTTCCGTGATTGGAAGTTTTACTGTTTTCTCATATATCCATTACATTTAAAAACTTTTCTCCTATCCTATATAACAGTCCCTAAAGTACAAGCCACAAAATAGGGGAACTCTCGCTTGTGGAAATATGAGCTCACATCCGAAAGACGGAACACTCAGCTACATTCCATACTCAATCACGCAAGACATTCAAAGCAACCCTCTACAACTAAAACACGAAGGGCGGTACTTTCTTCTCTTGTATACAAATATGTAGCTTTAATTTATTCACACGTCATATCGGCATTACAAGACATGAAATAATATTTCAAGCAGAAACTTAGCATTAAATACGATTGAGTCACATGCATAAACACGCAGCTGTATTTCTTATGCAACATATCAAAATGACAACAGCATTCAAACATGACAGAATCAGCTTATGTTATAAAGTTACATAAAGTCATTCTTTACAAATAATATAATTACAAGTTACATTAATGTTTTGGACTAACATAGACAGCAACCAAAATATGTACAAGTCAAGTCAAAGAATCGGGGCTTCGCCTTCATCCCGCTAGCCCTCCGGATCTACTTAACTGCAGGGTCAGAACTCCCCGCATGTACTCCAGAGATCCCGCCTGCCCAATTCAGAAGAGAATCCATCAGTAGTCATGAATGATAAGCGATCAAATCATGAAAAGACTAAAAAGGAAGACTTACCAGCGTCTGCTCCCTGATCATCATCATCTAGCTGCACGCCTACCTCATCCTCAGCAAGCAGCCGCATGCCCTCCTTAACCGCCACCTTCTCTTCTTTAGAGAATTGGGTCGTAACCACATCCATCCTGAAAGCCGCACCACCTTCCTTTTCCGCATCGGCTTTAGCCTCTTCCAAAGCCCGAAGATATATTCTAGCCATGACCCGGGGATAGCCGTCCATCCAGGACAGGTTGCCCTGCCTCCAAGTTCGGAAATACATGTCCTGGAGCATCTCATCCATCATCCCCTCGTTCTCCTCAAACTCTCTCATTCGGGCCTCAGAAGCCGACAGCCGTGCGACGGCAGCATCTCTCTCCAATCGATATCTCGAGCAGTCAGCATGAAGGGATTTCCGCATCACTTCCATCTCCTCCTTCAGCTTGGCCTGAGCAAGCTCTGCAGCCTCAAGCCTCCCATATAACTCCTCTACCTGCTCAAGATCCGCGCTCCGAACCTCATCCACCGTTGCGATGGCCATGTCAATTCGTCCTTTGCAAGCAGCCTCCATCTTTCGCAACTCGGCCTTGCTAGCCTCTTCCATAGTTTTCTTTAGTCGTCTGGAGGCCGCCTCATGCTGGGATATCTGGATAGCCTGATCGGCAAGCTGTTTGGCCTGATCAGCAACCTTTAGCCGCAACTGAATGTTAGCACTTCCGATTTCCTCCCCAACCTTGGCCAGTCGAGCGTGATGCTCCATTAGCCTCTTGGTCTCTTCAGCCACCCGATCGATGTTTGCCTTGGCCTCATTCCCCATGGTCACAATCCGAGTAGTAAGCAAATCGAGGTCTAAGGACTTAGCCTCATCAAGCACCCGTACCATGGGATTGCGGGGAAGAAGATGCTCACCCGTAGCCTCGTCAAAAGAGACGTCCTGAAAACTCGGGTCCAGATCCGGGTGGCCGGCAAATGGGTTGCGAACCAAACCAGGATGGTCTATCGAGGTGACGGTTGGATTTTCGGACGGATGTGGGGAAGGCATAAACTCAGTATCCTCCTCAGTAATATCATGGATAGGCTGGAATGGAGGCTGAGGGCCAGGTGAAGGTTCAAACGAAGATCGGCCCCTCTTTCTCTTTTGCATATCTTCTTCAATAACTCCGAGAAGAGGGCGATATCTAACCGCATCTCCAGGACAGCTAGTTGACAGCTTTGGTTTGGTAGAAGCTTTGAGTAGCTTGTACTGTTCAAGGCGGTGCCGAATATCTGATGTCTTGGCCACCTTACCTGCTCCTGAAATAAAAACCAGGTGTTACAAGCATATGTTAAGTAGGAAAACACGCTTATTTTACAAACCCTGAAGGGGAGTGGGATACTGCAATAAGTCCTGAATCTCATTCCAGGACGGGAGTTGGCCATAAAATATTACTAAGTCCTTATCATAAAGGGAGTCTGCGAAAGTTAAGAATTCACCTTGAACCACCGGAGTTGCCTTAGCTGAAATATCCTTAGAAGATGGATCGGCACCAGTCCCAGCCTTGTCAACCTTCTTCGCCTTCTCCACCGAGTCTGATCCTTCCTCCAATCCCTCAAAAGCTTGGCGGAAGGCATCATCCGTCCACTCCTGGATCTCCCCTGCTTGCTCGAAAGACAAAGCCCCGGCACCGCTACCACCCTGTCCTTCACCTTCTCCATCTCCTCCGCTCTCCTCCTCGCCTCTTTCCTCCTCTCCACCTTTCTCCTCCGGAATATCTGGACATGTGCTAGGGGAGGGTCCATCAGACTTCTTAAGCTTTTTCCCCCCGACAACTGGAGGTATCGAGAAAGGTCTCCTCTTGCTACTCTTCGCAGTGGCCCCGTCTTTAGCTTTGGCAGCCCTCTCCTCGGCTGTATCTCTCTGCTTAACCACGGATTGACGTGGCAGAATCAGGTTGTGCTCTAGAAGAGTGGCATTCCTGATCAGGTAAGAAGCCAACCTATCCCTTCCAGAGATAGCCTCTATCTCCGCAGCCATCTGTACCAGGCGATTATTCTCCACGACCGCAAAGCCACCTGTCGCTGGCAAGAAATAAAAGCATATAAGAAGAAGCATTGCAGTCGGGACAAATAAATTACAAATGGAATTCAACTTACAGCCAGAAGTGAAAAGGCGAAAAGAAATGGAGTCGTCCTTAACGAAGAACCATTCCTTCTTAAACATGGTGAATTTCGAGTATAAGTCCAAGACCGGCTTGAAGGACACGGCCGACTCTAAACTAATGTAAGGAGACCCCTTCTTGTAGCCCCTCAGATTATACAAATATCGGATTTCCCGATTAGAAGGGGGCGCCCATACCTCCTCTGGAAGATAACGAATAGACACACTAAGATGGCATAGGAGTTGGGCTGAAGCTGGAATGGAGCCACCTTCAAGTAAGTAAGAAAGCTGACTATCCAGACTTTGATTGGAGGAATGGCCCCACACATGCAATGGCATCGGCTATAGGCGAAATATCCTTCAGGAGGATCATACGACATCACACCATCTCCCGGCAGCAGCATGCTCGCCCTGTCAATCCCGAAGGAGCGAGCGATGACATCAAGTTGTCCCTCTTTGAGGGAGCTCGGAAAACAATGGGGAGGAGAGTTCAGAAGCTCTTGAGGGCCATATCCGTCCACTAATGACCTCGGGGCAGATCCATGTCGCGCTGGTTCCGGCTGGACTGGGGGCACAGCGGGAGACTCTCTTCTGTCCATAGATTTCCTCTGTTTTTCTGATCGGGTTTCCACTCTTTGAGACATTTATCTGCAACACGAGAAAAGTATATCGTTAAAACATATAAACAGCGTAGTCTGCAACTTCCCTCGAATTCAAAACTCAAAAGATAAAGACTCTAAGGTCATTCGGTAGTCTCAATACGAAGACATATTCGGCATTAAAAGTCTTTTGGCTCATCCGGTATTAGGTCCATTCGGTAATCGGCATCACCAGAGTCATTCGGCACTCACATCATTCGGTAGTTTATAAACAAAAGAATCATACGGCAATTACCTAGTCCGGTTGTCAAAAGGTTTCAGCAGTATAATTGATTCGGCAGAAATCTGTTTCGGCTCCCTTGGTTCGGTAAGGAATAACGAAGGTGTGTAGCCCCTACTTATAGGCAAATATAGGATACCGGACCAAATGGTTCGGCGCTCAGGGACCGAATGGAAACACCCTAGCTAAAACAAAGCGCGACATATACTAGCATATGCCCCACTTTGGGGGGCAAATGTTGGGTGGATTCTCACCACCGGTCCAGCCCTAACCTAACCAGTTACCTTCCGAACCAGGCACCCTCCACCGGTTCAGCACTCCACTGCCTGCCGAGCCGAACCAAACCATTCGGCGTCAATCCCTTCAACCTCTCCACCACCGGATGAACCACTGCCGGTCCGAACCAACTCCATGTACCCGCTTGCCGAACCAACATACTCCACCTACCACTGAACCAAACTAGCCTCCTATCTACCGAACCAAGTCGCCTCCAACCTACCACCGAACCAAACCACGCCCTCACCACCGAATCAAATCAACATTGCCTCTACCGGACTAAGGTAAAGACCAAGGCATTCCGAACCAACTCGGCCAGGCCAGCTTGCATCGGCCCAGGCCATCCAGCGGCTACATACATTCAAGACCCCTACCCCCAGCATCACTCTATAAATAGAGGGGCAAGGGTACAACAATGGCAGACAAGTTTGAGAGCTCAAGCACGGAAGGAACTTTCAAACAACTTTCAGTCACTTGTAATCAAAGCTTTGTACTTGTAATCTGAATAGAAAAGGAGAATAACATATAAAGTGGACGTAGGCACGTTCTGGCCGAACCACTATAAATCTGTATGTCTTTTACAGTCTAGTCCATCTATTTCGTATATTTGCATAAATCACCCAAACCATCCAGATCAACATATAATCAACTAAATCATACGACTAGGAGGTGTTTGCCCAATTTTTGTGCAAACACTAGGAATGTACATCTTAAATTAGTAAGAAGCATAAGGACCCCATCACCATTAACACCATTTAATGATTATGGGCAGCTTCCAGCAAAAGTTTCTTTTTGATTTTTTGCATTGAAATCACTACTTGTATCCTTTAAGGAAAAATATTTGATAGGGTATAAGGCATGTTTCTGTTTTATCGCTATGTAGATTTTAGGGATGGGATTAGACCACTATATACATACATACATACATACACACACACACACACAAATATATATATATATATTAAGGAACATCGTGAATAAGGAAATTTCATAAGGACATTTGACTAGCAATAAACAAAAGATAAGATTAGAAGTTAGGAAGGAAATAGATTAGAATGCTTCAAACTCAAAGCTTGTGGAGTGTCACCATTCACCCAGTATGTGATAAGTTGTATAGGGATATGAAGAGAATTTTCTATTTATTCAAGGATGAAGAAAGAGCGATTGAATTTGTTCTAGAATTTTGATCTGCCAAAAGGATTAAAGCTAAGAAAGCATGCCCGAAGGAGTTTCATTACCATTGGAGGTTCCCACTTGGAATTGAGAGCATATGTCGACGGACTTTATAGATGGATTACCTAGACTAAATGAAGCTATATAAGGTTATAGTATACTGGCTTATTTTACTTCCGTTGGAAGTGATAGGATTGTGGCATCCCTAGCATAGATTGTCTTAAGCGGATGGTGCAACTGCATGGAGTTCTAATTAGCATTATCAATGATAGTGACCCTTTGCTCAATAGGGAATTTAGGACTAGTCTTACAATTTGCTTTGTGAACGACTTTGGATCTTAACACCACTTACCACCCACACACCAAATGTTAGACGGAAAGGGTGAATAAGAATTTTGTGGATTTGTGGAATGCTTGCATTATGGATTTTGGAAGACCTTGGAGAAGGTAGAAGTGTTGAGGCAGCAAGTGAGGACCACACAAGACTGTTAAGGGTCCTATGTTGATAGGAAAGGATAGGAATTGTAGTTTTTGGTTAGGGACATGATATTCGTTAAGGTTTCCCTCTTAAAAAGGTTATGAGGTTTGGTACTTTTGGGAAGTTGGCGCCTAGGCTCATTGGATCATTCCTGATTTTAGAGTGGACGATGGGAACTGGCTTGTTCGGTGGAGCTTTCTAACTAGTTAGCCGGAGTCCATGATGTCTTTCACGTCCCATAATTGAGAAAATGTCTACACGACATTGCCTCCGTAGTAAGGCCTGGTATGTTAATTAATGTTGAAATGGAGCCTATCGCCCCCCGATATGCACGTAAATGTGCGCATTTTACTTCCATATTTAATATAATTTAATTAAATAAATGAGAATATAGGGTATTTTAACATGTTTAAACCAAAATTCAAATTATTTTCAAATCATCGTTTATTCATCTTCATATAGGGGCAAAATGGTCATTTTTGTGCATAGATTTATTTGAGAATTTTTACTTGGATATTTTTATGTTATTTCATAGGAATTTGGTTCCAACTTTAAGAGGTTTTCATGGAAAATATGCATTCATAAGGATGGAAACAAAGGAATGAAGAGGGACATAATTCAAACCATGCAATATGGAGGACCCCACCTACCCACTTACCATGATTGCTTATTAGGTGCTAATCCACATGCTAATGAAGATTAAATAAACATGCACATTTAAGTTGCTAATGATAACTTGGTGGCCACACTTACTCAAGGGCAATTTGGGTAGTTCCCGGAAATATGATTAGGGTTTCCAAACATGTATAAATACCCCATATTTTTTTGGCATAGCAAAATACCACATATGTTCATGTAATTAATATCTTAGCCTCCATTGAGCCTTCTCCTGTAGTTAGTTTAGTTTGAGGCTCAAAATTAAAATATAAGCTCTCTTTTTATTTCATGACTACTTAGCCATTTTCTTCTTCTTATGTACTTTTTTTCTTAATGCAATTTTAATTCTTACTCTTTCTTTATTTACACGCTTTTTTCCTTCCATATTAGTAGTGTGATTTTTTATTTATGCAAGTAGAATAACTTTTATTTCATTTTAATTAGCTCTTTTTTAACTTAGCTTGCATTTTTTCTTGTTTTTATTTCATGTTGAATGCTACATTTATTGAAATGATAACAAATATGGGAAGCTAAACCCCTTAAATTTAATGAAGCTCTCTTAATCATGCAGATTCAACATTTTGCTAATTTTTGATCTCTTTTTGTGCTTAATGACAATATTTGGTTTGGTTAAAAAAAATTGTTTTACCTTTGAATTTGATAATCTATGTTGTTGACACCAAATATGCTATGTTTAAACAAACATCAAAAACAAATTAACTCTTCATCTATATATGATTATTGTATGAAGTGAATATTAAAATCAAATTTTAGTGGCCTATATTTCTAGTCAATAGTTAATAGATCATGCTTAGAATGGATTTTATTTTCACATTCATTGTCAGTTTCAAGAGAGTTAAAAAGTGGTTTAATAGGTGTGTTATAGTTTGATGGTTTATACCAGGCTAATTAATAACACAAATATTCTGTACTTATGATATATACATCAATTAAATTCATTACTGACCAAAAAGAGATCATAATTTCACGTTGTGTTGATTTATGTAATCACGAGAAGGGATTTGCCTCTAAATTGCCTTCAAACTCTCATATTTTTATCCATTTTCTTTTGCTAGTTTATTTACCTTTTTTTAGAATAGAATTTTAAAATTTAAACAATTCCCTACGGATCGACCTACACCCTCCACGTACTAGAATTGTACGCCCTGCGCTTGCGGTTATTTTTAATTTAAATTTGATCGGCTATTTTCTAATTCGATAGAAAATTGGTCGTCGATCGAGTTTTTGGTGCCTTTTCTGGGGAATTGATTTGATTTGATTTTCTATTTTTTGAATTATTTTCATTCGATTTTTATTATGTGTTTGTTTTGCGTTTAAAAAAAAAAATATTTTGTGTGTTTGTGTAATTTTGTTTTCATTTTTGTTTGTGTGCTTGTTGTTTGTTTAGTTTCAATGCCATTTGCATATATATATATATATATATATATATATATATATATATATATATATATATATAACACATACAATTTCAAAATAAAAGAAAACTTACAATTTTTATTACAGATTTTTGTTTCTATTTCATTTTTCTCTGTTTACATTTTTTATCAACAATGTTATGCACATATACACAGTGCAACCTGTGCACTGTCTTCATACTCCCCCACACAACCTACCACAAAACCTCTAAATCACCCCTGTCCTGCCATTCCCCCTTGCATACATATCCTGCTAACACACACAAGCCTACACTTACATCAACCAAGCCTGCAACCCATCTCCTTATATATCATACTGCTTACTTGCAGCAATCAACTACTCCATACCACACCAGTGCCATTATTCACCCTAATACCATCTCTCCATCATACAGCTGCCTGCAGCCCTTCACGACAACTCCTAACTGCTGCTACTATTTGAACACTGACCAAACCATCAAACTCCTACATCCTTCTACCCACCGTGCCTTACCTTGCATATACTTCCTCAACCATACATTTCTATCCTTGCAACTTCATTCAAAAAACAACTGCAAACATCACTGCCATTCTCCATTTCTACTCCAAACAACACTGCTCACAACCCGTCACAACATAACATCATTTACCTCAACACTGCCCTTTACCTCACTAGATACCCATAACATCAGCAACACAACACAACAATTGTGTTCAATCACTACCATAACAACTCTGTCCACAACCTTCATACTTCATCAACCAACACCATACTTTATCAACCGCTATTCCTTCAAACATCACCAGTCATCCCCTATCACTAGCTTCTCTGTCACAACATCACACAATCTGTCATATCCATCCCTACAACCATTCAATGGTCACAACAGCCACTGTTATACTACTCACCGACCACCCCTTCTGCCCAGACAGCAAACAATCTGACTGCACAACCCCGCCTCAGTCAAACATCAATCAAAATCCCTACTTGTCACCAAACTGCAACATCAACCACCCTCTATGTCACCAAACTGCAAACTCCTACCAAACACGTCACCTTGTGCACATAATATCATCCCCTGCTACAACAAATAATCACAGCGTGCTCACATCACTACTGCATCACAGTCCTTCACATCCTTGATCACCGCAACTCCATTTCTTCCCACATCTGTCAACTGCATCCAGTTCTGCCAACATTTCCACTTCAGTCAAACTGCTACACTTACAATTCGCACCATATCATAATCCTAACATACTTACTCCTAACAGTTCATACCATATCACAGTCCTAACAGTCCTGCCACCATTGATACCACTTTATCATCAAGTCTACAACCCCTTCTTGCCATCCACGACTGCAACCATCAATTCACGAATTCCAGCAATCCAATTGCCAATCCAAAGCAATCGCAACCTAAATATCACAACCACGCCTCATCACACACGCGCGACCACAAATAAACCAACACCTATGCCTCAACCATCACCGCGCTTCACCCAAACCACCTCCTCCTGAACCCCAGTGCAATCGCTGACCATCGCTACAACCTAATCCCAAATTCCTACCGCAATCACCCCAATCGCAACTTCTCAATCCCCGCACCCAAATTGAACCCCTCAAATTTGAATTCGTGGGACTGATTTCGATTTCTGACATTGAATTCGATATCTGTGTATAAGTTGTTTTGAGTGTTTTGACATTTGCGTGACCGGGTTTGAAGTGGTAATATATATATATATTATTTTTGCGGGGCTTGATCCCTTGTGGGATTAGTTAATTGTTGTGTTTATTTGTCCAAGTAGTGTTTTAAACAAATTCCTTCTTCTTTTCAATTATTAAAAAAAATGAGGAAATTTATTTTCAATTTCATTTGGTAGTGGTTATATAAAAAAGCAAGTTGTTTTCAATTGTTTTTAGTTTAATGGTTTTTTTAATTTGTTTTAGTTCTTCTTTTGAATACATAAAAAAATAAAAAACTTATATATATATATATATATATATATATACACATATACATATATATATATATATATACATATATATATCTTGCTTTCAATTTTTAGGTTGCAAAAGTAAACAAGGAGGAGATCATCTTGCTAAAAAAAATTGCCGCTTTAAAATAATTTTCTAACGATTCTGCATGCTCTGGTATCGTGCCTTTTATCACTTGTTTTTTTTTTTTTTTTTTTTTTGAACTGGTACTTTATATACAAACGAATCATTGGGACAACAGATCCCATGTCAAATAAACGTTCGAAAGCAAGTTTCGAACTTGTGACATCCTGCACCAAAGCCGAATCATTTAACCACTTGGACAAAGGTGCTTGTCTTTAGTTTATATTGTTGGGTGCTTGCATTTGCATTTATATATAAATAAATTTCATTCGTAGTTGCATTGTTAATACTTATTTAATTTTAATTTTTCATTTCATCTAGTATTTTGATTAATAACAACGGTTAGACATTTTGCTTGAGGGTGTCGCGAGCTCACCTTGGGCTTAATTTTATATTGACAAGTTGTCCTCTTTCGACAATTTTATTTCTTGCTGTCAAGGCTATGGCATAGCAATAACCATTACGGTGATTTGTAAATATTATAATGGTTGTTTCTCTAAAGGTACTTAAACCTTCGATTGCATTGATATGTTGATTCGTGGTGCACCGGTTAATCCTGTCTGTTACTCCGCTGAGAACTATTTTGTTGATTTAAGACAAAGTGTGATTATACGATTTTAGGTTGGGAACTACTTAGGATAGAAAATTTGTAATTAAACTCTTGCATTCATTTAGTTGCATTAGTTCATGCATATTTTAAAAAAACCAAAAAAAAAAACAAAATAATTTCAAAAGCCAAAACTACCAAAATTTGTAAATATTTCTTAACTTAGTTTTTAAATCCTTTCTTTTTAATTTTTTAAATCAAAATCAAAAATCCAAAAAAAAATTAAGCTAGTTTTTTTTTTAGAAAAACAAAAATCCAAAGAAAATAATAATCTTTCCAAAAACAATTTTTTTTGAAAAAAAAAAAGAAAACCAAAAAACAAAACAAAAATCAAATTTCTTTTTTTGAAATAAATTCTCTTTGGTAAATATTTTTCTTTTTTTTTATAAATAAAACAAAAAAACATTCGAAAATATTTGAATTTCCCTACTCACATGGATTTTTCAATAATTGTGAAAATCAATATAATCCATATAATTTCATAAAAAATTCTTATGGATATTTTAATAACAACTATTATACAAACGAGTTGGATTTTGCGCCAAATAGTCAAAATGATGTCCAACCTTCAAATATTGAAATGATTTCGTTTTTACTTGAACTCTCTACACAAAATGATCAAATGATAAATGATTTTTATAATTCATATTTGTGCAATAACTCAAATCAAGATTTTCAAAATAATCAATATTTGAATTCACTTGAAAATTCAAACGATTTCGAGTGTAACCCATGCCAATTCAATTTCAAACTTCAAAATGAATTTCAAAATCAAAATGGAAACAACTTTCAAATAATTTTGGCAATGGAAATAATTTCGACTACGATGCGATTGATAATTTCTTCGCTCAACATGTTCAAATCGAAAATTCTCAGGTTAATAATTATAAATTTGATTTTGTTGAGCAAATGGAAGAGATTTACAATGATCACATGGATTTTTTTATTGAAAAATATATAAAACGACGTGAAAAACAAAATCAAATCCCAACTTGTGATGAGTCAAATAATAATCCACCTTTTACCCAAATTAACGATTTTCAAATAACAACTTTAGAAATTGAAAACAGTCTTAATGAAGTTGTTGAAAATGCGGCAATTGAGTTGGATCTCAATTCTTTTGAGGGCGTGAAACTCGATTTAAAATTCGATCTTCCTTTTTCTGATATACAACTTTGGATTTTGAACTTCATGTATACAATGAAGTTGTGAGTAAGTCAACAAAGAAGGATGAATCAAGTGCACACGTTTTCTTTGGACTTTTCGAAAATGAGTTGTTGAATTCCAAAGGGGAAGAATTAAATCACCATTTTGATTTTAAAATCGATAATTCTGAAGAAATTTTTCAATGATAGTTTGAATTTCAATTTAGTGAAAATAAACTTGAATTTCAACCAATTATTCTATCAACCCCAAAAATCATTGAAAATAAAACAACTCATACGATTTTTTATAAAACAATATTCATTTTTCCAAATCAACATTCAAATTTGAAATCTTTTATTGTTTGGTTTTCTGCACTGAAGCTGTGTCTGTCATACTTGACGAGAAAAATGAATTGGTCCTTGAAAGACCGTTTCACTTACTCTTTAACAGTATATTTTCTGATATCGTGTAAATAATAATCTTTTCATTTTCATGTAAATATATGTAATATGTTTTTTTATCTTTTGTCCCCTTTCACTTTGTTGACCATGGGGACACAGTCAAAATCAAGGTGGAGGGGAGGGGGTGTCTCATTTTCATATTTCATTTTTTATGTGTCATTTTTTCTAAAATTTTTTTAAAAAAAATGAAGAAACACTATAGAAGAAATATATGGTTTTGGTTATTAAATTAAAATTTTTGAAAATTTATTTGTCTTAACAAAAATAAAAATAAAGTTTGATTACAAGCATCTATTGTTTATCTAGTATATATGAAGATTCATAGGTGATAATTATAAAGTATATCCAAATGGAGAATATGTGTTTAAAAAAGCGGCGAATTTAAAGAAAATGATATAGCATTTTTTATCTTCTAAGTTAAATGGTGCTAAGATGATTTTGCAAAACTCTTTCTTCAATACATACATACATACATACATACATATATATATATATATAACACAAAAAAATGTATATATGTAAATATTTTAATAAACACTTAGATTCATGTATTCACACGCAAGTGTATACACTCGCCATGCTCTATACCCTTTTCATATAAGCCCGAAAGATAGTACATGATCGGTATATCTGACCTCAATTTAACCGAGTTAGGTGTATGTATATCAAAAATTCTTTTATTAATAATGCCTACAGTCAATAGGTGTTCATACTTGTGTGTTCACTCGCCATGCTCTATATTCCATTCACATAAGTGATGTGCACATAACTTTGCATATTTTTGCCAGCATATTTAGTCGAATTAAATTAATTAATGATCATATCGAGTATTTTAACTTATTTAAACCAAATTCAAATTAGTTTCAAATTGTCACATATTCATCTCCATATAGGGGCAAAATGGTCATTTTTGTGCAGAAGAGTAAATACAAAGGAATTTCACTTCATATACAAGTGGCTTCATGAAGATATATACATGCACAAGAGTAAATACAAAGGAATGGAGATGGAAACAATTCAAAGCCATGATCATGGAGGACCCCACCTACCCACCTTCATGTATAAATTAGAAACTAACCTATATGCTAATGGTCATTACACTTTCATGCACACTTAATGGGTGATTGATAGAAATCTATTTAGAAATCAATTTTTCTTGCCATTGTATTCCACTTTCAATCATATATATATGGTTTACAAGAGTTAAGATAGGCTACAAATTAGCCAATTGATTTGTTAAAACAAAGGTAACTAAATAAATACTTCCTAAATAAAGATATCGTCAAATCAACTGATTTGCTAAAAGAAATGTAACTAAATAAATATTTCCCAAATAAAGAGTAAGTCAAATCAGAGAATAAATGCAGGGAATATCAGAGAATAAATGCAGGTAATATCAGGAAATATTCTAACGCCTAGAATATATGTAAAATATATTCTATCACACCTCCTCAGTCAAAGCAGGAGGTTCTCGTATGATTAGACTGTCCCTGAAATCATTAAATAATACGCGTGGAAGGCCTTTTGTAAAAATATCAGCAATTTGGTAACGGGACGGTACATGAAGCACACGCACTTCACCACGAGCTACTTTCTCATGGACGAAATGAATATCCATCTCGATGTGTTTAGTGCGTTGATGCTAAACAGGATTGCCGGATAAGTATATAGCACTCACATTATCACAATAAACTAGAGTAGCCTTTTGAATAGGACAATGCAACTCTAGAAGCAAATTTCTGATCCAGCACGAATCTGAAACAATATTAGCAACAACCCTGTATTCCGCTTCAGCACTATTACGGGAAAGAGCAGGTTGCCATTTCGAAGACCAAGAAATCAAATTATCTCCATGGAATACACAATAATCAGAGGTAGAACGACGGGTGTCAGGACAACCATCCTAATCTGCATCTGTATATGAGATAATACGGTTAATATTGGATTTGTACAAGTGGAGACCAAAAGAAAGGGTACCCTGGAGATAGCGTATGATACGCTTAAGAGCTTTCATATGCTCATTAGTCGGGGCATGCATATGAAGGCAGATCTACTGCACGACATAGGAAATGTCTGGCCGAGTGAATGTAAGATACTGAAGAGCATCTGCAAGACTACGATACTTAGTCGGATCATCATAAGGAGTGTCTGCGGTGGCACTTAGTTTGGATTTAGTGTCAACAGGAGTAGGACATGAACTGCAGTTAGACATTCCGGCACGTTCAATAATTTTTGCAGCATACTGTGTCTGAGATAAGAAAAGACCATGGACATGACGAGTGATAGCAATACCCAAAAAGAAACTCAAAGGACCTAGATCCTTCATAGCAAATTCAGAAGCTAAGAGAGTCATAATATACCTACGAAGATGATCAGAAGAAGCTGTAAGTATAATGTCATCCACATATAACAGAATATAAGCAATATCAGAACCATTCTTGTAGATGAATAAAGAGTGATCCAATGTACTATGAGAGAACCCAAGGTAGCAATAAAATAAGCAAACCCTTGGTACCATGCTCGAGGAGCCTGTTTTAATCCGTACAAAGATTTCTTCAAAAGACAAACATGATTCGGATAATTTTTGTTACGAAACCTATGGGCTGATGCATATAAACTGCTTCATTGAGATGACCATGCAAAAAAGCGTTCTTGACATCCATTTGATGAATGGGCCAAGATTTAGAAAGAGCAATGCTGAGAACCGCTCTAATTGTGACCGGTTTAACCACGGGGCTAAACGTTTCATCGCAATCAATGCCCTGTTACTGTGTATTTTCATTACCTACAAGACGAGCTTTATGACGTTCAAAAGTGCCGTCAGACTTATATTTATGACGAAAAATCCACATAGAACAAATAACATTAACATTAAGCGGCCTAGGCACTAATTCCCAAGTCTTATTATCAATTAAAGCATTAAATTCATCCAACATTACACTTTTCCAATTATGGTCACTAAACGCACTAACAGGATTTTTCGGAACAGGAGAAATATATGTAGTGGTGTTAGTATGGTAATTAGAAGGGGGTTAGGTTTAAAAATGTCATTTGATGCATGAGTGGTCATGCGAGTTGAAATGGGGTTGGGAGGCATTGGGGTGGTGTGAGGAATGGTCAAAGTGGGGGAGGTCATAGACGGGGTTGGACTGTAGGGAAGAGAGGATGGGTCAGAGGAGGAAATAGAGGATCGAATGTGGGTAGCAGTGGGAGGTGTGGAATTTGGACCCGTGTGAGACTATGACCTAGATTGAGGAAGAGAGGACGAGTCGTTGAGCAGTATTGTTGGGGCAAGCTGCATATTTTGTGGTGTGGTATTTTGAGATAAATGATGTATTAATTGAGGATTAATATTGTCATTCAAAAAATCATAATTCGAATGTTTTGTTCTGTGGAGTTTGGAGAATGGAAATTTTGTTTCAAGAAAACGAACATGACGACAAATTATGATTTTACCACTAGACATGTCATAACATTTGGAGCCACGATGATTAGGAGCCGGACCTAAATAAGCACAAGGAGTCGACCTTTCTTGTAATTTATGAATAGTAGAAGAGGGGAACAATGGGAAACATAAGCAACCAAAAACACGCAAACCTGAATAATTCGGATCACTTTGATAGAGGATTTGAGCGAGAGATTGGTAATTCAATACCTTGGAAGGAAGGATATTGAGAAGATATGTAGCCATGGAGGGAGCATGATGCCAAAAGGAGAGTGGCATAGATGCATGAGCAATAATAGTTCGGATGATATTATTTATGAATTTTATGTGTCTTTCGGCCTTCCCGTTTTGAGGAGATGTATGAGGACATGAGAGACGGAAAAGCATACCATATTTCTCAAAAAAATCCTTAAAAGTGCCATTAATGTATTCCGTACCATTTTCACACTGAAAAGTCTTAATATTACTAAAGCATGTAACGCTAAGAAAACTTGTTTGACCTGAGATTTTTTTGCAATAGGAAAGGTCCACAAAAATTTGCTATAGTCATCAAGAAAAAGAACATAATAACAATGGCCGAAAGTACTAACAATAGGAGAAGTCCAAAGATCACTATGAATAATGTCAAATGGAAGAAAAGTATATGACACTGAATCATAAAAAGGTAGCTTAGAATGTTTCCCAAGAGGACAAGAAGAACAAAAAGTTTTACAAACCTTATTACAATCAATAAACTTTTTACTACAAAGAGACTTAAGAATAGCATCCCAGGATGACCTAAACGATTGTGCCAAAT
Source organism: Allium cepa (assembly GCA_030765085.1). Lineage (NCBI taxonomy): Eukaryota > Viridiplantae > Streptophyta > Magnoliopsida > Asparagales > Amaryllidaceae > Allium > Allium cepa. Next base: position 381,669,234 of record CM060932.1, read on the forward strand.
ATTCGAAGGCAAAGCAGTAAAAGTAGAATGATTGTTAGAAGAAATGGCTTGAGAGTCGGAGAAAAGTGGATATAAACCATCAGTGCTATCACATCTCGTTAGTCTGTTCCCGGTCTGTAAGTCATTAACAGAGAAACCAAAAGGGTCAAAAGAGATAGAAACCATATTATCTGTGGTGAATTTACGAACAGAGACCGGATTTTTAATGAGCTTAGGAGCATGTAATACATTGTTTAGGGTAAATGGTGGATAAGGTGGAGGCAATGTAGTGCGACTGTGACCAATAATTGGAACTAAATGACCACTACCAACAACAATGTTATGATGCTTATTGCTTGAATTGAAATAAGAAGAGAGAATGCCTGCATCCGCCGTCATGTGAGATGTAACACCAGTATCCATGTAGTAGTTTCCATCTGGTTGAGAGAACGAAAGAGCATGCATAATGGCCTCAATGTCGATGGGCATGTAGCTAGGAGCAGGAGGAGCAACTGCATTGAAAGCTTGAGGTTTTGACCCAATTAAGCCTGATCCAGAAGAGGAGGGACATTGGACCGCTGGATTGGGCCTCGACTGCCAAAAGTATGCGGGAAATGGGCAAGGAGGAATAGTCCACCCTCCCCAACCAAGCTGCTACCGCTGTGGTGGTGGGCCTGCTGACGTGGCTGCCACTGGTGCTGCTGATACGGCAGCTGACTAGGACTGGACCCATTAGTACTTTGGTGGACCTTTTTCTTTCCATTGTTTTTGAAATTGCTCCTCCCTTTATTATTGTTGTTGTGTTTGTTGCTTGCAGATGAATCAGTGGAAACCATGGCAACACCACTGGACCGACTCCCAGATCCACCAGTTTCACGAGCTTAACGAGCCTTGATAGTACGCTCAGTCATTTTCAACCTTGAACGACAACTCTCAAAGGATGGCAAAGGCTCTTGATTTTGTATATAGTCCTCCGTACTACTATACGCTTCTAATAAGGACCCGGTGAGACGTAAAACCAGACGACCATTTGTCACTGGAGCATCAACATCAGCCAACCTATCCGCCAAAGATTGTAGATAATTACAATAATTGTCGATCGAATTGAAAGCCTCAAAAGCAGCATTTGTAAAGTCCTCCTCGAGATGGGTAGTCCGAGAGGCTTTGTTGTCCTGAAAAAGAGCTTCAAGACGGTTCCACGTCCCTCTGCCGTGTCATTACGTCTGAGAATAGCGACGAGAAGATTGGAAGAAATGGTGCTGTAAATCCATTGCAAGACAACGGCATCCAAATGCCTCCAAAGTGCTGGATCAGCGGACTTAGCCTGGATATAGGCAGCCATACTTTTCTCCTCCGTTGGTGGAACCAAGTGATCGTAAAGATCATGAACCCTAGCAAGATTGGTAAACAGAGTAGCCCAAGAATGATACATGGCTTGCTCATTATCTAATGTTATGGGAATAAGAGATTTAACATTAGTGATGATGAGTGCGGGATGAAATTTGGATGAGTCTGCCATGGAAAAGAATTAAAGATAGAAGAAGAAGAACGGAGATGAAGATAGGTGAGGCTAGGGTAAGAAGAATTGCTCTGATAGCATGAAAGAAATCTATTTAGAAATCAATTTTGCTTGCCATTGTATTCCACTTTCAATTATATATAAATGGTTTACAAGAGTTAAGATAGGCTACAAATTAGCCAATTGATTTTCTAAAACAAAGGTAACTAAATATATACTTCCTAAATAAAGATATAGTCAAATCAACTGATTTGCTGAAAGAAAGGTAACTAAATAAATATTTCCCAAATAAAGAGTAAGTCAAATCAGAGAATAAATGCAGGGAATATCAGAGAATAAATGCATCTAATATCAGGAAATATTCTAACGCCTAGAATATATGTAAAATATATTCTATCGGTGATTATTGAAGATAATGATAACTTGGCCACCACATTACCTCAAGGTTAATTTGAGAATTCTCCAAAAATATGAATTAGGGTTTTACACATGTATAAATACCCATTATAATTCATGTAACCCCTCTCTTCTTGAGTTTTTCTTTTAGGCTCTCGCTTCTCTTTAGTTTTATCTTAGAAATAAAATGAGAGCTCTCCTTCTTTTCATGGCTACTTAACCATTTCTTTTATGTACTTTTTTTATATGCAATTTTCAGTACATACTCTTTTCTTCTTTTGTTTATTTCCTTTCATATTAGTAGTGTAGATTTGTTTATTTATGCAAGTAGTGTAGATTTTCTTTTATGCAATTAGAATAGTTTTCTTTCCATTTGCAATCTTTTTCCGCTTCTTGTTGTTTCATGTTGCATGCTACATGTGTTGATATGATAACAAATATGAGAGGCTAATCCCTACAATTTAGGGATAATGAAGCTCTCTAGTATGTAGATGCAACATTGTTTGATGTTTATGCTCTCCTTTTGTGCTTTAATGAGAATGCATGAAATGTTAACTTGTTGTTTTTTCTTTGAATTTGATAGGCTATATTGTTGACACCAAATAGGATATACTTAAACAATCATTAACACAATTACCTCTTCATCTACATATGATGATGGTAATGAAGTGAGTGTTGAAATTAAAATTTGATAGTCCATATTTCTAATTAATAGTTAATAGGACATACTTAAAATAGATTTTGCTTTCAACTTTGCTGTTATTTTTCATATGAGTTAGTAAGTGTTTTAAGTGATGTGTTATAGTTTGATGACTTATGTTGAGCTAATTAATTGCACAAATATGCCATACTTATGATAAACACATCAATTAACTAACTAATGACCAAAAAGGGAAAATAATAATTTCATGTAGTGTTGATTTCTATTATGTAGAGAGTGGAAATTACCTCTAAATTGCTTCTACACTCTCATATTTTTATCACTTTTTTTTGTTATTTTTCTTACATTTTCTAGCTAATACTTTCAACTTTGGTTTAATTTGATCGAATAGAAATTTAAAATCTATAATTCCTGCAGATCGACCTGTATTCGCCACGTACTAACTTTTATACGTCGTGCACTTGCGTTATAAATTTATTTCTAAATTCGTTCGGTGGTTTTCTAAACCGATAGAATTTCCATCGACGAACAAGCTTTTGGCGCCGTTGCCGGGGAATTTGCTTTGATTTTAATTTTCTATTCTTTGGATTACTTTCTTTTATTGTGTGTTTTATTTTGTGTGTTTGCATTTCAAAAATAATAATATTGTGTGTTGTTTGGTTTTTGTGTGCATATTGCTACTGTTTATTTGTTGTTGTTCTTCTCTTGCATTTTTATTCCAAAAAAATACAAAATTTCAAAACAAGAACAAAAATATTTTGTTTCCATTTCATTCATTTTACAATTTACATTGCAATTGCAGTTTTACAGTTTAAAAAAAACACTACATTGCAATTATTTTCTCTCTCCTCTGCCTCTCTGTTCTCTGATCTACAGTACATTTGATTTGCAAAAAAAATTCACTGTCTTACGCTTGCTTACTGCTTCAGACAAACACATTTCAATCATACCATCTGTTTTTCCCACTGACTTCATCATCCCACTGTGCACATTGCACATTTTCTTCTACACTTCAACAACTTGTTGTCAGCTTCCAGCCTATGCACCTCCTTCACCAACCATGCAACAGCCTCCGCCAACATTCAACAGCCATTATACCACCACCTCACATTTAACTGCCACCCAAAACTGCATTTTCTGCCCATACACCTCCTTGTCGACCATACTCTAACCACTCAACTACCCTTTCCCTGCCAACATTTCATACATACAAACAAAACTTACCTGCATAGTACATACCATCACATCCACAATTCAAACCATCCCCCATCATCCCTGCTTATAACATCCAAATACCCACAACTGGTCACTGCCCCTATCAAAAACGACAATCGTGCTCTTCTATTTTGCACCATTCCTCTGCCAATATTCCAACAACTCCATTGCCAATAACTACCAATATACAAACAACAATATACAATCATCACCAATATATCACCTATCAGCAACTCATTGTTAAAAAACTGCTCTACTGTTGCACACTTACCCAGCCGTTAACATCACATTGCAAACACTGTCAACCACCATACTTGTTTCATCTACATCCTACTTCAACTAGCCACATACAAACTTGCAAACAACTTTTCAATAATTGACAAACTTGAAAACAATTGACAGTGCCTTTCCTCTGCTTCAATTTTTCCATTTGCCCTCCCACCACTACACTTTAAACTTCCATAAACATTCATATGAACCAACCCTGTCAATTGTCACTTCTACTTCATACAACTCCTCTTCGTCTATATTCAACGATTGTGTTCTGCCTTCGTACAACTCCTCTTCATCACCAAAAATATCTGTAACCTACAAATACCACATCTCTGATCATCAACTGCCCACATTGCAGCGCCACCAACCATCACGCACTGTCCAACCTATCACTCATTCAACAAAGCTTCCACCAAACATATGAAAACAACCAGATACTGCCATTTACATTTTCCACTATCTTTTTCCCATTTCTGTTTTCATATATCCAATCCACTTCAAAAAGAAAATAAAAATCAAACATTTCTTCCGACAAACATCCCCGCTGTTACAGTGCATCTGGCCATCCTCATCGCAAACAACCAGAACACACCTCACTTCGTCACCAACAATCCACCTCCCTTCCATTCTCATCAATTATCTCCCCTGCAACACTGCATACTTGAAGCCACCAACAACAATCGGCATCGCAATCACCACCAACTAAACCCCTACAGCAAAACCTAATCGCCTCGTCATCGAACTCCACCTCTACAGCGACTTCGACGTCGACAACAGCCTTACATCCAGCCTTCAACCCAAATTCCTCGAATTCAAATCGAAACCCGATCACAATCGCCACTTGAGACCACAACTTCACCTTGGCAATCAAGCTCGAACTCACTCAATCCTCAACGCGCTCCTCCTTGCTAACTCTCAACTGCAATTTAATAATTTTCACTTGGATGTTTTATGTTATTTTATTGGAATTTGGATTCAAATGGAAGAGGTTTTCATGGAAAATATGCATGCACAAGGATGGAAACAAAGGAACAAAGACGGAAATAATTCAAACCATGCAACATGGAGGACCCCACCAATCAACATACTATGATCACCTATTAGGAGCTAATGCACATGCTAATAAAGATTAAAGCTATATGCACATTTAAGTGGAGGATTAATTCATGCTAATGATAACTTGGTAGTCACATTTCCTCAAGGGCAATTTGAGCAGTTAACAAAAATATGATTAGGGTTCCCAAACATGAATAAATACCCCATATGTTTATGTAATTAATCCCTTAGCCTCCATTGAGCCTCCTCTTGCAGTTCGTTTAGTTTGAGGCTCAGAAATAAAATGTAAGCTCTCTTTCTATTTCATAGCTACTTAGCCATTTTCTTCTTCATATGAAATTTCAATTCTTGCTCTTTCTTTATTTACATGCTTTTTTCTTTCACGTTAGTAGCGTAGATCTTTATGTTTATGCAAGTAGAATAACATTTATTTCATTTTAATTAGCTCTTTTTTACTTAGCTTGCATTTTCTTTTTGTTTTTATTTCATGTTGAATGCTACATTTGTTGAAATGATAAAAATATAAGAAGTTAAACCCCTTCAATTTAGTGGTAATGAAGCTCTCTTAATCATGTAGATTTAGCATTTTGCTAATTTTTAATCTCTTTTTGTGCTTAATGACAATATTTGATTTGGTTAAATTTTCTTTTTAGCTTTGAATTTGATACCTATTTTTTTGACATCAAATAGGCTATTCTTAAACAAAGAAAATAAATAAATTACCTCTTTATCTACATATGATTATGGTAATGAAGTGAATATTAAAATCAAAATTTAATGGTCTATATTTCTAGTTAATAGTTAATAGATCATGCTTAGAATAGATTTTATTTTCAAGTTCATTGTCATTTTCATGAGAGTTAAAAAGTGGTTAAATGAGTGTGTTATAGTTTGATGGTTTATATTGGCTAAATAATAGCACACATATTCCATACTTACGATAAACACATCAATTAAATTCACTAATGACAAAAAAAGATCATAATTTCATGTTATGTTGATTTTAGAGAAGGGGTTTGCATCCAAACTGCCTTCAAACTCTCATATTTTTATCTATTTTTTTCCTAGTTTATTTACATTTTTTTAGCTCAAAAACATTTCAAATATCGACCTGTACTTGCCACGTACTAAAATTATACGCCGTGGACTTGCGATTATTTTTAATTTAAATTTGATAGGCTATTTTCTAATTCGATAGGAAATTGACCATCGAACACCTCCTTATGCCCCCATCCACGTAGTGTAGCACGGTATTGAGAGGTTTCGTAATGAAGAAATTATGTTGATCGGAGCAAATCTTGATCGATACGAAATTCATTCGTATCGATCATGGACCGAAAAACTCAAACATACATCGATCATAACTCGAGATCCACATGTCCAAATGCTATGAAATTTTCACAGAAGGTTAGGTATGACATAAGGAATGTTCCTGCCAAATTTCATCTCGATTGGAGCAAATCTTGATCGATAGGAAATTCGTCGTATCGATCATGGATCGAGCCGAAATTTCGTGGGATAGATTGCGTGGGCCCACCCACGTGCCAGAAGAAGTCTTCTGAGATTTGAGCTAAATATCAGCCTCCTACGCCTACAAATAGAGCCCTAAAGCCTACAAAAGAAGGAGCTTTTGGCTCTCGTACGTTCAGACTCTGCCAAATTCATTTTTGTACTCCATAGCTGCGGTTATACATGAATTTCAACATTATAATCCACTGTAATCTGCTGCAAAAAGTTTGTAATCACCATGTGAAAATCAATAAAATCATCAACTTCATAGTGGATGTAGCCCATACGCCGAACCATTCTAAAACTCTGTGTTCCTGTGTATTTTCTTATATGTTTACTGGTATGTTTGTTAGATCTGCTTTATTTTACATTTATTCTCTTCATTTTATCTGTTCAAACACATCTGAAGAGTGTTATGCCCAATTTCGGTACAAACATTAATATAAAATGAATGTAGATATTCCATGTTTGTACAAATCCATGTTGTTAGGCTATGATAATAGCAATTCTTGTTGAAAATGTAGATTTGCATAAGATTGATATTTCAAAATACCTTGTAAGCGAACTATTATTGAATTATTTTAACATAATGATTAGATTTTAAATTCCATGCGTAAAAATATATGTATATAATATTAACAATTGATTATTAAAGTTAATAATAACGTAATAATTATAGCGTATTGAATGTATTGATGGGAATTTATAAGGTAGAAAATAGCATTAATTTGTAGGAAGTAAGTTAGTGTAAATTAGGGAGTTAGTCCCTAATTAGAGGCATAATAAGGGGATACCTTATATGGCCTCAACTATAATTTGTGTAGGATGATGTATGTATATAGGGGATATACATACAAGTTATGACTAAGTTATAGGGATATGAGGTTAGTCCAAAGCTACATTGATGTCTGCCCGGTTAAATCCAGCTACCAAAGGAATGGCTTTGCGGACTAAAATGGGATATTGCCTATAATAAACAACAACAGTGGATGAGAGTTTAGTCAGAATTCTATATGGTAAACCTGCTCAATTAATCTGGCTACTAGTACCTACGAATGGTCAGATTAATGTGAGACATCACGAGAGGGTTATGGGTCATAAATTTTGTTGTGGACACGATTGGCGAAATCTTTCGGAGGGGTCCTCTTGTGGTTTGAGGTATTAAGAGGTTATCATAGGGTCCGCCTCTTTTTAGGAGAAGTATTAAATGACCCAGTGGGATGTCCTACAATATTAGCTAGTGAGAACTATATAGGGACCTACCTTGGATTATGTCTTAAATGACAGGGACCTGCCTATTTTATATGTCATAAATAGTAAGAGTCTGTCTATGTCCCATGAAAGAGGCATTAAGTGGTTTGGATGTTCTCTGTCTCGCATCATTAAGATAGTTTCTTTAGAATTTGGAAATGGGTTAGGTATTAAAGGATGAGGACATGCCTATTTTATAGGTATTAAATGATTAGCGTCTGTTGAATCACTGTTAGGAGGTATTTATTGGTTTGGATGCTTTCTCTTGCGTGATTGATGTTAGTTGCGTTTAAATTTTGGAATTGGACTGGAAAGACTTTTGGGCTTACAATTAAAGTTACTAATGTTTATAGCACCACCACTTAGGGTGACTGTTATATTTGGTGGTCTTAAATACATATGACATATTTCTTATTCAAATAATACTTCCCAAGTACAATTATGGTAAAGCTTGAGATTTCCGTTTCACCAGACAATTCTTCTGACCCACTCTTATTACAACACATAGGTTAAAGGAGACTATGGTGATTTTAGTAGGCAAAGGTGGAGATGAAGACTTGTGACAATTATATATATATATATATGCTTTTTAATTATTCTTATTGTACACAGTTCAAACAGTTATTTTATTATGAGATATTGTATAGTGGAAACTTTATGTAAACATGCTATAATATTTAACATGTTATGTTTCTTAAATGGTTTTCTTTATAAAATGGGTACTAGTTTCAGATATTGTATTTTATTCATTCCGTTGTGAGATTCTAAAACTATATATAGATAGCTCTGTTTACTGTGTAATGTTTTAATTTCATCAACCTAACAGCTTGCCGTGAGATAGGCTTAAGGTTTGACAGGCTTTTATTGGGTCGAAATTAGGTCTGTCTTAGGGTGGGTTTTACAATAATATATTCTTTATTTAACATGCTCAAGTTAATTTGGATTTACTCAGAAAATTATCACTTTACTCGCAAAATTATTAGTTTGTAAGACCTAATGTTTTGGTACATATTTGTTGTAATGGAAGATTCGAAATAATGACTTAGAATAGATTGTTTGCATATAACGACCAAAGTGTCTCGAAGCCAGTGGGAGCGATATAAAGTTTGTGGGCTTTTGGATGTGATCTAAGCATTGATATGAAGGTATCATTCTATAAGCATCAGAATAGAGTAAATATTTTGATAGAAATATCAAACAGCTTGATTTTTGGTCAAAATGCAGAGGCAGCGTTTGTTGATAAGAAAGAACCACTAAAAGGTACATAAATATTTTTAGAGTATAAGTAAATAACATATTAAAATTAGTAATATTTTAGTTGTTTAATACTAGATACTAGACTTGTAAATTATCTTTTATATTGTGTAAAGGATGTCCCAAATGATATGTAAAGACGACTTATCAAAACCTTTAATAAGGAACATGTAATATGGATTCCTTATGATTTAGCAATATGAATTATCATACGTGATGTATTGTCTACAATATCGTAATTTTCTCATGTATATGATGCATGAAGAAAATATCAAATCCAAAATAAGATCACTGGTAGTAGTTTAGAGTGTTATTGAGCATTTATGAAAGATTAGAGAGTTGTTTACAGAAGCAGCAAAATCCTTATGAGAAAATGTTTGGACTCGAACTTCGTAAGCGCTATCGAGTATAATATGTTTGTTATTTCACCTTTTGACCCAGTAGTGTATGGATGAACTTGACGAGTCAAACTTGAAAGTCACTAAGGCAAGCAGCCCAAAAAACCATGAACGATCCTATTAGATAGGCAAATATGGAACCACTCAAAGAAGTAAAAAGAATTCCAACAATGTGTTGGATCTGTACCGATCCAACTCATGGATCAACATCGATCCACGATATTTTGTCCAGTTGGCCTCTAACTTTCTACACTCAAAAAACCATGCTACATACAACTTGTTTCTGGCCTCCTATGATCGTTTGCATGCACCAATGGTCGATCACTCCAAACTCAAGAAGCTACACCTCCATTCTTCCACCAATCCATTATTTGGACTTAGAAACAAGCTAATAAAGATGCAAACAAGTTTGAAATCATGAAACTAACTACAAGGTGCACTATCCAATATAATCCGGATGACCCTTAAGTCAATCTTATGGATCGGTACTATTAAACCAAAAAACGAGTCAACATCCTGGATTGAGTGTGAAAGCACCAGCCCCGATTATCAACGCAAGTAAAATAGAAAACAATAGTAAATTGCAGAAAAAGTAAAGAGACAAGAGATTTTTATAGTGGTTTGGCTATGAACAAAGCCTACATCCACTTTATAGATTTTATCGATCAACTGCTATTACAAAGGAGTTTGGATTGCAATTTGATTCTTATTTCCTAAGTTAGATCAAGCCACCACTCTTAAAGACAACCGGAAGGATCTTAGTTACCCTTTAATGGCTGTCGTAAGGGGGAAGAAGTGTGCAGAAGCAACGGTAGATTTCAGAGATCAGAACTAATCCTTTTCCTGTTGCAAATAGGATGGTATTGATAGGAGTTGGAAAGCCCTTGGGCTAAAACCGCTTTGTCAAAGGCTTGCATTCATCACACAGAGGAGGTCCAAAAAGATTGAAGGTCATCAGAGCAAAGTATTAGGTTCAGTACTGATCTAGTCTAATTAGATCGATACTAATCCAAATGGTTAAGCATTTTTTATGCTTTGACCACTTGGTTGTCTTTCTTTCCTGATTACAATGCTCTTCATGTAGTTTCATAGCTTGTTGACTTGTTATGATGATGATTCACCTTCAGGTTAGATTGAACTGTAATCTGAATCAGATAAGTCTTTACTTCTTTAACTCAAATGCTTGGAATGTTATCAAACTCGGTAGATAAGCTTAGTGGAGACATAGGAGTGTAAGATAAATGGAATGGAGATCCAATAAAGAAATATTTTGGATTGGTACTAATCAAGTTGGATCAGATCTGTACCGATCTGAAACGTTTGCCTAAAAATGGACCGAAATTCTTGGGGTTCTTTATCGTGTACTTTTAGTCCTTCTGATCAAGTTTCGAGTTGTTATAATTTATTCTGAATGTTCCAAATCCCATTGAATTCTGTTGGGTTAAAAACCGGTTAATGTTTTCCACTTAGAGTATGCTTTCATTGAAAACAAGATGTGTTCTGGAAATGTTTACCTTTAGGTTTCCATTTTAAGGAGTTTCACTGATCATGTTCGGCCATCTTGCAAAACTATCTAAGACGTACCGGCTAACTATCCAGTCCTTAGCTATGAATCTCTGTTGTTCGTAATTACAGAGTGATTTCGACTTGATAATTTCCAGAATGATTGTGAACATTGAGTAGGTCGAACTGGGAAAATTTGAGACCATTCGGTGGAGAAAATTTGGATCAGTACCGATTCAATTCGACAATTTTTCCAAACTTTTATCTTTCTTTTAATACGAGCCAACCCCTCTCCCCCCACTTTACCTCGTTTCCATTTGATCCAAGCTTTTTTCCTCTGACTGATCTGATCCCTTCGAGCCGTTAGCCTGACGATCCAAGCTTATCATCCATCCAGAAGTTGCTGCCGTTGATCTTACTACCAACACCACCTACTGCCGCCTTCTGGAGCCGCCACCATTGAGATTACATCTGTTTTGAGGCACCGTCGATCCATATCATCCAATACATTGCATTAGGCTGTCCTGAATCAAAAATCAAATTACTTTTCTCAATTTCGAAGGTCAGTGAAGTGGATTTTGATGTATTAATTACATTATCGATTGGTGATGCAGTTGTGTTGGCGATGGATACAATGGAAGACTCGATTCGATTGTGACTTTGTGGAAGAAGATAGTAGATCGAGTCTTGAATTCCTTACGAAACGAAGCTAGGGTTTTGCCCCAGTGCTCAACATGTTTTGCTATCTTCGTCCACAGAGTCAATTAACTTACACTGAGTTACACAAATTGATCCCGACATAGCTTCTTGCAACAAGAAACGAGTTGCAGGTCCCTATTTTTGATGTTGTTATAAGAAAAGTCCCTGTATATATAAGTATGTAAATTTAGTCCCTATTTTTTGAAAAATAGAAAACGCAAGGTGCTTTGCACTTTTCTGACAGAAAATGCAAGCTAACTTGCAACTTTTATCAGAAAAACGCAAGCTAGTTTGCGCTTTTTTATTTTGAGATTTTTTTCAAAATTTTGAATTTTTTTTTAAAAAATTAAATTTTTGAAAAGCGCAAGTTAACTTGCACTTTTATAAGAAAAGCGCAAGATAGTTTGCGCTTTCTGATTTAAAAAAAAATAGGGGCTTAATTTACATACTTATTATCACAGGGACTTTTCTTACAACAACATCGAAAATAGGGACTTTCAGTGCAAAGCCCCTTCTTGCAAAGTGATTTTGGTTTTTTGGGAGGTGATAATAGCTTAAGGTGGCATCTTGTATGCAACTAATGCTGCTATCACTTTTCAGAGAACTAAAATTGACTTATGCTGAGAATTCTCTACTTGATTCAGACCTATCGATCTATAGTTACTTTCTTTGGTTGGATCCTTCATTGCACAGTCAATGTACCTAGAATAAGAAGAGCTTTCCATATCGCTTTGGACAGTGGATGCATTATTGATCATTGATTAATAACAGGTAAGTATAGAAGAAAAGAAATTAATAGGTAATACAGATCGCTCTTTCTAGTATGAGTGAGACGTCTACACGGAATGATTTTTTCACAGCGTTCTGTACACCAAACCCATTCTCACTGAGATCACGCATCACATGCACCCCTAGTTAATGCTTGGAATCCGATCGATGGTTGGTACACATCAATTATCTTTTGGATTTCAAGTATCAACTATACTAGAGTTTATAGTTTAGAGATTAGGTGTACATGATCGTTTTGGACACAATCTTTCTTAAGCGGAACTCACCTCCTTCTAAAGCAGAGTCATCGTTGATCCCAACTGTATCCGCTACTTCCATAACTCTAGGTTAATATGGTTTACTGATTCCAGTCGGCCCCATCGTCGATCACACTCCTCCTAACTTTAAAGTCTTGCTTCATCCTTCGAAGAAAGTTCCTTCAATTCTTACACATAGGATGTTGCGAAGCATTTGCTCGCAAAATGGCATCCCAAGGGATGACATAATTTTGCCATCAAGAGGAGAATTTGCTCACAGACCACCTTTCGAATACATGGTCTGCCACTGGTATATGTGTATGTGTGGTGTAGTGCCCCTCGTTCAACCACAACCTAATGATTATGCTTCAAAACATAGGGTTGGCCCCATTCAAAATTCTTTCGAATAGATATGCCATGCTGACATGCTTACATGCTCTATTCATAAGGATGCTCAATCATTCCTCGAGTTCTACCGAGTTGCAATATCTTTTACTATTTATAAAGAGAGAGGCTAACCTATTACTCATTTACATCGAAGCGCACTGTAGTCGAAAACTTATACGAGATCTTCCCAATAAAGTTCCTTCATTCAAAAACTAGTTCCTTTTCCCTAAATGTCCAGTGGGATTTACTCGTTTATGGACCACGAGGGGTAAGTCTCTTTCACCATGCTTGGAATTTCCTTTAACTGCTACAAGTCTTCTGAACTGTATATTCCTCACAATTCTTTCGAAGATTAACAAGGACTTGACACTGTTTTTAGCATCTTGAAAGTAGTCGATGCTCAAGAGAGCACAATTAGGTTCTTGCTTACGGATTAAAATCTCCATCGATGTAGGTTGTTACACCCTAGGAGGTCAGTTGTATTTGTCAGCACTCCTTCTCGCTTTTGTGCTCGGACTTATTTTGCTTCCTCTTTTCATGACTCTAGTGAAGACGACGACGACGACGAAGAATAAAGTGACCCATTCAATGGGTCAAAGAAGACCCCTAAGGAGATCCAAATTTAAGCCAGGGTCGACAGTCCTCTTAAAATGCCACCGATCCCAGAGAAGAAAGAAGAAGAGTTCATTCAACTGAAGGGCAATGATCCATTATTGGAGGGAAGGAGAAAGGAGAGATCAGTTATGAGAATCCTATGAACGAGGAAGAAACAATTTGGGATTCTAATGAGGGTGAAGTCAACTTAGGCAAAAATGCCTTGGAGTTGAGCCCTGGGCATGCTCCCTCACCTCCTTCGAAAGAGCCCTTTAAAGGAGCTTCTTCCAAGGATGAACCAGTATCAAGTTCTCTGTCGGAAGGTGTTAATATTGACTTGAGAGATACGAGTAATATTTTTGTGAATATGGGTGACTTGATGGATGACTATACTTCGAAAGGGTTGCCTTCCTATCTTACTTAGATCATCCCTATAAGCATCAATGTCCTAACATTAGTAGGTGATCGATCTAGTTTGTTTATTCGACCGAGGTTGTTAAACTATAGCACACACTTCACTAGGATCACACTCTTTATATTATTATTTTCTAATATGATTCAACTCACCAAATGCCTCTTTCCTAAAGTTGTTCTATCATTTGCTGTAGGAATCATGTCTCATGGCTTTTATAGTGATTTTGATCAAGTATTAGAGTCTCAACGTTCGTAGAGACACTCTTCCTGGTACCACGTTTCTCGAGAGACCGATGAGGAGAGGAAGTGGAGGAAGGACATGGAGGTAGAAGAGTGCCATCGAGCCGAGAAAGATCAAGGCCGTGAAAGAGGAAGTGGCTATGAGAAGAGGAAAATCCCAACTGAGAGGAAAGATCAATCAAAAAGGCCAAAAAGAGACTATAACACCCCTGATTTTTAATAATATTATTCAGGAGATTTAATTAGAATAAATTAAATAGAATAATGTATAGTGATAAGGAGATTGAGGTTGGTTAGTTAATATTAGTGGTCGTGCTTACTTAAAATAAATGAGCTTAAAATGTTTAAGCATTAGCTAATTAGCATAAGGGCACGAGAGAAAATTACCACTCATGTTTCCCACCCTTAAATTATTATCCCCTTAGCCATATACATTCATTTTATTATAAGAAAATTATAAATGTAATAAGAAAAGGAGCTGGCCATTTAGAGTTGGTTTTCAATTTTTTATTATTTTCCAAGCTGTGGGGAATCACTTATGAATTTTCAAAAAAGAAATATGTTTAATTGGGTTATAAATTTATTTCGAAATTTATATTATGAATTTGGGTCTTAAATTTTGATATGTTAGGGAACATGATTAAAGTGAATTTTTGAAAATTTTGAGGATTTTTACTAAGTGATTTAGTATGGAAATTAAATTATTTTAAAAGGAGGACCTAAATAATTTAATTATTTTGTTAATGGGAATGGCTTATTTGTTAAATGTTGTTTATTTTTTAGATCTAAGAAAACACGGCAAAATTTTAGTGAAATAATTTGAAATTTTAATGTAACAAATCATGTGTTTACAAGTGGGAAAGTTAGTCACAAAAAGTTTGCTTTATTTAATAAAAACGGCCTTTTTCTCTGAAAATCAAGTTTCGCGTCCTTTGGAAGGAGCTTTTGACCTAGAGCTTCTGCCTCCGACCTAGTCGAAACCCTCTACATGAATCCAATAAACAGGGTATCACTTAGTTAGTACGTAGTGGATTGAAGAAAGGCGGAAGGTAAGGTGTCAAAAAATAGCTTCTAAAGGTGTCAATACCTTTGTTTTGTTTCTAAAAGAAAAGTGCTTGCATTTTTACTAAAGGGTTCGAAACAGTCGAAACCAAAGGGTTGCGAAAGGACATTTCAAAAGAAGCATTTGAAGGAGAAATGCCACCTTTTCTTTATATTGAGTAGCTTTTGAAGAAGTTACTAAGTTTTTAAAATGATGCTTTCTAAAGGGGTAGTTTCGACCAAGTTAAAACCCTTCTGTGATTTAGGCCTTTCGATGCCGTTGAAGACATCAATGCTGTCGAGTGGTACAATTTCTTTTTATAAATATAAACCACTTCCTACTACTTTTGAAAGGGTTAGGGGTTTCAAAGGCAATGATTTTGAAATACTTTTCGAAGCCCTTCAATTGTTCTACCCAGATGTTTTATGCTTTCGAAAGGATGATTTTGAAACTATCAAGATTCCCCAATACTTTTATGAATTGAAGAATGACTTTGAAAGAGTAGCTTTCGCTTATATTTAATTTGACCCAAATTGATGTTTTAAATATAAGCCTAATGATTCGAAAGGGGGACTTTTAATAGTTTCGAAGGGTGACCTTCAATCGTTTCGAATGGGGTACTCTCAAATGGTTTCGAAGCTATGCTTCTATACTTATACGATAATACTTTAACATAATCTAAAGGTTTTGAAAGAAAGGTTTTTAAGTATTCGAAAGGCAGGAGCCTAATGTTTTGAAGATAGATTTTAATGCTTTCGAAGGAGGTCATCCTATGAGGTCGAAAGCGAGGTTTCGTAGGTGTCGAAAGGTTTTAAACCCAAGCTTAAATTTTTGAAGGAAAAACCCATGGCTAAATAAGGGAGTTTAGAAAGGTTTCAAGTATGTAGATTTGAAGAAGTATTTCCTTGAAAAAAATATTGTTTAAAGGGATCAACCATGAAAAGTATTTCAAGGACCTTAATCCCATAGAAGTGGTACTGTTTTGTATTTTGTTTGCTTCTTCAAATATAAATATATTCACATGATAAAGGATCCATAACTACATTTTAGGGATAAAAAAGTAGAAGAACCAGTTATGGTTAACCCAGTAGTGAATATATATATATATATATATATATATATATTGATTAAACTCCTGAATGAGTAGAATTGCATCTTGAAAGTCAGGGATACCAGAATACGAGATGCTTAAACCTTGAAGTGTCTAGGAGACAGGTTCATAGTAAATCCTTGAAAAATATGATTTGATAGTTATTACGGTAACTAATAGGTCCATAGTGATCCCATGGTAACTATGTATTAGGATAGTTGGCAGAGGCTAATAGGTTTGTATTAAAACTGTATCCAGATTAAGTATTGACATCAATCAATAGGTTCCTAGGAAACCCATGAAAACTAGGATAAGAGGAAGTTTTTGAAGGCAAGAGTAGGTTCCTAGTCAATCTATGAAAACTAGGATAAAAAATGAGTTATTGAAATCACCAATTGGTTCATGGGAACCCATGAATTAATTAAGTTAACTGCCAGGGGCCTATAGGTTCTTAGGGATCCCATGAAAACTATTAGGTTAATAGTGACCTTATAAACTATAAATATGACAGGGAGTCAATTAAACCGGAGATGGGAAATCCATGGATGTTTTTATGTATGCATATCATCATAATATTTTGAATTGCTATGTTTTAGCCATTGTGAATGCAGGAGCACATTATATGGTTTTGAAAAGAGTTTTAGGATACTAGTGAGGAGAAAACCCATTCCGCTAAGCGGCATGGTCTCACTGGATATCTAAATGAATTGAGATGTTATATTATTTTCATACCAGGCTTTACGTCTGACTCAAAGTTTTTTTTTCCCCTTAAAGTCTAGGGTACTCAAATGATTTTGAGTAGTTTGAGATTTAAGGTTTTCAGGTTCTCTTCTTAGATGAATAAAGCTTCCGGAGGTGTGCATGAGGCTGTTAGTTATTTAGAGTTATCTTTTTTGCCGTATATTTTGGTTGTAAAGGTAGACTTAGTCTTATTATATACTCCGATCTACCAAGATGGCATCTTCATATGTCGCTCTTCGTGTATGTGCAATATTTATATTTTTCTGAACATGGTTATCGTTAGTGGGATTACGTAATGAACCAGTAATGTTTTGAATGGAATGTGGAAATGAGTTTTTGATTTTTAAAATTATTTCATATTATTATGATATTTGTATCAATGTATCTAGCATCGCCGTATTTGGTCACTGAGGATTAATAACCGTGGATGACTGTAGCATCCATAGCCATTAGTTTTGAGCCTCCAAGTATGGGAATGTTTCAAGTTGGTATTAGAGAATAGGTTTATGAAACTTTAAAAGAAAAGTTAAAACTAAAAGTTTTCTGAAATGTAATCCGATAAATAAGAAATATAATCGAGGCTTGGGTTAACGCTATAGTAATGTACTTGTATTTGATATATAGGTATATATCTAAGTATGTGTTCCCCCCTCTACTAGACCATTCTTTAGTAACTTACTAAGGCTCGTATGCAGATTGACGAGAAAGAGGATATGGAAGCAGGAAAAGGAAGAGGAAATCTAGGTGGAGGAAGCATCACAAGCAACGAAAATGCTCGACCTAATACCAAGAGGAACCAAGGTCGTTAGGCTAATGGTAACCCAAATGCTGAAAATAATTTAGTTGCTGGAAATCCACCAGTAGATGCGGGAATGGTGTATCAGTTGTTGGCTAATCTTTTGCAACTAGGAGCTGGTGGTAACGTTGGAGGAGCAAATCTTGTAGCTTCAGTTGGATATAACTATGCCACTGAGCAGAGACTACACCAGTCTAGGTGGAAAGACATTTTTGGGAATGGAGGATGCAATAGAGGTTGAAAATTGGTTGTTGAGCTATGAGAGGATCTTTACTGATTTAGGCTTAGATGATGGTTTAGACAGTTGCAAGGGTTAGCACTTCACTGGTGGAATAGTATAAGAGCTGGAGTTCTGGAGGAAGAGTTAACATGGGCTGATTTCAGAAGGAGATTTGAGCAGAGGTTTTTATCTGAGGTTGCCAAGTCGGCATTGATGAGGAAGTTCATGGATCTTTTTAAGGAGAAATGTTAGTAATCGAGTACACTACTAAGTTTGATGAGCTAACTCGATATGGATATGCTACTATAGAAACTAACATAAGAAGGAATGAGAGGTTTATTCGAGGACTAAGACTGGAGCTAGCTAGAATAACCATGACACATATCCGTGAACCTTGTATTGTGGTGATGGAGATAGCCATTCGCCATAAAGAGTTGCTTGCAGTTTCTACTAGGGAGAAACCAGGTTAGTCTTAGGGCCCTTAGGGAAAGAAGAAGGGAGCTTAGAAAGGGGATTCTTCCATGAAGGTGAAGGTTAATTTAGTGTGCTTCAAGTGTTATAAGAAAGGTTATTATGCTCATGAATGCAGAGCATGCAAAGGGAAGAAGCCTACAGAGAAGAAGAATGTGAAATTCTTCACCTGTGATCAAGTTGGGCATTAAAAGAACCAGCATCCATAGCCAGTCAGGGTGGACAGAGGGAATTTTTTTGCTATTGGACCACCATCTTCTTCTAGGCCTACTACAATAGAGAAAGGAAAAACTATGATGGAAGGTACGCTTTTGATTAAGAGAATACAAGTTAGGGTACTATTTGATACCGGTGCTTCACATTCATTTATATCAAAGTATTTGGTTGATAAGTTATGTTGAACCCACGTACCTTGTTACTTTCTTAAGAGTTGTGAATCCAATAGGAGGGTATGCAATTCTAGGGATGAGATGTGACCAATTAGAACTTGATTTGTTAGGTCATAAGTTTGCATGTAGTCTGTATGTTTTTGATTTCTTAGATTTTGGTATCATTTTGGGTACGGATTGGTTGTGTAAGTATGAGGCTAGGATATTTTTCCAAGATAGGGAAATATCATTGAGACAACCAGATAGTCATAACCAAATCATCTTCTCAGTGGAAAATTCCAGTAGGAGTGTTTGGGCTTTGTTAAGTGACATGGAAGTAGGAGAAGAGTTAAGTCAAGGTCAGGTAGCAAGTGATTTTGAAAATGTCTTTGAGCCAGTTATGTGATTACCATCGAAACAAGCCGTTGAGTTTCGGATAGATCCTGTACCACGAGCTGAACTTATAAGAAGAACACCTAGTAGGATGATATCGACAGGTTTTAAGGAATTGAAGGTGCAGTTAGTGGATCTAGAAGGAACGAATTTTATTAGACCAAGTAGTTCGCCTTAGGGAGCGACCACGGTATTCGTGAAGAAACCAGATGGGTCGTTAAGGATGTGCATCGACTATCGTAAGATAAACAAAGGATGATTAAGAATAGGTACCCTCTACTAAGGATAGATGATCTGTTTGATCAGTTAAGTGGAGCCAGAGTGTTTTCTCAATTGGATTTTGTGACAGGGTTCTATTTGTTTAGAGTGGTGGAGGGTAACATTCCTTTGACGACATTTCAAACTTGGTATGGTTCGTATGAGTGGTCAGCGATGCCATTTGGACAAATGCACCTGCTTTCTTCATAGATTTGAGGAGTCAAGTATTCCAATAGCACTTGGATAGGTTCATGTTGGTATTCATTGATGACATTTTAGTACACTAGAAAGATGAAAGAAAGCATGAGATTCATCTTAGAGTGGTGGTTTAGACGTTGAGGCAGAATCAGTTAAAAGCGAAGTTTTCCAAGTGTCATTTTTGGAAGAAAGAGGTTAAGTTTCTTGGTTATTTGGTTTCAGAGGAGGGCTTATCATTTGATCTAGTTAAGATCAAAGCTGTGAACAATTGAAAGAGACCAGAGGCAGTAACCGAGGTCAAAAGTTTTCTTAACTTGCTGGTTATTATCGGAGATTCATTAAGGATTTATCGCGGATAGCAGCTCCTTTGACTAAGTTGACCAAGAAAGATGTGAATTTTATTTGGTCCGACAAATATGAGGAAGGGTTCCTTAAGTTAAAGCATTTATTGACTAACACACCAGTGCTAGTAGTTCCAGATGGAAACCAATGGTTGGTAGTATAAACTAATGCATGTGGAACCAGATCGGGAGCAGTATTGATGCAGAGGGGTAAAGTTATTGCCTACACATCCAGACAGCTTAGACCACATGAAGTAAGATATCATACTCGTGATTTTGAGTTGGTTGTGGTGATCTTTGCCTTGAAGATTTGGAGGCATTATCTCTTGGGGGAGAGATTTGAGTTGTATACTGATTATAAGTCTTTAAGGTATTTATTCATTCAAAAGGAGTTGAATATGAGGCAATAGAGGTGTTGGAGTTTTTGGTTGCTTATGATTTTGGTATAGAGTATACTCCCAAAAAAGGTAATAAAGTGGCCGATGCCCTTAGCAGAAGACATAAGAATGTTGTGTTGGCTATGTTAGCGGAATGGAAGGATCTAGAAGCTTTGGCCAGTTATGATGTGCAGTTAAGATCGACTGCTAGTTCTAGTCAGAGTACTGCCATGTTGTCCTGTTTAGAAGTTCGACCGGTGATGATCGAGAGATAACTCCTAAGCATAGAGATCTAGTTTTACCCGAGAGGCTTAGAAGGCTTAAGGTAGGGTCTAATATCGATGATCTCAAGGATTATAGTCTTGACCAAAGAAGATGGTTGAGAAAGAAGGGACGATCATGTGTTTCTAATGTAGAGAACTTAAGGAGGGAAGTTCTTGAGGAAAGTTATCGACCCAAGTTTACGATTCATCCTGGAGGGACCAAGATGTATCAAGATATAAGGCAAAGCTTCTATTGGAAAGGCATGAAGAGGGATGTCAGCTTGTGGGTTAGGCACTGCGTGGACTGTCAACAAGAAGGACGAACTTTAGAAGCCGAGTGGATTGCTTCAACCTCTAGAAATTCCAGTTTGAAAATGAGATTCGATATCCATGGATTTTATAGGTTGGTTACCAAGGACAAGCAGAAGAAATGAGAGTATATGGCTTATAATGGATAGGTTGACCAAGAGTGCCCATTTCATTCTAGTAAAATCGACCAGGATGGCACCTATTTTGGCATAGCTGTTCATGAAGGACATAGTTAAACTTCATGGAGTTCCTAGTAGCATAATCAGTGGAAGAGATGCTTTATTTACTAGCGAATTTTGGAAGAGCCTACAGGATGTGTTAGGCACTATGCTCAAGACGAGTACTACATATCACCCTCAGATGGATGGGCTGACAAAGAGGGTAAATAAGGTACCTTATGTGTTGGATTTTAGTTGATCTTGGGAGGATCACCAGCATTTGGTTGAGTTTCCCTATAATAATAGCTATCAGACTAGTATAGAAACGACTCCTTTTGAAGCTTTATATAGAAGACGTGAAAATCACTCGCATGTTGATTGGAGATGGAAGACAGATTGGTCTTAGGTCCATATTTTGTTAGTGAGGTGTCGGAAAACATTGAATTAATCCAAGGTCGGATGAAGCAAGCTGAATCTAGGCAGAAGAGTTATGCAGATAAGGGGTGTAAAGACCTAGAGTTCTCAACGGGTGGTAGGGTTTTCATCAAGGTATCACCGATGAAGGGTGTGGTACGATTGGGAATTTCAGGAAAGTTGGCCCCGAGATATGCTGGACCATTCCATATTATAAAGAGAATTGGAAAGCTTGCGTACAGAGTAGATTTGCCGAGAAGTTTGGCAGGCGTCCATGATGTATTCCATATGTCTCAACTTTGCAAGTATGTACATGATCCAAAGTCCACCATTCCTCAGACAAAGTTGGAGGACTTGGTAGTAGAGCCTGATTTGACTTTTGTTAGGCAACCAGTTCGGGTTGTTGCGAGAGATGAGAAAAGATTGAGGACCAAGACAGTCAGGTTGATGAAAGTTAAGTAAAGCGACAACAAGAAAGACTGTACTTGGAAGACATAGGACAAGATTCGAGATGCTTATCCTGCTCTGCTTTGATGGTATTTCTATATTAGATTTATATAGTTTAGTTGCTAGTTAGTAGGCTAGTATGGTTGTTAGGAGTGGGTACAGATGATTGCTATGTTTTCTATTTAGTCCTTGTAGAATTTCGAATGAAATTTTTTATAGAGGAGAGCCTGTAACACCCTAATTTTTGATAATATTATTCAGGTGATTTAACTAGAATAAATTTAATAATGTAGAGTGACGAGGAGATTGAGGTTGGTTAATTAATATTAGTGACCGTGCTTACTTAAAATAAATAAGCTTAAAATGGTTAAGTGTAGCTAATTAACATAAGGGCATGAGAGTAAATTGCCACCCATGTTTCCCACCCTTATATTATTACCCCCTTAGCTAAACAAGTTCATTTTATTATAAGAAAAATTATAAACATAATAAGAAAAGGAGCTGACCATTAGGAGGAAGCTAACAAGAGAAATTTCAAGTAAAGCTTAGGATTCAAGCTAGAAGAAATCAATCTCAATCAATCTCCAATTTCCTTATCCAAACTAAGGTAAATAATAATTAGTACATCTCTATTTTCGTTTTTATAATCATATGATTTTGGATTTAAGGGTAAATTTATTTTTATGATATATTAGATGATGATATGCTTGATTTATAATTTATATGGTTTAAACAAGATTCTTTAAAAGAGGTTATGCACGATTTTGGGGCTAAACTGAGATTTAATGATGTTTAAATGCCATGGGAAAATTTTATGTTATGAGAAACATGATTTTGGAGTTGGGTTTCAATTTTTTATAATTTTCCAAACCGTCGAGAATTACTTATTAATTTTAAAAAGAAAATATGGTTAATTGGGTTATAAATTTATTTCGAAAATTATAATGAGAATTTGAGTCTGAAATTTTGATATGTTAGGCAACATGATTAAAGTGAATTTATGGGAATTTTACTAAGTGATTTAGTATGGAAATTAAATTATTTTGAAAGGAGGACCTAAATGATTTAATTGTTTCGTTAATGGGAAGGGCTTATTTGTTAAATGTTATTTAGTTTTTAGATCGAAGAAAATGCAGCAAAATTTTATTGAGATAATTTGTAAGTTTAATGCGACCAATCATTTGTTTACAAGTGGACAAGTTAGTTACAAAATTTTTGCTTTATTTAGTAAAAACATCTTTTTTCTTAGAAAAGCAGGTTTTGCTCCTTTGGAAGGAGCTTTCGACCCACAGCTTCCACCTTCGACCTAGTCGAAACCCTCTACCACGAAACAAATATAAGTGGTATCACTTAGTTATTATGCAGTGGATTGGAGAAAGGTGGAAGGTAAGGTGTCGAAACATAGCTTCCGAAGGTGTCGATACTTTTGTTTTGTTTTTAAAAGAAAAGCGCTTGCCTGTTTACTAAAGGGTTTCGAAGCAGTTCAAACCAAAGGGTTGGGAAATGTTATTATAAAAGAAGCTTTCGAACGAGAACTGCCGCCTTTGTTTTTAAAGTGAGTAGCTTCTGAAGAAGTTACTAAGTCTTTAAAGTGATGCCTTTGGAAGGAGTAGTTTCGACCAAGTCGAAACCCTTCTGTGATTTGATGCCTTTCGATGGTATTGAAGACATCAATGCTGTCGAAAGGTACCGTATGTTTTTATAAATATAAGCAACTTCCCACTACTTTTGAAAGGGGTTAGGGATTTCGAAGGCAATGGTTTCGAAAGGGGTTTCGAAGCCACCCTTCAAATGTTTTACCTAGATATTTTATGCTCTCGAAAGGATGGTTTCAACACCATCAAGATTCCCTAAGATTTTGATAAATTGAAGAATGGTTTCAAAAGAGTTGCTTTCACTTATGTTTACTTTGACCCAAATTGATGTTTTAAATATATATGAGCCCAATGATTTCAAAATGGAGACTTTCAATGGTTTCGAAGGTAACCTTCAATGGTTTCGAATGGGGTACTCTCAAATGGTTTCGAAGCCGTGCTTCTATACTTATATGATAAAACACGGTCGAAAGGTTTCAAAAGAAAGGTTTTAAAGTATTCAAAAGGAAGAAGCCTTATGTTTTGAAGATATATTTTAACGCTTTCGAAGGAGGTCGTCTTATGAGGTCGAAAGCAAGGTTTCGAAGGTGTCAAAAAGTTATAAACCCAAGCTCAAATTTTTAATGGAAAACCCCATGGCTAAATAAAGGGGTTTTGAAAGGATTTCAGGTATGTAAATTTGAAAAAGTATTTCCTTGATAAAAATATAGGTTAAAAGGATTAACTATGAAAAATATTTCAAGGACCTTAAACCCACAGGAGCGGTACTGTTTTGTATTTTTTTTGCTTCTTCAAATATAAATAGATTCACATGATAAAGGACTCATAATTTCATTTTAGGGATAAAAGGGTAGAAGAACCAGATGGGATTAAGTCCAGTTGTGGATATATATTGATTAAACTCCTGAATGAGTAGAATTGCATCCAGAAAGTCAGGAAGACCAGAATACAGGATGCTTAAACCTTGAAGTGCATGGGACACAGGTTCATATTAAACCCATGGAAACTATGATATGGAAGTTATTGGGGTAAAAAAATTGGTTCATAGTGATCCCATGAAAACTATGAATTAGGATGGTTGGCATGGTCCAATAGGTTTTTAATGAATCCATGAAAACTATATCCGGACTAAGTATTGACATAATTCAATAGGTTCCTAGGCAACCCATAAAAACTAGGATAAGGAAGAAGTTATCGATGGCAATAGTAGGTACTTAGTCAACCCATGAAAACTAGGATAAGAAGCGAGTTATTGAAATCACCGATAGGTTTAGGAGAGCCCATGAATTAATTAAGTTAACTGGCTATATGTTCTTAGTGATCCCATAAAACTAATAGGTTAATAGTGACCCTAGAACCTATAAATATGATAGGGGTCAATTAAACCAGGGATGGGAAATCCATGAATGTTTTTATGTATGCATCTCATCATAATATTTTGAATTGCTATGATTTAACCATTGTGAATGCAGGAACACGATATATGGTTTTGGAAAGGGTTTTAAGATACTAGTGAGGGGAAAGCCCATACCGCTAAGCGGCATGTTCTCACTAGATATCTAAATGAATTAAGATGTTAGATTATTATTCATACCAGGCTTTATGTCTGGCTTGAAATTTTTGTTTTCCCCTAAGACTCTTGGGTACTCAATTGATTTTGAGTAGTTTGAGATTTAAGGTTTTCAGGTTCTCTTAGACAAATAAAGCTTCCGGAGGCGTACAAGAGGCAGTTAGTTATTTAGAGTTACGTTTTCCGTTGTGTATTCTAGTTGTAAAGGCAGACTTAGCCTTATTATATAATCTGATCTACCAAGGAGGCATCTACATATATCGCTCTTGGCGTATGTGTAATATTTATATTTTTTTAAATGTAGTTAATGTTTGTGAGATTATGTAATGAACAAGTAATGTTTTGAATAGAATATGGAATTTTTTTTGATTTGCTAAAATTATTCCAGATTCTTGTGATCTATGTATCAATGCATCTAACATCGTCGTATTTGGTCGCTAAGGATTAATAACTATGGATGACTATAGCATCCATAGGCATTAGTTATAGGCCTCCAATTAGGGGATGTTACAGAGACCAAGAGCGAGAACCTGCTCCGCAGCCTCCTGCTTTCACTAGGATAAGCATTACTACTTCGGATGTCATGAACTCCTCCACTCGTGCTTCCATGACTGCCTCTCTCACAATTTCTAGGCATGCACCTTATGCTCTCCCCGCTGATCCCCTACATCTACAAGCTGCCTTCCTTAACTTGTTCTTAAGGGAGGTTTTTTTGACAAGCCTAATTTAAAGTCAGTTCGAGCCGAATCTTATTCACCCCATCTCCAAGCAATTCAGAATGGTTTGGAGCAAGCTGAGAGGTGGGAAAAACTATGCATGCAACTGTCCACTGTTAATCGAAACAACTACCAAGAAATTCTCTCATTCGAATCCACAAACGATGATTACGAGAAGAAGCTCACGGACCATAGCATGGAGATTGAGAGGCTAAAGAAAGAGGGATGATGCCTCAATAGAGAGAGCAAAAGTGCTTCTTTATTTAAGGAGTTGAAAGAATCTATTGACTAGTCCGAGCTTATATTCAGAGATGACATAAAGAAATTCGACTTATGAGGCGGCCTTAAAAGAAAAGTTGAGGATAAGAAGGACGATGGTTGAAACGTAGAAGAAAACTATCGTCAAACAAGCTCAATAAATCGCCTCTCTTCACAAACAAGTTTTGACTTTATATGCTGAGAAAAAGCAACTAGCGGTGGAGTAGGCTAGCATGGAAGCCAGATTTTCAGAATTTCAAGATTCCTTTGCAAAAAAGTTGGTAGGCTTGGATGCTACCATTTTGTATTTTTTGTTAACTCCATGCCGCATCAAGGGAGTCTCAATTACCTGGGTATGTTGTTCCCCCATATGCTTGCTATAGTCTGGGAGGAGATTCTTGTAGGATCTAGATTAACCCTAGAGGGGGGGGGGTGAATAGGGTTATAGCAAATTTCCTCAATTTAAACTCAGAAATAAACTGCAGAAATAAATATGCTGAAAAGTAAATCACACACAAAATTTACCCAGCTTCGGCAACCCCTGCCTACTGCTGCATTCCCAGATTTCTATTAGAATTAAACAGTATCACGCTTACAAACACTTTACTAGACTCGCAGACCCTTTTGCTCCCGCTCACAAACACTCTACTAGACTCGCACTCCCTGCTCCGCCTATAGAGTTTCGCTTACTCGCAAACTCTGCTCCCGCCTATAGAGCTTTGCAAACTCGCACTCCCTGCTCACTGACCTAATTCTAAATAGACAATCTGATACTACCTAATCCCTAGGTGGTGATTTACAAATTCTTTGACTCGAAAAGAAAAACAAACTTCAAAACTACACGCAGGAGCAAAAATTTAAAATATAAACTTGAATCTCTAATTTTTGCTCAAATTAAAAACTAAAACCCTATCATAAAATTAAAACTAAAACCCTATTATAAAATTAAGACTAAATCCCCTTTTAATATTAACAAGGCCGGCCCCTTGTTTTTGACCCGATCCACTATCTTTTCTTTTGTCACAAAAAAATATATGGCGGCCTCAATTCTTGCAACTGATTAGGGCTTCGGCTCTTCTCCTCCAAATTAGGGCTTCGGCTTCTTTCTTGAATTAGGGCTTCGGCTCTGGATGATTGATTCACTTACTTGCGTTGCTCTTGCTCATGCTTGTTCTCTGATGGCCTGCGTCGCATGTTCTCTGATAATTGCTTCTTGTTGCAAGCTCTATCTCTGATGATCGAGTTGTTGAATTGCGGTATGTAATTTCACTTTTGTTTGGTTTGATTGTTTGCCTTTTTCTCGATGCCGATGATGATTTCTTTTGGGTTTATTTATAGGGTTGAAACCCTCCTAATCACTGTCATATTTGATTTTTCCATGTCGTTGATTTTCCTGAAATTGTTTTGTGGTTTTCCTTACTTGATTCAATTATGAGTAATTGCTGACCATATTAGCATTCGAATTAATTAATTCGAAATTGTCTTGCTGTATTTGATTGTCTCGGTCCCCATTTTAATTACTACTGACCATATTTGAATTCGAGTAAATTGCTGCAGAGTTTTCTTTCCACATTAGAAATCTTTGATTTCTGCACTGATTTAGCTACGGCTTGATCTCTGCACTGATTTAGCTTGCCATTTTCTTTGCATTCCCTACTGCACATTCACCAGTTTACTTTATATGTGCATATATACATTTGTATGTGTGTATGCATATATTTTTGGATTTGTGCCTTCATTTTGTGATTCATCTGATTAGATGTGTATTTGATTGCCGAGTTATTTGCATTCACTCCATTTCTTTGTATCAGTTCTCTGCATTTTTGCTTTGTTGACTGCATCACCATACTCTCTGTAGTGATATGATATTACTGCAATGTGAACTGTTGAGTCTTTGGTGATGCTTCACCTGTTATGTTCATGTTGGCACTTTGGTCTTGTATTGTAGTGATGCACTTGATTTTGTTTCCTCTGTTTTGATACAGATGCTACACTTGTTCATTCTTGCCTCTGCACACTTGTTCATATGAGCTGTTGTTGTTTGCTTCACTGTTGCATTGTTGAGTCACTTGAGTGTGTTGATGGAAGATGTTGCACTGCTTCATTATGATTCACTTGATTCACCTGTGCACATTGTTGCTTGGTTCTCTGACCTTGTTGCTTCATTGCTTACTGTGTTGACCATTATGCACTGTAGCTTGAGTCTTTGATGAAGTTGTATTGGACTTCATTCTGGTTAGCATTTGCATCACCACTGCTGTGCACTAGGCATTGTTCGAACTTGTATCACTGTCTGGTTCATCTTTGCACTGTTGAATCTCGTGATCATCATGTCTTTGTCTCTGGCCATCTTTTTCTGGTCTCCTCTTGAACATTGCAGAAACTACTGCTTCAACTTGTATGTATTGCATTACCACTGCATCATGCTTGGCCTTGACTTGTAGAATTTCACTATCATGTTGTTTGCAGCTGTGCTTCATTTGGCACTGTTTACTTGATGCTGCATCACTTATAGCTTTGATCATGTTTCTGTCATGTTTGAACATAGTTGCATTATGTTGGCCGAGCTTTGATCAGTTGCATTGTTCATGTCATGTTCTCTGTTCATTGTTCATTGCACTGTGTTGCATTACAATCATTACTTCCTGTTCCCTTCTTGTTCTTTACTGTCTCTATTATGTATGCATTTGCATACTGCTGTTGTTTGAATATTGTTGGATGCCATCTTCATGTACTCGATATTGTGGCATGTTTATGGCTGAACTTGTATGCATCATATATGCACTGTGCACTAACTTAAGTCTGGTTCTTCACTTGGAATTGCACTTCCTGTTTGCTGTCATGTTCTTGTGCTCGAGCTCTTTGCATGCTTCATGTGTGCATTTGAGTTGTTTGTGTCAGTTGCTTGTAGTCTTGGTCTGACTGTTGCTTCATGTTGCCTTCAGTAGCTTCATTGCAGTTTTTCACTGTGTTCTGACTTGATGCTACATACATGCTTGAGTTTCACCTCTGACTTGTTGTTGCAGTATTCTGGTCAGTGGTGTTCATTGTGATGATTTTGTTACTCTGACTTGTATCACTTACTTTTATTGACTGCGCTGCTTGTTGATGTTGCTTGTGGCACTTGTACAGTGTTGTAGTTTGATTGTGAGCATATACACTACTGCCTTGAGTTGAACCTATCTTGGGTTTGACCTTGTTTTTGATTTCTGTGCATTTGTTTGATTTTTGCACACGAGTTGGCGAGGCAGTGCACACGTATACGAATGTACACGTGTGTACTGCAGCCACTTATAATTGCCTGTTCCTGATAAAAAATACTGATATGCACAGATATTGCACAGTCAAAAATGATGACGAACAACCCAAATAACTGAGGCAGACAATGTTTTCAAAATCATCGTTTCTTTCAAATTTCAAAAATATTTCTCTTTCAATTTTACTGCGTTTGAGAATATTTTTGCAGATTACTCAGATGCTGGATTCAAACCGGAATGCAGTTGAAGACAAAATACGAGTGTGAGTGTTATGTAGTGAGGATAATGATGTAAATATGAAATCGTGATGTATTCTAAATGGTATATGTATAGTGAGAGCTTGAAATTGTACTATTCAAAATTGTAATAAATATTTGTTTGAATAAAATTTCTGTTTGAATTCAAAATCTGTTTAGCTCGTTTTGTTTGAATTCAAATTCAAATTCTGTGTAATTTATTTTATTCAACAAATATTTATTTATTCTATGAAAAATAGTACATTAACAAATACATTTAAATGAATGTATATATGTTTATTATCATCAAACAAAAATCATATGGCGCAAAGCGCATATTCAACAATTCTGGCCTGATTCCAAAACATGGGTGGCGATTACACTGAAGAGGAGTTGATTCAAGCATATATGAACGAAGAATCCTACCTAGCTTTAGTAGAGGCCTAGGAAATATTAAGACTGAAGAGGGAACAAGAAGTCATTAATGTCAGGGCCGCTGTTAAGGTTGTAGCCGGGCATTTTCCTTCAGGCCCTGGTGAACCATCTTCTAATCTTCATGCTGATAAGGGGACCGTTCCTTCTTCTCCTGTAATCGTGTAGCCATCAAAGGAGGGGAATGACGAAGGGAGGGGAATGACGAAGGATTCGAAGTTGTGGCTCATGAGCATACCCCTATAGCAGGTAATTTCCTTCTCTCCCATGCTCGGAAACTTCCAATTTACGCCTAAAGAAATTACCGAAATAACCGCCCTTTATTCTAATATTATAGATCAACTCTCTCTTTCTTTGGACTTACCTTCTCATCATGATGCTAGATCTGTTGCCATTCCGACCGATCAACCATAATCTTCGCATTCGGCTCACAACCCTGTTCATACTCCGAGAAAATTGCAGCGCTGCATGGTTTGGATGAACCCTCTGTATATCAAGAGAGGGCTTAAAAGCTACTGATATACAGGAGCATGTGGATCAAGCTAGCCAACCAGACAAACAAGAGACTGTGCAACTGATGATCGAGCAGCAGATGATAACAATGAAGAAGGAGAAGGTTGAAGAGCAGAAAAGGTCGTCAAAGAGTTCCCATAGATCTCGTAAGCACAAAAGCAAAAGAGGATGCACCGGTGGCCATGTTTTAGAGAGCGAGATCGTCCCTGGAGGCGAGAAGCCTAAGAAGTTGCTAATCAAGGTGGAAAAAGCGACTAAGGAAGCGGTGACAAGAAGTCATGATTTTTCTTTTGCTTTTTGGTTGCTTTTTGTACAAGTGCAGAGTGTACACTTCGCACTTCTTATTATTGTTGTAACAGTAGTTTTTCCTTTTTTCCTTTTCTTGGCCGATATTGTATGGGCATGGCCCCTGCTATTTATTGTTTTACTTGAAAAATATTATAATTAATAACACTATTGAAATTTTGATTGCAACTTCACTTGTCTACTTATCTATGTTTCATGATTTATGCACTTATGCCACTCTTTTTAATTTATCCCTATTTTATTTAGTCCCATGATTACTGTCAAATTTCTTTGTTTAGAGTAATAGAACTATGAAGTATTTACTACTTTGGTTGACTATTGGTGTGTACACCCCCTAGTTCATGGGGTTGTATGTTTCAAACACTTGATACGATTGGGTGCCCCAGTCATGTATATACAACAACTCCTATCTTTGGGAATTTTTGACTTAAGACACCAACAAAGCTCTTTAACAGCCTTACGGTAAGTAATTTACGCACTCAACCGATTCACATATTTATGTGATTGGCAATGCTGGAACAATACCGATTACTTTGGATTTTGTTAAGAGATTTCATCATGACGCTGACATTCAGGATACGAATCGCTCCTTGCTGTGCTATTTTCTTGGCTCTAAGGTGGTATGTGATTTTTTGCAACATGAGACTTCCTTATCTTTGGATGCAATTTTGCTGATCCAAGTAGTAGTGTGTGGCTTGCGAAATGCATATAGTGGGATCGAGGCTCGCTTAGTAGTTTTGCGAACCAAGAAGCAATGCGCAGTTTACGAGATGCACTGCTTAGGTAATCTGTTTGCTTGGATGTCATTCCATAATCCAAGAGGTGGTGCACGGCTTATAAAATTCTCTGGTTGATTTTGGACCTTCTCGGTGTTGCTATTGGTTCTTAAAAGGTAGAGATCGAGTTCCGTCGATCCAATGGTTTGAGTCGATTTTCTTCTGTCGATTGGCCGAGTAGATAGAGCGTACTCAAGCATGATTCCACTATCTCAAGCAGTGATTGGATGGTTTTGAGTCGATTTGACCCCATCGACTAAGCAGGTTACTTTTGTGAACTCATTCTTTTTGGTTCAGAAAGCAAAGCAATTTTATTAATAAAAGTTGGGCATATTTTGCATATTCATAATGCCTTCAGTGTTTTGGGATGGCTTATTTGGAAAAAGTAAGAAATACATGAGATGATCTTAGATAAAGTAACAATGTAGGGATTCGCTATTCCAAGCTCAGAGAATTCGGGTTCCAAAAGGTTATTAGCTTGAATGTGTCATCCTCTAGCTTCTGCCTCATCACATAGGGCCCTTACCAGTTTGGTCTGAATGCTGCTGGTACAGGGTTTCCGTTCGAGAACAAGGTCTCCTTCTTCGAAAGTATAGTTATGGACCTTGGAGTTGAAAAATTATGTGACTTATTTCTGGTGAGCAGCAGTCCTTAGTTCGGCTTCTTCCCTCTTCACATCGACCATATCAAGCGACTCAAGCAGGAGCCGCTCATTTTGCCTTTGATTGAAATTTTGCATTTGATGACAGGTTACTTCCAGCTTAACTAGGATCATTGCTTCTGAACTATATGCCAAGGCGAATAGAGAGTGCCCAGTTGCAAATTTGTGTGTTGTCTTGTAAGCCCATAGTGCGAGTGGGAGTTCAAATACCCTATTTCTTTTAGTTTAATTTATTCGCTTTTTGATGGTGGATTTGATGATCTTGTTCACTGCTTCAACTTTCCCGTTTGCATGTGGATGTGCAACAGTGGAATTTTTTTTCTCTATTTGGAAGCGTTTGCAAAAGTCCTTAAACTCAACACACTTGAATTGAGTCATGTTATCCGTAATGCTTTTATGGCACTCCAAACCTACAAATAATGCTTTTAATGACAAAGTTAATAACTTTCTTTACGGTAATAGTGGCCAGCTTCTGCTTCGACCCATTTGGTAAAATAATCAACAACAACGTTAGCATATTTGGCTCCTCCTTTGGCTATTGGCAATACACTAATCAAATCGATTCCCCAGACTGTGAATGGTCACAGGCTGACCATATGTGTTAGCTCTATTGAAGGAGTTCTTGTGATCTTGCCGAACTTTTTGCATTGCTCGCACCGTCTAACATAATCTACTGCATCGCGGTTTTATATTGGCCAAAAATACCTATATCGAAGGACTTTCTTCGCAAGGGTTTGCCCCCCGATGTGATTTCCCCATTCACCTTTATAAACTACCCTAAGGATTCTTTGAACTTCATCGTTGGTCACACACCTGAGCAAGGGGGCAGAGAATCCACTTCGGTAGAGTATCCCATCCTGTACTACGAATCATAGTGCAATTTGAAGGAGCTTTTTCCATTGATTCCTATCTACATGGAATGTTCTTTTGAGCAGGCAATCCTTAATTGGTATCGTCCATGTTTTGGTCCTTCAGTTGTCTCAAAGATCCAGTCAATATCTATCTCGCTTATGCTTGGAGCAGTTAGCATTTCAACTGGAACAAGTCCCAATGTTCAAGCTTCTCCGAAATTGGTCAGTTTGGCTACTTTGTCTGCCTTCATGTTTTGTTCCCTCGGAATATACATTATGTTGTAGTGTTCAATGTCATTCAGCAATTCCTACACTTTAGAAAGATATAGGGTGACATTCTCTCCCCAAGCCTAATATTCGCCTTTTAACTGATAAACTACTAGCTGGGAGTCGTTATAAATGTGTACGAACTTTATCCTGAGTTCCTTCACAACTTTTAGCTCAGTTATCAATGCTTCATATTCCACTTCATTATTTGTTGCAAAGGATTCCATGCGTAAGTCATAGCAAATGGATCTTCCTTCAGGAGTTTCAATCATGAGTTCTATCCCCAAGCAGAAGTTGTTAGATGCACCATCAACGGACAACTTCCAACGTGTATCCACTTCCGGAGTAATTTCTTCCTCGTTACCTCGTATTGTAAACTCGGCAATGAAGTATACCAACGCCTACACTTTGATTGCCCTTCGAGGATGGTATGTGATTACATATTGACTTAATTCGACGTTCAATTTGATAAGCCATCCAGAGGTCTCGGAGCAGTGTAACACTTGCTTAAGGGTTGATCTGTTAGTATTTAGATCGGGTGTGCCTAGAAGTATGGTCGTAATTTTCTGGAATCATTCAAGAGGCAATATTCTAGTTTTCCCAATTTCGGATAGTTCTTCTCGGCTTTGGTGAATCGCTTACTAATGTAATATACGAGTCGCTGCATATTAGCTTCTTCTCATACGAGCGCAACACTTAACGCATGTGGTGAGACTGCTATGTAGATAAACAAGTCTTCTCTGTCTACTGGCTTGGATTGGATTGGCGGGGTTTCCATATGTTGCAGCGGCTCTTCGAAGGCAGTCTGACAAGCCTGATACCATTCAAAGTTCTTCTTTTCCTTCTTTAGCACATCAAAGAATGGTATACATTTGTTTATTGCCTTTTAAATGAATCGGCTTAGTGCTGCAATCTTTCCATTCAAGCTTTATAACTCTTTCTTGTTCCTTAGGGCCTCGACTTCCCATAAATCAGTAATTTATTCAGGATTTGCTTCGATGCCTCTGGTGCTTACAATGAATCCCAAGAGCTTTTCAGAGGCTATCCTAAAGTGACATTTAAGTGGATTGAGTTTCATTCTATATTTGCGGAGTATTACAAACATTTTGGTGAGGTTGTCCAAGTGATTTGCAACTATGCGTGATGTAACCAACATATCGTCTACATTAACTTCCATAGTCCTCCCAGTCTGATGTCTGAACATGGCATTCACAAGTCATTGATAAGTTGCCCTAGCATTCTTTAAGCCGAATGACATCACTTTTTAGCAGTATGATCCCAGATTAGTAATGAAACCGGTGTTTTCTTGGTCATATTCATGATCATGATCCGGTTGTACCTCGTGTAAGCATCCATAAATGATAACAGTTCATGACTAGTTGGCCCGTCCACAAGTTATCTGATTCTAGGCAAAGGAAAGCTGTCTTTTGGGCAAGCTTTGTTTACGTTCGAGTAGTCGATACAAGTTCACCATTTTCCACTGGACTTCATGACCAAGACTAGGTTGGATACCTATTTGGGTAAGTTTCATCGCGGATAAAACCATTCACCATTAGCTTATCCACTTCTTCTCTCGGCGCTTTGGACCATTCGGGTCCTAGGCTACATCTCTTCTACTTCACTGGTGTATACTTTAGATCAATATTGAGTGTGTGGCATGCAATCTTCAGCGACACCCTGCATATATCAGAATGTTCCCAAGTGAATACATCTAGGTTGGCATGAAGAAATTTGATTTGTTCATATCGCATCTTATTCTCAAGATGTGATCCAATTTTTAGGACCCGAGTTGGGTCATCCATATCGGCCGGGATAGGCACCATCAATTCTATCGGTGCTACCTGATCCTTCCCGGAACTCTTCTTTCTGGGGTCTAAATCTTTGTTGAATTGGCCGTGGTCCCTAAGTCAAGGGCGACTTTGCAGTTGCTATTCGGTAGGTTCATGAATGTGGAGAGTTCTCCCCACATTCTTCCCTTTTTCTTTTCTTTTAGACTCATGTAGTTCTACGATATTGCATTTTCTAATGGCACTCTTATCTCCTTTAATCACCCCAACTCCATTCACCGTCGAAAATTTCATGGTTAGACACTACTGAGCTAAAGCAATCGTGAAATTTGTTAAGGCAGGCCGACCTAAGAAAGCATTGTAGGTGGATATTTCATCTGCAATAACAAAGGTTTGGATAAGAAGGATTCTTTGGCCGCCTTTCCCAAGTCCTACGGTTAAATCAATTATTCCAAAGGTTTCTTAGGTTCACCGTGAATCCTTAAATCTTTGTTCGGTAAGTGGTATGTATTTCATACTTATATTCATCTGATAAAACATGTTTTTGAACAGGATATTCACAGAGTTTCCACTGTCCACCAATACTCGTCGGACCATGGCTGGTCTAATTCCTACCATCACGACCATGGGGTCGAGGGTTGGAGCTTTTGTTCCTTCTGTGCCTCGATTTTGGAATACTTTGTCATCGTTTAGGGTTCTTTGCTGCTTGGCAGGAGTTCCATCTTCGATCGCAAAGCACAGATCTTTTGGAGCATGTCTTAGTGAGCTTACGTATTGCTCCATTTCTCCCCATTTCTTTAGTGTGGGATGAAGTCCTCCAAATATTGTTCCAATGATGAGTATCTAGTCAGTCCATCTGGATCCCTCTTCACTAGTTCTGGCTTGGTTTCCTCGGTCTCCAGGAGCTTGGAATTCTGCCGGTTGGTCAGGTTTTTGTGGTTTCCTCACATAATGTTGAAGTTTGTTTTCCCAAATCAATTCTTCAGTCAGGTTCTTCAGGTGATGACATTCATTCGTGTTGTGATCATGTGTTTCATGGAAGCAACAGTATTTTCTAGAGTGCTTCTACTGTTTAGTTGCTTCCTTTTTAGGCAGCTTCTTTTACTACTCTGTCCCCTACGTCGCAAGGTAGATGTTTTCTAAAGTATCTTTGAGCGAGGTATAGTCTTTGAGCCTCAAGCCTTTAAGTTGCTTGTATCCTCCGTTTTGCTTATTGGAATTCTTTTTCTTCCTTTTCTGGTTCCCATCCTTCCTCGCATTTGTTGTAGTGGTCTCGGAGGTACTTGCATCCTAGTTAACTACCAATGCATTCTGGCCAGTACTGGTTGGTTGTAGGTTTTCCTTCTAGCTCCTCTGCCTCTTCCAATCTCAAGTAATGGCTTGCCTTTTGGTTAAAGTCCTTCTTAGTTGTAGGTTGTTTCATTTTGATCCATTTCTCGAAATCTGTATCAGGATGGATGGTGTAGACCAGGGCCATGAAGACGATATCTTCCTATGGGTGATGTACTTCATTGACTGTTGTGCTGAACCGACTCATGAAGGATTTTAAAGATTTATTTAGTCCCTGGAATAGGCCAGATAATGGCATCATGTCTTCTCGTTGTGCCGTGTGAAACCTAAACTGATCAAAGAATTTTGTTGCTAATTCACTGAAAGTGTAGATGGATTTTGGTGGGAGCCTGGTGAACCATATGGAAGAAATTCCCTCTAGAAAGATTGGGAAACACTAAATCGAATAACATTTGAAGCATTCAATCATCCTATACCAACTGTACTTGTATAAGTGAGATTCTGGGTCTCTAGTTCCATTATAGGATGGAATAGTCGACATAGTGAACTTTTTAGAGTATCGTTCATTCAGAATGTAATCAGTGAAGAGAGTCTAGCTTGGAGTGGATCCTCATTCATCATCTCTCATATCCTTACTTTCACCCATCAAGCGCTTGGTCATATCCGTGATATATGCCTCTGATTTCTGGTAGTTCGTGGGTTGGCTATCAGTTATTACACCAAGTGTTTGATCTTGCAAACGAACTTGGTAAGTGGGCTAAAGCCTAGGCTCTCATATCTTCGAGAGAGCCAATTCCTTGGAGTTTTGTTGGATTGCAGTTGGTCGGGTAGGGGCAGTTTAGGCCTCCCTACCAGTATTGAGTGCATTATTTTTATTTTTCAACCCATCATCGTCAAGTATCTCACCATCTTCAGAGTCGAGGAGATCCACTGATGTATCTTTCCGTGGATTTTTCTACCCCATTTTCAAGTTCATGATGGACTACTTTGCAATTAGTGGAGTGCTTATGTTTCCTTCTATAGCCATTCCTACGGCTCCACCTACTGCTCCTTTTTGCTTCTACCTTTCATTTCTTCTATTTAGGCCAGAAACGGAAGAGTTTTCCTGCTCTGTGGCAGTCGTAGCTTGCGTGGTTCTTGGAGTAGCTAGTTATTGCAAGTTTAGGAGGACATTTAATTTGTCCATAAGAGCTTTCTAGCTATTCTCCATGTTTTAATTGATTTTATCAACCATCTTATCCGGTTTGCTTTTATGATGACTTCATGCTGGATAGAAGGTCTCGGCACCTGATTTCCTATGTTGGCTCTAGAATTTGCTCTAATTAATGGATTATTAGTGCCATTGACCTCAACTTGCCGAGGATTGGATTCTTTGTAGCAACTACAACTCCTATGGACCTTCTGGAAGCAGTTCTCTTTCTTTCAGGTGCCATTGATTCTCAATAGCAAATCATATAAGTAGAGATTAAGGGTTTAACCTCTGAACCTATTTGATCCAAAATATATGGCTAGATCTAAGCCTGAGTTGGATCCTTCTCAGTGAAAGCACCAAAATGTTAATCCAAAAAATTGAACAACACCCTGAATTGAGTATGAAAGCACTAACCATGTTTACGAAGGAAAATAAAATAGATAAAGCAATAGTAAATTGCAAAAAAAGTAAAGGGACAAGAGTTTTTATTGTGATTCCACTGTTAACAAAGCCTACATCCACTTTAGAGCTTCTATCGATCAACCATTGTTACAAAGGAGTATGGATTACAATATTATTCTTCTTTCCTATGTTAGATAAAGCCACTACTGGTAGAGACAACTGGAAGGATCTCAGTTGCCCTTTAATGGTTGTCGTGAAGTAGAAGAAGAGTGGAGGAAAATGGTAGAGTTTTAGTAGAGATCAGAGAAGATCCTTTTTTTTATTTGCAGAAGGGATGGTATTTATAGGAGTTGGAGAGCACTCAGGCAAAAACCACTTTGTCAAAGGCCTGCATTCATCAGACAGAGGAAGTCCAAAAAGATTTAAGGTCACTAGAGCAAAGTATTTGGATAAGTATCGATCTGATCCAAATAGTTAACAATTTTTGATGCTTTGACCACTTAGTTACCATTCTTGCATGATTATGATGCTCTTTATGTAGTTTCATAGCTTGTTGACTTGTTTTGATGATGATTCACCTGTTGGTTAGATTGAACAGTAATCTAATTTGGATAAGTCTTCAATTCTTTAACTCGGGTGCTTGGAATTTTATCAAACTCGGTCGATAAGCTTAATGGAGACATAGGAGTGTAAGACAAATGGAACAAAGATCCGATAAAGCAATATTTTAGATTGGTACCGATCCAATTGGATCGAATCAGTACTATTCCAAAATGTTAGCCTAAAAATGGTCCAAACTTCTTAGGGTACTTTATCTTGTACTTTTAGGCCTTTCCGATCAAGTTTCAAGTTGTTCTGGTTTAATTTGAATGTTCCAACTCCCGTTGAATTCTACTGGGTTAAAAACTCAGATAACAAGAACTGATCCAAGCCTATGGATCAGTATAGATCCATTATGATTGATGAGGTGTAAACCATATTTCCAGCAGAAGTAGTCTATGGCATAAAAACTATGTGGAGATAATAGAGGCGAAATTTTAGGCTTCCTACAGCTATAAATAGCAGTGCAGGAGCTTATTTTTGGGGGCCGTTTCCTTCTTTGCATTCTTAATAACATTCTTTGTAATCACCCACATATTTATATCGATCGGTAATGGATTTATACCGATCTGTAAGAACCAAAGTGTAAACAGCACAATAAACAATCAACAAAGTTAAGTGGATGTAGGACATGATTAGCCAGTCACTATAAAAACACTATGTGTTTTTTCTTGCTCTTTTTAATTTACCTTTCTTCACCTTTAGTTCTCTACTATGTTTATAAGGTGTTTGTGCCATTTTTGGTTCTAATATTTCGGTGCTTTAATTAAGAAACACTTGAATTTGCTATTTTAAGACTTGAAAACATTCAAGATGATAGGACAATCTACTAAGAAGGCTATTGTTGGAGGAAATCAATAAGGGGGCAGCTAAGAGGCATCCTCAGGAGCTAGCCACCCATCCATCTATATAACCTAAGATGACATGGAAAAGATTACGATAGAAATATAGAAGAGATTGATAATCAGATAAGAAGAGATGATAAACGGATCCCTCTGAAGGTCGATATAACAAGGAATAGCTGGAGTCGTTGCAGATCTGAACCAAAGACTTGAAGCTAGAGCACAAGCACCTAAAAGCAGAGTGGAACAAGCTGAGCAAACCCTACACCAATCATATGGATTGGTACCGACCCCCATATATTGATCGGTACGGAACCACAAGAACTTGAGGTCATGAGTGATCTTGGCTTAGTTGGAATGATGCACATCCCAAAGATAGAGCAAAGAAAGTAGAAATAATGCCCTCATGACTTAGGAGCACGATTGATTTGGATTAAGGAAGAGCTTTAATCCTTATAACGGGCGATGCTAGATCTAGGGTGGCAAATCAGAATAATAATGCATGACAGTAGGAACGAGAAGCTCACGGTTGGAATGAGGGGCAGAATGAAGTCGTAGCTCAAAGATTTCCATTGGATGACAACCCTATGATCGGGATGGATTGGGGTCAGTTTCGATTCCTTTACCCTGACTTTAAATAAATGATGCAAAGACATGTTATTAAAATATTTAATATGGAACATGTAAGCTGGATTCCTTATAAATTGGCAATAGAAATTATCATACATGTTGTATTGTCTACAATACCATAATTTGCTCATGTATTTGGTGCATCAAGCCAATATCAAATCCAAATTAACATCACTAAATGATAGTCCAGACAATTCTCGAGTATTTATGAAATACTAGGGATATATTTCCATAAACAATCACTAAACGATAGTCCAAACAAACCTCACATCTTTTTGAGTTTGCTTAGTCATTGGTGCCGCTATCCATGAAAAATCCTAAATAAACCTTCGGTAGTAACCAACCAATCCCAGTGTAACACACCAGATTTTTGATAACATTATTTAGGAGATTTAGTTAGATAAACTAAATAAAATAGTGTGTTGATTAAGAGATTGAGATTTGATTTTATTAAGGTGGCCGTGCCTTTAAACTAATAAAGTAATGAAGGGTTCAAAATGAATTAGAGGAGGGGTATTAAGTGAAAGAGGCCATACCTATATTGTCTTCCTTAGGCCGTGTATTTCAAAAGACATGTTCATTCTGATTTTCTAAAATTTGAAAAGCTTGGGCGACCACCATTAACAAAGGAAGAAGAACAGGAAACAAAAGAAAAGCTTAAGGAAAACAAATTCAAGTCAAACTCATTCAAATCTCAAGCTCCTCAATCATTAAAGCAAAAGGTGAATAATGTTTATATCTTTAAATAATTATGATTTCGATTCTAAGGTTAATTGCGATGATTTTCCAAAGATTTTCCATGTGTTTAAATGATAAAAAGATTATATGTACATGTTGATGATTTAAATATGTTCATATAGATTTTATGACATGTTTTGAGATAAAACCCTATTAAATTACATCTGCTGGCCTTGCTAATTTTTATGATGATTATAAAATTTATTCTAGAGATGAGTTTCGATTTTTAGAATTTTCTGAATTTTTGTATAATTATTATGAATTTTCTAACGAAGAAAAGGTTAATTTGGATCATAAAATTATTTACGGGAAGATTAATTATAGTTTG
Source organism: Allium cepa (assembly GCA_030765085.1). Classification (NCBI taxonomy): domain Eukaryota; kingdom Viridiplantae; phylum Streptophyta; class Magnoliopsida; order Asparagales; family Amaryllidaceae; genus Allium; species Allium cepa. Next base: position 381,710,740 of record CM060932.1, read on the forward strand.
GATTCAAAAATATTATATGTTTAAGAGAACATATTATTTGATTCTATGGATTTTTTCCAGAATTTTTAAGGTGTTTTAATAGTTGTATAAAATTATTTAGGGCACGAGACTTAAATGTTTTATAGAATTATAAAAGAGCAAGGAGATTTTTCAAAATTAATTAAATTACCAAATAAGGAAAGTCAGCAGCACTTTTGAATATATGGTTTTGGCAACCAATCAAATTTAGACAAACAAGGAAGTTGGAGTACAAAAGAACTATTTTAAAGTACAATTTTCACTATTTCGACTCTTTTGGCGGAGGTTCCGCCTTTATTCCAGACGTTCCGACAAGGTCGAAAGGTATCAAACCTTTCGGTTAGGTCAAATACCAATGCACAAGGTATCAGGCAACTAGTACGTAGTTAATTGCATGGAGTCGAAAGGTTTAGGGATGAAAGGTTATATCTTTCGAAAGAGATGAAGTTTTGTTTTGGTTTAAAGAAAATACGCTTGCTAGCTTTCGACAAAGAGCTTTCGATGGTGTCGAAAGGTTTAAAAGAAAAAGGTATCGATTGGTTTGCTTTCTTATTTTAAATGAAACATTCTAACAAGGTCGAAAGGTATAGCTTTCGACAGGGCCGAAAGCATAGTTGCCGCTTCCTAACCTTTCGACACAGATGGAGTCAAAGGTTATCTTTTATTTTCTAAAACTTACCACCTCTTTCCATTGATTTCGAAGAGTTGGTTCCAACACCAACACTTCATTATTTTTGAATGGTTTTGAAGGTTTTATAAAGGTTTTGAAGTAGATGCTTCCGTATCCTTTTGCATAATCCAAATGTTTTAAGTCGAAACGTTTAAATGTTTTAAAGTAGTTAACTTTGAATGGTTTTAAAAGGTTTCCACTATTTTTAAATTAAACCCAATGTCTTTGAAAGTTTTTGATTTTCATTGCTTTCAGATGGTTTATAAATGATTTTATAGGGGAGGTAACCCAGGCTTTCGACAAAGTCGAAAGGTGAAACCCTTCAACTAGGTCGAAAAGAAACCTTCCGATAAGGTCGAAAGGTAGGACCTTTCGATAAGGTCGAAAGGTATTATTTTGCAATGACTTCGAAAAGCTAAAGTTTAAAGGATTTAAAGGCGAATGCCATATGTTTTAAATCTTGTAAAAGGAAGGCTTTCAAAAGGTTTAGAAGTGAGCATTACAACAAAATCTATTTTTTTTAGCTAGATCAAGCAGCATTGTAATGATAATGTCGTTGTTACGTGCATGGATTATTCAAAACAAAAAAAACAATCTCCAAAACGCTGCTCCTAGCCAGGTCAACGTGAAATAGGAGGGAAAGTAAAAATATGCCGTGCTCCTTCACCACTCAACATCGACCTCTTTCCCTCTCTCTCCCTCACCCCTCTCCCCCAATATTCCTATCCCAATCCCTAATTTAGCTAAAAAATAAACTTTCCAACGTTCTCACTCTCAGAATACGCGATAACTCGACTCTCTCCCTCTCTCCACAGCCGAACTACAGAAGACGCGCACCACAACTTTGCCGTCCATCTCCAGAATACACGACTCCTTTGGCCAGCTATCAAGTTATTGTAGTCCTTGCTGAGGTGAAAATGTTTACTTGTTTTTTTTCTTTTCCTTTGTCATCTGTACCTCATGGTTTCACATAGTACCTTTAATAAATCTATGTTTCATGCTTTTAGATAATTAACATGGTCTGCTTCTTGCATATGTATCCTTTCAGAATGTCAGAAGTTTAAGATTGAGTACATTTTGCTAGAATGTAGTTATAAGTTATTTTGAAAATCCTTTTTTCTCCGTTGTGCAGTTTTACTATCACTGAACATAGCAACGAAGTGTGTAAATTAATTTGAACAGGGCTTTTGCAAAGGGGTATTTATTGTAAAGGACAAAATATCCAAATAATTTATCCTCAAGGACACATGCCTATAATTTTATCCTCAAGGACAGGCCCAAAGCCCATTTTTTCTCAAATGCACAAATCTCTCTTCCCCGTGCCTATTCAATCCCGTTTTCAGCTCCGACCACCTTATCCTGCGTCAACGCCATCTCCTCACCAGCGCCGCCGCCTCCTCACCAGCGCCACTATTGCCACCTCCTCCTTCACCCGTTTTGCAGCAACCACCTTGTGCCACCTTCTCCACCCGTTTTGTGTTCACCATCGCCGCAGCGTCACCTCCTCACCAGCGTCGTGCAACTACCCCATGTCATCTCCTCCACCCGCCAACGCCACCCCCTCACCAGCACCATGCTCTTAAAAGCTGATACTGATACCAGTTTTTAGGTATCAGTTTTGAAATTTTAGGTATCAGTTTTCAAATTTTAGGTATCAGTTTTTAAATTTTAGGTATCAGTTTTGAAATTTCTTCTGATGCAAACCCTACAAATCGCTTCCAAATACCACACACTATACCACCACCTTCACAGTTTCGTCAAACCAATAACCCATCAGAAATTTTCCACCACAAATCCATACTATTTCCTAAACCACCACAAATCCACTGATACCACATCGCATACAAAACTGATACCCAAAACTGATATTATGTTATTTTATTAAAACTGATACCATCGCATACAAAACTGATACCCAAAAACTGAACACAGTAGAATGATTTCCATCCTCTCGTCATCGCTTCCTCCTCTCGTCCACGGTCTCCTTCATCGTCTTTTCGAAATCCTCACTCACGTGCTTGATCTCCATCCCTAACTTTTCATAGTCGCTCTCCGCTTCCTCACGTGCTCTTTTCTTCTCCGCAAGCTCCTTCATCTCAGATTTTTTCACAGACTCCATCTTCTTCCGAATTCGTCTCTCGAGCTCGAACTCCGCGCGCAGGTCCTTGATTTCTACCAAGGTGTTGTCGAGATCTGAGAGGTCGACGTCTCGGTCGGAGTTTATCGGGTTGGAGAAGGAAGCGATGGTGTGGGTTTTGTAGCAAGATGTGGAGTTGGAGAGGCAAGTTGCAGTGATTTGTCCTTGAGGATAAAATTTTAGCGGGCTGTCCTTGTGATTAAAAAAGCCCTAATTTTTGTCCTTGAGGAAAATTTCCTGTTTTGCAAACTTCATCATTTTCATTGTTGTTGCAATGTTATGAAGAGTTAACAACACACCGATGTAACTTTCAATTTTGGATAGGACTTCCTCTGTCCATAACTCTGTATCCAGTGAATGAATATTTGCCCGTATTTGAACATTATCGATTATTGTGCATTTGCATTTGTAACCAGGAACCCATTAATCCATTATCAATAATTTTTCGTAGTAGGAATATGTTTTTTATGTAAAATTCTATTGAAATCATATTCATTCTGAAACCGCAGAAAATAATAATTATTCTCCTTTTTGTGAATTTGAAATAATCTAGTGCATGAAAAATGTAATATTGTTTCTGATGCAAAGCAAAAATTGAACACAACAATTTGGGTCTTGGCTTTATGAAGTTATCATGTTAACTTATATTTTTTTGATCATATGGGTTTAATTAATATTTTTAGTGAAAAGGGATTTCTCTTATATGCAAACAAATTTACACAGTAATCGAGACTGTTTTTTTCTTCAGTTTGCAATTTAGTTTACTAGAGTATATCCATCTATATATTGGTTTGGTTCTATGTGGTTGTGTGTGTGCACACCATTATGCTTTAATTGTATAAAGTGGAAAGAGTATCAACTGAAATCCATACTTGGTTATGATATGAAAATCTCCCTAATTAAAGTAAAATTGTCAATGACCAATATATCAGTTCTATTTTAAATTTATGTTTGACAGTTTGCTATGTTAAATACAAATTTTGTAAATGGTTGATTGTCTATTCATTGAATTTCCGCTAAGTCCTCTTTTTTTGCCAATTTTTTTCGTAAAAGCTTCTTTCCAAATCGTATTCTACGCAATTTGACATAACTATTTTTCATTATTTGTCCATGGAAAGCAACTCGATAAATTTTAGTATTTACATGTCATAAAAGATGCATCCTGATGAAGCCTTGCTTCCTGTGGTATTATATCCACTATTGTACCATATGACCCTTTATGTGCATTTGAGTGTAGGGTTGATGTTTGATATCCATTTATTTCTTATTTATTTATTTTTCCTAAGTAGAGCTTTCTCTCTAGCGTGAATTATACATAATACACTTGATCATTGATTATAAGTTGTTTTTGTGCCTGAAACTTCTGTTGTCATGGATTGTATTTGTTAAATGTTAAAGGTAGTTCTAGTAATTTTGAAACATTAATTTTCTTTTTTGCTTCCCTATTACTTTTCAGAGTCTTTAATTCTTATGGAAGATTTCAGTGTAATCTCTGAAGTGGCATTGAGTTTTATAAAATGTTACATTGGAAATTTGGTTTTTTATGTAAGGTATCAAAACAAGAAAATACATAACGTTAACTGCATCAAATATGCATCAAAGATACTTGATATTAAGTTTTAGTTCCTATAAATTAACATGTGATGTTAAATCTAGCAAACATATTGACCATACCTGATTTAAGAATAGTTTTCATAATTGTATGGCATCTCCAACTGAGCTTCACTCAGTTTGTAATTTTCAGGTTATTGAAAACTAGCACTTTAATTTTCACGTATTAGGTGTTGCAAGAGGGTGTGGTTGGAAACACATAGGCCCATAAATAAACCTCAGTGCATTTTATATTTTTGGAATTCCTCTTGCTATTGCTTGGCGATATACCATGTTCATGCAATTGTGACAAGTTGTACCAATTGGCGGCAATAGGTATGCTCCTCCGTGTTACTTCGTTTTGCCCAATCAAGGTATTACCCTTTATAATCATTTATCACCATTGGTAGCAAATGTGGTATCCAGTCAACTATGAGTTTTATTATCGTTTATGAAAACAGAGCACATGCCTAGTTTTGCAAACTGAGCATAGCTCAGTTGAGCAAGCAGAGCTTGAGCACAACTCAGTTGTGCAAATTGAGCATGTGCCAGCTTAGTTGTGCAAACTTAGCTAGGCTCACTTGTGCAAACTGAGCACAACATAGTTGAGGAAATTGAGCATATGCTCAATTATGGAAACTGAGCTATGCTCAGTCAATCGAAACTGGGCTATGCTCAGTTATGCAAACTGAGCTATATGGTGATATTATTCTTAAGACTGGTGGTGAGAGAACTGCCCTTAATATGGATTTTCGATCTTGGGTGCATTCCAAATTTGACATCCCCGAGAAAAGGAACATACAAGTTAACTTATTGTGATATTTTGGCATTGAGTTGAAAGAGGTTTAAAAGTAAACGTATCTACTTGTTTTTAAAACATTTTTTGCAATTATTAGTGGTTATTATTCAAAATTTATATAATTTCTACGGAAATTAAATTTCTCAAGATCTGTGTTCAATGTGTGTTTGTTTGTAGACAATTTTCGTGATGTGAAACCCCAAAATTGGCAACATAATGATGCATCACAAGGTGAAGTGCAACCAAGACCTCCTTCTCCACCACCACCTTTGTTTCTCCACATTTGCCTTATCCACCGCCATCGCCGCCACATGTACAATTTAATAGTGCATCTGCTGGTAATAATTCTAGATCTGAAGCATTAACTCCTAATTTTGCTCCGCCAACCCCTAATTTTACTCCGTCTTACGCTAATATCAGTTTTACATATAAAGAACTGTCAGTCGCTACCAATAGATTTTCTGAATTCAATCTTCTTGGACAAGGTGGATTTGGACAGGTGCACAAAGGAGTACTTCCAAATGGTAAATAAGTTGCAATCAAGCAATTAAAAGCAGGTAGTGGACAAGGAGAACATGACTCTCAAGTTAGTTGGTTATTACATTTCTGGATATCACAATTAAAAGCAGGTAGTTTGCTAATGATTATCAGTCGTGTGCATCATAGACATTTGGTTTCGCTAGTTGGTTATTACATTTCTGGATATCACAGATTGCTTGTGTATGAATATGTTCCTAACAAGACTCTCAAGTTCCATTTGCATGGTAAGTTTTCTTTTCTTCTTTCTGCTCTAAATGCGTTTGTATCTGTTTAGTATTTTAATTTAGATTGTTACACACTACACTGGTAGTAAAAAAACACACATCCTGCAATTCTTTGTAAAATGGAAAATGCATCGGTTGTGAAAATTTAATCTGTATGATTTTGCTAACAATCTTGATGGTTTATGTATATTTTTGATTTTTTTAGTTTTCTCCCCGTTTTCTTTGTTTATCCTTGCATGTTAGACACTGGCCAAGTGAACAGCATTAACATAACTCTGGATAAAATTATTTAACCAACTTGTTTTCCTGGCATGTTATACTAATAACATCTACACCAGTCATATCCAAAACATGCCATCTACATTATCTGTATTACCAGCTAATAGTGTACTCAAACATTTCAATTAGTTAGCTGGAATTTGATCATATGTTAGGTCAGTTCTATTTTAACCTGTCAAACTGCTTTTGTATCCGCTTATAAAGTTATAATTTTTTAACTGACCAAATCATCATCCTTTGTTTAATACTCTTAAATCATTATTATAGTAACTCAAGCTCTAAAAACCCCAATAACTCAAAAAAGTATATATCTTGGCAACACTATTCAATTGTAGTTAATGATATTCAAAAGACAAAAATGACAACGGAATTGAATCCTAAGAGGTAAATATTTTGAATATCGTTTCATGATTTTATTTTTCTTTTCTTTTTCCCACTTATTTCTTTAGCAAACTAGCTGGAATGAAATTGCCATGTAGATCAGTTGCGAGAGAAATCAAATATTAGTACATACATGGTTGCTAAATTGTATGCATACATAGTATGTGGTTGTTTTGACTGAGCACACAAGCCGTTGTAGGATATATATATATATATATATATATATATATATATACATATATATATACATACATATATATATATATATATATATATATATAAAAGTTATACAATGGTGATGTTTATATTAGTTTAGGGCAACCAAGGCCTCCTGCGTTTAAAGCATTTTATCATGACCAACATGCAACTGATCTTTTTGTAGCACACAGATTTTCATGTTATTTTGATATGTAAGCTTAATTCTAGTAACCAAGGCCTCCTGTTTTTATAGCGTTTTATCAAAATCCATGCATCAGTCCCCCAATTTGCTTCCATTTGTCCTTTAAAAATTATTTTATTTTTATTTCTATTGTTGAATAAAACCAAAAAATTTGAATCGCATGTTATGGAATTTATGATGCTTTAGTCCCTCCCTCCCTTGTCCTCTTCTTTCTCCCCCTCTCCTTTTCTCGTATACCCAGAGTTTAAACAAAACTAAGATACACCTTATTCTTCTTTGAATAGCTATATCCTTCTTCTTCTGTCATATAGTTGTATTATTTTCATTCTCATAATATACATTTTACAGCAAAGAATGTACCTCCTATGGATTAGCCAACATGGTTGAAAATTGTCTTTCCTTCTGCCAAGGGTTTAGCATATCTCCATGAGGATTGTATGTTTATTAATACTTTTATCATTTAATATGATTATAATGAAATATTTTCAACTTATCTTCCTTTTGTGAAGGCCGACTGAAGATTATCCATCATGATATCAAAGCAGCTAATATTCTTCTTGAGTTAAACTTTGACGCGAAGGTAGGCCTAGGCCTGACATATGATACTAGAAGCTCTATTATAGGTGCAAAATTAATTTGGTAGTATTTTGTCTTGCTTGTAGGTTGCAGGTTCTGGCATGGCAAAATCAAATACTGAAAATAACACCCAGTTTCTACACATGTTATGGGAACATTTGGGTAAGATCTCCCAAATAAAAATACATCTAAATTTCCATTAGATTTTTATCCTTGTTACTTTTTGTGTATAAGTCTTCTGACTATGAAACATTGGCATAAATTTGAGATATATGTACCCACATTTTTTAGATGAACGTCTCAAAGTGATAAGTACTGAAATGAAAGTGAATTGATATGGCAATCAGTATGAGAGTAGAACCCATTGCTAATGTTGATGTCCTAAACATCTTCTCCATGCATGATAATGCAGTATTTTTTGACATCCATGTAATCTTCGCTAATTATATCATTGACTACTTGCTTCATCACTAAGTCCTTAATTGACCCGAACAATTGCTTCTTCCTACTACCCTATCTGCATGTATCTGCTAAATTTGTTTGTTCTTTGTTGATTTGTGTGTGTTTGTTCTTTGGTGATCAGAGTACTTACTTGGTTTGCACAACAAAGATGGCGTGTAAGTAAAAAATGTCATTTCTTTTGTTTTATAACATGTTCTCCCTACTGAAGTATATACAGTAAAATTTCCCTAAAATATTTATAATATACACACATAAAAGTACGTTGATAGAATAAATTATGATTAGTAGACTTATTTGATATACTTCACACTATAATGAATAGCCAATAGAAAAAATTGAAACTCATAATATATAAAACCTGGGTAATGCAACTATTAACCGACATCTATTTTTTTTTATTTCAGTCTTACTTACCATCAGAAACTCCCATAGGACTTATAGAGTTGAGTAAAAAGGAACTCAAGACAATCCGCGACAATGGAAAAAGAGAAAGGAAACATTTCGAAAGAATTTACGACTATGACACGTTCAATGACCTTGGTGATCCAAGAAATGCAAGGTATGTGCTTGGAGCAAGCAATGACTTGCCATATCCAAGGCAATATAGAACTAGACGAGAAAAAATAGATGATGGTATATACAACTAAAGTTTAGTGCTTCACTTGTATCACAACAATCTCCCATTTTATATGCATCCTTCTTCTCAGTCAAGTATGTCAAAACATTTAAATCCAAAAACTATACTAATTTATCATCTCAGTTAAGTATGTCACATCTCTACCCCATGTATTTTGTGATTTCTAGCATCTTATTTATCATGAACTTATGGTCATGTACATATCCAAGAATATGACAGACATATTACACCTGAAATGTATCATCAGATATAATAAGAAAACAATAAGGTCATGAATTTTTATATGAATGTATTAGACCATCACATATCTGTTCCTTGAACCATACAAGTTATTATTTTATTTCTTGTTATGGTAAAATAACTCAACAAGTAAAATGTTATGTTAAATTGATAATAAGATTGCAGATTTTTCTATAATGAATGCAAATAAAAATAAAATAAAACTACTTTCTTCTAGCTACATTCTTTTAGCATAAACAAAACCTTTCTTGAAGAAAACATTTGATGCTTGACAATGCACTACAGGTCTAAGCATTGGTAGATTTACTGATACTAGAATTAGCCGGATACATAAGTATAATGAGCTGCATTGTGAATTAGTTACATTCAATTAATAATTTATACTTTTATACCTTATTTCATCAACTACCTAACAATTGCTATTTAGTATGTAGAAGGAGTCAGCTGATTAACATTCAAATGACCCATCATGCCTCTTAATAAATTTACTTTAAACTTCATTAGATTTGAGATGGCCGACTAATTTTTTACAAAAAATCTTCGACTGGCATTGCAATAATTTTGATATGTTCAAACACCTATACTGGATTTATCGTTACAGTACCAAAAAAAGCTACAAGCTGGTGAAATAGAAATGATGCTCATATGATCAATAATGCATGACAGAAAAAAAAAATCCAATTAAGAAAATAATGCCTAAGAAACATGTGTAAAAAGATCAGGAAAGCTTCGCTATACGCGAAGAAATTAGCCAACATAACATGAGCCATTCACCATATATCAGAGTACTAAAATAATGAAGATATCAAAGTAGGTAATGAAAGAACTAAAGTCGATAGCAATAAGAAAATTCATGTGTTGAGCATCAAGCCAAAAGCATCATTTTAGCTAGAGAACCAAAGATACAGAATAAAAAAAATATACATGGTTTTTATCTTATTCAACATAAAAAGTCATGCAAAACATAGAAATACAGGACAAAGATTTTTTAGTAGCCTGATAATTTCCAAAATATTTTCTGGAACTATTTTTTAGTTTTTGGGCTTACCATGTATCGGCAGCGACATGGAAATTCCATAATCTGTACATAGAAGTTATAATGAAACTCCCCTTTGCATTAAATCACAATGGCTGTAAATCTTCAGTACCATATTCTTTGCACCGTCATCTTTATGTCTAGAAAAAGCAGATGGATATATTGTACTTCTCCATTCCTAGTTTCCTGATGTTGAAGTTCAATTTCTTTTGAGTTCTTTAAAATAATAGTTGCTTCTATCTGTATAACAAAATAGCGAACTTCTTATTCCATATATCGTTCTAATCTCAACTTCATAGGGTTTGGTTTTTGAATTAATTGCATCTATTGTCAATGAACACTTACGTCAACCTGTTATTGTATTAAGATTGAGTTTTGTAGTTCCTAGTTTATATATGTTAATGAACTGCAATGGTCCATGATTCCTAACGTTAGAACTCAATATGGACATTTTACCTTTTCTGTTGCATCTATTATTGTATTTGTAGATCTGTTGTTCTTCTAGAATGGAATGCTTGACCTTAGGATTCAAGGTAAAGGTCTGGCGGATGCTAATCAAGTTTTAGCTTACTTCGCCATGTCAAAACTCGGAGAGCCTCATACTGATGGGACAACTAATACAATCCTCAAAGGCCTAACAGCTGCATTTGGCAAATGGTCATCCATCGTGGCATCTCAGTTATACAGAGGAGGTCTCTCTTGCAAGGTATGAAATTTCATTCAATTTTATAGTAGGGTAAATTGCATAAATGTGATTTTCATTATTCTTACTAGGCGGTCCATTACCAGGTAGATGCATGTAAGCATCAAGTACCCAGGATTTGAGTAGACATAATTTAGTATTCTGGAATTTTAACATTTCATTTTTTTTAGTTTACTATGCAATTCTTGGTGACATGACTATGATGACACAATAGTTAAGATTATGTTCATATAATGGTCTATCTCATATTATTGAGTCGTTGGCTAGTAGAAGTACTCTCAAATGTATTTATGATTTCTTTGTTATCAGTGGCATCGACAAGGGCATAAGTAGTGGCGCACAGTTAGATGATCCCATTATTGCAGGTTATATCATGTTGCATTATATTCCATCTTTCTAAATTTTCTTGAAAGATCAAACTTCTAGAGTAATTTTTTACCTTTCCTAAGTCGCAAGTATATGTTGTGTATGTTGTTCAGTTACATTTATTCCCAAAAAGATTCACTGCATATCTATTTATATATGAGCAAACTAGACGGACTATGCAATCTGTTTGAATAAATCAAACACATTCATCCTTATTTATTTCACAATTTGTTTACTTTCTTGTGAAAATATTCAAGTTCTTGAGAAGGATGCTTTTGAGAGACAGATGTTTGAGAAATTGGTAAGGAGCGCCTAAATTGCAGAATCGATGCAAGTTGGCAAATAGTGTATAGCTATAATAGTGCCAGAGATTGAAAACATTGGCATTCCATATAACCTTTGAAGGTTAGTATTAATTTTCTTCCAATGTGAAAAAAGTGAATCATGTTTATAAATTTTTATACTAATAAGGAATAATCCGCATTCTACACCATTTACAAATCAAAATAAATAAGAGAAAAACTACCTGCTCATATCACTTGATCATTTATAGGATTATGGAGTAATAATAATGTACTATTAATCGCCATTTCTAATGGATAAATTTAAAATTAAGGCTTGTGGATTTTCGCTTGGCTCATGTAAGTTGATTCTGTAATAGAATGCTTAACATTATATGCAATTGATGAGGATATCAGTCCCATAGATACAACTGATGAGACAGATCCATTCATGCATGCATATATTATATGCTGCAAAATTTTGTTATTCATGCAAGTGATTCCATAGAGTTGCATCTTACTAATTGTATATTCAATTTCAGGTTCAACGCTGAATAAGCAGTAGTGAACTTTTGCGAGTAATGTGGTAAGTTCGTGCATGCCTCTCCCTTTGTGTGTGTGTGTGTAAGTGATATTATTCTGTAGAAAGTGACGTCCCTCGTTTGTGGGATGGTGGGGTCGCTTCAACTGAAAGAGTCATATTAAATTTAGGCTGTGTTTCACTTGGGTTATTTGACCGATAATCAGGGATGGGATTTTCTGCTGTTTGAGCTAGTCAAATTAACTTGAGCTAGTCAAATTAAATGCTAAATAAATTCATATTTGTTCTCTTCTACCGTTGATCTCTAATTTCTTTTTTTTAATAGGCATATTGGACTTTAGAAGGAGACGAGCTTGAACTTTCCACGATTTAATTTTTCTCTTTTAGCAAACACATTTTGTAAGATTTTACATCGTTAACATTTGTGGTTAAAACATATGAAATGTTGTATATGACTAAACTTTATGGTGTTTGAAATTGATATGGCTTTGATTATGTTTAACTTTTATACCTTCTCATAATATTAGATTATATATATTAGTGTTTTATAAATTGAGCAATTTGTTTTTGAATATATTATTCATGGCTTTTATAATTGTTTTCAAATTGCTGTAGTAATAGTAAGTTGAAGCAAAATTGTTGATATATCACAGCGTTTAAAAAGAGCCGCAATACTAAAAATAATGAAATGCTGCAGAAAATCAAACTGAAGCAGAATGAAAACGCTGCAAACTTTTTTTGCAGCGTTTCAAAATCACTGTATGTTACTGGTTCTACTTGAAACATGCTAATTAAACTGCGTTTTCAAAAACATTGCAACATTATTAACTGCAGCGTTTCGTCAAAGCTTCAATAGCCTTTTTTAGCAACATTTTAGAAACGCTGCAGTATTTCCTGACTCCATTGCAGCATGACGTTAAGCAGCGTTCTTCCAAAAGCTGCTAATGATTACGACAAGATTATTAAAACGCTGCAAAAGCTCTTTTTTTGTAATGGAGTTACCTTCAATGATTTCGAAAGGTTTGTTAAAGGATGTGAGGGAGTTATCTTCAATACTTTCAAAGGGTTTTATGAATGGTTTGAAAGGAGTTACCATCTATGTTTTCGAAAGGTTCTTTAAGGGTTTTAAATAAAGGTTTCGAATATAAGAACTTGGAAGATAGCCTATGTGTTTTAAGTTATAAAGGACACTAACTTATTTTAAAGGGCAGACCATCCTTATTGAACATTATCGACATTAATTTGAGTAAAGTATATATAACATGGAAAAAATATTTTAGAGTAAAGCTAAAGATATATTTTCCTTGTATATATATGATTTGACAGATTAAATCATTTTGAAAAGATTTCAAGGAAAATTTAAAGAGCAGCTAGCTCAGATATTGTAAAGCAGTTAGCTCAGATATTTTGATGGTTAGTTAACCCAAAAGAAAATTTGGGTAGTTAGCTCATTTTAAATTCGAACAGTCAGTCCATTTTGAGGGCAGTCATCCTAGAGAACAGTTAGTCCAGGATTGTTAGTTCAGAAAGAGGAGTCAACTCTGATATAAACAAATAGTTCATTTATTAGCATAACGGATCTTGCTAAATTTTTAAGGATAGTTAATCCACCATTTTTATCTATTTTGGGTAGATATCCCATTATTTAGCATAAAAGATATGGCTATAATCAATTTTAGGACAGATAGTCCTGAAAAGAGCAGATAGCTCAAAATTTAGAACAAATAGTTCAGATTTTAGACAGACAGTCTATTTCATTTTCTGTTTTAGCATAATGGATATTGCTATATTATTATTATTATTATTATTATTATTATTATTATTATTATTATAATCAGTAGATTAACCAGTTTGGTTGCAGGAAAGGATTTGCATAATATATGTTTTGAAAAGAGATATTAGTGAGGGGAAACCCGTTCCACTAAGTGGCATGGTCTCATTATTTATCAGTATACTGAGATGTAACAAAAATTATTCATACAAGGCTTTAAGGCTAATTCGATGTTTTTGTTTCCCCTTAAACTTCGGGTGCTCAAAATTTGATTTGAGTAGGCTCAGGGTTTAGGTTTTCAGGTTTTAGCAGATTTTGGTGAATAAACTTCCGAAGACGAGCAGGTGGCCGATGGTAGCTAATTTAGGTAATTCTCTTTTTAAAATTGTTTCTGCTATGTATTAAGACAATTATGTCTATATTGCTTTGATCGTCCAATGGGGAATCTTCATATGTCGCTCTTGGCGTATTGTTGTAAATTATATTTGATCAATGCCTGGGATTACGTATATTTCTGTAACTTGGATATGATTTATTTGAAATATAATTACTGAAATTATTATTTTTATGAATCATGATTTTATTCATATTCAACTTCTTCTGATATTATGGATATTATTAACTTTGTCGTATTTTGTCACCAGAAGTTAATACTGTGGATGATCACAGCATCTATGGCGCTTAGCTTTTGACCTCTAGATACGAGATGATACAGCTTGGTATCAGAGCATAGATTTATGAAAATTTAACTAAAAATTGGTTTTGAAAACAAAAACCCGAGGAAATTAGCGTAAGATTTGGGGTTGGGTTAACGCTATAGTAACGTACTAGTATTTGCTATATATAAATATGCGCTTTATCATCATTCATCTATCTTTGATTTGGTTATCTTTCTGTATCTCATTAGGTTTGAATACAGGTATGGATGGTAGAAGAAGCAGAGTTAACTAAGGAAGGGGAAGCACCAAAAGGAACACTTAACCTAATGTAGGGAGAGGCCAAGGTCAGGCAAAGAATGTTGGTGATGAAGTCTCGTAGGTCGGAATGGAAGGCATGTATCAGTTTTTCAGGAATATGATTCAGGCAGGAGTTGCAACTAGATTATTAGGAGGAAATGCCGTAGGAGTAGGGATTCCAAAAGTTCCAGTATTTAATCATTTCGCTAAGATGAACGCTGATTATGTAAAGCTAGGAGGGAAGCCATTTATGGAAACGGAGGATGCCATTGAAGTGGGGAATTGGTTGTTTCATTGTGAAAGGATTTTTGCAGATTTAGGGCTCAATGACGAGCAGAAGAGGCGGTTGGTGTCCAGGCAACTTTAGGGGACCACATTGTTCTGATGGAACAGTGTATCAGCAATAGTTGATGAGGAGACAATAATCTGGGAGGATTTCAAAAGGAGATTTTAGGAGAGGTTTATGTCATTAATGGCACAATCAGCTTTAATTAGGCAATTTGCAGAGTTGGTGCAGGGGGAGATGTCTATTGCTGAGTATGCAAGGAAGTTCGTCGAGTTGGCTCGATATGGGTAGGCTTCTATAGATACCGTGTTGAAGCGGAATGAGAAGTTTAATAGAGGATTGAAGCCAAAACTGGCTATTGCTACTTTATTTCATCTTAGAGATCCTTCTGATATTGTTATAGAAATGGTTTTGAGGCAGGAAGAAGTCCGTGAGTCTTTGGAGAAGAGCAAGTTAAAAGTGGTTCAGGATGGGCAGAGCCAGAAGAGGAAGTTCTTTCCTAAGAAAGGTGCTTAGAAGGGTGGAGCAGGCAAGAAAGCAAAGTCTGAAGTTGTCTACTATAAATGTGACAAGAAATGGTACTTTGATAATGAGTGTTTGCTAAGAAGCTAGATGGATCGTTGAGGCTATGTATCGATTATCGTAGATTGAATGAGAGGACGATGAAGAATCGATATCCATTGCCCAGGATTGACGATTTATTCGACCAGCTAAGGGGAGAAAAGGTATTTTCTCAGTTGGATTTGGCAACGGGTTTCCATCAGCTCAGTGTAGTAGAGGACAATACACCTTTGATAACATACATGACCAAATATGGATCATACGAATGGTTAGTTATGCCATTCGGTCTGACAAATGCTCCATCTTTCTTTGTGGATTTGATGAACTGGATTTTCTGAGAGCACTTGGATAGGTTTGTGCTGGTTTTCATAGATGATATCTTGATTTACTCTAAGGATGAAAGAGAGCGAGAAATTCATCTTAGAGTAGAGCTTGAGACTCTATGGCAACATTAAATGAAAGCAAAGTTTTTGAAGTGCCACTTTTGGAAGAAGGAGGTGAAGTTTCTTGGTCATGTCGTCTCATACGAAGGGTTATCGGTAGATCCGACTAAGATCGAGGTGGTGAATAGTTGGAAAAGACTTGAAATGGTAACCGAGATTAAGAGTTTCCTTGGGTTGGCCGGTTATTATCGGAGATTCATTAAGGATTTCTCGCGGATAGCAGCATCGATAACTAGGCTGACGAGGAAGGATGTGAAGTTTGTATGGACCGATAAGTGTGAGAAAGCATTCCAAAGTTTGAAACACTTATTGACCAATGCACTTATATTGGTAGTTCTAGAGGGGAATCATGGCTTGATACTTTATACCGATGCATGTTGAACATGATTAAGAGCTATGATAATGCAGAGAGATAAAATGATTGCCTATGCTTCTAAACAGCTTAGACCACATGAGGTCAAATATCCAACGCATGATTTAGAGTTGGCTGCTGTGATTTTTGCTTTGAAGGTTTGGGGACATCACCTTTCGGGAGAAAGGTTTGAGCTGTTTATGGATCATAAGTCGCTGAAGTATTAGTTCTCTTAGAAGGAGCTGAACATGAGACAACAGAGATGGTTAGAATTCATAGTCGCTTATAATTTAGGGATTGATTTCACGCCAGGGAAAGGAAACCAAGTTGTAGATGTACTTAGTAGGAAACATTAGAATGCAGTGCTAGCGATGATGGCTGAGTGGAAAGATTTAGAAGCATTAGCAGATTACAGAGCGCAGTGGAGATCCGAGGCAGGGTCTAGTGGCGATAAAGTTGTATTGTCTTGTTTGGAAGATCAACCAATTTTGATTGAACGGATTACTTCAAAGCAGATAGAGGATCCAGTTTTAGCTAAATAGATCAATAAGCTAAGGAAGGAACCAAGAGCGAAGACATGAAAGATTTCAGCCTTGACTAGAATGGATGGTTGAGAAAGAAAGGAAGACTATGTGTTTCGAGTGTAGGGAACATAAGAAAGGAATTCTTAGATGAATGCCATCATTCGAAATTCACTATACATCCCAGAGGTACCAAGATGTATTAGGATATGAAGAGGAGTGTCTTCCGGGAAGGAATGAAGCGAGATATTGGTTTATGTGTAAGGCAGTGCTTGAATTGCCAGCAGGCAAAGGTCAAACACCAAAAACCGAGTGGTTTGCTTCATCCGTTAGATATTCCAGTATGGAAGTGGGATTCTATTTTTATGGACTTCATAAACGAATTGCCAAGGTCGAACAAGGAAAATGGAAGTATACGGGTTATAGTGGATAGATTGACCAAGAGTGCTCATTTCATTCCAGATAAGTCAACCAGGATGACACCTTTCTTAGCAATGTTGTTCATGAAGAATGTGGTTAGACTGCATGGAGATCCTAGCAGCATAGTTAGTAATAGAGATTCCTTGTTCACTAGTGAGTTTTGGAAGAGTCTGCAGGAAGTTTTGGTAACCAAGCTTATGATGAGTACCGCTTACTATCCGCAGACAGATGAGAAAATAGAAAGAGTTAACAAGATCTTAGAAGATATGTTGAGATCTTGTGTTCTAGACTTTAGAGGATCATGGGAAGACCATCTTCATCCAGTCGAGTTTTCGTATAACTACAGTTATCAGACTAGTATGGGATGACACAATTTGAAACTTTGTATGGAAGACCGTGCAAATCTCCTGTTTTTTGGTTGGAGATCGGGGATAGGTTGATTCTTGGTGTAGATTTAGTTAAAGAAGCTGCAGAAAAGATAGAGGTCATTCGAGATAGGATAAAGGAGGCTCAGTCTAGGAAGAAAAATTTATGCAGATAAGAGACGAAAAGATTTGGAGTTCTCAGTAGGGACTAGGTTTTCACCAAAGTATCACCGATGAAGGGTGTGCTTAGATTTGGGAATTCAGGAAAGTTATCTCCTAGGTTCATAGGACCTTTTCCAATTCTTGAGAGGATCGGGAAGCTTGCATATAGACTTGAGTTACCAGGTAGTTTGGCAGGTTTCCATGATGTTTTTCTTATTTCTCATCTCAGAAAATGTGTTAGAGACCCGGTGGTTGCTATTGCACTGACAATGCTAGACGATTTAGTGGTAGAACCAAACTTGACCTTAGTAAGGAAGCTAGTTCCCATTGTTGAAAAGGATGAGAAGAGGCTTAGAACTAAGACGGTCAGATTAGTCAAAGTCTAATAGAGTGACGATGATAGAGACTGTACTTGGCAAGTTGAGAGCAGGATAGAGATACTTATCCTGACTTGTTTTGATGATATGTTTTACCTTCTTATTTGTTTTGAGCCTTAATGTAATTTCGAGGACGAAATTCTTTACGGAAGAGAGTCTGTAACACCCTAGATTTTTAATAACATCATTTAGGAGATTTAGTTAGATAAACTAAATAAAATAATGTGTTGATTATGAGATAGAGATTTGATTTAATTAAGGTAGCCATGCCTTTTAACTAATAAATAAAATGAAGGGGAATTAGAAGAGGGGTATTACGGGAAAGAGGCAATTCCTATATTGTATTTCCTAGGCTGTGTATTTCAAAACACACATTTATTCTCAATTTGAAAAGCTTGGCCGACCACCATTAACAAAGAAAGAAGAAGAGGAAACAAAGGAAAAGTTTAAGAAAAGCAAATTCAAGTCAGACTCATTCAAATCTCAAGCTTCTTAATCATTAAATCAAAAGGTGAATAGAATTTTCAGAATTTTTGTGGAATTATTATGAACTTTCTAAGGAAGAAAAGGTTAATTTGGATCATAAAATTATTTACGGCAAGAATAATTGTAGTTTGGATTTGAAAATTTTATATGTTGAAGAGAACATATTATTTGATTTTCAAAAAAAAATTCAGAATTTGTCAAGGTGTTTTAATTGTTGTATAAAATTATTTAAGGTATGTGTAACGTTTGTCGTTGCCGAAAAACCGAAATGTTAGGGTTTAAGAAAGAAGAAAGAGGTAGAAGAAGAGAGAGAAAGAAAGAAAAATAGAAAAACAAATAGCAGAACAGGAAAGAACAACAGACAATATCAGAATCTCACAATTCGCAGCGGAACAACATATAATAGATAAATGAATATTTATTAAAACAAAGAACTATACATTTTATACATTACATCACATCATATTACATTTCATCATCAGAGTTTACAACAAACAAACAGCGGAAAAGAAATACTATACACCATAGATACAATAAATAATAGACTACGCCATCCTGCTCGCCTCCTGAGCTCCATAGCACTCCTAAATCCAGGATGACCTGATAACCAAACTCTAGACTGCCTGTGTGGAAATTGGTGGGCACCCAGAGTTTAGGAAGGGAACAATAAACTCCAGGTCAGTCATGTGACTGGTGTGAGAACTTAAAACAGATTATTCTTAAAAACAACCAAAGAAATATTTTTCTTTAAGTAAATTCGAAATGCTTTTGGAAAATGAAACTACCATAAGGCCTCCCGCCACACACACAATGCAAACGCAGACTTGGAGGAGATTTCTCCTTATGATAGTCAAAGATGCTTACCACGCAGAAATCAAATCATTTTTGATATTATTATTAGTGCATAGTGTAGAAAAATCATTTCGAAAGTAGAATATAAATCTTAGCCAACATACGACCATTATCGTATGCCTACTATAGCTACTATGTTCAATAGCAGGTTACCGCCACATTCCATAGCAGGTAATACAACTAAAACCGTACAAGGCTCGTATTGTTTCTTTGGATTTCCAACAAATGGTCAGGCCAAGGAACTTCCCATTGCCACATGGAAACGCCTCTGGAATGACGTCCCGAGAACCTAACCGGATCTCTGCCAACACATGGCTGGGTTACCCCTAACTGGGTAACAACTGACACGAATATGTCATTCCCCGATCGTAACCGATCTATATCCGAGGATCCCCGATTTCCAACAACCACAAAGTAATAAATTTGCAGTAACCACATAGGTTAAGTATCTGGGCTCCATACCATGATACCACCTCTATCCAGAAGGAATGACATACACTAAAGGGGCGCTACCCCCTAATAACCTTGCTGCATCTTTCCTGTTTTGACCATTTCCGGGGTGTGAGGTCCGACGAAGTCTCGTCCACAAAGCCACGCTTTACAAAAGCAGTGCTTTGGGTCAACAAATGATCAAAGCAATGATCATCAAGATAAACGATCAAACAAATGATCCTATCACAAATGATCATTCAACGATCATTTCACAGCAACACTCAGCATGCCACAATACCAATTCGGGAATGTATCACTAGTAACCATCAACTATATAACCTCTGAGCTCGTACGTCTCAGAGAAGGGTGTTAAGCTAAGAGAATAAATTCTCCGCCACCAACAGAAATATATTTGATAGAAACTAGCTTTACATCTCAAATTGTAACGTCAGACATACAATCCATACAAGTCTGTTCCGGGATCGAACAGAACCGAAGGCACTTCCAAAGAAGCCCTTGCAATCCGGATATTCACTAATCACGTCCGGACATCCCGTCACTAAGGGTGATGAACCTCTGTATCGGAGATCAGCCGATGCAGAGTAACTCGACAGTAATCCATCCGTTTTCACAAATATCCGGTCTTCAACACCGGTCTTCAAATGCAATTCATAACGACGTATCACATATTCGGAGTGGGTTATACGACCCCATGGTCCTTTTTCGGTTAACCCGAATAGTGAGCGCTTATTTAAAAATAAGTGTGGCATCCAATTCAAACAATCACAACAAATACCTATTTAAAGGTAAATATTGATAGTCGGTTATTTAACTATCAATAAAGATGCGCAACATCACCGGATTCCAAATAATTTTCCAAATTATTTGATTTCCCAAAATATAATATCTTTACAAGATATAAAATTTCCACACTTCGAAAATAAACGTTTATTTTGAAAACAAATTTCCCCTTTCCATTTATAAATTCCATAGTGAATTTATATTTCAAAATATCTACTGATCTACATTTTTCAATAGATTTCAAATATTCAATTCCAATTTATCTTCAAAAAGATAATTCTCAAAAACGTTCCATTTCATATTGGAAAAACAATTCCATACTTATTTAAAAGTAAGTGATTCACAAATATTATTTATTTTCACAATTTGAAAATATTCGGTATACTTAAACCATAGTTAAGTATATTTTTCATTCCTTAAGGAAAAACGTTCTTTTATTCACATTTACTTGGGTCAAAACGAATGTTGCGTAAAACATCGTTACGACGACCCAAAATCACTAGTATATGGATTCAAAATTTAAAATAGACATATATAATCCCAATACTATACAAAAATATTTCCTTTCGGAAATCATTTACTATAACAACAGTGTTATAGTCCATTATTTCCTTCTTTTCCTCGAAAACGTCTATTTCAACAATGAATGTTGAAATCTAGGTATTCGATACTTAATGCATTTTAAAGCACCTTTAAATTGTTTTAAATTCCATTTAAAACATTCCTTTCCCAAAATATATCCATTTTCTTTAATAATATATTTACTGTTCAAAATCGTGAATATATTTCCTTTAATAAATTTCAATATTAAATTTATCAAATTCAATTGATTTCGAATTTATAAACAATGTCTATAAATTCTATTCTTATTTATAAAACTTCGATTTATAAATCTCCTTTATTAATCCAATTTAATTTACATAACCCAATTTTATACCAAAGGTTCATATTATAAGTTAATTACTTATAATCCTTTTATTCACAAAATCGTTCTTTCTTAACACTTCACAAATCATAAATCTTATTACTTATAAGATTTTATCTACAGCCTTATTTTCAACATTAACAAACCCCTTTTTAAAATTCCATTATTTCGATTTATAAAATATATGTTTTATAAATTTCATCTACAAACCGTCCATGCTTTATCAAAGATTTCAATTTAACTGCCAAGATCTGATTTATAAGATAATTTCTTATAAATTCTTTATTTAATAAAATCTACTCATTTTAAAAACTTCACAATTTGTAAATCTATGAATTTCAATGAAATCCATTTTTTTACTCCATTTAACACTTAATAGACTCTTATTAAAACTCCAACATTTTTAATTTATAAATGTAAATTTTCAAAATCTTTTATACACATCCTTTATAATAGTTATTCAAAATTCCAATTAAAACCATTTCATAAATTTATTAACTACTTATCTCAAAAATAACATTTTGGTTATATTTTACAAAAATCCTGAATTCTATAACTTTAAAAATTGAAATTTGAATTTATTTTAAAATGAATACATTCCAAATTTTTAATAAGAACATATACTTTGAAAAATCACTTTAAAATCCTTTTCAATTCAAAATCGTTATTTTTAACTTTAAAAATGGATCCGATGATGCAACAGCATCGAATAGTCAATCACGGCACAAATATCATATATCGATATGATAATCAATAATCACACAATATCTATAATCATATAAATATTTGTGAGGAATCCTGTTGGATCCCTCCAACCTGTTTCCCTGTATCCACAGATGTTAGCACAATACCAATTCCACTTCAAGGTGGAATATCGCGGTATATGAGATTTTTAAAATATTATCCGCTTAATAGGCGGCGCAATATGGTCTCATCCGCTATACAAGGCGGGAAATCAATTCCAATATATACATATGCCAATATATATATATATATATATATATATATATATATATATTGCTATATATAATATACCTACTATATCTAATATCACAATCAAGCAAACAATCAATCAATCAACAAATTTTTAATATAACTATTTAAAATTTAACAAACCCTTTTGAGCGAGAAGTTCTCACCTTAGCTATCTATTTCGCAGTCCATTTCCCATCTTGGCTCGATTTCTTGATTTATACCTTGTATAAATAATTATACAATTCATTAATATTCGAATTAACTGAACAATTAATTTCCGTTTAATAGTTTTTGATTAGCTGATAATTCTTTTTAACCAATTTTCTCTTTTAATAAATTGATTCAACTAAGAATTAACTTTCAAAACTGAATTGAATAAAATAACCTCTTGTAAAAATAATTACATAAGTTCTATTAAATGAAACTACCTTTATAATATATATATATATATATATATATATATATATATATATATAAACACACTTAATTGTAAAATAATTTCTGTTTATAAATTTAAAACTTTACCTATATTTTCTGAAACCCCTATCTGCTGTATATATATATTTCTGTCTCCCTGAATATTAAGTATATTATTTATTTCTAATCTATATACATTTATTTAAATTAAATTAACCAAAACTGATACCCTCCTTTCACTGTATATATATACAGTATAGAAATCTTTTATAAAAATTGTGTTTATAAACCTTACTGTTGATAAAAATTCTTTAACTCGTATATTTATTGTTTTCATTCCAGTAAACATTTTTTTCATTCTGTAAATAAATTTTCGGTTTTAAAACCCTACATACACAATGCAAATCTGGTATGAATAATCAAGGTAAAATTATTTACCTTCAATATCCCCCTAAGAAATCACTGCAGTCTCCTCATTGATCGAACGTCCTGACGCCGGCTCCAAGCACTATCGTCACGGTCCTACCCTGCTCGGATCTCCAAAACACGAGCCTTAGCTGCTTTGCCGAGTTCCATCACCTCACGCGAACTCTTCCAGATGCTCGCGCTACTGCCGAGCGCCGCCATAGCGCGACAACCCTCCTCCTTCAATCGCGAGCTACCGTGAACCCTAGCCGATGCTCGAGAAGCGGCACCGCCACCTCCGATTGCTCGAGAATGAGCTCCACCCTGATTTGCAAACTCGCGAAGCAAAGGGAATTTGATTCAAACTTAATTCCCAGGCTTCGGCCAATTTTGAATTTTTTTTTTCGAACTGTGAGGATTTGATTTTCTTTTTCTGACTTCGGCCATTAATATTGTTTGAACGAGAGATTTCATTTATAATTTCTTTTCTTTCGGCTTCTTTGATTTTGAAAAACTGGAGAGGGAACAAACGTACGCGATTATTAAAACAAATGAAGGCGGCATACGAGACTTTGCAGAGAAAAATCATGCTTGCATTAATTTTTTTTCCTGTGATTTAAGGCGTAATTAAAGGAACGTTGAGAGGAGCTGATGTTGACAAGTTTTCAAAGATAAATTTAAATTGAATTCAATTAAAACTTCAACGCGTTTTCTTAACGTACGCTCTCACGGCAACTCCGAAAAATACGAAATTTGAAATCCGGTAATAATTCAATATTACGGACCCAATGGAACTGGTTTCGTCGAATTCCGAGACTGTGCCTCGGAAGGCTATTTTCAAATTCAATTTGAAGGATAAAATTCCAAAACTAAACAAATCACTTTCAAATTCGATTCTGAAGCTTCTATTATCTTCAGTATTATCAATATGAGTTTTACAAGCCGTTGAAATATTTTTAAGTCAACTTAAAATTGAAGATTCAAATTTTTTATTCAGCTGTCAATAGATTAAATTTTAGAATTTAATCGCTAAATTCATTCTAAAAATTTGAAATTCAAGTCAAACCATCATTCAAATATTTAAAATTAATTAAATATTTCCAAATTAAATTGTTCAAAATTCTGGGTCGTTACAATCTTCCCCCCTTAAAAGAATTTCGTCCTCGAAATTGCAAGTTAGGAAGAAAATGGTCCTTAACTCGTTTACTATTTTTCACAATCTAAATTTGTTTTATCACTTACTAACCTAAATCTTTTTATTAGAGATTCATTATCATTTCAACTAGCTTTCCAACTTCACTTATAAGTTTCAACCAACATTATTTTCCAAACAATTCAAATTTAAATTCAAATTCAAATTTTAAACTTTCAAATTTTCTCAAAAATTTTCTAACACTCTAAATTTTCGAAAAATTTCGCCAGCGTCTCCTTTACGCGGCTCGATCGGTACGACTACAAAATGGCACCACGGCCCCTCAGATTCAAAAAGAAAAGAGAAAGCCAAGTGGCTGGAGAAGAAAATCATCAAATTTCATACTGAAATTGAAATACGTACCTTTTTGTCGAGCAATTTAATTTTATCTTTGAAATCAAAATTCCACTTCCATTTCTTTTAATACACCTGTATAACCTGCTAGTAGTAGTATCCAATTACAATATTCAAACCATTTTGCACATTTCCTTTACAAAATATTCAATATATGCTTCTTATACATTTTTACTTCACTATTGAAGTTACATATTTATTCTCATTCAATTTTACATTTTAATTTCATTTGAATTCAATTTACAACTTCAATTTTTATTTGAATTCAATCTATAATCTCAATTCTATTTGTTTCTAAGCCAAACGAATTCATATTCATTCTAGTTTATACTAATTCAAATTGATACCAATTCAATTTATTTTAATTCTACTTCATTTGCAATTGATTCCATTCAATTTTTTTGTTTACATTCCATATTCATATTCATCTCGAATTTACTTAAGCTAGTTCACTTCAAACTCAAGTTCATTTCCTTGTAAACAATTTCCAATTTCATTTATTTGCGAATGTAGCTTCATTTGTTCATCCACCGTTCATTTTATCTCAATTAATTTAGCCTATTAGATTAAATTCTCTAATTTACTTTTATCCAAGTTAAATTCAATTCTAATTTGAATTCTCCTAAGTTCCCAAACTCATTTCAATTTATAGAACTCATAACCATTTTGAATTGATTCTAACTCAATTTATATCAATTTTATTTCCATTTTCATTTAATTCAATTCATTTACAAATCGTATTTACTGTCATTCATTCAATTAGTTTAGCTTACTAATTTTCATTTCAATACTTCGCTTTGCTTAAATCAATTTCAATTCCAATTCATTTTAATTACTCCAAATTTATTTTCAACTTAATAATATTCCATAAATATTTTTATACAGCATTCCGGAGTCTTTTCAGCTTTTCCAAACCAAATCCAAATTTTCCAAACAACTTTTATTTAAAACAATTTGGCAGCAATTTCTCTTTGGAAACCCGAAAATGAACACCGATAGTGTCGCGATCACCATCGGAATTATTTTCCAGCGACCAAAAGAGTTTAGAGCTTTTCGTTCCTTCAAAATAATTTTCCAAAAACCTTTGAAAATCATTTTCAAATCAAAAAGGAATTTAATTCCTAAAATTTCCAATTTTATTCAAAAACATTTCCAAAACTTCTCTGGAATTCTATTTATAATTATAAATCACATTTATAATTTACATTCCCAAACTTCATTTGTATATGGATTTCATTTTCTTATTCAATTTCAATAGTAATAGCTTAATATTATTACTTCCTAGCAACCATGCATCCATATACTATAATAATCTACAGAAAATTATTTCTTTTGTATACAAAAATAGTTTTGGGCAAAATTATTTCATTTACCCTATTTTTAAAACAATATTGTATCGAATTGCTCTACTCAAGTGTTTAGAAACCCTTTCGGCACAGTTGTGCAGACCGCGCTGACGAAGGTTCATATGCCACTCAATAAATCAACCAACACAATATAAAACAAATTTTATATTCACTAACAAATACGCGCTCATATCTATTATTACACTCAAACTCTTTCTAGAGTACTGCTGGCTCTATCTCTAATGAGCAATACCCAACAGAGCTAAGGTTGTCACTTAACCATATGCTCTGATACCAAATGTAACGTTTGCGATTTTTCGTTGCCGAAAAACCGAAATGTTAGGGTTTAAGAAAGAAGAAAGAGGTAGAAGAAGAGAGAGAAAGAAAAATAGAAAAACAAATACCACAACAGGAAAGAACAACAGACAATATCAGAATCTCACAATTCACAGCGGTACAACATATAATAGATAAATGAATATTTATTAAAACAAAGAACTATACATTTTATACATTACATCACATCATATTACATTTCATCATCAGAGTTTACAACAAACAAACAGCGGAAAAGAAATACTATACACCATAGATACAATAAATAATAGACTACGCCATCCTGCTCGCCTCCTGAGCTCCATAGCACTCCTAAATCCAGGATGACCTGATAACCAAACTCTAGACCGCCCGTGTGGAAATTAGTGGGCACCCAGAGTTTAGGAAGGGAACAATAAACTCCAGGTCAGTCATGTGACTGGTGTGAGAACTTAAAACAGATTATTCTTAAAAACAACCAAAGAAATATTTTTCTTTAAGTAAATTCGAAATGCTTTTGGAAAATGAAACTACCATAAGGTCTCCCGCCACACACACAACGCAAACGCAGACTTGGAGGAGATTTCTCCTTATGATAGTCAAAGATGCTTACTACGCAGAAATCAAATCATTTTTGATATTATTATTAGTGCATAGTGTAGAAAAATCATTTAAGTAGAATATAAATCTTAGCCAACATACGACCATTATCGTATGCCTACTATAGCTACTATGTTCAATAGCAGGTTACCGCCACATTCCATAGCAGGTAATACAACTAAAACCGTACAAGGCTCGTATTGTTTCTTTGAATTTCCAACAAATGGTCAGGCCAAGGAACTTCCCATTGCCACATGGAAACGCCTCTGGAATGACGTCCCGAGAGCCTAACCGGATCTCTGCCAACACAAGGCCGGGTTACCCCTAATTGGGTAACAACTGACACGAATATGTCATTCCCCGATCGTAACCGATCTATATCCGAGGATCCCCGATTTCCAACAACCACAAAGTAATAAATTTGCAGTAACCACATAGGTTAAGTATCTGGGCTCCATACCATGATACCACCTCTATCCAGAAGGAATGACATACACTAAAGGGGCGCTACCCCCTAATAACCTTGCTGCATCTTTCCTGTTTTGACCATTTCCAGGGTGTGAGGTCCGACGAAGTCTCGTCCACAAAGCCACGCTTTACAAAAGCAGTGCTTTGGGTCAACAAATAATCAAAGCAATGATCATCAAGATAAACGATCAAACAAATGATCCTATCACAAATGATCATTCAACGATCATTTCACAGCAACACTCAGCATGCCACATTACCAATTCGGGAATGTATCACTAGTAACCATCAACTATATAACCTCTGAGCTCGTACGTCTCAGAGAAGGTTGTTAAGCTAAGAGAATAAATTCTCCGCCACCAATAGAAATATATTTGATAGAAACCAGCTTTACATCTCAAATTGTAACGTCAGACATACAATCCATACAAGTCTGTTCCGGGATCGAACAGAACCGAAGGCACTTCCAAAGAAGCCCTTGCAATCCGGATATTCACTAATCACGTCCGGACATCCCGTCACTAAGGGTGATGAACCTCTGTATCGGAGATCAGCCGATGCAGAGTAACTCGACGGTAATCCATCCGTTTTCACAAATATCTGATCTTCAACACCGGTCTTCAAATGCAATTCATAACGACGTATCACATATTCGGAGTGGGTTATACGACCCCATGGTCCTTTCCCGGTTAACCCGAATAATGAGCACTTATTTAAAAATAAGTGTGGCATCCAATTCAAACAATCACAACAAATACCTATTTAAAGGTAAATATTGATAGTCGGTTATTTAACTATCAATAAAGATGCGCAACATCACCGGATTCCAAATAATTTTCCAAATTATTTGATTTCCCAAAATATAATATCTTTACAAGATATAAAATTTCCACACTTCGAAAATAAACGTTTATTTTGAAAACAAATTTCCCCTTTCCATTTATAAATTCCATAGTAAATTTATATTTCAAAATATCTACTGATCTACATTTTTCAATAGATTTCAAATATTCAATTCCAATTTATCTTCAAAAAGATAAATTCTCAAAAACGTTCCATTTCATATTGGAAAAACAATTCCATAGTTATTTAAAAGTAAGTGATTCACAAATATTATTTATTTTCACAATTTGAAAATATTCGGTATACTTAAACCATAGTTAAGTATATTTTTCATTCCTTAAGGAAAAACGTTCTTTTATTCACATTTACTTGGGTCAAAACGAATGTTGCGTAAAACATCGTTACGACGACCCAAAATCACTAGTATATGGATTCAAAATTTAAAATAGACATATATAATCCCAATACTATACAAAAATATTTCCTTTCGGAAATCATTTACTATAACAACAGTGTTAAAGTCCATTATTTCCTTCTTTTCCTCGAAAACGTCTATTTCAACAATGAATGTTGAAATCTAGGTATTCGATACTTAATGCATTTTAAAGCACCTTTAAATTGTTTTAAATTCCATTTAAAACATTCCTTTCCCAAAATATATCCATTTTCTTTAATAATATATTTACTGTTCAAAATCGTGAATATATTTCCTTTAATAAATTTCAATATTAAATTTATCAAATTCAATTGATTTCGAATTTATAAACAATGTCTATAAATTCTATTCTTATTTATAAAACTTCGATTTATAAATCTCCTTTATTAATCCAATTTAATTTACATAACCCAATTTTATACCAAAGGTTCATATTATAAGTTAATTACTTATAATCCTTTTATTCACAAAATCGTTCTTTCTTAACACTTCACAAATCATAAATCTTATTACTTATAAGATTTTATCTACAGCCTTATTTTCAACATTAACAAACCCCTTTTTAAAATTCCATTATTTCGATTTATAAAATATATGTTTTATAAATCTCATCTACAAACCGTCCATGCTTTATCAAAGATTTCAATTTAACTGCCAAGATCTGATTTATAAGATAATTTCTTATAAATTCTTTATTTAATAAAATCTACTCATTTTAAAAACTTCACAATTTGTAAATCTATGAATTTCAATGAAATCCATTTTTTTACTCCATTTAACACTTAATAGACTCTTATTAAAACTCCAACATTTTTAATTTATAAATGTAAATTTTCAAAATCTTTTATACACATCCTTTATAATAGTTATTCAAAATTCCAATTAAAACCATTTCATAAATTTATTAACTACTTATCTCAAAAATAACATTTTGGTTATATTTTACAAAAATCCTAAATTCTATAACTTTAAAAATTGAAATTTGAATTTATTTTAAAATGAATACATTCCAAATTTTTAATAAGAACATATACTTTGAAAAATCACTTTAAAATCCTTTTCAATTCAAAATCGTTATTTTTAACTTTAAAAATGGATCCGATGATGCAACAGCATCGAATAGTCAATCACGGCACAAATATCATATATCGATATGATAATCAATAATCACACAATATCTATAATCATATAAATATTTGTGAGGAATCCTGTTGGATCCCTCCAACCTGTTTCCCTGCATCCACAGATGTTAGCACAATACCAATTCCACTTCAAGGTGGAATATCGCGGTATATGAGATTTTTAAAATATTATCCGCTTAATAGGCGGCGCAATATGGTCTCATCCGCTATACAAGGCGGGAAATCAATTCCAATATATACATATGCCAATATATATATATATATATATATATATATTGCTATATATAGTATATCCTACTATATCTAATATCACAATCAAGCAAACAATCAATCAATCAACAAATTTTTAATATAACTATTTAAAATTTAACAAACCCTTTTGAGCGAGAAGTTCTCACCTTAGCTATCTATTTCGCAGTCCATTTCCCATCTTGGCTCGATTTCTTGATTTATACCTTGTATAAATAATTATACAATTCATTAATATTCGAATTAACTGAACAATTAATTTCCGTTTAATAGTTTTTGATTAGCTGATAATTCTTTTTAACCAATTTTCTCTTTTAATAAATTGATTCAACTAAGAATTAACTTCAAAACTGAATTGAATAAAATAACCTCTTGTAAAAATAATTACATAAGTTCTATTAAATGAAACTACCTTTATAATATATATATATATATATATATATATAAACACACTTAATTGTAAAATAATTTCTGTTTATAAATTTAAAACTTTACCTATATTTTCTGAAACCCCTATCTGCTGTATATATATATTTCTGTCTCCCTGAATATTAAGTATATTATTTATTTCTAATCTATATACATTTATTTAAATTAAATTAACCAAAACTGATACCCTCCTTTCACTGTATATATATACAGTATAGAAATCTTTTATAAAATTTGTGTTTATAAACCTTACTGTTGATAAAAATTCTTTAACTCGTATATTTATTGTTTTCATTCCAGTAAACATTTTTTTCTTTCTGTAAATAAATTTTCGGTTCTAAAACCCTACATACACAATGCAAATCTGGTATGAATAATCAAGGTAAAATTATTTACCTTCAATATCCCCCTAAGAAATCACTGCAGTCGCCTCATTGATCGAACGTCCTGACGCCGGCTCCAAGCACTATCGTCACGGTCCTACCCTGCTCGAATCTCCAAAACACGAGCCCTAGCTGCTTTGCCGAGTTCCATCACCTCACGCGAACTCTTCCAGATGCTCGCGCTACTGCCGAGCGCCGCCATAGCGCGACAACCCTCCTCCTTCTATCGCGCGCTACCGTGAACCCTAGCCGATGCTCGAGAAGCGGCACCGCCACCTCCGATTGCTCGAGAATGAGCTCCACCCTGATTTGCAAACTCGCGAAGCAAAGGGAATTTGATTCAAACTTAATTCCCAGGCTTCGGCCAATTTTGAAATTTTTTTTTTAGAACTGTGAGGATTTGATTTTCTTTTTCTGACTTCGGCCATTAATATTGTTTGAACGAGAGATTTCATTTATAATTTCTTTTCTTTCGGCTTCTTTGATTTTGAAAAACTGGAGAGGGAGAGGGAACAAACGTACGCGATTATTAAAACAAATGAAGGCGGCATACGAGACTTTGCAGAGAAAAATCGTGCTTGCATTAATTTTTTTCCCGTGATTTAAGGCGTAATTAAAGGAATGTTGAGAGGAGCTGATGTTGACAAGTTTTCAAAGATAAATTTAAATTGAATTCAATTTAAACTTCAACGCGTTTTCTTAACGTACGCTCTCACGGCAACTCCGAAAATTACGAAATTTGAAATCCGGTAATAATTCAATATTACGGACCCAATGGAACTGGTTTCGTCGAATTCCGAGACTGTGCCTCGGAAGGCTATTTTCAAATTCAATTTGAAGGATAAAATTCCAAAACTAAACAAATCACTTTCAAATTCGATTCTGAAGCTTTTATTATCTTCAGTATTATCAATATGAGTTTTACAAGCCGTTGAAATATTTTTAAATCAACTTAAAATTGAAGATTCAAATTTTTTATTCAGCTGTCAATATATTAAATTTTAGAATTTAATCGCTAAATTCATTCTAAAAATTTGAAATTCAAGTCAAACCATCATTCAAATATTTAAAATTAATTAAATATTTCCAAATTAAATTGTTCAAAATTCTGGGTCGTTACAGTATGGGAGTTAAATGTTTTATATAATTATAAAGGAGCAATGGGCCTTTTAAAAATTAATTAAATTACCAAATAAGGAAATTTGGCTACACTTTTGAATATGAACTTCTAGCAACCAATCAAATTTAGACAAAAAAGGCAAGTGGGGTACAAATAACTATTTTAAAATACAATCATCACTATTTCGACTCTTTTGGCGGAGCTTCCACCTACATTCCAGAACTTCCGACAAGGTCGAAAGGTATCAAACCTTTTAGCTAGGTCAAATAACAATGCACAAGGTATCAGACAACTGCTGCATAGTGAATTGGATGGAGTCAAAAGGTTTAGGGACGAAAGGTTATAACTTTCGAAAGAGATGAAGTTTTGTTTTGGTTTAAAGAAAATACGCCCGCTGGCTTTTGGTAGTGTCAAAAGGTCTAAAAGAAAAAGATTTTGATTGGTTTGCTTTTTTATTTTAAATGAAACCTTCCGATAAGGACAAAAGGCATAGCTTTCGATAAGGCCGAACGCATAGTTGTCGCTTCCTAACCTTTCGACACAAATGGATTCATAGGTATCTTTTGTTTTCTAAAACTTGCCGCCTTTCTCCATCGATTTCGAAGGGTTGGTTCCAATGCCAACACTTCATTGTTTTCGAATGGTTTTAAAAGATTTTATAAAGGTTTCGAGGTAGTTGCTTTCGACTCTAAATGTTTTAAGTCGAAGTGTTTTAAAGGTTTCAAAGTAGTTAACTTTGAATGGTTTCGAAAGGTTTATACTTTTTTATATTCAACCCAATTTCTTTGAAAGGTTTTGATTTTCACTACTTTCGATAGGTTTATAATGATTTTACAAGGAAGGTACCTCAGGCTTTCGACAAAGTCGAAAGATGAAGCCTTTCGACTAGGTCGAAAATAAACCTTTCGACAAGGTCGAAAGGTAGGACCTTCCGACAAGGTTGAAACTTATGGCTTTGCAATGATTTTGAAAGGCTAAGATTTAAAGGATTTAAAGGCAGATTTCATATGTTTTAAAGCTTGTAAAAGGAAGGCTTTTAAATAGTTTAGAAGCAGTTACCTTTAATGATTTTGAAAGGTTTATTAAAGGATATGAAGGAGTTACCTTCAATACTTTCGAAGGGTTTTATGAATGGTTTTGAAGGAGTTACCTTCTATGTTTTCGAAAGGTTGTTTAAGGGTTTTAAATGAAGGTTTCGAATATAAGAACTAGGCAGATGACCTATATGTTTTATGTTATAAAGGACGTTAACTTACTTTAAAGGGTAGACAATACTTATTGAACATCATCAACTATAGTTTGAGTAAAGTATATATAACATTTGCAAAAGTAGCTTAAAGTAAAGCAAAAGATATATTTTTCTTATTTATTTATGACTTGATGGATTAAATCATTTTGAAAAGATTTCAAGGAAAATTTAAAGAGAGTTAGCTCAGATATTGTAGAGCAGTTAGCTCAGATATTTTGAAGGGTAGTTGACCCAAAAGAAAATTCGGGCAGTCGGCTCATTTTAAATTCGGATAGTCGGACCATTTTGAGGGTTGTCAGCCTAGAGGACAGTTAGTCCAGAAAGAGAAGTCAGCTCTGATATGAACAAATAGTTCATTAATTAGCATAATGGATCTCGCTAAATTTTTAAGGACAGCCAGTCCAACCTTTTTTACCTGTTTTGGGCGGATAGCCCATTATCTAGCATAAAAGATATGTCTATAATCAATTTTAGGATAGATAGTCTAGAAAAGAGCAGATAGCTTAGAATTAGAACATATAGTTTAAATTATAGACAGATATCTATTTCATTTCCCATTTTAGCATAATGTATATTCCTATATTATTATTATAATCAGTTGATTAACTAATTTGGTTGTAGTAAAGGGTTTACACGATATATGTTTTGAAAAGAGATATTAGTGAGGGAAAACTCGTTCCGCTAAGCGGCGTCGTGTCAGTATTTATCAGTAAACCGAGATGTAGTAGAAATTATTTATATCATGCTTTAAGGCTGACTCGAAGTTTTTGTTTCCCCTTAAACTATCTAGTGCTCAAAATTTGATTTGAGTATGCAGAGGGTTTAGGTTTTTTAGTTTTAGTAGATTTTGGAGAATAAGCTTTCGAAGATGAGCAGGTGGCTGACAGATAGCTAATTTACAAAATTCTTTTTTAAAATTGTTTTCGCTGTGTATTAAAACAATTATGTCTACATTGCTTTGATCATCCAAGGTGACATCTTCATATGCCGCTCTTGGCGTATTGTTGTAAATTATATTTGATCAATGCTTGAGATTACATTTGGGATTTTTATAACTTGGATATGATTTATTTGAAATATAATCACCAAAATTATTGTTTTTGGAAATATGCGATTTTTTCCGTATTCAAGTGCTTCTGATATTATGGATATCATGAACATTGTTATATTCCATCACCAGAAGTTAATACTGTAGATGACTGCAACATCCATAACGCTTAGCTTTTGGCCTCCAGATATGGGATGTTACACCTAGAAAACTTATTATCTCGGTCATCGGATACGGGATGTTACACAAAGAAAGATGGCTCATTAGTCAGTCTGATCAACATTACTAACCATTCATACAGTCCATATCTTTTTCTAAGCGTCGTCAAAGGAATACTATCCTTTGCTACTCTAAGCTATTGAAAACCCGTCGCTAAATCAAACTGCGAAAATATGTTGGCTCCACTCAACCGATCGAACAAATCATCAATCCTTGGCAATGGATATTGATTCTTTATCTTTTTCTCATTCAACTTATGATAATCGATACAATACCTCGACGATCCATTCGTCTTCTTAGCAAGCACTACGGCTGCTCCCCAAGGTGTACTACTGGTCTGACAAAATTCTTGCCTTCCAAATCCATTAACTACACCTTGAGATCTCTCATTTCGGTAGGTGACATTTTGCTTGGCGATCTACTAACCGGTTTTTGCTCTAGGCACCAAATCTATCCAAACCTCAATTGCTCATTTCGGTGGCAATCCTACCACGGGTTCAAAAATAACTCAAGTTGTCTAACCACTAGAACTCAATTCAGCTCGTCTTCTATCTCCATAATACTCAACAAAGTAATCACCTTACAGCTAGGATTTTCTACTGTATATACAATCCACCCCCCACGGTTTGTGTGTCTAAGCGATATTTTCCCATCATGGCAAAATATCCTAGCATTGTACTTACTTAACCAATCCATACCCCAAATAATTTTGAATCCTACGAAATAAAGCTCATGAAAACTGCAAACTTAAGTATGACCAAACAAGTCAAACTTTAGGTGGTTACATCTCATCCCAAGTGTTGCATACCCTCCTATCAGATTTGCAATCCTTAAGGAAGTAACCGGGTATGAGGGTTTCAGGTTAAGCATATATACCAAACAATAAGATATAAAAGAATGCAATGCACCAATATCAAATAGAAAATTAATTGCCATATCAAGAATCATAAGCGTACCTCCTAACACTATTTTCCTTTTTTACTCTGCCATGGGTCTCGAGGTAGCTGCTCCAATGCATATACTTTGCCCTTTCCATATTTAGCAGGCTCCTTGCATTGGTCCTTATAACGACCGATCTGGTCATATTTGAAGCATTTGATACTCTTCTTCCCAGTCACCTTCTTTGCCTCTCTAAGTGACATTCATTCACAAAGCGCCCTTTCTTGTCACATTTAAAACAAACAACAACCGACTTTCCTTTCTTTATGGCTCCACCCTTTTGGGATCCCTTCTTAGGAAAGAACTTCCTTTTCTGATTTTGCCCAACCTGGACTTCCTTTGCCTTATTCTCTCCATCGAAGCAATAACTTCCTTGTGTCTTAGAGCCATCTCTACAACAACATCATAAGGATATCTGATATGAGGTAATGCAGCCCTGGCCAATTCAGGTTTCAACCCCATAATCAACTCCATGTTTATCTTAATCACGGTATTCACAGTGGCATGATCATATCTTTCCAACTCCTCAAACCTTGTAGCTTAACATAGTCGTCTCTCCCTGCTCTAACTCGCAAACTTCCTGAACAAGGTGAACTTTGTCATCATAGATGTTTGTACCAAAATTGGGCACAACGCTCTTCGGGCATGTTTGAAGAGATTAAGGCGAAGAGTATAAATGAAAAATGAGGCAGATCTAATAAATACACCAAAAATAGACAAATAGAAGTATGAAAACACAATGATTTAGTGTGGTCCGGTGTTAGCATACGTCCACTGTAGAAAGTTTGTTGTTTATTAATATCTCTCGCTGATTACAGTTGTTTGCAACAGAACACTCAAGGTACAATGAAGATTTCGACAGAATAACATCGGTCCAGAGTCAAAGTCCCTTTTTCTGAAGGCCTTGGACTGCTATTTATAGGTATAGGCTGAGAATATCTGTCTCAAACTTCGGAAGACTCCTTCTCTCACGTGGGTGGGCCCATGTGATCGATCCCTGGACATTTGGGATCGATCCATGATCGATATACATGAAATTCACGTGGATCCAAATTTGGTCTTTTAGGGCCGAGATCGATCATGAACATTCTTGAGGTAGTATGCAAGCTCCTGTGAAAATTTGGTGGCATTTGGACTTGTAAATTTTGAGATATGATCAATGCAGGTTTGGGTTTGTAGTGTATTGCCGAGCTTCATATCTATACCATCTCATATCGATGACTTTATATCAGTGATTTGCACGTGTCGATCAGATGACATAGTGCTATATTCTAGGATCAATCCACTTTTTGTGCTGAGTGACCGAGTCCTCCTCTCTTCTAGGCTTTATTCGTATCCATTGGTGTGACTTCATTCGCATCAATCTATCGTACTCCATTTCGTATCGATTGTTGTTGGTCACTTCGTATCAATTATAAAGTGTCCAATCATGTATCGATAATCTATGGCCTCTCTTGTATCGATCAGTAATGATCGATATGAATTATGAAGGTAAAATCGATACACAAAGTGCATTCAATGGACCAATGTGAGATGCCAATTATTGATGGACACGAAGTGTGTTAACTTGATGGATATGGAAGAATTCCAGTTCGATGGATATGAAGGAAGGTGATTTTCGATGGATACGAACTAAATCTCTTTTAGGGAATGGATATGAAAGTGGTGTTTCCTCCATGGATACGAACTAGTTGTTAGCCATGATGGATACAAAGTAGGGCTAGCTTGATGGATACAAAGCAATGCACATTCGATAGATATGAACTAATGGCTGCTTGGGGGATACGAAGGAGGTCTTCTGAAGGGATGGATACATACTTGCATGGGTACAAGTAATGTTGATTTTTTTTGACCTTGATCGATCTATATCTTGAACATACGAACTCCTATTAACTTGAAATTTGGAACGTTGGCTTTTATAGCTTTTTCCGTGTCATATTAATTGTAGCTCGATACGGACTCGGATAAAATTTACCAGTATCCATAGTAGGCCTATGTTTAACCGATCTTTGAAACGAATTGTCTTTGGTTTCTAATCAAATTTTTAGTGTCACCGCCTTGCCAAAAGGCGGGATAACATTTTCCCCCCAAAGTACATCTTATGTGAACATGAAGTGCTTTGAAAAGCATTTGAGAAATTCTGCCCGATTCGCTGAAAAGTCGTTGTCTTTTTGACAAAAGATGTAATCTTTGGATGATTTCTGGTAATATAAATGCTGAATTGTTGATTACCAATGATCGTATAGTGCAATGTTGTAACCAAGTGTTGAGTGAAACTGTTGTTCACTGTTGTAATTGTCACTAGATGAACATCCACTTCCTTTGAATTTTGAAAATCGAATGTTAAATCGTTATATATAAATGTATGTTAACCTGACTCGCATTAACGAGTGCATGTTCACGACTCGTTGTCATTTTTTTATCGAATTTCGTATTGATCCTCTCCTGAATTGATGTGAAATTTGAGTTGTCACAACGCTTGATGGTCGTGTTAGTATATCTCTTCCGATCGATCCTCTCCTGGATCAATGAGAAAAGTTGGAAAATCATATTCGTATCGATGGCGATTGACACGAATTGGTTGGCTTCTCAAAGCATTCTGTATCGATGGATACAAATCTCCATGTGCTTTATTTTAGTGGATATGAACTCATCATTTCATATCGATGCATGTTTGGATGGTACAAACAGTTCAATCG
This sequence comes from Allium cepa, assembly GCA_030765085.1. Taxonomy (NCBI): domain Eukaryota; kingdom Viridiplantae; phylum Streptophyta; class Magnoliopsida; order Asparagales; family Amaryllidaceae; genus Allium; species Allium cepa. The sequence continues at coordinate 381,749,158 of CM060932.1, forward strand.
ATCTTCATAATATCGTTCATAATGATGAGTTGATGGATACGAATTGTGGTTGCTTCGAATCGATGGAGAATGGATATGAAAAGTTTTCTTCATATCGACTAGAGGGGAAACTGCTTTTAACCGGTTAAAAAACTGGGAGACGAATCATTTCCCTTTATCTCTTATGTCCATATAAATGTTTTTTGTACTTAGCCATACGTTTGTTCATTTTGCTGCCACTTTCCTATCGATAGAAAAGACCGAGAAATTAAAATTATTACTATCCCTAAATCGAAACAGTTCCTTAATCCCTCTAACCTATGCCATAATTCAGGTAATTAGTCGATGAATTCGCGTTGAAAACGATGAGACTCGAGATTTAATCGCCATTCCAGTTGCATTCACAGTTGAGCATGGTGATAAGGAAGCCGTAGATGGGCCAGAGCAAGGTTGAGGATGGAGGAGAAGGCATCCGAGTTGATTAAGGAAGATGAAGTGTGGAGGGATACGAAGTAGCATTCATATCGATGATAGGTGGAAGGATGTAAAGACATCATCTGTATCAGTTTGAGAGTTATGATTCGTATCGGTCTGAAAACAATTAAAGTTTGTAACGATGGTTATGGATAGGGTTTGGTATCGAGAGGGAGACTGATTTCGTATCGATTGGAAACGGTTGGAGCTTGTATCGATCCAGAACGATCGACACATAGATCTAATTACTCGATCGATATGAAGTATCGATTCTGTTGATCGATACGAAGACATGACCCATGATTGATACGGGTAATGAGTTTGGATCGATACGAACAGGCCTTGAAGTGATCGATACAAAATTTTTCCTTCTGTTGATCGACACAAATGAGACTTCTGCTGATCGATCCGAACTTGCATTTTAATGGATACGAAATCCTTGCGTACTTAAACATTTGACTCTGATGAGCTCTCGCCTTGCATAATTGGACTCAACTGCTTTACTGCATATTTTACTGCTCTTCATAGCTTGTCTATGGAACTATGATTTGAAAAAAATTTGACGAACTTCAACTTGGATCAATACTCGAAGTCTGAATGGCATGGTTGTGACGGTCAGAGATGACAGTTACTTAAGTTGAATTTCAAAGTGTTGTTGTTCGAACATCTCTCAAATTTCATTGAATCTTAAGCATTATGTAGCACTGCACTGCACGACACATTCTCAAAGGTTTACTGTCATCTGACGATGGTTTTTGCTGAGTTGAATAGCTGTGGAACCTACAAATTCACAATCACAGGAAGTTCAGAGTTCACCCCTTCTTGTAATCTAGGTGTTGGTTATCGCAGCCGAAGTTCTTAGTCCTACCCCGGATTAGCTACCAAGAGCATTTTTCATCGCGCATCTACAAGATTCGGTTCCCTCCAATATTTTTGAAGACATGCTGGGCAGGATTTGCATAAGGCATGGACTATCAATAGATGATGTCTTGTTACCAGGGCCATAGGATAGATCTCATACTACTCCGAAAGGGTATACAGCCTGTAATAAATTTATGTGTGTAGCTGGGACACTCCCTTCATTTACTCAATTCATTCGAGAAGTTCTACTTTTCTTGAGGATCGTTCCATCCCAATTGCATCCGAATGGGTATGCCCTTATGACGATCCGACTTTCATTCCACAGAAAGATGCATCATCAATAAGAAAAGAAAGAGATAGAAATAGAAAAGATAGAAAGAAAAGAACAACAAACATCAGAATCTCACAGCGAAAACGAAACAAAATATAATATTACACATATCCATTACATAGTTTTACATATCAGAGTACAAAAAAATATTACAAATTCATTACATTATACAATTATAAGAGTTTGCCAATCCATACAACCCGAAACAAAAACATCAAAAGTCACTACAGCGGATAGAGATAGATAGTACGTCTGGACTGCAGCTCCAGCTTCCAAAACATTTGCCAATCCCAACCTAATCACTTGGCTACTCATAAAAATTTGAGTACCCAAGAGTTTATGAAAAACAAAATAAACTCCGGGTCAGACATGGGTCTGGTGTGAGTAAACAATTTAAAATTGTTTAACTTTAAAATCATTTTGAAAACAAAAGGTATCACGTAAGACTCCCCACACATAAACATGGGCAAGTTTTTACCTTACGCTAACCAAAACATTTGATAGGAAATCCAGTGATATTATAATAGGGTCTAGGGTTTTCAAGTAAATAGAAAATAGCCGAAATTGTTACATTATTAAATTTCAGCTACTAGCCACAAAAGTGGGTAATACAATAAAACCGTAGGGTTTCGTAGGGAAAATGGGTTTCCATCAATGGCAGGGAAACTGGGGTACCGCCCGTCACAGTATGGGGCCTAGATCACCATACCGAGGACCACTCCCGATCCCCTGCAACATAAGGCCGGAACCATCCCTTACTGGATAGCTCCGAACAAGACAATCCTGCAGTTGTAGCCAACAACCGCCCACACAGCCGAAATAATAAGGGACTTCTAGACAGGGGAAAATCTCGTCCTACTTGAGCATGACGCACGTAGCCTTGCTGCGCCTCCCCTGTTTTAGCCATTCCCGGTTGATGAGGCTTGAGGCTACGATTACCTTTAAAGGACACATTTCTTAGAATGCTCATCGTCCACCTGACGATGTGCTGAAAGCATTCAATCTATACAAGTTCGTTCCGGGTTCGAACGAAATTGAAGGCATTATTTCGTTACACTCATTTTGGAATCACCCTCAGAGTTAACGACAATAACCCTTGCACTCTAAAATCCATCTTGATCTTCACTTGAGATGTCACGACCTAACGTTTAACTTGGATCGATGTGGTTTTTGAAAAATCAAATTTGATTCCCGATCCCGGTCTCATCGAAATCCAAACGCCATCTTAAAGGCCAAGTTATTTAAAGATTTAAACAATTCAATTCAATTTAAAAATTGAATCCACACAACATTATCCACAGATAATAACCAACATCTATTACAGATATATACAATATCTCATCACAGAATATCTCAGATTATCATTCAACAAATATCAACCAAATCCAGACATTCAATTCAAACAATCATCCATAAGCAAGCGTATCTCTAATTCATATTATAATAAATTTAATTAATTCAAATTTAATTAATTACTTAAGAATTAATCACTTTACCTTGCTTAACCAATCATTAATTAATTAATCACAATCATTTAATTAATTAATCACTTCTAAATTATCCTCATTATTAATTAATTAATTAATTATCCTTTAGTTATTAATTAATAACTCTAGTTATTCATTATTAAACTTGATTAAAAAGTAATCATTCCTTAATTGATTATTAATTAACCCTTAATTTACAATTAATTAATCTTAATCAATTACTTAATTAATTACAAATTATAAATTAATTCATCTTAATTACTTAATTAGTTACAAATTAACCAACCTTAACCATTTAAATAATTAAGTCTTAACCACTAATTAATTAACTAATTAATTATGAATTAATTAATGTTAAATTACTTAGTTGATTAACCCTAATTATTAAATTAAATAATTCTTAACTATTAATTAATTAATCACAAATCACTTAATTAATTAATTACTAATCATTTATTAATTAATTACTAATAATTTATTTTTAATTAAATAAGTAATTATCAATTAATTATAATTATATAAATCTTTAACTACTTAATTAAAGTAATTCTTAATTATCAATTAATTAATCCATAATTAATTAATTAAACCTTAATAAATTAATTAATATAAAATTATTACTTAATTTAACCTTAATTACTTTATTAATTAAAGTAATCTTAACCATAAAACTTAATTAATTTTCAAAACAAAACAATTTCATTAATTACTTAAAATTATTACATTAAAACATTTCCAATTTGTTTAAACTAATTACTTTTTAAAAGTTAAATTTAAATGAATATAAAATCATCTTAAAACTTAACTATCAAATATAAAATACTTTAAATTAAATAGTTTAACATCTATCATAAGCAATTTAAATAAATTTTACATTTTAAAATTTAAAACAAGTTTGAAAACTTTTTAAAACAACACTTGCATTAGGTACGACCGACCCACTCTAGAACAACTCGGGTTCAATCCCTTCTTCTTCCTTTCCTTCTTCTTTCAGCAAAGTAAACTTAAATTACATTGAAATCTGGAAGAAGCAAAACATACACAAACCAGGCACGCACCAATCAACAGCGCTACCCCGAGCCAAACGCGAGCCAGTCCCCTCTTCTACTCGATCATCGCTTCGAGTCACCCAATCACCAACCCTCTCTGACATAAGCACTGACACGGTGCATGTGCACGTCGCGCCAACACCGCCTCCACCACCAGCGACACCGCGCGCAAGTCCCACGTCGATCGCAGATGCGACTCCCACCGTTGATCAGCCATCAAAAGCGACCCGAATAAAAAACGAAGATGATCGCACCATTCCTTGAACAACCCCTTCATCAGAAAATCCACCGAAACCATCAACCTCGACCATCGTTCGCTACGCAACTTCGGCCACATCACCCTAACCCTACGACGCAGCTACCCCCTAATTCTTACGCAACCCGATCCATCCAACAATTTCCAGTCACTCCATTTCCAGATGCGATCAAAACATAGATTAAAACCCTAGTTCCCCCAATTTCTAATTCCCTGATGAATGATTACCTTTCCTACTATTTTTCATAGATTCACCCATCACCATTACAAGTCCGACCCAAAGCTCAACCTCTAGAACCTACCCAGTCGCCGGATTTTGCCTAGAAACCAATTTCCGGTCATCATCAAAATACTGCCTCAAATCCAATTTAAAAATCCTGATTTTTACCTTAAAAATCATGTTTTACAAAGTTGATTCAAGACGTAAAATTGAATCAACAAATTTCAATCCTTGATTTTATCATGTTATTAAAAATTTTCACTGTATCATCCTGATTCAGAAGGCATTCAAACCAATTTTATTTGAATAAAGGTTTAAATTTTAATTGGTGTTAAATAAACATGTTGTGTTTGTAACTTAAGTCTAACCGTGATTTGTTATGGAAATTTTGAATTTTTGTTTTAGTTTCTACTCTGAAATTTGAAAACAGAGAGGAAATCAGACAGTTTCCAAACATGCACAGTTTAATACTAAATATACATAACGATTACTCCTATATACATACATGAATGACATCTAACATCATAGAAATTCAAATGCACGAATTTATTTACTTAAATTTTCTCAATAAAAATTTACTCACCAGAATTTATTTTAAGCAGAGACCAAAATTTGGAAATCTGGGAAAAAGAATATTGGACTGCAGATTCTTAAAACTTGGAGATCCAGAGAAGAAAAGCTTCTGAAACACAGGTGATCTTGTATGCTACTTCACTTGAATTAAATTAGGACTTAAGATCTGAACTGAGGAGAGCTTGGATTTTCTTATACTTGATTTTTACAGGAACTGGATTTTTGCAGATTTTTCTTTTGTATTCTGGTTTTTGCAGATTTGGGAGTTTGAAATTAAAATTGGATTCTTGTTTGTAATTCTAGGTTGAAAGAGTAAAGATTGATGAGATTTCAGATTTGTTAATGGAGGTGCGATTTTTTCTTCTTTCTTTAGAAAATGAGAGTGCGAAAAATTTAGAGGAAGAATATGAAATAGCCTTCTATAGAAATAATTTTGTTTTATAAAAATTAAAGAAAATAAATTAAAAAATTGTGACACTTGTAATACTTTTTAACATTTGTCATTACACAATGTTATCCTCTTAACACATGTTATTAGAATGCTTTATAGTTTAACAAATGTAATCTTTATGCAAAAATGGATTTTAAAATGTTTTTATAATTAATTTTCTAAATTTGAAATACATTTTTAATATATATAAATCAATTCTTCTTAAAAGAAATAAATATAAAACAAATTTTATATTCTGAATAAAATCATAGAAATACACTTTTAAAAATCAAAGTATAATTTAAAATACAAATAACCCTATTTTGAAATTTGGATTTAACAAGTCAAATTCAAATTAAATTTCAAATTCAATTTAAAAATCAAATTTGATATGTACACAATTTTAACAAATCCATTTCCATTTGTATATATTAATTCCATTAAAATCAATATACATTTACAACCCATTTATTATTATTGTTTAAAATAACAAATTTATTAATTTAAATTAATTTATTAAAAAGATTATCACATTTAAATTGGGTTTGAAATTCCGGAATATCACATTCCTTCCCTTTGAAAAGAATTTCAACCCCGAAATTTAAACAAAGGATAATCCAAAATTTTTCATTTATTCAACAATTCAAGCATACATATCATCATACATAAGAAATCAACAAAAAAAAATCCAAACAACAATACATCCAATACAAACATCACTAATATTCCGGACACATATTCAGATAAGCCTTCCTAAAACTATCCAAAGTCTCCCAGGTACAATCTCTGGGATCCTCACTCCACTGGACTTTAACAAGCTTCACTATCTTGCTTCTGTGTTGCCTTTCGTCTTGATCAACAACCTGAACAGGATGTCTGACAACTGATAAGTCCGGCTCAACCTTTAAGTCTTCCTGCACAGCTGGCTCCACAATAAGAGATGGATCGTGCACGTATTTCCGTAGATGAGATATGTGGAAAACATTGTGAATTCCATCCATCAGGACTGGCAATTCAATCCTGTATGCTACGGTACCAATCCTTTCGAGCACTCGGAACGGACCAATATATCTTGGAGCGAGTTTCCCTGTCTTCCCAAATCTTACTTCTCCTTTAATTGGGGAAACTTTGACAAAGACAAAATCACCAATCTCGAACTCCAATTGTCTTCGTCTTTTATCTGCATATTTCTTTTGACGATCCTGAGCCGCTCTCATCCTTTTCTTGATAAGCTCAACTTTAGCAGATGCTTCACGGATCAGATCTGGTCCAAGCACAATACGGTCTTTCGACTCTATCCAACAGGCTGGGGATCTACACGGTCTTCCAGAGCTTCATAGGGAGCCATCTTAATACTTTCTTGGTAACTGTTATTATAAGAGAATTCTACTAGATATAGATGGTCTTCCCATGATCCACCAAAATCTAATACAAAGGCTCTCAGCATATCTTCTAGAATTCGATTAAGCCTTTCCGTCTGCCCATCTGTCTGAGGATGATATGCTGTACTCAATCTTAAACTTGTTCCCATAGCTGATTGCAAAGCCTCCCAGAATTTGTTGGTGAAGATAGGATCTCGATCACTTACAATACTAACTGGAACACCATGCAATCTGACTATCTCTCTCAAGAAAATTTCTGCCAGAGAAGCTGTAGTACGGGTTGCCTTAACTGGTATAAAATGGGAGCTTTTGGTTAGGCGATCTACGATCATCCATATTCCTTCATTTCCCTTCTTAGTTCTAGGCAAACCGTCGATGAAATCCATTGAAATCATCTCCCACTTCCACATCGGGATCTCCAAAGGTTGTAACAATCCGGCTGGCTTCTGCTGACCTCCTTTAACTTGCTGGCAGATGACACAACAATTCACGAATCTAGCTACATCCTTCTTCATATTCGGCCACCAGAAAACTCTCTTTATATCCTTATACATCTTCGAGATTCCTGGATGGATGTTTAATCTGGAGTGATTACTTTCTGACAACACCTCTTGTCGTAGATCCCTATCATTCGGAACACAAATCCTCCAATTAATCCTCAATGTTCCTTGGCCATCAATCTCAAAGATAGAACACAGACCCTTCTTAACTCTCCTGATGATTCCTCTTAATTTACTATCAGATTTTTGCTTGCTCGAAATCCTTTCCAGAAGAGATGGAACCACTTCCAAAAGAGATAGAACTGCATTTCTGCTAAGAGCGTCTGCCACAACGTTCGCTTTTCCCGGGGTATACAGAATATCCAAATCATACGATGTCAAGAACTCGACCCATCGCTGCTGTCTCAGATTAAGATCTTTTTGAGAGAAAAGATATTTCAACGGTTTGTGATCCGTGAAAAACTCGAACTTTTCTCCTAAAAGATAGTGCCTCCAGATCTTTAAAGCAAAAACAATGGCCAACAGCTCTAGATCGTGCGTAGCGTAGTTTCTTTCATGTGGCTTCAATTGTCGACTCGCATACGCAATTACCCTACCATTTTGCATTAGAACTGCTCCCAATCCAACAATACAGGCATCAGTATAAACTTCAAACTTGCTCTTCCCATCTGGAATAGCCAACACAGGAGCACTTGTCAACCTTGCCTTAAGATTTTGAAAAGCCTCCTCACATTCAGGTGTCCATTTGAATTTAGCTCCCTTCCTTGTCAACTTTGTTAAGTGTGAAGAGATCTTGGAATAATCCCTAATAAACTTCCTGTAGTAACCGGCCAATTCCAGAAAACTCGAACTTCTGTTGGTGTCTGAGGCTGCTTCTGCTCCAGAATAGTCTTAACTTTAGCTAGATCTACAGAGATTCCCTCACCAGAAACAATGTGGCCCAAAATTTTTACTTCTGATTTCCAAAAATGGCACTTAGAGAACTTTGCCTTCAGAACATGTCTTCTCAGAGTTTTCAATACTATTCTCAAGTGCTGCTTATGCTCTTCTTCCGTCTTAGAGTAAACCAAGATATCGTTGATGAACACCAAAACAAACTTATTCAAAACATCTCCAAAGACTCGGTTCATCAGATCTACAGAGTAGGCAGGAACGTTGGTTAACCCGAAAGGCATAATCAACCACTCATAGAAACAATTAGGTCCCCTAAATGCAGTTAAGGGAATACTGTCCTCAGCTATCCTTAACTGATGGAAACCTGATGCTAAACCCAATTGAGAAAAGCCTGAAGCTCCATGAAGCTGGTCGAAGAGATCATCAATACGAGGAAGTGGATACTTATTCCGAATGGTTACCTTATTCAACTCAAGATAGTCTACACAGAACCTTAACGACCCATCCGACTTAGTGAAAAATACCGCAGCCGAACCCCAACAAGAAAAACTAGGTCTAATCAAACCCTTCTCGAACAGATCTTGAGTTTGCTTCACTAGTTCCTCCCTCTCCCTAGGAGCCATCCTCCTACTAGGTTGAATTACTGGTACTGCTCCTGGAACCAAATCTATGCTAAACTCTATTTCACGGTGCGGAGGCAAACACTTAACTTCCTCGAATACGTCTGAGAAATCCTAGACTACTTCGATATCTTCAACCTCCTCTTGAGAAGTCTCAACTCCATGTAAAAGACTACTCAAGTGTATTACAGAGTTATCACACATTACTCTGGCAATCCTACCCAGATCAGTTTCCAACGAAACTGTTCTCTCATCACAATTTAAGACAACCTTATATTTGTCAAGCCAATTCATCCCCAATACAAGGTCAAAACCCTTAAAATCCAATGCATAAGGGTCACAGGAATAACTATAGGATAGATAGGAGATTCTCAAATCCTTACAGATCCTATCTACCCTCCTATAGGATTAGATACACAGGTGGGATTGTCTACAGTACTACGGGTAAGAAAAAAAATCTCTACAGATTCCAGAGAAATAAAACTCAAAGAAGCACCAGAATCAAATAAAACTTTAATATATTTTCCACCTAAAAGTAAGGTACCTTCCAAACTCCTTTGCCCTTAGATGAGGTTGATGGTGCACCTTCCAAAGCAAATACTTTATTCTGCTGGACTTTATGAAGGAGCGGGCAATCTTTAATCATATGTCCCGGTTGATGGCAGTTGAAGCAAAGAGACTTCTGAATTAAAGCTGAACCTGGTCCACTATAATGCTGTTGCTGTTGTTGAGACCCTTTCCTGGGACACTTATTCGCCAGGTGATCTTCTTGCTGACAAATATAGCATTTGCGTGGTCCATTGTTGTTTCCAAACTTCTCCTTGTTTTGCCTCTTCCAATTAGGATTGAATTTTCTTTTATTAGGGTTGGAAGAATTTCCTCTTAATGCAGCAACTCGTGCCACTGATCTTTGATTCATCAAGTCCTCATATCTTAACGCCATGTCAATTATCTCCACAAAAGACCCTTTCAAGTGTGTTGTCATCCTTTCATGATACTCTGGCCTCAACCCTTGTACAAACATCTCGTTCTTTTTAAGAAGAGTGTCTAAGTCCTGGACCATAGCAAGATAACTCGTTGAATTTAGTCTCGTATTCTGTTATAGTCATGTTTCCTTCTTTTAGATTCAGAAAATCCTGATAAAGACGAGTTCTCCCTGCTGTAGGCATGAATTTCTCCTCAAACAACTCCTTAAACTCTTTCCAAGACATATCGTCCTCCGAGACATTCGCTGTCACTACATCCCACCGGCTGCAGCACCTCCTTGTAATTGCCACGAAGCCATTACCCTCTTCCGCTCATCCGATAATTTCATGCTCTTAAAGGTTTTCTCACACGAGCGAAGCCATGCTTGGACCTCTATTATAGTTTCTGACCCTTGAAATGGTCTTCCTCCAAGATTAACGAAGTCCTTGCATAAAGCAACAAAACTGACTGGAGACAGTACTGGATTAACAACCTCATTATCAGTCTGTTCTCTCCTATTACTGGTTGATGCACTTCCGACAACCCTTCCCCTTCTGCCCCTTGAACTCATTCTGGCTACCTGGACAGGTAACCCAACCAATTTAGATAGGGATATAGTTATATAAGAAAATTACAAATACGCACTCTCAGGATAGATACTACTCCAGAGCCTAGGTGTTTCTCAACCTATGCTCCGATACCAACTATGATAGTCTAGGCTTTGCAACCATCAACAGCGGCTCATTCGACTGGTAGGCTTTTTTACCATCTCTGCCCCGCCGTGGCTCACAGTGATACCTCGGGTTTGCTTTTACGACCATCCTCTCGACTCGCAACCAACCCCGCAAGGCCTTATACTACCCCTGGGGGCATATAGGGGTAAGAGTCTCCCGTTCGCCACCTAACGCAAAGCGAGAACCCCCTATCACGTTGTACTATAGCAAACCCGATCCCCTGCAACACAAGGCCGGAACCATCCCTTACTGGATAGCTCCGAACAAGACAACCCCGCAGTTGTGGCCAACAACCGCCCACACAGCCGAAATAATAAGGGACTTCTAGACAGGGAAAAATCTCGTCCTACTTGGGCATGACCCACTTAGCCTTGCTGCACCTTCCCTGTTTTAGCCATTCCCGGTCGATGAGGCTTGAGGCTACGATTTACCTTATAGGACACATTTCTTAGAATGCTCATCGTCCACCTGACGATGTGCCGAAAGCATTAAATCCATACAAGTTTGTTTCGGGTTCGAACGAAACCGAAGGCATTATTTCGTTACACTCATTTTGGAATCATCCTCAGAGTTAACGACAATAACCCTTGCACTCTAAAACTCCATCTCGATCTTCACTTGAGATGTCACGACCTAACGTTTAACTTGGATCGATGTGGTTTTCGGAAAATCAAATTTGATTCCCGATCCCGGTCTCATCGAAATCCAAACGCCATCTTAGAGGCCAAGTTGTTTAAAGATTTAAATAATTCAATTCAATTTAAACGTTGAATCCACACAGCATTATCCACAGATAATAACCAACATCTATCACAGATATATACAATATATCATCACAGAATATCTCAGATTATCATTCAACAGATATCAACCAAATCCGGACATTCAATTCAAACAATCATCCATAAGCAAGCGTATCTCTAATTCATATTATAATTAATTTAATTAATTCAAATTAAATTAATTACTTAAGAATTAATCACTTTACCTTGCTTAACCAATCATTAATTAATTAATCACAATCATTTACTTAATTAATCACTTCTTAATTATCCTCATTATCAATCAATTAATCTTTAATTAATTAATTATCCTTTAATTATTAATTAATAACTCTAATTATTCATTATTAAACTTGATTAAAAATTAATCATTCCTTAATTGATTATTAATTAACCCTTAATTTACAATTAATTAATCTTAATTAATTACAAATTATAAATTAATTCATCTTAATTACTTAATTAATTACAAATTAACTAACCTTAATCATTTAATTAATTAAGTCTTAACCACTAATTAATTAACTAATTAATTATGAATTAATTAATGTTTAATTACTTAATTAATTAACCCTAATTATTAAATTAAATAATTCTTAACTATTAATTAATTAATCACAAATCACAAATCAATTAATTAATTACTAATCATTTATTAATTAATTACTATTCATTTCTTTTTAATTAAATAATTAGTTATCAATTAATTATAATTATATAAATCTTTAACTACTTAATTAAAGTATTCTTAATTATCAATTAATTAACCCATAATTAATTAATTAAACATTAATAAATTAATTGAATTATTACTTAATTTAACCTTAATTACTTTATTAATTAAAGTAATCTTAACCATAAAACTTAATTAATTTTCAAAACAAAACAATTTCATTAATTACTTAAAATTATTACATATTTAAAACATTTCCAATTTGTTTGAACTAATTACTTTTTAAAAGTTAAATTTAAATGAATATAAAATCATCTTAAAACTTAACTATCAAATATAAAATACTTTAAATTAAATAGTTTAACATCTATCATAAGAAATTTAAATAAATTTTATATTTTAAAATTTAAAACAAGTTTGAAAACTTTTTAAAACAACACTTGCATTGGGTACGACTGACCCACTCTAGAAAAACTCGGGTTCAATCCCTTCTTCTTCCTTTCCTTCTTCTTTCAGCAAAGTAAACTTAAATTACATTGAAATCTGGAAGAAGCAAAACATACACGAACCAGGCACGCACCAATCAACAGCGCTACCCCGAGCCAAACGCGAGCCAGTCCCCTTTTCTACTCGATCATCGCTTCGAGTCACCCAATCACCAACCCTCTCTGACACAAGCACCGACACGGTGAACGTGCACGTCGCGGCAACACCGCCGCCACCACCAACACCGCGCGCAAGCTCCACGTAGACCACAGATGCGACTCCCACCGTTGATCAGCCATCGCGCGACCCAAATCAAAAATGAAGATGATCACACCATTCCTGGAACAGCCACTTCATCAGAAAATCCACCGAAACCATCAACCCCGACCATCGTTCGCTACGCAACTTCGACCAATCACCGCAACCCTACCACCAGCTACCCCCCAATTCTTACGGAACTCGATCCATCCAACAATTTCCAGTCACTCCATTTCCAGATGAGATCAAAACATAGAGTAAAACCCTAGTTCCCCCAATTTCTAATTCCCTGATGAATGATTACCTTTCCTACTATTTTTCACAGATTCACCCATCACCATTACAACTCCGAACCAAAGCTCAACCTCTAGAACCTACCCAGTCGTTAGATTTTGCCCAGAAACCAATTTCCAGTCATCACCAAAATACTGCCTCAAATCCAATTTAAAAATCCTGATTTTTACCTTAAAAATCATCTATTACAAAGTTGATTCAAGATGTAAAATTGAATCAACAAATTTCAATACTTGATTTTATCATGTTATTAAAAAAATTCACCATATCATCCTGATTCAGAAGACATTCAAACCAATTTCATTTGAATAAAGGTTTAAAATTTGATTGGTGATTAAATAAACATGTTGTGTTTGTAACTCAAGTCTAACCGTGATTTGTTATGGAAATTTTGAATTTTTGTTTTTGTTTCTACTCTGAAATTTGAAAACAGAGAGGAAATCAGACAGTTTCCAACATGCACAGTTTAATACTAAATATACATAAAGATTACTCCTATAAACATACATGCATGACATCCAACATCATAGAAATTCACATGCACAAATTTATTTACTTAAATTTTCTTAATAAAAATTTACTCACCAGAATTTATTTTAAGCAGAGACCAAAATTTGGAAATTTGGGAAAAAGAATATTGGACTGCAGATTTTTAAAACTTGGAGATCCAGAGAAGAAAAGCTTCCGAAACACAGGTGATCTTGTATGCATCTTCGCTTGAATTAAATTAGGACTTAAGATCTGAATTGAGGAGAGCTTGGATTTGCTTATACTTGATTTTTACAGGAACTTGATTTTTGCAGATTTTTCTTTTGTATTCTGGTTTTTGCAGATTTGGGAGTTTGAAATTAAAATTGGATTCTTGTTTTTAATTCTCGATTGAAAGAGTAAAGATTGATGAGATTTCAGATTTGTTAATGGAGCTATGATTTTTTCTTCTTGCTTTATAAAATGAGAATGGGAAAAATTTAGAGGAAGAATATGAAGTAGCCTTTTATGGAAATAGTTTTGTTTTATAAAAATTAAAGAAAATAAATTAAAAAATTGTGACACTTGTAACACTTTCTAACATTTGTCATTACACAATGTTATCCTCGTAACACATGTTATTAGAGTGCTTTATAGTTTAACAAATGTAATCTTCATGCAAAAATGGATATTAAAATGTTTTTATAATTAATTTTCTAAATTTGAAATACATTTTTAATTTATATAAATCAAATCTTCTTAAAAGAAATAAATATAAAACAAATTTTATATTCTAAATAAAATCATAGAAATACACTTTTAAAAATCAAAGTATAATTTAAAATATAAATAACCCTATTTTGAAATTTCAATTGAACAAGTCAAATTCAAATTAAATTTCAAATTCAATTTAAAAATCAAATTTGATATATATACAATTTTAACAATTCCATTTCCATTTGTATATATTAATTCCATTTAAAATCAATATACATTTACAACCCATTTATTATTATTGTTTAAAATAACAAATTTACTAATTTAAATTAATTTATTAAAAAGATTATCACATTTAAATTGGGTTTGAAATTTCGAAATATCACATCCCTTCTGAATAGTTTATTCATCGTCTTCATGGAGCACCTTTTCCGACCCAAAACTCAAGAGGGAGTCAGATATTTGTTTAATATAAATAGTCGAGGAGATAACCCCTCTTTCAATTTCTTAGAGGCAGTTAGGAACTGTTAGATCGTGGTCGGGGATTGAAGCAAGCTGAGCTACTCAAGACCGAATGGTTCTACATTCGATGTCCACCAGGGTTTGCCAGATGGTGGCAAGCAAAACGT
Source organism: Allium cepa (assembly GCA_030765085.1). NCBI lineage: Eukaryota > Viridiplantae > Streptophyta > Magnoliopsida > Asparagales > Amaryllidaceae > Allium > Allium cepa. Next base: position 381,764,221 of record CM060932.1, read on the forward strand.
AAGTGCCTTGGCCTCTTTGCGGACTAACTAAATAATAGCAGTTGATGTCAAGTTTAACACTTCTTTTCTTTCACAGCTTCGATTCTGTGGCCCAAAGGGGCTCATTTTAATGAGATTGTAAGAGTTCTTCAAGAGATACCTGCTAAGTATAGAGAGATCGATGAGGACCTCACCGATGAAAATACGAGGGTCGTTGGGCTAGTAGATAGAGATCAAAACATTGGGCTTGAAGGATTTCTTAGGATGGCTCCAGTGAGGCAAGTCAGAAGGAGAGTTCCTATAATTGCGATCACCTAGCAAGGTAAAGATGAGAATATGCCCATTGGAGACGAGGCTGCACCCAGGCCTTCACGAAGTCATCGACATTAAGAGAGAATAAGGAAAGGCAAGGCTGCTGCCCATAAAGCTCCGAGATGCAAGTCTGTTGTAATGTCTTTGCTAGCAATGGCTGTTGTAATTTCAAAGGCTCCTTCTTCACAGATAGAGAGTCCTTACAAAGGACTTGTAGACATTCTCATTCCAGACGTGTCTCGTCACTAAGCTACCGGATTAGAGGGTCTTCAAGGTGCCTTAGACATAGGAGAGCCAAATCCTCCGAGTACGACCATTACAACCGGTTGGTTGGGGGTTTACACATGCATGGACACACTTCACTGCACCACAAAACTGCTAACCATAGGTTATTCAATCTCTGAGGATAACTTACTTTGCTTCTCTTTTCACTTTACAGATATAACATTGAAGAAGGGATCCATGCTTAGCAGTCTTCGCGCCGCACAACATTCTTCTAGTTTATATTCCAAAGCCCGCAGGCGCGAAGCCGAAAGGGATCATGATTGGGGATACCTCTGCTACAATTGGGGCTACTCCAGCCAGTAGAGGGATCCTTATGAAAGGGATTATGATCGTTGGTATTCCTGCCAGGAATGTGAGTGCCAAGAGAGAGAGAGAGAGAGAGAGAGAGAGAGGGAGTATAGGCACCGCTCATGGTCCCGCTCTCCTCCTCCTAGAATTCCTCCTAAACCATATGGTTCTAGTAGACATCCTTTGGAGTCGCCTCGCCAAGTGGCACCTCCACAAACTTCAAGACCTAGCAAGCAGTGCCACAGAACTGGAGCGAATGTTCCTACTATTACTGCATCAGTGGCTATAGAGCTTACAGGGGAGGGAGCTGCTCGAATAGCTAAGTCAAAAGAGGATTTTCCCAATATCTTTTTTGATGGCTTCTAATTCCCCACAAACTTGAGGCTGATTATAGAAGGGGTGAAGAAAACTGTGCACGACTATCTTTACGACGCTTATAGCCAATATTGCTACTGGAAGAAAAATGCAAAGAAGGCTCGGCGGTGACATTCGATCGGCCGAATACAATCGAACAGCTGCAAAAAGATCTCGCTAAAAAAGATTGCATACTTCAAGTGCTCACTGTTGAGAATGACACTTTGAGGGACTCGAAAACGGAGGCCTTGAAGAAAGTCGATGAGGCAAACTAAAAGATGGAGCAGATGAAGCAAGAGCACCTAACTTTAGTCGATGATATATGCCACAGAAATGCCACCATCACAGCCGAGAGAGGTAATGCGCTCAAGGAGCTTAACGAGCTTAAGGTGAAGTATGCTGAGGTCGTCAAAGAAAAGGACGACGCTAATAAGGCTGCCTTAGAGGCATGTGATCAAGCCGTGGAACTTAGGAGCGAGCGAGATGCGGTTGTACTAAAGGTGCATGAAGTCAAGGCTAGGGTTGAGACTGAGGCCAGAGCGGTAGAGGCTAGGCTCGAAGACTACCGGTCACATCTATATAATGCTTGGTGCCGCTTGGTAGAAGATAGGAAAACGGACCATGGTACCACGTTTATTGACGACTTCGAGCTAAGGAATCGGATATTGACCGAAGATGAAAGAAAAGTTCTCCATGATGCCATTATTACTCATGAAAATGAGAAGCATGCTTCTCAGCCTCTGGATGTCGGAGAGGGGTCTAGCGTTGAGCATCATGACACAAGTTCTGAAATTCTCGTGCCATCCCAGCCTAAACCTACCCCTGCAGTCGACCCTCCACCTGTGCCTTCTTACGATCCCAATCAACCGCAATTGCCTCCGGCTCACGAGCACATTTCCAAAGGAGTCCCAACTGCACCCACGGGCCAAGATGAGGAAGGTGCTTTGAAAAATTCTCGTATTTATTCAAAGTCTGGAGTGTTATCATAATAAGTCACTAATATTTTCTCTTATGTCCATTCAGTTATAAGAGCTGCACCGGCTGTGCCCCTCGCAACCCAAGAGCAGCATCAAGAGCAAGAGGCTATCATGATGGAGGGATAACTATTATAGCTACCGCATCGACTGAGGAAGTTCATGTGAGCGCTTTCATCTTTAACGAACAAATCGTGGAAGAACTCCTCAGTCCTCAAAGCAATCCACTCTCTGATTTGCCTTTTGTCATGAGCAAAAGTGTGTTCACAACCAGCTCTTCGCCCAGAACTGTCAGCATCCTGTTGGACACTCAAGCAGCTCATGGTGAGGCAATAATAGTGGAGATCAGTGCCAAGATGGCAAGTGCCATGCTGTGTAGCGGTATTGTAGGTGGAATGGCAGGTCCTGGCCTGACCCCTTTATGTATGGTCTATCTGAGTGGTACAATCATCGTCACTGGGGTACCTCCTGTGTCTTTTCAGATAGAAAGTGCACCCATCCCTCCGACCATGCATTTCAAAAGCGTTCAAATTTCCATGAGTTTGGTGGAGGAGATTGCAATACTTCCCTCGGCTGGGGATAAGCCGGGTAAAGGCAACATTTCAAAACGGCACCATAGCGATTGCTCTAGAGGATCGACGCCGAAGGGGAAGAAGAAGAAGAAATATAAGGAGTAGGCATGTCTCTTTGTGTCCCTTTTTCTGACAGATAGGTAGGAATTTTTTTTTTCATCCAGTAAGCCGTGTATAGTTGCAGGCTTGGCCTGTGTTTATAGGAATTCTTGGAATAAGTTTTCTGTACTTGTTTTGTATTCAAAGAATAGTTGAAATAAAGTCTTCCTTTGTTTTTAGCATAACTCTATGTTTATTTGCTTAAGCGTTTCAGCACTTGAATTTCCATTCAATGTACTTGTGAAGCTTTAATCTCTGCATCGGACTTGGGTTCGGTTTTTAAGCCCTGGAGTCATGGCTTCAGGTCGTAACCAAACGTCAAGACGAGTCCCAATATTGCATTGTCTCGATCCGTAGCTAGTTTTTGAGTTTTTTGCCCCGCGTCTTTGGGATGAATTGAAGTGGTCGGTCAATAGTCGCTTATTGGTAAGTACTAGATTCCGCACACTAGGGATTGAGCTTGAGTGCTGGCGGTCGATTGCGCCTACTCATCACTTAGAATCACATCCACGCTCTGGGGACATAGGAGAATTCACGGGTGGTCGGTCACACCCGTTAAATACTTGGAGTCATACTGCGCTTGGGGATAAGAGTTGTTTTATGGACAGTTAATTACTCCTATTTAATGTTTAGAATTACATTCGCATTTTGGGGACTTACATTGATTTGTGGTTGGTTGTAACATCCCGCCTTTTTCGCACACTTTGAATTGGCACGTCTGTAACATCCCGCCTTTTCGCACACTTTAAATCGACACACGTGCCAATTCAAACCATATGGAAGGGTGGATTGTTATGGGTAAATAAGAAAAACAGAGAAGAAAAAAACTAAACAGAATCTCACAGCGGAAGGATAAAATATAATAATCAAATATACAGTTTATAAATCTGTTTCCAAAACCATTTATATAATGCATATCAGAGTTACACATACCAATAACAATGCAGCGGAACAGTGTGTAGTGCACTAGTATAAATAATAATAATATAAATCTTCGTCTTCATCCTCCAGAGCTAAATCTTGCAATCCTGAAACGCTCGGACTGACCGGAGCGAATTTGAAAAGACAAAAACACTCGAGTCAGACTAAAAGATCTTATGTGAGTTAAATTAACAGAAATAAATATGAGTGCAGTAACTCAAGAGATGCTCGGGATTTACATCTCCTAAGGATCCGTTAAACTATTTACTATGTAGTATATTGCGCTATTATAATAGTGTCTATTTGTAAAATAAACTTACTTTTTAATAGCGTTAAGGGGATACCCATATAGCCCTTAACACAGAATATATTCCCATAGTCTATACAGTACCGTAATCTCCCCCGTACTGGGCGTCGTCAGAGGGCACTCCATAGGTATGGTACAAAACCAAAATCGTATAAGGCGCGCTAGGGTAGGTGACACGGCACAACTAGGCAATGTCAGGGTAGATATACCAATTGCTATCCGGGCTGGTGGTAACGCGTAGCCGCAGCTACCGCCCACCTCGAACTAACACCCCCAAATCAAAGAAATCAATAGTGGCCACCGAATCAATGCAAAGTCAGAGTATAGTATCGAAGGAGTGCGTTCGATCAGAGGAATGACCTCATTGGCCCGAGAATCGCTCCTATTTTAGCCACCTTATGCCAACTCACGGGAGTTGGGTCCACGTGTTTACCTTACAGGAAACGTCGCCACCAACCTACTTCATTCTGGAATCTCCACCGCGTACACGGTTAGTCAAAGTGGTTTTCGGTATCGACAGAGAGTATGTCCATATCCGATCCCGGTCTCTTTGCCAACCAATCGTTATTATAACACCGCGGTCATTTAAAATAATTATATTTTAAAACCAGAATAAAATATCCATTTCAAAACCATATAAATATGATATCATTTCCTTTTAAAACCCAAAATAATACGATATCATTTTTTCCAATATATATTCCTTCCAAAATCATAGGGTTTCCAAAGTAAAATATTTAGAAATCAACTCTTGAACATAATATTTCCAAATTATACTACCTTGAAAAACATAGCTTTGAAACAAATTTCCACCTCTTAAATGGTTAAATATTAAACTACTTTTATAAAAAAAAATAGCTTCTTTAGATTTCACAAATAAATTTCAAATATCGATTTACACTTCCAAATACCATTTCACTTCTTATGTTTCAAGGCTTTAAATATTTCACCATTTCAAAATAAACAACTCATTTGACAAATCCATATGTATCAAATTCAATTACTTCTTAATTAGACTTGAAATGTTTGCTAAATGAATTCAATATAATTTAAGAAAACCTTTAACTTCATATAACTGGATCATCTTTCAATTTATTATATATTCATTTAATCAACCTGATATTCATTAAAATCACTTTACACAAAAATCAAGTTATAAAAATCATATCCTTTAAAATTTCTAATTTTTATTAAATTTCAATTTAACATAATATTCATCTTCCAAATCTATTCTCATCTAAGTCATAAAACTCCAGAAATTGAATTTTAAATAAATGTTTCTTATTTGATCTTAAAATCAAACTTTATTTAAACTTCAAATCAAGTTTATACAAAGCTTAAAAACCGGAAATTACTATATATATATAATAGCCTTTATCAATAACCAAATCAATATCTCATAAACCATATATACATATAACTTTACAAAACCACAGAAAAACATTTCCAAAAATAATTATATATATTTACCGCGGTGCCTGTATAAAATTTTCTATCCTATGGTCAAGTGATACGGATGTTTATCATTTCAATCCGCAATTTTAAAATAAAAATTTTGCGGTTGTATATCATTTCAAACCACAATCCCGAATGAAATGAAAAATGCATGATAACTTGCAGTTTAATGATATAAAATAAAACATCCATTCATCATTCATCATCCATCATCCATATCACAATCATCATCCAATAATAAATCAATATCAATATACATCTGATAATATATAACAGGTAATAACTGGCAGTTATATTCAAAAATGAATTTAACAACTATTAAACTAACAGTTTATATGCAAATAAATAACTATAACTGTCAATTTATACGCAGTAATAAAATTTATGAACCGTTAAATTAAATAAATGCGATTTAACAGAGATAAGGAATAAAACGTGTCAAATAGTCATAAATAAATTTCTACTCATATCTAAAATAAATTTAACAAACATAAAAACTTTTTAGAAGTTGTGAGTGGGTTAAAACACTCACCTTTTGAATTTAAATCGAATTTAAATCCGATTTAAACCCAAAAATTCGACGGTCTCCAAATCTGTCCAAACCAGCGTCAACGCGTCTGGAATTTTATTACGATCCTAACAAAAAAAATCTCGTGTGAATCGGATATCGTACGTAAAAGCTATACGCCTTAATATGATTGAACACAAAATTAAAATAAAAAATAAAGAAAAAAACAAAACAAACCCATAAACATCCACTTCACTCTCTCTTGTACGCAGCAGAAAGCCCCTCTCTCACGTGCTCGCATCAAACCCTTACCGTGTAAACCCATCGCAGACCCACGTTTCAGCCGCCACGAAGTGCCACCGAGCTTCCCCTTCACCACGCGTCGACAGCACCCATGCGCGCCTACATCCCACTCTCCTTTGCGTGGCCATCCATCTTCACCGATCGGCCTAAAATTAACGATTAATTTGTGAACAAACGGAGATACGAACAGAAAAACGAACCACTGATCTGTGATGCGTACATCAAGAGCTTCAACATATATTTTTTTGGAATTTTTCTGAGAAGTTTAATTTTTGACTTTTGATTTTGAAATGTAAATGGATCTAGGGTTTTGCAACCATTGAAGAAGAGAAAGGGTTGAAGAAATGAACATACAGCAAAAGAGAATAGAATAAAAATGAGGCTAGGGTTTATAATCGTCTATTTATAAGTAGGGTTGGATTAGAGTAGATAGACCGGATAGATGAACGTACGGAACAAACTATGACCCAAAAAGCCCATTCTAACCCCAGAACGAAATATGTTAAACCCATATATCCAGATAGGTATTTTAAAATATTCTGAACGCGATGGAAAAAGTTTCACGTCCAAATTCGATCGTATGAAGAAGTTATGCTGAAAACAAAATTTCCGAATTGATTTCAAATTGATTTTAATTAAATCGATTTCAAAGCGTTTCGCGTCCGTACGATCAAACGACAGGTCCGATTGATACGAAACTTGAAACCCTAAAATAATTCACCAATACGGATCCGATGAATCTGGTTTCGTCGAAATCCGAGTCCGTGGCCAAAATGGCTATTTTTATATTAATTAAATAAATTAAAATAAATTATAAAATCAAATTTTATATTCAAATCCTAAAATTGACCAAATTTTTACCGCTTATATATTCCTTAATCAATTTCAATGATTTAACAAGTTTAGATGTGAATTATAAGTTGATAAGTCTATCCATTGCAGTGTTAATTCCTCCACTTCCTTATATTTAGGAATTATAAATTAAATCCTCAAAACCCATTTATTAGATTTTCAACTTTTATATTCTCACCCTTTACCCAAAATAAAGATGCCACTAACATTGGTTCATGATTTCACATCATTATCCTCAAAGTCCATCTTAATTTCAATAACGTAATATTTAACCGTTAAATTCCATTTTATTATGCAGTAAATGCAATTGTTGAATTTGATACTCTAATTAAATTTATAAATCCTGCTTTCTATACTTTAAATCAACTAATGGTACTATTAAAAAAGAATTAACATAAATTTCGTCTTATAAAATTAACCCTCTTCAAGTTCAAACAAAATCTATGCTAATTGCACAATTTAAATCAATTAATTGAAATTAAGTCTACACTAAATGTTATAAATTATAAATTGGAATCTAAATAAATTCGTTTATTGATTTAAAAATCTTCCTATTTAGTAAATGGACATTTTATGTGCATAAATAACATTTGAATTATACTACATTTCATTAGTGCATGCTTCATTTCTTATAAATTCCCCTTTATTAACTAGAACCCATTAACAAAACAATTAATAAATTTAGATTTATTTCAATCTATTGCCATTCTTAACTTAACATACTAAGTATGGTTAACCTAAATAATTGTTACCCTTTTACATTCAAATTCACTTACAACCATTATTACAACAATGTTGCCATAGATTTAGATTTAATTAAATAAATTAGATGAATGGGTAAAATTTTATAATTATCACTAATGCCAAATATATATGCATTTATTACTACTTATTGTTTTGAATTCATTTATTAATTTACTAGTTGCCTTTGTCTTCTTATATCCTATTTACTACCAAACTTTCTATTTAGTTATAGTTTATCAATATATAAATACCTAGGCAAATCAAGTTCTTGTCTTTTCTGTTATTTCAATTAAATCGGGTATGCACAAATAAATTGTTTATTAACTTATTCTTACAAAATTATTTACATGCATTCAGTTACACCTAATTTAATGCATTGATTTTCATTTATAAATCTTAACACCCAAATTTGACAACTTCTAACATGGTATTACTTCTCATATTTAATGTAACTTTTATTTAGTGTATTAACATTTATTTCAATTTAAATCCCATCAGCCAATTAAACATGTAACTTATAACTATTGTTTACCATTCAAAATATTACACCCATTGTCATATTCTGAATGGAGTTAGCATTAAATATCAAGACTTACCTAAATTTACATTAAGAAAATATTTAATACTAGATCTCAAATTTATTTTAATGGAATCAATATATCTTTCTTTATATACTTTACGTATACAACTCTTAATTTTCCAATTTCACTTATTTCCCAAATCCAAATAGTTACCTAACATAAATCTATGCTTATATTATATTCACGTTCACCCTTCCGTTATTCTCAAATAAATTACCTAGTAACGTTCATATAAATAAATGCTATGTCAGTTTCCTATTCTATTGCGATATTACATTTATTCATTACCGCATAACTTCATTTATTTCATTATTATTACTTTAATTAATAGTTAAAGTAACGCTTATCAATACGCGTCAAATTATTTATAATTTACAAAGTTTTGATAAATTGACCAATTTAGTAGGTAATACATACTATAATTATTATACCCATAAATTAATACTTAACTACTCTAATACCTTACCTATACTTTCTATCTTCACATTCTATTCAGGTACACTACTTACACCAATTTATTTAATGAAAATTTATACATTTTATAAACAAGGCTCAAATTATCATTTGTTCAATTATCGTTCATTTCAATATAAATTTATCACTCTCTATTTATTTCTACTAAATTTTAATTCCAAAATTCTATTAGATAACTAAATTAAATCATCTAAATATCGGGTCGTTACACTCTCCCCCACTCAAAACTTTTCGTCCCCGAAAAGGAGAAAGAAGGGAAAAGAAGGATTTAGAATCTACATATCTTATTCAAAACATTACCTCAAATTTACAATATCTGTTACTCTTCTTAAAATATACAAATTTACAACATTATCTTTTAATACTTAAATTTATTAGAGTTTGAAGAACATTTCAAAATATTTCTAAGTAGTTTCAATCCCTAACAACAAATCAATACACAACCATCCATTTCACGAATAGCATATACATCCAAAATAAGCAACCATTCAGTCAAACAAACAAATAGTTGTTCGGGTTCAAAACTTGAAATGGTACGGAATGAAAAATAGCTATCCCGTGCATCATTTACTCAACAGTCTTAGATGGGACAAAAATAGCTTATTTATTCATCCAACAACTTCACATTTCCTTACCCAACCAACCATAGATCAAACAATGTCGATTTAAACCAACAAATCAAATTAACTTATATAAATTCCTTTCATACTTAAGTTATTTGCTTTCCTTTCTTTTATCCAAACCTCATAACTTTTCCTTTTATATTTTACATTTATTTCTAACAAACTTCAAAATTTATCTTCTCATTCAGTGGTTGTTTCTTTCATTTCTACTTATTACTTACAATTATTCATTTTTTCTTATTTAGGTCATGTAAGTTTCTTTTATTTGTATTATATTTAATGCACTTCTCAATTTCAATCATTCATTCTATGCTTACATTTATATTATACTTAATTATGGTAACCCTTTTTAATTTCACTTAAATTCTTAACCTTAAAACATCCATTCTTATAGGTAAAGGATTTTATTAATTCTTAACTATGGTTTGCAGTCATTTATTTATATTTCCTACTTTCCATTATATTAAACTAGTAGCATTTAAATCATACTTAAGTTTATAACCCTGCACATCAATCCTTATTTATTAAAGAATTTCATTTTATTTACTTAAGTTTTAAAATCACCTATTTATAGTACTTACCTCTAATTTTGGTAAAATTTCAATTTATAACTTAAGTTTATACCATTAAATTCTTATTTATAATAGCTTCATTGAATACTTCATTATTTCCAAAATTTCTACTTGTATAATATTCTATTCCAATCTCTTATTTAACATTTCAACTTTTCATATTTGGTAAGTTATTTATGATAAAGAAAATGCAAAAGAACTTATACAAGTTTTATCTCATCTTTTAATTCATTCATTGTTCAATAAATCTTTAGTTTTTCCCTTATAAGTTAAAATTTTAACTTCCTTTATATCTTAGCATTTTAGTCTCTTATTTTATTTAGGGTTTCAATTATTGATTAAATTCTGTTTCACTACCATAATTGAAACAATTTATTAATGGAAATTAAGAATTAAATGCCGGGTTAAATTTCAAATTATTTTGAAAATAATAGATAAATAATTTCTTACCACTTTAATATCTCTAATTATATTTAGAACAATTAAAATTTTAGATAATTTCAAAATAAATCTGCAGTAGAATTTACTACAGTGGCCTTTCCCCTTCGAAACTCGAAAATGAAAGTCAATGATGCGGCCGCCATCACCGAAATTATTTTCCAGCGACAGAGAGGAAAGTACAAAATTTATTTTCTCCAAATCTTCTTTAAAACAATTCTTCCGAATTATACTAAATATTTATATAAGAAAATACTTATAAACCCAATCATTATATTTCATAAATCCTTTGAAAGCAGATTTTCAAAATCCCGGACTTAAGTTCTAAAATCTCCAATTTGATTATTTATAATTTCAACTTAGCTTTAATTATTATAAGTATTTTTATTACCTAACACCCAATCTATAGCAACCAAATATATATATCTTGATAAAATATTTTTATATATAGAAAATATAATAGGCAAAGTTATTTCATTCACCTATATAAAACAAATATTATATCGGTCTGTCCTATTAAGTGTTTAGAAATCCCTATTGATGTCACAGCGTCCCATGCACCAACCAGAATTTTTAAATACAAAACGGAACAAGCTAACACAATATTAAAACCTTTTTATAACACTAACAAATACGCTCTCTCATATATATACACTCAGCGACTCCCATAGGGTATTACTACCCTATTAGTAAAGAGTCAAACCCCACAAAGCTAAGGTTTATCGCTAAACCAAAGCTCTGATACCAACTGTAACATCCCGCCTTTTTCGCACACTTTGAATTGGCACGTCTGTAACATCCCGCCTTTTTGCACACTTTAAATCGACACACGTGCCAATTCAAACCATACGGAAGGGCGGATTGTTATGGGGTAAATAAGAAAAACAGAGAAGAAAAAAACTAAACAGAATCTCACAGCGGAAGGATAAAATATAATAATCAAATATACAGTTTATAAATCTGTTTACAAAATCATTTATATAATACATATCAGAGTTACACATACTAATAACAATGCAGCGGAACAGTGTGTAGTGCACTTGTATAAATAATAATAATATAAATCTTCGTCTTCGTCCTCCAGAGCTAAATCTTACAATCCTGAAACGCTCGGACTGACCCTAGCGAATTTGAAAAGACAAAAACACTCGAGTCAGACTAAAAGATCTTATGTGAGTTAAATTAACAGAAATAAATATGAGTGCAGTAACTCAAGAGATGCTCGGGATTTACATCTCCTAAGGATCCGTTAAACTATTTACTATGTAGTATATTGCGCTATTATAATAGTGTCTATTTGTAAAATAAACTTACTTTTTAATAGCGTTAAGGGGTTACCCATATAGCCCTTAACACATAATATATTTCCATAGTCTATACAGTACCGTAATCTCCCCTGTACTGGACGTCGTCAGAGGGCACTCCATAGGTATGGTACAAAACCAAAATCGTATAAGGCGCGCTAGGGTAGGTGACACGGCACAACTAGGCAATGCCAGGGTAGATATACCAATTGCTATCCGGGCTGGTGGTAACGCGTAGCCGCAGCTACCGCCCACCTCGAACTAACAACCCCAAATCAAAGAAATCAATAGTGGCCACCGAATCAATGCAAAGTCAGAGTATAGTATCGAAGGAGTGCGTTCGATCAGAGGAATGACCTCATTGGCCCGAGAATCGCTCCTGTTTTAGCCACCTTATGCCAACTCACGGGAGTTGGGTCCACGTATTTACCTTACAGGAAACGTCGCCACCAACCTACTTCATTCTGGAATCTCCACCGCGTACACGGTTAGTCAAAGTGGTTTTCGGTATCGACAGAGAGTATGTCCATATCCGATCCCGGTCTCTTTGCCAACCAATCGTTATTATAACACCGCGGTCATTTAAAATAATTATATTTTAAAACCAGAATAAAATATCCATTTCAAAACCATATAAATATGATATCATTTTCTTTTAAAACCCGAATTAATACGATATCATTTTTTCCAATATATATTCCTTCCAAAATCATAGGGTTTCCAAAGTAAAATATTTAGAAATCAACTCTTGAACATAATATTTCCAAATTATACTACCTTGAAAAACATAGCTTTGAAACAAATTTCCACCTCTTAAATGGTTAAATATTAAACTACTTTTATAAAACAAAATAGCTTCTTTAGATTTCATAAATAAATTTCAAATATCGATTTACACTTCCAAATACCATTTCACTTCTTATGTTTCAAGGCTTTAAATATTTCACCATTTCAAAAAAAACAACTCATTTGACAAATCCATATGTATCAAATTCAATTACTTCTTATTTAGACTTGAAATGTTTGCTTAATGAATTCAATATAATTTAAGAAAACCTTTAACTTCATATAACTGGATCATCTTTCAATTTATTATATATTCATTTAATCAACCTGATATTCATTAAAATCACTTTACACAAAAATCAAGTTATAAAAATCATATCCTTTAATTTTTTTAATTTTTATTAAATTTCAATTTAACATAATATTCATCTTCCAAATCTATTCTCATCTAAGTCATAAAACTCCAGAAATTAAATTTTAAATAAATGTTTAATCTTATTTGATCTTAAGATCAAACTTTATTTAAACTTCAAATCAAGTTTATACAAAGCTTAAAAACCGGAAATACTATATATATATAATAGCCTTTATCAATAACCAAATCAATATCTCATAAACCATATATATATATAACTTTAGAAAACCATAGAAAAACATTTCCAAAAATAATTATATATATTTACCGCGGTGCCTGTATAAAATTTTCTATCCTATGGTCAAGTGATACGGATGTTTATCATTTCAATCCGCAATTTTAAAATAAAAATTTTGCGGTTGTATATCATTTCAAACCACAATCCCGAATGAAATGAAAAATGCATGATAACTTGCAGTTTAATGATATAAAATAAAACATCCATTCTTCATTCATCATCCATCATCCATATCACAATCATCATCCAATAATAAATCAATATCAATATACATCTGATAATATATAACAGGTAACAACTGGCAGTTATATTCAAAAATTAATTTAACAACTATTAAACTAACAGTTTATATGCAAATAAATAACTATAACTGTCAATTTATACGCAGTAATAAAATTTATGAACCGTTAAATTAAATAAATGCGATTTAACAGAGATAAGGAATAAAACATGTCAAATAGTCATAAATAAATTTCTACTCATATCTAAAATAAATTTAACAAACATAAAAACTTTTTAGAAGTTGTGAGTGGGTTAAAACACTCACCTTTTGAATTTAAATCGAATTTAAATCCGATTTAAACCCAAAAATTCGACGGTCTCCAAATCTGTCCAAACCAGCGTCAACGCGTCTGAAATTTTATTACGATCCTAACAAAAAAAATCTCGTGTGAATCGGATATCGTACGTAAAAGTTATACGCCTTAATATGATTGAAAACAAAATTAAAATAAAAAATGAAGAAAAAACAAAACAAACCCATAAACATCCACGTCACTCTCTCTTGTACGCAGCAGATAGCCCCTCTCTCTCGTGCTCGCATCAAACCCTTACCGTGTAAACCCATCGCAGACCCACGTTTCAGCCGCCACGAAGTGCCACCGAGCTTCCCCTTCACCACGCGTCGACAGCACCCATGCGCGCCTACATCCCACTCCCCTTTGCGTGGCCATCCATCTTCACCGATCGGCCCAAAATTAACGATTAATTTGTGAACAAACGGAGATACAAATAGAAAAACGAACCACTAATCTGTGACGCGTACATCAAGAGCTTCAACATATATTTTTTTGGAATTTTTCTGAGAAGTTTAATTTTTGACTTTTGATTTTGAACTGTAAATGGATCTAGAGTTTTGCAACCATTGAAGAAGAGAAAGGGTTGAAGAAATGAACATACAGCAAAAGAGAATAGAATAGAAAGGAGGCTAGGGTTTATAATCATCTATTTATAAGTAGGGTTGGATTAGAGTAGATAGACCGGATAGATGAACGTACGGAACAAACTATGACCCAAAAAGCCCGTTCTAACCCCGGAACGAAATATGTTAAACCCATATATCCAGATAGGTATTTTAAAATATTCTGAACGCGATGGAAAAAGTTTCACGTCCAAATTCGATCGTATGAAGAAGTTATGCTGAAAACAAAATTTCCAAATTGATTTCAAATTGATTTTAATTAAATCGATTTCAAAGCGTTTCGCGTCCGTACGATCAAACGAAAGGTCCGATTGATATGAAACTTGAAACCCTACAATAATTCACCGATACGGATCCGATGAATCTTGTTTCGTCGAAATCCGAGTCCGTGGCCAAAATGGCTATTTTTATATTAATTAAATAAATTAAAATAAATTATAAAATCAAATTTTATATTCAAATCCTAAAATTGACCAAATTTTTACCGCTTATATATTCCTTAATCAATTTCAATGATTTAACAAGTTTAGATGTGAATTATAAGTTGATAAGTCTATCCATTGTAGTGTTAATTCCTCCACTTCCTTATATTTAGGAATTATAAATTAAATTCTCAAAACCCATTTATTAGATTTTCAACTTTTATATTCTCACCCTTTACCCAAAATAAAGATGCCACTAACATTGGTTCATGATTTCACATCATTATCCTCAAAGTCCATCTTAATTTCAATAACGTAATATTTAACCGTTAAATTCCATTTTATTATGCAATAAATGCAATTGTTGAATTTGATACTCTAATTAAATTTATAAATCCTGCTTTCTATACTTTAAATCAACTAATGGTACTATTAAAAAAGAATTAATATAAATTTCGTCTTATAAAATTAACCCTCTTCAAGTTCAAACAAAATCTATGCTAACTGCACAATTTAAATCAATTAATTGAAATTAAGTCTACACTAAATGTTATAAATTATAAATTGGAATCTAAATAAATTCGTTTATTGATTTAAAAATCTTCCTATTTAGTAAATGGACATTTTATGTGCATAAGTAACATTTGAATTATACTACATTTCATTAGTGCATGCTTCATTTCTTATAAATTTCCCTTTATTAACTAGAACCCATTAACAAAACAATTAATAAATTTAGATTTATTTCAATCTATTGCCATTCTTAACTTAATATACTAAATATGGTTAACCTAAATAATTGTTACCCTTTTACATTCAAATTCACTTACAACCATTATTACAACAATGTTGCCATAGATTTGGATTTAATTAAATAAATTAGATGAATGGGTAAAATTTTATAATTATCACTAATGCCAAATATATATGCATTTATTACTACTTATTGTTTTGAATTCATTTATTAATTTACTAGTTGCCTTTGTCTTCTTATATCCTATTTACTACCAAACTTTCTATTTAGTTATAGTTTATCAATATATAAATACCTAGGCAAATCAAGTTCTTGTCTTTTCTGTTATTTCAATTAAATCGGGTATGCACAAATAAATTGTTTATTAACTTATTCTTACAAAATTATTTACATGCATTCAGTTACACCTAATTTAATGCATTGATTTTCATTTATAAATCTTAACACCCAAATTTGACAACTTATAACATGGTATTACTTCTCATATTTAATGTAACTTTTATTTAGTGTATTAACATTTATTTCAATTTAAATCCCATCAGCCAATTAAACATGTAACTTATAACTATTGTTTACCATTCAAAATATTACACCCATTGTCATATTCTGAATGGAGTTAGCATTAAATATCAAGACTTACCTAAATTTACATTAAGAAAATATTTAATACTAGATCTCAAATTTATTTTAATGGAATCAATATATCTTTCTTTATATACTTTACGTATACAACTCTTAATTTTCCAATTTCACTTATTTCCCAAATCCAAATAGTTACCTAACATAAATCTATGCTTATATTATATTCACGTTCACCCTTCCGTTATTCTCAAATAAATTACCTAGTAACGTTCATATAAATAAATGCTATGTCAGTTTCCTATTCTATTGCGATATTACATTTATTCATTACCGCATAACTTCATTTATTTCATTATTATTACTTTAATTAATAGTTAAAGTAACGCTTATCAATACGCGTCAAATTATTTATAATTTACAAAGTTTTGATAAATTGACCAATTTAGTAGGTAATACATACTATAATTATTATACCCATAAATTAATACTTAACTACTCTAATACCTTACCTATACTTTCTATCTTCACATTCTATTCAGGTACACTACTTACACCAATTTATTTAATGAAAATTTATTCATTTTATAAACAAGGCTCAAATTATCATTTGTTCAATTATCGTTCATTTCAATATAAATTTATCACTCTCTATTTATTTCTACTAATTTTTAATTCCAAAATTCTATTAGATAACTAAATTAAATCATCTAAATATCGGGTCGTTACACTGGTCAGTCACACCCAATTTGTGTTTACACTCCATTCCGCACTATAGGGATTCCGAGTTGTCTCAAGGTGGTCGTTTCACACCTGGTTTGTGTTTATACTCCAGCCCATGCTTTGGGGACTTAGAATTAGTTAATTTTTATACTCTAATTCACACTCCAAGAATCTGAAGTTGGTTGATGGGTGGTCAGTCGCATCCATTTAGGCATTTGGATCTTTTTCGCACTCTAGGAAGAAGGAGTTGATCTAAGTTGTGGACGGTCGTGTCACATCCACCTTGATTTGACAAGCGAACTCGTATATGGATGGACCTATCCTCCTCTGGCTTGGATGTAGAATTTGCACTCCAGATTACACTCTGGGAACTGGAATTTGTAGAGGATTGACGTATTTCAATCCCTCTTGTCTTTAGTGTAGTTTATTGCATCGAGCTCATGGTTTCACTTAGCGAGTGACCGGTCGAATCACAGTCACTCCATATTTGAATAGGTCCCACCGTAAGAGAGAATTTAGCTCTATGTGCATTGTGATGGTCGCACGATGCATTTCAATAATTGCAGCTCTAGCTCGACGAGTTTGCATTTTATTGCTGAAAAAAGAAAGTACGGCAAAGTCAATTGCCTTATTACAAGTTCAAATTTCAAAATGCATAAAAAAATTTCAAATGAAAAATAGGCTAAATGAATAAATAAAGCCTATCAACTTTGAAGGTCCTGGGATCAAGGTCTCTAAGGAACTGGTTGTGGTGCCCGGGCTTAGGTCTAGGCATTTATTGTCAGTTTTTTGAAAAATGAATGCAGAGAGATACCTCCATGCCCATGCCTTTCTCCTTACGCTGCGCATCCCGCAACTTAGCAACATAATAGGCGCGTCCAGCTACTTGATCACCTTGAAAAACTCCGACCCATTGTTAGTAGGGAACTTCAGAGTCAAAACACCATGGGGAGATGGTTTCCCTAAATTTAGCGAGGGCCGGTCGGCCCAAGAAAGCATAATATGGAGAATTGATATCTAACATGATAATTTGTAGCATCCGGACTCTCTGATGATCTGTGATTCCTAACCCAACTGGCAACTCCACCATCCCAAAGGGTATCGTCGCACTTCCATTAAAGCCATGTATGCGAGAGTGACACAGCTTCAGGTCCTTCACCTCCATTTTCATCTGATCGTAAGCTCGTCTAAAAAGAATATTCACGGAGCTTCCACTATCTACCAAAATCCTTTTCATCCAAGCAGGACCTTTTTGAGCTGATATGACTAGTGGATCAATAGTGGGGGCTTCGACTCTATCAGCTCTTTATTTCGAAAAACGATATCGTCTACCATCGTCTTTTGTTGTTTTTTCCGGAGTCCCATCATCAATATTACTACAACATTCGAATTCATCATGCCTGATCGAACTAGCGTATGACTCCATTTCCTCACAACTCCAAGCAGCCGGATGAGGACCACCACTAATAACTAATCTCACGTCGGTATGCGCAAATTACTCCTGTCTAACATGGTTCCGACCTTGACTCGGGTTTGATGAGCCCGCACCTTCAGCCTAAGGTGCTAGAACGAATCGTTCCAACATTCTCTCTTGGATTAACTTCTCAACGGTATCTTGCAAATGACGACATTCATTAGTATTATAGCCATAGGATCATGGAATCTACAAAATTTTCCAGTTTGAATTTTCCTTTCAGATGACTGTTTCATAGCAGGTTTCTTACACTGCCCATATTACAAGTTAGTAGATAAACATTCTCAAGGGATGTATTCAAGGGAGTATATTGGTCAAACATGGGAGCTCTGAGTCTCAGCCCACGATTATGGTCTCATTCCTTACCTAACCTCCATTGCCTTTCTGCCGGCTTTGCTTATTCTGAATATTCAATTGTACCTTACCGGAATTCTCAACGGTCCGTTTCAATGTTACTTTGGATGCCTTCGACACTGGGCCCCACATCATTCTATTTTCTAGATTGTGTAGCATCTTCTCTCCTCAGGAACTGGACCGCCTTAGCATAGAAACGATCAACCGATGTAGGTGGCTTCCCAGCCAACCAATTGCCAAATTCGAAATTGGGGTCGATTCCCCTAGTCAATGCCATCAAGATTCAATTGTCATTTGGATTGCTGACCTCAGCACAGGTTGCATGAAACCTTTCTAGATAATGTCCGAGTGTCTCTCCTGGAGCTTGAGTGACGCTGGGTAAGATGTTAACATCCTTCGACCTCGTGATGTGCATACCCCTGAGGAAGATAGGAAAACTTTCGCATTTGACCGCATCGTTAGCATGTGCGACATTAATCATCCATTCGTACTTCAAAATGTGTTAGTTAGGGTCCGAACTCCCTTTGTAAATTGGTAAAGTTGGCATTTTGAATCGACGTGGTAGTTCAGTACAAAGGATGTCATTAGTAAAGGGTGTATGACTCCGGGAGATTCCCCATTCGTTATTAGAGAGGCCCTGATTTTCATGAATCATTTAACGAAACATGGTTGGAATGTTTAATATCTGGACATTCAGGGCATGCTGGGCCAAGGTGTGGTTGGGTCCCACAATGCGATGATGGTCCAGGCGTGGTCGACGATCCACGCCTCGCCTCCTTGGCTCTAGATCATCGGGTAAATAAGGTTCTGGAGTATGATTATGTTTTGGTCGGATCTACTCTGTCTCGAATATCAGCTTCCACTTTGATGGCGATGGAGGTAATATGGTTATTAGTAATGTGATAAGGAACTGTCCCCCTTTGGGAGGAGGGCCCAGCCTGGTTATTTGCAGATGGACCAGGTCCTGCTTGTCTGAGATTCAAAGTGCGCTGATGCCTGAGAGCTTACGTGTAGCTTCCATCCAGTCTTGGACTTGTGGATCTGTGATGCTAATCAGTGGAAGCTAAGCTCTTAGTGGATCAGTGGAAGCTTGATCCCTCTTTGATCTCCTTCGTCTTTCCTGATTCAGTCGGTGGGTTCACTCCCGCTTGCATCGTATTCATGAAAAACTGATAAATGGCTCCTATGTCAACTTGCAGGACTTCAGCACCAGTATTTCCAGCTCATGCCTAATCTGGATTTCTTCTACTATTTGTCTGGCATTTCCATCTGTAGCAGTGCTTCCTCCTCCAACATTATCTCTTCGAGAATCCATATTTGCATTCAAACCTTCCTGAGATACAGAAATAACCTAATAGAGATAGGAGACTGGAGATAAAGCGCATGCTTATATATGACAAATACAAGTACGTTGCTATAGTGTTATCCCATACCCCGATCTTTTGTCTAATTTCTTAGGATTATGTTTTCAAAAATCATTTTTAATTGAAGTTTTTCATAAATCTCACTCTGATACCAAGTTGCAACATCTCCTACCTAGAAGCCCAAAGCTAAATGCTACAGATGGTGTAGTCATCCATGGTATTAACTTACGATGACAAAATATGGCTATGTTAATGGTATCCATAATATCAGAAGCACTTGAATATGAAATAAAATCACAGATTTCAAAAAACATCATTTTTTTATTACATTTCAAGACACATGTTTCACATTCAATTACATAATCCCTTAATCGTTTCCTAAGTTTAGATAAATTATAGTTATTACATAAATATGCCAAGAGCGACATATAACGATGCCCCCTTGGTTGACTAGAGTACTATATATACAATACAGCGGAATCGATCCAAAATATAACGACAACTCCTAATTAGCTATCTGTCAGCCACTTGCTCGTCTCCAGAAGCATTATTCGCCAACCTACTAAAACCTGTAAACCTCAACCCTCAGCCTACTCAAATTAATTTTAAGCACCTGATAGTTTAAGAAAAATAAACTTCGTGTCAGACATAAATCCTAGTGTGAATAATAATATACATCTTAGTTATCAGATATTAAGTGAGACCCTGCCACTTATTGGAACGGGTTTCCCCTCACTAATATCCTTATCAGATATTAAGTGAGACCCTGCCACTTATTGGAACGGGTTTCCCCTCACTAATATCCTTTTTAAAACATATCTTTTGCAAATTATAATCCTACAACCAAAACTGGTTAAATTTGTAAAGCAATATCATGTATAAACACATTTCAATTATCATATAGACTATCTATTCATACACTATAGTCTTGTCTGGCTAACTACTAATCCTTTGCTAACTCGGGCCTACAAAAAACATAAATATCTAACAACTTTTAGATGCTCCTCTTCTAGATGTTCTATCCTTACTTACTTCTCTAGGTCTAACTGATCCTTATGGTTTTACAGTCTTACCAATAACCCATCTTTTCTTTTTTTAGATTTCTTTCTATGTGTAACATAATTTTAGTCTTACTTGTGACAAAGCCATACACACCGGAATTTTAGACTATATTAATTAGGGGCTAATAGCATATGAGTATAGGGTGCGACCCTACATAACTCCTATCTGGTCTTCTAATTTAAGTTATTATTTTAGGGTTTACTATCTGTTAAATTTTTCCTTGAAACCTTTTCAAAATGATTTAAACCTTTAAATCATACATATATAAGGAAAATATACTCTTTGCTTTACTCGAAACTATTTGTCATGTTATATATACTTTACCCGAAATAACATTGATGAAATTGTTAAGGATTTCACGTCCCTCTGAAATAAGTTAAAACCCTTCTTAACTTAAAAACACTTAGCTATATTGCCAAAAACAACTAATTCTAAACCTTTGTTTAAAATAATTAAACAACTCTTTCGAAACCATTGAAAGTACCCCTTTTGAATCCTTTGAAAGTATCCCTTTTAATACAGGTAAAACCTTAGGTCGAAGGCCAAAACATACCTTTCAAAATCATACCTTTTGACACCATCATATTTATCCTTTCGAAAGCACTGAAAAATGTCTCCTTTGAAATCTTTAAAACTTTAGACATCCTCTTTAAAACACTTAAACATTGCCTTTTAAAACCATTGGAACCTTTCCTTTTAGATCTTTCAAAACCATTGGAAAACCTTTCCTTTTAGACCTTTCGAAACCATTGGGGAACCACCTCTTAGAAACCTTTCTTTAAAACCATTTGAAAGCATCAAAACATCAAGTCTTTCGAAAGCATTTGGATTCAATTTTTTTATAACATGTGGAAACACCTTTCGAAACCTTTAAAACAATCTCTTTCGAAACTATTTGGGTTCTACTTTTTACAGAGAAAAAGGGTCAAAACATTTAAGTCGAAAGCATCTATTTCGAAAGCATTTCCTAAGTAAAGAAGTGATGGTGCAAAACCATTCCTTCGAAAGTATTGGAGAAGTGGCTTGGTTTTACAAATAAGATAACCCTTTTGAAACCAATTTGGTTTGAAAGGTAAAAGGCGGTTTTTAGGGGCTTCGACCTAGTCGAAAGCAATTATTTAAAAACAAAGGCGCAACCTCTTAAAATCATTCTTTTTAAAGTTATTAACCCAGTCGATAGCTGACCAAGTCGAAAGCAAAGCAGGTGCATTTTCATTTAAAAGTAAAGTAGCATATCAACACCTTCAAAACCCCTGGTTTCGACCCAATGCCTTTTTCCAATATCCAATTCACTACGTACTAGATATATGATACCATTTACATTTGTTGTGATGGAGTCGGAGGCGGAGTTAATGAGTTGAAAGTCTAGTGTGGAAAACATTGAAACAGGAAAAGCACGTAAATTTGACTTTTTAAACTATTTCTTTGTACCTAACTTTCCTTGTTTGTCAAATTGTGATTGGTTGAAAACTTTTCTTTTCTAAAAGTTCTGCCGATTCTCAGAAATAAGGATTTGAATTATTTGCAGAATTCCACTTCTCCATTTTATAAACATATAAAATATTTGTCCCATACATTAAATAATTTTATATATCCATTAAAACACTAAGGAAAATTCTAAAAAATCATTTTTAGTTTGTTTTGCAACATATATAAATTTCTGAAATTAAGCCAATATAATATGACCGTAATTAATTTTAAAACCAAAATAACATTTTCTTGACTAGAAAATTCATACAAAATCCACATTAATTTAGAAAATTACGAAAATTGAAACCCATTTCTAAATTATCATTTCTTATCTAAATCTAAATTCGCAAGGCAGTTGGATGTAATACAATAGGTTTTCTAAATCAATTCTCATTATACAATGCATTAAAAAAAGCCAAAATCATTAACAAGTATATATACATATCCATTTATCATTCAAAACACGGCAAAACAATTGCAATTATTTTTGAAATTTTTCTAAAACCGAAATCAATCAAAACATGAGTTATAGTCATTATTCGCCTTAGCTGTTTGATTAAAGATGTGAGATTTGTTCTTGATTAAGTGATTTGATTCTTCCTCTTGAATTCTTCTTCTTCGCTCTTCCTAGTGGTGTCCGACCTTAGCTTGTATTTTTGAATTATGAAAAATGAAGTGAACGTGAGTGTTGAGGGATTAAGGGTTTAGGGTATAAGGATATGCGTTGTTCTTATTTTTCCCTTTCATATTTCCTAACAATTTTTATTCTTTAGTTCACTTATTTTACATGACACGGCTACCCTTATTCAATCACAAATATCAACCCACTAATAAACGTACATTATTTTATTTAGTTTAATTAATTGAATATCCTAAATAATGTTAATAAAAATATGGGGTGTTACAATCTTGATGCCTTAAAAACTAAAATTTATAAATATGCTTGTAAGTAGTTTGTTGTTTTAGGGTAGAGGAAAGGTTCCCCAAATCTCGGATTGACTATACAATGCTAGCGTTAATCATGTGCATTAACTCACTAATTGCATCTCGATTACATAGAGACGTGGCTTGATTTGTTTCTAGAGATAAAGCAGTTAATATTTTGAAAAATTATTTGTAATGACTCGAAAATTTTAACTTTTTTAATAACGTAATTAACTGAATTTTGTGAATTTTAAATAATAAAATTTTAAAATAAAAGTTTAATATTTGGAATGCGTCTGATTAAACATAACAACTGGTAAATTTTGCATCTGATGATGTGGAAGTTTATTTTGTTTTGTGATTTTGTGTCAATTTAAATCAGTTAAAATTGATGATAATAAAATATTTTCCAAACCTGAATATTTGTACATAGAAAATTTGTAAATTATCTTCTGAGTAAGATGTCATATTTCATTTCGTCAAATTTGGACTTCAATTGCTCCGTTCATCTTATTTATGACATTTTAGCACAATTTCGGTACCAGTTATCGACTTTTGATAGGATGATCGTACCAATAATATCTGTATATCGTTTGGATCGTCTGGTCATGCTGATCTCTGCGGTATATTCAATTTAGTGTTTTGAAGTCCGATACACATTGGAATCCGTAAAACAGATAATCATATCGGTTCCGATATTGAGACTTTTGTATTCCTATGTCTTTCCATTATCCACGTAAATAAGTAGGCATCTGTTATTAATAATTTCAGCTCTTAGACTTTCATTCTTCTTTGGTTTACTATAAAAGTTGGTTCGTTTGCTCTGGCAAGCCGCTTCGTTGTTCACGATTCATTAGAAGGGATATATCATTTGACTCACTTTGTTTCTGAACGTCACCATTTTATTTTATTTTTGTTTTGTAATACTCTCTTTTCTCTTTGAAAATCCCTTCATCTTTCCTTATGCCATCACCAACCAACAGCCGTCCTTCCTTGCTCATGCCCATCATTCCATGCTCGGCCAATCAAGCTTGCAACCTCACGTCTTTTCCACCTTGAAAACAGAGTGTCAAGGCCTTGTTCCCCTCTCCTCCCTACGGACCCTCACCTTCCCCGAGCTAACCAATCTTCCACCTAAGCACCGCAAAAGCTACGGCCTTCCCCATCCTCGACCAGCCTTGAACGGAGCCACAAAACCTCACGCTAACATTTGTGGCAACCCAAACCCCAAGTGCAGCTGACACCGATAGCCTTCTTCACCCGGCCTCTACCTCATCTCCTCCCTCCCAACCCGCCTCTGCAATCTCTCCACGTACCGAAGCCTGGCGACCAAAAACCCTTGGTCTGCCTTCTAGCCTTTGCATTTTCGTTATATATAAGTAAGTCTGTATATATTTATTTGCCTATATCTAACTTTCGTATAAATTTAATAAAATTTTGATTTTTAAATTAGATACAGAAAATTTTGAAATATAATATAATATGGTAAGTTTAGGCAAATGAATTTGCTTATTGGTTTTTCAGTTGTTGTTATATATTTTTATGCGTGAGTTATATACTGGGAGGTTTACAGATTTCTTTATATATATATATATATATTGTATATATAATATATATAGGCCATTTTGTATATGTTGTATTTAAACAAATGGCAGTACTTTTATGAGTGTATATTTGGTCACAACCGATTTAGAAAATTGTTTTGCACATTTACTTTAGTCCGTGGGATTTTGAATGTATAAAACTATATATATATATATGCGTGTGTACAAGGATATACATAGTATAAAACATCAGTTTGCTAGGGTATATGTTTTATACAAGTAATATATATGTTTGGTTAATACGTAAGTCATATAGCTTTATAAAATAGGCCAGTTTATATATTTAATTTGTGTTTGCATGTTTTGTTTTGCATATATCTATGTATTAAGTACGTATATATGTTTCGATAGGAGGTAGATATATATATATATATATATATATATATGTAAGTTCTTATATTTTGCGACTTGTATGTTCGATGGCGAATAAATATGTTCTGGAATTTATAATTTTAAAGGTTATGTTTCATGTATTTTGATTTTTTTCGAAGACAATATAAAAAGTTGTGTGTGCTTAAAAGCTATGATTTGTAATATATATACTATATACTCACATATAAGTCGGCTATGATTTGAAGGTTGATTTTGGAAATACATATTTATGATCCTTAATACTTTAGTTTAGGAATAATAATTTTTGAAAATTTATATTATTTTAATATTTGTCTTAAACTAAATACTGAATTTGTATATATATATATAATAATAATGTATGTATTCTCGGTTTATATCAAAACTGATTTTTGATTTGTTTTTCATCGATTCCATTTATCAGCTTTGATCGTCGAATTCGTGCCCATCTTTTTCGCTTTGGAATTCGTACTTGGATTCGTAACTTCTCTCATTTTCATCCATCTCTAACCTCGAAAGGTGAGAAATCACTAACGATTAACGTCTTATATTTATAAATTTTGATTTCTATCGAAACGACAGTTGAAATATGCTACTATTAGTTGCTTACATTGCTATATATATGCTATATGTTCACCTGTGACATCTGACACCATTATCTGTTATTTATATTGATGATTTATGCCAGTTATATTATTATCATATCTGTTATCACTTTGCAAGTTCCCTGTTAGTATAGAATTCACCATGGGTTGAAATGATACATACCCGAACGATCTTTAGAATAGGAGAAAATCATTATGGGTTGAAATGATAAACCCAAGCGATTTTCATTTGAATTGAATTTGGGATTGCGGGTTGAAATGATATATACCCGTATATATTCAATTTGCGGGTTGGAAATGATAATACCCGTATCACTTGACCATAGGGTAAAAAATTATATACAGAAACCATTGGTTTATATATAAATATTTTGAAATGATTTCTATGGTTTTGGAAAGAAATAATTGGTTTTATATAATTATTGATTTTAGATGTCATATAAAAGTTATTATATATATAGTTAAAATTTTGATTTTAAGCAATGTATAAATTTATTTTAATATAAAATAAGTTTAGAAATAAAGTTTGATTTTATTAAAATATAATATGGTTAAGTATTTATTTTAATTATATTTTAATATATTTTATAATGATTTATAAATTAAGGGTTGAGAAGATAGATTTGAAATTGATTTAGAATTATATTTAATTATGAATTATACTTAATTAAATTGATCTGAAATTTATGGAATTTGAGGTTTTTAAAAGATATGATCTATTACTTGATTTTGGTTCAAAGTGATTAAATGAATGTTCAAGTTAAATAAATTGAAGGAAATATTTAGTGAATTGAAATTTAGGTTTCAATTAAATACTATTGGATTTATTAAGTGAATATTTCAAACTAAATAAAAATGAGGTTAGTTTAGATAAATATGAAATTATCGAATTTAGTTTCGAAAATGTTGAATACTTAAAGCATTGAAATATATGTTGAAATTGGAATGGTTTATTTTGTGGTTCAAATCCGTTTTTGAAATCGATATTATTTGAAATGGTTTATTGAGAACTGATTGAATTGAAATTGATGATTTGAGATTTGATTAAATTTGAATTTTGGAATTCGAGTTGATTTGAAATTGATTTGTGAAATTTGAGGAAACTATTTTATTATATTTAAACTGCTTTATATAAACTATTTTACTTTATAAACTATTTTATTATATATACTTTTTCAATATCTAAATCGGTTAAGTGGGAAGTATTATGATTTCAAAGTTTTATGATTTCTAAATTATGATTTTCCAAAGTGTTATAATTTCAAGTGTTTTGGTTTCGAAGTGTTATAACTTTGAAGTGCTATGATTTTTGAAATTGATAGATTTGAAATGGGAATGATATTATGTTTAGTTTTGAAATGGAAATGATATCGTATTGATATGGTTTATGAAATGGCAAGTATAAACTATTTTAAAATTGCTGCCATGTTATAATAAAGATTGGTTGTTAAAGAGGCCGGGATCAGATATTGTCATACTCTCTGCCAATACCAAAAATTACTTTAACAACTGTGTACGCGGTGGAGATTCCAGAATGAAGTAGGATGGTGGCGACGATCCTATATGAGGTATATACGTGGACCTTACTCTCATGACTTGGCATAAGGTGGCTAAAATAGGAGCAATCGATGGGCGAATGAGGTAGCTCCTATGATTGGACACACTCCTTCGATGCCATTCTATTACTTTAGGATTGATTTGGTGTGCACCTTTGATTTTTGATTTTGGGAGTGTGGCTCGAGGTGAGTGGTAGTGGCTGCTATGTGTTACTACCAGCCCGGAAGTGTAATTGGTATATCTACCCTAGCATTGCCTAGTTATGCCACGTCATCTACCCTAGCGCACCTTATACGAGTTTGTTTTGTACCATACCTATGGAGTGCCCTCTGACGACGCCCAGTACAAGGGAGATTACGGTACTGTATATACTATGGGAATATATAAAATGTGTTAAGGTGGAAAATGTAAAGCCTTAACGCTATTTTAAAAGTTTACTTTACTTTAGACATTATTATAATAGCGTATATTGCTACATAGTAGATAGTTTAACGGATCCTTAGAGGATGGTTATCCCAAACATCCTTTGAGTTACTTGTATTTCAGTTGTTATTTCACTTGAGTTGGATTTATTGATATAAGAATGTTAATCCTGACTCGAGTATTTTTTGTTTTGCTTTACGCTCAGGTTAGACTTAGTGATATAGCTTTTGAGACTCTTCTTTGGAGTTCGATCTTCGTTTGCAGATCCATCTACGTCTTTTCAGCTTGCAGTTATTCAGTTGATTCCAGTGATGTATTTTGATCTCGTATTTGACTATTTTATTTGAGACTTCTATTGTATCTTATTTAACTCCATTATATATATAGTAGCTTCATGAACTACTATTCTTTTGTTTCCGCTGCATATTGTATATTACTCTATGTCTGTGATTCTGTGATTTATTTATTTACCGTATATGATGAGTTTTGTCAAATATAAATTAACAATCTGGTGTTTTGAGCAATTCAAATCCTGCATATGTGGATGCGAATGGTTGAAAATATTAGGCTGTTATAGTTGGTATCAGAGCTTTGGTTTTAGGAAAAACTCAACATATAAAGTAAATTTAATTACAGAATTACCTTCGTTCGAGCTTGAATTCTTTCATCTTCGATTCGAATTTCCTTTGAATTTTGGAACTCCCCTATTTGTTCTGAAATCCACTCTTGTCATTCTGTATCCAAATTCTTCTTGATTCTGCAGTATCCTATAGCTCCACTGAATGATTGTAAAGGGGTGAAACTCCTTTACAATAAGCATTGTTTCACCGAAGATTTCTGTATCCTCGGTTTACGATGCTATCTATCACCTGCTATGCCTGAACTCTATCTCTTGCGATCGAGTGTCGATTTAACTTGAAATTCTGCATTGATCTTATTCTTGAAGTCACGGTCGACCGGTTAAGGCTGTCCATGATTTATATAAACTTATCCATCTTTTTTTGTAATTCGATTATCTTATCTCCCATTCGAGCCCATCTATTTTTGTTACAATTCTATTTGATTAGGGTATCCCTAACTTCGAATCTCTATCCTTGTATAATCCATTCTAGAATTATCGAGTGAGGGAGTATATTTGTATTAATACTAAAATGTTTTACATATTGTCTTGTTTGAGTTGTTGATGTTGATTTAGATTTCCGATCAATTCGTCTGATCAACGCTATCGATAGGATTTCCAAAACACTTGAACAGAGCAAACTGACACAATATTATTTTCAAATTTAGTAAATAAAATAAATTTTTTCATTATATTATATATATAAGTAAATTTTATAAAAGATAGTTGCTAAATGAATTGGTTAACCAAATGCTAATATTTGATTTTCATTTCTGTTAACCATTAACAATTGCCACATTATAAATGAAAATATAAACATGGTTTATAAATTGATTTGTAATTTAATTAGATTTAAAATTTAGAATTTAATTTCTAGTGGTTTCAAACTTTGTTTTTAAAGTTTTAAAGTATATATTATTTAAAGTATTTTCGATTAGAAATTGTTTCCAAAGAATTTATAAATGTTTAAGTCAGTACTCTTCTCTATTGTCGCTGGAAAATAGTTTCGATGATGGCGGCTGCATCATCGACATTCATTTTCGAGTTTCGAAGTGGAGAGACTACTCAGTAGCTTTGCTACACTTTTGTTTTAAAAATGAATTTGGTTTGAATTTCTGAAGTATGATTGATATATATATATATATATATATATGGATATTTGATTTTAGATTTGATTTGATATAAACTGTATATATATATATATATATATTTATCTCTAAATTGTTTGAAAATTAATCGGAAATTTAATTCTTAAAATTTTGATGTAAGGATGATTTCCATTATAAAATGAAGCCAATATTTTTGATTGAATATTTAAACTTGAAATAATTGAATTAGAGAAAATTGTGCTTGTATAATACTTAATTGCATTCCAATATAACTTACCTAAATCATTTAGAAGTTGAATATGTAATTGAATAATATACAACATAAAATGATTTTATTTATAAAATTTGAGTGGTTATAATAAATGTTATAAACTTAATTTTTAATTATAAAATGTTAATAAGGATACGTAGAATAATAAGTTAATTGAATAATAAATGAGATAAATAAAAAAATTGTTTTGAAGGAATTAATAAATTGAAATTGAATCAATTTAATGAAATACCTTGAATTTAAACCAACTTGTTGAATATTAATTAATTTAAATTGAAATTTATATGGTTTTAAACTAATCATTTTATTTATTAATCTATTTTTCATTCTTGTTGTTTCTATTCTCCTACCTCATTCCTTTTCAGGGACGAAAAGTTTTGAGTTGGGGAGAGTGTAACGACCCAAAATTTTTAACCGTTTTAATAATGTATTTAACCGAATGTCGTGAATTTTTAAATGATAAAATTTTGAAATAAAAGTTTGATATTTGGAATGTGTCTGATTAAACATAACAAATGGTAAATTTTCATCTGATAATATGGAAGTTTATTTTGTTGTGTAATTTTGTTTCAATTTAAATCATTTAAAATTGATGATAATAAAATATTTTCCAAACCCGAATATTTTTACATAGAAAATTTGTAAATTATCTTCTCAGTGAGACGTCATATTTCGTTTCATCAAATTTGGACTTCTATTGCTTCGTTCATCTTATTTCTGGCATTTTAGCAGCATTTCGGTACCGATTATCGACTTTTGATAAGATGATAGTACCGCTAATATCTGTATATCGTTTGTATCGTGTCATCATGCTGATCTCTGCAGTATATTCAATTTAGTGTTTTGAAGTCCGATACACAGTGGAATCTGTAAAACAGATAATCGTATCGGTTTCGATATTGGGACTTTTGGATTCCGATGTCTTTCCATTATCCACGTAAATGTGTAGGCATCTGTTATTAATAATTTCAGCTCTTAGACTTTCATTCTTCTTTGGTTTAATATAAAAGTTGGTTCGTTTACTCTGCCTAATCGCTTCGTTGTTCATGATTCATTGGAAGGGAAATAGAATTTGACTCACTTTGTTTCTGAACATCACCATTTTATTTTATTTTTATTTTGTACTGCTCTCCTTTCTCTTTGAAAATCCCTTCATCTTTCCTCATGCCATCACCAACCAACAGCCGGCCTTCCTTGCTCACGCCCACCATTCCATGCTTGGCCAATCAAGCTGGCTACCTCACCTCCATGCCACCTTGAAAACCGAATGTCACGACCTTATTCCCCTCTCCTCCCTCCGCCCGCTCACCTTCCCGACCAACCAGCCTTCCACTTAAGCACCACAAAAGCTACAACCTTCCCCATCCTCGACCTGCGAAGAACGGGCCCATCAAAACCCCACGCCAACATTTGCGGCAACCCAAACCCCAAGTGCAGCCGACACTGATAGCCTTCTTCACCCGGACTCTTTCTTATCTCCTCCCTCCCAAACCGCCTCTAAAATCTCTCCGCGCACCGAAGCCTGGCGACCAGCAACCCTTGGTCTGCCTTCTGGCCTTTGCATTTTCATTATATATAAGTAAGTCTGTATATAAATATGTTTGCCAATATCTATGTTTCGTATAAATATATTGAAAATTTGATTTTTAAATTAGATATAGATTTTTTTGAAATATAATATAATATGGTAAGTTTAGGAAAATGAATTTTTTCAGTGGTTTTTCGGTTGTTGTTATATATTTTTATGCGTGGGTTATATACTGGGAGGTTTACAGATTTGTGTTTATATATATATATATATATTGTATACATAATATATATAGACTATTTTGTATGTGTTGTATTTAAACAAAAGGCAGTACTGTTATAAGTGTATATTTGGTCACTGCTGATTTAGAAAATTATTTTACAAATTTACTTTTGACCGTGGGATTTTGAACGTATAAAACTATATATATGTATATATACGTGTGTACAAGGATCCGCATAGTATAAAATATCAGTTTGCTATGGTATAAGTTTTATATAAGTAATATATATGTTTGGTTAATACATAGGTCATATAGCTTTATTAATTAGTTTAATTTATATATTTAAGTTTGTGTTTGCATGTTTTGTTTTGCATATATCTATGTATTATGTGCGTATATATGTTTTAGTAGGAGGTAGATATATATACATGAGTTCTTATATTTTGCTACATGTATGTTCGATGGTAAATAAATATGTTCTGGAATTCATAATTTTAAAGGTTATTTCATGTATTTTGAATTTTTTTTCAAAGAAAATATAAGAAGTTGTGTGTGCTTAGAAGCTATGATTTGTAACATATATACTATATACTCGCATATAAGTTGGCTATGATTTGAAGGTTGATTTTAGATATACATATTTATGATCCTTAATACTTGAGTTTAGGAATAATGGTTTTTGAAAATTTATATTATTTTAATATTTATCTTAAACGGAATATCGAATTTGTGTATATATATATATAATATAATAATAATGTATGTATTCTCGGTTTATATCAAAACTGATTTTTGATTTGTTTTTCATCGATTCCATTTATCAACTTTGATCGTCGAATTCGTGCCCATCTTGTTCGCTTTGGAATTCGTGTTGGATTTGAAACTTCTCTCATTCTCGTCCATCTCTAACCTCGAAAGGTGAGCAATCACTCACGATTAACGTTCTTATATTTATTAAATTTGATTTCAATCGAAACGAAAAATGAAATATGTTGCTTTTAGTTACTTACATTGCTATATATATGCTATCTGTTCACCTGTGACATCTGACACCATTATCGGTTATTTATATTGATTATATATGCCTGTTATATTATTATCATATCTGTTATCACTCTGCAAGTTCCCTGTTAGTATAGAATTCACTGTGCGTTGAAATGATACATACCCGAACGATCTGTAGAATAGGAGAAAATCGTTATGGGTTGAACTGATAAACCCAAGCGATTTTCACTTGAATTGAATTTAGGATTGCGGGTTGAAATGTTATATATCTGTATATATTTAATTTGCGGGTTGGAAATGATAAATACCCATATCACTTGACCATAGGGTAGAAAATTATATACATACACGGTTGGTCTATATATAAATATTTTGAAATGATTTCTATGGTTTTGGAAAGAAATATATGGTTTTATATAAATATTGATTTTAGATATTATATAAATGTTATTATATATATAGTTAAATTTTTGACTTTAAGCTATGTATAAATTTATTTTAATATAAAATAAGTTTAGAAATAAAGTTTGATTTTATTAAAATATAATATGGTTAAGTATTTATTTAAATTATCTTAATATATAGTTTATATTGATTTATAAATTAAGGGTTGAGAAGATACTTTTGAAATTGACTTGGAATTGTATTTAATTAAGAATTATAATTAATTAAATCGATCTGAAATTTATGGAATTTGAGGTTTTTAAAAGATATGATCTTTGACTTGATTTTGGTTTAAAGTGATTAAATGAGTATTCAAGTTAAATAAATTGAAGAAAATATTTAGTGATTTGAAAATTGGGTTTTAATTAAATTCTATTGGATTTATTAAGTTGATGTTTCAAAACTAAATAATAATAAGGTTAAATTAAGTTAAATATGAAATTATCAAATTTAGTTTTGAAAATATTGAATACTTAAAGCTTTGAAATATATGGTGAAATTGGAATGGTTTATTTTATGGTTCAAATCCGTTTTTGAAATCGATACTATTTGAATTGGTTTATTGAGAACTGAATTGAATTGAAATTGATGATTTGAGATTTGATTAAATTTGAATTTTGGAATTCGATTTGATTTGAAATTGATTTGTGAAATTTGAGGAAACTATTTTATTATATTTAAACTCCTTTATATAAACTATTTTACTTGTAAACTATTTTATTATATATACTATTTTAATACCTAAACTGGTTAAGTGGGAAGTATTATGATTTCTAAATTATGATTTTCCAAAGTGTTATAATTCCAAGTGTTTTGGTTTCGAAGTGTTATAACTTTGAAGTGCTATGATTTTTGAAATGGATAGATTTGAAATGGGAATGATATTATATTTAATTTTGAAATGGAAATGATATCGTATTGATATGGTTTTTGAAATGGCAATGATATTTTGGTTTTGAAGTATAAACTATTTTGAAATGACTGCGGTGTTGTAATAACGATTGGTTGTTAAAGAGACCGAGATCGGATATTGTCATACTCTCTGCCAATATCGAAAACCACTTTAACAACTGTGTACGCGGTGGAAATTCTAAAATAAAGTAGGATGGTGGCGACGATCCTATATGAGATATATACGTGGACTTTACTCTCGTGACTTGGCATAAGGTGGCTAAAATAGGAGCAATCGATGGGCCAATGAGGTAGCTCCTCTGATCAGATTCACTCCTTCGATGCCATTCTATTACTTTATGATTGATTTGGTGCGCACCTTTGATTTTTGATTTTGGAAGTGTGGCTCGAGGTGGGTGGTAGTGGCTGCTATGCATTACCACCAGCCCGGAAGTGTAATTGGTATATCTACCCTAACATTGCCTAGTTGTGTCATGTCACCTACCCTAGCACACGTTATACGAGTTTGTTTTGTACCATATCTTTGGAGTGCCCTTTGACGACGCTCAGTATAGGGGAGATTACGGTACTGTATAGACTCTGGGAATACATAAAATGTGTTAAGGTGAAAAATGTAAAGCCTAACGCTATTTTAATAGTTTACTTTACTTTAGACATTATTATAATAGCGTATATTACTACATAGTAGATAGTTTAACGGATCCTTAGAGGATGGTTATCCCAAACATCCTTTGAGTTACATGTATTTTAGTTGTTATTTCACTTGAGTTGGATTTATTGATATAAGAATGTCAATCCTGATTCGAGTGTTTTGTATTTTTCTTTATGCTCGGGTCAGACTGGGTGATACAGCTTTTGAGACTCTCCTTTGGAGTTGGAGCTTCGTTTGGAGATCCATCTACATCTTTTTAGCTTGCAGTTATTCAGTTGATTCCAGTGATGTATTCTGATCTTGTATTTGACTATTTTATTTGAGACTTCGATTGTATCTTATTTAAAGCTGTTATATATATATATTTGCTTCATGAACTACTATTCTTTTGTTTCTGCTGCATATTGTATATTACTCTATGCCTGTGATTCTGTGATTTATTTATTTACTATATATGCTGAATTTTATCAAATATAAATGAACAATCTGGTGTTTTGAGAAATTCAAATCCGGCATGTGTGGATGTGAATGGTTGAAAATATCAGGCTATTATGTTATTTTTGAAAGCTTTTGAATTTTTTGTGTAAATGCTTTTGAGAAGTAAGGTTCAAATGCTTTTAGAAAATTTAGTTTTCAAACTATTTTGCAAGTTTGTTTGAAAAGGGGATTTTTTTTCTATTTTCGAGAAATGAGGGAAAAATTTGATTTTCAAATGCCATATGCTTGGCATAGGGAGGATAGACGTATTAGTGAATATGAATTTTACCGTTTGACAATGGTGATGGTATATTAAACATTGGGAATAACAAGGGAAAATGCCATTTTAGCTTTGAAATTTCTATTTTCCATATCTTGTTGATAGTGAAACAAAAAGTTGTGTTTAGGATGACGAAGTTTTGACATCCAAAAATAAACCTTCTCATGTAAATTGTACTTATACAAGTTGGAAGAGATATGGGGCCAAACGAGAATGTTCCAGGGTACAATGTTATAAGTATCCACAAGAAGGGTGGTAATGTGAAGTTTTCAATCTATATTTTCTTTCCGGCATAGGAGTAGAGATTTGGAAAATTTGATTTTTCAAAAAATTTGGAGGTTAGAAATTGTGTGTTAGGTATTGAATGGTACAGATTGATGCAAAATTTGTTGAACCATGGAAATTTATTGCGTGAAAAAGGATTTTAGATTTTTGAAAACTTGTACACGTATCTAACTGCCAGTATATATAGGTTGTTTGCATAATATTTTCAAAATGTTTTAAAAGAACGCATTCATATAAGAGGCATTAATTTAGAATTATTCAACATGCATATCATATATGTTGTGATACACTGTGCACTTGTACACGTTTGGCTACAAACTTGGTTGCACACTAATTTTTTGGATAGCCTAGATTACTTGCGCACTATATTACATGATTCAACCCTTAGAGAATTTCGAGGATGAAATTCTTGTTAAGGGAACAATGTAACACCTCATAAAATTAACGGTAATTTATAAATAATTATTAAGGCTCAAAAATAAAATTTAAGAAAATGTCAAAATTTGGCAGCGAAACTTGCGTCATCACATTCGTGGCGTTTTTTAGGCAAATCTAATATTTGTAGCTCTCATTATCAGCGTTTGAAGTTTTCAGAACGAAAATAATTAAAAAAGGAAATAAATTATAATAAATGAGTGAACTCATCGATCGACCCCCATACTTAGGCCTATCAACCAGTCGAGAGCGTGGCGGCTACGGTTGAACCTTGGTCGAACAACTTGGATTTAATTACTTTAATCTAACGTACGATTGATTCTAGTGCTTATAAATGCAGGCCTAACCCCTCACTTCACATCTCATATTAATTATCAAAACATCGAAGTATTACTATTTTCTCTTCTCCACTATTTCTAGAAATTATAAAATAATATATGTACAAATCAGAGAAGGGCGGAAAAATGACATTGAAAAAGAGAAGAAGCGAACCAACATTGCAAAAGAAAAGGTAAATTTCATAATTACAAATCTACATTCCCCTTAACCCCAAATCTTTTCTCAGATATGCAATTTTAATAATATGTATATACCTTTTTGTACATATTCTTTTGAATTAGAATGAAAAGGGAGTCAAGCAAAGAGATGAATTCAGATCTGGAGATTTGGAAAGGTTAAAAAGTAAGTGGGAAACTATATAATTTATTTATAATAATAAAATTAATATCGTTGATTTTTTTTAATTATTATACTTATATAAGATCTAATGAGTTGTAGGCTTAAAACAAACATATAGGAATAGCGCCTACATATTCTGTAAGATAGGTAATTGGAATAGGAATGGTAGTTTCCCACTAATCTCGAAATTTGAAAATTAGTCCTTAAATTTGTTAAAATTGAATGTTGATAAAATGTAAAATTGATTCTAGATTTATAGTTAGGTTGAAAAATGTTTGTATTAGATTAGATTGGCCTAATTTGGCTTGAAATGTGAATTTCTATGTTTTTAATTTATTGGGAGCAGGGTACAATTTAATTGTATCTATTTCCATGTAATTTCCACAAATTATATAATTCTAAAATGTATAAAAAGAGCATCGTTTGAAATAATAAGAAACATACCAAAAATGAAAGAGATGCGCAAAGTATGGACGTTCTTTCTTATAGTTTGCACTGTCTATTTCAATAAAAGAAAAGAGATAACTTCTTATAATTTCAAACGAAGCAAAGTTTTCACTTTTGGTCAATTTATGGAAAGTTATAACAGTAATTCTTTTTGGAAGAATACTATAATAAATTAAAATGTGGAAATTAATGTTTTGAAATCCCTAAGCATAGGAATTAACGTGTTAGGAATAAGAGTAGATAGGCCTAAATAAGTATAACAACGCCTACCGATTGAAAATATTAAGAAATAAATAGTGTAATATACGTTGATATTCGTATTAGTTATAATAAGGATTTCTAGTTATAAATAACATAGTAAATTATAGGGTTAGGAGGTATAGATGGAAAAGATATAGTAACTCCAAAATAAATAGGATAATAAACGTGTAGTTAATAAGGAGTTGTAGGAGTTAAATAGGGACATACATGTGTTTAATGAGACTGATTAAAGAATTTATTATAGCATTTATAGGGAAATGAAACAGGCATAATAGTTTAAATTAGAACAAATAAATAAATGTTTATTAGAGATTGTTCAAATAGAATAATAAAGATCATTTATTACGAACAATTAACATTTAAGGACTAATGCTAGAAGGCGTTATAATTAGAGCTTAGGAAGGTTGTTAGGTTGAGTAGGTTATGATGTGAAGTTAGTAGAATTACACGACAAAAGTCTTCCATTCACCTAGAGGCTAACAATAATTATGTGTACATACTACTAATATGGGACATCTCTAACCATAGGACACATGAAAAAATAATATGTGTTGCACATAGGTAGGGAAAATATACCGAGGGTTTGCCTCGGATTTAAAGTATTAAATGGCCCATTACTTTTTAGGAAATTGATTCAGCTTCATTTCTTATTAGAGATATTAAGTAACAGGACGTCAGCTGTGGAAGGTCAACAGGCTATGTTAGTATTAACATCAGACTGGTCTTAGTAGTAGGGTTGACATATAGACCATGACCACCAGCGGCCCTGAGCACTCAGTAGTAAAGACTAGGGTTATGCCTTGATGGATTTCACTTCCTACTAGTATAGAATTTGTATAGGATACGCATAGGCCTCAAAGTTTAGTTAGTTAGTTGTTTGTTTGTCAGAGGTGGACTAGTTAACCCTTAGATGATTCTTTGAGAAGTTAGCAGCACATCAATTAAATTAGGAACTATAAGGCCATATATAGGGGTCATCAGTCTTTATGACTAGGACCGATAGACTAGCGATTACGTCATGGAGGGCCCACTTTAGGGTTGAGGTATTAAATGGTAATTAAGACTGCCACCTCCATATTTAAGAAGTATTAAGTGGCAGGGGTTTTAGATGGTACATTATTTAGATATATATGTACATATGTACATATAGTTATACCTTAGAGGAGGTTAGACATGTACGCACATAGGATTGAAAGAATTATTCGTAAATAATAGCAATGACACTTAAATGGATAACAATCGACATAAAATACTTTTATGGGTAAAGTGTGTAAATTTTCAATCACCAAAGCGTTGTTCTGATCCCCTCCTCATTAAAACCCACTGGATATATTTAGTGGGATAGGGTACTGGAGTAAGATGGGAACTATAGATGGTGGAGTCTTCACTTTCATGCCTAGCACCGACAAGGCGACTAGATATCCAAGGAATTATATTTATTCCAAGGTAATAGCCTTAGTCCATATATATATTATATTATATTTTTCTATTCCATTGTGAGTTTACATCAATCTATATCGATATGATTATGTTTATTACAGGTTACTAATACTAACAATCCGTTCCCTAATGGACTTGGGTTTCGATTTAGTCAAAATTCAGGCCTATTAAGGTGCATGTTGTTACAATATTTAAGCATTTTCATGCTTTGAATTTTTCATACTAAATTCTCTTAGTATGGTATCTTTGTACATTAATTTGGATAGTCCCAATAACCTTTTACATTTATTTCTGTAAATCATTATATGAAGTATAAAGGATGAACCTTATGAATCCTTTATTTAGAAATTATAAGACAAGTAAGCTTTCGCTGATTACAACATTGATACATCGTTACCAATCAGTAGTAAATCATCAACATATAAAATTAAAAACATTATACCACTATTTTTCATTCCTATATGTGCACGCTTCTTTGTGTTTTGATTAAAATAAAACTAGTTGATTTCCTTTTTAGAACATTTATTCCAAGTTTTAGATGCTTGCTTAAGATCATAGATTGACCTAAGGGTCTACATGCCTTATTGCCGCTCCCATTAACCTTGAAACCCTTTAGCTATGAAATATAAATAGTCTCGTCTAAATCATCATTCTAAAATGCTATTTTAATGTCCATCAACCATATTCCATTATTTTAATAAACAACGGCTTCAAGTAGAACCCGAATTGATTTAAACATAACGATTGGTGAAAACATGTCTTCATAATCAACACCTTGAAATTAACGTTAACCTTTCTCCATCAACCTTACTTTGTAGGTCTCAACCCTTGCATATGCACTAATCCTTTTCTTAAATATCAATTTATAGCCAATGGTTTTAATCCCTCTTGTTCCATTCTTCAAAGTCCAAACGTTGCTTTTGTATATGGAATCTATTTTGGATTTCATCCATCAAGCCACAACGCAGAGTCTTTATGCTCTAAGGCTTTTCGTTATATGACGGTATCATCATCTAAAAAAAGCAATCCTTATTCTCTTCATGAATGAGAAACCCATAGTATCTCTTTGACACGTGAGACTCCCTATTAGTCCTTCTAACATTTTGCATAGATTCTATGAGTACCGAATTGCTAACTAATTACTCAGTTTATATAGAAGATTCATGGATCTCATTAATGAGAGTTTTCATCTTAGGAACACCGACATATTTTTATGAATTAACCATGATACTAAATGCTTACTTGATTATGAATTAATAAAATTGAGTAATATTAATCCTACCTTTAAGACGAGTAATTATATTGCTTTGATGCTTACACAATTTTAAAGTAAAATGTTCGAAATGTTGACAATAAACTTGCTTGTCTCAAGTCAAGTACGAAAATAAAACAAAAAAGTAAAACACTAAAAATAATCAAAAAGGACATAAAATTTTTATGTAGTTCAGATGTTAAGAAATCCTACATCCATGTGTGAAATGTCCATTTCTTCTCTCTTGATTTTTAGTACAAACAAAAAATGGCAAAGAGTATAAACTACGATTTGTGTGTCAAAAAAATAAAGTAAAATTCTCCTCCTTTCTGCAATGGTGCCCTATTTATTTATTATACATAGACATTCACAAGGATTGCTAATATCATTCTTTCACCTTCTCAATTTCTGCCTTTTAATCATGCCATGTGTCGACTATCCACCTTACTTATTTGATAATACGGATTGCCAACGAGGCCCCTGGTAGGAAACCATGATCTAAACAGTTGAATTCTAAACATAGGTAT
This sequence comes from Allium cepa, assembly GCA_030765085.1. Classification (NCBI taxonomy): domain Eukaryota; kingdom Viridiplantae; phylum Streptophyta; class Magnoliopsida; order Asparagales; family Amaryllidaceae; genus Allium; species Allium cepa. The sequence continues at coordinate 381,805,317 of CM060932.1, forward strand.
AAAGTTTGAAATTGAAGCAGGAAAGCCCAATTTGAATAAACAAAGATCTTTTGATTCTATAAAGTAATAGGATTATGAATTACACATGTGTGTGGATGAAGCTGTAATGAGAAACTGCCTCATATTTTAGGAAGAACTACGCCATCATCAACACTTTAAGACTTCGCTTTAGTTTACTAGGAGTCGTTCCTTCTTTATATATGGGGTAGTGATATCATATAGTATTTGTATTTCCTCAATACCATCGAACTTGTACTGCACTATTCAGTTCGAAATATCAATAAAGTGTAGCACCGGAGTTGAACTATACGGCTTAGCTGTGCTGCTATTTTGGAGAGTGGCTTCCTTGCATGACTCTATTCTGACCTGCTTTCATCAATGGAGGACTGCACCTCCTCCCCTATCTTTGAGTCGGTTTAATGGTCTTGGGGATTACATTGGGATCTCTTGGTTTCCCTTTAAGAAATGAGATTCGACTCTTGGTTGTGGAGCAGTCTTTCCACCATATAATCCCTCAAGTCCCTATACTTGTGGGTAATGTTTTTAGGATTGCGATACTATTTCGTCATATTAGGATGGTAGCGCATTCTTTATCGATTCAATACTGATGTTGGATTGTGGTGCAGTTTTTTTACTTTAACATCAAATTAGAATGGCAGTGCATCTTTACAACCCTTTTGATACAAAATTGCGGTATATATTTGCCACATTAAATGTTAGTTCAATGTTGCGACACATCCCTATTTGCATATAGTTGCTTGAGGGGTTGTGCTAAGGTTTCGTACTATTAGTGTTGTTTTTGGAGAAGCATTATAGTTTCTACATCTCATTATGACTAAAAGACTACGCCGTAGTTCTAACTTTCTAAGTTTCCCTTCTTTGGAACCATGGCGAAGTCTTCATGTTTTGATACCTGGAAATTATGTCGCAATTCTACCAATTGAAATGAACATTAAGGCTGTAGATTGGTTACTACATCTTATAGCCATCTTAGACTTTAAGCCCAGTGTTATAGTGCCAAAGCTACATTCAATGGGAGAGTGTAGTCTTTATGTTTTACCGCCCACTAAGGATTTTATTATCGTACTATCTGGATTTTGTTCTTGCTTCCATTCAATATGTTGACTCCTATTATGAGAGCAGTTCTTTCGGGCTTGGTGCTTGTACTTATCTTAGTTTGACATCATTTGGAAAATAAGGTGTAACACTTGCTTCCCAAGTTTGTGGCAATGGTAGATTAGTGTGAACATGTATCTACTTCCATATTTTCTCTATAATCTGTCACTTCTAGCTTTTCTCTTTCAAAAAAGGAAAAAGAATTTATTGTCATTTCATATCTAATGCTAAAGTACATGAGTCTCTCCTTACTGGCTGATCATTTGAAAAGCTATACCTTTAGTCTTTTCAACTCCTACGAAAATCGGTATTGATTCTTGCGCTAATCTTTCTTGTTATAAATCAACTAACGTTTTGGGGATTTTTCATCATTCTGATTGTGTGGCTTGGATTCAAATTGATGCACTGTATATTTTTCCTCTTATTCCTCTCCATTCTTTTACATTCTTTCAAAAATAAAAATCTTAATTGTTAATCTCGTCTCTTACAAGAATCATTCCTTTTCCAAACTTGAATAAGGACCTTCTCTCTTTTTTAGTTTCCTTTTTTTTGTGTTATAACAGCAGTCGATAATCAACACAATGGTTCTGATATGGCATCTACCTTCTCCTCTCCTTTATCTTTATTATCTAAAATAACCAAAGCATGTTAAATAGCGAACATTCTAGACCATTTCAAGTTCGAGGGTTTTGTGAGTAGATTAACAGAGTCGTAATCATATCCATACTCCTCCCAATAGTTTTATTTCCATCACTTCCGAGCGTATCTTGTGTGGACTTTATCTTCCTCCCAACCAAACTATTCACAAATGGCTATATGCAACTGGTATTGTTCCTATCCAACTTTCCCCTTTTTTATCCTTTTATAATTGTGACTCTTTATGTTGAGAAGTGTATGCCTCCTTCATGTGAAGAACTCCAATTTTTATTTGATTTCCTAAGAGTTGTTTTAGGGGCGATTCTGTATTCTATTACACCTATGCAAAAAAGTTTTTCCTTACATATGTTCCTCGTCAGACCTAAAAATGGGTCGATCAAAACTTTTTCATTTCGAATCTTGATGATCTCTCTTCTTCCTTCTAACCACACCCTAATCGTGCTATTTTCTTTGATCAAGATACCCATTCATATGAATCTTGTGGGAACTGCATCCTAGGTTAAGCTGAAGATGAGAGAAAAATTAAATTATTTTTTACTGACTATCCACTGCAAAAGTACAATTTCCTACGCTATAACCACGACATCTTTCTTTTAATTTTTTAGTTTCCCTCAGCATCAGACGCACCTAGGGGTATGAATTGACTAAAAGAATATATTTTTTCTGATCCTTAATCCTTGCAAGAACGTTTACTGACCCTTTGCATTTTTTCCATTTATAGTTAAAATGGCCAGTGACCTTGTTGTTGCGTTCTTTGATGATAACACGCCTATGAAATCGATGTGAGTAAAGAATAAGATGGAAAAGAGTAAGGGTTGAGGAGGTGAGGCTTCTAGCCGACCTCTTAAGAAGTCTACCACGCCTCCTCTTCCTCCTTCCTCGAGGGCACTTTCGGTCATGCCTCTCCAATCTTTCTACGACTCAAACATCCACTACCTTCCTTTTCCTGAGGGCATTATTACTGTTCTTGCCGAAAGGGTGGAGCGTATTACTTTAGATGGTTTATCTAACATTGCCTCCACCCACATTCTTATCCCATCACTCTTCCATTTCATGTACTCCCCTTCTATGAGCTTGCTACTGAGCTTAAAGGGACTCCGGCCTATGTATGCATCTCCTTCTTCTATTTTTTTATTCAATAGTGATCTGCCTTACCAATTTTCATCTTATTATTATTTTTATATAACAGGCGAGTGCCTTGGTAGGCGAGGCTCATAAGAGGAAAGAAGAAGACCACGTCTTATCCGCTGCCCGCACTGCTAAAGTAGAGGCAGACCTTTTAGCAACAGCTTCTGAGAAAACCAAAGTTGAGGAAGAACATCATGCTCGACAAGAGAGAACAAAAAAGCAAAGGAGGCAATGAATGTAATAAAAGAGGCCTTAGTGTTGAAGGGTCGCAAGTTAGGGGAGAAAGAGAAGGTCTTGGATTAATCTAAGGAAACTCTTTCACGAATCACCTACCAGGTGCTTTATAAATTGTACATTGCAGTTAAGCGTTCATTTTTTGCTGATCACTTAGAAGATACTTCTATCGAGGTTGACCTTAGTTTCCTAATGGATCTCAAAAAAATCAAAGTTGCTCTTGCTTATTGTTGGGTTAAATGGGCCACGGAGCTGGCCATAGAGAAAGCTTCTCCTTCCACTTCTTTGCAATAGGATGGTGAGGATGTGGTGTCTAAGAAGACTAAGGTCACCTCAATTTCTTATTCTTATATAATAACATGAACACTTGTAAATGATCGCATCCTTTCTATGTAACTAAAAGTCTTTTTCCCTTAATTTTGTTGTGATTAGTCTATTTAGTTCATTTGTTCCTTCATTACTGCACTACGAATGACAATATTATTTTGAATCCTTAATTCTTTATTGTCTTCCAAGGAAGTAATATTTACTAAACTTATAATGCAGAGCATGGATAAACTCCGCACCCCGACCATAGATCATTTGGTATTATTGTGGCGGTGATTCGTAAGCATGAAAAGGAGTTGGATGAGAAGTTCACGCAAGTTAGAGAAGAAACCCAAAGGTTTCTTTCCAAAATTGACTAAATAATTAAAGAAAAAGAACCCCTTATTGATTTTATACTGCATTGGTAAAGAGCAACTCCTTTCTACTCGATAGTCCTCACTTGAAGTGGTTTAGGCGCAGTCTTAAGAATCTACATAGGGGGTGAGCTATGTATTACTATTATTATTATTGTATGTGAACCTGTCAAATTCTTCATATAAAATTGTTCCTTATATGATATGCTCCATGTTTAACATTTAACATTGTGCATCTTGATTCCTTTTGAGTCAAACTTTAACTACTACTAACTAGGTCGATCCTCATAGGCCTCCTTTCGAGTCTGCCAGAGCCTTTAAGTCCAATGAACCTCTTGTCCATATTGCTTATAGTTCGAGTGATATCGGTGCTTCTGAGTTTAAAATTGGGACCACGACTTCTGCCTTTGCTTTAAAGGAAGAGAATATCCATTTAACGTTCACTAATGAAGGGCTTGACAAAGATTTGGGAAATGCCCTTTCTGAGCTTAAGAAAGCTATAACATCCCTTATTTGAGGCCCAAAACTAAGCGGTACAGATGCTATAGTCATCCATAGTATCAATTCTCGATGAAAAAATGAGATCAGTTAACTGTATATATAACATCATGAGCACATGAATATCAAAATTTTCGAAACACATTTTATAAGTAAATTTTACATTCATTGCATAACCCAATCTATTCCATGTTCAGAGAAAATATAATCAATACAATTATATTCCAAGAGCAACTTACGAAGATATTCCCTTAGAAGATCAGAGTATAAGTACTTGATGTTATAAATTCTATCATTACATCAATTCAACAAATAAAACTTTAACCAACACACCGTAAATAAACTCCTAATATTAGCTTGCCTCATGCACTTCTCCGAAAGCTTATTCATTTAACCTTAAAACCTTACTCCTGATCTACTCAAATGAGTCCCCAAGAGTTTATGAGGAAACAAACTTCAGGTTGGACAAAAAGTCTGGTGTGGATAATAGTATACAATATTGAACCAAAAAAAGATAACCGGTGAGACCACGCCACAGAATGGAATGAGTTTTCCCCTTTCTAGTATCTTATCAAAATATTCAATTTGTACACAATGGTTAAAATAAAACATGATATGATCATATGCATGAAATATGGGTAAATGAGACTAATTAGTCATTATAGAGTTATGCATTCCCAAATTTTACTCTCCCCATGAAGTTGATTGTGTCTCCCAAATCATTGTTTTCCCAGAGTCACTATAAACATATTAGTTTTCATAGGCCAACTAATCCTATCAGCTGGCTTAGGCCAAAACATAACCAAATGTCCTAAAATCTCCAAATACATTAGGAGTAAATCCAATTAAACAATACAGTGAGCATATATAGCTACGAGTTCCTTACTATGTGTACACATTTAGTCTCATTACTGATAAATCCCTACGCACTGGAATCGCGGATCTATACCAACCAAGGGCGTGACCCTACACCAATCCCACCAAAACCTTGTTTGGTTTTAAAACCATGAGTCATATCTTTTTGATAAGTTCAAGATATCCTAACACAATTGATCCATATGAATTCCTGGATGCATTTCTACTCACTTAGAAGTTCGGTCTGACCATACTCATTACTAGAGCAACCTAACTAGTAATTTTGTTCTTAAAGCCTAAAGTGCAGTGTCAGATAATGCAAATGTGAGTATGAAAAATATAAATATGTAAATTTAACTAACCAAATGATAACAAGAACATATATTATCATCCTTCAAATATGTTTAATCAATAGTTATACACATAACAAAATTACTTGAGTTTAAGTAATTGTTTCCTTTGGCAAAATTCATATAAAATTGGAATAAAATACTATTTTATTTCTTGAAAACATTTATCTTTATAATTGATAAACCACTTGAAATTATTGTTAAAAAAAGGAAAATATAGCCCAAATACTTAACCAAAATCTTATACCAAAGCACAATCATCTTTACATAGCTTTTAAAAACATTCGTTATCAAAACCAGAATGTCGAGGATCTATAAAACATTAGCTATTAGCCACTAAAATATAAATCATCTAATATGGCTTTCGAAACAATTGATAGGAAAATAGGTTATCGAGCCTTTACAAAACAAGGACCATCGAGCCTCTAAAACAGAACTATTAGGTTTGTAAAACGTGCGACATTCATATCGCTAAAAATAGTAGTTGAATAACTAGAAGGAAGCCATTGAGACACTATAAGACATGGGTGTCGAGTTCCTAAAATCATGAGGTGTCGAACCTCTAAAACACATAGGATGTTGAAATTTAAAAGAATTCGCTGAGTTTCTAAACCATTGGGTTTTCTAGCCTCAACGATACATTCAGTATCGAACGCTTACAAAACATTGGATCGAAAACCTTTATAAAACATAAAGTATCAGCCCTTTACAAAACTATAGGTACCGAACCTTTACAAATGATCGGGTATCGAGTCCTTAAGAAAGTGGATAATCACATAGCTATCAAGTAGCTATCACATACTTCAGCCCTTATAGTTATCAAATTTCTATGAATATAAGGATATTAAGACCCTAAGTTATAATGCCGACGACATTTTTGTAAATAACTTAAAAACGGATTTATACCGTTTTAAAGTTAAAACTTTCCATTAACTCTTGCCCTATGTCAATTTTTTAATGGATAGTAATTACTTTTTATTTTCTTTGCAAAATTTATGGTAGGTCACGTTCTATCTTCCCTTAACTTGCAAAACCTTAAAATTAATATTTACTAATTCACAATAATCATCAAATTTTTTGGAGTAATAAATTCATAGAAAATCATAACAACTATGGAAAAATCCGAAAAAATCAATAAAATTAGAATTTCATTCTTCTTCCATGTACAGAAATTTAAGGACTAAAATATTAATTTAATTATATTGAATAATTAAAAACCCAAAATATACACATTTTCCACTTAAGAAATTCATAAAATATTCATATAAACTTGTAAAATTATGAAATTGAAAACTCATCTCCAGAATAATTTTTTACACAACATATTCAAATTTTAAATTAACAAGAGATTAAAAACTTAAGTTTTGCCTTTAAATCCCATTAAAATAATTCCATAAAATCCTAACAAATCATCATTTAATATAACTATGATATTATCAATACAAACATGGAATATTATCACAATCAATTCAAAAATCATTCTTACATTCCAAAATAAGACATAAACAAATGAGATGGTTCACTATTATTCACTATAGATTGGATAAAAGAGATTGAGATTTGATGTAGATTAATTTCCCTAAGCTTTCCAATTTGTATTCCTTAAATTTCTTCCTCTTTTGTTCTTAGTAATGGTCAGTCCTTCTTTAGGTTTTGTTTTGATTTTAGAAAATGAAATGAGAATGAATAAGAGAGAGAGGAAGGGTTTAGGGAATGAAATAAGGAATTATTCTCATTATGCCCCTTTCGTTAATTCTTTTCTATTCTGTTAACCCGCCTTTTGGCTGGGCCATAAATAGACGGACTTAACTAAATCGACTACTCGTTTGTCGAGACTGGCATACAATGGGTTTGAGTCAACTGGGTAGATAAACGATCAATCACGGATGATAATAATGGTTATGAAGCCGATATTTGGCATAGTCGGTGGACAAAAGTCATGGAATGCCCGAAATATGAGTTTCAAGAAATTCAAGGTGATCCGGGATGCTTAGAGTTTGCTTCGAGTCGCTTGTCGGTCGGCTTCGGGTTTTGAAGCAGTTTGCTTTGAGTTAGGATTGGGTGCACTTCGAGCAAGCATAGGATCGACAGGTTTTCCATGGGGTCAGTGTAACTACGAGTCGGTGGCCCCTTGGCTTCGGGTCGACATGGTAGAAAATTCGGGTCGGTGGGTTTCTCCCCAGGTCGACAAGAAAAGGGGGTTGGCATAGTGAATTAGATCGGTGACTTTGGTTTGCTCTGGGTCGGTGGACTTCGTGCTTCGAGTTGGTGGATTAGTTTTGGGATCAGTGAATATAGGATCGGTATGTTGTACTAGATCGGCTATTTTGGGTAATTGAGCTTTCAGCTCCGGGTCGGCATAGTACAAATTTGGGGTTGGCATAGGAAGGCAGATCGGCTATTTTGAATCGATGCTCGGGTTTCACATTGGGATCGATGTTTAAAGGCAAAGGGTCGGTGCAATGTTACTTCGAGTCTTAGCACAAGTTACTTCGAGTCTTACATATGCTCACTTCGAGTCACTCTCGAGGTAACATTGGATCGACATACTCAAAGCTCGAGGTTGGTCATGATGATGAAGTTGGGTTTGGCTATGGCCTTTATGGGCCCGAACTACTTAGGAAGTCCAATAAATTGGGTTTTTACTACAAATACAGCAAAAGAGGCTTCAGAAAAGGGATCTTTATTTTGTTTCCCTTCATCTTCTCCTCTAAGGCTACTCTACCATTATATTTTTAAAAACCTCGGATTATAACCGTACTTGATTCTGATATCAATAAAAAGGAAATTTCTAGAGTGGACGTAGGCCAGTGTCAGCCGAACCACTATAAATCCTTTATTATTGTTGTTTTCTTTTTGATTTTGATTGTTCTTCATATTTAGACTCTCTATATATACTCTATCTGTTATCTGTGAATTAGTGCTTTCAATGGCGTTTGGGTATTGGTGACCAATTTTAATGCTAACATATTCTATAATTAAAATAATCTTATTAATTAATTAATTATGGCCTAACCCAATTACTTTTAAAAAACTCATTCTCCTCATTGCCTTATATTATTCTATTTAATTTATCCATTTTTATTCCCTGAATAATGTTAAACGAAACGAAGATGTTACAGTAGCTAAGGATGCTATCAAACTTTAGGCTGCAAATTCATAGGTAATTGAATTACAATAGCCATTGAAGGAAGGTGAGGCATTCTATGGGATCGTTTATGAAGCGGAGATTAAAGATTTGAAAAGGACTATAGAAAACATGTCTTTTCATGCTGCTAAGCAATATGAAGGAAAGGAAGGCATCAAATATGGAGAGGTGGTGAAGGGGCTTAGTCTGGGTTCGGCCCTTGCTTTTCCTACAGGTTTGGTCCTACATATGTTCGGCCCCTGCTTTCCTCCAGGATTCAAAAACAGCAAGGGTTGAACTGAAAAAGACCCTAGAAGAGACGAGAGAGAAAATGATGCTTCAGATTTACGAGCTTAAAGATCTACCACGGAAAGCTCAGGCTACCCTCAACATCGCAGCAGTGCTTGTTAATGTTTTTGGGTAGTATCAGATTGCTAAACCCATTGAGAAACTCAAAATGGAGAAGGTCAACGAAAAGACGAGGCAGATTTATTTGCAATGAATTGTATACCTTTTCTCCTACTTCAACCCCATGCTTGACCTAAACTTCCTCTATAACCAAGAAGGTTTTGAGGTAACTACGTAGGATCTGACCGACCCTTGGGTAGGTGCCAATTATGATTCGAGGAAGACCTTTCGCATAAGAATAGACCTTCCTCTGGCTAGCATACCTTAGATTAGGTGTTTTATAATTAGCGTAGTATCTTAGGATTTTATAACTTAGGATACTTCTGTAAAATTATGCTATAGGAATGTTATTTTTGGTTATGCAAATACTCATAAGGATATTGCGTAAACTAAATTTCTTTGTAAAAGAATACAAGTTCCATGTGAGATTTTTGCTTAGATCGCGTTATCTTTTAATTTTTTTATTTGTACATGCTTGATTTCCAACCTAACACTACTAATCGAGGTTCGGAGATAGCCGAATTGAAAGAGAAGCTCATGTCTGCTCTGACTCGAATACTAAACTGGAGGGTTTACTGGAAGATGCCAAAGGTGTGCATAAGTCTTTTTATAAAGATAAGATCAAGGTGTTGAATGAAAAAGTTGAAGAGTTGTCTCTTCAGCTCACTAAGCAAACTAGTAAAAAGAATTATCCTATGATGTTCTTGGCCCCTGATGTTGTATTAAAGCCTAGTTTCATCTCTTTGCCTCCACCAAAGGCTGATCCCAATGTTGTTTTTCAATGGAAGAAAGATTTGAATAGTCATTATAATGAAAAAAAAATCTAAGAGTCAAAGATTACTACAAAAACGACTCACCTTCATCTTTTAAAGCAGAGAGCGGTTCTAGTCACTGTCCCTCATTGGGTGTCCGCAGATCTCAACATTGTGAAGGAATCATAATCTACAATTCTTCTTATGGCAGGTTAAAAACATATTGTAGTTTGTTTTATTAGGAGTTGAAGTCTTGATTCTAAACTTCTGATGTAATTTTGTATGAAGATAATTTTATCTTTACTTTGGCATATAAGTATGGGAAATATGTAATCATGTGTATGCTTCAGTGAATATAAGTAGCCACACTAAATATGAGTTGATCTCATTTTTTTGTGTTTACTTAGCAAGCTTTAAGTAGTTTATAGAATTATTCCTGATTTATAGGTTGTGTTGCATTTCATGCATTGTTTTTTCTTGCCATTTTTAATCAGTTCCTTGTGTAATTCATGTTTTTCGAACTTAATCTTTGACATCCATGCTTTATCATGTGTTTATCATGGTTTTCCTTGTTATTTGGGAGCAGGCTGTTTTCGTCCGTGTGCTTGGTATGGTTTGCCCTACTATTTAGGGGTGGACTTTTTTGGTTCGTGCACTTGACATGGTTTGCTCCGTAATATGGTGGTGGGCTATGTTTTGACTATGAAGTCAAGTCGCGTGTTTTACAATCTTTTAATTCATGTATATGGTTTTTTATACTGGTTCAGGTCATCTAATATCATTCATCCGGTGTAATCATATGGCTAAGAAGTTGGGTCATGTGTAACACAATCCGATGTTATTAGCTATGTTAGTGAAATTAACACAAAATAGATTTTTATGCTGTTTGAGCCATCCAATATCCCCAAGTCAAGTTTATTGTATTACAATTTTTCATAATAATTACATTATTTTTTATACAAGAAATACTACTCATGCAAAATATGGTTTGAGATGCTCTGAATTCCAAGTTCTTAGAACGAGGTTCCCATCAGGCCTTGAAAGTCAGTAATCCCTATTTGCTAAGGCTTCTGCTACAACTAGAGGGCCTTTCCAATTTTGACCCAAGGCCCTATCTGTTGGGTCCGTAGCATTTTCTATAACATTTCATAGTATTGGATCTCCCTTGCAGAAGTTTCTTTCTTCAAGCCTAGCACTATAACTTTTTTTTACCATCCTTTGTCGATAGGGGCGAATCGAACGGCCGCCTCATCTCTTTATTCCTAAATGAGGTCGAGGGAGCCTCTTTTAGTTCCTTGTTCTAATCTGCCACATATGATATTTTCCTGTATGATAGGATCTTTGTCTCGACTATTGCTTCATAGCCATAGGTAAAGGTATATCGCTGGTGGGGATTTGGACGAGGTTCTGTAAGCCCATAACACTTGGGATAATTCTTCTATGCACTTTCCTTTTGCCATCCGTAGTCTTTTTTTGAGCCATTTCTTTATAGTTTTGTTTGCTGCATGGACTTGCCCATTGCCTATGGATGTGCAATTGAGAATAAACATTTTACTATCCCATTCTTCTCACAAAGTTATATACCATCCTTCTTTTAAATTTGGTTCCATTACCAGAGATTATCTTATGTGGGATCCCGAATTTAGTGATTATGTTCCTTACAACAAAAGTAACTATTTTCTTTGTAGTAATAGTGGCTAAGGATTCTACTTCCACCCATTTTATAAAGTAATATATTGCCACCACAATGTACTTTGCCTCTCCTTTTGAAATAGGAAGTGATCATATTAAATCTATTCTCATACATCAAATGGCCATGGGTTGGGCAATGGGATGAGCTCATGGGATGGTTATCTTGGGATGTTACCAAACATTTGACATCTATCACTTTCCTTACATATTATTGTACATCTGAAGTGCGGTAGGGTAGTAATACTCATGCCTTAGAACTTACAGTGCTAACATGGCCCTACTAGAGTGGTCACCATATTGCCCTTCATGTACTCCTCTCAAAATTTATACTCCTTATTCTTTAGAAACAAATTTAAGACAGGGGTAGAGTACCTTCTCTTATATAATATGACACCAAAGAAGGAAAAGTACGAAACCTGAAATCTTATTTTATGGGCTTCATTCGTGTTTGGAGGCAGAACTCCGTTTATTATGAACTGTTTGATAAGGGTCATCTATGATTCCTCCTTCATTTGCTGAGTGATAGGCATGATCAGGGACTGCTCTTGACTATTTGTCATTTCTGATCTTGGGCTTCTATGATGGTAGCTTGTCGGGCTCTAGTTAGGACTAGTATTTAATTAGCCTCAGTGATGCTTGGTTCAGCTTGCTACCCTATTGGAACTGCTTTTATTTCATTTGCTATTTTGTGCTAGCAAGCTTGGCTGATGAGTAGGTGGAGGAATTTTTCTCAAATGGAATTTTTTTATGTCAAACTTTTCAAACTGGTCTAATAATTTTTTAAAAGGTTCCATGTATTTAGCTAGGGTTGGCTCCTTTATTTGGTAATTACCCTGCACTTGGTTTGAAACTAATTGGGAATATTATGAATTTTAATGCGGGTTACCTTCAATACCTGAGCCATCCTTAGACCTACGAGGAAAGCTTTATATTCTACGACGTTGTTGGTAGCTTTAAATCCAAGCCGTACCGCCCTACTTTTTCCCATTTTGGGTGATCGGTACATACCTGATTCCTGCCTCTTGCTCATTTGATGCTCCATCCACAACTAGTTGCCAAAAATATGGAGTAGGTACTTCTTGCTTAGATTATGATTCTGCGAGCAATGTGCATTCTACAGTAAAGTCTGCTAGCACCAATTTTTGGTTGCTTTCCAGGGACAGTAAGAGATATCATATTAGTTGAGCTCCATTACCCATTTTATTAAGAAAAATTGTGTCTCTGCTTCAATAGTATTTTCTTTAAGGGTTTGTCTATGAGGACTCTGAAGGGATGCGCTTGGAAGTATGACCATAGTTTCCTTGTTGTGAGAAGTAGGTCGTAAGCTAGCTTTTCAATGACCGAGTAGTTGAGCTTTGCTCCTGATAGACGTTTGCCCATGAAGTATATGAGCCTTTGAATCGTTCTATCTTCTCAAACCATAACACTAACAACTTTATCAGTTATAGCTAAGTATAGATTTAAATCCTTACCTATTACTAGTTTCGATAAGATATGGGTACTAATCAGATGGTCATTTTAATTTTGGAATGTGATGTTGCATTCCTCATTCCACTCAGATTTCCATCCCTTCTTTACTTGGTCGAAAAATGTATACATTTTCTATTGCTTAGAAATAAACCAACTTAGATTAGCCACCCTGCCATTTAGTCTCACTACATATTTTGGTTTTTCAAGGACATGTAATATCCCCTATCTAGAGACCCGAAGCTGAGTGCTACAGGTGCTACAGTCATCCGTAGTATTAACATCCGCTGACCAAATATGGTAATGTTAATAGTATCCATAATATCAAAAGCATATGAATATGAAAAAAATCATAGATGTCATAAAAAAACATTTCCGATTACATTTCACAAAACATGTTTCAAATCTAGATTACATAATCCTAACATTTCCCAGGTTTAAATCAAATATAATTATTACAAAATACACTAAGAGCGACATATGAAGATACACCTTTGGTCGACCAGAGTACTAAATAGTCATAACTAACTTAAGACTACATAACGGAATAAAATAAACAGAAAAACTCCTAAATAGCTAACTTTAGCTTCTTGCTTGTCTCTGAAATCTTTATTCGGCCACCTACTAAAACCTAAAAATAATCAACCCTCAGCCTACTCAAATTAATTTAGAGCACCCTAAAGTTTAAGGAGAAAAACATAAACTTCGAGTCAGACATAAAGCCTGGTGTGAATAGAACTATACATCTCTGTATTTGATATTAAGTGAGACTACACCGCTTAGCGAAACGGGTTTCACCTCACTAATGTCCTTTTAAAACATATCTTTTGCAAATCTTAATACTACAACCAAACTGGTTAAAACAATAATATCATATCATGAAAGGATATGAATCAGGTAACAAATGGACAAACTGTCCTAACACTATAGTTTAGTTTGGCTAACTACTAACATTTGGCTGACTCGAGCCTACTAGAAAAAATAAACAAATAATCTAACTTCTGTTAGATAATCTTATTCTGGACGATTTGTCCTTAGCTTACTTCTATAGGGTAACCTATGTTGGAACATAGGTTTTGATTGCTGACAAGACACAACAATTCACGAATCTACGACTACGATAACATCCAGACTTATCGACTCAATATATGGTTTGTATAATTATATATTTTAACAAGAGTCATCAAATGTGTATATAAAGTCTAGTTTAGTGCTTTATTAAAATCATTCCTCAAGAATCATCATTCACATTCAAATAAATTTGCATGCATATTTTAATCAAAATTAAGTTTTCAAATATGCATGGAGCGGGGCTCGAACCCGAGTCACTAGTTTGGAAGGCAAGTACTCTAACCAAATGAGCTACTGAAGTTTTGGCTTAAGAATAAAATTCAGCCGACTGAATACAGTCAGTCAGTCGACTGAATCTATGTATTTTAACACATATATGCATGTTCTTAAATTCAGTCGACTGAATGACCTGAGTCAGTCGACTGAATTCTGCAACATTCATTTTTTGTGAAAAGACACTTCCTTTTTGAATAGCCTTCTTCCTCGCGAAGGGCTGCAACTATTTCTATTTGCAGAGATCTCTTCACCGGCAGTTGCAACTCCTTAACTACTATATATATGCATGAATTTCAAGACCAAATCACTTCACTTACTTGCTTGTACTTGAATCATATTTTCTAAATTAACTACTCTCTTAAATTCGTACATTCATTACTTACGTATTCATTTCTATATTCTTCAAGCAATTTGAAACTTCCTAATCTTCATATACATCCAACTACACACATCACACTTGAGGAAAAGATTATAGGAAGGGTGTACTACGAGTGACAAATCCGTGTTATTAGAACACATAAGGCCAAAACAATCTTTTGTATTTATTGAAGTCCTGTTCTGCTGCTCAGGCGTGTGAAGTCCACTTCCGCTGTTGAGGCGAAATCCTGTTCTACTGCTCAGGTCCCTGTTCGGCTGCTCAAGGATTGTATAGGCTTGTTCCTCCGGGTTAAGTGAGGGTTGTTATTTTAGTGAAATTCCAAAAGGAGTCTGGGGCTGGATGTAGGACGGAGCTCCGAACCAGTATAAAAATTCCTGGTGTCATTTTATTATACTTCTTTTATATTCCACACTATTTACTGTATAGCTATCATCACAACACTTTGAATTACCATATATCTATATTACACGATCATAGCACACTTTCATTTGGTATCAAAGCCTGAAATTCTATCGATCGTCACAACATCATAGAATAATAACTAGAAAACGATCCAGTCGAAATACAATAGGCAAAATCCCTATTAAAGCCACCAGCGAGGGCTACAACAAGGTACTTTCTGATTTATAAGTTTATAATAATGAATTAGTTAGTATAAGCAATAAGATTTCAAAGCTTAATTTTATTATTTTAGAAAAGATGAAATATGTTGAATTTGAAAATGAGAAATTGAAAAACGAAACATTAAATTTAGAAAATCAACGTGGTGTTTTAAGAATAATTTTATAACTGTTAAATATTTTCTAGATAAACAAAACACCATATTTGAAAAAGAGAGAGAAAAATTTTCAAAAGAAAATTTTGATTTGAAAAGACAAAATGATTTATTACAATCCTCTTTAGATAATTCAAAATCTCAAAATTCCCTTCTCAAAAATGAGAACCATACGTTAAAAAACGAGAATTTTGAACTAAATGAGAAAATTGATATTTTGATTAATAGTAATATTTCTTTTGAAAATAATAATTGTGACTTTAAGGCTAAATTTGATAAACTTAACACCGAAGTCACAAAATTTAATAAAGGTCAAAACAATTTAAAAATGATTTTATCTAGTTCTAGACCTTTAAATGATAAAAGTGGTTTAGGATATAATAAAAAAATCGTAGAAATAGCACTAGGCACGCTTTCATGTATAGTAAATATGATAGTGCTAGTACTAGATTACGAGAAAAGTCTAAATCCAATTTTTATAGAAATTCAAATACTACCATGACCAACAATGTTTATAATTTCTTTAGTAGTACAAACTCATTGACAGGAAATATGAACAAAAATTATCTAAATATTTGGGTACCTGTTAATTAGAAAAATAGAGAAAAATACATTGATGATTATTTTGATATGGTAGTTAATAATGAATGAAAATTATATTTATAAAGGTTCAACCGCACCCAAATGGGTATGGTTTTCTAAGAATTAGGAAATAAGAACCTTAGGTATCGCATGCTTTAATTTTCAATTTTTTTCTAATACCTTACATTATAAGTAGTAGTTATTTTATTTTATATTGTTCTATGTTAATACTTATGTGAAATATGATTTATATCATCATATAAACTCTCCTTTTTGTCGATGACAAAGGGGGAGAAAGATATTGCTCTAACACTATTTGCAGGAATAAACCATGTAAGCACAGATAAAGGGGGAGAAAAGATTAATTATGTACATAAATATATAGCATAGATTCAAGGGGAGAAATCTATAGGACAATTATAGGAATATATTCAGTGAGAGAGATAAGATCAACAAAGCTTGTCAAAGCTTCGTTCGTAGTAAGTAAATTTGTCATCATCAAAAAGGGGGAGAATGTTGGACCATAGGTTTTGATTGCTGATAAGATACAACAACTCACGAACCTACGAGTACGATAATATCTAGACTTATCGGCTCAATATATGGTTTGTATAGTTATATATTTTAACAAGAGTCATCAAATGTGTATATAAAGTCTAGTTTAGTGCTCTGTTAAAATCTTTCCTCAAGATTCATCATTCACATTCAAATAAACTTGCATGCATATTTTAATCAAAATCAAGTTTTCAAAAAAATGCATGGAGCGAGGCTCGAACTCGAGTCACTAGTTTAGAAGACAAGTACTCTAACAAATGAGCTACTATATTTTTGGCTTAACAATAGAATTCAGTCGACTGAATACAGTCGGTCAGTCGACTGAATTTGTGCATTTTAACATATATGTGCATTTTTTGTGAAAAGACACATCCCTTTTGAATAGCCTTCTTCCTCCCGAAGGGTTGCAACCATTGCTATTCGTAGAGATCTCTTCACCGGCAGTTGCAACTCCTTAACTACTATATATATGCATGAATTTCAAGATCAAATCACTTCACTTACTTGCTTATACTTGAATCATATTTTTTGAATTAACTACTGTCATGAATTCATACATTCATTGCTTACGTACTCATTTCTATATTCTTCAAGTGATTTGAAACTTCCTAATCTTCATACACACACAACTACACACATCATACTTGAGGAAAAGATTACGACAGGTGTACTACGAGTGACAAATCCATGATATTAGAAAACACAAGCTCAAAACAATTTTTTGTATTTGTTGAAGTTTTGTTCTGCTGCCCAGGCGTGTGAAGTCCACTTCGGCTGTTGAGGCGAAATCCTGTTCTACTATTCAGGTCCCTGTTCGGCTGCTCAAGGGTTGTATAGACCTGTTCCTCCGGGTTAAGTGAGGGTTATTGTTTTAGTAAAATTCCAGAAGGAGCCTGGAAGTGGATGTAGGATGGAGCTCCAAACCAGTATAAAAATTCCTGGTGTCATTTTATTATACTGCTTTTATATTCCGCACTATTTACTGTATAGCTATCATCACTACATTCTGAAATATCGTATATCCATATTACACGATCATAGAACACTTTCAACCTGATCCTAATGGTTTTGTGGGCTCACTAATAACCTATCTCTGTACATATGTATTCCTTTCTGTGTATAACATCATTTTAGTCTTACTTGTGACAAAGCCTTACACACTGGAATTTTGGACTAAATTAGCCAGTAGCTAATAACTAATGTATAGGACGTGACCCCATACCAGTCCCATATGATATACACATATCCGAGTCATTTTACTTAAGGTTAACTACCCATAAATTTTCCTTGAATACCCTTTCTTTCAAAATGATTTAATCCTTTAAATTATACTTTAAACAAGGAAAATATACTACATGCTTTACTCAATCACCTTGCCATGTTATATATACTTTACACAAAACTTTGATGATGAAAACATTTAGACCTTTGAAAGTACCCCTTTCGAACACATTGAAAGTACCCCTTTCAAATAAGTTAAACCTTGGGCCAAAAGGCCAATACATACCTTTCAAAACCATTTATAATCAACCTTTCAAAATCATTGAAAAAAATCACCTTCGAAAGCGTTAAAACCTTAGACATCCTATCTTTAGAACACTTAACATTGCCTTTCAAAAACATTGGAAACCTTCCTTTTAAACATTTCGAAACTACTGGGGAACTACCCTTTCGGAACCATCATTTAGATCTTTCGAAAGCATTAAAATACTTTGCAAAATTCAGACCTTTTGAAAGCATTTGGTTTCAAGTAAAACACGCGCAAACCTTTCGAAACCATTCAAAACTATATTATTCGAAACCTTTTGGTTCATCTTCAAAAATCTCAAAAGGGTCATAAAAGAACAGGTTCAAAGCAACATTTTCGAAAGCTATTTCATAAGTAAAAGAAGTGATGGTGTCGAAACCATTTCGTTCGAAAGCAATGGAGAAGCGGTTTGGACTTTAAAACAAAAGGAGCTTTCAAACGCAGTGCATCGAAAAGGAAAAGGTGGCAGTAAGGGTATTCGACCTAGGCGAAAACAATCTCTTAAAATAAAAGGCGCAACCCCATTCGAAACCATTCTTTAAATCAATTTGACCTAGTGAGAAGCCAACCAAGTCGAAAGCATTACTACCATGAGCAAACAGGCGCATTTCCATTTAAAAGCAAAGTAGTGCTTTGACCCATTCAGAACCCTATGCTTTCGACCTTGTACCTTCTGCCTTAGTCCAATTCGCTAAGTACCAATTGTTGATACCAAGCGCATTGGTTTCCATGGCAATGGAGGCGGAATTAAAGTGTCGGAAGGAGCGTGCCGAATGTGGTAAAACATGTAAAAAGCCTGTTTAAACCGACTTTTAGCTTTTTAAAGTAATCTTTCAACTAAGCTGCCTTGTTTATCAAAATATTATTGGTTTCCAATTTCTTTTCTAAAAGTGGTGCAAATATTTCAAAAATAAACATTTAATTTATTTAAAAATTACCCTTTCTCCTTTTATAAATATATAAAACATTTGAGTCCTATATCTTAAATAATTTTATATATTCATTAAAATACTTAGAAAAGTTCTACAAAAATTCCTATAAATCAATTTTAATATGTTTTCTAACATATATAAATTTCGGACACAAAAAATATAATTTAACCGTAAATTATTTTAAATCCAAATATCCATTTTCCTCACTAGAAAATTAATATAAAATCCACATTAATTCATAAAATTGTGTAAATTGAAACCCATCTCTAAAATATCATTGCTGATCAAAATCTAAAATCCCAAGGCATTTGGATGTCATTTAATAGGGTTTTCACATTAAAACATACCATTAAATCTATATGAAATATCATAAATCATCAATAAGCATATATATCCATTTTAGCATTCAAAACATGGCAAATAACTTTGCAAAATAATTTAGATTTCATCATAAAACCGAAGACAAGAAAAACATGAGATGTAGTCATTATTTACTTTAGCTTTGAGATTAAAGATTTGAGATTTGAATATTTAAATGTTGATTTTCTTCTTCCTTTAGCTTTTCTTCCTCTTTTATCTTCTAATGGCAACCGACCTGTATTTAAATTTTTATTATGAAATGAAAATGTAGTATGAGATACATAAGAGTTTTAGGGTATATGGTTATATCTTATTTCTATTTTACCCCTTCTCTATTCCATTTTAACTCATCTTTAGTTCATTTGTTAACATGGCACGGCTACCCCTTATTAATCACAAATCTCAATCCCCTAATCATCACATTATTTTATTTAGTTTAGCTACTTAAATATCCTAAATAATGTTACTAAAAATTAGGGTCATTATAGATACCCCTCCGTAAAGAATTTCGTCCTCGAAGTTACGATAAGGTGCTCAATAAATCAATCAAAAAGGTAAAATATACCATCAAGAAAAATTAGTATAAGCGTCTCTAATCCTGCTCTCAGTCTTCCAAGTACAGTGTCTCTTATCATCGCTCCACTGGACTTTAATTAATCCGAATGTTTTATTTCTAAGCCTCTTTTCATCTCTAGCAACTATCCAAACTAGCTTTCTAACTATAGTCAAGTCTGATTCTACTACCATGTCCTCTAACAAAGTCGGTGCTATAGTAGGCTCCAGATCTCTAACACACTTCCTTAAATGAGAAACATGGAAAACATCATGGACACCTGTCAAACTATTCGGTAACTCTACTCTATATGCGAGTTTCTTGATCCTCTCTACAGTTGGTGATGGTCCTACGAATCTCGGTGCCAACTTCCATGATTTTCCAAATCAAATCACACGCTTCATCGATGATACCATAATGAAAACATGATCTCTAATAGAGAACTCAAAGTCCTTCCAATTTTTATCCGCATAACTCTTCTGCATAGACTGAGCAACATTCATCCTAGCTCGAATCAACTTAATCTTTATTGCAGCTTCTCTAACTAAATCTGGACAAAGAACCAACCTATCTCCGGTCTCTAACCAACAAATTGGAGATTTGCATGGCCTTTCATACAAAACTTCAAACGGTGCCATCCCTATACTAGCTAATAACTGTAGCTGTATAGAACTCCACTAAGTGTAGATGGTCTTTCCATGATCTCCCAAAATCTAGCACACAAGCTTGTAACAAATCATCCAAGTCTTTGTTAACTCTTTTCATTTGCCCATCTGTATGTGGATCGTAAGCGGTACTTCTCTTAAGCTTGGTACCTAAAATCTCCTATACATTCTTTCAAAACTTGCTAGTGAATGAGGAATCTCTATCACTTACTATGCTACTAGGAATTACATGAAGTCTAACTATATTCTTCATAAATAACTTAGCAAAAACTGGTGCTGTCCTGTTTGACATAACTGGAATGAAATGGGCACTCTTGGTCAATCGGTCAACTACAACCCATATACTCTCGTTTCCTCTGTTAGATCTTGACTACCCATCTATAAAATCTATAGAAATAGAATCCCACTTCCATACTGGAATATCTTATGGTTGAAGTAACCTACTTGGTTTCTAATGTTCGGCCTTTACCTATGGGCAGTTCAAACACTACTTCACTCATAAGCCCACATCCCTCTTCATACCTTCCTAAAAGAAACTTCTCTTCATATCCTGATGCATCTTAGTTCCTCTCGGATGAGTGGTGAACTTCGAACGATGGCATTCCTCCAAAACTTCCTTTCTTAGGTCTCCCACATTCGAAACACATAACCTCCTTTTCTTTCTCAACTACTCATTCTAGTCAAAGCTGAAATGTTTTAAGTCATCGCTATCCGTTCCATCCCTTAACTTTATAATCGGTTCAACTAATACTGGATCCTCCATTTGTTTAGAAGCAGTCTGTTCAATCGTAACTGGTCGAACTTCTAAACTTGACAACGTATCAGTTTCTCTACTAGACTCAGCCTCAGATCTCCACTGCACTCTACAAGTTTTCAACGCTTCCAAATCTTTCCACTCAACTATCATTTCCAACACTGCATTTTGATGCTTTCTGCTTAGTGTGTCCGTAACTTATTGCCTTTTCCTGGTGTGTACACAAATCCAAAGTCATAACTGCTAAAAATTCTAACCACCTTTGCTGTCACATATTCAGTTCCTTTTGGGAGAATAAGTACTTCAATGACTTATGATCCGTATATAGCTCAAACCTCTCTCTCAAAAGGTAATGTCTCCACACCTTCAATGCAAATATCATCGCAGCTAATTCCAAATCATGTGTTGGGTGTCTAACCTCATGCGTCTAAGCTGTGGAGTAGCTTTGGCAATCACTTTACCTCTCTGCATTAACATAGCTCCTAATCCATTTCCAAACGCATCTGTATATACTACCAAATCCTGATTCCCTTCTAGAAAAACTAGTACAGGTACATGAGTCAATAAGTATTTCAAGCTTTGGAATGCTTCCTCACACCTATCGGTCCAAACAAACTTCACATCCTTTTGCATTAGCTTAGTCATCGGTGCTGCTATCAATGAAAAATCCTTAATGAACATCCTATACTATCCAAGAAAACTCTTTATCTCGGTCATTGTATTGGGTCTCTTTCAATTGTTTAAGGCTTCAATGTTAGTTGGATTTACAGACAACCCTTACTTTGAGTCTACATAACCAAGAAACTTCACTTCCTTCTTCCAAAAATGACATTTCGTAAACTTCTCCTTTAGCTAATTATGCCTTAGCGTCTCAAGCACCACTCTAAGATGAGCTTCATGCTCCCTTTAATCCTTAGAGTATATCAAAATATAATCTATAAACACCTACATGAAATTATCGAAGTGCTCATGGAAAGTTTGGTTCATCAAATCCATAAAGAATGCTGGCATATTTGTTAGTCTGAATGACATCACTAACAATTCGTACGATCCATATCTAGTTCTAAACACCGTCAAAGGAATACTATCCTCTGCTATTGTAAGCTGATGGAAACTTTTTGCTAAATCCAACTAAGAAAATACCTTGGCTCCACTCAATAGATCGAACAAATCGTCAATTCTAGGCAATGGATATCGATTCGTTTTCATCTTCTCATTCAACTTACGGTAATCGATACATAACCTCAATGACCTGTTCGGCTTCTTGGCAAACACGGCGGTTGCTCCCCAAGGCAGTCTGCTAGGTCTAATAAAATCATTGCCTCATAGATCCACCAACTGTACCTTCAACTCCCTCATCTCAGTAGGCGTCATCCTGCTTAGCGATCTACTCACTGTTTCTGCTCTAAGCACCAAATCTATTTGAAACTCAATGGCTCATTTCGGTGGCAGTCCGACTACAGGTTCAAAGACATCTGTGAATTCTCTAACCATAAAACTTGATCTAACTCGTCTTTAAACTCCACAACACACAACAAAGCATTCACCTCACAACTGGGGTTTTCTATGGTATATACAATCCGATCATGATAGTCAGACTGTCTAAGTGATATTTTTCTATCACGGCAAAATATCCTAGCATCGTACTTACTTAACCAATCCATACTTAAAATTATTCCGAACCGTATGAAGTCAAACACATGCAAACTTCAAACAAATGTATGACCTAACAAATCAAATTCTAGGTGGTCACTCTTCATCCCCAGTGTCGCACAGCCTCTTATCGAATTTGCAACCCTTAAGGAAGTAACTAAGTATGAGGGTTCAAGGTTATGCTTATCTACTGAACAACGAGATATAAAAGAATATGATGCACTGGTATCAAATAGAATGCTAATTGACATACCATTAATCTAAAGCGCACCTTCCAACACAGCCCTCCCTTTTTCCTCTACGGTTGGCCTCGTGGTAGCTGGCTCCAATTTGCAAACACTTTGCCCCTTCCATCCTTAGTATCCCTTTGCATTAGTTCTTATAATGACCAATCTGATCATAATTGACGCATCTAATATTCTTCTTCTCGATCATTACCTTCACCTTTCCAGTACAAATTCATTAGCGAAATGTCCCTTCTTATCGCACTTGAAGCAAGCAACCTCCGACTTTCCTTTCTTTTCGGCTCCACCTTTCTGAGAATTCTTCTTATCAAAGAGCTTCATTTTCTGACTCTGCACCATATGGACTTCCTTTTCCATGTTTCTCTCCAAAACGTAAGCATTTCTTCATGCCTTAAAGCCATTTCCACTAAGAAGTCATAAGGATCCCAAATATGAGGTAA
This sequence comes from Allium cepa, assembly GCA_030765085.1. NCBI lineage: Eukaryota > Viridiplantae > Streptophyta > Magnoliopsida > Asparagales > Amaryllidaceae > Allium > Allium cepa. The sequence continues at coordinate 381,829,049 of CM060932.1, forward strand.
TGTAGCCTTTGCCAGCTTAGGCTTCAACTCCCTTGTGAAATTATTGTTCCTCTTAATCACAGTATCCATAGTGGTATACCCATAGCCATCCAACTCCTCAAACCTTGTGGCATGCCACAGATGTTGTCATCTTCCCCTGCTCCAACTTAGCGAACTTTCTAATCAAGGTAGACTTCGCTATCATAGACATGAAACCCTCCTCAAACCTCCTCTTAAACTCAACTCATGTCATTGTCTCTTCATTTACTCCAACCATCACACTACCCCACCAGTATAAAGCTGCTTCTTGAAGCTACCTGGAGCAAGCCTTATCTTCTGCTCATCATTGATCACCAAGTCTGCAATGATCCTCTCACAATGCAACAACTAGTTTCTGCTTCAATAGCATCTTCAGTTCCAATAAATGGCCTTCCTCATAACCGAGTGTAATCCTAACTCAGAATAGCATAGTTATTCACCATCGGAGCTTCCGAAACACCTCCAGAATTTCCTCCAACTAATCCAGTAGCAACTCCCGCCTGCAAAATGTTGACAAAGAACTGATACATAGATCCTATGTCAACTTATGGGCCTCTAGTACAAACTTTCCATCTTGTTCTTGACCTAGGTTTCTCCTTATATTTGGTTTTGCATTTCCATTTGTTTTGGTGCTTCACCCTCCAAGGTTAACTCTTCCACTTTTCGCATCCATATCTGTATTCAAGTCTGATAAAATACAGAAGAATAGCCTAAGAGAGATAGGAGAATAGGGATACAACATATACTTATATATAGAAAATACAAATATGTTACTGTAGCATTATCCCATACCCCGATCTTATTTCTAATTCCTTAGGATTGTGTTATCAAAAATCATTTTATTTTAAAGTTTTTCATAAACCTATGATCTGATACCAGTTGTAACATCTTCTATCTAGAGACCTGAAGCTAAGCACTACAGATGCTACAGTCATCCATAGTATTAATATCCGATGATCAAATACAGTAATGTTAATGGTATTCATAATATCAGAAGCACATGAATATGAAACTTATTCACAGAGTTCATATAACAACATTTCCGATTATATTCCATAAAACATGTTTCATATCCAGATTACATAATCCCAATGTCTTCCAGGTTTAAATCAAATATAATTATAATAATACGCCAAGATTGACATATGAAGATGCCCCTTGGTTGACCAAAGTACTAAATAGTCATAACTGACTTAATACAACATAGCGTAATAAAATAAAAAGAACAACTCCAAAATAGCTAACTTCAACCTTTGGCTCGTCTTCAAAAGCATTATTCGTCCACCTACTAAAACCAAAAAATCCTCAACCCTCAGCATACTCAAATCAATTTTGAGAACCCGAGGGATTAAGGAGAAAAACATAAACTTCGAGTAAGACATAAAGCCTGAAGTAAATATTACTATACATCTGGGTATTTGATATTAAGTGAGACCACACTGCTTAACGGAACAGATTTTCCCTCACTAATATCCTTTAAAAAAATATCTTTTGCAAATCTTAATCCTGCAACCAAAACTGGTTAAAACAATAATATCATACCATGAAAGTATATAACTAAGTTAACAAATGGACTATTTGTCCAAACACTATAATTTTGTTTGGCTTACTACTTATCTTTGGCTGAATCGGGCCTACTAGACAAAATAAATAATTAATCTAACTTTTATTAGATACTTATCTTCTGGACGGTTTGTCCCAAACTTACTTTGCCATGGTTGACTAATCCTAATGTTTTTGCAGGGTCACCAATAACCTATCTCTGTATATATGTATTCCTTTATATGTGTAACATCATTTTAGTCTTACCTGTGACAAAGGCCTACACACTGGAATTTTGGGATAAATTAACTAGGGGCTAATAGCTAATATATAAGGTGCGACCCTATAACAGTCCCATTTGGTATACAAATATATAAGTCATTTTACTTAGGGTTAACTACCCATAAATTTTTCTTAAAAACCTTTTATTTCAAAGTGATTTAATCCTTTAAATCATACTTTAAACAAGGAAAATATACTCTATGCTTTACTCAATCACCTTGCTATGTTATATATACTTTACAAAAACTTTGAGGATGAAAACATTTAAACCCTATAAAGTACCTATTTCAAACCCATTGAAAGTACCTCTCTCGATCAGGTAAAACCTAAGGCCGAATCATACCTTTTAAAAATTCATATTCAACCTTTTAAAATCATTGAAAAACATCACCTTCGAAAGCTTTAAAACCTTAGACATCCTACCTTTAAAACACTTAACATTGGATTTCGAAAACATTGGAAACCTTCCTTTTAAACCTTTCGAAACTATAGGGGAATTACCCTTTCAAAACCATCATTTAGATCATTCGAAAGCATTAAAATCCTTTGCAGACATCAAAACTTTCGAAAGCATTTGAGTTTCAAGTAAAACATGTGGAAACCTTTTAAAATCATTCAAAACTATGTTATTCGAAACCTTAGGATTTATCTTTAAAAACTCAAAAGCGTCATAAAAGAACAGGGTCAAAAATAACACTTTCGAAAGCTATTTCCTAAGTATAAGAAGTGATGGTGTCGAAACCATTCCCTTCGAAAGCAATACAGAAGCGGTTTGGATTTTAAAACAAAACGACCTTTCGAATGCACTCATCGAAAGGAAAAAGGCAACATCAAGGGGTTTAGATCCAGTCGAAAGTGATCTCTTAAAAATAAAGGCACAACCCCATTCGAAACCATTCGTTAAATCAATTTGACCCAGTCGGAAGCTAATCAAGTCGAAAGCATTACAATCGAAAGTAAAGCCGATGCATTTCCATTTGAAAACAACGTAGCGCTTTGACCCCTTTAGAACTCCACACTTTGACCTCGTACCTTCTGCCTTAGTCCAATTCGCAACATACCAAGTGTTGACACCAGGCGCATTGGTTTCGATGGCAATGGAGGCGAAAGTAAGGCGTCAAAAGGAGGGTACCGAAAATGGTGAAACGCGTAAAAAGCAAGTTTAAACTGATTTTTAGCTTTTTAAAGTAATTTTTCAACTAACCTGCCTTGTTTGTCAAAATATTAGCGGTTGCTAATTTCTTTTCTAGAAGTATTAGCAATATTTCAAAAATAAACAATTTACCAAAATACCCCTTCTCCTTTTATAAATATATAAAACATTTAAGTTCCATACCTTTAATAATTTTACTTATTCATTAAATCAATTAAGAAAATTTTACAAAAATTCCTGTAATTATTTTTAATATGTTTTCTAACATATATAAATTTCATACCCAAAACATATAAGTTAACCGTAAATTATTTTAAACCCAAGTATCCATTTTCCTCGCTAGAAAATTAATATAAAATCCACATTAATTCAAAAAATATGTAAATTGAAACCCATCTCTAAAATATCATTGCTGATCAAAATCTAAAATTGCAAGGCATTTGAATGTCATTTAATTGGGTTTTCACATTAAAAATATCATAAAATCTATATGATATATTGTAAATCATCAAAAAGCATATACATACATACATACATACATACATACATATATATATATATATATATATCCATTTTAGCAATCAAAACATGGCAAATAACTTTGTAAAATAATTCAAGTTTCATCATAAAACCGAAATCAAGAAAAATATGAGATGTTATCATTATTTACCCTTAGCTTTGAGATTAAGGAGTTGAGATTGAATGTTTAAATGTTGATTTGCTTCTTCCTTTTGCTTTTCTTCCTCTTTTATCTTCTAATGGTGGCCGACCTCTATTTTAAATTTTAGAAGATGAAATGAACATGTAGTATGAGATACATAAGGGTTTTGGGTATATGGCTATGTCTAATTACTATTTTATCCCTTCTCTATTCCATTTTAACTTATTTTAGTTCATTTGTTAACATGGCATGGCTACCCCTTATTAATCATAAATCTCAATCCTATAGTCATAACATTATTTTATTTAATTTAGCTAATTAAATATCCTAAATAATGTTACTAAAAATTATGGTCGTTATAGGACATCCATTTTTTTTATGGCCTCAATCTACTCCGGATCTACTTCATTACCGCGGACTCTTACTATATATCCTAGTAGTTTACTAACTGGATGGCGAAAGTTCACTTCAAGGAGTTTAGCTTCATGTCATATTGTCTTTGGGTTGCAAAGGTCTCTTCCAGGTCATGCATATGACTTGATACCGCTTTTTACTTAACGGGCACATCATCTATGTATACCTCTACATTTTTCCCAAGCTGATCTAAGAACATTATGTTAACTAACCATTGCTAGGTCACTCAGAATTTTTGAGTTTGTATGGCATAACTTTATAGAAATATAAGCCTTTTTCCGTCATAAAACTGGTCTATTCTTGGTCTGACTCAAACATAGTTACTCGGTTGTAACATGAGTATGCGTCCATAAAGGTGAGCATTCCATGGCCTCTAGTTGCGTCTACCAAATGATCGATTCTAGGTAAAGGAAACTTGTTCTTTGGGCAAGCTTTGTCAAGGTTGGTACAGTCCATATATATCCAATTCTTATTGGACTTCGTTACAAGAATAAGGTTCCAATCCACTTTGGGTAACATACTTCCCTAATAAAGCCATTCTACTTCAGCTTTTTAACTTCTTCGTCTAGAGCATTGAACCTTTCTTGATCTAAGGTCCTGCACTTTTGCCTAACTGATGAGCATCGGGGTCTATGTTGTGTGTCAAAAAAATGATAGCTAGATCATTCTTGCCATATTCGAGTGCGTCCAAGCAAAAACACATATTGATCTTTTGAGGAAGTTTAATAACTCTGCTTTGACCTCTTCATCGAGGTTCTTCCCTATGTTGAGAATTTTCAAAGGACCTTTTATGTCTATCTATACATTTTCGAGGTCATCTAATGACTTTAAATAACTCCTTGTCGCCTTAACCTGTGATCTACCTCACTTTCTTTATTTCTAGCTGGGATGCAGTAGAGGAAGCCTACTCCTAAGCATCTTCAGAAAAGTATTATGCGTCGATTGAGTTATATCCGTCAGTGCCGACTATATGCATATATCCCCTCTTTTTCTTTCTTACTGATGCTGTGGTCAAAGAATGACATGTTTCAACATCGGTCTTGACACTTTGTACCGGTACATTTCTAGTAATGGCTCAATTTTCTTTTCATTACCATTATCACAGTTATTAGAAGAGACATCATAGTAGTTTTGAACAATTTTATTACTAGAACTAAGGCTAATATTATACAATTCCTAAGCTAATAATTGTTCTCCTCTTATTGACCCTAGCCCAATGGGGGTGTGGAACTTCATGAGCAAACCCATTTATGAAATAATCGCCCTTATGTCAATCGGTGTGGGTCTTCAGGGAATCATGTTATATGGTGATGGCTGATCGATAATCAACAAGCTCGCATAGAATGATTTGTAAAGGGGTGTTTAACACCACTAATTTTAGTTTAACATTAGTCAAAATATTTAGTTTGATAGATTAAATAGAATAATGTAAATGGGTAAGGAAAAAGAAACTTGAAAATTTATATGGCTGCGCTCTAATAAATTAACTAATGAGATTGTTTTGGAAAAATCAACATATATGAGGATATATGAGAAGGGCAATTTAGGTATAGACCTATCTTATATCCCTTAAACTCTCTCTCCCTCATATCTTTCACATTTTTCACAAAAAAACAATTAAAAGAAAATTTTAAAGAGGCCAGCCATAACCTATGTGGAAGAAACATGAAATCAAGAGGATTCAAGAGCAAAAGTTTAGGGAAGCTAAGTAACATCAAATCTCAATTCCAAAATCAAAAGTGAATAATTTTAAAACCATCCCTTTTATCTCTTGATTGATTTGGTTATTTATAGTACTTGAATTCATTTTATTTGTTTTGCAAAATTATTGTTGTTTAATCATTATTTAGATAGAATAATAATTTGTGGAATTGTTTATGAAGTTATTTAAGTGGTTTTAAGGTAAAACTTAAGTTTTTAATTTCCAATGGCTATGATTTTCTGGTATATTGAGTGAAACATTATTTTGGAGATGGGTATTTAATTCCATAATTTTCCAAATTAAATTGAAAATTTTATGAAATTCATAAGGTGGAAATTAGCTTAAATTCAGGTTTTAATTATTAAAAATAATTAAATAAGGTTTTTAGCCCTGAAATTTTTGTATGATTAAGAATATATTCTTTTGCAACTAATGTGAATTTTTGGGATTTTTTTCCAAGAGATTTCAAATTATTGTGAATTTTATATGCTAAGAAAGCATCTAAAAAGGGAAATTAAGTAAGGATGTTAATTAATTAGTTTGGTACATATTTTGGAATTTGGAAAATGTACGCGACAGTGTTTTCTTGAAATCTTTGTTAAAGAGATTGTTTGATCCAATAGAAATTGGATAAGAATTGAAAGTAATTACTTTTATTAGTATTAAAACAATTTTATTAATAATTATTATATGGCCATGTCGCACGTTTCCTCTTCACAATAACAGAAGCGCCGCGTCAATTAATGTTGACATCGAGGTGAAAGGAAGCATAGGATAATTACTTCGGTAGTTTTTGAATGTTTCTAAGTAGGAGGAAGTCGACCTCATTGACAACTTAGCATCGGTAGCATTAGCACTTCGTGATTCATCTATAAGTGATGTCGTATCTCTTCTCATATGTCTGGACTTTGCACTTACATATTTGTGGCATAATAGCCGAAGCAAGTATAAAACTTTTAATGACTTTACTAGTCTTATTATCGCTATTTATTAGGGTCGACGACCTTATATGTTTGGTTTTCTGATATGCACGTAAATGTGCATATTTTTACCACCATATTGAATCTATTTAAATTAAATAAATGATCATATTAGGTATTTTAACTTGTTTTAACCAAAATCCATATTAATTCCAAATTGTCACATATTCATCTTCATATAGGGGCAAAACGGTCATTTCTGTGCATATATTTCTTTGAGAAAAATTAATTGGAAATTTATATATATTTTGTAGGAATTTGATCTCAAATATGAGTGGTTTCATTAAGGAATATGCATGCACAAAGAAGATACAAGTGAATGAAGATGCAAATAATTCAAAGTGAAGAACATGGAGGACAACACCTACCCACCACTTCAATGTACACACTAGAGGCTAATGCAAATGCTTATGGAATTAATGGCTTCATGTACACTTAAATGTGGATTATGACATGCTAATGATTACTTGGTGGCCACACTACCTCATGGGCATTTTGGGCATTCCCCAAAAATATGAATTAGTGTTTCATACATGTATAAATACCCATATGTTTCATGTAACCTCTCTCCTTAGCATCTCTTCAATTAGTTTTAGGCTCAAAATAAACAAAGCTCTTCTCTTTCTTTTTTCATGGCTACTTAGCCATTTTTATTCTCATGTAATTTCTTTTTTTTTATGCAATTTAATACATGATCTTTTACTTTCTTTATTTATTTCCTTTCATGTTGTAGTGTAGATCTCTTTTTCTTTTATGCAAATAGAATAGATCTCTTTTCCATTAGCTTTCATTTTTCTTTCTTTTTGCTTTCATGTTGCATGCTACTTGTGTTGATATGATAATACAAATGAGAGGCTAATCCCTTCAATTTAGGGGTAATGAAGCCTCTAATCATGCAGCTTCAATATTTTGATGCTTTATACTCTCAATTTGTGCTTTAATGAGAATGTATGAAGTGGTTAACTTGTTGTTTTTGCTTCGAATTTGATAGCCTTTATTGTTGACACCAAATAGGCTATACTTAAACAATCACTAACACAAATTACCTCTTCATTTACACATGATGAGGGTAATGAAGTGAATGTTGAGATTAAAATTTGATGGTCTATATTTCTAATTAATAGTTAATAGACCATACTTAAAATAGATTTTTCTTTCAACTTTGTTATCATTTTTCATGTGAGTTAGTAAATGGTTTAAGGGGTGTGCTATAGTTTGATGGCTTATGTTGAGCTAATTAATAGCATAAATAGGCCATACTTATGATAAGCACATCAATTAAGCTAACTAATGACAAAGAAACGAGAGATCATAACTTTATTTTGTTGATTTATGTGATCTAGAGAGTGGAAGTTGCCTCTAAATTGTCTTAACACTCTCATATTTTTATCTATTTTCTTTTGTCATTTTTTTTAGTTAATCACTCTTTCAACTTTGATTAATTTGATTGAGTAGAATTTTAAAATCATCAATTCCCTGTGGATCGACCCGTATTCGCCACTTGCAACATTCGTACACCATGCATTTGTGGTTATTTTTTAATTTAAATTCGTTCGACGGTTTTCTAAACCGATAGAATTTCCGTCGACGAACAAGTTTTCGGTGCCGTTTCCGGGGAATTTGTTGATTTTTATTTTCTATTCTTCGGATTATTTTTGTGTGATTTTATTTTTGTTTTATTTTGTGTGTTTGTTTGCATTTAAAAAAAAAATTATTGTGTGTTTGTTTTGTGAATTTTGCTTTGTAAGATTGTTGCCTTTTCTATTTCCTTTTTTGCATTCCATTTGAAAAAAACAAAAAAAATAACAACGCAATTTCAAAAGAAAAAAAGTTTTTATTCCATTTTTTTATTACTTTTGCATTTACGCCTTTTTCATTTACCCTTTTTTGGTTATCTCTTTTTCATATAAACGGAAAAAAATTATGCACTGTGCAAATACATCTTCTATCATTCCCTGTTCACTGTTTGCTGCCTCCCCTCTGTCTATACACCAACATCAGCAAACCATCTTCACTTCCACCATCACATTGCAAACCATCACAGCCATAAGCACTTCACAACAATACTGTCCACTACACCACTGCCAACATCCATAACATTCAAACTGAAACTTTCCATCATCATTCAAACACCCCAGGCCACAACATATTCAAACTTCATATCCAAACCATTCCATCCTTTGCCTCATCTACCACCAAATCACCCACTGCTTCAAGCAACTTCCAGCTACCTCTGCCTCCACATTGAAAAACTGCTGTTACTTCCATTTTCATCGTTCACTTCCATCTCGCTTAAACCATTTCACAATTGTCCATCACCACTGCTTTCCTCTGTCCAGTAACATTTCCCTCCTCCTTCAATCACCTTAAAACTAGACCATACCATCCACTTCATGTTTGCACACTTCAATACATCATTCACTTCTTCACTACTGCTTATACAAACCACAGCAAAGCCTTAACATCTTTCAGCCATTCCAAAACTTTACTCATCAACAACACTTGAATCCCACTCCATAACATAACTACTCCTCCCACTACACCATTTCATTAACCATTTCAAAATCATCTCATACCTCATCACCACCTGATACCACTGAACATATCAAACATCCCCGACATCACTTCTTTGCCAATATCAGTTCACAGAAACTCTACAACTGTTGCTAAATATACAACTGCAGACGAACATCACAACTGAACACGTCAACTACAAGACATACATCATTGTAGTTCTATCACCTTCTGCATCATCCCACTTCATCACATTTTTGATACCTTGTTAGAGTATTGTCCTCTGTTCAAACATCACATTTTCGCCACCACATTATTGTCATCTATTACTATCACTTCACTGCCACCTCGACTTGCTAACCCAAGCACGACTGTCGAATTCCGACCACATCAGCCGATTCCTCTCAGAACCCAACCAAGCAACCGTAAATTACCTCAAAATTCAAAACAGCGAACTCCCCTTCAAGCTCAATCGCCAGTCGCCGCGACTTCCAAATGTGACCAAGTTGCCATCAGTACCACCATCTACAACACTTCGACAACCTCCCACCTAACTCCATCACCTGAACCCTTTTCCAAACCAAACAATTTCAACAAACAATCACATCGATCTCAACTTCAGACCATACTCCCATTGACGCAACAAAACCGACATCGCCTCAAACCCTCTGCTCGCAACCTGTCATTCGAATTTGAAGAAATTGAATTTGGGAAAATTTGAAATTTTGGGAATTTGAACGTAAGTTAGACGCTTTTGATTGCGTTTTGAATTTGAGAGACTAAAAATCCCTTCCTTATCAGATAGCTGCATGTCTCGATTTTGTTTGGGTCGGGTTAATAGTTGTGGGCCTGGTTGAAACATGAAATTTTCTTTGTTTTTTTTAATTTTTTTATTTAGTTTTAACCTTTAAGTTTTTTTATTCATCTGTTTAAAAAAGAAAAAGAAGGAGAGTGTTTCAGTTGTTTACCGAGACGGGCATATACGTCGAATTCGATTTTCTTTCTTTTTTTAGTTAGTTTTACTTTATTTAGTTTATAGAAAAAAAACAAAAGTTTTGTTTGGATATTTTTTGTTTTGTTTCTTTTGATTTCAGTAGTTTCTGATTTTTTTTGTTTAGTTTAGTTTCTCCTCTGATATATATTTATATAAAAAAACTGTATATATATATTTGTTTTATTTTCAGGTTTCCAAAGCAGAGAATTGCAGAAGGAGTAGAAGTGCTTGCTAAAATAAATGGCTTGTTTTATTGAGCTTGCCAAAATATAACTACTTGCTTATTTATAATTTTCTTTTTATTTGCCTTGCATTGTATATATTTATTGTTTTGTTTGCCTTGCATTGTTGTTTGCTTGCATTTTTTAAAAAAAAATTCAAAAAAATAAATCCATTTGTAGTTGCATTGTTAATACATGTTTAATTTCTACTTTGCATTTCATTTTAGAGTTTTGATTAATAATAATCGTTAGAAATTGATAACACTTAATTTTATATTGACAAGTTGTCTTCTTTGAACAATTTAATTTCTTGGTGTCTAGGCTACGGTAGAGTAATAACCATTTATAATTATTATGGTGATTCGTAAATATTATAGTGGTTGTTCCTCTGAAGGTACTTAAACCTTCAGCTGCATTTCTACGGTGATTCGTGGTGCATCGATAAATCCTATCCGTTACCTGGCTGAGAACTATCTTGTTGATTTAAGACAATTTGTAATTATACAATTTTGGGTTAACTTAGGATAAATCATTTGTAATTAACCCTTGCATTCATTTAGTTGCATTAATTCATGCATATTTAAAAAACAAAAAAAATTCAAAATCCAAAACTAAAAAAATTGTAAATATTCCTTTTCCTTTGAAAATTTTAAATCCTTTATTTTTTAAATTTCAAAATTTTTTTTAGAAAAACCAAAATCCAAAAAAAACTTTTCAAAAACAAAGAAAAAATTTGAAAAACCAAATAAACAAAATAAAAATTAATTCCCTTTTGAAAAATAAATTCCATTTGTTAATATTTTTCTTTTACAAAAAAAACAAAAACATTCTTGAAAATGTCCGAGTTTCCCCACATACATGAATTTTACAACAGTTGTGAAAATCAATATAATCTATATAATTTCACTTCAAATTCTTATGGATATTTCAACAACAACTATTGTTTAAACGATTCGAATTTTGAACCTCAAAATTTTCAAAATGATGACCAACCTTAAATCTCGAAAATAGCATTTCATCTTTACTTAAAATCGCTACACAACAAAATCAAATGATAAATAAGGTGTGTAATTCATATTTGTGTGATAACTCGAATCAAAGCTTTCAAAATAATCAAAATTTGGATTCACTTCAAAATTCAAACGATTTCGAGTATAACCCATGCCAATTCAATTTTGAACTCCAAAATGAGTTTCAAAATGAAAATGAAAATGCGAACCAATTTGTAAATAATTTTGGCAATGGCAATAATCTCGACTATGATACAATTGAAAACTTTGGTTATCAACAAATTCAAAGTGAAAATTTTCAAACTAATAATCATGAATTTTACTTTGTTGAGAAAATGGAAAAAGATAACGGGGATTTATTACTTGAAAAATACAAAAAATTTCGTGAAAATCATAATCAAATCTCAATTTGCGAAGAATGACAATTCTGGTTCTCAACAAGTCCAAATCGAAAATTTTCATGTTAATAATTACAAATTTGACTTTGTTGAGCAAATGAATGAAATGTACAATGATCACATGGATTTGGTGTTCGAAACATATTTGAGTCAATGTGATAAACATACTCAAATTCCAACGTGTGACAAGTCAAGTGATAATCCACCTTTTACCCAAATCAATGATTTTCAAATAACAACTTTCGAAATTGAAAATGAAAATCTTAACGAAGTTGTTGAAAACATGGTAATTGAGTTGGATTTCAATTCTTTTGAGGGTGTGGAACCAAATTTAAAATTCGATCTTCCATTTCTCGATTATGAAAATTTGAATACAACAACTTTGGATTTTGAAATGGATACATGCGATGAAGTTGTTGATAATCCAATGAAGGAAGATGAATTTAAAGAACGCGAGTTTTATGGACTTTTCGAAAACGTGTCATTAAATTCTGATGGGGAAGATTTCGATCACCATTTTTGACTTTAAAATCGATAGTTTGAAGTAAGTTTTCAATGATAAACTTGAATTTCAACTTGGTGAAAATAAATGTGAATTTCAATCAATCATTATATCTACCCCAAAAATCATCGAAAATAAAACAACTCATAAGATTTTTAGTAAAACAACATTCGTTTTTCCAAATCCATATTCGACTTCAAAATCTTTTATGGTTTGGTTTTTTGAGCTTAAACCGTGTCTCGTATACTTGACGAGACAAATGAATCGGTCTTTGGAAGATCGTTTCATTTACTTTTTGACGATATACTTTTTGATCTCGTGTAAATACCATTAATTTTCATTTAAATAAAGGTCATGTTTTTATTTTATTTTTCTCCTTCCACTTGGGTTGACTGTGGGGACACAGTCAAAATCAAGTGTGGGGGGAGGGGGGATTCACCTTCTTTTTTTTCTATTTTTCATGGTTTATTTTTGCTTTAAAATCTCAAAAGAAAAATTAATTAAAAAAATACCAAAAACAAATTTTCTTTTGATCTATTTTTAAAAGAAACACTATAAGATAAATATATGGTTTTGGTTCATTAAATTGAAATTTTTGAAAATTCATTTGTCTTAACAAAAATAAGAATGAAGTTTGATTACAAATAATAATGGTTTAACTAGTATATAGAAAGATTCATATGTGCTAATTATGAAGTACACCCTAATTGAAAATCTTTGTTTTAAAAAGTGGTTGATTTAAAGTAAAGAATATAACATTTTTTTGTCTTCTAAGTTAAATGGTGCTAAGATGATTTTGCAAAACTCTCTCTCACTCTTAAAAAATAAAAATATAAAAATAAAAAATAATAACATCCAAGTATTCACTCTCATTTAAAATTCCTCACGGTTATGCATGGGCGAATTACTTGAAATCTTTGATTATGTGCTTTCATACTCATTTAAAAGTCCTCACGGTTATGCATGTATGGAACACATGTAAATTTTTTTTATAATAAAAACCACCTATGGTCGATAGGTGTATGTACGAAAGTGTGGGCACTCGCCATGCTCTGTACTCCCCTCACATAAGCCCAAAAGGCAGTGCATGGGTGGCATATCTGGCCTCAATTTACCTGAGCTAGGTGTATAATTTTTCTTGAAAATAATGAGAGAGCAAGCAATTGAAATCCTAGCACTATTTTTACTTATTTGCTTTGATTTGTTATTGAAAGGAAATGAAAACACCACTTTGATAAACTTTGATAATCAACTATGGATCCATTTCATAGTTACACTGTTTTATTAACCAAAACAATGAGTTAAACTATAATCTATTTATTATGATAATTTGATTTTTGTTGGAAATTTTGACAACTAAATGTCTTAAATTTCAAGATAATAACCAAAACCTATATTTAACTTATTTATGTCTATTTAAAAGTAAACCTTTCATTTGTAAATATTTCCAAAACTCGCATTCATCTCTTTGTAAATAAATTTTGCATTTTGTAAATATTTTCATCTTGGATTTGGATTTTGTGGGCAGTATCCGCTGAAAACCCTCACGAGACAACACTCGTCCTACTGGGGACACCCAGAGGTTTAACGGCTTGTTGCATACGCTCAATGCAATCGTGCTCCCTACGAAAACAGATTTATCTTAGTTTTTCTTTATTCGAGGACGAATAAGGAGATAAGTGTGGGGTTATTTGATGTGAACGTAAATGTGCATATTTTTACCACCAAATTGAATCTATTTGAATTAAATAAATGATCATATTGGGTATTTTAACTTGTTTTGACCAAAATCCATATTAATTCCAAATTGTCACATATCCATCTTCATATAGGGGCAAAACGGTTATTTGTGTGCATATATTTCTTTGAGAAAAATTAATTGGAAATTTATATATATTTTTGTAGGAATTTGATCTCAAATATGAGTGGTTTCATGAAGGAATATGCATGCACAAAGAAGATACAAAAGAATGAAGTTGTAAATAATTCAAAGTGAAGAACATGGAGGACCCCATCTACCCCATCTTTAATTAGTTTTAGGCTCAAAATAAATAAAGCTCTTCTCTTTCTTTTTTCATGGCTACTTAGCCATTTTTATTCCCATGTAATTTATTTTTTATGCAATTTAATACATGATCTTTTCCTTTCTTTGTTTATTTCTTTCATGTTGTAGTTTGGATCTCTTTTTCTTTTATGCAAATAGAATAGATCTCTTTTCCATTAGCTTTCATTTTTCTTTCTTTTTTGCTTTCATGTTGCATGCTACTTGTGTTGATATGATAACACAAATGAGAGGCTAATCCCTTCAATTTAGGGGTAATGAAGCCTCTAATCATGTAGCTTCAACATTTTGATGTTTTATACTCTCTTTTTGTGCTTTAATGAGAATGTATAAAGTGGTTAACTTGTTGTTCTGGCTTTGAAATTGATAGCCTATATTGTTGACACCAAATATGCTATACTTAAACAATCACTAACACAAATTACCTCTTCATTTACATATGATGATGGTAATGAAGTGAATGTTGAGATTAAAATTTGATGGTCTATATTTATAATTAATAGTTAATAGACCATACTTAAAATAGATTTTGCTTTCAACTTTGTTATCATTTTTCATGTGAGTTAGTAAATGGTTTAAGGGATGTGCTATAGTTTGATGGCTTATATTGAGCTAATTAATAGCACAAATAGGCTATACTTATGATAAGCACATCAATTAAGCTAAGTAATGACAAAGAAAAGGGAGATCATAACTTCATTTTGTTGATTTATGTGATCTAAAGAGTGGAAGTTGCCTCTAAATTGTCTTAACACTCTCATATTTTTCTATTTTCTTTTGTCGTTTTTCTCTTTTTTTAGTTAATCACTCTTTCAACTTTTGTTAATTTGATTGAGTAGAATTTCAAAATCATCAATTCCCTACGGACCGACCCGTATTCGCCACGTGCTACATTCGTACACCATGCTCTTGCGGTTATTTTTTAATTTAAATTCGTTTGGCGGTTTTCTAACCGATAGAATTTCCGTTGACGAACATTTTTTAAATTAGCCAATTGTTTATACTATGCTTTTGATAAATCTGGACGTCATCTTAAACAACGACCTTATTTATATATACACTTGATGGTAGAATAGCCGAAGTTATTTATTTATGTTTTCATAACGATGATGCTTCTATTGATGTTGTCATTCATCTGTGTCAGCAATGTTATACTTGTTTTTTTCAAACATTAACCTTTGTTTCAAAAAGGGTGGGTAACCTATATTTTATCTATGTCATCGATGTCATCCTCGACACAGAGTTTTAATACATAAATGAATTTAAGCGATGTCTTCAACCTTGGATAGAGGTCGACGAGGTTGTAACTCCGTGGGTTTGACAAATATTTCATTAAAGGCGAAGAGGCTTAAACTCCTTTGCCGACATTTTTGTTAACATCAACATAGTCTTTTATCACTAAATTAAAGGCGGCAAGCCTTATGTTTTAAGATTTCGACTTTGATCATTAAGGATATCAATTCATTTTAAATTATTAATTTTGACATTATCCTTAGGATACCAATGAAGATTATTTTTGACATGCTTCGTGTTTTAAGAATTTTGATTGTGTCATTGGGGATACCAATGTATTTTGTTAAATGAGTTCGACACCAATCGTTGAGGATACCAATGTACTTTTTGATATATTATAACTTTAAGGGGATGATAACCTAAATTGGGAACACTAATAGACATAGCTTAAACAGATGTGTATCATGAATTAAATTATTAATTAATGGCCTCATTGTCATTGTAGGAAAACTATGGGATGTAAGATGGATAATCCATATCACAATGGAGATATATAGCCCCTGTTGGGTTAATGAAGGGTTCATAGTCGTCCTAGGAAAACTATATGATATTTGATGTGATGGATAGTACATGATTGTAAATTGAATGGAATATATATGATAGATAGTCCACATAATTTAAACAATGGAACCATATTTGGTAGGCAATCAATATGGTAGGGGATGGGTAATCCAAGTAATAATTGTATGCGAGAAGGATAGTCCACATTACTATGAATATGCTTAAACATGAGATGAGTAGTCCATATAACTATAAGAGGAGTAGTCAGATTAAAAATAAGACGAAGAATGACTTTAAATTGTAATGGGTAGTCATTTGAAATTTAAACGGGTTATCTAGTTGGGATGGGTAATCCATTATAGTTGGATAACCATAAATGCTATTTTTATTCTAGCCATTATGGTTTATAGGAGCATAATATATGGCTAATTAGTTTTGGGTTAATATACTAGTGAGGGGAAAATCCATTTCGCTCTACGGTGTGGTCACACTAGATATCTATTTGGTTCGAGATGGTAGGTTATTATTCACACTTGATTGTTGTCTGACCATAATTTTTAGTTTTTTCCTTAAACTCCCAGGTACTCAATTGAGTAGGTCAAAAGTAAGAGATTTCAGGTTTTCTAGTATAATGAATAAGCTTCCAGAGATGTGCGGGAGGCAATCTAGTCATCTTGGAGTTCTATTCTAATTTGCTATGTTATTTATGTTTGTCTATTTGGATGTAATGGCAAAGTTGTAAAACTACCAAGTATTTGACTCTGATCAACCAATGGGGCATCTTCATATGTCGATCTTTGGGTATTTTGTATAGTTATATTGTCTCTAAATGAGGGATTACAAATGAAATTATGTAATGAATATGAAATATCATTTGTGAAATGGAATGCGGATTTTTTTTTTTAAATTGTGTTTGAATTTTTTTTATATTTATGTGCTTCTGATTATTGACATGATTAACATGGTCGCATTATATCATCTTGAATTAATAACTATGGATGACTATAGCATCTGTAGAGATTAGGTTTTTAATGGGGGATGTTACAAGTTGATATCAGAGCATAGCTTTATGATTATAAGAAATTTAAACGTAAAGAGTTTTGAAAACATAATCCTAATGAATCAGAGAATAAGCTCGGGGTATGAGATAACACTATAGTAACATATTTGAATCTGCTATGTATAAGTATGAATTCTCCCCCCTTGATTGTTCTTCTGTATCTTACTATGGCTCATATGCAGATTTACGGGAAAGAAAGATATGGAAGTAGGAGATGGAAGATTGAATCTAGGTGGTGGAAGCATCACAACCAATGGAAATGCTTGGCCCAACACTGGGAGGAACCTGCGTCAATAAGAAAATGCTAATCAAAATGCCAGTATAGGTGCTGCGACCGCACCAATAGATATGGAGGCTATATATCAGCTTTTGTTCAATCTGATGCCAGCTAGAGCAGCTGTAGGAGTAGCTGGAGGAAATGCTGCGAATGCAAGAGGAGTCAATCCTATAGCATCGATTGGTAATAACTATTCTAAGCTGAGTCGAGACTACACCAGTCTAGTTGAAAAGCCTTTTCTAGGGACTGATGATGCGATAGAAATGGGGAAATGTCTACTACATTATGAAAGGATTTTTGCTGATTTGGATCTTAATGATGAGTAGAAAAGGAGATTGGCTTCAAGCTAGTTGCAAGGAGATGCTTTGTTCTAGTGGAACGGGTTGACTGTAGGGGTACAAGAAGAGGAATTAACTTGGGCATAATTTCAAAGGAAATTCGAGGAAAGGTTTTTGTCTGAAATAGCCAAGCCGGCCTTGCTCCGAAAGTTTATGGACTTTAAGTAAGGGGAAACATCAGTGTTGGAATACTCTGCTAAGTTTGATGAGCTGTCCAAGTATGGATATACCACGATTGCTATTCTTATCAAAAGGAATGAGAAGTTTATCCGGGCGTTGAGGCGGGAGATTGCTAGGGCAACCATGCTACATCTCATAGGACTGTCGAATGTATTGATGGAGATGGCTACCAGGAATGAAGAAAAGCTTTTGAACTTTGGGAAAGGGAAGTTTGTGGAGAACCAGAATTCTCTGAATAAGAAGAGGAATTTCTTAAAGAAGAAGGGAGCTCAAAAAGGCAGGGCTGCCAAAAAAGGGAAAACTAATGTAGTTTGTTACGAGGGTAAGAAGAAGAGGAACAATACTAATGAGTATCAATTTGGTGATGGAAAGGTGGTTATAGGAAAGAAAAACGTAAAGTGCTTTACTTGCGACTTTGTAGGGCATTATGAGAACAAATGTCTAGAGGCGACCAAGGTGAATAAAGGAAATGTGTTTGCTTTGGAGCTATTACATCAAGACCAATAGCAGCTGAGGAAAAAACTCTGTAATGGAAGGTACACTTTTGATTCATAGCATACCAGTTAGGGTATATATAATATCGGTGCATCACATTCATTTATATCTCAGTGTTTGGTAGATAAGTTATGTTTAGAACCACCATACCTTGTTAATTCCTTAAGGATAGCTAGTCCAATAGGAGAATACACAAATCTTGGGATGAGATGTGACTATCTACAATTAGAATTACTAGGTTATACTTTTGCCTGCAGTTTTTATGTATTTGATTTTGCAGGTTTTGGGATTATTTTAGGTATGGATTGGTTGAGTAGAGACGTTGCTAGGATATTTTGTTAGGATAGGAAAATATCATTGAGACACCCTGATAGTAGTAGCTGAATAGTATACTCAGTTGAGAATTCGAGTCCATAAATTTGTGCTTTATTAGGTGCCAAAGAAGTGGAAGACAAATTGAATTGGATTTTAATTGTAAGAGAATTTGCAGATGTTTTTAAGTCGGTTACAGGACTACCACCGAAATGAGCTATTGAGTTTCAAATAGATCTAGCTCCTGGAGCTAGATCCGTAAGTAAATCTCCTACTAGGACGATACCAACCTAGATGAAAGAGTTGAAGTTACAACTAGTGGACTTAGAGGGAAAGAGTTTTATTCGGCCAAGAAGTTCACCTTGTGGAGCGGCCGCTATATTCATGAAGAAACCGGATTGGTCATTAATATGTGCATCGATTATCATAAGCTGAATGAGAAAACGATAATGTATAGATATCCATTAAAAGAACTGATGATTTGTTTGATCAGTTGAGCGAGTGTTTTCTCAGTTATATTTAGCGATTGGGTTCCATCAACTAAGTGTGGCAGAGGACAGTATTCCTTTGACGGCGTTTCGAACGAGGCATGGTTTGTACAAATGGTTAGTAATTCCATTTGGGTTAATTAATGCATTAACTTTCTTCACAGAGTTGATGAGATGGATTTTTATAGAGCACTTGGATAGATTCGTATTGGTATTCATTGATGACATTCCGATATATACTAGGGATGAAAGAGATTATGAGACTCATTTTAGAATAGTGCTTGAGATGTTGATGCAGCATCGATTGAAAGTGAAGTTTCCTAAGTGTTATTTCTAGAAGAAGGAAGTGAAGTTTCTTGGTTATGTAGGTTCAGAGAATGGGATGTCATTCGATCCATCTAAGATCGAAGTTGTTAATAGTTGGAAAAGGCTCGAGACAATGACCAAGATAAGGAGTTTTCTCGGACTAGCTGGCTATCACTAGAGATTTATAAAGGACTCCTTGTGGATACAAGCGCCTTTGACTAAGCTAACCAAGAAGAACGTGAAGTTTATTTGGTCTAATAATTATGACAAAGCATTCCTTGAGTTGAAGCATTTATTGACCAATGCATCCATGTTAGTAGTTCCAGATGGGAATCAAGACTTATGGTGTGCATATGGAACAAAATTAGGAGATGTATTGATGCATAGGGTAAAGTGAACGCTTATGCTTCTCGGCAGCTCAGACCACATGAAGTTAAATATTTGACTTATGATTTGGAGTTAGCAGCAGTTCTTTTCGCATTGAAAATGTTGAGGCACAACCTCTTAGGAGAACGATTCGAGTTGTACATGGATCATAAGTCTTTATGGTATTTATTCTCTCAAAAAGAGTTAAATATGAGATAACAGAGGTGGTTAGAGTTTTTAGCAGCATATGGTTTTGGTATTGAGTATACACCAAGGAAAGGAAATGAAGTTGCAGATGCACTTATCAGGAGACATCAAAATATAGTGCTAGCTATGTTGGTAGAATGGAAGGATCTTGAGGCATTGACTGCTTGTAGTGTGCGGTTAAGGTCGACTGCTAGTTCTAGTCAAAGTACCACCATTTTATCTTGCTTAGAGGTTTGACTAGAATTGAACGAAAGAATTGCTTCTAAGCAAAGATATGATCGATTTTAGCCGAAAATATTAGAAGAATGGAAAGTGGAACTGGAATCGATGGTCTAAAAGATTTTAGTCTTGACCAGAGAGGATGGTTAAGGAAGAAGGGACGGTTATGTGTTTCGGATGTTGGAAACCTAAGGAGGGAAGTTCTTAGGGAATTTCATCATTTAAATTCATGATTCTTCCTAGGGGAACCAAGATTTATCAGGATATGAAGAGAAGTTTCTTCTGGGAAGGAATGAAGAGGGATTTAGACTTATGGCTAAAGCAATATGCAAATTGCCAGCAAGTGAAAGCCAAACATCAGAACCAAGTGGATTGCTTCAACCTTTAGATATATCAGCTTGGAAATTGGGTTTGATATCCATGTATTTTATTAACGGATTTCCAAGGTCAAATAGGGGAAGTGAAAGTACTTGGATCATAATGGGTCGACTAACCAAGGATGCACATTTCATTCCCATTAAGTCAACCTAGACTGCACTTGTATTGGCTAAGTTGTTTATGAAGAATATTGCTAGAGTGGATGGGATTCATAGTAGTATAGTTAATGACATAGATGCTCTATTCACTAGTGAATTCTAGAAGAGTATATAGGAAGTGCTAAGTACCAAGCTTAAGATGAGTACCGCTCAACATCCACGGACATATGGGCAAACAGAGAGAGTCGATAAGATACTGAATGATATGTTGAGAGCTTATGTACTGGATTTTGGTGGGTCGTGGAAAGACCATTTACACTTGGTTGAGTTTTCCTATAGTAACAGTTATCATACTAGTTCAGGAATGGCGCCTTCCAAAGCTTCGCATGGAAGGCAGTGCAAATCATTAGCATGTTGGTTAGAGACTGGAGACATATTGGTCCTTGGTCCAAATATGGCAAGAGAAGCCATAAAGAAGATTGAATTAATCCAAGATAGGTTGAGAGAAGCCCAGTCTAGCAGAAAATTTTTGCAGATAAAAGATGTAAAGGTTTAAAGTTCAGTTGGATATCATGTTTTCATTAAAGTATCGGCACTAAAGGTTGTGGTAAGATTTGGAAAGTCAGGGAAACTGACACGGAGATATGTTGGAATGTTCCCTATTATAGAGAGGATCGGCAAACTCAGGCACTGAGTAGAGTTACCGAGTAGTTTGGCAGGTTTCCATAATGTGTTTAATGCTTCTTATCTTAGGAAATACGTGCATGATCCAAATACTACTTTTGCTCTGACTGCACTGGAAGATTAAGTAGTAGAACTAGATCTGACGTTTATGAAACAACCAGCAGTTTGAGTTGTAGCGAGAGATTAGAAGAAGCTATGGAATAAGACAGCCATACTATTGAAAGTCTGGTGGAGTAACAATGAGAAAGATTGTACTTGAGAGATAGAGGACAAGATTATCCTAAATTGTTATGATTGTATGTTCTATATTTGTCGTAAATAGGCTTTATAGCTAGTAGGATATACTTGCATTTTTTGCATGTTTTATATACTTGTTTTATAGCCCTTACTGAATTTTGAGTACCAAATTCTTTAAGGAGAAGAGTTTGTAATACTCATAATTTTAGTTTAACACTATTCTGGATATATAATTGGACATATTAAGTAGAATAATGTAAATTGTTAAGAAAAATAACCTTTGAAAATTTATAAGGTCGTGCCTTAATAAATTAACTAATGTGATTGTTTTGGAAACCTAGACATATAGGAGGATATACGAGAAGGGAAATTCAGGTATAGACCTATCTTGTATCTCTTAAACCCTCTCTTCCTCATATCATTCTTAGTTTTCATAAACAAAAACAATCAAAAGAAAAACTAAAAGAGGCCGACCATAACCTAAAAGGAAGAGGCATGAAATCAAAAGGACTCAAGAGCAAAAGTTTAGGAAATCTAAGGAACATCAAATCTTAACTCCAACATTTAAATCAAGGATGAATAACGCTAAAACCATCTTTTTTATCTTTTGATTGATTCGATTATGGATAGTATCCAAATTCATTTTGTTTCTTTTTCCACATTAGGTTGTTTAATCATTGTTTGGATAGAATAACGGTTTATGGAATTTTTTATGAAATTATCTGAGTGGTTTTAAGAGTAATATATAAAATTTTAATCTCCAATGGTTTTGCTTTTCTGGTATGTTGAGTGAAACGTTATTTTGGAGATGATTTTTTAATTTCATAATTTTCCAAATTAAATTGAATATTTTATGAATTTTCAAATATGAAAATTGGCTTTTAATTATCAAAAATATTAAATATGGTTTTTGGTCCCAAATTTTTTTATATGATAAAGAATATAGTATTTTGGAATTTCTGTGAATTTTTGGGATTTTTTCCAAGAGATTTCGAATTATTGTGAATTTTATATTCTAGGAAAGCATTTAAAAGGGGAAATCAATTAAGGATGCTAATTAATTAGTTTGGTATTTGCTTTGGAATTTGGAAAATGGATGCACTAGTAGTTTCTAAAATGCTTTGTTAAAGGGATTATTGTATCCAATAGAAATTGGACAAGAATTAAGGTTTGATGAAAAGCAATTACTTTTATTTGTAATAAACCGGTTTTATATATAATTACGATAAGGCCATACTGCATGTATCCTCTCCACGCTTATAGAAGCGCCATGTCCATGAGTGTCGATGTTGAGGTAAAGGAAGCATAAGATAATTACTTTGGTAGTTATGGAACGTTTCCAAGTAGGACGAAGTCGGCCTCGTTGATAACTTAGATCAGTTGCATTGGCACTTCATGATTCATCTATAAGTGATGCCGCATCTCTTCTCCTATGTCTCGACTTCACACTTATATATTTATGGCATAATAGCTGAAGTAAGTATAAAACTTTTAATGACTTTTCTAGTCTTGTTACCGCTACTTATCAGGGTCGGCGACCCTATATGTTTGGTTTTTGGTGGCTAGAAAATTATTTATACTATCCTTTTAATAATCTAAATGTCGCCTTTAATTTCGACCTTATTTATATACGTACTTTGTGGTAGAGTAGCTGAAGTAAGTTAGGTATGTTTTTATAATGATTCCACTTGTATCGATGCCATCATTCATCAGTTTCGGCGATGTTATACTTGTTTTTTTTCCAAACAATAACCTTTATTTCAAAAAGGGTGGGTAACCTTTATTATATCTACGTCGTCGATGACATCCTCGACATAGAGTATTGATACTTAAAAGAACTTAAGTGATGCTTTGACAATAGATATATGTTGACATGGTTGTAACTCCTTCAGTTTCATATGATATTTCATTAAAGGAAAAAAGCCTAAAGCTCCATTGCCGACGTTCTTGTTGATGTGGACATAGATTTTTATCACTAAATTAAAAGTGACAAGCCTTATGTTTTGAGATTTTGAATTTATTTATGGGGATACCAATACATCTTAAATTATAAATTTTGACATTATCATAAGGGATACTAGTGAAGATTATTTTCTACATGCTACGTGTTTTAAGAAATTTGGCAGTATCATTGGGGATAACGATGTATTTTTCTAAATGAGTTCGACACCAATCAGTGGGGATACCAATGTACTTTTTTGAGATATTATAACTTTAAGAGTAGGGATACCAATAGACATAGGTTAAACATGTGGATAACATGATTAAATTATTAATTGATGGGTTCATAATCATCCGAGGAAAACTACGGGATGTGAGATGGACAATCCACACCATAATGGAGATGGAAAGTCTCTATGAGGTTAATAAAGGGTTCATTGAGATGTTTGATGGATAGTCCACATCAATATAAATTGAATGGAATATGTGTGATGGATAGTCCACATAATTTGAATAATGGAACCATATTTGATGGGTAGTCAATATGGTAGGGGATGGGTAATCCAATTAATAATTGCATGTGAGATGGATAGTCCACATAACTAAGAATATGTTTAAATAAGAGATGGGTAGGTCCCATAACTATAAGATGGGTACTCAGACTAAAAATAAGATGGATAGTCAGTTTAAACTGTAATGGGTAGTCATATGAAATTTTGATGGGTAATCTAATAAATTAGGATGGGTAATCAAGTATAGGTTGCATAACCATAAATGCTATTATTTTCTAACAATTGTGGTTGGAGGAGCACAATATATGGTTAATTAATTTTGTAACGGAAAACCCGTTCAGCTTAATGGCTTGGTTTCACTAGATATCTATTTGGTTTGAAATGGTAGGTTATTATTCACACTGAACTATTGCCTGACATAAAATTTTTGTTTTTGTCATTAAAACCTCGGGTACTCAATTAAGTAGGACAGGATTAAGTAATTTTAGGTTTCTTAGTAGGATGAATAAGATTTCGGCAACGTGCAGGAGGTAATCTAGCTATGTAGGAGTTTTATTCTAATCTGATGTGTTATTTAAGTTTGTCTATTTCGATATAATGACTAAATTGTATGATTTCCAAGTATTTGACTCTAATCTACCAAGGGGGGATCTTCATAAGTCGATCTTGAAGTATTTTTTATAGTTATATTTTTTTGAACATGTTATTACGAATAGGATTGCGTAATGAATATGAAATACCATTTGTGAAATAAAATGTGAAAATTTGTTATTAAACCGTGTTTGAAATTTTTTATATGCTTCTTATTATTGACATGATTAACATAGTTGCATTTTGTTGCTGAGAATTAATAACATGGAAGACTGCAGCATCCGTAGGGTTAATTTTGGGCATCGGTATGGGGGATACTACATGGTACAGTGCAGCGATAACAAGCAAGCGAGCTGCTCTCTTATGATTGGTTACGGTATTATTGAAGCCGTAGATCAGCTCAGGGCCTAGCTTCAAAATCTCCTTTGGAAGCTTCACTTGGTCATACACATATTTATATATGGCATTACGTTCTTATAGAATCCATGAAGACTTTCTTCATGATGTAGTTTGAGATCTACAACGAAACTATGAACATATCCTACTGTGGAAGACAACTCCTTTGAAATCGGCAGCAATGAAGATTATGTTGTGTATCGACTTTTCTTTAATGTGGAATATGGTCTTTTGCTCTACTTTGGCCTCTTGCACATATCGCTTCTGTGCTTTCTTACTTTTTCCTGCAAGATGTGGACCTCTATGGATCAAGGCTACGAGATTAAGGGGGTTTCCAATTAGGTTTGGTAACTAAAGGAAATGGAAAAAATGTTTGCTGGAGCAAGGTATTGCAATTTGTGGGATTCATGGTATTATATTGGTATTTAAAGGAAATAGAAACAAAGATTGCTGTAGCGGGGAATAGTTGGCCAGCCTTCTAGCGCCAAAAAAGTTAATGAAATTATTCATCTTAGAAACACCCAAGTATTATTAAGTAATCATAATGTTGAATGCTTTCATGATTATGTATCAAAAAATTAAGTAATATTAGTCTTACCTCTAGGAGGAGTAATTATATTTCTTTAATGCTTACACAATTGCGAAGCAGAATGTTTGAAATATTGACAATTAATTCGCTTAACTCAAGTCGAGTACAAAAATAAAACAAAATAGTAAAATGCTAAAAGCAATACTAAAGGACATAGAGAATTTACGTTGTTCATATGTTAAGGAATCATACATCCATGGGTAAAATGTCTATTTTTTCTCCATTGATTCTTAATATAAACAAAAAATGGCAGAGACTAAAATTTTTGATTTGTATGTCCAAAAAATAATAAAGTATAATTCTCCTTCTTTTTGCTATAGTGTACATAGAGATTTACAAAGATTTTTAAGACTATACTTCTGCGCTCTCGATTTCTACCTTTTGATTATGCCATGTGTTGACCATCCATCTTGCTTATTTGATATTCATGGATTGCTACCATGGTCCTCGGTGGAAATTTGTGATTTGAGCGGATGAATTCTGAACCTAGGAGGAAAATTTGAAATTGAAGTGAGAAAATCCAAATTTGAACAGATAAAGACCTTGTGATTCTTTAAAGCAACAAGCTTGTAGGCCGCATATGTGTGTGGATGAAGCCATAACAAGAAACTACCTCCTACTTTGGGAAGAACTATACCATTGTTAGCATTTCAAGACTTCACTTTAGTATACTAGAAGTCATGCCTCCTTTATGTCCGGGGTAATGACCGCATAGTATCAGTACTGCTCCAATACAGCCTAAGCTGTATTGCATTATTCAATTTGAAATATCAGCAAAGTATGGTGTTAGAGTTGAACTGTATGGCTTAGCTCTACTTCTATTTTGGAGAGTAGTTGTCTTGCATGACTTTGTTCTAAGCTGCTTTCATTGGTGTAGGATTGCACTTCCGCCTTATCTTTGAGCTGGGTTCAACGGTCTTGGGAATTACGTTGGAATTTTTTGGTTTGTCTTGAGATTCGGCTCTTGGTTGCAGAGCAGTCTTTCCCATTGCCTAATCCCTCAAGTATTCATGTTTATGAGTAGTATTTTTAGGATTGCTATGTTATTCTATCGCTTCAAGATGGCACTGCATTATTTATCAATTCAATATTAATGTAGGACTGCTGCACATCTTTTTTGCTTTAACATTAAATTAGGATGACGGCGCATCTTTATAGCCCTTTTGATACAATTGCACTAACACACCTACCACTTTAAATGATAATTCAACGTTGCGGCACATCGCTATATGCGTAAAGTCACTTGAGGGGTTGTGCCATAGCTCCATATTGTCAGTATTGCTTTTGGAGCAACGTTATAGTTTCTACATCTCATTATGACTTAAAGAATACTATGTAGTTCCAACTTTCTAAGTTTCACTTCTATGGAATTATGGCGCAGTCTTCATTTTTTGATACCTGGTAGCTATGTCGCAGTTCTATCTTCATCTTGTGGCCATCTCAGATTTTTGCCCTCATGTTATAGTGTTGAAGCTATGTTTAATGGGAGGGTGCAGTCTTTATGTTTTGCTGTCAACTCAAGATTTTAGTGCCATGCTGTCTGGATTTTGTTCTTGCTTCCTTCCTATATTTCAACTCCTATTGTGGGAGAAATTCTTCCAAGCTCGGTGGTTGTATTTATCTTAGTTTAACATTATTTGGAAAATATGGGTGTAACAGATATATTCCAAGTCTATCTTATTGCCACTAATTTCTCATGAGAGAAATTCCTTCTTCAAAAAGGTGGCATGTCTCAAAACAAGCACCTTTTGTTCCTTGGCATAATAGAAAATGTATCCATGAGAATTTCTAGTATACCTTATAAACTTGCATAAGATTGATCTTGCCTCAAATTTCTAAGGTTTACATTTTTAACGTAAGCCAGACAATCCCATACCTTAAGGTAACTGAGGTAGGGTTTCTTTTTAGTCCATAATTTTCATGGGCCTTAGGACTAAATTCAGTTGTTATCTAATTCAACATATATGTCGCGGTTTCTAGTACATATCCCCAAAAGGAAAGAGGCAACCCAATTTCACTCATAATCAATCAAACCATGTCTAATGGAGTTTGACTCATCCTTTCTAACACACTGTTGTGTTGAGGATTATAGGGAGGAGTGACTTGAGAGAGAGTCTCATTCTCTTTTAGGTAATCTTAGAGCTCATATTGAATGTACTCATCACGTCAATTAGATCAAACTATTTTAGTTTTCTTATTCATCTAGTTTTCAACGTCGTTCTTATATCCTATGAATTTATCATAGATCTCTAATTTCTATTTCATAAGAAACCATATCAAGATATATAAATTATCATTAATTGCAATGATGTAAGGAGCTCCACCTTTGGTAGTAAAGACATAGGACCACATACATCAATATGTACTAGTCCTAAGAGTTCTGTAATTCTTTCGTTGCTCCCAAAAATATGTGCTTTGAAATTTTCCTTTTAAACACAATGTATAAGAATCAAATTGTTCACAATCAAAGGACAAGAGAAACCCTTGGTCCTTAGCTTACTAAATCGTTTCTTATATATAGCCTAGTATACAATATCGTAGATAGCTGTCGTTTATTTTAAGTCATTATTTTCAACAACAATCACATGATTATGATTAAGTGTGTGTGTGTACATATATGCCATTATTCAAAGTATAAATAATAGCTTTATTATCATAACAAATATTCATCATATTGTGATTATAAGCAAAACTAATCTATTTTCCATCAAACAAGAAATATATATTATTCCACTAATAAATTTCGATATATAATAAGAATTATATAAAGTTAAATCATGTCCATTAGTAATCTTCACATGATAATATTGTGACTCCCCATATTTGAAGGGTCCTTAATATAAGAAATTATATTAATTAATAATAAAAAGAAATTACTAAAAAATAAATTCAGTCTCAAGAACTACGTATAGGAAATTTGGTTAATTAACCGTGAGACGCTCTAAAAGTCAATTGAATGGGCCAAGGATAGTTAGAGCAATTAAAATTGGCATTGTCAATGAAGATAGGAAAAATAAGTTTTCGAATGGAAAGGATTGGCGTTAGGGGAGATGCATTCGTTAGAATAGGCAACATAGGGTATTAGCCCAAGCCAAAATCACATGCCCATTTCCTTTAGCCATAACCCTCATTCCATTCCACTATGCTTCATTTCACAAAACAGATTCATAAAACAATCGTTAATGCTGACCACTATTTTAGCAAAAGGAAAAGGAAAGTTAAAGCTAGAAGATTCAAATTACCAACTTTAAATGAGAATGGAGATGAATCAAGGTTTTCATAATCAAAGATAAGTAAAATTTTCCCTAAAATCGTATCCTAACTCGTTTAGGCTTGGATAAGATTATGTACAAATGTTTTTGACGATTAAAAACATGTTTGAATGATTATATAGTGTTCGATTATGTCTGGAAATTTAAGCGAAGTAAATTTATTCATATTTTAGGGCAACATATGAATTAATCAAAGTTAAATCATTCAAAAATGAGTTATGATGCTCATAATGATGAAATAAGATGTTTTTTTAATTTCATAGTTTTTGGGATCAATTTAGAATTTATATGAATTTTCTAACTGAGAAAATGATTAAATTCGAGAATGACTAAAAGTAATAAAAATAATTATTTTGAGTTGAAATTCTAATATGAGGTAAAATAGAATAACTTTGATTTTTGATGAATTTTAGGATTTTTCCCATTAAATTTCAACTTTATATGAATTAATTGGCTAAGGAAAGAAGTTATTAATTAATAATAATTATTTAATAAATGGGGAACGTAATTGCCCAATTATGAAAAGTGATCTGCAAAGAAATAGACTAACCAATGAGAATTCGACACCAAGTGGGATTTTCTGTCACTACTTAATAAGACAATGAATCAATTTTCAACGTAATTACATAAATGCCATTTTTCAACTTTCAAAAGCTTGTAAGTATCAGCCCTAGGTCGCTATTTTAGTTATTAACATGCAATTGCACTCAACCTATGATGGCTTTGGAAAAGCCAATAAGTGAAAGCACTTTTGAGCTCAACACTCGTAAGTTATCAACTTGCGACAGCTAACATTTTTCAATGTTTAAAGACTTTTGGGAAGGGCCAATATGTGAAGGCTCTTGGGGAGAATCAACATGTATGGCTTTAAGGAAGAGTCAATATGCGATGGCTCTAGAGAAGAGTCCACGTTCGAAGGCTAGATGGAAGATCAAAGTGCAAACGCTTTGGGATGTCAACTAGTGATAGCTGCTTGGAGCTAACATGTGATGGATAAATGAGGGTGAACTAGTGAAGGCATAGAGAGGTCAATGTGCGATGGTTATGTAAAAGCTAATATGTGATAGCTAAGCTCAATATTCGAAGGCTATAGGATAGCCAATATGTAACAGTTAAGGTTAACTTGCGATAGCTTGGAAGTTTTATGTCTTTATGTAAAATCAGAAATACTTAGTACACTATGGAAGGCAATTTTCAAGTGTTAATGAACTAATTTATAGGGATGAAATAAAGGAGATATTTCATAAATTAAAATTATGGTAACTTATTTTTGATAGAGAAGCTAATAAATGATGGACATTATTTAACTAAAGCTAACGATGTTTAATCTAATTAAAGTGTATGGGACACTATAAATGAATTAAAATATTCGAACTATGATTGTAAAGACATACCGGCTCATGAAGTTGCTACATAGCATGATGCCTTGATTATTACTCTAAAGTCAATTGGTATATGAAAGGGCGCCAAGATAGGGTTCATTCCTAAATGATTTATAAACCTTAAAGAGGAGTTATGGCAAGGTGTTATTGCATGGTACCAAAACATCAGGATGGTGTTATAACTAAAACAAATAAATCAGCAATGTGAACAATAGTCATTGGGGACTAAGAAGGGCTATTGATTTTTAATAAGGTTTCTTATTAGAATGTATCCAGGATGCTTACATTCAACCTTTTAGGAGAGTCAGGGTGGCACCAATGAGTGGTATTTTCATTAAGTGACATTGTTCTTAAATAAGTATAGACATGCCTAGGGAGGTAATCACCAAACAAGTTAATGACGACTTAATGATAAACACCTAAAACAAGAATTTAGGTGATATTTGAACAGACAATGGATGATTATATGACTTGGTCCATAGTCGGGTGTTAATTATAGGGTATACTTAATTTGGATTGAAAACTTAAATATAACATGGTTCATAGTTGAATAAAAAAAATGTAGGGTACACTTAAGGACTGAATGTGTTGCATATTGTAGCTCTTGATGATTATGCTTGCTTCTATGACATGATGTATATAACTTTAATGATGAAGTGGGGGGAAAACCTGTTCTGTGCTAGCGACGTGGTTTCATTATGGACGCTTAGGGTAAAGGTTTTACTCATACTAAGCTTTATGTCTGATCCGTGTCTTTATTATTTCCCATAAACTCATGGGTTATTCGAGTAGGCTGAGTTTGTGGATTGGACAAGTATCATTCAGGAGGGAGAATAAAATTTTTGAAGAAGAAGTAGGAGGATAATCTAAAAAATAAAGTATTTTGAAATTCCACCGTGTACAAATAGAAATTATAATTGGTTATGTGCCATGTTAGTATCTTTATGTATCAGACACGACACTGTTCTATTTTCTTATTGTATGTACCACTGCATGGGAACAAAATGTGTTAAAAATAATGTAATGAACTATATAATTCAAATTATGTAATGGAAAGTATTTAGCTGCTTTGTTTTCTTAGCATCGTGCAAATAATACGAAACTCACTCTGTCGCTTGAAAATGATTTTGATGATGACTACAGCACCATCGGTGTCCATTTTTGGGTCTCAATGTAGGGGATATTACGTGTATTAGCGCTTAAGTTAAGGGAAAACCTAAGTAAAATAGGGCTAAGTAGAAACTAACTAGTGGAAAATGAACACCTTGGGGAGGGTATATACTATATGTAACGTACTTGTATTTTGATATAGAGATATAACATGATATATCTACCTCTCTACGATTGATATCACTCTCTTTATTTCCGTTTCTTATGAATCCTTGCTAATGAAGAAAGCAAGAATAGACCTATGTAATCAACGTTTAACCGTAGGATAGTAGATGTGCTGACAATATGTAGACTAATGGCCTAGGAGGGGAGACAAACTCGGAAGTTTATACTGAAGGCGATGCATAAGTGCTTGTCCCGCTGAAGCAGGAACGGATATGAATGTTTTGTTACGCCAATATATGATGGAGATGATAAGGCAGAAGTAGTTGGATGGAGTTGTTGAGCTAAGTCAGGAGGTGGCCAGAGAAGCAAACATTTCTTAGATGAATAGGGATTCAAGAGTTATGGAAGAAAGGAATTCACAAGGAAGAATCTGCCTTAGAATTATTGAACTAGTTGAAAATACATGAATGTATCTTTGGAGATTTGGGATATGATAATGCTAAGAAAAGGAGGTTGGCTTTTCGTAGACTTTAGGAGGATGTGTTGGACTGGTAGGAGGCTATGATTGCTGAAGTCCCAAAGTAGGAGATAACTTGGAAGCAGTTTAAAAAGTGATTCGAGCTCAGTTTATTTCTGAATCTCAAAAGAGTGCTCCATATAGGGAGTTCCTTAACTTGAAGCAAGGAGAGATCATTTTAATAGAGTACATCAAGCATGTTAATGCTTTGTCAAAGTATAGAAAGGAGCATATCAAAACTTCGCTGAAGAAGAATGAGATACTCATTGAAGGTCTGAGGAAAGGGCTAAATCACAAGGTGATGGCTCACCCATTGGCTCCTTTTCATATAGTGGTGGAAATTGCTAGAACGTATAATAACTTGTCTCAGGAAGAGAAGAAGGCTAATGTTAGACCCAAGGGTAGGAATAAGAAGAGATTCAATCCATATCAAAAGGTGGAAAGAAATAGAAAGGAGGAAAGGCTTCAAGAGGAGGAGCTCAAGGCTAAATGTGGCAGATGTCACTTGTTTTAACTATGGCCAGAAGGGGCACTAATCCACTAAGTGTGTCCAGCTGGAGAACAAGGACAAAGCCAAGTGCTTTATCTATAATAGGATTAGCCACAAGAAAGGGGATTGAATAGAAGCAAGGCAAGCTAAGATATATGCTTTTGTGGGACCTTCATTAGGTTCGATCGCCGAGGAGAAACAAAAGGGTGTGCTAGGAGGTATGATTTTTCTTTCCAGTATATTAGTTAGAGTTCCATTGACATTGGTGCCACTCACTCTTTCGTTTTGAGAGATTTTGTTGATAGGTTAGAATTAGACACTACCCATCTGCTTACCTCCTTATATTTGGCTAATCCAATAATGGGTATACCACTCTCGGACTAAGGTGCACTGACCTTGAGTTTCATTTTTGTGGACACTTGTTTGTTTATGATCCATATGTGTTTCACTTCTAGGGTTTGGGGTAATTTTGGGTATTGACTGGTTATCATGTAATGACACTAGGATTTATTGTGTGGATAGGCTTATCGCTATATGGAATCCCAGAGGAGGAGAAAGGGTTATGACAGTGGTGGACAAAATGAAGAAGTCGGAATGGATGTTATGTGCTATAGAAGATCAAGAAGATGAGATCAATAGAGTGTATGTAATCCAAGAGTTTGAAGACATTTTTTAACTTGTAATAAGATTACTGCCAAGAAGTGCACTTGAATTCTGAATAGACTTGATGCAAGGGGTGCAACCTCATAGTAGACTACCTAATAAAATGCTTCCAAAGGAGATAGAGGAATTAAAGAAGCACCTAAGGGAACATAAGGATAAATTTGTAATGCGTTTCCATCAGTTGGTGATAGCGGAGTATAGTATTCCATTGACCGTGTTCCAAATAATGTATGGTTCATGTGAATGGTTAGCGATGCCTTTTGGACTAACCAATGCCCATGCATTCTTCGTTGATCTTATGAACCGAATCTTTCACGATCGAATGGATAAATTGGTATTGGTCTTCATTGATGACATCTTGATATTTCTAAGTATGAGAGAGACCGTGAAGTCCATCATAGGTTGGTGTGGAGACATTGATATAACACTAGTTGAAAGTGAAGTATTTGAAGTGCCACTTTTGGTAATGGGAGGTGAAGTTTCTTGGGAATGTTTGTTTCATAGAATGGATTAGTTATGGATCCATTGACGTTAAAGACTATTGATGTTTAGAAGAGGCTATAGTAATTCACGGGGATGAGAAGTTTCTTGGGTTTGGCTAGTTACTGCAGTAGATTCATCAAGGATTTCTCATGTATAGCAACACCCTTGACTAAGTTGACTAAGAAGAATGAGAAGTTCGTGTGGCCTAAAAGGTGTAAAGGGTCATTCCTAGAGTTGAAGAAGTTATTGATGAATTCTCCTATGCTGAATGTGCTTGAAGAGAACCAAGATAGTGTAGGAAGCATCATAATGGAGTGTTAGCTATGATTGAAGAATGGAAGATGTTAGAAATGTTAGCCTCTTGCGAAGTACATTATATGTAGAATACGGGATCAAGTAATGATCCGAGCATGTTAGCAAGTTTGGAGGTACGTCCAACACTTATGGATAGAATTGTTGTAAGGCAAAGAGAGGACACACTAATTTTTGAAAGAATTAGGTGATTAGAGATTGGGGCAGATGTTGAGGATCTAAAAGGATTCGAGGTATATTGGAAATGATGGCTCAGAAAGAAAGAAATACTATGTGTTCCATATGTAGGAAACTTAAGGAAAAATTCTTAGAAGAAAGTCATGATTCTAAGTTTACCGTTCATCCCAAGGGCATGAAGATGTACCGTGACATGAAGAGTGTATTTTTTTGAGAAGGGATTAAAAGGGATATCGATGAATATGTGAAGAGATGTTTTACTTGTTAGCAAGTGAAGGTAAGCATCATAAGCGTAGTAGTTTGCTTTAACCTTTAGAAGTACCAACTTGGAAGTGGGATGTTAATGCCTATGGATTTAATTAATGGATTGCCTGGGTCGAGGATGGAAAATGATATAATTTAGGTGATATTTGATAGATTGACTAAGAGTGCCTGTGACATCCCCATAAAGTTGAAAAGGATGACAACTAGCTTAGAAAAGTTATATATGAAGAATGTAGTGAGACTACATAGGATACCGAGTAGATCATTATCAATAAGGACCCATTATTCACTAATGAGTTATGGAAATGTTTGTAGAGTGCATGGGTATAGAGTAGAACTTGAGCATGACTTACCACCCACAGGCTCATGGTTAAAATAAGAGGGTGAACCATGTGCTTATGAAATTACTGGAAGCATGTGTTTTGGATTTTTGGGGATCATGGGACTATCACTTGCATCTGGTAGAGTTCGCTTACAATAATAGCTATTAGAGAGTATCAAGATGGCGTTGTTTCAGATGTTGCACTATAGGCCGTGCAAGATAGCCATTTTTTGGTTGGACATAGTGGATAGACTAGTGTCCGGGCCAAATTTGGTAAGGGATGCTACTGAGAAGGTAGAGGTTATTTGTTCCAGGATGAGGGTAGCGCAATCAAAGCAGAAGAGTTATGTCGACAAGCAAAGGAAAGAGCATTAGTTCGTATGAAGCAATTATGTGTACGTAAAGGTTTCTCTGATGTGAGGAGTTGTGCACTTTGAAAAGGCGGGGAAGTTGGAACCTAGATATGTAGAGACATTTTTGGTGATTGAGAGAATTGATAAACTTACATATCGAGTAGACTTACCCAGCAGTTTGGTGGGTATGCATAATGTTTTTCACCCATCACATTTGAGGAAATGTGTGCGGGAACTAGTTCGGTTTTGGAGCCTAGGGCGATAGAGGTCTTATATGTGGAGCCAAATTTGACATTTGTCAAATGATGGAAAGGGGTAGTAAGTCGTGATATGATGTTAAGGAATAAAGTTATCAGACTTGTTCACATCCAGTGGAGTGATGACAAAGAAGATTGTACCTAGGAGGCAAAGGATAGGATTAGGAATATCTATCCGAAGTTGTTTTAGACGTTATATATACACACATATATAGCAAGGTGCTTTGTTTTTCTATTGTATGGACCAATATGGAACTAGTATATTCATATATGATATGATTGTGTATTAGTAGTTGCGTTGATAAATTTTGGCCGATGATTGATGATTTACATTAGTAGGATACTAGTGTGATCCTTTATACTTATATAAAGCTATATGATAATGACTTTACACTTTTAGGGTGTTGGTGTAAATTTTGTTTTATCTGGTCGAAAGTTTAGGGATGAAACTTTAATAAGAAGGGGAAACTGTAACACCCATTGTAACAACCCGAGTTCCAATGGTCCATATTTTTCGCCAAAATGCTAAAAACCAATCTCATTGAAGCTCAAGTTGGATATCTAGTATCCTACAAATAGGCAAAGACAAATATATTAGAGCTCGATGATATATCTCATAGCAGAATTGACAAAAATATGATAGTAAGTAAATACTCACCAAAATGATAACACTTTCTAAGCAAGTGTCATGAAGCTGAGAAGTCTCTGCCATCTACTTAACCCGTAGGATGTTATGAGGAGAGGATCAGAACAAAAGTTTTGGCAAACGAATAAATTATATACTTCTAGGCTTAATCCTCCATATATCGTTTTATTACCATTTACTCTTATATTAGGTTCATTAGGTTACAATATTCTCGCCTCTATTCGTGAACCGTGCCCATCCATTCCATAGTAGATTAAAACCTAATTACTAATATATGCGCATATGTAGCTATATACCCAATGCCCATATTGGTCCTAGGTGCCATCCATGGTACCTTTCGTATCCTCCTCGAAAAGGGCTCCATCTTCTTGCTTCGAGAGCGTTTTGTAACTACACCTATAAAGGACTGCTTCGTAAGGCCTACAATATAGATGCTCCCTTGTCCTGCTCCGTAGCTACATCTATAAAGGACTACTTCATAAGGCCTACAATACATATACTCCATCGTCTTACTCCGTGAGCGTTCCGTAGCTACATCTGTAAAGGACTGCTTCTTAAGGCCTACAATACAAACGCTCCACTACTTACTATGAAAATGTAAATCGCATTCGCACTAGTCTATGCATGTGCTCGGACATCCATAATATACCACCCAATGCATACATTGAGGTCTACGTAATCATTCTGTCTACTGTCTGAATCCCGCCAACAAGGTCTACCTTGTACGGAATTCAATCGAGGATTTTCTACACCTATAAAGGATTGCTTCGTTAGGCCTACAATACAGATATTCTAGTTGGTCTGTCTCTTTTTCATCGTGGCTATGGCCCAACGCAGCCACCCCTCAACCAATCGAAAGACTTCTAAAGTTTTAAGTGGTCGTGTCCTACTGTAAACAATCTAACATATAAATTGTGGTGCCCCTCATTTAATGTCTCGATAGCGAAAGAATCATTGGCCTGTTGGTTTAACTTAGTCTTTCCTGAAATCGCTCTTGGTCTTGATGCTAGCAGATATCCGCATGTGACTATCCTTAAACTTACTTGCAAGTACTGGATATACGAATACCCTACTCTGAGTACCAAGCCCTTCTAACTACCTACAAGGGTCTACTTCATTAGGTCTACAATGCAAATGCAGTCAAGTCATACTCTCTTGATGGAACACCTACAAACCTGCCTTCGGGGGTGAAGCTTTGTTAGGCCTACCCAGAGGGCCATTCTAGAGTATCCTCACATCCCGTTGAAGTCTCGTACTTCCTTAAAGCCTAAGAATACTAAGTTGGACGTGATTCTCCATTTCTGAAATTTGTGATGTACTGCTTCGTTAGACGCTTCATCCTTTGGGCTGCTCCAACCGCATCTCAATTATTTTATTAGACCCTAAGTCTAAACTTTTAATTTGCGTTTAGTTTACATTCCTATTTTATTGGCTACTTATTTACCCTAATTAGCATATTCTAACCCTCATCTCACCTCTATCTATTGTGAGATTTCCATTTCTTTAATAGGGAATGCAGTTGATATAAGCCACATTCATTATCTTGCTTATTTAACTTAATATAAGTTCATTAAAATAAGCCTTTTTTATCATTCCTGCTTTATTTTCTTATTGACTTAATATAAATTATTTAAATAAGCTTTTACTATTGTTATTGCTCATTAATTTATTCAAAGTCTCAAAATAAGCTTTTCCGTTCTTATTACTTAATTATAAATTATGTTATAATTCTACCTATAATTGTCATTTTTTCTTCTTTCATAGTCTGTGCATAATTCCATCATTTCTTTTCTGTTCTAATCTGCGTTCTTTTATTATGATATAGAATATTCTTTTATTCTCTTATATTATATAATTCTCTGATCATAATAATTATCTTGTTAAATAGTCTATGTGAATGCAGACCTAGGTTCATTATCGTCTACAGTTTCAAGTTCTTATCTAATAATTTATTTGATTCATGTCATACTTTACTTTGTTATCTTTTATTCTAGGAAGTAATTATATTTTATTTGGTTGGTTATGAAAACCATATTTATAAATCCATTTCCATATTTTAATAATAAATAATACTATGTACAATAAATAACCCTTTTAAATTTATTTGGAAATCTAACGCTCCTCCTAAATCTAAAATTCATGTGTGATTAATACTGCATGGAAAACTAAATACAATAGAATTTTTAAAGAGAAAAAACATTCAAAATGATAATAAATGTTATTTTTGTGATCTACGTCTTGAAGATATTAAACATATGAACTATGATTGCATGGATTCTTATTATATTCTAAATAATATTCTTAAAATTTTTAACTTTAACATAATAACTAAAATTTTGGATTGCGACTTCTACTGGAATAATTTTAGATTTGGCTTTAACAAGAATATTAGATTCTTACTAGACACTTTATTCATTATTATTTGTTGGTATATTAAATGAAATCAAAGGTTTTTTTTAATAATAATAATAGTTATTTTAACAAACTGATTTTTACAATTTCTTCGTTGTGTTTTAATTGGATTTCTAATCCCAATAAATTAGCTAAAAATAACCTATTTAAAGGGTATCCTAAAAAGGTTAGTTATAATATTAACTTATTTAAACACAATAATAATATATTGAACATCAACAATAGCAGTACTAATATTTTTTCAAATTTATATGATAATTTCACTATTAATCATAACTTACTTATGATCAAAGGTTCATAAGAATTTTTTTAAAGATTTGTTTCAATTATTTTACTAGTCATTGTTGACATTAGTTTGTAAGTAATTTAATTCTTTAGTATTTGTCCAGTTAGTCTTATTTAGGTTTTTATTTCCTACCTCATTAATACATATATATGTATATAAATTATATAAATATACATATATATGTATCATTCTAACTTTTTTCTTAGTCATCCTTTAGGCATAGGTATGGGTGATAAGGTGTCAAGTTCACTTTGTAAGTACTCTTGTCTTCAGATTGCAGGATTTCAGACTGTAGAGAGGTCATCAAAGCAGAGTTTTCCTCTCAGGATCACTAGCAGTTCCATCAAAAGTACAGGACACTTTCATCTCCATTTTGGCGAGCTACTTTTAGGAGGATCTACTCTTTTGCTTGGCACTTCTTCCTTTTGTACAGAGTCTTCAGAGCGAATTTTCCATTCAGCATTATATTCTGTTCCACTTCAGAGTAGTTGCTTTTCCATTCCTTCCGAACCAGATGCATGGAGCTTCCTTCTTAGTTTGTGAAGACATCCAATAATATTGGCTTTTCTTTAGTTTTTTAGGTACTTCTAGCACCT
Organism: Allium cepa; assembly: GCA_030765085.1. Lineage (NCBI taxonomy): Eukaryota > Viridiplantae > Streptophyta > Magnoliopsida > Asparagales > Amaryllidaceae > Allium > Allium cepa. The sequence continues at coordinate 381,868,677 of CM060932.1, forward strand.
TAATATTGGATGTTAGCCATGCCGGAGCTTGATATCGGGGTGTGATGGGTGGTGGCCTTGCCGGAACTCATCTCAGGGGAACCAGAGCTTTTTTGATACTTTTATCTAATTTTATTACCTGCCAGGTATGTTGGAAGCGCTTTATTTTTGTGATATATATAGTTGTATGTGTGCTCTCCTCTATTTATAGAGAATCACACTTTTTTCTCAAAAAATATTAAACAATACTATAAACAATAATCCGTAACTGCTAGATATTTCTTTTATTATTTTGAAATGGTGTATAAAATAGTGGTTTCTTTATTTCACACTAATTCTCTTTTTCTTTATTTTATTCTAGAACTATGTTCATTGTTGTCTTTTAAATATTAAATTATAGAAATGTATCCTATTTTCTAAACTAACAAATTAACCTTTTATTTACTTCCAAATCCAGTTATTAGATTAATTAACTTTTCTCATTTTAACATAATTTATTACAGTAATTCCATTCCTCAAATTTTTATTACTTTATATTTTATTTCCTTCATTTCAATATTCTTAATTATTTAATCCATATTCACGTTTAATCTATTCTAATGCATACATGAAGAAAGAGGAGAAAATAGAACAAGAATGGTTCTTGCATAGAAATCCAAAACGTAGAAAATAAATACTAATATTGTAAATTCCTTATAGTGAAACATAAAATAATTAATAGGATTACTTATTGAATAAAATTATCTAAACAGGAATTTAATGATAATATACCTTAAACTTAAAAAAATATATAAATATATTCACTCACATTGCTAGCTTTCCAAATCTCCCTGTTTTTATTTCAGATCTATCCCGAACAGCTATATTCACTTCTCTTGTAATCCCTATTTGAAATTATAAATGATATATTTACAGATTTATAATATTTGAAAGAGAAAAGGAAGAGATTTTGGATTAGGAATAACAAAACTCAGATATATGGTTTTACCATTTACACAGCCTTCTGATTTGAACCAATTCTTAATTCCCTAATTAATTCGGTTCTCTTTCTATTTAGATCGAAATTCGTGTGAACTAGATCTAAAGTTTTGTTATTAAGAAAGTGTAGAAGAGATAGAAAAATGGTAGAGTTTCCGTAGGCAAGAGAAAAATAATGAGAATAAAAATGATGCTCTGCACCTATATTTATAATGGTTCAAATTAATGCTACCCATTAGATATAAAACCCAATAATCTAAAGCGTACACTCAATCTATGGACATTAAATTAATATTTTTTCTTTTGCGTTTGTTTTTATTTCAAATTGATTCTCTAACAATCTTTTCATTAATCACTTTCCCCTTCTCCCTTGTAATCTATGGAAACATATATTTTTAAATATGACTTTTCTTTTAAATAAGATTCCCCTATTAATCATCCAATTAATAGATTTCATATATACCTAGAATTTATTTATTATCCAATTAATCCTTGCCTGCACTATGATTTCTTACTAAATTAAATGCCAATGAACACCATATTAATTCGTTACATATATGCATATTAATATTTTTATTCCCATAATTATTGCATGCATATATTCTACAGTTGAATTTTGAATCACAATCGTCTACATGTTTATTAATTGATAATTAATTACTTGCATAAATTACTCTTCCTCCATTTTATTCTCTTGCACTGACATATATGTTTCTAATCATATCAACTAGTTGCTACAATATATGTTCCCTTTCTTGTCCGTTCCTGTCAATTAATCACCTCTACTAACTAACTGAATATTAATTTCCCTTTTAAACAAACACCGTCAATTAATCTTCCATATTAATTGATTTTATATAATTTCTCTCTCTAATTTATTTGTTACACAAATATATATATGTATTCTAAATAATATTAATTAGTTGCCCATTTATAAACATTTCTTTGTTTTAAAACTTCAAACGTATATAACTTAATTAAATTATTTGCATATATATAATTTTAGTTTAACGCGAGGCGTGACATCCATATTTTGGAGGATCCTTAATGTGGGAAATTAAATTAATTAACAATGAAGAGAATTTATTAAAAGGTAAATTTATTAGCAAGAATAGATTATGAGACACTTTAAAGTTGAATGAATGGACTAAGGGTAGTTAGAGAAATTAAAGTTGGCCTTGTTAATGAAGATAAGAAAAATAAGCTTTAAAATGGGAAGGATTGTTGTTAGGGAAGTTGCATTAGTGAGATTAAGCCACATGCGATATTAGACCAAGCCAAAATCACAAGTGTATTTCTTTTAGCCCTAACCCCTTATTCCATTCCACTTCACTTCATTTCAAAAATAATTTCCTTAAACTCTGGCGAGGATCGACCACCATTTTAGCAAAAGGAAAAGGGAAGTAAAAGCTAGAAGATTCAAGCTATCAACTTTAAAGAAGAAATGAGATAAATAAAGGTTTTCATAATCAAAGATGAGTAAGATTTCCCAAAAAAACCCATCATAACTCGTTTGGGCTCGGATTTGATTATGTATGAATGTATTTTACGATTAAAAACATGTTTAAATCATTATACCTTGTTTGGTTATGTTTAGAAATTTAAATGAAATAAATCTATTATTGTTTTTAGATAAAATTTAAATTAATCAAATTTAAATGATTCAAAAATGAGTTATGATGCTTATAATGATGAAATTAAAATAAGTTTTTAACGTTATAGTTTTTTGTATCAATTTAGAATTTATATAAATTCTCTCAGTCTATTTAGTTAAATTTAGGAAAAACAATCATTAAAATAAATAATTATGATATGAGGTAAAACATGATAAATTTAAATTTTGGTGAATTTTGGGATTTTTTCCATTAAAATTTAATTATATACAAATTATCAGTTAAGGAAGAAGTGATTAACGAATAATTAATAAATGAGCAATGTAGTCACCCAATTTCGAAAAGTGAACTGTAAAGAAATAGATTAGCCAATGAGAATTCGATAACATATTGGATTTGTGTGAAATAACTATTTAGCAAGGTGGTGAATAAATTTTCAATGTAATTCGTAAATGCCGTATTTCAACTTTCAAAACCTGTAAGTATCAACCCTCGATATCTATTTTAATTAACAACATGTGATAGCACTTAAGTTGTCAAACTGCAATGGCTTTGAAAAAGTAAAGATGCGAAAGCTTTTTTGAGCTCAACATTGGAAAGCTGTTATGTTGCGATAACTAACATTCTTCAACGTGCGAAGGCTCTTGGAAAGAGTCGACATTCGGAGGCTTGATGGAAATATCAAGCTGCAAAGGTTTAAAGAAGTCAACTAGTGATAGTAACTTAGAGTTAAAATACAATGGCCAGATGAGGGTAAACTAGCAAAGGCCTAGGGGAGTCGGCATGCGATGGCTCTGAGATCTATGCATTTAAATCATTGCTAGATCATCGCTATAGTGCATAGCGCCCTTCAACCGCTATGCTTTTCCAATTTAGCACTAATGAACAATAGATTCACTTTAAGTCGCGTTATTTTTTGCTACACCGGCTAAACCAAGGTTTTTTAGCATTCACTTTAGCAAAATTAATATAAAATGGTTGGTTTGACTAGTTTTCTTTTAAAACCAAATTAAAAAATTATGGTAAGGGCTTAATGTTAAGGCATAAGTGCTCAATATAAGTTATAAAACTATTGCAGTCAACAAAGTTGGACTGTATAAATCATGATATTCTTCTACTTTTAATAAAAATTAATGAATTTTTATTTTTTCTATACAAATGATGTGAGAATGAGAATGAATTAAATTTAAATATTTAATTTTATATAAATGAAGCTTTTCCAAACTTTTCTATTTTCCATTATATCACCGCTATATCTTTTTGCACCCTTACCGCTATAAAACGGCTAAACGCTTTAACTTCAAAGTATGAGATAGCATATAAACAGTGGCTAGTCTCAACATTCGAAGTCTATGGGATAACCAATATGCAACAACTAAGGTCAACGTGTAACAGCTTGAGAAGCTATATTTTTCTAAGTAAAATAAGAAATATTTACTACACCATGAAAGACGTTTTCCAAATGTTAATGAACTATTTCATAGGGTTGAAATAAAGGAGGAATTTTATAAATTAAAATTATGTTAAATTATTTTTGAAATGGAAGAAAAGATTAGAGAAGTTAATAAATAATAGAGCACCATTTGACCAAAGAAAAAAATGTTTTATCTAGAGAAGTGTGGGATACACTATAAACGAATGAAAGAAAGTGGTTGAACCATAACAGTAAAGTTATACCAAGTCATGGAGTTGCTGGATGGCATGGTGCCTTGATTATTGTCTAAATTTAAACGGTATATGGTAAGGTGCCACGGTTCAATCTTAAAGTATTTATAAACTCTAAAGGAGGATCATGGCAAGGTGTTATGGTAGGATGTCAAAACATCAAGATGGTGTTATAACTAAAATAATTAAATCGACAATGTGAACGATAGCGGTTCAGGGACTAAGAGGGGCTATTAACACTTAGTAAGGATGCTTACTAAAATCCATTCAAGGTGCACATTCAACCTTTTAGGAGAGTTAGGGTGGCTCTAGTAAAGGTGGCTCCCATTGGTGGCATAGGTGCTCATTTCATCAGATAAAATTGTTCGAGCAAAAGATAAAATTATTGACAAACAGGCCTAGGAGGGCAATCGCTAAATAAGTGAACGATAACTTAATGATGAACACCTAAAATAAGATATTAGTTATGTTTGAATAGATTATGGATGGTTGTATGATTTGGTTCGTAATTAGGTGCTATGCATAGGGTATACTTAATTGTAATTGAAAACCTAAATATGACATTGTTCATATTTGAATGAAAAGTGCAGGGTACATTTATGGGTTGAATGTGATGCACATGGTTGTTTTAATGATTATGCTTGTTTCTATGACACATTGTATATTGCTATGATGATTAAATGAGGAAAAAACCCGTTATAGGGCCATGGTAGACACTTGTGGTAAAGCTTTTAGTCATACCAGGCTTTGTGTATGATCCGTGTCTTTTTATTTTTCATAAACTCATGGGTACTCATTTGAATAAGCCGAGTTTATGAATTAGACAGATATTGTTTGGAAGGGAGAATAAAGATTTAGAAGATTAAGAAGGAAGTTTATCTGGAGAATAAAGGTATTTTGAATATTTCGCCGTGTAAGACTAGAAACTATAACTGTTATATGTCATGTTGGCATCTTCATATATCTGACATGACACTGCTCTATTTTCTTTTTGTATTTACCCCTGTGTGGGAATGAAATGGGTTAAAGATAATGTAATGAATTACATAAATCAAATTGATGTAAAGGAAAAGTTATCGAGCTGCTCTGTTTACTTAGCACTATGTAAAATAATATCGAACTCACTTTGTCGCTTGAAAATAATTCTAATGACGACTGTAGCATCATCGATACCCATTTTTGGATCTTAAAGTAAGGGATGTTACAAATCTCTTATAGCGACGACAACTATAGCAGCTCCATTTTCAACTTGGAATTTCATGCTTCCTTTTGCTATGTTCCGCATGTTCCTAAGTCCCTATAATGAATTATTGATATAAGCTCCAAATCTACTATCTAAACTCAAGAAGAAGCACTTATAGGTAAACAAATTTCAATAAGGAAAATATCTTTAAGGACAAAATTATATTCCTTCCCCTTGAGTGTCTTCAGTGTTCATAGAGAAAAAGTTGCAAGCACTGCACTCAGTTCTTTTGTGAATGTACTCTCGATCGTTTTTAACATATTAAAAAAATTCACAACAGTACATTAGTGAATTCATATTGAAATACAATATGAATATATTAAACTTCAAAGTTAATGATCCACGAATCAAATCGATACATAGCTTAATGTCAAGTGTTGTTCCTAATGTTGCTGATCCCTTTGTGCACCAAATCATATTGGGTATGTGATCTCGGGTGGGGAGTATCCTTGCCCATCTTTGCATGGAGCAATTTCCATGAGATCTCTTACCTTGTGGTACGAAACTTCTCACTATAAAACTTAGGTGTTGGTATATGGATCGAATAACCATATTCTTATGCTTCCTTTGGAGCTAGATGCACAATATCAATAATATGTAACCAAGATCAAGTACATAATCTAACGATCATGACCCATAGAACTTTATTTCTTCAACTATGGCATCTTTATTGGGTTCATCCATTGGCTCATTGGCGACCACATACTAGAATTTTTTATAGTTGAGTGCAATTTTTACATTCCTTGATCACTATTTATAGTTTATGTTAGTTAGTTCATTCTTCTATAAAAATAAATTCATGATTGCCATTTAATCAAGGAAAATTCATTATAATAAATTAGACAACATTATATATGTTCTTATATTATTAGATTAGTTTATTATATTTATCAAACAAGGCTCCTAATAAATTCTGCATCTCACAAAAACCATCAAAGAGATGTAGAATTTCATAATCTTCAGTGGGTATTAGGACCCATTTATCTTGTTATTAAAACTTTGAGGGTGCTTAAGAAATTGTATCCCGCATTAAAGGTAAGTAAAAGTTTACTAATATATCTCATAAATGATTCACAACCATATTTATTTTACAATGTAAGCTGGTTTTATAGTGAACCGTCCACTTTTATAAAAGATTAAAATATGTGTGAGGATAATAGACCTCAATAGATATGCATTACAACAAACATTTACATTGCTTAAGGACTAACTATACACTAATACAAGCACTTTGATGAAAGACAATCATGTTTCACACACTATTACATAGAAAAGCACATAAGATACAGAAAATGAATCAATAAAATTCCTTAAAGGACCAACTTTCATCAATAATCCCTTTTGGCATTCACAGAGAATGAATTCCATAACATTCCAAATTTTCCGCACAAGATAGAAACAAAAACTTCATTCATAATCATGCATTTCCTTTTCAGCAAACATCATTTATCTAACGAGATTCGATGTAAGCCACCATCATCAACCATGTCAATTAAAGCATGAAATTTGACCTTAAGGAAAACACACATTTGCTATGACAAGGCAATTTGAAACACCCCACACCCTTAGTATTCCCAAAAAGGGCACACCAACGGATGTGGTGCGTTATAGGTATAGCAAAAGCATCATAGAGACTAAGATTCACAAGACAATTAAGTAAAAGCAACGGAAAACATTTAAGCAGCAACTCATTATTTAGATTTAAACTTCATAAAATAAATCATAAAAGTAGAATATGTCTTAAATCAAATACTCATGTCTTACGAAAAATACATCTCAGTCTCAGAATCAGAGTACAAAATAATAACAATCTTCCCTCTTATATGTGTCGGTACATCAAACACCAAATGAAAAGAAGAAGAATACATGAAAAACTCTGGGAATATATCTTTAAGCAATCGAAATCTACTATCCTTGACTCTGCTGGCCTATGGGGAAAAAGAGGAAAAAGGGGAAATAGAGGAGTGGGTCAGACAATAAGTATGGTGAGTAAAAGTAATTACTAGCATTTCTAAGCAAGATAAGAATAATATACTAAGCAACAATTCTAGTTTAAAAGGAAATAAAGGAAAGATAAAACTTGCATAGAGTAGTATTTAACTGTTTGCTTAGATTATTTCTTTTGATTGTTTCGATTGTGTGCGCCAGTCTTAAACTACTTCGATTAGGCTGAAATCCTAATTCTACCCTTTGATCAGCCTATTCTACATTTGTTGTGCCATTGTGAGCTAATCCAATCCTATTAGTCCAATAACAAAAGGACACCACCAACGCATAGGACGTAGTAGTGAATTATTTAACCTAGCGAATTATTTACCCTAATCGATGCCGCACGCTAACTGTCGCCCCCTATTAGACCCTTTATTTATCCTAATCAGCATAAGCATGCCTAGCCTCACTTAACCGTTGTGAGACAATCAGTCTTAGTCCTCAAAGGGGATGCTGCCCAGCATCACCTAATTGTGTCGAGACCATCAGTCCTAGACCTGAAAGGGAATACTTCCGGTACTGGTCCAAAAATACAATCTTCTAGTTTTGCGTCCCTTGCCCAAATCCCTAGGTTTGAGCCTCTATCTATTAGCCACTTATTTACCCTAATCAACATAAGCATGTCCCATCCTCACTTACTATTATGAGACCATCATTCCTAAATCTGAAAGGGAATACTACCGGTACGGACCACAACTTGTATATTTTCTCACTAACTTAATTCAAGATCTAAGCTTTAAAATAAGCCTCTTTTTATATTTTCCTTTTTAATTATAACCATTTGTAATAATTATGCTTGCAAATACTTTAAATTTTCCTATTTCAGTCCATCTCTATTTTTATTTCAGTTCTTCTTATTTTTACATATTATTTTTATAAATTTAATGTTTTTCTGTTTTAATCCATATTAGCGAATTCTTCTCTTTTTAATATTCGCGTAAAAAGGTATTAAATCTCTACAAAAAGAAACTAACATTTATAGGCTAAATTCCAACTTAAACAAATGTAAATAACTGAATAAAATAGCTGAATAAAAATAGATGAATAAAATAAGTGAAAAGAACTTCTGAAATTTACTTAAAAACTAACTATAAAAAACTTACGTAAAAACTGTCACAAAATTGTAGAAAAAATACAACTATTCAGAAGTCTATTATTTTAACTTACTTAAAAATATAAAATAATTACCAAACACTCACCTATGGCCTTTAGCTCTTGTCCTTGGCCTTCTCGGATCCACTTTTAGGGTGTAGAATATTTTTATTGGAAAGATCTTCTCCTCGGAAAACTTTTCTATTTAGGGTTAAGCCTCAGGCAATAAACCCTGGGAGAAAACCGGAATGGGAAACATAGCTAGTTCTATAGTCTTATTTATTGTGTGGCTTAGGTATCTTAGGCCGTCGGATTTGAAGATTAAATCTGGTGCAACCACTTCATGGGCTCAGAAGGGACCCTCGGATGCAAGCACGAATGCATAGGATTTAATTGAAAATCAAAAACATAGTCTTTGGCTCGTACCTGGACGTTTTCACATCTAAGAAATGAGGTGGGGCGACCCAACTTCATTGGGGGTCGACCTGACAGTGGTAAGGGTCGATCCCTATGAGGCCTTCTTTTTTTTCATTTTAGTTTATTTAATTCTAAATTCTTATTTCTCTCGTAACTTCTCCACACTGACTTAGATTTTGACAAGTTATATACAGAAATTGATTAGAAAATTTCCACAGACCCAATACTGCAACTTCAGTTGCTCTATTCTGACAATTTCACAAACTTATTTTAATGTTTAGTTAATTCATTAATTAATTATTGTATCTCAAATTTTTGGGTTGTTACATTCTCCCCTCCTTAAAGGATTTCGTCCTGGAAATCTCTAAGGACAAAAGAATGAAATAAATATTTACATCCAAATTCTACAACTATATATTCAACCATCATCCATTACATCCATTGTCCTTAAGCTTTCTAATGCAATTTATGATATACGCAATAGTGTAGTGTTATTATCCCTAATTAATGCAAAATATTAGATGGTCTACTGATTCGGTCGACCTCCTTTTATGCAATCATGTCTGTGCCATGTATCCAAATGAATGCAAATTTCCTAATGATAACTGATAGTTCTACATGTGTGCTACAATCATCATCCAAATGCAATAATCATATGGTATCCACACATTATAGCAACCATGGAAATAAAAATGCAAGTGCGCACATATCCACGTGCATATGCTTTAGTGGCCTAGTTAGGCCGATCTCTAAGAGATAGTAGTGCCTACTATGTGTATATGCGTCCATTAGCATCCACTAGCAAACACTTGTAACCACTAGCGTCCAACATACATAACATGTTCAGTAACATGTTTACATTCATTCCTACCATCATAGGTTAAATCCTAAGATATACCCTCCCAAAGGATACTAAAGGAAAGAACCTGTTCAAAACTAAAGATGGAAATAGGAAATTCAAGACGTACCATCAAAAAGATGCGGATAAGAGGTATGTATTTTCTCCTCAGCCTCCCATATAGCATCCTCAATACTATCTCCCCAATGCACCTTAACCAAAGGGACTTCCTTATTTCTAAGCTTCTTGATATCATGCCTAACGATCTTAGTAGGAATGCGACGAACCGATGACTCTCTTTCCACTTTAACATCCTCAAGATGGCAAGGTTCCATTAATTCTGCTGAATCATGTAAGCACTTTCTCAGGTGCGAAACATGAAAAACACCATAATTCCCACGAGCCTCTCTAGTAGCTTTATTCGATATGCTATCTTCCCTACCCTTTCCACAATAGGAAACTGAGCTATGAATCTGGGAGAAAGTTCCCCACTTGATCCAAACCTCACTACCTTTCTTAGCGGAGATACCTTAGTGAAAACCAAGTCTCCTACCTTGAACTCAATATCCCTTCTCCGCTTATCTGCATAGGATTTCTATCTATCTTGGGTCGTCTTCATTCTTCTTCTAATCAAATCAACCTTTTCCAAAGTCTCTCTGACCATGTCGGGACCAAGTAGCAATCTTTCGGTAGACTCCAACCAACATGAAGGCGACTTGCAAGGCCTTCAATTAAGGGCATCAAAAGGAGCCATCCCATTGCTAGCCTGAAAATTTTTGTTATATGTGAACTTCACTAAAGGAAGGTGCCCCTCCTAAGTTCCTCCAAAATCAAGAATGCACATCCTCAACAAATCATCAGAAGTCAATTAACTCTCTCGTTTAGTCATCCATTCGAGGCTGATAGGCTGTACTCAATCTAAGTTGTGTCCCTAAAGCCTCTTGCAAGCTTCTACAAAAATCGCTAGTGAAGATAGGGTCTCTGTCACTCACTATGCTAAAGGGAACTCCTTGAATTCGGACTATCTCACTAACATATATGAATGCCAAATAAGGTATTGTCCTTTTACTCTTGACCGGGATGAAGTGGGCGCTCATAGTCAAACAATCTGCAATCACACAAATAATGGTATTCCTCTTCGCAGGTTGGGGTAAACTATCTATGATGTTCATCAAAACACTATTCCCATTTCCACTCGAGTACATCCAATGGTTGAAGCAATCTGCCAGGCTTTTGCTGCTCCGCCTTGACCCTTAGGCATATAAAATAATTAGCCACAATCTTTGCTACATCCTTCTTCATGACACTCCAATCAAATACTCTCTTCATGTCCCTATACATATTATCACCACCCGGTGAATATTCATTCGAGAATGTTGTACTTCTGCTAGAATTGCTCTCATCAAATCACTAGTGAGGGGGACACAAAGTCTTCCATCTCTCCTTAGCCACCCTTTACTATTGATGAAATAGCATTGGAGATTTCTAGAGACCTCTCCTTTGCTAATTCTATCTATAATATCCACAAGCTTTTAATCCTCTAGCTATCTTGAGCCAGTCTGATCTTTGAGGGTAGTCTTAACCTCATGTGTTGCCATCAATCCAAGGGTAATGTCCCTAGAGGGCATAAAATCAAAGGTGGAAATAAACTCAAGGCTTTTCCACTCCATGAACATTGGACTAAGGGTTTCTCTCTTCCTACTTAAGCATTAGCAACCTTGTTAGGGTATAAGCTATTTCAAAGTCATATGATGCCAAAAAATCCATCCATCGCTGCTACATCAAGTTTAAATCCTTTTGTGAGAACACGTAATTCAATGATTTATGGTCAGTGAAAAGATCGAACCTCTCTCCTGGCAAGTAATGTCTCCAAGACTTAAGCATGAAAACAATAGCAGCCAACTCCAAATCATGGGTGGGGTAGTTCTTCTCATGAGTTCTCAACTGTCTACTCCCGTAGCATACTACCCTTCCCTCCTGCATCAATACTTCCCCAAGGCCAGTCCCATATGCATCAGCGTATACTGTAAAAGGCATAGCTCTGTCAGGTAAAACTAACACTGGTGCACTAATAAGGGCCCTCTTTAGCATCGTGAAGGAATTCTCACAGTCCACGTCCCACATGAATGCCGCAATTTTCTTCGTTTGGCGAGTCAGCGGTGTTGAAATCTTACCAAAATCTCTAATAAACTTCCTACAATAACAAGCCAAACCTAGAAAGTGTTATCCTGCCTTTTGGCAAGGCTGAGATATCAAGGAACTGGTTCCAAGCTTAAGATCAATCGTCTTGGGTATCGAGCATGCACAGGCTCGCTATGGATATCTATGAATTTTGTCCGAGTCCGGATCGAGCCACAATTGATGTGACACGACAACCACACCAGGGAAGCCTGCATCCCAAATTTCAAGTGATCCGAGTTCATATGCTCAAGTTACGAGCGATGCAAGCCAAGAGACTCGTATCCATCAGAGCATCGATCGTCTTCGTATCCATCAGTGAGCACCACTTTCGTATCCATCAGAGCAGCAGCGCCTTCACATCCATTGAAGAACCCAAGGTCGTATCGATCTCCTTCGAAACCATCAAGTTCGTATCGATAGGCCGGTGACCTCTTCGTATCCATCAACGGTGGTGAGACACTATTTCGTGTCTATAGAGTAGCTGTCTGGTTCGTATCCATCAAGCACTTAGAGTTTGCCACCATCAGGTTCGAACCTATCAAAACAGTGGTTCTTCGTACCCATCGGGGGTCCTTGTTCGAATCCATGGAGTCATTGCTACTTCGTATCCATCGAATTGTCATCATTTCGTATCCATTAGAGGTTCTTGTTCGAACCCACGCCCAGAGGCTTGTTCGTGTCCATCAAGTCAAATGGACCTGGATTAGCGCAACGGCCTTCGATTCATATAAGGCGAGATGCATGGATACGACGCAGTCAAACCGGAGAAAAAGGTGGATCGATTCGAGATACGCGCGCCACGTCACCTCATAAGCATGTGCAGCCATCGACTCGAAGGAATCGACACGAAGCTATGGAGTCGAATAAAACAGCCACTCGAGAAAACTCAACTCGTATCGATCATATCTCAAAATCTACCCATCCAAATGCAATGAAATTTTCATAGGAGGTTGGATTCGAGCCAAGGAACATTCACACCAAATTTCAGCTCCATCAGACATGATCTTGATCGATACGAAATGATTTCGTATCGATCACAAATCGACTCGAAACTTTCTGGAATTGGTCGTATGGGCCCCCTCACATGCCAGAGCGAATCTCCCGAAGTTTGAGCGAAGTCTTAGCCTCCTACGCCTATAAATAGAGCCTCAGAGCCTATGGAAGAAAGGTCATTTGATTCTGAAGCGCCCAAACTCTGCCGGATCAAGACGTACATCATATTTTTACTGTTGAATTCGAGTTTCCAGTTGTAACTTGCTGTTGTTTGCTGTACTCGCTTGTAATTGTTGAAAGAGAATCAATAAAGCTGCAAAAAAACTTCATAGTGGACGTAGGCAACACGCCGAACCACTCTAAATCGCTTGTCTGCGCATTTACTTTCCTGTTGTTTGGAGTTTTTGTTAGATAATCCTCATTTTTAATTTATATTCTTCACCGTTATCTCTTCAAAAACTTCCAAAGAGTGTTGTGCCCAATTTTGGTACAAACACTTTGGTGCTTTCACTGAGAAAACCCAGATTTTCTCCTGCTCGTTGGATCTGTCGTCGATACCGGATTGAATAAATCTAAGAGAGAGATCCAAATCACTAATTCGAGTTCGTTCCCTTCTATTCAGATTTGCATAAAGTCTAGGAAAGGAGTTTAATCCCCAAGATGGTTAGCACAAGGACCACCTCTAACGTAGTCAATCAAGAAGACAAGGATAGACAGAATCCTGTGCCATTACCTCCCCCTAACCAAGATGCTACCGGACACTCGAAACCATCAGGTCTGGTTACCCGACAAGAGTTTCAGCTGCTGCTTCAAGAGCTGACCCAAAGTCGGCAATAACTAACAGAACAGCTACGCGCTAACGCCGAGCTAACTAACTAGCTGAATCGCCAGAAGCGAAGGAGATCCAGGAGAGATCATGCTTCTTGCTCCTCCAGCGAAAGTTCTTCCTCTTCTGATTATCAACATCGATCTCCACGACCCCGGCTAGATGGGAGTCACATACAAACTGCTGGATATCAACCGGCAATGACTGATGGACAGATGAGACTCGGTCCATCAGCTGCTTTCCAAACCAGGCTCTCCTCCCGAGGGGGTGCCGCTCCTCACTACACCACAGATTGCCGCGCCACGACTGCCGCGGTTGAACCAGGGGTCGATGCCCAAAATCAGTCAAATCTGGATCATCGTCAGCATGGGTGTACTTCTGAACCGTACGTCCCAGAGGACTATGAGCCAAGAAGGCAAGATGTGGACCGTCGACTGCATCCGATCCAACCTCATAATATGGAACACAATCACACTCCGACACGAGCCGCACAAAACATACAAATGCCGGATCTCCCGACCATGATACGTTAGATGATCCGTGAGAACCAGGGTCTCATAAATGACGACTAGGGAATTTCCCGAAGTTACACTCCTTTTACCGACGATATTCTTACTGCTGAACCCCCTTGGCGATTCAGGATGTCGACTCTACCCATGTACGAGGGAAACTCCGACCCCAACCAACATATTCTGAAATATGAATGGTCGATGAGCGCTGCTAGAGCTGATGATGCAGTGAAGTTTTGTAGTTTCCCCATCTCCTAGGGGGGTATCGCTACCATGTGGTTCACTCGACTGCCACCTTGATCCATTTCCTCCTTCGACCAGTTGGCCACAAAATTTGTTGAGAAATTCAGCATGCACGTCGCAAGGCCAAAAGATGTCAACACTCTATCCAATGTCACCCAAGCTCCTGGGGAGACGCTCAGACACTACTTAGAGAGATTCCATGCTGCATGTGCAAAAATCAGCAATCCAAACGATAACTCCATTCTTATGGCGTTGACTAAGGGGATTGACCCCAATTCTGAGTTTGGCAACTGGTTGGCTGGAAAACCACCTGCATCATTGGGCCATTTCTACGCCAAGGAGGCTCGATTCCTGAGAAGGGAAGATGCGAAACAGTCTAGGAAGCAGATTGATGCAGGGCCAAGCAAGGAAGGGATCCAAAGCAATGTCGCGATCAAAGAGTCCGGTGAGAGTTTCGAAAAAGTTCAGTTGAACGTTCAAAATAAACAAACTCAGCGGAGGGAGAACGTGAATCAAACTAGAAAGCGAGATCAGAATTGTGGCCCACCGTGGAAGAATCCTATATTTGATAGGTACACTCCCTTGAATACATCACTGGAGAACTTGTATTTATAAACCTATAATACAATTCAATACAAAAAACCTGCTCCAAAACCATCGTCAGAAAGGCAAATCCAGACGGGAAAATTTTGCAGGTTTCATGAAAGCTACGGGCACAATATGAATGAATGTCGTCTTCTGCAAGATCTCGTTGAAAAATTGATTAGAGAAAGGAAGTTGGAACAATTTGTGTGGGCGCCGCAGCCTGGAGGAGCGGGCCCATCAAATTAAAATAATGAACCCGATCGACCGAGGAAGGAGGACTCTACTTGTCTCGGCGGGAGGTTAGTGATAAACGCCATCAGTGGTGGACCCACTTTGTCAGGAGCCTAGAATGACGACGATCTTCGTCACTGTTACACATAACAGGCTTTATTTAGTCTATGAATACTTTGCAATTTTCTTTGCATTCTGAAGTTTGAATTTGTAATAGGGCACTGACTTTGCCATGTTTTTCCGTTCTAGCAATAAATTACTACCTCTTCAAGCTAGAACTGTGATTCACCGAATGCAACATTCAACAATCGTGATGCACGATGAGCTAAGTTCTATCGAATGATGGAATTTATTCAAATAGCGAGTGACTGTGATACGACAGGCCACTCACTAAGAGAAACCTTAGCTCAAGGGCAAGCCATCACATCAAAGGCTGAACTGGACCGACACATGACAGTCCTATAACCAACTCCAAATTCCCAGAGTGCGAATTGGAGTATAAACATCAACTCTAGGTTCCTAGAGTGCGAACCGGAGTATAAACACTAACTCCACTTTCCCAGAGTGCGAATTGGAGTATAAACATCAACTCTAGGTTCCCAGAGTGCGAACCGGAGTATAAACACCAACTCCAAATTCCCAGAGTGCGAATTGGAGTATAAACATCAACTCTAGGTTCCTCGAGTGCAAACCGGAGTATAAATGCTAACTCCAAACTCCAAGAGTGCGAGTTGGAGTATAAACATATAAATGTGGTTCCGGAGAGGGTGGACCCGTCCGCCTAACGAATTCGGCCGTATCCTAACCAAGTTTGAGGAGGATGGACCCATCCGTCTAACGACCTCGCTTGTTAACTCGAGGTGGATGTGATCCGGCCATCCACGATCCCAATAAATCCATCGTTTCCAAAGTGTGAACGAATTCCTAAAATGCCCAAACAGATGTGATTGACCATCTATCGGCTAACTCCAAGTTCCCAGAGCGTGAATTGGAGTATAAACATCAATTCCAGATTCCCGAAGTGCGAACCGAAACGTACATGCTAACTATAAGTTCCTAGAGCGTGAACTGGAGTACAAACATCAATTCCAGGTTCTCGGAGTGCGAACCGAAGTATAAATGTCGACTCCAAATTCCCAGAGTGTGAATTAGAGTACAAAAACCAAGTCAAAGTTCCTGGAGTGCGAACTGTGTTACAAACATCGATAACTCTCAAATTCCCAGAGTGTGAACCAGATTATCGATCACAAATTATCCTATGTCCCCGTAGTGTGGACATGTGCTCAAGATTTGCAATAGGTGCGATCGACCATCGAAATACAAATGCTGTTCCCCGGAACTAAGGGCAAAAAGCTTAAGTGTTAATCACTAACCGAAGCAATACAATGTCCAAAATTCAACTCACTCATCGATTACGACGTGTAATTAAGATTTTTAGACTTGGAAAATAAAACGAGCTCACTTGAAGGTAAAAACACCACAAGTACACTAGATTGAAAGTCAAGTACTGCAAATACTTAAGCACAAAAGAAATGAGAGTTGAAGCAAAGAAACTAAATGTCATTTCAACTAACTGTATGTGAAGTTTCACGTACAAGTTATTCCAAAAAATTCCTACTAGCAGGGGGCCGAGCTTGCATCTATACATGACCTATGAAAGAAAAATAAAAGCAACTTCCTAACTGCCAAAAATGCGCCAAAGTAGGATCATATACTTTTTCTTCTTCGGCTATTTCTTCAACGCGGAACCACTGGAATCGCTAACAGTCCTCCGCTTCGAGCCCTTACCCTTTGGCGGATCATCCTCTGATGAAGGCATGATATCGACATCTTCCTACGAACTTGAACTTAAAGGAATATTCTCTTCGGGAGGAGTCGGAGGAGCCGGATCCACAACCGGGGGCAGAATGGGAATGCCGGTATCAACGAGCGTGTCCCTAGAAGATATCACCATAAGAGGTGTGGGGCCAACAGCCGTCGTAACACTCTCGAAACTACCACCGTGTGCTGCCGCCTCCAACTCCGCGTTGATTTGAGCCAGTATCTCGGCTTCACGAGTGGCACGGGCTTCACGATAGGCAGTGGTAGACTGTGACGAAGCAATGGAAGCAGGTAGGAATGCACCAAGAACGAACGGCATGTCCATAAAAGGGTCGCTGTGTTGGCTCAGGAGCTCATTCACCATCTGCTCGTCAAAAGAAACCGAGCTCCCTTGTATCATCTCAATCGACGCGACCGCAGTTGTGGTAACCGCCTCGGTAATGATGGCCTTCTTCCCTTGATGCAACTCTTGGATCGCAGGAGGCGCATCTGATGTAGCTTCAATCACCGAGCAAAGAAAAAGAAAAAGTTGTCGATACATGCTTCAACACAAATACTTCAGTTCAGACACACAGTATATTTGTGCAGAGTACCTTCCTCTACTTGACTCATAATTGGATGAACAGCCTTTGAAGGATGTTCTCTTATGGGGGATAAGCGTGGCTGCTCAGGATCATAGCCCGGAACCGGCTGCGGCTCAATCGTTGGCGTCGGCTCGGATCCAGATGAAGTAATCATCTTAGAACTTGTAACCTGATGTACGACACCAGAGCCTTCACCAACTTCTAGATGCTGGGTGCCCAACCTCCCTCTTGCATGAGAGATCATAGAAACGTTGAGAATTTTCTTTTCATCTTCGCTTAAAATGCGGTTCTTCAATTCAAATTCATCGAGAGCACCACCCAACAGCATCGCCTTCTCTTCTTCGACTAACAAATTCCAAGCATTGAATAGGTGTGTGAGGTAATCATCAAACTAAGCCATATTCCTATGTCCCAACACATTGGCGTTATAAGTGATGAGAAGCTCTTCAATCCCCGTCTCGAGCTTGGTCTCCGCTAACCGAACCTTCTCATCAACTCCGGCCTCCGTCTTACGGACCTTTTCCACAGCCGCATCTCTTTCCCTCCGAAACTCCACTGCGTGATAGCACGCTTCCTGTGCGGAAACGTTAGCGGCGTTCCTCTCCTTCATAATCTTCGAAACTTTGGCCTTAAGCTCATTTAACTCCTTCAGGGTTGCATCCCGCTCGGCGACTACGACGGTATTCCGGTGGCCCATGTCCTCCACCGTGGCGTAATGATCGTGCTTCATCCTATCCATTGCCGCCTGGGCTTCATCAGCTTTCTTAAGAGCCTCGATTTCGGATTCGCGAGAAGACTCAGCCTCGCTATTAAGCACTTGAATAATCCAGTCTTTTTGGCCAAGTTCTTTCTCTAGTTTCTCAATCATGGCCGCCCGGTCGAAGGCCACCTTTGATGCTTTCTTCATGGTTTTTGACCATTCCTAGTACTGGAATAATATATCGGTAAGATAATCATGCATCATAGGTTCGACCGACGTTGGTACCCTTTTCAAACGCAGAGGGAAGACGAACCCATCGAAGCAAATGTCAGGGAAATCTTTCTTCAGTTGAGCAAGCTTCGCCGCTCCTTTCCCCGAAGGCTCGGTTAGTACCTGCTCTGTTGTTGCTGGGGCCACAATCTCAGTCCTACGGTGAATTTCAGACCTTGACGCTTGGGAAGACGACCTGTGTCGCGGTGCCTCGGAAGGTCGTGAGGCATGGTCAGGAGGTTGTGCAGAGACTCTGGGAGGTGGCGTACGAGATCGAGATCGACGCCTATGCTCTTTATTTCTGTCAGAGCGCTCATGACTCGAGTACCCCTGGTCATATTCTCTTTCTCCTTCTCTTCTATATGATTCATAATATGATGAAGACTTGCATTTGCTGCAAAGACTGCCAAGCATCGAGCTTCGACCAGACATGGTATCTGCAAGTCAAAACGGAGACAAAAGCTAGTAATCTCTCACAGTGAGCGTATTACACTCAGAAATCGTGTAGTGCCGTGAAGCGTGAATGTATGTGCAACCCCCTGACCAACCGGATGTGTCAACCGCACTAGTAGGCAGAGACTCGCTTAAAACTAAGGCTTGTGAAAGTTCGTCCAATCCAACATCATGCTGCAAGGAAACATCGTCCGGAATTGGAAGATCGACGAGCCCTTCATAAAGATTCTCAGTTCCTTGGGGAGACATCTTCGAAATTCTAATTCCGGAGGCGGGCCGGGACGTGACAACCGATTTCCATCTTCCCTTTTTAGGTGGCTAACAACAGCTGCCTTGCCTTTTCTCTGCTGTTCGATATCCTGGGCTACATCTGCACGTTCACCCAATGGTTCCTCATCGGTGTGAGTTCTTTCGGAGTCAGCCTCCTCAATTATGACAACTCTAGGATTTCTTCGTTTAACTCGTTCTTTCGAGGCAGTCCTTAAAGCACCATCGAGTACTATGTCTTCGCTCGATGAGCCTAAGAATCCTAAGATTCCTATCTGTCAGGAACAAATTGATATTCCTCTCTTCGCTCGGGACCTGTTGGAGGACCCGAACTATCTTCTTGAAACATTCACCTTCGGGTCGCTGGATTATGGATGAAAAGAAAAAGAGATGTGAGTCCCAATTCATCTATATATGTCTTATCAACTACCCGAGAAGATAGCAATACTCACGTCTAAATAGTCATCGCCTAG
The DNA here is from genome assembly GCA_030765085.1 of Allium cepa. Lineage (NCBI taxonomy): Eukaryota > Viridiplantae > Streptophyta > Magnoliopsida > Asparagales > Amaryllidaceae > Allium > Allium cepa. Next base: position 381,888,627 of record CM060932.1, read on the forward strand.
CAAATCCTGGGGGGACATCTAACATAGAACCACTCCGTCTTTAAGTAGCTCAGTCTAGTCCAAGACCTCGTGACCACTTGGCAGTTTCTTATCGCTTCCAGGAATGTGAAAGATGGACTATCAGTTCGACTCTTGAAGTTGAACAAGTATCTGATCTCAATCGGGAGTGGCGGTCGATAGAGATACTCCATACATGCAATGAACAAGCTATTGAGCGAGGCATATCCGTTTGGGTGTAGCTGAAAGGGGGTGATCTCCAGAAATGACAATACTTCTCTTATGTACTGGTTAAACGGAGGGAGTGTCCCAGCCACGCATGCATGACGATTGAATGCAGTATATCCCTCCGGTGGATTGTGAGGCCTATCACTTGGTCCTAGCAATAATACGTCGTCCATCGACAGACCATGCCTTAAACATATTCTTCCTAGCGTGTCTTCCGAAATGTTGGACGGAATAGAGTTTGATGGGTTACTAATGAAGGATGCCTCAGGTAACTCGTCCGGAGCTGGACCGATAACTTCAACCTCAATCTCCGGTACCTCAAGCACGGGAGGGCCTGAACTCTGAGTTTCCTGCGGCTGCGAGCTTGAAGTTTCCATAACTAGCTAACTCACGAGAAACCATTATTAGACGACAAAGAGCCCGTGTGTTCCCCTCGTGTAAAGTGTGTGTTGTGCAGTGCTATGCATTACTTGGATAAATTTTGCAGAGTTAATGAAAATAAGCAAACGACGAAGCTTCGAAGTCCAGTTGTAATGACCGTCATCGCTGACCATCATCATCAAATCATCTAAATGTTGGCAATCAATCCGGATTAAAGTTGTTATGGTTCCATTGATGAGCTTCGAAAGGTAGTCAACTATGCAGTTTAACTATCAAGCCCGAATATGTAAGAATGAAGCTCGTCGGAATTGTTCTAAAGAGTATCAAAATTTCGTATCCATCATGGGAGGTTTCAAATCGATCGCAGGAAGCTTTTTCCTATACATCAAAATGCACGTTCATATCGATCCCAGTGGGCATGTTTCGAATCGATCGCCCATGGTCGAGTTAGTATCGATAAAAAATGGATGAATTCAAATCGATCCTTGATTGTCTGTTTCATACCGATCAGGAATGTCTCTGCTAAACATCGATCACGTTCGAGTCGATACTTTTCGTATCAAATGTAAAAGTAAAATCCGTATCGACCTAAAGCAAAGAACTTCGAAATGACCGATTACTTATTTTTCGTATCGATCATTTCATGTCGATACGATCCACCATCATCATAATCGGTACGAACTGCAACATCTCCATTAGAATATTCCAAGGATCGATGCGAAATCCAAGGAGAAATGTCATCACCTTCATCGATTCGAACGCAAGCCCCTAGATTGATCTGTTTCTTGTCTTTTCCACTCTTTCTTCTCCAATTTACAGGAGCACCGCCATGGCCATTCACGACCTAGCTTTGACCCAGATCTGGTTTTACCGATTGCCAGAATGGATAATCGATGAAGAAGGAGTGGATCTGAGATAGCTTTGTCGTTTGGATTCGAGATTAGTTACCTAATTTAAAGTTGGGATTCGAAGATTTGAAGGGCCGAGTTTGATCGAGTCGAAAACACATTGCAGTTCTCTCTCTCAAGTTTCTGGATTGATGCGAAAAGCAAAAGGCAGCAGTAAAAAGTGAAAAGTAAAAAGTGAAAAATGGCTAAGTCCTAGGTATTTATATGAAACCTAGAAGAGACCGGGTCGATTTGCCTCCCAGTCCACTTGACCGGTCGCAACCGGTCAAACCCCGAATCGAGTCGAACGCCCTGTTCGAATCCATCTGACCAAGAATTTCTATCAATTCGAAATGGACAGTGAATCCATCGATAAGAAGCGCACGGCGAGGACGGCTGAAGACGATGTAGCCCATCGACTCGAAGACCCTATTCGCATCGACAAGTTCACGACTCCATCTACTGCATATTGATACGAACCACGATTTCGTGTCCATCATAACTCAAACATTGTCATCGATACGAATGAACTTTTCGCATCCACCGAATTCTCCATTTATCGATGCGAAGTCAATCTTTCAACCTTCTATATTGATTCAGGAGAGGATCGATATGAAGGAACTTGCTAAAACAACTGACAAACATTGTTACAACTCAAATTTCACATCGATTCAGGAAAGGATCGACATGAAATTCAATACAAGAAAACTGACAATGATTCGTGAGCGTGCAACGTTAACGAGATTCAGGTTAACATACGTGCATATGTCAAAACAATATCCCATTTTCAGCATTAATAGGAATTGGATATTCATCTAACAACGATTATAACAACAAGCAGTTGAGCGCTATCATGCGGCAATCAGTTATAGCAATGCATGGTTATGACCTTCGACAAAAGATCAATGACTGTTCAGAATAAAGATTGTAGCTGTTTCAAAGCACGTCATGTTCCCACACGACGTACTTTGGGGGGCAAATGTTATCCCGCCTTTTGGCAAGGCCGAGATATCAAGGAACTGGTTCCAAGCTTAAGATCAATCGTCCTGGGTATCGAGCATGCACAGGCTTGCTATGGATATCGATGAATTTTGTCTAAGTCCGGATCGAGCTACAATTGATGTGACACGACAAGAACAGCCAGGGAAGCCTGCATTCCAAATTTCAAGTCGATCCGAGTTAATATGCTCAAGTTATGAGTGATGCAAGCCAAGACACTTGTATCCATCAGAGCATCGATTGTCTTCGTATCCATCAGTGAGGACCACTTTCGTATCCATCAGAGCAGCAGCGCCTTCACATCCATCGAAGAACCCAAGGTCGTATCGATCTCCTTCGAATCCATCAACTTCGTATCGATAGGCGGTGACCTCTTCGTATCAATCAACGGTGGTGAGACACTATTTCGTGTCCATGGAGTAGCTATTTGGTTCGTATCCATCAAGCACTTAGAGTTTGCCACCATCAGGTTCGGACCCATCAAAAAAGTGGTTCTTCGTACCCATCAGGGGTCCTTGTTCGAATCCATCGAGTCATCGCTACTTCGTATCCATCGAATTGTCATCATTTCATATCCATTAGAGGTTCTTATTCAAACCCACGTCCAGAGGCTTGTTCGTGTCCATCAGGTCAAATAGACCTGGATTAGCGCAACGGCCTTCGATTCAAATAAGGCGAGATACATGGGTGTGACGCGGTCAAACCGGAGAAAAAGGTGGATCGATTCGAGATACGCGCTCCACCTCACCTCATAAGCACGTGCAGCCATCGTCTCGAAGGAATCGACACGAATCCATGGAGTCGAATAAAACAGCCACTCGAGAAAACTCAACTCGTATCGATCATATCTCAAAATCTACCGATCCAAATGCAATGAAATTTTCACAGGAGGTTGCATTCGAGCCAAGGAACATTGACACCAAATTTCAGCTCCATCGAACATGGTCTTGATCGATACGAAATGATTTCGTATCAATCACAGTTCGACTCGAAACTTTCTGGAATTGGTCATGTGGGCCCCCTCACGTGCCAGAGTGAATCTCTCGAAGTTTGAGCGAAGTCTCAGCCTCTTACGCTTATAAATAGAGCCCCAGAGCCTACGGAAGAAAGATCTTTTGATTCTGAAGCGCCCAGACTCTGCCGGATCAAGACTTACATCATATTTTTGCTAATGTATTCGAATTTCCAGTTGTAACTTACTGTAGTTTATTGTACTCGCTTGTAATTGTGGAAAGAGAATTAATAAGGCTGCAAAAAACTTCATAGTGGACGTAGGCAACACGCCGAACCACTCTAAATCGCTTGTCTGCGCATTTACTTTCCTTTGTTTGGAGTTTTTGTTAGATAATCCTCATTTTTAATTTATATTCTTCACTGTTATCTCTTCAAAAACATCCGAAGAGTGTTGTGCCCAATTTTGGTACAAACAGAAAGCTTCTTATTTCGATAGCCTTTTTGGAGGCCATCCAACCTTGTATTGGTACTAACTTAGTGGGATCCATAGCTAAACCCTCTTTTGAGACTACATTCCCTAAGAAATGCACCTCCTTATGCCAAAAGTGAAACTTCGAGAATTTTGCTTTCAACTGATGAACATGAAATGTGTGAAAAACCTCCTCAAGATGAATAACATGCTCTTCCAACTCTTGGAAAACACCAAAATGTCATCAACGAATACTACAACGAACTTATTTAGGGCATCTCGAAAAACACAGCTTATTAGATCTACAAAGTAGGATAAGGCATTGGTCAGCCTAAACGGCATAACCAACAACTCAAAGAATCCATCAGGTGTCCTAAATGCTGTCTCACCGATGCTATTGTCAGCGACCCTAAGCTGATGAAATCCAGTGGCTAAGTCAAGCTGAGAAAATACCAAAGAGCCAACCAACTAATCGAAAATATCATCTATCCTAGAAAGTGGGTAATGGTTCTTCTTCGTGAGCTTATTCAACTTTCTATAGTCTATGCAAAGTTGATGGGAACCATCCTCCTTTTTGGCGAAGACGACTAGCGCTCCCCACTTAGATATGCTCCGTCTGATGAAGTCTTTCTCTAATAGCTCATCAATCTGCTTACTTAACTCCTTCTTCTCCCTAGGAGGCATATGCCTTACGCGCAATGCCACTGGCTTAGCATTGTCATTCAGATTGATCCTAAGGTCGATCTCTCTCTAAGGGAGTAGTCTCCTAACCTCCTCAAAAATGTCTAGGAAATCTCTAACTACTGGAATAGAATCTAACTATCCTAGTAACGAATCAAAGGAATAAAGAAAACTTAACCTGACTTCCCTTGTGGGTCATAAGAAACCTCGAGATTTCATCCGCTACATGTCTCTAGTTTAACGACTCTCCTCTCGAAGTCCAATATCATACCATAAGTGGATAACCAGTCCATCCCCAAAATTATCCTATATCCCAAAAATCCCAACACATAGGCATCACAATCAAACTCTATGCCTAGTATAAAAATTTCAAGCCCCTACAAATCATGGATAAATGTGTCGATCCTCCTATGAGGTTTGAAATAATTAAAGGTTCTACAACTAGAGAAATATCTAAGTGCAAACAATCAACCAAGGAACAAGAAATGAAAAAAATGTGATGCTTCAAAGTCAAAAAGAGTTCGAATAAGAAAATCTAAAATAGAGATCAAACCTTATACAAAGACTTTCCTACCTCGATCAGGTCCACTACTAGAAGGTGCTGCATCCAAAGCCTGTACTTGCGCCATAGGTGCACTTGCGCTTTGCCTTATCCTCGACAAGCTCTACTAAGATGTATAGGCTGCCCACAGTTGTAAGACCTCCCAATTATTGTGTCCTTCTTACAGTCCTTTGTTAAATGCCCAATCAATCTACAATTATGACATTTCTCGCCCTTCTTGATCCGTCCCTTCTAAGGTCCTCCTTTCTTCTTATCCTTATCCTTCCACCACTGCTTTAAGAAGTTTTCTAATTTAAAAACCTCCTTAATCTCTTCTTTCTTAGCAACATCTGATATAAGTGCCCTTTCCACAAGTGATTCATACGTCGCTCCCATAGATACATGTGTCAATGCCAAAACTTAAAGGGGTTGGTACAAACCCTTAGCAAACTTGTTGGCCTTCTTATGCAGTGTATTAACAAGCTCCATCCCGAACCTCGATAAATCATTAAAATGATTTATATACTCCTTCACCGAAAGACTCCCTTGCTTCAGACTAATGAACTTCTCCAACTGCATGCTTTCCTTGGCTTGCGACAACTTTCTCTCAAACCTTTCTCGAAATCCAAACCAACCAACGTATCTACTCTCCATCTCTAAACTCTCCCACCAGTAAGAAGCCTCTCCCTTCAGCTGCCAAGATGCAAGCTTAACTCTCTACCGGTCTTCCAGTTCTAACAGCCCATACATCCGCTATGTATTCCTCAACCAAGCTCGTGCCTCTACGAAATCCTCCATGCCGGAAAATGTTCGGCCTCCTAGATTAGTAAAATCGTTACGTAGCTTAGAAAAATTGGATGTTGCAGGTGGATTAATGGGATCCCCACTTGCTGGTGCTGTATTTGGTGCTTGCTCTTACACCTTTGGTGCCATAGCTTGGAGGTATCTACGGAACCAGGCAGCGACCTGGACACCCACTAAAAGATTTGGGGAATCAGCCACACAATGCAAAGAAACGAAAATTTAGGCTCGAAAGAATCGAAAGAAGGTTGAACAGGACTTTGAGGGGATCTTTCAAAAAACTCTTTTATACAAACCATTTCTATAATAAGAGTTTCTTTCTGAAAAATAGTTGAAAATGCTCAACTTTTAAAACAAGTTTTAGGAATCTTGTAAACTTTGGCTCTGATACCAAGTGAAACACAAATACCCCTTAGTATTCCCAAAAAGGTCACACCAAAAGGTGTGGTGCATTATAGGTAAAGCTAAAGCATCATAGAGACTAAGATTCACAAGACAATTAAGTAAAAGCAGCGGATAAGATTTAGGTAGTAACACATTATTCAAAATTAAACTTCATAAAATAAATCATAAAAGCAAAATATGTCTTAAAAACCAAATACTCATGTCTTATGAAAAATATATCTCAGTCTCAAAATCAGAGTACAAAAATAATAACAATCATCCCTCTCATGAGTGCCAATACATCAAAAGACAGATGAAAAGAAGAAGAATACATGAAAAACTTCAGGAATATATCTCCAAGCAATCTAAATCTACTGTCCTCGACTCGGTTGTCCTATGAGGAAAAAGGGAATATTGAGGAGTAGGTCAGACAACAAGTCTAGTGAGTGAAAGTAAGTACTAACATTTCTAAGCAAGACAAAGGTAATAAAATAAGAAATAGCTCTAGTTTAAAAGGAAATAAAGGAAAGACAAAACTCGCATAGAGTATTGTTTGACTGCTTACTTAGATTATCTGCTTTGATTGTTTCGATTGTTTGCACTTGTTTTAAACTACTTTGATTAGGCTGAAATTCGAATTCTACCCGTGGATTGGCCTATTCTATCTCTGTTGTGCCACTGTGAGCTAATCCAATCTTGTTGGTCCGACATCAAAAAGACACCTCTTTAACGCGTAGGACACAGTAGCAAATTATTTACTCTAATCGATGTCGCATGCTCGGTTATCTCTGGTACTTCTGAAATTTATTGAAAAGAACTTCTGAAATTTACTTAAAAAATAATTGTAAATAACTAGAATAAAAACTATATCAAAATTGTAGAAAAACCGCAACTATTGAGAAACCTATTATTTTAAATTACCTAAAAATCTAAATACTTACCAAACACTCACCGGTGGTCCTTAGCTCTAGTCCTATGCCTTCTCGGATCCACTTTTAGGGTGTAGAATATTTTTATTAAAAAGATCTTCTCCCTAGAAAAATTTTCTATTTAGGGTCAGCCTCAGGCAATGAACCCAATTGGGAGAAAATCTGGATAAGGAAAATAGCTAGGACTAGGGTCTTATTTATAATGTGGCTTAAGGATCTTATGCTGTAGGATTTGAGGATTAAATCGGGTGCAACCACGTCATAGGCTCACTAGGGAACCTCGGATGCAACCACGAATGCACAGGATTAAACTGAAAATAAAAAATAGTCTTTGGCTCGTACCTGGACGTTTTCACGTCTAGGAAATATAGCGAGTCGACCCAACATCATTGGAAGTCGACCTATAGGTCGACCTGACAATGATAAGGGTCCACCCCCATGGGGCCTTATTTTTTCGTTTGGTTTATTTAATTTTGAATTCTTATTTCTCTCGTAACTTCTCCATACTGACTGGATTTCGACATGTTATATATGGAAATTGATCAAAAAATTTCCTAGACCCAAGGTGCATCTTCCGTGGCTTGGTTATAAAAACTTCAAAAACCTATTTTATTGTTTAGTTAATTCGTTAATTAATTATTTTAACTCAAATTTTTGGGTTGTTACATAATCATAGTGGTAATGTTTTGAAGAGAGGAAAATGGGACATAGTATCTTACAATTAGATGTAGAAGAAACGCAAACCATCAAAAAGCATATGGGAAAATTTACAAAGCTAAAGAAAGCAAACTCCAGAGGTCAACTCCATGGCAAAATAGACCAAATTATATATAAAAAAAGAAACCCATAATAAATAGCAACGGTAGCCAAAAATCCAAAAGATCCTTATCCATTCTGAATATCTAACCATGGAACCTAAAAATTTTCCAGGATCTGGAATAATGGTGTAGAGGGACACTATTGAATGAGAGTCGACTCCCTGATTCATTCTAGCTCTTGCTGGAGATTTGGCACTGGAGGAAGGTGAGCTGAAGTTCAAAAGACAAGCAGAGGTAGTTGGAAAAGAACATGTAAGGAGTTAGAAGGTTGTTTTCTGAACATGAGCCAAAGAAAGAGTAATAAGATTGGCAATGCTAAAACAGAAAAATAAGGAAATAAAAGAGGCGTAGTTGTAACGACCTATATTTTAGCTATTTTTAAAGTAATAAATTTAGTGTAATTAATGAATAGAAATGGTTAAAAATATTTTTTTTATGACGCTTAATATACCTACTGAATACGAACTTGAATAAAATTGTGAAATAAACTAATTTCAAAGATTTAAGTAATAACAAGTATTGAAGGGTAATGCCATATATTGAATGTGATACAATCAATAGTTGAATTAAAAGATAAATGTTGAATTTGTTAGATGTAAATAGAGTAATTGATTGTTAACTAAAATTCAGGTGAAATCTAATATTGAAATTTGTTGACTATTGAATAATTAAACTGTTTAAAGTCAATATTGGAAATTATTTGAATAATTGAATTCTAAATTAGATATGATCGAAAATGATACCAGAAGTTGATGAAAATTTTATTTAAACAACAATGAATATTTTTAACATTTGAAATTGGACTTAAAAGTGAATAATTAGAAATCAAAAATTTTATATTATAATCGAGATGTTGAAATAGCGATGCGGGACATGGTCTCAAAATCCGATGAAACCTCTTCCATTGGATCCGTAATAGTGTGTTATTTTTGGATTTCAATTTTCGTAGCGTTTAGAGTTACTGTTTGGTCGTACGGTATAAGAACGCGTTAAACTAAATATCGAAAATTTATTTAACTGGTTCAAAAGGCTATCTCCCACACATGGTTGAATTTGGCCTCGAAATATATTCCATTGTGCTCGAAATAGGGATAAAACATTATAAATGCCAGGCAACATGCTTCGTTTGGAGTTAGTTTTCTAAAAGTTGAAAATAATATTAAGATAATTGGTTTTAACGTCTATAATTATGCTTGCACAGTAAAACCCTAGCCCTAACGATTTCCGCCGCCATTCTTATTATCAATGGCCGAAAATCATTGTCTTCCATCTCAAATTTCTCCCAATCCATCAATTTTTAACAAAATCTTCTAACTGCAAAATCGAAGAGCTTGACAAGCTCTATGAATCCAATGGTCGAGTTTGTCTACGGAAAAGTGGATCAATGACAATCTCAACTTGAACATGGCGCGTTCATGCACATTTTTCCGAGCATAGATGGCATCGAGCTAGGTGAGGTAGCGGCCGAAGGTGCGGCTCGCGAAGGGCTTTCAATTGGTAGTCTCCGATCTTCTTCTAGTTCATCGAGGTTGGAGCGACGTTCGAAGATTTGTTCGTGTGATGGGTTTTGCGAAGGCAATCTGGATATAGAACTCTAGAACAAGAAGAAGTGAAGGTGCACGGCCTTGATACTCTGATGAGCATTGAATGGCTAGATCTGATTTTAAGTTATTGAAAATAAAAGGAAAATGTAAATTTATTATATTATAAATTATAAATATTATACAAATAGTATATCTTTGTCATACGAGGTCGAAATCAGACAAAACAAGCGGCGACGGGATCGTGGTGACAAGCGCTGCATCATGGAGTAGATTTGGAGACCATTGGGAATAACTAAAATTTTAGGTTAAATCAAATGTCCTTCGATTTGATTTAAAATTGGAAACTCGTGGTGAGTGTTTTATAATGCTTACAACGTACTATGATATTTGTATGCTAGTTAAATTCGTAACTATAAAGTGATATAAATTGATCGGTTGTTGTTTGATAAATTTATTTGTCCACTAAACTTCCATTGAATTAACTATTAGAATTTAAATTGACAGTTAAATATGAAATAGGACTTTAGTTGCTAATAAAATAATCAATTTTAATAACTATGAAATTATTGTGAATTATATTGACTTTTTTGGACGATTGATTGCGATGGATGCTACTAGTTGATATTTGATGGTTGGATGTTTATTTATTTTTATGCATATCCTGTTATCACCCTGTAAATTATTTACAGTATATAACTGTAAATTGAATTATTTTCGAATAATGTAAGAAACAAGTTGAAATGATATATGCCCATGACACTGTGATTTGGATCAAAATGATATATACCCATCCATAATATTAAATTGAAATAATTGATCGCATGGCCATAGGATAGAAAATTATACACAGGCACCGGATTGGTTAAATTAAATGATTTTAAAAGTCTTGGTTTTGAAATTATTTAATGATTTTGAATTTAAGGAAATGAAAATCAAATTTATGAAATTTGAATTAATCACGACTTTGGGTTTGAAATGTTAAAATTAATTTTGGTTAAGAGATTTTTTAAATAATTGAAGTGGAGATTTTGAAGTTGTAATCGAAATAAGATTTGAAATTTGGAAATTGGATTGTTTATAAAAGATTGGACTTTTATTCGGACTTGAATATTACTAAGTAAAAGTGATATAAAAACGATATTTCAAAATTGAGCTTGAAATTGAATTATATTTCAAGACTGGGATTTTAAACTGAATATTAGAGGATAATTTGATTTAAATGTTTTGAATCATTATTTTGAAAATCGAGCTTTGAAATTGAATTGATTGGATTTGAAAGTAGAAATGATTTAATTTGAAATCAAAGTTGAAACTGATTTGAATTAAAATCAAAATTGAATTGATTGAATGGAAATTGGAATTGATTTGAATTGGGAAGTTAGAATTGAATCGGTTTGACTTTGAAATTATTTTCAAATAAATTATTTAATATAAAACTATTTAAAAGCTATCTTCTTAAATATATAATTATTTTGATTTTCCAAATTATTTTGCTATATAAACCATTTTAATACTTAAACTATTTTATGTTAAATGATTTTAATCTTTTAAACCATTTTTACATATTTTAACCGTTTACACTATTTTAATCGTTCAAACTGTTTTAAACTATTCAAACTATTTTTCAAAAAAACTCAAACTGGTCAAGGGTGGAGTGTTTATTTTTAAATCATGGACTTAAATGCAAATTGGGTTAACATGAAGTTATAACCTAAATTGAAATATGAAACAATTTCAGAAACGAAATCACGATATTACGGCGAAAATGATTTTGAATCGAAATAGTATATTTTGAGTAAATATGATGATTTTGAAATTGATTTGATTATAAAGCGAATATGATATTTCGATATCAAGTATGAACTGTTTTTGAAATGTAAAGTATCAACTGGTATGTAAAAACGACGTTTGGTTATTAAAGAGACCGGGGTTGGATGTGGGCGTACTCTCTGTCGATACCTGAACCACTTTAATGACGGTGTACGTGGAGTGATGATCCAGAATAAAGTAGTTGAATTTGGCTTTGATTGCTGGATTTGAAGAAAGAGAACGACGATGGATTAGCTTGGCACTTGTGCCAATTTGAAATGACTAAAACAGGAGTTGTATTGGCCAAGTGGGCTAGCAACCTCGAGCGGACGCACTTCTTCGTATTACCATCATTTACATTGTGATTGATTGGTGTGCACCCTCCGATTGTATGAGAGTGTTGGACGCGGTGGGCGATCATGGCTATGATGCGTTACCACCAGTTAGGAAGGGTAAACTGGTAGTATCCTACCTTGGACATTGCCTCACATGCCTTTTCATACTTTTATCCCTAAACGAAACCCATACGATTTTGGTTTAGTGTTGTCGTATCACGATGCATCCCTGACTACCGACGCTCTACTGGTGGTGTCAAATGAAACTTGTATGCTAATGCTTAAAAATGCGTTAAGGGGGATTAATGTAAAGCCTTAATGCTAAGAAAAATATTTATTTTACTGACTAGACATTATATGTATAGCGTATTCTACTATATATAAATATTTTGACGGATCCTTAAGAGATGTAAAATCTTGTAACATCTCTTGAGTTATTGTACGCATGTTATATACTGGGTAAGAGATGTGAAAACCCATAAACATCTCTGACGCCATTACACTCATGTTTATGCTATATCGATTTGACTTACATAAGGATATTTTAGTCATGACTTGAGTGTTTTGTCTTTTCATTACGCTCAATTCAATTCTGAGTTTTTCAGCTTATTGAAGACTCATTCTGGAGGACAAAGACGAAGATTTGGCATAATATTACTATTAGTATTCCTGCATCATGTTGTCTGCTGCATTATTTATTTATCCCTGATGTATATATGACTCTGATAAATGTTTTATAGATTATAATCAAATGTATAGTATAAACAGCTTCATGAACTATTTATTTAATTATTATATTTTATCGTTCCACTATGAGATTATGTGTTTTTTTCTTCTCCTTTAATCTTATTTTATTATTTACCCCATTAACAATCCCTTTTTTTAATAGTTTGAGTTGACATGTGTAGTTTATTACTGATTTAAACTGTCCAAAAAGGTGGGTCATTATAGTTGGTATCAGAGCATTGGTTTAGCGATAACCTTAGTATTGTGGGGTAACTCATTATAAATAGGGTCAGTAGCACCCAAGAATGAGTTTGAGTATATTAATAGATATAAGCGCGTATTTGTTAGTGAATATGAAATGTTTATATTGTGTTCACTTATCGGTTGAGTGTTTATGCTGGTCGGTACGGGAGGAACAATCGTATAGATAGGGGTTTCTAGACTCTTAAACAAGGTAAACCGACACAGTATTGTTTTGAAATTGAGTAAATTAAATAATTTTACCTTGATTATATTTTATATATAAAGAAATAATTTTTAAAAAATTTTTTGGGTACATATAGTGTGAATAGGTTGTTAGAAATGATAATATTGATCATTATCATTTATTGTTTGGATAGTCAATATTCCTAAATTATTAGCTATTATACGATTAAAAGCAAATGAAATTGTATAAATGTGATTGATTAAACATAAATTGCAAGAAAAATGAATATAAATTTGAGAAATTGAGAAATTTAAATTCCGGTGTTTCTAAAAAGGTTTTCAAGGTTTGGAAAATAATATGAGTATTGTTTAAAAGTATATATAAATACAAATTATTTTCAAATAAATTTTAAAAGGAATGAATTCAGTACTCCCCTCTTCCATCGCTAGAAAATAATTTCGGTGATGACTGCGCAACATCATCAACGTTCATTTTCGAGCCTCAAAGTGGGGAGACTTTTGAGAAGCTTTGCTTCGAAATTGTTTTGACAGAAGGATTTTGGTTTAAACTCCAAAAGTATGATCTAATATATAAAGGATGTAAATACACATGCTTATTTCAATGAGTTGAATGAATATGATGTTTAAACGTTTAAGTTCTATTAATTAATAATCTTCAAACTATTTGAATGAAGTGAAATATTTGAATAACCAAAGCTTATAAAATAAGAGAACTAAGAAATATAAGCTAAAATTTTTGAGAAAGCTTTAGAGTTGAAGTTTGCAAATCTTAAATTGAAACTAAAGCAAATTTAAACAAGTTAAAATAGTGAAAATCCTAATTAAGTAGGATGAATCAGATTAAATTGCATTCTAATAACATATAGTAAGACTTACCAAATGTTAAAAGTTAAAATGATGATTTAGACATATAATGAGATATTATACAAGTAAACAAAGCCTAAAAGAAATTAAAATGTGTATAAATGGCAATTTGGTTGCAATAATAAATGTTATATACTTAATTAGTATATTATGAGATGATTAGTGACTAAATAGAATAAGTAAGTGAGCCTAAGAAGGTAGACAAATGAATTAAGTAATATCTTTGTAAATTGGTTATAGAATAAAATATGAATTTGCAAAGAAATTGTGAAATTGAATTTGTAAATTTTGAGATAATTATAAACTTAGATAAATTCCAACTTCTTATATATGACTTTTATAGAATGATTATAAACTAAATTGATAGTTAATAAGAGGTTTAACCAATAAATCTGTCATTAAAGAAACTATGAAAATGAATGTGAATGAAAAGAATTTGGTGTAACAAAAAATCAATAGAAATAAATACGTAAGTTATACGTATTTTATTTTATTCGCATAATGATTTGATCCATATTCGAACATAGAATTTCGAGAAAATTTATACCGATCCGAGTTAAGATTTTTCACTCGATTCTCGACGGTGAACCCTGGATATGGATTTTTTATTTGATTTTGGAATTCTTTATCATAGTATATGGCTATGCAAGGAGAATGACAGTTTTTGATCAAGGAGCCAAATTTAAGTCCGCATTAGAGAGTCGTGTGCATAATACTACTTTGAAAGTGAAATTGTGGGATCGAGGAGCGATCAGATTTGATATTGTGTACGGATGATATATGTACATCGTACGGGCTTAAGGAAAACATATTGGAAATTGAAAATGCAAAATATAAAATGACTTTAAGTTGTATGATTGGATATCATTGGTAAATAAGATGCAGGTATTTAAAATCAAGAAAAATTAAGATTGCCCGATAAGAAAGTACGTGCTAATTTTGTCATTGGATTTGGTTTTTTTATTGAGCCACTTGGATTTTGATTTCTTTTGTTGGTTTAGGCCCGTAGAGGCGTTTTGCGATTGTTATGATCGAGCCGTGCAAAGGAGACTCTGTCGAAATTTTCCATAAATCCGGGTGTTAGAAATTTTTTGAAGGTTTTAATTTTATTAACTTGTTTTTATAACTGAATTATGATTTCCGTAAGCCGATCAGAGTGGCGTAACGGAAGCATAGTAAAAGTTTTCTAATAAGATTTTATTGTTTTATAAGTAGATTATTTTGAATAAAATATATCAAATGTTAAATTCTTTACTTAAGGTCTTTTCGGGGATGAAAAGTTTTGAGTGGGGGAGATTGTAATGACACGTATTTTAGATATTTTTAAAGTATTTAATTTAACGTAATTAATGAATAAAAATGGTTAAATATAATTTTTTATGACATTTAATATAGTTGTTGAATATAAACTTGAATAAAAATTTGAAATAAACTAATTTTGAAGATTTAAGTAATAACAAGTATTGAAGGTTAATGCTATGTATTGAATGTGATTACGATAAATAGTTGAATTAAAAGATAAATGTTGAATTTGTTAGAGTAAATAGAGTAATTGATGGTTAACTAAAATTCAAGTGAAATCTAATACTGGAATTTGTTGAATATTGAATAAATTGTTTAAAGTCAATATTGGAAATTAGTTGAATAATTGAATTTTGAATTTGATATGATTGAAAATGATACTAGAAGTTGATGAAAACTTTATTTAAACAACAATGAATTTTTTGACGTTTAAAATTGGACTTAAAAGTGAATAATTAGAAATCAGAAATTTTATATTGCAATCGAGACGTTAAAATAGCGATTAGGGGCACAGTCTTGGAGTTTGATGAAACCTGTTGCATTGTATCCATAATAGTGTGTTATTACCGGATTTCAAATTTTGTAGCGTTTGGAGTTACTGTTTAGTAATACGGGGTAAAAATGCGTTAAACTAAATATCGAATATTTAATATTTTAATTGGGTTCAAAATGCCGTCTTCCACATACGATCAAATTAGGCCTAGAAACATGTTCCATTATGTTCGGAATTGGGTAGAACATTATAAATGCCATGCAGAAAGCTTCGTTTGGAATTTGTTCAGAAAAAGTCGAAAATAATATTAAAATAATAGGTTTTCACGTCTATAAGTATGCTTAAACAGTAAAACCTTAGCCTTGACTATTGCCGCCGCCATTTATTATCAATGACCGAAGATCATTTTCTTCCACCTCAAATTTCTCCTAATCCGTCGAATTTTAACAAAATCTTCCAACTGCAAAATCGAAGAGTTTGACAAGCTCTAGGAATCCAACGTTCGAGATCGGCCAAGGCAAAGTGGATCGATGATAATCTCAGCTTTAATGTGGCACATTCATGCACATCTTTCCAAGCATAGATGGCACCAAACTAGGTGTGGCTGCGGCTGAAAGTGGGGATCGTAAAGGGCTTTCAAATGACAGTCTCTGATCATCTTCTAGTTCGTCGACGTTGGAGCGATGTTCGAAGATTTATGTGTGATAGGTTTTTGCGTACGCGACCTGGACCTAGAATTCGAGAACGTGAAAAAGAGAAGGTGCATGACCTTGATTCTCTGATGAGCATTGAACGGCTAGATCTGATTTTAGTTTATTAAAAATAAAAGGAAAATGTAAATTTATTATTATAAATTATAAATCTTATAAATAGTATTTCTTTGTCATACGAGGTCGAAATTGGACGAAACAAGCAGCAACGGGGTTATGGCGACAAGCACTACATCATGGATTTGATTTGGAGACGATTGGGAATAGTTAAAATTTTAGGTTAAATCGAACTTCGTTCGATTTGATTTAAAATTGGAAACTCAAGGTGAGTGTTTTATGATGCTCATAACATACTATGATATTTTTTATGCTAGTTAAGTTCGAAATTATTGTTTGATAAATTTTTTTGTCCTCTACATTATCATTGAATTAACTGTTAAAAATTTAAATTAACGGTTAAATATGAAATAGGACTTTAATTGCTGATAAAATAACCGATTCTAATAACTATGAAATTGTTGTGAATTATATTGACTGTTCGGATGATTGATTGCGATGGATGCTATTGGTTGATATTTGATAGCTGGATGTTTATTTTTTATGTATATCCTGTTATCACACTGTAAATTATTTACAGTATATAACATTAAATTGAATTATTTTCGAATAAATTAAGAAATAGGTGAAATGATATATACCTATGACACTGTGATTTGGATTGAAATGATATATATATATATATATATATATATATATCATCCCTAAAATTAAATTGAAATAACTGATCACATGGTCATATGA
This sequence comes from Allium cepa, assembly GCA_030765085.1. Lineage (NCBI taxonomy): Eukaryota > Viridiplantae > Streptophyta > Magnoliopsida > Asparagales > Amaryllidaceae > Allium > Allium cepa. The sequence goes on from CM060932.1 coordinate 381,905,727, forward strand.
TAGAAAATTATATACAGGCACCAGATTGGTTAAATTAAATGATTTAAAAGTCTTGGTTCTGAAATTATTTAATGATTTTTAATTTAAGGAAATGAAAATTTGAATTTATGAAATTTGAATTTATGAAAATTGAATTGAAATAGTACATTTTGAGTAAATATGATGATTTTGAAATGGATTTAATTATGAAGCGAATATGATATTTCGATATCAAGTATGAACTGTTTTAGAAATGCAAAAGTACCAACCGATGTGTAAAATGATATTTGGTTGTTAAAGAGACATGGGCCAGATATGAGAATAATCTCTGTCGATACCGAAACCATTGCAACAACTGTGTATGTGAAGTGATGACCTAGAATGAAGTGGTTGGATTTGGCGTTGATTGCTGGATTTGAAGAAAGATAATGATGATGGATTAGCCTGGCACTTGTGCCAATTTAAAATGATTAAACCAGGAGCCGTACCAGCCAAGTGGCCTAGCTACCCCGAGCAGATGCACTTCTTCGTATTACCATCATTTGCATTGTGATTGATTGGAATGATGATGGATTAGCTTGGCACTTGTGCCAATTTAAAATGATTAAACCAGGAGCCGTACCAGCCAAGTGGGCTAGCTACCCCGAGCAGATGCACTTCTTCGTATTACCATCATTTACATTGTGATTGATTGGAGTGCATCCTCCGATTTTATGGGAGTGTTGGATGCAGTGGGCGACCATGGCTGTGATGCGTTACCACCAGCCGAGAAGGATAAACTGGTAGTATCCTACCTTGGGCATTGCTCACGTGGTTTGTCATACTTTTATCCTTAAATGAGACCCATACGATTTTGGTTTAGTGTTGTCGTATCACGGCAGCAGATGCACTTCTTCGTATTACCATCATTTACATTGTGATTGATTGGAGTGCATCCTCCGATTTTATGGGAGTGTTGGATGCAGTGGGCGACCATGGCTGTGATGCGTTACCACCAGCCGAGAAGGATAAACTAGTAGTATCCTACCTTGGGCATTGCTCACGTGGTTTGTCATACTTTTATCCTTAAATGAGACCCATACGATTTTGGTTTAGTGTTGTCGTATCACGGCACATCCTTAACTACCGATGTTATACTGGTTGTGTCAAATGCAAACTATACCCCAATGCTTAAAAACGCGTTAAGGGGGATTAATGCAAGCCTTAACGCTAAGAAAAATATTTATTTTACTGAGACATTATATATATAGCGTATTCTACTACATATAAATATTTTGACGAATCCTTAAGAGATGTAAAATATCGTAACATCTTTTGAGTTATTGCACGCATGTTATGTACCGAATAGGAGATGTGAAAACCCTTAAACATCTCTGACGCCATTACACTCATGTTTATGCGATATCGATTTCACTTACATAAGGATATTTTAGTCCTGACTTGACTTTTTTGTTTTTTCATTATGCTCGGGTCAGTCTTGAGTTTTTCAGCTTATTAAAGACTCATTCTGGAGGACGAAAATGAAGATTTGATATATTATTACTATTTGTGTTCCTGCGTCATGTTGTCTGCTACATTATTTATTTATCCCTGATGTATATATGACTCGGATAAATGTTGTGTAGATTGTAATCAAATGTATAGTATAAACAGCTTCATTAACTGTTTATTTGATTATTATATTTTATCGTTCTGCTGTGAGATTATGTGTTTGTTTTCTTCTCCTTTTTTCTTATTTCTTATTTACCCCAATAACTATCCCCCATTTTAATGGTTTGAGTTGACATGTGTGGTTTATTGTTGATTTAAACTGTCCAAAAAGGTGGGTCATTACAGTAGTTTTAAAAATAAAAGCGAAAAGGAAATAAATAAAAGATAACGACCTAAAGAGGGGAGAAATGGAGAAGAGCAAAATGGGTGGAATGCTGAATGAAATGCAGATGGAAGAACGAGCTATAACCTTAGTTCCCATTAATTACATTTCTATAGCTTTTGTATCAGATATAAATTTTCAATTCCTAACCATAATTGTATTTTCTCCTACTCATCTTTTTGGCCTTAAGGATGCTCAATTAATCATAAAGTACATTAGATACTCTAGACCCATAATTTCACAATAGCCTAACGATAATTATTTAACTTTTGAGGGGCTCAGCAAAGTGACAAGACTTTCTTACTAATCTAGGGACACTATAAATAATATATGACATGAGGTATTCTAAAAACTATAGGTATGTATAATACTCTATTTATATTGTAAATGACGGAGAGCAACTATATTTTAAATTCATAATTTAAAATAATATTATTGAGTATTATCGACTTTATAAGGAAGATGAGTACAAACTCATGACATCATATGCCTTTGCATTCAATGTATATACACCCTTAGCTCTATATAGATTTTAATTCATTTAAACCTTTCATTTTCCTTATATATATAATATGCTTAGGTTTTATAAATTTATTTATATTCATATGTGTTTCCTTTATTTATTAAACCATTTAACTAATTTAAATATAGTTATATAAATTTAAATAAATTCAAATTTGCATTTTATAACACTTTATAAAATTTGTAATATTTTATTTAAATTAAAAAAATTAATTTTAATATTCAAATATGCTTATTTAAATCAACCTAAGTGTAAACACTACTGAGCCTTCCGCCAGGGTACACCATTGAAATGATCCACTTCAACGTCTCGGGTAAGGTCCATGAGATGATTGGACTTCCATTCATAAGAATGTTCTTTAATTATAGTAACTTTCTCCTTAGTTAAACTCCTTTTCCCATAGACATCCATCTAAGCATATTTTTCAAGTGACTTCCCGAAGCGTTGGTTAATTATTCTTATGAACACAATGCAAGCTCTGATATCATTATTGAAAAAGGTGCACTAGCAGTGGGGCAAAAGGGAAAATGTTAAAAAAATTGTTAATTTGTACTAGATCTTATCTTGTGCCTACATTAATAATATATTTTCCTTAAGACATATTTACTAATTATTAATAAAGGAGTTTGATGTTTAATTTTAATTTATTCAATTTATATTAAAACCTTTATTTCTGTATAGTATGATTTATCTTTACTAAATATAATATACATGACTAATTTAATTTAATTCAGTTTAATGTCATATTTTAATTTATTATACATTTGCATTCATAATGCAAACACTATAATTATAGTAAATATGGTAGACTATACTAGGGCGTGCATGAATGAATAAATGTCACATGTGTATAGTCAACCATTGATATATATTGTTAATATATAGGGTATGATGTTAAAGGATGAGATGTCAAGGGATGATAATTTTACTCACATCTTTAGATACACACCCACGCGCGCACACACACACATACACACACACACACACACACACACATATATATATATAAGTATTCCTTTTTTTATCCAATAAAAATTTATATGTATATAATATTTTGTTTTAGATTTAAATAAATAAATATGTATAAGTGGTTCTATTCATAGAAACATATATACTTATATATATTAACTACTTTTTAGTTAAAATTTGGATTCTATATTCCAATTCAAATGTTTTAAAATTTAAAAGAAAATGCTGATAATACTAAATTAATTTTTTTACTATTATATTTTTTAAATTCAACCGTGGAAAATAGTTTATTTTTTAAAATGGGTACATATATATTTTAAAAAAAACTGAAAGCCGTGAGAATTTTTTCTTTTCAAAGTCCAACTGCAAAAGGATCTTTTTTAACTCAAAACCAAAATATACTATTTTTTAAGTTGAAATCAAATATAACAAATTAAACATGTATATAAATTATTTTATTTAAAAGAAAATTTATACCATTTTTATCCTACCGGTTGTTCCTTAATTGTTAGCAGTCTCTTATCTGAACTCCTAGTTCTCCGTCCTTGACTACAGGTTGTAAGGCTATCGTCTATGCTTAACTAATTTTTATCAATTGAGGCTAGGCTTTCCCATTTATTGTTTCCTTGTGAATCAAATAATGAGATATATTTGTTGCCTCCCTAAGGCCAGGGAATAAATATATGTTTTATCTTCCTCTTCACTCATTCATTAGTTAATAATTTACCAAATATCAATCAAAGGACAAGTAAAAAATCAAAAACTATGCCCTTCTCCTCCCTGTATTATGAGAGTTAATCCCATGGTTTAATCCCACGGTTTTGGAATAAATATATGTTTTATCTTCCTCTTCAGTCGTATTATGAGAGTTAATCCCACGGTTTTGGTCCTAATTAATATCATATATTAATTAGTTAGGTGTTTATTTGAGCTCATGTATTTAGTTGAATTAATAAGTGAAAACCATATATTATTTTAATAATTTCTAGGCCCTTAATAAATTACTAGAGGCCATAAAATTTCAATACATTGCGTTAATGTTATTATTAACAAATTAATAAATTAATTTTTAAATTGGTTGAACTCGAAAATTAGCTAACAACTTAGTTATGTTAACTCCCTACCGACTTGGCCCTTAGTCATTATTTAAACAATTTGAATATTGAAGCATGTACGAAGATTGTTGAAGTGCATTATTAGGCACAAGTTTAGTTACTTATAAATCATTTAGGTGAAATCCAGTTTCTAATATTTATAAAGTTACACCTTGTAATGACATTTTGAGCACGTTTTCCTCTCATCATCATTGTATTGCAGGATCGAATTCACCCTAGAGGGAGGGGGGTGAATAGGGTGATACTGTTAATTATAAAAATTATTTGCGGAAGCTTATAGAATTATTTCAACACAGATAAATCAAAATTATAGCAGTACAGATAATAGCAGAATAATAAATGCAGAAATAGAACGACATAGAATTTACCCAGCTTCGGCCAAACCCTGCCTACGTGCTGCCTCCAAGGTTTATACTAGAAATTAAGTAGTCACACGCTTACACACGCAAACTCGCAACACCCGCTACTGAAACCTAACTCTACGCTCAAAACCCTGCCACAACTCAGCCACTGTGTTGCGAATTCTCAAACTACGCCACGTGATTTGTCCCCTAGTCACACGACTAGTAATTACAATGTTTAAAAGTGAAATACAAATTAAATGACAATTTAAAAACAAAAACCCTAACACCCTAATTAATTCTCAATTAAAAATAAACATGGCCAGCCCAATTTAAAAAACAAATGCGGCCTTATTTATTTTATCAATGTCGGCCGTTCCTTTTTCCTTTGCTCTGTATAATGGCGGCTTGTTCTCATTTTCCTTTGCTTGCAAATTAAGGCTTTGTTTAAAATTGAAGAATCTGACTTTAATTTGTTCGATCAGGTGGATTGTTCTTCGAGATTTCTTGACGATTGATTATACTTTGCACACGGCTGCTCCTTCTCGATCGAGTTCGGTGATTTGGTATGTGATTTATTCCTTTTGCTTTTCTGTTATGCTTTCTTGAACTCGATTGTCCTTCAGCCAATGATGATTATGGGTTTATATATAGTTCGATCTCCTTATTTTTCGTTCGTATATTTCATATGAATTCGTCAATTATTTTTGCTTGAATTCATCTCGGCCACTCGATGTTGCTTGGATGTTGATGATTTCTCTAACTTTATCAACATCGTATACTTTGATCATGGCTTGTTCATCACGGCTTCAAATTGCTTTCATGAATACCACGGCCTTTTTTGATTTGGTTTCTTTTTGACCTCGGTCAATTGATTTGTGTAAGGTTGTGAGCTTGTTCGATTTTTGTTTCGGTTATTGGTTCCTTCTTGACTGCGGCCTTGACTCCTGATAGCACTGGCTTTGACTCAATTTGATAATTGTCACTGCTCTGACTTGGTACACTTGACTTTGTTATAACTGTTAAATGCTTTGATTGTGTTTCACTTGGATTTGTACTGAGCTTGAGTGTAGATTTAAGCTCTGTTGTTGTCTTCACTATTGACTGTTGAGCTTGCACCAGTCTCTGATGATGTTGTGTTCATTGTAGTTTCATTTTTTGTTCTTGTGCATTATCAACTACTTTGAGCTTGTTGTATTCTGACTTGTATTCAGTTGAATTTAATTTGGCCTGGTCTGGTGAATCATATATAGGTTTGGTCGAAGCATTTTCTGTTTGAACCTGTACTCTACCATTTGTTGATTTGTAGCTGCAGTGCCACTCTGTAGTATTATGTCTTGGTTCCATTGATGATGCTCTGTGCTTTTTGTATATATGAGCTGCTGTGTTTCCATATTAGTCTGGTTGGAGTTTTGATTGTATCACTTGAGTCTGCACTTGCTTGATCCAATTTCACAGTTGCATACTTGTATATGCACTCGAGTCTGATATTGGTGCATATTCTTGCTTATCTCTTGCCAGACCTGTAGCCTTTGTGTATTGTTGCTATTCCTTTGGTGCACTTGGTTTGTGATTCACTGATGCATTTGTTTGGGTTATTGCATTTGTTTTGGTTATTGCATTTGTTTTGGTTGCTGCATTGACTTGATATTGTCATTTGGTCATTGTAGTTTGATTTGTGCACTGACTTGAGTTCAAGCCTTTTTTCATACTGCTGGTTGATCAAAACTGCCACTTGGTTTGAACTTTTTGCTATGATATTGAACTTGATCATTTCATGAACTTGCACCTATGTTGAATCCAGCTTGGAGCTCGGGTTTGACCTTGTGCTGATTATTGTGACATTATTTTTATTGCACTTGAGTTGAACCAGCATTTTGGGTTTGGCCTGTGCTCACCTGTCCATGTAATTCTATCAAGTGTATATATCGGTGTGCACGGCCTTGTGGCATATACAGCGATACACTGTGTATGTCACAAGTTGTTCATGTATGATGAATTCAAAATTAAATGATGACAAGCAACCCAAATAACTGAGGCAAATATTATTTTCAAAATCCACATTTTATTTTATACTGCAAAAATATTTTATTTTCAATTTTACTGCTTTAATGTATATTTTCGTAGATTTCTCAGATGCTGGATTCACGTTGGAATGAAGTTGAAGATCAGTACGAGTTGAGTGAATGAGTGATATGTAGTGAGGTGCAATGTAAATGTGAATTGAATTGTAATTGAAATTGTATATAGTGAGAGCTTGAAATTTGTACTATTTAAAAATTGTAATAAATATTTGTTTGAATAAAATTTCTGTTTGAATTCAAATTCTGTGTCATTTATTTTATTCAGCAAATATTTATTTAATTTATGAAAAACAAAATAGTACATTAACAAATACATTTGAAGGAATATATATATATATATATGTTTATTATCATAAAACAAAAATCATAGTAATCGCATATTCAACAATCTCCCCCTTTTGATGATAATAAACATATATTTAAGATTTTGAATATGTTAAATGTATTTGATTATTGATATAGTCTAATTGCTCCCCCTATTTAAATGCTTCCTCTCTACACAAAGCTCCCCCTTTATATATGCATACAATTAAAAATATGCAAATGAGCCTAGATGCAAATAGAAAATATTTGACCTTTACTTGATTTTATTTGACAAAATCTTAACTTTTCTCTCCCCCTTTTGTTATCAGCAAAAGAGTAATAGTGTTAGAGAAAGTAGAGATAAAGTTATCGATATTAATCCAAACTTAAAACTCAATTGAATATAAATATTAAATTTCAATAAAAAATCAAACAAAAATCATAAATACTTTGTTAGGCGCATATTCCACTTTTAGAATGATGGGAATGATGTCATCATATAAAATCATACAGTTGTGTCTATTTGTGGTATATTTATATCAGGAATTTGAATATCTACCAACCATGCATAACCGTTAGGACTTTTAAATGAGATTAGCAGTATTCCAATTTTATTTTTAAAAAAAATGAATTCAAGTATCTTCTAACCACGCATAACGGTGAGGACTTTTAAATGGGATCAGAATCAACTTGTTTATTTTAAAAAAAAATCAATTTTGAAATGCGTTCCATACATGCATAACCGTGTGGACTTTTAAATGAGCATGGAATCACATAACAAATTCCAAGTAATTCACCCATGCGTAACCGTGAGGACTTTTAAATGAGAGTGAATACTTTGGATTTTATTTTATTATTATTATTATTATTATCATTATTTTATTAAAAAAATGTAAAATGAAAAACGAATGATTCCTGTTTAAAGCACCAAATATTGACAGACTATATAGAATTTTGATGAGTGATGGTCGTTAGAAATATGATAGAAATAGAGATGGTCATGGAATTTTTACCAACAAAAAGTTTTATAACTCTTGTTCAAGTTTCTAAAGAAATTTACTAATTATACCGTCTCGAGTCATAATGTATGATAAATATCAACACTCATCACTTTTTCAATCACTATTTATCTTTTCGATAATTATTAGGGAGTCAGATTAGTCAAAATAGTTATTTAAAATCAAATTCAAAAATAATTATGAAATCAATTTTTCAAAATGGCTGATCTGAAAACATGGTCAAAAATGATTTTCTAAAAGGGGTTATATGAGAAAACTTTCTACTATTTGAAAATTATTTGGAATGAAAAATATGCAGATATTTTCTTTGAAAAACGATGCAGTTACTAAATGTCTCAACAAATCACGTTCCACTAGTAATTTTTCTTCTTCACTCAAAATTATCATTAGTTGAATTTGATAGACCAGATCATGAAGTGTGCAACAAAAATTTCTCAAAATCAATGACAATCTCTTGAATTTGAATTGAAGCCGTGTAAATAATCAAAAACCGTAAATATAGAGTTAGCCGTAAAATAACCAAATGTATTATCATCCAATAAAACACTATTATTAATCCAAACTAATATATATATATATGAAGTAATTCAACGACTACCGATTTTTATAGTGTTCTTGGCATAAGAATATAATTGGCCAACAATTTTGAATAAGTCAGAATCAAAATCATCATTATTTCATCATCTCATTATTGGCTGATTTAACTCAGATTACGGTGCAGATTATCACATTTAATATATTGTTCAAATAAATATGCCATTACCTTTTTACCTTTACGATATTTTTCTTTATTGTCCATTGTGATTCTGCCACCTTTATACTAGGCTAAGAAACTTTGCTTTGTCGCTTGTTGTGTCCTTGGAACAGCCAGAATCCATGTAATACTATTGTTGTTCCTTAGTCTGCCACCACACCTACACGATGAAAGATTTTTGTGACCTATTTGTTTTTATAGGTCCATGATTGTTAGTGGCGGAATATTTTGAAAAATAATTTGTCGAGACCCAAAACTATTTATATATGTTCCTTTCGGCACCCAGATTTGTTTAACTTTGAGAAATTTTACATTTGTGCCTTTTCGAACTCAAATTGGTATAGTTTTCACGTGTTTGTCTATACCAACAATTATTGTGATTGTATCCATATTTTCTACAAATTGTGCACATAGAATTGGCTTGATTAATTTTGTTTTTTACATTTTTAGATTGATTATATCCAAGTCCTTGTCTAACTGTATTAATAGTTTGCTTTCCTAATAGCATATTCAACGATTTTTCGCTTTTTGAAAATTTATCTAAAGTCGTTGACAATTAATGGACTTGTGTTTTGAGAGATTCATTTTCGTTTCACAGTTATGTGCACTTTTTAATAGAGATCTCACTCCTAGTATTTTCACTCTCTTTCAAAATCAAAATTTCATTTTCAAGTGATTTTATATTAATTTATGATTTTTTTAATTTCTTTTTCAAACAATGGACACTTTTCACACTTAGGGCATTTATTTTGATAATTTTTAACTAATTGTTCAAGTTGTTCATTTAGTTCAATCAAACTATCTATTTGTGATTCAATTTTAGCATATTTCTCCCTAAGTCGTTCAAACAGCCATTTACTTCATGGAAATATATAAGTAGTTGTGAGTGAGTGATTTTGATACCTCGCTTGGCTCGTCATCGTCGCTATCAGTTATATTACCTTGAAGGCACATATCTGCTTTCTCACTCTCACTGCTAGTACTTTGATTATCTTCATCACTTGTATTCCACGTGGCTGCAAAACTTCTCCTTTTTGATTTCTTTTCAAAGTCGCGTCGTTTTTTAGGACAATTGGGTTTGATATGTCTGGGTTGGTTGCACTTGTGACAGATGATTTTCTGTTCTTCTGAGTAGTGCTTTGGCTATTCTACTTTTCAATTTTTGATTTCGAGCTGGATTTTCGTATCTGTGATTCCACTTTTTGAATTTCTTCATTAGTAGTGCCAGCTCTACTGCTCCATCATCATCGTTATCATCATCACTTTTGGTTGTTCCTTTGAGAGCTATTGATTTCTTTCGAGTATCTCCTCCTTCATGCTCTTCTTTGAATTTCATTTCTAGCTCATAAGTGGCGAGATTTCCGATGAGTTCTTCAACTTTGATTTGTTTTAAATCTTTCGATTCTTGAATGGCAGTCACATTTGCTTCAAATCTTCGTGGAAGGACTCTGAGGATTTTTTAGACTATTTTCAATTCCGTGTATGATTTTTCGAGAGCTTTTGATTTGTATATGATATTGGAAAGTCTTCCATACATCTCTTTGACAATTTCTTACTTTGCCATTGTGAAGTTCTCGTATTCGCTGCTTAGCATGGCAAGGCGAGATTCTTTGACTTGAGATATTCCTTTGTGAGTCACTTCGAGTTGTGGCATATTTCCTGCGTAGTTAGACAATATGAGACACGATTAAATTCAAATTGATCCAATGAACAGATAATAGAATTCATAGCTTTAGCATTAGCATTTTGTAATTTATTTTCTAGCTCTGTCCATTGATCCTTTGGTTTATCTATTTCCTGATTATGTAGAGTTATAGTTGGTGCTCTATAACCTGTCTCAACAATATTCCAAGCGTCAATGGTTTTTAGAAAAAATTTCATTCTATTTTTCCAATAGGCGTATTCACCATTGAACATTAGTGGTCTAACTATAGACTGACCCTCAGCAAAAGCATTACCGAAAGAAGCCATTTAAAAATTCAAAATTAAAAAAAAAATTTGATTTTTGAAAAATCAATTTTTTTAAAAAAACAAAAAGCTGACTCCTATTCCTAGCTCTGATACCACTTGTAGGATCGAATTCACCCTAGAGGGGGGTGAATAGGGTGATACTGTTAATTATAAAAATTATTTGCGGAAGCTTATAAAATTATTTCAACACAGATAAATCAAAATTATAGCAGCACAGATAATAGCAGAATAATAAATGCAGAAATAGAACGGCACAGAATTTACCCAGCTTCGGCAAAACCCTGCCTACGTGCTTCCCCCAAGGTTTCTAATAGAAATTAAGTAGTCACACGCTTACACACGTAAACTCGTGACACCCGCTACTGACTAACCTAACTCTATGCTCAAAACCCTGCCACAACTCAGCCACTGAGTTGCGAATTCTCAAACTACGCCATGTAGTTTGTCCCCTAGTCACACGACTAGTAATTACAATGTTTAAAAGAGAAATACAAATTAAATGACAATTTAAAAACAAAAACCCTAACGCCCTAATTAATTCTTAATTAAAAATAAACAAGGCCGGCCCAATTTAAAAAACAAATGCCGCCTTATTTCTTTTATCAATGTCGGCCGTTCCTTTTTCCTTTGCTCTGTATAATGGCGGCTTATTCTCGTTTTCCTTTGCTTGAAAATTAGGGCTTTGTTTAAAATTGAAGAAGCTGACTTTAATTTGTTCGATCATGTGGATTGTTCTTCGTGATTGCTTGACGATCGATTATACTTTGCACACTGCTGCTCCTTCTCGATCGAGTTTGGTGATTTGGTATGTGATTTATTCCTTTTGCTTTTCTGTTATGCTTGCTTGAACTCGATTGTCCTTCAGCCGATGATGATTATGGATTTATATATAGTTTGATCTCCTTATTTTTCGTTCGTATATTTCATATGAATTCGTCAATTATTTTTGCTTGAATTCGTCTCGGCCACTCGATGTTGCTTAGATGTTGATGATTTCTCTGACTTTGTCCATATCATATAATTTGATAATGGCTTGTTCATCACGGCTTCGAATTGCTTTCGTGACTACCACGGCCTTTTTTGATTTGGTTTCTTTTTGACCTCGGTCAATTGATTTGTGTAAGGCTATGAGCTTGTTCGATTTTTGTCTCGGTTATTGATTCCTTCTTGACTTTGGCCTTGACTTCTGATAGCACTGGATTTGACTCGATTTGATAATTGTCACTACTCTGACTTGGTACACTTGACTCTGTTATAACTGTTAAATGCTTTGATTGTGTTTCACTTGGATTTGTACCGAGCTTGAGTGTAGATTTAAGCTCTGTTGTTGTCTTCACTATTGACTGTTGAGCTTGCACTAGTCTCTGATGATGTTGTGTTCATTGTAGTTTCATTTTTTGTTCTTGTGCATTATCAACTACTTTGAGCTTGTTGTATTCTGACTTGTATTCAGTTGAATTTAAGCCTATCTGGTCTGGTGAATCATATATAGGTTTGGTCGAAGCATTTGCTGTTTGAACTTGTACTCTATCACTTGTTGATTTGTAGCTGCAGTGTCACTCTGTAGTATTGTGTCTTGGTTCCATTGATGATGTTCTGTGTTTGTTGTATATATGAGCTGCTGTGTTGCCATATTTGTCTGGTTGGAGTTTTGCTTGTATCACTTGAGTCTGCACTTGCTTGATCCAGTTTCCCAGTTGCATACTTGTATATGCACTCGAGTCTGATACTGGTGCATATGCTTGCTTTCCTCTTGCTAGACCTGTAGCCTTTGTGCATTGTTGCTATTCCTTTGGTGCACTTGGTTTGTGATTCACTGTTGCATTTGTTTTGGTTGTTGCATTTGTTTTGGTTGCTGCATTGACTTAATATTGTCATTTGTTCATTGTAGTTTGATTTGTGCACTGACTTGAGTTCAAGCCTTTTTTCATACTGCTGGTTGATCAAAACTGCCACTTAGTTTGAATTTTTTGCTATGATATTGAACTTGATCATTTCATGAACTTGCACCTGTGTTGAATCCAGCTTGGAGCTCAGGTTTGACCTTGTGCTGATTACTGTGACATTTTTTATTGCACTTGAGTTGAACCGGCATTTTGGGTTTGACCTGTGCTCACCTGTCCCTGTAATTCTATCAAGTATATATATCGGTATGCACGGCCTTGTGGCATATACAGTGATACACTATGTATGTCACAAGCTGTTTGTGTATGATGAATTCAAAATTAAATGATGAAGAACAACCCAAATAACTGAGGCAAATATTATTTTCAAAATCCACATTGTATTTTATACTGCAAAAATATTTTATTTTCAATTTTACTGCTTCATTGTATATTTTGCAGATTTCTCGGATACTGGATTCACATTGGAATGAAGTTGAAGATCAGTACGAGTTGAGTGAATAAGTGATATTTAGTGAGGTGCAATGTAAATGTGAATTGAATTGTAATTGAAATTGTATATAGTGAGTGCTTGAATTTGTACTATTCAAAAATTGTAATAAATATTTGTTTGAATAAAATTTCTGTTTGAATTCAAATTCTGTGTTATTTATTTTATTCAGAAGATATTTATTTAATTTATGAAGAATAAAATAGTACATTAACAGATACATTTGAATGAATATACATATGTTTATTATCATCAAACAAAATTCATAGCAATCGCATATTCAACATGTATCACTAAGATATCTAAAGTTTGATCAATGGCTAAAAATTCTACTAATCTCCATTGGTAACTGCGTAGACCACTTGAAAGTCATTAATTCAACCCAATACCATTTACTGATCAACCGATTTACACTGTCCAGAAATTTTGATTTTAAGTTGACTATAAATCACCGTGATACTAACCATCTTTCATCAAAGAGATGTACCCTCTCTTGAGTAGTGTTTTACTTCAAGTAGTTCAACGTATACCCCTCTATGGTTCTAACACGATTGCTATGTTTTGTGACTGATCATACTACAACCTGGTTAGTTATGATCCAAAGCACCCTCTTGTGTTAAGTATACTTCATATTGGTACACGAGAGCTTCTATTTTGACTTAGATATTTAACCTATAGCGGACTCTCGTTGATATGTTTTATGATAGTTCCAAGTAGCCACAAGTACACAATCCCTTGATGTTCCTAACAGTCATAAGTAATACACTATCCATCGAATTAAAAGCATTACACATACTATTCTCGTTTTAATGGATGCATTGATATCCTTTCTAAATATATCTTAACTATGAACATTTTGAGGAATAAGCATTAAACTATCGATTTAGAATTTATTGTAACAAGCACATTTGCAATTACAATCGATAAAATACTTCTCCTGGGGGTTTTCTACTTATATATGTTTATTGTACTAACATTATTACCTATACCTCTATATAACAAAACTTATAAAAGAAAATGAAACCAGAAGTATACTTTATTTCAAAGAAGATTATTTTACAATAATTAAGTTGCACAATTATTTACGTAATTGCCTCTAGGGTATGCACTTAACTTTATCATGGTTTTCATTTTGAGTTCATCATGCACCAAGTGCATAAGCGATATTAGTTTTATTTTCTATTGTATATATTGTTATATAGATATAATCAATTTTTAAATAACTTAAACATATACAAGTGGAGAACACTAAGAAAAAGTATCTAATCGATTGTAGTTACAAATGTGCTTGTAACCATGAGTATTATATAGTATAAAATAAATACTTATCCTTAAATATTCCTAGTTAAGATGTATTGAGAATGGGATATCAATATATCTATTGAGGTTAGTGTATATTACACACTTCATATGTGAATGGTGAATTACTCATGATCATTGGGTGCATCAATAGGCTACGTATGTGTAATCATTTGGAATAATTATAGAATGACCTAGCAACGATGAAACACCTCACATCCCTTAATATACCCAAAAGGAGACATTAAAAGGCATGGTGCATTGTAGGTATAACTAAAGCTAACAGAGGCTAAGATTCACAAGACAAATATGGATAAAAACAACAGAAACTTAGAATAATAAGTTAATCAGAACAAAACTTCATAATTGCTTCATAAATATGTCAAACACCTAATGCCACATATATGTCTGAAAATCCAACATATCTCATGAAAAAATATTCAGTCTCAAAAATCAAAGTACATAATATCCCTCATAACAAACTAGTACGTAGAAAGAACGGAAGATGACAATAAAAGAAGTACATAGTAGAAATCTCCTAGTAGCAATCTACTGACTTCTCCCTTGATTGCCTATAAGGGGGAAAAGGGAAAATAGAGGAGTGGATCGGATTAAAAGTCTGGTGAATGATAGTAATTACTAGAGTTTTTTAGCAAGAAAAAAGTAATAGACTCTACAAAAGTTCGAGCATAACTAAGGATAATTAAGGAAGTAGGAAAGAAATAAATTGGAAATAAGCACGATTAATTATTGCTCAATTTATAAGATAGGTTAACCTTGATTGCTTGCACTTGTCTTTGAGTTCTTCTTTGATTAGGCTAAATTATTAATCCTGTAATTAGGATGTAAACCTAATTCTACCCTTTTTGATCGACCTGCTACTCTATAGTACCTTTCTACGGACCATCTGCTATATAACTCCGTACATAGAATGTTACTGTGGACCAGACGACACATATAGCTCCTTACACATAAGGCATTTATTTATTATGGATCACACATTATATCTAACTCCCTACACAGAATGTTACTGTGGACCAGACGACGTATGTAGCTTCCTACACAGAAGACAACGGTGTCTACGAAAGACACCTTACTAAGTGCTTGGAACTCAAAGCTATTACCGAACACCCAAAAGGAAGTCGCATGCATAACTGCCACCATGCCCATGCTACCTTTTGCTCCACCTATTGGATCTTCTTATTACCTCAAACTCCAACATAAGCGTGGCCCTCATCCCACTTTAGGTTTACGTGAGATCACCATGTGTCCGTAGAAAATAGGGAAATGCTGTAGGTACTGGCCCGTCATCCAAACAATCTCTAGTTGCACCCCTTATCCAAATCCCCGTGATTTGGACTTCTAATTGACCAATTACTACCATTTTTAGCGTAAGTGTGCCCTCATCTCGCTTCAGGCTAATGTGAGACCATTGTTTTGTATAATAGGGAACACTACATTGTAAATTATTTAAAAAGCCTTTATATTTTTTCTACTATACGTGCTTACTAATTTCGCCTAAGCCTTAAAATAAGCCATATTCTATTCTTTTTCCTTATTATAACCTGCGTTATAATCATGCTTATTACTTAACCCAAGGTCTAAGTGTGAAACTAAGCTTCTTTCATCTTTTACTCTTTTTAGTTATAATTCTAAGTTACAACTAGGCCAATCTTATTAATTCAGTCCAATTAATGTCACAATTAGGCGTAATTTCAGTCCAATTCCATTTATATTATAGTCTTTGAAATTTACATCTTATACTCAATTATCTTAGTTTTCTTACAGTTTAATCCAATTCACGTTAATCCTATTCTAATCCATACACAAAGAAGAAGGAGGAATAAAAGAAAACTAAAAATAGAAGAAAATCCAAAGCATAGAAAGAAGATGTAAATAACATATAAATAACAGTAAATAAACTAAAATACTGTAAATAAACTGTAAATAAATGGAGAAGCTATAATTAACAGATATAAACTAAAATTACTAAAAAGAATAGCTGCAAGGAAATAGACTGGAATGACTCTAAAAATTGTAAATAAACTACTGAAAAAGGCTATTCCAAAAAACGTAGAAAACTACAGCTATTGGAAACCCTATTATTTTAAATTACTTAAGGAAATCTTAAAATAATTACAATCACCCACCTTCGGTCCTAAGCTCTTCCTGTGGTCTTCCTAGATCCACATTGTGATATAAAATAATTTAATTTATAATGATTTTCTCCTTTGGAAAACTTATTCCGTTTAGGGTCTTTCCTAGAAAGATGAAACCACTTGGAGAAAACCAATAATGAGAAAAAGTGTTATGTCTAGGGGTCTGTTTATAGGGGTAGAAGTGGATCTCGAACCATTAGATTTGTGGATTGAATAGGATACAACCACGTCGTAGGTTGAATAGGAACCATCATATGCAAAAATAGAGGGACCAGATTAAAATAAAGAATTCAAAACACGTCACAAATAGGCTCTGGAACATTCAAATGAACGAACATTCATTCGTTCGTAAATAACAGAGGCGGGTCGACCGAGAGGTCAACCGCCTTGGTGCCCAGGTCGACGGCCGGTCGACCTGCCTATATATATATTCTACTTATTTTGTTTATTTTATATCTCAGTCATATTAGCTCGGTTTCAAACGTTCTATATATAAAAATTGACCAGAAAATTATGACAGACACAATGGTGCAGTTCTCAGGGTTTAATTCTGATAATTTCACAAGTTTATTTTATTATTTAAATAGTTAACGAATCAATTATTACCTGTTAAATTTCAGGTTATTGCATTCTCCCCTCCTTAAGGGATTTCATCCTCGAAATCTCTAAGGATAAAAGGATGTACTAAATGTTTTCATCCAATTCTACATCCAACTACTCAATCATCAACCATTCATCTATTGTCCTTAAGTTTTTCTAATGCAATTTTATGATACTTATGCAATTAGTGTAGTGTAAATGTTCCTAACTAATGCAAAAGATTAGGCGGTCCACTAATTCAGTTGACCTCCTTTATGCAATCATGTTCATGCCATGTATCCAAATGAATGCAAAAATTTCCTAATGATAACTGATAATTTCATATGCGTGCAACAAACATCATCCAAATGCAATAATCATGTGATAAACATCCATTTATAGCACTCATGGAAATAAAATAATAATGTGCACACATCCCTATGCATATGCTTTGGTGTCCTCGTTAGGCCGATCCCTAAAGAATAATAGTGCTAGTGTACCTATATGCATCCATTAGCATCCACTTGCAAACACTTGCAGCCACCAGCATACATCATTCATAACTTGTTCACATCAAATCCTACCATCCATACGTCAAATCCTAATTTCTACCCTCCCAAAGGATAATAAAGAGAAGAACCTATTCAAATCTAAAGATGAAAAAAGGAATTCTAAAACTTACTATCAAAAGGATGAGGATAGGAAGTACAAATCTTCTCTTCTGCTTTCCAAGTGGCGTTTGCAACATCATCTCCCCACTGCACCTTCGCCAGTGGAACCTCCTTATTCCTTAGCGCTTTGTGTCTCTCCCAATAACCTTCGTGGGTTTACGCCAAACAGAAGCTTCCTTTTCTACCTCCGCCTCCTCCAATTGACTAGGCTCTACAACCTCCGTCGAGTCATGCAAGCACTTTCGCAAGTACAAAACATGGAAAACATCGTGCACTCCTGTGAGCCTTTCAGGTAGCCTTACTCGGTAAGCCATCTTCCCAACTCTCTTTGTGATAGGAAATGGTCCAAAAAATCTAGGGTCTAACTTTCCATTTGATATGAATCTTACCACCTTCCTAAGCAAGGATATTTTGATAAAATCTAAGTCTTCGACCTCAAACTCCAAGTCTCTCCTACGCTTGTCCGCATATGACTTATGTCTTTCTTGAGCCGTCTTCATCCTTCGCCGAACCAAATCCACCCTCTTAGAGATCTCCTTAACCATGTCAGGTCCAAGTAATAACTTCTCCATAGACTCTACCCAACATGATGGAGACTTGCAAGGTCTTCGATATAAAGCCTCAAATGGTGTCATTCCTATACTTGTTTGGTAACTATTATTGTAAGCAAACCCAACCAATGGAAGATATTCCGCCTAAGTTCCTCCAAAGTCCAAAATGCACATCCATGGAAAATCCTCAAGCATCCTATTTACCCTCTCTGTTTGGCCATCTGTTTGGGGATGATAGGCCGTACTCAACTTAAGCTGCATCCCTAGCGTCTCTTGTAAGCTTCTCTAAGACCCAGTAGTGAAAATGGGATCTCTATAACTAACAATGCTAGAAGGAACTCTGTGTAAACGGACTATCTCTCAAATATACAAGGATGCTAATATGAAATCGTATGCTTACTCTTAACTGGGATGAAGTGAGCACTCTTGGTCAATCTATCGGCAATCACCTAAACTCTAGTGTTCCCCATCCTAGAACAGGGTAAACCATCAATGAAATCCATCGAAATACTATCCCCTTATACTCCGGCACATCATCCGGTCTAAAGTAACCCACCGGGCTTCTGCTGCTCCGCTTCTACCCTTTGGCATATGTGATAACCTGGATTTTTGGGTTTTTGTAAATTGATAATTAACTGGATTGAATCAGTAAAAAAAACACTGATTTATAGATTGAACAAATTAAATTCTGATATATGTCTGCATATGTACATAGATGAATTTAAGCTCTAATAAATATCTGGGTAATTATTTGTTTAATAATCCCCTGATATAATTATTTAAATTGGTAAATTTTTTGTTTTCAAATAATAAAAATAATGTGTTGTTTTTATACATATAGATGGATTTTAATAGAATTATTGTTTACAAATTGAATTTGTATTTGTTTAAAAGTATATGTTTATATTTATGGGTCGATTTTTAATTTTGAATTTGAATCTGGATTTAATTTGAAATTTAAAAGATAAATACTTTAAAATATTTTGGATAAAAAATATATTATATATGATTTTATTTAGAATATAATTGGTTTTATATTATTTTCTTCAAAAGATTTTATTTATATAAATCAAGAAAAGTATTTATTAATTAGGAAATTAAATATAAAAAAATAAAAAATAAAAGCTTATAAACCATTTAAAAATTAATTAAAAATGCATAATGACAAGTGTTAATATTTTGACACACAAATTAACAAATGTAAATTCATTTAACATAAGGATATACAAGTGTAACAAATGTAATATAGATTTGAGCAAGTGTCATCTATTTCAATTATTTTTAAAAAATAAAAGAAAAAGAAAATGAGATTATATAATATCTTTACTCTCCTCTGTATCATTTTCTTACACCTTCACTTTTCAAAACGTACCTGTAAAGCAAAATTCAAAACGAGATCAAACAAAAATATATAAACTAGAGAAAAATAGCATAAAACAAAATCAAAACCTGAAAAGAAATTAAATCAAAACCATCTAACCTGATTCAAGAACAAGCTTCAGGCAAATCAAAGCTGAACTAAAATCAACTCAACCTAATAAAGTTCAAAATCCAGGCTGCTGTTTCAAGTTCAAATCAGAAGCAAGTGCGGATTTCATTTTTTTCTCCAAGGCTTGTTCTCTGGTTTTCTCTTTGCTCAGCAAAAACAAATGAGTAAACTACATCCTTTAATGTTTGATCTGATGCATAATCTTTTGTGGTGATGTGTGAATATAGGTTTGCATGGATAAATTCATATGTTAATGAATATTAAGTGGAAAGATATGTGCATTTCTGTTTATATATATATATATATATATATATATATATATATATATATACATACACACACACATTTATGCCTTTGTTATACAGCAGTTTTAAGCTCAATCGGATGAAAATCAAATTCTCTTTACAAACTCAATTTCAAGTTATGATATTAAAAGAAAAAAAATGTTTGTAATAACTAAAGGCTATTTTAAAAATATTTTTGTGGTTCAGTAACGAATAGTTTTTTGAAAATTTGGAATTACAGTAGATATGGTAAGTTATCAAGAAAAATCAACTATGTTAATTTCCATCTTTACTTATGGAATCGTATTCGAGTCTGGAAACCATGATTTTTAGTATAGATTTCATGATTTTTAAGATCATGGTCATCCAGATATTACGAGTTAAAAGGGAAGTGGATTTTTGGCAATTGCCGACTATCGGGGAAGAAGTGATTGTCGTGGTCGAGGCTAGAGGTGGCTTGTGAAGTGAGGATCATCGTAAAAATTGTCCAGAATTTTCTGGAACGTCGTGGTGAGCGCGCGATGGCAATCTAGGTTTTTTTAGGCAGTTCGGCAAGGATGGAATCGCGACGGGTTTGTGAAGCGAATATGGAACTAAAGTTTAGGTGTTTTGGCTCGAACGTAGCTGCATGATAGGGCCTTCATCGGAGGTAGGTGCCATGTGCTGTAAAGGTCGGTCGACGATGCAATGGGTCAATCAATGGAGAGTGTTGGTTTCTGCGTTGAATTTGGGTTGCGTTGAAGGTTGAATTTCGATAGGAGATGACTATTGTTTGGCGAAGGGTAAAATCTGGATCATGTGATGATGGGTGACTGTATGGTGGTTCATCAGTGGTGAGATGGTCAGTAACGAAGGCGTACACTTGCACGCATATCATCATGCACGATGATTTCAGGCAGGATGGGTTATTTGTCGATGAGGTAGATGGTGCGAATCGGATGACTCGGCGATGGTCTCAATTGAATCGCAAGTGAATTGATTTTCAAGTGGGACTGTTGTGTCATTCGATTTTGTGTTACGTGCCTGGAGATAGAACTGGAGCAGTATTCAATCGAGGATTTAGGGGAAGATGATAGGCGGGTATCGGGTTTGGGCTTCGGCCCGCTTAAATTATTGAGATTTTAGATAAGTTTCCAAATAGATTATTAATCAAGTTCTTTAAAACATAAAAGAAATTCGTTAAACAAGATTTTCAATGTAAAGTGTAATCAAGATTTCAAATAAATTTTCAATATAAATTATAGAGACAAAGATTATTCAATTTAATTTGATTAACTTGAATAATTATATATAAGGATGATTATTTAATGAAATCTATTAAAGAAAGATAATTTAAAATAAATAACTGAAGGTTAATTAAATTATGAAATTAATTTATGTAAACAACTGAAGATTAATTAATAAGAATAATTTAAGGATGGTTAATTAATCTCATTAATTAATTACATAAACTAAGTTCCTATGACTCGCTTAATTTACCTTAATTAATTATAATCCAGTTGTTATTATTTAAATTTGTAATTAATTATAGTTAATTAATTAATGAGAGAAATTAAAGGTTAATTAATGTGGATGGTTAAGGATAATTAATTTATGGCTAATTACTTAATGTAATTAGAGAATAATTAATTAAGGAAGATTAATTAAGATGGATAGTTAAAGGTTGAGTTATGTATTGATTTGTAATTAACTAATGTTGAGTAAGCAAGATTAGAGGTAATTAAAGTAATTAATTTATTAATTGGCGATTAATTAAATTAAATAGGAATTGTTCAACTTATAAGTCTTGCTTATGAATAGATAAGTTGTATTGAATGATGATAAATATATGTCTGATAATTTGTAATATTAAGTGATTTGATGTGTTGGGATTAAACTGTGAGGTATTGGGTTATATGTTAGTGATGAATTACTATGTAAATGTGGCAACCTTTATTTTAAATTGAATTGAATTTACTTAAATAATTTGAATTAACGATGATATTGGATTCGAAGAGACAGGGGTCGGGTAACGGTAAACACCTGAAACTACTTCGATTTGTGATATAAATTCTTTATAAATTTGATATGTGTAATTAAACAAGCTGGAATGGAAACAATTGAGTAACATATACATTAAGTCTGAAATCTGCTGAGTGATAAATGATTTACTAAAATAAAGTAAGAACTCGTATGGTATTTCATGTTATATGGGTTTACTCACGCTGGTTTCCAGCCTGACCCAGGTGTTACTTTGATGTAATGCTTGGGTCAGATCGAGTATTACAAATTTTCAGGTAAGGAGGTTTTGGAGCTCAGGAGGCGAACTGGATGGCAGGAACGTATGGAGTGTATTCCATTGAGATATATTGTAGTTTATCTAGGACATGTTGATTTTAACCGTCCAGTGTTTTGTGTATATGTTATAGCTTTGATGTATTGATGTAAATTAACTGATACAGTTTTCCTTTGTATAACTGTTATTTTATATGATATTATATTTTGATCCGCTGCGAATGTGAGAATCTGTGTTTTGGTGTTTCTGTTTCTTCTTCTTTTCCCTAACTATCTAGAATCTTCAGCATCGAAAATTCCGGGTCGTTACATCTGGTATCAGAGCTGAAGGTTAAGCGAGAACCTTGGCTCTGGTGGGATTACTCATTAAGGATAGGGTAAGTGATACCCTAAAATGAGTTGAATGTATATAAATATATGAGAGCGTACTTGTTATTTTCTTATATAAAGGTTTAAAAATGATTTTGAAGGTAAAAGATTTTTATATAAGTTTATATCTTGATATGTAAAACATTAATTTCTCTAACCACTATATATTAAGATAACTGGTGGATATATTAATTGAATTAAAGGTAATAATTAGAATTAAGTGGTAATAGAAATATAACCAAATGGAAATTGAATAGTATGAAATAAATTAATAAAAAATGGATTCAAACTGAAATTAAAATCTTGAATTTGGAAAAGAGTTTTCAGAATGAGATAATAGTGAAATGGTATCCATATATGATAATCTTGGTTATTATCATAAATGGTTGTAGTGTTTAATAATGAAATGCGTGCTAATAAGTAAGCAAAATGAAATGTTTTAGGGAAGTAAAACATTTAGGTGAGTATGACTTATAAATTGGAATTGAAGATTATCTAAATTAAATGTAGGTCCAGAAATTTGAAAATTGTTTCAAAGTGATAAAAAAATATATAATAAATAATATTATTTAATGTATTTGAATGAAAGGGTCCTGTTTCAAACAAGAGTTGTTTGAATATTTAAAGGAATTTGGTTTAAGTTAAACCAAAGGTGGTTTAAAATTAAAGTATAACTTGGTGTGCAAAGTAAATAAAATGTATATATGAGGGATATACATAATATCAAAGATGATTTGAAATAAACTATAAGTGTTGAGTTTTAAAAATTGTACTTGGAATGTGATGTGGAAACCCAAAGTGATAAGTTTATAAACTTATAAGTGGGAAAGAATATTGATAAGGAGTTTAAAATTTTTGAAATTTGAAGTGGGAATTCAAATTTGAGTAAGGTTAATAAGATTTAATTGAATTTAACTTAAGAGGAAGTTAAATAAGTTTGGAATAAGCAACCTGAATTGGAAATTTCAAGATAAAATTGAAATTTAATTTGGGAAGTTAAATGGGGGGAGTTACGAGTGATCTCAAAATGGGTTTGAGATTTGGAAATTGAAAATGGATACTGTTAATTGGTGTTTGGATAATTGGATGTTTATTTATACCCTGCTATCATCCTGTTGTTATTAATAATCTATGAAACTGTGAATTAGAATATTTGAAAATATATAAGAAATGGATTGGAATGATATATATATATATATATATATATATATATATATATATATATATATATCCACTGCAGATATAAATGGAAAATGAAATCACTTTGAATTTGAGATTTAAATGTTTAAAGGGTAAGTTGTAAATTTAAATTGTTAAGGATTGGTTTCAAAACTGAAATTTGGTAATAAATTGAATTTCAAAGATTATATTGTAAAAAAAAGATTTGAATTATTATTTGACCTTAGAAATAGTTTTATGGAGAAGTAAAGGTTATTTAAAATAGAATTTTGAAAGTTGAACGTAGAATTAAGTGTTTAAAGACTTTAAAAATAAAAGGTTAATTTGATATAAGGGATTGGGATTAATTTAAACTAGAATTGAAATGAATTGAAATTGGTTCAATTTGAAATTTATTTGAATTAATTGGAATTGTGATCGAAGATGAATAAGTTTAAAACTCAAATGGAAATTTTGAATTGGATTAATTTGAATGAAATTGAAGTTGAATGAGTTCAAATTCAAATGGGAAGTTGATTTGAATTTGGGATGTGAATATAAGTTAACATAATTTGAATTGAAATTGAAAGTTAATTGGAAATTGATTGGAAATGGAGATTGGGAAGGCGAATAGTTTGGCTCTGAACTATTTTTCCAAATAAAATGTTTTAATATAAACCGTTTTTAAATCTATTATTCCTATCTATTTACTATACAAATTTTCTTTTTCAAACCCAAAACTATCTTATACTTGTTTTACAACTACTTATGGAACTATTTAACTATTTTACAACTGTTTTATAAACTAATTACTATTCTTTTCAATTACTTACAATTAATCACTATTTAAAAAAAACTATTTTGCAATTATCTAACTATTTTACAGCTACTTTACAAATTAATAATTATTTTTTAACTATTTATCTATTTTTAACTTTTCAAGCTATTTTCTAAATTTAAGCTGGTCTGAATTCAAACTGTTTATAATTAAATATCCATTTGAGATAAGAATTAAAGTGATAATCCAAATGGGATTGAAGCAATTGTGAATTAAGTAATAGAATCAAAGTGAAGGTGAATATAAAGAACATTGATTTGGTTAATAATCAATGGAGATAAACGTTGGGTGTACGTATATTATTCTATTCGCATAATAATTCGATTCAGATTCGAGCACAGAATTTCGAGATAATATATCAATCCGAGTTGGGATTTTTCACTCAATTTTCGACGGCGGACTTGGATATGGATTTTTGATTGCTTTTGGATATTCTCTATCATAGTTATGACTATGTAAGGAGAATGATGGTTTTTGATCAAGAAACCAGATCTAAGTCTGCACTACGAAGTCGGGTGGATGACACTAGTTCTGAAAAGAAATTGTGTGATCGAGTGAGCGATCAGATTGGTATAGCGTATGGATGATATGTGTACATCGTACGGGTTTGAATGAAATTGATATTGAACATTTGTAGATACGAACTGTAAAATGTTTTTGAAATGAAAAGAATATTTTGTGAAATATATGATGAAGTGAAATGGAAATTGAAAATTTCTATGATTAAAGGTTCCCTTTATAAAGAAAAGTATGAGTTGAATATTTGATTTGGAATAAAGAAAGTTATGTATCTTTGTTATAAATATGATAAAACTCCCCTTGTTGAATCTATAGGCAGAAGAAAAAGGCTTTTTGAAAGTATTTATTTTATAAAAAGGGACTTTATACAAGTATGAAATGATCTAAAATTTTTTCAAGGTTATATATACATACATACATACATACATACATACATACACACATAAAGGATCTTATGAGAATGATTCGGAGGAATGGTTTTTAGAACCTATGGATTTTGGGAAGGCTTTTGATTTATGGGTAAAATCAATTTTGGAATTTGGAAAGCCTAGTTTGAGAATTATCGATTTTGGGATAATCGATTTTGAGAAAGGAAATTTATATGAGATTCATACTAGGTGTATGATTGGGAAGATACTATATGTGTATAGTATAAAGTGTTTTGAAAATGGCTCTGGAGAAAAAGGTGCTCCCTTGAAATGAACTTCTCAGCAGTACCATAGGTTACTGCCTTGAGCCCGAAGGGCGGTTCTAAAGTGGATCATGTGAGGAAGTCCGGACAAACTTAAGTTCCTGAGGATTATTGGGTAGCGAAAGTCGAGGGCATTGATGCCTACAGGGGCATTTGGGTTATGTTGTGACGACAGTGTAACTCGATGTCGCTGCGATCTACTGTGGACCATAGCGGAAATCGTGTGGAGTGAGTGTCAATGGTCTACGCTTGATTTTGCCGGGAAGGCAACGTAACATTGGTAGACTACGATCTATGGTCGAGTGGAGTGGAGAAGTTTCATTCTTTTGGCAGCAAAATTCGAGGGTGCCGATGCCTACAGTTATATGGGTTTTTGTTGTGACAGCAACGTAACCCCAGATGTAGCTGCAATCTATAGTGGGTTCCATGTCGTAATCGAGGGGCGCGGAGTGCCTACAGTTATCTATGGATTTGGCCAGGATAGCAACGTAACCATCGGGCTAACTGCAACAATGGATGGGGGTGATGATTTCCAGAGCATTCTCACCAAAGATGTTTTCTCTATTTTGATAAAAATATTTTCTATATTTTCAATAAAATTATTTTTCCAAGTATTTTCACTGGGTGTTGAAAACAAGTCTACTAAGTACTTATATATTTTCAGTCCTACGCCTGATCAACATATGACCGAATTTCTTTAAGAACGAGGATGGACTTGTGGAAACATCGAGTTATAAATAGTATTTTTATAAAACTATTTTGGTAATATTATATAGATTTTAAAGTGTTTTAAAAATGTTCAAAGAGAAAATATAACTGATATTAAGTATTTTAATAAATTCTGGCTTCGTTCCTTTTCGACGACGAAAAGATTCAAAGGGGTGAGGAATGTGATAACCTGGATTTTTGGGCATCTGCAAATTGATAATTAACTGGATTGAATCAGTAAAAAACACTGATTCATAGATTGAACAAATTAAATTCTGATATATGTCTGGATATGTACATAGATGAATTTGAGCTATAATAAATATTTGGGTAATTATTTGTTTAATAATCCCTTGATATAATTATTTAAATTGGTAAATTTTTTGTTTTTAAATAATAATAATGTGTTGTTTATATATATATATATATATATACATAGATGGATTTTAATAGAATTATTATTTACAAATTGAATTGGTATTTATTTAAAAGTGTATATTTATATTTATGGGTTGATTTTTAATTTTGAATTTGAATTTGAATCTGGATTTGAATTGAAATTTAAAAGATAAAAACTTTAAAATATTTTGGATAAAAAATATATATATTATATGATTTTATTTAGAATATAATTAGTTTTATATTATTTTCTTCAAAATTTTATTTACATAAATCAAGAAAAGTATTCATCAATTAGGAAATTAAATATAAAAAAAGAAAAAAGAAAATCTTATGAACCATTTAAAAATTAATAAAAATGCATAATGACAAGTGTTAAGATTTTAAAACACAAATTAACAAATGTAAATTCATTTAACATAAGGATATACAAGTGTAGCAATTGTAATAAAGATTTGAACAAGTGTTATCTGTTTCAATTATTTAAAAAAAAATGAGATTATATAATATCTTTGCTCTTCTCTCTATCATTTTCTTACACCTTCAATTTTTCAAAACAAGCCTGTAAACCAAAATTCAAAACCAGATCAAACAAAAATATATAAACCAGAGAAAAATAGCATAAAACCAAATCAAAACCTAAAAAGAAATTAAATCAAAATCAA
The DNA here is from genome assembly GCA_030765085.1 of Allium cepa. Lineage (NCBI taxonomy): Eukaryota > Viridiplantae > Streptophyta > Magnoliopsida > Asparagales > Amaryllidaceae > Allium > Allium cepa. The sequence goes on from CM060932.1 coordinate 381,933,705, forward strand.
AAGCATCTCCAACCTGATTCAAGAGCAAGCTTTAAGCAAATCAAAGCTCAACTGAATATACAAGCAAGAAATCAACTCAACCTAATCAAGTTCAAAATCTAGGCCGCTGTTTCATGTTCAAATCAAAAGCAAGTGCAGATTTCTTTTTTCTTTCAAATGCTTGTTCTCAGGTTTTCTCTTTGCTCAGCAAAAACAGGTGAGTAGACTACATCCTTTTATGTTTGATCTGATGCATAATCTTTTATGGTGATATGTGAATATAGGTTTGCATGGATAAATTCATATGTTAATGAATATTAAGTGGAAAGATATGTGCATATCTATTTATACACACACACACACACACACACATTTATACCTCTGTTCTACAGCAGTTTTAAGCTCAATCAAATGAAAATCAAATTCACTTTGCAAACTCAATTTCAAGTTGTGATGTTAAAGGAAAAATGTTTGTAATGACTAAAGGCTATTTTTAAAATATTTTTGTGGTTTAGTAATGAATAGTTTTCTGAAAATTAGGAATTATAGTAGATATGGTAAGTTATCAAGAAAAATCAACTATGTTAATTTCCATCTTCACTTATGGAATCGTATTCGAGTCTGGAAACCGTGATTTTTAGTATAGGTTTCATGATTTTTAAGATCATGGTCATCAAGATATTATGAGTTGAACGGGAAGTGGATTTTTGGCAATTACCGACGATCGGGGGAGAAGTGGTTGTCGTGGTCGAGGCTAGAGGTGGCTTGTGAAGTGAGGATCATCGGAAAAATAGTCCAAAATTTTCTGGAACGTCGTGGTGAGCGGGCGATGGCAATCTAAGGTTTTTATGCAGTTCGGCAAGGATAGAATCGCAAGGGGTCTGTGAACCGAAAATGCAACCGGAGGTTGGGTGTTTTGGCTCAAAGGTAGCTGCATGATAGGGCCTTCATCGGAGGTAGGTATCATGTGCGGTAAAGGTCGGTCGACGATGCAATGGGTCGATCAGTGGAGAGTGTTGGTTTTTGGGTTGAGTTTGGGTTGCGTTGTTGGTTCAATTTCGATAGGAGATGATTATTGTTTGGCGAAGGGGAAAATCTAGATCAGGTGATGGTGGGTGACTGTGTGGTGGTTCATCGGTGGTGAGATGGTCAGTAACGAAGGCGTATACATGCACCCATGTCATCGTGCACAACGATTTCAGGCAGGATGGGTTGTTCGTCAATGAGGTGGATGGTGCGAATCGGATGGCTTGGTGATGGTCTAAATTGAATCGCGAGTGAATTGATTTTCAAGTGGGACTGCTGTGTCGTTCGATTTTGTGTTACGTGCATGGAGATAGAACTGGAGCAGGATAGATTCGAGGATTTAGGGGAAGATGATAGGCGGGTATCGGGTTTGGGCTTCGACCCGCTTAAATTATTGAGATTTTAGATAAGTTTCCAAATAGATTATTAATTAAGTTCTTTAAAGCATAAAAGAAATTTGTTAAACAGGCTTTTCAATGTAAAGTATAATCAAGATTTCAAATAAATTTGCAATATAAATTATAGAGACAAAGATTTGAAATTTAATTTGATCAACTTGAATAATTATGTATAAGGATGATTATTTAATGAAATCTATTGAAGGATGATTATTTAAAATAAATAACTAAAGGTTAATCAAATTATGAAATTAATTTATGTAAACAACTAAAGATAAATTAATAAGAATAGTTAAGAATGGTTAATTAATCTCATTAATTAATTACATAAATTAAGTTCCTTTGACTCGCTTAATTTACCTTAATTAATTATAATCCATTTGTTATTAATTAAATTTGTAATTAATTATAGTCAATTAATTAATAAGGGAAATTAACGGTTAATTAATGTGGATGGTTAAGGATAATTAATCTATGGCTAATTACTTAATGTATTTAGAGAATAATTAATTAAGGAAGATTAATTAAGATGGACAGTTAAAGGTTAAGTTATGTATTGATTTGTAATTAACTAATGTTGAGTAAGCAAGATTAGAGGTAATTAAAGTAATTAATTTAATTTAATTGGAGATTAATTAAATTAATTAGGAATTGTTCAACTTATAAGTCTCGCGAATAGGTAAGTTGTATTGAATGATTAGATAAATATATGTCTGATAATTTGTAATATTATGTGATTCGATGTGTTGGAATTAAACTGTGAGGTATGGGTTATCTGTTAATGATGAATCACTATGTAAACGTGGCAACCTATATTTTAAATTGAATTGAATTTACTTAAATAATTTGAATTAAAGATGATATTGGATTCGAAGAGACAAGGGTCAGGTAACGGTAAATACCCAAAACCACTTCGATTTGTAATCTAAATTCTTTATAAATTTGATATGTGGAATTAAACAGGCTAGAATGGAAACATTTGAGTAACATAGACATTAAGTCTGAGATCTGCTGAGTGATAAATGATTTACTAAAATAAAGTAAGAACTCGTAGAAAGTACGAGTTACCCTGGTATTCACTTTAGTTTTTTTAGCTTGGTATTTCATATTATATGGGTTTGCTCACGCTGGTTTCCAGCCTAACCCGGGTGTTACTTTGATGTAATGCTCGGGTCAGACCGAGTATTACAGATTTTCAAGTAAGCACGTTCTGGAGCTCGGGAGGCGAGCTGGATGGTAGGAACATATGGAGTATATTCCGTTGAGATATATTGTAGTTTATTTAGGACATGATAATTTTAACTGTCTAGTGTTTTGTGTATATGTTGTAGCTCTGATGTATTAATGTAAATTAACTGATACAGTTTTCCTTTGTATAACTGCTATTTTATATGATATTATATTTTGATCCGCTGCGAATGTGAGAATCTGTGTTTTGGCGTTTCTATTTCTTCTTCTTCTTCTACTTCTTTTCTTCTTTTCCGTAACTATCTGAAATCTTCGGGATCGAAAATTCCGGGTCGTTACAGCATATGAGACACTTAGCTACGAATTCCGCAACGTCCTTCTTCATGCCATCCCAACAGAACGTCCTCTTTATATCCCGATGCATTTTGTCACCACCCGGATGAATAGTCATACGGAAATGGTGCGCCTCCTCCAAAACTGTTCTCAACGAGTCATTGGCGCGTGGAACACAAAGCCTCCCATCTCTCCTAAGCCACCTTCTACTATCTACGGAATAGTGTTGGAGATGTATCGAGACCTTTCCTTGGCTAATCTTATCCATAATGTCCATGAGCTCCCAATCCTCCTACTGCCTCGACCCAATCCTATCCACGATGTAACGACCCGGAATTTTCGATCCCGAAAATTCCAGATAGTTAAAGAAAAAGAAGAAAGAGATAGAAGAAGAACGTAAAAGAAACACACAAACTCACATTCGCAGCGGATAAAATATAATATCAATAATAATAGTTATACCAAAGAAAACTGTATCTATCATTTTACATCGATATATCAGAGTTACTACAATTTTATACAACATTTGACAGAACAATTTAACATGTCTCAAATATATACAATATCATAGTGGAAACTCTCCATACGTCCTTGCCATCCAGCTCGCCTCCTGAGTTCCAAAATGTCCTTACCTGAAAATCTGTAATACTCGGTCTGACCCGAGCATTACATCAAAGTAACACCTGGGTCAGGCTGGAAACCAGCGTGAGTAAACCTATCTAGCATGAATTACAAGAGAATATAACATACATATATAACCCGGGGTAACTTTTATCAATTTACAACTTCACAAGTTGTTATAGACATTGCACACAATCAATTCTAAGTGTCAGAACTTAGGTTAAATGATCCAATTACTTAAATCATTCCATTGCACCTTATTGATTCCACATCTCAAGTTTATATAGAATCGAAATGGTTTCGGATATTAAAAAATACCCGACTCCGGTCTCTTCGAATCCGACGTCGTCTTAACTCTGTTATCCAATTAAATACAATTCAACTTTAATTACCGGATAACAACAATTTATAATTGATAGATAATCACACTTCACCGTCCATCCAACATATCATATCTCAAAGCAATTCATATCAGACATATCAACAAGTTCAAAGCTCTTATTATTTTCCAATCATTAATAAGCAAGACTGAACATTTCAATTAATTAAATTAATTAATGATCCTCTAATTAGTTAATTATTCTTAGATTACAAATAATAATTAACCTTTAACTTAATTACATTCGTTAATCAGTCTTAATTGATCAAAATCGGAAATTATCTTTCCTTAATTACTTCTTCAAATAAACCAACTCCTTGATTAATTATATAAATTAATCCTCTATTTACACTAAGTAATCATTACTTAATTTCCTTCATCAAGTAACTGCCCTTTAGTTACTTCTCATCAAGTAATTTCCGTTTAATTGATTCATCCAGTAATTATTCATTAATTACTTCATCAAGTAATTTCACCTCATTAACCATCTCAAATAATTGTAGATAACCCAACATTATCATTGTTTACCCAACATATTAGTAATATCAACTAATTCAAGGCCTTTAACATTATTAAATCATCATAGAGAAAAAAAAATAAATCGCTTCCAAACTCAATTTAATTAACCCTAATTAAATTGCTAATCCTCGACCACCTAGATTATCTTACTTAGTATTAATTAAATTCTAGATTAATTAATATCAATCATCTCTTCTCTATCTTAATTAAACACCCACTTTGATTAATTAACCTTAATTAATCACACTTTTGATTTACTAACCCTTAGTTATTTCCCTAACTTATCAATCCCTTTATTAATTTAGTTAATCAATAAGTCACCAAAATCTTAATCAACTTCAAGATAGCCCACTTGTCTTATTAATCTCTTAATTATTATTTACATATAAATTTAAAGCATTCAGTCCTTTAATAACACTTGGTTACATTCTTAATTTTAGTTTTAAATTAATTTACCAATTTGAATTTAACAAATCAATTAACTTCAAATGTTGTATAAAAACATATATATAAAAGAATTTGATTAAGAACAGTCTTAAACTTGGTTTATCTAATTCTTAAACTGATTTAATTAAAATTTAAAGATTAAACCCATGCTTAATTAAATTAAATCCTATTTAAGGAACTACAAATCCAACAGGCCGAAGCCCAATCCAAACCACAACCCCCTTCTCCTTCTCTTCCCCTTCTCCTTCATCAAACAGACCCAAGTCCATTTCCCCATCTCCAGAATGTTACCAAACCCAATCGACTCGGCACAACTACAATCCTAAAGGAATTCAAGCAACACATCAAAAATTCGATACTAACCCACGAACTCACACTGCAGTACGAAAATTAAACCTGGATCGCCTGTGCACAACGACACCGGTGCACGTGCACACCCGAACCACCGGTCGTCCTGCTACCGTGCCATCACCATCAAACTTCCTCTAGTTCCCCGACCATGTTTGCCACAACGACAAAGCTACACAGCCTCCCATTCGAAATTCGATCCTTAAACACGAATTCGATGAAAATACACAGTGACTTGGTCAACGAATTGCTCTTGCTGTACGCCATCGTACACCACGACTCACCACCGATCGAAAGCCCTTCCAATATGCTACCCTCATGCCAAACTCCATTAACTCCGGTTACCTCCACGTTCCACAGTAACACCGCGAACTTGACCCCAAGCCGACACACGCTAAACCCTAAAACAACCCTCTCTCTCAATCAAAAACTGAATCGAAGATTTCGCCACGGTTATGACCTCCGCTACATCCACCAGGCCCCTCCAAACCCAACTGCACCACCTTACGATAATTAGATCGCCAAAAATAAATTTTCGAATGAAAATCGTTTATTCCCAAATCTCTTACAATCCAGGTTGTTAAAAGTCATGATTTACCCTCTAAAAATTCCAATTTCGATTCAACTTGCATGCTTGAATCTTTGATTCCATTATTTGGTTTTCCTCAAAAACCCAGTTATCCACTGTAAAGTTTAACATTCACTATCTATGAACCAATATTCAATATCAAACTATTTTTAATTTAAACTCTATAGAAAATTTAACCATTTCCTAGTTGATATCATCATTAACCATGAACTAGATTAAGAGATTTTGTATTTTCGGAACTGGAATGAACAATAAAATTTGTTTAACCCATTTAAATTTGAAAACAGAGACATATCTTTTTATCCAGATATGTAAACAGTATGACAACATTTAAACCAGACAAGATTTAACTATATATACGCATGCAAGAGTTTTAAATCTATCCATAGTATCATACTTACAACGTTACTCAAAACGTTATCACCAGAATCAAGATAAACAGAGATACGATGGGTAGAAGGTAATGTTTACTCACCTTGATTTGAGGAGCAGAACAAGCCTGTAGATGATTTTAAAAAGGCTGGAATTTAAAACTCTGAAATTTGCTTAAAAATCTTCTGAAGTTAGAGTTAATTCTTTACTTAGCTTGAGTCAGCTTATTTTAATTTCCATCATCTCTGGTTTTGTTTTCCAGAAATTTTGTTGTTGTAAAAATAATTTTCAGAGCAGCTTTATTCTTATTCTTGCATTCGATTTTCAGGCTTGATGAACTTGAACAATTTGGAGTTATTTGATCTTGCATGATTCATTTCTAGCTTTAGCTTTGCTTCCGATTGTTCTACCTTTTGCTTGCATATGATTAGGTTGTAGATTACATGCTTGAACTCAAATCCAATTTTTTTTATTGAACTGTTTTTGTTTTGAATCTGGTTTCTCAGGTTGATTTTTATTTTATTTTATTTTTCTTTTGTTTGGTGGAAGAAGAAATTCAAAAAAAGGAATGTAAAAACTGGAAAGGGTTTTCTTTCTAATTATTAGAATTAAATTATTAAATTTTTAAAGGAAAAAAGAATTGCCACTTGTAATTGCTAAGCTAACACATGTAAGTTAAGTAATACTTGTTAAAACACATTGTTAATGCATGAGTTTAAAACTTAACAAGTGTCATAAACAAGAAATTTATGTTAAAACCCTTTGTATTATTAAATTTATAAATTTATCTTAAATCCTTATGTTATTAAAATTTACATTAGTACATTCAGTATAGTTTATTAATCAACATTTGTTATAATGAAGCCTTAATATAATACACTTGTAATTATGTAGCTTATATTTGGTTTTAAAATGTTAGTAAAAGCCATTACTTTATTTATTTATGTAAATGTATATATGAATCTCTTTTAAAGAAAATGCAATAAAACAAATTATATATAAATAAAAGTATATATATATATATATTTTAAATCCAAATATTTTAAAAATGTCTATTCTTTTAATTACTTAATAAATCAAAATTCAAAATCAAATTAAGTTTGAAAATCTAATTAAAAATCAAGTCAACGATACATATACGTTCCCAATCCAATTTGTAATTAATAATTCTATTTAAAAAAATATTTATCTACATTTAAAACAATCCACTATCATTATTGTTTGAAATAATAAATTTACCAATTAAAATAATTATACTTGGAGGATTATCAAACCAATACTTATCCAGATATATATATATATATATATATATATATATATATATATATCAGAATTTCATTTGTTCGATTAACAAATAAGTGTTTTAACAATTTTAATCCTGCTAATTTCCATTTAACACATGTCCAAAAATTGGGTTATCACATTCCCCCCCTTTGAATCTTTTGGTCCTCGAAAAGGAACGAAAGCAGAATTTATTAAATATTAAAAATCCAGTTAAAATATTCTTTGATCATTTTTCAAACACCTTTAAAACGTATATAATATTGTCAAAATAGTTTTTTTTTATAAAAATACTTTTATAACTCGATGTCTCAACCAGTCTATCTTTGTTCTTCTAGAAATTCGGTCATACGTTGATCAGGCGTATGACTGAAAATCTACAAGTGCTTGGCAGACTCGTTTTCAACATCCAATGAAAATACTTTGAAAATAATTTTTATTGAAAATATAGAAATCGGTTTTTGAAAATAGAGGATATATTTTTGGTGAGAATTCCCTGGAAATCATCACCCCCATCCATGGTCGCAGTTAACCCGATGGTTACGTTGCCATCCCGACAAAATCCACAAATAACTATAGGCCTCCGCGCCCCTTGATTACACCATGGAACCCGCTACAGATCGCAGCTACAACTGGGGTTACGTAGCTATCACAGCAAAAACCCATATAACTGTAGGCATCAGCGCCCTCGAATTTCGCCGCCAAAAGAATGAGACTTCTCCACTCCACTTGATCATAGATCGCAGTCTACCGATGTTGCGTTGCCTTCCCGGCAAAATTAAGTGTAGACCGTTGACACTCATCCTCCACACGATTTTCGCTATGGTTCCCACAGTAGATCGCAGTGACATCGGGTTACACTGTCGTCACAGCATAACCCAAACGCCCCTGTAGGCATCAGCGCCCTCGACTTTCGCTACCCAATAATCCTCAGGAACTAGTTTTGTCCGGACTCCTCACAGGTTCAACTTTAGAACCCCCCTTGGGGCTCAAGGCAGCAACACCCGGTGGTACTCCTGAGAAGTCCATTTCAAGGGAGCGCCTCTTTCCCCAGAGCAATCATCAAAACATTTTATACTATACATATATAGTATCTTTAAATCATACACCTAGTATGATCTCATACAAAGCTTCTTTACACAAAATCGATTATTCCAAAATCGAAAATTCTCAAACTAGGCTTTCCAAATTTCAATATTGATTTTACCCAAAAATCAAAAGCCCTTTCCAAATCCATAGGTTCCCAAAACCTTTTCCAAAATCCTCATAAGATCCCTTTATATATATATACAGATATATATAATCTTTAAAATCTTGGATTATTTCAAACTTGTATAAAACTTCTTTTATACTTCAAAACACCTTTAAAATCATTTACTTCTGGCAATAGATTCATCAAGGGGAGTTTTATCTTATAAAATAAAGATATTTAACTTTATTTACTCAAAATCAGATATTCAAATTTGATTACTCCTTTCAATATCAATTTCATTCAAATCCGTACGATGTACACATACCATTCGTACGCCATACCAATCTGATCGCTCACTCGATCACACAATTTCACTTCCGAACTAGTAATCGTTCACCCGACTCCCTAGTGGGACACAGATCTGGTTTCTTGATCAGAAACCGTCATTCTCCTTGCATAGTCATAACTATGATAGAGAACATCCAGAACCAATCAATAATCCATATCCAGGTTTGCCGTCGAAAATCGAGTGAAAAATCCCACTCGGATCGATATAACTATCTCTAAATTCTGTGTTCGAATCTGGATCAAATCACTATACGAATAGAATAACAAGCGTACACCCTACGTATTTATCTCTCTTGGTTATTAGCCAAATCAATTCCATTTCTATTCACATTCACTTTGGTTTTCATTCACTTACTCACAATTGCTTCAATCCATCTGGATTATCACCTCTATTCTTAACTCGATTGGGTATTTAACCAATAACAGTTTGAACTCTGTCCAGTTTAAATTTAGAAAATAACTTGAAATATTTAAAAAAAAATAGATAAGTAGTTGGAAAATAATAACTAGTTTATAAAATAGGTGTAAAAATAGTTAGGTAGTTGTAAAATAGTTGGAAAATAGTCAAATAATTATAGAAATTTTAAATAATTGCAAAATAATAGTAAGATAATAATTAGTTTTGTAAAATAGTCGAAATATGGTAATTAGTTTATAAAACAGTTAGAAATTTGTTAAAACAACTTCAAAGATAATTGTAAAACAAGTATAAGATAATTTGGCTTTTAAAAGAAAGTTTGTATATATAATGAATAGCTTTGGAAAATGGGTTTATATTAAAAAAATTTATATTAAAAAAAATAGTCCAGAGTCGAAATTGCTCACTTCCCAATCTCCATTCTCATCCTCTACCATTTAAATTGACCCAAATCCAATTTAAATAAATTTAATTTCAATTGAAATTGATTCAATCCAATTCAAGTTGAATTAACCTCAGTTCTTTCCAAATTTAACTTTATTCAACCTTGATTTCAAATTCTACTAATTCAAATAAATTTTAATTGAATTAGTTCCATTTTTAATTCATTCCAACTCTAATTTGAACTAATCTCAATTTCAAACTCCATATCCAAATCAAGTTGAATTATTCTTGATTTCTTCTCAAATTCAATTCAAATTCCATTTGAATTTAAAACTTATTCAACTTTAATTACAATTCCAAATTATTCAAATCAATTCGGAGAAATTTCAAATCGAACCCACTTCCATTCCAAATTGTTTCTAATTAATCCAATTCAAATTTCCATTTGAATCTTATACTCATACATCTTCAATCACAATTTCAATCAATTCAAATCAAATTCAATTTGAACTAATTTTCAAATTTTAAATTTTAAACCATCTCGAATCATATAAATTCGAGTTAATACTTCAAATGTTGATTTAATTCTTTTAAATCGATTTACCTTTTTATCCCAACAATGGATTACCATACTCCATTTCTCATTCATTTAAACAAATCTAATTCACAACCTAAAGATTTTTAACAACAATAAGATGATATCATCTAATTCATCTTAAAACATCCATCAATTTACAATTTCCAGATCTCAAACCCATTTTGAGATCACACAAACTCCCAATTCAGATTAACCATTTAACTCCCCAAATTAAATCTCAATTTCATCTTGAAATTTCCAAACCAGATTGTTCATTCAAACTTATTTAACTTCCTCCGAGTTAAATTCAATCAATCCCGTTTAACCTTACTCAACTTGAATTCTCCATTTCAAATTTCAAAATTCTTTCCCATCTATAAGTTCAAAAACTTATCACTTTGGGTTTTCACATCTCATTCCAAATTTAAAACTCAACCTTAGAGTTTATTTCAAATCACCATTTATATTATGTATATCCACATACATACATATTTATTTCTTGGCTCACCAAGTCAAATTTAAAAATTTAAACCACCTTTGGTTTCACTTCAAAACAAATTTTCTTTAAAATTTTCAAACATTTCTTATTTTAAAATAAGATCATATTCAAAGTAGTTTGAATAATATTATCTCCTTTAACATTTTGGAATCAATTCATATGTTTAAATTTGTGAATTCAAAACTTCACAATTTTAAACACACAATTTACATCCTTTCAAATTTACAAGTTACTCTTTTTAAATGGTTACTTCCTTAAATTATTAAACACAATAACCATCCTATTTTCTGGTTTTAAACCAATTCTATTTCATCTTATTTAGAAATTCTTCTCCAATCTTCAAAAATTAAATTTTAGTTTGAATCCACTTCAAACTTATCTTTATTTAATTTCAATTTGGTTGTAATTCTATTACTTCTTAATTTTATTCAATAATTTAACAACCAATTAGCTTAATATTTATTAGAAAGAAATATTGCTTTATATTTCAAAATATATTCTTTTATAAAATAATTTAAAATCTTTATATAAGAAAACAACAAGTACGCTCTCTCATATACACACACACACACACACACACCCCCAACTCATTCTAGGGTACCACTTACCCTATCCTTAATGAGTAATCCCACCAGAGCCAAAGTTCTCGCTTAACCTTCGGCTCTGATACCAAATGTAACGACCCGGAATTTTCGATCCCGAAAATTCCAGATAGTTAAAGAAAAAGAAGAAAGAGATAGAAGAAGAACGCAAAAGAAACACACAAACTCACATTCGCAGCAGATAAAATATAATATCAATAATAATAATTATACCAAAGAAAACTATATCTATCAATTTACATCGATATATCAGAGTTACTACAATTTTATACAACATTTGACAGATACAATTTAACATGTCTTAGCTATATACAATATCATAGTGGAAACTCTCCATACGTCCTTGCCATCCACCTCGCCTCTTGAGCTCCAAAACGTCCTTACCTGAAAATCTGTAATACTCGGTCTGACCCGAGCATTACATCAAAGTAACACGCGGGTCAGGCTGGAAACCAGCGTGAGTAAACCCATATAGCATGAATTACAAGAGAATATAACATACATATATAACCTGGGGTAACTTTAATCAATTTACAACTTCACAAGTTGTTATAGACATTACACACAATCAATTCTAAGTGTCAGAACTTAGGTTAAATGATCCAATTACTTAAATCATTCCATTGCACCTTATTGATTCCACATCTCAAGTTTATATAGAATCGAAATGGTTTCGGATATTAAATAATATCCGACTCCAGTCTCTTCGAACCCGACGTCATCTTAACTCTGTTATCCAATTAAATACAATTCAACTTTAATTACCGGATAACAACAATTTATAATTGATAGATAATAACACTTCACCGTCCATCCAACATATCATATCTCAAAGCAATTCATATCAGAGATATCAACAAGTTTAAAGCTCTCATTATTTTCCAATCATTAATAAGCAAGACTGAACACTTCAACTAATTAAATTAATTAATGATCCTCTAATTAGTTAATTATTCTTAGATTACAAATAATAATTAACCTTTAAGTTAATTACATTCATTAATCAGTCTTAATTGATCAAAATCAGAATTTAATTACTTCTTCAAATAAACCAACTCCTTGATTAATTATATAAATTAATCCTCCATTTACACTAAGTAATCATTACTTAATTTCCTTCATCAAGTAACTTCCCTTTAGTTACTTCTCATCAAGTAATTTCCGTTTAATTAATTCATCCAGTAATTATTCATTAATGACTTCATCAAGTAATTTCACCTCATTAACCATCTCAAATAATTGTAGATAACCCAACATTATCATTGTTTACCCAACATATCAGTAATATCAACTAATTCGAGGCCTTTAACATTATTAAATCATCATAGAGGAAAAAAAATTGATCGCTTCCAAACTCAATTTAATTAACCCTAATTAAATTGCTAATCCTCGATCACCTAGATTATCTTACTTAGTATTAATTAAATTCAAGATTAATTAATATCAATCATCTCTTCTCTATCTTAATTAAACACTCACTTTGATTAATTAACCTTAATTAATCACACTTTTGATTTACTAACCCTTAGTTATTTCCCTAACTTATCAATCCCTTTATTAATTTAGTTAATCAATAAATCACCAAAATCTTAATCAACTTCAAGATAGCCCACTTGTCTTATTAATCTCTTAATTATTATTTACATATAAATTTAAAGCATTCAGTCCTTTAATAACACTTGGTTACATTCTTAATTTTAGTTTTAAATTAATTTACCAATTTGAATTTAACAAATCAATTAATTTCAAATGTTATATAAAAACATATATATAAAAGAATGTGATTAAGAACAGTCTTAAACTTGGTTTATCTAATTCTTAAACTGATTTAATTAAAATTTAAAGATTAAAACCATGCTTAATTAAATTAAATCCTATTTAAGGAACTGCAAATCCAACAGGCCGAAGCCCAATCCAAACCACAACCCCCTTCTCCTTCTCTTTCCCTTCTCCTTCATCAAACAGACCCAAGTCCATTTCCCCATCTCCAGAATGTTACCAAACCCAATCGACTCGGCACAACTACAATCCTAAAGGAATTCAAGCAACACATCAAAAATTCGATACTAACCCACGAACTCACACTGCAGTACGAAAATTAAACCTGGATCGCCTGTGCACAGCGACACCAGTGCACGTGCACACCAGAACCACCGGTCGTCCTGCCACCGCGCCATCACCATCAAACTTCCTCTAGTTCCCCGACCATGTTTGCCACAACGACAAAGCTACACAGCCTCCCATTCGAAATTCGATCCTTAAACACGAATTCGACGAAAATACACAGCGACTTGGTCAACGAACTGCTCTTGCTGTACGCCATCGTACACCACGACTCACCACCGATTGAAAGCCCTTCCAATATGCTACCCTCATGCCAGACTCCATTAACTCCGGTTACCTCCTCGTTCCACAGCAACACCACGAACTTGACCCCTAGCCGACACACGCTAAACCCTAAAACAACCCTCTCTCTCAATCAAAAACTAAATCGAAGATTTCGCCACGGTTAGGACCTCCGCTACATCCACCAGGCCCCTCCAAACCCAACTGCACCACCTTACGATAATTAGATCGCCAGAAATAAATTTTCGAATGAAAATCGCTTATTCCCAAATCTCTTACAATCTAGGTTGTTCAAAGTCATGATTTACCCTCTAAAAATTCCAATTTCGTAGAGTAATTCAACTTGCATGCTTGAATCTTTGATTCCATTATTTGATTTTCCTCAAAAACCTAGTTATCCACTGTAAAGTTTAACATTCACTATCTATAAACCAATATTCAATATCAAACTATTTTTAATTTAAACTCTATAGAAAATTTAACCATTTCCTAGTTGATATCATCATTAACCATGAACTAGATTAAGAGATTTTGTATTTTCGGAACTGGAATGAACAATAAAATTTGTTTAACCCATTTAGATTTGAAAACAGAGACATATCTTTTTATCCAGATATGTAAACAATATGACATCATTTAAACCAGACAAGATTTAACTATATATACACATGCAAGGGTTTTAAATCTATCCATAGTATCATACTTACAACGTTACTCAAAACGTTATCACTAGAATCAAGATAAACAGAGATATGATGGGTAGAAGGTAATGTTTACTCACCTTGATTTGAGGAGCAGAGAAAGCCTGTAGATGATTTTAAAAAGGCTGGAATTTAAAACTCTGAAATTTGCTTAACAATCTTCTGAAGTTAGAGTTGATTCTTTGCTTAGCTTGAGTCAACTTATTTTAATTTCCATCATCTCTGGTTTTGTTTTCCAGAAATTTTGTTGTTGTAAAAATAATTTTCAGAGCAGCTTTATTCTTATTCTTGCATTCGATTTTCAGGCTTGATGAACTTGAACATTTTGGAGTTATTTGATCTTGCATGATTCATTTCTAGCTTTAGCTTTGCTTCCGATTGTTCTACCTTTTGCTTGCATATGATCAGGTTGCAGATTACATGCTTGAACTCAAATCCAATTTTTTTTTGAACTGTTTTTGTTTTGAATTTGGTTTCTCAGGTTGATTTTTATTTTATTTTATTTTTCTTTTGTTTGGTGGAAGAAGAAATTCAGAAAAATGAATGTAAAAACTGGAAAGGGTTTTCTTTCTAATTATTAGAATTAAATTATTAAATTTTTAAAGAAACAAAAAAAAATTGCCACTTGTAATTGCTGAGTTAACACATGTAAGTTAAGTAATACTTGTTAAAACACATTGTTAATGCATGAGTTTAAAACTTAACAAGTGTCATAAACAAGAAATTTATGTTTAAACCCTTTGTATTATTAAATTTATAAATTTATCTTAAATCCTTATGTTATTAAAATTTACATTAGTTCATTCACTATAGTTTGTTAATCAACATTTGTTATAATGAAGCCTTAATATACATACACTTGTAATTGTGTAACTTATATTTGGTTTTAAAATGTTAGTAAAAGCCATTACATTATTTATTTATGTAAATGTATATATGAATCTCTTTTAAAGAAAATGCAATAAAACAAATTATATATAAATAAAAGTCTATACATATATTTTAAATCCAAATATTTTAAAATGTCTATTCTTTTAATTACTTAATAAATCAAAATTCAAAATCAAATTAAGTTTGAAAATCTAATTAAAAATCAAGTCAACGATACATATACGTTCCCAATCCAATTTGTAATTAATAATTCTATTTAAAAAAAATTATTTATCTACATTTAAAACAATCCATTATCATTATTGTTTGAAATAATAAATTTACCAATTAAAATAATTATACTTAGAGGATTACCAAACCAATACTTATCCAGATATATATATATATATATATATATATATATATATATGAATTTCCTTTGTTCGATTAACAAATAAGTATTTTAACAATTATAATCCTGTTAATTTCCATTTAACACATGTCCAGAAATTGGGTTATCACACACGAGGTAGGCCTCACCTCTAATGTCACCAATAACCCGGGAGTAATGTCCTTAGGGAGCTTAAAATCAAAGGTAGAAATAAACTCCAAGCTCTTCCACTCTACGAACAAAGGACTAAGGGTTGCTTTCTTTCTACTCAATGCATCCACAACCACATTACCCTTGCCAGGGGTATAAGCTATCTCTAAATCATATGAGGCTAAAAACTCCATCCATCTTTATTACCTCAAGTTCAAGTCCTTCTGCGAGAATAAGTACTTTAATGACTTGTGGTCGGTAAAAAGCACAAACCTCTCTCAAAGCAAGTAGTGCCTCTAAGCCTTAAGTGCAAAACTATGGCAGCCAACTCCAAATCATGGGTAGGGTAGTTCTTCTCATGCGTCCTCAGCTGCCTACTACCATAACACACTACCCTCCCTTCTTGCATCAACACCACTCCTAGACCCATTCCACATGCATTAGTGTATACAGTGAAAGGCTTTGCTCTGTCGGGTAAAACTAACACCGGTGCACTAGTAAGGGCTCTCTTATGCTTCATGAAGGAATCCTCACAATCCACGTCCCACACGAAAGCTTTATTATTCTTAGTAAGGCGCGTGAGTGGTGCCAAGATCTTGGCAAAGTCCCTAATGAACTTCCTATGGTAGCTAACCAATTCTAGGAAGCTCCTAACCTCGGTAACGTTCTTGGGGGCCTTCTAATTTTGCACTGCAATAACGTTGGCGGGGTCAAAAGCTAAAGCTTCCTTCGAGACTACGTGCACCAAGAAATGAACTACCTCTCTCCAAAAATGACACTTTGAAACCTTAGCTCTCAAATGATGACTATGAAGTGTGCTAAGAACCTCTACCAAATGAATAACATGGTCCATTTATGGAAAATACCAAGATATCATCCACGAATACCACCACAAACTTATTTAGGACATCCCTAAAGTCGCGGCTCATCAAATCAACGAAATAGGCTGGAGCATTAGTTAGCCCAAAAGGCATAACCAACCGCTTAAAGAATCCGTTTGGTGTCCTAAAGGCAGTCTTATCTATACTGTCATAAACGACTCTAAGTTGATGGAATCCCGTGGCTAAATCAAGCTAAGAGAAAACTGAAGAACCTACTAACTGGTCAAAAAAGATCATCAACCTAAGGGAGTAGATATCGGTTCTTCTTGGTGAGCTTATTTAATTCTCTATAGTCTATGCAAAGTCGGAAAGAACCATCTGCCTTAGTGGCGAAGATGACTGGTGCTCCCTACTTTAATATGCTCCTTCTAATGAATCCCTTCTCCAAAAGCCCACGAATATGCTTATCAATTCTTTCCTCTCCCTAGATGCCATGTGCCTCACAGGTAATGCTATTGGCTTGGCATTCTCGGCCAAATAAATTCTAAAGTCAATCTCTCTATTGGGGGTAGTCCCTTATCATCCTCAATGACATCTGCAAAATATCTAACGACAGGAACTAAATGCAACTCTAATGACAATGAATCGAGGGAGTAGAGAAAACTCAACATGATTGACCCTTGTGGGTTGCAAGATATCTATAGAGTCCTACCACTGCAAGTCTCAAGTTTAACGACTCTCCTCTCGCAGTCTAATATATCTTCGTATGTGGATAGCCAATCCATCCCAAAGATCATCCCATACCTCGAGAATCCCAAAACATAGGCATCCCAATCAAATTGTACGCCTAGGATAAGGATTTTCAAACCCCTACAAATTATAGATAAGTGTGACGATCCTCCTATGGGATTTGAAACAATAATGGAGTCTACTACCAATGATATGTTCAAGTGCAAACGATCTACTAGAGAACTAGAGATAAAAGAATGTGATGCTTCAGAATCAAATAATGCCCGAATGGAAAAATCAAATATAGAATTCAAACCATCAACTGTGACGTTCCTACCTCTATTTGGAATGCTACTGGAAGGTGTCGTGTCTAATGCCTGAATCTGCACAACTTGTGCACTCGCTCCTTAGGGACAACTCCTACTCATATGGCTGGGATGCCTGCAAGTATAGCACTTACCCTTTTGCCTTCTCCTTCCAGAAATCCTTAGCCATATGTCTAACCTTCCCACAATTATGGCACTTTATTCCCTTCTTAATCTGCTTCTAGGGACCATCACCTTTCTTCTTCTTCTTGTTCTTATCCCACCACTTCTTCTTTGAACCTTCTGATTTAACCTTCTCTTTATACTCTCCCTCCTTGACTATATCTGACATAAGCGCCATCTTGACCAAAGACTCATAAGCAGCTCCCATCGATACATAAGTCACCAATAGTCCCTGAAGGGGTTGATTCAATCCCTTCGCAAACTTCATAGCTTTCTTGTGCGACATGTTCACCAAATCCATACCAAACTGCGACAACTCATTGAATTGATTGATGTATTCCTTAATAGACAAACTCCCTTGCTTCAAATTAATAAACCTTTCCAACTGAAGACTCTGTTCTGCCTGAGACAGAAACGTCCTATCGAATCGCTCCTGGAATCCATCCCAAATAACATTTGTACCATCCAACTCTATCACCTCCCACCAATAAGATGCCTCCTCTTTTAGCTTGCCAAGCGGCTAGCTGAACTCGCTGCTGACCATCCAATCTTAGAAGACCAAAAATCCTCTCTGTGTCCCTAAGCCAAGCTCTAGCTTTACAAAAGTCTTCTTGCCAGAAAATTTTTTCCTATCCAAACTCGCAAAATCTTTACAAAGATTAGAGAAATTGATGGCGGAAGATGGGTTGATGGGATTCCCACCCACTGGCGCAGGATTGGGCGCAGGCCCATGCACCTCTGGAGTTGTGGCTTGTAAGTACCTACGAAACCAGGTTGGGACTGGAATGCCCTCAGGAAGGTTCAGAGCATCAGCCATTCTATGAAAAGAAAATGATAGTCTGGATAAAAGTCAAAGGGAGACTGAACTGGACTTATGAGGGAATTTTATATAAAAATTCTTTTATATTTAATTTTTTTCTAAAAGTTCTTTCTGAAAATACTTTTTAAAACAAGTTATTTTAAAATTACTTTATTTTTAAAATAAATTGTTTTGGAATCCTATAATTTTAGGCTTTGATACCAAATGAAACACCCCACACCCCTTAATATACCTAAAAGGACATGTTAAAAGGGTGTTGTGTTGTAGGTATAACTAAAGCTAATAGAGACTAAGATTCACAAGACGAATATGGATAAAAACAGTGGAAACTTAGAATAATAACTTAATCAAAACAAAACTTCATAATTGCTTCATAAATAAGTCAAATACCACATAAATGTCTGAAAATCCAACATGTCTCATGAAAAAATAAACCCATAGTCTCCAAAATCAGAGTACATAATATCCCTCATAACAAGCCAGCACATAGAAAGAACAGAAGCTGATAGTAAAAGAAGTGCATAGTAGAAATCTCCTCCAAGAAAACTCTAATTCGTAGTAAACTACTAACTTCTCCCTTGATTGCCTATGGGGCGAAAAGTGAAAATAGAGGAGTGGATCAGACTAAAAGTCTGGTGAATAATAGTAATTACTAGAGTCTTTAAGCAAGAAAAAAGAAAAAGACTTTACAGTGGTTTTAGCATAAATAAGGACAACGAAGGAAGTAAAAAAGAAATAAACTTGAAATAAGCATGATTAATTATTGCTCAATTTAAAAGATAAGTTACCCTTGATTGCTTGCACTTATCTTTGAATTTTTCTTTGATTAGCCTGAATTCTTAATCCTGTAATTAGGATGTAAACCTAATTCTACCCTTTTTGATCGGGATGCCACTCTATATTACCTTTATGCAGACCAACTGCTATATAACTCCCGACATAGATTGTTACCATGGACCATACGACATATATAGCTTCCCACACAGAAGGCATTTATTTACTATGGACCAGACACTATATATAAATCCCCACACATAATGTTACTATGGACCAGACAACATATATGGCTCCCTACAAAGAAGGCAATAGTGTCTACGAAAGACACCCTTACTAAGCGCTTGGAACTCGTAGCTATTACTGAGCACCCAAATGGAAGTCAAATGCGCAACTGCCACTATTCCCATGCCACCTTGTGCCCCACCTATTGGGTCTTATTATTACCTCAAACTCCTACATAAGCGTGCCTCGCATCCCACTTCAGGATAATGTGAGATCACCATGTGTTCGTAGAAAATAGGGAAAATGTTGTTGGTACTGATCCGTCATCCAAACAATCTCTAGTTGTGCCCCTTATCCAAATCTCCCATGTTCTGGACTTCTAACTGACCAATTACTACCATTTTTAGCAAGCGCGTACCCTCGTCTCGCTTCAGGCCAATGTGGGACCATCGTTTTGTCTAATAGGGAATGTTATTTAGTATAGGTCCTACTTTCATTTCTTCTTATTAACTTAGGTAAATTATTTAAATAAGCCTTTATATTTTTCTCTACTAACCAAGCTTATTAATTTCGCCTAAGCCTTAAAATAAACCTTATTCTGTTCTTTTTCCTTATTATAACCTACATTATAATCATACTTATTATTTAACCTAAGGTCTAAGTGTGAAAATTAGCTTCTTTCATCTTTTACTCTTTTTAGTTATAATTCTAAGTTATAACTAGGCCAATCTTTTTAATTCAGTCCAACTAACCTCATAATTAGGCGTAATTTCAATCCAATTCCATTTATATACAGTCTTTGAAATTTACATCTTATATTCCATTATCTCAGTTTTTTCATTGTTTAATCCATATTCGCCTTAATCCTATTCTAATTCGTACGCGAAGAAGAATGAGGAATAAAAGAAAACTGAAAATAGAAGAAAATCCGAAGCGTAGAAAAAAGATATAAATAACGTATAAATAATAGCAAATAAACTAAAATACTGTAAATAAATGGAAAAGTTATAATTAACAAAAATAAACTAAATTTAATGAAAAGAATAGCTGAAAGGAATTAGACTGAAAATGGTTCTAAAAACTGTAAATAAACTATTGAAAAAGGCTATTCCAAATTCTAGTAAAACTACAACTATTGGAAACCCTATTATTTTAAATTACTTAAAGAAATCTTAAAATAATAACAATCACTCACCTCCGGTCCTAAGCTCTTCCTATGGTCTTCATGGATCAACTTGGTGATGTAAAATAATTTAATTTATAACGGTTTTCTCCTTTGGCCGTTCAAGGTCCTTTCTAGAAAGGTGAACCCAATCGGAGAAAACCTAGAATGAGAAAAATTGTTAGATCTAGGGGTCTATTTATAGAGGTAGAAGTGGATCTCGGACCATTGGATTTGGGGATTGAATAGGATGTAACCTCGTCATAGGCTGAATAGGAGCCATCGAATACAAAAATGGAGGGACCGGATTAAAATAAAGAATGCAAAACACATCACAAATAGGCTCTAGAACATTCGAATGAATGAAAGTTCGTTCTTTCGTAAATAACTAAAGCGGTTCAACCGGGCGGTCGACCGCCTTGGTTCCTAGGTCGACCAGCCAGTCGACATGCGTGTGTGTGTGTATATATATGTATGTATAGATATATCTGCTCATTTTGTTTGTTTTATAACTCAGTCATATTAGCTCGGTTTCTAACGTTCTATATATAGAAATTTACCATAAAATTACCAGGACACAATGGTGCAGTTCCCATGGCTCAATTCTGATAATTTCATATGGTTATTTTATTATTTAGTTAATTAACGAATTAATTATTATGGGTTAAATTTCGGGTTGTTGCAAACGATCTTCTGTAGGGCTAAAGTGAAATAGTAGATCTCGTATATTAGTGTGCGGTAAAATCAAAATCTTTAAGTACAAGTTCACAATTAAGTACAAAATCTTTACTGGATTGAAACATGGGTTTTGATGTTCAACTTCACAATTAAGTACAAGTATTATTAGAATTTTGCTCCTTTATTAAGCTCTAAATATCTAAGTGATGTAGTAATGACAAAGACAAAACGTACAAAGTATACGGTTGCAGGGTGTTGCTTTAAAAAATAAGATTGTGGATTTCACTTAGATAATTTGTAAACAAGTGAACTTGTGTCCACTACCATGCATCAAAAAATTCCATAAAGCTTTAAAATTTAAATTGGTTAAATATTATTAAGGGCTAAGTTCACACTTTAGAGTCACATAAGCATAACTCTAATTATTCGACTGAAAATAATTTATTGAAATAATTTATGTTATAAATCACTATTATGGAGAAATTAATATTATATTCATATTAATTAATTTGTTATTATATTTAATTTTTATAATGAAATAGAAAGGAATATTTTTAATTTGCCCTTTCCACCTCATTGGTTGATGCAGCTGATCCAACGACTACATCTTGGTTATGCCTTCTATCACACAAATGGCCATGGAAATCATTGCCTAAAAGAGAGTGGTTGGTAGTTTAATGTCCGTATCTTCATGTTTTGGGTGTTTTAATATAAATTCTCTCCCCTATTGCTTAGGGGTTTGTCCTCTACTATACTGCCATCGAGATTCGTCACATCCCTAAATAAAGGGTTCCTTATGCATTTGGAGATTTGACACCATATCATTTAGGAGGGTTCAGCATTAGGATTCTTGGCAAGGCTGGCACTAGCTCAACTAGCAGTGGGTGGACTACCCTTGCTTGCCCAGTATTGGTCTAGAAAGGGCTGATTTGGTTAGCCATAGGCTGGTGAGCTAGGCTTCTGCTAGCTGCCTTTCTGCTTTTGTTGTGTTATGTCTTTTGAATCCTTTTGGATTCACTGTCTCGAAGTGATCTCAAGATATCTTTCATGATCTAGGAATGCATGATTCTCTCTACCAAAGGAAGAATGGGTTATTTTTGGTTGTCTATCCATATTTCTCCTTGTTATTCGATGAGTTGCACCGTTTGTTGGTTTATTATTTGCTGTTAGGCAACACACATTTTTGAAATATTTGAAGGCAAGGAAGTCATCTTCTCTTAGGTTACAACATATACATACGTTAAGTAGGGTTGAAGGTGACTTCTTAGCAACCTCTGTTGGAACTGGACTAATACGCAACGGGTTAAATGGGTAAATTTCAAAAAATATATTTCATATGGATCTTATTAGGCCCATGGAATCAAATTTTATTTAGATTTGATTTAAATTATTTTTAAATAAAATCATTATTTTATTTTATTCATCAATAAAAGGAGTTTATTTAATGTTGTATAATGTATATATTGTGTGTAAATGTGTATCAAATACACATGTATGTGTACTTGCACTGCCATATATACAATGTGCATGATTTAACATTCCCCATATATAAGTGCTGGTATTTATACTGCAATGGACATGTTAACCCTCCATATACATATATGTTGTCTAATATATATACATATATAGTTTTAAAAATAGTTGTATACGAAATATATATATATATATATATATATATATATATATATTTGTAAACGTATACATATGTTTACATAAAACGATATGTATAATTATCCGCAAGTAGTGGCATAATGGTAAAATACCTGCATCCTGGTAAACAGGTCGGGGTTTGATTCCAGTTTTCCCTACTCCCAATTTCAAGGCGTGGAGGTGGGTCCCCATTAAAATCGAAAAACTAGTTGGGGGTAGCAAAATCTCTATGCTGGGCTGGTTAACCTCCCTCTTGTCTGTGGTCAGACCAGGCGGGGTGGAGGGGCTCCTCTTATCTCTTCGATTTCATTAGGGCTCTGTGTTGAGTTTTTAAGAAAAACGATATGGATAATTATACGAATATAGATTTTAAATTCCAATTCAAAATTTGAAATTCAAAATTTAAATCTAGGTCGAGATTTGTAATATCTATTAAATTAAAATTCAAAATTCCATTTTGTAAATGATTTATATAAATATAAATAAATGTAAATATGTATGAAAATAAAAATAAAATTTTCTTTTTGAAAACATGTTATACATACATTAATTAAAATATTGTATAAATAGATAAAAATGCATATTCGTTTCGGCCAATATTATAGTTTGACAAAAATTAATTTTTGAAAATAGAACTAATCAGATTTTAATATATAATGTTTTTACTTAGATTTCGAATAAAAATTTATCCTTATTCAATGAAATTTTTACAATGTTCAAAATAATATACATTTATTTAATTATACAACATATGTAGATTTATAAACTATTTGAAAACCATTTAGTATATTGTTTTAACAGTAAGTATATATATACTTTCATAATTTTTACAATAAATACATATATATGAAAAAAAATTAGTTTTCGAAAACAATATGTTTAACTATAAACAATGGCTTATAAATCTTTGTGCCTAATTATATAGTTTTAAATGCATTCTTACATTTAAAACATTACATATAATTATTTTGAATTTTGAAAAAAAAACATTTTTACTTTATTTTCCATTTCCAGCCTCGAATGATATATGTGTGTGTGTAAAAAATTATTTATATATTTACACAAATAAAATTCTAGATAGACTTCATACCAATATATGGATTCATGATAAATAACTAATCTAATCACATATGATGACATGATAAAATAAGTATATAAATATATAAATAAACGATATTACCTCTGTTATAGCCTCAAATGACATCTTTAATGCTGAATCAATTAACTCCATTTGAATTTGAATTCAAGCCCTTTTAGAAAGAGCTACCCAACTGAAAGTCCAGCAGTGTTGCTGGATTAGGTTCGATTTTGTGTATTATGCTTAAACTAATGAAGGTAAGAGGAGTGTCAATTTGGGCCACATATAGATGTAGTAGAGGCTAAAAGAGAGAGTCTTAAAGGTGGGGTTAAGGGTGTTTAAAAACAGAGAGAGGAGCTAAAAGTGGATCTGGATCCACTATTTTCTCTTTCCATTACTAATCCTTTTGAATCAAATTTAACTTCCCTTTTTCCAACATCTATGGCCAGCCATTCTACAGCACCCTTGGGCCTTTATATCATTCCAATCCCGATTAAATTAATATACATTTAAATTCAATTTAAATGTATATCAATATCGTCTATCGACAAATGTGAATACAACTTTATACATGCACTCTTTTTAACACTGATCAACACAAATAAAATAAAGTTTATAATTAAGACTTCATAAATATTGATTAATTTAATTAATTTATGACAATTATAATTTAATTAAATTTGGTGGTAGTCGGAGTATTTAACATTTCGATTGTGTGACTCTTAGGTGCAATTCGGTCAGCGATTATTATCGAATAATTCGAATATTAATGTTCACACGTCACCCTGGTTAGTGGTGTAACATTATAGCCAAATATATCACTTACATAGTTTTGGTAAAATCCAATTTTACTTTATTTTAAGCATTACCCGATAATGGTAATTATTTATACTGATTCTCTTCGTTAGAACTATATCAGACTTGTGTAATTTGGCAATGGTTAAAATTCCGATATCATCCAAATTCAACTTTATAGTCAAAACACAAAGTCCTTGGTTTAATAATAACAATTATTGAAACATCCCTACCCATACTATCCAAGAGCATTACAAAGTAACACTATAGAATAATACAGAGAATGAAACGATATAGGGTACACACATGAATATTCTCTTGGACTAACACCGTTACATATCATATATCATATACTACTCGCCATAAATGTAGACAGACTTAATACAAAGCACCAAATACATGTGCTACTAGGACTAAATGATACATGAGCGTAATGGATAAAATATTGCATATAACTTAATATACAGTCCAAGGCTATAAAATAATAGTCTCTAGCCCGTTGTATAATGCATCATCAAATACAACTATCAATACATCGATGAGGCTACAGAAATCTATAGGGCATGTACCATCCTATAACAACTGCTAGCCTCCCTAGAATGCCAAAACATATCAGGCTAATCTACATGGTACCTGTACTTGTAAGGTCTAGGACTAACCCGAGTATGAAACACACAGGTAAGACTATATCTGAATCCAATTCAAGTGTGATATAATATCTATAATGCAATCAACAGTATTATATGTATGTATTTATTTTTTATATATGTAAATGTCCTCAAACCATACTTTGGTACTATAGAAATATATCATATCAAAAGACATGTATGGATATATAGGGATTGTCTAAACTTTAGTCACACAATCTCTAGTAGTCATATACATCATCAAAGGAATACAAACAGTATATGCCTATTTACCGGACATGCCGAAACCAGATGGAAGACCGATAGCATGTTTTCATGATTCAAGAGCCATACAAGTATCCATTTTACATGATCCCCATGATCATCAGTTACCTCCCCTTGGTACGATGATAAGATCCACCTTCGTGCTTGTTTACACGAGGACTATATCAACCACAACCTGACATGTTTCCCCTATAGGTAACTGACTGCTAGCCTAGGTGACACAAGGGGAAAACACAGACAGCTAAGGCACATGACAATATGTAAAAGGGTGTCACCGATCCAGGACGTGACCCCACAATCAGGCTGTCAGGGTAGATATTGGCCTAATCTGGTTCACTCCTGAAACATAAAGAAAGTTGGATAAGGATGGACACACATGGCACTATAATCAACAGCTAACACATAGCTCTAATCATTTACCAACATATGGCTAAGCACGCCGTAGCAAGCCCTGATATATACATCTAATCCCTATTTGGGTGATATTTAATTGCAATGTAGGACCAAAAAAATAATAGAGCAATGTTCTATACCACCATTTGTTATTCAAGTGTTTATTCGATGTTCATAAAATACACTCAATCGACCCTATATATTTCTATGCAAAAAGTCCATTGAGTAACCGAAAAAGTATTACCGAAAGTCCTATACCAACGGTATTACTAATTTATTTATTCAATTTTCTCATCACACAGAAATGAAGTACATAAAGTAAGTCTGTATAAATGAATTTACTATATTTAGTAACATAATAATATTTATTATTACAAAACAATATTAGTTATATTATATAGATAAATAACACTTAAATATTATTTCGAACTACATAATGTTGTTTATACTTCCACAAAATAAATTTTATAATCTTTACAAATTATTACAAGAATATACAATAATTTTATAACTAAGATTTTACTAACTTTTATAACTTCTTATGAATTTAATATATTATATTCATTTTATTTTATCAATTATATATATATAAATTTATATTCATTTCTCCTACATATATATTATATAGTATATAAGTATGCTTATATTATATATGTTTTATTATAATTTTATATATTTGTTTTAAATTATTCGCTGATCGGTCGCAACCATCGGTCAACCGGGAGGCAGTCCACCAATCAAACGACCGATGTCATGATTCACGAGCCTGTATTTGCTTGTTTCATTTGCCTCCTTCCTCATTCCTTCCATCTTCTTCTTTTATTATATTCATAACACCTTACTCCATCACATTATACTTTAATCATCCTTATATAACCAATAGACAACCCAAAAATGATCAAATTCCAAACAACAGAAGCATGAACAATTATATAAGAAGGAGGATATGTAATTAGACACACACACCTTCATACTTCCATTAATTTTAATAATTAGACATAGAAGTGAGTAAACAACTTGCCTTGGATAGAAGAACAACGATTTCACCCTTAGCTTCTTGTTGCACCTCCTTTCTCCTACAGTGCAAATCACTGTTTATTTAAAATGATGCTCAAAAGATGAATTCCTCAAGCTAACTAGGAGTAAGGAATTATTTTGATTTTTTGTTTGATTTAAAAGGTGGTAGATTTTGGGTAAATTTTTGAATTTCTAATGTAAGAAATATGTTCATTCATGTTATAGTTATAGATGAAGTGGAAGTCTTAAGAAATCGAAAAATTTGGAGATGGAAAAAAGAGACTAGGGTTTGGGTTTAGGGCTTGAATGGTGAAATAAGAGGTTTTAGAGCCAGGTAGAAAATGAATCATTTTATTATTTTATCTTTATTTTCTTTTTATTTTAGAAAATACATTTTTTGTTTGTAATTATATTTTAAGCCAATTTAAATTAATTTATAGTTCATTCCATAAATTACATTTCGATAATCGGGCAATTTTTAATTCAATACTTGTTTATTTTTCATTATTTCAATCACAAAAAAAATTTAAGCTTTAAAACATATTTTTTATATATTTAACCATCCATTGTATTATCATAAAATAAATTTATTATTCGACTATTTTAATAATATACCAAAATTATATACAATTTGAAAATATTTTATATTTGTAAAAGAATTTTGTTCAAGTTCAATCGGTTATCCAAAAAGATGTATAAATTAGTTTCAATTTGTTAAAACAAAATGTTTCATTAAATGGACTTTGATTAAGTAAAAATTTATTTTTGAAAAATGTAATAGTTATTAAAAATTGAATTTGAACAATTTATTTTAATTATATTTATTTATTATTATGGCATAGAAAGTAGGATTGTTATAATTATTATTAACTAAACTGCTCTAGTCAGAGACTTTAACTTTGAGTTAACTTCAGTTGAATATGAAATTAACCCTATATAACTAAGTAGGCGAATTCTCTAATTAATAATGCTTCACTTCTAATGCTTCCACTTGTCCCTACTATAGTCGTTTGATGGAAGTTGTGCCATGATTTAACTGTAACCAAAGCATTATTTCCACACTAAAGCTCGATAGTATTTTGAAGTCGAGAGAATTGTGTAATATTGTCATATTAATATTTTCTATTTGACCTTAGTTATATTAGCCAGTAGAAAACTATCGAATGAGACATCCCATGGTTATTCGATAACTATTGATACGTAATCCCTTAGTGCCCCCAGTAGTCATGAGTAATACATTACTCAACATTTGGAGTGCGTTGCATAATCTAGTCTCAATGGATGTATCAATATCCAATCTCAATACAACTTGACTAGGAATATTTAAAATGATATATTTATTCTCATTGTAATGAATTGTTGATGACTACAAAACATTGTAACTACTATAACAAAACATACCATTTATGGATTTTCAATTAAAAATAAATAAATTAGTTAAATAATTAATATAACACATGTAACGACCTGTCAATCCACACAATTCAAGTTGATAATAAACCACACATGTCCAACCCAAGTTGAATGAAAGATGGATAGTTTTGGGAAAGTAAGAAGAAAGAAGAAGAGAAGAGAAAAGAAACTAAAAACAACGCAGAATCTCACAATCGCCGTGGAAGAATATATACTATAATATCAATGATCTTTACAAAAGTGTGTAAAGACCTGCAAATCCGTACTCCTTGAATAGACCCGAATCTCCAGTGATTAACTCAAGATGAATGGAAATACGAACCCTTATGGTTTTAAGAAAAAGAAAGAGGTAGAAGAAGAAGATAAGATAGAACAGAACCATATCAGAATCTCACAATTCGTAGCGGAACAACATATAATAGATAAATGAATATTGATTAAAACAAAAGGAACTGTATATTTTATACATTACATCACATTACATTCATTATCAGAGTTTACAACAACAAACAGCGGAAAAGAAATACTATATACTAGTGAATACGTCATGCCATCCATCTTGCCTCCAGCCACTCCTGAATTCCAGAATATCCTGATAAACCTGACTCTAGACTGCCCGTGTGGAAATTGGTGGGCACCCGGAGTTTAGGAAGGAAAACAATAAACTCTGAGTCAGTCATGTGACTAGTGTGAGAACTTAAAAAAGTTATTTATCTTTAAAACAAAGAACAGAATAATTTTAAATAGATCCGCAATGCTTTTTAGAAAATGAGACTACCATAAGGCCTCCCGCACACACACACACAATGCAAACACAGAATCGGAGGAGATTTCTCCTTATGATAGTCAAAGATGCTTGATACGCATTAAAAAGAAACTTTTGATATTATTACTAGTGCATAGTGTAGGAAAACATTTCGAAAGTAAAGATATAAATCTTAGCCAGCATAGGCATTCCGCACTTATGCCTACTATAACTACCATCCAAATAGTGGGGCGCCACCATAAGTGAATGATAGGTTCTACAACTAAAACCGTACAAGATCGTATTGTTTCTTTGGATTTCCAACAAATGGTCAGGCCAAGGAACTTCCCATTGCCACATGGAAACGCCTCTGGAATGACATCCCGAGAACCTAACCGGATCTTTGCCAATACAAGGCCGGGTTACCCCTAACCGGGTAACTACTGACACGAATATGTCATCCCCCGATCGTAACCGGTCTATATTCGAGGATCCTCGATTTCCAACAACCACAAAGCAATAAATTTGCAGCAACAACATAGGTTAAGTATCTGGGCTCCATACCATGATACCACCTCTATCCAGAAGGAATGACATACACTAAAGGGGCGCTACCCCCTAATAACCTTGCTGCATCCTTCCTGTTTTGACCATTTCCGGGGTGTGAGGTCCGACGAAGTCTCGTCCACAAAGCCACACTTTATACAAAAGTTGTGCTTTGATCATCAAATGCTCCAAAGCACTTCGTATGCCACATTACCAATTTGGGAATGTATCACTAATAACCATCAACTACATAACCTCTAAGGGTGTTAAGCTAAGAGAATAAATTTTCCACCACCAACGGGAATATATTTGATAGAAACCAGCTTTACATCTCAAATTGTAACGTCAGACACACCTCCATACAAGTCCGTTCCGGGATCGAACGGAACCGAAGGCACTTACAAAGAAGTCCTTGCAATCCGGATATTCACTAATCACGACCGGACTTCCCATCACAAAGGGTAATAAATTTCTATGTCGGGGATCAGCCGATGCATAAACATTCGACGGTAATCCTTCCGTTTTCACAAATATCCGGTCTTCAACACCGGTCATTAATGCTATCTATTACGACATATCACATATTCGGAATGGGTTATACGACCCCAAGGTCCTTTCCCGGCTAACCCGAATATTGAGCGCTTATTTAAAAAAAATAAGTGTAGTATTCAGATTCAAGCGATCACAACAAATACCTATTTAAAGGTAAATATTGATAGTCGGTTATTTAACTATCAATAGGTATGCACAACATCACCAGATTTCCAAATAATTTTCTAAATTATTTATTTTCCAAAAATATCTTTAGAAGATATATATATAATTCCCATACTTCAAAAATAAATTGATATTTATTTTTAAACCAATTTTCCCAATTTCATTTATAAATTCCATATTGAATTTACATTTCCTAAATATCTGTGAATATACGATTTTCAAATCGATTTCAAATATCCACTTTCAATTTATCTTTAAAAAGATAATTCTCAAAACGTTCATTTCATATTGGAAAACATTTCCCTACTTATTAAATAATAAGTAATTCACAAATCTATTTATTTTCAACGCTTGGAAAATATTCAATATACTTAAATTGAAATTAAGTATATATTTCAAATATTCAATATACTTAAAATCGAAATTAAGTATATATTTCATTCTTTAAGGAAAACATTCTCTTAACACATTTATTTGAGTCAAAACGAATGTTGCGTAAAACATCGTTACGACGACCCAAAATCACCAGTATAGGGATTCGAAATTTAGATAGATATATAAATCCCAATACTGTACAAAAACATTTCCTTTCAGAAATCATTTACTATAACAACAATGTTATAGTCCACCATTTCCTTCAATTCCTTGAAAACGCCTATTTCAAGATGTTGAAATCTATGTTTTCAATACTTAATACTTTTAAAACATCTCTAATCGTTTTAATTCTATTTAAAATATCATTTTTCCCCAAAACATTTCCTTAATATATTATTCATTATCCAAAATCGTGAATATACTTCGTGAATCCAAATTCAACACTTTCACATATAATATTAAAGGATTTTCCACAGTCCAAAATCGTGGATATAATTCCTTTAAAAATTTCTATGTTTACTTATCAAATTTATTTGATTACGGATTTGTAAAACAACGTTTATAAATTCCAATAACTACTTCAATTTATAAATCTCCTTTAATCACCAATTCTATTTATATTTCGTTCACATGTCGAATCCAACTTATAAGTAAATTACTTATAATCCATTTATTCACAAATTCATTCTTTTATATCATCATTTATTTATAAATCTAAAATTCTTATTTACTTATAAAACTAGGTACAACTATATTTTAATACTTATAAAAGCTCATTTTATAATTCCAATATCTTTAACTTATAAAATACCAATTTTATTAATTTTTTTTATAAACCGTTTATAATAATTCAAAAATCCCAATTTAAACCATTTTATAAATTTATCAAAAATCATGCTTTGGTTATATTTCACAAAAATCCAATTTTTTATACTTTAGAAATCCCTTAAAAATCAAAATCGTTATTTTTAACTTTAAAAATGGATCCGATGATGCAACGCACCAAATAATCAATCACTGCATCCAAACATCATATATCGTCATATGATAATCAACAAATATCACACTATATGTAAATAAATAAATACGGTTGAGGAATCCAGTTGGATCCCTCCAACCTGTTTCCCTACATCCACAGATGTTAGCACAATACCAATCCCGTTTCAAGACGGGATATCGCGGTATATGAGATTTATAAAATATTATCCGTTTAATAGGCAGCGCAATAGGGTCTCATCCGCTATATAATGCGGGAAATCAACAACTCCAATATATACATATGCCAATATATATATATTGCTATATATAAATATATCCTACTATATCTAATATCACAACCAAACAGCAATCAATAACTGCAATCCAAATTTTCAATTTGAGTGAGAAGGTCTCACCTTGATTTTATTTTGCAATCCATTTCCATCTCGACTCGATTTTCTTGATTTATACCTTATATAAATATTTACACAATTTATTAATATTGAATCAACTGAACAATTAATTTCCGTTTAATAGTTTTTGATTAGCTGATAATTCTTTTTAAACCAATTTTCTCCTTTAATAAATTTATTTAACTAATTATTAAATTTCCTTTTTTTATAAATTAAATTAACCAGTGATTTATGTTTAAACAAATGGTTTTAAATCTTAAGCTAGCTTCTTTTTAACAAATTCTAAAATCGTTAAACAAGTTAATTTACGGTTAAATCTTCTAATCCATTATTTTAATTTCAAGCTAATTTTCTGTTTATAAAATATTTTCTAATTATCAAATAATTATATAAGTTAATTTAATCTTTATTTAAAAAAATAATTTAATTTAACAAGCTAATCAACGAAATAAATTATTTGAAATAAACCGGTCAATGAATATATATATATACAACCGCATTTAAATTCTTTGCTGTAATTAAATTATATATATATATATATATATATATATATTTCTACTTGAATATTAAAAACTAAAAACTGCATATTATATTATATATATTTTTTTAGTTAAAATAACTTGCTGTAAAAATCAAAGGCTGTGTTATATCTTTTTCTCTTCAGAATAAATATTCCCTTCACTGTAATTTTTTTCAAACAAACCGTAGATTTCAAATACATATTCGTGTAAATTGAATCGAAATTAAGTTCGAGAAATAAGTTCGAATACCTCACTGGCTCTACAAACTCAAACCGAGCTACCTCCACGTGCTCGCCCTTCTGCCCTAGGCGTCGCCTTGATTCGCACGCGAAGCAGCGCTTTCCCATCCCATGCCTGAAGCCCAAGTCGAGTTTGAACCCGATCCCAGCTTGCCCTTGAATACGCGAGAACCATTTCGTTTCGCCATCGCGAACGCCGCCCCTGTTCGATCGCCACAATGCTGCCCATGCGAAGGCCCAAAGATCGAGCCGCTATCGACTTGCTCGAATCAAATGGAATCGCGACCGTCACCGCGCTATCCTCTTGCCGCGCTCGAGCTTGCTATATGAACGAGATGCCGCTCGATTCTTAAAGGTTTGCGGATCTTGATTTTTGAGCCGAGAGGATGTGAATTGAATCAAAGGGGAGAAGATTTCGATTTACTGAAGGGAAGAGGGAATTTTTGACTTTGCTTAAAAACACTCGCCCATTAATTTCTTTCGAATGATATTTTTTCTTCTTCGACATTTTGATTTTGAATTTCGCAGGCTTCGGCCATTAAATTTTTCAAAGCAATAGATTCAATTCTGATTTTGAACGACAAAGGAAGAAGTTTATTTAAAAATGTCCTCGGCATGCTTGGCACGATTTCGTTCGTGATCTTAGGCGCGATTTTAGGGCGTGATTTACGGAAGGTAACGTGCTGACGTTGACCAATTATAAATTTAAATTTAAATTGAATCCGTTTTAATTTCAACGCGTTTACTTCCCGTGTGCTCACATAACAACTCCGAAAAATACGAAATTAGAAATCCGATAATAATTCAATACTACGGATCCAATGGAACTGGTTTCGTCGAATTCCGAGACTGTGCCTCGGAAGGCTATTTTTTAAATATCAATTCAAACGATATAATTTCAAAACAAAACAAATCACTTTCAAATTTAATTCTGAAGCTTCTATTACCTTCAATATTATCAGTATGGATTTTACAAGCCTTTGAAATGTTTTTATCCAGCTTTAAATTGGAGATTCAAATTTTTATTCAACTTTCAATAGATCAAATTCTATAATTCAATTGCCAATTTCAAAGTTATATTGAGAATTCAAGCTAAACAGTTATTCAAATATTTAAAATTAATTAAATATTTTCAAATTAAATTGTTCAAAATTCTGGATCGTTACAACCTTCCCCACTTAAAAAATTTCGTCCCGAAATTACAAGTTAGGAAAAATGATCCTTAACCCGTTCGCTCTCTTTCTAAAACTAATCAGTTTTATCAACTTACCAACACAAATCTTTTATTAAAGATCCATTATCATTTCAACAATCTTTCCAACTTAAATTATAGGTTCCAAACAATGTTTACCTCAAAATTCAAATTTAAATTTAAATTCAAATTTTAAACCTTCAAAATTTTCTCAAAAATTTTCTAACACCTTAAATTTTCGAAAAATTTCGCCAGCGTCTCCTTTGCGCGGCTAGCTCGGTACGACTACAAAATGGCACCACGACCCCTCAGATTCAAAAAGAAAACGAAAAGCCAAGCGGCTGGACAAGAAAATCACCAAATTTCGTACTAAAATTGAAATACGTACCTTTTGTCAAGCAATTCAATTTTATCTTTGAAATCAAAATCCCAATTCCATTTCTTTTAATACACCTGTGTATCCTGCTAGCAATAGTATCCAATTCCAACGTTCAAACCATTTTGCCAATTCTCCAAAATTTTCAATATATGCTTCTTATATATTTTTACTTCACTATTGAAGTTACATGTTCATTTTCATCCAATTTTGCTTTTCAATTTCATTTGAATTCAATTTATCTTCTATTCTGAATATTGAATTTTATCGATTAACTTTCATTTACAATTGATCCATATCACTATTTTAAATTAGTTTCATTTACTAATTTACTTCAATTCCCAATTTGAAATCGTTTGTCGTTAACTAAAATTTTCAACAATTTTCAAAAAATTTCTTACTCCCAAAATTTTCGAAATTTTTTGGTAGAGTCTTCTATGTACGGAGGAGCTTTTGCAATTTGACAAATGATATAAATATATATATCGACCCACTCGGTCGGAAAAACAGAAAAACAGTTCATATTTCCTATTTTCTATTGCATAGGCGTACCTTATTAGCATTTTAAAGCAAAGCGGCTAATTATTAGCTTATTAACACGATCAAATCCAGCCATACAGTCCTCATGTACCTGTACTTACTCAATTTAAACACGTAAGTGACATATATAAGAAATTTATTTGCATTTCACTTATTTTCAATAGCAAAACATATGCATTTCATGAATAATGTACATAAAACAATTTCCATAAGCAATTTGCATGGTTTCAATTCATCTTTAGTCGCTTACGACCAATTCACATGCCATTTCCATTAAATCAAGTGGTTTACAACTCATTTTCTTCATTCTATTCATTTCTAAGCAAAACGAATTCATACCATTTTAATTGATTCAAAAATCAATTTTATTTGCTTTCATTAACTCATATAATTTTATACAATCTCGTTTGTGTCAAATGACAATTATTTCTATGCAAATTTAATGATATTCACTTAATAGAATATCCGTTCTAGTTTATAACTAGTTTAAATTGATGCCAACTCAATTTATTTTAATTCCACTTCATTTGCAATTAATTCACAAGATTTTTCTTAAGTCGAGTATTTGTTCAATATTTACTTAAGCTATTTCACTTCAAACTCAAGTTTATCTTTTATTTTTTTATTCCTTATACTTTCAATTCATATTTATAAATTTCATTTGTTAAATGAATTTATTTTCAAATCTTTGGTTATACCATTTTATTTCTTATTTAATTCCATATAACAATGATAATAATTCAATACTATCACTTTCAAACATCCAAACATCCATATACTATAATAATTTACAGAAAATCATTTCTTGTATATACAAAAATAGTTTTGGGCAAAATTATCTTATTTACCCGATTCAAAACAATACTGTGTCGGTTTATCTTGTTTAAAAGTTTAGAAACTCCTATCAACACAGTTAGCTAGACTGCACCGACCAAAATCTATAAACAATCAACCGATGAGTCAACACAATACAAAACAATTTCATATTCACTAACAAATACGCACTCATATCTATTATTACACTCAAACTCATTCTAGAGTACTACTGACTCTATCTCTAATGAGTAACACCCAACAGAGCAGGGTTGTCGCTTAACCATATGCTCTGATACCACAATGTAAAGACCCGCAAATCCGTACTCCTTGAATAGACACGAATCTCCAGTGATTAACTCAAGATGAACGGAAATACAAACCCTTAGGGTTTTAAGAAAAAGAAAGAGGTAGAAGAAGAAGAAAAGGTAGAATAGAACAATATCAGAATCTCACAATTCGCAGCGGAACAACATATAATAGATAAATGAATATTCATTAAACTATTAAGGACTGTATATTTTATACATTACATCACATTACATTCATTATCAGAGTTTACAACAACAAACAGCAGAAAAGAAATACTATATACTAGTGAATACGTCATGCCATCCATCTTGCCTCCAGCCACTTCTGAATTCCAGAATATCCTGATAAACCTGACTCTAGACTGCCCGTGTGGAAATTGGTGGGCACCCAGAGTTTAGGAAGGAAAACAATAAACTCTCCGAGTCAGTCATGTGACTGGTGTGAGAACTTAAAATAGTTATTTATCTTTAAAACAAAGAACAGGATAATTTTAAATAGATTCGCAATGCTTTTTAGAAAATGAGACTACCATAAGGCCTCCCGCACACACACACAATGCAAACGCAGAATCGGAGGAGATTTCTCCTTATGATAGTCAAAGATGCTTGATACGCATTAAAAAGAAACTTTTGATATTATTACTAGTGCATAGTGTAGGAAAACATTTCTAAAGTAAAGATATAAATCTTAGCCAACATAGGCATTCCGCACTTATGCCTACTATAGTTGCCATCCAAACAGTGGGCCGCCACCATAAGTGAATGATAGGTTCTACAACTAAAACCGTACAAGATCGTATTGTTTCTTTGGATTTCCAAAAAATGGTCAGGCCAAGTAACTTCCCATTGCCACATGGAAACGCCTCTGGAATGACGTCCCGAGAACCTAACCGGATCTCTGCCAACACAAGGCCGGGTTACTCCTAACTGGGTAACTACTGACACGAATATGTCATCCCCCGATCGTAATCGATCTATATCCGAGGATCCTCGATTTCCAACAACCACAAAGCAATAAATTTGCAGCAACAACATAGGTTAAGTATCTGGGCTCCATACCATGATACCACCTCTATCCAGAAGGAATGACATACACTAAAGGGGCGCTACCCCCTAATAACCTTGCTGCATCCTTCCCGTTTTGACCATTTTCGAGGTGTGAGGTCCGACGAAGTCTCGTCCACAAAGCCACGCTTTATACAAAAGCTGTGCTTTGATCATCAAATGCTCAAAAGCACTTCGTATGCCACAATACCAATTTGGGAATGTATCACTAGTAACCACCAACTACATAACCTCTAAGGGTGTTAAGCTAAGAGAATAAATTCTCCGCCACCAACGGAATATATTTGATAGAAACCAGCTTTACGTCTCAAATTGTAACGTCAGACGCACCTCCATACAAGTCCGTTCCGGGATCGAACGGAACCGAAGGCACTTACAAAGAAGTCCTTGCAATCGGGATATTCACTAATCACGACCGGACTTCCCATCACAAAAGGTAATAAATTTCTATATCGGGGATCAGCTGATGCAGAAACATTCGACGGTAATCCTTCTGTTTTCACAAATATCCGGCCTTCAACACCAGTCATCAATGCTTTCTATTACGACGTATCATATATTCGAAATGGGTTATACGACCCCAAGGTCCTTTCCTGGCTAACCCGAATAGTGAGCGCTTATTTAAAAAAAATAAGTGTAGCATTCAAATTCAAGCAATCACAACAAATACCTATTTAAAGGTAAATATTGATAGTCGGTTATTTAACTATCAATAGGTATGCACAACATCACCAGATTTCCAAATAATTTTCCAAATTATTTATTTTCCAAAAATATCTTTACAAGATACATATAATTCCCATACTTCAAAAATAAATCGATATTTATTTTTAAACCAAATTTTCCAATTTCATTTATAAATTCCATATTGAATTTAAATTTCCTAAATATATGTGAATATACGATTTTCAAATCGATTTCAAATATCCACTTTCAATTTATCTTTAAAAAGATAATTCTCAAAACATTCATTTCATATTGGATAACATTTCCCTACTTACTAAATAATAAGTAATTCACAAATCTATTTATTTTCAACGCTTGGAAAATATTTAATATACTTAGATCGAAATTAAGTATATATTTCATTCTTTAAGGAAAACATTCTCTTAACACATTTATTTGAGTCAAAACGAATGTTGCGCAAAACATCGTTACGACGACCCAAAATCACCAGTATAGGGATTCGAAATTTAGATAGATATTTAAATCCCAATACTGTACAAAAACATTTCCTTTCGGAAATCATTTACTATAACAACAATGTTATAGTCCATCATTTCCTTCAATTCCTTGAAAACGCCTATTTCAACAATGGATGTTGAAATCTATGTTTTCAATACTTAATACATTTAAAACATCTCTAATCGTTTTAATTCTATTTAAAATATCATTTTTCCCCAAAACATTTCCTTAATATATTATTCATTATCCAAAATCGTGAATATACTTCGTTAATCCAAATTCAACACTTCACATATTAAATTAAAGGATTTTCCACAGTCCAAAATCGTGGATATAATTCCTTTAAAAATTTCTATGTTTACTTATCAAATTTATTTGATTACGGATTTGTAAAACAACGTTTATAAATTCCATTTCTATTTCATAACTACTTCGATTTATAAATCTCCTTTAATCACCAATTCTATTTACATTTCGTTTACATGTCGAATCCAACTTATAAGTAAATTACTTATAATCCATTTATTCACAAATTCATTCTTTTATATCATCATTTATTTATAAATCTAAAATTCTTATTTACTTATAAAACTAGGTACAACTTTATTTTAATACTTATAAAAGCTCGTTTTATAATTCCAATATCTTTAACTTATAAAATATCAATTTTATAAATTTTTTTATATAAACCGTTTATAATAATTCAAAAATCCCAATTTAAACCATTTTATAAATTTATAAAAAATCATGCTTTGGTTATATTTCACAAAAATCCAAATTTTTATAACATAAAAATTTATAACGTTTTAATTATATAAAATGAATCAATTCGAAAATTTAATAAACATATAATTTCAAAAATCACTTTAGAAATCCCTTAAAAATCAGAATCGTTATTTTTAAACTTCAAAAATGGATCTGATGATGCAACGCACCAAATAATCAATCACTGCATCCAAACATCATATATCGTCATATGATAATCAACAAATATCACACTATATGTAAACAAATAAATACGGTTGAGGAATCCTGTTGGATCCCTCCAACCTGTTTCCCTGCATCCACAGATGTTAGCACAATACCAATCTCGTTTCAAGACGGGATATTGCGGTATATGGGATTTATAAAATATTATCCACTTAATAGCGCGCAATAGGGTCTCATCCGCTATATAATGCGAGAAATCAGCAACTACAGTATATACATATGCCAATATATATATTGCTATATATAAATATATCCTACTATATCTAATATCACAACCAAACAGCAATCAATAACTGCAATCCAAATTTTCAATTTGAGTGAAACGGTCTCACCTTGATTTTATTTTGCAATCCATTTCCATCTTGACTCGATTTTCTTGATTTATACCTTGTATAAATATTTACACAATTTATTAATATTGAATCAACTGAAGAATTAATTTCCGTTTAATAGTTTTTGATTAGCTGATAATTCTTTTTAAACCAATTTTCTCCTTTAATAAATTTATTTAACTAATTATTAAATTTCCTTTTCTTTATAAATTAAATTAACCAGTGATTTATGTTTAAATAAATGGTTTTAAATCTTAAGCTAGCTTCTTTTTAACAAATTCTAAAATCGTTAAACAAGTTAATTTACGGTTAAATCTTCTAATCCATTGTTTTAATTTCAAGCTAATTTTCTATTTATAAAATATTTTCTAATTA
This sequence comes from Allium cepa, assembly GCA_030765085.1. Lineage (NCBI taxonomy): Eukaryota > Viridiplantae > Streptophyta > Magnoliopsida > Asparagales > Amaryllidaceae > Allium > Allium cepa. The sequence continues at coordinate 381,974,330 of CM060932.1, forward strand.
TCAAATAATTATATAAGTTAACTAAATCTTTATTTAAACAAATAATTTAATTTAACAAGCTAATCACCGAAATAAATTATTTGAAATAAACCGGTCAATGAATATATATATATATATATAACCGCATTTAAATTCTTTGCTGTAATTAAATTATATATATATATATATATATTTTTCTGCTTGAATATTAAAAACTAAAAACTACATATTATATTATATATTTTTTTAGTTAAAATAACTTGCTGTAAAAATCAAAGGCTGTGTTATATCTTTTTCTCTTCAGAATAAATATTCCCTTTACTGTAAATTTTTTCAAACAAACCGTAGATTTCAAATACATATTCGTGAAAATTGAATCGAAATTAAATTCGAGAAATAAGTTCGAATACCTCACTGTCTCTACAAACCCAAACCGAGCTACCTCCACGTGTTCGCCCTTCTGCCCTAGGCGTCGCCTTGATTCGCACGCGAAGCAGCGCTTTCCCATCCCACGCCTGAAGCCCTAGTCGAGTTTGAACCCGATCCCAGCTTGCCCTTGAATACGCGAGACCCATTTCGTTTCGCCATCGCGAACGCCGCCCCTGTTCGATCGCCACAAAGCTGCCCATGAGAAGGCCCAAAGATCGAGCCGCTATCGACTTGCTCGAATCAAATGGAATCGCGACCGTCGCCGCGCTATCCTCTTGCCGCGCTCGAGCTTGCTATATGAACGTGATGCCACTCGATTCTTAAAGGTTTGCGGATCTTGATTTTTGAGCCGAGAGGATGTGAATCGATTAAAGGGGAGGAGATTTTGATTTACTGAAGGGAAGAGGGAAATTTTTGACTTTGCTTAAAAATGCTAGGCCATTAATTTCTTTCGAACGATATTTTTTTTTCTTCGACAATTTGATTTTGAATTTCGCAGGCTTCGGCCATTAAATTTTTCAAAGCAATAGATTCAATTCTGATTTGAACGACAAAGGAAGAAGTTTATTTAAAAATGTCCTCGGCATGCTTGGAACGATTTCGTTCGTGATCTTAGGCGCGATTTTAGGGCGTGATTTACGGAAGGTAACGTGCTGACGTTGACCAATTATAAATTTAAATTTAAATTGAATCCGTTTTAATTTAAACACGTTTACTTCCCGTGTGCTCACATAACAACTCCAAAAAATACGAAATTGGAAATCCCGTAATAATTCAATACTATGGATCCAATGGAACTGGTTTAGTCGAATTCCGAGACTGTGCCTCGGAAGGCTAATTTTTAAATATCGATTCAAACGATATAATTTCAAAACAAAACAAATCACTTTCAAATTTAGTTATTAAGCTTCTATTATCTTCAGTATTATCAATATGGATTTTATAAGCCTTTGAAATATTTTTATCCAGCTTTAAATCGGAGATTCAAATTTTTATTCAACTTTCAATAGATTAAATTCTATAATTCAATTGCCAGTTTCAAAGTTATATTGAGAATTCAAGACAAACAGCTATTCAAATATTTAAAATTAATTAAATATTTTCAAATTAAATTGTTCAAAATTCTGGGTCGTTACAGTGGAACTGTTATATACATATCTCCATAGAGTACAACAACAAATCATAATCATCGGCCTAAACAGAAATAACAACCAGTCCTTACAAATGCTGATGATTTCAACAAAAAAGTTGCAGAAAATAAACAACGTGAATACGACTTGAAGACCTCTAAATGATTATGTAAAACTCCTCTTCTAAATCCTAAATCTGTTTATAAAATCAATTTATTAATCTCAAAAACATTTATAAATAAATTCTAATCATTTACTTTAAAACACTATTATATAATAATAAACCGTGTAAATAAATAGTAATTAACTTCAAAACATCAAAAAAATAAAAGTTAATAATTTCAAAATTTCTTAATAGGCAATAATGATTTATCTTAAACATTATTATAAATAATAATAATAATAATCAATTTCCAAAACCTTATTGATAAACAATTATAATTAATTTCAAACCATATTAATAATTTAAATAGTTAACTTTTCAAAATAATAGAATATTGATGAACAACTTTAAAACAATATCGATATAAATAAACACTGTTAAATACAAATATATTTCCTTGATAAAAATCCATACTTAAATTTCAACATAATCATTTCCATAATTTTAGAACTATTTTATAAATCTCTCCCTATTTTATAACATATTGTTTAACATCTCTAAATCTATCCTCACTTTCAATTCCTAAAATAGAATCAACTATTTTTCTATGACAACATCACATAAGTTATCATAAATCCACAATTTGATTATTTTTCAATTTATCCAATGATAAAAGTTTCCTTTTATTTATAAGCATCGTTTATAAATCTATCATTTTATTAATAAAATACGAATTTTTCAAGTCCTTACTTTATTTGTAAATGCCACAGTGATACATTATCATGTCTGTAATTTCCATATTTATAAATAAATCTTAATACACACACATATCACTTATACATAAAATGGTTAATAAATATTTGTACCAATATATTTCTATTTTCTTGTTAAAACCATATCTCTTGTTACAAAAGGCAGACTTGGTTTAAGATTTTTAAAGAAAATTTTATTCATAGTTCAAAATCTTTATTTACAATATTTTAAAATTTATTAATTTAATATCTCAAAAAGTCATACTCTTTATTTAATTAAATTAAATTCCTTCTTTAAATAATTTGAGGATATTTATTAAACACATATAATTTCCTAAATCATTTTGAAATCCCTTCTTAAATAAAAAATCATTATTTTTGTAGCATTTTAAAATACCAAAAATAAGGCCCAATGCTACTAAAATACCAATTAAGCAAAATCATATACCATGTTACCAAATATAGCATCCAACATATCATACATCAAATCATATGAAAAATAAAATCAACAGTGTAAGGAATCCTAGTGGATCCCTCAAGCCTACCCCCTTGGATCACATACAATATATAGTCAATAACACAAATCAGCCGCTTTGAGGCAGGATTGTATACAAAGGGTAATCTGCTCTTACACGGGAACGTAATTGGATCTCATCCACTCCAGGGACGGGAATATATCCAAACAACAAATAAAATAGTAAATCATCCAAATAGTAAAAACAATCAAAAGTAAAATATCCACACATCCAATCAATAACTTTTATCAACTATAATATATTTCTTATTAACCAAAAAAGGTGAGCTTAACTCATATTGATTCCAGTTTTCGTAAAAATGCTTTGGTTTGAATTAAAATTAAACAAGCGTCCAATTTAAACCCAATTCCTACTAACTCCCAATCATTCTGTAAATATGCTCAGTTTGACCTGAGAATTATAAAAAATAACACCCGAGTTAGTCTAGAAAACCTACGTGAGAAAAACATACCCAACTGGACTTTAAGTTATAAAAGCTTTGAAATCAAAAGAATCTCGTAAGACCATGCCGCACATAAACACAGAAAGGTTTTTACCATACGATAACCAAAACATTTTTATAGAAAATCCTCCGACATTATAATAATGTCTAGAATACAAATACTTATTAAGCATAGCTAAAATTGTTACAATAATTAAATTCCAAGATAATAGGTATACAAATAAAATCGTAAAGGCTCGTATTAGAGAATGAATTCCATACTATGACACGGTAAGGAATTACCTTCCGAAGATACATCTCTAGATAAAATGCACCAGGGTCTGGCAAGAACATCTTGTATCCCTACTGTACAAGACTGGCCTACCACCTGACTAGTAGTACGGAATATGATCACCCCTTTCATTAATGGGCCTCGAAGAACACGTGAGCATGTGGTAATCGATCTTGATTTTGAATGACCATATCCTGATAGGAGCGGCCGACTTGGCCTTGTTGCATGACTGATTTTTTCCATTTCCCGATTGGTGAGGCTCATGGCTAAGTTTACCTTTATATAGATCTTTTCGCTTGGAATGCTAACACTGTTTTTGTAACGACCCAGGATTTTTAATAATTAAAATTTGAATATTTAATTAATTTTAAATATTTATAAGTGAATTTATAAGTCAAATAAATTTTTATTTTGAATTATTGGATTTAATTGGATTTTTAAATCGATAATTTAATATGTTAAATTTTGGAAATAATTGAAAATCGAGTTAAATATGATTGAAAATGATTTGTAAAATTTTATTTTATCATATGGAAGTTAGAACGATATTTTAGAACTTTTAAAATCGAATTAAAAGTTAATTTGTGAAAATTGAATATTTTAATAATTAAATCGACTAGTGAAAATAGTCAATTTTTGAACAGTCTCAGAATTGAACGAAACTAGTTTCATTGGATCCGTAATAGTTAATTATTACCGGATTTCAATTTTCGTGTCAATCGGAGTTATCGTTTGATCGTGGCAGCTCGAAACGCATCGAATTATTTTTAATATTAATTTGGCGAGTTAAAATAGCCATTTTTCAAAAAGTCTCGGATTTCGACGAAACTAGTTTCATCGGATCCGTAATGTGATATTATTGTAAGGTTTCAAATTTCGTATCAATTGGATTTACCGTTTGTCTGGTACAAATTAAAACGCCTAGAAAATCGTTTAAATCGGTTTAATTCAAATTGAGCGTTTATTGCCATAACTCGAACAGATGTCCGAATTAGCTTTCGAAACCTGTTCCATTGTGTCCGGAACGTGGGGTAAACCCTAGAAACGCTGGTTACGGCGCGTAAATCGGAGTTCGGAATTTCCGGAATGAATAGTGTTCGAAAATTCCTTATAAATAGCCCCTACCTTTCATAAATTAGAAAAAAAAAAAAAGAATTTGCAAACCCTAGCCGCCATATACCAAACCCACGGCCAGAAATTGATCTCATTTTTTCCTCGATTTCTTCCAATCCACTAACAATTAGAGAAAACTTCCAACTAGGAAGTGGTAGAGCACGACGAGAGCTTGAAGTTCAACGGTCATGATCAAATATGGAGCGACGTGGTGGCATCTAGGGGAGGCCGACCGTGGCAACTTGCGCACGCAATTCCAAGCACATCAGGTGGCCGAGCTCAGAGCCACTTGGGCCGAGTGTTGTGGTGGTGGAGGGCTTCAAGATGGTGAGGGTATGATGAAGTATTGTCGAGTGTTGATGGTGCAAATTGAAAACCTAATTTGTGCTATTTGGGTTCATATGCGTGCTCGGCTGTAAACGTGAATGAGAGGGAGGATGGGAAGAAGCAACGCACGACTCTGATGTGATCAAGGAGAAATCAACGGCTGTAAATAGTTTAGGTTTAAAATTAAAATTTAAGTTGTAAATTAATTATCTTTTAATTCGTGTAAACTTCAAATTATCATAACTTTTTCATACGAGGTCGAAAACGCGCGAAACCAGTTGCGTTGGAATCGTATGGACGAGCACTACGCGATGAAATTGGATTGGAGTCGTTTGGAGTTAGTGAGAATTTTGGGTAAAATTAAACGTCCGTTTAATTTTATTCAAAATAAATCGCTAAAACGGAATTTAAAATCAAGGTGAGAACTTCTCACTCAATCGAATCAGTTTCGATTTTATTTTAAATAGTTAGATTTAAACTATTTGAATGCATGTTTGAAGATGATTGTTATCTATTGATTGTTAAAATAGACATTATACGCCGTTAGTAAGCGGATGTTATTTATTAAAAACATATACTGCGAATATTTCATAAACAGTGAAATTGGTATTATATATAATAGCAATATATATATATTGGCATATGTATATATTGGAGTTATTGATTTCCCGCATTTATTTGTTTAGCGGATGAGACCCTATTGCGCCGTCTATTAAGCGGATAATATTTTAAATCCCATATACCTCGATAATTCCGTACTGGAGCGGAATTGGTATTGTGCTAATGTTTATGGATGCAGGAAAACAGGTTGGAGGGATCCAACTGGATTCCTCAACAGTATTTATTTGATTATGGATATTTTGATATTCATTGATTATCATATCGATATATGATATCGTTGTTGTCGTGATTGGCTATTTGGTATGTAGCATCATTGGACCAAACTTTGGAATTTTAAAATGATTTTTAAAGTGATTTTTGAAAATATATTATATGTTTGGAAATTGATTCATTTTAAATAAATAAACGTATAAATTTTTAATGTTATAAAAATTATGATTTTTGAGAAATACGGTTAAAGATTGATTTTTGAGAAATATGGATTAATGATTTTATAAACGAATTTAAATCGGGATTAATTGAATTTATTATGAAAAGTTGAAATATAGATTTATGAAATTTAATTATTTTATAAATCAGAATGATGAAATTATAAAAGGGATTAAAGATGTTTTAAAAGAATAATATAAATTGATTTATATAAAAAGATTTATAAATTGGATATTTATAAATTAAAACATTTGAATAATAAAACGAGTTTTTATAAGTGTTTGAATGAAGTGAAAATGAATTCCATAAATGAATGAAATTTATAGAATTATAAACGGTGAAGTTATAAATGGAATTTTATAAACAGTGGGTTTATAAAATTTGTAAGGATATTAAAAGAATAGATTTGGGTGAATAAATGAATCTTATAAGTTATAAGATTTATAATTGTGAAGTTTAAAGGAACGATTTCGTAAACAAATAAATTATAAGTATTTGACTTATAATATGAACCTTTAGTTTATAATTGAGTTATAAATCGAATAGGTTAATAAAGGAATTTATAAAAGGAGTTGTTATAAAATAAATAGAAAAGGAATTTATAAACGTTGTTTTATAAATTCGCAAATGACTTATTTTGATAAGAAAATTGTTATAACTTATTTATGGAGTTATATTCACGTTTTTGACTGTGAATAATCCTTTAAAATAAAATAAATAAAAGGATGAAATTTGTTAACGTAGTATATTCACGTTTTTGAATAGTGAATAATATGTTAAAGAAAATGTTTAGAATGTTATATTTTAAATTGAATTAAAACGATCTAACGATGTTTTAAAATGTGTTGAGATTCGAAACCATAGATTTCAACATTTATTGTTGAAATAGACGTTTTCGAGAAATAAAAGGAAAATGGTGGACTATAACACTGTTGTTATAGTAAATGATTTCCGAAAGAAAATGTTTTGTAGTATTGGGGTTTATATATCTATTTTAACTTCGAATCCCTATACTAGTGATTTTGGGTTGTCGTAACGATGTTTTACGCAACATTCGTTTTGGCCCAAATAAATATGTTAAAGAGAATGATTTCCTTAAAGAATGAAATATATACTTAATTTCGATTTGAGTATATGGAATATTTTCCAAGGTTGAAAATAAAAAAGATTTATGAATTACTTATTTTTAATAAGTATGGAAATGTTTTTTTTCCAATAATAAGTGAATATTTTGAGAATTTATCTTTTTGAAGATAAATGGAAAATGAATATTAGAAATCGAATTGAAACGTATATTCATAGATATTTTGGATTATAAATTCACTAAGGAATTTATAAAGGAAAGTGGAATTTGTTTAAAAATAAATATTGATTTATTTTTTAAGTGTGAAATTATATATCTAGTAAAGATATTTTTTGGAGAGTAAATAATTTGGAAAATTATTTGAAATCTGGTGATGTGTGCATATAAATTGATAGTTCAATAACCGACTATCAGTATTTCCCTTTGAATGGGTAATTGATGTGATTTGTTTGAATTTAAATGCCACACTTATTTTTGAATAAGCGCTCACTATTCGGGTTAACCGGGAAAGGACCATGGGGTCGTATAACCCATTCCGAATATGTGATACGTCGTTGTGAATTGCATTTGATGACCGGTGTTGAAGACCGAGTATTTGCGAAAGCGATAGGATGACCTATCGATTGTCTCTGCACTGGGTAGCTCCTGGTATAGAGATCCCCTAAGTGATGGGAAATTCGATCGGGATTGTGAATACCCGGATTGCAAGGGCTTCGTAAGAAGTGCCTTCGGTTCTGTTCGAGCCCGGAACAGACTTGTATGGATTGTATGTCTGACGTTACAAATTGAGATATAAAGCAGATTTCTTTCAAATATATTTCTGTTGGTGGCGGAGAATTTATTCTTTTAGCTTAACACCCTTCTCTGAGACGTACGAGCTCAGAGGTTATGTAGTTGAATGTTATCAGCGATATATTCCCAATTTGGTAATGTGACATGCTGAGTGTTGCTGTAAATGATCATTGTGTTGATTATTTGTGATAGGATCGTTTATTTGATCGTCTATCCTGGTGATCATTTCTATGATCATTTGTTGACCCAAAGCATGGCTTTTGTATAAAGTATGTTTTTGTGGACGTGACTTCGTCGAGCCTCACACCCCGTGAATGGTCAAAACAGGAAAGATGCGGCAAGGTTATGAGGGGTAGCGCCCTTTAGGATGTGTGCATTTCCTTCTGGAAAAGGGTGGTATCATGGTATGGAGCCCAGATACTTACTCATGTTGAAAACACTTTGTTATGATTGTGTGAATTGATTACGAGCGCTCGGTTGAAAGGTCCCAAAGGACCGGGGGATGGCATATTCTGTCAGTTGTTACTCAGTTAGGGGTAACCCGGCCTTGTGTTGGTAGAGATCCGGTTTGGTTCTCGGGGATGTCCATCCAGAGGCATTCTCATGTGGCAATGGGAAGTTCCTTGGCCTGATCATTCGTTGGAAATCCAAAGAAACAATACGAGACTTGTACGGTATTAGTTGTAGAACCTATCATTCACTTATGGTGGCGCCCCACTGTTTGGATGGTAGCTATAGTAGGCATACGATAATGGTCGTATGTTGGCTAAGATTTATATTCTACTTTTGAAATGAATTTTTCTCTACACTATGCACTAGTAATAATATCAAATGTTTTTTTAATGCGTATCAAGCATCTTTGACTATCATAAGGAGAAATCTCCTCCGATTCTGCGTTTGCATTATGTGTGTGTGCGGGAGGCCTTATGGTAGTCTCATTTTTAAAAGCATTACGAATTGACTTTATAAAAATATTCCTCTACTTTGATTTAAAGATAAATAAACTGTTTTGAGTTCTCACACCAGTCACATGACTGACTTGGAGTTTATTGTTTTCCTTCCTAAACTATAGGTGCCCACCAATTTCTACACGGGCAGTCAAGAGTAAGGTTTATCAGGATATTCTGGATATTCTGGAATTGCTGGAGGCAAGCTGGATGGCATGGCGTATTACTAGTATATAGTATTTCTTTTCCGCTGCACTGTTTGTTGTTGTATACTCTGATGATATGATGAAATGAAATGAAATGTAATGTAATAACTGATATAGTTCTTTGTTTAAAGATTATTCATTTATTTATTATATGTTGTTCCGCTGCGAATTGTGAGATTCTGTTATTGTTCAGTTGTTTCCTTTCTGTTCTGTTTTTTTTCTGTTCCGTTCTATCTCTCTACCTTCTATCCTCTTTTCCCTTCTATTTACTTTCTGTCTTTCTTATCTCTTCTTCTTGTCTTTCTTTTTCTTAAACCCATAACTATTCGGTTTTTCGGCAACGAAAAATCGAATACGTTACATTTGGTATCAAAGCATATGGTTAAGCGACAACCATGGTTCTGTTGGGTATTACTCGTTAGAGAAAGAGTTAGTAGTACTCTAGAATGAGTTTGAGTGTAATAATAGCTATGAGAGCGTATTTGTTAGTGAATATAAAATTGTTTTATATTGTGATGGTTGGTTTATTGAGTGGCATATGAACTTTCATCAGCGTGGTCCGCAAGACTATGCCGAAGGGGTTTCTAAACACTTGAATAGAACAATTCGACACAATATTGTTTTAAAAATGGCTAAATGAAATAATTTTACCTTGATTATATTTTATATATAAAGGAGTAATTTTTCAGAATTATTAAAGTGTATATAAGTAGATTGTTAGTTGTTTGAATAATCTAATTAAAAGAATAATTGTATAAACAAATGAATTATAAGAATTGAATTATAATTAAAGTGATTTACAATTGTGAATAAACTTATATATATGAGAAGTGAAACTATGTGAATATATTTATGAATGTGAGTGGTAAAATAAATAAAAAAATTTAAAGTTAAATGGAATATAACTTAAGAGAAGTTGATATTGGTGTCAAAGTAAATTATTAAAGTTAAGTGATAAATATGAACTTGAGTTATGAAATGAAATTCAACTTTAGAAATTGAATTGAATTAATGGATTGAATGTTAATCAATTGAATGTAAATTAAATTGATATGAAATAATGAATATAAGTGTTAATGTTATTGGAAAGTTGAATAATTGAAATAAATATACATTGATTGTTATATGGTTGTTAGATGGTTGTATATAATTCATTAAGTATTAATGAAATTTAAAGCTAAAGTAATAGAAATTCAATTGAAAGTTAAGTGAATCTTAAATAGAATTGAATTTGATTTGGAAGTGAACCAACTTGAATATGAATTAGTGAATATAAACTAATTGAGAATGAATGTTAGTAAACATCCACTGTTAATGAATCGAATGTGATTAAATTGAAGAACCATTTCATTAAATATTAATGAGAATATGAATGAATATTTATTGATTATGAATGCTAGTTGGTTGATGTTTGCATTTGCTATGTGGCATATATAGTTATTATGTTGCTATATGTTGTATATTGATATTATTGTCTATATGCATGATTCTCATGTTGTTTGTTGAGTGTTTAGTAGGTGCGGATCGCGTTTGCTTCGCATTTGGAGCTCGCTTTAGCGCTATATTAGTCGTATATGCTCGCTAATAAAATATAAGGTACATATCTCGGATTACATACCGTACTTTTATACTTTTTTCCCTACGGGATGCCTCATTACTTGATGAGATGTATATTTTTGATATATATACTGTCATTTTTTTTTTCGGATCGAGCCGCGCAAAGGAGACTATGGCGAATTTTTCCGAAAATTTAAGGCGTTAGAAAAAAATTTGAGAAAATTGGAAAATTTTGAAAACTATAACTTTGATTTGGAGTTGAAAGTTAAACAATAGTAGTTGTTTTTGAAAAGATAACTAAGTATGATTTGGAAACTTAGTAAATAATTATAAGAAGTTTAACTATAGATTTTGGAAAATTAATAAATTCTGTAACTTTTCTTACTTAATAATTTCGAGGACGAAATTCTTTTAAGGGGGGAAGATTGTAACGACCCAGGATTTTTAATAATAAAAATTTGAAAATTTAATTAATTTTAAATATTTATAAGTGAATTTATAAGTCAAATAAATTTTTATTTTGAATTATTGGATTTAATTGGATTTTTAAATCGATAATTTAATATGTTAAACTTTGGAAATAATTGAAAATCGAGTTAAATATGATTGAAAATGATTTGTAAAATTTTATTTTATCATATAGAAGTTAGAACGATATTTTAGAACTTTTAAAATCGAATTAAAAGTTAATTTGTGAAAATTGAATATTTTAATAATTAAATCGACTAGTGAAAATAGTCAATTTTTGAACAGTCTCAGAATTGAACGAAACTAGTTTCATTGGATCCGTAATAGTTAGTTATTACCGGATTTTAATTTTCGTGTCAATCGAAGTTATCGTTTGATCGTGGCAGCTCGAAACGCATCGAATTATTTTTAATATTAATTTGGCGAGTTAAAATAGCCATTTTTCAAAAAGTCTCGGATTCCGACGAAACCAGTTTCATCGGATCCGTAATGTGATATTATTGTAAGGTTTCAAATTTCGTGTCAATTGGATTTACCGTTTGTCCGGTACAAATTAAAACGCCTAGAAAATCGTTTAAATCGGTTTAATTCAAATTGAGCGTTTATTGCCATAACTCGCACAGATGTCCGAATTAGCTTTCGAAACCTGTTCCATTGTGTCCGAAACACAGGGTAAACCCTAGAAACGCTGGTTACGGCGCGTAAATCGGAGTTCGGAATTTCCGGAATGAATAGTGTTCGAAAATTCCTTATAAATAGCCCCTACCTTTCATAAATTAGAAAAAACAAAAAAGAATTTGCAAACCCTAGCCGCCATATACCAAACCCACGGCCAGAAATTGATCTCATTTTTTCCTCGATTTCTTCCAATCCACTAACAATTAGAGAAAACTTCCAACTAGGAAGTGGTAGAGCACGACGAGAGCTTGAAGTTCAACGGTGATGATCAAATATGGAGCGACGTGGTAGCGTCTAGGGGAGGCCGACCGTGGCAACTTGCGCACGCAATTCCAAGCACATCAGGTGGCCGAGCTCAGAGCCACTTGGGCCGTGTGTTGTGGTGGTGGAGGGCTTCAAGATGGTGAGGGTATGATGAAGTATTGTCGAGTGTTGATGGTGCAAATTGAAAACCTAATTTGTGCTATTTGGGTTCATATGCGTGCTCGGCTGTAAACGTGAATGAGAGGGAGGATGGGAAGAAGCAACGCACGGCTCTGATGTGATCAAGGAGAAATCAACGGCTGTAAATAGTTTAGGTTTAAAATTAAAATTTAAGTTGTAAATTAATTATCTTTTAATTCGTGTAAACTTCAAATTATCATAACTTTTTCATACGAGGTCGAAAACGCGCGAAACTAGTTGCGTTGCAATCGTATGGACGAGCACTACGCGATGAAATTGGATTGGAGTCGTTTGGAGTTATTGAGAATTTTGGGTATAATTAAACGTCCGTTTAATTTTATTCGAAATAAATCGCTAAAACGGAATTTAAAATCAAGGTGAGAACTTCTCACTCAATCGAATCAGTTTCGATTTTATTTTAAATAGTTAGATTTAAAATATTTGAATGCATGTTTGAAGATGATTGTTATCTATTGATTGTTAAAATAGACATTATACGCCGTTAGTAAGCGGATGTTATTTATTAAAAACATATACCGCGAATATTTCATAAACAGTGAAATTGGTATTATATATAATAGCAATATATATATATATATATTGGCATATGTGTATATTGGAGTTATTGATTTCCCGCATTTATTTGTTTAGCGGATGAGACCCTATTGCGCCGTCTATTAAGCGGATAATATTTTAAATCCCATATACCGCGATAATTCCGTACTGGAGCGGAATTGGTATTGTGCTAATGTTTATGGATGCAGGAAAACAGGTTGGAGGGATCCAACTGGATTCCTCAACAGTATTTATTTGATTATGGATATTTTGATATTCATTGATTATCATATCGATATATGATATCGTTGTTGTCGTGATTGGCTATTTGGTATGTAGCATCATTGGACCAAACTTTGGAATTTTAAAATAATTTTTAAAGTGATTTTTGAAAATATATTATATGTTTGGAAATTGATTCATTTTAAATAAATAAACGTATAAATTTTTAATGTTATAAAAATTATGATTTTTTAGAAATACGGTTAAAGATTGATTTTTGAGAAATATGGATTAATGATTTTATAAACGAATTTAAATCGGGATTAATTGAATTTATTATGAAAAGTTGAAATATAGATTTATGAAATTTAATTATTTTATAAATCAGAATGATGAAATTATAAAAGGGATTAAAGATGTTTTAAAAGAATAATATAAATTGATTTATATAAAAAGATTTATAAATTGGATATTTACAAATTAAAACATTTGAATTATAAAACGAGTTTTTATAAGTGTTTGAATGAAGTGAAAATGAATTCCATAAATGAATGAAATTTATAGAATTATAAACGGTGAAGTTATAAATGGAATTTTATAAACAGTAGGTTTATAAAATTTGTAAGGATATTAAAAGAATAGATTTGGGTGAATAAATGAATCTTATAAGTTATAAGATTTATAATTGTGAAGTTTAAAGGAACGATTTCGTAAACAAATAAATTATAAGTATTTGACTTATAATATGAACCTTTAGTTTATAATTGAGTTATAAATCGAATAGGTTAATAAAGAATTTATAAAAGGAGTTGTTATAAAATAAATAGAAAAGGAATTTATAAACGTTGTTTTATAAATTCGCAAATGACTTATTTTGATAAGAAAATTGTTATAACTTATTTATGGAGTTATATTCACGTTTTTGACTGTGAATAATCCTTTAAAATAAAATGAATAAAAGGATGAAATTTGTTAACGTAGTATATTCACGTTTTTGAATAGTGAATAATATGTTAAAGAAAATGTTTAGAATGTGATATTTTAAATTGAATTAAAACGATCTAACGATGTTTTAAAATGTGTTGAGATTCGAAACCATAGAATTCAACATTTATTGTTGAAATAGACGTTTTCGAGAAATAAAAGGAAAATGGTGGACTATAACACTGTTGTTATAGTAAATGATTTCCAAAAGGAAATGTTTTGTATAGTACTGGGGTTTATATATCTATTTTAACTTCGAATCCCTATACTAGTGATTTTGGGTTGTCGTAACGATGTTTTACGCAACATTCGTTTTGGCCCAAATAAATATGTTAAAGAGAATGATTTCCTTAAAGAATGAAATATATACTTAATTTCGATTTGAGTATATGGAATATTTTCCAAGGTTGAAAATAAAAAAGATTTATGAATTACTTATTTTTAATAAGTATGGAAATGTTTTTTTTCCAATAATAAGTGAATATTTTGAGAATTTATCTTTTTGAAGATAAATGGAAAATGAATATTAGAAATCGAATTGAAACGTATATTCATAGATATTTTGGATTATAAATTCACTAAGGAATTTATAAAGGAAAGTGGAATTTGTTTAAAAATAAATATTGATTTATTTTTGAAGTGTGAAATTATATATCTAGTAAAGATATTTTTTGGAGAGTAAATAATTTGGAAAATTATTTGAAATCTGGTGATGTGTGCATATAAATTGATAGTTCAATAACCGACTATCAGTATTTCCCTTTGAATGGGTAATTGATGTGATTTGTTTGAATTTAAATGCCACACTTATTTTTGAATAAGCGCTCACTATTCGGGTTAACCGGGAAAGGACCATGGGGTCGTATAACCCATTCCGAATATGTGATACGTCGTTGTGAATTGCATTTGATGACCGGTGTTGAAGACCGAGTATTTGCGAAAGCGATAGGATGACCTATCGATTGTCTCTGTACTGGGTAGCTCCTGGTATAGAGATCCCCTAAGTGATGGGAAATTCGATCGGGATTGTGAATACCTGGATTGCAAGGGCTTCGTAAGAAGTGCCTTCGGTTCTGTTCGAGCCCGGAACAGACTTGTATGGATTGTATGTCTGACGTTACAAATTGAGATATAAAGCAGATTTCTTTCAAATATATTTCTGTTGGTGGCGGAGAATTTATTCTTTTAGCTTAACACCCTTCTCTGAGACGTACGAGCTCAAAGGTTATGTAGTTGAATGTTATCAGCGATATATTCCCAATTTGGTAATGTGACATGCTGAGTGTTGCTGTAAATGATCATTGTGTTGATTATTTGTGATAGGATCGTTTATTTGATCGTCTATCCTGGTGATCATTTCTATGATCATTTGTTGACCCAAAGCATGGCTTTTGTATAAAGTATGTTTTTGTGGACGTGACTTCGTCGAGCCTCACACCCCGTGAATGGTCAAAACAGGAAAGATGCGGCAAGGTTATGAGGGGTAGCGCCCTTTAGGATGTGTGCATTTCCTTCTGGAAAAGGGTGGTATCATGGTATGGAGCCCAGATACTTACTCATGTTGAAAACACTTTGTTATGATTGTGTGAATTGATTACGAGCGCTCGGTTGAAAGGTCCCAAAGGACCGGGGGATGGCATATTCGGTCAGTTGTTACTCAGTTAGGGGTAATCCGGCCTTGTGTTGGTAGAGATCCGGTTTGGTTCTCGGGGATGTCCATCCAGAGGCATTCTCATGTGGCAATGGGAAGTTCCTTGGCCTGATCATTCGTTGGAAATCCAAAGAAACAATACGAGACTTGTACGGTATTAGTTGTAGAACCTATCATTCACTTATGGTGGCGCCCCACTGTTTGGATGGTAGCTATAGTAGGCATACGATAATGGTCGTATGTTGGCTAAGATTTATATTCTGCTTTTGAAATGAATTTTTCTCTACACTATGCACTAGTAATAATATCAAATGTTTTTTTTAATGCGTATCAAGCATCTTTGACTATCATAAGGAGAAATATCCTCCGATTCTGCGTTTGCATTGTGTGTGTGTGCGGGAAGCCTTATGGTAGTCTCATTTTTAAAAGCATTGCGAATTGACTTTATAAAAATATTCCTCTACTTTGATTTAAAGATAAATAAACTGTTTTGAGTTCTCACACCAGTCACATGACTGACTCGGAGTTTATTGTTTTCCTTCCTAAACTATGGGTGCCCACCAATTTCTACACGGGCAGTCAAGAGTAAGGTTTATCAGGATATTCTGGATATTCTGGAATTGCTGGAGGCAAGCTGGATGGCATGGCGTATTACTAGTATATAGTATTTCTTTTCCGCTGCACTGTTTGTTGTTGTTGTTGTTGTATACTCTGATGATATGATGAAATGAAATGAAATGTAATGTAATAACTGATATAGTTCTTTGTTTAAAGATTATTCATTTATTTATTATATGTTGTTCCGCTGCGAATTGTGAGATTCTGTTATTGTTCAGTTGTTTCCTTTCTGTTCTGTTTTTTTTCTGTTCCGTTCTATCTCTCTACCTTCTATCCTCTTTTCCCTTCTATTTACTTTCTGTCTTTCTTATCTCTTCTTCTTGTCTTTCTTTTTCTTAAACCCATAACTATTCGGTTTTTCGGCAACGAAAAATCGAATACGTTACAGTTTTCTAAGCAACAATGCAATACTAGCATTCATTTATACAAGTTTGTTTTGGGACTCAAAGAAACACTTGAGAGCTCTGTCTTCAATTCCATCATCTTCTAGATATCTTCACTTCGAAATGCTTGAGTTGTATCGAAGTGGTTTTTGAATAAGATAGACGATCCCCGTGTCTTCGAAACAAATTTCGACAATTCCTAGTAAACTCAACCCGATTCTTTAGGAAATAAAAGTCAAAGATAAGAGCAGCGATCACTTCCTAACCGATAGTGCATGGATTTCCTTGTCGTTTGTCCTAGGAGTACGAAACGACATAAAATCCAATTTCCAATTATTTCTGTAATTTTAAATATTAAATTATTGATTTAATTATCCAATTAATCTAGATATCCGAAATATAATTTATACGACTTACAAATTTTACTTGTTAATATTTAAAATCTATTAAATATACGAATTTCAAATGAAAGGAATTCTGGATCGTTACAGACTTCCCCCTTAAAAGAATTTCGTCCTCGAAATTGCCAAGTACGAAAAAGTTACAGAATCCATTAACTTTTCAAAACCATTTGTTCAAATTAAATTTCAAATTCATTTAAATATTTTAACTTTTCCAAAATCCATAGTTAAACTTCTTACAATAACTTTACTAAGTTTTCAAATCCTACATTTTCATTTCAATTTAGAAATTGACTTTTCGTTAACAAAAAATTTCTAAATTTTTTTCAAACTCCCAAAATTTACGGAAAATTTTGGCAGAGTCTCCCTTGTACGGTGGAGATTTTGCAATACCATAATAGATATAAATATATATACATCGACCCATACGGTCGGAAAACAGAAAAACGGTTCATATTTTCTATTTTTATTGCGTAGGCGTACCTTTTTAGCATTTTTAAGCAAAGCAGTTATTTATTAGCATTTTAGCATGACCAAATCCAGCCAATTACATCCCCGATACCTGTACTTACTCAGTTTAAACATGTAAGTGACATATATAGGAAATTCATTTACATTTCACTAATTTTCAATAGAAAACATATAGTTTTCACAAGCAATGCAATCAAAATAATTCCCATAAGCAATTTATAAGGTTTCGATACAAATTTTAATTCCTTGCAACCAATTCACAGTAGTTCACTTTCAATTCAAATTCAATTACATAACTTTCCATTTACCAATTCAATTTCATTAACACTTAATGAATTATATACAATCAACTAACAATCATATAACAACCAAATCATAACCAACATAACCAAATTATTAAATTCACATTCAATTTGGTTTAACACTTTTAATTCCGATTGGTTGATACTAAATTGGCATCCATTCAATTATTCAATTTCCAATTTACTAGTTTTTAATGAATTAACATTTACATCCCTTATTCCATATCAATTCATTTACGTTAGATTGATTAATATTCAATCCATTTATTAATTCAATTGCTAATTCATTTAACAAATAAGGTTGAATTTCATTTATATAACTCAAGTTCATATTCATCACTTCACTTTATCAATTTACTTCGATACCAAAATCAACTTCATTCAACATTACTTAAGTTATATTCCATTTCAAACATCATTTGTTTAACTTAACTTAAATTTCCACTTATAAATCCAATTCAGATTCCAATTCTAAAGTAAATTCTATTTAACTTTTACCAAAGTCAATTTCATCACTTTTCAAATTCATATCTCGTTCTGCTTAACAAAAATTGTTTAACCATTTTATCGTTTGGTTTCACTTACATGTATTACATTGGATTTCCAATTCTATATGAATACAATTTACTTTCATAAAAAAATATTGGATTCAATTCATTTTAAACCTTATCCATTTAGTCATTCTTCAATTATTTGCACCTAGTAATTTTAGTTTAATACTTCACTTTGTTTTTCACAAATCAAATTCAGTTCCAATTCTAGTTCTATTTACTTACAAATTCGAAATGAATTTCAACACTCAATTTCATTTTCTTGCACTTGCAATTGCAAATTTTATTTATTCATTCACAATTTATTTTCCAACTTAATAATTGTATTCCAATCATTTAGTCTATTAGACTTCTAAAATTCACCTTTATTCCAATTAGCTCAGGTCAATTTCAGTTTAAATCTGAATTTCCTAAGTCATCCAAACTTATTTATTATTCCATAAACATTTTGTATAACATTCCAGAGTCTTTTCAATCTTTCAAAAATTATTTTTTTGAAATCTATTCAAATTATCTTTTGAATTTCCAAAACCAAACTCGATTTCCCAAACAACTTCCATTTAATTATAATTCGGCAGCAATTCCTCTCATGGAAACTCGAAAATGAACACCGATGATATCGCGATCATCGTCGGAATTATTTTCCGGCGACCGAAAAGAGTTTAGTGCTTTCTTCCTTTCAAAACAATTTTCCAATACCCATGAAAATCATTTTCAAACTCCAAAGAATTTAAATTTCCCAAATCTCAAAATTTCAAATTCTTTAAATTTGTTTTCAAATATTACTCTGGAATTCCATTTCAAATTATGAATCACATTTACAATTTATATTTACAAATCTCATTTGTATATGGATTTATTTCTCAGCTTTTGATTATGATTTCAATTTTTTATTCAATAATCGATTATAATAATTCAATATTATCACTTCCTAACAACCAAGCAACCATAATAATTTTCGAAAAATCATTCCTTTTATTTACGAAATAGTCTGGGTAAAATTATTTCATTTACCCTATTTTAAAATGATAACTATTTAGACTTGCCTCGTTTAATTGTTTAGAAATCCCTATCGATAATATGACGTCCCATATATCGACCAGAATTCACAAACAGCTTAACGGATAAGCAAACATAATACAAAACACTTTTATATTCACTAAAAAATACGCGCTCATATCTATTATTACACTCACACTTATTCTAGAGTACTGCTGACTCTATCTCTAATGAGTAACACCCATCAGAGCCAAGGTTGTCGCTTAACCAAATGCTCTGATACCAAATGTAACGGTTCAAGATTTTCAACTTCCGAAAATCGACATTAATAAGTCCACTGTATCAACTGCCAAACAATCGAATGCCGGAAAACCAAACCCTTAGGGTTTAAGAAAAAGAAAAAGATAGAATAAGTAAGTAAGAAAGAAAACAACAGAAACGATATTAGAATCTCACAGTCGCAGCGGAACAACATATATAGATAAATGAATAATCTTTAAATCAAAAGAACTATACATTTTATACATTGCATCATCAGAGTCAATATATAGCACAACACAATAATGGACAGTTATATAAACATGTCCTCACAACTGAATACACAGCAGAAAAGATAATATCATATACAAGTGATACGTTTCGCTAACCAGCTCGCCTCCTGAGCTCTGCAGCACCTCCTGAATTCCAGAATGACCTAATAACCGGACTCTAGACTGCCCGTGTGGAAATTGGTGGGCACCCAGAGTTTAGGAAGGGAACAATAAACTCCAGGTCAGTCATGGGACTGGTGTGAGAACTTAAAACAGTTATTTGCACAAAGAAATAAAAAGAATCTGCAATGCTTTTGGAAAATGAAACTACCATAAGGCCTTCCGCCACACATACAATGCAAACGCAGAATTGGAGGAGATTTCTCCTTATGATAGTCAAAAATGCATACTACGCAGAATCATTTGACTATTATTATTATTAATGCATAGTGTAGAAAACATTTCGAAAGTATAATATAAATCTTAGCCAGCATAGGCATTTCGCATTATGCCTACTATAGCTACCATCTAAACAGTGGTGACCACCATAAGTAAATGGCAGGTTCTACAACTAAAACCGTACAAGGTACGTATTGAAAGATTGGATTTCAGACAAACGTTCAGACTAAGGAACTTCCCATTGCCGCATGGGTACGCCTCTGGAAAGCCGCCCCGAGAACCTTACCGGATCTCTGCCAACACAAGGTCGGGTTACCTCTGAACTAGGTAACTGCTGACATGAGTATGCCATCTCCCGATCGTAACCGACCTTTATCCTAGGATTCACCAACAACCACAAAGAAATAAATTTGTAGCAACCACATAGGTTAAGTATCTGGGCTCCATACCATAATACCACCTCTATCCAGAAGGAAATGTACATACCCTACGGGGGCACTATCCCTAAATAACCTTGTTGCATTCTTCCTGTTTCAACCATTACCGGGTTGTGAGGTTCGACGAAGTCTCGTCCGCAAAGCTACGCTTTTCACAAAAGCCACGCTTTTATCAACAAATGATCAGCAGCACTCAACATGCCACGTTGCCAAATTGGGAATATATCACTAGTAACCATCAACTACATAACCTCTGAGCTCGTACGTCTCAGAGAATGGTGTTAAGCTAAGAGAATAAATTCTCCGCCATTAACAGAAATGTATTTGATAGAAAACAGCTTTACATCTCAAATTGTAACGTCAGACACACATCCATAAAAGTCTGTACCGGGATCGAACAGAACCGAAGGCACTTCCAAAGAAGCCCTTGCAATCCGGATATTCACTAATCACGTCCGGATTTCCCATTACAATGGGCGATAAAATCTCTATATCGAGGATCAGCCGATGCGGAGACATTCGACGGTAATCCTTCCGTTTTTGAAAATATCCGGTCTTCAACACCGGTCTTCAAATGTTATCCATTACGACGTATCACTATTCGGAATGGGATTTATGACCCAAAGGTCCTCTCCCGGCTAAACCGAATAACGAGCGCTTATTTTAAAATAAGTGTAGCATTCAAATTCAAGCAAATCACAACAAATACCCATTTAAAGGTAAATATTGATAGTCGGTTATTTAACTATCAATAGATGTGCACAACATCACCAGATTCCAAATAATTTCCCAAATTATATATTTTCCAAAAATATCTTTACAAGATATATTTTTCCACACTTCCACCATTTGAAAACAAATTTCCAATTACTTTTCACCTTTACAACTTTTGAAAACAAATTTCAAATCATTTTCCTTATGTGGAAACACTTCCAAATATTTATTCATTTTCACTGGAAATCTGCCGAGTTCAAATACTTTAAAATAATTTATAACACTTATCCAAAATATATCAGGAAAACTTTGAAATAAAACTATTTTTCTTTAAACACTTTACTTAAAATAATAGTTGTAAAAATATTATACCAGTATTACATATAACTTAAGTCCAAATTAATTTTCAAAATAAAAATTAGTAGATAGAGTATAACTATTTAAATAACTAATTTCTAAAACAATTATTGATTAATCTTAAAAATAATCATTTCTATATCAACTTAATAAATCTTTACTTAAAGGATTTAAAATAATTTAAGAAGTTAATTTCTCCAAAGTATCCTTTTCAAAACCAATTCTAGAATTATATATATATATATATATATATATATATATATCTTTCAAAGCTATTCAGAAATTTTATTCGACTTTCCAGGGAGAATACACTTTCATTTCAAAATGGTTCATTTAAACCAATTAAATAAATCCTTACCGATTTACTTTAAATTTACGTTCCAAATCCGTAAATTTATTTCCACACTTCAAAAATAAATCAATGTTTATTTTTAAACAAATTTCCCTTTTCTTTATAAATTCCATGTGAATTCACATTTTCAAAATATCTATTGATATACGATTTTCAAATCGATTTCAATTATTCACTTTCAACACCAATTCAATTTTTCAATTGATTTCAAAAACAACCAAATCAAATTTCATATTGATTTTCCAAGAAATTAAACACCAAGTGAATTTCATTCAAATCTCAAATCGAAATCAATTTCTACTAAACCCTAAATCAATTTTCAAATTGATTCCAAATTCTTTTCAAAACACCAACTAAATTTCCCAATGGATTTTCAAAAGATTTAAATTCAATCACCAAAAATCAATTCCCAAATGGATTTCAAATTTTATTTCCTTTTAAAAATAAATTCCTTTTAAAGAAAACAAATTCTTTTATTTTTCAAACTCTTTAAAATCCGTATTTTGAATAAATTCTTCAACCTTTGAATAATATTACCCGAAATCCATTTATTAAAGCTTTTCTCAAATTTTGAAATTTTATTTAATAAGATTAAAAATAAAACTTTATTATTTCAGAATTCCTTCTTTTAAATTTACCCAATTCTCAAAAATAAATTTTAATATAAACTTTCAACCTGAATTTTTGAAAATCAATTTTTTTATTTATTTCCGGTATCTAACGATACCAAAATTATATTCGGCTAAATTTTAGTCTTCAACAATTTCAATCACAAAGATAATGACACAGAGATTATAAATAATCAACACACAATATTGAAACAAATTCAATTATTTGAGGAATCCAGTTGGATCCCTCCAACCTGTTTCCCTACATCCACAGATGTTAGCACGATACCAATCCCGTTTCAAGACGGGATATCGCGGTACATGGGTTTATATAAAATATCATCCGCTATTATGCAGCACAATAGGGTCTCATCCGCTATATAATGCGGGAAATCAACTCCAAGTACATATATAATACCAATTCCACTTCACGGTGGAATATCGCGGTATATGTGTTTAATATAATAACCTCCGCTTAATATACGACGTATAGGGTCTATTTCCAATACAACATATAGCAATTTATCATCTAAGCATACAATCAAGTAATTTTAAATTTAACTATTTAAAGTTCAAATCGAAGCAAATTCGATTGAGTGAGAAGTTCTCACCTTGTTTCAAATACAGTTGCAATGTTTTATTTCGAATAAAATACACGCGTTTAATTTTATCTAAAATTATCACTAGCTCCATTCGATTCCAAAGCAGCTCCATAATGTAGTGCTCGTCAATACGAACCCGACGCAACTCGTTTCGTGCGAAACAGACCTCGTATCAAAAAGTTATACAGTTTAAAGATTGAACGAATTTATTAATAAATTTACTATTTTCTTTTTATAATTTTAAACCTACTTTCAATCCAGGCCATCCAATTCCTTTGCCCCAGATCTGGGCCGCTATCCTCTTCTTCCCACTCACGTTCTTCATCAGGTATTTCACGTCGAACGAACCCATTTGGCCGCCCCTATTCTTTGAATTTTCGCACCAACTACGACGAACAATTCGTCGATCAGGAACCTCCATTGCGTAGCCCATCACGTGAGCTGCCCACGGCCTCAACATCATCAAGCTCGACCATCATCTAGCCTGGGAAATCGTGCATGAAACGCACGCACTTCGATGAAAACTGCAGTTGATTCGTAGCTTCGCTTTCGATCATCCCCATATGGAATCGAAGCTCTCATTACGCTCTTCGATTTTGTAGTTGAATGTTTTTCGAATCGATTTGTGGATCGGAAGAGATTGGTGAAAGAAATTTGGAAATTTTCGACCATTGAATGAAGAAGTGGCGGCCTGTGAAGCCCTAGAGTTTTTTACGCAAATGAAAGAAATTAACGTCCTTTTATAGAAAATTCTGAAACACTATTCATCCTATTTTTTTCGAACTCGAAACGAGACATGCCGCTTGGCGTTTATAATGTTTTACCCCTATTCTGAACCCAATGGAATATATATCGGGAGCCTATTCGATTGTATTTGAAAGATAAGTTTTCGAATCGACTATTTAAATTTAAAATTCACTTAAACCGATTTCAGTGCGTTTTAGCTTGTCCCGGACAAACCGTAAATCCGATTGACACGAAATTTGAAATCTTACAATAATTTAACATTACGGATCCAATGAAACTAGTTTCATCAAAATCCGAGACCGTTTGAACAATGACTTTTTTTACTCGTCAATTAAATATTAAAATATTCAATTTCCACAAATTAACTTTTAATTCAATTTTAAAAGTTCTATAACATCATTCTAGCTCCAATATGATTTAATACAACTTTACAAATCAATTTTAATCACATTAAACCCAATTTTCAATTATTTCTGTAATTTCAAATATTAAATTATCGATTTAATTATCCAATTAATCTAGATATTCGAAATATAATTTATACGACTTACATATTTTACTTGTTAATATTTAAAATAAATTAAATATACGAATTTCAAATGACAGAGATTCTGGGTGGATACAATAGAGGTTGATTATTTTAAAGATAATCACTAATCTATAATTCATATTTTTAACCTCACCCTTCTACATAACTCGTTTTACAAATGTTTATCGACCATAATAACAACAACTTTTATCAAAACAATCAATAACAAATAATAAAAATAAAATATCATCATTCACTAACAACCAAACATGTCATATATAACTATAATAATTTCTAAAGAATTATTCTTTTATATATAAAATATAATTTTGATAAGATTATTTCATTTTTCAATTCTCAAATCAATACCGTGTCAGTTTGCCTTGTTTAAGTATTTAGAAACTCCAATGGATATCTTGGCGCCCCACGTACTGACCAAAATTCATAAGCCACTCAATAGATAAATCTACACAATATAAAACATTATTTTATAATCACTAACAATTACACTTTTGTATACATATAATACACTTCAAACTCATATAAAGCATTCCATAACCTTATCTCTTGATGAGCTACCCCATCAAAGCCAAGGTTCTCACTTGACCTTCTGCTTTGATGCCAAGCTGTAACAACCCGCCAATCTACACAATTCAAGTTAACAATAAACCACACATGTCTAACCCAAATTAAATGGAAGATGGATAGTTTTTGGAAAGTAAGAAGAAAGAAGAAGAGAAGAGAAGAAGAAGAGAAAAGAATCTAAAAATAACATAGGATCTCACAATCGCCGTGGAACAATATATACTATAATATCAATGATCTTTACAAAAGAGGAACTATTATATACATACCTCCAGTAGAGTACAACAATAAATCACAATCGTCAGCCTGAACAGATATAACAACCTATCCTGACAAATGCTAACGATTTCAACAACAATGCTGCGGAAAATAAACATATACGTGAATACGACGTGAAAACCTCTAAATCATTCTGTAAAACCCCTCTTCAAAATCCTAAATATGTTTATAAAACCATATTTAAAAATCTCAAAAACACTTATACATAAATTCTAATCGTTTACTTTAAAACGCTATTATATAATAATAAGTGCAAATTAGCCACAAGGGTCTCTTTAGCAAGTGCAATTAGTTTGCAGGACACACAACCGTAATAATTACTTTTAAGGACAAAATGAAAAACAATTAGTTTCTAAGGCCTAAAAACCTATGAAATTATGTCCCTGAAAATAATTGGACTGCTGATTTTGTCTTAAAAGTAATTATTCTGCCGACTTTGGCCTTGAAATTAAGGTCTATGGATATGTGTCCTACAAACTAATTGGACTGCAAAGTTTGTCCTTCTAGTAAAATGCCCCTAATAATAAATAGTATAAATAAATAGTAATTAACATCAAAACATCTTTAAAATAATAATTAATAATTTCAAAATATTCTTAATAAAACAATAATAATTTATCTTCAACATTATTATTGATATTAATAATCAATTTCCAAAACATTATTGATAAATCATTATAATTAATTTCAAATCGTTTTAATAATTTAAATAATTAACTTTTCGAATAATAAATTATTGATGAACAACTTTAAAAAAATATTAATATAAATAAACACATTTAAATATAAATATATTTCCTTGATAAAAATCCATGCTTAAATTTCAACATAATCATTTCCATAAACTATATTTATAAATCTCTTTCTATTTTATAACATATCGTTTAACATCTCCAAATCTATCCTCATAATTCCAAAAATAAAATCAACTATTTTTTTAAGACAACATCCAATGAGTTATCATAAATCCACAATTTGATTTTATTTTCCAATTTACCCAATGATAAATGTTTCCCTTATTATAAACATTGTTTATAAATCTATCATTTTACTAATAAAATATGATTTTTGCAAATCCACACTTTGTTTGTAAAATGCCACATTGATACATTATCATGTCTATAATTTTCATATTTATAAATAAATCTTAATACATGTATACATGTATACATCACTTATATATAAAATGGTTAAACATTTATACCAAAATATTTCTATTTTCTTTTAAAACTATAACCGTTGTTATAAAAGATGGACTTATTTTAAAGAATTTTAAAGAAAATCTTTATTCACAGTTCAAAAATCTCTATTTACAATGTTTAAAAACTATTAATTTTATATCTGTAAAAGTCATACTCTTTATTTACTTTAATTAAATTCCTTATTTAAATAATTCAAGGATACTTATTAAACACATATAATTTCCAAAATCATTTTGAAATCTCTTTTTAAATCAAAAAGCATTATTTCGTTAATATTTTAAAATACTAAAAATAGGGCCTAATGCTATTAAAGCACTAATTAAGCAAAATCATATCTATGTCATCAAATATAGCATCCAACATATCATATAACAAATCATATGAAAAATAAAATCAACCGTGTGAGGAACCTTGTTGGATCCATCAAATCTGCCCTACTACATCATATACAGTATATAATCAATAATATAAATCAACCGCTTCGAGGCAACATATACAAAGGGTCGTCCTCTCTTACAAGGGAACGTAATAGGGTCTCATCCGCTCTAGGGACAGGAATATATCAAAACAAAAAATAAAATATTAAATCATCCAAACAGTCAATAACAATCAACAGTAAAATGTCCACACTTCCAATTAATAACTTTTATCGATTTTAATATATTTCTAGTTAACTAAAAAAGGTGAGCTTAACTCACATTGATTCCAGTTTTCAACCAAAAACTTTGGTTTGAATTAAAATTGAATAGATGTCCAAATTTAACACAATTTCCTACTAACTCCAAATCATTCTGTAAATGTGCTCGTTCTGACCCGAGCATTATAATAAAATAACATCCGAGTTAGTCTGAAAAACCAATGCGAGAAAAACACACCCAACTGGATTTTTAAGCTGTAAAACCTTTGAAATCATAAGTATCTTATAAGACCATGCCACACATAAATATAGACGGGTTTTTACCTTATGATAACCAAAACATTTTATGGAAATTCCCTTGATATTATAATAATGTCAATGTTATTCAGGTTTTTTACCCAGCAGAAACCAATAAAGAGTAGAATAATCTTGTAGGGACAGGATGGTTTAGGACTTAAACAGAAAAGCCAAGATAAGGGATCAATAAGGGCTACGCGGTACGATTAAGACAATGACTAGGATTAATAGAGTCGTGAGATCAGTATTCCTTTAATCCTATCAACAGTTGAGCGTAAACAGCTGGTGAATTGCCATCAAAATGTAAGAGCAATGATAAAAGGCTATGGGAGCATCTCCAAGTCTAGGCTCTAGGAAAATCCTAAGTGATTAGCTCATCAGCAACCCATGCCTCTGCTCAAACCATCAAACAAACTAGATAAGGAACACTATCAAAAAGAGGCAAGACTTGGTCCGCAAAATGAACCAATTCTATAGGCCGCCGGCGACCCATAGGCCATGGGTTGTCAACGACTCGTGGTTTTGGCTTATTTTGCAAGCCAAAGTCCCCCTATGTCACCTGTAACCTACCTACAAGATGATGAAGACATGCCTGGCCCAAAAGCTCTCCGACCTCTATAAATACTATCCCACTTGCAACACATAAAGGATCTTCTTCGAATTGGTAGCTAAAGCTCTACTGGAATTATTTTTCACTCCCTACATCCCTCACAACAATCTCCAAAGGAATACACTGTGATTCTCCAGTAGATTCCAACCTAGAGATTTAATCTAGGTAGAGAACAATCAAAACCTTGTAATCAAACATCTATTGTAATAACAGTCGGTCTATAATAAAACTATAAAGTGGATGTAGGCTTTATTAACAACCGAACCATTATAAAAATTCTCTGTCCACTTTTTTTTACTGTTCTTTCTTTATATCTATGATCTGTGATATTGCTTGATCAGAACAGGGCTGGTGCTTTCAAACTCTAACCAGGGTGTTGGTTCATTTTTTGGGTCAACATTTTGGTGCTTTCATTGAGAATTCCAACTCAGGATCCAAATCTAGCTATCTACTTTGGATCCCACAGGTCCAGAAGTTAGATCCCCAATCCTTGCCTAAAGAATTCTCTATTTGGAATTAATGGCTCCTGGAAGAAGAAGAGCTGCCTTTGGAAGCTTTATAGGGGCAGTAGTAGCTGGAAAAGATGTTAATCCCCAACAAACCAAAGTGAATGGCACTAACCTAGAGAATCAGATGCCTACCTCCTCCATTATGCATGAAGTTGTTATCAGGATAAGTTAAATAAGATGTTTGATGAGATCAACCAAAATATGAAGAGTAGCCAAAAGTCTCGAATGGATAAGCTTAATGCTCTCCTGAACCTATAGGACGGAGAGCCAAACGAAAAAAAGGAGGAAGATGCCAACGCATTTGATAAAGCAAGGAGTACCCAAACTGCTCTAGTAAAACCAACCGCAAGCCAATAGGACCCTTTTAGGATTGGTTTTCCCAAAGATAAGAGAGCCTAGGCCTCAGCCACTCACCAAGACCGTTTGCAAAGTCAAACACTTGGCGCAGTGACTGATCGTCGCCCTCAGGACTACTAGACATTAGAGGAAAACATAGTGGACATGGTTAAACAATTAGTGGAGGAGAGTAAAGGCAGAAGAGATGATGAGTGGGGGATCTGCGCCAAGTAGGACTCTCTTCACTAATGAAATCCTAAACGAGAGATATCTAGAAAAGTTCACAGTTCCAATATTCCATCCTATGACGGAACGAAGGACCCGAAGCCTCACTTGTGCAAATACAGTTGGTACATGGACGGAGCGAATGCCTTTGAAGCTTTTCGATGTAGATGCTTCCCTATCTTTCTCGAAGGGGTCGCTTCAATGTGGTTCACTAGGCTTCCACTAAGATCTATCTCTAATTTTGACCAACTAGCGACAAGGTTCCTTGATCAATTCAGACTCCATACTGCGTAGCCAAAAGATTTCATGTCCCTATCCGGGTTGTTCCAAGGATGAAACGAATCACTGAAGTCTTTCACGAACATGTCTAACATCACAGTGACGTAAGTAGGCAACTCCAACGAGGACATAGTTTTCATGGCATTAGTTCGTGCCATTCACTCAGAAACTGAATTTGGAAAGTGGATTAAAATGAAGCAACCTACCATAAGGAAAGATTTCAATCGCAAAGAAAGTTAGTACCTAAGGTTGGAGGAAGTGCAAGAATTGGAAGGGAAGTCTACTAGTGTGCAGCCGACAAATCCTGGGCAAAGCGATGTAGCAATGAATCAACTGCACGCACTTCTTGAACTGCTGAAGAAACCATTGGGAAAGATGAGAATTCGAAGAGAAAAGGCCAAAACTCCAATAAGAAGAATGGTAATGGCAGCAATAAAAAGATTAAAGAGTTTAGGCTCGAAAGTTACCCTTCCTTAAGTGACACATTGGAAAACATTTTTCGCATAATCCAGGGGATAGAGGAATGCAAAAGGCCACCCAGAAAGGAGGCGACCGAGCAGCACAAGTACTAGGAGAAGTTCTGCCACTTCCACGAGACACACGGCCACAATGCGAATGAATCCCTCCCCCTAAAGAACCTCATTGAGAAATTAAACTAGAACAACAAACTCCAGTAGTACATAAAATAACCACAAAATCCTGATCAAACTGCAACTCCTCAACACCCAAGAGAACGAAGGAATCAAGCAAGAACCAACGAAGAAGGGTCGAAACGAACTAACCAAAGACTCATCATCGGAACAATATTTAGGGGACCACATCCCGCACAAAGAAGTTGGTGAGAAATAGAGTGATATGCAAGTTCGTTGGAGCATGTAAGAAGGAATCATGTTTGGCCGTGGAAGACAAAACTCCAGCTATGATGCAAAGGACCTTGAATGATGATATTGTATTTCGAAATCGGGACACCGAAGGAATTAAAGTTTCGACTCTCGATCTGATAGTAGTGATGGTAGGAATTGGGCATGCTACAGTTCGGCGGGTGTTGGTTGACAGCGACAACTCCGTTAACATTCTCTTCAAACGCACTATCGATCAAATGGAGCTTGGCATGAAAAGTGCGTTTATGTGCCAAATAAAGATTCAAGGCTTTACTTGTGAACCCAAGCAACTGGTGGGAACAATTGACCTACCCATGGAGCTCGGAGAGGGTAAGCAAAGGTCACCTCATTCCAACTTTTGTGATCGTGGATGAAATGTCAGCTTACAACGCCTTCTTGGGATGGCCTGAATTAGCCAACTTTCGAATAGAACTGGCCCAATGGTGCCTTATAATGAAGTTCCCTACCAAACATAGAGTCGAAATTATGAAATGAGACTAAGGTATTGCTCGGGCATACTATATTGTAGAATTGCACGTGTCAAGAAGAAAGGAAAAAGAAAAGGGTGTGGGGAAAACCCTCCACATCTGTGAACCCACAGAATAGCAACTAAAGAACCGCTCCTAGTTTAGGGGCCATAGCCGATTCGACAAGGCTTTAGACCCAAGAAAAAAGAGCTCAAGGGAGGATCGAGTAGCACCGGTTGAATAGACGGTGTTTATCCTAGCCTGTATGGATGACCCAACATGGGTCCTAAAAATTGGTTCGTGGCTTGGAAACAAGATGCGGTCAGAACTAACCAAATTCCTTCATGTCAATTTTGGCGTATTTTCTTGGACACACTCCGATATGTGTGGGGTATCACCTGAAATTTCCTGCCACACTCTCAATATTGACCCCAAGTTCACCGCAGTTAAGAAAAAAAGGTACAGCTTGGGCTTGGAACAGTCTAAGGCATTGAGAGAAGAAGTAGATAAACTAATGGCTAATGGCTTCATTCGAGATGCAACCTACCCTGAATGGTTATCGAACCCTGTCTTAGTCAAGAAGTCCAATGGAAACAGGAGAAATTGTATTGATTTCCCGGACCTCAACAAGGCCCGTCCGAAGGATAGCTTCCCGCTTCCTAGGATTGATCAACTGGTTGATGGAATGGAGGGAAACGAACTGCTATCATTTATGGATGCTTACTCGGACTATAACTAGATCATGATGCATGAACCAGACCAAGAGAACACCAGCTTCATCATCGATTTAGGACTGTACTGCTAGCTCGTAATTCCATTCGGTTTGAGAAATATAGGGGCAACGTACCAAAGGCTAGTGAATACTATATTCAAACGCCAGATTGGAAAGACTATGAAAGTTTACGTGGATGGTATGTTAGTCAAATCCTGAGTAGCTGCTAACCATCTAGATAATCTCGCCGAAAGGTTCGAAATACTCAACAAATATTGAATGAAGCTCAACCCGCTTAAATGTCACTTCGAAGTAGCCTTTGGGAAATTCCTGGGATTCTAAGTTAGTGCTCGGTGCATCGAAGCAAATCCAGAACAAATAACCGCGTTACCAGAAGTCCAAGCCCCTAAAAATAAGAGAGAACTTCAAAGATTGAATGGAAAGGTCGCAGCATTGAGTTGGTTCATCTTTAAAGCTACAGACAAGTGCATACCATTCTTTGACACACTGAAGAAAGGAAAGAAAAACTTTGAATGGAGAGAAGCTTATCAAATAGCTTTCGAGGAATTGCTATGACACATGGAAATTCACTTAATCTTATCAAAAACAGTGGATGAAGAATATTTATTTAATCTATTTAGCAGTTTCCCCGCATGTGCTGAGCGCGGCTCTCGTATGGGAAGAAGGGACAATCCAACGACCTGTGTACTACATTAGCAAAAGATTCACCGGAGCTGAGAAGAATTACCCAAAGGTGGAAAAGCTAGCATATTGCCTTTTGATCGCATCTTAGAAATTACGATCATACTTCCAGACCCATCTAATTAAAGTATTGACTGACCAGCCCCTGAAGCAAGTTTTAAATCGGCCAGAAACTTTCGAACGACTACTTAACTGGAATATAGAGTTAAGCCTCATATAAAATCCAAGGAAAGAAATCAACGGACAAGTGTTGGCCGACTTTATTGCCGAATTTACCATAAGATGTGACGAGGAGGAAGTTCGGTTAGAAATGGACGCACAATGGAAGCTCTACATCGGCGATGCATCAAACAACTTCTATTTCGATGTTGGGATAGTACTCGAAACCACCAAGGGGCAAGCCATTAGCTATGATTTGCGCCTAGAGCTCCTAGCTACGAATAATGAAGCGGAATACGAAGCACTGATCATAAGACTGAAGGTTGTTAAGGAGCTCAAAATAGAGTCTATCCACATATATAGCGACTCCCAACTGGTCATATGTCAAGTGAAAGGAGAGTATCAGGTGCGTTGAGAAAATCTCACCCCGTACCCGTCTAAAGTACAAGAGCTATTATGTGAAATCGAACATCACACCATACTCACATCCCACGAGAGCAAAACACCAAGGCATACTATTTGGCCAAGCTGGCAAGCTCTGGAGAAGCCCAGTCAATGGGATTGGTTACGATCGAAACAATAACAAACCCGATCATAGACCAAATGGATTGTATTCTAGAGACTACCATTGAGCCAGATACATGGATGACGCGGATAAAGGACTATCTTCTTGTAGGAACCCTACCAACTAACCGAAATCAATGGAAGAAGCTCCTCCGCAAGGCTCCAAGGTTCATGATACATGATTGGATACTCTATTGAAGGAGATTCTTGACCCCTCTTCTTAGGTTGTGACCGATGATGAAGCACGACAAATCTTGAAGGAAAGGCGAATGCGAAGATCACACTAGGGGGTAGATGCTGGCAAAGAAAGTCCGTTGATACGAATATTTTTAGCCAACAATAAATCATGATGCTACAGATCACGTCAGAAGATGCTATTAGTATCAAAGATTAAGCAAAATTAAGAGAACTCCTTCAATGAAACTGACACAAATGGTCAGCCTATGGCCATTTGCGATATGGGGGATTTATCTGATTGGTTTCCTTCCAATAACTAAAAGAGGAGCCAATATGCTATAGTTGCCGTAGATTATTTCACAAAATAGGCCAAAGCGGAACCACTGGCCAGCATAACCACAAAGAAAATTATTAACTTTGTTCCGAAAAACATCATTTGTAGGTTTGGTGTGCCGCAAAAAATCATAACTGACAATGGAACACAATTCAAAACTGTCGAGTTCAAAGACTTCTACAAGCACTCCTGAATAAAAAAAAGCTTTTCTACAGTGGCCCACCCGCAAGCAAACGGGCAAAAGGTAGCAATAAACAAGATCATCAAATCCACCATTAAAAGAGATCAACAAAAGAAAAACGAAATTGGGTTGACAAACTTCCACTCGCACATGGGCATACAGGACAACACATAGAGCGGAAACTGGCCACACTCCGTTCGCATTAGCATATGGTTCAGAAGCAATGATTTTTGTTAAATTAGAAGTTCCCTCACACCGAAGGTAGAATTTTGATCAAGCGCAAAATGAGAAACTCCTACTCGAATCGTTAGATTGTTGATGAAAAAAGGGAAGACACGGAGTTGAGAACGGTTGCCTACCAAAAAAGGGTTGCACGGTATTACAACTCCAAAGTTCATAGTTAGACCTTCGAAGTTGGATATCTTGTGCTCAAGCAAGTTTACCTTATGTCGAGAGCCTTTAGACCAAACTGGGAAGGACCGTATGTCGTTACCCCAGATCGATACGAACTTTACGCCTTTGATCGGTACGAACTCCGTGATTTTAGATCGGTATGAGACTAGCAAGTGTTTGATTGATATGAAATGAAAGTTTTGTACCGATAGGAACTTCGCTGCAACCAGACCGATGTAAAGACAATGTGACTTGATCGATATGATTTTGAAGTCTCAGACCGATACGAAACGGAGGCCTTTGAAACGATCGATCCGAACATCGACTCTGATGGATACGAACTTCATGAAGGTTCGAACATTTGACTCTGACGAGCTTCAGCCTTGCATAATTGAACTTAACTGCTAAACTGCATACATGACTACCCTTCGAAGCTCATCAATGGATCTGTAATTTAACAAACTCTATTTCAGATCGGTTTCTAAAATCCGGATGGCATGGTTGTGACGGTCAGCAATGACGGTCACTCAAGCTGGATTTCGAGCCTTGTCGTTTGGACATTTTCTTTAACTCTGTATACTTTCTAAAGCAACGTGTAGAACCGCACTACACATCACATTCATACACTTCACACTGGGGGACACACGGGCTTATTATCGTCTAATGGTGTTTTTTCATAAGTTAGTTAGTTATGGAGTCTATAAGCTCACGACTGTAGGAAACTCAGAGTTCGCTTCCCTTAATAATAGAGATACCAGCCATCGCGGCCGAAGTCAACAATCCAGCTCTGGATGAGTTCCCAGGTGTTATTTTCATTGGTAATCCACAAGATTCTGTTCCATCAAACGTCTCCGAAGATACGTTGGGACGGATATGCCTAAGGCGTGGCTTGTCATTGGACGATGTGCTATTGCCGGGACTAAACGATAGACCGCATGCTCCACCAGAGGGGTTTACTGCCTTCAATCGCCATGCATGTACGACATGAATACTTCCTCCATTTAACCAATACATTTGAGAAGTGCGATCTTTCTTTGGGATCGCCCCATCCCTACTATATCCGAATGAATACGCTTTGCTGAACAACATATTTATTATATTTATGGAGCATCTTTTTCGACCACCGATCCGTATAGAGATTAGATACTTATTTAATGTCAAGATTCAAGGAGATAGTCCCTCGTTCGCATTCCTAGAGTCGGTCAGGAATTGTCAAGTGGTAACAGGATCCTGGACCAGGCTGAGTTACTTTAAAACGGAATGGTCTTATGTCGATGCCCTTCCGGATTTGCGAGTCGATTGCTGGTCAGACGTAAGTGTTGCAGTCTTTTCTAGTAGTTAACGAGATAATGATAGCTAATACCAAAACTGATGTCTTTTTTCCTTTACAACTGTAATTCCACAACCCAAATGCACATATTTTAAAGAGATAGTTTGTGTCCTTCAAGAAATGCTAAATGATATGAGGTATATAGAGTTGGTGTTAACAGACCAAAAGTTGAAGATCGTCGGGCTAATCGAGCGAAATCAGAGTATAAGGCTTGAAGTAACATTGAGTGTAGCCTCGACGGAGCGAGTGAAGCGTAAGGCACCCAGGGTTGTAATAGCTAAAGAGGATAATGATGAAAATACACCCACCGATGATGAACCCATTGCCGGGCCTTCTAACGCCTTTTAAGATTTTACGGGAAGGAGAAATGGCAAGGCTGCAGCGTATAAGCGTTCTAATTCTAGGAGATGGGAA
The DNA here is from genome assembly GCA_030765085.1 of Allium cepa. NCBI lineage: Eukaryota > Viridiplantae > Streptophyta > Magnoliopsida > Asparagales > Amaryllidaceae > Allium > Allium cepa. The sequence continues at coordinate 382,010,323 of CM060932.1, forward strand.
TCTATGATCGTGTCTCTCCTTGTTCCCGGTACTAGAATTTTAGAGGCTCCTCCTCGGCACGTGGAGAACCTTTTTGAAGGGCTTGTCGATATCCCAATCCCGAATTATATGTCACTTCAACACAATGCCAGATTGGAAGATCTTCAGAGTGCCTTAGACTTAAGCGAGTTTCTTCCCACAAGTGTGGCTGACATTTCTGATTGGTCCAGGGGTTGCACATACATACACACTTCACGACACTACATGATTTATGATTGCAAGTTGTTTACTTCAGAAGATTATTAACTTTGTTTCTCTTACTTTGCAGGTACAATGTCAGGACGTGGGTCGATGCTAGGGAGCTTTCGCTCAGCTCGTCGATCTTCTTCAAATTATGACTCATGTAGGAGAGAGGTAGAGAGGCATTATGATCGTGGATACTCTAGCCAGGAAAGATATGGTAGAGATAAGGACAGGGACTACAAACACCGATCTCGATCTCGTTCTCCACCTCCTAGAATCTCTACACACCCCTCGAGCTATGGAAAACAAACGGTAGAGCCTTCTCGCCATAAATCATCTTCTCGAGCCTCTAGGCCTGAATGAAACTGTTGCAGACACGAGGCTGAAACTCCCGTTGTCATTGAACATGCTATTACTGAGCCTACCGGGGAAGGGGCTATTAGGATCGCACAATTGAAGAAGGATTTTTCAAATATTTGCTTTGATGGCTGCGTCTTCCCCCTGCACTTAAAGAGAATTCAGCGGAAGTAGAGAACACGATGCATGATTATATTCATGACGTCTACACTCAGTATAAGGAGTGGGTGAAAGCCGCAGAGAAAGCATCGAATCTGGCCTTTAAGCAGGCGACTACCATAGAGAAATTAGAAGCCGAGCTTTCTCAAAAGGACCGAATCATTCAAGTGCTTAATGACGAGGCTGAATCCTCCCGAAAGTCAAAAATAGAGGCCACTCAAAAGGCGAACGAGGTAAACGTGGCCATAGAGAGGATGAGGCAAACACACTTTGCCCTGGTGGAGGAGATGGGTTATCGAAACGCTACTGTCACAGCCGAGTGGGATGCAGCCCTTAAAGAACTTAACGAGCTTAAAGCCAAAATTTTCAAAATCATCAAAGAAAGGGATGATGCAAATATCGCAGCCCAGGAAGCATGTGAATAGGCCGTAGTGCTTCAGGGCGAATGGGATGCGGCAACGGCTAAACTCCGTTGTGGTCGAGACTGAGGTTGAGGAGAAGGTCTGAATGGCGGAGTCCAAGCTAGAGGCTGACATTGAAGATCTCCTCGCCACCTATAATGCCAACTTCTTGAATAATAGGAACCTAGACTAGGTCGACAACTATCCTACACACTTATACAATGCTTGGGGCCGTCTAGTTGAGGATGAAAAAGTTGACCATCAGGGCGAATCGGTCGACAAATTCGAGCCTGAGAGCCGAGTGTTGGATGAAGACGAAAGAAAATTTCTCCATGATGCTATGATTTGGTATGAGAAGGAGAAGCTTGGCACTCAGCATTCGGAAGTTGGAGAAGTTTCTGGTGTCGAGCATCATGATACAAGTCCCGAAAATCTTGTGCCGACTCAGCCTGAACCAACCTCTACGATTGAATCTCAATTCGTTCCTGCTTACAACCCAGATCAACCGTAGATATCTCAAGCTAGCAAGCAACTTTCTTAGGCCATTCAACCATTAGCTGCGCCTCCTGCCACCACTCAAGAATCGCATCATGCACTGGAGGCTATCGTAACTGAAGCAGTCGCTACATAAACTACCATGTCTATTGGCGGAACGCAGGGGTGCACATTTTCCTTTGATGAACAGATGATGGAGGAACTTCTCATCATCACAGTGACCCCTTTGTGGATCTGCCATCTATCATAAGTGGAAGCGTACCGGCGACTAGTTCCTCTGGTCTAGCTATAGACATTCCTAGCGATGCGCAAACACTTCATGAGGAAGAGATTATAGTTGAGATCAATGCCAAAATGGAAGCAGTAGCCTAGATCAGCAGTTTTAGAGGTGGAATGGTGGGACCTGACCCGGCTCCGTTAAGGATGATATCTCTAGGTGGTACGGTTTTTGAAACCAGCGTACCTATTCCAGCTCCTACAATTGATCTGATCCCTCCGACTCCGATCTCTGGTAGCATACCCATACATGTGAGTTCAGAAGAGGTAGTGGAAATAATGCCCCCGACTGGAGCCCAGCCGCCAAATGGCACTCGAAAAGAAAAACAAGTGAAGGCTCCAGCGGGGCTACACCAAAGGGAAAACCAAAGAAGAAAAATAATAGACGCTTCTCCTCAGCTTAGTTTTGAATAGATAGGAATTTCTTTTAGCTTTTTTAGGATGTGTATAGATGCAGGTTCGGCCCTCGCTAGTAGGATTTTGGAAATAACTTGTACATAAATTCCTTCCACAAATATTTGAAATGAAATTTCTGTTTTTTCTTCAACTCCATTATCGTTTATTTACTTAAGTGTTCCAGTATTTGAATTCCAGTTCAGTTCACTTATGAAGGTTCGACTTTTGAGTCGAGTTTGTGTTTATTTTTCAAGTCCTGAAATCACGGACACGAGTCATGATCAGGGATTAAGTTGAACTTTTATGTTGCACTGCTTCAGTCAATGGTTGATACTTAAGTTTTGCCCCCAATTCCAGGGACAAATTGTGAAGATCGGCCAGCGATTGCATTTTTCCTTCAACACATCGAGTTTAGCGTCGTTGAATTGATGCTGAAATAAATGAGAATCGAGTGGTCGAATTACACTCGCTCACTTATTGATGATCACATCTACACTCCGAGGATTTACGTCTGTACATTGACGGTCGGCCATGCCTGCTTATGTTTTAAGGATATGTCCATGCTTTGGGCACTTAAGTTATTGTATGGGTGGTCAATCACACCCGAATTATGTTTATACTCCAAACACACTTTGGGGACTTAGAGTTTATTGTGGTCGGTACTCTGGTTTGCACTCTCGGAATCCAGAGATAGTCGACATTTGTACTTCAGTTCACACTCCAGAAACTTGAAGTTGGTTGATGTTTATACTCCAACTTCACTCTGGGAATTTGGAGTTGACGTTTATACTTCAGTTCGCACTCTGGGAATTTGGAGTTGATGTTTATACACTAATTTGCACTCTGGGAATTCAAAGTTAGCGTTTATACTCCTATTTGCACTCTGGGAATTTGGAGTTGATGTTTATACTCCGATTCGGACTCTAGGAACTCAAATTTGGCCGACAGATGGTCAGTCATGTCTATTTAGGTGTTTTAATTTCGTTCGCACTCTAGAACGATGGATTTATCTGGATCGTGGATGGTCGACTCACATCCACCATGAGTTAACAAGTGAAGTCGTTAGATGGACAGGTTCATCCTCCTCGAACTTGGTTAGGATATGGTCAAAGTCGTTAGGTGGATGGATCCACCCTCTTCAAAACCTTATTCATGAGTTTATACTCCAGCCTACACTCTGGAAGGCTGGAGATAGTTAAAGATTGTTGTGTATCAATCCTTTTTTGGCTTCAGTGTAGTGACTTGCCCTCGAGCTTGGATTTCACTTGGTGAGTTACCGGCCGTATCACAGTCACTCCCTATTTGAATAAATCCCACCATATGATGGAACTTAGCTCTTCGTTTATCATGACGGTTGTATGACACATTCAATAAATCACAGCCCTAGCTCGAAGAGATGGCATTTTATTGTTGAAATGACAAAATACGGCAAAGTCAGTTGCCTTATTACAAATTCAAATTTTGAAATGCAGAAACAAATTGCAGATGAAAAATAGAATAAATAAAGCCTGTCATGTGTAGTAGTGATGGAGACTCTCGCTGCTCCAGGCTCTTTGGCAAAGTAAGACCGTCAACGATCGACAACTTAAATGTACCATCTCCGAGCTTTCGTTCAATCACATATGGCCATTCCCACATTAGTTTCATGTGCCAAGGTACTGGGTAGATTCTTTTGAGGACAAGATCATCGAGTTCAAAGGTTCGGGGTCGAACCTTGGCATAGTATAACCGGGCGACTCGACTTCGGTATGCGGCTGCCCTCAAATCGGCCTCTTTGCGCTTCTCATCCAACAAATCCAAGGATTCCACAAGTAGTGTGGCATTTATCTTTGGATCAAAATAAATCACACGATGAGAAGGTACTTCCATCTCGACTGGAATAACGGCTTTTGAATCGTAGGAAAGAGAGAATGGAGTGTGTCTAGTCGCAGACTTGTAGGTTGTTCGGTAAGCCCATAAAGCCATAGGAAGTTCATCAACCCACTTGCCCCCGGCCTTTTCCAGTCATTTCTTTAGAATATACTTTATCAACAGCTTCAACCTGGCCATTCGCTTGAGGATGTGCAACTGCAGAAAATTTCTTTCGAATGTAGAATCGTTGACAAAAATCCTTGAATTCAACACTGTCGAACTAGGTTCCGTTGTCAGTGATGATGGTATGTAGGAGACTAAATTAGCCGATAATGTTACAAACTACAAAGATGATCACCTTCTTCGTTGTGATTGTGGCAAGAGGTTCAGCTTCGGCCCACTTGGTAAAGTAAACAACTACCACGATGGCGTACATCGCACCACCTTTAGCCAGAGGCAGAGAGCCAATGATATCGATGCCCTATACTACAAATGGCCATGGACCGACCATTTAGGTTATCTTAATATGTATGGCTCTAGGAATTCGAGAATGTTTTTTACATTTATCACATTTCCTTGCTTAATCTGCTGCATCGCGGTTTACAGTCAGCCAATAATATCCGTATCAGAGTATTTTCATAGCAAGATCTTGGCCCCCCCGTATGATAGCCACACTCTCCTTTGTGTACATCATGCAATACTCGCTTAATTTCATCATGAGCGATACACCGAACCAAAGGAATGAAGTATCCTCTTTTACACATGACACCATTTTGGATAGTGAACCACGAAGCTTTACGAAGAACCTGTCTCTTTTCACTCCTATGCTCTGGCAGTGTTCCATGCTTGAGATAATTTCTGAACGGAGTCATCCATGACTCCTTATCGGGAACAACTTCAAATATCTCATCTATCTCCATTTGATTGATGCTTGGGGAGGATAATGTCTCTACGGGAACAAGTCCCATTTGTTGTGCCTCACCCGAACTGGCTAACTTTGCTAATGAATCAGCTTTTTGATTGCGCTCTTGGAGGATGTAGTAGGTAGCATAATAATCGAACTAATTCAGTATCTCTTGGACTCGAGATAGGTAGGCAGCCAATCTTCGATCTTTGGCCTAGTATTTCTCCCTGACTTGACACGCAACCAATTGTGAATCATAATAAATTTCCACAGCAATGATTCTCAAATCCCGAGCGAGTCTCACTCCGGCAAGCATGGCTTCATACTCAGCTTCATTGTTGGTCGCACGAAATGCAAACTTTAGAGCATAACATGTACATCAACCTTCGGGAGTTTCAAGTACAACTCCAGCTCCTAAGCACCAGTTGTTTGACGCACCATCAGTATGAAGATTCTAGATATACTCATGAGATTAACTGGTTTCGGGCAAGTCCTCTAGGATAGTAAATTCAGCTATGAAATCTGCTAGGACTTGTCCTTGAATGGCTTGCCTTAGGTATAGGTAATATCAAACTGACTTAGCTCGATATTCCATTTGAGTAACATAGCAGACGTTTCAGGCCGTGTAAGGACCTGTCGTAACGCTTGATCGGTGTAAACAGTGATAGGATAATCCTGGAAATATGGATGAATTTTCCTTGAGGAAAAAATGAGATAATAACCTAACTTCTCTAGCTTCGGATAATTCCTCTTAGCTCCGGTTATTCGTTTACTAATATAGTAGACCGGCTTTTGTACTCGGCCTTCCTCCCGAACTAAGGCAGCATTGATTGTGTTTTCTGATTCAAAGTAAAGGTACAATTTCTCATGATCGATAGGCTTTGACAAAATTGATGGTGTGGAGAGGTGGTTGATTAGTGCTCGAAATGCGCCCTCACGTTCTGTGGTCCATTCAAAATTTTGTTTCCGTTTTTGAATCAAATCAAAGAAAGGAATGCATTTGTCTGTAGACTTTGAAATGAACCTGCTCGGTGCCTCTACTTTCCCGTTGAGGCTTTGGACTTGCTTTATGGTTCTTAGGGTCTCAATATTTTTGATTGCCCATATCTTTTCGAGGTTGGCTTCAATTCCTCAAGCGTTGACGATTAACCTAAGGAATTTTCCCGATGCAACCCCAAAATGACATTTCAACGGATTGAGATTCATTCTGTATTCTCGGAGGATATTAAACATTGACTCGAGGTATTTAATGTGATCAATGGAGAATCGTGACTTCACCAACATATCATCTACATATACCTCCATAATTGTCCCAATCTGGTGGGTGAACATCCGGTTAACCAATCATTGGTAAGTTACCCTGGCATTCTTGAGTCCAAAGGGCATGACTTTATAGCAATAGAGTTCCAGATTGGTTATGAAGCAGGTATGTTCCTAGTCGGGTAAATGCATGAGTAATTGGTTGTAACTGGAATATGCATCCATGAAGGATAATAATTTGTGCCCAGCCGTTGTATCTACAAGCTGACCAATTCGAGGAAGTGGAAAACTGTCTTTCAGGCAAGTTTTGTTCAAGTTCGAGTAGTCAACACACGTTCTTCATTTCCAATTTGGCTTTCAGACAAGTACGGGGTTGGATACCCACTTTGGGTATAAGGCATATCGAATAAACCCATTCGATATTTACTTATCGACCTCTTCTTTAAAAGCGGCAGATCTCTAGATCCATACCATGCCTTTTTTGCTTGATCGGGACGTACCGTGGGTCAATATTCAACGTGTGGCTCGTGATGTCCGACGAGATCCCACACATGTTAGAATGCGTCCAAGCAAACACGACGAGGTTTGCCTAGATAAATTCAACCAATTCCTCTTGCATTTCTTGGCTCAACTGAGACCCAGTCTTTATCATCTAGAATCATTGCTATCGTCGATCGAGACATCGATCGTCAGTTCGGCCTGAGAAGCTTGACTATCTTTACTTTCATCTTAACTTTTGTTATCTCTCGGGTCAAGATCTCTTTGAAATTGGTTAGGGTGCCTAGGCCTGGGCCCAGGCACCAATTGTCAATTTTCAACAAAATGGACGCAGAGAGATTTCTCTACGCCCTTTCCTTTCTCCTTTCGTTGCGCCTCACGCAGCTCGGCAACATAACAGGCTCGTCCAATAGTCTGATCTCCTTGAACGACTGCAACTCCATGATCTGTGGGGAATTTTAGAGTCAAGCATCATAAAGCAATGGCTGCCCTGAATTTAGCTAGGGTCGGTCGGCCCAAGAAAGCATTATATGGCAAATCTATGTCCAAAACAACAAAATGCAGTTTCTGGACTCTCCAGCGTTCTCCAACTCCCAACTCCACTTGTAGTTCTACTACTCCAGTGGGTATAGTAGCGCTCCCAATGAAGCCGTGTATTCAAGACTGGCAATGCTTCAAATCTTTAGCTTCCATCTTCATTTGGTCATAGGCTGGTTTGAATAGTATATTAACAGAACTTCCACTTACGACCAGGATCCTCTTCATCCAAGAAGGACCTATTTGAGCTGATATGACAAGTGGATCAATAGTGGGGCTTCGAACTTGTCAGCGTCTCTATTTCAGAAAACGATGTCGTCAGTCATTGTCTTCTGTTGTTTGGCCGGAGCACCGTCATCAAAACTACTACAACACTCGAAGTCTGCATGCCTAATAGTACTAGCAAAGGACTCCATTTCCTTCTAGCTTCAGTCTACTAGATGAGGACCACCACTTATTGTATTTATCACTAGCTCCCGTCGGTATGAGCGGGTTCCTCCTGTCTCGCCTGATTAGGCACATTGTTTTGATTCGATGGGCCCGCACCTCCAGATTGCAGTGCCCGCATAAACTATTCTAGCTTCCTCTCTCTTATCAACTTCTTAATGATATCTTGTAAACGATGACACTCATTTGCATTATGGCCATAAATTTCGTGGAATCTACAAAATTTCACTGTTTGGATCTATCTCTTGGACGATTGCTTCGGAGCAGGCTTCTTGTACTGGATAGTATTGGAGGTTTGTAGATATACTTTCTCCAACGAAGTATTCAGAGAAGTGTAATTATCAAACATAGGAGCTCTACGTCGTGGACCACGATTCTAATCCCGCTTTCTATTCTGATTCCCATTGCCTTTTTGCTGAGTTTGTTTATTCTGAATATTCAATTGCACTTTCTCGAAGCTCTCCCCGAACTATTTAACTGCAACATTACTTTGAATTCCTTCCATGTTAGGCCCTGCATCATCCTATTTCCTAGACTGCTTTGCATTTTCCCTTCTCAAGAACTGGGCTGCCTTGGAATAGAAATGGTCCAACGACGTAAGGGATTTTCCGGCCAATCAGTTGTCAAATTCCGAATCGTGGTCAATCCACTTAGTCAATGCCATAAGAATGGAGTTATAATTAGGATTACTGATCTCAGCACACGCAGCATGGAATCTTTCTAAATAACATCGGAGTGTATTTTCAAGAGCTTGAGTGAAACTAGACAGAGTGTTAACATCCTTCGGCCTTGCACCATGCATCCAGAATTGTTCAACAAACCTTCTAGCCAATTGGTCAAAGCAAGAAATAGATCGAGGTGGCAAACGTGTGAACCACATAGTATCTATGCCCCCCTAGAGAGATCGAGAAGCTTCAGCATTTAACTGCATCGTCGTCCCGTGCAGCATTCATCAACCACTCATACTTCAGGATGTGTTTGTTGGGATCAGAACTTCCTTCATAGAGTGGTAAAGTGGGCATCTTGAATTGCCGAGGTGGTTTAGCATAAAGTATCTCATCAGTAAAAGGAGTATGACTCCAGGAGATTCCCCAGTCGTCATGAGTGAGGCCTTGACTCTCTCGAATCATCTGACGGATCATTGTGGGGATGTTTAGCATCTTTACATTTTGTGCACGCTGGGCCAAGATGTTGTCGGGTTCCACAAGGACCGGTCGTGGTTGACGGTCTGTATCTCGCCTCCTTGACTGGAAGTTCTCTGGAACATAGGGTTAGGGAGTAGTGCAAGTTAGTGATGGTTAAAATCTGACTGACTCCGGGCATCAACTCCTGGTTCAATAGAAGCGGCGGTAGCGCGGTTGTCTGTGGTGTAATGAGGAACAATACCTTCCCAGGAGGAGGGTCCAGTCTAATAGCTGGTTGACGGACCAACTTTGGATTGCCTAATGTTCAACATAGGTTGATATCCGGTAGCTTGAGTGTAACTCCCGTCTAGCCGTGGGCGCGTAGATCTGTGATTGTGTTCCAAAGAGGCTGAAATCTCCGTCAATGAACAGGAGGCCTAATTCCTTCTCGATCTCCTATTCCTTTAGCGATTTAGCTAATTAATCAATTGTGCATTTGCATGCAACTGTTGAGTGAGTTTTTGACGGCTCTGAGTCAGCTCTGCATGAGTATATGGAATTCTTCCTTGGTAACAGGGACCGACAGATATGATAGTCCGGCAACATTCTGATTGGATGGATGCAGTTGTACGGGATTCTTTCTGTCCCATCCTTCTTGATCCGTAGCTGTAGAAGTGGTCCTTGTGCTAACCACGGTGGATAGTAAAGTCCTTTCATAGATCTAATGCAAATCTGAATGGGATGGAAGAACTTTGAACTTGAGATCTGGATCTTCTTCCCAGATTTGTGCAATCCGATATCGATAGTAGATCCAAAGAGCAGGAGAAAAACTGTAATTTTTCTCAATGAAAGCACCAAAGTGTTTATACCCAAATTGGGCACAATACTCCTTGAAAGTATTTGAAGAGATAAAATAAAAAAATAAATGTAAAATGTGGATTATCTAATAAACACTTCAAGAATAGGTTAGAAAAACACGTTGAAACACAATGATTTAGAGTGGTTCGGCGTATAGCCTACGTCCACTATGAAAGTGATGGCATTATTGATGGTTTCTTGCGGATTACAACAGATTACAATGAATTACAACAGTAATTTTCAAGTACACAGTGACATTGGAGTGCAAAAATGAATTTGGCAGAGTCAGGACATAGGAAAGCTCAAACATCCCTTTTCTTTAGGTTTTGTGCTGCTATTTATAGGCGTAGGTTGCAACTATCTCACTCAGATCTCGGGAGACCTCTTCCGATATGTGGGTGGACCCATGCGATCGATCGCACGCGATTTGCACTCATTCCATGATCGATACGAACGAATTTCATATCAATCAAGATTTGACCCGATCGAGTCGAAATTTAGCATGAATATTCTTTAGGTTATGCGCAAGCTCCTATGAAAATTTAGTGTCATTTGGATTTGTAGACTGTGAGTTATGATCGATGCAAACTCGGGTTTTATGTAGGCTGCCATGTTCGAATCGATACCTTCGTATCGATAAGTTCGAATTGCTTTTAAGCACGTGCTTGCAAGTTGACGTGGCGCTAACTCCCCGAATCGATCCACTTTTTGTGCCGTGTTGACTGCCTCCTTATTCATATCCATAATTTAAGCCTTGTTCGTATCAATCTGAACGACTTCGTTCTGTTCGTATCGGTCGCCTCGCTCTAATCCTCTCGATCGGTTGCTCTGTCATATTCGTACTGATCGATTGTTCTGTTATATTCCTACCAATCAAGTGCTTGGGTTTGTTCGTATCAATGGGAAGTGTCTACTTCGTATCGATCTGTGGTTGATCGATACGAAGTATATATGATGTTTGATCGACACGAACTAGACACTTGTATTGCAGTCGATGGATACGAAATGGGCAATAGCCGATTGATTCGAAGTAGGCCTGCCTTCCGACAGATATGAAGAAGGCCATCCTCGATGGATATGAACAAGACAACTGCCGATTGATGCGAAGTGAGGTTGTTTGATGATGAACTCAAATAGATCGATATGAGTAAAGCATATTCCCCTGATGGATACGAAGTAATGCATTTTGATGGATACGAATAGATGGATGCGAATTGATGGAGACGGCCTAACTGATACAAAATGATGGATGCATTAAGATGACTTCTTTGGCTTGCATCGATCATATCTTGAGCATACAAACTTGGATTGACTTGAAATTTGGAACGTTGGCTTTCATAGCTTTGCTTATCATATCTTGTCAATTGTAGCTTGATCCAGAGTCAAAAAAATTCATCGATATCCATAATGAGCCTAGTATAACCGATCTTCGAGATGGTCTTTCCTTGGTTTCCAGTTAATCCTTTGGTATCATGGCCTTACCAAAAGACGGGATAACAGGACCAAATTGGAAAGGACCATATGCCGTTAATCAAAAGCTCAACAATAAGGCTTTCGAGTTAACAACCATCGATGGGATCACATTTCCTAGAGCTTGGAATAGTTAATTGCTCCGTCGTTATTTCATCTAAAAAAATTATTGTATGTATTTTCTATTTCTTCAGCAAATAAGCCATCCCGAAAATGCTGATGGCACTGTAAATAGGCAAATAATCTTCCATGGCTTCCTTAATAAATTTTGCTTCTTGAACCAACCAAACTGTTTTCATAATAATTATCCACAGAGTCGACGGAAACAAATTGACTCAAATCGATTCTTGCCCTCTGACAATTAGACTGCTCTGGTAGCATCGAGAGGCTAAGAAAAATCAAAACTCCTCATATTGCCTGAAGATAGGCAACATCGAGGAGCACCAAAATAAAAACTCCCCATGTTGCCCGAAGATAGGCAACATCGAGGAGCCCCAAAATGAAAATTGCTCGTGTTGCTCGAAGATAGGCAACAGCAAGGAGCCCCAAAACCAAAACTTCTCATGTTGCCCGAAGTTAGGCCACATCGAAGGGGCCCAAAATAAAAACTCCTTGTGTTGCCTAAAGATAGGATACATCGAGGAGCCCCAAAATAAAAAATCCTCATGTTACCCAAAGATAGCCAACACCAAGGAAAATCAAAACTCCTCGCGTTGCCCGAAGATAGGCAACCTCGAGGAGCACCAAAACAAAAACTCCTCGTGTTGTTCGAAGATAGGCCACATCGAGGAGCCCTAAAATAAAAACACCTCGTATTGCCTGAAGATAGGCAACATCGAGGAGCCCCAAAATAAAAAATCCTCATGCTTCCTAAAGGTAGCAGCGCTAAGGAAAATCAAAACTCCTCATATTGCCCGAAGATAGGCAGCATCGAGGAGCACCAAAGTCAAAACTCCTCGTGTTGCCCGAAGATAGGCATCATCGAGGAGCACCAAAACCAAAACTACTCATGTTGGTCGAAGATAGGCAACACTGAGGAACTCCAAAACTAAAACTCCTCGTGTTGCCTGAAGATAGGCAACATCAAAGAGCCTCAAAATAACAGTTCCTCATGTTTCCCAAAGATAGGCAACCCCGAGGAGCACCGAAATTACAACTCCCAGCGTTTCTCGAAGATAGGAGGAAAAGAAAAATCCGCCATCCGATGAGCCATGCACCAAAATTCTAACCCCTCGCATTGCCCGAAGATAGAAACACTAAGGAGCATGAAAAATCATAGACATATAGTTAGGAATAATGAGTGCAACCCGGAAAAAATTAGCCCTAGAAGGAGGGCACTCAATGATCGACAACACATACCCATGCGCAAATTGCATGTTCACCTGAAGGTCTCTAAAAAAGTATAGTCAAGTTGTAACTTAGCCAAAATTTTAAACCGTAAGTTATCAGCAACTTGAAAATGGGTTAAATTGAGCAGCCCTATGAACTGGGGGACATACACCTATACTGAGACAGAATCAAACAAATACAATAAGTTCATAGGTTCTGTCACTCCAAACGGTAACAAGTTCACCATTTTTATCAAATTTCAAAAAAAAAGTATCCTAAGGTTTTGTGAATTATCAAATAGAAACTCTCTAAGTTCTGTTAATTTCTAAGTTCCATTACTTCGAATGAAGGATTGTGGCTGTAATCACAAAACTAACAAAGTATGAAATGAAACAAACACAAGTACACAGAGATATAGAATAGACATATAAAAATACAGTCAAAAGATCATTGTATTACTTATGATTTTCTATACATAGGATCAAAATGTGGGGGTCGTACCCACACAAACAACGGCCAACAAAGAAAATGCAGAGGCTACAGTATGGACGCAAAGTGCAGACTCTGCACTTGAACAAAATGATTCGAAAAGAAACAAAAATAGGTCAAAAAAATCAGTCTTCTTGTAAGCTACTGGCCAAAACCAAGTCCTTCCCCACAGAAGCCACTCAATGCTTCTTGCCACCGCTTCCCTTTACATCTCTGGTTGGTAGGTTTTGCTTCTTTTTAGTAGAGGTGTCACTGCCAGTAATGTCAACGTGCACTTCGATGGCAATTTCCTCCTCCTCCTTCGAAAGTTTTTCAAAAGAGCTTCTCATTCCCTTGCGTTTCTCCGATTATCAGGAACTTTTTCAAGCCTTGATTGCCTCCACCTTTCCCTTCTTGACGGCAACCATCTCGTGTTGAGTATTCGACGATTGCTCTATCTGCATCCCCTGCCCCATAGCTTCTGCCATAGTTATATTACCTTCCAAAGACGCTGAAGGGTTGTCCAAGCTATGGAGCACTGCAATTTTCTCGGCCTCTGGCCCCGGTTATGAACTAGACATTGATGCGAGAACTAGAACAGGAATGGATACAATCTTAGATGATGTGAAAATAGCAGTGGGCGCAGATGCCAAGGTAGTTGGCACATCAACAGGAAGAGTGGATGGACCTATAAGATCAAAAAAGAAAGCATTAAACTCCTCTTGCTCCTGTGGCGTAAGATGTAGACTCCTAAATTCTAGAGAAGCATGAACGTTACCTGCACCAAGGGATGGATTACGAATAGAGACTTCAAACTCACCACTGTCACCTTTTTTTGAGGGCTCCACCACATGAGTAAAATACCATGTCCTGAACTCATTGGCGGGTCATGGAGCTACTCCGTTGGTTCATCCATGTCGGAAGTAGAAGGCCTGATGGGCAGGTCGGTGGCAGTCATCAAGGCAGCATCGACAACCTCCTTCTCTCGTTCGACTCAAAGAATCTCCTGGCCATCAAGTAGTGCTTTCTTGGATTCATCATCAAGATAGGAATCTCGCAACTCTTGGTCAGAATAAACGTCTCCGTTGTCGACGAAGAGAGTGTGATTTCCTCCCAAACAAAGGCAACATTGCACGGAAACTTTGGACCAAGGTAGCTGAGACTTCCTTGATGCAACAAGGAGTTGATGTAGAAATTCAAAATAGTTGAGTCCAACTTCTTCATCTTCCTCTTGAAGGCATTTTAAAGGTCCAAGTAGTCTTCTGTCACCACAGCCTTTTCAACTTCAACTTATAGTTTTCTGGGCACTAAGCTGCAAGACTTGATCCTGTAATTTAGCAATGGTCTCAGCTTGGTCGACAATCTTCTTTTTGTTCCCTTCAATAATTAAATCATGGTCGGCGATTGTTTTCCGTTGGGCTTCAATGATAGCATTACAAGAATTCACTCCTTCTTTCAATTTCGCCTCTTTTGCATGAGTCTTTTTAATTTCATCTCTCTAGATAATTTCTACCTTCTCATGCGCTCCTTTAACTCCTTCATCACGTTGGTGGTTCTCCTACTCTCCTAGAACACTATTTCCTTCTCCTTCTCCAACTGTTTAATTTTAGCATCTTGATCAGTCAACACCCTTTCAAAATCATCCTTTTCGTTTTCGAAGGCGAGGACCTCTTGGTCGTTATTTCTGTTGGAGTCTGCCATCTATTTGCAAAGTTTCTTCCATTTCTCGACCTACTCTAGGTCATTTTGGATAGCTTGGAGACGCAGCACGAAGGTGTCAGATCTTATGTTTTGATTAATGACAAGAAATTTAGTCAACATGAAGATTCATGAATCTAGGACAAAGAACTACGAAGACCGAACTCAACAAAATAAAGTATGGTTTATATATATATATATATGTGTGTGTGTGTGTGTGTGTGTGTGTGTGTGTGTGTGTGTGTATCACGTTGTTTAGAGTCAAAGTTCAGTTTTAGCTATGTTAACATTTCTCCTCAAGTAGTTGACAAACATACACATTTAAAACATTATATAAACGTAAGAAAAGTTTTATTTTAAAAAATAAAATATAATAATAATATATGAAGCAATACTAGAACTTGGTTCAATGGTAAATTCATATTTTAAAAGAAAATTCAAGTTTTCAAAAAATGCATGGAGCAACCAAATGAGCTATGATAATTTTTGTTTATCAATAGAATTCAGTCGACTGAACAATGTCATTTAGTCGACTGAACCTGTGTAAGTGCATATATTTTAAATTACTCTTGGTCGACTAAACATTCAAAGACCTGATTTTACAAAATATTCAGTCGACTAAATATGAATATTTTTGCACTATTTTTTCTCTATTCTCATTCAGTCGGTTAACTATAATATTCAGTCGACTGAATATGTTGTAACTGCCAATTTTTCGAATTTTCTGAAAAGACACCTCTCTTCAGCGAAGTGGAATCTCTTCCAAGAAGAGTTGTAACGATTTCTTTTCAACAGAATTTTTAACAAGGAGTTGCAACTCTATAATCTATATATACACATACTCAATTCAAGATTGAATTAACAATTCTAATTCTATTTTCATACTTTCTTGAATTGTGAGTTTCTTTCTTGAATATTTGAGCAATCACATATTTATTTCTCTAATTATAAAGCAATCTAATCTTCCTCATCTTCTCGTACACACAAATACACATATTTTACTTGAGGAGAAGATTATAGAAAGGGTGTATATTATTGACTTATCAGCATTATTCAAGAGCATACTCAGTCAGAAATAAATTTACCATTTGTATTGGAAGTATTATTCGGTTGCTCGGGCGGTGGAAGTCCTATTTGGTTTCTCAGGCTGTTGAAGTCCTATTCGGTTGTCTAGGTGGTAGAAGTCCTATTCGTTTGGTCAGAAGGTGTAATACCTGTTCCTCCGGGTTAAGAGAAGGTTGATAGTTAAATTCCAGAAGGAGTCTAAGACTGGACGTAGAATGGGAGTTCGAACCAGTATAAAAATCTCTGGTGTCATTTACTTTACTATTTACTTTGTATACTCATATTCCACATCAGCAGATAACTTAGTTTATATCGCACTACCACTGCATTTACATTATTTACAACTATTGGCTATTTCGATCTTAAAGCATAGTCACTTTCAGAAGGAATCCCTACGAATGGGATGAATGTCAACGGTATTGGCCTAAAGGAAGAGTATAGGCTGGCCTCCGGTAGGGGTGAGATGCACCAGGGGCAGTAGTAACAACAGAGGAAGATATAACATGTGCCGGGGGCAGAATCGCGGTAGAAGTGATAGGAAGTTCTTAGCCCACGGTAGTAGTTTCAAATTTTGCTCTGAAGCATGGAAGCGATAGTCAAATCTTGACCTCTTTGATGGCTCATCTCTTTCCTCATGAAATCTCCTTTTCTCATACCCGTCTCTCTGCAAATGAGCTCTATCTCTCTCCTCTTGGCGACAAGTTTCATCTTCGGATTCTTTCCTCCACCTGCACTCTTCTTTCATCTCCCGAACTTAGTGGCGACCGGAGGAGCGCTTTGGATACGTCGCGAATAGGTAAATTCATCAAAGTCATCATAAAAGCCTTATCCTTTCATCATACCAATAATAAGGCATACACGAATAGTTTCAGAAGCATAATGTAAGTTGAGAAAACGTACGAAGGAATGAAAGAATGAAAACAAGTATAGTTCTAATGCAATGTGTTGTGTGTTTCTAATATGGACTTAAGATGCCGTCACAAACCAAAACGAATGGCTGTTGTAGGTAGGATTAGACTAAACGGAGTTGTTGTAAGCAGGCTGAACCGACTACGATATCCTTGAATTGGAAGGCGTAGCATCGAATTTAAAGTCTCCATTCACGAGCTCTTTGAAGTCAACAAAAACGTTGTTGAAATCTTCGAGCCCAACTCCGACATCCTTACTCAAAGAATCTTGGTGTTTTCTAGTTTTGGTGGCTCTTCCTTGGCCACTGGTGTCGAAAGGAGGTGGACTCGGGAGATCGGGACTCGTTCTCAGAGTCTCATCATAGGACTCCAAGTCATCACCATCAGTTGCTGATGAAATGTAATCACGAGTAGTAGACTCATCGCTGCTGCTCTCGAACTCTCCTTCCTCTTTCCCACATGGCTTTGCCTTCTATGCACGTGAACTTGTCTTCCCTTTCCTCTGAAATTGAGCGCATTCTAACTGAACCGCTCAAACCAGTCACAGCGGCTTCTTCCTCCTCATGGGCCTCATTAAGTGATCCTCTAGACGGGCTACCTATCTCTTAACCTTCCTCAGAATCATGGGATGAAGAAGAGGATCTTGTGTGAACTCGGAATCGACTGGGAGAGGGAGCTTCAATCTGAGCAATAGATCTACCCGGAGCCAATAGTCTGTATCGGCATAGATTCTTATTGATCAGCAGAACTCTAACATTCCTCTTCTCGACATCCATAGACTTTAAAGTTTGGCAAACTTCATCGAGAGTTACATCTCTGTTACGCCTTGGTATAACTACAAAAGTAACGCAATTAATTAGAAACTCCATTACAACGCTTCGGAGCCCAACAAATAGAAAAGAGAAGCCTACCTCTATTGTCCACCGACAGTTGAACCACTTGGGGCATCTAGTGAAAAAAATACTACGTCTTGAATTGTGATAAGTTGCTTTGTAAATGGAAGATGGTCTTTAGATTCCTATGGGCCTCAATTATAATCAAAGAAGGACAATCGTATCTTCTCTTGAACGTCAGAAAATATAGCAACTCATCGAAACTTAGAGCATGGTTGAACGTCTGCATGAAAAGGAAATGCAAGCAAGTAAGGATGGCGTAACCATTCAGACGAAGTTGGAACGGGGCAATTCCTAAGTCTGAGATTGTTTCTCGCATAAAATCATTAAAGGAAGGCATGGCTCTGTTCAAACACATATATCTATGGCAAACGGTGTCCCCTAGGAGTTGCATATGAGCGAATTCGTCTTTTGCCGGTAGACGCACGTCCTTTTTAAGAATTTCATTATACATACATATATTATGAAGAACCTTGGCAGAAACCACTGACAAAGATCTTTTATATGGATTGAGCAGGACTCGAAAGTTGGGAGGCATGCGGTCCCCGATGGGCCCAACCGGAATTAATTGACCATAATGAGCTTACAAGGTAGATGATGATTCAGCTTCGGGGAGTGCCAGGCTTTACTCACTAGAGTTATGGCGTGTGGATGCCTACTTCATTCAATACAATAGAACTCGTGTCCGAAAATGGTCAGGTAAACCTATCCTAATTTCATAAGTTTCCTCTATCATACTTGAATTCCGAAGAAACTTTGACTTGTAATTGACATGTCGGACTTCAAGTGCAAATTGGAGCAAGTGCAGTATGCTGCCTATATGGGATAAACTCGGTGCTCGATGCACTACAAATGCTTCATCCCATGTAGATAGTTCACCCACAGTGGAAAAGGAGAAGAACTTCCTGTCTCAGTTCGTTTTTCATTCTTTATTCACTTCCAGTATGCTTACCCATTATAGATCAATGGTCGATAACAAATCCGTAATATTAAGCGATATAGAAAACTCTTCTCACTATAGGTGCACTGAGCATGTAATAACCAAGCAAGATTAGCCTGGGTTCTTTAAGTCGACCAATGAGATTCATATGGCGGTGTCCATGGAACTCGGCACAAGTCAATTTTGGTCCAAAGAAAGAAGATAGCAAAACCTGTCAAGCATTAGGTTGAGGCCCAAATGTCGTTCTGAGAAACAACTTGAGACCCAATTTACAATCTTCCTTCTTTATACTACAATTAGCCCGAATTTCTCACAATCAATGTCACAAGAAAAGACTGGACATCAATCATTGTACCAACAAAACAAGTAACGAATCAATCAAGCAAACCCACCTTATACTGATTTAAAGGCACAAGAAGAATCATGATCAAACTCAGCATACTGTATCATGAGTGAGCTAATGATGGGTCAGCTATAGACCAACAGCGAGCAAGGGTTTAGATTCGAATACGATGATGGATAACTAGGGTTTCGCAAGAAATACAAAAGCGTGGGTGGATGAATGACGAATGGATCCAAGCGAGGCAAGGAATCAGGTCAAGATGTTGCTTGATCACTTCAAATAGAGTCAATGGAAGGATTGATCGTGTGAAGAAGTGGAAGCTCGGGTCAAGTAAATGATATAGGATGGCTAAAGTAATATACGTAGGAAGGAAAGAAGGAAGAATATTTCAAAGTAATCGGGTTGCTAACGACTCGACCTATCAAGGGTTGTGGGCGACCCGGCCTATCTTCGAAAATGTTAGGAATTTTTTTATAGATAGGTCGCTAGCGACCCATCCCACATGGATCGCTAGCAACCAAACAAAAAAAGAAGGGGGTGGGAAAAGAAAGGAAAATTTCACTTATGATCCTCGAGCTCGATTTCTTGCACATATTAATAATTCCAAGGTGACCGAGAAGCTACAAGCAGAAAAGTGGTATATTGTGATAAGCAGAAGTCATCAGAACCAAAGAGAGATGACCAATAGTATTGAGTTAGCATACTTATAAAGCCATAATGCAATCACTTGGGAATTAACAAATGGATATCGAAAGCGATAACTTCCAGAGCATGCCTTGTTTACAAAGCAGACATACTCTAGGGGAAAATGTTATCTGGGTTTTTATCCAACAGAAACCGATAGAGAACATAACAATCTTGTGGGGCAGGATGGTTCAAGACTTAACTAGAAAAGTCAAGAAAAGTGATCAACAAGGGGTAAGTGGTACCACTAAGACAATGACTGGGATCAACAGAGCCAAGAGATTAGAGTTCCTTTAATCCAATCATCAGCTGAGTGTAAAAAGCTAGTAAATTGCCATCAAAATGTAAGAGAAATGATAAAAGGCTATGGGAACATCTCCAAGTCTAGACTCCATAAAAATCCTAAGTGCTTAGCTTATCAGTCACCCATGCCCCTCCTCAAACCATCAAACAAATTAGGTACAAAACAATATATAAAAAAGGCTGGACTTAGTCTACAAAACGAACCAAGTCTATGGGTCGCCAGAAATCCATAGGCCATGGTCACCTGCGACCCATGGTTTTGGCTCATTTTGTGAGCCAAAGCCTCCTAGGTCACATGTAATCTACCTGCGAACTGATGAAGCCAGGTCTTGACCAAAAGCTCTCCAACCTCTATAAATACCAACCCACCTACAACACAAAGAGGGTCTTCTCCAGACTGGTTGCCAAAGCTCTACTAGAATTATTATTCACTCCCTACCTCCCTCACAACAATCTCCACAGAAATATACTATGATTCTCTAGTGGATTCCAACCCTGAAGATTTAATCTAGCTAGAGAACAATCAAAGCCTTGTAATCAAACACCTATTGTAATAGCAATCAGTCTATAATAAAACTATAAAGTGGATGTAGGCTTCAATAACAGCCGAACCGCTGTAAAAATTCTATGTCTGCTTTCTTTTACTATTCTTTCTTTATATCTATGATCTGTGATACATGGCTAGTGCTTTCAAACTCTAACCAGGTTATTGGTCCATTTTTTGGGTCAATAGTCTAGAATACAAATACTTATTAATCATAGCTAAAATTGTCACATTAATTAAATTCCAGCATAAAGCCATAAAGGCTCGTATTGGAGAATGGATTTCATGTTATAACAAGGTAAGGAACTACCTTCCAAAGGTACACCTCTACATAAGATGCGTCGAGGTCCGACAAGAACATCTTGTACCCCTGCCACACAGGATTAGCATGTTACTTGCTTGTAATATCGAATATGGCACCCTTTTCATTAGTGGGCCCCGAAGCATACATGAATAGATGGTAATCAATAAAGATTTCGATTGACCATACCTTGATGGGAGTGACCCACTTTGCCTTGCTGCATGCCCGATTTTTGTCATTTCCGGGTTGATGAGGCTCAAGGCTACGTTTTACCTTTATATAGCACTTCCCTCTTGGAATGCTAATACTGCCCTCCGGAAAACAATACACTACCACCATTCATCCATACAAGTTCATTCTGGGACTGAACGAAATACTTGAGAGCTCTGTCTTCAATTCCATCATCTTCTAGATACCTTCACTTCAAAACGCTTGAGTTGGATCGAAATGATTTTTGAACAACATACTCGATTTTGGTATCTTCAAAACAACTTCTGATAATTCTCGGTAAACTCAACCCCGGTGCTTTAGGAAATAAACGGCCAAAGATAAGAGCGGAGAACACCTCCTAACCATTACTGGACAAATTTCTTATCGTTTGTCCAAGGAGAACGAAGCGAGATATGTGTGCACAGTACAGCATTATCAAAGATGACTGTGCCATATAACTCACGTGTTTATCCTAGATATTTTCAGAAGTTATGTTTTTAGATCCAAATTTGATAATCGATAATTTAACTATCAATAAACACGCATCGAAATCAAGGATTTATTTCAAAAGGGAAAACCAACATTTTTTAAGCGCCTAAGTGACTACTAGTCTCTTAGGTTAAAGTTCTCGTTAATTAAAATCACTTTATAATACTTGTTTATATAACTTTACAAAGATACACTTATACATCCATATATTTTCAATGCCTAGAAAATATCCATATACTTATCTTAACGCTATAAGTATATTGAAAAAACTGTAAAAGAATTTCACTCTATAAAATTCTAGAATCATTTATAAATCCGTTATAAATCTAAAAAAACATTTATAAAACTATTTTATAAATT
Source organism: Allium cepa (assembly GCA_030765085.1). Classification (NCBI taxonomy): domain Eukaryota; kingdom Viridiplantae; phylum Streptophyta; class Magnoliopsida; order Asparagales; family Amaryllidaceae; genus Allium; species Allium cepa. Next base: position 382,032,113 of record CM060932.1, read on the forward strand.
TCTGAAACCATTTATAATTTTTTTATAAAAGCACCTTATAAAATCCAAACTCCATTTCCAATTATAAATTCTTTGTAACATTCCCCTATTTAGAGGCTCAAAACTAACGGCTATAGATGCTGCAGTCATCCATAGTTATTAATCCTTGATGACCAAATATGGCGGCGCTAGATTCATTAATACACAAATCAAAAAAAATATGGAAAAAAATTTAACAATTCAAAAACACATTTCCACATACCATTCAAAACATTTGATGTTTAATACATAACCCAAAAATGTTATGCACGTTCAGCAAAATATAATTATTACACATACGCCAAGAGCGACATATGAAGATGCCTTCTTGGTAGATCAAAGTATATAATAAGGCTAATAAATCTACCTCTACAAACAAAATACACAGCGGAAAACATATCTCTAAATAACTATATGCCTCTGTTAGGAAATCAAATCTACGGTTTCGATGACAACAACTATACAATGGAAATCGAATATACATATATATTTATATATACATGTACTTGCTAGAACAACATCACTAGAAAGACAAGAACAAGGCTCAAAGGACACTACACGAGACTACAAGTCGATAGGAACAAAGAAGCACAAGAAAAAGAGCACAAAAACTGATATGCATAATATCAAACGTTTGGGTTCTGAAATAGTTCTCTGGAACAACAGACAGGCTGAATCAGGCGTTTAGCAATTGCACTCAGATGTCGGATCTACTACTATATTCAAAAATATATATAGTATTAGATGTCTGAAAGATATCCCAGACATCTGATTTCAAACTCGGATTTCAAATAAGAACTTCAACTGCCACAGTTGAATGGACATCACCGCTTCTCTTCGCTGTAACTCTTCATCATAAATAGAAGCAACTAAAGAACGTTCGTTAATGGATGCAACTACTCAAGATACCTATCTACAACTATATATAGCATCAAGAATCAAGAGAACGGTATCTAACTTACTTACCTTTCTCACTTATGCTTTCTGATTCTATACTCTATTCTTGATCTCTGCACTATTACAATTCTTACTTATATTCACTCTCCACATACAGAGTTTCTCATTGATAATATTCCTTAGAGATATATTGGAAGCAATTGTACTAATAGGTCAACATCCATGTTATACTAGAACACACATTTGACAAGAACAACTTATTGTAACCAAGCCTATTCCTCTGGGCGAAGCGAGAGTGTTTGATAGTAGAATTTTGAAGGGAAGCTTCGGGGCTAGATGTAGACGAGAGGTCTGAATCAGTATAAAATCCTGGTGTGCTTATTCTATATTTACTTATATTAATATTGTTTTAGTTGCATCATATATTTTGTCACATATACTTGCATATACATTACACGATCCACCCCGTAGACTTTCAATTGGCATCAGAGCAAGGTTTGATCAAAGCACAGTAACACATATTTGAATCACTTTAATATGGCAAGTATTTTTCAAGAAAGACAATCCACAGCACGTCCCCCTCTTTTAATGGTTCTAATTATGCATATTGGTCGCACGTATGAGAATTTTTATGGAAGTTAATGGATTAGAAATATTGTCAGCCACTCAAAATAAATGTGAAGAACCTGACACTACTATGAACGCATAGAATGATTCACAAAAAACCGCAGCTTATAATAATGCCAAAGTTATAAGTGCTTTATTTTGTTCATTGGATAAGAATGAATTTTCACGTGTAATGTTATGTAACACTATATATGATATTTGGCATACCTTACAAGTTACACATAAAGGCTCAAAAAAGTTAAACAAAATAAAATTACAATTTTACAAAATCAATTTCCATCATTTAAAATGAAACAAAATAAATCTATAGTAGACATGTACTCTAGATTCTAAACCATTCAACACGATTTAATGGCACTTGGTGTCTAATTCACAAATTTGACTTAATATCTAGAATACTCAATTCTTTAACTCTTGAGTGGGAAAGAAAAGTATTAGCTATCGAAGAAGCTAATGATCTCTCAACACTCTTAGTTGAAGAATTGATAGGAAATTTAATGTCTTATGAAGATAATTCGCAGATAAGAAAAGAACAAAATTTGGAGAAGAAAAACATAGCATTCCCAGCAACAAATGAAGACTCCGACTTAGACGAAGAAGAAATCGTATTTATTGCCAAAAACTACAACAAATTCAAGAAATTTAGGAAATGACCAGATTTCAGAAAGGAGGAAAATCAAGCTCTACAAATCAAACATCAATCAAATGCTATGAATGTGATTAATTTGGACATGTGAAGAAAGATTGTCCTAAGCTCAACAATGATAAAAAGAAGAACAAATTTGAAATGTTCAAAAAGTAGAAAGCTTTCAAAGTAACATGGGACGACTCGGATTCTTCATCATCCTCAGACGGTGACGACGATTGTAACGGAGAACAAGCTAACGTCTATTTTATGGCATAAACTGATGAGGTATGTCCCAAACTTGGCTATGATGAATTATTAGAACTTAGCATGGAATTAGATGATAAATTTAGACAAATTAAAATATTGAATAAAGAACACATAAACCAAAGTAAACAGACTAGAACTTGAAATAGGAATGTTAAAAGGTGAAAAAATTATTTTAGAGGAAGAACTAGAATTATATCAAAAAAAATTAAAGTAGTTTAGTTGAAAAAAAGACTATATCTAATGATTTTGAAAAAAATAGACTAGAAAAGGATAACTTGTTAAAAGAAAATATCAACTTGAAAAGTAATATAGAAACATTGAAAATTGAAAATTTAGAATTAAAAGAAAAATTAGATAAAATAACAAATAATGTTTCAAAATTTAATAAAGGAAAACAAGATTTGGAAAATTTTATCAAAACTTTAAAACCGTCATGTAATAGAAATGGAATAGAATTTAAAAATATTCCTAAACAAAAAGGAATATGTTAGGAAATATAGTTTTATCTATCGAAAGACTAGAAAATCACCCAAGTCTAATACGAATATCAAAACTATGAAAATTTGGATCCCTAAGACAAATAATAATTTGATTAGACAAAAACATATTAATAATTTTCTAGATAACGTAGTCTATAATAGAAATTATGTTCATAAAGGTACCAAACCTTCTTGGGTATGGCTATCTGCTCCTTCTAGCATCTTGGACCCTGACAAAGTATATGGGTACCAATTAAATCATTTTATATTTTGCAAGTACCCAAAATATAAAGTAAGGAGAAGTGGGTACTTGATAGTGGATGCTCCAAGCATATGACCGAAAATTCACAAATGTTATCAAATATAACATACATCGATGGTGGAATGGTAACTTTTGGAGATAACTCAAAAGGATGCGTCATTGGCATCAGAGAAGTCATCAACTTTGGTATTTCTAACTCTCCTATTATTACAAATGTTTTGTTAGTAGAAAATTTAAAACACAATCTACTTAGCATTAGTCAATTATGCGATAAAGGTTATCAAATAAATTTTGAAAAAGATAGATGTAATATTTTCAACAATAACAAACAACTTATCTTTGAGGGTTTTAGAAGAAAAAATATTTATGTCTTAAATATGAATATAAATCGAAATTCAAATTTGTGCTTAACCGCCAAACATGACGATCCATGGTCGTGGCATAAACTATTCTGTCATATTAATTTTAAATATATTAATAAATTAGTAAAATATGAGCTAGTTAGAGGTTTACCTAAAATAAATTATAAAGTAGAAAATTTATGTGACGATTGTCAAATCGAAAGCTAAAGAAATTTTAGATCTACAAATAATATTTCTACAAAACAACCATTTGAATTATTACATTTAAATTTATTTGGTCCAACTCAAGCACGATCTATAAATCACAACAAATATGTTTTCATAATAGTTGATGATTTTTCAAGATATACATGGACTTTATTTTTAAAATGTAAAGGTTTAAATTTTTTGCTAAAAGAATTAAAACTCAAATGAATTTGAAAATTAAGAATATTTAAAGTGATCATGGTGGAGAATTCGAAAATGATCTTTTTACTAATTTTTTAATAAAAGGGCATAAGTCGTAATTTTTCTTTTCCCCATACACCTCAAGAAAATGGTGCGGTAGAAAGAAAAATTCGTACATTACAAGAATGTGTATGAACACTATTAAATAGTAGTAGTTTACAGAAACATTTTCAGGCTGAAGCTTTTGCTACGGCTTGCTATGTTTTGAATCGAGTAACCATACGATCTACGACTAAACATACTTGTTTTGAAATATTTTTTGGATGAAAACCTAAAGTATCATACTTTAAAACTTTTGGATCAAAATGTTTATACTAAATACAAAAGATAATTTTGGAAAATTTGACCCAAAGACCGATGAAGGAATCTTTCTTATATATTCAGATCATAGCAAGACGTATAGAATTTTTAATAAATGTACTAACACAATTGAAGAAAGTTTACATGTTTCATTTGATGAAAATTTTCTTAACCATCATATTAATGACGATGAAGAAATAATTTCAATAACAAATATAACAAACTCTTCTAATAATGAGACAAATGCATAAAATAATACTTTAGTGTCATTTCCTAGAATTCTAAAAGATCATCCAAAAGATAATAATATCATTGGAGATCTTAACTTTAGAGTAAATAGAAATCAACTTAACCAAATAAGTCATATATCATTTGTGTCAAATTTTGAAACAAAAAATTATAAAGAAGCTTTAAATGATAATTTTTGGATAATATCTATGTAAGAAGAATTAAATCAATTTGAACGTAATGATGTTTAGGAATTAGTACCAAGACCGGAAAATCAATCAATTATTGGAACAAAATGGGTATTTAAAAACAAATCATATGAAAATGAAAATATAGTTAGAAATAAAGCAAGTTTAGTCGCTCAAGGTTATAATCAAGAAAAAGGTATCGACTACGACGATTGCTCCAGTAGCAAGACTCGAGGCCATACGTACATTACTTGCTTTTACAAGTCATCACAATTTTAATTATTTCAAATGGATGTCAAAAGTGCCTTTTTAAATGGTTTTATTGAAGAAAACGTATATGTTGAACAACCTCCATTTTTTTTCACAAAAAATATCCCAATCGTGTTTTTAAATTACAAAAAGCCTTATATGGTTTAAAGCAAGCCTCCCGTGCCTGGTATGAACGTTTTAAGAATCATATAATTGCATCTGGTTTCCAAATAGGTAAAATTGACATGACTTTATTTTTTAAACGAGAAAATAACGACATCTTAGTTGTACAAATTTACGTAGACAATATTATTTTTGCTTCAACTAACGAAAATCTTTGTACTCAATTTTCAAATATTATGAAAAACGAATTTGAAATGTCTCACATGGGAGAATTAAATTTCTTTTTAGGTTTATAAATAAAACAACTTGAAAATGGTATTTTTATTCATCAAGAAAAATATTGTAACGATCTATTACACGTTTTGAAATGGATAAAACTTCAAGCAAACCAACACCAATGAGTACTAATGTTCACTTGGAAAAAGATGATAATGGAAAAGATTTTGACGAAAAATTATATCGTGGTATGTTTGGCTCCTTAGTTTATTTGACAGCTAGTCGACTCGACATTATGATGAGCATATGTCTTTGTGTCGGAAAGAATCTTACCAAAGAGTTGTTAAATGTATCTTACGATATCTATCTAATACTAGAGATTACTGGTTTGTTTTACCCTAAGGGATCATCACTTGAACTTGTTCTATATAAGACGTGTATTTCAGTGGATGTAAAATAGATCGTAAGAGTATTAGCGGAACGTGTCACTTTATCGGACAATCATTAGTTTTATTGTTTAGCAAAAAGCAAAATTGTGTCTCCTTATCCACTTGCGAAGCCGAATATATTTCAACAGCTCTAGCAAGTGCATAAGTGTTATACATGCAACAAACTCTTAAGGATTTTGACAAAGTTATCGATAAATAACCAACATATTGCGATAATACAAGTGCAATAAATCTATCAAAAAACCCTGTAAATCACTCATAGAGTAATCACATAGATATGCGACAACATTTTTTACGCGACAATGTAGAAAAAGGAATTATTACATTAGAATATGTAAATACCGAGAATCAAATAGTGGATATCTTCACAAAACCAATAAATGGACAAACATTTGTTAAACTGCGACGCGATTTAGGAATATGTTCTCTTAATGTTCTTCTTAACTAATACTGCATTTTCATTCACTCTGTTTTTGGCTAAAAATTTTTTTATCCACAAATCAAAATTGCTAACACTAACCAACAATTTTTAACAAATTTATTTTCTAAAATTACCTATGTATAACCTTTAAAATCATGTATAAATAGCCTTTTTACAAAACAAAAGGTAAAGAATATATAGATTTCATTTTTTTTTTACACAAGAAAGTAAAAAACATGTCTTTCGACAGCTCTCATCTCTCCTTCTCAACACCAATAACGGATAGTTCAACGGATACACCTCATCGCCTTCCTACTCCTACACCAGATCAAGAACCGACATATAAGTGATCCTCCTACCACACGGGTTTCACTTCCAATAAAAGAGGTCCAAACGGTCTCTATTTGTCTCTCCTAACACCAAGAAAAAAACGATGAGATACATCATTACCAAAAGCAACAAACAGATTTACAACGAGAATTATACTTTGAACAAACGGTCACTGTGCAGTGACTAAGTTTTCTGGAGCAAGTAGCACTCAAATTTTACAATTCACGAAAGAAGGATGTACATGAACCGCTTATGATTCCTTGCAATCATTTGGATCCCTTTTCCTCTTATCGTACACCTTTGGATCCTTCACCTAGACGATTCTCTGGTTCCCCAAGAATCAATGAACGTGGAAATATATGATCTCCAGTCAAGCCATGGAGGGATGACAAGTCTGAAGATCGCAATGCTCCATCTTCATCCAAATAAATTTACATATTCTCATTATCTTTTTATCTACGTATATTTGTATTCCGTTTCATAAATAACAATATTATGTTGTACTAAAATCAATCTCTCGAAAAATAAGCAACGCCCTTTAAAATTAGACTATTTTAAGACAAACTAGCCGTTTTAGACGTCTGGACAATGCTATCAGACGTCTGACACTCTTGTATCACACAAATTTTTAACATCGTGCATATATCGGGCGTTTGATATAACCTTCCAAACATCTGAAAATACTTTCTACCTTATAAAAAACACAACGGCCTATTTCAGACGTCTAAAATTGGTTCCCAGACGTTTGAATAAAATTTCTGCCTTTTCAACATAAAAACAAGATCAATTTCAGACGTCTGATTTTACTTCCAGTTGACTAACAAAACTCTCTGCCTTTCAAAATTTACAAATTGATTTATTCCAGACTTCTGCCACCAACAACCAGACGTCTTATTATATTTACTGTCTTCAAAATAGGTTAAATCAAACGTCTGATTCACCTTCCGGACGTCTGAAATTCAATCGACACTCTTAAGTACCTTGATAACGTCTATTTTTTCACTTTTCTCCCTTACATTTCATCTCGTTTCTACTGCAAAGACGATTCCCTAATTCTCAAAGTCGCTTTCTCTTCCAAACACACTTGAATCTCATGGCTTCTAAAATGAAAAATCCTAAAATATCTAAGCACAAGCAAGACTAAGCTACTTATCCAACTCGCAAGTTTGCTCTGACGATCAAATTGAGAGATGGATGAATCGCGTACCACATTCAATCAAAAGATATGAAGACATTCAAAAGAATAAGCTTCATATAGGTCTTTTCTACAATTTTCTCAAATTTCCTATGTACGACTTAGATGAAATATGCGAAAATACGGGATTACATTGGTTGATCTCCTTCAACTCAAATAATATCCAAATAGACCAACTTGTGATATTCCTATTCTATGCTAATTTAGATAGCACAGCCATTTGGAATACCGAAAACAACGATAATTGGCTATGGTTAAGTGTTTACGACAACACTATTAGACTAACTCTAGGGATCATATGCAAAACTCTCGGATGTTCCGACACTAGAGAAGATTTATGTAATATTTCGGATATGCCTCTCAAACCGAGAGATAATATCACACATCAAATATAGGAATATGAAATGCTAAGATTTGCATCAAAATACCTACTAAGGCGAGACTTATCACTAGAATGATTATCAACACCATTATTCCTCGCCTTGGTAGTCATGAGCAAATCACAGAGTTAGAACACAAGGCTCTATATGCTATATTCAGTGGAACAAGGGTTAATTGGGCAAAATTTATATTTGACAAGCTCAAACATTATTGGACTCGGTCATGCCTATCCATCATCTACCATACATACATCATGCGTCTTCTGCAAGCTCACAATGTCCCATCATATTTATCAACATTTGAAGAGATTTCTCTGAAATATGCGTCCATAAAATTTTTCTCTCTAATGCACTTACTAGAAAATCCTTCGGATATTATATCATTTAAAGAGTGGATGCAACATCATCAAGCCGGACAAGCTAGGCCTCTAACCCAACTACAACCTGAACCATCACAAGAGGTAGAGCAACATCGCGAGAACACTCCTCCTGCACCCTTTGATTATACGTGCCAAGATGACATTTTGGAGGCTCGCACTGAGACAAATCCAAATGAGAGTATTCGAGACTTAACTCTCCAAAATCAACTCATTCTATCACGAAATCAAAAATTATTAGCTAAGCACATTGATAGTTTTGAAACAACGTTTGCTTTATGCCTAGCCATAGTTAAAGCATTGCTTTCAATAACACTATCCATTCTAAAAGAAGTTCTTCGAAGAGTTCTTGTTCTTACACCACCTTCAAAAGATTGGCCAACTCCAATGCCTTCTCCTCCTCCTTCAAAACACTCTAAACTTTTTGAGGAGGAAAAGGAACTTCTTGAACATACTCCTACATCTCCTACAAAACAACCTAGTTCTTCCAAGAATGAAGATGAAGGAGATGCTCAAGCTAAAACTTCCCCAAAAGATCCATAGATTTTTTTTAAGATTCCATCTTTTGTATAAAAATGATAAAAAATCTATGCATGTAATCAATTAATATGATTAATTAAAATTTCTTTTTGGTGTGTTATTTCTGTGTATATTCATGTAACCTTACAACGATTGATAAATATTAAATGGTAAGAACATGATGCCTACAATTAAAAATTATTAATGTTTTTTGATAATGCCAAAGGGGAGAAATAATAAACAACGCATTAAATAATGGAAAGCACATATTTAGGGGAAGATTTATAAAATTTTATATAAGTACATTGTATAGTTGTCATCATCAAAAAGGGGGAGATTGTTAGGAAATCAAATCTATAGTTTTGATGACAACAGCTATGCAATGGAAATCGAATATCCATATATATTTATACATACAGATACTTGCTAGAACAACATCACTAGAAAGACAAGAACAAGGCTCAAAGGACATACAAGAGACTACAAGTCAATACAAACAAATAAGCATAAGAAAAAGAGCATAAAAATGATATGCACAATATCAGACATCTGGATGCACAAGCCAGATATCTGAAATAGCTCTCTGGAACAACAGACGGGCTAAACCAAATGTCTGGCAACTGTACCCACGTCTGTTCTACTACTATATTCAAAAATATATATAGTATCAGACGTCTAAAACATATCCCAAACGTCTGATTTCAAGCTCAGATTTAAAATAAGAACTTCAACTGCCACATTCGAATGGACATCTCCGCTTCTCTTCACTGCAACTCTTCATCATCAATAGAAGCAACTGAAGAACGTTCGTTAAAGGATGCAACTACTCAAGATACCTATTATTCACGTTAGAATTGGTCACTAACACCCAAATCCAAATGAAAGCACTAAGTATTAGTCACAGCTCACAGATAGAGTGTATGTAGAGAGTAATAATGTGAAGACCAGTCAAAATTAAAATGAAAGCAGTAAAGAAAAATAGATATTATAGTGGTCCGACTAACTTCGGCCTACGTCCACTCTAGAAGTATCCTTTTATTGCTATAATATTCGATTACAGATACAACATAGTAGAATTCTCCTAGCCTTAGAAAATAAAAAACCAGAGAGCAGAAAGAAGATCCCTTTTTCTGAACCCCCACATGTTGTATTTATAAGCAAATCCAGGTAGTTGGGCCTCTTGAGTGGCATAGGCCCATCAAGTCCTTTGCTGAGCCTACACCTTTCATTGCAGCTTACTCCGAGTTCTGTACATGCCGACCCATGCCTTCCTAGGAGACGGCCCGAAGTAGCCCTATAACTGACTCGAAGTAGTTCATGTTAGGACTCGAAGCACATATATGTCGAACCTCCTTCCTTAAAACACCAACCTCCTGCTATGCTGACCTACTTACTATGGCTGAACCACTCACAAGCTGAACCATCCTAGCCGACCCACCTTGACCAAACCACATCGTCCTAGACTGAGCCATACTACCACATCGGTCTGTACCTTCCAAACCGAGTGACCCATCCTGTCCGAACCACAATGTCGAGCGACGTCCAATGCCGAGTGAGATCCGATGCTGAGCGACATCCAATGCCGAGCGAGGTCCGATGCTGAGCGACATCCGATGTTGAGCAGCGCAATGCCGAGCGACATCCAATGCCGAGCGAGGTCCAATGCCGAGCCACATCCAACGCATAGCGAGGTGCAATGCCGAGCGACATCCAATGCCGAGCGAGGTCTGATGCCGAGCGACATCTAATGCCAAGCGAGGTTCCATGCCGAGCGACATCCAATGCCGAGCGAGGTACAATGCCGAGAAACATCCAATGCCGAGCGAGGTTCCATGCCGAGCGACATCCATTGCTGAGCGAGGTACAATGCCGAGCGACATCCAATTCCGAGCGACGTCCAGTGCCGAACCAAATTACCTTGCCAACCCAAACCATACTGAGCCACCTCGTCAAGACCGAGCCGTGCCAACAATGCCGAGCCACAACGACGAACCTCGATACCGAGCGACTCATGACTTCCAGGCCGAACGACTTATGCCGAGCGGCATCTGTCGAAACACCTAGGCCGAGCCATGCATATTGAACCATCCCTGATTGACCGTCTATCCATCCAGCTGGCTCTAATCCAATCGTATTCCGGTATCGACAAGTGAGCAGTGGACGGTTAAATCCGCCTGTCCACGGCCTTGCAAAAAGACGGGTTAACATTTGCCCCCCAAAACATGCCTTGCTATTGGAAGGCGTGTTTTGAATAGTCTCAAGTCTGATATCCAAAGTATGTATGTTATCCACATTTATACTTCCCGATTCATAATTCAATCCATTTTATCCAAGTGTCATCACTGTATCCTTATCCGAGTCTACGACTGCTCTGAGTCGATATCCAATTCTGAATCCAGTAACCAAATCCTTATCCAAATCCATATCCATCTGTACTCGACAACCAAGTTCTAATCCATCCATATCCAATAACAAATAACCACGTCCATGACCTCTTCGGGTCGATGTCCAAATCCTTAGCTGTTCATAGCCAATATCCAAATCTGTAACCTCCCCGAGTTCTTGCCAAGCGCAATCCACACTTGATGACCTATGTTAAGTAATCTCATGATGTTCCTGGTTTAGTGTCCCTGAATGCCGAATAATGCCATGGCTTAAGTCCTAAGCCGAATCCTGGTCGCTACGGACCCTTGCCGAGCATAGTCCATACTCGACGATCTGAAATAATAACCGACAATATAGGGCGTAAGTCCAAGGTTGAATCCTGGTCTCTTCGAATCCTTGCCGAGCATAGTCCATACTTGATGACCTGAAATAATAACCGATAATATAGGGCCTAAGTCTTGGGCCGAATCTTGGTCTCTCTGGACCCTTGCCGAGCATAGTCCATACTCAACGACCTTTTAGTCAAAATCCAAAGGAAAATCTAATCAAAATTCAATCTGAAATCCAAATCCAAACAGAAAACTAGAAATCCATATCAAAAATCCAAATCAAAATCCAAATCAGAAAACGAGCAAAAAAGGAGTTCGAACCAAACTCCAAAACCAAATTAGAAAACAAAGTCAAAGGGAAAAACAGATTTCACAAACTAGGGCGTCTTGGTAAACCATCTTCTCAGAGCATGCCTGAGGGTTATCTCCGACCCCGTACATGAGTAAGTGATTTAGTCGTTTTTCCGGAGTTTGTTGCTTATTCCAAACCATCAAGATTAGTTGATGACCAACCAGCCACCATTCCTGGGCCTCATGCCCTCGTCGTTCAAGGTAGAGAGTGGCTGCTCCTATTCCACCGTTGCATTCTGAGTTCTGACATATTGTCGCAGCTGACCATTACTTACCTGCTCCTTGATTATGTCTTCAAATGTCGGCAACTGTTAGTATCATGCCCGTCTAGGTCATGAAAAAGACAGTGCCTTCTTGACGCCCTTTCACGTTCCGAGGGCTCCCTCCTTGCCAGCCTTCGATATGGAATGCGATCTCGAGTATCCAAGAATATCAGCTCCAATGTTGCGTTCAACCCGGTGTAAGTAGAGAACTTATTTTCTCCCCAATGCTTCCTTTTTCCTTTATCCTTGTCCTTACCCGAGCTTTCGCCGAGTAGTCCTCCATCTTTAATCATGTTTACTTCCTTTGACCTCATGTCCAAACATGCATACTCTTGTCGAAGAAATCTCTCAGCTTCATGAAAGAATTCCCCAAGATCCAATGGTGGGTCCCATATCAATGATACTTTGAAATCCGAATTATCTCCGATTCCTGATACCGCAGCCATCAGAACAATTGACGGATCTGGCCGGTCCACCGAAGCAACTGCTGCATTAAATCGAGTTAAGACTGTCTTGAGCGATTCATCTGCCCCCTGTTTAACTGACGTTAGCGTCATCACGTTCTTTGCCCTTTTTATGTGAACTCGAAATTGACTTAAGAACTTACCCACCAGTTCCGTCCATGTTCCAATGGATCCATCCTCCAGTTGTCTGAACCACATAGTAGCTATATCAGTCAAGTACAGGGGGAAACATCGGGCTATAACCTCCTTTGTTTCCCCCAGCACTTCCATATGCCTAGTGTACCTCATCAAGTGGTCAGTGGGATTCGTTTTCCTGTTGTGTACTTTCGGAGTGGGAAGTTTGAAATCCGGCGGATTCCTAGCTGTCTAGATGTTTTGGGTAAGTAGACTTTTGTTAACTCCCTCTGAACCTTATTAATCATACCTCCGCAAATAGTCCACCTGATAATTTCAGCCAATCCAGCATTTCCAACCAAGAGTTGCCACCTATCTATGTTTCCAAACTGCACCCCAAGTCCCCGAGGAAATTTTGGCACATATTCCTCATTACGTACTCCTGTATTCCTATCGACGTCAGGCCGCATAGCGTCATCGGGTATCCCTCCATGAAGTGGTCCAGCATTACCTGGTGGCATGCCCCCGAGTCTAGGTCCATCCAGATTATTAGTTGTTTGTCGATTGGGAGTTGCCCCCTACTGAATCACTCCTTTCACCTGCTGGTTGAGTTCCCTTAGTCCAGTTCCAAGAACTTGAGCACCTGCAGTTCCTGGTTATCCAAATTGCCTAAGAAGAGCCTGCATCATCTTCTCTTGCTATTTTATCATCTGCTCCTGCATAGAATTCATCATAACCTACATCTCATCCCGAGTTATGTAGATGGATGCATGATCCTCTCCGGTTTCGAAAGAGGCCGCTTGACTTCCTTCCTGATTGCTCCTTTCCGCTGCTTGCTTCCTTGCTGGTGGTCTAGCTATTTCTTTCTAAAATCCATGTTCCCAAGCTTCTGAATCCAAAATCCAAGCTCCAAGGTCCCCGAGTGCTAGCTTTCTCAGTGAAAGCACCAAAATGTTAGCGCCAGAATTGGTCACTAACACCCAAATTCAAATGAAAGCACCAAGACAAGTCATAGCTCACCGACAGAGTGTATGTAGAGAGTAATAATGTGAAGAACAGTCAAAATTAAAATAAAAGCAATAAAGAACAATAGATTTTATAGTGGTTCGGCTGACTCCGGCTTACGTCCACTCCAGAAGTTTTTTCCTTTTATTGCTGTAATATTCGATTACAGTTACAACACGGCAGAATTCTCCTAGCCTTAGAAAATAAAAAAACCGAAGAGCGAAAAGATGATCCCTTTTTCTAGAACTCCCACGTGTTGTATAGGCAAATCCAAGTAGTTGGGCCTCCTGAGTGGCATAGGCCCATCAAGTCCTTTGCTAATCCTACACCCTTCATTGCAACTAACTCCGAGTTTTGTATATGGCGACCTGTGCCTTCCTAGGAGATGACCCGAAGCAGCCCTACACCTGACTCGAAGTAGTTCATGCTAGGACTCAAAGCACATATATGCCGAACCTCCTTCCTTAAAACACTGACCTCCTGCAATGTCGACCTACTTACTACGGCCGAACCATTCACACATCGAACCATCCTAGCCGACCCACCTTGACCAAACCACATCGTCCTAGACCGAGCCATACTACCACATCGGTTTGTACCTTCCAGACTGAGCGACCCATCCTGTCCAAACCACAATGCCGAGCGACGTCCAATGCCGAGCGAGGTCCGATGCCGAGCGACCCGTCATATCTGAATCACAATACCGAGCGATGTCCAATGCCGAGCGAGGTCGAATGCCAAGCGACATCCAATTCGGAGCGAGGTACAATGTCGAGCGAGATCCGATGCCGAGCGAGATCCGATGCCGAGCGAGGTGCAATGGCGAGCGAAGTCCGATGTCAAGCGACATCCAATGCCGAGCGAGGTGCCATGCCAAGCGACATCTAATGCCGAGCGAGGTCCCATGCCGAGAGACATCCAATGCCGAGAGATCCCCGATGTCTAGCGACATCCAATGCCGAGCGAGGTCCAATGCCAAGCGAGGGCCAATGCCGAGCGAGGTACAATGCCGAGCGACATCCAATGCCGAGCGAGGTCCAATGTCGAGCGACATCCAATGCGAAGCGAGGTACAATGCCAAGTGACATATAATGCCGAGCGACGTCCAGTGCCGAACCACATTATCTTGCCAACCCAAATCATACTGAGCCACCTCATCAAGACCGAGCCGTGCCAACAATGCCGAGCCACAACGACAAACCTCGATGCCGAGCGACTCATGACTTCAAGGCCGAACGAATTATGTCGAGCGGCATCTGCCGAGACACCTAGGCCGAGCCATGTATATTGAACCATCCCTGATTGAACGTCTATCCATCCATCTTGTTCCAATCCAAT
Organism: Allium cepa; assembly: GCA_030765085.1. NCBI lineage: Eukaryota > Viridiplantae > Streptophyta > Magnoliopsida > Asparagales > Amaryllidaceae > Allium > Allium cepa. The sequence continues at coordinate 382,047,324 of CM060932.1, forward strand.
GTTATCCAGTATCGATAAGTGAGCAGTCGACTTGGTTAAATCCGCCTATCCACAGCCTTGCAAAAAGGCGGGTTAATACTTATCTACAACTATATATAACATCAAGAATCATGAGAACGGTACTTAACTTACTTACCTTTCTCGCTTATGCTTTCTGATCTGTACTCTATTCTTGATCTTTGCACTCTTGCTGTTCTTACTTGTATTCACTCTTCCATATACACAGTTTCTCATAGATAATATTCCTTAGAGACAAATTGGAAGAAATTGTACTAATAGGCCAACATCCGTGTTATACAAGAACACACATTTGACAAGAACAACTTAATGTAACCAAGCCTATTCCTCTGGGCGAAGCGAGGGTGTTTGATAGTAGAATACGAAAGGGGAGCTTCGCTATTGGACGTAGGACGGGAGGTCCGAAGCAGTATAAACTCCGGGCGTGCTTATTCTATATTTATTTAGATTTATATTGTTTTAGTTGCATCGTATACTTTGTCACATATACTTGCATACACATTACGCGATCCACCCCGTAGACTTTCAGCCTCCTGCATGCCTCTAGAAACTTTATTCTTCTAAGAAAAGAACTTGAAAACCCTAAACATCAAACTACTCAAAATCAATTGAGTACCCAAGAGTTTAAGGGGAAAACAAAAATTTCGAGTTGGACATAAAGCCTGGTACAAATAATAGTCTATCATCTCAAACCAAATAGATATCTAGTGAGACCACGCCGCACAACGGAATGGGTTTTCCCCTCACTAGTATCATAAAACCGTATAAAGTGCTCCTGCATCCATAATGATTAAAACATAATACTTCAGAACATTATGACAATACGCAAAACAAGCAAATCAAATCTAGATTACCCATCCCCACTCATTCTGACTATCTGTCTCAATTATAGTTTCTAGGATTATTATTAACCTATTAGTTTTCATTGGCTAACTAATAACCAGTTAAACATTTAAGGACTCCCTGTCCAGTTACATAGCTTTCATGGGCTTACTACGAACCTGACTATCTGACATCTTCATTTACACATAGTTTTTGTGAGAAATGCGGATTATGGATCTTAAGGCTAGGATAAACACTAGAAGGTGGTGAACAGTGTTTTAAGGAATTATTAAATCTTTTTGATTTTTAGTTAATTTAAACACAAATGTATGCCATATTCAGACACAGATATGATCACGGAATCAAACACAGATGCAAAAATAAAGTAAAAGCAGTAAAGGAAAGAACACCCGGATTTTATATTGGTTCGGAGTTACCCTACATCCAATCCCACACACAAGTACAAATTTCCTTTCAAAAGAAATTGTACAATTACACCCTCGATTTTTAGGCTATGAGGTACACCCTCCAGATTCACAATCCTCTGGGTAGAGATACTTGATTTCATGGGCAATAAGTTCACCCAGTTGATTTCCAAGGCTACAATCACATCTTTTCTCGCTTGATTGATTTCCAGGGCTACAATCACACCTTTTCTCATTTAATTGATTACAAAGAAGCCTATAACTCTGAATAGCACTAAAGAACTTGTTGAGATAGTGATAGAGAATCAAACCAGATATAATCTAGTTAGATTCAATGTTGATTTCGGCAAATTAATGATAGAAATATTTATAAAGAAATGTGGAAGAAGAAGAGAAATGAAAACCAGAAAATATGATTAAAAATTCGTTGAAACGGCCCCTATTTATAGAAGAACAACAGCCATGTCCATTGAAGATATATGACGAATAAACACTTCTTTTGAAATTTAAATTTTGAAATTAACTGACACTATGTCGACATGGGTATATTGAGCATGTCAACATCCCAAAGGAAATTTTACTGTTTTGTTTTTCTTTGAAAATAACTTTTATCTTGTATTAAAACTATTTTAAACTTTTATATACTTAACTATAGTTAAAATACAGAAATAAATATAAAGAATAATATTTTGATATATATAAAATTTTACTATAATTTTATATTTTAATCTAAGTATAAATATTAAAAGTTAAATATATTATTAGTAAAGATAGTTTTCAAACTAAGGATAATTTGATTTTGAAAATAAAGATTATTTTGACGCTAAAAGTATTTAAAATCAGGATAGATGTTTTTTATTCTTTTAAAAGGAAGGTTTTGAAATCATTTTGAAAACAAGATAATTTTGTAAAATCATTTGAATAAAAAGTTAGCGGATACAAAACAATGTTCCACTAGATTTTTCGTAGGTTCCATCCTACTTAGGGTTCCATCCCTTTAACGGGCTTGAAGTGGATTTCATTCCACGAATAAATTAGATTTTAAGATGCTAATGCTTTTCTAGGATTTTTAACAAAATTCCTAATTAAAAAATAAATTACTTGAAATCTTGAACTCTTGATAATCTTGATTTTCTTGATACTCATGAGTCTTCAATCTTGATATCTTGAATCTCTATACCGTACAGTCTTCATTCTTGGTACCTGCATGGTTAAATCCTGCATATACATATATTTCTAAACTATAATTTTAACATTTATATTTTATAATCCTATTCTAAGGTTATTGTCATCAAAACCATCATCTCACGGACTAACAGTTTTCATGCGCTAACTATGAACCTGTCTATCTGACATCCTCTTTTATACATAGTTTTCATGGGCTAACTATTAACCTATTAGCCCCTGCCAATATCATACAGTTTTCATGGGCTTACTAAACCTATTGGCCCTACCAGTATCTTTCCTTTATATTTGAGCATCCTATATTCTGGTCTTCCTGACCTTCTAGATGCAATCCTACTCATTAAGAGTTTATTCAATTTATATTCACTACAGGTTAACCTAACTGGTTCTCCTACCATTTTTTTTCCAAAATGCAATTATGGATCCATTATAAAAGATTATATTCATACTATAAGAAGCAATATAACCACATAGCAATACCACTCCCATGGGTTAAATTTATCAAAGATGGATTCTTCGTAAATCATTACAAAAATCCTTTAATATAGCCATGCATTTTTCCTTTAAACATAGAGTTTCAGTCCTAAAAACTTTCGATGCCTTCGAAACTTAGCTTACAACTTCATAGGATAACCTCCTTTGAAAGCTCTTAAAAAAAAAATTAGGCTCTTGCCTTATCATACTTTAAATTCACATTTCAAATATATCAAAGTATTAGCATTTAACTTTAGAAGCTTAGCTTCGAAACTAGCTGAAATTACCCTTTTTGAAAGTATAAAACTTGGTTAAAACAAGAAAATTACAACCACCTCGAAAGTATTATGTTCAAATGATGGTTTCCATTTCTATAGAGTGGTCATAATAGAAAAACGGGCTTACGGTAAGAGAGTTATGCATATTTGAAGTTTGCAAATAAAGCTGGAGAAAACTGCTACAAAATGGCTTCCACGACATTTGCAACTGCCATCGAAAGGGAGCTTTCGACGGAGTCGGAAGGTGACTAAGTCGAAAGGTACTTTCAAAAATGCTACAGAAGGGTTTAGTACTATTATATAATGATGCAGTCGAAAGGTTACTAAGTTGAAAAGTTACTAGGTTGAAAGGTGCTTCCAACAATGCTATAGAAGGGTCCAAAACTATTATAAAATGATGCAGTTGAAAGGTTACTAAGTTGAATCGTCCTTCCGAAAATGCGACAGAAGTCGAAAGGTGCTTCCGAAATGCTACAAAAGAGTCCAGAACTACAGCAGAATGATGCAGTCAAAACGTGCTTTCAACAAGGTCGAACGACAGAGTCGTAAATAACTTAAAAACTTTTATTTTGCCAATTAAAGTATATTCTTCTCACCAATTTTTATTCTTTGTCAAATTTCTTTTGGTTAATGACATACTTTAACACTTTCTTTACAGAAAAACTGCTATAGATCATATTTATTATTTCCAAACTTATTTTCAAAGTAATTAATTAAATTAATATTTTAATATAATTAGTAAGCCTTTTAGCTTAGAAAATTCATAATAAATTGACATCAATTGGGAAAAATTCCAAAAATTCATCAAAAATCTGAAGTAACATTTACTACATTATAAAAAAATTTGAAGAAAAATTCATTATTTCATTATTTTTAATAATTAAAGTCTGAAATGGATGCCTTTTTCATCTTAGGAAATTCATAAAATATTCTTATCAACTGTGAAAATTATGAAATTAATAAACCATCTCCAAAATTAAGTTTTACACAAGATATCCAAAAATCAATTTGTTTGGAGGTCGTTTACTAAAGTTTTTACTACAAAAACCGTCATTTTAATTCTATAAAAATTCCAGTAAATCATCATAAATCATTATTCCATCCAAACAATGATTACTAGATCAAACATGATCAATACAACAAGATACATTTGGTCACTATCCATAACTAAGCCAAAACAAGGAAAAGTGGGATGATTTACACCATTATTCATCTTGATTAAGTTGTTGGAGTTTGAGATTTACCTTAGCTTTCTCTCTTGGATCTTCCAAGTTTGGTGATATCCTAAGGTATTTTAATGACTGGCTATATCTTCTCTTTATGTGTATTTTGATTTATGAATTATTAGGTGAGAATAAGGGAGGGTTTAAGGGTATATGGGTGTGGCTATTCCCATATTGCCCTCCTCTTATTTTCCTAACTTATAAATTATAAACCATACTTATACATTTATTAGGTTAGCCGCAGCTAAGTTAATTGACAATTAAATATCAACTCCTTAATCAACCACATTATTCTATTTATTTTATCCAATCTAAATGTCCTGAATAATGATAGACAAAAATTAGGTGCGTTACAGGCTCCTCCACATAGAGAATTTCATCCTTGAAATTCAGTTAGGACTACAAACAAGCATAACAAACATGCAAACAAAAACAAGTATGTCTTACCACCTAATAAGTCTACGTAAAACAAATAATGAATATACCCTCAAAGCAGATCAGGATATGCATCTCGAATCATGTCCTCTGTCTCCTAAGTATAATATTTCTCATTGTCGCTCCACTGAATTTTCACCAATTTGACTGTCTTTGTCCTCAATATTTTCTCCTCTCTCGCTACCACCCGAACTGGTTGTCTAACAAAATTCAAATCAGACTCTACCACCAAGTCCTCCAACTCTATATGAGGAATAGTAGCCTTTGGATCATGCACATACTTGAAAAGATGAGATACATGAAACACGTTATGTACACTTGCTAAACTGCTCGGTAACTCTACTCTGTATGCGAGCTTTCCAATACTCTCTATGATTGGGAACAGTCCAACATACCTCGGTGTCAGTTTCCCTGACTTTCCAAATCGTACCACACCCTTCATTGGTGATACATTAATGAACTCTATCTCCAACTAATAACTCTAGATCCTTACGCCTCTTATCTGCGTAACTCTTCTACCAGGATTAAGCTTCCTTCACCCTTCCTCGAATTAACTCAAACTTTTCTGACGCCTCTCTAACCAAATCTGGACCTAAGACCAATCTGTCTCTAGTCTCCAACCAACATGTTGGTGATTTGCATGGTCTTCTATACATATCTTCAAAGGGAGCCATTCCTATACTAGCCTTGTAGCTATTATTATAGGAAAACTTAATCAAATGTAGGTGGTCCTCTCAAGATCCACCAAAGTCTAATATACAAGCTATTAACAAGTCTTCAAGTATGTTGTTGACTCTTTCTATCTGCCCATCTGTTATGGGTGATAAGTTGTACTCATCTTGAGCTTGGTATCTAATACGTCTTGTAGATTCCTCTAAAATTCGCTAGTGAATAATGCATCCCTATCGCTGACTATGCTACTAAGAATACCATGAAGTCTTACTATGTTCTTCATGAACAACTTTGCTAAAACAGGTGTCATTCTGGTCAATTTTACTGGAATGAAATGAGCACTCTTGGTCAACCTGTCCATAATAACCCATATACTCTCTTTCCTCTCCTTGGCCTTGGCAATCTATCTATAAAATCCATGGATACCGAATCTCATTTCCAAACTAGAATATCAAGAGGATGAAGTAACCCACTCAGCTTCTGATGCTCGACTTTCACTTGTTGATAGTTTACACACTGCTTAACCCACAAGCCAGCATTCCTTTTCATGCTTTCCCAATAGAAGCTCCTCTTCATATCTTGATACATCTTGGTCCCTCCAAGATGAATCCCAAACTTGGATCGATGATATTCCTCAAGAACTTCTCTTCTCAAGCTCTCCTCATCTAGAATACATAACCGTCCATTCTTTCTCAACCATCCTCTCCGGTCAAGACAAAAATCTTTCAAATCATCGACCTCAGTTCCAACCTCAAGCCTTTTGAACCGCTTAGCTAATAATGGATCCTCCTTTTCTTTTGGAAGAAGTTCTCTCGATCAATACTGGTCGAACTTCCAAACAGGACAACATGGCTGTACTCTGACAAGAACTAGCAGTCGATCTTAACTGCACACCAAAACTGGCCAAAGCTTCTAGATCTTTCCACTCTGTCAACATAGCCAACACCACATTCTAATATTTTTTGCTGAGAGCATCCGCTACTTTATTACCTTTCCTTGGGGTATACTCTATACCAAAATCATAAGCAGTCAAAAACTCCGGCCACCTCTACTGTTGCATATTCCACTCCTTCTGAGAGAATAGGCATCTCAAAGACTTATGATCGGTATACAATTCAAATCTCTCCCCTAAGAGATAATGCCTTCAAATATTCAAAACAAAAATTACCGCTGCCAACTCCAAGTTACGAGTATGGTATCTTACTTCATATGGTCTAAGCTGCCTAGATGCGTAAGCAATAACTTTTCCCTTCTACATCAATACAGCTCCTAATCTAGTCCCACATGCATCAGTGTATACTACCAACCCTTGATTAAGATCTAGAACTGCTAATGCTGGCAAATTAGTTAACAAATGCTTTAACTTGAGGAACCCTTCCTCACATTTGTTGGACCAAACAAACTCCACATCCTTCTTGGTCAACTTAGTTAAAGGTGCTGCTATCTGCGAGAAATCCTTAACGAATCTCTGATAATAGCTAGAAAGTCCAAGAAAACTTTTAATCTCGGTCACCATTTCTGGTCTCTTTCAATTATTCATGGCTTTAATCTTATCTGGATCGACTGAAAATCCCTTCTCTGAAACCACATGACCAAGAAACTTAACCTCTTTCATCTAAAAAAAGCATTTTGGAAAACTTTGCCTTCAGCTGATTCTGCCTCAGCCTCTCCAACACCACTTTAAGATGAATCTCATGCTCTCTTTCATCTTTTGAGTATACTAAAACGTCATCTATGAATACCAAAGGATATCCAAATGCTCTCTAAATACCCGATTCATCAAATCAACGAAGAAAGCGTGTGCATTTGTCAATCCAAATGGCGTCACCAACCACTCATATGAGCCAATCTAGTCTGAAATGCCGTCAAAGGAATGCTATCCTCCACCACTCTCAACTGATGGAACCCCATCACCAAATCCAATTGGGAAAATAATCTGGCTCCACTCTACTGATCAAACAAATCATCTATCCTGGGTAGAGTGTACCTATTCTTGATCGTCCTTTTTTTTAACTTACGATGGTCGGTGCATATCCTTAACGACCCATCGGGTTTCCTTACAAACACCGTGGCCGCTCCCTAAGGCGAACTGCTTGGTCTAATAAAATTTCTTCCCAAAAAATCCACTAGATTCATGTTCAATTCCTTTATCTCTGTCGTTGACATTCTACTAGCTGGTCTACTAACAGGTTTGCTCCCAGTACAAGATCTATATGAAACTCTACAGCTCATTTCGGTGGAAATTCAGTTACTGGTTTAAATACATCTACAAATTCTCTTGCTACACAAATGACTAAGCTGATCTCCCACCTTCAAGGCACTTAACAAAGCACAAACACCCTTATTGGAATTCTCTACCAAGAAAATGATTTGGTTATGACTATTTGGGTGTCTCAACGGTTATTCCCCATCTTGATGAAATATTCTAGCCTCATATTTACCCAACCAATTCATAACTAAAATGATCCTGAAATCTACAAAATCAAAAACATACAAATTGCGTGCAAACTTATGACCCAAAAATCAAGTTTTAACTGGTCACATCTCATCCCAAGAGTTACATGCTCTCCTATTGGATTTGCAACCCTTAAGGAAATAACAAGATATTTGTGTTCCATACATAACTTATCAACCAAATACTGTGATATAAATGAGTGTGATGCATTGGTATCAAAAAGTACCCTAACAGGTATATTCTGAATCAAAAGGGGTACCTTCCATCATAGTTTTCCTTTTCTATGTGGAAGTAGGTCTAGAAGAAGATGGTGGTCCAATAGCAAACACCTTCCCTTTGTCCGCCTGGACTGGCTCTGGATAATGGCTCTTATAATGTTCAACTAGGTCACAGTTGAAGCATTTCACATCCTTCTTCTCTACAGGCTTCTTTCCTTTACCAGTTCTGTACTCGTTGGCATAATGGCCTTTCTTATCACACTTATAAGACACTAAATCAGCCTTCGCCTTCTTAGCAGCATCCCCTTTTTGGGATCCTTTCTTCTTGAAGAATTTCCTTTTCTTTCCCTGAGGGCCCTGGGACTCAATTGGTTTCTCTCTAACAGATACAGCATAGCGAATGGCCATCTCCACCACTGCATGACAAGGCTCTCTAATATGAGTAATGGTCATTTTGCCTAGTTCTGGCCTCAAACCTCGAATGAATCTCTCATTCCTTCTGATATCAGTGTCAACCAATGCATAACCATATCGAGACAGCTCATCAAACTTAGCAACATACTAAATCACCAACATCTCCCCTTATACAAGATCCATGAACTTCCTCATCAATGCCGACTTGGCAACCTCGGACAAGAACCTCTACTCAAACCTTCTTCTAAAATCAGCCTATGTCAACTCTTTCTTGGAACTCCGACTGTCACACCGTTCTACCAGTGAAGCACTAATAACCCTTGCAACTGTCTAGAAGATTGCCTTCTCTTCTCTCTATCATCCAAGCCTAAATCTGTAAAGATCCTTTTACATTTCAAAATCCAGTTCCCAGCTTCAACAGCATCCTCTGTTCCAAGAAAAGGCTTCCCTCCTAGACTGGCATAATCCCTACTCAGATTGGTGTAGTTATTGCTAATTGGGGCCACATGATTGGCTCCTTCAGCATTCGTAGCATTACCTCCAGCTACCCCTACAACTTCTCCAGCTTACATCAAGTTAATGAAGAATGGGTACATCATCCCCATATCTACTAGTTGGATTCCAGCACCTACCTTGGCCTCTGCACTTGGAATAGCATTAGCCTGACGATGTTGGTTCCTCCTGGTATTAGGTCGAGCATTACCATCTATTGTAGTGCTTCCTCCACCTAGATCTCCTCTTCTGTTTCGTGCTTCCATAACTTCTTTCTCGTAAATTTGCAAATGAGCGTTAGTAAGATACAGAAGAATGGTCTAACAGAGAGGGGAACACATACTTATATATATATATATATATATATATATATATATATTAAATACAAGTACGTTACTATAGCGTTAACCCCAACCCTGGTCATATTTCAAATTCATTAAATTATGTTTCAAAATATTTTCTGTTTAACTTTCCTTGAAAGTTTCATAAACCCTTGCTTTGATACCAACTTGTAACATCCTCCTACTTGGAGGCCTAAAACTAACGGCTACAGATGTTGTAGGTATCCATAATTATTAATCCTTGACGACCAAATATGGCGGTGCTACATTAATTGATACACAGATCACAAAAATATGAAAAAAATTCAACAATTCAAAAACACATTTCCACATTCCATTCAAAATATTTGATGTTCATTACATAATCCCAAAAATGTTAACCACGTTTAGCAAAATATAATTATTACACATACGCCAAGTGCAGCATACGAAGTTGCCCTCTTGGTAGATCAGAGTATATAATAAGGCCAATAAATCTGCCTTTACAAAAAACATAGTATAAAAGATATCATATATGCCACTTGCACGCCTCCAGAAGCTTTATTCGTCTAAGAAGAGAACCTAAAAACCATAAACCTCAAACTACCCAAAATCAATTGAGTATCGAGAGTTTAAGGGGAAAACAAAAACTTGGGTCAAACATAAAGCCTAGTGTGAATAATAGTCTATCATCTCAAACCCAAAAGATATCTAGTGAGACAACGCTACATAGAGGAATGGTTTTCCCCTTACTGTATCCTAAAACCTTTATAAAACCGTAAGCTGTGTTCCTGCATCCACAATGGTTAAAATATAGTATTTCAAAACATTATAATGATATGCAAAACAAGCAAATCAAATCTCGATTACCCATCTCCATTCATTCTGACTATCTGTCTCAATTATAGTTTCTAGGATTATTATTAACCAATTAGTTTTCATAGGCTAACTAATAACCGGTTAAACATTTAAGGACTCGCTGTCCAATTACATAGTTTTCATCGGCTTACTATGAACCTGTTTATCTGAGATCATTATTTACACATAGTTTTCATGGGCTAACTATGAATCTGTTTATCTGACATCCTATTTTATACATAATTCTCAGGGCTAACTATTAACCTATTGGCCCTTGCCAATATCATACAGTTTTCATGGGCTTACTGTAAACCTATTGGCCCTTGCTAATATCTTTTCTTTATATTTTATCATTGTATATTCTGGTCTTCCTAACCTCCTGGATGCAATTCTACCCATTCAGTAGTTTATTCAATTTATATTCACCACTGGTTAACCTAACTGATTCTCCTACCATTTTTCCCTAAAATGCAGTTATGGGTCCATTATAAAGTGAATATATTCATACTAGAAGAAGCAATATAGCAACATAGAAATACCACTCTTGTGGGTTAAGTTTATCAAAGACAGATTCTTTGTCAACCATTATAAAAATTCCTTTAATATAGCCATGGGTTTTTCCTTTAAAAACAGAGTTTCGGTCATAAAACCTTTCGATACCTTCAAAACTTCGCCTTTGACTTCATAGGATAACCTCCTTCGAAAGCTCTTAAAAACATTAGGCTCCTACCTTATAATACTTTAAATTCTACCTTTCGATACCTTTCGAATATATTAAAGTATTAGCATTTAACTTTAGAAGCTTAGCTTTGAAACCAAGTTAAAGTACCCCCTTCGAAAGTATAAAACTTGGTTAAAAGAAAACAATTTTATAACCCGTTCAAAAGTATCCCTTTTGAAAGCAGAAAAACCAAGCAAACATATTCGAGGGCAAAGAAATCAACTCCTTCAAAAATATAAAAATAATTTAGCTACAACTTTTTTATAGGTGTAGAATTAAGGTCCTTAACTTATTCCGTTATATCGAAATGATGGTTTCAATTTTCATAGAGTAGTCACAATAGAAAAAAGGCTTACGATTAGAGAGTTATGCCTATTTGAAGTTTGCAAGCAAAGCTGGAGAAAACTGCTACAAAAGGACTACTGCTACATTTATAACTGTCATCGAAAGGGAGTTTTCAACGGAGTCGAAAATTGACTAAGTCGAAAGGTGCTTAAGTTCGAAAGGTGCTTCCGAAAATGCTACAGAAGGGTACAGAACAGCTGCAGAATATTGCAGTCAAAAGGTTACTAAGTCGAAAGTTACTTTCGAAAATGCTACATAATGTCCAGAACTGATGCAGAATGATGTAGTCGAAAGGTTACTAAGTCTAAAGATCCTTTCGAAAATGCTAGAGAAAAGTACAGAAAAAGAAATGAAAATGCAAAAGCATGTGAGCCGGATCCGACTCCCATCTACCCCGATTACAGGATAATTTGTCTTGGCTCAAATGCTTGGGTGTTTCTTAATGCCTACGGATGTTGGTTGTTCTTGCAATTCTACAGCAGTTTTGTTCCTCACATACTATTGCAGCTGGTTGTTCCGAACCGGTTCTTCTACCAGATCACAAAGGTGTCGGTACTCATTCGTTTTATGCCTATTCAGCTCATGGAAGATGCAAAACTTTCCAGATCTTTCCTCTCGATTAGTGAGCTCCCTCCTATGTGGCCTCCGGTAGAGGTTCTACCCCATAGTATCCAAGTATATCCTCTTTGGGTCTCAGTCAGGTCAGTGTATAAAGCGAATCTGGGCCCTCAACTTCTGTAGAATGATGTAGTCAAAATGTTACTAAGTCGAAAGGTGCTTCCAAAATGCTACAGAAGGGTCCAGAAATGCTGCAGAATAATGCAGTCGAAAGGTGCTTTCAACAAGGTCGAATGGCGGAGTCATAAATAACTTGAAAACTATTATTTTGCTAATTAAAGTATATTCTTTTCACCAACTCTTTATCGAATTTCTATTGGTTAATGACATACTTTAACACTTTCTTTGCAAAAAAACCATATCAAATTTTATTATTTCCAAAATTATTTTTAAAATAATAATTATATTAATATTTTAATATAATTACTAAGCCCCTATTCTTAGAAAATTCATAATAAATAGAAATCACTAGAAAAAAATCCCAAAAATTCACCAAAAATCTGAAATAACATTTTCTACATCATCTAAAAATTTTGAGGCAAAATTCATTATTTTATTATTTTTAAGAATTACAACGCGAAATGAATGCCTTTTTAACCTTACGAAATTCATAAAATATTCTTATTAACTCCGAAAATTATGGAATTAATAATCTACCTTCATAATTACGTTTTACACAACAAATCCAAAAATTAAGTCATTTGGAGATCGTTTATTAAAGTTTTTACTTTGATACCAATCAATTTAATTCCATAAAAATTCCAATAAATCACCATAAAATCATTATTCTATCCAAACAATGATTATTAGATCCAAACATGATCAACACAACAAATACATTTAGTTACTTTCCATGACCGAACCAAAACAAGGAAAAATGAGGTGATTTACACTATTATTCACCTTAATTAAGTTGTTGGAGTTTGAGATTTGCCTTGTCTTTATTCTTCTAGTTTTCTCTCTTGGATCTTGCAAGTTTGCTGATCTCCTAAGGTGTTGTAATGACAGTCTATATCTTTTTTTATGTGTATTTTGATTTATGAAATGGTAAGCGAGAATAAGGGAGGGTTTAAGGGTATATGGATATGGTTGTACTTATATTGCCCTCCTTTTATTTTCCTAACTTGTAAATTATAAACCATACTTATACATCCATTAGTTTAGCCACGACCAAGTTAATAGACAGTTAAATCTCAAATCCTTAATCAACCACATTATTCTATTTAATTTATCCAATTAATGTCCTGAATAATGTTAAACAAAAACTAGGGGTGTTACATTCCTTTATAAATTTCAAAACATTTATAAATTCTTTATAAATCCATAAATTATTTATAAAACTCTTCTTATTAGTTTGAAAACCCATTTGTAAAATTCTTTTATAAATATCTAAATTATTTATAACATCTTTTCATCTTGTAAACAACCTCCTTTAAGTCTCTAAATCCATTTAATCCAACTCCATAGCATAGAATTTGCTGATACAATCGCAACACAACTTGTCGCGTTTGATTTGGATCTCGTATGAATAAGTTATGAATTAATGAATTTTTTAAATAATTAATTTGTAATGAACTTAATTAAATTTAAAACTAAATTTTTTTACCTTCCCTCCCTCTTGCCTGTGCACATTTCCAGGCTCGCATTTACTTTTTTTCCTTTGACCGTGACTTAACCCTCGTTCGTCGCCTCGTCGATCACACACGACCAAAGCCGCAGCCTGCCCCACCTCACCATGCCTTCACGACCCCACAGCGCCGCCCCCAAAACCATGTCAATCACCAAAAAAACAAGCTCGAACTTCTACCTTTGATCGCCGATCCACGGTGCCTTACGACAAATCACGATGATCTGATTATAGGGATGGGTTCGTGGTAACGTGAGTGACAATTTTCAGCTGAACATTTAATCGAAAATGTGTGGATTAGCCAGAGAATTCATGATCATTGGATGGGTTTGATTTCCATGGCGGCCAAGGGTTTTAGAAATTAGGGCTTGCAAATGGAAAAGGCTAACATCCTTATATAGAAATTTTTTAAAGCACTGCTTATTCCTTAAATTTCTGAACTCCAAAGGAGGCATGCCACCTAGCGTTCTATATGTAAACTCCTATTCTGAACGCGATGGAACAAGTCTCGAGGCCTAGCTCGATCATATACAGAAGATAATTTTTCAAGCATAATTCTATTATATAAATTCCTAAAATTAACTTCTGTGCATTTTAGTCTTGCACACTCAAATGATATGTCCAATCGTCGCGAAATTTGAAAGCATATAATAATCCACTATTGCCGATCCAACGAAACTGATTTCGATGAAATCCAAGATAGCGCCCTGGAAGGCTATTTTACACGTAATTAAAACTAATTATTATAAAGACCAAATTAGTCACTTTTAAATCTAAATTAAAAGTTTGTTATCTTCATTCTTAATCTAATAGATTTTAAATCAACTTTCAAAATAATTTTTATTCCCACTAAATTCAGGGCTTAAGAATTTAAACAATTCCAGTTATTAAAATAACTTTTATGTTTAAAATTTTAAACTGTTTAACTTATAAAATTAACTTTTCAATATCTAAAATCGATTAAATATTCCAAATTCTAATGACTGAAATTTTGGGTTGTTACAACACATTATGTTGAGTATATAATAGAAAAAAACCTTCTTTTATATAAAATGATATTTTATTATAGAGTCAATAATTTACAATAAATTATAGAATTGCCCAAAGGGCATACCCCAGGCTCTATCAGTCTTCTACTTACACTTGGGGCAAGTTATGGAATCTCAATCCTATCCCTTCCAATATTGGCTTCATGCTTCAAATACATAAAAAAAAAAGATATTGTAGACAATTAAACATGTATGATAATTTCTATTGCCAATGCACAAGGAATCAATCTTACATTTTCCATATTAAACATTTTAATAAGGTTTCTTTGCATATCGTTTGGGCCATTCCCAATATATTTTTTAAACTTATTATACAAGATATAATTATAAATCCAATATCGAGTATTAAATAGTCAAACTTGAACTGCTTTTAACGTAAGTACAGCATTAACTATCGGTGATATGTTGTTTATCTTTTAGAAATATTGTAGTACCTTTATATTTCTTTCTTATGTGCATGCTTCCTCTGCATTTTTATTGAAAATCAAACTATTTGATATTTCGATCAAAATACTTGTTAAATTTGATGCTTGCCTAATGAAACTTTCGCATCAGTTCTTGGATCATATTTAAAACCCATCAACTCGATATCGCTCCTACTGACGTCGAAACACTTTGGTTGTTATATGCGAACAATTTATAGAATTTTCCATTTCTACATATATGTACCAAAATTTCAAAATCTTATGTGCGATAATTTTCTATGTAAAATATGAATTAACTTAAGCATATCTAATGATAAATCTGGTATGCTAATTTTGACAGTTGAATTTATGATGTTATTCTTATCAACATTGCTCACACTCCAACTACATTAGTCTTCTTCTCAAAGATAAATATGCGGTCGATGGATCATATCCCTTCGGGTACAATTATCAAAGTCATATTTTGATAATGTACATATAATACATTTCAGATTTGTGCATCATATCATACGACAGAGTCAATACTCTAATGGAATAATTGACGAGTGAGGAATATCTATTTTGGTATTGATAAGAAAATCATAGTTTCTCTTCAATGTGCGAGAATACTTGTTATACACTCTAGTGTTTTATTTTAAATTAGGTTTGGTCAGTTTCAATTTAACCCCCATAATAATTTTCATCTTAGGATCATATCCAAGTCCATTTCACTACAAATAGTTTCTAAAAGAAATTCGTTCGCTATGAAGTTGTTATTCCTCGAAACAACTGTTTTTTCTCAATGTAATGAAATAGGTACTCAGAAACACTTTATCAATTGCCTTATATAGAAACTAATTTGGATAATTATGTTCAGAACATAAATTGGTCATCCAATAATGATCGTTCCCAAACTCCTTTTGGAGTGATCCATACAAGATACCTCATGAACAATTATTACATGTAATCTTTCGACTTGTACAATTAGTCAACTCCTTGGCCTAATATATGTTAGAGTTTCTTATAAACCCTTATCTTTAAAGATTTCATAAACTACGCATTAGATGAAATTAGTTTTAATCTTATGTACTACTCTTGGTTACACGATCTTATAGAATAAAGTTAACTCAACTTCACTCATCCTTAACTATGCCTTGTTTAACAAAGTTCGATTACTCCTTATCGATACATCATTATGTATCATACGGAGATGTGACTTTTGAGATTGAATCTTTATTCATGTTTAGGTACATTTGGAACTCCTTCCAATACACTCACCAATTCGATCAGATCAAATCAATTTATTTTCTACTCAACTTAATTTCATTTACATCCATTTTTTATTCTATGAACTTATCATAGACATGCTATACGTTCATCAAATACACATGTTCATGTTTGTGATAATTCATCGGTGAAATCAACAAAGTATGTGGAACCATTTTGGTATTATTAGTCTTATAGTTGCATTAATCTATATGTATCAATCCAAAAATTTATCAACTCTTATGTTTAATGAATGGATTTTTTGCCCACAATTGTTTGAGATGCAATTACATAAGGACCATATGATTCATATTTATATTATTAAAGAATTACTTCTCAAAACTGTGATTTATTCTATAATTCCCAAATAATTACAAATAATTTCATATATTTTATATCTAATGCATCACTTTGTTAAAAGAACAAATATAACTTATATATCTTTATTTTAAAATAAATATTAATCATGTTCATTATGAAATAAAAGTAATCAATATTGAAAAACGGTTATTATTTCATAAATAATGTTTGGTATGTTTTACGAAAACAATTTTCGCAACTTAATGCGACTAAAAAATGCTATATGGTAGGCTTCCGCTATTTCCACCTTTAGTATAATAGCATACGAAATGCAAAGCTCCAATCCACCATTTAATATAGGCTATTTGTTTCGTCTAATATAATCAGTATACAGTTTACCATTTTTAGATTAAATATCCTAAAATCTAAGAAATAAATCTCATAGAAAATAAATTTTCTATTTGAAAATACATTTTGGAATATAAATCATAATTATTATTCCAATGTTGGTTATCTATTATTATTTTACAATTCTCGTTTCTAATGTTTCTTTATGAAGCAAATGTGACCATTCACTCTCTTTATGCCAACCGTGCCTAAGGTTACATCTACTCTTCTACATTCGATTTCTTTCTAAACGGTCAGATCATTCAAAGAAAAATCTTACCACAATATCAAAACGAACTCTTTACAAAAGTGTATTTGATCCTCCTTATCTTTTAATGATATCAAATAAGTTGAATCTTACAAAAACTGATCAAATTAACATTTCAATGATCGAATTCTTAAATTTTGGTCTAGTGTAGATTTAATATAACAAGGTCATGATTATAATAAATCATATTGGATACATGCTCTCATACATGGTTTACTTGCTTATCTTGATTGAAATAATTTCATCGAGGTTTCACACATTACGAGTGGTGACTATTCACCATTTAGCATTTATATGTGATTGGACCAAATATTCATATCCTTGTACTGTTTGTAGAGATCGAAACTCATTGAAGACAATACACAGTCTCGAGCAAGTTAACACATAAGTAACCAAGCTTCGAATGTATTTCATAGTTGTATAATTAGGCGATTGTATGGGTCAACATGCAAAAATTTATTAGTAAGTACATTTATATTTCTATTTATCAATATTAATTTGGTTCATTTGTATATTTTAATCGAGAAATAATTTATCAATTATATTTAATGCAAAAATTTATCGATATAAATTAGTTTAACTATATATGGCAAATGTTTTACAATATTAGAAAAGTTAAATGTCATCATTTCATTTTTATAATAAGGTTCCTACCTTTATGTTTCTTAAAACCCTAAGAGAAACATAGAAATCTTTTGACTTCTCTGGTGGGAGTTAGGACCCATATTTCTTGGGATTTTAACCTTGAGGAAAGCTCAACAATTCAAAGGTCTGCATACCCTTATATGTTGTATCACATACAACTCCTAACCTTATGGTCCTTGTCCAAATCTCATCTTTACCTTGAGAAAAGCTCAGTTAATAAAGAGAGATTATTCACTCAAACTTACTGTTTTATGATGGCCTAAGTATAATGTCCATACCAGGAGGAAAGTTCAATAAATATGTGCATGTAACTTACCATCGTCTATTCTATATATTAATAGTACTACATGTAACATTCTTGCTTGAGGAAAGCTCAACAGCTAAGGAGTATGCAAGTAATCTATTAATATATAAATGGCGGAGCACAACAATTATACTAAAGATTCATAATCTTTAATACATCTTATTAAGTATATCGACTTATGGAATAATGTATTTCTGATGAAATACCATAGTCAAGTATTAAACACATCTAAAATCGTGGTATATGTACTATACGTATGTATTTGTTTCATAAGTCTAATTAGGTTTATTGTTGTTCCCTCTTTTATTATACATTCATATTATATAAGCTTAATTCTTGTATAGCATTTTATAACTCACTTAACTTATATGATAATCTTATACTAATTTTATTAATTGTATCTTATACAATTATTTAACATTTTAGTTAACTTTATTTTATTCATTTTAAACGTTCTAAATTGAATATGTGCAATATAACATTTATAATTATACACAATATCTAACACATGTGTATTATTATATTATTTATTAACATTTGATTAAATAATATAATCAAACAATTTTAATTAATTATTATTAATTTAGAAAATTATATATATATATATATATTACCTTCACATTTTAAGATAATGTTGCTATTATCTTTCTTTTAGGTTTAAGTGGCTTCAGAATGAATCTGGACGTCAGGATGTAGACAAAACAGCTCACAAACATAGAAGCATGCTTAAAAGAATGATAGAAATGGTCTCAAGAAATTAGAGAAAGACTGGAGCTAAGGGGAGAGCTTGCTACAAACCTATTTTCTTAGTATTGACCACTTTTTTTGTCCTTATGGGTCTGTGGAGCTATGGCTCATGGAACTAAGACATGAGAGATCATCTTGAAGTTGGTTTTTCAAGGTATAGGTGGACAACTATAAAGAAGTTTTAAAGGAAATCAGATAAGTCCAAGTGATATCAGAACCTCTTGGAATCAACGTGATTTCTATGAAAAAGTATTCGAAGTATAGTGAATTGAATATAGAAGACCAAATGAGGGAAGACGGGGTGATTGCCCTCCAAAAAATCAGGTCGGCACCAAGCTGTTTTTGCGGCTCTAAGACTCCGTCTTTCCCTCCTGCTTTTTAGATTTGAAGTAAGACTTAGTATGTTAAGATATGGTGATTCTTCTAGTATGTTATGATCTAGTGATTCTTCTAGATGATTTCCCTATAATTACAGCATCTATAACATTTGACAAAGGACTTTTTTTGGCCCTTGGTTTTCTTCTTCTTCTATCTTTCCTCAAACAAATTCACTAAGGAAGCTACTCTTGGTTGTTCTAAGTTGTTAGAACTTAGCAAAACTTTGTAGTATTGACCAAGAATCTATAATAAATAACAATACAGTGGACATACGCCATAGATCTGCTGAACCATTATAAAATTCTGGTTTACTAATTCTTTTCTGCTAGATCTCTTTTATTTCAGTTTACTTTGGGCATTGTGCCATTTTTAGGTTCAACAATTACATATATTTATATATGTTTTATTTGATTTAATTAAATTTTAATTAATTAATTATTTAAATAATCTAATTAACTAATAATAATTTCAAAATTAATTATTTTATTTTTGAGACAATTTTGAAAATCATTTTATAACATTTATAACATTTATTTAAAATTTAACCCTTTTAATTTGAAAAATTATTTTAACTTATTTTAAATTTAACCTTTTATATTTAAAATTTTATTTTAATTTCAAAACATATGTTGATAATTAGCCTAAGGCCCAAACACATTTAGGCCTTTATATTGAGAATAACCTTTGGGTTTATCTCATCCTTTCAGGCTAAGCTTATAGCCAAGTAGGGAAGAGTACTTGCTCATTCAAACTCAACCTTAAACACTACTTTTTTAGACACTCTACTATATGGGAAGGATTTGATAAGTTAGCCTAAATATGGGTAATTTAGATCGCACAAGTTTTGGACCATTGTTTGAACCGAGCCAGGACGCAACAGGTTAAGTAGATAAATTTCAAAAAAATTGTTCTATTTGGATCTTACTGGGCCTATGAAGCCAAAATTTATTTATATATAATCTAAATTATTTTTGAATAAAATAATTATTTTATATAGTTCATTAATAAAATGAATTTATTTAATGTTGTATAGTGTATATATAATGTGTACTTATGTATCAAATACACATGCATGTATATGTGCATGTGCAGCATGTACAATATGCAAGGTCTAACACGGCCGTATCTAACTACTAGGATTTACACTGCAATAAACATGTTGCCCCACCGCAATAAACACCGCAATATACATATTTGTTGTCAATATGTATGCATATATAATTAAAAAATTATTTATATTTGAAATACACACATACATATATATATTTACGTGTATATGTAAAAGTACATATATGTTTACGGAAATTGATATTCATAATAGTGTGAATACCGATTTAAATCCAATTCAAAATTTGAATTTCAAATTTTAAATCCATATCAAGATTAGAAAATATATATTAAATTAAAACTCAAAATTCAATTTTGTAAATGATTTATATAAATATAAATAAATGTAAATATTTACGGAAATAAAAATATTTTCTTTCCAAAAGCCTATTTATACATTTATGTGTGTGTATATATATATTGATAAATATCTAAAAATCATTTTCAATTAAAATATTGTATAACTAATAGATATATAATATTTTTATTCATTTCAGCTAATATTATAGTTTGACAAGATCTATTTATTTTTTCAATACAACTATTAGGATTTTTATATAAATAAATATATCTTACAAAAAAAAGTCATTTAGATTCCATACAAAAATTTCCTTTCATTTTAATAATTTTTTATATTGTCTAAAATTATATACATTTATATAATTTTGTGTACATAGATTTATAAATTATTTAAACAACATTCAGTATTTTTGATATTAATATATATATATATATATATATATATATATATATATATGAACACATACACTTTTGGATATATTGAAATAAATATATATATATATATATATATATGAGAAAAATTCGGAAAATAATGTGTTTAACTGTAATAAAATAACATATAAACATTTGTGTAAGATTATCTAGTTTTGAATAAAATCTTAGATTTAAAACATTATATGTAATCATTTTAAATTTAGAAAAAATATTTTTTTTGTTTTAGGCCATGAATGATACACATATATACATGCATACTATGTTTATATATAATTATTTATTTATAAGCATATTTACACAAATACAAATTCTAGGTAGATAACATATCGATATATGGATTTGTGATAAATCTAACTACGTACGATGACATGATAAAATAAAATATAAATATGCAAATAAAGGATATTACCTCTGCTATATCCTCGAATGACACCTCGAATCCTTAATCGATCGACTCTGTTTGAATCTGGATTCAAATCCTTTCAGAAAGAGCTATCGAATGAAAGATCTACATACCGTTGTTGAATATGATTTTAATGCTTAAATTAATGAAGATAAGAGGGCTACCATTTTCGGCCACATAAAGATGGGGCAGATGCTAAAAGAGAGATAGTCCCAATAGAGAGGTTTAGGGTCTTCAAAAAAAGAATGAGAAGAGAGGAGCCATCCAAATCCACTATTTCATCTTGCTATTTCTAACCCTTTTGAATCAAATTCAACTCCCATTTTCCTTACATCTATAGCCATCCATTCCAAAGCCCTCTGAGGCATTCATATCATTCTAAACCTGGTCATGTTAAACTAAATTTGAATCTAATTTAAACGTACATCGATATCGTATATCGGTACATATGTGTACAACTTTTATAAATGCACTATTTTTAATGTCGATCAACACAAACAAATAAAATTTTATAATCAATGTTTCATGCATATTAATTAATTTAACTAATTTATAACAATTATAATTTAATTAAATATGATGGTGGTCGGAGTGTTCAACATTTTGATTGTGTGAATCTTGGGTGTCAATATGGTCAACGATTATATTGAGCAATTCGAATAGTTCACACGTCACCTTAGTCAGTGATGTGACATTATGGTCAAATTTATCGCTTACATAGCTTTGGTAAAATCCAATTTTACCTATTTCAAGCATTATCGGATAGTGAGTATTATTTATATCAATTCACTTTATCAAAGCTATATCACATTAGAAATTACAGAATTTGGTAATGATCAAAATTTCAATATCGTCCACATTCAACTTTATAGTCCAAATACAAAGTCCTTGGTCCAATAATAACGATAATTATTAACTGAACTACTCTGGCTAGAGACTTTAACTTTAAGTTGACTTCAGCTGATCGTGTAACTAACCCCATATAATTAAGGAGATGGATTCCCTGTTGGATAGTGTTTCACTTTCTATACTTCCACTCGACCCAATTATAGTCATTCGATGGACGATGTTCCACAATCTGACTATAATCAAAGCAGATTTTCCATATTAAAGCTCGAGCTATTCTTAATTTGATAGAATTGTGTAATATTGTCACATCGATATTTTCTGTTTGAACTTAGTTATATTAACCAGCAGAAAACTATCAAATGATTCATTCCATAGGTATGCATTAATTATCAGTACGTAACCCCTTAGTGTCCTTAACAGCCATGAGTAATACATTTCCTATCATTTGGAGAGTGTTACATACTCTAGTTTCAATGGATGTATCGATATCAAGTCTAAATACATCTTGACTATAAAAATTTAAAACAGTATATTTATTTTCATTGTGATGAATTGCTCATGACTACAACACATTGTAACTAATATCACAAAACATATCATTTATAGAATTTCTACTAGTTTTACTTAAATTAGTTAAATAATTAATATAATACATTAAATCATGCATGTGATAGAAAGAAAAACATCATTTAATTTGAACGAGATTTTACTATAGAACTAATAATTTGCAGTAAATTATAAACCCCTAAGGGCATACCCTTACTCTACCCGCTTGCATATTTGAATCCCTCATACTTAGCTAGATCTGCCTTGTTACCTGCTTTTTGGACAGTCATTTCATGACTCCTTATTAGACCCGGCTATTGTTCCTTACAATAACAAGAAATTATATAAGGTCAGAGATTGGTTCTTGGCTGGGAAAACTACTAAAGAACCATCTCTTGTCAAATCCGTGATTCAGTTGATGATCTTGGACTTGGAATCTGACTGTCTTGCTCATGGAAGGTTTGATTATCTATAGTATAAGATGTGAACAACATAGATTTGTATCACAAAATGGTATAGTATATGATATGATATAAGAACGTGATCAAAAACGCTAATCAATCATATAAAGATTTTATAATGGTTCGGTCATCGATGAGTTCTACATCCACCTTATATTATTGATGGTTTCACTATGCTTGGGCCATTTATATTACAATATCTTCAACTATAATGAAGAACAACTAAGTTTCATGTTTATTAGAGTTTCTGCAATATCTAAGTTGATTCATTATTAGTTATAGATGGTTTGGTATGTTGGTGTAATAGTGTGGCCTATAAGCTCCAATTTAAGCTTTAAATATCTCTAAATCCATTAGAAGTAAAACATATGAAGATCCATGGATCAGATAGAGAATTGGTCTAAACTAATCGATTCACTTGGTTTTGGAGCGTTTGGACAAAAAGGTGTAGTGGCTCGACAAGTGAAGTGACAGTTCAGTGAAGCTAAGAGAAGATGTTAGGAAGTGGAGAAAAGACAAGGCCAACCAAGGATTCAAGTAGAGGCTCATCTACCAAAGGGAGGTTAGATTGGCTAGACCCACATTAAATTGAACCTAGTTTATGGGTCGACAAGTTGGGTGAGCGCCTAGCTTACCCATCAATCCAGGCTACTTTGAATTGTTCTTTCATCAATTCTGACCCCTATATCTCATTTTTTTTAACTCTGATTAACCTATGATTTTTTGCAATTCTCTTCACCCCTTCCTATGCAACTTTTCCAATAGCCTCCTTGATCATTAACATCTTTATCATTTAGTAATCATTTGATCTTCAAGTAGGATCAGCTGTCTCAATGACTCTTCGACTTACCTAGCATCTCTTTATAAAATGATATTTCATTAATTCGGATTCAATGATCCGTTGCACCCTAAATTTTATTAACTATCATTGGTTAGAGTTTTGTGACATTTTGATCATCTAGGTTCCTTCAAGGTTGTTCTCCTATTTGATCAATAACTCAGCTATCTCTTGTTGTAGTCATAACTTCTTCCTACAAAGTAAAATTTTGATGAAATTTTTGAACGAGGGGTTTATTCAGTGTAAGAATCATTCCACGACACTCGAATGTTCAATTCTTAAGTGTAGCATATTTGCCTATAACATGTACATAGTTGGACTAACGATATCACATTTAAAATTTGTATTTCAAATAAAATAAAATATTTTTAATATATTTAACATTTACATATTAATTTAAATTGAGAATAAAATCATTTCTTCTAATACCCAAATAAAATATTGAATGATTTGTGTGTTAAAATATTTATTTACAATAGCATAAATGAACTTTCATAAGTTTAATTAAAAATTTTACCTTTTAAAATCTACCATTTTAACCCGCAAGATTGTCAGCCTAATCCAAAAGCTAGGAGCAACCATATCTGTTTCAACTGTTTTTCAATATTGTGTTTTTAAATCTGGATCAGGTGCATCAGGCAACAAGGTAAATAGGAAAATTTCAAAAAATTCCATTTTAATTCATTTTGCACTAGAACTTTTATGGTGTTATCATTAAAATTGTCGATAACACTAAATGGTATTTGATGTTTTATTGAAAAATTATTTGAATTTTATTTTTATTTGATTATTATTATAAAAAATGTTATTATTTGTTCAACACATTTAAAAGACAATTCATCGTCAAATTAAATGATATTACTTAAGTACTAAATATTTTTCCTCGATAATGACACACACACATATTTTTTTTAGTGTTCGAATAATAGTAATTAATAAAATACTGTTAACACAAATTGAATTTTTTTTTTTAAATTCACTGTTTATTAGATTACTGTTATAAATTTAAATGATTATTATTTATGTTAATTAAAATACCAAACATTTGAATCAAATTAGTACAGTCTTAATATATATTAATATTGATTAATAGTGTTAATTTGTA
This sequence comes from Allium cepa, assembly GCA_030765085.1. Classification (NCBI taxonomy): domain Eukaryota; kingdom Viridiplantae; phylum Streptophyta; class Magnoliopsida; order Asparagales; family Amaryllidaceae; genus Allium; species Allium cepa. Next base: position 382,072,716 of record CM060932.1, read on the forward strand.
ATAGCCTAGTAATAAATTTATCTATATAATGTATCAAAATTAACACCAGAACCAGATCTCCATGACAATATAACACTACAAGAAAATATTGATTTTGCAACCGAAAAATCCATCGTAAATCCGTCGATAAACCTACATTAGCTATGGATTTGCGACAGATATATATGGTCGGTAAATTTCAAATCGGTAATTTGTCACTTTTGCGAGGGAAATTAGCATGAATTCATCGGCACTTTTCTACAGTTTGGCTATATATGAAAATTCAACTTAAAAATATTTTAGCTACCAACGAATATACATATTTTTCAAATTCATTTTAAACAACATGTTGTCAGTAAACCCTAGCTAAATAGGTGATTAGCGACAAATATTGTTTAGTTGTATACTTTAGTCTTAGATATAAATCGATAATTTCGCTGTTAATAGCGACGGATCAATGACATTTTATTGGAGCTTTGTTCAAAAATTCTGCTACTATTCTCTTTCTATTCCGTCAATAAATATTGCCTTTTATTTTCTTTATATAAAATGAATAGAATAAACAAAAAAGAAAATGTAATTATAAATAATAAAACTATTCAACTAGTGCCAGTATCTCATGCAAAAAGAAACACATCCTCATTCATAATTAATGCCCATACAAAAACCATATAATATCTCATTTACAATAAAATGTGTAGCTACCATAGTAGAAGTGCTTACGAAGATGCAGACGACAAACGGCCTTCGTAATCAAATTAATCGTGCCTCTGAAACATTGTCAACTTTTGCCACTTGTGTCTGAAAATTCTCTCTATCTTCCCTTTGATGCTTTGCAAAGCCTTGCTTGCTTTTCCTCGAGTCTTTGGCTCTTAGCCACCGAACCTACCTCGGCATATCCATGCGTCGGTAATGCACTTAGGATTTAAACCAGAAAAGTCTCTTCTTGACTTTAAACCTGTAAACCATACATTTATGGCATGAACAATGATATAAATAGTTGGCATTTACTTTAAAGAAAATACTCAGATATTAGCAAAAACAATCATAGGCAGTAAATAGCTATGCCACGCTGTGCAGTTAATGCGCTCGGTAGGTTCAAAGCGGTGGAGGTGCAAAAAATCATAGCGGGGATACAGCGAGGATATAGCGGGATATAGCGGATGGCTCGAAAACAGCATATAAAACTCGTACTTAATATTTTTACAAATATATAAATGGTAATTAAATGAAAAATTATCATTCGATTGAATTATAAATAATACACAAATAATTTTAAATAAAACATGTGCAAATATACTTTAAATAAATGAAAAACTGTAATATAACATAATTGAATTTGGTAGAATATTAGAGTATTTTCATTTCTGAAAATATATTAAAAATTAAATCAAACAAATTAGTTTCACAATTTTATAATGTACAAATGCAATTTTTCAATTAATTTTATTAAAAAGATATAGCGGGAATAGCGGAATATAGCGGAAATAACGGGATACAGCGCAAATAGCGGGGATTAAAGCGGAAATGCTATATTCTGGGGCTATATGGAAAAATCGTAGCGGTAGAAATCCGCTATGAGATATAGCGGGGTTGTAGCGGGGAAATAACAGGGCATTAACTACACAAATGCCACGTAACTAAATATAAGAAAGAAAGATACACGCATGCAATACTATAAAATAGTGTGTGTGAACATTGACCTGTTAGTTGTAATTAAATGGAATAAACTCTAATCAGTTGTGTAAGATATGTAGTATACAGGAAGAGTGCCTGGCTAAATGTTTTTGTAAGCCTTTTTTTTAGTACAGAGAATGCTTATTTTTTTGCAAGCTATGAGTGATGGCTTTTATCAGCCAATCATCCCCTAAGGCAGACAAACATATGTGAAAATAGGCAACTGGAAGTTTGTATAACAGTGTAGAAATCATATTATAACCATTTAATTCATAGTTTAAAATTCTATTTCACTAAAGCCAAAACAACTACAAAAACATAATATCTCTTTAAGATATTACAAAAATGCACTGTCCTAAACAGATATAATATATGTCATGTCATATTAATTGACTAGTAAGTTCAAATTATTTAAATGGTGCTGCAGCTCATTGTATCTTTTTAAGGTTAACAATAGAAAAAGCTACAGCAATGTTATATTTGAAAGAAACTATCATAAAGAATACAAATATCTTAGGGATTAGTTGATCATTTTAAATACAAGAACTAAGGACTATAAATATAAAATCCACATAGGACGAAACTAAATGAAGAAGAAAAAATAATACAAGCAAACCATCCATGAGACAAAAAGTTAATCGTGTAACTACCGGTTCATCGGATTGTGAACACCGGGAGTGTACATCTTTTCTCTAAATGTTATAATGTTAGCAACTAACACAAAATATGTCAAAGTATTTATACAATTTTATTACAAGCGTCACTGCCATTGAATTCAAACAAGTGATAAAATTCAAGTGTGCTAAACAAATGTGGAATTATGGAGAGATAAGCACCTCTACGACGTCTATGAAATTTTGCTTCAGTGTATTATAAATTAAATGATTATAAACCAAGGAAGTTACAATTGCCAATATCAATTCAAAGCATCCAATTCTATAATTCCATCATATAGTTGAATTGACATTATTTAACACCAGAGCATCTTTTAAATATACACTGTAAACTGACAAAATAATTTGGTGATTACCACCTTAATTATTTCAACAAGCTGATCAACTCCACTCTCACAAGGAAACACAGGCTACATGAGAAAAAGAAATCGCATTTGCATAGCAAAACTACACTTGATAATATATTTGGTAATATATTAAAAGATTTGTAGAATTTGTATTTGTGAAAATGTACACAACGAATGACAGTTTTTAAGCTTTCTCATTATAGTACAGTTCTGGAACTGAAAATATAACTAGGATAATGCAAGTATTTTCAAAGAATGCTGAATTTAGAGTAAAACATGTATTACTCAACCCAAATAGCTATATTTACTCATCAGCTAAGTTTAATGATGTATTTTAAAATTAATTCATGAAATATATCAGTAAGAATTAGGCATTTCATCTACTTATTAAGGAATTTTTTATAATTTAATCTGTATTTTTTGGTCCTAGTTAAGCTGCCTTCAATTAATTATTTTGACTCAGAAGAAGGTGTTAGCAGCCATCCGTTCTATAATCAGCTCAATATCGTTTATCACAAGCAGATATTTACATAGCCTAACCAACAATTGATTTTGCATATTGTAGCTATATTAAGTGCCTACCCAACATTTGATTAGTTAAGTAGCCTTCAGGAATTATTTTGGATCACTAAAAGATATCGAAGGTTCAACAACCAGCTAAAATATTGGCATTTACAAGCAGGTATGTAAGTAGCCTATTCCTGTAACTTTAGTGCTAAAAGCATCTTCGGTGGTTCGAATTCATCCCTGAATATTACGAATTCCTCCCCACTTGTTAATTCAACGTTGCATATTAAGGCTAATATTCAGTTTTCAATTTAAAAAACTGAATTGGCTTTTGGCTCCCATTTATTCGGCGGCCATTTAATGGGTACCCAAGCCATCCTCCAGCAATTCTATTTAACTGGGGAAGCAGGCTGATGCCCATTTAATGGACGCCTGATGTTCATGCGTCCAATAAATGAACGTTTAACAACTGAAATTTCCAGCCCAGGTAAGGGCTGAATATTCAGTGCCTTGGATATTCAATGCCCTCTATATATTCAGTCCTTAGCCACTGAAGATGAGCTAAGAATAATGGGCAACGTTATGATGTGCCCTTAAGGCACATGGTTAAGATTGTGAATTACAAAAATAGCCCCCTTGAATTCCAAATATTCACTTTTGTTTGAGGGTAAAGTAGATATTTAACTCCGGTTTTTTTGTCTTTTAGCCTGAAACAATCATTGCTAACATGTGCCCCCAAGAATAATAAGAATTAAGGCGTCATGATATAAATAATAGTATAGTACCAATTATGCAGCATAATTCTACTTCAGCATAACCACATCATAAGATATAAACTGCAGAACATATTATACAAAACATTGATCAAATCATCATCACAAAAATCACCAAAACTAACAAAACATGGGAATAGAATATTGACCCGACTTGGTAAACTTTCTAATGCAAGCTCGAAGGGAATAAAGGCGCCCACGACTGACGTTGGTGGCGTGCCGAACTATGGAGGTAGGGCAGAGCAGTAGTAGACCTTTTTCTTGTGCAGCCGGAAGATGTAACCACCCTTTTTCTTATTAATTTTGAAATCGATTGTCCTCATACTAACCTCGGCGGTGATATATTCAAGAACGGCAGTAAGTGACTGGGATATAGGGTTTGGGAGGATAAGACGATGAGACGTAACTACCCTTTTTCTTATTAATATTGAAATCGATTAGGCCATGGCGAGATTAACATAAATTTGTTTGGTTAATTTGGGATTAGGGTTTGGAAAGATGATGATTGGAGATCTGAATAGTATTTTCGATAATGGAGATGTGGTAGATTCAAAAGTGCAGAGTAATTCCTGTACCATTGGATTTGATTTAGAATAAATGGTTAGATCTATATCTAGAGGGGATGGTTCGGATTGCTCTAATAAACTGGGGAAAATCTATCAAAAATTCATCGCAAAAAAGCTTCAAAATGCTACCGTCGATAATCTGTCTTAATTTGCAACGAAATTTAGCATCAAAATATATCCGTTGATAAATTGACGCAATCTACAACGGTTTAGTGGCGGATATAAAAAGCAGATGGTGATAATATAAAAAAATAAAATAGAAAAAACTTAAAATTATTCTTTGCAAATCACCCACAAATCCATCTCAAATTTAGAGACTGAAAATTCCATCGCTGCTGTCTGTCTGTCGCTATTTTCAGATTTTCTTGTAATGCAATGATGGAAATAGCTTATGAAAGGAAATTGGTAGGGTTCTAATAGGTTCGTGTAACGACCAAAATTTTAGTCATTTGAATTTGGAATATTTAATCGATTTCAAATATTGAAAAGTTAATTTTATATGTAAAATAACTTATATTTCAAATATAACGATTTAGTTGATAATTAAATTGTTAAATTTAATATTTGAAATTTTTTAAATAATCAAATCTTGAATTTAATATGAATGAAGATAGTAAACTTTAATTAATGGTTAAAGTGATTCGACTTGTTTTAATAATTTTTTAATTGACGTGTGAAAATAGCCTCTTAGGACATTTTCATGGATTTTGACGAAACCTATTTCATTGGATCCGTAGTAGTGAATTATTATATGCCTTCGAATTTTGTGGCAATCAGATGTATTGTTTGGTTGTGCGAGCTCGAAACGCGCGAAAATTAATCAAAGGAACTGAAATGAATATAATTTCCATTTATACACAGGGACGTAATAGTGAATTAATTGAAGGAGCTCGAAACGCGTGGAAATTAATCCAGGCGGCACGCTTTCGTTCGGAGTTCGAAAATTTAGCGAATGAATATTGTTTGAAAATTTTCTATATAAGGCTATCAAAATTTTCATTTGCAAACAAAACCCTGATCATGTTCACCAGCCGCCATTGAAAGCTCCACCATACAACGACCATAATTCCTCCAACCGGTCCATACACTTTTAGGTTTCGACTTCTACATGAAACTTGTCAAGCTCTTCACCATGAACGCGTCCATATAAGTTGATCGATGGTCGACGCACCACGGCGACCTGGATTTGGCAAATAAGGCGTAGCATTCTTGGATGGAAATAAAGGTGGTGGAGGCGAGTTTGGCGACAACACTGGCGCTGGAGGGCGAGCTCGAGGTCGGTGCGTGCTAGGGCATTGGAGCGGCGACGAACGGCGGCATAAGGTGGCGGGGCAATGATGAAATGCGGTCACGTTTTATGGCCTGGGTTTCGTTCGTGAATGAGAGAAAGGAGGGAAGGTAATTTATGGTTTAAAATTTTATTTGATTAAAGTTAATTATAATTTAATTATTTCAACGTTCGTTAATTTGTAAATTTTTGGTATGAGATCCAAATTGAGCTTGACAAGTTGCGTTGCGATCATAATAGCAAGATCCACGATATGGAGTTAGATTGGAGGGATTCGAAGCTAGTAGCAATTTGGGTTAGAATTGAATGCCTGTTCAATTTTAATTCAAACAAGAGCGCTTTGGCGATTACTAGATTTTCTGTGAGTTAACTCACCTCTAAGGCTCGCTTATATTTTTATATAAATTAGGATAATTTTTATTGTTGATTGTTTGTTGATTGTTGATTGTTTGAATGATATACTATTTTCTTAATTGGTTTGGATATATTCCCACCCTTGGAGCAGATGAGACCCTATTATGTCCTTGTGCATGAATGGATGACCCTTTGTGTATGATTCTATCTCGAAGCGGTTGATTTATATTATTTGATTATATATTGTATGGATGTAAAAGGATAGGTCAGAGGGATGCAATAGGATTCCTCACACTATTGATTATACTTTTCATATATTTTGATATACGATGCGTTGGATGCCATGTTTGATGACATAGATATTTTTTGCCTATTTAGTGTTATAGTAGCACTGGCTATATTTTTAGTATTTTGAAATACTATAAAATAGTGATTTTGAATTGAAATGATTTTCAAAGTGATTTTGGAAGTATATATGTTTTTATAATTTTTAAATTATTAAAAAGAATGAATTTATTTTAAGCAAATAAAAGGTATGATTTTGATGTTATAAAAGTATAGCTTTGAGAAATACTTTAAATAAAGATTTTTGAATAGTTTATACAAATGATTTATAAGAGTGATATTTTATAAATAAAGAAATAAATTTATAAATGGAATTTGTAAATATTTTTTAAATGGATTTGAAATTTATTTGGTAAATGGATTTATAAATGGATATTATAAATTCGATTTATAAAGAATAGATTTATAAGTGGATTTTGATAGTAAAATGAGTTTTTATAAAAGAGTGATTCATAAATAGAGTTTTATAAATAAAGAGATTTTATAAGATAGAAAGGAGATTTATAAAAATAGTTTTTCAAATATGGAAATGATTTATGTTTAGACTGAAATATGAATTTTTATATAAAGGAAGTAAGTTTTTAAGAGTGAAATAATCTTTTAAAGGAATATTTTTAAAGTAATATTTTTGATGAATTTAATGGTTTTTAAAGTAATAATCTTTAAAAGAAAAGTTTTGGAAGTAATAATTTCAAACAAAGTTTAACTGGTTTCAAAAGGTGATTTAAATGGGTTATGTATCAGAAACATGGATTTCAACATTTATTGTTGTAATAGATGTTTTTGGAAAAGTATGGAAGGCATGGATTACAACACTGTTGTTATGGTAAATGATTTCCGAAAGGAATTGTTTTTTATAATATACAGGATATATATATATATATATATATATATATAATCAAATCCCTATATTAGTGTTTTAGGGTTGTTGTAACGATGTTTTACGAAACATTCGATTTGACCAAATAAATTATGTTTTGACCTTCGATTGTGAAATACACGAATTGGTTATTATGATCATACTAAAGGCTTGTTGGTATAGGAAGCATTGCTTCTTGTACTTAACACCCATCTAGTGGCATACAAACTCCAGAGTTTTACGATTTTAAAAATCTTTTTAGTACGTCTCCAAAATAGTAGTGTTATTAAATATACTTATATCATTGACATAAGTATATGGGAATATTTTCCATTTTCGAATAGTTGAAAGGGTTTTGAGGATATATCTCTTTTAAAGATAATTTGAAGTAAATATTTGAAAATTTATTTAATTAACAAAAGATTAATTAAATGGGCCCAGTGACTACTTATGTGTTGGATTTTATTTGTTGCTTTGGTAGTTAAATAACCAACTATAAAATTTGGCCATTTTTGGTTCCTTGACTTGATGCAGGACTTGATTAGTCGTACACTTAGCATGAAGCGAACTGAGTAGTATTGATTATTGTTTGGATTAAGAATGTTGATTCGAGTAGTGCGGAGTGTTTGTGGTAGCCAAATCTATTAGGCTTCCTTCTTGGCTGAAGGATAGCAAGTTGAGAGTTGGAAACGTGATAAATCTACGAGACTTGGTTTTCATATGAGGTGAGGGCATTTTAATCGTTACTGGTCCGGATTGACCGGGGCTGGATTTATCCGAGAACCACTTTGGACCAATGTATGCGTTCGAAAGTGCATCTTTATGATGATGATTTTTGAAGACGGAGATCTTCATGATGCATGCTACTTTCCACTAGACATGCGATGCATATTATATATATATATATATATATATATATATATATATGGTAGCAGTAGTGCTTTATTATTAAAATCTACGATATGCAAGTACTTCTCGCTACTAATCCTAGGGGTAATTCCCGACAGGATGTGGTAGGAGAGTGCCTTTGGTTTGTCTTGTTCCTGGACAACTTGTATAGACGGATCTCTGACATTGTATTTCTAATTACATCGATTAATCTCTATAAACATATCATCTATTTGGTTGCAGAGAAGGAAACTTCTCTTAGCTTAACCCTTTTCTGAGATGTACGAGCTCAGAAGTTATATGTTTGTAGAAGTCGGTTGTGTGATTGTGGGAATGTCAATGTGTCGCTCAAATTAGAATGTGCTATGTGAAAGGTAAACATTACCCTAAGCCTCATCACCAGGTAATGGCTTAAACATGGTACGCCGTAAGGCTAAGTGGTTCAGAACTATTAGGTTATGATCATTACCTTTCTAGATAACCCTTTATATTTCGGGTATATGGTGTATGCTACAAGACATGTCGAATAGGTTACTAACGACTAGGGTAATGACATATTCAATTTCTATCTAGCCCATGTCTGAGTGCTAAATAGGGATGACTGGTCTTTCCAGATGTGAAGAATTGTTTATGTATCCTCCGTACGTTCGTCTAGAGATGTACTGTACGGAAGGTAGTCCCTTACCTGCCATAGTATGGATATCCATTCTCCAATATGTGCCTACCATTTTTTTTTGTAAATCTATTATGCCGTCAAATTTAACCAATGTAACAATTTCAGATACGATTAATGTTATTTATATACTAGACACTAGTACAACATAACAAAATTTAATGTGAATGTTTTGGTTATCGTAAGATAAAAACCCATCCGATTTATGTGTGGCATAGTATTATGAAACACCTTTGTTTTGAAAAGATTTTTATAAATTTAAAATTCAGTTGAGATGTATTTTCTCACAATAGTTTACCAGACTAATTCATGCATTCTTTCCTTTCAATGCTCGGGTCAGACCGAGCATATTTACATATTTAGATTAGGATGCTTTGGAGCTTCAACAGCCGAGCTGGAGGTCTTCAAGCTGTATTCACGTATACGTTTGTTTTTCGCTGCATTATTATTTAAATTATCAACAATTGTTAGGACAGGTTGTTATAACCGTACAGGCTGATGATTAGTGATTTGTTGTTGTACTTTGATGGATGTATGTATATGACAGTTTCTTTTTTGTAATGTTCATTGAAATTATATTATATATTGTTCTGCCGCAATTGTGAGATTCTGTGTTTTTTAGTTTCTCTTTCTCTTCTTCTTCTTTTCTCTTTCCCATAACTATCTGTTTTTCCGTTCAATTTGGGTCGGACATGTGTGGTTTATTGTCAACTTGAATTATGTAGAATTCTAGGTTGTTTCGGCTCAATTTTAGAATAAGGGTATAATATCTCAGAGGTAATTAAGATTAACTCACAACGATCTAAAGCAAGGAGAAGCTTGGCTACTAGTGTTGATAAGGCTCGTGACTTAGCAGGCTAAATATCCTTACAATTATTGGGATGCATCATACTGTGATTCATCCTCGATGGTCGAGGAATAATCAAAGCATGCCAATTGAATGTGAGTTTGGAGATAAAGAGGAGGGTAGGTCAAATAAAGGAAGAGGGATGAACACGTATTATTCCACGAGGAAGGGTAAAGTGACCTAAATAAAAAACAACTTGATATAGTGTAGCAAAGGGGATGAACAAAAGAATAGAAAACAATCAGGTTATGTACGAAAGAGGAAGGAAGAAATTAACTTACATAAAACCATCCTATAATTAAGGGAATGAATAGAAACCCCTAATACCGAAGTCAATCTTTCAAAGAGAATCAGAATGGGGAAATTCCAAAGAAGTATATGTTTTTGGAACAAGGCCTTACTATTTACATTTTAGAGCATATATTGACCAAGTATGGAAACCTAAAGGCAAATACGAACCTTTGGCGGACAAAATGTTTTTTTTGGGTGAGATTTGAAGATAACAACGACTATGAAAGAATTTTTAAGAGGATACAGAAAATGGAGGTATGGTCTTAAGTTTGATAGAGATATACTTACAACTATCCAATGTCGGTAAAGTTATTATATCCGACTTGGAATTATAAGATATGGAGGCAATAAGTATTATTACTAGTTTGGTGGCTAATCCTATTGAATTGGATAAAATAACACCTAAAGATTCGATGATTTTTTTTCTTGAGTATTGGTTGAGATGAATGCAATAGAAAACTTCCTAAATGACATAGAAGTTATATTATACAATGGCGAGGAAGTAAAAATTATGGTGGAGTATGAGTACAAACTGATACGATGTAGGTTGGTAATATGTTTATTCATGAATTCACGGTGCTAAAGAAGAGAAACCACTATTTGGCAGCCAAAAATAATATTATTGAAACGGTTGCAACCCTGTATAATGATAAAGAGGAAGCTCTTAATCAGGAAACTTTAAACATAGTTGAGGATATCCTTATGGAATATGTACAAAGACCATAGAGGATAAGGAGCGGGATAATAATATCAACGTCAATAATCCTAAAGACAGTGTTATAAATGATGTGAAAAGCAAAAGAAATTAATACACAATTCATTATGCCAACATTGGTAGAAACTGATTCAAAGACTGAAAAAAAATTATTCGAATGTCTCGGTTAGAGTTCCAAAAAAAATATTTTTGAAATAATAAGGATACAACATAATCAAATACAACACAACTATGGAATTATCATAATGAAAATCCTTCATTATAAAATGTTCACAATCAGATACAACAAAATATTGAAACAGGAGTAAACTAGAGTATTTAGCATACAGCAAGAGAAAATACAACATAATCAGTATAAAATGGTAGGTCTTAAAGTATAGTTCTCTGAAGACACGACAATAGCTACAATGCAGAAATAAATGTTAATTAGATAAGTAAATAACCTAAAAGCAAATGGAAAAGATAACATTTTAGTTGACAACGTTGCTGATAAAATGATCATTTAGGATATGTTAATGATAACTGTTCGTCGACGGAAATTCTATCGGTTTAGAAAACCGTCGACGAATTTAAATTAAAAATAACCGCAAGCGCACGGTGTACGAATGTAGCACGTGGCAAATACGGGTCGATCCGTAGGGAATTGATGATTTAAATTTCCTACTCAATCAAATTATACCAAAGTCGAGAGTGTGTTTAAGCTAGAAAATGAGAAAATGAACTAACTAACAAAAAGAAAGGAAATGCAAATATGAGAGTTAAATGACAATTTAGAGAATAAGTCCACTCTCTAGATCATGTAGTTCAACACATGAAATCATGATCTCTCTTTTATGGTCATTAGTGTTTTAATTGATGTGTTTATCATAAGTATGACATATTTGAGCTATTAATTATCCAACATAAGTCATCAAACTATAACACACCCCTAAAAACACTTACTAACTTTCATGAAACTTGACAAGGAAAATGAAAAAGAAATCTATTTTAAGTATGGCCTATTAACTATTGATTAGAAACATAGACCATCAAATTTTAATTTCAAATCACTTTCTTATGCCATAATCATATATTGATGAAGAGACATTTGTGTTAGTGATTGTTTAAGCATAGCCTATTTGGTGTCAACAATATAGACTATCAAATTCAAAGCAAAAACAACAAATAAAACCACTTCTATCATCATCATTAAGCACAAAAAGAGAGCATGAATTAACAAAGTGTTGAAGCTACATTAATTAGATAGCTTCATTACCCCTAAATTGAAGGGTTTAGCTTCTCATATTTGTCATTTTATTAACAAATGTAGCTAACAACATGAAAGCAAAATGAAGAGGAAAAAGAGAGCAAAATGAAAAGATAAGCTAATTAACTTGAATAAAGGAAAAGAGATCTACACTACAGCATAAAAAAGAGGCATGTAAAAGGAAAGAGCACGTATTAATAACATAAAAAAAAGGAAAATTACATGAAAATAAAAATGGCTAAGCAGCCATGAAAAGAGAAAGAGTGCTTTCTTTTATTTGATCTAAACTAATGAAGAGGAAGAGGAAGAGAGGAGGCCTAAGAGAGACTAAGAGAAGAGATTAACTAAGAAGGAGAGGGATTACATGAAACATATGGGTATTTATACATGTATGAAACCCTAATTCATATTTTTGGGGAATGCCCAAAATGCCCCTTCGAAAGTGTGGAGGCCAAGTAATCATTGACATGTCTTAATCCCCCATTAAGTGTATATGAAACCATTAACTCCAAAAGCATGTGCATTAGCCTTTAATTTGTACATTAAGGTATGTGGGTAGGTGGGGTCCTCCATGATCTTCACTTTGAATTATTTCCATCTTCATTCCTTTATATCCATTTTGTGCATGCATGTTTCTTCATGAACCCCCTAATATGAGAAGCTAAATTCCTACAAAATAATATAGAAATTTCCAATTAAATTCTCTCAAATTAATATACGCACACAAATGGCCATTTTGCCCTTATATGAAGATGAATATGTGAAAATTTGGAATTAATATGAATTTTGGTTAAAACAAGTTAAAATACCCAATATGATCATTTATTTAATTTAAATAGCATATATGTGGTGGTAAAAATATGCACATTTACGTGCACATCAAATACCCCCACACTTATCTTTTTATTCGTCCTCGAATAAACTAAAACTAAGATAAATCCGTTTTCGTAGGAAGCACGATTGCATTGAGCGTATGCAACAAGCCGTTAAACCTCTGGGTGCCCCCAGTAGGACGAGTGTAGTCTCGTGAGGGTTTTCAGCGGATACTACCCACAAAATCCAAATGCAAAATAAAAAAAGTAAAGTCAAATATTTACAAAAATGCAAGATTTATTTAAAAAGAGATGAATGCGAGTTTTTGAAAATATTTACAAATAAAGGATTTACTTTTAAATCGACACTTATAAGTTAAATATAGGTTTTGGTTATTATCTTGAAAATTTATGTCATTTACTCATCAAAATTTCGAATAAAATTCAAGTTATCATAACAAATAGTCAATAGTTTAACTCGTTGTTTTGGTTAATAATACATTGTAACTATGAAATGGATCCTTAGTAGATTATCAAAGTTTATCAAAGTGGTATTTTCATTTATTTTCAGTAACAAATCAAACCAACTAAGTAAAAATAGTGCTATGATTTCAATTGCTTGCTCTCTCATTATTTGCAAGAAAAATTACATACCTAGCTCAGGTAAACTGAGGACAGATATACCACCCATGCACTGCCTTTCGGGCTTATGTGAGGGGAGTACAGAGCATGGCGAGTGCACACACTTTCGTGCATACACCTATCGACCGTAGGTGGTTTTTATTAAGTCTGTTTTTTTACATGTGTTCCATACATGCATAACCGTGAGGACTTTTAATGAGTATGAAAGCACATAATCAAAAATTCCAAGTAATTCACCCATGCATAACCGTGAGGACTTTTAAATGAGAGTGAATATTTGGATGTTATTATTATTATTATTTTATATTTTTTTAAGAGAGAGAGATTTTTGCAAAATCATCTTAGCACCATTTAACTTGGAAGACAAAAAAATTGATATATCCTTTAATTTAAATCAACCACTTTTTAAAACAAAGATTTTTCAATTAGGATGTACTTCATAATTAACACGTATGAATCTTCCTATGTACTAGTTAAACCATTATTATTTGTAATCAAACTTCAATTTTATTTTTGTTAAGACAAATAAATTTTCAATAATTTCAATTTAATAAACCAAAACCATACATTTATCTTATAGTGTTTTTTTAAAAATAAATCAAAAGAAAATTTATTTTTGGGATTTTTTAATTTTTTTTAGATAATAAAGCAAAAATAAACCATGAAAAAAAATGTAGATGAATCTCCCCCCACACTTGATTTTGACTGTGTCCCCACAGTCAACCTAAGTGGAATGAAAAAAATAAAATAAATTTTTACGTGAAAGATTATTATTTACAAGAGATGAGAAAGTATACAGTCAAAAAGTAAATGAAACGATCTTCTAAAGACCGATTCATTTGTCTCGTCAAATGTGCGAGACACAGCTTAAGCTCGAAAAACCAAACCATCAAAGATTTCAAAGTTGAATGTTGATTTGGAAAAACGAATGTTGTTTTGAAAATTGTACGAGTTGTTTTGTTTTCGATGATTTTTGGGGTTGATAAAAGAAATGATTGAAGTTCAAGTTTATTTTCACTAATTTGAAATTCAAGCTTATCATTGAAAACATTTTCAGAGTTATTGATTTCAAAATCAAAATGGTGATTTTCATCTTCCCCGTTGGAATTTAACAACTCGTCATCCAAAAGTCCAAAAAATTCGTGTTCGTTAAATCCATCTCCCTTTATTAGGTTATCAACAACTTCATTATGTATATAATTTTCAGAATCCAAAGTTGTTGTATTCAAAATTTTGAAATCGAGAAAAGGAAGATCGAATTTTAAATTTGGTTCCACACCCTCAAAAGAATTGAAATCCAACTCAATTACCGTCTTTTCCACAACTTCGTTAAGATTGTCGTTTTCAATTTCAAAAGTTGTTATTTGAAAATCATCTATTTGGGTAAAAGGTGGATTATCACTTGACTCATCACACGTTGAAATTTGATTTTGTTTCTCACGAAAATTTTCCAATGTTTTAATCAACAAATTCACGTGATCATCGTAAATTTCATTCATTTGCTCAACAAAGTCAAATTTGTAATTATTAACTTGAAAATTCTCGATTTGGACTTGTTGAGTACAAGAATTGTCATTTTCGATAAACGACAGATTATCATTTGATTCTTCGCAAGTTGAGATTTGATTATGATTTTCACGAAAAGTTTTGCATTTTTCAAGTAATAAATCCCCGTTATCTTTTTCCATTTGGTCAACAAAATCAAATTCATGATTGTTAATTCGAAAATATTCATTTTGAATTTGTTGATAACCAAAGTTTTCAATCGTATCTTTATTGAAACTATTTCCACTGCCAAAATTATTTGAAAATTGGTTCACATTTTCATCTTGATTTTGAAATTCATTTTGAAGCTCGAAATTGAATTGGCATGGGTTATACTCGAAATCATTTGAATTTTGAAGCGAATTCAAATTTTGATTATTTTGACTTGAACTATTGCACAAATATGAGTTACACAAAACGTTTATACTTTGATTTTGTTGTGTAGAGAGTTCAAGTAAAGATGAAATGTTACTTTCAAGTGTTGAGGGTTCATTGTTTTGAAAATTTTGTGGTTCAAGACTCAAATTGTTTAGACAATAGTTGTTGTTGTAATATCCATAAGAATTTGAAGTGAAATTATATGGATTATATTGATTTTCACAACCATCGTAAAATTCATGTGAATATGGAAATTCGGCCATTTTCAAGAAATCTCTTTTTTTTTGGTTTTTTTCTTTATAAAGGAAAAATATTTACAAATAGAATTTATTTTTCAAAAGGGAAATTGATTTTTTTTTTTTTGAAAAATTTTTATAATTTTTTTTTGGATTTTTGTTTTTCTAATTTTTTTGGATTTTTGAAATTTCAAGCAAAAAGGATTTAAAAATTTCAAAGGAAAAGGAATATTTACAAATTTTTTTAGTTTTGGGTTTAGAATTTTTTTTAATATGCATGAACTAATGCAACTAAATGAATGCAATGGTTAATTACAAATGATTTACCCTAAGTTAACTCAAAATTGTGTAATCACAAATTGTCTTTGATAAACAAGATAGTTCTCGGCCAGGTAACGGGCAGGAGTTATCGGTGCACCACGAATCACCGTAGCAATGCAGCCGAAGGTTTAAGTACCTTCAGAGGAACAACCACTATAATATTTACGAATCACCGTAATATTTATAAATGGTTATTACTCTGCCGTAGCCTAGACACCAAGAAATTAAATTGTTCAAAGAAGACAACTTAATATACAATTAAAAGCTATCGTTATTATTAATCAAAATTCTAAAATGAAATGCAAAGCAGAAATTAAACGTGTATTAATAATGCAACTACAAATGAAAATTTTTTATTTTATAAAAATGCAAATGCAAGCAACCAACAATGCAATTCCAATAAAACTAGAAATGGAAGCATAATTTTTTTTGAGCTAGCAAGCAAAGCAATTTATTTTGGCTAGCGAAGCAAGCAATTTTCAACAAGCTATTCTTCCTTTATTTTCTACTTTGGCAACCTGAAAATTAAAAACAAGATATATACAAGTGTTGTTGTTATTATTATTATTATTTGGTTATTTTTTTTCTTTTATAAAGTAAAAGTTTTGGAAAGAAAACTACTCTAAAAAAATTTTTTTGAAACGAAACAAAATTTAGAAGTGAAGTTTTACTTAAAAAAAAAGTTGTTTTTAGAAAATGGAATCAGGGCCCGGCCCAAACAAAAATAACTAAAATTTCAAAACAAACTTCACCACTGCGATCTCAAAACTTCACCACTCTTTTCAAAGCGAACGAAACCTCAATTAAATACAATTATAAAAACAACGAAAATCACTGCTTGCATCCAATTCGAAAATTTAAAACTCCAAAACCAAAATTAATCAAATTGTCGCCACATCTTTTCGAATTCGATCGAACGTTCTAAGGTGTGTGCGAATGGTGGAGGCAGAAGAGGTTGAACTGCAGTTCGATTTGCGGCAATTGGAGGTGGTTGAGTAGTCGCGGAGGTGTAACCAACTGTTTGAGGCGATGTTGGAAGTTGTGTATTTGTCGGTCAAAGCGGTTGGAAGTCGCTGTTGAGGAGTGCGAACGGGTTTCTGGTGGTTCGACTTAATTCCTACTGTTTTGGTGAGTGTTCTTGATTGTGGCAGCCCCTATTTTTTTTGTTTTGTTTTTGTTTTTATGGTTGTTTGGAGATGGAACAATTGGTATATGGAGGCAGGCAAGTAGATGGATGGCTGCAGTTAGAATGAGGTGGCAGGAGTTTGTGAAGTGGTTGATTTGGTGGAGCAAGTCAGTAATGGAAAGAAATGGTTTGTATGTATCTTGTTGTAGATGTAAGAGGTAGAACGTAGATGCTAGTGGAATGTCAGTAGGTGCAGGTTTGATGTATGAAGTTTCAGTGAGTGTGTTCACTAGGTAGTTGTCTGTGGTTGTGGAGTCGCGGTTGAGTGGGCAAGCAAATGGTTGTGGATGAAGGCAACTTCTGCTGCACAGTTATGGTGATTCAGCATGGTGTATGTTTTGAAGTTTAGTTTGTAAGTCAGTGGAAGGCGTGATGGTTGGTGAATTTGGTTTGGTTAGCAGGCAGAGGTAGGTGAGGCAGTGTATGTTTGATGTAAGGTTTGGGATAATTGATGTGGTAAGCAACAGGCTTTCAAGTGAAGTGATGAAAAGACAAGTAATGGTGGTGTTTATATGGTCGGGTTTTTGCAATGCAGCAGTGGTTTTGTATTGGGGTGGTGGATGATGCAGTAATGGCAGCAGAGGGGAAGTGAAGTGGAAGTTTGCTATGGTGGACAGAGAGGTTAAATGTTTGGTCGTAGAGGGTTGTTAGTGTGCAAGTGATGGGAAGTTGTCGGAGTATGATGATCTGTCCATGTGAGGCGATGTATTGGAGGTTTGGAATGGTCAGGTGATTTGTTGTTCGACAGTTGTGGATAGTAGTTGTGCAGGGAGTGTGTAACAGTGATATGTGATGGAGCAGCAAATGGTTGGTTTGAAGGGTGTTGAGGTGGAGTTGACACTTTGTGACAGAGCAGTTTTGAAGGTTAGGTTGTGGTCGATGGTATGTTTGGTGGTCGATGTTTGACAGAGTAGACAGTGATTAAGGAGGGAATTTTAAGGAGGGAATGTTGCACAGGTACAGAGAACAGAGAAAGGAGTTTCTATGAACACAGAGAGAGGAGCATGTAAAAATTTGTAAAAACAAAATATGAAAGAAAATGAAAATGTCAATGGAAAATTGAAAATGGAATAATTAAAAAAAATCTAAATGAAATTGTGTTTGTTTTTTTTTTTCACATACATGAAGTGCAAATGTAAGAACAACAAGAAAACAACACGCAAACACAATGAAAACAAAAATCACACACAAAAACAATGCAAATTAACACACAAAACAAACATACACACTAAAATCAAGCAATAATAATTCGAAGAATAGAAATTAAAATCAAAGCAAATCCCCGACAACGGCACCAAAAACTTGTTCGTCGACGGAAATTCTATCGATTTAGAAAACCGTCGAACGAATTTAAATTAAAAATAACCGCAAGCGCACGGTGTACGAATGTAGCACGTGGCGAATACGGGTCGATCCGCAGGGAATTGATGATTTAAATTTCCTACTCAATCAAATTATACCAAAGTCGATAGTGTGTTTAAGCTAGAAAATGAGAAAATGAACTAACTAACGAAAAGAAAAGAAATGCAAATATGAGAGTTAAATGATAATTTAGAGAATAAGTCCACTCTCTAAATCATGTAGTTCAACACATGAAATCATGATCTCTCTTTTATAGTCATTAGTGTTTTAATTGACGTGTTTATCATAAGTATGACATATTTGAGCTATTAATTAGCCAACATAAGTCATCAAACTATAACACACCCCTTAAAACACTTACCAACTTTCATGAAACTTGACAAAGAAAACGAAAATGAAATCTATTTTAAGTATGGCCTATTAACTATTGATTAGAAACATAGACCATCAAATTTTAATTTCAAATCACTTTCTTATGCCATAATCATATATTGATGAAGAGACATTTGTGTTAGTGATTGTTTAAGCATAGCCTATTTGGTATCAACAATATAGACTATCAAATTCAAAGCAAAAACAATAAATGAAACCACTTCTATCATCATCATTAAGCACAAAAAGAGAGCATGAATTAACAAAATGTTGAAGCTACATTAATTAGAGAGCTTCATTACCCCTAAATTGAAGGGTTTAGTTTCTCATATTTGTCATTTTATTAACAAATGTAGCTAACAACATGAAAGCAAAATGAAGAGGAAAAAGAGAGTAAGATGAAAAGATAAGCTAATTAACTTAAATAAAAGAAAAGAGATCTACACTACAACATAAAAAAGAGGCATGTAAAAGGAAAGAGCATGTATTAATAACATAAAAAAGGAAAATTACATGAAAATAAAAATGGCTAAGTAGCCATGAAAAGAAAAAGAGAGCTTTTTTTTATTTGATCTAAACTAACGAAGAGGAAGAGGAAGAGAGGAGGCCTAAGAGAGACTAAGAGAAGAGATTAACTAAGAAGGAGAGGGATTACATGAAACATATGGGTATTTATACATGTATGAAACTCTAATTCATATTTTTGGGGAATGCCCAAAATGCCCTTTAGAAAGTGTGGAGGCCAAGTAATCATTGACATGTCTTAATCCCCCATTAAGTGTACATGAAATCATTAACTCCAAAAGCATGTGCATTAGCCTTTAATTTGTACATTAAGGTAGGTGGGTAGGTGGGGTCCTCCATGATCTTCACTTTGAATTATTTCCATCTTCATTCCTTTATATCCATTTTGTGCATGCATGTTTCTTCATGAACCCACTAATATGAGAAGCTAAATTCCTACAAAATAATATAGAAATTTCCAATTATATTCTCTCAAATTAATATACGCACACAAATGGCCATTTTGCCCTTGTACGAAGATGAAAATGTGAAAATTTGGAATTAATATGAATTTTGGTTAAAACAAGTTAAAATACCCAATATGATCATTTATTTAATTTAAGTAGAATAAATATGGTGGTAAATATATGCACATTTACATGCATATCAATAACTCGTGCTATAATTTGTGAAAACTAAAAAGGTTATGAAGAAAAAAAGACGAAGCCATTACTCCTCCTAAAAGAGACCAATTTAAGGAGCAAAAATAAGAATAAATGAGATTATAAGCTGGAATGTCAAGGGTATGAATTCAGAAAGTAGAACTAATGATATAATGAAACCCTAACCATTTATAAACCAATTATAGTTGTTTGCTTGAAAACAAACTATCTGATAAAATAATTGAAAAGCATCCCTTACCAACAAAATGGAAAATATTACACAATAACGATAGTGGTGCAAAAGACAAAATTTTAGTATTTTGGGATTCTCAAATTTGGAACTTTCATAATCTATCAAAGAGTTAAACAACGCAAAAATTGCACTGTAGCAAAAATAGGTGGTTGTGAATTTCAGTTGACTTTTATCTATGCTAGTAACTTTCCAATAGACACGAAAATGCTTTAGGATTATTTAAGCAAGGAAATTAAAGGCATCGATATGCCTTGGTTAATTTTGAGAGATTTTAGTAATGCACTTCATGCAAAAGACAATATGGGGGATTAGTTTTCTTTTATACGTTTGAGAGGGTTTAATAATTTCTTAATGGTATATGGACTTGTAGATTTTAAACTGCATGGATTTAATTTCACCTAAAGGATAAGAGGGATAAGTACTAAAATTGACATAATACTAATAAATGATATGTTTATTAAAAAAAATTCTCAAGTTTCAATTGCTTTACCTAACTTCTCTTCTGACCATAACCTACAAGAAAAAGACTTCATATGATAAAAGTTCTCTATTTTGATATCATAATACATGACATTCATATGAGAATTACATGTTGTGTTTCAAAGTAGGATTTGAATCTCAAACTTGGGGTTCTACTCAACATGTTTTCATATAAAAAATGAGATAAGTTATAAAGAGCATAAAATCTTGGATGAGTTATAAAAAGGAGAACTAAACTTTTGTTAATGTGAATTTGCTTACCCGAAAGCTTTAAATGAGGCTAAGAGGATTCATCAAGTGATATCTTATTTGATAAAATGGTGGACGCAAATAGTAACCTAAAATAACAAATAGAAACTTTACATGATAATGATAAAAAAAATAAAAAATTCATTGTTATGGAATGGATCCAAATACAAGATTTTGTCATTTCAAAATGTCAATGAAAAAGCATAAACAATTCACTTGCTTTACTAGATGAAAAATGGGAATTAGTTTACAATGCCAATTCAATTGAAATGAAGCTATTGGGTTTTATACATAGCGCTTTAATAATGATAAAAATAATAATTTTCATTTTCCAATAATATAATGTAAAAGAAGGATAAATAAAAAAGGTAGAAATTTCCTTTTAGAAGAGGTCACTCTAAATGAAATTAAAGAAGTAGTTTTCCTACTTATGATGATAAAAGACCCGGAATCGATGGTTTTATTGCTAAATTTTTTATGATTCACAGAGAAGAGATAAAAAAATGCGTGGGAAAAAATCAATCAAGTTTTTGGGACATGTAAACTAGGCAAAGGGTGAGTCACACATTTATTTCTCTAGTTCCTAAGAAACACAAGTCAATTTCAAATTTTGATTATCGTCTTATTGCTTGTTATAATATGTGAAAAAAAATATCTAAAATAATTAGTAACAGAATTAAATGTTAGCTTCTTTTTTAATTTCAGAGAGGTAGTGCCTTGGCACAGTGGTTAGATCACCTGCATGGTGATCTGGGTCTTTAGGTACGAGTCCCAAAATAGCCTCTTCGCAATGTAAGGGAAAGCTACGTATATTATCGACCTCTCCAAAGCCTGCTATCGTTTAGGTGCCTCATGTAGTGGGTTCCACCTTTTTTTGTTTTTGTATTTCAAAAAAATCAGTAAATATTCATACCAAGTAGATACATACTTGAAAAAAACTTTTGGCACATGAATTAACCAAAAGCTTCAAAGGAGAGAGATAATCAAAGTATGTAGAAAAGTTGACAAGCAAAAAGCACATGACTGTAACATCCCTAATTTTTGATAACATTACTCAGGCAATTTAATTAGATAAATTAAATAGAATAATGATGATAAGAAGACAAAGATTTGAATAAATTATATATAGGGTCATGCTTAATAATAAACTAAATGGGCATAAATTGGTTTATAGGCTAATCAAATTTACACATGGGCATATTAGTAAATAGCCACTTCATTACACATAGCTATAACTCTTTGTGATTTCCCATTCACATTTCATTTTCTCACTTTCACAAATAAAACCATAAACCTAAATTAGAGTCGGCCATTAACAAGGAGGAAAAAGGAAGAATTCAATCTAAAGCTAAGGATCAAAGCTAAGAAGGATTAATCAACACAAAATCTCAAATTCCTTTTCATATTTAAAGTGAATAATAATTCTATACCATCTCTATTTTATTCTATAATTATATATTTTCAGATTTATGATTAAATTCGTTTTTATGATGATAAAGATAATGATATGCTTGAACTATATTACATTTGATTTATTTTAATTCATTCACATATGAATTTGCACGGTTTTGATGTAAAATCGAGAGTCTATGATTTTAGAATGCCATGGAAATTTTTTATGCCAAGTAAAACATGATTTTGGAGATGTGTTTTAATTTTTAGGATTTTTCGAACTGTAGAAAATTTATTATTAATTTCAAAAGGAAAATATGATATAATTGGGTTTAAATTTTTTTCAAGAATTTCAGGAACAAATTGGGTCTGAAATTTTAATATGTTTGATTATATGATAAAAGAGATTTTCTGTGATTTTTAAGAACTTTTCCCAACTGATTTATTAGGGGAAATAAATTATTTTAAAAGAGGGACATTCTTGCAAATATTGGCTTTGTTAAATGGAAGTAGCTTAAATGTTATAATTTCTTAATTAGATCGGATTAAATGCGACAGTTTTATTTGTAAAGTATTTGAAAAGTTTTGACGCAACCAATCAAAGATTTACAAATAGGCACGTAGTTGCAAAGCAATTACTAAAAGTGGCTAAATTTTAACGTTTAATTCAGAAAAGTTAGTTCTACCTCAAATAGCAGTACCTTTCGACTCCATTGACTTTGCACCATCCCAGTTGAAACCCATATAGTCGAAACCCACATAGTCGAAACCAATACATAAGGTATCACTTAGATGATACGCGGTGGATTGGAAGGAAGGCGAAGCCATGGTGTCGAAAGGAATGCTTCTAATGGGGTCGAAAGCCTATTTTGTTTTCGAAAGATAAGATCGTGCCTTGTTTTCTTAAAAGCTTTCGACAAAGTTGAAAGATATGCTTTCGAATGGGTTTATATTAATAGCTTTCGAGGAAGGTTGCTTTATTATGTTAAAGTATTAGCCTTTGAAGGGGTTCCTTTTTCTTTAAATAAAAGCTTCCGAAAGGATTGGAACCGACCTAGTCGAAACCCAGCCGCTATTTTCCTTTCGAGTGTATTGAAGCCATTAATGCCTTCGAAAGGCTATCTCTGTTCTAACCTAAGCGAAGTCACTTGCTAAATGCTTTCGAAAGGGGTTAAGAGTTTCGAAGGTAATGGAGTCGAAAGGGGTTTTGACTCTATCCTTCAAAGTTTTAATTTAAAGGTTTATGCTTTCGAACAGATGGTTCTAACACCCTCAACTTTTTTCTTAAAACAACTTTATAAGGGTTTTGAAAGAGATACTTTCATATATAACCATTTTGACCTAAATGATGTTTCTAAAAAGAATAAACCTAATACTTTCAAAAGTGAAACTTCCATTTGTTTTGAAGCTATGCTTTAAAGGACGTTTTGATACCATCGAAAGGTATAGTTGGTTTTGAAAGAGACTATTCATCAAGGGCTTCAAAGGTATGTTTATTATGTTTGAAAAGAGGTTTTTTCTTTCAATAGAAGTCATCCAGAGGTTTCAAAAGAGATGTTTTAAGATTTGAAAACATAAACAAAATCTTAGTTTAAAGGAATAACCATGGCATAAGCAAATAAAAGGTTTTGGAAAGAAGTTTTCATTTATCATAAAGGTTAAATGGTTTAACCTGCATATATATATATATATATATATATATATATATATATATATATATATATATATGTATATGTATGATGATTCAAGGACAATAAACCACAGGTGTTGGTATTATTTTATTGTTATGATTACTTCTTCATGTATTTATTCACATTTTAATTAACCCATAACGGTACTTTAGGAAAGGGGAGAATGGCCAACTAGTTTGACCCGGTAGTGAATATAACTTATAAAATGATAAAAGCTTAATTAAAAATATTTGAAGGGGCCAATAGGTTCATTGTAAGCCGATGAAAACTATGTAAAGGGAAAGATATTGGCCGGAGCCAATAGGTTTATAGTCAGCCCATGAAAACTATGATTTAATATTGGCCGGGGGTAAATGTTTTTTAGTTAGCCCATGAAAACTATATCCGGATTAAGATATTCATAGATAGTTAATATGTTCCTTTTAAGCCCATGGAAACTAGATACAGGAAAAGATATTGGAGTTACCAATAGGTTCTTAGTGATCCCATGAAAACCATGAAATTAGATAGAAAGTCCATATAACAAGTTAATAGTGACCCTTAAAACTACAATTGAGACAGATAGTCAGAATGAATAGGGATGGGTAATACAGATTTGATTTACTTGTTTTGCATATCATCATAATGTTTTGAAGTACCATGCTTTAACCATTGTGGATGCAGCAACACAGTATATGGTTTCATAATTGTTTTAGGATACTAGTGAAGAAAAAACTAGTACCGCTAAGCGGCATGGTCTCACTAGATATCTAAATGGTTTGAGATGGTAAATTATTATTCATACCAGGATTTATGCCTGATTCGAATTTTTTGTTTCCCCTTAAACTCTCGGGTACTCAATTGATTTTGAGTAGGTTGAGAATTAAGATTTTCAGGTGCTCTTTAGATGAATAAAGCTTTCGAGGATGTGCAGGAGGCAAACTTGTTTTTAGAGTTCTTTTATTTTCACAATGTTTTTTATTATAAAGGCAAATTGTTTTAGTGCCTAATTATATACTCTGAACATCTGAAAGGGCATCTTTATATGTCGCTTTTGGCGTATTTTGTATTGATTATATGTTATCTGAACATGATCTGTGTACTAGGATTATGTAATGAATTCGAAATATTTTGAAATGGAATGTGGACTTTGTTTGCTGTTTTAATTTTTTTTCCATATTTATGTGTTTTTTGTATTAATGAATCTAACACCGCCGTATTTGGTGTCGAGAATTAATAACTATGGATGACTACAACGTCCATAGCTATTAGTTTTAGGCCTCCAAGTAAGGGGATGTTACAAGTTGGTATCGGAGCATAGATTTTTGAAACTTTAAAAGAAACTTAAATCTAAAGATTTTTTAAACATAATCAAATTAACCAGATAATGAGATTGGTGATTTGGTTTACGTTATAGTAACTTACTTGTATTTTATATATAGTTATATATATAAGTGTGTATTCCCCGCTCTCATAGACCATCCTTTTGTATCTTACTAAGGCTCGTTTGCATATTTACGGGAAAGGAGATATGGAAGTAGGAAACGAAAGAGGAAATCTCGGTGGAGGAAGCACCGCTACTAGTGGAAATGCTCAACCCACTACAGGGAGGAATCTGGGTCGACCAGCTAATGCTAGTAATTAAAATGCTGATGACAATGTGGGTGATGGAAATCCACTAGTAGATATAGGGCGACGTATCAGTTTTTTATTGGTTTGATGCAAGCAGGAGCTGCTACTGGTGTTGCTGGGAATGTAGGAGGAGCTTAAGGCTCCAGTTAGGAATAATTATGCTTTGTTGAGTAAAGATTACACCAGAGCCATTCGTGGGAACATAGAGTGCCATAGAGGTTCAGAATTGGTTGTTGCATTATGAGCATATATTTACCGATTTGGGTCAGAATAATGGGCAAAAGAGAAGGTTGGCCTCTAAACAGTTGTAGGGGTCAACACTACATCGGTGGAATAGTGTCACTATCGGAGTTCCAAAAGAGCAATTAACTTTGGCTGATTTAAAACAAGATTTGAGCAAAAGTTTGTATTTGAGTTTGCTAAGTCAGAATTGACAAGGAAGTTTATAGATCTAGTTTAAGGTGAGATGTCAGTATTCGAGTATGCTACTAAGTTTAAACAACTGTCTCGATATGGATATGCTACTATAGGTACTGACATCAAAAGGAATTAGAGGTTCATTCGGGGATTAATGCTCGAGATTGCTAGAATGACCATGACACATGTCTGTGATCCTTGTAATGTAGTGGTGGAGATGGCCATTCGCCATGAGGAGTTACTTGCTGAGTTTTCTAAAGAGAAGCTAGTGGAAACTCAGGGTTCTCAAGGGAAGCAGAAGAAGTTCTTTAAAAAGAAGGGAGATTTCACTAAAAAGTGAAAGGCTAAGATAGTTTGTTGTAAGTGTGACAAGAATGGTCATTTTGCAAATGAGTGCCAGTCAGGAAATGGGAAGAAAGCTACAAGCAAAAAAGAATGCGAAGTGCTTCAACTATGATCAAGTTGGGCATTACAAACATCAGTGTCCTGAGCCAGTTACGGAGGACAAAGAAAAGTTTTTGCTATTGGACCAGCTAAGCCTACTGCAGCTGATAAAGGAAAGATTGTGATGGAAGGTACATTTTTTATTTAGAGCATACCAATTAAGGTACTTTTTGATAGCGGTGCATCACATTCATTTATATCTCAGTATTTGGTTGATAGATTATGTTTAGAACCCATCTACCTTGTTACCTCCTTAAGGGTGGCGAATTCAATAAGAAGGTATGCCACTCTAGGGTTAAGATATGACCAGTACGAACTTGACTTGTTAGGTTGTAGGTTTACATGCAGTTTGTATGTTATTATTTCATAGATTTCAAGATCATTTTGGGTATGGATTGGTTTGGTAGGTACGAGACTAGAATATGTTTCCAAGATAGGGAAATATCACTGAGACGCCCTGATAGTCATAACCGAGTAATATTCTCAGTAGAGAATATTGACCTGAGAGTTAGTGCTTTACTTAATGCTACGGAGGTAGGAAATGTGTTAAGTCGGGTTAGGTTAGCAATAGTGTTTGTAGATGTCTTTGAGCCAGTCATTGGACTACCACAGAAAAGAGCCGTTGAGTTTATAATAGACCTTGTGCCAGGAGCCGAACCTGTGAGTAGACCACCTAGCAAAATGACAACTACTGAGATGAAGGAATTGAAGATGCGGCTAGTGGATCTTGAAGGAAGGAATTTTACTAGACCAAGCAGTTCGCTTTAGGGAGCGGCCGTAGTGTTCGTGAAGTAATCATATGGGTTGTTGAGAATGTGTATCGACTATCATAAGTTAAATAAATGGACAATTAAGAAAAAATATCCTTTGCCAAAAAGTGTGTTTTCCCAGTTAGATTTAGTGACAGTTTTCCATCAGTTAAGAGTGTTGGAGGATAGTATTCCTTTGATAGCATATCGAACTAGGTATGATTCATATGAGTGGTTGGTGATGCCATTTGGATTAATGAATGCACCTGCTTTTTTCGTGGATTTTTTGAACCGAGTTTTCCAAGAGTATTTGGATAGGTTTGTACTAGTGTTTATAGAGGACATACTAGTCTACTTTAAGGATGAGAGAGAGAATGAAGTTGATCTTAGAGTGATACTTGAGACGCCGAGGCACAATTAACTAAAGACGAAGTTTACCAAGTGTCATTTTTGGAAGAAAGAGGTTAAGTTTCTTGGTCACATGATTTTAGAGAAAAGATTATCAGTCAATTCAAATAAGACCAAAGCCATGAATAATTAGAGGAGACTAGAGATGGTGACTGAGATCAGGAGTTTTCTTAGACTTGCTAGCTACTACCGAGGATTCATTAAGGATTTCTTGCAGATAGCAGCATCCTTAAATAAGCTAACCAGGAAGGAGGTGAAATATGTTTGTTCTAACAAATGTAAGGAAGCATTCCTTAAGTTAAAGCATTTGTTGACTAATTACGCATGTTAGTAGTT
This sequence comes from Allium cepa, assembly GCA_030765085.1. Classification (NCBI taxonomy): domain Eukaryota; kingdom Viridiplantae; phylum Streptophyta; class Magnoliopsida; order Asparagales; family Amaryllidaceae; genus Allium; species Allium cepa. Next base: position 382,100,795 of record CM060932.1, read on the forward strand.
CCAGACGGAAACCAAGGGTTGGTGATATATACTGATGCATGGGAACTGGATTGGGAGCAGTGATGTTATAGAATGCTAAAGTTATTGCATATGCTTTGCGACAGCTTAGACCACATAAAGTTAGATATTATACTCATAATTTAGAGTTGGCAGCTATGATCTTCGCATTGAAGATTTGGAGACATTATCGCTTAGGGGAGAGGTTTGAGCTTTATACCGATCATTAGTTTTTATGGTATTTATTCTCTCGAAAGGAGTTGAATATGAGGCAGCAAAGATGGCTAGAGTTTTTGGCTGCTTATGATTTGGTGTAGAGTATACACCAAGAAAAGGTAATAAGGTAGCAAATGCTCTTAGCAAAAAAATATCAGAATGTGGTGTTAGCTATGTCGGTATAGTGGAAAGATTCAGAAGCTTTAGTCAGTTGTGACATGCAGTTAAGATCGACTGCTTTTTCTAGTCAGAGTTCCACTAGATTGTATTATTTAGAAGATCGACCATTATTGATTGAGAGAATTTCTTCTAAGTGGAAGGAGGATCCAGTGTTGGATAAGAGGATCAGAAGGCTTGAGGTAGGAAATGAGATCGATGATCTAAAAGACTTTAGTCTTGACCAAAGAGGATGGTTGAGAAAAAGGGGACGATTATGTGCTCCGAATATAGAGGACTTGAGGAAGAAAGTTCTAGGAGAATGTCATCGATCTATTCATTTTGGAGGAACCAAGATGTGTCAGGATATGAGGAGGAACTTATATTGGGACGGCATGAAGAGGGATGTTGGCTTGTGACTTAGGCAGTGTGAAAACTGTCAACAAGAAAGTCGAACATCAGAAGCCGAGTGCGTTGCTTTAGACTTTAGAGATTCCATTTGGAAATGGGATTCAATATCCAACGATTTTATAGACGGGTTGCCGAATTCTAATAGAGGTAATGAAAGTATATGGGTTATAGTAGACATATTGACCAAGAGTGCCCATTTCATTCCGGCAAGTCAACTAGAACAACACCTATTTTTGCTAAGTTGTTCCTGAAGAACATAGTTAGACCGCATGGAGTTCCTAGTAGTATACTCAACGACAGAAACGCTTTGTTCACTAGTGAATTCTAAAAGAGTCTACAGGAAGTAATGGGTACTAAGTCTAATATGAGTACTGCATATCACCCTTAGACAGATGGACAGACAGAGAGAGTCAATAAGGTACTCGAGGATCTACTGAGAGCTTGTGTATTGGACTTTGGTGAATCTTTGGAGGATCACCTATATTTAGTTGAGTTTTCCTATAATAATAGTTATCGGACTAGTATAGGAATGACGCTATTCTAAGCTTTATATGGAAGACCATGCAAATCACCTGCGTGTTCGTTGGAAACTGGAGACAAATTAGTCTTAGGTCCAGATTTGGTTAGAGAGACGTCAGAGAAGATTGAGTTAATCCGAGGAACGATGAAGGAAGCTCAGTCCAAACAGAACAGTTACGCAGATAAGAGGCGTAAGGACCGAGAATTCTCAGTTGGAGATAAGGTTTTCATTAAGATATCACCTATGAAGGGTGTTTGCGACTTGGGAAGTCAGGGAAGTTATCCTTAAGATTTGTTGATCCATTCTAGATTTTAGAGAGGATTGGAAAGCTTGCATACATTATAGAGTTATCGGACAGTATGGAAAACGTCCATAATGTATTTCATGTGTCTCATCTTTGTAAGTATGTGCATGATCCAAAGACTACTATTCCTCCAACATGGTTGGATGACTTAGTGGTAGAGCCAAATTTAACTACTGTTTGGCAACCAATTAGGGTTGTAGCTCGAGATGAGAAAATATTAAGGAACAAGAAAGTCAAGTGGGTAAAAGTTCAATGGAGCAACAACGAGAAGGACTATACTTGGGAGACAAAGGACAAGATTAGAGACACTTATCCCGATCTGCTTTGAAGGTATGTCTATATTAGATTTATATATATAGTTACTAGTCAGATAGGCTAGTATGATTGCTACGGTTGTTAGGAGTTGCTACAGATGTTGCTATGTTTAGTATTTGGTTCTTACTAAATTTCGAGGATGAAATTCATTAAGGAGGGAGCCTGTAACATCCCTAATTTTTGATAATATTATTAATGAAATTTAATTAGATAAATTAAATAGAATAATGATGATAAGGAGAATGAGATTTTAATAAATTATATATAGAGCCATACTTAATAATAAACTAAATGGGCTTAAATTGCTTTATAGGCTAATCTAGTTTACACAAGGGCATATTAGTAAATAGCCACTTCATTATACACGACTATACTTCTTTGTAATTGCCCATTTCTCTCACTTTCACAAACGAAAAACATAAACCTAAAGTAGAGCTAGCCATTAACAAGGAGGAAAAGAGGAAGAATTCAATCTAAAGCTAAGGATCAAAGCTAGGAAAGATTAATCAACAACAAGTCTCAAATTCTTTGTCATATTTAAGGTGAATAATAATTTCATACTATCTTTGTTTTATTCTATGATTATATATTTTTAGATTTATGATTAAACTCATTTTTATAATGATATGGATGATGATATGCTTGAACTATATTACGTTTGATTTATTTTAATTCATTTACATATGAATTTACACGATTTTGATGTAAAACAAAGAGTATATGATTTTAGAATGCCATGAAAAAAATTTACGTTAAGTAAAACATGATTTTGGAGATGGTTTTTAATTTTTGAATTCTATAAGCTATAGAAAATTTATTATGAATTTCCAAAGGGAAATATGATATAACTGGGTTTAAATTTTATTTCGAGAATTTCAAAAGAAATTGGGTCTGAAATTTTAATATGTTTGATTATATAATGAAAGAGATTTTCTATGATTTTGGGTATTTTTCCTAGTTGATTTAGTAAGGAAAATGAATTATTTTAAATGAGGGACTTTTCTGGAAATATTGGTTTTATTAAACAGAAGGGCTTAAACGTTATAATTTCTTTAATTTAGATTGGATTAAATGCGGCAGTTTTATTTGTAAAGTATTTGAAAATTTTTGAGGCAACCAATCAAAGATTTACAAATAGGCAAGTAGTTACAAAGCAATTACTAAAAGTGGCTAAATTTTAGCCTTTAATTTAGAAAAGTTAGTTCTGCCTCAAACAACAGCACCTTTCGACTCCATTGCTCCGCACCATCCCAGTCGAAACCCATATAGTTAAAAGCAATACGCAAGGTGTCACTTAGATGGTAAGTAGTGGATTGGAAGGTAGGCGAAAGCCATGGTGTCGAAAGGAATGCTTCTGATGGGGTCGAAATCCTTTTTTGTTTTCAAAAGATAATATCTCGCCTTGTTTTCTAAAAGCTTTCGACACATTCGAAGGATATGCTTTCGAAAGGGTTTACATGAATATCTTTGGGCAAGGTTGCTTAATTATGTTAAAGTATTAGATTTCGAAGGGGTACCTTTTTCTTTAAATAAAAGCTTCGGAAGGATTGGTTCCGACCTAGTCGAAACCCAGCTGTTATTTTCCTTCCGAGTGTATTGAAGCCATCAATGCCTTCGAAAGGTTATCTTTGTTTTTACCTAAGACAACCCACTTCCTAAATGCTTTCGAAAATGGTTAAGGATTTCGATGGCAATGGGTTCGAAAGGGGTTTCGACTCTATCTTTCAAAGTTTTAATTTAAAGGTTTATGCTTTCGAATAGATGGTTCTGACACCCTCAACTTTTTCTATAAAACAACTTTATAAGGGTATCGAAAGAGATACTTTCTTATACAACCATTTTGACCCAAATGATGTTTTTAAAAAGAATAAACCCAATACTTTCGAAATGGACACTTTCATTTGTTTCGAAGCTATGTTTTGAAGGAGATTTTGATACATCGAAAGGTATATTTGGTTTCAAAAGAGAATATTTATCAAGGGCTTCGAAAGGTATGTTTATTATGTTTTGAAAATAGGTTTTTGCTTTTGATAGAAGTCATCCAGAGGTTTCCAAAGAGATGTTTTAAGATTCCAAAACATAAACTCAATCTCAGTTTAAAGGAATAACCATGGCATACGCAACTAGAAGGTTTTGTAAAGAAGAAGTTTTCATTTATCTTAAAGGCTAAAGGGTTCAATCAATATATATATATATATATATATATATATATATATATATATATGATTCAAGGACAATAAACCACAGGTGTTGGTATTATTTTATTGTTATGACTACATCTCCATGTATTTATTCACATTGTAATTAACCTATAACGGTACTTTAGGAAAGGGAAAAATAGCCAACTAGGTTGGCATGGTAGTGAATATGTTATGAAATGATAAAAGCTTAATTAAAGATAGGCAGGGGCCAATAGATTCACAGTAAGCCCATGAAAACTATGTAAAGGGAAAGATATTGGCAAGGGCTAATAGGTTCATAGTCAGCCCATGAAAAATACGATTTGATATTGGCGGGGGCCAGTAGGTTTATAGTTATCCCATGAAAACTTATCCAAATTAAGATACTAACAAATATTCAATAGGTTCATTGTCAGCCCATGGAAACTAGGATGAGGGAAAAGATATTGGAGTTACCAATAGTTTCTTAGTGATCCCATGAAAACTATGAAATTGGACATATAGTCAATAAAGAAATAACAGGTTGATAGTGACCCTTGAAACTATAATTGAGATAGATAGTCAGAATGAATGGGGATGAGTAATCCAGATTTGATTTACTTGTTTTGCATATCATCATAATGTCTTGAAATACTATGCTTTAATCATTGTGGATGCAAGAGAATAGTACATGGTTTTATAAATGTTTTAGGATACTGGTGAGGGGAAAACCGTTTCGCTAAGCGGCGTGGTCTCACTAGATATCTAAATAGTTTGAGATAGTAAATTATTATTCATCCTAGGCTTTATGTTTGACTTGAAGTTTTTGTTTCCCCTTAGACTCTCGGGTACTCAATTGATTTTGAGTAGGTTGAGAATTAAGGTTTCCAGGTGTTCTTTTAGATGAGTAAAGCTTCCGAGGATGGGCATGAGGAAAACTTGTTATTAGAGTTCTTTTATTTCCGTTGTGTGTTTGATTGTAAAGGCAACTTGTTTTAGTGCCTTATTATATATTCTGATCATCAAGTAGGCATCTTCATATGTCGCTCTTGGCGTATTTTGTATTTATTATATGTTATCAAAACATGGTCTGCATACTGGGATTATGTAATGAATTTGAAATATTTTGAAATGGAATGTGGACTTTGTTTGGTGTTTTAATTTTTTTCCATATTCATGTGTTTCTATGTATCAATGAATCTAACACCGCCATATTTGGTCGTCGATGATTAATAACTATGGATGACTACAGCATCTACAGCCGTTAGTTTTAGGCCTTCAAGTAAGAGAATATTAAAATGACCAAATTTTTAAATTTTTTATATTTCACATGCTCACTATGATTAGTTTTCCTTAAAAATGATTAATCTAACTAAAGATTGTATCATTTTCCATATGTGTATTGTGATGACCCTGAATTTTGGGTAATATTAATTTAACAATCTGTATTAAAAATTAAATTGATTTGACAATTGTCTTTTTCAATTTTAATTTAAATTGGCAATCTATTCTTTTATAAGCAAATAAATATTTAATTGGTAAATTCTATTTTTTAAAAGCTAATAAAATGTTTTCTATTTATATTGTGTATATATATAATTGTATATATTGTAAATAGAAAATCTTTGGTTTGAAATTTAATAAATAAAATATTGTTTTCGAATTCTAATATACATTTTGGTAATTTGGAAATTTTGATTTACATTTAATATATAAGTTTTCAAAGCTATTTAATAGTTAACTATATGGTTTTAAATATTTGAGATAAATGTTTAATAGTTTAAAATAGATTTTTCGCTTAAGTTTAAATTTAATTTTAAATTAATCAACAAAGAGGTTTATTTTACATTCTTTTTAAATATTGCTTTATAAATATGATTTGGAAATAAATAATAAGATACTCTCTTTTATTAGTTATTTCAAATTAATAAATGTGTTATTTTCAAATAAATGTATAGATTTAGATAGGTTTTAAAGACAATAGAATTGTTATTTTTAAATTAAATAAGTAGTTATATATGTATATATATAACTTGATTTTTCAATTGGATTTTAAAATTTTAATTTGAGTTTAAATTTAAAATTTTGGAAATTCAAAGGATAGATATTTAAAATTTTTTGGATTTTAAAGATATATGTACAAGCTTTTATTTATATAATTTGTTTTGTTACATTTTCTTTAAAAAAAGAAATTCATATATGTATTTACATAAGAACTTATTAATTAAGTTAAAACCTTAATTAACATTTAAAAATAAATACTAATTACTTAAAGGACAAGTGTGATGAAATTAAAACACCTTATAACATGTGTAATGTGTATGACAAATGTTGAAATGAGAAACAAGTGTCATATTATTTTTTTGATTTTTCTTTTATTTCATTAAATCTCAAAATTTACTTATATAAAACATTGCTTTCTCCTCTTCATTTCTTTTCTAATCTTTAAATCAAAACTAAAGAAATTTTCAGCCTGTAAAATAACTCAAAAGGCTGAACTAAATTCTTTCAAAACTGAGAACAACAAAGCCTGCAAATTTTCTAAAAAACCAAAACAACTCAAAACCTAGAATCAAAGCTGGAATCATCTCTTCAAGAAATTTCAAAAGCGAGCATTTTCAAGCTTATAAACAAATCAGCAACATCAACTTTTTCCAGTATATTAATCAGAGTAGCAATGCAAAGTTTCTTGTGATTAAGCATACCGGTTTCAAGATTTTTCAAAAGTAAAGTACTCTGTTCTTCTTTAAAACGGAAAGTAACTTTCTTTCTAAAATCTTAAGTATCTTGATATCTGATTGCGTGTGGATTACTGAAAATAAAGTAGTATTGTATGTATGTATATGATTGAATTCTCTGTGTATATACATGAATGTATATATGCATGCTTGTTGTTGTGTTTGTTCTCGACTGTTCTTAGTTTCCAGGCTTAAGTTCTGATCGAAAATCGTTATCTCATAATCTAATCTATGTTAAGGTTTAAATTTCAAACAAAATGTGTTTGTTGTATCATAAATTAAAGTTTTAAAATTTATTTAAGTTAAAATAAATTTGCAATCTCACTGGAAACCACAAAGAACAGTGCATGTTTTATATAAGTGAAATTCAACTATCCTAATTCATTGGTCTAGAAATGTAAATTGAATTCCTAAATGAAATTATGATTTTTGGAGGATAAACCACAAACTTTAGTACTGTATTGTGTAAGCAGTTTGGGTTTGTTCAAATTGGGTATTTTGAGTAGCCTTTGGCGATCTAGTGGCTCGGAATGTTTGTGGTCTTTACTGGAGGTGGAGGAATGAACCGAGATTGAGGGAAAAATGTCATATGGAGGACAAGGCGATGTAGCGGCTGTGGTTGATCATTTTTGTTTGTAACCCTAGTTTGGATTTTCTCAGGTAATTTGATCTGCATGACGTCTCTAGATGATCGAGTTCATCAGAACTCTGGGAGTTGGTGGCATGAAGGATGACGAAGTTGTAGTTGGAAGGTCAGAAGCTTTGGTGGACGGAGGAACGAGCACGAGGGGTTTTTCCAGGTTGATGGATGTTCATGGCTTTGCTATTTTGGTTCTAGGTTTGAGTTTGAATACTCGATTTTGATTTTGAGTTTGTATCATTGATCTGATGATCGGAATTAGGTATGAGGGTGATCGCTGACTTGTGTGGATCACCGTTGACGATCGGAATTGGCTGCTTCGATGGTGCATGTGCACAGCTTTGTTTTGTGTTTGGACCTTTGGATGGTTGTGGTGTCTCGAAGAAGGGTTCGGGTTTATGGGGTTTTGGCTCGTGTCATGTCTCGAGTTAAATGTGAGTGAAGAATTGGTTACAGGTTTTAACCTGTCTGGTTTTAAATTTCTAAACTGAATTTAAAAATGTAAAGCAAGATTTAAACCAGTTTTAAATGATGTTTAAGTATGGATCCAAATCTAAATTTGTATCCCAGTGTTCAAATAAAATAAAGTTTTATAAAATTAAATTGTTTTAACAACTTTAAATGTTTAAAGCTTATTTTAAAGTGACTTGAATTTGAAATGAATTTGGTTTTAAAACTCTTTTAAATTTCTTTATAAAATAAGCTTTTCTTTAACATTTGATTAAGAAGGTTTTAAATTGTTTTTAAATTTTGTTAAAATTTAATTTGTATTTATTTTGATCTTAATTTGAAATGGAATTTTAAAGTAAATTAAAAGTAAAATGTTTTCAAATGTTTTTATTAATGACAATTTAGTCATAAGTAAGAAATGTTTTTATCTTAAAGTTAATTAAGATTTAATGATTTGTAATAAATTAAATTATTAAGGTAATTAAAGGATAATCCATTAATTTAATTTATTAACGATTTGGATTAATTAATTTAGTAATTAAAGGATTAAATTAATTAATTAAGGGTTAAGTGATTAACTAAAGGATTAATTAATTTGTAATTAAGAATCATTAATTAGGTAAGATTAGATTTTTAATTAATGATTAGAAATTAATTAACCAAGTAATTAAAGATTAATTAAGATACAGTTAATCACTTAATTAATTAAATAATTAGAGATTAATTAATTGGTTATCAAAAATTAATTAAATTGTAATTAATAGTGATTAATCTAAGTTTAATTACTTAAGGAAAGTAATTAAGGAATTAATAATAGTTAATGAATGTGACGACGCGACTTTTCGATGCTCGAAAATCGACATCAATATGTCCACTATATCAACTGCCGAACAATCGAAGGCCGGAAAACCGTACCGTTAGGGTTAAAGAAGAGGTAGAAGGTAGAAGAAGAGATAAAAAGATGGAAAAGAACAGAAAGAATAATATCAGAATCTCACAATCGCAGCGGAACAACATATAATAGATAAATGAATAATCTTTAAACAAGGAACTATATTAGTTATTACATCACATCATATTACATTACATTACATCATCAGAGTGTACAACAACAAACAACAACAAACAGCGGAAAAGAAATACTATATACTAGTGAATACGCCATGCCATCCAACTTGCCTCCAGCAACTCCTGAATTCCAGAATATCCTGATAAACCTAACTCTTGACTGCCCGTGTGAAAATTGGTGGGCACCCAGAGTTTAGGAAGGAAAACAATAAACACCGAGTCAGTAATGGGACTGGTGTGAGAACTAAAACAGTTTATCTTTAAAACGAAGAACAAGATAAATTTTTTTTAAATAGATTCGCAATGCTTTTTAGAAAATGAGACTACCATAAGTCCTCCCGCACACACATAATGCAAACGCAGAATCCGAGGAGATTTCTCCTTATGATAGTCAAAGATGCTTGATACGCATTAAAAAGAAACATTTGATATTATTAATAGTGCATAGTGTAGAAGAAAATTTCGAAAGTAAAGATATAAATCTTAGCCAGCATAAGCTTTCCGCACTTGTGTCTACTATAGCTACTATGTTCAATAGCAGGTTACCGCCACATTCCATGGCAGGTTATACAACTAAAACCGTACAGGGTTCGTATTGTTTCTTTGGATTTCCAACAAATGGTCAAGCCAAGGAACTTCCCATTGCCACATGGGTATGCCTCTAGAAAGACGACCCGAGAACCAAACCGGATCTCTGCTAACACAAGGCCGGGTTACCCCTAACTACTGACACAAATATGTCATTCCCCGATCGTAACCGATCCATATCCGAGGATCCTCGATTTCCAACAACCCCAAAGCAATAAATTTGCAGCAACAACATAGGTTAAGTATCTGGGCTCCATACCATGATACCACCTCTATCCAGAAGGAATGACATACACTAAAGGGGTGCTACCCCCTAATAACCTTGCCGCATCCTTCTGTTTTGACCATTTCCGAGGTGTGAGGTCCGACGAAGTCTCGTCCACAAAGCCACTCTTTATAAAAAAGCCGTGCTTTGATCACATATGCTCAACAGCACTTCGTATGCCACATTACCAATTTGGGAATGTATCACTAGTAACCATCAACTACATAACCTCTAAGGGTGTTAAGCTAAGAGAATAAATTCTCTGCCACCAACGGAAATATATTTGATAGAAACCAGCTTTACATCTCAAATTGTAACATCAGACACACATCCATACAAGTCCGTTTCGGGCTCGAACGGAACCGAAGGCACTTACAAAGAAGTCCTTGCAATCCGGATATTCACTAATGACGACCGGACTTCCCATCACAAAGGGTAATAATTTTCTATATCGGGGATCAACCGATGCAGAAACATTTGATGGTAATCCTTCCGTTTTCACAAACATCCGGTCTTCAACACCGGTCATCAATGCTATCCATTACGACGTATCACATATTCGGAATGGGTTATACGACCCCAAGGTCCTTTCCCGGCTAACCTGAATAGTGAGCGCTTATTTTAAAAATAAGTGTAGCATTCAAATTCAAGCAAATCACAACAAATACCTATTTAAAGGTAAATATTGATAGTCAGTTATTTAACTATCAATAGATATGCACAACATCACCAGATTCCAAATAATTTTCCAAATTATTTATTTTCCAAAATATCTTTACTAGATATATAATTTCCACACTTCAACCATTTGAAAACAAATTTCTAAGCATTTTTCACCTTTCAATCTTTGAAAACAAATTTCAAATCAATTTCCTTAAACGGAAACACTTCCAAATATTTATCAATTTTAAATTTAAAATGGTTCATCTAAATCAATCAAATAAATCCTTACCGATTTATTTTATATTTACGTTCCAAATCCGTAAATTTATTCCCACACTTCAAAAATAAATCAACGTTTATTTTTAAACAAATTTCCCTTTCTTTTATAAATTCCATAGTGAATTTACAATCCCAAAATATCTATGAATATACGATTTCCAAATCGATTTCTAATATTCATTTTCAATTTATCTTTAAAAGATAAAATCTCAAAATATTCACTTTATATTGGAAAACATTTCCATACTTATTTAATAATAAGTAATTCTAAATCCATTTATTTTCAACACTTGGAAAATATTCAATATACTTAAATCGAAATTAAGTATATATTTTATTCTTTAAGGAAAACATTCTCTTAAACACATTTATTTGGGCCAAAACGAATGTTGCGTAAAACGTTGTTACGACAACCCAAAATCACTAGTATAGGGATTCAAAATTAGGGTAGATATATAAGTCCCAATACTATATAAAGCATTTCCTTTCAGAAATCATTTACTATAACAACAGTGTTATAGTCCACCATTTCCTTCTATTTTTCGAAAACGTCTATTTCAACAATGAATGTTGAAATCTATGTATTCGATACTTAACGCATTTTAAAACATCTTTAAATCATTTTAATTCTATTTAAAATATCACTTCCCTAAACCATATCCTTTTTATTTAATAATATATTCACTGTCCAAAATCGTGAATATACTTCACTAACCAAATTCAATATTTTCTACACATTTTATTTCAATGATAATTCGCTATCCGAAATCGCGAATATATCTCCTTTAATAACCTTCTATATTAAATTTATCAAATTCAATTGATTTCGCATTTATAAACAATATTTATAAATTCCATTTCTATTTATAAAAACTTCAATTATAAAATCCCTTTTATAAATCAATTCAATTTATAACTCAACTTTATACCCAAAATCCGATTTATAAGTTAATTATTTATAAATCTTTTATTTTACAAAATCTATTCATTTCATAACTTCACAATTTATAAATCTATAAATTTTATTCACTTGTGAAATCCATTTATACTTCATTTTAACACTTAATAAAACTCGTTTCACAATTCCTATATTTTTAATTTATAAATATTAATCTTAGAAATCTTTTGCATAAACCGTTTATAATAATTCAAAAATCTCAATTTAAATAAAACAATACTTTTAATAATTTAAAAAACGTTATTTAAAACTTATATAACTCCAAAATCATACTTAAGTACTATTTTCCAAAAATATAACTTTTATAACAATAAAATTATAATGTTTATTTATTTTAGCAATTCAAAATTTAATAAAACATATACTTCCAAAAATCACTTTAAAAATTCTTTTTAAAATCAAAATCATTATTTTAAAACGTCAAAAATGGATCCGATGATGCAACAACACCAAATAGTCAATCACGACAACAACGACATCATATATCAGTATATGATAATTAACAAATATCACAATATCTGTAAATAAATCAATACAGTTGAGGAATCCAGTTGGATCCCTCCAACCTGTTTCCCTGCATCCACAGATGTTAGCACAATACCAATTCCGTTCCAATATGGAATATCGCGGTATATGGGATTTATAAAATATTGTCCGCTATTATACGGCGCAATAGGGTCTCATCTGCTATAAAATGTGGGAAATCAATTCCAAGTGCATAGATAATACCAATTCCAATCAAGATGGAATTATCGCGGTATATGTTTTTAATAAATAACATCCGCTTAATATACGGCGTATAATGTCTATTTTAACAATCAATAGATAGCAATTATCATTCAAACATACATTCAAGCAATTTTAAATCTAACTATTTAAAATTTAAATCGAAACAATTCGATTGAGTGAGAAGTTCTCACCTTGCTTTCAATTCAATTTTCGCGTTTTATTTCGAATAAAATTAAACGTGCGTTTAATTTTACCCGAAATTTTCACTAGCACTAAACGACTGCTCGACAAAACGAATCCAACGCAATTCGTTTCGTCCAATTCCGACCTCGTATGAAAAAGTTATAGCGTTTTAAAGATTTGAACGAATTAATATAAACGAATTCAATAAATTTTAAACCTAAACTACCATCTGGCCGCACGTTTCCAAGAGGCGAATCACGGCCCTTCATCTATTTCTTTCCTCACGCAAAACACTTTCAGGTCGCGCGTGAATTCAACCCACGGCCTTCTTCTTCATCGATTTACGCACCCACCATCGATGCCCTCCACGTCGATCAGAGACCTCCCCTCCAATGCCCTCGCTTCGCTCTACCTTCGGCATAAATTTCGTGAAGCTCGGCTGCACTATCCACGAGAAAACCATGAACGAACGCGTGGCATTCAAACTCAAATTGCTGCCAATCCACTTCCTTGTTTTCATTCTCCACCATTGAAGTCGTAGAACTCGAGACGTTCTACAACATTGCAGTTGGAAGTTTGTTGAATCGGTGTGTGGATTTGAAGAAATCGAGGGGGAAAGAAACGAGTATTCTCGGCCATTGAACGTATATGGAGGCGGCTAGGGTTTCTGAGTGGAGTCTGTTGTAAATTGTGAATAACATGGGCTTTTGTAGAAAATTTCTCGAATTACTATTCATCGAAATTGTCCGAACTCCAAACGAAGCATGCGGTTGACATTTCTAAGGTTTACCCCGCGTTTCGAACACAATGGAATGTGTTTCGGAGGCTAATTCGATCATCTGTACGAGTTACGGTAATAAACGATCGATTTTAAATTAAACCGATTAACTAAATTTCTGTGCGTTTTGGCTTGCCCCAGACAAACGGTATATCCCATTGACACGAAACCATACAATAATATCACATTACGGATCCGATGAAACTAGTTTCATCGAAATCCGAGACTGTTTGAAAAATGGCTATTTTAAATCGCCAAATTAAATTTAAAATATTCAATTTGCACAATTTAACTTTAAATTCGATTTTTAAAGTTCTATAACATTATTCTAACTCCAATATGATATAATAAAATTTTACAAATCATTTTTAATCATATTAAACCTCATTTTCAATTATTTCTGTAATTTGAAATATTAAATTATTGATTTAATTATCCAATTAAATCCAATTTTTCGAAATAAAATTTATTCGACTGTTTAATTTCACTTATTGATATTTGAAATCAATTAAATATACAAATTTTAATTAACAGAAATTCTAGGTCGTTACAAACTTCCCCCCTTAAAAGAATTTCGTCCTCGAAATTACCAAGTAAGAAAAAGTTACAGAATCCATTAACTTTCCCAAAACAAACCGTTCAATTTAGATTTTTCAAAGCTCTTAAGTGTTTAACTTTCCCAAAATTCATAGTTAAACTTCTTACAAAATCTTTACTAAGTTTCCAAATCCAAACTTAGTTTTCAAAAAATTTCCAATTTTCTCAAAAATATTGTAATGCCTTAAATTTTCGGAAAAATTCGCCAGAGTCTCTTTTGCGTGGCTCGATCCGGAAAAAAATGACAATATATATATATATCACAAATATACATCTTATCAGGTGATGAGGTATCCCGCTGGGAAAAAAGTGTAAAAGTACGATATTTAATCCGAGATAGTACCTTATTTATTGTTAGCGAGCGTATACGGCTAATATAGCGCGAAAGCGAGCTCCAAATGCGAAGCATAAGCCATCCTCACCTACTATACACTCAATCAAACAAATGAGAACATGTATATATGAAAATAATATCAATATACAACATATAGCAACATGACAACTACATGTGCCAACATAGCAAATGCAACAAAAGCAACAAATGCAACCATCATCCAACTATCACCCAACTAACCAAATAAATATTCATTCATATTCTCATTAATTTTCAATGAATTGGTTTTCCAATTTAAATCACATTTGATTCATTAACATTGGATGTTTTACTAACATTCATTCATATCCAATTTCAATTAGTTTGCATTCACTAATTTACATTCAAGTTGGTTCACTTACAAATCAAATTCAATTCTATTTAAGAGTCACTTAACTTCCAATTTGATTTCAATAATTTATAGCTTCCCATTTCATCAATTCATTTTCATTTAACACTTAATGAAATATACACAATCTATTAACAATCAAATAACATAACCAAATTATTTAATTTACATTCAATTTGGTCCAACACTTTTTAACTCCAACTGGTTGATATTAAATTGATTCTCATTCAATTATTCAACTTCCAATAACATTAGCTTTTAATGAATTAACACTTACATTCATTATTCCATATCAATTTATTTTACATTCAATTGATTAACATTCAATCCATTTATTAATTCAATTGCTAATTCCTTTAACAATATAAGGTTGAATTTCATTTATATAACTCGAGTTCACATCCATTTAATTCACTTTATTAATTTACTTCGATACCAAAATCAACTTCCATATTCAGCATTACTTAAGTTATATTCCATTTCAAACATCATTGGTTTAAGTTAACTTAAATTTCCACTTATAAATTCAATTCAGATTCCAATTCTGAAGAAAATTTTATTTAACCTTTAGCAAGTCAAATTTATTATCTCATATCACTATCAAATTCAGATTTTGTTTTTCTTAACAAATTGTTTAACCATTTTAATAATTGGTTTCACTTTAATCTTCTCATTTCATAAGTTATATAGCTAATATTCAACAATTACCACTTGGATTTTTATTGATTCACTTATACCTCCTTTAATTTAACTTCATCCTTTAAGTTAAATTTATTCTATCAACATTCAAATTGTATAAGTTATCAACTCATTTATCTTTCCCATAAATATTTTAAATAGGATTCCAGAGTCTTTTCAACCTTTCAAAACCATTTTTGAAATCAATTCAAATTACCTTTTGAATTTCCAAAACCATATCCAAATTTTCCAAACTACTTCCATATAAAACAATTTGGCAGCAATCCCTCTTTTGGAAACCCGAAAATGAACACCGATGATGTTGCAAACATCATCGGAATTATTTTCCAGCGACCAAAAATAGTTTAGATCTTTAATTTCTCCAAAACAATTTTCCCAAAACATCTAATCCTTTCAAAACACTTCTCTGGAATTTTATTTTCAGATTACAAATCACATTTATAAACCTTTTACTTATATAATTTTACTTCTTATATATAAGATTATTTCACAATTGTAAATCATTTTAATTATAACTTCATACTTATAATTCATTTGCTTATACAATTCATTCTTTTACAACTATTGTTTTTATTTAACTTACTCAACAACCAAACAATCAATTCATATACACTTTAATAATTCTGAAAATTATTCCTTTATATATAAAACATAATCAAGGTAAAATTATTTCATTTACCCCATTTTAAATAATATCGTGTCAAATTGTTCTGTACAAGTGTTTAGAGATCCCTATCAACAACGTTAATTACTCGTGTTGACCAAAATCCATATACCACTCAACAAACCAATCATCACAATATAAAACAATTTCATATTCACTAACAAATACGCGCTCGTATCTATCATTACACTCAAACTCATTCTAGAGTACTGCTGACTCTATCTCTAATGAGTAATACCAAACAGAGCCATGGTTGTCGCTTAACCATATGCACTGATACCAAATGTCACGATGCGGTTTTTCGACGCTCGAAAACCGACATCAATACGTCCACCGTATCAACTGCCGAACAATCGAAGGCCGGAAAACTGCACCGTTATGGTTAAAGAAGAGGTAGAAGGTAGAAGAAGAGAGAAAAAGATGGAACAGAACAGAAAGAACAATTAAACAATACCAGAATCTCACAATCACAGCGGAACAACATATAATAGATAAATGAATAATCTTTAAACAAAGAACTATATCAATTATTACATTACATCATATTACATTACATTATATCATCAGAGTGTACAACAACAAACAAAAACAAACAGCGGAAAAGAAATACTATATACTAGTGAATACGTCATGCCATCTAACTTGCCTCCAGCAACTCCTGAATTCCAGAATATCCTGATAAACCCGACTCTTGACTGCCCGTGTGGAAATTGGTGGGCACCCAGAGTTTAGGAAGGAAAACAATAAACTCCGAGTCAGTCATGGGACTGGTGTGAGAACTAAAACAGTTTATCTTTAAAACAAAGAACATGATAAAAAAATTTTAAATAGATTCACAATGCTTTTTAGAAAATGAGACTACCATAAGGCCTCCCGCAAACACACATAATGCAAACGCAGAATCGGAGGAGATTTCTCCTTATGATAGTCAAAGATGCTTGATACGCATTAAAAAGAAACATTTGATATTATTAATAGTGCATAGTGTAGAAGAAAATTTCGAAAGTAAAGATATAAATCTTGGCCAGAATAGGCATTCCGCACTTACGCCTACTATAGCTACCATGTTCAATAGCAGGTTACCGCCACATTCATGGCAGGTTATACAACTAAAACCGTACAAGGTTCGTATTGTTTCTTTGGATTTCCAACAAATGGTCGGGCCAAGGAACCTCCCATTGCCACATGGGTACGCCTCTGGAAAGACGACCCGAGAACCAAACCGGATCTCTGCCAACACAAGGTCGGGTTACCCCTAACTGGGTAACTACTGACACGAATATGTCATTCCCCGATCGTAACCGATCTATATCCGATGATCCTCGATTTCCAACAACCACAAAGCAATAAATTTGCAGCAACAACATAGGTTAAGTATCTGGGCTCCATACCATGATACCACCTCTATCCAGAAGGAATGACATACACTAAAGGGGCGCTACCCCCTAATAACCTTGTTGCATCCTTCCTATTTTGACCATTTCGGGGTGTGAGGTCCGACGAAGTCTCGTCCACAAAGCCACACTTTATACAAAAGTCGTGCTTTGATCACGTATGTTCAACAGCACTTCGTATGCCACATTACCAATTTGGGAATGTATCACTAGTAACCATTAACTACATAACCTCTAAGTATGTTAAGCTAAGAGAATAAATTCTCTGCCACTACGGAAATATATTTGATAGAAACCATCTTTACATCTCAAATTGTAACGTCAGACACACATCCATACAAGTCCGTTCCGGGATCGAACGGAACCGAAGGCACTTACAAAGAAGTCCTTGCAATCCGGATATTCACTAATCACGACCGGACTTCCCATCACAAAGGGTAATAAATTTCTATATCGGGGATCAGCCGATACAGAAACATTCGACGGCAATCCTTCCATTTTCATAAATATCCGGTCTTCAACACCGGTCATCAATGCTATCCATTACGACGTATCACATATTCGGAATGGGTTATACGACCCCAAGGTCATTTCCCGGCTAACCAGAATAGTGAGCGCTTATTTTAAAAATAAGTGTAGCATTCAAATTCAAGAAAATCACAACAAATACCTGTTTAAAGGTAAATATTGATAGTCGGTTATTTAACTATCAATAGGTGTGCACAACATCATCAGATTCCAAATTATTTATTTTCCAAAATATCTTTACTAGACATATAATTTCCACACTTCAACCATTTGAAAACAAATTTCTAATCATTTTTCACCTTTCAATCTTTGAAAACAAATTTCAAATCAATTTCCTTAAACGCAAACACTTCCAAATATTTATCCATTTTAAATTTAAAATGGTTCATCTAAATCAATCAAATAAATCCTTACTGATTTATTTTATATTTACGTTCCAAATCCGTAAATTTATTCCCACACTTCAAAAATAAATCAACGTTTATTTTTAAACAAATTTCCCTTTCTTTTATAAATTCCATAGTGAATTTACAATCCCAAAATATCTATGAATATACGATTTCCAAATCGATTTCTAATATTCATTTTCAATTTATCTTTAAAAGATAAAATCTCAAAATATTCACTTCATATTGGAAAACATTTCCATACTTATTTAATAATAAGTAATTCACAAATCCATTTATTTTCAATATTTGAAAAATATTCAATATACTTAAATCGAAATTAAATATATATTTCATACTTTAAGGAAAACATTCTCTTAAACACATTTATTCGGGCCAAAACGAATGTTGCGTAAAACATCGTTACGACAACCCAAAATCACTAGTATATGGATTCGAAATTAAGGTAGATATATAAATCCCAATACTATATAAAACATTTCCTTTCAGAAATCAATTACTATAACAACAGTGTTATAGTCCACCATTTCCTTCTATTTTTCGAAAACGTCTATTTCAACAATGAATGTTGAAATCTATGTATTCGATACTTAACGCATTTTAAAACATCTTTAAATCATTTTAATTCTATTTAAAATATCACTTCCCCAAACCATATCTATTTTATTTAATAATATATTCACTGTCCAAAATCGTGAATATACTTCACTAACCAAATTCAATATTTTCTACACATTTTATTTCAAGGATAATTCGCTATCCGAATCACGAATATATCTCCTTTAATAACCTTCTATATTAAATTTATCAAATTCAATTGATTTCGGATTTATAAACAATGTTTATAAATTCCATTTCTATTTATAAAAACTTCAATTATAAAATCCCTTTTATAAATCAATTCAATTTATAACTCAACTTTATACCCAAAATCCGATTTATAAGTTAATTATTTATAAATCTTTTATTTTACAAAATCTATTCATTTCATAACTTCACAATTTATAAATCTATAAATTTTATTCACTTGCGAAATGCATTTATACTTCATTTTAACACTTAATAAAACTCGTTTCACAATTCCTATATTTTTAATTTATAAATATTAACCTTAGAAATCTTTTATATAAACCATTTATAATAATTCAAAAAACTCAATTTAAATAAACCAATCCTTTTAATAATTTACAAAACGTTATTTAAAACTTATATAACTCCAAAATCATACTTAAGTACTATATTCCAAAAATATAACTTTTATAACAATAAAATTATAATGTTTATTTATTTTAACAATTCAAAATTTAATAAAACGTATACTTTCAAAAATCACTTTAAAAAATCCTTTTTAAAATCAAAATCATTATTTTAAAACTTCAAAAATGGATCCGATGATGCAACAGCACCAAATAGTCAATCACGACAACAACGACATCATATATCAGTATATGATAATTAACAAATATCACAATATCTGTAAATAAATCAATACAGTTGAGGAATCTAGTTGGATCCCTCCAACCTGTTTCCCTGCATCCTCAGATGTTAGCACAATACCAATTCCGTTCCAATATGGAATATCGCGGTATATGGGATTTATAAAATATTATCCGCTATTATACGGCGCAATAGGGTCTCATCCGCTATAAAATGCGAGAAATCAACTCCAAGTACATAAATAATACCAATTCCAATCAAGATGGAATTATCGCGGTATATGTTTTTAATAAATAACCTCTGCTTAATATACGGCGTATAATGTCTATTTTAACAATCAATAGATAGCAATCATCATTCAAACATACATTCAAGCAATTTTAAATCTAACTATTTAAAATTTAAATCGAAACAATTTGATTGAGTAAGAAGTTCTCACCTTGCTTTTAATTCAATTTTCGCGTTTTATTTCAAATAAAATTAAACGTGCGTTTAATTTTACCGAAAATTTTCAATAGCTCCAAATGACTCCAATCCAGTTTCATTGCGTAGTGCTCGACAAAACGAATCCAACGCAATTCGTTTCGTCCAATTCCGACCTCGTATGAACAAGTTACATCGTTTTAAAGATTTGAACGAATTAATATAAACGAATTCAATAAATTTTAAATTTTATACCTAAACTACCATCTGGCCGCACGTTTCCAAGAGGCGAATCTCGGCCCTTCATCTATTTCTTCCCTCACGCAAAACACTTCCAGGTCACGTGTGAATTCCACCCACGGCCGCCTTCTTCATCGATTTACGCACCCACCATCGATGCCCTCCACGTCGATCAGAGGCCTCCTCTCCAATGCCCTCGCTTCGCTCTACCCTCGGCATAAATTTCATGAAGCTTGGCTGCACTATCCATGTGAAAACCACGAACGAACGCGCGACATTCAAACTCAAATTGCTGCCAATCCACTTCGTTGTTTTCGATCTCCACCGTTGAAGTCGTAGAACTCGAGACGATCTACAACATTGCAATGGAAGTTTATTGAATCAGTGAGTGGATTTGAAGAAATCGAGGGGTAAAGAAAAGAGTATTCTCGGCCATTGAACGTATATGGAGGCGGCTAGGGTTTCTGAGTGGAGTTTGTTGCAAATTGTGAATAACATGGGCTTTTATAGAAAATTTCTCAAATTACTATTCATCGAAATTTCCCGAACTCCAAACGAAGCGTGTCGGTTGACGTTTCTAAGGTTTACCCCGCATTCCGAACACAATGGAACGTGTTTCGGAGGCTAATTCGATCATCTGTGCGAGTTACGGCAATAAACGATCGATTTTAAATTAAACCGATTAACTAAATTTCTATGCGTTTTGGCTTGCCCCGGACAAACGGTAAATCTGATTGACACGAAATTTAAAACCATACAATAATATCACATTATGGATCCGATGAAACTGGTTTCGTCGAAATCCGAGACTCTTTGAAAAATGGCTATTTTAACTCGCCAAATTAAATTTTAAAATATTGCATTTTCACAATTTAACTTTAAATTCGATTTTAAAAGTTCTATGACATCATTCTAACTCCAATATGATATAATAAAATTTTACAAATCATTTTTAATCATATTAAACCTCATTTTCAATTATTTCTGTAATTTGAAATATTAAATTATCAATTTAATTATCCAATTAAATCCAATTATTCGAAATAAAATTTATTCGACTGTTTAATTTCACATATTAATATTTAAAATCAATTAAATTTACGAATTTTAATTAATAGAAATTCTGGGTCGTTACAATGAAGATCATTAACTAGGCATTATTAAATAATTAATTAATGTGATTAAATAATTAAATTATACTAATTAATTAAGGATTAATCATTTCTGGAATTGTTTAAGTATAATTACTTAAGGAAAGTAATTAAAAGAATTAATTACTCAAACTAATTAATTAAATAAATTTGATTTGTTTAAGTTAATTAATTAAGTTTAATTAGTTTAAAATAATTACTGGATGATTTGAAAAATAATTACTTAATGTAATTAATACAGTGTAATTACTTAGTAAAGTAACTAATGATAATTACTGGATGTAATTAGTTGAAGGTGATTTACTAATGGAAGTAATTTGAGTTTAATTACTTTATGTAATTAATCAAGGGATTAATTAAGATAATTAATTAAGGAGTAATTAATTTATTTAACGAAGTAATTAAGGGTAGTTAATTACTGGATGAGATTAATCAAGAGTTATTAATAAATATGGTTTAGTTAAAAGATTAATTACTTAATGTAATTAAATTAAATGGAGTAATTAATAATTAAAGATGTAATTAGGGATCATTACTTACCATAATTAATGATGTAATTAAGGGTTGATTAATTAAGATTAAGTAATCAATGATAAATGATTATAGAGTGATTAATTAATTGTAATTAATTAAGGATTAATGTAATTAATTATAATTAATTAATTAATGAAGTAATTAAAGGTTAATTACTGTATTTGGTTAAGAATAATTAATTTGTGTAATTAATTAAATGCTAATTACTTGAATGTAATTAAAGGATAATTAATCAAGGATGATTATTTAAGATGAATGATTAGATGGTGATTAATTAATTAATTTGTAATTAATTATTGGTTAAATAAGCAGGATTTGTAGAATTAAGTAATTAATTTAATTCACTTTAAATTAATTAGAAATGGTATAGATCATTGCTTATGTATGGATGGATGATATTGATTGCCTTGAATGGTTTGAGATCTCAGATATGAGATAAGTGTTGCTATGTTATATGGATGTTTGGTTGAAGTGTGATGATAATGTGAATTATCTATTTGTGATGATAATGTGAATTATCGATTTGTGTTGATAATGTGAGTTATCTATTTGTGAGATGTGAATTATCTATCTATGTGAATATAGATAATGAATTGAATTGTTTTTAACTTTAAAACACCTTGGACCTAAAGATGGCGCTTTGGATTTCGATGAGACCGGTATCGGGTTTCCAGATTTATCCGAAAATCACATCGATCCAAATTAAACGATAGGTCGTGAATTTCAAGTGAAGATAAAGATTCAGAGTGCAAGGGTTATTGTCGTTAACTCTGAGGGTGATTCCAAAATTAGTGTAAAAAGATAATGCCTTCGGTTTCGTTCGAACCTGGAACAAACTTGTATGGATTGAATGCTTTCAGAACATCGTCAGATGGACGATGAGCATTCTAAGATAGATATGTTCTATAAAGGTAATCATAGCCTCAAGCCTCATCAACCGGGAATGGCTAAAACATGGAAGGTGCAGCAAGGTTAAGTGGGTAGCACCCAAGTAGGACAAGATTTTCCCCTGTCTAGAGGTCCCTTATTTTCGGCTTAGTGGGCAGTTGGAATTGCGCACCAAATGCGGGGTTGTCTTGTTCGGGACTATCTAGTAAAGGATGGTTCCGGCCTTGTGTTGCAGGGGATTGGGAGTAATCCTCGGTATGGTGATCTAGGCCCCGTACTGTGATGGGCGGTACCCCAGTAGCCCTGCCATTGTATGGAATCCAAGCTCCAATAAGTGTTGTACGTTTTAGTTGTGCCCAATTATGTTGGAACGTGATATGTAAGTATTCCAGCTATTTCTGTATTTTATTTGAAAACCCTAGGCCCTATTATAATATCACTAGATTTCCTATCAAATGTTTTGGTTAGTGTAAGGTAAGAACTTACCCATGTTTATGTGTGGGGAGTCTTACGTGATACCTTTTGTTTTCAAAAAGGTTTTTCTAAAGTTAAGCAACCTTAACCGGTTACTCACACCAGACCCATGTCTGACCCGGAGTTTATTTTCTATTTTCTTAAACTCTTGGGTACTCAAATTTTTACGAGTAGCCAAAGGATTCAGGTTAGCTTTGACGAATTATGGAGGAGCAATTGAGCAGGAGTCTTCAGCGTTATAGATATTTATAGTGTTCCGCTATGTTGGTTTCTCTGTTTTGTTGTTGAGTTGTAATATCTAGATAGGTGTTTATAACTATCTAGTATGTGTTGTATAAGCTGTATTGATGTATACGATACTATGTAATATCTTATGTGATTAATATAATTTATTCGTTCCACTGTTGAGATTCTGATGCTGTTTCTTTCTTTCTACTCTATCTTTTCTATTTTCTATCTCTTTCTTTCATAATAATGATGCGTCATTCTGTGGAATGAAGGGCGGGCGTTATAGTTGTATCAGAGCACTAGGTTGAGTGAATACCTAGGCTTTGGAGTGATTTCTTTCTTGGGAGAACGTATTTATATATATATATATATATTTATTTCTACCTATTGGTTGGAATACATGTTCGGGTTTTCCAATATGAAGTTATAAAGGTAGGAAAGGTAATGGTGTGTGTAACGCGACTACCAACAGAAGGAGTTCGAGTGTTGAGGTTAAAAGTATATCTGTCGAGACAGTAGACCCAATACCGTCTCGAGTGAGCTTTGTAGTAGTGTAAGGATTTCATTGATCTCTGAAGGAAACCTTTTAGAGGTTCGGAGTTCATCTTTGAAGTGCAAGTTTGGATCTGTCGGATGAGCAGAAGTGAGTGATGGTATTTTGGTAACTTCGGGAAGGAATAGTTGCGTGATGAGATGCAGTGACTTTGGATGTTTCCAAAGATATCTTCTTTGGAACAAGTAAGGAAGTGTGCCTGCATCAGTAATGAGACTAAGTTCAGCAGGGTGTTGTGTTTGGCTTTGAGATTCGAAGAGCTTTGGATTTAGAAGTCTTTGGCATCAGTGGCAGCATTGCACCTCAGAGTGATTCTATATGCCATCAAAAAGGTCATCTGTCAGCAGTTTTCTTGAGGTAGTGTTCAGAAGCAGTTGACTGGATCCATTTCTTTGATGGATTGGTTAGTCTAGCATATGCTATTCTGATTGGTAAAGAGAGAACAATATCTTTGGATATTTGTCTGGGTTGATCGCAAAAGTGACTTGCTATGGGTGAGTGTTCTCTTGAGTTATCAGAGATTTTTCTGGATGTCTTCAAGAGGTCAGTGGTCTGCTATAGCATCTAGAGATTGAGTTTCCTTATCAGCTAGGATTCCACAATTGATACCGATGGTTCAGCCAGTAGTAAGACGGTTTTTAGATAGAGAATTTGGTGTGGAAGCTTAGATTTTGATTGAACTTCTGAGTTTTCTCTTATGAATCTGTTGAACCATATCTCTGGGATGTGTTGTCCACTTTGTGCTCGTGTCCATCATCAGCATTCTCATCTACTCCAGATCAGAGTTGTGCAGCGGAAGCAAGTTTGGGAGTGCACCTATTTCATCTTTTCCGGATAGGAGAAGTAAGTGAAGTCTTTTGAGGATTATAGAGTAGAGTTGGTGTTCGTGATTTTGGTTGATTTCGAAAGGATCATTTTGTTGGATGTTTTTGGATCAGTCTGTTTCTGGAGGAATCAGCGAAGTTAAGCTGATCAGGAAGGATGAAGGCAGCTCGGAATTGTCAGAAGAATTTTGTGGATATAAGATGAAATAATTTGGATTGTAGGGTCGAAGATTTGATTTTGGATAAGTTTTCTCCAATCAAAGGAGCTATCATTTTTGGGTAAGACTGGAAAGCTAGCTCCGAGGTATTTTGGATCTTTCTGTATTCTCTTAGGGATAAGAGTTTGGTCTTCAAGATTGAATTGCCAGTTTGGAAGATTGGTATTCAATGTATTTCACGTATCTCTGAGGAAGTATGTGTGTGATCCATCTTTGGTTTTAGAACCAGCAATTCAGGAGGATTTGGTAGTTGAGTCAGGACTTGACTGAGGCCTGATGTCCTGTTCAGTTTTGTAGATCTTGATGGGTAGGAGCTCTGTAGCTTAGTGGTGTAGATTATTTGGGTTCTGCAGAGTGAGTATCTTGGTATTTATAACTGGGAAACTCTAGGAAGTTCTATCCAGAATTGTGTTTGGATAGTTAGATTTGTTTATTTGTGTGAATTGGTTGCTATGGTTGTTAGCATATGGTTAATAATATATGCTTGTGATTTAAAATAAAAAAGGTTGATAGATTATTAAATTACCTTTTCTTTTAAATTTCGGGGACGAAATTCTTTAAGGGGGAGAATGTGATGACCCGGAATTTTGGGCAATATCAATTTAATAATCTGTATCAAAAATTAAATTGATCTGATAATTGTCTTTTTTAATTTTAATTTTAATTGGCAATCTATTCTTTTATAAGCAAATAAATATTTAATTGGTAAATTCTATTTTTTAAAAGCTAATAAAATGTTTTCTATTTATAATGTATACACATAATTATATATATATTGTAAATAAAATATCGTTGGTTTGAAATTTAATAAATAAAATCTCATTTTCAGATTCTAATATACATTTTGGTAATTTGAAAATTTTGATTTAAATTCAATATATAAGTTTTCAAAGCTATTTAATAGTCAACTATATGGTTTTAAATATTTGAGAAAAATGTTTAATAGTTTAAAATAGATTTTTAGCTTAAGTTTAAATTTAAATTTAAATTAATCAATAAAAGGTTTATTTTACATTCTTTTTAATATTGCTTAATAAATATGATTTGGAAATAAATAATAAGACAATCTCTTTTATTAATTATTTCAAATTAATAAATGTGTTATTTTCAAATAAATTTATAGATTTAGATAGGTTTTAAAGACAATAGAATTGTTGTTTTTAAATTGAATAAGTAGTTATATATGTATATATATAACTTGATTTTAAAATTTTAATTTGAATTTGAATTTAAAATTTTGAAAATTCAATGGATAGATATTTAAAATGTTTTGGATTTTAATGATATATGTATGGGCTTTTATTTATAAAATTTGTTTTATTACATTTTCTTTAAAAAAAGAAATTCATATATGTATTTACATAAAAACTTATTAATTAAGTTAAAAATCTTTATTAACATTTAAAAATAAATACTAGTTACTTAAAGGACAAGTGTGATGAAATTAAAACACCTTATAACATGTGTAATTTAATAAACAAATGTGTATGACAAATGTTGAAATGAGAAACAAGTGTTATATTATTTTTTTGATTTATCTTTTATTTCATTAAATCTTAAAATTTACTTATATCAAACATTGCTTTCTCCTCTTCATTTCTTTTCTAATCTTCAAATCAAAAATAAAGAATTTTTCAACCTGCAAAATAACTCAAAAGCCTGCACTAAATTCTTTGAAAACTGAGAACAGCAAAGCCTGCAAATTTTCTAAAATCCAAAACAACTCAAACCTGGAATCAAAGCTGGAGTCATCTCTGCAACAACTTTCAAAAGCAAGCATTTTCATGCCTATAAACAAAATAGCAACAACAAGTTTTTCCAGTATATTAATCAGAGCAGCAATGCAAAGTTTCTTGTGATTAAGCATACCAATTTCAAGCTTTTTCAGAAGTAAAGTACTCTGTTCTTCTTTAAAACGGTGAGTAACTTTCTTTCTAAAAACTAAAGTATCTTGATATCTGATTGCATGTGGATAACTGGAAATAAAGTAGTATTGTGTGTATGTATATGATTGAATTCTCTATGTATATACATGAATGTATAGATGCATGCTTGCTGTTGTGTTTGTTCTTGACTGTTCTTAGTTTCCAGGATTAAGTTCTGATCAAAAATCAATATCTCATAATCTAATCTATGTTAGGTTTAAATTTCAAACAAAATGTGTTGTTGTATCATATATTAAAGTTTTAAAATTTATTTAAGTTAAAACAAATTTGCAATCTCACTGGAAACCACAAAGAACAGTGCATGTTTTATATAAGTGAAAATTCAACCATCGTAATTCATTGGTCCAGAAATGTAAATTGAATTCCTAAATAAAATTATGATTTCTGGAGGTGAAACCATAAATTTTAGTAGTGTATTGTGTGAGCAGTTTGGGTATGTTCAAATTGGGTGTTTTTAGTAGCCTCTGGCGATCTAGTGGCTCGAAATGTTTGTGGTCTTTTTTGGAGGTGAAGGAATGAACTGAGGCTGAGGGAAAAATGTCAGATGGAGGAGCAAGGTGCTGTAGCGGTTGTGGTTGATCATTTTTGTTTGTAACCATAGTTTGGATTTGCTCAGGTAATTTGATTAGCATGACGTCTCTGGATGATCGAGTTCATTAGAACTCTGGGAACTGGTGGCATGAAGGATGACGAAGCTGTAGCTGGAAGGTCAGAAGCTCTGGTAGACGGAGGAACGAGCACGAGGGGTTATTCCAGGTTGATGGATGTTCAGGGCTTTGCTCTTTTGGTTCCAGGTTTGAGTTTGAATACTCGAATTTCGAGTTTGTATCATTGATCTGATGATCGGAATTAGGAATAAGGGTGATCGCCGACTTGT
The DNA here is from genome assembly GCA_030765085.1 of Allium cepa. Classification (NCBI taxonomy): domain Eukaryota; kingdom Viridiplantae; phylum Streptophyta; class Magnoliopsida; order Asparagales; family Amaryllidaceae; genus Allium; species Allium cepa. Next base: position 382,129,016 of record CM060932.1, read on the forward strand.
GCGGATCATCGTTGATGATCGGAATTGGCTGTGTCAATGGTGCATGTGCACAACTTTGTTTTGTGTCTGGAGCTTTGGATGGTTGTGTTGTCTCGAAGTTCGGGTTTATGGGGTTTTGGCTCGAGTCATGTCTCGAGTTAAACGTGAGTGAAGAATTGGTATAGGTTTTAACCTGTCTCGTTTTAAATTTTCAAACTGAATTTAAAAATGTAAAGCAAGATTTAAAACAGTTTTTAAATGAAGTTTAAGTATGGATCCAAATCTAAATTTGTATCCTAGTGTTCAAATAAAATAAAATTTTATAAAATTAAATTGTTTTAACAACTTTAAATGTTTAAAGTGTATTTTAAAGTGACTTGAATTTGAAATGAATTTGGTTTTAAAACTCTTTTAAATTTCTTTATAAAATAAGCATTTCTTTAACATTTGATTAAGAAGGTTTTAAAATGTTTTTAATTTTTTTTAAAATTTAATTTGTATTTATTTTGAATCTTAATTTGAAATGGAATTTTAAAGTAAATTCAAAAGTAAAATGTTACCAAATGTTTTTGTTAATGACAATTTAGTCATAAGTAAGAAATGTTTTTATCTTAAAGTTAATTGAGATTTAATAATTTGTAATAAATTACATTATTAAGGTAATTAAAGGATAATCCATCAATTTACTTTATTAATGATTTGGATTAATTAATTTAGTAATTAAAGGATTAAATTAATTAATTAAGGGTTAAGTGATTAATTAAAGGATTAATTAATTTTTAATTAAGAATCATTAATTAGCTAAGATTAGATTTTTAGTTAATGATTAGAAATTAATTAATCAAGTAATTAAAGATTAATTAAGATATAAGTAATCACTTAATTAATTAAATAATTAGAGATTAATTAATTGGTTATCAAAAATTAATTAAATTTTAATTAATAATGATTAATCTAAGTTTAGTTACTTAAGGAAAGTAATTAAGGAACTAATAATAGTTAATGAAGATCATTAACTAGGGACTATCAAATAATTAATTAATGTGGTTAATTTTAATAATTATATTATATTAATTAATTAAGAATTAATCATTTGTGGAATTGTTTAAGTATAATTACTTAATGAAAGTAATTAAAAGAATTAATTACTCAAGGTAATTAATTAAATAAATTTGATTTTTTAAGTTAATTAATTAAGTTTAATTAATTTAAAATAATCACTTGATGATTTGATAAGTAATTACTTAATGTAATTAATATAGTGCAATTACTTAGTAAAGTAATTAATGATAATTACTGGATGTAATTAGTTGAAGGGTGATTTATTAATGGAAGTAATTTGAGTTTAATTACTTTGCGTAATTAACGAAGGGATTAATTAAGATAATTAATTAAGGAGTAATTAATTTATTTAATGAAGTAATTAAGGGTAGTTAATTACTAGATGAGATTAATCAAAAGTGATTAATAAATGTGGTTTAATTAAAAGATTAAGTACTTAATGTAATTAAATTAAGTAGAGTAATTAATAATTAAAGAAGTAATTAGGGATCATTAATTAACATAATTAGTGATGTAATTAAGGGTTGATTAATTAAGATTAATTAATCAATGATAAGTGATTTTAGAGTGATTAACTAATTGTAATTAATTAAGGATTAATGTAATTAATTATATTTAATTAATTAATGAAGTAATTAAAGGTTAATTATTGTATTTTGTTAAGAATAATTAATTTGTGTAATTAATTAAAGGCTAATTACTTGAATGTAATTAAAGGATAATTAATCAAGGATGATTAGTTAAGATGAATCATTAGATGGTGATTAATTAGTTAATTTGTAATTAATTAATGGTTAAGTAAGCGGGATTTATAGAATGAAGTAATTAATTTAATCTATTTTAAATTAATTAGAGAGGAAATAATTAATTTAATTCACTTTAAATTAATTAGAAATGGTATAGATCATTGCTTATGTATGGATGGATGATATTGATTGCCTTGAATGGTTTGAGATCTCAGATATGAGATAAGTGTTGCTGTGTGATATGGATGTTTGGTTGAAGTGTGATGATAATGTGAATTATCTATTTGTGATGATAATGTGGGTTATCTATTTGTGAGATGTGAATTATCTATCTATGTGAATATAGATAATGAATTGAATTGTTTTTAACTTTAAAACAACTAAAAGATGGTGCTTTGGATTTCGGTGGGACCGGGATCGGGTTTCCAGATTTGGATATCTGAAACCCACATCGATCCAAATTAAACGATAGGTCGTGAATCTCAAGTGAAGATGAAGATTCATAGTGCAAGGGTTATTGTCGTTAACTCTGAGGGTGATTCCAAAATGAGTGTAATGAGATAAAGCCTTCGGTTTCGTTCGAACCCGGAATGAACTTGTATGCATTGAATGCTTTCAGAACATCGTCAGGTGGACGATGAGCATTCTGAGATAGATATGTTCTATAAAGGTAATCGTAGCCTCAAGCCTCATCAACCAGGAATGGCTAAAACATGGGTGGTGCAGCAAGGTTAAGTGGGTAGCACCCAAGTAGGACAAGTTTTTCCTCTATCTAGAGGTCCCTTATTTTCGGCTTAGTGGCAGTTGGAATCGCACACCAACTGTGGAGTTGTCTTGTTTGAGACTATCCAGTAAGGGATGGTTCTGGCCTTGTGTTGTAGGGGATTGAGAGTAATCCTTGGTACGATGATCTAGGCCTCGCTCTGTGACGGGCGGTACCCCAGTAGCCCTGTCATTGTATGGAATCCAAACTCCAATAAGTGTTGTACGTTTTAATTGTACCCAACTATGTTGGAACGTGAGATGTAAGCATTCCAGCTATTTATGTGTTTTACTTGAAAACCCTAGGCCCTATTATAATATCACTGGATTTCCTATCAAATGTTTTGGTTAGCGTAAGATAAAAACTTACCCATGTTTATGTGTGGGGAGTCTTACGTGATACCTTTTGTTTTCAAAAAGGTTTTTCTAAAGTTAAGCAACCTTAACTGGTTACTCACACCAGACCCATGCCTGACCCGAAGTTTATTTTCTGTTTTCTTAAACTCTTGGATACTCAAATTTTTACGAGTAGCCAAGGGACTTAGGTAAACTTTGACGAATTGTGGAGGAGCAATGGAGCAGGAGGCTTCATCGTTATAGATATTTATAGTGTTCCGCTGTGTTGGTTTCTTCGTATTGTTGTTGAGTTGTAATAACTAGACAGGTGTTTATAACTGTCTAGTATGTGTTGTATAAGCTGTATATCTCTGATGTATATGATACTATGTAATATCTTATGTGATTAATATAATTTATTCGTTCGGATATTGAGATTCTGATGTTGTTTCTTTCTTTCTTCTCTATCTTTTCTATTTTCTATCTCTTTCTTTCTTAATAATGATGCGTCATTCTGTGGAATGAAAGGAAAGTCGTTACATGTATAAAGGGTACCAAATAGTTTTTTTAGTAGCAAATATGGCATATGACAAGGGGATCCTCTTTCCCCTTATCTCTTTTGCATTGCAATAAATAACTTTCAATACTTATGGAAGAATATATATATATATATATATATATATATATATATATATATATGAACGATTGGAAGAATATATATATATATACATATATATATGGAAAACTAATATTTCTAACTAAAATAATTAACCCTATTATATCATGCTTTTTATATGTTGATGATTTTATGATATTTAGCAATGCCAATGTGAAAAATGATAATAGACTTAGGAGAAAAGCTAACCTTTTTGAACTAATAGCGGGTCTGAGTATAAATCGAAGCTTATTAAAAATATTCTTTAGTAACGGATGTAAAAATAAAATACTATTCAAAAGTATATTAAAGGTGGAGGAAGATTCATTACTTGAAAAATATTGCCATTATCTTCAAAGTACTTGAATTACTCAGATACTAAGAATCTACTTCATAGAGCAAAAGAGAAAATAGAGAACTAGGATAGAAAATTGTTATCAATCACAGGACTAACCAAGCTTATCCATTCAGTTATTACATAAATGATCTTGTATAGGTCGTTGGCATATCAAATTCTTATGGCATCCATTAGGAATATTAACAAAATGTGTGTAGATTTTCTTAGGAGGTAAACAACATAGTATTACCTAGGAGGTGATTTGTAGACTAAAAATAAAGGGAGGAACTAGACTAATTTTTTTCAGAGCTAAAGAAAATCCATAGGTATTAGACTCTTATGCCATTTTTTGACTAAAAATAACTTATGGTCAAATTGGGTTAAAAGTAAATACCGCTCAAATAAAAATTTCTGGATTATGTATATTTATATTATAGTTCTTCTACCTAGAAATTTATTCATAAAGCTAGAGGCAAAGGCTTGAAGTACACTAGGAGAATTATTTCAAATGAAGAATCTACCTATTTATGGTTTAATCTAAAGATTAATGACAAATTATTGGACTTATTTGGTTGGGATATGGTGGATATTAGTGGAAATGCAGAATATAAAGTGGACATCAGTATGAGAATATGTAGCTAGTCCCTTTTCTTCTAATAGGAAGAAGAGAACTTAAGGATTCAACAAAGGAAGTCATACTCTTTAAAGAAGATTATTTTTGGTAATGGAAGGGCAAATTCACCTTAATGATGCATGGAACAAATTAAGAACTCAATATGACAATCATTCTAAGAAAATTTGGTGTAACACAATATAAACAGTGGTAAAGTGACTTTTTGTGCATATTAGGCATTGTTAGACAGTTAAAGGATAGAGTATTAAACCGGACAATAAAGTTAACCTGATATGTATGTTATATGAGAATGAGAACATAGATCACTCAATATTCAAGTGTGATTTCAATGCATTTATATTATTCGCTAGCAAATTAAAGTTAAAGCTAATCCCTCATAGTTCTCTAAATCTATTGGAAAGAACATGAGAAATTTTTGACAAGTTAAATACCAAAAATCAGATCAAAAATATTACTCGTTGTTGTTCGATTGCATTAATATAACAAATATATCAAGAATGCAATTCAATAATTTTGAAAACCATAAATGCAACAAGTTGGAAGTAATAAGAATAGTACTTGAAGTTTCATACTAGCTAAATGCTTCCAAATGCAAGACAGAGATAAACAACTTCAACTGCAACATCTTGAGCCAATGACGAGTAAGCTGATAGAGTCGGGTTAACTTTCATTGCAACGATCCATAAATTAATCACTTTGTATTTGAATATTTAAATCATTTTTTAATATTTAAATAATGCATTTTAATAACCAAATAAACATCTGTTAAATAATAATTAATGATGCTAAAATCATTATCAAAGTATGTTTACTGAAATAGTTAGTTCAAATAAAAATAGATAATGTGACGGAAAAACTTTTTTTTGTTGAAATTTTGACTTTTCAACATCGAAAAATTGTCGAGAAACATTATGCACACTAGGGTACGCATGCACAGATATATATCCATGTCATATGATAATAATAAGTGTTATTAGGATAAAGTAAGTGTTTTCAATTAGTTAATGGTGATTAGACTTTAAATTAATTAAGTATGGTGAAAATAGTGTTAAATAGTGGCCTAAATATAAAAATACCCTACCTTAGGATCCTAGGTTAGTACCTAAGTCATGGTGGAGGAGGGAAGGGGAGAAAGTGTGTACTAAGGTTGAGGATGAGGTATGGGTTTGGTTTCATGGAAAAAAGATATATATTATTTTATTTCTTAAGTAATTTTACCCATTTGCCCTCTCGTTTTCCTATAAATACCTCCACCTCCACTATTTTTTCACTTTATATTTATATTTCTTCATCTCCATTCCCTATCTTCTTATCTTCGTTCATGGATTCCTCTTCATTTCCTAAATTGAAAATTAGTTTGCACACTTCAAAACCACGTTCACTCTATTTCATTTCTAAATCCTATAACTCATCAAAATAAAGCTCCAAAACCCCTATAGACCAAGGCTAAGCCCATAATAGCCAATGGCTGAACCCAAACATCCCATTTAAGTGCCCAAAAGTCCAAGCTTGAGTGGAGTGAAGTATAGTTCGTGTCTCGACAAGTTGTTGTGGGAGTTCAGCTTAGTTCGGTTGCATTTTTGTAGGTAAAACTTCATCTTTAAAAGAAAAGATGTTAAACCATACTCATGTTCATACTTGTTGCTATTTAATGCTTGTTGTACGTATTTGGTAGTGTGATAGTTGTTGGTTTGATTCATGCTTCAAAAAGTTGATATCTTGGTCGTAGTTTAGTAATTTGTAAAGTTAGTAAGTAAAGTTGCTTATAATGTTCGTTCATGCTTACTACCTGTTATATCATAGTAAATTACCATGATATATGCTTATATCCTTGCTACGTAATGTTTGGTTGTAATGATAATGATATAAACTTATTTTTCAAACTGTCTGTATAGCGATAATCGCTATATCGGTACTTTTGGAAAATCACTTTTTATCGAAACCATTTGGTTTCATCTCCATACATGGAATTATTTTACAATTTAAGCAAGATTTTCATTAAGGATTTTTTTCAAAAGTAATTAACCATTTTAATAATGATTATTTAATTTAATTAAATGTTTAATTAATAAGGATTAAGGTTAACTAATTACTTAGTTAATGATGTGTTTTAAATTTAACTAGTTACTTAGTTAATATGTTTTGAAATTAATTAATTATTTTATTTAATGACGTTTAAAGAAAATTAATCATTTAATAATAATGGATTAAAGTTAGTTAATCAATTAACTAATGATGTTTTTAAATTGATTAATCTTTTTAATAAAAGACTTTTAAAAGTTAATCCACTTGTTTTCACTTTGAATAATCTTTCTTTAAATGTGTTTTAAATTAATTAATAACTTTATTTAATAATGTTTAAGGATAATTAATTTTTTGATAATGATGGATTAAAATTGATTAATCAATTAATTAATGATGTTTTTAAGTTAATTAATCTTTTTAATTAATGATTTTTAAAAGGAAATTAACTTATTTTAACTTTAATTAATATTTCCTTAACGATGGTTTAAATTGATTAATCATTTTAAATAATAATAGTTAATTAATTATTTATTAATTTAACTAATTATATTTAATTTTATTAATTAATTAAACTAATGATGTTTAAGGGTGATTAACTTCTTTTGCATTAAGGACTATTGAAGTTAATCAATCAACTGGATTAATGAAGTTTTGAAGTTAATTTATTAATGTAACAAGGATGGTTTAAGTTATTAAATCATTTTTATAATGATGTTTAAAGTTAGTGTACTCTTTTAACAAAGAGTTTTGAAGCTAATACTTGTAATGCGATGCAAAGTATGAATTTAGGTATTTAAAAGAAATTTTTTGATTTGTTTTAGGAAATGAATTAATTTCCTTAAAGCTAAACATATATATCATCCAATATATAACATATATAAATAGAATTCTCACCTTCATTGGATATCGTATTGACTAGATTTCACTATAATTTCATTAACTCGAACTAACTACAAACTCGAGCTCGGAAGCTCTTGGAGTTCTCGGACTTGGTCCTTGTGCTCAGGTCCAACCAACAAGTGAGGTGGTGGCTCGGCAAGTGGTGGTAGATGATGGTGGCCGTGGGTTTTAAGAGAAAAAGAAGTGACTTTGAAGTGGTTTTGAGGTGTATATACTATTATATATATTATACAAATTTAATTTTTTTCACATATATTTCTTCATTATTTTGTTAAGTAGAGAAGCCGTTAAAAAGATTTGAAATATGGAGAAGAAGATGAAGAAAAGTTGCAGGAAATTTGTCAAATGAGTTGAGGTAATTATGGGAAAATTTAGAAAATAATATATCTTAATGGTAAATGAACTATTTGCCCTCACCCATCCCAACCTTCCCCCTCGGTGCATTACACGCACTACCCTCCTTAGCCATGTCATGGTGAGGTGTAGGTGATGGTGGTGATAATGGTTTAGGGTAGCGATGTGATGTGCTATAATGTTGATTTGTTGTTTGCTTTTTAAAAGTAATAATTACTTTAGATTTTTATTCCTTTAACTTATGTAAGTATATACTTACTATTATCATGTGTATATGTATAGGGTAATGTGTGTGCGTGCAAGTCACAAAGATATGCAAGTCAGTTGAACAACATCGTATAACTTATGCACATTAAACTGTTACGATTCAATTTCCGATCTTCGTTCATATTTTCATTTATTAATTAATTTATATATATTTGTAGACAAATTTGGAAACTATTTTCTTATTATTATCCATGAATTAAAATGATCATATTTAATTTATAAAACTATATAAATCAATATTAAACAATTGTTTATAAAAGTGTTATTGTATTGATAAAACAATATCGATTTTCCTTATAATTTAAAATATTATTTATAAATTTATAAAACTATCATATTCGATTTTGTTGGCATCAAAATTGGTCACCAACATGCAGTTATAAGTGAAACCACCAATATCCAGCCACAGATCATAGATATGATATATGTAGAGAATATAATATGAAGAATACCAAAACTAAAATGAAAGCAAGTAAAAGAGAGACAAAATTTTTAGTGGTTTGGCTAAGTCTGGCCCACATCTACTCCAGAACAATCCTTTTTATTATACCGTGATTTAATTACATCTACAATCCAGAATTCTAGAATAAAAATAGTAGAGAAGCATCTCGGAAGAAGATAAAGAGAAACAGAATGAAGAAGAAGAAGATCCCCCATTCTGAAGCCAAAACTGCTGTATTTATTGGTGAAACTCCGGGCATAGGGCCTACTCACCTACGTGACCCCACCATAACAATCGTCGAGCCCAAATCATCCATTTTAAGTTGACCGAAAGTTGTCATACGATGACCTGAAGTAAGTGATATGTCGACCCGTAGTAAACTTCACGTTGACTCGAACTAAGCTTGTAGTCCACCCGAAGTTTCTCCTCTTCCAACTTGAGGTTGAAGCTATGCTGACCCAAAGTGAAGTCATTGCCGACCCGAAGCAAACCAAATGCCGACCCAAAGCCACTCCACTCTTGCCGACCCGATGCTTCCTTCTTTGCCGACCCGAAACCAATGTCGATCTGATCCGAAGTGTTACCAACGCCGACCCGAAGCAGTACAACCTCTAATCTATGCCAACCCAAAGCCAACCCCTTCTCAATGACAACCTGAAGCAACTCCCATAGCTGACTCGAAGCAGGGACTATACCGACCAGGAGTGAACCAATTGCCGACCCCCTAAAGTGATACAAACTCCATCCTATGCTGACCCGACGTTGACCTTGATGCGGACCCGAAGTTATGCCATTGCCGACCCCAAGTAATATGCTAACCCAAAATGAATTAGCATGCCAACCCGAAGTGAATTAGCATGCCAACCTGAAGCAATGACTATGGTGACCCGAAGCAATTCCTTGGCTAGCCCAAAGCAACCCGACCTTTGCCAAAATCCATTTGCAAGCACCCTGCACCGTTTATCCGTCGACCATGCTTAATCCTGGCTTTATATTATTATCAGTGATTGATTTTCCATCCATCATTCTGAATCAAGTCTATAATATTCCATCCTCGATAATTTTGTTGCCGATTGGGTTAAATCCGCTTGTATACCACCTTGCTAAAAGGCAAATTAACACTCTGCCCCCCAAAAAATACCTTGCGATAGGAGGGCGTGTTTTGCATTATCATAAACCCAATGTTCGAAATTCGTGGATGACCTGTGAAGAGATCAATGATCTTGCATGACCGTTGATAACGATCGTTCAAGACCGTTAAGAAAATTCGTAGCTGTCCTAGGCTAATGATGATCGTATGGGATCAAGCATATGTTCGAGGCGAAATATGATCGTTCGAGATTGTGTGCCGTTTGAGGAAAAATGTGATTGTTTGAGATCGTGTGTCATTTGAGGCGAGAAGTAAATTTTCAAGATCGAGTACTGTTTGAGGCGAAATGTGATCGTTTGAGATCGAGCGTCGCTCGAGGCAAAATGTGATCGTTCGAGATCATGTGCCGTTCGAGGCGAGATGTGATCATTCGTGATTGTATGCCATTCGAGGCGAGATGTGATCGTTCGAGATCATGTGTTGTTCAAGGCGAAAGGTGAGTGCCTGAATGGGACTCGGTGTTATTAATGTTAGATTTCATGTTCGAGTGAGTTTTGGTATCATTTATATGGCGGTTCATTGCTATCCCAGAGCATGCCCAAGGACTGTTCGTGACCCCGTACATGTGTAAGTGACTTAGCCATCTTGCTATAGGATTTATTATTAGTTATTTAGTTCATGACATCAAGAGATGACTACCTGTGCCCTTAAGCAGGGCTAGCTCCGATTTATGGTGGATAATGATTACTCCTATTCCATCACCGCTGTCCATTTCCTAGAAAATCCATTCAAATCCATGCCCCCGGTTCCATGAGGAGTTGTGCTAATCCATTTTCCTTGGTCGAGGTTTTCCCTTGGTTGATCCAACCTATATCTAAGCCTGCTAATTTCTGCTACAAGTCCTAGATTCCAATTTCTAACTGTTCCAACATAAGTTAGTGGTCTCCGATTGTCATTTCCATCCTGCCTTCGAGTCCGTTAGGGAGTCCAGAGTCTGTTCTTCTAGATGAGCATTCATTTCCTATCAATGCCAAACTGCGTAGTACCACCTGGTGTCCTACTTGGAATTGAGCCAATATGATCCAGGGGCATGCCCCCAACTTCAGGGGCTACTCCCAATGGCTTCACTTTATCCCATATCCTGGTTAGTCCATTTCCTTAGTTTTGGTTCTAGACTTCCTCTACTCCTGCTGCTCCAGCTCCTTGATCCACATTTCCAGCATTCCCTACTACTCTACTTCTATAGTTTTGCATTCCTGCTTGTCCAATCTTTCATAGTAGGTTCTGCATCATTTCCTCTACCGTTTCAGCATTCTTTCCTGCGTAACATCTATCATCATTGCCATCTCGTCCTTGGTAAAGAAGATTAAGGTCTGATTAGCTTCTATGGGAGCCTCCTAACTTCGTTCATGATGGCTCCTTCAATTCTATGTCTCCTTGTTGATTGTTTAGCCATTGCTTCCTAAATCCGAGTTCCCAAACTTTCAAATCCAAGATCTAAACCTCCAAATCCCTGAGTGCTAGCTCTCTTAGTGAAAGCATCAAAATATTGGCGTAAAAGTTGGCCACCAACACCCAATATAAGTGAAAGCACCAATATCCAGTCACAAATTACAGATAAAATATATCTAGAGAATATAATACAAAGAATAACCAAAATTATAATGAAAGCAAGTAAAAGAGAGACATGATTTATAATGGTTTGGCTAACTCTGGTCTACATCCACTTTAGAGTAATCCTTTTTATTATATTGAAATTTGATTACAGTTACAATATAGAATTCTAGAATAAAAATGGCAGAGTAGTCTCTCAGTAGAAGATGAAGAGAAACAGAATGAAGAAGAAGATCTCCTTTTTTGAAGCCAAACTTGTTGTATTTTTAGGTGAAACTTCAGCTACAGGGCTTCCTCACCTACATGGGCCCACCATAATGATCGTCGATCCCAAATTGTCCATCCTATGCTAAACCAAAGTAGTTTGTATGCTGACCCAAAATAAACTTCATGCCGACCCGAAGTAAGCTTGTAGCCCACCCGAAGTAGCTCCTTCAAAACCGACCTGAGATTGAAGCTATGCCAACCCGAAGTGAAGTCTTTATCGACCCGGAGCAAATAAAATGTCGACCTAAAGCCACTCCACTCTTGCCGACCCGATGCTTCCTTCTTTTTCGACCCAAAGCCAATGCTGATCTGATTCAAAATATTACCAACACTAACCTTAAACAGTACAACCTCTAACCTATGCCGACCCGAAGCCAACTCCTTCTCAATGCCGATTTGAAGCAACTCATAAAGCCGACCTGAAGTAGACACTATGCTGACCCAAAGTGAACCAAATGCGGACCCTCCAAAGTGATACAACCTCCATAATATGCCGACTCGAAATTGGCCTTGATGCCGACCCAAAGTCATGCCATTGTCGACCTGAAGTAACATGCCGAGCCCAAGTAATATGCTGACCCAAAGCGAATTAGCATGCCGACCCCAAATAATGACTATGGTGACTCGAAGCAACTCCTTGTCTGACCCGAAGCAATTCCTTAGTTGACCCAAAGCAACTCGACCTTTGCCAAAATCCATATTCTAAGTACCCTGCACCGTTTATCCATCGACTGTGCTTAATCCTATCTTCACATTATTAGCCATAATTGATTGTCCATCCATCAATCTGAACCAAGTCTATGATATTCCAGCCTCGATAACTGTGCAATCGATTGGGTTAGATCCACCTGTACACTGCCTTGCCAAAAGGCAGGTTAATAGATTTATGATCACTTTACTACTATTATAAATGGATTATTAACATTTTAAAACTATTATCTGAATATATATAATAATCATTAAATCTCAATTTAAAACCATAAATAAATTATTATACATACTACGTCACTAATGATGTCATTAATCAATTAAAACTTTTTAAATATATTTTCAAATAGGTTTACCATTTTTATTTATGGTTCAAAACATTATTATTAGGGTTATAGATTCTTATAGTAATCTTAATTTGTTAAAGTGATGAATTTGTCGATCGTTACAATTCATGTCTATATCTTTTATTAGCAACAAAGAATAGAGAAAGAGTTACTAGTATGCCTTTGGAGCAATTATGTAAATTTCTTATATAGCTATATCTATAATCGTTCGTGTTCACAATAAAAGTTATTTGTGATGTTTGTTTTATTTTATTAACTATAATATATTATTCTATAAATAATTATTTATTAATTTAAAGTAAATAAATAAAAACATCAATAAATGAAATGTTATATGGTTGTAGTTGCAAATGATTACAACGATAAGTAATTAATCGTAACATTTCATCTTAAATATTCATGGGCATTCAAGATGGGATATTAATACATAAACTGATACCATGGTACATGATGCTCTCCAAACATTAGGTAGTGTATTGCTCATATCTACTGAGGGACCAATGGGTTATGTGCTTATAATTATTGCATAATTATAAAATTACTCGATCGAAAGTTTTTTATTAGTTGATTACACCTAAGTCAAGTAGGAAATCTCAATATGACGAGGTTACAAAGTTTTATCGGCTTGAGGGTACCATAAAATTTTGACATGAATACCCCACTTTAATTATAATGAAATCATAGCATGGAGACCATCGAAAAAATGTAGTTTTTTCTGAGTTGAAGCATAAGAAGTGAAACATTATTCTATAAAGAATTTGTCTCTTTAGTATATGAGGTTAGTATCACGGTAAACTGTAATGAACTCAAAGTCAGAATGTCTGGCCAGAGTAAATGGTTAATAATAAATTTCATTATGGAACTAAAGGCTTTGTAGTTGGAATGAATAGTTATATATAGATATAATTGGAGTTTTGACCAACATCAAACTCCATATATCATAAAGTGATATAAGTTGACAAAGATAACGTGTGTATGTTATATCATTACTAGATGATACAGATTATGATCTGCAAGTGAATAATTTAGCTACACCGTTACACCAACAACTAAGATAACATATAAATATTAATGTTTGAATTATTCAATATTAATCACTGATTAAATTTATACTTTGAGTCACATAACCGTATATGTGAAATCTCTGAAATACCATATGATTTATTTAGTTTATAATATGTTATAAATCGATTAAATTAATTAATATTTAAAAAATAATATTACTAGTGTAGTTGATGTTTAGGGTGCTATTAGCAATATGGGTAGGTCTAAGAAATTTTTTGGGTGTCATTGGTAGTTCTTTGGTTGTATATATAGAAGTCATATGTGCATATATTAATATATTATATTAATATATATTTAAAACAAGTTTTGAATATACAAATAATTAAATATTTTTCAAATATGCTAATCATGCCATGTCAGCACTAAGGGCTGACCATATATGGCTATAGGAAGGCTTGAGAGAATTTTGAATTGGTCATGAAGACCAAGTAAAAGACTATATATTTTCCTTTAGGCTCCCTCTATAAGTACTCTCCCTTTTCTTTCCTTGCCTCCACTTTATGAAAGCTTGGCTGCCACCTACACCCCCTAGCCAAACATAATTGCTCCCTCTCCAAACCACAACACTTCTTTTGTGGTTTGACTCTTCCTCTCATAAAGCTAGAGTGGCGGATTCCAAATCCAAGGCGACTAAATCATATCAAGGTATTACAAGCGGTTAGATCTTGAAAAGGTAATATTCAATTTAGATATAACCTTACGGTCATGCCTTTAACATCATATGTATAACTAATTCCATAAGTTTATAATTTAATAATATTTTAGAACAAATAAATGTTTAATTTGGAATTAATTTAAGTTGATTTGTATTAAACTAGAATATAATAAAATAGTACTTTTATTTTTAGCCCTATATTTTAAACTTATTTTGAACTTTTTTTAAATATTATTCCATTATTATTATATACTTACTTTTTTTATAATATATATATATATATATATAGTTTTTTAGGTCTAAATCAATACACAAATACATAAATAATTTTAGATTAACATATGTATATTATGTATACATTTATCTGTAAACTGGTTGTTTGCACAAAAATGGGCAAACACCTCCAAGTCGTATAATTTAGTGGATTTCACGTTGTTCTTAGCGATTTGGGTGATTTATGCAAATATGTAAAAAGTAGTGACTAAACTGTAAAAGACACATAGATTTATAGTGGTTCGGCCAGAATGTGCCTACGTCCACTTTTATATGTTATTCTCCTTTACTGCTCAGATTACAAGTACAAAGCTTTGATTACAAGTATATGAAGTTTGTTTGAAAGTTCTATCCGTGCTTGAGCTCTCAAACTTGTCCTCCATTGTTGTACCCTTACCCCTCTATTTATAGAGTGAGGCTGAGGGTAGGGGTCTTGGATGTATATAGCTGCTGGTGGGCCTGGGCTGATGTAATCTGGCCTGGCAAAGTTGGTTCAGTATGCCTTGGTTCGGCGGTGGTTGGAGTAGTGTTTGGTCCGGTAGTATGTGGATTATGGATTGGTTCGGTGGTGAGAGGGGCGTAGGTTGGTTCGGTAGTGAGAGGGGCGTAGGTTGGTTCGGTAGTGAGTGGGGCGTAGGTTGGTCGGTAGTGAGAGGGGCGTAGGTTGGTTCGGTAGTGAGTGGTCCGGTAGTGGGTCTTCATCCTGGATCGGTGGTGCCTTCAATGTTGGTTCGGTAGCATTGGTTCGGTGGAAGCTCCCCCAACACTTGCCCCCCAAAGCGGGGCATATGCCTGCATATGTCGCGCTTTGTTTTAGACCATTCAGCTATTCGGTCCCAAGTGCCGAACCAGTTGGTTCGGTCGTCTGTATTTGCCTATAAGTATGAGCCTTACGCTTTCGTTATTCCGTACTACTTGAAATAGCCGAACCAAATTCTTGCCTGCCGAATCAGTCATATCACCGAACCAGCTTTGATTGCCGAACCAGGTGAGTTTCTCTTCTACCGAATGAACTTTGTGGAGTGCGAGTGCCGAATGAGCTCTAAGGCTCGGAGTTACTTAATGACACTCAGGGAGAATGAGTGCCGGATGAACTCTAAGGCTTGAATTACGGATGACACTTATGGAGTATGAGTGCCGAATGGATTCCAAGACTTGAACTACCGAGTGAAACTTTCATGTTTTGAATTATGAATGAGAAGGCTGCATGTACTTGCTTGCTTATATATCTATACTCCTTGTTCTAATAGTATGTTTTTCTCGTGTTGCAGACAATGTCTCATAAAGTAGAAACCAGTTCTGATAGGAAGAAATCCAAGGACAAAGAAGAGTCCTCTGTAGTGCCCCTAGCCCGGGCAGGACCAAAACGTCATGGACCAACCCTGAGATCATTAGTAGACGTGTATATCCCTCAGGAGCTCTTGAATTCCCCGCCTGACTGCTTTCCTAGCTCCCTCAAAGATGAGCATCTTGATGTTATATCTCGCTCTTTTGGGATTGACCGAGCGCATATGTTGTTGCCGGGGGAAGGAGTGATGCCGTATAATCCACCTGAAGGATATTTTGCTTACAGTAGGTGTCACTGTATGTGCGGAGCGATCCCTCGGATCAATGCCTGGTTAGTTAGCTTTATCACATATTTGAAGGTGGCCCCTTTCCAGCTTCAGCCCAACTCTTATGCCATCTTGGTGAGCCTGTTTATTATCTTCCAGAGAAAATATGAGCGTCCCCCTTCCAACCGGGAGATCAGGTATTTGTACAACTTGAGAGGCTACAAGAAGGGATCTCCATATATTAGCTTAGAGTCGATCGTGTTTTTCATGCCGGTCCTGGATTTACATTCAAAGTTCAGCATGTTCAAGAAGGAGTGGTTTTTTGTCAAGGACGACTCCGTTTCTTTCCACCGCTTCACCTCTAGCTATAAGTTGAATCTTATTTATAATTTCTGTTCTAACTACAATGCTCCTCCTTATGTGCTTTATTTCTTGCTAACGACATATGGTTTTGCAGTTGTAGAGAGCGATCACCTGGTTCAGATGGCTGCGGCGATAGAAGCCATTCCGGAAAGGGAGAGGGCAGCCTCTTATTTGATCAGGAATGCTACTCTTCTTAGAGTTCAACTTGATTCTCCCCCGCCAGTCTGTGGTCAAGCAAAGAGACAAGGCCGAGGAGAAGGCTGCCAAAGCTAAAGGAGGGGCTATGGCGAAGAGTAGCAAAAGGAAACCCTTCTCGAAACATCCAGTCGCCGGGGGGAAGAAACTTAAGAAGTCCGATGGACCCTCCCCCAGCACATGTCCAGATGTTCCGGAGGAGGAAGATGTGGAGGGGGAAAGAGGCGAGGATGAAGGAGGTGAGGCGGAGAGTGGAAGTGATGGGGAAGGTGATGGTGATGGCCATGGTGACGATGGACAGAGTGGTAGTGGCGCTGGGGCTCTGTCTTCTGAGCAGGCAGGCGAGATCCAAGAGTGGACAGATGATGCTTTCTGCCTATCTTTTGAGGGGTTGGAGGAAGGATCGGCCTAGGTGGAGAAGCCAAAGAAAGCTGACAAGGTCGCGACTGGTGCTGATTCATCTTCTAAGAGCATTTCAGCTAAGGCAACTCCTGGGATTCAAGGTGAATTTTGGACTCCTGACGACTCCATTTATGATAAGGATTTAGGAATATTTTATGGCCAGCTTCCGTCCTGGAATGAGATCCAGGACTTATTGCAGTATCCTACTCCTCCCCAAGGTTTGTATAACAAAAGCGTCTTTTTACTCTTCTTAACTTTATACATTTCTTGAATTATGGCTCAATGTATGCTTGTAACACTTGGTTTTTATTCTAGGAGTGGGCGAAGCGATCAAGAGATCATATGTTCGGCACCGTCTTGAACAATACAAACTCCTCAAAGCTTCTACTAAACCGAAGCCTCCAACTTACCGCCCCGGAGATGTAGTCGGCTACCGTCCTCTTCTTGGGGTCATCGAAGATGATATCCGAAAGAAGAAGAGGAGTCGTTCCTTGTTCGAATCCTCATCCGGTCCTTAGCCTCCGACTCAGCCTCCCCAGGATACCACGGAGGAGAGTACTGGGTTTATACCTTCTCCGCATCCGTCTGAAAATCCTACTGTTACCCAGATAGATCGTCTCGGTTTAGTCCGTAATCTGTTTGCGGGTTATCCGGATTTGGATCCAGGTTTTCGTGATGTTACCTTTGATGAGGCTACCGGTGAGCACCTTCTCCCTCGCAATCCTATGGTAATGGTACTCGATGAAGCTAAGTCCCTGGCCTTGATTTTCTTACCACTCGGGTTGTAACTTTGGGGGACGAAGCTAAGGCAAACATCGACCGGGTTGCTGAGGAGACCAGGAAGCTGATGGGGCATCATGCCCGACTGGTCAAAGCTGGGGAAGAAATCGGGAGCGCCAACATTCGACTGCGGTTAATAGTTTCCGACCAGGCCAAACAACTCGCTGATCAGGCCATCCAGATCTCTCAACATGAGCCTCCTCTAGGAAATTAAAGAGAACCATGTAGAGGCCAGCAGGGCAGAGTTGCGGAAAATGGAGGCAGCTTGTAAGGAACAGATTGATATAGCCATTGCAACGGTGGATGAGGTTCGGAAAGCGAATCTTGAGCGGGTATAGAAGTTATCTGGGAAGCTTGAAGCCGCAGAGCTTGCTCAAACCAGGCTGAAGGAGGAGATGGAGGCGATGAGGAAATCCTTTCAGGCTGACTGCTCGCGATACCGATCAGAGAGGGATGCTGCCGTTGCAAAGCTGCTAGCTTCTAGGGACCGAATAAGGGAGTTCGAGGAGAACGAGGGGATAATGAATGAGATGCTTCAGGATATGTACTTTCGCACTTGGAAATAGGGCAACTTATCCTGGATGGATGGTTATCCCTGAGTAATGGCCAGGATTTACCTTAGGGCCCTGGAGGAGGCTAAGGCCGATGCGAATAAGGAGGGTGGCGTGGCCTTCAGAATGGACGTGGTCACGACCCAGTTTACCAAGGAGGAGAAAGCGGCGGTGAAGGAGGGTATGCGGCTGCTTACCGCTGAGGAGGTAGGGGTGCAGTTGGAGGATGATGATCAAGGAGTAGATGCCGGTAAGTCTTCCCTTTCAGTCTTTTCGTAACTTGATTGCTTATTGTTCGCAAGTATTAATGGATTCTTTCCCGAATTGGACAGGCGGGATCTTTGGAGCACCAACTACCTATGGTCAGCATGCTGAGAGTTCCGATCCCGCGGTTAAGTAGATCTCGGGGGGCCAGTAGGATAGAGGTGAAGCTATGATGCACCCGACTCCCTGACTTGACCTGGACATCTTTTGGTTTACCTGACATTGTTGTCTATGCTAGTCCCAAAACATTAATGTAACTTTTAGGCTTTAATTATGCTATTTGTAACGAACAACTTCATTTTTGGGCATGTAATTTTTTAACTTAAGCTGGTTCCGTTATATTTAAATTCTTTCGTTATTTTAGTGTGTTGCATAAGAAATGTAGCTATGCATATGCCTGTGATTCAATTGTGTTTGATGTCAAGTTCTTTCTTAAAATATAATTTCATATCTTGCAATGTTATTGTGATGTGTGGATAAATTATAGCTGCGCATTCATAGACAAAGGAAGAGAGTACCGCCCTTCGTGTTTTAGTTGTAGATGGTAGCTTTGAATGTCGTGTGTGACTGAGTATGGAATGCAGCTGAGTGTCCTGTCATCCGGTTGTGAGTTCCTATCCCCATTTGCGGGTGTCTCCTATTTTGTGCCCTGCGCTTTAGGGATCGTTATATAGGATAGGAGGAAAGTTTTTTAATAAAATAAGAATACAAGAAATAGTAAAACTTCCAATCACGGAAGGCCTTCGATGTGCTTAAGTTCGTGGCAAACGGGTTTTGTAGTCACTATCCCTAGCTGTGGGTCTTGGAGACATTTGTCACCCATCTTACGCCTCCGTGGGGAGTTTTCTTTTTTACCACAGTCGTACTTAAGACACATCAGAGCCGAGATCGCGCACAGTAACTATCCAGGCCATTATGGCCCGTAATCGTGGGTATTATTCGATTTACCGTGGCCGGCTAGCGTGGGTGCCGATCGTCAACCGTGAACTACCCCTGGTTGGCCACACCTTATGTTGGGGCTTAAAGTAGGTTCACAGTTGCCGGCGAGCCGAACGCCATAATGAGCTGCCTCGGCTATAGTCGGCCTTCTCGGTGGCTTATAATCGGCTCATTACAGTTGGCTTTAAGGGTCGATCGCGAGCAATGAGTTAACCCGTAGCAGAGGGATGCTGGAGCAAAAGTGTATCATTGGCGAGGGCATAGATTCGTATAGTACCTGTTAGGTCTTGTCGAGAGAAGGTTGCGCCATGATGCGTCTTGAATGGAAATGCCATTACACAGGATTTTGTTCAACAGGAAAGGATAAAGTTAACAAGCAGCCAAGATATAAAGGAACAAGTTAAAAAGAGACAAGTTTTTAAAGTGTTTCGACACGAAAATGCCTACGTCCATTGATTCTCTTTGTTAATTCATTTCATATGGGCAGTACAAGTTAAGAAAAGTATCGACGAAGGTGTTGGATGTTCCATGCCCTCTGGAACACCTCTCCGTCCACTGTTGACAAAATATAAGCTCCGTTGTGGAGATCTTTATGAATTACATATGGTCCGTCCCAGATTGGATCTAGTGCACCGGGGCGTGGGAAGATTCGTTTGAGAACAAGATCTCCTTCTTGTAAGCTACGATGCTTGACTTCGGAGTTGTATTGCGCCGTCACTTTTTGCTTGTGAGCTGCTGCTTCGAGCGCTGCATCGTTTCTCCTTTCTTCAATTAGATCCAAAGACATGTGAAGGAGTTCTTCGTTCTCTTCTGGGTTATAGTGGATCCTGCGGTGGGAAGGTACTATAGTTTCGATTAGGAGCATGGCCTCCGATCCGTATGCCAAAGAGAGAGGAGTATGCCCGGTTGATGTTCTGAAAGATGTGTGGTAGGCCCAAAGTGTCATAGGAAGTTCATCCACCCAAGCGCCTTTCGATTTATCAAGCTTCTTTTTTATTAGAGTTTTGAGAATTTTGTTGACAGCTTCGACTTGTCCATTGGCCTGGGGGTAAGCCACAGATGAGAAGCTTTTGCGAATTCCATGCTTTTGGCACTAGTCGGCAAACTCTTCGCTGTCAAACTGAAGTCCATTGTCCGATATGATTTTGAGTGGAACCCCATACCTGCATAGGACATTTTTGATCAAGAAGTTAATAACTTTTGCCGAAGATATTTTATTTAGAGGTTCTGCTTTCACCCATTTGGTGAAATAGTCAACTGCCACTATAGTATATTTGGCTCCGCCTTGACCCACTGGCAGTTCGCCAATCAAGTCAATTCCCCATACTGCAAAGGGCCAAAGGCTGGTCATTTGAGTAATCTCATTTGTTGGTAGACGAGGAATCTTGGCAAATTTCTGACATCTGTCACTTTTTTTAACAAAGTCTAAGGCGTCTTTGTTTAAGGCGGGCCAGAAATATCCATATCGGATTATTTTCTTTGCCAGAGTCTGCCTTCCAGTGTGATCCCCGCAGCTTCCTTGGTGGATGTTGGATAAGATTTCCTTAGCTTCCCTTCCAACGACACATCTTAATAAGGGGTTAGAGAAGCCGCGCGGATAGAGGATGCCTTCTTGTATTGTGTAGCGGGAAGCTTTCCTCAAGATTTTCCTGACTTCGTTACGCTCACTGGGCAGTGTGCCATCTTGTAAGAATTTTCGGATGGGAGTCATCCAAGTTTCTTCTTCAATTGCAGCTACCAGATTCACTTGCTCGAAACTCATGGATAGTTGCTTTGAGATGGCTACTGCTCCGGGAATGGTACCGTCTTTCATGCTAGCTTGCTTTGCCAGCTCGTCGGCCTCTTGGTTCTCTTCTCGAGAGATGTGTTTGATTAAATAGTGAACCAATTGATCGAGTAACAGCTTGGTCTTCTATAGATATGCTGTGAGTCGTTCTCCTCGAGTCTGAAATTCTCCTAGTACTTGATTTACAATAAGTTGGGAATCACTATGAAGACATAAAGAACTAACTCCAATCTCTAGGGCAAGTTCTAATCCAGCTATTACTGCTTCGTATTCTGCATCGTTGTTGGTGGCAGCGAATTCCAGCCTTAGAGCATAGTGTAGCTTCCTTCCCCTGGGAGTGATTATTACAACACTTGCCCCCGAGCCTTGTTCGTTTGAAGCTCCATCCACAAAGAGATTCCACTTAATGTCTTTTGCTATTTCAGATTGCTCCTTACCTTCATTAGTAGTGAATTCGGCAATGAAATCGTCCATGGCTTGTCCCTTGATGGCGATGCGAGGATGGTAGGTGATGTCATATTGACTCAGTTCAAAGCACCATTTAAGTAGTCGTCCAGAAGTGTCGGGACGATGGAGTACCTGCCTTAGCGGTTGATCGGTTAGAACTCTGATGGAATGAGATTGGAAATAGTGTCGCAGTTTCCGTGACGTGATTAGTAAACAGTATGCTAGCTTCTCAAGTTTAGGATATCTGGCTTTTGCCCCTGTTAACCTCTTGCTTACAAAGTACACTGGTCGTTGCGCGCGGTTGTCTTCTCTCACCAAAGCGGCGCTTAGAGCATGAGATGACAGATCAAGGTATAGGTATAGCTCTTCGCCTTCGCTTGGAGTTGAGAGCACTGGTGATCTCTGGAGGTGTTCGATTAGGTTAAGAAAGGCCGTTAAGCATTCGTCAGTCCACTCGAACTTTCCTTTGTCTTTTTTAGAGCCTCCAAGAAGGGGACGCACTTGTCAGTCGCTTTAGAGATGAATCTTCTTAGGGCGGCCACCTTCCCATTCAGGCTTTGCATTTCTCTTCGAGTGGAAGGTATCCTGATATCTTTCAGGGCTTGAAATTGTTTGGGGCTTGCTTCAATCCCCCTGGCATGGACGATGAATCCCAAGAACTTTCCTGATGACACTCCAAACGAGCACTTTAGAGGATTCAGCTTCATTCCATATTGGCGAAGTACGTGAAACATCTCGCTCAGGTGGCTTACGCGATCATTGGCTTTCCTCGATTTTACTAGCATGTCATCCACATAAACCTCCATAGTTCGTCCTATTAGCTCCGCAAACATCTTGTTGACGAGGCGCTGATAGGTAGCTCTGGCGTTTTTAAGTCCGGAAGGCATTACTCTATAGCAGTACAATCCCCGGTCAGTGATGAAACTAGTGTGGTCTTGATCGGGGGCATGCATATGAATTTGGTTATATCCTGAGTATGCGTCCATAAAAGATAAGAGTTCGTGCCCGGCTGTGCTGTCCACAAGCTGATCGATTCGGGGAGTGGGAAGCAATCCTTCGGGCAAGCGTCATTTAAGTTAGAGAAGTCAATGCATGTTCGCCACTTCCCATTAGCCTTGTTTACTAGTACCAGGTTGGCGATCCACTCTGGGTAGATGGCTTCTCGTATGAAGTTATTGGCAAGTAAGTTCTTTACTTCTTCATCGGGGGCTGCTGATCGTTCTGCCCCCATACTTCTCTTTTTCTGCTTTACTGGCACCTTGGTAGGATCGATGTTTAGTACGTGGCATGCTATGTCTAGGAAGATTCCAGTCATGTCAGCGTGCATCGATGCAAATACATCCAAGTTGTGGCAGAGAAAATAAATGAGTTGATCCTTCAATTCTGCTTTTAGCTGAGATCCGATTTTCAATAATCTACTCGAGTCGTGTTTGTCTACAGATACAAGCTCCATAGCCTCTACGGGCTCGGTTGTTTCCTCCTCCTCTTTGTCCCTGGGGTCTAATTCATTGAAAGGATCACTGGTATATCGAAGAGGAGGGGGCTTTCTTTAGTTGCTATGCTTCCAAGTTTTTCATGCAGAGAGGAGTCTCTGCATTTTTCCGTCTATCCTTCCTACGATTACTGCGAAATTCAGTTACATAGCAATCTCGACCAGCGTCTTGATCACCCTCTACTCCCCCTTTTCCACTGTCTGTTGGAAATTTCATCTTCAGGCACCACGGGGACAAGACAATTTGGAAGTCAGACAAGGCTGGTCTTCTTAAAAAGGCATTGTCGGCTGAGCGATTTTCTATCAGCACAAATGTTTGTTTCCGCACAACGGAGCGGGGGTGGCTTCCTATTTCAACAAAAAGGTCCAATTGCCCGAGGGGTATCTTCGCATCTCCAGTGAAATTGTGTAGTGGTTTGTTGCAGGGCGACACATCCTTCATTGACAGCTTCATTCTGTCGAAAGCATGCTTGAATAGGATATTTACTGAGCTTCCAGTGTCTACTAGAATTCAGAAAACTTTGGCTGGGCCGAACCGGGCAAAGATGAGCATAGGATCCACGTGAGGGTACTGCCTTCCTTCCAGGTCACGCCTATTGAATGTAATTTCATCATTCTCTTTTCGCTTCGGGTGGCGTTCTTCCATAACAGAATTAACGTAGCCTTCATTGTTTCTAAGTGCATTTTCGTATCTTTCCATCTCTGTCCAGCTTCTATCGGCGATGTGTGGTCCTCCCGACATGGTATGGACCATTATCTTCTCATGACTGGGTCCGCCGGTGTTGTGATTTCCCCCTCCTGTTTCTGGGAGATGTAGCCTTGGGTTCTCATCGGCAAGATCTGGGATCCTGTTCTGACCTTTTACATAGCATTCTAGTCTCTTCCTTCTGATGTGTTCTTCAATTAAGTCCCGGAGATGATGGCATTCATTGGTATCATGCCCATGAGATTCATGGAAGCGGAAGAACTTTCCAGACTTAATTGCATTATCTGATTCCTTCTTGTATGGAGGGCGTCTGTATTTAACTTCATCTTGGGTGGCCAGGAAGATGTTTTCGATTGTCTCATTCAAAGGAGTGTAAGCGTCAAACCTTGGTCCTGGCCGATATAGACAGTTTTCTCCCTTCTTGCCCCCGACATTGTCTCTAGAGTCATTTCTTCGAACGTCCTTTGCTATAGTGGGTGTGTCGCCATGAGCTGCCTTGGTTTGTTGTCTTGTTTGTCTTTCAGTGGCAGCGTCTTCAAGTCTCATATATATTCCGACTTCATGGAAGAAACCGGGCAATGTGGCTGGTTTTTCTTTTGTTAATCTTCTAGCAAACTTAGTATCCGGATGCACACCACTACAGAGGGCCATTAAGATAAGTTTCTCATCGGCATCTTGGACTGCGGCCGCTACAGCATTGAATCGGGTTAGATATTGCTGCACTGTCTCTCCAGGCTTCTGTTTGATATTAGACAGGGAATAAGCGTCCTTGGGTTGTTCCACACGAATGCGGAACTGGCTGATGAACTTTTCTTTTAACATTTCCCATGAGTTGATGGATCCTTGGGGTAGGTGGCAGAACCAAGAGGTAGCAAGATCTGCCTAGAATAGTGGAAAGCATTTGCACAATACTCCTCCTGTGGCTCCACTCATGAGCATATGCTGTGTGTATCTCTGCAAGTGTACAACGGGGTCAGAGATTCCCTTGTAAGGTTCCATTGTTGGCATTTTCCATTCTCGGGGGGTGATGGCAATTTCGATATTGCGGGTGAAAGGGCTGGTTACCCTAGCGCCTATCCCTCGATCTCTTTGATCCCGTTGGATGCATTCTCTGAACAATCGCGCCATCCTTTCATCAGAATTTGGAGCGGACAGAAATGAGTTTGGTTCTTCTCTGCGGGATTGATTTCGTCCAGATGATCTGTAGGGGTGGTATTGTCTATCACTCCTAATATTTTCCAGTGGCTGCCTCTGGTCTTCTGGGAGTATGCTAGGGTCAGCTACAGTTGGCCCTTGCCTTGATCTTCCCCTGCTGGGTTCTGTTCTGAGCACTTCCTCGGGTCCAACTTCGGGCTGAACTCTAGCTCGGCCCCGTTCATTGGTGTTTCCATGGCTAGGTAGCATGACCGGATCAGCCACCGTCGACCCTCGCCTGGTACCTCCCCCGTTGGGTTTGGTTCCATGTGTTTCCTCGAGTCGGAGTTCTGGCTGAGTTCGGGCTCGGCTCCTATCATTGCTGTTTCTGTTGTTAGCTTCTTCGAAGAAGAAAGATCTTTGTCGCCTCCCAGATCCTCCAGACTGGGACTCATCCCATGATTCAGTGTTGCGGTTGGATTCTTCAACATCCCTTAAGCGTGACATGAGTCGGTCCACTAAGGCTTCTTGTTGGGATGTGAAGCGGTTAGTCACTTCAGCCACAACCCTGTCTAGATCTGCCCTAGTAATTGCTGTTGGCTGTTTCGTGGCAGGGGCTGTCGGATTTGCCTGATTTCCATTTTATACTGCTGTTGAAACGGGACGGTTTTCTTGATCTGTGATCACTGGATCCGAAACGCTGCTAGTTACGACGTTCTTTCCTTTGCTAACATCTTTCTTCTGCCTGGGAGGCATGTCTTCCAAGCAATGAGCGATGCTGTCGGGAAGGAGGTTAAGTGGGAGAAGCTGAAGCTTCTAGCTCGAGTTCTCAGTGAAAGCACCAAAAATGTTTGCACAAATAATGGGCAAACACCTCCAAGTCGTATAATTTAGTCGATTTCATGTTGTTCTTAGCGATTTGGGTGATTTATGCAAATATGTAAAAAGCAGGGACTAAACTGTAAAAGACACACAGATTTATAGTGGTTCGGCCAGAATGTGCCTACGTCCACTTTTATATGTTATTCTCCTTTACTGCTCAGATTACAAGTACAAAGCTTTGATTACAAGTATATGAAGTTTGTTTGAAAGTTCTATCCGTGATTGAGCTCTCAAACATGTCCTCCATTGTTGTACCCCTACCCCTCTATTTATAGAGTGAGGCTGGGGGTAGGGGTCTTGAATGTATATAGCTGCTGGTGGGCCTGGGCTGATGTAATCTGGCCTGGCAAAGTTGGTTCGGTATGCCTTGGTTCGGCGGTGGTTGGAGTAGTGTTTGGTCCGGTAGTATGTGGAGTATGGGTTGGTTCGGTGGTGAGAGGGGCGTGGGTTGGTTCGGTAGTGAGAGGGGCGTAGGTTGGTTCGGTAGTGAGTGGGGCGTAGGTTGGTTCGGTAGTGAGAGGGGCGTAGGTTGGTTCGGTAGTGAGTGGTCCAGTAGTGGGTCTTCATCCTGGATCGGTGGTGCCTTCAATGTTGGTTCAGTAGCATTGGTTCGGTGGAAGCACGCCCAACACTGGTTGTGGCTATTTGTTTAAAATAAACATTTAGATGACTTAGAATAATATATTTTAAATATGATTCAACACTTAAGTATTTTAAAATGTTTGTATGTGTGTGTGTATATTGCAAAATAATTTTCAATCGAAAATATAAGTTAATAAAATTTGAAATGTAAAAAATATTTGACTTAATCAAAGAGTTAGATATTATATTTTAAATTGAATTTTAAATTTGTATGATTTTTAAAAAAATCAAAATTTGTTTAGAATTCAAATAAAATATCTTTGACTTAGTCAGATTACTTTTAAATTTTAAATTGATATTTTACTTAAACAAATAATTGGTTTTTGGATAAATTTTAATTTTAAACATACATGTGTTTTGTATAAGACATATTTTAAATCTATTGATTTATAATATACATATGCACACACACATATATATATATATATAATTTTATAAAATACTAAATTATCATAATATTTTTTGTGTGCATGTATTATATATATAGCATTAAAAATACATGTATATAAAACCATACACATAGATCTTGATACATTCAAACATATGTATATACTTAAGTGTTTATATTACCCTTGATATGTATACGAAGTTGTCGTAAACACATTTAAGTATATTATACACAAACAAACAACAGATATAAATCTCAATATCTATATGTATATATTTATCCACATGTTATACTATAATGGTCTTATTTTGTTATTGTAACAACCTAGAATCATGGTCATTTAGTTTTTAATGTTTAATTAATTTTAAATATTTAATTTACAGGATTTTTGGAATTTAATAACTTATAATTCAAATATAAGGAATGTTAAAATATTTGAATTGTGAATTGAATGTTAACTAAGTGGATTTAATAATTTTATTTAATTCCTTTTAATTATTTGATAGTATTGATGAATTCAATTTATAATTTATTCACAAATATAAGTAGATTGGATAAACATCAATAATTGAATCGAAAATATAAAATAATATTTAAAATTGTAAAATTACCATTCCATGGCACTATCTCAGATTTTGACGAAATTAGTGCTATAAGATCCAGAATAATAAGTGGTTGTACGCCATTGAGTTTCAAAACGATTGGATATGTCGTTTGGTCAAGTAAGCTCGTAACACCTAGCGATTAGTTTTAAAAATAAATTGATTTAAAAAGCTAGCTTCTGTATACTTTGGAATTAGGTCTCATAAATAGTTCTATTATGTTCGAAATAGAGGTATAAAACGCCAATCGACACGCTTGGATAGGTGTTCGAGATTTTTGGGTATGCATTATCAAATATTATCGAATAAAATAATAGAAATCAAATCTTTTCAAAACCATACCATCTATCTCAACCCATACCCACACCATACCTTCCTATGTTCAAGATGCAAGTCTACAGGGTGGATCGTGTAGTGTATATGTAAATATATGTGATAAAATATATAATGCAACTAAAGCAGTAATGATCTAGGTAACTATATAATAAGCACACCAGGATTTTATACTAGTTTGGACCTCCCGTTCTACGTTCAGTCCCGAAGCTCCCCTTTGGAATTCGACTATCAAACACCCTCGCTTTTCCCGGAGGAATAGCTTGGTTACAATAAATTGTTCTTGTCAAATATGTGTTCTATAACACGGATGTTGACTAATAAGTACAAATGCTTCCAATATATGTCTAGAGAGTATTGACTGTGAAGAATTGAATACATGGAAGAGTGAAATACAAGTATAGATTGCTAGAGATGAGGAATATAAAAGAGTATGTAAGTAGAGAGTGCAAGTGAGTAAGGTGAAGGTTCTTTTTTATTCTTGATGATATATATAGTTGTAGAGAGGTTTCTTGAGTAGTTGCATTCATTAACAAGTGCTCTACAGTTGCTTCTATTGATGGTGAAGAGTTGCAGCAAAGATAAGCGAAGATGTCTATTAAAATGTGGCAGTTGAAATTTGAAATTAAATTCCGAGTTCAAAATCAGACGTATGGTATTTGTATCAGACGTTTGATATTATATTTTTTTGTATATAGTAGATTTTCAGATGTTTGAGTGCATCTACCAGATGTTTGGTTCTGTCTGTTTTGTTATTTCAGAGGACTTTTCCAGACGTCTGGCTTGTGCACCCAGACGTCTGAAAGTTGTGCATGTCTATTTTATGCATCTTTCTTGTTGCTATCTTGATCTTATCGACTTGTAGTCTCTTGTAACATTCTTTAAGCCTTGTTCTTGTCTTTCTAGTGATGTTTCTCTACCAAGTACCTGTATATAGAAATATATATGCATATTCGATTTCCATTATATAGTTGTTGTCATCGAAACCGTAGATTTTATTTCCTAACAATCTCCCCATTTTTAATGATGACAACTATACAATGTACTTATATTTAATTTTATAAATCTCCCCCTGAATATGTGCTTTTCATAACTTATTGTGATCTTTGTTATTTCTCCCACTTTGGCATTATCAAAAATGATATATAACTTTTTAAATATAGAATTATTAAATATGGACCACTCGTTATAAGACATATATATATATATTAACATACCAAAAGAGAAATTTCATTAATTTACAATAATCGAGTACATTCATAGATTTTTAACCATTTCACATAAGATGAAATCCTAAAAATCTATGAGTCTTTTGGGGAAGCTTTTTGTTGATTATCTCTTTTATCTTCATTTTTGGAAGAGCTAGGTTGCTTCGTAGGAGATGTCAGAGCTTGTTCTAGAGGCTCGTTTTCCTTAAAAAGTTTGGAATGTTTTGAAGAAGGAGAAGGTACCGAGGTTGTCCATTCCTCGGATGGTGGTGTAGGGCCAAGTACCCTTTGAAGAATCGCTTTGAGAACCGATAATATAGTTGGAACCGATGTTTCAACTGTGGCTAGGCATGTAGCAAAAGATGTTTCAAAGCTGTCAATGCGCTTAGCTAAAACTTTTTGATTTTGAGATAAGATATGTTGATTTTAAAGAGTGAGGTCTCGAATACTTTCATTTGGATTCGTCTCTGTTCAAGTCTCCAAAATCACATCGTGGCACGTATAATCAAATGGTGCAGGAGGAGGAGTAGCTTTGCGATGTTGTCCACCTCTTTTGATGGTTCAGGGTGTAGTTGAGGTGGAGGTCCAACTTGTCTATCTTGATGACGTTGCGTCCACTCTTTAAAAGATATAAACTCCAGAGGATTTTCCAGTAGGTGCATCAGGGAGAAAAATTTCATGGAAGCATATATCAGATAAATTTCTTCAAAAGTGGATAAATAGAAGGGGATTTTGTGAGCACGTAGAAGCCTCATGATGTATGTGGGGTAGATAATCGATGGGCTTGATTGAGTCCAAAAATGTTTGAGCTCGTCAAATATAAATTTTTCCCAGTTTACTCTTGTTCTGCTGAATATAGCATATAGGGCTTTGTGCTCTAATTCCATTATATGTTCACGACTACCAAGACGAGGAATGATAGTGTTGATAATCATTCGAGTTAGAAGTCTCGCCTTAGGTCGTAGATGTTTGGATGCGAATTTTGGCTTCTTCCTACATTTGACGTGTTATGTCGTCTCTTGGTTTGAGACGCATATCGAGAATACTATATAAATCTTCTCTGGAGTCGGAACATCTGAGAGTTCAGCCGATGATTCCTGCAGTGAGCCTAATTGTGTTTCCAACACACTAGACTATAACCAATTATCCTCGTTTTTGGTGTTCCAAACCGCTGTACTATCCAAATTAGCATAGAAGAGAAATATAGCCAACTGATCAATTTGGATGTTATTGGGATTGAAAGACATCAAAGTTTCTAGACCGGCATTTTCACACATTTCATCTAAATCCAACATTGGGAACTTGAGTATGTTATAAAATGGACCTGTGTGGAGTTTCTTCTATTGAATATCCTCATATCTCTTGAGTGAATGAGGTACTCGATTCATCCATCGTTCAATTTGATCACCTGAGCAAATTTGAGGATTTGAGGAAGTTGCTTGATCTTGTTTTTGCTTAGAGATTTTAGGATTTTTGGTTTTAGGAGCAATCAAATTCGATCAAGTTTGGAAGAGAAGGATTTTGGAGAAGAAAAAAATCGAAATCGCATTAGAAATAAAATGAAATGAAGTAAAAAAAACAGACGTTATCTGGATGTATATATGTGTCGATTGAATTTCAAACGTTTGGAATGTAAATCAAACGTCTGATTTAACCTAGTTTTAAAATAGTAAATAGAGTCAAACGTATGGTTTGTTATGGTTGACGTCTGGATTTGGTCGAGTTGTAAAATTTGATAGTCAGAGAGATTTTTCAGACGTCTGTTTGGATTATCAGACGTTTGAAATAGATCGAATTTTCATCTCTAATGACAGATAGTTTTCTCAGACGTCTGTTATAAATAGTAGACGTCTGAGTATTTATAATATGGTGACAGTGACTTTATTCAGACGTCTAGTTCCTAGCTCAAACGTCTGAAATAGTCGGATATCAAATTTTTTTAGTAAGCAGAAACAATTTTCAGACGTTTGGAAGGTTATATCAGACGTCTAACATATGCATGATGGTGTACACTTTGTGTGATATCAGAGTGTCGGACGTTTGAGGGCAATGTTCAGACATCTGAAATGACCAATTTTTCTAAAAATAGCCTAAATGTAAGGGTGTTTCTTATTTTACGATCTTTTAAAAAAAATATAGTATTATTTTTGTGAAACAGAATTACAAATATACATAGATACAAAGGTGTACGATACGAGAATGAGGGATCCAAAGAACCGCAAGGAATCAGAAGTGGTTCATGTACATCCTTCTTCCGTGAATTATAAAATTTTATTGCTACTTTCTTCAGAAAACTTAGTCGTCACGCCATGACTTTTTGTTCAAAATATAATTCTCGTTGTAGATCTATTTGTTGCTTTTGATAGTGATGTATCTCATCAATTTTCTCCTTGGTGTTAGGAGAGACAAATTGAGCTCGTCTGGACTTCTTGTTGTCGGGAGTGAATCCTGTGTGATAGGAGGACCACCTATACGTCCGTTCCTGATTAGGTGTAGGTGTAGGAAGGCTTTGAGGTGTATCCACTGGGCTATCCATTGTAGGTACCGAGAAAGATAGACGAGAATTTTCAGAAGACATGATTATATATTCTGTTGTAAAAAAATATGAAATCTATGTATTCTTTACTTCTTGTTGTGTAAAGATTTATATATAATTTCAAAAATTATTTATAGGTAATTTTCAGAAATTAGCCACCTAAAAAATTTAAGTTGAAGGAATTATCAATTTTAATTTGTGGATAAAAACCTTGTAACGATCTTGCTTTTAAATCAAATTTAATTTAATAACTAATATGAATTTATGGAATTAAATTGAAATTAATTTGAAAATTTTCAAAACAAATAATATAAGAGTGAATTTATAAATATATATATAAGATATGGATAGATTTGAATTTGAATTTGAATTTGAATTGGAAATTCAAATGTAAATATTTTGAAAATAAAAGGAATTTAAAAATAATATGAATGTGATTATTTATTAATGTATAATTTAGTTTCAAATTATTTCTTTAAAGGTTATATATATATATATAAAGGAAGTATATTTATATAATAGAAAATACAATTTAAAATGATATATATATATATAAGTATTATTCTCATGCAAAATACAAGTGTTCAATTATTAACACATAGTATTAACTAGTGTAATAATTTAAGTGAGAAATTTAACAAGTGTCAATTGTTTATTTCCTTTTTATTTTTAACGGAAATAAAAATCAAGGCAATATATATTTCCATTTCTTTTCTCTCTTTCATTTATTTTATCACATACTTTTCAAAACAAAGCCTGTACAAACTTGAAACCAGGAAATAAATCAGAGAAAATCAAAGAAAAACAACGCAAAAAATTCAAACATCTGTTACAATTTAAAACCTGAAGCCTGAATTCATTTCAAAACTAAATCAATGTAAACAACAAGCAGTTCAACATCAAAGCAAGGATTTTAACTTCAAAACTTAATAAAATTCAAAGTTTTAACTCAGCAATCAAGCAATTGAACTCAAACATCAGCAATTTGTAAAGCAATTTCCAGATTTAAGTTTCCAGCTTTTTTTTCAAAATTCAAAAGCAAGGTTCCAGGCTCTCTGTTCTTCTTAATCAGGTGAGTAAATTCTTTTAAAACCTGGATTTTGACTTGTTGTTTGAATTAATTCCTGAAGAAATGTTGAAAACTGTTTGCATGTATACAATTTTGTATATGTGTAGGTGAATACAATATGTGCATGTCTATAAACAATATGTTCCAGGTTACATGATTCAAAAATCTGTTCAAAATTCGATTACTCTTCCTCTGATCCTTATTAGACTTTAAGATCTAAACAAAATTTGTTTGTTTTAACATGTTTCAAGTTTTAAAAATAAATGCGAGCAAAAATCAGTTAAAGTTTTTCTGGAAATTGGAAAATACAGGCAAATTCAAAACATGTTAAAATTTCAAACATCATAATTTCTGGTTTCAGGTATACCATTTGAAATGTTTTCGAAAATAATGATTTTTGAAAGTAAAATCAAGATTTTTAATGAAGTATTGATCGAGAAATTCGAAGTTGAACGATATTGTGTTTATTGGTGAATTCTGGTGATCGGTGATATGATGGGTGTCGTGATCGAGGTTTAAGCTTGCATGATGGTCGAGGATCATCATAAAAATATTAGATGAATTTATAATTCAGCGTGGCGTCGAGATAGCGGTGATGTAGGGTTTTAAGCCCATTTTTGGTTGAGGTTGGAATTTTTGTTACTGCGTCATCGTTAGTTGACCAGAGTTGATCGCTCTGGTAGGAATCGTGGCGTAGGGTATTGGTGGAGCTTTGGTCGGAGTTACATAGCCTCTGGCGGCCTTAAATGCGGCGGGAAGAGGCAAATTTTGATGATCCGGTTTCATTCCAGTTTGGGTCGTATAGCTCGATCGAGTATTCGTCGTTGTTCAGGGGTTCTGGGTGGTCTTGTGATCCGTGGTAGTTGTCGTTGACTTGATGATGGTCGTAGCATCGACTAGAGGTAATCGGAGTGATGCGCAATGTGCACACATCTTTGTGTCAGTGTGCAGGGTTGAGGAAGAAAGACTGGTGACTCGAAGTTGTCTTCGGGAAGTTTAGGTGCTGGCTCAAAGCTTGGTTCAGGTAATTTTGTGTGTGCACCGAGTTTTCTAAAACTTAAACAAAAAAATCAAAGTTTGAAAAGAAAATACGGGTTGGTTCGGGGGAAAACTCGAAGTAAGTGGCATGTTAGCTCGGTTAACACTAGGGGAGGTCCCGGGTTTGATATATAAAAAAGTTTTCGACTTTAAAACCCAATTCAAATTTTTAAACATTTTTAATCCATGCTTTTAAATAATGATTTTGATTTAGGTTTGGATTGATAAGGTTTTAAGTAAGATATTTTTAAAGTAATTAAATTTACTTTATTTAATTTTGTGACATCATTTATAAATTAATTATTTTAAATAAATAAATGTAATTGAAAAGTTAATTAAGATGAAATGTTAATTTAATAAACCTTAATCTTTTGAATTAATTCATGTGTTAATGGTGATAAATTATGAGGTTTATTAATTAAAGATTTTAATAATAATTAAATGATTAATTAAGACAAATCATTCATAATTACTTAATAATTAAAGAATAATTAATTAAAGGTTAATCAATTATTAATTTAAGGTTGATTAATTTATAATTAAGGATTAATAAGTAATGTAATTAATTAAGAAATATTTAATTAATGAAAGAGATTAAGATAAATTAATTAATAATCAAGAATTAATAAATTAATAATTAAGGATAATTAATCATTACTTAAGGATAATTAATCATCAATTAAGGATAATTAATGAAAATAATTATGTAATTAATTAATTTAATCATACGATTAATTCATTTTACTTATGGATGATTGATTATTATTGAATGCCTTGAACTGTTTGACACCCCTGATATGTGATTGTGATACTTTGTAATGTGAATTGTTGTGAAATGATATGTGATATATTTCTGTATGAATGTGAAAACCGTTGGCCTTTAAACGACATTTGAATTTCGATGCGATAGGGAGTCAGATTCCAAATGGTTATCCGAAACCCACATCGGATCTTAATGGTGAATCTCTATGATTGATATATCCATGTTTTTCTTAAGTTAAGCGCTCACTATTCGGTTTAGCCGGGAGAGGACTTTGTGTCATATAACCTATTTCGAATAGTGATACGACGAAATGGATAACATTTGAAGATGGTGGTGAAGACCAGGTGTTTTCGAGAACGATAAGATAACCTGTCGAATTACTTTGCACCGAGTTGCTTCTGTATAGAGATCTCCATATCTGATGGGGAGTCTGATCGGGATTGTGGATGCTCGGATTGCAAGGGCTTCTTCCTTTACTGGACGAAGTGCCTTTGGTTCCTTTCGAACCCAGAACGGACTTGTATGGTTGTATGTATGACATTACACTTTGAGATATAAAGCTGATTTCTATTAAATACATTTCTGTTCGTTGGCGGAGAATTTATTCTCTTGGCTTAACACCCATCTTTGAGACGTACAAGCTCAGAGGTTACGTAGTTGATGGTTCTTAGTGATATACTCCCAATTTGGTAGTGTAGCATGCTAAGTGCTGATCATTTGTTGATCAAAGCATGGCTTTTGTGAAAAGCGTAGCTTTGTGGATGAGACTTCGTCGAACCTCACAACTGGAAATGGTCGAAATAGGAAGAAAGCGGCAAGGTTACGGGGGTAGCGCCCCTTAGGGTATGTGCATTTCCTTCTGGATAAAAAGCGATATCATGTTATGAAGCCCAGATATTTAACTTATGTGGTTGTTGGAATTTGTTGGTGTCGAGGCCTCGGTTAAAGGTCGGTTATGATCGAGGGATGGCATACTAGTGTCAGTAGTTACCTAGTTACAGAGGTGTCCCAGCCTTATGTTGGTAGAGATCCGGTTAGGTTCTCGGGGCGTCCCTCCAGAGGCGTACACATTTGGTGAGGAAGTTCCTTAGCCTGACTATTATTGGAAATCCAAACAAAAAATACAAGCCCTATACGGTTTTAGTTGTATAACCTGCCATGCAGCGTAGCGGTAACCTGCCATAAAACATGGTAGCTATATTAGGTATACTATAATGGTAGTATGCTAGCTAAGATTAATATTATATTTTCGAAAATGTTTTCACACTATGCACTAATAATAATATCAAAAATAATTTTCTCGTATCAAACATGTTTGACTATCATAAGGAGAAATCTCCTCCGATTGTGCGATTGCATTGTGTATGTGGCGGAAGGCCTTATGATAGTTTCATTTTCCAAAAGCATAAACGGATTTCTTTTATAAATTTTTTTCAAACAACTATTTTTTTTTACTCGCCCCAGTCCCATGACTGACCCGGAGTTTATTATTCCCTTCCTAGACTCTAGGTGCCCATATTTTCCGCATGGGCAGCCTAGAAGCAGGTTATCTGTGTTTTGGAGCTAGCTTGGATTTAGAAGTTTTTTGGAAGCTGTCGGATTTTGAATGCCTTTGGATTGGATATCTTTTGAAGCCTTTTGGATCTAAAAGTATTTGGAGTTTTGGAAGACCTTATCAAAGTCAAAGTATGTTAAAAACCTTTTGAAGACCTGTTGTTATTGCTCCGCTGTGATGTTATCATTATGTTGTTGTATTATGTATATAACATTCTGATGTTGGTGTTGTCCAAATATTGTGATGAATATTGGATCAGTGTTGTATCTGTGTTTTTATAAATGAAATCATCTTTTGTTTCCGCTGTTTTATATTCATCTAATGTTGTTATAAGCTCCATCGAACTGGAGTTCAACATTTGAATCTCCGGCGGTCGAATATAAGTGATGTATTTGATGTCGATCTTTGAACGTTGGATTTCGGTACGTGACAAAACTTTTAGCTAAAGATATAGTAAATAAAGATGTGGTTATTAGTTTAGAAGATCATTAAAAGAGCATATTCCTAAATCGCATCGTAGTTTAACAAAAATTTATTTGTTTAGTGGTTTTATGAAAATATCTGCTATTTGATTCTCTGTATTTACATATTCTAATGGAATAATTCCTTTTTCTACATTGTCACACAAAAATGATGTCGTATATCTATATGTTAGTACGTGAGTGATTTATAGGGTTTTCTTATAGATTTATTGCACTCGTGTTATCGCAATATACTGGTGATTTATTGATAACTTGCCAAAATTCGTAAGTGTTTGTTGCATGTATATCACTTGTGCACATGCTAGAGCTGTTGAAATATATTCGGCTTCGTAAGTAGATAAGGAGACACAATTTTGCTTTTTGCTAAACCATGAAACTAATTATTGTCCAATAAAGCGACTAATACTCTTACGATAAGTTTTACATCCACCGAAATCCGCATCACTGTATGAAACTAGTTCAAACGATGATCCCTTAGGGTAAAACAAACCGTAATCTCTAATACGAGATAGACATCGTAAGATATATTTAACAGCTCTTTGGTGAGATTCTTTTGGTTTTGCTTGAAATCGGGCACAAGGAAATACGCTCATCATAATGTCGGGTCGACTAGCTGTCAGATAGAATAAGGAGCCAATCATACTCCGATATAATTTTTCATCGAAATCTTTTCCATTATCATCTTTTTCTAAGTGAATACTAGTACTCATCGGTGTTGGTTTGCTTGAAGCTTTATCCATTTCAAAACGCTTTATTAGATCGTTACAATATTTTTCTTGATGAATAAAAATACCATTTTCAAGTTGTTTTATTTGTAAACCTAAGAAGAAGTTTAGTTCTCCCATGTGATACATTTCAAATTCATTTTCCATAATATTTGAGAATTGATTACAAAGATTTTCATTAGTCGAACCAAAAATAATATCGTCTACGTAAATTTGTACAACTAAAATATCGTCATTTTCTCGTTTAATAAATAAAGTTGTATCCATTTTACCTATTTGAAAACCAGATGTAATTAAATTATTTTTAAGGCATTCATACCAGGCACGGGGGCCTTTTTTTAAACCATATAAGGCCTTTTCTAATTTAAAAACATGGTCGGGATATTTTTCATGAACAAATAATGAAGGTTGTTCAACATATACGTTTTCTTTAATAAAACCATTTGAAAAAGCACTTTTGACATCCATTTGAAATAGTTTAAAATTGTGATGATTTGCAAAAGCGAGTAATGTACGTATGGACGTCAAGTCTTGCTATTGGAGCAAAGGTTTCATCGTAGTCGATACCTTCTTCTTGATTATAACCTTGAGCAACTAAACGTGCTATTTCTAACTATATTTCTGTTTTCATCTACTTTGTTTTTAAATACCCATTTTGTTCCTACAACCGATTGATTTTCTGGTCTTGGTACTAATTCCCAAACTTTATTACGTTCAAATTGATTTAATTCTTCTTGCATAACTATTATTCAAAAGTTATCGTTTGACGCTTCTTTATAATTTTTTGGTTCAAAATTTGACACAAATTTTATATGGCCTATTTGGTTAAGTTTTTTTTTAGTTACTCTAGAATTGAGATCTCCAATGATATTGTCTTTTGGATGGAATTCTAGGAGATAATACTAAAGTATTATTTTGCGCATTTCTCTCATTATTATAGGAATTTGTTGTATTTGTTATTGGAATTATGTCTTCATCGTCATTAGTATGATGGTTAAAATGATTTTCATCTAACGAAACATGTAAACTTTCTTCAATAGTGTTGTTTCATTTATTAAAAATTCTATAAGCTTTGCTACGATCCGAATGTCCAACAAAGATTACTTCATCGGCCTTCAGGCCAAATTTTCCTAAATTTATTTTTTATTTAATATAAAACATTTTGATCCAAAAGTTTTAAAGTATGATACTTTAGGTTTTCTTTCAAAAAATATTTCAAAACAAGTTTGTTTAGTCATAGGTCATATAGTTACTCGATTCAAAACATAACAAGCTGTGGCAATAGCTTAATCCCAAAAATGTTTAGGTAGACCACAACTATATAATATTGTTCGAGCACATTCTTGTAATGTATGATTTTTCCTTTCTACTACACCATTTTGTTGAGGTGTACGGGGAAAAGAAAAATTATGACTTATACCCTTTTTATTACAAAAATTAGTAAAAAGATCGTTTTCGAATTCTCCACCTGATCACTTCGAATATTCTTAATTTTGCAATCCATTTTTACTTTAATTCTTTTAGAAAAAAATTTATACATATAAAAGGTGTCACTTTTATGTTTAAAAAAAAAAGTCCATGCATATCTTGAAAAAACATCAACTATTACGAAAATATATTTGTTATAATTTATAGATCGTACTTGAATTGGACCAAATAAATCTAAATGTAATAATTACAATGGTTCTTTTGTAGAAATATTATTTTTTTGATTTAAAAGAGCTTTTCTTTAGTTTTCCAATTTGACAATCGTCACATAAATTTTCTTTTATTTTAGGTAAACCTCTAAGTAGCTCATATTTTGCTAATTTATTAATATATTTAAAATTAATGTGACAAAATCATTTATGCCACAACCATGGATCGTCATGTTTGGCGGTCAAACACAAATTTGAATTTCTATTTATATTCATATTTAAGACATAAATATTTTTATTTCTAAAACCCTCAAATATAAATTGTTTGTTATTATCGAAAATATTACATCTATCTTTTCCGAAATTGATTTGAAAACCTTTATCGCATAATTGACTAATACTAAGTAGGTTGTGTTTTAGATTTTCTACAAACAAAACATTTGTAATAAGAGGAGAGTTAGAAATACCAGAGTTAATGACTTCTCCAATGCCCACGACATATCCTTTTGGGTCATCTTCAAAAGTTACCATCCCCCAATCGATATATGTTATATTTGATAACATTTTTGAATTCCCGGTCATATGCTTGTAGCATCCATTATCAAGTGTCCATTTCTCCTTTTTTTTATTTTGGGTACCTGCAAAATAAAAGCTGATTTAATTGGTACCCATATACTTTGTTAGGGTCCTAGATGTTAGGAGAAGTAGGTAGCCATTCCCAAAAAGGTTTGATACCATTGTGAATATAATCTTTATTATAGACTACATTTTCTAAAAATTTATTAATATGTTTTTATCTAATCGAATTATCATTTGTCTTAGGAATCCTAATTTTTATATTTCTGGTATTCGTATTAGGCTGAGGTCAACTTTTAGTCTTTTTATAAATACAACTATATTTCTTAATATAATTCCCTCTTTGTTTAGGAATATTTTTAAATCCTATTGCATTTCTATTACCTGATGGTTTTGAAGTTTTGAAAACATTTTCCAAATCTTGTTTTCCTTTATTTAATTTTGAAACATTATTTGTAATTTTCTCTAATTTTTCTTTTTATTCTAAATTTTCAATTTTCAATATTTCAATATTACTTTTCAAGTTGACATTTTCCTTTAACAAGTTATCCTTTTTCTAATTTAGTTTTATCAAAATCAATAGTAATAGCCTCATTTTCGACCAAATTATTTTTAATTTTTTCTTGAGCTAATTCTAGTTCCTCTTCTAGAATAATTTTTTCATCTTTTAATATTCCTACTTCAAGTTCTAATCTATTTATTTTGGCTACAAGTTCTTTGTTCAATTTTTTAACTTGTCCAAATTTATCATCTAATTCCATGCTAAGTTCTAATAGTCCATCAGAACTAAGTTCGAGACATACCTCATCAGTTTGTGCCATAAAGCACACATTAGCTTGTTCTTCGTCACTATCGCTATCACTGTCTAATGATGATGAAGAATCCAAGTTATCCTATGTTACTTTGAAAGATTTGTTCTTTTTGAATTTTTCAAATTTGTTCTTCTTTTTATCATTATTAAGCTTGAGACAATCTTTCTTCATATGTCTAAATTGGTCGCATTCATAGCATTTGATTGATGTTTGATTTGTTGAGATTGATTTTCCTTCTTTATGAAATTTAGTCATTTTTTTAAACTTCTTGAATTTGTTGTATTTTTTGGCAATAAATACAATTTCTTCTTCATCTAAGTCGGAGTGTTCATTTGTTACTGGAAATGCTATGTTCTTCTTTTTCGAATTTTTTTCTTTTCGTGCCTGCAAGTTAGCTTCATAGGACATTAAATTTCCTATCAATTCTTCGACTACGAGTGCTGAGTGATCATTAGCCTCTTCGATAGCTAATACTTTACTTTCCCACTTTGGAGTTAAAGAATTGAGTGTCCTAGATACTAAATCAAAATTTGTGAATTTGACTCCAAGTGCCATTAAATGTGTTGAATGGTTTGGAATCTAGAGTACATGTCTAATATAGATTCATTTTGTTTCATTTTAAATGATGAAAATTGATTTTGTAAAATTGAAATCTTAGTTTGTTTAACTTTGTTTGAGCCTTCATGTGTAACTTGTAAGGTACGCCAAATATCAAATGCAGTGTTATATAACACGACTCTTGAAAATTCAGTCTTATCTAGTGAACAAAATAGAACATTCATAGCTTTGGCATTATTAGAAGCTGCTGTTTTTTGTGCATTAGTCCATGTGTTCATAGCAGTGTCAGGTGCTTCACATTTATTTTGAGTGGCTGACCAAATTTCTAATCTATTAGCTTCCATAAAATTCTCATATATGTTGATCAATATGCATAGTTAGAACCATTGCAAAGCGGGGGTCGTGCTGTGGATTGACCTTCTTGAAAAACACTTGCCATATTATAGTGATTCAAAAACGTGTTACTCTATTTTGATCTTACCTTGCTCTGATACCAATTGTTAGTCTACAAGGTGGATTGTGTAGTGTATATGCAAGTATATGTGACAAAATATATGATGCAACTAAAGCAGTAATAATCTAGGTAACTATAGAATAAGCACACCAGGATTTTATACTGTTCGGACCTACCGTCCTACGTCCTGTCTCGAAGTTCCCCTTCGAAATTAGACTATCAAACACATTCGCTTCGTCCGGAGGAATATGCTTGGTTACAATAAATTGTTCTTGTCAAATATGTGTTCTATAACATGGACATTGACTAAGAAGTACAAATGCTTCTGATATATGTATAGAGAGCATTGACTGTGAAGAACTGAATATATGGAAGAGTAAAATACAAGTATAGATTGTTACAGATCAAGAATATAATAGAGTATGCAAGTAGAGAGCGCAAGTGAGTAGGGTGAAGGTTCTCTTTGATTCTTGACGATATATGTAGCTATAGAAAGGTTCCTTGAGTAGTTGCATCCATTAACAAGTGCTCTACAATTGCTTCTGTCGATGGTGAAGAGCTGCTGCGAAGAGAAGCGAATATATCTATTCAAATGTGGCATTTGAAGTTTGAAATTAAATTCCAAGTTCGAAATCAGACATCTGGTATTTGTATCATACGTCTGATACTATATTTTTTTTGTATATAGTAGATTTTCAGACGTCATAGTGCATCTACCAAACGTCTGGTTTTGTCTGTTTTATTATTCTAGAGGATTTTTCTAGACATCTGGCTTGTGCACCCAGACGTCTAAAAGTTGTGCATATCTGTTTTGTGCATCTTTCTTGTTGCTTTCTTGATCTTATCGACTTGTAGTCTCTTGTAACCTTCTTTGAGTCTTATTCTTATCTTTCTGGTGATGTTTCTCTAGCAAGTACCTATAAATAGAAATATATATGCATATCTGATTTCCATTGTACAGATGTTGTCATCAAAACCGTATATTTGTTTCCTAACACAAGCCCATCCCATTCTTATCTTTTAAAACATTTCTTGTAACATGAAAAATGTTTCCTCTTACAAAATAAAACTTTAAAATCCATAACTAAAGATTTAACCAGCGATAAATTACGCCGTTCGATTCATTGGATTTGTTCCATCTAGAGCCTCAAGACCATAAAACTGATTTTGGGCATGGTGATATTTAGTGATGGCCAAAGTTTTGGGAAGTAGAATAGGGCACGAAATTTGTGGAGTTAAAGAAGGCGAATGGAAAATCGAAGACCACAGTGGCGGTTCTTTTATTGAGGGGAATGGTACTGCAAAATTTCATGGCCTTTGGCCTTGAGATGTAAAACGCATCATAAGGGGGTTAGAGGCTAATGTTAGGTTGCATTTTTGGAAGGGGATGCAGGTGTTGATTTGTGGTGATGGTAAGAAGAAGCTCGCATAAAGAGGAGCAATGGTCTCGTCATTTCAGAGTTTCATCGAGAAACGAGGAGGCTAGAAGGAGAGATAACGTGCGTGTACATGGGTTTGATATCTCCTATGCACAGGAGTAAATAGAGAAAGAAGAAGAAGTATTAGTGAAGATTAATTAAGTTTGAATTTGTAATTAGTGTAAATCAATTACCTTATTTCATTAGAAAACTTAGAAGTTGAATAACTTTTTCATACAAGGTCGAATACGAACATCGTCTTTTAGGTTGGATTCGTAGCGACGATGGCTACGAAATGGAGTTGGTATGGTTGGATCTGGAGCTACGGAATTTTTGGGTAAAATCGAATGCCTGTTCGGTTTTAGCTCAAAACGGGACATTTCGGCGTAAACCGAAAATCAATGTGAGTTTAACCCACATTCAATTTTACTATATCATATCTGTGTTGCTATGTACTATTGTTAATTGCTTGGATGTTAGTTAAATTATTTGATTAATTAATTATTTGGTTGAATTTTCTATTGGAAAATGGATGACATGTTAACTTGATTGTTATGAACCCATATGATTATATATTATCCGTAACCATTGTTTTGCAGGGAAAATTTATAGAGAGACCTTGAAGGGTTTCTCATCAATAATTATTTAATTACGTCCTTGTGCTATTATATTGATGTTTAATTGAAATAAATCTCGATAACCCATTGTTTAAATGTCATTATGGTGATTTCACTACACCTTCATTTATTGACTTTCAACCCCAATTCCCTGTTGTATGTTTTGGAACTTGAGCTTGTGTTTTCACTAAACAGAATTTTAAAATTCATTAATCATTCTTTATTTAGGATAACTTAAAGTAATTAATCATTTTAACTAATGATTTTAAAATTAATTAACCAATTTTATTAATGATAATTGGTATATCTTTTGATTTAAATAGAGTTTAACTAATGATTATTTTAGTGTAATTAATTATATTTGTAATTAATAATCACTTTTATTAATGTTATTTAAAAGT
Organism: Allium cepa; assembly: GCA_030765085.1. Taxonomy (NCBI): domain Eukaryota; kingdom Viridiplantae; phylum Streptophyta; class Magnoliopsida; order Asparagales; family Amaryllidaceae; genus Allium; species Allium cepa. The sequence continues at coordinate 382,172,842 of CM060932.1, forward strand.
AATTATCATTTTAATTAATAATATTTGATTTTAATTAATCATCATAATTTCTGATATTTAAATGTAATTAATCATTATAATTAATGATGTTTGAAATTTATTAATATATTTAATCAATGAGATTTGAATTTAGTTAAGGCATGTTAATTAATGATTTTAAACTTTAATTTAGCATTTTTAATTAATGGTTTTAACTGGTGATACTTTAAATTTAGTTATCATTTTAATTAATGATGTTTAATAGGAAATTAATCTTTTTAACAAATGATGTATTAATTTATCATTTTAACTAAGGATGTTTGAATTTAATTAGTGCAATAAATTTCTGATTATTTGAAATTAATTAATTATTTTAATTAATGGCAATTAAAATTATTTAATCATTTTAATTAATGTTATATGAGATTAATTATTAATTTAATTAATGATCGTTTGAATTTAATAAATCTTTTTAATTAATGATATTTAAAGTAAATTAATTTAATAAAAGTAAATTAACTAATTTGATGAAAGTGTTTTAAAGTTAATAAACTAATTCAATTAGGGTTTTAAAGTTAATCTACTAATAAGATAAAAGTGTTTGGAAATAATTAACTAAAATAATTGATTTGTTTATTTAAAATAGAGATTATAAATGTGATTGATTATCTTCGAAGATAATTAATATTGTTTTAAATTTTCAAGGATAGTTAGATTGTTTTATTATCTTTCGGGATAATAAACATTTTTTTGAATTTATAAATAATGGTTTATAAATGAGAAAATCCTTTAAATGGAATTATTTATAAATAAAGCTAAATGTAAATTATTTTTAGGATTATAGTAAACAATGTTTTAAGGACAATTGTTTTTTATCCTTGTTTTTAATATGCTTAATATTATCTTTTAAAAGAACATTTTTTAGAGTATTCCCTAAAATGTTTTACCAATACTGAAATATGGAAATCAAGCATAAGTTTAATTTTAAAAGTTAAAGTTTGATATCGTTTATGGAAAAGTAGTTCTGTAATCGATATCGCTTATATTAAGGATTTACTCATATTTTTAACACTAAACGTTGAGGCTTGGACTCGTTTCTCTCTTGAAGGTCCAAAATGTCATCAACGCGATCGCTAGAAGTAACACTGCCTCAATTTGCTTGGCTTCATTTTCAACCAAGAAATAGCACTTGTTTGGAATCGACATGTAGTGTTAAATATATTATATTTAATTTCCACACACGATTATTTTAATAATCCCCGATGGTTGATTTAGTAATTATCAGATACAGTTTTCTTCATGGTGTATCGTTACCTTAAAAACAATTAACTGCTATTTTAAGCTTTGTTATCCTTTGTCGATAAATGCTGAACCCAAAGCATGAAATGACGTCCAGCTATGAGGAGTTGCTCCCATTAAGCTATTTTCGCATTTCATCCAAATTTTGGTGTACCGTCACCTTAAAATGGTTAAGATTTGATATGAAATATTCGTATTCTCGGTAAGGTTTCACGGGGTCCAACTGGTACATTTTCGAGAAGTGTCGTGGAGTATATAAGCTTCTCAAAAGTATATTGCTAGATGTATACTTCATAGGTGGTGCACCTTCCTAGTTATTTGTTGGAAATTTTCCTTTCCTTATTTGGTTCGAACCTTTGAATTTGTTTGTTTTTAAATTGCAACGAGAAGGGTCAACACTCTTCACGGTGTTTAAGTATTATTTTGTCTACTCTATAAAGTTTGGACTGTTACTTTATTTTGTCCATTTTATCAAGTTTAGATTGTTACCTTATTTTATCTATTCTATGAGGTTTGGACTGTTACCTTGTTCATACATGCTGTCCAGTTTGGATTTTCTCAGATTATTTTCATTCTTTCAAGGTAGGTTTTTAATACTATTTAATGCTCATCTATGTTTAGATTTGTTTCCTATTGTTTATCTCTACTCTTGCCTATGCGGATTTTATTCTTCTGTGGAAAAAATCCATTTCGCGTTAGCGACGTGATCTCACAGGACTTTAATGTATTCCACATTATTTGAGTTATCCCACGCTGTTATTTCCAACCTGATGCAGGTGTTATTTTATTATAATGCTTGGGTCAGGCCAAGTATTTTCCCAGGTTATCCTTGGTGTTATCGAGATCGTGGAGTGGAGCTAGAGGTTCACCTATCATAGTGTTTTATTTTTCCGCTGTATTATATAGTATCCATATCAGCAATTATAAGGTTAGGATTTTATAACCATCCAACCGATAAGGTGTGTTTTTAACTCTGATATACTTAGTATATTTGGAGTGATAGTTCTGTTATCCTTGTTATATTATATATTTTTGATTTCGCTGTGAGATTCTAATTTTCTCTATCCTCTATTCTTTTCTTTATATTTACCCTAACAACCTACCCTTTTATCGATTGGATACGCAACATTTGAAAACAGTGGTAGTGTTCTTTGTCGACTTTCGATTGTTGTAAAGGTGGTTCGTTACAGTATTGTATTAGAGTGCAAGGTTAAGTGAGAACCTTGGCTTTGGTAGGGTCTGACTCATTAGAGATAGGGTAAGCGAGACCCTGTAATGAGTTCGAGAGTATTATATATATAAGAGCATATTTGTTGATGTTATAAAAACATATTATGTTAATTCGTCTATTGAGTTTTTATGAACTCTGGTCAAGACCTGAGACGTCATGGTATTGATAGGGGTTTCTGAACGTTAAATAAGGCTAATGGACATGGCAATGAATCTTTCAAAATTTGGCAAATTAAATATTTTGCCTAGTATTATATTTTATATATGTAAAGGAATAAATTTCAAAACTTATAAAGTGTGTTTGTTTGAATGTGATAATATTTATTTATTTTTACACTTGTTTTATTAGTCATGCTCAATTAAATTAGGAGCATTGATTGTTATTGTTTGATTGTTGAATATTTATGTTTGATTATTTATAAGCATTAGTTGTTTGAGTTTATAAACGAACCCTTGTGAATTTACTTTTACAATTTGACCATAAGGCATTCGAAGAATATGTTAAGTTAAATTTCACCTTTTGATAATGGTGAGTTAAAAATAAAACTTTAATAAAAAAAAAGTTGTTTAATATAATCTAAATGGTAGGTTGAGACCTTTAGAAAATAGGTATTCTAGATAATTCTATTATAAGAAAGAAGAATTATTATAAGATGAAATGATTTTATATAAAGGAAATTTTATATCAATTCAATTTATAAAATCTGTTTAGAAAGGATTTTGAGAAATGAAATAGTGGTATTTTTGGAAGTATTTAAAAGCAAAAATATTTTAGGAAGAATTTTTTTTAAATGAAATGCATTTTCTTTAGGATAACTTAGGGGAAAACATCTCGATTAGTTTTATCTTCTAAGTGACAATAAGATGTTTGTTTAGGCATACGTTATGGAGTACTTAGCAAATTATTTTCTTTATCATTGTGCGATCGAAATGAGTTCAAATCCGAACAAACGCAAAGTGCTTTTTAATATAAATCGTTTAAAGTTAGTTTATATTTATATATATGCAATGTGCTTTCATAAATAAGTTATTAGAATTAAGAACCCGATATTTGATTTTTATGTTCCTTTAAAAGGGAATTGTTTTCAAAACAAAAGGTATTTTTGATAAGATATTATTTTGATAGATGATATTTTACTCTTAAATAAGATATGGGTTAATTTAACATAGGTTTAAAATGAGTTAAACTGGATGGGAAGTTTTGATAAACATTGTTTTGTTAAAACCATATTTTGTTTGAAACATACAAATAGTGTAAGCTATTTATTGATTGGATCAACTCACAAAGAAGTCGAGAAGTTGACTCAGTTTTAAAAGACCCAAATTTTGATTAGATTGTAATAATAGAGATTTTCGACCCTTGAAAATCAGCACTAATATGTCCACTGTATTACGTGTCGAGCAATTGAATGCCAGAAAACTCAATTGTTAGGGGGAAAAGAAAGAAGGAAGAAGATAAGAAGAAAACTAAACAACACAGAATATCACCACGAAACAAATAATCTATAATATCAAACAAAACTTTACACAAAAGCAAAACTGTAATATGTATACACAGACATCAATCAGAGTATACTAAGCTATTCAGCCTGGATAGTTATAATAGACTGTCCTTACAATTGCTGATAAATAAAACAACAAATGCAGTGGAAAAATAATCATATATGTGAATACGTCTCTAGGCCTCCTACTCATCTCCATAAGCTCTAAAACCTCCAATTAAAATCATGTAAATATGCTCGGTCTGGCTCGAGCATTATAATAAAATAACAACCGAGTCAGTCTCGAAAACCTGTATGAGAAAACACACCCAACTGGATTTTAAAGTTATAGCAATCTTTCAAATCAAAAGTATATCGCAAGACCATAGCGCACATAAACGTGGACAGGGTTTTACCTTACAATAACCAAAACCTTTTCTATAGAAATTCCATTGATATTATAATAATTTTTAAGGGTGAAAATAATAATAATCAAGTAGTTGTGATGCTTGTGAGTGTATATCACAACAATACTATGTATATAATCAAAAACCGATAAGGCTCATTTGCAATTGTGTAGGATTTCTTGGAGGTGCCCTTATTACTTCGAGAATTGTCCTCCTACACAAGGATCAAAGATATCTTTCCAAAAAAGCATACATCCCTAGTGTGTATCATAGGAAAAACATACCCGGTCACGCTAAGACCAAATGCATCGCCCTATGCATGCACAACAACTATAAGTAATGTCTATAAGGAGCCGAGTGCATCCTATGGGTTTGCCAACCTTATTGGCCATGCCTCCTATCTCGGGTTTTAGCTATTGCCACTGATGAGGCTACATCTGGCACTTCAGCATATGCACCGCCACCAAATAGATTGTGGAATCCCACATGTATTCCCATTCCCCAACGGGTCACAGAACCACACATGATTCCAACATTTAAATATATATTACGAAACTCCTTTATAAAACCGTATATGGTTTTCAAAGTGGTTATGGTTTTCGAGTCATCTCTTACGAGTACACTCTTCCATTTTCCTGGCACTCCAAAATCCAACCGTTATTTTTCCGGAATGCTCAATATCAGTTCTTTAGGAAAGTCGGACAATATACAAGTGTGGGGATCACCCCCTAATTGTGTAAGTGGACAGATCTCCTCATCATCTGTCCTAGAGGAATGAAACGAGTTTATACGTACAAAATAGCACCACCGATGGTAAATGTACCTATAATTCCCATGTTTCTCCTAGATATTTCTCGAATTAAATCATTCAGTGTTAAGTAAGGAATATTTCTGTACCACCAAAGTTAAGATGGTTTACATATTTAGACTAAGATTTGACAGTCGGTTATTTAACTATCAACATACATACATTCAAAACAAAGATTTATTCCATAAGGAAAAACAACATTGGTTAAGCATATAAGCAACCACAATCCTCCTTTAATAAATCTTTCATTCGTTTAAAAACGCTTTGTAAATTACTTGTATAAAAATATTTTTACAAAGGTATATCCACACATCCCTATATTTTCAATATTTAGAAAATATTCATAACTTATCTCAACAGTATAAGTATATTCACACACATTACACCTCATATATTAGAAAATGCACTCATATACTTATCCCTATAGTATAAATATATTTACAAAACCTGAAAAGATTTTCTTTTTTTTTCGATTCTAAAATCACTTATAAATTCCTTACAATTCTCCAAAATCGTTTATAAACCATTTTATAAATCTCTGAAAAACCATTTATAATCCCTTTATAAAAATTAAATCACCTATAAATTCTTTGTATATTTCAAAAATCATTTATAAACCCTTTATAAATCGATAGAACCATTTACAAAACACCTTTTATAAACCTATAAACCTATTTTCGAAATTTATTTATAAATATCTAACTATCTATAAACTCTTTCACCTTGTAAATAACCTTCCCTTAAGTGTTCAAACTATTTTATAAAGTCCTTTAAAAAATCCAAGTCCCTCGGCTCTATTTATGGGTCTCGAAAACATTTATAAATAATAAAAAATCCTTTTGCCTCAAAACACCATTAAATAATAATAAATATTTACAAAAAAAATTATAAATAAATGAAAATTATTAACTTTAAAACATTATAAAACAATAACTACCAATTTCAAAATACTGTTAAATAAACAATAATAATTAATCTTTAACGTTTTTATAAATAATAATAATAATTTATTTTCAGAACCTTATTAATAATCCTTACTATTAATATAATTAAATAACTTTAAAACAATATCAATATTATCAACTATAAAAAAACTTTCAAACAATTCTAATATAATTAAATAACCTTAAAATTACATTACTATAATTAAATAACTTTAAAATAATATTAAAACAATTAAATAACTTTTAAAATAATATATTTTTGAATCCCAGTTTTTGATTTAAAATCATTTCCCGTCTCAAATCCAAACTCAATGGCAGATTATAGTATTTCAAAATACTAACTTAAGGCCAATAGCTACCCAACGCTTAACTAATATCGATATTGATTTTCTATCACTACTGAATTTTAGTTTTCAAACACATAACAATATTATAACAATAATTTCTATAGCCAGGTTCATTTTTCAAGAATCCATATAAAGAAATATTATGGAGACAATTCAACAATAGCGAGGAATCTCGTTAGATCTCTCCAACTTGTCCCCCTACATTACGAACATTATAAAATCATAAAATATAAAACAACCACTTCGAGGTGGGATTCATATACAAATGGTCATCCTCTCTTACACAGGAATGTAATAGGGTCTCATCTGCTCTAAGGGCAGGAATATATGAAAACAATCGTTCAACATTTTTATCTACCAGATGTTATACTAGTTAACCAAAAGGTGAGTTTAACCCATCAAAATTTTCTATCGACTCCGAGGAATTTCGATTTGGAACTAAAATCGAACGACGTCCAATTTTAGCCTAAATTTCAATTGTCTCCAAATTCGTCCAAACTAGTATTATTGCAAAGCTTATACCGTTATGAATGCAACAAAAAAAAATCCACGCCTCGATTTGACCTCGTATGAGGAGTTATTAAATTTGTCAGTCATCGAATTAATTAATTCCTTAATTAATACTAATTAAAATTACTTTTAAATTAATTACCAAACCCCTTTCATAATCCCCCCTCTACATCTTCCCACTCACACACTACACAAGACCCACCATGGCCGATCATTCACGGCCCCCAATCGCCTCGACCCTTCGATGAAAAGCAAATCCAACTCCACCATACTCTTCTTCTCTGTGAGCACCACTCGACCACCTATACTTCATCAAGCTCGAACAGCGCTAGCCCGCACAAAACCTGAGAAAACCTTTCCATTCAAACCGCACTTGCTGCCTCTACAGAGGATTTCGTGCCACCAATTTTTTGCCGAAGGTGGCTTTCATCCCTACGAACAATTTATCTTCACCACCCACCGCCTCTAAGATCACCAAACTGCTGAAATTTTCCAAAAACTTTTTCGTCGATCATCCATGAACTACATCTATCTCATCATGATCCAAAGAGACCCGAATGTCCATTTTCTTCGTCTCGACATCGGCAACATCTTATTAGTTGACGACTTCACCTTAAAACAATGTTAGTGGCTCCAATCATTGTGGGCCATTGGTTGTGGCTATGGTTGTTTAAATTCGAATTGGAAATTTTTACAAAGAAGTTCTTCTTTGCTGCCATGAATATATGGAGGGAGAAGCATTGTTTGGATAGTTGGAGGCATGATCATGTGTGTGAGAAAGTATGGGTAGGGTATGGTCATATAATATATATATATATAATTTCAATTTAAAATATCGACTTACAAAACCTTCAAAAGTTTCGAACTCCAAATGAGAAGTGCCATCTGGCATTTTATATGTTATAACCCTATTCCAAACAGAATGGAACTAATCCTAAGCCCTAATTGGATCATATGTGGAGGATAGCTTTTCAAACCCAATTATAATATATTATTCTGAAATAAATTTATAGGTGTTTCGATCTCGTATGACCAAACCATAAGTCTGATTACCATGAAAATCGTTAGCATACAATAACTCACTATTACAGATCCAATAACACTGGTTTCGTTGAAATCCGAGACAGCGCCCCAGAAGACTATTTTTATATGTTAATTAAAATGAGTTCAAAATCAAAAAAATAACTTTTAAATCCAATTTAAAAGTTTTATTATCTTCATTCTTATTATAAAGAATTTAAATAAGCTTCGAAATCATTTTTATCCAACTTAAAACCCAATATTCAATTATTTAGACAATTGTAATTGTTAAACTCAACAATTTAATTATCAAATAAATCATTATATTTGAAATCTTAGCTATTTGACTTATAAAAAAAATTATCCAATATTTAAAATCAATTAAATATTACAAAATCAAATGATTAAAATTCTAGGTCGTTACATAGATCTTTACCTAAATTGTGAAAAATTAAAATAAAATTTGTATGTACTCTAAGGATATGGAAGAGTATTATACAAGTAAATAAAGTGGAATAAGTTATGATTTGATGTCTTATAAAGAAATGACTTTATAAAATATTTTTTACACTTAGGTGAAAATTTTATGAAATAATTCATAAATAATTTTACCATTGAATAAAATACTTGGTGGAAATATAAGTGATTTAGGGAAAAAAATTATGTAATGAAGAAACTAATAAAATTTAGAGTATAACTTTCCATTTTGTTCAATTGAGGTTAGATAATCTTCTAACCAATAACCAAAGGCCAATGAGCAAAATGGTATGTTTAGATAATTATCTGTATTTTTGGACAATTAAGAAAGTTTTGAATCTAAGTTAAGATTTGTTTGTTAGTCATTTGGCATTTTGAAATAATGTTAAGTGGTAAGTTTTCCCTTGTGGAATTTGATTGACTATCGGTGTTAGTTTATTCCTTTATGAAATTTGGATTTAATTTGACTGAATTTGATTAACTAATTATGTGATTCTATATACCATAGTTTATAAAGGTCAAATTTATAAACCATGGTTTTAATTTGTTGTCATTGGACTGAGTCCTGAAGATTTTGAAAAAGATATTTTAGGAAAGAAACAATATTTATTCACTCTAGTTGATGTCTTTGGAGGAACTGGAATACCACTGGATGCTCCATGTAGTTTTGATTCTAGAGTTCCACCATACTTTGTTAGGAGGAATTCCCTCCTTGTCATTTTGAATTTTGATCTTTGATTTAATTCCCGCTTGAGAAATTTGAAATTAAATTCTTGAATTTAAAATCCCAGGCATTTAGAACTAAATTTATCATTTGAAATTATTGGATGCATATTATTTACTACAGAATATTCTTTGTATTGTGTTGCATATGGTTTGTGATATTGTTGCATTGCATAAAGCTTTATTTTATACTAGCAAGCTAATTTTTGAATGTAGAGTTACTGAAACACCCCACACCCCTTAGTTTTTCTAAAAAGGGTACACCAAAAGATATGGTGCGTTATAGGTATAGCTAAAGCATCACAAAGACTAAGATTCATAAGACAAATAAGTAAAAAAAGTTGACACATTTAAATAATAATAATATGTCATTAAAACTTCACTTTAAAATAAGTTATAAAAACATAACATGTCTCATGAAAGTACATCTCATTTCTCATTAATCATAGTACAAAAGTAGCAATAATAACACTATCTCTCTCATAAGTTCCAATCCATCATAAGCCAAATGAAAAGGATGAAAAGTAGAAGAATACATCTGAAATGAGAAAATTCCGGGAATGGATTTCGAAGTAACATGAATCAACTCAACTCTGCTGGCCTACTAGAGGGGAAAAGGGAAATAGAGGAGTGGGTCAGAAGATAAGTCTGGTGAGTGAAAGTAATTACTAGCATTTCTAAGCAAGATAAAGATAATAGACTAAGCAATAGTTGTAGCATGAAAGGAAAATGTAGAAAAGATAAAATTGGGATAAAATACTGTTTCAGATTCTGTTTTACTATTGGCTTTGATTGTTTGATTAGATTTGATTGTTTGCACTTTTCTTAAACTAATGTGATTGGGCCGGAACCCTTATCTTATCTCTGTTGCTAACTTTATTAGGCTGAAATCTTAATTCTACCCATTGATCGGCTTATCTATCTCTATTGTGCCACTGTGAACCAATCTGTGGGTCATAGTAAAAAGACATCTCTTTGGCGCTTAGGACGCAGTAGTGAATTATTTACCCTAATCGATGTCGCACGCTCGGTCATCGCCGGTACACACTAACTGTCACCCCCTATCTGACCTTTTATTTACCCTAATCAGCATAAGCGTGCCCAGCCTCACCTAGTTGTCGTGAGACCATCAGTCCTAGACTTGAAAGGGAATGCTGCCCAGCCTCACCTAACAGTTGTGAGACCATCAGTCCTAGACCTAAAAGGGAACATCGTCGGTACTGATTCTAACAAACAATCTTCTAGTTTTGCGCCTCTTGCCCGAATCCCTAGATTTGGGCCTCTATTTATTGGCCACTTATTTACCCTAATTAGCAAAAGGGTACTTACTATTATGAGACCATCAGTCTTATATCTGAAAGAGAATGCTGCCGATACGAGTCATACTTCTATATTTTCTTATTAACTTAATCTAAGTTTTAAAGTAAGCCTCTTCTGTTATTTCTTTCTTTGCTATATTTGCTTCTTAACGTGATCCAAGATGTAAGTTTTAAAATAAGCCTCTTTTGTTATCTCTTCTTTATAATTATAACCTACGTGATATAATTGTTCTTGTAACTGTTACACTTCTATTTTCTCTTTTTAGTTATAACTGCTAGTTATAATCATACTTGCAAATATCTTAAATTTGCCAACTTAGTCTACCTCTATTTTATTTCAGTTTTTTTTATATTATATCCGATTTTTGTAAATTTAGTGTTTTTTAATTTTAATCCATATTACCAAATTCTTCTCTTTTTAATTTATTCAGTAAAATGGGATTAAATCTCTATAAAAAGAAACTAACATTTATAGGCTAAATTCCTACTTAAAACAGATGTAAATAATTGTAAATAACTAAAAATAATTGCAAATCACTGAATAAAATATCTGAATAAAATAGACTAGAAAGAACTTCTGAAATTTACTTAAAAATAGGTTGTAAATAAACTTACATAAAAATTATCTCATAATTGTAGAAAAACTATAACTATTGAGAACCCTATTATTTTAAATTACTTAAAAATCTAAAATAATTACAAAACAATCACCTGTGATCCTTAGCTCTAGTCCTTGGCCTTCCTGGATCCACTCCTAAGGCGTACAATATTTTTATCAAAAAGATTTCCTCCCTAGAAAATTTTTCTATTTAGAGTTCAGCCTCAGAAAATGAACCCAATTGGGAGAAAATCTAAATGAGAAAAATAGGTAGACCTAGGGTTTTATTTATAGTGTGACTTAGGGATCTCAGACCTCGGATTTGAAGATCAAATCTGGGGCAACCACGTCATAGGCTCGCTAGGAAGCGTCGGATGTAGCTAAGTACGCACGAGATTTGGCGAAAATTGCAAAATAGGTTGTTTGGCTCGTATCTGGATGAAATAACATCCAGATGTTTTGGCGGGTTGACCTATAGGTCGACCCGACCTTTGCATGTGTCGAGCCCTAAAGGGTCTATTATTTCATTTTTCTTTTATTTGATTCTGGTTTTCTTATTTCTCTTGTAAACTCTTCATACTAGCTCGGTTTTCGATAAGTTATATATGAAAATTGATCAGAAAATCACCGCAGACCCAATGGTGCAACTCCCGTAGCTCGATTCTGACAATTTCACAAACTATTGTCATTGTTTAATTAATTTTTTAATTAATTATTATAGCTTAAATTTTGGGTTGTTACGTTCTCTCCTCCTTAAAGGATTTCGTCCCCGAAATCTCCTAGGATGGAAAAATGAAATAAATATTTTCATCCATATTCTACAACAACCTATTCAACCATCATCCATTACATCCACTATCCTTAAGTTTTCTAATTCAATTATGTTATCTGCAATAGTGTAGTGTCAATGTCCCTAAGTTATGCACATGATTAGGCGATCTGCTAATTCAATCGACCTCCTTTTTATGCAATCATGTCAGTGCCACGTATCCAAATGAATGCAAATTCTCTAATGACAACTGATAGTTCTATATGCGTACGACGATCATCATTCAAATGCAACAATCATATGATAATCACTCATTATAGCAACCATGGAAATAAAATAAAAATGCAAGTTCACACACATTCATATGCATATGCTTTAGTGACCTAGTTAGGCCAATCCCTAAGAGATAATGGTGCCTAATATGTGTATATGCATCCATTAGCATCCACCAACAAACATTTGCAACCACTAGCGTCTAACATACATAACATGTTCAGTAAGATGTTTACATGCAGTCCTACCATCCATAAGTTAAATCCTAAGATATACCCTCCTAAAGGATCTAAAGGAAAGAACCTATTCAAAGCTATAGATGGAAATAGAAAATTCAAGTTGTACCATCAAAAAGATGCGGATAAGAGGTATGTATTTTCTCCTCAGCCTCCCACGCAGCGTCCTCAATACTATCTCCCCACCACACCTTAACCAAAGGGACTTCTTTATTCCTAAGCTTCTTGATGTCATGTCCGACGATCTTGATAGGAATACGACGAACCGATGCTTCTCTCTCCACTTCAACCTCCTCAACATGGCTAGGTTCCACAACCCTCTGCTAAATCATGTAAGAACTTTCCCAAGTGCCAAACATGATATACATCATAAACTCCCACGAGCCTCACTGGCAGCTTTATCCGAAATGCCATCTTCCCAACCCTTTCCACAATAGAGAACGGTCCTATGAATCTGGAGCAAGTTTCCCACTTGATCCAAACCTCATTACCTTTCTTAGCGGAGACACCTTAATGAAAACCAGATCTCCTACCTCAAACTCAATATCCCTTCTCTGCTTATCTGCATAGTATTTCTGTCTATCTTGGGCTTTCTTCATTCTTCTTCTACTCAAATCAACCTTTTTCGAAGTCTCTCTAAGCATGTCGGGACCAAGCATCAATCTTTTTGTAGACTCTAACCAACATGAAGGCGACTTTCAAGGTCTTTCATAAAGAGCTTCAAAAGGAGCCATCCCGATGTTAGCGTGAAAACTATTGTTATAAGCGAATTCCACTAAAGGAAAGTGCTCCTCCCAAGTTCCTCCAAAATCAAGAATGCACATCCTCAACAAATCCTTAAAAACTCTATTAACTCTCTTTGTTTGGCCATCCGTTTAAGGGTGATAGGCTGTACTCAATCTAAGCTGTGTCCCTAAAGCCTCTTATAAGCTCCTCCAAAACTTGCCAGTAAAGATAGAGTCTCTGTCGCTCACTATGCTAGAAAGAACTCCATGAAGTCGGACTATCTCACGAACGTATATGGATGCCAAATAAGGTGTTGTCCTCTTACTCTTAACCGAAATGAAGTGGGCGCTCTTAGTCAAACTATCTAAAATCACCCAAATACTGGTATTCTCCTTCCTAGATCAAGGTAAAGCATCTACGAAGTCCATCGAAACACTACCCCACTTCCATTCGGGTACATCCAATGGTTGAAGAAATCCGCCAGGCCTCTACTGCTCTTCCTTAACTCTTTGGCACACAAGACACTTAGCCACAAACTCTGCTACACCTTCTTCATGCCACTCCAATAAAACACTCTTTTCATGTCCTTATACATCTTATCACCACTCGAATGAAATGTCATCCGAGAATGGTGTGCTTCTGCTAGAACTACACTCATCAAATCATCAATGCGAGAAACACAAAGTCTTCCATCTCTCCTTAGCCACCCTTTACTATCGATGGAATAGCGTTGGAGATATCTAGTGACCTCTCCTCTACTAATCCTATCTAGAATATCCACAAGTTCTGAATCCTCTCCCTACCTTGAGTCAATCTGATCTACGAGGGAAGGCTTAACCACAAGTGCTGCCAATAATCCAGGGGTAATGTATGTAGAGGGCTTAATATCAAAGGTGAAAATAAACTCTAGGCTTTTCCGGTCTACGAACGTTGGACTAAGGGTTGCTCTCTTCCTACTTAATGCATTCGCAACCATATTCCCATTGCCCGAGGTGTAAGCTATCTCAAAGTCATATGATGCCAGAAACTCCATCCACCGCTGCCACCTCAAGTTTAAATCCTTTTGTGAGAACATGTACTTCAATGATTTATGGTCATTGAAAAGATTGAACTACTCTCTTAGCAAGTAATGTCTTCAAGACTTGAGCACGAAAAAAATAACAGCTAGCTCCAAATCATGGGTGGGGTAGTTCTTCTCACGCATTCTTAACTATCTACTCCCATAACATACTACCCTCCCCTCCTGCATTAATATTGCTCCAAGGCCAGTCTCACATGCATGAGTGTATACTGTAAAGGCTTAGCTCCATCGGGTAAAACTGACACTAGCACACTACTAAGGGCTCTCTTTAGCAACGTGAAGGTATCCTCATAATCCACATGCCACACGAATGCCGCATTCTTCTTAGTGAGGCGAGTAAGCGGTGCTGAAATCTTAGCAAAATCTTTGATAAACTTCCTATAATAACCAGCTAAACCTAGGAAGCTTCTAACTTCAGTAGCATTTTTCGGGGCCTTCCAATCTTGTATTGCCACTATCTCAGTAGGATTCATAGCTAAACCCTCTCTTGAGACTACATTCCCCAAGAAATACCCCTTCTTATGCCAAAAGTGACACTTCAAGAATTTTGCATTCAACTAATGAACACGAGATGTACGAAGAACGTCCTAAAGATGAATAGCATGCTCTTCCATACTCCTGGAAAACACCAGAATGTCGTCCAAAAACACTACAATGAACTTATTTAGGATATCTTGAAAAACATGAATCATCAGATCAATAAAATAGGGTGCGGCATTGGTCCAACCACTCAAAGAATCCATCGAAAGTTCTAAATGCTGTCTTCTCAATGCTATTGTCAATGACCCTAAGTTGATGAAATTCAATAGCTAAGTCAAGCTGAGAAAATACCGCAGATCCAACAACTGATCGAAAAGATCATCTATACAAGGAAATGGGTAACGGTTCTTCTTTTTGAGCATACTCAACTCTATGTAGTCTACGCAAAGTCGAAACGGCCTTTGTGGAAAAGACGATTGGCGCTTCCCACTCAAATTTTCTCCGTCTGATGAAGCCTTTCTCCAATAGCTCACCAATCTGCTTACTTAATTCCTTCCTCTCCGTAGGAACCATATGTCTCATAGGAAATGCCATTGTCTTAGCATTGTCATTCAAATAGATCCTAAAGTCGATCTCTTTCTTAGAGGGTAGTCCCATAACCTCCTCAAAAACGTCTGGGAAAGCTCCAACAATTGGAACTGAATCTAATTCTCCTAGTGATGAATCAAAGGGAATAAAGGAAGCTCAATATGACTGACCCCTGTTGGTCGCAGGAAACCTCAAGAGTCCATCTGCTACATGTCTCTAGTCTAACGACTCTCCTTTCGCAGTCTAATATCGCACCATAAGTGGATAACCAGTCCATCCCTAAAATCATCCCATATCCCAAAAATCCCGGTACATTGGTGTCATAGTCAAACTCTACGTCTAGTATAAAAATTTTCAAACCCCTACAAATCATGGATAAATGTGCCGATCCTCATATAGAGTTTGAAACAACTATAGGTTCTACAACTAGAGAAATATCTATGTGCAAAAAATCAACCAAGAAACTAGAAATGAAAGTGTGACGCTCTAGAGTCAAAAAGAGTCCGAATAGGAAAATCCTAAATAGAGATCAAACCTTATACAAAGACTTTCCTTCCTTGATCCAGTGCACTACTAGAAGGTGTTGCATCCAAAGCATGTACTTGTGCCGTAGGCGCGCCTGCTCTCTGCCCCGTCTTTTGAGGACAAGCTCTGCTAAGGAGCCCAGGCTGCCTACAGTTATAACACCTCCCATTTATCCTATCCTTCTCACAGTCCTTTATGAAATGCCCAACCAATGCACAACTATGAATTTTCTTGCCTTTCTTGATTTGTCCCTTTTAACGTCCTCCTCTTTTCTTTTTGTCCTTATCCTTCTTATTCTTCCACCATTGCTTCTTAGAGTTTTCTGATTTATGAACCCCCTTAACCTCTTCTTTCTTAGCTACAACTGACATGAGAGCCATCTCCACAAGTGACTCATAGTCGATCCGTAGGCACATGTGTCAATGCCAACCCTTGGAGGGGCTGGTTCAAACCCTTAGCAAACTTGGTGGCCTTCTTATGTGATGTATTTACAAGCTCCATTCCGAACAACGACAACTCATTAAACTAATTTATATACTCTTTCAATGAAAGACTCTCTTGTTTTTGACTGATGAACTTCTCCAATTGCATGCTTTCCTCAGCTTAGGACAAGAACTTTCTCTCAAACCTTTCTCGAAATCCAAACCAACCAATGTCTCTGCCCTCCATCTCTATGATCTCCCAGCAGCAAGAAGCATCTCCTTTTAGTTGCCAAGATGCAAGATGAATTCTCTATCGGTCCTCTAATCCTAACAACCAAAATATCCACTACGTATTCCTCAACTAAGTTCGTACCTCTACGAAATCCTCTATGCTAAAACATGACTTGCCTCTTAGATTAGCGAAGTCCTTGCATAGCTTAGAAAAATTGGCTGCTGCAGGTGGATTAATGGGATCTCCATCTACCGATGCAGCATTGGGAAGTTTGCCCTTGCACCTTTGGTGATGTACCTTGGAGGTCTCTACGGAACCAGCCATGGACTTGGACACCCTCTGGAAGATTTGGGGTGTCCTCCATTCTATGTAAAGAAAAGAAAATTTAGAATCGAAAGAAGGTTGAACTGGACTTTGAAGGGATATTTATAAAAACTCTCTTATAATTGAAAACTATTTCTAAGAGTTTCTTTCTGAAAAATAGTTTGAAAATATGTTACCTTTTAAAAATACTTTACTTTTAAAACAAGTTTTAAGGAATCCTATAAAATTAGGCTTTGATACCAAGTGAAACACCCCATACCCCTTAGTATTCCCGAAAAGGGCACACTGAAGGATATGGTGTGTTATGGGTATAGCTAAAGCATCACAGAGATTAAGATTCATCAAACAAATAAGTAAAAACAACAGAAACATTTAAATAATAATTTGTCATTAAAACTTCACTTCAAAATAAGTTATAACAACGTAACATGTCTCGTGAAAATACATCTCAGTCTCACATAATCAGAGTACAAAATAACAATAATAATACTAATCCCTCTCATAAATGCCAATCCATCATAAGCTAAATGAAAATGATAAAAAGCAGAAGAATGCATTTGAAATGGGAAAACTCCAGGAATGGATCTCCAAGCAACCTAAATCAACTCAACCCTGATGGCCTTCTAGGGTGGAAAAGGTGAAATGGAGGAGTGTGTCAGACAATAAATCTAGTGAGTGAAAGAAATTACTAGCATTTCTAAGCAAGACAAAGACAATAGACAAAGCAATAGTTCTTGCATGAGAGGAAAATACGGAAAAGATAAAACTAAGATAAAATACTGTTTCAAATTTTGTTTGACTGTTTTGTTTGATTATTTGATTTGATTTGATTTTTTCACTTTTCTTAAAGAATGTGATTAAGATAAACCCTAATTCTATGTCAACTGCTAACTTGATTAGGATGAAATTATAATTCTACCCTTTGATCGGCGTAATCTATCTCTGTTGTGCCACTATGAACCAATCCAATTGGTCATAACAAAAAGGCACCTCTTTAGCGCTTTGGATGCAGTAGCGAATTACCTATCCTAATCAATGCCGCACGCTCGGTCATCGCCCGTACACACTAATTATCTTCCCTTATTTGACCCTTTATTTACCCTAATCAGCATAAGTGTGCCCAGCCTCACCTAACTATTGTGAGGCCATCAGTCCTGAACCTAAAAGGGAATGTTGCCCAGCCTCACCTTATTGTTGTGAGACCATCAGTCCTAGACCTGAAAGCGAATGCTGCCTGTACCGGTCCTAACAAACGATCTTTTAATTTCGCACCTCTTGCCCAAATCCCCAGATTTGAGCTTCTGTCTGTTGGCCATTTATTTACTCTAATCAGCATGAGCGTATCCTAGCCTCACCTTTGTAGGACCATTAGTCCTAGATTTGAAAGGGAATGCTGCCAGTACGGGCCCTACTTCTATATTTGCTTATTGAGTTTATCGAAGTTTTAAAATAAGCCTCTTCTGTTTTTTCTTTCTTCGCTATATTTGCTTACTAATTTAATCCAAGATCTAAGTTTTAAAATAAGCCTCTTTTGTTATCTCTTCTTTCTAATTATAATCTACATGTTATAATTGTTTTTGCAACCGTTACTCTTCTATTTTCTCTTTTTAGTTATAACTGCTAGTTATAATCATACTTGCAAATATGTTAAATTTTCCTATTTCAGCCTATCTCTATTTTATTCCATTTTTTCTTATTTTATATCCGATTTTAGTAAATTTAGTATTTTTCGATTTTAATCTACATTAGTGAATTCTTCTCTTTTTAATTTATTAGCGTAAAAAGGGATTAAATCTCTATAAAAAGAACTAACATTTACAGGCTAAATTCCAACTTAAAACAGATGTAAATAACTAAAAATAATTATAGATAACTGAATAAAATAGCTGAATAAAATAGACAGGAAAGAACTTCTGAAGTTTACTTAAAAATAGACTGTAAATACCCATTCGATGGAAGTGACAAAAGATTTCGAAAATTTTAAATTGATATAATTAGATATATCCAGTCTAAGGTCTAAAGAAACAAAAAAAAAGATCCACTTACTTCGCTAAAATCACTTATGAATTATCATAATCATGAACATGTGTATTTGATACACAAGTATCATATCTATGGTAAGTCATTGAATATAGAACTGTTATCTAGTGTTTGAATCAAGTGATATCGAAGGATCTGGAGTATGAAATGATGAAGGAATGGATCAAGAAGCTTAGCACAAATTAAGATTAAAGAACTCAAGAATTTTGGCTAAGCAAAGAACAAATTCTATAAGTTGGCACCGAACCATACGGATGGATAGGTTGGTACTAAATGATCCAGTTACAAAGCTCAAGAATGGTGACAATCCCACTTTTCTTCTATATAACCTTACAATCAATGTTGAAGAA
The DNA here is from genome assembly GCA_030765085.1 of Allium cepa. NCBI lineage: Eukaryota > Viridiplantae > Streptophyta > Magnoliopsida > Asparagales > Amaryllidaceae > Allium > Allium cepa. The sequence goes on from CM060932.1 coordinate 382,192,030, forward strand.
AAGACTAGTATAAGTGATATGACATCGTTAATGTCAAATGATCATCTTTGACCATTTTCCTTGAAGTAACTAAGTTCAAAGACGTAAGTTATTTTGAAGACAAAGTGAAGACATGTCAACCGTATTGATCGGTACTGATTCATAAGCATCAATACCGAATGATCTACCTTTTATGAAACGTGTAGTTTTGATGTGTTTTTCATGTTTAAAACTTTTATCTAAATGTTTGACCAATTCAACTAATTATTCGGTGATTCTAAAGTGAGATTCGTCTGTAAATAGGCATCTTCCAAAGAAGACTTTTTGACCCTTTACTATTTTTTACACAGAGTTGATGCCAAATTCAAAACCAACCAATTTGAAATTCTATTTTGTAGTGTAATTTGGCTATACTTATAAAGTCAATCGGTAATAAAACATACAATGGATGTAGGCATGCTATTAGGCCAAACCACTTTAAAAACTAATATATTCTCTCTTTCTCTCTCTCTAGTACATACTCTTTTTAATTCATTGTTTGATCAATCAGGAGTATTTTCCTAATTCATAAGCAACCATTTTTTTGATGCATTAACCGAGAAAAAATATTCAAGGTTAGATCTGATTGCTATTAGTATTTGAAAAGAATCACTACTCATATTTAGAAGAAATGGCTCCAAAGATGTTGCCTACTAGTCCTGGAGTAGTTATTGAATAGCATGATGTTTCAGACCAAGAAGCTAATGAAAAGAACTGGTAATATCGAGAAGGAACTTCATCTCAGCCGCAAGAAGTCATCACTAAGGGTGAACTGCGTCGTACGATGGCGTATATGCATAAGAAGATGTAGTAAGAAGTCCATCATCGAGGAGATGAAAAAATAGTTTTCATTAAGCTTGCACAACCACCAAAACGGAAAGGATCTTGAAAGCACTGCAAGGAAACAATGGATTATTTTTCTAATTCTTAGAATTAGATGAAAGAAGTTCATCTGATCAAAGCCACAGAGATGAGAAGCTAAAGATGCAAAAGGGAATGTTGGAACAACATAGAAGCAAGCTGTCAGAGTTAAAACAAACCCTTAACCCGACCATCAACCGGTATCGAGGTATCCTGAAAGGTCAGTACAAATCGTTCTAAAAGAGTTAGTATCGATAGATCTTGTAACAGCTGTGGTCGAGATTACCTAGAATCTAGATTTAAAACATGATTTAATTAATTTTAATTAATTGATTGAATGAAATTAGGAATTTGTAAAGTATTTTATTTCCAGATTAAAATGGATTTGGAGTTTAGTAAATTGGGAATTTAATGAATTTTCTTTTTATGCTATTCAATTCTTATATTTAATTATATAAGAATAATTTTGGAGAAAATGAATAAATAAATTGTATGGAAATAATTCATTGTCTGAAATATGATTTCTTAGTTAATGGTCCATTATTTTATAAAAAATATGAAGAATGACTTTTCATTTTAAAAGCTGTAATTAATTTTGATAAAATATTTTAATATTGATAAAAGTGAGATTTTGACATGTTATTTATATAGTGAAATTTTAGAAAAAAAATGTTAATTAAATTAGAATGTTATTTTAATAAATTAGCATGTGTAAAGTGCTAAAATGAAACACAATAGATTAGCAACACTTGGGTTTTGAAAGAATTAGCAACACTTGGCTAATGGATCTACATTCTTTACCCACTTATGCCCATGTAGAGGGTGAATAATAATCCACATACTCTTGTTATCCTTCATCACTTTCTCATTTCAGCCAAGATCAAAAATCAATAAACTAACCTTTTTTGTGAACCCTAGACACTAGAATATATCCTCAAATCAAGATTAAATCAAAAGGGTTTTGATTATTAATAGAAGATGTAAAGATATGGAAATCTCTATCATCATTTCTTACATCTATTGGGTCTTTAATCTCAACTTTGATCATGATTTTAATTTATTCTTTTGCAATTATTCAAAATAAAACTTAGGTTGTAGCTAAAAATATTTAGCTAAGTGGAATCCAAGTTCTAATTGTCCATTCAAGTTCAATTCGATGAGTTTATCTCACACTTTTAGACTATGAATGATGGCAAGTTGCTATTTCACTGTTTGATTGAATCTATGTTGAAATGGGTCTCAAATTGGTTGTGATATTCACATATTTGTTAGTTCATTCACTTTTTTGTTGAAGCCAACATATGATGATCATGATTTATATCAAATTGTACATATTTAGTTGCTTGCATGATAGCTTATTCAATCCAGTAGATGTCCGAGTTCAAATTAGAGAAGAAAACACCACAAACGAGCAACCGAAGCACCATCGGTGATGCTTGGGACTCAACCCAGGCATGCCACGTTGTACCAGTCAACATGACCGATGGATCAGCCATGAGATAGGCTGAGACCCAATTCACGCTGTTTCGAGCTCCGTTTTCTCCTTCTTTCATCTGTTCGATCGTTGAACCTATTTGATTAATTTTGGTGTTGTTTCCTATGTTGATTTCAATGCTATTTTTGGATTTAATATTTGAATTTGTGAATTCATCTTGGAGTTTATTATACCATGGAATTGCTCTATGGGTCCTTGATGCAACACACAACTTCAAGTTGCACATTTTCAACTAAAGTTTTCAAAAGAATAATTTCAATCCGAACTGTTTTCTCAAGTCATTTTAAATATGAAAATATATTTTCTGTAAAAGATATTTTGGAATATATATAATATATATTTATTTATAATAATAATGGCTTTAAATTTGATATGGAACAATGGTTCAAAAATTGTACTTATACATACATACATACAAACATACATACATACATACATACATATATATATATATATATATATATATATATATATATATTTGTGTGTGTGTGTTAGTAAGGGCTTTCCAATATATGTATATATATATATGTATGTATGTATGTATGTATGTTCTGGTTTATAAAATAATATTTTCAAGAAGGATTTCAATGTAAATTATTTTATTAAATTGCACGACAACGATCGAATGAGAAATTGATTTAAATGAATTTATTAAATGAGTGGTATGAAACGCTCATGTTTATTTTTTGTTTAATTCTCGAACTTGTTCGATTGAGCCATTTATACACATGAGTGGTGTTTACTGATTATAGTAAATGTTTATGTAAATCCATGCAGTATGGGCCATGCAGTTGTTATTTATCCGGTTACTATTTGGAGGTATATAACGCTTATCAATGAGTTTATGACTCGCCTTTGGAGTTATAGGACTTGTTCCTTTCTTGGAGTTTATAGGTCTTGTACCTATCTTGATGTTTATAGGACTTGTTCTTATCTTGATATTTATAGGACTTATTCCTATCTTGATGTTTATAGGTCTCGTACCTATCTCGATGTTTATAGATTATACATCTACCTTGGAGTTACATGCATGTTGGTGATATTATTCACCAAACTTAGAGTTTTGGTGCCTTTCCCCTTTTATGTGATTTTCTAGATTTCTATTATGATTTCTATACTCGATGTTACTTATATTATCACCATATGATTTTAAGGTTTTTCTTTTAGAAGATATCATTGGATTTTAATATTTAGTGACTTCATAGTTGAAGTTTATTGTAGCATTCTTGTTTATTTACTAATACTTGACTTCGTGTCTATTTGAGTTCCATATCATTATATCCATTATCTATTTTTTTAACTCTTTCCTTATAATCTAGACATACCCGATTATTATTTCATAATACTTGAGTCAGACAGAGATATTTTAGGTGCTCTAGTTTGATAGTTCTAAAGAGGACTTACTCCAGTTTTCTAATTATCATTCATCATGTACATGTATACATGTTCATGTAATGTTGTATCTTATATCGAGGATTGGCTCTTATGTTACATATTAGTCCATGAGTGGTAATACAAATGCAATTTATGGATCGTTTTAACCATAGCCTTGTATTTGATATTATGTATATATTCGATTTGATCTGCTTGTATTTATTTATATTCCGCTGTATGTATATTATATAATTCTGTGATTTGTATTTATCATATATTGTTCTGGATTATTATATAACCACCATAGTTTGGTTTTTAGTCTAGATTGCATACGTTGGTTCCACTTGAGATGAAAAAAAATATAGCATATTAATCGACGTATCAATGTTCGCTTAAAGCAAAATTTATGAATGGTCCCTCCTGACCAGCCTGATTCTCTACGCTAGTAGATAGTATTACTGAGTAATACCCTTTATTAGTATGGGCTTCGTGGTAGGGCATCACAGATCCGAGGAGTAATTGAATTTATCTAACTATGAAAGTGATTTACAGGATGTTGATGCTAGTGATGATGAATAAGGAGTTGGTCCTCTGGTTGGTGCTATAGAGGCAAACATAGTTGAGTATTCTAGAAGACGATGCAGTATGCGCCAAAGTCACCAAACAACTAAGTAATGGACTCCCCAGAGATAGGGAGACTAAGTTCTCTCCAGGTTAACCGTGAATGTTTTCCTACTTGAACATGCGGTGATGCACATAATGATCGCTACTTAGGGAAAAATGTAGGCAACGAAGATTGATTAACTAAGACTATAAAGAGGTTGTTACAGCAGAACAACTATCAACAAGATGATAGGTAGGGATCAAAAGCTAGTCAGAGCCTAGTTACTGAAGATATAAGAGATTCTCTATATCCTAAAAGGTTCATCATGCCGATAATGTAGAGTTAAAATGGACTGATGGATCCTATGCAACATATTGTGAAGTATATATGGCACATGGACAGTGCTTGTGCAAACGAAGCATGGAGGTGTAAGTGTTTTCCCCTTATTGTGGTGGGCTTAACTACAATATTATTCTACTAGCTTAAGCCAAGATCCATATTATCTTATGATCAGTCGGCGGAACATTTTATGGAGCTGTTTCAAGATTATAGTATGCAATCGAAGGATGCGATGTCTGTTTGCGTAAAAAATGGCCGCAAACACCCAAAGTCGTATGAGTTGGTTGATTTTATGTTGTTCTTAGTGATTTGGGTGATTTATGTAAATATATGAAAAACAGGGACTAAACTGTAAAAGACACACAGATTTATAGTGGTTCGGCAAGAACGTGCCTACGTCCACTTTATATGTTATTCTCCTTTTTTCCTTCAGATTACAAGTACAAAGCTTTGATTACAAGTATCTAAAGTTGTTTGAGAGTTCCTTCCAGGCTTGAGCTCTCAAACTTGTCTCAAAACTCGTCCCCCCATTGTTGTACCCCTGCCCCTCTATTTATAGAGTGAGGCTGGGGGTAGGGGTCTTGGATGTTTATAGCTGCTGATGGGCTTGGGCTGAAGTAATCTGGACTGGCAATTCTGGTTCGGCGAGCCTTCATTTGGTATGGAGCTTGGACCGGTGATGGAGTGGGATGGAGGTTTACTCGGTGGTGAGGTATGTGGTGGGCTCGGTGGAGTTGGTCCGGCCATGAATGGTCCGGTGATGGTGGTCCGGTTGTAGGTTGTGAGGCAGTTGGTTCGGTAGTGGAGTATGGTTCGGTGGTAGCATGGTAGTGGATGGAGTGTGGTGATGGTCCGGTGGAGTTTTGATTCGGCATGGCTTGGGGGTTGTTTGGTTCGGTATGACATGGAGAGGCCGGATGAAACTTGGCGTTATGAATGCCGAATGAATCTATGCCGAATGGATCAACGTGCTATGAATGCCGAATGGGGCTTTGCCGAATGAACTTTAAACCTCTTAATGCCGAATGAGCTGTTGCACTTGGGTCATGAACGAAATCATCAACTTGTATACGCTTGCTAATTGCTTCTTCTTAGCTCGGTCGTGGTAGAGACGCGCTCAACTTTGATATTCCAGTTTTGTCCAAAAATTGGGGTAACACTTTGCCCCCCAAAATATGCCTTGCGGTAGGAAGGCGTGTTTTGTAATGCCATGATCTGGATGTTCATATCCTGTTGACAACCTGTAAAGAGCTTGATATTTTATATGGCCCCAAATGACGATCGTTCGGGATCGAGCTATTTGGGATGAAGCGCGGCCGTTCATGGTCAAGCGCCTAACTTCAAATGACGACCGTTCGCGATCGAGTCATTCGAGGTGAAGTGCGACCCTGCGCGGTCAAGCGCGTAAATCCGTGCGTCGATCGTTCGGGATCGAGTCATCTGCAGTGAAATGTGACCGTTCAAGGTCAAGCGCTTTACTTCAAATGACGACCGTTCGGGATCGAGTCATTCGAGGTAAAGTGCGACAGTGCGCGGTCGAGTGGGGACCGTTCAAGGTCAAGCGCTTAACTTCAAATGACGATCGTTCGTGATCGAGTCATTCGAGGTAAAGTGCGACAGTGCGCGGTCGAGTCTGTAAGTCCACGCGTCAATCGTTCGAGACCGAGCCATTTGTGATGAAATGTGACCGTTCAAGGTCAAGCGCCTAACTTCAAATGACGATCGTTCGTGATCAAGTCATTCGAGGTAAGGTGCGACAGTGTGCGGTCAAGTGGTGGTCCTCAAATGACGACCGTTCGCGATCAAGCCATTTGAGGTAAGGTGTAGCATTCAGTGATCAGGTGGCGGACCTCAAATGACGACCGTTCGCGATCGAGCCATTTGAGGTAAGGTGAGTTGTGCCGTTCGAGGCGAGTTGTGCCGTTCGAGGCGAGTTGTGATCGTTCGCGATCGGGTGCCGTTCGAGGCGATTTGTGACTGTTCGAAGTCGGGTGCCGTTCGAGGCGAATTGTGACTGTTCGAAGTCGGGTGCCGTTCGAGGCGAATGAGTGTGCCCGGGGGGGACTTAATATTATCAGTGTTGGAGTCAATGTTTGGGGGAATTTTTTGAATCAAAGACTTCGGCAGTTCGTTGCCATGCAATAGGTGCTCGTGGACCGTTCGCGATCCAACGGGCATACAAGTAAATAATTTTTCCATGGAATTGTAAATGTTAAAGCAATAGTCATACGAGTTCCACAGTAGGAACGTTCAAATCAAAGTCAAAGCAGGAGCAAGACGAGGATGTCAAAGTGTAAACTCTTACTATGGTGCGGTCTATAGTCATTCAGAGCATGCCTATGGATCGTGCGCGATCGCTCGCATGTGTAAATGATTTAACCGTGCTAGTGAGAGTTTTGCGACTTGTTCATCGTTTTCGACCTGCCCCCGTGTTCATGAGGGAATTTTACCTGCCCCCTGGCTGGGAGTTCATTCCTTACCTGGTTGCTCAGAGGCCTCTATCTCACTCTCTGTGATTGGATTAACTGGCTCCAAGTGTGGTGCCCCCATGCGGGATCGACGCCTGATTGATAGTCGTCTGCTGCTTGGGGGTTGCCCCCTAGCTCTGGTGCTGCGCCAGATGGTTCTGCTCCGTTCTGAACTCTAGTTGCTCCTTGGATTTGTGCTCCAATTTGCCCAATTTGTTGAAGTAAGTTCTGGATCATCTCTTCTTGTCTTCTCATCATGGCCTCCATCTCATCCCTAGTGATGAAGATCGACGCTTGATTCCCTCCTGAGGAAGCCTCTTGACTTCCTTGGTGTTCACTTCTCTCTGGCCTTTGCCTTCTACTTGTTTGTCTCGTCATAACTCCTAGATCTGAACTCTTAGATTTCCAAATTCAACTTCTATCCGATGTAGCGGGAGTTGGTTCCTCTCAGTGAAAGCACCAAAATGTTTGCGTAAAAAATGGCCGCAAACACCCAAAGTCGTATGAGTTGGTTGATTTTATGTTGTTCTTAGTGATTTGGGTGATTTATGTAAATATATGAAAAACAGGGACTAAACTGTAAAAGACACACAGATTTATAGTGGTTCGGCAAGAACGTGCCTACGTCCACTTTATATGTTATTCTCCTTTTTTCCTTCAGATTACAAGTACAAAGCTTTGATTACAAGTATCTAAAGTTGTTTGAGAGTTCCTTCCAGGCTTGAGCTCTCAAACTTGTCTCAAAACTCGTCCCCCCATTGTTGTACCCCTGCCCCTCTATTTATAGAGTGAGGCTGGGGGTAGGGGTCTTGGATGTTTATAGCTGCTGATGGGCTTGGGCTGAAGTAATCTGGACTGGCAATTCTGGTTCGGCGAGCCTTCATTTGGTATGGAGCTTGGACCGGTGATGGAGTGGGATGGAGGTTTACTCGGTGGTGAGGTATGTGGTGGGCTCGGTGGAGTTGGTCCGGCCATGAATGGTCCGGTGATGGTGGTCCGGTTGTAGGTTGTGAGGCAGTTGGTTCGGTAGTGGAGTATGGTTCGGTGGTAGCATGGTAGTGGATGGAGTGTGGTGATGGTCCGGTGGAGTTTTGATTCGGCATGGCTTGGGGGTTGTTTGGTTCGGTATGACATGGAGAGGCCGGATGAAACTTGGCGTTATGAATGCCGAATGAATCTATGCCGAATGGATCAACGTGCTATGAATGCCGAATGGGGCTTTGCCGAATGAACTTTAAACCTCTTAATGCCGAATGAGCTGTTGCACTTGGGTCATGAACGAAATCATCAACTTGTATACGCTTGCTAATTGCTTCTTCTTAGCTCGGTCGTGGTAGAGACGCGCTCAACTTTGATATTCCAGTTTTGTCCAAAAATTGGGGTAACAATGTCCATGGCGAATCTGTAATCGAGATCCAAAAAGAATTTGAAGAATTTTCTTAAAAGGTTCAATTCCACAGTAACCGACATTAATAACACAAGAGAAGATATCGTTTCGATGGCTTTGGTAGGAGGAGTCCATAGCCAAACTCACTTTAGGAAGTAGCTTGAGATAAAAAAGACAACTTCGTTGAACGACTTTTACAAAAAAGTAAACCAATTTCTTTGCTTGGATGAGGTAGAGTTGGAGGAAAGAATGGAACTGATTATTAGGTTGGACCAAGTAGCATCTTAAAAAGTATTGGATGTCAAGCATAATGGGGCAACGTTGGAAACAATGACCCTAGAAATATTAATAAACAAAGGAACCCTAACAATGCTGGTAACAAAAGGCAAGATATCAAGAAGCATTCGAGATGGAAACAACACAGAATCGATCAATTCTTCTGTAAATAACTACCTTGCTATGCAAGGTACAAAGAAGTACAAAAGCCTTCCCTCAAGGAGATCATTAAGGAGGAAAAAAGTTTTAGCAAGCATTGCCGCTACTATTAGACTACAAATAAGTTTGAACTCCTTCATGATGTGATCAAAAAGTTGATCAAAGAGAAAAAATTTCACTAATATGTTAGCAACCCGCAACAGGGTGGACAAGAAAATAACCAGCCTCGAAGGTGGCAACTTCAGGGCAATGTAGTTGAGTCTAATGGAGAAGGGCCCAAACTGCCAAATGCGGGTATATTGACAGGCATTATTGTTAGAGGTCCACTATAACACCTCGTAAAAACAACCATAAATAAATTGGACAAATTAAATTAAATAAGATAAGGATAAAAATGAAAATTTTGCAAAAGTTGGAATTTTATCATCAAATTTATGTCATTGCATTTATGGTGTTTTGATCAATTTCTATATGTAGTATGTTGAAATGAAGCTCTGACGGAAAATTTATGGACATTTGAAGTTTTCAGTTTATAATAATTTAAGTGGAATTCAAATTCAAATGATTTTAAAATTCAAAATTCAAAATTTAATAGTAGTTAAACTTGGAGGTTAAGTAAACGTTAAAATTAACGTTAACATTAAAGTATAATTAAGGAATATAATAATAAAAAATAACCACACAAAAATCTTCCTAAAACAAATGTCACGGTCGACTGCTCCCTAGGTTCGATCATTTGGTAAGGTAGGGCGGTCAACCATTGACTGTCAAGTGGCGGCTAGGGTTTGTGAATTTGAATGTTTCAGATTTTACAATTTCCAACCGATCTTCATCTAACGATTCTGGTGTGTTCTAACCACTATAAATAAGACTCTAGACTCCTCATTTTTGTTCACAAATATTTTGGGAATATTAGCGAAGCCCTATCAGTTCATCTCTTTATGATTCAGAAAACTCCATTAAGGTTTCAAGTAAGAAATCCTATACATCGATTTTTGTTTATTATTTATTTTCTAAATCCTCCAATCCCTTAATATCTGAATCTGATCTATATGTACAAATCCCTTGCTCTATGTGTGTATTTGTGTGTATCAAAAAGAAGAGATCTGGTAGAAATTGTTAAAGGCATGTCAAATACAAAGGAGGAAAAGCTATGGTTATACTTTGAGTGGAAATCTTAGCTTTTCTATTTTAGTAATTGATCAGTATAGATTGGGTTTGAATATGGCTTAGGGAGTGTTGGTTTGCGAAAACATCATATTATAAACCCATAAAATTCCTTCAATGCGGAATATCGATTCTATATTGGAATCTTAATTTTTTGTGTCAAAGTGAAGGAAGTAGTGTATGCTTGCAGTTTTGTAATTTTACCCTCTATTCTACTCCTTATTCTTTTTCTTTTAATTTGGTTAAAGGATTTTGATTAAGGAATAGTGTGTAAGGTATGAATATTATTCGTTATTTGCACTGCATATCCTTATGAATTAAATAGAAATTTCTGTGTTTATTTTTATGTGAAATAGGAGTTGAATAGAGCATAAAAATTGTAATTATAAGTCTCTAGTATCATTATATTCCATTATTCTGACGCAATAAATTGGCTTTAAATTTTAATTGTATACAAGTCTGTTGATTGGAACTTTTGATGTAAATATTTGATTTTTGTATATTATTGGTTATATGGAATAAGACTCATATAACTGTTTAAGAAATTGACATTTAAATGCTAGTTTAGAGCATATATTTTGCACGCTTAGAAATTACTAGGCGTGTATATATATGTTGGCATAAAATTAGCCACCAATACCCAGTTATGTGAAAGCACCAATATCCAATCACAAATCTCAGATAGTATCTAATATAGAGAATAAAATATAAAGAACAAAAAAAAATTAAAAATGAAAGCAATAAAAAGAGATAAGATTTATAGTGATTTGGCTAATTCTGGCCTAGGTCCACTCCAAAATAATCCTTTTTATTATAGTGTAGTTTGTTTACAGTTACAATTCAAAATCCAAGTATAACATTGACAGAGTGTATCCTAGGTTCAAGTTAAAGAGAAGCAGAAAGAAAGTCCTTTTTCTAACGCCATGCCCATTGTCTTTATAGCGAAATATGTGCATGGATCGGGCTAAAATTTCGGAAGAAGAACCTCCAGGCCATGACGAAGCCACTCAAGAATTTTGAGGCCAGTTGGGGCCCACGATAGGGATCGGTATTGATCCTTATTTTGGTGTCCAAATAGGGTGCGATCCCTCTAGGGGGTTCCCTATGATGTTAGCTACTTGCTCTCCAAATTTCATGCCATTTCTACTTACAATTTGTGAGATATCACATTTTCTCCATGAAGTTGTGTCGCATATATTCTGATTTCAACCAATCCATTTAGAGGGATTAGAGTTGATCCCTCCAAACTCCTCCAAATGACATGCGATCCCTAAGGGAGCTTCTTCATGTTGTATTTTGTATAGTATCCAAGTTTCATGCCAATTGGGCCAGTAGACCTCGAGTTAGTGATCGGTCTTTGTTGCAATATGGTGTGAAGGTGTTTATAGCCGATCACTATAGGGGTCTATCCCACCAACTTGCTCCAAAGATGTGCAATCCTTATAGGGTATTCCACATGCTATTGTTAGCTTGTGCTCTAATTTTTATGTCAATTGGATATGTAGATGTTGAGATATTGATTATTTTCCATTCAGTTGTACTTGTTTGGCTGAAATATGCCGATCTCTTTTTATACGATCCTTTTTATACGATCCCTTTTATACAGATCCCTTCCTTAGGTAAAGTAATTCTCCCATAACTTGAGCATACAGATTCCAAATGACTTGAGATTTGAAATATAGTCTCGTGGGGCTTTCCTTGTCACTTTATAACCGGTCTCACTCGGTTTGGAACAAATATTAAGGATATGTACCGATCTCCCAGGGGAAGGAATAGGCACCGATCCTCTACCTAGTGGAGGTATTAATCCCTACTTAGAACATTTTGAAGAGTCTGTTTCTTGGCCTTGGTTGATCGTCGCTTCATATCCTTGCCTACACTTGATTTCTGGACCTCATAATCATTGCTCAAGACTACTAGCCTTGATAATCGTGAAGTATATTAGGTTAAATCTGCATGTCTACTGCCTTGGCAAAATGGTGGTTAATATATATATATATATATATAGTAATTAACATATAACTATAACGTATAATTGTATAGTTAAATATGTTATTAATTTTATTGAAATCCCCTTTAGTAAGGTAATTAAAATGAAAGGCGAAATGAGAAAGATCTCTTTCAAGGCCTTTATTATGGAAACGGCAAGATGCGTGATAATATATGCAGAGGTGACATAGATTATGATTAACTTATAGGGATGCGAGGTCAGTGAAAAGCACATGGAAGTCTGCCTAGCAAATTTGGCTACAACAGTATGACTTTGGGGCTCATGTGAGACATTACCGATAATAAGTACTACAATGACACGAGATTCTTCCCAAATTTTGTAGGGTAAATCTGCCCAGCTAATCTGGCTATTAGTGCCTACGAATAGTCTGGCTGATGTGAAACATTTTAGTGGGATATGAGTCATAATACGAAGGACTTCCTCCATAAATTGAAGACAATAAGTGGTTTTGTGAGGGCTCGCATCTATGTAGGAAGTTGTAAATGGTTGGTGTTATGTGTTAGGCACGGTAAAGGATATCTCATGAAAGGGCCAGCTTTAATAGGAAGTATTATGTGGCTAAAGAGATTTCATGCAATGTCAACTAGATAGTTAATAGTGAGTAGTCCGCCTTAGGATTATAGGTAGTAAATGAAGTGGAACTGCCTTAAATAGGGTATTAAATGGTCAGTGTCTAACTAATTTCCACTAAAAGGTATTAAGTGACTTGAGTACCATCTCTTACATTAATAGGACATTATGGACGATGGTATGGGTTATTTGGTTGATAGAAAATTGTTTTTGAGTTTATATTTGGAAAGCCTTTGGGCTTATATTGGAAAAGACTTATGATGCAGATAGAAGACGTAAGACATATTCCTATTTGAATTATACTGCCCAAGTACTAATATAGCAAGGCTTGAGATTTTTGTTCACCAAACGTATGTTGTTCTGACTCCCTTTTTATTACAAAATAGGTTAGGGAAGGCGATGCTGAAGGCGGAGACGATGATGAGACTTGTGGAAGTGGTATTTATTTACTTGTTATTGTCTATGGTTTTTGATGTACCCATGAAATATAAAAAATGTTGTAATTTTAGAATATTGTATCATGGATATGTTATGATTATTGTTGGGTTTTGGTATTATGGCTATTTGGTATGGTTTCGAATGACATTTTGAAATTTGAATAAATTGGTATTGTTGTTACTATTATATTTTATCTTTCTACTGTGAGGTTCTGAATGTGTTGATAAATAGCTTTGTATTGTTCTTTTTACCAACCTATAGCTAGATTTGGGATAGTTTTAAGTTTTGATGAACCCTTTTCAGGTCAAAATTTAGGCCTATTTGAGGGCAGATTGTTACATCCACACCGCGTGGAAAAAAGCTAGAAAGAAATGGAGAGATACGAGATTTATCTAAGGCGTGAACCATAGGAGATGTTTTATGCAATGGAAGTTGAGGCTCCCATTAGAAAGTGGCAGAGGATCGATGAAAACATTGTCTTCCGCTATAGGAATGTGGATGAGGTCAAACCACCAATACTTAACTCAATAGTGTTAATGATTGATTTGGCCAGTAATAGTGTATCGAGTTCTTATTGAAAATGGAAGCTCGATAAATATCCTTTTTAAGAAGACTTACAATAAGGTGCAGCTCAATAAAAAGGATCTATAGCCTTGTAAATCCCATATTTAAGGGTTTACCAGAGAGGCTAAGGATCTGCTTAGCTTCATCAAATTGTTTGTACAGTTGGGAGATAATAACCTTAAGGAAATACATTTGCATAATTTTGTTGTGGTTGATGGATTCTGCACCTAAAACTTATTCTTGGGATTACCGGCCCTTACTAATTTTAGTATTGCACTTACTCTATGTTGCTTAATAATGATATTTACTATGGAAAACAGAGTTAGAGTGATTCAAGGAGACCAAAGAAATGGTTGAGAGTGATATATTATTGAGCTCAAAGTGGTATGATGAAAGGATAAGGAAAAGGATGCAGTGAGGCCTCAGTACATAAAATATGTCGATGCATAGCAATTACTGCCTTAGCCTCGGCTTGGGTCAAATAGGAAATATTACAAAGCTAAGGACACATGGAAAGAGTCAAAAAAATAAGGGTGGAAATGATGGAGCTAATGATTGAGGCTCGATTGGACCCTTTAAAGGTTCGCAAAGTATGATCTCAACTATGTTTGAAGGTAAGTAAGGAATCGGTAAGGTTTCTCCAAGCGGATAAGGACATATTCACTTGGATGCATTTTGATATATAGGGGATTTCACCTAAAGTTGCATGTCACGCACTATATGTGAACCAAAGATACCCTCCATTGAAACAAAAACGGCACAATATGGAACCAGAGTGATCAACGGTGTTGAACGAAGTGGTGTACAAGTTGAAGGCAAATGACTTTACTTGTGATGCATTGTACCTTTATTGATAGTCAAAAAGGTGAATGGAAAATGGTGGATATGTATCAAATACTCAAACTTAAAAAAAATCATAATTTATGGACCACTTCCCATTGTCATGGACCGACCAATTAGTGGATGGAACAACCATACATAAGCTACTTTCCTTCATGGATGTATACTCAGGTTATAATAAGATTGCAATGCACGTCCTCGATCAAGAGCATATGGGCTTTATCATAGACTTAGGACTATATTACTTCAAAGTTATGTCGTTCAATCTAAATAATGCTGAAGTTACTTACTAGTGTATAGTCAACAAGAAGTTCAAAGAAAAAATCAAACATACAATGGAGGTCTATATGGATGATATGCTTATTAAATCATAAAAAAACTACCGACAACATAGTTGATCCTTTTGAAGTGTTTGATGTACTTTGAAAATATGGAATGAGACTTAATCCACTAGAATGTTCGTTTAGAATGTCATTAGCAAAAAATTTAGGGTTCATCATGAACTATTTGTGCATTAAAGCTAACCTAGATTAGATAAAAGATTTGAAGCAGGTTACAACTCCATAGACGAGGAGGGGAATATAGAGTTTAAATGGTAAAGTTACCGCATTGAGTCAGTTCATCGCAAAGTTGACCAATAAATGTATATCATTCTATGATGCCTTCAAGAAAGAAAGAGGAATGTTCTAATGGACGAGAACATGTGAAGCTGCCTTTCATAATTTATTAGTGAATTTAAGGAGACAACCAATATTGTCTAATCCTTTGGAAGGAGTAGTTCTTTAAATTTATCTAGAGTTATTGACTTATGCATTGAGTGTGTGACATTGGTGCATATGAGTGCCAAATCCAAAGATTGGCCTACTATATCAGCAAGAGATCCATCAAAGCCAAGAAACGATATTCAAAGCTATAGAAGTTGGCTTACTGCTTGTTGATCGCATCAACAAAGTTAAGACTTACTTCAGGCCCATCCAATAAAGTTGATGATAGATCAATCTCTAAGGAAAGTATCGCACCACTACATGACTTTAGGATGATTACTGAAGTCAAACATTGAGATTAATCAATATGATCTCACCTATCATCCTCGAAAGGCGATTCAAGGATAGGCTTTTGCATATTTCATTGCTGAATCACCATTCGGTATGATGAAATAGAAGAGGAGTTGGACGAGCTTTCTTAATGAAAATTGAATGTGATGGAGCATCTAATGACCATTATTCCAACAATGGAGTGGTAATGATAAACCTAGAAGGTTTATGCCTTAAAATTAGAGTTTCGCATGACTAGTAACAAAGCGGAATACGAAGCACTGATGGCGGGACTCAAGATAGTTAAAGAGTTAGAAGTGAAGACATTGCATATCTATAGTGACTCCCAATTGGTGGTTTGCCAAGTGAAGAAAGGGTTTTAGGAAAAGGGTACATGACTTGCCGATTACCTATCGAACGTATTAGAGCTACTAATGACATTAAGCACTACACGATAACGCACATCTCCAAAGAGAAGAATATGAATGTCGATTCATTAGTCAAATTAGCAAGCCTTAAAGATTCACAACTATTGGGAATCATGCAAGTAGAGGTTTTTAAGTCCCCAAGTATTGACGAGATGGATATTGGTTACATAATGGAGATCAAAGGAAAAGAAGTCGTAGATGACTCCTATCAAGGATTATTTGCTAATGGGAACACTCTTGAAAAAAAAAATTAAGAAAGCTCTTGCATAAGGTGACTCAGTTCATTATGCAAGAATGAGTTTTTTTAAGAGAGGATTTTCTATCCCCATGCTATGGTGTGTTAATAAGGATGAAGCTAAGAAGATCCTAGCCAATATTCATGAAGAAAGCTATAGCGATCACATTGGAAGGAAGATATTAATAAAGAAGATTCTTTGATATGGATATTTCAAGCTAATTATCAATGGGGATTCAGTGAATATTCAAGGAAATGTGGTAAGTGCTAGAGATTTACAAAAATTCCAAAAGCCTTATCTAACAAGCTTATGTAGATGGTTAGCCCATGGCATATGCGATTTGGGGAATTGGTATCACAAGAGAGAAACCAATGTTTTATGGAGGAGTGAAATATGTAATCGATGTCATTAGCTACTTCATAAAATGGGTAGAGGAGGATCTCTTCTGTAACAACCCGCTATTTTGGACTATTCGCATCCGCACATGTCGGACTTGAATAATTCAAAATACCGAATTGTTAATTTAAATTTGGCCAAACTCAGATATATAGTAAATAAATAATCACAGATCACAGATACAAAGTAATAAATGCAGCGGAAACAAAAGATAGTAGTTCATGAAGCTACTATATAAATAACAGAGTTAAATAAGTTACAACAGAAGTCTCGAATACAATAGTCAAATACTATATCAGAATACATCATTGGAATCAACTGAATATCTAAAATCTGGATAGATAGCTGGATCTCCGAGCGAATCCCCAACTCCAATGGCAAGTCTCAAAAGCTGGTATTCTCAGTCTGACCCGAGCGTAAAGCAAAATACAAAACACTCGAGTCAGGATTAACATTCTTATATCAATAAATCCAACTCAAGTGAAATAACAACTGAAATATAAGTAACTCAAAGGACGTTGGAATTACCATCCTCTAAGGATCCGTTAAACTATCTACTATGTAGTAGTGTACGCTAAATAGATAATGCCTATCGGTAATATAAAGTATCAAAATAGCGTTAAGGGGTTACCATTATCCGCCTTAACACATTTTATATAAGCGTCGTAGACTATACAGCACTGTAAACTCCACCGTAAACTAGTGGGCTATCAGGGAGTAATCCATAGGTATAACACAAAACAAATTCGTAGTGGTCGCGTATATAGGGATACAAGTATGACAAGGCACATGAGGCAATACCCAAGGTAGTGAAATACCGTTTACCTGATCCGGACTGGTGAGAACGCATCGCCGCAATGATCGCAACGCCGCAAAACAACACTCCCAAAATTTCGAGGGTGCACCAATCAATAACAAGTAATGAGTAGTTACGAAGAAGTGTGTTCGCTCGAGGTGGCTAACCCCATTTGGGCCGGCACGGCTCCTGCTTTAGTCATTTCCAATTTGACACAAGTCTCAAGGCTATCCATTATCGTTCTCTTTCTTCAGTCATCACGTACATCATTCCAACCACTTCATTCTGGATCACACTCCGCGTATAGTTATTCAAGTGGTTATTGGTTTAGACAGAGAGTATGTCCATAACCGATTTCGGTCTCTTTAATAACTTCCGTAATTATTACACCGATTGGTCGTTTAATAAATTTCAAAACCAAATAAATTTCAATTTCAATTAGAGTTTGTAAACCAACATTCCATTTGTCTTTCTATATCAATTTCCAAAATTTACATTTCAAAACTTCCAAAATACCATTTCAAAATCTTATGATTCAATTTCAACTTTTATTTAAATAATTCAAATATTGATTCAACTTCGTATATAAGTTTCATTCCGTAATCATTTAAATTAATTTAATTTAACATTCAAATCAATTTAAATTCATTTATCGATTTCATTCCATATTCGTTAAGTTACTTTATCATTCAAAACAATTTCTATTTAATTTCCAATTCATTAAATCAATTCTTACGTTCAACTTCATTATATCAAAGCCTACAAATTTAATTAAGCTAAATTTATTAAATCAAATTCTTTAAATTACAAGTCTTACATTGATTTCAATAAATCACATTTTTATTTCTTGTTAAAGAAATTCAATTTTACTTATTTATTCACTTAGTTACAAATTTCAAAACTCGATAAATAAAGAAACTTAATTTCACTTATTCAAGAAGTTCAATTTTACTTATTAAAGAATTCAATTTTATTTAATTATTAAATAATTCAATCTTAATTATTAAATAATTTCAAAACTTAATTATTAAATAATTTCAAACTCAATTATTAAATAATTCCAACCTTAATTATTAATTAATTTAAAACAACGTTCCTTCATCAACTACTATGTAAATATTTTGCTTCAGATTATTAAATATTACAATTTTCTTTTCATTAAAATTCATATTCCTACTTCATTCCTAAACCTTATTATTTATTCAAATAAAATCTTTATTTTATTTTTAAATCAAATTATAGACCAATCGGTTTATTTAATTCTCTATCCTAAGTCAAAGTTTTATTTGGGTATTTATCATTTCAACCCGATTCCATTTCAATTCAAAAATCAAAGCATAGCAAAGGGAACTTGCAGTGTGATAACTGGGATGGTATCAAAGTAAATAAACAAGTCATAGGAAACATCAATAACAATCCAATAGTTTATTTAAATAATCCCTAAATAACCGTATTAGTTTACATTTGTTGTTTATGCAATTTAATATAATTATTCCTAGAATCTACGCTATCATTTCATGTAGATTAAAGATTATTACACTATTATTTATACGGTTTTTAATTTAAATGGTTCAAGGTGTAATTAACCAAATTTCTACGTGCCAATTAATTTTAAACATTTAAAAGGGTCATATTATGCAAATTTTATCTAATCAAATTCAACACATATATCAACTTCAAATTGTTAACTCCTACGTCAATTCAAATTGTAAATCATTTATCACTTCATACACTAACAATTTAACGTCCAATATCAACAATCAAACATTTATCAACCAAACTGGATTATCATTGTATAAATAACAGATAATGGTGTCAGATGTCACAGGTGGACTAATACGAGTAATAATACATATATATAACAGTGTAAATAACCAATAGCAACATATTTCAATTGTCGTTTCAATTGAAATCAAATTTAATAAATAAAAGAACATTAATCGTGAGTGGTTGCTCACCTTTCGAGGCTAGAGAATTTTGACACTGAAATTGAGTTACGAATGTAAGCACGACTCCAAACAACCTAGATTGGCACGAATCCTCGAATGAAGCTGGTGAATCAGAATTGACGAGATCAAATCAGAGCTGAATTGACGAAGATCACCAGTATAAGTGAACTCATATATATCATAATATATACTATATATTTCCGTTTAACTCATATTCTAAATTTAAACATATTTTATATTAAAATATATTAAAATCATTGTTTAAATAAGACACACAAAATAGAACAAACATATCTATCTTAAACAGTGGTATGTATATTACAACCTATATCTACACATTTCATTTGACTAAGAATCAAAATATATACTATCATCTATAAATAAAATATGTTGTATACGTGTTGTGTAAGCATATTACAAAATATATGTTTACAACAAAATACATTGTTTAAGGAATCAATACATATATAACAGCAACTTTAAATTTTTCAAAATATAACAGTAGCTTGTACAATATAAAATATATGTTCAGACAAAACATACTTACAAACTTAACCCATCACAAGTAAAATATAACTTTAACAGTAACTAATAAAACATATTTTAGCTAATGTAATAAAACATATGTATAGGTTGTATAGGCAAATTTATATATATAAATAGATCCATACAACAATTCAGTATACACACAGCAAAGTAAACCATCACTTATTATTATACATTGCAATTCAAAGCCCGAGTGCATATAGTACTTAAATATTCAGCAGATCCACTATACATACATATTTAAAACCTACCCAGGTCAAGCTTATGTATGTATTTTCAAAATTTTGTGCATACTATCCTAGGATCTCAATATAACTGGTATAAACCCAAAACAGATCACTGTTTGTAAACTAACTTATCTATTGTTGATAAAATATAAATCTGTATATAAAGCTTACATATGTATAATACTTTGAAATCATCAATATATATACTTATATATTACTGTACATATATATACATTGCAAACATCAAATGCTTTATACACGAATTATATAACAAATGTATTTATACACGAATCACTACAAAAAACAATACATGCTTTATATATATTGGAATCCAGATGAAAAGTGTACATATAGAAAAGATATGAACACTTATATATATAAAGTTATATATTTTTCTAACTTTAAGTAAACAGTAACTATAACAACAACTTTTAAGTAATACAACTGTTTTGAATCATAAAGTTATAGGCAAAAGTCCTATACACAGTAGTATACTATAATTCTTTTATAACTATATATATATCTCAACTAAAACTCAAATTCTAGAAACCATACCATGAGTAGGCTGCATGGTGCAAGCTCATGCGAATAGAGGAGAGGGAGATGTTCAAACTACAAATCAACAGGTGGTGTCTCAGCTCCACATACATACATAAGTAATATACTTATGTATGTGTGTAAATTCTTTTTCATGCGACAAAGGCACATGGGCTTGGCTACAACAGATGATGGCCAGTAGGAGGAGGCCGAGTTAGGGTGATGTGTCGCGAAGACTTCGGCCTTGCTGGGTTGCTGCGCGGCAGGTGGAGGTCGGCAATTGATAGGAATATGGTCACATATGGCGGAGGAGGGAGAGAGTCAGGGGCGGAGGGAAAAATGATGGTCGAGACATGATGTTGACCTTCGATAGGTTGAAGAGGTGGTTGAACGCGAGGAGGGTGGCCCGGTTGCACGGCTAGGCTTAAGGTGAGGGAGGAGGAGCGGTCGACATGTGGTGGTGGGTGTCCGCGGCAGTGGGTGACGTGGCTCGCAGTGGATGTTGGCAAGGTAGGAGGCATCGGATCTCAGTGTGACAATGGCTTCGGCCTGGGAACTTGCGCGTGGAGTAGGTGGCAATCAGGGGTTGATGTCACTTCTTTTGAAAATCTTTTTTTTTTGGGTACAAGCTTGGTGGAAAAGAGAAGAGGGAAGAGGGTTGAAGAGAAATGGGAGAGATAAAGGGTGGGGAAGCAGAAACGTGAGAAGGGAAACCAAGCAGGTTGGCAAATTGAACGGTTCGGCTGTCAACATTCTTTTTAGCTTGAACCGATAGGATTAGTAATAGCTAAGAAAATTTTTGGGGAATAGAAAGCTATAGCTAGATTTCTTGGAAAAATGTAAAGGTTATTAACGCAACTGCACGGTTCAAAGTTTGGAAAGCAAGAAAACTAACGGTCACAAATCTCGGTATAGTACGAAGCACTATTTTCCTTTTTTCGTCGCGTACTAGATCCTAAAATACAGAAATAAATATACCGCAAAGATCGGCACCTCGAGACGATCAAAACGGTATACAAATATCAGTAGTACGATTGAATTATAAAAATTCGAATTTTCTACTAGCGGAAAATGCAACAAAAACACAGAAAAATAAGATCGACGGAGCTAAAGAAGTCCAAATTTAAAAAAACGAAAGTGACGTCTTGCTCAGAAGAAGATTTAGAATTTTTCTATATAAAAATATTTAGGTTTCAAAAACATTTATTTTCATCAATTTTTAATTAATTAAATTGAAATAAATTTACGCACAAAAATAAACGTTATATTTTCAGACGAAAATTTACCAGTTGCTATGTTTAATTAGATGCATTTCAAATATCAAATTTTTATTTCAAAATTTTATTATTTAAAATTTCACAAAAATTCAATTAAATACGTTACTAAAACAGTTAAAATTTACGGGTCGTTACATCGTCGCTATGTCCACTTCTAAAAAAGTGATCAACTTTATTGTAAAGAATATTTTTTAAGGCTTGGAGTGCCTTGGAAGATCATGATGGATAATGGAAATCAATTCAAAAGTGTGGGATTCTGTAGTTTATGTCCCAATATTGAATGAAGAAGAGCTTTTTAGTGGTAGCACATCCATAAACAAATGGATAGGTAGAAGTAGTGAATAAAATTATCAAATCCTTCATAAATAAGCAACTGAAGCGAGCTAAGGTAAACTCAGTGGATGAGTTACCATTGGCATTATGGAATTATCGGATAACCTAGAAGTCTACAACTGGACATACCCCATTTGCATTAGCCTATAGAACTGAGGCCATGATTCCAATTGAAGTGGCAGTCCCCTCTCACAAATGGGTGCATTTTGACCTCAATGTGAATAAGAAAATATTGTTATCACACCTCGACTTGGTGGAAGAAAAATAAGAAAAGGCAAATGCAACGGTAGCTTTTCACCAGCAAAGAATAACAAGGAAATTCAATGCTAAATTCTGGAACCATACCTTTGAGATAATGACCTCATTTTGAAATGGGTCTATCCGGGTATGGGCGAACATAGTTTGAATTAGGAAATACCCTATGTGATGGGAGAAAAGCTTAGGGACGAAATTTTTAAGATATCAATAATCAATGGGATCCAACCTCGTTGGTGTGGAATAGCGAGCACTTACGAAGCAATTTACCTTGATTTCCTTTTGTAATTAAGCCTTTCTTTTGACTAAATGTAATAAGGCGGCATTTGCCGTAGATTTATCGAAATAAAGTTAGCTTTTTGAATCAATGAACCCATATTCATTAAATCTGACTTCATATCATAGGATTAGTGGCACAATTAGACATTTTTTTATTATTGAAAATTGGATGTTAAGGACCTAAATATAGAAATCAACGGACTCACTTGAACCATGATTAGATCATTAAAGTATAATCATACTACGAGTTGGTAGGATACTGCACACCCAGTGCCCGAAGATAGGCGAGGTCAAAGATAGGTGCCAAGAGATGGGCATCATAGGCACTAGTGGCTGGAGATAAATGTCGATGTATAATTGAATATTTGCACGTACAATACTGGATTATATTGTTGTTTATGAAAACATAAAGGAAAAGCCATATAATTTCAATAGCAATGATGAAACATAATTTTGTTTATAATTAAATAGGAAATGTTTAACCAAAAATAAATAAAACAAGCTATGGATGGACACTAAGAAGTCCAAAAATTTATTTACATGCACAGAGTTGTAGTAAATAAAAGCATTACACAAATACATACATGTATGGTATTTATACATGTAGTACAATACATGTAGGCAAATAAATAACTAAGGAAATAAAAGACACGATAAAGTAATCGAGATAAGGTTAAATAGAAAAAACTTTTATTTATGCATCTTTGGATTACAAAATAGTAGGGTACATACCCACACAAAAAAGATGTATAAAAGTCCAAAAGATGAAAAATGCAAAAGACAAAGTTGTAAGACCCTAAAAAATTAGTAAATATTTTAATTAAATATTAATAATATAGTACCATTAAACTACTTGATTTTAACGTGTTATTAAAATGAATTAAAAATAAAAAGGAGATAAAATGCTCATTTTTGCATCATTGGAATTCGAAAATGAAACTAGAGTCATTGCAACTATCTTATTTTTTCGATTCGTGCAGTATTTTATTTTGCCTCATTTGGGATCCATGTTTAGGAATTATCATTGAAACGATGTCAAACTAATCGAGTTGAAAAGTTTAGAATTTGAAAAACTAATGGGTGTTTCTCTCCTCTTACTTAAAAGAAAGAAATCCACTTACCTTTCAGTTTACAAAAGTGACCACGTCTTTCTTCTTCTTTCTCTCTTTTCGTCTTTACATATAAATAATCATATGGCGATATCTCCCTCAATTCTAACAAAAATACACAAAGTTGATGACATTGAGAAACTAGTAAGGAGGGCTACACACACAGACATATATATATATATATATATATATCAATTTGCAGGTGAAATTCTAAAGCACGAAGGCATAATATGCTAGACAGTGGAGATCTTGGCATTAAGAAGCAGTTTTGGTGAGTGATTCGGGCTTTTCTCCTTGTGTAATACAATTTTGATTCTATAAATATTATACGCAGGATATAATATAGTAGATAATCATTTATAAATAAATAAATTCATATTTAAATGGGATTTTAAGAAGGAAGTTGTCATAGTCGATAAAAAAGAACTATGTTTACACTTAAGTAGTGGAATTTGATGATTATACGTTTAAATTGATGAAATAAACTATAAAATCATACTTAAAAACGTAGGGATAGGTACTGAGGATCCTTTTAGGTGACCGGAGGAGGAATGGAGGCGATCGGTGACAAAATAATGTGGTGAAACTTCAAAAATCTATGGCATGATGATTCTAGAAAATCCTAATACACCTATCTACCAGTTGGAGCAATTGGAACACCGGTGGCCTTTATTTTAGGACAGGTTGAATTTGGACCCATATGGGCTGATATGAAATAAATTCAATCAATTCAAGTCTTGTTCCTTCCATTTTCTAAAGGTTTTTCGACGCTATTGATGAGGAAAATGAAGGAATTAAAAATTCAAGTGTACATATGTGATGATTGATCATTGTTTGAAATGGATATGTATGTCCTTGTAGTATGTAAAGTGATACGATGATGGACATGAATGTGAATGAACCTACGATGCAAGTAGGTAATCTAGGATAAGGATGTAATTACAAATATGGATATGGATATGGATATAGATACAAATATCGATGTAGATATGGAATTGTGACACTAATATGTGATATATGTATTGTATGGCTCCCATATATTGCTTCGATGGACCAGTATAGATGATGGATGTTAAGAGACCCTGTAGGCTATGGACAGACCAAGGCATGAGTTTTGTTAGGACAAGCATAACAGGCAAACCTATAGACTTCGGACGATAAAGGGAAGTGAACCCTTTATGTGATTTATGTAAGGATGGACAAGTGACCCAGTAGCGCATAAGGCAGGTCCAGAGAGGTGGGTCCACACATATGGATTCGTAACAAGATTTATATGATAGTTAGGTATGACATGGCTAGTAGGATGTGAGGTGGTCGAGTATTAGATTCATATCGTATCATAGTATTATTTTTATAATATATGTAGAGTAAAATATGGCTCACTTACTAGATTTTTGTCTGACCCACTCCTATTTTCCCCATATGTATATTTATATTTATGTATGTATATCCAGGTTGATGGAGTTTTCAGCAAGGTGTTATTAGAGACAGGGATTTATTTGTGCACATTGTATATAATGTAGATAAGTGTCATAACCTAGATTATATGATGTGTATGGTTTGGGTTAACATGTTTGGTTTAGCCATGTGTATTTGACAGATAAACATGTTATGGTAAATGTAACACCATGAAAATTTAACAGAAATTTAATAAGAAAGTTAAATTTAAATAAAACAAGGGCTTAAACATAAATTTTCATGAAAATCCGAATTTGGCTACGAAACTTACATATCATGTCTGTAGCGATTAGACGATTTTCATATACGACACTTCATAGTCGGAGTTATTATGGATAGATTATGGGCATTAAAAGAATTAGAAGTTGAATAAGAAATTAAATTAAAATTTTCACAAATTTACAAAGCCAATGGTCGACTTAGTGTGGTCGAGGGTCGACCGGTAGTGGTCAACATATAGGTATGAGCAGTCGATCGCGGCCCTTGTAAAATCGAATGTTTTCGACTTCACGATGACGTGATTGTTTGCTTGGGAAAGAGGGCTGTGATGTGTGAATTAGATTCTCTAAAAATATTTTCTAAGCTAATCCAATGGCCCAAACTAAACCCTACCCCTATTGATACTAAGCTAATGGAATCCTAAATTCCCAGATAAAAGTTTACGGTAACCAAACACTGTCAAAATATTCTCTCTTCTCCCACTTTATAAATTTCCTAAAAATAAAAATAAAATAAAATAAAATAAAAGCAGCCTTGAAGGATAAAAGCAATTGGATCAAGGTGGAGCTATCAATTGGGGGGACAATTCTCAAGCATAAGCAATAGTAAGAGCTTAAGCTTGAGGTGAGTGAGCACAACTTTAATAAGATAATTATTGTAGTCAATTTTAAACTATTTTAATTAATTTAGGACATTAGAACCCCTAATTGAATATGTTAGAAATCCAAATTTAATATTCTAAACCCTAGTTTTAAATTATAGTAAGCTACTAACTAGAGATGAATGTTTATACCCATTTCTCCCTTGAAATTGAAAACTCTAAATGGACAAATATTAAATTTAATTGCAAATTGATGCTTCTGTAATTAGGGTTAATCAATTACTGTTAATGACCTGAATAAAATGTACAAACGATCAAAAATCAAAAAATATGAAAACCCTAAACTTTGTTTGTAAACAATCGACCATGAAGCTTTAGTGGTCGACCAGTAGAGATTAACCATAGTGGAGTCGATCCGTTCATAATGAAATATCTGATATTGAACCTTAGTCTAAGGCCCAAGTTTAGTAATAGAAATATATAATAAACGTTAACTATTGCAAGCCTATTTAAGAGCAACTGTATGAATGTTAGGACTTATAGTGAACTAGTTCTCTAGAAATTGACGCTAGGTCGTGGCGGCGTTGGGTAAATATTGTTTACCAAACATAGGATCTAGTAATCGATTCAAGGCAATATATTTTTGCAAATGGTACTCAAAGGAGGTTCCATGGTAGGAGTGCAACACTGATGGAATGCGTGATGGAGTGGATCTGACACAAAGGGAGATCCCAGTATGCACGAAATTCTAACATCCGTGTAATAGTTAAAATGGAAGACTCGGAGCGTGCAGTAAGTGACCAATATTATGAATGAGAGGTGGAAGCGAATGCAGATAATGAGACGTTCTAAGGAGTCAGCATCTCAGGTACTTTCTCTCCGGGCATAATGAGGGGAAATAATTCCTAGCAGCCTATTTGCGGTGATAGTAGTGGGAGTTTGTTTCCATAAGTAGCCTAGTGGCAGTGGATTCCATAGTACGTGGCCAAGAGAATTATGTTAACCCACTTTTGAGCCAAAGTAGATTTCAACTAGACTTAGAAGATCAAAACCAGGATGAAACGATTCACGAACATGGAAAAAAAATTAAAAGAACTAGAGAATTGAACTCCAGAAGCTGGAGTGGAAATTGGCTAAGGAAACAACTCGACCCCGAGTTGCTTAGGTCGACACCATGTTATTCCTCCCTCCTTTTGCTTTCCAAACACCATACACCTCTTACACTACTCTAACAATTCATTACCAAGTTGTTTCTCCAAGATTTGAATAAAAAATTCCAAGGTTTGATGAAAAGAAAGCAAGGAAGGTAGCTAATAAAAGGTCCATTGGAATCAACTCAAAATTGAAGGAAAAGAGCATGGAACACATCAACTTAAAGGTAGAAGAGTAGAGCAAAGAGTTAGAGAAATTTCCACTAAAGGAAATAACTCGGCACCGAGTGAAATGATTCGGTAGTAAGTTATTATTTTAACTTGGTAGAGTCCGAGTTCACTTATGCGACCTTGGGATGACTCATGGAGCTACTAAAAGTAGGCTTCTAACCCACACATTTGTTTAACAATAAATACCGGCCTACCTACAAACAAAGAGGGATCTTCTGCATGATTTTTTGTCTCTTCACTCTTGATTTACTTCACAAACTTTGGAACTTAGGAGCTACCATCTTCTTCACTTCTACTCTCTTCATAAAATGTTCTAAAACCCTATTGTAAATATAAGATCCACTAGATTGTGGCCAGATTTGATTAAACTAGTTATAATCCAGAGAGAGATAACATCTAATAATAAAGATTTAAGTGGACGTAGGTCGGAGATTACATCGAACCACTATAAAAATTCTTATGTCTCATTTACTTTCTCGTTGTTTCTATTGCTTTTGCTTAATTTTGAATAAATTTGGTGCTTTCATCTCATTTCTGGGCGTTGATCCATTTTCTGGGTTAACAAGAGGTGTCTTACATATTGAGTAGCTCTAGGAGCAGTGGTACATGAGATTCAATCCATTGTATTAGCCTACATAGATTAAATTGTAGGAATGTATCATATAAGAATCCTTAAGTACATACTTTAGGAATTCAAAGAAACTTGTATCAAACCCTCTATCATTTATAGTAGTATAAAGTAACTACATATAATCATCACACATTAAACTTGTACTCATTCACCAGACTTTCATCTGACCCATTCTCCTTAATTTCTTCTTTTTTCCCACCATAGGTGGACAGGGCAATAGGTGACTGGTCCAGTCTTGATACTTAAAGAGTCGAGCTTATCTTTGGAGACAGTTTTTCCCATTTCTACTCTCCATGGTTATATCTATCTTATCAGTACAGTTTGTCTCTTTTTCAAGCTTAGAGAGATATTATCTTTTTATTCTATATTGATCATGTATTGGTTTCTAAGACTTCGATTTGGATATTTTCTGAGATGGATAGTTTTCTGCATTATATGTTTTATTCCTTCCATTATGCAATTTAAAGTGCAGTATATCTTAGATTATATCTGCTTGTATCAGTCTCTATGATGTGAAATGTTATAAACCCCTACGATATGCAATTCTTGGCATGGTGCAAGTTCGAAAGTCATTATAGGCTTTGGATCAGCATGATGGAAGGTGCGGGTTGTCACAATCGGTATCAGAGTAGAGGTTCAAAATTTATTAGAGATTAGGACTATATAGAGAGAACGTATTAGAAAAGTTTTTGAAAAAAATGGATTGCTAAAAATTTTTCCAAAATTGTTTCCAAAATGGACTTTTAAAATATATATGTATAAAAGTAAAGAATTCTCAAAGAGCTTCTCTAAATTTTTTGTATAAATTGTAATCTTTTTTTGTGCCTATGTTATCTTTGATTCATACTTATGGTATCTCTCTATACATGCCTATAGTATCTGTGAAAAGTTGCGAATAGAATTTTAAAATTCACAGATAGAAGATGGGTGATCCCGTAGGTTCAGGCTCAAGTGACGCGGCCGAGATTGCAGGCATGAACATTCTGATTTCCTTTCACCAATATCTCCTGGCAAGGGGACATGCCAAGCTTAATCCTAATAGAGGACCCGTGGAGTGAGCGACAGGCGTAGCTCATGCTCGCCTGCCTACCGCTGTAGACTTCGCTAAGCTATCTAAAGACTTCTCAAATCTTAGAGGAAACCCTTACATGGGAATAGAGTCTTATGTGGGTTCGAGGTCATGGATCTACATTTGTGAGAGGATTTTGGTTTGATGGGTTTGACTGACGAGGTAATGATGCAGTTTGCAACATCAAAGTGTAGGGTGAGGCATTGAGCTGGTGGGAGGTAGTTGAGGTTGAGATCGATGGAGAAGATATCACTTAGGATGAGCTCCATAGGTGATTTGAGGTTTCTTTCTAAGGTAGAGGAAGGTGTGTAGTTAGAGAAGTTCATTTGCTTGAAGCAAGGAAATCGATCTGTTAAGGAATATGTCAATCATTTCAATAAGCTAGCTAGATTCATGATGGGATTGATTAATACTTTGCATAATAAGGCTTTAAAATTTGCTAAATGGATGACCTTATCTCTATAAGATTTAGCTTTGATTCATATTCCTATAGGTGCTACATATGCGGGTCTAGTGGAGATGGCTTTACTAAACACCATTTTCAAGGGGAAACCAAGGAAGAGGAAACCATAAAGGATATGGAGAAAGCGCACTAGAATCATCATAAAGGTAGTGGTGGACCCAAAGGAAAGATACAGAAGAAAAATATGAACTGCTGAAGTGTGGTAAAAGGGGGAATTTCATGATGGAGTGTAAAGCGTATCTTTCTAAGGTTAAGTGTTATAATTGCGATTAGCATGGACATCTGAAGCGAGCTTGCGCAGCACCACCAACAGTATTTACCTAGACTTCTGCTCAAGTGGTTCTAGCTTATACACTAGAGGTAGTTCCTAGCTCGAGTGCACACTATTGGTCGACATGGGTAAGAAAGTGCTGATTGAAGGTGTGTTAACTCTTTCCAGTTTAACTGTTCACACTTTATTTGAAACTGGGGCTTCACATTCTTTGATTTCTACTAGACATGTTGATGACCTGCACTTACATACTAGTATAGTTATAGGTCCTATAGTTTTGTCAAACCTCATGGGAGGATCGACCTATTTGTCTATGTTATGTAAGGGTATGAAGTTGTTTAGGGATCAAGTTTGATTGTGATGTTTTTGTATAAGAGTTTTTTGGATTTGGATTGATATTTGGCATGGATTAGATGACCATAGGCTATTTTAGACTATAATAGGAAGGTAGTTAGATTGAGAGCGTGTAGTGGACATAACTTAGAGGATTATTGTGATCCGCGAGGATTTATTATGTTGAGCTACCTCTTCATTGTACCTATCAAATAATGAGCTTGGTATAATACCTATAGTTAGATATTTTTCCTAGATGTTTTAGCTGAGGTTACTTGTCTCCCATCCCAGAGAGAGATCAAGTTTAGAATCAAGCTTGTAGAGAATGCTAGGCCTGTTGCCTTACTGCCACAGCATATGGTTCCAAAGGAAAGATGGGAGATGAACAGGTAGGTTAATGAGTTGTTGGAGAAGGATTTTATTAGAAGGAGAATTTTTGATGAGGAGCACCAATCATCTTTTCAACCAAGGAAAATGGTTCTCTAAAACTGTGTTGATTATTGGGAGTTGACTAAACTGAAAATGAAGAATCTCTATCCACTGCTTCGCATATACGATCTCTTTGATTAGTTTGTTGGAGCTAGAGCATTATCATAGCTTGACTTGGCTACTGGATTCTATCAGTTGCGTGTAGCTAAGGACAATATTCAAGAGAGGACGTTCTATATATCCGACAGATTGTATGAGTGGTTAGTCATTTCCTTCGGATTGACCAATGCACCTGTCTACTTTGTTGATTTGATGAGCTAAGTATTTAGGGGGTTTCTAAACAAATTCGTTGTGATACTTGTAGAAGATATCCTTTATACTCAAGGAGTAAGGAAGAGCATGGTTTGAATTTAGAGGAAATTCTCAAGACATTCTATACACATGAGCTTAAGACAAAAATTTTAAAATGCCACTTTTGGAGAGAGGAGGTATGCTTTTTAGGACACATCGTCTCATAAAGTGACATAGACTTTCAAATTTCTATAAGGTGATAATAGTTCAGAATTGGCATGTTTCGAAGAATGCCACAGAGGTAAGAGGTTTCCTTGGTTTGGCGGGCTACTATGAAAATTCATTAAGGACTTCATGAAGATCCCTTCCTCGCTGACATGCCTTACCAAGAAGAATCTAATCTATTCATGGGATGCAAATTATGAAGAACCTTTTATTAGATAAAAGGAGGCATTGACTAGTGTACTAGTTTTGGCGTTACAAGATGGGACGAAACCAATAACAGTTCATACCGATGCTTATGTTATAGGGTTAGGCGTAGTTTTGATGCAAGAAGGAAGGGTAGTGAGTTATTCAAGTAGGTAGTTGAAGACCCATGAAAAGAACTACCCTACACATGATCTTGAGTTGGCAGACATTGTCTTTATACTACTCACTCTGCCATTACTCTTACCAGATCAGGCAAGTAACAAAGGCAACAGCAGTAGAGACATAAGGTAAGGTGTAGAGGCTTTATCGTTTAGGAGAGCAATTTAAGCCATTCATGGATCACATTCCCTTGAAGTACTTGCTTTCCTAAAATGACTTGAATTTGGAGAAGCAAAGGTGTATTGAGTTCTTGGCATCATATGACTTTGAAATCTCTTTTACCCAGGGCAAGGGTAATATAGTGGCAGATGCTTTGAGTAAACAATGTGCGGTGTTGAGTCCCTTGTTCTTAGAGTGGAGATATTTGGAGTATATTTCTACCTTTGATTTTTGACTATCATCAGTATTACATCAGGATTACTAGTAGCTTTAAATGTTCAGACTACATTGATGGAGAGTACTGGATCTAGGAAAAAGCAGGATAAGGGGCTAGTAGACATTATTGATTGGATTGTTGGAGGACTATCATCGAGTCATTTGAAGCGTTAAGCCATTAACTCAACAGGATGGTTACGGAAAGATGATAGACTCTGTGTTCCATGCTGTATGGATTTGGTTGATGAGGTACTAGTAGAGTCTCACTATTCTAAGATGACCATTCATCTTGGTGGAGACAAAATGTATAGATATATGAAGAGAGTCTTCTATTGGCCCAATATGAAGAAGCATGTGGCAGAGTATGTAGCTAGATGAATGACTTGCCTGAGGGTAAAGATGGAGTAGAAGCAGCTAGGAGGATTATTGCAACCATTAGATATTCCTCAACGGAATTGGAAGAGTATTTCCATGAACTTTGTAGATGGTCTACTTAGGAGTAGAAGAAGGAATAAGAGCATTTGGGTTATAGTCGATCGGTAGACCAAATGCACTTATTTCATTCCAGCAAAGAGAAGTAGGAAGACAGCATCATTGGAGGCTCTATATGTGAAGTAAATCGTTAGGCTACATGGAGTTCTTATTAATATAGTAAGCGACCGAGATCCGCATTTCACTAGTGAGTTCTGAAGGAGTCTACATGAGGCTTTGGGAACTGAATTGAGCTTGAGTACTGCATATCATCCACATACTAATAGTGGAGAGAGTGAATAGAGTTTTGGTGGACTTGCTATGGATGTGTGTTTTGGACTTTGGAGGTTCTTGGGAGTATCACTTACCATGGTAGAGTTTACTTACAACAACAATTATCAAGCTAGCATTAGAATGGTACCTTTCGAAGGGTTGTGTGGTAGACCATGTAGATCACCATCGTGTTGGTAGGATATGACAAATAGGATTATTATTGGGTCGAAAAGGGAAAGGGAGACATCGGAGAAGGTGGATCCGATCCATAGGAGAATAAAGACTGCTCGATATGGACAGAAATATTATGCTTACAGGAGATATAGGGAGTTAGAGTTCGTAGTGGGCGGCATAGTGCTTATATTTGTAGTTCTACGAAGCTAAGACCTATATTTCTAGGGCCCTTCCTGATAGTTATTAGAGTAGACAATTTGGCACATAGAGTGGAGCTTTCTGAGAAATTAGCGGGGGTCATGATGTTTTCCATGTGCCGCACTTATGGAAGTGCTTACACGATATAGCTACCATGGTCAAGCTGAGTCTGTTAGAGGAGGTTGAGATAGAGCGAGTCACTTGATTACCGTGCACCCACTCATATTCTAGAGCATGGTACAAAGCAACTCCGCAATAAGGAAATCAGACTTGTTAAATTCCAGTGGAGAGAGACCTAATGGAGTGTACATGGAATTCCGAGGCGAAGATCTAAGCTACCCACCCACAACTCTTCTTTGGTACATCTTAGGTATGAAAATCTCATAAGTTAAGACTTATGCATTGGATTTAGGTGGTATACCCTTTAGGTAGAGACAATTGGATGGTAAGGATGGTTTTAAACATGTCGATAGGACGTATTATGAATGATGGATGCTAATGAATGTATTTGGATGTATTATTTCAATTGTTCTCTTTTGCATGTTAAAGCAGTATATCCTTTAATTATACCCACACAATGACACTTGATAGCATGTTATATCTTGGTTTTTGTTGCATTAATGGATGTTATGCAAAAGGATGTTGCATATAAGTTGTATGTTTTGCATACACATAGAATTGCAAGTAAATATTTAAGAGGACGTTCATACATTTGGATGCATGGCATAAGAATTTACATGATAGGAGATGTTACACCCCAACTATAATGACCTAAGATTTTACCACCTCGATTTGCGAATACTTAATAAGTTTTAAATATTCAAATAATAGGTTTCATAAAAAAATATAAATCTTTTAAATAATAACAAATTAGGGTAAAATAGATTTGTAACAAACCAGAATTTTGCCACCTTGAAATAGGTTATTTAAATATATTTTATATAATCAATAAATGGATTTTTATCAGCAAATAACCTATTTTAATTAATAATGATGATAAAATAGTTTTCAAATTTTGGTTTGCCGTTATTGATAGTTCAAATAAAAATTGAAAATGTAACCGAAGAATGTTTTTCGACTTTTCAGCACCAAAAAGTTATTGAAAAACGTTGTGCACATTTTTTTAAAACATGCACATGCTTATAAACTAGGGTTTGATCAAAATTGCAAATAATATACATTCATATACATGTACATACATGAATACTTAATAAAATATACATGTACATTCATGATACGACTAATTATGCATATTTATATACAAATATATATTATAAAACCTAAGCAAATCCCTTAATTTAAGCACCTAAGTACAAGGCATGGTGCTAGCATGATTTAAGTGAGAGGAAGGCCATAAGCAATGTACGGAACAAGAGGGAGAGGGGAGGGATGGTGCATGCATGTTTTATGGAAACTTAGTACATTTAATATAAGGGTAGTTTAGTAATTCAACTATTTTCCTATGCCTATAAATACTCTACCCACTTCTTCATTTCTTTCCCTTACTTCATTTTCATTAACTTCCATTTCTACCTCCTTCATATCTTCATGAATTTTTCATGGCTTCTCCAAAACAAATTCCTAAGAGGAAAACTAGTTTAAATATCTTCAAAACTTGTTTAAAATCACTCCACTTCACCTTGCAAACCCTATTCTACCAAAAGCTAGCACCATCTCCCCAAACCTGCCTTGGCCAGGCACAAAAGACCCTAGACCGAACCATTTTTCAACTCCAAGCATTCAAAAGTTTTATTTTTCTAAAGTTAAAGTAAAGTCCTAGGTCACCTTCAAGTTAAAGCACAAGTTAGCTTAGTTTCAAACAACTTTGGTGAGTAATGTCCTCATTATAATCAAAATTTTTGACTTCTAAATAATATGAGTTATTTGCAAATAATATTGTTTTGAAGTGTGATGATGTGATGAATTTATTGTGTATAAATTGTATTTCGATCGGATGCAATTTGATGTGCATAAGTGTGATTATAGGTAGGAAATTAAGTAGGAAATTTTGTAAGTTATTTAGTAAGTTGATAGCTAGTATCTCGATTATGGTTATGTTATGATGTGATAATGCATATGAAATATTGGATATGAAATTTAGTAGAGATAGTTCACGTAAATATAGTTAGTGTTTACAAACTTAAAGTGGCACGAAAATCCTATTTTATAAAAAGGTTTGAAATTTGGTTTTAAAATCTAAATTATTTCAAGTTTAAATCTTTGTAAGGATTTAAAAAAAATACACTTCTTTATGTTTAAAAAGGTTAAATTTTCAAAAGTTTAAGTTTGAAAGATAGAAAATAAAATCTCAAGTTTTGAAAATATGGGTCCGTATAGCAATAGTTATATATACATTCTTTATTTTTCTAATCTAAACTTGTTTTCACTTAGAAATTTTTTTAGAAAATGATTTCTACTTTTATTTTAGTAATTAGAGGACAATTGTTTAATTATTTAATTATTTGATTATTTGATTATTATTTAATTGATTAATTAATTACTTAAGTTAAGTAGTACATAATCATTTGATAATAATGATTGTTAAGCTTAAATGTTAATCACTTAAGTTAATCATGATTTGTTACTTAATTAAAATTAATTATTAATTAAGGATTAATTAATTATTAATTAATTAATTATTAAGATAATTTTTAATTAATTATTATTTTAAAGAGGGTTTTATTTAATTAATCCTTGATTAAAGTTAATTATGTTTCAATACAGTTTGATTAAGGTTTAATTACCTTTAATTATAGTTTAATTACTATTTAATAAGGATTTGATTCTCATTTACAAGATTAATACTTTATTTTAAAATCGCTTTGAGTTTAAGTAATCAGTTTTGTTTTAAATTGTTTTCGTTTCAAATTTGTTTTAAATCAACGGATTTCTATGTCGCTTACCCTTAAGTAACCTCATATGGTTAGGAACTAAATGACATCTATGAGCAGAATAAAACATAATTATGTTAATACAATTAACTTGGGCATTTACTTAAGTTAATTGGTTGTTATTTGTTGACCATTATATACCTATTGTTATGTGATGCCATGTTAGACTAGATAAGTAAAACCAAATTAAAAGAACTATTATGGTCATTAAGTGTCCATTTGACGTTGTAAAGATAAATATTTCATTTTCTTTTTGAAATGGTTTCAAAGTTAGTGCATTTGAGCAAGATATTTTAGAATGATTTGATAAATGGATTTACTAATGATATTTTCAACTAATGGGATTGGTTTTCCACATTGTAAAAAGAATTTTTACAGAGAGTTTTATAAATGAGTTTGGAAATTTATAGGGCGTTTTGGGTAAATGGATTTGAGTTTTAAGCAAATAAGATTTCATTAATAAGGGAGATTTATAAAATGGATTGCTTATTAAAGGTAGCAAATTTGACTTAAGGTTATTTAAGAAGTTGTTTAAACAATCTGCGAGCATAGCTCAGTTGGTTAGGACTACCTCGCAACCAAGGAACAAAGTTTCTGGAGGTTGCGGGTTCGAGACCTACAGCCGAGATGTTTTATCCTTAAGGCTCAGAGTAGTTATCCTCAACAAAACTAAAATAAAACGGTAGGGGATTGATGCTTTGGTTTGGGCTAGCTAAAAAGGAGGATCGATGTGGTGGACAGCTGAATTCCCTAGCTCTACTCTTCGGAGTAGGGTTTAAAAAAAGAAGTTGTTTAAACGGGAAATTTATAACAAAGTTTATAAATGATTTTGGGGTATTTATAAAAGAAGTTTTAGAAAATGATTTGGATATTCATAAATGGAGTTTATAATGGATATTTGTAACAAATTTATATAAAAAGTTTTAATATTTATAAAGGAGTTTACATAAATGGTTTTGAATATTTATAAAAAGCTTTTACAAATGAATTTGGAAGTTTTGGCAAGTATTTTGAAATGATTTTTAACTCAAAATCAAAGGAGATTTCATCATTTAAATAGATTTGTTTGAAAAGGATTTATCGAAGGAAATATAAAAAGAATTTAGATCTGGGTTTCTCTAAACTGACCTTTTAAAAATGGTGGTATGGAACATCCATTCCACCCTTAGCACCGAGGAAATAGTGTTTAGGGTTGTCCTTACCTCCATTTTAAAATTTGTTTAATCATTTTTAACAGGGATTGGAAGTGAGAAGTTATTTACAATTGTTTTGTGAATATACTTATGTTAGAGGATAAGTATATGAATGTTTTAGACAAACATTTTGAAAAGAGATTTATTAAATAAAGATTTGTTCCAGGCTTAGGCGTTGCTATGGATAAATAAATCTCAAACGGAATTGGTTATTTTTTGTTTATTGGTAGTTAAATAACCGGCTACCAAATCTGGACCTATTTGACTCAGGAGGCATGTTGGGTATATTCGAGTTCCCCAGTGAGGATTCGATTACTTAATGTGTACTTCCAAAAGAACATAAATTGAGAGCCGGAAATTATTGCTTACTTTTGGAGACACCGATCCTCGGATTTATTCGAACCACACTAAATAATAACGAACGATGATAAATCTTATTGAACCATGCTGTGGGGTTATACTATTCTTCTTGAGGGTGATTCCAAAATGGAAGATTGTAATGTAGAATGTTTGTTCGATCTTGGAATAATTTTCAAGGATGAATGCTGGCATTATATCTCTTCCTAGAGGGCAGTGTTAGCATTCCAAGACAGTCTACTAAGAGGAAGAAGATAAGAACGTGACCTGACATTACGGGAAATGACATATACAAGGTTTGCAACAGAGCTATGTGGTCAGATACCATTACTAGCCACCATCCCATTCTAGATTGTCCATATCCAAATTGTTTTGTGCATAAACACCATGGCGGTATAAGGCCTTAGTGTCAAAAATGGATGAGGTAATCTGATTTACCATGTTAAATGGGCAACCGACTTGGTGGAGTAGGGGTACAAGAAGTTCTTATTGGACTCTGGTGCATTTTCTAGGGGACTAACATCGTAAGGTTGTCCCTTACCTTGCCATAGTATGGAATCCAACCTCAAATACATGCCTTTATTGTTTTGATTTTAGAGCCTAGTATGCTGGAATTTAATATGGTAAAAATTTCAGCTACTTTGATATTTATTTCAAATAATAGACATTATTGTAATATTACTGGATTTTTATATGCAAATGTTTTGGTTATCATAAGATAAAAACACATATGTATTTATGTGTTGCATGGTCTTACGAGATGCCTTTGATTTGAGGGTTTTTATAATGTAAAAGACTTATGCTTCACTCATACCTGATCCATGTCTGACCCGGAGTTTATTTCCCTTTTTCCTAAACTCTTGGGTGCTCAAATTTGAATGGGAAGCTAAGTAGTTTAGATTTTTTCATAGATTCATTATGGTGGAGCTTGGAGCAGGTGGCTTCATCGATAGCAAGTTATTTTCATATCTTTCAATGTATTAGTATGTATGTCGTATCAGTTAAGTAAGGACAGGCTGTTATAACTTTCTTAGGGTAGAATTTGTATTAGCATGACTTCGATATAACATTTTGGAAATGACTTTATAATATATTATGTTGAGTAATATATATTGTTCCGTTGCATTGTAAGATTCTTTGTTGTTTAGTTTTCTTCTCTTCTATCTTTACGGCACATAAATATTGAGGATGCATTAAGTGTCATCTTTAGTAGCAAGAAAGACGGATCGTTACATTTGGTATCAGAGCTTAGGTTAAGCAAACTCCTAGGCTTTGATGGGGTAACCTCATTATAGATAGGGTTAGTAGTGCCCTAGAATGAGTCTGAGTGTAATATTTACATGTGTGTGCATTTGTTAGTGAATAAAAATGTTTTATATTATGTTGTTTGGCTTCTAAAGTGTAACGACCTGGAAATTTTAACGAATTTTAATAATGTAATTAACTAAAATTTTCATGGAAATAAACAAATAAATTTTAACAATGAAAATTTGATATTTGGTATGTGTCTATTTAAGCATAGCAAGTGGCAGATTTTCATCGAAAAATATGGAAGTTTATTTGGTTGTGAAATTTCAATTTTAAAATATAAAATCGGTTAAATTGATGAAATAAAATATTTTGTAATCTAAATAATTTTGTATAAGATAAATGTAAAACATTTTCTGAGTGATGCATCATAATTCGTTTCGCCAAATTTGGACTGCTCTAGCTCTGTTTATCTTATTTTTGCCATTCTAGCAGCATATTTGGAAGCAAAAATTGAGTTTTGATAGGTCGGTCGTCTCTCTCCATTCTGCCATTCCGACCGCTCCGCCAGATAGCCAAACACCCTCTGTCCTTCCCTCCATGACAACCGACAGCCTCTCTCAACCTTTAGCTCACCCCTCACCAATCGCAACACACAAAGCTTCTCCATCTTGCTTTTCCGACCCTTCCCACCTTCACCTGACAGCCTAGCCCACAACGCCAACCTCTTCAATCCTTGCATCACCCGAGCTACCATGCAACAACTAACCACTGTTAACCGTCCGTGCGTCCTCCTTTCCTCTAGACCCACCCTCGATCAACTTTCCACTACTCTCCGCCCATCACAATCATCCGCCTTTTTCTCCATGCTTTGCACCCACCGTGACAAACTATCCAAACGCCCTTGCCGATAGCGTTCAATCACCACGTCCTCTCTCCTCTCCGCCTTATTTCCCTCCACCGCAGCAACAAGCAGCAGCCACCCACGCTTGCTCTGCCCTCCAACGTCTTCCAGACACTCCCTGAAAGCACCACCCAAGCAGCACTCTCTCTTGAAACCAACAGCAGTTCTCCATTTACCCCACAACACCCATCCGCCTATTGCTTCTCCTTTCCTAGCACATCAACTCACAGCCGACAGCTCACTTTCCAACACCCATGCTCTCCAAGCACAGCCGAGCCTCCCTTCACCCTCCAAACCCCGAGCTCACATAGCGGATGCATATCACGATTCGGTTGACTGCGCAAGAAACCAACCAACCCTCGCAATTTCCTCCTATCAGCTTTTCTTCTTGTGTTATATATAAAAAATAGGAAATATACATTATGTATATGTGTGTGTGTATTCAAGATCGTTCTAGCTTTGTTTTATCGCCGCTGTCTTGAGATTTCAGCCGTTGTTTTCTAGCTTTGCTGCGTATTAGCGTGCATGTCCATACCTGCGTGTCCGTGCCCATATCTGTGCAGGTGTCGTTCTTATTCTCATTGTTCTCTAGCAGGTAAGATATCACTTAAGATTGACATTCTTATGTTTGGTAAATTGATTTCACATGAAATGACGATTGTAATGGGTTATTAAAATTTAATTAGTTAATAATTAAATTGTTAAGTATGATGTTATTATTTAAAAAAAATTTACCTATGTTATTAAGACATGACACCAATTGACATGTTAGTATGTATATTTTATTTAAATTGTTAATGATTATATATGCTTATCATTGATATATATGTCATTTATGTTATTATTTTATTGTTCTCGCACTACAAATTCCCTGTTAGTTAGGAAGATTCCAATGGGTTGAAATGATACATACCCGAATGATATTATAGATTAGGGAAAATCATTACTGGTTGAAATGATAAACCAAGCGATTTTATTGATTTTGAAATTTGGGTTTGCGAGTTGAAATGATATATACCCGTAAAATTAAATTATTGTAGATTGAAATGAAAAATACCTGTATCACTTGACCATAGGATAGAAAACTATATACGGACACCATTGGTCTATTTTTAATTGATTTTCAAAACTTTGAAAAGGAAATATATGAGTTTTGATTTTTAAAATATAATATAAAGACTTTTTAATTTTAATATGTGTAAAAATTTAGATTTTTAAATTATATGTTTTAGAAATTTTAAAATTACAATTTATGTTTTAAATATGCAAATTATAAAATTTTACTTATAACTTTATTATTTTTGAGAATATATAAAATATAAACTAGATTTAATAATAAAATTTAATTTAACTAACATATATATAAAATATGTTTAAATTTTTTATTTAAATTTACTTTAATATTTTAAATAGATTTTGTATTAACTTTAATAAATAAAAGTGGGAAAGATAAATTAAAATTGATTTGTAATTTAATTTATTTAAGAAGTGAATTTGAATAAAATTGATTTGAAACTCGTTGGTTTGAGATTTTAAGGATATGATTTTATAACTTGATAACTTGATTTTGATTAAAGGTGATTAAACAAATAATTTCAAATTTAAATAAAATTGAAATTGAATATTTAACATCGATTTGAATTTGTAATTTGAGATTTTATTTAATTGTTATTAAAATGATTAAGTGAATATTTTCAAATTTAAACAAAATTAAGTTTAATTTTGAAAGATTAATGAAATTTATCAAATTGAGTTATTGTAAATTGTTTGAATATTTAAATTTTGAAACCTATTGAATTGGAAGTGTTTAAATTTTTAGTTCAAACATAGATTTGAAATCGATATAAGTTAAAAATGCTTTTAATGAGAATTTGAATTGAACCTTTAACCTTTTTAATTGAAAATTTTCAACTGAGCCTGATTTAAAATGAATTTTGGAACTAAAGTTGATTTGAATAGATTTGTGAAATTGGAAGAAACAATTCTAGTTTGAAACTATTTTCGATAT
This sequence comes from Allium cepa, assembly GCA_030765085.1. NCBI lineage: Eukaryota > Viridiplantae > Streptophyta > Magnoliopsida > Asparagales > Amaryllidaceae > Allium > Allium cepa. The sequence goes on from CM060932.1 coordinate 382,233,830, forward strand.
AAACTCTATTTTAATATATAAACTATTTTAATATATAAACTATTTTAGTCTATAACCTATTTTTAAATATAAACTATTTTTAATGCATAATTATTCCAATATAAACCACATTCAATATTCAAACTATTTAAGTTGGAATTGTTACAACTTGGATTTAATGGATTAAATGAGATTACTTTGATATGATTGCTTAACCTATTTTGTGGTTATGATTTTGAAAGTAAATATGATTTCGAAAGTGAATATGATTTTGAAAGTAATATGATTTCGAAATGAATATGATATTTTGATCTGAAGCATGAACTTTTTGAAATGAAAAATGACCATGGTGTGAAATACGCATTTGGTTATTAAAGAGACTGTGATCAGATATTGTCATACTCTCTGCCAATACCGAAAACCACTTTAACAACTGTGCACGTTGTGGAGAATCCAAAACGTATTAGGATGGTTTGGCAAATGTCTACATGAGGTATGATCGTAGCCCTGACCTTCACGGGATCAGCTTGATATGACTAAAATAGGAGCTATGCCTGGGCCAAGTGAGGTCGCACCTCCAATGGAGCTTGCTTCTTTGAAACCGTTCTATTACTTTGTGATTTGATTAGCTGCACCTTTGATTATAGGGGTGTGTCTCAAGGTGGGCTGTAGTAGTTGCTATGCGTTACTACCAGCCTGATTCTACAAAACAACAGTATCCTAACCTGGGCATTGCCTCGCCTGCCTTGTCATATCCTTATCGCGCCCACTACGAGTTTGGTTTGTGTCGTACACTATGGAGTTGCCTCCAATAGCCCTCTAGTTTATGGAGGAATTACGATACAATATAGACTATGACATTTATATAAAAATGTGTTAATGGGATATGGGTAACGCCTTAACACTATTTTAATATTTTACTTCACTGTAGACATTATCTATGTAGCATATTGTACTATGTATGTAGATAGTTTCACGGATCCTTAAAGGATGGAATCCCAACATCCTTTAAGTTATATTGCCTTCACTTGGACATTTCACTTGAGTTGATTTACTTGCATAAGAATATTAATCTTGACTCGAGTGTTTGTGTTTTGCTTTATACTCGGGTCATCCTGAGTGTCACAACATTTGAGACTCACCTTTGGAGCTTGGAGTTTTGCTTGGAGATCTATCTCCTATCTATTCACTTTCATGTTATTCAGTTATTTCCAGTTATTTATGTTCAGACCTGTCAGTTGCATTTGTATTAGTGATTTCTATGTACTTGGGATTTTCTTTTGTAATTGTTTTTGACTCTGATGTTTTGTAGTAGCTTCATGAACTACAATTTATCTATTTCGCTGCTTATTTTCGTATTACTCTGTATCTGTGATTCTGTGATTGATTTATTTACTGTATATGCTAAGTTTTGCCAAATATAAATTAATAATCTATTGTTTTAAACAATTCAAGTCTGATATACGTGGATTATTGTCAATTTAAAACGGTCGAAATGGCGGATCTTGTTAAGTGGATTAAGAATTCTGGTTGATGCCAATGTTATGGGATTTCCTAAGCATTTGAAAAAGTTAAATTGACATAATATTATTTTAAATTTGGTAAATGAAATAATTTTGTCAGGTAATATGATTTCCAAATATAAAAAATGATTTTCAAATCTATGTAGTTACCTATGTGGAGAGTGAGCTAGGAGTTAATATTATTTAAATTATTAGCATACAATGTTTAAATAGTTATGCTCATCTAGTTTTGAGCATTAATTGTTATCGGATTTAATGGTAGATTTTCGTTTTCCATTATAGGTTTGGTAGATAGAATGTGTAGGAACATTGAACCGAACACCTTGCGAATTAAGTTTCATAATTTGACTATAAGACGTTCAACGATTTGTAGTGTTAAAAATTAGATTTTTAAAAATGAGTTTAATAAAAATACCTTTAGATAGTTTTATAAGATAAATTAATATAAATGATTTTACAAACCAGAACTATTAAATGTGTTTTAAAAATGAAAAGGGTTTTGAGATTGTTAAATCTCGGTGGCTTTGATAAATTCCAAATGATTTTGGAAAATAGTAATAATCTTTCTTAAAGATATTTTAAGATATAGATATTTGAAAATAAAGTTTGAGAGTAACGTTTTCTTTGGACAGATGGGAATAAGTCTTGATCTATTTTGTAATGATTAGAATAATCTTCTAAGTGACTGTCGAATGTTTGCTTAGGCAGATATGATAGTGTACTTGGTAAGTTATTCTCTTTGTCTTTGTACAAATCGATACAAGTTCAAACCCATATGGATCCAAAGTAAGTGGATGATGTTGTTAAAAATTATTTGTCTATAAATAGTATTGTTTCAAGAAGAAATTTGAAAAAAAGAATTTTTCTTATTATTAACTAGTTCCACTGTCTCAGAAATGACTAAAAATGGGTAAGAGATGTGTTCGGATGGCAAACATATCTCTTGAGTACTATCCTTCTTATAAAAGAGTATATGCTATTATTTGGTAGCACCCAATTCCTTGACCTTTTTTTGGAGTTACTCGAGCTATATGTATGTTTTCAAAAGGTTTTTAAAATAAAACCTAGTATTGTTTTCTTGGATCCCTTAAAAGGAAGAGTTTTCAAAATAAAACGATATTTTGAAGAATAAATGAAGTTTTAATTAGAATAAAATTAATAAGGAGGTTTAATAACCTTTTTATTTAAACTATGTCTTTTGATTTTAACATCTAGGATGTGAAGAATTATTTGATGTTATTAAGCCGGCTAATAGACATTTTTACCATAAAAATGTCTAAGAAAAAGTAGAATTAAAAATTAGATGTTTGAGTATAATCTTAGGATGTAGAAGAGTATTATGTAAGTTAATAATTTTAAAAATTGATTCTTATGAAGCATGGTGGGAGGGTAGAAAGAAGTTAGATAGTAAGAATCGTTAGATCAGTACGTAGGTTGTATGAAGATCATTTCTCCTTTTCACATAGTTCTTGATCATAGATTTGAGTATATGACTAGAGTTTTTTATGCCATTCCGAATAAGGATTTATCACTCGATTTTTTATGGCGAGCATTGATGAGGGTTCTTATATGGAACCAAAAGTTGTCTACCCTAGTTATTTGCTATGCAAGGAGAAGAGATGTTTCTAGTTGTAAGGCCTGGTCAAAGTCCGCACTAGGAAGTCGGGTAAGCAATATTAGTTCAGAAGTGAAGTTATGTGTTCGAGAGAATGATCAAATCACATTTTACATAAGAATAAGCTATGTAAATCATAAAATTGATGAATAGTTTTTAATGTTTCTAGAATTAGGGTTGTGGTACAAATTTAGAGACGAAATTCCTTTAAGAGGGAAAGAGTGTAATGACCCTGAATTTACCTTAAATATTCAAATAATAGGTTTTATAAATTAAAAAATATATATGATTCTTTTAAATAATAATAAATTATGATAAAATAGATTTGTAACGACCTAGAATTTTGCCACTTTGACATAGGCTATTTAAATATATTTTATATAATCAGTAAATGGATTATTATTAGCAATTAAACCTATTATAATTATTTAATAATGATGATGAAATAGTTTTCCAAATTTGTTTACCGACTTTATTTTACATAAGAATGATCTATGTACATCATACGGACTGATGAATAGTTTAAGTGTTTCTTGGAATTAGGGTTCTGGTACAAAATCGGGGACGGAATTCATTTAAGAGAGAAAGAGTGTAACGACCCAGAATTTTAACGCCTTGATTTGCAAATACTTAGCAAATTTTAAATATTCAAATAATAGATTCTATAAATTAAAAAAATATAACTCTTTTAAATAATAATAAATGGTAGTAAAATAAATTTGTAGCAACCTATAATTTTGCCACTTTGAAATAGGCTATTTAAATATATTTTATATAATCAATAATGGATTTTTATTAGCAATTAAACCAATTTTTAATTATTTAATAATGATGAAAAATAGTTTTCAAAGTTTATAAAATGGATTACTTATTAAAGGAAGCTAATTTGACTTAAGGTTATTTATTGTTTAAACATGTAAGGTTTATAAAGAAGTTTATAAAAGATTTTAGGGTATCTATAAAAGAAGGTTTAGAAAATGATTTGGATATTCATAAAGGGAGTTTATAAAAAGTTTTGATATTTATAAGAAATTTGTATAAAAAGTTTGAATAGTTATAATGGAATTTACATAAATGGTTTTTGTTAACACCAAGAATGGGCATTAACATCCAATAGAATCTACTAGAGATTGAATGAAGAATGAAATTAAAATAAAGCAAATATCATAAATGAACACATATATTTTTATAGTGGTTCGGCAATCTTGGCATACGTCTACTTCATATGTTTACTAGTCTTGCAGTTGATTATGATTATAAGAATGCTTGGATCAGCTGGGATCCATTAGCACAAGAATAAAAAATAATAATGGAAGAGCCTTGGCAATAGAAAGAAGTATCTCTTTTCTAATGCCATGCATGCTTTATTTATAGGGGAAGACGTGCATGGATCGGGCTGAAATTTCGGTAGAATAACCTCCAGGCCAGAACAAGGCCACACAAAAATTCTAAGGCACATTGGGGCCCACAATAGGGATTGGCATCAATCCCTATTTTGGCATCAAAATGGAGCATGTTCCCTTGATTGGGTCCTCTATGATGTTAACTACTTGCCCTTTAAATTTCGTACCATTTTGACTTACTGTTTGTGAGATATTGTGTTTTTCGTAAAGTTGCGTTGCATGCATTCTAATTTCAATCGATCACTCTAGAGGGATAGGCACCGTTCCCTCCAATCTCCTTTGATTTGGGTGCAATCCCTAGGGTGTGTTTTCCATGTTGTAATGTGCTTATACTCCAAGTTTCATATAGATAGCATCTGTAGATTTTGAGTTATTGACCGATCATTGCGGCAATATGTAGTGAAAGCTAAATTTGGTCGATCCCTTTTATACCGATCCCTTTCATAGGTGAATTAATTTGCATATAACTTGAGCATACGAACTCCAAATGATTTAAAACTTGAAATGTGGTCTCATGGGACCTTTCTTGTTACTCCATATTGATCTCACCCAGTTTGGGACAAATATGAAGGATATGTACCGATCCTCTAAGGAAAGGTATGGGCACTGAGCCCCCGTCTAAGGGAGGAATTATTCCATACTTAGAATATTCTAGAGAGTCTATCTCTTGGTCTCGGTTGATTGTGGCTTCATAATATTGCCTACGCTTTATCTCTGAGCCTAGTACTCATCTCTTCGAGTTATCTTCGTCAATGATCGTCCAATCTAACTTATCCGGCCAGTCTGAATGTAACTAGGCTAAAAGGACGGATAACATTTTCCCCCTAAACTACATCTTGTTGTGTACACGACGTGCTTTGAATTGATGTCAAGTTAGGGTCATCGTATAGGAATCCACTTAGTGTCTCGAATGGTTGTTATCATTTTGCTGTTGTTGAACTGCTTTGTAGAGAGTTAAATCTCCCTCTCTCTCTGTTCATCGCGACGCTTGGTCATTATCAAACAATTTAAGTTCTGAAGTAGAACCTATTGGTATTTATTTGCACTTAGTTCCATTGAGCTAATTAGTCGAGTTAGTATGCCTCTGTTATCTATTCCAATTCTTTCTCTAATTTCCCCATGTGAGAATCCAATTTCTGTTGATTTCAAGAAATTGAATTTTCGTGATGTACATATGCATGTTCAGGTATTGTTGTTGGCTCATGGATGTGTTTATACGCTTATGGGTTATTGCAAATTTGATGGAATGCAATTCAATCATTTGCCAAAAAAATTCCACCGATCCTTCTTGTTCCAAATCTTCGTGGATATAGGATGAAGGGATTGGAGAAGTTGATGTTGAAGAAATCGCTGACGATGATTGATTATGGGTTTGAAGTATATGGGTCGGCGGTCTTCAGATTGAATATGGCCTGGTGCATTTGACAAACTAGAAGATGAAATAAAGGGCGACTTCGATCAATTGAAGGTATGGTTGGGCATGGATATTGATGGAAAGAGGAATGGTGTTTTTTTCAATAATGATACTGAGTGTAGGACTTCTCTCAATATTCATTTGATTTTGTCATGGAGAATTTAACGAAGAAGGTGAACGGATAAACCCTTCCTATATATTATTCCTTCTTAGATGACGTAGCATGAAGCTTTACGAAGGATCTGTTATTTTTCATTCCTCTGTTCAAGAAGGATTCTCCATTATAGATAGTCTTTCATAGGAGTCATCCATGGCTCCTTGTTCGGATCCATCTACAAGATCTGGTCGATCTTCGTATAGTCAGTGCTTCGAGCATTAAGTACTTTAACTGGGATTGAGCCCATTTTCTGCGCATTCCCTGAACTGGCATACTACTAGTTTGGAATCGCAAAATATATGCAAGGTTTTTACTTCCAATTATTTGGAAAGCTTGAGTTTGGCAACCAAGGCTTCATATTCAACTTCATTATTTGTCAAAGGGAAAATCAAATTTAGGGGCATAGTAGATCGATGTCCCTCTGGAGTAGCTAACACAACTCCAGCACCAGAGCATCAGTCATTGAATGCTTCATCTACGCAGATATCCTAACAAATGGTCGGTTCTACACTGCTCCTTAGAGAGTTGTCTGGTGTAGTAAATTCGACCATGAAGTTCGCTAATGTATGTCCCCAGATAGCTCTCCGAGGGGGAGAAGCGATGTTAAATTAGCTAAATTCAAAGTTCCACTTCAGTAGTCTTCCAAACGTCTCAGGACGTTGTGATCTATCGTAATGGCTGCCCGGCATAGACGTTAATGGGGTGAGCCTGTCAATCACTTGCTTTCATAATACTCCAAACTTTGAACCTGATTCTCTTCGCATAGCATTATAGCGCTTATGGGGTATACCGACATGGCTAAATACACATGTAAATCTTTGTGATCCGACGGCTTGAATAGGATGAGAGGTCTCTCTAAGTGATCTAACAGAGCTTGAAACGTATCAACATCCGTTCAAAGTTTCTTTCCATTCCTCGATTAGGTCAAAGAAAGAGTATACTTGTTAGTGACTCTAGAGACGAATCGATTTAGAGCAATGACCTTCCCATTTAGGCTCCATACCTGCTTGCTTGACTTGGATACCTAGATGTCTTAGATTTCTTGAATCTTCTTGGGATTTTCATTAATTCTCGAAAAGATAAGCATTAAACCCTAGAACTTTCCCGATGCAATGCCGAAAGAGCATTACAAGGGATTGAGTTTCATACCATTCCTTTGGATAAAACTGTATATCTCTACCAAGTTATTGATGTAGTTATTTGATTTCTGAGACTTCACAACCATAATATCCACATGCACCTCCATTGATCGCTCGGTCTGGCCTTTAAACATTTTGTTGACCAGTCTCTGGTAAGTAGCTCCAGTTGACTTTAGTCCAAATGGCATCACAACATAACGATATAGCCCAAGATCAGCAATGAAGGTGGTGTTTTTCTGGTTGAGGACGTACATCGGAATCTGGTTGTCTCTGGAGTACAAATCCATAAACAAAAGCAGATTATATCCAGAGGTTGAGTCTACCCACTGGTCGATCTTTAGAAGGGGAAAGTTGTCATTTTGGCATGCCTAGTTCAGGTCTGAGTAGTCGACTCATGTACGCTACTTTCCATTAGCTTTTCTCGCAAGAGCTGGATTGGATACCCATTTCAGGTAGAGTGCATCATGGACAAACCCATTGTCTTTTAGTTTATCCACCTCCTTTTTAAGTGCAGAGATCTCTTCGGAACTATGCCGTGTCACTTTTGTTTCACCGGGACATGCCTCGAGTCGATATTCAATGCATGGCTCATGGTAAGCGCCGAGATCCCACACATGTTAGAATGGGTCTAAATGAACACACCAAGATTCTGCATCGGATCAAGCTAGCTAATTCCTTCATCATCGTTGCAATAAGCTGCGATCCGATCTTTAGGATCCATGATGAGTCATTGTGACTGACCATAATTTCAGTCACTACTTCTGCAGGTGCCGCCTTGGATTCTTTGGGCTCCTCTTCTTTATCTCATAGGTCTATATCTTTACAGAATCGATTGTGGTGTTGTCACTTGATATTAGCCTTATGTTGTAAGATAAAAAATGCTTAAGTGGATTTGCCCAAGTAATGGGATCGGTCTCGATCCCTTGTTTTAGTAAAACTTAAGCCGTTTTTGATTTGACATAAACATATTGGTTGTTGTGAACTCAAAATCAAACAATGGGATATGCCATATATGACTTGCATACTTGAACTAGCATAGGCCTTTAATCGGATGTTTACCACTTCAGATGTGTATAGATTGGCATATTCGTACTTGTACTTATTGTAACATGTGCCTTGAATGAACTTGAATAAGAATAGGTTCCTATATGCCGATAGTCGATCATTGAGTTCAAACATAATTGTTTCGCATAACAATCAGCGTGAAATCCATATGGGAGAATCAATAATGATAGTCACTCTAGTCGAATCCCAAAGCCTTGTCATGAGCTGTTGAGTTTGATAATGATGGGTTCTAGATGCTTTTAGCGATTATCTACGATGATTGTAGATCAGGCTTAAAGGAGCACGTTGAATAAAATGTTGAGTAGGGTTTAGCTTCATGTTGCATGCAGCTGCATAGATGGCTCTTGCTTTGAGTTTGAATCTTCTTTTGTACTTGAGTAACATGCTTTTATTCACTGTATTTGCGATCTGTTGCTCGTCATTCAGGTTAGAATGATAGTTAGTTGCCCATAAGCTTGGGCATTGATTCGATGATTCTATCTCTAGGCATCTTTTCGGTCGTAGCCTTAAGTCATTGTAAACATTAGATATCAGTCATAGTATTGAACTATCACAGTCAGTCTTTAGATTGTCACACTTATACCCCCGGTCTTAGGTTGATAAATTTACTATGTGGACGAACAAGTCTCGTCCTAGCCGTGTTTATACTCCTATCTAAGATCCAAAGACTTAGAATCGATCGATGAATGGTCGTTCATGTTCATCTTATTTCTCGCTCGTGTGCCCATGTTTGGGGCATATGTCGATAAGTAGGAAGGCAAGCCATGTCCACCTTAGCTTTATACTCCTTCCTATTGAATCGCGGGATCATGTTAGTTGATAGAAGGCTGTATCCTAGTTTTTCCTTACAAGGGGAATATTTCGATGCTCCGTCGGATTTTCGACATGAGTTGGGTATTGGACGGTCAATCACGTCAACTTTTGGTGCAAAGTAGCCATACTCTAGGCAAGGACCTGAAGAATAGATGATTATGCCACATCCAATCAATGATTGATGTTGTCCCTGTAGGACCAAGGGCAAGGAACAGTGTGTAAACGGTCGACTGATGTCCATTTGTTATTTCTCTTCTAGTCGGATCATGGAAAAATTCAATGAATGAACCTTCACGTCGCATTCATTCGGAGCTGGACGGTCAATTATGTCCATTTCGATTCATATTCTCCGCTAGGTCTAGGGATGGAGTTGGCTCAGGTGCAGTCGGGTCATGCTCATCCTATTTCATACTCTTCATGACGGATCAAAGGAGGGTGCTGGAGAGTTAATGATCAAGTCACACTCATTAATGGTTTATTCTCCTATTTGTACTCTGGTGATCGAAGTTTTTTGAAGGACATCTGGGTCACATCCATTTGTGTTTGGTGTGGATCAATATTAACCATCGACCCAACAACACAGTATGGAAAGCTTGGATCGACAATGCATATCGACCCGGTGGCATGATATAGTCAGTAGCCCGTAACTTCGGACTTCCTTTTGATTGATTTTATATTAAGGCCTCTATGTGTTCATTTCCATAATTCATAAAGAACATCAACCTGAAGCTATTATGAGCTGTCGTATTCAACTTTTAGTGGTTTGTACTCCTGTCCCCGGTCATTGGTTAGTGGAGGCAGTTTGTGGATGGTCGAATTCCATCCGTAGTGAGTTTATACTCCTTCTATCGAGTTCGTATCAGAGTTTACGGAATAGTGAGTGGTTTAATTGCACTTACCTGTTTGTTAATACTCATATTCGCACTCTGGGGATAAGAATTTGTTGGTGGGTGGTCGAATTGCACTCAATTTGTGTTTATACTCCATCCCACACTTTGGGGAATTAGAGTTATATCGAAAAATGGTTGAAACGCATTTTCCTTAGTCACTTCATCTACCTTAAGTCAGGGGTGGAAGTCAAAGAGCAGCCAGTCATATCACGTTCGCTCTTAATTGAAGTTCTTCACATCGAATCGTGAGAATGGGCAAATTAGCGGATGGTCGTTTCACATCCGTCGTGTGTTTATGCTCAGTATGTCATATCATAGGCGAGAGTCATTAGTGAATAGTTAAACTATGTTCCATTTTTTCACTACGCTTGTCCACACTTTGGGCATCGGAGTTTGTCAGTGGGTAGTTTACCGCACCATTAGTTTTTTATCCTTCAACTCACATTCTGACAACTAGAGTTATCGATGGACAGTCGAACCGTATCTAACTTTTTAACATATGTTTCCTCCATCGAACGAAGAGTGAGAGATAGTGAGAGGATGGTCGAACCATGTCGACTTGGTAAGTTTATAGTCCATCTGTCATGGCATAGATTGGAGCTGGCAAATGAACGACCATGTCATGTCTGATTTGTATCGGATGGTCGGGTCGCATTCGATTTTGTTGCTTATACTCTGGTCCATTCTTGGGGAACTGCATTGGTTCATAGGCAATCCGATGACGCTGGTTTAGAGTTTATACTCCAGTTCACACTCTCGGTACTACAGGTTCCCAAAGGGTTGTTAGTCACATCATTTAATGTCTATACTCCAATCTACGCTCTTGGGTCTAGAGTGGGTCAATGAGTGGTCAATCCTACCTATCTAGTATTTATACTCTATACTGCACTCTAGGGACTAAATTTGGTTAATGGGTGGTCAGTCACACCCATTTAGTTTTTATATTCCAGCCGCACTCCGAGGACCAGAGTTTCCCGATGGACAGTTGTACAACATCCGTCTTTTGTTGTTTATACTCTGGTTCGCACTCTAGGGACCAGAGTTAGTCCGTGTGTGGTTAGTCGCATCCTTTTTTGATTTATACTCCAATTGTCAAGTATAGGTAAGAGTTGTTGAACTAATGGCCAACCATGTTCATCTATGGAATGGAATTATGCCTCCAGCATTAATGACAAATCTTGATTGAAGGACGGTCGATTCATGTCCACTTGGTGATTGTAGATGCTCTAATCAAATCGAGGGAGTAAGTGATGGATTGCTAGATCACATCCATGCTTGTGTTGGAAAGTCAGGTCTTGTCCGATTTTCTTAGTACTCCTCCCAACAAGCTAAGGGAGAGAGTTAACGAGTGGAAAAATAAGTCACATCCACCTCAAGCTGCAGCCATCCATGTGTTAAGGGTGGTGGTTGATAAGTAGGCAGTCAGTCACACCTACTTTAAGTCGATCTTCAGAACTGCCTGTGTCTAGAGCAGGAGTCAATGTGTAGACGATCAAATAACGTCCACTTTAGTTAGATCTCGACATCACCAAGCTTCAGGAGAGGCATATGTATTTTGGAGAACTTCAAGTGCGTGCTGGGGAGTGGATGGTTGAATCACATCCACTTTGATCCTTCTTTGTTGTTCAAATCAATTGCGGAGGTTGATGAGTGAACAATTAGTTATGTCCACTTCGTATTGGATTCTGACCTTGTTGGACTTTGAATAAGGCATAGATGTTCTGTCAGAATTGAAGTATAGAGTAGGAAGTGGATGTCAAGTCACACGTACTTTCTATTTCGAGTCCTTGGTCCAAAGTGAGGGGCATATGGTAGCTAATGAGTGGTTGAATCATGCTCATCTTAATGATCCCCCAAAGGTTCGATCATGTCCCATGGAGGTTGGTTGGCACCCAACTCAAAATAATTGGTCACCTGCATTGTTTGGAAGTGGCTTAGTTCAAGTCAATCGTAGTTCTCAACATAATTGAAATAAATCTTATTGATAAGTAAAGCAGTGTCGTGTGCTCGCTATTCCACTTCGCTTCAGCCCTTCTCAATTGGAAGTCGATCATAGGTGAGCCAATTAATAATCAAAGTTATTTATTGATAAGCATCGGATGTTCCCTGCCCACATTTTTGTAGGGCTTGCACATATTGTCAATGCTTTCCTTTCCAGATCATCTTTTCGATCACATCTCGAAGGTGTCTGCAATTGCTGGTGTTTTGACCATGTGTATCTTGAAATATACATCATTTTCCAGATTTATTCTACGTTTTGATAGGCTCTCTCGAGGCTGGTTTCTTGTACTGCTTCGAGTCATGAGTCTCCAAGCAAATGTTTTTGATTGAATCATTCAAAGGAGTATATGAGTCGTATTTTAAGACTCTAGGTTGTCCCCTAAAATTCAAGTGCTCATTTAGGGAACATCATTACTCTTGTTTTGATCCCCTCTAGCCATTGGGCCTGCATTATTTCCTATCAATATTAGTCTCGCATCCTCCTTGCATAAGCATTGATTTTCCTTATAATAGAAGTGATCCAAGGTCATATGAGTCTTTCCAGCTAACTAATCAATGAAATCCGACTTGGGGTCGATTCCTTTTATTAATGCCATCAATTTGATATCCTTGCGGGGAGTGTTCACTTCAGTGACGACGATGTTGAATTCATGCAAGAAGTCTTTGAGCGGCTTGCATGGCATTTGAATAAGTTAGGTAATGACATTACATCCTTCTATATTCTGCTCATAAAAGATCTTCCGATGGGGAAGATGCTCCAATCATCATCGGATTAGTCTTAGCTCTCTCTAACAATCGTTGTACCATAGCTGCCAAGTTAGGTGTTTGGAAGCTGGTAAGTTAAGGGAAGTCGCATTGTACCCTAGGAGCTTGAAATGGTAACCGATCCTAGTTTATGTCATATCATCATAGTTCTCCTGCCTTTGGAAGTACCATTTGAGTAGTAGTTCCTTGTCCATTCCTTGTTGGTAATTCAATAATTACCGCTTGATCCCCTATGCCCTAGTTGGTTATGGACGTAAAGGGAGTGAATAGAATGCACCGTTTTTAAGTTGAGTTTCGAATCCAGAATGCAGGGGCACACCCAACAGAATCTAGTAGAGATTGAATGAAGAATGAAATTGAAACAAATCAAATATCATAAATGAACACAGACTTTTATAGTGATTTAGCAATCTTGGCCTACGTCTACTTTATATTTTTATTGATCATGCACTTGATTATGATAAGAAGAATGTTTGGATCAGTTGGGATCTATTAGTACAAGAATAAACAATAAAAATCGAAGAGCCTTGGCAGTAGAAAGAAGGATCCCTTTTTTGACGTCATTCCTATTGTATTTATAGGGGAAGATGTTCATGGATCGGGTTGAAATTTCAGCAGAAGAATCTTCAGGCTAAGACGAGGCTAACAGGAATTTTGAGGCGTATTAGGACCCACAATATGGATCAGTATCGATTCCTATTTGGGTGTCCAAATGGGGTGCAATCCCTCTAGTGAGTCTTCTATGATGTTAGCTACTTTCCTTTCAAATTTCATGCCATTTTTACTTACCATTTGTGAGAGATCGCATTTTCCGTGAAGTTGTGTTCCAGCAATCTGATTTCAGCCAATCCCTCTAGAGAGATAGGCTTCGATCCCTCCAATCTCCTTTGATTTGGGTGCTATCCCTAGGGGGAGTTTCCCATATTATAATATGCTTATACTCTAAGTTTAATTTTGATAGCATCTGTAGATTTTGAGTTATTGACGGGTCATTGTTGCAATATGTAGTGAAAGTTGAATATGGCCGATCCCTTTTATACCGATCCCTTTTTATAGGTGAAGTAATTTGCCTATAACTTGAGCATACGAACTCCAAACGACTTGAAACTTGAAATGTAGTCTTGTGGGGCCTTCCTTGTCATTCCATATCGATCTCATCTAGTTTAGGACAAAAATTAAGGATAGGTATCGATCTCCTCGGGAAAGGGATAAGAACTTATCCCCCGCCTGGAGGAGGCATTATTCCATACTTAGAATATCTGGAGTCTCTTGGTCTCGGTTGATCGTTGCGTCATATCATTACATGCGCTTGATCTTTGAGCTTAATACTTATCTCTATAGGTTGTCCTTCTAGATGATCGTCCACGTTAACTTGTCCAGTCAGCCTGAATATAGCCGGGCCAAAAGGCCGGATAACAGTTTCGAATATTTATAAAAGGGTTTTATAAATGAATTTGGAAGTTTTGGGAAGTATTTTGAAATGGTTTTGGTTTTAAAAATAAAAGGAGATTTCATGAATGAAATAAATCTGTTTAAAAGGATTTATCGAAGGAAGTATAAAAAGAATTTGAGATCTAGGTTTCTCTAAATAGACCTTTTAAAAATGGTGGTATGGAACATCTGTTCCACACATAACACGAAGGAAATAGTGTTTAAGGTTGTCCTTACCTTCAATTTAAACTACATTTGTGTAATCCTTTTTAACATGAATTGGAAGTAATAATTTAATCGCAATAGTTTTGTTAATATACTTATGTCAGAGAGATAAGTAAATGAATGTTTTAGACAAACTTTTTGAAAAAAGATTTATTGAATAAAGATTTGTTTGAGGCTTAGGGTTGCTATGGATAAATAAATCTCAAAGGAATTAGTTTTTGTTTTTTCATTAATAGTAAAATAATCGACTATCAAATTAGGACCTATTTGACTCAAGAGGTATGTCCTGTATATCCAAGTTCCCCAGTAAGGATTCGATTACTTAATGCATACTTCCAAAGCAACCGGAATTGAGTTAGCTAAAAATTATCACTTAGTTTTGGAGAGATCGGTCCCCTAATTTATTCAAACCACTCTAAATTAAAACAATGATAAATCATATTGAAGTATGTTGTGGAGTTATACTATTCTTCCTAGAGGTGATTCAAAAAATGGAAGGTAGTAATGTGGAATGTTTGTTCGATTCTGGAACAACTTGCACGAATGAATGTTGGCACTGTTTCTCTACCTGGAGGGCAGTGTTAGCATTCCAAGATGGTCTGCTAAGAGGAAGAATATAAAGAAGTGACCTCACGAGCCTTACAAACATGGAAATGGCAAAAACAGGGCATGTATTAAAGCTATGTGGTCAGCTACCATTAGGAGCCGTGATCCCATTCAAGTTTGTCCATATTCGAATTGTTTTACACGCAAACACCATGGTAGCATAAGGCCTCGGTGTCTAAAAGGGATGAGGTAATCTGATTCACCATGTTAAAGGGGCAACGGGCTCTGTGTAGCAGGGGTAAAAGAAGTTCTTGTTAGACTTCAGTGCATTTTCTAGGGGTGTGCCATCGAATGGTAGTCACTTACCATGCCATAGTATGGAACCCAATCTCTAATACATGCCTTTGCGATTTTGATTTTAAGCCTATTATGTGGGAATTTAATATGGTAATAATTTAAGCTATTTTGATATTTATTTGAAACCATAGACATTATTACAATATCATTGGATTTTTATATACAAATGTTATTGTTATCGTATGGTAAAACCCGTTCATATTCATGCACAGCGTGGTCTTATGAGATGCTTTAGTTTAAAGGTTTTTACAAAGTTAAAGACTTATGCTTTATTCATACCAGAACCATGTCTGAACTGGAGTTTATTTTCCCTTTTTCCTAAACTATTGGGTGCTCAAATTTGAATGGGCATCATAAATCATTAAAACACATGAAATTCAAACTTGAGTGATAATACCTACTGAATACCACACTCAAGACGATCCTAAAACTAAACATCATAAGTCTATACAACCACATAACAAAATCGAAATATTAATGATCCAATTAAAATAGCCAAATAATAAAAATATTTAGCAGAAAACAATTTGTATACTTCTGTTGCGCCACTCTAATTACTACTGGATCTCCTCTCTCATCTCACCTCGACATAATTTAAAGTCGTGAAGTATTTGATACAAAAATTCAAATTAGAGTCTTTTACGGCTTCTAACTAAATAACTTAATCCTCGCTTGGAAGCCATGCAGATGTCCAACATTCACATTCAATACCGGCATAACTGCCTGAAGTAACTTCTTCTGCCTCTTTAACCTCCATCTATTCCTCTACATCTTATATAGGGATTTACACTTGATATAAAGTAGTAAAATATAATATATATATATATATATATATATATATATATATAATAAGGAAATTTCAAATACGTCATCAAATGATTGCTCCTGTAATCATTGTATACTGCTACTATCAATTTAATATAAATAATTATCTACAACAGCCCCATATTGTTCTAATCCTTCTTTAATACCAACAATGTAATACCCCACTTCTATACCCATATTACCCAAGAGTATTAATGATCAAAATTATTGAGTAGCACTGAGAGTGAGGCGATGTGGGCGAAGCACACGTGACTATTCCATTGGACCAACACTGAATACATCCCATAATATAAAAACCACTCACCTCGATGTAACCAGTCTCGATACAAAGAACAATAATTAATAACAGAGAACACAAAGACATCAACATAGCGGTAAGAATATAATACATCACATAAATCTGAGTAGGATACAAAAAGTCAAACTCCCACTAAATCTCAATTATATACATGACAAATCTAGTACATCTAATCCAAAATCATATACATACACGAGACCATGTTATGATATGCAATATAACTATTATTCTATCATTTAACTAATTCCAATAAGCCAATTTGGACACATTGTCCCTGAACCTAAAAGGTCTCGGACAACCCGAGTATTTAAATAATAAATAGGTCAGATTATGTCTAAATTCAAAGATGAGAATATAAATCATACCTCAAGGAATAATATACAGAGCATAATACGAAGTCCAATCATAAAAGGAATAATTAAACATCCATAACATCGTGTAACATCCATAACACAACAAACATCTAAAAAACTATCAAATATCAAAACACTATCATACACATCACACAAAACATCAAACATCCATCGAACACATCACATATCACACACATTGCACACATCATGCATCACACATCACATACATCACACACATCTACACATCATACATGTCATTCATGTTACACAGTGTAACAACCTGGAAATTTTAACGATTTTAAATAATGTAATTAACTAAATTTTTCTTGAAAGTAAATAATTAAATTTAGCAATGAAAAATTAATATTTTATATGCGTCTATTTAAACATAGCAAGTGTCACATTTTCATTGGAAAATATGAAGTTGGTTTGGTTGTGAAATTTCATTTTAAATTTAAAATTAGTTAATTTGATGAAAATAAAATATTTTTGAAACCTGAAAAAATTTGTATAAGAAAAATGTAAATCATTTTCTGAGTGAGACGTCTTATTTTGTTTCGCCAAATTTAGACTACTCTAGCTCCGTTTATATTATTTTCGACATTTCAGCAGTAGTTCTGGAAGCGAATAACAAATTTTCATAGGTGGGTCGTATATATCATATCTGTGTACCATTCTGTTCATCTCATCATGCTGATCTTCGCAGTATATTCATTTGTGTATTTCGATGTCTGGTACATGGCAAAATCTACGAAACGATTTGCCGTATCGGTTCCACATTTGAGCCTTTTGGGTTCTATGTCCTTTTGCGTGTTCCTCAAGACAACCAATAGCCACTTACCTTTAATATTCCTTGATTTCTATTTATTCTGATCTTTGTTTGAGAAATATATTAATATATGTTTAGTTTGTATCCTTATATATTCTGAGACCTATCTTGCTCGTCTTCCTTCTTTTTGAAAAGCTGCATTTTCCTCTTATGTTGTAAAAAAATAAAAAAATATAGAGTTCCTATATGTTTTCTGAAAGAATGCTTCGCCTTCCTCAAACCCTGGTCGTGCCTACTCTTACTCGACCACATCGACCTATACTACTTGTCCAACACCAAATAGCTCTGCACCATCAACCGAGCCCCGCCACCTTACTCCTCTACCGTGCCTACCCACAACGATACCCACGTCCACAACCTGCCATGACAAACCCTTGGCCCTCCCTTTTTCCTCCATGATCAGTCCAACCGCATCTCCAAGACTCTGCCAGAGCCCACTTCCATGACCCTGTAGTTCCGCCTCGTCCTTCTTCCTAAGCATTTCCGCTACCAATAGCTGCAGAGCAGACTACCGCCTCCACCAATCCTAAAACCCATCCTTCCCTCCTCCCAGCTAATCTTCCCTCCCACTTCACAACAGTTGAGCAAAACCTGCCACTGACCTCCCTCGTCAACCTCCCCTCTTTGCCCGCCGCTCCCGACCATCCAACCGCCTCAGCAGATCCGACCACCCCTCACCCAAACTCCCATCAACTCTCCAGCCTATGCGCGACCACCTGCTAACAACCCATGACACGCAGCCAAGCCACTTGATAACCCGAATAGAAGTAGTCTGCAGTAAAAGTGTTTGGTGTACTTAAAGCTTTGCTGATGATATTAATCCTTAAAATATTATATATAGAATAGTAGAAGTTCTCGTCTGCCTTGATAGATATAGCAGCAGCTTCTAAAATTGTTATGGTATATATATCCATAAATATATTGTTTTGATTCATCGATTTTGAATTCAAGTTCGTCTAGATTTGCTTTGCTTTGTGCGCTACAATCCAAAAATTTCTGCGGTTGTTTGCTTTGCTTGTGTCCGTATCCATGTGCGTGTCTGTATCACTTTCTTTGCCATCGTTGTTTCCATAGCATTGAAAGGTGAGCGATCACTCACGATTAACATTCTTATATTTAGTAAATTTACTTCACATGAAACGACGGTTTAAATGCGTTGTTAAAATTAAATTTGTTAGTAATTAAATTATTGGATATGATATGTTATTATTTAAATTATTCACCTATGATCGATATATGACACCACAACATGTTGTATATATTATATTTAAATTTGTTAATTATGATATGTGCTCATCATTGGCATGTTATTTTATTTTATTATTCTATTGTTCCTACTCTACAAGTTCTCTGTTAGTTTAGGAATTGCCTATGGGTTGAACTGATACATACCCGAATGATATTATAGATTATGGAAAATCGTTATGGGTTGAAATGATAAACCCAAGCGAGTTTACTTATTTTTGAAATTTTAGGATTGCGAGTTAATGATATAAACCCGTAAATATTAAATTATGCCTGATTGAAATGATAAAGATCCATATTACTTGACCATATAATAGAGAATTATATGCAATAACCGTTGGTCTATTTCTAAATGATTTCTAGAATTTTAAAAAGAAAATACACGTGTTTTAATAAATATTGATTTTTGAAAATAATATATAGATATTTTAATTTAATATATTTGTAAAATTTAGATTTTTAAAATTATATGTTATGGAATTTTTAAATTATAAGTTATGTTTTAAATTGTAAATTATAAAATTTTACCTATAACTTTATTATTTTTAAAATATATACAAATAAGATTTAAAATATCTATTTAATAAATAAGATTTAATTTATTAGTAATTAATAAAATAAAATTTAATAAAACTTAATTTGATAAAGAGATATATTGTGTTTAAATTATTTGTTTAAAATTATATTAATATTTAAAAAAAATAGATTTTGTAATAACTTTAACAAATTTAGGTTGGAAAAAAATTGAAATTTAATATGCTTAAGAATTTTATTTAATAAGAATTGATTTGAACTTATAAATCTTGAGATTTTAAAAGTATGATTTTATAACTTGATTTAATTAAAGGTGATTAAATGAATTTTTTCAAATTTAAATAAAATTAAATATTTAATTTAGATTTAAATTTATAGTTTGAAATTTTATTTGAATGAAGTGATTAGGTGAATATTTTAGAATTAAATATAATTGGAAGTGGCTTAAATTTGTAGTTCAAACCTGGACTTCGAAACCTATTGAATTGTTTGAATATTTAAACTTCGAAACCTATTGAATTAGAAGTGGCTTAAATTTGTAGTTCAAACCTGGACTTGAAATCAATATAAATTAAAATGGTTTTAATGAGGAATTGAATTGAACCTTTAACCTTTTTAATTGAAATTGTTGAATAGAGATTGATTTAAATTGAATTTCTGGAACTAAAGTTGATTTGAATTGATTTATGAAATTGGCAAAGTAATTCTAATTTTAAAGTATTTTTAATATATAAAATATATTAATATATATATATTATTCTAAAATGTATAAACAAATTTAAATATACATATATTAATATATAAACTATTTTTTATATATAAACTATTTTAATCTATAACCTATTTTTGAATATAAACTATTTTTAATGTATAATTATTCTAATATAAAAACTACTTTCAATATTTAAACTGCTTAAGTTAGAAGTGATATGATTTCAAGACATGATTTTTGAAATGAATACGATATTTTGATATAAAGTATGAACTGTTTGAAATGTAAAATGACCATGGTGTGAAATAAGCATTTGGTTGTTAAAGAGAACAGGATCGGATATTGTCATAATCTCTGCCATTACTGAAAACAACTTTAATAACTGTGCATGTGATTGAGATTCTAAAATGAAGTACGATGATTTGGCGAATGTCTATATGATGTGTGAACGCAGCCTTGGCTCCCTCGAGTCAGCTTGATGTGACTAAAATAGGAGCCACGCTGTGCCAAGTGAGGTCGCACCTCCGATCGAGCATGCTTCTTCAATACCATTCTATTAATTTGTGATTTGATTGGGTGCACCTTTGATTATGGGAGTGTGTCTCAAGTGGGCGGTACCACCAGTCAGTATCTGCGAAACGGTAGTATCCTACCCTAGGCATTGCCTCGCGTGCCTTGTCACATGCCTTATCGTGCCCACTACGAGTTTGGTATGTGTCGTACACTATGGAGTGCCCTCTGATAGCCCTCTAGTTTATGGAGGAATTACGGTATTGTATAGACTATGGCGTTTATATAAAATGTGTTAAGGGGAATATGGGTAACGCCTTAATACTATTCTAATATTTTACTTTACTTTTGACATTAACTATGTAGCATATTGTACTATGTTTATAGATAGTTTCACGTATCCTTAGAGGATGGGAATCCCAAACATCCTTTAAGTTATTTTCATTTCACTTGGACATTTCACTTGAGTTGATTTACTTGCATAAGAATATTAATCCTGACTCAAGTGTTTTGTGTTTTGCTTTATGCTCAAGTTAGACTGAGTGTCACATCATTTGAGGCTCACCTTTGGAGCTTGGAGCTTCGCTTAGAGATCTACTTTTATCTTTTCGGCTTTGGGTTATTTTTAGTTGCCTTGTTCAGACTTGTCATTTGCTTATTTATTTGAGACTGCTTTATATTTGAGATTCTATTGTATCTTAATTTAAACTCTGGTGTTGTAGTAGCTTCATGAACTACTATTTATCTATTCCGCTGTTTATTGTTATATTACTCTGTGTCTATGATTCTATGATTGATTTATTTACTGTATTTGCTAAGTTTTTCCAAATATAAATCAACAATATGTTGTTTTGAGCAATTCAAGTCTGACATGTTTAGATGATTGTCGATTTGAATGGTTCAAAATGACAGGTCATTACAAGTGGTATCAGAGCTTTGGTTTAGGAAAAACTTGGCATATGGAGCAAAACCTCGTTAGAGATAGGGTAGTAATACCCTAGAATGAGTAAAATTAATTACGGAATCATCTTCGTTCGAGCTTGAAATTCTTTATTAGGATCATCTTCGATTTGGATTTCTTTTGAATTTTGAAACTTTCCATTTTTTCTAAAATCCATACTTTTCTTTCTTGTTCGTGTTCTTCTGGATACTGGAGCATCCCATAGCTTTATTTCTGTCGATCTTTGTAATAAATTTGAGCACATCTTGCAACTTCAATTGGCAATTTCATCATTTTGTGTGACTAATCCCATCAGCAGTCCCGCCAACTATAGTATGATTTGTAAAAGAGTGAAACTCATTTACAGTAGGCATTGATTCACTGGAGATTTAAACATCCTTAGTTTTGATGCTGTTATTTTGCAAATCCCAAACCGTTTCTTTAGCAGACGACTAGGGTAATTCTCTTGTGATCGAATGTCGAATGACTCAGAATTATGCAGCAGTTTTATCTTTATGCTTGATGCTCAGCCTAGTGATCTTAACTCCACCCCTGTTGTCCAACTATTTCTAGATGTCTTTGGTGAAGTCACTTCTCTTCCTCCCAAGCAGGAAATTGAATTCCGCATCGATCTCATTCTTGGAGCACGATCTTGCTACCCGGTTTTCACCAGCTTCGTGTAGCTGAGGAAAGAATTCCCAAGATAGCTTTTCGAATGTCGAATGGTTTCTATGAATGGTTAGCTATGCCCTCGAAATAACCAATGCTCCTTCCATCTTCGTCAATCTGATGAATCGCGTTTTTCGCGATGTTCTCAACAAATTGTCCTCATTTTATTTGATGATATTCTCGTCTTTTCTAAGTCTGAGAAGGAGCATGAATCTCATTTGGGCTATTTCTTGGAAACTCTTTAGAGTCATCAGTTTGAAGCCATACTTTCTAAATGCCATTTCTGGAGGGATGAGGTCCGATTTCTTGGGCAATTGCTTCTGAAAATGGAGTCTTAGTTTACTCAGTTAAGGTTGCCGCCATTAATATAAGTCTATCCATCTTTCCTCTTTTGTAATTTAATTATCTTAACTTTCTTTCAAGCCTACCTTCTTAGTTAGAATTCTCTTTGATGGGTCCTTTTAAATTTGAATCTCCATCCTTGTTCTTAATCCACTCTTGAATCACTCTATGAGGGAGCATATTTGTAATTGATATAAATTTTTTATATTATGTTGTTTGAGTTGTTAAGTTTGAATTTTGGGTTTCGATCGATTTGTCTCGCCAACGCTATTGATTAGAATTCCAAAACTCTTGAACAGAGCAAACTGACACAATATTTTTTCAAAATTGGTAAATGAAATAATTTTACGTATGATTATATTTTATATTTAAAAGTATTGTTTTCTGAAATTAGATAGAAATGAATTGGTTGTTAGAAATGATAGTACTAAATTGTTATTATTGTTTTGTCAACATTCCTAAACTATTAACTAATATTGTATGTTATAAGGAGATGAAAATTTAAAACATGATTTATAAATCTGATTTGAAAATGAAATGAATTTAAAACTAAGGATTTGAGAATTTAAATTTTCGGTTCTTTTCAAAATTGGGTTGTAAAGTTTTTGAAAGATATATTATTTGAAAGTATTTTCAAGTGGAAATTGTTTCCAAAGAATTTTAAAGAAGTAAGTCGTTACTCCCCTCTTTTGTTGTTGGAAAATAACTTCGATGATGACTGCAGCATCATCGACATTCATTTTCGAGTCTCAAAGTGGGGAGACCACTTAGTAGCTTTGCTACACTTTTGTTTGGGAAAATGAATTTGATTTGAATTTATGGAGTATGATTTGATGTATAAAATTAACACACACACACACACACATATATATATATATATATATATATATATATATTTCGAAATGGTTTGAAGTGAAACCAAAAATTTAATCCTTAAGTTTATGTTAAGTGATGGTTTTCAATTATTGAAATAAAGCAAAAAATTTGAATAATAGAGTGTTTAAAATCATAAATGGAATTGAAACAACTTGAAACAATTGAACAAGGATAATTTTTTTTGTATAATACACAATTGCATTCTAATATATATATATATATATATATATATATATATAATTTACCTAAAATATTCAAAAAGTTGAAATGTAACATGAATATGTAATTGAAGGTTATACAGGAGAAAACTTAAGTAATAAAATGTTCAAACAAAATTTTGCCTAATAGAAACGTTGTAAATAAAAGGTAAATTGGTATAGTGCTCAATTATATTCGAAAACATTAATAAAAATTACCTAGAAAGGTTAGAATGTAATTGAGTAATATATAGTATAAAATATAAGTAATAAGATGTCCAAAAATGAAATTCATATAGTTTTGAGTTGAATGTTGTATCTGGTATAATGTAATTTGAATATGTCTTTCTTTCTATTACTCTATTCTCCTATCTCGTTCCTTTTCGTGGATGAAAAGGTTTGAGTGGGGAAGAGTGTAATGACCCAAAAAATTTAACGATTTCAAATAACGCAATTCACTAAATTTTTCTTGAAAATAAACAATTAAATTTTAGCAATGAAAATTTGATATTTGGTATGGGTCTATTTAAACATAGCAAATGTCAGATTTTCATTGGAAAATATGAAGTTGGTTTGGCTGTGAAATTTCAATAAATTTAAAATTAGTTAACTTGATGAAAATAAAATAGTTTTGTAATCTGAATATTTTTATATAAAAAAATGTAAATCATTTTCCGAGTGAGATGTCATATTTTATTTCGCCAAATTTGGACTGCCCTAGCTCCCTTTATATTATTTCGGCGTTTTAGCAATAGTTTTGGCAGCGAATATTAAGTTTTGATAGGTGGGTCGTGTCTCTCATATCTGTGTACCATTCTATTCGTCTTATCATGCTGATCTCCGCAGTATATTCATTTATGCATTTCGGCGTCTACGCAGCAAAATCTGCGGAGCGATTATTGATTCCGCATTTGGGCCTTTTGGGTTCTGTGTCCTTTTTTTTGTTCTCCAGGACAACCAATAGCCACTTACCTTTTATATTCCTTGAATTCTATGCGTTCTAATATTTATTTGAGAAATATAATGATACATATTTAGTTTGCATCTTTATATATTTTGAAACAATTTTGCTCATCTTCCTTCTTTTTGAACGGCTGCCTTCTCTTATATTATAAATAAATATATATATATAGAGTTCCTATTTGTTTTCTGAAAGCATGATTTGTCTCCCTCAAACCCTGCTCTTGTCTTCTCTTACTCGACCACATCAACCTATGCTCCTCGTCCAACACCAAACAGCCCCATGCTATCAACCGAGCCCCGCCACCTCACCCCTCTACCGTGCCTACCCACAACGAAACCACGCTCATAACCTACCATGAAAAACCCATGGCCCTTCCTTTTTACTCCATGACCTGTCCAGATGCATCTCCAACCTCTACCAGATCCCACTTCCACTAGCCAGCAGCTCCGCCTCGTCCCTCTTCCCAAGCATTTCGGCCACCAATAGTTGCCGAGTGGACCACCGCCTCCACCAATCCTTAAAACCATCCTTCACTCCTCGCAACTAATCTTCCCCCCATCACTTCACCATAGCCAATCAAAACCCGTCGATGACCTCGCTCGTCCGCCTCCCATCTTCCCCCGCCACTCCTGACCATCCAGCCGCCTCAACAAATCCGACCACCCCTCACCGAAAATCTCATTAACTCTCCATCTTGTGCACAACCACCTTCTAAAAACCCATGTCACGTAGACAAGCCACCTAATAACCTGAATAGCGGCGGTCTATAGTTACAGTGTTCGGTGTACTTAAGCTCTGCTGATGATATTAATCCTTAAAATCTTATACATGGAACAGTAGAAGTTCTTGCCTTCCTTGATGGATATAGCAGTAGCTTCCAAATTTGTTTTGGTATATATATATCCATATATATATATATATATATATTGTTTTGATTCATCGATTTCGAATTTAATTTCATCTAGTTTTGCTTTGCTTTGTTCGCCGCAGTCCAGAAATTTCAGAAGTTATTTGCTTTGCTTTGCTTTGTCTGTGTCTGTATCCGTGTGCATGTCCATGTCACTTTCTTCGCTATCATTGTTTCCGTAGCCATGAAAGGTGAGCGATCACTCACGATTAACATTCTTATATTTAGTAAATTTAATTCACATGAAATGACAATTGAAATGTGTTGTTAAAATTAAATTTGTTAGTAATTAAATTGTTGAACATGATATGTTATTATTTAAATTGCTCACATATGATTGATATATGACACCATAACATGTTGTATATATTATATTTAAATTTATTAATCAAGATATATGCTCATCATTGATATGTTATGCTATTTTAATATTATATTCCCACTCTACAAGTTCTCTATTAGTTTAGGAATTACTATGGGTTGAAATGGTACGTATCCGAATGATATTATAGATTAGGGAAAATCATTATGGGTTGAAATAATAAGCCCAAGCGATTTTACTGATTTTTGAAATTTTAGGATTACGGGTTGAAATGATATACCCTTTAATATTAAATTATGGCGAATTGAAATGATAAAGATCCATATTCCTTAACCATAAGATAGAGAATTATGTACGGACACCGTTGGTCTATTTTAAATGATTTCTAGAATTTTGAGAAGAAAATATATGTGTTTTAATAAATATTTATGTAACAAACAGGAATTTTCGACTCTCGAAAATTCGACATCGATACTCACTTTATCGACTGCCGAGAAATCAAAGGCCGAAAACCGAGATGTTATGGGTTTTAAAAAGAAAAGAAAAGAAAGAAGAGAGAAAAAGAAGAAAGAAAAAGAAAAATAGAGAGAAAAGAAGATAGACAATTTTTTTTAGAAAACAGAGAATTTGAAAAATAGAAGATAGAAGAATTTTAAAAAAATAGAACGGACAGAAAGGAAACAACAGAACAACAACAGAATCTCACAATTCGCAGCGGAACAACATATAATAATAAATGAATAATCTTTAAACAAAGAACTATATCAGTTATTACATTACATTTCATTTCATTACATCATATCATCAGAGTGTACAACAACATACAACATCAACAAACAGTGCAGCGGAAAAAGAAATACTATATACTAGTAATACGCCATGCCATCCAGCTTGCCTCCAGCAACTCCAGAATATCCAGAATATCCTGATAAACCTAACTCTTGACTGCCCGTGTGGAAATTGGTGGGCACCCAGAGTTTAGGAAGGAAAACAATAAACTCCAAGTCAGTCATGTGACTGGTGTGGGAACTCAAAACAGTTTATTTATCTTTAAAATCAAAATAGAGGAATATTTTTAATCAATTCGCAATGCTTTTAAAAAATGAGACTACCATAAGGCCTCCCGCACACACACACAATGCAAACGCAGAATCGGAGGAGATTTCTCCTTATGATAGTCAAAGATGCTTGATACGCATTTAAAATAACATTTGATATTATTACTAGTGCATAGTGTAGAGAAAAATTCATTTCGAAAGTAGAATATAAATCTTAGCCAACATAGACATTTCGAACTATGCCTACTATAGCTACCATCCAAACAGTGGTGACCACCATAAGTGAATGACAGGTTCTACAACTAATACCGTACAAGTTTCGTATTGGGAATTGGATTTCCAACGAATGATCAGGCCAAGGAACTTCCCATTGCCACATGAGAATGCCTCTGGATGGACATCCCCGAGAACCAAACCGGATCTCTACCAACACAAGGCCGGGTTACTCCTAACTGAGTAACAACTGACCGAATATGCCATCCCCCGGTCCTTTGGGACCTTTATCAACCGAGCGCTCGTAATCAATTCACACAATCATAAAGTGTTTTCAACATGAGTAAGTATCTGGGCTCCATACCATGATACCACCCTTTTCCAGAACGAAATGCACATATCCTAAAGGGTGCTACCCCTCATAACCTTGCTGCTTCTTTCCTGTTTTGACCATTCACGGGGTGTGAGGCTCGACGAATTCACGTCCACAAAAACATATTTTATACAAAAGCCATGCTTTGGGTCAACAAATGATCAACACAATGATCACTAAGATAGACGATCAAATAAATGATCCTATCACAAATAATCAACACAATGATCATTTCAGCATCACTCAGCATGTCACATTACCAAACTGGGAATATATCGCTGATAACTTCAACTATATAACCTTTGAGCTCGTACGTCTCAAAGAAGGGTGTTAAGCAAAGAATAAATTCTCCGCCACCAACAGAAATATATTTGAAAGAAATCGGCTTTATATCTCAACTTGTAATGTCAGACACACAATCCATACAAGTCTGTTCCGGGATCGAACAAAACCGAAGGCACTTACAAAGAAGTCCTTGCAATCCGGATATTCACAATCCTGATCGGATTTCCCATCACTTAGGGAGTTTCTATACCGGCGCGACTCGGTGCAGAAACAATCGATAGGTCATCCTATCGCTCTCGCAAATACCGGTCTTCAACACCGATCTTCAAATGCGATTCACAACGACGTATCACATATTCGGAGTGGGTTATACGACCCCATGGTCCTTTCTCGGTTAACCCGAATAGTGAGCGCTTATTCAAAAATAAGTGTGCATTCAAATTCAATCAAATCACATCAAATACCCATTCAAAGGGAAATATTGATAGTCGGCTATTGGACTATCAATGGATATGCATACATCACCAGATTCCAAATAATTTTCCAAATTATTTATTTTCCAAAATATCTTTACAAGATATAAAATTCCAACACTTCAAAAATAAATCAATATTTATTTTCAAACAAATTTCACTTTCACATATAAATTCCATAATGAATTTATACTTCAAAATATCCATGCATATATGATTTCAACTATTCATTTCAATTTATCTTCAAAAAGATAAATTCTAATTTTTCACTTCATATTGGAAAACATTCCCATACTTATTAAATAAGTAATTCACAATCTTTTATTTTCAACACTTAGAAAATATTCAATATACTTAAACCGAATTAAGTATATATTTCTTTCTTTAAGGAAATCATTCACTTAACATATTTATTTGGGCCAAAACGAATGTTGCGTAAAACATCGTTACGACAACCCAAAATCACTAGTATCGGGATTCGAAATTAAAATAGATATATAAATCCCAATACTAAACCAAAACATTTCCATTCGGAAATCATTTACTATAACAACAGTGTTATAGTCCACTATTTCCTTTTATTTCTCGAAACATCTATTTCAACAATAAATGTTGAAATCTATGGTTTCAAATCTCAATACCTTTTAAAACATCGTTGGATCGTTTTAATTCTATTTAAAACATTCACATTCTAAACAATTTCTTTAACGTGTTATTCACTGTTCAAAAACGTGAATAAACTACGTTAACAAACTTCATCATTTCTATTCACTTTAACTTAAAGGATTATTCACTGTCTAAAACGTGAATATAACTCCATTTATAAGTTATAACAATTAACTTATCAAAATAAGTCGTTTGCGAATTTATAAAACAACGTTTATAAATTCCATTTCTATTTATTTATAAAAACTTCCTTTTTATAAATTCCTTTATTAACCTATTTGATTTCATATCTCAATTATAAACTAAAAGTTCATATTATAAGTCAATTGCTTATAAAACGATTATTTTACAAAATCGTTCTTTTTAAAGACTTTTCAATTTATAAACCTTATAAGTTATAAGATTTATTTATTTAATCAATCTATTCTTCAAATAATTTCACCAAATTTATAAATCTTACTATTTATAAATTTCATTTATAACTTCACAGTTTATAATTCTATAAATTTCATTCATTTATGAAATTCATTTTCACTACATTCAAACACTTATAAAAACTTGTTTTATAATGTCTATATTTCAATTTATAAATATCCATTTATAAATCTCTTAATATAAATCAGTTTATATTATTATTCTAAAACGTCTTTAAATTCCTTTATAATTTCATCATTTCGATTTATAAAATAATCAAATTTTATAAATCCTATATTTAAACTTTTATCATATATTCAAAAATCCAATCTAAATTATTTTATAAAATCATTAGTTCATATTTCTCAAAAATCGACTTTTAATCGTATTTCTAAAAATCAGCTTTTTAACTATATTTCACAAAAACCATAATTTTTATAACTTTAAAAATTATAACGTTTATTTATTTATAATGGATCAATTCCAAAAATATAGTATATTTTCAAAATCACTTTTAAAATCATTTTAAAATCCCAAAATTTGGGTCCAATGATGCTACATACCAAATAGTCAATCACGACTACAACGATATCATATATCGATATGATAATCCATCAAATATCAAAATATCTGAAATTAAATAAATACTGTTGAGGAATCCAGTTGGATCCCTCCAACCTGTTTCCTGCATCCAAAAACATTAGCACAATACCAATTTCGCTCCAGTACGAAATTATCGCGGTACATGTTCTTAATAAATATTATCCGCTTAATAACGGCGTAATAGGGTCTCATCCGCTAAACAAAAAATGCGGGAAATCAATAACTGCAATATATACATATGCCAATATATATATATTGATATTATATATAATACCAATTTCACTGTTTATGAAATATTCGCGGTATATGTTTATATTAAATAACATCCGCTTACTAACGGCGCATAATGTCTATTTTAACAATCAATAATTTACAGTCATCATTCAAACATGCATTCAAATATTTTAAATCTAACTATTTAAAATAAAATCGAAATCTATTCGATTGAGTGAGAAGTTCTCACCTTGGTTTTAATTTCCGTTTCAGCTTTTATTTCGAATAAAATTAAACGCGCGTTTAATTTTACCCGAAATTCTCACTAACTCCAAACAACTCCAAACCAACTCCATCGCGTAGTGCTCGTCCATACGATTCCAACGCAACTGAGTTTGCATTTTTTCGACCTCGTATGAAAAAGTTACGAATTTCTGAAGTTACACGAGTTTATATACTTACATTTACAACATAAACTTAAATAACTAAAACCCACTTCAATCCAAGCCTTAGGATCCAGATCCAACAGCCCCTGTTCATCTCCTACCTCCTTCATACGCACGCGCAAGTCTCCAGGTAACTTCACGTAGCAATGAACCCATTCATATGAATTAGGGTTAATTTTTTCGCCAAAATCACTCGACGAGAGCTCGATCAGGGAGTTGCAACTCAAAGCCACTCACCTCCACTACACTCGACCTCAATAGCTTAGGGCTCGGCCCCCCACATAGCACGGAAACGCGTGCAAACCTGACCACGAACGGCCCATCCTTGCCCCTCTTACGCAACTCCAAACCCCATCAAATCCGTATGGATTTAAAGCTCTTGCGAAGCTCTATAACTTTGTAGTTGATGGCTTCGTGAATCGATGAATGGATTGAGAGATTTTAAGGAATGAAATTGGAAAAAATCTGGCCTTAGGTTATATAAGTGGCGGCTACAACATTTAGGGTTAGGGTTTAACTTTTTTTCTAAATTTATGAAGGGGTGGTCTATTTATAGAATTTCAAACGACACTATTCATCCCGGAAATTCCGAACTCCGATTTAGACGCCGTAACCAGCGTACCTAGGGTTTATCCCGCGTTCCGGACACAATGGAACAAGTTTCGGAAGCTAATTCGGAAGTATGTGCGAGTTATGGCAGAAAACGTTCAATTTAAATTAAACCGATTTAAGTCGATTTCTAGGCGTTTTAATTTGTACCGGACAAACGGTAAATCCAATTGACTTGAAATTTGAAACCTTACAATAATATCACATTACGGATCCGATGAAACTGGTTTCGTCGAAATCCGAGACTTTTTGAAAAATGGCTATTTTCACTCGTCAAATTTAAATTAAAAATAATTCGATGCGTTTCGAGCTGCCACGAACAAACGATAACTCCGATTGACACGAAAATTGAAATCCGGTAATAACTAACTATTACGGATCCAATGAAACTGGTTTCGTTCAATTCTGAGACTGTTCAAAAATTGACTATTTTACAGTCGATTATTAAATATTAAAATATTCAATTTTCACAGATTAACTTTTAATTCGATTTTAAAAGTTCTAAAATATCATTCTAACTTCCATATGATAAAATAAAATTTTACAAATCATTTTCTATCATATTTAACTCGATTTTCAATTATTTCCATAATTTAACGTATTAAATTATTGATTTAATTATCTAATTAAATCCCAAAAATTCAAATAAAAATTTATTTGACTTATAAATTCACTTATTAATATTTAAAATAAATTAAATATTCAAATTTTAATTAATAAAAATTCTGGGTCGTTACAATCTTTCCCCCTTAAAAGAATTTCGTCCTCGAAATTACAAGTAAGAAAAGTTACAAAATCTATTAACTTTCCAAAATTCATAATTAAACTTCTTACAAATCTTTACTAAGTTTTCAAATCATACTTAGTTATCCTTTCAAAAACAATTACTATTGTTTAACTTTCAATTCCAAATCAAAGTTAAAGTTTTCAAAAAATTTCCCAATTTTCTCAAATTTTTTCTAACGCCTTAAATATTCGGAAAAATTCGCCATAGTCTCCTTTGCGCGGCTCGATCCGAAAAAAAAATGACAGTATATATATCACAAATATACATCTCATCAAGTAATGAGGCATCCCGAAGGGAAAAAGTGTAAAAGTACGATATTTAATCCGAGATATGTACCTTATATATTTTTTTTTTTTAGCGAGCATATACGGCTAATATAGCGCTAAAGCGAACTCCAAATGCGAAGCAACGCGATCCGCACCTACTAAACTCAACAAACAACATGAGAATCATGCATATAGACAATAATCTCAATATACAACATATAGTAACATAATAACTATATATGTTAACATAGCAAATGCAACATATTCAAACATCAACCAACTAACATCCATATTCTCATTAATATACAATGAAATGGTTTTCAATTTAATCATATTTGATTCCTTTTCAATTAGTTTATATTTACTAATTAAATCCACTTCACACTCAATTCTATTCAAATTTATTTACTTCTAATTTGAATTCAATTTCATAGCTTCCAATTTCATTAATACTTAATGAATTATATACAATCAATCAACAATCATATAACAACCAATGTATATTAATTTCAACCAAATTCCTTTACTTTAAATTGATTTTCATTCAATTTTATTCAACTTCTAATAACATTAGATTTAATGAATTAATACTTTCATTCATTATTCCATATCAACTTAAATTACATTCAATTGATTAACATTCAATCCATTGATTCAATTCAATTACAAAGTTGAATTTCATTTACAACTCATATTCATATAATTTCACTTCTTACATATATAAGTTTATTTCACAATTGTAATTCACTTTAATTATAACTCAATTCTTATAATTCTTTTGCTTATACAATTATCCTTTTATTTAGATTATTCAAACAACCTAACAATCACTTATATACAATTTAATAATTTTGAAAAATTATTCCTTTACATATTAAAATATAATCAAGGCAAAATTATTGCATTTACCCAATTCAAAACAATACTATGTCGAATTGTTCTATTCAAGTGTTTAGAAACCCCTTCGGCTCAGTTTCGAGGCTGTGCTGACGAAAGTTCATATGCCACTTAATAAACCAATCATCACAATATAAAACAATTTTATATTCACTAACAAATACGCTCTCATATCTATTATTACACTCAACTCATTCTAGAGTACTGCTGACTCTATCTCTAATGAGTAATACCCAACAGAACCATGGTTGTCGCTTAACCATCAGCTCTGATACCAAATGTAACAAACAGGAATTTTCGACTCTCGAAAATTCGACATCGATACTCACTTTATCGACTGCCGAGAAATCAAAGGCCGAAAACCGAGATGTTATGGGTTTTAAAAAGAAAAGAAAAGAAAGAAGAGAGAAAAAGAAGAAAGAAAAAGAAAAATAGAGAGAAAAGAAGATAGACATTTTTTTTTAGAAAACAGAGAATTTGAAAAATAGAAGATAGAAGAATTTTAAAAAAATAGAACGGACAGAAAGGAAACAACAGAACAACAACAGAATCTCACAATTCGCAGCGGAACAACATATAATAATAAATGAATAATCTTTAAACAAAGAACTATATCAGTTATTACATTACATTTCATTTCATTACATCATATCATCAGAGTGTACAACAACATACAACATCAACAAACAGTGCAGCGGAAAAAGAAATACTATATACTAGTAATACGCCATGCCATCCAGCTTGCCTCCAGCAACTCCAGAATATCCAGAATATCCTGATAAACCTAACTCTTGACTGCCCGTGTGGAAATTGGTGGGCACCCAGAGTTTAGGAAGGAAAACAATAAACTCCAAGTCAGTCATGTGACTGGTGTGGGAACTCAAAACAGTTTATTTATCTTTAAAATCAAAATAGAGGAATATTTTTAATCAATTCGCAATGCTTTTAAAAAATGAGACTACCATAAGGCCTCCCGCACACACACACAATGCAAACGCAGAATCGGAGGAGATTTCTCCTTATGATAGTCAAAGATGCTTGATACGCATTTAAAATAACATTTGATATTATTACTAGTGCATAGTGTAGAGAAAAATTCATTTCGAAAGTAGAATATAAATCTTAGCCAACATAGACATTTCGAACTATGCCTACTATAGCTACCATCCAAACAGTGGTGACCACCATAAGTGAATGGCAGGTTCTACAACTAATACCGTACAAGTTTCGTATTGGGAATTGGATTTCCAACGAATGATCAGGCCAAGGAACTTCCCATTGCCACATGAGAATGCCTCTGGATGGACATCCCCGAGAACCAAACCGGATCTCTACCAACACAAGGCCGGGTTACTCCTAACTGAGTAACAACTGACCGAATATGCCATCCCCCGGTCCTTTGGGACCTTTATCAACCGAGCGCTCGTAATCAATTCACACAATCATAAAGTGTTTTCAACATGAGTAAGTATCTGGGCTCCATACCATGATACCACCCTTTTCCAGAAGGAAATGCACATATCCTAAAGGGTGCTACCCCTCATAACCTTGCTGCTTCTTTCCTGTTTTGACCATTCACGGGGTGTGAGGCTCGACGAATTCACGTCCACAAAAACATACTTTATACAAAAGCCATGCTTTGGGTCAACAAATGATCAACACAATGATCACTAAGATAGACGATCAAATAAATGATCCTATCACAAATAATCAACACAATGATCATTTCAGCATCACTCAGCATGTCACATTACCAAACTGGGAATATATCGCTGATAACTTCAACTATATAACCTTTGAGCTCGTACGTCTCAAAGAAGGGTGTTAAGCAAAGAATAAATTCTCCGCCACCAACAGAAATATATTTGAAAGAAATCGGCTTTATATCTCAACTTGTAATGTCAGACACACAATCCATACAAGTCTGTTCCGGGATCGAACAAAACCGAAGGCACTTACAAAGAAGTCCTTGCAATCCGGATATTCACAATCCTGATCGGATTTCCCATCACTTAGGGAGTTTCTATACCGGCGCGACTCGTTGCAGAAACAATCGATAGGTCATCCTATCGCTCTCGCAAATACCGGTCTTCAACACCGATCTTCAAATGCGATTCACAACGACGTATCAAATATTCGGAGTGGGTTATACGACCCCATGGTCCTTTCTCGGTTAACCCGAATAGTGAGCGCTTATTCAAAAATAAGTGTGCATTCAAATTCAATCAAATCACATCAAATACCCATTCAAAGGGAAATATTGATAGTCGGCTATTGGACTATCAATGGATATGCATACATCACCAGATTCCAAATAATTTTCCAAATTATTTATTTTCCAAAATATCTTTACAAGATATAAAATTCCAACACTTCAAAAATAAATCAATATTTATTTTCAAACAAATTTCACTTTCACATATAAATTCCATAATGAATTTATACTTCAAAATATCCATGCATATATGATTTCAACTATTCATTTCAATTTATCTTCAAAAAGATAAATTCTAATTTTTCACTTCATATTGGAAAACATTCCCATACTTATTAAATAAGTAATTCACAATCTTTTATTTTCAACACTTAGAAAATATTCAATATACTTAAACCGAATTAAGTATATATTTCTTTCTTTAAGGAAATCATTCACTTAACATATTTATTTGGGCCAAAACGAATGTTGCGTAAAACATCGTTACGACAACCCAAAATCACTAGTATCGGGATTCGAAATTAAAATAGATATATAAATCCCAATACTAAACCAAAACATTTCCATTCGGAAATCATTTACTATAACAACAGTGTTATAGTCCACTATTTCCTTTTATTTCTCGAAACATCTATTTCAACAATAAATGTTGAAATCTATGGTTTCAAATCTCAATACCTTTTAAAACATCGTTGGATCGTTTTAATTCTATTTAAAACATTCACATTCTAAACAATTTCTTTAACGTGTTATTCACTGTTCAAAAACGTGAATAAACTACGTTAACAAACTTCATCATTTCTATTCACTTTAACTTAAAGGATTATTCACTGTCTAAAACGTGAATATAACTCCATTTATAAGTTATAACAATTAACTTATCAAAATAAGTCGTTTGCGAATTTATAAAACAACGTTTATAAATTCCATTTCTATTTATTTATAAAAACTTCCTTTTTATAAATTCCTTTATTAACCTATTTGATTTCATATCTCAATTATAAACTAAAAGTTCATATTATAAGTCAATTGCTTATAAAACGATTATTTTACAAAATCGTTCTTTTTAAAGACTTTTCAATTTATAAACCTTATAAGTTATAAGATTTATTTATTTAATCAATCTATTCTTCAAATAATTTCACCAAATTTATAAATCTTACTATTTATAAATTTCATTTATAACTTCACAGTTTATAATTCTATAAATTTCATTCATTTATGAAATTCATTTTCACTACATTCAAACACTTATAAAAACTCGTTTTATAATGTCTATATTTCAATTTATAAATATCCATTTATAAATCTCTTAATATAAATCAGTTTATATTATTATTCTAAAACGTCTTTAAATTCCTTTATAATTTCATCATTTCGATTTATAAAATAATCAAATTTTATAAATCCTATATTTAAACTTTTATCATATATTCAAAAATCCAATCTAAATTATTTTATAAAATCATTAGTTCATATTTCTCAAAAATCGACTTTTAATCGTATTTCTAAAAATCAGCTTTTTAACTATATTTCACAAAAACCATAATTTTTATAACTTTAAAAATTATAACGTTTATTTATTTATAATGGATCAATTCCAAAAATATAGTATATTTTCAAAATCACTTTTAAAATCATTTTAAAATCCCAAAATTTGGGTCCAATGATGCTACATACCAAATAGTCAATCACGACTACAACGATATCATATATCGATATGATAATCCATCAAATATCAAAATATCTGAAATTAAATAAATACTGTTGAGGAATCCAGTTGGATCCCTCCAACCTGTTTCCTGCATCCAAAAACATTAGCACAATACCAATTTCGCTCCAGTACGAAATTATCGCGGTACATGTTCTTAATAAATATTATCCGCTTAATAACGGCGTAATAGGGTCTCATCCGCTAAACAAAAAATGCGGGAAATCAATAACTGCAATATATACATATGCCAATATATATATATTGATATTATATATAATACCAATTTCACTGTTTATGAAATATTCGCGGTATATGTTTATATTAAATAACATCCGCTTACTAACGGCGCATAATGTCTATTTTAACAATCAATAATTTACAGTCATCATTCAAACATGCATTCAAATATTTTAAATCTAACTATTTAAAATAAAATCGAAATCTATTCGATTGAGTGAGAAGTTCTCACCTTGGTTTTAATTTCCGTTTCAGCTTTTATTTCGAATAAAATTAAACGCGCGTTTAATTTTACCCGAAATTCTCACTAACTCCAAACAACTCCAAACCAACTCCATCGCGTGGTGCTCGTCCATACGATTCCAACGCAACTGAGTTTGCATTTTTTCGACCTCGTATGAAAAAGTTACGAATTTCTGAAGTTACACGAGTTTATATACTTACATTTACAACATAAACTTAAATAACTAAAACCCACTTCAATCCAAGCCTTAGGATCCAGATCCAACAGCCCCTGTTCATCTCCTACCTCCTTCATACGCACGCGCAAGTCTCCAGGTAACTTCACGTAGCAATGAACCCATTCATATGAATTAGGGTTAATTTTTTCGCCAAAATCACTCGACGAGAGCTCGATCAGGGAGTTGCAACTCAAAGCCACTCACCTCCACTACACTCGACCTCAATAGCTTAGGGCTCGGCCCCCCACATAGCACGGAAACGCGTGCAAACCTGACCACGAACGGCCCATCCTTGCCCCTCTTACGCAACTCCAAACCCCATCAAATCCGTATGGATTTAAAGCTCTTGCGAAGCTCTATAACTTTGTAGTTGATGGCTTCGTGAATCGATGAATGGATTGAGAGATTTTAAGGAATGAAATTGGAAAAAATCTGGCCTTAGGTTATATAAGTGGCGGCTACAACATTTAGGGTTAGGGTTTAACTTTTTTTCTAAATTTATGAAGGGGTGGTCTATTTATAGAATTTCAAACGACACTATTCATCCCGGAAATTCCGAACTCCGATTTAGACGCCGTAACCAGCGTACCTAGGGTTTATCCCGCGTTCCGGACACAATGGAACAAGTTTCGGAAGCTAATTCGGAAGTATGTGCGAGTTATGGCAGAAAACGTTCAATTTAAATTAAACCGATTTAAGTCGATTTCTAGGCGTTTTAATTTGTACCGGACAAACGGTAAATCCAATTGACTTGAAATTTGAAACCTTACAATAATATCACATTACGGATCCGATGAAACTGGTTTCGTCGAAATCCGAGACTTTTTGAAAAATGGCTATTTTCACTCGTCAAATTTAAATTAAAAATAATTCGATGCGTTTCGAGCTGCCACGAACAAACGATAACTCCGATTGACACGAAAATTGAAATCCGGTAATAACTAACTATTACGGATCCAATGAAACTGGTTTCGTTCAATTCTGAGACTGTTCAAAAATTGACTATTTTACAGTCGATTATTAAATATTAAAATATTCAATTTTCACAGATTAACTTTTAATTCGATTTTAAAAGTTCTAAAATATCATTCTAACTTCCATATGATAAAATAAAATTTTACAAATCATTTTCTATCATATTTAACTCGATTTTCAATTATTTCCATAATTTAACGTATTAAATTATTGATTTAATTATCTAATTAAATCCCAAAAATTCAAATAAAAATTTATTTGACTTATAAATTCACTTATTAATATTTAAAATAAATTAAATATTCAAATTTTAATTAATAAAAATTCTGGGTCGTTACAATTTATTTTAAAATATTGATTTTTGAAAATAATATACATATATTATAATTTAATATATTTGTAAAATTCAGATTTTTGAAATTATATGTTTTGGAAATTTTAAATTATAAGTTAAGTTTTAAATTGTAAATTATAAAATTTTACCTATAACTTTATTATTTTTAAACTATATATAAAATTAAGATTTAAAATATCTATTTAATAAATAAGATTTAATTTATTGATAATTAATATAATAAAATTAAATAAAACTTAAATTTATAAAGAGATATATTGTGTTTAAATTATTTATTTAAAACAATATTAATATTTCAAAAAAATAGATTTATTAATAATTTAATAAATTAAGGTTGGAAAGTCAAATCGAAATTGATTTGAAATTTCATTTGTTTAAGACTTGTATTTAATAAGAATTGATTTGAACTTATTAATCTTGATATTTTAAAGGTATAATTTTATAACTTGATTTAATCAAAGGCGATTAAATGAATATTTTCAAATTTAAATAAAATTGAATATTTAATTTTGATTTAAATTTGAAATTTGAAATTTTATTTAAATGTTTATAAATAGTGATTAGGTGAATATTTTAGAATTAAATATAATTGAAGTTAGATATCTAATTATTGATATTGATTTAGATTTGTAATTTGAAATTTATTTAAATGTTATTAAATGATATAAGTGAATATTTTCAAAATTTAAATATAAACTAAATTTGATTTTTGAAAGATAAATGAAATTTATCAAATTGAATTATTGTAATTTTTTGAATATTTAAACTTCGAAACCCATTGAATTGTAAGTGGTTTAAATTTTTAGTTCAAACCTAGACTTGAAATCGATATAAATTAAAATGGTTTTTATGAGGATTTGAATTAACCTTTAACCTTTTTAATTGAAGTTGTTGAACTGAGATTGATGTAAATTGAATTACTGGAACTAAAGTTGATTTGATTTGATTTGTGAAATAGGAAGAAACAATTCTAATTTTAAACTATTTTTAATGTATAATCTATTTTAATATATATTATTTTAAAATTTATAAACAATTTTAAATATATATATTTTAATATTTAAACTATATTTTATATATAAACTATTATAATCTATAACCTATTTTTGAATATAAACTATTTTTAATGTATAACTATTCCAATATATAAACTACTTTCAATATTTAAACTACTTAGATGTAAGTGATATGATTTCGAAAGTGATACGATTTTTGAAATGAATATGATATTTTTGATATAAAGTATGAACTGTTTGAAATGTAAAATGACCATGGTGTGAAATAAGCGTTTGAATGTTAAAGAAAACGGGATTGGATAGTGTCATACTCTCTACCAATAATAAAAACCACTTTAACAACTGTGCACGTGGTGGAGATTCCAGAACGAAGTAGGATGGTTTGGCAAACGTCTGTACGAGGTATGAAGGTGGCCCTGACTCCCTCGAGTCAGCTTGATGTGACTAAAACAGGAGCCATGTCCGGCCAAGTGAGGTTGCACCGCCGATCATGTAACGACCCGTTATTTTCGATAATTAAAATAGTTAATTTAATAAGGTTTTGTTATGTAACGTTGAAAGAAATAAAAAAATTGATTTAATAATAAGAATATAACTAGAATAAAATGTAATAGTATTAATTGAAGGTAGTTGATAACTGCTTTAAATGTAATTTCCATTTAATTGAAATGATTAATGGTTATAATTGTAAATTAATTGTAACAATATGTATTAATTGATAATTGGATTAAAGGGGTAATTGATAGTTTAAAGGTTGTATTAATTAATGAAATAGTCCGTAGTTAATTGTAATTGGGTAAGTTGTTGTAACATTTTTTTGTAAATAATAAACTTATAAATGTGATTAAAATTTAATGGTGACAATTGTTATATGTTCCTATTTATTTAGTATGTCAATTAAATTGAAAATCAATTACAGTTAATTGTAATTAAATATTATGTTAATGGAATTTAGATGAAATTGGAGAATATTAATGTAATAAGATGTCAACCAATGTTAACTATGCCCATAGAGCAATGATTGATTGAATAAAAAGATTGAAATCAAATTAAATCAATTTGTTAGAATTAAATTATAATCAGTTAGATTTAATTATTGTTGAAATTGAACACTGTAATTAATGCAATATTCAGCACTAAATTGATATGTAAATTTGTTTTAAATTATTGTAAATGTCCAAGTAATCAAATATGACAAAAAATGTTAGTTATTAAATCAAAACTAAAAGTGATTAAATCAATTTAATAATAATTTATTTAATTAAGGTGAAAATAGTCATTTTGATCCTTGTCTCGAGTTGCAACGAAACTAGTTTCATCGGATCCGTAATGGTAAATTGTTGTAAGGTTTCAAGTTTTGTAGCGATCGAAATTGTTGTTTGATCGTACGGGCTCGAAATGTGTAGAAATCAATTGAATTAAATTCAATTGAAATCAATTTGGAATAAGCTGATTTTAAAGCTAACTTCTTCATACGATGGAATTAGGATTTGAAACATGTTCCATTGATTTTAAAACTATTGAATACATCTATTTTATTATATGGAATAACCCACTTTCGTTTCAAATGTAGAACAGGCTTTTTGGGTCGCAATTGTCATTTGTACCAATTCGATTGTTTTATTTTCTTATCGGGCCTTGTTCATATAAATTGTTCTATTCTAACCCTAGCGGTCTTTCTATTTCTTATTCTTATACGTACATCAACTTCTATCCGCTCCTTTCTTCAATGGAAGAAACAAATTCCAATTCCAAACGCTACAATTCAATCTCCAAACCAATTTCAAAATCAAACTTCTCAAAACTATGTCATATTATATACCGATTCAAAGCTCTCGACGAGTGCAAGTCAAATCTGCAGTTTGTTTTTCGATTTAGGTTTCTAGGTGGCTAGAATTGGGTGATTAATTCTCGGCTGTTCGTTGTTTCGTGATCAACTTCGACAGATCATCGATTTGTGGATATGGGGCAGTGGATAGTGGAGAGGAGATTACATCGGCATAGTTCGTTTGGCGATTGGACGATCGGATGTGGCTAGAAAATTCGATTAGGGTTTGAAAGGTGTGGTGGCCGATGGCATTTGGGGTGATCGAACATACGAGCTTCAAAGGGAGGCGGCGAGGCGAGCTTAAAGGCGATGGTCCCAGGGTCTAAGTCGACGTGTTTGCGGAGGTTAGGTTGGTCAAAGCTTCGGCTATAGGGGCGACGTTTAGCATCAAGCGTCAGGTCACGTGCGTTCTGAAGGGAGAGATGGTGACGTGTCTTGTTTCTATTTGCCTTTGTTTATTTTTATTCAAATTTAAAAGTTCTAACTCAAATAACTTTTACATATGAGATCTAATTCATGCGCGGTTTGTTTCTTTGGGATCGTATCGAAAGTCCGAACATTATGGAACTGGTATGGATGAATTCTGAGACTATCGAATTATGGGCCATTATTTGGATTTCAAATCGATTTGAAATCAAAGGTGAGTGTTTAACCCACTCACAATTACTAAATTATCTTATGTTAGTTAAATTAAATTTATGATGTGATCTGGAATTGATTGGTTGATGTGTGGCATGTTTAAATTTCCATTCTAGTTAAGTTTGACTTTATCGCATTCAATCGTTTGATTTATTTAATTTAATTATCAATTTAATACTTATTAATGACAATTAGTTATCTATTGATGTTTATTGGTTGATTTGGATGATGATTGTGAAGGATGTTTGATTTTGATATTGGATAACTGGATGTTATATTTTATACTGTTATAACACTACAAGTTCCCTATGAGTTGCAATGATACATACCCGAATGATTATATAGAATATGGGAAAATCGTTATGGATTGAAATGATAAAACAAGCGATTTTCGTTGAAATAAATTTTGGGATTACGGGTAGAAATAATATATACATGTGAAATTTAAATATTTTGCGGATCGAAATGATAAATATCCATATCACTTGACCATTATATACGGACACCGGATGGGTTACATTTAATGATTTGAAATCTTTAAATTTTGAATTCAGCTAAATGATATTTTGAAATAGAATTTGATTTGTATAAACTGAATTGTTTAAAAGACTAAATTTGAAATTTTGGAATTGTATTAAGTAAATAGCTTAGAGGGTTTAAATTGGAATTCTAAAGTTGAATTTGAAGTACAAACGAAAGTTATCAAAATTGAGTCATTGAAATGTTTGAAATTTGTAACTTTGAAATCTATTAAAATTGGAATAGCTTAAAATTGATATTTTAAGACTTGAAATTGGGTTTTGATTGGAAATCTAGATATGGTCCAAATTTGTTGAAATGTAAGAAATAGTGAAATTTGATGTTAATTTCAAATTTTGTATTTTAATATAAACTGTTAAAAATGTTATTTTAAACTCTAATTAGTAAGATTTTCAAACTATTAAACTAAGCTAATTTATTTTAAAATATTTTAAACCATTTAATCAATTTAAACTATTTTAATTTGTTTTAATCAATTTTAATCTATTTAATACAATTTAACCTATTTTATCCTATTTTAAACTAATTAACTCATTTTAATCTATTTTAAATTTATTAAATCTATTTAATCTATTTTAAATTTATTTAATCTATTTTAAATCTATTTAATCTATTTTAAATCTATTTAATCTATTTTAAATTTATTTAATCTATTTTAAATCTATTTAATCTATTTTAAATTAATTTTATGTATTTAAATCTATTTAATCTATTTTAAATTAATTTAATCTATTTTTATTCTACCAAAACTAATTTAAATCTATTTAAACTATTTTAATCCACCTTTTAAATTATTTAAAAGTATTTCAAACCATTTAAATTATATTTTCAAACTGTACTAAACTATTTAAACTATTTGTAACTATTTATACTATTTTCTAAATTTTAAGTTGTAAAGTGGAAGTGGTTATATTTAAATCCTTGATTTAAAAGAAAATATGATTAAGTGATGTAATAACCTAAGTTGGGACTTAAATAACATAGTTAGTATATATGATGATTTTGAAATGAGGGTTTAACCTATTTTGAAATTATGATTTCGAAAGTGATATGGTTTGAATTGAATATGATATTATGATATCAATATGAAATGGTTTGGAAATGTAAAAGAGCCATCTGGTGTGTAATAAGCATTTGGTTGTTAAAATGACTGAGGTCGGATATTGTCACACTCTTTGCCAATACTGAAAACCACTTTAACAACTGTGTACATGATGGAGATTCCAGAAATGAAGTAGGATGGTTTGGTGAACGAATCTGTATGAGGTATTTACATGACCCTAACTCACGTGAGTCAGCTTAGATGTAACTAAAACAGGAGCCACACTGACATGCTTCTTCGATACCATATTATGACTTTGTGATGATTTGGTGGCCACCCCTTGATTTTGATTATAGAAGTGTATTCTGAGGTGGGCAGTAGCTGCTACGTGTTACCACCAGTTCGGATCCGCAATTGGTAGAATCCTATGCTGGCTTTGCCTCGAGTGTCATGTTCACATGCCCTATCGCGTCTTCTACGAGTTTGGTTTGTACCGTACTTATGGAGTGCCGTTTGAGTAAATCTCATGGAGGAGATTTCGGTACTGT
Source organism: Allium cepa (assembly GCA_030765085.1). Lineage (NCBI taxonomy): Eukaryota > Viridiplantae > Streptophyta > Magnoliopsida > Asparagales > Amaryllidaceae > Allium > Allium cepa. Next base: position 382,278,549 of record CM060932.1, read on the forward strand.
ATAGACTATATAAAATATGTTAAGGGGGTTTTGGGTTACACCTTAACGCTATTTTAATACTTTACTGTAGAAACTATTATAACAGTGTATTGTACTATGTATGTAGGTAGTTTAACGGATCCTTAGGAGATGTAAATCCCGAACATTTTTTAAGTTATTGCACTCACATTGACACTAGATAGGAGATATCAAACCTCGTAAGCGTCACCGAAGCCATCACACTCGTATTTATTTACTGCTGGTTTTACTTACATAAGGTCTTTTTGTTCTGACTCAAATGTTTTGTCTTTTCAATTCGCTCGGGTCAGTCTGAGCTTTTCAGTTTATTGAAGACTGCTTTTGGAGGACGAAGACGAAGATTGTATATTATTCTTATTTATTTTATTTATTCCGTTGCATCATGTTGTTACGCTGCATTTTATTTGTTTCTGTTGTACGTACTCTGATCTATGTTGTAAAAGCGTAATCAAATGTTATTGGTAACAACTTCATGAACTGTTATTTGATTACTATATTTTGTCATTCCACTGCGAGATTCTATATTCATTTTTTCTTTCTTTCTCTGCATTTTCTTATTTACCCCATAGCAATCTACCCCTTTGAATGGTTTTAGTTGACATGTTCGTTGATTTAAACCGTCCATAAAGGCAGGTCGTTACAGATCGAGCATGCTTCTTGGATACCATTCTATTACTTTGTGATTTATTGGGTGCACCTTTGATTATGAGAGTGGGTCTCAGATGGACGGTAGTAGCTACTATGCGTTACCACCAGTCTGTATTTGTAAAACGTTAGTATCCTATCCTACGCATTGCCTCGCGTGCCTTGTCAATGCCTTGTCGCGCCCACTACAAGTTTGGTTTGTGTCTTACACTATGGAGTGTCCTTTGATAGCCCTCCAGTTTATGTAGGAATTACAGTACAGTATCGACTATAGCATTTATATAAATTGTATTAAGGGAGATATGGGCAACGCCTTAACGCTATTTAATATTTTACTTTACTTTAGGCATTTTTTATATAGCATATTTTACTATGTATGTAGATAGTTTCACGGATCCTTAGAGGATGGAAATCCCAAACATCCTTTAAGTTATTTGCATTTCACTTGGACATTTCACTTGAGTTGATTTACTTGCATAAGAATGTTAACCTTGACTCGAGTGTTTTGTGTTTTGCTTTATGCTCAGGTCAGACTAAGTGTCATAGCATTTGAAGCTTGCTATAGTATATCATTTTGAAGCTTGCTATAGAATTTTTACATGGAGTTGTGTTTTATGATACTAACAATAATGACATCGTTTAATTACTATAATATGTTGGCATGCCATATTATTGTAGCGTCTAAAAATGCTGTGGAAATATTTTGTCAATCTTTGATTACGCATTGGAATGCTATAGAAAATTCAATACTATCTATTATAGCTTTGTTTTTCGCTATGAAAACTGTTTAATCCTTGCAGAATATTTTAAAACACTAGCATAATGCTATAGTATATGAAAGCTGTAACAATTTTTCTTTTCGTAGCAAAGTTAAAACGCTATAAAAAAAATTCCATTGCACTTTTTATGGCCATATATATTCAAACTTACAATTTTTAGTTCTTCTAAACTTATTTCAACTAATATATTATAACAATTCAAAAAACCACACTTATCACATTGTAATGTACGTAATCAAATGGAGTTATAAGTCAAACCACAAAATACATATATCCATAATATTTCATATGCGGAGTATTAAGCATATAAATATTTGTGACTAAAAGTAACAATACATACAACTGTAGCTAACCAAATGATACATACTAAAAACAAAGACGTATAAACGTTGATAGACAATATAATAATGCAAGCATGACCGATTTGAAGGAGAAAGAGTGCGACATCATGTAGCAACCTCAAAAGCATCATGCAACACCAATCAAAAAGAAGCACATACATGCGTATATTAGTCATAAATGTAGAAACGTATAAGTACTAAACATCATGGCTTCAAAAAGAAACTTTATGAATTAATCACTCAAAATAACTAAGAAATATCCACAAATCCATCATTGTTCTTGCTATGAAAGGAATCTAATTTATAATTTACCTTAAAATCCATCATTATCAAGGCGTACTAATCCATCATTATCCATTATTTGATCATCATTTATCTGATCATCATTACTTCCACCAGTAATCTCGATGAATATAAACTCTCCATGCAATTACCTGTAGAATCATCTAAGTTTGCAATACTCAAGTCACCTCTTTGAACACTATTAAAAGCATCATAGTTTCACCTTAAACATAACACTACATCTTAATATTATTATATATTCATTCATCATCATATTCATTTGCCTTAGCCTCCATCAATTCAAGAAGAGTATATTATTATGAAAAACAATTTTTTTACCAGTTATAAGCACTCTAGAAAAACAAAGTTTAGAGTCACCTGCACTTATTTAGAAAATGGTACAAAAAGAGTGATATTTCTGCCATTCTCGTTTTTTTCCTGGGCAGGCTCTAGTTCCTCCTTTAAATGCTAGATAATAAGCATGTGAATTATTGTTTTACCATATAAATTCAATAAATTATAATTAACTAAAAAATATATAATAGCAAATATTAAGTTTAAATGTAGAAATAATAATTAGCTTGCTCATCAATCATCTCCATGGATTAAAAACCAGAGGATCTTCGTACAAGAATGGAGCATACAGCTTGATAATGAGGCAGAAAAGCAGGTTAAAAGTTATTTTTTTTTCTTTGCATATGGTTCTGTTCCAACATTCTGTATTAGTTATAAAAAAAACAACAGTGGTAATTTATTTTATTTCTGTACTATCAATAACAGAGGTATTAATCCAAACAGTGCAAATTCAACAAAGCTATGAGATAATTCTCATAGAAGTCTTATCTAACAAATTAGCTTGAATTTTGTTTGCAGATTTATGTAATTTTAAGTTATATATAAAGTGGAGTTAAAAATATAGAGCAAACCTGGAACAGAGTCAACAAATTCGCCATAAATGAAGAGCAAACCTGAAATAGTGGCTACTTTTCAGTCCCTTACTGAAGGAATTCCCACACCCAACTTCATAGCAAGCATGAGTATTTGACATCGGTTATTTAATTAAATAATTATATATTATATAATTGCTATAAATTATTGCTGCAGCTGATCAAAGTGCTATGCATACAAATGAATCAAAAGATGTTTGTTAATGATTAGCTAAAGATCGAAACTGACATGGTCATAAACTTGTTGGCGATGTTTGGATTTGCACATAATATAATACCTAAAGATCGAAACAATAACGAAAAATAAAATACCATAATAATGTTTCTTCTATTGTGTGTCACATGCCATGTTTGGATTTGCAAAGAGACTATGATTTCATCTCCAATACCCTATGTCCTTTACCTAGATTGCAGCTTAATGCAAGATAGTGTCCACCTGCTTAGTCTTTCATAGTTACTAGTGTTTATTTAATCCTCCTTCGCTTTGTCTGATTTTTGCATGTCCAAGCGGTTGCTCATTCAAAAACTGACGTGATGCCTCGATATTCTATAAACGTACCGTCCGATGATCTCTCAAACCAATGTATAGTAGCCGCTGAAAATGTCGTCTTGCTTGCATCAAAAAGTGCTCTCCGTGCATAATTTGCTTCACAGCATCATGCCTTATACTGATGCTGCATATAATCAGCACTTCTTGACTAGAATTATTTTGTACAATTAGTTTGAACATATTAGTATTTTGTTTCATAAAGATATTTTGTACAATTAGTATTTTGTTTCCTGAACATATTAGTATTTTGTTTTTCACGGCAGCAACTGTAAAATTTCAAGACCTCTTGAGAACTTTTATGTGTATTTTTTGGCAATTGAATCAACATGCATGAAAATTAGTGAATGGAAAATAATATGTTTAAAACTTACCTTCCAGAAAGGATATCACCTTATCCCCCACAACGTTTAGGAGAACCAAAATGTTCCTACTTTATGAACTATAAAACAACAATTTTGATTTAATATTACTGTAAATCAGTGGGGTAGCATGTATTACACATCGTAGCTGAAATTGATGATACCTCTAACTCCATCACTAATAAGATCTGTTTTCCCATTACATAAAATCATGACTCCATCGATCCTGATCATTGAAGCATGTTTTAAGCTATCGATCGACGTATTGCCAAACTTTTGATAATCTGCTTTTCATCAGTAATAGAGTAAAACAAAATGAAATGCGTCATATTTTAAAACTATAGAGCCAGTAGATAACTTAGTGCAACCCAGAGTTTAGAAATAGCTTCAAACAAGAAGCCTGTTAAAGAATTAGGACAAAATGAAATGCATCATATTTTTGTAAGGAAATTTGATCGTTTTGTAAGGAAATTTATGTGGTACATTAATGGACCGTTTCCTTCCTCATTATGTGGTACATTAATGGACCGTTTCTTTTCTCAAACGTTTCCTTCCTTATTATGTGGTCAATAGAATCTAAAAGGTTTTTCCTATTAATATGCTAAATAAATAAAACGGTTATAATCTAGAGCGTTAATTTCTCTTATCTTGATCTTGATGGACGATCAAGATTAATTCTACAAATCTGGAAATTTGGTCCTCTCTCTACCTATAAATTAACCTTTGCCCATCACAAAGGATATACAAAAAACACATAAGGAAACATATAAGAAAAGAGAGAGAAACCATTTTCTTTCTCAATTGAAACAGCATTCGACAACATCCATTGCTGATTCGTATACAATATGTCTGGAGGTATGTTTTATTAATTCTTTACATATGTGATAATCATGTAATTCTAGATCTTAGGGTTTATGTTAATCGCAAGATATAGATTACATGTGGTATCAGAGCATGATTTTAGAATTCATGATTATCCATCAATATGTAAAACGAAACTACCATAGATCTCTGATATGATGTTTGTAATTTTACTATGATAATAATAATGATTATTAATGTTAATATGATTCAAGTTTAATATTCGTATTATTTAAGTTACTACAGTAATCATGATTATCAATATTGTTCTATTTATTGTATTCTTAAATCTGGATCTGGAAAGTTTATATTTCCGCAAAAGTTGATTTTTTTCTACTTTAATATTTGACCTACTGTATAATATGGAACAACTTATTGTATGCGAATATTTTTCAGAAAGTATACATATTGAAAACAATTGTTTTCTAGTTTGATATTAAATTCATGACGTGGAACTTGCAAGATAATTGTCTATATATGATTTGCAAAATAATTATTTATATGTTAAATTCATGTATGGAATTTACTTGGAGTTACTAGACATTAATTATCCTTGCTGTGGATTACTTGAAAGAATGACAAATGTTTATGCAAAAAAAACACTAATGTTTATCTCTTGTTTTATTTTACGCTTCCGTGCTTAAATTCCTTGTTTCCTCTGGTCTATTGCATGCAGTCCCGTCCACAGGCGGCTGCTGCTTGCACAATAACGCATGAAACATTAATGTTTATCATTCTTTCAATAGCATGGTTCTACTGCCTACCCACAGGAGGCGCTAAACCTAACCTCTTATTATGACATGTATTTTATTCTAATAAAGAAGCCTGCATTTCTTTTATACCTGCAGTTGCAATGCCCTCAAACCTTAATTCGTACGCTATGTCTATCGTCAAACTCAATGGAACCAACTACTCAGAATGGAAAGAGCAAGTTGAGTTTTCTTTAGGCGTACTTGAACTGGACATGGCTCTCCTTAAGGAAAAGCCAGCCCCACTTACTGACACAAGTACGTCTGAGGAAAACAAACTCCATAATGATTGGGAACGATCTAATAGGCTCAGCATGATGTTTATGCGAATGGTGATTGATACCAACATCAAAACCTCCCTACCCCAAACTGAAAGCGCAAAAGAATATTTGCAATCCATTGAAAATCGGTTCAAGACTGCAGACAAATCCCTTGCTGGGAAACTTATGGCAAATCTTGTAACCATGAAGTTTGATGGTTCTCGCTTAATGAGCGCTCATGTCATTGAAATGATTAACCTTGCTGCCAAACTTAAGAACTTGGGATTGGTTATGGACGATGCTTTTCTCGTCCAATTCATTCTTACTAGCTTACCACCTCAGTATGAACCATTCAAAATTCATTACAACACTATTACGGAAAAGTGGAGTCTGAATGAATTGACTAACAAACTGGTTCAAGAGGAGTCTAGGCAAGGCTCGCAAGGCATTAAAGTTGCTTATTTCACTCAAGGGGTTGGAAAACAAGCTGACAACAAGAACAAATCACGGCATAAAAGAGCACCACCCAAATCTGATGACGCCACTCAACCATCCAAGAAGAAAACGAAGGATGATGTCTGCAAATTCTGCAAGAAACCTGAACACTTCCAGGCAGATTGTATTAAGCGCAAAGCATGGTTCGAAAAGAAAGGTAACCCAATGGGTTTCGTAAGTCATTTCGAATCAAATCTTACTAATGTACCTTCTTCTACTTGGTGGATTGATACTGCTGCTAACGTTCATGTTTCGAATTCTATGCAGGGATTCATTACGATCCAAACCACAAACCCAAGTGAGAATTTCATTTTAATGGGGAATAAAGATAAAGCTCCAGTTGAAGCTATTGGAACTTTTCGTCTTATTTTAGATAGCGGTTATCAGTTAGATTTATGTCAAACTCTTTATGTTCCGTCTATTTCCCGTAATTTGATTTCTGTAAGTGTACTTGATAAATTTGGATACTTTTTTGAAGTTGGAAATGGAAATTTTAGTTTATTTAAAAATTCTAGTCTTGTTGGTTCTGGAATATTAATTGATGGACTTTATAAACTTCATCTTAAACAAAATGCTGAAATCCAACTCACCCTGCATGGAAAAGAAAATAAAAGAAAGTCATCCAATAATGATTCTTACTTCTTGTGGCATAAAAAACTGGGTCATATATCCAGTGAAAGAATCAAAAGGTTAGTGAAAGATGGTGTCCTACCGGATCTAGACTTCGCTAACATTACAGCATGTGTTGATTGTATTAAAGGAAAAACAACAAAAAACACAAAGAAAGGAGCCACAAGAAGTACACAACTTCTTGAAATAATACATACAGATATTTGTGGACCTTTTGATGTTCCAACTTTTGGTGGAGAGAAATATTTCATCACTTTTATCAATGATTTTTCACGTTATTGCTTTCTTTATCTGTTGCATGAAAAATCTCAATCAGTGGACGCTGTACAAGTGTTCATTACTGAAGTCGAAAGGCAATTAGAAAGAAAAGTGAAAATCATTAGGTCAGATAGGGGTGGTGAATTCTATGGAAGGTATGATGAAACGAGACAACATCCTGGACCTTTTGCTAGACTTCTTCAAAAACTTGGAATTGTTGCACAATACACAACGCCTGGATCTCCATGGCAGAATGGTGTAGCTGAAAGGCGAAATCGTACATACATGAAAATGGTTAGATCCATGATGAGTCATGCAAATTTACCTATATCATTATGGATGGATGCATTACGAACAGCTGTCTACATCTTAAATAGAGTTCCAAGTAAGGTCGTTCCAAAGACTCCTTTTGAACTTTGGAAAGGATGGAAACCTAGTTTAAGACATCTCCAAATTTGGGGTTGCCCAACTGAAGCTAGCTTGTACAATCCAAATGAAAAGAAATTGGATTTTAAGACAGTCAGTGGTTACTTTATAAGTTACCCAGAAAAATCTAAAGGATATAGATTTTATTGTCCTAACCATAGTACAAGAATTGTTGAAACTGGAAATGCCAAATTCTATGAGAATGGTGAAATCAGTGGGAGTACAAAACAACAAGAAGTGGTCATTAATGAAATAAGGGTACCCATTATCTTACCCTCTATTTCGAAAGATATTGGGAATCATCCCATTGTTGAACATGTTCACAATGAGGAAAACCCAATAAATGATCAACAACTCCATAATGAAATTATCACCAATCATAATGTTGATGAAGTACCACAGGAACTAACATTAAGAAGATCTCAAAGACAAAGAAGATCAGCTATTCTTGATGATTACATGCTTTATCTAATAGAATCTGAAGGAACTACGGACCCAATTTCTTATTCACAAGCCATTAAGGATGTTAATTCTATTAAATGGATTGATGCCATGAAAGATGAACTAAAATCTATGGATAATAATCAAGTTTGGGAAATCGTTCAATTACCGCAAGGACATAAAGCAGTCGGTTGTAAGTGGGTTTTCAAGACCAAACGTGACTGCAATGGTAAAATTAAACGATATAAAGCTGGACTTGTTTTCAAAGGTTTTAATCAGAAAGAAGGCATTGACTATAATGAAACTTTTGCTCCTGTTTCCAGGAAAGATTCTCTTAGAATTATCATGGCATTAGTAGCTCATTACGATCTCGAGTTACATCAAATGGATGTGAAAACAGCCTTTCTAAATGGAGACTTGGAAGAAGAAGTCTACATGCGTCAACCTGAAGGCTTCATAATTGAAGGACAGGAAGACATGGTCTGCAAACTTAAGAAATCAATATATGGACTGAAACAAGCTTCTAGACAATAGTATCTAAAGTTTCATGAAATCGGTACCGCTTTCGATTTCACAGAAAACATAGTTAACCCTTGTATATACCTCAAGTTCAGTGGAAGCAAGTTCATATTTTTGATTCTGTATGTTGATGACATATTATTAGCTAGCAGTGACCTTGGTTTATTACGTGAAACTAAGGATTATCTCTCAACGAACTTTGAAATGAAAGATATGCGTGAGGCATCCTATGTGATAGGAATAGAAATATTCCGTGATAGATCACAAGGAATTCTGGGATTGTCTCAAAAGGCATATATTGACAAAATTCTTGAGAGATTTGGCATGACGAATTGTTCCTCTAGTCCTGTCCCACTGCAGAAAGGAGACAAACTTGTTCTTGAGCAGTGCCCAAAGACTCCTATGGAACGAGAAGAAATGACCAAATATCCTTATGCATCTCTTGTAGGGAGTTTGATGTATTCACAGGTCTGTACAAGACCTGATATCAGTCATGCCGTTGGTATGCTGGGTAGATTTCAAAGTAACCCAGGAATCGTTCATTGGAAAGCTGCAAAGAAGGTACTAAGATACCTAAAGGGAACAAGGAATTACATGCTCACCTATAGAAAATCAAGTTACCTACAGGTAACTGGTTATTCTGATTCAGACCTTGCTGGATGTCCTGACACTAGGATCTGCACTCTTGGCTATGTGTACCTCTTATGTGGAGGTGCAATATCATGGAGAAGCCAGAAATCTGAGATGCTTTTCGGATCCACCATGATGGCTGAATACGTAGCATGTTATGAGGCTTCAATTCAGGGAACATGGCTGCGTAATTTTGTCTCACAATTTGGCACTTTAAGTTTTATCTCTAAGCCACTAATTGTTTACTGCGAAAATGAAGCTGCAACCTTTTTCTCCAAGCATGATAGGATAACCAAAGGTTCCAAACACATGGACCTTAAATACCTACTACTGAAGCAAGATGTTAAACTAAAGAAAATTATTGTTGAATCAATAAGTACAGACTTACAAGTGGCAGACATATTCACGAAAGGACTACCTCCAAAGACCTTTCAGAGACATACTGATAGCATGGGTCTTGCAGATAGTTCCTAATTATCTTCTTATTATGCCATTTATTTTGTACTTATCTAGACATAAAAATTATTGAGCTCTTAACAATTTGGACATCTTTTATTTCTGTTTTATAATGTGTACACATTTATATTTAGATAAATGATAACAGAAATAGTCTTTTGCTTCAAGACATTATGTGACCATTAAGTTATGCTCATCTACGGTCTAGCTATGAAAGCTGTCAATGTCATAGTACATGGAAGTAAGCATGTTGCAAAATAACGTGTACACGTCATGACTTCCATTGACCACTAGATTAGCCAAGACACTTATGATAACCGACTAAAGAAAAATTTAGCATATCATGCGCGCCTTATGACCTTAATACCAAAACATTAATAGATTTTACTATTGACCAAGTGGGAGACTGTAAGGAAATTTGATCGTTTTGTAAGGAAATTTATGTGGTACATTAATGGATTGTTTCCTTCCTCATTATGTGGTACATTAATGGACCGTTTCTTTTCTCAAACGTTTCCTTCCTCATTATGTGGTCAATAGAATCTAAAAGGTTTTTCCTATTAATATGCTAAATAAATAAAATAGTTATAATCTAGAGCGTTAATTTCTCTTATCTTGATTTTAATGGACGATCAAGATTAAGTCTACAAATCTGGAAATTTCGTCCTCTCTCTACCTATAAATATTAACCTTTGCCCATCACAAAGGATATACAGAAAACACATAAAGAAACATATAGGAAAAAAGAGAGAAACCATTTTCTTTCTCAATTGAAACAGCATTCGACAACATCCATTGCTGATTCGTATACAATATGTCTGGAGGTATGTTTTATTAATTCTTTACATATGTGATAATCATGTAATTCTAGATCTTAGGGTTTATGTTAATCACAAGATATAGATTACAACTTTAAAAATATAGATCCGTAACATTACTCTTTACCCAGTAGATAACCTAATGCAACCCCAGAGTTTGGAAATAGCTTCAAACAATTTGCTTGTCAAAGAACTAGGACAACCTCCAAAAACGACATAACCAAACAATGTAAATACAATAACCTATGGTGAAGCATCTAAAAGTAAGAGAAAGTGCTGCAATTCCATATTTCCACCTCCCAAAAAATAACCATGTCAAAAATAAATGAAAAAAATCCAATTGAAGGTCCATTGCATTAATAGTATTCTTTCTCCAGCACTGTAAAAATATTTGTAGTGGAAACAATGCTATTAATGAGAAATATAGTGGAATGAACCACATGTTAAGTTCTTTTGTTCCATTCACAAGTTCTGAAGGTTAGTCGGGGATTATAAGTAGAGGACTCACAAACAAGTAAACTGAAAGAGCTAAAATTGGACAAATGAAAGAAAATTCCATGATTTTTGCATGTAAACTTATAGCATATATGGTACTTCTTTGCACTATAAGCCTGCCAAAATAGTGTTTCAATTCACTTGCCATTCCAAGTTGACAAAAATCGTTAACACAATTAAAAAATTGTATATATGTTATAAACACAAATTTACTTGTCGTTTCAATTCACTTGCCATTATTTTTGTCAGTCGTTATGCATGTAGGCCTAATATATTCATTATGTTTGCTATTTTCTCTTTTGTTCCCTCTCTTGCATTGCTTCCTTATCCATAATCTAATTAGTCAATATACCAGCAAAACAAATATCAAGCAATGAGTGTAAAAGTCTTTAGGAAATAGGAAGTACGATAACATGCTCTAGAAGTTTAATAGATGCTGATACACTGTGTGGGACATCGCCAATACTTGCACTCAACAAATGATCTATTATTTTAATACTGCTATTATTTTTAACATATATTAAGCATGAAACAAACCTGGTCACTTCTGATATCTTTCAATGGATAATTTTTTTATCGATTGGTTATTGATATCTTTCTTCTGCACTACAATGAATTTCGTTGGAAGCTGCAAAGAAAATGAGAAATGCAATGAATATAACATCACGATCAAAAATCTAAGAAATGTAAATTAGAATTTGATAAATGAAAACTTTCTTTTTAATGTACATGCTTTATGAACAAATGTTTATTGTGTAACTTGTGTTGTAAGGCTATAAAATTGCCCTTTAATTCTTTTAAACCCTATTTTATTATATTCCAATATGATCTCTTTTGTTCACTTTTCGTACTTTTTAATACACATTAAGCTTAATATACCCACCCAGCAAATCTCTCTTAAGACAAAAAACTGAAGAAAATTTCAAAGAAGTATCAACTTCTAACAAAACATCATGCACAACTAAAATGAGAAAGCAAGTCACATCAATCACAATGGTCACGCTTTGCTGCAGTATGCACAAGCATGGTTTCATATTTGACAGCTCATAAATTAAGGTATTTTGCCAAACTATAGAGCAAGATTTTACCCTTAAGACTATTATCTAATCTCAAAATAGTTTTATATCAGAAGTAATTTCATACAACACTGAAAGCACACATGTTCTTCTATAGTGCAAATGCAAACATTGGCAAATCGTGTGACGACCCGACTTCCTGACTCCAGAAAGACTTGCCATCAATAAGAAAGGAAGGGGTAGAAATAGAAAAGAATAGAAAGAAAGAATAACAACATCAGAATCTCACAGCGGAATGGAATAAAATATAATACATCAACATAACTATTACATAGTTATATATACATCAGAGCTATACAATATCATACAACATGACTGTCATATACAACTGTCAGAACATACACCTCAAATACATCATATACTAACTAACATAGCGGAACAATATAGATAGATACATACGTCTGGTCTTCTGCTCCAACTCCTCCAGAAAATTCTATACTTCGAATACCTATCACTTGACTACTCATAAAAATTTGAGTACCCAAAAGTTTATGAAAAACAAATATAAACTCCGGGTCAGACATGGGTCTGGTATGAGTAAACAGGTTAAAGCTGTTTAACTTTGAAAATCATTTAAAATAAAGGTATCACGTAAGACTTCCCACACATAAACACGGGTAAGTTTTTACCTTACGCTAACCAAAACATTTTATAGGAAGTTCAGTAATATTATAATAGTGTCTAGGTTTTTCAAGTAAAATACAAAAATAGCTGAAATGCTTACATCTCACATTCTAACGTAGTTTGGGCACAATCAAAACGTACGGCGCTTATTGGAAATTGGATCCCATACAATGGCAGGGCTACTGGGGTACCGCCCGTCACAGTACGTGGCCTAGATCATAGTACCGAGGAGCCACCCTAACTCCCCTGCAACACAAGGCCGGAACCATTCCTTACTGAACAGTCCCGAACAAGATAACCCCGTAGTTGGTGTACATCCAACAGCCCACACAGCCGAATAAAAAGGGACATCTAGACAGGGGTATACCTCGTCCTGCTTGGGCATGACCCACCTAACCTTGCTGCACATCCCATGTTTTAGCCATTCCCGGTTGATGAGGCTTGAGGCTGCGATTACCTTTAGAGAACACATCTCTTAGAATGCTCATCGTCCGCCTGACGATGTGCTGAAAGCATTCAATCCATACAAGTTCGTTCCGGGTTCGAACGAAACCGAAGGCATTCACTACATCAAAAAGACTTTATTACAACTGTAATTTTACAACTGTCTTGAAATGCCAGTTGTAATAAACGTTTTTTACAACTCCTTTTTTCAGAAAGTTGTAATAAACTTATTTTCAACAACTCTTTTATTTGGCCAGTTGTAATAGATGTCTATTACAACCTTCCTTTTTTGCCAACTGTAATATATGCCTATTTTTAATAACTTTTTTATTTTGCAAGTTGTAATGGATGCCTATTACAACTTTGTCCGTTTGCCAGTTGTAATAGATGTCTACTTTTAATAACACTTCTTTTTTACCAGTTGTAATAAATGCATGATACAACGTTTTTCCTTTGCATGTTGTAATAATTAATTAATAATTATAAATAAATAATAATACCTAATAATTAATAATCATATAATTAATAAAAAATTGGTAATAATTGATAATTACTATTAAATAATAGTAATTAATAATTAATTTGAAAATATGAAATAATTAATATTAATAATCACTAATTAATAATTAATGAATAACAAATAATAATTATCATTAAATAATTAATAAATATAAATTAATTTTAATAACAAATAACTAATATTAATAATTAATAATTAAGACGTAATAACTAAAATTAATATTAAGAAATAAAAATTAAGAAATAATATTTAATATTTAGTAATTAACTTTTGATAATTAATAACTAATAATTGTGATTTTTTCTAAAAGTTGTATAAACTTATTTTCAACGGCTCTTTTTTACTAGTTGTAATGTTGCCTAACTAATATTAATTAATTAATATTTAATAATAAAATATTAATAATATTAATATTTAAGAATATTTAATAATAACCTTACAAATTGATACTAATTAATATTAACAATTAATAGTTAGTATTAAATAAATAATACTTAATAATAATTGTTAATTAATAATTATTAATTAGTAATTAGTTTTGATAAATTAATAATTGGTAACATATACATAATAAGTAAAAAAAAATTTAATAATAAATAATAATTACTATTAAATAGTAATAATGAATAATTGTCTGAAATATGAAATAATTACCATTAATAATTAATATTATTAATAATTTCAATAATTAATAATTAATATAGTAATTAATAATTAATATAGTAATCAATAAATAATAAATAATAAATAAATAAGTTTAATTAATAATTAATAATCAAATTCATAATTGATAATTAAATTTTTTTAATAATTAATAATTACTCTTACATAATAAATTTTAAATAATTAATAACTAACAATTTATCATGATTATTAAATAATTAATATGATAATCAATAATCAATAATTAATAATTAATATTTATTATTTAATAATTATTATTAAATAATTAAGAAATAATAAGTGATAATTAAGATGAATTTTTAATATTTAATAACTATTAAATAATTACTTATAATAATTAAGCATTATTTAATAATAATTAATAATAGTTATTTAATAATTAACAATTATTATTAAGTAATTATAAAGTATTAATAATTATAAAGTATTATTCCCACATTATTTTTTAGTAGACCCTATTCACCCTACCCTAGGGTGAAAAACGATCCTACATTTATTATTTAGTATTTTGGTACTTAATATTTGATAACTGTACTTGATAATTATATTTAGCAATTGAAATTTTAAAATTCGAAAGATATAAACATTACGCTGAAAATTATTACTTCCATATGCATTTAAAGGTTTTTTTATATAATATCTTCTTTAACATATACATGTTCTTTTTCCCTCCAATCTGAAAATTTTGGCTCCACTAATGCAAATATTTTGGCTCTGATCCAAGTAATTTTGGTTCCAAACCAAAATTTCCCCCCCTACATGCCCTTATTTCCGCCTTCCTCCGAAAAACACTTATCCTTCACGCCTCCACATTCTCCGCACAATAGCCGTCCCTTTTCAAAAACCCTAATTCAACCTTTCTTCCCAATTGGCCATCGAATCGCTAATCTCCTCCTCTTTGTGATTCCCTCCGCTACTTCACACCTACCGCCCCTACCAAAAAAGATAATTTCCTAAACCCGCTTCGATCCCACGACATCGCATTACCCAAAACAAGGTCGGACCTTCCAATATGTGGCCAAAGCAGCTCCTCCTCGCCATGATTCCATTGCATCCCATGGCAACACCCAACTCCAACCAGGAAGCTCAAATCTTGGAAATTTAGTTTTCACTAACGCTGCTACTAACTTTCGAGTACTTAAAATGTTGCCCCAGCCTCTACTATCTCTCCTACATGAAGATCCAAGCCTGTAGAACCCAAAGATCCAATTTTTCCAATTTTGTATATTTTCTTTTATGAATTGTGGCCTAATTTAGTCTGGCATTAAAATAAAAGATGGGTACGAGTTAATTTCTAAAATTGGTGTGGAAATCCAGTGAATATAATAGCTGGAGCATTGTTTAGAAAGTAATTAAGTAAATTCACGAATTTTCTTTTCTTGTCTGGTGCATTATTTCTCTTGCTTCATGCTATATATATGAGATGTCATATTGTCTAGCTCAGATCTTTTCTCGTCTTCTTTACCGTTTAGGAGGAATCAATCAAATTTTTTAAAGATCAAGCCATCTATTTGCATTTTATAAAACCCAAATTAGTGGATTCTGATCACTTCAAATCCCACGCATACGAGAAAGACGTGGAATCTGAATGAAATTCTGGAATGTAATGCAGGGGTTCGTAACCGTGCTCAAATGGGGGTTTTGGGATTTAATGGTGATAAGTTGGGTCAAGCTGGTACGTTGGGACAGAGCAATGTTGATAGGAGGTCGATTGAATCAAGTCAGGAGTATGTGAATGGTCCGATTCAGTCTATTTTGGAGCCAACTCTTCATCATAAGTTTTCTTTCGTTCATGCATTTTGTAATTTTTTTCTTCCGTTGTTGTTAGCTTGATTTTATGTTAGGAGACATGTACTTTGTTATGTAGAATTTGATCTGAATTTGTATTCATCCAATAGAAGACATGTACTTTGCTGAAAGGCATTTCTTACATGTATCACAGTTACAGTAGTTGGAAATCTTGTTTGAAATATTAAGAACTAGTACTGATAATGTTTCTGAATTCAGTTTGAATAACCATGTATTTTAACTTCTATGCGCCAATGAGAACACATGCCGATCCAGTTTGATTTCTACTTCTTTAAGAAAATACATTTTTTTATTTATTTAAAATTTTGTTTATAGGGTTGCAAGTGACGTATTAACAATGAAAATGAAAGGGAATCAAAGTACTTAAGAAACCTCAGTTGGTTTGTTGGTAGTGTTAAACTATAAGACGATAAGTTAATGAATAGTGTCGTTGTGTTCTATTTTATGCCTTTTTTTGAAGTAAAAGATTAGCTATGATTCATTTGAATGCCATTATAGCTTAAGTAGTTGAAAAAGATTCATGAGCAATCCAAAATTGATTATATTCTCCTATATGTCCACTTAGTTCCCAGATTCTAATTGCACATCCAAACTCTTATAAGCTTCCAATGCTATAAAGAAATGGTTAACTAGTAATCAATTAATCATTTTAATTTGATGTAAATTAAGCAATCAACATAAGTCTTATTCTATAGTTGTACATCCAAACATTAAAATAATATGGTTTGCAGAGATTATACTAACTTTAGTTACTTTGTGGTAGGTTGTATGAAACCTGGTGGAGCAAACACTAAATGGATAGAAACACTAAATGGATGCATATAAACACTAAATGGATGCATCAACTCGAATATCCAAGTAATTCCTCTTCGCTAAAAGATATTAGCTACTTTATTTCCATATAACCTATAACATAATAAATAATTAAATATCCATGCAGGCTCCTGAATCCATAAAGAACAATCTCAATGATGTATGCATCAACTTAAGTGCAGAATGTTCTAAAGTTCTTAGAGAATCGATAAGCTCAATAATTTCTATGCAGAGATCGAGCATACTAGTTATCTACGTAGAAGAAATCAACAATGCTGCTCTGGTTAGTGGGAGTCGAAGTTTGTGGATATGGCAGAGCAGGCAAGAAGGGCAGGGGAACTGTTATGTGCTGGTGAATGTTGATAGTTTGTTGATATGGCAGTGGTGGGCTGGTGATGTAGCAGTTACCTTTGGTTGAGGAAATGATGATGGCAGGTAAGATGATATGTAGATGTGCAGGTGGTTGTGTAGTGAATGTTAGGTGCTGCTATGATGGACAGAGAGGGGTTGCAGGCAGTGATGTTGAGAAGTTTGGTGGAAGTGAAGTAGAGGCAACTGTTTGCCGAAGGGGATGATGACTGATATGGTGGTGTTTGAAGGTGATAAGATACAGTTTGATGAATATGTTGTAGTATGGTTGTGGTGAACTGTTTGAAATGGTTGTGAAGTAATTGCAGGAAGGGTTGTGGGGTAATGTGCTAATGAGAAAGGAGTTGTGAATTTGTGTTGAAGGCAAATAAAGGAGGATGTTAGAAGTTGCAGTAGTTTGTATCTTGGCAGAAGTTGGTGTGTTGATGTAGCAATGTAGTTGTGACAGTGAAAAACTTGTTGAGACAGAAGTATGCACTGGTGTGTGCAATGGTATGCAAGGGGCAGAGGCAGTTCAATGGTTGTGGCAGGGTATGTGATGGTTGACAGTTTGGTTTGTGTGCTGCGCAATAGAAAGAATTGTCGATGGCAGTATATTGGTTGTGGTGATGGCGAAGTTGGGATGTTTGCAACGAATGTTTGACAGTTGATGTTTAAGCTTGAATTCACAAATGGTGTAAAATTATGAATTTAGTTATGTTTTGTAATAAAATTATGAATTCAAAAATGGTGTAAAATTGAATTATTTTAGCTTTTATTAAATGTGACGAATGTTACAATCTATAACTGCCATCAACTGTTGTAAAAAGATTAATTGCAACTGTGAATAACAGTTGTAGTAGATAACTACAACAGTTATCCAGCAGTTGTCATACCTGCTACAGCACGAAATGTTACATATCTACAAGAGTTACCAACAGTTGTAAAATGGTTATTTGCAAGGGTAAGAAACAGTTGTAATATACAATATCACAACGGTTATATGCAACTAAAGAACACAGTTGTAAAAAATTGATAGTCTTTTACAACTTCTTAAAATACGACTGTTGTTCCACCGTTGTAATATATCTTTTACAACTGTGTTCCACCGTTGTAATATGCCTCTTTTGTTGTAGTGATTATCTCGTTACACTCGTTTTGGAATCACCCTCAGAGTTAACGACGATAACCCTTGCATTCTGAAAACACCATCTCGATCTTCACTTGAGATTACACGACCAAACGTTTAATTTGGATCGATGTGGTTTTCGGAATATCAATTGATACCCGATCCCGGTCTCATCGAAATCCAAACGCCATTTTAAAGTCTAAGTTGTCTAATTAACTTAACAGTTTAAATTTAACAATTGAATTCATATAGCAATTTAACACAGATAAATAACATCAGATAAATCATATAGAAATTTAACACAGATAATTCATATACAATCATCACAGATATATCCAGAATATCACAGAACATCACAGGATATAAATAACGTCAGAGGCAATCAATATAATCATCGATTCATATCAACAAGTTTGATTTGTTTAAACTTAATTGCATATTTAAGAGTAAACTATATTTTATTCTTGCTTAATTAATTATTAATTAATTAACTTATTTCAATTCATTAATTACCTATTAATTATTCACTTAATTAAGTAATTAGTAATCAATAACCTTAATTATTGATTATAAAACGCAGTTACACAATTAATTATTACTAATTGTTTAATTAATCATTAATTATTAATTACTTAATCGTTCAATTATTAATTATTTATTTAATCAGATATCTATGATTTGTTAATTAACTAACTTCAAATGATTGATTAAATTCTTGATTACAAATGGTTTACACAAGATTATTATTAAAATCGTTAATTATTAATTTGATTAAATTTGAAATTACTTATTAAATTACAATTATCAAATTTTATTACATGCATAATTAACTTTTACTTAAATATATTACTCAACTTGTTTAAAGTTCATTTGGGCTTAAACAATTTTGTCAACACCTAATAACATAATTTACACTAACTTATTTAACTTTAACTTGACATTAAAATAGGCAAACATCTGGAATCTTAAAACCCGAAGTAAACAACGTGACTCACTCGGGTCGAACTCGATAATATCCAGAAACTCTCTCGCGTCACTCCCTACCTCTCTTTCTTCTTCCTCTGTTTCTTTTTTTATTATAAAAGCTTAAGTTTTTATAAACTGTTAAAACTTATAAACACACGCGCGTATTCAAACTCGACTCAGAAATGACCCGAAGCAAAGAACGATCAAACTCGAGATTTTCTCGAGTCAACCCTGACGCGAACTTCTCCGCCGCCGTGCACGTGCACGGCGGTCCACCACCGCGCCATCGCCACACAACACCACCAACAAACCTCTCGCCATCCCCTCACTCGAATACGAAGCCCAGCTCAACCCAAAACTCACGGAATCAAAATTCGACTAAAAAGTTGAACAGGAACTTGAACACAGTAGACAAATTCACCTCGTCTACACGATCGCGATCACCTGAGACGTCAAGACTTCGGCCGGGGCTTGCCGACATCACCTCCTAACTCCTCCCAAAGCTTCACATCAGTCGGTTGCGCCATGTCGACTCAAGCATCAATGAACAGAGCACAAAACAATGAACCCGAAAACCCTATTTCCAATCAATCCTCAAAAATCTTGCATTCATAATTTTTTTTTAACATTTTTCTGTTAATCTCCCATCAATATACTAGCTTCATGTAAAATTTCATCAAAAATTATTGTATGAATTATCTGAAATTCATGAAATAGCACATATGGTTTACTGATGGACTGCTCTAAACACAGTTAACTAAAAATTATAATTCTAGTCTTAAAAATCATACTACTGAATGTTGTTTCAAGATATGAATTCGAATTTAAAATTTATGCTATTCGAAATTTTGATTATTATTTACTTTTTACTGTAAGTTGAAGTTTCAGTGTTTAAAATTTACAGTTATCTAAAAAAACAACAACTTCAAACCTTAATCTGAAGCTTTAACAAATTTTATTTAGTTAAATTACTAATTACAGGATATGATTTCATATAAAAGTATGAAATATTCTTTAATTTCTTTGACTCAACAGAAATCTTGAAACCAGAAAGAACAACTATAAGAACATACAGTATTTTGCAAGCAATCCAGAACTTTTAACATACACATAACAAAATCTTCATAAACTACAAAATAAGAGTTAGATTAGAAATATTTTACTCACCAAAAACTGTTGGAACTTGAAACAGAGGCTAGTTGTTGATGGATAAAGAAGACTGCAGTTTGCAAATTTGAATTCCAGTAAACTTCTTTTGCTTTTTGAATTTTATTTGAACTAGAAATATGAAGTTTTGTTTATTTTCTTTTGCTTCTTCTCAGGTTTGTTTTCATAAGTTAATGACTGAACTCAATGAAATAAGAAATGGTGAATACATATATATAACTTTCAACAAGGGTGTCTTCTTGAATAAGCTTTAACATAATATTATATTTGCTTTATTTTTATTTGTACTAAGACCTGAAATGAAAGGCATATTTCGGCTGAAAGATATTTTTTTCCAGACATAAATGTGTGCTAATTAAATGCCTATGTCTTTACTTATGTTTACACATAATTAAATGCTTGGTGACACAAGGAGTTATACAAAGATGTTTGCAGATTGGGTTTGTACTAATGTGTTTTGCTGGCACTTATAATTGAGTTTCTCTATACAAAGAATTTGCAGATTTTTAGTTTGTACAAAGATGTAATCATAAAGGTTTATACTTATTATGTTTTACTGATAAACTTTGTTTTGTCTTATTTTAGATGTAAATATTTATTTTCATATGCATATACAGTTTACTTGCAGATTTTGGTCTGTACAAAAATGCTTTATTGATGTGTATTCTTGCTCTCTTATGTTAACATAGAAATAAAAATGTTTGTTGACAAACTTATTTTATTTTGTCCATACTTGTGTTAACATTTCTATTTATATCTTATTCATATTATAGTTTTGTACTTATGTTGTGTATACTAATGTTTATAACTATATTTTATGTTATACCTATATTAAATATTTATAAGCTTATTTTATTTTAATTATAAAAATTATTGTTAGAAACATTTCTTGGTCTTATTTTTATTCAAAGTTTAATCTTTCCAATATTTGATTTGTAATGTATTTGCACTAATGTATTTTATATTTAATATGAAAAGAATTGTATTATTATACTCATCATTATTAACTACATTTATACTTTTGATATTAAATGTCATTAATATATAATTTTTAATTTAATTGAATAAAACAGATTTATTTCTGAATATTGTTGAAAGAGTCTATTTTACATTTTGAAATTATAAATTCTTTTATAACCCATATACAACTAATAATATCCAAATTCTTATTTATTTATAAATGAAAATCTTATATTTTATTTAAATTTGATCAAAAACTTATTATAATAATAGGGTCAGAATTACGGGATGTCACATTCCTTTCCCCTTAAAAGAATTTCGTCCTCGAAATTTAAACAATAGTTAATTCAAAAGCTTAATTATTAACAATCCAAACATACACATTACCCATACAAAACAAACAATCGAACAGTCAATTCTAACAACATTACTAGCTATCCGCACATAAATCTGGATAAGCTTTCTTAAAACTATCAAGAGTTTCCCAGGTACAATCTCTGAGATCCTCACTCCATTGCACCTTGACAAGTTTCACCACTTTGTTCCTGCGTTGCTTCTCGTCTTGATCTACAATCTGAATAGGATTTCTACCAGAGTCAGGTTGGGTTCTACTTCTAAATCTTCCTGAACAACTGGTTCTACCACCAATGAGGGGTCATGAATAAATTTCCTTAAATGAGACACATGAAATACATTGTGAATCCCAGACATTCGTTCTGGCAATTCAATCCTGTAGGCTACAGTTCCAATTCTTTCCAATACTCGGAATGGACCAATATATCTCGGAGCAAGTTTTCCCGTTTTTCCGAATCTTATAGCACCTTTGATTGCGGAAACTTTAATAAAAACTAAATCTCCGATCTCAAATTCCAATGGTCTTCGTCTCTTATCTGCATATTTCTTCTGACGATCTTGAGCAACTTTCATCCTTTTCTTGATAAGCTCAACCTTCGCAGAAGCTTCACGAATTAGATCGGGTCCAAGCATAAGTCGATCATTTGATTCAATCCAACAAGATGGGGATCTACATGGTCTTCCATACAGAGCTTCATAAGGAGCTATCTTAATACTCGCTTGGTAACTATTATTATAAGAAAATTCCACTAAATGAAGATGGTCTTCTCATGATCCACCAAAGTCCAATACACAAGCTCGAAGCATATCTTCCAGAATTCGATTAAGCCTTTCCGTTTGTCCGTCCGTCTGAGGATGATAGGTTGTACTTAATCTCAAACTAGTTCCCATTGCTGATTGCAAAGCTTCCCAAAATTTACTAGTGAAAATAGGATCACGGTCACTTACTATGCTGATAGGAACACCATGCAATCTGAATATCTCCTTCAGGAAAATTTCTTCCAAGGAAACTACAGTACGGGTCGCCTTAACCGGAATAAAATGGGCACTTTTTGTTAAACGAACCATAATAACCCATATTCGTTCATTTCCTTTCCTGGTTTTAGACAAACCGTCTATAAAATCCATCGAGATCATTTCCCATTTCCAATCTGGAATTTCCAAAGGTTCCAATAGTCCAGCAGACTTTTGTTGATCTCCCTTCACTTGCTGGCAGATGGCACAACTATTTACAAAAGCAGCTACATCCTACTTCAAATTCGGCCACCAGAAAACTCTTCGCATATCTTTATACATCTTCGAAATTCCCGGGTGAATATTCAATTTGGAGCAATGACACTCAGCTAAGACTTCTTGTCTCAGTCCATCAATATTAGGCACACACAAACGACCATTAATCCTTAGAACACCTTGATCGTCTATCTTGAAATCCGAATATCGACCGTCCATAGTTCCAAGAATTATTTCCTCAAAATATTTATCCTCCATTTGCTTACTAATGATCTTTTCTTGGAGAGATGGAACGACTTCCAAAAGAGATAAGACCGCATTTCCACTAAGAGCATCAGCCACGACATTTGCTTTCCCCGGAGTATACAAAATATCCAGATCATAAGATGCCAAAAATTCGACCCATCTCCGTTGTCTCAAATTAAGATCTTTTTGAGAGAAAATATACTTCAACGGTTTGTGATCCGTGAATAACTCAAACTTTTCTCCCAAAAGATAATGTCTCCAGATCTTCAAAGCAAAAACAATAGCTAACAGTTCTAAATCATGCGTAGCATAGTTCTTCTCATGAGACTTCAATTGCCGACTAGCATACGCAATCACTCTGCCATTCTGCATCAATACTGTACCCAATCCAATTAAACATGCATCCGTATATACTTCAAATTTGCTCTTCCCATCCGGAATAGCAAGTACTGGTGCACTGGTTAGCCTTGTCTTCAATTCCTGAAAAGCTTCTTCACACCGAGGTGTCCATTTGAATTTGGTTCCTTTCCTAGTCAGCTTGGTCAGATGCGAAGAAATTTTGGAATAATCCTTAATAAATTTTCTGTAGTAGTCAGCCAAACCCAGAAAACTGCGAACTTCCGTCGGTGTCTCCGGCTGTTTCCATTTCAAAATAGTTTCAACTTTCGCCGGGTCTACAGGAATGCCTTCACCAGAAACAATGTGCCCTAAAAATCTAACTTCTGATTTCCAGAAATGGCACTTTGAAAATTTTTCCTTCAACACATGCTTCCTCAGAGTCTCCAATACAATTCTTAAATGTTGCCTGTGCTCTTCTTCCGATTTGGAGTAAACCAAGATATCATCAATGAATACCAGCACAAACTTATTCAACACATCTCTAAAGACTCGGTTCATGAGGTCAACAAAATAGGCTGGAGCGTTGGTTAACCTGAAAGGCATAACCAACCACTCATAAAAACAATTCGGTCCCCTAAATGCAGTTAAGGGAATACTATCTTCAGCTACTCTCAATTGATGGAATCCTGAAGCTAAATCTAGTTGAGAAAAGATAGAAGCCTCATGCAACTGGTCAAAAAGATCATCAATGCGAGGAAAAGGATATTTATTTCGAATGGTCACTTTGTTCAATTCTCTATAATCAACACAGAACCTTAGCGAACCATCCGATTTGGTGACAAACACAGCAGCAGAGCCCCAACAAGAAAAACTGGGTCTAATCAAACCCTTCTCCAAAAGATCTTGCGTCTACTTAATTAACTCTTCTCTCTCTCTAGGAGGCATTCTCCTACTAGGCTGAATCACCGGCACAGCTCCTGGAGTCAAATCAATACGGAACTCAATCTCTCGGTGTGGTGGTAGACACTTGACTTCTTCAAAAATATCAGGAAAATCTTGAACCACTTCGATTTCCTCACTTTCTCTTGAGAAGTCTCAACTCCTTGCAAAAGATTACACAAATGAATTCCAGAATTGTCGCACAACACTCTGGCAATTCTACCCAAATAAGTTTGTTCTCCCTTCACAATCCAGAACAGCCATTTACTGTTCAGGTCAATCCATCGAAGAAATGAATCCACTCTGCTACTTCTGAAATCACCTCAAGAAAACTGCTAATCAACAAACCTTCTCAACAGCACACAGAACACTTCCAACTATAGGGCTAATCCTCAATGTCCAAAGACTTCTATTCAAAGCTCTTCGAGAAACTCGGGCCTCAATCAAACAAAAATACCCTACTGAACTTGGTCACAATTCCGAAACGGACATACTTCCTTAACTTGTTCCAAAGAAACATCTTCGGAGACATCCAAACTCACTGTGTCTCATCACACAGCTACAACACCTTGAGATATCAAGATATCATGACTTGGTCATGTCCATCCGATAGATCCAAACACAAGCTTATCCAAAATCACATTCCAACAATGAAATCCTCACATCATCCAAAGCTCACTCGAGACGGTAATAGGTCTACAATCTCGACAGATACACTCCAACTACAAATATTCAAAACTCCAATCATCGGTAGTTGTGTTTCACACACCACTACCCTATCTACCTTATAACTTATATTGGAATACCCGAACAGGTAACCTAATAAATAGGTAGAAAGAAATAATATATATATATATATATATATCAAAATTACAAATATGCTCTCTCAAGAAAGAAACCACTCAAGAGCCTAGGTATTTACTCAACCTAGCGCTCTGATACCAGCTGTGACGACCCGACTTCCTGACTCTAGAAAGACGTGCCATCAATAAGAAAGGAAGGGGTAGAAATAAAAAAGAATAGAAAGAAAGAATAACAACATCAGAATCTCACAGCGGAATGGAATAAAATATAATACATCAACATAACTATTACATAGTTATATATACATCAGAGCTATACAATATCATACAACATGACTGTTATATACAACTGTCAGAACATACACCTCAAATACATCATATACTAACTAACACAGTGGAACAATATAGATAGATACATATGTCTGGTCTTCTGCTCCAACTCCTTCAGAAAATTCTATACTCCGAATACCTATCACTTGGCTACTCATAAAAATTTAAGTACCCAAGAGTTTATGAAAAACAAATATAAACTCCGGGTCAGACATGGGTCTGGTATGAGTAAACAGGTTAAAGCTGTTTAACTTTGAAAATCATTTAAAATAAAGGTATCACGTAAGATTTCCCACACATAAATACGGGTAAGTTTTTACCTTACGCTAACCAAAACATTTTACAGGAAGTTCAGTGATATTATAATAGTGTCTAGGGTTTTCAAGAAAAATACAGAAATAGCTGAAATGCTTACATCTCACATTCCAACGTAGTTGGGCACAATCAAAACGTACAGCGCTTATTGGAAATTGGATCCCATACAATGGCAGGGCGACTGGGGTACCGCCCGTCACAATATGTGGCCTCAATCACATTACCGAGGAGCCACCCTAACTCCCCTGCAACACAAGGCCGGAACCATTCCTTACTGAACAATCCCGAACAAGATAACCCCGCAGTTGGTGTACATCCAACCGCCCACACAGCCGAATAAAAAGGGACATCTAGATAGGGGTATACCTCGTCCTGCTTGGGCATGACCCACCTAACCTTGCTGCACATCCCCTGTTTTAGCCATTCCCGGTTGATGAGGCTTGAGGCTGCGATTACCTTTAGAGAACACATCTCTAAGAATGCTCATCGTCCGCCTGACGATGTGCTGAAAGCATTCAATCTATACAAGTTCGTTCCAGGTTCGAACGAAACCGAAGGCATTATCTCGTTACACTCGTTTTGGAATCACCCTCAGAGTTAACGACGATAACCCTTGCGTTCTGAAAACACCATCTCGATCTTCACTTGAGATTACACGACCCAACGTTTAATTTGGATCGATGTGGTTTTCGGAATATCAATTGATACCCGATCCCGGTCTCATCGAAATCCAAACGCCATTTTAAAGTCCAAGTTGTCTAATTAACTTAACAGTTTAAATTTAACAATTGAATTCATATAGCAATTTAACACAGATAAATAACATCAGATAAATCATATAGCAATTTAACACAGAAAAATCATATACAATCATCACAAATATATCCAGAATATCACAGAACATCACAGGATATAAATAACGTCAGAAGCAATCAATATAATCATCGATTCATATCAACAAGTTTGATTTGTTTAAACTTAATTGCATATTTAAGAGTAAACTATATTTTATTCTTGCTTAATTAATTATTAATTAATTAACTTATTTCAATTCATTAATTACTTATTAATTATTCACTTAATTAAGTAATTATTAATCAATAACCTTAATTATTGATTATAAAACTCAGTTACACAATTAATTATTACTAATTGTTTAATTAATCATTAATTATTAATTACTTAATCGTTCAATCATTAATTATTTATTTAATCAGTTATCTATGATTTGTTAATTAACTAACTTCAAATGATTGATTAAATTCTTGATTACAAATGGTTTACACAAGATTATTATTAAAATCGTTAATTATTAATTTGATTAAATTTGAAAGTACTTATTAAATTACAATTATCAAATTTTATTACATGCATAATTAACTTTGATTTAAATATATTACTCAACTTGTTTAAAGTTCATTTGGGCTTAAACAATTTTTTCAACACCTAATAACATAATTTACACTAACTTATTTAACTTTAACTTAACATTAAAATAGGCAAACATCTGGAATCTTAAAACCCGAAGTAAACAACGTGACTCACTCGGGTCAAACTTGATAATATCCAGAAACTCTCTCGCGTCACTCCCTACCTCTCTTTCTTCTTCCACTGTTTCTTTTTTTATTATAAAATCTTAAGTTTTTATAAACTGTTAAAACTTATAAACACTCGCGCGTATTCAAACTCGACTCAGAAACGACCCGAAGCAAAGAACGATTAAACTCGAGATTTTCTCGAGTCGACCCTGACGCGAACTTCTCCGCCGCCGTGCACGTGCACGGCGGTCCACCACCGCGCCATCGCCACACAACACCACCAACAAACTTCTCGCCATCCCCTCACTCGAATACGAAGCCCAGCTCAACCAAAAACTCACGGAATCAAAATTCGACTAAAAAGTTGAACAGGAACATGAACTCAGTAGACAAATTCACCTTGTCTACACGATCGCGATCACCTGAGACGTCAAGACTTCGGCCGTGGCTTGCCGACATCACCTCCTAACTCCTCCCAAAGCTTCACATCACTCGGTTGCTCCATGTCGACGCAAGCATTGAATGAACAGAGCACAAAACAATGAACCCGAAAACCCTATTTCCAATCAATCCTCAAAAATCTTGCATTCATAAATTTTTTTAACATTTTTCTGTTAATCTCCCATCAATATACTAGCTTCATGTAAAATTTCATCAAAAATTATTGTATGAATTATCTGAAATTCATGAAATTGCACATATGGTTTACTGATGAACTGCTCTAAACACAGTTAACTAAAAATTATAATTCTAGTCTTAAAAATCATACTACTGAATGTTGTTTCAAGATATGAATTCGAATTTAAACTTTATGCTATTCGAAATTTTTATTATTATTTACTTTTTACTGTAAGTTGAAGTTTCAGTATTTAAAATTTACAGTTATCTAAGAAAACAACTTCAAACCTTAATCTGAAGCTTTAACAAATTTTATTTAGTTAAATTACTAATTACGGGATATGATTTCATATAAAAGTATGAAATATTCTTTAATTTCTTTGACTCAACAGAAATCTTGAAACCAGAAAGAACAACTATAAGAACATACAGTATTTAGCAAGCAATCCAGAACTTTTAACATACACATAACAAAATCTTCATAAACCACAAAATAAGAGTTAGATTAGAAACAGTTTACTCACCAAAAACTGTTGGAACTTGAAATAGAGGCTAGTTGTTGATGGATAAAGAAGACTGTAGTTTGCAAATTTGAATTCCAGTAAACTTCTTTTGCTTTCTGAATTTTATTTGAACTAGAAATATGAAGTTTTGTTTATTTTCTTTTGCTTCTTCTCAGGTTTGTTTTCATAAGTTAACGACTGAACTCAATGAAATAAGAAATGATGAATACATATATATATATATATATATATATATATATATATAACTTTCAACAAGGGTGTCTTCTTGAATAAGATTTAACATAATATTATATTTGCTTTATTTTTATTTGTACTAAGACCTGAAATGAAAGGCATATTTCGGCTGAAAGATATTTTTTTCCAGACATAAATGTGTGCTAATTAAATACCTATGTCTTTACTTATGTTAACACATAATTAAATGCTTGGTGACACAAGGTGTTATACAAAGATGTTTGCAGATTGGGTTTGTACTAATGTTTTTTGCTGGCACTTATAATTGAGTTTCTCTGTACAAAGAATTTGCAGATTTTTAGTTTGTACAAAGATGTATTCATAAAGGTTTATACTTATTATGTTTTACTGATAAACTTTGTTTTGTCTTATTTTAGATGTAAATATTTATTTTCTTATGCATATATTGTTTACTTGCAGATTTTGGTCTGTACAAAAATGCTTTATTGATGTGTATTCTTGCTCTCTCACGTTAACATAGAAATAAAAATGTTTGCTGACAAACTTATTTTATTTTGTCTTCATACTTATGTTAACATTTCTATTTATATCTTATTCATATTATAGTTTTGTACTTATGTTTGTGTATACTATATATTTTATGTTATACCTATATTAAATATTTATAAGCTTATTTTATTTTAATTATAAAAATTGTTGTTAGAAACATTTCTTGGACTTATTTTTATTCAAAGTTTAATCTTTCCAATATTTGATTTGTAATGTATTTGCACTAATGTATTTTATATTTAATATGAAAAGAATTGTATTATTATACTCATCATTATTAACTACATTTATACTTTTGATATTAAATGTCATTAATATATAATTTTTAATTTAATTGAATAAAACAGATTTATTTCTGAATATTGTTGAAAGAGTCTATTTTACATTTTGAAATTATAAATTCTTTTATAACCCATATACAACTAATAATATCCAAATTCTTATTTATTTATAAATGAAAATATTATATTTTATTTAAATTTGATCAAAAACTTATTATAATAATAGGGTCAGAATTACGGGATGTCACAAATCGGCTATTTCCAAAATGGTTCATCGAATCCAGTAAGTAGATTACTAGGTAAACCTTTGTACGGAATTTAGAATCACAATTAATTTGTTGCATGTTAAACCAAATATATGAATTTAAGTTGTAACGACCTGCTATTTCGAACCGTTCAATTTGTTGGAATATAAACTTGATTTATTGGTTTCTAGAGAGTTCTTGTATTATGTTTAAAGGGGGGTGAGAGTTCTAGAATTATATTTTCTTTGTAATCAAGTAAAAGTATTTCTAGAATTATGTTTTCTTTGTAACCAAGTAAAAGTATTTCTAGAATTATGTTTTCTTTATAATCAAGCAAAAGTAATTCTAGAATGATCTATTAGGGACTATAAATAAAGGAGCTCTCCCCTCATTTGTAATCAAGCAATCTAGCAAAGGAAAAATAATATTAAGCATTATTTGTGAGAACAAGTTTTTTCTCTCAAGTCTCCAACCTTTTTTTTAAACATATATTTCAACAAAGTGGTATCAAAGTCAGGTTTAGGGATGACTTCCAACAATATGTTGCAACCTCAACTTCCTCGTTTGACGGGAAAGAATTACAATCAATGGAGCATTCAAATGAAGGTCTTGTATGGATATCAAGATCTTTGGGAGATTATTGAAAATGGATATGAAGAACCAAAGAATTAAGCAACACTTTCAACACAACAATTGAATACTTTGAAAGAGATTCGAAAGAAGGACAAGAAGGCTCTTTATTTTATCTATCAAGCGGTGGATGAAGCAATTTTTGAAAGGATCTCTTCGGCATCAACATCAAAGGAGGCATGGGACATCCTCAACAAGGCATACAAAGGTGAAGAAAAAGTAAAGATGATATGACTTCAAGCTCTAATAGGTGAGTTTGATTTACTCAAAATGAAAGAAAGTGAATCGATGGAGGAATTTTATAATACAACTATTTCTATTGCTAATCAACTTCAAATCAATGGTGAAGAAATTTCGGATAAAAGAATTATTGAAAAAATTCTTCGAAGCATGACAAGGAAATTTGAGCATGTTATTGTTGCTATTGAAGAATCAAAAGATTTGAATACTTTCTCTCTTCAAAAATTGTTGGGATCACTACAATCTCATGAGCTTCGCATCAAACAATTTGATTCCTCTCCTTCCGAGCAAGCTTTTCAAATTCGAGACACTAACCATGGTGAATTTAGAGGAAGGGGTGGAAGATCAGCCTGTGGTAGAGGACAAGGAAGAGGTCAAATTCAAAGTGAAAATTCAAGCCCATCTCAAGGAGGAAGAGGAAGAGGTCGTGGAGGATACAGTGGAAGAGGAAGAGGTAACTCTTATAATATTCAATGTCATTATTGTCATAAATACGGGCATATGAAAAAGGATTGTTTTAAAAGAATTAAAGATGAAAAAGATAATTCTAATTTTCTACATGAGAATTTGGAGACACAAGATGAAAGTATGCTTCTTGCTTGTAATGTTCAAGAAGCTTCTTTTGATGATATATGGTTATTGATAGTGGTTGTAGTAACCACATGACCCGAAATAAAAGTTGCTTTGTGAATTTTGATGAAAGTGTCCAACGAGAAGTCAAGACAGGTGATAACAAAAGGCTCATTGTCAAAGGCAGTGGCGATATTCCGATACGGACAAAGCAAGGTACAAATTATATTTCTAATGTTTATTATGTTCTCGATCTTAAACACAATTTTTTGAGTGTTGGGCAATTTTTAAAGAAGGGACATAATGTGAATTTCAAAAATGATTTATGTGAGATCAAAGACAAAACTAGTGTTCTTATTGCAAAACTGAAGATGACACCAACAAAAATGTTTCCGTTGAAAATTAAAAATGAAGTATTTCCATGTTTTGCTAATATTGTTAATGACAAGTCATGGCTTTGACATCTTCGTTATAATCACTTGAGTTTTAGCACTCTATCCAAGATTTGCAATGATCATATGATGAGAGGCATCCCAATATTAGCAAACAAGATCAAGTATGTGAAAGTTGTAAACGCACCGTCGATATCCATTTCCAAAAGAAAAGGCATGACGAGCAAAGAATCCTTTGGAGCTAGTGCATTCATATTTATGTGGACCTATGCGCACAAACTCTCTTGGAGGTAATCGGTATTTTCTAACTTTTATTGATGACTATAGCCGCAAGATGTGGATTTACTTTCTCAAAGAAAAATCTCAAGTATTTGAAGTATTCAAGAATTTTAAAGCACTTGTGGAGAAGCAAAGTGGTTTTTCTATAAAGACACTCCGATCTGATCGTGGCGGAGAATATATGGCAGAAGAATTCGGAAATTTCTTAAAGGACCATGGCATTCATTATCAACTAACGGTCCGCTCAACCCCTCAACAAAATGGGGTGGCCGAAAGAAAGAACCGTGTCATCATGGAACTTGTTCGAAGTATGTTGAAGACAAAAGGATTGCCTAAAATATTTTGGGCCGAAGCTGTAGCATGTGCATGCTATGTTCTCAACCATGCGGCAACTAAAAGTGTTCAAGGAAAGACTTCACAAGAAGCATGGAGCGGTCACAAGCCATGTGTCTCCCACTTTCGAATTTTTGAAAGCATTTTTTACTCTCATGTGCCGGATGAAAAGATAGGAAAACTTGATGACCAATCTGAAAAGTGCATCTTTGTTGGCTACAGTGAAAGATCCAAGGCATATAAATTATATAACCCCATCATAAAGAAGACTATTATTAGTCGTGATGTAATTTTCAATGAGGAAGAAGCATGGGAATGGAAAAATGAGAAAAAGAGTACAAGTAACTTGCTTGATAATGATGCATTTGAGCCAATTGAAGAAGAAGGATCGACTCCACCTACTCCACCATCTAATTCTCCTCCAAGCTCATCATCTTCAAGTTCAGAATCAACACCTAGAAGGACAAGACCTCTTGCGGAGATTTATAGAGAAACAAAAAGAATTTTAGAAGATGAATTTGTTGATTTTGCTTTATATGCAACTGCGCATCCAGTTGATTTTGAAGAAGCCGCCAAGGAAGACAAATGGAGACAAGCCATGGATCAAGAAATTGATGCAATTGAAAGGAACCAAACATGGAAGTTGGTTGAAGTACCTGAAGGGAAGAAACCCATTAGAGTCAAATGAGTTTACAAGACAAAGTTGAATGCACAAGGTGAAGTTGAAAAACATAAGGCACGATTAGTTGTGAAAGGCTACAAGCAAAAGTATGGTGTTGATTACAAAGAAGTTTTTGCTCCCGTGGCACGTCTTGAAATAATTCGTTTGATAATTTCATTGGCCGCTCAAAATAAGTGGCAAGTTTATCAAATGGATGTTAAATCTGCTTTCTTGAATGGAGTACTACAAGAAGAGCTGTACATTGATCAACCTTCTGGCTATGTGATAAAGGATGAAGAGCATAAAGTCTATTGGTTGAAGAAGGCATTGTATGGCCTTAAGAAAGCCCCTCGTGCATGGTATAGTCGCATAGATGACTATTTTGTGAAGATGGGATTCAAGAAGTGTCCATTTGAGCATACTCTTTACATCAAGGAGAACAAATGTAACATTCTCATCATTGGTTTATATGTGGATGATTTGATTTTTACGGGAAATAGTCTTGATAATATTAAATAATTTAAGAGAAGTATGATGAAAGAATTTGAGATGACCGACTTGGGTCTACTTCATTACTTTCTTGGTATTGAAGTAAAGCAAGATAATGATGGTATATTTATCTCTCAAGAAAAGTATGCAAAAGATTTGATGAAGAAGTTTAGAAAGGAAGAGGCAAAGCCAATTAGCACTCCAGTTGAAGTTGGCTTGAAACTAAGTAAGGATGACAACTCTAAATATGTTGATCCAACATTGTTTAGAAGTCTTGTTGGGAGTTTGATGTATTTGACAGTCACTCAGCCGGAAATTACATATGGTGTGAGTTTGATTAGTAGGTTCATGGAGCAACGAAAGAAGACACATTGGGATGTCGGAAAAAGAATTTTGAGATATGTGCGTGGAACACTTGGGGATGGAATTTATTATCAAAAGATAAATGACCCTAAGGTGCTTGGATATTGTGATAGTGATTGGGCCGAAAGTGTTGATGATAGTAAAAGTACTTCAGGAAATGTTTTCTACTTTGGATCAAGTGCAATCACGTGGATGTCAAAGAAACAACAAGTTGTGGCTCTCTCAACCGCCGAGACAGAATATATTTCACCATCTTTAGCTAGTTGTCAAGCTTTATGGATTAAATGGGTGCTAGAAGAACTTAAGCATACTCCAAAAGAAAGTCCACTTATATATTGTGATAGCAATTCTGCTATAGCACTCAGCGAAAATCCAGTTTTTCATAGGAGGAGCAAGCATATAAGAATCAAGTATCATTTCATTCGAGACTTGGTTAGGAAAGGAGAAGTAGTTGCCAAGCATTGCAAGACGCAAGATCAAATTGCCGATATTTTAACGAAGCCTTTGAAGTTGGAGATTTTCAAGGAGTTAAAGAAGAAACTTGGTATGCGTAAAAGTGTAGCTCAAAGGGGGCAAATCAAGTTTAAAGGGGGGTGTTGGAATATAAACTTGATTTATTGGTTTCTAGAGAATTCTTGTATTATGTTTAAAGGGGGGTGAGAGTTCTAGAATTATGTTTTCTTTGTAATCAAGTAAAAGTGTTTCTAGAATTATGTTTTCTTTGTAACCAAGTAAAAGTATTTCTAGAATTATGTTTTCTTTGTAATCAAGCAAAATTAATTCTAGAATGATCTATTAGGGACTATGAATAGAGGAGCTCTCCCCTCATTTGTAATCAAGCAATCTAGCAAAGGAAAAATAATATTAAGCATTATTTGTGAGAATAAGTTTCTTCTCTCAAGTTTCCAACCTTTTTTTAAAATATATATTTCAACACAAATTGACAATCATCCACCCATGTCAGACTTGAATTGCTCAAAACAGTAGATTGTTAATTTACATTTGGCAAATTTAGCATATACAATAAATAAATCAATCAAAAAATCATAGACACGGAGTAATACGAAAATAAGCAGCGGAAATAGATAAATAGTAGTTCATGAAGCAACTATAGAACATCAGAGTTTAAAGTAAAATACAAAAGATATCTCGAACACATAGAAGTTACTAATATAAATGCCAATGAAAAGTCTGAACAAAAAACTGGAATAAACTGAAATAATTGAAAGCTGAATAGATAACTCCAAGCAGACCTCCAAGCTCCAAAAGTGAGTCA
Organism: Allium cepa; assembly: GCA_030765085.1. NCBI lineage: Eukaryota > Viridiplantae > Streptophyta > Magnoliopsida > Asparagales > Amaryllidaceae > Allium > Allium cepa. The sequence goes on from CM060932.1 coordinate 382,313,787, forward strand.
AATGTTGTGACACTCAGTCTGATCCGAGCATAAAACAAAACATAAAACACTCGAGTCAGGATTAACATTTTTATACCAATAAATTCGACTCGTGAAATGTCAAGCGAAATACAAAATAACTTAAACGATGTTTGGGATAACCATACTTTAAGGATCCGTTAAACTATCTACATACATAGTACAATACGCTACATAGATAATGTCTATAGTAATTAAAATAGCGATAAGGCGTTACTCATATCTCCCTTAATACATTTTATATAAATGTCGTAGTCCATACAGTACTGTAACTCCACCAAACCGGTGGGCTATCAAGGAGCACTCAATAGGTAAGACACAAAACAAACTTGTAGACGACGAGATAAGGCATGTGACAAGGCACACGAGGTAATGCCTAGGGTAGGTTCTACCATTTTGCAGAACCGAGCTGGTGATAACGCATAACAGCTACTACCGCCCATCTCGAGACACAATCCCAAAATCAAAGGTGCATCCAATCAAATCACAAAGTTTTAGAATGGTATCGAAGAAATGTGCCCGATCGAAGGTGCGACCTCACTTGGCCCAGGTATAGCTCCTATTTTAGCCACATTAAGCCGACCCGCGGGAGTTAGGGCTACATTAATACCTCATACAGAATCATTGCCAAACCACCCTACTTCGGTCTGGAATCTCCACTACGTACACAGTTGTTAAAGTGATTTTCGGTATTGGCAGTATGACAATATCCAATCCCGCTCTCTTTAACAATCAAACGCTTATTTCACATCGTGGTCATTTTATATTTCAAAAAGTCATATTTCAAAATCAAAATATCATATTCATTTCAAAATCATATCACTTTCGAAATCATATTCACTTTAAATCACATTCACTTTCAAAATCATAGCCACAAAATAGTTTAAACCGTCGTATCAAAATATTCGCCTTTAAATCCATTAAATTTAAATTACGACAGTTCCAAGTTAAACAGTTTAAATATTGAAAATAGTGTGTGTATATTTATATATTGAAATAGTTATAAATTAAAATAGTTTATTTATTAAAAATAAACTATAGATTAAAGTAGTTTATATATTAAAATAGTTTATATAGTAATATATATATATATATATATATCAAAATAGTTTCAACATAAAATTGTTTGTTCCAATTCCACAAATCAATTCATACCAACCTTAGTCCAAAAATTCAATTTAAATCAAATCTTAGTTCAACAAATTTCAATTAGAAGGTTAAAGGTTCAATTCAAATTCTTCTTAAACCATTTTTTATGTTAATTTCAAATCTAGCGTTGAATTATAAATTTCAACCACTTCAAATTAAATAGGTTTTATAATTTAAATATTCAAACATTTGCAATAACTCAATTTGATAAATTTCATTTTTATTTCAAAATTCAACTTTAATTTTATTAAAATTTGGAAATATTCACTTAATCATTTCTAATAACATTTAAATAAAATCTCAAATTGCTAATTTAAATAAAATCTAAATTAATATCTAATTTTAATTATATTTAATTCTAAAATACTCACTAATCACTTTTAATAACATTTAAATAAAATCTCCAATTACACATTCAAATCAAAATAAATATTCAATTTTAATTTATTTAAATTTCAAAATATTCATTTAATCGCCTTTAATCAAAATCAAGTTATAAAATCATATCTTTAAAATCTCAAATCCAATAAGTTTCAAATCAATTTTATTTAAACACAATTCTTAAACAAATACAATTAATCAATTTCAATTTATCTTCTCAACCTTAATTTATTAAAGTTATTACAAGATCTATTTTTAAAATATAATTTTAAATAAATACTTAAATATATTATATATATACTAATTAAATTAAATTTTATAAATCAAATCTTATTATTAAATTTTTTTGTATTAAATTTTACTTTATATATTTAAAAATAATAAATTATTTGTAAAAACTTAAAATCTTTTTTTTTCAAAACTGACTTATAAACTAAAAATTTCCAAATTTATAATTTTAAAATCTAAATTTTCCACATATACAAAATAAACTTATATATTATATTTTAAGAATCAATATTTATAAAACCTATATATTTTCATTCAAAACATTGGAAATCATTTTTCAAAATAGACAAACGATGTCCGTATATAACTTTCTATCTTATGGTCAAATGATACAGATATTTATCATTTCAATCCGTAATTATTTAAATTTACGGGTATATATAATTTTAACCCGCAATCGCAAAGTAAAATTCAATAAAATCTCTTGGGTGTATCATTTCAGCCCATAAGGATTTTTTTTCTACTTATAGTATCGTTCGGGTATGTATCATTTCAACCCATAAGGAATTTCTAAATTAACAGGAAACTTGCAGAGTGAGAAAAAATATGATAGTAATGTAACATATTAATAAAAATAATATATACGACAGGTTATGGTGTCATATGTCATAGGTAAACAATTGCAGATAATGGCATATCATATATAACAATTAAATAACTTAACAATTCAAATTTAACAGCATATTTCAATTGTCATTTCATGTGAAATCAATTTACTAAGTATAAGAATGCTAATCATGATTGATTGCTCACCTTCCGAGGTTAGAGAATCGACAAGAACAAGATGCGACGAATTCAAGCACAAATTCCAAAGCAAAGCAGGACGGACCCGAATCGATGAATTCAAAATCAAAACTAGCTTGATGTATATGGAAAATATAAATTCTGTTATTAGTTTTTCCTAAAAACCAATATTTAATTAAGCATATATTAAAAATAAAAATCTTCATAATTTAGATTTTTAAAGCACGTATATAAAAATCAATTTGAATAGAAACAAGGAACTGTAAAATACAAATAAATTTTCAAAAAACAAAATATCTATATTTTATAACTTAAAAATCAATACAAAAAATCAATATATTTTAGAGCAAACAAAGAATATATATAATACTCCTTTTCAATAAGATAAATGCTATAAACATATGATAAATACTTTAAACTAAACCAATATATACATATACATATATATGTGTGTGTGTGTGTATGTGTGTGTATATATATATGTATATATGTATGTGTGTATGTATATATATATGTGTGTGTGTATGTATATATATACACATATATATGTGTATCTATATATATATGTATATGTATGTATATGTATATGTATATATATATAAGCTTTTGAATTTTTTTCTTTTACAAAGAAGGAGGAGAAGAGCGAACTGCAGGTGGGGAAAGAAGGGGCTGAATATTGTGGCAATGAATAGGCTATGGTGGCTGTAGGCTTGGCACAGAGAACGGAGGGCAGAGGCATTGGCTGACGGTGGGGGAAACAAGGGCTAAGGGAAGATAGAAACTTGAGGTAGAGAGGCAGTGGGTGGCGGACTCAGAGTGGATGGCTCCTTGTTTGTCACGTGGAGATCCGACAAAGCAGGTCGAGCAGCTGTTGGCCGGAGCTATGCTCGGGGTTCGACAGCTGTAGTGTGGTCAGGGTGTAGTGATAAGGTGCTGTGTGATGCGGCCATCCACAGGCGGGGTGGAAGATTGGATCGGTGAGGGCTGTATGAACTCGGGTTTGTGGTACTTGGTAATGGAAAGGGATTGAGGAAGTGGAGCGGGCTGCTGGTGGATCTGAAGCGGAGGGAGTCGGCTGAAGTTGGAGGGAGATACAGGGTTGCTGGCGGCTACAATGATGGAAAGCGGTAGAGGATGGAAAAGGTGGAGTGGCCGGAGCGATTGAGATGAGCGGTGACAAGGGTTTGTGTGGTGGATCGGCTGTGGTCTGGTGGGAAGGTGGGCCGTAGTGGAGGGACGTTGGAGGAAAAATGGGAAGGCGGGTTTGGTTGCTAGCTGTTCACGTGGTGGGGCTGCAAGGGTTGCGTGCGAAGGGGATGGGTCAGAGAATGGAAGCAGGGATGGTTCGGCATGGGAGAAAGATGGCAGGGAGGTGCTGAGTCGCTCGAGTGGGCTACGGTGCTGCCGGCGTCAGGTGATTGCGAGTGGGAAATGTATCACGAAGAAGAAAGGTGCATGTTTCTCAGGCAAAACCAAAGCAGACCATATATTATTTATTTTTTTAAGAAGCAACAAACAGAAATCTGAGTGAACCAAGAAACCAAAATATATTTTAAAACCGCAAGAAATAGTAAAAGCCATTAGCTGAATTTCAAGAATATTAAATGCAAATAACTATTGGTTTAACTGGTGGATAATAGAAAGTCACAAGGAAACTAAAAAGGCTCAAATACAGAACCGATACGGCAAATCGTTTTGCCAATTTCATCGCGTACCGAACGTCAAATTATCGAAATGAATATACCGCGGAATCAGCACGACGAGACAAATAGAAGGGTACACAGATATCTGCGATATGACTATTCTATCAAAAGTTGATTTTTCTTTGCCGAAAATGCTGCTAAAACACTAAAAATAAGATAAACGGAGCTAGAGCAGTCCAAATTTGGTGAAACAAAATATGATGTCGCATTTAGAAAACGATTTACATTTTTATTACATAAAAATATTTAGATTTTGAAAATATTTTAATTTCATCAAATTTAACTGATTTAAATTGAAATTAAAAAGTACACAACAAAACATTCATATTGACAAGTGAAAATCTACAATTTCTTATGTTTAAATAGGCGCATACCAAATATCAAATTTTCATTGTCAAATTTTATTGTTTAATTTCAAACAAAATTTAGTAAATTATGTTATTAAAACCGTTAAAATTTGCGAGTCGTTACACTCTTCCCCACTAAAAACTTTTCGTTCCAGAAAAGGAACGAGATAGGAGAAAAGAAGCAATAGAAGTGAAAGATAGATTCAAAAATACATAGTACCAGATACAACTATTAATTTAGAATCATATAAATTCCATTAACTTTTTTATTGCTTTATATTCAACTAATTGATTTCAATCTATTAGTTCAATCTATAAATATTCATTGCATTCACATTTGGTTGATTTCAATTCAATGCATTTTCACTAAATTTATTTGTTTTCAATTTATTAACATTCAAATTTTCTTTCAAAACAAAAATTTATTTTATTTAACTCATCTTTATAATCGACTGGACTTCACTTAAGTTAATTCCACCTTATAATTCAATTTAAATTATTCTTTATAATTTACCTTTGTATCAAAAACAGTTTTTAAAATATAAATTTATTTATTACCTGTTTATTTCCTAAAGTTCATATTCATTTACTTAAATAGCATTTTCTTTTTGTTATTCAATTTATTCCACTTAACAAATTCTATAATATATTTTAAGTGTATAAACTTTTATTATAACTACTAAATTTTTATTTATAAATTCCCTTAACCAATTTCATTTTGGACATCTTATTACTTACATTTATATTGTACATTATTCAATTACATATTCTCATTAACATTTTAACTTTTTGAATATTTTAGGTAAGTTATATACATTTTAGAATGTAATTGAGCATAATACAAATAAAAAATATTTCTAGTTCAACTGTTTCGAGTTATTTCAATTTCATTTCTCACTTTGGAAACTCCAATTATTCAAAAAAATTGCTTCCTTCCAATAATTGAAAACTTAATATAAAAGTTAAGAGTTAAATTTTTGGTTTCACTTCAAACCATTTTGAAACAAATATATACATATATATAATTTATACATCAAATAATACTCAAGAAGTTCAAATCAAATTCATTTTCGAAAACAAGCAAAGCTACTAAGTGGTCTCTTCACTTTGAGACTCAAAAATGAATGTCGATGATGCTGCAGTCATCATCGAAATTATTTTCCATTGACAAAAGAGGAGAGTGCTGACTTATTTCGTTTAAGATTCATTGGAAACAGTTTCCATCAAAAATACTTTCAAATAATATATTTTTCTTCAAAGTTTGAAAACCAAAATTTGAAAAGTACCGGAAATTAAATTCTCAAATCCTTAATTTAAATTCATTTCATTTGCAAATCAGATTTATAAACCATATTTATAAAATTTCGTCTCCTTATACAACAATAGTTAATGGTTTTGGAAGTTGACAAACAATAAATGAAATCTAGTATTATCAGTTCTAACAATCAACTTATTTATTATCCAATTTTAGAAAATTTTATTTTTATATATAAATAATCATACATAAATTTATTTCATTTACCAATTTAAGAACCAATATTGTGTCAATTTGCTCTGTTCAAGTGTTTTCGAATTCCTATCGATAGCGTTGGCCAAACGAATCAATCAAAACCCAAAATAACACTTAACAACTCAAACAACACAATATAACCATTTGTATAATTACAAATATACTTCCTCACATGATGATTAAAGAATGGATTCTAGAATAAGGATAGAGATTCAAATTTAGAGAGTCTCTAATCAAAGAGAATTCTAACTAAGAAGATAGACTCGAAAGGAAGATAAGATAATTAAATCACAAAAGAGGAAAGATGGATAGACTTATATAAATTGCGGCGACCTTTTCCATGTCAATCGAGACTTAAAAAAACGAGAATATCTTCAATGAAAACAAGGATAACTGGTTGAGAACATCGCAGAAAACGTGACTCATGAAATCGACGAAGATGGCAGGAGCATTGGTTAATCCCAAAGGGGTGACTAGATATTCATAGAAACCATAAGTTCGGTAGGAAGGACAATAGGTCGAGCTCCAAGAATAAGATCGATGCAGAATTCAATTTTCCGCTTTGGAGGAAGAGAAATGACTTGGCCAAAACATCAAGATAATATCTGACTATCGAGGTGGAGCCAAGATTACTAGGCTGAGAATAAAAATAAAGGGAGAACTGCCTGCATCCAAAACTGAGGACATAGAAATATCCAGTGAACCGACGTCCATTGTAAAGGAGCTCTACCCCTTTACAAATCACGTTGAGGTTGGCTGGACCGCCAATAGGATTAGTCATACAAAAGGATGTAGTTGACAGTTGAGGTTGAAGCTATGGGATGCTTCAGTATAAAAAAAACATGAATAGGAAAAGACAAGAATGGATTTCAAAACAAAAGGAAAGTTCCAAAACTCAAAAGAAAATCCTAATCCTGGAGGTTCCTAACAAAGAATTTCAAGCTCGAAAGAAGATGTTTCTGTAATCAATTTTACTCATTCTAGGGTATTACTACCCTATCCTTAATGAGTTTTTACTCCATATGCTAGTTTTGCCTAAACCAAAGCTCTGATACCAACTTTAACGACCCGCTATTTTGAACCGTTCAAATCAACAATCATGCACTCATGTCAGACTTGAATTGCTCAAAACAGCAGATTGTTAATTTATATTTGGCAAACTTATCATATACAGTAAATAAATCAATCAAAAAATTACAAACACAGAGTAATATGACAATAACCAGCGGAAATAGATAAATAGTAGTTCATGAAGCTACTATAAAACATCAGAGTTTAGAGTAAAATACAACAGATATCTTGAATACACAAAAGTTACTAATACAAATGCCAATGACAAGTCCAAACAAAACAACTGGAATAAACTGAAATAACTGAAAAGCTGAATATATAACTCCAAGCAGATCTCCAAGCTCCAAAGTTGAGTCAAATGCTGCGACACTCAGTCTTTCCCGAGCATAAAGCAAAACACAAATCACTCGAACCAGGATTAACATTCTTATACCAATAAATTCAACTCAAGTGAAATGTTAAGCGAAATCCAAAAAAACTCAAAGGATGTTTGGGATTACCATCCTTTAAGGATCCGTTAAAATATCTACATACATAGTACAATACGTTGCATAGATAATGTTTACAGCAAAGTAAAATATTAAAATAGCGATAAGGCATTACCCATATCCCCCTTAATGCATTTTATATAAATGTCGCAGTTTATGCAATACTGTAAACTCCACCAAATCGGTGGGCTATTAGGGAGCACTCCATAGGTACGACAGAAAAAAACTCGTAGAAGGCGGGATAAGGCATGTGACAAGGCATGCGAGGCAATGTCTAGGATATGATTCTACCATTTTGTAGAAACGGGCTGGCGGTAATGCATAATAGCTACTACAGCCCACTTCGAGACACACTCCCAAAATCAAAGGTGCACCCAATCAAATCATAAAGTAATAGAATGGTATCGAAGAAATGTGCCCGATCGAAAGTGCGACCTCACTTGGACCTGGTATAGCTACTGTTTTAGCCACATCAAGCTGACTCGTTGGAGTCAGGGCTGCGTTAATCCTCATCCAGAATCGTCACCAAACCATCCTACATCATTCTGGAATTTTCACCATGTACACGGTTGTTAAAAGGGTTTTCGATATTGGCAGAGAGTATGATAATATCTGATCCTGGTCTCTTCAATAACCAAACGCTTATTTCACACCCTGGTCATTTTATATTTCAAACAGTCACACTTCAAAATCAAAATATCATATTCATTTCAAAATCGTATCACTTTTGAAATCATATTCACTTTAAATCATATTCATTTTCAAAATCATAATCACAAAATAGTTTAAACCATCATATCAAAATATTCGCCTTTAAATCCATTAAATGCAAATCATAACAGTTCTACCTTAAATAGTTTAAATATTGAAAAATGTTATATATATATATATATATACGTATATATATATATTGAAATAGTTATAAATAAAAAGAGTTTATATTTTAAAAAGAGTTTATATATTAAAAAATATATATCAAAATAGTTTCAACTTAGAATTATTTCTTCCAATTCCACAAATCAATTCATATCAACCTTAATTCCAAAAATTCAATTTAAATCAAATCTCAGTTCATCAAATTTCAATTAAAAGTGTAACAATCCAAATTTCAGTGGTCCGGATTTTCGCAAAAATGCTAAAAACCAAGCCCACTAAAGCCTGAGTTAGGTATCTGGTATCTTGCAAATAGGCAAAGATCAATATATCAGAGCTCAATTAATCATCTCACAGCGGAATGGACTAAATTATAATAGTAAGTAAATACTCACCCAAATAATAACACTTTTTAAGCAAGTGTCGTAAAGCTGAGAAGCCTCTGCCATCTACCTAACCTGTAGGATGTTACGAGGAGGATGTTAGAACTAAAGTTCTGGTCACTACAACAAAACTACCTTTTCGCAACTGCCAAAAACAGTTGTAATAGGTCTATTACAACGGACGACCGCCAGTCTTAATATCCGGAGTTGTAATAGAGTTGAATATTTTTACAGCTGTTGCCGACAGTTGCAGAAGCAATTGTAAAAAAGCTTTTTACAACTGCTTTTGAAAGTTGTGATATAGTCTATCGTAACTGTTGCATTGAAAGTTGTAATAGGTCTCTTTTGCAACTGCTAATAGTAGTTGCAACAATAACTTTTGCAATTGCTTTTGGCAGTTGTAATAGATTCATTTACAACTGTTTTTGACAGTTGCAATAAATCTTTTTACAACTGCTACCAACAATTGCAATTCATCTTCCGACAACTGCCATTAACCATAAATTTCACAACATTATAATTAAAACCGATATTTCACTAATAATAACTACAATCGTTAACATTACTTGAAACACATGAACCATTCACATTTAACAAAAGCTAAAACAATTCAATTTTACACCGTTTTTAAATTCATAATTTTATTACAAAATATAATCGATTCCTCATAAATATATGGTATATCACTTTTCACATCAGCAACAATTGTATTTGAGATAATGCAAACGTTTGTCTGATGAAGCCCAACCATGTTTTTCCAATGCTCTCATCGCTCCACATTCTCCTAATTAATCAATGATGACGGACCAAATGCTTTGTTTCTCGAAGCTACCTACATAATAATGTACTGATTTTTGCTAATGTACCATCATAAAGATAAATATAACGATCTACCTACATAATAATATAGAAAAGATCACTTTCAGTAGAAAACACTAGCACAAAAGCATAGCAGTATAAAATCAAAAAAGCAATCATGACGAAAAATCTGATTGTTTCCAGGGATAGATATTATTTTGAGAGACACCTATTTCTATTGACTGCGATGTGTCAACGACTTGCTATCATTTATCTACAGATACAATTATATTTGTATATGGTGGTTAGTAGCATGAATATGCATGATTGACTGCAAGCACGGCGTCTGTAAAATAACGAGGGATGATAAGTTAGAAGCTGCTTGTGGAAATAATTTGCATGCATCCATACAAACACATGGTCTGTATGATGATAAGTAAGTTATTTATTGCAAGGGCGTGCAAGATACGTATTATTATAGATATACGTATTATATGAAATAGAGTTGTGCAATTTACCTTTGGAAAAATTGAGAGTGCAAGTAGGTTGGTCTGCACCAAGATAGTTGGTATGAAAAATGAGTTCTTCAGGCAAATCCTCTTTGCTTCTCCAAATCACCACCCAATACCTACATAAACCAATCCGTACTTATGTCCACTTACATTTATCTCTTAACAAGCGACAGACGGAAATCCCATTCGAGCTCCGGATGCAAAAAAGGAGCAATGAATCCCCCGCTTGCTGCATCCACATGTATCGGTGTATCCCACCTGCACAGAGTTTTTGGTTCAATACAAGCACCAACTTATAAATTAAACATTTACATGTGCTGTAATTTATACTTTCCCTGTTTCTTTTTTCTTTTCAACTAAAAGGTCGTTTAAGAGCTTGACATCCTCAAATTCACCATTGAGAGTTGAACCTAAAATAGCTGCAACACAGATGGTGTTTTCGTCTACCATTTCAACTGCCTTTTCTGGGTCCATAACATAATACCCTTCGCTAAGTTTCACTTCTTTCAATTCCACTTCGAAATACCTGGCAAATTTTTCCCAACATACCTGCACAATTATGTCGAGCAAACCAAGTGGCTCAACTCAACATAGATGCATGTAGACTTCAAGATTCGGTGCACAGTCACAATGAAGACTGCATGATGATATCTGATAGGGAAATAAATACAAAGCAATATCAATAAAACAGAGATGACCATGCCACAAGATTATATGAATATACAAAGTAATGACAACATCTGACCTACTTATCTTCGCATGTTGAAGAACAAGATCATGTCCATAACATCTGCTCTGAGCAAATTAAAGTTTGCAGTAGATAAGTTTTCAAATAGAATTTGGATTTAAATATTTCAAATACTATTAAAGTATACAAAATTATAGATGCATTGATACATCTTTTCAAGGTAGTAGCTTTTAATTTTATATTGATTTTGATGTTTGTGCTTCTACATCTTAAACCTAAAACTTAAATTTCTCTCATGTTTTATCTTCAATTCATTTAGAGGACAATAAAATTTGAACCGCACGTTTAATAACAAAATCTTTAGACATATTTGGTTAAATAATTGTGTTTAGTATGATATAAATTAAGCAGAATAGCTTATATGGATTACAAATAACATGTATCAAAAACCATATTATGAGGTTGTATAGCCTGATGGTAAAGGTACCGTAAGAATTAATCTGGTAATCTCTGACCCGCACATATAATGAATTAGAAAAATACTTAAGCACAAAAAGTCATGGAGCCAATCTTTAATCAGAACCAAAATAAGTAAATAGCTCCACTAGTGCATGTGTTTGTGCCTAGTTTTTAAACTACAAAATACACAACCACTATCGATCAGTAATAGACAGCTAAGCCACTGCTAAATATGTTAATTTGTGTAGTCAATAATTCATGCCTGGGAATGTCATTCTATGATGTTGTCCTAATGCAATGTGTGTGTGAAACCATAGATTCTCTTTCACCGCTGTACAAAATATCACTACATCAACACAAACTGTAGGTGACAAAACTAATTAATATTAGATATAAGACGTATCCATATTCAATACCTCATTGCTTTTTTTAGTGGTCGGTATGATCATTTCTTTATATCTTCTTATCCATGGACTACGGATGATATCGGCACAAACAAGATCAATATAACCCAATAGCATCTGAAACATAATAAATTGAAAATTATTTGTAACATGCAATAATAATTATATATCCAAAAGACAATCAACTTTTGTATATTTTATTTTAAATTAAAATTAATTACAAAAGATGAAGTGAATATTCAACAATTGATGGTTCTCAACAAACCTATATGTAGCAATGGTCACATGAATGTTATAAATGGATAAAGACTAGTTGAAATTTGAATGAAGCCCAAATGTAGAACTTGTGCAATTAAAATATCACTTATGACTTACTTCATAGTTAGGATTAATTATAATACATATATTGCCCCAAAATACACTATCTAAAACTTGAAAAGAAATTGGCTACAATCTCATAAAAAGTGTAATTCTCTCAAATTTTAATGGTTAGTAATCCACCTCTAGTCAGTCTCTTTCTCATGACATGTAAAACTAATTAAGACAAGAAAGTGACATGAAAATAAGTTTTAAATTTAGCAAATAGTTCATTAAACTTGATTGCTTTTGTTGTGCTGTTTTTGTATCGCTAAATTTTATAATTTCATACATACATACATACATACATATATATACATAACTATTTTCCAGTCTAAAGGCATTTCTACCTATGATTCAAATAGGGAGTGAAGGGACAAACTTACAATATTGAAGCCGACATCATTGGTTCTATGCATCCATGGATCCAATTGTAAATCAGAGTAAAACCTCTGACAATAATTCAGATAAAATACATCATGTCCTAATTAATCGTAAAATAATGAAAGTGCTATAAAAATAAACACACATCCACAGTGCAGTTGAGCGTAAAAAAATAAAATATTATACCTTCTCTCGCTTGTTATAGGCACTGATATTCTTGTCATATTCTGCCTTCAGTTTTTCAGCTTTGGCCACATATAGGGACTTGTCTTGAAGTTAATAATCAATATATGAGAAATAATATATCGAGCCAAAAAGCCAATCACATTGAACAATTTAAAAAAAACTCACCGAATCGGACATAGACTTCCATCTCTCTCCACCAGCTTTCCCAACCTAATTAATTTTGAAATGAAAAAACCAACAAGTATGATAGTTTGATCTAAAATACAAAAGCCAATTAACGATAATTTTCTAAAAAAGTTGCAGCAGCAACGCTCTTATTGCTAGGATTCTTCTCCTTAAACTCCTTCCTAAATCCCTCCCTAAATATACCAAATAAAATTCAAAAAAAATTATTCAATTCACCGCCATGAAAAAACAATTTAACAATTACATGAAGACAAAGAAAGCATTAGGTGGTCTCTTCGGCTTGTTCGGGTCCTTTGCAGCCTTGACTTTTTTCTCCCTTTTCTTCACAGCAAGCCTTTGAGGATTAAACAAATTCATGTAAAAATCTACAGATCTAATCCTGTTATTCTATAATGGAGAAAGAGAACACTCACTTGTTGTCACTTGCTCGGGAGGAAATCGCCTTTGGCTTACGACCTCCCATCTTCTTCAAAATCTACAAACGAAATTGAACGAATTCAATTAAAGATGGACGCGAAAGCGGATGATTTGGGGGAAGGAATGAATTCATTCAATAATCGTTATCTGAATTATTACGAGTAAAAATACCTACAACTTCGTCGACGGCAAAGCAACGACAGCGAGTACAACGACGACGTGTGAAAAAAGAGGTGAGCAACAATGAGGACGAGGACGATGCAGGTAGAACCAGAAGCATGCGCAAAAGAGACGAGCAGCTTTGGGTTAGGGTTTGCAAGATTTGATGTAAGAGGGCAATGGCAGAGAGAAATCTTGATTGGGCTAGGGCTTAGAATAAGAATATTTTGTGGGCTGTTTTTCTTGTTTTGGAATGTTTAGCGGGCGAATGAAATATGGGAGGGAAACGTGAATTTTGACAGTTGTAGAAACCCAAAGACAACTGTCCAAAAGAGTTGTTATAGATAAATACATACAACTGGCGCAAGCAAACAGTTGTTACAAACAATGTATTACAACTGCTACAAATTTTTTTTGAAAGTGCATTTTTTACAACTGCTAAAAATAAACAGCTGTTATAAAACACCTGTTACAACTGTCCATTTGTGCAAATTGTAAAGGAATAGTTGTAAAATGGTTGTTTTTTTGTAGTGGATGAATGAATAAATTATACACTTCTAGGCTTAATTCTACATATATGGTTTTATTTCCATTTACTCTTATATTAGGTTCATTAGGTTACAATACTCTCGCCTCTGTTCGTGAACCATACCCATCTACTCCATCGTAGATTAAAACCCAATAACTAATATATATATATATATATATATATATATATATATACATATATGTAGCTATACGCCCAATGACCGTATTAGTCCTAGGTACTACCCATAGTACCTTCCATATCATCCTCGCAAAGGACTCCATCGTCTTGCTCCTATAGCGTTCTATGACTACATCTATAAAGGACAGCTTCATGAGGCCTATAATGTAGATATTCCATCGTTTACTATGAAAACGTAAAACTGAGTCTGCACTAGTCTATACTAATGCTCGGACATCCGCAACGTACTACCTAATGCCTACATTGAGGACTATATGTAATCGTTCTGTCTACTCTATGAATCCTGCCAACAAGGTTTACCTTATACGGAACTCAGTTGGGGATTTTCTATATCTGCAAAGGACAACTTCGTTAGGCCTACGTAAAGATATTTTGGTTGGTCTGTCTCTATTCTCATCATGGCTATGGGCCTACGCAGCCACACCTTAACAAATCGAAAAACTTCTAAAGAGTTTAGTGGTCGTGCCCTACTGCAAACAATCTAACATCCAATAGGCGGTGCCCCTCTATCCAATGTCTCGACAGTGAAAGAGTCATTGGCCTGTTGGCTTAACTCTAGTCTTTTCTAAAATCGCTCTTGGTCTTGATGCCGGCCAATATCCGCATGCGACTATCCTTAACCTTACTTGCAAGTACTAGACATATGAATCCCTACTCTGAACACCAAGCCCTTCTGACTGCCTAAAATGGTCTGCTTCTTTAGGCCTACAATGAAAATGCAGTCAAGGCATACTCTCTTGATGGAACACCTACAGACCTACTTCTAAAGGATCGCATCGTTACGCCTACACCAAAGGGCCGTCCTAGGGTATCCTCACGTCTCGTTGAAGTCTCGTACTTCTTTGAAACCCACAAATACCAAGTTGGATGTGCTTTTCCATCATCGGAACCTGTGACGGACCGCTTAAGTTAGGTACTTCATCCTTTAGGCTGCTCTAAACACAATTCAATTCTTATATTAGACCCTAAGTCTAATCTTTTAATTTGCGTTTAGTTTGCTTTCTAACTCTGTTGGCTACTTACTTAACTTAATTAGCATATTCTTGCCTCCTCTCACTTCTAATTATTGTGAGACTACCATAAATCTAACGGAGGATGTTGTTGTCTGAGACACATCCATTATCTTGCTTATTTAACTTAATATATGAATCCTTAAGTTCTATAAAATAAGCCACTTTTACCATTTCTGATCCATTTGCTTATTGACTTAATATAAGTTTTTTGTAACGACCCGCCTTTTTGGACAGTTTAAACCGACGATCAAATACACATGTCGATTCCAAACCATTCAAAAGGGCAGATGGTTATTGGGGGTAAATAAGAAAAGAAAAGGGAAAGAAATAAAGGAAATGAAACAACACAGAATCTCGCAGCGGAATGATAAAATATAATAGTCAAATAAACAGTTCATGAAGCTGTCTACTATACTTTGACAATTATTTATACAACATTTATTAGAGTTATACATATAAAACAGAACAATTTAAATAATGCAGCAGATAGCATGATGCACAGATAATAATAGTAACAGTATACCAAATCTTCGTCTCCATCCTCCAGAATATATCTTCAAAAATCTGAAAAACTCAGGACTGACCCGAGCGTAATGAAAAGACAAAACACTCGAGTCAGGACTAAAATATCCTTATGAAAGTTAAATCAATCGTAAATAAATATGAGTGTAACGGCGTCAAAGATGTTTACGGGATTTGACATCTCCTATACAGTGTCAACGTGCGTGCAATAACTCAAGAGATGTTACGGGATTTTCTATCTCTCAAGGATCCGTTAAACTATCTACTATGTAGTAATATACGCTAAGTAGATAATGCCTATCAGTAATATAAAGTATCAAAATAGCGTTAAGGCGTTACCATAATCCCCCTTAACACATTTTATATTCCCAAAAGCATATACAAGACCGTAGTTTCCCCAAAACCGGAAGTCACCAGAGGGCAATCCATATACTCAAGGTACAAATCAAAACGTAGTGGTCACGAATAGGATAATCAGGTACATGAGGCGATACCAACTAGGATACTAGTAGTTGCGTGATCCAGACTGATGTTGGGCATAGCCAGCAGCTACCCCAACACCGCGAAACAACACTCCGAAGTCAAGGGGTGCACCCAAATCGAATCACAAATGTAATAGAAATGGTATCGAAGAAGTGTGACCGCTAGAGGTGGCGAACCTCAATGGCCCGGCGCGGCTCCTGTTTTAGTCATGTCAGGGGTCATCCAATAATCGTTCTCTTTCTTCAGTCAACGTGTTCACCAAACCATCCACTTCATTCTGGATCAACACTCCGCGTATAATAGTTATTAAAGTGGTGTTCGGTATCGACAGAGAGTATGTCCATATCCGATCCCGGTCTCTTTAATAACTACGTATTATTACACCGTTGGCTCTTTTACATTTGAAATCGATTCATAATTGATATCAAAATATCATATTCGCTTTAGAAATCAAATCCATTTCAAATATCATCGTATCCTTTCAAATGTAAGATTTCGTTTCAAAATCATTTTTCGCATCAATATCTCATTTCGGTTTCAAAATCATTTCGAATTTCAATTTAGGTTGCAACTTCATTTAACTCAATTCGCATTTAAATTCAAGATTTACACATAAACATTTCACCTTATTAACCAGTTTGGAATTTTAGAAAATAATTTTTAAGTAGTTTAAAAGTAGTTTTAAATAATTAAATTAGTTAAATACTTTAAAATCTTAAAATGGATTTGAAATAGATAAATTTAGTTTAAAATAATTTAAATTATATTAAGTAGATTTAAAATAGATTAAAATAGTTTAAGTATTCTAAAATAGTTTATATAACTGAGTAATTTGGAAAACAAAAAAAATAGCTTCAAGTCCAATTCGTTTCAATTATAACTTCCCAATTCAAATCAATTTCAATTTCCATTCTACCGATTTCAATTTCGATTTCAATTCAATTCAACGTCAACTTTGACTTCAAATTTATTCAATTTTATATTCACTTTCAATTAATTCAATTTTCAATTTATATTGATTTAGAGCTTGGTTTTCAAAATATCCATTTAGAACACTTACAAAATTATCCATCAATATACGAGTTTAAATCCAAATTTGAAACATGATTCAATTCCAAGCTCGATTTCAAATATCGCTTATATCCCACTTTTACTTAATTATCCTTCAATACTCAAATTTAAATCCAAATTTCAAATATGATTCAATTTCAAGCTCAATTCCAAAATATCATCTTTATGTCGCTTTTACGTAGTAATACTCAAAGTTCGAAATAATGTTCAATCTTTAAATCCAATAGATTTTCGAAATTCAATCATATCCCATGTTTTATTCTCAAAGTCTCAACTTAAATTTATTCAACAATTTCTTTTAACCAAAATTTTTATTTCAACATTCCAAACTCAATTTTCGATAAATTCGATTTCCATAAATTTATTTCTATTTATAACTTTTAAATCAAACATTTAAATAAATTTCAAATCGACGATTTTAAAGTTTAAATTTAGCCAATTCGGTGTCCGTATGTAATTTTCTATCCTATGGCCAAGTAATTATTTATTTCAATTAAATGTCAGGGATGAATATATATCACTTAAATTAAATCACGGTATCATATGTATGCATAACAGGATATATATAAGCAAATAAACATCCAAACATTCAATTATCAACCAATAGCATCCATCAAAATACATCATCCAATAAACAATACAATTCATGGCAGTTTCATAGTTATCAATGTCAGGTAATTAAATCGCAATTCAATTTCAATTTTAAATTTCCAATTTAACTGTCAATTAAATTTTCAATGGTTAATTCAAATGACAAGCTATATGACAGTTAAATTTTTATCAAACAACGACAAATAAAATCATAACACTTCATAATATCAAATTTAACTAGCATAAAGATATTTAGTACATTGTGAGCGTTATAAAACACTCACCTTGATTCCAATGAGGTTCCAGCGTTTTATTTCGAATAAAATTAAACGAGCGTTTAATTTTACCCAAAATTTTCTCTAGCTCCAAACGATTCCAATCCAGCTTCATTGCGTAGTATTCGGCAAAACGAACCCGTCGCAATTTGTTTCGTCGAAATCCGACCTCGAATCAAAAAGTTATGATATTTTAAAAATTACACAATCTTAATATAATTAAATTTCAATTTATATTTTAAATTCCAAACCCAAATATCTCAGCCGAACTCCTTCTTCCCCGAAACTCCAGTACGCACGAAAACCCATCCTCACGCTCGACCTCTCGAAGCCGCTCCCTCCAATGTCCACTAGAACTCGATAGGCCATCACCAAACCGACCGTCTACGCGAGCTCCACTCATGCCCAGAAGGGCATCACGCTTAGTCCGCCCTCAGCCTCGATTTTCATGCCCAAACCATGCACGAATGGGCCGAGATCCAGGCCACGACGTCGCTCCATATTTCAACATCGCCGTATGGATTCGAAGATCTCGCGAAGCTCTTCAATCTTTGCGTTGGAGGTTTCTTGAATTGATTCACGGATTTAGAGAAATTAGAGAGGGAAGATTCGAACAATATCAGCCTTTGAATTTCTTATGGGCTGCTGCTGTAGAAACCCTAGGGTTTTGATTTTTGTGAAATAATGAAGTTAAGGGGTCCCTTTATAGAAATTCCAACGAACACTATTCACTTCCAAATTTTCGAACTCCGATTTGCTCGCGGTGACTGGCGTTCCTAGGGTTTATCCCGCGTTCCGGACACACTGGAATAGGTTTCGGAAGCTAATTCGATCATATGTGAGAGTTATAGCGATAAACGATCAATTTGAATTAAATCGATTTAAACGAATTTCTATGCGTTTTGGCTCGCCCCGGATAAACGGTAAATCGATTGACACGAAATTTGAAATCTTACAATAATATCACATTATGGATCTGATGAAACTGGTTTCGTCAAAATCCAAGATCGTTTGAAAAATGACTATTTTAACTCGCCAAATTAATATTAAAACAGTTTCAATGCATTTCGTGCTGCCACGGTCAAACGACAACTCCGATTGCTACGAAAATTGAAATCCGATAATAACAAATTATTACGGATCCAATGGAACTAGTTTCGTCCAATTCTGTGACTGTTCAAAAATTGGATATTTTTCAGTCGATAATTAAATATTAAAATATTCAATATTTAATTTAAATAAATTTTACTTATAAATCAATTGCTCTATTATACCCAATGGATTCAACATTTATTATCCTATTCAACTATTGAATTCAAAGGCATTCACTAAGTAGCATTCATTTTTCATTACTTGGATAATTATTGTTGCAATTTATTCCAGTTATTATTATTCCAAACGAATTTACAATTTTTTTTTCTAACATTAAATCACGAAATCTTTTAAATTAGCTATTTTAATTATCGAAATTTACGGGTCGTTACACTCTCCCCCACTCAAAACTTTTCGTCCCCGAAAAGGAAAAAGAAGGGAAAAGGAACTAAGTATAGAATTTAACCTTAGATATATTTTATTCAAAGTTACCAACTTATAAAAAAATGAAATTCCATTTATAAAGTCGTAACTACGCTTCCACTAAGTTATTCCAAACGGCTTTCTAAATTTAAAAGTTAGTTATCAAAACAAGTTATAAAAATTTTAAAACTTGAAAAAAATTTCTGACACCCGGATTTACGGAAAATTTCGGCAGAGTCTCCTTTGCGCGGCTCGATCGGTACAGCTACAAAACGCCTCTACGGGCCCCAAACCAACAAAAAAAAAATCCAAAAGCCAAGTGGCTCATCAAAAATCACAAATCCAATGATAAAATAAACATGTACCTTATATTTTTTTATTAGCGAGCATATACGAATAATATAGCGCGAAAGCGAGCTCCAAATGCGAAGCAAGCGCAATCCGCACCTACTAAACACTCAAAAAACAATGAGAATCATGCATATATGAAAATAGTATCAATATACATCATATAGCAACATAACAACTACATGTGCCAACATAGCAAATGCAACAAAACAACAAATGCAACCATCAATCAACTATCATCCAACAAATCCATAACCAATCAATATAAATTCACTTCTCATTAATATTTATTGACTTGGGTTTAAATTTTAATCACAGTTAATTCATTAACGTTGGATTTTACTAACGTTCATTCTCAATTCAATTAGTTAACATTCACTAATTTATATTTACATTAGTTCACTTCCAATTTGAATCAAATTGAGTTCTATTTAAATTCATTTAGCTTCCAATTTGATTTCAATAATTTATAGCTTTCAATTTCATTAACTCTTAATGAATTATATACAACCAACTAACAATCAGATAACAACCAAATCATACCCAACATCACCAAATTATTAATTTCACATTCAATCTGGTTTATCTCTTTATATATATATCCTATTATATAATTTTAAAAGAATCATTTTATATTTGGCATCATATATTTCCAATATTAACTTTAATTAAGTCTGTAAGCCATACGTATATCATCCGTGAGCAATATCAATCTAATCGCTTATTCGATTACACAATTTCACTTCCAACTAGTATCGTTCACACGACTCTCTAGTGCGGACTCAGATCTGGTTCCTTGATTGGAAACTGTTACTCTCCTTGCGTAGCCATATACTACGATAGAGAATTTCAGAATCAAATTAAAATCCATATCCAGGGTTCGCCGTCGAAAATCGAGTAAAAAATCCTAACTTGGATCGATATAAACCATCTCGAAATTTTGTGCTCGAATTTGGATCAAATCATTATGCGAATAAAATAATATACGTACAATCTCACGTATTACCTTCCAATAGATTTCTATACAATTTATCTATATTAAATTATTTTATTAACTTTCATTTTATTTACAATTAATTATGCAAAATCCATTATTCAGTTAATATATCCATTTCTTTACGTGGCATATTCTTTAACATTATCTTTCCTTAAACATCATATCATAGAATTTGCTTACTCCAGTTCATTTAAACTTCTATATAATTTAATTAAGTTCAATTTCATTTTCCAATTGATTCTTAGCTATACCAAATTCTTTTGTTTTCATTTACTTCAATTTCATAATTTTTGTTAATAACAAATTTATTTATGGAACATTTTATTAACCAGCACTTTAGTTTATTGATCATCCTATAAAGTCTAACTTCTCATATATGACTTTTCTTATTTTACGGTTATCTCAAAGTTACAAATTCAAAAAAAATTTCTCTATGCAATTTATATTTATTTTCTATAACCTATTTACAAAAAAATTATACAATTCAATTGTCTTCTTTCCTAAGTTCACTTACTTGTTCCATATATCCCTTCATCATTTCAGGTTATATTTAAGTATATATAATTTTTGTCACAATCAAAATTTCCCATTTATATACATTTTAATTCCTTTTGAGTTTTCCTTACTTGCATATTTCAATTACTTTCAGGTTCTGTTTATTTGTACAATATCTCATTACATATCCAAAACATTATTTCAACTTCTTAATATTTGGTAAGTCATATTATATGTTATTAGAATGCAAATTTGGTGTTATACAAATTTATAGAATTTCATTTTACTTAATTAGAATGTTCACAAATTTAATTTGTTTAAATCCTCTTTACCTTTCAACTTTAAAGTTTTTCCAAAACAATAGCTTAGATATCTTAATCCTCTTATTTTATAAATTCTGGTTATTCACAATTTATTCAAATAATTTGAAAATTATTAATCAACAGAACTTAGAAATTTAAATGCCCGGTTCTTTTCAAATCGTTTGAAATAAATATATACACTTATATCTTTAATATATTAAATCCTACCTTTCGAGTTTAAAACAAAACCCATTTACCCAAAATAATTTCGAAGAAAAGCAAAGCTTCTTAGAAGTCTCCCCCACTTTGAGACTCGAAAATGAACGTCGATGATGCTGCGCAGTCATCACCGAAATTATTTTCCAGCGACATAAGAGAGGAGTACTGAATTCATTCTTTCCTTTAAAATCCTTTCAAAATATTTCCATAAACAATTTCCAACTAATATTACTATATATTTCTTCAAAACTTTGAAAACCATTTTTCAAGATCTCCGGGTCTTAAATTCAATATTTTCCAATTTAAATCTATTTTAATTTATATGTCACCTTTATAAAATATCTTATAGGAATTTTTCTTAAAACAATCCACAAGTGTTTTATCATTGTTCATTTTGTAGTTCACCTAATTTATTAAATTACAATCTCCAATTAATGATAATAACTGATATTATCATTATTAACAACCATGTAAGCTAGATAAGTCACAATAATTTCTTAAAATAAATCCTTCATATACAAAATATAATTAGGGCAAAATTATTTCATTTACCCAATTTCAAAACAATACTATGTCGAATTGTTCTGTTTAAGTGTTTAGAGATCCCTGTCAATGACGTTAATTACTCGTATTGACCAGAATCCATAAGCCACTCAACAAATCAACCGACACAATATAAAACATTTTATATCACTAACAAATACGCTCTCTCATATACACTCAACTCGTTCATATAGTTTACCTCTATTTCAATGAGTTATTCCCCACTAGAGCCAAGGTTTACCGCTAAACCAAAGCTCTGATACCAACTGTAACGACCCGCCTTTTTGGACAGTTTAAACCGACGATCAAATACACATGTCGATTCCAAACCATTCAAAAGGGCAGATGGTTATTGGGGTAAATAAGAAAAGAAAAGGGAAAGAAATAAAGGAAATGAAACAACACAGAATCTCGCAGCGGAATGATAAAATATAATAGTCAAATAAACAGTTCATGAAGCTATCTACTATACTTTGACAATTATTTACACAACATTTATCAGAGTTATACATATACAACAGAACAATTAAAATAATGCAGCAGATAGCATGATGCACAGATAATAATAGTAACAGTATACCAAATCTTCGTCTCCATCCTCCAGAATAGATCTTCAAAAATCTGAAAAACTCAGGACTGACCCGAGCGTAATGAAAAGACAAAACACTCGAGTCAGGACTAAAATATCCTTATGAAAGTTAAATCAATCGTAAATAAATATGAGTGTAACGGCGTCAAAGATGTTTACGGGATTTGACATCTCCTATCCAGTGTCAACGTGCGTGCAATAACTCAAGAGATGTTATGTGATTTTCCATCTCACAAGGATCCGTTAAACTATCTACTATGTAGTAATATACGCTAAGTAGATAATGCCTATCAGTAATATAAAGTATCAAAATGGCGTTAAGGCGTTATCATAATCCCCCTTAACACATTTTATATTCCCAAAAGCATATACAAGACCGTAGTTTCCCCAAAACCGGAAGTCACCAGAGGGCAATCCATATACTCAAGGTACAAATCAAAACGTAGTGGTCGCGAATAGGATAATCAGGTACATGAGGCGATACCAACTAGGATACTAGTAGTTGCGTGATCCGGACTGATGTTGGTCATAGCCAGCAGCTACCCCAACACCGCGAAACAACACTCCGAAGTCAAGGGGTGCACCCAAATCGAATCACAAATGTAATAGAAATGGTATCGAAGAAGTGTGTCCGCTAGAGGTGGCGAACCTCAATGGCCCGGCGCGGCTCCTGTTTTAGTCATGTCAGGGGTCATCCAATAATCGTTCTCTTTCTTCAGTCAACGTGTTCACCAAACCATCCACTCCATTCTGGATCAACACTCCGCGTATAATAGTTATTAAAGTGGTGTTCGGTATCGACAGAGAGTATGTCCATATCCGATCCCGGTCTCTTTAATAACTACGTATTATTACACCGTTGGCTCTTTTACATTTCAAATCGATTCATAATTGATATCAAAATATCATATTCGCTTCAGAAATCAAATCCATTTCAAATATCATCGTATCCTTTCAAATGTAAGATTTCGTTTCAAAATCATTTTTCGCATCAATATCTCATTTCGGTTTCAAAATCATTTCGAATTTCAATTTAGATTGCAACTTCATTTAACTCAATTCGCATTTAAATTCAAGATTTACACATAAACATTTCACCTTATTAACCAGTTTGGAATTTTAGAAAATAATTTTTAAGTAATTTAAAAGTAGTTTTAAATAATTAAATTAGTTAAATACTTTAAAATCTTAAAATGGATTTGAAATAGATAAATTTAGTTTAAAATAATTTAAATTGGGTTAAGTAGATTTAAAATATATTAAAATAGTTTAAGTATTCTAAAATAGTTTATATAACTGAGTAATTTGGAAAAAAAAAAATAGCTTCAAGACCAATTCGTTTCAATTATAACTTCCCAATTCAAATCAATTTCAATTTCCATTCTACCGATTTCAA
Source organism: Allium cepa (assembly GCA_030765085.1). NCBI lineage: Eukaryota > Viridiplantae > Streptophyta > Magnoliopsida > Asparagales > Amaryllidaceae > Allium > Allium cepa. The sequence continues at coordinate 382,338,378 of CM060932.1, forward strand.
TTTCGATTTCAATTCAACGTCAACTTTGACTTCAAATTTATTCAATTTTATATTCACTTTCAATTAATTCAATTTTCAATTTATATCGATTTAGAGCTTGGTTTTCAAAATATCCATTTAGAACACTTACAAAATTATCCATCAATATACGAGTTTAAATCCAAATTTGAAACATGATTCAATTCCAAGCTCGATTTCAAATATCGCTTATATCCCACTTTTACTTAATTATCCTTCAATACTCAAATTTAAATCTAAATTTCAAATATGATTCAATTTCAAGCTCAATTCCAAAATATCATCTTTATGTCGCTTTTACGTAGTAATACTCAAAGTTCGAAATAATGTTCAATCTTTAACTCCAATAGATTTTCAAAATTCAATCATATCCCAAATTTTATTCTCAAAGTCTCAACTTAAATTTATTCAACAATTTCTTTTAACCAAAATTTTTATTTCAACATTCCAAACTCAATTTTCGATAAATTCGATTTCCATAAATTTATTTCTATTTATAACTTTTAAATCAAACATTTAAATAAATTTCAAATCGACGATTTTAAAGTTTAAATTTAGCCAATTCGGTGTTCGTATATAATTTTCTATCCTATGGCCAAGTAATTATTTATTTCAATTAAATGTCAGGGATGAATATATATCACTTAAATTAAATCACGGTATCATATGTATGCATAACAGGATATATATAAGCAAATAAACATCCAAACATTCAATTATCAACCAATAGCATCCATCAAAATACATCATCCAATAAACAATACAATTCATGGCAGTTTCATAGTTATCAATGTCAGGTAATTAAATTGCAATTCAATTTCAATTTTAAATTTCCAATTTAACCGTCAATTAAATTTTCAATGGTTAATTCAAATGACAAGCTATATGACAGTTAAATTTTTATCAAACAACGACAAATAAAATCATAACACTTCATAATATCAAATTTAACTAGCATAAAGATATTTAGTACGTTGTGAGTGTTATAAAACACTCACCTTTATTCCAATGAGGTTCCAGCGTTTTATTTCGAATAAAATTAAACGAGCGTTTAATTTTACCCGAAATTTTCTCTAGCTCCAAACGATTCCAATCCAGCTCCATTGCGTAGTATTCGGCAAAACGAACCCGTCGCAATTCGTTTCGTCGAAATCTGACCTCGAATAAAAAAGTTATGATATTTTAAACATTACACAATCTTAATATAATTAAATTACAATTTATATTTTAAATTCCAAACCCAAATATCTCAGTCGAACTCCTTCTTCCCCGAAACTCCAGTATGCACGAAAACCCATCCTCACGCTCGACCTCTCGAAGCCGCTCCCTCCAATGTCCACTAGAACTCGATCGGCCATCACCAAACCGACCGTCTACGCGAGCTCCACTCACGCCCAGAAGGGCATCATGCTCGGTCCGCCCTCAGCCTCGATTTTCGTGCCCAAACCATGCACGAATGGGCCGAGATCCAGGCCACGACGTCGCTCCATATTTCAACATCGCCGTATGGATTCGAAGAGCTCGCGAAGCTCTTCAATCTTTGCGTTGGAGGTTTCTTGAATTGATTCACGGATTTAGAGAAATTAGAGAGGGAAGATTCGAACAATATCAGCCTTTGAATTTCTTATGGGCGGCTGCTGTAGAAACCCTAGGGTTTTGATTTTTGTGAAATAATGAAGTTAAGGGGTCCCTTTATAGAAATTCCAACGAACACTATTCACTTCCAAATTTTCGAACTCCGATTTGCTCACGGGGACCGGTGTTCCTAGGGTTTATCCCGCGTTCCGGACACACTGGAATAGGTTTCGGAAGCTAATTCGATCATATGTGATAGTTATAGAGATAAACGATCAATTTGAATTAAATCGATTTAAACGAATCTCTATGCGTTTTGGCTCGCCCCGGACGAACGGTAAATCCGATTGACACAAAGTTTGAAATCTTACAATAATATCACATTACGGATTCGATGAAACTGTTTTCGTCGAAATCCAAGATCGTTTGAAAAATGACTATTTTAACTCGCCAAATTAATATTAAAACAATTTCAATGCATTTCGAGCTGCCACGGTCAAACGACAACTCCGATTGCTACGAAAATTGAAATCGATAATAACAAATTATTACGGATCCAATGGAACTAGTTTCGTCCAATTCTGTGACTGTTCAAAAATTGGCTATTTTTCAGTCGATAATTAAATATTAAAATATTCAATATTTAATTTAAATAAATTTTACTTATAAATCAATTACTCTATTATACCCAATGGATTCAACATTTATTATCCTATTCAACTATTGATTTCAAAGGCATTCACTAAGTAGCATTCATTTTTCATTACTTGGATAATTATTGTTGCAATTTATTCCAGTTATTATTATTCCAAACGAATTTACAAATTTTTTTTTTCTAACATTAAATCACGAAATCTTTTAAATCAGCTATTTTAATTATCGAAATTTACGAGTCGTTTCATTTTTTAAATAAGCTTCTGCCATTATTCTCTACTACCATTGCTTACTGATTTATTATAAGTCTCACGATAAGCTTTTCCGATCTTATTTCATAATTATAACCTATGTTATAATTCTACTTGTAATTGTTTTTCTTCTTCTTTTATAGTCCCTTATATAATTGCAAGCATTACTTGTCTATTCTAGTCTGCCTTCTTTTATTATGATATCGAATTTTCTTTAGTTCACACTTATCACAATAATTGCCTATTTAAATAGCATGCACAGTAAATGCAGACTTAGGCTCATTAATTTTTACGGCTTCAAATTCTTGATTAACAATTTTCTTGTTTCAATCTATACTTTACTTTGTTGTCCCTTATTTTAAGAAGTAATTCTATTTTGTTTGGATGGTTATGAAAACCATATAATCCATGTCCATATCTTAATATTGCATATTACAATGAACAATAATCCGTAACTGCAAGAAATTTCTTTTACTATTTTACAATAGTGTAAAATACAGCGGTTTCTCTATTTTACACTAGGTCCCCTTTTTATTTCTTTAATTCTTTCAGTTACATTTATCGCTATATTTTAGACGTGAAATTATGGAAATGTATCCTATTCTCTAAACCGACCAGTCAATCTAATAACTACTCCCAAGTTATTTTTTTCCCGTTTTAATGCAATTTATTGCGGTTCTACATCTTTATTTCAATATTCTTAATTATTTAATCCATATTTGTGTTAATCTATTATAGTCCATATGCGAAGAAAAAGAAGAGGATGAGAAAAAATTGACGCTTGTATAAAATCCAAAACATAGGAAAAGATGTAAGTAAGGCATAGAAAACAGTATATAAGTAATAATATTGTAAATACACTACAAGTATTCTTATAGTTCAACATAATTTAATTAATATGATTAATTGCTAAATAAAATTTTCTAAATGGGAATTTAACGATAATATATCTTAAACTTAAAAGATATATAAATAAATCCATTCACCCGTCGTCCTTAGCTACGCTTGTGCTCCGCTTGGTTCCACGGTCCTTCTGGATCCTCTTCTTCCAAGGTGTGTAATATTTCAATTTAGAAGTTCTTCTCCCTAGAAATTATTTTCTTTATAGGGTTCGGCCTTAGGCCAAGAACTCAAAAAAACATTTTATAGTTAGGGTTCAGCCTTAGGCAATAAACCCATGGGAGAAAATATAATTGTGAGAAGATAGCTAGGCCTAGAGTCCTATTTATATTGGAGCTTAGAGACCTCAGACCATTGGATTCTTGGATTGAACCTGGAGCCACCACATCACAGGGCAATATGGAGCCATCAGATTGAAGAACGTATGGCTTAGATCATGCAAAAACGAGAAAACACGTCACAGCACGTACCTGGACGAAAGTTCGTCCAAGCCTTGAACGAGTTGACCGCCCTTAGCCAGCGGTCGACCATTGCGCCTATTGGGTCGACCTTCTGGTCGGCCCATATCTGCGTTATACTATTATTTTTATTTCATTTGGTTACTTATTCTGTTTCGTTCTTAACTTCTTCATATTGGTTCGGATTTTGACGAGTTATATATGGAAACTAATTTGAAAATCGCACCGGATGCAATGGTACAAGTTCTGTAGCCGTATTCTGAAAATTCCATAATTATTTATTTTCATTGCTTATCATCATTCATTAAATTCTAACTATACAAAGATGCAGGGTGTAACATTTTCCCACCCTTAGAAAATTTTGTCCACGAAATTTGACAAATGTAAAATTTATGTAATTCCTTACATTAATTACAACCATTTTGTGTACATCCATTTTTACAACCATCCGTGGTTTTGTGCAAAAGTGCTTTTCAAGACAAGATATATGCATGTACATGAATTTCTAAGCAGTGCCTCCTATATGAAAGCTTTGCTTCTTTAAAAATTTATTTTTAAAACATGATGCACACATCCTAAATATACCTAATTTCTATATGAATGCAATCTTTTGAAAATTCAATACACTTTTCATCCAATTTTTCCCACGCTCCTATTGAATAAGGGTGTACTTCGACAAATTTTTTGTCCAAATCCTAACACATAACTTATAATATTCGAATCTCAGAAAAATATAACTTTCTAAACTCGATTTCTTTTGTGAGAAAGAAGGTAGAGAACGAAAAAACTTCACATTTTCCCGTTTTAATTTTGCGTACCTCTCTCTCCGTGCTTGAAACTTATGCCGCTACCCAATAAAATCTCTATTTTCTTTCCCAAGCACAGTTTACACAAGAAAATATCTCTTTTTAAAAAAGTTCTGTTGACGTTTCTGTCGCTTTCTTTAAATTAATTATTTTCCTTTTATTTATCTTATTCTGAGTTTATTTTTTATAATAACATCTTATGTCCTTATTCTCTATTCGTGAATATCACAAAAGTGAAGAGAAAAGCATCAATACCGATCTCAACTACCATCTCGGGTAAGGAGGCCTAAGACCCTGTCCGCGCTGACACAAGAAGGCCATAATAAAAGAATCTAACAGCTAAGGCGCTCCTCCTACCGCCTAGTGCTCGTCACAATCTCTTGCTACGTCCTAGCTAACTCCTGCTGTGTCATAACCAAATCCTGTTGTCCTCACAGAAGCTCTACGTGCTCCCTGGTGAGCCGCTCTTGTCCCTCGGCAATGCTCCTAAACTGGTCATCGTAGCTCGACGGTGGACAGGGATGAGAGGGTCTTGCTCTTTTCCCCCAAGATCCATATCCCCACGCATCTTTGTCGCGGGCTCTAACGTCCAAGTGGTCCATGGTGACTCTACATTCCCAATGTTGCCTCCAAATGGTGAAGAAGGGAAGTGTTGCGGCTCGTGAAAGTGCTATGATGCCTAGAAATGTGGCTCATGTTCCTATTCTTCCTACGGAGCCTGTATTTGATTTAAACCTATATTCATCCTTCTTAGAGTGGATGAATCAACCAAGGGGTGGGCCTTCTCAATGTAATTCTCACGCTCTATCTCAACTCTGGTCCACCTAAAGACCTATGTCCAAAGGTGATAATATATCATAGTAGATCGGCCAAGTCTCACCGTGGTCATGTACTGGGTCATAATCGTCCTAGCCCAGTTCACTTGCAAGCCTCCGAATATGGCGTAGGTGGCCTGCCTCACTATGGGGTATATTTGGCCATAGCTCCCTGTCTTAGGGAAAAGGTTATGTTGCAAAATGCATATAACCAACCTAGCTAATGGGCGCAACTATCGAATGGGCCAGTCGGGGTTCTGTGGATCTACTAAAATCTAGTGCAAGACGGCCATGTCTATCATCTCAATATGTCCTACCTCCAACCCATGTCCTCTAACATCTAAAATACTAGCCAACAGAGTCTTTGTAAATAATATCCTCACTCCCTTGACCTTCGACTGGAAGGCCAATCCTCATCCTCATCACTAGTACGTAAACTAGCATCGAAAAGACATACTAACCAAGGCTACGCTCGCCGTTTGAACGTCTCACGGCTCAAAATATGTCGCTGACCTATGTCCAAGTAGAGCTGCTCTAAAGGGGTGCTCGGAAAATCAAAAACTTCACCCCCTTCCTTGAAAAATCTGGTAAGTGGCTATACCGGAGTAAGACTCCATAATTCTCCAATCACTCAGACACCTCGCTATCCACTATGGTGTAAGTTGGGGAAAACAATGGACCAAAGAGGGTCTTGGAGGCATGGCGAAAAACTCTCAGAATTGTAAAAAAGAAGTATGGATCCGAGTAGACCTCACCAAACGCTTCAATTTGGCACTAACCGTGAGCGAAATGGTGGAGTTTTTAATGTGTTTTGGTGGTTGGAAAGGGTGGTTTTTGGGTGCGGCTACTGTCTTCGGGAAGGACGAAATAAGAATGTGGAAGGAGAAGGGGGATGCATTTATACGCGCTCGAATGAACTAATGCTGTGATGACCCAGGATTTTGTGTATTTGAAATTAGAATATTTAATTGATTTTAAATAGTAAAAGTTAATGATTAACTTGGTTTTCTAATATAACTATTTATTGGGTGAGTAAACTATTGAATTTAATAATTGGAAATTGGGTAAATTATTGAATCGGGAATTCTAAGCTGGTTAAAAATAATTTGAAGGCTTGTAAAAATTATATTGATACTACTAAAGATAGTAAAAGTGTTAAAATTGAATTTAAAAGTGTTTTGTTCAGTTTTGAAAATTTATCGTTTAAATTGATATTTAAAAATAGCTTTCCGAGGCACAGTCTCGAAATTCGACGAAACTAGTTCCATTGGATCCATAATAGTGTATTATTATCGGGTTTTAAATTTCGTAGTGTTTGGTGTTGTCTTGGGGTCATATGATATATAAACGCATTGAAATCTATATCAAAATTCAATTTAATAACTGGGACCAAAAAGCTATCTTCTCCATACGATCGAATTAGGACTCGAAGCATTTTCCATTACATTCGAGATAGGGGTATAACATTATAAATGTCTAACTGCAAGCCTCGATAGGAGGTCGAAATCTTTAGTTGCATTATCGAGATGATTATAATTTAAAATTTAAAAATTTGAATTTGCATTATACTTTGCTGACCAGTCAAATTTATTTCACATCATTGCTTTTCCCCATTCACTTCAACAGCAGCTTTTGTTTTCTCAGAAACACTATAGCATTCCTAAGCGCGTTAATCTCTTCTCTTGTCTCCTCCCCATTTCCTTTTAAATCATGCAAATTAGATCAATGAAGAAGATAAAAACTGCTGCTAAAATAAAAAAATGGCCGGACTAAAAGAATATTCATCTTCACTTCTTCCATCCCCATTCAAAATTTCGTTCGAAAAATAAGGGCATTTCGAGAGGAAAAAAATGGCGACTGAATACGCGAATCAAAGTGCCTTTCATTGCGTACGAGCCGGAGTCACAATCATCTCGAGATCGATGATTCATCGCACGAGAGGATGTCGTGGAGTCGGCTTTAGCGCGTGATTTTGGACGAGATTGATGGCGCTGAGAAAGGGAGGGCATCGCGAGCTGCAGTAGGGCAGCTCTGATGTATGCGCGAGGCATTGGGAGAAGTGATGGCATGGGTTATCAGCGGCCTCTCGGTGTGGCATCAGAGTTGCAGAGAGGTGGAGGCTACTCAATTTTTGGATAGTGCGACAGTCTTGGATACAGGCATGTGAAGGAGGACTCAAGCGATGTGCGTGTTGCGATTGGGTATTCGTTTGGGGTGAGCATCTTCTTGGTCTTTTCTCTCTCTTTATTTTGAGAATTTTTAAATTGTTATTGCTCAAGTTTAAACCTTGAGCTTAATCTGTTGATTTTTAGTTCGTTTATCAGTAAATTATTTTTACAGAAAATTTTGAAAATATATAGAGATTTTAAATGTTGAGGAGTTTATATCAAAATAAGATTTCTAATCTATATAAACTGATTTTTATAAGTATGTGCTTCAAAGAATATATATATATATATATATATATATATATATATTAGTATATCTATATAAAATACACGCACATTTTATCTTAGTAATTTATTTTAAATTAATGGATTATGGTGATTAACTCATTTAATAGACTTATTTAGTTATTTCAGTCAATAAAAATAAATTTATTAAAGAAAAATTAGTTTAAATAAAATTCCTAGTTAATTAAATTGATAAATGGTAATTAATTATTCGATTAGTGTAAATGATAATAAATCATATAATGTTATTCAAGGTCTAAAATCGAAGAGAAATAAGCCGAATTGGATCAGATTGCAAATTAAAGGATAAAGGTGAGTTAATCTCACTCACATCTGGATTATCATTTAATTTAAATTGTTAAAATTAAATTATTACTCGGTTGCTTGAATTGATGATTTATTACCAGTTTGGATGTGATATTATATAGTAGTATATATATTGGAGTGATTGATATTCCTGCATTATATAGCGGATGAGACCCTATGCGTCCTGCATAATAGCGAATGACCGTTTATACCGCGATGTCCCCCTCGAAGTGGGATTTGGTATTTTATTTGTTGACTAACATCTATGGATGCAGGGAAACAAGTTAGAGGGATCCAATTAGATTCCTCAAAATATTGAAATTTGTTTTCATAGTCTGTGATATGATTGATTGATTATCTGTGATAGATATTATTAGAAACTGGAAGTATGGAATGCTATGGATTTTATTTAACATATTTTGTAAATTTGAAGATATGGAAAATATAAAAGATTTGATTTTGAAAAGAGATATAAAACGAGAAATATTAAATAAAATAATTTTAGATAAATTAAAAGAATGAATTTGGAAAAGAATAAAAGTTTGATTTTAAATTCTAATAAATAAATTCCGGGTATGGGAAAAATAGGGATTTTAAATAAATGATATTAAAAGAGTTTTGGAGACTTTAGTGATATTGCCTAAGAATTAAAGGATTATATTTTTAAATTTTAAGATTTAAAATGATTGGAAGAAATGAAAGGGAGAATTTTGAATAAAGAATGAAATGGATATTTCAGTTTAAATTAAGATTTTAAATCATAAATAAAGAAGTGAATACAGAATTAATGGGTTTTGGAATAAATTTGGGTAAGTAAAAGAATTTATTTTAATGCGGAATTAATTTTGGAAATCGATTTGAAAACCGACTAAGTGTTGAACTGTGATTAAAGGAGAATGAGATTATGGAATTTATAAACGAGGATTATAAATAAAGCGAAATATTTCTCAGTGAATAATTTGGAAGTATAAATTCACGGTGGGAAATTAAAAGGAAAGGGTGATATGGTTTTAAAAATAAATAATGGTTTATTTTTAAAAGCGTGGAAAAGTAATTTACGGGTTTGGGACGTAAATTAAAATGGAAATAAATCGAGAAGAATTTGTAAATTATTAGACGGTTGTATTAGAATGGAAATCGTATTTTCCTGAAAGGTTAAGTATATTTTCAAAAGAAGGTTTTTAATTATAAATTAGAAGTTTTAAAAGATGTTTTAAAGAAGAATGTTTTTAGAGAAATTTATTGTTTCAATTGTTTAATTTTTTTTTAAAAGTAAATATTTATTAAATTAATTATAGTAGTAATTATTTTAAGGTTAAATTAGTATTATGATTTAAAAGGATAATTATTAAGTATTTATACTTTATACAATAGTTTTATTTAAATACAGTTTTTGGCTAAAGTTTGTATTTGGAAAATTATTTTAGAACTTTATAACTAATATTTTGAATAAAGTGATTTAAGTAGTTTTATTTCATACGTTTTAAGTGTATATTTTTGGGTAGCGGGATTTTAAATTATTAAAATCTAAATTATTAAGACCTGGTGCTTTTTTGTGGGAATAAACAATTGGTTGGATGATTGTTTAAATTTGATAGTTAAATAATCGACTATCAATATTGGCCAATGCGCTGATCGTTTCGAAGAGTCCGGGATCGGGTTTAATTACCCGAAAGCCACTTCGATCCGATTTGAATGTAGCGAATGAATACCGTGAAGATGGTGGTTCGGTTGGTCCAGACCTAGGGCAACTTGTATGGATGAATGCTATCAGACCATCGTCAGGAGGACGGTGAGCATTCTAAGTGAATGTGTGATAAAAAAGGTAACGCATAGCCTCAAGCCTCATAAATCGGGAATGGATAAAACAAGGGAGGTGCAGCAAGGCTAAGTGGCTAGCAACCATTTAGGATAAGGCATCCCTGTCTAGATGTCTCTTTTTATTTCGGCTGTATGGACGGTTGCTGATCCCAACCCCGGGTGATCTTATTCGGAGTATCCAGTAAGGGGTAGCTTCGATCTTGTATTGCAGGGGACCGGAAGGGGTCCTCGGTACGCTGATCTAGGCTAGGTACTGTAACGGGCGGTACCCCAGTAGCCCTGCCATTGTATGGAATCCAATCTCCAACAAGCGCCTGTACGGTTTTTATTGTGCCCAACTATGTTGAAACATGAGATGCATCATTTCAGCTAGACTTTATTTTACTTTCTACAGGTACTATTAGAATATCAGACGGATTTGATAAAAAAAAATTTGGTTAACGTAAGGTAAAAACCCGACATTTTTATTTGTAGCGTGGTCTTACGGGATACCTTTGATTTCAAAGGATTTTGAAAACTTTAATAATCCAATTGAGTGTGTTTTCTTACTCTGGTTTTCCGGACTGACTCGGGTGTTATTTCACTATAATGCTTGGGTCAGACCGAGTATTATAGGATACAGGATAAGGTACTGTGGAGCTCAAGAGACGAGCTGGATGGCGAGACATATCACACGTACTTGATATTTATTCCGTTGTGCAGCATAAGCTGTATAGTCAGCTTTTGTGAGGACAAGTTAATATATCTATCCAGTATTTTTCTATTTATTGTGTTGTATTCTTTTGATGTAATGTATTAAACAGATATAGTTCTTTTTGTATAAAGATCAGACATTAGACTATTATATATTGTTCCGCTGTGATTGTGAGATTCTGATGTTGTTTCTATTTTCTTCTTCTACTTCTTTCTTCTTTAACCCTAATGGTTTGTATTTCCGACCACTTTGAGTTGAACTGATGGGGATATTATTAGCTCAAAGGGGTACGGAATTGCGGACCATTACAGTTAGTATCAGAGCAGAAGGTTAAGCGAGAACCTTGGCTCTAGTGGGGATTACTCATTAGAGATAGTGTCAGTAGTACTCTAGAATGAGTTTGAGTGTACTAATAGATCTGAGTGCGTATTTGTTAGTGAATATAAAATTGTTTTATATTGTTGATTGGTTTGTTGAGTGGTTTATAGATCCTGGTCAATACGAGTAATTAAAATTACTGATAGGGATCTCTAAACACTTGTATAGAACAATGCGACACTTTATTGTTTTAAATAGGGTGAATGAAATAATTTTGCCCAGATTATTTTTATATATGAAAGGAATAATTTTCATAAACTATTATAAGTATATGTGGTCGCTGGGTTGTTAGAAAATGATAATATAAATTATTTTCATTGTAGGGTGGAAAAATTGAACAAGGAATTGAAACTATAACAAAAGTTAAGAAATAAATTTATATAACATAATGGAATTTTAAATGTGAACTATAAATGGGATTTTTAATTGAATTGGGATAAAATTCCAGAGTAATATTTGAATATAGATTGAAAGGATTTGATGTTTGAAAATTTGGGAAATTTAATTTCCTTTGAGTTTGAAAACGATTTTCAAAGGTTTTGGAGGAATAATAGTGATATTATTTAGGAAATATATTTAAATTGGATATGAAATCTGGTGGGATTTGGAATTACAAATATTTAAATGTTTTTAAAGGAAGTAAAAGCACTAAACTCTTTTCGACCGTTGGAAAATAATTTCGGTGATGACTACAACATCATCGATGTTCATTTTTGAGTTTCCAAGAGAGGAATTGCTACCTGAATGTGTGAATTGGAAATTATTTGCAAAAGTGGGTTTGGTTTTAAAATTCAAAGGGATAATTTGTTATAGCAAGGGATTTTGGATATAGTTAATTTCGAAAGTGATTATGAAATGTTGGAAAATTGTTTAAAACTCTGGAATCTTATTTAAAAATTTTATGGAGTAATAAATGGGTTTGGAAACTTATAAAAATTTGAAATTTGTTTAGAATAAAATTTAACTTGAAGAAGATTTAAATTTAAAATAAGTGTGAAAACGAAATAAGTTAGAAAGGTAAGCCAATTAAATGAAGTAATTTAAAGAGATTAGTGAATGAAATGTAAAATAGTTGGAAAACTTATAGAAGTTTAAAATTTGAATTGAATCGGAGTGTAATTGAATCTTGTTAAATAAAAGCGAATTTTAAGAGTAAGTCTAAGTAGACCAAATGAAATGGCCATTGAAATAAAAATTCATTAAGTTGGAAATAGATGTGGGAATGGACAAACTAATGTACATTTGTAAGTAAATGGGATTGAAACTGAATATTGGAATTTAATTTGAATTATCAGAAATTAGTCAAGTTGGACCAAATAAAATAAAGTATTGAATTAAAATTAGTAAGTAAACTAATTGATTTAAATGGTAAGCAAATGAATGGAAATTGAATAATTGGGATGATATTTAATTCAAAATGGACTAAGAAAAGTGGAATCAGAGAATTAGTTCGAAGTGGGAAAAAGATAATAAAGGTTTGGAAATAAAAATGGCTTGAGATATGAATAAATTAGTACGTAGAACTAATTAAAGAAATGATTAATTAAAATTGGGTTGGGATAAGGTGAATAAAATTCAATATTAAAAAAAATTTGGAAGGTAAATTGAATTCAAAATGGAATTAAAAATTTAAGTTAAAGGAAAATAGATATAAAAGCTTAAGTGGTGAAGTGATAATAAATATAGAAGATGTATAAAATATTTATATTGAACTTAAGAAAACGGATAGTGAAATTCTTAAGTAAATGTGGAATTGAAAAATATATTCTAAGTTAGTATGTGAATGAAGATTTAATAAAGGCATAAATTAGGGATAAGTGAAGTGGGTTGATTGTGAAAAGTGAATGGAAATCAAAATAAGTTTGAATAAAAAAAATTTATATAGTAATTATCAATTGAGATAAATAGGTAGGATGTACGTATATTATTTTATTCGCATAGCGATTTGACCCAGATTCGAGCACATAATTTCGAGGTAGTTATATCGATCCGAGTTGGGACTTTTCACTCGAGTTTCGACGGCGAACCCTGAATATGGATTTTTGATTGATTCTGGATATTCTCTATCATAGTAAATTGCTATGCAAGGAGAATGACGGTTTCTGATCAAGAAACCAGATCTGAGTCCGCACTAGGAAGTCGGGTGGCGATACTAGTTCGGAAGTGAAATTGTGTGATCGAGTGAGCGATCGGATTTGATATTGCGTACGGATGATATAGGTACATCGTACGGGCATGAATGAAATAGATATTGAAAATTTTGAAAGGAAATGAATAAAATGATTATGAATTCTGTGATCGGATATTATTGCTAAGCAGGATATAAGTAATTAAAAGCAAACGATAAATTGATGTTTTTGATTTCAGAAGATAAACTTGGATTACCCAACAAAAAGGTATGTATTTAAATTGGCAAATGAAATTTGATGGTTTTCTGATCTAGCCATTTGGCTTTTGTTTTCTTTTGAAATTTGGGGCTCGTGGAGACATTTTGTAGCTGTTCTGATCTAATCGTGCAAAGGAGACGTTGGCATAAAATTTACGAAATTAGGAAAAAAAATTGAGAAATTTTTTGATAAGTTTAAAAATTTGGATTTTAAATTATTTTTTGAAATGGTTGAGTCAATAACATGAATTGGAAAAGATGAATGAGTTTGGAAAGTTAGTAGTAGTGATAGTGTGTCTTTAATAAAAAGATTGTTTTGGGAAGTTATTAAAAACTGTGTGGTTTTGGGAAAAATAGTTAACGGGTATTGGACCATTCTTCTTAACTAGTAATTTGGAGACGAAATTCTTTTTAGGGGGGAAGAATGTGACGACCCAGGATTTTTTTATATTTGAAATTGGAATATTTAATTGATTTTAAATATTAAAAGTTAATGACTAACTTGGTTTTCAAATATAACTATTTATTAGGTGAATATACTATTGAATTTAATAATTGGAAATTGGGTAAATTGGTGAATCGGGAATTCCAAGCTGGTTAAAAATAATTTAAAAGCTTGTAAAATTTATATTGATAGTACTTAAGATAATAAAAGTCTTAAAATTGAATTTAAAAGTGTTCTGTTCAGTTTTGAAAATTTATCGTTTAAATTGACATTTAAAAATAGCTTTCCGAGGCACGGTCTCGAAATTCAACGAAACTAGTTCCATTGGATCCATAATAGTGTATTATCATCGGATTTCAAATTTCGTTGTGTTTGGAGTTGTCGTGGGGTCATACGATATATAAACGCGCTGAAATTTATATCGAAATTCAATTTAATAGATGGGTCCAAGAAGCTATCTTCACCATATGATCGAACAAGGACTCCAAACCTTTTCCGTTGCGTTCGGGATAGGGGTATAACATTATAAACGCCTAGCGGCATGCCTCGACAGGAGGTCGAAATATTTACTTGCATCATCGAGACGAAATTTTGAAGTTGCATTATACTTTTGCTAACCAGTCAAATTATTTCACATCACTTCTTTTCCCCCTTCACTTCAACAGCAGCTTTTTTTCCAGAAGCACTGCAGCATTCCTCAGCACGTTAATGTCTCCTCTTGTCTACTCCCCATTTCTTTTTAAATCACGCAAATCAAATCAATGAAGAAGATAAAAAATGCTGCAAAAATAAAAGAATAACCGAACTAAAAGAATATTCATCTTCACTTCTTCCATCCCCTTTCAAAATTTCGTTCGAAAAAAGGGCATTTCGAGAGGAAAAAAATGACGATTGAATATGTGAATCAAATCGCCTTTCATCGCGTACGAGTCGGAGTCACAATCATCTCAAGATCGATGATTCATCGCACCAGAGGATGTCGCGGCGTCGGCTGTAGCGTGCGTTTTTGGGTAAGATCGGTGGCGCTGAGCAAGGGCAGTGTATCGCGATAAGGGGGTGGTGGTTCAGCTGTGGTAAGGTTGTCTGATGTGTGCATGAGGCATCGGGAGCCGCGATGGCATGGTTAAGCGACGGCTCTCATTGTGGCGTCAAAGTTGTAGAGAGGTGGAGGCTACTCGATTTTTGGATAGCACAGCAGTCTTGGAGACTGGCATGTAAAGAAGGACTCGAGCGATGTGTGTGTCGCGATTGGGTATTCGTTTAGGGTGAGCATCTTCTTGATTTTTCTCTCTCTTTATTTTGATCATTTTTAAATCGTTAGTACTCAAGTTTAAACCTTAAGTTTAATCTTTTGATTTTTAGTTCGTTTATTAGTAAATTATTTTTACAGAAAGATTTTGAAAATATATAGAGATTTTAAATGTTGAGGAGTTTATATCAAAATAAGGATTTTAGTCTATATAAATTGATTTTCATAAGTATGGGCTTTAGAGAAAAAAATATACATACATACATACATACATACATACATATATAAGTATATATATATAAAATACACACACACTTAGTAATTTATTTTAAACTAATGGATTATGGTGATTAACTCATTTAATAAACTTATTTAATTGTTTCAGTCACTAAAAAATAATTTATTAAAGAAAAATTAGTTTAAATAAAATTCATATTTAATTAAATTGATAAATGGTAATTAATTGTTTGATTATCTCAAATGATAATAAATCATATAACGTAATTCCTGGTCTAAAATCGGAGAGAAACAAGCCGGTTTGGATCGGATTGCATATTAAGGGACAAAGCTGAGTTAATCTCACTCGCATCTGGATTATCAGTTAATTTAAATAGTTAAAATTAAATTAGTGGTTGTTGCTTGAATTGATGATTTATTATCAGTTTGGATGTGATATTATATAGTAGTATAAATATATTGGAGTGATTGACATTCCAACATTATATAGCGGATGAGACCCTATGCGCCCCGCATAATAGCGGATGACCTTTTATACCGGGATGTCCCCCTCAAAGTGGGATTTGGTATTTTATTTGTTGACTAACATCTGTGGATGCAGGGAAGCAGGTTGGAAGGATCCAATTGGATTCCTCAAAATATTGAAATTTGTTTTCATAGTCTGTGATATGATTGACTAGTTATCTGTTATAGATATTATTGGAAATTGGAAGTACAGAATGCTATGGATTTTGCTGAACATATTTTGGGTATTTGAAGATTTGAAAAATATAAAAGATTCGATTTTGAAAAGAAATATAAAGAGAGAAATATTAAGTAAAATAATTTTAGATAAATTAAAAGAATAAATTTGGAAAAGCATAAAAGTTTGATTTTAAATTCTATTAAATAAATTCTAGGTATGGAAAAATAGAGATTTTAAATAAATGAAATTAAAAGAGTTTTGGAGACTTAAGTAATATTGCCTGAGAACTAAAGGGTTATATTTTTAAATTTTAAGATTTAAAATGATTGGGAAGAAATAAAAGGGAGAATTTTGAATAAAGAATGAAATGAATATTTCAGTTTAAAATAAGATTTTAAATCATAAATAAAGAACTGAATATGGAATTAATGGGTTTTGGAATAAATTTGGGTAAGTAGAAGAATTTATTTTAAAATGGAGTTAATTTTGGAAATCGATTTGAAAACCGACTATGTGTTGAACTGTGATTAAAGAAGAACAAGATTATGGAATTTATAAACGGGGTTTATAAATAAAGTGAAATATTTCTCAGTGAATAATTTGGAAGTATAAATTCAAGGTGGGAAATTAAAAGGAAAGGGTGGTATGTTTTAAAAATAAATAGTGGTTTATTTTTAAAAGTGTGGAAAAGTAATTTACGGGTTTGGGACGTAAATTAAACTGGAAATAAATCGAGAAGAATTTGTAAACTATTAGACGGATGTAATGGAATGGAAATTGTATTTTCCTGAAAGGTTAAGTACAATTTCAAAAGAAGGTTTTTAAGTACAAATAAGAAGTTTTAAAAGATTTTTTAAAGAAGAATGTTTTTAGAGAAATTTATTATTCCAATTGTTTATTTTTTTTAAAAGTAAATATTTATGAAATTAATTATAGTAGTAATTATTTTAAGGTTAAATTAGTATTATGATTTAAAAAGATAATTATTAAGTATTTATACTGTATACAATAGTTTTATTTAAAAACAGCTTTGGCTAAAGTTTGTATTTGGAAAATTATTATAGAACTTGTAACTAATATTTTGAATAAAGTGATTTAAGTAGTTTTATTTCAAACATTTTAAGTGTATATTTTCGGGTAGAGGGGTTTTAAATTATTAAAATCTAAATTAGTAAGACTTGGTGCTTTTCTGTGGGAATAAACAATTGGTTGGATGATTGTTTAAATCCGATAGTTAAGTAACCGGCTATCAATATTGGCCAATGTGTTGATCGCTTCGAAGAGTTCGGGATCGGGTTTAATTACCCAAAAACCACTTCGATCTGGTTTGAACATAGCGAATGAATACCGTGATGATGATGAAGAAGGTGTTTTGGTTTTTTCAGACCCAGGGCAACTTGTATGGATGAATGCTATCCCTATCAGATGTCCCTTTTTATTTTGGCTATGTGGGCGGTTGCTGATCCCAACCGCGGGGTGATCTTATTTGGACTATCTAGTAAGAGGTAGCTCCGGTCTTGTAATGCACGGGATCGGGAGGGTTCCTCAGTACACTGATCTAGGCCAGGTACTGTGACGGACGATACCACAGTAGCTCTGCCATTGTATGGAATCCAATCTCCAATAAGCGTCTGTACGGTTTTGATTGTGCCCAACTACGCTGAAACATGAGAAGCAAGCATTTCAGCTAGATTCTATTTTACTTTCTATAGACACTATTATAATATCAGACGGATTTGATAAAATATCTTTCGGTTATCGCAAGGTAAAAACCCGATATGTTTTTTTATGGTGTGGTCTTACGAGATACCTTTGATTTCAAAGGATTTTGAAAACTTTAATAATCCAATTGAGTGTGTTTTCTCACTCTGGTTTTCCAAACTGACTCGGATGTTATTTCACTATAATGCTCGGGTCAGACCGAATATTATACAATACAGGATAAGATGTTATGGTGCTCAAGGGACGAGCTGGATTGGCGAGACGTATCACACGTACTTGATATATATTCCGTTGTGCAGTATAAGCTGTATAGTCAGCTTTTGTGAGGGCAAGTTAACATAACTGTCCAGTATTTTTCTATTGATTGTGTTGTATTCTGTTGATGTAATGTATTAAACGGATATAGTTCTTTTTGTATAAAGATCAGTCATTTAACTATTATCTATTGTTCCGCTACGATTGTGAGATTCTGATGTTGTTCATATTTTCTTCTTCTACCTCTTTCTTCTTTAACCCTAATGGTTTGTATTTCCGACTACTTTTAGTTGAATTGATGGGCAATATTGTCGGCTCAAAGGGGTACGGATTTGCGGGCCATTATAAAAGCAGTCGACCCGCCATAGAACAGGTCGACCGGGTCGGCCTGTTTTTTTTCCCGTGCTATCGCATCGCATTCCTCCTCCTTACTAATCAAAGCCTAACATATCCGCTTCCAGGTTGTCTGAGTCGCGGTTACAAATTAAGCTAAATATTCCCGTCTACTCTCCACCCTTCAAGTGGAGTCTTGACGTGTTCCATACTTCAACTGAAACTATATTAATATCCATAAGCTTCCTCCAACCACTTAAATCATCATACCCACAAAAATTCTTTTTCAAAACGGCTTTAATTTCTTTACCGCCAGAAAAATATTTTTACATACTTAGATAAGGATTTCGAAATACGTTTATACTGGGCTAAGACAGATGTCGCGTAAAACATCGTCATTATAGCCCAAAATACTAGTTTTCAATTAAACTCTATATTGTTCTAAACTGTATATTTCTCTATTTTCATACTCAATAAAGCTTTAAAATTGTTTCTCTCAAACTTCCCATATTTATAAAGCTGTAAACTTCTAAAGTTAAAACTTGAAAATCTCCCAAAACTTTTCATATTCTTAAGAGTTTAATTGTTGGGCTAGACTACAAAGTGGCTTTTTAATTTACTATCAGCTTTCTAAATATCCCTTACTGAATCCAAAAATCTTCGCCATATGAGGTCTTTTAGCTTTTGGAATTTCCTCATTCCAAGTTTAGATATAACGAATTATTTTCCAAACTCTCTCCAACTATTTGTCTACTCAAAGGAATGGACTTCTCTTTGGCGTTTTAAGAGCATACATATATATTTATATTTAAAATACAAATATGTTCACTCACTATCCACCTAGGAATCTAAACCTAGGCTCTGATACCAAATGTAACAACCCAAATTCCAGTGGTCCGGATTTTTCGCAAAAAGGCTAAAAACCAAACCCACTGAAGCCCAAGTTAGGTATCTAATATCCTGCAAATAAGCAAAGATAAATATATCAGAGCTCGATTAATTATTTCACAGTAGAATGGACTAAAACATAATAGTAAGTAAATACTCACCCAAATATTAACACTTTCTAAGCAAGTGTCGTAAATTTGATAAGTTTCTACCATCTACCTAACCTATATGATGTTATGAGGAGGGGGTCAGAGCTAAAGTTCTGGTGAATGAATAAATTATATACTTCTAGGCTTAATTATACATATATCATTTTATTTACATTTACTCTTATATTAGGTTCATTAGGCTACAATACTCTCGCCTCTGTTCTTGAACCGTGCCCATCTACTCCATTATAGATTAAAGCCTAATAACTAATATATATATATATATATATATATATATATATATATATATATATATATCTGCATGCCCAATAACCGTATTGGCCCTAGGTACTACCCATAGTACCTTCCATATCCTCCTCGTAAAGGACTCCATCGTTTAGCTCCTATAGCGTTTTGTGACTACATCTTTAAAGGACAGCTTCGTGAGGCCTACAATACATATGTTCCGTCATCTACTATGAAAACATAAAACTACATCTGCACTAGTCTATACTAATGCTCGAACATCCGCAACGTACCACCCAGTAAGTACATTGAGAACTATACGTAATCTTTTTTTTTAATCTCTGAATCCCGCCAACAAGGTCTACCTTGTACGGAACTCGGTCGAGGATTTTCTATATCTGTAAAGCACAATTTTGTTAGGCCTACAATACAGATAGTCTAGTTGGTTTTCCTCTTTTCCCATCATGGCTATCGCCCTTACACAACCACCCCTCAACTAATCGAAAGACTTCTAAAGAGTTAAGTGGTCGTGCCCTACTGCTAACAACCCAACGTCCAATTAGCGGTGCCTCTACATCCAATGTCTCGATAGTGAAAGAATCATTGGCCTGTTGGTTTAACTCTAGTCTTCCCGAAATCGCTCTTGGTCTTGATGCTGACCGATATTTGCATGCGACTATCCTTAACCTTACTTGCAAGTACTAGACATATGAATCCCTACTTCGAACACCAAGCCCTTCTGACTGCCTACAAAGGTCCGCTACTTTATGCCTACAATACCAATGTAGTTAAGGCATACTCTCTTGATGGAACACCTACAGACCAACCTCTGGAGGACCGCATCACTATGCCTACACCAAAGGGTCATCATAAAGTATCCTCACGTCCATTTGAAGGCTCGTACTTCTTTGAAGCCCAAAAATACCAAGTTTTACGTGCTTCTCCATTACTGAAATCCGTGATGAACTGTTTCATTAGGCGCTTCATCCTTTGGATGCTCCAAATGCAATTCGATTCTTACATTAGACCTTAAGTCTAATCTTTTAATTTGCATTTACTTTTCTTTCTTACTCTGTTGGCACATACTTAACTTAATTAGCATATTCTTTCCTCGTCTCACTTCTAATTATTGTGAGATTACCATATCTCTAGTAGGAAATGCTGTTGTATGAGCCATATCCATTATCTTGCTTATTTAACTTAACATATAAATTCTTTAGTTCAATAAATTAATCCTCTTTTACCATTTCTGTTCCATTTGCTTATTGATTTAATATAAGTTGTTTAAATATGCTTATGTCGTTATTCTCTACTACCATTGCTTACCAATTTATATAAGTCTCACAATAAGCTTTTTTTCTTCTTATTTCATAATTATAACCTATGTTATAATTCTACTTGTAATTGTTACTTTTTATTCTTTTATAGTCCATTATATAATTACAAGCATTACTTGTCTGTTCTATTCTGCCTTCTTTTATTATGATATCAAATTTGCTTTAATTCACACTTATCACAATAATTGCCTATTTAAATAGCTTGCGTAGTAAATGCAGACTTAGGCTCATTAATTTTTACGGCTTCAAATTCTTGATTAACAATTTTCTTGTTTCAATCTATACTTTACTTTATTGTCTCCTATTTTAGGAAGTAATTCTATTTTATTCGGTTGGCTAGGAAAACTATATAATCCATTTCCAAATTTTAATATTGGATAATACTATGAACAATAATCCGTAGTTGCAAGAAATTTCTTTTACTATTTTGGAGTAATGTAAAATACAGCGGTTTCTTTATTTTACAATAGCTCCCCTTTTTATTTCTTTTATTCTTACAATTACTTTATCGCTATCTTTTAGATGTTAAGTTATGGAAATGTATCATATTCTCTAAATCGACCAATTAATCTAACAATTACTCCTAAGTTAACCTTTCTTGTTTTAATGCAATTTATTACAGTAGTTCTACATCTTTATTTTAGTATTCTTAATTATTTAATTCATATTCGCATTCAATCTATTCTAATCCATACACGAAGAAAAAGATGAGGATAGGAGAAATTTGATGCTTGCTTAAAATCCAAAATGTAATGAAGGCATAGAAAACAGTATATAAATAATAATACCGTAAAACTGCAATTTTTCTTATAGTTCAGCAAAATTTAATTAATATGATTAATTACTGAATATAATTTTCTAAATGGGAATCTAACGATAATATATCTTAAACTTAAAAGATATATAAATAAATCCACCACCCGTCGTCCTTAGCTTCGCTTGTGCTCTGCTTGACTCCACAGTCCTTCTAGATCCTCTTCTTCCAAGGTGTATAATATTTAATTTAGAAGATCTTCTCCCTAGAAATTATTTTCTTTTTAGGGTTCAGCCTTAGGCCAAGAACCCAAAAAAATATTTTCTAGTCAGGGTTCAGCCTTAGGCAATGAACCCATGGGAGAAAATCTAATTGTGAGAAGATAGCTAGGCCCGGGGTCCTATTTATATTAGAGTCGTGGGACCTCAAACCATTGGATTCTTGGATTGAACCTGGAGCCACCATATCACAAGGCAATTTAGAGCCATCAGATCGAAGAACAAATGGCTCAGATCGTGCAAAAACCAGAAAACACGTCACTGCACGTACCTGCACGAAATTTCGTCCAAGCCGTGCATGGGTCGACCGGCCTTAGCCAGTGGTCGACCGTTGTGCCTATTAGGTCGACCTTTTGGTCGCTCATATCCATGTTATACTATTTTTTTTATTTCGTTCGGTTAGTTATTCTATTTTGCTCTTAACTTCTTCATATTGGTTCAGATTTTGACGAGTTATATATGAAAACTGAACAGAAAATCGCACCGGACGCATTGGTACATGTTCCGAAGCCATATTCTGAAAATTCCATAATTATTTATTTTCATTGCTTATCGTCATTCGTTAAATTCTAACTATATAAAAATGCAGGGCATTACATTCTCCCACCCTTAGGAAATTTCGTCCTCGAAATTTGACAAGGGTAAAATGTTTGTAATTCCTCACATTAATTACAACTATTTTGTGTGCATCCAATTTTACAACCATCCATGCTTTTGTGCTAAAGTGTTTTCAAGACAAGATATAAGCATGTACATGAATTTCTAAGCGGTACCTCCTATATGAATGCTTTGCTTCTTTAATTTTTTTTAAAACATGATGCACACATCCTAAATATACTTGCAATTTTTATATGAATGCAATCTTTTGAAAGCTTAATACACTTTTCATCCAATTTTTCTCACATTCCTATTGAATAGGGGTGTAGTTCAATGAATTTTTCATCCAAATCCTAACACACAACTAATATTCGAATCTCAGAAAAATCTAATTTTCTGGACTCAATTTCTTATGTCAGAAAGAAGGTAGAAAATAGAAAAACTTCACATTTCTATGTTTTACTTTTGCGTACCTCTCTCTTCGTACTTGGAACTTATGCCGCTACCCTATAAAATCTCTATTTTCTTTCCCAAGCAAAGTTTACAGAAGAAAATATCTCTTTTTAAAAAATTTCTATTGATTTTTCTATCGCTTTCTTTAGATTTATTATTTTCCTTTTATTCATCTTATTCTGCTTTTACTTTTTATAATAACATCTTATATCCCTATTCTCTATTTGTGAACATCACAAAAGTAAAGAGAAAAAGTGTCGGTACTGATCTACTATTACAATAGAGTTTTCATATGCTTACATAAGAGTACAATTTTATGTCTAAAGACAAAAGAAACCCTACTACATTAAGGTGCTAGATAGGTGACAGAAGTAGGCCAACACAGCTATCATCTTAGGCTAGGAGGCCAAGGACATTGTCCGCGCTGACACAAGAAGGCCCTAATAAAAGAATCTAAAGAGCTAAGGCGCTCCTCCTCCCGCCTAGTGCTCGTCACAATCTCCTACTGCATCCTAGCTAACTCTTGCTTTGTCCTAACCAACTCCTGCTGTCCTCGCAGAAGATCTGCGTGCTCCCTGGTGAGCTGCTCTTGCCCTTCGGCAATGCTCCTAAAATGGTCATCGCAGCTCGACGGTGGACAGCGTTGAGAGGGTCTTGCTCTCTTCCCCCAAGATCCATATCCTCATTCACTCTGCGTCGCAGGCTCTGATGGACAAGTGGGCCGTGGTGACTCTACATGCCCAACGCCGCCTCCAAATGGTGGCGAAGGAAAGTGTTGTGGCTCGTGAAAGTACTATGGTGCCTCGA
Source organism: Allium cepa (assembly GCA_030765085.1). Taxonomy (NCBI): domain Eukaryota; kingdom Viridiplantae; phylum Streptophyta; class Magnoliopsida; order Asparagales; family Amaryllidaceae; genus Allium; species Allium cepa. The sequence continues at coordinate 382,362,328 of CM060932.1, forward strand.
AATGTGGCTTGTGCTCCTGCTCCTCCTACGGAACTTGTATCTGATCTAAACCTATATTCATCCTCCTCAGAGTGTATGAAGCAATCATGGGGTGGGCGTACTCACTGTAACTCTCCCTCTCCATCTCAACTCGGGCCCACCTAAAGGTCTTGTCCAAAAGTGACAATGTATCATAGTAGATCGACGAAGTCCCGTTGCGTTCATGTACTTGGTCATAATCGTCCTAGTCCAGTTCATCTGCAAGCCTCCGAATATGGCGTAGGTGGCCTGCTTCAGTATGGGGTAGATCTGGTCATAGCTACCCATCTTGGGGAAAATATTATGCTGCAAAATACGCATAACCAACCTAGTTGAAGGGCGCACCTGTCCGACGCGCAGTCGGGGCACTGTGGATCTACTAAAATCTAGTGCAAGACGGCCGACGGCCATGTCCATCATCTCAATATGTCCTACCTCCAACCCATGTCCTCTAACATGTAAAATACTAGCCAACTGAGTCTCGGTAAATACTATCCATACTCCCATGACCTTCGACTGGATGGCCAACTCCTTATCCTCATCACTAGTACGTAAGTTAGCATTGAAAAGACGTACTAACCTAGGATATGCTCTCCGTTCGAACGTCTCATGGTTCAAAATTTGTCGTAGCCCTATGTCCAAGAAGTGCTGCTTTGAAGGGGTGCCAGAAAAATCAGAAAACTTTACCACCCTTCCTTGCAAAATCTGGTAAGTGGCTGTATCGGAGTAAGACTGCACAATTCTCCTATCACTCTGGCACCATGCTATCTCCTATGGTGTAAGTTGGGGAAAAAGGTGGACTAAAGAAGGTCTTGAAGGCATGGTAAAAAAACTCTCAGATTTGTGAAAAAGAATTATGGATCCGAGTAGATCTCACGACACGCTTCAATTTGGCACTAATCATGAACGAAACGGTGGAGTTTTTGAGGCGTTTGGGTGGTTGGAAGGGGTGGTTTTTGGGTGCGACTGCTGTCTTCGGGGAGGCGGAAATAAGAATGAAGAAGGAGAAGGGGCACGTGTTTACATGCGTTCAAATGAACTAAGACGGTCGACCCACCTTAGTAACAGGTCGACCGGGTTGACCTATTTTTTTTTCGTGCTGTCGCATCGCATTCCTCCTTAACTAATCAGGCATAACCTATCCGCTTTCGAGTTGTTTAATCGCGATTACGACTTAAGCTAAATATCCCTGTCTACTCTCCACCCTCCAAGAGGAGTCTTGACGTGTTCCATACTTCAAGTGAACTTATATTAATATTCATAAGCTTGCTCCAACCACTTAAATCGTCTAACCCATGAAAATTCTTTTTTAAAACAGCTTTAAAATCTTTACAGCCAGAAAAATATTTTTACATATTTAGATAAGGATTTCAAAATACGTTTATATTGGGCTAAGACAGATGTCGCATAAAACATCGTCACTACAACCCAAAATACTACATTTTAATTAAAGGCTATATTTTTCTAAACTATAATTTCTCTATTTCCAAAATTCAAAAATTCTTTAAAGTCGTTTCTCTCCAACTTCCATATTTATAAAGCAGTAAACTTCTAAAGTTAAACCTGAAAATCTTCCAAAACTTTTCAAATTCTTAAGAGTTTAATTGCTGGGTTAGACTACAAAGTGGCTTTTTAATTTACTTTCATCTTTCTAAATATCCCTTACTGAATCTAAAAATATTCGCCATATGAGGTCTTTTAGCTTTTGGAATTTCCTCGTTCCAAGTTTAGATATACCGAATTGTTTTCCAAACTCTCTCCAACTATTGGTCTACTCAAAGGAACGGACTTCACTTTGGGGTTTTAAGAGCGTACAATATTTATATTAAAAATACAAATACATTCACTCACTATCTACCTTGGAATCTAAACATAGGCTCTGATACCAAATGTGACAACCCAAATTCCAGTGGTTCGGATTTTTCGCAAAAATGTTATAAACCAAGCCCACTAAAGCCCGAGTTGAGTATTTGATATCCTGCAAATAGAAAAAGATAAATATATCAGAGATCATTAATTATCTCACAGCGGAATGGACTAAAATATAGTAGTAAGTAAATACTCCCCTAAATAATAACACTTTCTAAGCAAGTGTCGTAAAGTTGAGAAGTCTCTGCCATCTAGGGGGTCAGAACTAAAGTTGTGGTGAATAAATAAATTATATACTTCAAGGCTTAATTCTACATATATCATTTTATTTCCATTTACTCTGATATTAGGTTCATTAGGCTACAATACTCTCGCCTCTGTTCGTGAACCATGCCCATCTACTCCATCGTAGATAGAAACCTAATAACTAATATTTACATAAATGAAGCTATATGCCCAATAACCGTACTGGTCCTAGGTACTACCCATAGTATCTTCCGTATCCTCCTTGAAATAGACTCCATCGTCTTCCTCCTATATTGTTCTATGACTACATCTCTAAAAAACAGCTTTGTGAGGCCTACAATATATATATATTCCGTTGTCTACTATGAAAATTTAAAACTGCATCTGCACTAGTCTATACTGATGCTCGAACATTCGCAACGTACCACCTAGTGCGTACATTAAGAATATATGTACTCGTACTGTCTACTCTCTGAATCCCGCCAACAAGTCTACCTTGTACGGAAATCAGTCGGGGATTTTCTATATCTATAAAGGATAGCTTTGTTAGGCCTACAACACAGATATTCTAGTTGGTCTGTCTCTGTTCTCATCGTGGCTATGGCCCCACACAGCCACCCCTCAACTAATCGAAAGACTACTAAAGAGTTAAGTGGTCGTGCCCTACTAAGACAATCTAACTTCCAATTGGCGGTGCCCCTCTATCCAATGTCTCGACAGTGAAAGAGTCATTGGCCTATTGGTTTAACTCTAGTCTTTCCCGAAATTGCTCTTGGTCTTGATGATGGCCGTTATCCGCATGCGACTATGCTTAACCTTACTTGTAAGTATTGGACATACGAATCCCTACTTCGAACACCAAGCCCTTCTGAGTGCCTAAAAAGGTCCGCTTCTTTAGGCCTACAATGAAAATGCAGTCAAAACATACTCTCTTGATGGAACACCTACAGACCTAATTCTGAAGGACCGCATCACTACGCCTACACCAAAGGGCCATCCTAGAGTATCCTCACGTCTTGTTGAAGTCTCGTACTTCTTTGAAGCCCGTAAATATCAAGTTGGATGTGCTTCTCCATTGCTGAAATATGTGATGAACTGCTTCTTGGGCGTTTCATCCTTTGGGATGCAACAAATGCAGTTCGATTCTTATATTAGACCATAAGTCTAATCTTTTAACTTGCGTTTAGCTTGCTTTCTTACTTTATTGGCTACATACTTAACTTAATTAGCATATTCTTGCCACATCTCACTTCTAATTATTGAGAGATTACCATAGATCTAATAGGGAATGCAGTGCATTTATTGTGAGATTACCATAGATCTAATTATTGTGCGTTTTAACTGGTCGGAGCTATGCTCGAGGTTCGACGGCTGTTATGTTGTCAGGGAGTGGTGACAAGTTGCTGTGTGATGCGGCCATGCATGGGAGGTAGAAAATTGGATTGGTGAGGACTGTATGGACTCGGGATTATGGTATTTAGTGATGGAAAGGGATTAAGGAAGTGGAGTGGGCTGCTGGCGGATCTGAAGTGGAGGGAATGGGCTAAAGTTGGAGGGAGATATGATTGTTGGAGGCTACAATGATGGAAGGCGGTAGAGGATGGAAAAGGTGGAGTGGCTGGAGTGGTTGAGATGGGCGGTGACAAGTGTTTGTGTTGTGGATCGGCTATGGTCTGGTGGGAAGGTGGATCGCAGCAGAGGTGCGTTGGAGGAAAAATGGGAAAGCAGGTTTGGTTGCTAGCTGTTCGTGTGGTGGGGCTGCAAGTGTTGCGTGCGGAGGGGATGGGTCAGAGAAACGAAACAGGTGTGGTTCGGTAGGGGATAAAGATGGCGGGGAGGTGCTTAGTCGTTCGAGTGGGCTACGGTGCTACTAACGTGAGGTGATTACGAATGGGAAACGTGCAGCACGAAGAAAAAAGGTGCATGTTTCTCAGGCAAAACCATAAAAACCAAAGCAGACCATTTTTTTAAGAAGCAACGAAGAGAAATGTGAGTGAACCAAGAAACCAGAATAAATTTTGAAACCAAAGGAATTGTAAAATCCATCAGCAGAATTTCAAGAATATTAAATGCAAATAGCTATTGGTTTAAACCGTGGATAATGAAAAGGCATAAGGAAACTAAAAAGGCTCAAATACGGAACCGATACGACAAATCGTTTTGCAGATTTCGTCGCGTACCCAATGCCGAATTACAAGAATGAATATACAGTGGAGATCAGCACGACAAGACAAACAGAACGGTACATAGATATCAATGATATGACCATTCTATCAAAAGTCGATTTTTCGTTGTCGAAAATGTTGTTAAACCGCGGAAATAAGATAAATGGGCTGGAGCAATCCAAATTTGACGAAAAAAATATGACGTCGGACTCAAAAAATGATTTGCATTTTATCATATAAAAAATATTTAGATTTTGAAAATATTTTATTTTCATCAAATTTAACTGATTTGAATTGAAATTAAAAATTACACAACAAAACTTTCATATTGTCGAGTGAAAATCTACAAAATCCTATGTTTAAGTAGACGCATACCAAATATCCAATATTCATTACTAAATTTTATTGTTTATTTCAAGCAAAATTCAGTTAATTATGTTATTAGAACTATTAAAATTACCTTTAAAATTACCGATCGTTACATAAGTAGTAATAGCACGATGGAATTATTTCACATTCTCTATTAGAAACTGTGTTCCTCTACAAAATCTTATTTCACTACCCAAAGTAAATAAAAAATTAATTTTGATAGTAGATTACCTCATGTTCAAATTTCACTATTTCAAATGACATATGGCATTTTACCCAATTAATTTACAAAATTAACATGTGAAATTACACTCTTAAGAACAATATGTACTTAAGTAAAATGTGCAGTTTTTAAAGAGGCAACCATTACTTGGTACAAATACCTCTAACATTGTTACATTATTATGTATGCAAATGGACTCTACATTTGAAAAAGCGTTTGAGATACCACCATCATTTTCGTACATTTGAAAAAGCATTTGAGACACCACCATCATTTTCGAAAAGCTGTTAATTCCTGTTCAACTTTCTCCGGACCTTTGCTTATTGCCTGCATTTCTAAGGCTAAACTTTTTAGTTGTATCTTCTAAGCATTTTGTTATTAGATAACTACTTTAGGATGTCAGTAATTCTTGATTGCTTACGATCAAAAGATTACCTTCGAAGCAGCTTCTAGGCTGACAAGGTCCTTCGGAAAATCATTGAAAGTTTTTCAGCAAGAACCTGCATAGAAGAGATATTTAAGGAAAAATGTCAATATTTCAATAAAAAAATCAAGCTGAAATAATAATTAAATACAACGAGACAACAAGACAATACTTTACAAGGTATTACATGCAGATACGCATGCTTGGCTTGATATCTTCATATATGAGAGAATACTTTTTTACAAAGCCTTGTGTGGAGTTCCAAAACTCTCATTCCATATGAATATTTTAATTTAACATTATAATTCCATAATGATTGTTTTTGTCTTGTCAAATAGATAGTGGTAGATGCTTTAGTGGGGAGTTGTTTTTAAAGCACAAGCATTTCACATACATAATTATTTAACAAGAGGGAAACTATTTCCAGGCCCTATAGGTTATAATGACTTGTTTTAAAGACTACTCTGTCGTAAAACAAACAAGTGCCCTGTAAAAAAAGTGCCTTATATAGTTTAATTATTTATTTACTTAACAATGCTATTTCTGTATCATGAAATTAAATTTCAGTTTACCCATGGATATTTGCAAAATGCCCTAACGCCTCTTTAAACTATGTCTGATTTATATATGGTCATATTTATCATATTATTTGATCCCTTTTTGTGCTAATTTGATGAATTGTATGCAACTACTATACAAATAAAATGAATTAATGCATCTTACATATAATCAATATAATTTCTCTCAGCCTAGACTGTAATACAATTAAATATTTATGCAAAGCGGTGTTAACTGATATTACATCATTAATTAATATATGAACTTCCACCCTTTATGATCCCTATTTATATAAAACTATAGTGTTTAGTTTGTGCATCTATTATATTTGTAATTAATAAGTACAAGAAGAAGAAAAAACATTTGAATGCACCTCAAAAGCTCAAATAGACATGGTTGATTAATAGTCACATTAGGCATTTTATTCGATATATTATGAGTGTAAAACAACCCATATTTTTTATAATTAAACATATTAAATTTAATAAGATTTTGGAATTTAATATTGTGAGAAATTAAGATTTATGACTTATAAATGGAAAAAATAATTAGAATATAACTTAATATTATTGTTTGAATGTTCCTGAAAACTATTTTAATGTAATCTCAATCAATTGAAATAATTGTGAAGTTAATCTGGTTATAGTTGTAAATAAGGAAATAAATTAAATGTTGTATTTAATTGTGAAATAATATGCATTTAACTGAAATTGATTAATATAGAATAGGAAATAGGTTTTGGGTAAGTAATTTATAATCTTTGGTTGTAAATAATGAGTTAATAGATATGAGTTATTAATGTAAAACAACTGATTTACTATCATCTTGTTATTTAATCCATTTTGAAATTAATTTAAAAAACAATAAAATTAATGTAATTGAAACATTGCAATTTTTATAGTAAAAGATGCTAACCGTAGAATATGAATGTAATAAAATGTAAACTAATTTTAATTATATTCATAAGATAATAGTTGATTTAATATAAGAATGTAAATCAAAATAAAATAATTTGTTTGGAATTTTAAATTATAATGAATTGATTTATTGAAGCTGTAATCGAACGCTAAAATTAGTGCAATATTTAAACAGTGGATTTAACATGGGAAACTGTATTTTGATAGATTATTAATTACTGTGTAATCAAGAATGATGAAAAACTGTTAACTTTAGTTTAGAATTTAAAAGTGATTAAATCAATTTAAATTAATAATTCATTTAATTAACGTGAAAAATTAGCCTTTTGGGCACTGTCTCGGATTTTGACAAAACCAGTTTCATCGGATCCGTAATAGTGAATTATTATATGATTTCAAGTTTCGTAGCAATCAGACTTATCATTTGATCATGCGAGCTCGAAACACGTAAAAATTAATTAATGGAATTTAAACGAATATAATTTGATTTTAAAAGCTGACTTCTATATGCAGTAGTATTAGGGTTTAAAACTAGTTCCATTGAGTTTGAAAACATCGAAAACATATATTTCAATATATTGGATGACCTATTTTCGTTTCGAGAACGAAACGGGCTTTTCGGATCGTTGTTATCATTTCGTCCCAATTTGATCTGTTCCATCCATTCTTATCCGTCTCTGTCTATATATAGGCTGTTATAAACCCTAGAAGCTTCTTATATTCATTTTCTACACGTACAATTTCTATCTATTCAATTATTTATTCCATCTCAATAGCAGTCATGTCAAACCCTAACTTCAATTTCAAATCAAATCGAAAATCCAAACTCTTCAAACCCTATCATATAATACAACATCACAAAGCTCTCGACGAATGTAATCTACATCTATAATTTTTTTTGCAATTGAATCTTGGTTTGGCCAGAATTTGGAGAAGAAGTTTCAGCCGTTCATATTAGGGTTTGCAAATCAACAGTGGATCGTCGATCAACCAACGATCGGGAAGTTGCAGCGGTGTAGAGGAGGTCGAGTGGAGTGCATCTTTAGGTTTCATTCTTGCCCTAGTCAAAGGGGTCTACCAAAAATCGATTATCACGGTAGATGCGGAGATGACGGGGGCATCGCGGAGTGCTGCGGTGTAGCGTGGGTCCCAGGGGAGCGGTCGGAGATGGGGGAGTCGGTGGCAATGGCCGATCTGGGTGGTGACGTGTCTTGTGAAGACCCGCAAATCCGTACTCCTTGAATATACACTAATCTCCGTAGATTAATTCAAGATGAACAGAAATACGAATTATCAATGTTTAAGAAAAAGAAAGACATAGAAGAAGAGAGGAGAAGGACAGAAAATAGAGAGAAGAAAATAGAAAATACAGAAAGAAAATAGAACATAGAACGGAACAGGAAAACAACTGAACAACATCAGAATCTCACAATTCGCAGCGGAACAACATATAATAAATAAATGAATAATCTTTAAACAAAGAACTATATCAGTTATTACATTACGTCACATTTCATTATTCTATTCATCAGAGTGTACAACAACAACAACATCAAACAGCGGAAAAGAAATACTATATACACTAGTAATACGCCATGCCATCCAGCTTGCATCCAGCAACTCCAGAATATCCTGATAAACCTTAACTCTTGACTGCCCGTGTGGAAATTGGTGGGCACCCAGAGTTTAGAAAGGAAAACAATAAACTCCGAGTCAGTCATGTGACTGGTGTGGGAACTCAAAACAGTTTATTTATCTTTAAAATCAAAATAGAGGAATATTTTTTTAAAGTCAATTCGCAATGCTTTTAAAAATGAGACTACCATTAGGCCTCCCGCACACACACACAATGCAAACGCAGAATCGGAAGAGATTTCTCCTTATGATAGTCAAAGATGCTTGATACGCATTAAAAGAAACATTTGATATTATTATTAGTGCATAGTGTATAAAAAAATTCATTTCGAAAGTAGAATATAAATCTTCGCCAACATACGACCATTATCGTATGCCTACTATAGCTAACTATGTTCAATAGCAGGTTACCGCCACATTCCATAGCAGGTTCTACAACTAAAACCGTACAAGTATCGTATTGTTTCTTTGGATTTCCAACGAATGATCAGGCCAAGGAACTTCCCATTGCCACATGAGAATGCCTCTGGATGGACATCCCCGAGAACCAAACCGGATCTCTACCAACACAAGGCCGGGTTACCCCTAACTGAGTAACAACTGACCGAATATGCCATCCCCCGGTCCTTTGGGACCTTTCAACCGAGCGCTCGTAATCAATTCACACAATCATAAAGTGTTTTCAACATGAGTAAGTATCTGGGCTCCATACCATGATACCACCCTTTTCCAGAAGGAAATGCACATACCCTAAAGGGCGCTACCCCTCATAACCTTGCCGCATCTTTCCTGTTTTGACCATTCCCGAGGTGTGAGGCTCGACGAAGTCACGTCCACAAAAACATACTTTATACAAAAGCCATGCTTTGGGTCAACAAATGATCATAGAAATGATCGCCAGGATAGACGATCAAATAAATGATCCTATCACAAATAATCAACACAATGATCATTTAACAGCAACACTCAGCACGTCACATTACCAAATTGGGAATATATCGCTGATAACCTTCAACTACATAACCTCTGAGCTCGTACGTCTCAGAGAAGGGTGTTAAGCTAAAAGAATAAATTCTCCGCCACCAACAGAAATATATTTGAAAGAAATCTTCTTTATATCTCAATTTGTAACGTCAGACATACAATCCATACAAATCTGTTCCGGGCTCGAACAAAACCGAAGGCACTTACAAAGAAGTCCTTGCAATCCGGATATCCACAATCCTGATCGGATTTCCCATCACATATGGAGAACTCAATACCGTAGCTACTCGGTGCAGAGTCAATCGACAGGTCATCCTATCGCTCTCGCAAATACCGGGTCTTCAACACCGATCTTCAAATGCAATTCATAACGACGTATCACATATTCGGAATGGGTTATACGACCCCATGGTCCTTTCCCGGTTAACCCGAATAGTGAGCGCTTATTCAAAAATAAGTGTGACATTCAAATTCAAACAAATCACATCAATTACCCATTCAAAGGGAAATATTGATAGTCGGTTATTGAACTATCAATGGATATGCACAACATCACCAGATTCCAAATAATTCTCCAAATTATTTATTTTCCAAAATATCTTTACAAGATATAAAATTTCGATACCTCAAAAATAAATCAATATTTATCTTTAAACAATTTCCCCTTTCTATTCATAAATTCCATAGTGAATTTATATTTCAAAATATCCATGCATATACGATTTCAATTATTCATTTCAATTTATCTTCAAAAAGATAAATTCTCAAAGTATTCACTTTATATTGGAAAACATTTCCATACTTATTTATTCATAAGTAATTCACAAATTTTATTTATTTTCAACCTTTGGAAAATATTCAATATACTTAAATCGAAATTAAGTATATATTTCATTCTTTAAGGAAATCATGCTCTTAAACATATTTATTTTGGCCAAAACGAATGTTGCGTAAAACATCGTTACAACGTCCCAAAATCACTAGTTTAGGGATTCGAATTTAAGATAGATATATAAATCCCAATACTAAACAAAACATTTCCTTTCGGAAATCATTTACTATAACAACAGTGTTATAGTCCACCATTTCCTTTTATTTCTCGAAAACGTCTATTTCAACAATAAATGTTGAAATCTATGGTTTCGAATCTCAACACATTTTAAAACATCGTTGGATCGTTTTAATTCTATTTAAAATATCACCTTCTAAACATTTTCTTTAACATAATATTCACTATTGAATATACTTCGTTAACAATTTCATCATTTCTATTCATTCTATTTTAAAGTATTATTCACAGTCAAAAACGTGAATATAACTCCATTAATAGGTTTCAACAATTTACTTATCAAAATAAGTCGTTGCGAATTTATAAAACAACGTTTATAAATTCTATTTCTATTTATTTTATAACTACTTCCTTTATAAATTCCTTTATTAACCTATCTCAATTCATATCTCAATGATATACTAAAGATTCATATTATAAGTGAAATACTTATAATTTATTTACTTGCAAAAATCGTTCCTTTGAACTTCATACTTATAAATCTTATAACTTATAAGCTTCAATTATTTATCCAAAACCATTCTTTTAATAACTTTATGAATTTTATAAACCTACTGCCTATAAAATTCCATTTATAACTTTACCGTTTATAATTCTATGAATTTCTTTCATTTACAAAATTCATTTTCACTTCATTCAAACACTTATAAAAACTCGTTTTATAATGTCAATATTTCAATTTATAAATATCCATTTATAAATCTCTTAATATAAATCAATTTATACTATTATTCTTTTAAAACATTTTTAATCTCCTTTAAAATTTCACCATTTTAATTTATAAAATAATCAAATTTTATAAATCCTATATTTAAACTTTTCACAATAATTTCAGAAATCCCGTTTTAACTATTTTATAAAATCATTAACCCCATATTTTCAAAAATCAGTTTTTTTTTAACTATATTTCTTAAAAATATAATTTTTATAACATTAAAAATTATATCGTTTATTTATTTAAAATGAATCAATTTCCAAACATGTATTATATTTTCAAAAATCACTTTAAAAATCATTTTAAAGTTCCAAATTTGGTCCAATGATGCTACACACCAAATAGTCAATCACGACAAACAACGACATCATATATCGATATGATAATCCATCAAATATCAAAATATCTGAAATCAAATAAAAACTGTTGAGGAATCCAGTTGGATCCCTCCAACCAGTTTTCCTGCATCCACAAACATTAGCACAATACCAATTTCGCTCCAGTACGAAATTATCGCGGTATATGGGATTTAAAATATTATCCGCTTAATAGACGGCGCAATAGGGTCTCATCCTCTATACAAATGCGGGAAATCAATAACTCCAATATATACATATGCCAATATATATATATTGCTATTATATATAATACCAATTTCACTGTTTATGAAATATTCGCGGTATATGTTTTTAATAAATAACATCCGCTTACTAACGGCGCATAATGTCTATTTTAACAATCAATAGATAACAATCATCATTCAAACATGCATTCAAATATTTTAAATCTAACTATTTAAAATAAAAATCTAAACTGATTCGATTGAGTGAGAAGTTCTCACCTTGATTTTATTTTCGTTTTAGCGATTTATTTCGAATTAATTTTACCCGAAATTTTCACTAACTCCAAAAGACTCCAATCCAATTCCATCGCGTAGTGCTCGTCCATACGATTCCAACGCAACTGGTTTCGCGCGTTTTCGACCTCGTATGAAAAAGTTATGAATTTTATAAGTTTTACACAAATTTTATAATTAAAATTTACAACTATATTTAAAATTTTAACCTAAGAGAATCTGGGCCGTCCACCATTGCATCCCCACATCTCAGCCATGCGCACCCCCCCTTTCTTCTTCGTTCACGCACGTTACATACAACTAACGGCCGAACCCATCTCATAGATTAGGGTTAAATTTTGCAACAAATACGACAACATCCACCACGATCAAGAACCTCCACCACGTGCGCCTCGCTCCACTCTACCCACGCTGGAGAACCGGTCGAGCTCGCCCCCCCCCCTTCTTGCATAGAAACGCGTGCGACATACACACGTACGCGGCCAAAAAATCACCTCCCATCGTTGACAAAACACCATCTTAACCGTATGGATCTCTTCGTCTCGTTGCCCTCTACATCTTTCATGTTGAAAGTTTTCGCAAATAGTGAATAGATTGGAAGATTATGAGGGAGGAAGGAGGAAGCATTTCGGCCGTTCATATAGGGGTGGCGGCGGCTGTGAATAGATTAGGGTTAGGGTTTTTTTTTTTTTTTTAATTTGAGTGAGGGGCTATTTATAGGAAAATCGATCGACACTATTCATCCCGGATTTTTCGAACTCCGATTCACGCGCCGTAACCAGCGTTTCTAGGGTTTACCCCGCGTTCCGGACACAATGGAACATGTTTCGAAAGCTAATTCGGACATATGTGCGAGTTATGGCAATAAACGTTCAATTTAAATTAAACCGATTTAAACGATTTTCTAGGCGTTTTAATTTGTACCGGACAAGCGGTAAATCCGATTGACACGAAATTTGAAACCATACAATAATATCACATTACGGATCCGATGAAACTGGTTTCGTCGAAATCCGAGACTTTTTGAAAAATGGCTATTTTAACTCGCCAAATTAATATTAAAAATAATTCGATGCGTTTCGAGCTGCCACGATCAAACGACAACTCCGATTGCTACGAAATTTAAAATCCGGTAATAACTAACTATTACGGATCCAATGGAACTGGTTTCGTCCAATTCTGAGACTGTTCAAAAATTGGCTATTTTCACTAATCGATTAAATATTAAAATATTCAATTTTCACAAATTAACTCTTAATTCGATTTTAAAAGTTCTAAAATATCGTTCTAACTTCAATATGATAAAATAAAATTTTACAAATCATTTTAAATCATATTTAACTCTATTTTTAATTATTTCCATAATTTAACATATTAAATTATCGATTTAATTATTCAATTAAATCCAATAATTCAAATTAAAATTTATTCGACTTATAAATTCACTAATTAATATTTAAAATAAATTAAATATTCAAATTTTAATAAATTAAAATTCTGGGTCGTTACAATCTTCCCCCCTTAAAAGAATTTCGTCCTCGAAATTAACAAGTAAGAAAAGTTACAGAATCTATTAACTTTCCAAAACAAATTTTAAACTTCTCACCATACTTTACTAAGTTTTCAAATCATACTTAGTTATCTTTTCAAAAACAATTACTATTGTTTAACTTTCAACTCCAAATCAAAGTTATAGTTTTCAAAACTTTCCAATTTTCTCAAATTTTTTCTAACGCCTTAAATTTTCGGAAAAATTCGCCATAGTCTCCTTTGCGCGGCTCGATCCGAAAAAAATGACAATATATATATATCACAAATATACATCTCATCAAGTAATGAGGCATCCCGAAGGGAAAAAGTATAAAAGTACGGTATGTAATCCGAGATATGTACCTTATATTTTATTAGCAAGCATATACGGCTAATATAGCGCGAAAGCGAGCTCCAAATGCGAAGCAAACGCGATCCGCACCTACTAAACACTCAACAAACAACATGAGAACATGTATATAGACAATAGTATCAATATACAACATATAGTAACATAATAACTATATATGTCAACATAGCAAATGCAACTAAAGCAACAAATGCAAAAATCAACCAACTATCATCCATAACCAATAAATATTCATTCATATTCTCATTAATATTCAATGAATTTGGGTTTTCAATTTAATCACATTTGATTCATATACAGTGGATGTTTACTAACATTCATCTTCAATTAGTTTATATTCACTAATTCATATTTAAGTTGGTTCACTTCCAAATCAAATTCAATTCTATTTAAGATTCACTTAACTTGCAATTGAATTTCAATTACTTTAGCTTCCAATTTCATTAACACTTAATGAATTATATACAATCATCTAACAACCATATAACAACCAATGTATATTAATTTCAACCAAATTCCTTTGCTTATTTTCATTCAATTTGGTTTAATTAAATTGATTTTCATTCAACTATTCAACTTTCCAATAATCATTAGATTTTAATGAATTTCACTTACATTCATTATTCCATATCAACTTAATTTACATTTAATTGATTAACATTTAATCCATTAATTCAATTCAATTTCTAAAGTTGAATTTCATTTATATAACTCAAGTTCACATTTATCACTTAACTTTATTAATTTACTTTGATACGGATATCAACTTCATTCAACAACTCTTAAGTTATATTCCATTTAATAAGCATTACTTGGATTTACTTAACTTAAATTTCAACTTATAAATCAATTCAGATTCCAATTCTAAAGTAAATTTTCATTTAACTTTAAATTCATTTTTTATATTTATAACTCATATTTATAAATATATTCATATAGTTTCACTTCTCATATATATAAGTTTATTTCACAATTGTAAATCACTTTAATTATAATTCAATTCTTATAATTCTTTTGCTTATACAATTACTCTTTTATTTAGATTATTCAAACAACTAAACAATCCACTTATATACACTTTAATAATTTTGAAAAATTATCCTTTATATATAAAATATAATCAAGGTAAAATTATTTCATTTACCCAATTTTTAAAACAATACCGTGTCGAATTGTTCTATTCAAGTGTTTAGAGATCCCTATCAACAACGTTAATTACTCGTATTAACCAGAATCTATATACCACTCAACAAACCAATCATCACAATATAAAACAATTTTATATATTCACTAACAAATACGCTCTCATAGCTATTATTACACTCAAACTCAATCTAGAGTACTACTGACTCTATCTCTAATGAGTAATACCCAACAGAACCATGGTTGTCGCTTAACCATATGCTCCGATACCACCTGTGAAGACCCGCAAATCCGTACTCCTTGAATATACACTAATCTCCGTAGATTAATTCAAGATGAACAGAAATACGAATTATCAATATTTAAGAAAAAGAAAGACATAGAAGAAGAGAGGAGAAGGACAGAAAATAGAGAGAAGAAAATAGAAAATACAGAAAGAAAATAGAACATAGAACGGAACAGGAAAACAACTGAACAACATCAGAATCTCACAATTCGCAGCGGAACAGCATATAATAAATAAATGAATAATCTTTAAACAAAGAACTATATCAGTTATTACATTACGTCACATTTCATTATTCTATTCATCAGAGTGTACAACAACAACAACATCAAACAGCGGAAAAGAAATACTATATACACTAGTAATACGCCATGCCATCCAGCTTGCATCCAGCAACTCCAGAATATCCAGAATATTCTGATAAACCTTAACTCTTGACTGCCCGTGTGGAAATTGGTGGGCACCCAGAGTTTAGGAAGGAAAACAATAAACTCCGAGTCAGTCATGTGACTGGTGTGGGAACTCAAAACAGTTTATTTATCTTTAAAATCAAAATAGAGGAATATTTTTTTAAAGTCAATTCGCAATGCTTTTAAAAATGAGACTACCATAAGGCCTCCCGCACACACACACAATGCAAACGCAGAATCGGAAGAGATTTCTCCTTATGATAGTCAAAGATGCTTGATACGCATTAAAAGAAACATTTGATATTATTATTAGTGCATAGTGTATAAAAAAATTCATTTCGAAAGTAGAATATAAATCTTAGCCAACATACGACCATTATCGTATGCCTACTATAGCTAACTATGTTCAATAGTAGGTTACCGCCACATTCCATAGCAGGTTCTACAACTAAAACCGTACAAGTATCGTATTGTTTCTTTGGATTTCCAACGAATGATCAGGCCAAGGAACTTCCCATTGCCACATGAGAATGCCTCTGGATGGACATCCCCGAGAACCAAACCGGATCTCTACCAACACAAGGCCGGGTTACCCCTAACTGAGTAACAACTGACCGAATATGCCATCCCCCGGTCCTTTGGGACCTTTCAACCGAGCGCTCGTAATCAATTCACACAATCATAAAGTGTTTTCAACATGAGTAAGTATCTGGGCTCCATACGATGATACCACCCTTTTCCAGAAGGAAATGCACATACCCTAAAGGGCGCTACCCCTCATAACCTTGCCGCATCTTTCCTTTTTTGACCATTCCCGAGGTGTGAGGCTCGACGAAGTCACGTCCACAAAAACATACTTTATACAAAAGCCATGCTTTGGGTCAACAAATGA
The DNA here is from genome assembly GCA_030765085.1 of Allium cepa. NCBI lineage: Eukaryota > Viridiplantae > Streptophyta > Magnoliopsida > Asparagales > Amaryllidaceae > Allium > Allium cepa. Next base: position 382,379,007 of record CM060932.1, read on the forward strand.
TCATAGAAATGATCACCAGGATAGACGATCAAATAAATGATCCTATCACAAATAATCAACACAATGATCATTTAACAGCAACACTCAGCAAGTCACATTACCAAATTGGGAATATATCGCTGATAACCTTCAACTACATAACCTCTGAGCTCGTACGTCTCAGAGAAGGGTGTTAAGCTAAAAGAATAAATTCTCCGCCACCAACAGAAATATATTTGAAAGAAATCTGCTTTATATCATAATTTGTAACGTCAGACATACAATCCATACAAGTCTGTTCCGGGCTCGAACAAAACCGAAGGCACTTACAAAGAAGTCCTTGCAATCCGGATATCCACAATCCTGATCGGATTTCCCATCACATATGGAGAACTCAATACCGTAGCTACTCGGTGCAGAGTCAATCGACAGGTCATCCTATCGCTCTCGCAAATACCAGGTCTTCAACACCGATCTTCAAATGCAATTCATAACGACGTATCACATATTCGGAATGGGTTATACGACCCCATGGTCCTTTTCCGGTTAACCCGAATAGTGAGCGCTTATTCAAAAATAAGTGTGACATTCAAATTCAAACAAATCACATTAATTACCCATTCAAAGGGAAATATTGATAGTCGGTTATTGAACTATCAATGGATATGCACAACATCACCAGATTCCAAATAATTCTCCAAATTATTTATCTTCCAAAATATCTTTACAAGATATAAAATTTCGATACCTCAAAAATAAATCAATATTTATCTTTAAACAATTTCCCCTTTCTATTCATAAATTCCATAGTGAATTTATATTTCAAAAATATCCATGCATATACGATTTCAATTATTCATTTCAATTTATCTTCAAAAAGATAAATTCTCAAAGTATTCACTTTATATTGGAAAACATTTCCATACTTATTTATCCATAAGTAATTCACAAATTTTATTTATTTTCAACCTTTGGAAAATATTCAATATACTTAAATCGAAATTAAGTATATATTTCATTCTTTAAGGAAATCATGCTCTTAAACATATTTATTTGGGCCAAAACGAATGTTGCGTAAAACATCGTTACAACGTCCCAAAATCACTAGTATAGGGATTCGAATTTAAGATAGATATATAAATCCCAGTCTAAACAAAACATTTCCTTTCGGAAATCATTTACTATAACAACAGTGTTATAGTCCACCATTTCCTTTTATTTCTCGAAAACGTCTATTTCAACAATAAATGTTGAAATCTATGGTTTCGAATCTCAACACATTTTAAAACATCGTTACATCGTTTTAATTCTATTTAAAATATCACCTTCTAAACATTTTCTTTAACATAATATTCACCATTGAATATACTTCGTTAACAATTTCATCATTTCTATTCATTTTATTTTAAAGTATTATTCACAGTCAAAAACGTGAATATAACTCCATTAATAGGTTTCAACAATTTACTTATCAAAATAAGTCGTTGCGAATTTATAAAACAACGTTTATAAATTCTATTTCTATTTATTTTATAACTACTTCCTTTATAAATTCCTTTATTAACCTATCTCAATTCATATCTCAATGATATACTAAAGATTCATATTATAAGTGAAATACTTATAATTTATTTACTTGCAAAAATCGTTCCTTTGAACTTCATACTTATAAATCTTATAACTTATAAGCTTCAATTATTTATCCAAAACCATTCTTTTAATAACTTTATGAATTTTATAAATCTACTGCCTATAAAATTCCATTTATAACTTTACCGTTTATAATTCTATGAATTTCATTCATTTACAAAATTCATTTTCACTTCATTCAAACACTTATAAAAACTCGTTTTATAATGTCAATATTTCAATTCATAAATATCCATTTATAAATCTCTTAATATAAATCAATTTATACTATTATTCTTTTAAAACATTTTTAATCTCCTTTAAAATTTCACCATTTTAATTTATAAAATAATCAAATTTTATAAATCCTATATTTAAACTTTTCACAATAATTTCTGAAATCCTGTTTTAACTATTTTATAATATCATTAACCCCATATTTTCAAAAATCAGTTTTTTTTAACTATATTTCTTAAAAATATAATTTTTATAACTTTAAAAATTATATCGTTTATTTATTTAAAATGAATCAATTTCCAAACATGTATTATATTTTCAAAAATCACTTTAAAAATCATTTTAAAGTTCCAAATTTGGTCCAATGATGCTACACACCAAATAGTCAATCACGACAAACAACGACATCATATATCGATATGATAATCCATCAAATATCAAAATATCTGAAATCAAATAAAAACTGTTGAGGAATCCAGTTGGATCCGTCCAACCTATTTTCCTGCATCCACAAACATTAGCACAATACCAATTTCGCTCCAGTACGAAATTATCGCGGTATATGGGATTTAAAATATTATCCGCTTAATAGACGGCGCAATAGGGTCTCATCCGCTATACAAATGCGGGAAATCAATAACTCCAATATATACATATGCCAATATATATATATATTGCTATTATATATAATACCAATTTCACTGTTTATGAAATATTCGCGGTATATGTTTTTAATAAATAACATCCGCTTACTAACGGCGCATAATGTCTATTTTAACAATCAATAGATAACAATCATCATTCAAACATGCATTCAAATATTTTAAATCTAACTATTTAAAATAAAAATCGAAACTGATTCGATTGAGTGAGAAGTTCTCACCTTGATTTTATTTTCGTTTTAGCGATTTATTTCGAATAAAATTAAACGGACGTTTAATTTTATCCGAAATTTTCACTAACTCCAAACGAATCCAATCCAATTCCATCGCGTAGTGCTCGTCCATACGATTCCAACGCAACTGGTTCGTGCGTTTTCGACCTCGTATGAAAAAGTTATGAATTTTATAAGTTTTACACAAATTTTATAATTAAAATTTACAACTATATTTAAAATTTTAACCTAAGAGAATCTGGGCCGTCCACCATTGCATCCCCACATCTCAGCCGTGTGCACCCCCCCCCTTTCTTCTTTGTTCACGCACGTTACATGCAAGTAACGGCCGAACCCATCTCATAGATTAGGGTTAAATTTTGCAACAAATACGACAACATCCACCACGATCAAGAACCTCCACCACGTGCGCCTCGCTCCACTCTACCCACGCTGGAGAACCGGTCGAGCTCGCCCCCCCCCCCTTCTTGCATAGAAACGCGTGCGACATACACACGTACGCGGCCAAAAAATCACCTCCCATCGTTGACAAAACACCATCTTAACCGTATGGATCTCTTCGTCTCGTTGCCCTCTACATCTTTCATGTTGAAAGTTTTCGCAAATAGTGAATAGATTGGAAGATTATGAGGGAGGAAGGAGGAAGCATTTCGGCCGTTCATATAGGGGTGGCGGCGGCTGTGAATAGATTAGGGTTAGGGTTTTTTTTATTTTTATTTTTTATTTGAGTGAGGGGCTATTTATAGGAAAATCGATCGACACTATTCATCCCGGATTTTCCGAACTCCGACTCACGCGCCGTAACCAGCGTTTCTAGGGTTTACCCCGCGTTCCGGACACAATGGAATAGGTTTCGAAAGCTAATTCGGACATCTGTGCGAGTTATGGCAATAAACGTTCAATTTAAATTAAACCGATTTAAACGATTTTCTAGGCGTTTTAATTTGTACCGGACAAGCGGTAAATCCGATTGACACGAAATTTAAAACCATACAATAATATCACATTACGGATCCGATGAAACTGGTTTCATCAAAATCCGAGACTTTTTGAAAAATGGCTATTTTAACTCGCCAAATTAATATTAAAAATAATTCGATGCGTTTCGAGCTGCCACGATCAAACGACAACTCCGATTGCTATGAAATTTGAAATCCGGTAATAACTAACTATTACGGATCCAATGGAACTGGTTTCGTCCAATTCTGAGACTGTTCAAAAATTGGCTATTTTCACTAGTCGATTAAATATTAAAATATTCAATTTTCACAAATTAACTCTTAATTCGATTTTAAAAGTTCTAAAATATCGTTCTAACTTCAATATGATAAAATAAAATTTTACAAATCATTTTCAATCATATTTAACTCTATTTTCAATTATTTCCATAATTTAACATATTAAATTATCGATTTAATTATTCAATTAAATCCAATAATTCAAATTAAAATTTATTCGACTTATAAATTCACTAATTAATATTTAAAATAAATTAAATATTCAAATTTTAATAAATTAAAACTCTGGGTCGTTACATGTCTGGCAGTGGCGTTAGCGGCGTGAATATGGCGACCGTAGGCTTGATCGTGTGCGTACGTGATGTGTTAGGATTGAGTGGTGAGGTAATTTACGTTTATGCCCTTGCTTTTATTTTAATTTTAAATTTTAAATGTTCTAACTAGCATAACTTTTGCATACGAATTCGGATTTGGACGTGGTTTCTTCCATTGGGATCGTATCGAAATTCTAGAAAATTTGAAACTGGTTTGGTTGAATTTGGAGACTATTCAAATTTTAGGCTTTTATTGGATTTTAAATGGACGATAAATCAAAGGTGGATGATTTAACCCACTCACACAATGCTAAACCTTCTTATGATAGTTGAATTAAATTTATGATATGATAAGAATATTATTGACTGCTGTTTAATAATTTAAATTGTCATTTAAATTTAATTTAAGCTAAATTGTCATTTAAATTAATATTGAAATTAAATTGATAGTTAAATACCTGATGTTGATAATCAGTTAATTGTTGTGATTTATTTTCTTGTATGGATGTTGATTGTGATGGATGCCTGTTTGTTGACATTTGGATGTTTATTTATACTTATATATCTTTGTTATCACTCTGTAAATTAAGTGGCAGCATATAAACTGTTATTTTAATTATTTCGAATAAATTAAGAAATAGGTTGAAATGATATATATCCATCCTTGAAATTAAAATTAAAATAACTGATCACTTGGTCATAGTGTGGAAAATTATATACGGACACCGGATTGGTTAAATTAAATGGTTTTAAAAAAAATCTCAAAATTTGAATTTTTATTAAATTATATTATTTTAAAGGAATAAATTTTTGGATTTACATGAATTGAATTATTTTCTAATCCAAGCTTTGAAATGCTAAAACTAAAATTGGTAAAAAGGAAATTGTTTTAAAAAATTGAATTGGAAATGTGAAATTGTAATTAATATGTGACTTAAATTTTAGAAATTGAATTATTTAAAGATTTGTATCTTAAAATTGAACAATGATGGTCAAGTTTATTTAAGTATTTTAAATCAGTAAAGTGAAATTGTACATGGGTCCAGATTGTTGGAATGGAAAGAAATGCATTTTGATTTGATATTATTTTCAAAATAAATTATTTTTGATATAAACTGTTTACAATCTATTTTTTTTAATATTCAAATTATTTATATTTTCCAAAACTATTTCACTATACAAGAAATTTCAATACTCAAACCATTTTATATTAAACTGTTTTAAATCTCTAAACTATATAAACTATTTTAATCTATTTATAACTATTCAAACTATTTTCTAGAATTCAAATTGTGCAAAGTTAGAATTTTTATATTTAACTCGTTGATTTAAATTCGAATATGGTTAAATGAGGTTATAATCTAAATTGGAATTTAAAATGGTATTTTCAAGTGGAAATGACATACTTTGAGTAAATATGATGATTTTAAAATGAAGGATATTTTGAAGTGAATGTGATATTTTGATATCAAATATGAATTGGTTTTGAAATGTAAAAGAATCAACTGGTGTGAAAAATGACGTTCGGTTGTTAAAGAGATGAGGGCCTCTTATTGGCGTATCATCTCTCAACATTGGATCCACTTTAACAACTGTGCACGCGGTAGATATTATCCAGAATGTTGTGGTTGAATTGGGAGCGTTTGTTGGAATGAAGTAAGAGAATGATGATGGATAGCCTTGATTTTCGAGTCATAATTAAAATAACTAAAATATGAGTTATACCGGGCCAAGTGGGGTCGCTCCCTCGATCAAACATGATTCTTCGAACCCATATCTTTGACTTTGTGATTGATTGGTGGCCACCCTTAATTATAGGAGTTTTTTTGAGGTGGGAAGTAGTAGCAGCTATGCTTACTACTGGTCCGGGAGTGCAATATATTAGAATCCTATCATGGACATTGTCTCGTATGCCTTGTTATATTACTCTTATTGAGCCCACTACGATTTTAGTTCGTGTCATACCTAGGGAGTGCTCCCTGATAGCTCACTGGTTTATGGTGGAGTTTACACTATTGTATAGGCTACGAGGCCCATAAAAATATGTTAAGGGGATATGGGGAATGCCTGAACGCTATTTTCAGTACTATATTTTATTGATAGACACTACATATATAGTAAATATTACTACATATAAATAGTAAACGGGATCCTTAAGAGATGGAAAATCCCATAGCATCTCTTAAGTTATTGCACGCACGTTATACACTGGATAGGAAATGTAAAACACATAAACATCTCTTACGCTATTACACTCCTATTATTGGTGTTATTAATTTAACTTACATACGATCTTTTAGTTCTGACTCGAGCGTTTTGTCTTTTCATTACGCTCGGGTCAGCCTGAGCTTTTTAGTGTTGAAGATAATATTTCTAGAGGACGAAGACGGAGTTTTTTATTATATTATAATATTATTCCGCTGCATCATTATCGGTATGTTTTTTGTACTTTGATTTTATGTAAAAATTTGTGTAATCAAATGTATATTATAAAACAGCTTCTTGAACTATTTATTTGATTATTATATTTTGTCAATTCCAATACGAGATCCTGTGTTTTGTTTTCCCTTCTTTTCTCTTATTTTCTTATTTACCTCACAATCCTCCCTTTTGAATGACTTGAGTCAAATATGTGTGGTTTATTGTCGATCTAAACCGTCCAAAAGGTGGGTCGTCACAGAATCAATTAGTAAACAAGGGTGATATAAGTATTTTGTAACCGCACTAGCAAATGGGTTATAATGGACTTAAAGGAAATTAGGTATTGAAAACAAATTCATGTCATTTATTTATTCATCAATGTCATATGAGTTATGGTGTGGAGTATGGTTGTGGGGAGGGGGAGGGGGTAGGGTGCGTCAAGTATAACAAATAAATACCATTTATTTAGTCATTGATGCCATGCATTTTGATTTATCATAAATTCAATGTTATATCTATTCAACTATTATAAATATACTCAATTATTACTCTAATAATTTCACCTAATAAGTTTTACCTTTATAACTTATCCCTACGAAACCACTTATTTAAATTACAAACTTATAGTTATTCGTTCTTTATGAATATCAAAACTGTTATTATCTTTAATAGTCATACATGTGTTATTTAATAGATATAATGTAACAGAAAAAACCCACCAATAAAGGAACCTTGCAAAAATAATGCATGACAGTCATCTTCTTGTTCTGTGCTGGAGTATTGCGAGTTTCAAAAGCCTATCCAACCTAAATCCAACTGCAGCATAGAATTTTTAAAGAAATATATACAAGTGGAAAAGGATGAAATAAAGGTATAACCACTTTGACTACAATACTAATTGATTTTAAACACAAGGGGATGAACAAAACATAGTCATATCTTGGATTAGATAACTAGAACAGTGTCAGATAATTGTATATTTTTTAGAACAAACTTAACATGAATTGCATTCATTTAATGAGACTAGCCAACTAGTTCAAGGAATCCAATCCTTAAATGATGACAGTTTGTTTTCTATCTATTTAAACCATGATCAAATTTTAATCGACTAATTCTTAAATAATATGAGAAATCGGACTCGGCCCAGCCAATTATCGGATAACAACCAAACAACCACTCAATCTTATAACCATCAAAATATTCAAAACCCTTTCTAGAACTATCAAAGTCACAGTTATAGCTCCTTTTCATGTCATTGTAGGACACTAGCTTCTCATTTGTGCAAAATCATGTTTAATTTTAGAATCAGTTATAAAAGTAAACTAGATTTGAAACTTACTTGTAAAACCAAGCCATGAATCTTTTATATAATTTTTAAGGACAACATCAGTTGATTCTGAATCAAATGGTAGAGCATTTTAGGTTAACCCACCCATGTTAAAAACGACCCTCATCAATATTAAAATGACTGTTCTAATTAACATTTCGTTCAAGACTAAATGGTTAAGTAAACATCCAATAAGAATACAAGTTGTAAAAATATAATTATACAATACTTATGCATATGAAGCACGTAAAATTTGCTACAAAATGAATTTAAATGCATAAACCAAATCAGCTAACAATTATCACACCGTCAAATCTCACTCATCTCAACCAGTTCCTAATTTAATACATTATCTAGAGATAGAATGGTCTGCATTATCCATTTCAATTTGATCGAATTTCTGATCTGATATGCAAAAAACTTAAATAAATGCTCCTGAATAGAAATTTTATAAAGTCATCATTAAGAGGATGAAGACAAAAACAATGCAAATATTGGAAAAATTGACTAGCTAGAATGGTTCATCAAATCTGTAAGTAGATTACCAGATATTTTGTCTCCAAAGTCTGCATAATGAATAACCTCCACAACAAAGATAGAAAAAAGTAGTAGTAAAAATAGATATCAATGACACTCTCTTCATTTTTTTGTTTTCTAATGGTGGAGATTTCAGTGTATCCTTCATTTGAGATAAAAAATGGTTATAGAAATTTATTACATATTCATCTTTCCAGGTGAAAAAATAAGTAACTTATGCTATTTTTACATGAATTTATAGTAAAATAATTGAGTACATATTAGGAAAATGTGATGTCACTAGGCTTGAAGGTAAAGAAATGTTAAAGATTTGTGTATATTTTTCTAAACCATTACAAATTATAAAAAATCAGATATATCACCTGAAACTCAAATACCCGGGATACTAGACTAGAACCAAAGTTTACAATGTGTTAAATTGGTAAAATATTATGCTCTAATTCAAGAACATGACATAAGATTTTGCCAACATGAAAATAAATATAGAGGGGGAAATAATCAAGTGGGTACAAAGTGTAAACAATGCCTAGAATAACTTCCACTATAGCCAAATTTAGTTGTTTACCTGAAAAATGATGAGGCTGAGTATCAAAACAAAAACTTTCGAAAAGATCCTTTGAGTTCCTCAGAAGAGTATATCCTCTAAATTGTAGAAATGTAAGTAACTGCTCAACAAATGTCAAATTAAACTCTATATCACAAATTCTGTAAATATATTATTCTTTAGAATATTTCTTGTGAATCATGTTATCACACTTTTATATCCAACTAGCATTTGTTTAGAACTTAAAAAATACTTCATGGAGAATAAAATATTAAATAATAGAAAATATGGATGGAAACAGAAAAGCTACACTTAGTTCGACACAATTCAGTTGTTAGATTTTCTAGTGGCTTTTAATATTGGACACATTCCTACCGGATATCCTTTGTTTTCATATACTAAGGTAATAGGTGAGACTGAGTTAAGGGGTCAAGTTTACTCACAAATAATACTTTAAGTGAGTTGCACATTCTTTTATTTTAACAACTTAATCATGTTTAATTTGTTTTGGATTATCAACCAAGTATGCATCTCAACTTTTGATGGCATTAGAATTTCAACATTGAGTTAAAATGTGATTATCTACTGGTAGAACAATGGAAATATAATCTTAAAAATAAAATGAAACTTAAACATGGATTATCTATCTTCATTATAGACTTAAATCTATGATCATCTTCATCTTCAAGTGCAACAGCTTGCACTGATGATATTAACTTTTGTATTGAACCAGCGATCCATCTTCTAAAGGTCCATAAAATCCAAGCTTCCATTAAAATCACTTATAATTGAAAGAGCTTAAGATATTCGAAAAGTGTATTTGAATTAAATTTAATATTAATGGAGAAAGAACGACATTAGCTAATAAATATTTTATATGCTAAAAATTATTTAAAGCCACTAACCTAGGAAATTAAACACAACATCTTTAGATTTAATAACAATATTGACTGGGGCATTTGCCCAGTTAAGAAAATGACTGAGTTGAACATGGACTTTCATGAATTATATCGAACAAACTACAAACTAAACTATTTCAAACAATAAAACTTAGTAAAAGTTTGTGAATTAGATCTTACATACTACTTCTCTATGAAAGTTTATTGCATTTGAAAAGGAAAATGAACACATTTCTAGATTGCAAATAATATTTCCGAATCCGAGCTTCCAAAAACAAAACTTAAACCGCAGTGAAGCTGAATCAAAGCTCATATTATCGAATGGAGTGTAAAACAAACTAGCAACTAAGTAAAACTTAGTCATTGTAAATATGAAGCAGAAAATAGCATAAAAAGAATAAAAAGACAACCAAATACAAAATGAAACTGAAAAACAACTTAAATTTGTCATCGAACATAGAAGGCTTATAAGTTAACTATAGCAAATCAAATACTCGGTGTCACATGCATAGCCAATATAAAATGACCATGATACCAAATAATAACAAAGTTGAACTGAAATTCAAAATCATACAAATAAATAGTTAAAAAACACAAGTTGGATTGAATTAAAACCTGAAGCTTAGTCGACCTCTTGGATCTTCAGACTTGCACTGCCACTAGAAGGAGTAGATTTAGGAGTAACGCTTGTAAGAATTAATTTGAATTAACAAAAATCGAACAAAATTAAACAAAAAGATAATATTACACCTACAAGGTCATGGGGCACCGAAAGGAATAAAAATGACAAGATTTAGGAGTTAAGGATTTGGAGATAGGTTGGAATGGCGAAGAAAAATGGTTTACAAAGAGGAACCTAGGGTTTTGGAGGTGAGGGATGAAAATGGGGCTTTAGTGGTAAAGAGAACGAAAGGGAGACGAAAAACTTGTACCGTCTACTTTTAATGCGAGGAAGATAGCGTGAATAATAAGAGTATAGCTTGAATAATGAGTTAAATTTAACCCCGAATAAGCCCTAAACTACTAGATATGGAAACTTGTATTCCAATGCTATCCTTCCTTGCTATCAGTTGACTATTTTCTTGTAGTGAATGCTACTTTTCATTCAATAAATAAAATAATTTGCATTCACCTAATCATTAGTGAAAGATATCATTTTATAAACTTTCCATCTTTTAATTCAAATTACTCATCATTTTATAAATAAAGATTTCAAGCTTTATTTCATAAATATCCCCTGAATATTTTTATAATCATCGGTATATAGAAATACAAATCTTCAAAATATTCTTATTTTATCAAAGTCCCAAAAATCATCTTTTTCCCAAATAATTTCCCATTTTAATTACCCTTGAAATTATTACACTTGTATATTTTATTCAAAATTAATCCTCTTTCAAATTCTCCATTAATCATATTATCTCAATATTAAAAATAAAACATCTTTGTAAAATTCCATGGTTATTACCAAAATAACTTATTTGTCTCAACACCATTTGCCTCTATTTTAATCAAATTTAAATGTTTTGTTCAACAAATATCATCATTAAAATTAATTAATAAACACTCATACAGGTGATATAACCAAATAGTGTTTAATTTCATCCAATCCAAAGAATGTCAAACATTGCTCATCAACAACCAATCAACCACATCCAATCCAAGCATCGATTTAACTAAGCAATTAAATAAATATATGTTGGGAATTATGCATCAATTAAAATGGAAAAGACATAGTTGTGAGTGAGATTAACTCACCGATACGAAGCTCGATCAATATAATTTGCACACCTACCACAAGCTAATGCACCACCTTTGACTGTCGTCGTTGCGTTTAATCGCTTGATTGCCAGCTCAATACTCCTCCAAAGCCATGCCTAAACCCTAAACCCCAAACGGTCGCTACTCAAATCTTTGACAGTCACACCATCATCATCTCATCACCTCAACCCAGATCACTAGTAACTGCCTCCAAACAGCAGTCACTTCACCATCGAGCATGTGATCATCTATAGACTTCAACAATGATTCCAAATCTACCAAGCACCAGCCCTCACAACTATTGCTAATGCCTTCATCGCACTTCAACAATCATGCATTCCCCTCCATGCATCATGCCGCTAGCTAACTCCATCACCACAGTCCCTATGAAGACCCATTTCTTCGACCTTTGAAAATCGACACTGATACATGCTCGTTATTCATGTGCCGCAACTCAACGTGCCGGAGAGGCAGTTCTTTAAAGTTAAGAAAGAAAAATAGACAGAGCAGAATCTTACACGAATGGAAATAACATGTATTACGCCAATATAATCTTTACAGTGGAAATTTAAATACATTTATCAGAGTCTATCATAAATTCAGCCTCGACAGTTATAAACACCCGTCCTTACAAATGCTGGAAAAAAAACAAATAGCATAAGTGAAAATAGGAATGGATAACAATCTACAAAGCATCTGCAGCTCCAAGCTCCCTCCAATTACTCTAAGCTAAACCTGAACTACTAGGCTGCCCGGGAAAATTAGGCACCCAAAGTTTATCGGATAAGAAAAATGAACTCCGGATCAGTCATGAGACTAGTGTGAGAAACGCAAAATACAGATGTCTTAAAAACAAAATGGGTATCTCATAAGACCACGCCGCACATTAACACGGAACGGGTCTTTTACCTTATAATAACAAAAAAAATTACTACATAAAATCATTTGATATTTTATTTAATGACATTCTTTTAAAAACATTTGCAAGTAAACTTATTAATCTTAGCCGAAATTTTCACCGTTATTAAGTTCCAAATATGTTAGGCTCTACAAACAAAACTCCTACAAGGCTTGTTCGAAGAATGGATTCCATACAATGGCAGGTAAAGGAATACCTTCCGTACAGTACGTATTAAGAGGGATGTACTGAGGATACACAAACAATCCTTCGCATATGGAAAGACCGATCTATCTACATTTGGCACTTAGACATGGCCTAGTTAGAAACCGAATATATCACCACCCCGGTCGTTACCGACCTATCTGGGCCCCATAGCATACACAACATACTCAACGTATATAGAGTTATCTCGAAAGGTGATGATCATACCCTAATGGTTGCGAACCATATAGCCTTATGGCGTAACCTGTTTAAGCCATTACCGGGTGATGAGGCCTTAGGTAACGATTAGCTTTCACATAGCACATTTCACTTTGAATGTCACACTGCCATTCGATGAACACACAATTGATTTCTACAAACATATAATTCTTGAGCTCGTTCGTCTTAAAAAAGGGTGTTAAGCTAAAAGAAGTTACCTTCTCCACCACCAAACAGATAACACGTTCATAGAGATTAATCAATGTAATTAGAAATGCAATGTCAGACGTTCATCCATACGAGTTGTCCAGAAATAGATTAAACCGAAGATACTCTCGTACCATATCCTATCGAGGATTACCCCTAGGATTAGTAGCGAGAAGTACTTGCATCGAAGATCTCAACTGAAGAACTACTGTCACTAAAAAGTGAAATGGGAAAATTCCCCAGAGGGTCAGTGACAAGTAGCCTTACATTCCATCTTCCAAATCATTTCCATTTCACGATTTTGCTTTCGAACGCATATATTGGTTCAAAGTGGATTTGGGATAGGAATCACCCAAATCTGACCGGGTTACTTCGAAACAATCATCGACAAAAAGATGTTAGGTAAATAGGTGCTTGTTGTTTGATTAATTACTTCCTTTTTATTAAAAACATCTTCTAGAGGTCTATCTTAAAAACATTCTTTTTGGTACATATGGAATTATTAAACCTCACTTATCAAATCCTTTGATTACTTAAAACCTTTTTAAATTCCAAATCATTTCATTCTTTACTTAGGAAATATTTCCAAATCATTTATTTAAATCTTAACAAAGATTTTCAAATCATAACCTTTAAAATGGGTCAAAAATAATGTTATTTAAGACATCGTTTACTATAAACCCAAACCAAATAATTTTGAATATAGGAAGTAAATTAATTCCAAATCATTTTCATAAGTCATATTGGGAAACATTATTGAGTTAATAAGGGTCAATAGAAATTATACTAATTCTACTCAACATCAATTTCCGTATTCAACCTTTACTATCTACCGAATAACGGTGAAATCACCTTTTAAATTCACATAGATAGTATAGGTTCTCGCCTTGAAATTTAATACCAAGTATAAGAAGATCATTTCTATGCAATCCAAATTGTTTAAATCTGGAAAATTATATCTTTTATACTTTGGAAAATTCTGATCCAAGTAAATCAAATTTATTATCCCCTCCGTTGGGCCTATCTAGTAGTTAAGGTGGGCATGCAACTGGTTTTCCAAACCCAAGCATAGAGACTACATCTCTATCATCCATTAGGTGGTAAAGTTATTTGATCGACTCTAAATATTTTAATTTACTTAATTTACTTTTAATTGTTTTAGAGCATCCGGGCTTTCCTTTCGATCTGTTCTATTCCTCAGTCAGATTTTCAGTGACACTCAACTAGAACAGAAGTACTAGTCATTTCCGCATACTAATTTTCAAACTTATTAATCATCTTCAAATTACTTAATTATTTATTTGAAAGGGTTCATGAAAGATGCGAGAAAGAATGATTAACTTAAAACTATTTTTTGCAAAAGTTATTAAAAGTGCTATGAAAAATTGCAGCAAATAGTGTTTTAGAAGCTTATTAGATAAAAACAACTTTTCGATCATTTAAAAATCCATTTTTATGATTCAAATCGCTTTAAAACATTTATAGAATTTATTTCATATCTTTAAAGGATTAAAAATATCCATTTTAAAACATTTGCTACTTTGGCCTCCAAACTGCCAAAGCGCGATTTTATTTAAAATTTGACTTGCTCATATTTTAAAATCTAAAAAAAAATTCAATTTTCTTTCTTTTATGAAAACTATGGTTATAAGGGTTTGCAAAATTCTTATTTCAATGCAATCTGACTCCGTATCCATCCTACTAACAGATTTAACTTTTAAGACTTGAAATCACGAACTGCTGTTACGCGACATACATGCCTATTATTGACTAAATTTTGAATATTTATTGAAACATTGCTAAAACACTTTTAAAAGTTTATAAAACATTTCCAAACCATATTTAACATTATTAAGAGGTTTAAACATTCCATATATACCATTTCATTAATAAAAGGAAGGTGATTTCCTTTATGATTTTCGACGTGTATTAAACATGACTGTTAATAAAATTAAACAACAATATTAAACAACCAAACATTATGATCAAAGAATATTAAAAATCCATTGCAAACGTCATATCTTTTTGCACCAGAATTGGTCACAAACACCCAATTGCAGATGAAAGCAACAACTCGCAATCACCGATCACAGATAGACAATATGTAGACATTATAAACATGAAGAACGCTCAAAATTTAAAAACAAAACAATAAGAAGACAAGATTTATAGTGGTTCGGTGTTGTATCGTGTGTCCACTTTGAAGATTCACTGCTGTATTGATGATTCTCAACTGGTTTACAATGGTACAAGTGATAGTATTCAAGTTACAATGGAGTTCTAGCAGAGTAACAGCGTAGAAGAGCCAAAAAAAGATCCCTTTTCTGTTAGCATTGTAGTGCTATTTATACGTGAAGTCTGGAAATATCTAACTTAGATCTCTTAATACCCCTTCTTTCACGTGGGTGGACCCACCAGATCGATCCAAGGTTGTTGGGGATCGATTCATGATCGATCCATGTGCAGTTGATGCCCCGCTATAACCCTGCTATATCTCATAGTAAATTTCTACCGCTACGATTTTTCCTTATAGCATTTCCACTTTAAGCTCCGCTATTTCCGCTATATCCCGTTGTTCCTGCTATATTTCGTTATTTCCACTATATCTTCTTTAAAAGAAATGAATTGAAAAATGACAATTATACGTTAAAAAAATTGTGAAATTAATTTATTTAATTGAATCTTTAATATATTTTCAGAAATGAAAATACTGTAATATTCTACTAAATTCAACTATGTTATATAATAGTTTTACGTTTATTTACAGTATATTCACACATGTTTTTATTTAATATTATTTATGTATTAATTATAATTTAGTTGAACGTTAATTTTTCATTTATTACCATTTATATATTTGTAAAAACATCAAGTATGAGTTTTATATGATATTTTAGAGTCATCCGCTATATGCCGCTATATCCTCGCTGTATCCCCTCTATGACTTTTTGCACCTCCACTGCATTTAATCCGTCGAGCGCTTTAACCACACAGATCGATCTACAATCACTTCGTATCGATCAAAAAATGATCCAATGATGTTGGGATCGGTCATGAATGTTCCTCTAGTGGTATGCAAACTGCGGTGAAAATTTGAAGGCATTTGGATTTGTAGATCTCGAGTTATGATCGATCCAAAATGGAATTTGTAAGCTAGCTGAGTTGTTCGTATCGATAGCTTAGTATCAATCAAGTTCGTATCGATCTGGTACGAATCGATACCTATTCGTATCTATCATTTCCGTGTCCATTGCCCACCAATTACGCATTGATCCGAGCTTTGTGCATCAATCCATGTTGAATGCTTCATCACTTGACCTGCTCTTTCATATCATTCGATACGAAATAGCATATGATTACTTTTTATATCAATTGAATGGTCGTTGATTTCATATCGATCGTTTGCGTATCCATGCTTATATACCACGTCATATCGATCTTGTGTCCTTACTTTCATTTCGATTGAATGGTCATTGGTTCCTATCGATCGTTTGATCGATCGATATGAAACATATATAAAAATGATCGATACGAAGGCAAGCAGTTGTGGAGGAAATAAACTAATCCCTACGTACTTTGCATCGATGTTTAGTCTGTAGCTTCGTAGTGATCCATGGTTCATTGCCTTGTATCGATTAATCAATTTATTGATATGAGACAAGTGGGAGGTTAATCAATATGAAGCCGGTGAGTGTGGAAATAAACATATCGATACGAAGTGTGTGAAGGGGATGGATCTGGAGCACATGGATATGAACTAGACGGACATGACGTTGATGGATATGAAGGGTGGTTTTTGATTGATTGCGGTCCTGACTCGAAGCAGGCGCCTCCTTGACCCAAAGTAGACCTGTCATTGACTCAAAGCAAACGTGTTGCCGACCTGAAGTAGGTTGATTGATGGCTCGAAGCGGCTTGTTTCTCAAAGACCCGAAGCTAGTGTCCCTATGACTCGAAGTAACATGCCTGGAAACCCGAAGCAAACATAAAGATGTCTTGGAGCAAACTCCAAGTAATTTGAAGCGACTCGATCTTTGTTGAAACCATATTTTAAACATCTTGCACGGTTTGTTCATCGACTATGCTATGTCTTGGGCAGTTGATTGGGTTAAATCTACCTGTATGTTGCCTTGCCAAAAGGCAAGTTAACACTTTTCCCCCCAAAACATGCCTTGCGATAGGAATGTGTGTTTTGTAGTTCCATGCGCTAGATGTTCGTATCCTATTAATGACCTGTAAAGAGATTGATAATCTTACCTGACTATGAATAGAGATCATTTGGGACCGTATGCCATTCGAGGCGATATGTGACCGTTCGAGGTCGGATGCTGTTGTAGGTGAATTGTTACCGTTCATGGTCGGGTGCCGTTTGAGGCGAATTGTGACCGTTTGTCGTTGGGTGCCATTCATGGTGAATTGGGACCATTCGTGGTCGGGTGTCGTTCAGGGCGAATGGTGATCGTTCGTGGTCGGGTGCAGTTTGAGGCGAACTGTGATCGTTCGCGGTCGGGTACCGTTCGAGGCGAATTGTGACCGTTCGCGGTCGGGTGCCCTTCGTGGCGAATTGTGTATGCCCGAGGGGTGGACTTGGTATTATTAATGTCAGATTTCACATTCGAGTGGGTTTCTGAATCATTTGTTATGGCGGTTCATCACCATCCCAGAGCATGCCTGAGGACCGTTCACGATCCCTTGCATGTGTAGGTGACTTTCCCATCATGGAATTGTAAATACCAGATTTACATTCAAATGAGCCTTATAGAAAAATGTCCAATTAATCAAGTCCAGATGTACAAAAGAGAAAAAAAGAAAAATAGAAATGTTAAAGTGCAAACACCTCCGCTATCACGCTTTATAGTCATCTCAAAGCATGCCCGAGGACCGTTCGTGATCCCATACATGTGTAAGCGACTTAATCGTGTTAGTGTGGAGTTTTCCACTTATTCGTCATTATTCCAATCAGTTGATAACAAGCCGACGCCTTGATCTAGAGCCGTCCTCATTTGATGTATATGGTGGTCGCTCTCGTTCCACCATCGCTGCTCGCCTCTTTCGTACTATAACGACATGACTGGATATGTTCTTCAATCTCATCCTTCAAGCGCCTACAATCGTTTTTACTATGGCTGAATAGTTCGTGGAATGACCAGTACTTGTCTGATTTCTTTTCATTGTTGGCTGGATCCCTCCTCATTGGTTCCAGTAGGGAACCTGTCCTCTTGTGTCTTGGTAGATTCATTCCAAAGTCTCATTCAACTCCATGTAAGAGGTGAATTTCGGTTTCTTTCACGGGCGCTTTGGATCATCACAGCTATCTTCTGCTTTCTGTTTCCCTTTATCCTTGCTTGAATCCTTTCCGTGGGGATCTCCGCTTTTGACTGCAAAACATCAACTCCCTCTCCTTCCTCTCACTAAGCATTTGCATCCTCTTGTCACAGAAATCTTTCTGCCTCGTGGTAAAACTCTCCTAGATCCATTGGTGGATCCCTTGTCAATGAATTCTTGAATTTCGTGCCATCAGCTATGCCAGATCAGCTGCCATCAAAACCATTAATGGATTTGGGTGATCCACCAATGCACTGCTGCATTGAATCGCGTTAGAAAACTCCTCAAAGATTCCTCGGTTTTCTGCTTCAGTGCTGTCGGAATAATCACATTTTTAAGCCTCGAGATGTGAACTATGAGCTACCTCATAAACTTTTCAATCAACCCAGTCCACGTTCCAACCGAACCGCTTTCCAATTGTCTAAACCATAGTGCTGCTATGTTCGTCAAATACAATGGGAAGCACCAGGCCATAACCTCCTCCGATGCCCCCAGTACTCCCATATGCCTTGTATACCTTGTCAGATGAATAGCGGGATCTGTCCTTCCATCATACTTCCAGTGTTGGTAGCTTGAATTCAGGTGGATTCCTAGCCTGCCTAATTGTAGAAGCAAAGGGGATCTTATTCACATCTTCTAGATCTCTATTCACTAGTCCTCCTCTCATGGCCTGTTTGACCATCGCTGCCAATCTATTGTTGTCTCCAAGCAGTATCCTTATTCGTTGCCTCTGATCTGGCCCTCGAGTTCACGAGGGAATCTTGGAATCTGCTCTCCTGGACGAGCATCGATTCCTCTATCAACACCATGTTGCACAGTTTCGCATGGTATCCTGCCTGAGATTGGATCAACATGCTCCGGCAGAGTGCCTCCTAGCTCAATTGATGCTCCTGATGGTCCCGCTTTTTTCTAAATCCTAGTTGTTCCATGCTTCTGATCACTATTTTCAGCACTTCCTGCAGTTGCGTTCTCTAAGTTCTACACTCTAAGTTGTCCAATCTGCTGGAGTAGGTTCTACATCATCTCTACATGCCTGTTCAGCATCCCTTCTTACATAGCCTCCATCATCATCACCATCTCGTCTCTGGTGATGAAAACTAAAGTCTGATTAGCTCCTGAGGATGCTCCTTGGCTTCCTTCATGATGACTCCTTTCCGCTCTTTGTCTCCTTGTTGACTGCTTCGTTGTAGCTTTCCAGATCCAAGTGCTTAAGCCTACAGATCCAAAATCCAAGCTCTTGAATCCCCGAATGTTAGCCTTCTCAGTGAAAGCACCAAAATGTTTGTGCTATAATTGGTCACAAACACCCAATTGCAGATGAAAGCACCAACTCACAATCACAGATAGAAAACATGTAGAGAATATAAATGTGGAGAACACTCAAAATTTAAAAAGCAAATCATTAAGAAGACAAGATTTATAGTGGTTCGGCATTGTAGCCTACATTTTGAAGATTCACTGTTTTATTGATGATTCTCAACTAGTTTACAATGGTACAAGTGATAGTATTCAAGTTACAAAGGAGTTCCAACAGAGTAACAGTGTAGAAGAACCAAAAAAAGATCCCTTTTCTGTTGGCATTGGAGTGCTATTTATAGGTGAAGTCTGGAAATATCTGACTTAGATCTTGGAATACCCCTTCTTGCACGTGGGTAGGCCCACAAGATCGATCCAAGGTTATAGGGATTGATCCATTATTGGTCCACAATCACTTCGTACCAATCAAAAAATAATCTAATGATGTTGCGATCGATCACAAACGTTCCTCTGGTGGTATATGAGTTGTGGGGAAAATTTGAACGCGTTTGGATTTGTAGATCATGAGTTATATGATCGATCCAAAATGGAATTTGTAAGTTGGCTGAGTTGTTCGTATCGATAGCTTTGTATTGATCAAGCCCGTATCGATCTGGTATGTATCGATACCTATTAGTATCGATCATTTCCATGTCCATCGCCAACCAATTACGCAGCAATCCGAGCTTCGCGCCTCAATCCGTGTTGAACGCTTCATCGCTCGACCTGCTCGTTCGTATCAATCGATACGAAATCTATCAATACGAAATAGCCTATGATTGTTTTTCATATCAATTGAATGGTCGTTGATTCCATATTGATCGTTTCCGTATCCATGCTTATATACTGCTTTTGTATCGATCATGTGTCCTTGCTTTCATACCAATCGAATGGTCATTGGTTCGTATCGATCGTTTGATCGATCGATATGAAACGTACATAAAAATGATCAATACAAAGGCGAGCAATTGTAGAGGAAAGAAACAGATCTCTACGCACTTTGCATCGATGCTCAATCTGTGGCTTCGTAGCAATCCATGGTTCATTGCTTCGTATCGATCAATCAATTTATCGATACGAGATGTGTGGGAGGTTAATTGATAAGAAGCTGGTGAGTTTGGAAATAAACATATTGATATGAAGTGAATGAAGGGGATGGATCTGGAGCACATGAATACGAACTAGATGGACATGTTGTTGATGGATACGAAGTAGGTGGTTTTTTTATTGATATGCAGTCCTGACTCGAAGCAACCGCCTCCTTGATCTGAAGTAGACTTGTCATTGACTCGGAGAAAATGTGTTGCTGACATGAAGTAGGTTGTTTGATGGATCAAAGAAATTTGTTTCTCAAAGACTCGAAGCTAGTGCCCCTCTGACTCGAAGTAACATACTTGGAAACCCGAAGCAAACATGAAGGTGATTCGGAGTAGAGTCCAAGCAACTTGAAACGACTTGATCATTGTTAAACCATATTTTAAACATCTTGCACAGTTTGTTCGTCGACTATGCTATCTCTTGGGCAGTTAATTGGGTTAAATCCGCATGTATGTTGCCTTGCCAAAAGGCAGGTCAACAATATCATCATCCAAAAATATAATATAACTAAGAGTTTCTCACCTTAGATTCAAATGAACTAACTTTAAAATGACTATAGCTGCGCTACAATGGGCCAAAGCATTAAGGAATCGAGCCTTAGACCCTAGGGAAGTCACATCCTATGCTAGAAAGTGGAGGAGGCTCGGCAAAGCAAGTTGATGGAGTGTGGCCGTGATTTCATGGAGGAAAGAGACTTCAGATCATCATCGAATTCACAAAACTAGACCTGAAAATAGGTCATTTTTTCTCGGGTTTTGACCATATTACGTTTTGAATTTGTAAAAGCACTCAACACTAAATTTGTTGGAAATTCTTTTCTCTACGGCTTCAAGAAAAGAATTTCTTGATTTTGATCATATTTGACGAAGTTATGGACAAGAGAAAAATAAGGGTTCTCGGTAGTGGAAATTTGGACCCGAAAATGAGTATGAAAGAATTGAAATTTTGACATAGTAGCTCTCTGATTTCGAAGAAGTGATGTAAAGAAAAGGTGAATTTCTTGATTTGGTGGAGTTTGAAGGGAGTAATGGCCGGTTGAATTTGGAGTAAAAATGAAGAAGGTGCTATTAAATTAATTAAAATGATCATAATTAAATTATAAAGCATCATTAAACAATTATTTACAAAAGGTGCTATTATATCAATAAAGCGATAACAATTTTTGTTATATTTTAAAATCAAATATGTCCCTTTATAAAACTATTATAAACGATTTATTATGAATGTATAGCTACTTTAAAATGAATTATAATCATTTAAAAAATATATTTGAATAATTATAATAATTATTAAATTATTAAATCTCAATTTAAATTCATAAATTTATATTTAAATATAAGTGCATCACTAATGATGCCATAAGTACATTTTATTTCCAAAAATAAAATAAATAATTTGATTTCATATTGTTGTTCAATTATAAAATTAAGTGTATCTATCCAGCTCTGCATGTGACGTTTTGATGATTATAGAGCTGTTTATTGATAAAACGATTTTCGGCCATTTTATCAATATTTTTTAAAGGTATATATTTTTGCGAACATTTCTCCAAAATAGGGGCATTATTATCATTCATTTCACAAAACTTAATTATTTGTTGAAAATAATCCATATTTGAAATAAATTAAATATCCATAATTAAAGTGATCAAAATTCGAGTTGTTATATACTTCTCTCCCTTACGAGAATTTCATCCCCAAAACAAAAACTAAATGGTTTCGCCCAATATATTTATTATTAAACTTGGATCTGTATGATGTATATAGATCATCCATAATACATGATTCGATCCTAGTTTCGAATTCACAACTTTACTTCCAAGCTAATATTGATCCCTCAATCCTTTAATGCGAACTTTGACCGGACTTTGTGATCAGAATATTATTTTTTCCTAGCATAGCCCTGAACTATGATAGAAAACTTAAGTCTCTAACCATAAATCCTCAACACTGTTTGTTGTCAACAATCGAGTGATAAATCCTTTTCGAATCCGTGTAAACACCTCAGAGTTCCTTACTCGAACCTTAGATCGTGCGATGAAATAATCCACATACCTCACATGCACTAATTAACGTCTAAAAATATTTATGAAGACTTTTCATAAAAAAAATTATCCTTTATTCAAACATTTTTATAAGGATGCTTCTTTATGTATAATCATTTCAAATATTTATTTCAAAATATTTATTCTTAAAGGAAAACATTTCCAAAAGCAAAAAAAATATCTTTTCCATTAAAATTATAATAAACATCCTTTATTATAACACATTTCTTTTCTATAAACATATCACATTTTCGAAAAACCCCAATTTTCAAAATAATTCATTAAATTGATAAATTATCTTCATCCCAAAGAAATTATTCCAATTTAAAAGATAAACTCTCTTTTATTGACATTGCGATAAACACCTTATGTAATAATTTATTCCTTTTATCTAATATTAAAAGCAAACACTTTTGTATCTAATAAAACTTATTTTATTAGTCAAAACTTATTTTAAAATATAATCAAAGAGATTGAAACAATTATTACCAAAATATTTTTATATAAACTCCTTTATAAATTAATCATACAATATTTTCTATCCTTTTATAAAAGATTCCTATACTTTTTATCATTTTTAAAATCCCATTATTAAACATCTAAATATACCCATAAGGCTTCTTCCAAAGTGCAATTCAAGGGTTTTAAAAAAAAAATGTTGCTAAAACATTGTTTACTACGAATCCAAAACCATTCGTTAATAACTTTAACCATTTCTTTTAAAGATTAAAGCATACCATGCTTATTAATTAAGATAATACCCTTTGATAAAAATTGACAACCATCAATTAGCGATACATGTTATCTTTTTTAACTTTAGAAAATTATATAGATCGAGTAACTCAAAAATGATACCAAGGAACTGGGTATCACCAATAGTATCACATATTTCCTTAAAAAGATGGGGAATACTTAGGAGAAGCATCCACCATCCGAACACATCTCTTACCCATTTTTAGTCACTTTTGAGCAACTCGAATCAATTATTCATAATATTTTTCATTTACAAAATCCCATTTTAGAATAATACAATTATTATTCCTTTTTCAAAATCATTTGAAATTCCTTTATAAAGCACGTTATACAAATCCAATTTATAAAATCACTTATATAAAACTTATTCATAAGATTTATTTATCTTAAATAAATTCCTTTAGCCTAAAACCAACATTATTATTTATTGAATATTATAGTCAAATTGTGAAACAAATTTCACAAGGCGTTCGAACTTAAAATTTTAATTAAATAACCAATCAATCAATGATAATAATTGAGTATTATCATTTCCTTATAAAAAAATCTTTGTATTCAAAATATAATCCTAGGTAAAATTATTTCATTTACAATTTTTTTTTCAAAAAAAATCATTTATATATATCATTAACAAATACGTGCTCATTTATAATACTCTCAACTCATTCCAAGGTATTACTAACCCGATCTCTAATGAGTTACCCATTCTAGGGTATTACTAGCCCTATCTCTGATGAGACTTTACCCCTATTAGGCTCAATTTTTCGCTCATCCTAAGCACTGATACCAAATGTAAAGATTCGTTTCTTCGACCGTCGAAAATCGACACTAATACATCCTTGGTATTCACGTATCGCAAATCCAAGTGTCGGAGAGGTGGTTCTTTGAAGGTAAGAAAGAAAAATAGACAGAACAGAATCTTACACAAATGAAATAACATATATTATTTCAATATAATCTTTATAATGGAAATTTAAATACATTTATCAGAGTCTATCCTAAGCTTAGCCCGGACGGTTATAAATACCCGTCCTTATAAACGCTAAAAAAACAAAGCAAATATAATGGAAGTGGAAATAGGAATGGATAACTATCTATAAAGCATCTTCAGCTCCAAACTCTATCAATTACTCTAAGCTAAACCTAAAATTCTAGGATGGCCAGGAAAATTATGGAACCCAGATTTTAACAGATAAAAAAGACAAACTCAGGATCAATTATGGGACTGGTGTGGATGTTTTGAAAAAAGGGTATCTCATAAGACTACGCTGCACATAAACATGATAATGGTTTTTACCTTATGATAACCAAAACATTGGCCACACAAAATCATTTGAATTATTTTTAATCACGTTCTTTTAAAAACATTTGCAAGTAAACTTATTAATCTTAGCCAAAATTGTTGCCATTAATAAATTTTGGATATGTTAGGCTTACAAATAAAACTCTTACGAAGCTTGTCGAAAGAATGAAGTCCATCTAATGTCAGGTAAAGGACTACCTTTTGTACAGTACATCTCTAGAAGGATCTACCGAGGATACACAAACAACCCTATGTATTTGGCAAGACCGCTCTATCCCTATTTGGCACTCAAACATGGCCTAGATGGAAACCGAATATGTCATCACCCCAGTCATTAACAACCTATCCGGGGCCCTATAGCATACACAACATACTCGATATATAAAGAGTTATCTAAGAAGGTGATGATCATACCCTAATGGTTGCAAACCACATAACCTTACAGCATACCCTATTCAAGCCATTACCGAGTGATGAGGCCGGAGGTAACGATTACCTATCACATAGCACATTCCACTTTGAATGCCATGCTCCCATTCCTTGATCATACAACTGACTTCTGCAAACATATAACCCCTGATCTCATTCGTCTCAAGAAAGGGTGTTAAGCTAAGGAAGTTGCCTTCTTTGCCACTAAACAGATGAACATTTATAAAGATCAATCAATGTAAGTAGAAATGCAATGTCATACATTCATCCATACGAGTTGTCCAGGAACAGGACGAAACCGAAGGCACTCTCCTTCCATATCCTATCGGGGATTACCCCTCGGATTAGTAGCGAGATGTCCTTGCATCGAACATCTTAAATGAACTATCACTAATAAGTGATATGGGAAAATTCCTCCGAGGGTCAGTGACAAGCAGCCTTACATTCCATCTTCCAAATCATTTCCATTTCATGATTTTTCATTCGGACGTGCATATTTGTTCGAAGTGGTTTTTGGATAAGAATCACCCAAAATCCGACCCCAACTCCTTCGAACCAATCATTGATAAAAAGATGTTGGGTAAATAGGTGTTTATTGTTTGATTAATTACTTCCTTTTTATTAAAAATATCTTTTATATATATCTTAAATCATTCTTTTTGACATATAAGGAAATATCATACCTCTCTTACCAAATCCTTTGATTAATTAAAACCTTTCTAAATTCCAAATCAGTTCATTCTTTACTTAGGAAAATATTTCCAAATCTTTATTTAAATCTTAATAAAGATTTCCAAATCATAACCTTTAAAATGGGTCGAAAATAATGTTATTTTAGACGTTGTTTACTATAAACTCAAACCAACTAATTTTGAGTATGGGAATTAAATTAATCCCAAATCATTTTCGTAAGTTATATTGGGAAACATTATTAAGTTAAAAAATAGAAATTATACTAATTCTACTTAACATCAATTTCCATATTCAACCTTTACTATCCGCTAAATAAGATGAAATCACCTTTAAAATTCACACGAGTAGTATGGGTTCCCTCCTCGAAATTTAATACCAAGTATAAGAAGATCATTTCTGTGCAATCCAAGTTGTTTGAATTTGGAAAATTATATCTTTTATACTTTAGCAAATTTTGATCCGAGTAAACCAAATTTACTATCCCCTTCATCAGGCTAATCCGGGTAGTTAAGGAGGGCAGACAACTAGTTTCCCAAATCCAAGCCTAGAGACTATCTCCCTGTCACCTATAAGGTGGTCAAGTTATTTGATCAACTCTAAATCTTTAACCTACATAATTTACTTTCAATTATTTTAGAGCATCTGGGCTTTCTCTTCGATCCATTCTATTCCTCAGTCGGATTTTCAGTGACACTCACAATTGGGACAAAGTACTAGTGATTTTCTTACACAAATTTCAAACCTCTTAGTCATCTTTAAATTACTTAATTATTTATTTGAAAGGGTTCACGAAAGATTCAGGAAAGAATTACTAAGCTAAAACCATTGTTTGAAAAAGTTATTAAAAGTACTGCAAAAAAATGCTGCAAATGGTGTTTTAGAAGCTTATTTGATAAAAACAACTTTTCGATCATTTAAAAATCATTTTTATGATTCAAATCACTTTCAAAACATTTTAAAGAATTTTAGAATTTATTTCATACTTTTAAAGAATTAAAAATATCCATTTTAAAATATTTACTACTTTGGCCTCCGAACTGCCAAAGCGCGATTTCATTTAATACTTGATTTGCTCATATTTTAAAATCTACTAAATGAAATCTAAATTTTATTTATTTGTTGGAAAAATATGATTATAAGAGTTTGGAAATTCTTATTTCAAAGCAACGTGACTTTGAATCCATCCTATAAATGGATTTAACTTTTAAGATGCGGAATTGCGACTATCGTTACGCGACACACCTATTTTTGACTAAATTTCCATTGTTTATAAAATTTGTCAAAACACTTTGAAATGTTCATAAAGTATTTCTAAACCATATATAACCATTTTTAAGAGGTTTAAACATTCCATATACATCATTTCATTAAAAAAAGAAAAGTGATTTCCTTTGTGATTTTCGACGTTTATTAAATGTGACTTGTTAATACAATTAAACAACAATATTAAAAAATCCAACATGATGATCAAAGAATATTAAAAATCCATTGAAAAATTCATATCATCATCCAAAAACAAAATATAAGTAATATTTATCTTCGACGAACTAACTTTAAAACAACTATAGCTCCGCTACAATGGACCAAAGCTTTATGGAATCGAGCTTTGGACCCTAGGGAAGTCATGGCCTAGGATAGAAAGTGGAGGAGGCTCGGCCAAGAAAGGTGATGGAGTGTGGTCATGAGTTGCTTGGAGGAAAGAGACTTTGGATCATCATCGAATTCACAAAACTAGGCTTGAAAATATTTCATTTTCTCTTGGGTTTTTGACCAATTGCTCTCCGAATTTGGAAAAGTGGTCAACTTGAAAGTTGTAAATTTTTTTTCTCTACAGTTTCAAGTAAATAATTTCTTGATTCGAATCAATTTTGAGGAAATGATAGCCAAGAAAAGAAGAGGTGCTCGGGTGTGGAAATTAGGGCCCGAAAATGAGTATGAAAGAATTGAAATTTTGACTTAGTAACTCTCTGATTTGGAAGAGGTGACGTAATAAAGGTGGTAGCTAACTCAATTCTCTTCAGTTTGAAAAAAGAAATTTCTAGATTTGGTGGAGCTTGGATAGAGTAATGGCCGGTTGAAATTGGAGTAAAAATGAAGAAGGTAGGATGTGTATTTATAGGAAAAGTTTGCAAAATTTCTTCCACACATCATTTATACCTTCCTATCACCCTCTTATCACCTTTATGGTAAAAAAGACCTCCCCCTCCATGTGCATAGTTAATTGCAAGTCCTTGTTTGACTTTGTGTTTGCATAAAAGGTAAGGAAGTAGGAAATATCTTGGATATTTTTGAGAATATATATATATATATGTATGTATGTATGTATGTATGTATGTATGTATGTATGTATGTATGTATGTATAAGTATATGTATATGTATATGTATATGTATATGTATATGTATATGTATATGTATATGTATATGTATATGTATATGTATATGTATATGTATATGTATATGTATATGTATATGTATATATGTCAGTATATGTGTGATTTTATGTGAATGTGGATATGTCTTCATGTATGTGTATGTGTATATGCATATGTTTGCACAACTTCCACACATTGAATCGTTACAAATTCCATTTTTGATTTCCAGTCATATTCTTACTTTTTCGTTAATATACATATATTTGTAAACAAAGTTTATTAATAATATTTCTATCATTATTGATTTATTAAAATGATCATAATTGAATTATAAAACCATATAAAGCAATATAAAACAATCGTTTACAAAGTGTGCTATTATATCGATAAAGTGATATCGATTTTCCTTGTATTTTCAAATCGAATATATGTCTTTATAAAACTATTGTAATTTTTTATCACCATATAACTATTTTAAAATGAATTATAATCATTTAAAACAACTATCTAATAGTTATAATGATTATTAAATCATTAAATCTCAATTTAAATTCATAAATTTATTTTTAAATATAAGGGCATCATTGATGATGTCATAAATACATTTTATTTTCAGAAATAAAATAAATAATTTAATTTTATATTATTGTTCAATTATAAAAATAAGTCTATGTATTTAGCTCCGTGCATGACGTTTTGACGATTATAGAGCCGTTTATTGATAAAACAGTTTTCAACCGTTTTATCGATATTTTCGTATATATTTGTGTGAATATTTCTCCAAAATAGGTTCACTATTATCATTCATTTCCCAAAACTTGATTATTTGTTGAAAATAATCCATATTTGAATATTTAAAATAAATTAAATATCCTTAATTAAAGTGATCAAAATTGGGGTCGTTACAATCCTCTAGATCGCCACCAGAACACACAGTTGTCTCCAATCACACAAACTAAGTCGTGATTCCCTCTGACCTAGATCGACGTTTTGGCCTTTAACGTCGCGGGCACTCATAAAGGTCGCCCTCCTCATCCACTATCACACCTCAATGCCATGCGCGCGCTCGAATTTTTTATCAAGATGTGATTCATCTTTGAGTGATTAGGGCTATAATAAGATAAACGAGTAGATCGGGTTTGTGCTAGAATGGTCGAGTAAAGAGAGTCCGAGAAAATGGTAGAAATGAGTGAATTAAAAAGGGATTGGGTTGAATAATGGGCTCTAGTTTATCAATTAATTAAATTTATTTTTTAAAACAAATCTTTTTGTTTGTAAATAAATTCCAATTTAATTTAAATTTGATTCACTACAAGAAAAATATTAATTAACAGCATTATACATCAGCGTTTGAAGCAATAATGCTGTTTTAGGCCAATAGAAAAACGTAACACGCTGTATAATTAACCCAGGCTAAAAATAAATGGCGGGTTTCCAATTAATTTTATAGGCCGCGTTCTTTCACCATTACTTCCCTTTTATTTCCCCCGCTTCACATAATCTTCTCCTACCTCCCTGGAAACCCTAAAATAGCTCTACTCTTCTTCTGATTCTATTCAGTTGTATAAAGATCATATCTACCAATGTCTTACGCGACAAAATATTACTCTTCATTCGCTCCGCCTTTCTTACCTCTACCCAAATGTATCTATATTTTTTGCTTTACTTCATCGCACTTCAAGCCTTCCATGCCACCCTCACCTACCCTACATCTGCAATTTATGCATTTATACCACTAGTATAGTTCCGATTGTTGGCTAAATTTGCATGGAGAGACGCATGACAAACTTGAGCATCCGCAGCAAATCCACTCAATCCAATTTTGGACTTCATCACCCAATTCAGATTCCAATTTTCAGGTATTACTCGTTCTACTTTTTTCTAATTTTAGTTTGTTTGAAATTAATATTGTTTTTATTCTTTTAGCTATTTTCTGCTTTTAACTTGCAAGAATACAAATTCATTAGATTGAAAGATGGAAGGTGAGAGATTGTATAGGCTATGAGGTCAAGGAAGTTCAAATTTATACGATTCCTTATTTAGTAGATTAAATTGCAGGATGTTGGTAGTGTGGGTAAAACCAAAATAACTAAACTTACTCTCATTGTCTCAAATATTTGTTGACTTCGGGCTATCTATTTCAGTTTCTATGTTTGCATGATAATGTTGTCCGTTACTTTATAACTTTAATCTTGAGGTTGATTTAGACTATATATTTTATTTATTGCCCAAATTATGGAAGATAAACAACTCTTTGCAAAATTTCATCTAGTTCAATTCATTTCATGATATACACTCTCTTTTGCAGTTTTCAATCAAAACCAAACACTTAAGTCTAACTAACCCATTTATTAGTATAATTTTAATTTTGTCAACTAAATTAACAATGCAGATTAAACTTAATATGATATTTTCATTTTTCGCTCCTGTATATACTCGCTTACAAATATGGAAAACATGAGAAAAAAAACCATGGAAATATGATTACATGCGTAAGTGCATGTGTGCAGTGGTTTGGTATGTAACACTCCCTCTATTTTTATTTTGTTTTTTTAAAACAAAAGGTAATTGCGTAGTATAAGAAGAAGGAAAAAAAATATGCTAGAGTATTGATACCATTTCTTCATTGATGCTTAATATAGAAGCAACATTCCCATATCTGTTGCAATAATTCAGAGCAGACCACACCTGTAGTTTTGAAAAAGATGTTGAATTTGACACCAGCGAACCCATGAGACATGAAATATAAAGTAAAACTCATGGTTATGAGACCCTTATATGGGAACATGCACTTAAGATCTTCATGTACAAAGCTGATGGGGCTGACAAAGAAGGTCTAGATTGTTTATATGACTGGACTGCAAAATAAGTTATTAACAGTCTCTAAGTTGTAAAGAAGTGGTCTATTTTAAATAAAGAAAAAAAGGAATGAGGCATAAATCCTAGCTAGTGCATGTTTGCATTTCTAGAACTTCCTAAACCCGTAGCTTTGTTTATATAGGATAGTGGTAAGTCAGAATAAGAACATATCCTAGCTAGTGTAGGCTATGTAGACCTATACATGCATTGATGATTTTATTTGTACTAGTTTTTCCTTTGCATTATTTTTAAAGGTACAAGAAGTTGCTCTATTCCTAGTCATGATGAGTTGTACATCAGTCTTCATGGTATGGGTTATGAAGAAGGAATGTACCACAGTTCTTGCAACATATTTAGTAGTCGTATTATGTTGTTAGAAGTTGGTAGTATTAACGTTGTTTAATGCATATGTTTCTTCTATTTATATCTAACTATAGGTTCCGCTTCAGATTTTGACCGGCATTAAAATATATGCAACTTCTTTGACTCTTTCAACCACATGTTGTTGTACACAACACTTTAATAACATTTTATAGAAATGAAGATTTATGTTTAATATTTCAGTGTAGTCTGTGACACAATGGAAATCACCATCGCATTTTTCATGATGCAGATGAATTGGGATGATATGCAAGCGGAAATTCTAAAAATACCTACTTGACTTAACCCCTGTTTTGGAGAGGGGAACTCAAATTAGAGTTTTCAGATTAAGGAACAGGTTTATTAGATTGAATTCTGTTCTCCGTGCTTTGAAATGATTAACCAGTTTTCTGATTTATCTATGCTTTGAAATAAGTTTAATTATGTCATCATGGGACCTGAATCTCTATCGATTAATGCATGGAATCAAATACTAATCTTTCTGATACAGGAGATTTGCAAGATGAAGCTGAGAGTTTGGAAACTGATGTGAATTAGCATACACCAAGGTAGGATTAACTTAAGGCATAGATTGAACAGACTTGCAATCTTTTGTTTCTTGGAAAGACAAGATAGGTTCAGAGACTTGCACAATAGCATGTGCATCAAGGATTGATAGTGAGGAGGTGACAATAGATGTGGAAACTAGTTGGGTATGCTATCTAAAATTGACCGATAACAAAACAGTGTAATAAAGAGTTGCTTATAAACTTGTTTTTCTCTGAATCGGGTAGGAAGGAAAAGATGTTTTAGCTGAATTGACCAAGGCGATGGAAAGACAATTTCTTGATTTGTATGTTACAGCACTGGTAATTGCTCTTAATTATATTTTCCTTTCTTTTTTCTTCGCTTGTAAATTTTGATCTATTGCTGTACTTATGAGATGTGAAATTACGATGTTGATGTAGGTCAATGATACCATAGGAATTGTTTATTTTCTTGTATGCATTTGTGTTAATTTGGCTTTATCATATCAAGAAAATGGTTCCAAATAGATCGTGAGAATATAATAAGTTATTGGATATATAGGACATGGGCTACTATTTATTTGTTTCTCACTACAAGAAAATTAGCTACTTATGGCAGCCATGTACAACATTTAAATGCTACGTGCTGTAGTTAGGCTAATGGAAATAATATATAGCTAAATATCAACGCTGTGTAGAAATATTAAGCAGAATTTTATGGCGGGTTCACAAATATTTTGATGCCTGCGTTTTCATTATTTACTCACTACAACTTCACCTATTTCTTCCACATCTTTCCTAAGTATCATGAAAGCCCTTAAACGAATATATTCTTCCAAGCCATATCCCCTTACTGCTGTTTGGACTTGAAACTTCCATGGTAGATAGTTTGTTTCATCCAGTTGGGTTTGATTTAACTGAGGTTGTGGACTCACTATGATCTTTGATATGTTTTCTGCAGTACTTGATGGTGCAGGATCTGATCTTGAGTTTGCAGATGTTGATGAACTGTTATCTATGTCCCCTTCGGCCATGAATAAAATTCAAGAAAGAATGAATAACAAGATATTAAAATGAAAGAGAGAACCAAGGATTTTGATTCGCAGACAAATGCTGAATGAAAGCAAAATTTTCAGGTGAACTTGCCTAATTTCTTGTATTGGATCGGAGAGCAGCCAGTGATCTTGATCATTGGCAAGGCTTGATGATGATCTCAGTTTCAGTTTTCTTGATTTTCTTAATAAAAAAACTGAAAGCAGCCAAATAGTTGAATGATGATGATTTTCTGATAACTCTTCTTGGCATGGCTTGATGATGAACTAAATGATTTAATGAATTCAGAGAACTGAAACTCTGGCAGTTTCAGATGATGAGTGCAGAACTCTGATGATCTGCAGCTAATCCAAATGATGAGATAATCTCTGATGAATCTTGGCAAAGTATTGATCTGTTGTTAAACAGTTCTCAAAAGCTCTGATACCATATTTGAAATTGAGATAAAGTTTGATATGAAATCAGAATGTTGTTTGATTCAATCATATATTTCTTTCTGTTACATACAGCCATCGGTTGCTATTTATAAAGAGTACTGAGATATGTATATGGGTAATTGGGCTTATACATAATACAACCCGTTATCCACATATAAGATAAAACCCTACATTGTATTAACACAGCCGCTCATTTCATTTCGTTGCTTATGTTTCTTCATTTTCTTCTGATAGTCTTGATTCAAATCAAATCATTCAGAACATACAAATTGTATTATTCATAAAATTCGGACTATAGCATAAATATAAAGCAAGTTTGTGCTACTAAAATATTGAACCATGCTGAAGCTACAAAGTTACATTACATTGGGATTGTAACAACCACATCTTACTAAGCCAAAATGCACAAGGATACAACAAAAATATAATAATTACATACCTTAATAAGCATAATGCTTCAAAATTATTTCATACCAAAAATGAAGCCTAACGAAACACCTACTATGTCCAACACAACTCTAATACTGATTTTGTTGTCTCATGCATTTGGAATTTCGACATGTAAACTTAATCACGGTGCTTTATACTTGTCCCGACCCTTTAATGGCTCATTATTATTGATAGGAGGTCTGTGGCGAGCTTTTTGGTGGTAGTCTTTGTTCACCTGTTTCTTATAAGCTAAATGAATCTGTGATATAACTATTGAATAATTTAGCCCTTAAACGAATTTGCATTCAGAACCATAGGTAAGGGTAAAATTGTTATTAGATATGTTTTATATCAGTTTGTTATAGTTCAAAGTTGAATTTAATATTTCTACAAATTATTTCCTTTACCAACTTGGTCTGCTCAAATTTTTGGTCTGCTCATCTGATGTTGCGTATCTTTTTACGAATATTTTAGTAAACAACTTGATAGTTTGTAGCTTTCTTAATAACTTATTCTTTTTTCTCAAGGTGCTATATGATTAAGGTACTGTGCTTATAGGTTTGAGGTTGGAGTTAAATATTAAGTAGATTCTAGGAGAATTAGTTTTTCTACAATGAAGTTCATAAAGCTTGGATCGAAGCCTGATTTATTTCAGACAAATGGAAAGGATGTGAGGTAGGGATTCATTGTTAATTTGCTACGGTTAAATTTAGATTTACATCAGCTTGTTATGCTAAATGCTGAATTTAACCTATGAATATTTGCTTGCTTGTACTTGCATGAGAGTTGTTAACCTATAATTCTTAGCCCTAAGTAATTCCTTGCATTGAAATTCATATTTTTTGTTTGAATTCTATTTAGCATAGAGACTGTCTATATTTCAAATTTCTAACTGTAGAAGTTTTATATAATTTATTTGTAAATTTCTATCTGTTAAAGATTTACATTAGCTTGCAACAAACTAAAAATATATTTTTTTAGCCCATTTCACCTATCCTAGCTAATCATATAAACTAAAAATATATGGGGTTCAGGTCGCGGTGATGGTCAACAGTTTGTATTGGTTTTTTGCGATTTTTTTTCTTTGGTTGTTTGGGAGAAGTGAGGAAGGTGATATTGTTGTTGACAGACACTAGAGGTTGTGAGGTTGTGAAGTGAAGTAGTGGCAGGAGGAAGATGGTCAGGGGTGAAGTGTGGTTTGCGAAATATTTACGGTGAGTATTGAAGGTGACAGTGTGGTCGTTGTTGGCTGAGGAATTTGCGGTGGGGTATTCGGTTGGAATAGTGGTCGAAAGCAGTGATTTCGACTTTGATGAGTTTTCTTCAGGTCGCCTGAGTATTGGTTGTTGGTGATTCGGGTTGAAGACAATGGTCAGAGATAGTTTGGACTAGTGGGTTGTAGGCAGCAAGGCAGTTGACAGTAAGTAGGGGGTGAATGTTGAATGGTGATGATGTTGACTGGGTAATGGAAGTGATATGAGATATGCACAAATTTGGCTATAGGCAGAGGGATAAGTGGTGGAACAGTATGTGATGTGGTTTGTTGTGAAGTTTTGATGTAGTCGAGGATGAGGATGGATCTTGCAGAGGTTGTAGTAGAGGTTATATGGTGGTGCACTGGTGTGCAGGGGATGGTTGGCTTTGTAATAAAGGGGTGGTGGCTGACAATGTTGTAATTGTTGATGGGGATGTAGAGAAGTGAGATGCAGGCAGCAGTGTGTTGGCGTTGCTTCAGGCAAATGATGACAGGCTGTTTGTATGGTAGTGAGTGGAAGGTGGTATGAAATAGGGTGGTGCACAGTTTATAAAGGCAGTAATGGATTGGCAGAGTAGAAGTGAAGGGAGTATTGTGTGAAGTTGTAGGAAATATGCTGTTGTGGTGATGATTTTGAAACAAGGAGCAGCAGTGGTTATGTGTTGAAGGGGGGATGGCTGCAGTAAATGAAACAGTGACTTAAAACATCCTTTGACTTAAAAGTGAAACAGCAAATGCACAGGGGTTTGCACAGGGAGGTGCACTGCAGTTGTATCAATGATGTGGTGATTGCTTTGTTGATGAAGTTGATGTAGTGATGACTTTGTTTGCTGGTGAAGTTGGTTGTTTTGGAGTGGGTGGTCAGGTTGGTTTGTATGAAGTGTTGAAGTTGTGGTTGATGAACTGTCAGACGGTTTAACTTACCATATATTGGCTAGGTTTCGGCTTAACATATCATATAGTGATTTTTTGGCGCAGTTAAGCATTTTAGCATATGAAACTTCAAATTTTTAGATGGCGTTTACTCACTGACTTCAAATTTCTTCATTGCAGATAATTAAAAATGGCGATGACACATTCTTCTTCTGGAGCAAGTAGCAAGCATAGATCCACGTTTTGTTGTTGGCATTTGGTGCGGACTTACTGTATTGATATTATATTTTTGTTTAACATATAACGTGTCTTTGTTTAACAGAATTTGTGGCAACTTGGTTTACTTTGTTATTTTTGTTTATGGATATTATTGAAACTTGGTTTATGGATGTCTTTTGTTTATTAATATTGTCTTAACTAGTTTATGTAACTAATTAATAGTTATTAGAACATGTTATATATACTAGTTGCTTCAATATACGCAAAATATAGTTTTGGAAGTGGAATATTAAAGGTGTTGTATAAATAGAAGACAGCGTCTGATTAATGCTGTCAATGAAGAAACAACAGCGTTCAATTTGTGCTGTAATTATCTTTAAATAGTCAATAACAGCGTTCAGTACATGCTGTCGAAATAGTTGATGATTCAATAACAGTGTTTATAAAAAGCTGTTGTAAACAGTTAAAGTAGAATTAAAACATCTCCAACAACTAAATTATTAACGCTGTAGAAACATAATACAGCATGTTTGAAAACGCTGTAAAACCATCATTGACAGCTTGTACGAAACGCTGTCAAAGTGATTTTTCAACAGCGTTTATCAAAAAGCTGTTGTAAGTTCTGTATATACGACAGCATGTCGTTATACAGCGTTTGAACTAACGCTGTTGTATCATATTACAGCGTTTATCAAACGCTGTTAAAAGCCTTTTGTGGTGTAGTGATTAACATTTCATTTTACGAAATATAATCAGTAGCTGCATAATTTTATACAACTCGATGTCTGCTTAATTTTATTTACAAATTCATTGTATTATTACCAAATAATTTTTTTTCACCTATTCTAAGCATATTTAAAATTATTTACATTTCATAATATGTTACATTGATCAAAACAACTTATTTGTTTTTCAATTCATAAAGAGTTTATTAATTCAATTCAATTTGTTAAAACAAAATTCCTCTATTAAGTATAATTTATTTAACTAAAAAATTTATTTTCAAAATATAAATCATCTCAAATAAAACTCAAATACTTTTATTTTATCAAAATTTATTTATTTGTACGGTGTAGAAAAGCGGGCTGTTACAGACTTCCCCCTTAAGAAAACTGGATCCTCACAATTTCTTATACAAAATTCGATGTACACAACTCATACCTGACTTTCTTCATGATCAATCCACTTCTATCAAATCCAACTACTCAATTCTCTCCGTGGCTTTTACCTATCTTACCATATGCTTTTTGTTTAGATTCATATAACAGCTCTCTATTCTTATCATATGATAAATTTTTTGTGAAAATATTCCAAGTGTTGGATTTTTCAAAATTTTTTGGCAGAGTCTCCTTTGTACGAAGAACGTTCCAAAAAATCAAAATATAATATAATTACAAAATAAACATCTACGAAGAGGCTTTCCAACACAGGGCATCTCGAAACATGAGGAAACAATATAATATCACATCATATATTTGTGTATTGTAAAAACTTACCTTTATTTACTATTTTTAAGCAATTTACCTCGTTGTTAAGAATGCATAAGTGAGTAAAAGTGAGATACCATCGCGCATAAGTCCAAATAGTCTCTAGAACACCTATTCTCAACTCATTATAAACATTAGTCTCAAAGAAATGATATAATGACATTAGTTAATTTAACTTCAAAATAACACAGTCTTTAAATATTTAGCCACATATCGACAAACTTTGTATAGTCAAAAACTCAAAATTAGGTAATGCTACTAGAGGGTGAATTGTTGCATAACATGTTAGCTTTCTAAAACAACTTCTAGATTATAAAAATATGGATTAAAACTCAAGTTATGAGGAATTTCCCAAGTACAGGCAGTTCAGGTTTGAAGATAATCGCACGGCCCCACATTAGTAATTAGCAATTTAAGCCTAGAAAACATCAAAATTTTGCAATGCTCTAAAAACAAAATTTGTTCCTCATTATCTAAGATTTAAAACAATTACAAGATCATTGAAAAAAGATAAGTGGTTTGAAAGTTATGACTAAAAGAACACGACACTTAGGTTCAGGAAAGTGGTGCTTAGGCCAGAATTTTAATTCAGTTTTAAAATTAATTTTAACGTTAGCAAACTTCAAAATTTTGCAATACACTTCAAATAAAAGTTGTTGCTTATAGTTTAAGATTTTCGAAATGGGAAAAATCATCTAAATCAGATAAACCATTAAAATGTTATGGTTAAATAAATTCAGTTTGGTTTTGCATTAAAGCATTTTGCTTGCTTTAAAATATTCTCCATATTCTTCTAACCATTTAAAATAATTAATATAAATTTCTTCGAAATATTATTTAAAATATTAGTTTATAATATAACTCAAAACACATTCCTCTCTTCAAAGTAATTTATCACTCCTCAAAATCTTATGTCCATAAATCTCGTTCTAGTGTTTAGGAATCACGATCGATAACATTGGCAAGACACATTGACCAGAATTCTTAAACACTCAACGAACAAACTAACACGAAGTTAGCTCCATAAATTATTTTAAATATTTACTTCCAAAATGACTTAATCTTTTATTAAAACATTTGATAACTTCAAATAAAACATCTCTCCAAACCATATATATATTATTCCAAAAAAAACAATTAATCAACATATGCTTACTTATGTAAAATGTTTATATATATTCTATACCAATAACTAGAAATACTCGACTTAAAAAATCTCAATCATCATCAACCAACCATTTATAAGATAAATAAGCAAGCTTTTGTCTTCATGTTATTTCAGTCACATTTTAATTTTATACAAAAATAAATGATGTTTTATTTTATGTGATCAAAATTCTTATTATCTCTTACGGTACTTAGCGTCCGACGACACCACTAGGTTCAAATCATCAACACTAAAATGAAATTCTAACTTGAGTGACAGTTCCTATAGAATACCACACTCAAGACGAATCCTCAAACCAAACATCATAAATCTATACTACCACGCAATAAAACCAAAACATTAATAATATAATTAAAATAGCTAAATAATCAAAATATTTGGCAGAAAGTAATTTATATACTTCTATTGTGCCACTTCGATTACTACTGGATCACCTTACTCATCTCACCACATCATAATTTAAAATCATGAAGTATTCGATACAAAATTCGAATTAGAGTCCTTTACAGCTTCTAACTGAATAACATAATTCTCACTTTGGAGCCATGCAGAGGTCCAACATTCTCATTTATTACCGACACTACCGTCCGAACTAACTACTTCTACTTCTTTAACCTCTATATGTTCCACTACATCTCATATAGAGATTTGCACATGATATAAGGTAGTAAAATATAATATATAATAAGGAAAATACAAATACGTGTTCGGATGATTGCCACTGTAATCATCGTATACTACTACTATCAATTTAATATAAATAATTATCTACAACACACCCACGAGGACAAGGACTCTAAGTCTCATCTAAGGCCATAACTCGTGTCTCTTATACTCTGTATTGTTCTAATCCTTCTCTAATAGCAACAATGCAATACCCCACCTCTATACCCATGTCACTCAAGAGTATTAACGAGCAAAACTATCGAGTAACATGGAAAAAAGGTGATGTGGGTAAAGCACATGAGTATTCCCTTGGACCAGCACTGGATACGTCCCATAATATAAAAACTGCTCACCTTGACATAACCAGTCTCGATACAAAGCAATAAATACGCGCGGCGCCCGACGAAAGAACAACACAAAATATAAATAATAACAAAGAGTACAGAAACATCAATGCAGCGATAAAAATATAATACATCACATAAATCTGAGTGGGATACAAAAGTCAAATTCCCACTAAATCTCAATTATATACATGACAAATCCAGTTCATCTAATCCAACGTCATGTACATACACGAGACCATGTTATAATATGAAATACAACTATTATTCTATCATTTAACTAATTCTAATAAGCCAATCTGGGCATATCATCCCGGAACCTGAAATATCTTGGACTTCCCAAGTATTATATAAATAATAAATGGGTTAAACTATGTCTAAATTCAATGATGAGAATATAAATGATATCTCAAGGAATAATATACAGAGCATAATAAGAAGTTCAATCATTAAAGGAATAATCAAACATCTACAACATATCATATAACATCCATAACACATCAAACATCTAAACACCCATCGAACATCAACACATTATCATACACATCACATAACAAATATTGATGTGCACGTAAATGTGTATATATTTTACCACCATATTTAATCTATTTAAATTAAATAAATGATCATATTGGGTATTTTAACTTGTTTAAACCAAAATTCAATTTATTTTCAAAACGTCATATATTCATCTTCATATAGGGGCAAAATGGTCATTTTTATGCATATATCAATTTGAGAAAATTTAATTGGGAAATGCTGTATTATTTTGTAGGAATTTGAACTCAAATACAAGTGGTTTCATGAAGATATATACATGCACAAAGAAGATACAAAGGAAATAAAGATGAAAATAATTCAAAGCCATGATCATGGAGGACCCCACATACCCACCTTCTTTTATGTACAAATTAGAAGCTAATTCACATGCTATGGCCATTATACTTTCATGCACACTTAATGGGTGATTATTGAAGCTAATGATAACTTGACCACCACACTACCTTAAGGGTATTTTGGGATTCTTCAAAAATATGAATTAGGGTTTAACATACGTATAAATACACCTTATGTTTCATGTAACCCTCGTCTTCCTCTTAGCTCATTAGTTTAGGAACAAAAACAAACAAAGCTCTTTTTTTTCCATGGCTACTTAGCCATTTTATTTCATGTAATTTTCCTTTCTTTTATGCAATGTTAATTAGTTTTCTCTTTTATTTACATGCTTCTTCTCTTCTTATGTTAGTAGTGTAGTTTACTTTTAATGCAAGTAGATTAGTGTTATTTCTTTTTATTTAGCTTTTCTTTTCATTTTGCTCTCTTTTTTTCCTCTTGTTTTATTTCATATTGCAAGCTACAGGTGTTGATATGATAACACAAATGAGAGGCTAATCCCTTCAATTTAGGGGTAACGATGCCACTAATCATGTAGCTTCAACACTTTAATAATTGTGGCTCTCCTTTTGTGCTTAATGGAAAATAAATGTTGATGTGATTTATTTTTTCATGTTGAATTTGATAGTCTATTTGTTCATAACAAATAGGCTATGCGTAAACAAACAAAACACAAATTGCCTCTTATTTACATATGATTATGGCAAAGAAGTGAATGTTGAAATTAAAATTTGATGGCCTATATTTCTAAATAACAGTTAATATGCCATGCTTAAAATAGATTTTGCTTTCAATTTGGCTGTAGTATTTCATGAGATTTAATGTGTATTAGTGGTTGTGTTATAGTTTGATGGTTTATATTGGGCTAATTAATAGCACAAATATACCATACTTACGATAAGCACATCAACTAATTTCACTAATGACCAAAAAAGAGATCATAACTTCATTTTGTTGATTTATATGATCTAGAGAGTGGAAATTACCTTTAAATTGCTCTCAAACTCTCATATTTTTATCAATTTTCTTTTGCTCATTTTTCTACATTTTTAGCTAATCACGCTTTCAACTTTGATTAATTTGATTGAATAAAATTTGAAAATCTAAACAATTCTCTATGGATCGACCCGTACTCGCATACGTGCTACAATCATACACTGTGTGTTTGCGGTAAATTTTATTTCAAAATTTGTCAACGGTTTTCTAATACGATAGAAATTCCGTCGTCAAACAAGTTTTTGGCGCCGTTGCCGGGGAATTTGTTTGATTTTGATTTCTATTCTTTGAATTTTTTTATTTGATTTTATCGTGTGTTTAATTTTGTGTGTTTTGTTTGCAATTAAAAAAAAAGAATTTTGTTGTGTGTTTGTAGCTTGCATTTGTTTGTGTGGTTGTTTTTGTTTCTATTTGCATTGCTTTGGCATATTTAAAAAAAAGAATAAATATTTTATTAATTCACATTAGCATTTTCATTTTTTGCATCAACATTTTTCTATTTACTTCTTTCGTTTTCTTTTTTTTCTACATTTACAATTTTCTAAAAAAACACTGTCGCTGTGCATTTTGTGTATTCTATGCACCCTGCACCATTCACTGCACCACAAACTAACTCACATTCAGCCACTTCACCACATTCCACTATCACTCCCCCATAGACCAACCTGATTACCACTGCCAATCTCCAAAAATCATATATCATTGACCATACATTCACCACTTCAACCCTGTTGCACACAATCCACTACCCTCGGCCACTATCTTCTAACCATCCACCTCTAAAAATTGCTCCATACATCTGAACAACATTCCCCCAGACAGTCGAGCCACCTCTACTATAAGTTTCATCCCATATATACCACTAGCCTCGACCACTGCAATACACATCATCTCTGCCATACATACTGCTTTCAAGCCACTTCGTTCACTTCAATCCTAAACTGTCTCCTTCACAAACCATATAACCACTTACGTTTCTGTTAAACATTTCATCACAGCGTCTCGGACATACACGCAGCCACTCCTGCCACTCTCAAAACATCCCATTCGACCATTGTAGCTGTTGCCTTCTCTGAACCCAAGTACAACCACATCCCTAAACCCCCCCCTCCCTCACTTCTTACTGCATTGCCACAACTTATCTACTGCTCTATCACCAC
Organism: Allium cepa; assembly: GCA_030765085.1. NCBI lineage: Eukaryota > Viridiplantae > Streptophyta > Magnoliopsida > Asparagales > Amaryllidaceae > Allium > Allium cepa. Next base: position 382,422,357 of record CM060932.1, read on the forward strand.
TAGATACTACTATAAATATTCTGATTCAGCCACCAAGCTTGCTTCATCACCCATCAACCACCAACATTCACCAACAACCCTGCAAATCTACCACACACTTTAGACTTCACCGTCCATTCATCAAAAGACCAATACCATTATCAAAACCTGACATCTACACAGTGCACACGACTCCCCAAATACAATTGTGGCTCCTTCTGCCTAACAACTTGTATTACTGCTGCACTGTCACACCTCAACAACTTCACTCCCCTATTGCGCACTACATCAACTCTCAAGTTCATCAACAACCAATGCATATCATTCCATTGCCTCCACCACATATAATATAACAGTGCACTGACAAATCTGCCTACTACAACTCACAGCTAAAGCCATTCAAAACTGCAACCTTCAACACTTCATGCCCACATTTCTACAATCAACAATTAACAAGCAGTACACAATTGCTCTGCTACCTTCCTCCATATAAACTTCATACAACATATCACCAATATTTTGTAAAACTGTAGCATACCTCCACTAACTGTCACTACACCCAGAATCTCCCCAGTGACCACGACCTCGTCACAATTCCCTTCACTTAACTCCAACATCGAGCATCATCCTCACCAAAATCGCCAACTCAAAAATCAATCCTCCCATTACCGCGACTCCTGTAACCACGACTTTGATTCTCCATATAATAATCACTAGCGATTGCCTTCGAAAATCCGAAATCCTCCTCCACTAATCGCGAGTTCTAACTCAGTCAAACTCTGCCCAACATCTTCAAATTGCGACCTACAAAATCGCCAAACTCCTCACAATCGTAACCAGAGCCTGAATCGCAACTTGATCGTGGCCTAACCATCTAGTTTTTTCGCGAATGTGAAGTGCGATTTTTATACATAAATGGTGAATTAAGAGTTGCAGCATGAAATTTTGTTTAAATTGTGAATGAGACGTTTTTTTTTAACAGGGAGTTGGATGAAAGTGAAGAGCTAATTGTCTTATTTAGTTGTCCGGGTTGGTTACAAATTTTATTATTAGTTATGAGTGATATTTTTTTTGTTTCAATTCTTCCTTTATTTAAAAGAAAGAAAAACCAAAGCAAAACAAGTTTATTGTTGTTTCACTTCTTCCTTTATTAAAAAAAAGAGTTTTCTCGCTTTAGTTTTGTGTTGTTTTATCCTTAAAAAACAATTTTTTTCTTCCTTTCTAGTTCTTGTTTTCTTTTGTTTAATATGTTGTGCTTTTAATTTGTTTTGTTTCTTCTTTGATATAAAAAATAAATAAATAAACTATGTATATATCTCGTTTTTATTTTTCAGGTTGTAGAAGCAAAGACTCAAAAGAAAACCGCTTGCTAAAAACAGTTACTTCGCTTTGCTTGCCAAAAATAATATAAACTACTTGCTTGCTATAACTATTTCTTTTAATTTCCTTGCATTGTTCTTTGCTTATAATTTTTTTTCCGTCGTATATATCTATTGTTTTTATTTTAATTGCATTGTTCATTTCTTGCATTTGGATTTATATATTTAAAAAAAATCATCATAATTGCATTGTTAATACACATTTAATTCCCTTTTGCATTTCATCTTAGAATTTGATTAATAATAACACACTTAATTGTATATTGGCAAGTTGTCTTCTTTGAACAATTTAATTTCTCGGTGTCTAAGCTACAATAGAGGAATGACTATTTATGAATATTACAGTGATTCGTAAATATTATACTGGTTGTTCCTCTGAAGGTACTTAAACCTTCGGCTGCATTGCTACGGTGATTCGTGGTGCAACGGTAAATCATGCCCGTTACCTGGTTGAGAACTATCTTGTTGATTTAAGATAAAGTGTGATTACAAAATTTTGGATTAACTTAGGATAAATAATTCATAATTAGACCCTTGCATTCATATAGTTGCATTAGTTCAATCATATTTAAAAAAATCCAAAATCAAAAACTAAAAAAATTGTAAACATCACTTTTCCTTTGAAAATTCTAAATCATTTTCCTTTAAAATTTCATAAATACAAAAAAAATTAGAAAAAAATCAATTTCCCTTTTGAAATATAAATTATATTTGTAAATATTTTCCTTCATAAGAAAACCCAACAAAAAAAAAGAAAAAAAATCTTGAAAATGTCCGAGTTTTCATTTCCTTACTCACTTGAATTTAGTTGTGAAAATCAATATAATCCATATGATTTCACTCCAAATTCATATGGATATTTTAACGACAACTATTGCTGAAACGATTCAAGTTTTAAACCAGAAAATTTTCAAAATGATGACCAACCCTCGACTCTTGAAAATAGCATTTCATCTTTATCTAAAATCTCTATACAACAAAACCAAATGATAAATGATTTGTGTAATTCATATTTGTGCAATTGTTCAAGTCAAAGTTTTCAAAATAATCAAAATTTGAATTCACTTCAAAATTCAAATGATTTTGAATATAACCATGTCAATCCAATTTCGAACTTCAAAATGAGTTCAAAATCCAAATGAAAATGGAAACAACCTTTTAAACAAATTTGGCAATGGGAATAATCTTAACCCTGTTACGATTGAATCTTTGTTCTCAACAATTTCAAAGTAAAAAATCATCATATTAATAACTATAAATTGGACTTTATTGAGCAAATGGACGAAATTATAATGATCACAAGGATTTGTTGATTGAAACATATATGAAACAATGTGATAAACAAAATCAAATTCCAACGTGTGATGAGTCAAGTGATAACCTACTTTTTACCCCAATCGATGATTTTCAAATAACTATTTTTGAAATTGAAAATGAAAATCTTAACGAAATTGTTGAAAATTTGGTAATTTAGTTGTATTTCAATTCTTTTGAGGGTGTGGAACCAAATTTATAATTCGAACTTCCTTTTCTTGATTTTAAAAATTTATATACAACAACTTTGGATTTTGAACTTGAGATACACAACGAAGTTATTGATAGTCCAACAGAGGAAGATGAATTTAACGAACATGATCTGCTTGGACTTTTTGACAACGAGTTATCAAATTCTGAAGGGGAAGATTTAAATCACCACTTTGATTTTGAAATCGATAATTTTGAAAAATTTCTCAATGACAAACTTGAATTTCAATTTGGTGAAAATAAACTTGAATTTCAATCAATTCTTTTATCAACCCGAAAATTATCGAAAATAAATCAACTCATATGATTTTTAATAAAACAACATTCGTTTTTCCAAATCCACATTCAACTTCGAAATCTTTTACGATCTGGTTTTCTGAGCTTAAGCCGTGTCTCGCATCTTTGACGAAACAAATGAATCGGTCTTTGAAAGGTCGTTTCATTTGCTTTTTGACGATATACTTTCTGATCTTGTGTAAATGTCGTTCACTTTCATGTAAATAAAGGTCATAATTTTATTTTTGTTTTACTTTTCTCCTTCCACTTGGGTTGACATTGGGGACACAGTCAAAATCAAATGTGGGGGGAGACTCATCTTCATTTTTAACTTTTCATGGTTTTTTTTTGCTTTTTCTTGTAAAAACTCAAAAAAAATTAAAAAAATACCAAAAATAATTTTTTTTCTTGATTTATTTTTAAAAAAACACTATAGGATAAATATATGATTTTGGTTTATTAAATTGTAATTTTTAAAATTTAATTGTCTTAACAAAAATATAAATGAAGTTTGATTACAAATAAAAATGGTTTAACTGGTATATAAGAAGATTCATACGTGTTAATTGTGAAATACATCCTAAAATCTTTATTTTAAAAAGTGGTTGATTTAAAGTAAATATATAACATTATTTTTGTCTTCTAAGTTAAATGGTGCTAAGATGATAATGCGAAACTCTCTCTTCAAAAAAAAACAAAAAAAAACAAAAATATATATTTCTTGTATATATGTATATTTTTTAATAAACACCTAGAGTCATGTGTTCACTCGCCATGCTCGTAAGCCCGAAAGGCAGTGCACGATTGGTATATCTGGCCTCAGTTTATCTGAGTTAGGTATATGTATATAAAAATTCTTTTTAATAATGCCTACATTCGATCGGTGTTCACATTCGTGTGTTCACTCGCCACGCTCTATATTCCCCTCACATAAGCCCGAAATGCAGTGCATGGGTAATATATCTAGCCTCAGTTTCATGAGGTAGGCATATGTAAATATTGTTAATATTAATAAAATTTTCAAATAAGAGAGAGTAAGCAATTGAAATCCAAGCACTTATTGACTTGTTTGATTTGACTTGTTATTGGAAAGAAATGAATATACCACTTCGATAAACTTTGATAATCAACTGAGGATGTATTTCATAGTTACACTTTGTTATCAACCGAAGCAATGAGTTAAACAATAGTCTATTTGTTATGATAACTTCGTTTTTACAGGAAATTTTGATAAGTAAATGACTTAAATCTTCAAGATAATGAGCAAAACCTATGTTTAACTTATTTGTGTCAATTTAAAAGTAAATCCTTCATTGTAAATATTTTCAAAAATTCGCATTCATCTCTTTTTAAATAAATCTTGCATTTTGTAAATATTTTCATCCTGCATTTGGATTTTATGGGTAGCATCCGCTGAAAACCCTCACGAGACAACACTCGTCTTGGGGACACCCAGAGTTTTAACGGCTTGTTACATACACTCAATGTAATCGTGCTCCCTACGAAAACGGATTTATCTTAGTTTTTCTTTAACAAGGACGAATAAAAAGATAAGTATGGGGGTATTTTATGTGCACGTAAATGTGCATATTTTTTTACCATATATTTAATTTATTTAAACTAAATAAATGATCATATTAGGTATTTTAACTTGTTTAAACCAAAATTCAAATTATTTTCAAAATATCACATATTCGCCTTCGTATAGGGGAAAATGGTCACTTTTTTGCATATATTAACTTGAGAAAATTTAATTGGGAATTTCTATATTATTTTGTAGGGATTTGAACTCAAATACAAGTGGTTTCATGAAGATATATGCATGCACAAAGGAGATACAAAGGAAATGAACACGGAAATAATTCAAAGCCATGATCATGAGGATCCCACCTACCCACCTTCCTTTATGTATAAATTAAAAGTTAATCCACATGCTAATGGTCATTACACTTTCATGCAAACTTAATAGGTGATTATTGAAGCTAATGATAACTTGGCCACCACACTACCTCAAGGGTATTTTGGGCATTCCCCAAAAATATGAATTAGGGTTTAACACATGTATAAATACCTTATGTTTCATGTAAACCTCCTCTTCCTCTTAGCTCATTAGTTTAGAAACAAAAATAAGCAAAGCTCTTCTCTCTTCTTTTTTCATGGCTACTTTGCCATTTTGCTTCATGTAATTTTCCTTTCTTTTATGCAATATTAATTAGTCTTCTCTTTTATTTACATGCTTCTTCTCTTCTTATGTTAGTAGTGTGGTTTACTTTACATGCAAGTAGATTATTGTTATTTTTTTTATTTAGCTTTTCTTTTCATTTTGCTCTCTTCTTTTTCATCTTGTTTTATTTTATGTTGTAAGCTACAAGTGTTGATATGATAACACAAATGAGAGCCTAATCCCTTCAATTTAGGGGTAATGAAGCCTCTAATCATGTAGCTTCAACACTTTGATAATTATGGCTCTCTTTTTATGCTTAAAAAGTGAATGTTGATGTGATTCATTGTTTCATGTTGAATTTGATAGTCTATATTGTTCATAACAAATAGGCTATGCTTAAACAAACAAAACACAAATTGCTTCTTCATTTATATATGATTATGGCAAAGAAGTGAATGTTGAAATTAAAATTTAATGGCCTATATTTCTAAATAATAGTTAATATGTCATGCTTAAAATAGATTTTGATTTCAACTTGGTTGTCATATTTCATGAGATTTAATGTGTATTAGTGGTTGTCATATTCAAAATGATTTCTCTTTCAAATTCTCCATTAATCCAATTATCTCAATATTAAAATTAAAACACTTTATAAAATTTGTTGGTTATTACCAAAATAAATTATTTTTCTCAAATTACATCTTTTGTATCGTTCGCCTATATTTAATCAATTTTAAATTTTGTGTTTAACTAATTTTGTCATCAAAATTAACCAATTAGAATGCAACAAATCTCAACCAAAATATACAGCACTCATGCTCTCGATATCATCCAATAATTATTAATTTCATCTAATCCAAATAATGTCAAACATCGATCATCAAAACCAATTACTCACATCAAATAACCAAATATCGATTCAACTAAGCGATCAAATAAATATATGTGGGGAAATACGCATCAACTAAAATGGAAAAACATAGTTGTGAATGAGATTAACTCACCGAAATGAAGCTCGATCAATATAATTTGCACACCAACCACAAGCTAATGCACCACCTTTAAGTGTCATTGCTACCCTTAATTACATCATTGCTACATTGGTACTTCTCCAAAGCCATATCTAAACCCTTAACAGTCGTTGCTCAAATCTCCAACAGTCATGCCACCATCATCTCATCTCGTCACCTCAACCTAGATCACTTTTAAATGCCTCCAAACTTTAGCCACTTCACCATTAAGCATGTTATCATCTACAAACTTCAATCATGGTTCCAAATACGCTAAGCATCAGACATCACAATTGTTGCTACTGCCTTTATCACATTTCAACAATCACACACTCCTCTCCACGCATCATATCGCCAACCAAATCCATCACCGTAGTTTCTAGATCGCCACCAAAACACATAACCATCTCCAATCATACAAACTAGTCATGGTTCCCCTGACCTAGATCAATGTTTCCGCCTTCAATGTCGCAGGCGCTCGTAAAGGTCGCCCTCCGCCTCTACTATCATGCCTCAATGTCGTTCGCATGATCCATTACTATTTTTATCAGGACGCGCTTCTTTTTTGTATGATTAGGACAAGAATAAGATAAAGGGGTGGACTGGGTTTGTGCTAGAATGGTCGAGTAAAGAGGATTCGAGAAAATGATAGAAATAAGTGAATTAAAAGGGGCTTGGGTTGCATATTGGGCTCTAGTTTTCCAATTATTTTTTTAATTTTTTTAAACAAATATTTTTATTTGTCAATAAATTATAATTTAATTTAAATTTTATTAACACTTCATTTTATGAAATATAATATTCAGCTACACAATTTTATACAACTTGATGTTCACTCGATTTTATTTACAAATTCATAGTATTATTACCAAATAAATTTTTTCCATCTATTCCAAGCATATTTAAAATTATTTACATTTCGAAATATGTTATATTGATCAAAAAATCTTATTTGGTTTCAATAATTTATTCAAAAAGAGTTTATTAATTTAATTCAATTTATTAACATAAAAACCCTTTATTAAATATAATTTAATTAAATAAATAATTTATTTTCAAAATGTATATCATCTATAATCAAATTCAAACACTTTTATTTTATTGCAATTTATTTATTTATACGGCATAGAACGCAAGGATGTTATAGGAGGTCGACTAAATCAGTAACCTACTTACTTTTGCATTATCATAGGTTCACGTGCATTTCACATTGCATATATATGTACATGATGCATTAGAAAATTTCTAAAAATAATGACTACTCGTGGGTGATGGACGAGTAGATGATTGTAGCTAGTGATTGCTATGTATACAAGTTACTTTTTTTCATCCTTTGAGATTTTAAGTACGAAATTATTTTAATGGTGGAGAATGTAACACCCTAATAATTTAATAGAAATTTAAATGGAAATTTAATAAGAAAGTTAAATTTAAATTTAAAAAGGGCTTACAATTAAATTTTCACAGGCATTCGAATTTGGCTGTGAAACTTACACTACCATGTTCATAGTGATTTTCCATACGATTTTCATATATAACATTTCATAGTCAGAGTTAATAGGGAGAGGTTATGGACAGTACAAGAATTGGAAATTGAATAAGAAATAAAATTAAAATTTTCAAAATTTTACAAAGCCAATGGTCGACCCAGAGGGGTCGAGGGTCAACTAGCAGCTGTCAACCTAGGGGTAACAGCGGTCGACCATAACTCTTATAAAACCAAATGTTTTCGATTTCCTAATGAGATGACTAAACCTACGTGATTTTTTGCTTGGAAATGAAGGCTATTATGTGCAAACCGGAATCTTTGAAATATTTCCTAAGCTATTCAATGGCCCAAACTGTACCCTACCCTTATAAATACATAGTTGATGGAACCCTAAATTCTTAGATAAAAGTTTACAGTAACCAAACTCTGCCAAAGTTTTCTTCCTTCTCCCACTTTATAATTTTATTAAAAATTAAGTTAAATAAAATTAAAGTAATCTAGAAGGATAAATTCAATTGGATTAAGGCCAATCTAGGTGGAGTTAATAATTAGGGGGACGATTCCCAGCACAAGCAATAATAAGAGCTTAGGCTTGAGGTTAGTGAGTACAACTTTAATAAGATGACCATTGTAGTTAATTTTAAACTATTTTAATGGATTTAGGATGTTAGCAATCCTAATCGAGTATGTTAAAAACCAAATTTAACATGCTAAACACTAGTGTTTTTTTTTTTGAATTACCTAGAGAACCAAGCTTCGCTTGTAAACTCTAGAGAAGTATGTGCCTGCCAAACACATACTTCGGGTACTTGTTACAGGGTTGTCAGTTTCGGGGTTCGAACTCGTGACCTTCGATCACGCAGTCCGGACCATCAACCAACTGCGCCAACCCTGTTGGCTATGCTAATTGGTTAAGATACCTAGCTATCACCTATGCTAAACACTAGTGTTAAATGGTCAATAAGCTGTTAATTTGAGACGGATGTATCTACCCCTTTCTCCCTTGAAATTGAAACACTAAATCAATAAGCCCTAAATTCAATTGCAAAGTGATGCTTAAATTGTAATTAGGTTTAATTAATTGCTATTAACGACTTGAATAAAATATACAAATAATTGACACTCGAAAAATATGAAAACCTAAACTTTGTTCTTGTACAGTCGACCTTGGACCCCCAGTGGTCAACCGGTAGTCGTCAACTATAGTAGAGCAACGGGAAAACATTCGCAATGAAAATGCAGATATTGAACCTTGGACTAAGACCTAGGTTTATTAATAAAAAATATATAATGAACTTTAACTGTTATGAGCCTATGTTGAAAGTGTGCTACGGATCGTATAATATGAATATATGATAATACAGAGTATAGTGATGATAGTAATACTGTAAATAGTGCGGAATATAAAAAGCAGTAAAGTAAAATGACACTAAGAATTTTTGTACTGGTGCGGAGCACCGTCCTATGTCCAGTCCCAGAGTCCTTTTGGAATTTCACTAAAACAACAACCCTTTCTTAACCCGAAGGAATAGGTCTATACACCCCCGAGCAGCCGAACAGAGGCCTGAGCAGCAGAGCAGGATTTTTCCTCAACAGTCGAAGAGGACTTCACTCGCCTGAGCAGCAGAACAGGACTTCAACAAATACAGAAAATAGTTTTGACTTTTGTGTGTTCTGATAACACGGATTTGTCACTTGTAGTACACCCTTCCTATAGTCTTCTCCTTGAGTATGAATATATATATTTGAAGTATATGAAGAATAGAAAGGTATAGTATTGCTTTAATGCAGAATAATTGAAAGTATGATAGCAAATAGATTCAGAAAGTTGGATCAGGAGAGATAAGAAAATTCAATTGTGATTCAGTGATAATTCGGTGATCTGGAATCAAGTTAGAGTATGTATTTATAGAGGTTGAAGAGTAGCGACTGTTGATGAAGAGTTTTGATTAAAGTGTTGCATCCAAATCTTTTCGTAGAGCTTCGTAACTCTTCACAAATAGTTGTGTCTTTTCAAAAAGTATCGGTAGTAGAAATTCAGTCAACTGAGCTTCTGGGTCAGTCAACTGAACTTCTAGGTCAGTCAACTGAATATTCAAAAGAATTTTAAAATATATATCTGTATATCTATGCACATGCACATGTGCATGTTGTATAGTATTTTTTGATTCAATCGACTGGGCCTCTGGGTCAGCGATTGACCTGGTAAAATCTGTGCAATTTGCACAGGTTTTACAGGTATAATAATATATATAACTTTAAACACTTTTATAATATAATATACATATATAATTTTAAACAATTATACATGCTTATATATGTATAAATTATTGGGAATAAGACGATTAAATATATACGCTAATAGATATGTAAACGAGGAGAGATTTTAACAAAATTGACCTAAGACTCAAAAATAATAATTGATGCATCGGTTTTGAAGTCTTGTCCTCTTGTATTATATATTCTCTTTTTGTCATACCATTCTTCAAATCTGTATGTCGTAGTGATAACTTTGTGTCATGAATCAAAACCAAGTCTCAACATTCTCCGCCTTTTTGATTGATGACAACTTGTAAATAGATATTGATTTCGACTGTATATATAATATAAATACTTACTCCCCCTGAATCTTTGATGCTCTATATCATGCATTCTTAACGTTAGTAATAATATTTCTCCCCTTTTGTCATTGATAAAAAGGAATTGATAGATATTATGAAGGAACCGATCATTCATACATTAAAATACCATAAACAAGAGTCTTGAATAATATAGAACAAAATAAATACTACTTATAATGTAAGGTATCAGAAAACAAATTAACATTTAAAGCATGCGATACCCAAGGTTCTTATAATTTCCTAATTTTAGGAAACCATACCCATTTGGGTATGGTTAAACCGTTATAAATATCATTTCATTATTAACTACCATATCAAAATAATTATCAATGTATTTTTCTTTATTTTTTCAATTAACAGGAACCCAAATACTTAGATAATTTTTATTCATATTTCCCGTCAATGATCATCTAGAGAAATTATAAACATTGTTGGTCATAACAGTATTTGAATTTCTATAAAAATTGGACTTCGACTTTACTCGAAATTTAGTAGTAGAACTAAAAATTTTACTATACATAAAAGCGTATCTAGTGCTATTTCTACAATTAGTTTTATTATATCCTAAACCACTTTTATCATGTACAGGTCTAGAACTAGATAAAATCATGTTTAAATCGTTCTGACCTTTATTAAATTTTATGACTTCATTGTTAAGTTTATCAAATTTAACTTTAAAGTCACAATTATTATTTTCAAAAGAAATATTATTATTATTTAAAATATTAATATTCTCATTTAATTCAGAATTCTTGTTTTTTAATGTACAGTTCTTATTTTTGATAAGAAAGTTTGAGATTCTGAATTATATAAAGAGGATTGTAATAAACCATTTTGTCTTTTCAAATCAATAATTTCTTTTGAAAATTTTTCTCTCTCTTTTTCAAATATGGTGTGTTGTTCATCTAAAAAATCTTTAAAAGCCTCAAAATTATTCTTTAAAACGCCAAGTTGATTTTCTAAATCTAACTTCTCATTTTTCAGTTTCTCATTTTCAAGTTCAGTAGATTTCATCATTTCTAAAATAATAAAATTAAGCTTTGAAATCTTATTACTTATACTAAATAATTCATTATTATCTTTTCCTAAAATTTGTAAATCAGAAAGTACCTTCTTATAGTCCTCACTGGTGGCTTTGACAGAGATTTTGCCTGTTGTATTTCTACTAGATCGTTTTTTTGTCATTATTCTATGATGTTGTGATGATTGATAGAATTCTAGGTTATTAGATTATTAGATAACTATGTTACGATTATATGATGACCTTGCTCTAGTACCAAATGAAAGTGTGCTATGGATCGTGTAGTATGGATATATGATAATGCAGAGTATAGTGATGATAATAATACTGTAAATAGTGTGGAATATAAAAGGCAGTAAAGTAAAATGTCACTAGGAATTTTTATACTGGTTCGGAGCACAGTCCTACATCTAGTCCTAGACTCCTTCCAGAATTTCACTAAAATAACAACCCTCATTTAACCCGGAGGAATAGATCTATACACCCCTAAGAAGCCGAACAGGAACCTGAGCAACAGAACAGGATTTTGCCTCAACAGCCAAAGAGGACTTCGCCTGCCTAAGCAGCAGAACAGGACTTCAACGAATACAGAAAATAGTTTTGACTTTTGTGTGTTCTGATAACACGGATTTGTCACTTGTAGTATACCCTTCCTATAATCTTCTCCTCGAGTGTGTGTGTGTGTGTGTATGAAGTATATGATGAATATAAAGGTATAGTATTGCTTTAATGCAAAATAATTGAAAGTATAATAGCAAATAGAATCAGAAAGTTAGATCAAAGAGATAAGAAAATTCGATTGTGATTCAGTGATAATTCGGTGATTTGGAATCAAGTTAGAGTATGTATTTAAAGAGGTTGAAGAGTAGCGACTTTGATGAAGAGTTTTGATTGAAGTGTTGCATCCAAATCTTTTCGCAGAGCTTCGAAACTCTTCACAAATAGTCGTGTCTTTTTCAAAAAGTAGCCGTTGTAGTTTCAGTCAACTGAGCTTCTAGGTCAGTCGACTGAATATTCAAACGAATTTTAAAATATATTATATATGTATAACTGTGAACCTGTGCATGTTGTACAATATTTTCTGGATCAGTCAACTGAGCTCTGGGTCAATCGACCGACCTGGTAAAATCTACGCAATTTGCACAGGTTTTACAGGTATAATAATATATATAACTTTAAACAATTTATAATATAATATATATAACTTTAAACAATTATACATTCTTATATATGTATAAATTATTTGGAAATAAGACAATTAAATATATAAGCTAATATATACGTAAACGAGGAGAGATTTTAACAAAATTGACCTAAGACTCAAAAATAAAATAATATAATTGATGCGCTGGTTTTGAAGTCTTGTCCTCTTATAGCATATATTCTCCTTTTGTCGTAGCAATCGCCAAATCTGTATTAGCCATCATAGATTATAGTGTAGGAATTAATTAGACAAGAACCCTTACGTAACAGACCTTAGGAATTTACATGCACTTGTATCACACCCTCTATCATTAAGAGTAGTATTAAAATAACTGCATCCGATCATCGCATATTAAAATTATACTCCTCGCCATATATTCATCTGACCCATTCTCCTTCCTTCGTTTTCCCCACCACGGGTGGACAAGGCAGCAGGTGATCGACTCATTCTTGATACATGAAGAGTTGATCTTATCTTTAAAGGCTGCTTTATACCATTTCTACTCTCCATTTATTTATCTATCTTAGCGGTACAGTTTAGCTCTTTTGTTGGACATAGGGTAATATTATCTTTGTACTTTGTATTGATCACATAATGGTTTAAAAGATTGTGATTTGGATATTTTTCTATGTTATAACCTCTGAGGATCCGCATTTCTTGGCATAGCGGGAGTCTAAAAGTCATAGTCGGCTTGGATCGGTATGACGGAAGATGCTGGTTGTCACTGTGATTGTATGTGATTATGATTACTATTATATTATTTTTTATTTCCATCGGTTGTGAGGCTCCGAAAGTATAATTAGATCTATACCTGTTTATTTTATCTTACCCTAATGACTTTTCGATCTCAATTCTAAAGGGTTTAATGTTTGTTCGAAAATTGAATCCAGGCTTTGAAAAGGCAGGTCATTACATTTGGTATCAGAGCAAAACCTAAATTAGGATAGGAATTAGTAATGTATTGAGAGAGTATATTTGTATTTTCTCTTAGATATATATAATATATAGGAATCTAGTACATATGCACTCACAATTACTATTCCAATCTTGTTTACTGTCCATTGCAGAATTGCTAATGAATACCATTTTTTCAAATAGCCAAAATGAGTAATTAAGTCAAAAATGGAACGGAGATCAATGTAGCCAATGCCGATGGATAGAGACCAGGTTAGAGTAGCACCCGAGTAAATGTACTAGATATTCTTGGAACTAATATTCCTGTATTGTTCAGACATTATATCCAAGCGACGAGCTAAGTTACTGCTAAACGCAAAAAACCCATAGCCAACACTACCACTACCATTCAAGATGTGATTCAAGCTCAAACACCACCAATTGATGGCTATCCTAAGCTGTATAGGGATTTCTCTAGCTTTTTGTTGGAACGAAACCATACTCGTTGACTCGGGTATGGATTGATAATTGTAGAAAAATTATCAACTTGTTAGGACTTGGTGATGTTACTAAGAGGCAGTCAGCTGCCTGGCATTTACAAGGTGAGGCAGCATGTTAGTGGGAGGTGGTGATAGAAGAAGTAGATGAGAATACTATTACTTGGGAAATGTTCAAGGCGAAGTTGAGACGGTTCTTTTCTGGAGCTGAAAAGGGATTCGTTATTGGAGATGTTTATTCATCTTAAGCAAGGGAAGATGATAGTTAAAAGAGTATATAAGTTAATTCAATAAGTCAGCCAAAATCGGTGTTAAATTAATAAACAACTAAGAGAAGTAGGCATTGAAGTTTGCAAAAGATTTGAATTTACCTCTGAGAGCGCTTGCATTTAACCAGATACAGTACAGAGCTACATTTGAGGGACCGATGGAAGCGACATTATTGAATTATCCAAATAGAACTTTGGCTAAAGATCAGGATATGGAAAAGGAGGGAAAACAATAGGGTAAGTGTATAAAAAATAGACCACGTGGAAGGTAGGGGAAAAAGCAGGTGGTTGCTTGTCATATATGTCAAAAGGTGGGACACATGGCCAATAATAATAGGAGATGAAACTTTTGAAGGGTAAGTGTAATAATTGTAACCAAGTATGAAATTTGGTGAAGATTTATAAGCAACTGTAGCTCAGTGGAAAGTAAAATGTTATAATTATGATCAGTTCAGACATACGAAGAGAGATTGCCTATCTTGGAAGAGTGAAGTCAAATAGTGAAGGCATATGCTTTGGAAGTTATTCCAACCTCTAATAAAGCACCACCATCGATTTAGGTGAAGGGGAAACTAATCACGATGGCAGGCGTGTTGCCTTTATTTGATTCTACTATTTGTACTTTATTTAACACTGGTATGTCTGATTGATTCATAGCAAGTGCATTAGTTGATATATAGCTCTTAAACCTGATATGATGCATGAATCTGATTTGGTGTCGAATCTTATTTGGGTATCAACCAATTTATTGATGCTATGTCATAGCTAAAGTTTATCATTTGTAGTGTGGAGTTTCCTTATGATGCATATTTATTAAACTTTTTGGGGTAGAGGTTGATTTCGAGAATGGATTAGATGTATTCTATATGGTAGCGTTGGATTGTATTTAGAGGATATTTTGATTAAAAAAGTGTGAAGGACTTGATTTGATTCTATGTTGTGAGTATGATATTCATGTTATAGAGATATATTTGTTTTCGCTTAGCCTTTCATATAAGGAGCTATCGATTATACCCACAAAGAATTATCTAGATGTACTTAAAGAAGTTTTCGGTCTTCCTCTCCAAATAAAAATCAAAATTTGTATTGATCTCGAGAAAGACGCAAGGCCGGTTGTGATACCTTTTAGGCATGTGCCTCCGAAAGAAAGAAGAGAGTTAAATAAGAATGTTTCATATGTATAAAGGCTTTTTCGAAGGAGCATCTCAGAATCGGGAGTACCTATCATTTTCGCTACTAAGGCAGACAGTTTTCTATGGTTATGCATCAACTGTCAAGAGTTGAATAAGCCAAAGAAGAAAAACCACTATACATTCTCTCAGCTTGAATTTAAAACTATATTTCATTAGTTGAGAGTAGCTAAAGATGATATCCCGAAGATCACTTTCTGTATACTTGATGGAGTGTTTGAGTGATTGGTAATGTCGTTTTGATGGATTAATGCTCTGGCTTATTTAGTGAATTTGTCTAGTAAGGTATTCTGGGAAGAGTTGAATAGGTTTGTTGTGATCTTCACGGATGATATTCTTATTTATTTGAAAAGTGAAGAGGAGCATGAGGTTCATTTGAGAGAAGTGATGGATGTCTTGATAGGGAATCGATTAAAGGCAAAGTTTTAAAAATGTCACTGTTGGAGGAAATAAGTTCGTTTCCTTCGGCATTTGATATCTATAGATGGACTAGAAGCTGGCCCAGGGAAAGTAACTGCAATTAGATATTGTAAAACATTGAAAAATGCTATAGAGGTCTATAGCTTTTTAGATTTTGCTGGAATCTATCTGCAGTTTATTAAGGATTTTGTAAAGATATCTATGCCTCAGACTCGTTTGACAAAGAAGAACTTGATTTGCACTTGGATTTTGAAGTGTGAAGCACCGTTTTATAAATTGAATGAGTTGTTGAAAGGTACTTTGGCTGTGGTCAATTCTAATGGTATAGAAAATTTTATCATATATATTGATGGATGTGGTAGTGGTCTTGGTGCCTCCCGTATGAAAGAAGGCAAGTGTTAGCATATGCGAGTCGACAGTTAAAGAATCACGAGGAGAACTATCCAACGCATGACTTGGAATTAGCTTCCATTGGCATTATTTTTTAGGTAAGAGTTCGAGTTATTTACAAGCCATAAATCTCTCAAGTACATGTTTTCTTAGAAGGATTTGAATATAAGACTACAGTGGTGGATGGAATTCTTCTTATCATACGATTTTGAGATTTCTTATACTCTAGGGAAGGAAAACATAGTCGTCGATGCTTTAAGTAGGAAGCATGCTAAGGTGAATGCTATGTTAATAGAGTGGAGGAAATTGAAGTTTAAATCAGAGTTTGTTTTCCAACCCAATCGGAGTTTACACCAAGATTACTACAAGCAATGGAGGTTAGACTTATACTGATATATTGTATTGGGTTTAGAAAAGGCAAGAAACATCATTAATTGGCATTATGGAGTAGTTTGGATGTGGTGAACAATAAAGTCATTTGGATCATTGCTCCAACGACTAGAAGGGTTACTTGAGAAGAGATGGAAAGCTATGTGCACCATATGTCAAAGAGCTGATAGAGGAAGTCTTGGGTAAGTGTCACATTCTATGATGACTATTTGTCCTAGATGTGATAAAATGTTTTGGGATGTGAAGAGGATATTTTATTTTCCAGGGATAAAGAGATAGGTAGCATAAAGTGTGACGAAGTGTATAACATGCTCAAGAATGAAGGCTGAATAGAAGAAGCCAAGTAGGCTACTACTTCCATTAGATGTACGATAGTGGAAGTGGGAGTGTGTATTAATGGATTTAGTGGATAGGTTACCTCAGAGTAGTATATGAAATGAGAGCATATAGGTTATAGTAGATCGTCTCTTAAAAAGCACGCTCTTTATTCCAGTAAGGAATACAAGAATGGTGGCAACATTTACAACATTGCTATATCAAAAAAGTAGTCCCATTACATGGAGTCTCAAGTAATATAGTGAGTGATCGGTATCCACTTTTCATAGGAGAATTTTGGAGGAGTCTACATGAGGCATTAGGGATAGAATTGAAATTGAGAACCACATATCACCCACGGACTGATGGACATAATGAGAGAGTAAACAGTGTGTTGGAGGACTAACTGAGGGCTTGTAAATCATATTTTAGAGGATCTTGGGAGGATCATCTACCTTTTATTGAGTTCCCATATAATAATAGTCACCAGACAAGTATAGGCATGACACCATTTGAAGCATTATATAGAAGGCTACATTAGTCACCTTCATGTCGGTGGTAGCCTATAGATAAGGTTATTTTGGGTCTAGAGATGGTTAGAGATAGTACAGAGAAGGCAGAGCTCGTAAGGAAGAGGATGAAATCTACATAAGACTAATAGAAGTCATATGCTGATAGAAGGAGGAAAGATTTGAAATTATAAGTAGGAGATTTGATCTTTGTAAAAGTTTCTCTGTTGAAGAGAGTACTAAGATTTGATAGCTCAGAAAAGTTAGCACCCAAATATGTATGCCGCTTTCTAGTGAAAGGATGGGAAGTTTAACAATAGTGTGGAGCTTTCAAGAAGATGCGGGAGTCGATAACATATTTTGTTTGTCACGTTTGTGAAAATGTATACATGATCTGAGGACTATGATTGCACCTTGTCAATTGGAGGAGATAGAGTTGGAATCTAAGCTGATCATCCCATAGTCCAACATATATTATGGAATATAGGTTGAAAGGACCAAGGAATAAAGTGGTGAAGTTGGTTAGAGTGCAATGGAAAATGACCCGACTAAGAATAGTGAGAGCCTGAAGAGAAGATGAGAGCTACTTATCCTTAATTCTTTTCTGGCATGTTTAAAAATTTGATTTCCCAAGTTTAGATTATGCTAAGGTTAAGATTTGGATACTTCGGAAGTTAAATTATATATTATTGAATTTGCACTTATATATATATATGTGTGTGTGTGTGTGTGTGTGCACGCACGCGCGCGCACACGCATGCTTACATTTTGGTCTTATGCATCCATGGCTGATATGCCATCGTATTGCATTCATATACATTGCATTTATGCATCGTAACTGTGGAAATTGCAAGTTCATGACATCATTCATATTTGTATGTTGTTTATATCATTCATATCTAATATGTTGTTTGCATAAATTGGATACTATGATTATATACTTAATTGATATATGTTTGGCAAATGAGTGAATGTTATATTACATTTTTCATTCCTTTGGAATTTCGATTGGGATCTGTATGAGGGTATTATAGTCGAAACGGTGTTAAACTAATTGGGCGCCAAATTTTCGAATTTGAATTTCAAACCGACGGTTATTCCCCTACTCCCACTTAGTTATTAAAATTTGATGATTATACACTTAAATTAGTGGAATAATCTTTAAAACTAGACTTAGAAACATAGGGATATGTCCTAGGGACATCCTCAGGTGACCAGTAGTAGAACGAAGACAATTGGATGGCAAAATAACATGGTCAACTTCAAAAATCCACGGTCCGACGATTCTAGAAAGTCCTAGTATATTTGTCCACCAATTGGTGCAACTGAGGCTGCAATGGCCTATATTTTGAGGTAGGTTAAACCTGGACCTATATGGGCCTATATTAAGTAACTTCTACCAATTTCAGTCCTTTTCTTTTCATTTCCTTGAAGGTGTTTGGAGGCTATTGGCAAGGCAAGTAATGGCGTTATGAATTCAATTGAATATGTCTGACGACGATAGTTGTTCGAAATGGATATGTATGTCACTGTGATATGTAAGTAATATAACAATGGACTTAATGGCAATGAGCCTGCATCGCAAGTAGGCGGACATATATAGATACAAATATGGATATGGATACGGAGATGGATATAGATAAAGATAGGGACCTATGACCAAGTAGGTGATCCAAGCATTGCATTGCTCCCCTGTAGTGCTTTGACGGCCCAATGTAGAGGATGGATGTAAGCGTCTCTATAGGCTGTAGGCAAATCATGGCATGAGTCCAATTAGTACGAGCACAATAGACAACCTTGTAGGCTTCGGACGGTCTAGGGTAATGAGTTCTATATGCAATTGACATGACAGTAGATAGCAACGACCTTATAGTGCACAAGGTGGGATAGGGAAGTGAGTCCATACATATGTGATGTGAAATGACTAGATGTGTATGATAGTTAGGTATGTTGTGACTGGAAAGATGTGAGATGGCTAAGCATTAGACTCATATCATGTCATAGTATTTATTTTGTAGTATATGTAGAGTAAAATATGGCTAACTCATCAGATTTATGTATGACCTACTCTTATTTTTTCCTTTTTATATATCCAGGTTGATGGAGTTTTGAGACAAGATGGTATTGAAGACGGAGATTCATTTGTGTATATTGTATATGATGGGTAAGTGTGGCAACCTGATTTGATTATGTGTATGGTTTGGGTTTACTTGTATCATTCATACATATGTATTTGGCAGATAGACATGTTATGGTGATGTGATGTGATTATGATTATTATTGCATTATATTTTATTTCCTTTGGCTATGAGATTCTGAATGTTTAGTTAGATCTATATCTGTTTATTTTATCTTACCTTCAACAACTCACCCTTTTCGGTTCTTAAGGTTTTTATGTCGATTTGGTCATTAAACCCAGGGGTCGAAAAGGCCGGTTGTCACAAAAGACAAAAAGGAATTGTCAATTAGGTGATAAGATCAATCATTTCTTCCATATCTTAGCCTTCTTCTTCTCCTTCTTGGTTGGTGTAAGCTTCCTATTCTCCTTATAGATGGCCTTGGAAGTGTTTATTAGCTTCTCTTTATTGACAACCCATTTATATTCACTGTTCGATATGGTAGGGATTTTAGGGGGATCGCCATTAACTCCAAAAAAGGAGGAGAGAGAGGTGGAATGTGAATTGGAATACTCAGAAAAAATATAGATAATAGAGGAGGGATCTTCTCCAAGTCAATTTTTACTTTTATGCTCTTTGGCTTGATGACATTAATGGCCTTTTTCATTGCTAAGAAAGGATCGCCCCTCCTTCACATCAGTGATTATAACATTTTGTTTATCGATGGAAGCTTTGAGCTTATCTAGAATCTCCCTCATCAAAGTGTATATCTTCTCAAGGTCGAAACTAGGATTGGACCTAATGAAGGAGTTTAGGATAGCAAAAGAGGATGTTATGATGAAGATAGTGGTGGTGGAAGCTCTCGGGCTTAGAGCAAGGACGACCTGCACTAAAAGCAATAAAGGCCTTTGACATCTAAGAAGGCAAATTGAATGGTAAAGGTTAAAAACTTCTTGGGATGACATTTCAAGGTTTTCAAGGACCAAAGTAGCTGGAGACTTACCTTCTAAAGTTGGAGTGAGCCCTTTATGTGATTCCACGATCTTCCCTACTTCACAAACAGTTGAAAGAATAGGAAGGGCGAGTGCAGTCGGTGGTGGAAAAAAATCGAGACCTTTATGGTTTTACTCTCAGTAGTTGGAGTAGACATCGTCATTGTCTTAATAACAGGCAACAACAGTAGTAACATATGTATTAGACACAAGATGAGAGTTGTGACGGCCTTAAAGCTATCCATCATAGGATTAACAATATCTGCTTAGGGGTTCCTTTTGAATAGGAGTAGAGCCTTCTGCCAAATCTTTTTCGCTACAATTAACCGGAATCCCAACATACATCTATGTGCATATGGAAGCTTCGACAGCCTGCTATATCAAATCCTTGGCTAGGGCCTTCAAAACAAACTCATCCAGGAGAGTAGCCTTGAGTTCTTCTTCATTAACTTCTTCAAATCACTCCTCTTGTCTCATAAACTCATCCCAAGCAAGAGATAGATTATCTGGATAGGTCCCTTTAAGCCAGTTATATTCCTAGACTTAATGACGTTGGCATAAAATCATATTATGTTGTCTTTAATGTTTCTCTAAGGTTATGTTTCTCTTCCTCGGCCTTGAGGGTGCGGGCTTCCAATTCCATGATTTTCTCCTCAAGGGTCTTTTAGTTATCCATATGTTCGATGACTATAAACATTTTCTTTTCTGCCTTCACGAGTGCCTCGTCTTTCTCATCTTTCTCCCTTTTGACTTTAACCTGAAGGTTGGCGATGGTAAGGGCTTGGGTGCCGACGATGGTCTGGAATGCAATGTTTTCTGTTGCCATCTCACCGCTCTTGATATAAGCATTTTGTATTTGCTCTTCCTTCAGCTTGATCCAAGCCTCTTTGCATTAATATCCCGTTGATGCTTTTTCTCAACATACTTGATCGGCTCATCTTTCTTATCTACCTCCTTCGATTACCCCTTAATCTCTTTGTCATAGAATTTACTTACTCCATTGTGGTTTTTTTTTTACTAAATCTCATTTTGTTGAAGGATGAGTTGGTTAGCTCTATTAACATCAAAAATTCATTATCCTACCTCCTCTTGAAAGCATACTACTTGGCCACATTTTAGATCAAAGAACCTTTAGGTAGTAATTCTTAAGGGAGATTCTCTACCTTATAGTTGAATTTCTCCCTAATCAAACAAAGTTCATGGTACAAGAACTACATCTTTGATAGGATGAAAGGAGTTGGACTAATTGGCGTGGTGGCAGTAGATGTAGTAATAAAAAGTGCCTTGGGTAACTATTCCTTCCTAACTTTTGGATGATTGGTTTAGAGGTTGCAGAATGAGCGGCTTTGGTTGTGGATTTGGATTTTTGAAATGGAATGGAGGCTTGATGCAGTAGAAGAAATGAAATAGCAGGAGTCCTAGAAGTTTGGGTAGGGCTATTTATTCTTTATGAATAAGGATCTATGGATTTTGAGAGAGGAGAGGGATCAACGTAAGGAGGGCCCGATCTCCTTTTGACCTGATGTGGTTAAGGAGGCCGGTGCATCCTCTGCTCATCTTCATGCCTCCTCAAATCCTTCTTTGCATCCATCTCATGGGCAGAATCATGATAAATATCCCTCCTAAGATACCATTAGACCAAATAGCGTGTAACAACCTGCATATTTGTCGATTTTATATTTAAATATTTTATTTAAATATTTTGTCGATACTCGAAAGTTAGTCCGAAAAGCTACTTTTTACATACGGTCGAATTAGGACTCGGGACCACTCCCATTGAGTTCAAAACGCCGTTTTCGGTCTTTTTAAGTGTAAACTTTGATATGTTTGGAGTTAGTCAAGTTTTGCTACTTTTTCACTTTGGGCTTGGGTTTGGGTTCAGCCTTATGTTTAACTTATACTCAAATCTGAACCACTCCACCCATTCACTCTCACTTCCTCCTCTTTTCAGTTCTAAAGCATCAGTTGTGGGAGAGATGAGAAATTAAAACTCCAAAACCCTAGTCTTCATTAGCAAATCCAACTTCTAGCTCCAAATTCAAGAGAACCCATTGGTAAGTTTCTCTTCATCTTCTCCAACTCATTCTCTTAATCAATTTCAGAAATTCCTAAACCTAATTTTGGGAATGTTCTTCTTTTAAGCTTAGAATCAAGCTTCTTGAGTTGGATTTGAAGAGTGGTTGATTCTCCTTTGCTTTCAAGCTTCATCTTCATTTGTTTGGGTTCAAAGGTGAGATTTTTATCTCACATCTTAGTCTATAACTATCTTCGATTGTTAGGTATGAATTCCTAACACTTATTCGTGTGCATTTGCTTTAGGTTTGGATTGATTTGGTGAATATTCCAATTTTTAGTGTTTTGAGTTCAAATCTTTAAAAATCCTAACTTTGATGTTTGAACATGTTTATGGTGATGCATCGAGGAGCATATAGGGCCGGGTAGTCGATTGGCACAAACCCTTAGCGCCGTTGCTCGTGCGATTGTAATTTGGTCGAGATTTGCACCTCATTTGAAATAGGTTTAAATTGGCAGAACATCAGGTTCGGCCAACCGAACCCCTGGGCCGGTCGACTGACCTGCTACTAAAAGTGCATAGCACTTCTCTGTCTCAGGTCCGGTCGACCAACTACAGAGCTCTGTCGACCGACCTGCTTCCCGAGAATTTTTCTAGAACAGGGTCCGGTCGACCGAGCTCTATAGCCGGCCGACCAACCTGTTGCTGTTTTGCCTATTTCGCATATTTTGCGTGGTTTCCAAATTTAATCGATTCGTGTTATTTTCCTATTTGTTGTTATCATTTGTTATTGACCTTGATGACTTCTTTTCTTTGGGAATTTTCGGAATATCCATTTTGATGGATTCGGTATCGATTTCTTTGGATTTCATTCACGTCTTTGAATGTGAATTTTAGTGATTGATTGTTCCTGCAGTCAATTTTTGTGATTTGTCACTTCAAAATATAAAGGTTTTGAATACTAGTAGTAAATATCAAAACTCTTTCATCAAAACGATTTCAACACTATTTTATTACAAAGCTCGTTTCTTAAACCGTTTTCCAATCTATTAGTTTATACAAACCTTTACCTCACTCGTATGAGAAATCTAATTAAACGACTTAGTAAAATAAGTGGTATGAAACGCTTGCGTTTACTTCGTCGGTTAATTCTTGGACTTGTTCGATTGAATCTCTTGTGACAATTTTCTAGTGGCGATCTACAATTTGCTCGTAAATATTTAAGTTAAGCTAGTGGTTATGGGACATGAAGCTAAGCTCATATATTTACTAGCTTACTGTAATTGACACTTCTTGATGATCATGACGATCTTTTTTATGATTTAGACTAGCAATGTGCGATGTCTCTTTGTCTGCGAGGGAGACTAAACCCCGTTTTGTGGAGTTTCGACTCAAATTGGTGGGATAGCACCCATGGTCTTCGGGCCGTTTGTTGAGCTTCGGCTCAATTTGTGATGGTTAGCAACCATGGAATTAGCGTTCCGTTTGTGAT
Organism: Allium cepa; assembly: GCA_030765085.1. Lineage (NCBI taxonomy): Eukaryota > Viridiplantae > Streptophyta > Magnoliopsida > Asparagales > Amaryllidaceae > Allium > Allium cepa. Next base: position 382,446,513 of record CM060932.1, read on the forward strand.
ACACGTGTTGGTGAGCTTTATGCTCCCATTTGTGATAGGCCTTTCCCCCTTTTGTGATTTCTAGATTTCTTGAGATGATTTCTAGAATTTATGCTTCACCAATTTTAGTGATTTTCATTGATAAGTTTTATCAATATTTGTGCATTGGTGAATTTGTGTGTCATTGACTTTTGTGATTGACATTTCTATAATTGTCAATATTTATGGTTTGGTGAACGAAATAAGGAGTATGACATTTCTTTTGATCTTTAAGTAGATTTTTGTGATATTGATTAATCTCTTGTTGATTTTCAATTACTTATTTATCACAGCTTGGCATTGTAATTATTATGTGTTTAGTCATACCTCTTATTCTATATCGCTTCATCTGATATTTATAGCTAGACTGATCCGTTTATTATTTTCTTATTAAATAATACTCGGGTCAGACCGAGATGTTACAGGTGCTTCAGCTTGACTTCTCTCTTGGGATTGATTTCTCTGACTTTTGGCTAACTACTTAGATTAGTAGTTTATTTTATTGTATACACTTGAGATATGGACTCATAGTTGTATTCTTTTGTATAGCACGTGTTGCTATTCTTTTGTATTATTGTGGATCTTCTTGACCACTACTCTGATGTACACTTTCATGTGTTAGTTATATATATATATTCATATCTTCTTCTGCCTTTGTGATATGAATTATCAGTGATTAATTTGTGTTATGTTTATTTATATATTTGTTTCCGAAGACATAATAGCCACTGTGTAGTCGCTTTGAGTTTGTGTCGGGATGTCGGATGTCCTCTTGAAAAGAAATGCAAGTTACATCTTATTTGGCATATCGGTACTCGCACAAAGCAATTATACAGATGGTCGCTCCTCAACAGCCTTATTCTCCATGCTAGTTGACGGCATTACACCGTAGTGTCCTTGGCTAGCGTGGGTATAGAGGTGGGGCGTCACAGAGCGATTGCCTTGGTTTTTGCTAGACGCGTCGTCTAAGTTGCTGAGAAAATGAATATGGCTCCTTGTACCTAAAAAGAAGATATAGAATTGAATTACAACTTAGGAATAAGATAAGAGTCCATGTGAATGAATGGTTCGTGATCCTAAGTAGAGTGTGAAGTGTTGGTATGCCCTACTGAAGCTACGGACCGTGATCGATCATGGTTTAATATGGAATGTCGACATCTTGATAAGGTAGAGGCTCATCACTAGGAATTCGACTCATATTTTGAAAATGAGAAGTAATGATGATGCTATATTCGACAAGGGTGAAATCAGGATATTCTCCAAATCACCCTATGAGCCGAAGATCTTGTAAATGGTTAAAAGTGGCGATGATCCCCTAACTGGACTGCTAAGGCTCAGGAGTTAGCTTGAAGTTCTTATTTTGATCCATCTTGGTCTTAAGATGGGTGATGAAGTTCCTTCATCTGGAGTTTGGTGACGACCGCCTTATACTTGCGGCAACTAAATATTGCGCTGCAGTCATGCCCTATCGATATTGGATGATCATCGAGGTTGAAATAATAAACACATCATATAACCTATCATATCTCATGGACAAAATATAATATCAAAGATATAATAGAAAGGACATTAATAACTATGTGAAGAAATCATCAACAAAGTAATAGATTCATAAAGTTATACATCAAATGTAGTAGAGTTTATACAACAGAAGTAAAACTCGTTAACTATCTCAAATACAAGTAATAAGTAGTCGCTGCTATGGTTCCCTAGTGCTACACGGCGGAATAAGCATAAAATCCATATAAGTATATAATATGAGATATCTCTACCCAGCTTGTCCTCCAAACAGCTACTGTGTCACCTAGACCTGTTATCTAGTATATTCATTTAAGAGTACCTAAGATTATAAGAAGAAAGCATAAAACCTTGAGTCAAACAGTAGTCTGGTATGAGCAAAAAATGAATCTCAAAATATTATAAAAGTAAATACGATAAAGAACAAGAGTACATGAACCATACCTGACCTGTCTCTATAACCAAAGAGTTGGCACATAACACTATAATATGCTGCCCCATGATATCAGAAAGGTACAGTATAGAATACCATAGTAGATGTCCAAATGTCCTTATCTTCAGTATCCATTCCCAAAGATATCCCAAGTAATAGCCCGATAAAGGAAAGCAACGATAACATCCATTAAACAAGACTCACTATCACTCTTCCATGTGCTCTGAATATATGATAACTCATACGACCTTTTTACTACCAGAGACTAATGGAAATCTTGATTCTTCATTATACTCTTGTATCTCGTAGCCCAAAGCTAGATACATCTCTCGCAACCCAAAGCTAGATACTAGACCCAAAGCCTTCAGTTCAAGGTACATGGATCCTCACTACCAATTCATGGACGTCCTCATAATACCCCTGCTTCATGTACAATAGAAAACACTTCGAGCATCAATGTTTTCTTAGCACATACTTCCGAGCCTACGTTTGCACCGTTTGGATATCAAACCCTTCTTACTCAATCCAATTTACATTATTTATGGGGAACCCGTCCATATTCCCTGATCCTATGGCTCACTCATTTACGAGCCACCATCTTCGAAACCTATTCCCAATACGAGCCAACATTCGAAGGTTCTAGCTTTTCGTCATGTTGTTACATCATACCCAAAATTATATGAATGGGCCAACACATCCAACAAAATCTACAGAGCATCTTCTACTTGCCCTAAATACTTCACAGCCATCCAATGCAGTGTGATAACTCGGGACTGAGTTATATGTATAACTCGGTGTCGAGTTATAGGTATAACTCGGTGTTGAGTTATACACTTAGCCATTTATTGGCTACCTTCTTTTCTATGCCTTTCATACTCTTCTCTAGGCGCTTTACAACCCGACCCATCCATCCTAGAATGATTTGATCCCTATCCAAAGCTTCATCTTCAAGTTTTAGAGATAACTCGATAGTGCCCTCAATGCTTTTCCAAATCTCTTGCATCTTGATATAGTGTAACGACCCATAATTTCACTACTTCGAAAATGAGATATTTTATTTATTTTAAATTTAAAAAGATTTAAAAAAATAAATAAATAAGTTATATATAATAAATAATAATAGAGAAATTATTTATTCTTATAGTTAATAATTAAAAAGTATAAAATTTAGATTTGAGAACAAATTAGCTAAAGTTAAGTTTTGCTAAAAATATATAAATACTTAAATAAATATGTTTAAATATTTATTTAAGAAGTTAAATTATATTAAAATCACTTAAGAAAGATAACAGAAGTATATTAAATGGTTTAAAAATATGTTTATAATTTTTTATAAAAATATTCAAAATTTTGTCGCATTTTGTTAGTTTTACATACATTATAAAAATGAAGATTTTGGTATTATTTAAATATGGTTTTATAATATGAATAGACGTGTTTAAATTTATTTAAGGAAGTAAGGAGTTCATTTTTTCAGTTTGGTTTACTTTAATATATAGTTTAATAGAAATGTTAAATTTTGACTGTAAAATTTTTCAATAACAATGTTGTTTTCAATTGTAACACGTATATTACATCTTTAGAAACTATAACAAACTAAGCACACTTTAGAGTATCATGTAAATACAAAATAGTATCATTTGTTTGTATCGACAAAAGTGACGAAATGCTGATTTCAGAAAAGTAATTTTCAATGGTTAAATAAATTTTTAATTATTTATGAGTGTTTATATTTTTTAACAAAAATATGCAAATTCATTTTTAAATTTGGTTTACATAAAAAATAGTTTAAATAAAACGTCAAAATATGACTGTAAAACATTTTATTGAAAATCAATGTTTTGTCGATTAAAAGTTGTTGCAACATTGTCATATCTTTATTTTTTTAAATAGAAACATATATTCAAATAGTATAAGTATTAGTTAATTCACTAATCAAGTTTACTTTTACTAAACATACTTAAAAAATTCTTGAATTTCTTTAGGAAAAAGTAAGCATAAAATTCCAAAACATGTCAAATCAAACCAAATATAGTTAGTACTTTACTTTTTTTACTCCTTAAGTGAAAGTGACATAAAAAATGATTTGAAATGTGATGATATGTGTTGAAAAAATAAGGTTGGTTAAAAAGTAAGTAAAGGGTAGTTTGGTCATTTTACATAAAAATATTTTATTTCAAAATTTTCCTATAAATAGCTATGCATACCTCTTCCATTCTCACACAAATCAGTCACTTCTTCCTCCTTTAAGCTATTCTAATGGCTTCTCTCTTTCAGAGAGGTAGGAGCGCTAAAAATAGTGTAGTGCTTAAGTATTGATCCACTTGTTACTCTCTAACCTTTTCTTAAACAATTTCTTATTCCACTTCTTCCTCTCTTGTATGCCCTCCAACCTATCCATTTCTACACCACATATAAAGAAAGAAAAAGAAAGGAGAGAAAAGAGAGTCCAGTTTTTTGAAGGCGAGGAACGAATTCAAAAAGAAGCAAAGACGCTAATGGTAGAAAAGTTTGATGGAGTGGAGATGAAGGTGAGAAATTCTCATCGCTATTTGAATTGTACTAATATCAGGTTTAATTGTTATGTTAGATAATCACCATTTGATGATATAGATGTTTGATTGATTACTCGAATATGTTGGATAATCCATTATAATATCATGACACTTATCGTACTATACCCGTATTGGATATGTTAATGTGATGTGATTGGTTGTATGGTTGTTATGTTAATATAGACATCAAATTTCTATCATGATTGATTAAGTAACCCTTTTGTTAAATAAGACCCGATTTTGAGTGATATGATATACTTTGAAAAAATAATCTCTTTTTAAGTGGGAGGGAAATTAAAGTGAAAATAAAAGAAAATTTTAAATTAGAAGTGAAATTGGATATGAAATGGAAAGTAAATTGAAATTGAAATTGAGATGAATAGTAAAATTGAAACTAAAATTGATTTTGAGAATTGAAATTGAGATTAAGCTTGAAATTTAAATTAGAATTGAAACTAGATTTGAAATCTATGTTTTAATTGAGTTCAATTTGAAGTTAGAACTGAAATTTAATTAAAATTGGATTTTAAAATTTAATATTAAAATAACAGGAATAAACATATATTATAATATTTAAATAGTGAAAATACGCTTTAAATACTTTAAAAAGTGAAATTATTGATTTAAAATGATTTGTAATGATTTTATAAACTATAACATTCAATTTTAGTATATTATTTCAAATATGAGAAAATAAGTTAAAATTAGGCGCGTCGCGCAATGGTATTTCACGATTTCACGCCGAAAAATTCAAATGAGTGTAAAGAGTGGAATATAGCTCGGAATTCTTCGAGATAAGAAAATTCCAGACTATTATATCCATATCTTCTAAACAAAGAAAGAAAATCAAAATTTCGTTAAGTATATTTTAAAATATGTCCAAATTAATTTTCTAGAAAAGTCGCGCCAGTGTAGTTAAGTGATGATAACGGAAAATCTTTTTAAACGGATGTGTTTAATTATTGAAAAATATGAAATAAATTTTATAAATCTATTTAAATATTTTATAAGTGATTTGAAATGGAAAGTATGTTTTTTCAAATATTAAAAATTTGTTTAAATCAAATAAGTTTATTAAGCACTTTTCGCAGCACTTTTCTGCTGCCGTTTCTACGACTTTTTAAAAAGAAAGTTGAAACTTAACGATTCTTCCTAGAATCAATTATGAATGCTTTTAAAAGAAAAATCAGGCATTTAAAAGATAGTTTGGAATCTTATAATAAATTCTAGAATAAAAGTTAATAATCAAGTATGCGGAAACGACTAGTACATTTGTCTCGCCTGTGATATCTGGGAAGATAAAGAAGGGTGTTTAACTAAGGTTGGAAATGAAGAAACTAGTGCGTTGAACTTGCCTGGCCTGTATTTTCCCTTCTTAGGCAAGGGGTGAAACAAATCGAAAGGAATGCCTGGATGCACTAAAAGGATTATATTAAGTTATTCTATAATAAAATAAGATTAGTATTATCCAAAATTTAAGCAATATCCAAAATGAATAAACTACAACTTGGATTGCATAGAGATAATCTTCTTATACTTGGTATTAAATTCAAAAGAGGGAACTCGTCCTATTTATGGCATTTAAAAGGTGATCTCACTGTTACTCCGTCCACAGCACTTGTTGAATACGGAAGTTGATATTGAATAAAAGTAGAGTGATTTCTATAATCCTATTTTCTTAAAAGATACTCTTTAAAAATGATTTGAGAAATATTCAAAAGAAAGGTTTAAATGATTTCGTATTTAAAAAAGAAGATCTTAAAGATATATACCCCGTAAAGATATTTTTGATAAAGACAAATGAATGAATCGAAAAACAATCATCTGATTACATTATTTTTTATCAATGATTGGATTTCAAAGGAACCGGGGTTGGATTTCGATGATTCCTATCCGATTCAAACTAGTCCATGTGTTCGAAAAATAAAGATGTTTGAAAATGGAGATATTGAGACGAATAATAACGAAGGATTACTTGTTGACTAATTGGGGATATACCCCTGATTTACTTATTGTAGCAGTGGTCACTTTATTATGAAAAATCTTAGAACCACAATGACTTCTCAGCTAGTAATGGTCGAGGAAAGTACCTTCGGTTTTGTTTTGTCCCGGAACGAACTTGTATGGAAGAACGTCTGACCTTGCATTCTAAATCACATCGAGTGATCTTTATATAATGTATATTAGTCGATGGCGTAGAAGACACCTTCTCTTAGCTTAACACCCTTTCCTAAAATATATGAGCTCAAGAAGTTATACGTTTATAGAAATCAGTCATGTGAATGTGGAATGGCAATGTGGCATTCAAAGTGAAGAAGATGTGCTATGTGAAACGGTAATCTTTGCCTCAAGCCTCATCAACCGAAAATGACCGAAATAGGGTTAGATGTAGCAAGGCTAAGTGGGTCATTCCCAGTTAGGGTATGATTATCCCTTTCTAAATATATTTCTTCCTTTTACGACGTTCGGGATGCAAATTAATGTGGATATATACGAAGAGAGCTCTTGGATAAAGGTGGGTAATGACCAAGGGATGACATATTCGGTACTATCTAGTTACAGAGGTAGGCTAGTCTTGTGTTGGTAGAGGGAAGATGTACTGTGCCTCGGGACATCCATCTAAAGGTGTACCCAATGGAAGGTAGTCCATTCACCTGGTCATTTGTATGGAAATCCATTCTCCAATTAGAACATACGGACTTGATTGTAAACCTAATATGCTGGAATTTAGTCAATTGTAACAATTTCGACTAAGATTAATAAGTTTATTTACAAACTTTTTCAAAGAATGTCATTAGAAATAATATCAAATGTTTTGATATAAAAGTTTAGTTATCATACAATAAAAACCCTTCCGTGTTTATGTGTGGGCGTGGTCTAATGAGATACTCTTTCTTTTTAAAGGATTTTATTTCCAAGGTTGATATATAACACTGTCATTTATTATTGAGTTTTTCTCATGCTCGTTAATCAAGCCTAATCCGGGTACTTTCAACACTCAGGTCAGATCGAGTAGTTTCAGGTTTAGTCGAAGACGGTTGAAGTTTCCAGAGGAGAGTTGAAGAAATTCATCTACATATGGACGTATTATATTATCTGATGTTGTTGGTTCGTTTTTGTTTAATATTTGTCAGTAATTGTAGGGACAAATGTTTATAACTGTCCAAGCTGAATTTAGGTTAGACTCTGGTATATGCACTTTAAAAGTTTTCAGCTGTAAAGATTATTTTTCAATATTATATGTTATTCCATTCATGTGAGATTCTGTTCTGTCTATTTTTCTTTATCACCCTTGATAATCCGTACTTCCGTGCAATTTGGGTCGGACATGTGTGGATTTTTGTCGTCACAAAGGGTACGGAATTGTGTGTTGTCATATATTGTACTGGAGCTGAAGGTTAAGTGAGAACCTTGGCTTTGGCAGAGCAAAGACTCATTAAAGTTAGGATTAGTAATGTCTTAGGATGAGTAACTCATTAGATATAGGGTTAGTAGTACCTTAGAATGAGTTGAGAGTATTATACATATGAGTGCGTATTTGTTAATTTTATAAAAATGGTTTTGTTTTATAAAGTTGTTAAATGAAATAATTTTGCCTTAGGTTTATATTTTAAATATTATCAGGAATATTATTATTCTGGGTTGGAAATTAAGGATTGTTTTTAATTTAGCTTAGTAAAACAAAAATATGAACATTTTATGATTTTAATTGCAGGATTTGACTATAAGGTATCCATATAGAATCAATTAGTTGAAAGCTAGAGTTTATAACTTTAATTATATACCCTTAGACATTTGGTTATTAAGAAATAATGATTTAATGATCATAAAAATTGACGGATTTAAAATCTAAAATACAAATATCTTGTGAAGTAAAATTCACGATTCGACTATAAGATATCTGATGAAAACATTGACGTTAGAAGTTGTAATTACATAAAGTAAAAAGAAAATAACACTTAGAAAAATTCTTATAAGTAAGATAGAAAAAGATAAGTCTACATTGAGACTTTGGGTAATATAATATCAAAAGGTAAAATCTATAACTTATTAAGGAGACAAGATAGTTTGAAATTTAGACACTTTTATTATGTTAAAATCAAAGTGAAATTTAGGAATAGAAGATGTAAGAAATATCTTCTTAATAAAAAAATTTGAATTAGTGATATATTTAGGGTAATATTCGTAATTCAAATTGAAATTAGAATAGAAGTGGATAGGTTAGAAAAAGTTAAAAAAAAGGAGGGCGGGGAGTTTCGCATAATATGGTTAGTATGTTGATTTCTAGATGAAAAAGGTTAATAATAAATACTAGGTGAATTAAGGCTCACAATTTGACTATAAGGTATTTGATGGATTTAAGGTTAAGAAGTTTGATTTAGATATGGATAGGTAAATAAGTTAAGTAGATAACCATAGAATTGGTAAGAAAAAGACGTACACTTAGTAATGTTGTCTTATTAATATATGGATAAGATAAATAATATTAGCTAAATTAAGACCTTAGGTTAATAAAACTAAGGATTAAGTTTTATAACTTATTAATTTCGAATAATAGTAGAATTCCACATTTTTTGAACATCCTAATTGAAGTAATAACGGTTTGAAGTTTGGGGACATGTATATATACTCTTTAGAAGTAAAGATATATTATATAAGTTTGAGTCATAATTTGTATGCTTAAGTAATAATGGATTTAGTAGAAAGTAAATGGTTATGAAATAAACTTGGATTAATAGAAATTTTGAAAAAAAAAGTATTAGGTAAAAATGACAGTGAATAAATGCGTAAGTTATACGTAGATCGTTTGGCATATAAGTTTTTGAACTAAGATCAGAGTACAGAACTTTGAGGTGTTTGCACCAATCCGAGGAAGGATTTATCACTCGATTCTTGATGACGAATATTGATGAGGGTTTGTGATTACGTACTCGAGTTTTCTATCATAGTTGAGAGCTATGCAAGGAAAGTAAGGGTTTGTTATGTTTATATGTGTCAGTTTGGTTGTTTTTGGAAGTATAGTCTATTTTGTAGTTCTATATATTATCTTAAGCATGCATATTGCACTAGGATGGATAGGATAGATGTCTGACTTAGATGTATGTATATACAACCTAACAACCTTAAGTACGTGATAAGTGCTCAGGTTAATGTGGGAAATCTCTGTATGTATGTCCGGTGCTGTTTGTTATAGGGTTTTTATGGTATCAACATTCTTTTTATATATGCTTTTTTTCTCTCATCAATATAAATAAGCCAGAATGTTTGAGCATGCGAGTATGAGATAGATTCCTTTATCTAACTTACATTTCGAGGACGAAATGCTTTTAAGGAGGAGAGAATGTAACGATCCATATTTTCGCTACTTCGAAAATGAGATATTTTATTTTATTTAAATTTAAAAAAGTTTAAAACTTAAATAAATAAGTTATATATAAAATAATAAATAATAGAGAAATTATTTATTCTTATAGTAAATAATTAAAAAGTATAAATTTTAGATTTTAGTACAAATCAGCAAAAGTTATGTTTTGCTAAAAATAAATAAATATGTAAATAAATATGTTTAAATATTTATTTGAATATTTAATTATATTAAAATCACTTAATAAAGATAACTGAAGTATATTAAAGGTTTAAAAATATGTTTATAATCGTTTTACAAAAATATTCAAAATTTTGTCACATTTTGTTAGTTTTACATACATTGTAAAAATGGAAATTTTGATATTATTTAAATATGCTTTTATGATATGAATAGATGTGTTTATATTTATTTATGGAAGCAAGAAGTTCATTTTTTTAGTTTGGTTTACTTTAATATATAGCTTAAAAAAAGGTCGAATTTTGACTGTAAAATTTGTCAATGACATCGTTGTTTTCAACTGTAACAAGTCATCGCAACGTTGTATGAACATATGCACTTTATAACATGTATATTACGTCTTTACAAACTATACCAGACTATGCACACTTCGGATTATCATGTAAATACAAAAATAGTAACATTTGCCTATATCGACAATGTAACAACCCGCCTTTTTGGATGGTTTAAATCGAAGACAAACCACACATGTCAGACTCAAACCATTCAAAACGGAGGATTGTTATGGGGTAGATAAGAAAAAGGAGAGAAAGAAATAAAATAAACATAGAATTTCACAACGGAATGACAAAATATAATAATCAAATAAAGAGTTCATGAAGTTGTTTTACAAATAACATTTGATTAAAATCTTACAATACAGAATCAGAGTTATATACAATAGGAATAAATAAATAAATGCAGCGGAACAACATGATACGGTGGAATAAATGAAATAAATAATAATTATACAAATCTTCGTCTTCGTCCTCCAGAAAAGCAGTTTTCGCTACACTAAAAAGCTCAGACTGACCCGAGTGAATTGAAAAGACAAAACACTCGAGTCAAAACTTATATAAGTTAAATCAACAGTAAATAAATATAAGTGCAACAACATTGGACATATTTACGGGGTTTGACATCTCCTACCTACTATCTAACGTGCATGCAATAACTTAAGATATGTTCGGGATTACCATCTCATAAGGATCCGTTAAATTATATATTATAGTAGAATGCGCTTGCATAATATGTCTAGAGTAAAGTAAAGTATTAAAATAGCATTAAGGTATTGCCCATATCCCCCTTGACACATTTTATATATTCGCATAGTCTACATAGTACCATAAGGTCCTCCGTGAGGTTTACTCAGAGGGTACTCCATAGGTATAGTACAAACCAAACTCGTAGAAGGTGCGATACGGCATGTGAACATGGCACTCGAGGCAATGCTAGGGTAGGATTCTACCATTTGCACCCTCAAACTGGTGGTAACGCATAGCAGTTACTACCACCCACCTTGAAACACACACCCATAATCAAATCGAGGGGTGACCACCAAATTAATTACAAAGTCATAATATGGTATCGAATAAATGTGCCCGATCGGAAGTGCGACCTTACTTGGCTCGGTATAGCTTCTGTTTTAGTCACATCTAAGCTGACTCGTGGGAGACTGGGTTATGTGAATACTTTATACAGAATCGTACGTCAAACCATCCTACTTCATTCTGGAATTTTAACGACCCAGAATTTCAGTCATTTGAAATTAGGATATTCAATTTATTTTAAAGATTCACAAGTTAATTTTATAAGTTGAATAACCTATATTTGAGATATAAGGATTTAATTGGATAATTAAATCGTTAATTTAATATTCGAAATTGCTGAAATAATTGGAATTTAATATGAATGAAAATTATTAGTAAAGTTGTATTAAATTATATTTGAATTAGAGTAATGTTGCAGAACTTTTGAAATTGATTTAAAAGTTAATTTGTAGAAATTGAATATTGTAATATTTAATTAACGTGTAAAAATAGCATTTTTCATACGGTCTCGGATTTCAACAAAACTAATTTTGTTGGATCCGTATTGTTATATTATTGTAAGATTTCAAATTTCGTGTTAATCGGATTTACGGTTTGCCCGGGACAAGCTAAAACGCGTAAAAATTTGTTTAAGTGAAATTTTAAATTTAAATAATTCGATTCGAAAACCTATCTTCTAAATACAATCGAATTGGCCTTCGATATATATTCCATTGTGTTCGGAATAGGGGTAAAACATTATAAGCGTCAAGCGGCATACTTCGATTGGAGTTTGGAATTTTTTTAGATGAATAGTGTCACGAATTGTTATATAAAAGGACGTCATTTTCTTCCACTTGCATCAAACCTAGGTCAGAAACCCTACTTGCCATTTTCTTTTTAATGGCCGATATCTTTCGGTTCTTTTCCTCTTATTTTCTTCCAATCCATTCAATGTTATTGAAAACTTTCTAAAGCAAAACTGTAGGGCTTCTTGACCTCTCCACATCCATACTGTTTTGATCATCTTCAGAGTGACGTGGTGGTCAAATTTCTGTTGCGAAGTGAAACCGTTCACGCGCATTTTTCCACGCATTGGCATGACCGAGCTCTTCCATGTTGCAGGCGGTGATGGAGTTGGCTATGTACTTCGTAGTGGTGAGGTTGATCGGAGGCTAGGTGATTGATGGTGGCACGAGAAAGGGTTAGTCGGCGGCATTGGGTTGATCGTGCACGAAGAAAACTATGGGGAGAAGAAGAGGGGGAGCACGGCTCAGATCTCATCATTCAGAAATGAATGGCCGTGATTGTAGGATTGGAAAATAAAAAAATGAAATTGAAATTGATTATATTATATAAATTGTATAAACTTCTAAATAGTGTAACTTCTTCATACGAGGTCCATTTTTGACGAAAAAAGTTGCGTTGGATCCATATTAATGAGCACTACATTTTAGAGCTGGTTTGAAGTTGATTGGAGCTCGTGCAAATTTTGGGTAAAATTAAACGGCTGATTAATTTTATTTGAAATAAAACACTACAACTGCTACTGGAATCAATGTGAGAACAACTCTCTCTTTCTGATTCACTGATATTTTTATATAAGTGAGAATAAATTTATTTTATGTTGATTGATGATTATTTGGATGGTATATGATATATTATATTGGTATTTGGATATATTCCTGCCTATGGGTGCAGATGAGACCCTATATGTTCCTGTGTATGAGCGGATGACCCTTTGTACGTGCGTCTGGCTCGAAGCGAACATTTTACATATTTTCTAATATGTATATTTGTTGCAGGTGACAGGTTGGAGGGATCCAACTGCATTTGTCACCCATATTGGTTTTATTTACAAATATTGTGATATATATTGTTATCATATGATATATGATGTTTTAGACGTCAGGATGATGTGATTGATGTATTTAGTATCGTTGCAGCATTGGGCCTATTTTTGGTAATTTAAAAATGTTAAAGTGATGATTTCAAATTAAAAAGGATTTTCAAGTGATTTGGAAAATATACGTTTTGTTGAATTTTGAAGTGTTAAGGAGATGAATTTATTTTTAATAAATAAATGTTATAATTTTTATTGTTATAAAAATTATGATTTTTATGAAATATAACCATAAATATGATTTTTGAAATATGGAGTTAACTATTTTGTAAATAGTTTAAACTGAGATTTTTTAATTTATTATAAATGGTATATATATAAGATTTATAAGTTGATATTTTATAAATTAAAATGATGGAATTGTAAAGGAGTTTTATAAGTGTTAAAATGAAGTTATAAATGGATTTTATAAGTAATAAGATTTACGAATTGTGAAGTTATAAAATGAATGGATTTTGTAAAATAAGTGATTGATAAGTACTTAACTTATAGTTTGGACTTTCGGCATATAAGTGAGATAAATGAGTTTGGTTAATAAAGGAAATTTATAAGTTGAAGTTTTTATAAAATATATATGGAATTTATAAACATTGTTTTGTAAATCCGAAATCAATTGATTTTGATAAGTTAAATATGAAAGTTTATTAAAGGAATTTTATCCACGATTTTAGACAGTGGATAATCCTTAAAATAAATGTGTAGAAGTATTGATTTGGTAAATGAATCATATCCATGATTTTGGACAGTGGATGATTCTCAAAATAAATGTGTAGGAATATTGGATTTGGTAAACGAAGTATATACACCATTTTGGACAGTGAATAATCTTTTAAAGTTAAAAAGATATTTTTGGAAAGTGATATTTTAATTGAATTTAAAATATTTGAAGATGTTTTAAATGTGTTAAGTATCGAATACATAGATTTCAACATTCATTATTGAAATAGACGTGTTCGAGGAGTAAGGAAATAATGGACAATAACACTATTGTTATAGTAAATGATTCTCGAATGGAATTTTTTTTGTATAGTATATGAGATTTATATATCTATCTAATTTTCGAATCCCTATACTAGTGATTCTGGGTTGTTGTAATGATGTTTTACGCAACATTCGTTTTGACCCAAATAAATGTGTTTAAGAGAATATTTTCCTTAAAGAATAAAATATATACTTAATCCCGATTTAAGTATATGTAATATATTCTAAGTGTTGAAGATAAAGAGATTTTTGAATATGCTTATACCGTCGAAATAAGTATATGGAAATGTTTTCCGATATTAAAATATTGAAACGGTTTTGAGAATACATCTTTTTAAGGATAATCTAAAGTGAATATTTGGCAAATGATTTAATTAATAAAAGATAAATTAAAAGTGCCTAGTCATTGCTTATAGTGCTATATATTTGTTTGCTTGCTTTGATAGTTGAATAACCAACTGTCGAATTTGGCCATTTTAATTCCTCGACTTGATATTGGAACTATTTAGTCGTACATTTAGTATGTAGCCTTCTGTGTAGGCTTGATTATCGTTTGTGTTGGGGATGTTGATTCGTGTAGTGCGAAGTATTACTCCAATCTATTGAGCTTCCTTCTTAGCTCGAAGGATAGCAAGTCGAAAGTTGGAGGCATGATAAGTCTTTGAGACTTAGTTTCTGTGTGAGGTTGAGAAACGCTTTTGCGTTGTTGGTACGAAGAGACCGAGATCGATTTATCTGAAAACCACTTCGGACCAACGTATACACGAGGATTATGCAGGTTGGTCGCGATGATACTGATATTTAGGATTTTCATAGTGGAGGACTACTTGTTGATTGTTTGGGGTTAAAATCCCAATATACATCCAGTAGCAGCAGTCTTTTCGTTATGAAATATCCAATGCAAGGACTATTCGCTACTAATCCTAGGGATTTTCTGATAGGATGTGGTAGGAAAGTACCTTCGGTTTATCCTGTTTCTGGGCAACTTGTATAAACGTTTGTTTTACATTGCATTTCTAAAGATTAAGTACATTGGATTTTACAAACGTATATCAGCGGTGGCGGAGAAGGCAACTTAACACCCTCCTTGAGACGTATGAGCTTAAGGGTTGTATTTTGTGAAAGGCAATTAGTAATCAACAGAAATGGTCGTATGGCATTCAAAGTGATGTGATTGTGATTTGTGAAAGGTAATCATTACCTCAGGCCTCATCAACCAAAAATGACCAAATAGGGTTAGATGCGGTAAGGCTAAGTGGGTCGCTTCCAAGTAGGGTATAATCATCCTCTTCTAGATATATTTTTACACGTTATGACTTCGTGTATCTGATTATTGTGGTTTGTATGCTTCGAGCGCCCTCGGAAATGGCCGATAACAACCGGAGGATGACATATTCGGTACCATCTAGTTATAGAGGTGGGCTGGTCATATGTTGGTAGAGGAACTTTGTGTTGGTTTTTCGGGACATCCATGTAGAGGTGTACCCATCGGAAGGTAGTCCCTTCACCTGGTCATTGTATCGAAATCCAAACTCTACTACGTACCTACCATTTTATTTGTAGAGCCTAGTATGCTGGAATTCAATAATGGTAACAATTTTGGCTATTTTGATCGTTATTTTTATACTAGATGCTATTATAATATAAGAGGATTTGATATGAAATGTTTTAGTTATCGTAAGGCAAAACATGTCCGTGTTTATATGTGGGCGTGTCTTATGAGATACTTTTGTTTTGATAAAGGAAAAGTTTGGTAATCTAGTAAATTCAATTGAGTGTGTTTCTCGCACTGGTTTATTAGACTGATCCGGACGTTCTTCCCTTTCATTGCTCGGGTCAGACCGAGTATATTTACAAGTTAAGATTTAGTGCTTTTGGAGCTTCAGCGGGAGAGTTGAAGATCTTCATTTCCATATACACGTATCTATTTATTATCCACTGCTTAGTTGTTTTATATTGTCGGCAATCGTAAGGACAAGTTATTATAACTGTCCAGGCTGATAACTAGTGATTATTGTTGTACTCTGATTGAAGTATGTATATATACAGTTTCTATTTTATATAGATCGTTGATATGATATTATATGTTTTCCGTTGCGATATGTGAGATTCTGTATTGTTCTGTTTGGTTCTATCTTCTCTCTTTCTTCTCTTCTCTTCTTCTCTCTTCCTTTCTTTCTCCTGACTTTCCGTCAGTTGTGCTTTTTGGATCGGACATGTTTGGTTTATTGTTGATTCAAATGTATGGATTTACGGGTCGTCACAGGAATATCCACCACGTACACAGTTGTTAAAGTGGTTTTCGGTATTGGCAAAGAGTATGACAATATTCGATCCCAATCTCTTTAACAACCAAACGCTTATTTTACATCGGATGGTTCTTTTACATTTCAAAAATCAAATTCATAATTGATATCAAATTGTCATATTCACTTTCAAAATCATACTTATCTCAAAATCATCATATTTACTCAAATACAACATTTCACTAGAAAATATCATTTAAATCGTTTAATCGCATTCACTTTAAAATCAAGGACTTAAACATAAGCACTTCCATTTACACAATCTGAAATTTAGAAAATAGTTAAGATAGTTATAAATAGTTTAGTATAGTTTAAAAATAAAATTGAAATAGTTTGAAATACTTTAAAATAGTTTAAAAGTGGATTAAGATAGTTTAAATAGATTTAAGATAGTTTAAATAGATTTAATATGATTTAAATATATTTAAAATATATTAAATGGATTTAAAATAGATTAAATTGGATTAAATAGATAAAATACATTGAAAAAAGTTAAAATAGTTTAAATTGATTAAAATAGATTAAAATAGTTTAAAATATATTAAATTAGTTTATTAGTTTGAAAATCTTAATAATCAGGATTTAATAATATATTTTTAATGTTTATATTGAAAATAATAAATTTGAAATTAATACCCAATTTAACTATTTTCTTTCATTTCAACCCTTCTAGATCATGTCTAGCTTTCAAATCAACAAACTAAAATTTGTCTTCCATTTCAAATTCTTATTTAAACCATTAAATCAATATCGATTTCAAATCCATCTTCACATTATAAATTTAAACTATTTCATTTATTTTTTTAGCGGATTTCTATGTTTAAATATTCAATATTCAATAACTCAATTTCAATAAATTTCATTTATACTCCAAGTCTAATTTTAAAATTTCAATTCAAACCATTTTCAATTCAACATTCAAAACATGGATTTTTGAGAATAATTCAGTTTATATAAATCAAATTCTATTTCAAAATATCATTTAACCAAATTCAAAATTGAACGATTTAAAATCATTTAATTTAACCAATCCGCTGTCCGTGTATAATTTTCTACCTAACGGTCAAGTGATGCGGATATTTATCATTTCAATCTGCAATTATTTTGTATCCACGGATATATATCATTTCAACCTGCAATCCCGAATTTAATTACAAATCCATGAAATCGCTTGAGTCTATCGTTTCAACCCATAACCATTTCTCCCAATCTATCAGATCGTTCGGGTATATGTCATCTCAACCCATAGGGAACTTGCAATGTTATAACAATATAAAATATAACATCCAGTCACCCAATATCAACAACCTAACATACATCACAATTACCATTGAATTGACCAATAAATAACATCAATAAACTGATTGTTATCAACAGGTATTAAATTGATAATTAAATTCAATATTAAATTAAATGACGATTAAATGCGCTAAAAGTGAAATTTAAATGGAATGACAATTAAAATATACCAAACATCAACCAGTCAATTTCAAATCACGTCATAAATTTTATTTAACTAACATAAGATAATTTAATAGTTGTGAGTGGGTTAAAACACTCAACTTTGATTTCAAATTGATTTGAAATCAAAAATAAGGCCCAAATTTCAACAGTCTCAGATTACGTCTAAACCAGTGCCAAAATATCCGGGATTTCAATACGATCCTAGTGGAATAAACTGCACTTGAATCGGACCTCGTATGTAAATGATATGTAAGTTAGAACGATTTTAAAGTTAAAATTAAATAAAATAAAATAATAAAACAGAAGCTATACATATCTAGCCATGTCACAGCAGAAGATCACGAGCCCTCATCCCTATCTCAACGCGCTCGAGGATGCCCAGGCTTGTTCGAACCCTAGCCGCCGCCCACGTGTTCGAATATTCCGACCACCACATTTGCCTTCAGCTCGATTAGGCCATGCCACCACAACACCTAGACTAGGCCTCCCCTACCACGCAAACTCCGTGAATTCGCTCGGCCATAGCACAACCACCGCCGCTCGTATTCAAATGCCAAATTTGGCGATTTCGTTGACCATCTCTACAAACAAACCCTAGATCCATGACCTGCTCTCCACCCTCTTCCAAAAGCCACCTCCCGATCGTCGATCGGGCAAAGATCCACCGTTGGATCGAAACCCTAACAAATGAACGGTCGAATCAAAATCACTGATTTCTGGATAAAGGATGATTCAAATTGAGAAATGAATTGCACGGGTGAATTATGCCCATCGAGGGCTTTGAATTGGTATATAATAAGATAGAGTTTGAGGAATTTTAATTTTTTGATTCGATTCGATTTGATTTGCAATTTGAATCTTGGGGATTCAGGTTATCTAACATGAGAGAAGAGAAAAGCGACAGAAATTCCAGTATGTACACAAAAGAAAAATATAAGGCCAGCTAGGGTTTAGAAAGACCTATTTATACAAACAAAGTCCAATTAGAAAATAGACACATATCGAAATGGTACGAACGATAAGAGCGACCCAAAATGCCCGTTCTGCTTTCAGAACGAAAGCAGGTCATCCCATATATCAAAATAGATGTTTTTAATATTTTAAAATTCGATGGAATAGGTTTCAAGTCCTAATTCCATCGCATGAAGAAGTTGGATTTTAAAATCAACATCAAATTGATTTCAATCAAACTGATTTCTATGCGTTTCGAGCCCGCACGATCAAACGAAAAGCCCGATCGCTACGAAACTTGAAATCCTATAATAATTCACCGTTATGGATTCGATGAAACTGGTTTCGTCGAAATCTGAGATAGTGACCAAAAAGGCTATTTTCACGTTAATTAAATCAATTATTATTAAATTGATTAAATCACCTTTTTTTTAATTTCAAATTTAATAACTTACAATTTTTATCATTTTTTATTACTTAGACATTTACAATAATTTAAAAAAATTGCATTTCAATTCAGTGTTAGATATTACACTAATTACAGTGTTCAATTTCAACCGTAATTAGATCCAATTAATTATAATTTAATTCCACTAGAACGGTCAGCCGTATTAAATCAACTATTTCCGGCCACATAGCAACCCAGTTCGAAAAAAACTACAAATTTGACTTGCACTCGTCGAGAGCTTTAAATCCATCTATAATTTGATATGTATTGAGGAGTTTTAAATTTTTGATTTTTTTGATTTGAAATTGAATGTTTATCTGCCATTGAGAAGAAGTGGATATATGAAATTGTATGTATAGAAAAATGAAAACAAGAAGTAGCTAGAGTTTATAACGGGCTATTTATAGGTGGTCATAAAAAGAAATGAATGGACAAGATTGATTTTCAAGTTTGAACGATAAACAATCCGAAAATCAGGTTTCATTCCCAAAACGGAATTTGGTCATCCCATATATCAAAATAGATGTTTTTAATATTTTTAAACCCAATGGAATAGGTTTCAAGTCCTAATTCCATCGTATGAAGAAGTAATGTTAAAATCAGCTTATTTCAAATTGATTTCAATTGAATTTAATTAAATTGATTTCTAAGCGTTTTGAGCCCATACGATCAAACGACAAGTCCGATCGCTACGAAACTTGAAATCCTACAATATTTCACCGTTACGGATCCGATGAAACTAGTTTCATCGAAATTCGAGCCAGTGGCTAAAATGGCTAATTTCACATTATTTATATAAATTAATATTAAATTAATTAATCAAATTTTAATTCAATGTTTATAAACTAGGAGATTTTTGTCATTTTTTATTGCAAAGACATTTACAGTAAATTAAAATAAGTTTACATATCAATTCAGTGTTAATTATTTCAATAATTATAATGTTCAATTTCAACTGACATTAATCCTATTAATTTTAATTTAATTCCAATAAATTAATTTTATTTGGTTTCAATCCTTTTATTTAAATCAATTATTATTCCATAAACATAGTTAATATCGCTTTATATTTCATTACATTAATATCCTCCAATCTCCATCTTTTATTTGTATTAGCTACTATATTTCAATTATATTGAATTTTGTCAATTTCACACATTATTTAAAATCCCAAATTGATTTATTTATCTTTATTTCACTATATTAAATCAATTATTACATTATGAATATAATTAACATTTCTATTCATTTTATTACATTCATAATTTACATTTATTACCTTCACATTGATGTAACATTTATTTACATTTAATTTTAATTGATTTCCAATTAAATTTTATAGACTAATTAAATAGGTAGCTTATAATGATTGTTACCGTTAGCTTTTAATCACATTATAAGTTTATTATTTACAAATAAATGTTACTGTTGCTTACAAATCATGGATTTTATTAAATTATCATTAACTACCTATTATCTCGTTGGTTAATTCAATGTTTACAATTGTTTTCTTATATTCACTTTATAACCAAGTCATACGTTTTAGCCATTCAATTGATTGGAATTCATTCAATTTATTAAATATTAACTTTAGTTAACATTGTTACGTTTCATTTTAGTTATTATTTCATTAATAAATCCCTATTATTATTTTTGATATTAAACTGCCAAAATCTTATTAAATTAACGAATTTAAATTATCGAAAATTACGGGTCGTTACAGTTACGATTTCAAAAGTGTTATAATTTCCAAACTATTATGATTTCAAAAGTGTTGTAATTTCCTAAGTGTTATGGTTTCCAAAGCATTATGATTTCAAAAGTGTTATGATTTCCAAAGTGTTATGATTTTAAAAGTGTTATGATTTCCAAAGTATTATGATTTCAAAAGTGCTATGGTTTTGAAAGTGTTAAAAGTTTGAAGAGGGTTACAATTTTGGAAATGAATATTATTTAAAGTGAATAATGATATCAAATGGATATGGTTTTGAAAAGAATACGGTATTTTGATATGAAGTATGAATTATTTGAAATTAAATGACTGCAGTGTGAAATAAATGTTTGGTTGTTAAAGAGACTGGGATCAAATATTGTTATACTCTCTGCCAATACCGAAAACCGCTTTAACAACTGCATATGTGGTGGAGATTCCAGAATGAAGTAGGATGGTTTGACGTCGGTTCTATATGTTATTTATGTAGTCCTGACTCTCATGAGTCAGCTTAATGTGGCTAAAACAGAAGCTATACCGGGCCATGTGGGGTCATTCCCCCTATTGGACACATTACATCGATACCATTCTATTTCTTTTGTGATTTGATTGGGTGCACCTTTGATTTGGGAGTGTGTCATGAGGTGGGCGGTAGTAGCCGCTATGCGTTACCACTAGTCCGGGAGTGCAAATGGTACATCTACCTTGGCATTGCCTCGAGTGCCTTGTCGCATGCCTTATCGCGCCTTCTACGAGTTTTTTTTTGTATCGTACCTATGTGATGTCTTCTAGATTAACCTCTAGTTTATGGAGGAGCGTATGGCATTGTATAGACTACGGAAATATATAAAATGTGTTAAGGGGGATATGTGTAACGCCTTAACGCTATTTTAATACTTTTACTTTACTATAGACATATTATAATAGCGTATTGTACTACATAGTAGATAGTTCCATGGATCCTTAGAGGATGGCAATCCTAAACATCCTTTAAGTTACTTGATTTCAGTTGACATTTCACTTGAGTTGAATTTATTAATATAAGAATGTTAATCCTGACTCGAGTGTTTTGTGCTTTTCTTTATGCTCGGGTCAGACTAAGTGTCACATCATTGGAGACTCGC
The DNA here is from genome assembly GCA_030765085.1 of Allium cepa. Taxonomy (NCBI): domain Eukaryota; kingdom Viridiplantae; phylum Streptophyta; class Magnoliopsida; order Asparagales; family Amaryllidaceae; genus Allium; species Allium cepa. The sequence goes on from CM060932.1 coordinate 382,468,819, forward strand.
CTTTAGAGTTTGGAGCTTTGCTTGGAGATCCATCTATCTACCCAGCTTTTAGTTATTTCAATTTATTCCAGTCATTTATGTTCAGACTCATCAATTGCTTAAGTATTAGAGATTTATTTGTATTTGAGATTCTCTTGTACTTTGTTCCATACTCTGTTGTTTATATAATAGCTTGATAAGCTACTATTTATCTTTTTCGCTGCTTATTGTTACATTACTCTATGTCTGTGATTCTATGGTCGATTTATTTATTTTATATGTTGAGTTTTGCCAAATAAAAATTAACAATCTAATATTTTGAACAATTCAAATCTGAAATGTGTGTATGCGAATGGTTCGAAATGTCGGGTCATTATGATAGGGTTAGCTGCAGCAAGGCTATATGGTTCACAACCATTAGGGTATGATCATCCCCTTTTAGATATATTTCTACCCGCTATGACATTTGAGTTTAAATAAATAAGGTTTGTATGCTACAATGCGCTCGGTTAAAGGCCAGTAACGATCGAGGAATGACATATTCGGTGCTATCTAGTTATAAGGTTGGTCGGTCTTGTGTTGGTAGAGGAGCTTTGTGATGGTTCCTCGGGACATCCATCTAGAGGTTTACCCATCGGAATGTAGTCCCATCACCTGGTCATTTGTTTGGAAATCCATACCCCAATATGAAGCCTTTACAAGCTTGATTGTAGAGCCCACTTTGTGGCTAATATGCTAGAATTTAATCAATGTAACAATTTTGCCTAAGATGAATAAGTTTATTTGCAAAAAATTTCAAAGAATGTCATTAAAAATAATAACAAATGATTTGATATAAAAATGCTTTAGTTATTATGAGGGAAAAACCCATCCGTGTTTATATGTGGTCTTATGAGATACTCTTTCTTTTCAAAAGGCTTTTATTTCCAAGGCTGATATATGACACTGTCATTTATTACTTGAGTTTTCTCAATCTGGTTGATCAAGCCTGATTTGGGTATTTTCAATACTCGGCTTAGATCAGTGTAGTTTTAGGTTTAGTTGAAGATGGTTGGAATTTCCAAATGAGAGCTAGAGATATTCATCTACGTATGGACGTACACTACAATCCACATTTTTCTTTTATGCTTATCAGCATTTTTAAGGACAGATGTTTATAACTATCCAGGCTGGATCTAGATAGACTATAATATATGTATCTTAAAAAATTTCTGCTGTAAAGAATTTGTTCAACAATATATGTTATTCCATCCGAGTAAGATTCCGTTCTATTTATTTTTCTCTATTACCCTTGATAATCCATTTTTTCGTGTAATTTGGATTGGACATGTATGGTTTATTGTCGGCTCAATGGGTATGGAATTATGGGTCGTCGCATTTGGTATCAAAGCTTAGGTTATGCAAACACCTAAGCTTGATAGGTGTAAGACTCATCAGAGATTGGATAAGTAATATCCTAGGATGACTAACTCATTAGAGATAGGATAAGTGACACCCTAGAATGAGTTATAAGAGTATTATATATGAGCGTGTATTTGTTAGTATTGCATATAAAATGATTTTGATTTGAAAATTGGTGAATGAAATAATTTTACCTACGATTATATTTTGAATATAAAGAATATATTTTTGAAAATTTGTAAATTAAGAAATAAATGGCTGTTAATAAAACTAAGATTTTTACTTAAAAATTTATTTGGATAATAAAGAAGCAATTTGAATTGATTAAAAAAATAGTTAATAAAAAGAAAACTAAGTATAAACATCTTATGATTAGAATTGCATAATTTGACTATAAGATATTCCATATAGAATCAATTAGTTGAAAGCTAGAATTTAGAACTTTAATCATATACCCCTAAACATTTGGTTATTAAGAAATAATGATTTAACGATCATCAAAATTGATGGATTTAAAAGCTAAGTATAAATATCTTATGAAGTAAAATTCATGATTTGAATATAAGATATTTGATGATAATATTAAACCTAGAAGTTGTAAGTAGAGAAAGTAAAAATGAAACGCACACATAGAAATTATTTATAAACTAGATAGAAAAAGATAAGCCTAAATTGAGACTTTCGGTAAACATAATACAAAATGGTAAGTTCTATAACTTATAAAGGAGATAAGATAATCTGAAATTTAGACAGTTTGATTAGGTTAAAATCAAAGTGAAATTTAGAAATAAGAGATATAAGAAATATCATCCTAATATAAACCTTTGAATTATTGATACATTTAGGGTAACATTTGTAATTCAAAATGAAGTAAAATGTGAAGTGAATAGGTCAGAAAAAGTTAAAAAAAGAGAAGTTTTTAATAATATGGTTAGTAGGTTGATTGTTGGATGAAAATGTTTAAATAACAAATACCATGTTAATTAAGTTTCATAATTTGACTATAAGATATTTGATGGATTTAAGTTTAAGAAATTTGATTTAGAAAATGGATAAGTAAATAAGTTAAGTAGAAAACCACAAGATTTGTAAGGAAACGATGTACACTTAGTAAGTTGTCTTATTAACATATGGATAAGACAAATAATATTAGATAAATTAAGACCTTAGGTAAATAAAACTATTAAGTTTTATAACTGATTAACTTAAGATAATAGTTGAATTCCACATTTGTTAAACACCCTAATTGAAGTAATAACAGTTTGAAGTTTGGGGATATGTGTATATACTCTTAGGAAGTAAAGGTATATTATACAAGTTTAAGTCATATTTGTATGCTTAAGTAATATTGGATTTAGTAGAAAGTAAATGATTGTGAAATAAACTTCGATTAATAGAAATTTTGAAGAAATATATTAGGTAAAAATGATTGTGAATAAATATATAAGTTATACGTAGATCATTTCAGCACATAAATTTTTGGTCTAAGATTTGACTGAATTTTAAGGTGTTTACACCAATCTGAGAAAGGATTTATCACCCGATTCTTGACAGTGAACATTGATGAGGCTTTATGATTATGTACTCAAATTTTATATCATAGTTGAGAGCTATGCAAGGAAAGCAAGGGTTTGTGATCAGGAAGTCTGATCAAAGTCTGCACTAGAAAATCGGGAGATCGATACTATTTTAGAGGTAAAGTTGTGGATTCGAATAATTGATATTTTGGGTTTGTCCATATAAATATTGGATAGTTATCTTAAATGTGTAGTATGCATTAAGATATGGGGGTTAGACTTATGTTTTGGTATGTGTGTGTGTGTGTATAGACCTCAGGTGTAGAATATGCTCAAGTCAGGGGATGGGTTATGATTGGATGTGCTTATTTATGTTGATAATAGTATAGTTTGGTTGTTTTTGGATGTATAGTCTATTCTATCATTGTATATTTATTATCTTAAGTATGTGGTACGCGCTAGGATGGGTAGGATAGGACTCTGACTTGATGTCTATATATATAATCATAAGTACGTGATAAGTACTCGGGTTGTTATGGAATCTGTGTATATATGTCCGGTGTTAATTGTTTCAGTGTTGTTATGGTAGACCTTCTTCTTAGTTAAGAATTTTCTTTCTATCATCATTATAAATAATCCAAAATGTCTGAGGATACGAGTATGAGATAGATTCCTTGATCTAACTTTCATTTCGAGGACGAAATGCTTTTAAGTAGGGCAGAATGTAATGACCCGTAATTTCGCTATTTCGAAAATGAGAGATTTTGTTCATTTTAAATTTAAAAGGTTTAAAACTTAAATAAATATGTTACACATAATAGGTAATAATGGAGAAATTATTTATTCTTATACTTAAAAATTAATAAGTATAAAATTTGGATTTTAGGACAAATCAGCATAAGTTTTGTTAAAAATAAATAAATGCTTAAATAAATAGGTTTAAATATTCGTTTGAAAAGTCAAACTATATCAAAATCACTTAATAAATATAATAGAAGTGTATTAAAGGGTTTAAAAATATGTTTATAATCGTTTTACAAAATTATTCAAAATTTGCCACATTTTATCAACACAACTTCAAAAATCAATATTTTGATATTAACCCTAACGATATGAGATTTTAATCTAGATAAACTTGTTTTAATTCATTTAATATAGTAGGGAATTCACTTTTAAGACTGGTTTACCTTAGTATATAGCTTAACAAAAACGTCAAATTTTGACTGTAAAATATGTCAAGAAAAACTCTATTTTCAATGAAAACAAGTTGTCGCTACATTGTTGCAACATGATATGTTTCATAATGCACATATATACATATGTACACCTTTACAACTATAAACACATTACATTTGGCATATGAGACAAAAGTTTAGATTATGAAAGTTTTTAAATAAAGTTTACAAAACATGATTTGACTAATTTAAAATTTAAATAAAAATTAAAAACAACATCGTTGCATGAAATACCCAACATATCCATCACCATAAATGCACAGTCCTTTCTTGCATGGAAAATGAGCAAAAGGATTTTTATGTAATTTAGAAAGGAAATAAAAAAGGCAAAATCATTTTAGTAAGGACAAATTCACATCCTAACATCAACTTACATTTAATACACTTCTTAACATGCCTTGGAAGGAGTTTTAAAAATGGTTTAAGAATAAAATAAAAGTAGAGAAGGGCATTGTAGTCATTTGGTAAGAAACTACATGTATAAATAAGCATGCATATCTTCATTTTCTCACCACAAAATCATTCCCCGTCCTTTTCATTTCCTCCTTTTCCTCCATTAAAGTCTACTCCCCAATTCGATCACCTTAACCAAGCTCTTACACATCCAAACACCACCTATACAACCTATACATGCCTCCACACCCTCGACCACTATGGTCGTACCCTCCTCCATCCAAACCCAAGCCCAAAAATCCACTTACCAACCTCTCTACTCTTGGACACTACCCACCCATGTACACCCCCTAATCGTGCTATACATACACATACCTACCTCCACCAACCTCCAAACACCCCATACTCACCTACCCAAGACCCTACCCGCCTGCCCCACACACTCACCAAGTTGCACCCTCCTCCATACAAAAAAGAGGAAAGGAAAAAAATAAAAAATAAAAAGAGAAAAAGAAATTTGAAGCGACAAGTTTGGAACACGAGAAAAAGAGAGCGTGTTAGTTCGTGAAGCACACTAGTTTTGCAAAAGATCGGCGAAGTGGAAACAAAGGTGAGAAATTCTCGTCGCTTTTAAAAGATCGTATTTTGATTTTGCTATAATAATCATCTTATAGCATATACAAGTATACACCCCTTTAAAATGTTGTTATGAATGTTTGGTTATGTTTATGTTATGTTTGAATAGTAGCAATTGTTTATGGTTGTGAATATTTATCATATTAGCTTATATATGGACCATAACTATGTTAGTGATATATGTTAACTTGACTATGCTCATTTTGATTAAGTAATCCCCTTTGTTAAATAAGACCCAATTCTGGAGATATGAGATACTTTGGATAAATAAGTTTTTTTAAGTGAAATTGAAATTAAAGCTAAAGTATAATGGAATTTGAATTTCAAAGTAAAATTGGATTTGAAATCGAAATTGAATGCGAAATTAAAAGTGAAATGGATATTGAAATCGAAGTTGAAATTGATTTTGAAATTGAAATTGAAATAAGTTTGAAAATTTAAATTTAAATTTAGCGTTGAAATTAAAGATGGATTTAAAATCGCATTTGTAATTTAAGTTCAAATTTAGTTTAATTTGAAGTTAGAATTGAAACTGAATAGAAATTGGATTTGGAAATCCGATAATAAAATAATGGGAATATAATAATATTATAATATGAAAATAGCGAAAATAGCTATGCAAAAAAAGTGAAATACTTCAAAAAGTGAAAATATTGATTTCAAATTATTTGAAATAATTTTATAAGTAATAAAGTTCAATTTGAATGAATTACTTCGATTATTGAAAAATAAGTCAAAACAAGGTACGTCGCGCGACGGTAGTTCACGATTTCATAACAAAAAGATCAAACAAGTGTACAGAGTGGAATATAGCTTGGAATTCTTCAAGGTAAGAAAATTTCGGACTATTATGTCCATATCTTTTAAATGAAGAAAGAAAATCGAGATTTTATTATGTAGATTTTACAAAATGTCCAAAACAAATTCCAGAAAAATCACGCTTTTCCAATAAAATGACCAAAATTGAAAATCGATATTTTTAAGGTTATAAAAATATGATATAAATTTGATAAATCTATTTAAATAATTTAAAAGAGGTTTGAGTAGAAAAATATGAATTTACAAATATAAAACGTTGTTTAAATCAAATAAGCTAATAAAGCACTTTCCGCAGTATTTTTCTACTACCGTTTCCACGACTTTTTAGAAGAAGGTTTAACTTAAAGATTTTTCCTAGGAAAAATTATGAACGTTTTCAAAAGGATATTTAAGTGCTTAAAAGATAATTTGGAATCTTTATAATCAATTCCAAAATAAATGCTAATAACTTAGTATGCGGAAACGACTAGTACATTTGTCCAGCCTGTGAGACCTGGAAAGATAAAACAAGGTGTTTGCCAAAAGTTAGGAATGTAGCAACCAATGTCCTGAACTTACCTGGCCTATATTTTTCCTTCTTAGGCGAGGGGTGGAATAGATCGAAAGGAAAGCCCAAATGCTATAAAAAGATTATATTAATTTTTTCCAAAATAAAAGATACGTGAATGAACTTAGAATTACTCTAAGGTAAAAAATGATTTAACATTTACCCAGAGCAATTAAAATGGAGAGAGACTTATTAAAATTCTAAATAACCATATTCGCATTTTTATTGATAATTGGATATCGAAGTAACCATGATCCGATTTGGGTGATTCCTATCCAAAAACCATTTCGAACCAACAAACGTATTCGAAGTAAACGATCATTCAAAGATAAGAGATTGAGTCGAATATTAATAAGGGACTGCTTGTTGATTGATTGGTAATAAATTCCCGATATAGTTATAGTAGCGGTGGTCTCTTTTTTATAAAAACTCTCAAAAACACAAGGACTATTTGCTGCTAATCCTAAAAGGATGTGGTAGGAAAGTATCTTAGGTTTCTTTGAGTCCTAGAATGAACTTGTATGGACGAGTGTCTGAAATGCATTTCTGATCATAATGATTGATATTTATCAACATATTATCTACTTAGTGGCAGAGAAGGCAACTTCTCTTCGCGTAACACCCTTTCCTAATACATACAAGCTCAGGAGTTATAAATTTGTAGAAATCTGTTGTGTGATTATGGAATGGTAATGTGGCATTCAAAGTGGAAGGAGAAGTGCCATGTAAAAAGGTATTCGCTACCTCAAGCCTCATCAACCAAGAAATGACCAAAACAGAGTTAGATGCAGCAAGGCTATGTGGTTTGCAACCGTTAGGTATGATCATCCCCTTTTAGATATATTCTACCTACTATGATGTTCGGGTTTAAATTAATATGGTTTATATGCTAGAGCATGCTCAATTAAAGGTCGGTAATGACCGAGGGATGACATATTCGGTACTATATAGTTATAGAGGTAGGCTAGTCTTGTGTTGGCAGAGGAATTTTATGATGGTTTCTCGGGACATCCATCTAGAGGTGTACCCATCAGAAGGTGTCCCTTCACCTGGTCATTTGTATGGAAATCCATTCTCCAATAAGAAGCCTTTACGAGTTATATTGTAGAATTCACTTTGTGTCTAATATGTTGGAATTTAATTAATGTAACTATTTCGGCTAAGATCAATAGGTTTATTTGCAAATTCTTTGAAAGAATGTCATTAAAAATAATATCAAACGATTTAATATAAAAGTACTTTATTATCATCAGGGAAGAACCGGTTCGTTTTTATGTGTGGGTGTGGTCTTATGAGATACTCTTTCTTTTCAAAAGGAATTTATTTCCAAGGCTGATATATGACACTATCATTTATTATTTGAGTTTTCTCACACTGGGTTATCAAGCCTGGTCTGGGTAATTTCAATACTCGGGTCAAATCCTAGTACAGGTTTAATTGAAGTGTTTGGAGTTTCCAGAGGAGAGTTGGAGCTATTCATCTATGTATGGACGTATACTGTTATCTGTTGCTATTGTTTGATGTTTGTTAGCATTTGTAAGGATAAATGTTTATAACTGTCCAGACTGAATCTTGATAGACTCTGATATATTTATCTTAAAAAATTTCCGATATAGATATTTGTTCAACAATATATGTTATTCCATTCGAATAAGATTTTTTTTTCTTCCATTTTTCTTTATTACCCTTGATTATCCATTTTTCCATGCAATTTGGATTGGACATGTATAGTTTATTTCGGCTCAAAGGGTACGGAATTGTGGGTCGTCATATTTGGTATCAGAGATTTGGTTAAGAAAACGCTTGAGCCCAATAGGGAAAAGACTCATTAGAGATAGGATTAGTGATATCCTAGAATGACTAACTCAATAGAGATAGGGTAAGTGACACCCTAGAATGAGTTATAAGAGTATTATATATGAGAGCGTATTTGTTAGTGTTATATATAAAATGATTTTGATTTGAAAATTGGTAAATAAAATAAAATTACTTAGGATTATATTTTGAATATAAAGAATATATTTTTGAAAAGTTGTAAATTTAGAAATAAATGGTTGTTAATAAAACAAAGATTTTTACTTAAATATTTATTTGGATAATAAAGAAGCAACTTGAATTGATTAAAAAACAAGTTAGTAAACTAAGTATAAACATCTTGTGATTAGAATTGCACAATTTGACTATAAGATATTCCATACATAATCAATTTGTTAAAAGCTAGAATTTAGAACTTTAATCATATATCCCTAGACATTTGGTTATTAAGAAACAATGATTTATTGATCATCAAAATTGATGGATTTAAAAGCTAAGTACAAATATCTTGTGAAATAAAATTCACAATTTGGCTACAAGATATTTGATGATAACATTGAAGCCAGAAGTTGTAACTAGGGAAAGTAAAAAAGAAAATGCACAAGTAGAAAAATACTTGTCAAAAAGATAGAAAATGATAAGCCTAAATTGATACTTTGGGTAAATATAATATAAAAGGCTAAGTTCTATAATTTATAAACGAGATAAGATAATTTGAAATTTAGACACTTTGATTAGGTTAAAATAAAAGTGAAATTTTAGGAATAAGAGATATAAGAAATATCATCCTAATATAAAATTATGAATTAGTGATACATTTAGAGTAACATTTGTAATTTAAAATGAAGTAAGATTGGAAGCGGATAGGTTAGAAAAAGTTAAAAAAAGGGAAGTTTTGAATAATATGGTTAGTAGGTTGATTGTTGGATGAAAATGTTTAAATAACAAATACCATGTTAATTAAGTTTCGTAATTTGACTATAAGATATTTGATGTATTTAAGGTTAAGAAATTTGATTTAGAAAATGGATAGGTATAAAAGTTAAGTAGATAATCATAAGATTTGTAACAAAAAGTTGTACACTTAGTAAAGTTGTCTTATTAATATATGGATAAGACAAATAATATTAGCTAAATTAAGACCTTAGGTAAATAAAACCAAGGAATAAGTTTTATAACTTATCAATTTGAGTTAATAGTATAATTACACATCTGTTAAACACCCTAACTGAAGTAATAATAGTTTGAAGTTCGGGGATATGTACCTATACTCTTAGGAAGTAATGGTATATTATACAAGTTTAAGTCATATTTGTATGCTTAAGTAATAAAGGATTTAGTAGAAAGTAAATGGTTGTGAAATAAACTCGGATTAATAGAAATTTTTAAGAAAAATATTAGGTAAAAATAAATGTGAATAAATACACAGGTTATACGTAGATTATTTCGGCACATAAATTTTTGATCTAAGATTTGAGTATTGAACTTTGAGGTGTTTACACCAATCCAAGAAAGGATTTATCACCTGATTCTTAACAGCGAAGATTGTTGAGGGTTTGTGATTATGTACACAAATTTTCAATCATAGTTGAGAGCTATGCAAGAAAAGCATGGGTTTGTGATCAGGAAGTCTGATCAGAGTCCGCAATAGAAAATCGGGGGATCGATACTAGTTCGAAAGTAAAGTTGTGGATTCAAATAATAGTACGAATCAAATATCACATATAATATGACATTTTGGGTCCGTCCATATGGCATTTGGGTAGTTATCTTAAATGCATAGTAGGCACTAAGATATAAGGGTTAGGCTTATATTTTGGTATGTATATATATATAAATAGACCTCAAGTGTAGTACATGCTCAGGTCAGGGGATGAGTTATGATTGGGTGTGTTCACTTATGTTGATGTAATATCAGTTTGACTGTTTTTGGATGTATAGGCTATTTTGTAGTTGTATATATATTATCTTAATGTATGGTACGCACTAGGATGGGCATGATATGAGTCTGACTTGATGTATGTATGTATAACCATAAGTACGTGATAAGTACGCAGGTTGGTATGGGAATCTCTATATATATGTCTGGTGTTAACTGTTTCAGTGTCGTTATGGTAGACCTTCTTCATATATATGCATTTTCTTTCTATCATCAATATAAATAAGCCAAAATGTCTGGATACTAGTATGAGATAGATTCCTTTATCTAACTTTCATTTTGAGGACGAAATGCTTTTAAGTAGGGAAGAATGTAACGACCCGTAATTTCGCTACTTGATCGCTATTAATACGAAATGTTTACCCCAACTTCTCAAATCGATCCAGGAAATTCATTTAATATAGTAGGAAATTCATTTAATATAATAGAAAATTCATTTTTAAAATTGGTTTACCGTAATATAAAGCTTAACGTCAAATTTTGACTGTAAAATATGTCAATAAAACACTATTTTCAACCAAACAAGTTGTCGCTACATTATTGCAACATGATATGTTTCCTAACACACATATATACATATGTACTCCTTTACAAATAATAAACACACTACATTTGGCAGATGAGACAAAAGTTTAGATTATGAAAAAATTTAAATAAAATTTACAAAACATGATTTGACTAATTTAAAATTTAAATAAAAATTAATAACAACATTGTTACACGAAGTACTTAACATATCCATCACCATAAATGCAAAAGTCCTTTGTTGCATGGGAAAGCAACAAAAGCGTTTTTATGTAATTTAGAAAGTAAAAAAAAGGCAAAATCATTTTATTAAGGACAAATTCAGATCCTAGCATCATCCCACATTTAATACACTTCTTATCATGCCTTGGAAAGAGTTTAAAATATAGTTTAAAAGTAAAAAAAATAGAGAAGAACATTGTAGTCATTTGGCAAGAAACTACTTGTATAAATAAGCATGCATATCTTCATTTTCTCACCATAAAATCATTCTCCATCCTTTTCATTTCCTCCTCTTCCTTCATTAAACTCTACTCCACCATTCCATCACCTTATCCAAGCTCCTACACACCCAAACCCCCCTTCTACAGCCCATACATGCCTCTACATCCTCTATCACCATGGTCGTTCCCTCCTCCATCCAAATTCGAGCCCAAATATCCACTTACCCACGTCCCTACTCTCGGCCACTACCCACCCGTGCCACACACACCCCCTAACCGAGCCGTATACCCACATACCCCCTTCCACCGGCCTCCAAACACCCCACACCCACCTACCCAAGACCCTTCCCACCTACCCCACACACTCCCCAAGCCGTACCCTCCTCCATATAAAAAAAATAAGAAAAAGAAAAAAAATAGAAAAAGAAATTTTAAGCGACATGTTCGGAACACGATAAAAAGAGAGCACGTTAGTTCGTGAAGCACACTGGTTTTGCACAAAATTGACAGAGTGGAAACAGGTGAGAAATTCTCTTTGCTTTTAAAATATCATATTTTGATTTTGCTATAATAATCATCTTAAGACATATGCAAGTATGCACCCCTTTAAAATATTGTTATGGGTGTTGGTTATGTTTGTGTTATGTTTGAATAGTAGCAATTGTTTATAGTTGTGATAATTTATCATATTATCTTATGTATGGACCATAGTTATGTTGATGATAAATATGTGCATTTGATTATGCTCATTTTGATTAAGTAATCCCCTTTGTTAAATAAGATTAAATTTTGATGGATTGTAATCCCTTTTGTTAAATAAGATCAAATTTTGATGGATGAGATACTTTGGAAAAATTAGTCTCTTTTTAAGTGAAATTAAAATTAAGTTCTTCCACTAAAAAGATGGAGAGAATCTGTTCTTGGTGGTAGGGCATGTGTTAGCCATTATGGAAGAGCTATTGGGAAAGCGATTCTAAGCTAAAGTAAAATTGAATTTGAATTTAAAAGTAAAATTGGATTTGAAATCGAAATTGAACGAGAAGTTAAAAGTAAAATTTATTTTGAAAAATTGAAATTGAAATTGATTTTGAAATTGATTTGAAAATTTAAATTTAAGAGATTAATGATGGATTCGAAATTAAATATGAAATTTAAGTCGAAATTAAATTTGAAATTTAAATTGAAATTGAGTTTAATTTGAAGTTATAATTGAAATTGAATAGAAACTGGATTTGGAAATGTAGTAATAAATAATGTGAATATAATAATATTATAATGTGGAAATAGTGAAAATATACTTTAAATACTTCAAATAGTGAAATAAGTGAAAACTAGGCGCATCGCGCAAAGGTAGCTCGCGATTTCACGTCAAAAAGTTCACACAAGTGTGCATAGTGGAATATAGCTCAAAGTTATTCAAGATAAGAAAACTCTAGATTGTTATATCCATATCTTTTAAATGAAGAATGAAAATTAAGACTTCATTAAGTAGATTTTAAAATATGTCCAAAATAAATTTCTCGAAAAATCATGCTTCTGTAGTAAAATGATCGAAATTGAAAATCGATATTTTTAAGGTTATAAAAATATGAAACAAATTTGATAAATCTATTTAAATATTTTAAATAAGGTTTGAGTCGAAAAATATGAATTTTCAAATATTATAAAGTTGTTTAAATCAAATAAGCTTATAAAGCACTTTCCGCAGCACATTTCTACTACCAATTCCATGACTTTTTAAAAGAAGGTTTAAACTTAAAAAAGTTTCCTAGGATCAATATGAATGTTTTCAAAAGGATAATTAAGTTTTTAAAAATAATTTGGAATCTTTATAATCAATTCCAAAATAAAAGCTAATAGCTGAGTATGCGGAAACAACTAGTACATTTGTCCCGCTTATGAGATCTGAGAAGATAAAAAAAGGAATTTAACTAAGTTTAGGAATGGAGAAACCAGTGCCCTGAACTTACCTAACCTATATTTTCTCTTTTTAGGCGAGGAGTGGAATAGATCGAAGGGAAAGCCCAGATGCTCTAAAAAGATTATATTAAGTTTTTCCAAAATAAAAGATATGTGAATGAACTTAGAATTACTCTACGGTGAAAAAAGGGATTTAATATTTACCCAATGCAATTAAAATGGAAAGAGACTTATTAAAATACTATATACCCATATTCACATTTTTATCGACTGTTGGATATCGAAGGAAAGGGGGTCCGATTTGGGAGATTCCTATCCAAAAACCACTTCGAACCAATATACATATTCGAAGTAAAAGAATAGTTAAAGACAAGAGATTGAGACGAATAATAATAAAGGACTGCTTGTTGATTGATTGGGAATAAATGCCTGATATACTTATAGCAGCGGTGGTCTCTTTGTTACAAAAACTCTCAAAACACAAGGACTATTCGCTACTAATCTTAAAACGATGCGGTAGCAAAGTACCTTCGGTTTCTTCAGTCTCAGAAAGAACTTGTATGGACAAGAGTCTGACAATGCATTTCCCATCTATTGATTGATCTCTATCAACGTATTTTCTGCTTGGTAGCGGAGAAGGCAACTTCTCTTAGCTTGACACCCTTTCCTAAGACGGACGAGCTTAGGAGTTATACGTTTGTACAAATCAGCTGGAGCATACGAATGGAAATGTGGCTATTCAAAGTGGAAGGATCCGAGTAGTTTCAAGTTTAATTGAAGATAGTTGGAGTTTCCAAGAGAGAACTGGAGCTATTCATCTACGTATGGACGTATACTGTAATGACCCGCAAATCCATATCCCTTGAGTAAACACTATTACATATCAATCAACTCAAGACGAATAGAAATACGAACCATTTCGGGTTAAAGAAGAAGAGGTAGAAGAAGAAGATAGAAATCAACATTAGAATCTAACCATCGCAGCGGAATAAAATGTAATAGATAATCACAGATCTTTACACCAAAAACAAATACTCTATCTGTTTATACATACATCATCAGAGTATACATAACACACAACTGGACAGTAATCATAATCTGTCCTCACAATCTGAATACACAACGGAATATGTAACACAAATACGGAAGTACGTATCGCCATCTAACTCGTCCCCTGAGCTCCACAGTATCCTTTCCTGTATTCTATAATACTCGGTCTGACACGAACATTATAATTAAATAACACCCGAGTCAGTCTGGAATACCAACGTGAGAAATCACACTCAAATTGATTATTAAAGTTCCAAAATCCTTTTGAAAACAAAAGCATCTCGTAAGACCACGCCACAAATAAACATGTCGGGTTTTTACCTTACGATAGCTAAAACACATTCTATTAAAATCCTCTGATATTATAATAGGGTCTATTTACAAATACTTATTAAAATAGCTGAAATTGTTACATTTATTAAATTCCAGCTACTAGCCACAAAGTGGGTAATACAAACAAAACCCGTAAAAGGCGCGTAGGGAGAATGGATTTCCAGCTAATGACTAGACACTGGGGTACCACCTGTCACAGTACATGGCCTAGATCACCATACCGTGGATTACTCCTAATCCCCTGCAACACAAGGCCGGGACTACCCTTTACTGGATAATTCTGAGTAAGATCACCCTACGGTTGTGATCAGCAACCGCACCACTAAGTCGAAATAAAAGGGACATCTAGACAGGGATGACCTCACCCTGAAATGGGTGCTACCCACCTAGGCTTGCTGCATAACCCCTGATATTCAGTCATTCCCGGTTGATGAGGCTTGAGGCTAAGTGTTACCTTTTTAGAACATATCCCTTAGAATGCTCATCGCCAACCTGACGATGTTCCGAAAGCATTCATCCATACAAGTCCGTCCTAGGTTCGAACGGAACCGAAGGCACTACTCCTACTACATCCATTTTGGAAATATCCCCAGGATTAGTAGCGACTAGCGCTTCCACTTCACTGCTCCATCTTCGAATCCGAGCTCGTTTTTCCACGAAAACGTACAAACCGGATCGAAGTGGTTTACGATAAATTAATCCCGATCCCGGTCTCTTCAAAACGATCAACGCATTTGGTCAATATTGATAGTCGGTTATTTTACTATCAATTAACATTCACAAACATCCATCAAACAATAAATAATCTCCCAAATTAATTATTAACCTCAAAATATCTTCACAGGATATATTTCTATTTTCAACCCTTTGAAAACAGTTTCAAACCATATTTTTCTCATAAGATAAATTTTCAAATATTTATTTCCACTGAAAACAACCAAGCACAAAACTTTAGCTTTTTAAAATAATTTAAAACTCTTTATTATAAATTATCCTTTAAAACATTTCAATTAAAATTTAATTTAATACTTATTCAAAATATATACTTTAATAATATTCAAAATGAAACTACTTTAATACTTTATTAAAAATATATACTATAGGAATATTTGAAAATGAGGTTACTTTATAAAATATAATACTAGATTTTATCTTTTAAAAACAAAATATCAAGTCACCTTCAAATAATTACTACTATAATAGATTTGAAAAATACTTACTTCAGAATTTAAACATTTAGAAATAATAAATTTTCTAAAACATGCTTTTTTTAAAACGACATTAAAAATTTTAAAAATTTACTTTGAAACGTACTTGGCAATTCAGGGAAATATACTTCTCTTCAAATCCTTTAAAAATAAATCACTGTTCACTTTTAAACAATTTTCCATTCTTTAACAACTTTCCATCGTGGATTTATTTCCCCAAATATCCACTTATATATTACTTTACTTTTATAAACCCAGTTTATAAATTCCAAGTCCCACTTCTCTTTTAAAGTTCCAACTTCAACCACTTAAATTAATTTTCAAATTGATTTCCAATTTACTCCATTTTGAAATAAATTTCTTTACTTACTCAATTCATTTCAAAATCCATTGACTTTATTTTTTTTCTTTCATTTTGATTTTAAATCTTTTAACTGAAACATACCAATTTCAGATTTTCCAAATTTCTTCTTCATTCTTTCAATAATTTAAATCTTAAATTTAAAATAAATGCTTTATTCTTTTAGATAATAACACTGAAGTTTAAATTCATTATCTTCCTGTTTATTCAAAATACCCTTTTCATATACGGAATTTATTATTTAGAATTTTAAAACCACTATTATTCTTATCCAGTTCATTCTTAAATTTATTCGAATTTTCAACGATTATTTTACTTAAAAATTCACTCTTTTATTTTTTTTCAAAAATCAAATTCCATATATTTTAATAACCCAGTGTACCGAAATATATTCAAGCAAACTATAGCATTTAATATTCCGATTATCAATATAATTCATCATAGAATATCAAATAATCATAACAAAGAATATTAAATAATCTAAATAAATGTTGAGGAATCCAGTCGGATCCCTCCAACTTGTTTCCCTGCATCCACAGATGTTAGCACAATATAAAATACCAATTCCACTTCGAGGTGGAATATCATGGGATTTAAATATAATATCATCTGCTATTATGCGGCGCATAGGGTCTCATCTGCTATAAAATGCGGGAAATCAATCATTCCAAGATATATTATATACTACTAGATATAATATTGCACATCAAAACAATTCAATCATTCAATCAATTATTTAAATTTAACTATTTAAATCTAAACAACCCAGTTGAGTGAGATTAACTCACCTTTGATTTTTTGTTTTGCCATCCATCCAACCCGACTTGATTTTTCATGACTTCAGACCTTGTATAACAATTATATAATTTATTAACACTTGGACTAATCCAAAAATTAATTAACATTTTCTTATCTATTTGAACTTATATTTTAATTTAAAAATTTTAAAATAATAATTTCCCATAACAAATCATCTTAGTAGCCCACTAATTAAATAAGTTAATTAAAATAGTTTAATCATCAAAACCACTTCTTTTAAAATAAATTAGTAGGATAAAAATAATTATATATGTATATTTATTTTTACTTTCTTCTTTGAAACCATTTATACCCAAAATGACATATATATATATATATATATATATATATATATATATATATATATAATTTTAAACCCCGCCATATTTTAAAATCCCTATTATTTTAAAATCTTATCTATACGAAAGAATATAGATATATATATCTTTAAAACTTTATTTATACCTTTTTTTTCCATTTCCAATAAACATAAAAGTAATTTTTTTTACTGTAAATATTTTCTGAATAAAATTACACACATAGGAATCAAGAAGATACAATGATACCTCACTCGCTCAAAAATTCCGGGTCGTCACATCCCCCCCCCCCAAAAGAATTTCGTCCCAGAAATTACTAGTTAGAAAGAATGGTCCAATGCCCGTTTATTATTTTTCCCTAAAACCATTCAGTTTCAAACAATTCCCGAAACATTCTTTTTATTAAGGCACATTATCATTCTTACTAACTTCACAAACTTTCCCATAGTTTCCAACAACATTATTTACTTTATTTATTCAAAATTAAATTTAAATCCAGATTTAAATTATCAAAACTTTATCAAAAAATTTCTAACTCTCTGAATTTCCGAAAATTTTCACCAGCGTATCCTTTGCGCAGCTAGCTCGGTACAACTACAAAATGCCTTTACGGGCATCCAAATTCCAAAAGAAAACAAAAAGGCCAAGTGACTAAATCGAAAATCCAATCAAATTTCATACAGAAATTTAAACACATACCTTTTGTCGAGCAATTCAAATTTATCTTCTGAAATCAAAACCAATTTTCCTTTCCCTTTATAATACCTTCATATCCTACTTAAAAATAATATCCAATCATAGCTTTTAAAATCATTTTATACATTTCCTTACAGAAGTTTTCGTATCTACTTCTATTCAAATTAGTCTTCCCATTTCCATATGAATTCAATTTATATTCAACTCTGAATATTGAATTTTATCTTCCATTTATAACTGATTCATTATTATTACTTTAAATTAGTTTCATTCACTAATTTATTTTAATTTCCAATTTGAAATCATTTTATCGCTAACAAATTTTCCCAAAATTATTTTCTAACTCCCAAATTTTTTGAAATTTTTTGGCAGAGTTTCCTTTGTACGGAGGAGCTTTTGCAATTTGATAAAAGATATAAATATATATACATCGACCCACCCGGTCGGAAAAACAAAAACAATTCATATTTCCTATTTTTATTACGTAGGCGTACCTTTATTTAGCATTTTAAATCAAGCGGCTTATTTATTTAGCAGTTAGCATGCCCAAAATCCAGCTAAACGACTTCCTTGTACCTATACTTACTCAATTCAAACACGTATGTGCCATATATATGAAGTTTAACAACTTTTCACTTATTTGAAATAGTTAAACACATGAAGTCTAAAAACAATACACACTAAACACTTCCAGCAAGCAATTTATATAGTTTTAACACTTATTCAACTGTTTTCAATTAATTCATATACCATTTTCATTCAATTTGAATGGTTTACAACCCACTTGCTTGCATTCAATTCATTTTTAATTTTAAACAAACCCGTATTATTCCAGTTGATTTAAAAATCAATTCTATCCACCTTTGTTAATACATTTACTTTCGTTTACGATAAAATGACTAATTTTCTGTGCAAATTTGATGTTATTCATGCAAAAAATAATTACTTAAGCTTATAACCATTTTAAATTGATTCCAACTCAATTTATTATTTAATTCCTTCTATTTTAATTCATTCACAACCATTTTATTTAGCTCGACACATACTATTTCAATTTTATCCCTTTTCAATTTTATTCACAATCCATTCATTTATGTTTCATTCCATATTTGCCTTCATTTCATTTGAGACCATTTTTTTAAGCTTGAACCATTCCATGCTCATATATCGATAACCATTCCCCAATTTAAATTTACCCCAAGCTTTTATTTAATGTAGTTTTACCCTTACTCGAAGCCAAGCTTCCACTAATTTTAAACTTAAATGGATTTATTTCAAATTATTCAAATTTCATACTTAAGCTCATTTCATTTTACAAATAAATTTTTCTTTTCAATTTAACTTGATTCTATTTCAATCAAATCTCATTTCAATCTACAAATTTATTTGATTAGTTATTATAAATTATAAATTTTCAGATTCAATTCATTCAATTGATTACAAGGCCATTTTCAATTTTATTCCCACTCGTCTGGGTTATATTTGCAACTAAAACCGTCCCTACTTTAATCTATTTACTTCACTAACGATTCAAGTCGAATTTGATTTATAACTCGAATTTTATATCCAAATTTCATTATTAACTCACAATTCAGCTTCTATTTAACAACATTAGGTTTCATTTACATATCTCATTAACTAATTTATTATCTAATTATTTCTCTCCTATTTATAATTCAATACTTGATTTTTAATCTCAAAAATCACTTCATTTAATTTTCTTAAGTTCAATTTATTTTATAACTCAAGTTTGGATTTTTGTTTTATTTTCCAAAACATCAAACAATATTTATTTGGGTTTTCTATTCCATTTTTCAATTTTATAAGTCACAACTTATTATTTTACACATTTCCATTCATTCTAGGCTTGAATATATTCATCTTTATTTTTAACTCAAGATTTTTCGCTTATTTATAACCCAAGCATATTTTTATTCCATGGATTTTTAATTATTTTATAAGTTATTCTAATTCATTTGTTCCAATACAATTCTTATCCAACTTATTTCTTATCCGACTTACTTCCATCTATTAAAGTAAGGATCTGATTCCATTCAATACCACCTATAACTCAACTGAATTTTATTCCAATTCAATTCTATTTTAACTCGGATTTATTTAATTCAATTCGATTTAATTTTATTCCTCAATCCAAGTTAATTTATTTTTAACTTTTCATTTTAAATTTTAATTCCAACATTCACAGCTCATATTTCTCTTCCTTATTTAAAAATCATCTCAACTTTACAAGTTTATAACTTACCTCATCAGGATTTTCGATTCAAATAAGGATTCAGGATTTCAAACACCTGACTTTTGGTTTTCAAATCATTTTGAAATCACCATTATCTCAAAATCACTCTTCTCAAAATTTTAAACCAATCCTGTATCTTATGCCCGACAAATTTCCTTTGAAATTTGAAAAATAAACTAGTTCTTCTGAACAAGTCAATTTGGCAGAATCCGTCACTTAGAAACTCGAAAATGAACATCGATGATGCTGCAATCATCACCGAAGTTATTTTCCAACGACTGAAGTGAGTTCAATGCTATGTTCCTTCCCAAAATTTATTTGAACCAGTTTCCTTCCATAAATACCTTCAAAATAATAATGCTATTATTTATCTTCAAAACACTTCGAAAAACACTTCCAAAATCTCCGGGATTTTTTTAAATTTTCAAATTCTGGCTTAAATCAAATTTTAGCTATAATCCATTTGTATAGTTTATGCTTATACAAATTCCCATTTGATCATATTTCAATTTATAAGTCACGTTTATAATTCACATTTATAGATTCCATTTTATAAATGAATTTATTTCCTTAACCTTTGGTTATATTTTCAGTTTCTAGTTAAATTTTCACACAATAATGATAATAATTTAATATTATCATTCCTAACATCCAAGCAACCATATATTAGCTAAAATAGTTTACAGAAACTTTTATTTATATCAAAATATATTTTGGGTAAAATTATTTCATTTACCCACCTTTAAAACAATACTGTATTAATTTATCGTGTTAGGTGTTTATAAACTCTTCTCGAATAGCGGCCAACTTACCCGATCAGAATTCATATTCCACTTAACCAATAAGCCAACACAATATTAAAACAATTTATATTCACTAACAAATACGCGCTCATATCTATTAATATTCTCAAACTCATTCTAGAGTACTACGGACTCTATTTTCAATGAGTAATCCCCACCAGAGACAAGGTTATCACCAACCTAAGCTCTGCTACCAACTGTAATGACCTACAAATCCATACCCCTTGAGTCAACACTATTCTACATCAATCAAATCAACATGAACGGAAATACGAACCATTTCGGGTTAAAGAAGAAGAGATAGAAGAAGAAGATCGAAATCAACATAAGAATCTAACCATCGCAGCGGAATAAAATATAATAGATAATCACAGATCTTTACACCAAAAACAAATACTATATCTGCTTATACATACATCATCAGAGTATACATAACACACAACTGGACAGTAATCATAATCTATCCTCACAATCTAAATACACAGCGGAATATGTAACACAAATACGAAAGTACGTATCGCCATCCAGCTTGTCTCCTGAGCTCCACAGTATCCTTTTATGTATTCTATAATACTCGGTCTAACCCGAGCATTATAGTTTAATACCACCCGAGTCAGTCTGGAATACCAGCGTTAGAAATCACACTCAAATTGATTATTAAAGTTTCAAAATCCTTTTGAAAACAAAAGCATCTCGTAAGACCACGCCACAAATAAATATGTCGGGTTTTTACCTTATGATAGCTAAAACAATTTTTATTAAAATCCTCTGATATTATAATAGGGTCTATTAATAAATACTTATTAAAATAGCCGAAATTGTTACATCTATTAAATTCCAGCTACGATCCACAAAGTGGGTAATACAAACAAAACTCGTAAAAGGAGAGTAGGGAGAATGGATTTCTAACTAATGATTAGGAACTAGGGTACCACCTGTCACAGTACGTGGCCTAGATCACTGTACCGAGGATTACTCCGAATCCCATGCAACACAAGGCCGGGACTACCCCTTACTGGATAATCGCGAGTAAGATCACCCCATGGTTGTGATCAGCAACCACACCACTAAGCCGAAATAAAAGGGACATCTAGACAGGGATGACCTCACCCTGAAATGGGTGCTACCCACCTAGCCTTGCTGCATAACCCCTTATTTTCAATTATTCTCAGTTGATGTGGCTTGAGGCTAAGCGTTACCCATTTAGAACATATCCCTAGGAATGCTCATCGCCCACCTGACGATGTTCCGAAAGCATTCATCCATACAAGTCTGTCTCGGGTTCGAACGGAACCGAAGGCACTACTCCTACTACATCCATTTTGAAAATATCATCAGGATTAGTAGCGACTAGCCCTTGCACTTCACTGCTCCATCTTCGACTCCGAACTCGTTTTTCCACGAAAACGTACAAACCGGATCGAAGTGGTTTTTGAGAAATTAATCCCGATCCCGATCTCTTCGAAACGATCAGCACATTTGGTCAATATAGTCGGTTATTTAACTATCAATTAACATTCACAACATCCATCAAACAATAAATAATCTCCCAAATTATTTATTAACCTCAAAATATCTTCATAAGGTATATTTCTATTTTCAACCCTTTAAAAACAGTTTCGAACCATACTTTTCTCATAAGATAAATTTCCAAATATTTATTTCCACTGAAAACAACCAAGCACAAAACTTTAGATTTTTAAAAATAATTTAAAACTCCTTATTATAAATTATCATTTAAAACATTTAAATTAAAAATTAATTTATTACTTATTCAAAATATATACTTTAATAATATTCAAAATGAAATTACTTTAATACTTTATTAAAAATATATACTATAGGAATATTTGAAAATGAGGTTTATATATATATATAATATATATACTTTTTGTAACGACCCGCCGTTATGACCGCTCCCAGTCGGTAATTAAACCAACTTGAAACGTTCAAAATGACGGATTGTTATTCATTTTATAGAGTTTAAACAGAATCAGCCACAGAAACACAGAATAATTATATTTCACATAATGAATTTTTTGTACATATATCAGAGTTTATACAATGCATTACTTTATACAGCGGAATATTTCATTAAGTACAAAAAATATAACAATGAACTAAAGTGAGCTTTATCCCTCTCTCTCTAACTTCGCTGCCCGAAAATCTTCAAGCTGTAAAATACTCGGTCTGACCCGTGTATTATTTTCTTTTGAATGTAATACTCGGGTCAGACCGAGTATTTTACAGCTTGAAGATTTTCGGGCAGCGAAGTTAGAGAGAAGGGGATAAAGCTCACTTTAGTTCATTGTTATATTTTTTGTACTTAATGAAATATTCCGCTGTATAAATTAATGCATTGTATAAACTCTGATATATGTACAAAAAATTCGTTATTGAAATATAATTATTCTGTGTTTCTGTGGCTGATTCTGTTTAAACTCTATAAACTGAATAACAATCCATCATTTTGAACGTTTCAAGTTGGTTTAATTACCGACTGGGGCGGTCAGAACGGCGGGTCGTTACAAAAAGTAAGGACCCGATTCTTCGACTTTCGAAAATCGACATCAATACGCCCACTGTATCAACTGCCGAGCAATCGAATGCCGGAAAACCGAACACTTAGGGTTTAAGAAGAAGAAAGAGGTAGAAGAAGAGAGAAAAAGGTAGAACAGAATAGAAAGTAACACACAATATCAGAATCTAACCATCGCAGTGGAACAACATATAATAGATAAATGAATATTCATTAAAACAAAAGAACGGTATATTTTATACTTTTCATCACATTACATTCATTATCAGAGTTTTCAACATCAACAGCGGAAAAGAAATACTATATACTAATAATATGCTACGCCATCCAGCTCACCTCCAGAATTCTATAGCAACACCTGAATCCAGAATGACCTGATAAAC
Organism: Allium cepa; assembly: GCA_030765085.1. NCBI lineage: Eukaryota > Viridiplantae > Streptophyta > Magnoliopsida > Asparagales > Amaryllidaceae > Allium > Allium cepa. The sequence goes on from CM060932.1 coordinate 382,492,730, forward strand.
CTTAACTCTTGACTGCCCGTGTGGAAATTGGTGGGCACCCAGAGTTTAGAAGGGAAACAATAAACTCCAGGTCAGTCATGTGACTGGTGTGAGAACTTAAAACAGTTATTTATCTTTAAAACAAGAATATAATAATTTTAAAATAGATTCGCAATGCTTTTAAAAAATGAGACTACCATAAGGCCTCCCGCACACACACACAATGCAAACGCAGAAACGGAGGAGATTTCTCCTTATGATAGTCAAAGATGCTTGATACGCATTAAAAAGAATCATTTGATATTATTACTAGTGCATAGTGTAGAAAATAAATTTCGAAAATAGAATATATATTTTAGCCAACATACGACCATTATCGTATGCCTATTATAGCTACCATGTTCAATAGCAGGTTACCGCCACATTCCATGGCAGGTTCTACAACTAAAACCGTACAAGTCTCGTATTGTTTCTTTGGATTTCCAACAAATGGTCAGGCCAAGGAACTTCCCCTTGCCACATGGAAACGCCTTTGGAATGACGTCCCGAGAACCAAACTGGATCTCTGCCAACACAAGTCCGGGTTACCCCTAACTGGGTAACTACTGACACGAATATGTCATCCCCCGATCGTAACCGATCTATCAGAGGATCCTCGATTTCCAACAACCACAAAGTAATAAATTTGCAGCAACAACATAGATTAAATATCTGGGCTCCATACCATGATACCACCTCTATCCAGAAGGAATGACATACACTAAAGGGGCGCTACCCCCTAATAACCTTGCTGCATCCTTCCTGTTTTGACCATTTCCGGGGTGTGAGGTCCGACGAAGTCTCGTCCACAAAGCCACGCTTTATACAAAAGTTGTGCTTTGGGTCAACAAATGATCATAGAAATGATCACCAAGATAAATGATCAAACAAATGATCCTATCACAAATGATCAAACAATGATCATTTCACAACAACACTCAGCATGCCACACTACCAAATTGGGACTATATCACTAATAACCTTCAACTATATAACCTCTGAGCTCGTATGTCTCAGACAAGGGTGTTAAGCTAAGAGAATAAATTCTCCGCCACCAACATAAATATATTTGAAAGAAATCAGATTTATATCTCAATTTGTAATGTCAGACATACAATCCATACAAGTCTGTTCCGGGCTCGAACAGAACCGAAGGCACTTACAGAGAAGTCCTTGCATTCCGGATATTCACTAATCACGACCGGACTTCCCGTCACTAAGGGTGATAAAACCTCTATATCGGAGATCAGCCGATGTAGAGTAACTCGACGGTAATCCTTCCGTTTTCACAAATACCCGGTCTTCAACACCGGTCATCAAATGCAATCCATAACGACGTATCACATATTCGGAATGGGTTATACGACCCCAAGGTCCTTTCCCAGATAACCCGAATAGCGAGCGCTTATTTAAAAATAAGTGTGGCATTCAAATTCAAACAATCACAACAAATACCTATTTAAAGGTAAATATTGATAGTCGGTTATTTAACTATCAATAGGCATGTTCAACATCACCAGATTCCAAATAATTTCCTAAATTATTTACTTTCCAAAATATCTTCACTAGATATAAAATTTCCCACACTTCAACATTTGAAAACTAATTTTCAAATCACTTTTCACCTTTACCACTTTTGAAAACAAATTTCAAACATTTTCCTTACGCGAAATACTTTCATTTCAACATGGTTCATTTAAACCAATTAAATAAATCCTTAACGATTTACTTTATATTTACGTTCCAAATCCGTAAATTAATTCCCACACTTCAAAAATAAATCAACGTTTATTTTCAAACAAATTCCCCTTTTCATTTATAAATTCCATAGTGAATTTACATTCCAAAATATTTATGAATATACGATTTCAATTATTCATTTTCAATTTATCTTCAAAAAGATAAATTCTCAAAATATTTCATTTCACATTGGAAAAACATTTCCATGCTTATTTATTAATAAGTAATTCACAAATCCATTTATTTTCAATACTTAAAAAATATTCCATATACTTAATATCGAAATTAAGTATATACTTCATTCTTTAAGGAAAACATTCACTTAACACATTTATTTGGGCTAAAACGAATGTTGCGTAAAACATCGTTACGACGACCCAAAATCACTAGTATAGGGATTCGAATTAGATAGATATATAAATCCCAATACTATATAAAACATTTCCTTTCGGAAATCATTTACTATAACAACAGTGTTATAGTCCACCATTTCCTTCTTTCTCGAAAACGTCTATTTCAACAATAAATATTGAAATCTATGGTTTCGATTCATAATATATTTTAAACATCTTTAAAATAATTAACTTCATTTTATAATATTCATTTTTCTAAACATGACCATTTTATTCAATAATGTATTCACTGTCCAAAATCGTGAATATATTTCCTTTAATAAACTTCAATATTCAATTTATCAAATTCAATTGATTTCGAATTTATAAACAATGTTTATAAATTCCATTTCTATTTATAAGCTTCGATTTATAAATCTCCTTTATTAATCCAATTTATATTTCGTTTATATGCCGAATCTAACTTATAAGTAAATTACTTATAATCCATTTATTCACAAATCCATTCTTTATATCGTCGTTTGTTTATAAATCTAAAATTCTTATTTACTTATAAAACTAAGTACAACTTTATTTTAACACTTATAAAAGCTCTTTTTATAATTCCAATATCATTAACTTATTAAATATAAATTTTATAAATCTTTTATATAACTTGTTTATAATAATTCAAAAATCCCAATTTAACTAAATTTATTCTTTTAATAATTTAAAAATCATTATTCAAAGCTTATATACTTCAAAATCATACTTAAGCATTATTTTCCAAAAATAATATCTTTTATAACAATAAAAATTATAACGTTTATTTATTTAAAATAAATCAATTCAATAATTTAATAAAAACGTATACTTTCAAAAATTACTTTAAAATCCTTTTGTATTGGGAATCATTATCTTAATATTTTTAAAACTTTAAAAATAGGTCCAGTGATGCAACACACCAAACAATCAATCTCGGCATCCAAACATCATATATCATCATATGATAAACAACAAATATCACAATATTTGTAAATAAATAAATAAGGTTGAGGAATCCAGTTGGATCCCTCCAACCTGTTTCCCTGCATACACAGACATTAGCACAATACCAATTCCGCTTCGAGACGGAATATCGCGGTATATGGGATTTTATAAAATATTATCCGCTTAATAGGCGGCGCAATAGGGTCTCATCCGCTATATAATGCGGGAAATCAATCAACTGCAATATATACATATGCCAATATATATATATATATATATATATATATATATTGCTATAACCAATATAATACCAATTCCACTTCGAGGTGGAATATCGCGGTATATGGGTTTAATAAATAACCTCCGCTTACTAACGGCGTATAGGGTCTATTTCAATCCAATATATATATATATATATATATATATGTATATGTATATGTATATGTATGTATATATATGTATATATATATATATGTATGTATATATATATATGTATGTATATATATGTATATATATATATGTATATATATATATATGTATATATATATATAACAATCATCATTCAAGCATTAAATCAACACAATCAAACAATTTTAAATCTAACTATTTAAAATTGAAATAAAACCCTTTTGAGTGAGAAGTTCTCACCTTTGATTTTAGATTTGCAGTCCATTTCCATTCCAGACTTGTTTTCTCGATTTACAGAACTTGTATAAACATTGTATACATTTTATTAATATTCAATATAAATCGAACAATTCAATTTACCATTTTAAAATTTTAAATTCACCTAAAACTTAGTTCAATTTAAATGATCTAAATTTTAAACCAAATATCAACTTTTTATACTTTTTCCCTTTTCTATATAATTCATTTGGCTAACAAATTTGATTTTTATTAATATTTGAATCAATCTTGAAGAATCCATTACCATTTGATCCTTTTAATTTTAAACCAATTCCTTTTAATTTTAAACAAATTACTCTTAACAAATTTATCTAATTAAAATTTAATTTCAACTAAATTTACTTAAATAAATTTTTCTTCCCTTTCAAACTAATGACTTAATAAATTATATTTTTTTTATATATCTTAATATATAATTGTCGTTTATCTATACGCATTTAAATCACATGGGTATGGGTGTATATTTTCTTTTGCAATTAACAAAACTACAGTTTTCTTACTGTAAAACTATTTCTAAAAAAAACTTATTTTAAAATTTCTTTATGTATAGCTATAACATCTGCATATTCAATTAAATCAAAACAAAAACGAATTTTATAACTCACTGTTCGTACCTAGTCGACCCCACTGTCCCTCACAGCTACGCCATCGACGAACATCATCGCCAGAGCTCAATTGCCGCGACCTCGACATCACGCTCGAGCGCGAAAACAACTCTCCTCCTTGAATGTCATCGCCGCCGAAATTGAACGTCGCCCACCTAATCTCGCGAAGCCCTAGACTTCGATGAACTCGCGTACGCGATGCCCCATAGTCGCCGTTGCCGCTGCCAATCGTGAGCTCCATAATCGCGAGCGCCGCCTGCTGCTCCACTGCTTTGACCACCGCGACTTAACAGCGCTGCCGCCGCCGCTCCTTCGAATCACGCATCACCCTACCATCGCGAACGCCTCCAGCTATTCCGAGCTTATCCGCCGTCATCGCCCCATGCGCAAGCCCACCTCGATCGAACTCGCGATTTCTTTTTTTTTTTCCTCTTCGTGTCTGAATTGATTTGAATTGGAAATGAGGATAGGCTTTGAATCAAAGGGAAGCTTGATTAAGTCGTCTGCCATTTTCTCGATTTTTAAACGAAAATAATTTTCGTTTGGTAATGAATTCAATCTCGTGAAGTTATAGAAAAGGAGGAGACAACATTACGTGACTTTACAGAGAACGTGTTTGCACGTTTTAGCCATGATTTTAGGCGTGATTCAAGGGATGCTGTCATTTGTTTTAAATTTAAATTTAAATTTAAATTCAATTTGTTTCGATAGAACTTTCAACGCGTTTATGTGTCGTATTCCCACACGGCAATTCCGGAAAATACAAAATTTGAAATCCAATAATAATTCGATATTACGAACCCAATGGAACTGGTTTCGTCAAATTCCGAGACTGTGCCTCGGAACGCTATTTTTAAATATCGATTCAAACGATATATTTTTAAAACTGAACAATTCACTTCCAAATTAAATTCTGAAGCTCCTATTATCTTCAGTATTATCAATATGGATTTTACAAGCTTTTGAAATATTTTTAATCAGCTTAAAATTGAATATTCAAATTTTTATTCAACTTTCAATAGATTAAATTCAAAAATTTAATCGCTAATTTCATAGTGGAATTGGGAATTCAAGCTAAACAGTTATTCAAATATTTAAAATTAATTAAATATTTTCAATTTAAATTGTTCAAAATTCTGGGTCGTTACAATCTTCCCCCCCTTAAAGAATTTCGTCCCGAAATTACAAGTTAGGAAGAAATGGTCCTTAACTCGTCTACTATTTTTCACAATCCAAATAGTTTTATCAACCTACTAACCTAAATCTTTTTATTAAAGATTCGTTATCATTTCAACTAGCTTTCCAACTTCGCTTAAAAGTTTCAACCAATATTGTTTACTTCAAATTCAAATTTAAATTTAAATTCAAATTTTAAACTTTCAAAATTTTCCCAAAATTTTTCTAACTCCCTAAATTTTTGAAAAATTTCACCAGCGTCTCCTTTGCGCGGCTAGCTCGGTACGACTACAAAATGGCACCACGGCCCCTCAGAATCAAAAAGAAAAGAGAAAGCCAAGTGGCTAGGGAAGAAAATCATCAAATTTCATACTGAAATTGAAATACGTACCTTTTTGTCGAGCAATTCAATTTTATCTTTGAAATCAAAATCCCAATTCCTTTATACACCTGTATATCCTACTAACAGTAGTATCCATAATATCCAATAACAATATTCAAACCATTTTGCTCATTTCATTACAAAATTTTCAATATATGCTTCTTATATCATTCTTAGTTTACAATTGAAGTTATATATTCATTTTCATTAAATTTTGCATTCCAAATTTCATTTGAATTCAATTCACAATTTCAACTCTATTTGGATTCAATTTACCTTCTGAATATTGAATTTTTATCAACTATCTTTTATTCATAACTGCACAATTTTTAATTGGTTCCAATCACTAATTTCATCTTGCACAATTCAAATTGGTTGTCAATATTCAGTTTTCAATTTCAGTTTATAACCACGTATATTTAAACTGGATTTCAAATTCCATATGCATTCAATTTACTTCATTTACTTGCAATTGTAAATTCATTCATTCATTCTCAATTTATTTCCATAATTCAATACTCAATTCCAATTCATTTCGATTACTCCAAATTTATTTTCAACTTAATAATATTCCATACATATTTTTATATAGCATTCCAGAGTATTTTCAATCTTTCAAAAACCATAATTGAAAACAATTCAAATTATCCTTTGAATTTCAAAACCAAACCCCAAATTTTCCATACATCTTCCTTTTAAAACAATTTGGCAGCAATTCCTCTTTTGGAAACCCGAAAATGAACACCAATGATGCCGCGGTCATCATCGGAATTATTTTCCAGCGACCGAAAAGAGTTTAGAGCTTTTATCCCTTCAAAATACTTTCCAAAACCTTTTGAATTCATTTTCCAAATCAAAAAGGAATTTAAACTTTCCAAATCTCCAAAATTCCAAATTCTTTTCAAAACATTCTCTGGAGTTCCATTTCAAATTACAATTCACATTTATAATTTTCATTCTTAAACTTCATTTGTATATGGATTTTATTTTCTTATCTTTGAAGTTATGATTTCAATTCTATTTCAATGGTAATAGTTCAATATTATTACTACCTAACAACCATGCATCCATATACTATAATAACCTACAGAAAATCATTTCTTTTATACACAAAAAATGGTTTTGGGCAAAATTATTTCATTTACCCTATTTTAAAAACAATACTGTGTCAGTTCATCTTGTTTAAGAGTTTAGAAACTCCTATCAACACAGTTAGCTAGACTGCACCGAACAGAATCCCTAAACAATCAACCGATAAGTCAACACAATATAAAACAATTTATATTCACTAACAAATACGCGCTCATATCTATTATTAGACTCAAACTCATTCTAGAGTACTGCTGACTCTATCTCTAATGAGTAACACCCAACAGACCAAGGTTGTCGCTTAACCATATGCTCTGATACCACTTTGTAAGGACCCGATTCTTTGACTTTCGAAAATCGACATCAATACGTCCACTGTATCAACTGCCGAGCAATCGAATGCCGAAAAACCGAACACTTAGGGTTTAAGAAGAAGAAAGAGGTAGAAGAAGAGAGAAAAAGGTAGAATAGAACAGAAAGTAACACATAATATCAGAATCTAACCATCGCAGCGGAACGACATATAATAGATAAATGAATATTCATTAAAACAAAAGAACGGTATATTTTATAGTTTTCATCACATTACATTCATTATCAGAGTTTTCAACATCAACACCAGAAAATAAATACTATATACTAATAATATGCTACGCCATCCAGCTCACCTCTAGAATTCTATAGCAACTCCTGAATCCAGAATGACCTGATAAACTTAACTCTTGACTGCCCGTGTGGAAATTGGTGGGCACCCAGAGTTTAGGAAGGGAAACAATAAACTCCAGGTCAGTCATGTGACTGGTGTGAGAACTTAAAACAGATATTTATCTTTAAAACAAGAATAGAATAATTTTAAAATAGATTCGCAATGCTTTTAAAAAATGAGACTACCATAAGGCCTCCTGCACACACACAATGCAAACGCAGAATCAGAGGAGATTTCTCCTTATGATAGTCAAAGATGCTTGATACGCATTAAAAAGAATCATTTGATATTATTACTAGTGCATAGTGTAGAAAATAAATTTCGAAAATAGAATATAAATCTTAGCCAACATACGACCATTATCGTATGCCTACTATAGCTACCATGTTTAATAGCAGGTTACCGCCACATTCCATGGCAGGTTCTACAACTAAAACCGTACAAGTCTCATATTGTTTCTTTGGATTTTCAACAAATGGTTAGGCCAAGGAACTTCCCATTGCCACATGGAAACGCCTCTGGAATGACGTCCCGAGAACCAAACTGGATCTCTGCCAACACAAGGTCGGGTTACCCCTAACTGGGTAACTACCGACACGAATATGTCATCCCCCGATTGTAACCGATCTATCCGAGGATCCTCGATTTCCAACAACCACAAAGTAATAAATTTGCAGCAACAACATAGGTTAAATATCTGGGCTTCATACCATGATACCACCTCTATCCAGAAGGAATGACATACACTAAAGGGGAGCTACCCCCTAATAACCTTGCTGCATCCTTCCTGTTTTGACCATTTCCGGGGTGTGAGGTCCGACGAAGTCTCGTCCACAAAGCCACGCTTTATACAAAAGCTGTGCTTTGGGTCAACAAATGATCATAGAAATGATCACCAAGATAAATGATCAAACAAATGATCCTATCACAAATGATCAAACAATGATCATTTCACAGCAACACTCAGCATGCCACACTACCAAATTGGGAGTATATCACTAATAACCTTCAACTATATAACCTCTGAGCTCGTATGTCTCAGATAAGGGTGTTAAGCTAAGAGAATAAATTCTCCGCCACCAACAGAAATATATTTGAAAGAAATCAGCTTTATATCTCAATTTGTAATGTCAGACATACAATCCATACAAGTCTGCTCCGGGCTCGAACAGAACCGAAGGCACTTACAAAGAAGTCCTTGCATTCCGGATATTCACTAATCACGACCGGACTTCCCATCACTAAGGGTGATAAAACCTCTATATCGGAGATCAACCGATGTAGAGTAACTCGATGGTAATCCTTCCGTTTTCACAAATACCCGGTCTTCAACATCGGTCATCAAATGCAATCCATAACGACGTATCACATATTCGGAATGGGTTATACGACCCCAAGGTCCTTTCCCGGATAACCCGAATAGCGAGCGCTTATTTAAAAATAAGAGTGACATTCAAATTCAAACAATCACAACAAATACCTATTTAAAGGTAAATATTGATAGTCGGTTATTTAACTATCAATAAGCATGTTCAACATCACCAGATTCCAAATAATTTCCCAAATTATTTACTTTCCAAAATATCTTTACTAGATATAAAATTTCCCACACTTCAACATTTGAAAACTAATTTTCAAATCACTTTTCACCTTTACCACTTTTGAAAACAAATTTCAAACATTTTCCTTACGCGAAATACTTTCATTTCAACATGGTTCATTTAAACCAATTAAATAAATCCTTAACGATTTACTTTATATTTACGTTCCAAATCCGTAAATTAATTCCCACACTTCAAAAATAAATCAACGTTTATTTTTAAACAAATTCCCCTTTTCATTTATAAATTCCATAGTGAATTTACATTCCAAAATATTTATGATTATACGATTTCAATTATTCATTTTCAATTTATCTTCAAAAAGATAAATTCTCAAAACATTTCATTTCACATTGGAAAAACATTTCCATGCTTATTTATTAATAAGTAATTCACAAATCCATTTATTTTCAATACTTAAAAAATATTCCATATACTTAATATCGAAATTAAGTATATACTTCATTCTTTAAGGAAAACATTCACTTAACACATTTATTTGGGCTAAAACGAATGTTGTGTAAAACATCGTTACGACGACCCAAAATCACTAGTATAGGGACTCGAAATTTAGATAGATATATAAATCCCAATACTATATAAAACATTTCCTTTCGGAAATCATTTACTATAACAACAGTGTTATAGTCCACCATTTCCTTCTTTCTCGAAAACGTCTATTTCAACAATAAATGTTGAAATCTATGGTTTCGATTCATAATACATTTTAAACATCTTTAAAATAATTAACTTCATTTTATAATATTCATTTTTCCAAACATGACCATTTTATTCAATAATGTATTCACTGTCCAAAATCGTGAATATATTTCCTTTAATAAACTTCAATATTCAATTTATCAAATTCAATTGATTTCGAATTTATAAACAATGTTTATAAATTCCATTTCTAATTATAAGCTTCGATTTATAAATCTCCTTTATTAATCCAATTTATATTTCGTTTATATGCCGAATCTAACTTATAAGTAAATTACTTATAATCCATTTATTCACAAATCCATTCTTTTATATCATCGTTTGTATATAAATCTAAAATTCTATTTACTTATAAAACTAAGTACAACTCTATTTTAACACTTATAAAAGCTCGTTTTATAATTCCAATATCTTTAACTTATTAAATATAAATTTTATAAATCTTTTACATAAATTGTTTATAATAATTCAAAAATCCCAATTTAACTAAATTTATTCTTTTAATAATTTAAAAATCGTTATTCAAAGCTTATATACTTCAAAATCATACTTAAGCATTATTTTCCAAAAATAATAACTTTTATAACAATAAAAATTATAACGTTTATTTATTTAAAATAAATCGATTCAAAATTTTAATAAAAACGTATACTTTCAAAAATCACTTTAAAATCCTTTTGTATTGGGAATCATTATCTTAATATTTTTAAAACTTTAAAAATAGGTCCAGTGATGCAATACACCAAACAATCAATCTCAGCATCCAAACATCATATATCATCATATGATAAACAACAAATATCACAATATTTGTAATAAATAAATAAGGTTGAGGAATCTAGTTGGATCCCTCCAACCTGTTTCCCTGCATCCACAGACCTTAGCACAATACCAATTCCGCTTTGAGACGGAATATCGCGGTTTATGGGATTTTATAAAATATTATCCGCTTAATAGGCGGCGTAATAGGATCTCATCCGCTATATAATGCGGGAAATCAATCAACTGCAATATATACATATGCCAATATATATATATATATATATATATATATATATATATATATATTGCTATATACTAATATAATACCAATTCCACTTCGAGGTGGAATATCGGGGTATATGGATTTAATAAATGACCTCCGCTTACTAACAGCGTATAGGGACTATTTCAATCCATATATATATATATATATATATATATATATATATATATATATATATAACAATCATCATTCAAGCATTAAATCAACATAATCAAACAATTTTAAATCTAACTATTTAAAATTGAAATAAAACCCTTTTGAGTGAGAAGTTCTCACCTTTGATTTTAGATTTGCAGTCCATTTCCATTCCAAACTTGTTTTCTCGATTTACAGACCTTGTATAAACATTGTATACATTTTATTAATATTCAATATAAATCGAACAATTCAATTTACCATTTTAAAATTTTAAATTCACCTAAACTTAGTTCAATTTAAATTATTTAAATTTTAAACCAAATATCAACTTTTTATACTTTTTCCCTTTTCTATAAAATTCATTTGGCTAACAAATTTGATTTTTATTAATATTTGAATCAATCTTGAAGAATCCATTACCATTTGATCCTTTTAATTTTAAACCAATTCCTTTTAATTTTAAACAGATTACTCTTAACAAATTTATCTAATTAAAATTTAATTTCAACTAAATTTACTTAAATAAATTTTTCTTCCTTTTCAAACTAATGACTTAATAAATTATATTTTTTTATTATATATATCTTAATACATAATTGTCGTTTATCTATACGCATTTAAATCACATGGGTATGGGTGTATATTTTCTTTTGCAATTAACAAAACTACAGTTTTCTTACTGTAAAACTATTTCTAAAAAAAAAACTTATTTTAAAATTTCTTTACGCATAGCTATAACATCTGCATATTCAATTAAATCAAAACAAAAACGAATTTTATAACTCACTGTTCGCACCCAGTCGACCCCACTGTCCCTCACAGCTACGCCATCGACGAACATCATCGCCAGAGCCCAATTGCTGCGACCTCGACATCACGCTCGAGCGCGAAAACAACTCTCCTCCTTGAATGTCATCGCCGTCGAAATTGAACGTCGCCCACCTAATCTCGCGAAGCCCTAGACTTCGATGAACTCGCGTACGCGATCCCCCATAGTCGCCGTTGCCGCTGCCAATCGTGAGCTCCATAATCGCGTGCGCCGCCTACTGCTCCACCGCTTTGACCACCGCGACTTAACAGCACCGCCGCCGTCGCTCCTTCGAATCGCGCGCCACCCTACCATCGCGAACACCTCCAGCTATTCCGAGCTTCTCCGCCGTCATCGCCCCATGCGCGAGCCCACCTCGATCGAACTCGCGATTTCTTTTTTTTTCTCTCTTCACGTCTGAATCGATTTGAATTGGAAATGAGGATAGGCTTTGAATCAAAGGGAAGCTTGATTAAGTCGTCCGCCATTTTCTCGATTTTTAAACGAAAATAGTTTTCGTTTGGTAATGAATTCAATCTCGTGAAGTTATAGAAAAGGAGGAAACAACATTACATGACTTTACAGAGAACGTGTTTGCACGTTTTAGCCATGATTTTAGGCGTGATTCAAGGGATGCTATCATTTGTTTTAAATTTAAATTTAAATTTAAATTCAATTTGTTTCGATAGAACTTTCAACGCGTTTATGTGTCGTATTCCCACACGGCAATTCTGAAAAATACGAAATTTGAAATCCAACAATAATTCGATATTACGAACCCAATGGACTGGTTTCGTCGAATTTCGAGACTATGCCTCGGAACGCTATTTTTAAATATCGATTCAAACGATATATTTTTAAAACTGAACAATTCACTTCCAAATTAAATTCTGAAGCTCCTATTATCTTCAGTATTATCAATATGGATTTTACAAGCTTTTGAAATATTTTTCATCAGCTTAAAACTGAATATTCAAATTTTTATTCAACTTTCAATAGATTAAATTCAAAAATTTAAACGCTAATTTCATAGTGGAATTGGGAATTCAAGCTAAATAGTTATTCAAATATTTAAAATTAATTAAATATTTTCAATTTAAATTGTTCAAAATTCTGGGTCGTTGCAATATAAAACTAGCTTTTTTTCTTTTTAAAACAAAATATCAAGTCACCTTCAAATAACTACTACTATAATAGATTTGAAAAATACTTACTTCAGAATTTAAACATTTAGAAATAATAAATTTTCTAAAACATGCTTTTTTTAAACGACATTAAAACATTTAAAAATTTACTTTGAAACTTACTTGGCTATTCAGGGAAATATACTTCTCTTCAAATCCTTTAAAAGTAAATCACTATTTGTTTTTAAACAAATTTTCCATTCTTTAATAACTTTCCATCGTGGATTTATTTCTCCAAATATCCACTGATATATTATTTTACTTTTATAAACCCAGTTTATAAATTCCAAGTCCCACTTCTCTTTTGAAGTTCCAACTTCAACCACTTAAATCAATTTTCAAATTGATTTCCAATTTACTCCATTTTGAAATAAATTTCTTTACTTACTCAATTCATTTCAAAATCCATTAATTGTAGATTTTATTTATTTTTTCTTTCGTTTTGATTTTAAATCTTTTAACTGAAACATACCAATTTCAGATTTTCCAAATTTCTTCTTTATTCTTTCAGTAGTTTAATTCTTAAATTTAAAATAAATGCTTTATTCTTTTAAATAATAACACTGAAGTTTAAAATTCATTATCTTCCTGTTTATTCAAAATCCCCTTTTCATACACGGAATTTATTATTTAGAATTTTAAAACCACCATTATTCTTATCCAGTTCATTCTTAAATTTATTCAAATTTTCAACGATTATTTTACTTAAAAATTCAATCTTTTATTTTCTTTCAAAAATCCAATTCCATGTATTTTAATAACCCAGTGTACCGAAATATATTCAAGCAAACTATAGCATTCAATATTCCAATTATCAATATAATTCATCACAGAATGTCAAATAATCATAACAGAGAATATTAAATAATCTAAATAATTGTTAAGGAATCCAGTTGGATCCCTCCAACCTGTTTCTCTGCATCCTAAAATGTTAGCACAATATAAAATACCAATTCCACTTCGAGATAGAATATTGCGGTATATGGGATTTAAATATAATATCATCCGCTATTATGCGGCGCGTAGGGTCTCATCCGCTATAAAATGCGGGAAATCAATCATTCCAAGATATATTATATACTACTATATATAATAATGCACATCAAAACAATTCAATCATTCAATCAATTATTTAAATTAACTATTTAAATCTAAACAATCCAGATGAGTGAGATTAACTCACCTTTGATTTTTTGTTTTTCCATCCATCCAACCCGACTTGATTTTTCATGACTTCAGACCTTGTATAACAATTATATAATTTATTAGCACTTGGACTAATCCAAAAATTAATTAACATTTTCTTATCTATTTGAACTTGTATTTTAATTTAAAATTTTTAAACTAATAATTTCCTTTAACAAATCATCTTTAATAACCAAATAATTAAATAAGTTAATTAAAATAGTTTAATCATCAAACCCACTTCTTTTAAAATAAACTAGTAGGATAAAAATATTTATATATGTATATTTACTTTTACTTTCTTCTTTGAAACCATTTATACCCAAAATGACACACACACACACATATATATAAATTTTTAAACTTCACCATATTTTAAAATCCCTATTATTTTAAAATCTTATCTGTATGAAAGAATATATATATATATATATATATATATATATCTTTAAAACTTTATTTATACTTCTTTTTTCCATTTCCAGTAAACACAACAGTAATTTTTTTTACTTTAAAAATTTTCTAAATAAAATTACACACACAGGAATCAAGAAGATACAATGATACCTCACTCGCTCAAAAATTCCGGATCGTCACATATACTGTTATCCGCTGCTGTTGTTTGATGTTTGTCAGCATTTGTATGGACAGATTTTTATAACTGCACAGGCTGAATCTGGATAGATTCTGATATATGTATCTTAAAAAATTTCCACTGTAAAGATATTTGTTCAATAATATATGTTATTCCATTTGAGTAAGTTTTGTTTAGTCTATTATTATTTATTACCCTTGATAATCCATTTTTTCATGCAATTTGAGTTGGAAATGTATGGTTTATTATTGGCTCAAAGGATAAGGAATTGTGGGTCTCACCTGCAGATCGTATTTTTTGTCTACATGATAATAAATCTTATACTAAATCATATTTTGTATTCATTAATAGAAGAGTTTGAGAAATATATTTAATTTATTTAATTTAAAATATTTGTTTATTTTGTTGTTATTTAATATAATATTTTATTATTACTTAAATTGAATTTAATTTTATGTTTCAACTTATTTTAATATGATCATTTTAATAATACAAACATCATGATTATATTAAAAGGTGTCATCTAACCTAAGGCTAATACGGAAACAAGTGTATAATTAATTTTTATGGCTTACAGTTAATAAATGTACAAATGATTACCATATGTTAATAATGATGTCAAAGGGATATACATATACGTCAAATTATTAAATCTACATTTCCACTAACATAAAATTAACTTTTTCAGCCATTTTATTTTGATTAATATTTATGTAAATAATATGTGTGTGTGTGTGTATTTATATATATTTGTATATGTATATGCATATATATTATAATACTATTTAGAATATAATTTATTAATATATATAAATGTTTTAACTTTAGGTATATATATACAAATTTGTATTTAGATATTTCATTAGTTTATATTTGGATTTTATAAAATGTGTTTAATAATTTTACATTTTAAATTTACATAGATTTTACCTTTTTCAAAATAAATGTCTTATAATATATGTTACTCAGCTACTTGGCCCGCCTACAAAGCGACAGTTGTAGAAGTTATAGTTAACACTTGATAAAATTCTGACCAAGAAGAGACTGGAGATAAAAGGGTTGATGCAATTGATATGGTTCGGCATGTATGTGCGGCTCGGTAGGTATGGATCGGTATGTATGGCTCGGTGAAAGGAGGGAGGAACATGTCGTTCGGTTATGGTATGAAGGATAAGGTGGGTTGAAATACATGGCTCGGTCAAATACAAAGGTCACATATGTCTCGGTCTAGGTGGATCAGCAGATGTTGCTCGGTTAATGAAGAAAGGTCGTGCATGTGTCGACCAAGATAGGTCAGTCGGGCCTGGTTCGACGCTTATGGTTCGGTCATAATGATTTGGCACCTATGGTTTGGTGTACCTGGGACTGCATCCTAAAGTGAGTTGATCAGTTACCTGGTCTTTCCTTACTTCAAGTTCCAACGCCATTTTTTCGAGTCATATGCCAGCCTGCTTCGAGTCATCCACATGGGAACCCTAGTTCGGGTAGAAAGGCTCAGTGGCATATGGTTCGGCCATCAAGGGTCGATATCCATGGGTTGGAGAACATGGGTTTTGTTGTTGGCCGAAGTGTCTTGGTCGTGGGCCTATGTAGGGAAAGCAACATGTCTTCATCTATAAATAGAGGGGCAGTGGCACAATTGAAAGGACCTTTTGTGGGAGAACTCCAGGGAGACTCTGCCCTTTTTTGTACTCTCTTATTTTTTTATTCAAACTTGTATACAAGTGGTTTGTTTACGGATTGTATCTATATTCAAGTGATTGGGAGAGTAATAAAGATTTTATTCTAAGTGGACGTAGGTAATTACGCCGAACCACTATAAATGTGGAGTTCTCATTTCCGTTGTTCTTTATGCATTTAATTACATTATTTCTTAGTTTTAATTTGCCCTCTTCATTATTTCTCTCTACATAACTCTACTCAAGGGTGTTAGTGATCAATTTTGGTGCTAACATTTTGGTGCTTTCACCGAGAATTGAATTTTCAGCTTGATTGGATCTCGTCGTCTACTAGTGGATTTCCATGTTCACGAGATAGATCCAGTTGTTTACCAGCAAACTTCCTATTCTACTCAAATTTGAAAGAGATCTAAAAGAAGCTATTAGCTATGGGATTGGATTCACTAATGTACGCAAGTTTTTGGGATTGGATGTTGAAGTTTGCACTGGAGTTATATAAAGACCGACCCCTTTCTGAAGGAAATCCAGCCAATCTCCCATATGGTCGACCCCTCACTCAATGCAGATTGCTCACCCCTCACTCAATGTAGATAGTCGATCTTTCGCTCAAAAGCTGATAGCCAATCACTCTAGCATATATGCTGAGCAAATGCCGACCCGTGTATAGAAAATGCCTACACTCTAACAATGAACCGCCTTGGTCGAGCCACTCTTAGCTGATCCACCATGCCTACATTAACAACCCGCATATTTATCGAATTAATATTTAAATATTTTATTTAAATATTTTGTTGTTAATCGGATATTGGTCCGAAAAGCTACTTTTTGCAAACGGTCAAATTAGGACTCGAGACCACTTCCATTGAGTTCGAAATGCCGTTTACAATTTTTTTAAGTATAAACATCGATAGGTTTGGAGTTAGTGAAATTTCACTAACTTTTCCCGCTTTGGACTTTGGGTTAGTTTAGCCTATTAAGCCCAAGTTCCAACCCCCTTCTCCTCACTCTTCATAAATTTCCTAACTAACTCAAGCTTAGGCATTAATGGTGAAAAGAATGGGAAATTAAAACTCCAAGCACAAATTCAATTGCAAATCCAACATTCAACTCCAAATTCAAGTAAAAGATATTGGATTCAAGCTTTGGATTGCTTCTCCTTGCTTCTCCTTGCTTTCAAGCTTCATCTTCATAAATTTTAGTGCAAAGATGAGATTTTTATCTCACATTCTTGTCTATAACTATCACGGATGTTTGGGAATGATTTCCTACCACTTTAGCATGTACATTTGCATTTGGTTTTGGATTGGATTGGCGAAAAATTCCAACTTTTAGTGTTTTTGGTGAAAATCTGCCCTTAGGTCGCTCTGCCTTTGCTAGGTCGTTCGCGTGGAAAAGTCTCGGCCTTCGAATAGCTCGTTTCCGACCTAAAATGTCCTATAACGTTAGGTCGCTCGGCGCTTCGGAATTAGGTCGTGGGTCGTTGGGCTTTAGGTCCCAAGCTCCTTAGGTCGTAGGTCGTTCGAATGTTAGGTCGCTCGGCCCTTATCCCCTTAGGTCGCTAGGTCGCGACGTTTTAGGTCGCTGCATCCTATGCCTCTATAGGTCGCTCGACCTCGTTTATGACCATAGGTCGCTCACCCCCTCTTCGTTAGGTCGCTCGGCCTTGCCTTCCATTTTTAGGTCGCTAGGTCGCGACGTTTTTGGTCGTTAGGTCGCGACGTTTTAGGTCGCTTGACCTTGTTTTCCTCTAGGTCGCATGGCCTTTAGACCGTTAGGTTGCGAGCGTTAGGTCGTTAGACCTTATCTTCCTTAGGTCGCTTGACCGGTTAAACCTTTAGGTCGCTCAACCCTACTACCATTACTAGGTCGTTTGGCCATAGCTCGTTAGGTCGCATGACCTTATAAACCGATAGGTCACATGACATTATAACCTTATAGGTCGTTGGACCTTTGACTCGTAGGTCGTTGGACCTTATCCCGATAGGTCGCTTGACCCCTTGGACCCCTAGGTCGCAACCCTTAGGTCGCTCGACCCTATTCCCCTTAGGTCGTTAGACCTCATTTTGTCTTCACTAGGTCGTACCGTTTTGGTCGGGGCGCTGCCCCGCACCCCGCCGGGGGCGCTGCCCCCTGGACCCCCGCGACCTGACCGGGCAGGTCGAACCCCTAAGCGGTGGCATTGCCCCCGCACCCCCACCTTGGGGGGTTGCCACCCCCCCCTCCGTAGGGGATCTTATCTGAAAAACATTGAGCTGATTTCCTTGGATTTTATTCACATCTCCGTATGCGATCTTTGTGACTGATTGTTTCTACAATTGCTTCTGTGTTTTGTCACTTTATAATATAAAGGTTTCAATACTAGTAGTAAATATCAAAACTCTTTTAACAAACAATTTCAACTCTATTTTTAATAACTAAGCTCTTTTCTTAAACCGTTTTCCAATCTATTAGTATATACAAACCTTTACCTCACTCGGATGAGAAATCTAATTAAACGACTTAGTAAAACAAGTGGTATGAAACGCTTGCGTTCACTTCATCGGTTAATTCTTGGACTTGTTCGATTGAACCTCTTGTGACAATTTTATTAGTGAAGATTTACAGTTTGTTCGTAAATATTTAAGTTAAGCAAGTGGTTATGGGACATGAAGCTAAACTTCTATATTTACTAGCTTAGTGTAATTGACACTTCTCGTTGATCATGACGATCACTCTGATGATTTAGACTAGCAACTGTGCGATGTCTCTTGTTGCGAGGTTAGACTAGACACCACTTGTGTGATTCCACTCACACATACCTCTTTACTTTTTGGTTAGTCTGGACCTTAATCTGTGTGATTCCATTCACACATGTGGGGTAGCTCCCCTTGGTCTTCGTACCGTCATGTGATAGGCCTCTTTCTCTTTTCTATGATTTCTGGACTTCTTGCATTGATTTCTAGAATTTATGTCATTGACTTGTTATGAGTACAAGTTTGGGGTATGATGCCCTTTCCGAATCTTTGAGAAGATTCTTGTGATATTGATTATCTCTTATTGATTGATCTTCTGTTGATCATTCTTTACATACTTATAGTGGTATGTCATTATGGATGTTTATGTTTATGCCATATCTTTTATGTTATATCATGTCATCTGATATTTATAGCTAGACAGACCCGTTTATTATTTTCTTAAATAATACTCGGGTCAGACCGAGATGTTACAGGTGCTTCTGCTTGACTTCTTCCCAGGGATTCATCACTCTGACTTTTGGCTAACTGTTTAGATTAGCAGTTTTTGTTGTATACACTTGAGATATAGACTCATAGTTGTATTCTTTTGTATAGCACGTGTTGCTATTCTTTTGTATTATCGTGGATCTTACTGACCACTACTCTGATGTACACTTTCATGTGTTCGTTATATATTCATATCTTCTTCCGCCTTTGTGATATGGATATCTGTGACTGATTTGTGATATGATTATTTCTATGTTTGTTTCCGAAGATTATTTATAGCCACCGTGTGATAAGCAATTACATGGATGGTCGCTCCTCAACGGCCATATTCTCCGTGCTAGTTGACAGCACTACTCCGGAGTGTTCTTGGCTAGCGTGGGTATAGAGGTGGGGCGTCACACCTACACTCCAACATCGAACCACCTTCTGTTCTTATGCTTTACAAGCATGCCAACCCAGTATCAAATGTACCGAACCATGTGCATAGGCCGATCCAAATTTAAGTTACACTGGTCTCTTATACAACCCTGTTTTCAAAAAAAAACTTTTTCCCTTAGATCCTTTGCATTTTTGATTCGGAAATCAACTTAATAAAGAACATTCTATCCACTTCCCTTAGATTCTATGACCGACCAGGGCATAGAGGATCAAGCGGCAGCTTCTGAATGGCATCAAGGGAATAAACAAGCAACCGCTACTAAAACGATACTCCCAAAGGTTAGAGAACATAGATGATATGACTCTAGGAAAATGCCAAGATGACTTGGAGCACCATTCTTCACTAACCCAACACTTTGAATTTAGTGACTCCAAGCAGACCAATGTTTGGCTCTAAGCAATTTATTCCAAATGCTAATAAGGATATCATACTAATCGCGTTTGAGGGGAGTCTACCTCCAAATATATTTTGGCAGCTAGTTAGCTGGAGAGCCTCCTACGACCATGGATCATTTCTATTATAAAATGAATCAGAACCAAAGTGAGGAGGAGTGGAGCAGACTAGGAAAGATAACAATACAGGCCCATTGGCTAAGGACCCTAATTCCAGTAGACAAAACAAGATCTTAAAATATGACTCATATGCTCTTTGAAAGATTCAATCAATGGCCTCTACTTGGAAACTCGTGACTCAGAGTTGTACTGAAAACCACCCTCGAGAGAGTCCACCAAAATCCAAAGAAAATCAGGGAAATGTTGTATATTCCAAGATGCACACTGATCCTAACACTGGCTATTACAAACAACTCCGTGGTGTGATCGAAAAGATGATTCAGAAAGGAAAGCTTCAATAGTACATGCAAGACTTGTAGAAGGGCAAGCAAGGAACTTCGGATGCCCATCAATAAAGAACTCTAATTATAAATTGGACCGTTGACAATCGACGTCCCGCTAGAAGGGGTTAGGGGCAGAGTTTAATAACGAGCACATGATGCTGCTCCACTTGTCAATGAGATTTATACCAACTTTCTTTGGATTATTTCAATTTCAACTGTACTTTGAATTATGACCGACTTGAACTAAACTTCTTCCAAAACGATGCACAAGTACTCAGAATCGGCCGCCAACCAATCCATGCAGACCTTGATTGGACTTATGGTGTTTCATCAAGATAGGCATGATTCGATCGCTCATCATCAACCATATGCCTTTGATTTGGGGCCATGGAATAGATATTGAAAAGATCATCATGGTCAGAGCCCAATACAAAGCGAACGTGATCGACCGTCCATTCATCGACCTCCACATTTGACTTGGAGACCTAAGCAAGGCTTGGAATGAATATGGCCGAATCATCCACCCAAATCGATTCATAGAACAAAGTTTGACAAAATACAGATGCCTATCCTGAAGCTCGGTGACGTTGGGATCTATCTAGAATAGGAAGAGATTTGATCATCTACACATCAACCTGAACACAAAAGGTTGTTCGAAAGACCTACTTGAAGTAGCTGTGGTGGACTGCCTACTCGTTAAACATCGCTTTCAATACATGGACACGACTACACCTTAAAACATATGTAAATTACTTTGTCTACTCAGTAATCCAATATCCTCATTTTCTAGAAAGAGATAAGAAGAAAATTATGCGAGACTTGATTATCCAACCCCAGCATGGATGTGATCCAACCATCTATCATATACCTCCTTCCTCGACTTGATTGGAAGAGTTATAATCACCAAGCGGACGAGAATTGACCATCCATTTTTCAAGTTTCACCCTTGATGCTAGGGGCAGAGTCCCATTCCATGAGAAAACGTGGTTCGATCATTTATTCGACAACATTACCTCGACACGGTAAATGAAATACAAATTAAATGGGTGGAAATACGACTGCTCGCAACAAAAATCTCTAAGTCCCTGAAGCGGACTAGAGTACTCTGAGTCCCTAGTGTGCGGACTAGAGTATAAACAACTTGACAAAAATCTCTAAGTCCCTAAAGAAGACTAGAGTACTCTGAGTCCCTATAGTTCGAACTAGAGTATAAACAACTTGACAAAAATCTCTAAGTTCCTAAGGTGGATTAGAGTACTCCGAGTCCCCAAAGTACGGACTAGAGTATGAACGACTTAATAAAAATCTCCAAGTCCCCAAAGCGTGGACAAATACTCTGAGTCCTCTGAGTGCGGACTAGAGTATGAACGATTTAAAAAATCTGTAAGTCCCTGGAGCATAGACTAGAGTACTCTGAGTCCCCGGAGTGCGGACCAGAGTATAAACGATTTAAAAAATCTTTAAGTCCCTAGAGCGCGGACTAGAGTACTCTGAGCCCTCGGAGTGCACACTAAAGTATAAACGATTTAAAAAATCTCTAAGTCCCAAGAGCATGGACTAGAGTACTCTGAGTCCCCGGAGTGCGGACTAGAGTTTATACGATTTGAGAAAAATCTCTATGTCTTTGAAGCAGATTAGAGTACTATGAGTCCCCAGAGCGTGGACTAGAGTATAAACAACTTGACGAAAATCTATAAGTCCCTAAAGCAGACTAGAGTATCTGAGTCTCCAGAGCGCAGACTAGAGTATAAAAGACTTGAGAAAAATCTCTAAGTCCCTTAAGCGGACTAGAGTACTCTGAGTCCCCAGAGCATAGACTAGAGTATAAATGACTTGACGAATATCTCTAAGTCCCTGAAGCAGACTAGAGTACTCTGAGTCCCTAGAGCACAGACTAGAGTATAAATGACTTGAGCAAAATCTTTAAGTTCCTAAAGCAGACTAGAGTACTCTGAGTCCCTAAAGCGCAAATTAGAGTATAAATGAATTGACGAAAATCTCTAAGTCCCTGACGTGGACTAGAGTACTCTAAGTCCCTGGGGGACTAGAGTATGAATGACGTGGTAAAATATCTAAGTCCTTGAAGCAGACTAGAATACTCTGAGTCCCCAGTGTGCGGACTAGAGTATAAATGAGTTGAAGAAAATCTCTAAGTCCCTAAAGCGGGCTAGAGTACTTTGAGTCCCTAGAATGTGGACTAGAGTATAAATGACTTGACGAAAATCTCTATGTCCCAAAATATGGACTAGAGCATAAACCGTTCGACAAATCTCTAAGTCCTCGGATCATGGACCGAAGCATGAACACAAATTAGGCGCGAGTTGATCAGAGGAAGAATAACTCTAAGTCACCAGAATGTAGAGTGGCATATAAACATCGATAAATAGATGAATGGATTCCGACCGTTCTCTATTCCACAAACTTCAGCCTGAAATCAACAAGAGGAGTATTAACTCGCTAAGGATGGAGTTTGACCATCCCACTTATGGAATTGGCCAAATCAATGCTAGGATTAGAAGTTCCAAATCACTAAAAGATGAATACAACGGCTCAATATAGCTCTAGGTTAGCGTTCTTTACAACTTAAGGTAACGATTGAAAGGAGGCCTCAATACAGAACCAACCGAAATGACAACCAAAGCTACGGGCGACCAACTATATCATACCTCAGATCGAGGGTCAATATCGATCTGCACCAAGCACATACGAATGTGACCCGAATGTCCTTGAAAAACTATGACCACCATTGTGTGGAAAGGAGAATAAAAACCACGAAGACTCGATCATTGTTTCTCCAACGCCCTCCTTTGATCCATCAAGAGGATTATGAAACTGGATGAGCATGACCCGACTACACTTGAGCCAACTTTACTCCGAGATCTAATTACAGAACATGAACCAAAGTGGACGTGGCTGACCGTCCAGTACCCAACTTATGCCTAGAAACTGATAAGGCATCGAAGTATTCCCCTTGGAGTGAAAAACCACAATACAATTCAGGATAGGCGAGAATCAGCCTCCCATCAACTGACATGATCCCACGATTCAACAGGAAAGAGAGTAAAGCTAAAGTGGGCATGGCTAGCCTTCCTACTTATCGGTTTATACCCCAGACCTGGGCGCACGAGCAAGAAGGTGGATGGATGTGAACCAACTATTCACCGATCAACTCTATGTCTTTAGAGTTTAGGTGGGAACATAAACATAGCTAGGGCGAGACTCAACCGTCCGTGCAGTACATTTATCAATTCGAGACTGGGAGCAGAAGCATGATCATCTAAAGACTGACTGCGATAGCTCAATATTGAAACTAATATATAGTGTTTCAAAATACTCATCGCTGTGACCCAAAGAATGCATAGAGATAGAATCATTAAATCGATTCCTAAGCTCGTGGGCAACTGACTATCGCTCCAACCCGAAGAACGGGTAAAGGATCATGAACGCGTTGAATAGAAAGCACGTTACTTGAATATACAAGAAAATTCAAACTCAAAGCAAGATCCAACTATGTATCTTCATGCAACTCGAGGCTGACCCTTACTCAAAATTCTCTTTAGCGTGCTTCTAAGTTTGATCTGTAGCCATTTGCAGATAATGGATCAGAGCATTTAGAGCCCTTCACTATCAAACTTAATAACTCATGATAAGACTCTAGGATTAGACCAAAGTAACCATCAACATTGACCGTCCCAACCATATTTCACATTGAATGTTATGCAAAATAGTTACATCTAAACTCAAAGAATCTGAAATTGCACCCGCTAAGCTGACAGTCGACATTACAGTTAGCCATGGAGACCCTTTACGGGTGCTAAAGATCGAATCATAGCTCATTGCAATGATGATAAAAGAATTAGTTGGATTTCTCTGAATAATCGATTATATGTTCCCTTAGACCCACTCTGACATGTGTGGGTGATTTCACTGACTATCGTAGGTCGTGCATTGAATATCGACCCAAAGCTACAAAAGCTAGCCTAATGTCTATTGATTTCATTATGAAAGCCCCGCTCTTACTTTTAGGATCACCCCATTAACGTCTATGCCTAACAGCCATTATCATAGGTCATACAATGACCTAAGACGTTTGAAAGACTATTTAAATAGAATATCGAACTAAGCCAATTCGATATCACTTATTTCCCTCGAAAAGCTATCCAAGGACGGAAATTAGCAGACCTTGTACCTAAATTCACCGCATCGAACAACTACCCGAAGAGCGGTGGGGAATCAATCAACGGATGGAAAATTACGCGGATGGAGCATCCAATGATCAGTGTTATGGTGCAGGAGTCATGTTAATGACTCCCGAGGAACGATCGATCTTCTATGTCCTGAAACTCGATTTCCTTGTAACAAACAACGATGCTTAGTATGAAGCCTCGATCCCCAGCCTCAAACTTGCTAGAGAACTTGGAGTGGAAACTTTACATATCTTTTATGAATCTTGATTGATAGATGCAAAGTTAGGGAAGTTAATCTTTCCGAGGGGAATTGTCTTGCTCCTTATCTCGGCCAGTTTCAAGAGCTACTAGCCGACTTCACGTATTACATCATTACACACATCCTCAGTGAAAAAAATGAAAAAAAATCAAGTTACTTGCCAAGATGGGATGTGCAATGGACATACTTTGTTTCGGTTGAAACACTTAATATTCCAAGAATTGACGGATGGAGATTGGCTAGATCTTAGAGATAGAGCCAGAAAAGGGGTCATGGTTGACTCCTATCAAAGACTATCTACAATGAGGAATTCTTACTGAGTGGAGGAATGGAAAAAGATAGATCCTCCTCAAATTTCATGCCAAATCATCCAAGAATAAGTCATGTGTAGAAAGGAGTTTATCCATCCCCATGCTTTGGTGTATCACCCATGATGATATCAAATGAGTCTTGAGCGAAGTCTATGAAGAAGAATGTGGTGATTGCATTAGGGGGAACACCTTGACAAAGAAAACACTGTATTGCGGGTATTACTGGCCAACTATTAATCAAGATGTGGTTGATCATGTTAGACAATGCGACAAGTGCAATATGTTTGTAAAAAATCCGGGAGCCCCACTTATGGAAATTACTCACATGGCTAGTCCATAGCCGTTTGCCACTTGGGGCATTGATTTCATTGTCTTCTTGCCGATCCTAAAGGTGGTGCGAAATACACCATCGTAGCAGTTGATTACTTTAACAAATGGGTAGATGAAGATCTTTTAACCATGACCAAGATGAAGGAAATAATCAACTTCATTGTCTGCAATGTCGTCTATCCTTATGACCTTCCATGATCCATTATAACTGCAAATGGACCGTTTGAAGCTGTGAACAAAATCATAAAGTCTATTCTGAAGAGAGGTTCGAAAAACACTAGAGGTAGATGGATGGATGAACTTCCAACATCATTATGGGCTTATAGAACTACCCATGAGTCCGTGACTGGCCGTACTCCATTCACCCTTGCTTACGGCTCCAAGGTCATCGTCCATGTTAAACTTGAAGTCCCTCTTATCGAATGGCTATTTACAACCCTTATTTCACAAAGAATGTAAAAAAAGGAACTGCAGTCGAATTGCAATTAAACTAAATGGAATTGGTGATGACTTATGAGCATATAAAACGCATCCGAGAGCCAATGGCAAGAATGTGTGCCCGAACATGCATGTGTATACTCGAAAAAATTCGACTTCTTAAAATCAACAGAAATTGAATTTTCACTTAGGGTTATTGAGAAACAACTGGATCAGATAGCCGAAGCTTACTAGCCCTGTAGAACCGGGCACAGATAGCCACTAATGAACTACAATCCTGAATTTATACTATTGGGATTCGACTGAGCGTCATGACGATGGAAAAGGATACGACAATTTGGGAGGATAATGACTATTCAGAAAACATAATGGATTTCTTTCTGGAGACTCTAACTTGCTTTGATTCAAAGCATGTCATGTATGCAACAAGTCGTACTTTGGAAGGCAAATGTTACCCAGCTACTTTCCCCGGCTACAAAGCGATAGTTGCAGAAGTTATAGTTAGCACTAGACAAGATTCTTACCAAGAAGAGACTGGAGATATAAGGGTTTGATGCAATTGATATGGTTCGGCATGTATGTGCAGCTCGATAGGTATGGATAGGTATATATGGCTCAGTCAAAGGAGGGAGGACCATGTCGTTCGGTCATGGTATGAAGGATGAGGTGGGATGGAATACATGGCTTGGTCAAAGACAAAGGTCACACATGGCTCGGCCTAGGTGGATCAACAGATGTCGCTCGGTCTAGGAAGAAAGGTCATGCATGGGTCGACATAGATAGGTCAGTCGGGCCTGGTTCGACGCTTATGGTTTGGTCATAATGATTTGGCACGTATGGTTTGGAGTACCTTGGACAGCATCCTAAAGCGAGTCGACGAGTTACCTGGTGTTTCCTTACTTCGAGTTCCAACGTCATTTTCTTCAAGTCATATGCTAGCCTACTTCGAGTCATCTAGATGGGACCCCTGGTTCGGGTAAAATGGCTCGGTGGCATATGGTTAGGCCACCAAGGGTTGATATCCATGGGTCGGAGAACATGGGTTTCATTATGGGCTGAAGTGTCTTGGTCATGGGCCTATGTAGGGAAAGCAGCCTGTCTTCGTCTATAAATAGAGGGGCAGTGGCACAGTTGAAGGGATATTTTTAGGAGAACTCTAGGGAGAATTTCCATTTTTTATACTCTTCTCTTTTTTATTCAAACGTGTATTCAACTAGTTTGTTTATGGATTGTATCAGTATTCAAGTGATTAGGAATGTAATAAAGATTTTATTCAAAGTGGACGCAGGCAATTACGCCAACCACTATAAATTTGGTGTTCTCATTTCTATTGTTCTTTATGCATTCAATTACATTATTTCTCTGTTTTAATTTGCTCTCTTCATTAATCTCTCTACATAACTCTAGTCAAGGGTGTTACTGACCAATTTTGGTGCTGACGATATATATGTAAATAATAATAATATTTTTTTAATTAAAATAGCCAACACCAGTTGTATATAAAGTTTTTTTCTTCAATCCATTCAGATATTTATCCTTTTGAAATTTCCAAAGTTTTGAATTTTAAAACTTATTTGACTTTTTAAACAAAATAAAAACATTCTTTCTTTTTCATTTTTCTAGAAGCTGAAAGCTTCTAGGAATTTTTTCCATAAGTATCCATACATACATACACATATACATATATATAAATACACACACACTCCCACGAGCAACATGTAAGAAAATTTAATTTTTTTGTATTTATAAAACTGAAATAGTTTAATATTTAAAAATTAAATATTTTTTATGATATATATGTGTATGTGTATGTGTGTGTATATATATGATCTAAACATATATATTTTTCTCAAACCCAAAGAAATTTTATAATAATTACACTATATGTGTGTGTTTATTTATAAAAATTGTTGATATATATATATATATATATATATATATAATTATCATAGCCAAATTAAATATGAGGGAGACAAGCAGGTATGAACATGTTTATATATATGTATGTGTGAATGTATATATGTATGTATGTATATATTCGAAAAAATTAAAATGTGGAGGTTACCTCCTCGCAATCCTATTTATTTCGAACACATTGATTGTCTAATTTTCTCCTCCATCTCCTTGGCAAAAGTTGTAATGTCATCACCATGACTTCCCTAGTGTCAGCTAAAGGTTAGGGTTTGTGTTGTTTGAGTGTCGTGAGAATGATAATGGAGACTACTTATTTATAACCATATATATATATATATATATATATATATATATTAAATATCTGCCTCTTTTCTCTCGAACCATAGGAACCTAGGTCCCTTTTGCCCTCCTTAATGTCTAATTGACTCCTTTTAAATCAATTAATTATTTTATTTAAGCTCCATTTTCAATTGAATTGACGTATAATTTTATACATCTTTCGGAAGTTTAAGTTTTAAATAAATAACTAAAATGCCATAAAAGTTTAATACAGCATTTTTGTTAATTTATTATTGATTTATAACATTTATAAAATAATTTTAACATTTATTGGATTCGGCTAACAACTCGATCCTTGGTCAATATTTAAACAATTTAAATACTGAAGCTTGTATAGACTTTGCTGAAGTATAGTACCAAGCAATAGTTCAGTGTTTATTAATCATTTAGGAAAAATCCACTTTAAAGTGCTTGGTTCAGTATGATAACATTTATCGATTGATTAATTTACTCTGGCCGGAGACTTTTACTTTTTATGGTGAGACTAATCTTCTATGTTGAAGGAGACAAATCCTCTCTTGGGTAGTATTTCAGTCTAAAAAATTCAATGTATATACAACTATAGTCATAACATGATCACGATGCCATGTGATTGACCATAATCAAATTATAGTCTTGTTATTCAAGACCGATGGTATCCTCATATTTGAAGACTATATATGAGATTACCATGAGATCTTCTATTTTGACTTAGTCATATTAACTAGTAGAAGACTCTCATCTAATTATTATATAATTCATCCAAATAACCACAAGTACGTAATCTCTTGTTGCCCTCATCGCTCATAAGCAATTCACTGTCTATCGTATGAAGAGCATTATGTGCAAAGGTCTCAATGGATGTAACGATATCCTTTTCTCGGTACATCTTAACAAGGAACAATTAAGAAGTTAATGTTTATATATCGTTTCGATATTCATGCTTATGAACATGTTCGTAATCACAATCGATAAAACACTTCTCCTAGGGATTTTCTACTTATGTGTGTGAATGTCTAATGCAAAAAATTTATTTAGTATATCACTTTATAAAAACACATATAAAAGAAAACAAAATGAAACCAAAAAAGTAATTTATTTCGAACAAGATTGTTTACAGAATTAGTTTTATATAACAATTTACATAGTTGCCCGTAGGACAGTACAGTACACACTCTTGACTCTTAACATGGAAGATCCTTGTTGTATCCTATCATATTGAACACATGATATCACATTATGGTTTTTTGATCATTTCAAATAAAACAATTTTATCGAAGTTCCATATATTATGGAACATGGTTGCTTTCTATACAACTTTCATATGTCATCGAATACGAATCGAATAACCATATATTGTTTTAGAGTTCAAACTCGTAGAAGGCATTATACAGTCTTAAGAACATTCAGAATTAAGTGACCAAGACATGAAAGTTTAATTGGTTGTTGTAACGACTCGGAATTTTCTAACCCGAAAATTCCAGATAGTTATGAAGAAAAAGAAAGAGATAGAAGAAGAAGAAGAGCAGAAACATCAACAACTCACATACGCAGCGGATAAAATATAATAATAAATAATAACAGTTTACAAAAGAATATTACATATGTCGATTAAACTTTAATACCATCAGAGTTTCACATATATACAGTCACTGATCATATACAAATCATGTCTCGGATATATAATAATATACTGCAGTGGAAATACTCTATACATACTTGCCATCCAGCTCGTCTCCTGAGCTCCAGAACGTACCTACCTGACAATCTGTAATACTTGGTCTGAACCGAGCATTACATCAAAGTAACACCCGGGTCAGGCTGGAAACCAGCGTGAGTAAACCCAATAACATGGAATACCAAACAAACAACTTATATAAACCCCGGGTAACTTATAACAATTTAACCAATTCACAATTTGCTATAGACAATGCATATTTCACATATAAATTTCTAAGTACCAAACTTAGATAAAATAATCCAATTTACTTAAATCATTTCATTCCGGTCTATTGATTCACACATCAATTTATTTATTTATTTATTTTTCCGAAGTGGTCTCGGGTATCTTCCCAATACCCGATCCCGGCCTCTTCAAGTCTTATGAAATTCTAACCCAAGTCATCCAAATGAAATACTCAACATTTCATATCAGAGATATCAACTCATTCAAACATCCAATACCATTCATCATCCATAAGCAGAGCTTAATCACATACAAATCAATTCAGTTGATTCAGATTGAGTTTCAATCCTCACTCGCTTAGATTCTTTCATTAAATAATTCCAAATCAATTAATTAATTAATCAACTCCTTCATATCCATTCATCTTAATCAACAACCTTGGATTAATTATCTTCCAATTCCATTCAAGTAATTCTCTTTAATTAATTTCACGATATTAATTATTCTTACCAATTCAATGAGTAATGTTTAATTACTTCAAAAATTAATTAACCATAATCAATTTCAATAGTCCTTAATTACTTATATTAATTAACTTCTCATAAGTCACCTATTATGAATTAATTAATCTCAATTAATCGAATTTTTAATTACTACATTAATTATATAAAGTAATGATTTCCAATTATATTTTACTTTAATTCGACCAAAATATTAATCATTCTCGATCACCCTCGACCTTAAATTAACTATCTTCTTAGTTATTTCATAAATAAATTAATTACTCCGTAATTTGTTATTTCAATTAATCTCTTGATTAATTACACAAAGTAATTCTGTTTTATTGATTACATTAAGTAATTAATTATTAAACCACCATATGATTATTCTAAATCAAATTTCACTTCATTAATTAACTTAACCTTTAATCCAAACCTTGAATTACTAAATTAATCAACCCAAATCATTAATTAATTAATTAATCATCCATTTGATCACCCTTATATTTCTTCCAAAAATCCAATTTATATATTTTCGATAACTTATGGTACCGAAATACTCAAACAAACCACACCATTCAGCAATCCAATTACCAAAAATATCCATCACCGAATATCAATCATTCCAGTATGTACTATATAGTACTATATAATATAGCACATCAAATCAATTTAATCATTCAACCAAATATTTAAATTTAACCATTTAAATTTAAATAAAATTCCAACAGAGTGAGAGTTTACTCACCTTTGATTTATGAAATCCACTTCAATCTCAAATCGGTATCTTCATGATTTAAGACCCTTGAATAAATATTAGATGATTTTATTAACATCCGAAAATCAATCATCGTTTAATAATTTAATTTAACTAATGATTTAAATTTTAATGAATGATTAAACTTCAAACTAACTTCCTTTTGAATAATCTTTAGTAACTGCAATAATAAGTTAATTAAACACATAAATCACTATATTCCATTATTTTACGATAAATCTAAAAATTTTAAAATGTACATATTTATATTTATTATATTTTCCCTTTTGAAACTACAAATATTTTTATAAAAATCTATATAGCTTCCCAAAATCATACTATTTATAAACTATCAATTATTTAACATTTTCTACATATACATCTTCCTATATATTTTAACTCACTGTCTTTAAAATCAAATCAATACGTATATATTTTAACTCTCGTCGGTAAATCAATGTACTGTATGCAATTTATCAAGTCAAAATTTAATTTGTACAAACAAATAAAAAAATTATCTTACTTACAGCAAAACGCTGAGCCACTACCTGTTCGAAACCCGAGCTCGTCTTCCCTTTCGAGCCGCCACTCAGAAACCCTAATTATGCTCGCAGCCACCACATCCAAAACCTA
Source organism: Allium cepa (assembly GCA_030765085.1). Classification (NCBI taxonomy): domain Eukaryota; kingdom Viridiplantae; phylum Streptophyta; class Magnoliopsida; order Asparagales; family Amaryllidaceae; genus Allium; species Allium cepa. The sequence continues at coordinate 382,525,458 of CM060932.1, forward strand.
AACCTTCAGTCGACACGCTGCACCATCCAAGCTCCATCGCGCCGCCACCATAATCGCAAGCGCCCATCAGCTCGAGTTCGCGTGCCCAAACCCCCTGCCGACGCTCTAAACTTTGACATGACGAAATTCCATCCTGATTCGAATCGCGACTTCGAATCGCGAGATTCGCTACGCGAATGATCCTCCTTGTATTAATCGAACGAGATTGGAACCTCGATCCAAAAAGCTCAGCCCTATCTCTCTTTTTTTAATTGGTTTCGAACTGGAAGAAAGGGATTCGGCATTTTAAAGAATGAAGAAAGAAACTTCGCATTTTGAATTTTAATATGTCATTGTCTTTTGAATTTTAACGAACAAATTTCGATCGGCCATTCTCCCTCTCTCTTTTTTTTTAGTTCGATCCTTCTTGACGATGAGGGAGGGGACAAAGATAATTTATCGATTAAGGATTGCTTCCTACGTACGCCGCTTGTTAAAAATATCTCGTGTTGTTACAAATATCTTGCTAATTTAAATTTAATTATATTATAAAACTTCCAAACGTCTCGTTAAGCATAATGCGAAATCCTAAACCCCAAATCAGACATGCCGACAGGCGTTTATAAAGTTTTACCCGCATTTTGAACGCAATGGAATGTGTTTCAAAGCCTAATTCGATCGTATGTGCGAGTTACAATAGAAAACGATCAATTCTAAATTAAATCGATAAAATAAATCTAAGCGTTTTGAGCTGCCATGGTCAAACGACAACTCCGATTGCTACGAAAATTGAAATCCGATAATAACTAACTATTGCGGATCCAATGGAACTGGTTTCGTCAAATTTCGAGACTGTGCCTCGGAAGGCTATTTTTAAATTCAATTTAAACGATATATTATTAAAATTGAACAAATTACCTTTACATTAAATTTCAACCATTCTATTATTTCCACAATCATCATTATAAATTTTATAAGCCTTCAAATTATTTTAAACAGGCTTAGAATTTCAGATTCAACAATTTACCCAACTTTCTATTATTAAATTCAATATTTAAACTATATAATTCAATGATTTAATTATGAAGTAAATATTGATATCTTGAATTCAAGTTAAAATTAACTTTTAAATATTTTCAAATCAATCAACTATTCAAATTTAAATGGTTAGAAATTCCGGGTCATCACATTCCTTCCCCCTTAAAAGAATTTCGTCTCCGAAATTACTAATTAGGAAGAATTGACCAATACCCGTTTACCATCCTCCCAACACTCACAATTCAACATCCTATCAACTATCTTTTATTAAAGACCCACTATCATCTTAACCAACTATCCAAAACCTCATACAGTTTCAATCAATACCCTTCTGCTCAATCATTTAAATTTCAATTTAAAACCAAATTTTGCGTTATCAAAATTTTCTTAAAATTTCTAACTCTCTAAATTTTCGAAATTTTTTGCCAGCGTCTCCTTTGCGCGGCTAGCTCGGTACAACTACAAAAGGCCTCTACGGGCTCCCCAAATACCAAAAAGAAAACAAAGCCAAGTGGCTACATCAAAAACCCAATCCAATACATACAGAAATTTTAAATACATACCTTTTTGTCGGGCAATTCACATTTATCTTTTGGGATCAAATCCAATTTTTCTTTTTCTCTTTAATACCTGCATATCTTGTTTAGCAACAATATTCAATCGAAACTTTACAAATCATTTTATACATTCTCTTATGTAGGTTTTCATATTTACTTCTATTGAAATTCGTTTTTTTCTTTCCGTTTTAATATGAATTCAACTTATTTCAATTTTGAATATTAAATTTTTATTTTCCATATATAACCGAGTCTTGTTAGTTCCATCTACTAATCTATTTCAGTTTTATATTTAAAATCATTGCTTAACAAAAAATTTCTCAAAAATTTTCTAACTTCCAAAATTTCCGAAAAAATTTGGCAGAGTCTCCTTTGTACGGAGGGCCTTTTGCAATTTGACAAGAGATATAAACATATATACATCGACCCACACGGTTGGAAAAAGCAAAAACATTTCATATTTCCTATTTTTATTGCGTAGGCGTACCTTATTTAGCATTTTAAGTATGCGGCTTAATTATTTTAGCAATTAGTACAATCCAAATCCAGCCAACGGCCTTCAGGTACCTGTACTTACTCAACTTAAATATGTAAGTGCCATATAGAGAATTTATTAGCACTTACTTTCAATAGCTAAACATATGCATTACATAAACAACAAGCACTAAATGCTTTCCATAAGCGATTTATATAATTTTTAAAGCTAACACAATTGCTTTCAACCAATTCATAAGTCATTTTATTCAATTTTAATGGTTTGCAACTCAATTTCTTATATCCAATTGGTTTTTAATCCAAACAGGCTCATATTCACTTCAAATGATTCAAAATCAATTTTATTTAATCCCTATCGGCTCATAGAATTGTAATTACTTTTGTTACGCCAAACCACAATTATTTTTACGCAAATTCGACAATATTCGTTTAATAGAGTATCTATTTTAGTTTATAACTACTTCAAATTAATTTTCAACTCGTTTTATATTTAATTCCATTTCATTTCCAATTTATTCACTTGGGTTTTGTTTGCACTCAAACCATTTCTATTATAATTCACTTTCATTTTATTCGACAACACTTCTCTTATATCTAATTTACTTGCAAATTTCATTAAATATTATTCAAATCATACTTGAATTCTATTTGTAATTCAATCCATCACATTTTCAATCCAACTCTATTTTATTTCCATTTTATAGCATCTCCTCTTATTTAATTCATTATCAAATCTAAGTCGAATTCTATTTAAAATTCGAATTCAATTCCAAACTCCATTATTAATTCACAATCCATTTTATTTACCCAAGTTCAATTTTATTAACATGCACTATTAAATAATTTATTTAGCTGATTAGCTTACTTTCACTTTTAAAATCAATATTCGTTTTTATTACAAAAATCACTTCATTAAATTTTCCTGAGTTCAATTTTATTTTATAATTCCAGTTTGGAATTTCTTTTTAATTTTCCTAAAATTCCAACACCTTTATTTAAAAAAAAATTAGAAATGCTTTTAAATTCACATCATACTATTAAAATAACTCTTTATAAAAATACTTTTTATAACTCGATGTCTCAACTAGTCCATCCTCGTTCAGAAATTCAGTCATACGTTGGTTATGCGTAGGACTGAAAATCTATAAGTACTTGGTAAACCCGTTTTCAACACCCAGTGAAAATACTTGGAAAAGAATTTTATTGAAAATATTGAAAACAGTTTTTTTTTTTTGAAAACAGAGGAAATATCTTTGGTAAAGATGCTCTGGAAATCATCACCCCCATCCATGGTCGCAGTTTCATCCAGGGTTACGTTGCCATCGCAGCAAAAGTCCATGTAACTGCAGGCTCTCTGCGGCCTCTCGATTACACCATGGATCCCACACAACAGATCACAGTTACATCCAGGGTTACGTTGCCGTCACAGCAAAAGTCCATGTAACTGCAGGCTCTCCGCGGCCTCTGATTTTCGCTGTCGAAATGAAACCTCTCCACTCCTACATAGGTCGCAGTCTGCCGACATAAAATCAAACGCAGACTGTTGGCTCTCAGCGGCACACACGACTTTCGCTATGTTATACCATAGGTCGCAGTCTACCGATATAAAATCAAAGGCAGACTGTTGGCTCTCAGCGGCACACACGACTTCCACTATGGTATACACTACTCATAATCCTCAGGAACTAGTTTTGTCCGGACTCCTCACAGGATCAACTTTAGAAACCCCCCTTGGGGCTCAAGGCAGCACCACCCGGTGGTACTCCTGAGAAGTTCATTTCAAGGGACCGCCTTTTCCCCAGAGCCATCATCAAAAAAATTTATACTATACACATATAGTATCTTCAAATCATACACCTAGTATGATCTCATACAAAGCTCATTTATACAAAATCGATTATCCCAAAATCGATAATTCTCAAACCAGGCTTTCCAAATTCCAATATTGATTTTACTCAAAAATCAAAAGCCTTTTCAAATCCAAAGCTTCTCAAAACCATTTTCCAAAATCCTCATAAGATCCTTTATATATATATTCAGATATATAAAATTTTTAAAACTTTGGATCTTTTTAAACTTGTATAAAATCCTTTTATACTTCAATTCTTATCTCAGTTGGGTATTTAAATCAATAACAGTTTGGACCCCGACCAGTTTATATTTAGAAAATAGCTTGAAAATTGAAAATATGTAAATAGTTGAAAAATAATTATTAGTTTGCAAAATAGTTATAAAATAGTTAACTAATTGTAAAATAGTTGAGAAATGTTAAATAGTTTCAAACATTCTAGATAATTGCAAAATGGTTGTAAAATAGAAATTAGTTTGTGAAATAGTTGAAAAATAGGAATTAGTTTAGAAAACGGTTGAAAAATGGTTAAATAACTCCAAACCATAAAATAATTTGGCTTTAAGAAAGAAAGGTTGTATATATTTAATAGCGTAGAAAAATAAGTTCATATCAAAACAATTTATATTGAAAATAGTCAAGAGCCAACTGTTCACTTCGCCAACAATTCAATTTAAATCTCCATTTAAATTGACCCAATTCCAATTCAAATAACTCCAAATTCCATTGGACTTGATTAATCCCCAATTCAAGTTGAATCAATCTTGATTCCTTCCCCAATTTAAATCTAATTCTAGTTGATTTTAATCCCGTTCGATTTTAATTTTAATTTCATATTATTCCGATCCAATTAATTCAAACCAAATTCAATTTTCAACTAATTCAATTTCAATCTTGAATTTAAACTATCTCGAATTATGTAAATTCGAGTTAAATTCTCAAAAGTTGGTTTAACCATTTAAACCAAATTAACCTTTATTAAAAGTTTTTAATCAATTTAATTTCTGAGTTCCATTCTCAAAATTCCATTTTAAATTATCTTTACTTATGTATTTCAAGGTTCAAATAAGAATTCAATACAATTTTATTTTAAAAATTTTAATTTATTATTCAACTTTCATCTTCCAGTTTGAAGCCAGTTCTTAAACAAGTTTAATTTACAATTTAACTATTCAAATTTATTTTATTTATACAATACCATTCTCAATTTTAAACATTTTCACTAACAATAGGATGATATCATCCAATTTATTTTAAAACGTCCATCTATTTTCAAATTTTAAATCTCAAACTCGTTTGAGATCACACAAATTCCCAATTCAAATCAACCATTTATCTTTCCATGTTAATATTCCAATTTTATCTTGAAATTTTCAATTCTATGCTTATTTAACTATACCAAAGTTAAATTCCATTTATTTAATCCAATCAACCTCATTCAATCCTTAAATTTCACAATAATAATCTTCCCACTTAAAAACTTATCACTTTGGGTATCATATCCCATTCCAAATTCAAACTCAACATTTAGAGTTTATTCAAACTATTTTTGATTCATATATATTCCTTATTCATACATACATATCTATTTCTTGGCCCTCCCAGCTAGGTTTTAAAATTTTAAACCACCCCAAATCAAATTTCAAATAACCTGTTGTTTGCAACAAGTCCCAGTTATCCAAATAATACTTGTTTATTATTCTTTGAAACAAAATTCTCGAATTCTGGGACCCAATTTTGAATTTCATTTTCAATCAATTTAAATTTTAATTTGGTTGTATTTCTATTTCTACTTAATTTAATTCCAATGCTAGACTGCAGTTTGGTTGTGTTATATTGCCTCTTAATTTTAATTTCAATAATTAACAACCAGTCACCTTTATATTTATTAGAATGAAATATTTCCTTATATATCAAAATATATATTTTATATAAAATCATTTAAAATCTTTATATAAGAAAATAACAAGTACGCGCCCATATATATACACTCTACTCATACTAGAGTACTACAGACTCTCTTAAATGAGTAATCCCCACCAGAGCCAAGGTTCTCGCTTAACTTTTCAGCTCTGATACCAAGTGTAACGACCCGGAATTTTCTAACCCGAAAATTCCAGATAGTTATGAAGAAAAAGAAAGAGATAGAAGAAGAAGAAGAAGAAGAAGAACAGAAACATCAACAACTCACATACGCAGCGGATAAAATATAATAATAAATAATAACAGTTTACAAAAGAATATTATATCTGTCGATTACACTTTAATACCATCAGAGTTTCACATATATACAGTCACTGATCATATACAAATCATGTCTCAGATATATAATAATATACTGCAGCGGAAATACTCTATACATACTTGTCATCCAGCTCGTCTCCTGAGCTCGAGAACGTACGTACCTGACAATCTGTAATACTCGGTCTGACCCGAGCATTACATCAAAGTAACACCCGGGTCAGGCTGGAAACCAGCGTGAGTAAACCCAACTAACATGGAATACCAAACAAACAACTTATATAAACCACCGGTAACTTATAACAATTTAACCAATTCACAATTTGCTATAGACAATGCATATTTCAATTATAAATTTCTAAGTACCAAACTTAGATAAAATAATCCAATTTACTTAAATCATTTCATTCCGGTCTATTGATTCACACATCAATTTATTTATTTATTTATTTTTCCGAAGTGGTCTCGGGTATCTTCCCAATACCCGATCCCGACCTCTTCAAGTCTTATGAAATTCTAACCCAAGTCATCCAAATGAAATACTCAACATTTCATATCAGAGATATCAACTCATTCAAACATCCAATACCATTCATCATCCATAAGCAGAGCTTAATCACATACAAATCAATTCAGTTGATTCAGATTGAGTTTCAATCCTCACTCGCTTAGATTCTTTCATTAAATAATTCCAAATCAATTAATTAATTAATCAACTCCTCCATGTCCATTCATCTTAATCAACAACCTTGGATTAATTATCTTCCAATTCCATTCAAGTAATTCTCTTTAATTAATTTCACGATATTAATTATTCTTACCAATTCAATGAGTAATGTTTAATTACTTCAAAAATTAATTAACCATAATCAATTTCAATAGTCCTTAATTACTTATATTAATTAACTTCTCATAAGTCACCTATTATGAATTAATTAATCTCAATTAATCGAATTTTTAATTACTACATTAATTATATAAAGTAATGATTTTCAATTATATTTTACTTTAATTCGACCACAATATTAATCATTCTTGATCACCCTCGACCTTAAATTAACTATCTTCTTAGTTATTTCATAAATAAATTAATTACTCCGTAATTTGTTATTTCAATTAATCTCTTGATTAATTACACAAAGTAATTCTGTTTTATTAATTACATTAAGTAATTAATTATTAAACCACCATATGATTATTCTAAATCAAATTTCACTTCATTAATTAACTTAACCTTTAATCCAAACCCTGAATTACTAAATTAATCAACCCAAATCATTAATTAATTAATTAATCATCCATTTGATCACCCTTATATTTCTTCCAAAAATCCAATTTATATATTTCGATAACTTATGGTACCGAAATACTCAAACAAACCACGGCATTCAACAGTCCAATTACCAAAAATATCCATCACCGAATATCAATCATTTCAGTATGTACTATATAGTATTATATAATATAGCACATCAAATCAATTCAATCATTCAACCAAATATTTAAATTTAACCATTTAAATTTAAATAAAATTCCAACAGAGTGAGATTTACTCACCTTTGATTTATGAAATCCACTTCAATCTCAAATCGGTATCTTCATGATTTAAGATCCTTGAATAAATATTAGATGATTTTATTAACATCCAAAAATCAATCATCGTTTAATAATTTAATTTAACTAATGATTTAAATTTTAATGAATGATTAAACTTCAAACTAACTTCCTTTTGAATAATCTTTAGTAACTGCAATGATAAGTTAATTAAACACATAAATCACTATATTCCATTATTTTACGATAAATCTAAAATTTTTAAAATGTACATATTTATATTTATTATATTTTCCCTTTTGAAACTACAAATATTTTTATAAAAATCCATATAGCTTCCCAAAATCATACTATTTATAAACTATCAATTATTTAACATTTTCTACATATAGTTTCCTACATCTTCCTATATATTTTAACTCACAGTCTTTAAAATCAAATCAATACGTATATATTTTAACTCTCATCGGTAAATCAATGTACTGTATGCAATTTATCAAGTCAAAAATTAATTTGTACAAACTAATAAAAAAAATTATCTTACTCACCGCAAAACGCTGAGCCACTGCCTGTTCGAAACCCGAGCTCGTCTTCCCTTTCGAGCCGCGACTCAGAAACCCTAATTATGCTCGCAGCCACCACAACCTTCAGTCGACACGCTGCACCATCCAAGCTCCATCGCGCCGCCACCATAATCGCAAGCGCCCATCACATCGAGTTCGCGTGCCCAAACCCCCGTCGACGCTCTAAACTTTGACATGATGAAATTCCATCCTGATTCGAATCGCGACTTCGAATCGCGAGATTTGCTACGCGAATGATCCTCCTTGTATTAATTGAACGAGATTGGAACCCCGACCCAAAAAGCTCAGCCCTATCTCTTTTTTTTTAATTGGTTTCAAACTGGAAGAAAGGGATTCGGCATTTTAAAGAATGAAGAAAGAAACTTCGCATTTTGAATTTTAATATGCCGTTGTCTTTTGAATTTTAACGAACAAATTTCGATCGGCCATTCTCCCTCTTTTTTTTTTTTAGTTCGATCCTTCTTGAAGATGAGGGAGGGGACAAAGATAATTTATCGATTAAGGATGGCTTCCTACATACGCCGCTTGTTAAAAATATCTCGTGTTGTTACAAATATCTTGCTAATTTAAATTTAATTATATTATAAAACTTCCAAACGTCTCGTTAAGCATAACGCGAAATCCCAAACCCCAAATCAGACATGCCGACAGGCGTTTATAAAGTTTTACCCGCATTCTGAACGCAATGGAACGTGTTTCAAAGGCTAATTCAATCGTATGTGCGAGTTACAAAAGGAAACGATCAATTCTAAATTAAATCGATAAAATAAATCTAAGCGTTTTGAGCTGCCATGGTCAAACGACAACTCCGATTGCTACGAAAATTGAAATCCGATAATAACTAACTATTATGGATCCAATGGAACTGGTTTCGTCAAATTTCGAGATTGTGCCTCGGAAGGCTATTTTTAAATTCAATTGAAACGATATATTATTAAAATTGAACAAATTACCTTTACATTAAATTTCAACCATTCTATTATTTCTAGTATCATCATTATAAATTTTATAAGCCTTCAAATTATTTTAAACAGGCTTAGAATTTCAGATTCAACAATTTACCCAACTTTCTATTATTAAATTCAATATTTAAACTATATAATTCAATGATTTAATTATCAAGTAAATATTGATATCTTGAATTCAAGTTAAAATTAACTTTTAAATATTTTCAAATCAATTAACTATTCAAATTTAAACGGTTAGAAATTCCGGGTCATCACAGTTGTATTATTCAGCTCTTGCATGGGAATTGAGGTGAAAACATGCAAAAGATTAATTATTGGTATGTAAATATTTACATTTCTTTTTCGATCTATATTTCGGTTCGGTTAGTATATTTTAATTAATAAACAATTTTATCAGTTATATTATTTACGAAAATTTATTAAAGTATATTTTTTTTAATATTATATATGTTTTTATACTAATTAGAATGGTTTATTATTATTATTTTTCTAATAAGCTCCCACTAGATTTTACATCTCTTAAAAATCCTTAAATGAGATGTGGGAGTTTCAAAAATTCCTCTAGTGGGTGTTATTATCAATCTATCATGTTAATACAACATTGACAGTTCTTAACAAACTGTACTACCCATAAATGGTAAGTAACACATTACTAGTTATATGTCATATATAACTCATATCCATATATTCTTTGGTATTATCATCTTTATAAGCTTAAGGGTACTCGACGGATTATAAAATACAATAAATAACCCAACATTTTATGATTGTTTAAAGAAATTTTTGTACCCTTTAAGGGTGCTCGAAAAAGTTACAAAATGTTCCTAACAATCTTAGGATATATAAGCATTGCCATAAATATTTTATTGCCTGAGGATGTCGAACGACCATAAATATGTATCGTATTTAATTTATACTATAAATGATAGAGGACAAGATAATTTTAGATTGGTGATCTCAAAATAATATAAGTATTATCATCTATATAAGGAGTAATAAGTATTCACAACACTCAATGACATCGTTTGCCATTATATATGTAAAGTTATATGCATATTTATTTATTCTTATAATTATTATGGGTTTTATTCAATTTTAAACTTTAGAAAAATATTATTTTATTCTATTTACAAATATTATACAAGATTAAATTATTTAATTATAAAATTTATAATTCAGTATTAAATGTCATATATATGTATATATTATTGTTAGTTAACAACTATTTAATATTTCAACTTTATTGTTGTCATTTATAAACTATAACATTTATAGTTCACATAATAATTCAAAATTATTCTGAATTTATTTATTTATAACAATTATAATTTTAAATTCAAAAATTTCAAAGTCATTTACTTATAACTTGTATAAATTCAGATTTAAACAATTTCAAATTTGTTTAGTTATAACCTTTATGGATATAAATTTGAAACAATTTTAATTTATTTCATAGCCCTTATAAATTTTAATTTTAAATAATTTTAGATTAATTTATTTATGATCGTTATGAACACAAATTTAAATTAATTTTAAATTTATTCATATCTTTATAAATTTAAATTAATTTAAACCAAATTTAGATTCAAATTTTATATTTTATTCATAATAAGAGAACACACGCTCTGATATCTTTATTAGTTCAGGTGCATTGGGTGGTCGAGTAAAAAGGGCAAATTTAAAGAAAAAATAATGTTTAATTTATTATGCACTAGATCTTTTATAGTGTTATCAGTACTAATATCAACAAAGATCATATTAAATGTTTTATTGAATGGATTTTATTTCTAAATTTATTATTATATTAATTAACTACATTAATTTGATTTATGATGTTATTATTTATTCAAAATATTTAATAAGATAATTCATTGTAAAATTTTCATATATAATGATATATATAGGCCTATATTTTTGTTAATGTTTAAATGACAATAAATAGTAAAATAATTTTAGTATACATTCAAATGGATCATTTTTAGATTTAATGTATATTAAATTTATGTTATAAATTTAAATGATTGTAATTCGTGTTTATTCAAATATCAAGTATTTGAATCAAACATATATTGTCTTTATATATATATATATATATATATATATTAATTTTAATTAACAATGTTAATTTACAAATATCTTAGCAACAAGTTCATACACGCACATACACACAAACCCCTAAATAATAGTGTCGTATAAATATATGATATATAGTTAAATAATATTAGTATGTGTCTTGAATTTCAATATGAACCTAACACTACAGGTTATATATAAAATAGCTTTCGTATATGAAAGATATACTTGTTCGAATATTTAAGGATTGAAATGCAAATTTATATTTTGAAAGGAATAAGTGAAAAAAATTCTTTCTCTCTAATTTTTCGTAGCACCACAACAGTGCCATCTTCTTTCGACTAGTATGGGCCTTATAGATGATCGGGACAACGATCCCTAGAAGAGATGATGCCAACGATGACCATATCACAATGTCTGATTGTCTCTAGACAAAATCTTATTGTCAAAATTATCAGCTGTCGTTGCTTTTATTGCCCTAGAGCCACCGCTGCTTGCCTCACTCGTTCCCACTTCGAATCTGAATAGATGCGCACCCTTTGATGATGAACTCTAATGGTGTAGATAATCGAATTATGCTCAAATATGTGCATGATGGAACACGAACAGTAACATGGAGGAAATTTCTTTTTTATATTAGAAAAATTATTTAAGAAAATAAAATTCGATCTTGTTCAAAATAATTTGATAATATAAATTCATCGATAGTCTTGCCAAATGAATACACCTTGAGCTATCAACTTTATCTTGCAGAGAATGTTTCTATAACTCAATCGTTGAGTTTCAAAATCTGCTATTAAAAAATAATTTATTTTAGGAGAGATGTGATAAAAACTCGATCACTCTAAAGGAATGCTCTATGGATTCATTTATAGCATCAAGTGCTAAAAATAACTCCTTAATATATTTTCATTAGACCAGACTCTATTTATCAATTAGGTTTAATAACCCAATTAAATAGTATACCATTTGGCTAATATCAATATGGTTAACCCTTCAATAAAAATTCAACTACCATAAAATATTTGTTATTCGACAAGTATTATTTTTGATGTATATAAATAATTAATTAAATATATAATAATTGTATATTTTATTAATTAAATCTTAAGCCCTCTACTAATATTAGAAATAATAATAAATTCATTAATATAACAATTGAATTAATTTCTCCACGGTGATAATTTATAGCTTTTATGAATTATTTCAGTAAATTATTTTCGATAGAAAACTAAGAGTGGTGATGGTGTGATTCTCAAATGTGAACTAAATCCTTAGAGGTATTTAAATAATTAAATATTAAAGTACATACTATTAACCTGAAAAATGGATTAACGTCCAAAAATCAGATGAAAGTGCTAGTTCTATTAAAAGTAAAAGGAAAAAAGCAGAGACATAAGAATTTTTACAGTGGTTCGGTGTGATCTCCGGACTACATCCACTTTAATCTTTTTTATTAGTTATTTTCTCTCTAGATTACAACTAGTTATCTCAGATCTTACTAATATCTAATGGATCTCATATTTACAATGGAGTTTTTAGACATTCTTAAGGTAAAGGATAAGAGTGAAGAAGAAGGAATCCCTAATGGTAGAGAGACAAGATCCTGTTTTTATTGCACCTAGGCATGTATTTATAAGAAAATAAAGGTACTGGGTCATAAGCCCACTTGCATTGAGGTCTAGGAGATAGCCCAAAGTTGCACAAGAGCAATCAGGGCACCACGAGTTAAGAGCAAAGCTCGGTACCAACCTATGGTTTTTGGTGCAGGTTGAACTTTTTCATCCCATTGCTCCTCTGTCTTCAAGTGTAGTTGTTCCAAGCCCTTTCCTATTGACTTGGGTTGATTCCAGTGATCTGCCCAATAGTTGCATTCTTTATTTTTGTCTCATCAACCATTGGAATTGCCCATCCAAATCATGGGAAAACCACTAGATCACGAGTAGTTGGAGTGGTATAGGAGATGTATGGAGTTCGGAAAGTGGAAAGAGAGGAAATGATAGGTCGGTACCGGCCCATGTATAGCTCAGTACCGAGCTATGCGCTCAGCTCTGTATCTAGTGAAACTTTCCCAAGTTGCTTATCTACTCCATTTAGGTATGCTTGCAATTTTTGAATTATTTCATCCTTGTTTTGATCTTCTAAGTCTAGTTAAAATCTACTTGGCTAAAAAGTGGGTTAACACTTGCCCCTTAAAGTACGCCTGTCGAATGTAAATTGTCTTTTACTCGAGAATAAGTTCTAGCAATCGGTCTTCAATAGTTAATCTCTCTGGCTATTCATTGATCCCAATCTTGGTGAATTATCCAAAAAGTGTCATTCCACGCATCCAAGCCATCCTACGTTCGTCTAGGGCTTATCTTCCTTTCTTCGGTTATAAGGCCTTCAAATCCTTTTACCAAGTCTGTATCCACCCCAGGGCATGGTCTCGTTAGATCGTTGATCTTCCAACCTAGAGTTTGATCTATCTGAATCGTCTATTCCCAATCTAAGGTTTCAATCTCTTCGAATTCTTGCTGAGTCCAATCTGCTCACTCTCCAATAAGGAGACCCAATGACTAAGCATGCTCATTCGCTCACTTTCTAGTAAGGAGACTTAATTTTCGTACAGGCCCATCCACTCACTCTACTACAAGGAAGCTTGCACCCTGCACCCTGCACCATGCACTTTAGACCTATTTCTCCAGATGGATTTAAAGCGATCAATATCATACTAGTCCATCAGCTCACTCTTTGATGACGGGACTTGCACCCTACACTCTAGTCCCGTCTCCCCGGGTGGTACTTAAAACGACCAATATCAGTCGTCACAATTGATATGGATTTTTTGAAGGTCAAATAATCAAATTAAAGCAAACAAGTAGAAATCCAAAATATCATCCCAAACATTTGACTTAGAGCTTGCCCAGGAACCAATCTATGTTCCCTACACGTGTAATCGGTCTGAGGTTATTATTGTCCTAAATAGTCATCCCAGACATTCGACCATGAGCATGCCTAGAGACTAATCTAGACCTCGTATATATGTAAGCGATCCGAGTTCATTATTATCCTAATTATTCAAAGCAAGAAAAAGGAAAGTGAGGGAGTCGAACCTGACTCCCGACCATCTCAATCATGGGATTTTGAGTCTTAAACTAAATCCCTGGTAGTTCCTTGATGCATTCATTGTAGATGGTGGTTGCTTTGGCCGCACCATTGTAGTTCAGTTCCTAATATACCGTTGCAGTTGGTTGCTCTGAACTAGTTCTTCTATCAGATCACAAAGGTGTCGACACTCATTCTTTTCATGTCCATCCAACTCATGAAAGATGTAGAGCTTTCCAAATATTTTCTTCTGATCAGTGGGCTATCTGTAGCTGGCTTCCGACAGGGGATCTGCCTCCTAGTGTCTAGATATATCCTCTCATAGGTCCCTGTTAGCTCAGTGCAAGAAAAGAACTTTGATTCCCTCCTCTGCCATTTAAGTTCTCCAAAGTCATCATCAGCTTTTCTCTTTCAATTGTCCTTTCCATTGTCCTTTCTGTTTCTTGGTCCGAACGGTCCTCAATCATCCACAACATTAATTTTAGAATCCTCAGCTTCGACGTCTTCCTAACACAAATATCTCTTGGCTTTATGGTAGAGTTTCGCAAGGTCCATCGGTGGATCCTTTTTCAATGCAACTTTGAAGTTGGTCTTGCTCACGACTCCAGATACCATCGCCATTAAGATTATAGACGGGTCTAGTTTATCAACGGTTGCAGCTGCCGCATTGAACCTTGTCAAATAGGTTCTCTGGGTCTATCCTGGCCTTTGTCTCACACTTGATAGCATAATTACATTTTTCGGCTGCGAGATATGAACTGTCTTAAAAACTTATTCACCAAATCGGTCCACATGCTTATGGACCCACTTTTGAGTTGTCTGAACCACATCGCCGCCAAGTTCGTCAAGTATAATGGAAAGACCATACTATTACCTCCTTAGAATCACCCAATACCTCCATATGTTGGATGAAACTCATTAGATGAACCTTCGCACTTTCAATCATACATTTCCAACGTCAGAAGCTTGAAATCAGGAGGATTCTTTACATTGCGGATATTAAAAGTGAATGGATTCATGTTCACGTTCTTTAAGCTTTGATTTTGGGGGTCCAGCCCTAATTATCTTCCTTACCAACTCTACAATCCGTTTATCATCGTCCAATGATGGTCTTCAACCAAAAGCAATGTTCTACCACCTACTCCTTGGGGGAACACTGGCACGTATTCCTCTGGCTACGTGTTAGCATTCTGACCTGCTTCTCTAGTTTCATTCTATCCTCCATTCCTTGGGGAAGCTCTGTCATATATTTCTCTGGTTGTTGCGCATTTGCATTCTAACTTGCGTTTCTTGCTCCAACATCATTTGTTTCGACATTCTAGCACGTCCCAAATTCACATCAACGTTGCCCCCGGTATAATTCTCTTGAAATTGAGTTGTACTATTTGTGGGAGCATTATTCCAGTTTGCTCTGCTCCAACTTTAATTTTCTTGCGTTAGCTCCTAGCACTTGGTTTTGAATTCTTACAGTTCTAGCGTTCCTTGTTGTCTCATCCTTTGGTAAAATCCTTCAAGCATGTCCTATTGTCCAGCTATCAATCCATCATGCATCTCTTTTATCATTTTCTCTATCTATTCTCTGGTCATGTAGATGGATTAATGATAATTTAAGGATGCCTCTTGGCCGCCTCCATGCTTTGGTTGGCTTGTTTCAGTCTTTTATCTAGTATTAGGTCTCTTCATCTTCTTCAAATTTCAGACCCAAGCTTTAGCTTGTGAAATCTAGCCTTGTTCTCAGTGAAAACACCAAAATGTTAACCCAAAAAATGGATCAACACCCAGAAATCAGATGAAAGCAACATTTTTATTAAAAGTAAAAGGAAAAGGGAAAAAAGGTAAAAAGAGACACAAGGATTTTTATAGTGGTTTGGCGTAATCTTCGACCTACATCCGCTTTAATTTTTTTTATTAGTTGTTCACTCTTTGGATTATAAATAGTTATCTCAGACTTGAGCACTATCTAGTAGGATTCATGTTTACAATAGAGTTCTTAGAGTATTCTTGAGATAGAGGATACGAGTGAAGAAGAAGGAGTCACCAATGACAGAGAGATCATATCTCGTTTTAATTGTAGCCAGGTTTGTATTTATAGGGAAATAGAGGTACTGGGTTAGAAGCCCGCTTGCACTAAGGTCTAGGAGATATCTTGAAGTTGCACAAAAGCAATCAAAGCACCATGAGTAAAGAGCATAGCTCGGTATCAACCTAAGGTCCTTAGCTCGATAACAACCTATGATTTTTGATGCAAGTTGAACTTTTTCACTCGCATTGCTCTTCTATCTTTAAGTTGGGTTGTTCCAAGCCCTTTCCTATCGACTTTGGGTTGATTCTAGTGATCTTCCCGATAGTTGCATCTTTATTTTCTTCTCGTCAACCATTGGAGTCACTCATCTAAATCATGGTAAAGCCACACAATCACGAGTAGTTGGAGTTGTATAGGAGATATATGGAGTTTGAAAAGTGGAATGAGGCGAAATGATAGGTTAATACCGACCCTATGGATAGCTAGGTATGGAGCTATGCACTTAGCTCCGAATCGAGTGAAACTTTCCCGAGTTGCTTATCTACTCCATTTATGTAGGCTTGCAAGTTTCTAAATCGTTTCATCCTTGTTTTGATCTTCTAGGTCCAGTTGAAATCTGCTCAGCCAAAAAGCGGGTTAACATGTACAGACTCTGCTGAAGCATAACAGTGAAGACAAATTTAGTTGCTTAGAGATTATCTATGTGAAATCTAATTCCTTTTGTTTTTAAGAGACCTCCTTAAGAAATGATATATTATACATGTTTTCTTTTTGATATCACTATACCACTTAGATATCTATAACCCGATCAATATCTAATAATATATATTTAATTACGAAGTCCAACATTGATGTTCATGGTTTAATCTTATAACAATTATCGATTAAACGATTTGATCTGGCCACTGACTTTAACTTTACATTGACCACCAATTAAGAAGATGCAAACCTTCTAATCGAAGGAGATGAATCCTCTATTAAATAGTTTTTTTAAATTAAAAGTGGTTCAACTTATATCCAATTATGGCCTTAATACGATCATTGTTGTCGTGTGATTGAACATAGTCAAAGTATAATTTAAGGACTTAAGATTCACAGTGTTCTCAGGTTAAAAGACTATTGCACAACGTCAAGCGTGATCTCGGTGAATCATTCTATAATTGTTCTAAACAATTACGCTTACATAATTTCTTAGTGTCCCCAATTGTCATGATTAATTCATTGTTCATCATACGAAAAACATTACGTACCATAGTTTTAATAGAAATATCAATATATCATTCTTGACATATCTTGAGTATGAATATTTAAGGATAATTATTTATTTTATACGACTTAATTCTCGTGGTTACAAACATATTCATAGCTATGATCGGTTAAATACTTTTCTTAAATATTTTCTACTTGTATAGATTTATTGCATTTCACACATTATTTATATTCCAGCATAACAATAAATACAATAATAAATAAAATCAAAAGCTTACTTTGTTTCAAACACGATTCAGTAGAAGGATCAGTGATAGCAACTTCTTTAGGTTGATTTCAACCAGTACATAAGCATAAACAATTCGAGTTATGCCTTGATGACTTGGACTAGTTTGATGGGATTTCCAATAACCGATGTTATGCGACTAATCGCTTCAACATTCCAAAACTCCAAATCCAAAATAGGCAGTTGGATTCACATCGGAATTGAACCTAAAAATTCTTTCGTTAGACATGTACTTGAGATCTATTTACTAATGGAAGATGAACTATCTTCAAAGATCCTGTCACAATGTGATTTTTCATCAAATTTATTAATATAGAACCATTACTTGAGTACAAATTTAAAACCCACCACTCACATATAATGCAATCTTAGAAGTACTAAAGATACGGCCTAAACCCAACATACGCTATTGAATTTTTCCTCTTAAATCTTAGTAAGAGTATTCAAAGTTTTAGCAAAAGATACCGATTGGAATGAATGAGGGATCATGAAATTGTATTGTTTCTTTAACTCTTATGACTGGAACTCGATAGGAGTGGATAGCTATGGGAGTTTGAGTAAAATTTGAAGATTTTGACATCTTCAATTTTGCTTGGCCCGCTACCTTTCATGACGTACATATATGTGGTTTAACCTCTTGCACTTTAAAACTGCTCGAAGACAGACTTTAATAAAAATAAAAAATAAAAAATATAAATTGAAAACTTTAAGTGATAGTACATATTAATACTTTAGATAGTATACAGTAGACGAAGGCTAACTTTTGTGAGAGCATCCTCAACAGGAGTATCATATGAATGTTCTACCAAATAATACCTAAGTGGGAGTATCATATTTAATTAAGATTCAGAGCCTGCACCATTAGAACATATAATGGGCCAACATGATATTTGTCATGGGAAGCATTGCTGTGGGTAGCTAACTTGAAATTTCGATCATACAAAACATTGTCTGAACCAAACCCACTCCAGTTAGCTGAAATAAAGCCTTGCATTATTGCCTTAAGAGTTATGCGTTATAGCGGCATCCAACTAGAGGCTTACCACCTGATCATCGGGGTTTAAAGACTAGTCTATATTTTAATTGCGCATTACCTATGTTTTATTTCATATTTGTAATCATGTTTAGCGGCTGAAAGTCCAATAAACAAATGGTAGGATATCTTCTGGATCGGTATAAAATTTTGAACCGCGATTACGCTACATTTAACACTGAAAAGAAAATTGCACAAGGTAATAGAACGATTAACTTAATTTATATCAAGCACATAATACAGAAGACTAGCTGAAGAATACAGTGGCTGAGTGTACAACTTGCAAATGAAATAGCGACACGGATATACTAAACATACATACATTTTCTTAAGAACGCTACTTGTAAATGCAATTACTTGCATATTACTCCAGCAGGAACTAGACTGTAAACTGACAAACAAATCGATTTTAATGCAGCTCTTCGAATGCCTTCTTCAATTGAGGTTTAGGTACCTCATTCTGCAAAATATTAAAGTGCAAATGTCATCAATATCACTGTAAAATGGCTACATACCGAATTACATTAATTTATTAAATAGCACTGCATCGATAGGTAACCAACTTTATGTGTTCTGTTTATTTCATCACATGAAAATCAAGTATAGCTATTATATAAAACCTATAGGTTGGTTAAAAAACACTTCATTTTGAAATAGTAATATGTAGCTGTTGACACCCCGATTTTCTTTTCTAGTCATCTACATTGAAAACCATCACAAAATAACGTGCACCCTTCTTTCTAACACCGCATATTTTTCTCTTCAAATCAAGCGGCATCTCAATCGGCTGCAAAGGACCGAAATATTGTTCGGTCACCTTCGACAGTTTATCATGAATAAGTTTCGGTTGTTAACGGCTATACGGCGTTAAACTACCGAAGAACCGTTGATACAAACGGTTGTTTATAACCGAGTGAAGGAATATGATATTGATGGCCAGAAGCACATACAAAAAATTCGTTTCTGTTAAAACTATAATGGTGGTCAGAAGAAGAAATTGAAGTACCAATAGCAGCTCACAATATTTAAGTTTACATGCACGTGCATTACTTGCCAAAGTACTGGTACTGGTAACTAAGTTTAAAAGCAAATGATATAAAAATTGATGAAAGTCGACCTACTTATCACCAAAGAGCTTATGATGAGTTTGTTTACTAAACAGAGACAAGTACTTATAACACACACACACAAAGAAGAAGAAGAGAGAAAAGGAAGAAAGAAATGATATTACTTCAATTTTAAAATCTAAAATGTAATTTGAGGTTGCCTTCAATTAAACTATGAATTAACAACACCAACGCAACTTGATTGGTGTTACAAGAAATGTGATAGCTAATATTTGATAACAGCAAATACTGATAAATAATTTCAGTATTGATATGTTAATCGTACCCGTGTTTGTCAAGTACTAAGATTAGGCAATAAATGGTTCGTCAATTACAGATCGACGTCATAAGATCAGAGTTTTAACGGCCATATTATTTGATGCTCAAACCATTGCTTCCCAAAATGTCTGATTCTTCTCTAAATATGATTTACTGCTTAAAACATGTAACTGACAAAGAAATATTATCAAGCATGTATCGATCCCTTACTAACGTTATCAGTCTTTTAGATAATGATGGGCATGCAAATGTGGGAATGGTGCAGGTACACATGGAGATATGGTGTATGTATTTGGATTAGATCTCATGTGATGGAGAGCATTAGGCTTAAGAATACAATTTCAGTATGGACATAATGCAAATCTAAAGAATTCGTAAACAATACCAATGCAAATTGTTTAAGCATAACACTTGCATGTCATTCAGAGACAGACGCAACATATAATCTCAACCAAAAGAATCAACTGAGCAGATGCCAATGCAAATAGTCAAAAAGTATTTAATTTTTATACATATGTTTAAAAAACATGCATCTTAAACAATTAAAAGGTCAAAGGAGATGGTTATTCCTGCTTGACTATACATGGCTTTAGCATTAATGTCATTAAGTTCAACTTATTGTAATAGACAATGATGTAATGTAAAAGAAATAAAATTTAATGACATACCAATAAGATAATGATATAAGTGATAAGTACCTTTGCTCTTCATCTCTGAGCCTACCTCGTGAGGTAGCGTTAGATTGAGAGTAAGGGAAAGGAACATTCCCAGACTCAATGCGCCTGATGTCCTCCTCGAGACGCTGATAATGTTTCTTTACATCCTCAGCAGACTTTCCAACAGCACGTGCTATGATCTGCCACCTCTCAGGGGTGTCCTTGTCATACACTGCCAATAACTGCTCAAATAATTTGTTCTGCTTTGGACTCCATGATGAACTTGAGCTCAGGGACACTGAACCAGATGCCATTTAAAATAAATAGTTAGTAGTGTATGGTAGTAATACAAGAAGAAGGTGTTGATGATGTGTTGAGGAGTTGAGAAATGTGGGATATATATAGGAGGGTTGTGCTAGTTGAAGGAATATAATGAGTGGAATAAGAGGTGATTAGTAAGATAGATAGCCACAAAATATTTGTGTTAACTCGCAAACTTGATTTTTCTCTTAGTTTGATCATCAATGTTAAAGCCATCTTCTCCATCTTTTTAGGGATTTAACTAAGTATTGACCAAAGTCATCTTGGTCATAAGAAAGGCAAATGTTATCATGTGCCCTAACGGCACATGTTAATATTGATTAAATTACCTAATTAACCCCACTTGAATTACACATGTTTTTATGTTATAAGGATAAATCAAGTATTTGCAAATAATATTTTTATCCTTTAGCACATAAATACCATGCTTAAGGCACATGTTAACAAAACCCCATAAGAAAAGGTGAAGTAATTTTTTTCCGCTTCGAACCAGACAACACTGTATCTTTTCCTTGATGAATTAATTTATTCATATATTCTTCCTTATATGATGCGACATGAATTTTCGAATACAATGTATACAATACATACACACATACATACATATATGTGCACCTTTTTGTATTCAGTAGTTACAACAATAAACTACATGCTCTTCATGTATTCATGTACACACCAACAAATGTTGTATATGCTGCTAATTAGTTGCACTATCTGCTGCAATAACCAACCCAACCAATAATTTAGGAGATGATATATGTTTGGGCTTCTCAACAGTTTTGCAAAGAGAGGATCAAAACACAAGATTAACCTTTTAAGTAAGTGTGTGCAACAGTATGTAGTACACAGTAATATTGTGTATTGGGTGAAAATAAGTAATCTAGCGATAACTGGTAGTCTGGGATAAAACTACAAGATCTTTCGACAGACACTGCCACTAGACAAACATAACCAATTCCTAACTATACGTAGGTAGTTTGTTAATGGATAAGGCATTGCTGCTAATTTTGATACTTGATAGAACTATAGGTCCATGTGCATTTCCTGCATTGTTCTCAATTCTGCAACACTGCAACTCTAGTTGTAGACGGACAGCTACTAATCTAAAAACACAAGATACATATATATATACATCCCCCCTCATTAAATAGAAAACATGTTGATTACAAAAAAGATGATGTTATTACAGTAGCTAGTAGGTTTGCCTATGAGCAAGTTCTATTTTTACCCTATTGAGACCTTATAAATTTAATGAGTGCCTTGGTATTTTCATTACCCCTTAATTAAGACTCTTTTCCAAGAGGATGGGGATTGGGTTTGAGATTTGTGATCATAATTGTATGAGTTGTCTGTATGATAATAACTAGGGTAGTTTTTCACTCCTTATTAAAACTAGCAATTTAATTCACCGTGCTGCTTTGTAGGCCCTTTTCCTTCAATTTAAGTCTTCAGTTTTCTTGCAAGTGAAAAGTATCACGTTAACATACACTGCGAATTAGTTTTGGTTAACACTGTTGTTTGCTCTTATTTTTAACCACATCAGCTTGACAAAATATCTGACATTTGAATTGCAATACTAGATAACATTCTCATGCGTCTGTGGCACTGGTTTTACTTCAGAAGACCTGGTGATGACAATAGAATTAAAGATGCTCTCCACTATAGATCAAATGCTATAAAGCTGGTATGTGACCATCGAATTGGATATTCAAATTCCAAGTCATCCTCCAAACCAACTTACTGAAATATTCATTAAGGAAATTAATTATACAAACGTATACTTGTACTAAACTTAGTCTGTTATGTTCATCAGAATATAGCATAAAACATAAAATATTCAGCATAATTAGATGCTAGCTAGCAATTCTGACAAACAGTTTTTCAAAGTCGAAGAACTAGAACAAACATAAGCCCGTTTTCAAAAAAAAAAGAACATACATAAGCTATAAAGAGTTGCGTAATATGAAAGTTACTCAAATAGGTTTCAAAACTAATTCGACACAATTTTCTATATAGTTGTATGTTGGCCATGCATTTTTAAGTATAAAATATGCACATTAACTAAACTCATGATGTTTAATATTACACAAAACACTTCTTTTGACCACAGGACAGTGACTGTATAGTAGGCACTAACAGTGCTTTTGTTATAACTCATTAGACAATATATCTGATATAGTACGACCACCACAAATATCCTAATCAACCATGACACATGATACCAATGATTAACTTGATTTTTGAAGGATGGTGTTAAATTGTCAATAAGTCGAAATCATTAAATCTATCCATGGCATCATATACTACGTGGAATATAAGCTTTTTACATGTATGACTTCGTATCATGTCATGAAAATTTATAAAACTAAAGGACCCTTTGCATTTTCATAAGTAGAAGGCCATACATTATACATATAATAGGATTGATGTTTGCTATGTTGTGTGAATTTATCTTGTAATCTTCTACTCCCTTGATTCCTTAGACTCGATCGCATACCATCTTGTTAACTAGTGCAGAACATTTATCATAACATACTCCCATAAAGTAGATGTTTCAGTCACATACTTACATTACAAGATTATTTGGAGAATTTATCATACGGGGTTTTGTTCATCGTACAAATGAGATATGAACTCGGTTTGTGCATATATGAAGTCCCGTTTGTTCATGTATGCCAATAGTATAAAAGCCATCTTTCTTTTATGTAGCACAAATATACACATACTATATATTATATAAGTGAAATACAATTATTAAAAAAAGTTCAGATTATCAAGAAATAAAATAAAAAATACTGATATGCTTATCCGTTTAACATTCACGACATCAGTGCATTTCTTATTTATTATGTAGATTAAATTGTATCGTGTTGTTGCTTTATATAGACTGTGTTATCAACTTGGAATCATGCCAAAAAAGGTATATTTGAGTGAGATATAAGAACCTAAATACTGAGATACGACCTGTCCACAATCATGTAGATGTGCCTTTATTCCCTCCATTGACAGTGGAAGACAGTGATCTGATTCAAAGTGAGAAATATAATCACTCAATTATTTAGAACATTTAATTTGTGCGATTGTAGTATGCAATGCACACAAAATCCTAGCATATCAAACTATCATGTCTACTCAAATGTACGTAAACATATGTATAAGGATCAAATCCCAATGACCGCATTAAATCTCTTTGATAATTATCCGGAATAAGTGTTATGGGTCGATGGACATTCGTCAAATGTTTGTATATTGGCTGGCATAAAAAATGCATAAACATACATAACCAACTTGGGCTAAAATCAAGATCCATTTTTTAAAACCCTAAATCAAACCTTTTGGTGTGCTTTGACAATTCTTATGGCGATTTGCATCTAACCTGGATTTATTTGGCCAGTAGAACTTTCAGGCCAAGTCTTGGGTCGTGATTATGAAAATCTTCTTGATCCAAGTTGTAAACTTATAGTGTTGAAGGCTTGAAGCATATGAAGGAACTGGACTAAGCAACCACATCAATGACTTGACCATGAGACTAGAAAAGGACTCAAATGTAGAAACAAGGATAGGAATCTATACAAGCAAGGTGGTCCTATTTAAGTAAATCTAGCCAAAAGTTGGAATACTTATCACTTCTTCGCAGTGAAATGTAATGGATTCCTTTTCTATCTAACAGAAAATCGTGTCACCTCAAAAGTTGATCTGATATCCAAATGAGAGATGAAAAAAAGATAGAATTCCAATGACGGCGTAAATATTTTGAATTGCATATTTATTCGTTTTTCAAAAGTTTACGGACAATATTTGGTTTATATTGACATCAATAAAGCTTAGAGCTCGTTTAACAACAATGTACTTATTTTGAAACTCCTTAAAAGGAGTTGTAAATAGTAAATTCTAAGTAGTTTTAAATAGTGATTTATAAGTAGAAGTGCTTGGATGTAATTTGACTTCTAAGCAGAAATGTTTGATCAAAACTGCCTATGAAATTTCTTATCAGCTGCTTTTACGTGCTACTTATAAGAGGTTCACAAACATCAGAACTGAAATAAGTTGTTTGTAGGCAGTTTTGACTACTTTTAAGGAGTTGTCTGTTAGAGAACCTCATATTATCACAAAACCAATTGGTTAATGTGATGGAAAGTCTCTTAGTATTTATGCAGAATTCATATTGTAAATTTCCCGATGTGAGGCTAATCTCAACACGCCCCCGCACGTGTTGGGTATGATCATCCAAACACGTGGACATTCATTGCGGGTGACGTGTGACACAATTAAACTCGCTCTGATACCGTGTTAGAGAACCTCATATTATCACAAAACCAACACTTTCCATCACATTAACTAATTGGTTTTGTGATAATATGAGGTTCTCTAACACGGTATCAGAGCGAGTTTAATTGTGTCACACGTCACCCGCAATGAATGTCCACGTGTTTGGATGATCATACCCAACACGTGCGGGGGCGTGTTGAGATTAGCCCCACATCGGGAAATTTACAATATAAATTCTGCATAAATACTAAGAGACTTTCCATCACATTAACCAATTGGTTTTGTGATAATATGAGGTTCTCTAACACCAATTGGTTTTCTGATAATATGTGATCCTCTTACGTTGCCAAACATGCTCTTAGCATTAAAGTAAACAATGAGGGGTCCATTTAGTAAATTTTTGAGGAATAAATTAGTAGTAGCCTTCATATCTATTTATCCAAATGGAATATTTTATGACTCCAATTGCAAGATTCAGCAAACTGAAAGACAAGAAGATACTTTATGAATATTTTTGTTTAAAACATCAAAGCAGAAGGAAACAATATGTTTATGGAGCCACTTATTCCATGTTAACCTGAAAGAATATCCATGAGAATAAAAAAACACATGATATATTAGAATCAAATTATAATTCTACAAAACGTATGAGCTTAGAGGACCAACTAAATAGAATATATCTTTGAAATCTCAGAATAAAAGATGGGTAGATCTTTTGTACATATTTCATGGGTGTATAACCAACGATGCTTTGCAAAAAGTGGAGAACTGGATAATAAAGGTGAATGGAGCAGATAACAGATTGACGGCTTGCACTCGTCGGACAAGATAAGATGAAATTATGTAGAAATAACATTGATAAGAATATAATGTACCATACAGAAAGAGATCCTGGTTAAATCATCAAAAGAAAAAATTTGATCGAATCATGTTTTTTAATCTTTCAAATCTGAAGCCGATTTCTGTAGATGAGCTAATTGTTATTAAACTTATAGCACCTTCAACACTACATTTCAAATATTGGTCAAAATAACTATTTTAATCACAGTTCATACTGATTTATAGTTTTGAAAGGGCTGGTCCTAATTATTATTATTTTAGGTGTATCACATAATAATAATAAAAATATCTGAAACAAATAGATTCACTTCAAAATATGTGGACACAAACAACATGATTGAAATGTGGTTTTGATGCATTAGCTGCAATATTTAAAAAATGAAAATATAAATGTATATAACAAATATCTTTTTATTCCTAATCTTCAGTTGTTTTCAAGCAGTATAAAGCTTTCAGAAGGTCAAAGAGAATTGTTCTATGAGCCAAAAGGTTGGAAATGATAAGATTGCAAACCTTGAGATCCACGATGCAACTTTTAGCTGTTATAAGAAAAACCAGAAGTTAATGATGCATGCACTCAGAGACAAATGCTAAGTCAAACAAAAGAAACCGCAATCTCATAACTGCGACATAAATATTGACTTGAAGTTAGACAGAGATAGACTGCTTTCTAAAAGAAAATTGATGAGTGTCTGTATTCATATAAATGAACTAAGCTGGTACAAGTAAAATGAAAATTGCTGTGCATAAAGTTTTGGTGGGCTCGAGAGTTAGATGTCTTCTAAAATGGCTAAAACATTGTAACACTAATTATACAAAGTAAATCCTTATTCCTAGAGGTCGGTAATCTAAATCAGGTTGTGTGGTAATATCCGATATGACTTATGCTCTTACTATGCTATGTCATGCAGAGGAAGCTTTTCACTTTTTCCCTGCATAAAATATGCTCTATGAGGTATGTCTCAAAACACAGAAGCTGCTGAATTTCAGTACTACTTATGATGCGGTTTCAATCCCCTTCCCTCAGCTGTAGGCATTTGCATATGAATTTGACCACGGTACTATAACAAAGAAATATCCAATATTGCATGTTTACCAACTTAGGTGCCTTCAAATTTAGCCCCCTTTCATCAATGAATTGGCGACATTATGGTAATAACACAGACACACACACGCCTGTGCACACACGCATACAAAAAATAAATAAATAAACCTTTGATATTACATGCCCTCTCCTTGCTCAGTTTTCTTCAATGTCAATTCCATTTCTGGTTAGAGGTGTAATTCTATTTCACAACCTCTTCTTGCTTCGGTTTTTATAAAGTGTGGTGCCAAGGGTACCACCAAAAATGCTTCTTAATACCGTTGCTAAAAAATACCGTAAAATTTTGTTCTCTATTCTTCCACATACCATATCATTTTAAGGGCTACCAAAGGATTGGTTCGGCTATTTATAGCCGTACAAAAGGTTTCATTCAACGGTTGTTAGCCATGTAAATTGGGTGGTGTGAAAAAATGGTAGGTCGATCGTTGATAGCCGTGTAAACATGTTTCGGATGATGGTCGATAGCCGTGTAGATGGGTTTGTATGAAAAATGGAAGTTCGATGGTTGATGGCCATGAAAAAATGTTTTGGGCGGTGGTCGATGGCCGTGCAAGAATGTTTGGTACAGTGGTTAAGGGCCGTGTAAAAATATCTTGCTCGGCGATTAATGGCCGTGTAAAAATGTGTGATATTAGGAAGCATGTCATTATAGTTAACTTTTATGGTATTAAGAAGCAAAAAGTACGGTGCTCTTAGCACCACACTTCATAAATGTCGATTCTATTTTTGTTCTTCCATTTCTTCATATCCCTAGCCTAAAACTCATTATTATCCATAATTACTTTTTGTAAATACTGGCAGATGATAAACGCAAGGTGTGCACGCATGCACGTCATATAGAGATGCGATAGAACATGAAAAGTTAGATGTTATATATGTAACTTTGACAGTGAATGAAATACGATACCTAAGTGAATCATATACAATCAATCCCTTTTAGTAGTAGCAGAGAAGTAGAGATGGTGAATCAGTCACTAGTTCATTCCAAAAAACCTAATACCATGTTGTTCTTTTTTCTTCCATTCCATCAATCCAATTGCCATTAACAACCATCCCATTTTCCAACTTACCATTCATTTTTTTTCCGACCTGATCCGATGCGTTTTCACTGTCACTGCTTTTGGATTTTTGCTTGCGACCCTATAAACTTGACTTTCTTGCAAACTTGCTGCAGAATGTCATAGAGGGGATAACATGATGGAAATTAAAGCAAGATAGATGAGTATGAAAGAAGTCTAACGATCCATTCTACAAACGTGAACATCAATTGTGTAGTAGTAAGAAGCTCACCTAGGTTTAAGGTATATGATGTGAACTTCAGGTTTTGAAAGTGAGTGGAATTAGAACCAGCATCAATAATATTTTCTATGAAAATACATTTGTGTATGTAGGGAAAGTTATTGAACATAACGGAAACACAAGATAGACACTTTAAGATTAAAAGTAGCAATTGAAACACAAGAGTTAGTAGGATTACAATAATATGATTATAAAAGTAACTCACACTTGGTGGCTCACTCAAACTTGAGGATAAAGACTTCTCAAGCTATCACTTTTTTCTCTCAAAGAGGATCTCTCTAACTCTCAAATTTTTTTCTCACTCTAAGAAGTGGCTTCTTCCTTGGATTCTTCGATGATTAGTAATAGGGCTCCTTTTCTTATTTATACTACTCAACCTCCATAATGAATGGTGGAGATTACTTGCATCCGACGGTAGAGATTGATTCTCTAGAATGCTCCACACTCTTTAAGAATCTCTACACTCTTCCATTCCCTTCTTTATTCTTCCATACTCTTTCGTAAGGTTGCAGAAGGTTCCACACATCTCTAGAATATTCCAGAGGGTTCCACACTCTTCCACAAGCTTCTAGAGAGTTCTACACTTCTCTAGAGTTCTTTGGAACATTCTAGAAAATTCTAAATTTCTCTAGAAACGTCTGGAATTTTCTAGAAACTCTCCAATTAAGGAGGGATCCCAACAAATCTCCCCCTCCTGACTTAATTGGGGGGTAGTAGTACGCCGGCACCTTGACAGCAGTCTTCTTTGCCTGAAACATTGAATCCCTCAGGCTGTTCCATGTAGATCTCTTCCTCTAGGTCACCATGTAGAAACGCCGTCTTGACATCGATTTGTTCAATCTCTAAATCTTGCACGGCTGCTAGGCTAAGCACTACTCGGATTGATGACATCTTTACCACGGGAGAGAATATCTCTTCAAAGTCAGTACTTTTTTCTTGTCCAAATCCTTTGACGACTAATCGAGCTTTATAGCGAGGCTTTGAATAGTTCTCTTCGGTCTTGATTCTATACACCCACTTATTCTTCAAAGCTCTTCTCCCTTTTGGTAGCCCCACTAGTTCATATATGTTATTCTTATGCAAGGATTGCATTTCTTCTTGCATGACTACTCTCCACTCTTCTTTATGACAATCACTCATTGCTTCTTTATAGCTTTGAGGCTCCCCCTCATCAGTGAGCGTAACATACTCCTCTGTGTTGTATCGGGTGGATGGTCTTCTGTCCCTTGAGGATCGTCTTGGCTCTGGTGCGATTGGAGTGCTAGATTGAGGTTCTTCCTGAACTGGTTCATCATGAATTTCATGATCTTCAGCTTCATTGTTTTCTTGTGTGTTGTTATCTTCATGTCGAACCAGAGTAGGTTCAATGTTCTTACTGCTTCTCAATCTTGGCCTCTCTGAATTCTTGATATCTTCAATTGTTTGGTCTTCGAAGAATACAACGTCTCTACTGCGAATAACCCTCTTGTTATTGGATCCCACAACCGGTACCTAAATTCATCCTTAGGTGAACGAAGATAAATACACTCCTTTGTCTTTCCATCAAGCTTAGCTCTCTCATCTTTGGGGATGTGAACAAATGCCCTACACCCGAACACCTTGAGATGATTATATGAAGCCCTCTTGCCCGTCCAAACTTCCTCAGGAATGACCCCATCCAAAGGAACTGATGGTGTGAGTTTGACAATGTCGGCCACAGCCATTATAGATTCTCCCCAGAATGATTTGGGTAACTTAGCATGAGAGAGCACACAACGAACTCTTTCTTCAATGGTATGGTTCATTCTCTCAGCTAGCCCATTCGATTGCGGTGTCTTGGGTGGAGTCTTCTCTAGTCTAATGCCATATTTCTTGTAATAGTCTTCAAAAGGACGTCTATACTCACCTCCGTTATCTGATCGTACACACTTGATCTTCCGTTCAGTCTCACGCTCCACCAGAGCATGGAATTCTTTGAAGGCATCAAGCACTTGATCCTTTGATTTTAACAGGTGCAACCATACTTTCCTTGAATGATCATCAATGAAGGTGACAAAATATAGAGCACCACCAATGGATCTCTCAGACATCGAAACATACGTTAGTGTGCACGAGGTCTAGAATGTTCTTTCTTCTTGTGGGCGGAGAAGATCTTTGGAAAGCAACCCTATGTTGTTTTCCAGCTAAACAATGAGCACAAGGATGAAGTGGTTTACCTTTCACGTCAGGGAGGAGTTGTTTTTGAGCGAGCATGTGAAAACCTTTCTCACTAATGTGCCCAAGTCGTTTATGCCATGTGTCCATATCATCAGTAGAGATGTTTACTTCTCCTTTGCATAGCTTAGCTTGCATTACATACAATGATCCTACCTTCTTTCCTCGAGCTATTGTCAAACTTCCTTTGGTGAGCTTCCACTTCCCTTCACCAAAGTAATTCATTAGACCGTCATCATCTAGCTTTCCAGCGGAGATAAGACTGAGGCGCATGATCGGGACATGCCTCACATCTTTCAAAACAAGCTTGCACCCGGTGCTCGTCGTCAGAGTGATGTCTCCTATTCCAACAATCTTGTTTCTATCTTGATTTCCCATTTGCACCGTGCTAAAGTCACCTCTTTGGTAGGATGAGAAGAAGTTTTCATGTTGAGTAACATGGAAGGAAGCACCAGAATCAACAATCCAAGAACTCTCATCACAAGCAATGTTTAGAATGTTACTTTCACCAACGAGATATAGCAGATCTTCCTTTAATACTATGACAGTAGTACTCTTTTCTTCTTGCTTCTTCGTTAGGCTTATTTGGTCAGGATTAACATTACCGGCATTTTGGTCTGTTTTGAAGCTTAGACATTCCATTTTCTTGTGACCCATCCTTCCACAGTAATAACATGCAATCTTCGAGCGTGACTTGGATCTACCTCGAGATTGATGGGGATTTCGGCTCTTACTATGTCCACCGGTTTCATTCCTACCCTGATTCTCAACAATATTAGCTTCGGGATGGATAGACTCATCTCGTTCCATTCTCCTTGCTTCTTCACCAAGAAGGCTGTCACTGACGGTATCCATAGTTAACTTTCCTTCCGGAGCTGAGTTACTTAGCGTGACAACAAGTGTGTCCCAACTTTCCGGTAAGGAACTAAGGAGTAGAAGGGCTTGTAGCTCATCATCAATCTTCATATCAATTTTTGTTAGTTGATTTACGAGCTCCTTGAAGTTATTCAAGTGCTCAATCATACTATGACCATCCTTATACTCCAATTTCACCAACCGTCGAACTAAATTGGCCTTGTTGCGAGGCGTTTTCTTCTGAATCATGGACTCAAGCTTTGTCCATAATTCATAGGCATTGGTATAAGTAGAAACATGCTCGAAGAGAGTTTTGTCGATGTACTTATGGATCATAGCAACAGCCTTACGGTTCAACAGTTCCCACTGAGCATCACTCTTTCCTTCCACCTTATTTTTGTAGATGATGGGCTCATGCAAATCCTTACAATACAAGTGGTCCTCCATCATTGGCTTCCAATAGGAGTAGTTGTTAGCTGTGAGCTTGAACATGTCTACATCATGAGCGACAATATCATCCATCTTGAACTTACACGAGCTTGATTACGGCTACGGATGAACCTGGCTCCGATACCACTGTTGGGGAAATCTCGGTCTTCCCCGCTTTGTGAAGTTAAGATAGGCACTTTAAGATTAAAAGTAGCAATGGAAACACAAGAGTTTATAATTCTCCAATATGGAGAATCTTCCACTATATAAAAGAATAGTAGAATTACAATAATATGATTACAAAAGTAACTCACACTTGGTGGCTCACTCAAGCTTGAGGATAAAGACTTCTCAAGCTATCACTCTTTTTTCTCAAAGAGGATCTCTCTAACTCTCAAGTTTTTTCTCACTCTAAGAAGTGGCTTCTTCCTTGATTCTTCGATGATTAGTAATAGGGCTCCTTCTCCTATTTATACTGCTCAACCTCCATAATGAATGGTGGAGATTACTTGCATCCGACGGTAGAGATTGAATCTCTAGAATGCTCCACACTCTCTAGGAATCTCTACACTCTTCCATTCCCTTCTTTATTCTTCCATACTCTTCCGTAAGGTTCCAGAAGGTTCCACACATCTCTAGAATATTGCAGAGGGTTCCACACTCTTACACAAGCTTCTAGAGAGTTCTACACTTCTCTAGAGTTCTCCGGAACATTCTAGAAAATTCTAGATTTCTCTAGAAACGTCTAGAATTTTTTAGAAACTCTCCAATTAAGGAGGGATCCCAACACTTCAGGTTTTGAAAGTGAGTGGAATTAGAACCAACATCAATAATATTTTCTATGAAAATACATTTGTGTATGTAGGGAAAGTTATTGAACATAACGGTATCAGGGTGGACCTAACTTGTCAGCCAAATGCGATTATAAAATTGGATTCAGACAAAGAACTTATAAATATTAGTGCTCAAAGGTTATCTATTTGAGTTTAGTAACAAAATGCGTTCGCTTGGTTACTAAAAATCAAAGGAGTAAAACTGTCATTTTTCCATACATGTTTATACAGGAGTTTGAAGTCTTAACATTAAAATGAAGCGATAACAAGTACTATTTTACGTTAATGAAATTGTGAAAGATAAAAAAATTGTCTTTGTAGTTTTGTACATATTTTGTGGCTGAAAAACCACACTTTTAAGATTTTATTTTCTATTTTCTTCTTATCTTTGCTATTAACAAAGAGAATTCATTGAATAACTTTACTCGGTGTCTTTTTAAAATACTAAATATACCCTTGCTTTCAACCCTTGCTTTCAACGTGCTATCGCATCTTTTGTAACCATAAAGTGAAAATATTAGCAGCAAAACAGATAATGAAAATATATATACAAGAAAACACAAAACGCAAACTGTTAACACTTGGCCTTACTTGCAATTACAGTAACTCAGCCTACGTCTAAAATTTTCACTCACGCATAACAATTTTTTTTTTTTGAAATAAACATAACAAATATACCAACACACACCTAACACTACATAACCCAGCACGCACACCTCTACACTATCTTCCATGCAAAAACTCTGTCCATGTATATATGGAAAATTTCACAGACTCACTCACTAACTCACACCAAAACAAATACACAAAAACAACCACACGAAAGCAACTACTAAAACATAAAATACACAGTGATTCACTAACAAGGATCCTAAACGTGCACTGCTGCTTTACATAAGAATAATAAAATAGAGACACACGTCTATCTAGGTTTTGACACACTAAAACACATATTGATATTTTTACAGTACACATAATTAATTGAACAGGGGTATGCAAAATAGAATGAGGCAAAGAATGGCTGCTGCTAACTAATCTCTTATCTCTATATCGCTATTAATAAAGAAAATTCAATGAATATAATTTACACGGTGTCTTTCTGAAATTACAAAAATACATCTTCTATCAACAGAATCTCATTATTGGTTTACAATCTCCACCGCCATTCTTTTTTCAATCACCTATCAACGGATTTCACTATCAACTTGCAATCAACACCATCAACAACTGTTTGAAATAAAAAAGTTGTGACCACCAAAGATTTTGTACTTATATCAGATATTCATACATTAAATTTTTATTAAATAAAAATTAAATAT
Source organism: Allium cepa (assembly GCA_030765085.1). Taxonomy (NCBI): domain Eukaryota; kingdom Viridiplantae; phylum Streptophyta; class Magnoliopsida; order Asparagales; family Amaryllidaceae; genus Allium; species Allium cepa. The sequence continues at coordinate 382,559,938 of CM060932.1, forward strand.
CTCTAGCTATTAAATGCACGTAGATGCGATTTATACTTATATTAATGAATAATCATTCTATACAGTCGTTTTAATCAAATCTTTCTACTGTTGCATTACATACAACCTAAAATTATAAATGGATAAATGTAGGACTAGTACAACCGAAAATCGTAGACAACCACGAACTGTAATTAATAGGATCATATATTTGGTCCAGGGTTAATTAATACATATTGCAAAATAATCAAGAAATGTGAATTTCAACTGTTATTGAAAATAATATTCACAATTGATAAGCTTGAGTGGCTTATGTAAAACTCATACTACACAGGTTAAAACTTGGAACTATACCAAAACAAGAATCTGCTCACTTTTTCCACAAACATCCAATGGACCTGCCTTATACCAGTTTTAAGTGCATCCCTCGATATACAATGAGACACTTTTTCCATATTCCAGCCCCCTCTACTTAATTCATGTAATACAACTCCTACCTATACATCAGGTGCAACTTTTGAACATCTAATTTGATTTTGTTTGCAAAAATAAATTATTTACGACTAGTTGGGATGCCCACTAGAGGTGTAATTTTTAGTTCATGTCATGACATTGTTTAACACTTGATACATACTCAAGTAATGCAATAAAAAAGCATAAAGAATAAGTCTGACCTCATATTCTGATGATCTTCTGAACGTTGGAACTTAGAAATCAACATTTCTTGTGAAAAAAATAGAGTAAAAAGGAATATTGAGCTTAGTACCAAAAGATCATCAAATTTATTGAAGGGACATTTTTTTCAAACGCTTACAAAATTCATTTCCACACCTTGTCAAAAACAGGTTTCACGAAAAACAGCTATCATTATTTTCAACGAAAATATGCATTCTACAATGCGAATATTTGCAGTTATAATTGTATATTTTTGAATAAAAAATTTGTAGCCATATTTGCTTTTTACATTGCAAATATTTATTTTATAAAAATTCAAAGTTAGAACTGCAAATATATGCAGCCTCTACTGATTCGGCTTGACGAATGCTCCTGCTTATTTCGTCGATCTCATGAATCGAGTATTCCGGGAATATCTCGATAAGTTTGTTCTTGTTTTCATTGATGACATTTTGGTTTATTCGAAGTCCGAATTAGATCATGCTCGACATCTTAGAATCGTTTTGAGTACTCTCCGACAGCATCAACTCAAAGCAAAGCTTTCTAAGTGTCATTTTTGGGAAAAGCAAGTGAAATTCTTAGGCCATGTCATATCTTCCAATGGCATCTTTGTCGATCCTGCTAAGATCGAGGCTATTCAGAATTGGAAGAGGCCTGAGAATGTTCACGAGATTCATTCCTTTCTGGGATTAGCGGGTTATTATCGTCGTTTCATCAAAGACTTTTCCCGCACTGTGCTTAAGACGTTCGATTTATTTGGTCCGATAAGTGTGAAGCTCTTTCAATCACATTTTTGCTGAAAATATTTACAGATTTGTTAATTCTAATTATGAAGGTATTAATAGAGGCACAGTTAGAATGATTTTTCGGACATCCATTTGGAAACTAATGGATGTATCCTGATTTTCACTTTATTGAATACTTATAATACAAACTTTTTACAAAGGTAAATCATGAGTCGTGAAGGAAACAAAAGCACAAGCAAACCAACATAATGATAACATATTTTTATGACATTAACAATGCAAGTGATAATTATGAAGACTGAATTCTCTGAGGCAAAAAGATCAAACATTGCAATTGCGTAAATGCATACGACCACAACAAAATTTCATCGATATACCTGAGGAAACCAAAGGCACATGGACGTGCCTAAGTTTTTTTTTTGCTGTATAATCTACCTTAAAAGAGCGATTCAGACCCTTTTTTTTTTAAGTTCCACGTCACATGATGCTCTGTAAGATGACCAAAGCGGTTTCTTCTAGGATGGGCCATTTGGGCTGGAGTTTAATTTGAGCTGGAGTTTAATTCACCGGGCTCCGTTCGGAGTTTTATAGTATCGGCTATGAGAGGCTCTGAGAGTATAAATTTTGACCGTAAATGATCGTAGTGGTTTTGATTGATTTACATAAAGTGTTATTATAGCCAATGAATACATGTTTGAGAGTTTAATATACACCGTTGTAAGAGTTTTCCACTAAAGTAATATTACATGATGCTCTTATATTTATTCTCTAGTTTTGTGAAAATTAATTTTCAAATATAATTAATAATGGTATAATTGTAAAAAAACGTTAGAACCTCTCAAAACATGACAATTCGATGGGTTGAGAATTATCATTAAAATTACACTACACTAATTTTCACCGGTTTTATAATCAACAATAATCGGTGTAATTTTTTTACAAATAAGGGTTATCACAACACCTGAAATATAGAGCCGTCCAAAACTAGTCAAAATTAGTATAAAAAAATTTCAAGCAGAGCCTAAAGCATTTTGGTTTGAAAACGACTTTTGTGTTTTGCCTTTAAAAAAAAGAATGGCGAAGAGAAAATATGAAAACTGTGTTGGAAACTGATTTTAAAATATAATATTGACAATGAAATATACATACATACATACATACATACATACATAAATACATACATACATACATACATACATACATACATACATACATATATATATATATATAAATTTTTGCTTTTGTATGACATTAAAAACTATCTTCCCCTTTCTATTATGATGTAATGTTCGTTGTTCGCTGTATTCCTATGTGAACCATATGCCATATTAAATTATTACTTCCCAAACATCTACAGTAATATGTAGGGAATTATCTACTCTTTACATATGCACTCTTAATTTTCCTACGCCATCGTAAGGCTGGTTGCCTAGGTTTTTTCTTCTTCAATGCATAGGGAAGGCATATGGAATTCCTTACGTCTTCCTAATTTTACTACGAATTCATAGGGATATTTATCTCATTCTTAAATAGAATTCAATGTAGGGTTTGCATAGTTATATATGTTAACCACCATTGGTCATTCCCATTCTATTTTTTGACATTTTGGAAATATGAGTTATGTATAAATTTTATGATGTATATTACTTACATCTTTATTAATAGTTGGTTTTGGAAGCGCGAACTTTTGATTTGACCATGAACTTTCCAAAATACTCTTTACTCATATATAATTTAATTATTATCTATTAGTTTTAGCCTATTATTTCTAGGTTGGACTGGAACTATTCAAACTAAGTTAAAATAGTTAAATTTCTTTAAAAGTTCAAACTATCCCTCTACACTTAAGAATAAGATCTAACAAATAAATATCATTTAAATAAATAAACTTCATTTACAAATTCGTTATTTATTAACCAATAACATAAATAAGATTCAAACTAACAAAAAAATTAAATGTTGCAATTTAGAAATAAAAATTTAAATTAATACACATGATTTCAACGTAAAAACATGGTCAAATATTTTTGCAAATCATTTTCTCTTGAATATGTTAATCATATATAAATTGTAGAAGAACAATTCACGCGCAAAGCATATGCCATCGTCACGCGTGAAGCACGTGCCCTAACGCTCGTACTTGCTTAATAGAAAACGACCGGTTTGAATAAACAATGCTTTGTTCTTACTGATTTTTCTTAGTCCAACCATACAGAATCGTCATTCTTCTCCTAAAAGCTTAAATATAAAATTTCAGGTCATTTGAACTTAGTTTGATACTCGATCTTATAAGTTTTCTATGTTTGTTAGATATTTAACTAACACTGACTAATAATTAAATTTGATAAGATGGAGTATCGAATTGATTCGAAATGACATAAAATTATATATATTTAAGTTTCTTAGACATTAATGCGTGCAGTCGGGTTCAAAAATTCAAATTATAAACATGATTAATAAAAATACAATTTGAATTTAAATTATAATAGCTTTCAAATTGTAAGTTTGATATAAAATACAATTTGAAAATTCAAACTTTAAATATAAATTTTCAATTTGAATTTAAGCTAAAACTAAATTATAATAACCATTAAAAATAAAATTGAAATTAAGTTATAAATATAACAATTAAAATAGTCAAACAAAATTTAAATTTAAATTAAATTATAAAAGTATAGAATACAATTTAGATTATACTATATTACGTATATAACTAATAAATCAAATTTAAAATATATAATAATTTAAGTATAATTTAAATTAGGAAAACAACCGCTATGACATAGTGAATGTGTAATTATTACCTACGTCGTGTTATTTTCCTATATTTGAAATAAAATGGCGTAAGGAAGGTGTAGATAATACCTACGTCATGCTTACGTCAACCACAAATACCTTCTCCTAAACCAGCCTTCTAGCTATTCACTCCACGTAATATCTCAATCCACATATCGACTGCCCATCTCTCATCCTATGCCAACGCAACCAACTTCTCCCACCGCACGTCATCACACTTCCCCCTACACCCAACATCTCACATGCACGCAGCCACTCCATCTCTTGCCGCACACCACCTAATGTCATCACCCCTAGTAACCAGCCCATCTCCCGCAACCAACCCCTCTCACCGCACTCCACCAAACAAATGCATCCAAACCCCTCTCACAGATTAAAAGTTGTCACACGCCACGAAAAGCCCATCGATGTAGAACCCAACTCCTCCTCCAATGCACGTAAATTCTGATTCCTCCTTCTCTTCACACGCTGCCTCCTCCACCGACCACCGATGTTACTTGCTTTCTTCAATGCAGTTATTTGGTATGGTTTTAACCGATTGCAATATTGATATGATATAATGATGTTGCTTGCTTTCTTCAACGCAGTTATTTGGTATGGTTTTAACCTGTTGCAATATTGATATGATATAATTTTTCGTTGAGTAATTTTTTGATGTTGCATTTGGTTGATATAATTATTGGTTGTTTGGCTATTATAACTTTGGTCGATTGATAATAAATGAATAATCAACTCATAGTTGACACTACATCAATTCTTGGTCCTTCTTGGCATGCATTGTATATAACCATTATATAAATGTTTGTTTTTATTGTGATTGAGCATTTGTATTCATTTGATACAGTATTTATCGGATTTGTTCCAGTACTAGACAAATCATAAACTCAACAATATTTTTACATTTCATAACTCATTTCAGCTGAAATGGTAATAATTTTCAAGTGTACTTCCCTTTTATTTTCCGTGTACGTGCCTTGGTGTACGATATGGGGAATAAGGGGATGTTGTGCCAATATTTGTTGAATCCTTTGGCATGAAATGATTTATGGAATCTAAAATAACATTGTATTTGTAATGGAAGTAGGTTGACGGATCCATAAAATAGATTTAAGACTTTAATGGTTGGTATGTATTCATCCATGGGTTATTAAAAAATGAATGGTACAATTCCAACTAAATGAAATTTATATAAAAAATCATATGCATGGTTGATAACTAAATCATCCAAGTCAGACTTAAAAAAAGTATTTAAATATTATAAATTAAATATTTGAGACAGTAAGAATTTTTAAGTCTAAGCATTTCAAATTACATTCGTATAAGAATTTAAGTATTTCTTTTAAATTTTTTATATTGTAGAAAATGGTGAAAATAAGCAGAGAGGGAGCAGTTACACTTAATGATATCCCACCAAAACCGGCAGATCCAAGCCATTTTGGCAAGGCAGCGGTAAGGAAACAGGGCCAAACTACTTGGTCGAAAGCATGGACATAAGTCAAAGAATTCGACACACGGGATTATGAAGAAAATATGTTAGACGTGAAATTCTGTGCACCAAACTAAAAGGGAGAGAAGATAGTTGGACACTTACTAGTTTCAGTTATAAATTGGTTTGAGGAAAAATGGAAGAATACTTTAATGATGTATGTGCTAGGAAGGAGACCGTTATTTGATAATTTCAAAGGATTCGTGGACAAGATTTGGAAACCTAAAGGAGACTATGATATTCATTATAAAACTGATGGATTCATCTTGATAAAATTCTACACCGAAGAAGACCGTGCTAAAGTGGTGAGATCAAGCTCCTACACCTTAAGTTCACGAACTCTAATCATAAAGAAATGGAAGCCTAGTATGGCTATGAATAAAAAATATATTCAAGTGTTCCAATTTGAATTAGGTTGAAAGATTTTGAACTTTAATATTGGAACAATAAAGGAATTAGTAAAATTTCCAATGTAATTAGGATTCCCTAAAGATGGTTATGAATACATCAAAGGATATTAGATTGAACTTCGTGCAAGAGTTTTAGTTGAAGTTGAAGTTGATGTTTGTTTTAATTACCCAGATGAAATCGAAATGAAACTTTACATAAGTGATATGGAGAAAATTCATGTAGAATATAAAGAATAAATTATACCATGTTCAAACTTTAATAATTTTGGATATAGTGAAAGCATTTGTACATTATCTACTGCTAAAATTTGGCAACCAAAATCAAATATGCAAGATAAAGGAAAGAATAATACAACAAGTTCATCAATGTCCCATGGTAAGGCCGCAACTCTCCTTACACACTGAGAAACCACAACATAGTCAAAAAAGTAGTACAAGTTCAATTTTAAATCAAAACATTAGGAATTCATAAGATCCTGTGAATTCAACCTCTAGAGGTAAGGCATCCACATCGCAAGCAGCCACTAATATGCTGTCAATTTGAAGAATTCTTTTTCTGTTCTAGTTGAACATGACATTGCCATTTCTGACCAACACGAACCTCAACATACTGTGGATCGGCAGGAATACACCACAACATAAATCAGAAAACAACTACGAGGTCAAGATATTGTAGTTGTTGAAAGTGCATATTCAACTTCAAATGAATATACATGCATCGGATTTTTTGGAAAATGAACAACAATCTTTTTTTCATCATGCTATTGCATGTATTCAAGAAGTCCTAACGGTTATGCATGGTTAGTAAGTATTCAAATTCCTGATATAAATATATCACTAATAGACACAACCATATGGTTTTATATGCCAACATCACTCCTATCACTCTTAAGTGCAATATGCGCCTAATAGAGTATTTATGATTTTTATTTGATTTTTTATTGAAATTTAATATTTATACTCGATTAGGTATTAATGTTGTATTAATGTCTATCACTTTATCTCTATTTTTCTAACACTATAACTATTTTGCTGATAACAAAAGAGGGAGAGAAAAGTTAATATTTTGGCAAATAAAGTTCAAATATTTTATTTTTTATTTGCATATTCTCATCTAGGTTCATTTGCATATTTTTATTTATTTCATGCATATATGAAGGGGGAGCTTGGTTGTAGGGGAGCATTCAAATAGGGTGAGCAAATGGAATTCATCAAAACCAAACACATTTAATAGAGTCAAAATCTTAATATATGTTTGTTATCATCAAAAGGGGAAGATTGTAGAATACAATAACCTATGATTTTTGTTTGATGATAATAAATACATATATATATATATATTCATTTAAATATATTTGTTGTTGTACTATTTTATTTTCCACGTAATTAAATAAATATTTGATGAATAAAATAAATAACACGGAATTCATACTCAAACAAATATTTTGTTCAAACATATATTTCATTACAAATTCAGATAGTACAAATTTGAGCTCTCACTACATATAAACATTTTCAATTACATTACAATTTCTATTACATCACAAATTTCAATTTACAATTTTACACCTTATTACATATTCACTCAACACTCGTATTTGATCTGCAACTCTATTCCAGCTTATATCCAACATCTAAATTATCTGCAAAATAAACATTGACGCGGTAAAATTAAAAAGAAAATATTTTGCAGTGTACAACAAAATGTATGTTTTTAAAATATTATTAGCCTCACTTATTTGGGTTGTTCGTCATCATTTCTTTTGAATTCATCATACAGGAAAAACTTGTCACATGCATAGTGTATCATTGTACATGTCACAAGGCCATGCACATCGATATACACTTGCGTGTTACAGCTACAGAAACAGGTGAGCATAAGGTCAAACCCGAACTGAGGCTGGATTCGACACAGGTGCAAATACACACATGTACACATGAAATAGAAGCCAGAGAATGCAATTTACAATGCAACAGTAAACATACATAAAGATACACATGTATGCATATATATGCAAATATACATACACATGTCAGCCTCAAAATAAACTATAGATCAGACTCAAGCTCAACAACTCAATGCAACCAAACAATCTAGGCAACCTCATATACAAAGTTTAGGGTTGCACATATATGTACAAAGAGGATAACATATATGGCAACACAAGCATATGGAGATGGTCAACAGAATACAAGTTTAGTGTGAAGGCAACACAGAGAAACCCAAAGTGGGTACCAGTTCAGATCATATGAAACTGAGACAGGACATCAAGACACCAGAACAATATAGATACCATTACACTCAAAGCAGTAGGAATCAAATAAGTGTACAAAAGACATGTACAAGTTCATATGCGCTGACTCAAAGTCTGAGAACCAATGCAACAGAGGAGATAACAATGTGACAGTATGTGTGACAGCAAGTATGGGTACAATCAACACAGCATCAACCAAAAAACTCCAAATGTACAAGAATGCAAGTCCAAGAACAACAACAAGACTGCAACTCAAAAGGAGACAGCAAGTATGCAAAGCTTCAGACCATAACCAAAGAATCAATGAAACAAAGACTTCAAATCATGCACATGAGACTCAAAGAAATGCAAGACTATAGTGGGATCAAATGACACGAAGAAGTTGTGGTCATGATCAAGTGCAGATAAACGCTGAATAAAGTAACACGTCATACATATATACATGCATGTTCACACATATATACATGCATGTATAAATATATTGTGGTAAACCAGTCAACAGTAGGACTTCAAGTACAAGACAAATGGAAGACTACAAGACTACTACAACACAATGGCATAAGCAGTCGTAGTAACAGAGGCTAGAAACACAGACCAAAATCAAGTGTAGACTTTAAGGGAGAATACAGTTCAAGCATGAACACAAAATAGGACCAAGGCAGTTCGGGCATCAAGTTTTAAAATTCAAGTAAAAAGCAAAAATCAGACATCAGGTGCAAAGAAAAAGGAAGGCAACAAAAACCAGGCTCATAAGGAACAAGACAACGATCACTCATGTAAGGCAGCCTGTCTCAACCCAATATATAGAAATGCAAAGCCTTTAGCATGGACAACACAATTCAATTCAAACTGGTGAAGCAGTTGTATGTCAACAACAACAGATAAAGAAAATGAACAAACGAATGAACACAAGTTCAAAGTGAACCAAATGGCCAGAACAAAATGGAATTCATCAACTCAATGGAACTCGCAGGTTATAACAACAAATCAAACCAAGTCCAGTTTGGTTTTAAAAATCATCAACAAAATCAATTAAGGTCAAAAATAGTTGAAAAACGAAAGAGTGTGATGAACATGCATCACAGATTCGCAATATCAGAAAACCAAACGTAAGCCGTGGTAACCAAGGCAGTTGTAACAATATATCATAAATATATGAACAAGTCAGATTTATCTCACTAATTTAAATGCCAAAAAGAACGGAGGAAATTCAAATTCGTGGTCTAATTCACATATGAAGGACAAGTCAAAAATCATACTTATTGCATGATCAAAAATCAAATGGTCGAGCAGAACATCATGAAGAATTCAAACAATACATACGAACGAAAATTTAGGGATTTTATCCCTATAAATTAAACCCGTTAAAAGTGGAGTTCGAGCCCAAGCAAATAAACAGAGTATAAAGTCAAGCATATTTAGAAATCAATAAGGGGTGAAAATCATATACCAAATTACCATTTGAACTCGAAGCAGCCACAAGCATAATCACACTGATTGAAGAAGCATCGAATCGTATTAGTGAATTGAGAGCATACCAGCAATTGATTCGAGCTCAAAGTGTTCAAGGTGGCACCAATTGATCAAAGCCCTAATTTCCAGAACGATTGAAGAAGGTAGCGGTAAAATAAATGAAAGGGACGCATTATCTCTTTTAGGCCGAAGAAGAATATATAGACAAAATAAAAGGGAGACGTCTATTTTCTTAAGTGATAAATTATTTTGGCCGAATTTATATATTGGGCTTAATAAATTGTTAATTAGGTTTTGTTTAGTAAGTTTATTTTATTTGTAGCTTTTTCTTTTGAAACCGTGTAACTTTCTAGTCGTGTGACTTGGTTACGAACTACGATGATGTAGTTCGAGAATTCGCAACTCATTGACTGAGTTGTGGTAGGGTTTTGAGCATAGAGTTATATTAGTCGTAAGCGAGTGTCGTCAGTTTAAGTGTGTGAGCGTCTGACTACTTAATTTCTAGTAGAAACCTTGGGGGCAGCACGTAGGCAGGTTATTGCTGAAGCTGAATAAATCTGTGTTGTTCTATTTCTGCTTTTATTATTCTGCTTTTATCTGTGCTGTAATTATTATATATATTTTCGCATTAATTTTTATTATTATTAGTATCACCTTATTCACCCCTCCCGGTAGGGTGAAATTGATCCTACAATACACATATACAAATACATATATACATGTAATTCACTTCAGACAAGAAAAAGATTTGCAGTGATCAACTAAGTTAGAGATAGCAGTATTCGGTGATAATGCATCGAAGATTTCTAAATCAATTCTTTTCAAGGTTTAGAAAACCATCGACACATAGAGCAAAGATTAAAGTGGATAGAGATAGCAGGTAACAAAAAAAATTTAGATCGAAGCTAATCAAGTCTACAGAAGACAACCCCAAAATCAGAAATTCAATCAACGTCAAAAATATTTTTGAATATATATATATATATATATATATATATATATATCAATGAATCAAGGAAGAGATTAAAGTAATCAACAATGTCAAAGTATATTCGAATATATCGAACATATATATCAACTAGGGATCAAGTCAGAAAGCAACAAAGCCATTCGCTCGGAAATAAATGTAAAAGGAAAAAGTTCTGACAAGTTCAAATCGAAATATACAACCGAAAATATAGGAATTCAAACCGTATATAAACCCATGTCATCATCGACATTAAATCGTTCAAGTTCGAGCAAAATCAGAGAGCAAGCCTTGCCATAAATCACAAATCAATTTATAACTCGAATCAAAGTCGAGATCAATACAAATCGAAAGGGGTAGAAATCGTACCGAATATTAATCAAAGAAATTTTTAACGAGGAAGCAGCCGTAGCCATAAATCGTTTACCAATTAAACAACGTAAGCAATAGAAAAGGAGCAAGGCGATTCAAAGCTTCAAATTCAAAGTGGCATCTTCGATTTCCAGAAACCTAATTTGAGAACGAAGCAAAAAGGAAGACAACATGGAGATAATGAATACGGGCTTACAAAGCAAAAAAGAGATTGTTTTAGTTTGGGCTGCATTTCCTTTAGTTATACTTAAAGCCAAATTGTGTTTAACGTTACTTTTATTTTAATTGTAATTTTATTTTTAAATTGTTAAATTCTAGGTTAACTAGGTTACAAGCTACGGAGTGTAGTTTGAGAATTCACAACTCTATGGCAGAGTCGTGGTAGGGTTTTGAGCATAGGGTTAGAACAATCAGGTTAGCAAGGGTCGCGAGTTTACAGGGTCTGTAAGTGTCAGATTGTTTAATTCCTAATAGAAATCTTGAAGCAGCAGTATGCAAGTTTTGCCGAAGCTATGTAATCTTATGTGCCATTTTTATTTTCGCATTTACTCTATTATTGTCTGTGCTGCAATTTTCATTTTTATTTATTTATGAATTTTTATAAACCACCATTTATCCCCCTCTAGGGTTAATTCGATCCTACAAAATCGTTTCCTCTTGTTCCTTAATCCATGCCAAATCAAGTAATACTTCAGTGAAATCCAAAATCAAGCATTCATTTCACATTTCATATCAATGCATGTACCTTATATAACTACGTGCTATAAAGTTTATATCCACTCACCTAGCAACCATTAGCAACCGCAAAGCAACAAGAAACCATTCTCGAGGCCTCGTTATCTTCATTGTCGAAAGCCAAATCACCGCCAAATGTTCCAATACTAATAGATATTGTAGAGGAAGGCAAGAGAGAAATTTAGGTTATTTTAGATTGATTTTAAGGAATTTATTTTATGGGTTTTGGTTGGACTTGGGCTTGAAGCTTTGAGTTTGGAGGGGACATTAAGTAAGAAGGTAATGTGAAAATGAAAAGATGAAAGGGTAGGTAGAGGGTGTGGCTGTTTATATGCTTGGTTAATGGATCTTAAGTACAACACATCCTGTCTAGTTACTAACATGCTCATCTCCTATATAACTCAAAATCCATAACGCTAAAATTTCAATATTTATAGTTAATAGACTCAAAAACATCATTTCGGTCACAATGGAAGCAACCTCGAACTCTAATTCTATTGTATGCAAAAGTTAGCTTTTTTAATCACTTAAGGATCAAGTCCTAACTCTTAACCACTTACTGATTAGCATTTGCCTAATGATTTTTACAATTTTGCTCTTGATCTAACACCCATAACTTCAAATATATCGAATCTTATACTTAAAAGATTCAAAAATGACATTCCAAATAAAATGAAAAAGGTTCCATTGCCTATTCACTCGCATGCAGAAGTTAGCTTTTTGGCTCATTTATCAATTAAATTCTAATATATAACTCAATCTACTATCCTAAATGTATCGATGTTTATACTCAAAAAACTCAAAATCGACATTACGTAAATAGTGGAATTAATCTCACTCTGATTCCACTATCTTAAAACTTTGGTTTTTTGAGTCATTTATTAGAATAACTTTTTAATATCTTAATAAATTATTTAAATATCTTAGGGTTCAATTTTTTCACAATTGGTGCAAAGGATGATGACATGACATTGAGTTCATCTTTCTCTAGCAGATCATCATCCCTATTGCAGAAGTTAATAGGTTCCCAAGCCTTTGAGGTGGTTGTGACGTTCGAGTTTAATGCAAGAGCTTCAAAGGTGTTGCTGATTAGGATTACATTGGCACTATTTCTGTGGGGAGGACTATGTCCAGATTTCAAAAGGGAGGCAGATGTAGGCTTTTGTATCCTAGTATGTGCTTACAAGTCTTGAGCAGTGGGCACAACTTTCAAGCGGAGCTGGTGGTTCAATATTGTGTGTGGAGAAAAAAGTTATGTGCTTGTTAAGTCTGAGATGAAGTAGCAGGGTTAATTCGTGTATAAGTCGAAGAATTGGGTAGCAGTGGCCCAAAAGCCTAGTGGGTGAAGTACTAAAAGAATTAAAATTAGTCTGCCCAAAATGAAATGGTAGCCCAATTAAGTTGGGCCCACACAGTAGGGGGAATCTGGTAGGAAGGCCCATGGATAAAATTATTAGAACATGGCTTGAACTTGTTTGAAATTTTTTTTTCATTTGTGGGTGATTAAATAGGGGTTGAGAGTCTTGAGAAATGCCCTAAAAAGATAGACAAGACCTTTTATCAGCTTAAGTAATAACAACTTGACAATTAACTTATGTAGAAGGTTGATTTGAATAGTAGGAACCAGAATTCATGAGCCTACTCCCACATTTTGGGCCACTCCAGAAGCACTTGTGACTGGGCCTTAATATTGTTTGCATAGGCTGGGAAGAAATACCATTTAAGACTTGGTTGATTATTGCATCATCGCGATGGGTGCCAAGTGATACAAGGCACTAGGGTTGGTAGTAGAGCATGAGCAGTGCGAGGTGACATTACAGATGGAGCCACTAAGCCCCTTAGTTTTGAGTTGATTGTTCTGGCCAGCGCAAGAGATCATATTAGAACCCACTGCTTTTCAGTCGTCTTACCTACATGGGCAATATGCACGACTGATCATTACAATTTGCACCGCTACAGATGGCTTGAATTTTAGGAGCTTGATAAGTAAACATGGGAGTAGTCTCGACCCTATTCACAACAACTTCCTTACAAAATATAGATTGTTTACGACCAAATGTGCAACATTTTGCACAAAATAGCCATATGTATTCATACCCATTATATTTACCAATAGTCTATTCCTTGTTGGCTAACCAAATAATTTTGTCGGAGGTGGTATAGATAGAGCAGTCTCAACGTAAACACGAGCTCAACTAAGACGGTTGAGATTATTATATTTTCATCCACTTTTAACGGTTTACATATTTGTTCACAAAGCTCTTCAAGGGATTCTTTGTTGTATACGTTAGCTGACAAATTAGGAAATGGTAGCCAAACTGGATAAAGAGGGCTATCAAGCGTGGGATGGAAAGCTAATGGACCATTTGAAAATTTTCATTTGGGTATTAAGGATCGTAAGGCCTACAAGAAGCTACAATTGGAGAAAGCATTCCTCATTAAATAGTTGAACTTCGTCATCAATAACTCCAATTTTCGCTTGTGACATGAGTGAGAATTAATTAAAAAAACTTCCCTAATAGCATTGATTGGTGACCTAGCACCAATAGACCAACCAATTAAAGGATTGCGAAATGGTTTCGCAAATCGTTCAAGTTGGTCGCTAGTGAAGAAGATGGCCGACTTACTACAAAATATTGAAGTATTCTTTTAATGGAATAGCAATAGATATTAAAGTATTCTTCTAATTAGATAAAAATAACTATAAATTTATATATAAATATTATAAGTGTTCTTCTATACATAATATAACTTCTTTTAACTATGTAGCTTAAAAGGAAATACTTGAAAATTCGCTGAGGGTTAACGCAAGAAGTTGTAGGTTCGTAGAAGAACGGGTCCATTTCGACTTTTAAGAGGTTTAACTGAACTCATGCGAGTAACATCTTCTAATGAGACAAATAGGACAAATATTAGTTATCCTTGCAAGAATGATAAAGCTACAAAACATTATTCTTATGTAGTCGTACAGACTCATTTGATTAAAAATGGATCCATGGATGATTGTCATGTGTGAATAGATCATGTTGAAAATATATGGTAAATATGTGAGTATTAGTTGAAGATGAGAATGAAAACATTGATGTTGGTTTTGGTGAATCTAGTCCAAAAAAAAGTACGAATGAGATGGTTTTTGATATCGCTGGCTTGAATATGCACCCTAATTCATGGGATGTAAAAAAGAACCGAATCCAAAAGCTATAAAAGAAATTGAGAGTTTGAAGCATCAAAACGATCATTTTTTAATGGATGTCCAATTACAGAGTTGGAAAAAACATCTTGATTAGTTGCTATAAAAATCCACAAACAAAGATATAGAAAATTTAATGCATGAATTTCTTAGTTTGGTTTGAGATGTGATCCCATATGGTTTTCAGACTGATTTGGCAGAAAATTGATATTTATTAAAAAAAATAAAGTGCCTACATTCAGAGTGCTATACCAAAAATTAATACTATATTGGAAAGAAAGCATATATATTTCACTTTGTAAATTTTATGGCTTAGGAAGGCATGAAAAGAAAAAAAGCAATAGCAAAGGTGTACCTTTCACTTGGTTGCTTTATCTTCTTCTTATTTTTAGATTACAAAGACTGTACACGTCATAGTCTACTACGAGGTACATTAGATGACATAGTGAACAAGTTTAATTCATCCATTAGAGATCCATTAAAGTGAACCGGTTCTTTGGGGTTTCAAGATGGAATTACTTCTAACATAAAACGATATGCAGATATGAAGGATCTTATATTGCCCGATATGAAGAGTCATGGTTGTCGAATATTTCTTAAGACTCTATTCCCCAATAATATTTAAGGAGCTTTTACATGCCAATGACATAGCTCGATTTATTCTCCAAAAGTTTATACTTGACAACTTTTTATAAAACAATTTACAAAAGCTTGTAACATGTGTACCCAATATACTATGAAGCTATAGAAAATATTTTCTATCTTAGTTTTTATTTCTGTGGAAAATTTACGGGTTGACATCAACCAACCTAAGCATTATTGGTGGAACCAACTCGGTCGGATGGATGTACCTTTCTTGAGGTACATATAATAACATTGCAAGTTATTGTTGGAATTGGGCCTATGTAGTCCAGTTTATTTATAAATTTTCTAAATTTCTTTTAGAAAAGCCTAAAGTTCGTACGTTGAAATGAATAAATAGATTCCTTGAATCCAATCCCAACCTGAAGTTGCTAGCTTTCGAATTACCTTACCACCAATGACTGAATTGAAGAAAATTGATGTGAATTAGAGCTTGGATTTTCGGGGTTGTTATAGGGTAACGGGGCCCGATATGAGCAGCAAAAGAAGAGTCCAAAAGTCTCAAGAGAAGTGAATGCTGGAGGGAATAAATAAATGAGGGATAAGAGAGTGAAATAAGGATTAAGATCCTTGTTATTCTCTTACTAATTCTATCTATATGAAATTAAAATTCCTCCTTCTAAACCATTATGTAACGAC
Source organism: Allium cepa (assembly GCA_030765085.1). Lineage (NCBI taxonomy): Eukaryota > Viridiplantae > Streptophyta > Magnoliopsida > Asparagales > Amaryllidaceae > Allium > Allium cepa. Next base: position 382,576,303 of record CM060932.1, read on the forward strand.
CGGGATTTTCGACCCTCGAAAATCGACATTAATACATCCTCATGTCGCAAATCCAAGTGTTGGAAAGCCCAATTGTTAGGATAAAAAGAAAATAAAGATAGAACAAAATCTCATATAAATGGAATAACATGTATTATTTCAATATTAAGTCTTTACAGCGGAAAATTTTGAATACAATATCAGAGTCAAACCTGGATTCAGCCTGGACAGTAATAAACTCATGTCCTTACAAATGATGACAACCAAAAAAAAACAAATGCAGTATATGTAGCAGATAATAGAATACGTCCATACATAGACAAAAATCTCCAGCTGTCCTCTAGAAACTTCAAGTATCTTCAATTAAACCTGAAACTACTTGGATCTAACCCGAGTATATAAAATACCCGGATCAAGCTTGATAAAGCAGCATGAGACACTCGAAATTTATTTTGTACAGATCGTGCTAATGCCAATCAAAACTTTTGAAAAGAAAGGTATCTCATAAGACCGCGCCCACACATAATATGAACGGGTTTTTACCTTATAATAGCCAAAATTACTTTATACAGAAAACACTTGATATTATTCTTAATGACATCGATTTGAAACACTTTTCAAGTAAATATATATAAATAAGTATCGATATCCGGACTAAGTCTATGGTAATATATCCGCACAATGTCAAACAGAATATACCTGCATGAAATATATGATACCAAAAGAGGTATCTGAAATGTTTACAAAGCATTACAGCTGTTTTGGGACTACAATCAAAACCATAAAGCTCATATTGGAATTGGATTTCTAACATGTTAGGAAGCTTGTGGCCTTTTCCTTCAATCCACATATAGCAATATAGTTCCTGAGGTGCCTTTATCGCTTTTCTCAAGAAAGTCGCTTAGAACTGCACTTGCTACACTACCAATATATAGTAGCCTTACCGCTTTTCACAAGCAAGCCGCTATATTAAAATAAGTGCCTTGAGAATCCAGATTCCACTGGACTCCTCCATACTCATACAACCAATAGCCTGAAATATATGTCATACAGACCATATAATTACCCGTATCATCTTCGCGATGTGAGGCTCATGAGGCTACACTCAATTTTAATAAAGCCATGCTTTACTTTTCACAAAGCCACGCTTTATTCTTCCATAAAGCACATTCCACTTAGAATACTATATTGCCATTCCTTAATCACACAACTGGTTTCTACCAACGTATAACTCTTGAGCACCTACGTCTCAGGAAAGGGTGTTAAGCTAAGAGAAGTTGCTTTTTTTGCCACCAAGTAGATAATACATTGATAGAGATCAATTAATATGATCAGAAATGCACTTTCAGACAATCGTCCATACAAGTTCGTTTTGGTACTGAACGAAACCGAAGACATTCCTCCTACTACCATTAGTAGCAAGTAGTCCTTGCAATCAAAAGATTTCAAAACACGATAGGACCACTGCTATAATAAATTTCTCTTTATTGGGAGCTACCCAAAGAATGTCAACAAGCAGTCTTTTCGCTATGAAGATCTTCGGTCTTCAATAATCATCATCTTCAACATGTCTTCTCTTTCGAACGTATACATTGGTTCAAAATGGTTTTCGGATAGGAGTTGTCCAAATCTGACCCTACTTCCTCCGAACCAATCATTGTGTAAATAGATGTTAAGTTCATATGTGATTATTAATCATCAATCAATTTAATTCATCTTTTTATTTATTCATAGATATCTCTTAGAGATATATTCATTGAACCATTCCTTTCTCTTTTTTTGAGTATATGGAATCATTAACCCATATTTATAAAATCATTTGGTTAACTTTAAAATCTTATTAATCTTGGAATAATTCCAAATCATTTCACCTTTTATTTAGGAAAACATTTTCAAATCATTTCTATGCAGTCCAAGTTAATTAAATTTGAAAAATTATATCTTTTATACTTTGGGAAATTTTGATACGAGTAAACAAAATTTACTATCCCCTTCGTCGTGCCAGTCCGGATAGCCAGGGAGAGCAGGAAACTGGTTTTCCAAACTCAAGCCTAGGCACTATCTCTCTGACACTCATAAGGATGTTAAGTTATTTGATCGACTCTAAATCATTAAACCTTTGGTCATTCCATTAATCCTTCAAATTACCTTTAAAACACTTTATTAATCATCTAAAACATTTATAAAAGATATGAAAAGGAATGGTTGCGCTTAAAACTATATTTTAAAAGTTATAGAAAAGTGCCGCAAAAAGTGCTTTTTAAGCTATTTTGATCAAAATGGCATTTCTATCATTTGGAGATTCATTTTTCTAACCCAAATCACTTTAAAACGTTTTAAAAGTTTTTAATTTATTTCATATTTTCAAGCAATTTTAAAATATCATTTTCAAAGAAATTCTTTTATGGATTCCGAACAGCGAAACCGCGATTTTTTCCAAAAACTTGCTTTACTCATATTGCAAAATCTACTTATCGAAATTTTGATTTTATTTCTTCATTTGAAAAATATGGATATAATAGTTGGGAATTCCGAGCTATATTCTATTCTATATATCCATTTGACTTTTACGGCGTGAAATCGCGAATTACCGTTACACGACGCGTCTATTTTTGACTCAATTATCAATATTCATCAAAACTTCTCCAAATTGAATTTTAATGTTTATAAAACATTTATAAACCATTTTCAAACTTTTAAACCAATATTTTCCATATTAAATCTCTTATTCACTTTTAAACCATTTCGTAATATTATATTATTATAATATTCATTTCCAAACTTTTTATATTTAAAACCATTAAGAGGCTAAACAACTCCGTACAAAAACTATTTATGGATTAATTTCCATTTAATTAACTACGGTTGATTACTAACCATTTGAATTATGATTTCTCATAATTTATCGCAACCAGGTTATCAACCATATCAACATTCAAATAATCAACTATCTTATCAACCAAGCATTTAAATTTATAATTTAAACATTCGTATAATTTATTTATAAATGTAAGTAAATTGAGTACTCACTTATGGTTCCATTCCGCTAATCATTTTCGTAGCTTCTTGTTATCCGTTAACCCAACAGGATCCAGTAGGAGACAGAATAATTTTGTGTTATCAGAATGGTTTAGAACTTATCTATAAAGGCTAAGGCAGGGAGTTAATGAGAGCCGAGCTATACTGCTAAGGAAATGACTGGGATCGACTAAACAAAGAAACCAGCATTCTTTCAGCCTAATCAGCATCTGAGCACAAACAACTAGTAAATTGTCATCAAAACAGAACAATGTGCAATGAGAGTATGCAAACAACAGCACATAAGACCATGGAAATATCTCCAATTCTAAACTCTAGAAAAATACTAAGTGTTTGGATCATCAGCAACCCATGCCCTCCTCAAACCTTCAAAGCAGACAACCAAATAATACTACGTAAGAGGCCAAGATATTGGCTCGCAAATGAGCCAAGTCTATGGGTCGCTAGTGACCCATAGGCCATGGGTTGCCAAGATCCATCGACCATGGTTTGCCTACGACCCATGGTTCAACCTTGTTTTGCAAGCCAAATACTCTATAGGTCATCTTTTACCTGTCTACGAGCTGATGATGATGTGACCTGGCCAGATGCTCTTTGATCCATATAATACCAGCCTACCTACAACATAAATGGGATTTTCTCCGGACTGGTGGCTGAAGCTCTGCTAGAATTATTCTTCATTCTCGACCTCCCTTACTACAATCTACGAAGGAATACACTTTGATTCTCCAATGGATTCCAACTCTGAAGATTCAATCTAGCTAGGAAACAATCAAAGCCTTGTAATCATACATCTCTTATAATAGCAATCAGTCTATAATAAAACTGTAAAGCGGACGTAGGCTTCATTAATAGCCGAACCACTATAAAAATTCTCTGTCTACTTTATTTTACCGTTCTTTCTTGATATCTGTTACCTGTGATATTGCTCTATCAGAACATGGCTGGTGCTTTCAAACTCAAACTAGAGTGTTGGTCAATTTTGTGGGTCAACATTTTGCTGCTTTCACTGAGAACCCAACTCAGGCTTAGATCTAGCTGTCTACTTTGGATCAAATAGATTCAAAAGTTAGATCCTCAATCTCTGCTGAGAAGGTTTGATGTTGAGAACAGAAGAACCAACCAAGAAAGATCGGAGAAAAAGCATGCAAACATAGGGTAAGGTGATGGAGAACATCAGCATGAGATAGTAGACGCGATCCTAAAGGCAAAATTCAGAAATCACTCAAGTACATGGTTCGCTAGCAATCCATGCACTATAGGTCGCTAGCGATCCATACATTTTCACCGGACCTCCATAAACTCAGAAGACAAAGTACTGAAATCAGTTAAGTACATGGATCGCCAGCAATCTATGTACTATGGATCGCTAACGATCCATACTATTTTGCCAGGTCGCCATCAAACCAGATGCTATGGATCCCTAGCGATCCATAGCCTTTGAATCGCTAGCGATCCATATAGTTAGCTCAGACTAGGTCGTTTGAAGCGGATATAGTCGAAAGGAAGCAAACAGTTGAGCTCCAAGAAGAATCATGATGGAAGAAAATGTTAATACTCCACCTACTCCAAAAGAACCGGCGACGAAACTTGAACTTAAGAGTGAAAACCCTATGGAAGGATATAAGGATGGCTCTCTCCAGCTCTGAAGATGACAAACAATTTGATGAAGACAAATTGGATGAAAACGCCAACATGAAAATGCTAGAAGAAGCTCTAAATCCCGTGTCGTAGCATGGTGCCAAGCAATGAACGAGGAATTGCTACTTAAACAGCATTCTTAGAGGCGAGAGGACCAAGAAGATATGACACAAATCGAGATCAATTACAATGCGAAGATCTACGCTATATTATGACCTCCCGACTGACCAGCTTCCAATCCTATCATGGAGTTCCCATCACTGAATCACGAATGGCCATCGCCGAAAATCATCAAAAATCGGCCCAAGGTCAGACTCGGGTAAACCATGTTTTTCCCCAAGCAAACGCCAAAGTGATTCCAGCACCATCACCAGGCCTTTGAATTTAGTGACTCCAAGCAAACCAACAATTGACTCCAAGAAACTAGCAGATTTTCTCGGGTTCGACTCTAAGTAACTTACCACCGATCCGACAAAACCGATCCATCTTGCTTTGTCCATATCTCGGGCATGCATACATCATACCAACCATGTACTACATCTCATGAATTCCTATATTCCTCAAAGGTGTATCGATCATGCGATTTATGCGATTATTGCCCAAATCCATCTCCTTATTCAATCAACCCGATCGGAAGTTCGTTGAGCAGTTTAGAATGCTTGCGACTCACACCAATGATGTGCTGTCATTATCTAATTTATTCCTAGATGCTAGAAAGATTTCGGTAGATGGTTAGCTTGAGATCCTCCTACGACCTTGGGTTGTCTCTGTTACAAAGTGAATCAGAAGCTAACCAAGGAGGAGGTAGAGCAGACTAAGAGAAAGAACAATACGGGCCCATTGGCTAAGGACTCAAGATTCCAGGATACGACCTAGGATCTTAAAATTCGACTCATATGATCCTTTGAACGATTCAATTGATAGCTTCTACTTGAATACTCACAATTTAGAGAAACACTAGAAACCAGTATCGAGAGAGTCAACCGGAGTCCAGAGAAAAATCCAAGGAATGTTGTGTATTCCAAGATGCACACAGTCCTAACACTGGCAATCACAAACATCTTTGAGATGTGATCAGAAAGTTGATTCGGAAATGAAAGCTTCAACAGTATGCAAAATCCTGTAGAATTGCGAGCAGAGAACATCCGACCTCTATCAATAAAGAACTTTTATTATCAATTAGACCATTAAGGGGCGCCATCCGTTGAAAGGAACTGGCGAAAAGTGAAATAGCGAGCACACGATGCTGCTTCACTTATCAATGAGATTTATTCTGATCTTCTTTGAATTATTTTATTTTAATTTCAATTATGTTGTGAACTACGACCAAGTCGAATAAAATACTTCCAAAATGATGCAGGTGACCAAGCATTTAGAGTTGGCCTGCCAACCAATCTCCATAGATCGTGATTGAACTTATGGAGTTTCATCAAGATGAACGTGATTTGATCGTTCATCGGCAACCATATACCCCTTACTTGGGACGCCAAGGCACAGAATAAAGAACCTAATGAGTTCAGAATCCAATAGAAAGTAGACATGACTGACTGTCCACTCAGCAAACTTCGTATTAGACTCAAAGTAGTTGCGATTGGCTGCCTGGTGATCAACCCTGGATTTCAACAAATGGACGTGATTGCAGCCCAAAACAGATGCAACTTAATTGCCGGCTTAATAACTCATTAGCTCTGCTTGCTAAAAATAATATGAAGCAAATTATGCAAGACCCGATCATCCGACCCTAGCATGGATGTGAGCAAATTCTTCATCACCTGCTTTTTCCCCAACTTAATGGAAGGAACCGCAACTATCAAGTGGACGTGAATTGACCGTCTGATTGCCAAATTTCCAAATAAAACAGGTGGAAATATGACTTCTCTCAATAAAATCTCTAAGTTCCCGGAGCGCGGACTAGAGTATAAACAATTCATAAAAAATCTCTAAGTCCCCGAGTGCTGACTACTAGAGTGTTCTAAATCCCCAAAGCGCGGACTAGAGTATAAATGATTCACAGTAATCTCCCAGTCCTCGACTACGAACTGGAGTACAAACAATTTGGCGAAAGTACGACTGCCTATGAATTCTAAGTCCCAAGAGCACGGACTAAAGTATAAATACTAATCAAGTGTGAGTCGACCCCTTATACACTGACTCTAAGTTCCCAGAATGTGGAATAGCATGCAACCACCATGAACCAATGAATCGGTTTCAGCTATACCCTATTCCAGTAATTCCAAACTAAAATCGAAAAAATAAGTACAAATCGGTTCTAAAGGCTAGATGTAATGTAATTAAAAGAAGAAAAACTCGATAGTGTGCCAAAGAACGTATCAAACAGTAAAGGAGCTACGGGACCTAAAGGACCTTATACTGAAGCAAGGCTATTAAGACCCAGCATAAAAGCACCCCAACTAACTGAAGAAATCAAAAGAAAGGAAGATTATCAAATAAGACTCTAGCTAGCTAGCAACTAAAGAGTGGGACAACAAACTAAAGCGATGCCTTCTCATCCATCTTTGTCTACTCTTATTTTCCAAACGAGCTGCAACGGGACACTAGGGGTATTGCAGACAGCATGGCGAAAGAAATGCTTCTATGTTATCGACAAGTCATGTCAATCCCTCTTTTGAGAACTGGCGTTTCTAGAGGCATTGAGATGTCTTATCCAAAGGATCATTGAACAAATAGATCTAATACCTTAGCCTTTAGGAACCGATAAAACCGTGTTCCCTCGAGCTAAATCTGAAAAATTCCTCTTAAGGTCAATAAATCATTGCTTTAAGATCACCGGGCCATCGGACACACGATCCAAAACTCCTCTCGGAATCGATAAATTATCATTCCAAGGCCATCTGGTCGTCGGACATCCGACCACTAAAAATCCTTCGCGAACATGAAGGTCTTTCACGAACTAGAGCATCATGAAGGTAAACTGGTAAATCAATGGTCATCTGATCCAAAAAACCCTTCGCGAACATGAAGGTCTTTCACAAACTAAAGCGTTTAAAGGTAAACTAGTAGATCATGGGTCATTTGATTCAAAAAAACCCTTCGCAAACATGAAGGTCTTTCATGAACTAGAGCGCTGTAAAGGTAAACCGGTAGATCAACGGTCATCTAATCCAAAAAAACCTTCGCGCACATGAAGGTCTTTCATGAACTAGAGCATCATGAAGGTAAACCATTAGACTAGCGGTCATCTGATCTACAAAAAACCCTTCATGAATGTGAAAGTCTTTCACAAACTAGAGCATCGTGAAGGTAAACCGGTAGATCAACGGTCATTTAATCCAAAAATAAAAAAACCCTTCGCGAACGTGAAAATTTTTCACGTACTAAAGCGTCGTGAGGGAAAACTGGTAGATAAGTGAAATTCATATATGACCGATATCCATGATGGTGAATCGAAAAATCAGTAGTCATGCAATCCAAAGCCCATTGGAGTCAATGATGCCATGCTCCAGGGCCATAAATCGACAATCATATCAGTTACTCAGTATAATTAAACGTTGATGAAACAAACAGTGCTAAAACCTAGAGCTTCAAAGTCGCTCAAGGGAACTAAGCTAAAACTGAATCGAACTTGTTGTTAATCAGAGGCTGACTCGAATCAAGCCAAGACTTACAACTCAGAAGAACCGCTCCAGCTGGACTGGGGGAAACCGAATGAGTTATGGAGAGAACATGGATATAGTTCAAGTGCGCCAATAGCCCTGTGGCATGGGGGCACCACACACACTTGAATAGCCATAAGAAAGGCCTAGACTAATCATACCACGGTTCTGTTATGCTCGACCAAAATTTTAGCACTCTGGCAGCCGCAGATTTAATGACCTAGCTAGTGCAACAAATGAAATACTAGAATAATGCTTGCCCACTTCTTTCCAACTACTATTTTACCGCTTTTGGTGACCAATTTCTCTTCCTCTTAGATCATATGCCAGTCAAAGACCAATTCTCTAGTTACAATTTGGACCAAAAACTGTGAGTCTTGCCTCGAACTCCCATAAGCTCTTTCTTTATAACCATGTCACGACTACCCGATCTAGAAACTAATTATCCTTAGAACTGACGAAACCGCGTTCCAGCGAAGTCGAGACGCAGGATTGATGGGAAAACTCGATCCGAACCTTCTAAGAACTGGTATCACTCCACCATGGCCATGAAGGCCCAAACCACTATGCGCATCCCGTAAGTCATACTCACTTCTTAAATTAATAAAGCCATGTTCATAATAAATACCCACTGGCCCAACGGAAGCAAATCGACTCAAATCATTGGATCGACGGAGCACAATCCTTGCCTTCTGAAAACCAATGTTATCCCAGCAACATCGGGAAGGCCCAAAACTTAATCTCCTCGCATTGCACGAAGATAGGAAATGCCAAGGAGCACCAAAATCCACACATCTCGTAAGCTGTGCATTAAAAACTAACTCCTCACATTGCTCGAAGAAGGGAAACACTGAGAAGCATAAAAAACTAATGCCTCGGATTGCTCAGAGATAAGAAATGCCGAGAAACATCAAAACTTATACTCCTCACGCTACCCGGAGATAGGCAACACCAAGGAGCACCAAAAGTCATGCATCTCGTAAGCCACGCATCAAAAACTAACTCCTCACATTGCCTGGAGATAGGTAACGCCAAGGAGCACTAAAAAACTAACTCCTCGCATTGCTCGAAGATAGGAAACGCTAAGGAGCACTAAAATACTAACTCCTCGCATTGCTCAGAGATTGGCAACACTGAGAAGCACCAAAAGCCACACATTCCATAGGCCATGCCAAAACATACGCTCCTCGTGTAACCTGGAGATAGGCAACATCGAGGAGCACGGAAAACCATGCATTTTGTAACCGGTGCACTAACTCTTAAAGAGCTTAAACCCCTCATGTTGCATAAAGATAGGCAACGCAGAGGAACTTCATAAGCCATGCACTCTCAAAGGCCGGGCACTTCAATCAACAGGGATCAACTCCCGCTATTCGAAAGAACTGACATTGCTTCAGTAGTACCGCAAAGCTCACAAACCAAGAAGTCGACAAAGAGTTCTAATTTTGGGCTAAAGTCAATGTAAAAAATGTCAAAATTCAAGATATCTAAGTCACGAATTTCCAGAGATAGGAGCTGCGAAGTACCTTTGACTGGGGGCATCCAGGGAGCTACCCAGAGTGTCAAGTCTCACATAAATTGTTCAGAATAATCAGTCCTATGGACTGAGGGGCGCAGAACAGATTAGCACTTGGTCAGCATAAAAGATCGCTCCAATTTGCAATAAAAGAAGGAACTTACCACCATCTAGAGATAAATGATGACGGGAGGCTATTCTAGAATCAAATCATCAATGCACCAGTTTCCCAAAGAATAGAAGTAGGTGCTCGACAGAGGTCTCAAACCCGAGCTTGTAGAAAACTGATTGTTATCTAAAGACATACAAGGAAAAGGATAGAACGCTCGAAATCGAGCAGCTAAACCATTGCTTCCCAAATATTGGAACCAATGAATAAGGTTGATATCCGCAATAATGCTATCAGCCTAGCATAATGCATGTGGCCTGAAAGAATCAAGATTAGGTGCGATTGATTTAAGATAAACACTACCGAACTCTGTCGGTCCATGATTAGTATAGGAATGAACACAATCATACCGGGGGCATTGTGATGACTTGCTCCACAATTTTGGATTTCCTATAAGAACTTGGAGTTTGATACCTAGAAAGTGAAGGGTTCCGCCCAAAAATGAAGTGTTCCACAAATAGTTGTTAGATCATAACAAAACCTGTAGGAGGAAGAATAAATGTGGAATTTGTTAAGTAATAGCCATGCATCTCCAAGGGTAATATTTGATGGTTATAAACAAAGCTAAGCAGCAGAAATGCCTGAGGCTCTCACCATTCCAAAACATGGCATCTCCTAGATTTAAGCAACATTGAGAAAATAGCACCATCAAAGTTAAAAGGAATCTACTCAGCTCTATAGGATCGGATGGATGATTCAACCATCACCAGCATGACTTTAACACTACCTGAAGATAGGCAGCACTAATAAAATACTTCTATAATCCAACCATTGCAGTGCTAGTTTTCGAAGGCTAAAACCAGTACACAACTGGACTAAGAGCACCACTGTATCAATGGGTAAAATCAATCCCAGACTCCTGAGTGTCGGTGTTGCCTCGCCAATGCCAAGGCCTTCTTTTATCTTTTAAGTACTGGTATTGCCCTGGCAACGTCGGGAAATTTTTTTATTTTCTAAGTACCAGTGTTGCCTTAGCAATGCTAGAAAACTTTCTATTTCATTAGTACCGGTGTTGCCCCGACAACTCCAGGAACATTCTACTCATTAAGTACCGGTATTGCCCTAGAAATGCCAGGAAAAATTTAATCTACATGGCTGATGAGAAACACTTATCATAGTGAACCATCGATGCACTATCTTCTAGAAATAGAAGTTTGTCCTCAACTGAGTTTCTACCTTCTCTTCAAAAACCTACTGTTGCCCAACGACAGGCAATGACGGGAAGACATATCCTTTCATGGCTCAGCTGGATGGGTCGTCCTTTTATCACAGGAATCAGCCACAACACAGGAATAAAGCAGTGTTGAAAGGAAATCACAAGATTGAAATACCTATGTACTAGTTTCTGGGGATAAAAGCTGGTGCATAACTGAAATTCCTAAGTTCAACATAGAAAGAACTTAGACAAACCGAAAGATAGGAAGCCTCGAGGAAATGTAGCTTAGAACCAAACAACTAGGTTATCAATTCTCAAAGACGAAAGTTAACATATGAAAAAAACTTCCAAGACAACGTCAGCAACCAAAAAGAGCATGTATGGCTAAGAATAGGCGAGAGTAATCACGGAAAGTGGAAAATAAAATTACCAAACATCCTCACTTCTAGAATGGGATTGAAAGTCAGACTGGTGGCAATTGAGCAATTCACCCTATAGATTTCCATCTCTTACAATCGCCCAAATACAGGCATTTGAAATAGCTAGTCCCTCAAGAAGTTATAGAAGGATAGATACTTGATCGAAAGAAAATTTTCAAAAGTCCAAACACGAATAACCACAAGGTTGATTTGATAATAATTCTGTATTACAAAACAGAGCATTCTGGCAACAAAATCGCCAACAAAGGAAATGAAGGATTTAATGTCCATAAATCAACCGTCGCTCATAGTCTAGTGATGGTGAGAAGGATCAATGACTTACTTATAGTCTAATTTGATCATTTGGTTGCAACTTACAGGATTATGCCATTTTTCAAAGTTTGGTCATGCTATTTGAAGATTCATTACATCAAGGAGAAATCCATAGAATTGAGTCATCCGTTTATGAGTTTTCAAAGATAGAAACCAATACATGATTAGGATCTCAACATCGAGCTTAGAAGAATTTACTATAGAAATTGATGCCGAAAAAGCATCTTTCTAATGCCTATCGACATCATTACCAAAAATAAATCTCGGGATCAAGACACAAAACCCTAGTTCCCGAAGATAGGAGCTATCATGTCAATCGAACTTATTTCTTAGGAGACCTAACCTCCCAAAACGCATTGGTTCGGTAGTCAATGTAATAAACCCTATTGGCTAAGGCATTTACCCCAACGCTTTGTTGAGACAAACTCAGTTGAGCATAAGTAGGGATTAGCTGTAGAACTGGCTAGACCAACCTACTTCATAGTTCTGAACAAAGCTATGAAATAGAATGTGCCGAAATCACCATAGAAGTATTACTTACACATGTAGAATAACAGTAAATGAGTATGTTGCATATGAGAACAAGAAGCGTAACAGCAGGACAAAGCAATGCTCACAATCAAGCAATTAAGCCAATAGTTCTGAGAGACAGAGGCTGATGTGCATTGAATTTCGAAAAATGCAAAGGAAGGACAATCGCGCTCGGATGACTCATCCGCTGGTTTTCGAAGGCTGAAACTGTGCTTGATCGAACTTTAATTACAAATCTACAGGAGCAACTGTGCCTTATAATTTAACTGTAATCAATCACCCTAATATAATAGGGATAATAAGCAAAACCAAAGTTGCGAAGGGCCCAACTTCTAGAGGAGAGAAAGTACCTACACCAGATTAAAGATTGGATGACTGAGAAATCATTTTCAACGAAATTTTTTTGCATTCAACCCTGTCAGGTTTTTTTTACTTTAAATAATATCCTCATATAACCAACACTCGAAATCCAAGGGAAGTCAATATGACCAATCAGGTCCTGAGCATTGACCGTGGCAGATGCAATGTGTTGTCAACACGAGAATAGTCCGGTATCCTGAATACCATGAACAAACATTCTAGTGTAGCTAGCTTGCATTTGAAAAACAATTCATATCATGCTTTAAAATTATCTCTTCCACACTTACCCGTTATCGATTAAGGATCAATAACAGAGTTGCTTCGCGAAGCGATGTAGGAAGCTTTTCTTTTCAGGATCACTGGAGTATAGAAATAGGAAGAGTGCTAAGAATAAATCATCGACTACATCCAATTTTGGAATAAATTATCACATTGGAACTCAAAAGACATCGATGGATAACTGAATACTTGAGAAGAAAAAGCTAAAGGAAAGAGTAAGACTTCGCTCCAGAACAACATACAATCGTTCCAGACAAACTTAGCTTAGTCGCCAGTCGAATCAAAACTATATAGAACAACTCCCAACCAACATCATGCACCCACTTACAGACTTAAAACCTTGCATAAACTATGGAGCAAAGATAGCATCATCAATACCAGGAATTGAAATTTGGATTGAAATAAAAAAACGAACGACTGTCAAAAGTCAGTCAATTGAGAATAACATCTTAAGGAGGACTCTGACGATTCACATCGAAAATTCAACAGTTAAAGCATAATTTGCATGGTAACCTCGACATGATAAACTAGACTTCACAAAATGAAGACTCAAACGAAGTTACTTCCAGAGCATACCTTGTTTTCAACGAAGGCATACTCTGGGAGGCAAATATTATCTGGGTTTTCAACCCAATAGGATCCAACAGGAGACAGAACAATCTCATGTTATCAGAATGGTTTAGAACTTGAGTAAAAAGTCTAAGGCAAGGAGTTAATGAGAGCTAAGCTATACTACTAAGGTAATGACTGGGATCGACTAAACCAAGTGCCATCATTCTTTCAGCCCAATCAGCAGCTGAGTGCAAACAGCTAGTAAATTGTCATCAAAATAGAATAACGTGCAACGAGACTATGCAAACAATGGCGACACAAGATCATCGAAACATCACCAATTCCAAACTCTAGAAAAACACTAAGTGCTTGGATCATTAGCAACCCATGCCCCCTCAAACCTTTAAACCATACAACCAAAGAATACTACATAAGATGCCAAGACATTGGCTCACAAACGAGCCAAATCTATGGGTCACCTGCGACCCATCAGCCATGGGTCACCAGTGACTTTATTGCGAGCCAAATACTCCATAGGTCATCTCCTACCTATCTGCGAGCTGGTGATGATGTTGTCTGGCTCAGAAGTTCTCTGATCCATATAAATACCATCCCACCTACAACATAAATGCGATCTTCTCTGGACCGGTGGCTGAACTGGAATTTTTCTTCATTCTCGACCTTCCTTATAACAATCTCCAATGGAATACACTGTGATTCTCCAATGGATTCCAAGTCTGGAGATTCAATCTAGCTAGTAAACAATCAAATCCTTGCAATCATACATCTCTTGTAGCAGCAATCAATTTATAATAAAAATATAAAGTGGATGTAGGCTTCATTAAAAACCGAAACACTATAAAAATTCTTTGTCTACTTTCTTTTACCGTTCTTCCTTGATATCTATTATCTGTGATATTTCTCTATCAGAACAAGGCTAGTGCTTTCAAACTGAAACCAGGTGCTGGTCCATTTTTTAGATCAACACTTCTTGAATTGATTCCGGTAGCACCCCGGCAGCACTTCTTTCTCTTTTCCTCACTCCGGAGCTTCCCAAACTTCTTCCTATCTTGAATTGGTTTTAACCATGCTTCTTGGAGGTTGATGTGCTAGGCCGAAGGAGAAGTAGGTGGTGGTGTGAGTTGTAGAGGAGACAGGGAGGTGTTTGCACTTGGTTTTGAGGTGATTTGATTAGTGTATGTAAGTACATAATTTTATTTTATTTTCTACTAAAATTTCTTCATAAATTATTTAAAGAAGAAGCCATTAATGTAGGTTGAGAAAGGAGAAGAAAACTATGAAGAATTGTTTTAGGAAATGGGAAGAGATGTGGATGTATTTATAGGCAAAGACGGGAGCTTAAAATATCATGATATTTGTATCATCTTTCACATCACCTACACCTCCTCCTTCCATCACAAGGCCGAAAATACCCTCCCCACCTCCTGTTTGCTCTCATGATGCATGTACTTAGGTGTAAGAAGGTTGATGTAAGTTTGCTTAAGGATGAAGAAAACTAAAATATCTTAGATATTTTTACATATCTATATACAAATTTGTATATATGTTATCTTTATGTATATGTGAGTCTGGGATATGTATACATGCATATAAATATGTGTTAGTGTCATTTACAATGTTGTAACAACTTGAAATGACTTTCGTTTATTAAACCGTTAAAAATCGGGAAGCTGATTCCCAGTCACGTTTTCACTTATAATATAAATTATATATTATATATATACGCAAAAAAATTTGAAAATAAATTTATAATCATTATTAATTAATGAAAATCATCTCATTTGAATTATAAAATCATATAAATCAATATTAACTATTGTTTACAAAAATTGCTATTACACCGATAAAGCGATATCAATTTTCTTACATTTTCAAACTGATTATATATCTCTTTATAAAACTATGGCAAATTGTCTATTATCACTTATAACTATTTAAAATGAATTATTATCATTTAAAAAAAATTATTTGAATAATTATAATAATTATTAAATCATTAAATCTCAATTTAAAATCATAAATCAATTATTAAATATAAAGGCATCATTGAGGATATCGTACATTCGTTAAATTTCCAAAAATAAATTAAGTAGTTTTATTTCATATTCTTGTTCAATTGTATGTATCTAGTTCCATGCGTGACTTTTTACGATTATAGAGTTGTTAATCAATAAAATGGTTTTCAGCCATTTTATCGATATATTTCTAAAGGAAATATTTTTTTTAAATACTTATTACCAAAAGCATCATAACTTGTGTTATTAGAACTTATATTGAAATATTTTAAAAATAAATATAATATATCAAGTTGATAAATTTACGGGTCGTTACAGACTTCCACTCATAAAAGAATTTCGTCCTCGAAGTTACACCAAAACAATACCCAAAGTTATTTATCCAAAAAAATATTTATTTTTAAACTGACATTCGTATGATGTACACAGATTATCTGTACACAATACCTGATTTGATCTACTGTTCGAATCCACAACTTTATTTTCAAACTAGTATTGATCTCGTGATCCTTTAGTGTGGACTCTGATCAGGCTTCTTGATCAAAAACTTTGTTTCCCTTACATAGCCCTCAACTATGATTGAAAACTCAAGTACCCAATCATAAACCCTCATTAATGTTCGTCATTAAGAATCGACCGAAAAATCCTTTTTTGGACTGATGTAAACACCTCAAAGTTTAGTTCTCGAATCTTAGATCAAAATCATGTGACGAAATTATCTACTTACAAATTATTTTAACTTTTTTAAAACTTTATGAAAACATCTCATAAATCTTTTATTTTTCATTTAAATATCTTTATAAAGTTCTTCAGAATATTTATTCACAAAAATATTTCTACTTTTTTCCAAAAGAAATCGATCATCCTTTATTTGGAATAATTCCATTATAATCCTTATTTCAAAATTTCTTATAAATTTAATTCCAACTTATTTTATATTACCTAACTTTCCCTCTATACTTTTCAAAACATTAGGATATAAATTCTTAAATCCGTCTTTCTCACATCAATTTTTTTGCTAATTACACTTTATTTTATAGAATATATTCTTTTATAAAACATATTCTTTGATGAATTTTTTTATTTAAATTTTTTCTATAAATATACTTCTTTATAACATTCCTTTAAACTTTTTATTTCTAAATGTCATATTAAATTTGATTAGAGATAAGATAGAAGAAGTGCTCTGAGTGGATAATCCAAAACGAAGTTTATTAATTAACATCAGATTTATATATTCACTACAAACTTTACCCCATGTTATAAACTTTTAGAGATAACTCCTTAGGGAATACAACCCATCACACACTTACATTATATAGATACTTCAACTGCCATATATACTATTTTTGGGTTCCTTTTGAGGTAGACAATGTTTTATCTTGGAGGCCTAAGTTAACTACTTTCATTTTTGGACATTCCTTCGTTAAATATTTCCCTTGTAAACACCAAATGCAAGTTCTTTTAGTACAATCATTGACTTCATGTCATAGTTCTTGCATCGACAGCAGCCTACTGTCTTCTTTTAATTCCTCGGTTTCTTTTTTGTTGTAAAACATTTACGTAGAAATATTCTCTCCCTTTACATTTGAAACAGATTATCATCCCGATCATAATTTTTATTTTCCCTCCTCTGCTTCTACCTTTGCTTAATTTCACACATAACTGCATAATGCCCTTTCTTACCACAATAGTAATAGTCGATGTCAGCATAGAGTCCTAGTTTTGCTTTTTCTTCATCTTCTTGCTATGCACATACTCTACGTGCTTGCTTTGGATTAGCTGAGAACTCATCACCTGACATATAATAAGACACCTTCACCTAAATGATATACAAAGTTACTATCGGTGGTATCATATCATTAATCCAAATTACTTGATTTAACTAGTTCGGCTTTGAACTTTCCTTGATCGAATAATGATAAGAAGAATAATATACCAAGTGTTCGATACCATTTGCCCAAGCAAACTTATGATCGGTACTTAAAAGATTATTCCCACCATCACCAAATAGATCAAGACCTTATTCTTGGAATTCTAGAGGGATAACATCTTTTAGTTTTTTATAATTTATACTTTTGTATATATAAAATATACATCTTTTAAAACGGTATGTCGATTTTCCTTGTTTAAGTGTTTAGAAACCCTTATCGATATCGTGGCGTCCCACATACCGGCCAAAATCTATAAACCACTCAACAGATAAATCAAATAAAAACATTTTTTACATCAAATAACAAATACGTGCTCATATATAATACTCTCAAAACTCGTTCTAGGTTATTACTAATCCTATCTAATATGAGCTGTAACCCACCAAAGCCTAGGTATCCGCTCAACCTAAGCTTTGATACCAAATGTAACGACTGAGATTTTCGACCCTCGAAAATCGACACAAACACATCCTTGTGTCATAAATCCAAGTGCCGAAAAGACGTATTGTTAGGGAAAAAGAAAACAAAGATAGAACATAATCTCTCACGAATGGAATAACATATATTATTTCAATATAAAATCTTTACAGTGGAAAATTTTGAATATAGTATCAGAGTCTAACCTGTATTCAGCTTGGACAGTTATAAACCCATGCCCATACAGATACTGACAATGAAACAAAACAAATGCAGTATATGCAACGGATAACATAATACGTCTATACGTACATGAAGATCTTCAGCTCTCCTGTGGGAACTCCAAGCGTCTTCAATTAGACCTAAACTACTCTAATCTGACTCGAGTATTTAAAATACCTGGATCAGGCTTGATAAACCAATGTGAGATACTCGAAATTTATTTTGTATAGATCATGCTGATGTCAATCAAAACCTTTGAAAATAACGATATCTCATAAGGTCGCGTCCACAAATAAATATAGATGAGTTTTTACCTTATGATAACCAAAATACTTTATACTAAAAACACTTGATAATATTCTTAATGACATTGGTTTGAAACACTTTTCAAATAAATATATATAAAACAAGTATCAATATTTGAACTAAGTCTATGGTAACATATCCGGACTAAGTCAAACGTAATACTGGACGGAATATGTGATATCAAAAGGGGTAGCTGAAATGTTTGCAAAGCATTACTGCAATTTTGGGAATAATATCAGAAACATATAGCTTATATTGGGATTGGATTTCTAACATGATAGGGAACTAGTGGCCTTTTCCTTCGAACCACATATAGCAACATAGTTTCCAAAATGCCTTTATCGCTTTTCTCAAGCAAGTCACTTGGAACTGCACTCGTTACATTACCAATATCCGGTAGCCTTACCACTTTTCACAAGCAAGCCACTGTATTAAAATAAATGCCTTAAGGATCCAGATTCCACTGTACTCCTCCATACTCATACAACCGTTAGCTTGAAATACATGTCCTGGAGACCACATAATTACCTGTATGATCTTCGGGATGTGAGGCTCGTGAGACTATGCTCAATTTTAACAAAGTCACGCTTTATTCTCCCATAAAGCACATTCCACTTAGAATGCCACATTACCATTCCTTAATCACACAACTGATTTCTACCAATGTAAACTTCTGAGCTCGTATGTCCCAGGAAAGGGTGTTAAGCTAAGAGAAGTTGCCTTCTTTTCCAAAAAGCAGATAATATGTTGATAGAGATCAATTAATATAATCAAAAATGCACCGTCAGACATTTGTCCGTACAAATTCATTTTGGGACTGAACAAAATCGAAGGCACTCCTGCTACCATTAGTAATAAGTAGTCCTTGCGAACTGAAGATCTCAAAAATGAGAGGACCACTACTATAATAAATGTCTCTATATTGGGAGATACCCAGAGAACGTTAATAAGCGGTCTTTTCGCTATGAAGATCTTCGGTCTTAAATAATCATCATCTTCAACATGGCTTCACTTCTGAACGTATACATTGGTTCGAAGTGGTTTTCGAATAGGAGTTACCCAAATCCGACCCCGATTCCTCCAAACCAATCGTCGATTAAAAAGATATTGAGTTCATATGTGATTATCAATCATCAATCAATTTAATTCATATTTTTATTTATTCGTAGATATCTCTTAGAGACATATTCATTAAACCATTCCTTTATCTTTTTTAGAGTGCAATCATTAAGCCTTATTTATCAAATCATTTGGTCAATTTTAAAACCTTGTTAATCTTGGAATAATTCCAAACCGTTTCACCTTTTATTTAGGAAAACATTACCAAATCATTTCTATGCAATCCAAGTTGTAGCGGATCGTAGTTCCATACCCCTTGAGTTGATAATAGTTCACACTGTTGAACCTAAATTGTACGAAAGAGCGGATAACTAGGGTAAAGAAGAAAAAAGTAGAAGAAGAAATAGAAACAACAACACAGAATCTCACAATCGCAACGGAACAAAATATAATATATAATAACCGATTTTTATACAAAAGAATCAATAACTGGTTTGTACTTACAATCATCAGAGTACAATAATTAATACATCAATCGGGAAAGTTATAGTAACTTGTCCCTATATAGCGGAAATATAAGTCAAGTACGGAAATACATCTGTACTCCTTCAGCTCGTATCCTGAGCTCTATAGCATTCTAATCCTGAAACTATAATACTCGGTCTGGCCTGAGCATTATAATAAAATAATACCCGAGTCAGTCTGGAAAACCAATGTGAGAAAACACACTCAATTTGAATTGTTACTATTTTTTTCAAAGTCCTTTTGAAAACAAAGGTATCTCATAAGACCACGTCACACATAAACACGACAGATTTTTACCCTACGATAACCAAAACATTTTTATCAAAATCATCTGATATTGTAATAGTGTCTAAACCAAGTAAATAGGAAATAGCTGAAAAGCTTGCATCTCACGTTTCAACATAGTTGGGTGCAATCAAAACCGTACTACGCTTGTAGGAGAAATTATTCCGTACGAATGACTGGGCCACTGGGGTGCCGCCCATCACAGTACATCTCTAGAACAATGTACCGAGGACCATAGCCGGGATCCCTTGATACACAAGACCGGCCTACCCCTAACCTGGATAGACCAAATATGTTATCACCCTGTGTGTTCCCACCCTTTCTATCGAGCGCTTCTTCTTTCATGCGCATCTATATCCGTAATATATAGTTTTCCGAGGACATCTAGAAAAGTGACAACATACCCTAATTGGGTGAGACCCACTTAGTCCTGTTGCATTTCCCCTGTTTTAGTCATTCCCGATTGATGAGGCTTGAGGCTGAGCATTAGCTTTCAAGAAACAATTCTACTTAGAATGCTCATTGTCCTCCAATGACGATGTTCTGAAAGCGTTCATCCATACAAGTTGTCCTGGGTCTGGACAAACCGAATCACCATCTTCATCATCTATATGGTATTCATTGGTTATGTTTTAAACCAGATCGAAGTGTTTTACGGATAATTATATCTGATCCCGGTCTCTTCTAAACGATTAACGAAATTGGCTAATATTGATAGTCGGTTATTTAATTGTCAATAAAACATCCATAAGCGGTCATCGGCCTTATTATAAATTTTTCCAAAATTTCAAAACATCTTTATAAGATATGTATTCAAACCCTTCCAATATTTTGATACTGGAAATCAAACTCAAGTTCTTATGTCCTTAACAGGATATTTTCAAGTCATTTCAATACAGAATATTTTTCTCACTTCCAACTATAATCCATCCCTTTGAAAATATTTCTATAATTAAAATCTCGAAGTTAAATATTTTCAAATTCTTCCATCCAATACTTGGGAATATTTGTAAGCATATTCCTTAAGATCTTTTATTTCCCATATTCAGGGAGGTGTCCATTTATTTCCTATTCTCACAATTCTTTACAAATTTTATTTGTAACCCTTAATATTTTCAAAGTCGAATGCACTTGTCTATATCTCCAAATACCCATTTTTAACTTCTTTTATGAATCCTAATTCATTTTCCAAATTTCTTGTATTTTTAACACTTTGGAATTTTCTTCAAGCTCCCAAAATCCCACTATAAGATTTCCTCCAAAAATCATATCCATTTAATAAATTTCATTTCCAATCTCGATAGAATTTATAAATAAAAAATTTCAATCACTTCAAACTCTATATATATAAAATAAGTATTTAAAAGAATAATAATTTATTTTTAAAACATTTTCACGTAATTATTTAAAATATCGAAAACACTGTTATAAACATCAATAACTCATTTTAGATAATAAATAGATTTTCAAGGCTAATTTTAAAAATTAGAAATTACTAAAATAAATACTTAATATTTAAAAATCTACTTACCGAAGTATTTCAACACTAAGTAGATTAAAATTCCACAGTTTTTAAATAATAAAATCTCCTTTTTAAAAACAAACTTTCTTCTTAAAATTTAAAAGGTATTTTAAAAACCTCAATAACCAATTCAACTATTAAATTCCTCCTAATTTCCATCACATCACTTCTATTCTGATCTCCTCAACTATTTTCACTTCCAAAAATAGTATCCACTATTTTTCTTACCCTATCTCCATATACTAATATAAATTCTCCCTGTAAATATATATTCCCAATTTATCATTCTGATATCGATTTCCTTTATTTATAATCTTGTTTATAAATATATAACTTCTCTGAATTTCACTTTTTATTTAAAATAATCTAATTTATAAATTCCATTTTACAAACTCAATTCCTTACGAATTCTATTCGTTCCTGCCAATTTATCTTTAATATCGATTTCAACTTGTTTTCATATTTTCCAGAAATATCGTTTTAAAAATCCATCCTTTTTAAAATCATTCACATAAATTATTAAAAACATCTCTATTTAAAATATTTTTTTACAAATAGTTAAATAAAACTCGAAAATCGATTTCTTTGTTTTACCCAAATCAATTTCTTTTAAAATAATCCAAACTTCGATATAAATATTTTTATATTCAAAATTTCCTTTTAAATTCCTTTAAATTTGAAAATTATATTATTGTATTAAAAATTTCAAAATTCAGGCCAGTGCTACAATAGCATCCAATAATTTAAATTACAACAATAATCTATAACAGATTATCTACACACATTATATATCACTATATATGAAAAATAAATAATGTATTTGAGGAATCTTGTAACGGCCCAATTTTTCGACGCCCGAAAGTCGACATGGATGCGTCCACTATATCAAATGCCGCACAGTCGAATGCCCAAAAACCGAATCGTTAGGGTTTAAAGAAGAAAAGGTAGAAGAAGAAGAAAGAAGAAACAAAAATAATAACAGAATCTCACATTTCACAGCGGAACAAATATAATAGATAAATAAATATCTTTAAACAGAATCACTATATCAGTTATTACATTACATTATCAGAGTGTACAACAACAAACAGCGGAAAGAAATATTACATATATAAGTGATATGCCCCGCCATCTAGCTCCAACTCCTGATTTCCATAGCAACTTCTTGACTTTGCTTTCGAATAACTGTTAACCTGACTCTAGGCTGCCCGTGTGGAAAATTATGGACACCCAGAGTTTAGAAAGGTAACAATAAACTCCAGGTTAGTCATGGGACTAGTGTGAGATCTTAAAACCAGTTATTTTCACAAAGAAAATAAAAAGAAATCCGCTATGCTTTTGGAAAATGAAACTACCATAAGACCTCCCGCCACACATACAATGCAATCGCAGAATTGGAGGAGATTTCTTCTTATGATAGTCAAATATGCTTAATACGCAAGATCCTTTCGATATTATTATTAGTGCATAGTACAGAAAACATTTCAAAAGTATAATATTAATCTTAGCCAGCATACAACCATTATTGTATGCCTACTATAGCTACCATATTCAATAGCAGATTACCGCCACATTTCATGGCAGGTTATACAACTAAAATCGTACAGGGTGCATATTGTTTCTTTGGATTTTCAACAAATGGTCAAGCTAAGGAACTTCCTACTACCACATGGGCACGCCTCTGAAGGGACATCCCGAGAACTTAACCAGCTCTCTGCCAACATAAGGCCGGGCTACATCTGTAACTAGGTAACTACTACACGAGTATGCCATCCCCCGGTCCTGTGGGACCTTTATCCGAGGATCCTCTACCAACAACCACAAAGAAAAGTATTTGCAGTAACCACAAAGGTTAAATATCAGGGATCCATACCTGACACCACCCTTTTCCAAAAGGAAATGACATACCCTAAAGGGCGCGACGCTCATAACCTTGCCGCATCTTTCCTGTTTTAACCATTTTCGAGGTGTGAGGTCCGACGAAGTCTCGTCCACAAAGCTACACTTTTCACAAAGTCAAGATTTAATCAACAAATGATCAGCAGCACTTCATATGCCACATCACCAAATTGGGAATATATCACTAGTAACAATCAACTACATAACCTCTGAGCTCGTACGTTTCAGAGAAGGGTGTTAAGCTAAGAGAATAAATTCTCCGCCACCAACAGAAATGTATTCAATAGAAACCAGCTTTACATCTCAAAGTGTAACGTCAGCCACACATCCATACAAGTTCGTTCCGGGATCGAACGGAACCGAAGGCACTTCAAAGAAGCCCTTGCAAATTCGGATATTTACAAATCACGTTCGGAATCCCCATCACAAATGCGACAAAATCTCTATACCGGAGTAACCCGGTGCAGAGATATTCGACATGTAATCCTTTCGCTTTCAAAAATACCCAGTCTTCAACACCATCTTCAAATGCAATCCCATTTCTCTTATCGTTATTCGAAATGAGTTTTATGACACAGGGTCCTCTCCCGGCTAATCCGAATAACGAGCGATTATTTTTGAAAATAAGAGTTCATTCAGATTTCAAACAAATCACAACAAATTCCACGTCGATCTTTTAAATAAAAGATCCATCACAATAACAAAGGTTCAATGTGGTTTTCGGATATCCACTTGGAATCCGAACCCCGGTCGCATCGCAATTCAAATGCCCTTTAAAAGGCATATATTGATAGTCGGTTATTTAACTATCAATAACATTCACAACAAACACTGGATTCCAAATATTTTTTTCCCAATTATTATTTTCAAAATATCTATGCAAGATACAATTTTAACACTTTAACCATTTGTAAACAAATTTCAAATTACTTTTCACTCGCGGAGTAAGATTCCCGATATTATTTATTTCCACTGAAAGTCTGCCAACTTAAAATACTTTAAAATAATTTAAATTACTTATCCAAACATATATACTTGGAAATATTTAAAATAAAACTATTTTAAAAACACTTACTTAAATATTGGTTATGAAAATATTATATTAAAATCTCATATAAAAATTCAAGTCCAAACTAATTTTAAATAAAATTAGTAGATAGGATATAACTATTTAAATATCCATTCTCTAAAACAAATATCAATTAAAACTTTAAATAATCACTTCTACACTAAATTAAAATATATCTTTACTTTAAAGATTTAAAATGATTCCCGAAAATAATTCCTCCAACAATATTTTCCCAAATCAAGTTATACTTCAAAAGCTATTTTAAAAATATACTCCACTTTCCAGGGAAAGTACACCTTCCATTCTAAAATGGTTCATTCAAATCAATTTATAAATCCTTATGGATTTACTTTAAATTTACGTTCCAATCCATAAATTCCTTTCCACACTTTAAAAAAAAACAATATTTATTTTAAAACAATTTTCCCTTTCTTTTACAAAATTCTCATTCTAAATTTAAATTCCCAAATATCCACTGATATATGATTTTTAAATCAATTTCAAAAATCGTATACAAACCCCAAATCAATTTCCAATTTGATTTTAAAATTAATTTACTATATATTTTCTACTAAATTTCAAAAATCCAATTTTTTATTTATTTCTGTTATCCTACGATACCAAAAATATATTTGGCTAAATTATAGCCTTCAGCGGTTTCAATCACAAATAATCACACACAGATTATAAATAGTTAACACACAATATTGAAACAAATTCAAATATTTGAGGAATCCAGTCGGATCCCTCCAACCATATTTCCCTGCATCCACAGACGTTAGCACAACAATTAAAAACCCATTCCACTTCAAGTTGGAATATCGCGGTATATGGGATTTATAAAATATCATCTGCTATTATACGGCGCAATAGAGTCTCATCCGCTATATAATGCAGGAAATCAACAACTCCAAATACATATATAATACCAATTCCACTTCAAGGTGGAATATCGCGGTATATGGGTTTAATATAATAACCTCCGCTATTATGCGGCGTATATGGTCTATTTTAATATAACTAATAATAAATTAGTCATCTAAACACACAACCAAAAAATTTTAAATTCAACTATCACAATTTAACAACCAATCAATAATTGAAATTTTCAATTACTATAATTTTGAGTGAGAAGATCTCACCTTAGATTTTAATTTGCAGTCCATTTCCATTCCGGCTCGATTTCATTATTTTTTTAAACCTCGTAACAAACAATTATATGATTTAATTAATATTCGAACAAATCGAATAATAAATTTCCACTTAATAGATTTATTTAATTAACCCGTGATTTTATTTTAAATTAATAATTTACTTTTAAAATAACACTTTCTTTCAGAAACCTTTTTGTAACTAAAATAATTTACATAAGTTTTATTGACCCACTTAATCACTATAACACCTTATTTAGAATAACTAGTAATTTTATTTAAACTAAAAATTAAATTTCTTAAACCCATTTTCTTTTATAAATTTGAGTAACTAACAATTTTGATTTTGAACTAATACTTTTAATTTTAAACAAAATTTTCCCTTTTTAAATAAAAATCTTTTAATAAATCAAATTTTAATATACTTTTTTAACATTTTAAGAACTTCAAATACATATTTTCCAAAGTCAGATGTATATATATACACATTTCTATTTTCATCATGTATATATTTTTAAAATTTGAAAAAAACTGGATATAAATTTTTTTCCCACTGTATATAATTTCTTTATGAATACTATCAGATTCAAATCAAGAAAAAACAAATTGAAATTACCTCGCTACTTGTCGAACTCGAGCTACCCTATCGGCCGCACCACTCTTGCACGATCCAGCACTCGAACGCCCAAGTCATCGCATCGGCCTCGCGAGCTACTGCCTCTAATAGCCCATCTCCCGTTGTCAACGATGGTCGCGCAGTCGCTATACCTCAGATGTTCGAGTAGCCACCATGCGAATGATGCAATCTGTCATGCCTCATCGCTCGATCGAGCTTGCCGCCGCGATTTGATTCCTTTACCCTAACCATCAAGCTCGCGAATCAAATCGAAATCGAATTCGATTCGAATTTCCTATTGCTATGCCGCGACCTCCCAGTTGATCGCGAAACCCCCTCCACATTCGCGCTCCTGATTCGATGCGAGCACGCGATGGAGTTGCCAATTTCCCCCATGAACGAAACCCTTATCTTATTATTTTGATTTCACGCAGCCATTGATTTGTCTGCCATTTAATTTCTGAAGCTTCTTCTTTTTTCTTTCCTGCGGTTCGATTTTTATTTTGAATCTGAAGAGGGGAAGTTCGGCCATTTTATTTCTTTTCGAGGAAGACAGCGATGTTTTGAAAAGGGTAGATAGCGTGCCGACATTATCAGGCTATGGTGCCTTGAAATAAGGAAAAGCTGAAGTGAAGAAAAGGTTGATGTAGATATAAAATTTCAGCTGATGTTGACCGAATATAAATATAAATTTAAATTGAATTCGATATAAATTGCAACGCGTTTACTTAACGTATGGCCAAACGATCACTCCAAATGCAATGAAAATTTGAATCCAATAAGAATACAATATTACGGATCCAATGGAACTAGTTTCGTCGAATTCCGAGACTGTGCCTCGGAAGGCTATTCTTAAATATCGATTAAAAAGATATAATTTTAAAACTAAACAAAATAGTTCCAATTACAATTCTGAAGCTTCCATTATCTTCAGTATTATCAATATGAATTTTACAAGCCTTTGAAATATTTTTAATCAGCTTAAAACTGAAGATTCAAATTTTTATCCAACTTCAATAAATTAAATTCAATAATTAAATTGCCAAATTCATAGTTATATTCGAAATTCAAGTTAAACCATCATTCAAATATCTAAAATCAATTAAATATTTTCAATTTCAAATGTTTAAAATTCTGGGTTGTCACAAATCCAGTTGGATCCCTCCAACTTGTTTTTCCTGCATCCACAGATGTTAATACAACATAAAAATACCAGTCCCCCTTCGAGGGGGGTATCGCGGTATATAGGGTCATCCGCTATTATGCGGGGCGCATAGGTCTCATCTATTATAATATGCAGGAATATCACTCTAAATACTAGTATATATACGACTAAATATATACATAATATATCAGTCATCAGATAATAATTATTTAATCAACCAGGCATCCAATAATAAATTTTAACTATTTAAAGTCAATATCTACCAATCCAAAAAGAGTGAGATTTACTCACATTAATTTTTAATTTTTGTCGAACATCCAGATTTTAAATCAAATTGAGCAGCGTTCAATTTAAATTTAAAATCGAAGCTATCTTCAAAAAAATTTGAACTAATTTTTATGGCGTGATATTCTTAATGCGGTCTCATTGCTGCTTGTTTCACAATTTATCAACCATGCATGAATGAGATTTACATTTAATAAGCTTTCGAATTTTATTAATATGATTATTTGAATTAATTAAAAACATTAACAGTAAATTACCCTAATCAGATTCTCAAAATTCGAATACCAGATTGTGATACAGCTTCACCTCGTCACCTTGCCATCTTCGATCATCGACCATCGCGCGTACGAGCGCCGCCATCATCTCTCAGTTCCCGTGTGACTATCGCGACAAACAACGTTGCTCAAATCCCCTCCAACCATTATCACGTCTCTTCTCCTCCGGCATCGAGCTCGAGCTCGAAACTCTTGCCTTGCATCTCCAACTGCGCATTGTCTCAATCGCAGTAGCATGCGCGAACGAGCCCGCACCTAAACCCTAGGCGATATACTCGATCACACCCACGAGCTCCAGGCTGCCGCCTCATCGATGCCCCTCTCCCCAACCTCGTACACGAGCTACAGCTGTCGCGCCCATCGCGACTTTGCCTTCGATCGAACGTCGTCCCTATTTATACGCGATTCCATTTTATTGAGATTCACTCAAAATTTGGTTTGAAGGTGGGAAGAATGTTTCAATCTGATTCAAAGAAGAAAAGGGATATATGATTTCAAACGAGGATGAAAGGGGATAGCGTCATTCCTTTTTCTATATATCTAACGAGAATTTCTTTTCATTCTTTTTTTTATTCTGTTGTATTAAAATGAAGAATGAGGGAAATATATACAAGAAGGAATAGCTCAAATCACTACATCATAGGTTGTTGATGGTAAGTTAGAAGGACAACTAAAAAGAAATTGACTTGACAATATTTTAATTTATTCTCAAAATGTCTCGATTTACGCAACTCAAAATCTCGAATCCCTATCGTGGCATCCCACTAGGCGTTCATTATGTTATACCCTTATTTCGAATGAAATGGAAAAGGTTTCGAGTCCTAATTCGATCGTATGGAGGAGATAGTTTTTTGGACCCAATTATTATATTAAATTTCAACGCATTTCTATCCCATATGATGAAATGATAACTTCTAACGCTATGAAATTTGAAATTCGATAATAAACACTACTACGGATCCAATGGAACTGGGTTCGTCGAATTCCGAGACTATACCCCAAATCGCTATTTAACCGTCAATTAAATTTACGATTTCAAAATTTAGTGAAATCACTTGAATTTTCAGTTTAAATACTTACTGACTAAATTATAATTCATTTAGAATTTATATCGAAATCGTTTCGGTTCCATATTCAATTCCAATTCAAATATTTAATCTATTTCTAATTATTAACTCAATAATTAAATTTATAAATTAAATCACTATATTTGGAACTTGAGTTTTATTACACTATTTTTGATCGATAAACTTCATATTGAAAACTCATTCACATTCCAAAATTCAACATTTAAAATGAATTAAATGTTTAAAATTAACGACCAAAAATCCGGGTCATTACACATGTTAATTAAATTTGGAAAATTATCTTTCATACTTTGGGCAGTTCTGATCCGAGTAAACCGAATTTACCATCCAATCAGTCGGGCCAGTCCTAATAGCCTGGGAGAGTAAGAAACTGATTTTTCAAACTCAAATCTAGACACTATCTCTTTAACACCCAAAAGGCGGTCAAGTTATTTGATCGACTCCGAATCATTAAACCTTTAATCATTCCACCAATCCTTCAAATTACCTTTAAAACACTTTTTAAAAACATTTATAAAAGATTTGAAAAAGAACTGTTGTATTTAAAAATATATTTCAAAAGTTATAGAAAAGTGCTGCGAAAAGTGCTATAAAAAGTGTTTTTTAAGCTATATTGATCAAAACGACTTTTCTATCATTTGAAAATTCATTTTTATAACTCAAACCACTTTAAAACATTTTAAAAGAATTTTAGAATTTATTTCATATTTTTAAACAATTTTAAGATATCATTTTCAAAGAAATCCTTTTATGGATTCCAAACTACAAAACCACGATTTTTTCCAAAAACTTGTTTTACTCATATTTCAAAATCTACTTATCGAAATCTTGATTTTCTTTCTTTGTTGAAAACTATGGATATAATAGTTCGAAAAATTCTTATCTCGAAGAATTCCGAGCTATATTCCATTCTACATGTCTGTTTGACTTGTATAGCGCGAAATCGCAAACTACCGTTGCACGACGCGACTATTTTTGGCTCAATTTTCAATATTCATCAAAACTTCTCCAAATTTAATTTTAATGTTTATAAAATATTTATAAACCATTTTAAAACGTTTAAACTAATATTTTCCGTATTAAATTACTTATTGACTTTTAAACCATCTCGTAACATTATATTATTATAATATTCAATTCCAACTTTTTTATATTTAAAACCATTAAAGGGATAAACAACTCCATACACAAATAATTTATGGATTAAATTTCCATTTAATTAACTAAGGTTAATTACTAACCATATCTATTATGATTTCTCATAATTTATCACAACCAAGTTATCAACCATATCAACATCCATTTAATCAATTATATAATCAACCAAGTTATCAACCAAGCATTTAAGTTTATAATTTAAACATTCATATAATTATTTTATAAATGTATGTAAATCGAATACTCACTTATGGTTCCACTTCACCAATCTTTTCCGTAGCTTCTCGAATTAATTTCAGCAGCACTTCCTCCTCTTTTCCTTGTTGTGGAGCTTCCCAAACTTCTTCCTTTCCTCAAATGGGCTTGGCCATGCTTCTTGGAAGTTGATGTGCTCGGCCAAAGGAGAAGTAGACAGTGGCGTGAGTT
Organism: Allium cepa; assembly: GCA_030765085.1. Lineage (NCBI taxonomy): Eukaryota > Viridiplantae > Streptophyta > Magnoliopsida > Asparagales > Amaryllidaceae > Allium > Allium cepa. The sequence continues at coordinate 382,607,329 of CM060932.1, forward strand.
ATAGAGGAGATAGGGAGGTGTTTGCACTTGGTTTTGAAATGATTTGACTTTTTATATGTAAATATATAATTTTATTTCCTTTTCTATTAAAATTTCTTCATAAATTATTTAAAGAAGATGCAATTAATATACCTTGAGAAAAAACAAGAAAAATATGAAGAATTGTGTTTGAAAATGGGAAGAGATGTAGATGTATTTATAGGCAAAGAAGAGAGCTTAAAATATCATGGTATTTGTATCGTCTTTCGCATTACCTTTACACCTCCTCCTTCCATCACATGGCCAAAAAGAAACCCCCCTCCCTATGTGCTCTCGTGATGCATGTACTTAGGTGTAAAAATGTTGACTTAAGTTTGCTTAAGGATGAAGACTAAAATACCTTAGATATTTTTAGCAAATGTATATACATATTTGTATATATGTTATCTTTATTTATATTTAGTATGTGATGTGTATACATGCATATAAATATGTGTTAATGTCATTAACAATGTTACAACGACTTTCGTTTGTTAAACCGTTAAAAATCTGGAAGTCGGTTCCCGGTCACATTTTCACTTATAATTTATATCACATGTATATGTAAAAAAAGTTTGAAAATAAATTTATAATCATTGTTAATTAATAAAAATAATCTCATTTGAATTATAAAATCATATAAATCAATATTAACTATTATTTACAAAAATTGCTATCATACCGATAAAGCGATATCAATTTTCTTATATTTTCAAACTGATTATATATCTATTTATAAAAATATTATAAATTATCCATTATCACTTATAATTTAGAATTAATTATTATCATTTAAAAATAATTGTTCGAATAATTATAATAATTATTAAATTATTAAATCTCAATTAAAATCATAAAACAATTATAAATATAAAGGCATCATTGAGGATGTCACACATTCATTAAGTTTCCAAAAATAAATAAATTAATTTTATTTCATATTCATGTTCAATTTTATGTATTCAGCTCCATGCATGACTTTTTACGATTATAGAGCTATTAACCAATAAAATGGCTTTCATCCATTTTATCGATATATTTCCAATGGAAATATTTTTTAAAATACTTATTAGCAAAAGCATCATAACTTGTGTTATTAAACCTTATATTGGAATATTTTAAAAATAAATATAATATATCAAATTGATAAATTTATGGGTCGTTACACATCATATGGCCAGACCCAAATTGGTGCTCTATAGCCACTTAAATTAAGCACCATTTTGGCTTTAAAACTATTTCAAGCCCGAATAATACTTATTGTATTTAAACATAATTTAAACACGTATCGATTTCATATATCAATTAGTGTTTATATAACTATTATATGCGCAATCTTTAACATTGTTCAATACACATCGAGCATAATTTTATAATTGATATTTCATAAATATTAATTAATTTAATTAATTCATAAAAATTAAATTTTAATTAAATCAGATGGTAATAGGAGTATTCAACTTTTCGGTGTGTAGCTCTTAGGTGTAAATTTAGTTAGCGATTAATATTAAATAAATCAAATATTAATGGTCATGCATCACTTAGCAGATGGTGCGACATTATGGCCAAATTTATCGTTTACTTGGCATTGGTAAAATCCGATTTTACTTAATTAAGTGTTATCCAATAGTGACAATTCTTTATTCCAATTCTCTTCGTCAAAACTATATCACTCCGGAGTTATGGAATTTGGCAACGATCAAGGTTCTAATATTGTCCATATTTAACTTATAGCCTAAACACAAAATCCTTATTTTAATGATAACAATTATTATTAATCAAAATTCTCTTGCCAAAGACTGACTTTGAGTTGAATTCAGTTGACCGTGATACTAACTTCATATAATTTAGGAGACAAATCCTCTACCGAATAGTGTTTCAGTTCCAATGCTTCTACTTTATCTAACTATAGCCATTCGATGGACATCATGCCACGATTTGACTATAATCAAAGTAGAACTTCCATATTGAAGACCAACAGTATTCCTAAGTCAAGGGAACTGTGTGATTTTATGACACTGATATTTTCTGTTTGACCTTGTTATATTAACCAGTAGAAAACTATCAAGTGAATTGTTCCATAGTTATCAAATAACTATCAGTACGATCCTTTATTTCCCCCAATAGTCATGAGTATTACACTGCCCAAAATTTGGAGAGCGTTACATACTATACTCTCGACAGATGTATCGATATCTAGTCTCGATACATTTTGACTAGGAATATATAAAATGATATGTTTATTTTATTGTGATAAATCACTCATGATTACAATACATTGTAACCGCTATCAAAGGCCATTTATGGATTTTCTATTAAATATACTTTTAATTAATTATTATAACACATTATATCAAATATATAATAGAAAGAAAACATTTTGTATTTGAACAAGATTGGTTATCGAGTCAGATATGTAACAAATTACATAATCTTCCTTAGGTTATATCCCTAACTCTATCAATCATCCACTTGCACTTCGAGCCAATTTGGAATCTTAATCTCATCCCTTCGATTAGTTTGATGAGAACCAATCAAGTTAGACCCTTCATACATGGATTTGCTATGTTGTTGTAATTATCTACTCTGTTAATCAACTCCTTCTAATGCTGATAAACTGCCATTATCAAGTGGAAATTATCTTAGTATGTTTCTTGACATCTAGTGATCTCTTATTATTACATTGTTATCATATATTAGATTGTATTCTTAATACTTGTAATTGCCCCTAGCTCGGTTATATATATATATATATATATATATATATATATAGTTTTTATTATGGCGCTATTCAAGGCGACATGCTTAACTTTTTCATTAAATCAACCATAATATTTCGTTCGGAATATTTCCATCTTAAAGCTTCTTAATTAAGATTTGAACATGGATTTGATGTCGACATATTATACTCAATATCAGTTATGAAGTCTAAGTCTGAATACTCCTTCATAAGGAGTGTAGAGTTTCTATAAAATTCTTTAGTACTTCATAAATACTCGAAAATACTTAAAACCACCTGTTAGTATTTCTATTAATTAGATTTAATATTTTCTTCGTGTATTAAATATGTAAGAAAATTACGATATTGTAGACAATACAACATATATATTAATTGCTATTGCTAAGCATAAGGAATCAATCTTGCATGTCCCTTTTTGGAATGACCTTATTAAACATTTTAATAAGGTGCCTCTGCATATCATTTGGGGCATTCCCAACATCCTTTATACATTATATAAAAGATATAATTTACAAATCCAATATCGAGTATCAAACAACAAAATTATTACCAATTTTAACATAAGTACATCGTTAATAATCAATAGTATGTTATTTACTTAAAATTTAGAAATATCTATGTACCTTATATTGGTTCTTTCTTATAGTTACATGCTTCCTCTGCGTTTTGACTGAAAATCAAACTATTCGATATTTCTATCAAAACATTTGTTCAACTTTGATGCTTGTCAAATGGTACTTCCATATATATTTTGGATCATATCCAAAAACCCACAAACTTAATATCTCTCCCACTAACTTTGAGATACTTTGGTTGTTATGTGTAAACGGTATATTCTAAATCATTATTTAGAATTTTATATTACAATACATATATACCAAAACATATAGTCATAACAAATGATAATTTAGTGAGTAAAATCCAAATTTACTAGAGCATGTCGAATGGCAAATCTGTTGTGTTAATTTCAATAATTAAAATTTACGATGCCATTCTTATCAATGTTGCTCACTTAGTTCCAACTGCATTAGTCTTTCTCTTGAATACACATTTGCAGTCGATGGATCATATCCCTTTGGGTACATCTATCAAAATCATATTTTGATATTGTACTTGGAATCCATTTTAGATTTGTGCATCACAACATATCGTAGAGTAGCGCTTTGTATATTAAATGGTAGTTAATTAAATAGAATTAGTAGATAATTACTAAAGCCCAAAAACCAAAAATTTTCAAACGTCAGAATTTGCCTACGTGATTTGCACCGTTGTATTTTTGGTAATTTTCTGATTAGTTTTCAAATGTAAGTTTTACGGTCAGTGCTCAAACGAAAAGGTTATTAATGTTTTAAGATTTCAAGCTGGAAATGATTATATATATATATTAATGAAATAAATATTTATTTAACGTTATCATTAATCAAATCAAATCAAATCAAATCAGTTGCACATGGAAATAAATGGAACAGACTAACTTTGAATAAATAAAAGTGACCAGTCGATCATCTTATTGGGACCGATCGGCGCTAGGATTCAACCAGTGGTAGGCTATCGGCTACCAATAAACCATGGCCGAATGACCCAGATTTAATAATATCTAATCTAACAGATGAAATCGATTCAAATGCCTATAAATACAGGCATAATCCCTCACTTTTCTTCTAATACTTTATGAATTAACGAGCGAACTCTGCCATTTATTTTCCTCCATAAATCCTAGGAAAATATAAAATAGAATATTATGTGTGTGTGTGTATGGAGAATAGCGGAAAATAAAGGAGAGGATGAATATAGACGAACCGATTCTGCAAAGAAAAGGTAAGCTCTAAATCTAAAATTTTACAACTTCATTTAATTCAAATCTCTTCTTAGACTCTAATTCCAATAAATATGTATACACTTTAATACGTATGTTGGTAGAAGGAAATGGAGTCAATTAGGAATATCAAATTTGAATTTAGAGATTTGAAAGCTAAGAGGCGAGTGAGAAATTATATATTATATATAATATGGATTTATATCGTTGTGAATCTATTCCTTGTATGCGTAAATATAAATTTTGGAGTTGTATGCACATATACACATGCACACACATACGTACAGAATTATATGCAATGAACTTGAGAATGTTGCCAACATAACTTGTAAATTGTTAACTTTGATTAAATATTATATAAACCTAAATCTGGGAACTAATGTTAAAATTAGTCCCTAAAAGTTATAAGATAATTCATTAATAAAATTTTATGTAAATTCCAACTTTGTTATTCGAATATTATATATTATTAAACATGAATTAAAGATTGTTACAATTTGGATTAGGATAGTACTTTAATTCCTTGGAACGAAGTATGTTGCTATGTAAATTTATATAAATTGTCCAACTTACTAATTACGTATGAAGGTGTATTGTTTGAAATAATAAAGAATATGAACAAAAGAAAGAATATACAAAATAGGGATGTTTATCGTATATTGTGTTGTATATTTCAATCATAATAGAAAAGATAATTACTTGTAATTTCAAACACAACCCAAATTCTTTTTTAGATAATTTACGAGAAATTATTGTGTTAATATTTCCTTTTTTAGGAGGACGTATTTCTAATGCATTAAAATATAGAAATCTCTAAATGTAAAGTTAATTATAAATAAAACTAATAACAATAATTTTGTTGTTAATTTAATATACGTGTTTTAAGATAAGTTAGGAAATAAACATAAGCAATGAAGTAGTAACAAAACAATGGAATAAGAAACTATGAAAGTTATAATAATCAAAGAAGGGGAGTATTATTTAAAAGGGAACAACAAAATATATCTAATTGTATTAATTGGAAATCAAGTAGCAAAAAGTATTTAATATATTAAATTTGAAATAAGCAATAATAAAAATTTATAGCATTAATGTAACGACCCAGAAATTTCTAGTCGCTAATTTTGAATATTTAATTCATTTTAAATGTTAAATGTGAATTTTTAATTTGATTTTGAAGTAAAAAGATTTTGGTTAAATTGATAGAATTAGTTAAATTTCAAATACGGGAATTTAATTGAAATTTGAATAATAATTTATTATTAGAATTGGGATAATCAGTGAATTTGGGTGTTAATAGATATAAAAATGAATTCTAAAATTTATTTTTAAGTCTATTTGGATTTAAATACCGATGTTGGACTGCTAGACGGAATCAGAAGTCAATAGGTTTAAAATTTGGAATTTTATATTAATTTAATAATGGAATTTAATAATATAATAATGTGAATAATCAGATTTTGATTTAAACTAAATCAAAATGATTTCTAATGTGAATATAAATTTTATACGAGTTATAGTAGAGTTAATAAAATTTTAAAAGTGAAATTTTAAATGATTTCGACGATTTTGAAAATCGCTCGAATTAATCAACGAGTTAAAATAGCATTCCAGGGCACAGTTTCGGGATTCGACGAAACAAGTTCCATTGGATCCGTAATAGTTAGTTGTTATCGGATTTCAATTTTCGTAGCAATCGAAGTTGTCGTTTGACCCTGACAGCGATCGCGCACATTTTTCAGTGCAGTGGCGGCGCCGAGCTTCGCCGCTTTTGGGCCGTGGGTGGAGCTTGCGATGGTAGTTCGTGCGGTGGTGGTGGATTGTTGCCTAGGCGCTCGAGGAGGTGGTGGTTCCTAACCCTAAGAGGCGGCGATGGGTGCGGCTTCAACATGGAAACGAACGCATGAGGAAGATGAGCATCGGTCTTGATTTTAGAACGTGCGGCCGTGATTTGTATATGGTAAAAAAAAAGAATTTTTTTAAAATGTTATTCAAACTTTAATAATTCGTAACTTGAGCATACGTTGTCAGATTTCAATGAATTTAGTAACGCCGGAATCGCAGAGACGGGTAATACGCAGTGGAGCAATTCTGAGATCATTCGAAGCAAGTAAAAATTTAGGGTCGTTCGATTTAATTTAAATTTGACGCTCGTCGAAAATCCAAGGTGAGTTATCTCACTCACATTTGGATACCAGATAATTTAAATAGCTAAAATTTAAATGTTTGATTGGTTGTTTAGCTGAATATGATAATTCTTATCAGATTAAATCGATATTTATTGGTTGTGCTAATATCTGTAGATGCAGGGAAACGGGTTGGAGGGATCCAACTGGATTCCTCACAAATAGAACTTTTATTTATATTCTATGATATATCTCATTTATATCCTGCGACAAATCGATTTAGATCTTGTTATGCTGTGTTCTATTTATATATCGTGATAGATTAATTTTGAAAATTAATTGTGCTGTGCCATGATTGGGTGAATACAATCCGAGAATTTAAATTTAATAAAATAAATTGGGTTTAAAGGAAATAAAAGAAATTCTTAAGTAAAGAATTTAAAAGGAATTAAATTCAAGAAATTGGTTGAATATTTGAAGTGTTTGAAATTGTGATTTATAAAGGAAATGTGAATTGTTTTAAATTAATAGCGAGATTTATTTTTAAGGATGGAAAGTGTATTCTTTTCTGGAAACTAAGAAGGTTTTAAAGAAAGATTTTCGAAGTATAAACTGGAAAGTTTTGTAAAGTGGTTTTTTAAATATTTTTGAAAAATTATTATTATTTTTAATTGTTTTTAAGTGAAAGTAAATATTTATTTAAGTAATATGGTATTTAATTATTTTAAAAGTAAAGTAGTATTAAGTTTTCAAAGGAAATTATAATATAAATATTTGATTTAATAACTTTATTTTAAAAGTTAAATTTGGCTTAAATTACTTATAAAACCTCTATATATTTCCTTAAGCATTATTTTTAATTGAAGAAATTTCTAGAAGCTTTATTTTAAATATTTTAAACATATGTTTTGAAGGTGATTTCCAGAAAATAGCAATGTGTTTAAAAATAGAAGGAGCTATTTTTTAAAATATGGAAAGGAATTTACGGGATGAACGTAAAATTGAATTGAGATAAATCATGTAGGATTTATAAAAAGAATTCTTTGGGTTATCCTAAAATGGAAGAATATTTCCTTGAAAAGCCGAGTACGTTTTTAAAGCAGATTTTTAAAAAGGGTTAGAAGTTTTGAAATTGTATCAAAGAATGTTCCAAGAAATTATTTAAGTTGTAAGAATTTTAAAAGTGAACATTTATCAAATTAGTTATAGAAGTAATAATTAAAAAGGGTGTGACGACCCGAAATTTTTGAGCAATTGAAATTAGAATATTCAATTGATTTTGAATATTTAAATGTTAATTTTTAACTCGAATTCAGATATCACCAATTATTTGATAATTAAAATTTAGAATTAAATAACTTGAATTTGAATAAAACGTTGAATCTGGAATTTTAATCCGATTTAAAATCATTTGAAGGCTTATAAAATTTATATCGATAATACTGAAGATAGTTAAAGTGTAAGAATTGGTTTTTGAAGTGTTTGGTTCAGTTGTGAAAATATATCATTTAAATTGATATTTGAAAATAGCCTTCCGAGGCACAGTCTCGGAATTTGACGAAACCAGTTCCATTGAGTCCGTAATATTGAATTATTATAGGATTTCAAATTTTATGTCAATTGGAGCTAGTGTGTGAGTGTACGATATTTATAAACGCGTGGAAAATTAAAATTTTTAATAATTTAATGAAATTTAAATTTAATTGATAAAGCTTCTTGCATACGCCAATGTTTACCCTTATCTTCTCGTACGCCTCTGTCCTTCTATCTGAATCCAACCCTCATTCTTTTCAACGAGATCCTCTTCTCTAAAAAAATAAAATAAATATAAAACAAAATTATATACCTCAGCTCAGAATAAAATGGCAGAACCCTTTCGAATTGAAATCACGATTCTTCACTTACGTTTCGTCCCCCTCTCCCATTCTTTTCTTTTCATTCGAGAATAAATTTAAAATCAAAGGGGCCGAACCCTCCTCAATCTTCGAATTCGAAGTCGAATTCGCTTCAATTGAATCACGATTTGGGTTTTTCCTCAGATAGAATTGTGTGAAGTTATGTGGAATGGGAAAATTAGTCAGGATGGACTAATGATAATTAATGTTTGGAAATAAAAATTTATTGGTTAAATAAAGAATTGGTGAATGAATAAATGATCAAATAATGTATTTGTAAAGAGGAGTTGATATTAATAAGAAGGGATTGAAAATTTTAATTCAGCAAATAAAATTTAACTTAAATGAATGAAAATGAAGGAAATATAAGTTTTGGATAATGGAATTTAAATTTAAAAGGGTAAATGAAATTAGCTTGGATTGGGAATAAAATTTTAACTGAATTGAAAATAAATTGAATAAGCTGAAAATAATATCCAGTTGTATTCGAAATAAATTGAAATCGAATTGAGTTAAATAAAACTGAGTTAAAATAAAATTGAATTGGAATAAGACTTCAATTGAATTATTTGATGGAATTAGATTCACACCTAAGAAAATGGAATTTAAATAAGGATTGGAATTGAAATCAATAAATCAGAATAACTTATAAGAGAATTAAAAATCCATAAAAATAAAATATGCTTGGGCTATAAATAAATAGAAGGCTTGAGTTAAAATAAAGATGAATATATTCAAGCTTATGATGAATGGAATTGTATAAAATAGTAAGTTGTGACTTATAAAATTGGAAATGGAATACAAAGTCCAAATTTAATATTTTGATGAATTGGAAAAATGAAAAGAAAATCCAAACTTGAATTATAAAGTATGTTGAACTTAAGGAAATAAAATGAAGTGATATTTGGAATAAAAATTCAAGCGTTGGATTATAAATAAGGCAATAACTAATTTGATAATAAATTAGTTAATGAAATGTGTAAATGGAGTTCAATGTAATTAAATAGAAGCTGAAGTGTAACCTAATAATGAAAATTGGAGATAAAACTCAAACTATGAATTTAATTCGACTTGAATCATTAGTGAGGACAATATAATTGAAGTGGCCTTGCAATTAATTAATTGATTTGTGAACCAAATTGCAATGTAAGTTAATAAATTGGATGGTAAGTTAAAATGTAAATGGTGAAATCAGAACTTGAGTTATTAATTAAAATTTAACTTGAAGTGTTGACAAATTAAAAATAATTGGGAATGTATCGAAAAAAAAAATGGATCTGGATTTAAAATAGTAATGGTATGAATTGCAAATAAAATCCAAATAAGTGGAAATAAATTGGATATGGCTCTGTAATAAATTGAGTCAAGCTGAGTATAAAAGAGAAAATATACTTGTAAGATGGAAATGAGCTTAAGTATAAAATTCGAATAAATTGAAGTAAATTGACTTAAGCTAAATGAATGGAGGAGAGTTGAATTGAATTCAACTTGAACCGAGTTTAATGATATTGGGTTGGATTTAAATTAAGTGAAAATAAATTGTTAATCGAAATAAAATTCGATGAGTATTAACTAATATTAATGGAATGAAATTCCAGAATAAATAATTGTAAACCATTTAAAAGTATTAAGGAATTGAAATAATTTGAGACAATAAGGAAATAGAATGTTTCGAGTTTATTTGAAATGGTTCAAGTGAACGTGGATAAACTAATTATATTGAATAAATAAATGATGGAATAAATAAGTATCAAATGAAATGTGGTTAAATAAGTTGAGAAATGGTTATTAAATGAAATAGCTTGGATTATTTTTGAGCTAAATAAAGTAGTTCGGAATAAACAAATATGGAATGAAATGTAAATAAATGAATTGTAAATAAAATTTAAATGGAATGTGTCGAGCTAAATAAATGATTGTGAATGGATTAAAATAAAGGGGAAGCTTAATTGGTAATGGAGATGAAGCCTAGATTGTTAATGGTTTTGAATGGACTAGTTTAGTCAATAAAATTTAAATGTAATAAAACTGAGAATATGTGGATTGTGAATAAATCCGAAATGGAACTGAACTAAGCATAAGTTGAGTTGGAGTTAATTTAAATTGATTATAGAACCCAAGTGCTTATTTATTCACATAAATCTCGTCGAATTTCATAGAATAAATTGTTATTGGATATAAATGGAAGTAATTAAATTCTATAAATGGATAGAAGTAAAATAAATTGATTTTGTAAGCAATTGAATTAAATGTGAGTTCAATTTGCTTAAGAATAAATTAAAAGTAAGAAATTGAATTCTAAACCATTCAAATTGATGGAATTGTATACGAATGAATCGAAAACCATCCGAATTGAGTGAAAATGGTTATAAATAAATTGGAACAGTTGAATTAGCATGGAAACTATATAAATTGCTTACAGAAAAATGTTTGGTATGAGTTTCTTTTAGAATTCATTTGTTTTAACTATTACAAATAAGTGATATGTTGTTAAACTTCATATATTTGGCACTTACATGTTTAAATTGAGTAAGTACAGGTACCTGGAAGCCGTGAGGCTGGATTTGGTAGTGCTACTTGCTAAAAATAATAAGTTGCTTGCTTAAAATGCTAAATAAGGTACGCCTACGCAATAAAAATAGGAAATATGAACTGTTTTTGGTTTTTCCGACCGTGTGGGTCGATGTATATATTTATCTCTTTTGTCAAATTGCAAAAGCTCCTCCGTACAAAGGGGACTCTGCCAAAATTTTTCAGAAATTTTGGGAGTTAGAAAATTTTTGAAAATTTTGGAAAATTTTGTTAACGACAAAACTATTTAGAATTGGAAACTAAAATAAGTTAGCAAATGAAACTAATTAAAGTAATGACTTAAATTAGTTATAAATGGAGGATAAAAGTTAAAAATTTAAAAATTCAAAGTTGAAATAAATGGAATACATATGAAATGTGGAAATCGATTTGAATAGAAGTAAGTATAAACTAAAAGAGGTAAAGAGAAATAAAGATAAGAAACATATAAAATGTTTATATTAATTTAAGAAGGGAATGGTGAATTCTTAATTGGAAATTGATGCTACAAATGTATCCTAAGATAATATTAGAATGAATAGATATTGGCGTTTTGTGAGAAAATCGATAAAATGTTTTGGATATTGTGATTGGTGTGCTAAGCAGGATATGCAGGTATGATAAAAGGGAAAAGGAAATTGGATTTGATTTCAAGAGATAAATTTGAATTGCCCGACAAAAGGTATGTATTTAAATTTGGTATGAAAATTGATTGGGATTTGGATTTGGATTGAGCCACTTGGCTTTTTGTTTTCTTTTTGGATTTGGGAGGCCGTAGATCCCTTTTGTAGTTGTACCGAGCTAGCCGCGCAAAGGAGACGCTGGCGAAATTTTTCGGGAATTTAGGGAGTTAGAAAAATTTTGAGAAAATTTTGATAATTCAAAATTTGGTTTTAAATTGGAACTTGAATGGTTAAACAAATGGTATGGTTTGGAACTAGGGAAAGGTTGAGAAGTTAATAGAGATGAAAATGGGTCTTTATTAAAAGATGATTTGTTAAATGTTGAACTGTTTGGTTTATGTAAAATAGTAAACGGGTATTGGATCATTCTTCCTAAGTAGTAATTTCGGGGACGAAATTCTTGTAAGGGAGGAGGAATGCGACGACCCGAAATTTTTGAGCAATTGAAATTAGAATATTCAATTGATTTTGAATATTTAAATGTTAATTTTTAACTCGAGTTCAGATATCACCAATTATTTGATAATTAAAATTTAGAATTAAATAACTTGAATTTGAATAAAACGTTGAATCTGGAATTTTAATCCGATTTAAAATCATTTGAAGGCTTATAAAATTTATATCGATAATACTGAAGATAGTTAAAGTGTAAGAATTGGTTTTTGAAGTGTTTGGTTCAGTTGTGAAAATATATCATTTAAATTGATATTTGAAAATAGCCTTCCGAGGCACAGTCTCGGAATTTGACGAAACCAGTTCCATTGAGTCCGTAATATTGAATTATTATAGGATTTCAAATTTTATGTCAATTGGAGCTAGTGTGTGAGTGTACGATATTTATAAACGCGTGGAAAATTTAAATTTTTAATAATTTAATGAAATTTAAATTTAATTGATAAAGCTTCTTGCATACGCCAATGTTTACCCTTATCTTCTCGTACGCCTCTGTCCTTCTATCTGAATCCAACCCTCATTCTTTTCAACGAGATCCTCTTCTCTAAAAAAATAAAATAAATATAAAACAAAATTATATACCTCAGCTCAGAATAAAATGGCAGAACCCTTTCGAATTGAAATCACGATTCTTCACTTACGTTTCGTCCCCCTCTCCCATTCTTTTCTTTTCATTCGAGAATAAATTTAAAATCAAAGGGGCCGAACCCTCCTCAATCTTCGAATTCGAAGTCGAATTCGCTTCAATTGAATCACGATTTGGGTTTTTCCTCAGCATCTAGGGTTGTGCGTGTGGAGGGTGGGAGTTCGATTCTGGTTGAGGTGTGCGCTGGAAGGCGCAGCCGACCTCGTGTTAGGGTTTGCGTCGCAACAATGGAGGCTCGCGGTCGATTTTGAAGACGAGTGGAGGGCAGTGGAGATGACGTTGGGTCACGTGGCACAAGGACTTGGAGCGAGGCCGGGAATAGGGCGGTTCGAGTTGGCCAGTGCTTGGTTTATTGGGGTTCGAGCAGAGGAGCAGTGAGGTATTCTCGATCTTCTTCAGTAAAACTTAATTTAGTATATAGAAATCATTCAACTTTTAAGTAATCGGTGTATTTATTTGAGAAATTAGTGTGTGTATATATATATATGTTTACAGTAAAAAAAAAAAAATGGTTGCTGTCCAGTTTTAAAGTTGCAGAGTCTAAATTTATATTATTAGTTTAAAATGAATGAGTGAAAATAAAATTATTCGTTTAAAAAAAAAATATCGTTAGTTAAAATAAAAATAAAATAAGTTTAATGAAAGTAAATTTATAAGATGGAAATAAATTGTTCGGTTCGTTTCAAATATTAATAAATCGAAAATTGTTATACAAGGTTTAGATATAGGGTTTTCAAAAATAAATAAATTAATAAAAGGGGATTTATGTAAAAGCTAGATCTTTGAAAATCTATAATTTTGTTTTTATAAAATATATAGGTGGTCTCAAAATGAAAAAGAAAATTTTAAATTAGTTTTATTTAATTATCGGTTAATTAAAAATTTATTTAAAACGGTAAATAATTGTTCGGTTAGTTCGAATATTAATAAAATAATCTGATGTTTGTTCAAGGTCATGAAAACAAGTCGAGATGGATAGGATGACAAATCTTTGGTCAAAGGTGAGTTAATCTCACTCAGTTTATTTAAATTTAAATTTAAATGATTAAATTTAAATAATTGTTGAATGGTTGAAATTGATTGATTGATGTGCTATAGTATGATATATTCTGGAATTGGTATATTATGTTGTGCTAACATCTGTGGATGCAGGGAAAACAGGTTGGAGGGATCCAACTGGACCCCTCAATATTTATTTAAATTATTTAATACCCTCTATTGTGATTTATTTGATATTCTATGATGATCTTTATTGGAATATTGAATGCTTTGGTTCGATTAAATATATTTGGGTATGATGAATTACCAAAAATATATAAATTGGATTTTTGTAAGATGATAAAAGAAGTGAAATTATAAGTAGAATGATTATAGAAATTTGAATTAAATTTTTAAATGAATTGGAAAGAAATAAAATGACTTTAAAATTCTAGAAATAAATCTTGAGTATAGAATGGAAATTTGAAGAAACAAAGAGTCAGTGAATTTTAATCTTCAGTGATATTAATTAAAAGAATAAAACATTTATATAAAATTTAAGATTTAAATTATTAAAAGGAATAAAGAAGAAGTTGGAAAAAAACTGAAATTCGGATATTTCACTTAAAAAGGTTTAAAAACAAACGGAAAATAATAATATTAATAATAAGTCTTAATTAATGAATTTTAAATGAATTAAGGAAGTAAAGAAATTTATTTCAATAAAATAAATTAGATATCAATTTGGGAAAATTGATTTAAGTGATTGAAGTTGGAATTTTCTCTGGATAGCCAAGTACATGTTTTTAAAAAAAGTAAACTTTTAAATATAAATTAAATGTTTTAAAATTGTTTTAAGGGAAGTAAGTTTTGCAAAATTTATTATTTCTAATATTTAAAGTCTCAAGTAAGTATTTTCTTTTAATCTATTTTAGTAGTAATTATTAAGAAGTAACTTAGTATTTTGTTTTGAAACGAAGAAATCTAGCTTTATATTTACTGAGTAACTTTATTTTCAAATACTCATACAGTATGTATTTTTAACAAATTATTAAAGTAGCTTTAATTTAAATGTTTTATAAGTATATATTTTAAAGTAAAGTGTTTTAAGTTATTTAAAAAAATCTAGTTTTGTGCTTGGTGACTTTCAGAGGAGATAGAAAACATTTGAGTAAGTTTATTCTGGAAAGAAAGTTGGTTTTAGAAACTGTTTTCAAAGGATTGAAAATAGGAATATATTTTGGAAAGATATTTTGAGGTAAATAAATAAATAATTTGGAAAATTATTTATTGTTTGATGGATGTTCTGTGAATATTAATTGATAGTTAAATAACCGACTATCAATATTGGCCAACTGCGTTGATCGTTTCGAAGAGACCGGGATCGAGATTAATTTCTCGAAAACCACTTCGATCCGGTTTGTACGTTTCGTGCGAAAAACGTGTTCGGATTCGAAGATGGAGCAGTGAAGTGCAAGGGCTAGTCGCTACTAATCCTGAGGATATTTCCAAAATGGATGTAGTAGGAATAGTGCCTTCGGTTCCGTTCGAACCCGGAACGGACTTGCATGGACGAATGCTTGCGAAACATCGTCAGGAGGGCGATGGGCATTCTAAGTGAAACGTTCTAAAAGGTAACGCTTAGCCTCAAGCCTCATCAAATGGGAATGACTGAAAATCAGGGGATATGCAGCAAGGTTAGGTGGGTCATGCCCAAGCAGGACAAGATAATTCCCCTGTCTAGATGTCCCTTTTTATATATTCGGCTTAGTGGGTGGTTGGTCGCGCCAACCACGGGGTTTATCTTGTTCGGGACTGTTCAGTAAGGAATGGTTCCGGCCTTGTGTTGCAGGGGATGAAGGGAGTAGTCCTCGGTACGGTGATCTAGGCCCCGTACTGTGACAGGTGGTACCCCAGTGCCTAGTCATTGTTGGAAATCCATTTTCCCTACGAGCCTTGTACGAGTTTTGTTTGTATTACCCACTTTGTGGCTAGTAGCTGGAATTTAATAGATGTAACAATTTCGGCTATTTTATAAGTATTTGTATATAGACACTATTATAATATCAGAGGATTTCTATAAAAATTGTTTTAGCTATCGTAAGGTAAAAACCCGACATGTTTATTTGTGGCGTGGTCTTACGAGATGCTTTTGTTTTCAAAGGATTTTGAAACTTTAATAATCAATTGGGTGTGATTTTCTCACGCTGGTATTCCAGACTGACTCGGGTGTTATTTAACTGTAATGCTCGGGTCAGACCGAGTATTATAGGATACAGGACAAGTGCTGTGGAGCTCAGGAGACGAGCAGGGAGACGACACGTATTCTCTTACTTATTTATATATATTCCGCTGTTTGAGATTGTGTATTCTGAGACGTTGTGTATTCATTGTATGATATCGATGTTGAGCTGTGATTGATGTACTTTGATGATGTAATATATAAACTGAAATATTTGATGTTGAGTAAAGATTATATATTATCTATTATATTTTCTTCCGCTGCGATGGTTAGATTCTAATGTTGATTTTGTTTTCTCTTCCTCTACCTCTTCTTCTTAAACCCAAATGGTTCGTATTCCTGTACAACTTGAGTTGTTTATTGTAGAATAGTGTTAACTCAAGGGGTACGGATTTGCGGGCTGTTACAGTTGGTATCAGAGCTTAGGTTGGGGATAATCTTGGCTCTGGTGGGAATTACTCATAGAATAGAGTTCATAGTACTCTAGAATGAGTTTGAGAGTATTAATATATATGAGTGCGTACTTGTTAGTGAATATGAAATTGTTTTTTTTTATATTGCGTTGATTTATCGGTTGAGTGTTTATGGATTCTGGTCGATGTGTGGGACGCCATGTCATCGATAGGGATTTCTAAACTCTTGAACAAGATAAACCGACACAGTATTGTTTTAACCAGGGTAAATGAAATAATTTTACCCAAATTTATTTTATGTATATAAAAGAAAGTGATTTTCTTAATTATTATAGATATACATGGATGTTTGGATGATAGAAGTGATAAATATTAAATTATTATCATTGTAAGATAATTGAATAAAGTTTGAAATAATAAAAGAAAAAAAAATTAAGAAATAAATTAACATGATAGATGAAATTTATGAATGTGATTCATAATGGAATAAGGAATTGAATTCATAATTAAAAACTAAGAAACAAATTCATATCAAATGAATTTGTAAATGCAAACTATAATGTAAATTATAGTGTAATTAATTATTAAAGTAAGATAAAATTTCAAAGAAAAGTTTGAATTTAAATCTAAAGAGTTTGGAATTTGGAGATTTAAGTTTCTTGGGACTGGATTATGATTCTCAAAAGTTGGGAGAATAATATATTTTGAGAAATATTTTTGAATCGGATTTGAAATCTAGAGAGATGTGGAATTTAAAAATATTGGATGAATTTTAGAAAAAGAATAAAAGCATTAAATTCTTTTGGTCGCTAGAAAATAACTTCGGTGATGACTGCAGCATCATCGATGTTCATTTTCGAGTTTCCAGAAGTGAAATTGCTACCAAATTGCTTTGAATTGAAATTGTTTGCAAAACTGGTTGAGTTTGAAATCCAAGGAGATAAATTGCATTTATCAAACGAATTTTGGATATAGAAGGTTTTAAAGGGGAATTTTGAAATGTTGAAAGGTTGTTTAAACTTTGGAATTAGTTGAAAAAAAAATATATTTCAACGATGTAAGTGAAACTGAGTATTGGAATTTAAAACTGAATTGTGTGAAGTTATGTGGAATGGGAAAATTAGTCAGGATGGACTAATGATAATTAATGTTTGGAAATAAAAATTTATTGGTTAAATAAAGAATTGGTGAATGAATAAATGATCAAATAATGTATTTGTAAAGAGGAGTTGATATTAATAAGAAGGGATTGAAAATTTTAATTCAGCAAATAAAATTTAACTTAAATGAATGAAAATGAAGGAAATATAAGTTTTGGATAATGGAATTTAAATTTAAAAGGGTAAATGAAATTAGCTTAGATTGGGAATAAAATTTTAACTGAATTGAAAATAAATTGAATAAGCTGAAAATAATATCCAGTTGTATTCGAAATAAATTGAAATCGAATTGAGTTAAATAAAACTGAGTTAAAATAAAATTGAATTGGAATAAGACTTCAATTGAATTATTTGATGGAATTAGATTCACACCTAAGAAAATGGAATTTAAATAAGGATTGGAATTGAAATCAATAAATCAGAATAACTTATAAGAGAATTAAAAATCCATAAAAATAAAATATGCTTGGGCTATAAATAAATAGAAGGCTTGAGTTAAAATAAAGATGAATATATTCAAGCTTATGATGAATGGAATTGTATAAAATAGTAAGTTGTGACTTATAAAATTGGAAATGGAATACAAAGTCCAAATTTAATATTTTGATGAATTGGAAAAATGAAAAGAAAATCCAAACTTGAATTATAAAGTATGTTGAACTTAAGGAAATAAAATGAAGTGATATTTGGAATAAAAATTCAAGCGTTGGATTATAAATAAGGCAATAACTAATTTGATAATAAATTAGTTAATGAAATGTGTAAATGGAGTTCAATGTAATTAAATAGAAGCTGAAGTGTAACCTAATAATGAAAATTGGAGATAAAACTCAAACTATGAATTTAATTCGACTTGAATCATTAGTGAGGACAATATAATTGAAGTGGCCTTGCAATTAATTAATTGATTTGTGAACCAAATTGCAATGTAAGTTAATAAATTGGATGGTAAGTTAAAATGTAAATGGTGAAATCAGAACTTGAGTTATTAATTAAAATTTAACTTGAAGTGTTGACAAATTAAAAATAATTGGGAATGTATCGAAAAAAAAAAATGGATCTGGATTTAAAATAGTAATGGTATGAATTGCAAATAAAATCCAAATAAGTGGAAATAAATTGGATATGGCTCTGTAATAAATTGAGTCAAGCTGAGTATAAAAGAGAAAATATACTTGTAAGATGGAAATGAGCTTAAGTATAAAATTCGAATAAATTGAAGTAAATTGACTTAAGCTAAATGAATGGAGGAGAGTTGAATTGAATTCAACTTGAACCGAGTTTAATGATATTGGGTTGGATTTAAATTAAGTGAAAATAAATTGTTAATCGAAATAAAATTCGATGAGTATTAACTAATATTAATGGAATGAAATTCCAGAATAAATAATTGTAAACCATTTAAAAGTATTAAGGAATTGAAATAATTTGAGACAATAAGGAAATAGAATGTTTCGAGTTTATTTGAAATGGTTCAAGTGAACGTGGATAAACTAATTATATTGAATAAATAAATGATGGAATAAATAAGTATCAAATGAAATGTGGTTAAATAAGTTGAGAAATGGTTATTAAATGAAATAGCTTGGATTATTTTTGAGCTAAATAAAGTAGTTCGGAATAAACAAATATGGAATGAAATGTAAATAAATGAATTGTAAATAAAATTTAAATGGAATGTGTCGAGCTAAATAAATGATTGTGAATGGATTAAAATAAAGGGGAAGCTTAATTGGTAATGGAGATGAAGCCTAGATTGTTAATGGTTTTGAATGGACTAGTTTAGTCAATAAAATTTAAATGTAATAAAACTGAGAATATGTGGATTGTGAATAAATCCGAAATGGAACTGAACTAAGCATAAGTTGAGTTGGAGTTAATTTAAATTGATTATAGAACCCAAGTGCTTATTTATTCACATAAATCTCGTCGAATTTCATAGAATAAATTGTTATTGGATATAAATGGAAGTAATTAAATTCTATAAATGGATAGAAGTAAAATAAATTGATTTTGTAAGCAATTGAATTAAATGTGAGTTCAATTTGCTTAAGAATAAATTAAAAGTAAGAAATTGAATTCTAAACCATTCAAATTGATGGAATTGTATACGAATGAATCGAAAACCATCCGAATTGAGTGAAAATGGTTATAAATAAATTGGAACAGTTGAATTAGCATGGAAACTATATAAATTGCTTACAGAAAAATGTTTGGTATGAGTTTCTTTTAGAATTCATATGTTTTAACTATTACAAATAAGTGATATGTTGTTAAACTTCATATATTTGGCACTTACATGTTTAAATTGAGTAAGTACAGGTACCTGGAAGCCGTGAGGCTGGATTTGGTAGTGCTACTTGCTAAAAATAATAAGTTGCTTGCTTAAAATGCTAAATAAGGTACGCCTACGCAATAAAAATAGGAAATATGAACTGTTTTTGGTTTTTCCGACCGTGTGGGTCGATGTATATATTTATCTCTTTTGTCAAATTGCAAAAGCTCCTCCGTACAAAGGGGACTCTGCCAAAATTTTTCAGAAATTTTGGGAGTTAGAAAATTTTTGAAATTTTTGGAAAATTTTGTTAACGACAAAACTATTTAGAATTGGAAACTAAAATAAGTTAGCAAATGAAACTAATTAAAGTAATGACTTAAATTAGTTATAAATGGAGGATAAAAGTTAAAAATTTAAAAATTCAAAGTTGAAATAAATGGAATACATATGAAATGTGGAAATCGATTTGAATAGAAGTAAGTATAAACTAAAAGAGGTAAAGAGAAATAAAGATAAGAAACATATAAAATGTTTATATTAATTTAAGAAGGGAATGGTGAATTCTTAATTGGAAATTGATGCTACAAATGTATCCTAAGATAATATTAGAATGAATAGATATTGGCGTTTTGTGAGAAAATCGATAAAATGTTTTGGATATTGTGATTGGTGTGCTAAGCAGGATATGCAGGTATGATAAAAGGGAAAAGGAAATTGGATTTGATTTCAAGAGATAAATTTGAATTGCCCGACAAAAGGTATGTATTTAAATTTGGTATGAAAATTGATTGGGATTTGGATTTGGATTTGGATTGAGCCACTTGGCTTTTTGTTTTCTTTTTGGATTTGGGAGGCCGTAGATCCCTTTTGTAGTTGTACCGAGCTAGCCGCGCAAAGGAGACGCTGGCGAAATTTTTCGGGAATTTAGGGAGTTAGAAAAATTTTGAGAAAATTTTGATAATTCAAAATTTGGTTTTAAATTGGAACTTGAATGGTTAAACAAATGGTATGGTTTGGAACTAGGGAAAGGTTGAGAAGTTAATAGAGATGAAAATGGGTCTTTATTAAAAGATGATTTGTTAAATGTTGAACTGTTTGGTTTATGTAAAATAGTAAACGGGTATTGGATCATTCTTCCTAAGTAGTAATTTCGGGGACGAAATTCTTGTAAGGGAGGAGGAATGTGACGACCCGAAATTTTTGAGCAATTGAAATTAGAATATTCAATTGATTTTGAATATTTAAATGTTAATTTTTAACTCAAGTTCAGATATCACCAATTATTTGATAATTAAAATTTAGAATTAAATAACTTGAATTTGAATAAAACGTTGAATCTGGAATTTTAATCCGATTTAAAATCATTTGAAGGCTTATAAAATTTATATCGATAATACTGAAGATAGTTAAAGTGTAAGAATTGGTTTTTGAAGTGTTTGGTTCAGTTGTGAAAATATATCATTTAAATTGATATTTGAAAATAGCCTTCCGAGGCACAGTCTCGGAATTTGACGAAACCAGTTCCATTGAGTCCGTAATATTGAATTATTATAGGATTTCAAATTTTATGTCAATTGGAGCTAGTGTGTGAGTGTACGATATTTATAAACGCGTGGAAAATTTAAATTTTTAATAATTTAATGAAATTTAAATTTAATTGATAAAGCTTCTTGCATACGCCAATGTTTACCCTTATCTTCTCGTACGCCTCTGTCCTTCTATCTGAATCCAACCCTCATTCTTTTCAACGAGATCCTCTTCTCTAAAAAAATAAAATAAATATAAAACAAAATTATATACCTCAGCTCAGAATAAAATGGCAGAACCCTTTCGAATTGAAATCACGATTCTTCACTTACGTTTCGTCCCCCTCTCCCATTCTTTTCTTTTCATTCGAGAATAAATTTAAAATCAAAGGGGCCGAACCCTCCTCAATCTTCGAATTCGAAGTCGAATTCGCTTCAATTGAATCACGATTTGGGTTTTTCCTCAGCATCTAGGGTTGTGCGTGTGGAGGGTGGGAGTTCGATTCTGGTTGAGGTGTGCGCTGGAAGGCGCAGCCGACGTGTTAGGGTTTGCGTCGCAACAATGGAGGCTCGCGGTCGATTTTGAAGACGAGTGGAGGGCAGTGGAGATGACGTTGGGTCACGTGGCACAGGGACTTGGAGCGAGGCCGGGAATAGGGCGGTTCGAGTTGGCCAGTGCTTGGTTTATTGGGGTTCGAGCAGAGGAGCAGTGAGGTATTCTCGATCTTCTTCAGTAAAACTTAATTTAGTATATAGAAATCATTCAACTTTTAAGTAATCGGTGTATTTATTTGAGAAATTAGTGTGTGTGTATATATATATATGTTTACAGTAAAAAAAAAAAAAAATGGTTGCTGTCCAGTTTTAAAGTTGCAGAGTCTAAATTTATATTATTAGTTTAAAATGAATGAGTGAAAATAAAATTATTCGTTTAAAAAAAAAATATCGTTAGTTAAAATAAAAATAAAATAAGTTTAATGAAAGTAAATTTATAAGATGGAAATAAATTGTTCGGTTCGTTTCAAATATTAATAAATCGAAAATTGTTATACAAGGTTTAGATATAGGGTTTTCAAAAATAAATAAATTAATAAAAGGGGATTTATGTAAAAGCTAGATCTTTGAAAATCTATAATTTTGTTTTTATAAAATATATAGGTGGTCTCAAAATGAAAAAGAAAATTTTAAATTAGTTTTATTTAATTATCGGTTAATTAAAAATTTATTTAAAACGGTAAATAATTGTTCGATTAGTTCGAATATTAATAAAATAATCTGATGTTTGTTCAAGGTCATGAAAACAAGTCGAGATGGATAGGATGACAAATCTTTGGTCAAAGGTGAGTTAATCTCACTCAGTTTATTTAAATTTAAATTTAAATGATTAAATTTAAATAATTGTTGAATGGTTGAAATTGATTGATTGATGTGCTATAGTATGATATATTCTGGAATTGGTATATTATGTTGTGCTAACATTTGTGGATGCAGGGAAAACAGGTTGGAGGGATCCAACTGGACCCCTCAATATTTATTTAAATTATTTAATACCCTCTATTGTGATTTATTTGATATTCTATGATGATCTTTATTGGAATATTGAATGCTATGGTTCGATTAAATATATTTGGGTATGATGAATTACCAAAAATATATAAATTGGATTTTTGTAAGATGATAAAAGAAGTGAAATTGTAAGTAGAATGATTATAGAAATTTGAATTAAATTTTTAAATGAATTGGAAAGAAATAAAATGACTTTAAAATTCTATAAATAAATCTTGAGTATAGAATGGAAATTTGAAGAAACAAAGAGTCAGTGAATTTTAATCTTCAGTGATATTAATTAAAAGAATAAAACATTTATATAAAATTTAAGATTTAAATTATTAAAAGGAATAAAGAAGAAGTTGGAAAAAAACTGAAATTCGGATATTTCACTTAAAAAGGTTTAAAAACAAACGGAAAATAATAATATTAATAATAAGTCTTAATTAATGAATTTTAAATGAATTAAGGAAGTAAAGAAATTTATTTCAATAAAATAAATTAGATATCAATTTGGGAAAATTGATTTAAGTGATTGAAGTTGGAATTTTCTCTGGATAGCCAAGTACATGTTTTTAAAAAAAGTAAACTTTTAAATATAAATTAAATGTTTTAAAATTGTTTTAAGGGAAGTAAGTTTTGCAAAATTTATTATTTCTAATATTTAAAGTCTCAAGTAAGTATTTTCTTTTAATCTATTTTAGTATTAATTATTAAGAAGTAACTTAGTATTTTGTTTTGAAACGAAGAAATCTAGCTTTATATTTACTGAGTAACTTTATTTTCAAATACTCATACAGTATGTATTTTTAACAAATTATTAAAGTAGCTTTAATTTAAATGTTTTATAAGTATATATTTTAAAGTAAAGTGTTTTAAGTTATTTAAAAAAATCTAGTTTTGTGCTTGGTGACTTTCAGAGGAGATAGAAAACATTTGAGTAAGTTTATTCTGGAAAGAAAGTTGGTTTTAGAAACTGTTTTCAAAGGATTGAAAATAGGAATATATTTTGGAAAGATATTTTGAGGTAAATAAATAAATAATTTGGAAAATTATTTATTGTTTGATGGATGTTCTGTGAATATTAATTGATAGTTAAATAACCGACTATCAATATTGGCCAACTGCGTTGATCGTTTCGAAGAGACCGGGATCGAGATTAATTTCTCGAAAACCACTTCGATCCGGTTTGTACGTTTCGTGCGAAAAACGTGTTCGGATTCGAAGATGGAGCAGTGAAGTGCAAGGGCTAGTCGCTACTAATCCTGAGGATATTTCCAAAATGGATGTAGTAGGAATAGTGCCTTCGGTTCCGTTCGAACCCGGAACGGACTTGCATGGACGAATGCTTGCGAAACATCGTCAGGAGGGCGATGGGCATTCTAAGTGAAACGTTCTAAAAGGTAACGCTTAGCCTCAAGCCTCATCAAATGGGAATGACTGAAAATCAGGGGATATGCAGCAAGGTTAGGTGGGTCATGCCCAAGCAGGACAAGATAATTCCCCTGTCTAGATGTCCCTTTTTATATATTCGGCTTAGTGGGTGGTTGGTCGCGCCAACCACGGGGTTTATCTTGTTCGGGACTGTTCAGTAAGGAATGGTTCCGGCCTTGTGTTGCAGGGGATGAAGAGAGTAGTCCTCGGTACGGTGATCTAGGCCCCGTACTGTGACAGGTGGTACCCCAGTGCCTAGTCATTGTTGGAAATCCATTTTCCCTACGAGCCTTGTACGAGTTTTGTTTGTATTACCCACTTTGTGGCTAGTAGCTGGAATTTAATAGATGTAACAATTTCGGCTATTTTATAAGTATTTGTATATAGACACTATTATAATATCAGAGGATTTCTATAAAAATTGTTTTAGCTATCGTAAGGTAAAAACCCGACATGTTTATTTGTGGCGTGGTCTTACGAGATGCTTTTGTTTTCAAAGGATTTTGAAACTTTAATAATCAATTGGGTGTGATTTTCTCACGCTGGTATTCCAGACTGACTCGGGTGTTATTTAACTGTAATGCTCGGGTCAGACCGAGTATTATAGGATACAGGACAAGTGCTGTGGAGCTCAGGAGACGAGCAGGGAGACGACACGTATTCTCTTACTTATTTATATATATTCCGCTGTTTGAGATTGTGTATTCTGAGACGTTGTGTATTCATTGTATGATATCGATGTTGAGCTGTGATTGATGTACTTTGATGATGTAATATATAAACTGAAATATTTGATGTTGAGTAAAGATTATATATTATCTATTATATTTTCTTCCGCTGCGATGGTTAGATTCTAATGTTGATTTTGTTTTCTCTTCCTCTACCTCTTCTTCTTAAACCCAAATGGTTCGTATTCCTGTACAACTTGAGTTGTTTATTGTAGAATAGTGTTAACTCAAGGGGTACGGATTTGCGGGCTGTTACAAAGGGGTAATTAGTATTATGTTTTAAAGGATATTATTAATATTTATACTTCATAAAATGGTTTGATTTTATAGATAATTAATTAAATTTTTATTTGAAACTTGTATAGGATTTCATAGTTTTATTTAAAATTTAGTATGTCTTAACTTTATTTTAAAGAAAATACTTTATATTTTATAAAGAAGTTTTATTCGAAATATTTTTTTAAAAGTATTTGTATTTTTAAATTAAGTATGTAGGTAGATTTAGTATAAATGTTTTAATGTATTTTCAAGAATAAAGAATTTAAATTATTTTAAATCTTAAGGATTGGTGCTTGGATGTTTTCAAGGGAAGTAACAATTTGGGGGATTTATTCCATGAGAAGGGTTTGGTTTGAAAAGTGTTTTCAATGGGATTTGAAAATGGAAACATATCTGGCATGGATATTTTTGAGGAAATAAATAATGTTGGAAATTATTTATTGTGTGATGGATGCTTATGGATGTTAATTGGTAGTTAAATCACCGACTATCAATATTGGACAATGCGATGATCGTTTCAAAGAGACCGGGATCGAGATTAATTTCTCAAAAACCACTTCGATCCGGTTTGTACGTTTTCTTGGAAAAAACGAGTTCGGAGTCAAAGATGGAGCAGTGAAGTGCAAGGGCTAGTCTCTACTAATCCTGAAGATATTTCCAAATGGATGTAGCAGTAGTAGTGCCTTCGGTTCCGTTTGAACCCGGGACAGACTTGTATGGATGAATGCTTTCAGAACATTGTCAGGTGGACGATGGGCATTCTAAGCGAAGCGTTCTAGAGGTAACACTTAGCCTCAAGCCTCATCAACCGAGAATGACTGAAAATCAGGGGTTATGCAGCAAGGCTAGGTGGGTAGCACCCATTTCAAGGTGAGGCCATCCTTGTCTAGATGTCCCTTTTTATTCGGCTTAGTGGCGCGTTGCTGATCCCAACCGTGGGGTGATCTTACTCGGGATTATCCAGTAAGGGGTAGTCCCAGCCTTGTGTTGCAGGGGATCGGGAGTGGTCCTCGGTACACTGATCTAGACCAGGTACTGTGACAGGTGGTACCCCAGTGCCTAGTCATTAGTTGGAAATCCATTCTCCCTACGCGCCTTTTACGAGTTTTGTTTGTATTACCCACGATTGTGGCTAGTAGCTGGAATTTAATGAATGTAACAATTTTGGCTATTTTATAAGTGTTTGTATATATACCTTATTATAATATCAGAGGATTTTTATAAAAAGTGTTTAGCTATCGTAAGGTAAAAATCTGACATGTTTATTTGTGGCGTGGTCTTACGAGATGCTTTTGTTTTCAAAAGGATTTTTGAAAATTTAATAATCGATTTGGGTGTAACTTTACCAGCTGGTATTCCAGACTGACTCGGGTGTTATTTCATTATAATGCTCGGGTCAGACCGAGTATTATATGTTCAGGATAAGATGCTATAGAGCAGGAGAGGAGCTGGAGTCCGAGACGTATTATCCGTACTTGTTTATATCTGCTGCAGTGATTGTATGGAATTGTCAGGCTGGTAATTGTTGTTTATATTTGATACTCTGATGATATATTGTATAAAACAGATATAGTTTTCATTTTGTGTAAAGATCTAATATTATATATTATGTTTTGTTCCGCTGCGATTATGAGATTCTGATATTGTTTAGTTCTTTCTTTCTTCCGCCTTCTTTCTATTTCCTCAACAATTTGTCTTTTCCGGCACTTGATCGTCGGCATATCATACCGTGGGGTAATTTGTGTCGATTTTCGAAGGTCGAGAAGGGCGGGTCGTCACACTTGTTATCAGAGCTTAGGTTGGCGACAACCTAGGCTTTGGTGGGGAAATTACTCATTAAACAGAGTCAATAGTACTCTATAATGACTTGAGTGTATTAATAGATATGAGAGCGTACTTGTTAGTGAATATAAAATTGTTTTTATACTGGGTTGACTTCTCGGTTGAGTGTTTATGAATTCTGGTCGGTGTGGGATGTAGGATCGATTTCACCCTAGAGGGGAGGGTGAATAGGGTGATAGTATTAATTATAAAAATTAATTGCGGAAGCTTATTTCAACACAGATCACAGAATAATAGCAGCACAAAAATAAATAGCAGAATAATAAAATGCAGAAATAGAACGACACAGAATTTACGCAGCTTCGGCAAAAACCTACCTACGTGCTGCCCCCAAGGTTTCTACTAGAAATTAGATAGTCACATGCTTACACACGTAAACTCGCGACACCCGCTACTGACTAACCTAACTCTACGCTCAAAACCCTGTCACAATTCAGCCACTGAGTTGCGAATTCTCAAGCTACGCCACGTAGCTTGTTCCCTACTCACACGACTAGCAAATACAAATACAACGGTTTGAAAAGAGATTTAAAATTAAAAAAAATTTAAAACAAATAATAAGATAAAACCCTTATTTTAAAACTAAAGCCCTTATTTAAAAAACTAAAACCCTTATTTTAAAACTAAAGACTCTAAAACTTAATGGCCGGCCCCTTTTATTATTTCGACCCGATCCTTTTTATTCTTTCCTTTGGGAAAATGGCGGTTGTTCTCTCGTTCGTTCCTCTTTGTGGAATTAGGGCTTTGTTCTCGATCCAAATTAGGGCTTCTTTGTAGCAGCTTGTTCGATTCGATGCTATTTGACTTGGTTTGCCGATTGTTTCTTCTAGCTCAGCTTCAAATGTGATCGAGACTGATTACGAATTTTGGTATGTGTTTTTCTCCTTTTGTTTTCTGGTTTATGCTTATTTGAAATCGATCGTTTTCTCATACCGATGATGATACTTTGGGGTTTTAATCCTTTAACTCGATCGATAGTTATTGCCAATGATGTTGATTCCTATTTATAGGATTCGACCTTCTAAATTTACGTCGTATATTTACTTATTTGAATTCGTCAAATCCTTTGTACTGCCGCTTGATCATGCTTGGACGTTTGAGATGATTGTGACTTGTTCAAAAACGTATATTTTTTGTTGCTTGAATCCCACGGCATTGATTTCAACTCCTTGGTCATCACGTTGTTGATCTTGACTTGGTTTGATTCCTTTATTGCCAAGGCTCTGACTTTGAATCGTGAATTCAACTTCTTTTACCTGATGACTTCGGCCTTGACACTGAATGTTTACTTCGGCCATTTTGAATTTTTTAAACTGCTCTTCTGGATATTGTTTGAACTATACACATGCTCGATTCTATTCAAAGTGCTGTTTACCTTGCTGCATATCACTGTACATGTTGTTGCTTCTGGTTACTGAGTTGTTTCATTTGGTATGCTGTTTCGAACCATGTTCGCTGTGGCACTGTGTCACTGTGTTTGTTGAGTCACTGTACATTCAAGTCTGCATTCACTGTGTTCATTTGAGTGTCGAGTTTTTGAGCATTGTTGTGAGTAGTTTGTAGTTGCTGTTGGTTTTGGTTTTCATTTTTGCTGTTTGCATGCATCATTGACATCTGGATATTGATCACCATTGTTGCTGTGTTGATCTGAATTGCTTTAGCCCTGTTGCCTACACTCTGGTGCATTCCTGTATATGCTTTGCTTTTTACTTGGTTCATGCATTTTTGAAACTCTGTTTTGTTGCCTGAACTCGAATGAACAATTGCCAGTGATGTTAACATGTGCATTTGTTGTTCAATCTGAATATGTGTTCTGATTCTTGAGCTTGTGTTCATCTTATATCATGTGAGCGTTTGCTGTTGCACATTGCTGTGTATTTTGATTCATCCTTCGAGTCAGTGAACATTTGTGGCTGCACTTCAGTCATCCCTTCATTTACCTCGGCCATGTGTTCATCTGAGTGTTGTTAGCTTTGTGGCATTGCATTACTGAGTCATTTGCTTATGCTATTTGTTTGCACTGTCGACTTATATGGTCTTGAGTCTTTACTTGACATATGTGCACTTGTTTTGGACTTGCATTTTGAATTGCATTGAGTTGAGTTGAGTTTGCAGCGATGGCTTGACCTTTGCACTTTGTTTGTTATTTGGTGCCTTCTTGAATTTGTGTAGAATGTGCATTACACTTGAGTTGAATCCAGTTTTACAACTCGGGTTTGACCTTGTGCTGAAGTCGAGATTTTATTTATGTTGCACCTGAGTTGAATCCGTCTTTTTATTTGGGTTTGACCTTGTGCTCACCTGTCCCTGTAGCATTATCAAGTGTATATTGGTGTGCATGGCCTTGTGGCATGTACAGTGATTCACTGTGCATGTCACATTGTTCGTGTGTGATGAATTCAAATGTAAATGATGACGAACAACCCAAATAACTGAGGCAAATAGTATTTTTGAAATTCACATTTTATTTTATATTGCAAAAATATTTCTTTTTCAATTTTACCGCGTTAGTGAATATGTTTGCAGATTTCTCAGATGCTGGATTCTAACTGGAATGAAGTTGAAGATAAAATACGAGTGTGAGTGATATGTAGTGAGGAATTTATATAAACTGAATTGTGATGTAATTAGAATCAAAATTGTATATGTATAGTGAGAGCTTGAATTTGTACTATTCAAACATGTAATAAATATTTGTTTGAATAAAATTTCTGTTTGAATTCAAATTCTGTGTAACTTATTCTGTTTGAATTCAAATTCTGCGTAATTAATTTTATTCAACAAATATTTATTTAATCTATGAAAAATAAAATAGTACATTACCAAATGCATTTAAATGAATATATATATATATGTTTATTATCATCAAACAAAAATCATATAAGCGCATATTCAACAACGGGAAGTACAACCGTATCGATAGGGGTTTCTAAACTCTTAAACAAGATAAACCGACATAGTATTGTTTTTAAATTGGGTAAATGAAATAATTTTGCCTAAAATTATATTTTGATATAAAAGAAATAATTTTGTGAAATTATTATATATATTTGATTGTTTGGATGTGGATATCTTAATCAAATATAAGAATCTAAAATTTGATCTAAAATTTGAAATGGTTATGATCAAATAAAATTCTATGAGTATAAAATTATGCAAAAGAAGAATAACTAAATTAGAATTAAAGCAGAATATAAATCCCAGAAATTTTGAAAAGGATTTTAAATGTATTGAAAACAATAGTTTGGAAATTTAAAATCTTGGGAATGTTTGAAATGTTTTCGAAAGTGTTTGAAGGCAATGATGGAGTATTATTTTGGGAAGTATTTTTGAATGAGAATTGTTTTGGAAGGAATTTGTGGAAATGTGGAAGCACTGAAACTCACTCCAATCGCTAGAAAATAATCCTGATGATGATGGCCACATCATTAGAATTCATTTTCGAGTTTCTAAAGTGATGGATTTCTTCCATAGTAATTGGATGTGATATCTCTTTAGATTTGTTTGTTATACAAGGTGATTTAGGAATTTCAAAAGGGGGAAATTTGTATTGGTATAAACAAGTTATTTGGAATCCGGAGATTTGATTTGATATATGAAGTATGAGTTGATTATTATTTCAAAATGGTTTTGAAATAAAACCCTGAAAAATTCTATTTAAATAAGGTGTAAAGTTAAAATGAATCAACTATTGGACTTGTTAAGTGAAGTTGATATTAATAAGAAGGAAATGAAAATTTTAATCTTGGAACTAAAATTTAACTTGAGTATATGGAAGTGAATAGAAAATTTGAATTTATCTTGGGATAAGTTAAATAAATTGGACTTAGAATAAATTGATTTGGGTTAAATTGAAATGTAACATGACTTTGTAATTGTGGGTCATTGTGTAATTGTACCCATAAGCTAAGTGTTATACTTATAATCTGAAATTGTGGATTTAAATTTGCAAAGAATTAAATTGAAAGAAAATTTGTATCCTTAAGAATTCAGTAATACATATATATATAAAATTTGGAATTGTGATTATAAGATGAAAATAACTCAAATGAGCAATATAACTTTTAAGTAAATAAGTTGGTGAACTTAAGAATAGAAAATCAGATTGTAAACCCAAGTAAAATGGATTATAATCACAAATGGGAAATAGTTGAATGGTATGGTGAATTCAAACTAAATCCTAAATGAAATGTAAAGTAAGATAAGGTAAAGTGAGATATAAAAGGTGAATGGACTTAGGTTAATAAATAAGTTTTTGAACTTATATATTAGAGAGTAGAAATTTAAATTGAAATTAAAATTCAGTTTGTTATAAATGATATTGAATGAAATTCAATTCTTATTTAAGTAGTAAAGGAAGTGGAATGAATTTAATTTGGCTAAATAAATTTAGTTAAACTTGAATTAAATTTTGGGAAAAGAATTGAATTAAATGGAATTTAAATTTAAGTAAGAATGATATTGAATGAATTAAATTCTCACTCAACTAAATTCAAAAAGAATTGTTTAGAAATGAATTTAGTGTAAGGTAAATTAAATGGAACATGTACTGGATTGAAAAAAATCAATTTAAAAAGGATATGGTCCAAAATGCAAGTAAAATTCGGTTTGGGTATAAGATAATTGAAAATGGTCATATTATTAATAAAATTCAAAATGAATGGGGAGGATGAATTAAAATTTAAAATGGATTGAATAAACAAACAAACTGAATTAAATTTTGTAAATGAATTGGAATTTGATTGAGTGAGAATCAAATGAAAATGAAATAAAATTGATTTAAGAAGAAATGAAAATATTGTGAAAGTACTTAAGTAAATTGGAAAAAATGATTGTGGTCGAGCTTTATATGTGGTCTTGGATAAATTTGTTTAGATAATAAAATTGAAATGCAAGTGAAAAGAATTTTAATTAAATATTGTGATGAAATAAGAATGTATGAGTTGTAAATAATACATAATGGGATGATATGAATTTAAATTTAAGTTGAATGATGAACTTGAAGTGAGAATAATGATTTGTTTTAAAATTGTAAGGAAAGTGAAAAATTCCGAATGAAATAAAATTAATATAAATCTAAGTTGGAATTGATTTTAAATGGTTATAAGCTTAAATGATCGTTACTTGCTTGGATAACTTTAAATTTGCATAGAAATTGGTCAATTGTTGTAAACAGAAATTGAATTGGTTTAAAGAAGTAAATGAAATTGGTTTTTAAATCAATTGGAATGGATTGAGATCTCATCAAGTGGATCTGTATATAAATGAAAATGAATCATAAAAGAGATGCGAATGAATCGGATTGGAAATAAAATTGATTGCCCATCAATTGGAAATTGAATAGGAGTAAATTTATGTAAATAAGGCTTATAAACCAATTTGATGTGAATATGAGCTTAACTGGTACAAAGATGAATTGGTCATGTTAAATATGACTTATAGTAGTAAACTTATATGTAAATTATTAGTGTGAAACAAAGTGAAGTTTGGATTTGTAAAGAGGATTAAAATGGTGTTGAACTTGTGAATTGCTTATAAAGAAAGTTAACATGCAGGATTATGAAATTTGGTTGTTTGGGTATGTAATTGATATATTTGGCTAAGATAAATGAATGGAATGTTGTTAAATTCTCATATTATTCAAAACTGATGTGTTTGTTTAAGTAAGTACAGGTACGGGAGGCAATTGATAGAGTTGGAGCACGTATATGCAATATTATTTAGCCGCTTGCTTTAAAATGCTAATAAAAGGTACGCCTACGCAATAAAAAATAGGAAATATGAACTGTTTTTGGTTTTCCGATCGTGTGGGTCGATGTATATATATTTATATCTATTGTGATATTGCAAAAGCTCCTCCGTACAAAGGAGACTCTGCCAATAATTTTCAGAAATTTTGGGAGTTAGAAATTTTTTGAAATTTTTTGAAACGTTTCTTTAACGACAAATTGATTTCAAATTAAAATTAAAATTAAAGGATTTTGGAATATAAATCAGAACTAGCAGTTTCGATTTGAAACTAAAGAATTTAGGCAAAATGAAATTGAGATTTTCACTAAGTAGGTTTTTCTATTGGGTTTGGAGCATTCTTCTACCTTAGCAAATTTCGGGGACAAAATTTTTATAAGGGGAAGGAATGTAATGACCCAGAAATTTCAAGTCGTTAATTTTGAACATTTAATTCATTTTAAATGTTAAATGTGAATTTTGAATTTGATTTGAGGTAAAAAGATTTTGGTTAAATTGATAGAATTAGTTAAATTTCAAATACGCGAATTTAATTGAAATTTGAATAATAATAATTTAATATTAGAACTGGGATAATCGGTGAATCTGGGTGTAAATAGGTACAAAAAATGGATTCAAAAATTTATTTTTATGTCTATTTGGATTTAAATAGCGATGTTGGACTGTTAAACGAATCAGAAGTCGATAGGTTCAAAATTTGGAATTTTTTATTAATTTAATAATGTAATTTAATAATATAATAATGTGAATAATCATATTTTGATTTAAAATGAATCAAAATGATTTCTAATGTGAATATAAATTTTATACGAGTTATAATAGAGTTAATAAAATTTTAAAAATGAAATTTTAAATGATTTCGACGATTTCGAAAATCGCTCGAATTAATCGACGAGTTAAAATAGCCTTCCGGGGCACAGTCTCAGAATTTAACGAAACCAGTTCCATTGGTTCCGTAATAGTTAGTTGTTATCAAATTTCAATTTTCGTAGCAATGGGAGTTGTCGTTTGACCCTAGCAGCTCAAAACGCATAGAAACTATTTTAATCGATTTAATTTAAATTTGATCGTTTATTCCCGGAAATCGTGCATATGACCGATTTAGCCTCCGAAACACGTTCCATTATGTTCGGAATGAGGGTAAAACCTTCTGAACTCCTGTCGGCATGCGTCATTTGGAGATCGTGTGAAAAAGTTGCTGTAAAGTGGATTTAATATTAAAATATTGTTTATATATGTATGTATATATACTATCGCGCAGTGAAACCCTAGTTTGTTCTTAGGGCTGCCACAGTTTCGTTTGATGGCCGACATGCTCTTGCCTTCCCCTCCAATTTTCTCTCCATCCACTCACCTATACCAAAAATTTCCAACTAGAGAAACGAAGAAGACCTCGAGATCTACACATCCTTACGGTGGAGTGGCGTATAACTCAATGAGACGGCCAAAATCGAGTGATAAAGGGAGTTCGATCATGCATGTTTTTTAGTGCAATGGTGGCACCGAGCTTCGCCGCTTTTGGGCCGTGGGTGGAGCTCGCGATGCTAGTTCGTGCGACGATGGTGGATCGTTGCCTAGGGGCTCGAGGAGAGGGCGGTTCCTAACCCTAATAGGCGGCGATGGTTGCGGGTTCAACCTGGAAACGAACGCGTGAGGAAGATGAGCATCGTTCTTGATTTTAAAACGTGCGGCCGAGATTTGTATATGGTAAAAAAAAAGAATTTGTTTTAAAATGTTATTCAAACTTTAATAATTCGTAACTTGAGCATACGTTGTCAGATTTCAACGAATTTGGTAGCGCCGGAATCACAGAGACGAGTACTACGCAGTGGAGCAATTCTGGGATCATTCGGAGCAAGTAAAAATTTAGATTAAATCGAACGTCATTCTAATTTAAATTTGAATGCTCGTCGAAAACCCCAAGGTGAGTTATCTCACTCATATCTGGATACCAGTTAATTTAAATAGCTAATATTTAAATGTTTGATTGGTTGTTTCGCTGAATATGATAATTATTATTAGATTGAATCGATATTTATTGGTTGTGCTAATATCCGTGGATGTAGGGAAACAGGTTGGAGGGATCCAACTGGATTCCTCACAAATAGAACTTTTATTTATATTCTGTGATATATCATTTATATCCTGTGATAAATTGATTTAGATCTTGTTATGCTGTGTTCTATTTATATACCGTGATAGATTAATTTTGTAAATTAATTGTGTTGTGCCATGATTGGGTGAATACAATCTGGGAATTTAAATTTAAATAAAATAAATTGGATTTAAAGGAAATAAAAGAAATTCTTAAGTAAAGAATTTAAAAGGAATTAAATTCAAGAAATTGGTTGAAAATTTGAAGTGTTTGAAATTGTGATTTATAAGGGAAATGTGAATTGTTTTAAATTAATAGCGAGATTTATTTTTAAAGGATGGAAAGTGTATTCTTTTCAGGAAACTAAGCATGTTTTAAAGAAAGATTTTCGAAGTATAAACTGGAAAGTTTTGTACAGTTGTTTTTAAAATATTTTAGAAAAATTATTATTATTATTAATTGTTTTTAAGTGAAAGTAAATATTTATTAAAGTAATTATGGTATTTAATTATTTTAAAAATAAAGTAGTATTAAGTTTTCAAAGGAAATTATAATATAAATATTTGATTTAACAGCTTTATTTTAAAAGTTAAATTTGGCTTAAATTACTTAGAAAACCTCTATATATTTCCTTAAGTATTATTTTCAATTGAAGAAATTTTTAGAAGCTTTATTTTAAATATTTTAAACATATGTTTTGAAGGTGATTTCCAGGAAATAGCTATGTGTTTAAAAATAGAAGGAGCTATTTTTTAAAATATGGAAAGGAATTTATGGGATGAACGTAAAATTGAATTGGGATAAATCGTGTAGGATTTATAAAAAGAATTCTTTGGTTTATCCTAAAATGGAAGTAAATTTCCCTGAAAAGCCGAGTATGTTTTTAAAACAAATTTTTAAAAAGGGTTAGAAGTTTTGAAATTGTATTAAAGAATGTTCCAAGAAATTATTTAAGTTGTAAGAATTTTAAAAGTGAACATTTATCAAATTAGTTATAGAAGTAATTATTAAAAAGGGGTAATTAGCATTATGTTTTAAAGGATATTATTAATATTTATACTTTATAAAATGGTTTCATTTTAAAGATAATTAATTAAAGTTTTATTTGAAACTTGTATAGGATTTCATAGTTTTATTTAAAATTTAGTATATCTTAACTTTATTTTAAAGAAAATAGTTTATATTTTATAAAGAAGTTTTATTCGAAATATTTTTTTAAAGTATATGTATAGTTTAAATTAAGTATGTAAGTAGATTTAATATAAATGTTTTAATGTATTTTCAAGAATAAAGAATTTAAATTATTTTAAATCTTAAGGATTGGTGCTTGGATGTTTTCAAGGGAAGTAACAATTTGGGAGATTTATTCCATGAGAAGAGTTTGGTTTGAAAAGTGTTTTCAACGGGATTTGAAAATGGAAACATATCTGGCAAGGATATTTTTGAGGAAATAAATAATGTGGGAAATTATTTATTGTGTGATGAATTCTTATTGATGTTAATTGATAGTTAAATCACCAACTATCAATATTGGACAATGCGATGATCGTTTCAAAGAGACCGAGATCGGGATTAATTTCTCGAAAACCACTTCGATCCGGTTTGTACGTTTTTATGGGAAAAACGTGTTCGGAGTCGAAGATGGAGTAGTGAAGTGCAAGGGCTAGTCGCTACTAATCCTGAAGATATTTCCAAATGGATGTAGTAGGAGTAGTGCCTTCGGTTCCGTTCGAACCCGGGACGAACTTGTATGGATGAATGCTTTCAGAATATCATCAGGTGGACGTTGGGCATTCTAAGTGAAGCATTCTAACGGTAACGTTAGCCTCAAGCTTCAGCAACCGGGAATGACTGAAAATCAGGGGTTATGCAGCAAGGCTAGGTAGGTAGCACCCATTTCAAGGGAGGTCATCCCCGTCTAGATGTCCCTTTTTATTCGGCTTAGTGGTGCGGTTGCTGATCCCAACCGTGGGGTGAACTTACTCGGGATTATCCAGTATGGGATAGTCCCAGCCTTGTGTTGCAAGGGATCGGGAGTGGTTCTCGGTACACTGATCTAGACCAGGTACAGTGACAGGTGGTACCCCAGTGCCTAGTCATTAGTTGGAAATCCATTCTCCCTACGTGCCTTTTACGAGTTTTGTTTGTATTACCCACGATTGGCTGGAATTTAATGAATGTAACAATTTCGGCTATTTTATAAGTATTTGTATATAGACCCTATTTTAATATCAGAGGATTTCTATAAAAGGTGTTTAGTTATCGTAAGGTAAAAGCCCGATATGTTTATTTGTGGCGTGGTCTTACGAGATGCTTTTGTTTCCAAAAGGATTTTTCAAACTTTAGTAATCAATTTGGGTGTAACTTTACCAGTTGGTATTCCAGACTGACTCGGGTGTTATTTCGTTATAATGCTCGGGTCAGACCGAGTATTGTGTGTTCAGGATATGATGTCATGGACCAGGAGAGGAGCTGGAGTCCGAGATGTATTATCCATACTTGTTTATATCCGCTGCTGTGATGTATGAATTGTCAGGCTGGTAATTGTTGTTTGTCTTTGATACTCTGATGATATATTGTATAAAACAGATATAG
The DNA here is from genome assembly GCA_030765085.1 of Allium cepa. Classification (NCBI taxonomy): domain Eukaryota; kingdom Viridiplantae; phylum Streptophyta; class Magnoliopsida; order Asparagales; family Amaryllidaceae; genus Allium; species Allium cepa. The sequence continues at coordinate 382,645,143 of CM060932.1, forward strand.
TTTTCATTTTTTGTAAAGATCTGATATTATATATTATATTTTGTTCCGCTGCGATTGTGAGATTCTGATATTGTTTAGTTCCTTCTTTCTTCTACCTTCTTTCTTTTTCCTCAACAATCTGTCTTTTCCGGCACTTGATCGTTGGCATATCATACCATGGGGTTATTGGTGTCGATTTTCGAAGGTTGAGAAGGGCGGGTCGTCACAATTGATGAAGTAAGAAGTAAGTTAATGTAAAAGTAACTGAATACTGATAATTAAATTGAGGAGCATAGTAATTCTACAGCTAAATTTATATAGCCTCAAGAATTAGTGACAGACATGAATTATTAGATCTGGCCAAATATTTAAAATAACTATAAATGATGTAATCATTAGTAAAGATTGGTATACGAGGTCAGTATGTTGCATAATAGAAGTCTGTCCTCCAAAAGAAGCTATCTGCAATTATGTATACATTGTATTGATGTGGGACATCTCCAACTATAGGACTCGTGAGAATGTATGTTCATGTATAGGTGAAGGGATATACCAAAGTGGGTTTTCCTCAGGTTGACGTTTTAAATAGCTAATTAAGGTATACTTCAATCTTAACATGGGATACTAAGTAATCAGGTCAGTATTTCTTTAATTTGTATAAAGTGGTTGTTGACGCAAAAAATGGACCAACACCCTGGTTAGAGTTTGAAAGCACCAGCGCTGTTCTGACAGAGCAATATCACAGATAACAAAAATAGAGAAAGAACAGTAAAAGGAAGTAGACAAAGAAATTTTATAGTGGTTCAGCTGTTAATGAAGCCTACGTCCACTTTATAGTTTTATTATAGACCGATTGCTATTATAATAGATGTTTGATTACAAGGTTCTGATTATTTTCTAGCTAGATTGAATCTCGAGAGTTGGAATCCCCTAGAGAATCATAGTGTATTCCTTTGGAGATTATTGTGTAGGAGGTAGAGACTAAAGAATAATTCCAACAGAGCTTCAGCAACCAGTCCATTGAAGATCCTCCTTATGCTGCAGGTAGAATGCTATTTATAGAGATTGGAGTGCTTTTGGGCCAGACCTGTCTTCATACCTTGCAGGTAGGTTACATGTAACCGAGGGGGATTTGGCTCCATTGTTCTCAGTCGCTGTCTTAGTCGTATCGCTTAGCCCTTTGTTGATCCCTTGTCTTGGTTTTTCTGATTAAGTCCTGAACCATCCTGTCCTTGCAATATTATTCTATTCTTTATTGGTTTTTGCTGGGTTAAAAACCCGAATAACATTTGCCACCCAGAGTACGTCTTCTTTGTAAAAAAGGCGTGCTTTGGAAGTAATCGTTCTCAATATCCATTTTTTGATTTCCAAGTGATTGCATTAGAGCTCTACGAATCTGTTAGCCCAATGTCATTGGTTGTCTTTCTTTGGTTTCGACCGCTACTACTTGCCATGATATATTATACTTCCGCTTGTAGCTTCCCTGCATGCTTTGGAATGACGAACAGTTGTAATTGATCGAGTTTGAGATAGATAGACAAAGCTTTCTTTCTCCTTTTCCTTTTAATGTATTTATGGATCTTTTATCTTCATCACCATTTTTTTTAGGGCTAGGTCGGGTCACTAGTGACCCATGATGGGTCGGGTCACTAGCGTCCCGATTACTTAGCAAAAAATTTAGGCACGCTCTCCTGGCCTATTTATACTCGAGACGACCCTCTTTTCCTTCATTCGACTCGAGCGATTCCAACTCCTTAAAGCAATCAATTCATCTGGCGATTCGACCCAGGCAATCAACTTAATCTGCTACCCTATTTCGTTTGATCCACGCACCACTAATTCATTCAAGCATCTGCCTTCCTCACGAAACCCTAGCCTTCCATCATCATGCTCGAATATGAACCCTAGTCCAATGTTGATCTGTAGCCGACCCATCCTTAGATCGCTCATGATCCAATCCATGGCTCACTAAGATCGATTCATGATTCTTCTTGTGCCTTTTAATTAGGTTAAGGTGGGTTTACGTGGTTGATTCGTTAATTATTATGTTGGTACAATGATTGATGTTTGGTCTTCGCTTGCGAGGTTGATTACCAGAATTTTGAGTTGATTGTAGTATAATGGAGGAAGATAGTAAATCGAGTCTTGAGTTGTCTCTTGGAATGACATTCAAGCTTTGGCCTAAGGCTTGACGCATTTTGCTATCTTCGTCCATTAGACTAAAATTGACTTGTCTCCAGTTTCGCAGATGCTAATTGCATGACGCATTACCAAATTATCCCGATTCTTCCAGAGAACTTGGGCTTATCCTGCTTAGTTATTCAGCATTCGGTGCTCCTATAATGGGAAGTGTTTTCCGCGTCGCTTGGACGATGGATCCGTTATCGATCATTGATCGATAATGGGTAAGTGTACAAGAAGTAAACAAAAAATGAAAAACAAATTGACACAGGAATTTCTTCTCTTTATTCATTGTGAGCGAACTATCTACACAGGATAGAGCATTTTCAGTGCATCGAGCACCGAGTTTATCCCATATAGACAGCACACCGCATTTGCTCTCTTGTTCCAGTTCACACTTGAAGTTCGACATGTCGATTACAAGTTAACATTTGTTCGGAATTCGAGTGTGATTGATGAAACTTATGAATTTAGGATAGAGTTACCTAACCATTTTCGGACACGAGTTATGTTATATAGAATGGAGCATTCTTCTACACATCGTAAGTCAAGTGGGCGAAGCCCGTCGCTCTTTGAAGCTAAATTATCATCACCTCACAAGCCTAGTATGGTCAGTTAGTTTCGGTCTGGGCCATCGTGGACTGCATGCCTTCTAACTTCCAAGTCCTGCTTAATCCACCCGAAAGAGCATCGTTAGTAGTTTCCGCCAAGGTTCTTCACAATATATGTACACTGCATGGAATTCCTAAAGAGGACGTGCGCATGTCGAAGAAAGACGAATTTGCTCATATGCCCCCGGGGTACGCTGCTTGCCATATATACATGTGCCTGAATGGAGTCGCTCCTCCCTTCAACGATTTTCTACGTGAGACGCTGTCAAAATTGGGAATCGCTCCATTCCAGCTTCACCAAAATGGTTACGCTATCCTTTCTTGATTGCACGTCCTTTTCATGTGGACGTTCAACTGTGCCTCAAGTTTTGATGAGTTGTGGTATTTTCTAGCATTTAAGAGGCGAGATGATTGTCCCTCTTTGATTATGATTGAGACCCAAAGGAATCGAAAGATTGTCTTATGCTTGCAAAGCGACCTATCACAGTTCAAAATGCAATACTTTTCGTCAAATGCCCAGAGGGGTTCAATCGCTGATGGACGATAGGCGGTAAGCTTTTCTTTTCTACTCGTCGAGCTCCAAACATCGTAATGGAGTCTCTAACTAATTATACATCTCTTGCAGTTATCCCAAGGCCGAATAGAGATTTGACACTTAATGAAGTTTATGAGACTTTAAAAGCTATGAGTTCCGAGGAGAGAAGCGTTAAAGTTCTACTGACCGATGAGAACTTGCATCGGTATGGGATGTTAGCTCTAGGTGGATCCGTCGCTCAGATTGAAGATCCCTCTTTCGGTCGAGCTAGGGTTTACACAAGATCCTCTTCTTCGTCCCACGGTTCTGAGAAAGAGATAGGTGACCTGTCCAGAGGATCACTTCATGAAGCCCATGAGAAGGAAGAAACTGCTACGGCCGGTCTGAGTAGTTCTGCTAGAATGCCCTCGACTCCAAAGGAGAAAAAAGAAGAGTTTGTACATAGAGAAGGCATGGTTGTGGTGGATTCGGAAAAGGAAGATGAGAATTTGAAAGTAGCAGTGAAGAAGCCACTGCTAGTGGTTACTTCTTGTTAGAATCCGATGGTGACGATTCAAAGTCCTGTGATGAGACTCCTGGAATGAGCTCCGTTCCCCCGAGTCCATCTCATCTTGATGTAGGTGCTGAAAGAAAAATGCCTGAGATCGAAAGTCACCCAGACTCCCCGAGCAAGAATGTTGGAGCGGGGCTCAGAGATTTTAGCGACTTTTTTGTTGACTTCAATTCACTCACGGAAGGAGATTTTAAATTCAACACGTCTCTTTCCTGCTCATGCGATATCGCACCTTGGTTAGCTTAGTTTCGCTTATAATGACCGCAGTCAGTCCGAACCCACCTTCGACAGCCATTTGTTCTGGTTTGTGATGATGCTTTAGGCAATATTAGAAACATAGAAGGTTGCACTGGGATTACACTTGTTTCCATTTTTTTCGTTCCTTCATATATTTGGCTAGTGTTATGTTTCTAAACTTTTCATCTATGCCTTCTTCCAGGCGTGACGAGAGGGTGAGGCTTCTATGACGACTTCGAGGACTATACCGATTCACAATGGTACCCCAAGCGTTCCTTCAGCCAGCATCAAGTCTGGGAGACAGAAGAAGAGTACCGGCGGAGGACAGAACTCGAAGCCGAAACCCATCGCCAAGAGGAGAGAGATAAAGTTCGTTCATACAAAGGAGGGTATGAGAAAAGGAGATCTCACGAGAATAGAGATGAGCCGTCTAAGAAATCAAAATTTGGCTATCGCTTCCATCCTTCGAAGCTTGCTTCGAAGCACACTTCCGTGGGCCAAAAAATTCCTATCACTTCTGCTGCGATTCTGCCCCCGACTCATGTTTCGTCTTCTTCCATTGTCACTGCTGCCTCTAGCACAACTCATCCTCACCGGAGGTCGGCTTACACACTTCCTTCGGTCCCCGCTAAGTTTGAGGCGGTGCTTCTAGGTTAGCTCTTAAGAGGGATTAAGTTCGACATGGACTTTCATCCCGTTCGCAAGGATTCCTTCATGCACTACAAAAAAATAATGATTTCATAGCACTAATATATAGTGTTTCATCGTGCTAAGAAAGGTAATTAATAAAAATACTAAAAAATTGAAACGCTATTCTTTTGTGCCTTTAGGCGGGTTAGAAAATGATACCTGCCCTTTGCTCCCATGCTTCTAATCTAAATACTTTAAGCGGTAAAATTTTAGCCGCTTCGTTTTCTCATCATGGAAGAAAAATCCAAATAACCCAAAAAAATTGAGCGTCAAACCTAAATCTTTCAAAATTTTATCAAATCCTCAACTGGCCTCCATTTTCGTTTCACAATTATCCTAAATCATTCTACGACAAATTGGAAAAATCCAAAATTCCCTGGGATTTCACGGAGTCCTAGATCTGCTCCATTAATTCTAAACCTCCTCCCCATAATTGGTCTCTTGCTGATTAAAATTACGTAAAACAAAAGCAATTTCTTTCTTTCTTTTTTCAATTCGGATTTTGGACTAATTTACAACGATGAGTATATAAAGCTTTCAATATTTCCTATTTAACTCAATTGGATTTGATTTTTATTTTTGGATTTTATCTTTTTACTGAATAAATTCATATTAAATTATGCAATTGAACTGTGGATCTTTCAGTTCAAAATAATTGAGATGTATTTCTCCTGTATTCTCTTTATTTATCTATTTTACATTTTATGAAACTAGAATTGGTCCGTGCTTCGCACACGGACTATTTATATTAATGTAATCGGAAAGCAACGGTATTTTCAAAATTTCAGAACTACCCTTGTGTCACATGTTTTATATTTAAACCATCTTTAATGCTTTAGTCCTATCAAAAGGCACAATCCACAAGTAATTGTTGTTGCCAACATACTATGATTTGATGGTTTATGAAGAACTCAATGTGCTAAATTAGGGTTTAGTTGTAGCACTTACAACAAATGACCAATTCCGAACCACTTCTGATTTATTTTTATAATTTATGTTTTTGGATCTCTTGATTATACTTTTTAATCAACAGTTTACATAATCAAATGTCGATTGCAAGGCAGCTTCAATGCCTGTATGTAGCATGTACCTGTTGCAACCATTGAATAACTAGAAACCGGAATTTCTGCGAATCAAAGGCGACTGGTTAAAATTATGGAAACTGTTCTTGTGTTCCTTATTTCAACATGCATTAGAAGGAGGGAGGTATGATAGAAAGAAGTGAAGTAAAAAGAAAAGAAAGGCCTATGAGGTGCCAAAATGCACATTCACAAAGTAAGGTTTACAAATTGTTTGCAATAAAAAGTTTGATTTCTTCATGATTATATGTTCTTCAATTTGAATGTTTGCATCAGTTCATTTTAAAACATCATACATCAACATTCTCTGTAGCAGCTTGTTTTTTCCTTCATTGACAACTTACGTTACTTTACACACACGTAAGCGCACATGCACACACAAAGATATGTATGTATGTGTGTGTATAACTTTCTGATTAAAATTATGTTACTGTTTTCATTTATTTTCTTGGCTTCAGTACAATGAGGCGGTGATAAATTTTGTGACTACCCATGAAGGGCTAACATAATTAATAATTGTAGTGATTACAATTGTAATTAACATTATTATCAATGATAATCGTGTTAATGAATGCTCCGGGGGCACATATTAAATTACCATTGAAATGAAACCTTCTTCAGCCATTGATCAATTTTGTGATTAGAATTCTGTAACTTTACTTTTGTTACTTCCAGTATAATGAGGCAATGATGATTTGTATGCGAAACATTGGATTACTTTATGGACTGTCCTTCAGTTTCTATTTTGTTTTGGGAAACTTTTCTGTTTTTGTATGGTTTATCATCATCATTATTATTCTTGTTGTTGCTGGTGGTGCCGTCGCAGCTGGCGCCGTTGTTATTATTTGAGATATTTGACATTTGAGATTTTTGGGAAACTTCCCTTGAAACCCCTTATATTTATTGAAAATACTTCCCAGGTCCATTAAAATGGCGAGGCAGTTTGGTGGTCTTCTATGTACAAGGTAACAAGTGCAGTCATTTAATACCAGGAACCCGTAATTTCAATCAACCAAAGGTGACTGGTTGAAATTCCGGCACCATCAGTTAATAATTTTATGATGTGTTAAATGTGGAACATTGGGGGTTTAGGTGTGGAGCATTTGTGATGAACCAAAAAATCTGAGCCTCTTTTTATTTATTATTTACATGCATTTGGGTTATTGTGTAACGGCCCGATATTTTCAACCATTCGTGTAACAACCTGCATATTTATCGATTTTATATTTAAATATTTTATTTAAATATTTTGTCGTTAATCGGATATTGGTCCGAAAAGCTACTTTTTGCAAACGGTCAAATTAGGACTCGAGACCACTTCCATTGAGTTCAAAATGCCGTTTACAACTTTTTTAAGTATAAACATTGATAGGTTTGGAGTTAGTGAAATTTTACTAACTTTTCCCGCCTTGGACTTTGGGTTAGTTTAGCCTATTAAGCCCAAGTTCCAACCCCATTCTCCTCACTCTTCATAAATTTCCTAACTAACTCAAGCTTTGGCATTAATGGTGAAGAGAATGGGAAATTAAAACTTCAAGCACAAATTCAATTGCAAATCCAACATTCAACTCCAAATTCAAGTAGAAGATATTGGATTCAAGCTTTGGATTGTTTCTCCTTGCTTTCAAGCTTCATCTTCATAAATTTTAGTGCAAAGGTGAGATTTTTATCTCACAATTCTAGCCTATAACTATATTGGACTGTTGGGAATGATTCCCTATCATTTTTGCATGCATGTTAGCATTTGGTTTGGATTGGATTGGCGAAAAACTCCAATTTTTAGCGTTTTGGTGAATTTTCTCCACTTAGGTCGTTCTGGCCATTTTTAGCTCGTTCGGAGTTAAGTCGTTCATCCATAGGTCGTGAGTCATTTACGAGTTAACCCTAGGTCGTTCTGGCCATTTTTAGCTCGTTCGGAGTTAAGTCGTTCATCCATAGGTCGTGAGTCGTTTACGAGTTAACCCTAGGTCGTTCTGGTCATTTTTTTAGCTCGTTCGGAGTTAAGTCGTTCGTCCATAGGTCGTGAGTCGTTTACGAGTTATCCCGATAGGTCGTTGGATCCTTAACTCGTAGGTCGTTGGACCTTATCTCGTTAGGTCGCTCATGGCCTAACCCTTAAGTCGTGCAACCCTTAAGTCGTGCAACCCTTCAGTCACGCAACTCTTAAGTCGGTCACGAGTTATCCCGTTAGGTCGCGACTTCTGTTAAGTCGGCCATGTTGGGTCGTGAGTCATCGTTAGGTCGCGAACACCTCTAGGTCGCAACCACTAAGTCGCTTGACCCCTTAGACCCATAGGTCGCAACCGTTAGGTCGCTCGACCCTATCCCTCTTAGGTCGTTAGACCCCCTTTTTGTCTTCACTAGGTCGTACCGTTTTGGACGGGGCGCTGCCCCCTGGACCCCCGCGACCTGACCGGGCAGGTCGAACCCCGTAAGCAGTGGCGTTGCCCCCGCACCCCCACCTTGGGGGGTCGCCACCCCCCCGGACCCCCCCTCCGTAGGGGCTCTTTGATGAAAGATGCATTTTGAGTTGATTTCCTTGGATTTCATTCACGTCTTTGAACGCGAAGTTTTTGTGATTTGTCACTTTAATAAAATAAAGGTTTCAATACTAGTAGTAAATATCAAAACTCTTTCAGCAAAACGATTTCAACTCTATTTTTAATAACAAAGCTTTTTCCTTAAACCGTTTTCTAATCTATTAGTATATACAAACCTTTACCTCACTCGTATGAGAAATCTAATTAAAAGACTTAGTAAAACAAGTGGTATGAAACGCTTGCGTTTACTTCGTCGGTTAATTCTTGGACTTGTTCGATTGAATCTCTTGTGACAATTTTCTAGTGGAGATCTACAGTTTGTTAGTAAATATTCGAGTTAAGCAAGTGGTTATGGGACATGAAGTTAAACTTTTATATTTACTAACTTAGTGTAATTGACACTTCTTGATGATCATGACGATCATTTTTGTGTTTTAGACTAGCAACTGTGCGATGTCTCTTTGTCTGCGAGGGAGACTAGACCCCGCTCTTGTGATGTTTCGCCATCTCATTTGTGTGATGTTTCGCCATCACATATGTGGGGTAGCGCCCCACGGTCTTCGGGCCATTCGTGTGTCAAAATTAATGGCTTGCAACCATGAGACAGCTTCTCGCTTTATGTTATACGTGTAGGTGAGTTTTCATGCTCCCATTTTGTGAGTTTTCATGCTCCTATATTGTAATTTCTAGATTACTTGTGTAGTCTTCTGGAATTTGTGCTTCACCTATTTTCATGACTTTCATTGTTATGATTTTTCCAACTTTTATGTTTAGGTGAATTTGGATCTTTTAGAAAATTCTTTTGATATTGTTTGATCTCTTGATGATCTTCATTTACATGCTTATCATAGTATATCTTTATGGTTACTATATGTTCTTGCCATATTTATTGTTTATATCATGTTATCTGATATTTATAGCTAGACTGATCCGTTTATTATTTTCTTATAAATAATACTCGGGTCAGACCGAGATGTTACAGGTGCTTCTGCTTGACTTCTCCCCCAGGGATTTACTACTCTGACTTTTGGCTGACCTTTTAGATTAGCAGTTTTTTGTCGTTTACACTTGAGATATAGACTCATAGATGTATTCTTTTGCATAGCACGTGTTGCTATTATTTTGTATTATTGTGGATCTTTTTGACCACTACTCTGATGTACACTTTCATGTGTTAGTTATATATTCATATCTTCTTCCGCCTTTGTGATATGGATGTCTGTGACTGATTTGTGTTATGCATATTTCTATGTTCGTTTCCGAAGATTATTATAGCCACCGCGTGATAAGAAATCACGAGGATGGTCGCTCCTCAACAGCCTTATTCTCCGTGCTAGTTGACAACTCTACACCGTAGTGTTCTTGGCTAGTGTGGGTATAGAGGTGGGGCGTCACAATTCGCATCCGCACATGTCGGACTTGAATTGTTCAAAATACCGCGTCGTAAATAATTTTTTTTGGCAAAACTCAGAATATGCAGTAAATAAATCACAGACACAGATATCAGAAATCTCGCAGCGGAATTTAAAATACTTAGTGGTTCATGAAGCCACTAAAAATCTCAACCAAATAAAATTTTACATGGTTTAGAATCTCCAATACAGTTTAAAACATCAATAGAAATCCAAATATTCCAAAGTCTCCATTACATAAATAAGATATAGACTGAAAGATTTTGCCAGCAGCTCGAAAGGTCTACAGAATGTCCTAGCTCCGGGAAGAAAACTGAAACTGCAACTCAGGCTGACCCGAGCGTAAAATAAAACATATAAACACTCGAGTTAGGACATACATACTTATATAGTGTAAGTTAATTCAAGTGTACTGTAATATAGAGCAAGTAACTTAAAGGATGCTTGGGACTGCCCATCCTCTAAGGATCCGTTAAACTATTTACTATGTAGTAATACATCGCTATTATAATAGTGTCTATTTGTAAATTAAACTTACTTTTAAATAGCGTTAAGGCTTTACATTTTCCACCTTAACACAAATAATGCCAATAGTCTATACAGTATCGTAATACCTCCTGATCGGGAAGCTACCAGAGGATACTCCATAGGTACGACACAAATAGAAACTCGTAGAAGGCTCGCTATGGTAGGTGACACGGCACAACTAGGCAATGCCAGGGTAGATATACCAATTGCTATCCGGACCGATGGAAACGCGCAGCGCGCAGCTGCCGCCCACCTCGAACAACACTCCCAAATCAAAGGTGCGCACCAAAACAATCACAAAAGTAATAGAATGGCATACGAAGAAGTGCGTCCGATCAGAGGTGCTACCTCATTAATCCGAGAATCGCTCCTGCTTTAGCCACCTTATGCCAACTCATGGGAGTCGGATCCACGTCTTTACCTCAAAGAAAATGTCACCACCATCCTACTTCATTTTGAAATCTCCACCGCGTACACGGTTGGTAAAGTGGGTTTCGGTATCGACAGAGAGTATGCCAGATATCCGATCCCGGTCTCTTTCACAACCAAACGTTATTATAACCCGTGGTTACAGCTTTTAAAAATGGTATTTATACTTTGAAATCAAAATAAATTTCAAATACCTTCAATATCAAATATTGTTTTTAAACATTGGTCATTTTATAAAATACCATTTAAATCTATTCAATTTAATTAGGAATTTATTTGCCTTTTTACCAAATTTTTAAAATTAAATTCTTCCTTTTAAACCCATTCAAAGTCAATTCCTTATTTTTATTAATTTTATATTTAATTTCAAAATTTAAACCTTTTTTCCAAAATTTATTCCATAAATTTATTTTAAAACAATCAAATTTCAGTTTCCGTAGCACTTATGAAATGCTAGCTAAAGTCTATAGGTTAAAATAGTTCAATTATAAAAGACAGCATTTAAATGCTGTAATAGATTATTCTCTTAACGATTAAGTTTTAAATTCCAAATATAACTTATTATCAATTATTTTCTTAACTGAAATCTTACCTTTATCAAAATCCAAAATATTATAAACTTCCATTTAAAATAATTTTTAAAATATTTCAGAAAAATATTATAGAAACCACGGGTCTGTATATAGTTTTCTAGCCTAGGTCAAGTGATTCGTATTTATATCATTTCAATCCGCAATTTACAAAACCCCGGGTTCTATCATTTCAAACCCGCGATCCCAAGTTAACAAATAAAAGTTAAACAATTAAATAAATAGATGGATAGTAATTATTGTTCAGGCCTATCATTTCATCCTATAACGATCTAAATTTACAAGGGACTTGCAGTGATGATTTAATCAGTAAATAAGCATTAAATAATATAACTGCAATAATATTATAATTGATAACAACTGATGAGGTGTCAATTTGAAATGGGGTTTAACATCATGCGTTATATTACAGACAGATAAAATTTAATAGAAAATTTACAATTACACTTGCGATAATTCACAAAAATATAGGTATGTTTGTCTGGTGAGAAATACTCACCTGAATGCTGCTGAAAAAATTTGATTCAAAACGAAAATCCTGAAATAAGAGTATAGAAAGCACGATCAATTCACAGCGGAAGCAACGACTTGATCAAAATCTAGAAGAAAATCCAAATAAAACCAATACGCGACTTCAATTTACGGTTAAAGCAAATATTTTGAAACAACTGGAACGAATGGAGTAAAAGAAATTTTGGTTCAACTTTTGCTCGACTGCCTCACCCCACATCCCGACCCCAACTTCATAGGCTTGACAATACTATTTATTATTATTATTATTTATAATTTTTTTTTCTAACGGCATGTCCAACTTATCTAGTTTGAAAAATATGTATTTACACAGAACTTGCATCTCTGCCTAATGCAAACTCTCTCTGTTCATAAATACAACACGTCTCTGCCACTTTAATTTCAAAACATTGTCGAATTCAGAAACATTAAAATTTAAATTTTTAACCATTCTTTACATATAAAATCATATTCCTGCTTCAGAAAAATGTTCATTTGGATACCATTTATCTTATGATTAAATAAAATAAATTTTATAAATAAAATATCCAAATTTACTATGAATCATTTGTAAGTCAGAATTTCCCAATTTTACTTAACTTGTATATATATTTTTCCAAATAACTTTACACTTAATTTAAAAATACCCACTTCCTAAATAAAATTAAATTCTCATTTATTGACTTAACTTAACAATTTTATTTAAAACCCAATTTCCAATTTTCAAGTTAAGTCATAAATGGAAATTTCACCTTTCCATTTGAAAACAACATTTTCAATTATTTACTTACAAAACACATCCGTTCCATAATTTTTTTTTCCTTTTTATAGTTAATATACACTAAATTTTCTTCACAACTTTATTCATTTAGACATCAATTCAACTATGATTCAAGTTAAATAAAAGTTATTCCAAAATGTTCCATTTCAACCGTCTTTCATTTTATCAATTCAAAGTACATTATTTATTATACCAAACATATCCATTTTCGGAAATAACTTTTATTAAAATTTCTAGGTTAGATTTCAACTCATATTAAATCAAATTTAATTATTATGTCATTTATCGTAAATAAAATCTTTAAATTCACTTTAAAACCAATTATTAACTTACAAAAATTTAACTTATAGAAAACAAAACACCTTTAAAATTTTAAAGCCTTAAGTCAAATTTTTAGTTAAATTACGTAAATTTTATTTCAAAAATACTTAATAATTTTTAGAAAAATATTATAATATATTAACCATGGGCTTGTTCGGGATATAAGCTCGGTTATGAAAACTTAGAGGGACGTGACGTGGTGGAGAAGTAGCCGAGCAAGGAAAAAGGGAAACAGAGAATAACAGGAAGAAGAAAGGGAAAAACTGGAAGAAGAAAAGAAAAAGTAAAACCATTACCTGATAGAGGCTTCAGCACAAAAGAAGAAGAAGGCTAAACTATGAGATGCAGAGGAAAGTTTTGGGCGAGGCTATGTATTTATAAAGAGGAGTTGCTTTGTATGCAAGGAAGTAAAATATACACGTGAAAAATCAAGGCAAGTTATCTCGGTAAGATTTATGATTCCCAGTCTACGCAAATTTGATTGAGATAGCAGTGAATTTCGTACTAAATAAAAATGGAAGTGTTGATTTTTTTTTTTGGGATAAGGCTTGCGTGATTTACTTCCCAATTTGGTTTGTTAGAATGGATAAGTCTGCGTGAATAAAAATGAATACAGGGACATGCGCAAGAAATAAATGGTAAGAGGCAAATGCCAAAAATGTTAAAAGAATAAAATTTTATGTCACGCGCAAAGGAAGGCAAATTGATTTTTGTCTCAGATGATATATGCGTGATTTACTGCCAGATATATGAAAATTTTGATTTCAACGTTATCTCTTTTTATTCTCTCCCCAATTAATAGTTGCGTGATTTATATGCAGAGACGAAATGGCAAGAGGAAATGTTTGTTTTGGCAAAGGAGCAATTTCAGATAAGTAAATGGCAAGGTAAGATTTGAAGGCATGCGTTGATTTTGGGCAAGAGATTTATTCTTGATTAAAGAAACGGCAAAGAAAAGAACTTGAAAATTTTGTGTGTTTATAATGAGCGAGATAAATTGATTGCTGTTGAATTATTTTTTTTAAAAGGATGCTACAAAAATTTTCAGCAAGATTTTGGAACGAAAAGTTTTATACAAAAATTAAAACCCTAATGAAAGCTATGGAAAAAGGTAATGTTTTGCTATAAAAACTACTGACTGATTTATAAATCCATATAGATATTGCAGTATGCATTTTAAAATACGCCAAACCGACGCAATACAATATGCCCAAAATTTATGCAAAAGTAACATTTTTAATTTATACGTTTATACGTTACTTATACCATTACAATGCGTGCCCTTTTTAAATTCGAAATTATCAGTTTATTAATATGCTATAAATTCTTAACATTTATTACTAAATTAAAAAGATAAAACTTTGGTTACATCTCTCTCTGATTCTTATTACGATAAAAAGGCGATTTATTATCCAAATGGACCAAATATTACAAATTTTTAAAGCAAGTATATAATCCAATTTTTTATTTTTATTTTTATTCCCATTTAGAGTTATCCTTAAACAAAGTGAAACTTTCATTTATTATTTAGCATTTTGGAAATGATTTGATCAAATTAAAATATATATAAATTGGGAAGTAAATTTTACTGGAAAGAGAAAAATAACGTAAGAGATATGAGTAAAGAGAAAAACGCATATGAAATAGGCAAGCAGATAGGTGAATGGATACTGTGCATGACTGAGATTTAGGAGAAAATTGTGTTTTGAAAAAATGCAAGAAACAAATTTTGTTGAATGGAAAAAAAATCTATGGAAATCAAATTTTTAAACTAATGCGTTGAATTTAGAGGCAACATATTTGATTTGAACGCTAGAATATTCCTTCCCTCTAAAAACACATGCCACTGATAAATTTACTCATTTACACTAAGGTCATATTTTTAAGAATGTGTACCATAGCCATAATATTTTATGCCCAAAATATACCGAAATTAACGGATTAAAATTCTATACGTTTTCTTATATATATATATATATATATATATATATATACGGTATTTATTCCCTAAATTTACGCGCCCTTTTTAACGCGTAATTACCCAGTTCATTTATACACTAAAAAAATTTGAAATTCTGACCATGCTGAGACTCGAACTCGTGACCTGTCGTGAATGGCCTAGATGTCTTAACCACCTAAGCTATTAACAGTTTCTTAATTAAAACTTGATTTTGCTAGAAATTAAGTTATTTACCATCTTCGACAAAAACCCAAATTTCCAAATTAAAGTTAATTCTTAACCATGTCAAAATTTCAGAGATCTTATTATTTAATAAAAAATTTGGTCAATTGTTTTTATTTTTATTTTTAATCACTTTAAAATTTAGATTTTTATATAATAAATCCCAAAGTTTTTAAAATACAAGTGAAAATTACTTGTTAAAAATTTGGGCTGTTACACTCTCCCCCACTCAGAACTTTTCGTCCTCGAAAAGGAAGAAGGTAGGGGAATAGAAACAACCAGAAAGAAAACTAAATTGAAACTTAAATTAGAATCATTAATCTAAACAATAAAAATTCAATTTTAAATTAATCATTGATTTCATCTATTTATACTTAAAATTTTAACATTATTTATTTACATATTTACTTGTATAATATCCCTACACTTAAAAAAAATCATTCATTTTTTTTAATCCAAATTTTACACAAGGTATTATAACATTCTAATTTAAAATGTTTAATTTTAATCCAAATTTGGTAATTTAACTTAATTGTTAAAGTAAATTTACCATTTCCCAAAATAAACTAAATTCCCCATTTAGTTTCTTCTTTATTCCAAACTATAATTAATTTTTATTTTTCTCAATATATTTTTCTCATCTATGTCAAATATGTTTACACTTATTACAACTGTTTGAATTTATTCTTAGTTCCTTAACATCATTTTATATTGAAATTTTTTCCATTACCCTTTTATTTTATTTACCTCTGTTAATCTTTTTATAACTAGAGTTTAAGTGTATAACACTTATTATAACCACTCAAATTTTATTTATAAATCTTTTTATATTGTATATTATCCAATTACATTGTTAACTTCTGAAAATCAAGGTAGGTTATATTGAAATGAAATTGAGTATTATACAAATAAAACTTTCAAATTCAATTATCTCAAGTTGGAATTATTTATTCAAAATTTTGATTTTTTTTTAAATTGAAATTATTCCTCAAGATAAAATTAAATTTCTAATTCCCTTCAACCCAAATAAATATATGTACATAATATGTCAAATCAAATTTAAATCATATATCTATATATTATAAATCAAGTCATATTTTAGAGATTCAAATCAATTAAATTCTCAAGGTAACACTGTAGCCAGACTACAGAATGGTCTTTTCACTTCGAAACTCGAAAATGAATGTCGATGATGTTGCTGTCATCACCGAAATTATTTCCTAGCGACAAGGAGAAGAGCACTGATTTTTAAACCTTTAAAATTCTTTGAAAACAAATTTTTATTCGAAAATATTTTAAATAATATCTCCCTTTAAAATTTTAACACAAGGTTTGAAACCATCGAAAATTGAATTCCCAAGTTCTGGTTTTAAATTCATTTCTGTTTCCAAATTAATTTATAACCGTTCAATTATTTATATTAGACAAAACACATGGTCTATAAAACCATAAATAAAATCAAAACTATTATCTCTTGACAAATAGTTAAATTAATTATAAAATTCTGAAAATTATACTTATATATAATATTAGATTTTTCCCAAATATAGGAATAAATTTTTCAAACAAGGATAGAGATTCAAATTTGATGGATTCAAATCAAAGAGAATTTTGATTTAAAGATAAATTGGAATCAGAAGATCCGATGATTAAATAACAGAATAAGGAACTAGATAAGTTTATATAAATCGCGGGCAACCTTAACCTGGTCAACCGTGACTTAAAGAGTCAGATCGAATGTAGATTTACCATTCGATCCGAAGAGATAAAGTTCGGAATAACCAAAGATACTAGCATCTAAACCGAGGTTAAATATAAATCTTTGATTAAATCAATGCTAATTGTAAAGGAGTTTCACCCCTTTATTAGAATATTGGCGAGACCGCCAATTCACTATAAAGATCATCCGAAGTGGAGTTATGGGATACTCCAGAATCGAAAGAAAATGAATAGTGAGGGACACGAATGAACTTCGGAACCGCAGAGAACGTTCCAAAATTCAAAGGAAATCGAATCAAAAGGAAGAGATTCAAGCTCGAATGAAAGTGATTCTGTAAATCAAATTTACCATACATTCTAAGTTTTGCCTAGAGCCAAAGCTCTGATACCAACTGTAACGGCCCGATATTTTCAACTATTCGCATCCGCACATGTCGGACTTGAATTGTTCAAAATACCGCGTCGTAAATAATTTTTTTTGGCAAAACTCAGAATATGCAGTAAATAAATCACAGACACAGATATCAGAAATCTCGCAGCGGAATTTAAAATACTTAGTGGTTCATGAAGCCACTAAAAATCTCAACCAAATAAAATTTTACATGGTTTAGAATCTCCAATACAGTTTAAAACATCAATAGAAATCCAAATATTCCAAAGTCTCCATTACATAAATAAGATATAGACTGAAAGATTTTGCCAGCAGCTCGAAAGGTCTACAGAATGTCCTAGCTCCGGGAAGAAAACTGAAACTGCAACTCAGGCTGACCCGAGCGTAAAATAAAACATAAACACTCGAGTCAGGACATACATACTTATATAGTGTAAGTTAATTCAAGTGTACTGTAATATAGAGCAAGTAACTTAAAGGATGCTTGGGACTGCCCATCCTCTAAGGATCCGTTAAACTATTTACTATGTAGTAATACATCGCTATTATAATAGTGTCTATTTGTAAATTAAACTTACTTTTAAATAGCGTTAAGGCTTTACATTTTCCACCTTAACACAAATAATGCCAATAGTCTATACAATATCGTAATACCTCCTGATCGGGAAGCTACCAGAGGATACTCCATAGGTACGACACAAATAGAAACTCGTAGAAGGCTCTCTATGGTAGGTGACACGGCACAACTAGGCAATGCCAGGGTAGATATACCAATTGCTATCCGGACCGATGGAAACGCGCAGCGCGCAGCTGCCGCCCACCTCGAACAACACTTCCAAATCAAAGGTGCGCACCAAAACAATCACAAAAGTAATAGAATAGCATACGAAGAAGTGCGTCCGATCAGAGTGCTACCTCATTAATCCGAGAATCGCTCATGTTTTAGCCACCTTATGCCAACTCATGGGAGTCGGATCCACGTCTTTACCTCAAAGAAAACGTCACCACCATCCTACTTCATTCTGGAATCTCCACCGCGTACACGGTTGGTAAAGTGGGTTTCGGTATCGACAGAGAGTATGCCAGATATCCGATCTCGGTCTCTTTCACAACCAAACGTTATTATAACCCGTGGTTACAGCTTTTAAAAATGGTATTTATACTTTGAAATCAAAATAAATTTCAAATACCTTCAATATCAAATATTGTTTTTAAACATTGGTCATTTTATAAAATACCATTTAAATCTATTCAATTTAATTAGGAATTTATTTGCCTTTTTACCAAATTTTTAAAGTTAAATTCTTCCTTTTAAACCCATTCAAAGTCAATTCCTTATTTTTATTAATTTCATATTTAATTCCAAAATTTAAACCTTTTTCCCAAAATTTATTCCATAAATTTATTTTAAAACAATCAAATTTTAGTTTCCGTAGCACTTATGAAATGCTACCTAAAGTCTATAGGTTAAAATAGTTCAATTATAAAAGACAGCATTTAAATGCTGTTACAGATTATTCTCTTAATGATTAAGTTTTAAATTCCAAATATAACTTATTATCAATTATTTTCTTAACAGAAATCTTACCTTTATCAAAATCCAGAATATTATAAACTTCCATTCAAAATAATTTTTAAAATATTTCAGAAAAATATTATAGAAACCACGGGTCTATATATAGTTTTCTAGCCTAGGTCAAGTGATACGGATTTATATCATTTCAATCCGTAATTTACAGAACCCCGGGTTCTATCATTTCAAACCCGCAATCCCAAGTTAACAAATAAAATTTAAACAATTAAATAAATAGATGGATAGTAATTATTGTTCAGGCCTATCATTTCAGCCTATAACGATCTAAATTTACAGGGGACATGCAGTGATGATTTAATCAGTAAATAAGCATTAAATAATATAACTGCAATAATACTATAATAGATAACAACTGATGAGGTGTCAATTTGAAATGGGGTTTAACATCATGCGTTATATTACAGACAGATAAAATTTAATAGAAAATTTACAATTACACTTGCGATAATTCACAAATATATAGGTATGTTTGTCTGGTGAGAAATACTCACCTGAATGCTGCTGAAAAAATTTGATTCAAAACGAAAATCCCGAAATAAGAATATAGAAAGCACGATCAATTCACAGCGGAAGCAACGACTTGACCAAAATCTAGAAGAAAATCCAAATAAAACCAATACGCGACTTCAATTTACGGTTAAAGCAAATATTTTGAAACAACTGGAACGAATGGAGTAAAAGAAATTTTGGTTCTACTTTTGCTCGACTGCCTCACCCCACATCCCGACCCCAGCTTCATAGGCTTGGCAATATATTTATTATTATTATTATTTATAATTTTTTTTTCTAACGGCATGTCCAACTTATCTAGTTTGAAAAATATGTATTTACACAAAACTTGCGTCTCTGCCTAATGCAAACTCTCTCTGTTCATAAATACAACACGTCTCTGCCACTTTAATTTCAAAACATTGTCGAATTCAGAAACATTAAAATTTAAATTTTTAACCATTCTTTACTTATAAAATCATATTCCTGCTTCAGAAAAATATTTATTTGGATACCATTTATCTTATGATTAAATAAAATAAATTTTATAAATAAAATATCCAAATTTACTATGAATCATTTGTAAGTCAGAATTTCCCAATTTTACTTAACTTGTATATATATTTTTCCAAATAACTTTACACTTAATTTAAAAATACCCACTTCCTAAATAAAACTAAATTCTCATTTATTTACTTAACTTAACAATTTTATTTAAAACCCAATTTCCAATTTTCAAGTTAAGTCATAAATGGAAATTTCACCTTTCCATTTGAAAACAACATTTTCAATTATTTACTTACAAAACACATCCGTTCCATAAATTTTTTTTTTCCTTTTTATAGTTAATATACACTAAATTTTCTTCACAACTTTATTCATTTAGACATCAATTCAACTATGATTCAAGTTAAATAAAAGTTATTCCAAAATGTTCCATTTCAACCGTCTTTCATTTTATCAATTCAAAGTACATTATTTATTATACCAAACATATCCATTTTCGGAAATAACTTTTATTAAAATTTCTAGGTTAGATTTCAACTCCATATTAAATCAAATTTAATTGTTATGTCATTTATCGTAAATAAAATCTTTAAATTCACTTTAAAACCAATTATTAACTTACAAAAATTTAACTTATAGAAAACAAAACACCTTTAAAATTTTAAAGCCTTACGTCAAATTTTTAGTTAAATTACATAAATTTTATTTCAAAAATACTTAATAATTTTTAGAAAAATATTATAATATATTAATCATGGGCTTGTTCGGGATATAAGCTCGGTTATGAAAACTTAGAGGGACGTAACGTGGTGGAGAAGTAGCCGAGCAAGGCAAAAGGGAAACAGAGAACAACAAGAAGAAGAAAGGGAAAAACTGGAAGAAGAAAAGAAAAAGTAAAACCATTACCTGATAGAGGCTTCAGCACAAAAGAAGAAGAATGCTAAACTATGAGATGCAGAGGAAAGTTTTGGGCGAGGCTATGTATTTATAAAGAAGAGTTGCTTTGTATGCAAGGAAGTAAAATATACACGTGAAAAATCAAGGCAAGTTATCTCGGTAAGATTTATGATTCCCAGTCTACGCAAATTTGATTGAGATAGCAGTGAATTTCGTACTAAATAAAAATGTAAGTGTTGATTTTTTTTTTTGGATAAGGCTTGCGTGATTTACTTCCCAGTTTGGTTTGTTAGAATGGATAAGTCTGCGTGAATAAAAATGAATACAGGGACATGCGCAAGAAATAAATGGTAAGAGGCAAATGCCAAAAATGTTAAAAGAATAAAATTTTATGTCACGCGCAAAGGAAGACAAATTGATTTTTTTCTCTCAGATGATATATGCGTGATTTACTGCCAGATATATGAAAATTTTGATTTCAACGTTATCTCTTTTTATTCTCTCCCCAATTAATAGTTCTGTGATTTATATGCAGAGACGAAATGGCAAGAGGAAATGTTTGTTTTGGCAAAGGAGCAATTTCAGATAAGTAAATGGCAATGTAAGATTTGAATGCATGTGTTGATTTTGGGCAAGAGATTTATTCTTGATTAAAGAAACGACAAAGAAAAGAACTTGAAGATTTTGTGTGTTTATAATGAGCGAGATAAATTGATTGCTGTTGAATTATTATTTTTAAAAGGATGCTACAAAAATTTTCAGCAAGATTTTGGAACGAAAAGTTTTATACAAAAATTAAAACCCTAATGAAAGCTATGGAAAAAGGTAACGTTTTGCTATAAAAACTACTGACTGATTTATAAATCCATAAAGATATTGCAGTATGCATTTTAAAATACGCCAAACCGACGCAATACAATACGCCCAAAATTTATGCAAAAGTAACATTTTTAATTTATACGTTTATACGTTACTTATACCATTACAATGCGTGCCCTTTTTAAATTCGAAATTATCAGTTTATTAATATGCTATAAATTCTTAACATTTATTACTAAATTAAAAAGATAAAACTTTGGTTACATCTCTCTCTGATTCTTATTACCATAAAAAGGCGATTTATTATCCAAATGGACCAAATATTACAAATTTTTAAAGCAAGTATATAATCCAATTTTTTATTTTTATTTTTATTCCCATTTAGAGTTATCCTTAAACAAAGTGAAACTTTCATTTATTATTTAGCATTTTGGAAATGATTTGATCAAATTAAAATATATATAAATTGGGAAGTAAATTTTACTGGAAAGAGAAAAATAACGTAAGAGATATGAGTAAAGAGAAAAAGCATATGAAATAGGCAAGCAGATAGGAGAATGGATACTGCGCATGACTGAGATTTAGGAGAAAATTATGTTTTGAAAAAATGCAAGAAACAAATTTTGTTGAATGGAAAAAAACTCTATGGAAATCAAATTTTTAAAGTAATGCGTTGAATTTAGAGGCAACATATTTGATTTGAACGCTAGAATATTGCTTCCCTCTAAAAACACATGCCACTGATAAATTTACTCATTTACACTAAGGTCATATTTTTAAGAATGTGTACCATAGCCATAATATTTTATGCCCAAAATATATCGAAATAACGGATTAAAATTCTATACGTTTTCTTATATATATATATATATATATATATATATATATATATATATTATATATATATACACACGGTATTTATTCTCTAAATTTATGCGCCCTTTTTAACGCGTAATTACCCAGTTCATTTATACACTAAAAAAATTCGAAATTCTGACCGTGCTAAGCTATTAACAGTTTCTTAATTAAAACTTGATTTTGCTAGAAATTAAGTTATTTACCATCTTCGACAAAAACCCAAATTTTCAAATTAAAGTCAATTCTTAACCATGTCAAAATTTCAGAGATCTTATTATTTAATTAAAAATTTGGTCAATTGTTTTTATTTTTATTTTTTAATCACTTTAAAATTTAGATTTTTATATAATAAATCCCAAAGTTTTTAAAATACAAGTGAAAAATACTTTTTAAAAATTTGGGCTGTTACATATTGGCTGCAGGAAATTATTGTCAAGGACAAAATTTTACAGCTTTTTAGTCTAAAGGACAGACCTTCAATATTTTATCGTAAATGACAACTTTATGTAGGTATCAGTTTTTAGTTATTGATAGCAGTTTTTAGGTATCAGTTTGTAGTTATCGGTAGTATTTTTTATGTACCAGTTTTAGCTTGGTAGCAGTTTTGTTGTCCTTATGAATAATTTTGGAAAATGTTTGTCCTTGTGAATAATTTTTAGAAGAATATTTGTCTTTGTGGTAAAAATATTAAGGTCGTGTCCTTGAGGCAAAAAATATACAAATTTTTGTAGTTTAAAAAATAATTCCCCCGGTTGATTGTTTATAGTTGTTTAATCTGTGCCATACATTTAGGATACAACCATGTATATGTAGCGTTGCCCTTTTATTTGTTATTTGTTTGGGGATAGGCTTCACCATGCACAAACTAATTTCAAGAAGTTCTGCGCAATTTTCCCAGAAAACTGGTTGATTCCTAGATGGAGAGACCTCTGACCCATTTTAAGGTGTATATAGTCAATCTTGGACCATAAATGTAATTTGTTTTCTTCAGTCTTGGTATTAATCATCTGTTTATTTACAGTTGATCTACTTAGCATTCAATGTTATTTAAGTTCATCTTTTTCACCAATTATAAGAGGATAGATAGTTATTTTTATAATATATTCTCTATATATTAGCAAAAAAATTCAATAAAATTTGAAGTTTTTTATTTGTTTGGTATCAAATTTTAGTGCGTAGCTAATTTAGTATTAATAGGTTTTTAAATGAATGAGATCTTCAACATCAACCACTTAATATTTAGATTCATTGAAAACAAGTTTAGAACAAATTCAAAATTTTGCATGTCATAATGGTGCATCTTCCGTAGTTTTTCTTTTTAATAATCATACTATGTTTGGAAAGTGAATGAGGATGACCGACAACGATCTAGTTATATAGGATTATCCACTATAATCAATACAGCATGCAGTGTATTCATATTGTAAAAGTCCGTACTATATGTGTCCACACTTATGTTATTTATTATTACATTAAGAAGTGTATTTTTACAGTAGAATTATGGTAGTGTATTCTTCTTTACTTATAACTTTTCATTTTGTACATGAGTGAACTATAAAACCAAGATTTGATATATTTTTTGTCATTCCAATTAAAACCAGTTGATATATATTTTGTGCTAAATTTCAATTTATAAATGTCAACTACATTGCAATTTATAAAGGTTGGCTACATTACAAATTACAAATGTTCACTCATTATATTTGATAAAAGGCCATGCTTGCATGTTAACAAATATGAAATATGAATGCACAAGTCCGTCATGTACTTGGGTTGATCTGAAAATTTGTAAGGAGAAGTTATGTTCAAGTTGGAAGTTGATGTGCTATGAAAATTGATTATGTTGATGGTTTAGTTAAATTTTCTAGTCATTTGAGCGTCTCTTTGTAATTAAGCAGCCTCATCTTAAATAAGCTTGATCATGAAATCTTGATTAAATCTGAAATAACTACTTTTAGAATAAATTAATAAAGCTATGCCATTGTAAGTCCACTTAGCTATTTATAATCTAATATGCCACTTTTTAGTCTGACAATGTTTCTTTTTCTTATTTATCTCTAATATAGAATGTTATATATTTTTTCATTCAATAACTGACCAAAAGTAACCAGAGTTTCATTTTCTTATAGCGGGGAAAATATTAAGAGAATATAAATGGGAGCTGTATGAAGAAACTATGGCAATAAAGTTGGTATTGACCATTTGAACACTAAGTGCATAACTAAGTGCATAGTCAACCTCCTCATGTATGTTTTATTGGTGACTGACTATAGATAATTAATTTTTTTCTATGCTTAATGTCACAAGAACCATGGATATATTTCATCCTGAAGTAATGAAATGTTTGTACTTTACTTAACGATACCAATAATGTTTTTACTACTTCATTGTTTTCGCATAAAGGTATTAAACCTTTTATCTCTATAATAAACAATTCTTGGCACTAGTTAATAATATATATACTAAGTAACTGGGAAAAAAATATAAAGCATGAATTTAATACTAATATAATTCATACTATAATAAACCTATTATCTCAATTTATTTATAAGCTCGTTGTCACTACAAGAAAGACTTCGTATAGCGACGGAGCGTTCCGACGGCTAAAAAAAAGGCCGTCGCTAGCCGTCGCTATACGCAATATACAGATCCAAGCCGAGAGCAGTAGATTCACTTCACTTGCTCCCCCAAAACCTTCCTCCTTCCCCCAATCCGCCGCCCCCGTCACCGCAGCCGTCGGCCCAGCCTTCAACGCCTCCAAATCATTCAAATTTGTGTCGATATGCTCCTAATCTCTTATTTGAATGTAAATTTGATGCTTTTATGTTTAGTTCAAACCCTAATTCAATTATGATTTGTTGTAAAATTGAGATTTGTTGTTAAATTGGGTATTAGTAGTGTTGTTAAATTAGGTATTAGTAGTGTTGTATGTTGATTTGGTAGATTAATTAGTTTATTATCATGAACTTGAATTAAGTATTACATTAATTAGTTTATCATGATCAAGTTGAATAAATGGTTGATGTAGATAATTAGTGTTGGCGATTAACATGGTTAGTTGTTTTAGGTGAAAAAATAGTGTATATTAATGATTAACTTGGTTATTGATAAATTTACATGAAAGTATTTCATAGTTTATGAAATTGATAAATTACAAATTTAAGTTGTTAAGTGAATTTAAATTGACAAATTTTTATTTAATAATTAGTTTTTTATTGTTGTCTAATTATCTGTTTGATAATTAGAATTTGTTGTTTTTTAATTATATTCATTGATAATTCTTATATTTACCATGTTGATTGAGCGACGGCTAGCGACGGCCATTTTAATAATTTTAGCGATGACTAGCAACGGCCAAAATGCAAAAGGTTGTATATATTGTAAAAAATAAAGTTTGTACAAAAAATTAAAAAATGAATATGAGAACATTAAAAATTCTGCAAATATCTAATTTATTTTTAAAAAAATCAGGAAATGACTTTAAAAACAACTAATATTGTACTAAAATCGATTTCGTAAAGAAATTAAGAAATGAATATAACAACAACAAATAGTCACATAAAATCTATGTTGTAAAAAAATAAAGAAATGAATATTGAACTAAAATTGTTAATTGAATGTTGAACTAAAATTTAAATACACAAATTTTTGAAATAAAATATAAATAGTTGAAACATTGTCAAAATTTGAAAAGAACAACAATATTTGATAAAATTTAAAGAAATTTTTTTATCTCTTAGATTGGCTTTGGCCCCGTCTGACAAGTGTTGTATATGATCGTTATATGGATGTTTGTTTTGTAACGGAACGAACATTTATATTCATCTGATACAATATTTGTCGGATTTGTCCCTGTATTGGACAAATTAGAAACACAATAAAGTAATTACATATTATAAATCATTTCATTTTAAACGGTTACAAAATTTCGATAGCACTTCCCTTACGTTCCCTGTGTACACGCATTTGTGTACGATACAGAGAACATAAGGGAAGTGCTGCCGAAATTTTATTGAACCGTTTAATCTGAAATGATTTATAAAATGTAATTATATTATTTTGTTTGTAATGGAAAGTAGGATGACTGACCACCGAAGTGAAAACCAAAATACCAAAAAATAAAAAAATAAAGTGAAGTTTATATTTTGAATTTTCTGGAACGATGAATTGTTTACAATGGAGAATGGTCGAAAATTAATGATTTAAATTGTGTAACATATATTTTCAAATCAGGAAAAATGTTCAATTATTTTCTCGACCGTACTTGGATGTATGAAGTCAGAACTGGAAAGAATGGATCAATAAAGCAACATTTCTACAACGGTGTACACGAATTTATTAGATTTGCTAAATCTAATAACCGAAACAATACAGAAATTCATTGCCCGTGTAGTAAGTGCCAACATTTGAAGCATTGGAAACCGGATATAATTGAAGTACATTTGTATCAATATGGTTTCGCGCCTGATTATTATTTCTAGGATCGTCATGGAGAATTTGTTGAAGCTACACCTAATACTGAAGTTTTAGAAGACGGTAATATGATGATGAATCCGATAGATAACATGGTGGATGATGCAGCACGATCAATGTTTCCTACAACTGAAGCTGTCGATGAAGACGAAAATATCGAATAAGAACCGACTGCGGGAGCTAAAAAAATATACGGTTTGTTGGATTCTGCTAAGAGGCCGTTGTGGGACGGATGTAAAAGCGGAACCGAACTTTCAGTAACCGCCGAATACATAACTATGAAATCAAAATTCAACCTTACGGAAGCTGCATTTACAACAGTTGTACAAGCTGCAAAACGACACATGCCACCCAATAATCTGATGTGCGATAGTCATTATAAAGTAAAAAAACTGATGTCCGCTTTCGGTCTACCGTACGAGAAGATAGATGCATGTGTGAAAGGTTGCATGTTGTATTGGAAAGACGACGTTGACCTCAGAAAATGCAAAATATGTAACAAAGAAAGATACAAACCAAGAAAGAAGAAAGGGAAAGAAGTCTCGTACAAGAGAATGCATTATTTACCCATCACTCTCAGACTTCAAAGATTATATGCATCTTCTGCTACGGCCTGTCATATGCGATGACATAGTGTGAGAACAGCGGAAGAACGAACTTTGATACATCCATCCGACGGTGAAGCATGGAAACATTTCGACAAGACTTATCCCGCATTTGCTGCGGAAAGCCGTAATGTCAGACTTGATTTATGTACGGATGGATTTTCACCATTTTCACAGTTTGGTAGTAAATATTCATCCTGGCTAATTATCGTTACTCAGTATAATTTACCTCCATGGATGTGTATGAAGACACTATATATGTTTCTCACCACTGTCGTTCCCGGCCCTCATGATTCAACCCAAGAAATTGATGTTTATTTACAACCATTGATCGAAGAGTTAAAGAAACTGTGAAATGAAGGAGTTGAAACTTACGATGTATCAACGAATTTTTTTTTCCGGTTATTCGCTTCTTTGTTATGGACGATTAATGATTTTCCTGCATACGGGATTCTTTCTGATTGGAGTACGGCCGGTGGTCTAGCATGCCCTTATTGTATGGAAGAAATACGAGCATTTTCGTTACGATATGGGAAGAAAGTTTCGTGGTTTGATTGTCATCGGTGTTTTCTTCATCCCAATCATACTTTTATAAGAGATAAGAAAATTTTCATAGCTAACAGAGAAGAGAATCTGAAACCATCCAAGGTTTGGTCAGGCGAGGAAATATACGAAATTGTAAGAGACTATCCAAAAATACATGAAACTGGAGTCCAGACTGAAATATCAGGAAAGTCAGACATTCATAATTGGTGCAAACAAAGTATATTTTGGGAGTTACCATATTGGAAAGATCTCTTACTCCGACATAATATTGACGTGATGCACATCGAAAGAATGTGTTTGATAATCTGTTTAATACAATTTTGAATGTAAAGGGCAAAATCAAGGACGATTTAAATTCGAGGCTTGATATAGCAAACTATTGTAAGCTCCCAGAACTTCATATGAAGCCTAATGACAATAAAAACCGAAAGCATGCTATGAGCTAGACAATAAGCAAGTAAAATTTGTGCTAAAGTGGGTGGAAGAATTAAGATTTCCCGATGGGATTTCTTCCAATCTCCGTAGATGTGTTGACTTCAAAAATATTTGTAACACCCCACATATTATCGGTCCTATATTTAAATATTTTATTTAAATATAACGTCGTTTGTCGGATTATGGTCCGAAAGTTACTTTCTGCAAACGGTCGAATTGGGTCTCAAGACCACTTCCATTGAGTTCAAAACGCCATTTGCGATCTTTTTGAGTATAAGCTTTGATATGTTTGGAGTAAGTTGAGTTTTGACTCTTTTTCTACTTGGGCTTGACTTTAGGTTCAGCCCCAATCTCCACTTAACCCCCCTAGCTCATTAACTCTTCATCCATTCACCCTAATTTCATTTCTTTAACTTAAGAAAAACTGAAAATGGGGGAAGGGAAAGGGAAATAGAAATTGCAAGCCCTAGTTTCTTCTTTGCAAACTTGATTCTTGCTCCAATATCAAAGGGAAGACATAGGTAAGCTCCTCTTCATGTTCTCTATCTCCTTCTCTCTTCAATCTCAGAAATTTCCTAAACCTAAAATTGGGAAATATGTGTTTTACTCTTAGATTGAAGCTTGTTGAGTTGAAGTAGAGTTTGGTTGGTCTTCTCCTTGTTATTGAGCTCCTTCTTCTTTGTTTTGGGTTAAAGGTGAGTTTTGAGCTCACATCTACTTCTCTTGATTTCATAGATCTTGGGTATGAATTCCTAACACCTTGTTTATATGCACTTGCTTTTGGTTTGGATTGAATTGGTGAATATCCAAATTTTTAGTGTTTGGGTTCAATTCCTTAAAGATCCCAACTTTGATATTGAAACATGTTTTTTGGTAGCGAATCGGAGAGCTAATGGAGCTGGGGTATCTATTGGCTAAAGCTCCGTAGGTCCATTGCTCGAACGGTCGCGTTTTGGAAGAATGGACATTTCATTGAAAAGGGCAGAAACTGCAAATTTATGCAGTTCGGCCGACCGAGCCCTGTAGCCGATCGACCGACCTGCTACCCCGAGCCTCGTTTTATTTCCTGCATCTGGCCAACTGACCGAGACCTGTATCCGGTCGATCGACCTGCTCATGTTTTGTCTGTTTTGCATATTTTGATTGGTTTTCCAAATTTTATCAATTCAAGTTGCTTTTTAGTAGTTGTTATTGCATCTTTGACTTTGATAACTTATTTTTTTTAACTTCATTCATGGGTTTTCATAAATAATCCTTCTAAATCGCATTTAAAGCTCGTTTCTCCAATTTATAAATTCTATTTAAAACGCACACACAATTTCGCACTTCGAGCGGAGTGGAAGGGAGATTAAATGGTTAGGTAAAACACGGACAATGAATCTGTGCGGTTATCTTTCCGATTAGTCCCCGACCTATTCGATTGATCGTTTTGGCCTTCTGGTTTGGTTTACCAATGATATGAGGTAAACTTTGTACTGCTTTGAGTGTGAAAGTGACTGTCGGATAGTAAACCGTTTAATGCGAACGAGTGGTTATGGGACGCACGTTAACACTTTTCGGATTCCTTTTCGAGAGTTGTGACAAATTCCGCCAGTTAGTGGTGTCCAGTACTGGGTCTTCGACCTTCACCACTACGGCTTGTCGCCCTATAGTATCGCTTCCGATGTTGGTCTTTATGAGCCGCATGGGTGATATTGGGTTTGTGCCTTCGGGTTTGTCACCCTATTGTATTGCTTTTGGAGTTGGTCATTCGTCACCGCTCGAGTGATATTGGGTTTGGAGTCTTCGGGCTCATGGATCCTTGTTTATAAAGTACTGAGCTCGAGCAATTTTCTGATGTTTCATTCATATGTATATTCCCTAGGTATCGCCCCTCGGTGTAGGTCTTTTTGAACCGCACGATATATAGCGATTACCTTGAGGAACTTGTGTTACCTTCATTGGTATTTGTTATTTGCCTTTTTGGCTTGCTTTGGGATATTCAGATCCGTTGTTTCTATATGTTGCTGATGATATGAGGCTTGTTCTCATATGATTCATCTTTTGTTAGATGATTGTATTATCTCTTTTAGAGATATTTGTTATACTTTGTAACCTTGCAGGTTTATTGTTGTTCAGTTTATCTAACTGATTTGTTTAGCTAGACTGACCCGTGTATTTTATACTCGGGTCAGACCGAGATGTTTCAGGTTAGGTACTTTTGGACTTAGCCTCTTTTGCTTCCGCATGGACTACTTTGCTAGTTTCTTTTTGTCATAGCTTTTTGTGTAGTCCTTTATTAGTAACTCTGATATATGTATTCTTTTGACTCGTTTGTATATTGTGGGTTGCTATACCACTTGACATGTATTAGTTTGTATGCTCTGTTATGTATCAATATATGTGTATATGATGATCTACTGTTCTGTGATGTATATTACATTTGAGTTGTTATATTCTGTTCTGATAGATCCTCCAACCACCTATGGTTTTGTTTTAAGTATTCATTGGATATGTCGACCTGCTTGGTATGAATATTGTCGATGTATTCAATAGATAGTAAGAGCAAGGCTATAGATGGTCGCTCCCAACCAGCCTGATTCTCCGTGTTAGTTGACGGCATTACCCTGTAGTGTCCTTGACTAGCGTGGGTATAGAGGTGGGGCGCTACAGCGTGGTATTAGAGCGCTGAGTTCAGGACAAAATATGATAAACATAGAATAGAGACACATATTACGATACATCAGAGTGTAATGAGTGATACAAGTCTTCGAATCATCGTGCCTTTCTATTCCTTCTACCATCAAAGGTTAGATAGAATTTGGGGAATTTGTCTAGGAATGCATGTGTTTCCGTAGTATTCCGTATTGAAGTATCTACCTTGTGATTTATCTTGTTCTTATCTTACTTTCAACGTATAGCTGGAAGAGGCAGGGGACGACGCTCGGGTGTTGGGCAATCCAGTGGCTCACATCCGGACGGCGTTTATATGTCAGCTGATCAGTTTATGGAGTTGTTTAGGAGCACTCAGCCTCCAGCTCCTACTCGTGTATCTCCGCCTCGCAAGTCCGCCTTTGCACGTCTGTGCAGTGATTTTTCTCATCTTGGAGGAAAGCCGTTTAAGGGCTCCGAATCCGTTCTTGAAGTCCAAGCTTGGCTTCGCACGTGCGAGCATAGTTTCTCTCGCATGGATCTTTCTGACCATGATAGAGTTCTTGTAACTTCTAGCTTATTACAAGAGCGCGCCCTTGATTGGTATGAGCTTCTTGTAGCCGAAATCGATGAGTCTACTCTTTCTTGGACTTAGTTTCGGGGACGATTCGAACTCAAGTTCGTTCCTGAATCTGAAAAAGTTTTATTGACCCGTCGCTTCCTTGAGTCGAAGCAAGGGAAGTCTTCTGTTTTTGGGTATGTTGCATCATTCGAGGCTTTATCTATGTATGGTCTTGAATTCATTAGCACTTCTTATGAGAAGAATCTGAAGTTTGTCTCTGGTCTTAAGAAATATCTTAAGAAGTCTTTGTTGCTCCAGCTTAAGCTTTCTTTTGAGGAGTTGGTAAATTCTGCACTTCATCTTGAAATCGTCGAGAAGGAGTGTGATAGTGGTGATGATGTTGAGGTTCGCAAGAACCCCAACAAAAAGCAGTCTCCATTGGATGAGCGGGAAATTTTCCCTTCCAAGAAGAAAAAGCCCGTTGAATCTGATTCTCTGTCTCAGCCTGCTGGAACACCTTCCATTCGGAAGTGTTTCAATTGTGATTCTCCTGATCATATGATTCGAGCTTGTCCTAAGCCTCTCTTCTGCTGCTATTGCAAGAAGGAAGGCCATCGTCTTTCCACTTGTCCTATTGCTCCGAATAATTCTCAGTCTGGCAAGCTAAATGTAACAGGTGCTTTTGGAGGCCCTTCTCGGGGATAAGGTATGTCTCCATCTATTTTGGTAGGTTTCTACTTTTCTTTTTTATTCGATTTCCAATTTGATGGCATCATTTTATTTCTTTAAGCCCTCATGATGAGGAAAGTGTTGTTTCCCTCAACTTTTAGTTTGAGAATTTTCTGGTATTTTTGAGCTTGTCTTAGGATTATCACCTAAGCAAATCTTTTGAGTAGTGTTAAGGTCTTTTCAGCTCGACCTTGCCACCGGTTTTGATTTGGTTGCGAGTTGCGGAAGTTAGCACTCCATTTACCGCATTCCGCACTCATTGTGATTCTTATGAATGATTTATTATGTCATTCAGTTTGTCCAACTCATTTCATCCATTTATGAATCGAGTATTCTATGAATATCTCGATGGTTCCATTTTTGTATTTATTGATTTTGGTTGGAAGTTAGCAATTTAAAATTTTTGCAAATCTTTTTCATAAGATTTATTTATAAGTATAAATGAGATTTTTGTTCTTAAAATAAACAAAGAGGATTTTTAAAAGTTTTCAGAAATTTGTTTATCATATAGAAGATTGGTTTGTGATTGTATTGCCCATTAAGTGCTTTAAGAATTTTGGTCGATGCGCTTGATCAACGTTATCAATAGGAATCTCCTAAACGCTTTGATGAGACAATCAGACACAGTGAATTGACTTGGAATAAGAAATTTTTTCGGAAATATGATTTTATGAAGATAATTGTGATTTTGAAAGTATTAGCTTTTCGGAAAAGTAGGTTATTTAAAAGAAGTCTTTTCCGATACTCTATTTCTTTTACTCCCGAAAGGGGGATCATGTTGCCAATGCATTTTGTTGTAAGCAACAAGTGATTGTTTCTTTGTTGATGTCCGTATGGAACGATCTTTTTACCAAGTTCATCGGACGTTTTGTTGTACTTCATTTTGTTGAGCTTTGGTTCATTTGACGTAATGCTGCACCATGTCGGTGTTTCGAATTATTTTGAGCTTGGGAATCCTTAGAATTCTCTGAGCAAATAAGTTAGGGCTTATCCTTTCGTGCATTTTATGGTGAACTTCTTATTCTGTTATTCTTTTGTGTTGACATGTTCTTGGTTGTTACTCTTTATTTTCTTCTTAAAGAATTGCGAGGACGCAATTTCTTTAAGGAGGGGAGTCTGTAACAACCCGCATATTATCGGTCGTATATTTAAATATTTTATTTAAATATAACGTCGTTTGTCGAATTATGGTTCGAAAGTTACTTTCTGCAAATGGTCGAATTGGGTCTCAAGACCACTTCCATTGAGTTCAAAACGTCGTTTGCGATCTTTTTGAGTATAAGCTTTGATATGTTTGGAGTAAGTTGAGTTTTGACTCTTTTTCTACTTGGGCTTGAGTTTGGGTTCAGCCCCAATATCCACTTAACCCCCCTAGCTCATTAACTCTTCATCCATTCACCCTCATTTCATTTCTTTAACTTAAGAAAAACTGAAAATGGGGGAAGGGAAAGGGAAATAGAAATTGCAAGCCCTAGTTTCTTCTTTGCAAACTTGATTCTTGCTCCAATATCAAAGGGAAGACATAGGTAAGCTCCTCTTCATCTTCTCTATCTCCTTCTCTCTTCAATCTCAGAAATTTCCTAAACCTAAAATTGGGAAATATGTGTTTTACTCTTAGATTGAAGCTTGTTGAGTTGAAGTAGAGTTTGGTTGGTCTTCTCCTTGTTATTGAGCTCCTTCTTCTTTGTTTTGGGTTAAAGGTGAGTTTTGAGCTCACATTTACTTCTCTTGATTTCAAAGATGTTGGGTATGAATTCTTAACACCTTGTTTATATGCACTTGCTTTTGGTTTGGATTGAATTGGTGAATATCCAAATTTTAGTGTTTGGGTTCAATTCCTTAAAGATCCCAACTTTGATATTGAAACATGTTTTTTGGTAGCGTATCGGAGAGCTAATGGAGCTAGGGTATCTATTGGCTAAAGCTCCTTAGGTCCATTGCTCGAACGGTCGCGTTTTGGAAGAATGGGCATTTCATTGAAAAGGGCAGAAACCGCAAATTTATGCAGTTTGGCCGACCGAGCCCTATAGCCGGTCGACCGACCTGCTACCCCGAGCCTCGTTTTATTTCTTGCATCTGGCCAGCTGACCGAGACCTGTATCCGGTCGACCGACCTGCTCATGTTTTGCCTGTTTTGCATATTTTGATTGGTTTTCCAAATTTTATCAATTCAAGTTGCTTTTTAGTAGTTGTTATTGCATCTTTGACTTTGATAACTTATTTTTTTTAACTTCATTCATGGGTTTTCATAAATAATCCCTCTAAATCGCATTTAAAGCTCGTTTCTCCAATTTATAAATTCTATTTAAAACGCACACACAATTTCGCACTTCGAGCGGAGTGGAAGGGAGATTAAATGGTTAGGTAAAACACGGACCATGAATCTGTGCGTTTATCTTTCCGATTAGTCCCCGACCTATTCGATTGATCGTTTTGACCTTCGGGTTTGGTTTATCGATGATATGAGGTAAACTTTGTACTGCTTTGAGTGTGAAAGTGACTGACGGATAGTAAACCGTTTAGTGCGAACGAGTGGTTATGGGACGCACGTTAACACTTTTCGGATTCCTTTTCGAGAGTTGTGACACATTCCGCCAGTTAGTGGTGTCCAGTACTGGGTCTTCGACCTTCACCACTACGGCTTGTCGCCCTATAGTATCGCTTCCGATGTTGGTCTTTATGAGCCGCATGGGTGATATTGGGTTTGTGCCTTCGGGTTTGTCACCCTATTGTATCGCTTTTGGAGTTGGCCATTCGCCACCGCTCGAGTGATATTGGGTTTGGAGTCTTCGGGATCATGGATCCTTGTTTATACAGTACTGAGATCGAGCAATTTTCTGATGTTTCATTCATACGTATATTCCCTAGGTATCGCCCCTCGGTGTAGGTCTTTTTGAACCGCACGATATGTAGCGATTACCTTGAGGAACTTGTGTTACCTTCATTGGTATTTGTTATTTGCCTTTTTGGCTTGCTTTGGGATATTCGGATCCCTTGTTTCTATATGTTGCCGATGATATGAGGCTTGTTATCATATGATTCATCTTTTGTTAGATGATTGTATTATCTCTTTTAGAGATATTTGTTATACTTTGTAACCTTGCAGGTTTATTGTTGTTCAGTTTATCTAACTGATTTGTTTAGCTAGACTGACCTGTGTATTTTATACTCGGGTCAGACCGAGATGTTTCGGGTTAGGTACTTTTGGACTTAGCCTCTTTTGCTTCCGCATGGACTACTTCGCTAGTTTCTTTTTGTCATAGCTTTTTGTGTAGTCCTTTATTAGTAACTCTGACATATGTATTCTTTTGACTCGTTTGTATATTGTGGGTTGCTATAGCATTTGACATGTATTAGTTTGTATGCTCTGTTATGTATCAATATAAGTGTATATGATGATCTACTTTTCTGTGATGTATATTACATTTGAGTTGTTATATTCTGTTCTGATAGATCCTCCAACCACCTATGGTTTTGTTTTAAGTATTCATTGGATATGTCGACCTGCTTGGTATGAATATTGTCGATGTATTCAATAGATAGTAAGAGCAAGGCTATAGATGGTCGCTCCCAACCAGCCTTATTCTCCGCGTTAGTTGACGGCATTACCCTGTAGTGTCCTTGACTAGCGTGGGTATAGAGGTGGGGCGCTACAATATTAAACCGAGTGGGATGAAAAGTCACGATTGTCATATCATGATGGAATATTTACTCCCCGTGGCTTTCAAAGAACTGTTGCCCGTAAAAGTATGGAACGTCACAACAGAGTTATGTTTGTTTTATAAACAGCTTTGTTCGATAACATTAAAGGTGGATCGTATGCGTAAACTTGAAGTAGAAATATCCATATTGCTATGCAAACTGGAGAAAATACTTCCGCCTGGTTTCTTTAACGTAATGGAGCATTTACCTATTAATCTTTGATCCGAAGCACTTCTTCGAGGTCCTGTGCAATATGGATGGATGTATCCATTTGAGAGGTAAATTAACATGTGCAATGTTCATGTCAATTTCAAATTCAAATTTGTATATCTAAATATGTAATAAATATCTTAATAGGTACTTGAATCATCTGAAGAAGAAGATTCGACAAAAAGCCCGAGTTGAGAGTTCGATATGCAAATCGTATCTTGAAGAAGAAGCCTCATTTTTTTCTCTCACTGCTTTAAGGATGATGTGAACTTATCGTTTGTCTGTTCCTCGAAATGAGGAATTCGTTGAACAAAATTCTTCTCAAACAATGTTATCTGTTTTTAGACAACATGGTAGACCTGGTGGAAAATGTGTGGAAATATGGTTGGACGATAGAGACCACCATGTAGCGCACACGTATGTTCTTTTAAATTGTGTCGAAGTCGCACCATTTGTCAGGTAATAATTAATTCACTTGTAATTTACTTGTACGTACATAATAATAATAACACATATTACATATATGCAGTATCTATGAATCACAGTATTTATCTGGCGATCTCAGTAAAGAATTTGCCAAATGGTTTTTGAACTATGCTTATGAGCCGAGAAACTGTGTCGTTGATGAAGGCTTAAGACATCTTGCGATTGGACCGAAAAGAAACGTGAAGACTTATCCAATATTCTTCGTTAATGGGTTTAAGTTCAACACAAAAGATTACGGTGCTGAAAAATTAACATATAACAGCGGGGTATTTGTCAAAGGCAGTGATGATCCAGATGAGCATTTAAAAGATTTTTACGGCGTCTTAACACAGATTCTAGAATTGACATATTATGTTGAACCTATAGAAAAGGTTTTTTTTTATTTAAGTGCAACTGATTCAGTAACGTTCCTGGTTCCGGAATCAACGTGCATAAAGAGTACAAACTTATTGAAATAAAGCATACATCACACTACTATAAGTACGATCCTTTTGTATTAGCCAAGCAAGCGTTACAAGTTTATTTTGCTCCATATCCATCTTTGAAAAGAGATAAAGCAGATTGGTCCGCTGTTTTCAAAACGAAACCAAGGTTTACGTTTGATGGAAATAACATTCCAAATGCAGCAGCATATCAAGCCGATCTTGAATCAAATACAGAAATAGTAATAACTGATGATATTGATGTAGGGCCTTTGAATGATGAATCGAACGTCCTATTTGATGCATTTGAAAGTACCGAAGAAAATGAGATAGAATACGAGACTGAATCTGAATCAGAAAACGATGAACTGATCGTTATTGATATAATTGTTATGTGATAGTGATTGAAACATGCGATGTAATAGTAAATTTCTGTAATTGTTCTGTGATGATCATTTAGTTAATTTTTATCCATGTTTTGTACTAGTAAATTTTTATAATTGTTCTGTGAAAGTGATTGAAACATGCAATGTAGTAGTGAATTTCTATTATGGTTCTGTGATGATTATTTATATAATTTTTATCCATGTTTTGT
Source organism: Allium cepa (assembly GCA_030765085.1). Lineage (NCBI taxonomy): Eukaryota > Viridiplantae > Streptophyta > Magnoliopsida > Asparagales > Amaryllidaceae > Allium > Allium cepa. The sequence continues at coordinate 382,682,971 of CM060932.1, forward strand.
ACTAGTAAATTTTTATAATTGTTCTCTGAAAGTGATTGAAACATGCTAAGTAGTACTGAATTTCTATTATGGTTTTGTGATGATTATTTATATAATTTTTATCCATGTTTTGTACTAGTAATTTTTTATAATTGTTTCTGTGAAAGTGATTGAAACATGCTATGTAGTAGTGAATTTGTATAATTGTTCTCTGATGATATTGTTTTTCTATAGCAGATATGTCTGGCAGGAGGCGGAGTGTAGGTGGTGGTGGCACGCCATCCCCATCTCCCGGTGTAGGTGGTAGTGGCACTGCACCGAACTTACGTTCGATTGCAGAAGTTGTTCCTAGAAGTGCTGGGTAAGTATCAATTTTATTTAAAGTATAAGTTTTAAAATCCACTAAACATGTATATCATAACTTTTGCAGTGGCTTTGGGGTGGAACCATCAGATTATATTTTACGGTTTTGAGAAAGGCATTTCAGAGCTGGATGGATGGTTGTTGGCCTCGCTGGGATGACATCCCCCCTCATGTCAAGAACGCTATACAGGCGGATTTACTTGTAAGTAGTAGTTTGAATTTCAGTTGTAAATTAATATAATCTATATAACTTAAAATAATTTTAATTTACAGGCTGCAGTCCGCGTTGACCATGATGACTTGGACATTTTTTTAAATCACTGGAACAAACGAATGAGGAAAAATTACAGGGATACATTGTCCAAGGCTAAGAATGCAGGGAAAAAGCCGAACTGGATAGGTGAGGGTGTATGGAATGAATTTCTTCAGCTTTGGAATAGTCCGGCGGTAAAAGTAAGTAAAATATGTTTTCTTTGTTATTTAAGTCTAATATAAATCTCGCAAAATATATACGTGATAATTTATCTTAATTTGTAGGAGTTATCTGCGCGGAATCGGGCAAACAGGAATAAAAATCCTACATTGCACCGTGGTGGCTCCAAATCCTTTCAGGAGCACAGGAGAGAGATGGTAATTAAATTTATAAACTGTATTTACATTTTATTACAATATTTTATAATCAGATTAGCAATAATATTTATATATTTTCAGGCCGCGAGATACAACCGCGAGCCCACTATGGCCGAGCTGTTCAAGGCCACGCATGCCGTAGAGAGGACTGACGAAGAGGGCAATGTTTCATACGAGTGGACGGATGACAAACCACAATCCGTAATGGTAAATTAATTTACTGTTAATAAAAATATTTTGTCATATTTTATTTTCAAAATTTTGAAATTCGGTTTTTATGTGTAAAACAATTGTTTATAATCGCAGGAGAGGTACGAAGCAGAGCGGGCTCGTGTAGCACAGTCCACTGGTCGGGAAGAGCGTACGTTAGAGGAGGAGAACCATATTTGGGATGCTATTATTGACCCGCCTTCTCGGACCAGTCGACGGTATAGCTATGGAAACGTGGAGGTAAATTTTGACATGTACTAATATATAAATATACTTATGCATATGAATAGTTAAATAATTTTAATAATATTATATATATACTAATATATAAGTAATTATGAATTATTTTACAGGCGATGAGAATGCAGAGTGCATACAGGAGGTCGCAGCAAGAGGCGGAGATTGCTCAGTTGAGGGCGACAGTGGAAGAAATAAATGGTTGGAGGAAGAGTTTTTTTGAGCAACAGCTGGATGAGCGGATTGCCGCTTATTTTCCACAGCATGAGAGGATGCCTGGAGAGGACGGCAGCGATGGCGAGGAGTAGGTATGTTTGTTTGCTTATAGTTTGGTATATACACATTTTGGTTGGTTTGGTGCATATATATTTCAGGATATTATGTATATATTTTGATGACTTCTAGTTGATGGATTTGGTTGGATATTATGTATATATATGTCGGGATATTATGTAGAAATTTCGGTTTACTATGTACATATTATGGTTAATGGATTTGGTTGGATTTGAAAATGAGATTTGTTTGGATTTGAAAATGAGATTTGGTTGAATTTTATATTCTTTGAACGTATAGTGATGTTACATGATGGATATATGATGGTTATAGTTGATGAATATAGTGTATAACGGTTGTTTGGTTCAGATTGGTTGAAGTGTATATGGGCTGTGCAGATGCACAGAAATTTACCCAGGTTCGACGGCTAGCGACGGCTATCTGGTTCAATTTAGTGACGACTAGCGACGACCAATTGGTTCGGGTTAGCGACGGCTAGCGACGTCATTTAGACGTTGAAAATTTTTTCACATGGCATATTTGCAATCGCGAGCCGTCGCTATTTATGTGACGGAGCCGTCGCTATACTATTGGGCGACGACCAATATAGCGACGACTTTTAGCGTCCGCTAGCGATGGCTCGCGACGGCTAAAAGCCGTCGCTATCTGGTGTCGTTCTTGTAGTATGTATTTATTATCTTTGTAGTAAACCAGAGTAGTGTAAACTATTCTTTGCAACAGTTACTTAGCATTTATTATATATGAAGTAACAAAAACAATCTAAATATGAACAAGAAATACAAGGAACTTATATATATATATATATATATATATATATATATATATATATAACAATAATAATAATAATAATAATAATAATAATGAAGATAAAATATATAGCAATAAAATGTAAGAATTTATGCTTGGTAACGAGTAGTATTTATTATATAAAGTATAAATAAGAAATCTTTTACTATTGACACTGCATATTTATCAATGGAAAAGTAGTAAACACAAATCTTGAGAAATAATTTTGGATCGGATTTGGTAACCTATAAAAGATGTAAGTAATGCTAATTTAAGACCATTACTAATCTTGTGCTTTTATTGTAGCATGGCATCTAATTTGCTTTTGCTAAAAAACACAAGTAATGCTAATTTAGGATCAGGTTTGGTAACCTATGAATACCATTAATGCTAATTTAGGACCATTTACTACCCTTGCCCTTTTATTATGGCAGGTCATATGATTTGCTTCTACTATCCGATTACAAGTATTGTCTTACAAAAACAAGGTACGTATACTGCTTAAATAATTTCCTTTAGAAATATTTTGTAACTTCGTATTTAAGTGTAGAAAAAAGCATATATTATTTTTTTGAATTATTTAGATTCACGTTCATTATGATGGTTACCGCTAAATAATTGTTAACCCAATTACATGTTGCTCAATAAGGCAACGCACAAAGTATTAGATTCACCAGAAATATATTTAGGCAAATGAATAAACAACAATCTTAGAAGGGAATCTCTAATAACTCAAGGAATACACTAGTTGATTATTTTTCTTCCTTTGGGAGGTATGGTTGCTATTATTAATCAGCTGTCTAGCTCTGCTCTATCCTATCTTCCACTCTTAGTTGTATCCACTCTTGTTTTCATTGTACATCTAAGCAGCCTTTGAGTCTATTAATGAGTTAAGCTTCAGACCACGAAGGTTAGACTGAATGAATGTGAGTATAGCTACAACCTCATAAATTGGACCCCATTAGTTGTGCAGTATATCCAAGCATATGCTTCAATCTATATACCATGGATTATCATTAGGCCCGAAAATGACAGTGTTCCAAAGCATAATATTACTATTATGATGCGCTGCATTTATATATGGCAGCAGGCGGATCATGCTGCAGGCTCATGAAATCCATCATTAATCTTTTCTTTGCTGGAGTTCGAAATTTTCTCTGCTTCTCCTTTTTTCTTTCCTTCGGCTCCTTTACTTATTAAAGAAAGACAAGTAGAGGTTGGTAGGCCACTGGCGTTCATTATTTGTATAATTGTTTAGTTTAACTGTAAAAGGTATTGTGCAACTAATTTTCTGACATTTAGTTCATTATCAATTTTCGGTATTAAAAATATGTTGGTGGTACCCTTTAAAATATATCTTTTTCATTGTTGATGTCTTACCATCAATATGGGAAAAATTGTAAATTTTAGGAAAATGATCTTCCCATTTTACTTTAAAACTCATAATATTAAAGAAACATAGAATTGACTAGATTTTGTGGTAATGAACTATAGTATTCTCTTGTATAATTTATTTACATTTCCACTTAAATTTCCTTACTGACACTAATGCTAATTTATGGTAACCCATAAATACAATTACTGATAACTCAGGATTATTTACTCTTTTTGCCCTTTCATTGCAGCATGCCATCTATTTGGCTTCTACCGGATAGATTAAAAACGTTGTTTTGCAAAACAAGGTACATTTATTGCTTAATTAATTTCCCTTGGAAATATTTCTTCCTTTTTAGTTAAATACAAATAGTCAATGTGGCAAAATGATTATGATGAAATAATACAAAGATAAAACGTTCTTGCTTGGAAATACATAAGTGGAGCTTAGTAGGCCACTGGCCTTTGTATTATGCAAATAAGACTATTCGTAAAATCCTTTGTACAAAGGCAAAAGTCTATTTATCACCAAACTGGTTTTTCACACTTAAATTCGATGTGCATTATTGTATGAACGTGTTAAACTATGTCTGATTAAATCAATATTACATCAACTACTGTATCCTATTTGTTCCTTACTATCTTCTTTCTGTTGATTTTTTTTTTCAGAGTTTGAAATTTGTAACTTTAGGTTATAAAATAATCAAGAACAAGAAGTGTTCACAAATTATAAACCACATATCGTTTGACTAGAGATATATTTTGATAAATTGTTTATTATCGGGGATTTTGTTTCCTTCTCACTTTTCAAAATTGAAATCTTTTCCTCTATATGGGATTCACTCTCTTTGTAATCTGATTTTCTAGTTTCAAATTCTAATCCTTCAACAAGTCTTCTTCAATCAATAAGCTAGGTGTCTTGGGATTCACTCTCTATATAATTGTATGTATTTCCTGATTGATTTCAAATATCAGGTTTTGACAGTTCTACCTACATATTTTTCTTCCTTTGAGACCTTTTTACTTGTGAAAATTTAACATGACAATTGCTAACATCTTGATTGGTTATTTGTATTGTAGATGCTAAGGAGAAAATATCAAATGCAAAGCAAGATTAAATCAACTATCTGACCAGTCTATAAGTGTGTTGATGCAAAAATGTATGAAATGTTATGTATGGACAAGGAAAAAGTTGCAAGAATGATATGTATGAAATACTATGTCCGTATATAGGAAAAGATGTTTGCATATGTATGAAATATTGTGCTGTAATTTACATATTTTTTGTTTGTGAAAATATGTGATATTTATAGGCAGAGAAGAATTGGGTAAATAGAAGTTATATGTGAAAAAGCTGAAACGACGATAAATAAATTCTATAATTCCTTATTACATTTAACAGTGTTTTAGAAACATTGTCGTTTCATAAACGCCATAGAAAGTAACCATGGGATATTATTAACCAAACGCTATAATAACTAAATGAACGTTATAGAAATATGTACAAAAAAGCTATACAAATATGCAAACAAATGCTATAGAAGTATCATATCAAATGCTGTAAAATATTCACATAAAACGCTATAGAACGTAACAATGAGACAATATTTTCAATAGCGTATTAGCTTAATAGCACTTGAAAAATGTTATAGTAAATTTATTTTCATAGCAGTTTTTTCCTACTATTTAAAGCTGAAGATCTACAATAGCATGTCGTTCCTTAGCGTTCTTTGAAACGCTATAGTAAGGTATACTGGTGTTTTTCAAATGCTATGATAGCCCATGTTTGTTGTAGTGGCGCCACACTCCAAGCTACCCAAAACGACCTAGAGCAGACCGAGAAATGGGAGAAGCTCTACAAGCAGCTGGCGGACATTAACACAAATAATTACTAAGAGATCCACTCCTTCAAAAACGAGAAAGATGATTTTGAAAGGGCATTGGCCGATCGGGACGCTAAAATTAAACGGTTACAGTAGGAGAAGGAGACAGCGCTCCTGGAAAGTAGGAGAACCGCTAGACTGATGAAGGAGTCGAAGGATGTGCATGAAACGGTCGAGATTGGCTAGAGATATGAAACTAAAAAGACTCATGTGGAAGAGGCTAAATTGAAAGAAGAAGTGACCGCTTACAATGTTATCATTGAAGCACAACCTAAAACAATCACCAATCACGATTTAATTGTTGACGGGCACAACAAAACGATCTCCGACCAAGATGAGATCAACGCCAAGTTGTAGGCTCAGATCACACAAATCAGTGCCGATAAGACTAATGTTGAGATTGAGAAGGTTGCGATGACTGTGGATTATTTGGACCTCCAACATGCTTTTGATCTGAAAATGGAGAAGCTGGATGCGGCAATTCTGAACTTCTACGTCAACTTTCTGTTGCATCAGAGAAGTCTTAGCTATCTTGGCCCAAAGTTCCCATGCACCCTTGCCCTCTTTTAGGTGGAAATCTTATCTCGTTTCGCCGACAGCGGCGATGTTTACTTCGATCAAGAGTTGCGGGCTGCCTATCTCAATAACGAATCCAAGACGGCGCTGGTTGAAGGCCAGGGATCCTGCGAGTCGAACGAGAGAGGGAGGCCACCGACACGACCTTAATGGCCGCCACCGACACGCCTACCAAACCTTCTTCCTCCGGCGGGGGTGAACCATCAAAGCAACTTCACGACCAATCAATGAGCTCAAGACTTGACATTGCTCCTCATGTGGTGGAGCTCTCAAAATAAGGCGAAGGTGGTAAGTTTGAAGTCGCCGTTCATGATCCTCCCTCTGGTGCGGGTAATGTCCACGCTTCTCCCAAATTCGAGAATCTCCATATTACGCCACAGGATCAAGAGGAGTTTAACACTTTCCTTTTTGATCTTATAGGTCCATCCACATTTCTTGTTGATGCACCAACTTGTTCATCTTATCGCCCTGATCTCCGCAGTATATTCATTTGTGCGTTTCAGCGCTCGATACGCGTCAAAATCTGCGAAACGATTAGCCATATCAGTTGCGCATTTGAGTCTTTTGGGCTTTCTATGTCCTTTCGTTTGTCCATCTGTAAAGCCAATAGCCAGTAGCCTTTTGTAATTTCTAGAATTTAATATTCCAAATTGTATTCAATATTATTTTGGTTCGTCCACTTCCTTCCCCTCCATTCTTTCTCTTCCATTTTTGCAGATTTGCATGATTTTATAATATATATATATAGTTCATATCTAAAGCAAATTTATATTTGCTTACCTAATTGGTTCTCTTTCCCGTTGCATCGAAATCCACCCTCGCCATCTCCTTGCTCGCCCTCTTCCCGCTCATCCAGCGGCACGTAGCCCATCTCCATCACTGAAGCACAACACCCATCCTCTCATTCCCTCCGACTATCTCTATGAACCAGCTCCGACTTCCCTTAACTGGCTCAGCTTTGCCATACCCTCTCCATGCGACATCAGCACTTAGACCTGCCTCCCTATCCACCCGCTTCCTTTGCCTCATTCCCCTTTCATCTACCGCCTATCTCCCTTCGCCATTCGCCTCCGCCTTGCTTCCCAAGCCAATCTGCAACAACCTCGCCATTTTTCCCTGACCCTCCACCAGCGAATAGCACCAACCCCACGTCAGCAGCCCTCCCATCCTCTGACCTCCCTCTAGCACAACTCACCACCACCTTGAACACAACGGCACCTTATCCTCCGCTCCGACCCCTTTAAACTCAGCCTAACCGCCCCTGAACTAGACCCTAGCCCTACACCAAGCAGTCGAAACCCGCAGTCACCCATCACAGCCCGCTCTATAGCATCCTCTTCGCCTTTCCGAACCACCATCCCTGCCAAACCTCTACCTGAGCTCGCTGATCATCGAATCTTCCCTGGCCTTGCTTCCCATCAGCACAAACCCACAATCCTCGTGGATTACAGCCTGACCCGCATCCATCCCCTGCTGACCAAACTGAACACAACACTGCTCTTCCACCTTATTCATTGTCGAGCTCAATAGCGTGAGCTTGTAACCAAGTGGGGCATTAGATGATGGGATGTTGGTTTATGGTATCAGATTAGGGTACGTTGTACAATTTGCTGGCCTGCTCGATACAAGTTGGTGAGGGGCTTGTGTAGTTAGACTCCAGGCTACTATGCTCAGTGCCCACATTGAATCGTGTCACAGATCTCCACCAACCCTTGCCTTCTCCTATATTATAAAAAAGAAAGGTATATATATGTTTCATATATATATATATATATATATATATTATTTCCATTTATACCAAGCTACTTTTGATTGGTTTTTCATTGATTCCAACTTATCAGATTTGCTTTGTTCATCGAATTCATGTTCACCTTGCTTTGCTTTGGAAATTGTTGTTTGGATTGGTTAATTGTCGAGTTCATGATTCAAAGTCGTAGCTTGTTGTGTTGTCTATTTCTCTAGCCTCGAAAGGTGAGCGAGCAGTCACGATTAACATTCTTATATTTAGTAAATTGATTTTCACATGAAATGACGATTGAAATATGTTGTTCAATTTGAATTGATTAGTTAAATTGTTAAATATGATATATTAATATTTAAATTTGTTACTCCATGTTATTTGACATATGACACCATGACCTGTTGAATATATATTTTATTTAAATGGTTAATTATGATCATATTTGCCATTAATATGCTATGTTAGTCTATGTTATTATTTTATTGTTCTCGCCCTATAAGTTCCCTGATAGTTTAGGATATCACTATGGGTTGAAATGATACGTTCCCAAACGATATTATAGATTAGGGAAAATCGTTATATGTTGAAATGACAAACCCAAGCGATTTTATCGATTTTTGAATTTTGGGATTGCGGGTTGAAATGTTATATACCGTAAATATTAAATTATTGCAGATTGAAATGATAAATATCTGTATCACTTGACTATAGGATATAAAACTATATACGGACACCGTTGGTCTATTTTTAAATGATTTCCACAATATTGGAAAAAGAAGATATAAGTGTGTTTTGATTTTTAAATATAATACAAAGATTTTATTTTAATTCTAATATGTGTGCAAAATTAGATTTTTAAATTATATGTTTGGAAATTCTAAATTATAAGTTAAGTTGTGAAAATGTAAATTTTAAGATTTTACTTATATTTTTATTATTTTTAAAATATATAAAATAATATTTAAAATAATATTTAAAATAAATTTAATAATATGGTTTAATTTAATATAATTTAATTTAATGCAATTTAATTTAATTATTATATATAACGTGTTTAAAATATTTATTTTAAAATTTATACTAGTATTTTGAAAATAGATTTTGTAATAACTTTAATAAATTAAGGTTGGAAAGATGAATTGGAATTGATTTGAAATTGTATTTGTTTAAGAATTGTATTTAAATAAAAATTGATTTGAAACTTATTAATTTTGAGATTTTAAAGATATGATTTTTATAACTTAATAACTGGATTTTGATTGAAAGTGAGTAAATGAATATTTTCTAATCTAAATAAAACTGAAGCTGAATATTTAATATTGACTTAAAGTTGTAATTTGAGATTTTATTTAAATGTTATTAAAAATGAATAAGTGAATATTTTCAAATTTAAATAAATTTAAAGTTGAATTTTGAAATATAAATGAATCTTATTAGATTGAGTTATTGTAAATTTGTTTGAATATTTAAAACTTTAAAATCTATTGAATTGGAAGTGGTTTAAATTTCTAGTCCAAACCTGGATTTAAAATCAAAATAAATTAAAATGGTTTTAATGAGAATTTGAATAGAACCTTCAACCCTTTTAATTGAAATCGTTGAATTGAGATTGATTTAAATTGAATTTTGGAACTAAAGTTGATTTGAATTGATTTGTGAAATTGGAAGAAACAATTCTAATTTGAAACTATTTATGATATATTTATTTATTTTAATATACAAACTATTTTGAATATATAAACTATTTTAATTTATAACCTATTTGAACTGTTTGAAATGAAAAATGACCATGGTGTGAAATATGCGTCTGGTTGTTAAAGAGACTGGGATCAGTTATTGTCATACTCTCTACCAATACCGAAAACCACTTTAACAACTATGTACGTGGCGGAGAATCCAGAACAAAGTAGGATAGTTTGGCGAACGTCTGTATGAGGTATGAACGCAGCCCTGACCCCCTCGGGCCAGCTTGATATGACTAAAACTGGAGCTACAACAGACCAAGTGAGGTTCCACCTCCGATCGAGCATGTTTCTTTTAAACCATATCTATTACTTTGTGATTTGATTAGGTGCACCTTTGATTATGGGAGTATGTCTCGAGATGAGCGGAAGTAGCTGCTATGTGTTACCACCAGTCCAGATCCGTAAAATGATAGTATCATACCCTGGGCATTTCCTCGCGTGCCTTATCATATGCCTTATCACGCCCAATACGAGTTTGGTTTGTGTCATACCTATGGAGTGCTCCCTGATAGCCCACCGGTTTGGTGGAGTTTATAGTATGGTATAGACTATGCCATTTATATAAAAACGTGTGAAGGGGAATATAAGTAACGCCTTAACACTATTTTAATATTTTACTTTACTATAACATTATCTATGCAGCATATTATACTATGTATGTGGATAGTTTCATGGATCCTTAAAGGATGGGAATCCCAAACATCCTTTTAAGTTATATTGCATTTCATTTGGACATTTCACCTAAGTTGATTTACTTGCATAAGAATGTTAATCCTCCCAAGCGAGAATTTGAATTCCGCTAGATGATTAGCCTTGTATCAATGATATGTTCGATCAACTCTACAGAGCTAATGTATTCTCTCAACTTGATTTTGCTACCGGTTTTCACTAGCTTCGTGTAGCCGTGGAGAATATTCCCAAGACAACTTTCTGAATGAAGAATGGTTTCTATGAATGGTTAGTCATGCCCTTTGGATTAACCAATGCTCCTTCCTTCTTCGTCGATCTCATGAATCGTGTTTTCCACGATATTCTCAACAAGTTTGTCCTGGTATCCATTGATGATATTCTCATCTTTTCTAAGTCAGAGAAAGAGCATGAGTCACATTTGGGCTATATGCTGGAAACTCTTAGGAGTCATCGGTTGAAAGCGAGAATTTTTAAATGCCATTTCAGGAGGGATGAAGTCTGATTTTTCGAGCACATTGTTTCTGAAAATGTAGTTTCGGTTGACCCGGTTAAGGTCGTCGCGATTAATGTAAGTCTATCCATCTTTCCTCTTTTGTAAATTAATTATCTTATCTTCCTTTCAAGCCTATCTTCTTAGTTAGAACTATCTTTGATTAAGGTCCCTCTAGAGTTGAATCTTTATCCTTGTTCTAAAATCCATTCTTGAATCATCCTATAAGGGAGCATATTTGTAATTGATATAAAAATGTTTTATATTGTGTTATTTGAGTTGTTAAGTTTGAATTTTGGGTTTCGTTCGATTCAACTAGCCAATGCTATCGATAGGAATTCCAAAATACTTAAACAGAGCAAACTGACACAATATTGTTTTTGAATTGGTAAATGAAATAATTTCATATATGATTATATTTTATATATGATTTTCTGAAATTAGATAGTTAATTGAATTGGTTGTTAGAAATGATAGTACTAGATTATCATTTATTGTTTTGTTCACATTCCTAAACTATTAACTATTATTGTATGTTATATGGAAATGAATTTTTTAAAACATGGTCTATAAATCTGTTTTGCAAATGAAATGAATTTAAATTAAGGATTTGGGAATTAAATTTTTGGTGCTTTTCAAAATTTGGTTTTTAAAATTTTGAGAAAATATATTATTTATTGAAGGTAGTTTCGAATGGAAATTGTTTACAAAGAATTTTAAAAGAAGTAAGTCAGCACTCTCCCCTTATGTCTCTGGAAAATAATTTCGATAACCACTACAGCATCATCGACATTCATTTTCGAGTCTTAAAGTGGGGAGACCACTTAGTAGCTTTACTACACTTTTGTTTTGGAAAATGTATTTGATTTGAATTTCTTGAGTATGATTTGATGTACAAAATATATGTGTATATATTTATTTCAAAATGGTTTGAAGTGAAACCAAAATTTTAACCCTTAAGTTTTATGTTAAATGATGGATTTCAATAATTGAAATGAAGCAGAAAAAGGAATAATTGGAGTGTCTAAAATGAGAAATGGAATTGAAACAACTTGAAACATTTGAACTAGGATAAAATTTATTTGTTAATACTCAGTTGCATTCTAAAACATATAGCTTACCTGAAATATTCAAAAGGTTAAAATGTTAATGTGAGTATGTAAATGAAGGTTATATAAGAGAAAACATAAGTAATAAATATGTTCAAACTAAATTTGCTTAATTTAAATGTTGTAAATAAATGGTAAATTTATATGGTTTTGAATTAACTTTTGTGCCTAGTACTATGTATTTCGAATCTATCTTTCCTTTCTACTGCTTCTATTCTCTTATCTCGTTCCTTTTCGGGGACGAAAAGTTTTGAACTGGAAGAGTGTAACGACCCGTAAAATTTTAACGATTTAAATAACATAATTAACTAATATCTTTCGTGAAAATAAACAAATAAAAAAAATTCAATGAAAATTTGACATTTGGAGTACATCTATTTAAACGTAGCAAATGTCAGATTTTCATTGGAAAATATGAAAGTTTGTTTAGTTGTGGAATTTTCAATTTAAAATTTAAAATCAGTTAAATTGATGAAAATAAAATATTTTTGAAATCTAAATATTTTTTATATAATAAAATGTAAATCATTTTCTGAGTGAGACATTATAATTTATTTCGCTAAATTTGGACTGCTCTAGCTCCGTTTATCTTATTTTCAACGTTTTAGCAGCAGTTTTGGCAGCGAAATTGGAGTTTTGATAGGTGGGTCGTGTTACTCATATTGTGTACCATCTTTTTCATCTCATTGCGCTGATCTCCATGGTATATTAATTTGTGCATTTTGAGGCCCGATATGCGGCGAAATCGATTGGGCGCATCGGTTCTGCATTTGAGTCTTTCGGCTTTCTGTGTCCTTTCTTTGTCCATCTGGTAAAGCCAATACCATTTTATAACTCCTAGAATTTAATACTGACTTTCAATATTCCCAATTATATTCAATATTATTCTGGTTCATCCACTTCCTTCCCTTCCATTCCTTCTCTTCCATTTTCATAAATTTGCATGCTTTTATAAAAAATATATATAGTTCATATCTAAAGCAAAGTTTACATTTTCTTACCTGCTTGGTTATCTTTCCCGTTGCATTGAAATCCACCCATGCCATCTCTTTACTTGCCCTCTCCCCTGCTTATCCATCAGCACGTAACCCATCTCCATCACCGAAGCACAACACCCATCCTCCCATTCCCTCCGACCATCTCCATGAACCAGCTCCGACACCCCATAACCCGCTCAGCTTTTCCACACCCTCTACATGCGACGTCAACACTTAGACCCGCCTCCCTATCCACCCGCTTCCTTCGCCTCATTTCCCTTCCATCTGCCGCTTATCTTCTATTGCCATCCACCTCCGCCTTGCTTCCCAAGCCAATCCACAACAGCCTTGCCATTTTTCCCTGACCCTCTGCCAGCGAACAGCACCAACCCCACGTCAACAGTCCTCCCATCCTCTGACCTCCCTCTAGCACAGCCCACCACCACCTTGAACGCAATAGAACCCTATCCTCCGCTCCGACCCTTCTAAACTTAGCCTAACCACCTCTAAACTCGACCCTTGCCCTCCACCAAGCATCCAAAACCCACAGTCACCCATCACAGCCCACTCTAAAGCTGCCTCTCCACATTTTTGAACCACCACCCCCGCCAAACCTCCACCTGAGCTTGCTGATCATTAAAGCTTCCCCGGCCTTGCTTCCCATTACAGCTTAAACCCACATAATCCTCCAACTCGAGCATAGCCTGACCCACATGTGAGAAATGCGGATTACGGATCTTAAGGCTGCAATAATACTAGAGGGAGGGGGTGAATAGTGTTTTATGGATTTTCTAAATCTTTTTGAAACTTATGTAATTTAATCACCAACAAATGTAATTTATAGACATAGATATAATCACAGAATCAGACACAGATGCAAATACTAAATAAAAGCAGTAAAGGAAAGAACACACCAGGATTTTATACTGGTTCGGAGTTACCCTACATCCAGTTCCGTACAATCGTACAGATTTCTTATCAAAATAATTTCCTAGATTACACCCTCGGTTTCAAGTCTACGAGTTACACTCTCCTGTATTCGATTTCAGGTCAACTTACTTGATTTAATCAAGCTACAAGATCACTTAATTGATTTCCGGGGCCACAATCATACCCAATTGATTTCAAGTCCCAACCGCACCTTTTACTCAACAGTTTAATTTACAAAAGATCCTATAACTTTGAATAGCACTTAGATCTTATGGAGAGAGTGGCAGAGAATCAAACAAGAGATAATCAAATTTGATTCACTTGGTATTTCGACAGAATGTAGTTTAGGATTCTTTAGAATAAATATGGAAGATGAAGAGGAGAAAAAATAAATGGAATCTGATAATAAATTCGTTCAGAACTACTGGTATTTATAGTAGAGCAATAACCATATCTATTCATGATAGGATATGACGAATAGACACTTCTTTTGAAAATTTGAATTTTGAATTTAATGGGCACTATGTCAACATGGGGGCTGAGGGATGTCGACATACTCTTGGCAAATTTTGATGTTTTGATTTTCTAGTTAAAATTGGTTTCTATAATTTGTCAAAACAATTTCTAAACTTTGTAAATATATTTGAATATGGTTTAAACATATAAAAGAGTTTAGAAAGTAATTTTTAATATATAATCTTAGCCTATAAGGTGATTTAAATTCTGGGTAAATATTTTAAAGCTAAATATTTAAAACAAGACGGTTTAAAAAAACAAGGACAATTTTGAAATCAAAATATTAAAAATGATAAAAATAGTTTTGAGGCTAAAATATTTAAAACCAAGGGAGATGTCTTTTTGAAAAGAATGTTTTGAAAACATTTTTTAAAAACAAGAGATATATTTTTAAAAAGCATTTTTATAAAATTAGTGGATATCAAAATAGGACCACTATGTCTTCCACTGGATATTGTCGTGGGTTCCATCCCACCAGGGTTCCATCCCTTTAACAGGCTCGAAGTGGATTCCATTCCATGAATAAATTTCGAATAAAGATGTAAGTGCTTTCAAGAAGTTTTAACATAATTCTAGACTCAATACTTATCTTATACTCTTGAAATCTTGATATCTTGATACTCATGAGTCTTCACTCTTGATATCTTCAGTCTTGAATCTTTATACTGTACAGTCTTCATTCTTGGTACCTGCATGTTTATAGCCTACGTATACACATATACTATATATCTAAACTATAATGTTAGTATTTATATTTTATAACAAGTCCTAAGGTTGTTGTCATCAAAATCATCATCTCAAGGACTAACAATCTCCCCCTTTTTGTTAATGACAACTTATGTTTATAAAATATACTTCACCTTCACAATAACTCCCCCTAAAACTAATAACTCTCCCTTAATCTTAGCCTAACTGCTCTAACTACTCTATTTTATATTTCTCCCCCTTTGTTATCAACAAAACTTATCCTAAACTAATATAACTCCCCCTTAATCTAATACTATCCAAACCAAATACTAATAAGGAAATATAATAAGTGAAATAAATATTTAATTATATACGATGTTTTATTTACATGTATATATGGAACATAAACACATAAATATATTTAAGTACATAAATTATAGAATAATACTACTAACGAGAGTTTTTGACAATTGTAGATTTGTGAATCGAACAATTTGGATAATGAAAACAAAAGTTTCCACGTTGTTTAACAAAATTCCCATCTTTATCAAAACAGACTTCGCCTACACAGGTCACGTTGTTGTCTTCTTCCACAGGTTCCTCTTCTTCTTCTTCCCCTTCGTTGTGCTCTAACGGGTTATGCACTTGAATGTTAGGAGAATCTTCTTCAATCACAATAGGATTTGCATAATTATCCAATAGGAATTTTTGCACATTCCGAAGAATTTTGCCTTGCTTTTCTTGTTCTTTTGCCATCCTCATTACATAACTTGAAGTTTAGTCGACATTTGTGTGGCATCCTTCATAAACTCTTCAATCGTTATCACATGTGCCAGTGTAGTGCACTGGAATGAACCAGAATGAGGAGAAGGGAAAGAAATGGTGTCATTTTAGTTTGATTTTGTGGAGGTGTCTGATAACCCGAATTTTTGAATAATTGATAGTTGGATAATTACCTGGTTTATAGATTGAATTCTTATAATAAAAGATATCTAAATATAAATAATAGAAACTGAATTTTAATATCTGGATAAATATTTATTTGATAATCCTCTGTTATAATTATTGAAATTGGATAATATTTGTTTAATGATCTTCTTTTATAATTATTCAGTTTGGCAAAATTTTATCTTTTACAAATAAATATGTTCTCTATTATATATATATGTATATTGTAAATTGTTAGCTATGGTTTAAATTCAAAATTTATTTACAAGGTTACTAAAAATAAATTTTTATATTTTCACTACAATTAAGGTAGTACATGTATATATTTACTTGCTAAAGTATTAAAGCTCAAAGTTTAAAATAAAATTCAGTTTAGGTTCATACTTTCTTTAAATATATACATATATAGGTATGAAGGTAAATAGCAAGTATAACCCATGATAAAAAATAAATATATGAATATAAAGACATACATTAATAAAAAAACAAACAAACACATTAGATATAAATAAGGGCTATAGACATTTGTAAGTTTGTGATTCATGAAATCAACATTTGTTGCTTTTATAAAATATGTAAAGACAAGTGTCGTTGTTTTATTTTAGTTGAAATATATAGATTAATTTAGGATGTATATTCATTTTTCTAAAAAAAATCAATCAAACTAACAATAAAATCAAATCTGTTCAACCTGTACCTGAAGCAAGATAAGCAAGCTTCAGATCCTAATCCAACAAATTGAACTTGAAGCAAGGATCATCTCAACAAGATCAAATTCAAATACATATCATCAAAAAATTTCCAGTTCAAAAGCAATTCCCCCGTTCAAACAGAATCTAAGGTGAGTAAACAAAAGTTTGAAAACTAGAAATTTTGAATTGTTTAATGTATGATATAATCTGAGAAATAATATTGGTTTGCATGGATGTTTCAGCTTAAATAAATTTGAATTAATATGTATATATTGTGAGTATGTGTGCATCTGTAGGAATTCTAGTCTTTGTTCGTTTACAGGTCTTTGAATTTCTGTTAAATTTCATATTTACTCATACAGGCAAAAGTAGGCTTGGATCTTTGAACAAAAATGACTATAACAACCTAAATTTAATTTTAAAAATATTTCCAAGCAGAAATATATAGTAAATATTCTGGAAAATAAAGAATGACAGTAGAAATCATTTTTAAGTCAAAGATCGATGTTAACGATTAATGTTTGGATTACATAGATTAATTCATAGTTGAAAGTCATGAATTTTGATATTATAATCTGGATTTTTAGATTTGTTTATGTTGGGAAATTTTGAGATGATCGGTTGCGGCGTTTTGGTCAAATGTCGTCGATTGGTGATGAGGGCTGCGATGTGATCAGTGCTGGAGGAAGAGTGGCAGTCGATGGTCATAGGAAAAATAGTGAGGTGATTTATCTTTGACCACGGTGGTCAGACAGGGGCTATCTAGGGTTTAGTGACCGGTTATTATCGAGGTTGGTATCGAGCTTCGTTCAACATTTATGGCGCGTCGGAGTGGATCGTGAAGGCCGGGGTCGTCGCGTGGATGGGTGAGGCAGCTCTGGTCGGTATTTCAGGGTTGTTGGTGGTCTGTGGCGGCGTATCGAGGCAAAATTTGATGATCGAGTTGGCTCCAGTTTAAGCTGGATTGATCGACTTTGATTTTGGGTAAGTTTTGGTGATTTGGTGGTCGTAATCGTGTGAGGGGGTCTAGATTGACTCGCCTGCAGAGTTTCCGATGGTCGAAAATGGTCTGGCCGATCGTACACGTGCACAGTAAGGCCCAGTGTCAGAGATTTTGGGAAGAAGATGGTACGCGGTGGTGAACTCGAGTAGCTTACGTAAGTGTCTCGAGGAAGTTGATAGGCGCGAATGCTCGTGTGTAGCTCGGGATATTTGTTTGTTTTGCACGTGTTTGTCTCGGGCGTATTTTTATGGGTTGTTTGGTTAAAGTTTGAACAAGAATTTTTCAGGTTTATTGTTAACCAACTTTTAAAAAAAATTAATATAAATATTGAACCAGGTTTTAAATTAGAAAGGGAGGCAGGAGCAAGAATAAAAATAAATAAGAAAATAAAATGAAGGAAAAGTTGTATAAGTTTTCAAGGATAATTAATAAATACAAATATCTTTTAAGTTCAAATAAGCTTTTAAAATCTAGTGTGTAAAGCCAATTGTGTTTTGGATATAAGTTGTCTTGATTCGAATGACTAATTATTAGAATTCTAATACAACCTATAAATTTTTTAATGGAATTAATAGTGTTTGAATTTAATATGTGTTTAAGGTAAATATATATGAATTGGCATGATAAAGATAATAAATTCCAAAGTTTATTAAATTCTGACGATGATTAAGGAAGTAATAAGATAAATAAATTATCTTAAAATTAATTCAGGGTGGGTGATTAGGATTTATTAATTTGTTAATTAAATTGATTGATTAATTAAGGGTAGGAATTTTAAGTTAATTAATTTAAGAAAAATTAAATTTTGAATATGATTAATTAGGGATAATTGATTAAAGATTATTTGTTAGATGTAGTCAATTAAAAGAATAATTAATTAAGGAAAGTGATTAGAGGATCATTAATTTATTAATTTATTAAGGTGATCATTAAAGGTAAATTAATGTGAATGGTTAAAGCTAATTAATCTATGGGATAATTAAAGATTAGTTACTTAGTGAAATAAAAGGGTAATTAATCAGGGATGATTTATTTAAGATGGATGATTAAGAATGATTTATTAATTGGGTTATGATTAATTAATGATAAGTAAGCAGGATTAAGGTAATCCAAGTGATTAAAGTTGGTAATTAATTTAATGAGGATAAATTAATTAATTTTGGAAGTGATCAATCTTGCTTATGAATGATTGCATGATGATAAATGCCTTGAATTTGTTGATATCTCTGATATGAATTGTTTTGTGATATGATATGTTTGAGTCGATAGTGATAATGTGGTTATCTATCAATGTTGAATTACTGGGTAAAAAGTGACATCCTGTATTTAAAGTTGAATTGAGTTTAATGGAATAACTTAGGTTAAGATGACATGAGGTTCGAAGAGACCGGAGTCGGGTATTAGTAGATACCCGAAACCACTTCGATTCTTTATAGATTGAGATGTGAAACCAATAGGATGGAATGGAATGATTTATGTAAATTGGACCATTTAATCTAAGTTTTGGTACTCAGAAATTGATATGGGAAATAAGTAATGTCCTTAACAAATTGTGAATCAGTAAATTAATAAAAGTTACCCCGAGTTTTATATAAGCTTTATGCTTTTGTATTCCATGTTAGATGGGTTTACTCACACTGTTTTCCAGCCTGACCTGGGTGTTACTTTGATGTAATGCTTTGGTCAGACTAAGTATTACAGCTTTTGAGGTAAGGACGTTCTGGAGCTGAGGAGGCGAGCTGGATGGCAGGGACGTATGGAGGGTATTCTGCTGTGATATTTTATTGTTTATTTGGGACTAGTAATCTTAACTGTCCAGTGTTTGTGCATATGTTGTAACTCTGATATATTGATGTAAATTAATTGATATAATTTTCCTTTGTATAACTGCTATTTTATTTGATATTATATTTTGATCTGCTGCGAATGTGAGAATCTGTGTTTTGGTGTTTCTGTTTCTTCTTCTTCTTCTATATCTTTTCTTCTTTTCCCTAACTATATAGGATTTCGGGATCGAAAATCCGGGTCATTACATTTGGTATCAGAGCATAAGGTTAAGCGAGAACCTTGGCTCTGGTGGGATTACTCATTGAGGATAGGGTAAGTGGAACCCTAGAATGAGTTAAGTGTGTGTGTGTATATATATATATGAGAGCGTACTGGTTATTTTCTTATATAAAGATTTTAAATGGTTTTAAAAATACATGATTTTTATATAAGATTGTATTTTGATGTATAAAGCAATATTTCTTTCTAAATAAATATTAAGATAATTGGTTGTTAAATCATTTGAATTAAATATAAGTGGTAATAGTAATACGACCAAATTTGAACTGAATAAAGATAAGTTTGAAATGGATTGAAACTGGAATTAAAATCTTGAATTTGGAAAAGAGTTTCAGAATAAGATAATAATGAACTGGTTTCCAGACATGATAATCTTGGTTATTATCATAAATGATTGTTGTGTTTAATAATAAAATGTGCATTAATGAGTAAGCAAATGAAATGTTTTAGGGAAATAAAACATTTAGGTAAGTATGACTTATAAATTGGAATTGAAGATGATCTAAATTGTGAAGTTTTAAATCTGGATCCAGAATTTGAAAATTGTTTTAAAGTGATAAAGAAACAATAAATAATGTTATTTAATGTATTTGAATGAAGGGTCCTATTTCAAACAAGAGTTGTTTGAAAATTTAAAGGAATTTGTTTTGAATTAAAAACCGAAGGTGGTTTAAAATTAAAGTAACTTGGTGTGTAAAGGAAATAAATATGTATATTTGGAATAAGCTAAGGTTGAGTTTTGAATTTCCCTTGGAATGTGATGTGAAAACCCAAAGTGATATAAGTCTTTGAACTTATAAGTAAGAAAGAATATTGATAGAAATTTGAAATTTGAAGTGGGAAGATTATTAATGAGAAGTTTAAAATTTGAAGTGGAAGTTCAAATTGAATTATGTTGACTGGAGTAAATTGAATTTAACTTAGGAAAAGTTAAATAAGTTAATAAGCAACCTGAATTGGAAATTTCAAGATGAAATTGAGATTTATTTTGGGAAGTTAAATGGTTGATTTAAATTGAGAATTTGTGTGATCTCAAAATGGGTTTTAGATCTGGAAATTGGAAATGGGTGGATGTTTTAAAGATAAATTGGATGATATCATCCTATTGTTATTAATAATCTTTAAACTATAAATTGGATTTGTTTAAATAAATGAAAAAAAGGATTGTGGTAATATATCCATTATAGAGATAAATAAAAATTAAACTTTAATTTGAAATTATTTAAGGTAATTTTGATTTTTGAAGATAAAGTTGAACTTGTAAAAATGAAATCACTTTGAACTTAAGATTTAAATGTGAAGAATTTAATTTGTAGATTAAATTTGTTTAAGAATCAGTTTCAAAATTGGAAGATAAATTTTGGTAATAAATTGAAATTTAGAAATAAAATTGTTTTGAACTCTTATTTGAACTTTAAAAATAAGTTAAGTAAAGGCAATCTAAAATAGAATTTTGAAATTTGGACTCAGGATTAAATTGTTTGAAGACTTTAAATAAAGGTTAATTTGGTTTAAGAGGTTAAACCAACATTTGAAATTTAACTCGAATTTATATAATTCGAGATGATTTAAAGTGAAATTGAATCTGAAATTAGTTCAAATTGAAACTGATTTAAATAATTTGGATTTGTGAATTAAGTTGAATAGGTTTAAAATTCAAATGGAATTTGGTTTGAAATTGGAAAGAAATTGAGATTAATTCAACTTGAATTGGGGTTAAATCAATTTCAATGGAAATTGAAGTTATTTAAATTGAATTGAAATAGAGTCAATTCAAGAGGTAGTGGAAATTTAAATGGAATTGATGTGAATTGAAGATTTGGAAGTTAAACAGTTTGGCTCTGGACTATTTTCAAAATAAATTGTTTTAATATAAATCTATTTTTCCAAGCTATTACTATACAACCTTTCTTTTCAAAATCAAACTATCTTATAGTTATTTTATAACTACTTCTGGAACTATTTAACTATTTTACAACTGTTTTTTAAATTAATCACTATTTTTCAGCTACTTTATAACTAATTTCTATTTTACAACTATTTAAAATTATTTAAAATTTCTGTAACTATTTGACTATTTTCCAACTATTTTACAATTACTTAACTATTTTGCAGTTATTTTACAAACTAATAATTATTTTTTTCAACTACCTATCTATTTTAAACTTTTCAAATTATTTTCTAAACATAATCTAGTCAGAGTTCAAATTGTTTATGATTAAATATCCATTTGAGATAAGAATTGAAGTGATAATCCAAATGAGGATTTAAGAATTGTGAGTAAGTGAATGAAAATTAAAGTGAATGTGAATAGGAAAGGAGATTGATTTGGCTAATAATCAATAAAGATAAATACGTAGGATGTACGTATATTATTCTATTCGCATTATGATTTGATCCGGATTCGAGCATAGAATTTCGAGATAGTATATCGATCCGAGTTAGGATTTTTCACTCGATTTTCGACGGCGAACCTGGATATGGATTGTTGATTGGTTCTGGATATTCTCTATCGTAGTTATGGCTATGTAAGGAGAATGACGGTCTCTGATCAAGAAACCAGATCTGAGTCTGCACTAGGAAGTCGGGTGGACGATACTTGTTCGGAAGAGAAATTGTGTGATCGAGTGAGTGATCAGATTGATATTGCGTCCGGATGATATAGTATATCATAAGGGTTTGAATGAAAGTGATATTGAAAATTTATGGATAAGAACTGTAAAATGGTTTTTGGAAATGAAAAGTATATTTTGTGAAATATATGATGAAATAAAAATGGAAATTGGACATTTCTATGGTAGAAATTTTACTCTATGGAAGTGAGTAATATGGTAAGTGACTTCATAGAGTAATCAAGTTTGAATATTTGGCATAAAAACAAAGTTGTATATATAATTGATAAACTCCCCCTGTTGAGTCTATAGCCAGAAGAAAAGGATTTTTGAAAAGTATTTGAGGTATAAAAAGGGAATTTACACAAGTTTGAAGTGATCCAAAGAGTTTTAAAGTTATATATCTATGTATATATATAGGATCTTATGAGGATGATTTTGGGAAAAGGTTTTTGGAACCTTTGGAATTGAAAAGGCTTTTGATTTTTGGAGAAAAATCAATTTTCGAATTTGGAAAGCCTAGTTTGAGAATTATCGATTTTTGGAATAATCGATTTTGTGAAAAGGAGATTATATGGGATTCATACTAGTTATATGATTTGGAAAATACTATAAGTATAGTATAAAGTGTTCTGAAAATGGCTCTGGGGAAAAAGGCGCTCCCTTGAATGATCTTCTCAGGAGTACCATAGGTTGGTATTACCTTGAGCCTCAAAGTAGGGGAGGTTCTAAAGTTGATCCTGTGAGGAGTCCGGACAAACTAGTTCATGAGGATTATTGGGTAGCGAAAGTCGAGGGCGCTGATGCCTACAGAGGCATTAGAGTTATGCTGTGATGACGGTGTAACTCGATGTCGCTGCGATCTACTGTAGACCATAGCGGAAATCATGTGGAGGTGAGTGTCAACGGTCTATGTTTGAGTTTGCCGGGAAGGCAACGTAACATCGGCAGACTGCGATCTATGGTCGAGTGAAGCGGAGAAGTTTCATTTATTTGGCAGCGAAATTCAAGGGCGCTGATGCCTACAGTTATATGGGTTATAGCAACATAACCCCAGATGTAGATGCGATCTGTAGCGGGTCCCATGGCGTAATCGAGGGGCGCGGAGGCCTACAACTATCTATGGATTTTGCCGGGATGGCAACGTAACCATCGGGTTAACTGCGGCCATGGATGGGGGTGATGATTTCTGTAGCATTCTCACCAAAGATATTTCCTCTATTTTCAAAAATGTTTTCTATATTTTCAATAAAAATTATTTTCCACGTATTTTCACTTGGTGTTGAAAATGGCTTTACCAAGTACTTATAGATCTTCAGTCCTACGCCTGATCAACGTATGACCGAATTTCTATGAGAACGAGGATGGACTTGTTGAAACATCGAGTTAAAAATAGTATTTTTATAAAACTATTATAGCAATATTATATAGATTTTAAAGTGTTTTAGAAAAGTGATCAAAGAATAAATTCCTGATAATAAGCATTTTAATAATTTTGGCATCGTTCCTTTTCGAGGACGAAAAGATTCTAAGGGGGAGGAATGTGATAACCCGAATTTTTGAATAATTGATAGTTGGATAATTATCCGGTTTATAGATTGAATTCTGATAATAAAACATATCTTAGTATAAATAATAGAAACTGAATTTTAATATCTGGATAAATATTTATTTGATAATCCTCTGTTATAATTATTGAAATTGGATAATATTTGTTTAATGATCTTCTTTTATAATTATTCAATTTGGCAAAATTTTATCTTTTACAAATAAATATGTTCTCTATTTTATACATACATACATATATATATATATATATGTATGTATGTATATTGTAAATTGTTAGCTATGATTTAAATTCAATATTTATTTACAAGGTTATTAAAAATAAATTTTTATATTTTCACTACAATAAAGGTAATACATGTATATATTTACTTGCTAAAGTATTAAAGCTCAAAGTTTAAAATAAAATTCAATTTAGTTTCTTTAAATATATACATATATAGGTATGACGGTAAATAGAAAGTATAATCCATGAGAAAAAAATAAATATATGAATATAAAGACATACATTAATGAAAAAAAATAAACATATTAGATATAAATAAGGGATCTAGACATATGTAATTTTTGTGATTCATGAAATCAACATTTGT
This sequence comes from Allium cepa, assembly GCA_030765085.1. NCBI lineage: Eukaryota > Viridiplantae > Streptophyta > Magnoliopsida > Asparagales > Amaryllidaceae > Allium > Allium cepa. The sequence goes on from CM060932.1 coordinate 382,707,669, forward strand.
AGCTTTAATAAAATATGTAAAGAAAAGTGTCATTGTTTTATTTTAGTTGAAATATATAGATTAATTTAGGATGTATATTCATTTTTCTAAAAAAAATCAATCAAACTAACAATAAAATCAAAATCTGTTCAACTTATACCTGAAGCAAGATAAGCAAGCTTCAGATCGTAATCCAACAACTAAAACTTGAAGCAAGGATCATCTCAACAAGATCAAATTCAAATACAGATCATCAAAACAAATTCCAGTTCAAAAGCAATTCCCCTGTTCAAACAGAATCTAAGGTGAGTAAACAAAAGTTTCAAAATTAGAAATCTTGAATTGTTTAATGTATGATATAATCTGAGAAATAATATTGGTTTGCATGGATGTTTCAGCTTAAATAAATTTGAATTAATATGTATATATTGTGAGTATATATGAATGTATAGGAATTCTAGTCTCTATTGGTTTACAGGACTCTGAATTTCTGTTAAATTTCATATTTACTCATACAGGGAAAAGTAGGATTGGATCTTTGAATAAAAATAACTATAACAACCTAAATTTATTTTTAAAAATATTTCCAAGCAGAATTATATAGTAAATATTCTGGAAAATAAAGAATGACAGTAGAAATCATTTTTAAGTCAAAGATCGATGTTAACGAATTCATGTTTGGATTACATTGATTAATTCATAGTTGAAAGTCATGAATTTTGATATTATAATCTGGATTTTTAGATTTTTTTATATTGGGAAATTTTGAGATGATCGGTTTCGGCGTTTTGGTCAAATATCGTCGATTGGTGATGAGGGCTGCGATGTGATTGGTGCTGGAGGTAGAGTGGCAGTCGATGGTCATAGGAAAAATAGTGAGGTGATTTATCTTTGGCCACGGTGGTCAGATAGAGGCTATCTAGGGTTTAGTGACCGGTTATTTTCAAGGTTGGTATCGAGCTTCGTTCGACATCTATGGCGCATCGGAGTGGATCGCAAAGTCCAGGATCGTCGTGTGGATGGGTGAGGCAGCTCTGTTCTGTGTTCTAGGGTTGTTGGTGGTCATTGGCAGCGTATCGAGGCGAAATTTGATGATCGAGTTGGTTCCAATTTAAGCTGGATTGATCGATTTTGATTTTGGGTAAGTTTTGGTGATCTGTGGTCATAATCATGTGAGGGGGTCTAGACTGGCTCGCCGATGGAGTTGCCGATGGTCGGAAAGGCCTGGCCGATCGTACACGTGCACGTTTAAGGCCTAGTGTCAGATATTTTGGGAAGAAGATGGTACGCGGGGTGAACTCGAGTAGCTTACGTGAGCGTCTCGGGGTAGTTGATAGGTGCGTATGTTCATCTGTAGCTCGTGATATTTGTTTGTTTTGCATGCATTTGTCTCGGGCGTATTCTTGTGGATTGTCTGGTTAAAGTTTGAATAGGAATTTTTCAGGCTTATTGTTAACTAGCTTTTTAAAAAAAAAATTAATATAAATATTGAACCAGGTTTTAAACTAGAAAGGGAGGCAGAAGCAAGAATAAAAATAAATAAGAAAATAAAATGAAGGAGAAGTTGTATAAGTTTTCAAGGATAATTAATAAACAAAAATATCTATTAAGTTCGAATAAGCTTTTAAAATCTAGTGTGTAAAGCCAATTGTATTTTGGATATAAGTTGTCTTGATTCGAATGATTAATTATTAGAATTCTAATAAATTAACCTCTAAATTTTCTAATGGAATTAATAATGTTTGAATTTAATATGTGTTTAAGGTAAATATATATGAATTGGCATAATAATGATAATAAATTCCAAAGTTTATTAAATTCTGATGATGATTAAGGAAGTAATTAAGATAAATAAATTATCTTAAAATTAATTCAGGATGGGTGATTAGGGTTTATTAACTAGTTAATTAAATTGATTGATTAATTAAGGTTAGGAAATTTAAATTAATTAATTTAAGAAAAATTAAATTTTGAATATGATTAATTAGGGATAATTGATTAAATATTATTTGTTAGATGTAGTCAACTAAAAGAATAATTAATTAAGGAAAGTGATTATAGGATCATTAATTGATTAATTAATTAAGGTGATTAATTAAAGGTAAATTAATGTGAATGGTTAAGGCTAATTAATCTATGGGATAATTAAAGATTTATTACTTAATGAAATAAAAGGGTAATTAATCAAGTATGATTTATTTAAGATGGATGATTAAGAATGATTTATTAATTGTGTTATGATTAATTAATGATAAGTAAGCAGGATTAAGGTAATCCAAGTGATTAAAGTTGGTAATTAATTTAATGAGGATAAATTAACTAATTTTGGAAGTGATCAATCTTGCTTATGAATAATTGAATGATGATAAGTGCCTTGAATTTATTGATATCTCTGATATGAATTGTTTTGTTATATGATATGCTTGGGTGGATAGTGATAATGTGGTTATCTATCAATGATGAATTGCTGGGTAAAAAGTGACATCCTGTATTTGAAGTTGAATTGAGTTTAATGGAATAACTTAGGTTAAGATGACATGAGGTTCGAAGAGACAGGAGTCGGGTATTAGTAGATACCCGAAACCACTTCGATTCTTTATAGATTGAGATGTGAAACCAATAGGATGGAATGGAATGATTTAAGTAAATTGGACAATTTAATCTAAGTTTTGGTACTTAGAAATTGATATGGGAAATAAGTGATGTCCTTAACAAATTGTGAATCGGTAAATTAATAAAAGTTACCCTGGGTTTATATAAGCTTTGTGCTTTTGTATTCCATGTTAGACGCTGGTTTCTAGCTTGACCCGGGTGTTACTTTGATGTAATGCTCGGGTTAGACCGAGTATTATAGCTTTTCAGGTAAGGACGTTCTAGAGCTCAGAAGGTAAGCTGGATGACAGGAACGTATGAAGGGTATTCCGCTGTGATATTTTATTGTTTATTTGGGACTAGTAATCTTAATTGTCCAGTGTTTGTGCATATGTTGTAACTCTGATATATTGATGTAAATTAACTGATACAATTTTCCTTTGTATAACTACTATTTTATTTGATATTATATTTTGATCCGCTGCGAATGTGAGAATCTGTGTTTTGGTGTTTCTGTTTCTTCTTCTTCTATCTCTTTTCTTCTTATCCCTAACTATCTGGGATTTTCGGGATCGAAAATACGGGTCGTTACAAGGAGGCCATTAATTTTAATTTTCAGAAGTTTATTACAGAGAAAGAGAAGTGAAAAGACAGAAAAATTTGAAATACATAGGTTTATATAACTACCAAAATAATTTTAGAGGGAAAATCAAAATTTTAAATTTAACGTTGTGTGTCGACATGGGTGGTATGGGTATGTCGATATCCCTATGAAAAATTTGATTTTCTTGTATACCTTTGTTTATTAATAATATATGTTACTATATCTGTATTTTATATCGTAGTTATTGAACAAATGCGTTGTTCTCTTCTTAACGTATTAAATATAGGTTGATTTAAGGGTTTGGTTAAAATATTAGCAATTTGATTTTCGGAGTTGATTAATTCAAGAGAAATAATCTATTTACTTATATTATATCCGAGAAAAGATGTCTGATATCAATATGTTTAGTTCTAGCATGATGAGTAGGATTTTTAGATAAATTTATTGCACTGGAATTATCACAATAAATTGGTTATTTTGAAATCGTTAATCCAAAATCTTTTAGGGTTTGTTGCATATAAATGACTTGAGAGCAAGCCAAAGCAGCAGAGATATATTCTGCTTCTATTGTTGATAAAAAAGAAACGGCGTTTTACTTTTTACTAAACCATGAAACCAGAGAATGCCCTAAAAAGTGACAAGTTCCACTTGTACTTTTTTGGTCAGATTTGCAACCAACATAGTCAGCATCACAATAAGAGATTAAATCAATTGAATCATTTTTAGGGTAAAATAAACCATAGTCAAAAGTATGTTTAACATATCTTATGATACGTTTCATAGCTTTTAAATGAGTCTATTTGGGTTAAGATTGGTACCTTGCACAGAGACAAATACTACACATGATATCATGTCCACTCGCAGTGATATAGAGTAGTGATCCAATCATTCCCCTATATAGTTTTTGATTTACATATTTTGAAAGATCTTCTTTATTTAAAACTTCATCGGTTGCAATAGGAGTGGGTTTTCCACTCGCAGTAGTCATACCAAATTTACTAATTAGATCCCTAGTTCTTGACTAATAAAAATACCATTATCTAGTTGTTTTATTTGTATACCTAAGAAGAAAGTAAGTTCATCCATATGACTCATCTCAAACTCTTTTGTCATTATTTTAGAATTTTTTTATTCGTTTCATGATTAGTTGAACCAAAAATAATATCATCTACATAAACTTGTACTAGTTGGATATCATTTTTATTTCTTTTAATGAAAAGAGTATTATCTACTTTACCAACTTCAAAATTTGATTGTAATAAAAAAGATCTTAGTCTGTCATACCATGCTCTAGAAGCTTGTTTCAGACCATATAGAGCTTTCTTAAGTTTGAAAACATGATTTGAAAATTTTTCATCTTCAAAGAGTAGAGGTTGTTCAACATAAACTTCCTCTTTAACAAATCCATTTAGAAAAGCACTTTTAACATCCATTTGAAATAATTTGAAATAATTATAGTTTGCAAAAGAAAGTAGAATTTTAATGGCTTCTAATCTTGCTATGGGTGCAAAGGTTTCATCAAAATCTATTCCTCCTTCTTGACAATAACCTTGTGCGACTAATCGAGCTTTATTTCTAACGACCTCACCTAATTCATTCATTTTATTTTTATAAACCCATTTAGTTCCTATTATAGTTTTATCCTCGGGTCTAGGAACAAGTTCCCAACCATCATTTCTGGTGAATTGATTCAGTTTATGTTGTGTTTGCCATTGATATGCTATGTCAGTTTATGTTATTATTTTATATTTCTCACCCTTCAAGTTCCCTGATAGTTTAGGAAATCACTATAGGTTGAAATGGTATATACCCGAATGATATTATTAATTACGGAAAATCGTTATGTGTTGAAATAATAAACCCAAGCGATTTTACCAATTTTTGAATTTTAGGATTGCGGGTTGAAATGATATATACCTAGCGATTTTACCGATTTTCGAATTCTAGGATTGCGGGTTGAAATGATATATACCCGTAAATATTAAGCTATTGCGGATTGAAATGATAAATATCTGTATTACTTGAGCATAGGATAGAAAACTATATACGAACACCGTTGGTTTATTTTTAAATGATTTCCAAAATTTTGGAAAAAGAAAATATATGTGTGTTTTGATTTTTAAATATAATATAAAGAATTTATTTTAATTCTAATATGTGTGTAAAATTAGACTTTTAAATTATATGTTTGGAAATTTTAAATTATAAGTTAAGTTGTGCAAATGTAAATTTTAAGATTTTACGTATATTTTTATTATTTTTAAAATACATAAAATAAGATTTAAAATATAATACGGTTTAATTTAATATAATTTAATTTAATAAAATTTAATTTTACTAGTATATATAATATGTTTAAAATATTTTTTTAAAATTTATATTAATATTTTGAAAATGGATTTTGTAATAACTTTAATAAATTAAGGTTGGAAAGATGAATTAGGTTTGAAATTTTATTTGTTTTTAAAAATTTTATTTAAATAAAAATTGATTTGAAACTGATTAATTTTGAGATTTTAAAGATATGATTTTTATTACTTGATAACTGGATTTTAATTGAAGATGGCTAAAGGAATATTTTCAAATTTAAATAAAATTGAAATTGAAATTGAATATTGATTTAAAATTGTAATTTGAGATTTTATTGAAATGTTATTAAAAATGATTAAGTTAATATTTTCAAATTTAAAAAACTAAAGTTGAATTTTGAAATATAGATGAAATTTATTAGATTGAGTTATTGTAAATTTGTTTGAATATTTAAAACTTTGAAATCTATTGAATTGGAAGTGGTTTAAATTTGTAGTCCAAACCTGGATTTAAAATTGATATAAACTAAAATGGTTTTATCGAGAATTTGAATAGAACCTTTAACCCTTTTAATTGAAATCGTTGAACTGAGATTGATTTATTTCTGAGATTGATTTAAATTGGATTTTGGAACTAAAGTTGATTTGAATTGATTTTTGAAATTGGAAGAAACAATTCTAATTTGAAACTATTTTCTGTATATATTTATTTTAATATACAAACTATTTTGAATATATAAACTATTTTAATCTATAACCTATTTTTAAATATTAACTATTTTTTAAAACTATTCCAATATATAAACTATTACAAATATTCATACTATTTAAGTTGGAACTGTTATGATTTAGATTTAGTGGATTTAAATGCGAATACTTTGATATGATGGTTTAACCTATTTGTCGTTAGCATTTTGGAAATGAATATGACGTAAAGTGAATAATGATTTCGAAAGTGACATGATTTCGAAACGAATTTTTGATATGAAGTATGAATTGTTTTAAGTGAAAAATGACCACTATGTGAAATAAGCATTTGGTTGTTAAAGAGACCGGGATCCGATATTGTCATACTCTCTACCAATATCGAAATCTACTTTAACAACTGTATATGTGGAGGAGAATCCAGAATGAAGAAGAATGGTTTGGTGAATGTCTGTATGAGGTATGAACGTAGCCCTGACCCTCTCGGGTCAGCTTGATATGACTAAAACATGAGCCACGCCGGGCCAAGTGAGGTCGCACCTCCGATCGAGCATGCTTCTTCGAATCCAAATCTATTACTTTATGATTTGATTAGGTGCACCTTTGTTTATGGGAGTGTGTCTTATGGTGGGCGGTAGTAGCTCCTATGCATTACCACCAGTTCGGATCCGCAAAACGGTAGTATCCTACCCTGAGCATTGCCTTGCGTGCCTTGTCATATGCCTTATCCCGCCCAATACGAGTTTGGTTTATGTCGTACCTATGGAGTGCTCCCTGATAGCCCACTGGTTTGGTGGAGTTTACAGTACTGTATAGACTACGACATTTATATTAAAATGTGTTAAGGGGGATATGGGTAACACCTTAATGCTATTTTAATATTTTACTTTACTGTAGACATTATCTGTGTAGCATATTGTACTATGCATGTAGATAGTTTCACAGATACTTAAAGGATGGGAATCCCAAACATCCTTTAAATTATATTGCATTTCATTTAAACATTTCACTTGAGTTGATTTATTGCATAAGAATGTTATTCCTGACTCGAGTGTTTTGTGTTTTGCTTTATGCTCGAGTCAGCTTGAGTGTCACAGCATTTGAGACTCACCTTTGGAGCTTGGAGCTTTTCTTGGAGATCTATCTGTTATCTATTCATCTTTCAGTCATTTTAGTTATTTCCAGTTGTTTATGTTCAAACTTGTCATTTGCTTTTGTATTTAGACTTTTATGTATTAGATTTATGTTGTATTTTTCTTTAGACTCTGATCTTCTGTAGTAGCTTCATGAACTAATATTTATTTATTTCCACTACTTATTGTTGTATTACTCTATGTCTATGATTCTATGATTGATTTATTTACTATATATGCTAAGTTTTGCCAAATATAAATTAACAATATGTTTTTTTAAGCAATTCAAGTCTGACATATGTGGATTATTGTCGATCTGAATGGTTCGAAATGGCAGGTCATTACAATGATATTGGAGTTGATTTTTGCCAACAGCTCACAAGAAGATTGGCTTATTTTGGTTTTCTTCTGAATCATTTTGTTCAAGTGTAGAGTCTGCACTTTGCATCATTACTATAGAGTCTGTATTTTCTCTTTGTTGGCTGCCGTGGTGTAGGTACGACCTCCACATTTTGATCCTATGTACATGTACATAAAATCATAAGAAATACAATGATATTTTAACTTTACTTTCATCTGTCTATTCATATATATTATGTTGTACTTATGCTTGTTTCATTTCATACTTTGCTAGTTATGTAATTATAGCCAAAGTTCTTCATTCGAAGCAACAAAACTTAGAGATTAATGACACTTGGAGTATTTTTGTTTTGAAATTCACAAAAACTTATAAAAAATTAAAAACTTAGAAATTTTTGCTTGAAAGTTGATAAACCTTAGAGATAGAACTCGTGAACTTGTTGATGTTTGGAGTGACAGAACTTGTGAACTTATTGTATTTGTTTGGTTCTATCCCATTACAGGTGTATGCTCCCCAGTTCATAGGGCTGTTCACTTCAAACCATTTTCAAGTTGTCGGTAACTTATGGTTTTGATGACCTCTATTGCAGATATAGCTAAGTCATGACTTGATGTCTCTTCGGAAGTTTTGCGACCTTAACATGTGTTCTCAATTTCTGACAGCATTCAGGTAAGTATGCAATTTATGCACGTATATACATCGGATGCTTTTCGACGTCGTCTATCTTTAGACAACACGAGAAGTTGGTTTTAGATGTTCATCTGCATTGCCTATCTCCGAGAAGCACGAGAAGTTTATTTTGAGCTTGCTCGGCGTCACCCTATCTCCGGCCAATATGAGGAGTTCGTTTTTGATGTTCCTCAACGTTGTCCATCTTCGGGCAACGCGAGGAGTTGTAGTTTGAGTGGACGTCTTACATGATGCATGGCTTTTGATGTTCCTTGGTGTTGCCTATCTCTAGGAAACGCCAGAAGTTCAAATTTGGGTGCATGGCTTACGAAATGCGCGGCTTTGGATGTTCCTTGGTGTTGCCTATCTCTGGGAAATGTGAGGAGATTTTTTCAACACTCCTCGGCATTGTCTATCTCCAAGCAACGTGAGGAGTTTAAATTTGAGTGCGTGGCTTATGAAATGCGTGTCTTTTGACGTTCCTCGGTGTTGACTATCTTCGGGCAACGCGAGGAGTTTGTTTCCGAAGTTCCGTGGCGTCGCTTATCTTCGGGCAACGTGAGGAGTTCATTTTCGATGTTCCTCGACGTTGCCAATCTCTAGGCAACGTGAGGAGTTTAAATTTAGGTGATAGCTTATAAGATGCGTAGCTTTTGATGTTCCGCGACACTGCCAATCTTCTGGCAACGCAAGGAGTTTGTATTCGAAGGTCCTCGGTGTTGCTTATCTCCAAGCAATGCGAGCAGTTTGTATTCGACGTTCCTCGGCGTCCCCTATCTCCGGGAAATACGAGGAGTTTGTATTCGACGTTCCTCGGTGTTGCCTATCTCTGAGAAATGTGAGGATTTTAAATTTTGGTGCGTAGCTTACTATATGCGCGGCTTACGAGATGCGTGGCTTTTGATGTTCCTCGGTATTGCCTATCTCCGAGCAATGTGAGGAATTAGTTTTTTAAGTTGCTCCTCGGCGTTGCCTATCTCCAGACAACGTGAGGAGTTTCAGTTTGGTGCTCCTCTACGGGGCTTATCTCCAAGTAATGTGGAGGAGTTAGTTTTTTAAGTGGTTCCCAACATCGTCTATCTCCGGGCAATGCAGGAAAGTTAGTTTTTTATATGTCTCTTGGGGTTGCCAGGACAACATCGGTTTTTTTCTTTTTCGAGAGGCAAGGATCGAGTTCCCCCAATCCAAAGGTTTGAGTCGATTTTCTTCCGTCAACTCGGTGGGTAGTTATTATGAACACAGTCTGGTTGGTTCAAGAAGCAAATTTTATTAAGGAAAGCATGGCAGATTCTTTGCCTATTTACAATGCCACCGGTATTTCCGAGATGGCTTATTTGCCGACAAATAGAAAATACATAAAATAGTTTCTTAGATGAAATATCGATGGAGCAATTCGCGATTCTAGGCTCTGGGAACTACGACCCCATCGATAGTTGAAAGTCCCGTCACCGAGCTTTTGATAAACGACATACGGTCCTTTCTAGTTTGGTTCGAAGGCTCTCGATGCAGGGTAAACTTGCTTAAGCACAAGATCTCCAACTTCGAAGGTCTTACTATGAACTTTGGAATTGAAGTACCGTGCAAACCATTTTTGTTGGGCGGCTGTTCTCAGCTCCGCTTCTTCTCTTTTTTCATCGATCATGTCTAGCGATTTGAGTTAGAGTTTCTCATTTTATGCTTGACTAAAATTCTTCCTTCGCTGCACGGGGACTTCTAATTCAACAAGAATCATTGCTTCTGAACCATACGCTAATACGAATGGAGTGTAGCCAGTTGCCGCTTTATGTGTTGTCCTGTATGCCCATAGTGCGAGTGGAATTTTCGTCAACCCAATTTTCTTTTGCTATTGTTAATCGCTTTTTGATGGTGGATTTGATGATATTGTTTATTACTTCCACTTGCCCATTTGCTTGTGGATGAGCCACTACGGAAAAGCTTTTCTTGATCCGGAAGCGCCTGTAGAAGTCTTTGAACTCGGCGCCTTCGAATCGGGTTTCATTGTCAATGACGATTTTTTCGGCACACCGAACCTACAAATGATGTTTTTAGTGAAAAGGTTAATAACTTTTTTTGTGGTTATGGTAGCTAGCAGTTCTGCTTCAGCCCATTTTGTGAAATCATCTATGGTAACTATAGGATATTTGGCTCCTCCTTTAGCTATTAGAAGGACGCTAATTGGATCGATCTCCGATATCGCAAATGGCCATGGGTTGACCATTTTTGTCAGTTCCGTTGAGGTAGTTCTTTTAATTTTGCTGAATCTTTGACAGCGATCACATCTTCTGGCATGATCTACGGAATCATGATTTATTGTTGGCAAAAATTATCCATATCGAAGGACTTTCTTTGCTAGCGTCTTCCCCCCCAGTGTGGTCTCTACATTCGCCGTCATGTACTTCCTTTGGGATTTTTCATGCTTTATCATCGGTTACACACCTAAGATGAGTGGTCTAGAATCCTCTTTGATAGAGTATCCCATCCTGTATCATGAACCTTGACGCCTTGTGGAGGAGCTTCTTCCATTAATTTCGATCAGTTGGTAGGGTTCCTACAAGTAGATAGTCCTTCATCGGTGTCATCCATGTATCTAGCTCGACGGTGATCTCTAGAATCCAGTCCATGTCCATTTCGTCTATGCTCGGGTTGGTTAGTGTTTCAACCAGAACCAACCCCAATGACTGGGATTCTCCGGGGCTTGCTAGCTTGGACAAATAGTCTGCTTTGGTGTTTTGTTCTCGTGGGATGTGAGTTATGGTGTAATCCTCGATATCAATTAACAGCTCTTGTACTTTGGACAGGTACGGGCCAAGATTTTCTCCACGCGCTTGGTATTCCTCTTTCACGTAACAGACGACCAGTTGGGAATCGCTATATATATGAATAGATTTTATCCCGAGTTCCTTCACAACATTTAGTTCGGCGATCAAGGCTTCATACTCTGCTTCATTATTTGTTGCTAAGAATTCCAATCATAAAGCATAGCTAATGGATCACCCCTCAAGGGTTTCAAGCACTACCCCTGCTCTCGAATCGAGGTTGTTTGATGCACCGTTGACGAAGAGCTTCCATTGCATGCCTATTTTCAGTTGAATTCCCTCCTCGTCGTCCCTTATGGTAAATTCAACAATGAAGTCGGCCAACGCTTGCCCGTTGATCGCTTTCCTTGGATGGTATGTGATGTCGTATTGGCTCAACTCTATATTCCGCTTGAGTAGTCGTCCGGAAGTTTTTGGCTGATATAAAACTTGCTTCCGGGGCTGGTCAGTCAATACCTTAATCGAATGAGCCTGGAAGTATGGTTGTAGTTTTCGGGATGCGATCAAAAAGCAGTACGCTAGCTTTTCCAGCTTTGGAAAAAATTTCTCAGCTCCGGTGAATCGTTTGCTAATGTAGTACACAGGTCGCTGGATTCTCGCTTCTTCCCGCATGAGAGCCACGCTCAGTGCATGCGGAGAAACTACTAAATGGATGAATATGCCTTCTTCATCCACCAGCTTTGATAAAATCGGGGGAGCTTCCATGTGTCGCTGCAGTTCCTCGAAAGATGTCTGGCAAGCTTTGCTCCGTTCAAAGTTTTTCCTTCCTTTCTTCAGGGCATCTTAGAAAAGTATGCACTTATCTATAGCTTTAGAGATGAACCGACTCGGTGCTGCGACCATTCCATTCAAGCTTTGGAGTTCTCTCTTATTTTTAGGGCTTGGACTTCCCGAAATGCTATTATTTGTTACAAGTTTGCTTCGATGCCCTGGGCACTTACTGTGAATCCGAAGAATTTCCCAGAGGTTACTTCGAAGTGACATTTAAGTAGGTTGAGCTTCATTCCGTATATGCTGAGTATTTCAAACATTTTAGCGAAATTATCTAGATGGTTAACAACTACTCGGGATTTGACTAACATGCCATCTACGTAAACCTCCATAGTCTTCCCAGCTTGGCGTTTGAACACAGTATTCACTAGCCTTTGACACGTTGCCCCTGCATTTTTCAAGCCGAATGGCATTACTCTATAGCAGTATAGTCCTAAGTCAATTATGAAGCTGGTGTTCTCTTAGTCTGGTTCATGCATCAAGATATAGTTGTAACCCGAGTATGCATCCATAAATGATAGCAGCTCATGTGCAGCTGCTCCATCCACAGTTGATCAATCCTCAGGAGCGGGAAGCTATCCTTCGAACAGGCTTTGTTGAGGTCTAAGAAATCTGTACAGTTTAATCATTTTCCATTAGACTTCTTGACTAAGACCAGATTTGATACCCATTCAGGGTAAGTTTCATCTCAGATGAAGCCGTTGGCTATCAGTTTATCTACTTTCTACTTCAGTGCTTCAGACCGCTCATGGCCCAAGCTACACCTTTTCTGCTTTACTGATGTAAATTTGGGGTCAATATTGAGTGCATGGTAGGCAATTTCAGGTGTCACCCCACACATGTCGGAGTGCGTCCAAGCAAACACGTCCAAATTGACGTGGAGGAATTTGGTTAGCTCTGATCACATCTTGTTTCTAAGGTGCGACCTAATTTTCAGGACCCATGTTGGGTCATCCATACAAACTGGGATAGACACCATCAACTCTACCGGTGCTGCCCAATCCTTCCCTAAGCTCTTCTTCCTAGGGTCCAAAACCATGTTGAATCGGCTATGGTCCCCAAGCTAGGGGAGGCATTGTAGTTCCTATTCGAAGGGCTCGTGGATGTGGAGGGTCTTTCCTACATCCTTTCCTAGGATAACGCTTTGGTCTCCTTTCACAATTCCAGTTCCATGCTCGGTAGGGAACATCACTGTAAGGCACCATTGGGCCAATGCTATTCTGAAGTCGGCTAACGTGGGCCGTCCCAAAAATGCATTGTATGCTGACATTTCATCCATGGTCATAAAAGTATGAATGAGGGTGACTCGTCGCGCACCCTCTCCAAGCTCAACTTGCAGGTCGATGGTTCCCACTGATTGTTTGGGTTCTTCGGTGAACCCTTGAACCTTAGTCTGGCACGCAGATATGCTTTTCATGCCAATCTTTATTTGGTCAAAAGTTCATTTAAAAAGTATGTTTACTGAACTGCCACTATCAATCAGCACTCATCGGACTACGACGGGACCGATTTCTACCGTCACCACCATTGAGTCAAGAGTTGGAGCTTCAACCCCTTCGGTGTCCCAATTATGGAACACTACGTCACCACTCAAAACCTTTTTCTGCTTGCTAGAGCTTTATCAACTACTACTAAACATGATTCCTCTGGATCATGCTTCCATGAACTCGTGTATCGCTCCATCTCTCCCCAACTTCTTTGCGTAGGATGTGGCCCCCTAGATATTGTCCCAATAATAAGCCTTTGGTCTGTTCGTTTCGACCCTTCTTTATTGGTTCCAACTTGATTTCTTTGCCCTCTAGGAGGTTGAGGGACCATAGTTGATTGATTTTTTGTGGCTTCTTCGTATATTGTTGAAGTTTGTTGTCTCGGATTAACCCTTTGATGAGGTCTTTAAGGTGGCGGCATTTGTTTGTATTGTGCATGTGCGTCTCGTGGAAGCGATAGAATTTCCCTGAGTGCTTTAGCTGTTCCTTTGCCTCCTTTCTAAGAGGTTTCTTATACTCTTAAGTTTCTTGTGTCGTGAGATAAATATTCTCCAGAGTGTCATTTAGGGGAGTATAATCCTCCTATCTAAACCCTCTGAATCTTTTGTTGCTGCCACCATTATTTCTTTTATCGAAATTCTGGTTTCTTCTCTTCTGATTCCTGCTTTTTTTTTGCAACTCCCTGAGTACTTCCAGGACCGCACATGTTTTGAATTGTCATTATGTCACTTTGTCCGGTGTCCATCTGTTTTGTATTGGCAGACTTTCTTTCCAATTCCTGCGCTTCCTCCAGTCTCAAATACTGGCTTGCTTTACGATTAAAGTCTTTCATGTTGGTAGGTTTCTTCATCTTAATTCATTTCCTGAACTCTGTTTCTGGGTGAATAGCATGGACCAATGCCATAAAAACCATATCCTCATTGGGGTTGCTTACTTCCATTACCACAGTGTTAAACCTGCTCATGAATGATTTCAATGACTCGTTGTGCCCTTGGACCAATCCGGATAGGGACATGACGTCCTTCGATTGTGCGGTATGAAGCCTGAACTGATTAAGAAATTTCATCGTGAGTTGGTCAAAAGTAGAAATGTATCTTAGGGGGAGTCTGGTGAACCAATAGACACGACTCCTTCCAGAAAAATAGGAAAACATCGACAGTAGATAGCCTCTGCAGCATTAGCTCCATCCATATACAACCTGTACTTATATAAATGGGGTTTTGGATCCTTCGTTCTATCATAAGAGGGGATAGTTGGCACAATGAATTTGTCTGGGTATCTTACATTCAAGATCTCGTCGGTAAAAGGGGTTCGACTAGGGGCACATCCTCATTCATCATCCTTTCTGTCTTTACTCTCGTCCATCAGCCGTTTAACCATGTTTGGTATGTATGCCTCTGATGTCCGATAGCCTTAGGGGCGGCAATCAGTCACTGCGTCGAGTGTTTGGTTGTACAAATGGTCTTGGTATGTGGGCTGAAGCCTAGGCCCTCCTATTTCTAGGAGAGCCACTCAAATGGGACCCCGTTGGCTTGCAGTTGGCCTAACTGGAGTAGTTTAGACATTTCAGCATCATTGAACGCATTGAGGTTCTCTTCCATCTGATTACCTTGCTCTCAATCTTCAGAATTAGAGAGGTTGACAGTTATATCTTCATGCGGAGTTTTGGCCCTTTGCTTCAAATTCAAGATCGGTTGCCTTACACTGGGTGGAGTATTTTCATTCTCCTCCATGTCGCATCTTATTGTTACCTTTCTTTATGGCTACTTAATGTTCCTTCTATGCAGGCCAGAAACAGAGGAGTTTTCTAGTTCTACAGTAGTCACTGGTTTAGGCACAGCCCTTGGAGCGAGATTTGATTGTAGGGTCAACAAAGCGTTGAGCTTCTCCATCAGAGCCTTTTGACCATTCTCCATTTTCTGATTGATCTCCCCAGCCATCTTATTCAACTAATCCCTAGTGACAACTTCATGCTGACTAGAGGATGCCGATGCTTGGTTTCCTAAGTTAGCACCATTTACTTCAGCTATTTGGAGACTAGCTCCTTCTCCAGCTATTACTACCCTATGGATCTTTCAAAAGCAGTTCTTCTTCTTCTAGGAGCCATTGGTCCTAAAATAACGAGTTCTTCAAGCAAAGATTGAGGATCTAACTTTAGGACCTATAGGATCCAAAGTAGATAACTAGATCTGGATCCTGAGTTGGATTCTCAATGAAAGCACAAAAATATTGACCCAAAAAATAGACCAACACCCTTGTTAGAGTTTGAAAGCACGAGCCCTATTCAGATAGAGTAATATCACAGATAGCATAAATAGAGATAGAAAAGCAAAAGGAAGTAGACAGAGATTTTTTTATAGTGGTTCGGTTGTTGATAAGTCTATACCACTTTATAGTTTTATTATAGACTAATTGTTGTTACAATAGATGTTTGATTACAAGGCTTTGATTATTTTCTAGCTTGATTGAATCTCCAAAGTTAGAGAATTATAGTGTATTCTTTGGAGATTGTTATATGAGAGGTAGAAAGCGAACAATAATTCCAGCAGAGCTTCAGCAACCAGTCTGGAGAAGATCCTCTTTATGCTGCGAGTAGGACGCAATTTATAGAGATCAGAGAGCTTCTGGGCTAAGCCTGTCATCAGCTTTCAGGTAGGTTATAGGTGACCTAGGGGGGATTTGGCTTGGAAAAATAGCCAATACCATGGGTCGCTGGAGACCCATGGCCATGGTTCGTTTTGTAGACCAAATCTTGCCTCCTTTTGATAACGTTCCATATCTAGTTTTTTGATGGTTTGAGCAGAGGCATGAGTCGCTGATGAGCTATACACTTAGGATTTTTCCAGAGTCTGGACTTAGATATGCTCCTATAGCCTTCGCTCTTACGTTTTGGCAGCAATTCACTAGCTGTTTACGTTTAGCTACTGATTGGATTATAGGAATGTTGATCTCTCGGCTTCTTTTTTCTTAGTCGCTGTCTTATTTGTATCACTTAGCCCTTGTTGATCCCTTGTCTTGGTTTTTTTGGTTAAGTACTAAACCATCCTATCCTTGCAAGATTATTCGATTCTCTACTGGTTTTTGCTGGGTTAAAAACCCAGATAAAAGCAGTCTAAATGGAATTGTGGGCGAAAGCTCAATGCTATGTCAACAAGGTTGGTATAATATATATGCGAGGAGTAAGGCTTGACACATAGTTCGAGAGCACCATCGGTCTTGGAGCAGTCAGGAAGACTTGGGTTATGCCTAGAGACAGCCTACGCCTCATACTAGCATAGGTTCCATATAGGATATGCAATTGCCTCAAAGTTGTTTATTAGTTTGTTTGCATTAGGAGGCTAGCTAGATAACCCTCGATGAGCCATTGAGATGATTACGACTACAACAAAATAGTTGTAACACCATTATTTGGTACTAATGGGAGGTTCTTCTATGTACGCTGCCAATACGGTTTCGACACTATTGGTGGATGCCCGACACGGTGCAGAGTTACGGATACTATCGGGGATGTATCATGGTACATGGAGGACTGTGATACTTATACACACATACACACACATATATATGTATATAATTTTTGTATACCTCGAGTAGGTTAGGCGTGCTATACGCATACACAAAGTCAATATGACTAACCTTTAAATAATAGACATACCATGTAACGGAAAATAATCGGCATAAACTAGTGTTATAGATAAAGTATGTAATTTACCAGTCACCAGAATGTTGTTCTGACCCCCTCCTTGTTACAACCCACAAGATAGATTTAGAGGGACAGGTACTTGTATAAGGCAGGAATGCTGGAAGAACAAATTTCTTTATGCAGGCTCTGCACTGAAAATGGTACTAGATACCGAAAGCTATTAGCCTTGGTCTGCATATGTATATGTTTTATTATGCTGTTTTATTCCATTATGAGTTCTTATTGATAGTTCACTTTTGTTTATTTACAGGTTACAACGATCTGTATTCTAGTGGATTTAGGTTTTCGATTTAGCGAAAATTTCAAGCCCACTAAGGTGCGGGTTGTTAAGGTAGAGTCAATACGCTTAATGGTTTAATTGAAAGCTGAGGATTACCTTTCTCGAATTGATAAGAAACTCATCGTTTCTGTTCAATATGTGAGAATATTTATTAGATATTCTAACTCATTGTGTTCATTTAAGTTTGGTTAATTTCATTTCATCCCATATAACCAGTTTCATCTTTGGATCGTATCCAAATCCGTTTTCACTACCAACAATTCTTGAAAGAAATTCCTTCGCTAGAAATCATTATTTTTTGAAACAACGGTTGTCTCTCAATGCAACGGAATACGACTTCAAAATCATTTAGTGAATTTCCTTATACAAACTAATTTGGTTTAGTGTACAAAACTTATGTTCAAAGCATAAATTGGTCATCTAATGGCAATCATTCCTAAACTCCTTTTTGGGGTGATCCATACAAGGTATCTTACGAATAATTATTTTGTACAGCCTTTTGACTCGCAAAACCTGCCAACTCCTTGACCTAGGATATGATGCGTGTTATCCAGCATTTAACCCGGCTATATTGAACTAATTGCACAAGTCAGATTCAACTGCCATTAAGGTCGATAACTCCAGAGTGGATATTATAGGGCCCAGAAGTCAAGTATAGACGGTGACATGAAGTCAATGTTGAATGGACTAGATGCATATGCAAGGAAGAATGTTGGAAGTATGAAATATGGTCTAACACATAGGAGGGATCGACATAAGCTAGCTTCAACAAGAGGGATCAACATGTTTCAAGGGATGAAAGCATTTTTGTACAAAACAATCAATATCTCAAGATCTACAAGTCCAATGCCTATGAAACGTAGAGAGTAAGAAATAGGGACCCAAGGGAACTTTCCATAGGGATTGCACCTCAAAAGGCCAAGGTTGGAGGGATCAGTATAAGGGATCGGTAGAAAGCAGCATGCAAACCATGTTTAATCAAAGATCAAGCAATAACTCGAGCTCCATTGATCCAAATGACATGAAATTTGGAGGCTAAAAATATTTTTGCATGAGGAAGCCACCATAGGGATCAGTTCCAAAAATTTGACCAAAGAAGGGTACCGATCCCTCCTCTTTGGGAATTCGGCCTAGCAATCCCTCTAGTGTGCCCATATGGTTATGAGGGTCTTCCAGCCGATTTTCCATCAGTGACCTACATCTATAAATACCAGCTTGTTTTGTTCATTTTGGGTCTTTTACGCTGTTGTTGGCTTTATATTATTTTGTAACTAAGGATTTTCTTCCAATCCCTATTATACTCAGATTATTAAGGAATTAATAAAACAATCTATTCAAAATGGACATAGGCAAACAATGCAGAACTACTATAAATCGTGTGTGCGTGTTTTTTATTTTAGTTAATTGCTGTTTCTTTGTAATTATCCAATGTTTCTATTTTATTTTTCATTTATTTCCCTTTAAAAAGTTTCTATTGTGTGTTTGTGCTAATTTTGGTGCAAACATTTTGGTGCTTTCATTGAGGGCCTTGATTCTCAACTTATTAGGATCCCTTTATTGCTACTAAATTGCATAAATCCCCTAAAGGAGATCCATTGTTATCTTTAGAAAGTTTGGTCATTCTACTTATATTTGCAAAAATCTAAGTGATGCTGTCAACAATGGTATGGAACACAAAATGTGAATCTTGAACCAGTTGAAGTCCAAAATCCTACTAATTCTATTACAAGTGCTGAATTTCATAATCTAATGAGAGAGCAGATGGAGAACTGACGACAATTAAATTAGCAGATTCAGATCAATATCAACTTAATAAACCAACTCAATCAGCAGCAGCGAAGAAAAGTTAGGAGGGACCCTACCCCTTGCATGGCATTAGAGAGTTCTAGCTTATCGGATGAGTATCATTGGCATAGTTGTCGTAGAATAGATGAATATCGCATAGAAACTTCGGGGCTTCGACCGGCAAACCATTGTGGTCTGCTAGGACCGATTGGTGCCAATCCCTACATAGGGATCGGCACCGATCCCTCCTCCAATGGAGGGAACTTACCCATGCATAGTGGTAATCAAGCTGGAGCTGCTTTAGTTGGTTTGGTTGATGGAATTCAATTAAACGTTGACCAAATGCTTCCCTAGAATGACGATGAAGTGAATTTATGAGATAAACATCGGGAAGATGGTGAACTAAGAAGGTATGGAATGACCTATAGACATCGATCAGACCATTCACATGAGGTGGAGCAGGACCACCGCTTTGCATCGACTATCCAAACTCCAGGTTTATCGGCTATGGTCAAACAGTTAGTGAAAGAGAGCCAGTGCTTAACCAACAATGATTGGAGAATCTCGAGAAGCCATACCTTGTTCACTAATAATGTTCTACATGTAGAGTATCTAAGGAGGTTCAACATGCCGTCGATGCCCGCCTACGAGGGAAAAATTGACCCCCGACAGCACATCATGAGATATGAATGGCTGATGGATCTGCGCAAGATGATGATGCAACCAAGTGTTGATGCTTTCCCAAAACTCTCTCTGGAATAGGAAAAATGTGGTTCATAAGGTTGCCCCACGATCGATTTCTAGATTCGATGATATGGCAATAAGGTTTGTGGAGCAGTTCCGTAAGCACACAATTCCTCCTAAAGATTTTGACGTCCCTATCGAGCGTGATCTAGGCTCCAGGAGAACCGCTGAAAGATTATTTGGTGAGGTTCCATACATCTGTTATAGAAATTAGTAATCCAAATGACCGTGCAATACTAATAGCCATGACAAGCGGGATTGATCCAGAATCTAATTTTAGCAATTGATTAGCTGGCAAGCCACCTGCAACATTGGAACACTTTTACGCAAAGGCAATTCAGTATTTAAGAAAGGAGGAAGCTAGGTCCTCCAGAAAGAAGAATGTTGCAGGATCGTGTGGATAGGGAGTGTAGAGTAATATTGCAATAAAGCAGTCTAATGATAGCTTTGGAAAACTTCAAGTGAATGTCCAGAACAATCCGAATCAACAAAAGAAAGGCGAAGGTAGGGGCCTAGAATGAAAGAGGATTCTATAAGAGGAAGCCTAGGATTTCGATGGATGATACTTACACACTGCTAAATACATCCATGGAGAATATCTACTTGTCTACCTGCAATGCCATGTAATATAGGAAGCCGCCTTCAAAAGAATCAATAGAGAAATAGAAACAAACTGAGAAATATTGTCGGTATCACAAATGCAATAGGCATAATACAAAAAAAATGCAGGCATCTCTAGGAGATTATCGAAAAGCTAATTTGAGAAAGGAAGTTACAACAGTTTGTGAAAACCCCGCAGGATGGCAGGCATGGGACATCCAACCCCAACCGAGGACAAGCACTATACAGGGCAGAGGAGCCTACGTGAACTGGTAGAAGATTGGTAAAAAAACAGTAGTCGAAGGACCGCACCCAGCAGATAAGAGTTGGCATAAGATGGAGCGCTATGCTAGCGTGATTAAGCAAGTGGATTTTGAATATTGTTCGAATATAGAAGATGAAGCTTCGGCAAAATAGCAAAATACAATGGCAGGTGATATTGTGTTTAGAAACAGAGATGTAGATAAAGTGGTGGCTCCGACGATCAACCGAATGGTCATTTCGGTCATGATTGGCCCTGCTTTAGTGAGAAGGATATGGATTGACTGTGGAAGTTCTGTAAATATAATTTTCAAAAAAGCCTTTGACTAGATAAGGATGGAAAGCCAAGGACTTGAAGCCGTCTAAAGCCCACATACACGTTTTTAACGATGTTGCAACAGAGGTTGTTGGTTCTGTTGAAGTACCTGTAGAGTTGGGAGAAGGTGACCATAGGAGAGTGTGAATCTTTTCGTTCGCTGTTTTGGATGTTGACTCTCCATACAATGCTTTTTTGGGTCAATCTACCCTAGCCAAGTTTCGGACAACTCTTACTCCATAGTGTTTAACTTTGAAGTTCCCAATAGGTAGTGGTGTCGGGGTTATTCATGATGATCAAGCGACTGGATGTTTAAGGGATGCTCAACGGATGGAGAAAGGTAAGGGTGTGGACAAGTTGGTCGCATCCAAGCCACTAAAGATTGACGACTAGCGCCTAAGCCTTGGCCGGATGCCACAGTCGGTTCTATAAAGATGTAGATCTGAGAGATGATGATGAGGATCCCTAAGTGACCAAGGCTGCACCAGCCGAGCTGACGATTTACATTGCAGTTAGTCACAATGAGTCGACATGGGTCCTAAGGATCGGATATAGCTCAGCCCCCAATGATGAAAGAACTTGCTGGATTTCTTCGAGCAAATCTTGATGTATTCGTTTGGACTCACTTTGATATGTATAGGATCTTGCCTACCATTGCGAGCCATGCATTGAATATCAACCCCTGGCATGTCCGATGAAACAACAAATGCACGGCATGGATCCGAAGAGATCTGCCCCTCTTAAAGAGGAGGTGGATAGACTCAAAAACAATGGGTTTTTCGTGATGCCCTCTACCCTAATGGGTATCCAATCCTGTACTTATGAAGAAGGCAAATGGAAAATAGGAAACATGCGTTGATTACACAAACTTCACTAGGCATGCCCAAAAGACAGTTTTCTCCTTCCAAGGATCGACCAGCTTGTGAACTCAACCACGGGACATGAATTGCTATCTTTCATGGATGCGTACTCGGGATATAAAAAAATCCCGATGCACACTCCCGATCAAGAGCACACCTGTTTCATTACTAGTGTTGGATTATATTACTATGTGGTGATGCCGTTTGGACTAAAGAATGCAGGAGCAACTTACCGATGTTTAGCCAACATAATGTTTAAAGATCATATAGAATGATGGAGGTATATGTGGATAATATGCTCATGAAATTATGGTGGTCAAGCGGCCACATTAGAGACCTGACAGAAACGTTCGACATTCTTTGGTAGTTAACTGGGTTTTTAACCCAACAGAATTCAATAGGAGTTAGAACATCCAGACTAAGCCAGAATAACTTGAAATTTGAAAAAGGCATCTAATAGAATAAGCCAATGGAAATTAAGAGAGAGATAAGCCAAAAATCCACTAAGTAGATGGATCGCTGACGACCCATCATCCATGGATCGCTATCGATCCAAAAGGAAGCATCATGAGTTTTCAAAGCCTCTTGCATCATGACCTACTACCTCTTTTAAAAATATTTCTCATGTTTCATACCATGCCAAACAATCTAGCTCGAGAAACGAAGACTCATCTGATTCAAGCTGCTTGACTGAAAGCTGCTAAATTAAAATGGACCTATAGAACTCATACAAAGTCGGATTGACTTGAAATTTTGGAATAACACTTAGAAGACATAAATGAAGGCTTACAGAAAAATGGGATCATTTGGAAGTCATTTGATTTTTCTAGGTCCATGGGACCTAAACAATAAAATATTTTTTGTAGGCCCACACACCCTAGAGGAGTTACCTGCAAAGTTTGGTCTGATTTCGTTAAGTTTTGAGTGAGTTCTGGATGATTCTTTTCCAAATTGGGCCAGCTTGATCCATCAGGTCTGATCCACGAGGAGTGGGCCCCATGACCTATGATCAATAGGGAAGGCTCTCCTACTCATCTACATTGCATGCGTGAGGTTTTTTGTGATTTGGTTAAGTATTGGGTGACTTATGGATGATTCTTTTGGACCAGATGACACATGAAGATGGATGATCAAATGAATTCCAAACGACTTGATATTTGGACAAGGCATGGAAAGACAACCAAAATAAGATCTCCCAAAAATATGCTAAGTGGATTGATAACTAGCGAACCATCCCTAATGGATAGCTAGTGATCCATCAAGATAGGTCGGATCGCCCTCAAACTTTCCAATCTCCTTCATAGCACTAAGTAAAGGCTTCTAGTAGAAAAATATGCTAAGTTTAGGGATAGCTAACGATCCATCCCTAATGGATAACTTGCGATCCATCCCCTATGGATAGCTAGCGATCCATAGAAATGATTCAGATTGATTTGAGATTTTCGACGATGATTTGGTATAACAACTAGACTCTTCTACACTTGGACTTCTGGCCTAATACTCATTAAATTGCCCTATAAATACTCACCTATTTGTAACATAAAGAGGATCTTCTAGACAGGCTGCTGGAACTTTGCATAGGTTATTCTTCAATCTTCTCCTCCCACACAATAGCCATCTAAGGGTTCACTGTGTTCTCCAATGAACTCTGGTACTTGTGACTGTATCTAACTTAGAAGATTCAATCATATTGTAATCCGATTCAATTTTAATAGCAGTCAGTTAATAGAAAATTATAACGTGGACATAGGCTTCATTAACAGCTAAACCACTATAAAAATCTTCTTGTCTTTTAACAATTTCTGCTCTTTTTATATTTATTTTCTATATTATTTCTCTGTAATAACAGAGTTGGTGCTTTCGTACTCCATCCAGAGAGTTGGTCCAGTTTTGGGTTAACACCGACATTACAAGATGAAAATTAATCCTTTGAAGTTTCTTTTTACGTAGCATTAGGGAAGTTCTTGGGTTTTATTGTTAATGCCCGTAGAAACGAAGCTAATCCCGAGAAGATTCAAACTATTCACGATATCCAACCATCAAAGACTATCAAACAAGTAAAGAGTCCTACTGGGAAGGTTGCTACCTTAAGTCAATTCATTTCCAGAGCTACTAATAAATGCATTCCTTTCTTTGACTTGATTAGGAGAGGAAGGAACGTTGAATGGACATAGAATTGTATAAACGCATTTCAAGCTTTGGTGAACCACTTAGAGAGACCTCCCATCTTATTGAAGCCAGTGGATCATGAAGATTTATATATCTATTTAGCCATGTCTGTACATGCTATAAGTGCCTCATTGCTTTATGAAGAGAATCAGATCCAGAGACCGGTCTATTACATCAGCAAACAATTGATGAGTGTTGAAAGGAACTATTCGAAAATAGAGAAACTGGCATACTGCTTACTAATTGCATCACGAAATCTCCATCGATACAACCAGGCACACCCGATCAATGTTTACACCGACCAAGCAATATGACATGTCCTGCAGCGACCTGAGATGTCTAGAAGGTTACTCAAGTGGAATATCAAGCTTAGTTAATTCGATATCACTTATCTCCCACGGAAGGCTATCCAGAGTTAGGCACTGGCGGATTTTGTAACAAAATTTACTATGCAGGATGATTATCTAGGTAGCAGCGAAATCCCTACCATACGATGAAAATTGTATATTGATGGAGCATCTAATGATTATTGTGTTGGTGCTGGAATTATGCTTGTAACTCCTGAAGATCGGTTGATATGCTATGCTTTAAAGCTTGATTTCCCTACAACAAACAATGAAGTCGAGTATGAGGCTCTAATTGCTGGACTTAGAATTGCTAGAGAACTGGGCATAAAGTCTCTTGAAATCTTTTGTGACTCGTAATTGGTAGTATACCAACCCATGGGAGATTACTAAGCTAAGGGACAATGGCTTGTTCCATACCTTACCCAAGTCCAAGAGTTGTTGACTGACTTTGAGTACTATGGCATTATGTATATTCCTCGGGATCAAAACAGAGAGGCTGATTCATTGGCAAAGTTTGATAGCACCAAGGATGCACAACAGATGGGCTTGGTTCTGGTTGAAGTATTAAATGCCTCGAGTATAAACCTGATAGAAATTGATAGGGTACCGGAGACGAAGCCTGAGAGAGAATCATGGATGACTCTGATTGAAAACAATTTGTTACAGGGAGTCCTACATGAAATAAAAGTGACAAGTCCTTCGTAAAGCTTCACGATATATCATACATGAAGGAGTTATGTACAGAAATGGTTTTTCTATTCCTGTATTCCGGTGTATCGCTTATGATGAGATAAAATGGGTCCTAAAGGAAGTTCATAAAGGGGAATGTGGCGATCTTACTGGAGGGGAAACTCTAGCAAAGAAAATATTCCGTAACGGGTATAATTGGCCGACCGTCAATTGAGATGCTGCTGACTATGTAATGCGAAGTGACAAGTTTCAGATATATGCAAAAGTTCCAAGAGCTCCATCGACAGAAATCATGCAAACCATTTGCCATGTGGGGTATAGATATTATCGGTTCCTTACCGATCTCTAAAGGTGGTGCAAAGTACGCTATCGTCGCAGTTGATTACTTCACCAAATGGGCCGAAGCAGAACCATTATCCATTATTACAGCCAAGAAAGTAATCAATTTCATCATATGGAACACCATCTTTCGTTTTGGTCTTCCACAGACTATAGTAACAGATAATAGGACTCAATTCGATGGTGCTAAATTCAAAGAGTTATGTCGGAGGTATCATATTGAAAAGAGATTTGTAGTAGTCGCTCACCCTCAAGCGAATGGGCAGGTTGAAGCTGTGAACAAAATCATAAAGTCCATTCTAAACAAGCGTTTGGAAAACTAGAGGCAAGTGGGTGGATTAACTCCTGACGGCACTCTTGGATTATAGGACCACCCCCAAGTCCGTGACTAGCTATACGCCATTCGCCCTTGCTTACAGTCCTGAATCCATTATTCCTATTGAGCTCGAAGTTCCTTCTCATCGAGTGACCTTCTATGATTCCAGAACGAATAAAGATCTTCTCTTGGAATCTCTAGACTTTGTAGATGAGAAGCGCGAAGAAGCTGATTTAAGGGCAGCTGCGCACCGATACCACGTCGCCCGATACTACAACATGAAAGTTCGACCTAGAACCTTTGAAGTTGACGACCTCATCTTAAAACGGGCTTTTCCTGCCCCATCGCGTATGAAGCCTACTTAGGAAGGACCATACGTCAATAAATAAAGGCTTGGAGAGGGTACTTCCAAGCTAGCAACTATTGATGGCATCACACTACCAAGAGCGTAGAATAGCGAGCGTTTACGATGCTAATTCACTTAGTTTATTTCTTTTCTCATTCAGTTGTATCTACTTTCATAATTTTCTTTAGTATTTGATTTTTCGATTATGTAATAATACAAATTATGTCAATTCTTTTCATTTAGCAAATAAAGTTTTGAACTTCCTTTATTTTTACGTTTGTTGTAGCATTACATATTAGTTACCTTACAAAACTGATTAATGCCGATATGTTCGAACGGGTTCCTAGAGTTTGAAACTAATCAATTATGCTAGTTTTCGATGGAACTAAACAGGATGAGCAAGGTCCAACGGTTCATTTGATAACTCTTGTTCATAGCCCAATAGATGGGATACATAATGAGGATTGAATGCGACTCAACTATTTGATGACCAAATAAATCCTTCTGAATGATGGGACCGAAATAAATCAAGAGCGATCATGACATGATCAATCGCTTGCTAAATCAGACATCGGACCTTGGAGGAAAATCAACCAATTAAGGAAAGTACAATCCGACTATTTTCTGAAATAATTCTGAGGCCTCAGAGTGCGGACTGGAGTATAAACATACATCGGGTGTGAATTGACCACCCACTAACTGACTCTTATCTCCAGAGATTGGGTATGAGTATAAACAAATAGATGAGTGTGGTCCGACCACTCGCTATTCTATAAACTTCAACATGAAACCGACTGAAGGAGTATAACTCAACGAGGG
Source organism: Allium cepa (assembly GCA_030765085.1). Lineage (NCBI taxonomy): Eukaryota > Viridiplantae > Streptophyta > Magnoliopsida > Asparagales > Amaryllidaceae > Allium > Allium cepa. Next base: position 382,734,670 of record CM060932.1, read on the forward strand.
TGAAGTTCGACCATCCCCCGGCTAACTCCGCTAACACATGATTGGGGGCTGGAGTATAATCACCCATACCGCTGAATCCGATATTGTAACACTTAGGCAAGAGCATGGTGTTTACTATGACTCAGGGCCACGATCATATGGAGGCCTTGGGATTGAATTAACGAATTATCATCCGGATTGATGATCAAAGAATTACAAGTACGTTGAGTGGAAAGGTAGTAGCTTGACTATTTAAATAACAATTCACATAAGAGTTCAAAAGAAAAAATATATTAGCATAATAAACTTCAAAATTTTGACACAAGTTTATTCCAAAAATGGGGATGCACTCGCACAATAGCGACCAACGTAAGAAAAACATCTATACAAGTTATACACAAATAGAGCTGAAGCGACGACTATTTCTTTTGACTTCTCTCCTTATTAGATTTTTCAGGAGTAGCACTACTCGAGCTTCCGCCTGTCCATTTCCTTGATCCTTTACAGCCTTTGGTTGGGAAGCTTCCAAAAGTAGGAGGGAGTTTTCCAAAAATCAACCCGTCAGGTGGGACGACTTTAATTGGATGAGATTTGGATCATTAATATCCATATCTGCTAGCTTAGCTTTGGCTTTTTTCCTCAGCGACTCCTCCTTCTCGATGCGCTCCTTCAAGCTGAGCTCATTAGTGTGTTCGGGACGCTGGTAAACACAACATCATCAGATTCATCTGCTGGTAGTGGATCTTTAACTTTATCCTTATCGAGTGCTCCGATGACTTGAGCATCAGGCCCAGGAACATCGATGGCTGTCGGAATCTCTATTGAAGTCGATTGTTGCTCCATGGCGGCATCACTTTTAGGGGTTTGGCCAGGACCCAGAAAGACATGTGAATTTGTCAAAACAAGGAGATAAGCCTAAGACTATTAGGCAAGAAGAACGAAACCTCTCAAAAAGTGGAGAGAAAGTGGAATAACTACGTCCGACCGACTCTCGGTTGTCGACGGAGTGCCCCTTCCAGAATAGGAGTCAGTACTTTGGATTGGTAACCGGGTTTGACCGAATCATAGCTCAATTCTTACTCAGGGCCAGAAGAAACTGACGCTCCAGCCACTTGAAAAGAAGAGGGGCCCTTAGGATCAAATTCTAAGGATTCAGCAATATATTTCCTTTTACTGAAAGACATAGAATATCGAAATCCTGTGGTGGCGAGGTTTAAGGTTTCTTTTCTACGAAGAATCTCCCACACTAGTTTCTCTTCATCTAATTCGGCTTCACCAAACTCCCTCTTTTTCATCTTGAAAATATAATCCCAAGCCACGGCAAGCGACTTAAGATAATCTTCGCTAAGGAAGTTCAAGTCGTGGTGGATTAGGACTTTAGCATTATATTCGATGATTAGGGGATCAAACATGTCCTTGATTTCATTTCGACTGGACTCTTTAGCATCCTCCACCCAAGATTCAATTTGTTCTGTCATCTCCTTGTAGCCTGCCTCACTTGCCTCTTCTTTGAGGGCTTCTATTTTAGCAAGTTGCTCATCAAGTTTGATTTTCAAACTCCGGGCTTCAATAGCATCTTCGTAGTATCTCTACGATCCTTCTTAAGCTTCAATCTTCTCTTCCCTCTCTTTCTTTAGAAGCTCCTCAACATGGAGGGCCAAGATAATTTTCTCCTTTTGTAGAAAATCTTTTTCCAAGATGAGTGCACCGCTGCGGTTAAGGGTAGCATCAAGTTCTTTTTTATGGGCAGCTTCCAAATGACTTGCTACCTTAGACACTTCCTTGGCACTTTTTTCTGCTTAAGTTAGTTTTGTCGTTAACTCCGAGATCTCATTATCTTGATGCTTAATGATGTCTTTATCATGGATCGTCTCTAGCTTGAGATGATCTGTCTAATGTTATCGCTTAATAGACACCTTAGATAATTTACTGCTAAGTGCTGAAACGATTCATGTTGCATAAAAACATCATTGATGCATGCGAGAGAGCTTCCTTTAACACTCCCTAGGATTGTATGGATGGAGGGGAGGAACTTAAGCCCATCAAAACAAATATTTCGAAAAATGACCTTAAGCTCAACCAATTTCTCTACCGTGGAAGCTTCAGGGGCAACCGTCGCCAAAAATGAATTAGAAGCAACAATTGGACATTTGCTCATCCTGCGGTCATGGGATCGCTTGGAGCTAGATGAATCAGAATATAGCTCGGGCGGTATGGGAGCTTGAGGATTGTGAAAAGAGGTCTGATTCCACTATGCATAGGAAGATTGGGCTGAATTTCCTGGTGAGATGACTGAGACTGGGACTTGCGCCTGGACGAAGAAGATTCCCTTGAGGGATGAATTCTTTATCAATTGTCGTCCCTCTCTCTACATCTACCTGATTCTGAATCATGTCTAGATCCATATTGTGTCGAGGAGCCCCTTAGGCGATCGAAAGCTTGAGATTGAGACATTGAACCTGCAAAAAACCAAATATAGAGTATGAGTAACTATTGTACAAAAAGTAGATGAAGAATATGTGGTGAAGTGTCCGTGATATTGGGTGTCCTACTGTTTGCCCCCGACGGACTGATAACTATAGCCTTGCTTATAGGCATTTTCTTTCCTTGACCGGTAGGAAGAATGCCATCACCGCTTCTATGTGGAGAGTCGAGCCCCCCAATACCGATATTGGGAAAATCATAAGTCAAGATGTTGTCGAGGATTTGTCTATTTGAAAACCCTTTCATCGAGCTTTCTAGATGTTGGGAAGATGACTCTTCATCGATAAAAGTGATAACGAACTCCAAGCCTTAGCGGTCTTTCTCCTACGAAGTTTATATGCAAGCTTCTTTCTTCATTTAACAAGTGTGTGAGGTTGCACCCCTGTGATGATTTGACCTAAGAGCCTTGCCTAGGCCTGCACCAGTATCGCTAGGCTCATTGATCTGGGTACCTCTAATTTCGCCTTCTTCGACGTCATTCTGAGTCCCCACGACTGATGGCACAATAGGGTAATTGATATCCCTTTCTTGCTCGATAGCGCTCCTTGGTAATGTGGCACTTCCAGAAATCCCAATGCTACGGCCTTCTTCCAGTAGCCTAAATCAAGATAAAAAATCATCAATGACGTGGAGTCTGATGTCCATGTCGTCAACGGGTGTAGCACGAATTGCGGAGATCGCTCTTTAAAAACAATTGCCCACTAGACGCGGACGATCACTTATAGATATTCAAGATGTTTGTTGATCAAGAATATAACTTGGATTAGAGAATTTGAAAATAAAGTGAAGATGACACTTACATACTTCTAAACATTGCCTTGCAAAGCCAGGCGGACATCAAACGTAGAACCATTCGTGTTTAAAGAGGTTAAGTTTGTTCCAAGCACCCGTTAAAACTTGACAGTTGGGTGAAGGCTCGAGGAAAACATAGGAAGGATTTCCTTATCATTGCAAAAAAGTATAAATGAACCTTATATCCTCAGCGGTTGGCGGGTGGAACAGAATGCTCATGAATAGTAAAAAAGTTCCATGGAGAAAGGCGTAGCTATTCGGTGAAGTTGAGTGGGAGCTATTCCAAGATATCTTAACATTTTTCGAATAAATGAATTGAAGGGCGACATGCATTTGGCCCAGCACATAAATTTTTTGCATGTCGTGTACCCTTCCATGGGCAAGTGATCCTTGTCATTTAACAAAGGAGTGAAGACATCTTCGAATAGAATTCTATGTCTGGAACATAGTCTATGAAGGGAGACCCCACCAATTCTGGAGGCTTGGGAATCTATCGGGTTATCTAAGAGAATGGTGCCTTCTACAGCGTCGGGCGTAGGACTTACATCTTCCATTGGGTGGATGGGACCATCGGAAAAAAGGTTGGCTGATGGGCCAAAAACTACCGTTTGTTCGGTTTGATGACCAAGAGAAAGCCCATCGGATATAGTCATGGAACTCGACTCTGCTTTGGGATTGTTATGCTGCGAGTATGGTCCAGAAGACATTGCAGCTAAACGCTCTAACCGTTTGAAGTCCATGTTAACTATACTTAGTAGACAATCAAGATTAGAAAAGTTTACCTGCTCCTCCATGCTAAGTGTGAGCTAGTGCGATGTGGTGTATAACAAAAATAAACAACTTTAAATAAGAAAACGAATTTAAAAGATAAGACTTTGGATTCCGACTAGAGTGACCGTCATTCCTGACCGTCTCAATTGGCAAAGAGATTGATTGGTTGTAAGAGTTTTGGGATCGATTATTGGCATATCATAGTGTGAAATCTATTATTCAGGTCCATGTGTTAAGTTTTAGTTCATGTTGTTCCAAGGATTTGAATATTCAATTTCCAGTTCAATAGTGAATATGTAAGTCCTGTTGTTCGTCGTCGTCATATGTTCAAGTTCATTGAGGTAGATTATTAGTAATTTCTCAAGCAAGTAAGTTTGGATTAGGTTTCAAGTTCAAATAACATATATGCCGATCCCTATGTGCCGACCCCTCTATGCCGATCCCTATAGGCTGACCTCTACCTTGGAGCATTATAACCGATCCCTCTTTGCAAACATAGGACACCATCCTTTTCCTTTTGCAACTATATCGATCCCACCACGCCGACCCATTACAATGATCCCATTAACTTAAACAAAGCTTGCCGACCCCTACTTTTCTTCTAGAAAAATATCGATCCCTCTACTTCACCATCTTCCACCAAACTTCCAACACTGGTCCTCCCGTGTCAGTCCGCTTTACCGATCCCTCCAACTTCACTTTTTAACCATCCTTCCATCAAACATCCATACCGATCCCTCTCCCATGTCACCAAACGAGGGTTCGGTATATCCAGGCCATACAACGCATTCCAACCGATCCCTCCTCTGCTCTCCCTTCTTCTTCCTCCTTGCTTATTCTACCGAGCCTTGTCACACCCCAGAACTCACCTCCTTCGGGCCACCCCACCACCATTCCATCCTTCCATCAAACGCCATTATGATCGTCGATGGCATAGAATCCGTTATCCCATAGTAAAGTCAAACAGTATACAATAAAAACTTACATATATGAGTATATGGGTTAGAGTGATGGCGGGTATTTAGAGATATTCGAATTGGAAGGTAAAAAGAGGCAAGTTTGTGGGACATGTTGGATTGCAAAAGGATTTCAAGCTAAAGGTTGGAGGGTTCGGTTTTGTGAATGGAGAAAAAGGGTTCGGCGCAAAAGAGGTTGTTTGGAAAATAAGGCAAGTGAAGTTAGAAATGTAGAATGATAGCTTATATAAGGAAAGAGGGTTCGGCATGCAAAACATGGGAAGATGGATTGGCAGGCAAGGTGGAGGGATCAACATGGAATACATGAAAAGGGGGTTCAGTTTGAATTTTTTTGAAGAAAAAGGAAAGGGCTCGGCATAGAATATGCGGACCCCTACAAGCGTGAAGAAAGGAAGAAAATGTTCGGCTAAGTATATGTCGATCCCTAAAATATATATGTAATAAAATAAAATAGTAATAAAAAATAATAGAGAGTGAGGGATCGACCAGGAATATTTACTCAAATGAATATAAGCACAAGCATATACCTACAAAATGTAATGAAAATTGGTGACGAACCGTGAATGTACGAGCACGTCCGGAAGCCAACGACAAGAATATGTATATGAACGTGCGCGTGTATGACCTAAAAATTTCAATTTTTGTAATCGACGAAAATTGAAATCAAACCTAAAGCCCTCAAGTTAAAGGCTGAACTAGATAATAAAGCTTGTTAGTCTTGTGGAACCAAACTTACATACATCAACTGATGGAATAAAGCCCTAGATTTATGTAGTGAAAACCGACCAAGTGTCATGACGGCCAATGAGAAATACAACACGTTGGGGAAATAATCCGACAAATGGATAGCAAATATTTAGAAAAATGGACGAATTTCTTTTCGACGGCTTTAATTTGCTTCGACTCAAAGCACGTCATGTTCATCATAAGACGTACTTTTGGGGGCAAGTATTATCTGGCATTTTAACCCAGCTATATTGAACTGATTGCACAAGTCAGATCAACTGCCATCAAGGTCGATGACTCAACAGTGGTGATTGTGGGGCTCAGAAGTCAAGTACAGATGGTAACATGAAGTCAATGTTGAATGGACTAGGTGTATATGCGAGGCATAATGTTTGAAGTATGAAATATGGTCCAACACAAAGGAGGGATCGACATAACCTAGTTGCAATAAGAGGGATCGGCATGTTTCAAGGGATGAAAGCGTTCTTGTAGAAAACAAGCAATATCTTAAGATGCACAAGTCTAATGCCTATGAAACTTGAAGAGAAAGACATAGGGACCCAAAGGAATCTGCCATATGGATCGCACCTCCAAAGGACAAGGTTAAAGGGATCGATATACATACCTTGGAAGGGATCGACAGAAGGCAGCATGCAAGCCATGCTGAATCAAAGGTCAAGCAATAACTCGAGATCCATTGATCCAAATGACTTTAAATTTGAAGGCTAAACATATTTTTACATGAGGAAGCCACCATAGTGATCGCTCCCTAAAATTTGACCGAAGAAGGGATCGGTACCGATCCTTGCTCTTTGGTAATTGGGCCTAGTGATCCCTCTAGTAGGCCCATATGGTTTTGAGGATCTTTCATTCGAACTTCCAGAGAGATAGTTGGGGACCTTCATCTATAAATACCAGCTTGTTTATTCATTTTGGGGACTTTTACGCTGTTGTTGGCTTTATATTCTTTTGTAACTAAGGATTTTCTTCCGATCACTCTTGTACTCAAATTATAAAGGAATTGATGAAGCAATCTATTCAAAGTGGACGTAGGCAAACAATGCTGAACTACTATAAATCATATGTGCATTTTTTTTCTTTCAGTTAATTGTTGTTTCTTTGTTATTATCCACTGTTTCCATTTTATTCTTCATTTAATTCTCTTCAAAAAGTTTCTATTGGGTATTTGTGCTAATTTTTGGTGCAAATACCAGGGTTTTTTGTAAACCCTTATTTTTGTATGATTTTGTAAACTATTATTTAGATGAAATTAATTTTAACCTCGTGTACTACTTTTAAGTACATGACCTTATAGAATGAAGTTAACTTAACTTCACTCACAATTAATCGTACTTCATTTAACAAAGTTCGATTACTCCTTTTCGATACATCTTTATGTATCATAAGGAAGGGTGACATTTAAGATTAAATCATTATTTATTTTTAGGTACGTTCGAAACTCTTTCCAATATACTCACATATTCGATCAAATCAAATCACGATAATTTCATCTGCATGTTGTTTTATTTACTTCTAGTTTATACTCTATGAACTTATCATGGATATACTACATGTGTGTCCAATACACATGTCCATGTCGGCGATAACTCATTGGTGAATATAACAGTGTATGTGGAACCGTTTTTGTATTAATAGACTTGCGATTGCATACACCTATATGTATCAATTCGAAAAGTTTATCAACTCCTATGTCACTGCCACTCAACGGGTGCTTTCTCCTTAATTGCTTGAGATATAATTCACTAGTACCATATGATTCATAATCATATAATCAAAGAACTATTTCTCCAAACCGTGGCTTAGTCTATAATTGCAAAATCATTGCAAATAAATTTTACATACTTCTCTATTTTCCAATGCTTCACAAATACTTACTATAGTTTTATTTCATAACAAATATTCATAATATTCATATTAGAAAAAAGCTATGTATATTTTTCAACCAATAGTAAAAAATTATCATTATTCCATAGATAATGTTTGGTACATTTTACAAAAATATTTTTCATCACTTGATGCGACCAATAAGTATTAAATGGAATGCTCCCACTATTTCCACTATTACCTATAATAGTGTATGAAATAGGAAGCTCTATTCAACCACTTAATTTAGGCTATTTTCATTTGCTATAACTTGTTTACAGTCGAGAATTTTTAAATCAAATATCTTGAATTCAAAGAAATGAATGTCATAGAAAACAATTTTCTATTTGAAAATACTTTTGGAATAGATATCGCATTTATTATTTCTTGTCAAGTATCTATTATTATTTTACAATTCTCATTCTCAATGTTTCATTATGAAGGCAAAGTGACCGTTCACTCTCTTTATCCCACTACATCTTAAGTTACACCCACACTTATACATCTATTTTCTTTCTAATGGGACGAGCTATTCAAAGGAAATCCTTACTAAAAATTATAGTGAATTGTTTACAAAAGTGCATTTAGTCACCCTTAACTTCTAAGGATATCAAATGAATTGCACTTTACATAAACCGATCAAACTGACATTTTAGTGATCTAATTCTTACATCTTATATAGTTGAGCAGGCGTTCAGTGATCTAATTCTTAGATCATATATTGTAGCCTTTGGTCCAGTGTTACATTCAACACAAAAAGATCATTATTGTAATCAATCACATTGTATACACGATCTCACACTACAATTTACTTGCTTATTTTAATGAACTAATTTCATCAAGGTTTCATACGCTATGGTTCAAAACTCATTGAAGACAATACACAGTCTCGGGAAAGTAAACTCGTAAGCGACAAAGTTAGGAACGTATGTAGTGGTTGTATAATTAAGCACTTGCATGGGTCAACATGCAAAATTTATTGGTAAGTATATTAAATATTTCTTTATCAATATTTAATTCAGTTCCTTTATATATTTTAATTGATAAACTTTTTATCAATTATATTTAATGCATAAATTTATCGAAGTAGATCATTATTAATTATACATAGCAGATATTCTTAATATTAGAAGGCTAAATGTTATCATTTTATTTCTTTAATAAGGCTCTCATTAGTCTTTTTTGTTTTACAACCCTAAGACGAAACGCAGAAGTCTTTCGACTTCATTAGTAGGTGTTAAGACTCGTATATCTTGAGATTCTTCCCTTGAAGAAAGCTCAACAAATCATATTCGCATGTACGATGGATAACTCCTTAATAGTTGTGTCGTATACAACTCCTAATACATGATTTCTTGTCTTAATCGCATTTTTATCTTGGGTAAAGCTCTATAATGAAAGGAGATTATTCCCTCGTACCCATCATTTCGTGACGGCCAAAGTATACTATACATAACTTGAGGAAAGCTCAACAAAAATGTGTAAGTACCTTACCTTTTCTGGACTATACATTAATAATACTACAGAAAACATCTCTAGCTTAAGGAAAGCTCAACAATTGGAGAGTATGCAAGTTATTTATTAATGTATAAATGGTAGAGGTCAATTTCATAGTAAATATTCATGGTCTTCAGTATATTATATCAAGTGATATCGACTTATGGAATAATAAATTTCTTATGAATTACCTTTGCAATTCAAATGTCAGACACATCAGAAATCACAATATACGTACTTTTACTTATGTATTTATTCTTTAAGTCTATTTAGGGTTTCTTTAATGTTCCACCTTTAGTTTACAATTTTATATTATGTAAGTTTTATTTTTATATAACTTTTATATTTTATTTAACTTATATAATATTTTATATATAATATTATATTAATTAAGTCTTATTTAATTAATGTAATTAATTAACATTTTAATTGATTATTATATTATTCAAGTATAACATATTGTATTGAATATATATATTATAACCTTTAGAGTAATACAAATATATCTTATATATATGTATTTTAATTTATTTTTTTAATTAAATTTTTTTAATTATATTTTATTAATTTCAAAAATTCTTTTATCCACACATATACTCATACTATCTTAAACAATTCAGCGCTTTTAATATTATATACATGTATATATATTTTTAATTAATTAAATTATTTAATTAAATTATTTAATTAATTCATTTATTTTATTAATCTTATTAATGAATAATGTTTTCCAAATTAATTTTTTTACATTTTTAGACATTTTGAAAAATTATATTTTAACTTTTATAATATATTTTTTATTAAATTTAAAATTTGAATTTAAACTTTTATTTTAATCTTCAAAATAATTTGAAAGTCTATATTATAACATTTATAATATTTTAATTATTTTAAATTTAACATTAAATTTAAAAAAATTATTTTAATTTAAATAATATCGAAATTAGCCCTAGGCCCAATTCAATTGGATATATTCTATTAAGGATTACTTTCGGGCTTACCTTATCTATTCGGACCAGGCCAATAGTTACGTAGGATAGAGTACTTGATTACCCAAACCCAAATTTTGACACTAATATGTAGGTAGACTTTAATAAGTTAGCTGTAATACTTGCAATTTTGGACAACATAGGCTATTTGGCTCTAATAACATTGTTGGAATGGGGCCAGCTCGCCGCGAAAGAATTACGTCGATTTAAAAAAAATCCTTATCGGATCTTTAATGAGTTTACAATTCACTTAGATTTTTTCTAAATTTTCTTTCATCAAATCTTAAATTTTGCAAGTTGAAATGAAGAAATTGACTCCTTGAATCCTGAAGTTGCTAGTTTCTAAATTGCCTTACCATCGATGATCGAATCAAAGCTAATTATGTTAATTAGTTCTTAAATTCTTAGGGTTGTTATAGGGCAATGGTGGCCCGATATGAGCAGCAAAAGAGGAATACAAAAGTCCCAAGAGAAGCGAATGCTAGACGGAATAAGTAACATAAGGATGGAAGAGTGAAATAAGGATCAAGATCCTTATCTTTCTATTACTAGTTCTCTCCTTTTAAATTCAAAATTCCTCCCTTTAAACCATCAAATGGCCAACCCTAATTTGTTGCCCTACACTGCCTAAACCAAGCTCCGTTTAAGCCTTAAAACTATTTGATCCGAATAATATTTATTGTATTTTAATCCAATTTGCTGCCCTATGGCTGCCTAAACTAAGCTCCATTTGGTCCATAAAACTATTTCATCTCGAATAATATTTATTGTACTTTAATCCAATTTAAGCACGTATCGATATCGTGTACCGGTTAGTGTTTAAATAACTATTACATGTACACTATTTAATATTGTTCAATGCACATCAAAAAATTTATAATTAATATTTCATAGATATTAATTAATTTAATTAATTTATAACAATTATAATCTAGTTAAATCAAGTGGTAACAGGAGTATTCAACGTTTCGGCTGTGTAACTCTTAGATGTAAATTTAGTCTGCGATTAATATCGAATAATTCGAATATTAATGTTCACACATCACTTAGCAGGTGGTGTGACATTATGGCCAAATTTATCACTTATTGGCATTGGTAAAATCCATTTTACTTTATTAAGCATTACCCGGTAGTAGTAATTATTCACACCAATTCTTTTCTTCAAGACTATCACTTTGGACTTACGGAATTTGGTAATGGTCAAAATTTCAATATCGTCAGTATTCAACTCTATAGTCCAAACATAAATTTCTTGTTGTAATGATAGCAATTTTTATTAACCAAAATGCTCTGGCTAAAAGCTTTGACTTTGAGTTCACTTTAGTTGACCGTGATACTAACCTCATATAAGCGAGGAGACAAATCCCCTCTTGAACGGTATTTCACTTCCAATGCTTCTACTCGACCCCAACTATAGTCGTTCAATGAATGTCATGCCACGATTTAACTATAATCAAAGTGGAGTTCCACATTGAAGATCAATAGTATTCTTAAGTCAAGAAAACTATGTAATATTATCACATCAATATTTTCTCTTTGACCTTAGTTAAATTAACCAATAGAAAATTACCGAGTGAATCATTCCATAGCTATCCAATAACTATCAGTATGTAACCCCTTAATGCCCTCCCAACAGCCATGAGTAATACATTATCCAACATTTGAAGAGCGTTGCGTACTCTAGTCTCGACAGATGTATCGATATCCAGTCTCGATACATTTTTACTAGGAATATTTAAATGGTGTGTTTATTTCATTATGATAAATCACCATGACTACAACACATTGTAACTTCTATCGCAAAACATACCATTTATGGATTTTCTAAAAAATATACTTTAAAATTAATTAATTAATATACTACATTATATCAAGTATATAATAGAAAGACAACGCCTTTTATTAAGAACAAGATTGATTATTGAGTTAGATATATGTAATAAATTACATAATTACCCATAAAGCTTACCCTGAATTCTATTAGTATTCAATTTACCTTTTTCAACTATCATTAATTGGGTTTTAACCTAGCAGTTAGGAGTTAGAACATCTAGACTAAGCCTGAATAACTGAAACTTGAACAATGCATCTAAAAGAACAAGCCAATTGAACTTAAGAGAAACAAGCCAAAAATCCACTAAGTAGATGGATCCTTGGCGATTCATGATCTATGGATCGCTAGTAATCCAAAAGAAAGCATTAAGAGTAGTCAAAGCCACTTGCATCATGATCTACAAACTCTTCTAAGTATACTTACCAAGTTTCATAGCATTCCAAGCAGCATAGTTCAAGAAGTAAAGACTCATCTAATTCAAGTCGTTTACCTGCTTTTTGACTAAAGCAGGTAATTAAAATGAACCTAGAGAAATCATATGTAGTCGGATTGACTTGATATTTTGGGAGAACACTTAGAAGACAAAACAGAAGGCACTCGCCAAAAATGAGCTTCATTGGATAAGATTAGCTGGGTCCCTAGCGAACTAACTAGATGGATCGCTAGCGACCCATGTAGACCGGGCCTCACCATTTGAAATTTTTATCGTAGATCCCTGACACACTTTAGAGTGCATTTACAAAGTTTTGTCTGATTTCATTAAGTTTTGAGCGACTTATGAATGATTCTTATGGATTATATGACCCGTGAAGATGGATGATCAAACAAAGTCCAAACGACTTGATATTTTGGCAAGGCACTTAAATAGAAGATAGAAAGATAACCAAACTAAGATCACTCAAAAATATGCTAAGTGGATGGATAGCTAGCGATCCATCCTCTATTGATAGCTAGCGATCCATCCTCTCTGGGTAGCTAGTGATCCATCAAGATAGGTCGGAGCGCCCTCAAACTTTCCGAGCACCTTCGTAGCACTAAGTAAAGGCTAGAAAAATATTCTAAAGGGATGGATAGCTAGCAATCCATTCCTTATTGATAGTTAGCGATCCATCAAGATTGGTCAGATCGCCCTCAAACTTTTTGAGCTCCTTCATAGCACTAAGTAAAAGCTTTTGGTAGAAAAATATGCAAAGTTGATAGATAGCTAGCGATCCATCTCCTATGGATAGCTAGCGATCCATAGAAATGACTCATATTAATTTGAGTTTTTCAGTGATGATTTGGCATAACAACTGGATTCTTTTGCACTTAAACTTTTGGCCGAAGTGCTCTCTAAACCCTATAACTACAATCCTACCAACAATATAAACAGGATCCTCCGTATTGGTTGTTGAAACTATGTAGAAAGCTTTCTTCACTCTTCTCCTTCCTCATAAAGTCATCCAGGGGTTCATTGTGATTCTCCAGTGAACTCTAACATTAGCAACTTAATCTAACTAATGATTGAGAGAAATGCGGATTAAGGTTCTTAAGGCTAAGGATAAACACTAGAGGGGGGGGGGGTGAATAGTGTTTTAGAGAATTGTTAAATCTTTTTGAGTTTTTGTTAATTTAAACACAAATGTATGCAATATTCATACACAGATATGATCACAGAATCAAATACAAATGCAAATATAAAGTAAAAGCAGTAAAGGAAAGAACACACCGGATTTTATACTAGTTCGGAGTTACCCTATATCCAGTCCCGCACACAAGTACGGATTTCCTTACAAAAACAATTTTTACAATTACACCCTCGATTTCAAGGCTACGAGGTACACCCTCCAGAATCACAATCCTCTTGGTAGAGATACTTGATTTCCCTGGCAACAAGTTCATTCAATCGATTTCCCAAGGCTACAATCACACCTTATCTCGCTTGATTGATTTTTAATGCTACAATCACACCTTTTCTCACTATGTTGATTACAAAAAGCCTATAACTCTGAATAGCACCGAGGATCTTGTTGAGATAGTGATAGAGAATCAAACCAGAGATAATCTAGTTAGATTTAATGTTGATTTCGGCAGAGTAATGATATGAATTTTTATATAGAAATGTGGAAGAAGAAGAGGAGTGAAAAACTAGAAAAACTGAATTAAAATTCGTTGAAACTAACCCTTATTTATAGAAGAACAACAGGCATGTCCATTCGTGAAGAGTTATGACAAATAGACACTTCTTTTGAAATTTAAATTTTGAACTCAACTGACACCATGTCGACATGGGGTACTTGAATACTTCGACATCCCAAAGGGATTTTTGGTGTTTTGATTTTCTTTGAAAATAACCTTTATTTTATATTAAAACTATTTTAAACTTTATAAATATACCTAACTATGTTCAAAATACATAAGTAAGTATAAAGAATAACATATACAAAATTTTACTATAATTTTATATTTAAAATCTAAGTATAAATATTTAAAAGTTAATTATATTATATTTAAAAGATAGTTTAAAAACAAGGATAATTTGATTTTGAATTAAAGATTATTTTGAGGCTAAAAGTATTTGAAATCAGGATAGATGTTTTTTAATGCTTTTAAAAGGAAGGTTTCGAAATCATTTTGAAAACAAGATATAATTTTGAAAAATCATTTTGAATAAAAAGTTAGCGGATACAAAACAATGTTCCACTAGATTTTTCGTAAGTTCCATCCCACTTAGGGTTCCACTCCTTTAACAGGCTCGAAGTGGATTCTATTCCACGAATAAATTGGATTTTAAGATGCCAGTGCTTTTCTATGAGTTTTAACAAAATTTCTAATTAAAAATAATAATAAATTACTTGAACTCTTGATAATCTTGATACTCATGAGTCTTCAATCTTGATATCTTGAATCTCTATACTGTACAGTCTTCATTCTTGTTACCTGCATGGTTAAATCCTGCATATACATATATATCTAAACTTATACTGTTAGTATTTATATTTTATAATCTATTCTAAGGTTGTTGTCATCAAACCATCATCTTACGGACTAACAATCTCCTTCTTTTTGATGATGACAACCTTTGTTCATAAAATATTACTTCTATCCTAATAATTCCCCCTTAATCTATGCCTAACTACCCTATTTTATGCTTCTCCCCCTTTGTCATCAACAAAAAATCTAACTCTAAACTATATAACACCAAATTATACAACTCCCCCTCATTCTTGGACTAAAATACCTGCATTAATAAACTTATATAATGGAATATAGAATTGATAGTCACAATAATGAATCAAAGATTATATACATGTCAATGTATAATTATACATGTTTTGTACAACAAACATCAATCCACACTAAATATTAATCAAATTCAAACCAAGCCAAAGCAAATGAAATCAAATCAATCAAGGCAAATAATTTAAACAAAGCAACCAAATAAAATTAAACGTTACGTGGAACTTCCACCCATCCTTCTTCTCCAAAGATAGGGTCTGCCTTAATAACATCCCAATTTTCATTGTCATTGGTAAGAGAGACTGGAGGATGCGCTTCGTTATCATCCTTGTGTAGGGAGGAAATCATCCATCGTATTGCATCGAAATGCCTTTCTTGCTCCTTGATCATTTGCATTTGACTCAATTCTAAGTGTCGCTGGTTATGAAGAATGAATGAGAGAATATTCTTGAATAAATTAAGAGTTTCTTCAAGATTTTCGGATAAGTTATGAATTGGATTAGCCATATTTGGATTTGTGAGAAGAATGAGAGATAGAGTAGATAAGAAATAGTTTTCAGTGATGAATTCTGGAAGAAATAGGTGTTTATAGGTGTAGAAATTCATTTGAAATGAATAGACATATGGTAAATATTCAGATTCCAAATTCAAAATGAATTGTTACTTCTGACCAGTACATGTCGACATGGTCATAGGGAGTATGTCGACATGGTGTAGTGAAATTTGACGATATATTTTGATTTTGTGAATAATTGTGTGTATATATATTTATATAATATACTAACATTTATTCCGGAGATAAGATAAGCTAGATAATAGAAAGAAATTCCATTTCATTTCATACTAAGACGATACAACGATTAATCATAAAGAACTACATGAACATTCAAATCAAAATAAACTAAAACAAATACAACGAGATACGAAAAGGTAGAACTAGTTAGAGGATGATGATGATGAAGAAAGTCCAAGTTTCTTGCTGACTTTGGAAATGAACTTGTTCATCTAGGATGAAATTTTGTCCAACTTCTTATTAACGGATCGTTTAGGAATCCATTGATTCTCAACAATCGTCTTTTGGTTTTTGAGAAGGGTTTTGTTGGATGGATTAGGAGGATGGTCGATGCTTTCCAAAGAGGTTTCACCTTCTTCTTCTTCTTCAATTTCCATTTCATCCCCTTCTTCTTCTTCTTCTTCCTCTTCTTCCATTTCCACATGACCCAAACGCTCTTCCTTTTCGGCAAGAGTCTCATAAGGTTGAAAATTTTGAATTTTCATAAGCAAAATGTTGGAATGATTGAAAACTTTTCTAGAAAAAAATTCTTCGCCTTTGAAATCCACTCCAAAATAGTTAAAAATCCGTATGAGATAAATTCCATGATACAAAGTATTCTCACCCATTTCAAGATTTTTGGGACGAAGTTCATCCAAAATAACTTGCGCCCAATTTATGTCATAATTTCAAAAAATAGCAAAAAATGCTTTGCAAACTTTTGAAGTAGGATTGTTAAAATTCCCGATCTTGGGGTCAAAGTATGTTGCAAAAGAAGATTGACAATTCTTGCTTTTGGTCGAAAATTTTGATTTTTGAATTCAAAATTATCATTCCCTTCGAAAATGTGATGAAATGTCTCACGATCATTTTCATCGATTTTAAAATTAGAGAGATCTATTCCCGTACTCTTGCAATTGAGAATAGTACCCAAAAGATCACAATTCAAAACAATTCTAGTGCCTTTGACACTACTCCAAATTTCATCCTCATTTCCATTATAAAATCCACGGTTTAAATTTGCATAGAAAATTTTGACAAGATTTGGATAGCAAACAAAATCATTTTGAGAAGCATCAACAAGACTAAGAATTTGATTGTTTGCAAAAAGTGAATCAATTTCATAAGAAGAAAAATCTTGAAAGATAGCAAACTTTTCGGGATGGACTTTGGCATAATTAGCATAATTGATGTATGCTTTTATTGCCTCCAGATCATTGAAGAGTTGCTCTTTTATCTTTCTGGAAATTCTCATGGTGGAGGGGTTGCTTGAAGAAGCCATTAAAGTAGAGAGTAGAGAGCTTGAAGTTTTGAAGAGGGAGTTTGAATTTGAAAATGAGAGTGAAAAGATTGATAAAAGATAGTGAATAAATAGATCCTCAAAAGACATGTTCTCTGGTCAAAAGGTAGCATTTCAGAGAACTGAATGAAGTGAAAAGGTGGAGGGAAATTCAAACATTTGAATTCAAATTTTGGAATTCAAATTCTGGTACCCATGTCGACATCATGGTAGGGACCATGTCGACATGTGCCAGTGAATTTTTTTGATTTTTTTTCTAAGTTCTCTAATAAATATATATTCACTTTATTATTTTTAATGTCTATATATTTCTGAAATATTATTGGACTTATAGTATATTTCAGAAAGTATTATTATACTATTAAAAATAATAAAAAATAATAACAAAATAATAATAAAAAATAGAAAATAAATTTTAAAATTCAAGCAACACACCAATTCAAAATCAATCAATCAAGCAATTAAGCATCTAATTCTAAGCAAGCAATTTCAACCAATTATATTATAAATGTGTACCTTTTCTGAGTCCGTTTCTCTGAATTCGTCGGAGTCGTGAACTACCGTGAAACATAAATTTGAATTATCTGTTTTTTGACATCATCACTTGAGGACGAGTCTGAATCATCTAGAGTAGCAGTAAATGCACACTTTCGTTTCTTTGCTGGATCATTGTTCATAGGAGGATTCTGCCTTTTTGGATACGGATAGTCTCTTATGATGTGGCCTGGTTCATCATAGTTGAAATATTTGACATTATTTGTCACTACATTTTGATTTCCAGAGTTCTTATAGTTTTTTCTCTTGATATTATTCATCTTTCTGTATTTCAGGAATTTCATAAAATTTCTGGTCATAGAGGTTATCTCTTCATCATTATCACTGTTTGAGTCTGATCCATCGGACAATGCATTGAATGCCATTGATTTCTTTTCAGATGCTTTGCTTTCTCTTCTTCCGATCATTTGGACTTCAAATGACATTAGATTTCCAATTAATTCTTCTATATTTAAGGTACCGATATCATTTTCCTCTTCGATCGCAAGTGTCTTTTGATCCCATTCTGGAGTTAGAGAATTTAAAAATTTTCTGACTTGATCTTCTTCAGAAAATTCCTTTCCCAAGAATATTAAAGAGTTCACAACATCCTGAAATCTGCTATACATATCTGAAATAGACTCATTAGGGTTCATTTTAAATAATTGAAACCGGTTTGTAAGCATGGATTTTTTGGTCTGTTTAACTTTGCTTGTTCCTTCGTGAGTTACTTGCAAAGTTTTCCAGATTTCATATGTAGACTTACAAACTGACACTCTATTTAATTCATTTCTATCAAGTGAACAAAACAGAATATTCATTGCTTTAGAATTGTTTTGTGCAATAGTCTTTTGCTCAGCGGTCCACTATGCAAAATCAGTTGTGGGTTCAGAATATTCAGGTTATGTGATATTCCAAGTGTCTAATCCTATAGATTGTAAATATATTTTCATCCTACATGCCCAATATGCATAGTTACTGCCATTAAAAATTGGTGGTCTGACAGTAGACTGACCTTCTACAAATGAACTAGTGACAGAGATACTAGTGTTAGTAACAATACTAGTGTTGGTAGCCATTTTGAAAACTTTGTCAAAAATCAGATTATGAAACTTTGAAAACCTTGCTCTGATAACAAATGTGAGAAATGCGGATTAAGGAGCTTAAGGCTAAGGATAAACACTAGAGTGGGGTGAATAGTGTTTTAGAGAATTGTTAAATATTTTTGATTTTTTGTTAATTTAAACACAAATGTATGCAATATTCATACACAGATATGATCACAGAATCAAACACAAATGCAAATATAAAGTAAAAGCAGTAAAGGAAAGAACACACCGAATTTTATACTGATTCAGAGTTAACCTACATCTAGTCCCGCACACAAGTACAGATTTTCTTTCAAAAACAATCTTTACAATTACACCCTCGATTTCAAGGCTACAAGGTACACCTTCCAGAATCACAATCCTCTGGGTAGAGATACTTGAGTCTCGGGCAGCAAGATCACCCAATTGATTTCCCAAGGCTACAATCACACCTTATCTCGCTTGATTGATTTTCAAGGCTACGATCACACCTTTTCTCGCTATGTTGATTACAAAAAGCCTATAACTCTAAATAGCACCGAGGATCTTGTTAGGATAGTGATAGAGAATCAAACCAGAGATAATCTAATTAGATTCAATGTTGATTTCTGCAAAGTAATGATAAGAATTTGTATATAGAAATGTGGAAGAAGAAGAGGAGTGAAAAACCAGAAAAACTGAATTAAAATTCATTGAAACTAACCCCTATTTATAGAAGAACAACAGCCATGTCCATTCGTGAAGAGTTATGACGAATAGACACTTCTTTTGAAATTTAAATTTTGAACTCAACTGACACCATGTCGACAAGGGGTACTTGAGTATGTCGACATCCCAAAGGGATTTTTGGTATTTTGATTTTCTTTGAAAATAACCTTTATTTTATATTAAAACTATTTTAAACTTTATAAATATACTTAACTATATTTAAAATACATAAGTAAGTATAAAGAATAATATATACAAAATTTTACTATAATTTTATATTTAAAATCTAAGTATAAATATTTAAAAGTTAAATATATTATATTTAAAAGATAGTTTAAAAACAAGGATAATTTGATTTTGAAATTAAAGATTATTTTGAGGCTAAAAGTATTTGAAATCAGGATAGATGTTTTTTGATGCTTTTAAAAGGAAGGTTTTGAAATCATTTTAAAAACAAGATGTAATTTTGAAAAATCATTTTGAATAAAAAGTTAGCGGATGCAAAACAATGTTCCACTAGATTTTTCGTAGGTTCCATCCTGCTTAGGGTTCCATCCCTTTAACAGGCTCGAAGTGGATTCCATTCCATGAATAAATTGGATTTTAAGATGCCAGTGCTTTTCTATGAGTTTTAACAAAATTTCTAATTAAGATAATAATAAATTACTTGAACTCTTGGTAATCTTGATACTCATGAGTTTTCAATCTTGATACCTTGAATCTCTATACTGTACAGTCTTCATTCGTGTTACCTGCATGGTTAAATCCTGCATATACATATATATCTAAACTTATACTGTTAGTATTTATATTTTATAATTTATTCTAAGGTTGTTGTCATCAAAACCATCATCTCACGGACTAACAATGATATTCAAGAACTTTATAACCCAATTAACTTTGTAACAGCAATGAGTCAATAATAAAACTATAAAGTGGACATAGGCTTCATTAACACCGAACCACTATAAAAATCTTCTTGTCTTCTTTCTATTTTTTCTCTTTCTACATTTAATGTCTATTATATTGCTCTATAAGAACAGAGCTCGTTCTTTCACACTCAATCCAGGGTGTTGATCCATTTTTTGGTTGACATTTGGTGCTTTCACTGAGAACCCAACATAGGCTTAGATCTAGCTATCTACTTTGCATCAGATAGGTTCAGAAGTTAGATCCTCAATCTCTGCTTAGATTTGTTGTTGAGAATCAATGGCATCAGGAAGAAAGAGAACTACCTTTGGAAGATCCATATGAGCTACCATTGCTGGAGAAGAAACAAACCCTTTACAAACTAAAGTCAACCACCCCAACAACCTACTGTTAGGAGCCAACTCTATAGATCAGCTTCCAGGATCCTCCATATGGCATGAAGTTGTGATTAAGGGAGAATTGAACAAGATGGTTGATAAAATTAACCGTAAAATGGCAAATTGTCAGAAGGTTCTTATGGAAAAGATAGATGCTCTCTTAGTGCTCCAATAATTATCTACTTCTAGAACGGTGCCTGAAGCCATGACTGCTATGGAGCAAGAGCATTCTTCGGTTTCTGGCTTAAACGAAAGAAACAGAAGGCAAAATCTAAAGAAAGTAATGGGCGGAGCTCCAAGAATCATGACAGAAGAAAACGTTAACACTCTACCTACTACAAAAGCACCAACTACAAACCCGAACTTAGGGGTGAAAACCCACGAGAGGATATAACGATGGCTCTCTTCGGCTTTGAAGATGACAAACAATTTGAGGAACACAAATTGGATGAAAATGCATATGTGAAAAACGCTAGAAGAAGCTCTAAAACTCGTGTCGCAGCACAGTGCCAGGTAATGGACGAGGAAGTGCTACTCAAAAGGTAATCCTAGAGACAGGAGAACCAAGAAGATATGAAACAAACCGATATCTTTAAAAGGCCAAGCTCTCATGGTGTATTATGACCACTCCCAACTGACCAGCTTCTAATCCCAATATGGAGCTCCCATTATTGAATTATGAATGGCCGTCGTCGAAAATCATAAAAAATCATCAAAATTGTCGTTGAAAAACTCAATTCAGGGTTGACTCGAAGTCGAACTCGGGTAATTGCCTATTTGACTCAAAGTAGATTCTGGAAGTCCTGACTCGAAGTTGAACTCGGGTAATCACCCATTTGACTTGAAGTGAGCCTAGGAAATTCTGGCCCGAAATCAGACTCGGGTAAACCTAGATTTTCTCCAAGCAAACCTGCATATGGTTCCCAGCAACGTTTATCACCAATCAAGCACTTCAAATTATGACCCAAGCAAACCATGGGCTGACTCCAAGAAAATGGCAAATTTTCTTGGGTCGGACTCCAAGTAAAATACTACCAATCCATTAATGTCGATCCATCTTCTTTTGCCCATAACTCGAACATACGAACTCCAAATACCTTGAAATTTGGAATGCAACCTTATGTGGCCTTCTTTGTCATCCTAGATTGATTTCACCTAGTTTGAAATTTTTTGGCGATCATCACTGATCCACGACCCCATCATAAGTGATTTGTCATTCAATCGGCATTTTCCCCTATTCAAAAGTAGACAATCACGCATATATCGTTCTCAAGTATTATAAATTGCAGTAACTTGAAAACGGACAGGTCTGACAATGATTAGAGCATCTTCCCTAGTCAAAACCCATTCACCGAAGCCGTTAAACATGCAGAATATCCAAGTAAGTCTATCATTATAATTATACCTTTTGTACTACTGTACAACTGATTCAAAATTGCTTTTTTACAAGTTTGACTAGCATATGGACGAAGCGTGGGTGGTGGATGCAGTCTACTGCAAGGCCCTCAAGAATCATTAAAGGATGAAATAGCCTACTACTCTGGAAGAGTTCCATCAGAAGGCAAGCCGGTTCTAAACACTAGAAGTAGTGCAATTGCAAGAAGGCAAACCCGGCAATTTTCCAAAAAACATACCAAACGGTGAAGGAGCTACAAGACCTTAGGCACCTTCTGCCCAAGCGAGGCTACTAAGACCCAATAGAAAAGAGCCCCAGCTAACTAATGAAACCAGACAAAAGTATAATTATTAAATAACATTCTAGCTAGCTAAAGAACTAAGAAATGAGGCAGCAACCTAAAACGATGCCTTCTCATCCATCCTTGTGTACTTTCCTTTTCCAAACGAGTCGTACCAAGACACTAGAGGCATTGCTGACAACATGATGAAAGAAATGCTTCTATGCCCTCGATGAGTCATGCTGATCCCCCTTCTGAGAACCGGCGTTGCTCGTGTAGCATTGAGAAGTCTTATCCAAACGATTGTCGAACAAACAAATCCAACCACTCAGTGTCTAGGAATCGATAAAACTATGTTCCCACGATCTGAATCCTAAAAATTCCTCTTAAATTCATTGAATCATCGCTTTAATACCGCTGGGTCGTCGGACACACGATCCAAAACTCCTCTCGGAATTGATAAATTATCATTCCAAGGCCGTCTGGTTGCCAGACATCCGATCACAAAAACTCCTTCAAAAACTAAAGCGTCGTGAAGGTCTTCCACGAACTAAAGCGCCGTGAAGGGGAACCGGTAGATCATTGATCATATGATCCAAAAAACACTTCGTGAACGTGAAGGACTTTCATTAAATAAAACATCGTGAAGGCGAACCAGTAGATCAACAGTCATCTGATCGAAAAAAATTTGCGAATGAGAAGGTCTATCGTGAACTAAAGCGTCGTGAAGGCGAACTGGTAGATCAGCGAAATTTATGTATGGCTGATATCCACGAAGGTGAACTAGAAGATCAGGAGTCATCTAATCCGGAGACCCTTGAAGTCAACGAAGTCATGCTCTGGGGCCACAAATCGACATTCATATCAGCCACTCTACATAATTAATGGAATCACTTCCAACGACCGATGAAACAAATAGTGCTGAACTCCAGTGCTTCAAAGTCTCTTGAAGGAACTAAGCCAAAACTGAACCGACCTTATGGTTAATCAAAGGCCGACTCGAATCAAGTTAAGACTTAGAACTCGGGAGAACCTCACCTACTGGACTGGGGAAAACCAGAGAAGTTTTGGAGAGATCTTGGGTATAGTTCAAGCGGGCCAATAGCCCGGTGGCATAGGGGGGCACTACACATGCTTAAGTAGCCACAAGGAAGGCCGAGACTAATCATATCACAATTCTGTTATGCTCGATCAAAAATTCTGGCATACTGACAACTACGGACTTAACGACCTAGCTAGCGCAACAAATGAAATAGAAGCATAATACTTGCTTACTTCTTCCCAACTCCTCCTTTACCACCCTTTGCGACCAGATCTTTTTCCTCTTAGGCTGTATGCCAGTTGAAGACCAATTCTTTCTCTAAAGGTAGTTTGGACCAAAAGCTGAGAGTCTTGCCCGAAATTCCCATAAGCTCTTTCTTCATAACCATCTCCATGCGGTCGGCTGTAGATCTCTCCACCATGGCAATCTTATTTGTTTGGCCGTGTACATCTTCTCAAAATATGAAAGAGACGTCCAAGCTACGGTTGCCCGATCCAAAAACCACTATCTCTTAGAACTGAAGAAATCGTGTTCCAGCGAAGTCAAATCGCTGGATTGATGAGAAAACTCGATCCTTACCTTCTAAGAACTGGTATCGCACCACAAGCATCGGGAAGGCCCAAACCATTACGTGCACTGCCATAAGCTGTGCATCACTTCTCGAGTAGTGGAACCACGCTCTCGAAGCACGAACTCCTCACGGTACCCGAAGATTGGCAACGTCGAGAAGTTCTAAACTGTTCCGACCGACAAGTCATATTGAACCCATAAGTCATGCACTGTCATAAGCCACGCATTGCTTCTTGAGCCGTGAAACAACGCTCTTAAAGCACAAACTCCTCACATTACACGAAGATTGGCAACGTCAAGAAGTTCTAAATCGTTCTGGATCGACGGGTTGTATCGATCTCATAAGTCATGCGATCTCATAGGCCGTGCATTACTTCTTAAGCCGTTGAACCATGCTGTCAAAGCATGAAATCCTCGCTTTACCAAAAGATTGGCAACTGCAAGAAGTTTCAAACCATTTCGGATCAAAGGGTCATATCGGTCCCATAAGCCATGCATTTCATAAACCATGCACTCTCAAAAGCCACGCATTTCTTAAGCCACGCACTCCCAAAAGCCATGCACTCCCAAAAGCAGCGCATTTCGTAAGCCGTACACTCTCAAAAGCAGCGCATTTCATAAGCTGTGGAAGCACTACTTGATGTTGCCTCGGCACCATCGACAAACCATTAAGACTTTTAAGTACTGGTATTGTCCTGACAACACCGGGTATGTCTATTGCAAGATTAACAGGGATCAACTCCCGCTACCTAAAGAACCGACATTGCTTCGGTAGTACCGCAAAGTTCATAAACTAAGAACTTGGAAAAGAATTCTGATCTTTCACCAAATTTAATGTACAAAATATCTAAATTCAAGACATCTAAGTCATGAATTTCCAAAGATAGAAGTTGCGATATATCTTTGATTAGGGGCATTCAGGGAGCCGCCAAGAACACAAGTCTCACATTAATTGTTCAGAATTACCAGCCCTGTGGACTGAGGGGCACATAACACATTAACACTTGATCAGGTTAAAAACCGCTTCAACTTGAGGAACTAACCATCGTCTGGAGATAGATGACGATGAAAGGCATTTCCAGAATCAAATCATCATTGCACTATTTTCCAAAAACAGAAGCTAGTGGTTAATTGAGATCTCAAACCCCGACTTGTAGAATATTAGTTGTTATCTATAGATAGAAAACAACAAGGAGAGAACGCTTGAAATCGAGCAGCTAAACCATTGATTCCGGAAGATTGAAACTAATGAATAAGGTTGATATCCACAATAGTGCTATCAGTCCAACATAATGCATATGGCCTGAAATAATCAAGGTTAAATGTCACAGATTCAAGACAAAGACACTGAACTCTACCGGTCCGTGACCAGGATTGGAATGAGCATGGCCGTAATGGGGGCACTGTGATGACTCGCTCCACAGTTTTTAAGTTTCCATAAGAATCTGGAATTTGTCACCTAGAAATAAAGGGTTTCGTAGATAGAAGTCGGATCATAACAAAAACCGGTTGGAGGAAATCCATTTCTTCGTGAATAAGAATAACCATGAAATTGGTAAGCAATAACCCTGCATTTCTAAGGGTAACAATTAACGGTGATAAATAAGGCTAGACAATTGAAATGCCCAGGACTCTCATCCTTCAGGACATGGTGTATCCCATAGTTAAGCAACGTTGAGAAAAACAACCATATTAGGTTGAAAGGGATCTATTCGGCCATAAATGATTGGAAGAGCAATTCAATCCTAATCAACACGACTTTAACATTGCCCAAAGACGGTTTGCACTAAGAAAAGACTTCTACAATCCAATCATTGAAGTGCAAGTTTTCAAAGACGAAAACTACTGCCCACCTAGATTAAAAGCATTGTCAATTTTCGGATTGGCAGGGAAAATCGACTCCAACCTCCTCATTGTCAGTGTTGCCTTGGCAATGCTGAGGTCTTTTCTCATTTTCTAAGTACCGGTGTTGCCCCGACAATGTCCAGATACTTTCTACTTCATAAGTGTCAGTGTTCCCCCGGCAACGCCGGAAAACCTTTTATTTTCTAATTCCGACATTGCCCTGGCAATGCCAGAGAATTTGTTATTTACTATGTACCTGTGTTGCCTCGGCGCTGCCGAGAAAACTTTAATCTACAGGTTCGATGAGAAACAATCATCGTAGCAAACCACCAGTGCACTAGCTTCTGGAGATAGAAGTTGGTCCTCAACTGAGATTCTACCCTTGTCTTCAAAAAACTATCATTGCTCGAAAACGGGCAACAATATGAAGGCATAACCTTTCATAGGTCAGCCAGATGGTTCAACCTTTCATCATAAGAATCAGCCACTGCATAAGAATAAAGTAGCACCGAAAGGAAATCCCAGAATTGAATTGCTCATGTGCTAATTTCTAGGCATGAAAGCTGGTGCACAACTGAATTTCCTAAATTTAACTTAGAAGGAATTTAGATATAGCCAAAAGGATAGGCAACCTCGAGAAAATGTCGCTTGGAACCAAGCAGCTCGGTTATCAATTCCCGAAGATAGGAATTGGCATATGAATAGAACTTCCGTGATGACAACAATCAAGCAAAGCATGCACAGCTAATGGCATGTAGGGATTATCATGGAAGGCCGGAACTAAAACCATCGGACTTACTCAGTCCTAGAATAGGATTGAGAGTTAGAACATGGGCAATCGAATCATTCTTCTCAAACCTCTCATCTCTCACAATCGCCCAAATACTAGCGTTCGAAATAGCTAGTCCCTCGAGCAAGGATAAACGTACAGATACTTAATCGAAAGAGATGTTGCAAAGTCCAAACACAGATAACTGTGAGGTTGGTTAGATAACGGTTTTGTATCACAAAATAGAGCATTCTGGCAACAAAATTACTAATAAAGGAAATGGAATTAATGTTCATAAATCAACCGTCGTTTGCAATTTGGTAATGACGAGAAAGATTGATGACCTACTTACGGTCTAACTAGATAATTTGCTTCCAACTTGCAGGAATATGCATTACCTGAATTTCAATGATGCTAAAAGGAAACCCCTAGAATGAAACTATCAGTACATCGGCTTTCGAAAACAGAAGCAAAAGTTTGACTGAATCTTCAGCTTTAGCTTCTGGCATCTCATGCTATCTGAAGATTCACAGCATCGAGGAAAAATACACAGAGTTGAGTCATCCATGCATTAGTTTCTAGAGATAGAAACTGATACATGATTAGGATCTTAATTCTCTCTATCAAAAGATGATGGCAACACGTCTTTGTAGCATATGTATCCAAAATGACATTGGATGATGATGTCAACTTAGAGTAATTCAATTACAGTTAGGAAAAATACATCGTTGAAAAAAATCAGAGCTTGGGATCAAGTAGCAGAGTCCCTAGTTCCTGAAGATAGGAGCTATCGTGTTGATTAAACTGGGATTATCGAACCTATTGCCCAAGAGACCTAGTCTCCTGAAAACATATAGACCCAGTATTAAGAGAAATCGGCCCTATGGACTAGGGCAGATACACCAACACTTTGTTGAAACAAACTCAATTGAGCATAAGTAGGGATTAGCTACAGAATTATCTAGACCAAGCAACCTCATAGTTCTGAAAAAAGCTATTAAATAGAATATGCCAAAATAACTGCAGAAGTTTTAATAACATGTATAGAATTACAGTAAACGAGTATGTTGCATATGAACACAAGAGGTGTGACAATGAAAAAAAGCAATGCTCAAAATATAGCAATTAAACGAATAGTCCCTGGAGACAGAGGCTGGTGTGCAGGTTGAATTCCGAGAAACGCAAAGGAAGGATAATCACAATCGAACAAGTCATGCACTAGTTTCCGAAGACTGAGACTGTGCCTAATCAAACTTCAACTACAACTCTACAAGAGTAGCTGTGCCTTATAATTTAAATGTAATCAATCATCCCAATATGACATGAATAATAAACGAAGCCTAAGCTGCGAAGGACCCAGATTCTAGAGTAGTGGAAGTCCCTCTGCCAGACTAAAGATTAAATGACCGGAAAGTCATTTGCAACAATAAAACTTGTCATTCGATCATATCGGTTATGTTTTACTTTAAATACCATCCTCATATAATTAACACCCGAAATCCAAGGGAAGTTGGCGTATGTTGACCAGTCGGGTTCTGAGCATTGACCGGGGTAGATGTGGTGTGTTATCTACATGAGAAGAGTCCAGCGTCCCAAATACCGCAAATGAACAATCTAGTATAGATAGCTTGCTTACATTTGAAAAAAACTCCATATCGTCCTTTGAAATTATCATTTCCTAACTTACCCATTATAAATCAATGATCGGTAATGGAGCCACTGTTCGAAGAGACGTGGAAAGCTTTTCTTTCCAGGTTCATTGGAGTACAAAAACGAAAAGAGCGATATGATTGAATCATCCACCATATCCGATTTTGGAATAAATCGTCGCATTAGAATTCAAAACGGCGATAGGAACTTAATCAAGTCCTCAAAAAGAAACTATTAAAAACAAAGAGAAAGACTTCACTCTAGAACGCATACTATTGTTCGAGACAAAATTTAGCTTCACCACCGTTCGAGTTAAAACTATATAGGTTGACTCCAAACCCATGTCACGCACCCACTTCCGACCTAAATCCTTGTGTAAACCATGAAGCAAAGATTGCATCGTTAATACTAAGAATTGAAATTCTATTCGAAATTAAAAAATGCACGGCTATCGGAAGTCAGTTAATTGAAAACAACATCTTGAGACGAATTCTAATGATTCACTGAAATTAATAGAATAGTCATCTGAAACTTGTCTTGTTCCAGAGCACACTTTGTTTCCAACGAAAGCATACTCTGAAGGGCAAATGTTAATTTGGTTTTTAACCTAGCAGAATTTAATAGAAGTTAGAATATCTAGACTAAACCAAAAGTACTTGAAACTTGAACAAGGCATCTAAAAGAACATGCCAATTAAACATAAGAGAAACAATCCAAAATCACCTAAGTAGATGGATTGCCGGCGATCCAAAAGAAAGCATTAAGAGTTTTCAAAGCACTTGCATCATGTCAAGTACCTCTTCTAAGAATACTTACCAAGTTTCATAGCATTCCAAGCAAAGTAGTTCAAGAAGTAAAGACTCATCTGATTCAAGTCATTTACCCGCTTTTTGACAAAGCAGCTAACTTAAAACAGACCTAGAGAATTCATATGAACTCGGACTTACTTGAAAATTTGAGGAAACACTCAGAAGACAAAAAAAGAAGGCATACAACAAAAATGAGCTTCATTGGATAAGATTAGATTGGTCGCTAGCGACTTAACTAGATGGATCTCTAGCGACCCATGTAGACTAGGAGCCATTACTTGAAATTTTAATGGTAGATCCCTACCACCTTATAGAGTGTATCTGCAAAGTTTCATCTGATTTCATTAAGTTTTGAGCAAGTTATGTATGATTCTTCTGGATAAGGTGACCCATGAAGAAGGATAATCAAACAAACTCCAAACGACATGATATTTGGACAAGAAACTTAGATAGAAAATAGAAAAACAACCAAACTAAGATCACTCAACAATATGCTAAGTGGATGGATAGCTAGTGATCCATCCTCTATGGATAGCTAGCATCCATCAAGATAGGTCGGATCACCCTCAAACCTTTCGAGCTTCTTCGTATCACTAAGTAAAGGCTTCTGGTAGAAAAATATGCTAAGTGGATGGATAGCTAGCGATACATCCCCTATTGATAGCTAGCAATCCATAAAGTTAGGTCAGAATACCCTCAAACATTCTAAGCTCCTTCATAGCGCTAAGTAAAGGTTTTTGGTCGAAAAATACGCTAATTTGATGGATAGCTAGTGATCCATATCCTATGGATAGCTTGCGATCCATCTCCTATGGATAGCTAGCGATCCATAGAAATGATTCAAATTGATTTGGTTTTTTCTGTGACGACTTGGCATAACAACTGGACTCTTCTACACTTAAACTTTTGGCCCAAGTGCTCTCGAACCCTATAAATACAATCCTACTTGCAACATAAAAAGGATCCTCCGGACTGGTTGCTGAAACTATATAGAAAGCTTTCTTCATTCTTCTCCTTCCTCACAATGGTCATCCAAAGGGTTCACTGTGATTCTCTAATGAACTCTAACATTGGGGACTCAATCTAACTAAGGATATTCAAGAACTTTATAATCCAATTAACTTTGTAACAACAATTAGTCAATAATAAAAACTATAAAGTGGACATAGGCTTCATTAATAGCCGAACCACTATAAAAATCTTCTTGTTTTCTTTCTATTTCCACTCTTTTTACATTTGTTCTTTATATTATTGCTCTGTAAGAACATGGCTGGTGCTTTCACACTCAATCCAAGGTGATCCATTTTTTGGGTTAACAAATATTGAACATATTATATTTAATAACACATATATTTATATTAAGGTATCTAGTCCACCTAAAGAAAAAGTGACATAGAAAGCATGTCTTGAAGGTTCTATTTGTTAAGCATACATTATCGAAGAGGCATCCTTATTTTTCAGTAAATATTTCAGTAATCTTGTTTATTTAAATTTTAATCATGGTTATCAAAATGAAAGTGACATTATGAATGATTCAACTGATACCGTTCTATTTGTATTTGGGAGATAGGGACATTACGTTGGTAGATGGAAGAATTTTAAAGGTTCCATTAAAATAAACAATTACAATCTAGCCGAGTCAATAATGCTTCTTAATTGCAATTAATTACCTAATCTTGTTAGGTATTATGTTAAGTTAATTATTCTTTTACTTAATTACGTACATAATATTCATTAGATATCAACATGTGCACTTAATTAAAACAACAAGTTTGAAATTAAATATCCAGATATTTAACATAGTAAAGAATTTGAGGGTTGATTTATAAATATGTAAGTTGATTAGTTAAGTATTCTCACCTCCATGCAATATTCATTAGATATTACATGCGTACTCAATTTAAATCAATTGATTGATCAAACAACATCATAGATATTTGCTACAATACACTTGCATTTGGTCTACATAAAAGTTAACAGTACGTCTAACAATGTTTGTGAATAGATTAAAGTTCCACAAAGAAAAATATGGAAATGAAAAGTACATGCTAATAGCAAGATTTGTATTAAAGGTGTAAACAATAAAAATAATATAAAACTTTACCATGGGGTTTTTAAGAAAATAGTTGAATTAATTTAGTTGGTGGTGTTGGAGTTGAAAGCATTCATATTCAAATGTTGATGGTTTGATGGTAGGCCGAATACTGGAGTTAAACATATGTATAAGGACTACTCTTTTATCAATTTAAATAACGAAAAAATATTTGAGGTATAGTTCATTTATGTTGGTAGCACAAGAAACACAAGTTTATTACATGTTGTATCCTACCATCGACACCAATAGGTTAGATTAGTGGGCTATTGTTAAAACAAAATCAAGATGGCCATTTCACTCAGACATGATCATAATTGACAGTCAGGTTTACCAAAATAACCGAAAACCAGTGAACTGCTGCAAATTGTTTAAAAAATGTAAAACATAGTTTCTCTTATTAACGACTCCAATAATGATTGAAGTAGATGAAGGTTAAGATGAACAAGTCGAAGATCAAGACGAAGTTAAGAAAGATTAGTTCGAAGATAATAATGCAAATATTGCGAGTGATGATAATTAGGAATGGTTGAATGCACATTTAATTTGTACTATTTTCATGTATATTAAGTTGTTTGGCTATTTTCATGTATATAAAGATGTTCACCTTTTAATTAACTTCAAATCTTGTATACGTTACCTTTTCTTGATTACTATATTTTTAACTATCAGTTAATAGCAAACCTCCTAGTCGAAGTTTGCATTTTTATTCTAAAATGTTAACATATCTTATATATAATTGCATATATTATATTCTTGTAACGTATTTGAGTTCCAGTGGTGGTGGTCTTAGTGGCTATGATCATGGTATGGGTTTGATAGTGGTATCACCCCACTCCACCAATAGACAACCTAAAAATGTATATGAGGATGATCAAGATATCCCTAGACTGTTGGACAGTTTTTGCAAACTGGGCCGACTTCCTTATCAAGCATGATGTATATTTATATTAGGAAATATGGAGTGTAAGTAAAATTTATAAAATTTTGGTATAACTTCATTTCTTAGAAATACAATATTGGATTAACATGATTTATTCACTAACTGCCCGGAGTTCGTAAATAGCGACTCCACATCTTGTGCCCTATGAATATGATTAAGACCTGTATCACATCATTTTGACCTTGTATCAATTAGGTTCCTTGTTTTGTTATGGACCATCGATTCAAAGTGTTTAAGATAAAAAAACTTTAAAAATTTAATATGATAACATATTATATCTTTCTACCACTAATTTGTTTTAACATACAAAAAATATATTCTTGATTGCATGTACATACCATGTATGTTTGGGTTGCCAACAGTTCATTTACTGACTTAAATTGATTATAAGAACATAAGTGATCTTTGAAGTACAAACATATTGATTTAAACATGAAGAGCTACGAAAGAGGAATCTTTGCATATTCGGTAACATATGACAATAGTTTTTAAAGCACGGGAGGAGAGAGGATGTGAAGTAGCTTACTAAAAAGAACTCTTCCACCTGCAGTAAGAATCCTAGGTTGCACAATGTGGTTTTAAACCAATGGTGCACTAGATGACTGATATAGTAATTGTTTAAATTATTTAACAATAGTTTTCAATTCGTTAAAAAGGCATGATAAATTATCAAAGACAATTTCAATAGAAAGAACTAGGTCGAATACCGACATACATGGATGTGTACATCCGAACGCATTATTTCGAGCAACCGGATGGTTATTTAGATGGTGAGTGGATAAGTGAGTGTTTAAAATAATTTTTTGTAAGGCTCTAGAAAATCTTAGAACTTTAATTTACAAAATCAATCTGCCTTATGTATATGATAGTATACTAGATATTGTAAATAATTCATAGATTAAATATGACAAGCTAGTAACCTAAATGACCGAGAGTCAAGGTCCGGAGGTCTCTCATGATGAGCCGAACTCCTTTCCACAACATCTCATCAAAGGAGGAGAGTGGTCTATGTCATTGAGAACAACACACAGGCCCGGTCTGGTACAAGAAATATTCCTAGGTAACTACTCAAAACTTGATGAAATTTATTTAGATTAAAAATGGCATGCCTTGGATTGTTTGAGTTTAGGTAAAATAAAAATAAATCTTAGAATGAAACTAGATCTAAATCGTGAATGGTTATAACTTTGTTGGAAATTTATTGGTGGTTTATAACTAAGCCACCCTTTTCAATTGTCATTTAAAATTAACCAAAAATTCAAGAATGTCGTTTAAATTTGTTGACAGCAATATAAATGGTTTATATCTTTAAACGAACTAATTAGGTATTCACACACACACACATTTATAAAGCAACTAATACCTAATATGGTTATATGATTCTGAGTATAATTAATCCAATATTATAATTTAAATGTAGATGTACTGAGATAGCACTTACAGTGCTAGGTCTGCAATTTCGAATGGTAGGGAGAGGCTTATGGAGGAGGTGCGAGAGTTGAAGAGTACAAAGCCAAGAAATAAGGGGTATGGTGAACAGGCTATAGGAACAAACTAGTTCCGTGGGCCAGGGATCTATATATTCTTAGCGAGTTATCCTTATTCTGCTTTTATATGTATGATCTGATATTATTTTGTGATAGTATGAGCATAATGTAGTGAGTGTAGTTTGATTTGTATTTGAACAATATGTGTATCAGAAATATTTCTAGTTGTATTTGTTCTGTTGTGGAGTTAATGTGCATTTTATTATATGTATTTATTATGTTTATGACTATTATTATTTGTGTGGAATGAAATATGTTGGTGTATTTCTCGTTTTCCATAGTTAATTAGCTTATATGATATTCTTTGGTGATTTGTATTAGATGAAGCAAAATACAATAGAAATATACAACATTTTGTTTTAGGTTGGCACAAGGAAGGCGTAGATAAAATCAGTTTTCTGCATTTTGAAAAGATACAGAGATTGCATAGGGAAGGTATAGATAGTTTACCGGCATTAGTAAGACATGTGTAAGGCATAGAGAATATACCGTAGGGAAGAAATAGGTAAATTTGTAGGAAAGTAGGGGATAGTTTAGTCAAAAAGGCATAGGGATAGTGTGAAGGAGCTAGGTTTGTTGCATAGCGGGTGAAATAGGGACATTTAAAAATAATTCCTAATTTGGATCTTAATGGGCCTATGAGTCCATTAACTAGCACTAGATCCAATATAGTATTTAAAGAAAATCGAAATTCATTTAAACAATTTTACACTTATTTGATTAATCTTATTAATCAAATTTATTTTGTGATTATTTATATATATATATATATATATATATATATATATATATATAGCTATAACATAATAACATTTAGAATGTAAAAGGTGTAATTGTTATTTATGGGACATGAATTTAAGGTCATAAATGTTATAAGACTGTAATAAATTCAGATTTTTGTTTTCAATTGATTAGTTAGGTGAAAAGCCATATTCCTCTTTATGGGTATAAATAAGAGGTCATAAATGTGACATAAGTGTGCAATTAGTTTAGAGTTTTTAGCTTTTGGTATGATACATGTCATATTATTATATAGGGTGTATATTGCAAAATGGAACATATGTATGACATGACAATATAGTAATAAAATGAACATGTATATAGCTATATATATACATGTAGACATTGAGACTTATATATATTAAATATACATATACATTATGCTAACATATGCATAAGATAGGTCATATGCATATCAGGATATAAATGCCTAAGCATATACATGTGTTTATATATACTATAGTATATGTGTATGGTTTTATACACATATGAATAGTACCACATATATATAATTTAGGCACACGCACACATATAATATATATTAACGCCAAATAACTATAAAATTTGGATTGTATAAATAAGTAAATACACACACTACAGTTTCAAATCAATTAACGAATTCCAGTTTCAAACATATTTCATTGAACAATTAAACAATGGATGCATTTTAGTTTGAAATCAAAATTGACTCAACCAACTGTTTTAATTTATGTTTTTCCTTTTCAAATAACAAAAGATATTTGTATAAAGTTCTAATACTTGAACATTAAATTCATAATTTTAAATTAATTAATTTATAAAACAAGTGTATATATTGTTTCACTTTAATTAACATCGAATATGGATCAATAACCAATTTTTCTTAGATGTGTGAATGAAATTGATTTCATATTTTATAAAGTGAATATTAGTCACGCATCGCTAAAACCAAAGTTAATTCAAATGACATCCTCCATAAAAAAAAGTTGTAAAGAGAGTCCCTATAATTATTTTACTGTAGCGCATGTATTTTTTGTGTTTTTTGAGCCAGTGCTTAAAAAAAATTCAAAAAATTGTAAATATTATAACTAGGTTTCTAAAAGAAAAAAAGAAATTGTAGACATATCTTCAATTATTCCATATAATTGCAGATATGTCTGTAATTATTTACCAAATAATTGCATAAGATAAACATCTGAATAACTGCAGATATGTATGCAATTATTCCATATAATTGCAGACATGTGCGCATTATTCATTGAATAAATGCGTTGAATAAAATCTATATAATTGCAGACATGTCTGTAATTATTCCATATATTTGCAGACATGTATGCAATTATTCACTAAATAACAGCACCTTGATTTAACAATCATGATATTTATGTAAATATCTGCACTTATTCCTTAAAATTGCAGAAATATCTGCAATTTTTAGTTGCAAAGGCATGCTATCTAGAATAAGAGCAGACATGTATATAATTATTCTCTAAAATTGCTTACATGTCTGTCATTTTTCCCTTTTCATCCTTGTTTTTTGATTTTTTTGACATGAATACGAAGATAAATATTAATTGAAATAAGTTTTAAAATTAAGAAGTCTTTTTCATATGTTTTTTGATGATTTTGGAAAATAAGGACCTAATTTACTTACTTTTTTCCACTGGGGTTTTTGTTTATTTTGAAACCCATCAAGGACCTGTGCCAAAAGTACCCTTTTATAAATGACAAACAAAGACAATTTTAACTCAAATATATTAAGTGGCAATAAAATATTTACATATATACAAACTTGGGTCAAGGTTAAATATTGTAGATGAATGATATAAAACATAATTAAACCTAAATAGATATTGTCCTCTGTACCATCTCGATTTGTGAATCACCGCCTAGATTGCTTAAATCACCATCTGATATTGCTAAAATCGAATGATCCACTTTTATTTAATTTTGATTTCATGTTACATAGGTGAAAATTTTGACCATGAACAAGGAGGAAGACATGGAAGAGGGAAGAAGGAGAAAAGAAAATTTGAAATGAAAATAAATGAGAGAATAATGACATAAAGAAAGAATAGGAATTTTTCCTCTTCTTTCTTTAAGACTTCATCGTTTAATTTGCAATCAGTTTTCAATTATGTCAAGTCCTCTTGTCTCCTACGTATGATCGACTCCGTTCATGAATTAATTTCTAAATTTTTTGTTAAGTAATTAATTTTATTTAAAGCCCTATTTAAATACATATCAATATTGTATATCAATATGCGCGTATATAACTTTTATACATACATCAAAATAATTACAAATAAAAATGCATATCAATATCGTATATGTGGTAGACCATATATTGCCCGTTCATGTATTTCAACCTTAGGAGCTATCATAGAAAATTTTCGGAGGAAAAGATAGAAGATCTGAAATATTGCCAAAATTCTTAAAAAAATTTGGACAAAATCTCATTGTGGTATGTTTGACGTTATGCCAAATTTTAATAATCTCGAATTCGTTTTTAGATGACAAAATATAATCTTAATATCATAACTTGTCGTTAATTGAAAAATCTTACGAAGAGTATATACAAAGTAATTAAAAGTTTAAAAACATGAGGCAATTGTGTTTTAGGAAAATAGCACGAAGAACAGATCTGACAAACTTTCAATTTTTTAATGAGGAGGACAAACTTTTCAACTAAACGTAGGAAAATGAATTTTTTTAGTGAGAATGACATGTTACTTTCAACGAACGGTAAATTAACGTACATTTTACGTGAGGAACGACATGCAACAGATCTAGGCAAAGGTGCGGCAGATCTCGATAGCAACACGAAAGATCTCGACGGTGGCAACGACGACTTAGGTGGATGGAATGATGTCGGCTAGAATTTTGGAAATAGACGCGAATTTGAAGTGCTTTGACAATGTAGAGGCAGTGAGTACGGATGGAGAAGGAGTGGCACTAGTGGTAGCAATGATTTCGAGTTTCAACAGCAATGAAGTAATATTAGAGAATAATCAACAAATTGAGGAAGAAGCAGTAAATTGTGAAAGCAGATAACAATGTGCAGTAATGCTATTGTGTAATATCATTTTTATTTTTTCAAATAAATATAATAATGTATAATTCTGTTCATAATGCAATTTTATAGTAGAATTTTATGAATTGTAATAGCAGTTTCAGAAATGTTGTATTTTTTTAAATCAAAGTAATAATTCGTAGACTATTGTAACATCTTTTAGATGTGTATACTAACACTATGTGTAGTATCGTTTTTTGTGTTTTTGAGTAAATTATATTATATATATATATATATATATATTTATATTTGTAATGTTATTTTATAGTAGCATTTTGTGAATTGTCGTAGCAGTTTCTAAATTGTAATAGCGGTTTATAAACAATCATAACATCTTTTTAGACGTGTATAGAAACGATAATGTGTAGTATCATTTTTTTAATAAATAACATTATGTATGTTCGAAATGCTATTTTATAGTAGCATTTTTGAACTGTAATATCAGAACCTGAATTGTAGCGCCAGTTTATAAACAACAGTAACATCTTTTAAGATCTGTGTAGTTATTCTATTGTGCAATATCGTTTTTTTTTAAAAACAAATTATATTACATATATTTATGTTCGTAATGCTATTTTATTATAGAATTTTATGAATGGTAGTAACGGTTTTTTAATTATTGTAGCTTTTTAAACATTCTAGCAGTAGTTTATAAGCAACTGTATTGTATCTCACAGGATTGTTTTATAATAGCATTTTTTGAATATCAGTTTATGAAGTATATTAACATCTTTTAGTTGGTTTTTATGAATTGTAGCATCATTTTTGAATTAATATTTTTAAATTTCATATCCTAGTATCATTTTATGATTTTTTGTTAAGGTGATATTTTCTTTGAACGTCTGTAGTACTATTTTCATAAATTAATTTATAATGCTATTGCACAACTTTGTAAATATAATATTATTTTTTACTTTTTTAAAATATTTATCGTATTATTTTTCATAAATTAGTTTATAAAGTGATTGTATAGTATCAATTTTTTATTTACTGAATTAAAAAAAGAATGCAATGGTTATATTTCAATTTTATCATGCAATAGTTGAACTTACCTTGTGTAATCATTTTTTCAAGTTAAATGACAGAACTCAATAGCATTTTGTAGCTGTTGTATTTCTTTTTGCACTACTTTCTTATATAGTGATGTTGTACAATATCATTTTTTACCTTCTTCTATTTTTTGCAATATTTTATGATTGGTAACCAAGAGGTGAGCATTGACGTTGTAATGTGTTGAAAGATGTAGGCGACACGATAAGCAATGAATAGAGACATGTTTTTATTATTCAAGGTTTGGTTTTGAGGAGGCGGCTAAAGATGTGATAGCTACGGAAGGAGACGGCTATGAGCAGCAACAAAGTGTAGGTGTAGGGCGGTGTGGGAGTTGCAGTGGTGTGGGGTGCGGCAGAGTGGAGTGCAGTGGCGTGGGAAGCGGTGATTTGATATGTGCACATGAACGAGATCTGAAGGCGTTCTTTTGGCTAAATTTTCAAGCTGTTGTCTTAGGATTTAGAAAGTTTTGCAACTTTTTCCTAAGAATTACATTGCCCATTATGTTTATACCCATATCCTATAGTTAGACAATGAAAATATACAAAGATAGTAGCTCACAAGTCGAATATCAAGCTACTACTAATTACTAACTTATTTAAAAGATCTATCGCAACTACACATTTCGTCTATCCTTACATGATTCAATTACTCATTTTACATAAAATTAATTAATTAATTAACTAAATGGACTGAATGATGTTGATTACAAAGGATTATGAACGCACGATATTTAAGAAAAGATGATCTCATTTGTTCAATGCAACCGAACCGTAAGTCAAACCATGATAACTCAAAGTTTAAAGCTTTGATGGTTCAACAGGTCAAACCGTTGAAAGCATGATTTTTTTCAAATATTCATATTGTAATACAAGTCATACCCGAAAATATTAAAAAAAATGTTAGGTAGATGATTTGTATAGAGTTTTTAAGGTCTGCAACCGAAGTTTTGTATTGTTGCAGTGCACAACCGTACAACACAACTATAGTTGTATATACAGTAGCAGTGCACAACGATAGAAGTTTAGCGACGATGAATTTGACGAAGCTTGTTGTAATATCCCATACCTAGAGGCCAAAAACTAAGCGGACAGATGCTGCAGTCATCCATAGTATTAACTTCTGGTGACAAAATACAGAAATGCTAATGGTATCCATAATAGCAGAAGCACTTGAATATGAACAAAGTCACATAATTTCAAAAACTAATTTTACTGATTATATCTCAAAACAACAATTCATATCCAAGTTACATAATCCCAAAACATTTCTCAGGAAAGGGTCAAATATAATTTACAATAATACGCTAAGAGCAACATATGACGATGCCTCCTTGATTGCAAAGCAATATAATCATATCTGACTTAATACATAGCGAAAATAAACAAAATAATCTGCACTCCTTATCAGCTATCGGTCAGCCACCTACTCGTCATCGGAAGCTTTATTCGCCAAAATTTATAAAACCTGAAAGCCTCAACTCTCACCCTATTCAAAACAATTTTGAGTACTTGAGAGTTTAAGGGGAAAAAAACTTCAAGTCAGAATAAAGCCTGGTGCGAATAATACTGTTCATCTCTATTATTTTATGTTAAGTGAGATCAAGCCGCTTAACGGAACGGGTTTTCCCTCACCAATATCCTTTTAAAACATATCTTTTGCAAATCTTTTCCTACAACCAAAACTGGTTAAAATCTATAAAGCATCATTATGTAAACATACATATCAGGTAACAAATGGACTATCTGTCCAAACAGTATAGTTTTGTTTGGCTAACTACTAACATTTGGCTGACTCGAGCCTACCAGACAATATATCAAAATTTATCTAACACCTGTTAGACACTACTCTTCTGGACGGTCTATCCTTAACTATCTTTTAAATACTTCTCTTTTGGGCGGTCTATCCTTAACTTATCATCTCTCAAGATCACCTGATCCTGATGGTTTTGCAGGCTCACCAATAACCTATCTGTATACAAACATATATTCCTTTCTCTGTTTATTCATAATTTTAGTCTTACCTATGACGAAGCCCGACACACTAGAATTTTGGACAAAATTAGATGGGGCTAATAGCTAATGTATAGAGAGCGTGTAACAACCTTGACTCGGCCTTCGAAAATCGGCACCGAATACGACACTCGTATTCAAATGCCGTAGATCCAAACGTCGAATATGGTTCGCCGGAGCTTATAACACATTAAGTACAATCACAGCGGAAGAAATGAATAAATATCAATATATACAACATTGATACAATATCCACATAAAATGATGATACAATAGAATGATGCGATACATATCAATACTATCAGAGATACAAGACACAGCGGAAAGAATATCTTTAATAGAGCGTATCTCCAAAATCAAATGCTCCAATCCAAAGCTAGCTCGAACTTCAGATCACGATGCACAAAACTAAGCATGGTCAGTCATCCAAGACTGAAAGAGATCCCGAAGACTGAAAGCTACAAATCCAAAGACTTCGAAGGCTATCGAATCTATACCTATTACTTGATTATCTGAAAACCCAACTCTAGACTACTCGTGTGAAAATAGTGGGCATCCAGAGTTTAGAAAGGAAACAATAAACTCTGGGTCAGTCATGGGACTGGTACGAGCAAACAAAAACATTTTATCTTTTAAGAAACAACAAAAGAATTTAAATCGAAATCCACAATGCTTTTTGAAAAATGAAACTACCATAAGGCCTCCCGGCACACACACAATGCAATCGCACACTTGGAGGAGATTTCTCCTTATGATAGTCAAATGTGCTTTATACGAGAAAATTCTTTGATATTATTATTAGTACATAGTGTAGAAAACATTTTCGAAAGTATAATATTAATCTTAGCCGGCATACGTACCATTATAGTATGCCTACTATAGCTATCATATTAGATGGCAGATGTGAGAAATGCGGATTACAGATCTTAAGGCTAAGATTAACACTAGAGGGGGGGGTGAATAGTGTTAACAAAGAATTACTAATTTTTTTAACTTATGTTAATTTAGACACAAAAATATGTAATATACAGACACAGCTATGATCACAGAAACAATCACAGATGCAGAAATAAAATAAAAGCAGCAAAGGAAAGAATACACTAGATTTTATAGTATGGAGTTACCCTACATCCAGTCCCGCAACACAAGTACGGATTTCCTTTCAAAAGCAATTGTACAATTACACCCTCGGTTTCAAGGCTACGAGGTACACCCTCCAGAATTTTGATCCTTTGGGTAGAGATACTTGATATCCGGGCCACAAGTTTACCCAATTGATTTACCAAGGCTACAATCACACTTTTTCCCTTTTGATTGATTTCCAAGGCTACAATCACACCTTTTCTCGCTTAATAGATTACAAAGAAGTCTATAACTCTGAATAGCACTGAGAATCTTGTAGAGATAGTGATAGAGAATCAAACTAGAAGTTATCCAATATGATTCAATGTTGATTTCGACAGAGTAATGATAAGACTATGTATTACGAAACGAGGAAGAAGAAGAGGAGTGAAAACTAGAAAAAAGTGATTGAAAATTCATTGAAACTGACCCCTATTTATAGAAGAACAACAGCCATGACCATTCATGAAGAGTTATGGCGAATAGACACTTCTTTTGAAATTTGAATTTTTGAATCAAACTGTCACTATGTCAACATGGTCAAGCTAGGCATGTCGACATCCCAAAGGATTTTTTGGTGTTTTTGATTTTCTTTGAAAATAACCTTTATCTTATATAAAAACTATTTTAAACTTTATAAATATACTTGACTATAGTTAAATTCATAAGTAAATATAAAGAAAAATATATATAGATTTTAACTATAATTTTATATATAAATATTAGCGTAAATATTTAAAAGTTAAATGTATTATTTGAAAAGATAGTTTAAAATCAGGAGTAATTTGACTTTGAAAATAAAGATGTTTTTGAGGCTAAAATTATTTAAAACCAGGATCGAGGGTTTTGAATCTTTTAAAAGGAAAGTTTTAAAAACATTTTGAAAACATGATATAATTTTGAAAAATCATTTTGAATAAAAGTTAGCGGATACAA
This sequence comes from Allium cepa, assembly GCA_030765085.1. Classification (NCBI taxonomy): domain Eukaryota; kingdom Viridiplantae; phylum Streptophyta; class Magnoliopsida; order Asparagales; family Amaryllidaceae; genus Allium; species Allium cepa. The sequence goes on from CM060932.1 coordinate 382,777,426, forward strand.
AACAATGTTCCACTAGATTTTTCGTAGGTTCCATCCTACTTAGGGTTCCATCCCTTTAACGGGCTCGAAGTGGATTCCATTCCACGAATAAAATTGGATTTTAAGATGCCAGTGCTTTTCTACGAGTTTTAACAAAAATTCCTAATAATAATAAAAAATACTTATCCTTGAAATCTTGAACTCTTGATAATCTTGATACTCATGAGTCTTCTATCTTGATATTTTATCTTGATATCTTGAATCTCTATACTGTACAGTCTTCATTCTTAGTACCTGCATGGTTAAATCCTGCATATACATATATATCTAAACTTATAATGTTAGTATTTATATTTTATAATCTATTCTAAGGTTGTTGTCATCAATACCATCATCTCACGGACTAACAATCTTCCCCTTTTTGATGATGACAACTTTTGTTTATAAAATATTATTTCTATCCTAATAACTCCCCCTAAAACTAACAATTCACCCTTAATCTATACCTAACTATCCTATTTTATATTTCTCCCCCTTTGTCATCAACAAAAACTTTATCTAAACTAGATAACTCCAAACTATATAACTCCCCCTAAAACTATTACTCTATGACATATGATTATAATGCTAGTGTTATCATAAATAATCAACACTTAAGTCTAATACTAAAATATAGTCCTAAACTATTAACTATCCTAACTAAGAATTCACAATAATACTTATAATAAAAACACATATAAGAACACGAGTTATTTATTGCGTATATGGTTGTATTTATATTTGCGTTTGGAAAAAATAAAAACACAAACAACAATGGAAGGAAAGAGAAGAAACTAATATGTGTTTCTGAACATAGGAGATCTATGAATCGAACAGTTTGGATAGTGGAAATAGAAATTTCCACATTGTTCCACAAGATTTCCATTTTTGTCGAAACACACTACTTGGTCATCATCCTCCTCGTGTGCTTCTTCCATAGGTTCTTCTTCTTCTTCTTTGTCGCTGGCCTCTTGTTCTTGATTGAGTGAAGAGTCTTCATCGATCAAGATAGGGTTGGCCTGGTTGTTCATTAGGAATTTTTGCAAATTCCTAAGAATCTTGCCTTGCCTTTCCTGTTCCTTTGCCATACGAAGTTGAGTTACTTGAATTTTAGTTAACATCTGAAGTACGTCAATCATAGACTCCTCTATTTTCAGTACACGAGCAAGAGTAGTGCATTAGAATGGACCAGAAGTAGGAGAGGGAAATGAGAAAGTTGATTTTATGTTTGATTTTGAGGATGAAGCCATGATTTTATTTATTTCAGAAGAGAGAACGAAGAGAAAACAGAGAGAATGAATTAAAAGTCAAAATTGGGAAGAATATATAACTAAATTTTTGAATTTTGGTGGGAAATTTTTTAAAAAATAAAAAACGTTATATGTCGACATGTATACCTAGGGGGTGTCGACATGGTCTTTTTAAAATTTAACTCTTTGATTTATTTTGATACCAATTGTTAATTATACTTGTTATTTATATTTTATATTTCAGTTATAGAACAAATTCCTAATTCTCTTCTTAATTTAGTAAATATTGATTCATTTAAAGGTTTTGTTAAGATATCAGCAATTTGATTTTCAGAATTGATATAATCGAGAGTAACTACTTCATTGCTTATATTATCTCTGAGAAAATGATGTCTGATATCAATATGTTTAGTTCGAGCATGTTGAGTAGTATTTTTGGATAAATTTATCGCACTCGTATTGTCACAATAAATTGGAGATTTCGAGAAATTTAAACCAAAATCTTTTAAGGTTTGTTGCATATATAATACTTGAGAACAAGCCAAAGCAGCAGAAATATACTCTGCTTTAGTTGTTGATAAAGAAACTGTATTTTGCTTTTTACTAAGCCAAGAAATCAGAGAATGTCCCAAAAAGTGACAAGTCCCACTTGTACTTTTTCGATCTGATTTACAACCAGCATAGTCAGCATCACAGTAAGATATTAAGTCAAAAGAATCATTTTTAGAGTAGAATAAACTATAATCAGACGTGTGTTTAACATATCTTATGATTCGTTTCACGGCTTTTAAGTGAGTCTCTTTAGGTTGGGATTGATATCTGGCACAGAGACAGACACTATTCATGATATCAGGCCTACTAGCAGTAATATAGAGTAATGAGCCAATCATTCCTCCATATAATTTTGGATCTACATCTTTCGGGAGATCTTATTTACTAAGGTACTCATTGGTTGCCATAAGAGTGGGTTTTCCACTCGCAGTGGTCAAACCAAATTTACTAATTAGGTCTTTAGCATATTTTTCTTGACTAGTAAAGATACCATTATCTAATTATTTTATTTGTAATCCTAAAAAGAAATTTAATTCACCCATATGACTCATCTCAAATTCTTTTTTCATTATTTCAGAAAATTCTTTATTCATTTCAAAATTAGTTGAACCACAAATGTTATCATCTACGTAAACTTGTACTAGTTGAATATCATTTTTATTTTTTTTAATAAAAAGAGTATTATCTACTTTACCAATTTCAAAATTAGATTGCAATAAATAAGATCTTAGTCTATCATACCAGGCTCTAGGAGCTTGTTTTAGACCATATAGTGCTTTTTTAAGTTTGTAAACATGATTTGGTAATTTATCATTTTCAAAAAGTGGTGGTTGTTCGACATATACTTCTTCTTTTACAAATCCATTTAAAAAGGTGCTTTTTACATCCATTTGAAATAATTTGAAATTATTATGATTTGCGAAAGCTAGTAGAATCCTAATGGCTTCTAATCTTGCTACGAGAGCAAAGGTTTCATCAAAATATATTCCTTCTTCTTGACAATAACCTTGAGCGACTAAACGAGCTTTATTTCTAACTACCTCTCCTTGTTCATTCATTTTATTTTTATAAACCCATTTAGTTCCAATTATAGTTTTATTTTCTGGTCTAGGAACAAGTTCCCAAATGTCATTTCTAGTAAATTGATTTAATTCTTCTTGCATAGCCAAAATCCATGAATTATCAGTTGATGCTTCTATTGAATTTTTGGGTTCAATTGTTGATATAAAAGCTACATTACTCATTTGACTTAGTTGATTTCTAGTTTTAACAACAGATTGCATATCTCCCAGTATATTTTCTATAGGGTGATCTTTTAAAAGTTTTGTCCTTTTATTAGGATGATCAATTTCATTATTAGTTTCAATAGGTTCTTGATTTTGAGTGATTAAATCCTCTTCATCATTTGTATCTTCAAAAATTTTGAACTTTTCATCAAATGAAACATGCATTGTTTCTTCAATGGTGTTAGTTTTTAAATTAAACACTCTGTACGCTTTACTTCTATTAGAATATCCGATAAAGATACCTTTGTCGGATTTAGGATCAAATTTATCTAATTTATCTTTTGTATTTAAAATAAAGCATTTACTTCCAAAAAATTCTGAAATAAGATACCTTAGGTTTCTTTGAATAAAGAAGTTCATAATATGTCTTATCAGTTAGAGGTCTAATTAAAGTTCTATTCAAAATATAACAGGCGGTAGCAACTGCTTCTGCCCAAAAATTCTTTGGTAAATTACTATATGTAAGCATAGTTCTCGCACACTCTTGTATCGTCCTATTTTTACGTTCTACTACTCGGTTTTGTCGTGGAGTTCTCGGAAATGAAAAATTGTGAGTCATTCCCTTGTTATTGCAGAATTCCTCAAACCTTTCATTTTCAAATTCACCACCGTGATCACTTCGAATAGTTATAATTTTTAGATAAAATTGATTTTGAATTCTTTTTGAGAATGTCTTAAAACATTCAAAAGTATCACTTTTATGTTTCAAAAATATTGTCCATGTAAATCTAGAATAATCATCTACAATTACAAAGACATATCTACTATGATTTATTGATAAAATTTGAGATGGACCAAATAAATCAAGATGAAGTAATTCAAGAGGTTTTGAAGTTGAAATCATATCTTTTAACTTAAAAGAATTTTTTCTAAGTTTTCCTAATTGACAAGCATCACATAAACTATCTACTTTAAAATTCATTTTAGGGAGACCTCTTACTAGATCATGTTTTGACAGTCTAGATAGGAGTTTGAAATTCAAATTCCCAAATCTCTTGTGCCAAATCCAAGGGTCACTTGTATTTGCCAACAGACACAGGTTATCATTTGAAACTTTCATACTAAGAATATATATATTCTTTTTCCTGACTCCCTCAAATAAAATGGTTCAATTATTATCTTCAATGTGACATTTATCTTTTTCAAATTTAATTTTATAACCTTTATCACATAGTTGACTTATACTTAGCAGATTATGTTTCAGATTCTTAACTAGCAAAACATTAGTAATAGTAGGAGTTTCAGAATTACCGACTTTGCCGATGCCAATCACATATCCTTTTGAATTGTCTCCAAAGTTAACCAATCCTCCATCTTTGTATATTATATCATTCAGTATATCTGGATTGCCAGTCATGTGTCTAGAACATCCACTATCAAGTATCCATTTGTTCTTTCTGATCTGCACAATTTGTCCGTTGTGGATTGATTCCTCAACACCCATAAAGCATGATTCCTGCACATCAACCAATTTTGGTAGATAACTTGAATTTGAATATTGATTATATGCAGACTTATGAAACAATGATGATTTGAATACTTCTAAATTAGTATTAACGAATATAGCCATTTTAAAAACTTTTCAAAAATCAGATTATGGAACTTTGAAAACCTTGCTCTGATACCAATTGTGAGAAATGCGGATTACGGATCTTAAGGCTAAGATTAACAATAGTGGGGGGGGGTTGAATAGTGTTAACAAAGAATTACTAAATCTTTTTAACTTATGCTAATTTAGACACAAAAGTATGTAATATACAGACACGGATATGATCACAGAAACAATCACAGATGCAGAAATAAAATGAAATCAGTAAAGGAAAGAACACACCGGATTTTATATTGGTTCGGAGTTACCCTACATCCAGTCCCACAACAAAAGTACGGATTTCCTTTCAAAAGCAATTGTACAATTACACCCTCGGTTTCAAGGCGACGAGGTACACTCTCCAGAATTTCGATCCTTCGGGTAGAGATACTTGATTTCCGGGCCACAAGTTTACCCAATTGATTTACCAAGGCTACAATCACACCTTTTCCCTTTTGATTGATTTCCAAGGCTACAATCACACATTTTCTCGCTTAATAGATTACAAAGAAGTCTATAACTCTGAATAGTACTGAGAATCTTGTAGAGATAGTGATAGAGAATCAAACTAGAAGTAATCGAGTATGATTTAATGTTGATTTCGACAGAGTAATGACAAGAATATGTATTAAGAAACGAGGAAGAAGAAGAGGAGTGAAAACCATAAAAAAGTGATTGAAAATTCGTTAAAACTGACCCCTATTTATAGAAGAACAACAGCCATGACCATTCATGAAGAGTTATGGCGAATAGACACTTCTTTTGAAATTTGAATTTTTGAATCAAACTGTCACTATGTCGACATAGTCATGCTAGGCATGTCGACATCCCAAAGGAATTTTTTGGTGTTTTTGATTTTCTTTGAAAATAACCTTTATCTTATATAAAAACTATTTTAAACTTTATAAATATACTTTACTATATTTAAAATTCATAAGTAAATATAAAGAATAATATATATAGATTTTAACTATGATTTTGTATTTAAATCTAAGTATAAATATTTAAAAGTTAAATGTATTATTTAAAAAGATAGTTTAAATCAGGAGTAATTTGACTTGAAAATAAAGATGTTTTTTAGGCTAAAATTACTTAAAATCAGGATCAAGAGTTTTGAATCTTTTAAAAGGAAAGTTTTGAAAACAATTTGAAAACGGGATATAATTTTGAAAAACCATTTTGAATAAAAATTAGCGGATACAAAACAATGTTCCACTAGATTTTTCATAGGTTCCATCCTACTTAGGGTTCCTTCCCTTTAATGGGGTCGGAGTGGATTCCATTACACGAATAAAATTGGATTTTAAGATGCCAGTGCTTTTCTACGAGTTTTAACAAAAATTCATAATAATAAAAAATATTTATCCTTGAAATCTTGAACTCTTGATAATCTTGATACTCATGAGTCTTCTATCTTGATATTTTATCTTGATATCTTGAATCTCTATACTGTACAGTCTTCATTCTTAGTACTTGCATGGTTAAATCCTGCATATACAAATATATCTAAACTTATAATGTTAGTATTTATATTTTATAATCTATTCTAAGGTTGTTGTCATCAAAACCATCATCTCACGGACTAACAGCAAGTTCTACAACTAAAACCGTACAAGGCGCGTATTGGATGATTGGATTTCCAACAAATGGTCTGGCTAAGGAACTTCCTATTGCCATATGGGAACGCCTCTGGAGGGACGCCCCGAGAACCTACCTGGCTCTCTACCAACACAAGGCCGGCTACCCCCTTCTCGAGAAGTAAAACCTAAGATATGCCACCCCCGGTCGTTTGCGACCTTTATCCGAGGGCCCTCTACACCAACAACATCACACAGTAACAAATATATAGTGTCCACATGAGTATGTATCTGGGTTCCATACCATGATACCACCCTTTTCCAAAAGGAATGGTCATACCCTAGCGGAGCTACCCCTGAAACCTTGCTGCATCTTTCCTGTTTCGACCATTACCGGTTTGTGAGGCTCGATGAGGTCTCCTCCACAAAGCCATGCTTTGATCAACAAATGATCAGCAGCACTTCGTATGCCACATTACCAAATTAGGAATGTATCACTAGTAACCATCAACTACATAACCTCTGAGCTCGTACGTCTCAGAGAAGGGTGTTAAGCTAAGAGAATAAATCACCGCCACCAAGCAGAAATGTATTTGATAGAAACTGGTTTTACATCTCAAAGTGTAATGTCAGACACACATCCATACAAGTCTGTTCCGGGTTCGAATAGAACTGAAGGCACTTCCAAAGAAGCCCTTGCAATCCGGGTATTCACAATCCCGATCGGACTTCCCATCACTTAGGAAAATCTCTATACCAAAGCTACTCAGTGTAGAGACAATCGATAGGTTATCCTATCGTTCTCGCAAATACCCAATCTTCACCATCGGTCTTCAAATGCTATCCATAACGTCGTATCATTATTCGGAATGGGTTATATGACACAAGGTCCTCTCCCGGCTAAACCGAATAATGAGCGCAATATTTAAAAGAAAATATGGATATTGGGGTCTCAGTTAAATCACAGCTTAAAGCCCAAAACCTTTCATTCAAATGGTTAAAACTATTTACCATTTCCAATCTTTTAAAAAGATTCATTTCAAAAACCTTCAATGGTTTAAACAATTTCCACACTTAAATCTTTTAAACAAAAGATTCACTTTTAAGACCCCTTTCAATTTAAAACAAGGTTCACCAATCTTTCACAAAGATTCATTCATAACCTTTCAAAACAATTCCATTTCAAATTGGATTAACTCATCCAGTCTTTAAACCAAAGACTCATTTCATAGCTTTCAAAACAATTTCCAAAGATTCATTCATAACTTTCAAAACAATTCCTGTTTCAATCTTTTATATATATGAAAGATACACCATTTAAAATCCTCTTTAATTTCAAAATAGGGTTCAACTATATTTCACAAAGATTAGTTAACAGTTTTCAAAACTATTTCAATTCGATTTGAAATCTTTCAACACAATTTGAAAACCATTTCCTTATATGAAAGCTATTATTAATTGAAAACAAATAGTTTCGTTTCGGAAAAATCCGATTACATTTGCACCAGTTAAAACTTTTCAAATACAAATTTGGGTTAAATTCAAATTCTCAAAACCATATTTTTAAGATGGTTTAAAAACCCATATAAACACATGTATAGCTTGTATAACCTTTTTACATCATAGATTCTCAACATAGAATTCAATTTCAAATTTTGAATTCAACTTTTAAATCAAATTTCAAAACTAAATCAAGTTATTTGAAAATAACTTTTATCCTTGAAATTCTTTTTCAAAAGCCTTTCACTTTAAACCCAATCCATTTCCAAAACCGTTTGGATTCAAAATTCAAACTTTTAAAACTATTTCAAAAAATATCTGTGACTTAACCGATTTCCTCGTGCAATCCATATTTGTGTGTGTATGGTGTAGTCCAGGGGTTCTACACAATAGTGCAACATCATTAATCATCACAGATTTAATCATATCAATATCGATAAGCGGTATAATCCATAACGCTTATCATCATTCACAGATCCACAGATAAAGTAAATTTATCAATCACAGAGATTCACCATTACGATTCGATGTAGGTTTCGGATAACCAACTGGAATCCGACTCCCTGTCGCATCGAAATTCAAATGTCGTTTTACGGGCCAAGGGGTTTTCACATTCACACAGCAATATATTCATCACAGATATCACAGCACAACACAAGGCAATTCATATTTCATAGCATCACAATCACATAACAGAGATATCGATCCAATACACAACATTCAATAGAATATAGTCAAACATCTTCAATTAAGATGAATAAATCGTGTGGTTTAAATTAATTAACCACATAATTACTTTCATTAATTATCTTTAATCAATAATTAATTGTCATTAATTACAATTAATTAAATCTTAATCACCTTCATTAATTAATCATCCCTTAATTACTTTTCTCAATTATAATTAATTAACCTTTAATTAATTAATTATTCTCAAATTAATTACCTTAATTAATTAACCTCATTAATTAATTATTCTTTAAATTAATTAACCTTTAAACATTTGATTAATCAAAATTTTTAATCATTAATTATCCATTCTTAATTACTTACGATAAGTGACTATCCCTGATCTTAAATCAATGTTAGTCACTTGATTAACCCCCCTTTAATTACTTGATTAATCAATTTTTAATCATCAATTAACTACTTTAATTTTAGTAATTGTCTTTAAGTTAATTACATAATTAACTCTTTAAAATCACTAAGTTTATTAAAAATAAACTTTGAAAATATTTTTAAAACTTGGTTAAATAAAAACTTTTAAACCAATTCAAACTTAGATAAAACCTTATTATTTACCAGAAAAACTTGATCTTACAAAATATTGTTTTAAATTACCCTGATTTGTTTTTAAAAGTTTAAACCTGTATTGTATTTGGTCTTACGAACCCGAGCCAAATCACTTTTACTTTGAGACAATTTCAAATTTTCCTGAGACGATAAAGCAAATGCTTCGAGTTTGACCCCGACGAAACTACGTTCCCAAAACCACCCAATCTTCACTGATACACGCAAAGGCTCGTGCACATTGCACAGCGCCTCGCTCACCATCGGTCGACACTACGACCATAGACTTGCCTAACCCACCAGACCACCCAGACATCATCAACGACGAAGAGTTCGCAATTTCACTACCAGGTCCAGACTAGCACGAAAGGGTCGTCACGAAATCGTCTCGCACCACCGTCCTAGGCCATCGAAGGCCACGAAAACTTCGTCAGAGCTCCGCCTACCTCCCCAGATTCGATCGCCACTGGTGCGCAACCCTCCGGTTCATTAACGGCGACGCAACGATGAGATTTCCGACCATCACCAAAAACATGCGTTAAACCCTATTTCGATCCCTTCTAGCCACCACAACGATTTATAAAAACATTAAGCATTTTTCAGGTGATCTCCAACCTCCAGCCATGCTCTAACTTCAATCTCGAGAATTAACATTTCCCCAATCACCAGAATTTCGCAAAAATGGCCACGCCGTTCATCTTCGAATTTCACCAAGAATACATTACTAAAAAAATTCCAATTTTGCTTTTAAAAATCATGGATTTTAGAAACGTTTTCATTCATATAATTGAAAATAAGAATTATAAAAATCAAATTTCAAAGTAATTTGGGTTTGCCTGTTGTTTTCAACATTTCCAAAAAAACTTACTTTAAATTCACTCAAATAAAATTTAAAACTTCAAAACAAAGCTAAACAAACAAAGTTTGTTCAGATTATAAAGTCAGATAAGATTCCAATGAAGAGGAATTGGAACTTTAACAGGTTTTAAGCAACCTGGGACTGAACAGAGGTAAATATGCCTGTAGATTGAACATGCACATCTTCCTCAACATATAAACATATACAGATTCACATGCATGCAAATATTTCACAATTAATTTCAAACATCATCACAAAACAACACATAGAGCTTCAGAATGGTAAGGGATTTACTCACAGCATCAATAGATAAATGGATAAAGATTTTTAATTTAGAAGTTTGCTCAACAGGAATGAAGACAGTGGACAGGCTTTTCAAAACTGGAACTTGTATTTTCATTTTAAATCTGCATCTTTGATTTGTTTGAGTTGATTTCGGGATTCACTCAAGTTAAAGTAGTTGAATTTACTTTGCAGGCTTTAATTTGAAAACTGATCTTTGCTTTGAGTTGCTTTGCCTTTTGATCTTTGCATTGAATCAGGTATGAATTTGATTTGGTTAGGCATGTTGCATGCTTCCAGGTTGCACTTTGATTCAGTTTTGATTGCTTTGAATCTGAAAACTTGATCTTATTTCCAGGTTGAAGTCTTGTGAGAGTTGAATTGCTTTCAGATTTGAATTTGGTCTAAGCTTGAAAATTGTTTGATTCTATTTTTCTGTTTTTTCTAATTTGTTTCAAATTTTGAATTTTTTCCAGATTTGCTCATTTGATCTGAATCTTGATGGTTTTCATTCTTTTGATTTTCTTTGAAGATGAAGGAATTTTTTTTTCAAATAGAAGTTTGAAAAGAATAATGAACAGGCTGTTTTCTTTTAATTGTTAAGAATGAAGATAATACTCTAGTTTGACACTTGTTAATTTTTAAGTTATATAGATTTAACACTTGTAAATTTTTATGTCATATAGTTTACATTTGTTAAAAATAAGGAAATTTATGTTTGAGACCTTTATTCAAATTAATTTTTTAATTTATAGTTTAAACCCTTCTCAATTTTAAAATTTATAAATTAACTTATCTCTTATGTTTTAAAGGTTTACGCGCGCACACACACACACAGATATATATATATATATATATATATATATATATGGTCCTTATTTTTAAGTACTTTTAAACCCTTAATTATTTATATTTTATAACCTCTATAACTTTTAAATAGTAATTCAAAAATTATTTTATTTAATTTCAAAATATAGCTTCTCATTCAAAATATCTATTTAATATAATTTGGAAAACAAATCTTTATTAATTGAAAATATAATGTTTTCAAACCTAGTATATTTATAAGATTTTGAATTTCAGTTTCAAGATTTAATTTAAACTAAATTTATAAATATAAATAAATAACAGAACGTATCTTTTATTAATCTTAAAACTTTCAAATTCTATTTATTTAAATCTAATTTATATACATATTCATTCCTAAATATTCAAATTAATTCTCTATTAATTCATAACTTAACCAAATTTTTATATAAATTTCCAAATTAATTTAGCTTAAAAATCAGGAATGTTACAGAGCGACCCTGTACCAGTCTCATATAGTATTCTATATCCAAGTCATTTTACTTAGGGATCCCTTTCCATAATTTTCCTTGAAAACCTTTTCAAAATGATTTAAAACCTTTAAATCAAACTCAAACAAGGAAAATATATAACCTCTATGATTTACTCAAAATCACTTTGCCATGTTATATATACTTCACTCAAATCTAGTTGATGAAAACATTTAAATCTTTAAAAGTCTCCCTTTCGCATCCATTGAAAGTACCCCTTTCTTACCCATTGAAAGTGTCTCTTTCTAAACCAAGTAAAACCCTTTATTTAAAGTAGGTTGAAAGGCCAAAACCTTCCTTTCGAAACAATTCTCAAAATCCTTTCGAAACTATTGGAAAACCTTCCTTTCGAAAGCTTTAAAAATCATAGACATCTTTCTTTTAAGACCTTTAAATATTGCTTTTCGAAAACATAAGAAAAACCTATCCTTTCAAACCTTTCGAAACCTTTGAAAAATCTTTCCTTTTAATCCTTTCAAAATAACCCGAAAAACCATCCCTTTCAAATCCTTCGAAACCATTGGGGAAACACCCCTTCGAAATCATCCTTTAAAACTTTTCGAAAGCATCAAATCTTGTTAAAAATAAACCTTTTGAAAGCACTTGGGTTCAATATAAAACAAATGGAAAAACACCTTTCGAAACCATTCAAAACTGACTCTTTTGGAACCATTTGAGTTATACTTCAATTTAGTAAAGCGGTCATTAAATCATTTAAGTCGAAAGCCTATCTTTCAAAAGCATTCCTAAGTAAAGAAGTGATGGTGTCGAAACCATCCCTTTGAAAGTATTGGAGAAGTGGCCAAATTTTAGAAAAACAAGTAACCACTTTGAAACCCTCTCGATCGAAAGGTAAAAAGGCAGCAGCTAAAAGATTCAACTTAGTCGAAAGAAGTTGATTAAAAACGAAGACGCAACCTAATCGAAACCAAACCCTTTAAATCCATTTGACCTAATCGAAAGCTAACTAAGTCAAAAGCTTCTTAGTCGAATGCAAGCAGGTGCATTTTTATTTAAAAACAAAGTAAAGCCTCAACCCCTTCGGAACCTCTGGTTTCGACCCACTACCTTTCGCCTGCATTCAATTCACTACGTACCAATTCGTTGATACCATGTGCATTGGTTTCGACTGTGTCGCAGGCGAAGGTGAAGAGGCGGAACCTGGTGTCAAAAGCATCGAAATAGTAAAAAACCTATTTATTTATTCCTTTAAACTATTTCTTTTGTACCCAATCTGCCTTGTGTCTAAATCTGATTGGTTGCCATTTTACTTTTTCAAAAGCGCTACCAATTTTCAAAAGTGACAAATATGAATTATTTGCAAAGAGCCCAATCTCCTTTTATAAGTATATAAAACATTTAAGTTTCATACCTTAAATAATTTTATATATCCATTAAAACACTTAGGAAAAGTCTACCAGAATCCTAAAAAATCTTTTATAATATGTTTTCCAACATATAAAATTTTCAAACCCAAATCATTTATTATTTAACTATAAATAATTATAACCCAAATTAACATTTTTTGCTACAAAATTCATATAAAATATACGAAAATTCTGAAAATTTTGAAAATTGAAACACATCTCCAAAATATTATCTCCGGTCTATATAAAAAAATTCGCAAGGCATTTAAATGTCATTTAATAGGGTTTTCATATCAAAACATATCATAAAATCAATATGAACATGCATAAATCATCAACAAGTACATATATTCATTCAAAAACATGGCAAAACATTGCAAATATGTTTGGATTTCCTCTTAAAATTGAAAACAAACAAATATGAGATGTAAAAATTATTTATCTTAGCTTTAGAGATTAAAGATACGAGATTTGAATGAATTTGATGTTGATTATGCTTCCCCTTTCTCTTTCTCTTGTTAATGGTGGTCGGCTTTAACTTTTAAAAATTTGAACAAATGAAAATGAACAAGTAAGACTATTCATGGCTAAGGGATATCAATATAGGAATGACCTCATTCCTATTTTACCCCTCCTATATTTCATTTTAAACTTCTTCTTTTAATTCATTATGTAAATGGCACGGCTACCCCTTCGTTAAATCAAATCTCAATCTCTTAATCAACACATTATTTCATTTAATTTACCTAACGTAAATAATGTTGTAAAAAAATATTGGGTGTTACACTTTTAGTGATCTTAGAGGAGCTTGCAGCGGCAAAAAAAAGGTAGAGCTTACTTTTTAGATTTTGAAATGATGATGATTTTTGCAATGTAGATGTATTTACTTCTTTTGAAAACGAGAATGAAAGAGAATGACACAGCGAGAAAATAAGGTAAAACTAAAAGAACCACCTGTTCATCCAAGTAAAATGGACGGTTGGACCATTAATTTGTATGTCCGACATATGGTACATACACGGTTGAGTTTTGGTTGAGTTTCGCATCGAAGTGGTTCACAGTTCAGGGTCATTCGAGGTCAAACTATGGTTAGGTCCGATCATGAAAGCACTTGTTTCTACCATAGATTATTATTATTATTAAAGATTCTATGGCACATGAGAAAAAGGTTTTATGAAATTACAAAATTAAAATTCTACATAGTTTTGACAAAATGGGTATGGAACTAAGGGCACCGCCCGTTGTGCTTCTGGCTACAATGTGTTCGCCGTTAATAGTCGAACATAATTTTTTTTCTTTTATACGACGGTCGGCGGATAACCGCCGATCGCGGTTGAGTGTGGGAGCACGAATAGTTGCACACCAAAAATATACTGAAAAATATACTTAAAAAAGGAATTTGAACGTAATTCCGAATTTGTAAACTTATTTAAGTTTCAAAATTTCAATTTGAAAATATACATTAATATATATATTTTGTGCGATTCGAACTCCCAAGCTCTTTTTTACATTTAAAGGTGTTTTTTTAACGTCACGGTCGAATCGAAAAATTGTGTTTCTTTTCTAATTATTAATAAAGATTATATTATATATTTTAATAAAAGACAAAAGATTCGTATCAATAGGACAAACAAATAATTTATTTTAACAAAGTTATGGGATGCTGGGTGCTTATCATCATTAGCACTAATAGTTAAAAAACTTGGAACTGGGATTATTTAATCAATCGCTGGGGATTGATATCTTAATCATGTTAAAATATCAGCTTTAAAGACTTGCTCTCACAACTATCAATGTCAATACTTTTTTCCTTAAGCAAGTTTATATATTATAAAAGATACATTAATCACCTGGGTAAAAATATGATTTTCTTTAAGCACCACATAGCGTTCAATTAGTCCACTAAACTTTACAATGTAAAGGGGGAAGAAATCCAGAGGAGACGATCCATTCTATTCTGGGTAACATAAAAGTGCTTATCCTAGTCATAAATCCATGCGTCTGAGGCAAAATCTCCATAATGCTTGAAGTCGTTATCTTATTTGGTTTCTACACTATCTTTAATGATAATCCTTTTTTTTAATGCAAAATATATGCGTCTTATATTATATGATCTTTTTATACATTTCATACACTGATTATGATTGTACTTTCAGCTAATCATAAATAATTCATAGGACAAATTTTTGTTTTAGAACTTAAAAAAAACCTATTTCAATTTTAGATCTTCTACCAAGCTTATTCTCAAAATATGTCAGTTTCTTATTTTACAACATTTTTCACTTGTCAAACACAAATTTTTGTTCATTTTCAAAGTGTGCCAGCATGTTCAAAAGAAATTATGCTTGTGCATTTTCGAAATGCGCAAATACAAAATTGTTGTACAATGAAAAACAGACCTATTTTTATAAGGGTGCTACTATATCTACACATTTTCTCGCGTATCTCTTTCCTCACCAATTTATTTTTTGTAGATTAATTCTCTCATCCAATTACATCAGCCTATCATTTTCTTTATTTTTGAGAAAGCAAGCAATGTTTGTTTCATCTTCTTATAACTGTTACTATAACAACGATCGTAAATTCAAATCTCATCAGTTCCAATGATTAATTCTATAAATTACCAACAATTGAAATTTTATTAGAATATTATAGTTAATTTGATAGTTTTTGAATCTTAGTATATTATGACGTTAGAAGATTTCATTTGAAATATCTTTTCAAGCTTTAAAAATAAAAAATATGGCACGGATGAGTTGCAAAGAAGCATTTATTCGAGTATATATTTTTTATTATCGTTTTAAGTGGTATTATGAAGTGTATTGTTGTACGGTGGTACTCTTTTATAGTAAGTTTTCAAACACATCCAAATTTGAAATAAGTTTTTTCTTAGGCTCAAACCAAAATTTGATCCAAATTTACAAGTAGATAAGCATATGTGGTTATATATCATTTTTTTTCAAGATCAAGAAAACAAGTTACATTTGTAAACTTTGCAGAAGAGAACCTAATCATTGTTGGTATGTTTGTAAAGTATTGAAAAGCATGCATCGTGTCTAAAACATGGAATTTGGATAAATTTAAGTAATTATTGCAAGTATATAGATCAAACTCTGAACCTTATTGCTCTTTCACTACCAATTGGGTTCCCTTTCTGAAGCTACTTGGAAGTTGTGTTGTTTGTAAATGTAGTAGTTTTAACATATAAAGCAATTGAGCAATATTTGAAATGTAGGTGATGCATTTTTATATATTTTGCACTTCTATCACAGAAAAAATGGGCACTGTAAACCTTACGAATTAGCACAACGAAATCAAAATGTTTTAGATTTCAGTTTCATTTCCAGCACAAAAATCTTTTGACATGGTCCAGTTAATTGTTTTTAACTTCACCAAATCCCTTTAAAAATTATTTTCTGTCTAAATAACTATATTGCTATTAAAACTGAAAACAAAGTTATACCTAAACTAAGCTACTTATTCAACTTCTTTTATACTAATTAAACCATTTTACTTGTTATATGTATACGAAGTATTTGACATTGCTGTGTGTATATAGATATAATATAAAGGAAAGAGAGCACTTGCAAGTATATTACACTTGACCAAAAAGCATAAATTTTCTATTTGGATGTATCCTGGAAACGAAGAAGTGAGCAATAAACAAGCAAGGAAACATACTTCCAACGTATCAGCCGTCACAGCAAAATATTTTATTCCTGTACTTTTTTTGGTGGGTCTGCAAGTGCGTGGAATAATAGACTCGTCAATTTCCTACCATAAACATATATATGGCGACTCCTTCTTTGATTATTACGCTGCTGCGACTTAGATTAGTCCATTACCAACTTCACTACTATTTTATCTTAGTTCTTTTTACTTTATTGGACATTAATTCTGGTATTGGATTGCAGCTTGTCCATCCTTGTTGCTTGGTCTCCTATGACTAGTCCCGTTTTGAATTGACGATATCTTCTTACACACCACCACATTTAGGATTAAGTTCGGACGCATGATTACGTTATTTATTTTCTAAATTTAATTAGATTTTACCTTCTGTAGCTCAACCTAGACAGAGGAATAATGAGTGTCAAATGTAGGAAATTTTCAAAATTAGTTTTGGTTTTGTTTGTGAAGAGGGAAGGAGAAGGAAGAAGAGGGTAAGAATAGTCCCACATATAGGAAATCAAGAGAATATATTAATTTATATATGGATTTCTCTAAGAAAGACTGGGCTCGGTTTTAAAATGACGAATTAATTTTTTTTTAACAGTCAGGATACAGAATACGCGACCGTTTGTAACGGTTTCAAACTGTTGGAAAGGATGCGACACTTGACGAATGGACAATTCATCACTACTATAAATAGTGACGCGCATGAACCATTACAACAGAACAATTTCTTTTCTTTGTATCTTCTTTTTCTTCCTCCAAATCTACGACGCCCAAAAGGTGTTGCAGAATACTGCATTATCAGCACAGTTTGCGACGTCTGTAAGGTGTTGCAAACGCAAAAACGTTGCAGTTCAATTCTCTTCTTCTTCTTCGTTCTATTCTCTACTAAATTGCATCGACAGAGATCGAATTTGAGCGTTCTTGGTCGCTTCAAAATCGTACAAGTTTTGAATTCGATTACGCTGTTTCAAGGCTTCATTGAATCCTGAAGTCGATAGTTCAACAACCTGTTTGTACCTGTTGGGTTGAACTATTGTTTAAAAGAATCTACGCAGTACATCCTTGAAGTTAGAAGTACAGCAGCTATCATCTTCATCATTCTCGAATCATCGACACATTATCCAACAATTTTTTAGACAATATCTTCAACCATGAATGGTTCGAGTTCAATCAATCTCAATGCTCTTCGAGTTATGAATCATCATTTGACACGATTGGAGCGGTTTGATGGTGAAAACTTCACTCGTTGGTAAGAGACGATGAAATTCTTTTTGATCACGGTCAAATTGTTCTATATTCTTGAAAATAACTTGGAGGAAATAATAGAGGAAACTAATAAAGATACTGACGAATTGAAAGCAAAACGTGCAAAGCGCAAAGAGGATGATTTTCTATGTAGAGGACACATTCTGAATGCATTATCTACTTCTGTTTACGCACATAGGACTTTGGAAACTGCAAAGACACTCTGGGCTGCAGTAGAAAGCAAATACCGCATATCTAAGGCAAGTAACAAAAAAAAATCCTTTATTTGCAATTTTATGGATTTCAAAATAGTTGAAATAAGTCCATAGTTGAACAAGTAAGCGAAATTCTACTGTTAGTGAATCAACTTAAAGATGCTGGAACAAATCTCCCTGAAGCTTTTGTTGTTGAAGTTATAATTTCAAGCCTTCCCTAATTCTTGGAATGATTATAAGAAAAAAGTAAAGCATGCGAAAACGGATTATGATTTAGATGGTTTACATCGTCCATTTCGTATTGAAGAGTACATTCGTAAACGTGAACTAGATGATAATCCGCAAACTGAGTCCCATTCTAAGGCAAATAATTTTCAAATTACTGACAAACTAAAGCCTAAGAATGAGACATAGTTTAAGAAGAAAATTTTCAACAACAAAAAGAAAGGTGCTTGTTACAACTGAATCAAGTCCGACCACTATGCCCGAGACTATCGTCAGCGGAAGAAACAACAAAAGGTGAATGAGGTCGAAGACTCGCTTGTGGTTGTAGTGCAAGAGGCGAACTCCGTTAGCGAAACTGATAATGATTGGTGGTTTGATACTGGAGCAACTATTCACATTTGTAAAGACCGTAATCTGTTTAAGACTTACGAAAAAAATAATGGAGAAGCCGACAAGGTTACTAGAGCAAATAAGATTCCAAGCAAAGTTTTAGGAAAATGCACCATATTACTTACATTTACTTCTGGAAAAGTTCTTATATTAGTTAATGCATTTTATGTACCTAATATGTGTAAGAATTTGGTCTCTGGATACCTTCTTAACAAAGGATGATTGAAAATGGTGTATGAGTCTAACAAGTTAGTGTTGTCCAAGAATGACAAATTCATTGGACAGGGATACTCTTATAATGGCATGGTTAAGTTGAATCCAATAAAGAAATCTTCTATTTATATTATTGATTCTGTTAGTTTATGGCATGATAGACTAGGACATGTTAATTATAATTCCTTTAAAAATATGCATAAACTAGGATTAATTTCTGATTGTGATTTCGATACTATCTCTAAATGTGAAATATGTATTCAACCAAAAATACACCGAAAAATCCTTTAAATCTGTAGAAAGGAAAACTGGCTTGCTTGAGTTAGTATATAGTGATGCGGACGACTTAAAAAATCATACCACCTATGGTGGTAATCAATACTATATAACATTTATTGATGATTATACTAGATATGCATATGTGTATCTAATGAAAACTAAAGATGAGTCCTTTGATAAATTTAAAATTTACAATGCAAAAGTCGAAACACAATTAGGAGTTAAAATAAAAGTATTACATTCAGATCGAGGTGGTGAATAATTCTCAAATGAATTCACCTTATTTTGTAAACAACACAGTTTAGTTCACCAATGCACTGCCCCATACGCACCACAACAAAATACTGTTCCTGAAAGGAAAAATAGAACTTTAGTAGAAATGGTTAATGCCATGCTCATAAGTTCAAACTTACCTTTTAACCTATTGGGGGATGCTATGTTATTTGCATGTTATATCTTAAATATAGTACCACTTAAAAGAACAATGTTTTCCCTTATGAATTATGGTTTAATAGGAAACCGAATCTTACAAGACTTAAAGTTTGGGGTTGTTAGCATATGTTAGAAAACCAGACCCTAAACGACCAAAGTTAGGAAATAGGGCATTTAAATGTGTTTTCATAGAATATTCACTTAATAGTATAACTTATAGATTCTTAATACTCGACACCTTAGAAGTTATAGAATCCGTAGATGTAGAATTCTTTAAAAATCAAACTGATGAGATTCCATTGAGATCATCTAGTCGAGAATCTAATACGATTGATGATATCAATGACGATGACTATGCTCCTTCTCAAAACAACAAGGAAGTATCAGTACCAGATAATAGTACTGAACAAAGGAGAAGTAAAAGAGCAAGAATAGAGAAGGACTATGTCCTGACATTATTACATATATTATAGAAGGAAGTAAGGATGCAGTCCTTAATGTGACTAGATATGTCATGAACGTCGATGATGACCCCAAAAATTATTCTAAGGCTATGAGTTCCAAAGATTCAATATGGAAAGGAGCTATTAATGATGAAATGTATTCCATATTGTTAAACCAAACTTGAATTTTAACTGATTTACCTCCTGGTGCTAAACCTATAGAATGTAAATGGATATTTAAGAAAAAGATGAATACAAATGGATACATTGATAAATTTAAAACCAGATTAGTTGCTAAGGAATATAAGGAAAGACATGGAGTAGATTATTTTGATACATATGTTCCAGTTGCTCGCATATCTTCTATACGCTGTTTAATAGCACTTGCACCAATTCATAAATTGGTCATACATCAAATGGATGTAAAGACTGCGTTTCTGAATGGAGATTTAGAAGAAGAGATATATATGAAACAACCTGAAGGTTTCAAAACCCTAGGCCAAGAAAAGAAATTTTGCAAATTAGTAAAGTCTCTTTATGGCCTGAAGCAAGCTTCCATGCAATGGCATGCGAAGTCTGATAAAATAGCATTGCCATATGGATTTATTGTTAATGATGATGATAAATGTATTTATAGGAAATCAGATAACAACGTTTGTGTTATAATATGTTTATACGTTGATGACATGCTAATATTTGGTTTCAATATATCTTGTATGAATGAAACTAAGAATTTTCTATCTTCTAAATTTGATATGAAAGATCTAGAAGAAGCTGCTAATTCTGGGAATTAAAATTATTAGGAAAGAGGGGGAGTTGTTGCTAACTCAATCTCATTACATTGTGAAGTTCCTCCGAAAGTATGGTCATTATAATGACAAACCAGCACCTACTCCTTTGGATCCTAGTATTAAATTAGGAAAAAATACTGGACGTACCATTTCTCAACTTGAGTATTCCAGTGTTATTAGGAGTCTTATGTATGCTATGCATTGCACTAGACCAGACATAGCACATGTTATAAGCATGTTATGTCGATTTACGAGTAATCCAGGTTTCGAACATTGGAAAACTTTTTCTAGAGTTTTAGCTTATTTGAAAGGAAACGTTACCTATGGTTTATCTTATAAATGATATTCTGCTATAATAAAAGGACATAGTACGCAACCTAGAACAATGTAGAATCAAAATCCAAGTCTACGACTGGATGGATCTTTACATTAGGAGGTGCTGCTTTGCCTTGGGTTTTCAAGAAACAGACCTGTATCTGGCTCAACAATGTTTTCAGAGTTGATTGCATTAGCAGATGCTTGTAAGGAAGCGGAATGGCTTAGGAATTTATTATTAGAAATCCCATTATGGAAGAAGTCATCTCCAGCAGTCTTGATTAACTGTGATAATCAGGCTACAATATACAGTGTCTCTAATAAGACATAATGGGAAGTCTAGACATGTGAGTCTAAGACATCAAATGATAAGACAGTTACTCAAAAGTGGAGTAATAACTATTGATTACATAGACAATGAAAAACTTGGCTGACCCACTCATAAAGAATCTTCCAAAGGCAATGGTTTCTATAAAATCAAAGGAAATGTGACTAAGGTCTGTGAATGAAGGTTGATCGTCCTTAACAGAAACCCAACTTATGTTTTGAAAAGGATAAACAAAGTTCAATGGGTACCAACAAGTTAAGAGAATGATTATGGAATACTAAATCAATAATCCTATAATACAGTGTTGGATTCTGCAAGAACAAAGGATGGATAATATATCCTTAATAAGTCTAGTTACCTTAAAAAAAGGTGTATCGCAGAAACATATTAAGAGCCTTACCTATATGAGTATGAAAATTAGGCCGTTTTCTAAGAAAGTAAGACCATTTTCTAAAGTAAACTCATGAACTCAGGATTTAAGCATATGGCCATTAATGTACTGAGCATATAGAACACTCTATATACGGAAATCAGTATGTGTGACTATTCTGGTACCATCACTAGGGGTACTTGGTTCAAGATACGTTCACCATTGACCTCAATCGAGCTTTGAATGGTTTACACTAAGTGAAGGTTCAAATCCGAAAGATACATATCATGTATGTATTGGTTTTCACGATGATGCAAAACATGATCTTGAAACTACATTGACTTAATCCCACTTGGGTACGTAGGTAGTCACTCCAGTGATGCAGCCGTCTATTTTATTTATTTTACTTATTTTGAAAATGGAGGGGGGGAACTGTTGAAAATTTTCAAAAAATAGTTTTGGGATTGGGTTTGTTTTTGAAGAGGAAAGAAGAGGGAAGAAGAAGGAAGAAGAGGGGATGAATAGTCCCATATCTAGGAAATTAAGAGAATATATTGATTTATATATGGATTTCTTCAAGGAAGGTTGGGCCCTTTGGGCATCCAAAACTTTGTTTTGATGCGAGGAGGGAAGTTATGCATGACCACCACACGCGCCGCCCCCACCGTTCGTCCGACCGACCGGCTAGCGGATTCGGGTCTGAAATGACGAATTAATTTTTGTTAACAGGCTGAATCTAGAATTTGAATTTGATCGGATATTTTTGGCGGGTCATTTGAATGAAGGTACGTGACCGTTTAGTAATAGTTTTAAACCGTTACGAATAGACGTGATCGTTTGTAATGGTTTCAGACTGTTGGAAAGGATGCGATACTTGACGAATGGACACTTCCTCACTACTATAAATAGTGATGCCCTGGAACCGTCACAACAGAATAATCTCTTTTCTTTGTACCTTCTTCTTATTTCTCCAGATCTACAATGCCTAGAAAGTGTTGCAGAGCACTGCATTATCACCATAGTTTGCGACGTTTGTAAGGTGTTGCATATGCAGAAACGTTGCAGATTAATTCTCTTCTTCTTCTTCATTCCATTTTCTACTAAATTGCATCGTCAGAGATTGAATTCGAGTGTTCTTGGTCAATTCAAAATC
Source organism: Allium cepa (assembly GCA_030765085.1). Classification (NCBI taxonomy): domain Eukaryota; kingdom Viridiplantae; phylum Streptophyta; class Magnoliopsida; order Asparagales; family Amaryllidaceae; genus Allium; species Allium cepa. Next base: position 382,800,406 of record CM060932.1, read on the forward strand.
GTACAAGTTCTAAATTCGATAACGCTGTGTTAAGGCTTTATTGAATCCTGAAGTCGATAGTTCGATGACCCGACTGTACCTGTTGGGTTGAACTATTGTCTAAAAGAATCTACGTGGTAGATTCTTGAAGTCAGAAGTATAGCAGTTATCATCTTCATCATTCTTGAATCATCGAAATATTATCCAACATCAAATCTAATTTAGGGTTAATAACTCTAAAGTCTATCTTAAAAATATCTTTGATTTTAAGCAAAATACCATGCAACACCATTTTGAACCTATAATGTTCTTCGAGGGGGGAATGGAGAGTTAAGAATGCCCTTGAAGTACCTGTGGAGTTTGAGCGGAAATAGGCACTTGGAATTTGTTACATAGTTTGGCACAAACAAATTTTTCATTGAATAGTTATAGAAACAACAAATAGATAAAGGGAGTATTTTAGATTCAAGGAAAAAATCGAAGAAAAATTTAGTTTCAGCGACAAGAAGTTTGCTTTTTAGGCTGAAATTTTTTTTACTGTAAATCACAAAAAGATAGTTGTGACTATCATTTTCTGTTTACACTATAATGTGTACTTCAAACTAAAAAACAAAATTGTTGTCCATGAGACTAAATTTTGTTGCAACTTGTTCCTTTTGTCTATTTTCCTATAGAGAGGGTATTAATTTGTTTAATTAAATCATTACTATTCTTTTTTAATATGAGTGATATAAGCATACAATTTGAGTTTAACGTCGGTAACTTTAAAATAAACAAAACACAGTTGTAATTTACAAAAGTAGGCTATAATTAAAAAAAAATTGTATCAAATAATCATGATGTCGTATAAAAACACAATACAATAGCAAACAATTTAGTTTTTATTTTCAATAATAATGTGTTAGTGTATGTTATACTCTAAAAATTATCTAAAACAGACTTTAAAAATAAATAAATTAAAAAAGAAAAATGAAGAACCATTGAAATCGAATTTTGAATAGAAAAAATTTAATAGAACTATTATCATATGCTTATTTTTTTTAAATCGGAGAACGACCAAGGAAGCTCTTGTAAATCTGAAATTTGTATGTTAATTTTGGTTTATAAAAGAAATATTTATTGGTTGTTTATCTATATGTTTTGAGATAAAATATATAAAGTGGAATTAAAATTTGAGGTTACATCAGATGATGAAGGGCTTCAATAAAAAAATAATGTAATTGGTCAAAAAACAACGTCGATGAAGATGTATAGATGCACTATTACGTGGTAAGGATTGTAATTTTCCATGAATTTCCCATTTTTCACTTAACGGCGGAACCTTTCTTATTTCTTTTTTAAGGACCGACGAATCAAATGATATTTCTGTTCCAATTTCTGTCGTTTCTTCTCCCTCTGAATCAAACATTTTCTTGCCAAAATGTTTAGTTCCTATTATTATCAATAATACATTTCGAATCCTAGATGTAAAAATAAAAGAAGGGGGACCCCTCTTCACCGAAAGAAATTAGATTGTTGCTGACACAGTAAAAAAAAGAACTAAATTAACCAAATTTTCCTGATGTAGAGGCAATCAAGAAAGTTGCATAAGTGAATATATAACCTACAGAAAAATGTTCAAATCCAACCAATCTTGCTTGCATGATGGAAAGAGCCACTGACTTATCTCTCTATCGAATCAAATTGGCTAAAGATGTGCATTCATGAGCCTATGCTAAACTGCCAATATCCCCGCCAGGAAATTAAGAGCATAAATCCAGTAGCCCAAACAAGATGTCCAAATAAAAACATCCACGCCCATACCGATAAACTATTCATAATAAAAGGGTTATATCCATTGATAAGTTGTGAAGAGTTTAACCATAGATAATCTCTTAACCATCCCATCAAATAAGTGGAAGATTCATTAAATTGTGAAATGTTACCCTGCCATAATGCAATATGTTTCTAATGCCAATAAAAAGCGACCCACCCAATAGTATTTAACATCTATAAAACTACCTAATATAATGCGTCCCAAGCAGAAATATCACAAGTACCCCCACGTCCCGAGCCATCGAAAGGAAAACTATAGTCGAAATCCTTTTTATCTGGCATTAATTTAGAACCACGTGCATCTAAAGCACCTTTTACTAAAATCAATGTAGTTGTATGCAAACCTAGAGCAATTGCATGATGAACCGAGAAATCTCCCAGACCTATTGTTAAGAAGATTGAATTACTATTTTCATTAATAGCATTTAACCAACCGGGTAACCATATGCTTCAACCTGCATTGAATGCTGGTCTAATTGTTGAAGATAAGAGTACATCAAACCCATAGGAAGTCTTACCATGAGCAGATTGTATCCATTGGACCAATATAGGTTCGATCAAGATTTGTTTTTCGGGAGTACCAAAAGCGAGCATGACATCATTATGAACATAAAAACCTAAGGTATGGAACCCTAGAAAGATACTGGCCCAACTTAAATGAGATACGATGGATTCCTTATGGTCTAACATTCTCGCTAATACATTATCCTCATTCTGCTCCGGATTATAATCTCTAATGAAGAATATAGGTCCATGAGCAAAGGCTCCTGTCATTATGAACCTTACGATGTATTAATGATGAGTATATAATGCAGCTTGAGTAGTAAAGTCTTATGCTATGAATGCATAAGCAAGTAAAGAGTACATGTGTTGAGCTACTAAAGAAGTAATAACCCCTAAAGAGGCTAGAGCAAAGCCTAATTGAAAATGAATCGAATTATTGATTGTATCATAAAGACCCTTATGTCCACGTCCTAATCGACCACCCGGAGGAGTATGTGCTTCAAAAGATCTTTGATACTATGTCTAATCCAAAGTTCGTTCTATACATATGGCCAGCAACAAGAAAAATAAATGCAATAGCTAAATGGTGATGAGCCATACCGGTCAACCATAAACTTTGCGTTTGTGGATGGAATCCCCTAAGAAGGGTTATTATGGCAGTTCCTGCTCCTTGGGAGGTACCAAATAAATGACTACTAGAATCAGGATTTTGGGCATAAAGATTCCACTGCCCCGTAAGAAGTGGTTCCAACCTTGGGGATAGGGTAATACGTCTAAGAAATAATTCCATCTTACGTACTCTCCCCTAGATCCGGAAATAGAGACACGAACTAAATGTCTTGTCCAAGCCAAGAAGCTTACTCCAAAAAGATCTGACAAATGATGATTGAGATGAGATTCGACATTTTTGAACCAGGAAACGCTCGGTTTCCATTTAGGTTGTAGGTGTAACTAACTCGCTATTAAGGATATAGTAGAAAGAAATAATAAAAAAAGAGCTCCGGTATAAAGATCTTTGTTAGTGCATAATCCAATTGTATACCACCCCTAATAAACACTGGTATAAGCGATATTTAATGGGCCGGTAGCACCTCCTCGAGTAAAGGCTCCTACGGCCAGTTGAGCAAAATGAGGATCCTAAATTGCATGAGCAATAGGTCTCACATGTAAAGGGTCATGTATCCATGACTCAAAATTTCCTTGCCAAGCTACATGAAACAGATTTCCAGATGTCCATATAGAAATTATTGCTAATTGTCCAAAGTGAGAAGCAAAAATATTCTAATAAAGACGTTCCTTAGTAATATCATCATAACTCTCAAAGTCATGTGCAGTAGCAATACCAAACCAAATATTACGAGTAGTGGGATCCTGAGCTAAACCTTGGCCAAACCTTGGAAATATTAATGTCATAATGCCTTTTAAATCCTCCTAGCCATTATACTACTACAATAATTCTTGCTAAGAAAATACCCATGTTGTGGCAATTCCACCCAGAAGGTAATGCGTTACTCCTACAGCATGTCCTTGTACAATGTTCAAGGCTCTAGGCTGAGTAGCAGAAGTAACTTTTAATTTGTTATGGGCCCAAACAATGGATTCAATGAGTTCTTGCCAATAACCGCGACCGCTGAATAGAAACATTAAACTAAAATCCCAAACAAAATGAGCACCTAAGAAAAAAAGACCATATGCAGATAATGAAGAACCATAAGACTGAATTACCTTAGATGCCTGTGCCCATAAAAAATCCCGAAGCCAACCATTAATAGTCATGGAACTCTGTGCAAAGTTTCCTCCCATTATATGAGCTACCACCCCCCGATCACTTATAGTACCCTAAACATCCGACTGCATTTTTCAAATAAAATGGAAAATGACTACTGAAATTGCAATGTACATCCAGAATAAACCTAAAAAGACATGATCCCAGGCGGATACTTGACATGTCCCCCCTCTTCCAGGCCCATCGCAAGGGAAACAAAAATCGAGATTTGCTTTATTGGGTATCAAATGGGAACTACGAGCAAATAAAACACCTTTCAGTAGTATCAGTGTAGTTATATGAATCGTAAATGCATGAATGTGATGGACCAAAAAATTTGCAGTTCCTAACGGAATAGGTGACAAAGCTACTTTGCCACCTACTGTCACTAACTCACCACCCCCCCCCCAAGTTGAGCTGGTACTTATTGTTGCACTGGGAGCTGTTACGCCAGGTGCTAAAGCATGGGTGTTTTGTATCCATTGAGAAAAGATAGGTTGTAATTGTGTAGCGGTATTTGAAAACATATCTTGGGGACGTCCTAATGCGCTCATGGTATCATTATGAATATACAAACCAAAACTGTGAAAACCAAAAATATACATGCCCATTTTAGGTGTGATATGATTGCATCATGATGCCTAAGGACACGATCTAATAGATCATTGTATCGAGTAGTTGGATCATCGTCTCTTACCATAAAAATGGCTGCATGTGCAGCAGCACCAACTATAAGAAAACCACCGATCCATATGTGATGTGTAAACAACAAAAGTTGTGTACCTTAGTCAGTAGTTAGATATGGATAGGGGGCATGGAATACATATGGTAAGCTACAATAATAGTTAAATAACCTAATATATCTAGATTAAGAGATAATTGAGCATGCCATGACGTTGCTAGGATTTCATAAAGGCCTTTATGGCCTTGGCCTGTAAATGGAAATTTATGAGCCTATAAAAAGTCTTTAAGGCCATGACCAGTACCCCAGTTGGTCCTATACATATGCCCTGCGATCAAGAAAAGAATTGCAATAGCTAAATGATGATGAGCAATATTGCTCAACCAAAGACCTCTTGTTATTGGATCTACTCCTCCATGAAAACTCAAAAAATCCACGTATTTTGACACATTTAAGGTGAAAAAGGGGGTTGCTACCTCGGTAAAACTGGGAGAAAGTTGAGACAAAAGATCCCGATTCAAGATAAATTCATGAGGAAGTGGGATCTCTTTAGGATCAACTCCAACGTCGAGAAATTGGTTAATTGGTAAAGATACATGGATTTGGTGTCCTGCCCAAGAAAGAGACCCAAGTCCTAGTAACCTTGCTAAGTGGTGATTCAACATCGAATCTACATCTTGGAACCAAGCTAATTTTAAGGCGGCTTTGTGATAATGGAACCAACCAGCAAAAAGCATTAACAATGCAAAGACCAATGCACCAATTGCAGTACAATAGAGTTGTAGTTCAATAGTTATTCCAGATGCTGGCCAAATCTAAAAAAAACCGGAGGTTATTTGTACTCCTTGGAAACCACCGCCCACATGGCCATTTAATATTTCTTGACCCACTATTGGCCAAACTACTTGAGCACTGGGTCCAATGTGAGTTGGATCACTTATCCATGCTTCATAATTGGAAAAATGGGGCCATGGAAGTACATACCACTCAGCCAAAGAAAGATAATGGAGAGTTGACCGAAACGAGCACTAAATACTTTTCGAGAGATCTCCTCCAAATCTCTGGTATGACTATCAAAATCGCGAGCATCAGCATGTAGGTTCCAGATCCAAGTGGTAGTATCGGGGCCTTTAGCTATTGTTCTTGAGAAATGACCAGGTCTGGCCCATTCCTCGAAAGACATTTTTATAGGAATACAACAATTTTCACTTTGGGTTCCGATGAACGAATAATCATTAAGTCCTCCTCTTTTCGAACAACACATACAAAGAGACCTGCCAACAGTCAAGTTTTTAGTGAACCTATGAAAGATAGATATTCTTTTATATTTATAATAATAATTAGTTGCCTTCTTTCTCTATGTCCCATTCAGCTATTTATTTTAGTTATTCACTAGAGCAATTATGATACTAAAGTCGATCCGGGGCAAGTGTTTGGATCTATTATGACATAACGATTGGGTGCCTAACGGACTCTGTTGGTGGAAAATCTTTTCTCTACATAATGAAAAACAATTTTTTTGCAACCTAGTCTAATTTATTTCTATCTAAATATAGAAATGCCCATATAAATTGAATTTCATAGAGCATAATACCCTATTACTTACCCTTTTAGTACTTTATTACAAATTATAAGATCTCGTTCATTAAAATTAATAAGATACATCGAAGGCATCTTTTCTTAGTTCTACTTCTACTGTTATTCTGTACAATATCCATATCATTTATACCTATGAGATACCATACAAAATAGAATGATTTTACAAGGAAGGGATATAATGAAATTAGAAATTGGATCTTATCATGTCATGGTAATGATCTATTTTATTTGATTGATGGATCCAAGAATAAATTCTACTGAATTAACGAATGGTTTTATTCGAAATATTTCATGATTTTTAACCAATTATATGCTTCAATATAATTACCTGGAGTAAGCGATATAGCCTGTTTCCAATACTCAGCAGCTTGATCGAACCATGCCTCCGCAATTTCGAAATCACCCTGTAGAATGGCATGTTCTCCACGGTTGAAATAGGTGGTTCAATTCCTTCCCTTAGAACCATACTTAAGAGTTTCCTACCTCATACGGCTTAGCAATCAATTCTTTTTTTGATATCATCTTATATTTACCATATTCCCTAAGACTAACTGAATTCTATTTATGAGAAATAAATCCCATTTTTCTTGGGTTAACCAGAATAATTACATAAGTTTAAAATTCTAATTGTGATCAATAATTAGTTTTAACTTTTTTCCCACCTTAATAAAAATAAAACATAGATATCCCCTATATCGTTATAATTTTCTAAAAGGTAACTATCTCGGTTTCATGTATGAAATTTATATGGAACCTTTGAAAAAGACTTTCTTCCATAAGAAAAAAGAACTTACTATATTTGGGATCTGATGCTACACCGCTGCTCAATACTTTAGTGGATTGACTCTATTACATAAGTTGATTCCTAACTTTATATATCATTTCATGACATAAATAAGTAGTTTTTAACTGTATCGACCCAAAAGCGTGCTATTTGATCATTACAATGCTTTTTTTTATCAATTTGATTCTTTATTCATAGAATATAATATGTAGGCTTTATCTATTTATTTCCTTTTTTGTTATCATGAGGCTTCTTTCCTTGCTACAGTTGGTAAAAATCGTTGCTTTGAACGATGCATATGTAGAAAGCCTTTTTTTTCTAGTATTAACTAGTTGATTTTATCTTTTTTCTTTCTTTTTATAGTGGAGATAGTCACATGTAATGACAGATCATGGCCATATTATTAAAAGCTTGTAGTAAGAATGGGTTTCGTTTGAATTCCCGGAAATATTATTCCAATGCCTTTGTATGCTCGCCGTTGCTTGTGTGTATAAGGCCTATATTATAAAGTATATAACTTCGATCATAGGGATCAATTTCTGATCGCGTAGCTTTATAATAATTCTTTAAAGCTTCTGCATAATTTCCTTCGGATTGAGCTGACATCCGTTACGGTCGTTCATTTATTTTATTCAAAAAATCTTTGCTCCAGAACCATACGTGAGATTTTCATCTCACGCGGCTCCTCCCTTCTTTGCATAGTAGTAAGGGGAATAAGTCATGTAATCTAAATTTCACTATTCTTATTATGAACTGACAAAAGCTGGTGTTTTTACAAGAAATCTCTAGCTAGCCTTCCCGCAAGAGGTTTTTTTAAGATCTATCATATTAGTACTAGATAGAAATGGTAGCTCCAACGATTTATTTGTCCTCAACACTTACTATTTCTAGGAATTAGTCACTTTAACAATCTTTGGTGGTCATACGAGTATCCAAAGTACGAACGAGATGGATGTTTGTTGTCCCAACCATTCTAGTTAGCATCGATACCGATAAGGAAAAGGGTAATTTTTACCAAATTTTTTGTGTTGTTGATTCCTAGTGTAGTGCTTCTTCCCCTATGCCGCCTATGGATACTAGTGGAGTAGGATTGACCTGCAATACAGAACCTATAGTTATAACCTATCGTTTAATACTAAAATCGACAATAAAGGTATTTGAGGCTGGATCAGTCGAGGATACACGATAGAAGGAATTTTTCTATCTCCAAACTTTACCTTCACTAAGCGTAACTTTATTTCAATAATTTAGTTCTTTGTATTCCGAACGGCGTCTTTTTATCGTAAGACTTCGTTGAGGGCTAAAAAAATAAGAACAAAAAATCAAATCACACCATCTCTATAATAGGTCAATGCTTTTTTTTTCTTGAATTTGTCGGAATTATTCGTAATAAAATATTAGCTATAATTGAGGATGCCTTATCAATGAAATTTCCATTTATCCGAGATCTAGGCATAATTAGTAATCCATTCTATAATTCTTCTCATTACCCTCTCGGGGAAAATGATACCACAAAAAGGAATTGTAGAGTACAAAATAACATAAAAATAGAAAAATTCTTGTGTACCTTCTGTTCAATTTTACTTTTTTTGACAAAGAAAGATGGGTTTGAATCAGATTGAATTTTATAAAATATAAATTTTGTAGTATACAAATGCACAGAACTATTACTATTTTATCTAAGTTAGATAACAAAGGACTTTATTTTACTATGAATTCTTATAACCCGAGTCTAATAACTCAATAAATTTAGATTTGGTTATGACCCAAAAAGGAAAAGGATGACTAATGATTATACAATTGAATGAAATGTCATAGAAAAATTCATGGTACGATTCATAAATTTATAATAGGGCAGATGGATCATAAGAGAGGTTGTTTATAAATATGGAATTGGAAAAGAAACTATTTTCCCGTGGACTCACTATTCACTCGGTTTCTAGTCAATAATAGGATTATATAGGAAAGATGGCCGAGTGGTTGAAGGCGTAGCACTGAAACTGTAATGAATAGGTTTTTTCGAACCTGCCCCGGTAGGCTTTTCAACCATCCCGCTACCCTTCAGCTTTTCAACATGGGGGCATTCCTGCTTTTCAACATGGAGGTGACAATATGTGGTACCTCGAATCTGCTTTTACGGCAAGCCTCTCGACTATCAACCAACCCTTTCACACTAGGGACATGTAGGGGTAAGAGTCTAAGCTTCGTCACATTCACAAAGCGAGAACCCCCTATCATGCTGAACATAATCAAACAAATCCGATCACATCAAACATATATCATCCAACAAAACAATATCCATCCAATCAATCAATAACCAAATCAATAAACATTCACTTCTCATTAATATTCATTGAATTGATTTTCAATTAATCACAACTGATTCATTAACATTGGATTTTACTAACATTCATTCATTCATTTTCAATTAGTTTACATTCACTAATTAATATTCAAGTTACTTCACTTCCAATTCATATAAAATTCAATTCTAATCAGATTAACTTCACTTCCAATCTGCATTCAATTATTTGGCTTTCAATTTCATCAATTCAATTTCATATGAATTTCTATACAATCACTAACAACCATCTAACAACCAATGCATATTCAACATGACCAAATTTATTTAATTCGCTTACATTCAATTTGGTTCGACAATTTTAATTTCAATTGGTTTAATATCTAATTTACTTTCATTCAATTTATATTGAATTCTAGTATTCACTATATTCACATTTTTATATAACACTTTCAATATTATTATTAATTTATAACTTCTTAACTTAAGTTTTATCCAATTCTTAACAAAACATTTCTAGTGCTAATTCATTTAACAAATAAAGTTGAATTTCCTTATAAAATTCAAGTTCTTATTCATTAAATGACTTCATTTCATTAATTCACTTTATTAATTTACTTCGATACCAAAATCAACTTCATTCAACATTACTTAAGTTATGTTTCATTTCATCTCTAAAGTCATTTTATTTAACTTAAGTCAAAATCATATCACCATTCAAATTCAAATTTTTTGTTTTGCCTAACCAAAAGTGTTTAACCATTTTAACAATTGGTTTTACTTACATTTTCTCACTTTATAAGTTATAAATCTTATTTATTCAAACTTGCAAATTCATGTTATATAATGACTTATTTTTAAGTTTAGTTTCCGTTTCAATAACTTTTCAAATCCAGTTAAAATCCAATTCCTTTTATTTAACTTTCCTTCAGTTAAATTTCAAATCATATATTTTATTATGCTACTCGCATTTATTTCAACTTTACAAAGTTAAAATTTTCATTTCATATTATAAGTCATAATTCATCTTACTTATATTTACAGTTTCAACTTGGATTTTAAATCAAATTTGTTTATCAAAACAAAAATTCAATTTCAATTTACTATTGTTAGCAAATCCATCACATAAAAACTCAAAAATGATACCGATGATGCAGCAGTCATCACCCTTATTATCTCCCAGCAACATTAGTGAATTCATTGCTTTATGTTCTTTCAAAAATCCTTTTATTTGTAATTTTTTTATATGGCATGGAAGCCATTAATGAGGAGAGGAAAAAGATGAAGAAGCTTGAGAAAAGAAGAAGAAAAAATGTCAAACTATTTACAAAATGTTCAAAAGAAATCAATGTGCATCTTCTTCAAATCAAACTCCTTTTTCTCTCCATATTTTACCTTTTTTCTCTCGGCCATAAATTCTTCAAAATAGAACCAAAATGCAAAAAAAATTTGAATCATGTATTTTTCCAGTGGCTAGAACTTCATTTTATCCACTTTATATCATTCTAAAGTTAACTATGTCAAAAATACACTTCTTTCTAGTGCATTTTCTGGCCCAGTTTTAAGCCAGAGAATAGATCGTTTTGTTTTGATAATAACTTGATAATATCATATCCAAATTAAGAAACTATTTTTTCAAACCACATGAAATTTCAGTGGCTACAACTTTTATGTTGATCACTTTTTCCTGTTTTGAGGTTTGCTATATCTAAAACTCAATTCTTTGAAGTGCATTTTTGGGCTTTATATTTGTGAATCCGAGAATAGCTCTTTTTCTTTTGACTATATCCTCCTCAAAACTAATCAAAATCAGGTGATTCTTTTTAGAAATTCAAGAGAAAATAATTTGCTTAATTATCCGCTGCATTACTTAGTTGTTTTAAATTATCGGCATTTGTAAAGACAGGTTAATACAACTTTTCAGGCTGATAACTATTGATTGATTGTTGAGCTCTGATTGACGTATGTATATATACAGTTTCTGTTTTGTAAAGGTATTTGATATGATATTATATGTTTTCCGCCGCGATGTGAGATTCTGTATTATTCTATTTGGTTCTATCTTCTCCCTTTCTTCTCTTTTCTTCTTCTCTCTTCTTTTCTTTCTCTTGACTTTCCGTCAGTCTGTGCTTTTTGGATCGGACATGTGTGGATTATTGTCGATTCAAATGGTACGGATTTGCAGGTCATCACTGGAACTACTATGTAGGCTTTTTGTTTACCGAGGGTTCGAATCCCTCTCTTTCTGTTTATGTTAATTCACCATCATTACCAACTACAACATATCAAATCAAATAAAAATGAATATCATTATATTATTCCAACAGCTTTATTTGATATAAAATTATGATTCCTAATTATTGTGATATGGATACGTAAAAGAAAAATCTTGTGGAAAGAGCAAAAAAAATTGTACTACGTATCAATTTGTAATACATGAATAACAAAATATAGATTAAGGCCCTTAGATCTATTTCCTTCGTCTAAAACGGGACAGAATTATCTAAACCCTTTTCTTGTTATGTTCGTTAGGTTCAAGTCCGACGAGAATAATATTCTACGACTAACAACTCATTTATTTTTAAACCGATCCATTTATTATCTATTATTTGATTTACTAAGCCTTTATATTGGAATGAGTAAATAATCAAATGGTTTGGCACTTCTTCTTGAGGAGATGAAGCGACATAATTTTGAACCAAAGCTTTTGATCTTTGTCTATCCTTCGTAGTAATAATATCTCGGGGTTTGCAATGATAACTTGGTATATCCGCTATATGATCATTAACTAAAATATGTCTATGGTTAACTAATTGCCCGGCTCTAGGAAATGGTCGAAGCCATACTCAATCGAAAAAGGATATTATCCAACCGTATCTCAAGTAGTTGTAGTAAAACCTGGCCTGTTGACCCTTTGTCTTTTCCAGCGTTATGCACATATCTAAATAATTGTCGCTCTATCAGAACATAATGAAAACACAATTTTTTTTTTCTTCTCCCCTTTTCATGGCCACATATCTTTACGGCTAAGGAACGGAAAATCTTTCCCCTGTTACATGAATCAAATATTTTATTTCATCCGGGAAAAGCCATCTCTTTCTCCACAATGTCTTTGCCATTTGATCCAATAGTGTTCTGTTAGATTGGAAGAGATTTGATAAATACTGATAACTCTCGGATGGAGTATTAGAACGGAAAGATCCATTAGATGATGAACTTTTGTTTCTAAGCCATCTTTGGCGATGAATCAACAATTCGAAGTGCTTTTCTTGCGTATTCTTGATGAACCAGTGTCTAGATATAAATGTAGAAGAATTTGTTTGGGAAGTAATAAGCCCCTTTGACATCTCTTCATCTGAAAAGAATTCTCGATGCGAAAACACAGAGACAAAAGGCTGATATTTGAATAGGAAAAAAAAATGGATCTGGAGGGTCCCAAATGAATTGGCTTATTCGAAAAAAGCCTTGTTCTTTGGGCGATCTATCTTGTGTCTGGTACTGCATGGTTCCACTCTGCAAAAACTCTAAATCATTTTCTTGAAGCTCATCCTTTTTATGATAAATGATCCGCTTGCCCCGAAATGACCTGGCCCAACAGGGGAATCCTAATTCAGTGGACCTTGCGATACAATCAAATAGATTACCACAAAGACGCCATATTCAAGGATCCCAAACTATGTGATTGAATAAATCCTCCTCTATCTGTTGCGGGTCGAGGACCCCTTCCCCTTCTTCAAACTTCGATTCATATTTTTCATAGAAAAATCTCTAATCAATGATAGAAAAAGATCCATTTTGCATCATATCTAACAGATTTCTTGGTTCGGACCAAAGAAATAATGTCACTTGATTATTATCAAACTGACTGTAATCCTTTTCTGTCCGTGAGGATCCCTCCAGAGCGCCTTTTACTTCTAATAGGCCATGAACTAGATCAGAAGCATTCTCAATGAATCCATAAGAAGTGATCCTATTTTTTTCACTGGATCCGGGTTCAGGTGAAGACCAAAGATCTTGAGCGACCAATCCGGTAGAACAACTCAAAAGATAAAGAAGTATCGTTAGTTTCTTCATACTCGTTCCAAGTTTGAAGTACCATTTGTACAAATAAGAATCTCCTTCCTTACACGATTTCTTCTTTATATAGATAGATATAGGATCTATGGGACAATTACATAGAAGTACATTTTGTGCAACAGCCCTTCCTATCTGATAGAAAAAAACTCCATGATCCTGAACCAATCTTACCTGGGATCACAAATCCCAAGTTTGTCTATGAAGAGCGGATCTAATTGTATTAGTTTCTGTAATTGATTTCTTCTGTGTTATACAAATTGATAAGGCCTCATTGATAAGTGCTACAAGATCTCGTGCATTAGAACCCTTGGTTATGGACTCGATTCCATTAGTATGGAACATTTTCTTTTCCAAGTGAAATCCCTTAGTATATGAAAGAATGAAAAAGTGATTTCATTGTTATGGAATAAGAAGCCTGCGTATCCTAATGCATGTATTTAATTTATTCGGAGCTTTTAGAGAAGGATCCACTTTTTGGGGAATATGAGTTAAAGCAATAACAAGAATATTTCTAGTGGAACATGTTTCACAATCCCTGGAGAGATAGTTCTCTAATAGACCGAGGGATAAGTAACTCGACTCATTCACATGCAGATCATGAATGTTTGGAATCTATATTATGCAAGGACACATTGCTTTTGCTAATTCAAATTGAAGGGTGATATCAAATCGGTCTATATTTATAATGTAATTTTACGCTATATATATAAAAGTTGGATCCCTTAAACAATTTTTCTATTTTCTTATAATTTTCAAAATTGAATCCTTTATTCTTCTTAACTTAAGCGTATAATTTTACTTTACTTCCTCGAAGTTCCTAATTTACTTAATTTCAATTAATTCAATCTCAAGGTTATCCTTTTATCATCTTAATTACGACCAACATTCTTTTTCACATTTTCTCTCACCGAACTCTTCTTTAATAAACTTCATTGTTGTGTTCTTATTCCAAATATTACTTACCAATCTCTATAATTTTGTTCATGCTTCTTATCCTAATCATCTAATTATCAATACAAAAATACTATTTATTTTCACTCACCGTTGAATCTTGTAACAACCCAAAATTTGAGCTATAATAATTAATTAAAGAATTAATTAAATAATAAAATAAGTTTGTGAAATTGTTAGAATCGAGCTACGGAAGTTACACCATTGTGTCCATGGTAATTTTCATGTCAATTTCCCTATATAGTTTGTCAAAAACCGAGCTAAAACGAAGAAGTTACGAAATAAACCAGAAATGAAGAAAACGAAATACACACTCACACAAGGTCAGGTCGACCTGCACCATAGATAGGTCGACCCAACAAACAAGGGTCGACACACAAGTCGACCCGCCTCTTTATTTGGACGAGCATTCGTCCAGATTAAAAGATGACGTATTTTGCAATTTTCTTCCAATCCTAGGCATTCATGCTTCCATCCGATGGTTCCCAGTGAGCCTATGACGTGGTTGCACTAGATTTAATCTTCAAATCCATTGGTCTGAGATCCCTAAACTACACTATAAATAAGACCCTAGGCTTAGCTATTTTTCTCATTCTGATTATCTCCTATTTGGGTTCATTGTCACAGGCTGGACCCTAAATAGAAAAAATTTCTAAGGAGGAAATCTTTCTGATAAAAATATTCTACACTCTAGAAGTAGATGAAGAAAGACCAAGGACTAGAGCTATGGACCATAGGTGAGTGTTTAATAATTATTTTAAATTTTTAAGTAATTTAAAATAATAGGGTTCTCAATATTTGTAGTTTTTATGCAATTTTGAGACAATTTCTATATATGTTTTTGCAGCTAGTTTTTAAAGTCTTTTCAGTCTATTTTATTCAAAAAAAATTATTTTCTATTTTATTCAGTTATTTACTGTTATTCGCATTTATTTACACCAGTTTACGTTAGAATTTAGCCGCTAAATTTTAGTTTTTTAATTCCTTTTTGAATGAATAAAATATAAGAATATTAAAAAAGAGAGTAATTCGCAAACATGTACTAAAATATAAAACATTAAATTTACAAAAATTAGATGCAAAATAAAAAAAAATTGTAACAAAAAGAAGATAGACTGAAATAGGAAAATTAGAGACATTTGTAAGCATGTTTATAACTAGTGGTTATACCTACAAAGATAAAACAGAAGAGTAACAATTATAATGTAGATTATAATTAAGCAGAAAGAACAGAAAGGCTTATTTTAAAACTTTGACTAAGTTAATAAGCAAATTATTACATAGATTATTATTAGAGATAACAGAAGAGGCTTATTTTAAGACTTATAATTAAGTTAATAAGCAAATAAAGCAAAGATAATGGAAAAGGTTTATTTTAAAGACTTAGATTAAGTTATTAAGAAAATAGAGCAGAAACAACAGAAGGGACTTATTTTGAGAACTTTCACCAAGTTAATAAGAAAGAATAGATATAGGGCCCATACCAATAGCATTCTCTTCTAGACTAGGACTGATGGTCTCACAACAGATTAGGTAAGGCTAGGCAGGACCCTTTCAGACTAGGACTGATGATCTCACAATAGCTAGGTGAGGCTGGGACATGCTAACTAGGGTAAATAAGTGGCCAATAGATTGAAGCTTAAACTGAGGGATTTTGGCAAGGAGATCAATTAGATTTTGTTTGATAGGACCCATACGAACTACGTTCCCTTTCAAATTAGGACTGATGGTCTCACAAAACATTTAGGTGAGGCTGGGCAGGACCCTTTCAGACTAGGACTGATGGTCTCATAACAGATCAGGTAAGGCTGGGCATGCTTATGTCGATAGGATAGGTACGAGGTCACAAGAGTGGGAGACAGGTAATGTTTGCCAATGATGAACAAGCATGCGAAATAGATTAGGGTAAGTAAATCGCTACCGTGTTCCAAGTGCTAAACATGTGTCTTTTGCTGTGGGAACCACAGGATGGGACTAGCTCACCGTGGCACAATAGAGATAGAAGTCCGATCAACAGGTAGTTAGGATTTCAGTCTAACTAAAATAGAATTAGGATTTCAGCCTAATCACATCAATTTAAGACTAGTGCAAACAATCCAAATAGTCGAGTAATCAAAGAAAATAGTCTAACAGAATCAGAAACAGTATTTTATCTCAGTTTTACCTTTTTTTATTTTCCTTTTTATAATAGTACCGTTGCTAAGTCTATTATCTTTATCTTGCTTAAAAATACTGGTAGTTACTTGCACTCACTAGACTTATAGTCTGACCCACTCCTATATTTCCCTATTTCCCCATAGACCAACAGAGGCAAGGATATGATTCAAATTTCTTGGAGGTACATTCCCGGAGTTCTTCATGTATTTTTCTCCTTTTCAGATTTCTTTTCATTTGGTTTTTGATGTACTAGTATTTATGAGAGGGGTGATTATTTTTAGTGTACTCTGATTTTATGAGACTGAGATCTATTTTTTGTAAGACATGTGTATTTGGTATTTGAGACATGTGATGTTTTTCAGATTTATTTATGAAGTTTTATTTTGAATAATGAATTACCATTTAAATGTTTCCGTTGTTTTATTTATTTGTCTTGTGAATCTTAGTCTTTGTAATGTTTTAGTTATACCTATAATGCACCATGTCTTTTGGCGTGTCCTTTTTGGGTATAATAAGGGGTGTGGGGTGTTTCACTTGGTATCAGAGCCTAAGGTTGCATGATTCTAAAAACTTGTTTTAAAAGTAAAGTATTTTTCAAAAGATAACATGTTTTAAAAAGTACTTTTCAGAATGAAACTCTTAGAAATAGTTTCAAGTATAAAAGAGTTTTTATAAAAATCTCCTCAAAGTCCAGTTCAACCTTCTTTCGGGCCTAAATTTTCTTTTCTTCGCATGATATGGCTGACGTGTTCCGTAGAGCTACTGTACCAGAGGTGCAAGGGCAATCAGCCAATATAGCACCAACAAATGGAGATCCCATTAATCCACCCCTGGCAACAAAGTTTTATAAGCTATGCAAGGCCTTCGCTAGTCTAGGAGGCAGAATGTTTTTCGGCATGAAGGATTTCATGGAGGCACGAGCTTGGTTGAGGGATACGTAGCGGATATTTGGGTTGTTAGGATTGGAGGATCGATAGAGAGTTCAGCTTGCATCTTGGAAACTGAAGGTAGTCTTTCGATGAAGGAGTATATAAATTAGTTTAACGAGTTGTCGTGTTTCGGGATGGAGCTTGTTAATACACCGCATAAGAAGGCTATGAAGTTTGCTAAGGGTTTGAATTAGCCTCTTCGAGGGTTGTTATTGACACATGTACCTATGCGAGCGACGTATGTTTCACTAGTTGAAATGGCTCTCATGCCGGATGCAGCTAAGGAAGGAGAAGTTAAGGAGGTTCCTAAGTCAAAGAATTCTAAGAAGTAGTGTTGGAAGAATAAAAAGGATAAGGAAAGAAGGAAAGGGTGAGGATCTCAAAAGCAGATCAAGAAGGTGAGAAATGTCATAGTTGTGGATTGGTTGGTCATTTCACAATGGACTGTAAGGACACAATGAAGGGGAGGTGTTAGTAAATCTTGTCCGTAGAAGACAGGGCAGAGAGTAGGTGCACCTACAGTGCAAGTACAGGCTTTGGATGCAGCACCTTCTAGTAGTGGATCAGATCGACGTAGGAAAGTCTCTATAGAAGGTTTGATCTCTATTTCGGATTTTCATATTCAGACTCTTTTTGATTCTGGAGCATCACATTCTTTCATTTCTAGTTCCTTGGTTGATTGTTTGCACTTAGATATTTTTCTAGTAGTAGACCCTATAGTTGTTTCAAACCGCATAGGAGGATTGGCACATTTATCCATGATTCATAGGGGTTTGAAATTTTTTATAATAGGCGTAGAGTTTGATTGTGACGCCTATGTACTGGGAGTTTTGGGATAAAAGGATAATTTTGGGGATGGATTGGCTATCCACTTATGGAGCAATATTGGACTGCGAGAGGAGAGTTGTTAGACTAGAGGCGTGCAGCGGTAGGACTCTCGAGGTTTCTTGCGACCCACAAGGGTTAGTCAAGTTAAGCTTTCTTTATTCCCTTAATTCATCACTAGGAGTGTTAGATTATGTTCCTGTTGTTAGAGATTTCTCAGATGTTTTTGAGGTGGTTAGGAGACTACCCCCTAAGAGAGAGATCGACTTTAGGATCCACCTGAACCATGAGACATATGGATCCTAGGGATAAGAAAGAGTTAAGCAAGAAGGTCGGTGAGCTATTAGAGAAAGGCTTCATCAGATAGAGCATATCTGAGTGGGGTGCGCGGTCGTCTTCACTACAAAGGCGGATGGTTCTCTTCGACTTTACATAGACTATAGAGAGTTGAATAAGCTAATGAAGAAGAACGTTTACCCACTTCCTAGGATAGATGATCTTTTCGATCAGTTAATTGGCTCTTAAGTATTTTCTTAGCTTGACTTAGCTACTTGTTTCATCAGCTTAGGGTCACTGACGATAGCATCGATAAGATAACATTTAGGACACCTGATGGGTTCTTTGAGTGGTTGGTTATGCCATTCGTACCAACCAATGCCCCAGCCTATTTCGTAGATTTGATGAGCCGTGTTTTTCAGGATGTCCTAAATAAGTTGTTGTAATATTCATGGACGACATTCTAGTGTTTTCCAAGAGTATAGAAGAGTGTGCTATTCATTTTGAGGAGGCTCTTCGTACATTATGTGTTCATCAATTGAAGGCAAAGTTCTCAAAGTGTCACTTTTGCCGTAAGGAGGTGCGTTTCTTGGGGCATGTAGTCTCAAGACAGGGTTTAGCGGTTGATCCCACTTAGGTAGTAGCAATACATGATTGGAAGGCGCCCAAAAACGCTACCGAAGTTAGAAGCTTCCTAGGTTTGGCTGGCTATTATCAAAAGTTTATCGGAGATTTTGCTAATATTTTAGCACCGCTTGCTCGCCTCACTAAAAAGAATGCGACATTCGTGTGGGACGTAGATTGTGAGGATTCCTTCATGATGCTACAGAGGGCCCTTACTAGTGCACCAGTGTTAGTTTTACCTGACGGAGCTAAGCCTTTTACAGTATACATTGATGCATGTGGGATGGGTATTGGAGCAGTATTGATGCAGGAAGGGAGGGTAGTATGTTATGGGAGTAGACGTTTGAGAACTCATGAGAAGAACTACCCTACCCATGATTTGGGGTAAACTGCTATTGCTTTCGCGATCAAGTCTTAGAGACATTACTTGCCAGGAGAGAGGACCAAGCTTTTCACTGATCATAAATCATTGAAGTACATATTAGCACAAAAGGATTTAAACTTGTGGCAGTAGCGATGGATGGAGTTTTTGGCATCATATGACTTTGAGATTGCTCACACCCCCGGTAAACGGAACGTGGTTGCATATGCGTGAAGTAGGAAGAGAGCAAACCTTAGTCCAATTTTTTTGGAGTGGAAAAGCCTAAAGTTTATTTCCACCTTTAATTTTAAGCCCTCTACGGACATTACCCCTGGATTATTGGCAGCACTTGGGGTTAAGTCTACCCTCATTGATTAGATTGGCTTAAGGCAACGAGAGGATTGAGAGCTTATGGATAGTCTAGAAAGGATTAGCAGAGGAGAGGTCTCTAGACATCCCTAACATTATTCCATAGGTAGTAAAGGGTGGCTAAGGAGAGATGGAAGACTTTGTGCCCTCGCACTAGTGATTTGAAGAGAAAGTTCTAGCAGAAGCACACCATTCTCGAATTACTATTTATCCAGATGGTGATAAGATGTATATGGACATGAAGAGAGAGTTTTATTGGAGCGGCATGAAGAAGGATGTAGTAGAGTTTGTGGCTAAGTGTCTTATTTGCTAAAGAGTTAAGGCAGAGCAGCAGAAGCCCGATGGATTGCTTCAACCATTGGATGTACCCGAATGGAAGTGGGATAGTGTTTAGATGGACTTCATAAATGGCTTACCCCGATCTAGGAAGAGGAATACCAATATTTGGGTGATTATAGATCATTTGACTAAGAGCATCCACTTCATTCCGGGTAAGAATAAAAGGCAGCACCTTATTTGGCATCTTTATATGATCGTGGGATAATATGACTTCATGGAGTTCCCTCTAGCATAGTGAGCGATGGAGACCCTATCTTTACTAGCGATTTTTGAAGAAGCTTGCAAGAGGCTTTAGGAACATAGCTTAGGTAGAGTATGATCTATCACCCTTAGACTAATGGCCAAACAGAGAGAGTTAATAGAGTTCTTAAGGATTTATTACGGGTGTTTGTTCTTGATTTTGGAGGAACTTGGGAGGAGTATCTTCCTTCAGTGGAGTTCGCATATAATAACATTTTTCAGGCTAGTATTTGGATGGCACCTTTTGAAGCTCTTTATGGAAGACCACGCAAATCGCCTTCATGTTGGTTGGAGTCTATAGAGAGATTGCTACTTGGTCCCAACATGGTTAGAGAGACTTCGAAAAAGATCGACTTAGTGAGAAGGAGAATGAAGATGGCCAAAGGTAGGCAAAAATCCTATGCAGATAAAAGGAGAAGGGATATTGAGTTTGAGGTAGGAGACTTGGTTTCATTAAGGTATTTCCACTAAGAAAGGTAGTAAGATTTGGATGAAGTGGGAAACTTGCTCCTCGATTCGTAGGACCATTCCCTATTGTGGAAAGGGTAGGGAAGATGGCGTATCAGATAAAGCTATTGGAGAGGCTCGTAGGAAGTTCATGATTCTTTTCATGTTTCGCACTTGAGAAAGTTCTCACATGATTCAACAAAGGTAGTGGAACCTAGCCAACTTAAGGAAATTGAAGTGGAGAGAGAAGCATCAGTTCGTCGTATTCCTACCAAGATCGTTGGGCGTGATATCAAGAAGCTTATGAGTAAGGAAGTTCCTTGGGTTAAGGTGCGATAGGGAGATAATATCGAAGATGCTACGTGGGAGGCTGAAGAGAAAATACTTATCTTGTATCTACATCTTTTCGATGGTACGTTTTGAATTTTCTATTTTCATCTTTAGTTTTGAATAGGTTCTTTCCTTTAGTATCCTTTGGGAGGGTAGATCTTATGATTTAGCTATGGATGGTTTGACTAAATGTAGACATATTACTAGAACATGTTATGTATAATGGACGCTAGTGGTTACAAGTGTTTGCTAGTGGATGCTAATAGATGCATATATATATATACACACTGGGCACTATTATCTCTTAGGGATCGGCCTAACTAGGACACTAAAGCATATGTATATGGATGTGTGCGCATTTGCATTTTATTTTTATTTTCCATGGTTGCTACAAATGGATGTTTATCATATGATTGTTGCATTTGGATGATGATTGTAGCATGCACATAGAACTACCAGTTGTCATTAGGGAATTTGCATTCATTTGAATACATGGCACGGTCATGATTGCATAAAAAGGAGGTCGACTGAATCAGTAGACCACCTAATATTTTGCATTAGTTAGAGACATTGACACTACACTACTTGCACACACATACACACACATCGTAAATTGAGTTAGAAATCTTAAGGAAAATGGATATAATGGATGGTGGTTGACTATATGGTTGTAGAACTTGGATGAAAAAATTCTTCTGTCGTTGAAGATTTCGAGGAAGAAATCCATTAAGGAGGGAGAAAGTAACAACCTCAAAATTTGAGCTATAATAATTAATTAACAAATTAATTAGATAATAAAATAAGTTTTCAAATTGTCAGAATCGAGCTACAGAAGTTGCACCATTGTGTCCATGGTAATTTTCTTGTCAATTTCCATATATAGTTTGTCAAAATCTGAGTTAAAATGCAGAAGTTACAAAGTAAACAAGAATTGAAGAAAATGAAAAAAATAAAATAAATATATACAAGCTCAGGTTGACCTTCACCATAGCTAGGTCGACCTATAGGTCAACACCCAACATACAAAGGGTCGACACCCAGGTCGAACCGCCCGTGTATTTGGACGAGCGTTCATCCAGATTAAAAGATGATGTATTTTGCAACTTTCTTCCAATCCTGTGCGTTCGTGCTTCCATTCGATGGTTTCCAATGAGCCTATGACATGGTTGCACCTGGTTTAATCTTCAAATCCAACAGTCTGATATCCCTAAACTACACTATAAATAAGACCCTAGGCCTAGCTATTTTTCTCATTCTGATTTTCTCCAATTTGGGTTCAATGCTAGAGGCCGGACCCTAAATAGAAATTTTTTCTAAGAAGGAAATCTTTTTTATAAAAATATTCTACGCTCTAAAAGTAGATCAAGGAAAACTAAGGACTAGAGCTAAGGACCAAAGGTGAGTGTTTAGTAATTATTTCAAATTTTTAAGTAATTTGAAATAATATGGTTCTCAATAATTATGGTTTTTCTGCAATTTTGAGACAATTTCTATATAAGTTATTTACAAAAAGTTTTTAAAGTTCTTTTCGGTCTATTTCATTTAGTTATTTTTGTTCAACTATTTTATTCGGCTATTCACAGTTATTTACTGTTATTTGCATTTATTTACATCTGTTTACGTTAGAATTTAGCCTATAAATTTTAGTTTCTTTTTATTCCTTTTTGCGCGAATAAAATATAAGAATATTAAAAAAGTGAATAATTCGCAAATATGGATTAAAATAGAAAACATTAAATTCACAGAAATTAGATGTAACATAAAAAAAACTATAATAAAAAGTAGATGAGCTGAAATAGGAAAATTTAAGACATTTGCAAGTATGTTTATAACTAGTGGTTATAACTAAAAAGATAAAACAGAAGAGTAGCAATTATAACGTATGTCATAATTAAGCCAAAAGAAAAGAAAGGCTTATTTTAAAACTTGACTAAGTTAATAAGCAAATTATAACATTGGTTATAATTAGAGATAATAAAAGAGGCTTGTATTAAGACTTATAATTAAGTTAGTAAGAAAAAAAAACAGAGATAATAGAAAAGGCTTATTTTAAAGACTTAGATTAAGTCAATAAGCAAATAGAGAAGAAATAACAGAAGAGGCTTATTTTACGAACTTATACTAAGTTAATAAGCAAGAACAGATATATGTTCCGTACCAACAGCTTTGCCTTTCAGACTAGGACTGATGGTCTCACAACTAATTAGGTGAGGCTGGGCAGGACCCTTTTAGATTAGGGCTGATGGTCTCACGATAGCTAGGCGAGGCTGGGACATGCTAACTAGGGTAAATAAGTAGCCAATAGATAGAAGCTCAAATCGGGGGATTTGGGCAAGGGGCGCAAACAGATTTTGTTTGATAGGACCCGCACCAACAGATTCCTTTCAGACTAGGACTGATGGTCTCACAAAACACTTAGGTGAGGCTAGGCAGGACCTTTTTAGACTAGGACTGATGGTCTCACAACGGATCAGGTGAAGCTGGGCACGTTTATGCTGATGGGGTAGGTAAGAGGTCACAAAAGGGAGCGACGGTTAACGTTCACCAATGATGACCGAGCGTGCGGCATTGATTAGGGTAAGTAAATCGCTACTGTGTTCCATGTGCTAAACAGGTATCTTTTGCTATGGGACCCACAGGAAGAGACTAGCTCACAGTAGCACAACAGAGATAGAAGGCCGATCAACGGGTATAATTAGGATTTCAACCTAATTAAAATAGGATTAGGATTTTAGCCTAATCACAGCAATCTAAGACAAGTGCAAACAATCCAAATAGTCAAGCAATCAAAGAAAATAGTCTAACAGAATCAGAAACAGTATTTTATCCCAGTTTTAGCTTTTCTGTATTTTCCTTTTCTGTATTTTCCTTTTTATAATAGAACTGTTGCTAAGTCTGTTATCTTTATCTTACTTAAAAATACTAGTAGTTACTTTCACTCACCAGACTTATAGACCGACCCACTCCTCTATTTCCCTCTTTTCCCCAATAGGCCAGCAGAGGCAACGATAGTTTATTCAGATTTCTTGGAGATACATTCCCCGAGTTCTTCATGTATTCTTCTTCTTTTCAGTTTTCTTTCCATTTGGTTTTGATGTACTGGTAATTATAAGAGGGATGATTATTTTTATTGTACTCAGATTTTAAGAGGCTGAGATCTATTTTTCATAAGACATGTGTATTTGGTATTTGAGACATGTGATGTTTTTCAGATTTATTTATGAAGTTTTATTTTGAATAATGAATTACCATTTCAATGTTTCCACTGTTTTATTTATTTATCTTGTGAATCTTAGTCTCTGTGATGTTTTAGCTATACCTATAACACACCACATCTTTTAATGTGTCCTTTTGAGGTATACTAAGAGGTGGGGTGTTTCAAATCTCTCAGAGAGTCGAAAAAGAATGTAGCTCGAAAGAAATTCAAACATCTCCTATATTTTGATTATGGATATAAAGAATAGGTTTATTTTGAACAGCTATCTTCGTATATATCGATTTATTCTTCATATTATTATATTTTTTCCACTGTTGAAGGTAAGCAATTTTTTCAAGCCACAAAAGTGTGTCTACCCTTTATGAATTTTTTTAAACAGTTTTTCTTTGCTTTTTAGTGTACTATTTTAAGACAATGTTAGTATGGTTCTCCTATGTTATAATTTTTAATTTGCATGCTAATTGATATTTTAAAAATGTCGTTTCATATATCCGATGATGTAATTTAGTTTTTTTAAATAAAATATTAAGATTCTCCCTTGGTTCCATATATCATAATGAATACAAATATTTTATTTAGTAAATTCATTTCTTTATTTTCTCTCATTTTCATTATGGTATATATCTTTTATGAGTGCATCTCCCTTTTATGAATTTGTTTTTTACATAGTTTTTCTTTCATTTGTAGTGCGCTATTATATAAATGTTGATATGTTTCTCTAATTTTATAATTTTTAGTTTGTATATTAATTGGTATTTCAAGAATGTTGTTTCATATATTTTGTGTTGTTTTTAATTTTTTGAAGATAAAATGTTGAGATTCTCCATTGGTTCCTTATATCATTACGTATGAATTCATTTGTTTTCTTAAATAGATTTATTCCCATGTTTTCTTCCATTTTAATACCTCTAATACTTTTATTCAGTGAAGTTTTATACGAGTGAGTGAAGAAAACAATAGATGTGACGAAAATATTCATATGCTTACTAGAAACGTTTTAATATATTGCGTAAGAGAAGATCATCATTTTAGATGCTACAGTATATTGTTTCTTGTAAATTAACCGCTAATTTTTTTTATCAAATGCTATTTTTTTCTCTAAGTATCCTTGAAATCTCCTGTAGGATCCAATTGATGATATTTTGACATAATAAATGCTATTATTACCAACTAAAAGTCAACCATTTAAATTAGTTTGGATCGATTTACGTTTTCTTTGTTAATTCATTTAGATATATTATATCAATTATTTTTAATTTTCCAAAACTAGTTGTTACGTTTTGTATGTGGATGGACAAAAACCTTTTACCTAACTCCGTTTATAAAATACTCGATTTGCACTAATTCTGTCGGCTTTCTAATGAATAGTGTTTCAGTTTCATTTCTTATAATTTTTAGCATGAAAGTAGGGTTTATTAGTTACAATTCATAAGCCTTATGATCCACGCGCTTAAAGTGTCAAATCTTTAATTCAATTACTTGAAATATTCAATTATGCATGGATGTAAAATTTTGTTTTATTTTTTGTCATTGCATGAATAAGTATCAAATGATGACCTAAAACAATGAAGATATAATAATTTGATGATGCTACTACCAAAAGATACAAATGATATCTCATAATTTATTAATCCATGGATGGAACATTAAATTTTGAAAGAAATGATATAACTAACAAATTTATCATGTATGAGATAAATATTTAGCCATGCTGTTTTTTTTGGCTTTGCACGAAAGGTCCCTATTTTTAAAGTTGTTACAAGAAAAGTCAGTGTAGAAATGTATGTAAATTAGGTCCTTGTTTTTTCTAAATCAGAAAGCGCAAGTTAGCTTGCGCTTTTTAAAAATTTCAAAAGTTTCAAAAAATTTAAAATATTAAAAATATTTTAAAATTAGAAAGCGTAAACTAGCTTGCGCTTTCCAGAATTTTCAAAAATTTCAAAAGTTTCAGAAAAAATTTCAAAATCAAAAAGCGCAAACTAGCTTGCGCTTTTCTGACAGAAAATGCAAGCTAACTTGCACTTTTTTTGAAAATTTTCAAAATTTCTAAAAAAAGTGCAAGTTACCTTGCTTTTTCTGTCAAAAAGTGCAAGGCACCTTGTTTTTTTTATTTTTCAAAAAATAGTGACCAAATTTACATATTCATTTCTACAAAGACTTTTCCTATAACAACATCAAAAACAGGGACCTGTGGCTCTTTTCTTGTTTTTGGAAAGTATATGCACATTGCAATAGACATTATGCAACTTTATGTATAGTTCATTACTTTATTGAGATGAATTTTAAGTTAAGTTTATTATTGTTATAATTGTTATCATTTGGAACACGTCAAATGTTTATCTTTACTGCAATATATGACACACACTTAAAATTGTTAGAAATTTCAAACCAGAAATTAGTCAAATATCATTTTGAGATGATATGATAGAAGAGAAGAATAAAACATAAATGATAGTTTTTCATTTTCTTTACTTCTTCTAACATCGGCTGAGACAGGTACATGCATATTTATAAATTGGAGAAATAATGATTAACTTATTTAATGACGAAAAGTCCATTTGATGAACAAATGCATAATTGATATAATGCATGAATAAATTATATCTGTTTGGTGACAAAACCATAATTGACGCATTTACTGTAGGAATAAATCTTCTAAATAATCTTTCCAAGATTATGCAACTGTTAGTATAACAATAATAATCATTATAGATGAATGTTGTAGTTTTCATTATGCATGACATTTAATGCATCATAAATTGGGTTTAGTATTCACTGAAATTAATGCTTTGCAATCTATATTAGAAATATGGTTTAGAACCGAGATCAAATCCTCTATCCCCAAAGCTACGTCCCCGTGTGCTTATTTTAATCTTATCCACTCATCATCATAATTTTGCCTCCATGTACCTCTTTTAATTTGGGAACATAAGATTTGGCCTGTTTAGAACTTCCATGAAATTTATATGTAAATGTAACAATTTTTTTGTAGCCACTAAATGCATAAAGAATTATTCCATGGACAAGCATTAAAAAAGAAGGCATTAATAATTTAAGGAAGGTTACTGCTAACAAATTTATTGCGTAAGGGATAAAAATTTATCCATTTTGTTAACTTCTAAAAAATATACATGAAAATAAACATCATACAACATTACATATATCACTAATTTTGTCGCATGAATTTTAAATTCTATCTATCTTTTTTGTTGTTGTTTTTTGGTGACACTTGTGCTGTACATTTACCTATAGTGAAAAATCCAATCAAATATCTAAAATCTCTGTGAATATCAAAATTAAAATTACTCAAATATTATTTTGAGATAAAATCATGGTAAAAGAGAGTACATCTCACAAAAATAATATCTTTTTCTTCTTTTCACTTCTTCTTACATCAAGTAAGTTGAGTATATATATTCATTTATACCACGAGCAAATACATAATTGATTTAGTTAGTGAATAATGCATAATTTGTTGTAATATATATTAATAATAGGGATGAATATGCTAAATAAGAAAGGGCATTGTTGTAATCTACACTGTATAAGGAGTCTATAAATATTGAGTTTGATTGTATTATAAGATCCATCTCAATTCAATAAAATTGTTCTCTCTCTAATGGTCTCCATTCTCTTTATTTTGTAGCATGTTATTAGCACGAAGGTATTCTTATTTTATTTTATTTTCTTGCTGCTCAACTAGGAATATTTTTTTGAGTAACACAAATTTTCTGTATATTGCATTCTCAATATTCTGCATAGGAATGCGAATTAATTATTGTTCTCAACCTGTTCACCTTCAAACTTTCCAACTTCTCAACAAGTAATTATATATTAATTACTCTGACTATTCCACTTCTGACCATTCCAATTCTAAGGCTATTCATATTCAAAATCCTATTATATATTAGTGCAAACGAGTCTTTTATAATATAACTACGTACGTCCTATTTCTTATTTCCTTTAAAATAGCCGGTAACGAAATTGTTATTGCATTTCTTTATAAACTCATTACTTTTCCTCTCTGCAAAAAGGTAATTGTCAATATCATGTTTTTTTTGATAAAGCTGTCTAGTTTGGGGTTCGCTTCTATATTTTCTAAATCTTTTCTTGTATCACTCTTATTTTAATTCTTTGGCTTCTAAATTCAATATTTCTTTTTTTTCTTTGCGGATCTGTTGCCAAATAAAATTCAAAGTTTGGAATGGAATATACGCAAGAGCTGACTTTCTTTTCTTATATAATAAATACACGAAAGTTGCAAAATCCAAATGTTTGGTTTTGTTGATACATTTTTTGGAGTATAGTTGTTTGATACCATGAATGAAGACTTTCCATTTTATTACTTTTTAGCTGGAAACAGACAATAGTGAATGCTGTTATGGCGAATATTTTCACCTTATGCAATTTATTTTATGAACAGTTCACAAAATGATAAACGTCGCCAAGCTTGAATTTAAAGCTTTGGATATATCTGGAGACAACTACTTATCATGGATACTGGATGCTGAGATTCATTTGCAATCTCAATGCTTAGAAAATTCCATTAAAATGGCAATACTATGTCCCAGCAGGACAAGGCAAAGGCTCTAATATTTTTAAGACGCCATATCCACGACGATCTAAAAACAGAATATTTGACTGAAAAAGACCCTCTCCACTTATGAAACTCCCTGAAAGAGCGTTATGACCACCAGAAGACGGTCATACTTCCAAACACTAGGCAAGAGTGGTTAAACCTGAGGTTTCAGGACTTTAAGTCTGTAAGAGAATATAATTCTGCAATGTTTAGAATCACTTCTAAACTGAAATTATGTGGAGAAAAGGTGGATGACGCACAAATGCTTGAAAAGACTTTCTCAACATTTCATGCCTCGAATATACTCCTGCAACAGCAATATCGAGAGCGTCATTTTACAAAATATTATGAACTCATAGAATGCTTACTAATTGCTGAACAAAATAATGAATTGCTTATAAAAAATCACTCCTCAAGACCAACTGGTTCAACTGCATTACCTGAAGTTAATGCTAATTTTTCCCACTCTGGAAGAGGTGAAGGTCGAGGTCGAGGTAGAGGATATGGTCATGGACGTGGATATAACTGTAGCAGAGGCGGTTATGGTGGTTTTAAAGGTAACAAAACCACCAACTTTAAAAAGAAATAAAAGAAAATTGAGCCTGTAAAAAACAATGATTCAGCTTCAGAAAATAAAAGGCATTATGAGGAAGTTTGTTATAGATGTGTACGATCTGGTCACTGGTCACGTACATGTAGATCATCAAAGAAAACAATTGAAGAATATCATCGCTCGAAGAATACTGAGGCAAATAATGCCGAAAAGTTACATGAAAACACTAACCTGAAGTTAGATGATTTCTTCGAAGATGATAATGGAAATTTCATTAATGATGAAAATCTAAGTGCAATGTTCAATGATATTACCAAGTTGATCAATTAGAAATATCTTGAAGTTTGTTGTGTGACTTTCGTTTTATTTCATTATCTTGCATCAATAAATCAGTTTGAAATTTGTGTTCGTTTACTTGTATTTCCCTTTGCAAGACTAGTTAAAAATAATGTGTAATGTGGATGTTGTTTTTGATCAGTAGCCTATTTTAATCATATTACTTTGTTTGTTTACATTACATTTATTTATGCGTACAAATTTTTAATGATTGACTAATTATTGTCTTTAATTCTTAAGGTATGGAACGCCATTTGGGTGATGATATATGCTTACTAGATAGTGCAGCTACTCATACAATTTTGAAAAACTAGAATTTTCTCTGAACTATTTGAAAATTTCTCAGCTAAAGTCTCCACTATAGCTGGATCTAATAATATAATTGACAGGTCCGAAAGAGCCCATATAATATTACCAAATGGTACACATATCTTTATTCAGAATGCATTATACTTAAGCAACTCTAAAAGAAATTTGCTGAGTTTCAAAGATATAAGAATGAATGGATACCATATTGAAACTATAAATGAAAACAACAAAGAATATCTTTGTGTTATTTCTAGAATTGAAAGCCAGAAGCTTATCCTAGAAAAATTTGGTACAATTTCAACTGGTTTATATTTTACAAAAATTGGCATAGTTGAATCTCACTTTATAAACATGAGCCAGAAGCACACAAATACAAAGACATTGATTCTTTGGTATGATTGCTTAGGTCATCCTGAATCAACTATGATGCGTAAAATTGCCAAAAACTCAAATGGACATGATTTATCAAACCAATTGAATTTACCAAGTGATTACTTATGTGCCCCATGTGCACAAGTAAAATTAATCACTCGACCTTCATGTAGTAAAATCACATCTGAATCTCCAACATTTCTACAAAGAATTCAAGGTGATATATGTGGCCCAATCCATCCTGAATGTGGACCATTCAAATATTTTATGGTATTGATTGATGCATCAACTCGTTGGTCACATGTCTGTTTACTTTCTACAAGAAATTTGGCATTCGCCAAGCTACTTGCTCAAATAATAAAATTGAGAGCACACTTCCCTGATCATCAAATTAAATCAATTCGACTAGATAATGCTGGAGAATTTACTTCTCAAGTATTTGATGATTATTGTCTATCATTAGGAATTGAAATTGAACATCCAGTAGCTCATGTTCATACTCAAAATGGTCTAACAGAATCATTAATTAATCGCTTGCAACTTATTGCAAGACCATTGCTTATGCAATCAAAACTACCTGTTTCAGCTTGGGGGCATGCAATTTTGCATGCATCGAAATTGGTTAAAATAAGACCAACAGCTTATCATCAGCTTTCACCATCACAGCTCTTAACTGGATCTCAACCAAATATTTCACATTTACAAAAATTTGGTTGTGTTGTGCATATACCTATTAATCCCCCACTTCGTACTAAAATTGTTCCTCAACGACGGTTGGGAATTTATGTGGGATTTGATTCCCCATCGATAATTCGTTACCTTGAACCTTTTACAGGTGATGTCTTCACTGCAAGATTTTTAGACTGTAAATTTGATGAGACAATCTTCCCGGCGTTAGGGGAAGGAAAGACCGTTCCAGTAGAACGACGTGAAATATCATGGAATAATCCATCTATGTCTTGTTTGGATCCACGTACCAAACAATGCCAATATGAGATACAAAGAATTTTGCTTATTCAAAATATTGCAAATAAACTGCCAGATTCATTTAGTGACATTGCAAAAATAACTAAATCTCACATTCCAGCAGTAAATGCACCGGCAAAAATTGATGTCCCCGAAGGATCAAAAGTAAATATAGCAGCAAATGAATCTAAAGCAAGACGAAAACGTGGAAGGCCAATTGGTTCAGAAGACTTGGCGCCTAAAAAAAGAAAGTCTAATGAAAAATCATCAATTAAGGAACCTCCTGAAGAGGCTATAAATGATCAAAAGGATCACTCAAATGAAAATCCAATTCTCCTACAAGTGTGGCAGGAAATATTATCCCAGAAGAGATAAAAGAAGATTCCAACGATAAAATGGTACCTAATAATAATGAGATCTCAATATTTTATACGAACTATGGAGAAATATAGGATCGAAGTAAAATAATAATTGATGATGTATTCTCATTCGCAGTATCTATTGAAATAATTGAAAGTCATGACCATAATAAGAATAATGAGAATGACGATAATGAACCAAATAGCATAAATGAATGTCGAAAAAGACACGATTGGCCAAAATGGAAAGATGCTATCCAAGTGGAACCAGATTCACTTCAAAAACATGGTGTATTTGGACCAATAGAGAAAACACCAGAAAATGTTAAACCACTAGGTTATAAATGGGTATTCGTTAGAAAACGAAATGATAAAAATGAAGTCGTGAGGTACAAGGCATGACTTTTCGCACAAGGTTTCCTGTAGAGACCAGGTTTTGACTTTAAGGAAACTTACTCCGCTGTTATGGATGTCATAACATTTCGATATTTGATCAGTCTTGTAGTTTCTGAAAAACTAGATATAAGATTAACGGATGTTGTGGCAGCTTATCTTTACGGTGAATTAGATACCAATATTTACATGAAAATTCCAGATGGATATAAATTGCCTGAAGCAAAATCAAAGTCCATGTACTCATTAAAACTAAGATGATCACTATATGGCTTGAAACCATCTGGAAGGTAGTGGTATAACCGTCTTAGTAAATGTTTGGTAAAAGAAGGATATGAAAACAATCTCATTTGTCCATGTGTCTTTATAAAGAAATTGGTAAAGGGATTTGCTATCTTAGCAGTTTAAGTTGATCACATAAATTTGATTGGGACTCCAGAAGAGATTGATGAAACAATAAATTATTTAAAGAAGGAATTTGAAATAAAAGATCTTGGCTAATCTAAGCACTGTCTTGGTCTACAGATTGAGCATAGTACTAATGGCATATTAATCCATCAATCAAACTACATTGAGAAAATTCTAAAGCATTTTCAAATGGATAAAGCATATCCACTTAGTACACCGATGGTTGTTAGATCTTTAGATATTAAAAAGGACCCCCACCGCCCAAAAGAAGAAGATGAAAATGTGCTTGGCCCGGAAGTTCCATATTTTAGTGCCATTGGTGCATTATTGTATTTGGCCCAATGCACAAGACCAGATATTGCATTTTTAGTAGATCTTCTAGCAAGGTTATCTTTCTGACCCACATAAAGCAAGATCACAAACTGGATATGTGTTTAATAACAACAATGCAGCAATTTCATGGCGATCTACAAAACAAACGTTAGTAGCAAAATCATCCAATCACTCTGAAATACTAGCACTATATGAAGCAAGTAAAGAATGTATTTGGCTGAGATCACTAATTGAGCATATTCGAAAAAGCTGTCAATTTCCATCAGTAATAGAAGGGTCAACCATTATTTATGAAGACAATGCAGCTTGTGTAGCTTAAATTCAAGCGGGTTACATTAAGAGGATAGGACGAAATACATTTCTCCTAAATTTTTCTTCACACATGAGCTACAAAAGGATAATAAGATAGAAGTTAAACAAATCTGATCTCAAGAAAATCCAACGGACCTATTCACAAAGGCGCTTTCAAAATCAACATTTCAGAAGATGGTGTACAAAATTGGTATGCGTCGGCTGCATCAACAGACTAATTTAATAATGCGTTATAATTCAGGGAAAGCGTATGAAATACGCCATAATGTACTCTTTTTCCTTCACTAATATTTTTCCCACTGGGTTTTTATTAGTAAGGTTTTAATGAGGCATTATCTTGATCCAGAAGTATCAACCCTCGTAGTAACATTATAAAATATATGTTACTTAAAGATGAAATCATGTTGCACTCTTTTCCTTGTTTATGATTTTTTCCCACTGGGTTTTTCATAACAAGGTTTTTAATGAGGCAGTTACTCTTATTATCTTTACATACGCATATTCAAGGGGGAGTGTTGTAATATATATTAATAATAGGAATGAATATGCTAAATAAGAAAGGGCATTGTTGTAATCTGCACTACATAAGGAGTCTATAAATATGGAGTTTGATTGTATTGTAAGATCCATCTCAATTCAATAAAATTGTTCTCTCTCTAATGGTCTCCATTCTCTTTATTTTGTAACATAATTGACCTATTTGATTAGTAAATGCATGAGAATCCTATTTAGTGCAACAATAAATTTTCTAAAACTATCGCATCAATGTGTGACCAATAACATTCAAGTGATGAATAGTGTGTGTAATAATTAAAATATTTATTATACATAACTATTAATGTGTCAAAGGTTTTAAATTCATATGTATGCATATGAAATCAATGTTCATTCAATAAATCAAAGACAACAACAAATGTATAGTTTTAATTTTAGGCTATCATACTAAGAACTTTCATTAAATGCATGTGTGATTACTCTATCATCTAACAAGTATCAATGAAAATATTCCTAATCATTGTACAATAACGATTATGCAATGTCACGTAATATATGATATCTCAAAATATACTCTTGTACTATGCAACATATATGACAACTGTAAATATGATAGGAGTCGTTATCAAGTACATTATTCAACATATATCTCAAAGCTTACTCTTTTATCATTCAATGTATATGACAACTGCAACAATAGTGGGAGTTCCTGTTGATCCCATCGTTGTTACATGTATTTTATTTCAACTATTATTGATATAAGACCTCTAAAGGGACAAATCCAAAAACTAATTAAGAAAGGAATGGAATAAAAATACATATAAGGAGCTGATATGTAAAACAAACAAATGTTCAAAAAATTTAGGGTCCACATCATATTCGTTTTTTGGTAGATAGAAATATTTTTAGAAATATACTATATACGCATGATTTAGGAATTCGCTTACTAACATCCTTGCATACGTCCATCTATAAGTTGCTAATTTTGAGTTTAAGTTCATGTTAGTTTTAAGAACCTTTTTTATCCATAATCACAAATTATAAATGATTTTAGTTGAAAAACTTATTATGTAGTTCATAAGATTATGCTTGAAAATCTTTGAGCATTGGCTTCCCTCAATGAAATTTTTTAATTTATCGATAGCATAAATAATCGCTAACATTTGTCCTATTACTGATTATTCTCTCAAAAAAATGGTACATAAAAAGAGCTACTTCAAACTAAAAATAAAATTATAACTAAGACTATAATTAAGAAATATCTTATATAAGGTCTATTAACGCATTTAAAAGATTAAAGGTTTGACAATACTATCAGCTGAAGAATTTTCTTAGAAATGTTTATTACAATGATTTAATAAGCGATTTCACTTTTAAGAAAAGATAATAATTATAAATTACTTTTACGAGTTAGGGGCGCATATTGATAATCTTTTATTCCTACACAATAAATGATGCATCAACAATCCTAAATTTAGACCATGCATAAATACTTACAATATTTTTTTTAAAAAAGTTTTATGTTGTTTAAAATTGATGCTTTGAAGTTTTTAGCATGATCAGGTCTATGAGAGTTTTTTATTATTGATAATTATATTATCCTTTAAAAAAATTAGTTTGTAATATTCTATATTTTCGATGATTATGTTTTATAAATCAGTAAAACAAATTTCATTGATTAATATGTTAACCAATTGTTGAGGAAAATAATACGTCCACTATTTTAAGAATAAAGGAGCTACTACTAAAGAACCTGATGTTGTGTAAACATTACAAAAATACCATATATGAAGATTTTACATGGTAAGCATGACATAATTCCATTTATTAATATTTTCATCGTATTTAGTTGATTAAAGCTGATAGAGTTAGGAGTATGCCCTAGGAGCAATTATTTGTTGCATATATCTAACTCAATAACCAATCTTGTTAGAAATCAAAGGTATTTTCTTTCTATTATATACTTGATATAATGTGGTTATATTAATTAATTAATTTAAATTAAAAGTATATTTAATATAAAACCTATAAATGAGATATTTTGTGATTGTAATTACAAAGTGTTGTAACCGTGAGTATTTTATCGCAATGGATTAAATATACTATTTTAAATGTTCATGGTCAAGATGCATCGAGACTGGATATCGATGTATCCGCTGATACTAGAGTACGTAAAGCTTTCCAAATGTTTGGAAGTGTATTACTCATGACTACATGAGGCACCTAGGGATTACATACTAATAGTTATTGGATAACTATAGAACGACCAACTCGATAATTTTCTGTTGGTTGATATGACCAAGGTCAAACAGAAAATATAGATGTGACTAATTTACATAGTTCTCTCGACTTGAGAATATTATGGATATTTAGTATGAAAGCTCCACTTTTAATATAGTCAAATCATGGCATGACATTCCATCGAGAGACTATAGTTGGGTCGAGTGGATGTATTGGAAGTGAAGCACTATTCAAGAGAAGATTCAACTCCTTGGTTATATGGAGTCGATATCACGATCAACTCAAAGTATCTGGCCAAAGCATTTTGGTTAATAGTAATCATTATTATTGAACCAAGGACTTTATGTTTGGACTATAGAGTTGAATGTGGATGATGTTGGAAGTTTGACCATTACCAGATTCCATAAGTCCAAAGTGATAAAGTTTTGACAAAGAGAATCGGTGTAAAAAAATGTCATGGCCGGGTAAGTTTATTAAACTAAAATGAGATTTTACTAAAAATAAGTAAGCGACAAATGTGGCTATAATGTCACACTATTTGCAAAGTGATGTGTGAACATTAACATTCAAATAGTTCGATGTTAATCGCTGACCGAATTTACATCCAAGAGTCACACAACCAAAGTGATGAATTCTCTTTAGACCAAACGATTTAATTAATTTGTAATTGTTATAAGTTAATTAAATTAACTAATATTTATGAAATATTAATTATGAAATTTGAATATGATTTGAAAAATAAATATTGTTGTATATATATTTATAATAGTTATAAATATATTGAATGATATGGATAAGCGATTAAATTAGATTTAATTGCGTAGTAATTTGGCTTGGGTTTAAGACCTATCACTAGGGCTGCAAATTTAAAATTCTGAAAGGATTAGGGGTAGCTAAGACATAGATAATGGGCTTGGAGACGTATGTTAAGATTAAGTGAGAAAGGGTAAATCTGATCTATCAATTTTTCTCCCTTATCACTATGTGAAAAAATGAATCAGACGACAGATATGCTCCATTGTCTGATTGCATACCTATCTGTCATTAAATCCTATGCTGTCTCATTGCATATCAGACCACAGAGATGCCCCATCGTTTGATATGCACAAGCACCAAAAAAACTATATGTTGTTTGATGTTATAGTATCATTTCTAGAAATTCCTATTAGACAACATATAAACATTAACTAATATGAATAATTGTTGACAGAGTAAAATTCAAATAATTTATTTAATTTTTTTTGTTATTTCAAATCAAATTCGAATACAATACCACTTTCACTATCACTATACTTACATTTTCAAATACAATTTTCACTATCACTCTCATATATACAACATTTCTCTACTATCATATACAGCAATTTTTTTACTCTAAGTCACATGAGTTTGTTTTTGATGTTGATCTTAATTTGCTTGGTCAAGTATGTGTCCATCCATCTCCGATACATGTCAATTAAACAACTTTGTAAAATAGAAAAGGAAATAGACCTAAATTGCAAAAATAAAATTGAATCGATTATTAATATTGCCTCGGTTTATTAGTTTGTTTGTCATGTTTTAGATAGGGTGTGTGTATGTGCAGACAACTTATGATGTGCATAGTGTATCACAATCAATATCACAAGGCCAGACGTCGATTAAATCTGACGGACAGCAAATCAAACATGAGCATAATGAGAAACAAACTCAAGGCACATTCACATGAAAAACAAAATGAGGTTCAGCCAACAATGTGCTGGAACCATATGGAACAAAATCAGTTTCAGGTAGCAAATTTAACAAGTATCAGTTTTAAGCAAAACAACAAGTGTTGAATTTCTTATATGTGAGCAACAAGTGCGCATACAAGTTTAGAGATTCAACCAACAACAAGCTTCAGGGAGTCAATCAAAACAAACCAGGAACATATACAAGTACAATCAAACCAAATAGCAAGCTTCAAAGCTCAAGTAATGTACATATATACACAAATGTATATACATGTATATATGTACATACTCAAAATGGTTCAAGCTCAAGTACATATAAGCATATGTGACAACTGAACATAAACAGATTTGCAATTGAAAGTGTAATGAGAAATCACTGTGTACATAAACAAGCTCAAGCAAAATAACAAGTGTTATAGCAACACACACACACACATACATGTATATATCCAACACATGTTCAGAGATTCAACCAACAACAAGCATTAGGGAGTCAATCAAAACGAATCATGCACATATTCAAGTACAAGTATAAGCAAACTAAACAGCAAGCTTCAAAGCTCAAGTAATCTACATATATACAAATATGTATATACATGTATATATGTATATACATGTATATATGTACATACTCAAAATGGTTCAAGCTCAAGTAATTCAGAATTGGTTCAACTCAAAAGTATTAAAAGTATCTCAACGCTACCTTGAACCAGGCAGCAAAACCAAGCACACACATTGACTCAAATGCAATTCAAAATGGTTCAGAACTGAAAACAAGTTCAAATAAACCTCAAAATTGTTCAAGCATGGAAGTTCACACATAAAAACAGAAAATTGAAAGTGTAACAAGAAATCACAATGCAAAAGCAAGTGCCATAAATTAAAACATATACATGCAGATATAAGAACATTCACACATATAAACATACACATGTATGTATGCGTATACATAGAAGTTCACATATATACACATGTATGTAGTAATATATAATTTGTAGTGATACGCAGATATAAACATACACATACCTATATGAACATATGTATATACAAGTACCAGTGCAAATGCAATAAACAAAGGACAGTTTCGACATAAGCAAGCACACACATTTCGACATAACTAGGCACACTAATATACATATATACACATATGTGTATACATGTATATACGCATGTATATAGTGAGTAGAAAGGCAACTCAATAACATATATGGATGAACCAAGACAACAAATGTAACATGGACCATCAAAGTGCACCAAGATGAACAAGAAAATTAAAACAACAGAGAAATCCACAACCGAGAAAGATCCTATAAATATACCCAAACAATAGCCAACATAAGCATAAACATAATTAAATGTACTCACACATGAGCAAGATCCAGGAAAATCGAATTCAACACAGCAAATAACTCAAACAACAACCAACATAAGCATTAAAGCAAGAACCAACCAAATTCCCTTCATTGTCAACCAAGCATTAAATACAACATTGTACAGCAAGTACAAGCAACACACACGAGTGTGAAATGGAATAACAGAAATCAAAGCATAAAACTTTCAAAACCGAAATTATAGGGAATGAAAATCTATAAATATATCCAAATCATCATTGGTTTTATAGATAGAAGTCGAGAACAATATAAATCAAAAAGGGCAGAAATCGTACCAATTTAAATCGAAGAACTCTCGACAAGAAGCAGCTGCAGCTATAAATTGCCTACTAATCGATGAACATGAGCATCGATTAAAGAAAAGGAGATTCATTTCAATAGTTTCAAAGTAGAAGTTTCAAATCAGAAACCCTAAATCAAAGCATGCAATCAACTTAGTAACAACCCTGCAAAGAAAGGGGGTTGAAAAAGACACGTGATTGAAGGAGCAAGACGATTCAAACGAATTTCAAAGCGATCGAATTTTTAATATGGAGTGAAAGAAAGAAACGAGTAAAAAAATAGAAAAGGAAGAAAGGGGGAACAAAAATATACATGGGAGAGACAAAATAAAAGGAGCGGACACGAAATAATTGAGAGGGAAAAGATGGAGCCAAAAATAAAAAATTTGTTAACTTAAATCAGATGACATATAAAATGTTGTTTGAATAACAAGCTTGTTCATAGAGATTTCACGAGCTATTCGGACAACAGATGAAAGATTTTGTGGCTCTTCAGACGGCAAATGGTTTTGTCACGTGTTGTGTGAAAAGTACGATAACAGAAAATATACCTTATGTCGTGTGATCACTGTTATCTGATTCACTTTGTGGCATACTGTATGCAACTATAAATATGGATCTATAAACCTATTCTCATCCTCTTCTTTTGGCTGCCATTCTTTATCTTCCTTCTGGTTGAAACTTAGCTCCTAACCAACTCCAAAACCCAAATCAAATTCAAGTCAAAAAACTATTCGATGGTGGGAGGTCAGTGATTCCAGACTAGCAACCTGACGAATTGGGAGATACTTAGAGAAGGGAATTCATTGCTTCTACGTGGACTCAAAAGGCATCATTAATTGGTAACTTCCATTTCATATTACTAGTATAATACCATATTTTATAATCTATAAATTATTCGCATCTGAATCCATGTATATATATTATTGTTATATGTTTAGCTAGGTGAGATTTTTGTAGGGAAATGTACTTGTCATAATTAGATTGGTTATATGCACGATATAGAAGTTTATGTTTATAAATCAATTATAATTAGATTTAGGTTTTTACACAAAACTTAATATTTTTTTGATATTTATTAACACATGTATCTGTTTGTGTACGCACACACACACGGGCATTAATTGTGCGTGCGTGTATAAATACTCTAATTATATAATTACATATATGATTATATAATGTATAAAATTGATTTAATATACTTGTATGTTTATCAAATAATTATAAAACCCAAACATAATTTTTACATATTTATATGTATTATTATTAATTATTAATGATTATATAATTTTTTTACTATATATAAAATAGTTAATGATCCAAAAATTCAACTTTATATTTTTTAAATTACTGAATCATACAAGAAGTTTTCAAAAATTATTTCATTATTTTTATGAATATTTATATTTTTTATAATTTAATTAAGTTACAGACGAAATGTATTTTTATTATTAAAAATAATATTTTAAGTCAGTTAAATCTGTTAATTTTTCTTGACATTTTTTATGATCCTTGATTTTTGTAAATTTTAAAAATTGTTTCTTTTCTCATTCTAATGTTTTATATTAATTAATTACAGCCAAAAATATTATTTATTTCATTAATAATAGATACTAAAATATTAAATTAATTTTTCCTATAAACTTATGTTAGTTTTGAACTCGAATAAATTTTTGAATCATTTTATGTATATATACATATAAACTTAGTTTGTATTTATGTAAACATATATTAAAGCATGAAATTGCTTAATTATATTTATATTTATAAGTATATACATTTATATATAAAATCGAATAGTTAATTTATGTTAAAATTAATTAAATAAATATTATATATATTTATATATCTGTTCACTTATCTACATATTTACATCTATTAAGTTATAAATTATTAACTATAATATTATATATATGTGTGTATTGTTGAGACTTGGTTTTGATTCATGACACAAAGCTTTCACTACGACATGCAGATTTGACAACTGCTACCACAAAAAGAGAATATATAATACAAGGAGAAAAGACTTCAAAACCGATGCATCAATTATATTATTTTGTTTTTGAGTCTTAGGTCAATTTTGTTAAAATCTCTCATCGTTTACGTATGTATTAGCTTATATATTTAATAGTCTTATTTCCAAATAATTTATACATATATAAGCATGTATAATTGTTTAGAGTTGTATATATTATATTATAAAAGTGTTTAAAGTTATATATATTATTATACCTGTGTAAACTGTGCAAATTGCACAGATATTGCCAAGTCAGTCGACTGACCTAGAGGCTTAGTTGTCTGACCCTGAAATTTCTGTGCAACATGCACAAGTGCACAGATATGCAAATATACATTTAAAAATTCGTTTGAATATTCAGTCGACCGACCCAGAAGTTCAGTTGACTGATTTTCTACAACAGCTACTTTTTGAAAAGACACGACTATTTGTGAAGTTATGAATCTCTACGAAAAGATTTGGACGTAACCCTTCAATCGAAACTCTTCATCAACAGTCGCTGCCTTCTAATCTTTATAAATACATACTCTAACTTGATTTCAAATCATAGAATTTTCTTATCTTTCTAATCTAACTCTCTTGAATCTATTTGCTATTATACTTTCAATTATTTTGCGTTAAAACAATATTGTACCTTTCTATTCTTCATAAACTTCAAATAAATATATATATATATTTATACTCGAGGAGAAGATTATAGGAAGGGTGTACTACAAGTGACAAATCCATGTTATTAGAACACACAAAGTCAAAACACTATTTTGTAATTGTTAAAGTCATGTTCTACTGCTCAGGCGTGTGAAGTCCTCTTCGGCTGCTGAGGCAAAATCCTACTATGCTTCTCAGGTCCCTATTCGGCTTCTCAGGGGTTGTATAGACCTGTTCCTTTGGGTTAAGAAAGGGTTTTTGTTTTTGTGAAATTCCAGAAGGAGTCTGAGACTGGACTTAGGACGGTGCTCCGAACCAGTATAAAAATTCCTACTGTCATTTTACTCTACTGCTTTTATTTTCCGCACTATATACTATATAGCTATCATCACTATACTCTGTATTATCATATACCCATATTACACGATCCATAATACACTTTCATTTGGTATCAAAGTATAGCAAACTTTCACTTGGTATCAGAGCCTGGAATTCTACCGATCACCACAACATCATAGAATAATAGCCAGAAAACGATCTAATTGAAATACAACGGGCAAAATCCCTGTCAAACCCACCAGTGAGGACTACAAAAAGGTACTTTCTGATTTACAAATTTCAGTAAAAGATAATAATGAATTAGTTAGTATAAGCGATAAGATTTCAAAGCTTAATTTTATTATTTTAGAAAAGATCAAATCGGTAGAACGTGAAAATGAGAAATTGAAAAATGATAAGTTAAATTTAGAAAATAAACTTGTTGCTTTAAATAATAATTTTATAACCGTTAAAGATTTTCTAGATGAACATAACAACATAACTGAAAAAGAGAGAAAAATTTTCAAAAGAAATTTTAGATTTGAAAAGACAAAATGATTTATTACAATCCTCTTTAGATAATTAGGAATCTCAATATTTTCTTCTCAAAAATGAGAACTGTACGTTAAAAAAGGAGAATTCTGAATTAAATGAGAAAATTGATATTTTGAAAAACAGTAATATTTCTTTTGAAAATAATAATTATGACTTTAAAGCTAGATTTTATAAACTTAACACCGAAGTCACAAAATTTAATAAAGGTCAAAACGATTTAAACATGATTTTATCTAGTTCTAGACCTTTATATGATAAAAGTGGTTTAGGGTATAATAAAACTAATCGTCGAAATAGCACTACATACGCATTCATGTATGGTAAAAATGTTAAAGCTACTACTAAATTTCTAGTCATGTCTAAATCCAATTTTTATAGATATTCAAATACTGTTATGACCAATAATGTCTATAATTTCTCTAGAAGTACAAAATCATTAACGGAAAATATGAATAAAAATTATCTAAGTATTTGAGTTCCTGTTAATTGGAAAAATAGAGAAAAATACATTGATAATTATTTTGACATGGTAGTTAATAATGAGAATTATATTTTTAAAGGTTCAACCATGCCCAAATGGGTCTGGTTTTCTAAAAATTAGGAAATTATAAGAGCCTTAGGTATCACATGCTTTAAATGTTAAATTCTTTGATACCTTATATTGTAAGTAGTAATTAATCTATGTTGTTCTATGTTGACACTTATATGGAATATAATTTATGTCATCACATAAACTCTCCTTTTTATCGATAAGAAAGGGGGAGAAAGATATTGCTCTAACACTATTTGCAGGAATAAATGATGAAAGCACAGATCAAGGGGGGGAAAAGGTTAATTGCTTGCAGGAATATATAGCATAGATTCAGGGGTAAGCGTATAATGGAGTAAGTTGATGCTTATCTTAGTATTTGCCTCTTATATTCTACAAACATTAGTCTTTTATTTCAAAACATTACAACATGGGTTGTACTAAATAGTCACTCTTTTTCGTATGATTTCAAGACTCTTGTTTATGGAATTTTAATGTATGAATGGTTGTTTCCTTCATAATATCTATGAAATTATGGCTTCATACTTTTATATTACTTATTCTTTTTTGTCGATGACAAATGTGGAGAAATATTATGACTAACGCTGAGAATGCAGGATGTAGAGTGTCAAAGATTCAGGGGGAGTAAGTATATACAGTCGAAATCTATATCTATTTACAGGTTGTCATCAATCAAAAGGGGGAGAATGTTGAGACTTGGTTTTGATTCATGACA
Organism: Allium cepa; assembly: GCA_030765085.1. Taxonomy (NCBI): domain Eukaryota; kingdom Viridiplantae; phylum Streptophyta; class Magnoliopsida; order Asparagales; family Amaryllidaceae; genus Allium; species Allium cepa. The sequence continues at coordinate 382,844,821 of CM060932.1, forward strand.
CAAAGCTTTCACTACGACATATAGATTTGATGGCTGCTATGACAAAAAGAGAATATATACTACAAGGAGACAAGACTTCAAAACCGGTGCATCAATTATATTATTTTGTTTTTGAGTCTTAGGTCAATTTTGTTAAAATCTCTCCTTGTTTATGTGTATATTAGCTTATATATTTAATAGTCTTATTTCCAAATAATTTATACATATATAAGCATGTATAATTGTTTAAAGTTATATATATTATATTATAAAAGTGTTTAAAGTTATATATATTATTATACCTATGTAAACTGCGCAAATTGTACAGATATTGCCAGGTCAGTTGATTGACCTAGAGGCTCAGTCGACTAACCCAGAGATTTCCCTACAACATGCACAGGTGCACAGATATACAAATATATATTTAAAAATTCGTTTGAATATTCAGTCGACTGACCAAGAGGTTCAGTTGACTAAATTTCTAAAACAGCTACTTTTTGAAAAGACACGGCTATTTGTGAAGAGTTACAAACCTCTACGAAAAGATTTGGATGCAACACTTTAATCGAAACTCTTCATCAACAGTCGCTGCCTTTTAATCTCTACAAATACATACTCTAACTTGATTCCAAATCACATAATTTTCTTATCTTTCTAATCTAACTCTCTTGAATCTATTTGCTATTATACTTTCAATTATTCTGCATTAAAGCAATATTATACCTTTCTATTCTTCATAAACTTCAAATATATATATTTATATTCGAGGAGAAGATTATAGGAGGGGTGTACTACAAGTGAGAAATCCGTGTTATTAGAGCACACAAAGTCAAAACAATATTTTGTATTTGTTGAAGTCCTGTTCTGCTGCTCAGGCGTGTGAAGTCCTCTTCGGTTGTTGAGACGAAATCCTGTTTTGCTACTCAGGTCCATGTTCGGCTGCTTAGGGGTTGTATAGACCTTTCCTCCGAGTTAAGTGAGGGTTGTTGTTTTAGTGAAATTCTAGAAGGAGTCTAGGACTGGACGTAGGACGGTGCTCCGAACCAGTATAAAAATTCATGGTGTCATTTTACATTACTGCTTTTATTTTCCGCAATATATACTATATAACTATCATCACTATACTTTGTATTATCATATACCTATATTACACGATCCATGGCACACTTTCATTTTGTATCAGAGCATAGCAAACTTTCATGTATGTGTGTGTGTATATATATAAGAAACCTAAATATAAATAACATATGTATACATGTATGAATTTACTTTACAATGCTTTGAAACATATCTTATGATGCATTTATATATATATATATATATAGTTTATATATATTCTATAATATTTATATATGCATATATTTAGACAATATACAATACATAAAAAATGAACTAATGTGTTTGCTGCAATGTAAACTCTAGCCCTATATATAGACACATTATATCCTTCATGGATTATCATGTTATACATGCACGCATGCGCACATACATGGGCGCGCACACACATAAGCTTTTTTCATGGTGACAGTTTTTTCGCTTCATCTCCAGGAAATCGACCTTCATGTCTAATTCGTTCTTCCTCCGTTCGTCTCTTTCGCCTCCTCCCCATTCAACTTTGCTTTGTCTTCCTCTCATGCCTCCTAAGAAGAAGTCCTTACCCGCCTTTCCAGTTTAGGCTGGATCCGTAATTCGCTCTGGGGCCTCGTTTGGTCCTCTGCCTTCTGTAATTTTGTCTGCTTTAGATCCTCATTCCATTAATTTGTTTCCATCGGAGCCACCTCATATCGCGAGCGATGATTCTATCGATACCTTTCTGTCCCCAATTTATAGCAACTCGTTTGAGTGCCTTATGGATGACATGTCCTTGCCTTGTGCAGCTGCTTCGCAAATATCAGTCACCCCTTCGAAAATTCATAAGCAATCTTTATCCTCCCTCTTAGCTATAATTGGTAAAACATCTTGGATGCAGACTGATGTTGGTTTGGTCGAAGGCAAAAAAAAGTAGTAATGATGAAATAATGCATTTGGGGTGTGGGAATGGGTCCGCGTCTTTTGCCGATGATGGCTTTGTCTTACTAGTTTTAGAAAATGAGGCAGTTTCGTGCAAAGTTGTAAACAGTGGCACCGAGGGATGTTGAACTCAAGGTGCTTATGATAATTCCCTACCCAATGTTTCGCTTGCCTGCTCACCTACTGGTGGTTCTATGCATTCTGCGGTTCATGAAACCCCTATGGAACCCTCTCCAACATTGGCTACATCGTGGTCATCTTTGTTCACTAAAATGCCATCTAATGCTTGTGTGTGCTCACTACGTTCTTTTGATAATGGGAGATAGACATGGCAATGACACCTCCAAAGGAAGTGATTGAGGTAGGCGTTGTTTATTGGAAAAAAAATTTTGGTTGGATTCTTCCTCGACTCCAATCCCTCATATCACCTTGTAAAGGCTAGATGCAATCAGGCTTGGAAACCTAGAGGGGGTTTGTGTGTTCACTTCGATAATGAAATGTTTTATTTTAAATTCTCGCATAGTGATGAAAGACAATGTATTCTTGAAGCTGACCCTATACTAATTGAAGGGAAATCTTTTACCATCACTTTCTGGAGTCCGTCTGCCTGTGTTGGCCCATTTTTCTTATATTCCTTCTATTCTACCACCCCTTATTGGGCGATTGGTTAGCAGCTTTTGTTGGGAAGGTTATATGTTATGATGCTAATATTGTTGCCAGAAAGAGATTAGTTATGCCAAAGCTCTTATCGAGATTGCTCCTGCCAAACCTCTTCCTTTTGTCCTAAGAGTTAAAATGGATGAGGGTCTTTTTTATGAGGTCAGATTGTGCTGTAGTTGGAAACTTGATGTTTGTAAGTTCTGTCAGTCCTTTGGGCATCTTTCAGATGCATGTACTAGCCCGACCACTGGGCATCTTTCGGATGCGTGTACTAGCCCGGCCACTACTATTACTGTTCCTCTTGCTACTCGGATTCCTCTACCACGTCCTTCTGTTCGCAGGTGGGTGCCTAAGGTTTTATGGTTACTCCCGTTGCTATAGCTCCCGATGTTCCTCTCACTGCCAAAATGTCTCCTGACGTTGTACGCTATTGCATCTCTTACTGGTAACGTCCTTGTTGAGAATGATACTACTATTTTATTTGATTCTATTACTTGGAATTCTGTGGAGCAAGCCTGGATTCGTTCTTTCTCTTACATGCGATACTTGCTTGAGTCCGACTGTTATTTTGCCTATATCGGTGATGTAATCGATAAGAGTCGATCTCTCTTTTATCACATTGAGGGTGAGGGTCTGACATTAACTCTGGATGGTGAGATTGGTGAGGTGAATAGAAGCAAGTTTTAGGACGTTAGTTGGGATAGGAGATACATTTTCTCACCTATTTCGCTGGGTTATGTTCCTAATCTGGCAACTCCATTCTCTGCATATGTCCATGTTATTGGCCCCACGTTCCCTGTGGGTGGTGATTGTTCCTCTTCGGAGGGCGTGTAGTCTAGTTTTTGTTTAGTAGTTTAGGCACTCTTTGCCTATCGCCTTTGCTTTATTTTTTATATTTTGTGGTCAAGTTGCTCATAGTTAGCTGTTCTATGCATGTGCAGCACACCTGTTTTTTCTCTTTATTTATACAGTGGCATGACCCATTGTAAAGCTGGCTAGCTTTGTTAAAAATAATAATGAAATATGTTTTATAATATATATATATGTATGTATGTATGTATATGTATATGCACATATTTAAATGACATATAATACATACAAAATGAGTTAATATGTCCGTGGGATGTAAATCCTAGCATCTACGTATGGTCATATTGTACCCTTCATGGATTATTATGTTACATAAGCGCGCACACACACATATGCATATGGTACATGTATATATAACTTAAAATAATTTCATATTACAAAATATTAAAATTAAAATTAAAATACATGATTTTGTTTAAAATAAATTAGAAATGTTTTAAATGAATTAGTTTTTAATATTCAATCTTTTCGATGATTAAGTTTTATAAATCAGTAAAACAATATTTCATAAATCAATATTTTAACCAATTATTAAGGAAAATAATCATTCCACATTTTAAGAATAAAGGAGCTACTATTAAAAAACCTAATGTTGTGTAAACATTACAAATATACCATAGATGAAGATTTTATATAGTAAAGCATAACGAAATTCCATTTATTAATATTTTCATCGTATTTAGTTGATTGAACCAACATATTACACAAAAATTATTAGTACATAAACGTGAAGAAGTGAAGTCATAATTCAGTCTCGATCGTAGAAATGTATTCTTTAGCCAAAAAATTAAGCATTATACAAGGTCCTTCAATAAAACTAAAACATGATAGCACCTTATTTTAATGAGACAAACATTGAGTTTTAGTAGCACCAAAACACATAACTATATGCTTCAATTAAAATACAGCTTTGATGTTATGTAATTGGTCTGTATGCGAAGCATGTTTGAATCATTTTACTTAATAACAACCAAGTAATTACTGTTATGTTTATGAATATCGTGTTCGTAGCACATGTTTGCACTATGTATATTTAATTTAGTCAAAATAAAAAAGTTACACCACGCTTACCTTTCTGTTATATATATATATATATATATATATATATATATATATAATTTTTCCTATTTTTTTCTTGTCCCTTATTTAGTCTCAACATATATACTCATCTATCTTTCATTTGAGAAATTTTTAGCCGTTAACTCGTAACTATTCCTTTTTATACCCCAATTAAAACTCCAAGCGTACTCATCGTCTCATCTGAAAACATAACGTTTGCAACTTTCGTTCCACTTTTAAGGTCCAATAGTAAAAAAGAAAATGTGCCTTCCCCAACTTTCAACTCATTACCTATGTGAGAGAAAGCCGAGTAGGAAATAAAGAAGCGCAACAAGAACCACCATCACAAACATATAACACATGACCCAGACTCCATGAAGGCAATTAGGAAGGAACGAAGGATGAGCTCTTATATACTGTCAGTCCACGAAAGCTAGACCCACAACAAATAATAAATCCAACTGGTAATAGTCCATGCCATTTTCAGAAATCAAGCATCTTTTAATTCAAATTTGATGATCCTTCTTACAATTTATGATTTGATAAAAGATAATTAGCAATCTCATCCCACTCTTTGTAGAGTTGTTGGATAATAGCAACGTGTACAAGATCTAACGTTATACAGTAGGTATAAACCTAGGATGAACAAAGCCACATGATCCAAGAATGATATAAAAAGAAAGACACTATGGAAGAAAAGAGGATCTCCTTTTGGAAATTATTTTCTTTGATATTAAAGACTAAAAGATCACTAGTATCAAGGAAAGGGAGAAACTAGAAAATATCAAATTTTTACTCAACTTTTGAACCAAGCAACATCCCAATAGACCTAGACTTTAAGATGATGAAGAAATAGATCAAGAAACTTAGGAGGTGTCTGGAATGATTAATAAGTGGAGCACGAGAAATTTGAGTAAGAATTACAAAAGGAAAATCATGTCGGTACAGAAATGATTGATCATATTGGCACCGACATGATTGAACATATTGGCGCCGACTTGTTTGAAGACTGGGAACCACTTTGGAACTATATATGAAGTTGTAGTATACTTCGAGAAAAAAGATAGAATTCGAGTGGAACAAATCATGTTGGTATTAATATGATTTGGAGGTGCAATTTTGTCAACAAAGGCAAGAAGCTTGAGGACTTGAGCAAATATGGAAAAGAATCAAAGGTGCAAGTTCAAAATCATATCGACCCTACATGATCATGTTGGTACCGATATATTATGAATGTTGAGTTTTACTTATTCTTCATGCCAAAAGGCATGAATCTGACTTTTTACCTTTTCTTCTATGGGCTAGCGACTTTAAATGGTGAATTCGCCTATAAATATAAATCCTTTATCAATGAAAAAGGGATCCTTTTGGACTTTTGCAAGGAGATACTGCCATTTTTCAAGTTCTAAGTTATTGGAGATTAAAAATTGTTTGTAATTTGGTTGTACTTGTGAATGTTAATCAAAACAAAGTTAATAGTAATTGTAGGCACTTGAATTGAGGCCCAACTACTTTAAAAATCACATATTTCCTCATTTTAATTTTTTGTTATCTAAATCATCACGTTTTTACTCGATTGGGGTGTTGTGTCAGTTTTTGATGCAGCGTTTTTTGTACTTTCACTTAGAATGAAGAACCTCAAGTGTAGAATTACGCTTTAACTTTGGATTTGAAGAATCTAAAAGATACAATGAGTGCTTTTTAGTGAAGATCTGTTATTACTTGGATTTAGAGAGAATCTACTATTAAATCTGAAAGGGGTTGGCCTCTAGAAAGGATAAGGAGAGATCCGCTAGATCCTGAGGGATCATTGAAGATGATGCTGGATAAGATCACCATGATGAAGATGAAACAAACCAACCTTTGATTGCTCAGCCTATATCTTCATCTCAGCCAACTAAAGTTGTGACAAGAGCTGAGATGAAGAAGAAGTTGCTAGATACAAATACAAAAATGCTCTCTACAGGTCTCAGATGGAGCTAAAGAAAAGTATGTGGGAGCAATTGACAGCGTTGGCACAGCCATGGCAAAGGATTGAACTGCAAAAGTAAAGGAGAAGTAGAAGGGAATCATCATCTTCTGATTCCAGCAAGGAAAGCTTGTCTTCGATGAAATGAAGTAGAAGACATGACAAACAAGTGATGCAGAGTGGGGCCGGAGAAGAATAGAGAGAATTGTGAAAGATGGAGCGAATCGAAAGATGAAAAATTGGGTCGGCATTGACCTGTTTGGTAAAGGTCTAATTTTGCCTGATAGTGAAGGAGATTTGCAGGATGTTAATGTTGGCTGTACAATTAAAGCACTTAGCAGTTCTATAACGGTGAACGTGCAAAATGTTATAATGGAGATATGGCGGAAAATATTGGAGGTACAAAAATCTTCATTAGATATGAAACTAAATATTTAAAGTTAATTCATTCTCATTCTCACATCGTCTATGTAAGAAAAATAAATGTTGTTTAGTCTAATATAACAAAACCAATGAATATCATGATTTATGTAGTCCATATTTGGTTACTACAATATATTTCTAACTTATATTGAGCACTAATGCTTTACAACTAGGTCTTTACCCTAAAATTGTTGATTTAATTTATATAAGAACTAGTCAAATCAACATTTTTAGATAAATTTTGCTAAAATTGGTGCTAAAAAGCCTTGATTTAGCGGATGTAGTAGAAAATAACAAGACTTAAAGCAGATCTATCATTTAATAGCGCTAAACTAAAAAATCGTAGCGGTCGAAGACCGTTATGCATTATAACGAGGATTTTGTAGAGCTGTAGCGAAGCTTTAACTATACAGGATGCTGGTAAAGCCCAAGCTACCGGTGCTTAGACTGAAGGTGTTTAGCTAGGCAGTTAGCAGATAGACACCGTAGAACTACTAGAAGAGAACACAGTCCAACATGACGTCGACAAAGTGGGTCAGGACAAATGGCTCCTCATGAGATAGAGAAACCTAGACATCATGCAAATAACCGAGAATGTTTGCAAAGTTAAACACTCGGGGATGTTTCTAACAGTCGCCTTCCAACCGCCCAAAGAAAGGGGGAATACATTTTGATACGGTGAAAACGTAGTTGAGTGAGAGCCAACATAAAAGGGACGAGGATAGGGGTTCATCTCCGAGATGGACCCCGTTCACCATGAACATCCTTGAAGTAGAGTAACTGAAAAAAAATCATGATGCCAACTATTTGAACCTACAACGAAACAACTGATCCAAGATATATCTACTAAAGTACATGTAGCATATGGACAGTGCTTATTTAATAACCATTGTCAACAGATGGTTGGATAGTCTAGGAACATGGAGGAGACTAATGTGATTTGTCTCCATGTGTTACAGCCGGCGAAAAGCAGTGAATCCAATTATATATGAACAGTGAAATATAATTTATAGTAACTTTGTACATTCTATTGGCCTCTCCTATGCTTCAAAAGAACAATGCTGCCAAACTTATAGAAAAAAGAAAACATATTGACAAACTTTTTGATAGATAATTTTTACAGTAAAAAATTTGGAAAAATACATACCTTGAGACGATCGACCCACCATTTCTTAGTACCATATATGGTTTACATTATAAGATCACATCCCACCCTAGTTTGATTGTACAAACTTTGCCAAACCATCCACCGTTTTTTAAATGCATCGTATTTATGTCAAACATGCTCATAGATCACCTTTGTTTTTCTACGACACTCCTATAAGGCGTGACTGAATGCATTGTTATTTTTTGTGCAGTATTTCTTATTATTTCCCAATGGAATCATATGCATCCGCAACGCATCGTAGGAAGTGTGATATGACAATAGAAAATCAATTTTCAGACTTTTACATTATTTTTACAGTTTTGTAAATTAGAAATATTGTTGCGGTAAGAAATAGGAAATGAAAATGGTGTGGTTGTAGATAATTGGACCATTAATGATAGACATGTCAGGTAGTGTTGGACTATAACAATCTGCCTTCCTTGACCCTCTGGTTAGCGCCAAAACTATGTTCAAACTGCAAAAACAAAAAATGATGAATTGATAAGAAAATATAATAAGAAAAAGAAATAAGATTTCTAACTTTACTTTTCAAACTCACATTGTAATGAACAAAATTATAATATCACTAACATAGCCAATATTTCAAACCATACAAACGTCAATTACATCATTCCATAAGTCTGTACAATTCCAATTCCAAATCCCCACTACACTGTATACAGGTCATACAACATATTTATAATATGTACAATGTTTACATAAGAAGATCTTCATCACCATGCAAAGGTTCAGATGTAAGTTTGAATGAGTGAAACATGTCAACACCACATATACAACAAGGTTACTGGTATAATATAATCAGTGCCTAATGCATATGCAAGCGCTTAATAGACCCATCCCATACGCTACAAGATCCTGTTACAACTGACTATCCAATACACAAATGTAAGCTCTTATCTTGGACCTGCCCTATACAATACAGGATCGCCTTATCTATTACATGTAGAAACACGTCATGAACCAGCCCCATGCACTATAGGACCGCTTTACAACCAACAAAAGACTTACCCGACTCGCCTCATGTGCTATAGGATTATATATAACCAACTAAACATTTCATGCCCTCGCATCATGTGCTACAGGATCGCATGTCCAGACATATATCATGTTCTCGATCATTGGACCTCATTTCCCAGTAGCCTATGCTTGTTTCACCTTCCAGTAACATTGGGTTAAACATCTCATAAATAGTTTATAAAAGTCAAGAAAATCAAACCCGAGCTCAATATTTTATTCAATATGGCCTTATTCGGTCTAGGTTAAGTTTGCATACTAATGGGCACAAGCGTTCAACCGCTTAGGTACAAGCGGTTGCATCTGTGGTCGAATGATATCGCCTATATTTTGCTATTTTTGTCAATTTATTCTTTATTTTATGGTTTCATTACTCAATATATTAGTTTGTACTTCATTTATACATTGCGTTATACTACACATGCAACTTATAACAAAGAGAATCGTCCTAATTTTGAATTTTGATTATTTTAAACCTAATTTTGATATTAATTCGATTTGAACCATTTTAATCCATAGTAAAATATACATAATTCTAAATTAAGACTTAATAGACCACAATTCATCATCAAAACGGTCGTAAAGCATTATACGATGAACTATACATGATTCACTCACTTTATTTCGATCAAAGCCTTCAAAATGCAGAAGATCCAATATGCCTTCGTTATCCTGCACTTTAGCACACAAAAGCCTTTGGAATGTGGCTAAAAATCTAAATTAATCTATATTACTCCTCGCATCCTTTGTTTCGATACTATATTTGCAGAAATCCATTACGTGTAGTGAAAATTATGATTATTCAAAGTTGTGGATTTATTTGAAAGTTTGTGGAAATAGAAGGATTTTTGTAACAACGTGTTAGTACCTTAGATATTGATTTGGATAATAACAACCATGGTAACAAATACACATTCATATAAAATATGGATACTAAAGATTTTGCCAAGTTATAGAGTATATAGTGCATGATATTGTAAAGGCTTTGAATTGAAGACTGTATAGTATAAAGAGTTAAGAACTGGACATGAAGACTCATGAGTATAAAATCAAGATATAAAGATTTCAAGACTATGGTACAGTGTATAAAATCATAGAATATCGTTAAAGTCACTTGCGGCAATCTTTGATCTCAAATTTTCTTTTTTTGATTATTTATTTTTAAGTCAAAATATATTTTTAAAATATATTTAAACATATTTTATAAAGTTTAAAATGTTTATAAACTATGTTTAAAATATTTTATAAAATATTAAAATATTTTACAAATCATTAGATTTTCAAAAACATTTTAAAATAAACAATTTTTTAAAATATTCAAGGATATATCGACATATATGCAGATTGCATGTTGACATACATGCTGCAGTTTTCAAAATTTAAATTTGAAATGAAGTGTCTATTCATCATAACTCTTCATGAATGGACATGTCTATTTATTCTCTATATATAGGGTGTTTCCAAATTACTTTTAACTACGGTCTTATTATCTTCTTTCCTCTTACTCTGCAAAATTTCTACTGAAAATATATTCAAATTTTCTTAAATTCAAACCAAAATCAATTCAATCTTCATTATATTTTTTTCTCTACAATTACTTTCTGATTTCAATCATCTCTCTCACTCAATCAAATATCAATGTGTTGTCCAAGAGGCTATAGGATCTATAATATCCAAAAATCAAACATTATCTTTGGAAAAACCATTAAAACTCTAGTTATAGTTGATTGTATGTGATTGTGTCCCAATTCAAAGCAATTGGGTGTACTTGGTATCTAGGAAATCCAAGTGGGTGTGCTTGTGTTCCGAGTCAAATCAAGTGAGTGCATCCAACGCTCGAAAAATCTTAAGGGTGTGTGGCATAGCCTTGCAATTGAGATTGCATTAGGTTTGTTGTCTGCTCGTTGAAAGATTGGCATTTGAAAAGAAATCCGTACAAGCAATTTTACGGGATTGAATGTTGGGTAACTCTGAACCTATATAAAATCTCTAGTGTGATCTTAATGTTTTCCTACTTTTACTTTTGTTGATTTATATTTATCAGTGTTTGAATTTGTGATTGTTTATTCTATGTTAATTAAGTATAATCTTAAAGAATAAAAAGAAACCGATCAAAGTTAGAAAACACTACTCACCCCCTTAGCATTTATTAAGCCTTAAGATCCATAATTCTACCACTAACATTCAGTATCAGAGCATTAGGTTTTCAAAAATTCATAATTTGGTTTCTAAAAAGTTTAAATGGCTAGTAATACTTTTAACAATTTTGTAGAAAAACAATTTTGTGAAACCAATATGTTTTTAGAAACTAGTTGTTTTAAAAAGTCACTTGATTTATTAGAAAGGTATGTTTTTGAATTGCAGGAACAAATTTGTTATATGCCTAATGGTTAGTAGGCATTTAAAATCAAATATCACAAATCAAGAAGGATAAGTGGATATTGGATAGTGGATGTTCGAGACACATGACTGGGAACCTAGAGATCTTGAAAGATATAGTCTATAAAGATAGTGGATTGGTAAACTTTGAGATAACTCAAAAGGATATGTGATTGGCAAAGGTAATGTCGGTAACTCTAAAATCCTACTACTTCTAATGTTTTACTAGTTAGGAATTTAAAATCTAATTTGCTTAGTATTAGCCAATTCTGTAACATAAGTTCGAAAAAGATAACTGCCATATCAAAGATAATGAGTCGAACATTATCTTTCAAGGTATTAGAAAACATAAAATCTATATTTTAGGTATAAGTCCAATGAAAACTTATATCTTTTGGCGAAATCTAACAATCCTGAATTTGGCACAAAGATTTGGTCATTTGAATTTTAAACATCTTTCTAAAGTTGCTAGATATGAACTTATTAGGGGTCTTTGTAAAATAAGTTTTAATATTAATAATTTATGTGGCGCCTATTAATTAGGAAAATTTTGTAAAATTCCCTTTAAATCTGAAGACATGATTTCTACTTCTTCTCCCCTTGAACTTCTTTATCTAGATCTTTATGAACCATTGCAAATACAACCAATAAATTACAATAGATGTGTCTTTATAATAATAGATGATTTTTCTAGATTTACATGGACAATCTTCATAAAACATAAAAGTATGCTTTTGAAAATGTTCAAAATTCTTGCTAGAAGAATTCAAAACTAAATGTCAACTAGATTTAAAACGATTAGGAGAAACATAAAGGAGAATTCAAAAACTATAGTTTTAAAAAAAAATTGTAACAAGAAAGGAATAACATGTAACTTTTCATTTCCAAGAACATCATAAAAAATGGAGTAGCAGAACGTAAAAATAGAACTATACATGAATGTGCTGGAACAATGTTACACGATAGCGAATTATCTACAAGTTTTTGGGCTGAAGCAGTTGCTACAGCATGTTATATTTTAAACAGAATTCTATTAAGACCTTTGAGTAAAAAAACTCTTCATCAATTATTTTATAATAAAAAGCCTAAAGTATCATATTTTTAGTTTCTGGTAGCAAATGTTTTATATTAAAAACTAAATGTAACTTAGTTAATGGTTATTCTAACAGAAGCAAACCTTATAGAATTTTCAACACCAGAATAACACCATCAAAGAAACATTACATGTTTCATTTAATGGAAATTCTAAAATTAATAATACCAATATTGATGAGGAAGAAATTATTGATAATAAAATTACTAATAATGAAAATAATGATAACTCCAAAAATTTACATCGAAATAAAAGAACAAAATATTTAAAAGATCACCCATAGAAAATATATCTAAAAACATAGAATTTATTGTAAAAACAAGAAATCAGTTAAATAAAATATGTACTATTGCTTTTATCTCTATTATTTATCCCAAAAATCTATAGGAAGCATCATTAGATGATTCCTAGATAATTGCTATGCAAGAAGAACTGAATCAGATCATCAGAAATGATGTTTAGGAATTAGTACCAAGAACTAAAGATAAAACTATAATAGGAACTAAATAGGTATATAAAAATAAAATGAATGAACAAGGAGAAGCCGCTAGAAATAAAGCACATTGTAACGAACCATAAATTTTAACAGTTTTAATAATATAATTTATTGAATTTTGTGAAATTTTAAATATGGAAATTTGGAAATAAAAATTTAATATTTGGAATACGTCTATGTAAAAATAGAAAATGGTAAATTTTCATCAGATAATTTGGAAGTTTATTTTCTTGGGTGTAATTTTATTTAAATTTAAATCAGTTAAAATTGATGATAATGAAATGTTTTCCGAACCCGAATATTTTTATACAATAAATTTGCAAATTATTTTCAGAGTGAGATATTATAATTCGTTTTGAAAAATTTGGACTTGTCTAGTGTGACGACCCAGAATTTCTAACAATTTAAATTGGAATATTTAACAGATTGTAAATATTTAAAAAGTTAATTTTTAACTTGAATTCAAATATTATTACTCATAGCAATTAAGTTATTAGATTTAATAAACCGAAATTGGGTAAAATGTTGAATTTGGAATTTTAAGCCTATTAAAAATAATTTAAAGGCTTGCAAAATTTGTACTGATAATACTGAAGTTAGTAAAAGTGTTAAAATTGAATTTGGAACTGTTTTGTTCCGTTTTGAAAATTTATCGTTTAAATTAAATTTAAAAATAGCCTTCCGAGGCCCAGTCTCGGAATTCGATGAAACTAGTTCCATTGGATCCGTAATAGTTAGTTATTATTGGATTTCATTTTTCATAGCAATCGGAGTTGTCATTTGACCCTGGCAGCTCAAAACGCTTATAACTATTCTAATCGGACCGTTTTATTCTGTAACTCGCGCATATGATTGAATTAGCTTCTGAAACACGTTCCATTGTGTTCGAAATGCGGTAAAACCTTATAAAGGCCTAGCGGCACTCCTTAAGAGGAGTTCGAAATTTTAAATGGCAATTAACAAGACGTTTTGAAAGTTTTATAATATAATAAAATTTAAAGTAAAATAGTCGAAGATATTTTTATTAACCAACAATCGTACTCAGGAAGCTATCCTTAAATCGATATTTTATCTTCGTCTCCTCTTCATTTCACCTAAAATCAAAATTGAAATCGTCCAGAAAAGAAAATAAATTAATGGCCGACACTAAATTCTCCTCCTCAAATTCGAATAACCAGATCTAGGAACGAATTTCATCTCCATGACTTGCCTTTAGAGATCGAGCTTCTGAACCTCGTGCGCACTCGCGTAGGGGACATCATCGCGACTCAAAGTCGCGATACAAGAAAGGATTGTTTTCGAGGCCATGCGATTCGAGGCTGTGTGATTCTGCTGTATTGGAGGATGCGGCACTAGTTGTGGTGATCGACAGTGAAAGTCAAGATGGGTTTCAAAACTAGGGTTGCTGATTGCACGCGATTGAGGGCGTAACTCGAGAAATGGAAGGTGGAATAGCGATGAGGAAGGAGTGTAAAATCTACGGCGTAAAGATGAGGGAACGCGACGCTGTTTTTGGAATCGCATGTGAAGTACTGTAGCAGTTTGAGCTTGTCCGATAGCGCTCGAAACTGGGGTGTCGGAGAGGGATGTGAGGGTGTGGTCAGGTCGAGTTCGTCAAGAGAGAAAGAGTGGCAAAGTCGAAGTTTGTTTTCGAGCGGTGGTGCTCGGTGTCAGTGGCGTACAAGGTCTATTGGGAGGAAACGGCGTCTCGTGTACAAGATACAGGCATAGGGGGAAGATGATGTTTGGTGGAGGCAGAAAGGGCTGTCTCGAAGTTGACATTCTCGATTGTGGTGATTGTCGTGTTTGGGTTTCGTGCTCATCGTCGTCGAGTTAGTATGCCAGTGAGGTATTTCATTTGCTCGTTGTTTTTTTGGCAGTCGTATAAATTACAGCACAAATTTTATATATAACTTTAAAACAGAAAACTTTTATTCAGGGAAGTATATACATGCAGATTTTTCTTATGTATGTGTGTATATAGATAATTATAGAAAATACTTTTTAGCAGCCTGTTTTAAATTAACTTATTTAAATTATTTAGCTACTAAGGAATTATTTAAGGAATTTTTTTTTAAATTAAATTATTAGTTAATTACATTAAATGGAAAATGATTGTTTGGTTATTCCAATATTAATAAAACCATACATTGTTTATATAAGGTCCAAATCGGGTAGAGATGGTCGAGATGGAATTGGATTGCCAAACAAAAATCAAAGGTGAGTAAATCTCACTCTATTGGATTTTTATTTAGATTTAAATGGTTAAATTTAAATAATTGGTTGAATGATTGAATTGATTGAACGTGTACTGATGATCTGGTGACTTTGGTTTTGGTTGGTTCTCGAGTTAATTGTTGTTTGACTCGAAGCACTTGGGTTTTAAATGGTTTTAAACTTAAATCATAAATAAGAAAATGGTTCATTTTATAGTTAATAAGGGTTTAATGATTAGTGATTCATTAAATAGGTAGGATAATTTAAATTGATAATTAATTAATTAAATTAATTAATGATTTGGGTTAATTAATTAAGTTTAAATTAATTTAGAATGATCATTGGGTGGTTTAATAAGTAATTACTTAATGCAATTAACAAAATAAGTACTTTGTGTAATTAATCAAGAGATAAATTAAGATAATTAATTAAGGAGAATTAATTTATTTAATAAAGTAAATAAAAAGGTAGATAATTTCAGGTGGAGATAAATCAAGTATGATTAATACTGTGGCTTAATTAATGTAATTAATTTAAATTAGAAAAAAAATAAAATACAATTGGAAATCATGAAATTATATAATTAATGATGTAATTAAAGATTAATAAATTAAAATTGATTAATTCATAATAAGTGACTTATGAGAAATTAATTAATATAAGTAATTAAGGATTAATGTAATTAATATAGTAAATTAATTTATGAAGTAATTAAGATTACTTTTTGATTTTGGTTAAGAATAATTAATATCGTGAAATTAATTAAAGATAATTACTTGAATGTAATTGAAAAATAATTAATCCAGGGTGATTAATTAAGATGAATAATGGAGGGTTGACTAATTAATTGATTTGGAATTAATTAATGTTAAATGAAGGATTCTAAGTGATTGAGGTTAGAAATTCAATTAGAATCAATTGAATTACTTTGGAAGTGATCAAATTTGCTTATGGATGATTAAATGGTATTGGATGCTTTGAAATGAGTTGATATCTCTGATATGAAATGTTGAGTGTTTCATTTGGATAACTAGGATTAGGATGACAAGAGACTCGAAGAGACCGGGGTCGGGTATTAGGAAATACCCGAAACCACTTCGAATTATTATAGATTGATATGTGAAATCTATAGGCTGGAATGAAGTGATTTAAAGAAATTGGACTATTTAAATCTAAATCTTTGGTACTTAGAAAACTTTGGGTGAAATAAGTGATGCATATAACATATTGCGAAATTTGTAGATTGATTCGAGTTACCTCGGGTTCTATATAAGTTGTATGCGTTTTATTCCATGTTAGATGGGTTTACTCACGCTGGTTTCCAGCCTGCCCCGGGTGTTACTTCGATGTAATGCTCGGGTCAGACCGGGTATTACAGATTTTCAGGTAGGCACGTTATGGAGCTCAGGAGGCGAGCTGGATGGCAAAAACGTACAGAGTGTTTCCGCTGTATTATATTGTTGTATATCTGTGGCATGATAATTGTGTATATTCAGTGTCTGTATAGATGTGTAACTCTGATAAATTATAAATGTAATTGACAGTGTGACGACCCAAAATTTTCGAGCATTTAAAATCATATTATTTCATTGATTTTAAATATTCAATAGAGTAATTTTAACTTGAATTACAAATATCGTTATTTATTTGATAATTAAATAATAGAATTTAATAATTTGAAGTTGAGTAAATATGAAATCTGAGATTTCAAGCCTGTTAAAATATAATTTGAAAGCTTATAAAATTTATATTGACAACATTGAATATAATAGAAATGTTACAATGGAATCTAACACTGAATTGGTCAGTTTTGAAATTTAATCGTTTAAATTGAATTTTAAAATAGCCTTCCGAGGCACAGTCTCGGAATTTGACGAAACCAGTTCCATTGGGTCCGTAATATTGAATTATTATCGGATTTCAAATTTCGTATTGATTGGAGTGGTTGAGTAAGCATGCGATATATAAACGCGTGGAAAATTTACATCGAAAATTCAATTAAAATTTATATGTATATTCTTATGTAAACAACCTTCATCAGTTGACGTTCGTTCACATCACGTACCCTGTCTTCCTTTAGAAGCTAACGCTTTCATTTTAAAGTCAGGCTTCTTCAAGAATCCTCGCGTTTGGTTTTATAGAAAAAATAGGGCCGTAGCCTTCATTTTTCATTGGAGTATAAACGAAATAATGGCCGAAGTAGATTGGAATCATCAGAACGTGGATTTCCTCTTCCTCTTTTAATTCGAGCCCTAAATTTTTCTCTAATGTCAGAGTGCGACCCAAATAGAAAAAAAGGGATTACCTCGTAGCCGCGCGCAATCTCCTGGAGCACGCGACGATGAAGGGAGCCGACTCGAACTAGGGTTCCTAAATTCCTAGTGGTATGGTCGTTGATTTTGGATTTGGGAGGCAAGGTGTCGTGGCTCACGATGGAGTTTTTGGAGCCGACGACCTGGGTTGTATCGCGACAGGGGGATAGTGGCCTCACGCGACGATAGGAAGTTTAATTTGTGTGGTTGGTCTTGGCAGTAGAGGCGGCGAAGGCGACGAAGTCTGATGCGGTTGCGTGAGTGTCGATGGTGGGTGTGAGGCGTTTCGGCTTAGGGTTGTTCGGTAAGATGATCTCATTAGTTTTATATCTTGAATTTCTTATAATCTGTAATTGATTAGTTGCAGTGAGGCATACTCGAGTATATGTGTATATATTTTGGAACTTACAGTTTTTAGTAAACTGGAAATTAGGTTTTATATAGGATAGATTATTTTGAGCTTGAAAAAAAAAATATAGAAGAGAATTTTATATCAGTAAGGTATAATTTAATTTTTGTTAATTAAAATTAATTACATACATACATACATACATACATATATATATATATATATAGAGGTTTGGAAAAGAGTTACAGTAGAATAAATTACTGATTTATAGTAATAATTATTATTATTGTACCGAAACGATAAGCAAGAAGAAAATAAATTAATTGGACAGCTGGATTTAAAATAGTTGTGTTTTTTTAAAAATTTAAATTTTGGGTTATTGGTTATTTATGCAAGAGTTAAATATATGTACAAACAATTTATATAAGGTTTTGGAGGGAAATTATAGAAGGGATTTGTGATAAAATTTTACGATTTACGTATTTAATTTATTTTGTTATCAAAAGATGTAATAAAGGGAAATTACAAAACTAAATTGAATGGTAATTAAGTGTTCGATTTATATTTCGAATATTAATAAATCGTAAATTGATTTGTACAAGGTTAAAAATCGCGAAAACAAGACGAGTTTGAGGTGAATGGCAATCATAGGCCAAAGGTGAGTTAATCTCACTCAGTTTAAAATTAAATATTAAATGGTTAAATTTAAACAATCGTTTGAATGGTTGAATGAATTGATGAGATATAGTATGATATTTTGGAATTGGTATATTATATTGTGCTGACGTTTGTGGATGCAGGGAAAAACAGGTTGGAGGGATCCAACTGGGTCCCTCATCATATATATATATATATTGTTTATTTATTCTCTGTTACGCTTTGTGGATATTCTGTGATGAATTATATTGAAATATTGAATGCTATAGTTGCTTGGATATATTCTGGACTCTGAGTAATCAAATTATGTAGCATTGGATTTTTGGAAAGAAATATTAAAAAGAGTAAATTTTTAAGAAAATAATTATAAAGAACGTGAATATACTAAAATGAATTGGATAAGAATATTAGTGTTTTCAAAACGCTAATTAATAAATTATGTGTGTGGAAAGAAATTTATGAATAAAAAGAAAGTTAAGAAAAACTTAAACTTCAATGTTACTGTTTAAAATAATAAAATAATTATTTTAAATTTAGGATTTAAATTAGTTAAGAAAAAATAAAAAAGAAATGGGGAATAACCTGAAATTTCTATATTTCAACTAAAGGATTTAAAAATCAAACTGAAAATAATAATAAAGTCCATAATTAATTGAATTTCGAAATGAACTGATAAGTAAAGAAATTTATTTCAAAGGAAATAAATTGGGAATCAATTTGGAAAATTGATTTAAGTGGTTGAAGTTGGAATTCTCCCTGGATAACTAAGTACATCTTCAAGTAAATTTTTAAATACAAGTTAATAGTTTTAAAATTGTTTTAAAAGGTATGTTTTGAAAATTTATTATTTCTAAGATTTAAATTCTAAAGTAAGTATTTTCTCAAGTCTATTATAGTAGTAATTATTTAAAAATGTGACTTGGTATTTTGTTTCAAAAGTGGAAATCTAGTTTTATATTTTGTTAAGTAACTTTATTTTCAAATATTTATATAGTATGTATTTTTAACAAATTATCAAAGTAGTTTTAAACTTAAATGTTTTAAAGTATATATATTTCAAAGTAAAGTGTTTTAAATTATTTTAAAAATCTAGTTTTGTGCTTGGTGATTTCAGAGGAGATAGAAAATATTTGGGAAAGTTGATTCTGAAAAGAATGAGGGTTTTGAAACTGTTTTCAAAGGATTAAAAATAAAAATATATCGTGTGAAGATATTTTTGAGATTAATAAAAAAAAATTGGAAAATTATTTATTGGTTGATGGTTGATCGTGAATATATTTGATAGTTAAATATCCGACTATCAATATTGGACAAATGCGTTGATCGTTTCGAAGAGACCGGGATCGAGATTTATTTCTCGAAAACCATTTCGATCCGGTTTGTACGTTTCGTGTAAACGATTTGGATTCGAAGATGGAGCATTGGAGTGCAAGGGCTAGTCGCTACTAATTCTGAGGATATTTCCAAAATGGATGTAGTAGGAATAGTGCCTTCGGTTCCGTTCGAACCCGGGACGGACTTGTATGGATGAATGCTTGTGAAACATCGTCAGGTGGACGATGGGCATTCTAAGGGATATTGTTCTTAAAGGTAACGCTTAGCCTCAAGCCTCATCAAATGGGAATGACTGAAAATCAGGGGATATGCAGCAAGGCTAGGTGGGTAGCACCCAAGCAGGGTGAGGTCATTCCAGTCTAGATGTCCCTTTTTATTTCGGCTTAGTGGTGCGGTTGCTGTTCCCAACCGCGGGGTGATCTCACTCGGAACTGTCCAGTAAGGGATGGTTCTGGCCTTGTGTTGCAGGGGAGCGGGCATACTCCTCGGTACGGTGATCTAGGCCCCGTACTGTGACAGGTGGTACCCCAGTGCCTAGTCATTGGTTGGAAATCCATTCTCCCTACGAGCCTTGTATGAGTTTTGTTTGTATTACCCACTTTTGTGGCTAGTAGCTGGAATTTAATAGATGTAACAATTTCGGCTATTTTATAAGTATTTGTATATAGACCCTATTATAATATCAGAGGATTTCTATAAAAATTGTTTTAGCTATCGTAAGGTAAAAACCCGACATGTTTATTTGTGGCGTGGTCTTACGAGATGCTTTTGTTTTCAAAGGATTTTTGAAACTTTAAAAATCAATTGGGTGTGATTTTCTCACGCTGGTATTTCAGACTGACTCGGGTGTTATTTAACTGTAATGCTCGGGTCAGACCGAGTATTATAGGATATAGGATGATGCTATGGAGCTCAGGAGACGAGCTGGATTGACGATACGTACATTCGTACTTGTATATATATATATATATATACATACATATATATATATATATATATATTCCGTTGTTGAGTTGTTGTGTATCCATTGTATGTTATTGATGTGAGCTGTGACTGATATACTCTGATGATGTAATATATGTAAACTGATATATTTGATTTTGAGTAAAGATTATTTATTATTTATTATATTTTATTCCGCTGCGATGGTTAGATTCTGATGTTGATTTTGTTTTCTCTTCTTCTACCTCTTCTTCTTAAACCCAAATGGTTCGTATTTCCGTGCAACTTGAGTTGATTGTTGTAGAATAGTGTTGACTCAAGGGGTACGGATTTGCGGGACATTACAGTTGGTATCAGAGCTTAGGTTGGTGATAACCTTGGCTCTGGTGGGAACTACTCATTTAAATTAGAGTCCGTAGTACTCTAAAATGAGTTTGAGCGTATTAATAGATACGAGCGCGTATTTGTTAGTGAATATAAATTGTTTTAATATTGTGTTGATTGATTTATTGAGTGGCATATGAACTTTCGTCGACACAGTCTGCGCAACTGTATCGAAGGGGTTTCTAAACACTTGAATAGAACAATTGACACGATATTGTTTTAAATGTGGGTAAATGAAATAATTTTACCCAAAAACATATTTTGATATAAAGAATAGTTTTTGAAAACTATTTAGCTAATATATGGTTGCTTGGATGTTAACTGAATGTTAGGAATGATAATATTAAAGTATTATCATTGTTAAGCGAAAATTTACCTAGAAATTGAAATATAACTAAGTTTAAGGGAATAAATTCATTATAGAATGAAATTTATAAATATGAATTATAAATATAGATTATAAATTGAAATATAATCAAATAAGAATTTGTATGAGCATAAGCTATGCAAATGAATTATAGTAAAAATTGATTTAAGCAGGATTTGGAAATTTAAATCCCGAAGATTTTGGGAAGTATTTTGAAGATAAATAATAGCATTGTTGTTTTTGGGTTATTTCTGAAAGGAAATTTGTTTAAAAATGGATTTTGAAAGGGAGATAGCATTAAATTCACTTCAGTCACTGGAAAATAACTTCGGTGATGACTGCAGCATCATCGATGTTAATTTTCGAGTTTCTAAGTGATGAATTGCTACCAAAGTATTTGTTCAGGAAAACCTGTTTGTTTTTGAAAATTTTAAAGAAATTGGTTGGAAATAAAACCAAGATTGGTTTAAATACTGAGAAATATGATTTGAGATGTTGGAGATTTCAAAACAATTTGAAGCCAAAGCTGGGTGTTTAAAAATCTGAATAAGATAAGTTGTAAGCTTATAAATGGAAATGATTTGTAAATCAGGAAGAAATTTAAGCTTTGGATAATGGAATATAAATCTAAAGTGAAAAGTTAAAAATGAAATCAACTTGGATTGGGGAATAAAAATTTGACTGGATTGAAATTGATTGAATAGGCTAGAAATAATATCCAGTTGTATTTGAATTTAGTTGAAACAGATTTGGGTTAAATAAAATTGAGTTAAGATAGAATTGAATTGGAATAAGAATTCAATTGAACTATGAATGGAATTATATTCTTACTTAGATAAATGAAAAATAAATTGAATAAGGATTGGAATTGGAATAAGTAAATAAGAATAACGTATAAAGGAATTATAATGCCTGGAATAAACTATGCTTGGGATATAAATAAGCATAAGGCTTGAATTAAAAATAAAATAAAATAAAAGAATAATATATCCAAGCCTATGATGAAGGGGATTGTGTAAATAAATAAGTGTAAAACTCGAATTAAAAATACAAGATAAATACATTCAAGCCTAGAATGAATGTGATTGTATAAAATAATAAGTTGTGACTTATAAAATTGAGAATGGAGTACAAAGCCCAAAATTAATATTTTGATGAATTAGGAAATGAAAGGGAAATCCAAACTTAAATTATAAAATAAATTCGAACTTAAGAAAATTTAAATGAAGAGATTTTGAGATTAAAATCAAGTTCTGGATTATAAGTTGGAGGAGAGAACTAATTTGTTAATAAATTGGTTAATGAAATGTTATATAAAGATGAATTGTGAATTGATGATGAAATTTGGGAATAAAACTCAAGTTATAAATTGAATTCGACTTGAATTGTCAGTAAAGTAAATGAGATTGAATTGTGAGTTCATAAAAGTGAATAGTAATTTGAAATGGCTAATGGATCCAGAACTTGAGTTATAGATTAAATTTTAACTTGGAGTGTTAACGAATTAAATATAGTTGGAAATATATCGAATAAAAATGTGATTTGATTAAAATAGTAATGGGATGGTTTGTATTTTGAATAAAATCCAAATATGTGGAAATAAATTGAATATGGCCTTGTAATCAATTAAGTTAAGCTGAGTATAAAAGAGAAAATTTACTTGTAAAATGAAAATGAGCTTAAGTATAAATTTGAATAAATGAAGTAAATTGACTTAAGCTGAATAGATGAAGGAGAGTTGAATTGAATTCAACTTAAACTAAGTTTAATAATAGTGGGGTTGGATTTAAATCAAGTAAAAATAAATTTGGATTGAAATAGTACTTGGTGGGTTGAAAATAATATTTAAGGCTATGAAAATTCATAATAGATTGGGTGGATAAACTAATTATATTGAATAAGTGAATGGATGGGATAAATAAGAACCAAAAGGAGTATGGTTTAAATAAGTTGAGAAATGGTCATTGAATGAAATAGCTTAGATTGTCTTTGAGCTAAATAGAATAAACAAATGTGGAATGCAATATGTCGAGTTTAAAATATGGTTCTGAATGATTTAAAATAAAAGGGGAATTTAGTTAGTAATGAAGATAAACCTAAGCTGTTAATAGTTTTGGATGAACTAGTTTGGTTAATAAAATGAAATGCAAGTGAATGTATTCAAATCTAAAATGCAATGAAAATGAGAATATATGGATTGTGAATAAATTTAAAAATGGAATAAAATTTAGTATAAATTGAGTTGAAATCAATTTAAATTGGTTATAAGCATAAGTACTTATTTATTCACATAAATCTCGTCGAATTGCATGGAATAAATTATCGCTGGATGTAAATGGAAGTAATTAAAATTCTATGAGTTGATAGAAGTAAAATAAATTGATTTTGGAAGCAATTGAATTAAATATGAGTTCAGTTTGCTTAAGAATAAATCAAAGGTAAGCTATCGTGTTTTAAATCATTTGAATTTGATAAAGATGTATACGAATGGATTGAAAACCATTCGAATTGAATGAAAATGGTTATAAATAAATTGAAACAGTTGAATTGGCATGGAAACTATATAAATTGCTTATGGAAAATATTTGGTGTGAATTTCTTACATGTTTAACTATTGTAAATAAGTAAAATGTAGTTAAAACTTCATTTATATCGTACTTACATGTTTAAATTGAGTAAGTACAGGTACCTGGAAGCCGTGTGGCTGCATTTGGTTGCGCTAACGGCTAAATAAATAAGCTACATGCTTAAAAATGCTAAATAAGGTACGCCTACGCAATAAAAATAGGAAATATGAACTGTTTTTTATTTTTCCGACCGGGTGGGTCGATGTATATATATTTATCTCTTTTGTCAAATTGCAAAAGCTCCTCCGTACAAAGGAGACTCTGCCAAAAATTTTCAGAAATTTTTGGAGTTAGAATTTTTTTGGAAATTTTGGAAAATTTTGTTAACGACAAACAAATTCAAATTAGAAACTTAAATAAGTTAGTAAATGAAACCAATTTCAAGTAATGACATGAATTAGTTATAAATGAGAAATAAAATTCAATATTTAAAGTTAAAGATAAATTGAATTCATATGGAAATGAAAGAATCAATTTGAATGGAAATAAATATAAACTAAAGTGGTAAAGTGAAAACAAACAAAGAAGCATATAGAATGCTTATACTAAACTTAAGTAAGGAATGGTGAATTCTTAATTGGAAATTTATAATATAAATATATTCCAAGTTAATATTTGGATGAATAGATATTGGCATTTTGTGAGAAAGTCGATAAACTGTTTTGGGAATATTGTGATTGGATATTAGTGCTAAACAGGATATGCAGGTAATATAAAGGAAAGTGAATTGGTATTGACTTCATAAAGATAAAAATTGAGCTGCCCGACCAAAAAGGTATGTGTTTAAATTTTTGTGAAATTTGATTGGGATTTTGGATTGAGCCACTTGGCTTTTTGTTTTCTTTTTGGATTTGGGAGGCCGTAGAGCCATTTTGTAGTTGTACCGAGCTAGCCGCGCAAAGGAGACGCTGGCAAAAAATTTCGGGAATTTAGGGAGTTAGAAAAATTTTGAGAAAATTTTGATAATTCAAAATTTAGTTTTAAATTGAAACTCGAATGATTAAGGAAATAGTATAGTTTGAAACTTTGGGAGAGTTGAGAAGTTAATAAGAATAATAATGGCTCTTTTGTAAAAAGATAGTTGGTTAGATGTTGATTTGTTTGGTTTGGGAGATAAGTAAACGGGTATTGGACCGTTCTTCCTAACTAGTAATTTCGGGGACGAAATTCTTTTAAGGGGGGAGGAATGTGACGACCCGAAATTTTCGAGCATTTAAAATCATATTATTTCATTGATTTTAAATATTCAATAGAGTAATTTTAACTTGAATTACAAATATCGTTATTTATTTGATAATTAAATAGTAGAATTTAATAATTTGAAGTTAAGTAAATATGAAATCTGAGATTTCAAGCCTGTTAAAATATAATTTGAAAGCTTATAAAATTTATATTGAGAACATTGAATATAATAGAAATGTTACAATGGAATCTAACACTGAATTGGTCAGTTTTGAAATTTAATCGTTTAAATTGAATTTTAAAATAGCCTTCCGAGGCACAGTCTCGGAATTTGACGAAACCAGTTCCATTCGGTCCGTAATATTGAATTATTATCGGATTTCAAATTTCGTATTGATTGGAGTGGTTGAGTAAGCATGCGATATATAAACGCGTGGAAAATTTACATCGAAAATTCAATTAAAATTATATGTATATTCTTATGTAAACAACCTTCATCAGTTGACGTTCGTTCACATCACGTACCCTGTCTTCCTTTAGAAGCTAACGCTTTCATTTTAAAGTCAGGCTTCTTCGAGAATCCTCGCGTTCGGTTTTATAGAAAAAAATAGGGCCGTAACCTTCATTTTTCGTTGGAGTATAAACGAAATAATGGCCGAAGTAGATTGGAATCATCAGAACGTGGATTTCCTCTTTCGCTTTTAATTCGAGCCCTAAATTTTTCTCTAATGTCAGAGTGCGACCCAAATAAAAAAAAAAGGGATTACCTCGTAGCCGCGCGCAATCTCCTGGAGCACGCGACGGCGAAGGGAGCCGACTCGAACTAGGGTTCCTAAATTCCTAGTGGTATGGTCGTTGATTTTGGATTTGGGAGGCAAGGTCTCGTGGCCCACAATGGAGTTTTTGGCGCCGACGACCTAGGTTGTATCGCGACAGGGGGATAGTGGCCTCGCGCGACGATAGGAAGTTTGATTTGTGTGGTTGGTCTTGGCAGTAGAGGCGGCGAAGGTGACGAAGTCTGATGCGGTTGCGTGAGTGTCGATGGTGGGTGTGAGGCGTCTCGGCTTAGGGTTGTTCGGTAAGATGATCTCATTAGTTTTATATCTTGAATTTCTTATAATCTGTAATTGATTAGTTGCAGTGAGGCATACTCGAGTATATGTGTATATATTTTGGAACTTACAGTTTTTAGTAAACTGGAAATTAGGTTTTATATAGGATAGATTATTTTGAGCTTGAAAAAAAAAATATAATATATAGAAGAGAATTTTATATCAGTAAGGTATAATTTAATTTTTGTTAATTAAAATTAATTACATATATATATAGAGAGGTTTGGAAAAGAGTTACAGTAGAATAAATTACTGATTTATAGTAATAATTATTATTATTGTACCGGAATGATAAGCAAGAAGAAAAGAAATTAATTGGACAGCTGGATTTAAAATAGTTGTGTTTTTTTAAAAATTTAAATTTTGTGTTATTGGTTATTTATGTAAGAGTTAAATATATGTACAAACAATTTATATAAGGTTTTGGAGGGAAATTATAGAAGGGATTTGTGATAAAATTTTACGATTTACGTATTTAATTTATTTTGTTATCAAAAGATGTAATAAAGGGAAATTACAAAACTAAATTGAATGGTAATTAAGTGTTCGATTTATATTTCGAATATTAATAAATCGTAAATTGATCTGTACAAGGTTAAAAATCGCGGAAACAAGACGAGTTTGAGGTGAATGGCAATCATAGGCCAAAGGTGAGTTAATCACACTCAGTTTAAAATTAAATTTTAAATGGTTAAATTTAAACAATTGTTTGAATGGTTGAATGAATTGATGAGATATAGTATGATATTTTGGAATTGGTATATTATATTGTGCTGACGTTTGTGGATGCAGGGAAAAACAGGTTGGAGGGATCCAACTGGGTCCCTCATCATATATATATATATTGTTTATTTATTCTCTGTTATGCTTTATGGATATTCTGTGATGAATTATATTGAAATATTGAATGCTATAATTGCTTGGATATATTCTGGACTCTGAGTTATCAAATTATATAGCATTGGATTTTTGGAAAGAAATAATAAAAAGAGTAAATTTTTAAGAAAATAATTATAAATAATGTGAATATACTAAAATGAATTGGATAAGAATATTAGTGTTTTCAAAACGCTAATTAATAAATTATGTGTGTGGAAAGAAATTTATGAATAAACAGAAAGTTAAGAAAAACTTAAACTTCAATGTTACTGTTTAAAAGAATAAAATAATTATTTTAAATTTAGGATTTAAATTATTTAAGAAAAAATAAAGAAGAAATGGGGAATAACCTGAAATTTGTATATTTCAGCTAAAGGATTTAAAAATCAAACTGAAAATAATAATAAAGTCCATAATTAATTGAATTTCGAAATGAACTGATAAGTAAAGAAATTTATTTCAAAGGAAATAAATTGGGAATCAATTTGGAAAATTGATTTAAGTGGTTGAAGTTGGAATTCTCCCTGGATAACTAAGTACATCTTCAAGTAAATTTTTAAATACAAGTTAATAGTTTTAAAATTGTTTTAAAAGGTATGTTTTGAAAATTTATTATTTCTAATATTTAAATTCTAAAGTAAGTATTTTCTCAAATCTATTATAGTAGTAATTATTTAAAAAGGTGACTTGGTATTTTGTTTCAAAAGTGGAAATCTAGTTTTATATTTTATTAAGTAACTTTATTTTCAAATATTTATATAGTATGTATTTTTAATAAATTATCAAAGTGGTTTTAAATTTAAATGTTTTAAAGTATATATATTTCAAAGAAAAGTGTTTTAAATTATTTTAAAAATCGAGTTTTGTGATTGGTGATTTCAGAGGAGATAGAAAATATTTGGGAACACTGATTCTGAAAAGAATGAGGGTTTTGAAACTTTTTTCAAAGGATTAAAAATAAAAATATATCGTGTGAAGATATTTTTGAGATTAATAAAATAAAAATTGGAAAATTATTTATTGGTTGATGGTTGTTCGTGAATATAATTGATATTTAAATATCCGACTATCAATATTGGACAAATGCGTTGATCGTTTCGAAGAGACCGGGATCGAGATTTATTTCTCGAAAACCACTTCGATCCGGTTTGTACGTTTCGTTTAAACGATTTGGATTCGAAGATGGAGCATTGGAGTGTAAGGGCTAGTCGCTACTAATCCCGAGGATATTTCCAAAATGGATGTAGTAGGAATAGTGCCTTCGGTTCCGTTCGAACCCGGGACGGACTTGTATGGATGAATGCTTGCGAAACATCGTCAGGTGGACGATGGGCATTCTAAGGGATATTGTTCTTAAAGGTAACGTGTAACAACCCACATATTTATCGATTTTTATATTTAAATATTTTATCGTTAATCGGATTTTGGTCCGAAGCTACTTTTTGCAAACGGTCAAATTAGGACTCGAGACCACTTCCATTGAGTTCGAAACGTCGTTTGCAATCTTCTAAGTATAAACATTGATATGTTTGGGGTTAGTGGAATTTCACCACTTTTTCACTCGAGCCTTTGGTTTGGACTTTTATCCCATTAGGCCCAAGTTCCACCCCCCTTCTTCTTCATTGCTTCATTTCATTTCCTAACACTAAAGCTTCAACAAAAATGGTGAATGGAATGAGAAATTAAAACTCCAAAGTCTTTGTTTTATTGCAACTCCAACATTCAACTCCAAATTCAAGAAGAAGACATCGGATTCAAGCTTGTGGTTGCTTCTCCATTTGCCTTCAAGCTTTGTTCTTCATTTTCATTGGGTTTTGGAGCAAAGGTGAGATTTTTATCTCACAAATCTAGTCTATAACTATATTGGACTGTTGGGAATGATTCCCTATCACTTTTGCATGCACATTTTCATTTGGTTTGGATTGGATTGGCGAAAAACTCCAATTTTTAGCGTTTTGGTGAATTTTCTGCACTTAGGTCGTTCTGGCCATTTTCGTGTGTTCGGAGTTAGGTCGCTCGCAACCTAACCCTTAGGTCGTTCGCGACCTAACCCTTAGGTCGTTCGCGACCTAACCCTTAGGTCGTTCGCGACCTAACCCTTAGGTCGTTCGCGTGGAAAAGTCTCGGCCTTCGAATAGCTCGTTTCCGACCTAAAATGGCCTATAACGTTAGGTCGCTCGGCGCTTCGGAATTAGGTCGTGGGTCGTTGGGCTTTAGGTCGCAAGCTCCTTAGGTCGTAGGTCGTTCGAATGTTATGTCGCTCGGCCCTTATTCCCTTAGGTCGTATGTCATTCGAATGTTAGGTCGCTCGGCCCTTATTCCCTTAGGTCGTAGGTCGTTCGAATGTTAGGTCGCTCGGCCCTTATCCCCTTAGGTCGCTAGGTCGCGATGTTTTAGGTCGCTAGGTCGCGACGTTTTAGGTCGCTGCATCCTATGCCTCTATAGGTCGCTCGACCTCGTTTATGACCATAGGTCGCTCACCCCCTCTTCGTTAGGTCGCTTGGCCTTGCCTTCCATTTTTAGGTCGCTAGGTCGCGACGTTTTTGGTCGTTAGGTCGCGACGTTTTAGGTCGCTTGACCTTGTTTTCCTCTATGTCGCATGGCCTTTAGACCGTTAGGTCGTTAGACCTTACCTTCCTTAGGTCGCTTGACCGGTTAAACCTTTAGGTCGCTCAACCCTACTACCATTACTAGGTCGTTTGGCCATAGCTCGTTAGGTCGCATGACCTTATAAACCGATAGGTCACATGACATTATAACCCTATAGGTCGTTGGACCTTTGACTCGTAGGTCGTTGGACCTTATCCCGATAGGTCGCTTGACCCCTTGGACCCCTAGGTCGCAACCCTTAGGTCGCTCGACCCTATTCCCCTTAGGTCGTTAGACCTCATTTTGTCTTCACTAGGTCGTACCGTTTTGGTCGGGGCGCTGCCCCGCACCCCGCCGGGGGCGCTGCCCCCTGGACCCCCGCGACCTGACCGGGCAGGTCGAACCCCGTAAGCGGTGGCGTTGCCCCCGCACCCCCACCTTGGGGGGTTGCCACCCCCCTGGACCCCCCCTCCGTAGGGGATCTTATCTGAAAAACATTGAGCTGATTTCCTTGGATTTTATTCGCATCTCCGTATGCGATCTTTGTGACTGATTGTTTCTACACTTGCTTATGTGTTTTGTCACTTTATAATATAAAGGTTTCAATACTAGTAGTAAATATCAAAACTCTTTTAACAAACAATTTCAACTCTATTTTTAATAACAAAGCTCTTTTCTTAAACCGTTTTCTAATCTATTAGTATATACAAGCCTTTACCTCACTCGGATGAGAAATCTAATTAAACGACTTTGTAAAACAAGTGGTATGAAACGCTTGCGTTCACTTCGTCGGTTAATTCTTGGACTTGTTCGATTGAACCTCTTGTGACAATTTTATTAGTGAAGATTTACAGTTTGTTCGTAAATATTTAAGTTAAGCAAGTGGTTATGGGACATGAAGCTAAACTTCTATATTTACTAGCTTAGTGTAATTGACACTTCTCGTTGATCTTGATGATCGCTTTATGAATTAGACTAGCAATTGCGCGATGTCTCTTTCATTGCAAGGTTAGACTAGACACCACTTGTGTGATTCCATTCACACATACCTTTCTGCTTTTTGGTTAGTCTTGACCTCAATCTGTGTGATTCCATTCACACATGTGGGGTAGCTCCCCATGGTCTTCGGACCGTCATGTGATAGGCCTCTTTCCCTTTTTATGATTTCTGGATTTCTTGTGTTGATTTCTGGAATTTATCTCTTTGACTTGTCCTGAGTACAAGTTTAGGGTATGATGCCCTCTTTGGATCTTTGAGAAGATTCTTGTGATATTGATTTATCTCTTATCGGTTGATCTCCTGTTGATCATTAATTGCATACTTATAGTAGTATGTCAGTATGGATATTTTATGTTTATGCCATATCTTTTATTTTATATCATGTCATCTGATATTTATAGCTAGACTGATCCGTTTATTATTTTCTTATAAATAATACTCGGGTCAGGCCGAGATGTTACAGGTGCTACTGCTTGACTCCTCCCCCAGTGATTCACTACTCAGACTTTTGGCTACTTGTTTAGATTAGCAGCTTTTGTTGTTTACACTTGAGATATAGACTCATAGTTGTATTCTTTTGTATAGCACGCGTTGCTATTCTTTTGTATTATCGTGGATCTTTTTAGACCACTACTCTGATGTACACTTTTATGTGATATATATTCATATCTCTTTCCGCCTTTGTGATATGGATATCTGTGATTGATTCGCATGTTATGCTTACTTCAATATTTGTTTCCGAAGATCATTTTATAGCCACCGTGTGATAAGAAATTACACGGATGGTCGCTCCTCAACAGCCTTATTCTCCGCGCTAGTTGACAGCACTACACCGTAGTGTTCTTGGCTAGCGTGGGTATTGAGGTGGGGTGTCACATAACGCTTAGCCTCAAGCCTCATCAAATGGGAATGACTGAAAATCAGGGGATATGCAGCATGGCTAGGTGGGTAGCACCCAAGCACGGTGAGGTCATTCCAGTCTAGATGTCCCTTTTTATTTCGGCTTAGTTGTGCGGTTGCTGATCCCAACCGCGGGGTGATCTCACTCGGAACTGTCCAGTAAGGGATGGTTCTGGCCTAGTGTTGCAGGGGAGCGGGCATACTCCTCGGTACGGTGATCTAGGCCCCGTACTGTGACAGGTGGTACCCCAGTGCCTAGTCATTGGTTGGAAATCCATTCTCCCTACGAGCCTTGTACGAGTTTTGTTTGTATTACCCACTTTTGTGGCTAGTAGCTGGAATTTAATAGATGTAACAATTTCGGCTATTTTATAAGTATTTGTATATAGACCCTATTATAATATCAGAGGATTTCTATAAAAATTGTTTTAGCTATCGTAAGGTAAAAACCCGACATGTTTATTTGTGGCGTGGTCTTACGAGATGCTTTTGTTTTCAAAGGATTTTTGGAACTTTAAAAATCAATTGGGTGTGATTTTCTCACGCTGGTATTCCAGACTGACTCGGGTGTTATTTAACTGTAATGCTCGGGTCAGACCGAGTATTATAGGATACAGGATGATGCTATGGAGCTCAGGAGACGAGCTCGATTGACGATACGTACATTCGTACTTGTATATATATATATATATATATATATATATATCCACTGTTGAGTTGTTGTGTATCCATTGTATGTTATTGATGTGAGCTGTGACTGATATACTTTGATGATGTAATATATGTAAACTGATATATTTGATTTTGAGTAAAGATTATTTATTATCTATTATATTTTATTCCGCTGCGATGGTTAGATTCTGATGTTGATATTGTTTTCTCTTCTTCTACCTCTTCTTCTTATACCCAAATGGTTCGTATTTCCGTGCAACTTGAGTTGATTGTTGTAGAATAGTGTTGACTCAAGAGGTACGGATTTGCGGGACGTTACAGATAGATACAGTATTTATTGTAAACTGTTATTTATTATTATATTTTGATCCGCTGCGAATGTGAGTTGTTGGTGTTTCTGATCTTCTTCTTCTATCTCTTTCTTCTTTTTCATAACTATATGGAATTTTCGGGATCGAAAATTTCGGGTCGTTACAGTTGGTATCAGAGCTGAAAGGTTAGGCGAGAACCTTGGCTCTGGTGGGGATTACTCATTAAATAGAGTCCAAAGTACTCTAGAATGAGTTGAATGTGTATATGTATGAGAGCGTACTTGTTATTTTCTTATATAAATTTTTTAAATGGTTTTATATAAAAATATGTTTTGATATATAAAGCAATATTTCTTCTAATAAATATTAAGGTGATTGGTTGTTAAATCATTGGAATTAAATTAAGAAGTAATATAATACAACCAAATTGAAATCTTGAATTGGAATTAAATTAAGTGGTAATAGAAATACAATCAAATTAAAATTAAATAAAGGTAAGTTTGAAATGGATTCAAACGGAAATTTAATCTTGAATTTATAGAAGTAAGAATAATATAAAAAGGAATTGGTATCTAGATATGATAACCTTGGGTATTGTCATAAATAGTTATTGTGTTTAATAATGATATATTTGTTATTAAGTAAGCCAAATGAAGTAAATTTATAAGATGAGTATAACTTCTAAATTAAAGTAGGTTTTTAAATCGTGAAGTTTTAAAACCTAAGTCAAGAAATAATCAATTGTTTTGAAGAGTTAAAGGAAATAACAAATAATATAATTCAGACTATTTTGAATATAGTCTTATTTTAAAACAAGAAGTGTTTGGAAGATTTTTAAGGTATTTGTTTTGAAATTAGAACCAAGGGTGGTTTAAGATTTAAAGGTAACCTGGAGTGTAAAGGAAATAAGTACGAAAATAACTCTAAGGTTGAGTTTTGAATTTTCTTTAGAATGTGATGTGAAACCCAAAGTGAAGCAAGTTTTAAACTTAAGTGGAAAGGTTATTAATCTGAAGGTTTAAAATTTAAGTGGGAATTGGGATTAATCCAGGCAGAAATTGAAATGATTTGAAATTGAAGCGGATTCAATTTGAAATTAGTCCAGAATTATTTGAATAATTTGGAACTGTAAATAAAGTTGAACATGTTTAAAATCAAATGGAATTTGATTTAAATTGAGAAAGAAATCAAGATTGATTCAACTAGAATTGGGGTTAAATCCATTTCAATGGAAATTGAAGTTATTCAAGTTAGAATTGAGTCAATTTAAATGGAAGTGGGAATTTAAATTGAATTGATGGGAAAGTGAACAGTTTTGACTCTGGACTATTTTCAATATAAATTGTTTTAATATAAACTTATTCTTCCAAGCTATTAAATATATACCATCTCTCTTTTTTAAACCAAATTATTTATATTTGTTTACAATTATTTTTGGAACTATTTAACAATTTTTCAACTGTTTTATAAAATAATTACTATTTTTCAACTACTTTACATATTTATTACTATTTTACAACTATTTTGCAATTATCTAAAATTTCTATAACTATTTGACTATTTTCCAACTATTTTACAATTAGTTAACTATTTTACAATTAGTTAACTATTTTACAGTTATTTTGCAAACTAATAATTATTTTTCAACTACTTATCTATTTTTTTAAAAAATTTCAAGCTATTTTCTAAATATAAACTGGTCAGAGTTCAAACTGTTATGGATTAAATACCCAACTAAGATAAGGATTGAAGTGATAATCCAATGGAATTGAGGCAATTATAAATAAGTGAAGGAAAATTTAAGTGAATGGGAATAGAAAGGAAATTGATTTGGCTAATAATCAATGAAAATAAATACGTAGGATGTACGTATATTATTCTATTCGCATAGTGATTTGATCCAGATTCGAGCACAGAATTTCGAGATGGTTATATCGATCCGAGTTGGGATTTTTCACTCGATTTTCGACGGTGAACCTGGATATGGGTTGTTGATTGGTTCTGGATATTCTCTATCATAGTTATGGCTATGCAAGGAGAATGACAGTTTCTGATCAAGAAACCAGATCTGTGTCCGCACTAGGAAGTCGGATGGACGATACTAGTTCGGAAGTGAAATTGTGTGACCGAGCGAGCGATCAGACTGGTATAGCGTACGGATGATATGTGTATATCGTACGGATTTGAATGAAATTGATACTGAAAAGAGCAATCAAATTTGAATATTTGATTTTGAATAAACAAAGATACATATTCTTGTAATATAAGATAAATCTCCCCTTGTTGAATCTACTGCCAGAAGGAAAGGATTTTTGAAAGTGTTTGAAGTATAAAAGGAATTTTATACAAGTTTGAAATGATCCAAAGATTTTTATTAAGGATTATATATATATATATATATATATATATATATATATATTAAGGATCTTATGAGGATTTTAGAAAAAGGTTTTGGAAACCTTTGGATATGGAAAGGCTTTTGATTTTTGGATAAAATCAATATTGAAATTTGGAAAGCCTAGTTTGAGAATTATTGATTTTGGGATAATCGATTTTGTGTAAAGGAGCTTTGTATGAGATCATACTAGGTGTATGATTTGAAAGATACTATATGTGTATAGTATAAAGTGTTTTGATGATGGCTCTGGGGAAAAAGGCGCTCCCTTGAAATGAACTTCTCAAGAGTGCCACCGGGTGGTGCTGTTTTGAGCCCCAATGGGGGTTCTAAAGTTGATTCTGTGAGGAGTCCGGACAAAACTAGTTTCTGAGGATTATGAGTAGTGTGTACCATAGTGAAAGTCGTGTGTGCCACTGAGAGCCAATGGTCTACGTTTGATATCGGTAGACTGCGACCTATGGTAACATGGCGAAAGTCGTGTGTGCCGCTGAGAGCCATCGGTCTACGTTTGATTTTATATCGGTAGACTACGACCTATGGTAACATAGCGAAAGTTGTGTGTGCCGTTGAGAGCCAATAGTTTGTGTTTGATTTTATATCGGTAGACTGCGACCTATGTAGGAGAGGAGAAGTTTCATTTTGACAGCGAAAATCGAGGGGCGCTGATGCCTATAGTTACATGGACTTTTGCTGCGGTGGCAACGTAACCCTGAAATGTAACTGCGATCTGTTGTGGGTTTTATGGCGTAATCGAGGGGCGCGGAATGCCTACAGTTACATGGACTTTTGCTGCGATGGCAATGTAACCCAGGATGTAACCTTGACCATGGATGGGAGTGATGATTTTCATAGCATTCTCACCAAAGATATTTCCTCTATTTTCAAAAAACCAATCTCTATATTTTCAATAAAATTATTTTTCAAGTATTTTCACTGGATGTTGAAAATGGGTTTACCAAGTACTTATAGATTTTCAGTCCTACGCCTGATCAACGTATGACTGAATTTCTGTGAGAATAAGGATGGACTGCTTGAGACATCGAGTTATAAGAAGTAATTTTTTTGTAAAAAGCTACTTTAGTAGTATTATCTGAATTTAAAAGTATTTCTAAATTTTTTAAAATAAAATGTTGGAATTTTGGAAAATGAAAGAAATCCAAACTGGAATTACGAAAATTTTTGAATTCAGGAAAATTTAATGAAGTGATTTTTGTACTAAAATCAAATATTGATTTAAAAGTTGGACGTAAGCTAATTAACTAAATAAAATATTTGATAGAACATATTAATAAAATTTAACCCGGTTAAATAAATGGATTGTAAATTAATAATGGAGTTTGGAAATGAACTTGAGTTAAATAAAATAGAGTTGGATCGAAATAGTGATGGTTTGAATTACAATTAAATTCAAGTGTGTTATAAGTAATATTTACGTAATTTGCAAGTAAATTAGATATACGGGAAGTGAATTATAATAGAAATGATTTAAGTTGCAAACAAAACCCAGGTAAGTAGAAATAAATTGAGAATGGATTTATATTAATAAAATAAATTCGAAAATGAATTAAGTAGGTGAATTTAAAATTTAAAATGGGGTGAATAAATGGGTTAATTGAATTAGATAATAAATGGATGAAGTTTGATTGAAAAAATATATTAATTAAATCGAAGTTGTAATTGGAATTGGGTTATCAAAATGAACTTAAGTTGTGAGGCGTACTAATTTGAAGTAAAATTACATAAGTCAATAAAATCTTGGTTTCGAGTAAGAATGGAAGACCATTAAATAAAAAAATTGGGTTAAATTTATTTGGAAAATGGATATTAATATAAGCATCGAATGTGTCAAGCTCAATGCAATGGTTTTAAAATGAAATAAATGCGGAGATGAAATGAAATGCAAATGTATGATTAGTGAATAAACTAGAAATGTAATGGAATTAAGTACGGAATGGGTTGAAATTAACTGAAAGTAGTTATAAACTAAAATGGATACTCTATTAAGCAAATATCGCCGAATTTACATAAAAATAGTTGTTGTTTGGCGTAAAACAAATGTAATTGAAATTCTATAAGTTGGTAGAGATTAAATAAATTGATCTAAGGATCAATTGAATTGAATATGAGCTTGTTTGGATTAAAAATAAATTGAATGTAAGCAGTTGAGTTGTAAACCATTAAAATTGAATGAAATGACATATGAATTGGTTGAAAGAAATTGAATTAGTGTTGAAATCATATCAATTGCTCGTGGAAGTTATTTAGAATGCATTTCTTTTAGAGTTGATGTATTATACTTGTTTAAGTTAGAGAAATGTTATAAACTTCATATATATAGTGCTTACATGTTCAAATTGAGTAAGTACAGGTACCTAACGGCCGTTTGGCTGGATTTGGAAGCGTTAAATGCTATAATAATAAGCCGCTTGCTTAAAATGCTAAATAAAGGTACGCCTACGCAATATAAATAGGAAATATGAACTGTTTTTGTTTTTCCGACCTTGTGGGTCGATGTATATATATTTATATCCCTTGTCAAATTGCAAAAGCTCCTCCGTACAAAAGGTATTCTGCCAAAATTTTCTGAAAATTTTGGGAGCTAGAAATTTTTTTTGAAAATTTTTGGAAAAATTTCTGTTAGCAACAAAATGATTTTAAAGTTGAAACTTGAATAAGTTAGTGAATGAAACTAATTTAAAATCATGATACGAATCAGTTATAAATGGAAGATAAATTCAATATTCAGAATTGAAGACAAACTGAATCCATATGGAAATGGGAAAACTAATTTGAATAGAAGTAGGTATGAAACTTATGTAAAGAAATGTATAAAATGATTTGAAAGGTTAAGATTGGATATTATTGCTAAGTAAGATATGCATGTATTATAAAGGGAAGAGAAAATTGGTTTTGATTTCAGGAGATAATTTGAATTGCCCGACTAAAAGGTACGTATTTAAATTTCTGTATGAAATTGGATTGGGTTTTTGATCTAGCCACTTGGCTTTCTATTTTCTTTTTGAAATTTGGGAGCCCGTAGAGGCATTTTGTAGTTGTACCGAGCTCGCCGCGCAAAGGAGACACTGGCAAAAATTTTCGGAAATTTAGAGAGTTAGAAAAATTTTGAGAAAATTTTGATAATTCAAAATTTGGTATTAAATTGAAATTTGAATGATTAAGCAAAAAGGTATTGTTTGAAAACTGTAGGAGAGTTTGGGAAGTTAGTAAGAATGATAATGGGTCTTTTATAAAAGAATATATCGTGACAAGTTGATAAAACTGTTTGGTTTTGGAAAAATTGTAACGGGTGTTGGACCATTCTTCCTAACTAGTAATTTCGGGGACGAAATTCTTTTAAGGGGGGAGGAATGTGACGACCCGGAATTTTTAACAATTTAAATTGGAATATTTAACTGATTGTAAATATTTAAAAGGTTAATTTTTAACTTGAATTCAAATATTATTATTAATAGCAATTAAGTTATTAGATTTAATAAACCGAAATTGGGTAAAATACTGAATCTGGAATTTTAAGCCTGTTAAAAATAATTTAAAGGCTTGCAAAATTTATACTGATAACACTGAAGATAGTAAAAGTGTTAAAATTGAATTTGGAAGTGTTTTGTTCCATTTTGAAAATTTATCGTTTAAACTAAATTTAAAAATAGCCTTCCGAGGCCCAGTCTTGGAATTTGATGAAACCAGTTCCATTGGATCTGTAATAGTTAGTTATTATCGAATTTCAATTTTCGTAGCAATCGGAGTTGTCGTTTGACCCTGGCAGCTCAAAACGCCTAGAACTATTCTAATCGATTTAATTTAAAATTGATCGTTTTCTTTTGTAACTCGCGCATATGATTGAATTAGCTTCCGAAACATGTTCCATTGTGTTCGGAATGCGGGTAAAACCTTATAAACGCCTAGCGGCACTCCTTAAGAGGAGTTCGAAATTTTAAATGGCAATTAACGAGACGTTTTGAAAGTTTTATAATATAACAAATTTAAAGTCAAATAGTCAGAGACATTTTTATTAACCGACAATCGTACTCAGGAAGCTATCCCCAAACCAATATTTTATCTCTGCCTCCTCTTCATTTCACCTAAAATCAAAATTGAAATCGTCTAGAAAAGAAAATAAATTAATGGCCGACACCAAATTCTCCTCCTCAAATTCGAAAAACCAAATCTAGGAATGAGTTCATCTCTACGACTTGCCTGTAGAGATCGAGCTTCTGAAGCTCGCACGCGCTCGCATAGGGGACAGCATGGCGACTCGAAGTCGCGATACCAGAAAGGATTGTTTTCGAGGCCGTGCGATTCGAGGCTGTGCGATTCTGCTGTATTGGAGGATGCGGCACTAGTTGTGGTGATCGACAGTGAAAGTCAAGATGGGTTTCAAAACTAGGGTTGCTGATTGCACGCCATTGAGGGTGTAACTCGAGAAATGGAAGGTGGAATAGCGATGAGGAAGGAGTGTAGCATCTACGCGATGCTGTTTTTGGAATCGCGTGTGAAGTACTGTAGTAGTTTGAGCTTGTCTGATCGCGCTTGAAACTCGGTTGTCGGAGAGGGATGTGAGGGTGTGGTCAGGTCGAGTTCGTCAAGAGAGAAAGAGTGGCAAAGTCGAAGTTTGTTTCCGAGCGGTGGTGCTCGGTTTCAGTGGCGTACAGGGTCGATTGGGAGGAAACGGTGTCTCGTGTACAAGATACAGGCATAGGGGGAAGATGATGTTTGGTGGAGGCAGCAAGGGTTGTCTCGAAGTTGGCATTCTCGATTGTGATGACTGTCGTGTTTGGGTTTCGTGCTCGTCGTCGCCGAGTTAGTATGCCAGTGAGCTATTCCATTTGCTCGTTGTTTTTTTTGGCAGTCATATAAATTACATCACAAATTTTATATATAACTTTAAAACAGAAAACTTTATTTGGGGAAGTATATACACGCAGATTTTTCTTATGTATGTGTGTATATAGATAATTATAGAAAATACTTTTTAGCAGCCTATTTTAAATTAACTTATTTAAATTATTTAGCTACTAAGGAATTATTTAAGGAAAAATTTGTTAAATTAAATTATCAGTTAATTGCATTAAATGGAAAATGGATTGCTTGGTTATTCCAAATATTAATAAAACCATACATTGTTTATATAAGGTCCAAATCGGGTAGAGATGGTCGAGATGGAATTGGATTGCCAAACAAAAAACAAAGGTGGGTAAATCTCACTTTATTGGATTTTTATTTAGATTTAAATGGTTAAATTTAAATAATTAGTTGAATGAATGAATTGATTGAATGTGTACTGATGATCTGGTGACTTTGGTTTTGGTTGGTTCTCGAGTTAATTGTTGTTTGACTCGAAGCACTTGGGTTTTAAATGGTTTTAAACTTAAATCGTAAATAAGAAAATGGTTCATTTTAAAGTTAATAAGGCTTTAATGATTGGTGATTCATTAAATAGGTAGGATAATTTAAATGGATAATTAATTAATTAAATTAATTAATGATTTGGGTTAATTAATTAAGTTTAAATTAATTTAGAATGATCATTGGGTTGTTTAATAAGTAATTACTTAATGCAATTAATAAAATATAATTACTTTGTGTAATTAATCAAGAGATAAATTAAGATAATTAATTAAGGAGAATTAATTTATTTAATGAAGTAAATAAAAAGGTAGATAATTTCAAGTGGAGACAAATCAAGTATGATTAATACTATGGCTTAATTAATGTAATTAATTTAAATTAGAAAAAAATTAAAATACAATTGGAAATCATTAAATTATATAATTAATGATGTAATTAAAGATTAATAAATTAAAATTGATTAATTCATAATAAGTGACTTATGATAAATTAATTAATATAAGTAATTAAGGATTAATGTAATTAATATAGTTAATTAATTTATGAAGTAATTAAGATTACTTTTTGATTTTGTTTAAGAATAATTAATATCGTGAAATTAATTAAAGATAATTACTTGAATGTAATTGAAAAATAATTAGTCCAGGGTGATTAATTAAGAAGAATAATGGAGGGTTGGCTAATTAATTCATTTGGAATTAATTAATGTTAAATGAAGGAATCTAAGTGATTGAGGTTAGAAATTCAATTAGAATCAATTGAATTAATTTGGAAGTGATCAAATTTGCTTATGGATGATTGAATGGTATTGAATTCTTTGAAATGAGTTATCTTTGATATGAAATGTTGTGTGTTTCATTTGGATAACTTGGATTAGGATGATAAGAGACTCGAAGAGACCAGGTCGGGTATTAGGAAATACCCGAAACCACTTCGAATCATTATAGATTGATATGTGAAATCTATAGGGTGGAATGAAGTGATTTAAAGAAATTGGACTATTTAAATCTAAATCTTTGGTACTTAGAAAACTTTGGGTGAAATAAGTGATGTCTACGACATATTGTGAACTTTGTAGATTGATTCGAGTTACCCCGGGTTCTATATAAGTTGCATGCATTGTATTCCATTTTAGATAGGTTTACTCACACTGGTTTCCAGCCTGACCCGGGTGTTACTTCGATGTAGTCCTCGGGTCAGACCGAGTACTACAGATTTTCAGGTAGGCACGTTCTAGAGCTCAGGAGGCGAGCTGGATGGTAAAAACGTATGGAGTGTTTCCACTGTATTATATTGCTGTAAATCTGTGGCATGATAATTGTGTATATTCAGTGTCTGTATAGATGTGTAACTCTGATATATTATAAACGTAATTGACAGATACAGTATTTATTGTAAACTGTTATTTATTATTATATTTTGATCCGCTGCGAATGTGAGATGTTGGTGTTTTTGATCTTCTTCTTCTTCTTTTTTGATCTCTTTCTTCTTTTTCATAACTATCTGGAATTTTCGGGATCGAAAATTTTGGGTAGTTACATCTAGCTCCGTTTATCTTATTTTCTGCAATTCTACAGCATTTTCGGTAGCAGAAATTTGAATTTTTATAATTTGGAGGTATCACTGATAGCTATGTACCGTTTTGATCATGTCGTCGAGCTGATCTCTACAGTATACTCATTCCGGTATTTTGGCGCCTGTTTCGCATCGAAATCTACAAAACAATTGACCTTATCGATAACTAAATTTCAACCTTTCGAATTCCTTGTTGATTTGTTATCCACCGTGTTAAACATAATAGTCTCTAGCAATTATTATTTCTTAAATTCAACAACTGTCGCTTTCTTTTCCACACTGGTTCTAATGTTTCCTGGTCCATTCCTTTTCTGTGCGTTCCAACTTCTTCTCTGAGAAGTAATATTATATATATATTTTTTTTCTTGCTGTAGCTTTTCATTTTTTTCTCATGTATTCCCATTTTTCGTGTTCTTCCTCCACCTCTTGCCTGTGGCCTTCACCTTTTCCACCAGAGTAGCATGCAACGCCTCAGCCATCCCACTCTAATGCCTCACCTCCCCGCATCTCCTTCCCTGTTCCAATAAGCACCTGCCGCACCCACGACCCTCCACCAACACCGAAGCCTTAACCTCTTTACCTCAAGCACAACCGAACCCTCTTGAACCACCATAGCTTGTCTTGGCCTCCTCCCTTGCCCCTCCTTTCCCTCTAGTCATTTGCACACACAACTCAGTTTCTAGTGTCTCTCCTCCTATCTGTAACGTACACGATTTTTCGTTGCCGAAAAACCGAATAGTTATGGGTTTTAAGAAAAGAAAAAGAAAGAAGAAGAGATAAGAAGGTAGAGAATATAGGGAAAAGAAAGTAGAAAATAAATAGAACATAGAACGGACAGAAAACAACAGAACAACATCAGAATCTCACAATTCGCAGCGGAACAACATATAATAATAAATGAATAATCTTTAAACAAAGAACTATATCAGTTATTACATTTTATACATTTCATTACATCATATCATCAGAGTGTACAACATCATACAACATCAAACAGCGGAAAAAGAAATACTATATATTAGTAATACGCCATGCCTTCCAGCTTGCCTCCAGCAATTCCAGAATATCCTGATAAACCTAACTCTTGACTGCCCGTGTGGAAATTGGTGGGCACCCAGAGTTTAGGAAGGAAAACAATAAACTCCAAGTCAGTCATGTGACTGGTGTGAGAACTCAAAACAGTTTATTTATCTTTAAAATCAAAATAGAGGAATATTTTTAAATTTAATTCGCAATGCTTTTAAAAATGAGACTACCATAAGGCCTCCCGCACACACACACAATGCAAACGCAGAATCGGAGGAGATTTCTCCTTATGATAGTCAAAGATGCTTGATACGCATTTAAAATAATATTTGATATTATTACTAGTGTATAGTGTAGGAAAAATTCATTTTGAAAGTAGAATATAAATCTTAGCCAGCATAGACATTTCGAACTATGCCTACTATAGCTAACTATGTTCAATAGCAGGTTACCTCCACATTCCATAGCAGGTTATATAACTAAAACCGTACAAGTCACGTATTGTTTCTTTGGATTTCCAACGAATGATCAGGCCAAGGAACTTCCCATTGCCACATGAGAATGCCTCTGGATGGACATCCCCGAGAACCAAACCGGATCTCTACCAACACAAGGCCGGGTTACCCCTAACTGAGTAACAACTGACCGAATATGCCATCCCCCGGTCCTTTGGGACCTTTTAACCGAGCGCTCGAAATCAATTCACACAATCATAACAAAGTGTTTTCAACATGAGTAAGTATCTGGGCTCCATACCATGATACCACCCTTTTCCAGAAGGAAATGCACAC
This sequence comes from Allium cepa, assembly GCA_030765085.1. Classification (NCBI taxonomy): domain Eukaryota; kingdom Viridiplantae; phylum Streptophyta; class Magnoliopsida; order Asparagales; family Amaryllidaceae; genus Allium; species Allium cepa. The sequence continues at coordinate 382,888,932 of CM060932.1, forward strand.
ATCCTAAAGGGCGCTACCCCTCATAACCTTGCCGCATCTTTCCTGTTTTGACCATTCACGGGGTGTGAGGCTCGACGAAGTCACGTCCACAAAAACATACTTTATACAAAAGCCATGCTTTGGGTCAACAAATGATCATAGAAATGATCACAAAGATAGACGATCAAATAAACGATCCTATCACAAATAATCAACACAATGATCATTTACAGCTACACTCAGCATGTCACATTACCAAATTGGGAATATATCGCTGATAACATTCAACTACATAACCTCTGAGCTCGTACGTCTCAGAGAAAGGTGTTAAGCTAAAAGAATAAATTCTCCGCCACCAACAGAAATATATTTGAAAGAAATCGGCTTTATATCTCAACTTGTAATGTCAGACATACAATCCATACAAGTCTGTTCCGGGCTCGAACAAAACCGAAGGCACTTCTTACGAAGCCCTTGCAATCCGGGTATTCACAATCCCGATCGAATTTCCCATCACTTAGGAGATCTCTATACCAGGAGCTACCCAGTGCAGAGACAATCGAGAGGTCATCCTATCGCTTTCACAAATACTCGGTCTTCAACACCGATCTTCAATGCAATTCACAACGACGTATCACATATTCGGAATGGGTTATACGACCCCATGGTCCTTTCCCGGTTAACCCGAATAGTGAGCGCTTATTCAAAAATAAGTGTGGCATTCAAATTCAAACAATTCACATTAATTACCCATTCAAAGGGAAATATTGATAGTCGGTTATTGAACTATCAATGAATATGCACACATCACCAGATTCCAAATAATTTTCCAAATTATTTATTTTCCAAAATATCTTTACAAGATATATTATTTCAAAACTTCAAAAATAAATCAATATTTATTTTTAAACAAATTCTCCTTTTCATTCATAAATTCCATAGTGAATTTATAATCCAAAATATCTATGAATATTCGATTTCGATTATTCATTTCAATTTATCTTCAAAAAGATAAATTCTTAAGATATTCACTTTATATTGGAAAACATTTCCATACTTACTTATTTATAAGTAATTCACAAATTTTATTTATTTTCAACACTTAGAAAATATTCAATATACTTCAATCGAAATTAAGTATATATTTCATTCTTTAAGGAAATCATTCTCTTAAACATATTTATTTGGGCCAAAACGAATATTACGTAAAACATCGTTACGACAACCCAAAATCACTAGTATAGGGATTCGAAATTAAAATAGATATATAAATCCCAATACTATACAAAACATTTCCTTTCGGAAATCATTTACTATAACAACAGTGTTATAGTCCACTATTTCCTTCTATTTCTCGAAAGCGTCTATTTCAACAATGAATGTTGAAATCTATGGTTTCGAATCTCAACACATTTTAAAACATCGTTAGATCGTTTTAATTCTGTTTAAAATATCACATTCTAAACGTTTTCTTTAACCTATTATTCACTATTCAAAAATGTGAATATAACTCCATTTATAGGTTTCAACAATTTACTTATCAAAATAAGTCATTTGCGAATTTATAAAACAACGTTTATAAATCCCATTTCTAATTATTTTATAACAACTTCCTTTTATAAATTTTCTTTATTAACCTATTCGATTTATAACTCAATTATAGACTAAAGGTTCATATTATAAGTTAAATGCTTATAAAACAATTACTTTACAAAAATCTTTCCTTTGAACTTCATAATTATAAATCTTATAACTTATAAGATTCAATTATTTATCCAAATATATTCTTTAATAATTTCACAAAATTTATAAATCTTACTATTTATAAATTTCACTTATAACTTCACCATTTATAATTCTATAAATTTCATTCATTTCTGAAATCCATTTTCACTTCATTCAAACACTTATAAAAACTCGTTTTATAATTTCAAGGTTTTAATTTATAAATATCAATTTATAAATCCTTTATAAAATCAATTTATACTATTATTTTAAAACATCCTTAATCTCCTTTATTATTTCACCATTTCGATTCATAAAATAATTAAATTTTATAAATCCTATATTTAAACTTTTCACAATAATTTCAAATTTCCCAAATTAAACTATTTTATAAATCATTAGCATCGTATTCTCAAAAATCAGTTTTTAACTATATTTCTCAAAAATCATAATTTTTATAACTTTAAAAATATAACGATTATTTATTTAAAATGAATCAATTCCAAAAATCTTTTATAACATATACTTTCAAAAATCACTTTAAAATCATTTTAAAATTTCAAAATTTGGTCCAATGATGCTACACACCAAATAGTCAATCACGACAACAACGATATCATATATCGTATATGATAATCCATCAAATATGAAAATATCTGAAATCAAATAAATACTGTTGAGGAATCCAGTTGGATCCCTCCAACCTATTTTCCTGCATTCACAAACATTAGCACAATACCAATTTCGCTCCAGTACGAAATTATCGCGGTATATGAGATTTTAAATATTATCCGCTTAATAACGGCGCAATAGGGTCTCATCCGCTAAACAAATGCGGGAAATCAATAACTCCAATATATACATATGCCAATATATATATATATTGCTATTATATATAATACCAATTTCACTGTTTATGAAATATTCGCGGTATATGTTTTTAATAAATAACATCCGCTTACTAACGGCGTATAATGTCTATTTTAACAATCAATAGATAACAATCATCATTCAAACATGCATTCAAATATTTTAAATCTAACTATTCAAAATAAAATCGAAACCGATTCGATTGAGTGAGAAGTTCTCACCTGGATTTAAATTCCGTTTTAGCGATTTATTTCGAATAAAATTAAACGGACGTTTAATTTTACCCAAAATTCTCACTAAATCCAAACGACTCCAATCCAATTTCATCGTGTAGTGCTCGTCCATACGATTCCAACGCAACTGGTTTCGCGCGTTTTCGACCTCGTATGAAAAAGTTACAAATATTTGAAGTTACACGAGTTTTTATATAAAAATTACAACATAATTTTTTTATATTTAAACCTATTCAATCTAGAGCCGTAGATCCATCTTTCCTTCATCTGGACCGTGCGTGCAAACCCCCCTCCCTCTCTTCTTCACGCGCACAACTACAGGAAGCCGAACCCATTATCATTTTCTAGGGTTTAAATTTTCGATCACCACACTCGACGAAAACACGATCAGCAAGTGCCATCTGGAAGCCCTCACCTCCCTCCATGTTCGGCCTCAAGCACATGAAGCTCGGCTGCACCCTTACCCTCGTGTTGCGTGCGCAACTGACCACGAACGGCCCCCCTTAGACGCCACCACGTCACTCCATATTTGATCATGGCCGTTGAACTTCAAGCTCTCGTCGTGCTCTACCACTTTGTAGTTGAGGGTTTTGTCTAAAAGTTGATGGATTTCGAGAAATCGAGGGGGAGAGGAGAGTGATTTTCGGCCATTGATTGATAGGGAGGCGGCTGTGCATTGCTAGGGTTTTGGTTTCTTTTTATTTTTTTGATTTTTTTGATTTTAAGGTGTATTTATAGAGAATTTTCGAACACTATTCATCCGGAAATTCCAAACTCCGATTTACGCGCCGTAACCAGCGTTTCTAGGGTTTACCCCGCGTTCCGGACACAATGGAAAAGGTTTCGAAAGCTAATTCGGAAATCTGTGCGAGTTATGGCTACAAACGTTCAATTTGAATTAAACCGATTTAAATCGATTTCTAGGCGTTTTAATTTGTACCGGACAAACGGGACACGAAATTTGAAACCTTACAATAATATCACATTACGGATCCGATGAAACTGATTTCGTCGAAATCCGAGACTTTTTGAAAAATGGCTATTTTAACTCGCCAAATTAAAATTAAAAATAAATCGATGCGTTTCGAGCTGCCACGATCAAACGACAACTCCGATTGACACGAAATTTGAAATCCGGTAATAACTAACTATTACGGATCCAATGGAACTGGTTTCGTTCAATTCTGAGACTGTTCAAAAATTGACTATTTTCACTAGTCGATTTAAATATTAAAATATTCAATTTTCACAAATAAACTTTTATTTCAATTTTAAAAGTACTAAAATATCGTTCTAACTCCCATATGATAAAATAAAATTTTACAAATCATTTTCAATCATATTTAACTCAATTTTCAATTATTTCCATAATTTAACATATTAAATTATCGATTTAATTATCCAATTAAATCCAATAATTCAAATAAAAATTTATTTGACTTAAAAATTCACTTTTTAATATTTAAAATTAATTAAATATTAAATTTTTAATTAATAAAAATTCTGGGTTGTTACAATCTTCCCCCCTTAAAAGAATTTCGTCCTCGAAATTATTAAGTAAGAAAAGTTATAGAATCTATTAATTTTCCCAAATTCATAGTTTAAACTTCTTACAAAAACTTTACTAAGTTTTCAAATCACACTTAGTTATCTTTTCAAAAACAACTACTATTGTTTAACTTTCAATTCCAAATCAAAGTTAAAGTTTTTCAAAACTTTCCAATTTTCTCAAATTTTTCTAACGCCTTAAATTTCCGGAAAAATTCGCCATAGTCTCCTTTTCGCGGCTCGATCCGAAAAAAAATGACAGTATATATATCACAAATATACATCTCATCAAGTAATGAGGCATCCCGAAGGGAAAAAGTGTAAAAGTACGATATTTAATCCGAGATATGTACCTTATATTTTATTAGCGAGCATATACGGCTAATATAGCGCGAAAGCGAGCTCCAAATGCGAAGCAAACGCGATCCTCCCCTACTAAACACTCAACGAACAACATGAGAATCATGTATATAGACAATAATATCAATATACATCATATAGCAACATAATTACTATATATGTCACATAGCAAATGAAACAAAAGCAATGTATTCAACCATCAACCAACTAACATCCATAACCAATATATATTCATTTATATTCTCATTAATATTTCATGAATTGGTTTTCAATTTAATCACATTTGATTCATTAACAGTGGATGTTTTCACTAACATTCATTTCCAATTAGTTTATATTCACTAATTCATATTCAAGTTGGTTCACTTCCAAATCAAATTCAATTCCATTTAAGATTCACTTAACTTCCAATCGAATTTAAATTACTTTAGCTTCCAATTTCATTAACTCAATTTCATTAACTCTTAATGAATTATATACAATCAATCAACTAACAACCATATAACAATCAAGGTATATTAATTGCAACCAAATTACTTTGCTTATATTCATTCAATTATTCAATTTTCTAATAACATTAGATTTTAATGAATTAACACTTATATTCATTATTTCATAACAGCTAAATTCACATTTAATTGATTAATATTCAATCCATTCATTCAATTCAATTACAACAGTTGAATTTTATTTATATAACTCAAATTCATATTTATCACTTAACTTTATTAATTTACTTTGATACTAATATCAACTTCATTCAACATCTCTTAAGTTATATTCCATTTAACTTTAAAATTCATTTTCTATTTGCAACTCATATTCATAAATATATTCATATAGTTTCACTTCTTATATATATAAGTTTATTTCACAATTGTAAATCACTTTAATTATAATTCAATTCTTATAATTCTTTACTTATACAATTATTCTTTTATTTAGATTATTCAAACATCTTATTCAACAACCAAACAATCTACTTATATACTTTAAATAATTTTGAAAAATTATCCCTTTATATATAAAAATATAATCAAGGTAAAATTATTTCATTTACTCAATTTAAAACAATATTATGTCGAATTGTTCTATTCAAGTGTTTAGAGATCCCTATCAACAACGTTAATTACTCGTATTAACCAGAATCTATATACCACTCAACAAACCAATCATCACAATATAAAACAATTTTATATATTCACTAACAAATACGCTCTCGTAGCTATTATTACACTCAAACTCATTCTAGAGTACTACTGACACTATCTCTAATGAGTAATACCCAACAGAACCATGGTTGTCGCTTAACCATATGCTCTGATGCCACATTGTAACGTACGCGATTTTTCGTTGCCGAAAAACCGAATAGTTATGGGTTTTAAGAAAAGAAAAAGAAAGAAGAAGAGATAAGAAGGTAGAGAATATAGGGAAAAGAAAGTAGAAAATAAATAGAACATAGAACGGACAGAAAACAACAGAACAACATCAGAATCTCACAATTCGCAGCGGAACAACATATAATAATAAATGAATAATCTTTAAACAAAGAACTATATCAGTTATTACATTTTATACATTTCATTACATCATATCATCAGAGTGTACAACATCATACAACATCAAACAGCGGAAAAAGAAATACTATATATTAGTAATACGCCATGCCTTCCAGCTTTCCTCCAGCAATTCCAGAATATCCAGAATATCCTGATAAACCTAACTCTTGACTGCCCGTGTGGAAATTGGTGGGCACCCAGAGTTTAGGAAGGAAAACAATAAACTCCAAGTCAGTCATGTGACTGGTGTGAGAACTCAAACAGTTTATTTATCTTTAAAATCAAAATAGAGGAATATTTTTAAATTTAATTCGCAATGCTTTTAAAAATGAGACTACCATAAGGCCTCCCGCACACACACACAATGCAAACGCAGAATCGGAGGAGATTTCTCCTTATGATAGTCAAAGATGCTTGATACGCATTTAAAATAATATTTGATATTATTACTAGTGTATAGTGTAGGAAAAATTCATTTCGAAAGTAGAATATAAATCTTAGCCAGCATAGACATTCCGAACTATGCCTACTATAGCTAACTATGTTCAATAGCAGGTTACCGCCACATTCCAATTATACAACTAAAACCGTACAAGTCACGTATTGTTTCTTTGGATTTCCAACGAATGATCAGGCCAAGGAACTTCCCATTGCCACATGAGAATGCCTCTGGATGGACATCCCCGAGAACCAAACCGGATCTCTACCAACACAAGGCCGGGTTACCCCTAACTGAGTAACAACTGACCGAATATGCCATCCCCCGGTCCTTTGGGACCTTTTAACCGAGCGCTCAAAATCAATTCACACAATCATAACAAAGTGTTTTCAACATGAGTAAGTATCTGGGCTCCATACCATGATACCACCCTTTTCCAGAAGGAAATGCACACATCCTAAAGGGCGCTACCCCTCATAACCTTGCCGCATCTTTCCTGTTTTGACCATTCACGGGGTGTGAGGCTCGACGAAGTCACGTCCACAAAAACATACTTTATACAAAAGCCATGCTTTGGGTCAACAAATGATCATAGAAATGATCACAAAGATAGACGCTCAAATAAACGATCCTATCACAAATAATCAACACAATGATCATTTACAGCTACACTCAGCATGTCACATTACCAAATTGGGAATATATCGCTGATAACATTCAACTACATAACCTCTGAGCTCGTACGTCTCAGAGAAGGGTGTTAAGCTAAAAGAATAAATTCTCCGCCACCAACAGAAATATATTTGAAAGAAATCGGCTTTATATCTCAACTTGTAATGTCAGACATACAATCCATACAAGTCTGTTCCGGGCTCGAACAAAACCGAAGGCACTTCTTACGAAGCCCTTGCAATCCGGGTATTCACAATCCCGATCGAATTTCCCATCACTTAGGAGATCTCTATACCAGGAGCTACCCGGTGCAGAGACAATCGATAGGTCATCCTATCGCTTTCACAAATACTCGGTCTTCAACACCGATCTTCAATGCAATTCACAACGACGTATCACATATTCGGAATGGGTTATACGACCCCATGGTCCTTTCCCGGTTAACCCGAATAGTGAGCGCTTATTCAAAAATAAGTGTGGCATTCAAATTCAAACAATTCACATTAATTACCCATTCAAAGGGAAATATTGATAGTCGGTTATTGAACTATCAATGAATATGCACACATCACCAGATTCCAAATAATTTTCCAAATTATTTATTTTCCAAAATATCTTTACAAGATATATTATTTCAAAACTTCAAAAATAAATCAATATTTATTTTTAAACAAATTATCCTTTTCATTCATAAATTCCATAGTGAATTTATAATCCAAAATATCTATGAATATTCGATTTCGATTATTCATTTCAATTTATCTTCAAAAAGATAAATTCTTAAGATATTCACTTTATATTGGAAAACATTTCCATACTTACTTATTTATAAGTAATTCACAAATTTTATTTATTTTCAACACTTAGAAAATATTCAATATACTTCAATCGAAATTAAGTATATATTTCATTCTTTAAGGAAATCATTCTCTTAAACATATTTATTTGGGCCAAAACGAATATTACGTAAAACATCGTTACGACAACCCAAAATCACTAGTATAGGGATTCGAAATTAAAATAGATATATAAATCCCAATACTATACAAAACATTTCCTTTCGGAAATCATTTACTATAACAACAGTGTTATAGTCCACTATTTCCTTCTATTTCTCGAAAGCGTCTATTTCAACAATGAATGTTGAAATCTATGGTTTCGAATCTCAACACATTTTAAAACATCGTTAGATCGTTTTAATTCTGTTTAAAATATCACATTCTAAATGTTTTCTTTAACCTATTATTCACTATTCAAAAATGTGAATATAACTCCATTTATAGGTTTCAACAATTTACTTATCAAAATAAGTCATTTGCGAATTTATAAAACAACGTTTATAAATCTCATTTCTAATTATTTTATAACAACTTCCTTTTATAAATTTTCTTTATTAACCTATTCGATTTATAACTCAATTATAGACTAAGTTAAATGCTTATAAAACAATTACTTTACAAAAATCTTTCCTTTGAACTTCATAATTATAAATCTTATAACTTATAAGATTCAATTATTTATCCAAATATATTTTTTAATAATTTCACAAAATTTATAAATCTTACTATTTATAAATTTCACTTATAACTTCACCATTTATAATTCTATAAATTTCATTCATTTCTGAAATCCATTTTCACTTCATTCAAACACTTATAAAAACTCGTTTTATAATTTCAAGGTTTTAATTTATAAATATCAATTTATAAATCCTTTATAAAATCAATTTATACTATTATTTTAAAACATCCTTAATCTCCTTTATTATTTCACCATTTCGATTCATAAAATAATTAAATTTTATAAATCCTATATTTAAACTTTTCACAATAATTTCAAATTTCCCAAATTAAACTATTTTATAAATCATTAGCATCGTATTCTCAAAAATCAGTTTTTAACTATATTTCTCAAAAATCATAATTTTTATAACTTTAAAAATATAACGATTATTTATTTAAAATGAATCAATTCCAAAAATCTTTTATAACATATACTTTCAAAAATCACTTTAAAATCATTTTAAAATTTCAAAATTTGGTCCAATGATGCTACACACCAAATAGTCAATCACGACAACAACGATATCATATATCGTATATGATAATCCATCAAATATGAAAATATCTGAAATCAAATAAATACTGTTGAGGAATCCAGTTGGATCCCTCCAACCTGTTTTCCTGCATTCACAAACATTAGCACAATACCAATTTCGCTCCAGTACGAAATTATCGCGGTATATGGGATTTTAAATATTATCCGCTTAATAACGGCGCAATAGGGTCTCATCCGCTAAACAAATGCGGGAAATCAATAACTCCAATATATACATATGCCAATATATATATATTGCTATTATATATAATACCAATTTCACTGTTTATGAAATATTCGCGGTATATGTTTTTAATAAACAACATCCGCTTACTAACGGCGTATAATGTCTATTTTAACAATCAATAGATAACAATCATCATTCAAACATGCATTCAAATATTTTAAATCTAACTATTTAAAATAAAATCGAAACCGATTCGATTGAGTGAGAAGTTCTCACCTGGATTTAAATTCCGTTTTAGCGATTTATTTCGAATAAAATTAAACGGACGTTTAATTTTACCCAAAATTCTCACTAACTCCAAACGACTCCAATCAAATTTCATCGCGTAGTGCTCGTCCATACGATTCCAATGCAACTGGTTTCGCGCGTTTTCGACCTCGTATGAAAAAGTTACAAATATTTGAAGTTACACGAGTTTTTATATAAAAATTACAACATAAATTTTTTATATTTAAACCTATTCAATCTAGAGCCGTAGATCCATCTTTCCTTCATCTGGACCGTGCGTGCAAACCCCCCTCCCTCTCTTCTTCACGCGCACAACTACAGGAAGCCGAACCCATTATCATTTTCTAGGGTTTAAATTTTCGATCACCACACTCGACGAAAACACGATCAGCAAGTGCCATCTGGAATCCCTCACCTCCCTCCATGTTCGGCCTCAAGCACATGAAGCTCGGCTGCACCCTTACCCTCGTGTTGCGTGCGCAACTGACCACGAACGGCCCCCCCTAGACGCCACCACGTCAATCCATATTTGATCATGGCCGTTGAACTTCAAGCTCTCGTCGTGCTCTACCACTTTGTAGTTGAGGGTTTTGTCTAAAAGTTGATGGATTTCGAGAAATCGAGGGGGAGAGGAGAGTGATTTTCGGCCATTGATTGATAGGGAGGCGGCTGTGCATTGCTAGGGTTTTGGTTTCTTTTTTTTTTTTTTTTTTTGATTTTAAGGTGTATTTATAGAGAATTTTCGAACACTATTCATCCGGAAATTCCGAACTCCGATTTATGCGCCGTAACCAGCGTTTCTAGGGTTTACCTCGCGTTCCGGACACAATGGAACAGGTTTCGAAAGCTAATTCGGACATCTGTGCGAGTTATGGCTACAAACGTTCAATTTGAATTAAACCGATTTAAATCGATTTCTAGGCGTTTTAATTTGTACCGGACAAACGGTAAATCCAATCGACACGAAATTTGAAACCTTACAATAATATCACATTACGGATCCGATGAAACTAGTTTCGTCGAAATCCGAGACTTTTTGAAAAATGGCTATTTTAACTCGCCAAATTAAAATTAAAAATAAATCGATGCGTTTCGAGCTGCCACGATCAAACGACAACTCCGATTGACACGAAATTTGAAATCCGGTAATAACTAACTATTACGGATCCAATGGAACTGGTTTCGTTCAATTCTGAGACTGTTCAAAAACTGACTATTTTCACTAGTCGATTTAAATATTAAAATATTCAATTTTCACAAATAAAATTTTAATTCAATTTTAAAAGTTCTAAAATATCGTTCTAACTCCCATATGATAAAATAAAATTTTACAAATCATTTTCAATCATATTTAACTCAATTTTCAATTATTTCCATAATTTAACATATTAAATTATCGATTTAATTATCCAATTAAATCCAATAATTCAAATAAAAATTTATTTGACTTAAAAATTCACTTTTTAATATTTAAAATTAATTAAATATTAAATTTTTAATTAATAAAAATTCTGGGTCGTTACATATCGGTGGTAAGTGTATGAATTTTATATATACTTATATATTAGTGCTGTATGAATGTTTATAATAGTTAGTTACGTTAGTTATATACATCAGGCTATATGTTTTTATTTCTATATTGGTGTATATAGTGTTACGGGTAAAGATTTTATAAGTTATTGTAAATGTGTATATAGTGTTAGTTTATACTAGTTCTAAGTAATATGGCTGCATATTGTACCTGTTTCCATTTTATTTTCTTTATGTTTTATAATCTTGTGTGGCATCTTGATCTGTCAAAATTTTTTATATGTTCATATTAGTATTATATATAAAAATTGCTACTGCATATTTATTTTAAAATATATATTGGGATTCAATTTATAGTATGTATTTATGAGTTTACAAAAGTTACTGAATATATATTTATTTTTCTAAAAGTTTACTATGTGTGTATATATATATATATATAGTTTAAGCTTGAGTATTAAATATACTTATATAGAGTTTAAGATGTATATACATCATGTATATATACGTTCTGTTTTTGTTGTTTGTTCATATTGGGAATTCATTTTTTTTTGTACACAAAAATATTATATATATATATATATATATATATATATATAGTTATGGGTTGTAGGATTATGTAGTCGGCGCATGTGTACACTGTTGCATAAAAGGGCCTGGGGCATATGCGAGTTATAACTTGCATATATACATTTTGTTGAAATTTTATGTGGAGTCTGCATATTTAATATAGTCTGCATATGTTTGTTTTACCTACCTTGTATTTTATTCAAAATATAGTTTATATGTATACTGAATTTGGTTTTTGTATATATATGTATAATTTGCAGTATACTTATTTTACTGTGAATATATATAGTTACATATATTAGCTTACGTGAATTATTTTATCCGTTTTAAGTATATACATGTATGCAAGTGTTAGCGCCAAAAATGATACTAACACCCAAATCCAGATGAAAGACCAAATAACAGTCACAACTCATAGATAGAATATATGTAGAGAGTAATAATGTGAAGAACGGTCCAAATTAAAATGAAAGCAGTAGAGAACAACAGATTTTATAGTGGTTCGGCTAACTACGGCCTACGTCCACTCCAGAAGTTTCCTTTTTATTGCCGTAATAATCAATTAATTATAAAATGGTAGAGTAACCTCAGCCTTAGAAAATAGAAAGCGAGAGAGCCGGAAGAAGATCTCTTTTCTAAACCCCCACATGTTGTATTTATAGGCAAATCCTGAGTTGTTGGCCTTTCTGCATGGTGTAGGCCCATCAAGACCTTCCACCGAGCCACATACCTCCACAATGCCAAGCCACATACCTCCACAATGCTGAGCCACACCGGCCTTAATAAAAGGCTGAGACGTATCAACAATGTCGAGCGACCCTGACCAATGCCGAGCGACCTTCGTCCAATGTCGAACCATCCCACTAATGCCGAACGACCCTGTCCTTACCAATGCCGAGCGAGGTTCAATGCCTAATGACATCCAATGCCGAGCGACTTCTAATGCCGAGCGAGGTACGATGCCGAACGACATCCAATGCCGCGCGACTCACGATATCGACGGTGTCCAATACCAAACGACGTCCAACGTCGAACGATGCCTAGCGTCGAGCGGCAACCCATGCCGAGCCACTCCTTATGCCGAGCGACAAGCAATGCCGAACCATGCCTTATGCCAAGCGGTAACCAATACCGAATCACCCTGCTCTCTCCTCAGTGCCGAGCCATGCACATCAAACCTATTCTTGACCGACCGTCTATCCATCCGGCTAGTTCCAGTCAATCGTATTCCAGTTTTGACAAATGAACAGTCGATTTGGTTAAATCCTCCTGTCCGTGGCCTTGTAAAAAGGCGGTTTAACACTTGCCCCCCAAAACATGCCTTACTGTTAGAAGGTGTGTTTTGAATAGCCTCAAATTCAACATCCAAAGTCCTTGTTTTATCCATATCCAATAACCAATAACCGAATCCACGACCTCTCTGGGTCAATATCCAAATCCTCTTCCGTTCATAGTCGATATTCATATCTGTAACCCCTCTGGGTTCTTGTCAAACATAATCCACACATGACGACCATGGTCCAGTGTCCCTGAACGTTAAGTAATGCCACGGCTTAAGCCCTAAGCCGAATCCTGGTCGCTCCGGACCCTTGTCGAGCATTGTCCATACTCGATGACCTGAAGCAGTAACCAATAATATGGGGCCTAAGTCCTAGGCCGAATCCTGGTCTCTCCGGACCCTTTTCTAGTCCATACTTGACGACCTGAAGCAGTAACCGATAATATGGGGCCTAAGTCCTAGGCCGAATCCTGGTCACTTCGGACCCTTGCCGAGCATAGTCCATACTCGATGACCTGAAGCAGTAACCGATAATAAGGGACCTAAGTTCAAGGCCGAATCCTGGTCTCTCCGGACCCTTGCCGAGCATAGTCCATACTCAACGACCTGTTAACAAAAATCCAGAGGAAAACCAAAATCCAATCCGAAATCCAAATCCAACCAGAAATCCACATCAAAATTCCATAACAAAAAACGAGCAAAACAGGGAGCTCAAACCAAACTGAAAAACCAAACCACAAAAAGCAAATGTCCAAGTCAAAGGGAAAAAACATATCTCACAAACCGAGGCATCTCGGTAAACCATCATCTCAGAGCATGCCTGAGGGTTATCTCCGACCCCGTACATGAGTAAGTGATTTAGCCGATTGCCCAAAGTTTGTTACTTATTTCAAACCATCAAGATTAGTTGATGACCAATCGGCCACCATTCCTAGGCCTCATGCCCTCGCCATTCAAGGTAGACGGTGGCTGATCCTGTCCCACCACCGCACCCCGAGTTCTGGCATATTGTCGCAACTAACCATTCCTAACATGCTCCTCAATTATGTCCTTCAAATGTCGGCAGCTGTTGGTATCATTCCCATCCAGGTCATGAAAAAGACAGTGCCTTTCCGACGCCCTTTCGCGTTCTGAGGGCTCCCTCCTCGCCGGCCTTCGATACGGAAGGCGATCTCGAGTATCCAAGAATATCCGTTCCAATATTGCATTCAGTCCGGTGTAAGTGGAGAACTTTGGTTCTCCCTAGCGCTTCCTCTTCCCTTTATCCTTCTCCTTACCCGAGCTTTCCCCGGGTAGTCCTCCATCCTTAACCAGGTTTACTTCCTTTGACCTCATGTCCAAAAATGCATCTTCTTGTCGGAGAAATCTCTCAGCTTCATGGAAGAATTCCCCAAGATCCAACGGTGGGTCCAGTATCAATGATACTTTGAAATCTGAATTATCTTTGATTCCTAATACCGCTACCATCAGAACCATTGATGGATCCGCCGATCCACCGAAGCAACAGCTGCATTAAATTGAGTTAAGAATGTCCTGAGCGATTCATCCACCCCCTGTTTAACTGACATCAACGTCATCACGTTCTTTGGCCTTTTTATGTGAACTCGAAACTGACTTAAGAACCTGTCCACCAGTTCCGTCCACGTTCCAATGGGTTCATCCTCCAGCTTCCTGAACCGCATGGCAGCTATATCAGTCAAGTACGGGAGGGAACATCGAGCCGTAACCTCCTCTGTTGCCTCCAGCACTTCATATGCCTAGTGTACGTCATCAGGTGGTCAATTGGATCTGTCTTACCATTGTACACTTCCAAAGTGGGCAGTTTGAAATCGGGCGAATTTCTAGCCATCCTGATGTTTTAGGTAAACGGACTTTTGTTAACTTCCTCTGAATCCCCGTTTGTCAGACCTCCATGAATAGTCCGCCTAATAATGTCCGCAATTCGGCGTTTCCAACCAAGGGTTGCCGTCTACCCGTGATTCCAGACTGCCCTCCAAGTCCCTGAGGAAATTCAGGCACGTATTCCTCATCATGTACTCCGGCATTCCTGTTGGCGTCGGGCCGCGTAGCATCATCCAATATCCCTCCATGAACTAGTCTAGCATTACCTGGTGGTGTGCCCCCGAGTCTTGGTCCATCCAGATTGTTAGTTGTTTGTTGATTGGGAGCTGCCCCCTACTGAATCACTCCATCCGTCTACTGGTTGAGTTCCTTTGTTCCAGCTCCTAGAACTTGAGCACCTATAGTTCCACCTTGTCTAAGTTGCTTTAGAAGAGCCCGCATCATCTCCTCTTGCCATTTCATCATCTGCTCCTACATCGAGTTCATCATAACCTGCATCTCGTCCCGAGTTATGTAAATGGATGCATGATCTCTCCAGCTCCAGAAGAGGCCGCTTGACTTTCTTCTTGATTGCTCCTTTTCACTGCTTGCTTCCTTGTTGGTGGTCTAGCCATTGCTTTCCAAAATCCGAGTCCCTAAGCTTTTCAATCCAAAATCCAAGCTCCAAAATTCCCGTTCTCAGTGAAAGCACCAAAATGTTAGCGCCAAAAATGGTCACTAACACCCAAATCCAGATGAAAGACCAAATAACTGTCACAACTCATAGATAGAATATATGTAGAGAGTAATAATGTGAAGAACGGTCCAAATTAAAATGAAAGCAGTATAGAACAACAGATTTTATAATGGTTCAGCTAAATCCGGCCTACGTCCACTCCAGAAGTTTCCATTTTATTGTTGTAATAATCAATTACAGTTACAAAATGGCAGAGTAACCTCAGCCTCAGAAAATAGAAAGCGAGAGAGCCGGAAGAAGATCCCTTTTCTGAACCCCCACATGATGTATTCAAATCCTGAGTTGTTGGGCTTTCTGTATGGTATAGGCCCATCAAGATCTTCCACCGAGCCATATACCTCCATAATTCCAAGCCACATACCTCCATAATGCCGAGCCACACCGGCTTTAATACAACGCCGAGCCATATCAACAATGCCGAGCGACCCTGACCTGACCAATGTCGAGCGACCTTCATCCATGAACCATCCCACTAATGCCGAATGACCCTGTCCTTACCAATGCCGAGCAAGGTTCGATGCCGAACGACATCCAATGCTGAGCGACTTCCAATGCAGAGCGAGGTATGATGCCAAACGACATCCAGTGCCGAGCGACTCACTATGTCGAACGGTGTCCAATGCCGAACGATGTCCAATGTCGAACGATGCCTAGCGCCGAGCGACAACCCATGCCGAGCCACTCTTATGCCGAACCATGCCTTATGCCGAGCGGTATCCAATACCGAATCACACTGCACTCTCCTCTGTGTCGAGCCATGCACATCAAACCTATTCTTGACCGACTATCTATCCAGCCAGCTAGTTCCAGTCAATCGTATTCCAGTTTTGACAAATGAACAGTCAATTTGGTTAAATCCGCTTATTCGTGGCCTTGTAAAAAGGCGGCTTAACAGTAAGTATTTTGCATTTTATAAGTATATATATGTAATTATTTCAAAAATAATATATATGTGTTTGATTTTATATGTGTGTTTTAATTTGAGATAATGGATTTTGAAATACATATATATATATTTATATATATATTTAATTTAATATATGTTTGAATTTAGCATACGATTTTATATATATAGTTATATATATAAGTTTACTTAAACAATTTTCATCATCGATCCAGTTCTGATTTGATATTCGTCAATTCCTATTCATCAGCTTTGTTCGTCGAATCATGCCAATCTTGCTTTGCTTTGGGATTCGTAGTTTGCTCTGTTGTCAAACTCTCTAGCCTCGAAAGGTGAGCAATTACTCACGATTAACGTTCTTATATTTATTAAATTCGATTTCAATTGAAACGACAATTGAAATATGCTGCTGTTAGTTATTTACATTGCTATATATATATATGCCATTATCTGTATCGATTCACCTGTGACATCTGATGTAACGACCCATGAATTTCGTTAATTAAATTTGTCATATTAATAACATTTTGGAACTAAATTTATAAAGAAATAAAATTGTTATAATTTGTAATGAATTAAATGTTAAGAATTAACCTATGAAATATTATATTGATTAATATAGACTTAATAAAAAAAGGTTGAATTGAATAAACCCTATTTATTGGAACCTAATTTATTGGTATGCAAATTTATAACAAATGAGTTATTGCAAGAAATTGAAATTTGAATAGAATTCTAATGAATGAAAGTAGTGAAAAGATTATACCCGGATATAATTGTATATGAGAAATAAAGGAAAGTATTAACTTGATTAATGTAATAAAACATTGTTAACAGTATTTTATTGTAAATTAAGGAAACGTGTTAATGCAAGTTAATATTTAATGAACATGAATAAATGTTACAATTTAATTAAAATTCAAATATTATGACTTAGCTATAAATGAAATATAATAAGAACAAATGCAATTATTGTATTTATGGGTGAAATAATATATTGATTTATTTGTAATCGAATGTAAATTAATGCAATTATGTTAATGTAAGTTTATAAATAATTAATTTAGCACAATCCCAATTTACTGAAATAACTGTAAGGTCATAGTTTGGTGTATCTAGTAAATTTGGAAATTCAATTCCAATAAATGTAATAAAGTATTAGGAATGTATATTGGTTCATAAGATAGAATAAAGAAATGTAAACTTGTGATCTACGTATGAAATAATAACCAAAATAAGGGAAATAGTGTTAATATAAGTAAAGTTGTAACAAATTGGTTTACTAAATCAAAATTTGGATATCAATAATGTAATGTTTATGAGAATTAATGCAAGGGCTGAAGGTAGGTATGTAATAAATAAATAGAAACGGGAAATTTTTCGTAAGTAATAAATTGGAAAAAAAAGAATGGAACTAAGGTTTGGTTTTAAAACCTTAATTTATGTGTGTAATTAATAAGATTTCACATTTGAAATATAGCCATTTAAACAAATCTAAGATGAATATAGTAAAATTGAGTAATAAATTAATAAAAGAAAAACCAATGCAAATATTGAATTAATCAGTGAAACAATAATAATAAATAGTAATTAATTCAAAATTTGTAAGTTGGGAATAATGTAGATTCATATACGTTAGTTATTTAGGGTAGTGGCTAAAATTGGTAATCCATTTGCAATTAATGATAATAGTGTTAATATAAGCTAATAAATTTAAATGTCAATGCAATACCAATTAATGGATTGAATGTGATTACGAAATTGGAATTAGCTAAAT
The DNA here is from genome assembly GCA_030765085.1 of Allium cepa. Lineage (NCBI taxonomy): Eukaryota > Viridiplantae > Streptophyta > Magnoliopsida > Asparagales > Amaryllidaceae > Allium > Allium cepa. Next base: position 382,907,527 of record CM060932.1, read on the forward strand.
GAGTAACTTATGTCTATAAACAATAAACTTATAAATGCAGTAACTAATTTAGGGCAAATAAATTTATGGAGCAAATGTTAAGATCTTAACTGATGGTAATTAATAATTGGAGATAATGTAAATTCCATTTATAATATGACTATTGGTTAATGAAAAGATTGTAAATCAAGATTTGTTTATTTATTTGAGTATAAAGAATTAAGGTAATTGAGTTTATTGCAATTAAGTAAAATTAAACATTTATTATTACGTTGATTGAAAATTTAGTTGAAATTGGAAAATATCTATGTATGTTAATTTCATCCATTTGGCTATAATGGATTGAATAATAAGAATGAATAGTGAATTCAATGGAATTTTTGAAAAGTTAATTTATAATCGAAAAATATAATGAAATTTAAATTTTACGCTGAAACTTATGATTGAATCAACATTTAATTGACATCTAAATTTGGTTTAAATCACTAAGATTGTTTAAGAAAAACAAAACTGATAAGATTTTTAAATTTTGGAAGTTGAAGTGAAAAAGTGATTTAATTAATGAATTTTAACTTATTTTATTAATATAAAAATAGCCATTTAGGCCACTGACTCGGATTTCGGCGAAACCAGTTTCATCGGATCCGTAACGGTGAATTATTATAGGATTTCAAGTTTCGTAGCGATCAGACTTGTCGTTTGATCGTACGGACTCGAAATGCCTTGAAATAAATTAAATTGAAATCAATTGAAATCAATTTGGAAAATATTGTTTTAGCATAACTTCTTCATAAGATGGAATTTGGATTTGAAACCTTTTCCATTGCGTTTAAAATATTTTAAAACATCTATTTTGATATATGGGTTGACCCAATTTCTTTCCGGAGTCAGAACAGACATTTTGGACCACGTTGGCGTTAGCGCGTACATCTATCTTATCCGATCCATCCTATTTCAACTTTACCTATAAATATCCAATTATAAACCCTAGCAGCCTCTATTCCTCATTTCTCTACGTACAGAAAATTCTATGCTCCTCTTTCTCAATGGCTGTAAACCCTAATTTATCCAATTCAGTTTTCAATTCAAAAATCAACTTCAAAAATTCAAACTGCTCAGAAAAATTTGAAAAAAAAACATATATTGAAGATTTCATCAATACAAATCTACGCGTAGCTTCTGTTTTTACAATTGATGCTCGAATCGTCTTGAAAACCCAATCGAAGATCAAAATTCGCGAACCTACACGTCGCTTTGAGGGTTTCTGATTTCGTCGTTAATAGGTGAAATTGATTTTTTGGTATTAGTGAGTTCGATGCATGGAGTCATTTGAAGGTGGTCCGAGGTTGCATAATAGCATGTGGTGGCCGGAATTCACGAGTTAGGGTTTCGAAACCCAGTTTTGAATGGCGACGGCGGCGTGTTTTAGGGGACAGCGACCGAGTATAGGGGTGCGGCTGGGTGATGCGAAGGCGTAGGAGGCGATTCGAGTAGTCAACGACATACCGTAGGCTGTGCAACGGTCGGTCAAAGGTGAGAGGTTGCGTGTTCGCTGGTTCGATGTTGGGTTTCGTTTGTTTCGGCCTGGAGTTGCGTGTGATGATCCTGGACCTTCCTCTAGTGACGTGGCTAATGTCGAGTGGTGAGTTTCTTTTCGTTTTATTTTATATATAATTAATTCTGAGTCGCTCTAACATGATATCCGTTTTAAGCGCGGTTTCTCTTGTTAGGATCGTAATAAAATTCTGGACATTTTGGCGCAGGTTTGGACGGATTTGGATACTGTTCAAATTTTTGGGTTTAAATCGGATTTAAATTCGATTTAAATTCAAAAGGTGACTGTTTTAACCCACTCACAACTTCTAAAATTTCTTATGTTTATTAAATTGATTTATGATGTATTTAGAAATTAATTTATAATTTTTTGGCATATTTTCAATCATCATCCCAGTTAAATTAAATTAATTTAATACTTATTTATTTATTGCATATAAATCAGTTAAATTTGTTATTTATTTATTTATTGAATGTAATTTTCCAGTTAAATTTGTTATTTAATTATTTATTGCATATAAACTGTCAGTTAAACAGTTAATTAAATTATTGTTGAATATAAACTGCTAGTTAATACCTGTTGTTTATTTTCCGTTCTATATTGATGCTATTGTTGAATTGGATGATGATTGTGATAAGTGGTTGATGGTTGATATTGGATGAATGGATGCTGTATTTTATATTGTTATAAACTGCAAGTTATTATGCATTTTCATTTCATTCGGGGTTGCGGTTTGAAATGATATATAACCGTAATTTTTATTTTTAAGTTATGGATTGAAATGATAAATATCCGTATCACTTGACCATAGGATAGAAAATTATATACAGGCACCGCAGTCTATATATAAAAGTATTTTGAAATGATTTTCTATGGTTTGTGAAGAAAAATACGGTTTGAGGAGATATTGATTTGGATATTTATAAATGTTATTTTATATATATAATTTATTTCTTTGTTTTAAGCTATGTGTAAATTTGGTTTAAAGTATAAAGAAGTTTAAAAATAAAAGTTGATTTTATTAAGATATTATACGGTTGAGTATTTATTTAAATTTTGTTTATAGAGTTTATAATGACTTAAAGAAAGTTAAGGTGAGAGATAAATATGAATTTGATTGAATTAAGGTATTTAAGCATTATCCTCGAATAAAATTGATTTGAAATTTAAATAAATTTGAGATTTTAAAAGGTATGATTTTTTTACTTGATTTTTTGTAGAGGACTTAAAAGAATATCAAGTCGATTTATATGAATATTATCAAGTTAATTAAATTGAAAGAATATCCTGTTATTTGAAGTTTAAAGGTTTTACTTAAATGATATTGGATTTATTAAGTAAACATTTCAAATCTAAATAATAGTAGTTGAAATTGATGTATACGAAATTATCAAAGAATAAGTTTTGAAATATTGAATATTTAAGCTTTGAAGTATATTGAATATGAAACGGTTTATTTGGAGGTTCAAATCAGAATTTGGAATTTATTTGTGAAATTAAAGAAGCTATTTTATTATATAAAGTAATTTAATATTTAAACCATTTAAGAAATTGAAGTTATGTTTCAAAGATATGGGTTCAAGATATATAGATTGAAAGGGATAAGTTTTTTGGAAAGTGATATATTTTGAAATAGAAATGATATCATATTTATTGGGTTTTTAAAGCGGAAATGATATCATAATTATATGGTTTTGAAATGGATATTATATTCTGATTTTAAAAGTATAAACTATTTTGAAAAGACCACGGTGTTATAATAAGGATTGGTTGTTAAAGAGACTGGGATCGTGAGTTGTCATACTCTCTGCCAACTCCGAAAACCACTTTAACAACCGTGTACGCGGTGGAGATTCCAGAATGAAGTAGGATGGTGGCGGCGTTTCCTTTGAGGTAAATACGTGGACCTGACTCCCGTGAGTTGGCATAAGGTGGCTAAAACAGGAGAGATTGACGGGTTAAGAAGGTAGCACATTTTATCGGACACATCCCTTCGATATTATACTCTGACTTTTGGATATATTTGGTGGCCACTTTTGATTTCATTGATTTAGGGGTGTGGCTCGAGGTTGGCGGTAGCTGCGGCTATGCGTTACCACCGACTCGGAAGCGTAATTGGTATATCTACCCTGGCATTGCCTAGTTGTGCCGTGTCACCTACCCTAGCGCGCCTTATACGATTTTGTTTTATACCATATCTATGGATTGCCCTCTGACGACGCCCAGTACGGGGGAGATTACGGTACTATATAGACTATGGGAATATATTATGTGTTAAGGGGAATATTGGGTCACTCCTTAACGCTATTTTAAAGTAAGTTTATTTTACTAATGGACACTATTATAATAGCGAAATATTACTACATAGTAAATAGTTTAACGGATCCTCGGGAGATGTGAATCCCGAGCATCTCTTAAGTTACTGCATTCGTATTTATTTCTGTTAATTTGACTCACATAAGATATTTTAGTTCTGACTCGAGTGTTTTGTCTTTTCAATTCGCTCGGGTCAGCTTGAGCATTTCAGGATTCGAAGACTTTAGCCTGGAGGATGAGGACGAAGATTTGTATTACTATTATCTACTATATTATCCCACTACACCATTTTATTCCGCTGCATTGTTATTATCCTTTGGTATGTGAACTCTGATATTTATTGTATAAGAAAAATCAAATGTTTTATAAAACAGTTTTATAAACCGTATATTGATTATTATATTTTTTCCTTCCGCTGTGAGATTCTGCTTTGTTTTATTTCTTTCTTGGTTTTTTCTTATTTACCCCATAACAATCCACCCTTCCGTATGGTTTGAACTGGCACGTGTGTCGATTTAAAGCGTTCGAAAAGGCGGGATGTTACATCTGACACCATTATCTGTTATTCAAATTAATGATATATGTTTGTTATATTATTAACTATTATCACTCTGCAAGTTTCCTGTTAGTATAGAATCCACTATGGGTTGAAATGATACACACCCGAACAATCGGTAGAATGGGAGAAAATCGTTATGAGTTGAAATGATAAATCCAAGCAATTTTCAGTGAATTGAATTTGGGATTGCGGGTTGAAATGATATATACCCGTTAATATTTAAATTACGGATTGAAATGATAAATATCCGTATCACTTGACCATAGGATAAAAAATTATATACAGACACCGTTGGTCTATATATAAATATTTTGAAAATAATTTCTATGGTTTTGGAAAGAAAAACATGGTTTTAATAAATATTGATTCTTAAAATATTATATATAAATGTTATTTTATATAAAGATTTAATAATAATATTTAATTGATTAAGATTGATTTAATTAATACATAATATGTTTAAGTATTTATTTAAATTTATATTTCAAAAATAGATTTTTGTAATAATTTGAATAAGTTAAGGTTGGGAAGATAAATTTAATTTTATTTAAAATTATATTTAATTAAGAATTTTATTTAATTAAATCGACTTGAAACTTATTTAAATTGAGATTTAAAGGTATGATTTTTTTATAACTTGATTTTGATTTAAGTAATTTAATGAATATTTCACGTTTAAATAAATTGAAGGGAATATTTTGTTTGATGATATTTAAGGTTATTTAAATAATATTGAATTTATTAAGTGAATATTTCAAGACTAAATAATAATGAAGTTAAATCAAGATATATATGAAACTATTAAATTTAGTTTTGAAAATGTTGAATATTTAAAGCTTTGAAATATATTCAAATTTAAATGGTTTATTTCGTGGTTCAAATATGTAATTGAAATCGATATAATTTGAAATTGTTTATCTAGAAACTGATTGAGTTAAAATTGATTAATTGAGATTGAATTAAATTTGAATTTGGAATTCGAGTCGATTTGAATCGATTTGTGAAATTTGAGGAAATTTTAAATATTTTACTTTATAAAGTATTTAATATATATATATAGACACACACTATTTTAATATAAAACCATTTTAATACGAACCATTTTAATATACTAATTATTTTGATATATACTATTTTATTTCATAAACTATTTTATTTTTTATACTATTATTAATATCTAAACTTTTTAAATGGTGGAAGTTATGATTTCAAAGTTAGATTTTCCAAAGAATTATAATTTCAAAGTGTTTTGGTTTCGAAAGCGTTGTAACTTTCCAAGTTCTATAATTTGAAAATAGATATATTTGAAATGGAACTGATATTTTGGTTTTTGAAGTATAAATTATTTTGGAATGACCACGGTATTATAATGACGTTTGGTTGTTAATAGCGTATATTTCTACATAGTAGATATTTCCACGGATTCTTGGAGTATAGTTATCCTAAACATCCTTTGAGTTACGTGTGTTTTCAGTTGATATTTCACTTGAGTAGGATTTATTGATATAAGAATGTTAATCCTGACTCGAGTGTTTGTATTTTGCTTTACGCTCGGGTCAGACTGAGTGATACTGCATTTGAGGCTCACCTTTGGAGTTTGGAGCTTCCTTGGAGATCCAACTGTCGATTCAGCTTTCAGCTTTTCCAGTTGATTTACTCAGAGATGTCATTTGTTTTTATTCGAGACTTCATCATATTTGAGATATTCTGCTGTGTTTTATTTCTAACTCTGATGTTTATATAGTAGCTTCATGAACTATTATTTATCTATTCTGCTGCATTATTATTATTATACTCTGTGTCTGTGATTCTGGGATTGATTTATTTACTGTATATGTTGAGTTTTGCCAAATACAAATTAACAATCTGATACTTTAAGCAATTCAAGTCCGGCATGTGTGGATGTGAATGGTTGAAAATATCAGGATGTTACAGTTGGTATCAGAGCCAGGTTTTAGGCGAAACTTAGCATATGTAGTAGATTTAATTACGGAATTATTTTCATTCGTGCGTGAATCTCTTCCGCTTTGATTCGATTTCCTTTGAATTTTGGAACTCTCCCATTTGTTCTGAAATCCATTCTTTTCTCCTCCTATTTATATTCTTTTGATTCTGGAATATCTCGTAAATCCACTTCGAATGATCTCTATAAAAATCAACGATCCCACCAATCTTTGAATGATTTGTAAAGAGGTGAAACTCCTTTACAATTGACATTGATTCACTGAAGATTTCTATACCCTCGGTTTAGATGCTGCTACCTCTTACCATGCCGAATTCTATCTCTAGCGATCGAATGTCGATTTGCCTTAGAATTCCGCATCGATCATATTCCTGAAATCATGGTTGACCCGGTTAAGGTCACTCGCGATTTATATAAGTATATCCATTTTTTGTTTTGTAATTTAATTATCTCATCTTCGTTCGAGCCTATCTTCGAATTAGAATTCTATTTGATTAGAGTTCCTCTAATTTGAATCTCTATCTTTGTTTTGAAATCCATTCTTTGAAAAGTCGGGTTTGTTTGTATTTTAGAAATTGTTTTATATATCGAAATTATTATTCTGATAAGTATGATTATATTCTATGTATAAAAGTGAAAATGTTTTCGATAAGGATTATATACCATTTAAAACAAGAATTTGTATTTTTGAAAGGATTTGAAATATTAAAAATTATATAAGAAATTGATTTGTATAAAAAAATGATTTATAACTGAAGGGTTTTAAATTGGAAATTTGAGAAATTGAATTCTGATATTTTAAAATTGGTTTTAAGATTTTGAAAATATATAATAATTCAATTTGAAAGTATTTTTCGAATAAGAAACGTTTCAAATGACTTCAAATGAGTTCCAATGATTTTGAAGAAATTTTAAAGAAGTTTTCAAGAAAATAGAAGCCAAGAACTCACTTATGTCGCTGAAGAATAATTTCGGCGATGAGTGCATGCATCATCGACATTGATTTTTGAGTTTTAGAGTGGGGAAGAGGCCACTTTAGTAGCTTTGGCATGCGATTGATTTTGTGAAACCAATTTTGATTTCAAATTCTGAAGTATGACTTGATATTTTCGAAAGATATATATATATATATATATATATATATATATATTTGAAACGATTTGAAGTGAGCTCAGTGTTCATTCCTTGAGTTTCAGATTTGATTTGGTATAACCCTATCAATTGAAATCTATTTACTGATTGGTTGCTAATTTCCAACTCTTGGATTGGAAATTTGATTTCTCCGACTATTTTGAATGTATGAACACTTCCAATATGATTTAAATAAGTTTGAAACCGTTTTGTTAAGTAAATGAATAAGACTATTTTCAATTATACTTATATGAAATTTAGTTTTGAAAAAAAATTTAGTTTTAAATGTCTTAGCTTAGTAACATCTTTTATAAAACTATATATATATATATATATAGAATAATAATTTTCAAAAGGTAAATTGGATCTTTCAAGTAGAATTAAATAGTTTAAAGGATTTAAGGGGATGATTATAAACTTGGTAGTCATTTTTGGCTATAATTGATTTTGAGAAAAATATTTGATTTCGAAAATAGATTGGAATTTAAAACCCAGTATTTATATGATGATTTTGGAAATGAATTTGTTTGACTTAAGTTATGCTGATTTGGAAACTAAGATTATTTTCTAAACCTATTATTTTGGAAACTTTGAAACTGAAGATATTTAATTTGGAAGAAATAATTTGGTGAAATCTTATATGATTTTGAAATGATATTAAAATGAATAGAAATTAAGAACCTTATTTTACTAAATATTTGATTTGGGAGTTATCGAACTTATATAAAATTGATTTGTATAAGTATGAAGTTGATTTGAAAACTACTGATTTGGAAAGGTACTCAATTTGAAAAGCAAAATCTTATATAATCGAAGTCTATATAACTGTGATTTGATATACTATTGATTTTGGAAAGTATTCGACTTGAAAGTGAAATCTTATATATAATTGACTTTACATAAGTATGATATTTGAAATTGATTTGAAGGGTGCTATATGATACAGATTTTTGAATTAAAGATATGGAAAGTGCCTTCTGCTTGATATTCTCTTTGTGGCCACATTTTGGATTCATTCTATCAATATTATTCTCTCTGATTTGGGTTTTTCGGATATGATACTAGAGTGTCCTTCAAATTCCATGGCATTACCCATGGTCTTACGAACTCGACTGCATAGAGTAATTCGCAAGGCAGTGATTGCTTAAAAGATACGGATGTTTCTTGGGGATCCAGTGTAACCATTGTGTATTTGCGATCTATGGTCGTTTTAGCAGCGTAATCCACAAGGCAGAGATTTTTAAATGGTATGGATGTTTCTTAGGGGATCCAGGCGTAACCATTGTATATCCGCGGTCTACAGGTTTTTGTTATTGTTGCGTAATCTGCAAGGCAGAGATTGCTTAAAGGATACAGATGTTTTCTAGAGGATCCAGACATAACCATTTGTATCCGCGGTCTGTAGTTTTTTTTGTTATCATGGCGAAATTTGCAAGGCAGTGATTGCTTAAAAGGTACAGATGTTTCCTGGGTGATCCAGGCATAACCATTGTGTATCTACGATCCATGATTCGATTCGGTTGATTTGTACTTTCCATATCGGTTTTGAAGGTTTTTTGAGTATTTTTCACTGGGTGTTGAAATAGGTCTTGTAACGACTCATAAATTTGATAATTTAATTTGTTTATTTAATAGGATTTCTAATTTAAATTTAGGAAGAAACAGAAATCTTATTTATTTTTAGGAAAGAGAATGTTGTAATTAGATGTATTAAGGGAAATTAAAATTTACAAATTGAATTATATATTGCAATTAATTGTAATAGTGGAAATTGTTACAATTGGATATAAGGCAAGTATTGAATTCATCAATGAAAATAAATTTTTGTTTAGTACAATCCCTTTTTATTAACTATTGTAAGGTGTTAATTAATTGAAATGGAAATTTTGACAATAGATTAAATTTGTATGTTGGATGATAAATTGCAATAACTAAAGTTAGTAATTAATGGGTTAAAGGGAATACCAATTTATTCATAAAGTGAATATAAGTGAATGTAACAAAATAAATAGGAAACGATAATTATTCATAAGTGATGGTTGATGTAAAAGGAATAACTAATTGGATTTAGAATCTTAATTTGTATGCATGCATATATTTAATGGAATATGAAAAAAACAAATGTAACGATTTGATTAATATATATGTTATTCATTCGGGGTATTGAATAAAAATTTGGAATCTAATTGTAATGAATGGTAATAATGTTGGTATTAGCTAATAAACTAAATTTTAATGCAAAAAAAGTAAATGAATGGAATGAAATGAATCTATGTAAATGTATACTTGGTTATTTATCAAATAGAAGGAAAGATGAATAAATATCGAATTGATTGAGAAATAAATATATATTGAATAGTAATGGAATGTAAAGTTAATGGTAATTGTATAAAATCAATACAAGATAATGAATTGCAAATTTTAGGTTTATAATAAAGTGTGAATGGAAATCTGATTGATTATATTAATTTGATGGAATTCAAATTTGATGGGAAAGGTAAATGGATATTTAGTAATAAATTTAAAAGGACTTAAAAATGGAATTTATTTAATTAATAGATATAACGGATAAGGATATACTTACAAATGTAGGATTAAGAGTTTTACCACAACTATTATGAGTTATATACTTAGTTCCTTCAAGTAAATCGTAAATCATTGCAATAATTATAAATTAAATATTACAATAAATAAATTTAGGTACTAATGGGAAATAACATAATAAATTCTTCATTAATGATGGTTAGTGTATATAAAGAATGGAAGTAAAGCTTTATAAATTGATTTGAATCTAAAATTTAATGAAAGGAGTAATTGGAATTAAATGGATCAAATGTTTGAAGTTATGAAAATTTTAATTTAGATAAAAGGGGTATGCATTTATGTAATAGAGTATGAATCTATTGTTAAGTTTATTTATAAAATGGCAGTTGGGTAAATGAAAGGGTGCAAAAGTAAGCCTGTCGGTATATTGAAGTAATATATGATAATAGGTTTAATCGAAATAAATGAAAAGTTAACATCTAATATTACATTAATAGGGATTTAAGTGTAATCGAAGAATAGTGGGATAATAAATTTTGAATCTAATATTAAATCCATCGATTTGAAATATGTAAATGGAATAACCATTGATTTCTTTGATTTAGTATAAATTTTTAGAAAGTTAAATTTTAACTTGTGAATTTAACGAGATTAAAGATTTATATTGAAATTTATAAATTTACCTTCTGTAATTTGACATCTAAACTTGTTTGAAACTTTGTAAATGATTAAGAATTTTTAAAAGTGATAAAATGGGTCAATTTTAGAATCTAAATATAAAATTAGATTTTATTTATTTATTTTGAATTTATTTAATTAATATAAAAAAGCCATTTTGGTCACGGACTCGGATTTCGACGAAACTAGTTTCATCGGATCCGTAACAGTGAATTATTAGAGGATTTCAAGTTTTGTAGCGATCGGACTTGTCGTTTGATAGTACGAGCGCGAAATGCCTTGAAATCGATTTAACTGAAATCAATTTGGAAATATTAAATTGAGCATAACTTCTTCATACGATCGAATTTGGACGTGAAACTTCTTCCATCACGTTCAGAATATTTTAAAATACCTATTTCGATATATGGGTTTACCCAATTTCGTTCCGGGGTCAGAACGGGCTTTTTGGGCCACGTTAGCGTTAGCACGTTTGTTTATCGGATCCATCTATTCGAATTTCTAACCTATCTATATAAACCCAGTTATAAACCCTAGCCCATCTATTCTCAATTGTTTGTGCGTTCATTTCATCAGTTCCTTCTCTTCTTCCAATGGCTAGAAACCCTAGATCCATGGTCAATTTCAAAAATCAAAATCCAAAGTTAAAAATTCAAACATCTCAGAAAAATTTCTAAAAATTATATGTTAAAGCTCTCGGAATACGTGATCTGCTGGTACAACTCGTTTCTCATTTTGGTTTGCCGTTTGACCATAAGAAATCAATGAAGCATCGGCCGTTCATTACGTCGTCACAAAAATTCGTCAGATCGGGAAATCGCTTCTGGGTATTGTGGAGAGGGTCATGGAGATTGCATCGGGAGTGTTCGTATGGGAAATCAATGGTTGAATCTCTCGAGAAAATTCGATAGGTTTCGAAACCGTAATGGCGGCTGCAAAATTCTCGTCGCCAATTCGACGTCAGAGGTGATGTCTTCGTGGGCGTGGGGGGCGGTGGACCTGGAGGAGTCGAGGGGAGCATCGATCATCTCAAAGAACCCATGGAGGCGGCGTGGAAAATTGTCTGTAGGTGGCGGCCAGGTGCTGTGTCGCATTTGAACGAGATAGGGTTCCTCTGTTTTTTCGCATGCGCAAGTTGTTGGTGACGTGTCCATTTGGAGGATGTAGGTTTGTTGTTTTGTTTTAATTAAATTTTTTTTGAATCTTCTAATACGAATAACTTTTGCGTACTGAATCCGATTGACGCGAGATTTTTTTTAATAGGGTCATAATAAAATTCCGGACGTATTGACGCTGGTTTGGACAGATTTGGAGACCGTCGAATTTTTGGGTTTAAATCGGATTTAAATTCGATTTAAATTCAAAAGGTGAGTGTTTTAACCCACTCACAACTTCTAAAATTCCTTATGTTTGTTAATTTAACTTAAGATATGAGTAGAAATTTCTTTATGTTCGTTTGGCATGTTTTATTCGGTATCTCGGTTAAATCGCATTTATTTAATTTAACTGTTAATTAATTTTTTTTACTGCATATAATTTGACAGTCAGAATTTATTTATTTGCGTATTAACTGCCAGCCATAGTTATGTTAAATTTTTATTTCATATTAACTGCCAGTTAAATTTACATTTATTTTTGCATATATACTACTAGTTTAACTGTAGTTAAATTTATTATTGAATATAAACTGTTAGTTAACACATGTTATTTATTACCTGCATAATTTATATGCTCTATATTGATGTTGTTTAAATTGGATGATGATTGTAATAAATGGTAGATGATTGATATTTGAATGAATGGATGTTGTATTTTATATTGTATAAACTGCAAGTTATCGTGCATTTCATTCATTCGGGATTGCGGTTTGAGATGATATACAACCGCATTTTTATTTTAAATTGCGGATTGAAATGATAAACATCCGTATCACTTGACCATAGGGTAGAAAATTTTATACAGGCACCACGGTGTATATATATGTGTATACGTATATAAAAATATTTTGAAATGATTTTCTATGGTTTTTGTAAAGTTATATATATATGGTTTATGGGATATTGATTTGGTTATTAATAAAGGTTATTATATATATAGTAATTTCTGGTTTTAAGCTTTGTATAAATTTGATTTGAAGTTTAAAATAAAGTTTGATTTTAAGATCATATAAGATTAAGAATTTATTTAAAATTTAAATTTCTGGAGTTTCATTGACTTAAATGAGAATAAGGTTGGAAGATGAATAGTAAGTTAAATTGGAATTAAATAAAAAGTTAGAAATTTTTAAAGGATACGATTTTTATAACTTGATTTTTGTGTAAAGTGATTTAAATGAATATCAAGTTGATTTAAATGAATATATCAAGTTTAATAAATTGGAAGATTTTCCAATTATGCGAAGTTAAAGGTTTTACTTAAATTATATTGAATTCATTAAGTAAACATTTCAAGTCTAAATAATAAGAAATTGAATTTGATATATATGGGTTTGTCAAATGAGTTTGTTTTGAAATGGTAAAATATTTAATGCTTTGAAACATAAGAATTAAAAATGATATTTGGAAGTTTAAATTGATATTTGGAATTGATTTGTGAAATGTAAAGAAGCTATTTTGTTTTATAAAAGAATTTAATATTTAACCATTTGAGAGATGGAAATTTGTCTCAAAGTTATGATTTTCAAGGTAGTATAATTTGGAAATATTATATTCCAGAGTTTTGATTTCTAAATATTTTACTTTGAAAACCCTATGAATTTGGAAAGAATATATATTGGAAAAATAAAATAACATTATATTGGTTTGGGCCTAAATGATATCGTATTGATTTGGGGTTTTAAAAATATAAATGATATCGTATTTATATGGGTTTCAAATGGATATTTTATTCTGGTTTTAAAGTTTAAATTATTTTAAATGACCGCGGTGTTATAATAATGTTTGGTTGTTAAAAAGACCGGGATTGGAAGTTATCATACTCTCTGCCAACTCCGAAACCACTTTAACAACCGTGTACGCGGTGGAGATTCCAGAATGAAGTAGGTTGGTGACGGCGATTCCTCTAAGGTAATTACGTGGACCCAACTCCCGTGAGTTGGCATAAGGTGGCTAAAACAGGAGCGATTCTCGGGCCAATGAGGTCATTCCTCTGATCGAACGCACTCCTTCGATACTATACTCTGACTTTGGATTGATTCGGTGGCAACTATTGATTTCTTTGATTCTTTTCCACCAGCCCGGATAGCAATTGGTATATCTACCCTAGCATTGCCTAGTTGTGCCGTGTCACCTACCCTATCGCGCCTTGTACGAGTTTGGTTTTCTCCCGTAACCTGTGTGGTATCCTCTGGTGGCTTCCCGATTAGGAGGGACTATGATATTGGATGGACTACTGGGACTATTACGTGTTAAGGGCTATATGGGTAACCCCTTAATGCTAAGAAAAAAGTAAGTTTATTTTACAATTAGACACTATTATAATAGCGCAATATACTATATAGTAAATAGTTTAACGGATCCTTAGGAGATGTAAATCCCGAGCATCTCTTGAGTTACTGCAATCATATATATTTTTGTTTATTTAACTCACATAAGACCTTTTAGTTCTGACTCGAGTGTTTTTGTCTTTTCAAATTCGCTCGGGTCAGTCCGAGCATTTCAGGATTTGAAGTTTTAGCTCTGGAGGATGAAGACGAAGATTTGTATTACTATCTACTATGTTATTCCACTACACTATTTAATTCCCCTGCATTGATATTTATTGGTATGTGAACTCTGATATTTATTGTATAAAGAAGAATCAAATATTTGTAAACAGTTTTATGAACTGTATATTTATTATTATGTTTTATCCTTCCGCTGTGAGATTCTGTTTTCTTTTTATTTCTTTCTTGTTTTTCTTATTTACCCCATAACAATCCGCACTTCCGTATGGTTTGAATTGGCACGTGTGTCGATTTAAAGCGTGCGAAAAGGCGGGATGTTACAGGTCTACTAAGTACTTGAAGAATTCTAGCTTTGCACCTGATCAACGCATCACTAGAGTCTGCAAGAACAAGGATAAACCTGTTAAGACATCGAGTTATAAAAGTACTATGATAAAGTATTATATAAAGGATATTTTGATCATTTTTTCTTTCCTTCTAAATAATTTAAAATGTTTAAAATATTGTTTATTTGTGTACTACATGGTTTAATAGTAAACTATTAGTGTTTTATTTAAGTGGTTGATCTTAATTTAAATAAGTGAATGGAAATCAATTTAAAACTTAAAAGAAATTTTATGATCTGAATTGACAGTTTGAACTAACAAGTTTGAATCGAATAACTATTTATGGATTTAATAAAATGGGTTTAACCAAATTATTAAATATTAATTAATTTAAATTGAAATCTATATGGTTGTAAATTAATTGTTTATTTTGATTTTTTTTCAAATCCATTTTTTTGGTTGTTCTATTCTCCTACCTCCTTCTTTTTCGAGAACAAAAAGTTTTGAGTGGGGGAGAGTGCAACGACCCATAAATTTTAATAGTTTTAATAATGTAATTTATTGAATTTTGTGAAATTTGGAAATAAAAATTTAACATTTGGAATACCTCTATTTAAACATAGCAAATGGTAAATTTTCATCAGATAATTTGAAAGTTTATTTTCTTGGGTGTAATTTTATTTAAATTTAAATCGGTTAAAATTGATGATAATAAAATGTTTTCCAAACTCGAATATTTTTATACGATAAATTTGCAAATTATTTTCTGGTGAGACGTTATAAATCGTTTTGAAAAGTTTGGACTTCTCTAGCTCCACTTGTCGTATTTTTTGCCATTTTGCAGCTTTTCCGGTAGCAGAAATTCGAATTTTTATAATTTGGTCGTATCGCTGATATCTGTGTACCGTTTTGATCGTCTCGTTAAGCTGATAACTACAATATACTCATTCTTGTATTTTGGCTCCTGTTTCGCGTCGAAATCTACAAAAATGTTGACCGTATCGGTACCAAAATTTCAACCTTTTGAATTCCTTGTTGATTCGTTATTCACCGTATTAAACCTAATAGTCACTAGCAATTATTATTTCTTGAAATCAACAGCTGTCTTTTGCTTTTCCACACTGGTTTTAACGTTTCCTGGTCCATTCCTTTTCTGTCTTCTCTGAGAAGTAATATTATATATAATTTTTTTTCTTGCTGTAGCTTTTCATTTTTCTCTCATGTATTCCCATTTTTCATGTTCTTCCTCCACCTCTTGCCTGTGGCCTTCACCTCTTCCACCAGAGTAGCATGCAACGCCTCAGCCATCCCACTCTAACGCCTCCCCTTGCCGCATCTCCTTCCCTCTTCCAATCAGCACATGTCATACCCACGACCCTCCACCAACACCGAAGCCTTCACCTCTTCACCTCAAGCACAACCGTACCCTCTTGAACCACGATAGCTTGTCTCGGCCTCCTCCCAGCAGTCTCGTTCCTCCTTCCTCCCTTG
Organism: Allium cepa; assembly: GCA_030765085.1. Lineage (NCBI taxonomy): Eukaryota > Viridiplantae > Streptophyta > Magnoliopsida > Asparagales > Amaryllidaceae > Allium > Allium cepa. The sequence continues at coordinate 382,923,733 of CM060932.1, forward strand.
CTTCTCCTTTCCCTCTAGTCAGTTGTGCACACAACTCAGTTTCTAGTGCCTCTCCTCCTATCGGTAGTAAGTGTTTGAAATTTATGTATACTTATATATTAGTGCTGTATGAATGTTTATACTAGTTAGTTATGTTCGTTGTATATATATATATATATATATATATATATATATATCAGGCTATATGTTTTTATTTCTATATTGGTGTATAGAGTGTTACGGGTAAAGATTTTATAAGTTACTATAAATGTGTACATAGTGTTAGTTTATACTAGTTCTAGGTAATATGGCTGCGTACTGTATCTATTTCCATTTTATTTTCTTTATATGTTTTATAATGTTGCATGGCATCTTGATCTATCAATTTTTTATATGTTCCTGTTAGTATTATATATATAAAAATTGCTACGGATACATTTACTTTATAATAAATATTGGATTTCAATTTATAGTATGTATTTATGAGTTTACAAAAGTTACCGAATATATATATTTATTTTTGTAAGTTTACTATGTATATATATAGTTTAAGCTTGAGTATTAAATCTACTTATATAGATTTTAAGATGTATATACATCATGTATATATATGTTGTATTTTTGCTGTGTGTTCATATTGGGAATTCATTTTTTTGTATACAAAAATATTATATATATATATATAGTTATGGGTTGTAGGATTTTGTAGTCGGCACATGTGTACACTTTGCGTAAAAGGGCCTGGGTATATGTGAGTTATAACTTGCATATATACATTTTTTTGAAATTTTATGTGGAATCTGCATATTTACTATGGTCTGCATATGTTTATTTTGCGTGCCTTGTATTTTATTCAAAATATAGTTTATATGTATACTGAGTTTGTTTTTTGAATATATATATACATGTATAATTTGCAGTTTATTTATTTTACCGTGAATATATATAGTTACATATATAAGCTTATGTGAATTATTTTATCTGTTATAAGTCTATACGTGTATGTAAGTATTTTGCATTTTAGAACTATATATATGTAATTATTTCAAAAATATAATGTACATATATGTTTAATTTTATATGTGTGTTTTAATTTGAAACAATGGATTTTGAAATACATATATATATATATATATATATTTAATTTAATATATGTTTAATTTAGCATATGATTTTATATATATAGTTATATATAAGTTCACTTATACCATTTATCATCATCGATCCAGTTCTGATTTGATATTCATTAATTCCTATTTATCAGCTTTGTTCGTCGATTCGTGCCAATCTTGCTTTGCTTTGGGATTCGTAGCTTGTTCTGTTATCAAACTCTCTAGCCTCAAAAGGTGAGCAATCACTCACGATTAACGTTCTTATATTTATTAAATTTGATTTCAATTGAAACGATGATTGAAATATGCTGCTATTAGTTATTTACATTGCTACATATATGCCATTATCTGTATCTGTTCACCTGTGACATTTGACACCATTATCTGTTATTCATATTGATGATATATGTTTGTTATATTATTAACATATCTGTTATCACTCTGCAAGTTCCTTGTTAGTATAGAATTCACTATGGATTGAAATGATACATACCCAAACGATCTGTAGAATAGGAGAAAATCGTTATGGGTTGACATGATAAACCCAAGCGATTTTCATTGATTTGAATTTGGGAGTGCTGGTTGAAATGATAGATACCCGAAGATATTTAAATTATGGATTAAAATGACAAATATCCATATCACTTGACCATGGGATAAAAAATTATATACAGACACCGTTGGTCTATATATAAATATTTTAAAAATAATTTCTATGGTTTTGAAAAGAAATATATGGTTTCAATAAATATTGATTCTTAAAATATTATATATGAATGTTATTTTATATATAGATTTAATAATAATATTTAATTCAATTAAGATTGATTTAATTAATATATAATATTTTTAAGTATTTATGTAAATTTATATCTGAAAAATAGATTTTTGTAATAATTTGAATAAGTTAAGGTTGGGAAGATAAATTTGAATTTATTTGAAATTATATTTAATTAAGAATTGTATTTAATTAAATCGATTTGAATTGAAATTGAAATTTAAAGATATGATTTTTTTATAACTTGATTTTGATAAGTAATTTAACGAATATTTCACGTTTAAATAAACCAAAGGGGATATTTTATTTGATGATATTTAAGGTTATTTAAATAATATTGAATTTATTAAGTGGATATTTCTAGACTAAATAATAATGAAGTTAAGTCAGGATCTACATGAAACTGTGAAATTTAGTTTTGAAAATGTTGAATATTTAAAGCTTTGAAATATAGTTAAATTTAAATTGGTTTATTTTGTGGTTCAGATCTTAACTTAAATCGATATAATTTGAAATTGTTTATCTAGAAACTGAATTGAGTTGAAATTGATAAATTGAGATTGAATTAAATTTGAATTTGGAATTCGAGTTGATTTGAATTGAATTGTGAAATTTGAGGAAACTATAAATATTTTACTTTATAAAGTATTTAATATATATATGTGTGTGTGTGTATATACTATTTTAATATAAACCATTTTAATATGAACTATTTTAATATACTAATTATTTTAATATAAACTATTTTATTTCATAAACTATTTTATTTTATATACTATTATTAATATCTAAACTGTTTAAGTGGTGGAAGTTATGACTTTAAAGTTAAGGTTTTCCAAAGATTTATAATTTCAAAATTTTTTGGTTTCGAAAGCGTTGTAACTTTGGAAGTGCTATAATTTGAAAATAGATATATTTGAAATAGAAATGATATTTTGGTTTTCGAAGTAGAAATTATTTTAAAATGACCACGGTGTTATAATGACGTTAGGTTGTTAATAGCGTATATTTCTACACAATAGATAGTTCCACGGTTTCTTAGAGGATAGTTATCCCAAACATCATTTGAGTTAATTGTACTTCAGTTGATATTTCACTTAAGTTGGATTTATTGATATAAGAATGTTAATCCTGACTCGAGTGTTTTTTTTCTTTATGCTTGGGTCAGACTGAGTGATACAACATTTGAGATTCACCTTTGTAGTTTGAAGCTTCGCTTGGAGATCCAACTATCGATTCAGCTTTCTGCTTTTCTAGTTGATTTGGTCAGAGATGTCATATGTTTGTATTCGAGACTTCGTCGTATTTGAGGTATTTTGCTGTATTTTATTTCTAACTCTGATGTTTATATAGTAGCTTCATGAACTACTATTCATCTATTCCGCTGCATTATTATTATATTACTCAGTGTCTGTGATTCTGTGATTGATTTATTTACTGTATATGCTGAGTTTTGCTAAATATAAATTAACAATCTGATATTTTGAGCAATTCAAGTCTGGCACATGTGGATGCGAATGGTTGAAAATATCATGATGTTACACACGTTTAGTTGCTTATGGTTATAGTCAAGAAGCAAGTATAGATTTTGATGAAACTTTTTCTCTTGTAGTCAGATTAGAGGCTATCAAAGTTTTACTTACTTTTGCAAATCATAATACTTTTGAATTATTTCAAATGGATGTCAAAAGCGTCTTTTAAATGGATTTATTAGAGAAGATGTATATGTAGAACAACCTCTACTTTTTGAAGATGAAAAACTGCCAAATCACATTTATAAATTAAAGAAAGCTTTATATGGTTTAAAACAAGCACCTAGAGCATGGTATGGTAAACTAAAATCTTATTTATTACAATCCAATTTTGGAAAAGGAAAGGTACATGATACTCTTTTATTAAAATAAATAATATTGATATTCAATATACATAAATATATGTAGATGATATTATCTTTGCATTAACAAACGAACAATTAAATGAAGAATTTTCAGATATAATGACTAAGGAATTTCAAATGAGTCATATAGGAAAAACTAACCTTCTTTTTGGAATTACAAATAAGACAATTAAATAATGTAATCTTTATAAATCAAGAAAAATATGCCAAAGACTTAATTAAGAAATTTGGCATGGCAAATACTAGTGGAAACCCAACTCCTATAGCAACTAATGAGAAATTAAATAAAGAAGAAAAATTAAAAGATGTAGATCAAAAACTGTATAGAGGTATGATAGGATCGTTAATTTATATTACTTTTGGTAGATCTAATATAATGCATAGTGTTTGTCTCTATGCAAGATATCATTTTCAACCTAAGTGAACTCATCTAAAATCCATAAAATGTATATTAAGATAAGTAAATAACACACTAGACTATAGACTTTTCTATCCTAAAGAAGATTCTTTTGATTATATTTCATATAGTGATGCTGAACATGCTGGATGCAAATCAGGCCGAAAAGGTACAAATAGAACTTGTCACTTTTTAGGACACTCTTTGGTTTCCTAGTTTAGTGAAAATAAAATAATGTATCACTATCCATAACAGAAGCAGAATATATTTCGGCCGCATTAGCTTATTCAAAAGTAATTTATATGCAATAAACTTTAAAAGACTTTGGTTTAAATTTCACCAAATCACCAATGTACTATGATAATACTAGTGCTACAAATATATCTAAAAATACAACACATCCTGGTGGAATCAAATATATAGATGCAAGACATCATTTTCTGAGAGATAATGTAAATAAAGAAGTAATGTCACTCTAATTTATAAATACTAAAAATCAAGTAGCCGATTATTTAACAAAACCATTACCTCAAGCATCTTTTATTAAGCTAGAAGAGATTAGGAATATGTTCGTTCTTTGAGATATAAATATAATAGTACAAAATTAAAGAATTACAAGAAAAATAAACTTGTCAAATTATACTACATATGTTGACATACCCATTTGGGAAAATTCTGAAAATGGTTTTTCCTCCAAAATAAAAAATTCGAAACGGACTTATATAACCACCAAATCTCGAAATTATGTCCGGTTTTCTGTCTTTTTTCTTCTCTAATTTCTAAAAAAGAATAAATCCATCACCTCCTCAAATTCTAAACACCCCAGAGAAGTTACTCCACCCGAACACCCACGCAAGGCCCTCTCTAGAACATCACCATGGCCAAAGTAAAAAAAATAAAGGATGACGTAAAGCATGTTCTACATATGCTTACTAAAATAAAGTGGTTCAACTTCATCCCTTAAAGGAACAAGAGAAACATGGCTAGATTCTGCGAAATCTTCAGAAATACCTATTGGATAATATAACAAATCCAATAGTAATTAAAGGAGATACTCGTAATTGATAAAATCAGAATCCTATGAGTGAAGAAGAGGAAGAGTAAGAGGAAGATGAGGGAAATAATGAAGATGACAATGAAGTAAAATGCATTGGAAGAGTTTACTGCGATCTAGAAATCTCGTTGAACAAAGAGGAAACTTTTGACATCACTCCCTTTCTGTCCCATCCACAAGTCCCCTATAATAAGGAGAAAACCATAGATATAGTTATAATTCGTAATAAGTTTTTTTGCTAGATTTAACTTGGGTTTATGTGATTTTTAAATATTTTGGATTTGGGTATTTTAGTTTAGTTTTGTATGACTATTGGATTTGATGTTAGATTAGTTTGGATTGTTAGTTTGACATGCAATAAATTTATGTATAGATTGAATTATATGAATAAAAGTTCGTTTTATTTTCATACATTGTTCATCATATAATCATATATCATCATCTTTATTAGCATAGTTTATCATACAAGCATTTTTACTTAGATTGTTGATTTTGAACCAGGTATATCATTATATATATTATGTCCTTTATTTAGGGTGAATAATTATTTGTTATCCACCATATTTTTGTGAGAATAACATAAAATATACATTTGTACATATTAAGGAGGAGTTATCTAACTCAAGGGAGTTATATCATATATTACATATACAATATAATAATGGTTATCATCATCAAAAAAGAGAAGATTGTTAGTACTTTATATATTGATTTTGATAATAATAACCTTGGTAACAAATATACATTCATATAGAACATGGATACTAACAATTTTGCCAAGTTATACAGTTTATAGTGCAGAATATTATACAGGTTTTGAATTGAAGACTGTACAGTATAAAGGCTTAAGAACTGGACATGAAGACTCATGAGTATAAAGGTCAAGATATCAAGATTTCAGGACTATGGTACAATGCATAGAGTCATGGAATATTGTTAAAGTCCCTGGTAGCAATCTTTGATCTCGATTTCTCGTTTTCTTATCATTTATTTTTAATTCAAAATATATTTTCAAAATATATTTAAAAATATTTTATAAAAGTTTTCTAAAGTTTAAAATGTTTATAAAATATGTTTAAACTATTTTACAAATATCAAAATATTTTGCAAAAGCATTAGATTTTCAAAAAGATTTCAAAATAAACAAAATTTCAAAATATACTAGTATATTTCGACATATAGGCAGGTTGTATGTCGACATACATGCCGTAGTTTTCAAAATTCTTTCTGAAATAAAGTGTCTATTCGTCGTAACTTTTCGCGAATGGACATATCTATTTGTTCTCTATATATAAGGGGTTTTCAAATGAACTTTTAACAACTACTCTCTTATTATCTTCTCTCCTCTTACTTTGCCAAAATTTCTATTGAAAATATATTAACATTTTCTCAAATTCAAACCATAATCAATTCAATCTTCATTGTATTGGTTCTCTACTATTTACTCTTTGATTTTAATCATCTCTCTGACTCAATCAAAGATCAAAGTGCTATTCAAGTGGGTATAGGATCAATTGTACCCAAATATCAAACATTGTCTTTGGAAAAACCATTATAACTAGTTATAGTTGATTGGGTGTGATTATGTCCCGATTCAAATCAATTGGGTCTGCTTGGTGTCTTGGAAATCCATGTAGGTGTGCTTGTGTCCTGAGTCAAATCAAGCGAGTGTACCTAAAGCTCGAAAAATCTGGAGTGTGTGTCTTATAGCTTTAAAATCGAGATTTTACTAGGTTTGCCTTCTATCCGTTGAAAAAATTGCATTTGAAAAGAAATATGTAGAAGCAATTTTATGAGCTTGAATGTAGGGTAACTCCAAACCGGCATAAAATTATTGTTATGATCTCTTTGATTCTCTACTTTTACTTTAATGCATTTATTTGTAGGACTGATTTCACCCTAGAAGGGGGGGGGGAATCATATGATACTATCAATTATAAAAATTTAATGTGAAAATATATAAATTATTGCAGCATTGATAATAGAAAAACAATAGCAGCATAGATAAGAGAAAAATATTAAAAGCAAAAATAGAACAACAAAGGTTTGCCTAGCTTTGGCAAAACTCTGCCTACGTGCTGCCCCCAAGGTTTCTACTAGAAATTAGGTTGTCATACGCTTACACATGTAAACTCGCCACACCCGCTATCGACTAACCTAACTCTACGTTCAAAACTCTACCATAATTCAGCCATTGAGTCACGAATTCTCAAACTACACCACCGTATTTCTTCCCCGAGTTACATGACCAGAATCTACAAAATTTTAAAAGTAAAATACAAAATAAAAATAACTTAAAATATAGAAACCCTATTTTAAATATTAAAGTCCAATTGAAAAGGCCGGCAACATAGAAATTAACTTAGTGATAAAATATATTCCCCTTTTCCTTTTTATTTTATCAGCCGTATCCTCTCCTTTTTGAAAATGGCTACCTCTTCGTTCCTCTTCATTCCTCTTTGTTCTAAAAAATTAGGGCTCTGCTTTGTTAAAGATTCCACTAAAAAATGATGCTTTTATTTCACTTCTAGGCTTCCTTCATTAGTTGATTTGTTCACGACTGCTTCAAAATTGTCGAGCTTGAACGTTAAAATGGTATGTGATTTTGCTTTACCAATGTGCTTATGCTCTGCTTCTCTTTTTTTCTTGAACTCAAATAAATTTTCATGCTGATGATGTTAATGGTTTGAATAGGGTTCGATCCCCTTAATTTACATTCGTATATACTGTTTGAATGCTTCATGATAATTTTTTTCGGCATTCGATTTTGAATGGATGCTGGTGGTTTCTTTAGACTGGTTCAATTCAAATATTTTCTGATGTGGTTGTTTGATTACCATGCCTTTGATTTTGATTTGTTGGATTCTTTGTTATCACCTTGGCCATCACGGCTTTGATTCTCTGGTATTTTGACTTGACTTGAAACTTGTAAAACCTGTTACGTGAATTTCTTTTCTCTTGTGACTTTGTTTGAACTCTACCTTGATTTATTGTAACTGCAAATTTGATCCACTACTTCATGGTTTTTACTGTATATCTGTATGTCACTCTGTTTCACTTGAGTATTGTTGCACGCCTTGTTGTCACTACATACATGACTGGTGTGCTTTGAGTTAATTGTCTCCATACACATATACATGTACACATGTGTGTTTGCGCATGTATATATGTATGCTTGTTTGTTGCACCATGTAATTTACTTGAAGTTATAGCCTTGCTTGCACATAGTTTGGTTTCCTTGAGTACATATGTATATATGATGTTGTGTTTATTTGTTTGGGATTTTTGTTTCACTGGTAGTCTTGTAATCTGGTTCACTGGTCCTGGTACCTTCTGTAGCTTGCTTGTGTACACTTGAGTTTGTATTGTCAATTTTCAAGTCATGTTCATGTGTAAGTTTCCATTCCTTGTTATTTTGCTTCGATTGAAATATGGAGTTGCTTTGGATTGATTGCTTCTTGGTTGCACTGTCCATTTCCTGGCATCATCCTTTGTACATGTTGAAGTATTTATTGATGGCCTGGGTTCTTTTTATGTCTAACTGCATGTATACGTGTGCAAACATATGTATATATGTATATGCATGCTCCAACTTTTTTACTATTTTATGTTGAGGCTTTAATTTGTGCACTTGTCTGATTGTTGGTTGATCACAGTCACTTGCTTATTTGTTCTGTAGTTAACCATTGGTTTGCTGTTGCCTCTGGTTGATTGTGTCCACTTGTGTAGTTATGTTTATGTCTGAACGTACATGGTTGAGTTTGTTATGTTGTATTTTCTTGTAGTATTTCTAAAATATTGGTTGAACTGAACCTGCACTTTGTCTTGGTTGAAGTGCTGCTGTTGCCTCTTGTTGATTGTGTCCACTTGTGTAGTTATGTTTATGTCTGAACGTACATGGTTGAGTTTGTTATGTTGTATTTTCTTGTAGTATTTCTAAAATATTGGTTGAACTGAACCTGCACTTTGTCTTGGTTGAAGTGCTGCATTCGCCACTTTTGTACATTTGAGTATGTTGAACTGTTGTTGGGTCTGTTCTTTGTTTTCCTTGACCACTATACCTGATTTTGTACATTTTGTACTTGAGCACTTGTATTCCCATATAAACTTCGAGTCATTGAAGTTTAATGCAGTACCTATGCAGTCAGGTCTTGACACATGTTTTCATGTGTACTCGAGTCTATCCTTGCTATACTGATATGGGTAGCTGGTTCCTATTGTAACTGGACTTCCTTTTGAGCTTCTGTGGTTGTGTTCATTGAGTTTGGTTGTATTCTCTGGTCTAGTTGAGTTTTATACATGTAGTGTATGCACTAGATTCTCCGGCCACTTTTATGTGTTGTTTACCACTGTTGCACTGCCCTGATGCCATTGTTTTTGAGTCTGCATTTGTTCATTTGAGATGCTGTCTTCATTGCTGATTTTGGGTCCGGTCTTTACGGTACTGATTTTGGAAACTGATCTTGTTGTACTCGACAATTTTGTGATGTATTTGTATTGCACCTAAGTTTAATCCTGCTTTGGCTCGGGTTTGACCTTGTGCTCACCCGTCCCTGCAGTTTCGTCAAGTGTATATCAGTGTGCATTGCCTTATGGCATGTATAGTGATACACTGTGCATGTCACAAGCGCTTCGTGTAACATGAATTCAAAATTAAATGATGACGAACATCCCAAATAACTGAGGCAGATAATATTTTCAAAAATACATTTTATTTTACACTGCAAAAAATATTTCTTTTCAATTTTACTCCATCATTGGTTATTTTGCAAATAACTCAGATGCTGGATTCAATCTGGAATAGAGTTGAAGATTAAGTACGAGTGAATGAGTGATATGTAGTGAGATGCAAATGTAAATGATAATTGTATAGTGAAAAATTGTGTTGTAATTTGAATTTGTGTTGTTTGAAAATTGCGTATATAGTGAGAGCTCAAATTTATACTATTCAAGATTGGAATAAATATTTATTAGAATAAAATATCTGTTTGAATTTAAATTTTGTGTTATTTAATTTATTCAACAAATATTTATTTAATTATGTGAAAATGAAATAGTAAAATAACAAATACATTTAAATGAATGTATATATATATTACCATCAAACAAAAATCATATACTAGCATATTCAACAATCTCCCCTTTTTGATGATAACAAAAATATATTTAAGATTTTGAATTTATTACATGTATTTGATCATTCAATTTTCTCCCGTTATTTGAATGCTCCCTCTCTACAACAAAGCTCCCCCGACATACATGCATGAAAATAAATATATGCAAATGGACCTAGATGGAAATATGTAAATAGAAAATATTTGACCTTTTGCCAAAATCTTAACTTTCCTTTCCCCCTTTTGTTATCAGCAAAAGTGCAATAGTGTTAGAAAAATGGAGATAAAGTGATAGACATTAATACAATATCAATACCCAATCGAGTATAAATATTAAATATCAATAAAAAACAAACTAAAATCATAAATAATCTGTTAGGCACATATTCCACTTTAAAATGATAGGGATGATGTAAAACCATATAGTTGTGTCTATTTATGGAATATTTATATTAGAAATTTGAATATCTACTAATCATAGCCGTTAGGACTTTTAAATGAGATTGGCAGTATTCCCAATCTTTTAACAATGAAATAAATAAAAAATGAATTCAAGCATCTTCTAACCACGCATAACCATGAGGACTTTTAAGTAGGATTAGATTTAACTTGTCTATTATTAACCAATTTTGATATGTGTTCCATACGTGCAAAACCGTGAAGATCTTTAAATGAGTATGAAAACACATAATCAAAAATTCTAATTAATTCACTCATGCATAATTGTGAAGACTTTTAAATGAGAGTGAATATCTTGGATGTTTTTATTGCTAAAAATAAAATAAAATAAAAACAAATGATTTCCTTTTAAAAATACCACATTTTGACATACTATATTGGATTTTAATGAGTGATGGTCATTAGAAATATGATAGAAATAGAGATGATCATGGAATTTTTACCAAATAAGAATTATTATAAATCTTGTTTAAACTTTTAAGGAAATTTACTAAATATACTTTCTCCAGCTATAATATATGATCAATATCAACACACATAACTTTTTCAATCACTATTTATCTTTTCGATAATCAATAGGGAGTCAGATTAGTTAATGTAGTCATTTAAGATTAAATTCAAAAATAATTATAAAATCAAATTTTCTAAAATGAGCAATCTGACACAAAGTCAACAAAAACAAACTATTTTTCGAAAGGGGTTTTTATAATGTAAAAATGTCCGTTAACTGAAAATCATTTGAAATTAAAAATATGCAGATATTTTCTTTGAAAAACGATGCAACTACTGAATGTCTCAATATAAATCACATTCCACTAGTATTTTTTCAATCAACTAGATTACTAGTGTAATCTGCATCCGAATTTTCCTTTGACTCAAGGTTATCATTATTTGGATGTTATAGACTAGACCGAGAAGTTGTAATAAATACCTTATAATTTTTTTATAGCTTTTAAAATGAAATTCTTTTGGATTTGAATTGAAACCATGCAAACAAGCAGTGAACATAATGATAGATCTAGAATAAACAAATATATCCACATGTATCATGAGTAATCATATAAAACACCATCATTAGTCTAAACAAATCTCTATGAAGTAGTTCGAAGACTCTAGAGGTACATGTAGTGTTCTGGGCATAAAAAGATAATTGGCCAACGATTTTGCATAAGTCAGAATCATAATCAACATTCATTATCACATAACTGGCTGATTTAATTCAGATTATGGTGTAGATTATCACAATTAATAAATCGTGCAAGATAAATATACCATTACCTATTTTACCTTTGCTGATAATTTTTTGTTGTTGCCCGTTGTGATTCTACCAGCTTTATACTAGGCTAAGAAACTTTGATTTGTCGCCTGCCGTGTGCTTGAAAAAGCCAGAATCCAGGTAACACCATTGTTGTTCCTTAGCCTGCCATCACACCTACACGAGAAAAGATTTTTGTGACCTAATAGGTCCATGGTTGTTAGTGGCAAATGATTTTGAAAAATATGTTTGAGTAGACCCAAAACAATCTATATTTGTCCCTTTCGGCACCCGGATTTGTTTGACTTTAGGAGATTTTATATTCGTTCCTTTTATAACCCAAATTGGTATGATTTTCACGTTTTTGGGTCTATACCAACAATTATTTTGATTGTGTCCAAATTTTCTACAAATTGTGCACTAGGATTTGACATAATTAATTTCACTTCTAACTCTTTCAAATTGAGTGCACCCAAGTCCTTGTACAACACTATTGACTGTTTGTTTACCTATTAGCATATTTAGTGATTTTTCTCTTTTGGAAAAATTTCCTAAACTTGTTGACAATTGTTGGACTTGTGTTTTAAGAGATTCATTTTCATTCAATAATTGAGTGCGCTTTTTAATAGAATTTTCACTCCTCTTGTTTTCACTTTCTTTCAAAATCAAAATTTCATTTTCAAGTGATTTTATTTTAATTTTTAATTTTTTAATTTCTTCTTCAAGTGTTGGACACTTATCACACTTAGGGATTCTAGTTTGATAGTTTTTAACCAATTGATCAAGCTGTTTATTTAAATCTATCAAAGTATCTCCTTGTGATTCAATTTTAGCGTATTTCTCCCTAAGTCTTTCGAAATAGCCATTTACTTCATGAAAATATATAAGTAACTCAAAATGAGTAAGTTTTGATGCCTCGCTTGGCTCGTCATCATCATTGTCAGTTGTATCACCTCGAAGGCACAGATCTGCCTTTTCACTCTCACTACCAGTGCTTTTATCATCTTCATCTGTTTCATACCAAGTGGCTGCAAAACTTCTCCTTTTCGGTTTCTTTCCTTGGCTGAGTCGATTCTGAGGACAATTAGGCTTGATATGATCGGGTTTATTGCACTTATGACCAATGATCTCCTGCTCTTCTGAGTTGTCTAGTATTTTGGCTATTCTGCTTTTTAGGTGTTGATTTAGAGCTGGATTTTCGTATTCGTGATTCCACCTTTTGAATTTCTTTATTAATAGTGCCAGCTCAGCTGCTCCATCATCATCATTATCATTACTTTCTGTTGTTCCTTTAAGAGCTATCGATTTCTTTCAAGTATCACCTCCTTCACGTTTGTCCTTGAATTTCATTTCTAGCTCATAAGTGGTGATATTTCCGATAAGTTCTTCGACTTTAATCTGTTTCAAATCTTTTGATTCTTGAATGTCTGTAACTTTCGCTTCACGTGGAAGGACTTTGAGGATTTTTTGGACTATTTCCAACTTTGTGTTTGATTTTCGTAGAGCTTTTGCTTTGTATACGAGATTGGAAAGTCATCCGTACATCACTTTGACATTTTCATCCTTGGCCATTGTGAAGTTCTCATATTCGCTACCAAGCATGGCAAGGCGGGATTCTTTGACTTGAGATGTTCCTTCATGAGTCACTTCAAGTGTGTGCCATATTTGCTGCGCAGTTACACAATATGAGACACGATTAAATTCAATTTGATCCAATGAACAAATAATAGAATTCATAGCATTAGCATTCTGTAGTTTATTTTCTAGATCTGTCCATTAATCCTTTGGTTTTTCAATTTCTTGATTATCTACAAGTATAGTTGGTTCTCTATAACCTATTTTAACAATATTCCAAGCATCAATGGTTTTAATAAAAAAATTCATTCCATGTTTTCAGTAAGCGTATTCGCCATGGAACATACGTGGTCTTACTATGGACTGAGCCTCAGCAAAAGCATTATTAAAAGAAACCATCTAAAAAATTTAAAACAATAATTTTTTTTTGAAAAATCTAATTTTTAAAACAAAAATTGACTTTTATTCCTAGCTCTGATACCACTTGTAGGATCGATTTCACCCTAGAAGGGGGTGAATAGGGTGATGCGATCAATTATAAAAATTTAATGTGGAAATATGTAAAATAATTACAGAACTAATAATAGCAGAACAATAGTAGCACAGATAATAGCAGAATATTAAAAGTAGAAATAGAACAACACATATTTACCCAGCGTTGACAAAACCCACCTATGTGCTGCCCCAAGGTTTCTAATAGAAATTAAGTAGTCAGATGCTTACACACGTAAACTCGCGACACCCGCCATCGACTAACCTGACTCTATGCTCAAAACCCTACCACAACTCAGCCACTGAGTTGCGAATTCTCGAACTACAATACCATAGTTTGTCTCCTAGTCACATGACTAGAATTTACAAAAATTTAAAAGTCAATTACAAAATAAAAACAACTTAAAAGCTAGAAACCCTAGTATAAATATTAAAGTCCAATAGAAAAGGCGGACCAATAGAAAATAACTTAGTGATAAAATATACTCCCCTTTTCCTTTTTATTTTATCAGACGTATCTTGTCCTTTTTGAAAATGGTTGCCTCTTCATTCCTCTTCGTTCCCCTTTTTTCTAAAAACTTTGGGTTTTTGGCTTTGTTGAGGACGCCGCATAAAAATGATGTTTTTAATTCACTTTGAGGCTTCCTTGATTGGTTGATTTATTCATGGCTGCTTCAAAATTGTCGAGCTCGAATGTTAAAATGGAATGTGATTTTGCTTTACCAATTTGTTTATGCTCGAATTGATTCGAGTTTTAATGATTTATTGCTTCTTGATTTTGCTTGAACTCGAATGAGTTTTCATGCCGATGATGTTAATGGTTTAAATGGGGTTTGATCCCCTTAATTAACGTTCATATATACCGTTAGAATTTTTCATGATAATTTTTTCCGGCCATTCAATTTTGATTGGATGCGGGTGATTTCTTTAGAATGGTTCGATTCGAATATTTTTTTGATGTCGTTGCTTGATTACCACACCTTCGATTTTGACTTGTTCGATTCTTTGTTATCACCTTGGCCACCACGGCTTTGATTCTATGGCATTTTGACTTGACTTTAAACTTGTAAAATCTGTTACATGAATTTCTTTCCTCTTGTGACTTTGCTTGAACTCTGCCATGATTTTTTGTAACTCCAAATTTGACCCAATGTATATTTGCGCGTCACTCAGTTTCACCCGAGTCTTGTTGCACCCCTTGTTCTCACTGCATACATGAATGGTTTGCTTTGAGTTAATTGTCTCCATACACATATACATGTGTGTTTGCGCATGTATATATGTATGCTTGTTTGTTGTGCCATGTAATTTACTTGAAGTTATAGCCTTGCTTGCATATAGTCTGATTGCCTCTAGTACATATGTATATATGATGTTGTCTTCATTTGTTTTGGATTTTGTTTCACTGGTGGTCTTGTAATCTGGTTCACTGGTCTTAGTACCTTTTGTAGCACTTGAGTTTGTATTGTCTATTTTCAAGTCATGCTTATGTGTAAGTTTCCATTCCTTGTTATTTTGCTTTGATTGAAATATGGAGTTGCTTTGGATTGATTGGTGCTTGGTTGCACTACCATTTCCTGGCATCATCCTTTCTACATACTGAAGTGGATATTAATGGTCTGGGTTCTTTTTATGTCTGACTGCATGTATACATGTGCAAACATACATATATATGTATATGCTCCAACTTTGTTACTATTTGATGTTGAGGCTTTGATTTGTGCACTTGTCTGATTGTTGCTTGATCACAGCCATTTGCTAATTTGTTATGTAGTTGACCATTGGTTTGTTGTTGCCTCTGGTTGATTGTCTCCACTTGTGTATTTTCTTGTAGTATTTCTGAAATATTGGTTGAACTGAACCTACACTGTGTCTTTGTTGAAGTGCTGCATTCACCACTTTTGTACATTTGAGTATGTTGAACTGTTGTTGGGTCTGTTCTTTATTTTCCTTGACCACCATACCTGATTTTGTACATTTTTTACTTGAGCACTTGTATTTCCGTATAAACTTCGATTCACTAAAGTTTATTGCAGTACCCACGCAGTCAGATCTTGATACATGTTTTCATGTGTACTCGAGTCTATCCTTGCTGTACTGATATGGTGAGCTGGTTCCTATTGTAATTGGACTTACCTTTGAGTTTCTCTGGTTGTGTTTATGGAGTCTGGTTGCATTCTATGGTCTAGTTGAGTTTTGTACATGTAGTGTCTGCGCTTGATTCTCTGGCCTCTTTTATGTGATGTTTACCACTATTGCACTGCCCCGATATCATTAATATTTGAGTCTGCATTTGCTCATTCGAGCTGCTGTCTTCATTGTTGATTTAGGTCTGGTCTTTACTGTGATGATTTTGGAAACTGATCTTGTTGTACTTGACAATTTAGTGATGTATTTGTATTGCACCTGAGTTGAATCCAGCCTCGATTAGGGTTTGACCTTAGGCTCACCGGTCCATGCTGTTTTATCAAGTGTATACCGGTGTGCACGGTCTTATGGCATGTACAGTGATACACTGTGCATGTCACTTGCTTTTCGTGTAAAATGAATTCAAAATTGAATGATGAAGAACATCCCAAATAACCGAGTCAAACAATATTTTCAAAAATAAATTTTGTTTTACACTGCAAAATATATTTATTTTTCAATTTTAGTGCGTCGGTGTTTATTTTGTAGATAACTCAGATGCTGGATTCAATCTGGAATAGAGTTGAAGATTAAATATGAGTGAATGAGTGATATGTAGTGATGTGTAAATGTAAATGATAATTGTATAGTGAAAAATTGTGTTGTAATTTGAAATTGTATTGTTTGAAAATTGTGTATATAGTGAGAGCTCAAATTTGTACTATTCAAAATTGTAATAAATATTTATTTGAATAAAATATCTGTTTGAATTTAAATTCCGTGTTATTTATTTTATTCAACAAATATTTATTTAATTATGTGAAAATAAAATAGTTCAATAAAAAATACAATTAAATGAATACATATATGTTTATTATCATCAAACAAAAATATATACTAGAATATTCAACATTATTTTATCTTTGTTTGAATCTGTTATTGTTTATTTTTTGTTGATTAAGTATTATCTTAAAAGAATCAGAAAGAAATTCATTAATGTTAGAAAACACTATTCACCTCCTAATGTTTAGTTATGCCTTAAGATCCATAATTCCACCACTTACACAATATACGTACTTCTATTTTATATAGGTAGAGAGAAATGAAACGGTAGAAATTAAAATATGGAACTTAAGCTCGCTAAGTCTATCTTAACCCTAAACATGTTTTCCTCGTACCTCCTCCATGAAATCTCTATTTTAGAAAAGTTTATTGTCGAAATTGATCGAAAAGGCATGCTCTGCACAATAGTGCAACTATCGTCATCAAATTCAAAACCATTTTTCCTATTACTATTTAATTTAACTAACATTCCACTTTTATATATTTAAAATTTATTATTAAATTTACTAGGTGTTACATTCTACTAATTGAAAATTTTCTTCCTTGAAATTCTCAAAGGACAGAGAATGCAATATAGTCTTTCACATGTCACATGTCACATGTCACGTATCACTCGCATGGCATACATGACATACACAAAAACCATATAAGCATCCATAACATATAGGCATACATGATGATAATTACTTGCAATATACTATATCAAGATGCAAAAATTCGACTAACGCACCTTACATGAATGCAACCGATATGGCATATTAGGCATTAATGCACAACATCCTA
Organism: Allium cepa; assembly: GCA_030765085.1. Taxonomy (NCBI): domain Eukaryota; kingdom Viridiplantae; phylum Streptophyta; class Magnoliopsida; order Asparagales; family Amaryllidaceae; genus Allium; species Allium cepa. The sequence continues at coordinate 382,941,598 of CM060932.1, forward strand.
ATATAGACATATAGGTTCTATATGAATGCAACAGTCATAAAACAACAATCAAGCAATTGCTTAGTAATTCTAACCCAAATACTAACTTGTCCTACCAACCAGTTCATCAAATGCAACCAATCCTAACCTAAGACTAATGCATCTAATCCTAACAAAGAAAACTAAACATAAGGAACGTACCAGTAAAGAGTTTGAAATGAGAATCCCTTATATTCTCTTTAGGCTCCCATGTGTCCAGAGCCAAATTATTCCCCTATTATGCACTCATCAACTTCACTACTTTATTTCTAAGCCACTTCACACAATGTTCAATCATGTGCTCGTACCATGGGATGAACTTGGCGTAGGCTCCAACTCTACATCCTCCACTTGACTTGGCTTGACAACAATGGTGTGATAATGTCCAGCTTTTTGCAAATGTGATACATGAAACACTTTATGGACTTCCTCCATTTTCTCTAAAATCTCCACCCGGTCTGCCAAACTCCCAAACAGCTCCAATATCATAAATGGATAAAAAAAATCGTGGTGTTAGCTCTTCCCAATTTCCAATCTCATTTCTCACTTCAAAGATCGTATCTTCACACATACTAAGTCACCAACCGCTAATCTGACTTCTTTTATATCTTATCATTCTTTTCCTTATCGGATCCACAATAATATCCTTAATCATTTTCGATCCAAGAATGATCTTATCCATAGACTCCTATTAAAAGAACGTGACTTGCATAATCTTCCATACAATGCTTCGAATGATGCTATGCCTATGTTAGTTAGATAACCTTTATTATATGTGGAGTCCACCAAAGGTAAGTAATCTTCGTAATCTCCTTTGAAATTGAGTATACATGCCTTCAAAAAAATTTACAACACCCGATTCACCCTTTCTGGTCTGTACATTCATCTACGGGTGATATATTGTACTCAAGTTTAGTTTCATTTCCAAGGCTTCCTGTAAACTTCTCCATAACTCACTTGTAAAAACCAGGTCTCCATCACTCATTGGAAATCCATGAAGTTGAACCACTTCCTTAATGTACAATGTAGCTAATTTCATCATTTTCCTCATACTCTTGACTAGAATGAAATGCAAGCTTTTGGTGAGATGATCCACTATAGCCTAAATGCTTTCATCTCCTCTTATACTCCTGGGCAATCAATCCATAAAGTCGATAGACATGTTCTCCATTTCTAATGTGGAATCTTTAAATGGAGTAATAGCTCACTCAACTTCTTCTACTTTGCATTAACCCTTTGGCATGTCAAAAACTTCATTACATATTCTACTACATTCCACTTGATCACTAGATAACAAAATATTCTCTTTGCATCTCGGTACGTGTAATGACCCGTAATTTTCGATAATTAAAAAATATTAAACTAATTAAGATTTTGTAATTTAATATTGTGAGAAATTAACAATTTATGATTTATTAATGCAAAAATAATTAGATAATGATTTAATAATGTCGTTTGAATGTTATTTCCAACTAATGTAATTTCAATCAATTGAAATTATTGTAAAGTTAATTTGATTATAATTATAAATAAGGAATTAAAATTAGTAATTCATGGAATTAATATAATTGAAATATTATAATTAATATCGTAAAAATGATAAATGATGAATGTGAATATAATAAAATGCAAACTGATGTTAATTATATTCACAAGGTAACAGTGATTTAATAATAAGAGTGAAAATTCAGATAAAAGAATTTGAATCAAATTTAATCATAATTAACTGGGTTTTTCTTTCAATGGTAATCGAACGCTATAACTAGTGCAATATTTAAATATTGAATTTAGCATGGAATAATTTATTTTAAAAGATTTTAAGTTTCTGTATAATCAGAAATGATGAAAATTGTTAACTATTAAATTCGAATATAAAATGATTAAACCAATTTAATAATAATTTATTTTATTAACGTGAAAATTAGCCATTTTGGCCACTGTCTTGGATTTTGACGAAACCTATTTCATTGGATCTGTAATAGTAAATTATTGTAGAATTTCAAGCTTTGTAACGATCAGACTTATCGTTTGATCGTGTAAGCTCGAAACGCATAGAAATCGATTTATAGAATCTAATTGAATATAATCTGATTTTGAAAGTTAACTTCTATATACAATGGAATTTGGGTTTGAAACTAGTTCCATTGAGTTTAAAAATATCAAAAACATCTATTTCGATATATTGGATGACCTACTTTAGTTTCGGAAACGAAACAGGCTTTTTGGGTCATCGTTATCATTTCGACCCAATTCAATTTGTCCATTCATTCTTATCTAGCTTCATCATTATAAATAAATTTTGTTTCTCTAACCCCAGTAGCCTTTCATTTTATTCTATACGTACATCAACTTCTTATTTGTTCCTCCTCCTCAAATGGTAGACATTCCCTAACCTTAATTTCAAATCAAAATAAATTTCAAAAAAAATTCAAACTCCTCAAATCATAGCAAATTTTATATCATCGGAAAGATCTCGACAAATGGAACCTATATCTGGTGTTCATTTTTCGAAATAGTGCATAAAGCGATCAGAAATCGCGGTCAAAGGTCTAAATCGTGAACCCTAATTGTCAATTTGGGCGTTTTTGATTTTGGCGATGATTTCTGAAATTGACCGAGGGGTTTTGTAGAGCTCGCTGCATGGAATTGAACATTGGTGGTCACATCATTTATGGTTGTCGGAGGTGGCCAAAATTCTTATTTTAGGGTTTGAAAAACCCTAACTTTTTGTGGCGGCGGATTTGTGCAGACGGTGGCGGAGCCAGGGGATTCTGGCCGAGGACAGGGGTGATGGAGGCAAGCACGATGGAGGCGGCGACATGGCCAAGGGAGGTCGGAGGCATGCATGGTGGCTGGTTAATTGTAGCGGCTGTAGCTTGAAACGTGGGTTCGGTTTTGATCTCTAGGTTTACACGTACGAGGAAGAGAGGATGACGTGGTATATTCTGATTGGCCTATGTTTTATTTTAATTTAAATTTGAATTTCAACCTTCTATCATAACTTTTGCATACGAGATCGGATTGACGTGCAGTTTTCTCCATTGCGAGTATCAAAATTCCGGACATTATGGAACTGGTTTGGTTTGATTATGAGACTGTTAGATTTTTGGGCCTTATTTGGATTTTAATTTGACAAAAATCAAAGGTGAGTGTTTTAACCTACTTATGAATGCTAAACTATCTTATGTTAGTTAAATCTAATTTATGATATGATTAGAAATTGACTGATTGCTTTTAGTACTTTAAATTGTCATTCGAGGTTAATTTGAATTAATATTGAATTTAATTTCCATTTAAATTAATATTGAAATTTAATTTCCAGTTAAATCCCTGATAATTATGACTAGTTTATTTGTTGTGATATTGGTTGATTTTGATGATGATTGAGATGGAAGTTTAATTGTCGATATTTGGATGATTGGACGTTATATTTATTTATATATTGTTATCACGCTGCATGTTTTCTTACTTATTGTTAGAAATAACACTATGGGTTGAAATGATACATACCCGAATGGACTTATAGATTAGTTAAAAAATCGTTATGCGTTGAAATGATAAACTCGAGCGATTTTATGGATTTTGAATTTTACTCGGGATTGCGGGTTGAAATGATATATACTCGTAAATTTGAATTATTGCCGGTTGAAATGATATAAATCCATATCACTTGCCCATATGATACAAAATTATATACAGACAACGGATTGGTTAAACTAAATGGTTTTAAATCCTTAATTTTTTTGAATCTAGTTAAATGATATTTTGAAATAAAATTTGATTTATATGAACCAAATTGTTTTCAAAATCCAAGCTTTAAAATGTGAAATTGAAATTGGTTTAAATGAATTGTTTAAAGAATTTAAATTGAAATTTTAATAGTTCAATTTTGAAATATAAATGAAATTTATTAAAATTGGGTTATTGTAAATGTTTGAATATTTAAACTTCGAAATCTATTGAATTTTAAGTGGTTTAAATCTATAGTTCAAACATGGATTTGAACTCGATCTAGGTTGATATGGTTTTAATGAGAATTTGAATTGAAAGATTTAAACAGAGTTTTGTTGATTTGAAATTAGGATATGGTCCAGATTTGTTGAAATGGAAGAAATAGTTTAAATTGATATTATTTTCAAATTAATTTTTTTGATATAAACCTTTTAAAAATCTATTATTTCAAAATTTAGATTATTTGGATTTTCAAACTATTTACAATATAAACCATTTCCAATAACCAAACCATTTAATATTAAACTTTTTTAACTATTTAAAACTATTAAACTATTTTAAACCTTTAAAACTATTTTAAACTATTTTAAACTATCAAAACTATTTTAACTATTTTAAACTATTATAAATTATTTCTAATATATTAACTCTTTTAATATATAACCTATTTTAGTATACAAACTATTCTAATATATAAACTAATTTAATCTATAACTTATTTTTAAAACATAAACTATTTTTAATGTATAATTATCTCAATATATAAACTTCTTTCAATATTTAAATTGTTAAAAGTTAAAAATGTTATGATTTCGATTTAATTGATTCGAACGCGAATAGTTTGATATGATGGTTTAACCTATTTTTGTGGTTATGATTTTGAAACGAATATGATTTAAGGTGAATAATGATTTTGAAAGTGATATTATTTTGAAATGATTATGATTTGGAAGTGAATATGATTTTGACGTAAATAATGGTTTCAAAAGTGATATGATTTTGAAATGAATATGATATTTTGATATGAAGTATGAACTGTTTGAAATGTAAAAGAACCAACCGGTGTGAAATTAGCATTTGGTTGTTAAAGAGACTGGGATCGGATATTGTCATACTCTTGCCAATATCGAAAACCACTTTAACAACCATGCACGTGGAGGAGAATCCAGAATAAAGTAGGATGGTTTGGCAAACGCTACTGTATGAGGTATGAACACAGCCCTGACCCCCTCGGGTCAGCTTGACATGACTAAAACAGGAGCCATGCCGGGCCAAGTGAGGTCGCTCCCCCTATGGGGCACATTTCTTTGATACCATATTTATTACTTTGTAATTGATTTGGTGGCCACCCCTCAATTTTGATTATGGGAGCGTGTCTCGAGATGGGCGGTAGTAACTGCTATGCATTACCACCAGTTCGGATCCATAAAACGGTAGTATCCTACCCTAGCCATTGTCTTGTATGCCTTGACATATGTCTTATCGCGCCCACTACGAGTTTGGTTTATGTCATGTCTATGGAGTGCTCCCTGTAGCCCACCAGCTTACGATGGAGTTTATTGTACTGTATAGATTACGTCATTTATATAAAATGTGTTAAAGGGGATATGGGTAACGCCTTAAAGCTATATTAATACTTTACTTTACTGTAGATATATTATAATAGCGTATTGTACAATGTATGTAGATAGTTTAATGGATCCTTAAGAGATGGAATCCCGACCACCTCTTAAGTTATTGCACGCATGTTAGACACTGAATAGGAGATGTAAAATCATGTAAATATCTCTGAAGCCGTTACACTCATATTTATTTATTGTTAATTTAACATACATAGGATCTTTTAGTTCTAATTCGAGTGTTTTGTCTTTTCATTACGCTCAGGTCAGCCTGAGCTTTTCAGTGTTGAAGATATTATTCTGGATGACGAAGATGAAGAGTTAGTATATTACTACTATTTATTATAACTTCCACTACATCATGTTGTTCCACTACATTATTTATTTATTCCTCCTTATGTATAACTCTAATCTGTATTGTAGAAGTGTAACCAAATGTTATTTGTAAAACAGCTTCATGAACTGTTTACTTGATTATTATATTTTGTTATTCCGTTGTGAGATTCTGTATTTTGTTTTTCTTCTTATCTCTTATTTTCTTATTTACCCCATTCACAATCCTCCCTTTGAATGGTTTGAGTTGACATGTGTCGTTTATTTTCGATTTAAACCGTTCAAAAAGGTAGGTCATTACAGTACGTCTTATCTTCTCTTGCATAAATAGTTATCCTAGAAGGTGACACTCACCCAGAACCTCCTTAATTAGATCCTTAATTTTCCATACACCCAACCTCCCATCTTGCCTCGGGTATTCCTTCAGATCCTTGATCAGTGGTCTAAATGACTCAATTGTTCACCCAGTTCCAACTTCTCCATAATACCAACCAGAGGTGCATCCTGCCCTTGACTTAAACCAATCCAATCCATTAATCCATGCCTAACTTCATTTTAAACCAACAAACTAGGTGTATATTCCAACGAAGGTCAAAAATCAAAATCCAATATGAAACCCAATAGCTTCCACTCCAATAACATAGAACATCAACCCAGCATGCCTCCTACTTAAAGCGCTCTCTTTTCGTTGAGTATATGCAATCCTAAAACATATGATGATAGAAACTCCATCCACATTTGTTTTCTCATATCCAAGTCCTTTTGGGAGAATAGGTACTTAAGGGAATTGTGACCTATAAACAGCTCAAACTACTCTCTTAATAGACAGTGTCTCTAGGGCTTTAATACGAATATGATGGAAACTATCTCAATGTCGTGTGTTGGGTAATTCCTCTCATGAGTCTTAAGTTTTAGCCTAGCATATGCAACCACCTTTCTTATTACATAAGTATAACATCAAATCTCATACAACAAGCGCTCGTCAATAACATTTTTAAGTTAACAAACGCCGCCACACACTCCAGACTCTACATATAAACCAAATTCTTCTTAATGAGACGAGTCAGTGGTGTTGAGATCTTTGCGAAGTCCTTAATGAACTTCCCAGCTACAAGCCCCAAAGCATTGTTTGTTTTTTTTTCAATCCTTAGCAGGTGCTAACTTCCTTAGATCTGCTGCCAAACCACCTAATAATGAAATGTTTCCAAGGAAGCAAACATCTTTTCTTCAGAAGTGATGAATCTTGCCCCGAGTTATTCCTCCTTAAATATCCAACACCTCACTTGTGGAATATATTAGAATTTCATCAACAAAGAAAAACAAAAACTTATTCAATTATTCCCAGAAGACCTTACTCATCAAATAGATCAAATAAGCGGAAGCATTAGTCAGTCCAAACAACATGACTACCCACTCAAATGATCCATCTTATATATGGAACTCGGTCTCTAGAAACTAACTTCAGCCCTACTAAATGATGGAATCCAATGGTTAGGTCAAGCTGCTAGAATACCTCTGCCCTAATATGTTGTTCAAAGAGGTCGTTAATGAAAAGCAAGGGATATCGGCTTTTCCTTGCCAACTAATATAGGTCTTGATAATCGACGCATAATCATCTGCCTTAGTAGCAAAAATGAAAAGCATTTCCCACTCTAAAATACTTCTCCCGATAAAACATTTTTGCAACAACTCTAAAACTTACTTATCTAATTCTCTTCTCTACTTTTGATCCATATGCCTAAGATGAATCACTGCATCTCTACTCCTTTCTCGAGATTGATAATGAATTCGATTTCACTACGGGGAGGAAGACCAAAAATTCTATGAAAACATCTGGAAACTCCTTCGTTGTGTGGACAGAAGACAACTCATCATTTGATAGATTGATTGAATACAATTAGGTCTTCGTAGTAGAAATATGAGGCCTACATTTTATAACCAAAGCACGCCTAAAATCGCTTCTCAACCGCACTACTCTCCTATCAAAATCCTATACATAGCGAGATATCTAATTTATTCCAAATATCAATACATACACCAAAAACGTTATACATATGTGTTACATAGGAACTCCATAACACGTTTGACCAACTTTAAATTATGACATATAATAAATAGATTGGTCGATCGCCCGATGGGACTCGACGTTGAAATGGATTCATGCATGATGTCAGGTTAAAGATATAATCTATCGACCAATGCACTTGTTATGAATGAATGGGATGCACATGTATTAAACAAACTGCGAATAAGATAATTGAATAACCTAGAACTTGTTCCATCACTATCTACTTTCCATTCTCCTGGTAGATAGTGGTGTGATGCCAGAGGTTGGTACGACATCTAAAGCATATGCACTGACAACTTAACCTTTCTTTTGTAGAGTTGGGCACTCTCTCTTCATATGACCAAACTGATCACAATTGTAGTACTTTAAATTTTGCAGATCACCCTAAAGCCTTTTGCCCCATGACTCATCTAGTTGTAGTTGCTACACTTGACCTTCAGAGCATTTATCCTACAGGCTTTGCAATATGACCCACCTTTTGCAACCTTCTAGAAATGATCACTTATATCTTTCCTCGTCATCCTTTAGGTCCATTACCCTTGTGCTTACCTTGATGTTGGTTTGATAGAATTTATAGTATGTCCCAAGGGCAATTCTATGATTTACTGTAAATTATTAACTCCATATTAAATCTAATTTGAAATAAAAGGTGTTTTTTTCTATTATATACTTGATATTATGTAATACATTAATTAATTAATTATTTAGTTAAAGTATATTTAATAGAAAATCCATAAACGATATGTTCTGCAATAGTAATTAAAATTTATTGTAATCAAGAGCAGTTTATAAAATAAATAAACATATCATTTCTTGGTTCGGACCAAAGAAGTAACGTCACTCGATTATTATCGAACTGACTGCAATCCTTTTCTGTCCATGAGGATCCCGCCAAAGCGCCTTCTACTTCTAATAGGCCACGAACTAGATCAGAAGCATTTAAATATTCCTAGTCAAGATGTATCGAGGCAGATGTTGATATATCCTTTGAGACTAGAGTACATAATGATCTCCAAACTTTGGGCAGTGTATTACTCGTGGATGTTGGGTGCACTAAGGGATTATGTACTGATATATATTGGATAACTATGGAATGACCCATTCGATAGTTTTATGTTGGTTAATATAACCAAAGGTCAAACAAAATTACATAGTTCTCTCTATTGAACTTCAATGTGGATACTCCGCTTTGATTAATAGTAAAATCATGCCATTGTGTCCATCGACAACTATAGCTGGGTCAAGCTAAAGCATTAAAAGTGAAACATTATTCAACAGAGAGTTCATCTTCTTAGTTATATGAGGTTAGCATTACGATCAACTAAAGTCAACTCAAAGTCAAAGTCTCTAGCCAGAGCAATTCGGTTAATAGTAATTGTTATTATTGAACCAAGAACTTTATGTTTGAACTATGCAGTTGAATATGGATGATATTAGAAGTTTGTCCATTACCAAATTCCATCAGCCCTAATCCATTATAGTTTTAATGAAGAGAATTGGTGTAAATAACTATCTCTACTGGGGATTGCTTGAAATAAGTAAAACTGAATTTTACTAAAACTATGTAAGCAATAAATTTAGCTAAAATGTCACACTACTAGCTAAGATGATGTGTAAACATTGATATTTATTATCCTACTTTTGAACCAAGCCATATCTGGACGAGTCAGAACAACGGAATGGATGGAAAGCGAACCAAAAACAAAGGATCCTTACTTTGAAGCTAGAATCCATTCAAAATTAAAAGAGTTAATGAAGAACCTTGCTCTCCACTTGAAGACACCTCTACAACCCCTAGATGAACAAATTAGTGAAAGCCAAAGATGCAAATAATAAGTTCAACTCTCAAGTCGGTACTAAGTTACTTTACCAAGTCATGAATTTGACTTAGCATAACCACTTTAAGGCAATCAAAGAACAAAACAAAGGAAAAACATAATATATAGCTAAAGGAAATGGTCCAGGCTATTCCATTCGAGAGAATGAATAAATGAAACCATACAGTTGTGAAGCACAACTCAATATTGAGTTGACTATTGAGTTGTTGATCTAGCCACAACATTCCTCCCGAGTCTTCTAAATGTGGGGAACATAGGTAGCAAATAATGGAACTTATTTCACTAATCTACGTCTATAAATAGGAGGAGAGGAGCATAAAATAGGATCTTCTCTTGACTTTTTGAATTTTTTGATTTTACCCCAAGGTCTATTAGATCTTACCAACTTGTGAACAACCAAGTTGTAAAATTAAATTTTGTAAAGAAATTTAGAAATCATTAACAAAGTTTAAGTGAACACTTGCCATATTATTTGTTGAACCACTATAAATTGTTGTGCGATATTATTTTGTTTTCTATTTAGTTTCTTCATTGGTTTCTTTTTATAATCTGATCGGGTAATTGTCCAACTTTTGATGTAATCATTTTGGAAGTTTCATTGAGAAAACTTGAAATTCTTACTACTTAGATCTATCTTGAACTTATGGATTGCTATAATCAACAAGATAAAACTAAAATTTATTGTTAGAGGATCCTTATTTACTTATTTTTCTTTTCAGTTTATCATTGGATCCAAAAAAGCTTTGGCACCTAGAAATCCTAAAGAAGAAGTCAACTACTTTAGGCCCACCAATCCTGAAAATGAAGGCTCTCAAAAAGGAGAAGAGGCCAATCAACCAATTGTTGCAAAAATTTAGAGTGCCTCGGAAATGGTAACTAAGGTTGATTTGGATAGGATGATGATAGATATGGATAAAAGGTTAATAGAGGGCCAGAATGTTATGATGAAGTAGATGAAGAGAATATGGATTTGATGTCCCAACTATCCCAAAGATGTATAAGGAGTGGTCGATTTCAAACAATTGCTGCTGAGCCATCACATAGAGAATGTAGAAGTCGAATGATTAGACAAATGGTTCTCCTAGAGATAGAAGAACCTACATATCATGGAATTAACCGATATCGTTTGTGGTACCATAAACTCAAGACAGGCCTCGATAATTGTCGTTGGGTCAATTCAACCGATCTAGAGTATATTGCTGATATGGTGAGAAAGCTAGTTACTGTGAACCAGCATAGAAGTAATGATGATTGAGTTCATCACCTACTAGGAACCTGTTCACTGATGATATTTTATGGGAGGCGTATCCTAGGAGATTTGTAATGTCCACGATGTTGTCTATAATGGAATGACATATCCGAGACAACATGGATGGCGACAGGGCAACATACGTTGTGAGATGTAGATTTTTTTGATATTTCTTAAAGGAGTGGCGACAAAGTTGTTCACTCTACTCCCGCAGAGGTCCATATTTTTATTTAACTAACTGGCTAGAAAGTATATGGAGCAGTTCAGGCTGCATACTTCTTGACCCAAGGATATGATGTCCTTATCTAGCATTTTTTTGAGTCTTGATGAGTCATTGAAAATTTTCTTAAGTAGATTAAACACAGCTATGACTGAAGTGAGCAATGCCAAAAGGGACATTGTATTGGTGGCATTCATTAGAGGAATTCATCTGGATATGCATTTTGGAAAGGGGCTGAAGATGAAACTTCCACTAACCAAGAAAGAGTTTTATAGGAAGGCGACCTAAAATCTGCACTTTAAAGAGGCAGATATGGCTATTGGAAAGACTGGTGGAAGACCATCCACTAAGGTAGTGTAAAGTAATGTCATTGTGAAGCAGATTAGTGAGAGCTTGAAAATTTTACTATTAATGTTGGAAATAGAAAGTACAATCCAAAAGGAGGAAATTAGGGTGTTGGAGGTGGGAAACCGGACTTTAAAAAGCATCTGATGTATCTGAAACACGAAGATTAAACCTTGCTCGATCACACTAGGGAGAACATTTACCCTGCCGTAAAAGGCATAATGCTCCACTTCACACTTATACTACCAAAGAATTTTATAAAGTAATATTGTTTGGTAATATGGAGAATAAGGCTGGTTAGGAACGACCATCCACAAATATTCCTTTGGGCTAAAACTGACACGTTTTTCTTTAACTTATATAACTACAAATGGCATGTACAGTATCAGTACAAAGCAATAAATACGTTGGCTAATTTCAAAACAAACCAATATATGATATACAGGGAATACAGAGTCATAGATCATAGCAGAAAAATGTAATACATCTCTTAACTATATTTATGAAATGAGTCAAAAAATGGAAACAACTAGAATCGTTTATATATATACATCCGACACATGGTGAGTTTCAAAAGAGTATAAATCGTCATTCACACTAATTCATAAAATTCATAAAAATGTATATATAAGGGAAAAGAACAAACTATATATCTATCTCCAATGCTAGCCTAACATCCATGGCCAATGAGTCCCTAATACCTATCATACCTCGATCTAACCTGAGTATTATAAAAATAATAAACTTGTCGGACTATATCTAATTTCAAAAGGGTGAGATCGTAATGGTAAATATATACGAATCTCAAGAAATATAATCATCAGTAAAATAAATATACCAACATCCAAAAAGCAAAATGGCATAATCCAAAACGATATAGTCACAACTAGAAAATATGCTAAAAAAAGAAACAAATGAGATCATCATCAATAAAAATCAACATGCAATAACAAAATAATGCCCTTCATAGGCAAACATAGATAATATCATGATTAAACATCTTTAATTAAATCAAAAAGGTTGCAATAAAAAAGTAAATCAAAAAGGCGCTACATAAAAATGGCCTGAAAGCACGTCAACTCAAAGATGGCTTGCAAGCACATCAACTCAAAGATGACATGAAAGCACATTAACTCAAAGATGGCCTGAAAGCTTATTAACTCAGAAAGCATGTCAACTCAAAAAGGGTCACATAATTCCAAATAGTTCGCTCGAGTAATAACATATGTCCTATACCACTCAGTGTTACTTAAATATTCACTATAAATCGGTAAACTCCACTAAAGACAAGCCTGAACAAACGTCGCCCCAAAAAGTGTTATATACTTTCAAATAGTAATCACTTGAGTAACTCCCATGCATCTAATACCACATATGTTACTTGAATGTTTACTGCAAGGTAGTAAACTCCACTCACTAAAAAAAGTTTTATATTCTTCAAAATAGTAATCACTCGAGTTATGCTCATGCGTCCCATACTACATAGTATTACTTGAATATTTACTACAAGTTAGTAAACCCCACTGTTAACAATAAATTTTCCATAGTCCCAAAATAGACTCACATATAAGAAATGGACTGCAAACCGAAGAAGGAATGCGTCAAGGAACTTGTAAGATGTAAAGATTGAAGACATTAAAGATTGGCTATGTTTTAGAAAAGAAAATTAGGTTGGTACCGACATGATTCATGCCGAAAAGACTTAGGAACAATTAAGAATATGATTTGAAGGAACTCAGTAAGTTTGTTGAACTTTATAACAAACCAAATTATGTCGGCACCGACATTATTTGATTGGCACCGACATGATTTTAGGACTTAGATTGGAAATATACGAAGCGAAAAAGCTTAGGCATGAAGGAAAAATGGACCTTAGAATCCCAAATTCATATCAGCATCGACATGAATTCATGTTGGTACCGACATGATTTGCTTCTCGATACTGATGTAAAGCGACTTGCTCTTCGTGCTAGTTTTTCAAATCTTGGACATTTAGACATTTTCAAACCTGGATGGCAAGATCAACGCTAGAATTTGGCTATAAATAGGAAGCTACTTTAACCCTTGAAACTTTACCAAAACCAAGGTCTCTAGATTTCTTGTATCTGGGTTATAATCTTTGTATCCTAAAAAAAACATAAGATAATAAGATTAAAGTGGACGTAGGTTGGCGTATTTTTCGAACCACTATAATAATTATGTTCTTCCCTTTGTTTATTTTGATAGATCTATACTGTTGGTGCTTTCATCAGGTACTGGGGGAATTGTGTCAATTTTGAGCGCAACATTTTGGGTTTTTCCACTGAGAAAGGTTTGGATTTGAGAGCTTGAAGCTTGAGTTGGAGAGGATAAAGAGGCCTACTATAAAAGTTGTCGCTGGAGGAAGTCAACCAGAGCATAGGAGCAGCCAAGAGGTATCTTTAGGCTCTAATCCACCTTCTATTTTTGTAAGCAGAGAGGAGATGGAAGGAATAATGGAAGGATTGCAAGAGAGACTAATGGCTTGATAAAAAGAAATGATGGATGGATTATCCAGAAGGATGGGGCAGTAGAGAATAGCCGGAGTAGCTGGAATTCAGAATCAAAGGCCAATAAGCAGAGCAGATACACAAGGAATTGGAGCAGAGTAAATTGGAGTTGTTCGCCTACCGCAAATACATGTCAATAACGACAAGATTGGATAAGGGGAATGATTAGTTTAAACCTTGGGAAATCTAGGATACCAAGATCGAGCAATGATGTAGTTGGAAATGCAAAACAGAATGCAAATGTACAACCATAAGGACTAGGAACTCCGTGTAGAAACAGAGGGTGGGGGCAGGATGAGAATCTAAGGCAAGGGTGGGCAGAGCACCAAGGATGCCTATAGAATAATAATGATAGGATGGTTGATATGGTAGGACAAGTGTTGAGAGGTGGACCCCTATATCAGAGTTTGGAGGATGCGAATAGGAATTCATTCACCCTAAACATCTGATACGCCTGGAACCCACTTAATTTTAAACTGTTAACTCTGGAGATGTATAATGCAAGGAAGGATCCAACCATTCATTTGATGAAATATATCCAGCATATGGGAGTGTTGGGTGCTTCAGAGGAGGTAATGGGTTGGTGCTTCCAACTATACTTAACCGATTTAGTAGCGATGTGGTTTTGACAACTAGATAATGGGTCCATCGGCATGTGGACCCAATTGTTGGGTAGATTCATGAAGGAGTTCAAATTCCATATTGAAAGATCGAAGAATGTAATGATGCTTTCAAGTATGAAGTAAAGGGCCAGAGAGACCATGTGAAGTTATCTAACTAGATTCAATGCAGCAGCTGCTGCAGTGCAAAATCCAGACCCATCAGTAATCCGATAGCAGTGGTGTCTAGAATTGCAAGTAAAATAAACTTCAAGATTGCTTTTGAAAGAGACCTGCCAATGGAGTTAGCAGATTTCTACTAGATTGCTTTTGAAAGAGACCTGCCAATGGAGTTAGCAGATTTCTACTACCAAGGATGCTGAAGTGAATGAGTCTCCCGAGGTAAACGCTGTGGATGATGAAGGACGATCCAAAATAGGATATGAGAAGGATAAAAGAAAGCGAAAAGCCAATGACGACTTTGAAGGGAAAATGTGACGAAGGAGGAAGCCAAATTTTTCCTCCTATAGTGAGTTGACATATACCCCAAAGAGGATCTACTTGGATAGTAGGGGCAAATCCCCCATTGAAAGCCAGCAAAGAGTAAACCCACGGATCAGGGGAAGAGATATGAAAGGTTTTTCCTATTCTATGAGATGGAGGCATGAGATGAATGAGTGTCAATAACTTCGTGATTTAATAGAAGAGCAGTTTCATAACAAATGGTTACAGTAATGTGTATGGAACCAAACTACAATGTTGCGGTAGAAGCAACCACCATCTTCAGCGAATACATTGGGATACGACCATGGATCTAGGTCAAGAATGATTATCTCATAATCTAGATGGATAGGAGTCAAGTTCAATTCCTTCTTTTTGCTTTTTTCTTTGAATAAGTAAAACAATATTACTATCAGGCCACTCATACTTGCATGGAACACAGATTGGTCTCTAGGCATGCTCTAAGTTGGATGTATGTGAGTAATCATTGTAAGGATGAATGTTTAGGATGTTTATTTGTTGCTTTTATTTGAATTTTATAATTGATAGTTGATTTTGAAAATCATTTGAACATGATAACTGAAATTGATTACGAAACACCAAAGAAGACGGGTGATTACCCAAAACCGATATGTAAACTAATTGGACATTTCTCCCAACCGAAGAGACAGGGCGATGAACCATAAGGAACAAGTTCCCTTGCCATAGAGTGAGTGGATGGACTCGGGCATGATAGTAAGTCCCCTCACCAGAGAGTGAGCAGATGGATTTGCTTAGGCATTAGATTCCTTTATTGGAGACACCTGAATTGAAATACAAACATGATCCCTGGATATCTATGCTTAACTTTAGATTTGAACGCCTAATGATTTGATGATGATTGCTTAATGGCTAGTGTGTGTAATTGCCTTAATTCTATCGAACTTACTCATGATGGAATGATAGGCGATACTAGATGATTTGTAAGTAACGTTCCAATTGGTGGCAATGCACCTCTTAACTAATAATGTGTGATAGAACGATATATGATTAACCTAAGATGGATAGTTCTCGGTAGAATATGGGACGATATAGATATTTATTTACGATAACCCAAATCCTGGACGAACACAAGATGAAATTGATAATGATATATGATATTATAGCTTTGATTTACAATATATGATAAAAGATATGATAATTCCGAGAGAATGTGGAATGACTTTGATTTATGACTAACGTTTATGCAAGGATTTGAGTCCTTAAACATGGTGGTTTAGAACGACCTTTGATTTTTCATGTCAACCCGAAGAAAACTGATGATTCACCATGGGTGATAAGTAGATAGCCGGAGAGTGAAAACAATGATAATTTGCTAGCCATAAAGCTTGTTCTAGAGAAAAGCACACCTTATATGCATAAGGCATACTTTGTTGAACAAATGTTACCAGAAATTTTTCCATAGTCTTAGAATAGACTCTAATAGATGAAACAAACCGCAAACCGATGAAAGTATGAGTCAAGGAACTTGAAATATGTCATGATTGAAGACATCAAATATTTGGCCAAGTTATAGAAATGCAAATTAGGTTGGTACCGACATGATTCGTGTTGGTACCGACATGACTTAGGAACTATTAAGAATAATGATATAAAGGGATTCAAGTAGTTTGATGGATTTTTGAACAAAAAAATCATGTCGGTGCCGACATGATTTTGTTAATACGACATGATTTTGGGACTTGGATTAGCGATGCATGAAGGAATAAAGCTAAGGAACGGAGGAAAAATGGACTTTAGATGCCCAAATATATGTCGATACCTACATGATTTGCTTCTCGATACTAATGCAGGGCATATTGTTCTTCATGGATTTTTGTATCTTGGAGATTTAGACGTTTTCAAACTTAGACGGCAAGACCTATGCTGGAATTTGGCTATAAATAGGAAGCTATCTTCTTGAAAAGGGACTGTTTGCACTTTGGTTTTTTCCATCTTCTTCCACCAAAACTCTTAGAAAGTTTACCAAAATGAGATCTACTAGATTGTGGTTGGATTTGGGTTGTAATCTTTGCCTTTTGGAAACAGAACATAAGATAATAAGATTAAAGTGGACATAGGCTAGAGTACTTGTTGAACCACTATAAAAATCGTATTCTTTCCTTTGTATATTTTCATAGATCTATATTGCTAGTGCATTCATCTGACATTGGGGTAGTGTGTCAATTTCTGATGCAACATTCACTTCTAAAAATATCCTACATAGCAAGTCATATAAATAACCGACAAACTTTTAGCAAAAAACCCATACCAATCAGTATTACTACATCGTTTATTTAAACTTTGCATCACATAGAAAAGATATTTTTATTGAAAAGCTTTCAAAAGAATTTTTAGTTATAGTTTTTATAAAACACGTTTATATTTTACTAAAACGATTCAAAATATATTGAAAGTACTTGTAATTCCTTTTTATTTAAATCTACTTCAATAAAATAATTCTCGCTTTTAACTCTTTGTATAAATAACTACTACACACACAAGGATATTCCCAAAAAATCATTTTTATGTCCTTAAATTCATTTTATAAGAAGAGATAAATGTTCCAAAATCGTGAAACATTTTTAAATATTCTTTTATAGCTTTTTATACTTCAAATGACTCAAAATCAAGAATTCCCTTTTATAATACACTTTTTTTGTACTTCTCATCATATGAAAAGTAAAATTAGTTTATTAAATCATTTTTAAAATCCTTCTAATTATTTTTGAAAATGAGTACTTACTTTCAGAGTTAGATAACTCTCCTAGAAATATTTAAAAAACTATTGCAATCAAAATAACTTTTAAATAAGATAATTGCTTTTATAATATATTTTATAAAGAGCAATACATTTTATTTGCCTTTAAAACATTCCTAGTTTAAATTATATTTAAATTAGTGATTTTATAGAATTAAAAATAAATAAAAACCAATTTAAAAGCTTGAAATAGAATTTGGATATGGAAATGAGTTAAGAACTCAATCTGATTTAGTATTATTTTCCAAAAATATTTTAGGAAAAGTCCAAAAATGAAAAAAATCACATTTGAAAATTTAAAAATATCAACCATCCATCAAAATCATCCATCAATATTCAAAAATGAATTCAAATAACAAATCACACAAAAATGAAAATTCTAGAATAAATTTGGTCCAAAAAGTACCATTCGTCAAATAGAGAGCCTAGAGAATTATTTTAATGCTTTGAGATGCTTTTTGGTAAACTCTGATCATATGAATAATCCATAAACATCATATATTCTGACTACAAAAATCAAATGCATTTGGACAACATCTCATTTGCATTTTGAAATATTTCAACATACATGCAATATCATACTAAACCACCGAATCGAATCTAGTACTTCAAACACATAATTCAACCAATTCAAACACCAAACGAATTGAATCCATAGCATGCAATTGTTTTTCAATAATTTGTCTCATTCACAACCAAAGATTATCGCAATCCATAACCGATGAAAGGCTTGCAAATTTAGATGCAGATGTGAGTTAAACAGCTCACCTTAATCCATGGCTTGTCCTAGACCTCATCCTATTCGCTTCAGCCACCGTAAACTGACGCATACCTCCAACATTTTCCAACAACCAGATCGTTGAATCAACAATTGCCAACTGCTACCATAGCTTTCTCGATTAACATCATCGAATAGTCCACACCCATCATCGCCAACTTCATCTTCATGGGTCCCCTAATTCGCCGCAAGGCTCATGCATGAGCGTGTGCTCCACCCAGTCGCCTTTGCTTGCGGCGTTAGTTCGATCGTCGTTGCCAGGCACGAGAGCAAAAACGAGTCGACGTTTTGTTTTCTTCTTTTTTAATTTTTTTTATGTCGAAATTAAGCCTATGATTTTAAGGTAGAAAATAGAAATTCGGTATTAGGTGTGCGAGTTCCAGGATTTGGGAAAGAAAAATTGTGAGTTATTTTATTTTAAACGGGCTTGGGCTTTGATTTTTCTTTTAAGAGTACTTTTTATGTTTCCATTCCAGTCCTTATTTATTTTTATTCTATTTTTTTCAAATAATCCTTTTTATTTATTTGTAATAAATTTCAATTGAATTAAAATTGATTTACACTTCTATTCAATTCAATTCAATTCGGTATTAGAATTGTATTTTGATAATTGCCCAATTCTATTCAATTCAATACTTATTTATTTTTATTTATTTATTCATTGTATTAACGTAAAATAAATTTATTTGTCAACTTTTAAATGGTATGAAAATTATTCGTGCTTTTAAAAATATTTTATATTGATAAAACTTTTATTCGATTTTAAATATATTATTGAAAAAAGAATTATTAATTAATTCAATTTATGAAACAAAATCTTTTATTAAATAAATTTTAACCAAGTAAAAGATTATTTTTATAATGATTATATTAAAAATAAAATTCAAACATTTTAATTTAAATTGAAATTATTTGTTATTACCGCGTAGAAAACAGGGTTGTTATAGACCCCCTTTATGAAAATTGCATCCTCGCAATCTTTTGTATAAAAGAAATCATATACAACTCGTACCATTAACTTTCTTCTTATTATACAAACTTTAATCAAGCTTAAACTTATTTCATCTTCTATGCGACTTTTTCTTTAACTTGTCTTATCGTATGCTATAATTTAAGTAAACTCATTCAACAGCTTCCTATTTTTCGCATACTATAGGTTTTTGCGAAAATTTTCTAAGATTTTTCAAAATTTTTTGACAGAGTCTATTTTGTACAGTGAGCACTCCAAAAAATCATAACACAATATAATTACAATATATATATATACATCCTAATCAATGTGGCATCCCAAAACATGGAAAAATAATATATTAACACAAATATTTTGATATGCCATAAATACATACCTTTATTTAGCATTTTAAAGTGATCTATCTATTTTTTATGTAACCAAAAGCAAGCTAACATCGCTAATTAGTCCAAATATGCTTCATGGGTACCTATTCTTAACTCAAGTTTAAATATTAATCGTATATAAAGAGATATGTTAAGCAAACATTTATTTAACATATAAACAACATAATATTTTTGTTTAGGCCAATTTTTGATAAAGATTTCAATGATTAAACACAAAATTTGATAATAGTTTTAAGGAGTGAATTGTTACCTAGAATGTCAGCTTTCCAAAAAACTTTCGAACTGTGAAAATGTGGTGTGCAACATGGGTAATAACGGTTTTTCTAAAGGTCAACAAATTTGGTGTTTATAATATAAGTACAGGCCCACCATAGAAATTTACATTTTTAGTATAGGAAACCTCAAAATTTTGCGATATACTTAACCAAAGGTGGTTCCTTATCTTATTAGATTTCTATAAAAGGCAAGATCGTCGAAATCGGACAACCATTTAAAATGGTCGAATGAATTTAACGTTGTTTTAAATGGTTTACATTTTTAGGACTGTGATACACTTACTTAGTAATTCAACATTTAATCTTAGTAAACCTTTCTATTTTACATTGCACTCGAAAGAGAGATTGTTCTTCAAAGACATAGCTTTCTAATGGATTTAAACTCCTATATAATGGATTGACAGGTTGAGATTTATAATTGAAACAAATTACAAAGTGAGCACAAAACTTTTCGACGTTTTGTCAAAAATCCTTCATTTACTCGAGGCACTTTTATTTTTCAATAGAAAAATAAAATTTTTAAACCTCAAAAATCATAATTTTTTATAATGTTTTCCATAGAACAATTATTAGAAAAAAATCATTAATATTTCATTTCGTCGACAATTTCATTATTTACATTCAAGAATAAAATAAAACAACATGATTTGCCTTGTAAGCATTTGTTTGAAAATATATATATTAGAAAATCCAAAAATATTTTATATAAAAATTTCTATGAATTCTTTTATTTTCTTTTTTTCCAAAAATCAAACTCATATCATTTTTCTCCACTCTAGTTTTATTTTTTCAAAATTAAGCATTTCACATTAAATTCAAAATGTCAAAATTTACATTTCAAATATTCAAACACTACTTGAAATATTATTCTCGATCATTCGATGACCTTTTCCATAATATAAATTTACTTTTCACAATTTTCAAATTGAAATTCTAATTCATTATTTTAAATCAATTTCATTTATAAATTAAAAAATTTAATCAATTTTTTTTCCAATTATATTACTTGACATTTGAAAAGATTACCTTTTAAATTCACTTTATCAACAATTACATAAAATATCTCTATCTTAACACATACATATTTTTTCAAAGATCACTTAACACTTCCATTTCATTTTCTTTGTCTTTTAGAACCACACATTTTTATTTTATTTTTAAATCTTCCTTTCCGAAAAACTAAGAATTGCAAAAATTTGAGTTCTCATTAACAAATTAAACTAATAAAGTTGAAAAGTAAAAAAAATTCCTATATGTTCGTCTTTGCTATAAATAAATAAATATATTTTTTTCCAATGAATTTTATTTTTTTGAAATGATTTTAAATATTTTTACATAATATTTTTTTCAGTATGCATTTTTTTAACATTCTGTCATACACACTTAACATATCTTTATTTATAAAACAGGTAGCTTTAGAAAATTTATCTTCAACTCAAAACAAATCTATTTTATATCCATAAATATTTATACTTTATTAAAGAATTTATTTTGGTTTAAACTTAAATAAACAAATATAAATACACACATACATACAGTAATCCACAAATTAGTTTATTTTGAAATACATAACATTGTAATGCATAAATTTTAGCGGTTGGTCTTTCCAATTGGTTGCGCCGCTGACTGCCTCATATAATATATCAACACTGCCTTGCCATTGGTCTTAACTTTACACTACTACCCGATGGCTACCAACATCATTCCAAAAATATTTAAATTTAGAAAAATAATACTTTCATTTTATAAAACATACCATATTACTTTAAAAAACAATATACATATCAAAGTAAAACAATTATTAACATTTCCAAATATTTTGTCACACTTCCTCGTATTAGCATTTACGAATCCCAATCGATAACGCTGATCAGACATATCGACTAGAATTCTTAAAGCATTCAACAGACAAACCAACACTAAAATAAACTATTAATATATTTTCAATTACTTTATAAAATAATATTCATTTTTATTAAATCATATGATGCTTGTATGAAAATATTTATTTTAGAAATTTATATATATAATCAATTCGTCAACCATCAACAACAATGCAATTCATCACACCACAATCAACTATTCTCAAAAACAAGAAAGTCTTCAACTAATTTTATTAATTTTCCATTTACATTCTTATTTTATATAATATATTATTTCTTTTCTAAACCAAATATGCATATCCCATCATAGTTTCTTAAAGAAAGGACTACTGGCTTCTAACTTTGGCCATGTCCAGAATCAAGTGAGTTTATAAATTTTTGAGTGATAACTTCTACTCAACTCCCTCTATACTAGCCCAAATAAAAACAACAAACTCAATACAACTATGCATACATAAAAAAACCGTCTTCAGCGGAAAGCTATTTTCCAGCTTTTGTCGCGCACTCTAATCACCGATAAATCCTATTATTCAAAGTCACTTTATCATAACGTAGAGTTATGAAGTATTCAATGTACCAGATTTGGAATATAGCCTTTTGCTACTCCTCTAATCGAGCTAATTCTTTCTTATTGAAGCCACATAGAGGTTTAATTAACATCACTAATGCCGACTCTACTAGTCTGGCATAACTTCTTACTCTACTACCTCCATCCATAACTACCATTTCAACCGAAGATAAACACAAAAGAATGGTAGGAATAAGGGTAATATATAATAGGAAAATATTGAACACGTTCCCAGAAGATTGCCTCAATAATCATCACATACTCTTATTATTCCTTTAATAAGGGTAGCTACCACAAACCTAAAGGAAAACAGGGACTCTACGTCACTTAATGGTGGAGACTTGCATCACATATATTATTCTAAACCTGCTCTTATACAACACTGCAATGCCCTACCTCTATATGCATACTACCAAAGAATATTACATAGCAATACTGCCTAGTAATACAAAGAATAAGGCATATCAGGACCGACCATCCATGAATATTTCTTTGGGTTAACACCGACATGTTATCTTTACCTTATATAACTACAAATGATGTAAACGGTATTGACACAAAGCAATAAACATGTTAGCAAATTTCAAACACAAACAATATACAATGTAACGAGGAACACAGAGTCACAGCGGAAAAATATAACACATCTCAGAACTACATTTATGAAGTAATCTACAAATGGAATTAATAGACCCATTTATATTCATACATTAGACACTTAATGAGTTTCAAAAGACTAGACATCGTCAATCACACTAACTCATAAAATTTATACAAATGTATATACATAAGGAACAAGAACAAAACTTTATAACTATCTCCAAAGCGAGCCTAGCATCTGTGTTTAGTGATTCCCCAATACCTATCATGCCTAGGTCAGACTCGATTATTAAAAAAATAGTCAATGGGTTAGACTATATCTAATTCAAAAGGGTGAGATCATAGTGGTAAAGTATATGCAAATCTCAAGCAATATAATCATAACTAAGATAATTATGCCAACATCCAATAAAGAAAAAGATACCATAATTCAAAATGATATATTTGAAACCATAAAATATACCAAAAATAAATTGAAACAAATAGCATCATCATCAGGAAAATCACCATGTCATAAAACAATATCATGCCCTTCATAGGCAAATGTAGAAATACAATGATTAAACTTCTTTATTTAAATCACAAAGGTTTCAATAAAAGTGTAAATAAAAAAGGTGCCAACTTTAAGATGGTCTGAAAGCAGGTCAACTCAAAGATGGCTTGAAAGCACATCAACTCAAAGATGGCATGAAAGCACATCAACTCAAAGTTGGCCCGAAGGCACATTAACTCGAAGACGGCATGAAAGCACATTAAGTCAAAGATGGCTTGAAATCTCATCAACTTAGAGATGGCTTGAAAGAATGTCAATCAAAAGTGTCACATACTTTCAAATTGCAATCAGTTGAGTAATGCCTGGGTGTCCCATCCCACTCGATTTTGTTTGAATATTTACTACAAGTAAGTAAAATCCACTAAAGGCGAGCCTAAAAGCATGTCGCCCTAAAAAGTGTTATATACTTCCAAATAGTAATCACTCGGGTAACGCCCATGCATCTCATACCATACGGTGTTACTATAATATTTACTACAAGGTAGTAAACAATACTTGCTGAAAAAATTGTTATGTTACTTGAATATTTACTACAAATTAGTAAGCTCCATTTACTAAAAATATTCTACATAGCAAGTCATATAAATAACCGATAAACTTTTATCAATTGTTCCATACTAATTGGTACTACGACATTGTTTATTTGAACTCCTCATCACATAAAAAATCATATTATTTATGGAAAAGAATTCAAAAGAACTTTCAATTATAGGTTTTACAATACATTTTATACTTTGCTAAAAAGATTCAAAATATATTGAAAGTACTTAAAATTCCTTTTTATTTAAATCTACTACATTAACATAATTCTCTCTCTCAAGCCTAACTACAAAAACTACTATATACATACATACATATATATATGTATGTATATAAACGAAGATATAATTTCTCAAAAAAAATCACTTTTACGTCCTTAAATTCATTTTATAGGAACAGTATTTATTTCAAAAGCATGAAACATTTTTAAACTTTCTTTTATAGATTTTGATACACAAAATGACTTAAAATGAAATATTATCTTTTAATTTCTCTTTTATAATACACTTCGTTTGTACTTCTCATCATACAAAAAGAAACTTTATTTATTAAAAAAAATTAGTAATTATTTTTAGAAGTGAGTACTTATTTTGAATGGTTGAAAACTCTTCTAAAAATACTTAAATAACATTTATAATCAAAATCACTTTGAATTAAGATAACCCTTTTATAATATATTTTATAAAAGAGCAATATTTTTTTTGCCTTTAATATATTCTCGGATTTAAAATATAATAAAAATAGTTATTTAGAGAATTGTAAATAAATAAAACCAATTTAAAAGCTTGAAATAGAATTTGAGTATGGAAATGATTTAAGAACTCAATATGATTTAATAATAGGGAAATGAGTTAAGAACTAAATATGATTTAATAATATTTTCCAAAATAACTTTAATAAAAATCCAAAAATGGACAAAATCACATTTGAAAATTTTAAAATATACAAAACCATCCATCGATATTAAAAAAAGAATTCAAAATAATAATAAAAAATAAATTTCTAAAATAAATTTTCTCCAAAAAATATCACTCATCAAATAGAGAGCATAGGGAGTTATTTTAAAAATCCGAATTGCTTTTTTGGAAAACCCCGATCACACAAATAATGCACAAATATCATATAATCTAGCTATAAAAATCAAATGCATTTGGACAGTGTCTCCCTTGCATTTTGATGGTTTTCAGCATGCATTCAATATCATACTTAACCATTGAATCGTATCCAATATTTCAAACGCACAATTCAACAATTCAAACACTAAAAAAACTGAAACCATAGTAGGAAATTATATTTCTATCATTTCATTCATTCACAACTAAAGATTATCACGATTCATAATCAATAAAAAGCATACAAATTAAATAAGATATAGATGAGAATTAAACAACTCACCTTAATTCATGGCTCGCCCTACACCTCATCTTATTCGATTCAGCTTGCATAAAAATCTGTAAAGAAATTTCCACCAAAGACCCCAACCTTGCTATACTTACATTGCCACCATAAACTGACGCACATCATTAGCATTTACTAGCAACCATGTCGATGCGTCAACTATTGCCAGTGTAGCTATGGCTTTCCCAATCAATGTCGTCGAACACTATACACTCATCATCGCCAACTGCAACTTCATGGATCACCCAATTCATTGCCAGCCTTATATATGAGCATGCTCTCAACCCTATCGCCTTCGCCTACAGCGTTAGTTTGGCTGCCATTGCCAGGGACAAGAGCAAAAACAAGTCATCGATTTGTCATCATCTTTTTCCTTTTTTTTTAAATTTTACTGTGTTGAATTTGAGTTGGGGGTTTTAGGTTAGAAAATAGAAAATGGGAATTAGTGGTACGAGTTTCAGGATTTAGGAATGAAAATTGGTGAGTTATTTTATTTTTATTTTAAATGGGCTTAGGCTTTGATTTTTCTTTTAAGAGTAGTTTCTATTCTTCTATTCTAGTCCTTTAAGGATGAAATAATTCAATTTTCCCTTGTTTCTTTTATTCTATCTTTAGTTTTTAAACAATCCTTTTTATTTATGTGTAAATAAATTTCAATTTAATTTAAATAGATTTACACTTCATTCTACAAATTTTATTTCGATAATTGAGCAATTTTATTCAATTTATTTGTTTATTTTTATTTAATTATTTATTGTATTAACGTAAAATATTTTCTAATATTACAATGGTTTAAAAACCAATCACACGTTTAAAAATGTTTTACATTGATTAAACCTTTTATTTGGGTTTAAATATATCGTTCGAAAAGTAATTTATTAATTAATTCAATTTATTAAAAAAATCTTTTATTAAATAGATTTTAACCAAGTAAAAGGTTATTTTTAAAATAATAATATCAAAAAACAAATTCAATTATTTTTATTTAAATTTAATTTATTATTATTATGACGTAGAAAGCAGGAATGTTACACAAAATTTGTAGAATTATAAAAAGCCAACTCCTAAGTAATGAACTGAAAGAGAGATGATGTCCAGGAAGTATTGCTGCTTCTATGAAACACATATGCAAAATGGGAATGAGCTTCGACACTTTTTAAATGTGATCGAAGTTCTGATCAGGAAGAAGAAGCTTCAGAAGTATGTGAAAGAACCATAAGATGGCGAATAGGAGAACAATCGATCCTAGGGCCAAATGGCTCAATGTCGGGCAGGCTAGGCCAAGGGAGGATGTACATAGGCCGCTTGAATGAAGTCTTGTGATTAACACCATAACTGATGGACCTCATCCAGCTAAGTAAAGTTGGAATGAGGTGGAACGATACGACATTTCGCTTAAACATGTTGTATCAAAGAGCTACTTTATTGTAGAAGATGGAGCTTTGACAAAGTAGCTAAGATCGATGACTGATGTCATATTGTTTAGGAATCGTGATGCAGATGGGGTAGAAGCAGTAACACTTAACCCCTTGGTGATTATGGCCATGATTGGGATGATGATTGGGATGATGATTGTGAAGCAAGTTCTCATTGATTATGAGAGCTCAGTCAACATTTTATTTAAAACAACTTATGACCAGATAGGGATGGATGGGAAGAATCTGAAGCCAAGTAGATCCCATATTCATGGATTTACCAAAGAGGTCGTGGAACCTGTATAATATGTTGATTTACTGGTGGAACTTGGTTAAGGTGACTGCAAGTGAGTGCGGGTGTAGACCTTCGTTCTGGTAGATACGTACAAGCTTAAAACGCATTCTTGGGATGACTGACCCTTGCCAGCTTCAGAATGGCCCTAGCACCATGGTGCTTGATGATGAATTTCCTAATGGATAATGGTGCATGTTCCATTCAATTTGATCATAGTATGACTATATCGTGATGCTGAGACAGGCGAAGCGATGTGAAAAAGGAAAAGAGTGCAGAAAAGGCTTTGTACACCACATTGATTGATGCATATCAACCACTGCCTAGGCTCTGGCTCGAACGACATAGTATACTACAATTCTATTGATCTAAGGAAAGAAGGAGAGTTGCAAGGCGACCCTAGCTGAATCGATAGTTAAGATCTCGAACAATCAAGATAACCCCACTCGGGTCTTAAAGATCAGATCTCAACTCAGCATGAAGACAAAGAAGGAGTTGACGTGGTTCCTCCAAGCAAACCTCGATGTGTTTGCCTAGAACATTTTGATATGTGTGGAATATCACTGAAGATAGCTTGTCGTACATTGAATGTGAACCCCATATGCCCTCATGTAAAGTAGAAATGGTGCAGTTTGGGTTTGGAGTGACCAACTGCATTGAAAGAGGAAATATGTAAGCTAAAGGCTAATGTCTTTATCCATGCTCTATATATCCTAAATGGGTATGAAATTTAGTGTTTGTCAAGATGCCTAATGGAAAATAGTGGACATGCATCAACTATTCAGACTTGAATAATCCATGCCCAAAGGATAGCTTCTCATTATAGAAGATTAATAAACTAGTAGACTCAACCGCTAGACATGAGTTGTTGTCCTTTATGGATGCTTACTCCAGTTATAATCAAATACTAATGCACGTTCTAGATCAAGAGCACACCAATTTCATCATCGATCTGGGGTTCTATTATTACTATGTCATGCCATTCATTTGATTGCAGGAATTACCTACTAGAGATTGGTAAATTCGATGTTTAGAGATCAGATTAGGCATACGGTGGAGGTTTAAATGGGCAAAATGCTAGTAAAATCATAGTGATAGTTGAACCACATGAGAGACCTTTCAAAAATGTTTAATGTACTTTAAAGATACAATATGGAACTTAATCCATTGAAATGTTTCCTTCAGAGTTGCGTCAGGCAAGTTTTCGGGTTTCATATTAGAGGTTAGGGGCGTAGAAGCTAATTCAGGGCAGATAAAGGCACTGAGTGGTGTTAAAGCCCGAAAATAAGGAGGGAAATGTAGAGCTTGAACGCAAAGGTCGTTGCGCTGAGCCAATTTATCTTAAAAGCAATAAATAAATGTGTGTCATTCTTTGATGACCTTAGAATGGAGAAAGGGAAGTTTATCTAGACGAAGGAATGTCAGAAAGCTTTCCAGGCCTTACTCGATCACATGGAAAGACCACTAGTCTTATCAAAGCCTTTAGAAGGAGAGGACTTATTTGTTTATTTGGAAGTACCTGTTCATGCACTGGGCGCTGCCTTAGCACGGGAAGAATCAAGATCCAAAGGCCTGTGTATTACATCAGCAAGAGGTTTACTGGAGTAAAGAAGAATTATCCAAAGTTAGAGAAGCTATCCTACTGTAGTTAATCGCCTTGAGGAAGTTACAATCTTATTTCAAGTTCAACCGATAAAAGTGTTGATTGATCAACCTTTAAGAGAAGCGTTGCACCGACCCAAGACTTCGAGAAGGCTACTGAAGTGGGAGATCGAGTTGAGCAAATATAATTTAGCCTACCATCCGAGGAGAGCAATATAAGGACAAGTATCGGCTAAATTTAGTTGCCGAATTTACTACCTAGGATTGTAACGACACTTTCTTCTCCCAAAATGTCGAAAATAATACAACCATGGTATCCGTGGGCCGAGCATCCAAGTGTTGAAAATACATATTTCTAGGGTAAAATAAAAGGAAAAAGAAATAAAACAAGGAAGAAGAGAACACCACATCAGAATTTTACAACGGAACGATAACATAAAATATATAAAGACAACACAAACCATTGCTCTAAGATACATAGTATTTTGGAGATACATTCATAAGTACTATCTTCAGCCTGGATAGTTATAATAGTATGCCCTCCCAAATGTTTTATATACACGATAGTAATGTAGTGGAATAAGAATACTATGGCAGGTAAACGCATCCAACTTGTCTCCTCGAGATCCAATGAACTTCAACGAAAACCTGCCTTTTCCAGGCTACTCGAAAGAGCACTCTTGGAAATAAGGGAAATATAAAACCGCGAGTCAGGCATAAGTCAGGTGTGAGAAACTCAAGAAATATGTGTCCAATATATAATAATAAATTTTTAAACTATACGGATCACCGTACAGTTTTCCCTTTAAAAGAAACCAAACCATTTGGTAAGTATATAAGGTGATATAGTAGATAATGTCTAGGGTGTAGAATATAAATCAAAAAGTAGCTGTGTCGTGTGTACACCACAACAATAATAGGTATACAATCAATATTGCTAAGGCACATTCCTATATGTGCAAGGATTTTTATGGAGACGCCCTCAGTAAACGGAAGCGGATCTCCCACACAAGGATCCAAGATATCCTACCGAGCGTCATAGATCTCTAGATAAAATATACCATAAGGTAAATATAGCTGGGGAACACCTAAAGATGTGATACTTGATATCATCAACTCCTGCACGCAACATTGATAAGCATCTATGGATATGGAGTTAATACCCTTTTGGGTTTGCTAAAACCTTCACGACTAAGCACCCTACTCTAGCTTTATTCATTTACCAATGGTGAACTCACATCCAGCATCTCTCTCAAGAGCCTTCATCACTTGAATAGAACATGAATCACCAAATGGATTCCAACAACTCGAATATATCACGAATCTCTGCGTGGATCCGAGCATCTCGAAAAGATCTCGAATCTCCCTATAGATTCCATCATAAGTCCTCCAATGAATTCTAACAATGTCCTATCTCTTGGGATCACCATCAAGATAGACAGTCCAACACGATAACATCATTCGAAATGTTAATGCTGACATCTCCGTAAGACTTAACCTTAAGATAGACAATGCAACTCTATAACAAATTTATTTACAACCCCTTCTAGAATATAGATCACATATATGGTTTTAAAGTGGTTATGATTTTGAGTCATCTCATAGAAGAAGTTCACACCTTTGCTTCATAGATGCTCCAAAACGAACTGGTAGACTTTTCGGTTAACTTAGCCCCAGTTCTTTCATAAATAAAAAGATAGTACATAAGGGTGGATATCATCTCCTATTCAGATAGATTTCCTTATCATTTATCCTAAAAGAGAAAGATGAGTTTATAAATACAATATAGCATCACTGAAGATAAGCATACTGTACAGCCCTCGTGTTTCATCCAGTTATTTCTTAAGTTATTATGGTCAATTTTGATAGTTGACTGATCAACTATCTAGTTCTACAAATATCGCTTATGGAAATCAAGTTTCGCGTATTTAACACATTTTGGACCATTTCATCTCACTCTATCCCGTTCAAGAGTGAAGACGATAGGTTAGAGCACTATTACTTCTAAACCTTACTCGAACATTATTCTTAAATCTCATAGATAGAACAAGCTACTTCATTGGCTTGTTAAGTATAGTTAATTACTTTCCATAAACGATAAACACACAAAGCACAATTAAGTCTCACAAAACACAATTAAGTCTCACAAAGCACAATTAAGTCACATAAAGCACGATTAAGTCACACAAATCATAATTAAGCTAATTAAGTAAATCATAATCCATTTTTATTTATTTAATCATTTTATTAGTTAAAACCTCTTTGTAAATGCTTGCATGCATATATTTAAAATACCTTTACAGAAGATATATATATATATATATATGTGTACTACTTTTCGACTATTCATTTCTACACTTTGCTATTCATTTATACTCTTTGCAATACTTGAAATGTATCTATATTCTTATTCCAAATGGTATAGGAATATTCACAAATCTTAAACAAGATTTCGTATTTGCACAAGTATACTTTATTCGGTTAAAAATGAATGCCAATAAAACACTGTTGCTACAAACCCAAAACCATTTTAAATATAATTATCTTTAAAACATTATTTTTAAAGATCTAATTATATTACTAAGTATAACCAAAAAGGGTTAAAGACAAATGTTACTACACATTTTTATAACAACCAAAAACCATTTCATACTTGTCATTATCTTTAAAATATTCTATTTAAAGGTCTAAACATTTTAAAAAGTATATTTAATGGAGTTAAAAACAAATGTTATCTAGACATTGTTACTATAAACCCAAAACCATTTAATATTTATCATTTATCCTTAAAACATTCATTTAAAAGATCTAAGTATATCAACACTTATTAAGCAAGGTAATATACTTTTAATTAACTTTACAAAACCATTTATTTTAACATAAGTGTTATAATCAAAACTGTCTTTGCTTCTTTTGTAACAGTCTTACTTTTCCAAAACTTGGTTGTTTTCCTAAAAACCTTTAAGAATGATATATATGCATACTTTTATAAAGGTAAGATATTTATTAAAATTTTAAAACCAATTTAAAATATGTTATATAACAAAAGCTTTTTAACACCTTAACAAAATATTTAAATAATTTTCTAAAAACTATATATACTTAAAAATACTCACAATTTGATTTAAAACATTTTTTTAAAATATTACTTAAAATTACTTATTTTAGAAATTATTCAAAACTTCAAAAACACATGTTTTCCTTCTAAAAAATTAACCCTCTTACTTTAATAATTTATAACTAAATATTAAAAATTTATAAAAAATTCTGAAGCACGTTTAAAATACATTAATATAAGTTTGATATCTCTAAAAAGACTGGAGTGAAATAATTAAATTTAAGTCATTTCAAAGTAATTTGCACTCTCAAACATAAAGAAAACATTTACCGAATGCTGTAAAAAGTCCCTACGGGAATTTAAAAACGGTTCAAAAAAATTAAAGTTAACAAAATAGAAAATGCAGCAGTTTAAAAATATTTCAAAACACTTTGGGTTAATAAAACAGAAATTGCGGCAATTACAAAGTGCTACATAAAGGCTCTAAAACGCCTTTAAAACATTTTAAAGCCAAATGTCATCATAAACAGTTTAGAAGTCAAAAACAGTGGTGCAGTAGTTACAAAATGTTGTAAAAAGTAGTACAGAGGAAAGACAATGTTTCTTAAATGCATGGATTTAGGCTATTAAAGAGTGCAACATAGGCCAGTTTTGATTTCTTAAATGTTTTGTTATTTTTCGATATGCAAACTATTTTTTAACACTCAATCTTTTTATGGTAATAATTACATACATAATACATCTCAACCATTGCAAGAAACCGCCAAGGATGTCTATACAAATAATCATATAAAATGCCGAACACAAGGCATTTTCAAAATGCGTTTATAACTACTATTGTTGTAAAACCACTACCAAATCTAGTCTGATTCAAATCTAAATCCAACCAAACCCTATGTGCTTTGTTTCACGGCCATGCAACAAGTCATGCAAAGTCATACAAGTCCAAACACATCATTTACATATGCCATTTTCTTTTCATAAAAAGAATCAAAATAAAACATCACAATATAAAGTCAAGCAACATAATTTTATTTCAACAACAATATAAGCACTTCATATTCATTTTTAGTGGTGAGTTAACTCACCCGAAACCAAGAAACGAAGTATAAGCCTCCAACTTCATATCACAATCATGCAAGCACCCAAACACTTCCTACCATCACCTTTTTCTCTCGGCTAAGCTTCTCCCCCTCTACATTTTCATGGCCTTGACATGTTCAAGGGGTTGTTCCCTAAGACTTTGACCTTTGCATTTATAGATGATGATATTATGATGTCCTAAGGCTTATATTAGAGTTTGGTGAAGTTTTGAGTTGATTTGAAATAATTTCTTTCTTAGGAAATTATGAAGAAAGAAGATGTGAAGAGTGTTTTGATTTTCTTTTCTAAAAATGAAAAAATGATCTTATGAACCACAAGGACACTTATATAGGCATCAAGGGTAAGCTCACCACCTCCTCCACACCTCCTTTACATGGCCAAGAAGGACCAACCCTATATGATAGCCTATGTGCAACTATACACCTCTAAAGTAAAAGTAAAATATCTCTTTAGGCAATTACCATAACTCCTCTCTCCAAAATATCTTCTATGACCTCGTACATGTCATCACCATGTTTTATTTTCCATAAATGGAAACATATTTTGATTTCTTATTAATTAATTCCTAAGCTTTTTAGCGTATGTAAAATAAGTCTGAATAACTTTTACCAAGAAAAAGCTGTTTATTGGTAAAACGATTTTCAACCACATTATTGATATTTCTTCAAAGTAATTATTTTTGTAAACACTTTTCAAAAAAAACCTTACCATCATTAGTTTTTATTTAAAAGGGGATTAACATGTCTATTAAATCAATTTAATCCAAGATTCAAATATAATTCAGACATTTAAATACGAAGTGTTCGAAATTCCAGGTTGCTACATTCTTTGCCACTTAAAACATTTTGTCCTCGGAATTCCATCATGATTGGAATGCAAAAGGAACAAGCATGCATCAATACTTTATTGTATTCAAAATCACTACCAATCAAAGCGCACAGTTTGCTCGGGTATAAAACCCCTTTCATCGCACAAGGATAATAAATAATCTACTAAGCGTACCTTACACTCAATGGCCTTAGGTTATTACTTAGACTATTATTCTTGCTACCTTAGAACAAATCGAAGAGTCATTCCCTAAACTCTTCATAAGCCAACAAAAAATATATGCATATACTTAAGTCCATACGATGTATGCGGATCTTCTGTATGTAATATCAATTCTGGTTAGTTGCTCGATCATATAGATTTCACTTCCAAACTAGTATATATCATTTTACCTCTCTAGTATGTACTCCGATCAGGTCTCTCGCTTAGAAACTTCTATCTTACTTACATAGTCATATACTATGATAGAAACTTTGGGATCATATCACTATCTCTGAAGAGTAAATACAAAATATCGAATTCATTTTACTTATCATGAATGTTCAAAAAAATTTAAACATGTTCTAACTTACTACCTTCTTAATTCAAGTATTAGATAATCTCATCTCTATATTTTCAAAAATACTTAGCTTTAAGTTCTAAAAATGGTTCTGAATTTTTAGGCAGTCCAAACTTGCCGAAAAAGTCCATTTCATTCTAACCAATGAAAACTATCTAACAACCATATCATAACATAATAAAATTAAAATACCATATTGTCCTTTTACATAGGATACACGTGTTAAAAAATTAGATTATCAAAGTTCCACTTATTTATTAAACACGATTTACTATAGAGGGAAAACAAGAAAAGGACCCTTAATCATTTGCATTATGCCACTACCACTTGGATACCCAACATAGCACACATTCAAATCTTATCCATATAGAAACTTATTTCAAAATCTTTATTAAACCACTCTATATTTTATCTCAAACTTATTTAAGGAAAACTTTTGAACTATACTCCGATTTTTTTTCAAATCAGTTGAAATAATAATATGTACATATAGTTTTTGTATATCAACTCATACTTTTGGGATTAAATTAAATCTGTTTTACCAAAACTACTATGTAGCATCCCCCATTTTGAAACTCAAAAATGAACGCTTATGCTGCTGCAGCCATCACCAGAATTATTATCAAATGACAGAAATGAGTTTAGTACACTCAATCATACTTTTAGGACTTAATGAAAAATCATTCTCAAAGCGGTATCAAATATTTCGTATAATAGTACTAAGTATCATGACCTTAATTTCGTAAATAAATTTCTCAAATATTTACTTTTAAATAATATTATTAATATTTTCTTTAAAAATTTGAAACATATTTTCAACTACAACAGGATTTAATTTTTAATAATATCAGTTTAAATCCTTTTTGTTTGTAAATCATGCTTTATAAACCATACTTAAATAAAATCACATTTTTATATGAAATCCTTTCACAAACGTTTATTTACAAAACACCTTACCTTTCATTTTGATTATAATACATCTTTTACTAAATTTAACTTTTAACCCAACATTGCCACCGAACACCTTATAGTCAAACTGTGAAACTCAATCCATAATATATTCGTTTCAAGCATCCACAATTAATTCCTATCCAACCCATGTAGTAAAAAGGTAAAAATGCTCATAGACTGGTCGAGCATAAAACAACAATCTATAAAAATTATTAATGATCACAAACCAGTCGACCATGACTAAGCTAATCAATGAGGGATAATAGATAAACATCATTAATCCGTACATAAATTAGACTAAACTATTAATTTACTTATGTATTAGTAACATATAGCAAATACACATATGCTTTCACATATATAATACTCTCAACTCATTCTAGAGTGTCTCTTACCCTATCTTTAATGAGCCATATCCACCTAAAGCCATGGTTCTCGCTTAACCTTCAGCTCTAATACCAGTTGTAACGACCCACCTTTCATCCCTAAATGTCGACACTAATATAACCACGGTATTCATGTGTCGAGCATCCAAGTGCTA
The DNA here is from genome assembly GCA_030765085.1 of Allium cepa. Lineage (NCBI taxonomy): Eukaryota > Viridiplantae > Streptophyta > Magnoliopsida > Asparagales > Amaryllidaceae > Allium > Allium cepa. Next base: position 382,977,728 of record CM060932.1, read on the forward strand.
GAAAGATATATTGTTAGGATAAAATAAAAATAAAACAAAATAGAACAAGGAAGAAGAGAAACGCGACATCAGAATCTCATGATAGAATGATAGCATAAAATATCAAAGACAGTACCAACTATCACTCTAAGATACATAACATTTCATGATTATATTTATAAGTACTATCATCAGATATAGTTATAACAACCTATCCTCAAAAATGGTGATGTATATATATATAATAGTAATACAGTAGAAATAAGAATACAGTAAATGAAAGCATCTGGCTCATCCCCTCGAGCTCCAATGAATTTCAACAGAAACCTGCCTTTTTCAGACTACTCGAAAGAGAACCCATACAAATAAGGGAAATATAAAATCACAAGTCAGACATAAGTCTAGTGTGAGACACTCAAGAAATACATGTCCAACATATAATAGTAACCTTTGAAACAATACCGATCGAGGTACAGTTTTCCCTTTAAAAGAAACCAAACTATATAATGAGCATATAAGGTAATATAATAGAAAATGTCTAGGGTATAGAATATTATTCAAAAACAAGTTGTGCTGCATGTACACCATAACAACAATATGTATACAATCAATACTGCTAAGGCACGTTCGGATATGTATAAGGATTTCCATAGAAACGCCCTCAGTAAACCAAGGCGGATCCCCTGCACAAAGAACATAGATATCCTTCTGAGCATCATATATGTCTAGATAAATATACCTTAAGGTAAACATAGCTAGTCTAAGCTCGAAAACGTGATACTTGATATCATCAACTCTTACGCGCAACATCGATAAGCATCTCCAGATATGGAGTTAATGTACCATATAGAGTTTGCTAAACCCTTCATGGATATACCCCATACTTTGGTTTAAGTCATTTACTGATGGTGAAGTCACATTCGGCATCTCTCGCATGAGTCTTCATCACTCGAACAAAACACAAAACCTCAAATGGATTGTAGCTTTTCGAACATATCTTAAATTTCTACATGTATTCAAGCATCTTGAACAAATCTCGAATCTTCACATAGATTCCTGCATAAGTCCTCCGACAAATACTAACCCTATCCTCTCTCTTGGGATCACCCTCAAGATAAATAGTCAAACACGATAATGTCATTTGAAATGTTAACGCTGAGCTCTTCCTTGGACTTAACCTTAGGATAGATGGATCAACTCTATGACATTTCACTTCACAACACCTTCCAGTTTCATATATCACGTATATGGTTTTAAAGTGATTACAGTTTCGAGTTATCTCATATAAGTACACTCCTCTAATTATCGATGCTACAAAATCAACCGATAGATTTTCGGTTTACTTAACCCCGGTTCATTCATAAATAAATAGACAATACATAAAGGTGAATATCATCTCCTAATTAGATGGAATTCCTTATCATTTATCCTAGAAGTGCAAGATGAGTTTATACATATAATATAGCATCAACGAAGATAACATTACCATATAAAACTCGTGTTTCCTTTAGATATTCCTTAAGTTATTTTGGTCAATTTCGATAACTGAATAGTCAACCATCTAGTTCTACAAACTATCACTTATGGAAATCAATTTTTGTATAATTAAAACATTTCAAACCTTTTCGTCTCACTCTATCCCTCGTTCAAGGGTGACGCCGGTAGGTTAGAGCACTATTGCTTCTAAATCGAACTCAAACATCATTTTTAATTCTGACATATAGAACAAGCCTACTTTATTGGCTTTTAGTACTAAATACAGTTAATAACTTTTCGTAAATGGGTAAACACATAAAGCATGATTAAGTCTCATAAAGCAGTATTAAGTTACACAAAGCACTATTAAATCATACGAAGCACGATTAAATGACATAAAACACGATTAAGCTAATTTGAAAAATCCTAATCCTTATTTGTTTAACTAATCCTTTTATTAATTAAAACCTCTTTGTAAATACTTGCATGTATATATATTAAAAATACCTTTGCAAAAGATATATACATATGTACAACGTACTTTTCGATTATTCATTTCTACTCTTTTCAGTACTTAGAAATGTATCCACATTTTTATTCCAAATGATATAAGTACAAATCTTAAAAAAGATTTCACATTTCACAAGTATACTTTAACGAGTTAAAAACGAATGTAAGTAAAACACTATTACTACAAACCCAAAAACAATTTCAGTTATAATTATCTTTAAAACATTCTTTTTAAAGGTCTATTTATATTACTAAGTATAACCAAAAATAGTTAAAGACAAATGTTATTAACACATTGTCACAACAACCCAAAACCATTTCATTCTTGACATTATCATTAAAACATTCTTTTGAAAGATCTAATCATTTTTAAAAGTATATTTAAATGGGTTAAAGACAAGTGTTATTTAAACATCGTTACTATAAACCTAAAACCATTTCACACTTGTCGTTTATCTTTAAAACATTCTTTTTAGAGATATAAGTATATAAACACTTTTTAAACAAGGTAATATACTTTTAATTAGTTTTACAAAAACATTTATTTTAGAATAAGTATCATAATCCAAACTGCCTTTTCTTCTTTTGTTTACTCACCTTTCCAAAACTTAGATGTTTGCAATAAACCTTTAAGAATGAAATATAAGTATAATATTTTATTTATAAAGCTAAGATATCTAATAAAATTCTAAAATCAATTTAAAAGATATTATATTACTAAAGCTTTTTTACTTATTTAACTAATTTTCTAAAACCTACATATACTTAAAATACTTTAAGATTCTCATAATTTGATTTATAACATTTCTTTAAAATATTACTTAAAATTACTTATTTTAGAAATTATTTAAAACTTGAAAAACACATGTCTTCCTTTAAAAAAATAAGCCTCTTACTTAATTAATTATTAAAAATTCCAAACACTTTTAAAATACTATAATATAAGGTAGAAAACATTTCAAAAAATTTGAAGTGAAGTACTTAAATTTAAAATAACTTCAAAGTAATTTACACTCTCAAATAGAAAAAATAACGTTCACCAAATGATATAATAAGTCCCTGAGCAGTTTAAAACATTTCAAAGCAATTAGAGGTGACAAAACAGAAACTGAAGTAGTTTAAAAACATTTCAAAACACTTTATGTTAACAAAACAGAAATTGCAGTTATTATAAATTGTTATACTCTAAAACACCTTAAACGTATCAAAGCCCAATTCCATCTTAAATAGTTTTAAGGTTGAAAATAGTGGTTGCCACAGTTAATGAATGCTGTAAAAAGGGATACAAATGAAAGACATCGTTTATTTAAATGCTACGATGGAAAGCAATTAAAGAGTGCGACCTGGGCCATTTTTGATTCTTTAAATGTTTTGCCATTTTTCGATATGCAAACTAATTTTTTCACACCCAATCATTTTATAGTAACTAATACATGCATAATACATCTCAACCATGGTGAGAAACGTCTAAGGTTCTCTCAAAAAATAATCATATAAACCGTTGAACAAAAGGCTTTTTTTACAAAGTGTGTTTGTAGCGACCATCGTTATAAAACAACTACCAAATCTAGCCTGATTCAAATCTAAGTCCAACAAAAACCTATGTGCTTTGTTTCAAGGCTATGCAATAGGTCATGCAAAGTCATACAAGTCCAAACGCATCATTTACATAAGCCATTTGCTTCTCAAAGAAACAATCAAAATCAAACATCATAATATAAAGTCAACCAACATATTTTCCTTTCAACAATAAATATTAGCACTTCATATTAATGTAAGTGGTTAGTTAACTCTCAAAAATCCAAGAAAACAACCAAGTATAAGCCTCCAAGTTCCTATCATAACCTTGCAAGCACCCAAACGCTTCTTACCATCACCCTTTGCTCTCGGCCAAGCTTCTCCCTTTCTACATTTGCTTACGGCTTTGACAGGTTCAAGGGTTTGTGCCCCAAATCATTGAGCTTTGTGTTTCTAGATAGTGTTGTTATGATGTCCTAATGCTTACACTAGTATTTGGTGAAGTTTTGAGTTGATTTGAATAGTTTTGTTCTTAGGAAATTATGATGAGAATAGGTGCGAAGAGTGTTTTGATTTTCTTTTTTAAAATTCAAAAATGATCTTATGAACCATAAAGCAACTTATATAGGCATCAAGGGTAAGCTTACATCCTCCTCCTCACTTCCTTTGCATGGCCAAGAAGTCTCACCCCCATGTGAAAGCCCATGTGCAACTTTATACCTCTAAAGTAAATGTAAAATATCTCCTTAGCCAATTACAATACTACCCCTCTCTCCAAAATATCTTTTATGACATCACGGATGAAATTATCCATATTTTCTTCTCCATAAGTGGAAAATATTTGTATTCCTTATTAATGATTTCCTAAGATTTTTAGTGCATGTAAAAAAATTTGAATATCTTTTATCGAGAAAAAAGCCGTTTATCGATAAAACGATGTTGGATCACATTAATAATATTTCTTCAAAGTAATTATTTTTGTAAAAAAATTCAAAAGAAAGTTTACCATCATTAGTTACTATATAAAAGGGATTAACAGGGCTATTAGATCAATTTAATACCATTAATCAAAAATTCAAATATTTAAATAATTCAGATATTTAAATACGAAGTGTTCGAAATTCTGGGTCATTACAAGGATGAATAGGCAAAGGAAGATATGGAACGACTTGCTAAGTAAAAATTGCATACTGACAAAGTGTTCAATGAACATAGCTCTGTGGTGGGAGTGATTATGGTAACCCTAGAGGAACAGACGATCTGTTATGCCATGAAGCTTGAGTTTTCCACAACAAATAATGAAGTTGAGTACGAAGCATTGATTATAGGGCTCAATATAGCATGAGAATTGAGGGTTAAAACATTGCATATATACAGCGATTCTCAATTGGTGATTAATCAAGTGAAGAAGGAATTTCAAGCTATGGGCACAAGACTAGCCCCTTACTTAACGAAGGTTCTAAAACTGCTAAATGATATCAAATATTACATAATAACGCACATTCCAAAAGAGGAGAACACAAAGGCTGGTTTGTTGGCCAGGTTGGCAATCTCCAAGGATGCACAATATATGGGATTGGTTCCAATGGAGGTATTGTCAACTTCGAGCATCAATCGGATGGATGTCGATTAGAACTTGGAGATTGAAGTGGAAAAGTAACCATGGATGACTTCAATCGAGGAGTATTTGCTAAAGGAAACTCTTCTGATCAAAAGAAATGAGTGAAGGAAACTCTTATGCAATGTACCATGATTTATTATTCAAGGAGTGCTATACAGGAGAGTATTCTCTACCCCCTACTATGATGCATTTCCAATGAGGAAACTAAAAATATCCTTACGGATGAATATGAAGGAGCTTGTGGTTATCACTCTAGGTGAACGAATATGGCGAGGAAAATTCTTCAGTATGGATACTTTGGCCAACAATCGACCAAGATGTTGTTCGTTGCACTAGGAAATGTGTTAGGCACTAAAGGTTTGCGAAATTTCCTAGATCCCCATCAATAGAGTTACACAAATGATCAGCCATGATTAATTGTAATTTGGGGAATTGATTATTTTGGTGTGCTATCGATGTTGAAATGCAGGGCAAATATGTCATTGCTGTTAAGTATTACATGAAATGGGCTGAAGTGGACCACTAGCCACCATCACCACGAAGAAGGTTATTATGAACTTCATAGTGAAAAACATCATCTGTTGATTTGGAATTCCACAAACAATCACCTTCGATAACGGGACCTAATTCAATGGTGCTAAATTCAAAGAGCTTTGTAATAAGTACTAGATTAAAAAGAAATTAGCAGCTGTAGCACATCCATAAGTGAATGGATACGTGGAGATAATGAACAAGATCATTAATTCCATCCTAAAGAAACAACTGACAAAGGCCGAAGGTAAATGGATCGATGAATTATCCTTAACATTATGTGATTACCGAACGACTCACAAGTCCATGACCGCCTATACTTTATTCGCTTTGGCCTACAGATTAGGGGGCATGATTCCGGTTGAATTGGAAGTACCCTCTCATTAGAAGATTCACTATAATCCCAAGACAAACGTGGAATTCCTTCTCAAGTCCCTTGATACGATCAATGAGAAGCGTGAAAAGTCCGATTTAAGGGTTACTGCTCACCAAAAATGAGTAACATGACAATTCAATGGTCGGGAATTGGACCTTTGAGATTGGTGATCTTATTCTTAAACAAATCTTCCATGGTCTAATGGAACTGGGCCTGAATTTGGAAGGTCCATACGTAATTGAACACAAGCTTAGAGATGGAACGTTCAACTCTCGATGGAGTATCACTTCCAAGATTATGTAATAGCGAATACCTATGATGTTATTTCGGTTAAATGTATCTTTGTAAATATTTGACTAGGCTATGATGTAATAGGATAAAACTTACCATTATTATGTAGATAAAAGAAATTGGCATTGGGATTGATGGAACTATATCTCAATAGCCTAACTTTACGTTGTATGAACAACAATGAAATTGAATATTCCATGTTTTAAAAGTGTTGATATCCCAGTGCGTTGAGTTAAGTACCGATGGACTCCGTCAATCCATGATCAGACTAGTTTAATCATTTTGGGTATCCAAAGATAGGTATCAATGAACTTCTTCAACCCGAGATCGGATCACGGAATATAACTACACTGGGATCAATCATGATGATTAACCCTATACTTCTAACCTTGGACTTTTCCTAGAGAGAGGCAAGGTGTGATGGCTATGCCTAGAGACAAGCATCTTAAACATTAGGCCCTGAAGATAAGACCATGCAGAAGGATGAATCTCCGTTTCAAAGTATGCTCATTACCCAAAGATAGGTGAGATCGAGTGCAGACATCCAGAGCTCTACTTCTGATGAATACTTATGATCAATTCCCAAAGGTAGGAAAGATAGGCAAGATCGGGTATGGATGTTTAGAAATAGAGGTCCAAAATACCACTTTATGGAGATAGGAAGCGATGTGAAAGATCCAATTTTGTCTTTAGTAAAATGGAACTTGATTAAAGATATGCCAAGTTGATTGGCCATGCAGCCATCATTCTATTTACCAATAGAGAAATGTTTTGGTAGCAGTGAATAGAATGAAGTAATGAATTAAGCTGAGCGATGCAATGATTTATTTACACATACATAATTGTGGTGAATAATAACGTTGCTTTGATCCAGATATAATCACAATAATCATAATCAACTAAGTATATAGGTGAGAACAAGATAAAAGTCTAAAAGAAAAGATTATTTTGTTAACAACTGAAACTTGAAAAGGTAAAAAAAATAAAGATCGTAGACATTAATTAGTGTCATTTGCACCTTCTTGAACATTGGAGAAGTTAATAGTATACCTTCAGGAAAAGCGGAGGTCATTTGCAAAGGAGTTCCTCCTCCATGATGGGGGATAAGATGGGAAAGTTTGGCATAGACTTCAACTATATATAGATGGACCCTTTGGGATAGTATTGTACGTTGGTTGATAATGACAAAGTAGTTGATATTCCTAGAGTTACCGTGGTAGTTGGAATTGTAATGGTATCAAGATAGGAATAGTATATTCAGTAGTGAGAGGCTCTTACGTGTAAGAAGATATTGCATTAGAAGAAGCCACCATTACAATTTGCATATCTGTTGGAAGTCCTTTAGAAGTGGGAGTTGGACTATCACCCAAATCTTTAGAGCTAGATTCAGAAAGGAACCCTAGTAGGCATATCAGTAAAAGAGGTAACCTGAGTTTCCAACTTAGTTTGGCCCATAATGAGTGCATCCAAAGCTTCATCATCTAACAAGTCATGTTTTAGCTTCTCTTTATCAACCTCGGCACCTTTCAAGAATTATCTTTCTTGCTTGGTTATTTCCTCCCAGGCCATAACTAACGCCTAGAGTACCCCTTACCAAGCCACTAAAAATCCTCAGACTTGATGACATTTGCATAGAAACAAAGTATGATAGGCTCTTTTTGAGACTTGATTCGCTCATTGATAGTCTTCATTTGGAGTTTTGCTTCCTTTTGTGCTTGTTGAGCATCCACTAATTGCTCCACATATTCCTAGGCTTGAGTAAGGGCATTATCTTTCTCTTTCTTTATAATCTCCAATGCGGCCCTTAAAGTTTTGATTTTGAAATCTTGATCATCAAAAGTATTTTGAAGCTTTTCATTTTCCAAAGTGAGAGTATCTTTTAAGATGTGCAGCTTCGACTTAACTCTGCTACAGCTGGGATTTTTCTATGAAAGATTTTCTTTCTTCTTCTAATTTCTTCTCCATAGATGCTAGATATTTCCTAAGATCCTCAAATTCCTTATCCAATTTGTCAATAATGCGCTTGTTGTCTCACTTTATCAACTCTTTTCTTTGAAGAGCCACCATTTTTTCCGTTTTTACTTTGAAGAGAGCTTCTGCAAGCTTCTTCCGTATGTAATATTGATCATAAACATCACTCACACAAGTTGTGACTCTTAGGCCTACATTACGAGGAATATCCTTTAGATTATATGGAAATTTTAATTCCATCAAAACCCATCTTGGGGAATGCTCTTTGCATCGTAGCTAGATGTGGATTGGAAGCCGATTCGGTCACCGTTGCAGAAACCGAAATAGGGGTTTGATCAATGTCATGCCTCCCTTAAAGGGATCTAAAGTTGCAGAGCTAGACAGTTGAACTGGTTAGATTTTTGAATAAATATTATCGGTTGCATGGTAAGTGGCACCGAAGTGGGAACAATTGAGATTTTGATTGAAGGAATAGGATCAGATCTTGTCGAGTATCGATCCATACTAATGGGCAAAGGAGAGCGAGCCTGTGTTGAGTAGGAGACGTTCTGCTCGATCATCTGTCATGATCATCTCAGTGCTTATAATCTCTTTTTCAACTTTCCCACTCTTTTTTATGACACCTACTTGAGTCAGATTCATGAAACGAAACATGGGGTCGAAGCGATGGGTCAGGTTTACAATAGTCAACATAAAATCTTTGAAGAGCATCGAAGAGATATTAATAATCCATTGAAACTGGAAGGAAAACAGAATCAAACTACGACTTTTATATTTGTGGACAGCACATGTAGTGTGATTATGTGATGCCTTAAGTGTTATGAAGTGTTAATGTGTCCTAGTGCCCTCCACGGACCATGCTGTTGAAGTTTGCTAATGGAGGGTATCTCCCCTGCAATGGTCACAGGCACATTAGCCGGAAGATGAATGGGAGGGCCAATATCACCAAGGCTGATACTGTCAAGGATGTAAGTAGGAATTTTATCTAGTATGCTCTCGCACGAGGCACATATGTCACCAATAAGTGGAGCTGGTGTTTCTTCCTCAATTGGAGCCTAATGTGGATACAGGACTCAATAGGGTGAAATAATTTTCATGTTCAGGTGATGAGGAATAAGTAGCTTTTGTTTATTGCCACCCATCTCACCAGCAGACTCATGACCAAGGTTAACACCCTCACAATCACTCGCATTCGTTATTGTCATCACAATCACCACCATCATCTCCTCCTTCAGTGATGTCATCATTTTTGTCTCCCTTCATATCTATGCTTGATTAATCCAAGGATCTTGAACAGGGGGAATTTCTAGGTTCACTTCATCTTCCTGAGTGGGTTGGCCACCTTCACCGAACTTTTGGCATAAGGCCTAAATTGCAATTGCTATCTAATGGGAACATCGTGCAAATACTGGAAAATACCTACTGGGGCTGCATTGATAGGTTTTTTTGAAATATTTGGCAATTTATGAAATAAAGAGATTAGCAATCCAGATGGATCAGCGCTATTGAAATGAAGTGTTATAATAGAACTTGATCTTATTAGCCATTTTTGAGCAAGCCATGAGAAACAAATACAAAGAAGTATGCATCCTTGAAATAACTTAGCTTGTTCTAATGGCCGACAATAATGTAGAAAACCTTATAAGGCTCTAGATAAGAGACAAAAGGACATTCTTTTCACTTTTAAAGGCTACAAATAACGGTTCTCCCCCAGTGTAGGCACCCTGCCCTGATGATAAAGAAACACCATATACATGTTTTTTAATGAAGCATATCTATTGGGATAAAGCTGGACAGGGGCAAGCTTCATAAACTGGAGCACAAGTCGACGGAAGTGAACAAAAGGGGACATATTCAGAAAAGCAAATGTATCGATTATATGCGGTACACCCCTCGGATAGATTATGAACCTGATGGAAGGGCTCTAGAACAAGAACATCTTTGAGAGGGAAGTCGTGCTTTTCACAAATAATTATGACATCCTCTTCATTTAGCATGGATGTAGAAGAGTCCAAAGGGTTATTCAAAATTATAGCAACCCTAAGATCAACGTCAGGGGAAATCCCTACATATGCCTCATTCATTATCACAAATGGAACAACCTCTAAAGACTACCCTATTGGATGATGAGGCGGTTGAGGCTAGAAATATGAGGAAGTAGACTGTATTGAAGATGTCAAAGTAGAATCAAACTCTATCAGTCTGTCACAAATGAAACTAACTTTGATGTCAATGGAACAATATGCATCGCAGAGATACGAAAGGAGCAATTGCGATCCATAACTATTCAAAGCTTCATAGATTAGCAAGATCAAGTAGAATTTAACTTTGACCTTCATGTTGAAATAAAACCCTATATGGCCAATGTATAAGACCTAATGGATGTCAACATGAACTGACCAATCGGATCTTATACATTGATGAGGGAAATAATATGTAATTAAGTATATGCAGTGTGTTTCTAGTGTCCAAAGTATGGTGAATGCGAACACTCTACGTAATCTCTCTTGTGTTGGCAAATGAGCGCTATTGCATAATGGAATCATGTGTTTGATTTTACTCATTATCGTACAATTTAAGATAATGGAAACATTGTCCAGAGCGACATGGAAATTTTTTTTTGCAGAGATGTTGGAGTGAAGTGTTTAAATCAGTGATAAAACATCCATCTTAATGTTGGAGGGTTTTCGATGTAATAGTTATTTGAAACTATCCCATCGAAGTTTGATTATTGGTCACAAAACTTAATCCATTCCTACTTCAACTCAAAATGACTTAGCCAAAATTCTTAAATTTGTGACGACTTAGAAAATTCGGGGCAATGTCATGCATTACCCGAAGTCAATCAGAGCATGGTCAAGAAGTGACGGACCCAAGTTAAACTCAAGAAATTTGAAGGGTAACTTTAGGCCAATATTGAAAATCCAAGGTTGCCTCGAGTTCGAGTGGTTTAAAAAACTATGGCCAAGTGTAGTCAGGAATTATCAACAAATGTTGACAATCCTTCAAGGCTCCACCACCACCTACCTAAGTCTAAAAAGACATTGATGGTTGTTATAGATGAAGAAGCGGAAAAAGAATTCAAGTAGATCTAATATAATTAATATGGACCAGGGGCCAAATTGAATGGATCGATGTTTATAGCACGAGTAGATGGTCAGTGGTGGCAGAATTAAAGGGCGGTGGCGGTGTAATTGGAAGTCCAAGTCAAAGTTAGGGGAGGATAGAAGTACAAAAATCAAAATTGGTAGAAAGCATGAGCTCAAAAATTAACAAGGTAGTAAAGTGAGAAATAAGAAGAATAAAATTGCCTAAGTACCAATGTATCCCAAAAAGTCGCAGTAAAAATAGGTACCAAGTCAACGATCATGACTTGATACCGACTTGTAAAAAAAAGGAAAAAGGAAAAAATAAATAAAAGAAAGTAAAAGGAAAAAATAAATAAAATAAATAAAAGGAAAAAAATAAAAGGAAAAAATAATGAAATTGACGGCTATTCATAATAAGTATGAAGGCAATCGAAGTGAAGCCATCCCACCTGATTGACTGAAAGAAAAACTTCTACAGTTTCCAAAGTCTAATGGTAAATCCACACATCAAGCTTTAATTTTTATGACATCCAAAGGGTATAAACACATAACTGTTCAAAGTAATGTGATGATCTGGAGAAGACAAACCGCTTTGTGAGTTTAGAGAATGAAGATATCAATTCAGATCATAGTTTGTAGTCGATGGCTTATATCGATCCAAAACATAGCTGGTTGACAATAAGGTATACATTGGGGGGAAAGTGTTATCCTGCTTTTGAACCAAGTCATATCTCAATGAGTCAGAACCATTGAATGGCTAGAAAGTAAACTAGAAACCCAAGATCCTGACTTTAAAATCTAGAATCTATTCAAAGTCTGAAAAGTTAATGAAGAATCCTACTCGCCTCTTGAAGATGCCTTGCCAATCCGCACCGAACCAGCTAGTGAAAGCCAAAGTTGCAGATAAAAATTTCAACTCTTAAGTCATACTGATTTGACTTTCTTAACTCAGTGTCGAGTCATGAATTTGACTTAGCTTAACCACACTTCAGGGAAATCAAAGAACGAACCAAAGGTAAAACATAGTATCTAGTTAGAGGAATGGGCCAAGGCATTCCATTTAAGAGAATGAAGAAACGAAGACAAGTATTTTGAAAAACTAGAAAATCTATGACTCGGCATCGTGTTGTGAAGTACAACTTGGTATTTAGTTGACTATTGATTTACTGATTTGGCAACGATCATCCTTTCCTGAATATGGAGAACGTGAGGAGCCAATATCAAAGCTTATTTCACTAATATATGTTTATAAATAAGAGGAAAGGACCACAAAATTGGGAACTTTTCTTAAGTCTCTGAATTTTCTATTTTTACACCGAGACTCTAGTGGATCCTTAATAACTTGTAAGTAATCGAGTTGTAAAATCACAGTTTGCAAAGAAATTCAAAAATCATAGACAAAGTTTAAGTGGGCATATGCAAGAGTATTTTTTGGACCAGTATAAATTTTTGTGTGCTATTTACTGTGATTTCCATTTAATTTCTTCATTGATCTTTTTTTATAATCCAATCGAGTGTTTTTCTAACTTTTGGCGCAAATAATATTCGAGTTGTTCAAAATTAATCTCCGACCAGACACCTAAGAGTCACACAATCGAAATGTTGAATACTCCAACTACCACCTTATTTATTTGAAATATAATTGTTATAAATTAATTAACATTTATGAAATATTAATTATATAATTTTTATTTTGATCTGCGTTGATCATTATTGAAAATAGTGTGTATATAAAAGTTGTATACACACGTATGCGATATCGATGTACGTTTATTAATTTAAACGTAAATTATCTGATATGGCTTGAAGTAGAATGGAGACCCATAAGGTTAATGGTAAGGCCGGCTAAGGCATAGGGTAGATGGGTAGGTTTTGATATTTATGGGGTTTGAATTAGTAGAGAGAAGAGTGGATCTAGATCCACATCTTACTCTCTCCTTTCTCTATTATTTAAACTCCTTTGCCTCTCACTTTCATGATTGATTTTTTGCATTATCCACTTCCCATATCTAGTTGCAAGAACCATTACCCTCCCCTTTCATCATTTCAAGCTTAAAACATAAATTCAAATCAAATAGAGCAAAGATGCACGTAGATCTCTCAGTCTAGTAGCGCTTTCTCGAATAGGTTGGATTCAAATACAAGAAGTTCATCAGATTCAGAATTCAAGGTATTATTGTTAGGCTATAGCTGAGGTAACACTCTAATTTTTATATACATACACACACATACACACACACATATGTATGTACGTATGTATGTGTGTATGTATGTATGTGTGAATCTATATGTGTGTATATATATATATATCTATGTGTGTTATTTATTTTTAGTCCTATATGGTTAGATTATATATATGTATGTATGTATGTATGTATGTATGTATGTATACGTGTGTTATTGTTATTAGAACTTATATATATTATTTATAATAACAACATGTTATATATATGTAATCTTTTATATATATATGAATAAATTTTCGACCAGAATTTGAAAAAGAATCGAATTAAGAATAATTTAATAAGGTATTATAAATACAAGTTGATTTTTAATTAAATAAACACGCATATATAATACATGTAAAATTGTTGTTAAATTATACACATATTATTATCCTGAAATTACAAAATGTACATATATATATAAAATATAATACACTAAATTAATTTTAATATATTATAAACACAAACACACATTACACACATAGACATGTATATATATACATATATGTATACACACACACACGTGTGTGTGTGTGTGTGTCTATATATATATATAGGATCAATAGCATCCTTTATTTAGCACCATTTGTAGCCCCCGATATCAGCCACAAGTTTATATTTAAATAATGTGATAAGAGGGAGAAAGGATAAATATTTAAATAAAAACTTATGGCTGATATCAAGGAACCGTGCCAAATAAAGGGTGTTATTGATCCTAGCTCTATATACACACACATACACACACACGCAGTATTCACACACATTGTGAAATAATTTTTAAAAAAAGTCCTTTTCTTTTCCATATGGAAATTAATTTTTAAATTAAAAAACAAAAGGATAATTCCTTGTGGATTTAATAAAAGTTGATTTTGTTAAAATATAAATATGGTTGAAATGGTATACATATATGTATATATATTATTTAACAACGTACTTAATTATATTTAACATCATTTTACATTATAAATGAATTTAAAATCTTGATTTTTAAAATATAATACATATCATTATGTTAAAAATTCATTTATGCACACATATGTATATATTATTAAAATATAATTTATAACAAAATTAAATTATAAATTTGAAGACAAAAGATATTTTAGTATCTTGATATAAGTCAAAAATATGAATTTGGAAATCAAAATTTGGATTATCTATATTTAAATTTATAAATATTATTTTATGTATGTATACATGTAAAAATATTGCTTTGACATTTTATATGATTGTGTGTATACGCTCAAATATGAATATAAGTTTATATCAAATAAATACATATATTTAAATATTGGACAGCACATACATATATGGAGAGGCTAGCATGCACATTGCAGTGTAAACCTCATCACTTAGATACATGCATGTTAAACAATGCACAATATATATGTTGCATGTGCATGTGCACATACATGCGTATATAATACACATGCACATTGTGACGACCTTGAATTTTGAACAATTGGAATTGAAATATTTAATTGATTTTAAATATTTGAATGATGGTTTAGCTTGAATTTCAAATATAACTATCGATTTGGCAATTGAATTATTGAATTTAATTTATCGAACTTGGGTAAAAATATGAATCTTCAGTTTTAAGCTGATTAAAAATATTTCAAAGGCTTAGAAAATTTATATTGATGATACTGAAGATAATGGAAGCTTCAGAATTGGATTTGAAAATGTTCTGTTTAGTTTTGAATTTATATTATTTAAATTGATATTTAAAAATAGCCTTCCGAGACACAGTCTCGAAATTTGACGAAACCAATTCCATTGGATCTGTAATATTGTATTATTATCGAATTTCAATTTTTATAGCATTTGGAGTGGTCGTTTGGCCGTACGATAAGAAAACAGGTGAAATTATATCGAAATTTAATTTAGTAGCTGGGTTCAAAACGCTATCTTCTCCGTACGATCGAATTTGGACTCGGAACCTTTTCTGTTGCTGTCAGGACCCGATTCTTCGACTTCCGAAAATCGACATTAATACGTCCACTGTATCAAATGCTACCTAATCAAAGGCCGGAAAATCGAACCATGAGGGTTTAAGAAAGAAGAAAGAGGTAGAAGAAGAGAGAGAAAGAAAGAAAAACAGAAAAACAGAACAGGAAAGAACAATAGACAATATCAGAATCTCACAATCGCAGCGGAACAACATATAATAGATAAATGAATAATCATTAAAACAAAAGAACTATACATTTTATACAATACATCACATTACATTCATTATCAGAGTGTACAACAACAACAGCGGAAAAGAAATACTATATACAATAGATAATATGCTACGCCATCCCGCTCGCCTCCAGATATCTGTAGCAACACTTGAATCCAGAATGACCTGATAACCTAACTCTAGACTGCCCGTGTGGAAATTGGTGGGCACCCAGAGTTTAGGAAGGGAACAATAAACTCCAGGTCAGTCATGTGACTGGTGTGAGAACTAAAAACAGTTATTTATCTTTAAGACAAAGAATAGGATAATTTTTAAATAAATTCGCAATGCTTTTTTTAGAAAATGAAACTACCATAAGGTCTCCCGCCACACACACAATGCAAACGCAGACTTGGAGGAGGTTTCTCCTTATGATAGTCAAAGATGCTTACTACGCAAAATCAAATCATTTTTGATATTATTATTAGTGCATAGTGTAGAAAACATTTTCGAAAGTAGAATATAAATCTTAGCCAGCATAGGCATTCCGCACCTATGCCTACTATAGCTACTATGTTCAATAGCAGGTTACCGCCACATTCCATAGCAGATTATACAACTAAAACCGTACAAGGATCGTATTGTTTCTTTGGATTTCCAACAAATGGTCAGGCCAAGGAACTTCCATTGCCACATGGAAACGCCTCTGTAATGACGTCCCGAGAACCTAACCGGATCTTTGCCAACACAAGGCCGGGTTACCCCTAACTGGGTAACTACTGACACGAATATGTCATTCCCCGATCGTAACCGATCTATATCCGAGGATCCCCGATTTCCAACAACCACAAAGTAATAAATTTGCAGTAACCACATAGGTTAAGTATCTGGGCTCCATACCATGATACCACCTCTATCCAGAAGGAATGACATACACTAAAGGGGCGCTACCCCCTAATAACCTTGCTGCATCTTGCCTGTTTTGACCATTTCCGGGGTGTGAGGTCCGACGAAGTCTCGTCCATAAAGCCACGCTTTACAAAAGCAGTGCTTTGGGTCAACAAATGATCAAAGCAATGATCATCAAGATAGACGATCAAACAAATGATCCTATCACAAATGATCATTCAACGATCATTTCACAGCAACACTCAGCATATCACACTACCAAATTGGGAGTATATCACTAATGACCTTCAACTATATAACCTCTGAGCTCGTACGTCTCAGAGAAGGGTGTTAAGCTAAGAGAATAAATTCTCCGCCACCAACAGAAATGTATTTGAAAGAAATCAGCTTTATGTCTCAACTTGTAATGTCAGACATACAATCCATACAAGTCTGTTCCGGGATCGAACAGAACCGAAGGCACTTCCAAAGAAGCCCTTGCAATCCAGATATTCACTAATTACGTCCGGACATCCCGTCACTAAGGGTGATAAAACCTCTGT
Source organism: Allium cepa (assembly GCA_030765085.1). Classification (NCBI taxonomy): domain Eukaryota; kingdom Viridiplantae; phylum Streptophyta; class Magnoliopsida; order Asparagales; family Amaryllidaceae; genus Allium; species Allium cepa. The sequence continues at coordinate 382,994,933 of CM060932.1, forward strand.
ACCGGAGATCAGCCGATGCAGAGTAACTCGACGGTAATCCATCCTTTTTCACAAATATCCGGTCTTCAACACCGGTCTTCAAATGTAATTCATAACGACGTATCACATATCCGGAATGGGTTATACGACCCCATGGTCCTTTCCCGGTTAACCCGAATAGTGAGCGCTTATTTAATAATAAGTGTGGCATCCAATTCAAGCAATCACAACAAATACCTATTTAAAGGTAAATATTGATAGTCGGTTATTTAACTATCAATAAAGATGCGCAACATCACCAGATTCCAAATAATTTCTCAAATTATTTAATTTCCCAAAATATCTTTACAAGATATATAATTTTCCACACTTCAAAAATAAACGACGTTTATTTTGAAACAATTTTCCCTTTCCATTTATAAATTCCATAGTGAATTTATATTTCAAAATATCTACTGATCTACAGTTTTCAATAGATTTCAAATATTCAATTCCAATTTATCTTCAAAAAGATAAATTCTCAAAAACGTTCCATTTCATATTGGAAAAACAATTCCATACTTATATTTAATAATAAGTATTTCACAAATCCATTTATTTTCAAAAATTTGAAAATATTCAATATACTTAACCCATAGTTAAGTATATATTTCATTCGTTAAGAAAATCATTCTTTTATTCACATTTAATTGGGTCAAAACAAATGTTGCGTAAAACATCGTTACGACAACCCAAAAGCACTAGTATAGGGATTCGAAATTAAATTAGATATATAAATCCCAATATTATACAAAACATTTTCTTTCGAAAATCATTTACTATAACAACAGTGTTATAGTCCATCATTCCCTTATTTTCTCGAAAACGTCTATTTCAACAATGAATGTTGAAATCTACGACTTCCTTTCCTTCTATTTCTCGAAAACGTCTATTTCAACAATGAATGTTGAAATCTATGTTTTCGATACTTGATGCATTTTAAAACATCTTTAAATCGTTTTAAATTCTATTTAAAACATCCTTTTCCCAAAAGATATCCATTTTCTTTAATAATATATCCACTGTTCAAAATTGTGAATATAGCTCCTTTAATAAATTTTAATATTAAATTTATCAAATTAAATTTGATTTTCGAATTTATAACAATGTTTATAAATTCCGACCCTATTTATAACTTTGATTTATAAATTTCCTTTATCAATCCAATTCAATTTATAAAATTCAATATTATACCAAAAGTCCATATTATAAGTTGAATACTTATAATATTATTCATTTACCAAATCGTTCTTTTTAAGCTTCACAAATCCCAAATCTTATTGCTTATAAGATTCTTTTATATTCCATGACAATTTCAACTTATAAAATAAATTCCGTTATTTACAATTTCTATAAATATCTCATTTAATGCCCAAAATCCATTTTATAAGTTAATGACTCATGAATCGTTTATTTTCAATATCTATTCATTTTATCACTTTCACAATTTATAAGTCTATAATTTTAATGAAATTCATTTTATACATCAACTCAACACTTTATAAACCCGTTTCAGAATTCCAGTAAATTTAATTCACAAATATCCATTTATAAAATCTTTTATATATACCGATAATAAATTTATCCAAAATCCCAATTTAACTATTTTATAAAAATCTATGTATTATAAAAATTTCCTTTCTGTTATATTTCATGAAAATGTTAATTTTTTTTATAACATAAAAATTTATACATTTTTTTTTAAGTGAATCAATTTAAAAATTTAATAAAACATATACTTTGGAAAAAATCACTTTAAAAATCCTTTTAAATTCAAAATCGTTATTTTTAACTTTAAAAATGGATCCGATGATGCCACAGCATCCAATGGTCAATCATGGCACAAATATCATATATCGATATGATAATCAATAATCACACAAGATCTATAATCATATAAATATTTGTGAGAAATCCAGTTGGATCCCTCCAACCTGTTTTCCCTGCATCCAAAGATGTTAGCACAATACCAATTCCACTTCGAGGTGGAATATCGCGGTATATGGGATTTTATAAAATATTATCCGCTTAATAGGCGGCGCAATAGGGTCTCATCCGCTATACAATGCGGGAAATCAATCAATTGCAATATATACATATGCCAATATATATATATATATTGCTATATATAGATATATCCTAAAATATCTAAAATCACAATCAAGCAAACAATCAATCAATCAACAAATTTTAAATATAACTATTTAAAATTTAAATACCCATTTTGAGTGAGAAGTTGTCACCTTAGCTTTAATTTGCAATCCATTTTCCATCTCGACTTGATTTCCTTGATTTATACCTTGTATAAATAATTATATAATTTATCAATATTCGAATTAAATTGAACTATTCAATTTACCATTTTAAAATTTTAATTCAATAAATATTTCAATTTTAAGCTAATGATTAAATTTCAAACAAAGAATTAAATTTTTTTTTAAACAAATTTTCTTTAATTAAATTTGTTTAACTAAAGGTTACAATTTTAAAACTAAATCCCTTCTTAATAAATTGTTTTTGGCTTTCAAATAATTTCTTTTTAATAATTTGATTCAACAAAAATTAAATTCAAAACTATTCTTTATAAATTCCTTTACTGTAATAATTCTATTTATATCCTTAACTGTTTAAATTTAACCTATATACATTTACTTAAATTAATTTAAATAGAACTGATACCTCTGCATACATCCACTGCCGAGTTTTTACGGCATCGCGACACCTCCACTATCGAACTACATGCCTCAGGCCGATATGCCATTTGATGAACTCGGCTTGAAGCTGCCGCCGCCCATCCTCCTTCATCCAGGCGACTTCGAGACCCAGATAAAACCCACATCTCGAATCGCGACCACTCGCATCACGAAAACTCCAGTGCTCGAAATCCCCTAACTCGCCACCATCTCGTACGTGTGCGTGCGCCACTGAAGCCCCAGAACGCCGCCGCGAATCCCCTGCCATCGCGAGTTCCTACATTGAATCTGAGAAAGTCGCGACCCTTGCTTGCTCGCCCCAATCGCCGCCTCTGATTGCTCGAGAATGAGCTCCTCCCTGATTTGCAAACTCGCGAAGCAAAGGGAATTCGATTCGAACTTAATTCTCAAGCTTCGGCCATTTTTTTCTTCTAGTCTTTGATTTTAAATTTTTTTTTCTTTGCGGCTCGAACGAATTTGCTGAAGGCTGAAAAGGGGAGAAGAGGAATTAACGAGGCGCCTTCATTTTTATTTTTGAAATCAACGAAAGGTTCGGCCTTGATTTATCGAAGATGGATGGAGGGAGACAGGAGTACGTGATGCTTCAGAGAATACGTGATTTTAGGCGTAGTTGTGGGCATGATTTTAGGAATGCTGTCCCTATTTTTTTTTCTGAACGAAAGATTGTGCTCAGGAGTAGGGTGGCTGATGTTGACAATTTATATGTTTAAATTCAAATTGAATTTGATTCAAATTCCAATGCGTTTACACGTCGTGTGCTCACATATAAACTCCGAAAAATACGAAATTTGAAATCCGACAATAATTCAACGTTACGGACCCAATGGAACTGGTTTCATCGAATTCCGAGACTGTATGAAAAATGACTATTTTTAAATATCGATTTAAACGATATAATTTCAAAACTAATCAAATCACTTTCAAATTCAATTCTGAAGCTTCAATTATCTTCAGTATTATCCATATAGATTTACAAGCCTTTAAAATATTTTTAATCAGCTTAGAATTGAATATTCAAATTTTTATTCACTTTCAATAGATTAAATTCTATAATTTAATCGCCAAATTCATTCTGATAATTGGAAATTCAAGTCAAACCATCATTCAAATATTTAAAATTAATTAAATATTTTCAAATTAAATTGTTAAAAATCCTGGGTCGTTACAATCTTCCCCCCTTAAAAGAATTTCGTCCCGAAATTGCAAGTTAGGAAGAATGGTCGTTAACTCGTCTACTATTTTTCACAATCCAAATAGTTTTATCAACTTACTAACCTAAGTCTTTTTGCTAGAGATCCATTATCATTTCAACTAGCTTTCCCACTTCAATTATAAATTTCAAAGAACATTGTTTACCTTACAATTCAAATTTAAATTCAAATTCAAATTTTAAACTTTCAAATTTTCTCAAAAATTTTCTAACACTCTAAATTTTCGAAAAATTTCGCCAGTGTCTCCTTTGCACGGCTCGATCGGTACGACTACAAAATGGCACCACGACCCCTCAGAATCAAAAAGAAAAGAGAAAGCCAAGTGGCTGGAGAAGAAAATCATCAAATTTCATACGGAAATTCAAATACATACCTTTTTGTCGAGCAATTCAATTTTTATCTTTGAAATCAAAAATCCCAATTCCATTTCTACACTTGTATAACCTGCTAGTAGTAGTATACATAATATCCAATTACAATATTCAAACCAATTTATACAGTTCCATTTCAAAATATTCAATATATGCTTCTTATACCATCTTTAGCTTAACTATTGAAGTTACATATCCAATTTCATTCATTTTCAATCAATTTTGCATTTCAATTTCATTTGCAATTCCTAAAGTTTCAATTCATCTTTAGTTGCTTACGACCAATTCATATGCCATTTTCCATTTAATTCAATAGCTTACAATTCATTTTCTTCATTCTATTCATTTCTAAGCAAAACGAATTCATATTCATTCTAGTTTATAACTAATTTAAATTGATACCAATTCAATTTATCTTAGTTTTCCTATTGATTCTATGAATTATGATAATTCCATATTCATATTCATTCCATTTGAAATTATTTCACAAATTAATAAATTATCAAGTTAATTTACTTGAATTCAATCCATTTTATTTTATTTTCCAAGTTTGGATTTTTATTTAACTTGATTCAAATAAAATTTCATTCCAATCAAATTTCAACTATTCTATAAGTTATCAACTTATTTTCATTCCAAAACAATTTAAAGAAATCCCAGAGTCTTTTAAACAATAACTCTGGCACTTTATTTTAATTTAGAGAACTCATTTATAAATTCTCATTTACAATTTATTTTACAAATCCCAATTGTATATGAATTCATTTCCTTATACTTTTAATTCATATTTATAAATTTCATTTGTCAAATGAATTTATTTTCAAATCTTCGGTCATCCCATTATTTCTTATTAAATTTTCATATGATAATATTTCAATTTTATTACTAACAACCAAGCATCCATATACTATCATAATTTACAGAAAATCATTTCTTTTCTATATAAAAATAGTTTTGGGCAAAATTATTTCATTTACCCTATTTTTAAAACAATACTGTATCGAATTGCTCTACTCAAGTGTTTAGAAACCCATTCAGCACAGTTGTGCAGACCGCGCTGACGAAGGTTCATATGCCACTCAATAAATCAACCAAGACAATATAAAATCATTTTATATTCACTAACAAATACGCGCTCATATCTATTATTACACTCACACTCATATCTATTATTATACTCACACTCATTCTAGAGTACTACTGACTCTATCTCTAATGAGTAATACCCAACAGAGCCATGGTTGTCGCTAAACCATATGCTCTGATACCACGTTGTCAGGACCCGATTCTTCGACTTCCGAAAATCGACATTAATACGTCCACTGTATCAAATGCCGCCTAATCGAAGGCCGGAAAATCGAACCACGAGGGTTTAAGAAAGAAGAAAGAGGTAGAAGAAGAGAGAGAAAGAAAAACAGAAAAATAGAACAGGAAAGAACAACAGACAATATCAGAATCTCACAATCACAGCGGAACAACATATAATAGATAAATGAATAATCATTAAAACAAAAGAACTATACATTTTATACATTACATCACATTACATTCATTATCAGAGTGTACAACAACAACAGCGGAAAAGAAATACTATATGCAATAGATAGTATGCTACGCCATCCCGCTCGCCTCCAGATATCTGTAGCAACACCTGAATCCAGAATGACCTGATAACCTAACTCTAGACTGCCCGTGTGGAAATTGGTGGGCACCCAGAGTTTAGGAAGGGAACAATAAACTCCAGGTCAGTCATGTGACTGGTGTGAGAATTAAAAACAGTTATTTATCTTTAAGACAAAGAATAGGATAATTTTTAAATAAATTCGCAATGCTTTTTTTAGAAAATGAAACTACCATAAGGTATCCCGCCACACACACAATGCAAACGCAGATTTGGAGGAGGTTTCTCCTTATGATAGTCAAAGATGCTTACTACGCAAAATCAAATCATTTTTTATATTATTATTAGTACATAGTGTAGAAAACATTTTCGAAAGTAGAATATAAATCTTAGCCAGCATAGGCATTCCGCACTTATGCCTACTATAGCTACTATGTTCAATAGCAGGTTACCGCCACATTCCATAGCAGGTTATACAACTAAAACCGTACAAGGATCGTATTGTTTCTTTGGATTTCCAACAAATGGTCAGGCCAAGTAACTTCCCATTGCCACATGGAAACGCCTCTGGAATGACGTTACGAGAACCTAACCGGATCTCTGCCAACACAAGGCCGGGTTACCCCAAACTGGGTAACTACTAACACGAATATGTCATTCCCCGATCGTAACCGATCTATATCCGAGGATCCCCGATTTCCAACAACCACAAAGTAATAAATTTGCAGTAACCACATAGGTTAAGTATCTGGGCTCCATACCATGATACCTCCTCTATCTAGAAGGAATGACATACACTAAAGGGGCACTACCCCGTAATAACCTTGCTGCATCTTTCCTATTTTGACCATTTCCGGGGTGTGAGGTCCGACGAAGTCTCGTCCACAAAGCCACGCTTTACAAAAGCAGTGCTTTGGGTCAACAAATGATCAAAGCAATGATCATCAAGATAGACGATCAAACAAATGATCCTATCACAAATGATCATTCAACGATCATTTCACAGCAACACTCAGCATATCACACTACCAAATTGGGAGTATATCACTAATGACCTTCAACTATATAACCTCTGAGCTCGTACGTCTCAGAGAAGGGTGTTAAGCTAAGAGAATAAATTCTCCGCCACCAACAGAAATATATTTGAAAGAAATCAGCTTTATATCTCAACTTGTAATGTCAGACATACAATCCATACAAGTCTGTTCCGGGATCGAACAGAACCGAAGGCACTTCCAAAGAAGCCCTTGCAATCCAGATATTCACTAATTACGTCCGGACATCCCGTTACTAAGGGTGATAAAACCTCTGTACCGGAGATCAGCCGATACAGACTAACTCGACGGTAATCCATCCGTTTTCACAAATATCCGGTCTTCAACACCGGTCTTCAAATGCAATTCATAACGACGTATCACATATCCAGAATGGGTTATACGCCCCCATGGTCCTTTCCCGGTTAACCCGAATAGTGAGCGCTTATTGAAAAATAAGTGTGGCATCCAATTCAAGCAATCACAACAAATACCTATTTAAAGGTAAATATTGATAGTCGGTTATTTAACTATCAATAAAGATGCGCAACATCACCAGATTCCAAATAATTTCTCAAATTATTTAATTTCCCAAAATATCTTTACAAGATATATAATTTTCCACACTTCAAAAATAAACAACGTTTATTTTGAAACAATTTTCCCTTTCCATTTATAAATTCCATAGTGAATTTATATTTCAAAATATCTACTGATCTACAGTTTTCAATAGATTTCAAATATTCAATTCCAATTTATCTTCAAAAAGATAAATTCTCAAAAACGTTCCATTTCATATTGGAAAAACAATTCCATACTTATATTTAATAATAAGTATTTCACAAATCCATTTATTTTCAAAAATTTGAAAATATTCAATATACTTAACCCATAGTTAAGTATATATTTCATTCGTTAAGAAAATCATTCTTTTATTCACATTTAATTGGGTCAAAACAAATGTTGCGTAAAACATCGTTACGACAACCCAAAAGCACTAGTATAGGGATTCGAAATTAAATTAGATATATAAATCCCAATATTATACAAAACATTTTCTTTCGAAAATCATTTACTATAACAACAGTGTTATAGTCCATCATTCCCTTATTTTCTCGAAAACGTCTATTTCAACAATGAATGTTGAAATCTACGACTTCCTTTCCTTCTATTTCTCGAAAACGTCTATTTCAACAATGAATGTTGAAATCTATGTTTTCGATACTTGATGCATTTTAAAACATCTTTAAATCGTTTTAAATTCTATTTAAAACATCCTTTTCCCAAAAGATATCCATTTTCTTTAATAATATATCCACTGTTCAAAATTGTGAATATAGCTCCTTTAATAAATTTTAATATTAAATTTATCAAATTAAATTTGATTTTCGAATTTATAACAATGTTTATAAATTCCAACCCTATTTATAATTTTGATTTATAAATTTCCTTTATCAATCCAATTCAATTTATAAAATTCAATTTTATACCAAAAGTCCATATTATAAGTTGAATACTTATAATATTATTCATTTACCAAATCGTTCTTTTTAAGCTTCACAAATTCCAAATCTTATTGCTTATAAGATTCTTTTATATTCCATGACAATTTCAGCTTATAAAAAAAATTCCTTTATTTACAATTTCTACAAATATCTCATTTAAATGCCCAAAATCCGTTTTATAAGTTAATGACTCATGAATCTTTTATTTTCAATATCTATTCATTTTATCACTTTCACAATTTATAAGTCTATAATTTTAATGAAATTCATTTTATACATCAACTCAACACTTTATAAACCCATTTCAGAATTCCAATAAATTTAATTCACAAATATCCATTTATAAAATCTTTTATATAAACCGATAATAAATTTATCCAAAATCCCAATTTAACTATTTTATAAAAATCTATGTATTTTAAAAATTTCCTTTCTGTTATATTTCATGAAAATGTTAATTTTTTTTTTATAACATAAAAATTTATACATTTTTTTTTAAGTGAATCAATTTAAAAATTTAATAAAACATATACTTTGGAAAAAATCACTTTAAAAATCCTTTTAAATTCAAAATCGTTATTTTTAACTTTAAAAATGGATCCGATGATGCCACAGCATCCAATAGTCAATCATGGCACAAAGATCATATATCGATATGATAATCAATAATCACACAATATCTATAATCATATAAATATTTGTGAGGAATCCAGTTGGATCCCTCCAACATGTTTTCCCTGCATCCAAAGATGTTAGCACAATACCAATTCCACTTCGAGGTGGAATATCGCGGTATATGGGATTTTATAAAATATTATCCACTTAATAGGCGGCGCAATAGGGTCTCATCCGGTATACAATGCGGGAAATCAATCAATTGCAATATATACATATGCCAATATATATATTGCTATATATAGATATATCCTAAAATATCTAATATCACAATCAAGCAAACAATCAACCAATCAACAAATTTTAAATATAACCATTTAAAATTTAAATACCCTTTTTGAGTGAGAAGTTCTCACCTTAGCTTTAATTTGCAATCCATTTTCCATCTCGACTTGATTTCCTTGATTTATACCATGTATAAATAATTATATAATTTATCAATATTCGAATTAAATTGAACTATTCAATTTACCATTTTAAAATTTTAATTCAATAAATATTTCAATTTTAAGCTAATGATTAAATTTCAAACAAAGAATTAAATGTTTTTTTGAAACAAATTTTCTTTAATTAAATTTGTTTAACTAAAGGTTGCAATTTTAAAACTAAATCCCTTCTTAATAAATTGTTTTTGGCTTTCAAATAATTTCTTTTTAATAATTTGATTTAACAAAAATTAAATTCAAAACTATTCTTTATAAATTCCTTTACTGTAATAATTCTATTTATATCCTTAACTGTTTAAATTTAACCTATATACATTTACTTAAATTAATTTAAATAGAACTAATACCTCTGCATACATCCACTGTCGAGTTTTTACGGCATCGCGACACCTCCACTATCGAACTGCACGCCTCAGACCGATATGCCATTTGATGAACTCGGCTTGAAGCTGCCGCCGCCCATCCTCCTTCGTCCACACGACTTCGAGACCCAGATAAAACCCACATCTCGAATCGCGACCACTCGCATCACGAAAACCCCAGTGCTCGAAATCCCCTAACTCGCCGCCATCTCGTACGTGTGCGTGCGCCACTGAAGCCCCAGAATGGCGCCGCGAATCCCCTGCCATCGCGAGTTCCTACATTGAATCTGAGAAAGTCGCGGCCCTTGCTTGCTCGCCCCATTTGCCGCCTCTGATTGCTCGAGAATGAGCTCCTCCCTAATTTGCAAACTCGCGAAGCAAAGGGAATTCGATTCGAACTTAATTCCCAGGCTTTGGCCATTTTTTTCTTCTAGTCTTTGATTTTAAATTTTTTTTTCTTTGCGGCTCGAACGAATTTGCTGAAGGCTTAAAGGGGAGAAGAAGAATTAACGAGGCGCCTTCATTTTTATTTTTGAAATCAACGAAAGGTTCGGCCTTGATTTATCGAAGATGGATGGAGGGAGACAGGAGTACGTGATGCTTCAGAGAATACGTGATTTTAGGCGTAGTTGTAGGCATGATTTTAGGAATGCTGTCTCTATTTTTTTTTCTGAACGAAAGATTGTGCACAGGAGTAGGGTGGCTAATGTTGACAATTTATATGTTTAAATTCAAATTGAATTTGATTCAAATTCCAATGCGTTTACACGTCGTGTGCTCACATATAAACTCCGAAAAATACGAAATTTGAAATCCGACAATAATTCAACGTTACGGACCCAATGGAACTGGTTTCATCGAATTCCGAGACTGTATGAAAAATGACTATTTTTAAATATCGATTTAAACGATATAATTTCAAAACTAATCAAATCACTTTCAAATTCAATTCTGAAGCTTCAATTATCTTCAGTATTATCCATATAGATTTACAAGCCTTTAAAATATTTTTAATCAGCTTAGAATTGAATATTCAAAATTTTATTCACTTTCAATAGATTAAATTCTATAATTTAATCGCCAAATTCATTCTGATAATTGGAAATTCAAGTCAAACCATCATTCAAATATTTAAAATTAATTAAATATTTTCAAATTAAATTGTTAAAAATCCTGGGTCGTTCAGTTGCGATTGGAATGGGCGTATAACATTATAAACGCCTGGTGGCATGCTTCGATTGGAGATCGAAATTGTGTGTTGCGAAATTGATACAAACTAAAATTCAATTTAAATTCAAAATATTTATAATATAATTTCTTTGCAACGCTATTGCAAGCACAAACACGTGGAGAAGATTTCAAAGCACGTGTACTTCGTAGTGAAACATGCGTCTTCTTTAGAAAATAAAAATAAAAATAAACAAATCAAGCTGAGCTAAACAATATTTGCAATCCTTCTCTTCCCAGTGAAGAATCAAAATAATGGCCGTAACTTAATATTCAAATCGAATCCACCTCAAATGAAAAATGGCCAAACATATTCGTGAACATTTTCTCCCGCCTCTTCAGTTAAACGAGATTAGGTTTCCTGTCTTTCAATTCAAATCAAAAAAATCGAAAATCAAATTGCAAGCTACAGGTTCATTCAATTATTAAACCACGACATTTCGCTCTGCCTCGAGCAATCAATCGAAGGAGGACTTCAAGATGTTGGGTCGAGGCGCTTGTGCGCGGTAGTGAGAAGATGCGGTGGTAGAGGGCATTGACCAGTCTGGAGCTCCTGGTGGCGTGCGCGATGATGCTCGACAATCGACCTAGGGCTCGAGATAATGGAGGGTGTGCATGCGACTTTGGTGGGTGTCGCCATTTGGCGAAGACAATTAAGGTTTCGCGCGACGACAGGCATTGGACAGTGGAGGCGATTGCAAGGAGAGGCAGCGAGCTCGAGCTCGAATTTCAGGGTGGTTGGCGGCGCATCAAAGGGTAAGGCCGAGTTTTCGTTCCAGTTAAAGTTTAAACATGTATATTAAAAGAAAAAAATATAAGGGAAAAATTTACAGTAAAGTGAACTTTTGTTTTCACTTAAAATCATATGTAGATACAAATTTAAAAATATATGCATAAATGATATATATATATATATGTATGTATGTATGTATGTATGTATGTATGTATGAATACAGAAATAAATTCAAGTATGAATAGATACGTATATATATTTATACACAGTCATATTTTAATATATATATGTGTGTAAAAGCAGGAATTATATATATATATATATAAGATTTTGGGGATTTTGAAATATTTGGAAGTTTGTAAAAAATAAAATGGAAATCCATAACTTATTTTCAAAATGGAAAATATAAAATATATATATATATATATATACACACACATTTTAATTTACTCAGTTTATTTTGGAAATAATTTATTAAGGTGATAAATTTATTCAATTAACTTATGTAATTATTTTAGTTCCAAAAAAAGGAATTTTAAAAGGGAAATTATATAGTTAAATTAAATTTTTAGTTAACTAAATTTATCAAATAGGAAGATTTAATTTATTCGACTAATTCGAATAATAATAAATCCTATAATGTTTGTTACAAGGTTCAAAATCGTGAAATCAAGCCAGAATGGAAAATGGATTGCAAAACAAAAGCGAAGGTGAGATCTTTTCAATCAAATTAAATAATTGAAAATTTTAGTTATTGATTGATTGTTGAACTGTGGTAGTTAAATTTTAAATTATTGATTGTGTGCTTGGATGATGATTGTTATCAGTTGTATTGGAATAGACCCTATGCGCCGTATAATAGCGGATGATATTATATTAAACCCATACACCGCGATATTCCACCTCAAAGTGGAATTGGTATAATATATGTATTTGGAGTGATTGATTTCCCGCATTATATAGCGGATGAGACCCTGTGCGCCGCATAATAGCCGGTAGTATTTTATAAATTCCATACACCGCGATATTCCACCTCGAAGAGGAATTGGTATTTAATTGTTGTGCTAACGTCTGTGGATGCTGGGAAACAGGTTGGAGAGATCCAACTGGATTCCTCAAACATTTAAATTTATTTCATATGTTGTGTGTTGATTATTTATAATCTCTGTGTGATTATATTTGTGATTGAAATCGTTGAAGGCTATAGTTTAGCCGAATATTTTTTTGGTATCGTAGGATACCAGAAATAAATAAAATTAGATTTTTGAAATTTAAGTAGAAAATCTATAGTAAATTAAATTTTGAGGAATTGATAAATTAAAAAGAATTTTAAAAGGATAAAGTTCTATTTTTGAAATCCTGTTGAATAAATTCAAAATTATGGAAAAAGATTTTAATAAATGGATTTTGAGAAATACTGCTAAATAGTTGAAGAATTTATTTAAAATTCGAATTTTCAAATAGTTTGGAAGAAATAAAGAGATTTATTTTAAAAGAAAATAAATTTGGAAAATCGATTGGAAAATTTGATTTGGTATCTGAAAATCTTTGAACCAATTTAGAAATTGATTTGGTGTTTGGAAATAAATTTGGAAATCAATTTAGGATTTGATTTGGTGTTTGAAATGATTGTGGGAAATTAATTAGAAATTTGATTTGGTGTTTGAAAGTGAATATTTGGGAATCGATTTGAAAATCGTATATCAGTTGATATTTGGAAATCTAAATTCACAATGGGAATTTGTAAACGAAAGGAAAATTTGTTTTAAAAATAAACATTAGGTTATTTTTAAAAGAGTGGAAATGAATTTACGGATTTGAAACGTAAATTCAAAATAAATCGAGAAGGGTTTATTAATTGGTTTAAATGGATCATTTTGAAATGGAAAGCGTATTTTCCCTGGAAAGCCGTGTATGTTTTCAAAGTAGCTTTCAAGTATAATTTAAAGTTCTAGAGACGGTTTTAAAAAGAATATTTTGAGAAATTATTTTCTTAAGTTATTTTTAAAATCTTTAAAGTAAAGATTTATTTAATTAATTATGGAAGTGATTATTTCAAGATTTAAATAATATTTGTTTTTAGAAAATGGTTATTTATATATTTATACCCTGTATACTAATTTTATTTTTAAAATTAGTTTGGACTTGAAGTTTTATATAAGATATCAGTATAATATTTTCATAACAAATATTTAAGCAAGTGTTTTAAAATAGTTTTTATTCTAAGTATTTCCAAATATATTTTGGATAAATGATTTGAATTATTTTAAAGTATTTGAACTCGGCAGACTTTCAGTGGAAATAAATAAATCGGGAATCTTATTCCGCGAGTGAAAAGTGATTTGAAATTTATTTTCAAATGGTTGAAGTGTGAAAATATATCTTGCAAGATATTTTGAAAATAAATAACAGGGGAAAATTATTTGAAATCCAGTAACTGTTGGGAATGTTGATTGAAAGTTAAATAACCGACTATCAATATTGGCCGTTAAATGGCGTTTGAATTTCGATGAGACCGGGAGTCGGATTCCAAATGGATATTCGAAAACCACATCGAACCTTTGTGATTGTGATGGATCTTTTGTTTAGAATATCAAAGTGAAAATTGTTGTGATTTGTTTGAAATATGAATGTAACACTTATTTTTAAAAATAAGCGCTCCTTATTTGGATTAGCTGGAAGAGGACTTTGTGTCATAAAACCCATTTCGAATAATTATACGACGAAATGGGATTGCATTTGAAGATGGTGTTGAAGACCGGTTATTTTCGAAAGTGAAAGGATTACCTGTCGAATGTCTCTGCACCGAGCTGCTCCGGTATAGAGATTTGATCACCCTTTGTGATGGTGATTCCGGACGTGATTAGTGAATATCCGGATTGCAAGGGCTTCTTTGAAGTGCCTTCGGTTCCGTTCGATCCTGGAACGGACTTGTATGGATGTGTGTCTGACGTTACACTTTGAGATGTAAAGCTGGTTTCTATCAAATACATTTCTGTTGGTGGCGGAGAATTTATTCTCTTAGCTTAACACCCTTCTTTGAGACGTACGAGCTCAGATGTTATGTAGTTGATGGTTACTAGTGATATATTCCTAATTTGCTAATGTGGCATACAAAGTGCTGCTGATCATTTGTTGATCGAAGCATGACTTTGGTGAAAAGCGTAGCTTTGTGAGCGAGACTTCGTCGAGCCTTATAACCCGAAAATGGTCGAAACAGGAATGTTGCGGCAAGGTTTTTAGGGGTCGCGCCCCTAAGGTATGTCCATTTTCTTCTGGATAAGAGGTGGTATCATGGTATGGAGCCCAGATATTTTACCTATGTTGATGCTGCAAATTTATTATACTTTGTGGTTGTTTCTTTGTGGTTGAGGATCCTCGGATAAAGGTCGGCTACGACCGGGGATGGCATACTTGTGTGGTAGTTACCTATGTTATAGCTTGGTTAAAGCATGAGGTAACGTCGGCCTTGTTTGGCAGAGGTCCGGTTAGGTTCTCTGGGGCGTCCTTCCAGAGGCGTACCCATTTTGGTGTTGGAAGTTTCTTTGCCTGACCATTATTGGAAATCCAAAGAAACAATACGCGCCCCAAACGGTTTTAGTTGTATAACCTTCCATGGAATGTGGTGGTAACCTGCTATTGAACACGACAGCTATAGTAGGCATACGACGAAATGTGGTATGCTGGCTAAGATTAATATTATATTTGAAAGGTTTTCTGCACTATGCACTAATAATAATATCAAATGGTTTTCGCGTATCAAGCATTTTTGACTATCATAAGGAGAAATCTCCTCCAAGTGTGCACTTGCATTGTGTGTGTGGCGGGAGGCCTTATGGCAGTTTCATTTTCCAAAAGCATAGCGGATCTCTTTTTATTTTCTTTGTGAAAATAACTGTTTTTAAGATCTCACACCAGTCCCATGACTGACCTGGAGTTTATTGTTCCCTTTCTATACTCTGGTGCCCATGAATTTTCACACGGGCAGCGTGGAGATAGGTTATCATTATTCTAGAGCGAAGTCAATCAAGAAGTATGCTGTGGAAATCTAGAGTTGAAGCTGGATGGCGAGGTGTATCACTAGTATATGTAATATTTCCTTTCCGTTGTTGTGTTGTTGTACACTCTGATAATGTATAACTAATATAGTGTTTTTGCTTTAAAGATATTGATTTATCTATTGTATATTGTTCTTCTGCGAAACGTGAGATTCTGTTTATTATTTCTGTTCTTCTTCTATCTTCTTCTTCTTAAACGCTAACGGTTCGGTTTTCCGACATTCGACTGTGCGGCATTTGGATACCATGGATGTATCGATGTCGACTTTCGAACGTCGATAGAAATCGAGTCGTTACGAAGTGGTATCAGAGCATCTGGTTAAGCGACAACCTTAGCTCTAGTGGGTGTTACTCATTAGAGATAGCGTCAGCAGTACTCTAGAATGAGTGTGAGTGTAATGATAGATATGAGCGCGTATTTGTTAGTGAATATAAAATTGTTTTCCATTGTGTTGACTTATTGGTTGATTGTTCATAGATTCTGGTCGGTGCAATTTGGCCAACTGTGTCGATAGGGGTTTCTAAACTCTTAAACGACATAAACCGACACAGTATTGTTTTAAAAATCAGGTAAATGAGATAATTTTACCCAAACTATTTTTGTATGGAAAAGAAATAATTTTCTGTAAACTACATAGTTGCTTGGTTGTTAGGAAGTGATAATATTAAATTATTATCATTGATTATTGAATAAGTAATTGAAATCGTAACAAAACGCTAGGGAATAAAATCCATATGCAAATTAAGATTTTTAAATATAAATTGTAAATGTGATTTATAATTTGAAATAGAATTCCAGAGAATTGTTTTGAAAGGATTTGAAATTTGGAAAATTTAGAAATTAAATCCCTTTTGAGTTTGAAAATGATTTTCAAAGGTTTTAGAAAAAATATTTTGAAGGGATAAAAGCACTAAACTCTTTTTGGTCGCTGGAAAATAACTTCGGTGATGACTGCAGCACCATCGATGTTCATTTTCGAGTTTCCAAGAGAGGAATTGCTACCAAATTATTTTAAATTGAAATTGTTTGCAAACTTGGTTTAGTTTTGGGAATTCAAAAGATAATTTGAATTGATTTCAAAAATGATTTTGAAATGTTGAAAAGACTCTGGAATCTGATTAAAAATAGTTATGGAATAAAATTTATTAAGGTAGAAAATAAAAAAATTTGAATGAATAAATGAATTTACAATTGCAAGTAAATGAATGTGAAATTGGATGTTGAAATTCATTTCGAATTTGTAAGTAAATAAAACTGGAATTGGAATTGAATTTGATTTGTGTTAAACAAATCTAAGTACTGAAATAAAATTAGTAAGTAAAACTAATTGAAGGAATGACAAAGAAATATGGGTTGAAATGAATTGAATTCAATAATTATAAATGAAAGGTAAATTGAATTCATATGGAATTTGAACTTCAGTTTACATATAACTAGATATTAAGCGAAGTGGCAAATTGGAAATAAATTTTGGGAATGAACAAAAGAATAAAAACTGGAATTGAATATTGAAAACCAATTTGAATTGTGTGAGATAAAATGAATTGGAATTTGTAATGAATTAGTAAATGAAACTAATTTAAAATAGTGATATGAATCAGTTGTGAATGAAAGATAGTTAATAAAATTCAATATTCAGAAGGTAAGTTGAATCCAAATAGAATTGAAATTGTGAATTGAATTCAATGAAATTGGAAATGCAAGATTGAATGAAAATGGATATATAACTTCAATAGTGAAGTAAAAATGGTATAAGAAGTATACATTGAAAATTTTGTAAAGAAATGTGCAAAATAATAAGCAGGATATACAGGTGTGTTAAAAAAAATGGAACTGGGATTTTGATTTCGAAGATAAAATTAAATTGCTCGAAAAGGTATGTATTTAAATTTCAGTATGAAATTTGATGATTTTCTTGTCCAACCGCTTGGCTTTTTGTTTACTTTTTGAATCTAGGTCCCCGTAGTGCCATTTTGTAGTCGTACCGGACCAGCCGCGCAACGGAGACGCTGGAGAATTTTTTCGAAAATTTAGGGAGTTAGGAATTTTTTTCGAAAATTTTGAATTTGAATTTAAATTTGAATTGTTCAAGAAAACAATATTGTTTGGAAACTATGAAAGATTTTGGAAAGTTAGTTAAAATGATAATGGGTCTTTTTTACAAGATTTGTTTTGGAAAGTTGATAAAACTGTTTAGTTTTAGGAAAAAGGTAATCGGGTCAAGGATCATTTTTCTAAACTTGAAATTTCGAGACGAAATTCTTTCAAGGGAGAAGTCTACGACGACCCTAAATTTTGAACAATTGAAATTGAAATATTTAATTAATTTTAAATATTTGAATGACGGTTTAGCTTGAATTTCAAATATAACTACGGATTTGGCAATTAAATTATTGAATTTAATTTATCGAAGTTTGGTAAAAATATGAATCTTCAGTTTTAAGCTGATTAAAAATATTTCAAAGGCATAGAAAATTTATATTGATAATACTGAAGATAATGGATGAATTAGAATTGGATTTGAAAATGTTCTGTTTAGTTTTGAATTTATGTCGTTTAAATCGATATTTAAGAAAAGCCTTCCGAAGCACAGTCTCTGAATTCGACGAAACCAGTTCCATTGGATCCATAATATTGTATTATTATCGAACTTCAATTTCGTAGCATTTGGAGTGATCGTTTGGCCATAGAATAAGCAAATGAAGTGAAAATTATATTGAAAGTTAATTTAATAGCTGGATTCAAAAAGCTACCTTCTCCATACGATCGAATTTGGACTCGGAACCTTTTCTGTTGCGATCGAAATGGGCGTATAACATTACAAACGCCTGGTGGAATGCTTCAATAGGAGGTTGAAATTGTGTGTTGCAAAATTGATACAAACTAAAATTGAATTTAAATTCAACATATTTATAATATAATTTCTTTGCAACACTGTTGCAAGCACAAACACGTGGAGAAGATTTCAAAGCACGGGTCCTTTGTAGTGAAACACGTGTCTTCTTTAGAAAAAAATAAAAATAAACAAATCAAGCTAAGCTAAACGATATTTGCAATCCTTCTCTTCCCAGTGAAGAATCAAAATAATGGCCGCAACTTAATATTCAAATCGAATCCACCTCAAATGAAAAATGGCCGAACATATTCACGAACATTTTCTCCCGCCTCTTCAGTTAAACGAGATTTGGTTTCCCGTCTTTCAATTCAAATCGAAAAATCGAAAATCAAATTGCAAGCTCCAGGTTCGTTCAATTATCGAACCACAACATTTAGCTCTACCTCAAGCAGTCAATCGAAGGAGGACTTCGAGATGTTGGGTCGAGGCGCTCGTGCGCGGCAGTGAGAAGATGCGGTGGTAGAGGGCATTGACCAGTCTGGAGCTCCTGGTAGCGTGCGCGATGATGCTCGACGATCGACCTAGGGTTCGAGACAATGGAGGGTGTGCATGCGACTTTGTTGGGGTCGTGATTGGGCGAAGACAATTAGGGTTTCGCGCGACGGCATGCATTGGACAGTTGAGGCAGTTGCAAGGAGAGGCAGCGAGCTCGAGCTCAAATTTCAGGGTAGTTCGGTGGCGCATCAAAGGGTAAGGCCGAGTTTTCGTTCCAGTTAAATTTTTTATGTGTATGTTCAAAGAAAAAAATATAAGGGAAAATTTTACAGTAAAGTGAATTTTTCTTTTCACTTAAAATCCTATGTACATACAAATTTAAGAATATATGCATATATGATATATATATATATATATATATATATATGTATGTATGTATGTATGTATGTATGAATACAGAAATAAATTCAAGTATGAAAAGATACGTATATATATTTATACATAGTCATATTTTAATACATACATACATACATACATACATATATATATATATATATATATATATGTAAAAGCAGGGATTTTATATATATAAGATTTTGGGGATTTTGTGGAAGTTTTTAAAAAAGATATATTTTTGGAAATCCATAAATTATTTTCAAAGTGGAAAATATAATATATATATATATATATATATCTGTGTGTGTGTACATTTTAATTTACTCGGTTTATTTTGGAAATAATTTATTAAGGTGATAAATTTATTCAATTAACTTATGTAATTATTTTAGTTACAAAAAAGGAATTTTAAAAGGGAAATTATTTAGTTAAATTAAATTGTTAGTTAATTAAATTTATCAAGTAGGAACATTTAATTTGTTCGACTAATTCGAATAATAATGAATCCTATAATGTTTGTTACAAGGTTCAAAATCGTGAAATTAAGCCGGAATGGAAAATGGATAGCAAAAAAAAAGCTAAGGTGAGATCTTCTCACTCAAATTAAATAATTGACAATTTCAATTATTGATTGATTGTTGAATTGTGGTAGTTAAATTTTAAATTGTTGATTGTGTGCTTGGATGATGATTGTTATCAGTTGTATTGGAATAGACCCCATGCGCCGCATAATAGCAGATGATATTATATTAAACCCATATACCGCGATATTCCACCTCGAAGTGGAACCGGTATTATATATGTATTTGGAGTGATTGATTTCCCTCATTATATAGCGGATGAGACACTATGCGCCGCATAATAACCGGTGATATTTTATAAATCTCATATACCGCAATATTCCACCTCGAAGTGGAATTGGTATTTAATTATTGTGCTAACGTCTATGGATGCAGGGAAACAGGTTGGAGGAATCCAACTGGATTCCTCAAACATTTGAACTTGTTTCATATGTTGTGTGTTGATTATTTATAATCTGTGTGTGATTATATTTGTGATCGAATTTATTGAAGGCTATAGTTTAGCCGAATATATTTTTGGTATCGTAGGATACCAGAAATAAATAAAATTGGATTTTTGAAATTTAAGCAGAAAATCTATAGTAAAATAAATTTTGAGGAATTGATAAATTAAAAAGAATTTTAAAAGGATAAAGTTTTATTTTTGAAATCCTATTGAATAAATTTCAAATTATGTGAAAAGATTTTAATAAATGGATTTTGAGAAATATTGCTAAATAGTTGAAGAATCTATTTAAAATTTAGATTTTTAAATAGTTTGGAGGAAATAAAGAGATTTATTTTAAAAGAAAATAAATTTGGAAAATCGATTGGGAAATTTCTTTTGGTATTTGAAAATCATTGGGAAATCAATTTAGAAATTGTTTTGGTGTTTGGAAATCAATTTGGGATTTGATTTGGTGTTTGAAATGATTTTAGGAAATCAATTAGAAATTTGATTTGGTGTTTGAAAGTGAATATTTGGGAATCGATTTGAAAATCGTACATCAGTTGATATTTGAAAATCTAAATTCACAATGGGAATTTGGATTGGAAAGGAAATTTTGTTTTAAAATAAACATTAGGTTATTTTTATAAGTAGGGAAGGAATTTACGAATTTGGAACATAAAATTAAAATAAATCGAGAAGGGTTTATTAATTGGTTTAAATGGACCATTTTGAAATGGAAAGCGTATTTTCCCTAGAAATCCGAGTATGTTTTCAAAGTAGCTTTCAAGTATAAATTAAAGTTCTAGAGATGGTTTTAAAAAGAATATTTTGAGAAATTATTTTCTTAAGTTATTTTGAAAATCTTTAAAGTAAAGATTTATTTAATTAATTATAGAAGTGATTATTTAAAGATTTAAATAATATTTGTTTTTAGAAAATGGTTCTTTAAATATTTATACCCTATCTACTAATTTTATTCTTAAAATTAGTTTGGACTTGAAGTTTTATATAAGATATTAGTATAATATTTTTCATAGCAAATATTTAAGCAAGTGTTTTAAAATAGTTTTTATTCTAAGTATTTCCAAGTACATTTTGGATACGTGATTTGAATTATTTTAGAGTATTTGAACTCGGAAGACTTTCAGTGGAAATAAATAATATCGGGAATCTTATTCCGCGAGTGAAAAGTGATTTGAAATTTGTTTTCAAATGGTTGAAGTGTGAAAATATATCTTGCAAGATATTTTGAAAATAAATAACTGGTGGAAAATTATTTGAAATCCAGTAATTGTTGTGAATGTTGACTGATAGTTAAATAACCGACTATCAATATTGGCCTTTAAATGGCATTTGAATTTCGATGCGACCGGGGGTCGGATTCCAAATAGATATTCGAAAACCACATCGAACCTTTGTGATTTTGATGGATCTTTTGTTTAAAAGATCAAAGTGAAAATTGTTGTGATTTGTTTGAAATCTGAATGTAACACTTATTTTTAAAATAAGCGCTCGTTATTCGGATTAGCCGGGAGAGGACTTTGTGTCATAAAACCCATTTCGAATAATGATACGACGAAATGGGATTGCGTTTGAAGATGGTGTTGAACACCAGGTATTTTCGAAAGCGAAAGGATTACGTGTCGAATGTCTCTGCACCGAATTTCTCCGGCATAGAGATTTGATCACCCATTGTGATGGTGATTCCGGACGTGATTAGTGAATATCCGGATTGCAAGGGCTTCTTTGAAGTGCCTTCGGTTCCGTTCTTTCCCATAACGGACTTGTATGGATGTGTGTCTGACATTACACTTTGAGATGTAAAGCTGGTGTCTATCAAATATATTTATGTTTGTGGCAGAGAATTTATTCTCTTACTTAACACCTTTCTCTGAGACGTATGAGTTCAGAGGTCATGTAGTTGATGGTTACTAGTGATATATTCCCAATTTGGTAATGTGGCGTATGAAATGATGCCGATCATTTGTTGATCGAAGCATGGCTTCTGTGAAAAGCGTAGCTTTGTGGACGATACTTTGTCGAGCCTCACAACCCGAAAAATGGTCGAAACAAGAATGTTTCGACAAGGTTTTTAGGCGTCGCTCCCTTAGGGTATGTCCATTTTCTTTTGGATAAGAGGTGGTATCATGGTATGGAGCCCAGATATTTTACCTATGTTGATGCTGAAAATTTATTATACTTTGTGGTTGTTGCTTTGTGGTTGAGGATCCTCGGATAAAGGTCAGTTACAACCGGGGAAGGCATACTTGTGTGGTAGTTACCTATGTTATAGCTTGGTTAAAGCGTGAGGTAACGTCGGCCTTGTTT
This sequence comes from Allium cepa, assembly GCA_030765085.1. NCBI lineage: Eukaryota > Viridiplantae > Streptophyta > Magnoliopsida > Asparagales > Amaryllidaceae > Allium > Allium cepa. The sequence continues at coordinate 383,017,975 of CM060932.1, forward strand.
GGAAGAGATCCGGTTTGGTTCTCGGGGGCGTCCTTCCTGAGGCGTACCCATTTCGGTGCAAGAAGTTCCTTTGCCTGACCATTGTTGGAAATCCAAAGAAACATTACGTGCCCTGTACGGTTTTAGTTGTATAACCTACCATGGAATGTGGTTGTAACCTGCTATTGAACATGACAGCTATAGTAGGCATACGACGAAATGTGGTATGCTGGCTAAGATTAATATTATATTCTTGAAAGTTTTCTGCACTATGCACTAATAATAATACCAAATGGTTTTCGCGTATCAAGCATTTTTGACTGTCATAAGGAGAAATTTCCTCCAAGTGTGCGCTTCAATTGTGTGTGTGGCGGGAGGGCTTATGGCAGTTTCATTTTCCAAAAGCATAACGGATTTCTTTTTATTTTCTTTGTGACGATAACTTTTTTTAAGATCTAACACCAGTCCCATGACTGACCTGGAATTTATTGTTCCCTTTCTAAACTCTGGGTGCCCACGATTTTCCACACGGGCAGCCTAGAGCCAGGTTATCATTATTCTAGAGCGAAGTCAATCAAGAAGTATGCTGTGGAAATCTGGAGTTGAAGCTGGATGGCGAAGCATATCACTAGTATATGTAATATTTCCTCTCCGTTGTGGTGTTGTTGTACACTCTGATAATGTATGTATAACTGATATAGTGTTTTTTCTTTAAAGAAATTCATTTATCTATTGTATATTATTCTGCTGCGAAATATGAGATTCTGTTTATTGTTTCTGTTTTCTTTTATCTTCTTCTTCTTAAACCCTAACGGTTCGGTTTTTCAGCATTCGATTGTGCGGCATTGGATACCGTGGATGTATCGATGTCGTCTTTCGGGCGTCAATAAAAGTGGGTCGTTACACACATGTTATATAATGAATATAAATATCAAACCGTGTCATTTTACCAACAAATTAAATAAAATATTGATTTTATTTAATATTAATTTAGGTCAGATTTAAATCAATTTAGACCTCACATGCTCAATAAGATCCAAAATGGAAAAAAAATGAAGTTCGTCTATTTAACTTGCTGCATGTTGGCCCGGATCCAACAGTTGTATCGGAGCCCAATATCCTCTGCTGTCTAAATTGGTGGTATTGGGACTAACTTATTAAAGCATGCCTATATAGTAGGGCATTTGGAAAAGTAGTGTCTAAGGTTGAGTTTGGATAATCAAGCACTTTGCCTACCTGATTACTGGCTTGATCCAAAAGGATGAAGTAAGCCTAAAGGTTATCCTCAATATAAAGACCCAAATTGATTCGAGCCTTGGGCTAATTTTCAATTTTTTTTGAAATTAAAATAAAATTTTAAATTTTAAAAGGTTAAATTTAAAATAAATAAAATAAATACTTTAAATTTAAAACAAGTAATGAATTTTATATAGTTATAAAATAATTTACAAAATTATTCTGAAAATAAAATAATTATTTTCGAAAATTACTAATATTTAATTATATTTAATTAACTGAATAATTAAAGAAAAGTTAATTAATTAAAGTAATGAATATACACGCAAGTGTGTGTGTATTGATATACGTAACATTGTCTTAGAATGTTAAGGTAATATATATGTATATATGTGTGTATATATAATTTTTAAAATTAATTATAATTACTAAAATTATTTTAATAAAATAAACTAATTAATTGTTAGTTAATAAACAACACAATACATATTTATATATGGTATTTGTGTGTAACTATAAATATTAGTGTACATATTCAATCTAAAATGGATAAAATAAAATTAATTAAATGTTAATTAATTAAACTAATTAATAATATTTAACGAATAAAATTAATATAAGATTATACAAAAGATTACTATATAGTTAATTAAATTACAAAATGTTATATAAAAATTAAACTTATATAGTAACAAATGTATAATAAAAAGTAGAATGTTAAGAAAACCAATTAGACTTAAGGACTAAATACAATTGTACGTATACCATAATTTCATATGTGTCCAACACTTGAATCAAGAGGGTATTTCATAAGAAATACAGTATTCTATTAGTCGATATCACTCAATTAAATATATTCTGGATTTTGTATCTTTAATATAAGTGTCCTCTTCCATTTATATATTACTAGATTACTTGCATACTCCTTAGTTGTTGAGCTTTCCTCGAGCTAGGAATGTTATGTGCAGTACTATTAATATATAAAATCGATGAGGTAAGATACACACACATAGTCGTTGAGCTTTCCTCAAGGTATGTGCACTAAACTTAGGTCGTCGTGAAATGGTAGGCACAAGCAAATAATCTTCCTTTATTTGTAAATCTTTCCTCAAGGTAAAGATGAGATTAGGCCAAGAAACACGATGTTTGGAGTTGTAAGTGATACAACCGATGAGCTTTCCTCAAGGTTAAAATCCTAAGGCATACGAGTCTTAACATCTACTAGAGAAGTCAAAACACTTCTATGCTTCATCTTAGGGTTTTGAGAAGCATAAAAGTCTAATGGAAGCCCTATTAGAAAAATGAAATAGTATCATTTAACCTTTCTAATGTTGTAAGAACATCTGCGATGTATAAATTAAACAAAACAACGTCAATAAATTTTTGTGCATTTAATTAATAAGACATTTATCAAGTAAAATCTCCCTTTATTTATTAAGCTTTCCTTAAGGAAAAGATGAGATTAGGCCAAGGAAACAATGCTAGGAGTTGTAAGTAATACAACTGATAATGGGTTATCCATCATATACAGGCCTATGATTTGTTGATCTTTCTTCAAAATCAGAATCCTAGGGCATACGAGTCCTAACACCCACTAGAAAAGCCAAAATACTTCTGTGCTTCATCTTAGGGATTTGAGATATATAAAAGTCTAATAGGAGCTTATTAGAAAAATGAAATAGTAACATTTAACCTTTCCAATGTTGTAAGAAGATCTGCGATGTTAAATTAAACTAATCTACATCGATACTTTTTTTTGCATTTAATTGATAAGAAATTTATCAAGTAAAATATACAAATGAACTAAATCAATATTGACGAACAGAAATATAAAATGTACTTACCAGTAAATTTTTGCATGTTCACCCATGCAAGCGTCTAATTATACAATAGCTAAATACGTTCGTAAATTTGTGACTTACGTGTTCACATGCCTTGTGTATAGACTTCAATGAGTTTCGAACTCTAAAACCGATACAAGGCTAAAAATATTTGGTCCATTTCCAATCACATGTAAATGTTAAATGGTGAGCAAATAATATACGAAACCTCGATGAAATTACTTCAATCATAATAAGTAATTAAACCATAGTGTGAGATTGTGTATTCAATGTGATTAATTACGATCACAATCTTGTTATGTTAAATACAATATTAGATCAAAAGCTATAAGATAAATCTAAGAAATCGGACATTTAAATGTCAGTTTGATCAATTATGTAAAGCGCAACCTATTTAACATCCATAAAGGTTAAGTATGATCAAATCAACTTTGTAAAGAGTTCATTATGATGTTGTAGTAAGGATTTCTTTTGAATGGTTAAACAATTTGAAAACAAAAGTGAATATACGAGAGTGGATGTAACCTAAGGCACAATTAGGGCGAAGAGAGTTGTAACACCCCATATTTTGAAGAGTCCATAATATGAGAAAATAAGTTAGATTAATGATAATAAATTACTAAAAGATGGATAAAATAATTTAATTGCAACAATTGTGTAAGGAGGATTTAATTAATTGAGTGTAAGACACTAATAAGATTAATTAAATTGCCAAGGGTAATTAGATCAACTAAGGTTGGCCTTGTTAATGAAAATAAACAATTTGATTTTTTAGGAAAATGGTTATTTAGTGTGAGACTACACAGCCGATTAGATACTAATGAAGATATAATATAGTTCCGAACAACAAGCTTGACCGGTAGGCAACATGGAGAGTTAAACTAGGAAATGTAAAGATATATACAATGCAACATCGATAGACTTAAAAAAAGTAGGGAAACATAGCAAAATAATACATCGTAAACACAACCTCCTGCATGCAACAGCTCCAAACCAAAAGAAGTACATAGCCATGATGACGAAAACCGAAACAAGGGCAACACCATGGATAAGTAAAAGCATGATGGGCTGAGTGGCCAGCCCTACCACTATCTAGAACCTCTGAACTTCCTACTGATTCAATGTCAGAATTCGCAGGGGCATTTCATAGATAAACAGGAGACAAAGCTCTCTTATTTGTCCACGACTAGAAAAGATAAGAAATCTTATAGCAAATACTTAGTTTGGAAAGCAAAGCGTCCTTGAAACAGCACAAATTCCTCTCCTGCCAAATAGCCCAGCTGAAGGTAGCGATGAAGCAATATAAGTCCGGGTTGGGGGTAGAACGTTGCCAGTGCTCAAAATAGGAGGTGATAGCAGGGGTATACCCAAGCAGGAGTGCGCTAGAAGTCACTCAAACATAGTAGGAGAAGTCATAGTCGAAGAAAAGGTGTTGGATGGACTCATCACTAGCGGAGAAAAGTACACACAAAGGTTCAACGAAGATGCCCTTATGAATGAGCCTGGCTTTAGTGTTAACTTTTTCTAGAGAAAGGATCCACATGAAGAAACAAGCAAGAGGGGTGATGTTGCATTTCCAAAGTCTAGGGAAAGATAACAAGCTACTCGAATTGGTATGGGAAAGGTAGCATGAAGGACCCGAGAAAGATTTACATGAGGTCAGATCCCAGAAGAAGCTGTCAGGAGATGAGGATAGGTGGATGGACAAAAGGATGTGCAGAATTTGGAGCAGTTAGGTGAGAGGAGAGCTAGAGATTGCGAGGTCGGAAGAGAAAAAAAGGATACTAAGGGAGATGTCTTCGAAAATAGATGTCGATTTGTTAGAGACCACCGAGAAAAGATTCAGGAATGAATTAGACAATGGGGGAGTTATTAAACCAAGAGTAATGCCAGAGAGAGTAGGAATACCGATTCCCAATTTGGACTTGAAAAGATGGAAAACCTATGGGATGGAATAAAGGACATCAGCCCAAAAAGGAGAAGGGTGATTGGGGGAGCAAAGAGGAGGATACAGAAGGGATTTGAGTTGTAATGTTTAGGCAGGATCTAGGACTTTCGGAGAGGAGTATCAGGAGAGATAACGCCAAATCCATTAGGAAAGAAGTGCCGGATTGAAGAAGAACAAGTTAGGAAAACCCAAGCAACATTGAGACACATCTTTGCAAACATTGACCAACTAACTAAATTCTTAGTTCGCGTGCCATGCCATAGCAAAGACCGGTGAATTTTGTCAATAGTTGAAATAATCCATCTAGGAATTCGGTGGAACGTAATCCAATAGGTAGGGATAGCAGAAAGGACAGATTTAATCAAAATTAAACGTCCTGCCATGGTGAGGGTATAGGCTTTTCAGGTAGCTAAACATGAGGAAACTTTGGATATGAGTGGGAGCCAGGCCGACCGAATCAATTTCTTAGGATGAATAGGGATCCCAAGGTAAGAGATGAGGAACCGCTTAGTACCGCAATTTAGAGTGTTGGCCACATGGGGCCCAAGATGGTCAGCTCCACCAAGCATAGTGATTCTGCTCTTGGAGAAGTTAATGGAAATGCCCAAAATAATTTCAAAAACATAAAGTAGAACCTTAAGGTAGTGGATATGACCCAGGGCAGGTGAGGAGAATAGAATCATGTCATCAGCGAATTGAATATTGGAAAGGAAAACACTCGAGTTCGAAAGACTGATCCCTCCAAGTAGGTTGTGAAAGATAGCCAATTTGTTAATATGATTAAAGATATCAGCAACAAGTGAAAAGTAGAGGCAAGAGGAGGTCTCCTTGGCACATGCCGCGGGCTGATTTGATGAGATTTCCACACACCCCGTTGACATAGATGGTGGACATACTAGTGGTAAGAATATGACAAATCCAATCGATCCAGTGAGCTAAAAACCCACAGTGGGATATCGGTTCAAGGATTAAATGCCAACTAACAGAGTCAAAAGCCTTCGAAAATCAAATTTCAAGAGCACTCCAGGAGTAAAGGTCAAATGGCAGTGAGTGCCTACCTCCTGGGTTGTAGCTACACAGTCAAGGATATTATGACCAAGAATAAAATCAGATTGCTCCTCCTCAACCAACTAAGAGATTGAACTTCTAAAGCGGATGACTATCATTTTAGTAATAAGCTTGAAAGTGGTATTTATGAGACTAATAGGGCGGAAATCCAAAAGTTGATTGGCACCAGACTTCTTAGTTAGCAGGATCACATTAGCATAGTTAACTCTAGCGATAGAGGATGGATTGGAGTATAATTCCAAGAATAGAGTGAGAATATCATCACAAACAATGGGCCGGAAGCGCTGAAAGAAAAAGGGATCGAAGCCATCAAGGCCAGAGGATTTGTCTCTTCCATCTCATGAAGGGTAACCAGGATTTTGGCTTCGGAGAAGGGGTTATTGAGGTGGATGGGGGATGGATTCAGGTAAAGCACATTCCAAGCGATAGGACGCGGAGGGGCATAACTAAGGAGCTACTAAAAATACGAGGTAAAGAGCATGTTAAGGTCAAGCTAGTCCTAGAAGGAAGACCCATCATGTTGGATTTGAAAAATAAGGTTTGCTCTATTTCTTCGATTGGCAAATCAGTGAAAATAAGCTGTGTTTCTGTCACCATCAGTCAACCACTTAGAATTCGATCATTGCCTCCACCCAATTTCTTCTTGCATGAGCAGTTTTGTAACAACCTGCATATTTGTCGATTTTATATTTAAATATTTTATTTTAATATTTTATCGATACTCGGAATTTAGTCCGAAAAGCTACTTTTTGCATACGGTCGAATTAGGACTCGGGACCACTCCCATTGAGTTTAAAATGCCGTTTGCGACCTTTTTGAGTGTAAGCTTCGATATGTTTGGAGATAGTAGAATTTTGCTACTTTTTCACTTAGGGCTTTGGTTTGGGCTGAGCCCATTAACCCCACTTACGTATTCAGTCCCAACCTCTTCTCCTCTTCATTACTTCATTCCTCATTTCCTTATACTCAAGCTTTATGTTAATGGAGAGTGGAAGAGGAAATTAAAACTCCAAAACCCTAGTTTTCTTTTGCAAATCAAGCTCTAGCTCCAAACTAATAGAAGAACCCTTTGGTAAGCTTCTCTTCTTCTTCTCCAACTCATTCTCTTATCAAATTCAGAAATTCATAAACCTAACTTTGGGAATGTTCTTCTTTTAAAGCTTATAATCAAGCTTCTTGAGTTGGATTTGAAGAGAGGTTGATTCTTCTTTGCTTTCAAGCTTCTTCTTTCGTTTGGGTTCAAAGGTGAGATTTTTATCTCACATCTTTTTCTATATCTATCATTGTTGTTAGGTATGAATTCCTAACATATGTACATATTCATTTTCTTTCAATTTGAATTGATTTGGTGAATTTTCCAAATTTTTGTGTTTTGGTCCAATTTTATGAAAATCCTTTTATGGACATTTGGACATTGATATTCGGGGTGTATCGAAGAGCTTTTAAGGCCGGGTTGTCGCTTGGCGTAAATCCTTAGTCGACATTGCTCGTCCGATCGCTTCCGATACGTTTTGGCCACTTTGGCCTAGGCAAATTATTGCCCAGAACAGGTGACCAGACGTCTGGTGACCAAGTCCAGACGTCTGGTTTGGACCTGGAAAGAAAAATGTATGCACGCATATTATAAAAAAAAGGGCAGAGACTAATTCCAGACGTCTGAAATTTAGGATCAGACGTCTGGATAGTTCTCAGACGTCTGACTTGAAGTTTCAGACGTTTGGGTGTTCTCTGGATTATTCCCAGAGAACAAATCCAGACGTTTGGAACTGTTTAAATTGCCTATTTTGGCTATTTTTGAGTATATTTCCAACTTTAATCGATTCGTGTTGATTCCCTTTTTGTTGTTATCATTTATTATGAACTTTGACGACATTTTCATCGTGATTTTTTGGAATATCCATTTTGATGGATTTGGTATCGATTTCTTTGGATTTTATTTACGTCTTCGAATGTGAATTTTGGTGATTGATTGTTCTACAATCATTTTTGTGATTTGTCACTTTAAAAATATAAAGGTTTCAATACTAGTAGTAAATATCAAAACACTTTCATCAAAACGATTTCAACACTATTTTATTTACAAAGCTCGTTTTTCTCAAACCATTTTCCAATCTACTAGTATATACAAACCTTTACCTCACTCGTATGAGAAATCTAATTAAACGACCTAGTAAAACGATTGGTATGAAACGCTTGCGTTTACTTCGTCGGTTAATTCTTGGACTTGTTCGATTGAATCTCTTGTGACAATTTTCTAGTGGAGATCTACAGTTTGTTCGTAAATATTTAAGTTAAGCAAGTGGTTATGGGACATGAAGCTAAACTCATATATTTACTAGCTTATTGTAATTGACACTTCTCGTTGATCATGACGATCATCTTTGTGATTTAGACTAGCAATGTGCGATGTCTCTTTGTCCACGTGGAGGACAGTAACTCATTTTATTGAGCTTCGTCTCATTTCTTTGTGGGGTAGATCCCCATGGTCTTCGGGCCATTCGTGTGTCAAAAATTAATGGCTAGCTACCATGAGATAGCTTCTCGTTCGTGTGATACATATGTTGATGAGTTTTTATGCTCTCGTTCGTGTGGTAGGCCTCCCTCCCTTTCTTGTGATTTCTGGAATTCGTGTGTTGAATTCTGGAATTTTTGCTTCACCTATTTTTGTGATTTCTATTGATATGATTTATCAATTTTTGTGCATTGGTGAATTCGTGTGTCATTGACTTTTGTGATTTCTGGAACTCGTGGGTTGAATCCTCGAATTTGTGTTTCACTAATTTTCGTGATTTCCATTGATAAGTTTTATCAATATTTGTGCATTGGTGGATTCGTGTGTCATTGATTATTGTGATTGGCATTGATATAATCGTCAATATTTATGGTTTGGTGAACGAAATAAGGAGTATGACATTTCTTTGATTCTTGTGTAGATTCTGTTATATTGATTAATCTCTTGTTGATTTTCAATTACTTATATATATCACAGCTTGGCATTGTGATTATTACGTGTTTAGTCATGTCTCTTATTCTATATCGTTTCATCTGATATTTATAGTTAGACTGATCCGTTTATTATTTTCTTATTAAATAATACTCAGGTCAGAACGAGATGTTACAGGTGCTTCAGCTTGACTTCTCACTTAGGATTGATTTCTCTGACTTTTGGTTAACTACTTAGATTAGTAGTTTTTTGTTGTATACATTTGAGATATAGACTCCATGATGTATACTTATTCTTTTGTGTAGTTCGTGTAACTATTCTTTTGAGATATTGTGGATCTTTTTAGACTATTACTCTGATATATACTTTCATGTGTTAGTTATATATTCATATCTTCTTCCGCCTTTGTGATATGAATTATCCGTGACTGATTTATGTTATGTTTATTTCTATATTTGTTTCTGAAGATATTATAGCCACTGTGTAGTAGCTTTGAATTTGTGTCGGGATGTCGGATTTCCCTCTTGATAAAGAAATGCATGTTATACTATCTGACATATCGATGCTCGCGCAAAGCAATTACACGGATGATCGCTTCTCAACAGCCTTATTCTCCGTGCTAGTTGACAGCATTCACCGTAATCTTCTTGGCTAGTGTGGATATAGAGGTGGGGCGTCACAGTTTGGTATCAGAGCCAAACTTCGGAACAATATGGAATATTATAACAAGGATCATCGTCCTAAGTCTTTCTTAGGATTTAATTCGAGTCTTCGTACCGATTCATCCTATTTTCTTTATGATTCCTTATTTCATCTATCAAGATTTGCTTGATATTTATCTTGAGAATAACTTTTTCCTCTTCTTTCTTTCTTAAAGAAGAGAAATGGTTAGACCTGGTCGTCCCAGAGCTGGACCATCTAGTGCTCCATCCCAAGATGGAGTTTTTATAACTACCCAGTAACTTCTTGACCTTGTCACGAATGCTCAAGCAGCTGGAGCTAACCCGGAACCTACTCACCCAAAGTCGGGATTTGCACGCTTGTGCAGCGATTACACTAATTTGGGTGGGAAGCCATTCAAAGGTTCCGAAACTGTTATTGAAGTACAGGCTTGGCTAAGGTCATGCGATCGAATCTTTTCTCGCATGAATCTTATTGACCTTCACCGAGTTCAGGTGGCCTCTAGTATGCTCCAAGAAAGAGCATTAGACTGGTACGAACTTCTTATTTCTGAGATTAATGAAGCGAATCTCACTTGGGAGAAATTCCGAGAGTGCTTCGAGTTAAAATTCATGCCAGAAGCTGAGAAGGTGACTTTGGCTCGCCGTTTTATTGACCTTGCTCAAGGTGAATCTTCCGTGACTGACTATGTCGCGTCTTTTGAATCTCTCTCTAAATACGGGGTTGAATACATCAACACCCCATTGAAGAAAAATCAGAGATTCGTCTATGGCTTGAAAAAAAATCTCAAGAATCCATTACTTCTAAAATTAGAAGTTTCTTTCGACCAACTCATTGATATCGCTCTTCGTCTTGAAGAGGCGGATAGGGAGAATGATGTTGAAGTGGTGGGTTCCAAACCCGGCTTCAACAACAACAAGAAAAGGCCCAGTAAATTCAAAGGCCCTTAACCCAATAAGAAAGGGAGGCAAGCAACTCCTGCTGCAAAGACCTTTTCCTCTACTAAAGGGAAATGCTTTAACTGTGGTTCCAGAGACTATTTTGCGAACAAGTGTTCAAAGCCTCGTACTTGTCGCTATTGCAAAAGCCCGGATCATTATTTATCTGCTTGCTCCGAGCTTCAGGGCAGGAAGGAGGGAAAGTTAAATGTTGCTCAAGCCCCTGGCAACACATCTCGTGGCCAAGGTATTTCTCATTCCATTCTTGTTGGTATTATTTTATTTCGTGATCATCCTATTCGAGTTCTTTTTGATATGGGTGTGTCCCATTCTTTTATATCAAAGAACTTGTTGATACTTTTTCTTTGGATGTTTTGTGTTTAATGAATTCTTTGAGAATTGCGAATCCGGTTGGTGGATCCGCAACAATCAGTTTATTGTGTAAAGATGTCGAGATTATTTTGTGTGATTTTCCTTTCCTAGCCGATTTGCATGTCATGCGTTATTTAGGCTTTGGAATGATTTTGCGAATGGATTGGCTTAACCGTTATGAAGCTCATATCCTATGTCCTGAGCGGACTGTTCATCTTCGACATCCTCAATCTGTTAACCAGATTTCTATTAATCTTAAAGATTCGGATTCTAGCTTGGTTGCATTTTTATATTCTTTAAATCCTCGTGATGACGATAATGATGATGAGGAAGATATTATTTCTCTTATTCACGTTGTTCGTGAATTTTCCGACATATTTAAGCCCGTTTTAGGATTACCACCTAAGCGACCAATTGAGTTCAGAATTAATCTTATCCCTAGAGCTCAACCTATCACTCGTCCTCCTTATCGTATGTCCAATAAAGAAAATGAGGAGATGCGAAAACAATTATCCGAATTGGAGACAAAGCAATTTATTCGCTCTAGTTCCTCGCCTTGGGGAGCTTCAGCTATTTTTGTGAAGAAATCCAATGGTACACTTAGGCTTTGCGTTGACTAACGCAAGCTTAATGATCTTACTATCAAAAAATAAATATCCTTTACCTCGGATTGATGATCTATTCGATCAACTTAGTGGTGCTAGAGTCTTTTCACAATTAGACTTAGCTACTGGATTTCATCTGCTTCGTATTGCAGAGGATAGCATTCCTTTGACATTGTTCCGTACTCGGTATGGATCTTATGAATGGGTTGTTATGCCATTTGGGTTGACGAATGCCCCGGCTTATTTCGTTGACCTTATGAATAGAGTTTTCAAAGACTTCCTCGACCGGTTTGTTCTCATCTTTATTGATGATATTCTTGTGTATTCTAAAACCGAGGAGGAACATGAGAAGCATCTTCGGATTGTGTTGGAAACTCTTAGGAGTGATCACTTAAAAGAAAAGCTTTCTAAATGCCACTTTTGGCAATCTCGTGTGAAGTTTCTCGGTCATATTATTTCTGAATCCGGAATTTCCGTGGATCCTTCAAAGATTGAAGCGATTCAAGATTGGAAGAGACCGGAGAGTCTGACGGAGATTCATAGTTTTCTTGGATTGGCGGGTTATTACCGCCGTTTTATCAAAGACTTTTCTAAGATTGCCGTGCCTCTCACTAGCTTAACGAAGAAAGGTGTTAAATACATTTGGTCGGACAAATGTGAAACTTCTTTTCAGAAATTAAAAGAACTCCTTTCTGATGCTCCTATTCTTGTTATTCCCGAGGGGAATCAAGATTTCGTTGTTTATACCGATGCTAGTCGCGTTGGTTTGGGTGCCGTTCTTATGCAAAAAGAACGTGTTATTGCTTATGCTTCAAGGCAATTAAAGCCTGCCGAGACTAGATATGCCACACATGATTTAGAACTCGCGGCTATTGTTTTCGCCCTTCGAATTTGGCGTCGTTATCTTTTGGGAGAGAAATTTATTTTTTATACCGATCATAAGTCCTTGAAGCATTTATTCTCTCAAAAGGAACTTAATTTGCGTCAACAACGTTGGCTCGAGTTCCTTGCTCCTTATGATCTTGATATTCTTTAAACCCCCGGTAAGGGTAATCGTGTCACCGATGCTCTTAGCTGTAAACAACAAGCTGTTGTTTCTATGATGATATTCGAATGGAACGATCTCGAGATCTTATCTACTTGTGAGATTCGAGACCGCGTATCCGATTTATGCTCATCATTTATTTTATGTAGCCTTGAGGCTCATCCTTCTCATTTAGGCCGCATTCTTGAAGCTCAAGGGCTAGATCCTGAATTGGCTCTTCTTGGCCAAAATTTTAAGGATGAAATTGATATTGAAGGTTTAAAAGACTTTGATATCGATTCTCGTAGCGGCATTCGAAAATTTGGTAGACTTATCGTACCAAATATTAGTGATCTTCGAAAAGATATTTTAGAAGATTCCCATCGTTCTAAATTTACCATTCATCCCGGTAGCAGTAAAATGTACGCGGATATGAAGCGACTTTATTATTGGTATGGAATGAAGCTTGACATCGCTAACTTCGTTAAGCGTTGCATGACTTGCCAACTCGTTAAGGCCGAGCATCAAAGGCCCGGTGGATTATTGCAACCTTTAGAGATTCCAATTTGGAAGTAGGATCAAATTTCCATGGATTTTATTGACGGCCTTCCCCGTTCTCGTTCGGGTCATGATAACTTATGGGTGATCGTTGATAGGCTTACTAAATCCGCTCATTTTATTCCCGTTCGGTCTAACCGAACCGTTCCTCTTTTGGCCAAACTCTTTGTTAAAGAAATTGTTAAATTGGATGGAGTTCCTACTTCTATTGTTAGTGATCATGATCCATTGTTTACTAGTGGATTTTGGAAGAGTCTTCAAAAAGCTTTGGGAACGAAGCTTAATTTTAGCACCGCTTATCACCCCCAGTCCGATGGACAAACCGAGCGTGTGAATCAAACTCTTGAAGATCTTCTTCGTGCTTGTGTGCTCGATTTCGGTGGAAGTTGGGAAGATCATATTTCCCTTATTGAATTTTCCTATAATAATAGCTTCCAATCTAGTATTGGTATGGCACCTTTTGAGGCACTCTATGGAAGGCCATGCCGATCTCCTTCTTGTTGGCTTGAGGCCGGTGAGAAGCTGGTTTTAGGCCCAGATTTTGTTCGGGATTCCACAGAGAAAATTGACCTTATTCGACATAGAATGAAAGAAGCCCAGAGTAGACAAAAATCATATGCCGATAACCGGAGAAGGAAATTAGAATTTTCTGTTGGAGATCTTGTTTTTATTCATGTTTCACCTATGAAAGGTGTGGTGCATTTCAGTCAATCGGGAAAGTTAGCGCCTCGATATATTGGGCCATTTCCTATCACTGAACGTATTGGTTCCATGGCTTATCGTCTTTTATTACCAGCTCAATTTTCTGCTATCCATGGCGTGTTTCACGTTTCTCAACTTCGGAAATGTCTTCGAGATTCCGATTCTATTCTTAAGCCCGGTGTTGTGGAAGAAATTGAAGTTTTGCCTAATTTAACTTATGAGCAACATCCTATTCGTATTATTGCTTCGGAAGTCAAACGACTTCAAAATAAGGATGTTCCGCTTGTGAAAGTTCAATGGTCTTCAAATCCTAAGGATTGTTCTTGGGAGTCTAGAGAGTTCATCGAGCGATCACATCCGGACTTACTTTCCCGTGCTCTTTGAGGTGAACATCTTATTTCAAACTTCTTTTGTGTTGAACATGCTTTTATGGTTGTTACTATATATCTTCTTCTTAAATATTGCGAGGACGCAATTTCTTTAAGGAGGGGAGTCTATAACAACCCGCATATTTGTCGATTTTATATTTAAATATTTTATTTTAATATTTTATCGATACTCGAAATTTAGTCCTAAAAGCTACTTTTTGCATACGGTCGAATTAGGACTCGGGACCACTCCCATTGAGTTTAAAATTCCGTTTGCGACCTTTTTGAGTGTAAGCTTCGATATGTTTGGAGATAGTAGAATTTTGCTACTTTTTCACTTAGGGCTTTTGTTTGGGCTGAGCCCATTAACCCCACTTATGTATTCAGTCCCAACCCCATCTCCTCTTCATTACTTCATTCCTCATTTCCTTATACTCAAGCTTTATGTTAATGGAGAGTGGAAGAGGAAATTAAAACTCCAAAACCCTAGTTTTCTTTTGCAAATCAAGCTCTAGCTCCAAACTAATAGAAGAACCCTTTGGTAAGCTTCTCTTCTTCTTCTCCAACTCATTCTCTTATAAAATTCAGAAATTCCTAAACCTAACTTTGGGAATGTTCTTCTTTTAAAGCTTATAATCAAGCTTCTTGAGTTGGATTTGAAGAGAGGTTGATTCTTCTTTGCTTTCAAGCTTCTTCTTCAATCGTTTGGGTTCAATGGTGAGATTTTTATCTCACATCTTTTTCTATATCTATCATTGTTGTCAGGTATGAATTCCTAACATATGTGCATATTCATTTGCTTTCAATTTGAATTGATTTGGTGAATTTTCCAAATTTTTATGTTTTGGTCCAATTTTATGAAAATCCTTTAATGGACATTTGGACATTGATATTCGGGGCGTATCGAAGAGCTTTTAAGGCCGGGTTGTCGCTTGGCGTAAATCCTTAGTCGACATTGCTCGTCCGATCGCTTCCGATACGTTTTGGCCACTTTGGCCTAGGCAAATTGTTGCCCAGACCAGGTGACCAGACGTCTGGTGACCAAGTCCAGACGTCTGGTTTGGACCTGGAAAGAAAAATGTATGCACGCATATTATAAAAAAAAAGGGCAGAGACTAATTCCAGATGTCTGAAATTTTGGATCAGACGTCTGGATAGGTCTCAGACGTCTGACTTGAAGTTTCAGACGTCCGGGTGTTCTCTGGATTATTCCCAGAGAACAAAACCAGACGTCTGGAACTATTTAAATTGCCTATTTTGGCTATTTTTGAGTATATTTCCAACTTTAATCGATTCGTGTTGATTCCCTTTTTGTTGTTATCATTTATTATGGACTTTGATGACATTTTCATCGTGATTTTTGGGAATATCCATTTTGATGGATTTGGTATCGATTTCTTTGGATTTTATTCACGTCTTCGAATGTGAATTTTGGTGATTGATTGTTCTACAATCATTTTTGTGATTTGTCACTTTAAAAAAATAAAGGTTTCAATACTAGTAGTAAATATCAAAACTCTTTCATCAAAACGATTTCAACACTATTTTATTTACAAAGCTCGTTTTTATCAAACCATTTTCCAATCTACTAGTATATACAAACCTTTACCTCACTCGTATGAGAAATCTAATTAAACGACCTAGTAAAACAAGTGGTATGAAACGCTTGCGTTTACTTCGTCGGTTAATTCTTGGACTTGTTCGATTGAATCTCTTGTGACAATTTTCTAGTGGAGATCTATAGTTTGTTCGTAAATATTTAAGTTAAGCAAGTGGTTATGGGACATGAAGCTAAACTCATATATTTACTAGCTTATTGTAATTGACACTTCTCGTTGATCATGACGATCATCTTTGGGATTTAGACTAGCAATGTGCGATGTCTCTTTGTCCACGTGGAGGACAGTAACTCATTTTATTGAGCTTCGTCTCATTTCTTTATGGGGTAGCTCCCCATAGTCTTCGGGCCATTCGTGTGTCAAAAATTAATGGCTAGCTACCATGAGATAGCTTCTCGTTCGTGTGATACATATGTTGGTGAGTTTTTATGCTCTCGTTCGTGTGGTAGGCCTCCCTCCCTTTCTTGTGATTTCTGGAATTCGTGTGTTGAATTCTGGAATTTATGCTTCACCTATTTTTGTGATTTCTATTGATATGATTTATCAATTTTTGTGCATTGGTGAATTCGTGTGTCATTGACTTTTGTGATTTCTGGAACTCGTGGGTTGAATCCTGGAATTTGTGTTTCACTAATTTTCGTGATTTCCATTGATAAGTTTTATCAATATTTGTGCATTCGTGGATTCGTGTGTCATTGATTATTGTGATTGGCATTGATATAATCGTCAATATTTATGGTTTGGTGAACGAAATAAGGAGTATGACATTTCTTTGATTCTTGTGTAGATTCTGTTATATTGATTAATCTCTTGTTGATTTTCAATTACTTATATATATCACAGCTTGGCATTGTGATTATTACGTGTTTAGTCATGTCTCTTATTCTATATCGTTTCATCTGATATTTATAGTTAGACTGATCCGTTTATTATTTTCTTATTAAATAATACTCGGGTCAGACCGAGATGTTACAGGTGCTTCAGCTTGACTTCTCACTTGGGGTTGATTTCTCTGACTTTTGGTTAACTACTTAGATTAGTAGTTTTTTGTTGTATACATTTGAGATATAGACTCCATGATGTATACTTATTCTTTTGTGTAGTTCGTGTAACTATTCTTTTGAGATATTGTGGATCTGTTTAGGCCACTACTCTGATATATACTTTCATGTGTTAGTTATATATTCATATCTTCTTCCGCCTTTGTGATATGAATTATCCGTGACTGATTTATGTTATGTTTATTTCTATATTTGTTTCTGAAGATATTATAGCCACTGTGTAGTAGCTTTGAGTTTGTGTCAGTATGTCGGATTTCCCTCTTGATAAAGAAATGCATGTTATACTATCTGACACATCGATGCTCGCGCAAAGCAATTACACGGATGGTCGCTCCTCAACAGCCTTATTCTCCGTGCTGGTTGATAACATTCACCGTAATGTTCTTGGCTAGTGTGGGTATAGAGGTGGGGCGTCACAAGTTCGTCCAACTCGGATTGAAGGGAATGGAGCAAGGTGGTATCTGAAGCACAGAGGGAAGCAGATTCCTCTTTGATGTTGAGGTCAAGGATGGCATCATAGGTAGAGGTGATTTTGGATCTAAGAGATCCCCAAATAGATTTGGACCAAGGTCGAAGAAGCTTGCACAGAAATCTGAGTATAGAAACCACCATGGCAAAGGCGGACAGTTGAGAGGGAGTGCCATGCCAATTAGTCTAAATGAAGTCTTCAAAACTAGGCTCCAAAATCGAAAGTCTCTATAATCTGAAGAAGATTTGAGGGGAGACAAGCACTAGAGTCCAGAAGGATAGGGCATTGATCGGAAAGGATAGTTGGATGGCCATGGACAGAGGAGAGAGGGTGAGCATCATCCCAAGCTGAATTGAAAAGGAAGCGATCGTGTTTGACGAGGGTGGGAGTAGAACTATAGTTGGTCCAGGTGAAGAGATATTAGATATAGGAGGGTTGAACATGGCACAAAAATTGATGAAATCATTAAAGGCTAATGAATCAGGGCAATGGAACCCATACGAATTATGCTCAGAATTATCTCTGGTGATATTAAAGTCTCCCCTAAGGATCCAAGGACCAAAAGAAATTCTAGCAACTTTAGAGCAATTAGACCATGGAGCATGTCTATCCTAACTATTATGAGGACCACAAATAATTAAAAAGAAATAGGTGACTCCCGAAGGGATGAATTTCAAAGCAACATGAAGAATCAACGGATGTTTAATGATTCAGGAGAGAGACCATAGAGATTTATTCTAGGTAGTCAAAATACCAACTCTGGAACCACATGCATTAATGAATACCCAACCCGAGAGGTTAGGGCCCTTAAACAAAGCAAAGATAGAATGGTGATCAACTAATTTGGATTCTTGGATGAAAAGGATATCGCAGTGTAAAGGAGATAAAATATGACGGATAGAGCCACGTTTATTGGGCTCCCCCAAGCCCCTAACATTCCAGAAAAGAATCTTCATGAGGAAAAGGAAAAGCGCTCCTTTTCCAGTGCTTGCATGGCCAAATAATGATCGAGTAATAAGTCAATTCCCAAGCAACGTGAATTTTTTTTAAAGTGGAGTTAGCAGAAGTAAAAATAGCAAGTTGAAAACACCACTAGAGGTAGGGGCATGGATCCAGCATTGCGAGGCAACAACCAAGCACCGCGTCTGGCTGAAGTGGCAGAGAAAGCAGGGAGAGGCTACTGTTGGGAGGGCTTATGGGAATTTTGAACAAAGGAAGAAACCTCCAGGTTCAAATATGTTGGGAGTTCTTGCAGGGGTAGGTCTGGCAGTGGAGTGGTGGGTACAACAGTGAGGTGAGGGGTGGAAAGATTAAAATCATCCAAGGGGTCCTATCTAGGTTCAGGGGAAGCAGTCCAATGGTCCCAGCCTCTTAGGCCAAGCACTTCGAAAGGTAACTCATTCAAAGGAGGTGGATTCTGAGTCATAGGACGAGCACCAGTATCATTATTTGTTAGTTCAGCTTCAGTGAACATAGCATCAAATCTTGAATCAGAATGGGGGTAATCAAGAGATAAGAAGGGAGATAAAGAGGCTCGTAAAGATTCTACCAAGTGCTAGTGAAATCTTCCCCTAACATAAGGTCGGTGGGGTCTAGGACCGGATGAACATGAGCCTAATGCTCCACTGAAATTCTACAGTCGAAATTATTCACCTAAGAAATAAAAAAACATAGGAATGCTACAACTTTAGTAAGGCTCATTTGAGCGAACACAAAACGGTGGTCCATTAAGGCCCACTTGCAAGTGTCAAAATCCACAAAAAGACAAAAAGGGCAGTGCAATGCAGAGGGTGATGTTCGAGGAGCGAATATTCTCGAGCACCGCTTTATACGGACCTAGGAAGGGGGCTAGTACTCCATGACAAAGGTGTCCGAGGATGGAGTCCACTGAGCAATGTAGAGCGAGCCACATAGCTTAACAATGAAACGACGATTGGTAGCCTGGGTCAAGAGGTCGGTAGAAGGAAAGCAGATAAAGAAACTACAATCAGAACGGAGGGAAATCGCCCAGTCATCGGTGTAAAAGGTGGCGACAAGAGAGAGTCGAACTGATTCCATATTCCAATAACCTACAATGATGGAGGCAGTGACTAATTTGGAGAGAGGAGAGGGTACGACCATGGCCTTAGGAGAAGAGGAATGGATAGGACAAGGAAATGACGAAGGGGGTTTGCGAGGAGTAGGGTGATTAGATAGAGGGGCAGAAGAAAGAGAGGGTGGGGCTAGAGGAATGATAGAAATCTTGGACTGGGATGTGGAAGAAGAACATTCTGTCTCGGGGCATGCGAAAGAATGCAAACGTACTTTTTGTCCCACCTTTTGAAGTTTGTGGTCAGAGGCCGAATGACTAAAGAACCCACATCTGAAGCACACGCGTCTGTTCCTGCATGACTTGGCTACATGGCCCAATGCTGCACATTTCAAACAACGGTTGTTCTTTCTCAAAAACCTACTGACGGAAAGATGGATGTGAAGGTGGGAAGAAACCCACACTTTATTACAGGAAAGACTTTGATGGAACAGGGGCGAGAGGGCTGAGGTGTAGAAATGTTCTGCAAAGGATCTGCCAACAAAGACGGCTATGTTGGCATAGGAAGAATTGGCGGAAGAGAAAAATTGTTATTCGAGGACTCCGACAGGAGTGCCTCGTCTAGCATAGGATTAGGAACCGGAGACAAAGGCTATGGTGCGGAAGGAGGAAGAGAGGAAAGAGGGGACAGGATGGAGAAAGGAGCGGCGGAAGGATCCAAGACAAGGAAGACATGGATTTCGGGAATATAGTAGGGCTTAGGTTTATGTTCTTTTTCGATATTGATATGAAACTCATTAAACAATCCTTCCTATTTAAATTTTAAATAGGAAGGATTACATTAAGGGAAGTGTAATGATGTAACTAGACTAGAATAGGATATTCACCCAAGCTAAAAACATAAGCCCCCTTTCCATGGCCACATCCTTTCATTTCCACCTTCGTTACATTTACAAAATAGATTACTATGGTTCTAGGAGGAGAAGAAAATCAAAATTTGAAGATCAAGCTCCCAACTGTAAGGAATAAGGAAAATTAAACAAGGTTTTTCTTAAACAAAGATAAGTAAAAACTTTTCCTAGTACCTCCCTCTACTCGTTTGGTTTTGGGTTTGAATTTGTGCTTGTATGAATGTTTTGATGACAGTAAATATGTTCAAACGATTATAACATTGTTTGGTTATGTTTAGAAATTTTAATAAAGTAAATTGGTTCATTTTTTGGGGTTAAACCTAAGCTAGTATAAGCCAAATGATTTAAAATTGAAATATGATGTTTATAATGATGAAATATAGATGTGTTTTTTAATTCACAACTTTTGGAATTAGTTTGGAATAATTATGAATTTTCTAAGTTAAGAAAAGGGGTAACATTCGAAAAATTAATTATTGAAAAAAAAATTGATTTGAAATTTTAGAATAAGGGAAATATGATAAAATAGGTTTTTCGTGAATTTTTTGAATTTTTTCGATCAATTTTCGATTTTATATAAATTTATTAGTGAAAGAATGAATTGATTAATTAAGGATAATTGATTAATTAATTAAGCACTTAGCCAATTCTGAAAAGTAAATTACGGAGAAGGAAATTAACCAATAAAAACTCGACACTAAATGGAATTGGAGGAAAGTTAATATTTAGTAAGAAACAAATCACTTTTCAATATAATTACAAATTTAACATTTCAAACTCACGAAAGCCTACATAATATTTACTTACAATGGCTTTGGAAAAGATAATGCACAATGGCATTGGAAAAGATAATGTGCGATGACTATAGAGTAGTCATGACATGAAGGCTCTTCGAGATTAACCTTCGAAAGCTATCCATACGAGAAGGCTTGCAATGACTATGGAAAAGTTAGTACGTAATGATACTTAGGGAATTAAAACGCGAGGGCTACTAAAGAGATTACACGTGATGGTTACTAAGAAGATTACATGCGATGGCATAGGGGAGATAACACATGATGGCTATAGAAAAGTTAATACACGATAGCTTGGGAAGTTATCCACCCACTAAAGCTCTTAAGAAGCTAACACATGATAGCTAAGGAAAGAAGGTAAATAAGTGATAACCTAGGGATAATTAACCTTTGATGACTATGGCATAGCCAACACTCGATGACTTGGTTCAACATTTGAAAGCTATGGGATAGCTAGCATGCAATAACTAAAGTTAATAGTGATAGCCTGGGAACCTATTTTTTTAAGTAAAAGAAGAAATTCATAGGGCACTATGGAAAACAGTTTCTAAGTGTTGATGAACTACTTCATAATAATAAAATGAAAGAGGAATTTTAGTCAGAATTTAGTTAACTTAATTTTGAAATGAAGGAAAGCTTAGAGAAGCTAATAAACGATAGGGTGTCATTTTAATTAAAAGCTAAAGATGTTTTATCCAAAGAAAGTGTAGGGTACATTATAAATGAATGAAATAAAGGGGTTGAACCATGATCTTAACGATATACCACCTCATGGAGTTAATATATGGTAGGGTGCCTTGACTATAATATAAAGTCCAATGGTACATGGCAGGGTGCTAAGCGATGGTTCAATCCTAAAAGATTTATAAACTCTAAAGGGGATTTAAGGCAGTATGCCATGGAAGAGTGCCAAAACATCAGGATGATGTTATACTAAAATAAATAAACCGACAATATGAACAATAGCGGTTCATGGACAAGAGTGTCTACTGACGCTTGGTAAGGATTTTTACTAGAATATTTTTAGGGTGTTTTCATTCAACTTTTAGGAGAGTCAAGGTGACTCTAGTCAAGGTGGCACCTATTGGTAGAATGGGTGGCCGTTTCAACAAGCAATGTTGTTCGAGAAAAGATATACTAGTGGTAGACAAGCCTAGGGAGGTAATCATTAAATAAGTTGATGATAACTTAATAACGAAAGCCTAAAATAAGAGATTAGGTGATGTTCAAAAGGATGATGAATATTTGTATGACATGGTTCATAACAGGATGCTAAGTAAAGGGTATACTTAATTTGGAATGATATACGACATGGTTCCTAACGAGTTGATGTATAGGGCACACTTCTTGACTCAACATATGCACCTGGTTGCTTTTTATGTAATGTTGTATATGTTACACCCAAAATTCTAAGAGCATGTTGATAAACAAGAAAGCCATCATGTGCAATTAAAGGGCATAGTATGTTGGAGCCTTCCTGTGTAGATTAGAGCCATCGTGTATTATTTGAGTTCATCAAGTGAAGAATGAAGCTATCGTGTGCTATTGGGAGTCATCTGTGACGACCCGGAATTTTCAAGCATTTAAAATCGGAATATTTAATTGATTTTAAGTATTCAATAGAGTAATTTTAGCTTGAATAACGAATATTACAATTTATTTGATAATTTAATTATTAAATTAAATAATTTGAAGTTGGGAAATTTTTTGAATCTAGAATTTTAAGCCGATTAAAAATAATTAGAAGACTTATAAAACTTATATTGATGATATTGAAGATAATAGAAGTTTTAAAATTTAATTTAACAGTGATTTATTCAGTTTTGAAATTTCGTCGTTTACATTGAATTTAAAAATAGCCTTCCGAGGCGCAGCCTCGAAACTCGACGAAACCAGTTCCATTGGATCCGTAATATTGAATTATTATCGGATTTCAAATTTCGTTTTAATCAGAGTTGTTGTGTGAGCACACGATAAGTAAACGTGCGGAAAACTAAATAAAACTTTAAATTGATCAACCAGTTGAAATAATTTCACATCGTCGTTTTTCTTTCACCTCAAAGGCACTGTGCAGCCAAGACAGCGTGCCGACTTTCCTTTATCTCCGTGTTCCCTCTTTTTATAACATTACGCAAAGATCACGTCGCTTTCATCTTTCAGCCGAAGCCATTATTCCCTTCTGATAAATCTCGAGTCCCCCTTTCAGATCATATTCGGAAAAAAAAGGAAAGAAATATTAATGGCCAATGTTCGAAATCGTTCGAGTATGGCCGAACCTCATTTTCCTTTTCAAAAAAAAACCTACAAATCAGTTCGCGAGTTCTCTCCTATTTCTCCTGCAGCTAAATTCACATTGACGAGTCCATATCCTCATTTCAAATCCTTAAAACCCAAATTCCTCTTCAAAAATCACGAAAGAAATGGCGCACGGCAGTATCGGAAGCAAGTTCGATGTCGGCTTCTTGCTGGGACTCGCGTGAACACGTGAGGAATATTGCGTCATCGTCATCATCGAATCGAACTGGGGGGGATTTCGTGCTAGGCGACGGGTCGATGGGAGATTTCTGGGGTGGGCGCGACTCGAGATGTAGGGTTACGTGCGGCTTCTTGGCACGACGACTAGGGTTTCGAAGTCGTGGCGATGCTTGGGGTCGCGATTCTGGTGGCGTTCGCGTGGGTAGCTTGGAGGGGCAGACATTCGACAGTAAGGTTAAAAATCACGGAAACAAGACGGGTTTGAGGTGAATGGCAATCATAGGCCAAAGGTGAGTTAATCTCACTCAGTTAATTTAAATTTAAAATTTAAATGATTAATTTAAATAATTGTTTGGATGGTTAAATTGATGGATGTGCAATAGAATGGTATATTTTGGAATTGACATATTATATTGTGCTAACATCTGTGGATGCAGGGAAAAACAGGTTGGAGGGATCCAACTAGACCTCTCAATATTTATTATTTAATAATCTCTGTTGCGATTACTTGATATTCTACGTTGAATATATTCGAATATTGAATGATATGATTTGATTGGATATATATATATATATTGGGTATAATGAATTACCAAAAAAATAAATAAATTGGGTTTGAAAAGGAAATAAAGGAAGCAAAGTTATAAACGTAATAATCTTAGAAATTTAATAAATTAAGAATAAATTGAAAAAGAAATGGAACTATGATAAGTACAAATAAATAACTTCAAGTATGAAAAGAGAAGGGTTTGAATAAACAGTAATTAATGAATTGTAAATTATGTGATATTCAATTAAGTGAATAAAGAATTATTTTAAAACTTGAAATTCTAAATTTATCTAAAGAAAAAAAGAAGTAAATTGAGAAATCTAAATTGGTATTGCAACTAAAGGTATTTTAAATCATAGTTTAGGAATAAATCTGAAATTAAAGAATTTTGGATAAATGAAGTTAATTAGAAATCAATTGGAAATTGATTTAAGTATTTGGAATTGGATATTTGGAAGAATAAATTCAAGGTGGGAATTTATTAAAGGAATGAGAAAAATTGTTTAAAAATAAATAGTGATTTATTCTTAAAAGTTGTGAAGAGAAGTATATTTCTCTGGATAGCCAAGTACGTTCAAAGTAAACTTTTAGATATAAGTTAAAAGTTTAATGTTGTTTTAAAAAGCATGTTTAGACAATTTATTATTTCTAATCTTTTAAATTCTAAAGTAAATTTTTTCGAATCTATTACCGTAGTAATTATTTATTAATAGTGGCTTAGTATTTGTTTGAAAGGTGAAAGCTTAGTTTATAATTTATAAAGTAAC
Organism: Allium cepa; assembly: GCA_030765085.1. Taxonomy (NCBI): domain Eukaryota; kingdom Viridiplantae; phylum Streptophyta; class Magnoliopsida; order Asparagales; family Amaryllidaceae; genus Allium; species Allium cepa. The sequence continues at coordinate 383,042,914 of CM060932.1, forward strand.
CTTATTTTCAATGTTTATATAGTATGTATTTTTAGTAAATTATTGAAGTAATCTTAATTTAAATATTTTAAGGTAAATCCTAAAGTAAGTGTTTTGGTTAATCTATTATCGTAATAATTATTTAAAGGATGATTTGGTATTTTGTGTAAAGAAGGAAATCTAGTTATATTTATAAGAATACTTATTTTAATTATTTCTAAAGTATTATTATAAATTGAGTATTAAAGTAAATTTTTCTAAATTAAATGTTAGATATATTCTATAATAAAATGTTTTAAATTATTTTAAAAATCTATAGTTTTGTGCTTGGTGATTCCGGTGGAAATAGAAATACTTGGAATTTATTCTGAGAAAAGCTGATAGTTTTGAAAACTGTTTTCAAGGAATTTGAAAGGTGAAATTATACCTTGTGAAGATATTTTTGAGAATAAATAATTTGGAAAAAAATATTTATTGGTTGATGGATGTTGTAACGACCCGTAAATTTAGCCGGTTTTAATAACGTTATCAATTGGAATTTTGCGGGATTTTAAACGATAAAATTTTGAAATACAAATTTTTTATTTGGAATACGTCTAGTTAAACATAGCAACTGGCAAATTTTCGTCCGAAAATATGAAAGTTTATTTCATGCGTAAATTTACTTCAATTTAATCAGTTAAAAAGCGATGAAAATAAAACGTTTTCAAACCCAAAATATTTTTACATAAAAAAATTCTAAACCATCTTTTGAGCAAGTTGTCAGTTTGTCATTTTTTCAAATTCGGACATCTTTGGCTCCGTCGATCTTATTTTTCTGCGATTTTTATGCATTTTCCGTAGTATAAAATTTCGAAATTTTATAATTCAATCATACCGCTGATATCCGTATACCGTTTTGATCGTTTCGTCGTGCTGATATCTACGGCGCATTCAACACGGTATTTTGAAGTCCGATACGCGGTGAATCGGCGTAACGGTTCGCCGTATCGGTATCAGATTCGTGACCTTTTGTTTTCGTTTGCGTTCAAAATTTGAAACGTACAAGAAATTATTTAAATTCCCAAAGTATCATTATTGAGTAGAGCGTTTTTTTTGCCGTCTCCTCGGTCCATACAATAGTAAAACTCATATTAATCGAAGAGTTATTTTCAATTGCCATTTTTCAAGTGACGCATTGTTTTCATGTAGCCTGCATATTCAAAGGCCACGTCTCTTTGCAAATTTGCAAATTCACCTACAGCTTCTTCTTCCTCCTCCATTTCTTTTTCCTTCCTTCACCTAAGCCACATACGGCAAAGCTTGTTCCCGCCTTCCGACCACCACTTGACACCGAGACTGGCACCACCCAGGCCCACCTCAACCGCCGCTCACACCTCGTCAGCAACCCCTCTTCTCACGCCCGGATCTCCTCCGTCATCACCATCCTAAGTTCCGAGCAGCAGCTCGCCACCCCGTTCACCGCCACAACCCCGACCGCATCTCCACCATAACGCACGTTGGTGCCGCAACCATTCCCGAGCCCCTCTTTGCCATCATCTTCCGATCTCCGCCCCTACCATAGACTCGAACAGCCGCAGCAACCCAAGGCCGAGCACCACGTCAGCACGACTCCACCGCAGCCTTCTCAATGCTAAATCCGAGCATCCCCATGTCCTTCTCCACCTCCGAGCTCGACCCAAACCACCGTCCACCACTCGCCGTACACCCCGCAACCACTTGTGCTCCGCCTTTCGATCATCTCTGCAACTAACCGCTTCCCCATGGCCGTGCTTTGCATGTGCTACCTCAACATAGTATTGTTTATATATTTGTTTTAAATGTTGGGATTATAAAATATAATATGTTATTATATATATTTCACATGACTTGGTTTCAAATACATCATATACAGTATGGTTTGCATGTGTATATAGTTAGTGTATGAGTTTCATATGTCAATATATGTTAGCTTATGTGTCAGTTATGTTAAGTGTTATATGATTAATAAAGTTGGATATAGTTTCCATAATATAATTTTTTAACCTGAAGTTGTTTTATTCCTTTGCTTTGCATCTTACAGTTATATATATGGTGCCTGTATGTGACTACTACTTTTAAAGTATCTATTTAGGTGAAGGAGAAAATATATGTATATAAGGATAGTCTGTATATGTTTAAAATATTATAAAATCTTATTTTATTTGTATATGCCACTGTATAAAATCTATTCTTTTTGTGCACATAGCATAAATGTAATTGACGATATGTTGTATAAAATCTATTTTTATTTGAAAGTATATAATATATACATTGTTTAACGATACGTTGTATTAGTTGATATGGCAGTTATATATAATATGTATATGTACATTATGTTTAATAAGCAAGCTATTTTGTTACACAAGTACATAGTTAAGATTGTAGCCCGTATTCAATCTATTTAACACGTTTGAATGTTATATTATATAAGTTTTATTTGTGTTTTACTGTACAAGTTATAACATAGATTTTTGGAATACGTGTATAACTGACGAAATATGTTTATTTGTTGAAAATACAGGTATAATTTATAGTTAGGCTCGAATATATGCTAGGTTGCCTGTATATATTATAGAAAAAATAAGATTTGTTTATATATAGGTTTATATAGGCAAGTATAAGAGCTGTGTGGTCTGTCGTTTTAATATATATTCACTTATACTATTATCATCATCGTTCCAGTTCTGATTTGATTTCGTCAATTCCGATTTATCAGCTTTGATCATTGAATTCGTGCCGATCTTGTTTTGCTTGGATTCGCAATTCAAATTCAGTATCCGTATCAGCGTGCGTATCCGTGTCACCCTCTGTATTCTCTAGCCTCGAAAGGTGAGCAATCACTCACGATTAATGTTTTTTTATTTATTAAATTTGATTTCAATTGAAATGACAATTGAAATATGCTGCTGTTATTTGTTGCACTGTTATTTATGTATCTGCTCACCTTGACATCTGACACCTTTATCTGTTAATTATACAATGATCATCCAGTTTGGCCGATGAATGATTAATTGTTTGTTGTTTATATTGAATGTAAATTGAAATGCGATAAGTGATAAATATTATGCAATTGAATTTGACGTAGGATAGTTTAAAATGTGAATCGACATATGTGTTGAATTTGATTAGTTAAATTTGTATAATATGACCTCTTTTAAACTGTTAAATTAATTGACATGTAAAATAGTGATAATTACCCTTTGAACCACTGAACGTATATTGGATAAATTGTGTAGTATAAAATTGAAATTGAACGACAAGTGGAAAAACCGTAATGTAATAATCTTTAATCTACATGAAATGATAGTGTAGATTCTAGAGATAATTATATTAATTCGCACAAACAACAATGCGAATTAATACGATTATTTCGGGATTATTTGAATTGATTATTGGATTGTTATTGATTGTGGTTATTGCTTGTTTATTTACTTTGACACCATCCCAGTTATCACACTGCAAGTTCCCTTTGCTATGCTTTGATTTTTGAATTGAAATGGAATCGGGTTGAAATGATAAATACCCAAATGAATTTGACCTAGGATAGAGGATTAAAAAAAAATCCGATTGGTCAATAATTTGATTTAAAAATAAAATAAGGATTTTATTCGAGCAAAGAATAAGTTTGAAATGAAGTTGAAATTTGAATTTTATAAAGGAGAATGTAAAGATTGAAATCAGAAACAAATGTTAACGTAGTAATTGTTGAAAACAAGTGTTTGAAATTTAATTATTTAATAATTAAATTTGGAATGATTAATAAATAATTTGGAATTAGTAATAATTGAGTTTTGAAATTATTAAGTTGAAATCATTTAATTATTGAATTTGAAATTATAATTAAGTTTGAAATTATTAAGTTGAATTTATAATTAAGTTGAAATGATTTAAGTTTGAATTCATAATTAAGTGGAAATGAATTAATAATTAAGTTTGAATTTATAATCAAGTTTGTAATTATTAAGTTTTGAAATTATTAATAATTAAGATTGAAATTATTTAATAATTGAATGAGATTTAATTATTTGATAATTGAATAAAAAGTGAATTCTTGGATAAGAGAAATTGAACTTTTGAATAAGTGAATTCGAACTTTGTTAATAAATGAAATTGGGTTTCTTATTTAATTAAGTTTGGAAAATTTAAGTAAGTGAATAAATCAAATTGAATTTCTTTAACAAGAAATAAAATGCGTTTTATTGTAATAACTGTAAGATTTGTAATTTAAAGAATTGATTTGACGAATCTAATTGAATTTAATGTGTTAGTTGATATAATGAGGTTGAACTTAAGTAATTGATTTAATGAATTGGAAATTTAATGGAAACTGTTTGAATGATAAACTAACTTAACGAATATTGAATGAAATCGATTAATGAATTGAAATTGATTTTGAATGTTAAATTAAATTAATTTAAATGTTTTCGGAATGAACTAATATACGAACTTGAATCAATATTTGAATTGTTTAAATAAAAATTGAAATTGAATTGTAAGACTTTGAAATGGTAATTTGGAATGTTGAAACGTAAATTATGGAAATCGATTTCGAAAGATAAATGAAATGTTGATTTACGAATTCTAATTGAAATTGAATGTGATTTGGTTTTGAAATTTATTAAACGACCAATCGGTGTAATAATTACGAAAGTTATTAAAGAAACCGGAGTCGGTTATGGACATACTCTCTGTCTAAACCGAAACCCACTTTAATAACTATACGCGGAGTGATGATCCAGAATGAAGTGGTTGGATTGGCGAACGTTGATGATTGAAGAAAGTGAACGATATTGGATAGCCTTGACACTTATGTCAAAATTGGAAATGACTAAAATCAGGAGCCGTGCCGGGCCAAATGGGGTTAGCCACCTCGAGCGAACACACTTCTTCGTAACTACTACTCATTACTTGTTATCGATTGGTGCACCCTCGTACTTTTCAGGAGTGTTGTTTCGCGGTGTTGCGATCGCTGCGGCGATGCGTTCTCACCAGTCCGGATCAGGCGAACGGTAGTTTCACTACCTTGGGTATTGCCTCATATGCCTTGTCATACTTGTATTCCCGTATATGCGACCACTACGAAATTGTTTTGTGTTATACCTATGGAGCACTCCCTGATATCCCACTAGTTTACGGTGGAGTTTACAGTGCTGTATAGACTATAACGCTTGTATAAAAATGTGTTAAGGGGGATAATGGTAACGCCTTAACACTATTTTGATACTTTATATTACTGATAGACATTATCTATTTAGCGTACACTACTAAATAGTAGATAGTTTAACGGATCCTTAGAGGATGGTGATTCCAACATCCTTTGAGTTACTTGTATTTCGATTGCTATTTCACTTGAGTTGGATTTATTGATATGAGAATATTAATCCTGACTCGAGTGTTTTGTGTTTTGCTTTACGCTCGGGTCAGACTGAGTGGTTGATCAGCTTTCGAGACTCATCTTTGGAGTTGGAGCTTTGCTTGAAGATCCAGCCATTTATTCTGCTTTCAGTATTCGATGATTCCAGTGATGTATTCTGATTTGTACTTGATGTATCATATTTCTCTTCTGTTGTCAGCTCTGATGTATCTTATATATATAGTAGCTTCATGAACTACTATCTCTTTTACTTCCGCTGCATATTATTACTCTGTGTCTGTGACTCTGTGATTATTTATTTACCGTATATCTGAATTTTGCCAAATTTAAATTAACAATTCGGTATTTTGAATTATTCAAGTCCGACATGTGCGGATCCGAATAGTCCAAAATAGCGGGTCGTTACAAATGTTTTATACATATTAATTGATAGTTAAATAACCGACTATCAATATTGGACAAAAATGCGTTGATCGTTTCGAAGAGACCGGGATCGAGATTTATTTCTCGAAAACCACTTCGATCCGGTTTGCACATTTCGTGAAAACGATTCTGGATTCGAAGATGGAGCAGTGAAGTGCAAGGGCTAGTCGCTACTAATCCTGAGGATATTTCCAAAATGGATGTAGTAGGAATAGTGCCTTCGGTTCCGTTCGAGCCCGGGACGGACTTGTATGGATGAATGCTTTCGTAAACATCGTCAGGTGGACGATGGGCATTCTAAGGGATATATTCTAAAATGGTAACGCTTAGCCCTAAGCCTCATCAAATGGGAATGATTGAAAATCAAGGGTTATGCTGCAAGGCTAGGTGGGTAGCACCCAAGCAGGGTGAGGTCATCCCTGTCTAGATGTCCCTTTTTATTTCAGCTTAGTGGTCGGTTGCTGATCCCAACCGCGGGGTGATCTCACTCGGGATTATCCAGTAAGGGGTAGTCCCGGCCTTGTGTTGCAGGGGAGCGGGCGTACTCCTCGGTATGGTGATCTAGGCCCCGAACTGTGATAGGTGGTACCCCAGTGCCTAGTCATTAGTTGGAAATCCATTCTCCCTACGAGCCTTGTACGAGTTTTGTTTGTATTACCCACTCTGTGGCTAGTAGCTGAAATTTAAAAATGTAACAATTTCGGCTATTTTATAAGTATTTGTAGACATACCCTATTATAATATCAGAGGATTTCTATAAAAATTATTTTAGCTATCGTAAGGTAAAACCCGATATGTTTATTTGTGGCGTGGTCTTACGAGATGCTTTTGTTTTCAAAGGATTTTTGAAACTTTAATAATCAATTGGGTGTGATTTTCTCACACTGGTATTCCAGACTGACTCGGGTGTTATTTAACTGTAATGCTCGGGTCAGACCGAGTATTATAGAATACAGGATATGCTGTGGGGGAGCTCAGGAGAAGAGCTGGATGACGACACGTACTCTCGTATATGTTATATATATATATATATATATATATATATATATATATATATATATTCCGCTGTGTTGAGTTGCTGTGTATCTATTTGTATGGAATTGATGTTGGGCTGTGATTGATGTACTCTGATGATGTAATATATAAACAGAGATATTTGATTTTTGAGTAAAGATTATTTATTATCTATTATATTTTATTCCGTTGCGATGGTTAGATTCTTTTGTTGTTTTCTATTTTCTTCTTCTACCACTCCTTCTTTAACCCAAATGGTTCGTATTTCTGTACAACTTGAGTTGATTTAGATAGAATAGTGTTGACTCAAGGGGTACGGATTTGCGGGTTGTTACACTTGGTATCAGAGCTTAGGTTGGTGATAACCTTGGCTCTGGTAGGAATTACTCATTTAAAATAGAGCCCGTGGTACTCTATAATGAGTTTGAGCGTATTAATAAATATGAGCGCGTATTTGTTAGTGAATATAAATTGTTTTAATATTATGTTGATTGGTTTATTGAGTGGCATATGAACCTTCGTCGGCACAGTCTGGACAACTGTATTGAAGGGGTTTCTAAACACTTGAATAGAACAATCGACACGATATTGTTTTAAATGTGGGTGAATGAAATAATTTTACCCAAAAATATATTTTTTTTTTTTTTAGCAAAGCTAGCCGGCTTTAGAGTGGGCCGTGCCACTGTATATAAAAATGGGAGAACAGGTGCTCTGCACATGCACAGAGCAACTAAGTTGGATAGAAAAGAAAATAAAATAAAGAGCAGGAGTTAGACTAAAAAGCCCAAAAATATATTTTGATATAAAGAAAAGTTTTTGTAAGCTATTTTAGTTAATATATGGTTGCTTAGATGTTAATTGGATGTTAGGAATGATAATATTAAAAGTACTATCATTGTTAAGTGAAAATTTAACTAGAAATTGAAAATGTAACTAAAATTTAAGGAAATAAATTCATTATAAAATGAAATTTATAAATATGAAATATAAATGTAAATTATAAATTGAAATATAATCAAATGGAGATTTGTATAAGCATAAACTATACAAATGCATTATAGTTAAAATTTGAATTAGAATAGAATTTGAAACTTTAAAACCCCGGAGATTTTGGAAATATTTTGAAGATAAATAGTAATATTGTTGTTTTTGGGGTATTTCTGAAAGGAAATTGTTTCAAATAAATCTTGGGAAGGGATATAGCATTGAATTCACTTCATAACTGGAAAATAACTTCGGTGATGACTGCAGCATCATCGATGTTCATTTTCGAGTTTCTAAGTGACAGATTGCTGCCAAATTAATTTGTTTTGGAAAACCTGTTTGTTTTTGTAATTTCAAAGGAAATTTGTTGGAAATAAAAACCAGGATTGGTTTGAAATTTTTGAGAAGTGGGATTTTGAGATGTTGAAGATTTCAAAATGATATGGAACCAAAATCAGGTATTTAAAAATCCTGATGAGACAGGTTGTAAGCTTATAAATTGAGATGATTTTTAATCAGGAAGGGAATATAAGTTTTGAATGTTGGAATGTAAATATAAAGAGAAAAGTTAAAAATGGAATTAACTTGGATTGGCAAATAAAATTTAACTGGATTGAAGTAATTGAGCAGGCTGAAATAATATCCAGTTGTATTCGAATTAAGTAAAAAAAAATCGGATTGAGTTAAATAAATCTGAGTTAAAATAAAATTGAATTGGAATACAATTCAGTTGAGTTATTAAATGGAATTAGATTCTTACCAGAATAAATGGAAAATAAGTGGGATAAGGATTAGGATTGCAATAAATAAATCAGAATAACTTATAAAAGAATTAAAAATGCATGGACTAAAAATATGCTTGAGTTATAAATAAGTGAAAAACTCGAGTTAAAAAAAATAAAATTTATACAAACCTAGAATGAATGGAAAATAATAAGTTGTGGCTTATAAAATTTAAAAGTGAAATAGAAAACCCAAAATAAATATTGTTTGATGAATTGGAAAATAAAATAAAAATCCAAACTTGAATTATAAAATAAATTTGAACTTAAAAATATTAAATGAAGAGATTTTGAGATTTAAAATCAAGTGTTGGATTATAAATAAGGGAAGAACTAATTAATAATAAATTAGTTAATGAAATGTGTAAATGGAGTTCAGTGTATTTAAATAGAAGCTGAATTGTAAGTTAATAATGAAGTTTGAAAATAAAACTCAAGTTATAAATCAAATTCGACTTGAATCATTAGTGAAGAAATATAATTGAAAGTGGCCTTGCAATTAGTTAAATGAACTGAGAATGTAATTGAATTGCGAGTCCATGAAATTTGGGGAAAATTGAAAATGGATAGTGGGTTCAGAACTTGAGTTTTAAATTAAAATTTAACTTGAAGCGATAACAAATTAATATAATTGGAAATGTATCGAATAAAAATGAAATTGGATTGGAATAGTAATGGTTTGAATATCAAATAAAGTGTGGTTTAAATGAGTTGAGAAAAGTTATTGAATGAAATAGCCTGGATTGCTTTTGAGCTAAATAAAATAGCTTGGAATAAACGAATATAGAATGCAATGTGTCGAGTTTAATAAATGGTTGTGAATGAATTAAAATAAAAAGGAAATTTATCTGGAAACGAAGATGAACCTAAATTGTTAATGGTTTTAACTGGACTAGTTTGGTTAATAAAATGGAATGCAAGTGAATGGATCCAGATCTGAAATGCACTGGAAATGAGAATATATGGGTTGTGAATAAATTTAAAATGGAATAGAATTGAGTATATATGGAGTTGAAATCAATTTAGATTAGTTATAAAACATTAATACTTGTTTATTCACATAGACCTCGCCAAGTTGCATGGAATAAATTGCCATTTGATGTAAATGGAAGTAATTAAAATTCTATGAGTTGATAGAAGTAAAATAAATTGATTTTGAAAGCAATTGAATTAAATATGAGTTCAGTTTGCTTAAGAATAAATTAAAAGTAAGCAATTGAGTTCTAAACCATTCAAATTGATGGAGTTGTATATGAATGAATTGAAAACCATCTGAATTGAGTGAAAATGGTTATAAATTAATGGAAACAGTTGAATTAGCATGAAATTGTATAAGTTGCTTACGGAAAATGTTTGGTATGCATTTCTTTTAAAATTCATGTGTTTCACTATTGCAAATAAGTGAAATATTGTTAAACTTCGTATGTATGGCACTTACATGTTTAAATTGAGTAAGTACAGGTACCGGGAAGCCGTGTGGCTGGATTTTGGGCACGGTAACTGCTAAATTAATAAGTTATTTGCTTAAAATGCTAAATAAGGTACGCCTACGCAATAAAAATAGGAAATATGAACTGTTTTTGGTTTTTCCGACCGTGTGGGTCGATGTATAGATATTTATATCTTTTGTCAAATTGCAAAAGCTCCTCCGTACAAAGGAGACTCTGCCAAAAAAATTCAGAAATTTGGGAGTTAGAATATTTTTGAAAATTTTTGGAAAATTTTGTTATCGACAAACAAATTCAAATTGGAAACTAAAATAAGTTAGTAAATGAAACCAATTTAAAGTAATGACATGAATTAGTAATAAATGACAAATAAAATTTATATCTGCAGAGTTAAAGATAAATTGAATTCGTATGGAAAAGAAAGAATCAATTTGAATAGAAATAGATATAAACTAAAGTGGTAAAGTGAAAACAAATATAAGAAACACATAAATGCTTATATTAGCTTAAGTAAGGAATGATGCATTCTCAATAAGAAATTGATATTTCAAATATAATTTAAGTTAGTGTTTGAATTAATAGATATTGACATTTGTAAGAAGGTCGATAAATGTCTTTGAATTTTGTGATGGAACATATTGCTGTGTAAGACGTGCAGGTAATATAAAGGGAAAAGAGAATTGATTTTGATTTCAGAAGATAAACATGAATTGCCCGACAAAAGGTATGTATTTAAATTTGGTGTGGAATTTGATTGGGATTTGGATCGAGCCACTTGGCTTTCTGTTTCTTTTTGGATTTGGGAGGCCGTAGAGAAATTTTGTAGTTGTACCGAGCTAGCCGCGCAAAGGAGACGCTGGCGAAATTTTTCGGAAATTTAGAGAGTTAGAAAATTTTTGAGAAAATTTTGGTAATTCAAAATTGGGATTTAAATTGAAACTTGAATAATTGAGCAAATGGGATTGTTTGCAACCAAGGAAAGGTTTGGAAAGTTAATAAGAATGATAATGGTCTTTTGTAAAAAGATAGTTGGTTGGATGTCGAATTGTTGGTTTTGAGAATAAGTAAGCAGGTTTTGGACCATTCTTCCTAACTAGTAATTTCAGGGACGAAATTCTTTTAAGGGGGAAGGAATGTGACGACCCGGAATTTTCAAGCATTTAAAATCGGAATATTTAATTGATTTTAAGTATTCAATAGAGTAATTTTAGCTTGAATAACGAATATTACAATTTATTTGATAATTTAATTATTAAATTGAATAATTTGAAGTTGGGAAAATTTTTGAATCTAGAATTTTAAGCCGATTAAAAATAATTAGAAGACTTATAAAACTTATATTGATGATAATGAAGATAGTAGAAGTTTTAAAATTTAATTTAATAGTGATTTATTCAGTTTTGAAAGTTCATCGTTTACATTGAATTTAAAAATAGCCTTCCGATGCGCAGTCTCGGAACTCGACGAAACCAGTTCCATTGGATCCGTAATATTGAATTATTATCGGATTTCAAATTTCGTTTTAATCGGAGTTGTTGTGTGAGCACACGATAAGTAAACGCGTGGAAAACTAAATAAAACTTTACATTGATCAACCAGTTGAAATAATTTCACATCGTCGTTTTTCTTTCACCTCAAAGGCACTGTGCAGCCAAGACAGCACGCCGACTTTCCTTTATCTCCGTGTTCCCTCTTTTTATAACATCACGCAAAGATCACGTCGCTTTCATCTTTCAGCCGAAGCCATTATTCCCTTCTGATAAATCTCGAGTCCCCCTTTCAGATCGTATTCGAAAAAAAAATAGGAAAGAAATATTAATGGCCGATGTTCGAAATCGTTCGAGTATGGCCGAACCTCATTTTCCTTTTCAAAAAAAAACCCTACTAAATCAGTTCGTGAGTTCTCTCCTATTTCTCCTGCTGCTAAATTCACATCGACGAGTCCATGTCCTCATTTCAAATCCTTAAAACCCAAATTCCTCTTCAAAAATCACGAAAGAAATGGCGCACGGCAGTATCGGAAGCAAGTTCGATGTCGGCTTCTTGCTGGGACTCGCGTGAACATGCGAGGAATATTGCGTCGTCGTCGTCGAATCGAACTGGTGTGGGGTTTCGTGCTAGGCGACGGGTCGATGGGAGATTTCTGGGGGGGCGCGACTCGAGATGTAGGGTTACGTGCGGCTTCTTGGCGCGACGACTAGGGTTTCGAAGTCGCGGTGATGCTTGGAGTCGGGATTCTGGTGGCATTCGCGTGGGTAGCTTGGAGGGGCAGACATTCGACAGTAAGGTTAAAAATCGCGGAAATAAGACGGGTTTGAGGTGAATGGCAATCATAGGACAAATGTGAGTTAATCTCACTCAGTTAATTTAAATTTAAAATTTAAAATTTAAATGATTAATTTAAATAATTGTTTGGATGGTTAAATTGATGGATGTGTTATAGAATGGTATATTTTGGAATTGGCATATAATATTGTGCTAACATCTGTGGATGCAGGGAAAAACAGGTTGGAGAGATCCAACTGGACCCCTCAATATTTATTATTTAATAATCTCTGTTGTGATTACTTGATATTCTACGTTGAATATATTGGAATATTGAATGATATGATTTGATTGGATATATATATATATATATATATATATATATATATATATATATATATTGGGTATAATGAATTACCAAAAAAATAAATAAATTGGGTTTGAAAAGGAAATAAAGGAAGTAAAGTTATAAACGTAATAATCTTAGAAATTTAATAAATTAAGAATAAATTGAAAAAGAAATGGAAGTATGACAAATAAATAACTTCAAGTATGAAAAGAGAAGGGTTTGAATAAACAGTAATTAATGAATTGTAAATTTTGTGATATTCAATTAAGTGAATAAAGAATTATTTTAAAACTTGAAATTCTAAATTTATCTAAAGAAAAAAAGAAGTAAATTGAGAAATCTAAATTGGTATTGCAACTAAAGGTATTTTAAATCATAGTTTAGGAATAAATCTGAAATTAAAGAATTTTGGGATAAATGAAGTTAATCAGAAATCAATTGGAAATTGATTTAAATATTTGGAATTGGATATTTGAAAGAATAAATTCAAGGTGGGAATTTATTAAAGGAATGAAAAAAATTGTTTAAAAATAAACAGTGATTTATTCTTAAAAGTTGTGAAGAGAAGTATATTTTTCTGGATAGCAAAGTACGTTCAAAGTAAACTTTTAGATATAAGTTTAATGTTGTTTTAAAAAGCATGTTTAGAAAATTTATTATTTCTAATCTTTTAAATTCTAAAGTAAATATTTTCGAATCTATTACCGTAGTAATTATTTATTAATAGTGACTTAGTATTTGTTTGAAAGGTGAAAGCTTAGTTTATAATTTATAAAGTAACCTTATTTTCAATGTTTATATAGTATGTATTTTTTGTAAATTATTGAATAGTCTTAATTTAAATATTTTAAGGTAAATCCTAAAGTAAGTGTTTTGGTTAATCTATTATCGTAATAATTATTTAAAGGATGATTTGGTATTTTGTGTGAAGAAGGAAATCTAGTTATATTTATAAGTAAACTTATTTTAATTATTTCTAAAGTATTATTATAAATTGAGTATTAAAGTAAATTTTTCTAAACAAAATGTTAAATATATTCTATAATAAAATGTTTTAAATTATTTTAAACATCTATAGTTTTGTGCTTGGTGATTCCGGTGGAAATAGAAAACTTGGAATTTATTCTGAGAAAAGCTGATAGTTTTGAAAACTGTTTTCAAGGAATTTGAAAGGTGATATTATACCTTGTGAATATATTTTTTAGATAAATAAATAATTTGGAAAAAATTATCTATTGGTTGATGGATGTTTTATGCATATTAATTGATAGTTAAATAACCGACTATCAATATTGGACAAAAATGCGTTGATCGTTTCGAAGAGACCGGGATCGAGATTTATTTCTCGAAAACCACTTCGATCCGGTTTGCACGTTTCGTGAAAACGATTCTGGATTCGAAGATGGAGCAGTGAAGTGAAAGGGCTAGTCGCTACTAATCCTGAGGATATTTCAAAAATGGATATAGTAGGAATAGTGCCTTCGGTTCCGTTCGATCCCGGGACGGACTTGTATGGATGAATGCTTTCGTAAACATCGTCAGGTGGATGATGGGCATTCTAAGGGATATATTCTAAAAAGGTAACGCTTAGCCTCAAGCCTCATCAAATGGGAATGACTGAAAATCAGGGGTTATGCAGCAAGGCTAGGTGGGTAGCACCCAAGCAAGGTGAGGTCATCCCTGTCTAGATGTCCCTTTTTATTTCGGCTTAGTGGGCGGTTGCTGATCCCAACCGCGGGGTGATCGGATTATCCAGTAAGGGGTAGTCCCGGCCTTGTGTTACAGGGGAGCGGGCGTACTCCTCGGTACGGTGATCTAGGCCCCGTACTGTGATAGGTGGTACCCCAGTGCCTAGTCATTAGTTGGAAACCCATTCTCCCTACGAGCCTTGTACGAGTTTTGTTTGTATTACCCACTCTGTGGCTAGTAGCTGGAATTTAATCATGTAACAATTTCGGCTATTTTATAAGTATTTGTAGATAGACCCTATTATAATATCAGAGGATTTCTATAAAAAATTGTTTTAGCTATCGTAAGGTAAAAACCCGACATGTTTATTTGTGGCATGGTCTTACGAGATGCTTTTGTTTTCAAAGTATTTTTGAAACTTTAATAATCAATTGGGTGTGATTTTCTCACGCTGGTATTCCAGACTGACTCGGGTGTTATTTAGCTGTAATGCTCGGGTCAGACCGAGTATTATAGAATACAGGATATGCTGTGAGGGAGCTCAGGAGAAGAGCTAGATGACGACACGTACTCTCGTATATGTTATATATATATATATTCTGCTGTGTTGAGTTGCTGTGTATCTATTTGTATGGAATTGATGTTGGGCTGTGATTGATGTACTCTGATGATGTAATATATATACTGAGATATTTGATTTTTGAGTAAAGATTATTTATTATCTATTATATTTTATTCCGCTGCGATGGTTAGATTATGTTGTTGTTTTCTATTTCTTCTTCTACCACTCCTTCTTTAACCCAAATGGTTCGTATTTCTGTACAACTTGAGTTGATTTAGATAGAATAGTGTTGACTCAAGGGGTACGGATTTGCGGGTCGTTACATCATCGCAATTAATTGAAGCCATCGTATACAATTGAAGTCGTCGTGCATAATAGAGATTGCATACGTATATAGAATTATCATAGGCAAATGGAACCATCGTTGGTAAATAGAGACACGGTGATGAGACCTAACATAAAGCAATACATTAAAGGCTACATAGAGCATTTCTTAGAGTCATCACGAAAAGAAATATTGGAGCCATCGTGAGACAATTCATTAATGCCATCATGAAATGAACATGACTAAAGCCATCATGATAAGAAATCCAGGCCATCATAAAGCATTGTTAAGAAGTCATCGTGGTATGAGAGATTGAGGCCATTATGAAATATCTCTATAAAGCCATCGTGTGATAATCAAAGCCATCATGACATATTATCCAAAGCCATTGGATGACATTATCAAGCTACCTTGATTCAATTATTCAAGCCATCAATGCCAACGTGATGATTTAAGCCATCATAATAATTCAACTTATCGAATGGATGAGAAGCTATCATGATAAATCGTGGTTCAAGTCATCATGATGAATCGCAAGCTAACATGGATTGATTAAAATCGTTATGTGTTAAATAGTGCCCTCCTGTGCCAACTAAAGCCATATTGTGTCAATTAGAGCCATCAAATGCTGATCAAGGTCATCTTATGTTGATGAATTGAAGTTGTTGGAGGTTAAGGCAAACAAATATCAAGAACAGGCCATCATGCAATGGTCAAATTTACGCAATAGACTATACAAAGAGATGGTGTATTAATATGAAGGGAATTATGTGTAATAAAGATCTAAAGCACTCTTACACAACCATGCCACCTTTGTTAATACCATGGCCAAGATAGCGATCTGGGTAAATTACTATAGATTTGAGATGATTGCGTAAATTACTATAGATTTGAGATGATTACCAATGGCACCATCAAGACCATCCATCTTGCCAAGTCATTGATCCGCGTCGACTTTGATAAACCAATCTAAGCGAGCTATGCCACTCTCCAACCTCTATTAATAGATAGCCACCACCACCTAATAAAGGTCTCTTCTTCTCTTTCTCTTTGTTTTAGCACGAATCATAATTTAGGTTTGAAATTTCTAACTTTCCTTGAGAGCTCAAGACCTACTTTAATGGACAACGAAGAAGATGATTTGATCTTTTCTACATAAGGAACTTTAGAAATATGAATTTGCATAATGGATTCATTCATGAACTTTGAATTAGAATGATATAGGATGGCTTGTATTTCTTGCATACCGACCATTAAATAAAGAAAATTGCATATGTTCTCAAATTTCATTGCATGTGAAAGAAAAATGACTAGAACTTTGGATATTCTAGGAATTTATGACAATTTGAGAATGAGTTTCTACTTATTTTAAAAAATTGTGATGTTTGGCTACAAATTGGACTAACATTTTAGTGCTTTCATTGAGAGTTGAACTCAATGACATACCTTTGATTTTCAACTAATGATTAAATTACACCTTGTTTCAAAAAAAAAATCTTTTAAATTTTTTTTAGAAAATAATATATATTTTTTATGAACATAATGGTTTAAGAATTTTTTGACTTAATATGGAGGAAGATAAGAATTTTGAAAGTTGTTAGATTAAATTTTTTGACCATCGCTATTTGAAATATTTAGTTAAAAACCATCAACTGATCACAACAGCTTGCCTTGCAGCTTTATCAACTACATATGAAGGCTTTAAATTCAAATCTCGATCACACCAATTCATCATGATATTTATTTCATCGCACCAATTCAATGCGACAACTATTTCATCATGACTGTTATTTCATCATGAAGATGCAAACTTTGAATATCGTATTTTATTTCATCATGACAGCTATAACACAATAAAGATCGCTATTTGGATAATGACCTTAATTCAACTACACAAGATGATACATTATCCACAATGATACACAGTGATACATTATTCATGATGACCTTCATTATCAATCAATCGCAGCAGCACAATTATTGTCCACAATGACTTCTTCTCTTCTACCTACAACGGATTGATTGAATTGCTGAACAGAAAGCATTGACCTATGAAAGCATAAATCACGATGAATATGGTGCATGGTGATATAGAGATGCACCAATGATACAAATAAGCTTTTCTTCCTACCTCCTACTCGCGATCAATCCTTCACGATGACTCTTAATGACGCCCGACGAAGATAGTGCACGATGATTGCAATTATTAATGATAATGCAATGTTAAGGTCATCGTGAACAATATATAAAAAAGGCAAAAGTTCATCCATGATAAGCTTCCAACATCTCCGATTTCTTGCGACCTTTGGCCAATTAGGCAAAAAAAAATTTAACACAAGATGAGGAAACACTACAAAAATCCATTATGCGACATTCAATAGCTTCAAATCAACTACGGATGCCATGAAAAATGTGAATTCACTAGGTTTTCGGCCTGAAAATTATACCCGAACCGGGGTATAAATTATCCTTAGCCACTACATTAAAAAATCAACGACAACTACCAAAATAAAATCCAAACTCTCCTCTACATTCTCAATAGGCGTAGTTATTTCTAGAGCTTAGGGGATGTTGGAAAAATTAAATGAACGGAAGCATTTTTAAGACTTACAACTTGAATTAGAGGCGGTTAAGGTGAATTAGACTGATCGGCCATTGTAGATTGATTACAATCAAAGAAACCTATGCACTCATATAATCATTTGGACAAACAGATTGGCGAATTGGAAGTTGCATATCGAAGGTCAAGACTGGCTATATATATTTGCAGAAATCCAAGTTGGGGTAGCTTTTGACGAAACTGGTATCATTGGAAAGGTCTTCCGAAAATGTGAACAAATGCAAAGACAATTTGTTGGTATCTATCTGTATGTAGGAGAATTTGCTAGTTGAAGTTCAAAAAAATCAAATAACGATCAATTCTGAAATTCGAATATTTAAACATTTTAAAATTCAGTATAATCAAATATGAATTAAGATGTAAAATAAAGTAAGGAATACAAAGGAATTTTAAATAAATGTATATTAACACTAATCAATCGCCTCGAGAAACAACATAAAAGATATCACAATAAAACGACTTCGATAGAAAGTAGAGTTGCATAATGAAATTGAGAGATGATAAACTACTAGCATTGATTGTAAATGTAAAAGTAATTGTTTATTATTGAATATTAATTTCTCTTGTATCATATGCTAAGAATGTATGTTGACCATTTATATTAAGAATTTCGTTGATCAACTAATTGGGGATTCGAGTTTCATTACAAATAAAAACAAGGATGTCGTGCTATGGGATTCTAGATTATTTATCAAACATGAAGGAGGCTTGGAATGTCATCTTTTGAATTGATTCTCAAGATGAGATATTGTTATGATTTTATATCAGACAGATTCTTAAAGAACTTAAATAAGGGCTCCCTTCTATATGACGATGGATTTCTTTTTCGCGTGGATTTCTGGTTCTCTTATTTGGATGAGAAAACTCCTACTATTGAACATTCTTTATGAACATCTAGATTTTCGGTTCTTATTATCTACATGACAGAGCTCTCTTTACTGAGGCATTTCATTCTTAGTCAGGATCGATGAGATTAGCGAGATAAGATAATATTATGATTTCCAACATCAGATGAATTCCTATAGAACTGAACTTGAATTCTTTTCTATATCACAAATTATCGGAATCTCCTATTTCAAATGAATCCCTAAAAAGGTCGGTATTCAAACTCTTATGTATATTTCTTAACTCTATACAGAGGTAAGTCCTTTAAAAAACCATTTCTTATCTGTAAAGACTATTAGTTTATGAATCATTACTTCTCTGGCTCACAAGCAAGAAATATCTTGTAATTAAGAAAAATCTGAGATACTACCATAATTACTTTATACAAAGTTGGTAATTGGAAATAATATTTTGAAAAAGAAGATAGAACTTATATATTTTCAAAAGGTAAAGAAAAAGAAATATATATAATACATTGTAAATATAGTATTACCATCTAAAAAAATTGACCAAGGATGATTTTGGAAAGATGTTTCGGAGATCAAATGATTTATTACCACACCTCTTACATACCCAAGAAGTATAAATGCATATATTTTAGAAATGGTTTGTGAAATCTTTAGAGTTATAATTATTTGAAAAACTATAACCCAAATGTATCTTGATAGACCAACTTGTAATTTTCTAAAATTTTCAACAAGGGATATATTTGCACTTCAAGGAAAATTACAAATTTCAAAGCTATATACTTTATGAAAACTATAGATAGAAAAGTCCACTCCCAGTTAAAAAAACTAATGGTTCATGAATCATAACCGAAAAGTGTTTCATTTGAGGAATACTTTCCTAACGTAAGATTTCTCAAAGACCTTTCTTAACAGCAATGCTCAGAAGGGATCTTTTGCAAAAATTCAAATTTCCAAGAAAACATTTCGATTCGTTGGCTAAAAGCTAAACCAAAAAATGATTTATAAAAGGAAAATTGGTCATTGGGAAATTCTTCTTGGTTTATTAAGGACAGTATCGAAAAGAAAGTTTAATCTTCTCAAAGAAATTTTATAGTTTATGAGGAAAGGATCGCCCATCACCAAAAGCCATATACCTTGCTATCAAAATTGAGAATCTAGTTCCAGATTATTTCGTCAAGCACTAATCATTGTTTGGAAATGGAGCTTTGAATATCGTCCTCTGGGTTATCAATTTTAATAAAGTCTCAGTTTATAATTATACAACAAAGGCTCAAGTTTCCTTTAAGAATAGGTGAATCTCTTTATCGAAGGGGTTTTTGAAGATTATTTATAATACCTTAATGACAAAACTCCTACTATTGAAACGCATTTGACCAAGCATCTAGACCATTGGAATTTATGGAATATCAATATGACCTTTTGTTTTAGGGAAACCCTTTGATATATCAAAAAGCATGGATTTGCTTATTATCCAAACTTACAAATCCTAATGTTAGAATACAAGTACTTGTTTTATATAAGTGGGTATTAGAGATCTCTGGGCTAAGCAAGTACTATTGAATAATCTATGAGAATTGAATACTTCATTAAGCAAGGCTCTAAATTCCTGGATTCTTTTATTGGAAACAAATATTATTCATCGATGAAATTTAAAGCATAGTTTCCTCAAATTATGATGGTACATGTCAGGAGAGAGAAAAAAACCATCTCTGTATAATCAACATGATAGTAAGGCTTTCCTACCAAGTGCAGCTCCTTGTCTAATAAAGTTCAGAAGTATCATATGTTGGTTTACTATGATAAGAGATCTAATTATGGATTTTCGAATAGAAAACATATTGTATGAAAGCATACTACTCCCAGCCTAATGATCAACAAGGTTATTAGGAAGGATATTGTTTTGATTCTCTTCTATAAACAAGCTTCTAAGTGAAAAAAGATCATATGATTTTCAATCCTTTTAAATTTCATCAAACGAAGGAATGAGTTTATGGGAATATGAATTTCTTTACCAAATGTGGATCTTTTCTTAATAATAATAAAAGCTCAATCCCGAATCTTGAAACATGGATTGCTAGTCTTATTTGTAGTAAACTTCTACCACCAACTCAAGGATGAAGATTAGATAGAATTACAATTACCTACTTCACATGAACGTTTGGAAATCAGTGGCTACTAATATTGGCATGTGATTAATTAAATTAGCATTAATAAGGGAAACGATGTCACAAGGTAAGACTAAACTAAAGGAGTTAAAGATGTTGTGCCGTGCTAGGCTACAATCGACAAAGCACTATAAGAAGGAATTAGCCTCTTCAACTTCAAATTAGATATCATACACATAAATTGAGAAAAGTTAACTATTCTACCAATAAGAGAGGACGAGATATTATCTACCAAAACATCTTGGAATTTATAGAAAATAAAACCCACACATAAAGTGATCAAAGATACCACAACAAGGGCACTTCAGTTGGAAATTCAAGTAATATAACTATCCCTGACTTGTGATCAAACAAAATCCAAACAAAAAGAGCCACTAGGCATATTGTACTTTTACCAACATAAGGATTTCAAGTAATGCTACCAAACAAAGTAAGGATTCTACCATATCAAGAAATGACATGTGCTTGAGAACCAAACTAAGAACCTGTAAAGAAATAATTGGGATTAACAAAAACTATATTGTGAGCCATAGAATATCAAAAAGAAAAATCTGTAGCATAATAGTCCAAGAAAACCCATGAGGAGATGGTTTTATATTCAGAAGGCAAAGACAAGACCAGAAGGTAAGGCAAGTAATTTTCGAAATCAACATCAGAAAGAATCGCTACTACAAAACTCCTATTGCTCAAGCAGACCTAATAAAGATGCGCTATCAAGGATATGAAATTCTAATAATTTGAGAAAAGAGATAACGGATGTCAAATGGGTCATTCCAACAAATAAGCCCAGTGCAATGACCCGCATTTTTTTCGATAATTAAAATATTTAATTTAATAAGATTTTGGAATTTAATGTTGTCGAATATTAAAATTTATGATTTATTAATGGGAAAATAATTAGAATATGATTTAATAATGTTGTTTGAATGTTTTGACAACTATTCTAATGTAATTTCAATTAACTGGAATTATTGTAAAGTTAATTAGGTTATAATTGTAAATAAGGAATAAATTAAATATTGGATTTAATGTTGGAATTATCTGTTATGAATTGAAATTGGGTTTTATGTAGGGTATGAAATCTGCTGTGGTGAGTAATTTATGATCCTAGTTATAAACAATAAGTTAATAGATTTGAATTATTAATGAATATCAATTATTTGTTTATTTTATTATTTTCAAATCCATTTGAAATTAAATTTGGAAATCCATGGTTGGAATTTAATGTGATTAAATATATCAATTAATTTGAGCAAAGATGTTAACTGTAGAGTTTGAGTGAACTAAAAATAAAGACTCAAGTTAATAAATTTCATATGGGAATGGTTGACTTAACAATAAGGATGTAAAACAAAATTAAATAATTTGTTGAAATTCAAAATTGTGATAAACTAGATTTTATTTCTATTATAATTTCATGATTGAAGTTAAGGTGATATTTAAATAATGAATTTAACATAGAAGATTTATTTTAAAAGATTATAAAAAAATTTGTAATTAGAATGAATTTAAAACTGATAAAATCAAATTAATAATAATTTATTTAATTAACTGAAATTTAGCCATTTTAACCACTATCTCGGATTTTTACGAAACTAGTTTCATATGATCCGTAGCAGTGAATTATTATAAGATTTCAACTTTCGTAGCGATCAGACTTATCGTTTGATCATGCAGGCTTGAAATGCATAGAAATCAATTAATGGAATTTAAATTTATATAATCTGATTTTGGAAGCTAACTTCTGGGTATAGAATGTCATGGTAGGGTTTAGGGTAGGAAATGAGCTTTTCGAGCCTGCGTGGCCATTTGAGCCCAATTGATCTTATGTTGTGATTTTATATTAATCCTAGCCTATTCTATTGTCAAAAACCCTAGCCGCCTACTATCTCTAATATATTTTTCTATACATACCATTCTATCTCTTTTGTCTTTCTCAATGGCAGACATTCCCCACCCCAAATTTCAATTTCAAAATCAACTGAAAAATCAAACTCTCCAAAATATATCAAATTGTATATCATTTCGAAGATCTCGACGAATCGAGTCAATGCGGGGTGTTTTCTTCATAACAGTGCTCGGATCAATAAGAAGTCGTGGTTAAAGGTGCTAAATTGTGAAACCCTAAGCACCAATTAGGGGCTTTTTGATTCAAGCATTAATCGACGAAATTGGAATATAGGTTTTGTAGAGCTCATCGTCAATAGTTTATTGCTGGTAGTACCTCGATCTAAAATGGCATGTGGTGGTTGGAATTTGAGATTTAGGGTTTGAAACCCTAAACCTATGGCGGAGGCGGTGTTGCCTAAGGTGGCTGCAATGGTGCTCGTTGATGGAGGAGAGGAAGGGGAGCACATGGATGGTGGTGGCACGGTCAATGGAGGTCTCTGGTGGCGGGAGAAGGCGATCAAATTTGTAGCCTAGTGGGTTCCTTGAAACACCCACACACCCCTTCATATACCCAAAAGGACACATTAAAAGGCATGGTGCGCTGTAGGTATAACTGAAACTAAAAGAGTATAAGATTCACAAGACAAAAATAAGCAAAAACAATGGAAACTAAGATAATAACTTACTTTAAAAGAAGACTTCATAAAATTTCATAAATCAAATAAGTCAAATACCAAATACACATTATATCTCGAAACCCTAGATGTCTCATAAAAACTCATAGTCTCAAAAATCAGAGTACATAATATCCCTCATAATAAGCCAGTACACAGAAAAAGCTAAAGCTTGAAAAAAAAGAAATACATGGTAGAAATCTTCTCCAAGAAGCCTCTGAGCAACTACAACTTACTGCCCTCTCCCTTGATTGCCTATGGGGGGAAGGGGAAGATAGAGGAGTGGGTCATACTAGAAGTCTGGTGAATGATAGTAACAACTAGAATCTTTAAGCGATGTAAAAGTAACAGATTTTACAACAGTATTAGTATATGATAGGAAGAAAGGAAATAGAAAAGAGAGAAACTGGAAATAAATATGAATAAATTATTGCTCAATTAGTAAGATATGTTAACTTTGATTGTTTGCACTTATCTATGATAGTTGCTTGATTAGGCTGAATTCTTCATCCTATAATTAGGCTGAAATTTAATTCTACCCTTTGATCAGCCTGCTACTCCATAGACCTTACTGCGGACTAGACGCTATATAACTCTGTACACAGCAGCTAATGATAATTATGAAAGATACACAAAGCAACCACTATGGACTAGACGATACATAGCTCCCCACATAGAAGGCAATGGTGCCTACGAAAGACACACATACTAAGCGCTTGGAACTCATAGCGATTACTGAGCACCGAAATGGAAGTCGCACGCGTAACTGCCATCTGCTCATGCTACCTGTTGCTCCACATATCGGGTCATATTATTAACTTCACTCGGCATAAGCGTGCCCATCGTCTCACTTTAGGATTATTTGAAACACCGTATCCATAGAAAATATAGGGGAATGCTACCGGTACTGGCCGGTCATCCAAACAATATCTAATAGCACCACTACTAGCATTAGCGTGCCACTCGTATCACTTCATGTTCATATGAAACACCGTACCCATAGAAACTAATAGAGGAATGCTATTTGGTACAGGTCCTACTTCAATTCTTTGCTTATTAACTTAGATAAATTATTTAAATAAGCCTTTACTCTTGTTCTTACTACATGTGCTTATTAATTTATCCTAAGCCTTATTCTGTTCTATTTCTAATTATAACCTATGTTATAATCATGCCTATTACTTAACCCAAGGTCTGAATGTGAAAATAAGCTTCTTTTCTTCTTTTATTCTTTTTAGTTCTAAGTTACAACAAGGCTAATCTCTTTAATTCAGTCCAAATAATGTCATAATTAGGCATAATTTCAATCCAATTCCATGTATATTACAGTCTTTATAATTTACCTCTTATATTCCATTATTTTATATTCTTTATAATTTTATCCAATTTCACGTTAATTCTATTCTACTCCACACGCAAAGAAGAAGAAGGAGGAATTAAAGAAAACTGAAAATAAAAGGAAATCCAAGGCGTAAGAAGAAGATGTAAATAATTCATAAATAACAGTAAATAATCTAAAATAGTGTAAATAAACTACAATTAAATGGAAAAGATAGAAATAAACTGAAATTAATTGAAAAGAATAGCTAGAAGAAATAGGCTGAAAAAATTCTAAAAACTGTAAATAAATTACTAAAAAGGTTACTCCAAAAATCGTAGTAAACTACAACTATTGAAAACCCTATTATTTTAAATTACTTAAAGAGATTTAAAATAATTATAATCACTCACCTGTGGTCCTATGCTCTTTCCTTTTGGTCTTCCTAGATCCACTTGAGGGTATTAAAATATTTTTATTAAAAAGATTCACTCTTTGGAAAATTATTCCTTTTAGGGTCCTACCTTAAAAGGTGAATCCAAGCGGAGAAAATCTAGAATGAGAAAACGTGTTAGGCCTAGGGTCCTATTTATAGGGTAGAAGTGAATCTCAGACCATTGGATTTAGAGATTGAATAGGTTGACCTTCACCCCCTAAGGTCGACCTAGCCCATGTAATCTTTTTCTTCTTATTCTTGGTTAATTCGTATCTTGCTCATATTAACTCGAATTTGACGTTCAATATATGAAAATTGACCAAAAAATTACCACGGACACAACGGTGCAACTCCCGTTGCTCGATTCATATAGTTTCACAAAGTTATTTTACTATTTCATTAACTAACGAATTAATTATTATCGGTTAAATTTTGGGTTGTTACATTCTCACTTCCTTATAGTATTTCGTCCATGAAATCTCTAAGGATAAAAGAATGAACTAAATGTTTTCATCCAAGTTCTACACCCAACTACTCAACCATCATCCACTATATACATTGTCCTTTTGTTTTTCTAATGCGATTTATGATACTTATGTAATTAGTGTAGTGTCAATTTCCCTAACTAATGCAAAAGATTAGGAGGTCCACTAATTCAGTTGACCTCCTTTTATGCAATCATGTCCATGCAATGTACCAACTGAATGCGAAAATTTCCTAATGATAACTTATAATTCTATATGAGTGCAACAAAGATTATCCAAATGCAACAACCATGTGAAAATCATCCATTTATAGCAACCATGGAAAATAGAATAAAATGCGCACACATCCATATGCATATGCTTAATTTTCCTAGTTAGGTTGATCCCTAAGACATAATAGTGCCTAGTGTAAGTATATGCGTCCATAGCATCCACAAGCAAACACTTGCAACCACTAGCATACATCATACACAGCATGTTCTATTAACATGTTTACGTCAAACCCTACCATCCATAGGTTAAATCCTAAGTTCTACCCT
The DNA here is from genome assembly GCA_030765085.1 of Allium cepa. NCBI lineage: Eukaryota > Viridiplantae > Streptophyta > Magnoliopsida > Asparagales > Amaryllidaceae > Allium > Allium cepa. Next base: position 383,069,110 of record CM060932.1, read on the forward strand.
ACCAAAGGATAATAAAGGAAATAACCTATTCAAAACTAAAGATGAAAAGTAGGAAATTTGAAAAATTACTATCAAAGGAATGCGGATATGAGATACGAATTTCCTCTAAATAAAATTTAGTCTTTTCAGAAGTCTTTTTAACCATGTCGAAACTAAGGCAATCCGTCGATAGACTCCATCCAACATGAAGGCGAGTAGCGCGGTCTTTCATAAAGAGCTTCGGAAGGTGCCACTCCAATGCTAGCTTGGGAACCACTATCTTATGTGAATTCCACTAAAGAAAGATGCTTCTTCCAAGTTCTTCCAAAATCAGGAATATCCATTCTCAACCATGCATGTCTTAAAATTTTACTAACTCCATTTTACTGTTCTTCTTTAGTCTTCTCACATGAATCAACATTCCTAGGTCCTTACTAGTGTTCTACACACTCCATGAGAACTTCTATCATTACTTTTAAAAGTAATTACTGCTTTTTTTTGTAACCATGCGCATTTCCGTTACACCCAGGAAATGATTCATATCTACTTCACATTTAGGAGTTTGGTTCGGTGTTTATAGTCCCATTTTAAAAATTAAGGTTTCTAAATTTTTAAAACATTAAATTCCAAAATCTTTGTCTTTAAAAAGTGTTATTTTTGAGTTTCTATTAAATTCAAAAATGCTTGGTTACTTAACATTATTTCCCAAGTTAGAGGGGAAAACTTTCAAATTCTAAATCCAAAACTTATTCCTCGTTTTCTTTTAAAGAACTTTTCAGTTTTCTATAAAAATTTGAAATTTGAAATTATATTTTTATTAAGTTTTTGATTTCCAAAAACTTATTTACATTTTCACCAAACCATTTCTTTTAAAATATCTTCAAACTGTTTTTATGTGTTTCCAAAACATCTTATTATACCTCATGGTCTCATACCTTAATGTATTGGAACTGCTTTCTCGAATGAGGAATTATTAATGATAAAATCTTCTATGAAACTTTTAAAAGAGAATTTCATGTTTATGTGAAATTACAAGGAACTTATTTTATATTTTTCGAAATAGGCTATACAAATATGGTGCTTTTCATACCTTGTATATCTCTTTCATATATTACTTGTAACTTGCACAAAACATTTTAATGGGTTTCATAGAAAATCATACCATTATTCTTTCCATTCCAATAGATTAAAGTATGTTTAATTTATATTCTTCCATGATAAATATTTTCTAATATCTATGTTACACATTTTCCTTTTAGAAAAACTCATCTTCAAAACTGTTTTAATATTCTACAAAAACATTTCCTTATACTTATTAAAAATAATAAGTGTACTTTACAAACCATTTTATTTCTATACTTAGAAATTATCTTTTAAAATACATTTTTATTTGGGTTATAATGGATGTTGCATAAAACACCGTTACTACAACACAAAAATACTAGTATACGGATTCAATTAAATAAATACCAATAAATCTCATATACCTATGTAAAAATATTTCTCTTAGGATTCACTTATTATAACAATAGTGTTATAACCTATGCCCCTCTTAGTTTTCACGAAACATTTATTACAACAAAAAAAGTCGTAATCTACGTTTTTGATACTTGATACACTCTAGGTTTTTATGTTTAAAATCTTTGTTTTCTTAAAATGAAACTAGTGAGTTATATATATATACTCCATAATTCTACAAAAAGAATTTCAATTTTTCATTATATAAAAACCAACTTAAATTTCATACCATTCTTCAAAAACCCCATATTTATTTTCTGAAAGAAAATATTAACAATGGAAGTTTTCAGTTCCAACAATTTCAATTTTTTAAACTTTTTAAATTTCGAAAATTTCATTTTATTGGGTTTGGCATAAAGTGGATTTTGTCCTTACTAACCTAGGTCTACTTTTCTTAAACCTTGGTAATCTCATTTCCTTACCAAAGTCTTTGGTTAGATTTATTCTAAGGTACTACCGTTAAATCCACTTATATGAAACAATTATAATTACTGTAATTTTCTACACGTGGTTTTTCTCCTTTTCTATTGTACATCTCCAATTCTTGCCTACCTCTCTTTGGATTTCCACAATCTGATCCTAAATGTGCAAAAACGTTTCTTAAATCCCTATCATGTGTAGACATTCTCCATGCCCCAATAAATGCACTTCAAAAGTGATACTTCAAGAACTCTGCCTTTAGCCGATGAACATGAAGCGTACAAAGGACCTCCTTTAGATGAATAATGTGCACTTCCATACATCTTGGAAAACACCTATATGTCGACCACGAATACCACATGAACTTTATTTTAGGACATCTCCAAAAACAAGTTCATCAAAATCTAATGAACAGGCTGGGATATTGGTTACCCCAAAAGACATAACCAACCACTCAAAGAATCCATCGGGTGTCCTAAATGTGGTCTTAGTAATGTTGTCATCAGCTACCCTAAGCTAATGAAATCCAATGGCTAGACTAAGCAGAGAAAATACTGAAGAGCCAACTAACTGGTCGAAAAGATCATCTATCTTAATGAGTGGATAATGGTTCTTCTTTGTGAGTTTATTCCATTCTCGATAGTCAATGCAAAGTCAAAGTGAACCATCTACTTTGGTAGCGAAGATGACTGGCGCTCTCTATTTCGATATGTTTCTTCTTATGAAACCTTTATCAAAAGCTCACGGATCTACTTGCTCAATCCCTTCCTTTCCCAAGGAACCATATGCCCTACGGGTAATGCTACTGGCTAGCAAAATAAATCCTGAAGTTAATATCTCACTTGGGGGTGTTCCCCTAAACTCCTCAAAGATGTCTAGAAAATTTCTGACGACGGGAACCGAATCTAACTCTGATGATGATGAATCAAGGGAATAAAGGAAGCTCAACATAATTGACCCTTGCGGGTCATAAGAAATCTCGAGAGTCCTATTGATGCATGTCTCTAGTCTAACGACTCTCCTCTCGCAATCCAATATAGCTCCATATATGGAAAGTCAAACCATTCCTAAAATCATCTCATGCCCCAAACATCCCAAAACGTAGGCGTCACAGTCAAATTCTTTTGCTAGGATAAAAAATTTCAAATCCCTACAAACCATAGATAAATGTGACGATCCTCATATGGGGTTTGAAACAACGATGGGTCTACTACTAAAGAGATGTCTAAATGCAAACAATCTACCAAAGAACAAGAGATAAAATAGTGTGATGCTCCAGAATTGAAAAGAGTCCAAATGGGAAAATCAGAAATAGAAATCAAATTTTCCTTCCTTGATTTGGTCTGCTGCTGGAAGGTGCTGTACCCAAAGTATGAATCGATGTTGTAGGTGCACTCGCTGCCTTCCCCGTTTTCTGAGGTCAAATCTTACTAATGTGACCAAGCTGTCCATAATTGAAACACCTTCCCTTTATTCCTGCATTCTTACAGTCTTTTGCATAATGACCAGTCATTCTACAACGCTTACATTTTCCACTTTTCTTAATTTGCTTTTAAGGTCCTCCCTCTTTCCTCTTGTCCTTATCCTTCCACTGCTTCTTAGAGCTTGTAGGAATCTTCTCCAGCTCCCGCTTCTGCTGCCAAGATATAGGCCTAATGCACTGTCGGTCCTTCAAACCTAACTGCCTGAACCTTTGCTCCATATTCTCAAAACTAATCCATATCTCCTCGGAATCCTTCGTGCTAGAAAATGTTCTACCTCCTATACTAGCGAAGTCCTTGAATAGCTCAGAAAAGGGGGCTGATATGGGTGGGTTAAAGGGATTTCCGTCTACTATTGTTGCATTGGGCATTTTCCCTTGCACCTTTGGTACGGTAGCTCTATGGAACTAGCCAGCCATTATATGCAAGGAAAAGAGAATTTAGGCTCGAAAGGATCGAAAGAAGATTGCACAGGACTTGAAGGGGATTTTTTTATAAAAACTCTTTTATGCTTAAAAACTATTTCTAAGAGTTCCTTTCTGAAAAATACTTTTTAAAAGAAGTTATTTTGGAAAATACTTTTACTTTTAAAATACATTTTTAGGAATCCCGGCTCTGATACCAAGTGAAACATCCCACACCCCTTAATATATCCAAAAGGACACATTAAAAGGTGTGGTGCATTGTAGGTGTAACTGAAACTAACAGAGACTAAGATTCACAAGACAAAAATAAGTCAAAACAGTGGAAACTAAGATAATAACTTACTTTAAAACAAGACTTCATAATTGTTTCATAAATCAAATAAGTCAAATACCAAGTACACATGTATGCCTCAAAAACCAAGATGTCTCATAAAAACTCATAGTCTCAAAAATCAGAGTACGTAACATCCCTCATAATAAGCCAGTACATAGAAAAAGCTAAAGCTGGAATAAAAGAAATGCATCGTAGAAATCTTCTCCAAGAAGCCTCTGAGCAACTGCAACTTATTGCTCTCTTCCTTGATTTCCTATGGGGGAAGGGAAAATAGAGAAGTGGACCAGACTAAAAGTCTGGTGAATAATAGTTACTACTAGAATCTTTGAGTGAAGTAAAAGTAACAGACTTTACAATAGTTCTAGTATATGATAGGAAACTAAGGAAATGGAAAAGAGAGAAACTGAAAATAAATACGAATAAACTATTGCTCAATTAGTAAGATAGGATAACGTTGATTGTTTGCACTTATCTTTGATAGCCACTTGATTAGTCTGAATTCTTAATCGTATATTTAGGCTGAAATCCTAACTCTACCCTTTGATCGGCCTGCTACTTCATAGACCTTACTGCGGACTAGACGTTATATAACTCTCTACACATCAGCCAATGGTTACTACAAAAAATATACAAAGCACCCACCATGGACTAGGCGATACATAGTTTCCTACATAGAAGGTAATGATGTCTACGAAAGACACACATACTAAACGCTTGGAACTCATAGTGATCACTAACCATCGAAATGGAAGTTGCACGCGTAACTGCCACCATGCTCATGCTACCTGTTGCTCCATCTATTAGGACGTATTATTACCTCGACCCAGCATAAGCGTGCCCCTCGTCTCACTTCAGGATTATGTGAAACACCGTGTTCATAGAAAATATAGGGAAATGCTGCTGGTACGGGCCCTTCATCTAAATAATATCTAATAGTTCCCTTATCTAAATCCCTCATTATTTGAGCATCTCCATATTGACCAATTACAACCACTACAAGCATAAGCGTGCCCTTCGTCTCACTTTAGGTTTATGTGAAACACCGTACCTATAGAAAATAATAAGGGAATGTTATTTGGTAAAGGTCCTACTTCAATTCCTTGCTTATTAACTTAGATAAATTATTTAAATAAGCCTTTACTCTTGTTCTTCCTATCTGTGCTTATTAATTTATCCTATGTCATATTCGGTTCTATTTCTAATTATAACCTGCGTTATAATCGTGCTTATTACTTAAACCCAAGGTCTGAGTGTGAAAATAAGCTTCTTTTATTCTTTTTAGTTTGAAGTTACAACTAGGCTAATCTCTTTAATTCAGTCCAATTAATATCATAATTAGGCACAATTTCAGTCCAAATCCATTTATATTACAGTTTTTATAATTTACCTCTTATATTCCATTATTTTATATTTCTTATAATTTAATCCATTTTCGCGTTAATTCTATTCTACTCCATACGTGAAGAAGAAGAAGGAGGAATAAAAGAATATGAAAATAGAAGGAAATCCAAGGCGTAAGAAGAAGATGTAAATAACACATAAATAACAGTAAATAAACTAAAATAGTGTAAATAAACTGTAATTAAATGGAAAAGTTAGAAATAAACTGAAATTAATTGAAAAGAATAGTTAGAAGAAAGAGATTGAAAATAATTCTAAAAAGTGTAAATAAATTACTAAAAAGGTTACTCCAAAAACGTAGTAAAACTACAACTATTGGAAACCTATTATTTTAAATTACTTAAAGAGATTATAAATAATTACAATCACTCACTTGTGGTCCTAAGCTCTTTCCTTTTGGTCTTCCTGGATCCACTTGAGGGTATTAAAATATTTTTATAAAAATTCTCTCCTTCGAAAATTATTCCTTTAGGGTTCTTCATGAAAAGCTGAATCCAAGCGGAGAAAATCTAAAATGAGAAAAAATGTTTGGCCTAGGGTCCTATTTATAAGGGTATAAGTGAATCTCAGACTGTTGGATTTGGAGATTGAATAGGATGCAACCACGTCATAGGCTGAACAGGAGCCATCGGATGGAAGCATGAAGGGACCATATTGAGAAAAACAATGAAAATGACGTGTAAAATCACACCGCCTCACAATAAAAAAACTTCACTTCATACATTGAGCAGGTCGACCGGCAGGTCGACTGTGACGACCCGGAATTTTTAGGCATTTGAAATTGGAATATTTAATTAACTTTAAATATTTGCAAGATAGTTTAACTTGGATTTCAAATATCAGTTTGAATTTGGAAATTGAATTTATTGAATTTAATAATTCGAATTTGGGTAAATTATTGAATCTTCAGTTTTAAGACTGTTAAAAATAATTTGAAGGCTTATAAAATTTATAATGATGATACTGAAGATAATAGAATGATTGAAATTTAATTTAAAGGTGATTTGTTCAGTTTTAATAATATATCGTTTAAATTGAATTTAAAAATAGCCTTCCGGGGCATAGTCTCGGAATTCGGTGAAACAAGTTCCGTTGGATCCATAATAGTTAGTTATTATCGGATTTCAATTTTCGTAGCAATTGGAGTTGTCGTTTGACCCTGGCAGCTCAAAACGCGTAGAAACTACTTTAATCGATTTAATTTAAAATTGATCGTTTATTTCCGTAACTTGCGCATATGATCGAATTAGCCTCCGAAACACGTTTCGTTGTGTTTGGAATGCGGGTAAAACCTTATAAACGCCAGGCGGCACGTGTGATTTAGAGTTCGTTTGCAAAAGCTTGTTAAATTTGAGAATATTAATAAAATATTACTTTTATAAACGTTTATATATAAGAGTATACGGCCGAAACCCTAGTCTTCTTTTAACAGCCGACACCAAACATTTCAATGGCCGAAAATTCTTGTTTTTCTTCCTTAAATATCTCTATATCCTTACACAATTAAGCCTCGATTTCTAGACGAAGATCGAAGAGGGTCTCGAGATCTAAGCATCCATACGGTGGAGATTGATTTTCGTCAACCGGAGGGGAAGCTTTGAGGCTGTGTTCGTGCGTTGTTCGTGCATGAAACTCGAGATTTTTGGGTAGCCGAGCTTTGCAATATTTTAGGTGATGGGGCGGTCGGGCGTGAGCTTTGTAATGATGACCTCGGATCGAGTTACCGGCAAGTGGAGTGGTCGAATTTTGGGATTGAACGGAGGTGTTTTGGGTTGGTCGCATTCTAGTATTCGCGTGAGGAAGATGAAGGTTTCGGCCTTGATTTTAGAAGGTGTGGCCTGATTTCATTTTGGTAATATTATAAAAAAAAGATTTGTTTAAAAATTTATATACAGACTTTATAAGTCCATAACTTGTGCATGCGTGATCAGATTCAAATGAAACAAGAAGCGCCGGAACCGCAGCGATGCGGTCTACGCACTGTAGCAGATCCGGAGATGTTTGGAGCAAGTGGAAATTTTGAATTAAATCGAACGGTTTGATTTAATTTAAAATTTGAACGCTCGTCGAAACTCAAGGTGAGTTTATCTCACTCACATCTGGAATGCTTGTTAGTTTGAATAGTTAATATTTAAATTGTTGATTGCTTATTTAGTTGTATGTGATCATTATTATCAGATTTGATCGATATTTATTGTTATGCTAACATCTGTGAATGCAGGAAAACAGGTTGGAGGGATCCAACGAGATTCCTTACAATATAGAGATTATCTTTATAATCTGTGTTGTATTTATTGGTATTCCATGATGGATTAACTTGGAAATTTAGTCATGCTGTGTTATGGTTGGATAAATAAAATTTGGTATTTTAAAGATATCAGTAAATGAATTGGGATTAATGGAAAATGAAAGGAATTTTTAAGTAATGAATTTAAGGAAATTAAATTCAGGGAATTGATTTGGAATTCAAGTTTTGTTTGAATCTCAGTTTTAAAGATAAATAAAGTTTTTAAATTTAAATTGTTTTAACTACTTTAAACGGTTAAATGGTTTAGATTTAAAATGAAGATTTAAAATGTGAGTAAAGTTTTTTTTAAAAGTCTAAGTTAAATCTGGAATCAAAATTTAAATCTGCATTCCAGTTTGAAATGAAAGAAAATTTAAAGTAAATTGTTTTTAAATGCTTTGTTAATGATAATTTGATCATAAATAAAAAGATGTTTTTATCTTTAAATAAATAAAGTTTTAATGATTTGTAATTCATTAAATTATTAAGCTAATTAAAATGGATAATTAATTTATTTAATTAATCATAGTTAAGCACTTAAATAATTGGGTAATTAGAAATTAATTAATTGGTTAATAAGAATTAATTAATTTGGATTAAGAATTAAAGTTTAATTTCTTTGAGAGTAGTTAAAAGATTTTTATTAGTTAATGAAGGATCATGTACTAAGGATTACCAAATGATTAATTAAAATGATTAATTAGATAAATTAATTAAAGATAATCGATTTATAGAATTGTTTAAGTATAATTACTTAATTGAAGAAGTAATTAAGGATCATTAATTAATGTAATAAATGAGAGTAATTAAAGGTTAATTACTGTAAATGGTTAAGGATAGTTAATTTGTGAAATTAATTGATGGATAATTACTCTATGTAATTGAAGATAATTAATCAAGGTGATTAATTAAGATGGATATTTGAAGAATGATTGATTAATTTAAAAGGTTGTAATTAATTAATGGTTGATTAAGAAAAGTTAGGTGATTTATTCTTAAGCAATTTATTTAATTTAAGTTAATTAAATTAATTATAATAGGGATTAACAATGATTGCTAATGAAAGATTGTTTGAGTAAAATACCTATATTGGATGATATGTTGTGTTATTCTGTGATATGAAATGTTTTGCGATATGAAATGTTTGGATGGACATTTATAATGTGGTGATTAATGATGATGAATTCCAGTGTAAAAAGTGACATCTTGTATTTAAAATTGAATTGTGATTCACTTAAATAACTCAGGCCAAGATGGTATTAAATTCGAAGAGACCGGAGTCGGGTATTAGTAAATACCCGAAACCACTTCGATTCTTTATAAATTGATATGTGAAATCAATAGGCTCGTATAGAATGATTTAAGTGAATTGGATCATTTAATCTAAGTTTTTGGTACTTAGAGATTTGATGTGTGAAATTAGTGATTTCTATAATAAATTGTGAATTTGAAAATTTGACATGAGGTACCCCAGGTTTAAATAAATTTTATGCTTTGGTATTTCATGTTAGACGAGTTTACTCACGCTGGTTTCCAGCTTGACCCAGGTGTTACTTTAGTGTAATGCTCGGCTCAGACCGAGTATTACAGATTTTCAAGTAAGGACGTTCTGGAGCTCAGGAGGCGAGCTGGATGGCAAGATCGTATGGAGTGTTTTCGCTGTATTATATTGTTGTATATCTAAGACATGATGATTATGTATATCAGTGTCCATATATATGTGTAACTCTGATGTCAGATACAGAATTATTTTGTAAACTATTATTATTTGATATTATATTTTCATCCGCTGCGAATGTGAGAATCTTTGTGGTGTTTCTTCTTCTTCTTCTATCTCTTTCTTCTTTCCCTAACTATCTGGAGTTTTCGGGTTCTAAATTTCTGGGTCATTACAGTTGGTATCAGAGCAGAAGGTTAAGCGACAACCTTGGCTCTGGTGGGATTACTCATTAAGGATAGGGTCAATGGTACCCTAGAATGAGTTGAGTGTGCGTGTGTGTGTGTGTCTATATATATATATATATATATATATATATATATATGAGAGCATACTTGTTATTTGCTTATATAAATTTTTTAAATGATTTTATATAAGAATATATTTTGATACATAAAGCAATATTTCCTTCTAATAAATATTAAGGTGATTGGTAGTTAAATTATTGGAATTAAATTATGAAGTAATATAATACAGCCAAACTGAAATTGAATAAAGATAAGTTTGAAATGATTCAAACTGAAATTAAAATCTTGAAATTCGAAGAAAAATTTTCAAAATAAGATAATAGGAATTGGTTTCCAGTTGTAATAACATTAGTTATTTTCCTAAAATGATGAAATGATTGTTAATGATTTAGCAAAAAAAAAATGTTTAAGGAAGTAAACATTTGGGTAAGTATGACTTATGAATAGAAAATGAAAAAGGTTTAAATGGTGAAGTATTAAATCTAAGTACAGAAAATTTGGGAAATTTGTTCCAAGTGTTTGAAAAAAAAAATAGTATTATTTGAATAAAAGAGCTTGATTCAAACAAGAGTTGTTTGAAAATTTACAGGAATTTGTTTTGAATTTAAAACCAAAGGTGGTTTGAAATTTAAAGTAACTTGGTGTGTAAAGGAAATAAATATGTATATTTGAAATAAACTCTAAGGTTGAGTTTTGAATTTTCCTTGGAATGTGATGTGAAAACCCAAAGTGATATAAGTTTTGAAATTATAAGTAAGAAAGAATATTATTAGAAATTTGAAAATTTGAAGTGGGAATTCAAATTTGAGTAGGATTGACTGAATGAATGAATTGAATTTAACTTTGGGAAAGTTAAGTAATTTAACAAGCAACCTGAATTTGAAATTTCAAAATGAAATTGGGATTTAACTTGGGAAGATAAATGGTTAATTTGAATTGGGAGTTTGTGTGATCTCAAATTAGGTTTGAGATTTGGAAATTGAAAATGGATACTGTAAATTGGTGTTTGGATAAATTTGGATGTTTATTTATCCAAATATTATAAATAATTTATGAAACTGAGAATGGGTTTTGAAGTTAAATTCAGTAGTAAAATTGGATTCTAATGATAAAATTGTTTTTGAATTCTTAATTGAACTTTGAAATAAGTTAAGTAGAGATAATTTAACAAGGACGTATGGAATTCTGACTCGGAATTAAATTGTTTAAAGATTTAGATTGTTGACTTAAAATAAAAGTTAATTTGATTTACAGGATTAAATCAACATTTAAAATTTAACTCGAATTTATAATTCGGAATGGATTAAAGTTGAAATTTAAATTGAATTAGTTAAAATTCAAATGGGAATTGGAGTTAAATCAAAATTTAAATTGATATGAATTGAAATTGGTTCAATTCGAAATTTATTTGAATAATTGAAATTGTGATTAAAGTTGAATAGTTTCAAATTCAAATGGAATTTGATTTGATTGTGGATAGAAATTGAGGTTAATTCAACTTGAATTGGGGTTAAATCAATTTCAATGGAAATTGAAGTTATTTAAATTGGAGTTGAGTCAATTTAAATGGGAGTGGAAAATTAAATTGAATTAATTGGAAATGGAGATTGGGAATTGAATAGTTTGGCTCTGAAATATTTTTCCAAATAAAATATTTTAATATAAACTGTTTTTAATCTATTTTCCTATCTATTTACTATATACAACCTTTCTTTTTAAACCCCAAACTATTTTATACTTATTCTACAATTATTTTGGAACTATTTAACAATTTTTCGATTGTTTTATAAACTAATTACTATTTTACAAATTAATTACTATTTTACAACTATTTTGCAATTATTTAAAATTTCTATAACTATTTGACTATTTTCCAACTATTTTACAATTACTTAACTATTTTATAGCTATGTTACAAACTAATAATTATTTTTCAACGACCTACCTATTTGAAACTTTTCAAGCTATTTTATGAATCTAAGCTGGACAGAGTTCAAACTATTTATGATTGAATATCCATTTGGGATAAGGATTAAAGTGATAATCCAATGGAATTGAAACAATTGTGATTATGTGGATAGAAATTAAAGGAAATGTGAATAGAAAGAGAAATTGATTTAGTTGATAATCAATGAAGATAAATACGTAGGATGTACATATATTATTCTATTCGCATAGTGATTTGATCCAGATTCGAGCATAGAATTTCGAGATAGTTATATCGATCCGAGTTGGGATTTTTCACTCGATTTTCGACGGCGAACCTGGATATGGATTGTTGATTGGTTCTGGATATTCTGTATCATAGCTAGGCTATGCAAGGAGAATGACGGTTTCTGATCAAGAAACCCGATTTGTGTCCGCACTAGGAAGTCGGGTGAACGATACTAGTTCAGAAGTGAAATTGTGTGATAGAGTGAGCGATCAGATTGGTATAGCATACGGATGTTATGTATACATCGTATGGATTTGAATGAAATTGATATTGGAAATTTGTGGATAAGAAGTGTGAAAAGGTTTTTGAAATGAAAGGTATATTCTGTGAAACATATGATGAAGTAAAGTGGAAATTTGATATTTCTATGGTAAAAAAATTTACTTTATGGAAGTAAGTAAAACGGTAAGTGACTTTATAGAGTAATCAAATTTGAACATTTGATTTTGAATAAACAAAGTTATATATCTTTATTATATAAGATTAATCTCCCCTTGTTGAATCTATTGCCAGAAGGAAAGGATTTTTGAAATTATTTGAAGTATAAAAAGGGTTTTATACAAGTTTGAAGTGATCCAAAGATTTTTTAAAGTTATATATATATATGTGTGTGTGTGTGTGTGTGAAAATGATCTTATGAGAATGGTTTTGGAGGAAAAGGTTTTGGGAACCTTTGAACTTGGAAAGGCTTTTGATTTTTGGGTAAAATCAATACTGGATTTGGAAAGCCTAGTTTGAGAATTATCGATTTTGGGATAATCGATTTTGAGAAAGGAGATTTATTTGAGACTCATACTAGTGTATGATTTGGAAGATACTATATGAGTATAGTATAAAGTGTTTTGAAAATGGCTCTGGAGAAAAAGGCGCTCCCTTGAAATGAACTTCTCAGGAGTATCATAGGTTGGTACTGCCTTGAACCCGAAGGGGTGATTCTAAAGTTGATCCTGTGAGGAGTCCGGACAAAACTAGTCATGAGGATTTTGTATAGTGTGTAGCGGAAGTCGAGGGCGCTGATGCCCAAAGAGGCATTTGGGTTATGCTGTGATGACAATGTAACTCGATGTCACTGCGATCTACTGCAGACCATAGCGAAAGTCGTGTGTGCCGCTGAGAGCCAACAGTCTACGTTTGATTTTATATTGGTAGACTGCGACCTATGGTAACATAGCGAAAGTCGTGTGTGCTGCTGAAAGCCAACAGTCCGCGTTTGATTCTACATCGGTAGACTGCGACCTATGTGGGAGTGGAGAAGTTTCATTTTTGACAGTGAAAATCGAGGGTGCTGATGCCTACAGTTACATGGACATTTGTTGTGATGGCAACGTAACCCTGTAATGTAACTGTGATCTGCTGTTGGTTTCATGGCGTAATTGAGGGGCGTGGAGTGCCTACAGTTACATGGACTTTTGATGCGATGGCAACGTAACCCAGGATGTAACTGCGACCATGGATGGGGGTGATGATTTCCAGAGCATTCTCACCAAAGATATTTTCTCTATTTTCAAAAACTGTTTTCTATATTTTCAATAAAATTATTTTCCCATGTATTTTCACTGGGTGTTGAAAACGTGTCTACCAAGTACTTATAGATTTTTAGTCCTACGCCTGATCAACGTATGACCGCATTTCTGTGAGAACAAGGATGGACTGGTTGAGACATCGAGTTATAAGAAGTATTTTTATAAAATCTATTTTAATAGTATTATATGAATTTAAAAGTATTTCTAAAATTTTAAAATAAAGGAGTAAGCTAGTTAGCTAAAGAAATTACTTAAGTGAGTATGTTAATAAGATTTAAATTGGTTAACTAGAAGTTGAAGTGGGAGTTATTAATGGAGTTTGGAAATGAAAACTTGAGTTATAAATTAAATTTGACTTCAATTGTGAGTAAATTGAATACAATTGGAATATTGTCAAATAAAAAGGAAGTTGGATTGAAACAGAAATGGTTTGAATTGCAAATTAAGTTCAAGAGGGTAGAAATAAATTGAAAATGGCCTTGTAACTAGTTAAATGAATCGTGAATGAATTGAATTTGGAAATTAAATTTATAATAACTAATCAAGTAAATTTGTAGATTGAAATGAGATTTGATTGAAATAGAACCAAGTTAAATTGAAAAGGAAAATTTATTTTGCAAATGAATGAGCTTAAGTTTTGAATTTGGACTAAATTAAAGTACATTAACATAAGTTTAAAATTTATAGAAGCTCGACTTCAAGTAGGAAGGGTAGACCATTAAATAAAAGCTTGGGTTGAATTAATTTGGGAATGGCTAGTAGTATACAAGCATGGAATGTGTCGAGCTAAATAAAATGGTTGTGAATGAATTAAAATGGATGGAATTAAATATAAATTGAGTCGAAATCAATTTAAATTGGTTATAAAACTTAAGTAATTATTTATTCACATGGATATCATCAAATTGCATAGGATGAATTGTCGTTTGACGTAAACGAAGGTAATTAAATTTCTATGAGTTGATAGAGATTAAATAAATTGATTTTAAGATTAACTGAATTGAATATGAGCTTGTTTGGACTAAAAATAAATTGAATGTAAGAAAGGAGTTGTATCATTTAAATTGAATGAAGTTGTCTACGAATTGGTTGTAAACAATTAAAATTAAAGTTAGAACCCTATAAGTTGCTTATAAATATTGGTTTACCTGCATTGCTTATAGAAACTCATATGTTTACTAGTTAAATATGTAAAATGTTGTTACGTTGCATGATTTTGGCACTTACATATTTGAATTGAGTACGTACAGGTACCGGGAAGCCGTTTGGTTCGATTTGGACGCGCTAATTGCTAAAATAATAAGCCGCTTGCTTAAAATGCTAAATAAAGGTGCGCCTATGCAATAAAAATATGAAATATGAAATGTTATTGTTATTCCGACCGTGTGGGTCAATGTATATATATTTATATCTCTTATTAAATTGAAAAAGCTCCTCCGTACAAAGGAGACTCCCAAAATTTTCTGAAAATTTTGGGAGTTAGAAAATTTTTGAAATTTTTTTGTTTGTGACAAAACGATTTCAAATTGGAATTGACGTAAGGAATTTTGAAAATGGATATTGTAACTAATTATTTAGTTGGAACTAAAGGATTAGGAAAGTGAATTTGGGATTTTTGATTTCAGAGGATAAATTAAAATTCTCTCGGCAAAGGTATGTATTTAAATTTCTGTGTGAAATTTGATTGGGTTTTTGATCTAGCCACTTGGCCTTTTGTTTTCTTTTGAAATTTAGGGGCCCATAGAGGCATTTTGTAGTTGTACCGAGCTAGCCGCGCAAAGGAGATGCTGGCAAAAAAATTTCAAAAATTTAGAGAGTTAGAAAATTTTTGAGAAAGTTTTGATAATTTAAATTTGGATTTAAATTTAAATTTGAATTGTTAAGTAAATAATATTATTGGGACTTAAGGATAAGTCTGCAAAGCTAGAAAAAGGGTTAATGTGTCTTTAATAAAAATTTTGTTTTGAGAATTGTTTGGAATTGTTTGGTTTTGGGAAAAAGTAAATGGGTATTGGACCATTCTTCTTAACTAGCAATTTCGGGGACGAAATACTTTTAAGGGGGGAGGAATGTGACGATTCAGAATTTTTAGGCATTTGAAATTAGAATATTTAATTAATTTTAAATATTTGCAAGATAGTTTAACTTGGATTTCAAATATCAGTTTGAATTTGGCGATTGAATTTATTGAATTTAATAATTTGAATTTGGGTAAATTATTGAATCTTCAGTTTTAATCCTGTTAAAAATAATTTGAAGGCTTATAAAATTTATAATGATGATACTGAAGATAATAGAATGATTGAAGTTTAATTTAAAGGTGATTTGTTCAGTTTTAATAATATATCGTTTAAATTGAATTTAAAAAGAGCCTTCCGGAGCACAGCCTCAGAATTCGGCGAAACCAGTTCTATTGGATCCGTAATAGTTAATTATTATCGAATTTCAATTTTCGTAGCAATCGGAGTTGTCGTTTGACCCTGGCAGTTCAAAACGCATAGAAACTATTTTAATCGATTTAATTTAAAATTGATCATTTATTTCCGTAACTTGCGCATATGATCGAATTAGCCTCCGAAACACGTTCCATTGTGTTTGGATGCGGGTAAAACCTTATAAACGCCAGGCGGCACGTGTGATTTGGAGTTCGTTTGTAAAAGCTTGTTAAATTTGAGAATATTAATAGAATATTATTTTTATAAACGATTATATATAAGAGTATACGGCCGAAACCCTAGTCTTCTTCTAACAGCCAACACCAAACATTTCAATGGCCGAAAATTCATGTTTTTCTTCCTCAAATATCTCGAAATCCTTACACAATTAAGCCTCGATTTCTAAATGAAGGTCAAATAGGGCCTCGAGATCCAAGCATCCACACGGTGGAGATTGATTTTCATTGACCGCAGAGGAAGCTTTGAGGCCGCGTTCGTGCGTTGTTCGGGCACGAAACTCGAGATTTTTGGGTAGCCGAGCTTTGCAATATTTTTGGTGATGGGGCGGCGGGGCGTGAGCTTCGTAACGATGACCTCGGATCGAGTTACCGGCAAGTGGAGTGGTCGCGTTTTGGGATTGAACGGCGGTGTTTTGGATTGGTCGCGTTCTGGTATTCGCGTGAGGAAGATGAAGGCTTCAGCCTTGATTTTAGAACGTGTGGCCTGATTTCATTTTGGTAATATTATAAAAAAAAGATTTTTTTAAAAATTTATATACAAACTTTATAAGTCCATAGCCTGTGCATGCGTGATCAGATTCAAACGAAGCAAGAAGCGCCGGGATCGCAGCGATGCGGTCAACGCGCTGTAGCAGATCTGGAGACGTTTGGAGCAAGCAGAAATTTTGAATTAAATCAAATGGTTTGATTTAATTTAAAATTTGAACGCTCTTCGAAACTCAAGGCGAGTTTATCTCACTCACATCTGGATGCTTGTTAGTTTTAATAGTTAATATTTAAATTGTTGATTGGTTGTTAAGTTGTATGTGATCACTATTATCAAATTTGATCGATATTTATTGTTGTGCTAACATCTGTGGATGCAGAGAAATAGGTTAGAGGGATCCAACGGAATTCCTCACAATATAGAGATTATCTTTATAATCTATGTTGTATTTATTGGTATTCCATGATGGATTAACCTGGAAATTTAGTCATGCTGTGTTATGGTTGGATAAATAAAATTTGATATTTTAAAAATATCAGTAAATGAATTGGGATTAAAGGAAAATGAAAGGAATTTTTAAGTAATGAATTTAAGGAAATTAAATTCAGGAAATTGATTTGGAATTCAAGTTTTGTCTGAACCTCAGTTTTAAAGATAAATAAAGTTTTTAAATTTAAATTGTTTTAACTACTTTCAACGGTTAAATGGTTTGGATTTAAAATGAAGATTTAAAATATGAGTAATTTTTTTTTTAAAGTCTAAGTAAAATCTGGAATCAAAATTTAAATCTATATTCCAGATTGAAATGAAAGAAAATTTAAAGTAAATTGTTTTTAAATGCTTTGTTAATGATAATTTGATCATAAATAAGAAAAATGTTTTTATCTTTAAATAAATGAAGTTTTAATGATTTGTAATTCATTAAATTATTAAGTTAATTAAAATGGATAATTTATTTATTTAATTAATCATAGTTAAGCACTTAAATAATTGAGTAATTAGAAATTAATTAATTGTTAATAAGAATTAATTAATTTGGATTAAGAGATGATTAATTAAAGTTTAATTTCTTAGAGAGTAGTTAAAGGATTGTTATTAGTTAATGAAGGATCATTTACTAAGGATTATCAAATGAATAATTAAGATGATTAATTAGATAAATTAATTAAAGATAATCGATTTATGTAATTGTTTAAGTATAATTACTTAATTGAAGAAGTAATTAAGGATCATTAATTAATGTAATAAATGTGAGTAATTAAAGGTTAATTACTGTAAATGGTTAAGGATAGTTAATTTGTGAAACTAATTAAAGGATAATTACTCTATGTAATTGAAGATAATTAATCAAGGTGATTAATTAAGATGGATATTTGAAGAATGAATGATTAATTTAAAAGGTTGTAATTAATTAATGCTTGATTAAGCAAAGTTAGGTGATTTATTCTTAAGTTATTGATTTAATTTAAGTTAATTAAATTAATTATAATAAGGATTAACAATGATTGCTTATGAAAGATTGTTTGAGTAAAATATCTGAATTGGATGATATTTATTGGATGATATGCTATGTTATTCATAATATGAAATGTTTTGCGATATGAAATGTTTGGATGGACATTTATTATATGGTTATTAATGATGATGAACTCCTATGTAAAAAGTGACATCTTGCATTTAAAATTTAATCGTGGTTCACTTGAATAACTCGGGCTAAGATGGTATTAAATTCGAAGAGACTAGAGTCGGGTATTAGTAAATACCCGAAACCACTTCGATTCTTTATAAATTGATATGTGAAATCAATGGGCTCGTATGGAATGATTCAAGTGAATTGGACCATTTAATCTATGTTTTCGGTACTTAGAGATTTGATGTGTGAAATTAGTGATGTCTATAACAAATTGTGAATTTGAAAATTTGACACAAAGTACCCCGGGTTTAAATAAGTTTTATGCTTTGGTATTTCATGTTAGATGAGTTTACTCATGCTAGTTTCCAGCCTAACCCGGGTGTTACTTTGATGTAATGATCGGGTCAGACCGAGGATTACAGATTTTCAGGTAAGGATGTTCTGAAGCTCAGGAGGCGAGCTGGATGGCAAGATCATACGGAGTGTTTCCGTTGTATTATATTGTTTTATATCTGAGACATGATGATTGTGTATATCCAGTGTCTGTATATATGTGTAACTCTGATGTCGAATAGAGAATTTTTGTAAACTGTTATTATTTGATATTATATGTTCATCCGCTGCGAATGTGAGAATCTTTGTGGTGTTTCTTCTTCTTCTTCTTCTATCTCTTTCTTCTTTCCCTAACTATCTGGAGTTTTTGGGTCTCGAAGTTTCTGGGTCGTTACATCGACCTTCAGCCTCCCAAGTCGACCGGACGGTCGACCTAGGTGATGGTTGGGTCGACCTCTCGGTCGACCTAGCCCATATAATTTTTTTCCTTATTCTCGTTTAATTCATATCTTTCTCATATTAGCTCGAATTCTGACATTCTATATATGGAAATTGACCGAAAATTGCCACAGACAAAACGGTGCATTGTTGTTATTTATTGGTTGATTTGAATGGTGATCGTGATGGATGCTTATTTGTTGGTATTTTGGATGATTGGATGTATGTTTACTTATATGTTGTTATCGCACTGCAAATTTCCATAGTTATTGTTAGAAAAATCACTATGGATTGAAACGATGCATACCCAAATGGTCTCATAGATTTGGCAAAAATTGTTATGGGTTGAAATGATAAAGTCTAGTGATTTTATGGATTGTGAATTTTACTCAGGGTTGCAGGTTGAAATGATATATACCCGTAATTTTAAATTTCTTGCAGGTTGAAATGGTATATATCCGTGCACTTAACCAAAGGGTAGAAAATATATACGGACACCGCTGGTCGGTTTTTAAATTTGATTCTTAACATTTAATTTAATGATTTTATTAGAACTTGTATTTGGAAAATAAACTATTGTATATGTTAAAGTTTAAAATTATAAGCTAATATATGATTTTAAATGTAATTTTAAGATTTAACTTATAATTTTATTTAGTTTTAAATATATATTTTAAATTTAATTTAACAAGATATTTAATATAGTTTTAAAATATATATTTTAAAATTTAATATAATTTGTTTAGATTTAACTTAATATAATTAATTTTGATTTAAATTAATATAATTAATTTAAATTTAATTTAATAGAGTTAATTTAGTTTTAGTTTAATATAGTAAATACAGATTTTTATACAATAACTTTAATAAACAGAAATTTAATTTAATAAAATAAGATTCAACATAGCTTTAAAGTTTTATTTTAAAAAAAAATTGGCAAAGCCAGCGGGGTTAACTGGGCCCCTACCAGTTTTATTGCAAACAATAAAAGGGTACATCGTAAAAGAAAAAGGAAAATAATGACAAAGAACAAGCAAGGAAAAACAAAAAAAAATCAAGCCTATCCATCGAGCAGTGTTTGAGGGAAAACACTATTGTTGTTCATTAGTTGTCAATGTGTTCGAGTCTTAACTTCATTCCACAACACTTCATCATTTCTTCTTTCATGATCAAAAACTATAGCATTCCTCTCACTCCATATAACATTCATGCATATTTTTAAGCAAACAGCTAACACCCTCCCATGATCATTTCTCCACCTAGTACGTAACGATCCTAGTTTAATCACGAATTTAAATTTATAATTAAATTCTTGGATTTAATTATGTATTAATTTGAAAATTTTCAAATTTAATAAGAAATGTATACTTATTTATTTTTGAATTTGGACTTGAAACTCAAAAATGTGTACTTTCAGTTGAATTGAGCTTTGAATAAAAAGTATAAGAATAAAAACTACTTATCAATATTTAATATAAGTGTAAAGCATAAAACAAAATATATATATATATATATAAATTTAATACTTGATGGTTAAACCATGAAAAGAAATCAAAATTTAAGAACTTATGTTAATAATGAAATATGTGGTCCTAGGCAACATTAAGCAAAATCAAACTACAAATAGAAATAAAATTCAAGAGTATGTTGTAATAAAATCATTGACATATGAAACACATATAAGTTTGCATGTAATTATAAATCAGGAAACAAGGAAAAGTTGTATCTAAAACAAAAAAACAAAGTTTGATTGCAAAAGGAAAAATATATGGAAACAAAACATACTTGCGGTAAGTATACAAAACCTTGTTGTGAGTTTATTTTTATGTAAACAAAATTTTATGTAAAAATGTACATATAAAAAAATCAATGAGGCTTGTACAAGAAGATAAAATTCTACAATATAAAACAAACATTAGACTACAAAAATCTGCAAAACAAAACAAAACTTTGTACTTACAAATCAAAACAGCATATGCATGTAAACTTAAAAAGAAGCATGAGCATTAAATGCTTTTTTCTTAAGCCTAAATTAAACATCATCTCAGCCGAAATAATGTTTTCTTAGTCAAAGCAAGATGGAAATATCTGATGAGAGAAAAACAGTTGTACCAGTTAATACCTCCCCTACCCTGTACAAACCCCATTATATATATGTACACCTCCTGTTCGTTTAAACCATTTTACTGAAAAAATAATAATAACAAAGAACAGAAAATAAACAGAAAAGCAAACAACATTTTTCTTTTATCCAAGTTAAAAGCAATTTGCTGAAGCGAGAAAAACGAAACAGAGAGGAAGATTCAAATCTGCAGTTTCAAAATTTGATTAAGTCTCTGTTCAAACTTATTTACAAGGTGAGTAAACTCTTAAATTTGAATTTGAATTCGTTGTGGTGAAAATAGTTAGGCTTAAATGATGAAGGTGTGTTTGCATGAATATATTTGCACCTGAAATGAAGATGCATGCCTGTATACATCAAAAAGTAAACTCTGTTCTATCCTTACAGGTTCAAAACCCAAATCTTTCATCATGTAATCATTGTTAGACTTTGATCTCAAAATGAAACTTGTATATTTAGGGAAGAACTATGATTTAAAAATAGATTCCAGAAGAAGAAGTATACACAGTTGGAAAACAAATGATATTTACAGTGAACATACAATATTTTGATAAATTCGATTGTTGGGAAAAAATAATTCAAGTTCATAATCTGAATCTATACTTAAAACCATGATTTTTAAAACAAAAATAAAGATTTTTATTAAAGGATTTCAAGGGCAGTTTGATAATACAATGAGTTTGCATTTCCCTAAATTCCTGACAATCAAATTAATTATAAATGTTAGACTTTTGTTTAACGCTAGTATGATCGACAATGATCTCGAGAAAAATATCAGATGAATTTTTCATTGCATAAATCTATGAATCGAGTTCAAGTTAGGGTTCTATATGAGTTTTTTCCGTGTTTGGGAAATGGTGGATTCATCATCTAGGAGTGGTCGAGCTCCATATGCTTTTGGGAAATGAGAGTGCGAGGTGTCAACGTGCTATGGCCAGAAGCATAGATTTTTCTGGTGGCCGATGACGTGATCGCGAGGAGGCTTTTGTTTGGAGTTTTGTTCAGTTTTTCGATCGAGTGACGGAATCTAGATCTGAAATTTTTGACGTCAAGTTGAATGTCGCAATTGAGCTTGGAGATGATCCGTGACATGCCGGAGGGGGCTAGGTTCGCCGGAGCGTCGCCATGGTGGCGTGCACGTGCACGTAGTGTTTGGGTATCAGTGAGTTTCCGTGGGAAGATCGAGTTGAACTTGCGGAAAAAAAATGATGCAAGGCTTCAGGAAGAAAACTCGAGAATATAAAATACACTCTGTTAGTCTTAGTTGAAATTTAAGTTAATTTTAACTTAGCTTAGAAGAAAAAAAAAAGGAAGAATTTGCACAGGAACGCGGGGAAGACAGGGAAGAGGCCCGGGGAAATAACGTGCGTGACTCGGTGAGACCTGAGTTTTGCTCGGGTTACTTTGAAATGGGTTAAGCCCGATTAATTAAAGTTTAAAATGTTAAAAGTAAATAACATCGATAAGTTTTAAAGTTAAGATTTGATTTAAAATTTATTAAAAGAGATTTGCAAATGTAAAATTATTAATTAGTCTAAATTATAAGTTAATTAAGAATGTAATTAATTTATAAATTGTAATTAACTAAAGTAATCTCAGATTAAATAAATTTGCATTTAAGATGGATATTATAATCTTGTGTTTAATCAAGCTAAAATTAAGAAGTTTAATTAACTATTTAAAATTTATTAGTAAATGAATAGTAGTTAAGTAATTAAGTAATTAAATTAGGATTTATGCTTAATTAAATTGGTAATCCGTAATAAAAACGGTTAATTAAGTTTTATTAATTAATAATTAAGGTTATCAATTAATAATTAAGAAATAATTAATCAAGTGAATAATTAAGCAATAATTGGAATAAACTAAGTAATTAAGGATCTATGAATTTATAATTAAAAATTGATTAATAAACAATTAACTATCTAAATTATTTATAATTAAGAATTGTTAATTAGATAATTTAAGTTGATTAATTTATAATTAATAATTAATAAATTGATTAAGAAATAAATTATTAACAAAGTCGATATTTAATTAAATTGTTTATCGTTAAGAAATAATTGATCATTTATTAAAATAATTATGTGGTTAATTCACTTAAACCACATTGGAAAATAATTAACTATTGTTCTGCACTGGATTGTTATTTCTATTGTGATCGTAATACTGTGTAAGGTGAATTACTCTGTACTGCATTGTGATTTGTGATTTGTTCCTGTATTGATGTGGGAAAAAAAATCTTTTGCCGTATACGGCATTTGAAATTTCGATGCGACAGGGAGTCGGATTCTGGTTGGTTATCCGAAACCACATCGAATAGTAATGATAAATCTTTGTGACTGATAAATTTATTTTATCTATGAATCTGTGAATGAAGGTAAGCGTTATGGATTATATCGCTTATCGATATTGGTATATCTGTGATGATTGATGTTGTGCACTGTTGTGTAAAATCCTTGGACCACACCGTACACATACAAGTATGGATTGCACGTGGGAATCGATTAAGTCACAAATTTGTTAAAATAGTTTTAATTTGAATTTTAAATTCGAATGGGTTGAAAATAAAATTGGGTTTAAAGTGAAAAGCTTTTGAAAAGGTGTTTTAAAAGTGTAAGTTATTTTGAATAACTTAATAAGGATTTGAAATTTGAATAATTTGATTTAAATTAGAATTCAATATCTGAAATTGAATTCTATATTCAGTATTTATGAGGTTAAGCGGTATACAAGTTTATACCGGTTTTAAACCATTTTAAAGTGTCATTTTTGGGAATTTGAATTAACCCAAAGATTTTAATTTGTATAAATGAGATCGAATTTCTCCGAAACAAAAACCACTTGTTTTCAAATAAAAATAGCTTTCATTTAAAGAAAGGATTTCCAAATTTGTTGAAAAGTTTCAAATTTGAAATAGAATTGAAATGTTTTGAAAGCTATGAAATGAGTCTTTGATTCAAAGACCGAATGAGTTAATCCAACTTGAATTGGAATTGTTTTTGAAAGGCTATGAATGAATCTTTGAAAATTGAGTTTTGAAAGTTATAAATTAAATCTTGATTTAAAGATTTTATGAGTTAATCCAATTGAAATAGTAACTATTTTGGAATCCATAAATGGATCTTTGTGAAAGGGGTGAACTTTGTGAACTAAATTTTTTTTTTAAAAGATTAAAGGTGTGGAAATTGTTTAAACCATCAAAGGTTTTAAAATGAATCTTTTTGTTCAAAAGATTGAAAAATGGTAAATTGTTTTAACCATTCGAATGAAAAGTTTGAGCTTTAAGCTGTGATTTAACTGAGACCCCAGTATCCATATGATTTTTAAGTATTGCGCTCATTTTTCGATTTATCCGGGAGAGGACCTTTGTGTCATATAACCCATTCCGAATAATGACACGACGTATATGGATAGCATTTGAAGACCGGTGGTGAAGACCGGGTATTTGTAAGAACGATAGGATGACCTATCGATTGTCTCTGCACTGAGTTGCTCCAGTATAGAGCTTCCCTAAGTGATGGGAAGTCCGATCGGGATTGTGGATACCCGGATTTGCAAGGGCTTCTTCCTTTATTGGACGAGGTGCCTTCGGTTCTGTTCGAACCCAGAACAGACTTGTATGGTCATGTGTCTGACACTACACTTTGAGATATAAAGCCGATTTCCTTTCAAATACATTTCTGTTGGTGTCGGAGAATTTATTCTCTTATCTTAACACCCTTCTCTGAGACGTACGAGCTCAGAGGTTATGTAGTTGAAGGTTATCAGTGATATATTCCCAAATTGGTAGTGTGGCATGCTAAGTGCTGCTGTGTGTTGATGATCATTAGTCGATCATTTGTGATCAAAGCAAAGCTTTCGTGTAAAGCATAGCTTTGTGGACGAGACCTCATCGGACCTCACAACTCGGAAATGGTCGAAACAGGAAAGATGCGGCAAGGTTATGAGGGTCGCTCCCTTTAGGGTATGTCATTTCCTTCTGGAAAAAGGTGATGTCATGGTATGGAGCCCAGATATTTACCTATGTGGTAGCTCCAATCTCATTTTCCGTGTGGTTGTTGCTTTGTGACAGAGGGCCCTCGGATAAAGGTCCCAAAGGACCGGGGAGTGGCATACTCGAGTAGTAGTTACCTAGTTACAGAGGTAACCCGGCCTTGTGTTGGCAGAGAGCCGGGTAGGTTCTCGGGACGTCCCGCCAGAGGCGTACCCATGTGGCAGTTGGAAGTTTCTTAGCCTGACCATTTGTTGGAAATCCAAAGAAACAATACGAGCCCTGTACGGTTTTAGTTGTATAACCTGCCATGCAGCGTGACGGTAACCTGCCACAAAACATGGTAGCTATAGTAGGCATACGATAATGGTTGTATGTTGGCTAAGATTAATATTCTATTTTCGAAATGCTTTCTATACTATGCACTAGTAATAATATCAAAGAAATTTTCTCGTATTAAGCATATTTGACTATCATAAGAAGAAATCTCCTCCAATTCTGCGATTGCATTGTGTGTGTGGCGGGAGGTCTTATGGTAGTTTCATTTTCCAAAAGCATAATGAATTTTCTTTTAAAAATCTAGTTTATTTAAAAGCAACTATTTTTGTTTACTCATACCAGTCCCACGACTGACCTGGAGTTTATTGTTTCTTTTCTATACTCTGGGTGCCCATAATTTCTACACGGGCAGCCTATTAGCAGGTTTCTATATTTTGGAGTTAGCAGTATTTTGGAGTTTTTGCTTTGAAGGTACTCTAGAAGTTTTTGGATCTCAGGTGGTTAGTATTTTGGGAGATTGTTATCATTGCATTGAAGACTTCTGTTTGGATATATGATCATCAATGTATTATTATGATATTATGTGGAGTTATGGTGTATGTATTAAATACCCTGATGTATTATTGGATATTATGATGTTGTATCTCGGATATGTATAATATTCATTTTGTTCCGCTGTTTTATATTCATCTGATGTTGTTATAAGCTCCGGCGATACGAATTTGATGTCGTTTATCGGATATCGAGTTTGGGTCGTCACAAGTGGTATCAGAGCTGAAGGTTGAGTAAGAACTTTAGCTACGGAGTATAACACATCAGATGGCTCATTAGAGATAGGGTGAAGTATACCCTAGAATGAGTACAACCGAGAAACTGAAACTCAAAGTTACATAGTCTGCTTCCTTTAACTGTTATTATTCTCTAAGATATCTTGTCCATATGCCTAAATCAAGCTTTCTTACTATTTACAGATAGTGAGAATGAGCGGAAGAAGAGGACAAGGTAGGGGTCGGGGAAATACCACTACAGCTGGCCATGTCCCTGAAACAATAGAAGCAGTTATACCTACTCAATCTCAGTCTAATTTGGATGATCTCTATAGAAGTTTTACTAAACTTGGTGGTAAGCCGTTCACTGGCAAAGAATCCATTATCGAAGCACAAGCCTGGATAAGATCATGTGAGAAAATCTTCAGAGGGCTGAAATTGCAAGACGATCATAAGCGACTCATAGCTTCTTGGCAACTCCAAGAAGAAGCATTGGCTTGGTGGGAGACAGTTATTGTAGATAATCCAGAAGAAGAATTTACTTGGGAACAATTTAAGGAAATGTTTGAGAAACGATATATGCCGTCTGCTGGTATCTCTAGAATGTACCAGGAATTTATGGATTTGAAGCAGGGAAATTTATCGTTTGAGGAATATTTGAACAAATTCAATGAGCTGTCTCGATTCGGTTCGGAGCAGGTGAATACTCCTTTGAAAAAGAATGAAAGGTTTATTCGGGGAATGAACAAGAAATTCCACGGAAGGATGACGGCTCACGTTAAGGAACTTTTTTCTGAATTGATAGATTTTGGTTATAGGTATGCTACCCTAGATATGCGAGAAACCCCAAGGGAAGAAGAAGGTACAAGCAATCAAAATTGGAGGAAAAGAAAGTTTGAGAACAAGAAACCTTATCAAGGCAAGGAAAAGAAGGATAGTCAAGGAAACCGGGCAAAAAATATAACTTGTTATAATTGCCGAGAGAAGGGCCACTATGCAAACAATTGCAAGAACCCGAAGAAACAAGTTAAGAAAGAACAACCTGTGCAGTCTGGTCAGGGAGTTAAGAAATGCTATTACTGTCACAAGCCAGGTTACGAAGTTAAGGACTGTCCAATTATGAAGCAAGCTCATGTGACAAATGTGTATGCCATCAAAGATGATCCTTCAACCTCTAAGGCTGATAAGGGAAAAGGAATTTTGGAAGGTAACTTTCTCATTTACGATAAAAAAATTCGAATTTTGTTCGACATGAGAACTACACTTAATTTTATTTCTCAGCAAATCATAAATAAGTTACATCTTGGATCTGAGATCGTAATCAAATCTATTTCTGTTTGTTTCGTTGGGTTTCGATAAAAATCTACGAATGGTTAGTTATCCCTTCGAACTAACCAATACTCTTGTATACTTCGTAGATCAGACAACCCAAATTGTTTATTAATAGATTGAGTTTATTCTCATATCTACTATTGATATTCTGATTTGGTAAGCCAAATGCAGAATAAATATTCGGTTCGATTTGGAAGGATATCAACTTTCATCTATCTTGGTTGTCTCCTTGGCAAATTTCGAGGACGAAATTTCTTAAGGGGGGGAATCTGTAACGATCCTAGTTTAATCACGAATTTAAATTTATAATTAAATTAAATTCTTGGATTTAATTGTGTATTAATTTGAAAATTTTCAAATTTAATAAGAAATGTATACTTATTTATTTTTGAATTTGGACTTGAAACTCAAAAATGTATACTTTCAGTTGAATTGAGCTTTGAATAAAAAGTATAAGAATAAAAACTACTTATCAATATTTAATATAAGTGTAAAGCATAAAATAAAATATATATATATATAAATTTAATACTTGATGGTTAAACCATGAAAAGAAATCAAAATTTAAGAACTTATGTTAATAATGAAATATGTGGTCCTAGGCAACATTAAGCAAAATCAAACTACAAATAGAAATAAAATTCAAGAGTATGTTGTAATAAAATCATTGACATATGAAACACATATAAGTTTGCATGTAATTATAAATCAGGAAACAAGGAAAAGTTGTATCTAAAACAAAAAAACAAAATTTGATTGCAAAAGGAAAAATATATGTAAACAAAACATACTTGCGGTAAGTATACAAAACCTTGCTGTGAGAATATTTTTATGCAAACAAAATTTTATGTAAAAATGTACATATAAAAAAATCAATCAGGCTTGTACAAGAAGATAAAATTCTACAATATAAAACAAACATTAGACTACAAAAATCTGCAAAACAAAACAAAACTTTGTACTTACAAATCAAAACAGCATATGCATGTAAACTTAAAAAGAAGCATGAGCATTAAATGCTTTCTTCTTAAGCCTAAATTAAACATCATCTCAGCCGAAATAATGTTTTCTTAGTCAAAGCAAGATGGAAATATCTGATGAGAGAAAAACAGTTGTACCAGTTAATACCTCCCCTACCCTGTACAAACCCCTTTATATATATGTACACCTCCAGTTCGTTTAAACCATTTTACTGAAAAAATAATAATAACAAAGAACAGAAAATAAAGAGAAAAGCAAATAACAATTTTCTTTTATCCAAGTTAAAAGCAATTTGCTGAAGCGAGAAAAACAAAACAGAGAGGAAGATTCAATCTGCAGTTTCAAAATTTGATTAAGTCTCTGTTCAAACTTATTTACAAGGTGAGTAAACTCTTAAATTTGAATTTGAATTCGTTGTGGTGAAAATAGTTAGGCTTAAATGATGAAGGTGTGTTTGCATGAATATATTTGCACCTGAAATGAAGATGCATGCCTGTATACATCAAAAAGTAAACTCTGTTCTATCCTTACAGGTTCAAAACCCAAATCTTTCATCATGTAATCATTGTTAGACTTTGATCTCAAAATGAAACTTGTATATTTAGGGATGAACTATGATTTAAAAATAGATTCCAGAAGAAGAAGTATACACAGTTGGAAAACAAATGATATTTACAGTGAACATACAATATTTTGATAAATTCGATTGTTGGGAAAAAATAATTCAAGTTCATAATCTGAATCTATACTTAAAACCATGATTTTTAAAACAAAAATAAAGATTTTTATTAAAGGATTTCAAGGGCAGTTTGATAACACAATGAGTTTGCATTTTCCTAAATTCCTGACAATCAAATTAATTATAAATGTTGGACTTTTGTTTAACACTAGTATGATCGACAATGATCTCGAGAAAAATATCTGAAGAATTTTTCATTGCGTAAATCTGTGAATCGAGTTCAAGTTAGGGTTCTATATGAGATTTTTCCGTGTTTGGGAAATGGGGGATTTCATCATCTAGGAGTGGTCGAGCTCCTTGTGCTTTTGGGAAATGAGAGTGCGAGGTGTCGACGTGCTATGGCCAGAAGCATAGATTTTTCTGGTGGCCGATGACGTGATCGCGAGGAGGCTTTTGGTTGGAGTTTTGTTCAGTTTTTCGATCGAGTGACGGAATCTAGATCTAAAATTTTTGACGTCAAGTTGAATGTCGCAATCGAGCTTGGAGATGAAACGTGACATGCCGGAGGGGGCGAGGTTCGCCGGAGCATCGCCATGGTGGCGTGCACGTGCACGTAGTGTTTGGGTATCAGTGAGTTGCCGTGGGAAGATCGAGTTGAACTTTCGGAAAAAAAATGATGCAAGGCTTCAAGAAGAAAACTCGAGAATATAAAATACACTCTGTTAGTCTTAGTTGAAATTTAAGTTAATTTTAACTTAGCTTAGAAGAAAAAAAAAAGAAATAAAGAAGAGGAAGAATTTGCACAGGAACGCGGGGAAGACAGGGAAGAGGCCCGGGGAAATAACGTGCGTGACTCGGTGAGACCTGAGTTTTGCTCGGGTTACTTTGAAATGGGTTAAGCCCGATTAATTAAAGTTTAAAATGTTAAAAGTAAATAACATCGATAAGTTTTAAAGTTAAGATTTGATTTAAAATTTATTAATAGAGATTTGCAAATGTAAAATTATTAATTAGTCTAAATTATAAGTTAATTAAGAATGTAATTAATTTATAAATTGTAATTAACTAAAGTAATCTCAGATTAAATAAATTTGCATTTAAGATGGATATTATAATCTTTTGTTTAATCAAGCTAAAATTAAGAAGTTTAATTAACTATTTAAAATTTATTAGTAAATGAATAGTAGTTAAGTAATTAAGTAATTAAATTAGGATTTATGCTTAATTAAATTGGTAATCCGTAATAAAAACGGTTAATTAAGTTTTATTAATTAATAATTAAGGTTATCAATTAATAATTAAGAAATAATTAATCAAGTGAATAATTAAGCAATAATTGGAATAAACTAAGTAATTAAGGATCTATAAATTTATAATTAAAAATTGATTAATAAACAATTAACTATCTAAATTATTTATAATTAAGAATTGTTAATTAGGTAATTTAAGTTGATTAATTTATAATTAATAATTAATAAATTGATTAAGAAATAAATTATTAACAAAGTCGATATTTGATTAAATTGTTTATCGTTAAGAAATAATTGATCATTTATTAAAATAATTATGTGGTTAATTCACTTAAACCACATTGGAAAATAATTAACTATTGTTCTGCACTGGATTGTTATTTCTATTGTGATCGTAATACTGTGTAAGGTGAATTACTCTGTACTGCATTGTGATTTGTGATTTGTTCCTGTATTGATGTGGGAAAAAAAAAACCTTTTGCCGTATACGGCATTTGAAATTTCGATGCGACAGGGAGTCGGATTTCGGTTGGTTATCCTAAACCCACATCGAATAGTAATGATAAATCTTTGTGACTGATAAATTTATTTTATCTATGAATCTGTGAATGAAGGTAAGCGTTATGGATTATATCGCTTATCGATATTGGTATATCTGTGATGATTGATGTTGTGCACTATTGTGTAAAATCCTTGGACCACACCGTACACATACAAGTATGGATTGCATGTAGGAATCGATTAAGTCACAAATTTGTTAAAATAGTTTTAATTTGAATTTTAAATTCAAATGGGTTGAAAATAAAATTGGGTTTAAAGTGAAAAGCTTTTGAAAAGGTGTTTTAAAAGTGTAAGTTATTTTGAATAAATTAATAAAGATTTGAAATTTGAATAATTTGATTTAAATTAGAATTCAATATCTGAAATTGAATTCTATATTCAGTATTTATGAGGTTAAACGGTATACAAGTTTATACCGGTTTTAAACCATTTTAAAGTGTCGTTTTTGGGAATTTGAATTAACCCAAAGATTTTAATTTGTATAAATGAGATCGAATTTCTCCGAAACAAAAACCACTTGTTTTCAAATAAAAATAGCTTTCATTTAAAGAAAGAATTTCCAAATTTGTTGAAAAGTTTCAAATTTGAAATAGAATTGAAATGTTTTGAAAGCTATGAAATGAGTCTTTGATTCAAAGACCGAATGAGTTAATCCAACTTGAATTGGAATTATTTTTGAAAGGCTATGAATGAATCTTTGAAAATTGAGTTTTGAAAGTTATAAATTAAATCTTGATTTAAAGATTTAACGAGTTAATCCAATTGAAATAGTAACTATTTTGGAATCCATAAATGGATCTTTATGAAAGGGGTGAACTTTGTGAACTAAATCTTTTTTTGTTTAAAAGATTAAAGGTGTGGAAATTGTTTAAACCATCAAAGGTTTTAAAATGAATCGTTTTGTTTTAAAGATTGAAAAATGGTAAATTGTTTTAACCATTCAAATGAAAAGTTTGAGCTTTAAGCTGTGATTTAACTGAGACCCCAGTATCCATATGATTTTTAAGTATTGCGCTCATTTTTCGGTTTAGCCGGGAGAGGACCTTTGTGTCATATAACCCATTCCGAATAATGACACGACATATATGAATAGCATTTGAAGACCGGTGGTGAAGACCGGGTATTTGTAAGAACGATAGGATGACCTATCGATTGTCTCTGCACTGAGTTTCTCCAGTATAGAGCTTTCCTAAGTGATGGGAAGTCCGATCGGGATTGTGGATACCCGGATTTGCAAGGGCTTCTTCCTTTATTGGACGAGGTGCCTTCGGTTCTGTTCGAACCCAGAACAGACTTGTATGGTCGTGTGTCTGACACTACACTTTGAGATATAAAGCCGATTTCCTTTCAAATACATTTCTGTTGGTGTCGGAGAATTTATTCTCTTATCTTAACACCCTTCTCTGAGTCATACGAGCTCAGAGGTTATGTAGTTGAAGGTTATCAGTGATATATTCCCAAATTGGTAGTGTGGCATGCTAAGTGCTGCTGTGTGTTGATGATCATTAGTCGATCATTTGTGATCAAAGCAAAGCTTTCGTGTAAAGCATAGCTTTGTGGACAAGACCTCATCGAACCTCACAACCCGAAAATGGTCGAAACAGGAAAGATGCGGCAAGGTTATGAGGGTCGCTCCCTTTAGGGTATGTCATTTCCTTCTGGAAAAAGGTGATGTCATGGTATGGAGCCCAGATATTTACCTATGTGGTAGCTCCAATCTCATTTTCTGTGTGGTTGTTGCTTTGTGACAGAGGGCCCTCGGATAAAGGTCCCAAAGGACCGGGGAGTGGCATACTCGAGTAGTAGTTACCTAGTTACAGAGGTAAACCGGCCTTGTGTTGGCAGAGAGCCGGGTAGGTTCTCGGGACGTCCCGCCAGAGGCGTACCCATGTGGAAGTTGGAAGTTTCTTAGCCTGACCATTTGTTGGAAATCCAAAGAAACAATACGAGCCCTGTACGGTTTTAGTTGTATAACCTGCCATGCAGCGTGACGGTAACCTGCCACAAAACATGGTAGCTATAGTAGGCATACGATAATGTTCGTATGTTGGCTAAGATTAATATTCTATTTTCGAAATGCTTTCTACACTATGCACTAGTAATAATATCAAAGAAATTTTCTCGTATTAAGCATATTTGACTATCATAAGAAGAAATCTCCTCCAATTCTACGATTGCATTGTGTGTGTGGCGGGAGGTCTTATGGTAGTTTCATTTTCCAAAAGCATAACGAATTTTCTTTTAAAAATCTAGTTTATTTAAAAGCAACTATTTTTGTTTACTCATACCAGTCACATGACTGACCTGGAGTTTATTGTTTCTTTTCTAAACTCTGGGTGCCCATAATTTCTACACGGGCAGCCTAGTAGCAGGTTTCTATATTTTGGAGTTAGCAGTATTTTGGAGTTTTTGCTTTGAAGATACTCTAGATGTTTTTGGATCTCAGGTGGTTAGTATTTTGGGAGATTGTTATCATTGCATTGAAGACTTCTGTTTGGATATACGATCATCAATGTATTATTATGATATTATGTGGAGTTATGGTGTATATATTAAATACTCTGATATATTATTGGATATTATGATGTTGTATCTCGGATATGTATAATATTCATTTTGTTCCGCTGTTTTATATTCATCTGATGTTGTTATAAGCTCCGGCGATACGAATTTGATGTCGTTTATCGGATATCGAGTTCGGGTCGTCACAAGTAGCTTTAAATATAATACTCCAGAGAATGCTAGAAATAGAACAAGATTGCTTAGTTCCAGTTATACAACTAATCCTATCCAACAAGTAGTGAAGTGCAGGACATTCAAAATTTAGATGCTCAGTTGTTTCTTCATGAAGTTCACAAAACAAACACTCAGTTGAACAAGCCAAACCATACCTGTTTAAATAACTTCTTGTAAGTAAAGCTTGATTTATAACTTTCCACATCATTAAATTGTCTTTTGGAATAGAATCAGCATTCCATATGATAGAGAACAATTTTGAAGCAGGCAGTGGGACATTGGCAGAAACAATGTTGTTAACTGCTTTAACAGAATGTGCTTTCTTGAGCCAATATACAGGGTCATCATGTTTTGCACAGAAGATTTTTTGCTGTATTTCACCCCACAACTGCATAATCACCTGATTGCTATTGTATGGTAACCGCATTTTACCATTATGTAAAAATTCATTAGCTTTAGCATCATTATGTATTCCAGATTGTAAAATCTGAGAGTGTTCATACATTTTAGATAAAATTTGGTCTTTACTGACCCATGGATCATGCCAAAAGCTAACAGCTGATATAGCATGAACTGGATATTGTATCATAGGGAGGAAGACTTCTCTAAGTTTCAACAAGCTTCTCATATCCAACAGCAGTTCTGAGGAGCAGCCATACTCCAAAAATATTTGTTCTTAATGTTGTAATGCCATGTCCAATGAACCCATAAACTTCCTCTTTTGTTAATTAGGGCATCAAATTGTTTACTTATAGCAGCAATATTCCACTTCCTAATATCAAGTACTCCAAGCCCTCCCAATCTCAAAGGTGTTTCAAATTTAGAAAATGAACATGGCATTAACTTTCTATTGTGTATACTACCAGTCCAAAAAAATCTATTCATGGCAGACCTAACAAGTTGCAATAATTTCACAGGTAGAATGAGTGTACGTGCCCAGTAGACAATAGAGGAAAAAACAATAGATTTTATAAGCACTAACCTACCACTCTGTGTCAAAAACCTATTATCCCAAGCAGACATAATTGAGGTTATTTTATTATAAAGAGGTAAACAATCAGTTGCAGTAATTCTTTTTGATATTAAAGGGAGACCAAGATACTTCATGTCATTTTCCATGCAAGAGAAACCAGAATGTTGATGTAGAGCAGCAGCTTGAACTTCACTAACTCCAGCAACTAACATAGAAGATTTGGCCTGATTAATAGTAAGACCAGTCATTCTGTAGAAAGCCTGCAGAGCATCCATAATACCATTTAAGGAGGGTAACTCAGGTTTGGTAAACAACATATCATCATCAGCAAACATAATAGATGTTATTTGTAGACGTGAACACTTTGGGTGATACTTAATGATCTTCTGGTTGAAACTAGTTCTGAGTAAAACAGTTAATACTTCCATAACAGTCAAAAATAAGTAAGAAGATATAGGGTCACCTTGTCGTATACCTTTACTACCTTTGAAACATCCCACAGGTCTACCATTTATTACAACAGAGTATGAAGGTGTGGATATACAAGCATATATCCAAGACACAAAAGTTTTGGGAAATCCCATCACAGCCATTATCCTAACAATTGAGTCCCAATGAATTGTGTCATATGCCTTGGAAATATCTATTTTAAGAGCAGCTGCAGGAGGCACACTTCTTCTACCATAACCCTTAAGTAATTCCTGAGCAAGCATAACATTATCAATTATATCCCTAGTAGGAATAAAGGCAGCTTGATTGTTTGATACAACACTAGGCAACACTCTGACTAAACGTGTTGCTAGAATTTTAGAGATACACTTGTAAACTACATTACAGCATGATATAGGCCTGAAGGAGGAAAAACTAGTAGGAGGAGTGACTTTAGGGATAAGAGCAATGTTGGTGCAGTTGACCTTCCCAAGTAACTTGCATTTATTGAAGAAATTGTGAATTGCTTGACAAAATTCACCACCTAGTACACTCCAAGTAGAGATAAAGAATGTAACATTTAGCCCATCAGGGCCCCCAGATGATTGCTTGTTCATGGAGAAAAGGGTAGCCTTGATTTCCTCATCAGTGACTTGCCTAATAAGAGAAGTTGCTTCCAGGGAAGTAATGCATGGAAGGGCTAGAGTAGATATTAGGTCCAGATCAGGAAGGAAGCCATTAGAGTTACCAAGCAGATTGGTGAAGTATTGTATAAAGGCATTATCAACAGTATCTGCAGAAGTAAAAAGAGTACCATGGTCATCATTAATTCTAAAAATATTATCTCTTGCGTGCTTAACCTTTAACGATTCATGATAAAACTTAGTGTTTTTGTCTCCATCATCTATCCATCTTTTATGCAATTATTGCCTCTTCATGCTAGCTTCCAAGAAAAGGGCTTTGTTAACCTCCTTATATAATTTCCCCTCTTCACCAGCAGCATGAATCAAATAAGGAAAGGAAAGAGGAAATAAGATTATATTGTAAATTTAATCAAATTTAATGTAATAAAATCCTACAAGATTATTAAATCTATTTGCTTATGGAATTTTTCAAAGATATGATTTTGAAATTGAGTTAATTTAAATTGATGGAAATTGTAGTTAAATGTATAAAATCAAATATAATTGAAGTTAAATATTTTGGTATTGATTGAATTTGTAACTTGGGATTTTGTTGAAATGTTTTATATAAAATGACCACGGTGTGAAATTAGTGTTTTGTTGTTAAAGAGACCGGGATCGGATATTATCACACTCTCTGCTAATACAGAAAACCACTTTAACAACTATGCATGTGGTGGAGAATCCAGAATGAAGTAGGATGGTTTGGCGAACACTACTGGAATGAAGTAAGAGAACGATGATGGATAGCCTTGACCTTCGAGTCATAATTAAAATGACTAAAATAGGAGCCATGCCGGGCAAAGTGGGGTCGCTCCCCCTATCGAGCATGCTTCTTCGAAACCATATCTATTACTTTATGATTTGATTTGGTGGCCACCCTTTGATTTTATTATGGGAGTGTGTCTTGAGGTGGGCGGTAGTAGCTGGTATGCGTTACCACCAGTCCCGATCCGCAAAACGGCAGTATTCTACCCTTGGCATTGCCTGGTGTGCCTTGTCATATTTATCCCGATCGAGCCCATTGCGTGTTTGGTTTATGTCATACACTATGCAGTGCCTCTGATAGCCCTCCAGTTTACGGAGGAATTACGGTACTGTATAGACTATTGTGCTTATATAAAAATGTTTTAAGGGGGATATGGACAACGCCTTAGTGCTATTTTAATACTTTAGTTTACTGTAGACATATTATAATATCGTATTGTATTACATACGTAGATGGTTTAACGGATCCTTAGTAAATGGAATATCGAACATCTCTTTAGTTATTGCACGCATGTTAGACACCTGATAGGAGATGTAAAATCCCGTAAACATCTTTAAAGCTGTTACACTCATATTTACTTATTTTGATTTAATTTACATAAGATTTTTTACTTCTGACTCGAATGTTTTGTCTTTTCATTATGCTCGGGTCAACCTGTGCTTTTCAGTGTTGAAGACATTATTCTGGAGGACAAAGATGGAATTTAATATTATATTATTATTTTATCTCACTGTATCATGCTGTTCCGCTCCATTATCTTATTATTCCCGACGTATGTATAACTCTGATATATTGTAAAAGTGTAATCAAGTGTTATTTGTACACAGCTTCATCAACTGTTTATTTGATTATTATATTTTGTCATTTCGCTATGAGATTCTATGTTTTGTTTTTCTTTCTTTTCTCTTATTTCCCCGATCAACAATCCTCCCTTTTAAATGGTATGAGTTGACATGTGTGTTTTATTGTCGATTTAAACTGTCCAAAAAGGTAGGTCATTACAGTTGGTATCATGGCTTTAGTTTAGCTATAACCTTAGCTTTATGGGATCTACCTCATTAGAGATAGGGTTATTAAAACCCTAGAATGGGTTTAAGTGTATATACATGAGAGAGCGTATTTGTTAGTGTTATATAACTATTTTTATATTGTGTTATTTTGTTCTGTTGAGTATTTATGAATTCTGGTCAGAATATAGGAATTTATGGTATCGATAGGGATTTCTAAACATTTAATATTGCAGACCGACATAATATTGTTTTTGAAATATAGGTAAATGAAATAATTTTACCTAGTATTATATTTTGTATATAAAAGAATAATTTTTATTAATGGATATAGTTGTATGTAATATGTGTGTTTGTTAGGAAGTGAAATCTTATAAATGTGGTTTATAAAATAGGATTTAAAAATAAGGTAAATATAAATTGAAAATTTGAAAACTTAAGTTCTTTAGTCTTGAAATTGGTTTTCAAAGATTTTGGAATATGATATTAGTTTTATGTAGAAGTATTTTCGAATATAAATGTTTTCAATGTGATTTGAAAGGAATGTTTTAAAAGAATTTAAAAGGAAATAAGTTCTGTACTCTCCTCTCTTGTCGCTGGAAAATAATTTCGGTGATGATCACGACATCATCGACTTTCATTTTCGAGTTTCAAAATAGGAAGACCACTGTAGTGACTTTTCTACACATTATTTTGATAAACAAATTTCAATTTTAATTTCTTAAGTATGATGGATATATATAAAAGATATGAATATATATATATATATATATATATAAAATTTCAAAATGTTGTGAAATGAACCCAGAATTTAGTTCATAAGTTCCTGTTAAATTAATGATTTTTAGTTTAAGAAATAAAGTGAAATTTTAATAGTTGGATACTTCTAAAATGAAAAATAAGAAATTAAGAGTTAAGTGATTAATGAAATGTAAAGAAATTGGAGATTTGTCACTTGTAAATATAAGGATAATTGTAACGACCCGTAAATTTTCGATAATTAAAATAGCTAATTTAATAAGATTTTGTGATTTAGTGTTAGAAAAAAATTTGTAGGTCGTTTGGAATAATAATAAATGTTGAATCCATTGGGTATAATAGAGTAATTGGTTGATAAGTAAAATCTATTTAAATCACGTATTGAATATTGAACAGGTAAATTGTTTGAATTAAATATTTAAAACTTATTGAATAATTTGATAATGGGAATCGAATAACCGTATAATAGAAATGGTTGTTCTATAATGTTAATTTGTTTCAAAAGCTAAATTTTTAAGTTCGTTTTTGAATATCTCAAAAGATAGTGATTCAAGAATAATAAAATTTGTTTAAATTTAATATTACGAATGTTTGAATAATTAAATTCCGAATTTGATATGATTAATTTGATATTGAAATTTAATATATGAAAATAGAGTGAATAATTGAAATTTGATTTAATATGATTCAAATTGGTTTCCAAAGTGAATGTAAGTTATATTGGGATTTTAATAGAGTTAATAAAATTTTAAAATTGGAATTTATTGGATAATTGAATAACGGGTTTAATATGATTAAAAATGATTTGTAAAATTTTATTTTATCATATTAAAGTTAGAATGAGGTTATAGAACTTTTAAAATTGAATTAAAAGTTAATTTGTGAAAATTGAATATTTTAATATTTAATTATCGACTGAAAAATAGCCAATTTTCGAACAGTCTCAGAATTGGACGAAACTAGTTCCATTGGATCCGTAATAGTTTGTTATTATCGGATTTCAATTTCGTAGCAATCGGAGTTTTCGTTCGACCGTGGCAGCTCGAAACGCATCGAAATTGTTTTAATATTAATTTGACGAGTTAAAATAGCCATTTTTCAAATAGTCTCGGATTTCGACGAAACCAGTTTCATCGGATCCGTAAGGTGATATTATTGTAAGATTTCAAATTTCGTGTCAATCGGATTTACCGTTTGTTCGGGGCAAGCCAAAACGACTAGAAAAATCATTTAACTGGTTTAATTTAAAATTGATCGTTTATTTCCGTAACTCGCACAGATGATCGAATTAGCTTCCGAAACATATTCCATTGTGTCCGGAACGCGGGATAAACCTTAGAAACACCGGTCACCGTGCGTAAATCGGAGTTCGGAAAACCCGGGATAAATAGTGATTCGAGAAATTTCTATAAATAGCCCTTTTTAAAAATAATAATAATAGTAGGGTTAAAATTTAAAAATAAAGTTTATATTTATTTATGTAAAAATTTATGTAAACTTATAAATGTCATAACTTGTTCGTACGAGGTCGGATTTTGACGAAACGAGTTGTGTTGTCTTCGTTTCATCGAGCACTACGAAATGGGGCTGGTTTGGAATCGTTTGGAGCTAGTGAAAATTTTGGGTAAAATTAAACGCTCGTTTAATTTTATTCGAAATAAAACGCTGGAACTGCATTGAAATAAAGTGAGTGTTTTATAACGCCCACAACGTACTAAATATCTTTATGCTAGTTAAATTTGACATTATGAAGTGTTATGAATTTTATCTGTTGTTGGTTGATAAAATTTAATTGCCATATTGATTGTCATTTGAATTAACCGTTGAAATTAAATTGACAGTTAAATTGAAATTAAATTGAATTGCGATTGAATTACCCGACATTGATAACTATGAAATTGCCACGAATTGTTTGTCTATTGGATGATGTATTTCGATGGATGTTATTGGTTGATATTTAAATGTTTGGATGTTTATTTGCTTATATATAACCTGTTATGCATACATATGACACTATGATTGATTTAAGTGATATATATTCATCCCTGACATTTAACTGGAATAATCACTTGGCCATAGGATAGAAAATTATATACGGACACCGAATTGGCTAAATTAATAATTTTTAAAATCGTCGATTTGAAATTTATTTAAATGTTTTGATTTAAAAGGTTTAAATAGAAATCAATTTATAGAAATCGAATTTATCGAAAATTGAGTTTGGAATGTTGAAATAAATTTTGGTTAAAAGAAATTGTTAAATAATTAAAGTGGAGACTTTGGAATTTAGAATCGGATATGATTGAATTTCGAAAATTGATTTGTTTAATGACTGAACCTTAATTCGAGCTTTGAATATTACTAAGTAAAAGTGATATAAAAATGATATTTTGAAATCGAGCTTGGAATTGAATCATATTTGAAATTTGGATTTAAACTTGAATATTGAAGGATAATTTTGTTAAGTGTTAAAAATTGATATTTTGAAAAATCAAGCTAAAAATCGATATAAATTGAATAAATTGAAGGTGAATGCAAAATTGAATTAATTTGAAGTCCAAGTTGACATTGATTTGAATTGAAATCGAAATTGAATCGGTAGAATGGAAATTGAAATTGATTTGAATTGGGAAGTTATAATTGAAATGGTTTGGTTTTGAAGCTGTTTTATTTTGTTT
This sequence comes from Allium cepa, assembly GCA_030765085.1. NCBI lineage: Eukaryota > Viridiplantae > Streptophyta > Magnoliopsida > Asparagales > Amaryllidaceae > Allium > Allium cepa. Next base: position 383,110,222 of record CM060932.1, read on the forward strand.
TTCAAATTACTCAGTTATATAAACCATTTTTGAGTACTTAAACTATTTTAATCTATTTTAAATCTGCTTAACCCAATTTAAATTATTTTAAACTAATTTATCTATTTTAAATCCATTTTAAGACTTTAAGTATTTTTAACTACTTTAATTATTTAAACTGCTTTTAAACTACTTAAAACTATTTTCTAAAATTCTAAGCTGGTCAATAAGGTGAAATGTTTATATTTAAATCTTGAATTTAAATGCGAATTGGTTTAAATGAAGTTGCAACCCAAATTGAAATTCGAAATGATTTTGAAATTCGAAATGATTTTGAAATCGAAATAAAATATTGTTGCGAAAAATGATTTTTGAAACGGAATTTTACATTTGAATAGATACGATGATATTTGAAATGGATTTGATTTTTGAAGCGAATATGATATTTGGATATCAATTATGAATCGATTTGAAATGTAAAAGAGCCAACGGTGTAATAATACGTAGTTATTAAAGAGACCGGGATCGGATATGGACATACTCTCTGTCGATACCGAGCACCACTTTAATAACTATTATACGCGGAGTGTTGATCCAGAATGAAGTGGATGGTTTGGTGAACGCGTTGACTGAAGAAAGAGAACGATATTGGATGACCCCTGACATGACTAAAACAGGAGCCGCGCCAGGCCATTGAGGTTCGCCATCTCTAGCGGACACACTTCTTCGATACCATATCTATTACACTTGTGATTCGATTTGGGTGCACCCCTTGATTTGGGAGTGTTGTTTCGCGGTGTTGGGGTAGCTGCTGGCTATGCTCAATATCAGTTCGGATCACGCAACTACTAGTATCCTAGTTGGTATCGCCTCATGTACCTTGTCATACTGATTATCCTATTCGCGACCACTACGTTATGTTTTGTGTTATACTTATGGGGTACCCTCTGATAACCACCAGTTTACGGTGGGGCTTACGGTGCTGTATAGACTATGACATTATAAAAATGTGTTAAGGGGGATTATGATAACGCCTTAACGCTATTTTGATACTTTATATTACTGATAGGCATTATCTACTTAGCGTACATTACTACATAGTAGATAGTTTAACGAATCCTTAAGAGATGGAAAATCCCGTAACATCTCTTGAGTTATTGCATGCACGTTGACACTGGATATGAGATGTCAAATCCCGTAAACATCTCCAACGCCGTTACACTCATATTTATTTACGATTGATTTAACTTTCATAAGGATATTTTAGTCCTGACTCGGGTGTTTTGTCTTTTCATTACGCTCGGGTCAGTCCTGAGTTTTTCAGATTTTTGAAGATCTATTCTGGAGGATGAAGACGAAGATTTGGTATACTATTACTATTATTACCCTTGCATCATACTATCTGCTGCATTATTTTAATTGTTCTGTTGTATATGTATAACTCTGATAAATGTTGTATAAATAATTGTCAAAGTATAGTAAACAGCTTCATGAACTGTTTATTTGACTATTATATTTTATCGTTCCGCTGTGAGATTCTATGTTGTTTCCTTTCTTTTATTTCTCTTTCCTCTTCTTTCCTTATTTACCCCAATAACCATCTGCCCTTTTGAATGGTTTAGAATCGACATGTGTATTTGATCGTCGGTTTAAACTGTCCAAAAAGGCAGGTCGTTACAATAATGAAATTAGAAGATGTAAATTATTTAATACTTTTGCTAACTAGAATGAATAAGAGGAATTTGTATAACATTCAATTACATTCTAAAACATATATATAACTTGCCAAACATTTAAAAGTTGAAATGTTAATAGGAATATGTAATAGAATATTATACAAGTAAAAGCTTAGAGATTGAAATGCTTCAGAAATGAACATATGTTATAAATAAAAGAATTAAGATGTTACTAGAATATTATGAGCTTAAGTTATGTTTTGAGGTGATCTATAATTAAATTGAATAGTTAAAAGTGAATACTATTTAAGTAAATAATTATAAATTTAAAGAAATGATGAGATGATTCATAAATTGTTTCAATATTAAATGGTACTATATATGAAGAAATAAATTGGAACTAAAGAATAAAGGAACTTGAGTATGAATTGATTCACTAGCAAATATAAATATTAAACTGAAATCGAGTTATGTATATAAACACAAATTAAACTGCAAGGAAATTTATGTAATACTTTAAGAATTTATTCATTGATGATTTTAAATATTAAATAGGAAATGAATTTTGTAAGTAATGAAGTTAAATTAATAAAAATAATCATCGTATGAATGAATGAAAATAAAGGAATAGTAAATGATGTGAAAGAAAATCAATAGAATAAACTTAAATAATATTTGAAGTTCTTAGTTGTTTTGGCTTATGAGATGTTTGGGAAATGATACTTTAAATCGTTCGGAGGTATATAAATAATCTATTAAGAAATTACCTAAAGCTGTTGGGTGTATGGTACACTTGATAGTTTATTTATCATCCTTGTACAATGAAAAGTTTCTGAACCAGGAAAACCATTAGTGTTAGTTGCATATAATGGTTGTACTGCTTTTGTTTGCATGTGTTTATTATATGTTATAATGAATGTTAAACAATTGGAAGTAAGTCAGTTGCATGTAAATCAATTAAATGTGGATGAAATAAATTATAAATAATTGAAACAAATAAACTGAATGCAAATATATTGAACCTGAATCAATCAAATATTATTGAAACGAATATTGGTCAATTGGATGAAAATGGATTGAAAACAAATCAGTTGAATGTAAATTAGTTGGAAAATAAATGAAGAAAAAACATATATGATTGTATGTTGTGTATTTGTTAGGAATTTATTTAATATTGTTGCTTATGTTGTTATACTGATTGTATGTTGTGTTATATGTTGGTACTGCTTTTTATATACATGATCTCATTTGTTATCGAGTGTTTAGTAGGTATAAAGGGCATTTTCTAGTTTTGGAGCTCGCAAGCACCATTTTGTTGCTTTTCCTCACTTAAATGTGAGCTAACTTACTTATAATGCTAATAAAGGTAGGCATCTCGGATTGCATACCGCATTTTGATATTATATATTGTCTTGCCATGGTTTGGGAAGTTTATTAATAAGATATGATATACTTGTAATTCTTGATATTATTATTTTTCTAGACCTAACCGTGCAAAGGAGACTCTACCGAAATTTTCTATGAATTTTGGACTTAGAAAATTTTGTGAAAGTGAAATTATTTTCAAACTTTTATTAAACTTGAATATGAAGATTTAATTATTTAAAAACTTATATACTTTATTTAAAATACTTAATTATGTAATTTTAAAGTGTTTATAAATTAATTATTTTGAATAAAATTATATCAACTTCTTAATTCCTTTTGTTCCTTTCCGATGATGAAAAGTTTTTAGTGGGGGAGAGTGTAACGACCTACGTTTTTTTGATAGTTAATAATATTTAGTTTAACAAGATTTTGGAATTTAATATTGTGGAAAATTAAAATTTATGATTTATAAATGGGAAAATAATTAGAATATGATTTAATAATGTTGTTTGAATGTTTTGACAATTATTTTAATGTAATTTCAATCTATTGAAATTATTGTAAAGTTAATCAGGTTATAATTGTAAATAAGGAATAAATTTAATGTTGGATTTAATAATTGAAATAGGTTTTATAAGGAATATCAAATCCATTGTGGTAAGTAATTTATGATCCTTATTATAAAAATAAGTTAATGGATTTGAATTATTAATGAATAACAATTGTTTATTTTTTTCTTATTTTCAAATCCATTTGAAATTAAATTTAGAAATCGATGGTTGGAATTTAATGTGATTAAATATTTCGATTAATTTGAGCAAAGATGTTAATTGTAGAGTTTAAGTGAAATAAAAATGAAAACTTAAGTTAATAATAAGGGAATGGTTGACTTAAGAATAAGGATGCAAAAAAAAATTGTTAAAATCTAAAATTGTGATAAACTAGGCTTTATTTCTATTGTAATTTCATGATTGAAATTAAGGTGATATTTAAATAGTAAATTTAACATGGAATATTTATCTCAAAAGATTATAAATTTCTGTGTAATCGGAAATGATAAAATTGTTAACATTTAAATTTGAATTTAGAAGTAATTAAATCAATTTAATAATAACTTTTTTAATTATGTGAAATTTAGCCATTTTGACCACTATTTGGATTTCAACGAAACTAATTTTATCAGATCCGTAACAGTGAATTATTATAGGATTTCAAGTTTCGTAGCGATCGGATTATCGTTTGATCGTGTGGGTTCGAAATGTGTAGAAATCAATTAATGGAAATTTAAATTTATATAATTTCATTTTGGAAGCTAACTTCTGGATACAATGGAATTAAGGTTTGAGACTTGTTCCATTGAGTTCAGAAATATCGAAAACCTCTCTTTTGATATATAGAATTCCATGGTTGCATTCAATGTTGTAAATGAGCTTTTCGGGCCTATGCCACTAGTTGGGCCCAATTGATCGTATGCTGCGATTTTATTTTAATCCCAGCCCATTCTATTATCACAAACCATACAATTCTATCTCTTCTGTCCTTCTCAATGGCAGACATTCCCCAACCCTAATTTCAATTTTAAAATCTACTGAAAAATCAAATTCTCTAAAATATATCAAATTATATATCATTTCAAAGATCTCGACGAATCGAGTCAATGCGTGGCGTTCATTTTTCAAAATAATGCTCGGCTCAATCAGAAATCGCAGTCAAAGGTGCTAAATCGTAAAACCCTAAGCACCAATTCGGGTTTATCAATTCGGGCTTTAATCGACGAAATTGGAATATGGTTTTGTAGAGCTCTCATCTTGAGTTTAGCGCTGGTAGTCCCTCGGTCTGAAATGGCGTGTGGTGGTTGGAATTTTAGATTTAGAGTTCGAAACCCTAAACCTATGGTGGCGGTGGCGGTGCTTGGGGGGCCGCGATGGTGCTCGTCGGTAGAGGAGAGGAAGATGAGTGCAAGGACGGTGGTGGCACGGTCAATGGAGGTCTTTGGTGGCGTGCGTAGGAGGTCAAAGTTGGAGCTTGATGGGTTCCTTGATGCATGCTGAACAAAGACGAGTCCTGTTTGCGCCAAAAATGGTCACAAACCCCAAATACCATGAAAGCACAAGTATATGAACACAAATCAACGATATTCAAGAACAAATATCAGATCTCGGCAAATAACAAACAACAATTCAGAAATAATGAACATAGACACAAGATTTATAGTGGTTTGGCTATCTCCGGCCTACGTCCACTTCAAAGTTTTATCCTTTTATTGATTATCCTTGCTGGTTACAGAAGATTACAGCAGTAGCAATGAAGAATTTCGAGTACAGTAGTTATATTGAAGTGTAGAAATGAATCTGGCAGAGTCTGGACATCCAATAGCCAAAAAGTCCCTTTTTCTGTAGGCTCTGGGGCTCTATTTATAGGTGTTGGAGGCTCAGATCTCGCTCAAACTTCGGGAGACTTTTTTTGGCACGTGAGTGGGCCCACGCGACCGACCCCACCAAGTTTCGACTCGATCTGAGATTGATACGAAGTGATTTCGTGTCCATCAAAAAATGATCCAATCGAGCTGAAACTTGGTAGGAACATTCTTTACCTTGTATGCAAGTTGCTGTGAAAATTTCGTTGCATTTGGATCAGCGGTTTGGGAGATATGATCGATACGAAATTGCATTTGCACGAGTGCTGTTGCGTTCGTATCCACTGGTTCGAATCCATCCTATTCGACTCGATCAGAAGCACGCGCACGCGATGACGTGGCACTAATATCCTGGATCGATCCGATCTCTGTGGCGTGTTGACTAGGTTGATCCACTTTCCTCACCGTTTTGAACGCTTCTTCCCTTGATTCACGCTCGCATCCATAATTTGCGTTCGTTCATGCCGATAATTTCGCTTCGCATCCGTATCCAACTGCGCATCGTACCATTCTTCGTATCAATTTCAGGAGGGTGTTTCGTATCGACCTATCCGATCGATACGAAATAATGTTATGCGAGGCGATCGATATGAAAAACGCACGAAAGGTATGGATATGAAGCTAGATACGAACGACGCCTTACCGGATAGATACGAACGACGCCTTACCTGATGGATACGAGCGAGGCCATACCTAATGGACACGAACTGAGCTCCGGTGATCGGTACGAGATCATGGACTCGAAATGTATCACCTATACCCATCCTGATCAATACGAAATGTATCGCTTCGAACAAACCTCCGCATGCTTGCCTACCAATCTGGATCTACTTCTATCGAGTCGAAATCCATCGACTCGAACCAAAACATGATCGATGTGAACCCATTGAGTCGAGTCCATGCTGATCGATACGAATGATATCGATTCGAAGTCCACCACTATGCTCTGTCCTTGATCGATACGAACAGTATCGACTCGAAATGCCATCTATTGATCGATGCGAAACCATGGATACGAACCACATCCTGATCAATGCGAAGCCGATCGATACGAAACACCAACTACCTGATCGATACGAAATGTATCGATATGAACCATCCCTGTGCGCCGATGGATACGAACAGCATGCTCTTCCTACCTTGCATTGATCATATCTCCTTCATACGAACTTCGATTAACCTGAAATTTGAAGCACAACCTCTCGTAGTCCTCATCATCATCTCCAATCGATTCCGTCCCGATCGGAGCTCAACCAAATTTTGACGACATCGATTGCATCCTTGATTCCAATCGATCTCCAATCCCAATATCCATCATTCCTTGCCAATTTGTTGATATTATAGCCTTGACCAAAAGGTGTGATAACATTTGCCCCCCAAAACATGCCTTGTGATAAGAAGGCGTGTTTTGAATAATTCCGAATCCGATATTCGAAGTTCATAGCCAATTCCATGTCCATTCGAACTCGACATCCGAGTCCTAATCCATCCTTATCCAATAGCCAATAACCGAATCCAGGACCTCTCCGGGTCGATATTCGAATCCATAACCTTTCTGGGCTCTTGCCAAGCGCAATCCACACCTGACGACCGTGGTCCAGTGTCCTTGGATGTTGAGCTAACCTCTCCGGGTTCTTGCCAAGCGTAATCCATACCTGACGACCGTGGTCCAGTGTCCCTGGACGTTGAGCTAACCTCTCTGGGTTCTTGCTAAGCGTAATCCACACTTGACTACTGTGGTCCAATGTCCCTGGACGTTGAGCTAACCTCTCCGGGTTCTTGCCAAGCGTAATCCACACTTGACGACTGTGGTCCAGTGTCCCTGGACGTTGAACAATGCCATGGCTTAAGTGCTAAGCCGAATCATGGTCTCTCCAGACCCTTGTTGAGCATAGTCCATACTCAACGACCTGAAAATAACAATTGATAATACAAGGCCTAAGTCCTAGGCCGAATCCTGGTCTCTCCGGACCCTTGATGAGCATAATCCATACTCAACAACCTGAAAATAACAATTGATAATACAAGGCCTAAGTCCTAGACCGAATCCTTGTCCCTCCGGACCCTTGCTGAGCATAATCCATACTCAACGACCTGAATAAGCCAATTCGCCACATGCGGACGAAGAGACTTACCCCTTGCCAGGTATAATCCATACCCGACGACCATTTATCAAAAACCAGATAAAGATCCAATCAAAATCCAATCCAAAATCCAAATCAAAACCAGAAAATCAGAAATTCAAACCAGCATCCAAAATAGAAACCAACCATCCAAATGAAAATCCAAAACAGAAAGCAAGCAAAACCAGGAGTTCAATCCAAACTCCAAAACCAAACCAGAAAAATCAGTGTCCAATCCAAAAGCAAAAGACAAATTCCACAAACCATAGCATCGCGGTTTATCATCATTCAGAGCATGCCTAGGGGCTATTTCCGTCCCCATACATGTGTAAATGACTTTGTCGTTTGCTAGTAGCTTATTACTTATTTCATATTATCCTAGTCAATGGATAATCAATCGACCATCATCCCTGGACCTCGCGCCATCATTGTTCGAGGTAGGTGGTGGCTGCTCCTGCTCCACCACTGCATTCTGAGTTCCAACATATTGTCGCAACTGTCCATTCCTACATGCTCCTTGATTATGTCCTTTAAGTGCCTGCAGCTGTTGGTGTCGTTCCCATCCAAATCATGGAATAGGCAGTGACTTCCTGATGTCCTCTCTCGTTCAGAAGGCTCTCTCCTAGCTGGCCTTCGATAGAGAAGGCGATTCCGGGTATCCAAGTATATCCGCTCCAGCGTCTCGTTCAATCCTGTGTATGTAGAAAACTTTGGATCCTTCCATTGCTTCCTAGCTTTTCCAGAATCATCGTCCAACTTCCTTTTTCCTTTATCTTTATCCGAACCCTTATTGGATGGTCCTCCACCCTCAGTTGCATTCACCTCCTTCAACTTTAAATCTGCACACGCATCCTCTTGTCGGAGGAACCTCTCAGCTTCGTGAAAGAATTCCCCGAGATCCAGTGGTGGGTCTCGTATCAAAGATACCTTGAAATCCGAATCCTCCCTAACTCTTGACACTTCCGCCATTAAAACCATTGATGGATCCGGCCGATCCACCGAAGCAACTGCCGCATTGAATCGAGTTAGAAAAGCTCTAAGTGATTCATCTGTCCTTTGCTTTACCGACATTAACGTAATTACGTTCTTTGGTCTCTTGATATGAACACGAAACTGTCTCAAAAACCTATCCAACAATTCCCTCCAAGTCCTGATAGATCCTTCCTCCAACTGCCTAAACCACATTGCAGCTAAGTCCGTCAAGTACAAAGGGAAGCATCGGGCCATCACTTCCTCCGATGCCCCCAGCACTTCCATGTGTCTGGTGTATCTCATCAAGTGATCAGTCAGATCAACCTTGCCCTCATACACTTCCGCGCTAGGTAACTTAAACTTAGGTGGATTCTGAGCTATCCTTATTTCCCGAGCGAACAGACTCATGTTCACTCCTTCCAAGTCTCTATTGGTTAAGCCTACACGCATGGTTTTTCTAATGATCTCCACTAATCCAGTATTGTCTGTCAGGGGTTGCCCCCATGCCCCCGAGGGAACTCCGGCACATATTCTTCATATGGCTCAGCAACGTTGGCACTAGCCTGTTGAACTCCTTCCAAAGGTCCTCCTGCGTTGGATCCTATGGGCCTGCCCCCAAGCCCTCGTTGATTGCCTTCTGGTTCTGTATCCTGTCCTCCATTGGGTTCCATAACCCTAGTCCCTTGTCCTACACTTGTAGCCACCGTAGTTGGTCCAAGGTTCTGTGTCCCTATAGCTCTCATTTGTTCAAAGAAGGTTTGCATCATATCCTGCTGACTCTTCAACAACCTTTCTTGCAACGAATTCGCCATAGCTTCCATTTCATCTCTAGTGATGTAGATGGAAGCTTGTCCTTCTCCAGCTGCGGAAGAAGCTTCTTGACTTCCTTCCTGTTGGCTTCTCTCAGCCCTCTGTCTCTTGCTTGTCTGATGAGCCATTGTATTTCAAATCTAAATTCTTCACTCTTTTCAAATCTCAACTTCAATCCGATGTAGCGGGTGCTAGTCCTTCTCAGTGAAAGCAACAAAGTGTTTGCGCCAAAAATGGTCACAAACCACAAATACCATGAAAGCACCAGTGTATGAACACAAATCAGCGAAATTCAACCACAAATATCAGATCTCAGCAAATAACAAACAACAATTCAGAAATAATGAACAGAGACACAAGATTTATAGTGGTTCGGCTATCTCAGGCCTACGTCCACTTCAAAGTTTTATCCTTTTATTGATTATCCTCACTGGTTATAGAAGATTACAGCAGTAGCAATGAAGAATTTCGAGTACAATAGTTATATTGAAGTGTAGAAATGAATCCGGTAGAGTCTGGACGTCCAATAGCCAAATAGTCCCTTTTTCTATAGGCTCTGGGGCTCTATTTATAGGTGTTGGAGGCTCAGATCTCTCTCAAACTTCAAGAGACTTTTTCTGGCACGTGAGTGGGCCCACACGACCGACCCCACCAAGTTTCGACTCGATCTGAGATCGATACGAAGTGATTTCGTATCCATCAAAAAATGATCCAATCGAGCTGAAACTTTGCAGGAACATTCTTTACCTTGTATGCAAGTTGCTGTGAAAATTTCGTTGCATTTGGATCAGCGGTTTGGGAGATATTATCATTACGAAATTGCATTTGCACGAGTGCTGTTGCGTTCGTATCCACTGGTTCGAATCCATCCTATTCAACTCGATCAGAAGCACGCGCACGCGATGACGTGGCGCTAATCTCCTGGATCGATACAATCTCTATGGCATGTTGACTGGGTTGATCCACTTTCCTCGCCGTTTTGAATGCTTCTTCCCTTGATTCGCGCTCGCATCCATAATTTGCGTTCGTTCGTGCCGATAAGTTTGCTTTGCATCTGTATCCAACTACGCATCGTACCGTTCTTCGTATCGATTTCAGGAGGGTGTTTCGTATCGATCTATTCGATCGATACGAAATAATGTTATGCGAGGCGATCGATACGAAAAACGCATGAAAGGTATGGATACGAAGCTAGATACGAACGACGCCTTACCTGACGAACGACGCCTTACCAGATGGATACGAGCGAGGCCTTACCTGATGGACACGAACTGAGCTCCGGTGATCGATACGAGATCATGGACTCGAAATGTATCACCTGTACCCATCCTGATCGATAAGAAATGTATCGATTCGAACAAACCTCTGCATGCTTGCCTACCAATCTGGATCTACTGCTATCGAGTCGAAATCCATCGAGTCGAACCAAAACCTGATTGATGCGAACCCACTGATTCGAGTCCATGCTGATCGATACGAATGATATCGATTCGAAGTCCACCACTATGCTCTGTCCTTGATCGATACGAACAGTAACGACTCGAAATGCCATCTATTGATCGATGCGAAACCATCGATACGAACCACCTCCTGATCGATGCAAAGTCGATCGATACGAAACACCAACTACCTGATCGATACGAAATGTATAGATACGAACCATCCCTGTTCGCCGATGGATACGAACAGCATGCTCTTCCTACCTTGCATCGATCATATCTCCTTCATACGAACTCCGATTAACCTGAAATTTGAGGCACAGCCTCTCATAGTCCTCATCATCATCTCCAATCGATTCCATCTCGATCGGAGCTCAACGAAAATTTGACGACATCGATTGTAGCCTTGATTCCAATCGATCTCCAATCCCAATATCCATCATTCCTTGCCAATTTGTTGATATTCCAACCTTGACCAAAAGGTGGGATAACTAGTCCATGTTTTTTTAATTTATTTATTTATATTATTAATATGTTCATTAAATTTTAATTATTTTTTTAAGCTAATTAAATCACATCTTTTTCATATGAGCTCGAATTCATGCGCGGTTTTCTTCTTTGCTATGGTATCGAAATTTCGGACAATATGGAACTATTTTGGTTGGATTCTGGGACCGTTAGATTTCGAGCCATTGTTTGAATTTAAATTGACAATAAATCAAAAGTGTGATTTAACCCACTCACAACTACTAAACTATCTTATGTTAGTTAAATTAAGTTTGTGGCATGATTAGAGATTTATTGAAGGTTGTTTGTAATATTTAAATTGTCATTTAAATTTATTTTGAATTTATATTGAAATTAACTGCCTTTGAATTAAAATACCTTATAATTATTACCAATTAATTATTGTGTTTTTTTGGTTGATTTGAATGGTGATCGTGATGGATGCTTATTTGTTGATATATTGGATGATTGGATGTGTATTTATTTATATGTTGTTATCACACTTCAAGTTCCTATAGTATTGTTAGGAAAATCACTATGAATTGAAATGATACATACCCGAATGGTCTTATAGATTAGGGAAAAATTGTTATGGGATGAAATGACAAACTCGAGCGATTTTATGGATTTTGAATTTTACTTGGGATTGCGAGTTGAAATGATATATACCCGTAAGTTCAAACTTATTGAGGGTTTAAATGATATATATCCACATCACTTGACCATAGGGTAGAAAATTATATACGGACACGTTGGTCGGTTTATAAATTATTTTCTAAAATTATAAAGTTATTTGATTTAATAAATTTGATTCTTAAAATTTAATTTAATGCTTTATTAAAACTTATATTTGGAAATAAACTATTGTATATGTTTAAAGTTTAAAATGGTTTGCTGTGATCTGGACTAGTGATTCACAGCCTAAAGACAATCTGATGTTTTGGAAAGTTATCAATCAAGCTATGCTAACTAGAAGTGTTTTGAACAATTATGGGTTGAGTTGTTCTTCTATCTGTCTATTTTGTAATATGCTTGAAGAAACTCCTCACCATATATTTTTGATTGTTCTGCACTGCTTATTCTTTTGGATTGAATTAGTACCACTCTTGTGATCAATCTATCTTCTGCTAACACTGGGCCTGTCTGGGATTTTTTATACAAAGCTACAAGGAAGAAAACAGATTGTGGCAGAATTCTTGTTGTCTGTTTGAAGATATACATGTCTGTGATATGGAGAGAAAGGAATGCAAGAGTTTTTGAAGGAAAAAGTAAAGATTGGGAGGTGCTGTGGAAAGAAATTAAGAATGGTACTTATTGCCAATTGGTGAACAGTCATTATACTTTCCCTTATGAAATGCAGTGTGTCTGGGCATGATGCTATTTATGCATTTTAGTTATTTTTCTCCTTCTTTCTTTTCTTTAATTATGTATCATTTATTGTTTTGCAATAAATCTGGTAGGGGACCAGTTAACCCCGCTGGCTTTGCCAAAAAAAAGTTTAAAATTATAAGCTAATATATGATTTTAAAAGTAATTTTAAGATTTAACTTATAATTTTATTTAGTTTTAAATATATAATTTAAATTATTTTAATTTAGTTTAATTAGAAATTTATTATTATTTTAAAACATAACTTTTAAAATTTAATATAATTTATTTAGATTTAACTTAATATAATTAATTTAGATTTAATTTGATAGAGTTAATTTAGATTTAATTTGATAGAGTTAATTTAGTTTTAATTTACTATAATAAATACAGATTTTTATATAATAACTTCAACAAACAAAAATTTAATTTAATAAAATAAGATTCACTTTCATAAAATATATAACATAGTTTTAAAGTTTTATTTAAAAATTTAATTTAATATAATTAATACAGATTTTACAACTTTAATAAATAAGATAAGGAAAGAGGAAATAAGATTAAATTGTAAACTTAATCAAATTTAATGGAATAAAATCAGATAAGATTATTAAATCTATTTGTTTATGCAATTGTACAAAATATGATTTTGAAATTGAGATAATTTAAATTCGATGGAAGTTGTAGTTAAATGTTCAAAACCAAAATATAATTGTAGTTGAATATTTTGGTATTGATTGAATTTGTAACTTAGGATTTTATTGAAATGTTTTATATAAAATGACCACGGTGTGGAATAAGCATTTGATTGTTAAAGAGACCAAGATCGGATATTGCCATTCACTTTGGCAATACCAAAAACTACTTTAACAACTGTGCACATGGTCGAGAATCCAGAATTAAGTAGGATGTTTGGTGAATGCTACTGGAATAAAGTAAGAGAATGATGATGGATTGCCTTAACCTTTGTGTCATAATTAAAATAATTAAAACAGCAGCCATGCTTGGCCGAGTGCGGTTGCTCCCCCTATCGAGCATGCTTCTTTGAAACTGTATCTATTACTTTGCAATTTGATTTGGTGGCTACCCGTTGATTTTGATTATGGGAGTGTGTCTCGAGTTGGGCGGTAGTAGCTGCTATGCGTTACCATCGGTCTCGATCCGCAAGACGGTAGTATCCTACCATGGGCATTGCTTCATATGCCTTGTTATATTTATCCCGATCGATCCCACTACTAGTTTGGTTTGTGTCGTACACTATGGAGTGCCCTCTGATAGCCCTGCAGTTTACGAAGGAATTACAGTACTGTATAGACTACAATGCTTATATAAAAATGTGTTAAGGGGGATTGGGTAATGCCTTAACTTTATTTTAACACTTTACTTTACTATAGACATATTATAATAGTGTATTGAACTACATATGTAGATAGTTTAACGGATCCTTAGGAGATGGAATCCTGAAAATCTCTTAAGTTATTGCACCCACGTTAGACAATGAATAGGAGATGTAAAATTCCATAAACATCTCTGAAGCCGTTGCATTCATATTTGCATATTTTGATTTAACTTACGTATGATCTTTTAGTTCTGGCTCGAGTACTTTGTCTTTTCATTATGCTCAGGTCAGCCTGAGCTTTTCAGTGTTGAACCACTGATCCTACCGTCGGGCCTGGTCAACATACCCATCCATGGGAGTAAACGAAAAAGCCTTTGGTTCTACAGCTAGGCCTGACCAAACAACCGTCGAAAGAATGATGGTCAACTAAGTCGTTGATCCTACAGCCGTTCCTGATCAACACACCCATCAAAGGGAGACGGATGAAAAAGACTTTGGTCCCGTCACCCGGCCTTGCAAAAGTAACCATCCAAAGAGTGATGATCAATTAAGCCGTGGATCCCCCCAGGCATGGTTAATGCAGCTATCAAAGGGAGATGGATGCAAAAGTCATCAAGCCCACCACCAAGCCTAGCCAAAGCAAGCATCCAAAGAGTGATGGTCAATTAAGTCATTGATCCCACCGGTGGGCCTAGTCAACGCATCCATCCAAGCGAGATAGTCAAAGGTACACCCTAATGATCAAGAAAGGTCTATGAAAATAAGCATCCAAAGAAGGATAATCGACCGAAAACTCCTAGTTACATGAACAACCAAACTCAGAATAAGCAAAGGAAAAAATGTATTTCCTCAAAACTTTAGAAATATATATCTTATCACAACATCAATTTATTCTAATAAAAGCTACTCTCAAGAGATTTAAAGTAGATTTCCTTACTTAAAAAATTATTTTTTTTGGGAATCACACTTTAATATACCTACCTATATACATACATACATATATATATATATATACATATTTGACTTACACATTGAATGGTTCCCAATTAAAGTGATGAAATATTTTATAAGGATATTTTTGAGTTAATTTGTGAGAAATTATTCATCATAAAAAATATTTTCAATCATAATGGTCGTTACAAATAAAAATATTTCTAAAGGATTACAAATCTATGCATTTTGGAGAACCGTTTTTATGAATGATCACAGTGTTTATTAGAAAAGGTTATAACAAGATAAAGTAGCAAAATATATCGTCACTGAAAAATAAAGCACCAAGAGAATGATAAATAGAGAGGAAAAAAGAACAATGCAAGCACAGAAGTTTACTTAGGCTAAAGTGTCAAAAACTTCATATGCAAGGGGGAGAGTGTGAAACCCAAAATTCCAAGAGTAGATTGATAAACAAGAAAGCCATCGTGTGCAATTTAAGGGCATAGTATGCCATTTAGATCCTTCATTTATAGATGAGAGCCATCATGTATAATCGAGGTCATCATGTGAAGAGAGAAGCTATCATGTGCCATTGGGAGTCACCGTGATAAATTAAAGCCATCATGTATACTTGAAGCCGTCGAGCATAATAGTGCCTTCATCCATATAAAAAATTATCATCAGCAAATGAGCCATCATTAGCAAATGGAGCCATCATGATGAGAACTATTGTGAAGTAATACATCAAAGCCTTTGTGGAGCATTTCTTATATTCATCCTAAAAAGAAATATAAGAGCCATCGTGAGACAATTCACTGAAGCCATCGTGAAATGAATATGCTAAAGCCATCATGAAGTTTGAAGCGAATGTGATAAGAAAGATCGAGGCCGTCATAGAGAAATTTTGAGAAGCCATCACAATATGAGAGATGGAGGCTATTATGAAACATCCTTATGAAGCCATCGTGTGATAATCAAAGCTATCGTGATATGTTATCCAAAGCCATTGCGAGGATGTCATTCAAGCTATCAAGATTCAATTATTCAAGCCATCAAAGCTATTGCGATGATTCAAGCCATCATAATAATTCATGTTATTGAATGGATAAGAAGCCATTGTGATAAAGCACGCTATCATGATGGTTCAAGCCATCGTGAGGAATCACAAGCTAATATGTATTGATTAATGTCGTTGTGTGTTGAAAAGAGTCCTCTATGTCATCGTGCATCAATTAAAGCCATCGAACGCTGATCATGGTCATCGCGTGCTAATGAATTGAAGTTGTTGAAGGATAAGGCAAACAAATAGTAAGAACAAGCAATCATACAAAGGTGAAATTCAAGTAATGACTTACATAAGCAAATAGTGTATCAATATGAAGGGAATTATTTATAACATAGCTCTAAAGCACTCTTATACAACCATGCCACCTTTGTTGTTACAATGGCCAAGATAGTGATCTGCGTGAATTAGCATAGGATTAAGATGATGACAAGTGACACCATCAATGTTAGAACCTCCATTCTAGGATTTAATTGATAACAACTATACAATTGCATATAAAAGATTTATCTTATCATATTACAGGTATATACTAGAAGAAGATCACTATGTTCAACAAAATCATGGCTTAAAGACAATTGAAGAAAATGGATCATAAAAGTAAGGTCATATTATTGTATTATAGTCATAGATAAAGTTGTACGATCTCCATGACCGATCGTAATGCACACGATTTCATATTGACAAATCTCGATAACAAACTGCCTAAATTTTACACATTTAAGATCGATAGACATCTGTCAATATGCAACAGACGTTTGTGACATTTTTTATATTTTTGTTTTCTGAAATGCCACAGACGTCTGACATACAATGACAGACATCTGAGAAGAGTTTTAGCATGCATATGCAAAACTGCAACTGTCAATTTTTGAACAGACACTTCTCTCTGCTTTGATCAAACATCCTTCTCCTTCAACAGCTGCAACCATTAACCAAAGAGTTATTTTTCAAGTAGTCACAACTTTTCAAATCAACTCTTTGATTCTAATTAATTAAGATTTAACTTAACTTAATTTGCTACTCTCTAACTTCTATATTCATAATCTTTTGTGCTATTATTGATTTAATATTCTCAATCACTTTCAAACAAAATCTATATTTTGGTTGAATTATTTCCTACAAATCCAAGCAACTCACATCTCTCAAAAGAAATTAAATGACAAATTGTACAAGGAGTCAATATCTATGTTTTATTGAACACATATTGTAAAAGGAATACTTTTGTATTAGCCTATTCCTCCGGACAAAGTGAGGATTATCGTTTAGTCAAATACCGAAAAGGAGCTTGGGGACTAGACGTAGGACATCCTCCACTATTTACAGGTTCTAAGTATGCTTATTGGTCAACATGTATGTGAATTTCTATGGAAGCTAATGGTTTAGAAATTTGGAAAACTACTCAAATTAGATATGAAGCACCTACCACTGATATAAGAACTTGGACCGAGGCATAAAAGAACACGACAACTAATAATGCCAAAGCCATGAATGTATTATTTTGTTCACTTGATAAAAATGAATTTTCACCAGTTATGCTTTGCACTACTACAAATGATATATGGCACACTTTGCAATTTACTCACAAAGAGACGACAAAAGTCAAGCAAATAAAAATTTCTATTTATAAAAAAATCAGTTTTCATCTTTTAAAATGAAAGCAAATGAATCTATAACTAAAATGTATGCTAGATTTCAAACTCTATAACATGGTCTTATGGGACTTGGGGACAAATTTACCGATATTAATCTAGTTGCTCGAATTTTAAATTTTTTGACTGTCGAATAGGAAAGAAAGGCTAATAGGAAATCTGATGTCTTATGAAGTTAATTTCCAGGCAAGAAAGGAGCAAAATCAAGAAAAGAAGAATATTTCCTTTCAAGTAAATATTGACTATTCCGATTTGGGCATGGAAGAAATTATGTCCATCCTACGAACTACAAAAAATTCTAGAAATTCAAAAAGATGACTAAATTTCAAAATGGTGGCAATTCAAACTCATTAAACACCAATCAAATGTTATGGATGTGACAAGTTAGGTCATATGAAGAAAGATTGTCCATAACTCAATAGTGACAGAAAAAAATTCGAGAATTTAAGAAAAAGTGAAGAGCCTTTCAAGTAACTTGGGAAGACTCCGATTCATTCTCTTCCACCGACAGTGATAGTAATGCACCTCAGAACAAGATAATGTTTGTTTTATGGCTAACATTGACGTGGTACATCCTGAGCTGATATATGATGAAATTTTGGAATTTAGCATAGAATTGAACGATAAATATAGTGAATCTAAGAAATTAAACAAAGAATATGTAGGAAAGTTAAATATATCAGAGCTAGAAATTGGTTTATTAAAAGATGAGAAAATAATATTAGAAGAAGAATTAGAAAAAGCTCTAAAAGTGTGTACAAACTATCTTCTCAAATACTACTCTATTACATGATTTAGAAAATAACAAATTAGAAAATGCCAAACTTGAAAACGAAAAACTAGAACATAAGACGAGTTTAGATTCTAGCAATACTAAATTTTTGATCTTAAGAACAACTTAGATAAAACAACTAATAATGTATCAAAATTCAATAGGGGATACAAAATTTATAAAATTTGATTAAAATATTAAAACCAGCTGGAAATCGAAATGGATTAGGGAATACAATTAAGAAAAAACCTAAGAACTATAGTACACTATATACTAAGATCAAATAGCCAAAATCTAAGACTAAGACTAAGGCTTCAAACTCAAAATCAGTCAAGATTTGGATTCCTAAAAAAATAAAAAGCTAATTAGATAGAAACACATAGATGCATATTTAACAAATGTTGTCTACAATGTTAATTATATTTCTAAAAGTCCTGAGTCCTCTTGGATATGGCTACCTTCACCCACTAATACATAGGACCATAACAAAGGAATTAGGTACCAGTTAAATCTTTATTATTTCATAGGTACCCAAAATCAAAATCAAAAGCAAAGAGAAATGGATACTTGATAGCGGATGCTTTAAGCACATGAAAGGATATGCACACATGTTATTTAATATAACATATATCGACAGCGACACTGTGGCATTTGGAGATAATTCAGAATGTTTCATCATTGGCATTTGAAGGATTAAGAAATCAAAATATATATGTTTGGAAAATGAATATTAAACAAAACAATGATTTATGCTTAGTTGCAAATCATAATAATTCATGGCTATGACGCAAACGCTTTTGTCATAAATTTTTTAAATACAATAACAAACTAGCGTAAAATGAATTAGTTAAAGGACTACCCAAAATCAACTACAAAGTCAAGAATTTATGTGATGCATGTTGACTCTGAAAATTAAAGAAAAGTTCTTTTAAATTTAAGAAGGAAATTTCTACAAAACAACCTCTTGAACTACTCCTTCTAAATTTATTAAGACTAACTCAAGTGCGTTCAATAAGTCAAAACAAATATGTTTTTGTAATTGTCGATGATTTTTCAAGATATACTAGGACATTATTTTTGAAACATAAAAGTAATACTTTTGAAATGTTTCAAATTCGTACACTACAAGAATGTGCATAAACACTATTTGACAGCAGTGACTTACCATAGAACTTTTGGATTAAAGCAGTTCCTACTGCATGTTATGTATTAAATCTTGTAAAACAATGACCGAGTACACATGCTATGAAATAGTTTCTTTAAATAAACCCGAAGTATCATATTTTCGTGTATTTGGTTCTCAATGTTTTATCCTCAATACTAAGATAATCTTGGAAAATTCAACTAAAAAGCTAATGAAGAAATTTTTGTGGGTTACTTAGATTGAAGTAAAGCATATAGAATTTTTAATAAATGAACTAGCATTATAGAAGAAAGTTTTTTATGTTTTCTTTAATGAATATTTTAAAAATAATAAAACCGATGATGATGATGAAGTTCTAGATAATAATACTACTAATAATGTTGCTGAAAATAATAATAATGATATCAATAACAATAATGATAATATTTTAAGATTACCACCTCGAATTTTAAAAGACCATCCAATTAATAATGTAATTGGTGACTTAAACACTAAAATTTCAACTAGAAATCAACTAAATCAAATAAGTCATGTTGCGTTCGTATCCAACTTCGAACCCAAAAATTGTAAAGAAGCATCAAAGATGATTTTGGATTTTAGCAATGTAGGAGTAACTTAACCAATTTGAATGAAACAATGTTTGGGAACTCGTACCAAGACCAGATGATTAATCCATAATATGAACAAAATGGATTTTCAAAAATAAAATAGATGAAAATGGAAACACTATTCGAAATAAAGCAAGATTAGTTGTTAAGGATACAATCAAAAAGATGGAATTGATTATGAAGAAACATTTGCTCCTGTAGATCGTCGTAAAGCTATAAGAATATTACTAGCGTTTGCATGTTTTTATAATTTTAAATTATTTCAAATGGATCTTAAAAGCGCTTTTTTAACTGGTTTTATCAAAGAAAACGTTTATGTTGAACAACCACCTCTATTTTCTCATAAAAATACCCGGATCATGTTTTCAAACTTAAAAAAACATTATGCGCATTAAAACAAGCACCTCGTGCATGGTATTAACGACAAAAAACACATTTACTTAATTCTGGTTTTTAAATTAGAAAAATTGAAACAATACTTTTTATAAAAAGAGAAGATAAAAATATATTAATTTTACAAATCTATGTTGATGATATCATATTTGGTTCCACTGATGAGAAGATACGTAATGAGTTTTTGAATATAATGAAAAATGAGTTCAAATATCACATTTTGAGAACTGGACTTTTTCCTAGGTCTGCAAATAAAAAAATTAAACAATGGAATCTTTATAAGTCAAGAAAAATATTGTCAAAATTTATTAAAATGGTTTGGAATTATAGTACTTCAAGTAAACCAACTCTTACGACCACGAGTTTACATTTAGATAAAGATGAAAACAGAAGGATTTTGATCAAAAATTATACCGGAGTATATATAACGGCTAGTAGACCGGATATAACGATAAGTATTTGTTTATGTGCAAGATTTCAAACACAACCAAAAGAGCGATATCATCGAGCTGTTAAAAGAATTTTGAGATACATAACCAACACCAAAGATTATGGTTTTTTTAACCCAAAATGCAGCTCTACCGAACTCGTATCATATAGCGATTCAGATTTCAGTGGATGCAAAATGGATAGAAAAAGTAAAAGTGTCACTTGTCACTTTATTGGTTAATCTTTGGTTTCGTGGTTCAGTAAAAAGCAAAATTATGTTTCTCTCTCAACACGTGAAGTCGAATACATCTCTACGGCCTTAGCTTTTGCGTAAGTAATATATATGCAATAAACACTTCAAGATTTTGGAAAAATTATTACTAAATCTCCTATATATTGTGATAACTCTAGTGCCATAAATTTATCTAAAAATCCAATTAATCATTCTTGAGATATTCATCATTATAATTTTTCTTAGAGATAGTATGGAAAAAACTATCATTTCTCTCAAATTTGTTAACACTGAAAATCAAATTGCCGATATTTTCACTAAACAATTATGTGAATTAGTTTTTATGAAGCTGAGATGAAACCTTGGTATATACTCATTTAATGAATTAATTAATTATTATATGTCATAATTATTTATCATAAAATTTTGAACTCTAATTTTCTATATAAGATTTTAACTCCAATTTTTTTTGGTTAATTTTCAACAACCATAACAAAAACATTAACAAATTTGTGGTTAAAATAGCTCTATCCATATGAAGCTTCTACTATAAATACACTATACATTATACCTATACATAAACACTTATTTAAAGAAAATAAAATAGAAATATTATTTACAAACTTAGAAAAGCTAAATATGTTTTCTAATCACGATTCCACTTACTCAACTATTGACTCTAGCTCACCTTCATCAAATAGCACCTACGTATCACCAATAAAAACCATGGCTCCTTCAAATCGATCGGCCTCACTAAATATTATGACCTCACCAAATATTATACCAGTTCCTCTCCGAAGGAAAAGAAGGCTGAATGAGCGATTGATCTTGAGTCGTCGTTTCTCAATACTAAAGTGGATGAAATATATCATTATCAACAAGAAATGATGGGAGTTCAATGAGAAATGTCTTATGAGCAACAACATCGAGGATTTCATCTACGGTCGTTTACTAACAAAAAAAAGTTTTAATAAAAAATCTCCTTGTTTAATCGAGACTCCTTTAAAAACTTGCAATATTACTCCACGAAACTTATGGGAGAGAAGGCCATCTAAACAAGACTGGAATAACACTCTGGCTTGTCCAAGTTTGTCTCCACTTAAGCCTAAACATGAGCACACCAAAAATAACACAAACTCTTCGGATCGAACTGAATTCAAAAACTCACAATCTTTGGAGGAAAAATAATTCTATATATATAGAAATAAAAATGCAAACAATATAATATATTACTTTTTTAGGTTTGTATGTTGCTGGATTATAATAATAATTAATTGTGTTGTTTTATTTTTGAAAATATGAAATTAAAAGTCAAAAATATAAACATTAGAGTAACAAATAGAAACCTGAATTTCTTTGACATTTGCGAAAATATGTCAGACGTCTGTCAAAATTTTCAGGAAAATTCCCCTATGTGATCTCAGACATATGTCATCTACTCTCAGACGTCTGAGATGACTCTGGGCCTAATACAGGCCGCATACCTTTATAATGATTTTTCATCCCCTTCTTCATTTTTTTATCCAAACCATCTTAATTTTCACCCATAATTACAAACCGTAGCTTTCTAAATACATTATTTCTTCAAAAAATGGCACCCAAAGCAAAGAATTTAGTCAATAAGAGATCAAAGAGAGGCCAACCTTTGTCTTCTCAAACAAATCTTAACACCGATGCACACATCATGGAATGGCTTCGCAATTATACAATCACTAACAAAAGATTCGACAATCTAAAACAAAAGCAACTTCATTCTGGTCCCTTCTACCGGCTATGCAAATTTAGAGAATATGGTCTTCAAGAACTCACCATTCCTCCGGATGTCGCCAGCTAATTTACTTTGATGAAAATGAGGTACAGATCAATCAACTAGCCATCTTTACTCTACATGCAAATTTGTGCAGTAGTGTTATTTGGACACCCTAAAACGAAGAAGGATAATTTTGGACTAGTGTGTATGGACGTGTTTTGAAAATTATTGCAAACATGATTGGTTGATTACTCGATTGTTCCTCTGCTAGAATTAGTTTAGAGGAAATTTCTGATCATAGAAATTTGTTATGTGATGAAGTTACACACCAAATATGGGAAGATAGAATGCCACAACGGAAATCGGTTCATCTACAATCGAAGGTTAGATTTTTAAATCCTATTATAATTAACATACTAATTCCTCGATTAGGAAGCCGTGAGAAATATATGAAATGACCGAAAAACCTTGTACGCTATATTTGGTGGAATTCATGTCAATTGGGCAAAATACATTCATGATGAAATTAAAGGTTTAAGGTTTTTGGAATAACCAACTTCGAACCATTATATATGCCTCATGCATCATGCTTCTCTTACAAACTCTCGGTGTGCCTTAATATATATCTCATTTCAAAGAAATTCTAGTTAAAGACAGTTATATAAGATTTTTATCCTTAATGCATCTTCCCAAAAGACCACCTCCAATCATTTCTCTTGACTGTTCAGAAACAGCAACAAATGCATTTGGTTCTTCCACAAAATGGCTCAAGCACCTCCTCCTCCATAACCATCTATTCCTACTCACCCTACTACCGAATATCATTCCGATTTGGATGTTTATGAAGCCTTCACTGAACCTGAACAAAATGAGTCCGTCCGAGATTTAACTCTTTGGAATCAAAGATTGATTAAGGTCAATCAAAAACCTTTGGAGAAAAATCAAAATTTTCCGCAAAACAAATGGTTGGATTGGAATGATCTTTTTCACGAATGAATAAAATGGAGAAGACTTTGGAAATGGTTGTTTCCATTTTAGGCCAAGTTATGAGAAAAGTTCATGGTAGATCGTCGTCTAGATCATCCTCCTCTCCTTCTCCTACACCCCCTCCTTCAACACAAATTCCCGTTTACCATCCTCATAGATCATCTTCTTATGATCAAAGTTCCCACCAAGATAGAGGAAAGAAAATTGTCTGAGAAGAACCAGGAGAAGAACAAGAAGATGGCGATGAAATATATTGGCCCGATCCTTCGACGCCTCATCAAATGCATCATACTACATTTCAAGAGTTGTTGAATTGTGAGGCTGAAGAATATACTACTTGGCCGGGAAACTATCAATCTAATTCTTCCATCTACTATGAATATTATAAGAATTATGGTGATTTCTCCATGTACAACTATCATGACTATTAGTCATTTTTCTTTGCATTTTTGTGCTTTTCCTCTAGGTAATTATTAGTTTCTGCTGTTGTAGTTTGTTTTCATCATATTCGTACAAGTACTATGCTAATTAATGTTTATCTACTATTTTTTTTTCTTTTTTTAATATATCAGTAACTATTCCATCATGCTTCTTACGGCTATGTTTTACTTTAGTTACATTTTTTGATGTTGACAAAGGAGAAGATAAATGTGTATATACATAGAGGGAGATAATATTCAGGGGGAGCTATTTCTTAAATATATCACTACTAACAATTATATAGTTGTCATCATCAAAAGGGGGAGAATGTTAGATCCATTCTAGGATTTCAATGATAACAATTCTATAATCACATATACAAGATATATCTTATCATTTTACAGGTATATACTAGAAGAAGATCGCTATGCTCAATAAAATCACGGCTCAAAGACAATTGAAGAAAGATGGACCATAAAAATAAGGTCATATTATTGTATTATAGTCGTAGATAAATGTTGTATAACCTCCTTGAGTGATCATAATACAAACGATCTCATATTGAGAAATCTCGATAACAAACTACCCAAATTTTGCACATTCAACAGCAACAAACGTCTATTAATTTTCCTTGGACATCTGTGACATGTTTCTTGTTTTTTGTTTTCTAAAATGCCATAAATGTCGGACATATAATGACAGATATTTGAGAAGAGTTTCGGCCTGCATATGCAAAACAAAACTGCAACTGCCTCTGACATACTAGGCTTTATATTTGACCCGTATTTTTATTATTTTCCACAAATTCATTGATACTCATTCGAGTTGGTTGAGTTTATAGTTTAAACAAGTATCTATTGGAAGGATGAATAAATATATCAAAGACAAAAGATAAGGCTTATCTATAGAATAAAAATGGTTTAAACATTTCTGCTGTGCAAAACCAAGAATGTTAACTGGTTATTTGTTGTGTAGGAATCTTCATATATCCGACATAATACTACTCTTATTTTCTATTGTTTTACCCTTGCGTGGGAACGAATAGGATTAAAGATGATGTAATTAACTATGTAATTAAAGATGATGTGATAAAAAAGTTATTTAGCTACTCTGTTTACATATGTTGAGAAAAATAGGACTAAACTTACTTTGTCACTAGAAAATTATTCTAGTTACGACTACGGTACCATTGACATCTATTTTCGAGTCTCATAGTGGGAGATGTTATAACTTGGCATCAGAGCTTAGAGTAAAGGAATACCTAAGTAAAACATATCTAAATAGAACTTATTAGTAGATAATAAACACCTTGGGCAGGGTATACGCTACATATAACGTACTTAGATTTTTACATAGATACATAGAAGAACATATCTACCCCTCTACAATTGCTCTCACTCTCTTTACTTCCATTTCTAACGAACCCTTGGTGCAGAAGGTAATAATTGATCCACGAAATAGACATTTGACCACAGGAAGTGCAACAGCAAATCTAGTAGAGGAGATGATAGTACTCAAACTAATGGCTAAGGAGGTGAGGTTAAACCAAAAGTTAGTACTGAAGCCAGTACTGAAGTGCCAACCCTAGTTGAAGGAGGAATGAATGAAAATGTTTTGTTCCATCAATTTATGATGGAGATGATAAGGGAACAGATAACTGGAGTCGCTAAGCCAAGATAGGAGGTAGTACGAGAAGCAGACTTTTCTAAGGTGAACAAAGATTTCAAGAGCTGTGGAGGAAAAAAGTTCATAGGGAAGGAGTCTTCCTTTGAGGTGTTGAATTGGTTTGAAATTAAGTGAGCGTATCATCGAAGACTTGAGAAATAATAATGCTCAAATGTAACATCCCTCATAAGGCTTGTAAGTAAGAACTACTGATGTTGCAGTCATTGATGAATCATTATGACAAAATGTGGTTATGTTAATCAATCAATAACATTAGAAGCATATGAATATGAAAAATTTCAGACATTTTTCATTAACCAGATGTTCATTACATTTTATAAATAAGATCTTCACATTCATTACATAACCCTATTCATTTCCCATGTTCAAAGAAAATATAATAATTACAAAATAACCAAGTGCGACATATCAAGATGCTCCTTTGGTTAATCATAGTCCAATATTTCATAGTTATAAATTCTGTTATTACATTCATTCAGTATAAGCTTTAAAGAACACAGCGGAAATAAGAGATCCTAACATTAGTAATTAGCCTTCTACACGTCTCCAGAAGCTTATTTGTTTAACCTAAATATCCCTACTCTCGGCCTACTCAAATGAGTAAACAAAAGTTTAAGATGAAAAACAAAAACTTTGGATCAGACAAAAAATTTGGTGTAAATAATAATATACCATCTCGTACAAAAATAGATATCAAGTGAGACCACGCCGCTGAGTGGAATATGTTTTCCCCCACTAGTATCTTATACAAATATGTCAATTATAAATCATGCACCCGCAACCATAACGGTTAGAACAAAACATAATATGACCATATGTTTGCATGCAACCCGGGTAAGTCTAACTAGTCTGTCATCCTAGGGTTATGAACACCCAAAGTTTACCTTTCCCAACAATAGACTGTCTATCTCAAATCAAAGTTTTCCTACAGTTACCATAAACCTAATGGTTTTGTTGGCCAACCAATAACCTCTTGGGCTGACTCGGGCCTAAACATAACTAGATGTCAACAAATCTTCAAATACGATTAGGAGTAAAACAACTTACATAATCTGTTGGGTATATGAGCTATGAGTTCCTTTCATGCGTAAACATCTTTATAGCTTCACTACCGACAAAACCCTACAAACAAGAATCGTAGACCTTTACCAATCGGAGGCTAACAGCTGAAGCATAGGGCGTGACTGTACAACAATCCCACCTACACCCTTATTTGGTTTTCAAATTCATAAGTCGTATCTTTTGATAAGTTCAGGGCATCCTAACACAATTGATCTATTTGATCTCCTGGATGCAATTTTACTCACTACAGAGTTTAGTCTGACCATACTCACTATTGGGCCAACCTAACGGGTAATTTTTCCCCTAAAGTCCAAAGATGTAGTATTGGGTCATGAAATGTGAGCATAACAGTGATAAAATATGTAAATTTAACCAACTAATTGGTAATAAGGACATATTACATCAATCAATAAAACATTTTCAATCAATAGTCACATACACCATAAAATTACTTAAACTTAAGCAATATTTTCCAATGGCAAACTTTACACAAAGCTGGGCTAAAACACTACTTATTCCTTGAAACCTTTTATCTTCAACATTAATATATTACTTAAAATTATTCTTTAAAAAAGGAAAACTTTGCCCATTACTTATCCAAATATTGTGCCAACGCACTAAGTCTAAACTGACGGCATAAAAATGGTCGCCATATGTCTAAATTAATGGTATAAAACTGGTCATTATAAGTCTAAACTAATGGCATAAAACAGTCGTCATATGTCTAAACTGATGGCATAAACATCGATGTTGCAGATCTAAAAGAATGGAATCCATAAAGGATGGCATCGATAATGATATCATGGGTCTGGCATCATCATTGATGTCGTAAGCGCCATCCACAGAGAATAGCATCAACAAAGGGTGGCATCAACAAAGGATGGAATCATTATCGATGGCATCAATATCGATGTTATAAGTTTAGCACCATCATTGATGTCATAGGTGGCATCAAAAAAGGCATCAAAAAAGGATGGCATTAACAAAGGGTGGTATTAAGATGGGATGGCATCAGCATTGATGTCGTAGGTCAAGCATCAACATTGATGTCGTAGATCATTAGCCAAAGGATTGGCATTTCTATAAATAGCTTGAAAATTAAATTATTTCTTTCAAAGATAATATATTCCACCAACTCTTGCCTCTTATCAAATTTTATTGAATAACAAGTTTTCTTTTCATGTTCTTTCAGAATTTGTTGGGAGATCACATTTTTCTTTCCCAAAACAATCTATAAACCTATATATTTAATATAATTAAAAGCTTTTCATTCATCAAAAATTCATAGAAAAGCATAAACACTTGGGAAAAATTTCCAAAAAATCACCAAAGATTTGATTTTCCCTCCTCTTTCGTGTATAAATATTTCCAAAAAAAATATTTATTTTATATTTTTAATAATTAATACATAAAATAAACATTATTTCCTCCTTATGAAATTCATAAAATATTCATATGAACCTTGAAAAATTATGAAATTACAAACTTGTCTCCAAAATAATGTTTTACACAACATATCCAAATTTCAGGTCAATTGAAGATCAAAAACTGGGTTTTTACCTTTAAAACCCTTAAAAATAATTCCATAAAACTTCCAATATACCATTAAATCAAACAATGATGTAATCAATCAAACATGACATATTACCATAACCAAATCGAAAATTATCCATAGATCAAAAAATAAACATAAATAAATGAGATGGATACTATTATTCACCTTAGATTTGGTAAGAGAGATTGAGATATGTTTGAAGATTGTTTCCTTAAGCTTTACCCTTGAATCCCTTAGTTTTCCCCTTCTTTCTTCTTCTTGTAATGGTCGGCCTCTTTAGGTTAGGTTATAATTGTTTGGGAATGAAAATTAGAATGAAATAAGAGAGAGAGACCTAAGGAAATAAAATAAGGAACTATTCCTATTATGCCCCTTTCATTTATTATTTTCTTTTCTAAGTTTAAAACAATATTATTAGTTTATTACTTAAGGCCCGACCCAATGAATTATAAAATCTCATTCTTCTTATCTCCACACATCACATTAATCTATATAATTTATCTAATTAAATCTCTAAAATAATGTTAAACAAAAACTAGGAGTGTTATAGGCTCCTCTCCTTAAAGGATTTTGTCCTCAAAGTTTAATAAGGAAAAGAGTAAGCATATCAATCATGCAAACATATATCACAAACACATAACAACAATAATATCCTATTTGACCGGCAAGAAGTCTATATGATAAATATAAAACATACCATCAAAACAAAGCAGGATAAGTATCTCTAATCCTCTCCTATATCTCCCAAGTATAGTCTTTCTCATTGTCACTCCACTCGGCTTTTACAAACTTGACTGTCTTATTCTTAAACATCTTCTCATCTCTTTCTACAACAAAAACCGGTTTCCTAATGAAAGTCATATCCGGTTCCAGTACTAAATCTTTTAATGACGTTGGTGCAATAGTAGTCTTCGGATTATGCATATACTTTCTATGATGAGAAAGGTGAAAAAAATTATGGACTTTTGCCAAACTATTCGGTAACTCTATCTGGTAAGCGAGTTTCTTAATCTTTCTATGATAGGAAACGAATCAACATATCTCGGTGCCAATTTCCCTGACTTCCAAAATCGTACCACTCCCTTCATCGACGATATTTTAACAAAAACATAGTTTCCAACTGAGAACTCTAAATTCTTAAGCCTTTTATCTGTGTATATTTTCTGCCTGGACTAAGCTTTCTTCATCCTTTTTTGGATCAACCCAATCTTTTTGTGGCTTCTCTCATCATATCTAGACCAATAATCAATTTATCTCTGGTCTCCAACCAACATGCTAGTGATTTGCATGGCGTTCATAAAGAGCTTCGAAAGGCGTCATTCCTATTCTAGTTCGATAATTTTTATTATAGGAATACCCAACTAAATGCATATAGTCTTCCCATAACCCTTCAAATCTAATACACAAGCCCATAGAAAATCTTCAAGAACTTTGTTAACTCTTTCCATGGAGTATAATCAATATCAAAATCATAAGACACAAAAAACTCTAGCCACCGTTGTTGTCTCATATTCAGCTCCTTTTGACAGAATAAATACTTCAAAGATTTATGGTCCGTAAATAACTCGAATCATTCTCACAAAAGATAGTGTCTCCACACTTTAAATGCAAAGATCACCGCTACAAAATCTAAATCATGAGTCAAATATCTGGCTTCATATAGTCGAAGCTATCGAGAAGCATAGGCAATCACCTTACCTCTTTGCATTAACACAGTTCCTAACCCTGCCCCACATCAATATACACCATTAAATCTTGATTCCCATTTAGAATAACTAATATGGTAGCTTTGTTCAA
Source organism: Allium cepa (assembly GCA_030765085.1). Taxonomy (NCBI): domain Eukaryota; kingdom Viridiplantae; phylum Streptophyta; class Magnoliopsida; order Asparagales; family Amaryllidaceae; genus Allium; species Allium cepa. The sequence continues at coordinate 383,140,702 of CM060932.1, forward strand.
TAAATGTTTTAGCTTTAAGAATGCTTCTTAATATTTGTCGATCCATACATACTTTACACTATTCCATGTCAGTTTAGTCATAGGTGCCACTACATGAGAGAAGTCTTTGATGAATCTTCGATAATAGCCAACTAACACTAGAAAACTTCTTATCTCGGTCATAATCTCAGGTCTTTTTAAGTTATTAACAGCTTCAATTTTAGCCGGATCTATGGATAACCCATTTTATGAAACTACATGACCAAGGAGCATCACTTCTTTCTTCAAAAATGATATTTTGAAAACTTCGTTTTTAGTTGTTGCCGTTTCAACATCTCTAGAACTATTCTAAGATGAATCTCATGATTTCATTCATTCTCAGAATATATCAGAATGTCATCTATAAACACTAATACGAATCTATCCAAATTCCCTTGGAAGATCCGATTCATCAAATCTACAAAGTAAGTAGGAACATTGGCTATTCTAAAGGGTAGGACTAACCATTCATACGAACCATATCTTGTTCGAAATGCCATTAATGGAATACTATCTTCCACTACTCTCAATTGATGGAACCCTATTGCTAAATATAATAGGAAAAATACTATGGCTGCACTCAACTGATCAAACAAATCATATATTCTAAATAATGGATAGTCAATGTTTATTATTTTCTCATTCAACTTACGGTAGTTAATATATTTCCATAATGACCTGTCTGATTTCTTCATGAACACTGTGGTCACTCCCCAAGGAGAACTGCTTGGTCTAATAAAATTATTTCCTTCTAAGTCCTCCGACTATACCTTTAACACATTCATCTCAGTAAGTGTCATTCTGTTAGGCGGTCTACTTATGGGATCGGCTCCAAATACAGGATCTATTTGAGACTCAATGGATAGTTTCGACTATAGTTCTATAACTATCTCAAAAACATCTACATACTCTTATAAAACGAAAAACTGATTCACTTCAACCTCCACTTCCATTGCACCCAATAAAGTACAAACATCGAAACTCGAATTTTCTATCAAGTATATTATTCGACTATTAGGGTGTCTTAGCGATATCTTCTTATCCTGGTAAAATATCCTAGCATCGTATCTGCTTAAAAAATCCATACCTAGAATAATTCCAATACCACAAAGTCAAACACATACAAATTGCAGGTAAATGCATGACCTAAAAGTTCAAATTCTAGATGATCACATCTCATTCTAAAAGTTGCATAACCTCCTATCAGAATCGCAACCCTTAAGAAAGTAATAAGGTATGACGTTTCCAGCTTTAATTTATGTACCAAACATTATGAGATAAAAGAATGTGATGCATCAGTATTAAATAATACTTCAACAAGAATGCCATGAATCAAAAGCATACCTCCCATCACAGACTGTCCTTTCTCTTCTATAGTCGATCTAGAAGTAGACAGTTCAAAAGCAAAACTTTCTATTTTTCAGCCGTGGCCAGTACTGGACATTCATTCTTGTAATGTCCTATCTAATTGCGGTTATAGCACTTCATGTTCTTCTTTCCCTAAGAAATTTGGGTTTCCACCGACTTCCCTTTTTCAAAAGTTGAAAGCATCTCCTCATTTCTTATTGCATTTCTACCACTATATTTCTGGATCTCTTAGATGTGGCATTGTTGCTCTGGAAATCTCAGGGTTTAAACATCGGATGAAGTTCTCATTACTCTTGATCATAGTATCTATGGTAGCTTATCCGTACTTGGATAACTCATCAAACTTAGTCGCATACTCCAGCACCAACATTTCTCCTTGCTCCAAATCAGCGAACTTCCTAAGCAAGGTTGACTTGGCTACCTCACACAAGAACCTCTCCTCAAACCTTCTTCTAAACTCAGCCCAAGTCAATTATTCCTTGGGTACACCTACGGTCACACCGTTTCACTTGTACAGAGCAGCTCCTTGCAACTGTTTAGAAGCCAACCTTCTGTTTTGCTCATCATTCAAACCTAAGTCGGCAAATATACTCTCACAATGCAATAGCCAATTCTCAACTATCATAGCTTCCTCCATTCCTAGAAAGACTTTCCTCCAAGATTGGTATAATCTTAGCTCAAACTAGCATAGTTGCTGTCAACCGGTACCTCGGTATTAGTTCCTTCTACATTAAGGACATTTCCTACATCCAAACCAGTTGCAGCTCTAGTTTGCATCATATTCATGAAAAAATGATACATAGTCCCCATATCTATTGGTGGGGTTCTAGCACTCACATTAGCATTTGTATTTTGATTAGCATTTGCTTATGGTTCCTTGAGTATTGGGCCGAGCATGTCAGTTATGGTACTTCCTCCACCTAGATTCACTCTTTCATTTCTTGCTTCCATATCTTACTTCCCCTGAATCTACACATGGATCTTGTAAGATACAGAAGAATGGTCTAAGAAAGAGGGAAGAATAAAGATAGGATACATATAATAATATAATGAAAATACAAGTACATTACTATAGCATTATCCCATACCCCGATCTTATTCTCTGATTTATTTGGATTATGTGTCTTAGAACCTTTTATCTGTTAAATTGTACATAAACGTATGCTTTGATACCAAGTTGTAACATCCACTATTTTGAGGCTCTAAAATAAGCATTGTTGATGCTGCAGTCATCAGTAGTATTTTTCGTTGATGATAAAAAACAGTTATGTTAATCATGTCAATAACATTAGAAGCACATGATTTTGAAAATTTTCAAACATTTTCCATTAATCAAACTTTCATTACATCTCATAAATAAGATCTTCACATTCATTCCATAATCCCATTCATTGCACATGTTTAGAGAAAATATAATAATTGCAAAATACTCCAAGTGCGACATATGAAGATGCTTCCTTGGTTGATCGGAGTCTAATACTTGACAGTTATAAATTCTAGCATTACATCCATTCAAACATAGCATAAGCTTCAAACAACACAGTAGAAATAAGAGCTCCTAACATTAGCTAATTTGCCTCTTGCATGTCTTCGAAAGCTTATTCATCTAACTTAAAAATCCCTACTATAGACCTACTCAGATGAGCACCCAAGAGTTTATGGGAAAAGAAAAAACTTCAAGTAAGAAAAAAGCCTAGTTGAATAATAATATACCATCTCAAACCAAAATACATATATAATGAGACTACATCGCTGATTGGAATGATTTTTCCCCTTACTAATATCTTATACAAATATGTCAATCATAAATCATGCACCTACAACCACTGTGATTAGAACAAAGCATAATATGACCAACTGATTGCATGCAACCCAGGTGATTCTGACTAATCTGACATCCTAAGGTTATGTATCCAAAGTTTACCCTTTCCAACAATCGACCGTCTCTCTCAAATCATAGTTTTCCTGGGGTCACCATGAACCTAATGGTTTTGCAGGCCAACTACTAACCACTTGGGCTGACTCGGGCCAAAGCATAACCATAATCCATAAATATCTAAATACGGTTTGAAGTAAAACAACTTAAATAATCTAGTTTGCATATAGAGCAACGAGTTCGTTTCCGTGCGTAAACATCCTTTTAGCCTCACTAATGATAAAACCCTACCCACTGAAAACACGAACCTTTACCAATCGAGGGCTAATGGTTTAAGCATAGGACGTGAATCTACACCAATCCCACCTATATTCTTGTTTCGTTTTAAATTCACAAGTCATATCTTTTGATTAGTTTAGAACGTCCTAACACAATTGATTTATTTTATCTTCTCAATGCAATTATACTCACTTAGGAGTTTAGTCTTACCATACTCACTATTGGGATAACCTAACTGGTAATTCAGCTTCCAAAACCCTAAGATGCAGTATTGGGTCATGCATTGTGAATGTAATGATGATAAAATATGTAAATTTAACTGGTCAATTGGTAATAAGGGCATATAACATCACTTGGTAAAACATTTTCAATCAATAGTCAATTATACAATAAAATTACTTAAAAGTAAGTAATCATTTTCATTGGCAAACTTTACATAAAATTATGCTGAAACACCATTTATTTCCTTGAAATCTTTTATCTTTAACATTGACAAACCAATTATATTATTCCTTAAAAAAAGAAAACTTTGCCCATTGCTTAGCCAAAATCTTATGCCAAAACATTAACGTAAGTTTAAACTGACGGCATAAAACTGGTTGTCGTAAGTCTAAACCGATGGCATAAAACTGGTCGTCATAAGTCTAAACTAACGACGTAATATTGGATCATAAGTCGAATCCGATGGCATAAACATTGGCATAGGCCTAAAAAGGGTGGCATCAATGGAGGATCGTCATAAGTCTAATCCGATGGCATAAACATTGGCGTAGGTCTAAAAAGGATGGCATCAATGGAGGATGGCATCAACATCGATGTCATAGCTTTGGCATCATCATTGATGTCGTAGGTGGCATCGACAAAGGATGGCATGAACATTGATGTCGTAAGTTTGGCATCATCATTGATGTCATAGGTGGCATCATCATTGATGTCGCAGGTGGCATCAACAAAGGATGGCATCAACATTGATGTCCTAAGTTTGGCATCATTATTGATGTCGTAGGTGGCATCACCAAAGGATGGCATCAACAAAGGACGATGTTAACAAAGGGTGGCGTTAACAAAGGATGGAATCAACACTGATGTCATTGGTCTGCCATCATCATTAATGTTGTAGGTGGCATCAACAAAGGATGGCATCAAAAAGGGTGGCATCGACAAAGGATAACATCAACATTGATGACGTATGTCTTGCATCGCCATTGATGTTGTATGTGACATCAACAAAGGATGGCATCAACATTGATGTCGTAGGTCTGTAATCAACATTGATGTCGTAGGTCATCAACCAAAGGAATGACATTTTTATATTGAAAACTGAATTATTTATTTTTAAAGATAATACTTTCCACCAACTCTTGCCTCTTATCAAATTTTTATTGGATAACAATTTTTCTTATCATTATTTTCAGAATTTGTTGGGAGATTACATTTTTCTATCCCAAAGCAATTTTCAAACCTTTATAATTAATATCACTAATTAATATTAATTAAGAGCTTTTCTATCATCAAAAATTCATAGAGAATCCTATATACTTAGGAAATATCCCCAAAAATCATCAGAAATTCGATTTTCCACCTTCTTTCATATACAAAAATTTCGATACCAAAATATTAGTTTTATTATTTTTAATAATTAAAACCCAACATAAACATTATTTCCTCCCTAGTAAATTCATAAAATATTCATATGAACTTGGAAAATTATGAAATTAAAAAATTACCCCAAAATAATGTTTTACACAATGTATTCGAATCTCAAGTCAATTAGAGATCAAAATCTAGGTTTTTAAAACCATTAAGAATAATTCCATAAAAATTTCAATAAATTACCATTCAATCAAACAATGATGTAATCAATCAAGCATGACATATTATCATAACCAAATCAGAAATAATCCATAGGTATGAAAATAAACATAACTAAATGTGATGGATAGTATCATTCACCTTAAATTTGATATGAGAGATTGAGATTTTCTTGAAGATTGATTTCTCTAAACTTTTCCATTGAATCGCTTAGTTTTCTCCTTCCTTCTTCTTGTAAAGCCCGACTTCTTTAGGTTATTTTATAATTTTTTGAGAATGAAAATGAGAACGAAATGAGAGAGGCAGAGCTAATAGAATGAAATAAGGAACTATTTCTGTTACGCCCCTCTCATTTATTCTTTCTAAGTTTAAAACAATCTTGTTAGCTGATTGCTTAAGAAGCGACCCAATTAATTATAAAATCACATTCTCCTTATCACCACATATTACGTTATTCTATAAATTTATCTAATTAAATTTCCTGAATAATACTAAACAAAAATTAGGGGTGTTACATTATAATAGGAGATTGGCTTCTCATCGGCTTCAGGAGGTGCATTGGTTGGAGGGAGGTTGTAGGTCCCAGAGGAGGAGATAACTTGGGAGTAATTTACGGAGCGATTTGAGGCTTAGTTTATCCTTGAATCTTGAAAGAGTGTCGTGTGTTGGAACTTCGTTGACTTTAAGCAAGAAGAGATGACTTTGGTAGAGTATATTCAATGCTTTAATGTATTGCCAAAATATGGAATGGAGCTTATCAATACTCCGCTGAAGAAGAATGAGAAATTCATTGAAGGTATAAGGAAGGGGCTGAATCAAAAGGTGATGGTCATCTATAGGCTCCATTCGATATGGTGGTGGAAATTGAGAGGATGTATGATCGCTTGTTTGAGGAGGAGAAGAAAGCCGATGTTAGGCCCAAGGGTGGGTAGAAGAAAAGATCCAATCCATATCAGAATGTTGGAAAGAATCAAAAGGGAAGGACTTCTAGAGGAAGGGCTCAAAAGCCTAACATAGATGAAGTCACTTGCTTTAACTTTGGCCGAAAGGACACTACTGCAATAAATGTACCTAGTCGGAGAACAAGTATAGGGCCAAGTTCTTTATCGGCAACAAATTAGGCCATAAGAAGAAGGACTGCTTGGAAGTTAAGCAGCAAAATGTTTATGCTTTGGAAGGACCTTCGTTCGAGCCAACAACTGATGGCAAAGGAAAAGGCGTGCTTAGAGGTAGGATTTTATTTTCAGTATATCAGTCTGAGTTCTGTTTGATACTAATGCTTCTCATTCTTTCATTTCAAGAGACTTGGTTGATAGGTTAGAATTAGACACTGCCTATTTTGTTATGTCTTTGCATATGGTTAATCTGTCCAGTGGATATGCTACTCTTGGATTAAGGTGCACTAACCTTGAGTTTGAATTGAATGGACATTTACTTGTTCGCAACCCATATGTGTTTGACTTTGTATGGTACAGGGTGATTTTGGGTATGGACTGGTTAGTGCGTACTGAAGCTAGGATTTATTGTGTGGATATGATTATTACCGTACAAAATCCAATGGGAGGAGAAAGGATTAAGATAGAATTGGACGTAATCAATGAGAAGTCGAACATGATGCTATATGCTATGGAAGATCAAGAAGATGAAATTAATAGAGTACATGTAATCCGATAGTTTACAGATGTTTGAAATCTATAATGGGATTCTCTCCAAGGAGCGCAATCAAATTCGAGATCGATGATGCCAGAGACATAGCTTGTTAGTAGACCACCTAGCAGAATGATGTCCAAAGAGACCGAGGAATTGAAGAAGCAACTTAAGGAACTTGAGGACAAAAGTTTCAAGTAGTTTGCCATAGGGAGTGTCAGTGTTATTCATAAAATAGTTGGATGGGTCTTTACGAATGTGTATTGATTATCGAAAGCTTAATAAGTTAACTGTGAAATCATTATCCTTTGCCTAGAATAGATGATTTATTTGACAAGTTAAGTGGAGCTAGGTGTTCTCGCAGCTAGACTTTGAACCAGGTTTCCATCAATTGAGAGTAGCAGAAGATAGTGTTCTATTGACCGCGTTTCGAAAAAGGTACGGTCGATATGAGTGGTTAATGATGGTGTTTGGTCTGGGCAATGCCCCCGCATTGTTCGAACAGAATCTTTTACGATTAGTTGGATAGATTTGTGTAGGTCTTCATTAATGATATCTTGGTATATTTTGAGAATGAGAGAGACCATAAACTCCATCTTATATTGGTAATGGAGACATTTGTTAGAACCTCCATTCTATGGTTTCAATGACAACAACTATACAATCATATATATTATATCCTGTCAAGATTGCAGGTATATACTACAAGAGATTGTCATGCTCAAAGATATCAACACTCGAAGACCAACAAAGACTTATGGACCATGAAATGATTAGTAAAGTAATAGTAGTGTGTTAAGAGTTTTAGAAAAACACTGTATGGCCTCCTTGAGTGTATATATATATGCACACACAAATTCATATATTCAATATTGGCATATAAAAACTGTAATATTCAAAAATTGCCATCCACGGACATTTCTGGGAGAGCCACAGATGTCTGTGAACATTTTTAGGAATTTAATTCCTGAAGCCACAGACGTCTGAGGTTTCCCCACAGACGTCTGTCATATAGCAACTGTTCCATTCTAAAGGATGCTTCATTTCTTATTAAATAATAGCATCCCTTCTTCAATGGTTGCAGCACTTAAAACAAATAGATTTTATTTTAAACAGTAAAAACTCCTTATGTACATCCACTCAAACCTATATATATATATACTTCAAAGATTGAGGATTGGATTAACGATTCTGATCTACTCTCTTGATTTCTTATTACTCTCTTTTTACATATTTGCGCATACATTGCTTACTTATTCTCCATCTACCATAGTTAAAATATTATTTTCGCTAAACCACTTCTTACAACTCAAAGTACTCACACTCACATACTCAAAGGAGATCATTGGAAGAATTGTACTATTAGTAAAAACCCATGTTATTTGGAATACAAGATTATCAGAGAAATACCTTTTGTATTAGCATATTCCTCTGGACGAAGCGAGGGTGGTCAAAGGAAATAACGAAAGGGGAGCATCGGGGCTGGACATAGGACAGAAGGTCCGAACTAGTATAAAATATCTGGTGTGATCGCTTTTATTATTTACCTTCTTTACATTCAGTTATTATTCTCTGCTTAGTGTAATTTGTAACATACACTTCCGCACTTACATATATAAGTTGCATTACATAAAGATCCTGTAGTGACTTGCATTTTGGTATTAGAGCATAGTCGTTTCAGTCTATAGTAACATGTAGTGGAAAAATCATTAATATGGCAAGTACTTTTAAAGAAGGTCAATCAACTGTACGACCTCCATTATTTACTGGTTCTAACTATGCTTACTGGTCAACTCGTATGTGAAATTTTATAGAAGCAAATAGGTTAGAAATGTGGCTAGCAACTCAAAACAAATATGAAGCACCTAACACCTACATTAGCACTTGGATCGATGCACAAAAAGCAGCGACATCTAACAATGCCAAAGCTATGAATGTACTATTTTGCTCACTTGATAAAAATAAGTTTTCACATGTCATGCTTTGCACAACTGCATACGATATATGGCATAATTTACAAGTCACACACATAGGAACAATTAAAGTCAAGCAAACTAAAATCTTGATTTTACAAAACCAATTTTCATCTTGCAAAATGAAAGCAAATAAATCAATTACTGATATGTATGCTAGATTTCAAATCATTCAACATAATCTCATGGCACTTGGAGTCAAATTCATAGATTTTGATTTAGTTGCACGAATTTTAAACACTTTGACAAATGAATGGGAAATAAACATTTCAGCCATCGAAGAAGCTAATGATCTTTCTCAACTCAAAGTCGAAGAGCTGGTAGGAAATCTAATGTCATACAAAGCTAACATGCTATCAAGAAAAGATCAAAATCATGAAAAGAAAATTATAGCATTAGAAATAAGTAACGAAGATTCGAACATAGACGAAGATAAAATTGTTTTTATTTCCAAAAACTATAACAAATTCAAGAAGTTCAAGAAGATGACCAGATTTGAAAATAATGGCAAACCAAACTCCCCAAATATTAAATGCTGTAAGTGTGAAATATTTGGCCACATGAAGAAGGATTGTCTACAACTCAATAATGATAAAAAGAAAAGCAAGTTTGAGAAATTTAAGAAAAAGAAAAGAGTTTTCAAGCAACATGGGTGATTCATTTTCCTCATCTAACAATGATAGTGAAAGCAACTCGGAACAAGCAAATGTGTGTTTTATGGCTAACACCGATGAGGTATGACCTGAACTTACTTACGATGAAGTAATGGAAATTTGCATTGAATTAGATGATAATATAGAGAAACAAAACAATAAGGAATATATAGGAAAGTTAACTGGAGCAGAATTAGAAATTGAATTACTAAAAGATGAAATACAATCTTAGAAGAAGAATTAGAAATTAATCAAAAAAAATGCAACGTTGTTACCTCAAAATGACAATTTATTAAATGATTTAGAAAATTATAAGTTAGAAAAAGTTAATCTTGAAAAAGAAAAGCTAGAGTTAGAAGCAAATTTAGATTCTAGAAAAACTGAAATTTGTAATCTTAAAAGTAAGTTAGACAAAATAAAAAATAATGTGACAATATTCAACAAAGCAAACAAAAGTTAGAAAATTTGATTATAGTATCTAAATCATCTGGAAACCAAAATGGATTGGGTTTTAAAGGCAAACAAAATTCAAAGAAGTATAACACATTATACACCAAATTCAAACTGCCAAAGGTAGAAGCTAAAGTTAAAAATTCATACACAAGTATGGTCAAAATATGGATTCCTAAAACTAATAATAAAATAATTATATAAAAGTATATTGATGAATATTTGAAGAAAGTTATACATGAAAATAATTACATTTCTAAAGGAACCAAATCCTCATGGATATAGCAACCTTCTTCCACTGTCACGTTGGAATCTAAACAAAGAATGTGGTTGCCAATTAAAATTTTCTTATTTTGCAGGCACCCAAAATTAAAATAAAGGTGAAATGGAATGGATACTTGATAGTGGTTTCCCCATGCACATGACTAGAAATGATCATATGTTATCCAATATAACATATATTGATGGTAGCACCGTGACATTAGGAGATAATTCAAATGGATTTATCATCGGCAATGGAGAAGTCTTTAATATCGGTATTGCTAATTCTCCTATTCTTACTAATGTTTTGTATGTCTGTCAATGGTTTTAGGAAAATAATTTTCTGAAACCATAGATGTCTATGGTATACCACATATATCTGCCATAGGTTTTGGGAAATTATTTCCTGGAACCACAAACGTCTGTGAAAATACACAGACGTCTATCACTGGTTTCATGAAATATTTCCTGAAACCATAGACCTTTGTGATACTCCCGCATACGTCTATCGGTGCTCTCGAGTTCCATTTACCACAGCCCTATATAGTCATTTTTTGCTCCTTTCTACTAATCACCAAGCTATTTCCAATCTACACTAAAAATCTAATTTTAAAAGCTCCAATTTCTCAAAAAGGAATCCTAAGACTCCCATTAATGAAAGATCTAAGTAAGGTCAATCTTCATCTTTTAAATCACCCCTAGCCACCGATGCCCACATCTAAGAGTGGCTTCGAAATAGCACAATTGTTAATGAGAGATTTGAAGAGCTAAACCAAAAGAAGCTGCATTCTGGCTTCTACTGATTATGCAAGTTTGGTGAATATGGAATTCAAGAATTAACCATCGCCTCGGCTGTTGATATTTGATCAATTTTCACAAAAACGAGGTACAACTTAATCAACTTGCAATTTTTTTACACTAACTTATGTAGCAATGATATCTAGACCCTTGAAAATGATGACGGTTGGTTATTGACAAGTGTTTGTGGTCGCATTTTGAAAATAAGTTTAAATACAGTTGGTCATATATTAGATTGTTCTTCGTACGGCCTCGATTTAGAAGAAAATCCTAACTAGAGAAATGTGACGACCCAGAAATTTTAACGAATTATATTGGAATAATTAATCGATTTTAAATATTTAAAAGTTAATTTTGACTTGAAATCCTGATACTAATAATTACTTGATAATTAAATCATTGGATTGTATAGTTTAAATATTGATTTTAATAATTGAAAAATTGGGTAAATTGTTGAATCTGATATTTCTAAGCCCGTTTAAATAATTTGAAGGCTTATAAAATTTATGATGATAATACTGGAGATAATAGAATGATTGGAATTTAATTTAAAGATAATTTGTTCAGCTTTGAAAATTTGTTGTTTAAAATCGAACCTAAAATTAGCCTTCCGAGGCACGGTCTCGGAATTCGACGAAACTGGTTTCGTTGGATCCGTAATAGACAATTATTATCAGATTTCAATTTTCGTAGCAATCAGAGTTGTCGTTTGACCCTGGCAGCACGAAACGCTTATATTTATTTTAATCGATTTAACTTAAAATCGATCGTTTAATTCCATAATTGGCACGTATGTTCAAATTAGCCTCCAAAACATGTTCCATTGTGTTCGGAACACGGTTAAAACCCTATTAACGTCTGTCGGCAGGTCAGATTTGGGGTTTGGGTTTTGCGCTTTGCAATTCATGATTTTTGCTATATTTAATTATTAAATCAACGCGTACTCAGGACGCTTCCTTCCATCCATTATTAACACCCCCCCCCCCCGTTTTCTCTTACCTTCATCAGCGAAAAGAAAACAAAAATCAAACGAGGCCGAAGCCAAAGAAAAAAAAAATTGCTAGCGCCTTTCAAATCCATGGCGACCCTCGTCTTCATTAGATTTGTTCCAGGGCGACACGGTCTTACTTGAACTTGAGGTGGAAGGAGGCGTTGTCTCGAACGATTGAGGGATTAGGGTTTCGTTTGTCTGGGGGAGGGGAAACGAATCGCGACAGGGGCGGCGACATAGAGGCTCGAGTTCGAGCATCAGTGGGTCAGGAGCGATCGATTGAAGGCTTGGGGAGGCTTCTCGAGAGCACGTAGGGCATTCGCGATCTGGAAGCAGGGAGGCATGCTCGCGTTCGTGAGTGAAGTCGGGAAGGGGGTTCGACAGCGCGTGAAGGAGGGGATGCCGCGAATGGAGCCGCGACGGAGTGGAGCTCGGTGGTGGATCGGGGTAGTGGAGGCGCGCGTGTCTGTGGCTTGTCGTTCGTAGGCTCGAGGGAAGGTAATACTTGTGTTTTATTGCTGAATTTCTCATAAAAAAAATTAAGATTAAAAATTACAGTAAGCTACCTATGTGAACACATATTTGTTTTTGTTGTCACTGAAGTTTAAATTTTAAAACTAATGTCTGGATCTAACAGCGAGACATATCGATACGTCAAGAAGTTTTACTGTAAACAAAACTACAGTCTTGTTATTTACTCAAGAAAATGAAAACAGTTCTGTTTGACTTCATATATGCATATATGGTGGTAAGTGGTTTAATAAGCATATTAAATTATTTTAGCCGGTAAAATATTTTATTAAACGGGAAATCATTTGTTTAAAATTTAAATTTTAGTTAAATGAATTTATAAAAGGGAAATTTGTTCAAAATAAATCACTGGAGAAATTTTTTGATTATTCGATTGTTTCGAATATTAATAAAATTATGTAATTGTCATACAAGGTATAAAATCAAAGATACAAGCCAGTTTGGGATGGATTGCATACAACAAAATCAAAGGTGAGTAAATCTCATGCTTCTGGGTTTTTATTTAAATTTAGATGGTTAAATTGAAATGATTGGTTGAATGGTTGAATTGAATTGATGTGCAATATTATATAGTAATAGATAGTACATATTAAAGTGATTGATATTCTGTGATGGATATTATTGGTAATTGGAATATTGAATGCTGTGGGTTGCTTGAATATTTCGGAACCCTGAGTTATCGAAATATATTAAATTGGTATTTGAAAGAGTATAAGGGTGAATTTTTAAATAAAAAAATAATTTTTAAAATAAAAATTAATTGGAAAGAAATAAAAGTGATATTTAAAAACTGGAGTTAAACTATAAAATAAGTTTAAAACCAAGTTAAATCTAACACATAAAATTTTAAAATATTAATTGTTTTAATAACTTAAATGTCAAAGTGCAATTGTAAACCGAATTGAATTTAAAAATAAAATTTTGTTTTGAACCCCTTTAAGCTTCCATTATAAGAAGAGTAATTAAGTCATATTTGGATAAATTGTAATGTAAATGAGAAATCATTACTTTATAAAATCAATGATGTAAATAGAGATTGATTAGTTAAGAAAATAAATCAATATAAGTGACTTGTGAGAAGTTAATTAATATAAGTAATAAAGGATTAATGTAATTAATAATATTAATTAATTTATGAAGTAATTAGGATTACGTATTGATTGTGTTAAGGATAATTAATAACGTGAAATTAATTAAAGATTACTGGAATTTAATGGGAAAATAATTAATCTAGGGTGATTAAACTAAGATGAATAATGATGGATTGACTAATTAATTGATTTGGAATTAGTTAATGAGAATGAAGCGATCTAAGTAATTGAGGTTTGAAATTCAATTAAAATCAATTGAATTGATTTGTGTGATTAAGCTTTGCTTATTGATGATTGAATGTATTGGATGTTTTGAATGAGTTAATATCTCTGATATGAAATGTTGTGTATTTCATTTGAACAGCTTGGGTTAGGATAACATGAGTTTTCGAAGAGACCGGGGACGGGTATTAGGAAATACCCGAATCCACTTCGAATTAAAATTTAATTTATGTGTGAAATCAATTGGCTGGAATAAACCGATGTAAATGAACTGGATTATTTTATTTAAGTGGGTACTTAGAAACTGATATGAGAAATAAGTGTTGTCTATTGCCAATTGTAAATTGGATAAACTGATATATGTTACCCGGGTTTATATAAGAATTGTTTTGGTATTTCATGTTAGTTGGGTTTACTCACGCTGGTTTCCAGCCTGACCCAGGTGTTACTTTGGTGTAATGCCCGGGTCAGACCGAGTATTACAGATTTTCAAGTAGGTATGTTCTGGAGCTCAGGAGGCGAGCTGGATGGAAATATCGTATAGGGTATTCCGCTGTAATTACATTATTGTTAATCTGAGATTTGATAATTGTATATATATTCAGTGACTGTGTATAATGTGAAACTCTGATGTATATTAAATGTAATCGACAGATATAGTATTCTTCTGTAAGCTATTATTATTTATTATTATATTTTATCCGCTACGATTGTGAGATATTTGGTGTTTCTGTTATTCTTCTTCTATCTCTTTCTTCTTTTTCATAACTATCTGAGATTTTCGGGTTAGAAAATTTTGTGTCGTTACATTTGGTATCAGAGCAGAAGGTTAAGCGAGAACCTTGGCTCTGGTAGGTGTACTCATTAAGGATAGGGTTAATAGTACTCTAGAATGAGTTGAGTGTATATATTACATGAGAGCGTACTTGTTATTTTTTATAAAGATTTTACATGATTTTATGTAAAAAGTATATTTTGATATATAAAGCAGTATTTCCTTCTAATAAATGTTTAGGTGATTGGTTGTTAAATCATTGGAATTAAAATTAAGAAGTAATATAATACAATCAAATTGAAATCTTGAATTGGAATTAATTTAGGAGATAACAGAAATACAACCAAATTAAAATTAAATTAACTAAAAATGAAATTCTGGGATTAGAGCTCAGAAATTAAATTGTTTAAAAACTTTAAATGAACAAAGTTAATTTGGTTTAAAAAGTTAAACCAACCTTTGAGAATTCAACTCGAATTTATATAATTCGAGATGGTTTAAAAGTGAGATTATAATTTGAAATAGAATTCCAGAGAATATTTGAAAATAAAGTAAGATGAAAATTCCAGAGTAATGTTAAATATGAATTGGATGGATTGGGAATTTGGAATTTTTGGGAAAATTTAAAATTCCTTTGGATTTGGAAGTGGTTTCCAAAGGTTTTGGAAAAATAATAGAATTATTTCAAAAATATTTTTGTGTTGAATTTGAAATCTGGGAGATTTGAAATTAAAATATTTGGAAATGTTTTTAAGAAATAAAAGCATTGAACTCTTTCGGTCACTGGAAACTAACGTCGGTGATGACTGCGGCATCATCGATGTTTATTTTCGAGTTTCTAAAAGAGAAATTGCTACCGAATTGTTTTAAATTGGAATTGTTGGTGAACTGGGTTTGGTTTTGAAATTCGAAGGGATAATTGAATTTGCCAAAGAATTTTGGATCTGGTTGAATTCTAAGGTGGTATTGAAATTTTGGAAATTGGTTTAAACTCAGAAATCTTGATTAAATGTTTATGGAATAATAAAATATATTGGTTAAATAAAATGTATAACTCCAAGTTAAAAGCAAAGTGTGAATGTAATTGATTTTAAATAGAAGTTGTAAAATTTAAATTATAATTAAAGTTGTACAAGTTTAAAATTCAAATGGAAAATTTGTATTGGATTAACTGGAAAAGGGTATTGAACTTGAAGTGAGTTCAATTGATATTAGTCCTGATTTATCTGAATAATTTGGAATTGTAATTAAAGTGGAATTGGTTTAAGATCAAATGGAATTTGATTTGAAGTTGGAAGGTAATAGAGAATCAATTCAATTTGAATTGAGAATGAATCAAGTCCAATGGAAATTGGAGTAAATTAAATTGGGATTAGGTTAATTTAAATGGAGTGGAAATTTAAATTGAATTGTTGGGGAAGTGAACAGTTTTGACTCTAGGCCATTTTCAATGTAAATTGTTTTGATATAAATAGTTTTAAATCTATTTTCTTATCTATTTACTATACAACTTTCTTTTTAAAACCTAAACTATTTTATACTGGTTTTGCAATTACTTTTGGGACTCTTTAACTATTTTACAACTGTTTTATAAACTAATTACTAATTTTCAACTAAGTTACGAATTAATTTCTATTTTACCACTATTTCGTAATTATTTAAGATTTCTATAACTATTTAACTATTTTCCAACTCTTTTGCAATTAGTCGATTATTCTACAACTATTTTGCAAACTATTGATTATTTTTCAACTACTTATATATTTTCAAAATTTTCAAGCTATTTCCTAAATATAAACTGGTCGGAGTTCAAAGTTTTATTGATTAAATACCCAACTGGGATAAGAATTGAGGTAATAATCCAAATGAGGATTAAGGCAAATGTGAATAAGTGAATGGAAAATTTAAGTGAATGTGAATAGAAAGGAAATTGATATTGGAAAGAGTAATCAAATGTGAATATTTGATTTTGGGTAAACAAAGTTGAATATCTTTGTTATATAAGATAAATCTCCCCCTGTTGAATCTATTGTCGGAAGAAAAGAGATTTTGAAAGTGTTTGAAGTATAAAATGGGTTTTATACAAGTCAAAAGTGATCCAAAGTTTTAACAATTATATATGTCTGTGTGTGTGTGTGTATATATATATATATATATATAAAGGATCTTATGAGGATTTTGGAAAATGTTTTGAGAACCTTTGGTTTTGGAAAGGCTTTTGATTTTTGGGTAAAATCAATATTGGAAATTTGGAAAGCCTAGTTTGAAAATTATCGATTTTGGAATAATCGATTTTGTGTAAAGGAGCCTTGTATGAGATCATACTAGGTGTATGATTTGAAAGATACTATATGTATAGTATAAAGTGTTTTTGATGATGGCTTTGGGGAAAAAGGCGCTCCCTTAGAATGAACTTCTCAGGAGTGCCACCGGGTGGTGCTGCCTTGAGCCCCGGGGGGGGGGGGTTTCTAAAGTTGATCATGTGAGGAGTCCGGACAAAACTAGTTCCTGAGGATTATTGGGTAGCGTAGGTCGATGGCGTTGATGCCTACAGAGGCATTTGGGTTATACTGTGACGACAGTGTAACTCGATGTCGTTGCGATCTACTGTGGGGACCATAGCGAAAATCGTGTGGAGGATGAGTGTCAACGGTCTACACTTGATTTTGCCGGGAAGGCAACGCAACATCGGTAGACTGCGATCTATGGTCAAGTGGAGTGGAGAAGTTTCATTTTTGACAGCTAAATTCGATGGGGCTGATGCCTACAGTTATATGAGTTTTTGCTGTGATAGCTACGTAACCCCAGTTGTAGCTGCGATCTGTCGTGGGTTCCATGGTGTAATCGAGGGGCGCGGAGGCCTACAGTTATCTGTGGATTTTGCCGGGACGGCAACGTAACCATCGGGTTAACTGCGACCATGGATGGGGGTGATGATTTCCAGAGCATCCTCAGCAAAGATATTTCCTCTATTTCAAAAACTGCTTTCTATATTTTCCATAAAATTATTTTCCAAGTATTTTCACTGGATGTTGAAAACGGGTCTACCAAGTACTTATAGATTTTCAGTCCTACGCCTGATCAACGTATGACTGAATTTCTGTGAGAACAAGGATGGACTGGTTGAGACATCGAGCTATAAAAAGTATTTTCATAAAGAGCTATTTTATTAAGTATGATGTGAATTTAAAAGCATTTCTAAAAATTTTAAATAAAGATGTTGGAATTTTGGAAAAATAAAAAGGAAATCCAAATTG
The DNA here is from genome assembly GCA_030765085.1 of Allium cepa. Taxonomy (NCBI): domain Eukaryota; kingdom Viridiplantae; phylum Streptophyta; class Magnoliopsida; order Asparagales; family Amaryllidaceae; genus Allium; species Allium cepa. Next base: position 383,158,704 of record CM060932.1, read on the forward strand.
GAATTTTAATGAAGTGATTTTGTAAGTATAATCGAATGTTGATTTAGAAAATTGGAAATAAGTTAATTGGTTAAATAATTGTGTGATTGAGTATGTTAATAAAATTTACTTGGGTAAATAAATTGGATTGTAGATTGATAATGGGTTTGGAAATGAATTAGAATTGTAGATAGAATTCAACTTAGATCTTATAATGAATTGAATAAGAGGAGATGTTGTATAATAAAAACAAATAAAATAGAGTTGGATTGAAAATGTGATGGTTTGAATTACAAATAAAATTCAAGTGTGATTTGAATATAAATTAGTTATAATGGAAGTGATGTCGGATGAAATAAAAATAAAATAGACATGGTTTGTGTTGCAAACCAAAACCCCCAAATAAATAGAAATAAATTGAGAATGGCCTTGTATTAATAAATAAATTCGAACATGAATTAAGTACGTAAATTTAAAATTTAAAATGGACTAATTGAGTTAAATAATAAGTGGATGAAGTCTGATTACATAAAAACTAAATCAAAGTTGTGATTGAAATTGGATTATCAGACTGAACTTAAGTTCGGTGGCATATTAATTTGAAGTATAAATGAGTTAGGTATGCGCTTGGATATTATTTTGATAAATTGAGAAGATGAATTAAAATTAAAATTAAAATAGATGGGCTTATTGAATTTCATGGAAGTTGATTTAATGAGAATCAAATAGAAGTAAGCTTAAGTTGATATTGGAATAAATTAAAGTAAATTAACTTAAGTTTAAAATTTATGGAAGTTTGATTTTGAATAAGAGTGAAAGCCATTAAATAAAAGCTTCGATTGAATTAATTTGGGAATGGCTAGTAGTATACAAGAATGGGATGTGTCGAGCTAAATAAAAAGGGTTGAGAATAAATTAGAAATGAAATGGAATTAAATGCAGAAAGAGTGGAAAATTAATTTAAAGTAGTTATAAACTAAAATGAATCAAGCTGGTGAATTAAATGATGAATGGTTGAGAATAAATTAAAATGGAATTTAATTAAACAAATGTAGTCGAAAATTAATTTCAAATGGTTATAAAATTTACGTAATTATCTATTCAAGTGGATATCATCAAATTGCGTAAAAATGATTGTTGTTTGGCGCAAACTAAAGTAATTGAATTTCTGTGAGTTGATTGAGAGTTAATAAATTGATTTTAGAATCAATTAAATTGAATATGAGCTTGTTCGGATCAAAAACCAATTGGATGTAAGAAATTAAGTTGCAAACCCTCAAAATTGAATAAAATGGTTTATGAATTGGTTGAAAGCGCTTGTATTAGCTTTGAACATTATATAAAATCGCTTATGGATAGAATTTGGTGCTTGTTGTTTATGTATTGCATATGTTTAGCTATTGAAAGTAAGTGGGATGCTAATAAATTCTTTATATATGGCACTTACATATTTAAATTGAGTAAGTACAGGTACATGAAGGCCGTTTGGCTGGATTTGGATTGCACTATTTGTTAAATTTTATAAGCCGCATGCGTAAAATGCTAATTAAGGTACGCCTACGCAATAAAAATAGGAAATATGAACTGTTTTTGCTTTTTCCGACCGGGTGGGTCGATGTATGTATATTTATATCTCTTGTCAAATTGCAAAAGCTCCTCCGTACAAAGGAGACTCTGCCAAAAAATTTCGCAATTTTTGGGAGTTAGAAAATTTTTGGAAAATTTTGGTAAATTTTGGTTAACGACAAAAAATTGCAAATTGGAAATTAAAGGAAACTAGTAAATGAAACTAATATGAATCAGTTTAAATGAAAGATATAAACTCAATATTAGAAACTGAAAATAAATGGAATCTATAAGAAACGATGAAAACTAATTTAAATAGAAGAGGGTATGAAACTTATATAAAGAGATGTATAGAATATTTTGGAAAGTTGCGATTGAATATTATTGCTTGGTAAGTTATGCAGGTATTATAAGGGAAAGGAAAATTGGATTTGATTCCAAAGATAAATTTGTGTTGCCCGACAAAAAGGTATGTATTTTAATTTCTGCATGAAATTGGATTGGGTTTTTGATGTAGCCACTTGGCTTTTGTTTTCTTTTTGGGTATTTGGGAGCCCGTAGAGGCCTTTTGTAGTACTATCGAGTTAGCCGCGCAAAGGAGACGCTGGCAAAAAATTTCGGAAATTTAGAGAGTTAGAAAAATTTTGATAATTCAAAATTTGGTATGTAAATAATTGAGCAAAGGGGTGTTGTTTGAAACTATAGAGGGTTTTGGGAAATTTGTTAAGGTGGTAGTGGGTCTTCAATAAAGGATAGTTGGTAGGATGTTGATTTTGAGTTTTGGGAAAAGGTAAACGGGTAATGGTCTATTCTTCCTGATTAGTAAGTTCGGGGACGAAATTCCTTTAAGGGGGGAGGAATGTGACGACCCAAAAATTTTAACGAATTATATTGGAATAATTAATCGATTTTAAATATTTAAAAGTTAATTTTAACTTGAAATCCTGATACTAATAATTACTTGATAATTAAATCATTGGATTGTATAGTTTAAATATTGATTTTAATAATTGAAAAATTGGATAAATTGTTGAATCTGATATTTCTAAGCCCGTTTAAATAATTTGAAGGCTTATAAAATTTATGATGTTAATACTGGAGATAATAGAATGATTGGAATTTAATTTAAAGATAATTTTTTCAGCTTTGAAAATTTGTTGTTTAAAATTGAACCTAAAATTAGCCTTCCGAGGCACGGTCTCGGAATTCGACGAAACCAGTTTCATTGGATCCGTAATAGTCAATTATTATCGGATTTCAATTTTCGTAGCAATCAGAGTTGTCGTTTGACCCTGGCAGCTCGAAACGCTTAGATTTATTTTAATCGATTTAATTTAAAATCGATCGTTTAATTCCATAATTGGCACGTACGTTCAAATTAGCCTCAGAAACATGTTCCATTGTGTTCGGAACGCGGTTAAAACCCTATTAACGTCTGTCAGCAGGTCAGATTTGGGGTTTGGGATTTTGCGCTTTGCAACTCGTGATTTTTTGCTATATATAATTACTAAATCAACGCGTACTCGGGACGCTTCTTTCGATCCATTATTAACCCCCCCCCCCCCCGTTTTCTCTTACCTTCATCAGCGAAAAGAAAACAAAAATCAAACGAGGCCGAAGCCAAAGAAAAAAAATTGCTAGCGCCTTTCAAATCCATGGCGACCCTCGTCTTCATTAGATTTGTTCCAGGGCGACACGGTCTTACTTGAACTTGAGGTGGAAGGAGGCGTTGTCTCGAACGATTGAGGGATTAGGGTTTCGTTTGTCTGGGGGAGGGGAAACGAATCGCGACAGGCGCGGCGACATAGAGGCTCGAGTTCGAGCATCAGTGGGTCAGGAGCGATCGATTGAAGGCTTGGGGAGGCTTCTCGAGAGCATGTAGAGCAGTCACGATCTGGAAGCAGGGAGGCACGCTCGCGTTCGTGAGTGAAGTCGGGAAGGGGGTTCGACAGCGCATGAAGGAGGGGATGCCGCGAATGGAGCCGCGATGGAGTGGAGCTCGGTGGTGGATCGGGGTAGTGGAGGCGCGCGTGTCTATGGCTTGTCGTTCGTAGGCTCGAGGGAAGGTAATACTTGTGTTTTATTGCTGAATTTCTCATAAAAAAATTAAGATTAAAAATTACAGTAAGCTACCTATGTGAACACATATTTGTTTTTATTGTCACTGAAGTTTAAATTTTAAAACTAATGTCTGGATCTAACAGCGAGACATATCGATACGTCAAGAAGTTTTACTGTAAACAAAACTACAGTCTTGTTATTTACTCAAGAAAATGAAAACAGTTCTGTTTGACTTCATATATGCATATATGGTGGTAAGTGGTTTAATAAGCATATTAAATTATTTTAGCCGGTAAAATATTTTATTAAATGGGAAATCATTTGTTTAAAATTTAAATTTTAGTTAAATGAATTTATAAAAGGGAAATTTGCTCAAAATAAATCATTGGAGAAAAAATTTGATTATTCGATTGTTTCGAATATTAATAAAATTATGTAATTGTCATACAAGGTATAAAATCAAAGATACAAGCCAGTTTGGGATGGATTGCATACAACAAAATCAAAGGTGAGTAAATCTCACGCTTCTGGGTTTTTATTTAAATTTAGATGGTTAAATTGAAATGATTGGTTGAATGGTTGAATTGAATTGATGTGCAATATTATATAGTAATAGATAGTACACATTAAAGTGATTGATATTCTGTGATGGATATTATTGGTAATTGGAATATTGAATGCTGTGGGTTGCTTGAATATTTCGGAACCCTGAGTTATCGAAATATATTAAATTGGAATTTGAAAGAGTATAAGGGTGAATTTTGAAATAAAAAAATAATTTTTAAAATAAAAATTAATTGGAAAGAAATAAAAGTGATATTTAAAAACTGGAGTTAAACTATAAAATAAGTTTAAAACCAAGTTAAATCTAACACATAAAATTTTAAAATATTAATTGTTTTAATAACTTAAATGTCAAAGTGCAATTGTAAACCGAATTGAATTTAAAAATAAAATTTGGTTTTAAACCCCTTTAAGCTTCCATTATAAGAAGAGTAATTAAGTCAGATTTGGATAAATTGTTATGTAAATGAGAAATCGTTACTTTCTGAAATCAATGATGTAAATAGAGATTGATTAGTTAAGAAAATAAATCAATATAAGCGACTTATGAGAAGTTAATTAATATAAGTAATTAAGGATTAATGTAATTAATAATATTAATTAATTTATGAAGTAATTAGGATTACGTATTGATTGTGTTAAGGATAATTAATAACGTGAAATTAATTAAAGATTACTGGAATTTAATGGGAAAATAATTAATCTAGGGTAATTAAACTAAGATGAATAATGATGGATTGACTAATTAATTGATTTGGAATTAGTTAATGAGAATGAAGCGATCTAAGTAATTGAGGTTTGAAATTCAATTAAAATCAATTGAATTGATTTGTGTGATTAATCTTTGCTTATTGATGATTGAATGTATTGGATGTTTTGAATGAGTTAATATCTCTGATATGAAATGTTGTGTATTTCAATTGAACAGCTTGGGTTAGGATAACATGAGTTTTTGAAGAGACCGGGGATGGGTATTAGGAAATACCCGAATCCACTTCGAATTAAAATTTAATTTATGTGTGAAATCAATGGGCTGGAATAAACCGATGTAAATGAACTGGATTATTTTATTTAAGTGGGTACTTAGAAACTGATATGAGAAATAAGTGCTGTCTATTGCCAATTGTAAATTGGATAAACTGATATATGTTACCCGGGTTTATATAAGAATTGCTTTGGTATTCCATGTTAGTTGGGTTTACTCATGCTGGTTTCCAGCCTGACCCGGGTGTTACTTTGGTGTAATACTCGGGTCAGACCGAGTATTACAGATTTTCAGGTAGGTACGTTCTGGAGCTCAGGAGGCGAGCTGGATGGAAATATCGTATAGGGTATTCCGCTGTAATTACATTATTGTTAATCTGAGATTTGATAATTGTATATATATATTCAGTGACTGTGTATAAAGTGAAACTCTGATGTATATTAAATGTAATCGACAGATATAGTATTCTTTTGTAAGCTATTATTATTTATTATTATATTTTATCCGCTGCGATTGTGAGATATTTGGTGTTTCTGTTATTCTTCTTCTATCTCTTTCTTCTTTTTCATAACTATCTGAGATTTTCGGGTTAGAAAATTTCGGGTCGTTACAAGAAATTCGCCTCGTGATGAAATCACACATCAAATTTGGGAAGATATAATGCTATAGTGGAAATCTGTTTACATACGACCAAAGGCTCGGTTATTAAACCGAATGATAATCACTACAATAATTCCCTGCTTAAGAAGTCATGAACAAACTTTTGAAAATGATCACAAAGCCCTCTATGCTGTGGCAGAATAGAAGTAAATTGGGCGAAGTTTAGTCATGATGAAATAAAAAGCTTTTGGTCTCATTACCGATGCATAATTATATACGCACGGTATATTATGCATTTTTTGAATGGCCTTGGTGCACCTTCTTATATCTCTCATTTTGAAGAAATCCCTATCAAGGAGAGAGGTATAAGATTTTTATCTTTAATGCACCTTCCCTAACGACCATCTCCAATCTTCTCGATGCCCCAATGGACCTTGCAACAATAACAACAAATGTATCTGGGTCCTTAACAACCTCCTGCTCCTCAACCACAAACCCACTAACCTCGTCCTTCACATCAACATGCCTCCTCTAGTCATACTACCAAATATTATTCTAATTCAGAGATTCAAGAAGCTCGTATTGAACCAATGCAAGACGAATCAATCTATGATTTAACACTTAAAAATAAAAAGTTAATCACAGCCAATCAGTAGGCTTTGAAAATTAAAATGACTGGCTTGGAATGATCTTTTTCAACATGAATGACTAAGATGGAAAAAACTTTGGAAAAATTCATCTCCACCTTAGGAAAAGTAATGAGAATGATATGTGGCAGATCGTCCTCTCAATCATCATCTTCTCCATCACCAACACTACCTCCTCGAACTCAAACACCAATTTACCATGCTCATACTTCTCATGAAGGAACCTCTCAAGACAAAGGGAAAACTGTTGAGCAAGAACAATCTGAAGAGGATAAGGAAGATAGTGATGATATATCCTTATCCGATCCTCACCATTTTCAGCATCAGCCTTAAATGGCTTTCCAACGACTTTCCATTCAAGTAAATGAGGAGTATAACAATCAAACTAATTGGACAACAGCATATGAGCAAGATCCTTCAACATACTAGGAGTATTACGAAAATTGTGGCGAATTTTTCGATTCTTCAAACTAGTATAACTAACTTCGTTTATTTAATCATTTATGTTATTGTATGACTTATGTTATTTAAACTTCTATTTTAAATTTATTAATTGTTAAACTTTATTTTATGGTCTAATTTTTTGTTGACATCTATGATTATATATCTATTTTATGTTTGCATAATTTCTTTACTTTTGTTTTGATAATGACCAAGGGGGAGAAATATATGCATATACATAGGGGGAGATAATATGCATATACATAGGGGGAGATAAAATTAAGCACAAGTTAATATTATAACTTACGATTGTATAGTTGTCATCATCGAAAAGAGGGAGAATGTTAGAACCTCCATTTTATGGTTTCAATGACAAGAACTATACAATCACATATATTACATCTTATCAAGATTACACGTATATGCTACAAGAGATCGTCATGCCCAAAGATATCAAGACTTGAAGACAAACAAAGACTTATGGGCCATGCTATGATTAGTAAGGTTATAATAGTGTATTAAGTCTTTAAAAACATTGTAAGGTCTCCTTGAGTATATATATGCACACACAAATTCATATACTCAATATTGGTATATAAAAATTGTAATATTCAAATATGGCCATCCATAGACGTCTGTAAGAATAGCCACATGCGTCTGTGAATATTTTTGGGAATTTAATTCATAAAGCCACAGACGATTGAGGTTTTCCCATAGATGTCTGAATAATAGCATCCCTTTATCAACTGTTGCATCTACTAAAACAAATTGATTTTATTTTATACAGTAACAACGCCTTATATGCATCTACTCAAATATATATACATACACACACACACACACACACACACACTTCAAAGATTGAGAATTGGATCAACGATTCTAATCTATTCTCTTGATTTCTTATTACTCTCTATTTACAAATTTGCACATACATTGCATACATATTCTCAATCTGTCATAACCAAATATTGTTTTGGTTAAACCACTTCCTACAACTTAAAGTACTCACATTCACACACTCAAAGGATATCATGGGAAGAATTGTGCCATTAGTCAAAATCTGTGTTATTTGGAACACACGGTTGTCAGATAAATACTATTTTTTATTAGCCTATTCCTTCGAACGAAGCGAGAGTTATTTTGTCAAAGGAAATACCGAAGGGGAGCGTCGAGACTGGACGTAGGACGAGAGGTCCAAACTAGTATAAAATATCTCGTGTGATCGCTTTTATTATTTACCTTCTTTATGTTCAGTTATTATTCTATGTTTAGTGTAATTTGAAATATACACTCTCACGCTTACATATATAAGTTGCATTATATAAAGATCTTGTAGTGACGTTCAACGTTGAGGCAACACAAGTTGAAGGCAAAGTTTTTGAAATTCCCTTTTTTGAAATTAGAGGTTAAGTTTCTTAGGCACGTGACTTTGGAAAATGGATTTGTCATATATCCATTGAAGATAGAAATTATTAACGATCGGAAAAGGCCAGGGACGGTCATGGAGATGAGAAGTTTCTTAGGATTGCCTGGCTACTATCATAGATTCATTAAGGATTTCTTTCGTATAGCAACATCCTTAACTACGTTACCCAGGAAGAACGGGAAGTTTGTGTGGACTAATAAGTGCGAAGATTCTAGGATTTAAAGAAAGTATTAACGATTGTTGTTGTGCTGATTGTGCATGAAGTGAACTAGGAATTGGTAGTGTATACTATTGCTTTTAGAACTAGGTTGGGGGCGGTGCTGATATAAAAAGGGCAAGTGATAGCTTATGCGTTGAGACTTTTGAGACCATATGAGGTCAGATATCAAACTCGTGACTTGGAGTTGGTAGTGATAGTGTTTGCAATGAAATTTAGAGAAATTACTTATTGGGAGAATGGTTCGAGTTGTATACGGACCATAATTTCCTTGTGTACTCATTTTCTCAGAAAGAGTTGGATATGAGGCAGCAGAGTTGGCTAAAGTTCTTGATGGTATATAATTTTGGGATAGAATATACATTAAAAAAAGGAACAAGGTTGCCCGTGCTTTGAGTAAGAAGAATCAGAATGCAACGTTGGCCATGATGAAAGAATGGAAGACGTTACAGACATTAGCTTCTTGCGAAGTGCACTATAGATGGAATACTGGATCGAGTAGAGATCCAAACATGTTAGCAAGTTTGGAGTTACATTCGGCACTTGTGGATAAGATTGTTGCAAGGTAGAAGGAAGACTGACTAACTGCCGAAAGGGTTAGGCGACTAGAGATAGGGGAAGATGTCGAGGATCTGAAAGGTTTCGAGATAGTCTCGAAAGGATGGTTTTGAAAGAATGGGAGATTGTGTGTTTCGGATGTAAGAGACCTTTGGAAGGAGATCTTGGAGGAAAGTCATCGGTCGAAGTTTACCATTCATCCTGGAGGCACACGGATGTATCATGACATGAAGAGGATCTTCTTTTGGGAAAGGGTGAAGAGAGTTGTGAATGTGCGATGAAGTGCTACACCTGCCAACAAGTGAAGGCGGAGCATTAGAAGCCGAGTGGTTTACTTCAACCTTTGGAAGTATCGACTTGGAATTAGTATTCAATGCCTATGGATTTAGTAAATGGGTTGCCTAGGTCCAGGAGGTGAAGCAATTGAGTGATAGTCATTAGACTAACTAAGAGTTCCTATTTTATCCCCGTAAAGTCAACAAGGACAACAAATTGCTTAAAGAAGCTATATATGAACAATGTAGTGAGACAACATGGCATACTGAGTAGTATCATTAGTGATAGAGACCCTTTGTTTACCAGTGAGTTTTGGAGAAATTTGCAGAGTGCATTGGGTATGAAGTTGAACTTGATTACGGCTTATCACCCATCGACTGATGGTCAAACCGAAAGTGCGAACCATGTCTCGAGGATTTGCTAAGAGTATGTGTTTTGGATTTCGGAGGATCTTGGGAATATTACTTGCATTTGGTAGAGTTTGCCTAAAAAATTTGTTACCGGTAAATATCAGGATGTCACCATTTGAAGCACTGTATGGGAGACCGTATAAGTCACCAGTTTATTGGTAGGACACAGGAGATAGACTTATTTTAATGTTTGATTTGGTAAGGGATGCTACTGAGAAAGTAGAATTGATTTGCATTAGGATTAATGCAGAGCAATAAGGTAGAGGTGTTATGCAGATAAGTGAAGGAAAGAGCTTGAGTTCACAATAGGATATTATGCGTTTGTGAAGGTTTCTCCAATGCGATGAGTTATGAACTTTGGGAAGGCGGTGGAGTTGGCACTTAGATATGTAGGACCATTTCCAATGATTGAGTGGATAGATAAACTCGCCTATCGAGTCGAGTAACCAAGTGTTTGGCGGGTGTACATAATGTTCTACTTATATCACATTTGAGGAAATGCATACATGATCCAAATTATGTAATGGAACCAATGGTGATAGAGGATTTATCTGTAGAGCTAGATTTGACATATATGACACGACCAAAAAGGACAGTAGGTTGCGATATAAAGGGGTTACAGAACAATGTTATCAGATCTATTCTCATCCAGTTGAGTGTTGACAAAGAAGATTGTTTTTAGGAGGTGGAGGATAAGATTAGAAATATCTATCGCAAGTTGTTTTAGACATCCATGTATATAGTAGGGTGTGTTGTTTGTATATTGTATGAGATAGTAGGGTACCGGTATACTCGTATATGATAGGGTTATGAATTGGTAGTTGTATCGATATCTTTTGTTTAATGAATGTTGGTTTACATTAGTATGGTACCAGTATAACCTTTGATACATTTGCGCATTTATGATGATAATTTTGCACTTTTAGGATGTTAGTGTAAATCTTGTTTTCCTTAATGACATTTTAGAGAAGAAATTATTGTAAGGAGGGGAGACTGTAACACCCATATTTTGAAGGGTCCATGATATGGGAAATTAATTTAGATTAATAATAATACATTACTAAAGATGGATAAAATAATTTAATTGCAAGAATTGCATAAGGGAAATTTGGATAATTAAGTGCGAGACACTTTATAAGATTGGTTAAATAGGTCAACGGTAGTTAGATCAATTAAGATTGGCCTTGTTAGTGAGAATAAAATTTTTGATTTTAAATGGGAAATATTATGTTAAGGGAAGTGTAATGGTGTGAGAATGCTATAATAGGACATTAACCCAAGCTAAAAACACAAGCCCACTTTCTTTGGCCACATCCCCTCATTTCCACCATCGTTTCATTTACGAAACAAATCCCTAAATTCTAGTCAAGGTCGGCCACCATTTTTTCAAGAAGTGGAAAAAAATTTGAAGATCAAGATTTCAACTTTAAGGAACAAGGAAGATTAAACAAGGTTTTTATTAAGCAAAGGTGAGTGAATTTTTTCCCTAAAACCTATCCATACTCGTCTGGGATTTGAGCTTCGTATTTCGTATATTATTATAATGATGACAAAATTAATGAAAGCATGCTATATAGCACTTATTAGTAGCATCAAGTTACGAAATTATTTTCGTAAACATACCGAGTATTATTTATAAAATAATAACTATTTTCATTTTTAACTAAAGATATACATAGTTCTATTTTAATATGAATACTTAGGATATTCGTTAAAAAATAAAACTACAATGGTGGTATCTATTTTCGAAACAAAAGTGATGCATTGGAAAATATAGAAGTATCAGAAATTTGTTTGTAGTCATTTTTGAATTATTGACTAGGCCATAGTTTTGAGAAATAATTTTTTAATCATATGAAACTAGTGAATTGTATCTCAAGCAATAAAGGGCAAACAACCATTTAGTGGGAGTACATAAGACTTGGTTAATTCTTTGGACTGATACACATTGATGTACGAAATCGTAAGTCTAATGGTATCAAAAACGGTTCCTCGTACTTTTTCAAATTCATCGATGAATTATCATAGACATTAACATGTGTATTTGATATACACGTAGTACACCTATGGTAAGTTCATATATTATACAAGGAAAGTAAATAACATAACATGTAAAAGAAATAAAATGATTCGATTTATTTGAATATGTTATTATATTGGAAAGAGTTCCAAATATATCTTAAAAATGTATAAAAATCTGATCTCAAAAGTCACTTCTCCCCATGATTAAAGTTAACTTCATCTAAATGCATAGTTTACAGAATCATACAGGTTAAGAGTTTATAAGCATATCCTAGTCAAGGAGTTAATAGGTTGTGTGAGTCGTAAGACTACATGTAATAACTATTCATAAGGGATCTTGTGTGGACCACCCCAAAAGAAGTTTGGAAGTGTTCGTCATTGGATAACTAATTAAGTTTTGAACATAGGTTTCGTAAATTAAAACCAAATCATTTTTTATATATATCTAAGGCTATCCATAAAATGTTTATGAATACTTATTCCATTGCGTGGAGAAATAATTATTGTTTCAAGAAATACCAACTTTGTGACAGAGGAATTTCTTTTCGAAATTATTAGTAGTAAAATGGATTCGGAGACGATTCAAAGATAAGACTGATTATGAGGGATGAAATGAAATTTACCAAACCTAAATGAACGTAACACATTATAGTGTCTAATAAGTACTCTTGCACATTAAAAAGAAACTATGATTTTCTTATAAATGTCAAGAATAGATATTCCTCAATTGTTAATAAAACCATTGAAAGTATTAACTCTGCCATATGGTATAGTGCGCAAATTTGAAATGGATTCCAAGTACATTATCAAAATATGATTTGATAGTTGTACTCGATAGGATATGATCTTTCGGCCGCAAATGTATCTTAAAGAGATAAACTAATCTAGTTGGAATATACTTAGAAATGTTAATATGCATAAGTTTGTGAATTTCAATTGTTGAAATTAGCATAATAGATTCATCACTCAAAATGCTCAACTTAATTTAGACATTACTCACAAATTACTATTTGGTATGATTCTGCATTTTGGTACATATGTGTTGAAATAGAAAATTCTAAATAATGATTTAGAATAGATTGTTTGCATATAAAAACCAAAGCATCTTTAAGTCGGTGGGAGCGTTATCGTGTTTGTGGGTTTTTGGATATGATCCAAGAATAGATAAGAAAGCATCATTCAACAAGCATCAGAGTTGAAAAAGTATTTTAATAGAAATATCAAATAGTTTGATTTTTAGTTAAATGTGGAGGAAGCGTGTGTTTATAAGAAAGAACATTAAAAATGTACATAGATATTTCTAAATTATAAGTAAACAAGATACTATTGATTGTTAATGATATACCTATGTTAAAATCAGTTCTAGTTTAGTTATTTAAATTATTGATATAGGATTTAAAAACATCTTTTATATTCAGTACATAAAGATATTGGAAATGTTCCAAATGATATGCATGCACACCATATTAAAATGCTTAACATGGCGCATCTAAGATGAATTTCTTATGCATTGGCAATAAGAATTATCATCCATGATGTATTGTCTACTATATCGTATTTATCCAATGAATTTGATGCATGAAGAAAATATCAAATCCAAATTAAGATCACTAAATGGTAGTTTAGATTGTTCTTGAGTATTTATGAAATACTTGAGAATGGTGTATATAAACAACGAACTCCTTATGAAGGAGTATTTAGACTCGAACTTCATAAGTGATATTGAGTATAACATGTCAATATTGAATTCATGTTTGAACTTTAATTAAGGAGCTTTAAATTGTGAATGTTCTAAATAAACGGTTGACGTTGATTCAACAAAAAGGTCAAGAAAATCACCAATGATAGCGCCACAATAAAAGCAATATATAAATACAAATGCATAAATTTATAACCGAACTTTATAATTGAGCTAAGAGTGATTCCAAGTATTGAGGATACAACATCACTATTATATGATAACAACATAACGAAGAGGGCTCATTAGAAGTAGAGAAACATACTTCAAATAGTTCTACATGATAAAGATAGTTTATCAGCATCGAAGAGCATTGTTTGATAAAGTGGATAACTAAAACAACATTGCAGATCCTTTCACGAAAGGTCTGGCTCGATCAGTTCTCAACAAATTAGTCGAAAAGATGGGATAGAGATTCCATAATTGTCCTTAAGTGTAAATGGAAGATTAATATAGTTTGGGGTATGCCCTAGGGGCAGTTCTGTAATTTACTGTAAATTATTAACTTTGTAATATATCTCATTTGAAATAAAAGGTTTTTTCATTCTATTATATACTTGATATAATATTTGATATTAAATATTTATTTAATTAAAGTATGTTTAATAGAAAATCCATAAATGAAATGTTGTGATACTAATTATCATGTGTTATAGTCATAAGCAATTTACATAATTAAATAAAGATATTTTTTAGGTGTTCCTAGTTAAGATGTATCAAATACGAATATCGATACATCCTTTAAGACTAGAGTACGTAATGCTCTTCAAATGTTAGGAAGTGTATTATTCATGACGTTGGTTGCACCAAGGGTTACATACTAATAATTATTGGATAGCCATGAAATGACACATTCAATGGTTTTCTATTTGTTAATATGACTAATGTCAAACAAAAAATACCGATGTGACAGTATTACATGATTCTCTTGACTTGAGAATACTGTCGAGCTTAAATATGGAAACATCACATTAATTATATTAAATTGTGTCACGGCCTCCATCGAGCTACTATATTTCGGTCGAGTTAAACATTGAAAGTGAAATACTATTCGACAGATTAGTCATCTCCTCGGTTTTATGAGTTTAGTATCATGGTCAATTGAAGTCAAATCAAAGTCAAAGTCTTCGGCTAAGCAGTTCATTAATAATAATTATTATTATTGAATTAAGGACTTCATGTTTAGACTATACAAGTTAAATGTGGACAAAATTGCTTATGTATTATTTAGATATTCATATGTAATAATAATTGTTATTATTGAACTAAGGACTTCATGTTTTGGAATTTTGACCGTTATGAAATTCCATAAGTCCTAAGGTGATATAGTTTTGAAAAACATAATTGGTGTAAATAATTGTCGACCAGGAATCGCGCTTATATTAGGTAAAATTGGATTTATCAAAACTGTGTAAGTGAAAAATTGGCTAAGATGTCACACCACTAGCTAAGGTGACATGTGAACGTTAATATTTGAATTGTTTGATATTAATCGTTGATCAAATTTACACATAAGAGTCACACAACCGGAATGTTGAATATTCCAACTACCATCTGATTTAATAAACTATAATTTTTATAAATTAATTAATATTTGTGAAATATCATTTACATAAATTTTATTCGAATGGTGCTGATCAATATTGAAAATAGTGTGTATATAAAATTTGTATACACATGTATTGGCATACAATTTCGATGTACGTTTAAATTTAATTTAAATATGAATTGTTTGATTTTGCTTGAAGTTGAATAGAGGTCCATAAGGGTTGACGACATGGATGACCAAGGCATAAGGGACGAGCGATTGGTTTTAATATTTTGGGGTATGAATCGGTAGAGAAGAGTGGATCCGGATGCACATTTTACTCTCTCCTTTCTCAATTATTTAAACTCTTATGCCCCTCACTTTTGTGATTGATTTTTGCACTCATATGACGACCGCCCTCCACCATCGACACCCAATACAGTTATATAGTGCACTGCTAACATGCCTGGCCAATGTAGGAAGATCACCAATGGTTGAAATGAAATTAAACATCATAGAAAATTTTGTATATCTCAAAGCATAGAGAATAAAAAACAATATGCATCATAAGTATAAAACAGAAGAGACAATAATAATCAAGAAATCCAAATATCATAGTATAGATTCATAGAGTTATACATCAAGTAATAGAGTTTATAAAACGGAATAAAACTTAAATAACTATCTCTAAATAATAGTAATAAGCAAGCACTGTCAATGCTACACGGTGTTACACTACAGAATAAGCAAAGTGGTCCATATATAATATGAGATAGCTTCATCCAGCTCGTCATCTGCACAGCTATTTTGTCGCACCTAGACCTACTATATAGTCTACACATTTAAGAGTACCTAAGATAATAAGAAGCAAATCATAAAACCCTGAGTTAGATAACAGTCTGGTGTGAGCGGTAAATGAATCTCAAAATACTATACTATATGACAAAGTAAGGAACAAGGGTACACGAAGCATATCTAACTTGTCCCTACAACCATAGAGTTAGCACATAACGAACATAATATGCCATTCTACAAATATCATAAATGTATATTGCAAACTAAGTATGATGACGGATGTCCAGGTATCCCTATTCCTAATACCTATCTCCAATGACATCCCTAGAGTGAGAGACTATGGAAGAAAACAATGAAAGCAACTATACCATCCATCAAACAATCCTCACTATCACTCAATGTGCCCTAGATATATGAAAATTTGTACGACCTTTCACATGCCAAATACTAAGGGAAATCGTAGTTTCCAGTGCACCTGTCTTTAGGCTTAAGCTGATACTAGATCCTTTTCCACGATTCGGGGTATATGGATCCTTTTCAATGCTCCAGGGCATCCTTTCTAATCACCCATGAGTTCACTTTTTGAACTTCGAGTATCAGTGATCCCTTAGCATGTGTATCTAAACCCTTTCCTTGCTCCATCTAGTTTTCATTATTCTTGAGAAACATTTCACATTCCTCCATTCCATGATAGAACCATTCTCACGTTTTATCCATGGGCCATCCCTCCTAGGACCCGCTCTTTATGGACAACATTCTCATGACTCCTTTCAACATCGAGCCACCATCATCGGAATCTAACTCCATTCACTGTCAAGTTGCCATCAGTGAAGTCCCGAAGCTACCATCTTGCAACTACATCGCCATCAAACCCTAAGCAAAAAAAAACAAACACCTTTAACACCTGCAGAGCCTCTACTCCCCCTCCTGGAAGTGCCACCCGATAGCATCAACTAGACCTCTTGGTACCGACAGGACCTCTTGGTACTGAGAGGAGTACTTAATCAATTTGATTAAGTTTTCTTGCCTCTCATCCAGAGCTCCATCTTCTAAGTGCTTGGACCACAACCACTCATCTTAAAGGCGCCCAGCTTCAACTCCAAAGCTCCTGATGCGAAGTCCAAAAGCTCTTGTTTCCATGCTCTCCAAAGCTCTTGGTACTAAGTCCAATACTTTACCATATTCCTGCATTTGGCCTTCACTCACCACCCAAAACCCCAACTTGAAGAGTCATCAATCACCAAGTCAATTTCCAATAAACAAGACCACTCGGTACAAACATGACCACCCGGGACTGACTACTATACTTTCTCCAATCTCAATGTGACTTGAATCCAAAGCTCCTCCAAAGCTCCACAGCCCCTCCTCCAAATTTCATCAAATTCCGACCATCTTTCTTCAATTTGCTAATTGACCACCTCTTTCCTAATTAAATAAAAGCACTAGCAAACCACATCGAAGCACAACATACAAACATGGAATATCATATATATATATATATATATATATATATATATCCATTCATACAAGCAAGAATGGATAATCAAGCAAATCCTAATCAAAATCTAACTTTTACACTAGCATATGAGTATAAAAAAAAGAAGTTGCAAAATTATTTAAAACCACTATAGAATCTTTAAATTTTGGCCATAAACATCTGTCGAAATCTGACTAAAGTTAGAAAACATTTCACAATCAAAATCATGTTAAAAACATCATTTTAACTATATAAACATGCATAGTAGAGTCAGAGGTCAAAAACCACTCACCAGGTACCTAAACTACCAATTCCTCCCCTTAAATTTGAATTGGAAAGCAGGAAAGAGGAATGCAAATCAGCCAAAATGATAATATCATGCTTCTATATGCTATGTCACCCCTCAAATTGATGATTTGGCTAAGATTAGTAAGGAAAAAGTAGACTTTTTGACGAAAATATGGTTAATGGAGGTTTAGAGCTATTTTGAAGAAGATGGAAATGACTTATATCAGTTCCTACAGCCTCCCATTAGCACAATTTTTGAAGTGAGTTAGTGGTCCTAAGCACTGGCTTAGTTAATTATCCACTAATGCAGGCAAGTAGTAGCCAAAACTTAAAAAAGTTATAACTTTCAAACGGTAAGTTCGTTTTCTTTTATGATCACTCTACGGAATGGAAAACCATCATTCTAAAGCAATGGAAGTATTTTGAGATCCTAATTCGACTCCTATCAAAAGTTACAGTCCAAACAAGAATTTTAGAGTCAAAACGGTCACATATAAATTCAGAAAAAACATAGATGTGAAAAATATCCCTAAGAGTCGCTTTCCATAATTTTAGAGCGATATAACCACGTAGAAATAAAATAAAATATTTTATAATCCTTCAATACGTAAAATATGGATCGTTACACTTTCCACCCTTTGGGAATTTCGCATCCAAAATCCCCAAATAAGTCAAACATGGTTACATATGCCTAATAATCATATTTAACCACAACGCATATCAAACAAGAAAGCAAAGAACCAATAGCGTAGATAAGCCTATCCTAGCATGTGAGATACCAAACTACCTTGTATGATATCAAAGGTGAAAGTAAATACCATAAACAGTAGGCCTTACCATACAAAGAGCTCCGGACATGTGGCCCTCAAGATCCCCTTTGTTTTCCATATGCGGTTGCCTTCAGTTTCACCCCATTGAACCTTCACTAACTCCGCCATCTTCCTCCTAAGTTGTATTGTATCTCGTCCGACAACATGAACCGGCCAATGAGGTCTCAAAGATTCTGATTTAATCTTGATGTCATAAAGTTGATCTAGTGAAATCGACATGCCTGAGCCATGCATAAACATCTGTGGATAGGAAACATGGAAAACATTGTACACACCTACCATCTTTTAAGGTAAGTCAATCCTACATGATAGGATCCCAATCCTATCTGCTATTGGAAAAAGACTAACGAATCTCAATATCAACTTCCCCTTACTACCGAATCGAATGGCATTCTTCAAAGGAAAAATCTTCACAAACACCATATCGATGACGAAGAACTCCAAATCTCTACGCCTCCTATCAGATTGGCTCTTCTTCTTATCGTGAGCAGCTTTCATTCATTATCGAACGATCTCAATATTTTTCAAGGTTTCTTTAATCATATCCGGCTCATGCGTTGGCTTCTCGCCTGCCTCCCACTAACACGAAGGGACACTAAGCGGTCGGCCATACAATGCTTCATATTGTGCCATACCGATCACTATGCCACAAAATGAATCAGACAATAGCGATCACACGGCTTAAGGTAGATTTGCTGTTATCTCAATATTTACCACTAATTCACACAACACATGGAAAAACCATCCATTGTGTGTCACAGACCGTGAAATCTTTGTTCTATTGAGATTTCATCCATGCCATTCAGATAATATTTTATCTGTTGTCTGATTGAAATTATCAAAAATTTCATTTTGGCTCCTTATCAAAATTTTGGTCTCCCACTCGACATTGACTAGATTATTTTGTGGCCATGTTATTTTTATTATTTCCCCCTCTTTCTTTCATTTCTAGAAAAGAAATGGTGTTCGTTCCTTCAATTATTTTCCTCGTCGCTTTCGCCTATCCCTCCTCCTAGCCATTGCCTGCTGCGACGCTAACCTTCTCCTATCCCGTCGATGTTCTTCGATAAACTTAAGGTATCCTAATCAAAGCCACCTCTTTCATCTTTGTCCTAAAATTAGGGTTTCATGAAATCCGCTACTTGAAAGTTGAGCTTCAAATCACCTTGCTCCCTTCCTCCCTTCCTCCCTTATAGATTGTTTAATTTGATTTGTTGACTATTGATGGTTGTGGCGCCTCTTTGTCCAGTGTTCTTCGATTGATATTGGTATGATTTATGCACCTTTAGATTTATGTTGTTTATGACTTCTAATCTCCGACCGATGATGATTTTAGTTTCTTATATAGGAATTTATTTCCTAAATATGTGAATATATGATTCGATTTGAATTTTCAAATTATTTTTCTTGGCTGTCGATTTATGTTTGAACGCTCTTGATGATTTTCTAATTCTTGAATTTCTGCTTTGGTTTCCGTTTGCTAATTTGATTGCTATAATGGACCTTGTTTTTCACTATGTTACCTAACCATGTGCTCTTGACTTCATGTCTGAATTAGTGTATTGCTATGTAGGACCTTGTTTTCCAAGACAATGTTGACTGGAACTACCTTGTTCCAGGAAGTACACTTCAACCTGAACTTGTGTTGCATATATTCATGTATGTGTGTGTGTATCTGTGTGTGTGTTACTCACCATATGTAACAGCCTCGATTTTTGGCAATCTGTTTTGGAATAATGAAATCAAATCAGCCACAAAGGTTGAAAAGAGAAAAAATGAAAATGAAAGATGTGAAGCTGTACATGCAAACTTCAACCACCTTTGTGTACCTTAGCCTCCTTTTTGTTTCAATGTCACCTCACGTATAGTAAAAAATCTCAAAGATATATCATTAAATCAAAAACAAGTTAAGTGTTTAAAAGCTTGAAGCAGGAGATAAAGCAAGGCAGAGCGTTTATCTATTGGTTAACTGCGAGTATAACATTTTTTTTGTTGGACATTACATATGTATATAACTATGATGTTAGATGAATCTTTGATCTGTGACTAGTGTATATGTATCTATTATGTGTATATGCATATGTATAGGTGTATTAAAAAGAGAGTTTTAACCGTACATCAAGAAATCTATATATCTTATTCCAAAACTCCTCTGCCATGTTGTTTTTGTTTAAAATAGATACACCTCTAACTTCAAAAATCATTAACTCATTATCTACTAAGTTTTTGAACTTGATTCCAAAACCAAAGTGGTTTGTTTTTTTATAAATATTTTAAATTTTATTTCGTAAAATTTCGTCAAACATAGGAAGGGAAAACTCCCTATAACAGTGAATACGTTACCTTTAGATGAAATTTACTTTCATAATTTAATGAATGGAGTTTACAGTCGTCATTGTTATTGGAAAACATGATTTTTGAGGGAAATTTGAGGATTTTTAGTGGTGTATGGGAAGAGATAGGAGAAGATGATCAGAATTTGGGGATTCGTCTAATTACAGCGACGTGGTCGATTTCGGAGCTCGACGTTTAGTATGACGGGGTTGCAGGTGATGGCGCATATGAGAAAAATGGTGCGGTGGTTTATTATGGTGTGTCTTGGCATGACAAGGTGAAGTAGGGTTTGTGGTGGTTTGTGTTTGGGTCTCGGTTTTGTGGCCATGGCGATGGCGAGTGGAGGACAGGGACATGCACATGTGAGGGAAAGGGAAGAGGAGAGGATGGCGAATATGTGGGTTACGTTTGGAAGTGAACGGCGACTGTCGATGGCGTGGTGTTTGGGTAGGCGTCGGTATGTTCCATGTTTTGGGTTGGAGGTTTGATTTTTGAACTGAAGACATGATCACGTTCCAGGTAGATGAACGAGATATGGGGACGTGGGAAAAATAGTGAGGACGGTCGGCGGCAAGGTACGGTGGCCAAAGTTGGAGTGTATGTGCACACTTCCGTGCACAGATTCATGCACACATATGTAAAAGAGAGGAGAAAGGGACTAAAGAGAAGGGAAAGAAAGGGTGTCGGGCTTGGGTTAGTTTTGGTGGGCCGGGTCTTGATTGGTTGAGCTGGGTGTTTAAATAAAAGTTTAATTAGTTAATTCAATAAATTTAAATTCAAAAATCTATTTCTCTTTCACTACAAATCCAATCAATGCGAGAGTTTTTGCATCGGAACCCTATTGTCAATTACTTCCACATGAACTAATATCGTCAAGTTTTCTGCAATGTGAAAATCTAATGACTTAAACAATTGAAATTGAACGAGTATGTAAATTCTTATATGATTAATTATAGGTTAATTAATTGGTTAATTTTAATGTACTGTGTAATTCTAAATTTATTTCGAATAAATTATTTTATTTTATTTATTTAATTAACAAGTAATCGGGATTAAAAAAATATAATATGACTCGGTTAATTGAAACCTATCCCGTCCGGATTTGTAAATTTATTTAATATTAATTATAAATTTGCTAACTGAGTTAAAGATCTATGTTTGACTGATAATGTTCTTTGATATTGATTTCAATTGTCTATTGTCTATGCCATTAAGTAGCCAAACAAATTAAAGTAGATAGAATAAAACGTTGACACGTTTATTAGAAGTAAATTGACTTGTATTGATCACTATTTTGAATTTCTAAAAATGTGATGATTATAAGTGAATTAATTTCGATAGACAGGTCATGATAAAGTAAACATATGGAATGAATTTCCATATGTGAATATTGACATTCTGATTGTAGAATTTTTTGTTTTAAATGACTTAGCCTTTAAAAAATTATCGTTTGGATTCGATGAGATCGGGATCGGATATTAGCATTATCCGAAAACCACTTCGATCCAGTATCCACTACGAACCTTTATGATTTTGATTGTAGAGTCTAGTATACCGGAATTTAATTAATGTAACAATTTCTTCTATTTAAGAAGTACTTAGAAACTATTTTAATATCACTGGATTTTCTATAAAGTATTTTGGTTATCGTAAGGTAAAAACCCTTCGTGTTTATGTGTGGCGTGGTCTTACGAGATACCCTTGTTTCAAAGGATTTTAAAAATAATAATAATTCAAATTGAGTGTGTTTTCTCACAATGGTTTCCTAGATTAACTCGGTGTTATTTTATTATAATGCTCGGGTAAGACCGAGTATTACAGATTCAGGTTAGGATGCTATGAAGCTCAGGAGATGAGCTGGATAACAGAGACGTATTCATGTACTTGTTATTTTCCGCTATGTGTGTAGACGGTATATTCGGCACTGAGGACAAGTTATTATAACTGTCTAGATTGATTTATTGATTGTTGTACTCTGATGATTGTATGTATATTAACTAATATAGATTCTTTTGTATACAAATCTATTATTATATATTATATTTTGTTCCGCTGTGATTATGAGATTCTGTGTTGTTGATTTTGTTTCCTTCGATCTTTTTCTTCTTCACCCTTAATGATATGGTATTTCCGGCACTTGACTATGTGGCATGTTATACAGTGAATGTATGGACGTCGATTTTCGAGGGTCGAAAATCCAAGTCGTTACACTATACTTATACTTGAACTTATGTGCCTGTGCCTTTACTTGTTTATGCACTTTCATGTGCTTGTGCCTTTACTTCATATTATTCTGTTTGATTACATTCATGTGCTTTTGTTTCTTATATACATTTTCATGTGCACTTTCTGGTTCGAATTTGTGGTTAGTGTTAGTATCTTGTTCAATTTTATGGAACTTGATCATTTTTGTGCCTTGTTCAATTTTCAGCACTTGTTCAAGACAGTGATATGAAATTGTTAGTGATATGGACTTATTATTATTCAATTTGTGGCACTTGTTCATTTACAGACATGTTTGAAACTATCAGTTTGGTTTTAACTCTTTTATATGCTGTTAATTTTGTTTTGTGACTTTGAAGCTTTATTTGATGGTGCTTTGCTTTGGTTTGATGGTGCATTGCCACTGCCTTATTCAAGTTAGTGTACACTGGCACTTTTTGATCTTTGATCTTTATTGGTCCATGATGTTGAATTGTTGGAATTTGTTTTTGCTTTGAATTTCCAAGTATATACATACATATGTATGTATATATAGTGAATGTTTGTGGTTAATTTGGTTTGTGAACTTTCATGAGCTAGTTCCTTTACTTGTTAGTGCAACAGTCTGCAAGATTTAATCGATGCTTGGCCTTATGATATTCATAGTGATACACTATGCATAACGTAAGTTGTCAATGCACTTATATATCTATCCATATCTAAAATATGATGAGAAAACAAACTATGAATCGATGCAATATTAATATTCAAATTCAATTTAATTATTCAATTTATGTTTGTTTTATTTTCCATTATATTGCGTTGCTTATTTGATAAGCATAAGAGATGGCTGGAAACATGCTGGAGCAAGCAAACCAAGATCAAAATAAACTTAAGTGAGTATGAGTAAGAGCGAGTAAAAAAAGGTAATATATGATAGTGTAGAGAAATCTTATATATATGAGAGTGATAGTGAAAGTTGTATTGCATTTGAATTTGAATTAAAATATAATATTTAAATAAAATTGCAATTCATTTATTTCATTTTGCAAATATAATAAAAGGGTATTCGGTATCCATATGAGTCAATATATATATATATATATATATATATATATATATATATATATGTTGTATAATAGGAAATTCCTAGAAATGATGCTACAACATTAGATAACGTATGGTTTTTTATTTTGTTAGTGCATATCAGACGACGAGGTGTATCGATGGTCTGATATGAAATTAGACGGCATGGGATTTAATGACAAATAGATATGCAATCAGGAAATGGAGCGCCCTCTGATGTGTTTTTTCCCATAGTGGATACTCAATTAATAGCTATTTTTGTATGCAAATTCACCAAATCCAAGTGAATGTCCCAAGAGACTTCAAAATCAAGTATGCAAGCCCGCAAGAGATCCTTTAATATATGGTTCACTTTCTCGGTTTGCCCATCAGTTTGCGGGTGATAAGCTGTACTGAGATGCGACTTGTTCTCCAATGCCTATTATATGCTCTTTCAAAACTCACTAGTGAACAATGGATCTCAGTGGCTTATAATGCTTTATGGCACACTATGGAGTCATACAACCCATTTCACGTACAACTTGGCCAGTTTGGCTGTCATTCTACATTACTTGATGGGTATAAATCTAGCGCTTATGGTCAACCAATCGACTATGACTCAAATGCTATCATACCATGATCAGGTCCTTAGTTATCTATCAATAAAATCCAATGATACTTTGCTTCCACTTCCATTTCGAAACTTCAAGGGGCTGCAAAAACCACTTTGCTTCTTTTGCTCTACCTTCCCCAACTATCAATTCATACACTTCGAGATGAATGTCCCGACATCCTTCTTTGTCCCCTCCCCACAATAGGTTTGCTTCATATCACGGTACATCTTATTACTATTGGAATGTGTGGTTAACCAAGAATGGTGGTATCTCATAGCACCTCATCTCGCCATCCATCAACATAGGGAACAAACAATCTCCTATCCTTACGGAGCCAACCTTCTTGATTGAGGACATGGTGCTTTATTTCCTCAGACTCTACTCCTTCTTCTATTTTTTCCATTATCTCTATTGGTCTAGCATCTCGCCTTTGACTAGTATCAATCCATACAATCAAAGTAAGTCTGATCATCAAACTCTGGCTCTAACTTGCAATGAAGTCTGAAGTCATAGCCAACAATATACTCCAACTTCTTTCACTCTTAGAACATCACTCACAAACCGGCATGTCTTCTTCTCAATGGCGATCACATTTCCCATACCTAGCATATACGAAATGTTAATGTCATAAAGGGCTAGGAATTCCAAAATCGATACTAGCGAAGGTTGAGATCCTTTTGGAAGAAAAGGTACTTCTAGGTTTTGTGGTCCGTAAATAGCTTGAATGCAAACACTATCGTCACCAACTCCAAATCATGAGTTCGGTACCTCCTCTCATGCGGCTTCAGCTATCGACTAGCGTAGGCAACAAATTTCTTCTTCCACATCAATACCGCACGTAATCCAGTACCACAGGCATATGTGTATATCATCAGCTCCTCATTCCTACTGAGAATGGTCAATTCTGTTCCACTCGTCAACCTCTCCTTCAAACTCACAAACGCATGTTGATACTTAGCATCCCAAAAAAAGTTTGGTTCTTCTTCGTTAAGTTGGTCAACGGTGCGGGTATCTTCGAGAAGCCTTCAATAAAGCGCTATAATAATTCACTAATCACAAGAAACTCCTCACATCTGTAGCATTCTTCGGTTGGCACCAATCCTGGAATGCCACCACCTTGGGAAAATATGTTGCGATGCCCTACTCATAGATGACATGATCCAAGAATCTCACTTCCCTTATCCAGAAGTGACATTTCGAAAACTTTGCTTTCAATTGTTCTTCCTCGATAACTCAAGCATAATCCTCAGGTGCGCCTTGTATTCCTCTTCAGTCTTAGAGTAGACCAGAATATCATCCACAAACACAAGCAGGAACTTATTTAGTTGATCCCTGAAGATGCAGTTCATGAGATTAATAGAGTAACTAGAGTATTGGTCAACCCAAATGGCATAACCAACCACCCATAGAAAGAAAATGACATACGTACGAAACATAGTGATCGGCACACTCTCCTTCGCTACTCTCAACTAGTGAAATCTTGTCGCCAAATCCAATTTGGAGAACACCTTCGCACCATGGAGCTAATCGAATAGGACATCAATACGTGGGAGTGGATACTTTCTCTTCTTTGTCACCTTATTCAGCTCACAGTAATCTATACATGACTAAGAGAGACATCCGCCTTAGTGGCGAATACTGTAGGTGCACCCTACTTAGATACACTCCTACAAATGAACCCTCTCTTCATAAGGTTATTTATTGGCACATCCAACTCCTTTTTCTTTCTAACTACCATACGCCTCAAAGGCATAACTACCGGTCTGGCATCCTTCGCTAAGTCTATACGAAACTCAATCTATCGATGCGGCTGTAATTCGATCAACTCCTCAAACACATCTGGATACTCTATAACTATAGGCATAGATGACAACCCAACATATGGAACCTCGAGGAAATATAGAAAGCTAACTATAACTTCATCCTTCAATAGGTAGCCTATCACTACAGTTTGCCCCTCCATAGTACCGATTGTTGCCAACAGCTTCTCGCAATCCACTACCACCGTATACTTCTTAGCCAGTCCAGCCTCAATATAATCCCAAACCCAACGAAACTCAAAAAAATCACAAAAAAGTGCATTTATGACTTAATAAGACCAAACCAGGATGAACTATACACAAGCCAGTGGAGCCCCCAGCTGGGTTCGTCATAACCAAGGGTCAGTCAACTATTTCAAGTTTCAATACTAGTCTATTTACTAAGTCACTAAATATAAAGGAACGTGAAGCCCCGATATCAAATAAAAAATATGTTGGAAAATCATAAGTGGAAAGCATACCTTGAATAACAATGCTCTTTCCCTTCTCATTTGCTGATGGAGCACTCAACGAAGTCGGGTGTAACAATCCAACCGCGACAAGTCAAAATTTCAACCCAGAAAAGGCTCATCGAAAATTAGATCCATTCTAAGGTTGGGTTGGAAAAAGAAGCAACAGTACAGAGAAATAACTATTCTTTCAGAACTCATAGTGGATGGAACAATATATAATATCGAACTGTACCCATTTATTTCAAAACCATTTGAAATGTGATAATACTAAACACCATAAAGCTATCACGTAATATTTGTTACATTGTTTGTTCGAATACATGGGTACCACATAAAAATATCATAAAAGATAATAACAACTGCCATAATCTTAAGTCATTCCACCTTAGAACATCGTCACCATCATTATTACATCATTAACCTATGTTGTAATAAGGAGGGAGTCAGAACAATAAATGTCTGGTGAATAAAAACCTTGTGTCTTACAATTGTAGTACTTGGCCTATATAATTCAAAATAAGAATATGTCTACGTACATAAAACCATTTAATACTTCTTATTAGACAAGGAGGCAGGTCCATAATCAACCACTTAATACCTTTTATTCCCAAAGCAGGTTTCTAAATCCCATAACCAAAATCCCACATCCTAAATCTCTAGCAATGCGAGAGATAGTACCCAAGCCACCTAACACCCTTTATTGGAAAATAGGTAGACTTTGGCCATTTAAGACCTCAATTGAGGCAGACCCATCATTTAATACCTATTCCTAAGGCGAACCTCTAATGGTAACTATTAGATGACATCATATGGAATCTCGAAGTCACTTAATACTTCCAAATGGAAAGGCAGAGCCTCAATCAGTCACTTAATAAATTATCCCAAAGTGGACCCCTATCGAGATACCACCTAACGTGCCTAATAACTAGCCACATGGTCGTTTTATACTTCATTTGAGGAAAAGAGGTGGGCCCTCAAATAACCACTTAATACTCAAGACCCCAAAGCAAACCCTAGGTATTATGATCCATACTCATAATGACGTCTCACATTAGTCCGAATATTCCTAGGAACTGGTAGCCCAATTAGCAGGGAAGATTTTCCTTGTAGATTTTGGGAATAACCTCGCGTCATTATAATTAATTATCATAGGAGATGTCTCACATCAATAGGAAGTATACACAACTGCGGGTAGCCTTAAAGTGAAGGGCAGACTTCTGTTGTGCAACTCTACCGACATCGCATCCTTATGACTTAGGCATAATTTAAATGCTCTCCATGTATATAATACTCATATAACCTTTCATAAATAAGGCCTTATAAGAAATCTTCCTTATTGCATATCAAAATATAAATTACCTTCTTAAAGGGGGAAATTAATCACAATTATTACCTAATAACTACTCAACTATACGCTCTAAATATACGTTTATTATGCTATATTTATATATGTATTTGTGCCTAATTTATTACATCAATCCAATGGAATATCTATAACAAGGGTTTAAATATTCATATCTAGAATTGCAACATATAGACTTGTAGAAATAGAAACATGATTTATTACATCAATCCAATGGAATATCCTAAACAATGGGAAATGCAATCCTAACCTCATATTCTATTCAACTTCTCTTTTACATTGAAATAAACGAAGGAAATTAATATAGAACAAGTGGTGTAAACTACTAATAGAATTCATACTTTAAACCCTTATTTTAGTATTGAAAACTCACAATTTGAATCGAAGAAGGAGGAGAAGTGGAATAGACTATAAGATTATCAAAAATTGTAGAAAAATATAAATCCCATCAAATTAACATAAATAATTGAGAATATCCATCTAGAATTGACATTTTGAAATAGAAAGGAATTTGAGGTGTATTTTCGCAATCCCAAAATCCTTAAGGCATATTCAAATCTATAGAGTTACACTAAATGATTACTGAAAAAGAAATACTTAGTTTTCCTCTCACAAAATAGCCTTAGTTTTGCTTTTCTTGGATTTGCATGCCTCATAGTCTCTTTCAAAATCTCTCTCTTTTGATACACACACACACACAAAGGGGAGAGGCTTCTATATTTATTAGACTCAGAATTGTTGGAGAAGAATAGAACAATAATAAGTTGGAGGGAGAAGAAATCAATAGAAAATAGAGTTCTTACTTGAATTATCTAAGAAGTTTTTGAATTTAGTTTGGAGAGATAATAATGATAGAGTTTTGCTGAATATCCTAAATAATATCAATAAAGTGGAGAGGACAGGGTTCTACATATAGGAGTTGAAACGCACTCGAGCCGTAGGATCGAATTGGGAGAAAATGGATAAAATCAAAAGCGTACAACTCATCATCACACGCTCAAAACCCCAACCGCCATAGCTATGAGCGGTCGACCACTCCTATAGCACTTTCGAACACTAGGGGTCAACCAGTAGAGGTCAAGGGCCGACCTCTCCAGTTAATCCGGGGAATGTTTTATTTTTCCTTTGCACGATTTATTTTATTCCTTAATTAGCTTTTTAACACTAACCATTAATTAAACGTTTACTTAATCCCCAAGTAAACCTACAGTTAATTTTTGAAATTCAAACCCTAAATTTAAATACTCATTTGAATTTAAATTCAAGCTAAATTAATTTAAATCTAAAAACATCAAATGCTCATAACTTCTTCGCTTGAGCTTCTTTTTTAGCATATTATATATGAAAATAGATTAGAAGTTTGTCAGAACGCATGGTCTAATTCTAACTTTTATAAAGTTTCCATTTTCTATCATATCGCATATAATTTAATTTACTCCATTTATTTGTGGTTAATTTTACGGGGTGCTACATTCTTCCCCCTAAAAAGGATTTCGTCCCGAAATCATCTAAAGGGCAAACAACGTAACGCGTAATAACATTCATGTTATACCACTGAGTTATCTATGCAACCACCTACTCAACCAAATGCATTGTGATTATGTACTGCAGACATACTAAAATGAGCTCAATCCTAGCATTAATATGTAGTCATGTGACGCAATTATGCATGCAAATACCCTAAACATGCACAAAATTTCCATATGAGTGTAAAGTGCATGTCAAAAAAGTGGAAACCATCTCATCCAATCTAGCAACCATGATGTAACCACAATCCTAATTTTAGGGAGGAAATTTTACCGATTAAAAGCTCTAGATGAGCGATCTTCATCTTCTCCCTAGTTTCCCATGCGCTTTTCGCCAGAATATCTCCTCGTTATAGTCGAACCAGTGTAATTATGTTGTTACAAAGTCTCCTAGTTTCGTGCTCCACAATGCGTGTTGTGGCAGGGGCACTATCAGTTCTGTCTCTAAATCCCCCGACTGATCAGATTCAACTCTAAAAGCAGTGTCATGAAGGCATTTTCTAAGGTGTGAAATGTGGAAAACATTGTGGACTGTAGCCAATTTGTCAGGAAGCTTTATGCAGTAAGCATGTCTTCCTATCTTTTTCAAAACTTTGAATGGCCCAACAAACCTAGGTGCCAATTTTCTAGACTTGCCAAATCTAACCACTTGTCTAAGATGGGAGATTTGACTAACATCTTCAACCTCAAACACAAGCTCTTTCATTCTCATATACGCATAAAAATTTTGACGGTCGTGCATTGCCCTCTTCGTTGTTTAATCAACTCTGCTTTTTTCCGGTATCCCATATCAAATTGGGTCCGAATAATACTTTGTCGATGGTTTCCCACCAACAGTGTAACAATCCAAAATTCAAGCTATAATAATTAATTAATTAATTAGCCAATAAAACAAGTTTGTGAAATTGTCAGAATTGAGTTATGGGAGTTTGCACCATTGGGTCCATGGCGATTTTCTGATCAATTTTCATATATGACTGTCGAAATCCGAGTTAGTATGGAGAAGTTACGAGAGAAATACGAAATCAGAATAAAACGAAAAAAAATATACAAGACCCCATAGGGGTCGACCTATAGGTCGACCCCAATGAAGCTAGGTCAACCAGCTGAAACACCTGGACGTTATTTCATCCAGGTACGACCTAAACAACCTATTTTGCAGTTTTTGTCAAATCTCGTGCGTTCTTAGCTACATCTGACGGTTCCTAGTGAGCTTATGAGTGGTTGTACCAGATTTAATCTTCAAATCTGACGACTTGAGATCTCTAAGTCGCACTATATATAAGACTCTAGGCCTAGCTATTTTTCTCATTCAGATTTTCTCCCAACCGAGATCGTTGTCTGAGGCTGAACCCTCAATAGAAAAAATTTCTGGGGAGAAGATCTTTTTAATAAAAATATTCTACAACCTTGTAGCGGATCCAGGAAGGCCTAGTATTAGAGCTAAGGACCACAGGTGAGTGTTTTGTAATTATTTTAGATTTTTAAATTTAAAATAATAGGGTTCTCAATAGTTGTAGTTTTTCTACAATTTTAAGATAGTTTTATGTAAGTTTATTTACAGTCTATTTTTAAGTATATTTCAGAAGTTCTTTTCCATCTATTTTATTCAGCTATTTTATTCAGTTATTTATAGTTATTTACAGTAATTTACAGTTATTTGCAGTTATTTACATCTATTTCAAGTTAGAATTTAGCCTGTAAATGTTAGTTTCTTTTTATAGAGATTTAATCCCTTTTTACGTGAATAGAATATTAAAAAGGAAAGAATTCGCTAATATGGATTAAAATAGAAAAACACTAAATTTACAGAAATCAAATGTAAAAATTAGAAAAACTGTAATAAAATAGAGATAGAATGAAATAGGAAAATTTAAGATATTTGCGAGCATGATTATAACAAGTGGTTAAAACTAAAAAGAAATAATAAAAGTGACTTATTTTAAAACTTAGATCATGGATTAAGTTAATAAGAAAATATAGCAGAAATAACATAAGAGGCTTATTTTAAAACATAGATTAAGTTAAAAAGAAAATATAGAAGTAGGTCCCGTACCGGCAGCATTCCCTTTCAGATCAAGGACTGGTGGTCTCAAAATAGTAGGTGAGGCCGGGGCATGCTTATGCTAATTAGGGTAAATAAGTGGTCGATAGATAGAGGAGATTTGGGTAAGGGGCGCAAAACTAGAAGATTGTTTATTAGGACTAGTACCGGAGCATTCCCTTTCAGGTCTAGGACTGATGATCTCACAACAGTTAGGTGAGGCTGTGCAGCATTCCCTTTTAGGTCTAGGACTGATGGTCTCATAACAGTTAGGTGAGGCTGGGAACGCTTATGCTGATTAGGGTAAATAAAGGGTCAAATAGGGGGCAACAGTTATTGTGTACCGACGATGACCCAGCTTGTGACATCAATTAGAGTAAATAATTCACTATTGTCACCTACGCACTAAAGAGGTGTCTTTTACGTGACCAACAGGATTGGTTAACAGTGGTACAATAGAGATAGAAAAGGCCAATCAAATGGTAGAATTAGGATTTCAGCCTAATCAAGTTAGCAGTTGAGATAGGATTAGGGTTTCAACCTAATCACGGCAATTTAAGACAACTACAAACAATCACATTCAAACAATCAAAACAATCAATCAAATAGAATCAGAAACAATATTCTATGCAAGTTTATGTTTTCTGTATTTTCTTTCAAGCTAGAACTATTGCTTAGTATATTATCTTTATCTTGCTTATAAATTCTATTAATTACTTTCACTCACCAGACTTATTATCTGACCCACTCCTCTATTCCCCCCTTCCGCCACCCCCAATAGGCCAACAGAGTTGAGTTGATCCAGGTTGCTTGGAGATCCATTCCCGGAGTTCTCTCATTTCAGATGTATTCTTCTATTTTTCATCTTTTTCATCCATGAACTGGCACTTGTGAGGTGGATCGTTATTATTGTTACTTTTGCACTCTGATTATGTGAGACTAAGGTATATTTTTCATAAGACATCAATTTGAGATATTTTGAGTTTTTGAGGCATGTCATGTTTTTATGACTTATTTTGAAATGAAGTTTGATTTTGAATGATAATTTATTATTTAAATATTTCCACTACTTTTACTTATTTGTCCTGTGAATCTTAGTCTTGGTGATGCTTTATCTATACCTATAACGCACCACATCCTTTGGTGGGCCCTCTTTGGGTACACTAAGCGGTTGGAGTGTTTCATTTGGTATCGAAGCCTAAGGTTACAGAATTCCTAAAAACTTGTTTAAAAGTAAAGTATTTTTCAAAGATAACATATCTTCAAACTAAAAGTATTTTCAGAAAGAAACTCTTATTATAGAAATAGTTTTCAAGTAAAAAAGAGTTTTTATAAAAATCACCTCAAAGTCCAGTTCACTTCCTTTCAATTCTTTTAAACCTAAATTTTCTTTTCTTTGCATAGAATGGAGGATGGCCCAAATCTTCTAGAAGATGTCCCAGTCCCCGGCTAGTTCCATAGATACCTCCAAGCTATGACAACAGAGGTCCCAATGTAGCATCGGCGGGTGGAGATCCCGTTAATCCACCTGCGGCAGCCAATTTTTCTAAGCTATGAAAGGACTTCACTAATCTAGGAGGTGAGATGTTTTCTAGCACGGGGGATTTCATAGAGGCACGAATTTGGTTGAGGAATACAGAGCAGATATTTGGGCTGTTAGGATTGGAAGACCGGAAGAGAGTTCAGCTTGCATCTTGGTAGCTGAAGGGAGAGGCTTCTTACTGGTGGGAGATTTTAGAGATGGAGGGTAGAGACATTGGTTGGTTTGGATTTTAGGAAAGGTTTGAGAGAAATTTCTTGTCGCAAGCCAAGGAAAGCATGCAGCTGGAGAAGTTCATTAGTCTAAAGTAAGGGAGTCTTTCGAGGAAAGAGTATATAAATCAGTTTAATGTGTTATCGCGGTTCAAAATGGAGCTTGTTAATACACTGCATAAGAAGGCCACCAAGTTTGCAAAGGGTTTGAACCAGCCCTTCCAAGGGTTGGCATTGACACATGTACCTATGAGAGCGATGCGTGAATCACTTATGGAGATGGCTCTTATGTCAGATGTAGATAAGAAAAAAGAGGTAAAGGAGGTTCTTAAATCGAAAAACTCTAAGGAGCAATGGTGGAAGAATAAGAAGGATAAGGACAAGAAGAAAGGAGGAGGACCTCAAAAGGGACTGATCAAGAAAGGCAAGAAATGTCATAGTTGTGGATAGGTTGGGCATTTCACAAAGGACTGTAAGAAGGACACAATGAAGGGGAGGTGTTACAACTATGGGAAGCCTGGACACCTTAGTAGAGCTTGTCCTTAGAGGATGGGGAAGAAAGCAAGCACACCTATGATGTGAGTACATGCTTTGGTTGCAGCACCTTCTAGTAGTGGACCAAATCGAGGAAGGAAAGTCTCTGTAGAAGGTTTTATCTCTATTTCAGATTTTCCAATATGGACTCTTTTTGACTCTGGAGCATCTCATTCTTTCATTTCTAGTTCCTTGGTTGATTGTTTGCACTTAGATATTTCTCTATTCATGGAGCCTATGGTTGTTTCAACCCCATTGGAGGATCAGCACATTTACCCATGATTTTTAGGGGTTTGAAAATTTTTATACTAGGCGTAGAGTTTGATTATGACGCCTATGTGTTGGGATTTTTGATGGAATAGTTATCCACTTATGGTGCGATATTGGACTGCAAGAGGAGAGTCATTAGACTAGAGACATGTAGCGAACGGGCTCTCGAGGTTTCTTACGACCCACTGGGGTCAGTCATTTTGAGCTTCCTTTGTTCCTTCAATTCATCACTCGAAGAGATAGATTTAGTTCCAGTTGTTAGAGATTTCCCAGATGTTTTGAGGAGGTTAGGGGACCACCCCTTAATAGAGAGATCGACTTTAGAATCTATCTGAATGACAATGCTAAGCTAGTGGCATTGCACGTGAGATATATGGCTCCTAGGTAAAGGAAGGAGTTAAGTAAGAAGATCGGTGAGCAATTAGCAAAAGGCTTTGTTAAATGGAGCATACATGAGTAGGGAGCGCCAGTTGTCTTTGCTACAAAGGCGGATGGTTCCCTTCGACTTTTCATAGGCTATAGAGAGTTGAATAAGCTCACGAAGAAGAACCGTTACCCACTTCTTAGGATAGACAATCTTTTCGATCAGTTAGTTGGCTCTTCAATGTTTCCTCAGCTTGACTTAGCCACTGGATTTCATCAGCTTAGGGTTGTTGATGATAGCATCGATAAGACAACATTTAGGACACTCGATGGACTCTTTGAGTGGTTGGTTATGCCATTTGGGCTGATCAATGCCCCCGCCTATTTTGTAGATTTAATGAGCCGTCTTTTTCGAGATGACCTAAATAAGTTCGTTGTAGTATTTATGGACGACATTCTGGTGTTTTCCAGGAGTATGAAAGAGCATGCTATTTATCTTGAGAAAGTTCTTCATACACTTCATGTTCATCAATTGAAAGCAAAGTTCTCGAAGTGTCACTTTTGGCGTAAAGAGGTGCATTTCTTGGGGCATGTAGTCTCAAGAGAGGGTTTAGCTGTGGATCCCGCTAAGATAGTAGTAGTGCAAGATTGGAAGGCCCTCAAAAACACTACCAAAGTTAGAAGCTTCCTAGGTTTGGCTGGTTATTATAGGAAATTTATTAGAGATTATGCTAAGATTTCAGCACCACTTACTCGCCTTACTAAATAGAGTACGGCATTCATGTGGGACGTAGATTGTGAGGATTCCTTCACAATGCTAAAGATGGCCCTTACTAGTGCACCAGCTTTAGTTTTAACCGACAGAGCTAAGCCTTTACAGTATACACTATTGCATGTGGGACTGGCCTTAGGGCAGTATTGATGCAGAACGAGAGGGTAGTATGCCAAGGGAGTAGACAGTTAAGAATGCACGAGAAGAACTACCCCAACCATGATTTGGACCAGGCTACTATTATTTTCGCGCTCAAGTCTTGGAGACATTACTTGCTAGGACAGAGGTTCAAACTTTTCACTGACCATAAATCATTGAAGTACATGTTCTCGCAAAAGGATTCAAACTTGAGCCAGCAGCATTTGATGGAGTTTCTAGCATCATATGACTTTGAGATAGCTTACAGCCCCGGTCAAGGAAACATCTTCGTGGATGTGTTAAGTAGGAAGAGAGCAACCCATAGTCCAATATTCATGGAGTGGAAGAGCCTAGAGTTTATTTCCACCGTTAAGCCCTCTACGGACATTACTCCTAAATTATCGGTAGCACTTGAGGTTAAGCCTACCCTTATAGATCAGATTGGCTCAAGGCAACGAGGGGATTCAGAGCTTGTTGATATTCTGGATAGGATTAGTAGAGGATAGGTCTCTAGACATCTCCAACGTTATTCCATAGATAGCAAAGGATGGCTAAGGAGAGATGGAAGACTTTATGTCCCCTGCACTGGTGATTTGAGGAGAGCAGTTCTAGCAGAGGCAAACCATTCTTCGATGATTATTCTGATAAGATGTATTGGGACATGAAGAGAGTGTTTTATTAGAGTGGCGTGAAGAAGGATGTAGCAGAGTTTGTGGCTAAGTGTCTTGTGTGCCAATGAGTCAAGGCGAAGCAATAGAGGCCTGGCAGATTGCAACCATTAGATGCACTTGAATGGAAGTGGGATAGTGTTCGGTGGACTTCATAGAAGGTTTACCACGATCTAGGAAGGGGAACACCAGTATTTGGGTGATTGTAGATCGTTTGACAAAGAGCGCCCACTTTATTCCGGTCAAGAGTAAGAGGATAGCACCTTATTTAGCATCCTTATATGTTCGTGAGATAGTCTGACTTCATGGAGTTCCTCTAGCATAGTGAGCGACAGAGACCCTATATTTACCAGCGATTTTTGGAGGATCTTGCAAGAGGCTTTAGGGACACAACTTAGATTGAGTATGGCCAATCACCCTCAAACGGATGGCCAAACAGAGAAAGTTAATAGAGTTCTTGAGGATTTGTTGAGGATATGCATTCTCGATTTTGGAGGAACTTGAGCGGAGCACCTTCCTTTAGTGGAATTCGCACATAATAATAGTTTTTAGGCTAGCATTGGAATGGCACCTTTTGAAGCTTTTTATGGAAGACCTTGCAAGTTTCCTTCTTGTTGGTTGGAGTCTACAAAAAAGTTGCTACTTGGTCCCGACATGGTCATAGAGACTTCGAAAAAGTTTGATTTGATTAGAAGAAGAATGGAGATGTCCCAAGATAGACAAATCTATGCAGATAAGTGGAGAAAGGATATTGAGTTTGAGGTAGGAGATTTGGTTTTCGTTAAGGTGTCTTCATTGTAACAACCTGAAATTAACCCATAGTAATTAATTCGTTAATTAATGAAATGATAAAATAACTTTGTGAAATTATTAGAATTGGGCCATGGGAGTTGCACCATTGTGTCCGCGGTAATTTTCTGATCAATTTCCATATATAGAACGTCAGAATCCGAGCTAATATGAGCAAGATACAAGACGAACAAGAAATCGAAAAAACAAATATTGGGCTAGGTCGACCTAACCATGCCCTAGGTCAACCGGTCGGTCAATCGCCCGATTGACCGGCCTTGGGTAATGAATGAAGGAATTTTTCCTTCGTTCCTGTAATGCTCATGGCCAAGTTTATACGTCGTTTTCATTCTTTTAGCTCATTCGGTCCCTTCGTGCTTCCATCTGATGGCTCCTATTCAGCATATGACGTGGTTGCATCCTATTCAATCCCCAAATCTAATGATCTTAAATCCACTTCTACACCTACAAATAAGACCCTAAGCCTAACACTTTTTCACATTCCAGGTTTTCTCCAATTAGATTCACCTTTTCAGGAAAGACCCTAAATGGAATAATTTTCAAGGAGAAAATCATTTTGAATTAAAATATTTAACCCCAAGTGGATCCTTGAAGACCTAAAGGGAAGTGCTTAGGACCATAGGTGAGTGACTGTAATTATTTTAGATTTTTAAGCAATTTAAAATAATAGGTTTCCAATAGTTATAGTTTTCTACGAATTTGAAAATACCCTTTTTATCAGTTATTTTCAGTTTTAAATTTATTTTCACTCTATTTCTTTTTAGCTATTCTTTTCAATTAATTGTAGTTAGTTTATGTTAGTTAGAGCTTTTTCGTTTAATTATAGTTATTTACTGTATTATTATCTATTTACTGTTAATTGCTATTTATTTGCTTCTTTTTCCGTATTTGGGATTTTCTTTTATAACTGTCAGTTTTCTTCTATTTCTCTTTTTTCTTCATGAATGGATTAGAATAGATTTAACGCAAATATGGATTACACAACAAGAAAACTGAAATTACGTACATTAAGATGTAAATTAAAACGACTGTAATGAAATGAAATTGGACTGAAATTGACCTATTTGCATGCCTAGTTATGAAGTAAAATTAGGATTAAAATGAGCAAATAAAGATGTAGCTTATTTTCACACTTAGAATTTTGGGTTAAGTAAATAAGCTAAATTATAACATATTTTATAATTAGAAAACAAATAGAATGAGGCCTATTTTAAGACTTAGGATAAATTAAAAGGCATATATAGTAAGAATAGAAGTAAAGGCTTATTTAAATAATTTATCTAAGTTAATAAGCAAAGATGAAAGTCGGACCTGTACTAGAAAGCATTCCCTATTAGACAAAATAGGGGTCTCACATTAGCCTGAAGTGAGATGAGGGCATGCTTATACTAATAATTGTATAATTGTTCAAATAGAAGTCCAAATCACGGGGGATTTGGACAAGGGGCGCAACTAGATATTGTTTGGATGATGGGCCAGCACCAACAACATTTCCCCTATTTTTCTATGGACATGGTGTTTCACATAATCTTGAAGTGATATGAGGGACATGCTTATGCTGGAGCACAGGTGATAAGAAGACCCAATAGGTGGAGCAACAGATAGCATAAGCATGGTGGAAGTTACACGTGCGACTTCCATTTTGGTTCTTAGTAATCGCTAAGAGTTCAAAGCGCTTAAGTATGTGTGTCTTTCATAGCCACCATTGCCTTTTGTGTGGGGAGCTATATAACGTCTAGTCCATAGTATATACTTTGTCTGTATTTCGTAGACACCATTGTACTTTATGCGTCTTTCGTAGATGCCATTACCTTATGTGTAGGGAGTTATATGGCGTCTAGTCCGCAGTAGGTATTATGGAGTAGCAGACCGATCAAAAGGATAGAACTAGGATTTCATTCTAATTATAGGATTAGGGATTTAGCCTAATCAAAACAGCAATCAAGGAAAAGTGCAAACAATCAAACTTAACCAATCATATTTAATAGTTAGTTCGTATTTATTTCCAGCTTATTCCTTCTTTTATTTCCTTTGTTTCTTTTTATATACTAGAACTATTGTAAAGCCTATTACCTTTACTTTACTTGAAGATTCTAGTAATTGCTATCATTCACT
Organism: Allium cepa; assembly: GCA_030765085.1. NCBI lineage: Eukaryota > Viridiplantae > Streptophyta > Magnoliopsida > Asparagales > Amaryllidaceae > Allium > Allium cepa. The sequence goes on from CM060932.1 coordinate 383,197,957, forward strand.
ATACTTTTAGTTTGACCCACTCCTTTATTTCCCCATTTTCCCCCATAGGCAATCAAGGATGAGGACTGTAGGTTGCGCTTGCTTGGATACTTCTTTAGTAGAGATTTCTTATGTATTTCTCATTTTTTTCTTCAGTTTTTAGCTTATTCCATGTACTGGAACTTTGTTTGGGATAGTTTGTACTCTGATATTTATGAGACTGAGGTTTTGATTTCATGAGACATATATTGGTATTTTGAGACATATGATGTATTTGGTTTTATAATTCTGTATTATGAAGTTTGACTTTTAGAAAATTATTATTTTAATTGTTTCCCATGTTTTTATCTATTCTATCTTGTGAATCTTAGTCTCTGCTAGTTTTAGTTATACCGATAACGCTCCATGCCTTTTAGTGTGTCCTTTTGGTATACTAAGGGGATGTGGGGTGTTTCATTTGGTATCAAAACCTATGGTTATAGGATTCCTAAAAATTAGTTTTAAAAGTAAAGTATTTTCCAAAATAATTTATTTTAAAAGTACTTTCCAGAAAAGAACTCTTTAAAGTGATTTTTAAGTATAAAAGAGTTTTCATAAAAATCCCCTCAAAAGTCCAGTTCAATATTCCTTCGACTCTTTCCTTAACTCTCCCTTTCTTTGCATAGAATGGCGGATGCCCCTAATCTTCCTGAGGGCATTTCAGTCACAGGCTAGTTACATTGGTATCTACGAGCCATGACTCCACAGGTGTAATGGCAAGTGCCCAATCTAGCACCAACAGGTGTGAATCCCATCAACCCACCTATGGTAGTTAATTTCTCTAAGCTTTGTAAGGACTTTGCGAATTTGAGTGGAAAGACTTATTCTGGTATGGAGACTTCTATGGAGGCTTGGGCTTGGCTACATAACACGGAGACGATATTCAGACTATTGGGATTGGATGATCAACAGTGAGTTCAACTAGCATCTTCGCAGATGAAAGAGGATAATTTGTATTAGTGGTAAGTTATAGAGTTGGAAGGAAGGGAAGTCACTTGGAATGGATTTCAAAAGCGATTTAATAGGAAGTTTTTATCTCAAGCAGAAGAGAGTGCTTAACTGGAATGGTTTATTGGCTTGAAGCAAAGGAGCTTGTCTGTAAAGGAGTACATTAATCAATTTAACGAATTGTCACGGTTTGGAATGGAGTTGGTAAATACACCGCACAAGAAGGCTATGAAGTTTGCGAAGGAATTAAATTAACCCCTTCAATGGTTATTGCTGACTCATGGGCCGATATGAGCTTCTTATGAGTTCTTGGTAGAGATGGTGTACATGTCTTATACAGTCAGGGAAGGAGAGTCCAAAGTGGTTGTTGTTAAGACGGAAGGTCCAAAGAAGAAATGGTGGAATAACAATAAAGAGAAGAAGAAAGGTGGAGGCCCTCAGAAGCAAATCAAGAAGGTTATAAAGTGCAATAGACGTGAAATTGTAGGACATATCGCCAATGATTGTAGGAAAGATAAGATGAAGGGAAAGTGCTATGCTTGCACACAGCCCGGTCATATGAGTAGGTATTGTCCTCAGAGAGCAGGGGAAGGGACGAGTGCACCAGCAGCACAGATTCAAGCATTAGACACAACACCTTCGAGCAGCATTCCAGATAGAGGTAGGAAAGTCACCGTTGAAGGTTTGATTTCAATTTCTGATTTTTCCTTTCGAACTCTATTCAATTTAGATGATCACACTCATCCATCTCTAGTTCTCTAGTAGATTGTTTGCACTTAGACATCTCCTTAGTAGTAGACCTCATCATTGTTTCAAACCCTATAGGAGGATCAACACACTTGTCTATGGTTTGTAGAGGTTTGAAAAAAATTTCCTAGGTGCATAATTTGACTGTGAGGCCTATGTTTTGGGATTTTCGGGGTATGGGATGATTTTGGAATGGCTATCCACATATGGAGTGATATTAGATTGCAAGAGGGGATTCGTTAGACTAAAGACATGTAGTGTAGGACTCTCGAGGTTTCTTACGACCCGCAAGGGTCAGTTATGTTGAGCTTCCTTTATTCCATTGATTCATCATTGTCAGAGTTAGACTCGGTTCCTGTCGTCAAAGATTTTACAGATGTCTTTGAGGAGGTTCGAGGACTACCCCTTAAGATAGAGATTGACTTCAAGATTTACTTGATGGATAATGTAAAGCCAGTGGAATTATTCTTTTAGCACCTGGCACCTAGGGAGAGGAAGGAATTGAGCAAGCAAATCCATGAGCTTTTGGAGAAGGGTTTCATAAGAATAAAGCATCCGTGTGGGACGTGGATTTTGAGGATTCGTTCATGAAACTTAACAGAGTCCTTACTAGTGCATTAGTGTTAGTTCTACCCAATGGAGCTAAACCTTTTATAGTATATATTGATGCTTGTGGGAGGGGTTTAGGAGTGGTGTTGATGCAAGAAGGGATGGTGGTATGTTATGGAAGCAAGCAGTTGAGGACGCATGAAAAGAACTACCCTAACCATGATTTAGAGTTGGCTGCTATAATTTTTGCACTCATGTCTTGGAGACATTATTTGCTTGGAGAGAGTTTCAAGCTTTTCACCGACCATAACTCGTTAAAGTACCTATTATCACAGAGGATTTGAACTTGAAATAGCAGCGATGGATGGAGGTTTTAGCATTGTATGACTTTGAGATAGCTTATACCCTTGGCATGGGTAATGTGGCTGTGGATGCATTGAGTAGGAGGAAAGGAACCCTTAGTCCTTTGTTCGTAGAGTGGAAGATCCTAGAGTTTATTTCTACATTTGATTTTAAGCCCTATATGGACATTAACCCTAGATTGCTAGCTACACTTGAGGTGAGGCCTGCCCTTGTAGATCAGATTGGCTCGAGGCAGCGAGAGGATTTGGAACTTATGGATGTGATGGATAGGATTAGCAGAGGAGAGGTCTCTAGACATCTCCAACATTGTTCCATGGATATTAAAGGGTGGCTTAGGAGAGATGGAAGGCTTTATGCTCCCTACGCCGGTCACTTGTTGAAAGCGGTTTTAGAGGAAGCACACCATTCTCGTATGACTATTCATCTGGGTGGTGACAAGATGTATGGGGCGTAGAGAGGATGTTTTATTGCAATGACGTGAAGAAGGATGTGGCAGAGTTTATAGCTAGGTGTCTTATATGCCAAAGAGTTAAGGCAGAGCAGAAGAAGCCCAGAGGATTACTTCAGCCCTTAGAGGTACCTGAATGGAAGTAGTATAGCATTTTGATGGACTTCATAGATGGTTTACCCCATTCTAGGAAGTGGAATACTAGCATTTGGATGATTGTAGATCGCTTGACTAAAAGTGCCCATTTCATTTTGGTTAATAGTAAGTGTACAGCATATTTTTTGACAACTTTATATGTTCGTGAAATTGTCCGACTTCATTGAGTTCCCTCTAGCATATGAGCGATAGAGACCCTATTTTACTAGCGAGTTCTGGAGAAGCTTGCAAGAGGCTTTAGGGACGCAGCTTAGATTGAGTACAACCTATCACCCTCAAACTAATGGCCAAATGGAGAGAGTTAATAGAGCGCTTGAGGATTTGCAATGAATGTGCACTTTGGACTTTGGAGGAACTTTGGAGGAGCATCTTCCGTTTGGTTGAGCTTGCGTATAATAATAGTTACCAAACAAGCGTAGGAATGGCACCATTCGAGGATTTATATGGGAGACATTTTAAGTCACCTTCATGTTGAGTGGAGTCTATGGAGAAGTTACTACTTGGGCCTGACATGGTTATGGGACATCAGAGAAGGTGGATTTAATTCGACGGAGGATGAAGACAGCGCAAGACAGACAGAAATCTTATGCGGACAAGCGAAGAAGAGACATCGGTTTGAGGTGGATACTTAGTTTTTTTTAATGTATCCTAGCTTAGGAAGGCGGTAAGGTTTGGGTCGAATGGAAAGTTAAACCCCCAGATTTGTAGGACCATTCCGATCATAGAAAGAATTGGGAAGTTGGTATACCGAGTGAAGCTACCAGAGAGGCTCGTAGGATTGCACTACGTTTTTACAGTTTCGCACTTGCGAAAGTGCTTACAGGACTCAACGGAAGTTGTAGAGCCTAGTCAGTTGGAACAGGTGGAGGGAGAAAGGGAAGCATCTGTTCGTCGTATCCCTAAAATGATTGTTGGAAGAGACACCAAGTGACTTAGTAAAAATGAGGTTCCATTAGTGAAGGTGCAATGGGAAGATGTTACGGACGCTACCTAGGAAGCTGAAGAGAAGATTCATACTTCCTATCCTCATCTTTTCGATAGTAAGTTTTTGGAATTTCCTATTTTCCATCCTTAGTTTTGAATAGGTTATTTCCTTTATTATCCTTTGGGAGGATAGAACTTAGGACTTAACCTATGGATGGTAGGATTTGATGTAAACATGTTAACAGGACAATAGATGAATGGTTGATGATTGGGTAGTTGTTTGTAGAACTTGGATGAAAACATTTAATTTCATTCTTTTATCCTTAGAGATTTCGACGACGAAATCCCTTAAGGAAGGGAGAATGTAACAACCCAAAATTTAACCCATAATAATTAATTCGTTAATTAATGAAATGATAAAATAACTTTATGAAATTATCAGAATTGAGCCACGGGAGTTGCACCATTGTGTCCAGCGTAATTTTCTGGTCAATTTCAATATATAGAACGTCAGAATCCGAGCTAATATGAGCAAGATACGAGACGAACAAGAAATCGAAAATAATACATACATACATACATACATGTATATTGGGCTAGGTCAACCAAGTGGACCTAACCACGCCCTAGGTCGACCGACCGGTTGACCTACGAGGAGGGGCGGTCGACCGATCGGTCGATCCACCTTGTGTAATGAACGAAGGAATTCTTCCTTCATTCCTGTAACGTTCGTAGCCAATTTTATACGTCATTTTCATTCTTTTAGCTCATCTTGACCCTTCGTGCTTCCATCTGATGGCTCCTATTCAGCCTATGATGTGATTGCATCCTATTCAATCCCCAATTTAATGGTCTAAGATCCACTTCTACACCTGTAAATAAGACCTTATGCCTAATACTTTTTCTCATTCTAGGTTTTCTCCATTTTGGTTCACCTTTTCAGGAAGGACCCTAAACAGAATAATTTCCAAGGAGAAAATCATTTTACATTAAAATATTTACAACCCCAAGTGGATCAAGGAAGACTTATAGGGAAGAGATTAGGACCACAAGTGAGAGATTGTAATTATTTTAGATTTTTAAGCAATTTAAAATAATAGCGTTTCCAATAGTTGTTGATTTTCTACGATTTTGGAAATACCTTTTTTATCAGTTATTATTAGTTTTAAATTTATTTTCAGTCTATTTCATTTTAGCTATCTTTTTAGTTAATTGTAGCTAATTTCTATTTAATATAGCTTTTCCGTTTAATTATAGTTACTTACAGTATTTTTAATTATTTACTGTTAATTGCTACCTATTTACTTCTTTTTTCACGTTTGGGATTTTCTTCTACAACTGTCAGGTTTCTTCTATTTCTCGTTTTTCTTCACGAATGGATTAGAATAGATTTAATATGTAACGACTCAGATATTTTAACGATTTTTAATAAAGTATTCAATTGAATTTTTCATGAAATTTAAATAATTAAATTTAGCAATGGAAATTTGATATTTAAGTTCTGTCTATTTAAACGTAGCAAATGTCAAATTTTCATTGATAAATATGAAAGTTAATTCTATTGTGTAATTTTCAATTTAATTCATAATCAACTAAACTGATGAAAATAAAATATTTTCAAAACCTGAATATTTTTATAAAATAGATTTGTAAATCATTTTCTGAGTGAGACATCGTATTTCGTTACGTCAAATTTGGACTTTTTTAACCCCGTTTATCTTATTTTTGGCGAATTTAAGGTAGATGGCAGCGAAATATCGAGTTATAATGGGATGGTCGTATCGCTGATATCTATATGTCATTCTATTCATCCCGTCGTGCTAATCTTCATGATATATTCTTTTGTGTGTTTGGAATCCGATACGCGACGAAAACCGTGAAAAAACGGTCAGCCGTATTGGTACCCGTTCGAGTCTATTTGTTTCCTGTGACCATACAATTATCCACCGTATAAACCTAATAGTCATTTTTTTGAGAAATTCTGGTCCAGCCTTCTGTGATTCCACCTTTTCAGTTTTCTATTTTCTATTTCAATTATTACGGGCTGGTTCGTTTTTGCTTATGGTCTTTTCCTTTTCCGTATATTCATTCTCAAAGAAAGAAAAAATATATTACATAATATAAAACTAAATTATAGCTGCTTATATGAGAATTTTCATTCTTCCTCTCCTTTCTAAAACCCTCTACAGACCCGCTACCCATGCACAAGACCACACAATGCAACCCCACCTCTACTTCGCCTGCTATCATCCCACCAAGCACCCTTCTCTAGCAAGATACCCCACCGCCTACCGCGTTGCTTCCCATCTCCTCCATCAGCCCTTGCCCAAACTTTAAGCAGCCTCACGGTGACTGACCATAAGCATTCACTAACCCCTTCACCGAGCAGCCATGATCCAATGTCCCAAAGCACACAGCACCCATAAGCTTTTACTAGCCATGACAGCCCTTCAGTCAACCACCATGCCACCTGCTTGTTCCTCTAGACCGCGACCACCCTTCCCATTTCTGGTCCCCTGGTAGCCTCGCACCTATGGCCTTCTCGTTCCCCTCCACACCACTTGACACTCGTCCGCGAACCATCACTGCTAACCCATAACTACCTTTCTTCCTCTAATTAAAAAAGAGTAAATGACTGATGAGGATATATGGTTGCTTATATTCCTTAGGAGCTGATCGTACCCACTGACTCACCACAACAACCGCCCATCCTCCTTTTGCTCGTTGCCATCCAACCTTTCAACCTCCGCCTCAACCTTGTTATCTCCCACCACGCCGCCACCTTCCGCCACCTACTCAGCTCTTTCCACCATCATCCCACATGCAGAACTGAGCCTACCCACTGAGAGCCGAGTTCGAGCAACAGTGCACCGCCAGTATCTGTTGTGCCGCCTACATCTCCTACAGCCTCGAGGAAGTATGTTCTGTTATATATATATATATTCGCTTAATTTCTAATATCATATATATTTCATATATTTGCTTTCAAACTTGTAATCAATATTTAATATGTTAAATATATTTGATTACAGTATATATATTGGTTTTGCATAACTTTGTTTATATAACCTAATTTCAAATGATTGTTTCTAAGTATATATAAATATGTTAAAAGGAAATATATTGTAATTAAATATTGATTTTTAAAGTGCATGTATATCTGTTTGTTCATATATAAACTAATATAAGTATATGTTGATCGTGTATGTGTATGTTACATAAATTTCTATATAAGTTGTTGAGTTTATGTATATAATATAAAAAAAATATGTTATATTGAGTTTGTTATAAACTATGATCTTAAAATATAATAGGTACGAAAGTTTATATATTAGTTTATGTACCAGTTTATATATACATGAGTTTAGTTTTCGTATATTTAGAGAGATCTAATTTATAGGTGTTTAAACTAAAATATTGATTTGAAATATAAAGATTTTATTTAAATATATGTTTTAAAAATGGCTTTTTGAATATATATGTATGACATATATCTCTTTGTTTTCCATCGAATCCAGTTCATCATGTTTTGTTTTGTTTCGCCGCTGCCAGAATTGGTCGTAGCAACCTCTAGCTTGTCAGTGCATATCCTTATCCATGCATCTCATTCTTGTATTTCTCTATCCTAGAAAGGTGAGAAATCGCTCATGATTAACATTCCTATATTTAGTGAAATTAATTTCACATCAAATGAAAATTGAAATTTGCTGTTAAATTTGAACTGTTAAGTTATTTAATTTGCTAATATGATACGCCATTATCTGCAATTGTTTTATGACACCATAATGTGTTGTATATATTATATTTAAATTTGTTACTGATGATATATGCCTGTTGTTGATTTGTTATATTATTATCATATTTGTTCTCACTCTGCAAATTCCCTATTAGTTTAGAATTCCCTATGGGTTGAAATGATACATACCCGAGCGATATTATTGATTAGGAGAAATCGTTATGGGTTGAAATGATAAACCCAAGCGATTTTCATTGATTTTGAAATTTTGAGATTTCGGGTTAAAATGATATATTCCGATAAATATTAAACTTATACTGCGGACTGAAATGATAAATATCCGAATCATTGGACCACAGGATAGAAAATTATATACGGACGCCATTGGTCTATTTTTGAAAAGGATTTCTAAAGTTTGAAAGGAAACATATGGGTTTTAAATAAATATTAATTTAAATATAATATAAAGGTTTTAATTTAAATACATGTGGAAAAAAATTAGATTTTTTTAATTTTATATATTTTGGGAATTTTAAAATTATAAGTTATGTTTTAAAATGTAAATTATAAAATTTTACTTATAACTTTATTATTTAAAATATATGAAATAAGTTTAAACAGATTTAATTTAATAATAAGATTTAATTTAATAAAATTTAGTTTAATCAATATATATTATTTTTAAGTATTTATTTAAATTATATTTTAAAAAATAGATTTGGTAATAACTTTAATAAATAAAGGTTGGAAAGATAAGTTAAAGCTAATTTGTAATTCGATTTATTTAAGAGTTGTATTTAAAAAGGAAAAAAATCTTAAGTTGAATCTTGAAATATGAATGAAATTTATCAAATTTAGTTATTGTAAAGTTTTGGATATTTAAACTTTTAAATATATTGAATTTGACGTTGTTTAATTTGGTAGTTCAAATCTGGATTTGAAATCGATATAGATTAAATGGTTTTGATGAGAATTTAAATTGAACCTTAAACTTTTAATCAAAATTGTTGAACTGAGGTTGATTTAAATGGAATTTTGGAACTATAGTTGATTTGATTTTATTTGTGAAATTGGAGGTAGGAATTCTAATTTCAACTATTTTGATATATAAACTCTTTTTAATATATAAACTATCTTAAGTTATAACTATTTTAATATATATATATATATATATATTATTTTCAATATCACTGTTTAAGTTGGAACTGTTATGATTACGGAAGTGTTATGATTTCAAAAGTGTTATGATCTTGAAAGTGTTATGATTTCAAAAGTGTTATAATTTTGAAAGTGATACGATTTTGGAAATGAATATTATTTAAAGTGAATATGATATTGAATTGATATGGTTTTGAAATGAACATGATATTTTGATATGAAGTATAAACTAGTTGAAATGAAATGACCATGGTGTGGAATAAGCATTTGGTTGTTAAAGAGATCGGGATCAGATATTGTCATACTCTCCACCAATACCGAAAACAACTTTAACAAATGAGTACTCGGTGGTGAATCCAGAACAAAGTAAGATGGTTTGACAACGTTGTTGCATTGAGGTATGAAACGAGCCCTAAATAAAATGACTAAACAGGAGCAATTGACGGGCCAAGTGAGGTAGCTCCTCCGATCGGACATACTTCTTCGATACTATTCTATTACTTTATGATTTGATTGGGTGCAACTTTGATTTGGGAGTATTGTACGAGGTGGGCGGTAGCTGCGACTATGCGTTACCACTAGCCCAGAAGTGTAAGTTGGTAGAATCCTACCCAGGGTACAGCATCGCGTGCTATGTCATCTGCCTTATCGAGCCCACTATTATTTTGGTTTGTGTCGTACCTATGGAGTCATCCCTGATGGCCCATCGGTTTGGTGGAGTTTACAGTACTGTATAGACTACAACATCATATAAGATGTGTTAAGGGGGATATGGGTAACACCTTAACGCTATTTTAATACTTTACTGAGAGACATATTATAATAGCGTATATTACTACATAGTAGACCACGGATCCTTAGAGGATGGGTATCCCAATCATCCTTTAAGTTACTTGTATTTCAGTTGACATTTCACTTGAGTTAAATTTAGTAATATAACAATGTTAATCCTGACTCGAGTGTTTCTCGTTTTGCTTTATGCTCGGGTCAGACAGAGTGTCACAACACTTGAGACTCACCTTCGGAGCTTGGAACTTTGGTTGAGGATTTTTCTTTGTCTATTCAGCTTTCCATTTACTTTAGTTCCCCCAGTTGTTTTGTTCAGACTTGTCATTGGCAATTTGTATTAGTATGTTATGTGTATTCGAGATACCTGTTGTATTTTAAACTCTGATGTTTATATAGTAGCTTCGTGAACTACTATTTATCTATTCTGCTGCTTATCGTTGTCATTACTCGTGGTCTGTGATTCTGTGATTGATTTATTAACTGTATATGCTAAGTTTTGCCAAATATAAATTAATAATATATTGTTTTGAGAAATTCAAGATATGTGTGGATGATTGTCGATTTGAATGGTTCAAAATACCAGCATGCTACATAACGCGAATATGGATTAGACAACAAGAAAACTAAAATTACGTAAAATAAGATGTAAATTGAAACGGCTGTATTAAAATGAAATTGGACTAATATTGACATACTTAAAAGCCTAATTATGAAGTAAAATTAGGATTAAAATGAGCAAATAAAGATGTAGCTTATTTTCACACTTAGACTTTTGGGTAAAGTAAATAAGTTAAATTATAACATAGGTCATAATAAGAAAACAAACAGAATGATGCTTATTTTAAGACTTGGGACAAATTAATAAGCACAGATAGTAAGAATAAAAGTAAAGACTTATTTAAATAATTTATCTAAGTTAATAAGGAAAGATGAAAGTAGGAACGGTACCAAAAATCATTCCCTGCTAGACAAAATGGTGGTTTCACATTAGCCTGAAATGAGATGAGGGCATATTTATATTAAAAATGATAGTAATTGGTCAAATAGAAGTCCAAATCATGGGGGATTCGAAATAGGAGTGCAACTAGATATTTTTTGGATGATGGGCCAACACCAACAACATTTCCTCTATTTTTCTAAGGACATGGTGTTTCACATAATCCTAAAGTGAGACGAGGGGCATGCTTATGCTGGAGCACAGGTGATAAGAAGACACAATAGGCGGAGCACAGCATGAGCATGGTGGCAGTTACACGTGTGATTTCTATTTCGGTGCTCAGTAATCGCTATGAGTTCGAAGCACTTAAGTATGTGTGTCTTTCGTAGACACCATTGCCTTTTGTGTAGGGAGCTATATAACATATTGTCCATGGTAGATATTTTGTGCATCTTTCGTAGACATCATTATAGTTTATGTCTTTCGTAGATGCCATTACCTTATGTGTAGGGAATTATATAGCATCTAGTTCGCAGTAGGTACTATGGAGTAGCAGGCCAATCAAAAGGATAGAATTACGATTTCATCCTAATTATAGGATTAGGGATTCAACCTAATCAAAACAGCAATCAAGGATAAGTGCAAACAATTAAAGTTAACCAATCATATTTTATAGTTAATTCATATTTATTTCCAGCTTATTCTTTCTTCTATTTCCATTGTTTCTTTTTATATACTAGAACTGTTGTACAGCCTATTACCTTTACTTTACTTAAAGATTCTAGTAATTACTATCATTCAGCAGACATTTAGTCTGACTCACTCCTCTATTTCCCCTTCCCCTATAGGCAATCAAGGAAGAGGACAGTAGATTGCAGTTGTTCGAAGACCTCTTTGGTAGAGATTTCTTATGTATTTCTCTTCTTTATTTTAATTTTTTAACTTATTCCATGCATTGGCACTTTGTGAGGGATAGTTTGTACTCTGATATTTATGAGACCGAGGTTTTGATTTCATGAGACATATATTGGTATTTTGAGACATATGATGTATTTGGTTTTATAATTCTATATAATGAAGTTTGAATTGTAGCAAATTATTTCGTTAATGGTTTTCGCTGATTTTTTCTATTTTTCTTATGAATCTTAGTCTCTGCTAGTTTTAGTTATACCAATAATGCTCCATGCATTTTAGTGTGTCCTTTTGGGTATATTAAGAGGTGTGGGGTGTCTCATCCACTAAAGAAAGTAGTTAGGTTTGGATCAAGTGGGAAACTTGCCCCTAGATGCGTATGGTCGTTCCCTATTGTGGAAAGGGTGGGAATGATGGCACATCGGATAAAGCTACTGGAGAGGCTCAAGGGAGTTCATGATGTTTTTCATGTTTCGCACTTGAGGAAGTTCTTACATGATTCAGCAGAGGTAGTGGAACTAAGCCTACTTGAGGAAGTTGAAGTGGAGAGAGAAGCATCGGTTCATCGCATTTCTACCAAGATCGTTGGACATGATATCAGATAGCTTAGGGATAAGGAAGTCCCACTGGTGAAGGTGCGGTGGGGAGATAGTCTTGAGGACGCTACATAGGAGGCTGAGGAGAAAATTTGTACCACTTATCCATAACTTTTCGATGGTACATCATGAATTTCCTATTTCCATCTTTAGTTTTGAAAAGGTTCTTTCGTTTAGTGCCCTTTGGGAGGGTTGATCTTAGGATTTAACCTATGGATGGTAGGACTGAATGTAAACATGTTACTAGAACATGTTATGTATGATGGACGGTTGTGGTTGCAAGTGGTTGCTAGTAGATGCCAATGGACGCATATACACATACACACTAGGCACTATTATCTCTTAAGAATTGACCTAACTAGGTCATTAAAGCATATGCATATGGATGTGTGTGCACTTGCATTTTTATTTCATGGTTGCTATGAATGGGTGATTATCATATGATTATTGCATTTGGATGATGATTGTAGCAACATATAGAACTATTAGTTATCACTAGGAAACTTGCATTCATTTGGACATGTGGAATGGACATGATTGCATAAAAAGGAGGTTGGCTGAATTAGTAGACCGCCTAATCTTTTGCATTAGTTTGGGACATTGACACCACACTATTGCATGTGACATAAATTGCATTAGAAAGCTTAAGGACAATGGACGTAATGGATGATGATTGAACATGTTGTTGTAGAATTTTGATGAAAATATTTATTTCATTCTTCTATCCTTGGAAATTTTGAGGAAGAAATTCTTTAAGGAGGGAAAAATGTAACAATCCAAAATTTGAGCTATAATAATTAGTTACCGAATTAATTAGACAATAAAATAAGTTTGTGAAATTTCAGAATCGAGCTACGGGACTTGCACCATTGGGTCCGTGGTGATTTTCTGATCAATTTTCATATATAATTGGTCGAAATCCAAGTTGGTACGGAGAAGTTATGATAGAGATACGAAATCAGAATAAAAAAGAAAAAAATATACAGGACCCCAAAGCGGTCAACCCATGCTCTGGTCAGGTCGACATATAGGACGACCCCCAATGAAGCTTGGTCGACCCACCAAAACAGCTGGACGTTATTTCATACAGGTATGAGCCGGACAACCTATTTTGCATTTTTTGTCAAATCTCGTGCGTTCTTAGTTGCATCTGACGGTTCCTAGTTTCTATGATGTGGTTGCACCAGATTTAATCTTCAAATCCAACGGACTAAGATCCCTTAGTCACACTATAAATAAGACCCTAGGCCTAGCTGTTTTTCTCATTTAGATTTTCTCCCAATTGGGTTCATTGCCTTATCCTAAACCCTAAATAAAAAAAATTCTGGGGAGAAGAACTTCTTAACAAAAATATTCTACAAATCTAGTAGCAGATCCAGGAAGGCCCAGGATTAGAGCTAAGGACCGCAGGTGAGTGTTTTGTAATTATTTTAGTTTTTTAAGTAATTTAAAATAATAAGGTTCTCAATAGTTGTAGTTTTTCTACAATTTCAAGTTAGATTTTATGTAAGTTTATTTACAGTCTATTTTTAAGTAAATTTTCGAAATTCTTTTCGGTCTATTATATTCAGCTATTTTATTCAGTTATTTATAGTTATTTTAGTTATTTGCAATTATTTACTTCTGTTTTGAGTTAGAATTTAGCCTATAAATGTTAGATTCTTTTTATAAAGATTTAATACATTTTTACGCAAATAGAATATTAAAAAGAGAAGAATTCGTTGATATAGATTAAAATAGAAAAACATTAAATTTATTGAAATCATATTTAAAATGGGAAAATATATATTAAAATAGAGATAGACTGAAATAAGCAAATTTAAGATATTTGCAAGCATGATTATAACAAGTGATTATAACTAAAAAGAAATAATAGAAGAGGATTATTTTAAAACTTAGATCTTAGATTAAGTTAATAAACAAATATAGCATAAATAACAAAAAAGGCTTATTTTAAAAATTAGATTAAGTTAATAAGCAAATATAGATGTAAGGCCCATACCGACGGCGTTCCCTTTCAAATCTAAGACTGATGGTCTCATAATAATAGGTGAGGCTAGGACACGCTTATGCTGCTTATGGTCTCATAATAATAGGCGACATTCCTTATCAAGTGCGTTTGGTCCCATAGAGACACTTAAGACTGATGGCCTCCCATAAAGTGCTGCAAAATTGGCCATACCAACCGTCACTTGATAGATATTATTATACGCAAACTAGACTCATGATAAGTGTTGCTCCAAAAGTCCTTCGAAATCCAAATACAAGCCTTCAACAAGTCTTCCAAAACCTAATTCATCCTCTATGTTCGTCCATCAGTCTATGGGCGATATTTACTGTTGAGGTTCAAAGAAGTTCCCAAGCAGCTTGTTGGCTCCTCCAAAATTCACTAGTTGATAGAGGATCTTTATCACTAACCACACTCACATGAATTCGATGCAATCGAACTACCTCCATGACGTAGATCTACGCGAGAGAAGTGGAAATTCTACTGTTCCTAATTGGAACAAAATGGGCACTCTTGGTGAGTCTATCCACAACAAACCAAATAGCTTCATTACCCCTTTGACTCCTAGGCGGTCCTTCCACAAAATCCATCAAAATATGTACCCACTTCCAATTTGGAATTTTCAAAGGTAATAGTATCCACTAGGTTACCCTTGCTCAGCTTTTACTCCCTGACATGTTAAGCACTTAGCAAAAAACTCAGCTACACTCTCGTTCATTCTATGCCAAAAGAACAACCTCTTCATATCTTTGTATATCTTATCTCCTCCAAGGTGAATGGTCATCTTTGAGTGATGACACTCCATAAGCACCTCTCTCAGCAAACTATCAACCATGGGAACACAAAGGCGTCCATCCCTTCTTAAGTGTATCTTCTCATCAACTGAATACCTATTAGCATGGGGAAAATGCTCTCCTCTCCGCGGCTTCTCCAAAATCTCGCTTCTCCAAAATCTCTACTAACTTTTTTTCATTCATTTGCTCAAACCCTATGTGGTCCATTAAGACTGGTCTAATCTGCATAACTACTAAAAAGCAGGCGGTTAAAATTCTAAAGGAACTCCAACAACCTCTATTTATATAAAGCACCTAGGGTAGCGTGTCTCCAACTAAGGGCATCATCGACTACGTTCCCTTTTCCAGGGGAATACTGAATGTTGAAGTCAAACAATGCTATATATTCCATCTATCTTTGGTGCCTAAGATTCAAATATTTTTGGAAAAACAAGTCTTTGACTGATATATGGTTAGTGAATAACTCAAATCTTTCTCCCAAAAGATAATGCCTCCACATTTTCAAGGCAAAGACGATGGCTGCTAATTCTAAGTCACAAATTGGATATCTTTTCTCATGATCCTTTAGTTGTCTACTAGCATAAGGAACCACTTTTCCTTCTTGCATTAAAACTGTTCATAACCCTATACCACAAGCATCTGTGAAAATCGTAAATGGTTTGCTTTCGTCAGGATTAGTCACTATAGGTGCACTAGTCAATAACTTCTTAAGCTTCTCAAATGCCCTAGTGCATCTATCGTCCCAAGAAAAGAATAGGTTCTTCTTAGTTAATTGGGCTAAAGGGGATGCTATTCTTGCAAAGTTCTTAATAAACTTTATATAGTATCCTGCCAACCCTAGAAAACTTCTAACCTCCGATGCATTCCCAAGAGTCTTCCATTCTTAAACAAATTCCATTTTGGTGGGGTCTGCTGCTAATCCTTGCTCAGAAACAATATACCCAAAAAATCTAACTTCTTTTCCCCAAAAGTGACATTTAACAAATTTGGCCTTCAGCCAGTGCCTTATTAAGGTTCCTAGTACCTCCCTTACATGATTCTCATGCTCCTCTTAGCTCTTAGAAAAGACCAAAATATCATCTACGAACACAATAATGAATTTATTAAGTTCTACTTAAACATCCTACTCCTCAAATCCACAAAGTATGTTAGGGTATTCGTCAATTCAAAAGGCATCACTTCATGCTTATAGAGCCTATTGATGTGCTAAATGTAGTCTTCGACTTGCTTTCTTCTGCAATCCTCAACCGATAGAATCCAGTTGCTAAGTCTAAGTGAGAAAAGACTTTAGCACCTCCAAGCTGATTGAAAAAGTCAACTATCCTAGGTAAAGGGTACCTATTTTTCCTTGTCAACTTGTCCAATTCTCTATAATCGATGCAAAGTTTCAAAGAGCTGTCTGCCGCAGCGATGAAAAAAATAGGGGCTCCTCATTCTGAAGTACTCCTATGGATTAGTCCTTTCTTTGATAGCTCAGACATTTGCTTATCCAATTCCCTTCTTTATTTGGGGGCCATGTGTCTTAAAGGCAGGGCGATTGGCCTTGCATCCTTCTCTCAATTTATTCGAAACTCGATCTCCCTATGGGGTAGGAGACCCGAGACTTCCTCAAAGACATTAGGAAATTCATAAATTACGGGTACGGATGATGGTTTTCCATCAACAGATAGACTTAGTGAGTGTAGATGGCTTAACTCAACTAAAGCTTTGGGTGTACAAAGAATTTATTGGTCACAACCTCCACAACTTCTTAATCGTACAACCCTCCCATCACAATCAAGAATTGCTCCATAGTATCCTAACTAATCTATACCCAGGATAATTCCATACCCTTCAAAATTTAGAATGTATGCATTACATATGAATTCAAAGTCGCATATGCCAACACTTGGCTTTTGCAAATAAAAAAGAGATGTGTCGAACCCATCAATAGGATTAGGGACCATTATTGGGCTAGTGATAATCTAGGTTTAAAAGTTAAAAAAGTTAGCAACATTCCTAACTATAAAGTAATATGAAGCCCATGAATCAAATAGGCTACGAATTGTAACCCCAGAAATAAGAGTATACCTTTCAATGATGTCTTCCCTTGGTCTTTTGGTGGCCTGCTAGCAATAGGGACGACTTCAATAGCATAAGCTTGTCTACTTGATCCTTCCTTTGTGAAGTTAGGACATTGATTCTTGAGGTGCCCTTCCTCATGGCAATTAAAGCACTTCCCTTTAAAAGCTACCTTCATCAGACTCACCCTACAATATTTAGCTTCATGTCCTTTCTTCTACCATCGTTTGCACACCTTACCATCCTTCTTAAATTTCCCATTTGACTTCTTATTAGCCCAAAAGCTTCCTTTCTTGGACCCTCCTTTCTTTTGGGTAGGCGTAACCTTTTCCTTTTCTACCTCCTTATCGTCCACAATAGCTATGTATAGCATTGCCATCTCTACCAACGTTTCATACAAGGTATCAATGGGTACTTTGGTCAACAACATTTCTCTATGGGGGAATTTAGGCCCTTCACGAACTTCATGGCCTTTTCCATAGATGTTCCATTAAGCTCGTCCCAAATTTAGCCAACTCTATCAACTTAGCAATGTACTCTTTATGAGTGGATTCTCCTTGCCTAAGCTGAATGAATTTTTCCAGTTGTAGACTCATTTATACCCTATACATAAACCATGTCTCAAATATATTTTTGAATTCCTCCCATGAGAAAATCCTTCCATCATTTTCCTCGGTCACCAAGTTCCACCAATCTAAAGCTTCTCCGTTGAGGCACCAAGCTTCCATCCTCCTCTTTAGCTGATCTTCCCAACTAAGCTCTCTAAATATCCTCTCGTAGTCATTAACCCATGCTTTAGCTTCCAAATATCCTTTGGTTCCAGAGTATGCCTTCACTGCCATGATAACAAAGTCCTTACACAACCTAGGAAAATCAATAGGATGGAGTGCGGCATTGGAAGGCGGGGCAGGAAGGGCCACCGATGTAGTTAGAGGACTAGGAAGTTTCTCAACAATCCAAAAATATTGTCTAAACCACTCGAGCATTCCACAAATAGGAGATCTTTCGTGGGCATGGACCTATTTTTGAAATAAGATTAATTATTAGCTACATCAACTATCTATAGGATAAGCAGTTAGTGACGATTCCTAAGATAATATTATATGCTAAAAGTAAAACGGTTGCCTAGCAAGTGCACGTATGTTCAAAGAAATGGGGATATATATAGACACACACACATACGTAAATAGTAAGAATTTTGAAAATCCTTT
The DNA here is from genome assembly GCA_030765085.1 of Allium cepa. Taxonomy (NCBI): domain Eukaryota; kingdom Viridiplantae; phylum Streptophyta; class Magnoliopsida; order Asparagales; family Amaryllidaceae; genus Allium; species Allium cepa. Next base: position 383,216,312 of record CM060932.1, read on the forward strand.
TTGAATAACCTTTTCAAAAATAACAAGTACGCCACTCATATATAAAGTTTCTCAATTGAATGGGTAACCTAAGATCTAATACCAAATGTTACAACCTGCCCCAGAAAAAGCCTAAATTTCGACCCAGAAAAGGCCCATTGAAACTTAGATTCATTCTAAGGTTGGTTGTTGGTTGGAAAAGAAATAGCAGTACAGAGCAAAAAATATACCTTCAGAACTCATAGCGGATGGAACAAAATATAATATCAAATTGTACCCATTTATTTCAAAACCATTTGAAATGTTATAATATAAAATATCATAAAGCTGTCACATAAGATCTGTTACATCATTTTTTCAAATACATGGGTATAACATAAAAATATCATAAATTAACTACCATAGGCTTAAGCCACTTCACCTTCGAGCATCGTCACCATCATTACTCCATCCTTAACCTATGTTGTAATGAGAAGGAAGTCAGAACAATAAATATTTAATGAATAAAAACCCGATTCTTACCATTAGTACTTGGGCAATATAATTCAATAAGAATATGTCTACATATATAAAACCATTTAATGCTTCTTACAAGAAAAGGAGGCGAGTCCATAATCAACCATTTAATAACTATTGTTCCCAAAGCAGGTTTCTAAATCCCATAACCCATATCCCATGTCAGAAATGTCTAACAATGCGAGAGATAGTACCCAAGCTACCTAATACCTTTTATTGGAAACTAGACAGACTCTGGCCATTTATGACCTCAATTGAGGTAGACTCCATCATTTAATCCCTATTCCCAAGGAAAACTCCTAATGGTAACTATCTAGTTAACATCACATGAAATCTCTTAAGTCACTTAATACTTCTTCATAGAAAGGCAGTGCCTCAATCAGTCACTTAATACCTTATCCCAAAGCGTATCCCTATCGAGATCCACCTAACTTGCCTAATAACTAGCCCCTTGGCCATTTAATAATTTATTTGTGAAAAAGAGGTGGGCCCTCAAACAACCACTTAATACCTCAGGACCCCAAAGTAGGCCCCACATATTATGACCCATACTCAAAATGAAGTCTCACATTAGTACGACTATTCGTAGGAACTAGTAGGCAGATTCGCTAGGCATATTTGCCCTACAGAATTTAGGACTAACCTCGCGTCAACCCATATAATTATCATAGGAAATGTCTCGCATTAATAGGAAGTATACACATCTGTCGGTAGCCTCAAAGTGAAGAGAGGACTTCTATCATGCAACTCTACTGACCTTGCATTTTTATTACTCAGCCATAATTTAAATACTCTCCATATATATAATACTTATCTCACCTTTCGTAAATAAGACCTTATAAGGAATCTTTCTTATTGCGTCTCAAATATCAATTACCTTCCTAAGGGTGGAAACTAATGGCAACTACTATCCAATTAACTATGCAATTATAGCCACAATTATATGTTTATTATGCTCTAGAAATATATATATATATATATATATATATATATATATATTCATGCCTAAATAATTCTAGAGTGTAGTTTATATGTCCTAAACTAGCGTTAAATGTCAATTCTTTTAAACATAATACCAATGCAAGTCCTTTTCCTTCAAATCCTTAAGATTTCAGTATCTATAATAAGAGATTAAGTATTCATATCCAAACTTAAATATGTAGACTTGTAAATACAGAAACCAAATTTATTACATTAATCCAGTGGAATATTCTAAACAATAAGAATTGCAATCCTAACCTCATATTCTTTTCAACTCCCCTTTTAAATAGAAATAAATGAAGAAATTTTGTGTGGAATTAGTAATGTAAACTAAGAATAGAATTCGTACTTTAATCCCCTATTTTATTACTGAAAACTCACAATTTAAACCAAAGAAGGAGAAAAGGTGGAATAGACTACGAAATTAACAAAAATTGCAGAACAATATAAATTCCATCAAATTAACATAAATAATCGAGAATCTCCATCTAAAATTGACATTTCGAAATAAAATGGAATTTTGTGGGATTTTACTTTCATATTTTTGCAATTACAAAATTCCGAAGGCATATTCAAATCCATAGAGATATACTAAACAATTATTGAAAAAGAAATACTAAGGTTGCTACTCACAGAATACCTTAGTTTGCCTTCCTTGGATTTACATGCCACGCAATCTCTTCTAGAATTTCTGTCCTTTGATATATATACATGATAACAGGGGAGAGGTATACAGATTTATTAGATTTAGAATAATTGGAGAAGAATAGATTAAGAATAGGTTTGAGGGAGAAGAAATAAATAGAAAATAGATTGGATGTTTTTATGAATTCTTTAAGGAGTTTTTGAATCAAATTTGGAGAAATAACAATAGCAAAGTTTCGCTGATTTACCCAAATAATATAAATAAAAAGTAGAGAGGATAGGGTTCTATTTATAGGGATTGAAATGCACAAGAACCATAAGATCGAATTGGAAGAAAAAAGTATGAAATCTGGAGCATACAACTCATCAACACACGGTCAAAACCATGGCCGCCATAGCTATAAGCGGTCGACCGCCCCTAAAGCACCGTTCGACTGATAGCGGTCAACCGGTAGAGGTCCAGGGGTCAACCTCTCTAGTTAATTTGGAGAACGTTTGATTTTACCATTGCACGATTTATTTTATTCCCTAGTTAACTTTTTAACGTTAACCATTAATTAAACGTTTACTTAACCCCCAAGTAAACCTACGGTAAATATTTGAAACTCAAACCCTAAATTTGGATACTCATTCGAATTTAAAATCAAAATAAATTAGTTTAAATTTGAAAACTTCAAAAGCTCATAATTTCTTCATTTGAGCTTCGTTTCAACATATTATATATGGAAACAGATCAAAATTTCCTTACGAACGCAATGTATAAAGCGTGGCTTTGTGGACGAGACTTCGTCGGACCTCACACCTCGAAAATGGTCAAAACAGGAAGGATGCAGCAAGGTTATTAGGGGGTAGCGCCCCTTTAGTGTATGTCATTCCTTCTGGATAGAGGTGGTATCATGGTATGGAGCCCAGATACTTAACCTATGTTGTTGCTGCAAATTTATTGCTTTGTGGTTGTTGGAAATCGAGGATCCTCGGATAGATCGGTTACGATCGGGAGATGACATATTCATGTCAGTAGTTACCCAGTTAGGGGTAACCCGGCCTTGTGTTGACAAAGATCCGGTTTGGTTCTCGGGTCGTCTTTCCAAAGGCGTACCCATGTGGCAATGGGGAGTTCCTTGGCCTGACAATTTGTTGGAAATCCAAAGAAACAATACGATCTTGTACGGTTTTAGTTGTAGAACCTATCATTCACTTATGGTGGCGCCCCACTGTTTGGATGGTAGCTATAGTAGGCATAAGTGCGGAATGCCTATGCTGGCTAAGATTTATATCTTTATTTTCAAAATGATTTTTCCTACACCATGTACTAGTAATAATATCAAATGTTTCTTTTTAATGCGTATCAAGCATCTTTGACTATCATAAGGAGAAATCCCCTCCGATTCTGCGTTTACATTGTATGTGTGTGCGGGAGGCCTTATGGTTGTCTCATTTTTTAAAAAGCATTGCGAATCTATTTTAAAATTATCCTGTACTTTGTTTAAAAAAAATAAACTGTTTTAGTTCTCACACCAGTCACATGACTGACTCGGAGTTTATTATTTTCCTTCCTAAACTCTAGGTGCCCACCAATTTCCACACGGGCAGTCAAGAGTCAGGTTTATCAGGATATTCTGGAATTCAGGAGTTGCTGGAGGCAAGCTGGATGGCATGGCGTATTACTAGTATATAGTATTTCTTTTCCGCTGTTTGTTGTTGTTCGTTGTTGTACTCTCTGATGATGTAATGTAATGTAATGTGATGTAATGTAATAACTGATATAGTTCTTTGTTTAAAGATTATTCATTTATCTATTATATGTTGTTCCGCTGCGATTGTGAGATTCTGATATTGTTCTGTTGTTTCTTTCTGTTCTGCTCTACCCTTTTCTCTCTTCTTCTACCTCTTTCTTTTTCTTAAACCCTAAGGGTTCAGTTTTCCAGCCTTCGATTGCTCGGCAGTTGATACAGTGGACGTATTGATGTCGGTTTTCGTAAGTCGAAGAACCGGTTCCTCACAGATCAACTCCATGGCAGTTGGGTGTTCTCTTTGTTGGACCTTGTGATGGGGTTCTGTTAACCGAGAATAGTGAATGAAGCGTGCCAATTCCAGCATATTGTTTAGCATCTGAATTCTATGAGTGGTTGTTTATGTCATTCATCTAACCAAATCACCAACATACTTTGTTGAACTTATGAACCATGTGTTCAGGGATTAGCTAGATAAGTTTGTACTTACGTTCATGGATGATGTCCTTGTTTAATCGAGTATGGAGGAAGAATACAACGAGAATTTGAGGATTGTGCTCGGGGTGTTGAGGAGGCACTGATTGGAGATAAAGTTTTCAAGGCGTCAACTTTGGAGGAGGGAAGTGCGATTTTTGCATCACGTTGTTTCTGAGCAAGGCATTGCTATATATCCTACGAAGGTGGGAACAATATGGGACTGGGATAGACCAAAGGCTGCTACAAATGTGAGTAGTTTTCTTGGATTGGCGGGATACTATAGATGTTTCATCAAGAACTTCTCTAAGTTAGCAGCGCTGTTAACCAATTTGATGAAGAAGAATATGACTTTCTTAGGATGCAAGATGCGAGCACGTGTTCATGAGTCTGAAAGAGAGGTTGATGAGTGCACCGATATTAGTCATTCCAAGTGGGAATGAGGAGTTAAAAGTACACATAGACGTGTGTGGTATTGGACTAGGTACAGCGTTGATGTAGAGAGGAAAGTTTGTCGCATATGCCAGTCAACAGCTGAAACTGCATGATTTAGAGTTCGTGCGATAGTATTCGCTTTGAAGATATAGAGGCATTATTTACTTAGAGAGACGTTTGATTTGTAGACCATAAATCTTTGAAGTACCTCTTCTCACAAAAGGATCTTAACCTTTCCATCGGCAATGGATAGAGTTCCTAGCCTCCTATGACTTTGAAATTTCTTATATGCTCGGTAAAGGAAATTCTATCGCTGATGCTTTGATTGGGAGACTTGTTCTCTTAGGAGCGATGTTTTTATAGCAGAAGCAGTTAGGGTTTGTTGCTGGCAATGTTTTCATACCTCGATGCAATTTATAGCTGAAAGTGTAGTCAAGCTTGATGATCTGACCTACTTGGATTGAGTGGATCGGTACTAGTTAGAGATGAGATGCTCGACTAGTATAGATCATGGAAAAGATAGAGGGAGGAGTAGTGTCTCAGTGGATGAGGCAGTATGGGCTCGACTATGATTATTGGCTCCGTAAGGATAGGAGATAGTTTGTTCATGATGTCGATGGGTTGAGGAATGAGGTGCTATAAGAGTGCCGTTGTTCGAGATTGACGATACATTTCGATGGTAATAAAATGTACCGTGGTGTGAGGAAGACATTTGGTTGGGAGGGGAAGAAAAAGGACATTGGGGCATTCATCTCGAAGTGCATGAACTATCAGTTGGTAAAGGTAGAGCAGAAGAAGCTAAGTGGTTTGCTGCAACCACTTGAGATTCCTGAGTGGAAATAAGAGTAAGTTTCAATAGATCTCATCGATGGATCTCCAAGGACTAGAGGAGGGTACGATAACATATATGTCATGGTCAATAGATTGAGATAGAGTGCTAGATTTATACCAATAAAGTCTAATAGGACGACATCCAAATTGGTCGAGTTGTATGTAAAGTGAGTTATGCGATTCCATGGTGTGCCGAAGAGCATTACGAGCAACCGATGCCTTTTATTCACTAGTAAATTTTGAAAGATCATACAAGGGGCGTTGGGAACAGAGCTACATCTCACCATAGCTTATCACAACAAATTGATGGCCATACTAAAAGAGTAAATCATATCTTGGAGGATCTCTTGCGAGCTTGCATTCTCGATTTTGATGGCTTGTGGGATGATTACTTGCATTTCGTAGAGTTTGCATACAACAATAGTTATCACTCTAGCATCAGTATACTTAGGCCAAATATGGTTATAGAGACTTCAAAGGAGACCAAGATCATTTGGCAATGAATGAAAGATGCTCAAGATAGAAAAAGGAGTTATGTTGGTATGAGGAGACGAGATTTAGATTTCTCTATTGATGATATGGTGTTTATTAAGATCTCTCAGCCAAAGAATGTTGTTTGATTTGGTGCTAAGGGGATGTTGGTGTCAAGATTCATTGATCCCTTTTCGATACTCGGGACAATTGGGAACCTAATTTATAGGGTCGACTTACCTCAGAAGACGGTAGGAGTGCATAACGTATTCCACTTCTATCACTTATAGAAGTTTGTGCATGGCTTAAGCATAATAGTTGAATCGAATCAACTCGGTGAAATCGATATTGAACCAGAAGCTCCGAGACTTTATAGACCTATTCTATCGTCTGACGTGATACGAAGCAACTTAGGAGAAATACGGTAGGGCTGATGAAGGTATAGTGGAGTGAGAGTGAAGGTGATTGTACTCGTAACACCGGGAAGCGCGTGAGGACTGCTTATCCGGAGCTCTTTACTTGGTGTGACTTTCTGTTTATTACATTTACTTTCACTTTGGATGTCATGTAGGGTAGTTTAGTATCCTGATACTTGGGTAGGCATAGATTATATTTCCTTCTCCTTTGTGCATGTTTGATATGACTGCTCATGGTTGTTAGGCATGTGGGATAGTTATGTCTGATTTTGTCTTATTTGTACTGGGGATTTCGAGGGAGAAATTCCTAAAGGGGAGAAAGAGTCTAACAACTCATATTTTACAAATCGAAAGATCTTAAAATATTGTTTTTAAATTCACATGGGGTTATATGACACTGTTACTTTAGGGGATGTTGAGTAGTGACATTTTTTACTCTAAAAAATTTTATCGAACGATTTTACCCCTAAAAAATTATAATGGCCATAACTTTTGATAAAGACAATTTAGGATCCTAGACCACTTCCATTGGAAAGATATGATAATTTCCCTTTCCATAGAGTTGTCATAAAACCAATTTGGACTATCTAGTTAGGAGATATGCATATTTCAAATTTGTCTGTTTTTAGTATCTTAATGGGTGACTAATGAGTTGGGGATATGCCCATAAACCCATTTTGGGTTTTACACTATTAGAGGCTGAAATAATCTTTGCAACCCAATTTTCCCATCTTCCAAATAGATCTACGCCTCCATTAATACTCTCTTCACAAAAAACTTCTCCTTTCTCCTCCAAATCAAGTCTAATCATATATTAAGGGTAAATTAGCAAAAGGATTAGTTAGAGATCTTCAAATCTATATTTTTAGAAAGAAAATTGGGGCTTGGCTTTTCATTCTCGTATTTACCTCGATTTGCATGCAAAACTTGGACTTTATAGGGTTTGGTGGGTGATTTATCATCTCACACCTTATTATGTATGTATTTGTAGGTTTTAAGATGTTAGGATCCTTTTTGAAAGTCAAAAATATGTTTTAATACTATTTTAAAATGTAGATAAATGGATTTTTGGTGTTCTATCATGTTATTTGGATGTGTAATTGCCTTGATAAATGTTTGGCTATTTTGTAGATGCATTGTGTGACGATTGTTATGATTTAATATGTATTTTGCATGCTTGAATGTTGTTTTATGCATGAGTGGTGTTTGTGTGTATGCTTAAGTGGTTAAAAATGCTCATTGGAGCAAACTAGAGGTAGGAAACATAGAACCAGACTTTGATGGATATGCTCGAATGTGTTCAGAGATGTATCGATGCATAAGGAAGGCTCAAGGGTTGAAGAATTAGGTGTAGTGGTGAAATTGGTGCTTGTAGACACTACAATGTTTCTGTTCGGTGCCATTTCTGTTCGGTTGCATTTCTGTTGGGTAGCATTTATTCGGTGGTGGTGCGCTACGGTGTGCTATGGGTTCGATTGTAGTGCGCTCGAGGTGTGCTTCAAGTCATGTTGCAGGAAACTCGGACAACAAATACTATCTGGTGGTGTTGTGTCCAAGGTTCGGTCAAGAAACCTTGTTCGGGGGTAGTGTTATGACGTTTTGGGTCTTGCTACATAACATGGGAGAACTCTCTTTGGGACCGGACCTAGGAAATATTGGTCGGGTAAAATGGAAAGGTGAATTCTGGGCTGCTTTGATTTTTCATGGTGGTTGCTTCGTGTTTCTTGGAGGGGAACTTCGGGTTTTCTCGCAAAATGACCCCGACAGTAAATCTAATTTTTTGAGTTTGTTATTGGGTGAAGGCAAATGACTCTAGGATGACTCAAGACGACTTTAGGTTTTGTATGACGACTAGTGAAGTGATGGCATGACACTTCGACTTGATGATGCATGTGTCAAAAGCTTAGTATGAGGGCTCAATGACTTACAACTGGGACCGAGAGGCATTCTGATGACGAGGACTGAATGATAGGAGTTGTGACAATTATCCATAAGACGAGTTCAACGATGAGGACTTGTGAGTAGGATTTGCGACTGTAATCTACTGTGGAGATAACCAGAATGGAATAACCATTGGCTTCCACTATAAAGACACGTGAAATGGGATCACTAATAACTGGGAGGTTTCTAGTTTGCTCACAGAAGGGTACGTGGGGATGCCCACCTGGACAGCGATTGCATCCAGATCTTATTATTGTGGATTACCCTAGAATTTACGATGCAAGTCTAACTCCTATCCTTTCAAAATGGAATGGATTTAAGAACCGCAGAAGCTAGAGTTAGATTTAGTCCCTGGATATGATTGCACCATACAAGTTATCATGTACTCTTTGCATGAGGAATGGTGAGAATTGTTTGATGGATGCTATGTTTGCCTTGGTTGTTTATCACTCTGGGGTGCACACGACGTAGGTATTTTTGACCGTATACCTCGACATTGGACATTGTACTCCGATTGTAGTACACACATATGATGATTGCAATAGATAGAATATATCAACTGTTATGAGCTAGTTCTTTGGATGCAAGGATATGTAAGGTATGATTCTACATGCCCTGTGTTCTTATTACTATATACAATTTTATAGTACTTTTTAGATGATGTATAGCTAACACCAGACTGTTGTCTGACCCTGAGGTTTTATGCTTTGCTTCTCATTTTTTGGGTACTATTAAATGATTAGATTATGGATAATAGGTCTGGATAGAGCATGGAGCTGTAAGGAGTACGAGCAGGAGGCTATGCATTTGGATACGTATATTTTGGAGCTTAACATCGCTTATATTTTGCTGTGCAATACTGTGGATCTATACCAGTATTTGTATTACTTTAGAGATAGTTATAAATTTTATTTTGGAGATTTGGATTGTATAAAATCTTCTATATTTTTTGTATAATATGTAAACGGTTGCACTATGATATTCTCATTTTTAGTTCATTTGATTATATTATTATCTACCTGTTTTACATCCATGTTATTATATTATATATTTTTTATGCACTCTGAGATGTTCTATAGGTCATGTATTTGGATTTTCATTACTTTACACCATTGGCTATCGCCTTACACCAACCGGTACCTCAACCATGTGTTATATAGGCATATTGGATACTGATGGTGTAGCGGGTCATCACATTATGTTCGATCCATGTTTTTATTGTTGTTTTCCCTAGAAACTTATGCGTACTCATTTGAGTAGGCTAAGTTTATGGGTTAGGTAGGTACATTTTAAGAGCCGAAGGATGCATATCGAAGATAGAGCATGATGCTTTTCTAGCTAATAAAGAATGGTTATTTCCGCTGTTTTAAGAGTGCATGCATCATCAACATATGTTGACTCAAATCTCTACTATATTATTTTCATATTGCAATTTGACTCATATATGCGCACACCTTTGGAGGTTTAATTTGTAAAAGTGTATGTAATGGATATTAAAGCAAGTTCTATTTGCTGTGAACTTTAGCTACACTGATTGGTTATACTGTTATTCATATAACCAGAACTCACTTATGTCACTTGAAAATAAATCTCGTGACAACTGTAGCATCAATGATGACCATTTTTAAGTTTCAAATGGGTGATGTTATAGTCACGGTGTTTGCAGCCAGATATCTGTAACAACTTACTTGGAAATTGGCTTAAGTTCTAACTTACGAATGGTCCATTGAAACTTAGAACCATCCTAAAGCTAACTGTTGGTTGATAAAAAGAACAATGTAGAGCTATTTATCTACATATTCAGAATCTCACAGCGGAAGAATAAATTATAATAACAACAACAACATCCATTTTATTCAAATTTCAAAATTTCATTCAAAACCATAACAAATATCCATAATACCAAAACCCAACAATAGTCGTAACTTATCCGCTGCGACGACTCGTAATTTTCTATAATTTAAAAATATTTAATTTAACAAGATGCTGGTGTTCTATATTAGAAGAAACTATAATTTATGATTTATTAATGATAATAATAACTAGAATGAAATTTAATAATGTTAATTTAAGGCAACTGATAATTATTTTAACGCAATTTCAATTAATTGAAATGATTTTAAACATAAAATTTGGTTATAAAGTGCAAATAAGGAAATAAAGAGAATGTTGTATTAATTGGTGAAATAATATGTAATTAACTGAAATTGGATAAACTTAGTGTTGTGTAAGTAGCTATAACATTTTCTTGGAGATAATAAATTATAAATGTGATTAAATTAAGAAAAATTAAGAAAAAGGTGACAATTGTTATCTGTTACCTATTTATTTAATCTATTTGAGTTAAATTGGAAATCTTTACAATTAAATGTAATTAAATATTACGTTTATATGAGTTAAGACGATAATTGTAGAGGTGAATGTAATAAGATGTATAGAAATGTCAATTATAATCATAAGCCAATAATTGGTTTAATAATAAGAGTGAAACCAAGATAAATGAATTTATTTGGATCTTAAATTATAATTAATGTGAAAAACGACAAAAATTCAATATAACTGAAATATTGCAACTAATATGGTAAAATAAGATAATGATAGATTTTGCTGTAATAAGACATAAACCAATGTTAACTATATCCATAAGATGATAATAGATTAAATAATAAGATAAAAGATCAAATAAATGGATTTATTGGAATTTAATTTAATAGTCAATTGAACTTATTGCTATTGAAATGAACACTATAACTATGTAATATTCAACATTGAATTGATATGGAAACTTGTTTTAAAAAGATTATAAGTTACTAAGTAATCAAAAATGATAAAATTGGTTAATTATAAAATTGGAATTGAAGAAGTAATTTAATATAAATTTATTTAATTAACACGAAAATAGCCATTTTGGCCACTATCTCGGATTTTTACGAAACTAGTTTCATCAGATCCGTAATGGTGAATTATTATAGGATTTCAAGTTTCGTAGTGATCGGACTTGTCGTTTGATCGTACGGACTCGAAACGAACAGCGATCAATTAAGTTAAATTCATTGAAATAAGATGATTTTAAATCTAACATTTACATATAATGGAATTAGGACTTGAAACTTGTTCCATTGAGTTTAAAAATATCGAAAACATCTATTTTGATATATGGAATGGTCCATTTCCGTTTTGAAAACGAAAAAGGGCTTTTCGGGGCGTTATTTTCATTTCCAACCAATTCGACTTTAACGGTAACCTATGAAAATGATAGAATTGAGCTTCGAAACCAGTTCCATTGTGTTTAGAAGGCCATTTTATGCTTGGATAGCCTGCCGGCACACTTTAATCGAAGTTCGGGTTGTTTTCGGACCTAACTATATATATATATATATGTATGTATATGTATGTATGTATGTATGTATGTATGTATGTATGTATGTATGTATGTATATAACACGCTAAGTGAGGGAAGTAATATTTAATTATTTCTTAACCCTAGAGAATTGCTATAGCCGTCACCCCCTTTCAATAGCCGAGAGATTTCGATTTTCATGCCCTTATTTCGCTCGATCCATTCAACGATTCATGTCGACATCTAAAGAGGAATCGTAGAGCTCTCCATCCTCTTTACATCCATATGGTCACTTTGGGTCGCTGGTGCTCCTAATCGCTTGGAAATGAAAGCAAAGAGGAGAGCATAGGCACGGCGACGCTGCCCACAAGCATGACCGGAGGTAGTGCTCCTCTGGCCGAGGGGAGAGCTGGAAGTGGCGAGTTCATCGAAGGGTCCTGATCGAGTCATATTTAAACGTAGAGGCGGCAATAACCTTATTCGTTTGTTTATTTTATTGTTTACTTGAATTTCAATCGTTCTAATGTTAATTACTTTTTCATATGAGGTCCGATTCACACATGGTTTGCTCCATTGTGATCGTACTGAAATTTCGGACATTTTAGAAATGGTTTGGATGAATTCTGAGATAGTTGAATTTTAGGTCTTATTTTGGATTTCAAATCGATTCGAAATCAAAGGTGAGTGTATTGACGCACACACAACTACTAGATTATCTTATGATGGTTAAATTGAATTTATGATGTGATTAGAAATTGATTGGTTGATTTTGGTACATTTAAATTGTCATTCTTGTTAAATCTGACTTTTATTGAATTTAATCGCTATTTAATTTAGTATTGAATTTTAAATTGCCTGTTACTACCTGTTATTGATGATCAGTCAAATTTTGCAATTTATTTGTTTATCTAAATGATGATTGTGATGGTTGTTTGATTGTTGATATTGGATGACTAGATGTTATATTTCTATATTGTACAACATTGCAAGTTCCCTATGAGCTGAAATGATACATACTCGAGCGATCTGATAGATTTGGGAGAAATTGTTATGAGTTGAAAAGCGATTTCATGGATTTGTAATTAAACTCGAGATTGCAGGTTGAAATGATATATATCCGTAAATATAAAATAATTGTGGACTAAAATGATAAATATCCATATCACTTGACTATATAGTAGAGAATTATATACGGATACCAAATTGATTAAATTAAATGATTTTAAATCCATAAAATTTGAATTCAGTTAAACGATATTTTGAAATCAAATTTGATTTGTGTAAACCGCATTATTTTCGAAACCAATTTTTAAATGTTTAAAATTGTAATTGATTTAATGAATTGTTTAAAGAATTAAAATGAAAATTTCAAGGTTGAATTTTGAAGCCTAAATTAAATTTATCGAACTTGAATTGTTGAAACTGTTGAATATAACTTTGAGATCTATTTAATTTAAAGTGGTTTAAATTGATAATTCAAACTGGATTTGAAATCGATATTGATTAAATGGTTTAATGAGAATCTGAATTTAAAAACTAGTTTTAATTGGTCGAATTGAAAGCTGGACAAGGTCCAAATATGTTGAAATGAAAGAAATAGTTAAATTTGATATTAATTTCAAATTATTATTTTTATATAAACTATTTTAAAAAAAATATTATTATAAAAATCATGATTAGTAAAATTTTCAAACTATTAAACTAATATGATCTGTTTTAACTATTTCAGACTATTTAACTAATTTTAAACTTTTTTAATTTATTTTAATCTATTATAATCTATCTAATCCAATTTAATCTTTTTTTACTTATTTTAAAATAATTAAACTATTTAATGTGCTTAATCTATCTTGAACTATTTAAACTATTTATAACTATCTAAATTAATTTCAAATTTTCAAACTGTGTAAAGTAGAAGTGTTCATATTTAAATCCTTAATTTTTAAAGCGAATATGGTTAAATGATGTTATAACCTAAGTTGGGATTTGAAATGATAGTTGCTAATGATACGACATATTTGAGTAAATATGATGATTTTGAAATGAGGATTTAATTAATCTATATTATCGATAACGAATATAATTTCGAAAGTGAATATGCTTTCGAAAGTGATATGGTTTGAAATGAATATGATATTTTGATATCAATTATGAAAGGCTTTGGAAATTTAAAAGATCCATCCTGTGTGAAATAAGCTTCTAGTTGTTAAAGAGACCGGGATCGTATATTGTCATACTCTCTGCCAATATCGAAAACCACTTTAACAACTATATACGTGGTAGAGACTCTAGAATGAAGTAGGATGGTTAGGCGAACGATTGTGTATGAGGTATTTACGCAGCCCTGACTCCCACGAGTCAGCTTGATATGGCTAAAACAGGAGCTATGACGGGCCAAGTGAGGTTGCTCCTCCTTTAGGACACATTTCTACGATACCATATTATGACTTTGTGATTGATTTGGTGGCCACCCTCGATTTGATTATGGGAGTGTGTTCCAAGGTGTGCGGTAGTAGCTGCTATACGTTACCACCAGTCCGGATCTGCAAAATGGTAGTATCCTACCCTGGCATTGCCTTGCATCCCTTGTCACATGCCTTGACGCACCTTCTATGTGTTTGTTTTGTACTGTACCTATGGAGTTCCCTATGGGTAAACCACCAGTTTGGTGGAGCTTAAGATATTGTATAGATTACGGGAATATATAAAATGTGTTAAGGGAGATATGGGTAATGCCTTAACGCTATTTTAATATTTTACTTTACTATAGACACTATTATAATAGCGTATTGCACTATGTATGTAGATTGTTTAACGGATGCTTAGGAGATGGAAATCCCGAGCATCTCTTGAGTTATTGCAATCATGTTAACACTGGATAGGAGATGTCAAACCCCATAAACATCTCCGATGCCGTTACACTCATATTTATTTACTGTTGATTTAACTTACATAAGATCTTTTAGTTCTAACTCAGATGTTTCATCTTTTCAATTCGCTTGGGTCAAGCTAAGCTTTTTAGTGTATTGAAACTGCATTTCTAGTGGACCAAGATGAAGATTTAGTACTATTATTGTTTATTATATTTATTCGACCGCATCATGTTGTTCCGTTGCATTGTTATTTATTTCTCTTGCATGTAACTCTGATTCTATATTTTAAAAGTATAATCAAATGTTATTTGTAAAATGGCTTCATGGGCTGTTTATTTGATTATTATATTTTATCATTCCGTTGTGAGATTCTGTTTTTGTTTTTCTTTCTTTCTTTGTCATTTTCTTATTTACCCCACAACAACCTCCTTTTTGATTGGTTTGAGTCTGGCATATGTGGCATATTGTCATTTAAAGCATCCAAAATGGTGGGTTGTTACATCCGCGATACAATATTCCAAAATTCCAAAATTATTTTTATTTCATGGGTACATTAAAAACGGTAGAAAATAACAATTAAGTAAATAGATTACTGCCACAAGGCTTATCATCGTCTCTGCCTTCAGTATCACCCTTCCTAACCTGTGTTGGAAGGAGGAGGGAGTCGGAACAACATATGTCTAGTGAATAAAAATCTCGTACCATACTATATTAGTACTTGCACGATATAATTCAAATAGCAATATGTCTTACATTTTCTACCTACATCATGAGACTTTTCAAATATTAGCCCAAAGGCTTTTCTCAAACTTAAATAAAAGGCTTTCCAAATATAAGCCTATACCTAACTTGCTATCAACCCAATGTCCTAAATCTATCATCCATTAATCTTTTATCAATGAAAGAGATAGTACTCAAGTCACTTGATGTCTTCCAATGAGAATTAGGCACACTCCGGCCATTTAATACCTTATTTAATGTAGGTTCGCATCATTTACTACTTGTAATCCCAAGACAAACTCCTCACTAGTACTATTTAGCTGACATTAAACAGGATACCTTTTGCCACTTAACACATCTTATTGGAGTGGGCCCTTTCCCAAGATATCCTCTACCATGCCTAACCCATAATCTCAACCATTTATTACTTTCAACTTAGAGAAGTGGTGGGAGCTCACACAACCACTTATTACCTTTAATCACTGAAGCAGGTCCTTTGTATTATGACCATACTCCATTGTGACGTCTTACATTAGCCCGACTATTCATAGGTGCTAGAAGCCAAATTAGCTAGGCATACTTACCCTACCAAATTTAGGACTGACCTCGCGTCATCATGGTTACTTAATATAAGCGATGTCTCATATCAGCCATAAAGTCAAACTGCTAGTAGCTAGATTTGCGAGGAAAAATTCAGTGTGCTTTGACCGACCTTGCATCCCTATAACTTAGTTATGATCTATATCAGCTTCCATATATATTATCACACATATAACCATTTCCATAATCAAGACCTTATAAGAGATCTTTCATATTCCGCCTTTAACATTAATTACCTTCCTATATGGGATTTTAATAAAATTAATAACCTATTTAACTATGCAATTATACATTACTTACACTTATAATCTCACACATATATGTGCTTAGTAATTTCTATGCATGCGAGATTTACGTTGTAAACTAGTGTATAAATGTCAGCTATTTTAGTAATTATACAAATCTTATCTCTATTATCAACAATACCGAAATTTCAATATTCATTTCCAAAAAATTCCAATCAATAGACTTGTATCATTAAAACTTTAACTTCAACTTGTTACATCAAAATAATAGAATATATTAATACTAGAAACTTACAATTCCAATTTTTTTGCTCTATTCAACTCCTTTTTCATATAAAAATAAACAAAAGAATTTCTATTTAATTCATGGGAATGAGCAGTGCAAACTATGAATAAAATTCATACCTTACACACTATTACTTAATCAAAATCCTTAACCAAATTCAAAGAAAAGGATGAGGTGTTGAATAGAAGGTACAATTATCAAAACTGCAAATCTACATTATTTCCATTTTTTCCATAAATAATTGAGATTCCAACATAGAATTGACATTGCGCATTGATGGAGTTTTAGGGGTTTACAATATGATGTTTTTGCAACCCAAAACTCCCAAAGACGTATTCAAATGCAAACTATACAAATCAATTACTAAAATAGAGAGGCTAATATTTTCACTCACAGTGTATCCTTAGCTTTTCCTCCTTTGAATTTGATACGCCTTTGATAATCTTTATGAAATCCCTTCTTTTTTATATATATCATGCCAAGGATTTGTACATATAGATTAGATTTAGAAATTAAGGGATTGGAGGAGAATAGACTGAGAAAATAAACAATAAACAAAATAGATGTATATGCTTTCTTACCTGAAACCCTAATGGAGATTTTCTAAATCTACGAAGAGACGGACATAAATTTTCCATTTCAGCTCTGTTTCATAATATTATATATGGAAATTGATTAGAATTTCGCCACAAATGTAATGAAAAAACTTTTGTGGTCAAATTCCAATTTTTGCAGAAATTCCATTTTATTCTTATCTTATTTACTTTAATTTATCCATTTTATTTATTGATTTTACGCGGTGTTGCAATATTGAATGACAAGAGTTGTAACGACCCATATTTTATGTATTGGAGGACCATAAAATACTTATATTTTATTCATATCAGGTTGCATGACTCTAAAATTTTGAAAAGTGGCCCTTACGGACATACATATCTTTGTCTTAGGATAGGGCTGGTTAGGAGCAGTCATACATATCTTTGTCTTAAACATCTATTAAATACGTCGATACATAAAATTGGAGACCCAGTTTAACAAAGAGAATTACTGGGTAATACTGTCCGCTAATGCGGAGAATAGGGCTGGTTAGGAGCAGTCATACATATCTTTGTCTTAAACATCTATTAAATACGTCGATTAATGCTCTAGTTTTTGTTCTTTCTCAAGTGGATCAACATATTCAATAAAAGCTTAATACAAAACTACAGTGGCTAACGAATCTATCAGAACAAAATACAACAATAATAAGTAAAATATATCACAGAATAGCAGTCAAACATATATATACATATACACAGATATATCCTAGTGCAATACAAAATGATACAAAAGAAGTTGTACAACGACCACAATATATACAACGAGTCAAAATGAATAGATACATCTCAGAGTTTTACAAACTACAACAAAACTAGAAAAAGTGACTAGCAGAATATTTAAGACGCAAGCAGCATAACAAAGTCCTATGGCAGGTAGCTAACCTGAAAAAACTCGGTCTCACCCGAGTATATAAAAATACGCAGATCAGTCTAGCTTAAACAACTGATTAGTATAAGATTGGTGTAAAAGGGTAATGGGTAATGATTCTTCTTGAATGAGAAGAAGCAACACTATGAATATGTCATTACTTCAAGTGAGGTAATATCACAAAGTAAATCAACTATAAATATCTAAAGAGGATATCTCGAAAGAGGCAAGAACAACAATTTCAATTAAACTCAATTAATCGCCTCATATCATCGGCATATACAAAAATCAATATAATAGTTTTCATAAACCATAACTCCTAAATTGGAGATCACAAAACTCAAAACTCCCTAAAGAATGGCAATCACAAATAATTCCCCAAACGAGGGAAATCCCAAATCCCAAAATACGCCAAAATAATGGCATTCACATATAACCCTAAAAAGGAGATTATAAATCTCAAAATAAATGCCAAAGATGGCAATCAAAAAGCATAATATGTAGAACTCGATGTGAGTTGAAATTCAAGAAATGTAATCGCCACATAGAAGTGTCTCAAACAGATCAAATGGCCAAATAATCTTGAAATGGCGATACATTTCGAAAGTCACAATAAATCATGAAATTATCACAAAAGATAGCACGTGCTTATAAAATGGTTGAAGCCCGCCAAGTAGCATCTCTCAAAATAATTAGGCGCCATGTCTCAATGGACAAACATCCCGAAGGTCAACATCTCGAAGGACAAAACACCTCGAAGGACAAATATCATGAAGTGTTAACTGTGTATCCCATACCACACGTTCTTAGTTACCAGTTTACTAACTTCTAGCCAATGCTGCAATAGAAAACAAAATTATTTAAATCATAATAATCGTCTCATTTCATCGGCATATACAACCCAAAAGTTAATGAATGTGTAGCTTCATACGAACAAGTCCAGAATTATACGAAAAACAAAATGCATGTGTCTCATACCATATGTTTTACTAAATCATTTAATTCTCTTTCTTATACGCTTGAAGAGAGAAAATATATGTATTTTGTATAGAAAATACTTTGCTTTGAGAAAACTAGTTTTTAAAACAATTTTGGAAAATAATTTGCAAAATATTCCTTTGAAATTCTCTTTATTATAGATAATATATAATTTTGATAGCTTTAAAATAAATATAAATATTTTAAAATATTTTTTTCGAAAGCTATTTTATTATAAAAAATCTTTCGAAAATGGTTTAGAAAACACGTGCACAAAAACAACAAAAATCAGCAAAAATTCAATGAAATTATTTATAAAACCGTCATAGGAAAATCACCTATAAACTCACCAATCTGAAGTACGGATAAGTGATAAAATTGGTTCTTCCATCTTAAGATCAAGCCGATCAACTGGAGCAAAACAAGCTCTGATTCAATGTTCCAAGCAAATTTTCAGCTAGTTACAAAGGTGTAAAAGCCTTGAAATTTTACGGGAATAGAGTTCAACAACTCTAATTTGAATAAAAAAAGAATGGATACAATCGGACAAGAAATGAGAGAGATATAATGTCACAAAGTTGGACTCACGGCCAGATTGCCGTAAACGGCTGGAGCAAAACATGTTTCGGTTAAAAGTTCAAGGCAAGTTTTCAACTTGTTACAGAGGTCTAAAAGCCTTGAAAATTAACAGGCATAGATATCAACAACTCTACTTTCGATAAAAAAAGAATTAACATAATCGGACAAGAAACAAGAGAGATATAATGTCACAAAGTCGAACACACATCAAGATTTTTACTATAAACAACAAGAGCAAAACATACTCCAAATCAAAGTTCGACAGCAGATTTCTATAAGCTACAGATTTCAAAATGGCCTGAATTTTGACGAGCACAAAGATCAACAACAATACTATCAAATAAAAAAATTAGACTCAAATTGGATTAGAAATGCGAGAGATATAAGCTCTCTAAATTGGACACACAGCATGTTTTCGTTGTAAACGGCTGGAGCCAAACATGCTCTATCTCAATGTTCGACAACAATTTATATAAGCTACAATGGTCCGAATAATCTGAAATTTAGCAATCATGTAGATCAAAAACAATACTATCAATAAAAAAAAGTTTGACTCAAATCAGACAAGAAATCTAAGAGATATAGGCTCTCAAAGTTGGACTCACAGCCTATTTTCGCTGTAAACTTCTAAACAACAAAAATTTGTTACAATAAGCGATTTGAGCAGTTTTTGGCTTGCAAATTTTTATATTCAGCTAGATTTTTATGATTTTAGAAATCACCTCAGCAATTGAAGATCGAACTTGAGAAAATCCAGAGAAAGTTGTGAGCTTTTGGCTTGAATGCACTTCAGGAACCTGTAAATTGACATTGTACAGGCTTGCAAACAAAGAAAATGAAATTATAGACCATTCAGATTTGTCAAGTCTGAATTTGATGAAATGGATTTATTTTTTGGAGCGATTACCTATTTCTAAGTGCTTCAATTTGATAAAATTCAACATTAAAGTGGAGAAATTTGTGGATTTGAATTTAGGTTCTAAAAGAGGAAGATGGTTTTCTGTTTTCTATGTTTTACAGCTTGAGAAAATGTACTATACGTACAATGAGAAGAAGAAGAAACTTTTCTTCTGGTTAGTATGGTAACGGGTTTAAACCCAATTAAGAAAACAAAGATATGAAATATAGTTAACACTTAAACACTAATACACTTATATTTTCAAATCAAAACAACTTATATCTAAATGATTTCAATACCATAAAATCACACAAACATATTTTTATCTTCACAAAATATTTTCACAACACATAAAAGAGAATTTTTGCCGTAAAATTATTTTTCATTATTAAAACCTCTTATTTTTAATTAAATACACAATTTACACAATAATTTATATAAAACTCTTTTTTTAGCACCAAAAATTACATAAGGATCATTTTCTTGTATAACTAAATATAATAAACCATATTAACATCATTTTACTACCAAAAATTATTTTTACAACATATTAAATCAAATACTTCATTTAAAATTGACAAAATTCAATAATTGGCAATAATTTCCAAAATTATTGCATTTTACTAAAATAAAAACTTATACTCATTTTTATCATGAGCAAACAAAATAAAGTTTTTAAACCTTATTTTCAATATTTTATATTTAAAACCAATTGTTTATTTAAAATAAACAATTTTAACAAATCACATCTCCAATTTATTTTTGTTTCTCAAATATTAAATTATAACCACCGTTATAATTTAATATTACAGGTAATCACCAAAACCAGGGTTGTTACTGACTCCCCTTTATAAAAATTGCGTCTTCGAAATTTCTAGAGAAGATTTGTACTCAACATGATTTATTTATTCAAGCAAAGAAAGTTAGATAAGCTTGAGTTTAAAATTCTCACCCTCAACACAAAAAGATAGAAGACCAGAATAAGATTGCTCATGAAATTCTGTGGCTTCCCAAGGGTAGGCATAGGGATTATCAGACCATTGATTCTTTACAAGCAGAACATCCCAATATCGAAGGCGTTTTACCTTCGAAGCAAGAGCACAAACATGATGTTACTCAATAGATAAATCAAGTGAGATCGATTCCTCAGAAGCTTCAAGAATAGAGTTGGGATTTAGTCACAACTTTATGCCGGACTAAAACTCACAAGATGGTAATCGACATGACTTTCCGTATACTGCTACAAAAGGAGTCATATCGATATTATATTTGCAACCATTAAGGTAAGAAAACTCAACATGAGGTAGGGGTCTCTCCCACTACCACCAAATTCATATGACTACATAAATGCAAGCCGCTAGATAATTGCACAAAGGCAAGTTAAACACAGGAATGGATTTTATAATTATTTTACAAATCGATTGTTCTTAGAGCTTCAAACCTATTATCTTTATAGCCAAGTTCTTAGTTTATAACATATTTTTCCACACTAATAATCAATTCAGTTACATACACAAAATAAGATGTATTTCATTTGGCTATTAAGGGAAACAAACCATTTTATTTAATTTCAGACCTTCTGTAGAAGACTCAAGTTTTGATATAGCAAACAACAAAATATGACAACACTTATAAAATGAAAGTTGTTCTATTAAGCTTATGCTTTCTAGCAATATAAAGATCATCAAAATCGAACTCACGGTTTTAAAGTTATGCTAAATTTACTTTCAGCTTAAATCTTAGAAAATTTAAAACAGGATAGAGATGTCCGTCCACTTTCAAACCCATTTTAGACAGAATAAAAAGCAAAATCTTCCAAAGAAAATTTATAACTTGTTGAAATCTCTTTCATTTACAAAATGATTGAGCTCATTTGGAGTTATAAATCTTAAGTTATCACTGTTTAAGTATAATACTTCTCCAAATAAAATTTCATCTTTTAAAATCAATTTAGGATTTGAAATTCCGAAACCCTTATAATTTCAAACTACATTTTTAAAACAATCTTTTCATACTAAATCATTTCTTTCATGATCCCCTTTCCCGAAATGCTAAGGCATTCAAATTTTTTAGTTAACTTTATGTAAAAACAATTCACCAATAAGAAACACTTTCATTATTTTACACAATGAAGTTTTCCAAATAATTGATTTTGAAAACTCATTTTAAAAGATATTACCAATCGCTTTTATTACCAAGAGATAATTATCTATCCAATTTTTTTGATTTACATATTAATTTTGAAATTGTTCTCACAATATAAAATGATTGAATCTCATGCCTTGTTCATTATTATACCCTGCACTGTTTAATATAGCATTTTATAACAAAAGAACAATTCAAATTAATGTTCTCTCTTGTCGCAAAATTAAATTTTTAAAATTATTATCAACATAAAACTATCTAAAGTTGATAATTAAGTTAAACTTGTTTTGATATGAATTTTTTTCCAAACTCATACCCATGAATCTTTAATACTACCAAAATTTAAAACAAGGCTTGCTCACAAGTTTATGCTAAAAGTTTAAATTTAGCATTACTTTATTTTATTTTAGATAGGTTTTTATATCTTATCCTCTATTATTATTATACAAACAACCAATTCCAAAACAAATTTTCAAAGTCATCATTTATAACTTTATATAAAAATATTCAATTTATATTTTAAATTTCAAACCAAAGTATTCTTTTGTCTTGAATACATCATTTTGTTAATCAAAACATCAAATGATATTTTCTTCCAATCAAACATCTCCTTAATTAGAATTATTTACCTTACTTACTCAAACCACCATATGGTATCATTATTTAGATTCCAACAGGTTATACTAACATAACCAATTAAAAGCATAACCATATTCAATTTCACAAATTTCAAATAGTATAATGCTATTGCCTCGCCATTAATTCTTAGTAAATGACCCTATCAATTGGCTGCAGAGTTGACCAAATGATCAAAACTGGCTCACCACTTATCCAATAAACACTATGGTTCAATGGCTGCATTTATCACCTAAAATAAAAATTTAACACTCAAACCCATATTACCATCCAAAATTTTCTCATTAAAACTTAATTTAACGTGTATGAATGTCTCATCATAGTGTTTAGGAAATTCCTATCGATAACGTTTATCAGGAGCATCGACCAGAATTCTTAAAGCGCTCGATGGACAATCCAACACAAAATTATTTTCTATAAAAACGCCACTTATATAATTACAAAATATTCTTTACTTGTCTTAATAAACTGAATCTAATTATACTGATAAATATATCTTCTATTAGAAAAAAATCTGCAATTTTAAATTAGTTGTTTCCACCCATCATCAATGAATAAAAGGGCGAACTCATCAAATATTTGCAGAATACTCGATTCGTAAGATCAATTAAATAAGCTAGAACGTTCATCAAACCGAATAGCATAATGGGCCACTCATAATGAGTGCAAAATGTGGAAAGAGGAACGCTATCCTTCGCAACTCGTGGCTGATGAAAATCGGTGTAAGGTCAAGCTGAGGAAAGACCCTAGCACCACTCAACCGATCGAACAAATCATCCAACTTAAGCAATGTATACTCGTTCTTAATGGCTAACTCGTTAGGCTTGCGATAATTGATGCAAAGCCTTAGAGTACCATCAGATTTCTTAACTAGACAACTGTGACACCTCATGGTAAAGAACTGGGCTAAAAGAATTGCTTGGCTTCAAACTTCAACAATTGATTTTTGAGTTCCTCATTTCCTTGGTGGAAATCCTCGTGGGAGGACGACTAACTGCCTGAGAACCAAGAATGAGGTCAATACTATACTCAATTGCCCGCTTCGGTAGCAAAACTGAAATAGACTCAAATGCATCAACAGAATCACAACCAACTGGAATTTGAGATACTACATCATCATCTCGAGACTCAAGACCAATTTAAGGTACTTCGGAATAACCGCCAACATTTCAAAAAATTAAGTGACAACTAATCAGCCGAATCAAGATACCTAAGATATAGGATCCTTTCAAAACATAGGGTTCGGGCTTGATAATATGCAAGCCAATCCATCCTAAAATCAAATCAAATCCAAGATAGTAAGTAACATGTAAATTCACACTAAAAGAAAAATCATAAAGGATAATCTTCATATTCTCACACAACATGCTAAGTTTTGCGGATCCCCTCAGTAGGATTCGCAACCGTCAAAGAAGTAACATGGCAAGAAACATCCAATGATATAACAAACTCCTTTGATATGAATGACTGTCAAATACCGGTATCGAATGGAACTCGAATAGAACAATCAAGATTAAGATTATTCATACGGTAAGATATCATTAAATCAACTATGGAATACTACGGAATTATGATACATTCCTAGATGTATTCCCAACTTATATCTACCCCAAAGGACTTGAAAAGGTTAAGGACACGATGATTAGGGAAAATGTAACACTTCTATTATACTTTGACATACCGTAATATGTGTACTATTCTATGTTTTTCATATTTTATTCTGAATCTGGCTCTGATACCAAGCTGTGACTCCCCATCCTGAGACCTACATTAACAAAGAGTGTCACTAGTTAATACTGTTTGCTAATGCGGAGAATAGTACTGGTTAGGAGCGACCATCCATAGCTTTGTCTTAAACATCTATTAAATACGTCGACTTAGTGCTCTAATTTTTTTCTTTCTCAAGTGGATCGACATATTCAATAAATGCTAAATACAAAACTACATTGGCCAACAGATCTATCGGAAAAAATACAACAACAATAAGCACAACATATTACAGAATAGCAGTCAAACATATACACACACACACACACACACATATGCATAGATACATCCCAGTACAGTACAAAATGATACAATAGAAGTGGTACAACGACCACAATATATACAATGAGTCAAAATGAATAGATACGTATCGGATTTTTACAAACTATAACAAAACTACAAAAAGTGACTAGCAGCATAGCAAAGTCCTATGGCAGGTAACTAACATGAATCAACTCGGTCTGACCCGAGTATATAAAAATACACAGGTCAATCTAGCTTCAAAAACTGATTAGTATAAGGTAGGTGTAATAAAGGGTAAAGGGTAATGATTCTTCTCAAATGAAAAGAAGTAATACTATGAATATGTCCAATGGCTTAATCTCGAAATGGTGATACATTTGGAAAGTCGTAATAAATCATGAAATCATCACAAAAGATAACACATGCTTATAAAATGGCCGAAGCCCGCCAAGTACCATCTCTCAAAATAATAAATCACCACATCTTAATGGATAAACATCCCGAAGGACAACATCCTAAAGGATAAAACATCCCAAGGGCAAATATCTCGAAGGACAAAACATCCCTAAGGACAAAACATTCCCAAGGACAACATTCTGAAGGACAAATGACCCAAAGGACAAATGATCCGAAGATCTAGTACTGGCAATAACTCGTAACTGTGTCACAAATTCTCAGATAGAAACCCGAAAAGTGTTAACTGTGCGTCCCATACCACTCATTCTCACTTATCGGTTTACTAACTGCTAGCCAATGCCATACTAGAAAAAAAATCATTTAAATCACAATAAGCAATTCATATCATCGGCACATACAACCCGAAAGTCAATAAATGTGTAGCTTCGAATGAACAAGTCCGAAATTCTATGAAAAAGTAATCGCACGTGTCCCATACCATATATTTTACTAAATCATTTAATTGTCTTTCTCATACGCTGGAATAGTGCAAAAATGTGTATTTTATATGGAAAATACTTTGCTTTAAGAAAACTAGTTTTTAAAACAATTTTTGAAAACCGTTTGCAAAACATTCCTTCAAAACTCTCTTTATTATAGCGAATATATAATTTTAATAACTTTAAAATAGTTATAAATATTGTAAAATATTTATTTTAAAAGCTATTTTACTATAAAAAATCTTCCAAAAACGGTTTAGAAAACACGTGCACAGAAACAACAAAAATCAACAAAAATTCAATGAAATTATTTATAAAATCATCATACGAAAATCAACTAAAAACTCACCAATCCAAAATACGGATAAGTTGTAATATTGGCTCTTCCATTTTAGATCAAGTGATCAAAAAAACATCGAAATTTGCTTCAGAAATCCATGTAAAACAATTCATAAATTTTCAGCTGGAGCAAAACATGCTCCGCTTCATTGTTCCAGACAAATTTTCAACTAGTTACAAAGATCTAAAACCTTGAAATTTTATAGGCATAGAATTCAACAACTCTACTTTGAATAAAAAAAGAATGGATGCAATCAGACAAGAAATGAGAGAAATATAATGTCTTAAGGTTGGACTCACGACCAGATTTTACCATAAACAGCTGAAGCAAAACATGCACCGATTCAAAGTTCCAGGTAAGTTTTCAACTAGTTACAGAGGTCTAAAAGCCTCAAAATTTAACATGCATAGAGTTCAACAACTCCACTTTCAATAAAAACAAGAATGGATACAATCGGAAAAGAAAAGGGAGAGATGTAATGTCACAAAGTTGAACCCACGGCCATATTTTTAATGTAACCAATTGGAGCAAAACATGCTCCAAATGAAAGTTTGACAGCGGATTTTTATAAGCTACAGAGGTTGGAATGACCTAAAATTTGACATGCACAAAGTTCAATAATGATACTATCAATAAAAAACCAGACTCAAATTGGATTATAAGTGTGAGAGATATAAGCTCTTAAAATTGGACTAATAACCTGTTTTCACTGTTAACGGCTGGAGCCAAACATGCTTTGTTTCAATGTTCGACAACAAATTTATATAAGCTACAAAGGTCGGAATAAATTGAAATTTGGCCACCATATAGTTCAAAAACAATACTATCAATAAAAAAAAGTTTGACACAAATTAGATAAGAAATCTGGGAGATATAGGCTCTCATAGTTAGACTCACAGCCTGTTTTCGCTGTATCTGAGAGATATAGGCTCTCATAGTTGGACTCACGGCCTGTTTTCTCTTTATCTGAGAGATATAGGCTCTCATAGTCGTACTCACAGCCTGTTTTCGCTGTAAACTTCTATACAACATAAATTTGTTATATTGAGCGATTTGAGCAGTTTTCAGCTAGCAAACTTTGTTTTCAGCTAGATTTTTGTGAGTTTAGAACTCACCTTAGCAATTAAAGATCAAACATGAGTAAATCAGGAGAAAGGTGTGAGCTCTTGGCTTGAATGAGCTTCAGGAACCTACAAATTGACATTGTACAGACATGCAAGCAAAGAAAATGAAATTACAAGCCATTCAAGTTTCTCAAATCTAATTTGATGAAATGGATTTAGTTTTTAGAGCAATTAATTATTTCTAATTTCTTCAATTTGATAAAATTCATCAATAAAGTGGAGAAATTTGCAGATTGGAATTTGGATTTTAAAAGAGGTAGATAGTTTTCTCTTTTCTTTGTTTTATAGGTTGAGAAAATTTACTGTACGTACAATGAGAAAAAGAATAAACTTTTCTTCTGGTTAGTATGGTAATGGGCTTAGACTCAATTAAGAAAAAAAAAGATATAAAATCTAATTAAGACTTAAACACTAATACACTTATATTTAAAAATCAAAACAACTTATATCTAAATGATTTCAACACCATAAAATCACACAAACATATTTTTATGTTCACAAAATATTTTCACAACATATAAAACATAATTTTTGCCATAAAATTATTTTCCATTATTAAAAACTCTTATTTTTAATTAAATACAATTTACACAATAATTTATTCAAAAATCAATTTTTAACACCAAAAATTACATAAAAATCTTTTTCAAGTATAATTAATTACAATAAACCATATTAACATCATTTTACTACCAAAAATTATTTTGAACCAAAACTCCACCTTGCTAATTACATTGTACAACATACTAAATCAAATACTTCATTTAAAATTAACAAAATTCAACAATTGGCAATAATTTCCAAAATTATTGCATTTTACTAAAATAAAACCATATTTTACTCATTTTTATCACAAATAACCAAAATAAAATTTGTAAACCTTATTTTCAACATTTCTTTTTACTTAAAACCTATTTTTTAATTAAAATAAACAATTTTAACAAATGACATCTCTAATTTATTTTAATTTCTCCAATATTAAATTATAACCACCGATATAATTAATATTATAGGTAATCATCAAAGCCAGGGCTGTTACATTTTTCGCATCTATGATTTTTGCTGAATTTTTATATGACCATTTTGACTCTAAAAATCTTGATTGGACTATAACTTTTGAAAGGGGCCGAGTTAGGCTCTCTAAACACTTCTATTGCTTTAGAATGATGGTTTTTCATTCTATAAAGTTGTCATAATAAATAATGGACTTATCATTTGAAAGTTATAGTTATAAGTTTCGGCTACCGCTGATCTACATTAGTGCGTAATTAACTAAGCTCAAGCTTGGACATACCAGCTCACTTCAATAATTGTGCTAAGAGGAGGCCACCATCTTCCTCAAAATAGCTCTAAACCTCCATTAACCCTAATTTCATCAAAAAGCCTACCATTTTCTTACTAATCTTAGCTATATCATCAGTTAGAGGGGTGATTAGTATATAAAAGCTTGAGATTATCATTTTGACTGATTTGCATTCCTTTTCCTTGCCATCCACTTCAAATCTAAGAGGATGAATTGGTATTTTATGAATGTGGCAAGTGGTTCTTTCTCTCTCACTCTACTATGCATGTTTATACACTTAAAAATGATGTTTTAACACGATTTCGATCCCAAATGTTTTCTAACTTTAATTACATTTTTGCAGATGTTCATGGCTGAATTTTAAAGGTTTTAGTGTGGCTTTAAATGGTTTTGAAACTCCTTTTGTTCATACTTACATGCTAATGTAAAAGCTAGATTTTGATTAGGATTTTCTTGATTATCTTGTTCCTTTGTATTGCATGTATCAATATATGTATATGTATGATATTCCATGTTTGCATGGTGTGCTTTGATGTGGTTTGCTAGTGCTTTTAGGTAATTAGGAAAGAGGTAGTCAAATTGGAAAATCGAAGGCAAAGATGGTCGGAACTGGATGAAACTTGGTGCTAGGGCTATGGAGCATTGAGGAAGCTCAGAATTCAAGTCACATCGAGATTGGAGTATAGTGGAGCATTCGGTATAGAATAGTCTTGTCGATAGAGAGTGGTCTTGTTTAGTGGAAAGTGACTCGGTGCGCGATGGTTCATCAGGTTGGGGTTTTGGGTGATGAGTGAGGACCAGATCCAGGAATTTGGTTAAGTATTGGACTTAATATCGAGTGTTTGGAGGGTACGAAAACAAGAGCTTTTGGACTTAGCACTAAGAGATTTGGAGTTGATGCTGAGAGCCTTTAAGTGGGATGATCGGAGTCTAAGCACTTAGAAGATGGAGCATTGGATGAGAGGCAAGAAAACACAAACAAATTGGTTGATGCTCCATCCAGTTTGATGCTATCGAGATGACACTGTCTTGAGGGGGAGTGGTGGCTCCACATGTTGTGCTGAAGGCATTTGTTTGTTTGCTTAAGGTTTGTTAGCGATGTTATAGCATGATGGTAGCTTCGGGACATTGGTAATAGCCACTCGATGACGAATAGAGTTAGATTCCGATGATGGTGGCATGATGTTGAAAGGAGTAGTGATAATGTATGCCAATAAAAGGCGAGTACTAGGATGGGTGAGCCACGTAAGAATGGTTCTATCATGGAATAGAGGAATGTGGAATGGTTCCTCGAGAATAATGGAAATTAGATGGAGTAAGGAAAGCGCTCAGATACACGTTCTAAGGGATCGTTGATACTCAAAGCATTTTCTAATGTACTCGAAAGTATGGGTATTATAAGTACACTCATGGGTACTTGGAAAGGCTACACCGGACATTGGAAAGGATCCGTATACCCTAGACCATGGAAAAGGGTCTAGTATCAGCTTTAGGCTAAAGCTGAGTACAATGAAAACTGGGATTTCTATTAGTCCCTGGTATAGGAAAGGCCAAACGAGTTATCAAATATCTAGAGCGTATTGAGTGATAATGAGGATTGTTTGATGGATGTTATGGTTGCTTTGGTTATTTTCTTCCTCAGTATATCTCTTTAGGGATGTCTTTGGAGATAGGTATTTAGGATAGAGATACCTGGATACTTATCATCGTACGTAGTTTGCAGTATACCATTACGATATTTGTAGAGTAGCATATTATGTTTGTTATGTGCTAACTCTCTGGTTGCAGGGACAGGTCAGGTATGGTTCGTATACCCTTACTCCTTACTATACCAGCTTGTATAGTATTTTGAGATTCATTTAATTCTCACAACAGACTGTTGTTTGGCTCGAGCGTTTATGATTTACTTATTATCTCGAGTACTCTTAAGTAAGTAGAGTAGATAGCAAGTCTAGGTGCGATGCAATAGTTGTGCAAAAGACGAGCTGGATGGAGCAATTTCATATTATATATGGACTATTATGTTTATTCTGCTGTGCAACGCCGTGTAGCCTTGATATTGCTTTCTTATTACTATTATTCAGATAAAGTTATTTGAGTTTATTTCCATTTGTATAAACTTTATTACTTGATGTATAATTTTGTTAATCTATATTCGGATATTTGGAATATTTATGTCTCTCGTGTTTTATATCCATGCTGTATATTATATTTTATTCCATGTGTATGAAATATACGATAGGTTCTATGATGTTTTATTTCATTTTCAATCATTGATGATCATCCTACATTGACCTGGCATTTCAGAAGTGCACTATATAGTTATATTGGGTGCCAGTGGTGTATGGCGGTGGTTACATTTGGTATCAAAGCTTAGGTTACTCGATTAACCCAATTTGAAACCATGGTCTAGTAGAGATAGGGGAGGAGTTATCACCTTAGACTGGATCGAAGGTGTATATATATTTATAGAAAAGAGTGTGTATTTGTCGTGTATTTTGGATTCTAAAATTGTATAGTAGTACATAGTATATAAGTCGTGCACACGAATACCATTGACACAGTTTTCATTTTGATGGACTGGTCATTCTTGTTATTGATCTAGAACGAGTAGGCAAACAAGAAACACTATGAGGAACTCCATCTCTAGAGTTGAGGTAGGAGCGGGTTCTAAGGCTGCTAATCCCGACTTGCAAGATATGTTCAATGCGATAATGGCGAACATGCTATAGAATGCCCAAGTAGTCGCTGCAAATGTTTCTATTAGTGGTGGTGCTCAAGTGCAGGTGCCGCTTTGCCAAGCTATGCAAACACTACTCCACCTTGGAAGGCAAACCATTTCTTTGAATGGGATTCAGCTACTGAAGTGCATGACAGGTTGGATACCTACAAACATTTCTTTGGTGATATGGAAGTAGATGATGGCAAGAAAGGGAAGCTGGCCTCTAGACAACTTCAAGGGCGGGCCATAAACTAGTGGAATGCCATTACTATTGCTTAACCCAAGGATCAGTTCACTTGGGACCAGCTCAAGGATAAGTTGATGATATTCAGGAAATTTTCTGATCTAAAGTAGAGGGATTGTTTGTCTTCGAGTATATTGCCGAGTGTGATGCTTTGTCGAAGTACGAGATGTCTTTCATCGACACTCCTTTGAGGCAGACTGAGAAATTTCTTATGGGTTTGGAAGACTATCTAAGTGAGAAGTTAGCGAGTCATAACAATGAGCCATTCAAAAGGCTTGTCGAGAAAGCTCTTCAACAAGGGAGTTTATATCCCAAGTCCAAATCAGCCATTGTTGCTAAGGAAGAGCCAAAACCACAACAAGGCGGTGGAGGTAAAAAGGAATGGAATGGAAAATGAAAGCACTTTTAAGGAAAGAATGCTCAAGAAGGCTAAATGGGAGCCCGTTTATTTTGATTATGGATAGAAGGGTGACCTAATCATAGGCAGCAAAGCCGATAGGAAGAAGAAGTGTAACAACTGTGGAATATTCAAACATATGCAGAAAAGTTGTCCAGGAACCAGCACAACAGAAGTAGGTTAGGAAGGCATATACTTTGGATGATGTCCTGATGTAACACCTAGTAAAGTTAACCATAAACGAAATTGACCTTGAAAGTTATTCAAAGCTGTGCTTTGGGTCAACAAATGATCAAAGTAATGATCACTAAGATAAATTATCAAACAAATGATCATATCACAAATGATCAAACAATGATCATCCCACAGCAACACTCAGCATGCCACACTACCAAATTGGGAGTATATCACTATTAACCTTCAACTACATAACCTCTGAGCTCGTACGTCTCAGAGAAGGGTGTTAAGCTAAGAGAATAAATTCTCCGCCACCAACAGAAATATATTTGAAAGAAATCAGCTTTATATCTCAACTTGTAATGTCAGACATACAATCCATACAAGTCTGTTCCGGGCTCGAACAGAACCGAAGGCACTTACAAAGAAGTCCTTGCATTTCGGATAATTTCTAATCACGTCCGGACTTCCCGTCACTAAGGGTGATAAAACCTCTATATCGGAGATCAGCCGATGCAGAGCAACTCAATGGTAATCCTTCCGTTTTCAAATATATCAGGTCTTCAACACCGGTCATCAAATGCAATCCATTACGACGTGTCACATATTCGAAATGGGTTATACGACCCCAAGGTCCTTTCTCGGCTAACCCGAATAGTGAGCGCTTATTTTAAAAATAAGTGTGGCATTCAAATTCAAGCAATCACAACAAATACCTATTTAAAGGTAAATGTTGATAGTCGGTTATTTAACTATCAATAGGCGTGTTCAACATCACCAAATACCAAATAATTTCCCAAATTATTTACTTTCCAAAATATCTTTACTAGATATATAATTTCCACACTTCAACCTTTTGAAAACAATTTTCAAATCACTTTTTACCTTTACCACTTTTGAAAACAAATTTCAAATCATTTCCCTACACGGGATTACTTTCATTTCAACATGGTTCATTTAAACCAATTAAATAAATCCTTAACGATTTACTTTATATTTACGTTCCAAATCCGTAAATTAATTCCCACACTTCAAAAATAAATCAACGTTTATTTTAAAAAAAATCCCCTTTTTATTTATAAATTCCATAGTGAATTTACATTTCCAAAATATCTATGAATATACGATTTTCTAATCGACTTCTAATATTCATTTTCAATTTATCTTTAAAAGATAGAATCTCAAAACATTCACTTCATATTGGAAAACATTTCCATACTTATTTAATAATAAGTAATTCACAAACCCATTTATTTTCAACACTTGGAAAATATCCAATATACTTAAATCGAAATTAAGTATATATTTCATTCTTTAAGAAATCATTTTCTTAAACACATTTATTTAGGCCAAAACGAATGTTGCGTAAAACACGTTACGACGACCCAAAATCACTAGTATAGGGACTCAAAATTAAAATAGATATATAAATCCCAATACTATACAAAATATTTCCTTTCGGAAACCATTTACTATAACAACAGTGTTATAGTCCACCATTTCCTTATTTCTCGAAAACATCTATTTCAACAATGAATGTTGAAATCTATGTATTCGATTTATAATACATTTTAAAACATCATTAAAACGATGAACTTCATTTTATAATATTCACTTTCCCAAGCATATCCATTTTATTTGATAATATATTCACCGTCCAAAATCGTGAATATACTTCCTTAACCAATTTCAACTTTCTATTTATCAAATTCCATTGATTTCGAATTTATAAACAATGTCTATAATTTCCATTTCTATTTATAAGCTTCGATTTATAAATCTCCTTTATTAATCCAATTTAATTTATATAACTCAATTATATACCAAAAGTCCATATTATAAGTTAAATGCTTATAATCCATTTATTTACATAATCGTTCTTTTAAAACTTCATAAATTATAAATCTTATTACTTATAAGATATCATTTATAACCCTATTTTCAACATTAATAGAACTCCTTTTAAAATTCTATTATTTCGATTTATAAAATATATATTTTATAAATCTCAACTATAAACCATTTTTGCTTCATCAAAGATTTCAATTTAAATGCAAAAAAATCCGATTTATAAGTTAATTCCTTAAAATCTTTTGTCTTACAACATCTATTCATTTTATAACTTCACAATTCATAAATCTATAAATTTTCATTTACTTATGAATCCATTTATACTTCATTTTAGCACTTATAAAAACTTGTTTTATAATTCCAATATTTTTAATTTTAAAATATCAAATTTATACATCTTCCATATAAACCGTTTTAAAATAATTCAAAAATCCCAATTTAACTATTTTATAAATTTATTAACTACTTATCTCAAAAATCACCTTTTGGTTATATTTCACAGAAATCTTAATTTTTATAACATAAGAATTTATAACGTTTTAATTATTTAAAATGAATCAATTCAAAAATTTAACAAAACGTATACTTTCAAAAATCACTTTAAAAATTCTTTTAAGAACCAAAATCATTACTTTAAAACTTCAAAAATGGATCCAATGATGCAACAACACCAAGTAGTCAATCACGATATCCCAATATCATATATCGATATGATAATCAACAAATATCACAATATCTGTAAATAAATCAATACAGTTGAGGAATCCAGTTGGATCCCTCCAACCTGTTTCCCCACATCTAAAGATGTTAGCACAATAACAATCCTGTTCCAGTACGGAATTATCGCGGTATATGGGATTTATAAAAATATTATCCGCTTAATAGACGGCGCAATAGGGTCTCATCCGCTATATAATGCGGGAAATCAACTTCAAGTACATATATAATACCAATTCCATACAATTTGGAATTATCGCGGTATATGTTTTTAATAAATGACCTCCGCTTACTAACGGCGCATAATGTCTATTTCAATCAACAATAGATAATAATTTATCATTCAGGCATACAATCTATAATTTTAAATCTAACTATTTAAAATATAAATCGAAACAGATTCGATTGAGTGAGAAGTTCTCACCTTGAATTCTATTTCGTTTCCGCGTTTTATTTCGAATAAAATTAAACGTGCGTTTAATTTTACCCGAAATTTTCACTAGCTCCAAACGATTCCAATCCAGCTCCATAGCGTAGTGCTCAACAAAACGAACGCAACGCAACTGGTTTCGTCAGATTCCGACCTCGTATCAACAAGTTATAGCATTTTAAACATTATACAATTTAATATAAAACAATTTCATAATTTATTTTTAATTTTATAACCTAAGCTACCCTGGGCCGTTGATTTGGCTTGAACGAAATCAGGCCGCTTTTGTTTTCTTCCATCTCCAGGTGATCATCGTGAAACCGAACCCATTAGTGCCCAGTTAGGGTTGACTATCGCGACCCCAACCAACCACTAGAACGTGATCAGGGAACGCCATCGAGTAGCCCTACGCGCCTAGCACCCCCGCCCCAATTCACGTGCAGCTCGCCC
Source organism: Allium cepa (assembly GCA_030765085.1). Lineage (NCBI taxonomy): Eukaryota > Viridiplantae > Streptophyta > Magnoliopsida > Asparagales > Amaryllidaceae > Allium > Allium cepa. Next base: position 383,252,162 of record CM060932.1, read on the forward strand.
CCCCCCCCCCCTCCCTTATGCATGCATAACGAAGATGAACGGCAGCGAACGCGGCCCCCTTACTCACTCCATGTCGCGCCATACCCCATCAACTCCGTATGAATCGAAAGCTCTCTTCGTGCTCTTCAATTTGTTAGTTGAAGATTTTTGCTAATTATCGATGGATTGGAAGTAATTGAGGAGGAAAGAAAGGAAGTTTCTGGCCATCGATTTGAGAAGTGGAGGCCGACCATTTGTTTCTAGGGCTAGGGTTTTCTTTTGCAAATTTGTGAATGAATGGTCCTTATATAGAAAATATTCAAAACACTATTCATTCCGGGTTTTCTGAACTCCGATTTACGCGCGGTGACCGGCGTTTCTAGGGTTTATCCCGCGTTCCGGACACAATGGAACGTGTTTCGGGAGCCAATTCGATTATCTGTGCGAGTTATGACAATAAACGATCAATTTAAATTAAACCGATTTAAACCAATTTCTAGGCGTTTTGGCTTGCCCCGGACAAACGTAAATTCGATTGATACGAAATTTGAAACCATACAATAATATCACATTACGGATCCGATGAAACTGGTTTCGTCGAAATCCGAGACTGTTTGAAAAATGACTATTTTCAGTCGATAATTAAATATTAAAATATTCAATTTTCACAAATTAACTTTAAATTCAATTTTAAAAGTTCACAAACACCTTTCTAACTCCAACATGATTAAATAAAATTTTACAAATCATTTTTAATCATATTTAACCCAATATTCAATTATTCACGTATTTTCACATATTAAATTATTGATTTAATTGTCCAATTAAATCTAGATATTCGAAATAAAATTTATTTGACTTATAAATTTCACTTATTAATATTTAAAATTAATTAAATATACGAATTTTAATTGACAGAAATTCTGGGTCGTTACATGATCGAACAAGTCATTGGTATGGAGTGGAACATATTCTTCTTTATTACCTTATTTAGCTTATGGTAATCTATACATAATCTCAAAGAGCCATCCTTCTTGGTGGCGAACTCTACAGGTGCTCCTTGTTTTGATATATTTTGTTGAATGAACCCTTTTTGTAATAGGTCATCCACTTGCACCTTTAGTTCCTTCTGCTCTTTCGACGCCATACGATACACCTTAGTGGCACAACAATTGGTATGGAATCCTTCACCAAATCAATATGGAACCCTATCTCCCTATGTGGTGGGAATCCAATCACCTCCTCGAATATGTTCGGATAATCCCTAACTATATGCACAGATCGTGAGAGATCTCGAGCGAATACAAAATGCTAACCCTTGCTTCATCATTATGTAGGCAGCCTGTCTCCAACCAAGGCTCATCATCCACCCTATTGTCACCAACGACCACTCGCAGTCGACGACTACTCTGTACTTTTGACGCCATCCCATCCCTAGTATAATACCAAATCCCACAAAACCCAAAACAAAACAATCATAAACAAGAAAAAAAATCCTTGACTCGATAAGGCTAAGTCTCAAAAAACGATGCAAAAGTTAGTCAATCCTCTAATTAGTTTGTAACAATTAAAGGCCGGTTAACTATATTGGACTTCAATCCCAATCAATCTACCAAATCATTAGATATAAAGGAATGTAAAGCCCTGATAGTGAATAAAGCACATACATGTGTATCAAAAATAGAAAGCATACCATATATAATTATGTTCTCCCCCTTCTCCTTGGCCAATAGAGCACTCGACATAGCTCAAACATCATTGAAAGCGTAAGAAGACACAACCTACTTGTTCCTTGGTGATTTTGGATAGTTCTTCTTGATGTGTCCAGCTTGTTGCGGTTGTAGCACTTCTTGCCTTCCGCCTTACAATCTTTAACGAATGGCATTTCCCCTTATAATTATAGCAAGTAGGCTCCCACTTTCCCTTCTTCTGACCACCTCTTTTCTACAACAACTTCCTCTTATTATTATTATTGTTCTAGTTCTTCTTACCTCCCCGCCTGCTTGTGGCTTTGGCCTATCTTTGGAATCAAAAACCAGCCTAGACTTCAGATACAGATTCACATGTCGAAAAGTCTTCTCCACAAATGTTTTTAAATACTCATCAATATGTCCCACCAACTTCTCTCCAATATGATCATTTAAGTCCATAATAATCTTCCCGTTTTTCATGAGTGGAGTACCGAAGAAAGATGGACCATATTTTGACAACATGTCGAACTCGACCACGTACTCCGATACAAACGTATCCCCCTGTCGCAAATCAGAAAACTTCCAAAAGAGCACCAATTTTTAGGTAGCATTCCACCTACTTGGGTGTGGTGATGTTGATGGCATTCCACCACCCCATAGCTCGCCCTTGAAGCTGTCTCGAGGCCAACTTTCTTTATCACATCCTCCAACTTCATATCCTCAAAGATGCTTTCGTAGGTGCCTAACCAATCCTATATTTCCATGGATAATTCTGTTCCAAGAAACAACTTTCCTTCCAAAATGGAGTAATCCACATTCGGTTTGGTAAAGTAAGGCCTCAACACTTGCAACAGAGGATCACCACCAACAGCCACTGTAGAAGCAACTTCTTGGGCATTTTATAGCATGTTCCTAGTTATGTTGTTAAACATAGCTTGCATATCGGGGTTGATAACTACCCCATCGTCCACTCCCTTCTTTATGCTTAAAGTAGAAGTCATAACAGCATTTCTTATTAGTTGGCTAAAGGTGGCAATCAGACCTGACCCGATAGAACCAGATCTAACCCGACGGGTCTCGGTTTTAGGCATGTTAGGTTTTGTCGGGTCTATAGTAACCCACCTGATCCGAACTTTGGTTCGGGTCAGGTCTTGTTGGGTAATAACATAAAATATAAATACATTTCATTGTTTTTTAGTTGGGTCTTTCGGGTCAGGTTTATTTGGGTTGGGTACGACTAGATCTTTAGTGTATTTTTCATCACCCAGACCTGACCCGTGATCCATCGGGTTGGTTCGAGTTTGGGTCTTTTTAGGTTGGTTTGGTTAGGTTGTATGGTTCTCGGTTGTATTTTCCAACCTCATTGCTAGCTTCTTCTTATAAGCTATAATAAGAACGGTTAGTCTGTCTAAGAGGAATAAGTGGTGTCTGCGAATGCAATGCAACTTACAGACTACTATATAGTTTTAAAAAACCAAAATATAATAAGTACACGGTCTCTTATATCACTTGACCCATTTAAAGGTGATAGTTCCTTCCTTATATTTAATGGATCCAATTATCAACTTAGGTCATGCAATACTTCGCAATTGTAACGATTGGATATTTGAATAATTCATTTAAACATTTAATCGTTAATTGATGGAACAAACATTATACTCAATTTTTCAAAGACGGATGAATTGGGTCTCAAAACTTCCATAGCTAAGACTGCTTTTTCGAAGTAAAAAAATGAGTATAAACTTGTTTATGTTAGGAGCCGGAAAGTTTATAAGGTGAATAGCGAATTTTATAAAGGGGTGAAAATTGACTTTAGGCTAGGGCTATGAGCTAGCTTATAAGTTAGCCTACCCTTCATATTTTCACATCATTTTCATTTCACATTTCATTTCTTTCTCTTCTTTAATCACTTTCCCTAATTACTCATTATTACTCTAACCTCAAATCTCTTAATCCAAGCCCAAATAAATTTCCATAAATCCTGGAAAAACCACCATAATTTCTCTCATTCAATTCCTCATATATCCCATGAAGGAATTAGCTTGAATCGAAGTTTGGATCTTCATCCATGATTTTAAGAGAGCAATTTTTGGTCTTTATTGATTAGAGCTTGACTTAAGGAGAAGCAATGTGAGTGGTATGATTCTTTAAGTATGTTTACTTGTTAATCTTATTAATTTCATTTAATGATGATTTTGGGATTATAAAAAACGATTTGGAGATTGTTTGGGTTGAATTAGGCTTGTATTCATATTAGAAACATGATTATATCATCCCATTATTTCTTTAGGATATATTTCTGAGATAGTAAGCCTAGAAATGGATTTTGGGATAACTAATTGATTATATGTATGTTGTGATAGATTAAAGACTAATTAGATGACATAATTAAGTGAAAGTCATTTTTTAGTAACGATAAAATAAATTTAAATGGTTTTAGAAAAGTAAGTAAGATAATTAGGCGATTAGTGAAGCTTATTAGTACTTATAAATATTATTTAAAGTAAAGAAATGATTATATAAGTGAATTGTTTATTTATAAATATTATTTATGTAAAGATATAATTTTACAAATAAAAGTGATATTTTGTAATATAAAAGTAATATTTTGTAAGAATAGCAATTTTACAAAATAGTATAAAAGTGATATTTTATAAAATAGTGATTTTATAAAATAATAAGAAAATGATATTTTATAAAATAGTATGAATGAGGTATTTTATAAAGAGAATAAAATTTTATAAAATAATATGAAGAATCTATTTTATAAGATTGTTATAAGATTTTACAAAAATTGTATGAAAGGAATACTTAATTATAAATGAAGAGATTAATATTTCAAGGCTTAAATGGATTTATATGCTAGAATTGCGTTCTATAAAATGATATGAGATTTTATAAAGTATAAAAAGATGTTTACTTTTATCGAATTTAGTAAATAAAAGTAAGTTTTGATTTAAATGATAATTGAATTACTTACTCGAATATACGTGTACACATATGTGCACGAGCAGGTATGCATATATGCTTATTTGAAGTAGTATAATAACCAAGATAATTCTTGTGTTGTAAGTAGAATCGTTAAATGTAGTCGTTTGTATATCCATATATGCATGTAATTGAATTTCCAAACTTCTATATAAGCATGTGGCGAGAGTCTCGTGTTGCCATAACGACCATCATATGCGCTAATTTGCATGAGAAGGTATTGGGTCGAGGAATCGCTTCGGTAAAGCCCAAAACTTGATCTATATAGTAGTAGTGTGTTTGCATGTGTATGCATAGGCGTGCATGAATAGGTGCGTTGACACACATGCGAGCAACATACAAGGTAGGAAGGCCATTTGAGTTCTTTTGGCTTACCAAAGGAAGTCGAGTCTCTAAATTTTCCCGTTAAACTATATATACATGCGAAGAGTGGATTTTATGTTAAATCGGCTTTCAAACGCATAAGGAACCACTTTTAAACATCAACCAAAGAACTTCGAAGGAGGTCCAATAGGGTGGAGGCAATCTTCGAAATTTAGGAGGCTCACTTGGGCAAAGCAACGGAGGAAACACCAAGTGAATTTGCAGCTATAGAGATCGGGTGGCACCTGCCTCGGGCTTTACTGCCTGGGACAAGCTACCATGGGGGATCGATGGTGCACTGACCTAGGCAATAAAGACTAGGTCAGGTGTTACGTTATTGGGGTTTCTTCTTCTGTTTTGGATGCGGGTTCGTAAAGAGCTTTGGTGCAATTTCGAGGAAGACTCTAGGCTGCTCAAGTTGGAAGAATGCAAAGCAATGTTTGGGATCCAAATGTGAATGTTAAGAGATTCCTATGTGATTAATAACAACCGGGCACAGGATCAGTACGGTTATTGTCACGATCATGACCGACAAATGTGTATAATCAAGCGGAACGATCCACATCACGTGGTTTCAACCTTGAATATATATGTTTGATGAATGGTATTGGTCTTTTATTAACATCAATACGTTGTATTAGCCTTATTTTACTAAACATACATATAGTTGGTCTTATAGCAAAGGCCATCTATATAAATAGGCGATGATGAGATATTGGTCTTTGTTTGTGATAATCATATTTGATTACATGATGGTATATTTTGTCATGTGTATGCGTGTATACATGACATCGGAGTTCCTTCGTGGTCCTGATAGCATGTTACATAGGACATGCCCGTCGTACTCTTTTATAGTGGCGTTACGGGAATTTTATTATAAATCTGTGATAACTATTGAGTAGATGATGACAGTCATCTATGGGTGTATCAATTATCATATGCTCGATATGCGGTATGGTGAGGTCCATTCAGGTTTCACATATTTAGAGCAGGTCATATATCACTTATGCTGATATGGGGCATGGTGAGATCTACATGAGTTCGATCAATGAGGATGCGGCTTAGGGTCTTTGGTATGATTAGGTACCAACTCTATTTATTTTGAACCCTCAACGGGAAACATTTGATTATAGTGAGATCAATATTGGTGTCAGATATCTAGAGTAGGTCGTATATCACTTATGCTCGAAATGGGGTACAAAGGATCTACACGAGTTTGGTCACACTGTATGCGGCTCAGGGTCAATGGTACAATTAGGTGCTGACTCTATTTATTTTAAGTCCTACATTGAGATCATTGAATCGCAGTTAATATCCACTTCATACTTCACTCATCAGTAAGGATGAATATCGATTTACACACGCTATTTGTTATGTATCGTTATGATTGTGCGTGCTATATTAGTTGTTTGATAATATTTTTGTGTGTTCTAGGATATGTTAATATTATGATACTTATATTGTCTTGGCATTTATATATTGGGATATTTTATCATGGTATACCGTTACATATCATTCACATTACGTTAGTTGTGTAGACTCGTAGATTATAGGAGAAGCGGGTTGTGGTATGATTTCCTATCTTTTGGATAGGTTAACTTTACTTGTCTATGGAAAGGCCGGATTATCCCTGAGCCACGAGTGTGGAGGAGACTGGTTGTGCCTTGGTAGTTCCTGTTTGTTTGTATATAGTCTTAATATATAGTATTTTGAGATAGTTCCCCTCATATCAGGCTTTATGTCTGACCCATGTTTTTTCTTTATCTGTTTATTCCATGACAACTCTCAGGTACTCAATTGAGTAGTTTAGGAGTTAGATGTTTTTAGGGACACACTTTTAGGACAGCTGAAGCATTCTATAAAGGAGACATTGATACTTCGTATATATACTTTATATTATAGTAGTACATGACAGATATGTATTTATATATGAAACTTAATGTATCAGATATTATATTCAAGGTTTCATCTAAGTGGAGTTCGATGTATTCTAATTTTTCATATTAATATTCATTTATTAGTTATTTTCTCTAGTGTAGTCTCTCACATATATATTATTATCTTGGTTTGTTCATATATATTCAATATATTATATATTATCATTCCACTATGAGATGCTGTTGATATACCTTAGTATAATGTTAGTTTTGATTTTCTTTCTCGACAATCTTTCTTTTGTGGTATCCAAAAGTCAGACATTATCATTTAATGCAGATTTTTAGGTATTATAATGGGCGGTTAATTACGTTTGGTATCAGAGCTTAGGCACGATATTCGAACCAAGTAGACCAGTTTGAGTTGATCAATCTATTAAAAGGAGATATGTTGAGAGAGTGCACATGTATTTTTCTTCTATATTATACTATATACACCACCTTTCTTTCGGAATTTGATTTATTCCTATCGTTAGTCTCTAAGGTATCTTTGTTAGGCTATTAGTATGAGCGGATGGAGTATGCGAGCGACTGCAGATAGGTAGTCTAAGATGCTTGATTAGTTCATAGACTATTTACCTACTACAAGGGATGTCCACCAACCACGAACATCTTCAGTAGACGCGGTTGGAGAGAGTGGTGGTGTATCCCTTGGTGCAATAGTATTTTTAGATCTACTAGCTTTAAACTCTTCGAAGTTGTGCCGAGATTTTCTTAGCCTTGGAGAGAAGCCATATTTGGGTTTTGAGACTGTTGCTGAGACACGGCCTTAAACACGTGCATGAAAAGGCTTCCATCAATATAGGTCTATGGAATGTTCTCATAAGGAAGATTGATTATCGATATTTGAATAGGGGAGACTTTGGATGGGTAGGATATAGTGTTTGAGTGGTTGATGAGTAGTCCCATGTGTAGGAATGCATTGAGTCATTGCTTTGTTTCTTAGTCATTTATGAGATCAAGAAGGGTATGAAGCTTAAGAATTCCATCCATCTTATGTGGGATAGCTTGTTAGTGAAGGAGTATGTTGACCAATTCAATCTTTTATATGAGGAGATTGAGTTGGTCGGTGCTTCATCAGTGTAGGGAAAGGAGTTTTCCTTGGGTCTTAAAGCATCGGTTGGGTTCATTGCTTAGTCTTATCCCTGTTAGGGGCCATTTTGGAAAGTATGGTTAGATGGTTCTCCTATGTGAGAACACCCACGAGGTATCCTTAGGGATCAGCGGAAAGCAAACCATTGTTCCAATCGAAGTGCAAAGATGAAGATACAAGGACGATAGAGCTTATGCAAAGAAGAAAGTTGGCCTAGTATGTCACTCGTATGTCATTTAGGGGCATTTCGCTAGGAAACATCATCCAGATAAAGCAAAACGTAAGTGCATAAATTGTGATAGCCTTGATCACTTGAAGAAGAATTGTCCTGCGTTTTTAGGAAATAGGCAAGTGATGACGACTTATGCCTTACAGACATTATGGGGTCCTAGCAAGTCTACTGCTTAGGAAAAACAAAACGAGCTTATACGGTGAGGTATGCTCTATTTTTGGAAACCTACTTTTGTTCCTTTCGATACTTGAGGGAAATATTTATCTATTGTTATTTACTTGGTAAATATGCTAAACTTAATACCTTTCACAGTAGGTAAGTTCTTTTGTAGAGATGAACCCTATATGAGTAACCTTAGTTGCAAAGTTCAGCTAAAGCAACCGAGAGTATTACTATTTGAACTTGATGCATGATCTTTCAAGTTGATTAGGGTTGGTCGATGGAATGTGACTAGAATTTGTATCCAAGCAGGGCTCGATAGATGCCCACTAATGAGCAAGGACAAACCTGATGACTTATAGGTGCTTGCCTAGAGTCTTTCGTGTTAGAATTGTTTATCTTTGTGTTGGTAATCCTTAGATGGTGGGGAAAATCCAATGTGCTAAAGGGGTATTTTCTAAAGGTTGGTCCATTCACGTGCCAATTCTTAATGCCTAGTTTGGGCGTAGAGTTTCTAGGTGATTTGCACTAGTTAGGGAAGGGTTTCTCACTTGATTCTTATAGATGGGAACTTGAGTCAGATTCTTGAGGTGGCTATGACATTTTCAAAGTGCGACCTAGGTCGTGCAAGGATACTTTAGTAGTTGGGTCAATAAACTGGATCAAAGTTCGTATAAGAAGGGCTAGGTAGCCGACCCTAATTTAACAAAGAAATTGAGAAGACAAAGGGTTAGAATGAATGTCATGTCATTTTGGATGGTCTTTAGATATTTTAAATTTTAGTATAGTGTATTTAAGGTTGCTTGGGATAGTTTCCTTGATTGCTTTTATAGCAATTTGGATAATCTTCTATGTGACGAGATGATACTTGCCTAGGCGAGCGTTATAGTGCACATAGTGTATTAACATTGTGTAGTTAAGCTGAGTTTGAAATTGAGCAGACCCAAGCATCTGTAGATCGTCATTTAATGATGATTTAATTAGTAGAGTTTTCCTCTTTGAATAATGAGTTTTGTTCGGAAAAAAGGAAAGTTAAGGCTTACATTGCTAAATTTATTCGAGAGTTTTGAGACTTGATGATCCAAATATTGTGTAAGTTTTCCTTTTCATAGCTAGAGGTGTAACAGTTTTTAGTGTATTATATTCATGAAAGGAGTTGCATCACTAAAGCATTTTTTCACCTTGGATGTTGAACATACAAATTGGGGTTTATGGTTTGAATGCATGTTTGACTATTCATTGGTTACCATGTGTGTTAGTATAGACTTTTTTTGAGTTATCTATTCTTTGTATGATTTTTGTTGCTTGTTGATTGGGTGTTTATATGATAATTGTATGCTGATTGTTTATTGTTGATTGTTGATGGTTACTAGTGCATGTGGTTGTTTGTTATTGCTCATGTTTTCTTGCCACTGTTTGATGTTATTTGTTGATGTTTATTTTTTTGTTGGCTGATTTTGATTGTTGTTGATTTTATTACTTGTTTGCATGTTTGATTGTTTATATGCTAGTTGTTGTTGCTTACTGTTGTTTGCTTTTGATTGATCGTTGCTTGTTTCTTGTTATTTATTATTGATTGTTTTTTGCTTGTTGTTGTTTGCTATTACTTATTGATTGCTTGTTGTTTATTGTTATTGATTGATTATTGCTTGTTTTGTGTGCTTGATTGCTAGTATGGTAGTTATAACTTCATAATTGAAGTATGTTCGGAGGGCGATAGCGATTGCTATTCGAAATAGATCACATATCATCCATGCTCACTATGGGATCAAGATAGGATATATATGAGTCTATTGCCTTTTGATGAGACTCGGAGTTTATGGTATATACTGATAATAAATTATTTAAGTTTACTCTCCAATTGATTATCATGTATGATTTTGATAGTACAGTTACTACCCTAAGGTAATACATGATTGAATTATGTGTTGCTATTATGTTGGTATACGATCCTCTTTGTATAGTACGATTAGATATTTAAGAGCTATGGTATAGTTATTTAAATGCTTATTTGCCTTAGTTTTCATTCAAATGGCGAGAAGCTTTCTTAAAAGGAGGTATTTAATTTTAGGAAATGTTGGATAATGTAGGTTATCGCATATTTCCTAGTCGTGTGATGCATTCTAATTTGGGAGTTTCTGTAATGCTGATAGCATAAGGGAAAGTACTACAAAAAAAATTTGAAATTGAGATTCGAACATTTTGATTAGTCCAATTACTTTCTTGTACTCATAAGAATTTCAAGGACAAAATTCTTTTAAGGAGGGAAGAACGTAACATCCTATAATTGTAACGATTGAATATTTAAATAATTAATTTAAATATTTTATCATTAATTGATGGAACACCCATTGTATTCAATTTTTTAAAGACAGATGAATTGGATCTGGAGACATCCATAGTTGAGACCACATTTTCGACATGAGAAAAATGAGTACAAACTTGTCTTTGTTTGAGTAAAAAAGTTTTTAGAATGAATATTAATTTTAGAAAGGGGGGAAATTGACTTTGGGCTAAGGCCCATGAGCTAGCTTATAAATTAACCTACCCTTCATATTTTCACTTCATTCTCATTTCATGTTTCATTTCTTTCTCTTCTCTAATCACTTTCCATGATTACTCCTTAAACCCCTAAAGCTAAATATCTTATTCTAATCCCAAATGAGTTCCTATAAATCCTAAAAAAAAGCACCATGATTCCTCTCATCCAATTCTCACATAACCTGTAACATCCCGCCTTTTTGGATAGTTTCAACAGACACACGTGCTGACTCGAACCATACAAAAGGGCGGATTGTTATTGGGGTAAATAATAAAAAGCAGAGAGAGAAAACAGAATCTTGCAACGAAATGACGAAATATAATAATCAAATAACAGTTCATGAAGCTGTTTACAAAACACTTGATTATACCTATGTAACACAGAATTAGAGTTACACATATCAGAGATAAATAAATAACAATGCAGCGGAATTGTGTGACGTGGTGGAATAATATAGTAAATAATAATAATAATAAAATCTTCGTCTTCATCCTTCAGAAATAAGGTCTTCAAATCCTGAAATGCTCAGGCTAACCCGAGCGAATTGAAAAGACAAAACACTCGAGTCAGAACTAAAAGATCTTATATAAGTTAAATCAACGATAAATAAATATGAGTGGAACGGCGTCGGACATGTTTACCAGGTTTAACATCCCTATCCAGTTTCTAACGTGAGTGCAGGAACTTAAAAGATGTTTGGAATTCACAACTCCTAAGAATCCATTAAACTATCTACTATGTAGTACAATATGTTATTATAATAGTGTCTAAAGTAAAGTAAACTACTAAAATAGCGTTAAGGCATTACATTTTCCCCTTTAACACATCTTATAATGTCAATAGTCTATACATTACCGTAACTCCCCTAAAAATGGGACCGTCAGAGGATACCCCATAGGTACGACATAAAACAAAGTCATAGAAGGCGCGCTAGAGCAGGTGACATGGCACAAACTAGGCAATGCCAGAGTAGATATACCAATTACACTTCTGAACTGTTGGTAACGCATAGCCGCAACTACCGTCCAATTCAAAACACACTTCCGAGTAAAAATCGAAGGATGGCCACCAAATAAATCACAAAGTCAGAATATAGATCGATGGAGTGTGACCGATCGGAGGAATGACTTCACTTGGCCCGTCAATTACTTCTGTTTTAGCCACCTTATGCCAACTTATGGTAGTCGGGTCCACACATATACCTCATATAGGATCGTCGCCACCATCCTACTTCATTCTGGAATCTCCATCGCGTACACAGTTGTCAAAGTGGTTTTCCATACTAGCAGAGAGTATGACAACATCCGATACCGGCCTCCTTGACAACCAATCGCTTATTACACACTGAATGGTTCTTTTACATTTCCAAAATCATTTCATAATTGATATCAAAAATCATATTCAATTCAAACCATATTACTTTCGAAATCATTACTTACTTTCAAAATCATATTCGCCTTTGAAATCATAGTTCGGTAGTTACATTTCCTTTCAAAGTCAAATTCACAATTTACATTAAAATATCGTATTCTTAAAAACTATACCACTTTCAAATCATATCGTTTCCAAAATCATAATTTCTTTCAAAAATCGTACTTCCAAAACAGGTTAAGTCCTTGCTTTAAAATCATCATTTCACTTTATTGTAACATTCAAAATTCCAACTTAGGTTATTACATCATTTAACCTTATTCTCCTTTTAAACCAATTGAATTAAATTTTAAACACTTCCACTTGCTTATCCTGGATTTAGAAATTAGTTTAAATAATTATAAATAGTTAAAACACTCCAAAATAGTTTAATTATAGGTAAAGTACTTTTAAATTGATTTAAGAGAGTTAAATAGATTTAATTTAGGTTAAATTTAATTAAAATAGATTAACTAGCTTAAAGTAGATTATTATATTTAAAATAAATTAAAATGGTTAATTAAATTGGTTTAAAATAGATCAACATAATATATACAGTTAACATTGGTTGAATAAATTTGAAAGTATTAATAATTTGAAATTTAAAACAATATATTTTTAACACGGTTTATATTAAAATATGAATTTGGAATTTTTATCAAATTAAACTATCCATTTTATTTCAACACATTTGGACTATTTCAAATTTTCAAATCAACAAGCCAAATTTCAACCCTTTAAAGTTTCAAATTTCAATAACTATCGAATTTCAAATTGGTTTCAATCCATGTTCAAATATCAATTCGAATCCCTCCAATTTCAAAAATATTTCAAAGTTATTTTCAAACAAATTCAATAACTCAATTTCGACAATATTTCATTTATATTTAAAAGTTAACTTCAAACTTCCTATTTAATTTCTTAAAGAAATTCCTTTTTTAAAACCAATTTATATTTCAATGCGAAACTTGATTTTCCAATAATACTTCAATTTATATACATCAAATTTTATTTCAAAATATCATTTTATTAAATTCCAAAAATCGAGGATTTTAAAATCATTTAATTTAACCAAGCCGATATCCATATATATTTCGCTACCCTTGGGTCAAGTGATACGGATATTTATCATTTCAATCTGCAATTTAAATTTTACGCTTACATAACACTTCAAACCGCAATCCTAAAATTTATAAAATCCATAAAATCACTCGAATCTGTCATTTCAACCCATAACGATTTTTCCTAAATCTATAGATCATTCGGGTATGTATCATTTCAACCTATAGTGAACTTGCAGATTATAACGATACAAAATACATCATCCATTCATCCAATATCAACAATCAACATCCATCACAATCATCATGCAAATCAATCAATAAATATCAATATAGAACTGAGAATCAATAACAGGTATTTAATTGGCAGTTTATATTCAATAACAAATTAAATAACGATTTGGTTCAAATAAATTCAAATTAACTGAGATGATGGTTCAAAATGTACCAAACAGTCATAAATAAATTCCTAATCACTTCATAATTTAATTTAACGAATATAAGAAATTTTAGAAGTTGTGAGTGGGTCAAAACACTCGCCTTTGAATTTAAATCCAATTTAAATCCGAAATTTAAACAGCCTCAGAATCCAACCATACCAGAGTCAAAATGTCTGGAATTTCGATATGATCCAAACGAGAAAAACCACGCGTGAATCCGACCTCGTATGCAGAAGTTATTAGCATTGGAAGATATACGATTTATTTTTAAAACAAACAAAACAAAAATAAAATAAAACCCCACCAATTAGGACTTGCCCTGTCACCCATCTCTATCGATACCCTAACCAACAAACCACGTGCATCTGATTGAAGCCGCCACATTCGCACCACCTTTCCCCGCCGTTACTAGCCATCGCGGCCATGCCCTGACACGCTGCCGACCTCCTCAAGACCCTACGACCACTCGCGATTCTGCCACGTCATCGATCGACGACGTCAAATTCTAGCAGCCGCCGCACCAATGCAACCCTAGACCAAATGTTTAGGCCTATCCAACCATCATCATCCTAAACAAACTTCACCGATGGGCTCCCCAAGGTCCACTCCACACAACCCTACCCTCGTATCGCCGATCCATCACCGTCGATCAACTTTTAAACGAATGACTGAGAACAGATCAACATTTCTAGCCACATCGAAACCCAGACCGAAAAACAAATCACATATTGAATTGTGCTCGTCGAGAGCTTCAAATCGATATGTAATATGATATAGTTTGCGGAGATTTGATTTTCAATTTGATTTTTGATTTGGATTTGAAATTTGGAAATTAGGCTTTGTCTGCCATTGGAATAAGGAGTTGAGAAGAAATGTACGTACAGACAAATGAGAATAGAAACAACCTAGGGTTTATAACCGGATATTTATAGGCATGGCTGAAACAGAAAGAATGGACCAATTGATTGAACGATAAACGGCCCAAAAAGCTCGTTTCGACTCCGAAGCAAAAATGGGTCAACATATATATCAAAATAGATGTTTTAAAATATTTTAAACTCAATGGAATAGGTTTCAAGTCCTAATTCCATCGTATGAAGAAGTTATGCTAAAATCAACTTATTTCAAATTGATTTCAATTGATTTCTATTAAATTGACTTTTAGGCGTTTCGAGCTCGTACGATCAAACGGCATGTCCGATCATTATGAAACTTGAAATCCTACAATAATTTACTGTTACAGATCTGATGAAACTGGTTTCGTCGAAAACTAAGACAGTTTCCAAAATGACTATTTTCCAAGTTATTTAAATAAATAAATATTAAATAAATTAAGTCACTTTCAGTTCAAATTTTAATTATTTACAATTTCTATCATTTTGGCTTGCATAATAATTTATAATCCTTTATAACAAATTTCCATATCAATTTAATGTTGCATATTTCACCAATTTCAAAAGTTTTAATTTCAATTTCAATATGTTCAGATATTATAAACTAAATTTCCAATAAATCCATTTGTTTAACTTTCAATCTGGTTATTCAACCAATTATCATACCATGGCTATAATTAACATGGTTTATGTCTTAATACACTCATATTCTCCAATTTCATCTTAACTTCAATTAATGTGATAATTAACTTCATTTTAATCACAATTAATTTCCGGTTTAATTTAATGGACTAAATAAATAGGTAACTTATAATAATTATTGCCATTAACTTTTAATCATACTTATTTGTTCATTATTTACAAGCAAATGTTATAATAACTTTCCTAACACAAATTCTATTCACTTATCACTAATTATGTGGTAATTCATCGATCAATTCAATACTTAAATTTGTTTTCATATACACGCATGTAGCCAAGTATAACAATTTACATTATTTCAATTAATTGTAATTTCATTCAAATTGTTAATTATTATCTTTAATTATCATTTGTTACTTCATTTCTTTATCAAATTACAGATTATTATTTCTTCCAAATTTAATTACCAAAATCTTATTGAATTAACAATTTAAATCATCGAAAATTTACCGGTCGTTACATAACCCACGAAGGAATCAGCTTGAATTAAAGTTTGGATCTTCGTCCATTATTACAAGAGAGATATTATTGGCTTTTAGTGATTATAGCTTGATTTTGGGGGAAGTAAGGTGAGTGGGATGATTCTTCATATATGTTTACTTGTTAATTTTCTTTGTTTCGTTTATTGAAATTTTAGGTTTATATAAAGTGATTTGGAGACTGTTTGAGCGAATTAGGCTTGTACTCATATTAGAAACATGATTATGTCATCTCACTATTTGTTTAGAATCTTAGTTACTATTTTTGAAATAATTAGTAAGCTTAAAAATGGATTTTGGAAAAATTGAGTGATGATATGTAATGTTATGTTAGATTAGAGACTAACTGGATGACATAATTAAGTGCAAGTCATTGTCTAGTAGTGATAAAACTAATTTAAATGGCTTTAGAAAAGTTAATAAGCTAATAAAGTGATTAATGAAGTTTAATTAGTGCTTATAAATTTTATTTAAAGTAAATAAATGATTTTTTAGAGAATGGTTTGTTTACAAATATTATCTATCTAAAGATATAATTTTGCAAATAAAAATGATGTTTATAAAATAAGTGATTTTATAAAGTAGTATAAAAGTGATATTTTATAAAATAGTATAAAAATTATATTTTATAAAAGAGTGATTTTACAAAATAGTAAAAAGTGATGTTTATAAAATAGTTATTTTATAAATTAGTATGAGTGAGGTATTTTATAAAGAGAATAAGATTTTATAAAATAATTTGAAAAGGATATTTTAAAAGATAGATATAAGGTTTTATAAAAAAATTATGAAAGGAATAATTAATTATAAATGAAGAGATTTAATATTTCAAAGGCTTAAATGGATTTATAAGCTAGTATTGCATTTTAAAAAATGGTATGAGATTTAATAAAATTATGTAACAAGATGTTTTGCTTTTATCGCAAAGATTTAGTAGACAAAACTAAGTTTTGATTTAAGTAATAATTGAATTACTTACGCGAATATACATGTACGCATATGTGCATGAGCGGGTATCCATATAAATGTGTTTAAAGTAGTATAATAACCAAAAAAAATCTTATGTTATAACTAGAATCATTGAATGTGGTCGTGTGTATATTCATATACGCATGTATGTGAATATCCATATTTGTATATAAGCACATGCCGAGTGTCTATGTATTCATAATGACCATCATGTATGCTAAGTTGCATGAGACGGCATCAGATCGAGTAATCCCTCTAGTGAAGCCCAAAATATGATTTATATAGTAGTGGTGTACTTGAATGTACGTGTATGCATAAGCATGCACAAATAGGTGCGTCGACACACGTGTCAGAAACACATAAGGTAGGAAGGCCGCTTGAGTTCCTTTAGGTGTACAAGAGGTAGTTGAGTTGGTAGATTCGCCCTTTGAACTCTATATGTGCAAAGAGTGGATTTCATGTCAAAATCATTTTTCGAACTCATAAGGAACCACTTCCAAAACATTAACCAATGAACTTCGGACGAGGTCCGATAGAGTGGAGGCAGGCTTTGGAAGCTAGGCGGCTTATTTGGCGAAGGAATGGAGGAAACTACAAGCGAATTGGCAGTCGTAGTGATCGAGTGGCACCTGCCCCAAGATTTATTACCTAGAATGAACAACCACTAGTTGACCAATGGTAGACCACCAATGGATGGGTAGTGCATTGACCTAAGCAATAAAGCCCAGGCCAAGTGCCATTTAATTTGGGTGTCTCCCATGTTTCGGGTGCGGGTACATGCAGAGCTTGGGTACAACTTCGAGGAAGACTTTGGCATACTCTAGGAGGCGGAATAAAAGGCGAAGCTCGAGATCCCAATGCAAATGTGAAGTGATTCCTATGGGATC
Source organism: Allium cepa (assembly GCA_030765085.1). Taxonomy (NCBI): domain Eukaryota; kingdom Viridiplantae; phylum Streptophyta; class Magnoliopsida; order Asparagales; family Amaryllidaceae; genus Allium; species Allium cepa. The sequence continues at coordinate 383,269,984 of CM060932.1, forward strand.
AACGATGATCTGACATGGTATCGGCACAATAATTGTCATGACCATGTTCGACGAGCGTGTACCATCAAGCGAATCCGCGTCTCTTAGTTTTGACTTTGAATGTATATGTTTGGTAAATGGTGTTGGTTTTATGCTAGTAACCATACATTGAATTGGCCTTATATTAATAGTCGTACATATAGTTGGTCTTATAGTAGAGGTCATTCGTATAGATAGACGATGATGAGATATCGATCATCATTTGTGATAGGCATATTTGATTACAAGACGTTGTATTTTGATATATATATATATATATATATATATATATATATAACATCGTGTTCCTTTGTGGTCCTGATAGAGTATTATATAGGACACACCCATCGTTCTCTTTTATAGATGCACTATGGGAATTTGCTTAGAAATCCATGATAACTAAGGAGGAGATGATTACAATCATCTACGAGTGGATCATTTATCAATTATGCTCCATATGGGGTACGGTGAGGTCTATAAAGGTTTCAGATATCTAAAGTCAATAATATATCACTTATGCTTGTTATAGGGTAAGATGAAATCTACATGAGTTCGATCAATCAGGATGTGGTTCGAGGTCGACGGTATAATTAGGTATTGACCCTATTTATTTTGGACCCTCAACGGGAATCATTAGATTATAGTGAGATCTATATAGCTGTCATATATCTAGAGTGAGTCATACATCACTTATGCTCAATATGGGGAATGGTGAGATCTACACGAGTTCGATCACATAGGATGTCGCTCGGGATCTATTGTACAATTAGGTATTGACTCTATTTATTTTGGACCCTACATAATCACGATTAATGTCCACTTCATACTTCCCTTATCAGCAATGATGAGTATCCATTTACACACACTATTCATCGTGTATCGTTATGATTATATGTGTTATACTAGTGGTTGATAATATTGTTGTGTATTCTAGGATATGCTCATATTGTGATACTTATATTGTCTCGGCATTTGTATGTTGTGTTATTTTATCATGGTATAATGTTACGTATTAATTACATTATATTAGTAGTGTTGACTCATTGATTACCAGAGAAGAGTGGGTTATGATATGATTTCATATCTTTTGGATAGGCTTACTTTACTTATCTATGGACGGCCTGAATTACCCTTAAGACATGATTAAGGAATGGACCGAATGTGCCTTAGTAGTTCCTGTTTATTTGTATATAGTTTTGATATATATAGTATTTTAAGATATTTCCTCCCACACCTGGCTTTATGTCTAACCTACATTTTTTCTTTGTTTGCTTATGTCATGGCAACTCTCAGGTATTCGATTGAGTAGTTTGGGAGTCAGTTGTTATTAGGGGTATACTTTCAAGATAGCTGGAGCTATCTATGGAGGCGATATTGATACTTCATATATATATACGCACACTTGATATTGTATTAGTACATGACATATATGTATTTATATATAAGATTGATGTACCAGATATAATATTCAAGACTTCATTTGTATAGAGTTTTATGTATTCTGACTTTCTATATTGATATTCATTTACAGTTATTTAAACTAGTGTCTATTTGGTATATTATATACTATCATTCCACTATGGGATATTACCATCATACCTTTTAATTTTCTTTCCCAACAATCTGTCTTTTATTGTATTCGAAAGTCAAACGTAGTCATTCGGTGCTTATTTCAGGGTAGTACAAAGGATAGGTAGTTACAGGTCGTCTATGCAACCTCGCTCTGATACCAAACGCGATGATTGTCCTATACCACCAGTACCTAACGTACCCGTATAACATATTGAGGGGGTGCTTGGTTATGTAACATGATAGCTAAGGATGTAAAGTAACAAAAGTCCAAACACAGAACCTATTGAACATCTCAAAGTGCGTATAGAAAATATAATATAATAACATAGATGCAAAATAGGCTAGACACTAATACAATAAAATGAACTATCAATAAGAACAACAGAGTGCAACATGTTAACAGATTATACAAAAACCGAAATACTCCAAAATAAACTCTATAATTGTATCTAAAGTAATACAAGTACTAGTATAGCTCCATAGTATTGCATGGCAGAATATAAGAAATAGTAAGCTCCAAAGCATAGACATATGAAAGCGTAACCTCCTGCTTGTACTCTATACATCTCCATGCACTATTCAAACCTGTTATCCCTAATCTACTCATTTAAGAGTATCCGAGATAGAAAGAAGTAAAGCATAAAACTTAGGTCAGAAAAAAGTCTGGCATGAGCGATACATCATCGACAATAAATATTATATATAGTAATAAGGACATAGGGTATGTAGAATCATACCTGGCCTTTCCATGCATCCAAAGAGTTAGCATAAAATAGTCGACATATGCTAATCTACTATAATCATCGTATGAGTATGCTACAATCAAAGTACAATATTCAGTGTTTGGGTATACAGTCGAAAACACCAACTCATGTGATACTCTAGAGTGATAAACAACCATGGAAAACATAGCATCCATCAAACAACTCTTACCATCACTCATGTGCGTTAGATACATGATAACTCGTATGGTGCAATCGTAACCAAGACTCAATCAGATCCCGACTTTTTGGTGTCGAATCCACGCCACTCCGAAAGGCTAGGAACTTGTAACAACCTGTGTTTTTAACGACTGGATTTCACTAATTAATTTAAATATTGAATTGTTTATTAATTAAAGGCCCAAATTTTTACTTTTCACATACGGGTGAATTAGGACTCGAGACCACTTCCGTTAAGTCGAGATCGACATTTTGACTTAAGATGAGTGTAAATATCGCTATGTTTGGAGTCATGGTATTTTTATGATTTAGGTATTGCTATACGTATTTTATAAAAATACGTGCATAGTCGACTCCAGTGGGATCTCGACCGACGGCTTATTTTTTAGGATAAGGACTTCACTATCATACGTAGCATAAGGAATTTTTGGGATCAGGCAATCTAATGGCCAAAACGGCCTCGAAATGGGTGAAAATTTCGTCTCGGAGCATTGTCTCTGATAATAAATCAAATTTATACAATCGGGACTAAAAAATAAGGTGATATGCACCAACGAGTTTCGTGGCAATCAGATGTACTATATGATTGTACGAGCTCAAAACTTATGGGGATTATTTGAGAACTCAAATAAACTATTACTTTTTATTATATGTAATCTCCCCACATTTAGGTAATTCCTCCATCCATTTTATCACGCCCCTACCGCTTACAATAAACACAAAAAGAAAGACTGTTACTTCTTTTTTAATTAAATCAAAAGCTATAGGCCATGAACGTTAACGAGGTTGGATCTGTTAGACTTAAGGAGAGGAGAGCTTCACATCTATAGTGGCTTGGTCATGCGTGGCATTATTTGAGGTGATCGACATTTTCATGTTGTCGACTAGGGTTTAGTTTGGAAAAAATGGAAGGGGTGTGGCACGAAACAAAGGGCACAGTTGCACTTCTCTTGGTAGCATATATCATTTGGCATCAACAGACGAAGCTTCGGTGGGTCCTTGATGGTTGTGGCAATTCAGAACTATGGAGGGTTATTGTGTCAAGATTTGCAGTGTGGAGTCAGACCTTTCAAGCTGGGCTGCATGACATAGAGGTCGCATAGTGGAGCGTGTTGGCGCAGTCAATGCAACAATTCATGAAGCAAGGAGGGAAAATTCATGGAGAGAAGGTGGGTTTTCTTTTGCGTGCATATTTTTGGAGTATACAGGCATTTGGGAAGAAATACTAAGATAAGGGATTTATTTAATTAAGATGATTAAGTTAATTAATCAATATTTATAATTCATATTCTTATAAAATTTGTATCTCTTACATACGAGGTCCAATCGAGATGTGGTCTTCGTCATTGCTCTTATAGTGAGATTATCTAGGACATAGTATAAGCTTGGTCCGTATTTGAATGTATGAGAATTTATGGCTTAGGTGAGCGGAAAAATAGCTCTGAATTTATATTTCAGTATAAATTTTCCATAATTATATATATTGAAAAATATTACCTAGAAGAGGTAAAATAATATATATAAGCAATTATTTCCCCATTCGATTGGAATGTTTTGAGCAGATATTTGGGATAATTGATTAAGATCCTATATATATATATATATATATATATATATCATGTTGTATTGAATAGAGTTAGATGGGGCTGATATTAATTTATAAAATGATTATGAATGAATTAAACTCCAAATTGTATTGTGTTCGAAATAGAAGTATTATTATATATTTTATTTCGGATATTCAGGATAATTGATTAACATCCTACACACACACACACACAAATATATATATACATATATATATATATATATATATATATATATATATATATATATATTTGTGTGTGTGTGTATAGTGTCATATTTGTCTCGAATAAAGTTAGATTAAGTTGATATTAATTTATAACATGGTTATAAATGAATTAAAATTAAATTTGTGTATGTATTAGTGATAGAAATATTGTTATATATTTTACTACTAATTAAAAGTCATAAGTATGATCTTTAAAAAAAGCTATAAGAAAGAAAAAAATGTCTAGGTAAGTCAAAAGTATATTAAACGACTTAGAAGTTTATATGGCATGGTATTAGTTTATTATGGTGTCATTCACGAACTAACTAACTAGCGAATTTTTATAAAGGTGATTGAAAAGTTTGAAATTGAAAAAGAAGTATTGTATTATTTAATAGGGTTTCGTTAAGGTCATAAAATGATTTACTAACTTTAGATCCCAAGAAATGGTTTGTAACATGTGTGTGGATTATATACATGAGCTATATAATATTTTAAGGCTTTATAAATAGCTAAACTTAACTTCAGTAGAAGAATTAAGTAATATCAAGCTAATAATACGATTGATAGGCGAGAGTATTATTTTACAAAATAAGTTTGAGACGTCGATAAAATTATACGAAGAAGTTGTAGTTGATAGATTGGTTACTTAAGTAAGATGCCTTTTTGTTTAATTAATTATATGATTGTATGTGTGAATTATTATTGATATCGACATGATAGATTTGTTACTTTGGTTGTGTACAACCTTTGTGTATATAAATCTGCACAATATGTGTATAGTAGTTCTATATAGTTGGACTAGTTAAATATACATACACACATACCAGCATACAGTTTATGTGATTTATATATATATATATATATATAGTTCTGGTATATCTGAATTATGGCTACTGGGAGATGCATAAAATGTAATATATTTATTGGTATATGGTATAAAGCGTTTATATATAGTTCGGTATGTCCGACTTGGATATATGGATTAGTGCATGGAATCCATTGTACCATTGAGGTGCATGACATGCAGATGCAGTCCAAGAGTACGGGTAGAGAGATTGGGATGTGGGTCTAGAGTAGATCATATACTATTTGGTAGTATGATTGGGTGCTAGGAGAGGACCTACAGGCTAATTTCTTTTAAGTTATTGGTTTTTATGGAAGTCCACATGGTAGTTGTGGCTCTCGATATGTCTTTGTGATAGCTAATGGTAATTCAACATGATTTTTCGATACGCAATTTAAGCGTATGTATAGTTCGGTATGCCCAACATAGGGTTACCGAATAGGAAATACATTATAGGTGTATAAATACGTGGTTGAAGTGATTTACAAATATATATATATATATATATATATATATATATATATATAGATGCACGGTTTAGGCGATCTATATATATTGGTTTGGTATGCTTGACTTGGGGCAACTAGGTAGTGCGAGGCACTTCAAGAATGAATCACGGTCTACAGGAGGACGACAGTACTTCATTGTTGCATACACATGTGGGAAGGGTATATGTGGAGTTTAGCTTTTATGTACTGTAGCACTCCCACCACTATACCCATACTATCCAAGAGCACTACAGAGTAGTACTATCGGATAATACGGATAATAAGGCAATATGGGATACATACGTGAATATTCCCTTCGAATAACACATGTACGTATTAGAACATCAAATAAAAAACTTATGCATACGTAACATAGTATCGGTGCAAAGCAATAAACATGTGTGCCTCTAGGATAGAACAATACATAACATACAGTAAATAACAAAGAACACGGAGTCAATCGCAGCGATAACATATAATATAATATTATATATGTGTATGTATATACATATATATATATATATATGATACAGTTTAGATGCAAATATCTCAAATGCTAACTATCTCAACATATACTAATGAACTATCAAGTTTACAACCCAGTAACAAATATATATATATATATATATATAATGAATCAAGGTCATATATATATATCATACAACATTCTAAAATATGTCTTCACTAAGCCCAATAAAATAAAAGTTGGTCATGTCATCCCTATACTTGAAATGTTTTGGACTGATCCGAGTATTACATAAATAACACATGGGTCAGGCCATGCCTAATCAAATATCCCAAATAGGGTAAGATATGTAAACAAAGAATAACAACTTGATAACTCTAATATAGATAATCAATTCATCAGATGACATGTTAAAGAATGAATATAGATATAATAATGTATGCCTTGAATAAAAATAAATAAATATATATATGCTTGGAGTATCTGTATAATTACATAAATAATCTTCAAGTTATCACATCTCCCAAATATATTAAATATATATAAAACAATTAGAACTAATATCAATAGATGTCGTCACCCATATAGAAATGCATCAAATCAAAAATCGTATAACCAACACATATGGGTGAATCATGCATATCCGGAAATCATCATCAAATCCAGAAATATCACTAAATGAGATATCCTTAAGTGAAGTCAGGAAGTAACGAAGCAATGCACATAATCTCTCTAAATCTCATCTTATAAAATACCATTATTGAATTAATAAAATCAATAAGAATGATTTGAGCCAGCTCATAACAATATCCAAATCTAAATAATAATAAATATGTCGTCCACCTATAAAAAATAAGTCATCTGCCAAAGAAGGATACGGGGTTGACTAGACTCTAGACACGGTTTTAGGTATAATATCGTCTATATATAGTATATGTTTATCTACCACCTACATACATACCCATAAACCATATATACCTGAACTATAGGAAATTGATAGTACATTTGCTTGCTCCAGGAGCCTCATGTAGTCCATACTACATATGACACGACTACTACAGTCATCGGTTATCATTACCTCTCCCCTTTAGTATCATGACAAAGACCCACCATAGGCATGACAATGCGTAGTCTCTTTGGACACGATTATTGACATGTGACCTTATGGTAACCGACTACTGGCTTATGTGACACAAGGGGTAACTAACTACCAATCTCATGATGCGCATCAAATATAATATACGGTATCACAATCGAGGGTACGACACCCTTGATCAGGCCGCCAGGATAGATACTGGCCGATTTGGTTTACTCCCGAAACATAAAAGGAGTTGGACAAAGGTAGACAAACACATAATGTACCCAAACTATGTGGCTAACAAGTAGCATTCATTCATGCTTACCGCAGCGAGTCACACACACACATACGCACCACATACCCCCTTATGACTGTCATCCATGAGTAAAGAATAATTGAATAAATAATAATGGCGTCTCATACCACCGCATGTTATCGGTCCATTTATTCAGTGCTCATACATCAAACTCGCTCCTCCAGTATTCTATATAACGAGTCAAAAGAATAAACAGAAAAGTTTTATTGAAAATCTCATACCAAACGATATCTCTAAACCATTTATTCAGATTTCTCGTTACATGGAATAACTATCGATAAATCAAGTGGAAAGATGTCATCACCATATCATCTTAAAATCATCAACTAAGTCAATATTAATAGTGAATCACTGTATCATCCGAATCAATACAAAGAAGACAAGAAATCAGATATATGGTACTAATATAAAAATAAAATATTGAAATAAATATAAATAAGTGAATCAATACTTAATAATGAAACATTCAAAACATATAATTTTATATAACAGAATAAATACTAAGAGATGGATAATAAATACATATCCCAAAATAGTTTAAGAGCTAAATACTTCATATAAATTTATTTCATAATTATTACCAACTAAACGCAATTATAAATTATATAAAACATCTTATTTAATATAATTTATTCATAATCAAATAAAAGTATTTTCCCAAAACTTAAATTACATATTTTAAAAAAGTCATAAAACACACGTTGATAACCATAGAATATTAATTAAGAAACAATTTTTATTTTCTTATTTAAATAATATTTTTAAATTCATTTTGTTAATTTAATAAACTTTAAACTATAATTGCATTCATATATAAAATCAAAGTGTGTGCGTATATATATATATATTCAGAATTTAGATATGACAAGGTTGAACAAGATGTAACGTGGCAGCAATTTTGTATAATAAAATGGTCAACCTATAAGACCAAAACTGAAAGATTCACAGCAATGCAAAAACAAGTCCCCAAGATATTTACAACAACTAAGTATAAGGTACAACACATTATCTTAGGCACACTTAAACATGTAACTCAACACACATAAACACGCAACACAAGTTAAAACACAACCATATAAACACGCACATCACAGGACCTGAGAAATATGTACTATAAAAGTGCCTAACTTTTATCCAAGCATAAACAGGAACCCGAAATACAAACTAGAAGCGGAAATACTATACATAGCCACAAAACAATATGTTGATGTCGCTGATACTAGGATGTTAATATTAAAGTGGCCGAAGCTCTAGTTTCTACACTCATGCACAAATAAACACACCCAAACTGTCTTATACGCACACGCACAATTTTATATACATACACACTCACCTAATTCTTCACACAAATAGAAACATACATACACTCTTGCTTGCATGCTCGCGCATGAATACAACACCACCCACACATATTTGTAGCTATGTACGTACACAGGAATACATACACACACACATATATATAACAGACATCTAAACTCATATCTCCCACGCAGACAATACACAAACACACATATATGTGTGGATGTACGCACACTCAAATGCAAATGTGAAAATACACTTTCAACCACCCACGCACATTGTTCCATATTCAAATACACACATCACACCTCCATGAAAAACAAAAAAATAATATGGACGCCCATATGTACTTGCACTCATAAACTCTTCCAGCACCAATTATCACACACATAGTACAGGAGTACATGAAAAATGTAACATCCCTCACTTGAAGGCTCAAAATTAACGGCTACCCATGTTACATTCATTCATAATTATTAATCCTCGGTGACCAAATATGGTAATATTAGATACATTGATATAACAGAAACACATGAATATGGAAAAAAAACTAAAATCACCAAACAAATTTCTCATTCCATTTCAAAGCATTTCAAATTCATTACATAATCCTAATACGAGAACCACGTTTTGAGAAAATATAATTTTTACAACATATGTCAAGAGCGACATATGAAGATGCCTCCTTGGATGATCAGAGTATATAACTAGGCTATTAAGCATCTTTGTCTTTATGATATAACACAGTGGAATCAAAATAAAAAAGAACTCTAAATAGATATCATGCCTCCTGCATGTCTCCAGAAGCTTATTCGTCTAAAAAGATACCTGAAAATCTCAACTCTCAAACTACTCAAAATCAATTGAGCATCCGAGAGTTTAAGGGGAAAACATAAACTTTGATTCAAATATAAAGCCTGGTATGAATAATATTCTACCATCTCAAACCATTTAGATATCTAGTGAGACTAGACCACTTAGCGGAACGGGTTATCCCCTCACTAGTATCATAAAGCTTTACAAAACCATATACTATGCTCCTGCATCCAAATGGTTAAAAAATAGTAGTTCAAAATAATATGATGATATGCAAACAAGTGAATCAAATCGGAATTTCTCATTCCCGTTCATTTTTGACTAGTTGTCTCGTTTTATAGTTTCTAGGGTCACTATTAACTTAATAGTTTTCGTGGGCTGACTAATAACCTGTTTAGTATTTATGGACCCCCTCTCTAGTTTCATAGTTTTTATAGGATTACTAAGAACCTATTGGCCCCTGCCAATACCTTTATTGTTTCATAGGTTCACCCTAAACCGATTGGTATTCCCAATATCTTCCAGCTTATCTTAGTTTTCATGGGTTTACCGAGTATGTATAGTTTGGTATGCCTGACTTGGGTTTACCGAGTAGTGAATGTAGTATATTACAAGTGCATAAATATGTGGTTCAAGTGATTTATAATGTATATAATTATAGATGCATGGTTTGGGCGATTTATATATATTGGTTTGGTATGCTTGAATTGGAGTAACCGGGCAGTGTGAGGCACTTCAAGAACGAATAACGATCCATACAAGGATGACAATACTTTGGTGTTGTGTGCATATGTGGGAAGGGTGTACGTGTGGTTTGGCATTTACATATAGTTCCGGTATGTCATTATATACAACCATAAGGAAATCACTCTAGTGAGGGAATCCATTGTACCATTGAGATGCACGACCTGTGGATGTGGTACCAAAGTAGGGGTGGAGGGAGATTAGAACGCCAGTATAGAGTGAAGAACTCGATCGTTATTCCGTCCCATCTTTCACCATCATAGAACACGGTCGCAAATTCTACTTACCAGTCCTCATCGTTGAAATCTTTCTTATGGATCATCGTCACAACTCACATCGTTGAGTCATCATCATCGGAAAGCCTCTCAATCCCCATCGTAAGTCATAGAGCCATTGTAGCGAGATTTTGAAACCATCAATGTGTCGAAGCATAACACCATCACTTTACTAGTCACCACACGGACCCCTAAGCCATCTTGAGTTGTTTCGGAGTCATTCGCTTTTGCGCAAGAAAAAACTCCGAAATCTGGATTTTCTATATGGGTCATTTCATGGGAAAACCTGAAATTCCTCTCTAAGAAACCTGAAGCAACCACCATAAAAGCTTAAAGAGGCCAAGAATTCACCATTCCATTTTCCTCAAGAAAAAATTCCTAGGTATGGTCCTGAAGTGAAGCCTCCCCTGTCCTGAAGCAAGACACAAAGCACTACAACATAACCCTTGAACAAGATCTCTTGATCTGCCCCTGGACACAACCCCATCGAACAACATTTATTGTCCAGGTTTTGTCCACCACCTACCTGAACACACCACAACCGAATCCGGAGCATTCCCCAGGCACACCATCGTCAAAAAATTTCTACCAAGCAAAAATGCTACCTAACAGAAATGCTACCAAACTAGTTTCTCCAGACTCCAATTTTGCGCTGATTTCATCGCTACGCTCCATTCTCTTATCCATGTGTCTTTCCTACGCATCGATACGACTCCTAACTCCCTTAAGCCTATCCATCAAAGTTTGGTTTTATTGTTCCTACCTCTAGTTCGCTGCGATGAGCATTTTAGACCATTCAAGTAGATATAAAAACACCACACATGCATAAAACAACATTTAAGCACGAAAAAACACATGGTAAATCATAGAAAAGTCATACATTGCATCTACCATTTAGCCTAACATCTATCAAGGCAATTAGACATCAATAACATGATTAGGACGACAAAAATTCATTTGTTCATGTTTTTAACTACATGTAGATTTTTAAACATCTTTAAAACATAATTTGGACTTTAAAATGAATCCAAAACATGTCAAAATCTACATATGCATATTAATAAGGTGTGAGATGATAAATCACTCACCAAATCCTCTAAAATCCAAGTTTTGCAACAAATTGAGGTAAATCCGTGAATGAACAGCAAAGCCCTAATTTGTCTTTCCCAAAATGTAGATTTCAAAATCTCTAACTAATCCCCTTCCCAATCTACCTTTATTTTGGAGGAGAAATGAGAAGGTTTTAGTGAAGAAAGTGATAATGGAGGCTTAGGTCTATTGGGAGAAAAAATGATACAGGGAAGGATATTTCAGCCTCTAATAGTGTAGAACCTGAAATAGGTTAGTGGGTTTATCCTCAATCTCGTTGATTATTCATTAAGTTGCTCCAAATATTGTCAAACTTTAATAGGCATAACTCTTAAGCACAGAGTCCAAATTGCTATTATGACCATTCTATGGAAAAGAAAACCATCATATATTTCCACTGGAAGTGGTCACGAGCTCTAATTGGACTTCTATCAAAAGTTGTAGCCGTTATAAGTTTTCAGGGGTGAAATCGTCCGATAAAATTTCATGAAGTCAATAATGTCACTATTCAACATCCACAAAGTTATAGTGTCATATGATCTAATATGAATTTAAAAATAATATTTTACGATCCTTCGATATGTAAAATACGGGTCGTTTCACATAAAGTTCGGTGTGAATAATATCTTACCCCAAACATAATATGTTGTGGACCACTCCACCATGTGCGGAATGGATTTCCCCTCCTTGGTATATACATCCATCATAAAAGCAACCATTAGCAAAATATAAGTTAGACTATGCATGGAACATCTATCTACCATAAGTACCCTACTCACGGTCTAGTTTCCAAGTGCTATCCTTATTACTCGTTTCCATAATGCATAGTTCACTCCAGCAGAGTTCTTTCCTTCCTCAATTTATGCTGCAAAGATTTGGTCACATGCAGCCACGATTTATTTAATATAAATTAAGAAGAACCAAATCAAGCATTTTATTTCCATTTTATTTGATACCATAAAGTATCAGCCAAATGTGGTTCCATTTTAATTTAAGCTGCAAATAATCAGCCATATGCAGCCGCATTTAATCTTGTTTAGTTTATATTGCGAAGAATTAGCCAAATGCGGTTTCACTTCATTTTGTTTGATTTATACCACAAAGATTCAGCCACATGCAGTTCTACTTTATTTTTAATTTTATATGCTAAGAATCAGCTATATGCAGCCAAGTTTTATCTTATTTAGTTTATATTGCGAAGAATTGGCCACATGCATTTTCACTTCATTTTGTTTGATTTATACCACAAAGATTCAGCCACATGCAGTTCTACTTTTTTTTAATTTATACTACAAAGAAACAACAACATGCAGTTCTTATTACTTTGATTGGCACTGCAAAGAAACAGCCATATGCAGTTTCACATGTGGACATCCTATTTCCTTTCAAATTTAAATGCCTCTCCTCACCATCCTAAGGTGTGCATTCAAGTAAGCATCCACACTCAACGTCAAAGGCCCTGTTTGCACCAAAATTGGGCAACACCCTTCGGAAGTTTTTGAAGAGATAATAAATGAAGAAACTAAATTGAAAATGAGGATTATCTAACAAAAACTCCAAATCACAGAAAAGTAAATTGCACGGAAGACAGTAATTTAGAGTGGTTCGGCATTTTGCCTACGTCCACTATGAAGTTTTATCACTTTATTGCTTAATACTTGAAGATTACAAATGTTTTAGAGCGATGTACAGCAGATAATAGGCTTAAATTCGAAATCAGCAACAGTGAAGACGATATGGAGTTATTCTGGCAGCGTCCGGGTGTGCTTTTTCTCTAGAAATTCTCCGATTCCCTTTCTGAATGACCAGGGGCTCTATTTATAGGTGTAGGAGGCGGATATTTCGCCTAAAATCCGGAGAGAACGCTTTTGGCATGTGATGGGGCCCATACAGCCGAATTCTGGAGATCCGGGCCCACTTTGGGATCGATTCGACCCTTGGTTCGAATCGATCAAGAAAGTGTCCAATCGTGATGAAACTTGGTGTGGACATTCTTTTATGTATACGCAAGCTCCTATGAAATTTTCATAGCATTTGGACTTGTAGATCTCAAGTTATGATCAATTCAAGATAGTATTTTTCGTCCAATGGATTCGTTCGAATCGATATGGTTCGAATCCATAAGGTCGAATCCATGCTCCTGCGCGTGAGAATGATGATGTGGTGCGAATTTCTCGGGTTGATCCACTTGTTTCTCCGAGTTTATTGGGTTGAATCTGAGGTTTTAGCCGCTTGGACTTGGTGGATTCAAAGACAACCATGGAATGGAGTCGAAGCCTCTTTACTTGCATGGATTCGACGGATTCTACCTCGATGGATTCGAAGTAGAAGATGGTTTCATGGATTCAAACTAGGGCATACGAGTATGGATTCGACGCATGGCTATCTGAGGGCTTGCTCGATGGAGTCGAAGTAAAGGTACTCCTCATGGATTCGGAGCAATACATGTCTGATGGATTCGAACTAGGGCATACGAGTATGGATTCGATGCATGGCTATCTGAGGGCTTGCTCGATGGAGTCGAAGTAAAGGTACTCCTCATGGATTCGGAGCAATACATGTCTGATGGATTCGAACTAAAGCATACGAGGGTGGATTCGAACTATTGCTATCTTAATGGATTCGAGGCACGGCTACATCTCATGGGTTCAAACTAATGCAAGGATGATGGATTCGAACCTAAGGCTTGGTTCTGTTGGGTTCAAACCAAGGCTATTCCTTCCACTTTCCACAGGCAATAACTTGAGAGTACGAACCCGGATTGTCTCGAAATTTGGAATGTTGGTTTCCACAGCTTTGCTTGACTTGCCTTACCAGTTGTAGCCCGATCCGGACTTGGGCAAAATTCATTGATATTTTTAGTTGTCCAACAATCATTCAATGCTGAGGATGTGTGATCCTGTTTTTTCCAGTCAGTTCCTTGGTATCTCGGCCTTGCCAAAAGGCGGGATAACATTTGCCTCCCAAAGTACATCTTGTGTAAACATGACGTGCTTTGAAAAGCTGCAGTCAAACGCTGGACAATTAGGACATGCTCTGCTGAAAGTTGTATTCTTTATTGCTATAATTTACCGTCGTATGATTGTGATCGGCTATTCGTCGTTGAAATCATGACAAGATGAACGTTTGATCCCTGTGAATGTTAAAGATCAAATATTAGTTAGACATATGTGCATACACGTGTTACCTTGGACTTAGTTATCATTGCGTGATTGCAAGTCGTCGTCAGTTCGGTTTGTTATCGAATTCTGCATCGATCCTCTCCTGAACCGATATGAGATTCGGGTCAAAACATTGTTTTTATGATTGTCTATGATCATCCTCTTGTATTGATCCTCTCCTGAATCGGTATAAAAGGTAGACAAGTAATTTATCAAATCGAAGCGATGCGTTCATTCTCATCGACAGTTCCTGGTAGATTCGAAGCATGTCTGTTCGAATCGGTAGCTTTCGAATCGACGGTTCGATTGAATTAACACCTCGAGTCGATTGGATCTTCGATCCAGCCCTTGTTCAAGTGCTTCGTTGAATCGATGATGCCTCGCATCGATGCTGCCTTGCCGGATTCGAAGTTTACGAAGGAGTCGGAGCCATGATGGATTCGAAGTTTCTGAAAGATTCAACGTTGCGATGGATTCGAAGCTTTGTGTTTTCGAAAGTATTTGTTCGAATCGATGGGGTTGTGACCTGCGACAAGCGGTCAATATGACCGGGAGACGAAGCGCGACTAATCCATCCTGGAATCCATATAAATACACGAGGCCGATTTCATTTTCACTTTTTACCTTTTACTATTGCTTTAGCTGCTTCTTCGAATCGATCTCCCAGAGTCAAATCAAACGTGCTTTTCCACGAATTGACCAAATTCCTTCAAGCTTCCATTTGTAATCGAATCAAATCAGGTAACCAAGAGATCGATTCAAGTTGAGAATGATAAAACTGGAATTTTTTGGCATTGATTCAATCCTTTCTTCCGAAAATCTTGAAGAGTGGTGAGATCTGAATGAAGTGGATTGATTCGATGATCCCGAGGAGTGAAACCATTCGGATCGTATCGATCCAGAGTGTTGTCTAGGAGAAACATAGCTATTGATGGATGTTGTCCTGCATTGCTTCACATCTATCCAGGAATGAGCAATTCGAATCGATCTCGAGTGCATGGCTTCGAATCGATGAAAGAAAAGGCCTTGTGTCGGTCGATTCGAAGTAACGATACCCCGATCTATTCGAAGGTATTCAACATTAATCAATTCGAAGTTACTCAGCGCTGATGGATTCGAAGTGCTTCTCCATCCTAAAGTTACATCGAGTCGAACCACATGGATTGGAATCACATCGATTCGATTTGCATCGATTCGACTCGTATCGATTCGAGTCGATCGATTCGAACGTCTTCGCTCCGAAGACTGCTACTCTTCTAGTTTGTTCCAAGATCTGAACTACGACCAATTTCAAGTTGAATTTTGATGAACTTAATGAACTTTAGCATACTTGACTCCGACGAGCTTCGGCCTTGCATAATTGAACTTGACGGTAAGACTTGACTTCGTTTTTGAAGCTCGTCGATGGAACTGTGACTTAACCAAAACATAACAGATTTATGCTTGAATTGGTCAGCAGTGTCTGGATGGCGTGGAAGTGACGGTCAGCGATGACGGTCATTTCCATTCTCAATTTCAAAAGTTTTGTCATTCGGACATCTTGTTTCAACCTATAAAATTTGCTTAAGTAATGCACAGCACTTGCACTGCACGACATATTCATATACTTCACACCGGGAAATACACGGGCTTCTTTTGTACTTAACGCTGCTTTCTGGTGAGTTAGTTAATTATGGAGTCTTCAAGTTCTCAACAACCAGAGGTACAAAGCTCGCCTCCTCCAGTGCTTGAGATTCTAGAAATCCCTCCTGAAGTAATAGATCCGGCTCCGGACGAATTGCCGGAGGCTTTATTTATCGAGGACCCCGTTGATTCCGTCCAGTCCAATATCTCCGAAGCATTATTGGGTCGGATATGTTTGAAACATAACATATCTCTGAACGATGTTTTACTACCGGGTGTTGACGATAGACCTCACAATCCGCCCGAAGGATATACCGTTTTTTATCGTCACGCCTGTGCAGCTGGAACTCTTCCTCCGTTTAACCAGTATATCAGGAAGATGTTATCATTCAGTGGAATTTCCCCCTCACAACTTCATCCCAACGGACAAGCATTGTTGAATAGTGTTTTTGTCCTATTTATGGACCATCTCTTTCGCCCGCCAAGGTCGACCGAGGTTAGACACATATTTAACTTCAAGAGCAGGGGCGATGGTCCATCTTTCACCTTTTTGGAAGCAGTTAGAAACTGCCAGATTGTGACAGGAGCCTGGACCAGACTCAGTTATTTTAAGAACGAATGGTTTTTTGTTCGATGCCCCTCAGGGTTCGCTAGGCGATATCTGTCTAGATGTAAGTGTTGTAAATCGCACAAGCCTTCTTTAACAGTCCTTATTAACACTTGAACTAATATCGGGCGTTTTTCTTGCAGCTATCATCTCAAGGCCTGACGGTGGACACTACAAAGGCATTGTTCGAAGTTTACAAGAGGTCCCGAGTGATTTGTGGCACATCGACTCGGTGTTGACTGATGATAACTTAAGGACGCTGGGTTTAATTGAGATGAACCAGAGTATTGTTATTGAGGGGTTGGCGAAACTGGCTTCGAAGACAAAGAAGAAGACGGTGAAAAGAAAACCTGGCATAGTGATAAGAGAAATGAGCGATGACGAGAGGACGCCCACCGATACCGATTTAGCGGCTGATCTTTCCCGAATTGAAGAAAAGCGGAAAGGCAAGGCTGTTGTCCCTAAACTTAAGAGACGGAAGTCTGTAGTCGTGTCTCGTTTGATCCTCGGAATTACTACCTCTGACGCTGCTCCTTGTCAATCAAGAAACATTTTTATAGGACTGGATGACATTCCCATCCCGGAATACGTATCTCTCCACCACGAGTCCGGGTTGGATGAACTCGGGAAGCGTTAGAAATAAGTGAGCCTTTACCTGTTAGTGCAGGCGACACTTCTGGTTGGTCGGGAGTTTTGCACATTTGCATACACTTTCATAACACTACACGGCTTCCACACAAATTGTATTGCTTTCGCTTGGTATTTAACTGAATTGCTTCTCTTTTTCAGGTGCTATGTCTGGTCGTCAATCTACATTAGACAAACTTCGAAGAGTCATCACCCTTCGTCTTATTACGAATCTCGACGAGGAGACTCCGGTCGCGATCGTGAACGGAGGCATCATGGCCAGGAATATTATGCCAGGGATCATCATCGTAGTTACTCCAGTCAGGAGCGATCGGATAAAGATCGGAGACACCGCTCCCCTTCTCGTTCTCCTCCGCCATCCCGAAGCCATATTCGGGTATCTGAGGCTTCGCGACATCAACCGTCTTCGCAGGTTTCGAGGCTCGAGCCACATCGTTCCAGAACTGAGGTTGTTACAACCACGGCTACAGAGGAGGCCCCTATTGAACCATCTGGTGAAGGGGCCATCAGACTTGCTCAATTGAAGAGGGACTTCCCGGAGATTTGTTTTGATGCTTGTATTTTTCCTCCTAATCTCAAAAAAAATCCCGAAGATGCTGTGACCACAGCACTTAGCTATACCCGCGATTTCTATGCTCAGTACAAAGAATGGTATAAGGCGGCTGTTAAGGCTTCAAAAGTAGCCTTCGATCGAGCCAAAATTATCGAGAAACTGGAAGCCGACTTGGCTCAGAAGAATCATATTGTTGATATACTCCAATCTGAGGCGAAATCTTCTCGTAAGGCCAAAGCCGAGTTGCTAAAAAAGGTTGATGAGACATTAGTTGAGATGGCAAAGATGCAACAGGCACATTGCACTTTAGTTGAAGATTTGGGCCATCGATACAAAAATGTTGACGCCGAGCGGGACGCGGCAGTCAAAGAACTAGAGGAATTAAAGGCTAAGTTTGCCTATATGAACAAAGAAAAAGACGATGCTAATACGGCTGCGCAAGAAGCGTGTGAGCAAGTTGTGTCTCTCCGAGCTGAGCGTGATGCGGCAGTCGCAAGGGTTAAGGAGGTTGAAACGAAGGTGGAGGAGAGAGTCCAGGCAAAGAGGTTCAAGATGGAGGCCGAATTTGATGAACTCTTGGACACATATAATGCCAATGTGTTAGAGCATAGAAATCTCTCATGGCTAGGAGATTACTCGATGCTTCTCTACAATGCTCGTAAGAAACTATTGAAGAACAAGAGGATGTCTTCCCCGGATGGAGTATTAGATGAGTTTGAGCTCGAGTCACGTCTGCTTAGCGAGGATGAGAGAAGAACTCTTCATGAGGCGATAATTTCTGTTGAGAAAGAAAGACTTGGCATTCATCAAGTGGAGATTGGCGAAGGTTCGGGTGTCGCGCATCATAGTGAGAACATCGAAGTACCATCCCGACTTCATCCGAAGCTATCGCCGCGGTTGATCCACAAGTTATTCCTGCATACAACCCGGACCAATCGGAGTTGTCCTCTGGCAAGACTGCTGTCTCCGAGCCTGTTCAAGCTCAAAGGCAAGGTAAAGAAGGTACTTTGATTATTTCCCTCATATCTTAAAGTTTTGATTTTCGAGAGAATTTTCTGGACTGATTACTTTTGCTCTCCTTTGTTCAGTGACTGAGAGTGCCGCATTCGTGCCCCCAGTTCCTCCGGTTCTATATCCTACGCACGGAGTTATTGTCACTGAGGCGATTTCAGCTGCTGCCATGGCCGGTGATATGGGAGAGGGGAGCTCGATGTCATTCGATGCTCAAATGATCGAGGAGTTACTTGGTCGCCCTCTTAACCCTATTCCTGATCCTTCATTTGCGATGAGTGGAGTTGCTCCGGTTTTTAGTTTTGTCGTGACAACCACCAGCGTATCCAGCGCAGCTCAATTGACTCAAGAAGAAGAGATTTTAGCTGAGGTAAGCGCTGAAATGGCCACGATGGTGACGGTTGGTGGTCCTGGTAGCGGCACTGCTCCTTCAAGCTTATCATCTTTAATGGTGATCTCTCCCAGTGGCACGGTAATTGTCCCGAGCGTTGCTGAACAAACACTTGTCACCGCTCTCATGCCTTCAGTTCGTCCTCACAAAAGGATCTCTATCCCTTCCAGCTCTGAGGAAGATATTGATATTATGCCAGATCCGGAGGATGTTCCAAAGAAGGATAAGAAATCCCGTAGGAAGCCGGGTAGTGGGTCCAGCGGCTCGACTCCGAAGAAGAAGCCCCGGAAGAAGAAGGAGTGAGCTTCTTGTTTTATCATGTGGTTGTGAATAGAAATTTTTTTACCTTTTCTTTTGTTATTTTAGAGCCGTGTATATGTGTGGATTCGGCCCCCACTTAATTGAAACTTCTTGACTTGCTATGTAATCGAACCTGTTTTTGTTGGCTGATGGAATGTGAAGTTGCTCTTTTCTTTTACTTAAAGTGTTTTTCAATGTTTGTTTTGTTTTTTTATGCCAAGTATGAAAACATAACTTCGTGTCATGATTTGATGAATGAGTTGAACTCCGGATATAGTATCACTTTGGTTAGTGATCAACACTTAGCTTTTCTGCCCCCTAGTCTCGGGGAACAACATTTGTATTTTGGTGGTTGATCGCATTTATCGCAAATCTTAAGCACATGTCCACAATCTGGGGACTTAGGATAATTTGAGATCAATAATCCGGTTCGCATTCCGGGAATTTGAGAGTTATCGACACTTATAACACGGTTCGCGCTCCGGGAACCTGGAATTGATGTTTATACTTTGCTTCAGGCTCTGGGAACTTGGAGTCCGTTCGCGCTCTGGGAACGAGTTGTTGAATGTTTATACTCCAAATCACTCTGGGAAGTTGGAGTCCGTTCGCACTCCGGGAACGAATTCTGAATGTTTATACTCCAATTTGCACTTTGGGAAGTTGGAGTCCGTTCGCGCTCCGGGAACGAGTTGCTGAATGTTTATACTCCAATTCGCACTCTAGAAAGTTGGAGTCCGTTCGCACTCCGGGAACGAATTGCTGAATGTTTATACTCCAATTCGCACTCTGGGAAGTTGGAGTCCGTTCGCACTCCGGGAACGAATTGCTGAATGTTTATACTCCAATTCACACTTTGGGAAGTTAGAGTCTGTTCGCACTCCGGGAACGAATTGTTGAATGTTTATACTCCAATTCGCACTCTGTGAAGTTGGAGTCCGTTCGCACTCCGGGAATGAATTGCTGAATGTTTATACTCCACTTCACACTTTGGGAAGTTGGAGTCCGTTCGCACTCCGGGAACGAATTGTTGAATGTTTATACTCCAATTCACACTCTGGGAAGTTGGAGTCCGTTCGCACTCCGGGAACGAATTGCTGAATGTTTATACTCCAATTCACACTCTGGGAAGTTGGAGTCCGTTCGTACTCCGGGAACGAATTGCTGAATGTTTATACTCCAATTCACACTCTGGGAAGTTGGAGTCCGTTCGCACTCCGGGAACGAATTGCTGAATGTTTATACTCCAATTCACACTCTGGGAAGTTGGAGTCCGTTCGCACTCTGGGAACGAATTGTTGAATGTTTATACTCCAATTCACACTCTGGAAAGTTGGAGTTAGTAAAAGGATTATCATGTATCAATCTTTGTAAACGCTGGTGTAGTGTTTTGTCCCCGAGCTCGGGTTTCACTTAGTGAGTGACCGGTCGTATCACAGTCACTCCCTATTTGAATAAATCCCACCGCATGATGGAATTTAGCTCTTCGTGCATCTTGATATTATGCGTCATTTTCAGTGAATCACAACTTTTGGCTCGAAGAGATGGCATCTTATTGCTGAAATAAAAGAAATATGGCAAAATCAGTTGCCTTATTACAAGTTCAAACTTCAAAATGCAAAAATAAAATGCTAAGGAAGAAATTGACTAAAAATAGATAAGTAAAGCCTGTCATGTGTAGTAGCGACGGAGACTTTCGCTATTCCAAGCTCTCGGCAATGTAAGACCATCAATGGTTGACAACTTGAACATGCCATCTCCGAGCTTTTGTGAAATCACATACGGCCCTTCCCAATTTGGCTTCATGTGCGAAGGGACCGGATAAATTCTATTGAGTACGAGATCATCGGGTTCAAAGGTTCGCGGGCGGACCTTGGCACTGTATATTCAAGCGACTCGACCCCGATATGCGGCTGCCCTCAAATCAGCTTCTTCACGCTTCTCATCAAGTAGATCTAGAGATTCAGCAAGTAATATGGCATTCGTTTTCGGATCATAATATGTCATGATGAGAGCGAACTTCCAATTCAACTGGAATAATGGCTTCAGAGCCATAGGATAGAGAAAATGGAGTGAGTCTGGTTGTAGTCTTGTGAGTCGTTCGATAATCCCATAGAGCCATAGGCAGTTCATCAATCCACTTCCCCCCGGCTTTTTCCAGTCGTTTCTTCAAAATAGACTTGATAATCTTATTGACGGCCTCAACTTGACCATTTGCTTGAGGGTGTGCTACTGCAGAGAATTTCTTGTGGATGTGAAATAGTTGACAGAAGTTCTTGAATTCAACACTGTCGAACTGGGCTCCATTATCGGTGATGATAGTATGCGGGAGACCAAACCGGCAAATGATGTTGCGTACCACGAAGTTGATCACTTTCTTTGTTGTAATTGTTGCAAGAGGTTCAGCTTCAGCCCATTTGGTGAAATAATCAACTGCGACGATGGAGTACTTCGCACCATCTTTAGCTAAAGGCAAAGCACCAATTATATCAACTCCTCATATTGCAAATGGCCATGGGCTGACCATTTGGGTTATCCCAGTAGGTGGAGCTCTGGGAATTCGAGTGTGTTTTTGGCATTTATCACACCTTTTGGCGTAGTCCATAGCATCGCGATTTACGGTAGGCCAATAATATCCATATCGAAGTATTTTCTTGGCAAGTGCTTGCCCCCCAGTGTGATCACCACATTCTCCTTCGTGCACATCGTGTGACACTCGTTTGACTTCGTCGTGTGTGATACACCGGAGAAGAGGAACGGAATATCCCTTTCGATACATAACTCCATTCTGAATGACAAACCGTGAAGCTTTTCGAAGAATTTGTCTTTTCTCACTTCGTCGTTCGGGCAATATGCCACGCTCAAGGTAGTCTCGGTAGGGGGTCATCCACGATTCCCTGCTGGAAGTAGCTTCAAATGTGAATTCATTCTCTGCTCGATTAATGCTTGGAGAGGATAAAGTCTCGACAGGAACGAGTCCCAAGTGTTGAGCTTCGCCTGTACTTGCCAACTTTGCCAACGAATCGGCTTTCTGATTGTGTTCTCGGGGTACGTAGAAAATGGTATAATAATCGAACTGATCAAGTATTTCCTAGACCCGAGCTAGATAAGCGGCTAATCTTCGATCTTTGGCCTGGTATTCACCCCGAACTTGGCATACTATCAACTGGGAATCACAGTAGATTTCCACTACAATAATTCTTAAGTCACGGTCCAACTTCAACCCAGTAAGCAAAGCTTCATATTCGGCTTCATTGTTGGTTTCACGGAAATCAAACTTTAAAGCGTAGCATATGGATCTTCCCTCGGGGGTTTCAAGCACTATCCCTGCGCCCGAGCACTGATCGTTGGATGCAGCATAAGTATATAGCTTCCATATGTACTCGGGGGATTTACTAGTTTTAGGTAAGTCATCAGGAGTAGTGAATGCGACAATGAAATCTGCAAGGACTTGACTATGTATGGCTCGTCTCGAAGTACAGGTGATGTCGAATTGACTCAGTTCAATGTTCCATTTTAATAACCTGCCAGACATCTCAGGTCGTATGAGGACTTGTCGTAACGGTTGATCGGTGTACACGGTGATGGGATGAGCCTAAAAATATGGACAGAGCTTCCTCGAGGCTATGACTAGACAGTATGCCAATTTTTCTAACCTTGGATAATTTCTTTCGGCTCCGGTTAACCGTTTGCTAACATAATAGGCTGGTTTCTGCACTCGGTCTTCCTCTCGAACTAACGCAGCACTAATTACGTTTTCAGATACGGCCAGATAGAGGTATAACTGTTCATGATCAACAGGTTTTGAAAGAATCGGTGGTGTGGAAAGATGCTGAATCAGTGATTGAAATGCGCCCTCACATTCCGTAGTCCATTCGAAGTTTCGTTTCCCTTTTCGGATCAGGTCGAAGAAGGGTATGCATTTGTCAGTTGATTTCGAGGTGAACCTGCTCAGTGCTGCAACCTTTCCATTAAGGCTCTAAACCTGTTTTATGGTCCTTGGAGTTTGAAGATTCCTAATCGCCAAAATCTTTTCGGGGTTGGCCTCTATTCCTCGGGCGTTGACGATGAACCCAAGGAATTTTCCGGATGCGACTCCAAAATGACATTTTAGCGGATTAAGCTTCATCCCATATCTCCGGAGGACGTTGAACATTGACTCTAAGTCTTTGACGTGATCAGTGGAGTATCGTGATTTTACCAACATATCATCTACATAAACTTCCATAGTTTTCCCGATCTGGTCGGCAAATATTCGATTGACTAAGCGCTGGTAAGTTGCTCCGGCATTCTTCAATCCAAAAGCATGACCTTGTAGAAGTATAGTCCCAGGTCAGTTACGAAGCTCGTATGTTCTTGATCGGGCACATGCATGGGTATCTGATTGTAACCAGAATAAGCGTCCATGAAAGATAATAATTCATGCCCGGCCGTTGAATCCACAAGTTGATCGATTCGGGGAAGTGGAAAGCTGTCTTTCGGACAAGCCTTATTTAAGTCAGAGTAGTCGATGCATGTTCTCCATTTCCCATTCGGTTTTCGGACAAGTACAGGGTTGGATACCCACTCCGGGTATAAAGCATCTCGGATAAACCCATTCGTCTTTAGCTTATCAATTTCTTCTTTGAGGGCGGAAGATCTCTCTGGATCCATACCGCGTCTCTTTTGCTTGACCAGGATATACCGTGGGTCAATATTTAAGGTGTGGCTCGCGATGTCTGGCGAGATTCCACACATATCAGAGTGTGTCCAAGCGAATACGTCTAGATTTTCTTAGAGAAATTCGACCAATTCCCATTGTGCTTGTGGGTTTAGTTGAGACCCAATTTTAAACATTTTTGAATCATCATCATTAACTGGAATGTCAATTGTCGGCTCGGCGGGTGAAGCTTGACTTTCTTTAGATTCATCATTACCTTCAGTGCCTCTAGGGTCTAGATCTTTTTGGAATTGGTCGTGGTGCCCGGGTCGAGGCCCAGGCACTAATTGTCAATCATCAGCGAAACGGACGCAGAGAGATTCCTCCATGCCCTTTCCTTTCTCCTTCTCTGCGCTTCTCGCAGTTCGGCAACATAACAGGCTCTCCCAGCAGCCTGATCTCCTTGAATGACCCCAATCCCGTGATCAGTGGGGAATTTCAAAGTTAAGCACCATGGGGCGATTGCTACCCTGAATTCGGCAAGGGCCGGTCGGCCTAAAAAAGCATTGTATGGAGCGTGGATATCTAGGACAACAAATTGTAACATGCGGACTCTTCGGCATTCTCCAACTCCCAACTCCACTGGCAACTCCACCACTCCAGTGGGTATATTAGCACTTCCATCGAAGCCATGGATTCTAGATTGACAAGGCTTTAAATCTTTGGCTTCCATTTTCATTTGATCATATGCTCTCTTAAACAAGATATTTACTGAACTCCCACTGCCCACCAGGATCCTCTTCATCCAAGCAGGACCAACCTGGGCAGATATGACTAGTGGGTCTATAGTTGGCGCTTCGACCTTATCAGCATCTCGGTTTCTAAATACGATGTCATCTGTCATCGTCCTCTGTTGTTTGGCCGGAGCCCCTTCATCAAGTGTACTGCAACTTTCAAAACTCACATGCCTGATCGAATTGGTGTATGATTCCATTTCCCTCCAGCTTCGTTCCGCTGGATAAGGACCGCCACTAACTGTATTTAAGACCAACCTCCCTCCTGTACGAGCGGGCTCCTCCTGTCTCTCTTGGTTTTATGCACGATTTTGGTCTGACGGGCCTACACCACCAGCCTGCGGTGCCCGTACGAATTGATCTAACTTCCTTTCCCTGATCAATTTTTCAATAAGGTCTTGCAAATGCCTGCAATCATTGGTATTGTGTCCATAACTTTCGTGGAATCTACAGAACTTCCCTGTTTGAATCTGTCTCTCCGATGACGGTTTCGGAGTTGGCTTCTTATACTGCATCGCATTACAAGTTTGTAGATATACGTTTTCCAGTGACGTATTCAGTGGTGTATAGCTTTCAAACATTTGCGCCCTACGCTGCGAGCCACGATTCTGATCCTGCTTCTTATTTTTATTATCGCCGTTCCTCGGATGGGTTTGCTTGTTTTGAATATTCAACTGTACTTTTCCTGAGCTCTCCCCTGACTGTTTAACCGCTACATTGCTTTGAATCCCTTCATTGTTGGGTCTCGCATCGTCTTGCTTCCTAAATTGTTTCGCATCCTCACACCTTAAGAATTGGGCGGCTTTGGAGTAGAAACGATCCAACGATGCGGGAGGTTTCCCAGCTAGCCAATTTCCAAATTCAGGGTCGGGGTCAATCCCCTTAGTCAAGGCCATCAAGATTGAATTATCATTGGGGTTAGTGATCTCTGCACAAGCGGCATTGAATCTTTCCAAATATCGCCTGAGTGTCTCTCCCGGAGCTTGAGTGACACTAGATAAAGTATTTACGTCTTTAGGCCTGGCAATGTGCATACGGAACTGTTCAACAAATTTAGTGGCCAATTGGTCAAATGAAGAAATAGATCATGGTGGTAATTGTGTAAACCACATTGTCGTAATTCCCCCTAGAGAAATGAGAAAACTACGGCATTTTACTGCATCATCAGCTCTTGCAGCAGTCATCGACCATTCGTATTTCAAAATATGTTGATTAGGGTCAGAATTTCCTTCATACATGGGAAGAGTCGGCATCCTGAATCGCCAAGGAGGTTCAGCGTATAATATGTCGTCGGTGAATGGAGTATGACTTCGGGAGATTCCCCAATCGTCATTTCTTAAGCCCTGACTTTCGCGGATCATTTGGCGTACCATAGCTGAGAGGTCAGGTGTTGCTATATTCGGAGGGTGGCGAGCCAAAGTGTGGTCGGGTTCCACAGTGCGAGGTAGGATCGGGCGCCGTCGACGATCCGTATCTCGCCTCCTTGGCTCGGTGTCTTCTGGGACATATGGCCCCGGAGTATGTTCCTGCTGGTGGTAATTTTGATTAGAGTGATTTTGGGAATCAACTCCTATGTCAACTGCAGTGGCGGTGGCTTGGTTGTCCATAGTATGTTGTGGAACAGTGCCTCCTCATGAGGAGGGTCCTGTGTGAAAACTAGCGGAAGGGCCAACTCTTATCTGCCCAACAGTTAATGCTTGTTGGTGACCAGCGGTATGCGCATGGTTTCCGTATAGCCTGAGACGAGTAGATCTGCCGCTGTAATCAGACGAGGCAGATCTTTCAGTGGAGGAATGAGTGGCGTGGTCCCTTCTGGATTTTCTACGCCTTTGGCGGTTTAGTTCATTAGTCAACTCAGCATTGGCACGTAGTTGTTCAGTCAGCTGTTGTCGACTTTGGGTTAGTTCCTGGAGTAATGCCTGGAACTCTTGTCGAGTGACCGGACCTGATGGATCTGGATGCCCAGTATCATCTTGATTGGGTGGAGGGAGTTGCGGGGGATTTTGTCTATCGCGGCCTTCTTGGCCGGCGGCAGTAGAAGTGGTTCTCGTGCTAACCATCTTGAGGTGTAGAATCCTTTCCTAGATTTTGGTAAATCTGAATAGTATGGAAGGAGTCTGAAATTGAAGTCTGGATCTCTCTCTTAGATTTACGCAATCCGATATCGATGACAGATCCAATGAGCAGAAGAAAACCTGGGTTTTCTCAGTGAAAGCACCAAAGTGTTTGCACCAAAATTGGGCACACCCTTCGGAAGTTTTTGAAGAGATAATAAATGAAGAAACTAAATTGAAAATGAGGATTATCTAACAAAAACTCCAAATCACAGAAAAGTAAATTGCACGGAAGACAGTAATTTAGAGTGGTTCGGCGTTTTGCCTACGTCCACTATGAAGTTTTATCACTTTATTGCTTAATACTTGAAGATTACAAATGTTTTAGAGCGATGTACAGCAGATAATAGGCTTAAATTCGAAATCAGCAACAGTGAAGACAATATGGAGTTATTCTGGCAGCGTTCGGGCGTGCCTTTTCTCTAGAAATTCTCCGATCCCCTTTCTGAATGACCAGGGGCTCTATTTATAGGTGTAGGAGGCGGATATTTTGCCTAAAATCCGCGGAGAACGCTTCTGGCACGTGATGGGGCCCATATGGCCGAATTCTGGAGATCCGGGCCCACTTTGGGATTGATTCGACCCTTGGTTTGAATCGATCAAGAAAGTGTCCAATCGTGATGAAACTTGGTGTGGACATTCTTCTATGTATACGCAAGCTCCTGTGAAAATTTCATAGCATTTGGACTTGTAGATCTCAAGTTATGATCGATTCAAGATGGTGTTTTTCGTCTTATGGATTCGTTCGAATCGATATGGTTCGAATCCATAGGGTTGAATCCATGCTCCTGCGCGTGAGAATGATGACGTGGTACGAATTTCCCGGGTTGATCCACTTGTTTCTCCGACTTTATTGGGTTGAATCTGAGGTTTTAGCCGCTTGGACTTGGTGGATTCGAAGACAACCATGGAACAGAGTCGAAGCCTCTTCACTTGCATGGATTCGACGGATTCTACCTCGATGGATTCGAAGTAGAAGATGGTTTCATGGATTCGAACTAGAGCATACGAGTATGGATTCGACGCATGGCTATCTGAGGGCTTGCTCGATGGAGTCGAAGTAAAGGTACTCCTTATGGATTCGGAGCAATACATGTCTGATGGATTCGAACTAGGGCATACGTGTATGGATTCGACGCATGGCTATCTAAGGGCTTGCTCGATGGAGTCGAAGTAAAGGTACTCCTCATGGATTAGGAGCAATACATGTCTGATGGATTCGAACTAAAGCATACGAGGGTGGATTCGAACTATTGCTATCTTGATGGATTTGAGGCACGGCTACATCTCATGGGTTCGAACTAATGCAAGGATGATGGATTCGAACCTAAGGCTTGGTTCTGTTGGGTTCGAACCAAGGCTATTCCTTCCACTTTCCACTGGCGATAACTTGAGCGTACGAACCCGGATTGTCTCGAAATTTGGAACGTTGGTTTCCATAGCTTTGCTTGACTTGCCTTATCAGTTGTAGCCCGATTCGGACTCGGGCAAAATTCATTGATATTTTTAGTTGTCCAACAATCATTCAATGTTGAGGATGTGTGATCCTGTTTTTTCCAGTCAGTTCCTTGGTATCTCGGCCTTGCCAAAAGGCGGGATAACAGGCCCAGTTGAGGATCTTTTCCTAGCTAGTTAATTTAAGCTCCTCCAGCTCTTCCTAATTATCATACATTAGGCTTGGATATCATTCTATCCTGGTATAGTACAATCATGCCCCTACTTATACGAAGGTGCAGTAATTCTCTTTTATATTGCGGCCCAATATAATTCCATACTTAGTCCCCTTAGCTCTTCGAGATAAACCTACTATTGTATATTAGATTTCCACTTACTCATGTTGTAGTGAAGTACTTCCCTACCTTCCTTCGACATTAGCACATCATACGTTACTATACTCTTAGTTTACACGACCTTACTTCTATGGCACAGTTCTCATTTGCATCTTCCAACCTTAGGCCTTTTCCTACGTTACATCTTTTAACATAGCACTCCTTTACATTGTACTGACCTCCCCATGAAGGTCTACTAGTTCCATTGGCAACTTACTACCCTGGCCCTAAATATTCGGTTATCTTCTCAACTCTCACATAGTACTAGCTCCGCATCCAAGATAGTCTGACAAGTCTACTAATGCCTTTACACCTATTGCCATCTAATATGTTAGCCCACTTTCAATTATTAATAGTGTCCTCGCATACTCTTCAACATCATTTTTCATTCCTTTCCAGAAAAAACTTCTCTTCATGCTTTGATATATCTTAGTACCTCATGGGTGAATGGTGAATTTTGAATGATGACATTTTTTCAATACTTCCTTCCGTGGTCCTTCTATACTCAGGACATACAACCTTCCATTCCACTATAGTCTACCTTCTCTATCAACACGGAACCCCTTCAGCTCTACTGCCTTGTTTCTAACTATAAGCTCCTTACTCTATTTGCACAGATCTGGTCCCCTTCTGTAGTTCTACAATTTTCTTTACTAAAGCAGGTCGAACTTCCAAGCTTGCCAGTAACTGCTTGTGCTGCTCGAGTCTACACTGACCAAAACTACACATTACATGCAGCCAATTTCACCATGACATTCCACTCCTCCATCATAGCCAAAACACAATTATGTTATGCATTAATGCATCAGCTACTTTATTCTCATTTTTAGGGTATAATCTATTCCAAAATCATAAGATGCTAAAAACTCTAACCACCTCTACTACCTAATATTCAATCTCTTAAGAGAAAACAAATGCCTAAAAGATTTCCATCTAGTAAACAGCTTGAACCCCTCTCCAAAGAGATAATGTCTCTAAATCTTTAAGACAAAGACGACAGCTGCTAATTCAATGTCATGAATAGGATGTCAAACTTCATGGGGTCGCAACTGCCTAGACACATAGGCTATTATTACCTTACCCCTTGGCCACAATACTGCTCCTAACCCTAAGCCTGATCCTTCAATATACATAGTCATATCATCATTCCCTTCTGGTATCACTAACACAGGAGCATTCGTCAACAGATGCTTCAATTCCTGGAATGATGCCTCACACCGCTTTATCCAAACAAACTTTTCTTTCTTAATGACTCTCTGATGGTAGCCGGCCAAACCTAAGAAACTGCGCACCTTGGTCATAGTCTCAGGTCTCCTCTGCCGACACTACATCAACCTTTAAAGGATATATTGCTAAACCTTCTTCCAACACCACATAGCTTAGGAACTTCACTTACCTTCTCCAAAAATGACAATTAGAAAATTTAGCTTTCAACTTAAGTTGTCTCAACGTCTCCAACAAAAGCCTTAAGTGAGATGCGTGCTTCTCGTCATCACTTGAGACACCAAGATGTCATCTATGAACACCGACATATATTTGTTCAACCGGTCTCGAAAAATTATATTCATCAAGTCTATAAACAACTTGGGTGCATTGGTTAGTCCAAACAGCATTATTAGCCACATATATGAACTGTATCTCATTTTGAACGTAGTCAAATGAACTTTTTGCTCGGCAACTATCAATTAAGAAGCCTTGAAGTCAAGTCTAGCAGAGAAAGAAACTTAACTCCATTCAACTGATCAAATAAGTCATAAATTCTCGATGAAGGATATCTATTCTTCACCACTCTTTCATCCAACTTCTAAAGTATATGCATATTCTTAAAGACGCATTGGATTTCTTCACAAATATTGCCGCGACTCCCCGAGGTGAGCTACTTGGCCTTACAAAGCTCTTATCTTCCAACTTTACCAACTGTTTCATTAATTCCTCCTTCTCCTTTAGTGGCATTCGACTAGTTGGTCAACTAAATGGTTCGGCTCTTGGTAGAAACTCTATACGAACTCCACTGCCCTCGAGGATAGCAAACCCAAAACCGGTTAAACATATCAGGAAATTCCTTCACCGCTTATACTGCTCCAAGATCCTCCTCTAAAGCTAAAGAAAAAAAACATCTTTGCACCTAGCTTTGAATTCATCCAAAACTACAAATAATCGTTCATTCCGGTCCTGGTGACTTAACGTTACATTCTCTTTGCACGGTATAATCTAGTGTGATATTTCTCCAACCAATCCATCCTTAAAATAACTCCAAAGTCTATGAATTCAAACACATAAAGATTATACAAAAACTTACACCCACCCAATTCCTCTTCTAGGTTAGCACATCAGAACCCAAGAGTGGTATGTTATGATGATCACACTACACCTTCTGTATCCAATATACCTGTATATTGTGCCATGGTGGTACACAACTGATGCAGGATGGTAGCTAAAGGTGAAAGAAATAAAATTCCAAGCAGAGAACCGTTGAATATCTCACAGTGCATAGAAAAAATATAATATGATAACAAAGATGTAAAACAGGCGTGATAGTGATATAATCAAATAAACCGTAAGTAATAACATCAGAGTGTAACATGTTCACATGCTATAAGAAAAGTGAAATAGCAGAGTTCACACATCCTAATTATCCAAAATGAACTCCAAAATCGTCTGTAAGTTAATACAAGTACTAGTATAGCTCCACGGTACTGCACAGTGGAATATAAGCGATAGTATGCTCTAAGTATAGATATATGAAAGCGTAGCCTTCGGCTCAAACTTCGTACAGCTCCATGCGCTATCCAGACCTATTATCCCTAATCTACTCATTTAAGAGTACCCGAGATAATAAGAAACAAAGCATAAAACCTTGGGTAAGAAAATAATCTGGTGTGAGCGATACATCATCTCAAAAATATTATAAAAATTGTATATAGTAAATAAGGTATAAGGTATGAATAGCCATACCTGACATGTCCCTACATCCAAAGAGTTAGCACATAAACATGGTATATGCTAAACTATTATCACAAGTGAAAAATATGGGGCATAGGAGTATCACACAACTAATCTAGCACACGGCAAACATAGCATCCATCACACAACCTAGCATTTCTCACTAAAGTGCTTCAGATATACGATAACTCTAACAAATGCTCAACTCATTGCCCATACAGAGACTGGGGACTGGACACACGCAAATTTCCAAAAATATAGGTACACGCAGACTACCATGTCCCAACACTGAGCTTGCAGCCTCAGTGTTATTCTTTGATCCCTTAGCATACGTACTGATAGTAGAACTACCTCGCAGATGTTCAACTCATGCCCATGTGGATGGTTAAGGACTAAACACATGCAGACGTACAAAATATGGATACACATAGACTTCTCTGGGTACACGCAGGCTACATTGTCCCAGTAATGCACATCACAGCCTCAAGTTCTACCCCACAAGCTATCACACGAAACTTGTCCCTGCGGTCCATCATGAAATGCTATAGTCACATGCCATATCAAGTCGTTGAAGTCGTCGCAGTTCCTTGGTTGACACTAAAACTCCAAAGTCACCTCGGGTCATCCTACAGTTATCCATCCTTACTCCAAGACAAACCCCAAAAACCTCTCAAGAAACCCCAAGTCTTACCCCAAAGTCCCTCCATGACAAGCCTGAAGCCAACGCCTCA
This sequence comes from Allium cepa, assembly GCA_030765085.1. Taxonomy (NCBI): domain Eukaryota; kingdom Viridiplantae; phylum Streptophyta; class Magnoliopsida; order Asparagales; family Amaryllidaceae; genus Allium; species Allium cepa. The sequence goes on from CM060932.1 coordinate 383,303,066, forward strand.
AAGCTCCACTCCCAAGCTCGGCCCAGCTTCTCCCATAGCCGAACCAAAGTCAACCAAACAACATTCATGTCCAACCTTTTTCCAAAGCCAGATCGAAGAGACCAACCACTACCAAACAAGGAATCTTGTTCGGCACTCCCAATACCGAACCAATGTAGCTATCAGGTAGGGTTTCATGTCTGGCCTTCCACTGTCGAACTAATGCACTTACCAAATAGGATTTCATGTCCGCTCTTCCACTACCGAACCAAAGCACCTACCGGACAGGATTTCCTTATAGTCTTCCATTGTCGAACCAATGCGCCTATAGGATAGGATTTCCTATCTGATCTTCCACTGTCAAGCCAATATAGATCTGATCCAGTACTTCCCCTTCCTGAAGGCAACCATCAGACCATGCCACCATCGAATCCAAACTACTTCTAGATAGCCTTTATTGAACATAAAATTATAGCTCCTCCAGCACATCATCTTCATGCTGATTCCATCGCTACACTCAACACTTCGACCCGCATGCTTCGCCTAAGGAATGATACAGCTCCAAACGCTTTAGAGCATACACATCAAAGTCCGATTTTGTGGTTCCTACCTCTAACTCACTCCGATGAGTGTTTTCAACTATACAAGCATACAAAAAAACATTGTATATGTACCAAACAACATTCAAACACGCAAATTACACAACTAATCATAGCAATCACCATAAAAGGTGCCTACAACATAGCCTAACATATATCAAGGCAATCATATATCCAAATATCATGTATAGAACACTAAAAATCCATTTATTCTCATTTTTACTATAGGTAGGGTTTTAAAACAGTAATAAACATAATTTTGATTTCAAAAATGGATCAAAAACATATTAAAAGATATAAATCGATATATAATAAGATGAGAGATGATAATTCACTCGCTAAACACTAAAAAAGTTGAGATTTGGATGCAAATTGAGGTAAACCCAAAATCAACATTAAATATCTGATTTTTCTTCTCCAAAAATGTAGATATGAAGATCTCTAATGAATCCCCTTGCTAATCTACCCATAGTCTATGGTTTAGACTCTATTTGGAGGAGAAAAGAGAAGGTTTTTAGGTAAAGTATGGGTTAATAAAGGCACGTATCTATTTTGGATATGTTATAAATGATTTGGAGATTTTTACTTCAATAAATATATCCCATTAAGCCTCCCCTAAAATTACCAAACTTTAAATAGCTATATCTACTAGCCAAAAAATCTATATCGTTATTATCACCACTCTTCGAAAAGAGGAACCATCATATCATTCCAATGAAAGTGGTCCTACATACTAACTCGGCTTCAACCAAAAGTTATAGTCATTACAAGTTTTTAGGAGTAAATCACCTGATAAAATTCTAATGATAAAAAAGTCCACTAGTAGGAATTTCCAAAATTTATAGAGTCATAAGACCTTACATGAATTTAAAAAATAATATTTTGCGGTCCTCCAATATGTAAAATACACGTTGTTACACCTTCCCCTCCTTTATGAATTTCGCCCCTGAAATCCCCATTACAAACAAGGTAAAATCAACATAGCTACCCTACATGCTAAACATCCATGAGAAAACATTAAACATGCACACAAAAGCAAGAAATGATATCTACGCTTAGCTTAGCATGCATGATAACAAACTACCATATATGATATCGAAAGTGAAAGTAAATGTGATAACAGAAAGTCTCACCAAGTAAAGAGCTCTAAATAAGCGGTCCTTATGCTCTCCTCGGTCTCCCAAGTATAATCGTCTTCACTCTCACTCTGGTGAACCTTCACCAACTCTACTGACTTCCACCTAAGATACTACATATCACATTCGATCATACAAATAGGCCTACGAGGTCCCGAAGCTTTTGTTTCAGTCTTGATATCATCAAGCTGATTTGGTTCAATCATCATGCCTGAGCCATGCATAAACTTCCATAAGTGAGGGATGTGGAACATATTGTGCATGCCCACCATCTTTTGAGGTAAGTCGACTCTGGAAGCCAAGTTCCAATCCTCTTAAGTATTAGAAATGGACCAACAAATATCGGTGCCAACTTTCCCTTAGTACTGAATCGAGCGACATCCTTCAACGGAGAGATTTTGACAAACACCATACCGACGATAAAGAAGTCTAAATCACATCTTCTCCTACAGCCCAGCTCCTCTCTCTATCGTGAGTAGCTTTCATTCATTTCCGAAATATCCTAATCTTCTCTAAAGTCTCTTAAATCATATCTAGCCCAAGTATCAGTTTCTCGCCCACTTCCCACCAACATGAAGGAGCATTGCACGGTCTATCATATAATGCCTCAAATGGTGTCATATCGATGCTTGATTGATAACTATTGTTGTACGCAAACTTTACAAAGTCTAAATGATCGTCCTATAAGCCACCGAAATCGATAATGCAAGCTTGCAAGAGATCCTCCAAGATACAATTCACTCTCTCGATCTATCCATTAATTTGTAGGTGATAAGCTATATTAAGATGTTGCTCAATCTCCAGCTCCTGTTGAAAGCTCTTTCAAAATCCACTAGTGAACAAAGGTTCTCGGTTGTACATAATGTCTTTTGACACAATATAGAATCGCTTAACCCATTTTAAATATAACTTGGCTAATTTGGATGTCATTCTACTAAATTTAATAGGTATAAATCTAACACTCTTCATCAAACGATCGACTATGACCCAGAAGTTTTTGTATCCTCCTCTGGTCCTCGGCAACCTATCAATAAATTCCATCAAAACTTGTTTCCATTTCCACTTGGGAATCTCGAGCAGTTGCAGCAGACCACTTGGCTTCTTCTACTCTACCTTTACCAACTGAAAGTTCATGCACAACGAGATAAATGTCCAAGCTTCCTTCTTTGTCCCTTCCCGGTAAAATGTCTACCTCATATCATGGTACATTATATTGGCATCGGGACGTATAGTCAATCTCTTATGATGGCGCTCTCGATGCACCTTATTCATTATTCTATCTACATCAGGAACAAACAATCTCCCATCCTTTCGAGGATAACCATCACGAACGAGTCTGTACTACTTCATCTCTTCAGACTCTACTCCTTCCTCCGTCTTCTCCATGATCCCTACCAGTCTAACGTCTCATCTCTGACTAGTACCGATCCGTCCAATCAAAATAGGTCTGATCGTTAGGCTAGCCAACACTTTCGGCCCAAACTCACATCGAGTTCTAAAATCATAGCCAGTAATAAACTCCAACTGCTTCCACTCTAGGAACATCACTCCCAAGCTGGCGTGTATCCTACTCAAAACATTAGTGAATACATTTCCCTTTTCGAGCATATAGGAAACGACGGTCGTAGGAGGCTAGGAACTCTAACTATCACTGCTAATAAGGGTAAAGTTCCTTCATGGAGAATAGATACTTTAATGGCTTGTGGTTTGTATACAACTCGTATCTCTCCCCAAGCAAATAATGCCTTCATATCTTCGAAGTGAATACTATTGCCACTAACTCTAAATCATACGTCAGATACTTCCACTTGTACGGTTTTAACTACCGACTAACATAGGAAACAACCTTTCCCCTCTACATCAACACCGCTCCAAGTCCAACACCACACGCATCTATGTATACTATCGGCTCCTTATTCCTGCTCAGAATGACTAACACTAGTGTGCTGGTTAACCTCTTCTTGAGACTCATGAACGCATGCCCGCACCTCGCGTCCCTATTAAAAGTATAGTTCATCTTAGTCAAGTTAGTTAATGGCGCTAATACCTTAGAGAAGTCTTTGGTAAATTTTCTATAGTATCCTACCAATCCAAGGAAATTTCTCACGTTTGTTGCGATCTTGGGTTGATCCATGTCCTCTACTGCTGCTGCCTTCGTAGGATCTACAGCAATACCCTGAATAGACACAACGAGACCTATAAATTGTGCTTCTCTCCACTAGAAGTGATACCTCGAAAACTTCGCCTTCAATTGGTGCTTTCTCAATACCTTGAGAACAATCCTTAAATGCTCCTTGCGTTATCCTCATTCTTTGGATAAACAAGGATATCCCACGAACACAAGTACAAACTTATTTAGTTGATCCCTGAAAAACGGTTCATAAGATCAACAAAGTATGTTGGAGCATTGGTTAGTCTGAATGGCATAACCAACCACTCATAGAATCTAGACAGTGCATGAAACACTATGATCAACACACTCACATTCGCCACTCTCGGTTGATGAAACCCCATCGCAAGGTCTCACTGAGAGAACATCTTTGCACCATGGAGATGATCGAACAAGTTATCAATATGCAGGAGGGGATGTTAATACCCTAGTTATTGATTTTGATGACAACAACAATATACAATCATATGCAGTTATATAAAATATAGATACTAATGTTTTATCAAATTATATAGTGTATAGTGTAGAATATTACGTAGGTATTGAATCAAAGACTATATAGCATAAAGATTCAAGAAATAGACATGAAGACTCATGATTTAAATACGAATATACGAAGATCTAAAGATTATAATTTAGTGTATAGGGTGATAGCTTATATTGTTAAATTTCTTGATAGCGATCTTTAATCTCTATCTCCTATTTTCTATCTTTTGTATTTTTTAATAAAGTAAATTTTCAAAGTTCAAATGTTTATAAACTATGTTCACACTATTTTACAAAGTACCAAATTATTTTACAAACAATAGGATTTTCAAAACATTTTAAAAGAAATAAGTTTTCAAAATATACATGCATATGTTGACATATAGGCAGATGGTATGTCGACATACATGCCGCCAAGTGATTTCTCAAATTTCAAATGAAAGTGTCTATTCATCACAACTCTTAATGAATGGACATATCTTTTGATTTACTATATAGAGAGGAGTTCGAACGAATTTTATAGTTTAGAATTACTTATTTTCTTCCCTCCTCTTACTCTCTTGAAAACTCCATTGAAATTATACTCTATTATCTTCAAAATCACTTAGAATCAATTCATACTTCATTGAATTGATTCAATACTACTTTCTTACTGTTTTGAAACATCTCTTTTAATTCAAGGTTCAAAGTGTTGTCCAAGAGGCTATAGGATCCACTGTAACCATAGTTCAAGAAATTATCTTTGAAAAAACCATCAAATCTATTTGTGTTTGCTTTGGGTGTGCATGTACCCCGTTCAAATCAAGTGAGGATACGCTATGCTTGGAAATTAAGGAGGGTGTGTCTCGTAGCTTTGTAATCAAGATTCTATTTGGGTTTGCCTTCTGCTTGGTTAAAGATTGGCATTTGGAAAGAAATTCATATAAGTAATACTGAATGTAGGAGAAATTAGAACCAGTATAAAATCCCTAGTGTCACCTCTTTAACTCTATACTTTGCTTTACTGCTTTTATATTTATCTATGATTGCATCTGTGACTAGTTGATAATATAATTCTGTATTGTTAATCTTCAATTTAGTATTTAACTTAAAAGAAATTTAAAAAGATTTACATAAGTTAAAAAAACACTATTCACCCCTTCTCTAGTTTTTAATTAGCCTTATGATCCAAATTCCACAAACCACATTTGGTATTAGAGCATTAGGTTTTCAAAAACTCATTATTTTATTTTGAAAAGCTTAAATGGCTAGCAACACTGTTAGTATACTTCTCAAAAAATTTGTTTAAGGATAATCTATTGCTAGACCCCTACTTTTTAATGGCATTAATTACACTTATTGGTCATGTAGGATGAAAATTTATTTACAGTTTAATGGTTTAGACACTTAGAATATTACACAAAATGATTAAACTGAACCCCATACTAACTTTGCACAATGGACTACTAACAAAAAAGCACACGCACAAAATAATTCTAAAACCATGAATATTTTATTGTGCTCACAAGATAAAAATGAATTTAATAGAGTCCCTATTTGAATTCTGCCAATTTGGAGAACACTGCAAGTTACACATAAGGGCACAAGTAAAGTTATACAGACCAAATTTCCATGTTAACTATTCAGTTTCAATTGTTTAAAATGAATCCAAACGAGTCTATATTTATTAACATGTATTGTAGATTTCAAGATATAGTGCATTCTTAGTTGCATTAGGTAAAAAAATCCTAAAGAGGAACAAGTTAGAAAAATCCTCAATTCACTCTCTTTAGAGTGGGATCAAAAGTCATTGGCAATTGAAGAGGCTAGTGACATTAGTACTCTAAAAATTAAAGAGTTAATGGGGAACTTAACGTCCATGAAGTACAATTGCGTGGCCGAAGAGAAAGCAAGGCAATAGAAAATAAGTTCATCGCTTTCAATGCAATAACTGACGATTGGGATTCAGATTATAACATTGATGAAGAAATTGCTTTCATGACCAGAAAGTTCTTGAAGTATAGAAAGATGAACAACTTTTGGAGATCTAAAAACAAGAATCCTGCAACCGGAACTACAACAAGATGTTTCAACTACGATAAATCTGGTCATCTGTAAAGAAACTGTCTGCATCAGAGAGATCAAAGATCTCACCAGTTACTGATTTATCTTGAAAAAAGAAAGAAGGCGTATACAACAACATTAGATGATTTACATACTTCCTCAACCGACAATGAACCAGATACTGAGGATGTGAATATGTATTTCACGACAATGACAGACTAATCAAAACTGACCAACCATAAGCGGCAATAACGGTTCCTTTTATTTATTAATATTTTTGTACTACAAAATCTTGGGATAAGATATAGAATAATAATAATACTTATGTATATATATAGGAATATTTTTTATAGTTTTATTTTTTCAAATTTATGGCTCATATGTCGACATACATAGAGTATATATATCGACATACCTACTGGAAATTTGAAGTTTCATTTCAAATTCAAAATTAGAATTCCCCTCTGTTTCATACTTATTCATGTTCTGAAAAGGCATCTTTTAACCAAAGAATATGACCCTTCACTCTTTATTAATTCAGTCCATCTTTATCCATTAATTGACTCACTTTATTTCAAAATTTAAAAAAATCTTTTAACTCTCTTATCTCTTTGACAACCCAGAAATGGCCTCCTCAAGTCAAACTCCTAAAGCCGTTGGGTTCTCAAAGAGAACTAAAGGATTTCTTTTCAATGACAAAGTAGCCATTGATACTTATGTAGAGTATGTTACTTTCGGAAAAAAAATTCTTAGAAGATTTGCAAAGCTCGATGATTTTTCCTCTTATGGTCTTCAAGATCTTTTCTTTCAAAACGAAATTCTTGGTTTAGTCGACTCTTTTCAACATGATTTTATGTTACCCAGATTTGGTTAAAATATTTTATGTAAATTTGAATGGAAAATTTTTCTAAGGAGAAGAGGGACAAATTTGGAGTAGTGTAAATGGCATTCATATTGTTTTAAATTGTGAACTTTTGGGTCATAATCTCGGTTGCAAATCTAGTGGAATTGACCTCTCTAGTTTTTAAATTGATGAAAAAAATATAAATTTTTTCATGACATTTTTGAAAGTGACGAAGAATTTGATTTTAAACATAAAAACAGTAGACCAAAATCAAGACTTATGAGTCGCATTCTACAACAAAATATCCCTCCAAGGACAGGTAATTGCAATAACTGTACTCAAAAAGTATTTAAAGCTCTTTTCTCCATTTACAGAAACTGCAACAACAATTGATCACAAGTCATCTTAGATTATTTTGTTCAAAAAAATAATTCTAGACATGAGAACACACTTTACCATGGTATGTATTTTATTAGAACTTTCGTATATTTTAGTGTTGATTCAAGAGGAGAATCAACTCTTTCTCAAAAAGTTTTTGACAAGCCAACATTTCTCTTATACACATTCCACCTTATTTTAAACCATATGAAACTCTTATTGAGAAAGAAGAAAGATTGGCATAGGAAGAGGAGCAGAAATGCAATAAGAAGAAGAGGAAGAAGGCGACGAAATGGATGTAGAAGAAGAGGAGGAGGAGGAAATTGATACTTCTTTAGAAAGCTTCGACAAACCATGTCACCCTTCCAACAAAGAGATTCTAATGAACCAACAGAAGCTTCTTAAAAACCAAAAGAAGCTTAAACGTTCCTTTAGTAAAAAGTTCACTTCCCTCTCCAACAAAGTGGACAAATACTTTGGGAAAATTATTCGCAAGTTTGGTGGAAATTCGTCATCGTCATCTACATCTTTCTAAAGCCTATCTAGTTACTTCCTTATGATGACTAGATTTTATTTTGGTGTATTGTTCTTGTTTGATTCATGTTATCTTTATGTATTTTGGTTTTGTGCTATATACCATCTCTTCCTATCAATGAAATATTGTTCTTGCTGTTACATATTGTTCTAATAGTGACTGGAAGTCACTAAATAAAATGGAATTTAATAAATTCAAAAACTATAATAAAAACATAAGTTTTGCATTTTTAGGTATGTATGTCTACATACTTACATTGTATATGTTGACATATGTTAGCCATTTGGAAAAAAATTGAAACTTAAAACAAAATAACTGCCACCCGTTCAGTCTTTCCAAATGACTTTTCACTCATGTATAAGCCTTGATTTTTTAACAATACTCACTCATCATTTTATTCTCTGCTCTCTTTTCATTCTCAAACATTTTTTAACAGAAAAGCCTCCTCCACACCAAAAAATTGTGTGAAAACCTTGAACAAACACTTCAATCTTTCAAGGCTATTCTTACCTTTATCTTAAGAAATCAAAGGCATTTATAATTAAGTTACATGCAGGTGACCAAAGAGCAAGAAGAGCATTTTGATGCCCTCCGATGGTTAATTTCTTCCTTAATCAATGATGATCGAACAAACAATCTAGAATGCTCCATTAATAAGGATAATGAAGATTGAGATGCCATCAAAGAAAATCTAATCTTTGGATCCAACGATTGGGTTGTCTAGTTATTCTGTTCAATTATAAACATGTAAATATATAACTTGCTAATACTCCTAGATTTGGATTTATTTGGTTTGATTAATAATCTTAGGTTTTTATTTAGTTTGGTGTGTTTAATATGTATGTTTAGATTGATAATTTGATATGTATTGTTTGACTTTATTAAACAAAATTATCTTGTCATATTTGTTTAAAGTCACCATATATTAATTACATTGTGTGTGTAATATGCTTCGACTATTTTAGTGCTTAATTATTGATTTTGACTCTACAATTTCTAAATATTTTATTCAAAGGGATCTTTTATTTTTCACCCATTTTTTATTGATGACAAAGTGGGAGAAAAGTATAAAATATACACATGCCTATGTTCAAGCGCTATGCCACAAAGTGAATCTGACAACAGTGATCACACGACGCATGGTAGATTTTCTGCTATTCCTCTTTTTCACACAACACATGGAAAAATCATCTGTTGTGTGACATAAAAGCGATCGGAAAACATTTGTTTTCAGACAATACTTGTCTGTTATTTGATTGAAATTATCTAAAATTTGGTTTTGGCTCCTTATTAAAATTTGGATTTCCCCCTCAATATTGAACATATTATTTCATAGCCGCCTTTGTTCTAATTCGTCCCTCTCTCAATTCTTTCATCTGCAAAAGAAAAATATGGCGTTATAATTCATGGCTGCCATCGCTCCTCAAAATACGCTTGCTTCTCCCTCTCAATTTTGGAACCCGATACTCTCTCCCTCTCAAAATGTGGATTAGTGAATTAGGGTTTCTTCCAAACACTTGATTTAGGTCACTCCTTTTATCTTATTAGGGTTTCACAATTGATTATTTTTATGAGACGATGATATTTGAATTCAACTACTCGATATGATTTTTCCCTTTGTTGATTTGTTGCGTTCTCAACTTTTCATGCTGCGAGTTAAAAATTGTATGCCAAAGATGATTTTGGGTTATTTATAAGGATTAAAATCCTATATTTTGTGAATATAGGTATACTTGTGGGTTTGATTGCTTTATCGAAATCTAATAGATGTTAATATTATCTGATTTTTTTGATTTTGCACTTCAGCTTGCTATCTAGTTTCTAACTGCCCCATGCTTATCTGAGTTTTTGATATTGATTTGCTTTTATGCTGGTTTTGACAAGGAAATGTGCGTTGCCTTGAACTCCATGTACTTCCTGGCTGAGTTTCACTTGATTTCATGTGTGTATATATATACATATATGTGTGTGTGTGTGTGTGTGTGTGTGTGTGTTTACCATGTCTAAGTTCCACTGAATTCATGTGTTTTGAGATATATGTGTTTTTAGATTTCAATTTTGAGATATATGTACATATATGTTTTGAGGTATATGTGTTGTGATGGTGAAAACTTTGGTTGTTGCTTTATTAGTTCATTTCTAAGTTAGTGGATGTTTTGAACTTCCATGTACATACCTACATAAATGCATATGTATGTATATATGCGTGAATTTTCTTTTGATACCTGTTTATTTGGTTCTTGTACCTTATAATTTCATTTCGAATTTCATCGTTGATTTTGTGAAGTTAAGTTCAACTTTGATCACTTCATTTGAGTTCTTGTAACTCATTTGATCATTTTAGTTCATGTTTACACTTGTGCCTACCTTGTACTTGTTGTATATATGTGTGAATGTTTGTAGCACTGCCTTATTTGAATTTGTGATACTACCTTGTTTTAATTTGTGGCATCTGCTATTATAGCTTTGCCTTATTTTAATTTATGGCACTACCTTGTTGCATTATTGCATTGTTGGCCTTGTACATGTACTTGCACACATATGTATATACATATCTATGTGTATATACATATATGTATATATGTATGTTAGTGTGCTTGAACTCTGAATGGTTTTAATTTTCTAATGGACTTATGAGAGTGCCTTGCCTTACCTGAACCTTGAATGGCTTGAACTTTGCCTTGTTCTGTTCAACTGCCTTTTGAACGTGCTTGTCTTCATTTACTATGTGTACATATTGTACCATTTCATGAACTAGTTTGTGAAATCCCAACACTGGTTTCACTTGTATCGAGCATGTGTACCATTATGGATATGTTATTAGCCTTTGAGTCTGGTTTGTGAAATATCATCCATGTATATACATGCATACATATGTATGTATAAATGTGTGAAATATTACCATGTTTTTTCTTTGAACTTCCATATGTGCGTCTCCTGCGTGTTGCAATCTTTTTTTGCTTTGCCTTGGTCCATGTTGTGGGCCTTATTCACATGTTGCATTGTGGCATTATCCATGTACTTGCACACTGCCTTGTTCAAGGCAGTGCACACTGTCTTGTTCAAGGAAGTGCACTACCTTGACATTGGTTGAATCCCTTTCATGTGCTTTGGTTTCTTGTCCATAGCTTGATTACCTTTCAGATTCTTGAATTTCTTATTTTGAATATGGCAGTGTGCGCTGCCTCCATGTACTCTCTGGCTCATTTGATTCCTATGTGAATGTTCTTTTGACTCCTATTCATTTATTTGTACTTTTTGCCTTGAACTCATGTACTTCCTGGGTACATTTGTTTGTGGTACTACCTGTTGTTCATTTATTTGTGGCACTTCATGGCTGCATTTGATATGTGTTGCATATATACATATATACATGTATATACATATGTGTATATGTGTGTTGCTCACTATAGAGATGCAAGTGGCAGTATTTTTGTAAATTCATACCTACTGTTCTTTGTTTGTGCTATTTATGCGCTTAATTCTGTATCATTATGTACCATGCTTGATACTGCCATGAATCTCGTTTGCTGGTGCTCGACATTATGCATCTCCATGTGCACTGAACTTGCTTGTTCACTTTGGCATTGCCGAATTGCCTGATTTATTTTAAGCTGAATTAAAATACTTATATTAAGCCCGAGCTTGCTTGGGGTTGAACTTGTGTGTTTGCACTGAATTGAGCCTTTAGGCTTGACCTTTGCAACTGTCCACGTGATTAAATCAAGGACCGGCCTTGTGATATTTACAATGATACACTATACATATCATAAGTTGTCCTTGCACATATATATTTATCCCTGTCTAAAATTGGAAAGAAAAAAATGCACAAACTGAGGTAATATTTATTATTCAAATTCAATTTTATTTTTACAATTTAGGTTTTTTTAGGTTTACTGCACTGTCGTTTATTTAATAGGTATAGGAGATGGCTGGACACAAATTGGAGCAAGCAAATCAAGATTAACATAAAAAACAAACTCGAGTGGGTGTAAGTGAGTGTGAGTAAATTGAAGTTGTATTGTACTTGAAAAAGTAAGTAGAGTGATAGTGAAAGTTGCATTGTATTTGAATTTGATTTGAAATACAATATTTTTATAAATAAGATTACGATTCATTTATTTCATTCTGTGAAAATTATTCATATCAGCCAATATTTATATGTTGTCTAGTAAGAAATTCTAGAAATGGTAATATAACATCTGACAACATGTTTTTTTTTGTGTTAGTGCATAGCAAACGACGGGTCATGTCTGTGGTCTGATATGCAATGAGATGGCATGGGATTTAACGACAGATTGGTATGCAATCAGATAACAGAGCATACCTGTCGTCTGATGCGTTTTTTCCCTATAGTGAACGGGAGTTATATCATATTTTATATATAGGAATATTTAATAGTATTCATCATCAAAACGGGGGATATTGTTATTGATTTTGATGACAACAACCATGTACAACCATATGCAATTATATAAAATATAGATACTAATATTTTATCAAGTTATATAGTGTATGGTGCAGAATATTACACTGGTATTGAATAGAAGACTGTACATTATAAAGACTCAAGAGATAGACATAAGACTGATGAGTTCAAAGACCAAGATATGAAGATCTCAAGATTATAATTTAATGTATAGATTCATAGCTGATATTGTTAAGGTCCTTGATAGCAATCTTTAATCTCTATCTCTTATTTTTTATCTTTTATATTTTTCCACAAAATACATTTCAAATATTTTATAGAAGTTTTTCAAAGTTCAAAATGATTATAAACCATGTTAAAACTATTTTACAAAGTATTAAATTATTTACAAATAATAAGATTTTCAAAACATTTTAAAAGAAACAAGTTTTCAAAATATACGTGCATATGTCAATATATAGGCAGATGGCATCGACATACATGCCCCAAGTGGTTTCTCAAATTTTGAATGGAAGTGTCTTGTCATTGCAACTCTTCACGATGGACACATCTATTGATTTACTATATAAAGGGGTGTTCAAATGAATTTTAAAGCTTAGAATTACTTATTTTCTTCCCATCTCTTACTCTCTTGAAAACCATCAAAGATATACTCTATTCTCTTCAAAATCACTTAAAGTCAATTCACACTTCATTGAATTGATTCAGTACTACTTTCTTACTATTTTGGAAATATCCCTCTCCTAATTCAAAGATTAAATTGTTGTCCAACAGGCTATAGGATCCATTGTATCCAAAGTTAAAGAAATTATCTTTGGAAAAACTATCAACTCTACTTGTATTCATTTTGGGTGTGCTTTTAGCCATTCAAATCAAGTGGGTGTGCTTAATAGCCTGGAAATCTAGCGGGTATGCTTGTAACCCATTCGAATCAAGTGAGTCTACCCAGAGCTCAGAAATTCAAGAGAGTGTGTCCTTTTGCTTTGAAATTAAAATTGTATTTAGGTTTGCCTTATGCCCAGTTAAAGGTTGGTATTTGAAAAGAAATCCTTACAAGCAATTGTAAGAGACTTGATGTAGGAGAAATGTGAACCGGTATAAAATCTCTAGTGTCATCTCTCTAACTCTTTACTTTGCTATACTACTTTCGTTTTTATCTATGGTTGCATCTGTGACTGTTTGATAGTACAATTATGTGTTGTTAATCTATGATTAAATATTTAGTTTGAAAGAAATTTAAAAAGATTGGCATAAGATAGAAAACACTATCCATTCCCCTCTAGTGTTTAATTAGCCTTAAGATCAAATATTCTGCAACCCATAGTGGATACTTGTTCTTCTTCATTGCCTTACTCATCTCACGGTAATCTACATACAACCTCAAAGAGTCATATGCCTTTGTGGCGAATACGACGGATGCGCCTCACTCAGATATGCTCCTACGAATGTACCCTTACTTCAACGGGTCATTCATTTGCACATTCAACTCCTTTTACTCTATGGGTGACATATGACTCAAAGGCATAACTATCGGCCTAGCGTCGTTCACTAAGTCTATACGAAAATTAATCTCTCAGTGCGGTGGTAATCCGATCACCTCCTCAAACATGTCTAGATACTCTCTCATGATAGGCACAGATGAAAACTCATCGGTGGAACCTCGAGCAAATATAGCAAGCTAACCATAACTCCATCCTCCGACAAGCAGCCAATCACTATTGTGCTCCCCTCCACAGCCCCAATCATCACCAACAGCTTCTCATAATCCATCGCTACCTCATACTTCCTCGGCCACTCTATCCCCAAGATAATACCAAATCCCATGAAACCCAAAACAAAACAATAATAAACAAATAAACATCCCTGACTGAATATGGCTAGGTCTTGACAAACCACGTAGAGGCTAGTTGATCCTCCAACATGGTTTGTAACAATCAAAGGTTGGTCAACTATCTCGGGTTTCACCTCAATCTATCTACCAAATCCAAGACATAAAGGAATGTGAAGCCCTAGTATCGAATAAAACACGTATAGGTGTATCAAAAATAGAAAGCATACCCTATACAAAGATGCTCTTCCTCTTCTCCACCGTCGATGGAGAACTCAATGAAGCTGGAACAGTGTTTGAAGTGTAAAAAGGCACAATCTGTTAGTTCCTCAATGGCACTGGGCAATCATTCTTCATATGCGTCAGCCTATTGCAGTTAAAATATCCTTGCTTCTTGTTTCTTCAATCCTTGCAAAGATGGCCCCTTTGTCCACAATTGAAGCATATAGGTTCCTACTTTCCCTTCTTCTGGCTACCCTTCTGAAGCTTCTTCTTGTTATTGTTGACCTACTTCCTCTTTTCTCCCCTGCTATCTTACGGCTTTGGCTTATCCTTCGAAGCAACAACCGATTTGGGCTTAGGATACCATGGCGATCGCCCTACACCATCGGCAACCAATATTGTGATAATTTGTGTTGTTGCCTGGATGATGTAGGACGATCGTCAAGGTTGTAAGATAAATAAAACATCATAGAACCTATCGTATATGTCATAGCACAATGAATAAAAATATAATAATAAACTTCTCAAATATAAAAGAGGTGAGATAGTAATAACTGAACGAAACATAAAATCAGAGTAAATAAATCCATACAATATGCGGCATAAGTGATAGAGTTATACATCAAATAATAACATATAAACAAACTATGCCTAAATAATAAAAGTGCTAGCAAGCTCCATAGTGTTGTGCAACAGAATAAAAAATAATTGAATATAGTAATACGAGAGTGTGATCTCATGTTCATCCTCCATCCAGCTCTCCTCCATCCAGCTCCACGTGCCCACCAGACCTAATATCCCTAATCCACTCATTTCAGAGTGCCTATAATAATAGAAAAAAAAGCATAATACCTCGAGTCAGACAACAGTCTATGTAAGAGGTAGAAAATCTCTATATACTAATAAACCACTATAATAGGACAAATGATATGGAAATCACACCGACTTGTCCCTACATCTACAGATTTAGCATATACACAAGATATACACTACTCTACATCATAGTCATTATGAGTGTACTATACATCAAAGTAATAAAGAGTGTCTAGATATCTACGTCATTAATACAAACCACATGTGAGATCCATAGGGTGATAAACATAACGTCCATCATTCATCCTCACATTCACTCACTTAGTGTGTTGGATATGTGATAACTCGAATGTAACGACCCACCTTTTCGCACGCTTCAAATCAACACACATGTCGACTCAAACCTTACAAAAGGGCGGATTGTTATGGGGTAAATAGGAAAAATAGAAAAGAGAAAAAACTAAACAGAATCTCACAGCGGAAGGATAAAATATAATAATAAATATACAGTTCATAAAACTGTTTACAAACATTTGATTCTTCTTTATACAATAAATATCAGAGTTCACATACCCATAAATATCAATGCAGCGGAACAATATAAGTGTAGTGGAATATAATATATAATAATATTATAAATCTTCATCTTCGTCCTCCAGAGCTAAAATCTTCGATCCTGAAACGCTTGGACTGACCCGAGCGAATTGAAAAGACAAAACACTCGAGTCAGAACTAAAAGATCTTATGTAAGTTAAATTAAAAGAAATAAATATGAGTGCGGTAACTTAAAAGATGCTCGGGATTCACATCTCTTAAGGATCCGTTAAACTATTTACTATGTAGTATATTTCGCTATTATAATAGTGTCTAATTGTAAAATAAACTTACTTTTAAATAGCGTTAAGGAGTTACCCAATCTCCCCCTTAACACAATAATTGTCCCAGTAGTCTATCCAATATCATAGTCCCTCCTGATCGGGAGCCACCAGAGGATACCACATGGGCTACGGGAGAAATCCAAACTCGTACAAGGCGCGATAGGGTAGGTGACACGGCACAACTAGGCAATGCCAGGATAGATATACCAATTACGCTTCCGGGTCGATGGTAACGCGTAGCGCGCAGCTACCGCCCACCTCGAACAAACTCCCCTAAATCAAAGAAATCAAAAGTGAAGGTGCCCACTGAATCAATCCAAAATCAGAGTATAGTATCGAAGGAAGTGTCCGATCAAAGGTGCTACCTTATTAACCCGTCAATCGCTCCTGTTTTAGCCACCTTATGCCAACTCTTAGGAGTTGGGTCCACGTATTTACCTTACATGGAAAGGCCGCCGCCATCCTACTTCACTCTGGAATCTCCACCGCGTACACGGTTGTTACAGTGGTTTTCGGGGTTGGCAGAGACTATGACAACTTCCGATCCCGGTCTCTTTAACAACCAAACGTTATTATAACACCGCGGTCGTTTAAAAATAATTATATTTTCAAAACCAGAATAAAATATCTATTTCAAAACTGTATAAATACGATATCCTGTCCATTCCAAAACAAACTCATTTGATATTATTTTTATATACCCCAAATTAATATAATATCATTTTTTATTTCAAATATATTTCTTTTCCAAATCATACTGCTTTAAAATTTATAATATCTGGAAACCAACATTTGAATTATAACTTTCAAAACATAATACTTCGAAATTCATAGCTTTAAAACCATACTTCTAAAACTTGAATGGTTTGGATATTCAACAGTATGTAAAATAGCTTATTTTAAAATACTTTATAAAGTAAATAATTTCCACGCCTTTCCCATTTATTCACTTTAAATTAAGTCTAAACCCATAAATCTAGATTCTCTTTCAGTTTCAATAAAACACTTCGATTCCAATATATTTCAAAATTTGAGTATTTAACGATTTCAAAACTAAGGTTGGAAATTTTCTATTCAACCATTCATTATTCTATATTTTAGTCTAAAATATTTACATAATAAATCCATAATCATTTTAAATAAAACTCAAATTACTAACAACTAAATATTTCCTTCAATTTATTTATACTAGAAATATTCATTTGATTTATCTTGAATAAAAATCCAGTTATAAATATTACCTTTAAATTTCCAATCCTGATAATTTTACATCAACTTATGGAGTTAAATTTTAAAATTAGCTCAATTCCAAATAAATTTCCGATTTATCTTCAAATCTTAATTGATTTGAATCCTTTAAAACTCTATATATATATATATATATATATATAATATCTTAAACTTGTACTAAATCGTATAATATAAATTATCGAACTCCATTATTCAACTTATTCATTCTTATTTAACAGATTTATACATATCTTAAATTCAACAATTTAACTATATATGTATATATAAAATAATATTTACAAAATATCAAAATTTAATATTTATTAAACCATATCCTATCCAAACCATAGAAGTCATTTTCAAAATAATTATATATATAGGCCGACGGTGTCTGTATAAAATTTTCTATCCTATGGTCAACTGATACAGATATTTATCATTTCAATCCGCAATTTAATAACAAAATGCGGTTGTATATCGTTCCAAACCGCAATCTCGAATGAAATGAAATGCATAACAACTTTCAGTTAATATAAATAAACATCCATTCATCCAAATATCAATCATTAACCATTTATTACAAATCATCATCCAATTTAAACAAACATCAATATAGAGCATATAAAATATAACAGGTAATAAATTACAGGTATTAACTAACAGTTTATATTCAATAATAAATTTAATAACTATTTAACTAGCAGTTTATAAGCAAATAAATAAATTTTAACTGTCAATTTATATGCAAAAATAAAATTAATTAACAGTTAAATTAAATAAATGCGATGTAACTAAGATGATGAATAAAACATGCCAAACAGTCGTAAATAAATTTATACTCATATCTTAAATCAATTTAACAAACATAAGAAACCTTAGAAGTTGTGAGTGGGTTAAAACACTCACCTTTTGAATTTAAATCGAATTTAAATCCGATTAAAACCCATAAATTTCACAGTCTCCAAATCCAAACAAACCAGCGTCAAATTATTCGGAATTTAAATACGATCCTAACAAAAAAAGTCACGCACGAAACGGAGTTCGTATGAGAAAGTTACATCAATTTGATCGAGTTGAAAATCAAAAATTAAAATAAAACAAAAGTTAAAATCTCACCTTTAATCAAAGGCCACGTTACCCACGAGAAACAATGCTCTCGTCTTCTCCAGTACGCGACTTCCAGGGCCGAACCCTAGCCGCCAACGTAGTTGGAAATTCGTCACCACCACAAGCCATACGGCCATGATCCATCACCACCGTTCCTCGAGTCTCCTCGCGCCGACCCCTCCCTGTAGTCGCGGCCTTCCCTAGGTCACCAGAAACGAACGGCCACCATGCCCTTCCCCTCCAATTTGCCGCGAATCTAAACGCTAATAGAAGAGAATAGTCGTATGGATCGGCCTACCTCGACACTCTCTTCGCAACCATGCCCTCTGATCGTCGAACCGTTGACGATCCACCGTTGAATCACAAAGCCAAAACGAACAGCTGAAACTAAACGCCCAATCTCTGATCAAACCACAACCCGAATCGAAAAATGAATTACACCATTGAATTACGCTCGTCGAGAGCATCAACATATTTTTTTTGGAATTTTTCTAAGGACTTTAAATTTTTGACTTTTGATTTGATTTTTTGAAATTGGATCTAGGGTAGGGTTTGTAGCCATTGGGAAGCTGAGGAAATGAACGCACAAACAAATGAGAATAGATGGAGGCTAGGGTTTATATAGGTAGGTTAGAAATAGAGTAGATGGATCCGATAAACAAACGGGCTTAACGATAATTGGCCCAAAAAGCCAGTTCTGTCCCCGGAACGAAATTTGGTAAATCCATATATCAAAATAGGTAATTAAAAATATTCCGAACGTGATGGAAAAAGTTTCACATCCAAATTCCATCGTATGAAGATGTTATGCTGAAATCGATATTTTCAAATTGATTTCAATTAAATCGATTTCAAGGCGTTTCACGTTCGTACGATCAAAAGACAAGTCCGATCGCTACGAAACTTGAAACCCTACAATAATTCACCGATACGGATCCGATGAAACTATTTTCGTCGAAATCCCAGTCCGTGACCAAAATGGCTATTTTTATATTAAATTTAAAATAAATTAATTAAATCAAATTTCGCCTTAAAAATTCTGAACTTTGCAATCTTTATCACTTTAAAATTTTCAAACATTTACAATGATTTAACGATTTTTTAAAAGTCAATTTATTAAAGATAAATCAAATAAAAATCTTCAATTCCATAAAATTCAAAATTATAGATAACTTTCCAAAATTTCCATTAAATTGAAATTACCCATAATTATTCCATTCATAATTTCAAATAGAAGGGTTTGCCATTGGATTTAAAATTATCACATAAATATTTCCCGTTTTCAACTTAATTTTTAAATTGACGTAATAATTTCATATTTGATTTCATTCATTTGCAATAAACCCAACTATTATAAATTAAATAAATTAACTCACTATAAAAATTCAAATTATATAATTCATAAATTTTATCATCTTGATTTACTTATAAATTTATAATTCTTTAAACCAATTCCCATCTCAATTTAAAGTAACTTAATTTATCCATTATAGAATTTATTTCAGTTTCTTATAATAACCCCTTTATTATAAATTGAATCCAATTTATTTTAATAAGTTTCCAATTAAACGGGTTAGATTTAAATCCAACCCTTAAATTGAGTCTATTATAACTCTATACCATAATTAACACTTGTCTCACATTTCATTCCATTGATATACTCAAATTTCATCTTCAATGCTAATTTTATTTCATTGCCTAAGTATACACCTATTTACATTTTAAATTTGAATGAATATTATGTTTTTAAATGTGTATTTCTATATATTATTGAACACATAAATTACGGTCTTCAAATACTTTACATTCTATAACTTACTTTACATACTTTTTCGTATTAATTTCTTAACTATCAAAATTTCAACTTATTCCCTAAAACCATAAATTATTACTTAACATAAATCTACGCTTTTATTACTTGACGTTCATACTTCCGTTACTCTATAATCAATCGCCAAGTAACGTTATCATCAAACCAACATTAATTAATATATTAAATGTTTACATTTATTTCTCTATATCCAATTTTTTCCAACTTTATTTATATTAATGCTATTCCCTTATTTTGGTTATTATTTATCAACTTGTTCTAACCTTATTACCTAAATTTTCGTTACTGTAAACCTTTAATATTTTCATTTAAATTAAATATAAATTCCAATTCAATCAACCATTTCAACATGCAACTTATAATAACTGCTTACAAGTATGAATGTAATTATCATTTATTCTAATATTTTCTTAATTTACATTAACATATTAGTTAATTCCCTTCAAATGAAATTTATATTCAGGTATAATACTTACCTTATTTCATTTACTGAAATTTATTCAAATTGCTAGTAAATAGGTTTTATGTCACCATTTATATAGTTTAATTTAGCGTTCATTACAATATTTGTTTATAAAGTTTTTTTTTCTTTTTTCCACTAAATTTAATTACAAAACTCATTTGTTCAGCCAAATTAAATCCACGAAATTTACGGGTCGTTACACTCTCCCCCACTCGAAACTTTTCGTCCCCGAAAAGGAAAAGAAGGGACAAGAAGAATTAAATAAGCAATACATCTTATTCAAAATATTAACTTATAAACAATAATTTACAAAATTCATTACTTTAAATAAAATATACCCTTTTTATAATTATTATATCTTTTTATACTTGAATAAATAAAGTTTGGAAAAATATTTTCAAAATAATTTCTAAGTCCAAAAATTTACGAAAAATTTCGGCAGAGTCTCCCTTGTACGGAGAGGCTCGGGAGAAAATATAATATCCAAATATAACAATTATATTACATATATTATCCAAAATATTATATCCCAACCAGGGAAAATATATAAAATAGCGCTATAAACCGTAATCCGAAACGTACCTATTTGTCGGGCAATTTACGCTTAATTTATGGAACCAAAAGCGGTAGCAATTGCTTCCATAACCTGCATTTCACTTATAAAATCCGAAGGGTTAACAATTTATGTAAAGTGAAATATTTAAGTGGTTTCAATCATTAACAACAAATCAATACAACAACCATCAACTTCAACAAACAGCATACACAACAAATACAAAACAACCACTCAATCAAACAAACAAATAGTTGTTCGGGTTCAAAACTTTTAAATTGTACGGAATGAAGAATAAACTACTAGCGCATCATTTACTCAATAGCCTTAGATAAAACTATATGGATTATTCTTCCATCTAAACAATTTTAAAGTATCCTTGCCCAAACAACCATAAACCAATCAAACAACCAACAATTTCAGAAAATAGGTCAAATTCATTCTTATTTATTTTATTTCATAATATTTGTTGTTCGATTTATTTTCTTTCAAATAGTGATTTATCTTTCGTTTTCTTTCATTTTTCTTCTCACTTATATCTTACAATTATTCACTTTATTTCTACAAAACATTTTCACTTATTCATATCATGAATTTTCCTTTTATTATTTTACATCCATTTATTCACTGCTTAACTTTATTTATTTACAGTATTCATCTTTCTGTTTATTAAAATAATTAACTTTAACATTTACTTAAGTTTATAATCATCTATTTATGATACTTACCTTTAATTGTATTCAAATATAGTAAAATTCCAACTGTAACTTAAGTTTACAACAATTACAACATCAAATCCTTGTTTATTAAAGAATTTCATTAATTACTTTCATTACCTCAAGTTTATTTTTTGTATAATATCTATTACATCCTCTTATTTATATTTCAACTTTTAGTATTTGGTAAGTTTTATATATATGTTTTTAAAGAATGTAATTGAAAGTTATACAAGTTTTCCCATTTCTTTTAATTAATTCATTGTTTAATAATTTTTTTACCTTTTTCTTATAAGTTACAATTTCAACTTCCTTTTTATTTCCTTTATAACTTGGCATTAAATCTCTTACCCAAATTAGAGGTTTCAATTATTTATTACTTACCTTTCATTTCACTACAATAGTTGAAACAATTAATTAATGGAAATTTAAGAATTTAATACCGGGTTAAATTTTCAATTTATTTTAAAACAATAGATAAATATATTCTTACAACTTATATATCTATAATTATATTTAAAACAATTCAAAATTTATATATTTTTCAAAAATGAATCTGCAGTAGAACTACTATGGTGGCCTTCCCCCTTCGAAACTCGAGAATGAAAGTCGATGACGCGGCCGCCATCACCGAAATTATTTTCCAGCGACAGAGAGGAAAGTACAAAACTCATTTTCTCCAAAATCATCTTTAAAACAATTCTTCCGAATTATAATAAATATTTATATCGAAAAGTACTTATAAAAAAATATTATTGTATTCCAAAATTTATTCGAAAGAAATTTCAAACCCCCGGATCTTAGGTTCTAAATTTCCCAAATTTCATTATTTTATTTTTCAATCTTATTTTTATTGTTATTTATACACTTTATTACCTAACAACCAATCTATTGCAGCCAAATATAGATATCATTTGAAATTTTTTATTTTATATATAGAAAATATAACAGGAAAAATTATTTCATTCACCTATATTAAAAACAAATATTATGTCGATCTGTCATATTAAGTGTTTAGAAATCCTTATTGATGTCATAGCGTCCCATGCATCAACCAGAATTTATAAATACAAAACGGAACAGATTAACACAATATTAAAACCTTTTTATAACACTAACAAATACGCTCTCTCATATATATATACACTCAACGACTCCCATAGGGTATTACTACCCTATTAATAAAGAGTCAAACCCCACAAAGCTAAGGTTTATCGCTAAACCAAAGCTCTGATACCAACTGTAATGACCCATCTTTTCGCACGCTTCAAATCGACACACATGTCGATTCAAACCGTATAAAAGGGCGGATTGTTATGGGGTAAATAAGAAAAACAGAGAAGAGAAAAAACTAAACAGAATCTACAGCGGAAGGATAAAATATAATAATAAATATACAGTTCATAAAACTGTTTACAAACATTTGATTCTTCTTTATACAATAAATATCAGAGTTCACATACCCATAAATATCAATGCAGCGGAACAATATGAGTTTAGTGGAATATAATATATAATAATAATAATAGAAATCTTCGTCTTCGTCCTCTAGAGCTAAAATCTTCGATCCTGAAACGCTCGGACTGACCCGAGCGAATTGAAAAGACAAAACACTCGAGTCAGAACTAAAAGACCTTATGTAAGTTAAATTAAAAGAAATATATATTAGTGCAGTAACTTAAAAGATGCTCGGGATTCACATCTCTTAAGGATCCGTTAAACTATTTACTATGTAGTATATTTCGCTATTATAATAGTGTCTAATTGTAAAATAAACTTACTTTTAAATAGCGTTAAGGAGTTACCCAATCTCCCCCTTAACTCAATAATAATCCCAGTAGTCCATCCAATATCATAGTCCCTCCTGATCAGAAAGCCACCAGAGGATACCATACGGGCTACGGGAGAAATTCAAACTCGTACAAGGCGCGATAGGGTAGGTGACACGGCACAACTAGGCAATGCCAGGGTAGATATACCAATTACGCTTCCGGGTCGGTGGTAACGCGTAGCGCGCAACTACCGCCCACCTCGAACAAACTCCCCCAATCAAAGAAATCAAAAGTGAAGGTGGCCACTGAATCAATCCAAAATCAGAGTATAGTATCGAAGGGAAGTGTCCTATCAAAGGTGCTACCTTATTAACACGTCAATCGCTCCTGTTTTAGCCACCTTATGCCAACTCTCGGGAGTTGGGTCCACGTATTTACCTTACAGGGAAACGCCGCCGCCATCCTACTTCATTCTGAAATCTCCACCGCGTACACGGTTGTTAAAGTGATTTTCGGGGTTGGCAGAGAGTATGACAACTTCCGATCCCGCTCTCTTTAACAACCAAATGTTATTATAACACCGCGGTTATTTAAAATTAATTATACTTTCAAAACCAGAATAAAATATCTATTTCAAAACTGTATAAATACGACATCCTTTCCATTCCAAAACAAACTCATTTGATATTATTTTTATAAACCCAAAATTAATATAATATCATTTTTTATTTCAAATATATTTCTTTTCCAAATCATACTGCTTTAAAATTTATAATATCTGGAAACCAACATTTGAATTATAACTTTCAAAACATAATACTTCGAAATTCATAGCTTTAAAACCATACTTCTAAAATTTGAATGGTTTGGATATTCAACAGTATGTAACATAGTTTATTTTAAATTACTTTATAAAGTAAATAATTTCCATGCCTTTCCCATTTATTCACTTTAAATTAAGTCTAAACCCATAAATCTAGATTCTCTTTCAGTTTCAATAAAACACTTCGATTCCAATATATTTCAAACTTTGAGTATTTAACAATTTCAAAACTAAGGTTGGAAATTTTCTATTCAACCATTCATTATTCTATATTTTAGTCTAAAATATTTACATAATAAATCCATAATCATTTTAAATAAAACTCAAATTACTGACAACTAAATATTTCCTTCAATTTATTTATACTAGAAATATTCGTTTGATTTATCTTGAATAAAAATCCAGTTATAAATATCATACCTTTAAATTTCCAACCTTAATAAGTTTACATCAACTTATGGAGTTAAATTTAAAAATAAGCTCAATTCCAAATAAATTTCCGATTTATCTTCAAATCTTAATTGATTTGAATCCTTTAAAACTCTATATATATACAATATCTTAAACCTGTACTAAATCATATAATATAAATTATCAAACTCCATTATTCAACTTATTCATTCTTATTTAACAGATTTATACATAGCTTAAATTCAACAATTTAACTATATATGCATATATATAAAATAATATTTACTAAACCATATCCTATCCAAACCATAGAAGTCATTTTCAAAATAATTATATATATAGACCGACGGTGTCTGTAAAAAAAATTCTATCCTATGGTCAAGGGATACAGATATTTATCATTTCAATCTGCAATTTAATAATAAAATGCGGTTGTATATCATTTCTAACCGCAACCCCGAATGAGATGAAATGCATAACAACTTGTAGTTAATATAAATAAACATCCATTCATCCAAATATCAATCATCAACCATTTATTACAAATCATCATTCAATTTAAACAAACCTCAATATAGAGCATATAAAATATAACAGGTAATAAATAACAGGTATTAACTAACAGTTTATATTCAATAATAAATTTAATAACTGTTTAACTAGCAGTTTATATGCAAATAAATAAATTTTAACTGTCAATTTATATGCAAAAATAAAATTAATTAATAGTTAAATTAAATAAATGCGATGTAACTAAGATAATGAATAAAACATGCCAAACAGTCATAAATAAATTTCTACTCATATCTTAAATCAATTTAACAAACATAAGAAACCTTAGAAGTTGTGAGTGGGTTAAAACACTCACCTTTTGAATTTAAATCGAATTTAAATCCGATTTAAACCCAAAAATTTCACAGTCTCCATATCCAAACAAACCAGCGTCAAAGTCTCTGGAATTTAAATACGATCATAACAAAAAAAGTCGCGCGTGAAATGGAGTTCGTATGAGAAAATTACATCAATTTGATCGAGTTGAAAACCAAAAATTAAAATAAAACAAAAGTTAAAATCTCAACTTTAATCAAAGGCCACGTCACCCATGAGAAACAACGCTCTCTTCTTCTCCAGTACGCGACCTCCAGGGCCGAACCCTAGCTGCCAACGTAGTTGGAAATTCGTCGCCACCACAAGCCATACGGCCACGATCCATCACTACCGTTCCTCGAGTCTCCTCGCATCGACCCCTCCCTGTAGTCGCGGCCTTCCCTAGGTCACCCGAAACGAACGGCCACCGTGCCATTCCCCTCCAATTTGCCGCAAATCCAAACGCTAATAGAAGAGAATAGCCATATGGATCGGCCTACCTCGACACTCTCTTCGCAACCATGCCCTCTGATCGTCGAACCGTTGACGATCCGTCGTTGAATCACAAAGCCAAAACGAATGGCCAAAACTAAACGCCCAATTTCTGATCAAACCACAACCCGAATCGAAAAACGAATAACACCGTTGAATTACGCTCATCGAGAGCATCAACATATATTTTTTAGGAATTTTTCTGAGGACTTTAAATTTTGACTTTTGATTTGATTTTTTTGAAATTGGATCTAGGGTAGGGTTTGCAGCCATTGGGAAGAAGAGGAGCTGAGGAAATGAACGCACAAATAAATGAGAGTAGATGGAGGCTAGGGTTTATAACTGGGTTTATATAGGTAGGTTAGAAATAGAGTAGATGGATCCGATAAACAAACGTGTTGAACAATAATTGGCCCAAAAAGCCCATTCTGTCCCCAGAACGAAATTTGGTAAATCCATATATCAAAATAGGTATTTAAAAATATTCTGAACGCGATGGAAAAAGTTTCATGTCCAAATTCCATCGTATGAAGAAGTTATGCTAAAATTAATATTTTCAAATTGATTTCAATTAAATCGATTTCAAGGCGTTTCGCGTTCGTACGATCAAACGACAAGTCCGATCGCTACAAATCTTGAAACCCTACAATAATTCACCGATACGGATCTGATGAAACTGGTTTCGTCGAAATCCGAGTCCGTGGCCAAAATGGCTATTTTTATATTAATTAAATAAATTTAAAATAAATTAATTAAATCAAATTTCGCGTTAAAAATTCTGAACTTTGCAATCTTTATCACTTTAAAATTTTCAAACATTTACAATAATTTAACAATTTTTTAAAAGTCAATTTATTAAAGATAAATCAAATAAAAATCTTCAATTTCATAAAATTCAAAATTATAGATAACTTTCCAAAATTTCCATTATATTGAAATTACCCATAATTATTCCATTCATAATTTCAAATAGAAGGGTTTACCATTCGATTTAAAATTATCACATAAATATTTTCCATTTTCAACTTAATTTTTAAATTAACGTAATAATTTCATATTTGATTTCATTCATTTGCAATAAATCCCACTATTATAAATTAAATAAATTAACTCACTATAGAAATTCAAATTCTATAATTCATAAAATTTGTTATCTTGATTTACTTATAAATTTATAATTCTTTAAACCAATTCCTATCTCAATTTAAAGTAACTTAATTTATCCATTATAGAATTTATTTTAGTTTCTTAAAATAACCCCTTTATTATAAATTGAATCCAATTTATTTTAATAAGTTTCCAACTAAACGGGTTAGATTTAATTCCAACCCTTAAATTGAGTCTATTATAACTCTATACCACAATTAACACTTGTCTCACATTTCATTCCATTGATATACTCAAATTTCATCTTCAACGCTAATTTTATTTCATTACCTAAATATACACCTATTTACATTTTAAATTTCAATGAATATTATGTTTTTAAATGTGTATTTCTATATATTGAACACATAAATTACGGTCTTCAAATACTTTACATTCTATAACGTACTTTACATACTTTTTCATATTAATTTCTTAACTATCAAAATTTCAACTTATTCCCCAAAACCACAAATTATTACTTAACATAAATCTACGCTTTTATTACTTGACGTTCACACTTCCGTTACTCTATAATTAATCACCAAGTAACGTTATCATCAAACCAACATTAATTAATATATTAAATGCTTACATTTATTTCTCTATATCCAATTTGTTCCAACTTTATTTATATTAATGCTATTCCCTTATTTTGGTTATTATTTATCAACTTGTTCTAACCTTATTACCTAGATTTCCGTTATCGTAAACCTTTAATATTTTCATTTAAATTAAATATAAATTCCAATTCAATCAACCATTTCAACATGCAACTTATAATAACTGCTTACAGGTATGAATGGAATTATCATTTATTCCAATTATCTTAATTTACATTAACATATTATTTAATTCTCTTCAAATGAAATTTATATCCTGGTATAATACTTACCCCATTTCATTTATTGAAATTTATTCAAATTGCTAATAAATAGGTTTTAAGTCACCATTTATATAATTTAATTTAGCGTTCATTTCAATATTTGTTTATAAAGTTTTTTTTCTTTTTTCTACTAAATTTAATTACAAAACTCATTTGTTCAACCAAATTAAATCCATGAAATTTACGGGTCGTTACATCGAATGACCCTCATGTTCAAAGACTACTTAACATACTAATTTCTCGGTACTCAAATACATGCCACTTAGCAGGCCAAGAACTTGACTGCCCGTTATGGCGGATCCAGGGTAAAGATCGCCCATCATGGAGATCAGATCGCCGGTCATAAAGACCAAAGCCCATCATGGTCCAAGTGGATACCCTATATTACCCTTGCTTTACGAGTACTCTTCGAACCCTCAAGTTTCAGTGATCCCTTTGTACACGTCATCTATAGTAGAGCTCATTCTAGAACTGGTCTTATGACTCTCGTCGTGAATTCGCTACGGCTGGAACAACTCCCCACAAGCATCATCAGTAGAGTATCATCATTTTTTCAGTAACCTTCCTCCAATAATTCCTTTAAACTGACTCATTGTCATCTAGTCTGTGTCTCGAAGTATAGGTATCCATCATGAAAGCCATCTGTTTCCATCATGTAATCATCATCATCGCATCTTCATCGTCGAAATTGCCACCGAACCCAATGGTTCGATCTGACCCCTCCCTTAGCCATATTTGGCGTGTTTTGGTTGGCTTGAGCTTGGGGTGGACACAATCCTAAGACTCAAAGTAATCCCCATCATGTCTCAAAGGAAGCATAGGAAGACTCAAACCTGCCTCACAAATTTCCTTCAATAAGCCATCCAACCTTAAACTATCACCACATATCCATAGCCATTGATCCCACACTTCAGCTCAACTAAGCCATGCTCCACCACACGAATTCCTTCTTCAATGATCCATCAACTCCACTGATCGATGCCCATGGACCGGTACCGATCCATGCCTTAGCCAAAATTTGACTTCTTCGCTCCACCGATTCAACATCTAGCACAAATCAAGTAATCTCATGGATCGGTACCGATCTATGGGCACTACCAATGCCTTAGAGTTTCTTTATCTCCATACGATCCATCCTTTATCGTTCGCGACTCAAAGAAATTCCCAAAACTCGAAGCAAACCACCCCTTGACTCGAGCATGCCTTGAAGCATTCTTCCACCGATCGATCCTCATCAAACTACCATCGATCCATCCATAACTCATGCAAACGAACTCTAAAAGACTAGAAACTTGGAGATTAGCTTTATGGGGCCTTCCTTATTACCCCATATTGATTGCATGCTAATTGGACCCCTACCGATTGATCGATGTATTCAACCAAAAAAACATCACACATTAAAGAAATCATTGTACATAGTATATCCTAACAAGCATACATCCATACATATCAAAGTGAATCCTAGATCCAAGGGTAGAACCATAAGAATAAAGAAGATCCATAAGAACACTAATTTTATAAATCTTTTCAAAATCGTTTGAAATTTACATATTTGATTAAGAAGAGTTTAAAATGTATTTTAAAGTTTGAAAATCATTTGAAAAATCATTAAACATCAAATAGTGGCTAATTAGTGATTAGAGTCTTAAGCCACTCACCTAAATCCATAACAATCTTAAGTAATCCTAGAAAATACAAATCCCAAGAATGAACAGCAGTTCCATGAGATCTCCAGCAGCAAATCTCCAACCCAAGATGCTAATTGCTAATCTTCCTATAATTAAACATTTTGGTTAATTAAGGCTGGGATTATGATAACTCTATGGTTAAAAGATGGTTAATAAGGGATTACTCTCTATTTTTAGGAAGTGTGAAGTAGAGAAGTCCCGTCGGCCCAACCTCATGTTGGAAATGGGCTTTGGGCCTAACCACTAGCTCAGTAATTATACATTAAGCTTTTCAAAATCAAGTGAAACTTCAAAATGTTGTAACTTCCTAATGGTAAGTTCATTCTTCTATTATGACTACTCTAGGGAAATAGATACCATCCTCCTGATCTAGTAGAAGTGATTTCAAACCCCAATTCGACTCCAATCAAAAGTTATAGGTTATACAAAAAATTTAGGGTCAAGACCGTCTGATAAAAATCCTAAGGATGGAAAATGTCTCTTGTAGCTATTTCCCAAAATCATAAAACCGTAGGACCTCATATAAACATAATATTAATATTCTACGATCCTCCATTACATAGAATACGAGTCGTTCTCTACCCTCCTTTAGGAATTTCAACTGAAAACCCAAACTAAACAAGGCCATCTTGCATGCTTAACAACCATATATAGGCATAGGCAATCATCACCAATCAAACATGCATACACAATAATCAAATGAAATTGGTAACATCTAAGCCTATCCCAGCATACAGGATACAACACTATGGTATATAATTCATGATTTCATAAGTGAAAGTAAAAGCAATAAATAGAAAGTCCCACTAAGTAAAGAGCTTTGGATAAGTTGTCCTCACTCTCTCCTCGATCTCCCAAGTGCATTCGCCTTCGCTTTCACTCCATTGAACCTTTTCCAACTTCACCGACTTCATTCTAAGCTGCTTTGTATCATGTCTAACGACACAAATAGGCTTAAGAGGTTTCGAAGCTTCAGGTTCAATCTCGATATCATCTAGTTGATCCAGTGTGATAGTTACGCCTACGCCATGCAAAAATTTGTATAGGTGAGAAACATGGAACAAATTGTCCATTCCTGCCATATTCTGAGGTAAGTCGACTCTGTAAGCAAGGTTCTCGATCCTCTCTAATATTGGAAAAGGACCTATGAATCTTAGTGCCCACTTCCTGTTTCTATCGAACCAATTTACATTCTTTAATAGAGAGGTCTTGAAGAATATCACATCACCAACAAAGAACTCTATATCTTTACGTCTCTTATTAGTGTAGCTCTTCTGTTTGTCTTGAGCAACTTTCATTCGTTGTCAAATGATCTCGATCTTCTCCGAGGTTTCTTTAATCATATCTGGCTCAAGCATCACTTTTTTGCCTACTTTCCACTAATAAGAAGGAGCATTAAACGGTAGGCCATACAATGCTTCGATGTTGCCATACCGATGCTAGGCTGATAACTATTGTTGTGTGAGAATTCAACAAGATGTAAGTGATCATCCCACAAGCCTCCAAAATTTAGTATACAAACCTTTAAGATATCCTCTAAGATACAATTCACTCTCTTGGTTTGGCCATCAATCCGAAGGGGATAAGCTATGCTGAGGTGTAGCTATGTCCCTAATGCCTCCTATAAGCTATTCCAAAACCCACTAGTGATCAACGGGTCTTGGTTACTCACAATGCTCTTTGGCACTCCATAGAATCGTACTATCCACTTCATATACAATTCTGCCAGTTTGGTTGTCATTCTACTTGACTTGACAGGTATAAATCTGGCACTCGGTCAATAGATCGACTATGACCCAAATGCTTTTGAACCTGCTCTAGTCCTTGAAAATCCATCGATTAAATCCATCGAAACTTGCTCTCATTTCATCTCAAGAACTTCTAATGGTTACATCTAACCACTAGGCTTCTTCTGTTCTGTCCTAACCAACTGACAGTTCATGCATTTTGAGATGAATGCCCAAACGTTTTTTTTATCCTTTCCCAATAAAAGGTCTGCCTCATGTTACGGTACATCTTATTTCCACTGGGATGAATAGTCATCTTGAATGATGGCACTCTTATAGCACCACATTCCTCAACCCATCGACATCAGGAACAAATAATCTCGCATCCTTACAGAGCCAACCTTCTAAGTTGAGTCCATATTGTCTCATCTCTTTAGACTTTACTCCAGCTTCAATCCTAGCAATGATCTCATCTAATCTAGCATCACGCCTCTGAGTAGTACCAATCCACTTAATCAGAGTAGGTATGATAGTCACACTTGCCAATATTTCCGGCATTAGCTCGCATCTTGGTTGAAAATCTTAACCAGCAATATACTCTATCTGTGTCCACTCTAGGAACATAGCTCCCAAATTGCCATGTCTCCTACTCAATGCAACAGCAACTACATTACCTTTACCCAGTGTATATGCAATATCGAAGTCACAGAAGGCAAAAATTATAACCACCGCTACTGGCGAAGGTTGAGATCCTTCTGCAAAAAGAGATACTTTAGTGATTTATGGTTGGTGAACAGCTTGAACCTCTCTCTTAAAAGATAGTGCCTCCAAATCTTCAATGCAAACACAATCGCTACTGACTATAAATCATGGATTAGGTATTTCTTCTCATGCGGGTTCAGTTGTCGACTAGATATGCAGAAACTTTGCCTCCATTCATTAATACCACGCCCTATCGGATACCATAAGCATTAGCATATACCATCATCTCTTCATTCCCTCTTGGAATGGTCAATGCTGGTGCACTCGTTAACTTTTCCTTCAGATTAAAAAATGCATATTCACATCTCGCATCCCAAGTAAAAGTCTGATTCTTTTTCATCAACAGAGTCAACGATGCCGCTACCTTACAGAAGTCCTGGATGAATCATCTATAACATCCAGCTAACCCCAAGAAACATCTCATATCCGTAGCATTTTAAGGTCTAGTCCAATCTTGAACCGTTGTAACTTTTGCAAGATCTTTGGCAATGCTCTGCTAAGAAACAACATGACCTAAGAATCGCACTTCCCTCCTCTAGAAGTGACACTTCGAAAACTTTGCTTTCAGTCGGTTCTCTCTCAGCACCTCAAGCACGATCCTCAAATTCATCTTATGTTCCTCTTCTGTCCATTTGTAGACAAGAATATCATCGATGAACACAAGTACCAATTTATATAGCTGACCTTTGAAACACGATTCATGAGATCAATGAAGTTAGTCGACGCATTGGTTGGCCTGAACGACATAACCAACCACTCATAGAAACTAAATGCATATGAAATGCTGTAATCGACACACTCTCCTTTGCTACTTCTGGTTGGTGAAATCTCGTTGCAAGATCCAACTTAGAAAACACTAGCACCAAGGAGCTGATCGAACAAGTCATCACTACGTGGGAGTGGATACCTGTTCTTCCTCTCTTTTTTATTCAGCTCATGGTAAGATAGGCAAGACAGTAATAACTGAATGAATTGAGTGAGTATCACATGCGTAGAATAAAATATACATCATAATCGTATATATTTGAGTATCACATGCATCGAACAAATCATCATAATCGTATATATTTTTGTATATATCACACACATCGAATAAAATATAATAATAAACATCTTAGATATAAAACATGCAAGACAGTAATAACTAAATGAATCACAGAAATCGGAGTAAACAAATCCGTATAGTATACAGCATAAGTGATAGAGTTATACATCAAATAATACTTCAAAAACAAGCTATCTCTAAATAATCAAAGTGCTAGAAAGCTTCATAGTGATGTGCAATGGCATACTAAATAAGTGAATATAGTAATATAAGAGTTTGATTTCCTATTCGTACTTTGTTCAGCTCCATGTGCCCATAAGACTTGATATCCCTAATCTACTCATTTAAAAGTACTATAGGAAGCAAAGCATAAAATCCCAAGTCAGGTAATAGTCTGGTTTGAGCGGTAGAAAATCTCCACTAATAAACCACTATAGTAGGACAAATGGAATGGAAATAGTACATGACATATCCCTACATCCACGGAGTTAGCACATACACAAGATTTACGCTACTTTACATCATAGTCATCATAGGTGTACTATACGTCAAAGTACTAAGGGGTGTCTAGATATCTACATCAATAATATCGGCCTCATGTGACATCCCTATGGTGATAAGTAATCAAGCAAACATAACATCCATTATTTATCCTCACATTCACTCACTCAATGCGTTGGATGTGATAACTCAAGCGACTATTATGGTCAAATGCTACTTAATGTCCTAGTTCCTCGATATTCGAATCCATGACACTAAGTAGGCCAAGCACTTGATCGCCCGTCATGGAGATCAGGACACATGATTTAGACTTCATTTGGAGAAGAAAAAACAAGATGTTAGATGAAGAATGAGTTAATGGAGGCTTTGATCCATTTGGGAAATGGTAAAAATGATTTGGGGATATTTATTTTAGCAAATATAGCCTCCAAACCCAAAATGGGTTGTTGGGCCTCTCCTCAAATTCACCAATTACCCATTAGGCTGGTTCAAAAAAATTTAAACTTCAATGAGCCAGATCTCCTAGGCAGAAAGTCCAAATCACTATTATGACCACTTTACACAAAAATCATCGTATATTTCTAATGGAAGTGGTCTCGTATGCTAATTATGCTTCTATCAAAAGTTATAGCCATTACAAGTTCACTAGTAAAATCGTCCAATAAAATTGTAAAGATAGGAAATGTCACTAGTAGGTATGTCGCAAAGTTATAGAGTCATACAACCTCATATGAATTTTAAAAATAATATTTTATAACCATCTGATACATAAAATACGGGTCGTTACACATATCCCCATATAGGATTTACTGCACGTATAACACCTAACATAAGTCCATCAACCAAATCTTTAGTTATAAATGAGTGTGTAGCACCAGTATAAAATATTACTCAACTAAATACTAGAAATCAAAGCCATACCTTCTAAGGTCATCCATTTGTCTTTCCCTTCGACATATGGTACTTCCCTTAGTTCCCCTAAAGTATAAACCTGCGCTTTAAGCTCTAGGCAGTCCTTCTTCAGATGCCCCATCTTATCATGCTTGAAGCACTTTACCCTTCCAAGTTTCTTTAGTACTGGACACCCTGTCACATAGTGCCCTTTTTGTCCATAGTTAAAATAGACAATCTCTGCAGTAGCAACTTCCCTACCCCTTCCTTTTGGCACGCCCTTCCTGACTCTGGTATATGGGGTAAACTTCTTCTTCTATACTGCCTTAGCTTTAACTTGAAAATCAATGCCTCAATGTGACAGTTATCACAAGAGTTATTTTCAAGAGACATAAGTGAGTTCTGCTTATATGAATAACAGTCTAAATAAACAGAATAGCTAAAAGTTTTCAGCATATGGAAATTACTTAATATTCGTTACATACACTTTTTCAAATTAAATCCCTAAAGTTGTACCCATGTAAGGGTTATATTAGAATATAAAAATAACATAGTAGAGAGTCGGGTCAACAT
Organism: Allium cepa; assembly: GCA_030765085.1. NCBI lineage: Eukaryota > Viridiplantae > Streptophyta > Magnoliopsida > Asparagales > Amaryllidaceae > Allium > Allium cepa. Next base: position 383,338,890 of record CM060932.1, read on the forward strand.
ATGTTGATGCTGCCTTTACTCTTAAAACAATGGAAATAAACACTCTTTATTAGTTAGTAAAGCCTCCTTTTCCATCTTCACTCTGCGTTCTTCCACTGCTTAAACTAACCTGCCTAACCCATCAATTTAGCCAACTCAAATGAGTACCCATGAGTTTATAGGGAAAACAATAATAAAATCATGGGTCAAACATAAAGTCATGTGTGAATAATACCTTACCAAAAACATAGTATGTAATGAGACGACGCCAGCATTTGCGAAATGGGTTTTCCCCTCAATAGTATATACATCCTTTATAAAAGCAATCATTAACCAAGTATAAGTTAAAACTACATATGAACACCTATCTACCGCAAGTACCCTACTCATGGATAATTTCCAACCACTACCCTTACATACTCATTTTCAAAATGCGTAGTTCACTCTAGCGTAGTTCTTTCCTTCCTTAGTTTACGTTATAAAGACTCAACCACCCGCATCCACGATTTATTCAATATAAACTATGAAAAACCAATACAATGCAGTTCCATTAATTTTATTTGATTTTTACCAGAAAGTATCAAACACATGCGGTTCCACTATATTTTAATTTAAGCTACAAGAATCAGCCATATGCAACCATGTTTATCTTATTTAATTTATACAATAGAGAATCATCCACATTCAGCTTCACTTCATTTTTCTTGATTTATATGCAAAGATTTAGCCACATGCGGTTCTGTTTTATTTTTAATTTATGTTGCAAAGAAATAGCCACATGAAATACTTTTGACACTGCAAAGAAATAGCTACATGTAATTCTATGTTTGGACATTCTATGTCCTTTGGACGTTGAATGTCTCTTCTCACTTTCCCAAGGTGTGCATTTGAGTGAGCATCCCTACTCAACATCAATATCCCTTCCTGAATCAAACCTAGCGTAGGATCTTTTCTTACCTAGTTAATTTAAGCTCCCCGAGCACTTTATAATTATCATACATCAGGTTTGCGTATCATCCTGTCTTGGCGCAGTATAATCTTGCCCCTATTTATATGGTGGTGTGGTACTTCTCTTTTATATTGCGACCCGATATAATTGCTTACTTAAATCCCTTGGCTCCCCAAGGTAAACCTAACTATTATATATTAGGTTTCCACTTACTCATGTTGCTACGTAGTACTTCCTTGCATTCCCTTGGCTTTGGTGCAGCATAAATTGCTATACTCTTAGTTTAGACGACCTTATGTCTATGGCACGGTTCTCATTTGAACCTTCAAGCCTTATGCCTTTGCTTAAGTTACGTCTTCTAACATAGCACTCCTTATCACAATATTGACCTTCCCTTGAAACTCTACAAGTTCCCTTGGCAATACTACCCTAGCCCTAAATACTTGGTTATCTTCTTAACTGGCATGCAGTTCTAGTTCTGCATCAAACATAGTCTGACAAGCTTGCCACCGCCTTTACACTTGTTGCCATCTAATACGTTGAGACTCCACTCTCAGTTATTAACGGTGTCCTTAATTTATCTTTTCAGCATTTATATGAGATATTTTCCCCTAGTAATTTTATCTTTTTCCAGTACATTATTTTTTTTTAGATTCTTATGCAGATGTCACTAACTTGCTCGATTCCCCATCAGTAGTAAATTACTTTAAGTTCAAAAAATCTTATAAAATTTCCAAAAAATTCACGAATGATTCCTTTAACAAACTTTACTTTTTATTTCTTTTTTCTGGACATTTACCTTATATACTTTTTAGACATTTCCTTTCAAAAATTCATAAAAATTATTTTGAACATTAAAAATTCCTTAAATGGGAAATCCGTTTCTAAATTCATGATTTAAACATCATATTAAGTTTTCATATTGTTTTAAAAACATAAAAGTAAGGAAATACATATAAACATCCCATGTTCATCTATATTTCTCCAAAACGTTCACTAAAACATTATTTGCCTTATTTAAACAATATTCTATATGAACTACAACATAATAACTCAAAATAGAAATCGATATTAAGAAAATAGTAACATAAAAAGGGTCTTAATAATGCCTTTTAAATATCTTGTTTTAATCTTCTTAATCCTTCTTTAGCTTGTGTTTTCCTCTTCTTATTATTTGCTCTTTTAAAGCCATTAATATTAATGTTTGATTCAAGATTTATTTTATTGTTAGTAGAATGGAATGAAGGAAATGGAAAAGGGTCATGCTTATCATATCACAATAATTTAGGCCATTGCTCTCATTCCCTTTTTCATTAGTTCATTACCCACTTCATAGTTTAATTTGTCTTTTATAACATTTTCAAGCTCATTTTAACTCTTTAATTAATTGATCGATTGATTAATTGTAGGGTATTAAGATTACCCTCCCATCTGTCATTTCAAGATTAAAACACAAATTCAAATAAAATAAATCTAGGATGTATAGATCTCTCAGTTTGGTAGCGCTTTCTAGAAGAGACTGGATTCAGATCCAAGGAGTATGGTAGATTCAACATTCAATGTGTTAGTGTTAGGCTATAGCTGAGGTAACACTCTTATATATATGTGTGTATGTCATTTATTGTGATCGACATATAGTTAGATTAGATATACATAAAATGAATCTTTATATGTTTGTGATGTTAATCTAGATTACATGTCTATAAACAATTGTTATTATAAATAAAAAAGAACTTATATATGTGAATACACTTTCGTCTAGAATTTAAAAATAAATTTTCAAATTAAAAATAATTTAATAAGGCATTTTGAAAAAAATGATTTTTAAATTAAGTAAACATTAATATATAATATGTAACGGTCGACCATTTCGAACCCCAAATGTTGACACTAATACATCAATGATATTCACCTACCGAATACCCAGGTGTTGGAAAGACATATTTTTAGGGTAAAAATAAAAGGCAGAAAGAGAAGGCACAAGTAAGAAGGAATAAAACATGTGAATCTCACAACGGAACGATAATATATAATATCCAAAGAGATAGTGCAAAGGATTACTCCAAGAAAGGAGTGTTTTAGGAGTTACTATCCTAAGTACTATCATCAGCCTGGATAGTTATAACCGATGTGCTCCTACATGTTGACATATACATACTAGTAGTGCGGAAGAAATAAAATTACAACGATAGACAAAAGCATCCAGCTCGTCTCTTGGAGTTCCAAAGTATATCCAAAGAAAACCTTCCTTTCTAAGACTACTCGAAAGAGTACTCGAGGATTTAAAGAAAAAATAAAACCGCGGGTTAGACATACGTCTGATGTAAGTGACTCGAGAAACTAGGAATATATAATAGTATCTTTTAAGACCAATTAAATCAACGGAATGGTTTTCCCTTTAAAAGAAGGAAAACCATCTAATAAGTAAATAAGGCGATATAATAGACAGTATCAAGGGTACAGAATATAAATCAGAAAATAGTTGCGCTTCTTGCATCTCACATCACAATAATATTAGGTATACAATCAAAACCGATAAGGTTGCATTCGCATATGGACTTCCACTGAAGGTGTCCATGGTACGTCGAGGTGGGCCTCTTGACAATGGTCAAAACTACCTTTCGAACAACGTATATCTCCAGTAAAATATACCACAAAGGAAAACATAACCTGTCTATTGCCCAAACACGTTATACCAAATACCATCAAATCATGCCGACATCAATCGAAAGCATCTCTAGATATTTGGGTCAGCAAAATCCACAGGCTATGCATTTACTATATTTTGTTTTATTTCCGATTGTGAAGTCAAGTTCATCATCTTAACACATGAGTCATCATAACTCGAACAGTTCACGAACCTCTTCATGGATTCAAGCATAAGTTGTTGGACAAATGTTAACACTGTCCTCTCTCTCTTGGAACCACCCTCAAGATACACAATACAACACGATAGCATCATTCAAAATACTAAAGCTGACACCTCCCTTAGAGTCACCCTTAGAATAGGCAGTATAATTCTATGACATTCTGCACCACAAGCGCTTCCAAAAAACAGAACTCTTATTTCAGTTTTCAAGTGATTTTTGGTAAGTAATACCTAGGTATACTTATCTGATCCGGACTCTTCAAAACTAGATCGTTGAATTCTATTTAACTCAGTTGTAGTTCTTTTAGAAGTAAGCGGACGATATATAGGAGTCCTCCCTAGGGGATCTCAAATATACATTCTTAAAGAAGATATATTTCCATATGAATGAGTCCTTCTTCGGGGATACCAAATGATATGAATACGTGAAGCTTTTATATACGTCTAAGTTAATGTTGGCGATAATCATTAAGTCAACTATGTAGGACGAAATAAAAATGATCGCAAATGGAAATTAAATCTCACATGCTCGTCACCTTTTTCGACTTCTTGACTTTCAGTGATAAGTATAGGACTAGAAACTTTCCATAAATGAATAAACACACAAGCACGATTAAATCGCAAGCGACTTATAATCCCTTTTTTATCGAATAATATTTCTTTGTTGGTACTTTCACATATTTAAAAATGTTTATAAATAATATATATATATATATGTATGTATGTATGTATGTATGTATGTATGTATGTATGTATGTATGTATACTTCTACTTCACTATTCATTCCACTCTTTTCGTTCTTTAAAATATATCCAAATACTTATCTCAAGTATATAAGGATATTCACAAATTATTTAACAAGACTTTCCTTTTAAAATATAATCAAAGAGGTTAACAACAAAAGTTACACAAACATTGTTACTATAAACCCCTTCTCTTTATTGTAAATTAAATTGTTACTTCCTCTAATCTTTTTCCCAAAACATTCATTATCTTTAAAATACTCTTTTTAAATATTAAAGTATATTCATAAGTATAATTAAGAAGGTTAAAAACAAATGCTACTCAAATATCATTACAATAAACCCAAAACATTTTATGCTTATCGTTATCTTTAAAATATTATTTTTAAATCCCAAAGTATATTTAAAAGTATAATCAAAGAATTTACAAACAAATGTTAATCAAATAATGTTACAATAAATCCCTTCTATCTTTTATAAATTATTTAACTCACTTTTCCAAACTTATATATACATACTTCTAAAATATAAGAAAATAGGCACAAGGAAAAACTTAGAAAAAAATTTAGGCTGAAGGATAACAAGTTTGTTTTTTAGAATGAAGGACAATGCTAGTTATAATTTGCATTTTATGTAGTGTAAAACTAAATATAATGCTAGATATTACTAGCATTTTGTATAGTGTAAAAGTAGAGTATAATGTTATTTATAACTAGCATTTGTCCTTCAGCCTAAAAATGAAAGTTGGTGTCCTTCAGCCTAAATTTTTCTCAAAATTTATCATTTTCTCTAATTCCCTCTTTAAAATACTTATAAATATTTTTTCAATATCCATATAAAATACTATGTCAATATAATTAATTTAGAATTTACTGAAAACAATTTTAAATAAGTGTTATATATAAAGAAAACTCTTTACTTTAAAATTCATACATATTCATTAAAAGAGTATTTAAACTTGAAATTACTTTCAAAATACTCTTGAACATTTTAAATAAGTGTTATATATAAAGAAAACTCTTTACTTTAAAATTCATACATATTCATTAAAAGCGTATTTAAACTTGAAATTACTTTCAAAATACTCTTGAACATGTTATTAGTCATCCCTGAGAGATCTCACAAAAATAGTCAATTTAACTATTATTTTGAAACCCATTTAAATCATAAAAATTTATAAAAACAACATAACATCTAGTGTTATAAAAAGTCAGAAATACTATAGTAGGATTAAAAGTGGTGCTGTTAAATGCGTCAAAAAGACCTGGCCGAGAACAGTTGAAAATGCTTGAAAGTTTGGCCAGTTTTCTCTATACCGACAAATGATTTAACGTATTTTTTTAAAATAAGTAATATACATAGAGTAAAAAAACAATGAAAATAAACCCCTAAGGATATGTTCCTAAATCATATTAAAAATTTTCAAAAATAAGGTATTTCCTAGTGCATAAACGATGACCTTTTCATCTTCTAAATTTTGTTATTTCTGTTCTATATATTTTACCCTTTTGAAAAAAAATTCTTTACTATCACATACATTGCTATGAGCATAGAGCGCAACAAGAATATATTTTATCAAATTCATTTACATTCACCACTTTAAAGAGTTTTAAACACAAGGGATTACAAAGTGCGCTTATAGTGACCTTTCTCACTTTAAACAATTACACACACTCTTCAACTTCATATACCACTAAACCAAACATGCAAATATCAGCTATAGGCTACGTCACATGTTGTAGAGGGTAATAGAAGTGAATATACTACATATAAAGTTATCATTCTCTTTCCAAAGCAAGAGAGGTCCAAAGTTATAACTTTAATTAGTTGGTGGCTTTACTTTATATTTACACACAATATATACTTTTTGATAGTTAATTAACTCATTTTTTAACAACCCTCCTTCCAAGATCAAGCCTCTAGATCTTGAGAACACTTCCTGCCTCAACCAAACAAGCTAAGATCTTCAACCTTGCTTCCAAAATGCTCACGACCACCTCCTCTTCTCTTCTAATGCTCACGACCTCAAGTGGTGTGGGGTTTTGTGCTCCTTTCCTTCAATTTTTGAGTTTCCACCCCTTGGTCCTATGTTGTGCTAGGTCCATTGCTTGATTTTGGTGAAGTTTGGAGTTGTTTTACTTTTGTTTTCGAATTTAAAGGGAAGAAAAAGAAGCATGAAGACATTTATTTTGTGCATTACTTTATAACCAAAATTGTGAGCTATGTGTGTGTTTTTGTATAAGTGCTCAAGAGATCATACCCTCCCCATATACCTCCTATAGAAGGCCACAGTGCCCCTCCTTTCCATGTGCTCCACTTTCCACCTAAAGAGATAATATCTTCTCTTACTTTACCCTTAATGTTCCCTTATAAAATATCTTCTCCCATGACATCAAGCATGGCCACATCAATGCATTTAGTTAGCCGTAAATCAAAAAGTACTTTTAATTAATATTAATGATACCATTAGTATATTAGGCATGTCCAAAATGTTCGAACAACATTTATCGAGTAAAAAGTCATATATCGATGAAATGATTTTCGATCACATTATTGATTTTTCTTCGATATTTATTTTTGTAGACACATTTCAAAAACAAGTTTACCATCATGTGTTATTAATTAAAAGGAGTAACTCAAGGATATAAAATAAATTTTATCATATTTAACCTAGATTCAAATATTTAAATAATATAGTTATTTAAACATGAAACATTTAAATTACGAGTCGCTACATTCTCCCTCATTTAAAACATTTCATTCCTAAAATTCCAACACTATCAACTAGTAAAAGAAAAAAGCATATATTAATAGATAATTATATTCAAAATTACTAGAAAACAAAGCTTAAGGTTTGCTTGGGTTCAAATACCCTCTCGATCGCATAAGGATAATAAATAATTTACTAAGTATACCTTATGCTCATTAGCCTTAGGTTATTACTTAGAAGATTATTCCAGTTACCCCCAAAACAAATCGAAAAGTCATTCCCTGAACTCTCCTAAGCCAAAAAACATAATGTTTATATACTTAAGTTTGTACGATGTACATGTATCATCCGCACGTAATATCTGATCACTTGCTCGATCACATAAATTTCATATCCAAACTCAAGTAGATTGTCTGACCTCTGTTGTAAGGACTCTGATCAGGTTCCTTGATTAGATACCTCTGCTTTCCTTACATAGTCATATACTATGATAAAAAACATCGAGATCATATCAATAATCATTTTCAAGCGTTCACCCCCAAGAGTCAAATGAAAAATCCTAGTTTAGATCGGTTTAATCATCTAGAAATTATGTTCCCAAATCCTAGACCAAGAATTATCATGCGAATAAAATGATCTACGTTATATCTATGAGTTTTATCCAATTGGTTTCTTCAACGACATTAACTACTTTTTAAATCACATTCATTTACACAAATAGTGTCTCATTTAATACTAAGATCATTTATAAAGTGTTTTATAAAAACATAACTTTATTTATAAAGCATTTCATAAAAACATACCATAAGTTTATACTCGTATGATACTCTACTACATCTGAAGAGTATATACAAATACATTATATTCATTATACATTTTAAAATTCAGATGAAGGCTCAAAATAAATCTAGGTCTTATAACTAAGTCAATCTTTTCGACTTCTTTACCCTTCGATTCGTACAAGTAGCTAGGAAAAGCAGGACATCGGTATCCAAACTTAGGCCTAGAGTCTACTTTCCTTAAACACCCTAAAAATAAAGACGTTTATTAATTAGCCAATAACATCGAATGTGTGACGACCCGGAATTTTTAAGCATTTGAAATTGGAATATTTAATTAATTTTAAAAAATTTAAAAGTTAATTTTTAACTTGAATTCGAATATCACTATTTGTTTGATAATTAAATTATTGAGTTTAATAAATTGAAATTGAGTAAAATATTGAATCTGGAGTTATGAGCCTGTTAAAAATAATTTGAAGGCTTATAAAATTTATATTGATAGTACTGAGGATAGTAAAAGTGTTAAAATTGAATTTGGAAGTGTTTTCTTAAGTTCTGAAATTTTATCGTTTAAATTGAATTTAAAATATAGCCTTCCGAGGCACAGTCTCGGAATTCTACGAAACCAGTTCTATCGGATCCGTAATATTGTATTATTATCGGGTTTCAAATTTCGTAGTGAGCAGAGTTGTTGTGTGAACGTACGATACACAAATGCACTGAAATTTCTATCGAAAATTCAATTTAAAGAATTTACATAAATAAGTTGACCGGTCAATTAACCTTACATCAAAACTTTTTCGTGCCACTGTAGCATGTGGGTGGACACGCAATCATCTTCTCTTGTTTCCCTTTTTCTTTACAAAAGTACAGGAAGACCATTTTAATAAGAAATCAAATCATCTGTCACCCTATATTTCCTTTAGCCAACCTATCTCTGTTGTAGCCGACACGCAGAAATAATTTTTCACGCGAAACGTCTTTCCCTGTTCCCTTGTTATCCCTTTTATAATGCAACCCTTATCGATCTCGTTTAGACTGGATATAATGAAATCTTCCTCTGCTTCCTTTCCTATTTCGACTGGCCATTCAAAAACAAATAAAAGGAAAATTCGTTTTCCCTCTTTGCAATTAATTCAGATTGGAAATAGGAGGAAAGAAGAGATTCTCTAAAGGTAATATTAATGGCGACTTTGAATCGCCGTTCACCCAAATAGCTAGGGTTCGAAGTCGAATGATTTGAGCAGCTGCGAGGGATATCGCGAGTGATCTCGTGAACTTGGGAAAGCATTGGGGAACGAGGCTGTTGTTTTGTGAATCTTATTCGAAGCTGCTCGAACTAGGGTTCGAGATTTGGAGAGGCTGCGCGAGGGATGGGTTCGGCTTCGTTGCTTTGGGGTTGGCAGGCGATGGTGCTGCTCGAATTGTGTGGCATTTGGTGGTTGTTCAGTCAATGAAAGGGAGACTCTCGTGGGTATCACGGTGATTAGTGGTGGATTCGAGTGTTCGGAAGGTCTGTGCGTCGCGAGCAGATTGGGGAAAAGGGTTTCGTGCGAAGTCAAGGAGGTAGAGGGCGACATGGTCTAACTTTGTGGAGTCGTGGGTGTTGTAGTTCATGCAGGCAAGTCGTGATCGAAGGAGGAGCAGCTGGGAGGAGGCATGTCGAGGTAGTAGGGTGGTCGTAGCCTGGGTTCGCATTCTCTCTGTAAGGTATAATCTAAATCATTTCTGAATAAAATTTATAACTTGGTTATAAAAAAATTAAATTAAATTAGAACCTTGGTTTATATAGGTTAGTTTAAATATATATATGAAATTCTAAAATAGAAGAAATATAAAAATAAATATGCATTTTTAAACTTACCTGTTATTTTAAAGATATATATTTTGGGTGATTTAACCTATTTAATTTATTTTAGTTACTAAAAGATTTTTTTTTTGAAAGGGAAGACGTTCTAATTGAGTTCTTAGTTAATTAAATTTATTAAAATGGATAATTAATTATTCGATTTATTTATAATATTAATAAAACCGTAAATATTTATTTAAGGTTTAAATCATGGAAATAAGCCAGTTTGGATTGGAGTGCAAACAAAATCAAAGGTGAGTTAATCTCACTCGGTTGAATTTTAATTTAAATTCAAATGATTAAATTAAAATAATTGGTCGAATGATTGAATTGATTGATGTGCTATATTATAGTATATACTACATCTTGGAATGTTTGATTTCCCGCATTATATAGCGGATGAGACCCTATGCGCCGCCTAATAGCGAATAATATTATTTAATCTCATATACCGCGATATTCCACCTCGAAGTGGAATTGGTATTGTGCTAACATCTGTGGATGCAGGGAAACAGGTTGGAGGGATCCAACTGGATTCCTCAATTTTATTATGATTATTTAATATTCTGAGTATGAATATTTGATATCCTGTGATGATTTTATTGATAATTGAAATACTTGATGGTATGGTTGGATTGAATATCTCAGTATAATGAGTTATCAAAATCTACAGAATTGGATTTTTGAAAATAAATAAAAGAGTAAATTTTAAGTAAAATAATTCTAGGGAATTTGAATAAATTTCATAATGAATTGAAAAGTAAAATAAAATAAAAGCGATTTCAAAATTCTAAAAAATATGGAAAAGGGGGATTTTGAATTAACAGGGGAATAATAAATTTTAAACTAAAGTGGTAATAATTTAAAGAATAAAGAAATTATTTTTAAATTTAAGGGTTAAATAAAAAAAAAGGATAATAAGGAATTTTGGAAATCTGAAATTGGTATTTTTAAAAAAGGTTTTAACTCATAATAAAGAAGTAAAAATCTGAAAGTTAATGGACTTTGAAATAGATGAAGTAAGTGAAGGAAATTATTTCAAGTGAAGTAAAATTAGAAATCGATTGTAAATTTATTTAAGTGTTTAGAATTAAAATTTAAAGAAAAGTGAGATTTGTAATTTATAGAATGAGTTTATAAGAATGAAATGGATTTGGGAAATAAATTCAAGGTGAGAATTTATTTATGGAAAGCTTAATATGTTTAAAAATGAATGGTGATTTATTTTTAAAGTATGCAAAAGAGAAGTGTATTTCCCTGGATAGCCAAGTATGGTTTTCAAAGAAATTTTTAAACATAGGCTAAAAGTTTTAAAGTTGTCGTAAAAAGGCATGTTTTGGAAAATTTGTTATTTCTAAAATATTTAAATTCTAAAGTAAGTATTTTCTTATAATCTATTATAGTAGTAACTATTTAAAAGTGACCTGGTATTTGTTTAAAAAGAGAATCTATTTTAATATTTTATAAAGAAACCTCATTTTTCAAATATTCCTATAGTATAAATATATTTTTAATAAAGTATTAAAGTAGTTTTCAAATTTAAACGTTAAGGTATATTTTATAATATAGTGGTTTTAAATTATTTTAAAAATCTAAAGTTTTATGCTTGGTGATTTCAGTGGAAATAGAAAATTCTTGGAATTTTCCTGAGAAAGGAAGATAGTTTGAAACTGTTTTCAAAAAGGTTTGAAAAGTGAATATTTATCTTGTGAAGATATTTTTAGGATTAATAAATAATTTGGGAAATTATTTATTGGTTGATGGTTGTTTGTGAATATTAATTGATAGTTAAATCACCGACTATCAATATTGGTCAAATGCGCTGATCGTTTCGAAGAGACCGGGATCGAGATTAATTTCTCGAAAACCACTTCGATCCAGTTTGTACGTTTCGTGGGGAAACGAGTTCGGAGTCGAAGATGGAGCAGTGAAGTGCAAGGTCTAGTCGCTACTAATCCTGAGGATATTTCCAAAATGGATGTAGTAGGAATAGTGCATTCGGTTCCATTCGAACCCGGGACGGACTTGCATGGATGAATGCTTTCGGGAACATCGTCAGATGGACGATGGGAATTCTAAGGGATATGTTCTAAAAAGGTAACGCTTAGCCTCAAGCCTCATCAAATGGGAATGACTGAAAATCAGGGGTTATGCGGTAAGGCTAGGTGGGTAGCACCCAAGCAGGATGAGGTCATCCCTGTCTAGATGTTCCTTTTTACTTCGGCTTAGTGGGCGGTTGCTGATCCCAACCGCGAGGTGATCTCACTCAGGATTATCCAGTAAGGGGTAGTTCCGTTCTTGTGTTGCAGGGGAGCGGGGGTACTCCTCGGTACTGTGATCTAGGCCACGTACTGTGACAGGTGGTACCCCAGTGCCTAGTCATTAGTTGAAAATCCATTCTCCCTACGTGTCTTGTACGAGTTTTGTTTGTATTACCCACTTTGTGGCTAGTAGCTGGAATTTAATAATGTAACAATTTCGGCTGTTTGGATAAGTATTTGTATATAGACCCTATTATTATATCAGACTTTATAAGAAATGATTTAGCTATCGTAAGGTAAAAACCCGACATGTTTATTTGTGGCGTAGTCTTACGAGACGCTTTTATTTTCAAAGAATTTTGAAACTTTAATAATCCAATTGAGTGTGGTTTTCTCACGCTGGTTTTCCAGACTGACTCGGGTGTTATTTAACTGTAATGCTCGGGTCAGACCGAGTATTATAGGATACAGGATATGATGTTGTGGAGCTCAGGAAACGAGCTGGATGGTGATACGTACTTCCGTATTTGGTTATTATTCCACTGTGTATCTAGTTGTATGTTATTGATGTGGAACTCTGATGATGCACTCTGATGATGTATGTATAAACAGTTATAGTTTTCTTTTGTGTTAAGATCTGTTATTACATATTATATTTTATTCCGCTACGATGGTTAGATTCTATTGTTGTTTTCTATTTTCTTCTTCTACCCCTTCTTCTTTAACCCAAATGGTTCGTATTTCTGTGCAACTTGAGTTAATTTAGGTAGAATAGTGTTAACTCGAGGGGTATGGATTTGCGGGATGTTACAGTGATATCAGAGCGAATGCTAGCGATAGCCTTAGCTCTGGTGGGAATTACTCATTGAAATAGAGTCCATAGTACTCTAGACTGAGTTTGAGTGTATTAATAGATATGAGCGCGTATTTGTTAGTGAATATGAAATGGTTTCATATTGTATTGATTGGTTTATTGAGCAGTTTATGGATTCTGGTCAATACGAGTAATTAACGTTATTGATAGGGATCTCTAAACACTTGAATTGAACAATTCGACACAGTATTGTTTTAAAGTATGATAAATGAAATAATTTTATCCAAATTATTTTTGTATATAAAAGGATATAATTTTTGTAAAGTATTATAGTATTTGGATGCTTGATTGTTAAGGAATGATAATATTAAATTATTAACACTATTGTGTAGAAATTGAATAAGAAATTGAAACTTAGAACCAAAGTTGAAGAATAAATTATATAACAAAATGGAATTTGAAATATAGATTATAAATTTAATTTATAAATTGAAATAAACTTCATATACAAATGAGATTTGTAAATGTAAACCGTAAAGGTGATTATAATTTTGAAATAGAATTCCAGAGAAACATTTGAAATTGAAATGAGATAAAATTCCAGAGAATGTTTGAATATAGAATTAAAGAAATTGGAATTTGTGGGAAAAAAATAAATTCCTTTGGGTTTGAAAATAGTTTCAGGAAGGTTTGGAGAAATAATAGTATTATTCCAAAAAATATTTTTGTGTTGAATTTGAAATCTGGGAGATTTGAAATTAAAAATATTTGGAAATGTTTTCAAAGAGATAAAAGCACTAAACTCTTCTTGGTCGCTAGAAAATAACTTCGGTGATGACTGCAGCATCATCGATGTTCATTTTCGAGTTTCCAAGAGGGGCTTGCTACCTGGGTGTTTTGGGTCGGCGTTTTTTTGAAAAGGTTAAATTTGATTTTAGATATGCAAGGAATTTTGGATATAGGTGGTTTCAAGGGAAATTTGAAATGTTAAAAGATTGTTTAAACTCTGGAATCTTAACTAAGAATGTTATGGCATATAATAAGTTTGATAACTTGTAAATTTGGAATGTGTTGAAATAAAATTCAGCTTGAAGGAGTTGAATTAAAAGAGAGTAGGAAACAAAATAAGTTAGAAAACCAATTCAATGTATTGAATTAAAAAGAATTGTGAATGGAGTGCAGATAAGTTGGAAACTTAAAGAAATTTAAAAAAAAATTGGAATGGAAATTGAAAGTAATAGAATCTAGTGAATAAGAGTATATTAAAAAAAAGGTGTGTAACTAGATTTAACTGGAGTCAAGCTAAATAAAATTAGGTTGAAATAAATTCATACTGAAATAAATAAATGTAAACTAAGTAAGTATCGAATTGGAATAATTAAGCTTCGGAAGCTTATAAAAGAATTGAAAGAGCATTGAAATAAAATGTATAATTCTGAGTTAAAAAGTAAAACATGAATGGGATTGGTTGTCCATTGATGAAAGTATGAAAATAAATAAGTTTGTGACTTATAAAATTTAGAAGTGGAATAAATAAGCCAAAATAAAATTGATTTGAATTTTAGGAAGTGAATGAAAATTCAAAACTTAAATTATAAAATAAATTGAACTCCAGTAAAATAGTTAAAGTGGTTTTGAGATAAAAATCAAATATTGTGTATAAAATTTGAATAAACTAATTGGTGATAAATTAGTTAATGAAATATGGAAATAGAAATGGAACTTGAATTGGTTAAATGCAAGTTGAATACCAATTTGATGAGACAACTGTTTGGTTTGTAAATAAATTATGGAATGAGTAATTGATATAATCAATATGGAATGTTCCTAGATTAATAAATGGATTCAAATAAAATGAGAATACAGAATGCAAAATAAATTGAACAGAATCGATTAGATGAAATCGAATTAAGTATAGATTGAATTTGTATCAATTCAAATTAATTATAAACTGGGATGGATATTCTATTAAATAAATATCATTGAATTTGCATAAAGGTAATTGTCGTTTGAATGAAAAAGAGATTATATAAATTCTATGGATTAACAGAAGTAAATAAATTGATTTTGGAATCAATTGTAATAAATATAAGTTCGTTTGGATTAATTGAATGGAATGTAAGCAATGAAGTATAAACCATTTAAATGGAACGAAATAAGAATAAAGTAAGTGTGATGGTGTGTGATGAATCGAAAGCATTTAAGATTGTGTTGCAACCTTATAAGTTTGCTTTTAGAAGTGTTTAGTGCATATTAATTATGTTATGCATGTGTTTAGCTATTGAAATTAAGTGAAATGTTAAATAAACTTTGTATATTTGTCACTTACATGTTTAATTTGAGTAAGTACATGTTTTTGGAAGCCATTTGGCTGGGTTTGATCGTGCAAATTGTTAAAATAAATAACTACTTGCTTAAAAATGCTAAATAAGGTACGCCTACGCAATACAAATAGGAAATATGAACTGTTTTTCTGTTTTCCGACCGTGTGGGTCGATGTATATTATTTATATCTCTTGTCAAATTGCAAAAGCTCCTCCATACAAAGGAGACTCTACCAAAATTTTCCAAAAATTTTAGGAGTTAGAATTATTTTTAAAATTTTCACTAACAGTAAAGGATTTAAAAGAAATTGGTAAGCAAATAGATATGAAACTGACTGTTGAAATCTAATTTAAATTGTATATGTAAAGTAATATGAACTGAAGAAATTGTTCAAAGAAATTAAAGATAGAAAAAGTTTGCAAACAACTTTTATTTGAGATATAAAAACAAATTAATAAGTGGAATTAATTTAAGGAATGATTAATCGAATATTGTTTGAAATGGGATGAATTGAACTCAATATTTTGAATTGGAAGGTGAATTAAACTCAAGTAAAATTGAAAATGAAATTTGGATAAAAGATGAGAATAAAAGAATTGAGGTATGAAATTGATTCGCAAATTGAAGCAAATTGAATTTATTTGGAATTGGAATACAAAAAGATTAAAACTGGAAGTTGTGACAAGGGAAAGTGTGAATAAGTGAATAACAATCAAAATAAATGAGAATAAAAAAAGAAATTGATATATTTGATAATGAATTGGGGCAAATACGTAGGATGTACGTATATTATTTTATTCGCATAGCTATTTGATCCAGATTCGAGCACAGAATTTCGAAATAATTTTTTCGATCCGAGTTAGGATTTTTCACTCAATTTTCGACGGCGAACCCTGGATATGGATTTTTGATTGATTTTGGAAATTGTCTATCATAGTTTATGGCTATACAAGGAGAATGATGGTTTCTGATCAAGAAAACAGATCTGAGTCCACACTAGGAAGTCGGGTGGACGATACTAGTTCGGAAGTGAAATTATGTGATCGAATGAGCGATCAGATTTGGTTTTACGTACGGATGATATATGTGCATCGTACAGGCTTCAGTAAAGCAGATATTGAAATTTTGAAAAGAAGTCAATAAAATGATTTTGAATATTATGATTGTATATTATTGCTAAACAGGATATGCAGGTATGAAAAAGGGAAAGGGAAATTGGTTTTGATTTCAGATAATAAATTAGAATTGCCCGACCAAAAAAAAGGTATGTATTTAAATTTCAGTATGAAATTGGATTGGGTTTTTGGATCTAGCCACTTGGCTTTTTGTTTTCCTTTTGGATTTGGGAGGCCGTAGAGCCATTTTGTAGTTGCACCAAGCTAGCCGCGTAAAGGAGACGCTGGCAAAATTTTCCAGAAATTTAGAGAGTTAGAAAATTTTTGAGAAAATTTTAATAATTTTAAATTTGATTTGAAATTGAAATTTGAATGATTAAGTAAGTAATATTGTTTGAAACTATAGGAAAGTTGGGAAAGATTAGTAAGAATGGTAATGGGTCTTTTATAAAAAGATAGTTGGTAAGATGTTGAATTGTTGGGTTTTAGGAATAAGTAAATGGGTATTGCACCATTCTTATTAACCAGTAATTTCGGGGACTAAATTCTTTTAAGGGGGGAGGAATGTGACGACCCGGAATTTTTAAGCATTTGAAATTGGAATATTTAATTGATTTTAAAAAAAAGTTAATTTTTAATTTGAATTCAAATATCACTATTTGTTTGATAATTAAATTATTGAGTTTAATAAATTGAAATTGAGTAACATATTGAATCTGGAGTTTTGAGCCTGCGAAAAATAATTTGAAGGCTTATAGAATTTATATTGATAGTACCGAGGATAGTAAAAGTGTTAAAATTGAATTTGAAAGTGTTTTGTTAAGTACTAAAAATTTATCGTTTAAATTGAATTTAAAATATAGCCTTCCGAGGCACAGTCTCGGATTTCGACGAAACCAGTTCTATCGGATCCGTAATATTATATTATTATCAGGTTTCAAATTTCGTAGTGAGCGAAGTTGTTGTGTGAGCGTACGATACACAAACGCACTGAAATTTCTATCGAAAATTCAATCTAAATATTTTATATAAATAAGTTGACCGGTAAATTAACCTTACATCAAAACTTTTTCATGCCACTGTAGCATGTGGGTGGACATGCAACCATCTTCTCTTGTTTCCCTTTTTCTTTATAAAAGTACAGGAAGACCATTTTAATAAGAAATCAAATCAGCAGTCACCCTGTATTTCGTTTAGCCAACCTATCTCTGTTGTAGCCGACACGCAGAAACAATTTTTCACGCGAAACGTCTTTCCATGTTCCCTTGTTATCCCTTTTATAATGCAACCCTTATCGATCTCGTTTAGACTGGATATAATGAAATCTTCCTCTGCTTCCTTTCCTATTTCGACTGGCCATTCAAAAACAAATAAAAGGAAAATTCGTTTTCCCTCTTTGCAATTAATTCAGATTGGAAATAGGAGGAAAGAAGAGATTCTTTGAAGGTAATATTAATGGCGACTTTGAATCGTCGTTCACCCAAATAGCTAGGGTTCGAAGTCGAATGATTTGAGCAGCCGCGAGGGATATCGCAAGTGATCTCGTGAACTTGGGAAAGCATTGGGGAACGAGGCTGTTGTTTTGTGAATCTTATTCGAAGCTGCTCGAACTAGGGTTCGAGATTTGGAGAGGCTGCACGAGGGATGGGTTCGGCTTCGTTGCTTTGGGGTTGGCAGGCGATGGTGCTGCTCGAATTGTGTGGCATTTGGTGGTTGTTCGGTTTGTGGAGACTCTCGCGGGTATAGCGGTGATTGGTGGTGGATTCGAGTGTTCGGAAGGTCTGTACGTCACGAGCAGATTGGGGAAAAGGGTTTCGTGCGAAGTCAAGGAGGTAGAGGGCGACATGGTCTGACTTTATGGAGTCGTGGGTGTCGTAGTTCGTGCAGGCAAGTCGTGATCGAAGGAGGCATGTCGAGGTAGTAGGGTGGTCGTAGTCTGGGTTTGCATTCTCTCTGTAAGGTATAATCTAAATCATTTCTGAACAAAATTTATAACTTGGTTATAAAAAAAATTAAATTAAATTAGAACCTTGGTTTATATAGGTTAGTTTAAATATATATGTGAAATTCTAAAATAGAAGAAATATAAAAATAAATATGCATTTTTAAACTTACCTGTTATTTTAAAGATATATATTTTGGGTGATTTAACCTATTTAATTTATTTTAGTTACTAAAAGATTTTTTTAAAAGGGAAGATGTTCTAATTGAGTTCTTAGTTAATTAAATTTATTAAAATGGATAATTAACTATTCGATTTATTTATAATATTAATAAAACCGTAAATGTTTATTCAAGGTTTAAATCATGGAAACAAGCCAGTTTGGATTGGAGTGCAAACAAAATCAAAGGTGAGTTAATCTCACTCTGTTGAATTTTAATTTTAATTCAAATAATTAAATTTAAATAATTGGTTGAATGGTTGAATTGATTGATGTGTTATATTATAGTATATACTACATCTTGGAATGTTTGATTTCCCGCATTATATAGCGGATGAGACCCTATGCGCCGCCTAATAGCGGATAATATTATTTAATCCCATATACCATGATATTCCACCTCGAAGTGGAATTGGTATTGTGCTAACATCTGTGGATGCAGGGAAATAGGTTGGAGGGATCCAACTGGATTCCTCAAATTTATGTAGATTATTTAATATTCTGAGTATGAATATTTGATATCCTGTGATGATTTTATTGATAATTGAAATACTTGATGGTATGGTTGGATTGAATATCTCAGTATAATGAGTTATCAAAATCTATAAAATTGGATTTTTGAAAAGAAATAAAAGAGTAAAATTTTAAGTAAAATAATTCTAGGGAATTTGAATAAATTTAGTAATGAATTGAAAAGTAAAATAAAATAAAAGCGATTTCAAAATTCTAACAAATATGGAAAAAGGGGATTTTGAATTAACAGGGGAATAATAAATTTTAAACTAAAGTGATATTAGTTTAAAGAATAAATAAATTATTTTTAAATTTAAGGGTTAAATAAAAAAAGGATAACAAGGAATTTTGGAAATCTGAAATTGGTATTTTTAAAAAAAAAGGTTTTAACTCATAATAAAGAAGTAAAAATCTGGAAGTTAATGGACTTTGAAATAGATGAAGTAAGTGAAGGAATTTATTTCAAGTGAAGTAAAATTAGAAATCGATTGTAAATTTATTTAAGTGTTTAGAATTAAAATTTAAAGAAAATTGAGATTTTGTAATTTATAGACTGAGTTTATAAGAATGAAGTGGATATGGGAAATGAATTCAAGGTGAGAATTTATTTATGGAATGGTAAATATGTTTAAAAATGAATGGTGATTTATTTTTGAAGGATGCGAAAGAGAAGTGTATTTCCCTGGATAGCCAAGTATGGTTTTCAAAGAAATTTTTAAACATGGGCTAAAAGTTTTAAAGTTGTTGTAAAAAGGCATGTTTTGAAAAATTTATTATTTCTAAATATTTAAATTCTAAAGTAAGTATTTTCTTATAATCTATTATAGTAGTAACTATTTAAAAGTGACCTGGTATTTGTTTAAAAAGAGAATCTAGTTTAATATTTTATAAAGAACCTCATTTTTCAAATATTCCTATAGTATAAATATATTTTTAACAAAGTATTGAAGTAGTTTTCAAATTTAAACGTTGAGGTATATTTTATAATACTGTGGTTTTAAATTATTTTGAAAATCTAAAGTTTTATGCTTGGTGATTTCAGTGGAAATAGAAAATTCTTGGAATTTATCCTGAGAAAGGAAGATAGTTTGAAACTGTTTTAAAAAAGGTTTGAAAAGTGAAAATTTATCTTGTGAAGATATTTTTGGGATTAATAAATAATTTGGAAAATTATAACTTGGTTGATGGTTGTTTGTGAATATTAATTGATAGTTAAATCACCGACTATCAATATTGGCCAAATGCGCTGGTCGTTTCAAAGAGACCGGGATCGAGATTAATTTTCGAAAACCGCTTCGCTACGGTTTGTAGGTTTCGTGGGGAAACGAGTTCGGAGTCGAAGATGGAGCAGTGAAGTGCAAGGGCTAGTCGCTACTAATCCTGAGGATATTTCCAAAATGGATGTAGTAGGAATAGTGCATTCGGTTCTGTTCGAACCCGGGACGGACTTGCATGGATGAATGCTTTCGAGAACATCGTCAGGTGGACGATGGACATTCTAAGGGATATGTTCTGAAAAGGTAACGCTTAGCCTCAAGCCTCATCAAATGGGAATGACTGAAAATCAGAGGTTATGCAGCAAGGCTAGGTGGGTAGCACCCAAGCAGGGTGAGGTCATCCCTGTCTAGATGTCCCTTTTTACTTCGGCTTAGTGGGCGGTTGCTGATCCCAACCGCGGGGTGATCTCACTCGGGAATATACAGTAAGGGGTAGTTCCAGTCTTGTGTTGCAGGGGAGCGGGCGTACTCCTCGGTACTGTGATCTAGGCTACGTACTGTGACAGGTGGTACCTCAGTGCCTAGTCATTAGTTGGAAATTCATTCTCCCTACGTGCCTTATACGAGTTTTGTTTGTATTACCCACTTTGTGCCTAGTAGCTGGAATTTAATAATGTAACAATTTCGGCTATTTGGATAAGTATTTGTATATAGACCCTATTATAATATCAGAGGACTTTATAAGAAATGATTTAGCTATCGTAAGGTAAAAACCCGACATGTTTATTTGTGGCGTGGTCTTACGAGATGCTTTTGTTTTCAAAGAATTTTGAAACTTTAATAACCCAATTGAGTGTGGTTTTCTCACGCTGGTTTTCCAGACTAACTCGGGTGTTATTTAACTGTAATGCTCGGGTCAGACCGAGTATTATAGGATACATGATATGATGCTGTGGAGCTCAGGAGACGAGCTGGATGGCGATACGTACTTCCATATTTGGTTATTATTCCGCTGTGCATCTAGTTGTATGTTATTGATGTGGAACTCTGATGATGTACTCTGATGATGTATGTATAAACAGTTATAGTTTTCTTTTGTGTTAAGATCTGTTATTATATATTATATTTTATTCCGCTGCGATGGTTAGATTCTGTTGTTGTTTTCTATTTTCTTCTTCTACCCCTTCTTCTTTAACCCAAATGGTTCGTATTTCTGTACAACTTGAGTTGATTTAGGTAGAATAGTGTTAACTCAAAGGGTCCAGATTTGTGGGCTGTTACAGAATGGTTTACATAACACGGATGTTCAAAAAATATAAAATTTGTGTTAATTTTACTATCTTCTCAATTCAATAGTTATATAAACTCATCTTTATATTTCTAAAAATACTTTGCTTCAAGATCTATAACGATTTGAAAGTTATAACTGCAAAAATCACTAAAAAATCCGTTTCATTCTAACAAATGAAAACTACCAAATAAACACATCATAATATGATGAATATACCACACTGCCCTAAATGTATAGGATACATGCGTTAATAAAACAACTTATCAGATTTTCACTTTTTTACTAGATGCACTTTAGTAAAAGGGAAAACGGGAAAAAGTTTTATAATTATTTAGGCTATGCCACTACCACTCGGACACCCTACATATAATACATGCAACTCTTTTCTATACAGAAAGTTCATATAAAAGTATATATTACCAAAACAACTTTATAGCAAACTACTCTTTATCTTATATCAAACTTCTTTAAAGAGAAGTTTAGAACTAAATACTCGGGTTTTTATCTCAAATTCTTGAAATGTATACACACCCACATACATACATACATACATACATACATATACATACATATATATATACATATATATATATATATATATATATATATATATATATCCTTTTGTATATCAAATCATACTTTTCAAAGTTAAATCAAAGCCATTTTCAAAGATGCATCAAATACTTCATCTAATAGTACAAAGTATCATAACCTCAATTTATAAACCAATTTCCTAAATTTTTACTTTAAAATCCATTGAAAATGTGCAAATAGATCAGGTAACACCAAAATGATACCCAAGGAAATGGGTCTTACCAAGTTGTATAATGCTTACCAACCGAACATTTCTCCACCCAATTTTAGTCATTTTCGAGTCGCTCGAACTAGATAACATAAAAATTACTTTGTTCTTGAATTGACTCGCTGATTTCGAGTGCAACCATGAACTCGGGCAAATCTTAAAACTCTTTTCAAATTATTAGTATTCATAAATACTTTCGAATAATACCGTTATTATTTTCTCTAAACTCCTAGAAACCATTGTTAAAGAAACCAGTATTTATGTTCTCAAAATATCAGTTTAAATCTTCTTTATTTATAAACCATATTTTATAAACCATACTTATATAAAATCACTTTTATATAAATCTTTCACAAATATCTATTACTAAAATATTATATCTTTCCCTTAAGTTATAATAAACATATGTTATTAAATAAATTCTTTAACCCATATTATCATCGAACGCCTTATAATCAAACTGTGAAATTCTAACGCAAAGTGTTCGTATCCAACACATTCACAAATACTATCTAACTAACTTATGCAATAAATAGGGAGACTAGTCCTAAACTGGTTACGCACAAATCAATAATTAATAAATAGTAATAAATGTTCATAAACTAGCCGAGCGTGAAAAATCGGTCTACAATTGATAACAATGCTCATAAACTGACTAAGCAAGACTAATCAATCTACAAATGATAACAATGCTAATAAACTGGCCAATCAGAGCTAAACTAATCAATTGGGGATAATAAGTTAACATCATTAGTCCTACATTAATTAAACTACATCTTACAAATCATATTTATATAAATTACTCAAATATAAATCTTCTAATTTTCATAGGAGTAATACCTTTAAGGCATATGTTTATAACAAATAAAAATACACTCTCATACATATAAAATACACTCAACTTATTTTAGGGCATTGCTTACCATATCTCTAATGAATTTATCCAATCAAAGCCAAGATGTCTCACTTAACCTTCATCTCTGATACCAAATGTAATAACCGACATTTTTGATCCCCAAACATCGACTCTAATACACTTACGGTATTCACATATCGAACATCCAAGTGCTGGAAAGACGTATTTTTAGGGTAAAAAGAAAAGGCAGAAAGAAAAAGGACAAGTAAGAAGGAACAAAACATCTAAATCTAATAGTGGAACGATAATATATAATATTTGAAAAAACAGATTAAAGGGTTATCCAAGATACAGAGTATTTTCATAGTTACTATTCTAAGTACTATCTTCAGCCTGGATAGTTATAAACTGTCTATTCTTACAAATGCTGATATATACATATATACTAGTAATGCAACGGACATAAAAATACAATAGTAGATGAAAGCATCCAGCTCATCATCTGGAGTTTCAAAATATATCCAACGAAAACTTACCTTTATCAGACTGCTAGAAAGAGAACCCAAGTATTTAAGGAAAAAAATAAAACCATGGGTCAGACATACATATGGTGTGAGAAACTTAAAAAATACAGGCACATATAACACTATCTTTTGAGACCAACTGAATAACCAGAATGGTTTTCCCTTCAAAAGAACCAAAACCACGTAATAAGTAAATAAGGCGATGTAATAGATAGTGTCTACCGTGGATAACATAAATAAGAAAATAGTTGTGTTGCTTGCACTTCACATCACAATAATATTAGGTATACAATCAAAACTACTAAGGGTTGTGTTCGCATATGGATTTCCATTAGAGTTGCCTTCAGTACGTCGAGGTGGGCCTCCTGATAAGGGTTAGAGACTACCTTCTGAAGCTACATATATCTCTAGATAAAATATACCACAAAGAAAATTGTAATTTTTCCTTGTCCTAACACGGTTAAGTTACAAGCAACTTATAATATCTTTTTTTATCAGATAATACTTCTTTGTTGATACTTGTATATATATTTAAAACACTTATATAAATAATATATATACATGTATACTACCACTTCATTATTTATTCTACTCTTTTCTTTCTTCAAAATATATTCAGATACTTATCTCAAATATATAGAAATATTCACAAATCATTTAATAAGATTTTCTTTTTTAAAATACAATCAAAAAGTTTATAAACAAATGTTGCACAAATATTGTTGTTATAAACCTCTTCTCTCTTTTATAAATAAAACCGTCACTTTCTATAACCTTTTTCCCAAAACATTTTATACTCATCATTATCTTTAAAATAATCTTTTCAAAGATCAAAGTATGTTTAGAAGTATAATTAAGGAGGTTAAAAATAAATGCTGCTCCAACATTGTTACTATAAATCCAAAACAATTAATACCTATCATTACCTTTTAAAATACTCTATTTAAAGATCGAAATCTATTAAAAAGTATAATCAAAGAGGTTAAAAATATATTACTCAAACATTATTGCTATAAATCCATTCTCTCTTTTATAAATTATTTAACTCACTTTTTCAAACATATATATAAATAACCTATAAATATGTTTTAAATATCTATATAAAAAATATGTAAAAATAACAGATTTAGAATTTACTAAAAACCATTTTAAATAAGTGTTACATATAAAGAAAAATCTTTACTTTAAAAATTATTGTATGCTTATTAAAAATGTTTTTAAACTTTAAATTACTTTTAAAATGCTTTTAAAAATGTTATCAGTCATCCCTAAAAGATTTCACAAAATAACCAATTCAACTATTATTTTTAAACTCAATTAAATCACTAAAATTGATAAAATAGCATGATAATAGCCAATGTTGTCAAATGACAGAAATGCTCTCATATGGTCAAAAATTGATTTTGTTACCTAGTGTCAAAAAAAGCTTGCCGAGAATAGTTGACAATGCTTGAAAGTTTGGTAAGTTTTATCTATACTAACAAATGATTTAAGGTACGATTTTTTTTATAGTGAGTACTATACTTAGAGTAAAAAATAACCATTGAAATAAACCCATAAGAATATGCTTCTAAATCGTATTAAAAATCTCGAAAAATAAGATATTTTCAAGTGCACAAATAGTGACATTTTTTCCTTTTAAATTTTGTTACTTTTGTTTAACATGTCTTACGCTTTTGCAAACCTTTTGTTGCTGTCGCATTCCCTATTTTAAGTGTAGTGCGCAGGCAAAATATATTTTCATTTTCGAGTGGCAAAGGAAAAGGTGTGCGAACGGTAGGTGAATGCACCCATAATGTCGTAATTAGAGCATATTTCGTTTAGGTCACGTGGCAGGGCCAACCATAAACTTAACAACGCACATGTTATCTATTTTCATATTTTATTACAATCGTAGCATTTATGTTCTTCAATTAATGTGCCATGTTTACTGCAACTTTGTTAACGTGAGACTGTTTGCATGGTGGCCAACGCATAATATTGCGAATCCCAAAGTTTATTGTTTAGGTTTGAAACGACCAAAAAAGTTGCAACCATCCATGTGTATGTATGGTTATCGTCATTAACTCGTAAGGAGAGGACTATCAAAAACTCAAAATGCAACTCCTATGGAATATTATGGTTCATTTAACAGTCGATCGGATGTAATATTACCGGCTCCCTACGTTTTTATTTGCGCTTCACTGCTAAATTGGACTTGCTCGCTTTTTTTGCCAGCCTATGCCATGTTGCTAAATACAGCAGTAAAACATATGAACGTAGGCTCTGTACGTCATAAAATACTGTACACTCACGTTTTGCGCCTATGTCATGTCGCTTCAAACACGGAGAGAGAAAGCGGAAACCGAGACTCCATGAAATATTGTTGGGTGTATTTGGCGGAAATTATATCCAACCTAACAATTACATCGGCATTTGTGCCAAATGTGTTTTACCGCTCCAAATTAGACCGGTAGAGCAGGATGTAAGCGATAAGTCGGAAATAAAAGAAGTTACGTTGGACATAATTTTCCATCTTGTTTCTTCCTGTAAATTCAAACTCCAGCTCCATTTTTATTCCCACTTCCCAATTCTCTCCACTCTGCTCTACTGGTTCAAGTAAAAAACAAAAGTTTTACGGTAAAGCCGAACTATCAACTCTATGCACATAGGTATGTTAGAAAAAATTCGAAAAAAAAAACGAGAATCTATAAGAAAATCGCTCAAAGATTCAACTATTGTAAGAAAACGTCTCAACTGTTGGATGCAACGACCGCGAAAAACTAACACGGCATCAACCTCAAAGTCTTCATCATGCGGAAGAAATTAAAAAACAACACTGAAAGAGGCTACGATGACCGGAGAAACACTGTTGCTGGCGATGACTGGTGAAGGGTTCGAGCTAAGGTGTAACCTTTTATTGCAATTTTTGCTAATTTCGTATCATTATCCCTACTGGTAATTAAAAAAAATAAAAATTAAACAATATCGACAGTATACTTCTACAATGAAGAGATGCTCATTCGTCAGATCTGGAATGTTTGGTATAAATATTCAAAAACCGGAATACATGTCATCCTCCCCACTTAAGTAGAATTGCCCGCTCCTAAAATCAAATATGAAGTACAAACTAATTTTCACACCACCGTCTCAAATCCACCTGCATAAAACGTATGGAAAGACAAGCCCATAATTCCTTTCTTCCTTTTTATATGTTTCATTTAGGTGATGGAGTTCCAAAGACATGGAGGGCTTCACGATGAAGATTTTGTTTTGTGCATATTGTATATATATAGTGTATATACTGTATGAGTGTTATATAGTATGGTTTTGGATTGTACAAACTTATGAAGTAATGTAACCAGTACAGTATGGTTTGAAATAAATGATTGTTGCATGATATTATAGTTTTATTCCTTCCGCTATAAGTTTCGAAAACTATAATCGGAAATATTGTTTAATTTTTGTTATCGTTTCTCAACGACACATTGTATTCGACTTTTGAAGTTTGTTACATTGGTTAGGGCGTTAAACCAGAGGGTCAAAAAAGGCAAGTTGCTACATCTGTTCGGGTTGGCAAACGTTTTACCACGCAGTAAAATTCTATGACGGATATTACACATTAATGTAGGAATTACATTAACGAAATTATATGGATCTCAATGCGACACAGAACTCGAACTCTCATTTGGGAAACAAATAGATGATGTAATCATCTTGAAATGAAGAACTTCTAGTCAATTGGTCCAAGTGTTGATGGGCTTATGTCCCGAGATGTATCACATTTGAATTTGTCGAGACTCGAATTCAAATCCATGGGATATCGATTGGCATTGAATTAACCCAATCCATAGTCAAGTCCACTCTCTTCATCCATAGCCGCTTACAAGCCCAACCGTCATCGACACCCATGAGCAAGTTATAGCCTTCTTCTTCATCACCATGATTAAGTCGATCGATGGCATTCGTTTGAAGACGATGGTAATAAGAGAGTTAGAGGTATGCGCCAGGGGCAATTCTATAATTTATCGTAAATTATAGAATCTATAATAAATTGTCTTTCGAAATAAAAGATGTTTGTTTCTATTATATACTTATCATATTGTGATATATCAATTAAGTGATAAATTTAAGTATATAAAATAGAAAATTCTTAAATGATATGTTGTGTGATAATAATAAAAAAGTATGATAATCATGATAAAATTATCGTAGTACAAAAACAACATATTATTTTAAATATTCATGGTTGATATGTTTCAAGAAAGGATATCGACATATCCATTAACACCAGAGTAAGTGACGCTCCCCAAATGTTGGGAGTGTATTACTCGTGGTTGCTTGGGCTACCAAGTGATTACATACTTATGGTTATTGGATAAATATCGAACGACTAGTCCAAAGGTTTCTTATTGATTAATAACAACCAAATTAGACATGAAATATCAAAATAACAATGTTATATAATTCTCTCGACTTGAGGACACTGTTGGACTTCAATATGGATGTTATGCTTTATATCAATAACTTTATACCAAGGAACTGAATGGATGAGTCAGGCGCACTCAATAAATTTGTATCAAGAGCAACCGACAAATGCATTTCTTTCTTCGATGTTACTAAGAAATGAAAACTTTTGAACGGATAGAAAGTGCTAGGAATCCTTTCAGGAACTAAAGGCCATTTGGAGAAATCATCGATACTTTCTAACCCCATTGAGGGAAAAAAAATTGTTCTTATATATGGCAGTATCGGAACATGCAACTAACTCGGTTCTAATAAGGGAGGAAATGGGATTTAATTCCCAATATATTATACGAGCAAGAGATTAAATGATGCCAAAGCTAGATACTCGATTATTGAAAAGTTGGCTCAATACTTATTACTATCATCGTGAAGGTTATGATCTTATTTCCAAGCACGCCTACTTAAAGTTTTCACCAATTATTCACTAAGGCAAGTCCTCAGCAAGCCCGAGATGTCAGAAAGATTGATAAAATAGGGGACATAGTTGAGCCATAGAACATTGAACATTTACCCCGAGTATCAATTAAATAGCAAGACTTGGCTGAATTTTGTAGCAAAGTGTACAACATTCATTGAAGAACAATTGGAAAAGGAAAAGAAGCATGAGCTGGGGTGGCAGTTATATGTAGATGAAGCTTCAAATGAACAAGGAGCTGAAGCCGGTTATGTGCTAATTACCCTCAATGGACATAGGCTACACTATGCGATGTAGCTAGGGTTTTCTACAAGTAATAATAAGGTTGAGTATGAATCTACGATATCGGGGTTAAATTTGGCTCGACTGCTAAAAATCCCAAGGATTGAGATATTCTGTGATTCATAGTTAATGATAAACCAATTGAAAAAGTAAATCAAACCAAAGATACTTGTTTGGCTAAGTACGTGAAAAGAATCCATGAAATGCTAGTTCAATTTGAAGATTGCTCTATTCATCAAACACCAAGAGAGAAGAATGCATAAGAAGATTCTTTGGCAAAATTGGCAAGCTCACCGGGGGCACCAGAAGTCAAAATTCTTCTTGTTAGATTCCAATAGAACCCTAGGGATCAAATAATTAGGCCTTGGTTCAAATTCGACCACAAGCTCCACAACCACAATATGGCAAAGAGGACTCGAAAAAATAATAGTCATGGAGAAGCTTCCAAAAGAATGAGAATCGACACTTATGACGATTGATATACTAATAGTTGGGTGATGCTCATAATTGAGAACAAATGCTTACGAAGATTGATATACTTGGAAGAAGGAATGTTCCCCAATGGAAAAAATGAATCACAAAAGTTAGGTACTAAGCCCTTTCATATACTATAATCGATGGGGTATTATATACGAAAGAGTATTCAGTACCTTATTTGGGATGCATTACCGTAGAAATGGGAGCGAGGCTTTTGAAGGAAACCAATGGGGGATTTTGTAGAGTTCACTACAATGGAGTAAAACTAGCAAAAAAGATAGTGAAGCAAGGATATTATTTGTCATGGATGACCGAGGATGCATTAACCTATGTTACAAATGTGATAAGTGCTAAAAAAATTCTAAAATTCCACGGTTACCCCCGGATCAGTTAACTCATATTAAAATCCTGTACCCTTTTGATGTATAGGGAATTGAATTAATTGGACCTCTTTCGGTCTCAAAAGGATGAGCAAAGTTTGTCGTGTTTCCATTGATCATTTTCCAAATGAATAGAACTAGAACCAATGCCAAATATCACTATAAGAAAGCTCTTAAAGTTTGTCATCAATAATTTAGTTACTAGATTTCGACTTCCGAATAAGATTATTTTGATAATGAGACTCGATTTAAGAGTGAAGAATTCACTCATTTTTGTGATAAAAATGGAACAATAAAGGAAATTTTGTCGGTGGCTTACCAAAAGCTAATGGGCCGGTAGAAGTAGCAAACAAGATCATGAAAAATGTTTTAAAGAAATGACTTGGCAAAGCAAAAGGAAACTAGGTGGAGGAACTTCCTCTTGTTTTATGGTCATATAAATCTTCCATGAGAACGGCTACTAGGTATATCTGTATTCCTTAACCTATGGATTTGAAGACATGCTATTAGTTAAGTTTGATGTTCCTTCATGTCAAAGGATTGCATTCGCCTACGAATTCAACCAAGAGATAAAAAATAGTCGCCCGATAAAGATTAACGAAGTAAGAGATCAAGCGTCATGTGAATAGCTAAATACCAACGAAGAATCTCCATATTTTACAAGTCAAGAGTAAAAGGAAAGGCGTTCAAGAAATAAAATACAGTGCAAAGGAGAGTAATGGAAAACAAAACGGATCCGATAGATGGCCTACTAAGACCAAATTGGGAAGGGTCATTAGTCATTCCTGAAGTAATTCCTCTAGGGACTTGCCACCTAAGTAGACCAGATAGAAATGTGGCAGCAAGAACATGGAATGTCGAACATTTGAGACCATATTTCACAATATTGGGTGAATAAAGTGGATTACAAAATGTTCTTCCCAAATAGTAGTCCTTAGACTGAAATGTGATATGTTTGACTTAGCTTCTGATATGACAAGGTTAGGGGGATTCATTAAACAGAAGCACATCTTATATAAAAAGTGACGGTCAATTAAGCCTTTGGTTCTGCCTCAAGGCCTGGCCAAAGCACCTATCTAAGGGAGACGGAAGAAAAACCTTCGATTCTTCTGTAATGTCTGACTAAAGCATCCATCCAAAGAGTGATGGTCAATAAAGCCTTTGATCTTGCCTTAGGGTCTAGCCAAACCACCCATCCAAAGAAGAGGAACAAAAAGTCTTTGATCCTTCTGCATGGTCTGGCTAAAATATCTATCTAAAGATGTCAATTAAGCCTTTGGTCCCTCATCAAGGCTTGGCCAAAGTAACCATCCAAGGGAGATGGATGAAAAGCCATCGATCCTGCCGCCAGGTCTGGCTGAAGCATCCATCTGAAAAGTGATGGTTAATTGAGCCTTTGGTTCCACCGCTGGCCTGGCCAAAGCACTCTTCCAAGGATAATGGCCACTTAAACCTATAGGACTCGATTGAAGCAACCATTCAAGGAAGAATAATCAACTAAACTCTGGATTTGACAAACAACCAAACTCGGAACAAATACCTAAAGTAATCGAAAAGTCGATCAAAGTTCTTTA
Organism: Allium cepa; assembly: GCA_030765085.1. Lineage (NCBI taxonomy): Eukaryota > Viridiplantae > Streptophyta > Magnoliopsida > Asparagales > Amaryllidaceae > Allium > Allium cepa. Next base: position 383,370,285 of record CM060932.1, read on the forward strand.
TCATGGTACATAAGAAATTGATGATGGAAAACATAACAGCAAGGAATAATAATCCAAAAAATAAAAAAGCAAAAGAAAACCAGAAGTTTACTTAAGCTAAAGCATAAAAAAACTTCTTATTGGGGGAGGGGGCAGTGTTACCCAAAATTTTCAAAAAGTCAACAAGTGCGGAACCATTAAAAGTTAAAATATGAAGCTATCGCAAGTCAATGATAAAAAAGTTGTCGAAAGATAAAGATAATATAGCTGTCGTAGGTTGAAAACCCAATAGATGCCGCATACTGATGGAAATTGGCTATCGCAAGATTGAATACAAAACAAAGTTATCATGTATTAGTAGAAGCAACAACAAAAGTAATACAAATTAGAGTCATCGTGGGTTGATGAGCAGAGCTATCACAGATTGACAAATAAAGCATTCGAAAGTTGACATTATCAAGGCTACCCTAGATTGACAATGAAAGCTATCAAAGGTTAACATAGTCAAGGTTATCGCAGTTGATCCTATGAAACCATCGAAAGTTGATATGGGCAAAGCCGATGTATGGTAAGGTAAAAGAGGAACTATCGCAGGTTAGTGTTTCAAAGCTATCACATGTTGACTAGTTGATCTATCGAAAGTTAATGTTTTAAAGCTATCGCATGTTGACTAGTTGAGCTATCGAAGGTTGATGTTTCAAAACTATCACAAACTGATACACACTAGAGATATCGCATGTTGAGTTTACTTAGCTATGGCATGTTAACCACCTAAGGAGTCATAAATCTAAGGGCAAAGGTAATCTATAAATAGGCATGTACCCCCTACTAGAAAGGTGCGAATTTTGAGTTGTTCTTTTTTATTTTCATTTTGTCTTGTTAATAATAAAGAAGCTTGAATTTGGGACTTTAATGGCCATTAGATCATATTTGAATTTGTGACTTTCTAACCAAGGACCATAACAAAGCACTATTTGCATAATAACTTCATATGGACTCAATAATAGCACATTCAACTAAGTTTTCTATCTTACTCAAGTGTCATTAACTCTTTATGACTAAATCATATTAAGTTGAAGCAAATTTTTACTTAACATGTTCTATCATGTATGCTATATTATGTAGTAGACCAAATATGGCTTATGCATTAGGATGCATAAGCCAATGCCAGTCTAATTCGGAGAAAAGCATTAGACGACGGTGGAAGTGTATTCTTGAGCATTTAAGGAATATTAAACACTTGTTACCTATATATAGGAATAAAGACCTCCTTATGAAGGAGTATACATATTCCAACTTTCAAAGTGATATCGTTGACGGTAAATCGGTGTCGGGTTTTAAATTGAACAGTGGAGCGGTCAATAGGAAATATTCCAAAAAAGAAACAATAACTGATTCAAAGATGGAAGCCAAGTGCATTGCCCTCAATGAAGCATCTAAATTAGTGGTCTAGATGCGCAAGTTTATGGCAGAGATTGGGGTGTTTTCAAACATTGAGAAACTCATAATATTGTTATGTGATAACAATTCCACGATGTAGATTTCAAAAGCACCAAAAGCCATAAGAAGTCTTTCTTTGAAATTTCCACATGATAAGGGAGTTTGTCGGTAATAAATAACTTATGATTGAAAGAGCGGATATTAAGGATAACATAGCAGATCCATTTATTAAGGGACTGGCACGATCGGTTCCTAATTAACTGGTCGAAGGGATAGGATTGAAATTCTATAATTAGACCCAAGTGCAAGTGGGTGACTAAGAGAGTCAAGGATATGCCCTAGAGGCAATTGTATAACTTATTGTAAATAACTAACTCTACAATAAAATCTCGTTCGAAATTAAAGGTGTTTGTTTACTATTAGATACTTATTATAATGTGATATATTAATCAAGTGATTAATTTAAGTACAAAAAATAGAGTATCCTTAAATGATATATTATGTGAGAATAATTATAAATGGTTGTAATCATGAGAAAATTATTACAAAATAAAAATAACATATTATTTTGAATATTCCTGGTCGAGATGTTTCGAGAAAGGATATCGATATATCCATTGAGACCAAAGTACGTAATGCTCTCTAAATGTTGGGTAGTGTACTATTCATAGCTGCAAGGGGAACTAGGGGTTATCTACTGATAGTTATTGAATAACTATGGAATGACTTTCCCATGAGTTTCCTGCTGATTCACAACAACTAAGTCAAAAGGGAAATCTCAAAGTGATGATGGTATGTAGTTCTCTCAACTTGAAAATACCATTGAACTTCCATGTGGATGCTCCACTTTGATTATAGTTTAATCATGGTGAAATGTCCATCAAGCGACTGTAGTTGGGTCTAAGTTAAAGAATTGGAGGTAAAACACTACTCAATAGAGAAATCGTCTATTTGGTTATATGAGGTTAGTATTACGGTCAGTTGTAGTCAACTCAAAGTCAAAACCCTTAGTCATAGTAGTACGGTTAATAATAAATGTTACCAAGGCCTTTTTTATGGACTAATCAAGTTGAATGTGGATGATACTAGAATTTTGACCATTACCAATTCCATATATCCTAAACCGATATAGTGTTGACGAAGAGAACATGTGTATATAGTTGTTACCCAAAGGTACTGTTTAAATTTGTAAAATTGGACTCTATCGATAAGATCTATAAGCGATAAACTAAACCAAACTTACATACCACTAGCTAAGGTGATGAGTAAACCTTAATACTTGAATTGTTCAAATACTAATCATAAGTTAAATGCACACATGTAAGTCGCACAACCGAATATATTCAGTCCCCGAAACACCGCTTGATTTAATTGATTTATAATAGTATAAATTAATTAAATTAATAAATATTTGAGAAATATTACTTGTTGTTGTATCTCTTGTATGGGATGTATGGCCTATAAAATAGTTCAAGGTGTTGTTAGTAATTTATTGGGTTCATATAAAAATTAAATATGTACATATAGATATACGATATGGATGTATGTTTAAATTGGATTTAAAGTATATATATATTTCTAATAGGTTGTTGAGTATTTTAATCCATATGGGACTCACTCTATGGCCGACCAAAGAATGGCTAAACGGGGTGTTTGAACCAAAAATTGGTACAAACACCCAAAGATTTATGTAGAGAGTAAAATATAAAGAAAATAAATGAAAAATGAGGAAAAGAGAGCACATAACAATTTATAGTGGTTTGGCAAAGCAAGGCCTACGTCCACTTTAATATTTTATTACTTGTTTCTGACTTGGAGGCAGAAGTTCATAGGGATCGGCACAACTCCAACACTTGGATTTTCATAATTACAAGAATATAGCTCAGAATATAACTAGAGCCAAAAAATCCCTAGAAATAATCCATACCTTCCTATTTATAGAGGTAGGGAGCCTAAAATCTCGTATAAAGTATCTCCAAGCCGTTATCTATGCTATAGACCAGTTCTCCACAAAACATTAGGGGTCTATACGACTCCCTGAGCGAGGGTCGGTATCTCCCTGGGCGGGGGTTGGTACGACCCCCTGATCAATGTTCAATCCTCCTGCAACCTTCCACCTTGGTTCTTCTTGTGGTTAGCTTTGTGATTCCATAGTTGTTTGTATCAATAATAGCTTGTTTCAGGGTCCAAATGATGGAATTGTCGAAGAACAAAGCTGCAGATTCAGAAGTTCATGGAGATCGATATACAATTGCATTGATTTAACAAAGCGACCATGGAAGTAAGCTTTTAGCATTGAGTTAGGCATGTAGGCAGAAGATGGGGTCCACTCAAGGTGGAGTTGGGAGTCGGTACCGATCTATAGAGTGGGGTCGGTACCGATCCCCAACCTAGGTAGATTCGTGACTTCTCTAGTCTATGTTGCTTCTGCTTGGAGTCCGACTCGAGAAATTCGAGTGCTTACTTGGGGTAGACATGAGCTTTTATGTTTTTGATTTTTCCTTCATTTGCTTGGAACCAGACCTGATATTTTTGAGTGTTTGCTCTGAGCCAATGGAAATTGGCACCGAGTCAAATCCAAGGATCGGCACCGGTTCATGCTTGGGGTTTTTTATAAATTGCTTCCGGCCTGACTCGTGATTTTTTGGGTCTATCATGCTTCGAGTAGACCTAAGAATTTTGTGAGTTTGCTCCAGGTCAGCTCTTCCAAAAATTTGAACTTCCAAATTTTGAACTTTTTTCGCTCATTTTTATATATTTCTTTTTTCTTGTCATTTTATATACTTTCAAGGTCCTTGGGTTATTTATTTGTCGTTTGCTTGTCCGATTTGAACGTTTAAGTCTAATCAAATACTGCTTGGTCAAAAGGCTAGTCAGTTGCTCCCCGAAGTACATCTTGTTGCAAATATGTTGTGCTTTGAATCTATAAGTAAGGATTGCTGAAATGGATTTAACTCAGTACCTCAAATTGTCATTATTCTTCCATCGAGCGGCTTTCATAAAGTCGTATCTCTAACTGTCTGTTGCGATGCTTGGTTGATATGTGACATTATAATATCGTAATGTATTCTATCAGTAATTGTCTGTGCTCCATTCCATTGAGCGAGTTGATTGAACTATTAGGCCCCGGTAATCTGAACGGTTTCTTTTTTGAATTTCCCAGGTAAGAATTCAATTTCCCTCGATTTAGAAAATTGCATGTCGAGTATGCATACATGCTCGTACATGCATTAACATACTTTTTCTATTATCTCCCAAGTATGTTCATATGCTTATATGTCATTGCCAAGTCCCATGAAATTGTAATTAGAAGTTGTTTTGTTTTTTTAATACTAGGCATGAGCCACAATGTTAAGCTATCGTATTCAGCTTTTAAGTGATTCTACCCCTACCGACGGTCTTGGGTTAGCGGAGATAGTGCATAGACTATTAAACTCGTCCTTATGAAGTTATACTCTTCCCACCGGGTCTAAGGTCTGAGTTAGTGAATTGGTAGTCAGGTTATGCCCCTTCTAAGTTTCTCCCCTATGGAGATCAGGTAACATCCACCATGGGCTAGACGGTCGAGTCACATCCTAGGTGGTTTTATACTTTTCCCATCGAATCATGGGATGGAGTTAGTTAATGGATGGTCAAGTCATATCCATCTCATATTGGATGGTCAAGTCGCATCCTTTTGTGATTTATACTCCCCATATTAGGTCAAAGGAAATAGTTAGGTGATGGGTGGTCGGATCACATCCATTTTGAGTTCGTCGATGGACGGTCGGATCATGTTCTTTTGTGATTTATACACCCGCTGTTGGATCAAGGGTAAGAGTTAGGTTATGAATGATCAGGTCACATCCCTTTAGAGTTCGTCGATGGATGGTCAGATCACGTCCTTTTGTGATTTATACTCCCTTTGTCGGGTCAAGGGTAAGAGTATGTTACAGATGGTCGGGTCACATCCGTTTTGAGTTCGTCGATGGATGGTCGGATCACATCCTTTTGTCATTTATATTTCCCTTGTCGGGTCAAGGTTAAGAGTTAGGTTACAGATGGTTGGGTCACATCTATTTTGAGTTCATCGATGGGTGGTTGGGTCACATCTTTTTGTGATTTATACTCCCTATGTCGGGTCAATTAAGAGTTATTGCATGGACGGTCATGTCACGTCCACTTTAGATTGGATTACAAACCTGTCGAGCTCCAGGCAAGGCATAAATATTCTGAAAAACTCTAGGCACGAGCTTGAGAGTGGATGGTTGAATCACATCCACTTTGGATCACATTCTTACCCATGAGTTAGGGGCAAGAGTTGGCTAATGAGCGGTCGAGTCATGCTCGTTTTGGTAGAGCTCCATGGACCTGGTCACAGGCCATAGACATTTGGTTGGCACCTAATTTCGGGTACCACCTGGATTGTTCACATGCAATCTCCTTCAAGTCGGTCGTGTTTCATGACTCATATGGCATGCAAAGACAAGGTTGAATGAATAGAAAGCAACTTTATTGAAAACAAAAATTACGGAGTCCGCCTTATTAGATAGTTCTAAGAAAATAAGCATAAGTTTTATTCTAGGTTGAAATAACATCGTTATGCTATCGAAGATTACCGTCAGCGGTCAAGTTCATAACCAGTCTCCTTTTAGGCCACATAGGTTCGTCACACTAGGAGCGGTCCGTCCTTGTTAGGGGTCGGATCTTCCATGCCCGCCATCTTATGGTGTTTAATAAACTGTTGGAGCTTTTTCTTTTGGATCAGCTCTTCGAACATATCATGGAGGTGTCTATACTTGTTTGTATCATAAATATATGTCTCGTTAAATCTACAGAACTTTCCAAAATTCTTTTAGTCTTAAGTTGCTCTCGGGGCTGGTTTCCTGTACTGCTCCGAGTCGCGAGGAGCCAAGTAAAAGTTTTCAACTAAGTTGTTTAGTGGGGTGTATGTGTCAAATCTTAGGATTCTCGGTCATCACTAAGAATTCGGGTTCTCGTCTGGGGCCTGCTAAGATCCTTGTTCAGACTCCCACTCGTGTTTTGCACATTTACATCAATGTTCCCACAACTCGCTTCAGACTATTTCATAGCAACATTGATTTGCACTGCTTCAGCCCGATGGCCCATATCGTTCCTTCTTCTAGTCAGGTGAGTCCTCTATTTGTGCACTTACTAGGCCGCCTTGTTGTAAAAATGATCCAGAGTAGCATGAGGCTTTCTTGATCCATTCATCAGAGTGTGTATCGGGGTGGATCCCCATGATCACAACCATCGTGATTATGTTCTCTTGAGGGTTGATCACCACAGTCATAGCGATATCGAATCTTTACAAAATGTTCTTGAGCGGCTCCACTGGTCCTTGGAATAAGTTAAACAACGACATGACATACTTGGGGCGAGTCGCGTGCATTATGAATTTCTTGATAAATTTCCTCGCCAGCTAGTCAAGCGATGGGATGGACATTGGTGGTAGTCGAGTAAACCACATGGTCTCTACTAGGAAAATAGGAAAGCATCTACATTTGACGGCATCCATGGCCCTATAGAATCCATGTGCCACTCATACTTTATAAGGTGCTATCAAGGGGTTGGTCTTTCCTAATTATTACAGCATAGATGGTATATTGAATCTACATGGATGCTCTTAACGTAGAATGGCTTTAGTAAAGAAATTTCGACTCGAGGAGGTACCCCTAACGTCGTTAGTTCGGTCTTGACTTTCTTTCATAAGTTATCTCACCATCTTGACCAAGTTTGGCACTTGGGAACCTGCTGGGTTGTGGTAGTCATAATCTATTCTTAGTGCTTGGCTCGGTAAATGATCCTGATTCATGCCTTGTTGCCTAGGTTCTCCTAACTCTGGAAGAATCATTTGCCCAGCAGCTCTTCAATCATTCATAGGATGCAATTCAACAGCAAACACTTGACCTTAGGTGCGCTAATCAGTCATGGTGCGCCCATACTACATGCCATTACCGACCACCATGGTGGGATCGGTAACGACCCATGTGCCTTGTTGAGGGTCGGTCGCATATTCCTGCCTAGAGGTTCCTGCTTCATATGCCTTCGTCCTTTGCCTTCTGCTCATTTGGAAATTGTCAAATGATGAGGAACTATCTGATTCTGAGTATAGAGGAGTTGGCTCTCTCCAATTCTTCCTACGGTGCGTTGTCAACTGATTCTTTAAGTTTCTGTTCTATTGGATTTGCCAGTTCAACTCTACATGGCTATCCTATAGCTCTTTAATCATATGCTCGAAATCAATCCGCGTGATAACATATGAAGGATTATTGACATAAACAACTTATTGATGCGAACCTTCATCCAGGATGGGAAGGTTAGCATTCTCTATTTCATCAGTAGCTTTTGATGAAGCAACAACTTTGTCTTGGGCCATTGAAGATAGCTTCATGTAGATTTTTTGCAAATCTGAATAGCACTGAAAGTAGTTGAGAAGGAATTGGATCTATTGCTTGGATTATTGGCAATTCAATAGTAGACAAGGATTCAAATATCCCGAGAATCAAGTTCTCAGTGAAAGCGCCAAAAAGTTTGAACCGAAAGTTGGCACAAACACCAAAGATTTATGTAGAGAGTAAAATATGAAGAAAATAAATGAAAAATTAGGAAAAGAGAGCAAAAAAAATTTATATTGATTCGATGTTACGTCCACTTTAATATTTTATTACTTGTTTCTGACTTGGAGGCAGAAGTTCTTAGGGGCCGGTACACTCCGATACTTAGATTTTCAAAGTTACAAGAATATAGCTTAGAATAGAACTAGAGCTAAAAGATTCCCAGAAATAAGCCCTACCTTCCTATTTTTGAGGTAGGGAGGCTAAAATCTCATAGAAAGTATCTCCAAGCCGTTATCCGTGATATAGACCAATTCTCCATGAAAATAAAGTCCAACGTTATCAAACATTAGCGGTCGGTACGACTCCTTGAGCAAGGGTTGGTATAACTCCCTGACATGGTCAAATTTTCCACCTTCAACCTTCTACCTCGATTCGTCTTGTGGTTAGCTTCATGATTCCATAGTTGTTTGTATCAACAATAGCTTGTTCCACGGTCCAAATGATGGAATGGTATAAGAACAAAGTTGCAGATTTAGGAGTTCATAGAGATCGATAGAGAATTGCATTGATTCAACAAAGCAACCTTGGAAATAAGCTTTTAGCATGGAATTAGGCATGCAAGAAGAAGATGGTGTCCACCCAAGGTGGAGTTGGGAGTCAGTACCGATCTAAAGTGGGTTCGGTACCGATCCTCAACTTGGGTAGATTCGTGACTTTTCTAGTTTGGGTTGCTTCTGCTTAGAGTCTGACATGAGAAATTCGAGTGTTTACTTGGGGCCTCACCTAAGATTTTATGAGATTTTCGTGTTTTGAGTTTTCCTTCGCTTGCTTGGAGTTAGACCTAAGATTTTTGAGTGTTTGCTCTGAGCCATTGGGGATCGGTACCGAGTCAAGTCCAGGGATTGGTATCAAGTCGTGCTTAGGATTTTTATGGATTGCTTCGGGCCTGACTCGGGATTTCCTATGTCTATTCTTGTTGATTCTGACTTGAGAATTTTGTGGGTTTACTTTGGGTTGGCTCTTCCAAAAACTTGAACTTTCAAATTTTCAAATTTTTTGCTCGTTTTTTATAATTTTTTAATGTCTTTTTATGATATTCCTAAGGTCCTTGGATAATTTATTCATCGTTCACTCATCTCTTGATCGTTTAATTCTGTTCGAATACTGTATGGTCAAAAGGCAACTGGAGGAGAGAAACATGTAGATATTTCTCTCTAGACCCCACTACAAATGCAGTTCTTAGCCTCCACATTTTGACTACACCTTTGCTTATCCCTCTTTTAGTATTGGCCAAGAATAACAACTCCATAACCCCTCCTTTTTAACTCCATTCACACCGAATCAAGTAGATACAATTGGATCTAGTGTTGGTACACTATTTGTTTGCAATCGTGGGTGCATAACTTATAGTTCTAAGAGATAGATTAGATCAACGTTTGAGTCTACGACAATGTACCTTCAAGTATATCCTTATTTATAATTTATGTGTGATGTTCATCGTATGATAATATGTATATCACCATCTGTATATATGCCAATGCCACGATCTATTCATATATTATGTATTGTTTTATAATTAGTTGATTGTGTTTATTAAATTTAATACAATAATATATATAATATACATATAAACATTTTTTGACTTAATAATATTTAAATAAATGGTTAAAAATTTCAGTTGCAAAATATATAATTTTTATAAATTTAAAAAATCGTTGATTAATTTATTCATTCGCATTTGCATTAAATTTGAATATAATTATATATATACACATACATATATTATTTATGTTTCGGCATTTAAAATCTTTCTGTGGTTAAATTATATTTATAATATATTTTAAATATTTTATATCTTAATAAAACAAATTTCATAATTTAAATACATCCATACATACGTACGTACATACTTATATATATATATATATATATATATATATATAAATTTAATATATATAAAATAAAATTGCTTTAAGTAATTTTATATTTTAAAAAATTTCTATCAAAATATTATTTATATTATAATATTTATTTATATCAAATCTTTACAAATTCATATATATTATTTAAATATCAACAAAATTATTTTGGCCATATAATATGTTTTAATTTATGTATTTATTTTATAAATTAATGCAAAGTCCAGTTTTAATATTTTAGGAATTTGGAATTTTCATCTAGTTTTAAATTTAAATTTTGTTTACTAAGTCAAATTAGCTACTTATTTAAAATTCAAAATTATAGATTTGTTAAAATTTAAATGATATTTTCAAAATGATATTTTATATATTATGAATAATATTTTTTGAATTATTTATATATAATATACATACATATTTTAGATACAAAAAATATTGTGGCAGATGATATATATATATATAATGCTATGTATATACATAGTAGATATATATTCAAGTATATAATTATGTATAAACTTGATCGTGTTCACATTTTTTATGTTGCACACACACATGTGAGTGAATAATGAAATACTTTTAAACTATATTAAATCATTTTAGTCAAATCATTAATTAATTAAACCAAAAAACTAAATGAAATTGGATTTTTTTTTTAAAATTAACTAGATTAGAGCTAGTATAACCTATTAGACTTCATAGGCTTACTATGATCCAAATATGTATTATTTTTTTGAAATCTACCTATTTCATCCACTATAAACAAGCCCGGTTCTAATAGGTAACAACTTAAGTCAGAATGGCGGTCAATGATGGATTGGGTCCATATGACGATGGTCACAGTAAAGGTAACATGAGATGTGGAACGGTGAAGAGAATAACTATTTGAGATTAATTTAGAGATGGATTGACGTTGATGAGGCTAATAAGGTCGAATTTGGAAGGTGAGGCTTGAGTTTGAGATTGAAAAATGGAGATGGAAGCCATAGTTGATAACATTGGGAATGAAAGTGGAACTTGATTGGAAATGAAACCAGATGGAAAAAATACTAAATTTAAGATTTAAACACAAAATGGTGAGCATGGATCGGTATTGAACCATTAAATAGTTATTTAAAAAAATTGGAAAAGAATGAAGATATCTACCTGACCATGAACTGGAAAGATTCTCAAAAAATTCCCAATGATGAGCGGAATGAAGAAATTTTGGATATTAGATCACAATATTTGTATCTACCAAGAAGACATGATTCCATTGCTATTTCAAATCTAAGTGTCAAAATTCTCATTGAAAAAGCATGTTCCACGGAAATGGCTCGACTAAAGGAAGCATCAATGCAGATGTGAAAATGGTCGTTTGTCTCGATTCAAAGAATGCTTTTTGTTCATAGAAGCATACTTTGGAGCAAAATGATATTTGACATCTAACCTAAGTGACATACAGATGGATCTGGAATACAAAATGATGAAGGAATAGACTCTGAACTTAAGAATATGAGAAATTTTGTCTAAAACCATGGATCGTATCGATCCATCAACATGAAAAAATTTCTCCTTGCCTTTTCTACCATGGATTTCTAAGTCAAGTTGAAGAAAAAGACAACTTTTGGACGTGGGATGATGGATCGATACCGATCCATCAAAAAGGCCATTTTCCCAAAGTTATAGAGCATTAAAATCACGACATTAATGGAGAAAAAATACAAGTTCCAGACCAAGGCCAAGGATTTGTACAAATTCATGGATGGATCACTACCGATCCATCATGCCTATAGGACCAAATTGACCGGATTTCTCAAGTTATCATGGATCTGATCAACTTGTGATTTGAAATGATATTTGGCGAATTTAAAGGACATACCAACTATGAATAGCCATCTTCTTCACCAATAAAATGACTTTTGCATCTATTATCCACTTTTTTCTAAGGGAAAATTGTGTCATTTTGTATCGAGAGATTGAATCTTCAAATTATTTGTAAAATTAGTAGTTTTCGAAAAAAGTAATTGATAAAACCATCAAAGTCGATGTAGGTTAGCGATTTAATGAACCACTATAAAGTTTTTTGTTCTCTTTCTTACTTTCTTTGCATTCATTCAATTTTATTTTATTTCTATGGACCAGAGTGGTCCATAAATAAGGCTAACGGAGGGAAAATGAGAAAATGACGGAATTGGTAACTAAGAAGTAGAACTTACTTTTCGTTTACCTATTAAATATAGCAAAGGGAAAGAATTTTAAAAATCCTCATTAATTCTAGTGTTTTTTTCTCCTTGTTCGTTAATTCTCTCACGATTTTTTATTTTAAACATCTTTATATATATTGTGATTTTTAAAATTAATTATGTTATGCTATTAGTTTTTCCAACCATTTTGCATTCAAGTACTTACCTTTTCTAATTTCTATAGTTGATAAGTTGTACTTGGTTGTTCCTAATTATTTTAAATTATGTCTATGCATTTAAATTAAGTAAAAAATCTTAAATTTAAACTATTTAAATAAAATCAATTAGCTAATATTTCATAATTCATTTAACAAATTCTAAAAATAACAATTTCAACATGAATACCACATTTATATTGGCAAAATTGAAAAATCATGACTTAGATGAAAATTATAAAATTATATACATAAATCTATATTCAAATAACCCTAATAAATTGTTTAATAAATAAATAACAGTAAGGTAGAGGAATTTCCCAACCCACTCAACTTCAAGGTTTCTTCCTCACTCTATTCCTAACATTATTTTTTCAAATGTTATGAGTTATCATTTTAACAATGTTTCACAATGTTCTGTTAGTTCATTTAATGGGCCTGCGGTTAAAATAGCTAAATGTACAAAGTTCCCTTTAGTGTTATCCTACAACTTTGCATATAAGTTAAAATAATTAAACTAATTACATAATTAAATTTAATATAAATTCAAGTAAATGTCACTCGTTATTTGCTAATAAAGAGATTGAACTTTTTATGCAATAGAATAGACTATTTTACTAATGGAGAACTTTGAATTTAATTAGTGTGGATTAGATTTTATTTGAAGGGTTAAATAAGTTGAGATTACTACGTGAAAAGATGAAAGTTTTATAATGACAATAACTAACTAACAATATTGCATAAAATATAATTATATAAAGTGAGTGAAATATAATGTTAGAATATAAAAGGGGAAATGAGGTAACTGGAAACCAAGAGTCACATATCACTTTCATTATATCTACTAGATAACAGCTCTTTCAGTTTTAATGAAAGTAGAGTAGAAGGGTATGCTAACTAGCTAGCGGAGTCCGAAAACACTTGCTAGCTAGCGCGAATCACCTCTACAGACAGTATTGACTATGCTTGATCCTTTCTCGGTGTCATTCATGACAGAGTAAGGGGTGAGCCTTAGGGGCAATTATGTAATTATTACATATATCTAACTCTTAACCAATCTTATTTGAAATTCTATTATATATCTAATATAATGTGTTGTATCAATAATTAATTTAGTTAAAAGCATATTTAATAGAAAATCCATAAATGGTATGTTTTATGACAGTGGTTACATTACAATATGTTGTAATCATGAGAGATTTATCACAACAAAATAAACATATCATTTTTAATATTCCTAGTCAAGATGTATCGATATTGGATATTGATAGATTCGTTGAGACTAGAGCACATAACATTCTTTAAATATTGGGTAGCATATTACTCATAGTTGTTGCAGGCACCAGGATTTACATACTGATAGTTATTGGATAACTATGAAATGACTCATTCGATGGCCTTTTGTTGGTTAATACAAGTAAGTTCAAACTCCTCCTTGATTATAGTTAAATTATGGTACAGTGTCCATCGAGCGACTATAATTGGATCGAATGGAAACATTGGAAGCGAGATATTATTCAACAGAAAATTCATCTCCTCAATTATGTGAGGTTAGTCTTACAAACAACTGAAGTCAAATAAAAGTTAAATTCTCGGTCCAGAGTAGTTCGATTAATAATAATTCTTATTATTGAACCAAGGACTTTGTGTTTGGACTATAAAGTTGAATATGGACAATATTGTAATTTGGATCATTATCAAATTCCACAAATCCTGATTTGATATAGTTTTGACAAAGAGAATTGATGTGTATAATTGTCACTACTGATTGACACTTAAATAAGTAAAATTGGATTTTACCGAAGTCATTCAAGCGAACACCACTAGCTAATGTGATGTGTGAACATTAATATTCGAATTTTTTGATATTAGTCACTAAATGAGTTTACACTTAAGATTCACATAACCGAATTGTTGAAAAATTACTTAATATTATGAAATATTAATTGTAAAATTTTATACAATTTGTCTTGATCAATATTAAATAGTGTGTATGTAATAGTTGCGGACACGCAAATCGATATACGATATCGATGTAAATTTGAATTGGATTTAACTGCATGTATATTTTATCGGGGATGAAGTAATTTGGATGCCCAAATATGGGCATGTCATGACGACTATATGAGTTTAGAGGAGGGTCGAATATTGATTCAAAAATGAGATGAAAAAGTAAGAGAAAAAGGAGAATCTGGATCCCATTTTTGCTTCTTATTATCTATGCTATATATTCATCTCAAACCCCACTCTAATTTTTTCTCCTTCTAGACCAAATCTTGGATGGCCTTCCCTTCCTCTCCTTCTCTATTTTTTCAAGCATTTAAAACACAATTTAAACATAAATAGAAGATTGGTGGTTGCTGCTTTCAGATTGGCAGCTCTTTCTGGATTTTGAATATTGATTCAAGGAGTTCTTCGATTCGGTGTTTCATCCAGGCTTTAGACACACACACACACAAATATATTTATATATATAATTGTTCGTATGTCATTATATCCTTATATAGTATATGAATTATCATGAATCAATATATGTCTATGTTGTTTACATTAGATGATAATGTATGTGCATACATACACACACATACATGCGCACACACACACACACACACACACGTATATATAATTGTTCATATGTCATTATATGCTTGGATAGTATATGAATTATCATGAATCAACATATATGTGCTGTCTACATCAGATGATAATATATATGCATATATTAAAAAATTATATGTATATAGTAACATATAAGTCACAGCTGCAAATTTAAAAAATCAAATCTAAATAAGTTAAAAATTATTTTTAAAGAAAAAATGATTTCAAAATACATACATAAGTATATAAAATACATGTATATTTTTGTTACTTTAAGTGCATTATAGTTTTTGGAAATAAAAGAATTCATATACATATACATATACATATATATATTAAAACTAAATATATTGTGTATATATAATTTATTTTAGATATTATCATAATCCCTATAGTGTAAATATGTATGCCTGTGTATTACATTGTATACGTATAAGCATTTAATAAAATTATGTATATGTTATAAAATAGTTTTTCTAAAATTAATTCAATTTTGTAAAGATTTCTATATGGAAATCTTTATTTAAAAAATATATTTTAAAACCAAAAGCTCTTTGTAATTAAAATATAAATATATCACTTTTTAATAGCATTAAGACCAAGTATATATGTTAATATATATATATATATATATATATATATATATATAATTATTCATATTGAAGCTTATTTACTTAAATAATTATTATGTACGTATTTTCGTAATACTAATTTAATACACACACATATTCTATATTTCAAAATATACATAATATATATATATATTTATTTATTTAAAATTAATATATTAATTTGAATTTGAAATATTTAGATATTTTATTATACAAATCTAGATCTAGAATTTGAATTTTATATAATATTTGATTTTATATTCTAAAGCATTTGTAACAATATTTATTGTTACTTTATATTATAATTTCAATTATATGAATATATATGTGTATATATATAATTTATATATATAAACATTTATTTTTACAAACTTAAATTTATATTATATATAAAACTATTTATATATACGCACACTTATATTAGACAATACATATGTATATAGAGGGACTGGTATGTACGTTGCGATAAAATCTCAACACTTATACATAGGCATGTTAAACCATGTACACAATTTATATTGCACGTGTACTTACACACACATGTATATGTTACACGTGTTATATGATATAATATATAAATATAATGTTAAATAAAACTTTATTTATAAGTTAAATTAAATATTGATTTTAATAGTTCGGATCTCAAAAATGATTTATAGACCTAATAGATCTAAAATAGAATAAAATTTTGAAGTTCATCCATTTACCCCGATATGTATTGGCCTAGATCCAACAATGATTTGATGCCCAACAGCCTATGCGGTCTAAATTAGTAGTATTAGGGCTAACTTATTAAAGCCCACCTATATGGTTGGGTGTCCTAAAAAGTATTGTCCAAGGTTGGGTTTGAGTAATCAGGTACTCTGCCCTACCTGGCTATTGACCTGGCCCAAAAAGATGAGATAAGCCCAAAGTTTATCCCTAATATAATGGCCCAAACTGATTTATGCCTTGGGCTAATTTTCAAAATCTGTTTTTAAATTGAAATAAACTTTTAAATTTAATTAGAATTCATAATGAATAAAAATAATATTTCAAATTTAAAGTAAAATAAGTAATGATTTTGTTATAAAATAATTTCCAAAATCATTTTGAAAATAAAATAATTACTTTCAACAATTATTGATAATTAATCAGATTAATTAAATATTTAAAAGTTAAATAACTAAATTAAATAATACATTTATACATATATAAATACATACATACATATATATGTATGTATGTATGTATATATGTTGATATATGTAACATTTTCTTAAAGTGTTAAGGTAGTATGTATATATATGTTTTCAAAATCAGTTATAATTAATTCAAATTGTTTTAATTAAATTAAATAATTAAATGTTAATTAATAAATTATATAATACATATATATAAGATTCATATGTATAACAATGATTGTTATACTGCACATATTAAAGTTAAAATGTTTAAAATGAATAAAATAAAACTAATTAAATGTAATTAGTTAATTAATTAAATAAGATTTAGTCAATAAAATAAATATAAGATTATATACAAGCTGTTATATAAGTTAATTAAATTATAACATATTATACAAAAATTAAACTTATATAACATAAATGCATAATAAAATGTGGAACAATAACAAATTCAAAATAGACTTAAGGAATAAACACATATGTATAGTACGTATACCATGATTTCAAATGCGTTCAACGGTTGAATACGAGGTTATTTCATAATAAATACATTATTCCATATGTTGATATAACTCAATTAAATATATTAAAGATTGTAAATCTTTAATATACAGTTGTCATCTACCATTTATGTATTAATATATTACTTGCATACTCCTTAGTTGTTAAGCTTTCCTTAAGCTAGGGAAACTAGGTGTAGTACTATTAATATATAGAGTAGACGAGGTTAGATATCTGCACATATTTATCGAGCTTTCCTCAAGATATGTGCATTATACTTAAGTCATTGTGAAACGGTAGGTACGAGCGAATAATCTCTCTTTATTTGTTGAACTTTCTTTAAGGTAACGATGAGATTAGGACAAGAGCCACAAGGTTAGAAGTTATATGTGATACAACCGATAAAGAGTTATCCATCGTATGCAGGCTTATGATTTGTTTAGCTTTCCTCAAGGTAAGAATCCCAAGGCATACGAGTCCTAACACCCACTAAAAAAGTCAAAAGATTTCCATTTTTCATTTTTAGGGTTTTGAGAAACATAAAAGTCTAATGGAAGCCTTATTAGAAAAATTAAATGGTAACATTTACCTTTCTAATATTGTAAGAACATCTGCTATATAAATTCAAAATAATATACATCGATAAATTTATGCAGTCGGTAAAATTAATAAAATGTTTATTGATTAAAATATACTAATGAAATGATTTAAGATTTACAAATAGAAATGTAAAGTATACCTACCAATAAATATCGCATGTTGTTGTTCCAAGACCCATGAATGCACCTAATAATACAACTACTAAATACGTTCATAACTTGGTCGCTTACGTGTTTACTTGTCCGAGACTGTGTAACATATTTAATGAGTTTCAAACTCTAAAAGAAATATAAAGATATGAATATTTGATCCATTTTCAATCATCAATAAATGTTATATGGTGAATAGTCGCAACTTGTAATATATGAAACCTTGTTGAGATTAGTTCACTCTAAATAAGCAAGTAACCGTAGTGTGAGATTATGTATTCAATATGATTGATTACAATCATGGTCTTGTTATGTAAAATGTAACACAAGACCAAAGGCTACAATTAGGTACAAAAGTTCGATCACTGAAATGTTAGTTTGATCAATTCATGAAGGGTGCAACTTATTTGATATCCCTAAGAGTTAAGAATGACCAAATGCAATTTTGTATAGAGTTTATTATGACATTATAGTAAGGGTCTCCTTGAATGGTTTGACCATTTAGAAAGGAAATTAAATATATTAGAGTGAACATAACATAAGGCGTTATTGGGAAGAATAGAGTGAATGGTCACTTCTACTTCATAAAAAAACATTGGAAATGAGAATTGTAAAATAATAATAGATATTTAACAAGGAGTAAGAAATATGATATCTATTCCAAATATATTTCCACATAGAAATTTGTTTTCAATAGATTTATTTCTTTGGTTTTAAGATATTTGATCTAAAAACTCTTGATTGTAAACCAGTTAAAGTTAATGAAATAAATAGCCCATCTTAAGTGGTTGAATGAATTTTCATATTTCTTACGCAAGTATAGTAATGGTGGAAATAGCGGGACCATATGGCACTTACTTGTCGCTTCAAGTTACAAAAAATTATTTTCGTAAAACATACCAAATATTATTTATGAAATAATAATTATTTTTCAGGGTTGATTGAAAAATAGACGTAGTTTTATTTCAGTATGAATATTCATTGTAAAATAAAACTATAATAGTGGTATTTGTAATGCATGAAAAATACTGAAATATCTAAGTTTATTTGCAATTATGTTCGAATTACGGACCAAGCCATAGTTTAGAAAAATAATTTTTTAACCATATAATTATGAATTATATGGTACTAGTGAATAACATCTCAAGCAACTTAGGACAAAGCACCCATTCATTGGGAGCGACATTAGAGTTGATAAACTCTTCAGATTGGTATATATAAATGCATGCAATCATAAGTCTAATAATACAAAAACGTGTCTGCATACTTTGTTGAATTCACCGACGAATTATCATAAACACGAACATGTGTATTTGATACACATGTAGAATTTCTACGATAAGCTCATAAAATATAAAATGGAAGTAAATAAAATAACATGCAAAAGAAAATAAAATGATTTGATTTGACGAATATGTGAGTATATTGGAAAATGTTTCAAACATATCTAAAATTGAATAAAGATTCAATCTCAAAAGTTTGCTCCTCCCTATGATACATAATGATATATCGACAAGGGGTAATCGAACATTATTGAACAAACTATTATTAAAGGCAAGTGAAGTTGAGTTAACTCCTTTTTATGAGGTTATGTACTTAAGAGTGGTACACAAGGTTAAAATTAATTTGATCTAAAATTGGTTTAAAAAATCATACAAGATAAGGGTTTATAAGAAACCCCAACATATCCTAGGCCAAAGGTTGGCAGGTTATGCGAGTGGAAAGACTGCACTTAATAATTATATATGAGAGATCTTGTATGAATCGCCGTAAAAGGAGTTTGGGAACGATCATCATTAGATGATTAATTTATGTTTTGAACATATTTTTTGTAAACTAATACCAAATCAACTTTATATGTAAGGCAACTCATAATGTGTTTATGAATACATGTTCATTGCATTGAGAAACAATTATTATTTTCAGAAATACCAACTTCATAGCAAAGGAATTTCTTTTAGAAATTATTAGTAGTGAAATAGTGGATACAATCCAAAGATGAATCTAATTAGTTGGGATGAAATGAAATTTACCAACCCTAAATGAACATAATGCATTAGTGTGTCTAATAAGTATTCTTTCGCATCGAAGAGAAACTATAGGTTTCTTATCAATTTGATAATAGATAATCCTCAATTGTCATTTAAACCATTAAGAGTATTGACTCTGTCATTCGGTATGATGCACAAATCCGAGAGGATTTCAAGTACATTATCAAAATATGATTTTGATAGTTTTACTTGAAGGGACACGGTCCATCGATCGTGAATATGTCTCCAAGAGAAAGACTAATGCAATTGGAATAGTGAGCAATGTTAATAAGAATAACGTCATAAATTTCAATGGCTAAAATTAGTGTAATAGATTTGTCATTCAATGTGCTCAAGTTAATTCATATTTACTCACAAAATTATCGCTTGGTATGACTTTGTGTTTTGGTACATATGTGTTAAAATTGAAAATTCTAAATAATGGTTTAGAATAAAATATTTGCACACAACAACCGAAGTGTCTTGAAGTTAGTGGGAGCGATATTGAGTTTGTGGGTTTTTGGATATGATCTAAGAAATGATTCAAAATAATCATTCTATAAGCATCAAAATTAAGTAAATAAGTACTAATTCTAGTTTGATTATTTAATACTTGATATTGGATTTGTAAATTATATCTTTTATAGTAAGTAAAAAAAATGATGGGAATGTCCCAAACAATATTCAAAGACATCTTTTTAAAACGTTTACTAAGGAATATGTAAGATGGATACCTTATGCTTTAGCAATAGAAATTATCATACATGTTGTATTGTCTACAACATCATAATTTGATTATGTATTTGACACATAAAGCAATTATAAAATCCAAATTAGGATCACTAAATGGTAGTTTAAAGTATTCTCGAGTATTTACGAAATACTAGAGAATTATTTGCAGAAACAATGAACTCCTTATGAAAGAGTGTTCAGACTCGAACTTCATATGTGCTATCAAGTATAACATGTTAATATTAAATTCATTTTCAATCCTTAATTAAGAAGCTTTAAGTGGGAAATGTTTTGAATGAAACATTGTGGCATATTTAATAAAAAGACTAAGTACATCACCTTAAATTGTGCCATAATAAAAACAATGCACATAAATACAAACGCATAAATTTATAACAAAGCCAGGGGTGATTCTGTAACGAACCAGAATTTAACCACTTTAAAATATACTATTTAAAGTAATTTTAAATATAAAATAGGTAAGGTTATATGATTCAAACAATATTAGATAGTATTTGGAAAGAGAAGTATACACAAAAATAGTAACGTTTGTCTATATCGACAGAAGTGACAAAATGTTGATTTAAGAAAGTAAGTTTTAATGGTTAAATAAAAATATTTAATTGATTTATGAGTTTTTATATTTTTAAATAATATTGTACAAATTTATTTCTAAATTTGGTTTACATTAATAAATAGTTTTACTAAAACGTTAAAATGTGACCGTAGAATGTTTGGTCGAAATTCAATGTTTTGTTCAAAATAAGTTATCACAACGTTGTTTCTCCTTTGTTAACTTATTTTAACATATATTATACATTTTAATAACTAAACATGTTTTATTTTACTAATTATAATTAAGAGACTTCTAGAACAGCATAAGAAAAGTAAGTAAGTTTAAGAAAAGTCAAAAGTAAACATCAAATCCAAATCACATCAAAATCCAACAAAATAATTACTTTTCTTTACTTAATCTTTAAGTGGCTAAGACATAAAGTAAAAAGTGAGAGGATGATGTTAAGGGTTTAAAAATATAGCTTACTTTAGTTTGAAGTAAGGGTGTTTTGGCAATTTGGTAAGAGGTTAAATTTGTAAAATTCCATTCCTTACTTTTTTTATAAATACTCACCTTCTTCTCTCATTTCGTTGACACTTTTTCTTCTTCTTTCCTCAAGCTTCTTCACCTTCTTACTCTCCTCTTTAATGGCTTCCATGCGATATAAAAAAATTATAAAGAAATAATGTCAAAATATTTACAAAATATTCAAATAAAATCGATATCCATTCTCTTCAAAATCAAAATCTTCTTTTTTCGTATTTTACCTCTTTTTCTCATGGCTATAATTTTCTCAAAACTAATCCAAACTAGAAAATTATTTTTTTTAACTCAAGGGAATTAATTTGGCTACAATAATTATTTACATCATTTCTTCAAAATCTAAGAGTTACTATAGCAAAATTTCAATTCTTTCAAAGTCATTTTCGGCCTAGATTTTATATCCAAAAATACCTCTGTTCTTTATTATCAAAAATTATACAAAAATGATCCAAATAAAGAAATTATTTTGTGAAAATCATATAAAATTCAAGTGGTTACAACTTTTATGTTGCGCACTTCTTTCAGATTTGAACTTAGCTATGTCAAAATTTCAATTCTTTGTAGTGCATTTTTGGGCTTCATTTCTTGTCAATCTGAGAATGCCCTCTCTTCTTTTGATCATAACTTCTTCATAACTAGTCGAAATGTAGTGTTTCTTTTTTCAAATCCAAGCGAAAATAAATTTCAACAACTTTATAGTGAACCATTTTTTCAAATTTTATGAGTAAAAGGGTCAAAAAATAGAGAGAAATTGACTTTTTTTGGGTCTAATTTTGAGAATTTAAGGTCAAAGCTCCATGACTACTTCTCTATACTTTCGGCCAACCTCCATCTCAAGCCTTGGCCAAGCACTAGGAAGGAGAAAACCTGGCTTATTTTGATTTGTTTTCCATGCATGGTAGGAATTATGGGTTAGATCTTAATTTCCTTGCCTTAGAGTTTGACGGAGTGGAATCCAAAGTGAGTTATTTCTTCCTTTAAGTTTGTTAAAATCATTGCAAAGTTGAAGGAACTTTAAACGTTAAGTGTTGTTGAAAACCCTTGTTGAACGCTTGTTTACTTTATTTGCTAAAAAATGGTTTTATTTCCTTATTTGATTATTTGGATGGTTAATTAATTATTTTAAAATTTAGAAGTTAAATACTTAATGGGATATGTGGAAACGACTGGTACACGTGCTTCGTCTGTGAGATCCAAGGAGGCTTAGACGATGGACGGGACTTGTCGAAGGGAAAGCGCAGACCTCTAGAATAAATATCAAATCATTTTAACTCAAGATAAAATAAAACATGTTATAAATATTCGATAGAATGAAGTGTTGATTTATCATTTATTGTTGTGTTTATTTTGTTAATTGATTGTTTGGTTGTTTGGATTGTGCTCGACCAGTTTATGAGTACTGATTATTATTTATTGATTGTTGACTTTGCTCAACCAGTTTATAAGAAATTAATTATCCATGTGAATGGGCTGGGTAGAAAATAATTATAGGTTAAACCTTGTGATTTATTTCATGATTTGACTATAAAGGTGTTTAGCGGTATTATTTGGTTCACTTCAATTTAATGAATTGTTTTGAAAATTGGTTTTCAAATGGAAATGTTATGAAATGTTTTCCCTTTAAAAGAAATAGAAATGTTTGGTAATGAATATTTTGAAGTTATATTATATAAAAGTGATTTACATAAGAATGGTTTTATAAAACTCTTTTATGAAACCGAAAGAATTTGGAGGATTAACCCCAAGGATTTTAAGATGATTATTGAACGGATTTGGGAAATGAAATTATTATAGATTTGAAAGTACTTGTGAATATTAATGTGAAATGATTTATCACTTCAGGATATAAAATGATTTGTTATGTTACTGATGATTCGGGTAACCCGTAACTAAAAGGTGGGCACATGTTTTTGGTATAGTCCACCCTTGGAATAGAAGGATGTGCTTATTTATCGATTGTATGAAGGCCGGGACACTGTTGCCTTGTTATTGGGAGAAACCTCCCGATCTGGTTGCATATAGTTTGATATGCTTTTATTACGGTATTTGGAATTTCCAAATAAACTTTTCAAAATTTTTGAAATAAGAATTCGAGAATAAAGTCCAAAGAGATAATTTCCGTAAAGGTAATTAGATTTGAAAATCTAAAATTGAAGATTAAGCCTAAGTGGGTAGTTTTGGGAATTGCATATTGTTTGTTGCATCGTAGGCTCCATGAGTCCTATTTGCGGTAAGAGAACTACGTTGGCTTGATCCTTATCTAATTAGGTACCCAATTAGATAGGGGTACGTAGGCAGTCACAAGTAGTAGTGATGCAGCTCCTAAAATAATATAACCCTTTCATGTTTATCTGTTATTGGTTGTTTTTTATCTTGTGTTGTTGTATCTTTCCTGCTTACTATTTTATTCTGCATTTACATTGTTTATTGAGTTTGCGGATAAGGATAATGTTGTCTCTCTCATCGGAGTTGTGCAGTAGTAGATTTATAGTCATTGTATTTGGTATGTATTAAAGCACACTTTGTAGGATTAATAAATAAACTAATTACCGTGGTAAGTTATATTATTGAAATTGTATCCTATACACTTAGTAATGTTAAATATTTATCAAATATGGTGTATTAAGTTGGTAGTTTTCATTAATTGTTTTAGAACAGATGGATTTTTTTGTAATTTTAACTGGTCTGAAAATCCGGATCGTCACACGATTTAAAATATAAACGCTTATAAATTAACTAAAATAATTTATTTAACCATCGAAACTTACTTTTCTAAAATCAGCATTTTGTCATTTTTATCGGTATAAGAAAATGTTACTGTTTTTGTGTATATTTTTATTTCCAAATCCTATCTAATATCATTTAAATCATAAAACCTTTTATATTTTATATTTAAAATCACTCTAAATAGTAAATTTTAAAGCTGTCAAATTTTGGGTCATTATATTCTCCCCTACTTAAAAGAATCTCGTCCCCGAAATTAACAAAGAAGCTTGCTCGAAAAAGGAAATATATTTGATAAGATGGAATAAATAAACAAGAGTATGAATAAGTGACTACACCACAAGTGGTGAGTACACTATATCGATAGATACAGTTTATACATCAATCCTAAACTCAGGATATGCCTTTCCCATTCTGTCTTCTGTTTCGCAAGTGCAATGCTCGGCATCCCCACTCCATTGAACTTTAATCAATCTTGCAATCTTCCTTCTCAATCGCTTTTCGTTGTGATCTATGATTCGAACAGGTTGTCTGATAACTGCCAAATTAGGTTCAACTTGTAAATCTTTTTGGGCAGCTGTTTCTATGATTTTTTCTGGATCATACACATGCTTCCATAAATGAGATACATGAAAAACGTTATGCACACCTGAAAATCTTTCTAGCAGTTGTACTCGATAGTCTAGTGGGCCGATCCGCTCGAGAATGGGAAAAGGTCCAATATCGTATAGGGATCTTCATCGTCGTATGGACGTATTCTATTATCCGCTACATCTATTACATTTGTTTTGTTGTTTTCAGCATTTGCAAGGACAGAAGATTATAACTATTCAGGCTGAATCTAGGTTAGACTCTGATATTGTATTTTAAAATTTTCCGCTATGAAGACTATTATTGAAATAATATGTGTTATTCCATTTGTGTGAGATTCTGTTCCGTCTTTATTTTCTTTCTACCCTTAGTGATTCGCTTATTCGTGCAATTTGAGTTGGACATGTGTGGTTTATTGACAATATTTACAGGTTCAGATTTGGTGCTTTTGGAGCTTCAGCAGGCGAGCTAGAGATCTTCATGTCATATACATGTATCTGTTTATTATTCTTCTACATTGCTTTGCATTGTTGTTATAAATTATCAGCATTTGTGTGGGCGGGTTATTATAACTATCAAAGCTTATGATTATTTATTGTGTACTCTGATATTGACTTATGTATATTATAGTTTCTCTTTGTAAAGATTATTGATCTATAATATATGTTATTCCGCTGCGATGTGAGATTCTGTATTGCTTTGGTTTTCTTTCTCTCTCTTCTCCTTATCTTCTATTCTTCTTTCTTCTCTCTTTCTTCTCACCCTCTCTTTTCTTTATCATGATTATCTATAATCGATGCACTTTGGTTTGGACATGTGTGGTTTATTGCCTGATTCAAAGGGTGCCGATTTCAGGTCGTCATAGATTCCAAGCATTGAAAATACTATATTATTGTTATATGATAACAGGTGAGGATAAGATTTCATTAGAAGTCGAGAAATATACTCCGACTAGTTCCATTTGATAAATGTAGTTTATCAACATCAGGAAGAGTTGGTTGACAGAGTAGATAACTAAAGCAACATAGCAGATCCATTCACGAAGGGTTTAGCTTAATCGTTTCTCATCAAAGTGATCAAATGGATGGAATAGAGATTACATAATTGACCCCAAATGCAAGTGGAAAATTGGTAGAGTTCGGGTTATGCCTAGGGGAAATTATGCAATTGTTACATATATCTAACTTGATAATCAATCTTGTTCAAAATAAAAAGTGCTTTCTTTTTATTATATATACAGTATAATGTGTTATACTAATTGCTTAATTTAATTAAAATTATATTTAATAGAGAATCCATAAATGGTATGTTTTGTGATAGCAGTTGCATTACAAATTTTTTGTAATCGTGATTGATTTATCATAATTAAACAAACATACCGTTTTAAATACTCCTAGTCAAAATGTATCAAGGTTGGATATCAATACATCCGCTGAGACTAGAGTATGTAATGCTTTCTAAATGGTGGGAATGTATTACTCATTGCTGCCAGGGGCACCACAGGGTTACGTACTGATAGTTATTGGATAACCATGGAATGACTCACTCGATAGTTTTCTGTTGGTTACTATAACAAAGTTCAAACAGAAAATATCGATGTGAAAATATTACACAAATCTCTTGACTTGAGAATGTCATCGAGCTTCAATATGGAAACTTCACTTTAATTATAGTTAAATTGTGGCTCATCGTCCTTCAAATGAATATAATTGGGTCAAGTGGAAGCATTGGAAGTGAGAGGCTATTAAGAATTCATCTCCTCGGTTATATGAGGTTAGTGTCACGGTCAACTGAAGTCAACTCAAAGTTAAATTCTTTGGCCAGAGCAGTTTGGTTAATAATAAACTATAAAGTTAAATATGGACGATATTAAAATTTTGGCCACTACCAAATTCTATAAATCCTAATGTAATATAACTATAACGAATGGAACGGGCATACATAATTGTCACTACTGGGTAACGGTTAAATAAGTAAAATTGGATTTTACTGAAACTATATATGCAATAAATTTGGCCATAATATCATACCACAAGCTCATGTGACATGTGAATGTTAATATTCGAATTATTTGATATTAATTACTAATCGAGTTTACACTTAAGAGTCACACAGCTGAAACATTAAATACTCCTACTGATACCTGTTTTAATTATTATAAATTAATTAATATTTATGAAATATTAATATAGAATTTTATTTAATTTGTGTTGATCAATATTAAATATTGTGTATATAATAGTCTTAAATACATGTATTGATATACGATATCAATGTGCATTTGAATTTGGTTTAATTGCATATTTATTTGATCGGGCTTGAAGTAATTAGAAGGCCCAAATACGGACATGTCCTGGGCCTTATGGCCAGCTATATGGGGTTACAGAAAGGTTGAAGTTTGAACATTAATTAAAAAATGAGGTAAAAAGTAAGTGAAAAAGGAGGATTCAGATCCCGCTTTTATTCCTTAGTATCTATGCCATATATTCATCTCAAAACCCACTTTAGGTCACTATTTTCTTTTCTTCTAGACCCAATCTTGGTTGACCTTCCCTTTCTCTCCTCCCATATTTTTTAAGCATTTAAAACATAATTTAAATATAAATAGAAGATCTGTGGTTGCTGCTTTTAAATTGGTAGCTCTTTCTTGATTCTGGATACTGATTCAAGGAGTTCTTCGATTCGCCATTTAAAGGTGTTTCATCTAGGCTTTAAACAAGGTATATCCTTTATATACATATATATACATACATAATTGTTCATATGTCACTATATAAATAAATAGTATATGAATTGCCAAAGAATCATGTTTATGTTGTCTACATTGGATCATAATATATGTGTGCATGTTTAAAAAATAAATTAATATATATAATAATATAAGTCATGGTTCAAGTTAAAAAGATAGATTTTAAGTAATATTAAAAATTATTTTTAAGCAAAAATTGATTTTAAAATATATACATAAGTTTATAATTATATATATATATATATATATATATATATATGTGTTATATTAATTTAAGCATGTTATAGTTTTCAAAAACAAAAATAAAATTTTGTACATATATATGTGTGTGTGTGTGTATGGATGTATTAAAACCAAATATATTATATATTTAATTTATTTTAGATATTATACTCATACTTAATCTGTATAATGTAAATATATATATGTTATAAAATATACATAAAAATATTTAATAAAATTATGTATATATGTATTAAAATAGTTTTTTGAATTTTTTTTGTAAAGATTATTAAAAAATTATTTTAAAACCGAAAGCTATTTGTAACTAAAAAATCATTTTTCAATATTATTAAGGTTGTGTATTTATGTTAATATATATAATTATTTAATCATCTATTCATATTAAAACTTATTTATCTATATAATTATGAAATACTAATTTAATATATATATATAATATATGTATATGAACATAAAAAGATTATTTCGAAATATACCCATCATATATATATATAATTAATATATTAATTTGAGTTTGAAATATCTAGGTATTTTATTATATAGCTCTATTTCTAAAATTTGAAATTTGAATATTAAAATTGATTTTATATTCAAATTATTTGTAACAATTATATTATAATTTCAATTATTCATATAGATATATAAAATTTATATATATAACATTTATATATATAGCATTTATTTTTGCATGCATTATTTTATATTATATTAAACTATTTTTATATATATGTACATATATATTAGACATCGCATATGTATATGGAAGGACTAATATGTCTGTTGCGGTATAAATCACAGCATTTATACATAAGCATGTTAAAACTTGTATACTATTTACGTTGCACGTGCACGTGCAGACATATGTATATGACACATATGTTATATTATATAATTGAAATATAACAATAAATAAAACTTTATTAATAAATAAAATAAAATATTGATTTTATTTAAAATAAATTTAGATCGGATCTAAATAAATTTAGACTTCATAGGCCCAATAAGATCCGAAATGGAATGAACCTGTAGGAATTACCCATTTACCCCGCTGCATTGACGGTCCATATCCAACAATTCAAAGTTGCGCAGCGAACACATGACCGAATGAATAATGAAATAATTTTAAAGGCTCTCATTAATTCTATTATTTTTCTCCACACTCTTTAATCCTCTTATGAAATTAGAAAAGGTAAGCATTTGAATGTAAAATGGTTCGCAAAAATTAATAAAAACATGTGATTTTAAAGTTAGTCATCTTGTCCTATTAATTCTTGCCAACCATTTTGCATACAAATACCTAACTTTTCTAATTTTAAAACTAGTAAATTTTATTTGGCTGTTTCGAATTATTTTACATAGGGGACATTAGGGAGAATGACAAACTTTGAAAAAAAATTAGGCTTACGGACATCAAATTTTATTTTTGGACTGAAGAATGAATGCTACTTAAAACTAGCAATATATTTAATTTTTACACTATATAAAATGCTAGTGATAACCAGTATTATATTTAATTTTACACTATATACAATGTTGGTTATAATTACATTGTCCTTCAGTCCAATGATAAAACTCTTATCCATCGACCTATTTTTTTCAAAGATCGTCTTTATGCATATTTTTATCATTTTATGTTATATCCATATATTTTAATCAATTAAATATCTTAAATTTTGTGTAACACCAAGAGGGGATAGAAGAAAAAAAGAAAGGTATGTGTAGTTAGTTACTGTTCTTTTAGAAATAAATAAAAGGATCCATGGAGGATTAAGAGGTTATGAAATGAGAAAGAAGTCGAAAATGAAAAGATTAACTTTGGTTTTCATAATAACATAATACATAATAGTTTGAATCTACTGGACACATGGTAGGCTGCAAATTTTTCATAAAAGTGAAAACATGAAGGCAGATAGATTTGAACTCAGCTTTCATATATATATATATATATATATATATATATATATATATATATATAAAATAGAAATTACAAAGGGAGATATATATTTTTACTAAGTATTTATGTATATCTCCTAAATGTTTGTCACTTATTATTAATGAAAAAAGGGGAGGGAATGTGGAAAACTTAAGCACATCGATAGAGGGAGTGCATAGCTACATCAAGAGTAATAATTCAAAGGAAGTTTTTATTATATAAGTCATATGGTTGTCCTCATAAAAATGGATGAGAATGTTAGGAATATGATTCTAATATTTTGATGATAATAACCATATGACAATGATACTAATGATTTTACCGAGTTATTTCAAGTATAATAGCAGTGATATAGCAATTGGGTTATAATGATGATCGATATGAGTTCAATAAAGGTGAATATAACAAAAGTATCAAACTAAATCAAATGGAGGCATTTACAATGGAGGAAAATCATTCAAACATAACTAATAGAGTGAATAAATCTTATAGAATACAACAACGTTAAAGAAATACTCGAAGATGGAAAAAAGGGTACAAAAGTCTAATATTTAATTTACCAACTCCTATTAATGTAGATTTGTTAAAACCCCACAAACATTTTCCAATCTCTTTGAGTTTTGACACAACATTCCAAACTTCATAATATTTTTTTAGAAATTTCAAGGATTTTTCTAAGTGTCAAAAATAGTCCAACGGAAATCAAATGGAAAATATAATTAAAATATAGTAAAGCAAGGGGATCAAATGAACATGTCGACCTGCCTTATATACATAGGTCGGACTGTACACACATATCGACCTATGTATATAGATATGTCAACATGTATAAAGCATTTTTATATGTCCTTTTAAAACTCTGGCGAAACTTTATAAATTTATTTCATCTACTCAAATTCGCCTCACGGTCTGACCTGTAGCCACCTTATTCCCATCTAAAATCCTAACATTTCGCCTATGCACCCATTTCTGGTTCAACTCCTATGTGCAACCCGAAGTGGCTGCTGAGATGACCTAAAGAATCATGAAATTTTTCCTAAACTAATTTTTTTCAAAGCCTTATTGTTCTTGATCGCGTCTCTTCACTTCATATGTTCGACCAGAAATCACTTCTCTTCATCTTAATGGAAAAAACTCCTTAGATGCATCCGTAGATCATCTATAAACACACTCAACCATTCCAAGACAAGAAAAACAATTCATTCTTTACTTTTATCTCCGTCTTTGATAATTTGCTCTATACATTCACTACTTACAAAATTTCTAAAGCATTCATTCTCTGATCACTTATTTCTATATATTTAACATTCAACTCAATTTTATAACTCTTGTTCATACCAATTCAGAGATATAATGTGTGGGTTAGATATGCTAATTTATTTAGTAAGTTAATTTATTCACTTAGATAATTTTTTATAACTAAAGCAGTTAAATTTTTTGTCCATATATAATGATATGATCTCTTAGAACTTCTAAGTAGTACATCAACAAATAACGTTAAATATGATTACCAAAATTTGTATGATAAACACAAAAAATAAAAAGTATGAACAAAAAAAATAACACACGACTAATAAGCAATTATGATTTATAAACATCTATAATAACCAAGATATATCTTCACTTATAACTAAATAATACAAATATGAATGCTTAATGTTTAAAAGTTTTAACATGAAATAAATAACAAAGTCAATGACACATTTGAGTATATGATTGAAAAAGAAATACAATCGTGAATAAACCAAATAATGAGTTTCAATACAAAATTATCATAGTATAAAAATCATGCCATAATCCAATAAAAAAACGGTTGGGCTTACCAAATACATTTGAATTTTTATGGAAATTATTCACCCGATTTCACAAAATTTTAAAAGTGATCATAACTAAATCTGCAAATTTGAAGAAACAACATTGGATCTATGAACTTAATTTTCATAATTTAATAAAATAAAATTTAATTCCAAAAATAGATGAACTTTTCTAAACATTTATTATGACTATTTGAGATCAACATAAATGGATCATAGTTAAAAGTAGTTATAATGAAATAAATAAAAAAATTCAATAATCTTATCAAGTGTATGATAAAATGCCATAAACCTAGAATAAATGCTTGAATTTATAATATTATCATGTAACTTATTTGTTTATATGAAGATATTCACCTAGTTATACATAAAGAGAATGTGAACATAACCAACTGCACAATGTTGAGAAAACACAAGGACTTGGATTCATAAATGTACATTTATCATTAATTTTTTTCATGACCAGCAGATTTAAATGGTACCCTACCGTATATTGAAAGAAAAAAGAGGAAGTTAATACAGGAGTAGAGCATGACACACTATTCCCCCTTCTTAGGAGGGCACACTCTCATCCTCAAACTAATTAGATCTAATAACATTGACATACTCACTAAACAAATTTATAATGTTAAGGTAAAAAACAACAGACTCCTTATAGAAAATAGGACTCCTACCCTAGGTCTCATCTTTTAGAATCACATAATTGTTCTCTCCATATTTTCCTTCAATGGTAAGAGATAGCGTATCGCCTAAGATGAGATAAACAAAGATATGTGCCCGCCTTCCTCTTCAGTTACATATTAAAGTTAGGTGCCATTCGTAGAAAAGTAATGAAATCCATAGAAGAGTAATGAAACCGATAAGGTTAGGGGCATTCCCTAAGGACAACTATGTAATTTATTACAAATATCTAACTCGATAATTGATCTTGTTCATGATAAATGTGTTTGATTTCTATAATATTTTTTTTTATTGTGATATAATTAATAAAGTAATAAGCTTAAAGTATATTAAACAGAAAATCCTTAAGTGATATGATGCGATAGTAATTACAGTGTGTTGTAATCATGAAAAATTTATCAAATTAGATAACATATTATTTTAAATATTCCTAGCCAAGATGTTTTAAAAAAGGATATCGATTCATTCATTGAGACTCAATCAGTATGTAACGCTCTCCAATTGTTGGGAAGTGTATTACTTATGGTTTTTGGGGTACCAAGAGGTTACGTACTGATAGTTATTGAATAACTATGGAATGACTCACTCGAGAGTTTCCTATTGGTTAATCGCAACTAAGTTCAAATAGGAGATCTTAAATTGATGATGTTACACAATTCCTTCGACTTAAGAATACTATGAAAGTTCAATGTAGATAATCTACTTTGATTATAGTTAAATCATGGCATGACATATGATTAAGCGACTATGGTTGGATTTGAGTTGAAGCATTGGTAGTGAACACTATTCAATTGAGAATTCATCTTCTCAATTATAAGAGATTAGACGTTGAAATTACAACACTAATCTGACATATATGGTTAGAATGCAACAGTAGAATTTTTCAAACTGTTGAAACTCCATATTTATATTAGAGTGGAACAGAAAATGGCAGATTGTAGACATCCTCTTAAGACAGCAAACATTAAAGTAGAGGAGACAATAGGTCTGGAATCTACCTTTGTGGAGTTTGGGTATGAATTTCCTACATCAGATAGATCTGATAGGTGAAACAATGTACTGATTGAACCCAGATCTATGTTTAGGCAGCAACCTTTGACAGTCCATAGGAGAAGACGATTTGAAAACTGAAAGCTTGTCAGCTCATCTCCTTGTTCCCAATGGCAATACCCTTCATCATTAGATCTGGTGGATGTGAATGGTTTCTTCTTTGAATTTCTTATTTATTTAGAGGTTAATCGAATCCACGGAAAGTCATTTTGTTTCACTGTGTACATATGCATGACGTGTTGTGATGTGTTATTTTTCTACTTTATGGATCTGGTTTTATTTTTTGCATGAGAAACCAATTTGTTTTTATTATTTTCTATGGTTATTTGTTTCTTGGATCGTACAGTGGCTTTTGAGTGCTAATTTTCTACTGTACTCCTGCTAAAGTTTGTTCCCTAGATGACCTTTTTGTAACATTTATTTCCTTAGTAAATAAAGTACCTTCTTTTAAAAAAAACTCAAAGTCAAAGTCTCTAGGCGGAGCAGTACAATTGATAATAAATGTCATTATTGGACCGATATTGTGTTTGGACTAACCGAGTTGAATGTGGATGATATTGGAGTTTTGACCAAAATCAAATTTCATGAGTCCTAAAGTGACAGTTTTGATGAAGAAATTGGTGTAAATAATCGTTACTATTAGGTATCACTTAAAATAATAAAATTGGATTTTACCGAAAAGATGCATAAGCAATAAATTTGATCAAACAATCACACCACTAGCTAAGGTGACATATAAACATTAATATTTGAATTATTTGATATTAATCACTGATTGAGTTTACATCTTTGAGTCACGCAACCGTAATGATGAATTCTCCAGAAGCCACATGATTTAACTAATTTATATAATAACGTAAAATTAATTAGTTTTTGATAAAAATCAATTATAATTTAATTTATTTGATGTTTTGGAGTTGTCTGCAATTATTTAAATGCAATTATAAAAAATTTATTTGTGTGCATCAATATATGATATTGGCGTAACTTTAAACGAGTTTAAATGAAAGATAATTACATAAAGGGATTTATGAAAATTTTGTGTCATTTGATGGTAAGTATTTTTAGCCAAACATGTGAAAAGAGAGGAGTGGAGAGCGAGAAAATAAGGGAATTAATCAGTGAAGTTTTAATTAAAAGGATGAGAAAAGTTTCATTCTTTCAATAAAAACAATTCCAATAATTCATTTACAATGGACACTCATTTTTATTGATTTTTCTCTTTTCCCCTCCTAACCTTCCAAGATAGAAAATCAATTGAATATTTCCACAATTTAATCAACTCCAAATCAAATGCAAACATCAAATACAACAAAATAAGTGGTTCATCTTTCTCTTACAAAGTTGGGCATGGATCATGGAGATCCGAGGAGAAATCTTCATTCAACGTGCAAATCATAGACTACCTCTTAGGTAACCTTTTAGTTTTATTATTATTTATATATACAACATGTGATTGTGTAAATTAAATTTATATATGCTATAATGAATTTATATATACATGTATTGTCTGATTCAATTTGTACATTCAAAATGTTTAAATTTTAAAAAATTATGGGAACATGAAAATGATTTTTGTAAATATCAACTGAATTTTTTTAAAGGTTTGAAATATAACTTTTAATATCATTTGATTTGTTTTGTTTTAAAGGTATTTATTTAAAAGAATGGTTATAAACGTTGAAATTTTTAAGGTTTAATTTGTTAACAAGTTACACAATTTTTAAACAATTTTCTTAAATAAGCGTTCTGATTCAAATTGTAAAACAGATATATGAAAACATCTGTATAATAAAAATTTAATTCGTTTTAAAGTGTTCCTTTAAAACAACGATTACAAAGGCTAGACGTTAAAGGTTAAATTTAATAATTTATATAAAGTTTAAACAATATCTTTGTTTGTGTTTTAATTCGGATTTTAAAATATATTTTGTTTGAAAACGTATATCTAATTTTTAATTCTTTTAGATTTCAAAATGTTTGTCTTAAATTTCAAAATACATTATAATAATCATAATTAATTTTAATATGTATAAGGATTTAAGTGTTCAAATATTGATTTGAAATGACATTGAATGAATGACTAAAGGAAGGAGAAAAGTCCTCCACCTTTTCTGCTTCTTAGATGCCTATTTAAACTCATTAATTTTCATATTATAAATATAAGTGAACTATTGTCAATTAGTCAAAATTATTTTATAACATATTATATATAAGTATAACTAAACTATGTTTATATATTATTATTTTATATGTTTTCAAAATAAAACTATATGCAACAATGGCATATATAAAGGGTGAATGTGTCTGTTGTAGTGTAAATCTTAGCACCTATAAACATATTTGACCATGTACACTATTTATACATTGCAATTGCACTGTACACATATGAGGGTATTTGATACGCTCGTTATAATATTAGTTTAAATTAAATCAAAACTCATTTTTAAACAAATTAAATAAAATAATATTTTGTTTAAAATAATATTATGTTGGATATAATAAACCTTTTAGACTTTGTAGGTACAATAGATTCATAAATAGGAATTTCTTTTTAAATCTACCTATTTCACCCATTTTTGACTAGCCCGGTTTCTTAAGAAACTATG
This sequence comes from Allium cepa, assembly GCA_030765085.1. NCBI lineage: Eukaryota > Viridiplantae > Streptophyta > Magnoliopsida > Asparagales > Amaryllidaceae > Allium > Allium cepa. The sequence goes on from CM060932.1 coordinate 383,406,440, forward strand.
TCACATCATGGACCCAACTCTTCTCGTCAAAATTTCATGCAATAACATTAGAAATAGAGCTAGTACAAGAGCTATAGACAATAGGTACACATAAACTTGGGTCATCTCCCACATGGGAAGGAGTGGACATGACAGGTAATGACATGTGTTTGGGTACCCAAACACGCTTCACAAATTTAGGTAGTAGAATCTTCTAGCATAAAGAGAGCTTTAAGTTTACTCCACATCCATTGATGCTGGTGTGATAGGGAAGATCTGCATGAGATAGACAAATGACCAAAGGAGAGATAATTTGTGCATATCGGAGTTTTCCATTTATAATTAACGTCTATTATGACAACTAGACCAATAGCTGGTTCAATAGGTATAATAGATGGTAACGACTTATCAGGCTTGATTTCAATCAAATCCCTAACATATCCAAATCTATCCCTCCTTATAGTTGCAACGTCAAAGCATACGAAATCGCCAATCAAGTTCACTAACCAGTCAATACCAACCATGGTCTGTAGAACAGACGGAATATTCATGAATTGAACTCAAACATGAACAGAGAGTACCTGAGCATGAGCAATATCAATATATGGGCTCCATTTGCTTATTATAAAAGGCTTTCCTAAAATAATGATAGGTTCTACTTCAAGAATTCAAAGCCTATCCTTCAAATAAGAGAATTCAACGTAGAACACAAATTATCATATCTCATAGTAATTCTTCCTTTTAGCTTCCAATCCTCATTAAGTGGTACTTGACAACTGAGAATGGTAGGTTGTCTTCAAGGAAAAAAAACCCACTAAATGGTCTTGCCAGAAAGCAATGTTAATTACAACTACTTCAGAAAAAGGAATATTGATACCATTGACAGTCTTAAGAATAAAATGTCTAGGAGTGTATGCTCCCGCATTATGCAGTTTAGAAGCAGATAATAAAGATAACGGTTTGGGATTATTGTCATTGAATTCCACTGGATTAGGAGTTTTCAAAATTTGCTGGGATTGAAATTCTATGATTGACATTAATTTTGGTCTTAGAAAAACAAGGGGTACATCAGCTGCAACAAAACTAAAGGCATATCCCTGACAGAAATGGACACACAACAAGTAGTGTGGCCCTGCCTAAAACATATTTATCAGTAGCAAACACATTTAGAGATACCTCAATAGTAGTTGAAGATTTCAAAGAATAAGGCAGCGCTACATCAAACTTTGTCTTTAGCTAATACTGGATTGAAATATTTGACTTTTGAAACAAACGATCAAAACATTGAAGATTATCTTGAGATGTTCTCAACATATCCACTTCATTACTCGATGTTGAAACATCGAAGGTTAAAAAAATTTAGTTTTTAAATGACTTCGATTTGATGAGAGGTGTGAAATAAATTATTACTTGAAGGTAAAAAGGTAAAATAATAGCCAACAGGGTTGGCGCAGTTGGTTGATGGCCCGGACTGCGTGATCGAAGGTCACGAGTTCGAGCCTCGAAACTGACAACCCTGTAACAAGTACCCGAAGTATGTGTTTGGCAGGCACATACTTCCCTAGAGTTTACAAGCGAAGCTTGGTTCTCTAGGTAATTCAAAAAAAAAGGTAAAATAATTACTTGAATTAAGGGGGAAAATATGGAAATGAACTGAGAATGAATATGGAAGAAGAATACAAACAGTTATCAAATAAAATGGTTATAATAATGAAATAGAGATGGATATTTAATTTCATAATTCTTGGAATTAATTTGGATTTGATATGGAATTTTGTACTGAAATTTTGGTAAAAGGAAAGATAAGATAAAATTGATTTTTGGCAATTTTTAGGATTTTCCCATTAATTTCGATATTCTATGAATTAATTAGCTAAGAAAAAAGTAATTAAATAATGACGATTAATTAGCTAATAGAAGATGAAGTTAACTCATTTTTGAAAAGTAAACTACCAAGAAGAATATTAGCCAATGAGAATTAACACCAAATGGGATTTGCTGAAAAATTAACACTTAATAAAGCAATGAATTAATTCTCAATGTAGTTACACAAGTGACATTGAACTAAAGTAAGCCCTTATAAAATACTCACGAAGGCCTATGATAACCCATGATGACCCTAAATGGGTTCATACGTGATGGCAGTTGAAGCCATCTACCCATAAAGGCTAAGCATAAGACTTAGTACGTGATAGCTCGCATAGTGCTGGCATGTGATGGTTATGAGTAAGCTAGCTCACAACAGCTATTGAAGATAGCATGCGATGACCGCTGTGAAGATATGGCGTGATGATCATGTATGGATAAGGCATGATGGCCTTAAGGGAGATGTTACACGATGGCTATGGATGGAACAAGGCACGATGATTATAGGAGAAAACAAGGCGCGATGGCTATGATGGGATAGTGTACGACGGCTTTGGAGGGATCACTCATGATGAATCGATAGGAACGACATGCAATGGCCATGTAGAGATTCTTTATGACCACACTTTGGAGTATAATAGGATATAACTTAGGAGGCTATTAACCCACGGTAACTATATAGTTATACTATAAGATGACCTAGGTTAAATAAATCACGATGATTATTAAATAGTCATTCCATGATATCTAAGCTAAAATATTCAATGGCTGTGGGATAACCAATATGCGATGACTAAGAATAACTTAGGATATTTTTCTAAGTAAAGTGAAGAATACTTAGAGCACTTCAGAAAATAGTTTCAAAGTTTATTGAACTATTTCGTAGGGATGAAATAAAGAAGGATAAAATAAGTTAAAATTGTTTTAACTTACTTTTGAAACGAAAAAAACTTAGAGAAGCTAATAAATGATAAGGTATCATTTAAATAAAAAATAAAAATACTTTTTCTAAAGAAAGTGTAGTGTACACAATTAGTAAATGAAAAAAGGGTTGAATCATTGTCGTAAAAGTATACCAACTAATAGAGTTATTGGATGGTAGAATGCCTTGACTGGTGGTCTAAAGTCCAACAGAATATGGCAGCAAGCCACAATAGGGTTCAACATAAGAATGTTATAAAACTCTATAGAGGTGTTAAGGCAGGGTGCCATGACAAGAGTGCCAAAACATCAAGATAGTGTATAAATAAATCGGCAACGTGAAAGATAGCGGCTCAGAGACTAAGAAGGGATATTGATGCCTAATAGGACGCTTACTAGAACGTATTCATTATACTTACATTCAACCTCTTAGGAGAGTCCAAGGGGACTCTAGACAGGCTCCTATGGGGAGAATGAGTCGACATTTTCACCAGGCGACGTTGTTCGAGCAAAAGACAAATTAGTGATAGACAGGCCTAGGGTGGTAATTAATAGACAAGTTAATGATAACTTCAAGGGGAAAGCCTAAAACAAAAGATTAGGTAAATGGATGAACAAATGACTTGGGTCGATGACAAGCGTATGGCACACTCCTTGGCTTAATACATGCACATGGTTGCTTTCTGTGACACACACACACACACATATAGTTTATTGTTATATATATTGATGCATATTGATGATGATAGAGTGAGGGGAAAATTCATTCCGCGTCAGCGACGTGGTCTCATTATAGATGCTTAAGGTAATGGTTTTACTCACACCAGACTTTATATCTGATCCATGTTTTTATTATCTTCCATAAACTCATGGGTACTCATTCAAGTAGGTTGAGTTTGTGGTTTAAACGGATTTCTCTTTTGGAAGAACGAATAAAAATTTCGAAGACAAAGCGAAGGCTTGCTATGTAAATAAAGATATTTTGGATTTCCGCTGTATAAAACTAGGATTTATAACTAGTTATGTGTGGTGCTGGCATCATCATATATCAAACACAGACTACTCTATTTTCTATTATATTTACTCTTACGTGGGAATGATTTGGGTTTAACGATGTAATGGATTATGTAAATAATTTGATGTAATGGAAAAGATATTTAGTTGCTCTTTTGATGTTGTGGAAAAAATACTTAACTCGCTTTGTCATTGGAAAATGATTCTGGTGATGACTGCAACATTATCGACATCTACTTTTGGGTCTCTAAGTGGGGAATGTTACAATATTTGTCTTTCATATTTTCACTATCAAACACTTTTTCCTTCGTAATAACCAGTGCTTTCTCAACTTTATTGTGATTGGTATCCTTCATCTAACAACAATAAAAAACAAAAAAATATAAGTGAAAAAATGACATAAACTTTGTATAGTAAAAAACTATAATTCAATAACTTACATGGAGGTCTTCAATTACAAGGTCATCAAACTTTATATCCTCCAAACCTGTATTAGCCACGGAATCATTAAACTCATCGCAAAATAGCAATAAAAAAACCTTAAACAACACATCTAGGATTGGTATGCAGAAGAAAATAGACTTTGAAAAATAAAAAGTAAACTAATCTCTTTGTGTTCATCAAAATTAAGACCATTTAGCAAAACTTCAATTGGCTTCTTCTATTAGACAATAAGAGAGATCTTTTGGCTTTAAGGTTTGAATAGTTTGTTTTCTAATGATGGTTTGAGATAGCATACGTGAGTTTTTTTGAGAGAGATGAAAAAGCTACAATTGTTTAGGATTGAATGAGAAAATAATTTCGATGGCAATAAGCATATGGGAAAAAAGATAGGTAATAAAAAAAACTAATGGTAGCCAAGAGCATTTTTCTAGATACCAATAGTAGCGCACTAGAATTTATATACTTCTACTACACCAATATATGCTTCACCTATAACTAAAAATTAATACAAATATAAATGCATGATAGTTAAAAGTGTTTAACATGAAACAAATAACAAATAACAAAAACAAACCAACTATTTGAGTAGATGATAGAAAAAAGAAATATGATAATGAACAAATATAATAATAAATTTCAATACAAAATTGCCAAATAAAAATAAATCATGCCATAACCCAATAAACGACAGTTGGACTTACCAAATAACATTTGAATTTTTATGATAATTATTCACTTGATTTCACAAAATCAGAAAGTGGTCATAACTGAATCTGCAAATTTGAAAAATCAACATTGGATTTATAAATTTACTTTTCATAGTTTAATATAAGATAATTCTAAACCAGATGAACTTTTCAGATATATATTGCTGCTAATTATGATAAACATAAAGGGATCATAGCTAAAAGTAGTTATAATGAAACAAATAGCAAAGTCAATAATCCAATTGAGCATATGATAGAAAATGACATCCAATTGCTAACCATAATATATTTCGATATAAAATTATCGACTTATAAAATTCATGTCATAAATCTTGAATAAATGGTTGAATTTACAAAGTTATCGTCTAAACTATTTATTTTTACAAATTCACCGAATCATACAAAAAGAGAAGTGAGCAAAACTAACCATACAATTTAAAAAAAAACAAAGCTTTTTACAAAAACACACAAAGCCTTGGATTCAAAAATCTACATTTATCATTCTTAAATATAAAATTAAGAAAGATAATTACAGAGTTAAACAAATGATCGAAACATTGAAACACTGAAGATTACATTGAGATGTTCTCAACGTATCCACTTTATCACTCAGCGTTGGAACATTGGAGATTGAAACGACTTTGATTGAGAGGTATGAATTGCGTGAGATAAAATAACTGCTTGAACTAAGGAGAAGAATATGGATATGAGTTGAGCATAAATATGGAAGAAGAATACAAACAGTCATCGAATAAAATGGTTAGCTGTATCGCGAAGAATGAAGGAGATAATTGTAAATTGTTTACTCAAACAAAAAAGAGACGAGTACATTACTTCAGATTGAATGAGAAGTAAACATACAAACAGTCACATATTCTCGTTTATATAGATAATATATATAATAGAGTAGATATAGTAGACATTATGGTAAAGTGATCGGTAAACGGAGAAATTATATAATGAGTAAGATTTGCTAAGGAATTTTTTTTGAAGATAGGATTTTTTGATAAACGAAAAATGTTATAATGGTTTTCTTTTTTTTACAACAATTGTTGATCAAAGCAACGTTGTAATATTTTTCCATTAATAATTTGATAGAAAATGAAAATAAATTTTTGGTAAAAAAAAATCAAAAACTAGAGTTCTTTAAAAAATTATAGATTTTAGGTTTAGAAACTTAAATTTATAAAATCAAAATTTTGTTTCTTTTCCACAAATTTTAATTTTCAAAAATAGAATAGGTAAATAAATAAATAGATAAATTTTAAGTTAGTTTAGAACTTTAAAAAGTTCATCTTAAATATTCGAAGCTTTAAAAAATGAAATGCATGTTATTATTTTTCAAATGTCTAATTTTTGATGTATTTGCCAAAGAAAGAATTATGAAAAATGACAAACTTTGAAAAATTTAGGCTGAAGGATATGAAGTTTTATTTTTAGGCTGAACGACAAATGATAGTTATATTTAGCATTATATTCAACTTCTACATTATACAAAATGCTAGTTATAAGTAGCATTATATTTAGTTTTACACACAAAATGTTGTCCTTCAGTCAAAATATAAATAAACTTGTTCTTCTTCAGTTTAAAAAATTTCTAAGTTTGGTCTTGTGTCCATTTTCCTGTTTGGCAAAAGTGTAAAAATGTAGTGTTAATTACTTTACTTAATTAATTTATGCTATAAAAACAAAATTTCAATGGTGCATGCGTTTCTCTTTGAATTTAGAAACGATGTTTGATCCACCTTAAGTTCTTATGCTCTTTGACAATATAGATTTAACTTTTTAATAAATAAATCAGGAAATTTATCAATTACCCTCACCAGAACAATTGACTGACGTTTCCCGCCGCTCATTTTCTTTCTTCTTTTGTTCGTCTCTCACTTTCATTACTTTCCCTTTCCTTATCATTTACCCGTTCATTCTTCTTTTTTCTCCATCACGTTATTAATTCTTTTTATTTAACCCTCAGTTTTACGAAATCACAGATTACTTATACTCTATGTAGTAGGATTTGATTCTGAGATTGCGCACGGCTTTTCGCTAGTATTCTTCTCATACCCTTCTCGTTGGCTGATTCTAGTTCATGTAATAGTGTTATTTTTACCTTTACTGTTAGGCTTTTGATGGTTGATCGTGCAATTAACAAAGTTTCTTTTCTATGTTATTTTATTGATTGGTGTTCTATTCTAATTGTTTTGTATTCAATTTACTGTATATAGTTTATTTCATTGGATCTTATTTTTCTTCTTTTTTGGTGATCTGATGAATTGCTGCAGCGTGCTAATGAAGTTTTGGGTTTGTATTTTTTTAGTCATATAAAGAAATATGTGGTACTGGTATATCGAGAGAAGATGAGTTATTTCTTCCTAAAATATCTTCTCATACGGCACATATACTACATACTTCTTTGTTTATTTTCTCAATTTTGTGCTTGTTGGTACTTTGTAAACATTGGTTAGTCCGTTAAACATTTGATTCATTATGCTTAAAATGTCTATTGATGACGCAACTAATTTGATTACTTTTAAGTATTGTCAACTGTTATATTCAAGCTTACTTTTTTTTGTGTGGAGTTTACATCTTATTCCATGTAATATCTATGCAGATTAGCAAGTTTTCATCTTGATGGGGAGCGATGCTTCTGGAGTTGAACATGCATCACAAAATTCTTCATTTCTTAAGGTTTAGATATATTTTACATGCACGATTGCAATCTTAAGTTTAAACTGCTAAAGTTATTATGTTCTAAGGAAAATCTGAATATGAATTCATTCTATTTTTGACAAGCTTGTATATGTTCTCTTGGTGACCTATCTTCTTAACGAATGATTGCAGGTTCACAGTTCAATTTGTCGAGAACTAGAAAAGATTTTAAAGAAAATAGGCGGCATTCTTCCTGCAATAGAATCAGCTAGGCCAGGATGTTCTGCTGGAATACAAGAATTGTGCAATTTAAACAATACAGTAAAGAAAGCAGAACTTCTTATTCAGCACTGTACTGAATCTAGCAAGCTGTATTTGGTACATATTCCATATAATTTGCATTACTTGCTGCTAGTTGCTTGTTTTTACTAGTTAGTAATTTTTTTAACATGTCTTCCGGAATAATTAGGCTTGTACTTTGTAGTTTACTTCTTAAAATAATTATGTGTTGTACAGGCAATAACTTCAGATTCGGTTGTTTCACGATGTGAACGGATAAGAAAGTCATTGGATCAAAGCTTATTTTTTGTTCAGAATATGGTTCCACAAACGTTAGCATTTCAGGTACAATGGCATCTTCATTTTTGTACTGTGTTTTCTGCTAAGTTATACTCTTATATAGTTTGACTGTTGCAAACTATGTTATTGCCTAAGGAGTTATTGCTTCCTTTTCGGTACCGCCAATGGGGATGGGAAGTTAAAATTGCACTTCTTAATGAACAGTTATGAAATTAAGATTAAAGACTATCAAATATGAATTTATAACATTAACAGCCAACATATTATGTACATCTTAGTCACATTGTTAGTTTTAAAATGAGATTAGGATAGGATGTTACTATATTATTAACATTCTCATGAATTTGCATTCATAAGAATTAACAAGCTGTTATGAGCTTAGAAGCCTGAAGGGTGGATGTGTTTACAGAGCGCATGTCTATGTAGTTGAGTCTAAAGTTGATGCTTGTTAGGAGCATGCAGTAGTAATTTTAGGGACATAAAATCAGAAATCAAATTATGTGTAGAGTTAATTGAAGTGATATTGGTGATTTGTAGTCACAGTCACCTATATCAAATCGATTCTTGCCAAGGAAGAAGTAACTCATTGCTAAATACCAACTTAAAGAGATAATTGAACTTATAATTTGGTTTGTTATGCTTTACATAGGCTATATTTGTCAAAGTCGTTAATTGAACTTATCTACAGATATCTGGTGTTTTGGAATACCTTAGAAAAGTAAAATTCATAATTGAATCGAGTGAAGAGGAAGCTGGCAATGCTATACTAGGATTACTGAGACAAACAGATTCAAATGAAGAGCAAGAATTCATTGCATTTCAAACTGCAGTTGCAAGTTTAAAAATAAAGTCTGCGAAAGCTCTATTAATAGAAAGAAGGTCAATTAAAAAGCTATTAGATAAAATTCACGGCAGCGATCCTAAAAAAGAGAAGATCCTGAACTACTTCCTGTATCTCATCAAAAAGTACAGCAAAAAACTGGTAGCCAGTAGTACAACTGGAGAGACTAAAGAAGATCATGCTGCACAAAGTAGATATGTTAACTTCTCAAATCAAATATCGTCTTCAAGTTCTGATATCATTGAACATATTAGCGAGTATAATAATGTTTGCGAGGCACAAACCGATACAACTGCTGTAGATGCACCTCCTGATGAATACTGTTGCCCAATCTCTTCAAAATTAATGTACGATCCTGTGGTCATTGATTCAGGGCAAACTTATGAAAGAGTATTCATCGTAAAATGGTTTAATGAAGGAAATGTTACATGCCCAAAAACCAAAAAGAAGCTGAAAAACTTTAATATGGTTCAAAATTCTTGCTTGAAAGATCTTATTACAAGCTGGTGCAGAAAGCACAAAATCGACTTGGTGGACCCATCGTTGCAGATTATGCAAGCATGGGACCCACCATCTTGCACTTCTGTGTCCAGCTTAAGGAATGTGTCAGCTACTCTATTAGATGGGAGAAGCGGAGATTATGCAATTCAGAGCGACATTAGCAATGTGTCTTTTATTTCTTCTGAAGCCAGCTACTGTTCTGAATCATCTAATCTCAAAGGCTTCGAACTGTTCTCTTTTAGTGATGATTTTTCAAGATGCCAGACTTTTTACGATTTCAGCTATGATATGTATCTGAGATTCTTCTATGGTTTAAGTGAGCTTCAAACTGACCATCGGGACAAGGCAGTGGATGATATGAAGCTACTATTTGCAGGTGACGAAGAATTGTGTTATGCTATGATATCGAATGGTTTTGTGGATGCATTGATCAATTTTCTTGAAAAATCACATGACTTGTCTGAAGTGCATATGCTAAAAACAGGAGCTATGGTTTTTCTTGCATTTCTAAGCAACAACAGGTAATATTACTACCTTTACTATCTCTTGATATCTATATTAAGAGCTACATCGTTGTATATTGAAGTTATTTCTTCATGCAAGCAGGGTCGAAATTCCATATCTAAATGAAGGCACGATTCAGTTACTGTCTACTTTACTTGAATCTGAGATAACCTTGGAAGCCTTGATGATACTTCAAAAGCTCGCTCGTCATCTAAATTCAAAATCCATCATTGCAATGTCTGGTTTATCTAATGCCATTTCAAATTTTCTTGACAGTGGTAACCATGATATTCTACAATTTGCCACAGAAATCATTCTTAGTCTCTCAAAGCATAAGGAGCTAAAACCTCATGTCATATCAAGCGGTTGCATACAAAAAGTTGTTCCTCTTTTAACAAACCAAGAACTCTCAACGTTTTGTCTACAAATCTTACTCAACCTTGTTGATTCTAAAGAAGCTTGTATCTTGATTGCTGAAGCAAATGAATGCATTGCTTTAATATCTGAACTGCTTGAAATTGGAAGCCGAGAAGACAAAGAGCACAGTGTAGCAATTCTTCATAGTGTTTGTTCTCAGAGTTTGCAGTATTGTCTACTGGTGATGAAAGAAGGTGTGATTCCTTCTCTTGTGGATATTTCTGTTAATGGTACTTCCAAGTCAAAGGAGCACGCCATGAAATTGCTTCATCTTTTCAAAGATATCCGCCTTAGTGGCAGTTTTGAGAATTCAAGTTCGTCACATGTAGCTTCAGAGGAAATTAACAATCAGACTGCAAAGAAGAATGTGAGTTTTAAACAACCAAGTTCGAAGTCTTCTGGCTTCCTAGGAAGGAAACTAAAATTATTGTTGAAACCTAAGTCTACGTCTCTTTCTTGATTTATTCACAATCTTTCAAGCATTCTAGCAGTGTTTTGTAATTATTGTTAGTTATAAAACCTTGAAGTGATGCTTTTTTTGGCGAAATACTTCGGAGAGATGTTATGTTCATCCCCTTGTGTTTCGATTAACAGTTACTGTTGTGTATAGCTATTTTGATTGTTTAATTCGATGTTTGCCAAACTGTAAAGTATCGTTGTATATTATTAAGTATCCAAAATAGTCTCATGGTTCTTGTATTGTGATCAGAATTTATAGTATCAGCAAGCTGATAAAATGTTTTGCAAATGTTTCGATCACATGTCAAACTTACAGCGTATCCTAATTTGAAAACATGCATAAATTGTAATAATTATATGGTGGCCTCGATGACTTGAGAAATATGAACAATCTCACATGTATGCATTTCTAATGTTTGTATTACTGTATCCAATCTCAGTTGGTCTTATATCTCATTTCCTTTTTTTTCCATGTGCCCGTTCTATTTTGATAACAAAAATGATACTTTGTTTAAGCAGAACATTCATTATGATGATGTATTGAAGTTTGAATCCATTATTTTTAAAATATTTATGTAAAACGTCATACTACTAACAATTTGAGATAGAGATCCCCGAGGTATGGATCCTTCACTACTTGCCCATACATATTTATTCATTGTTCATTTTATCTTTGGTCGCTCTAATGGTCTCTGATTACCACCATCACTACAGCCTTTTCTTCTGTATAAAGTTTACCATTGATGGTAAGATAACTAGTTCGAGTATGGTTATTAAAGTATAATGACGTCAATTTGCTTATACATCAGTTTTGGGGCTATTTTTACTGGGTTTTTTTTTTCTTTACTAAGGGTACATCATACCTTGATCAATTTAATACAGATGCACATGCATATAGTACTCTCAGACCTATCAGTAGACCCATTAATCAACACTCTTGTCCCTCTCACGATTACTACTAATGATGATAGTCCCATACCACCAATAATAGTATCGTAGGGGACCTTTACCATTTGCATTTTTTAGGTAATTGGAAACATTTAATCATTCTTCTAATAACACTGGACCTTTGCAATAGTCACAAACATACATGATAGATCTGATATCATATCATATCTTAACAAATGCACATACGGTTCCATATCATTTTAACTGAAGTTTTTTAATCATCTGCACACTTTATGATCTTAGAACTTTTGTGAATACAAGAAATTAACGCTCTGTTGGCAACACAATTAGATACATACAATGCATCATGAAATTGGTAGTATGTCCTCTGGCCCCAATGAGATCAATCAAATCTTATCTCCATCATGTATGTTCTATTCATACCATTGAAAAGTACCCTGTTTATCCATTTATTGCTAGTATACATGTTTAAAAAAAAACCTGCTGTGCTAAATAAAGTAATTTCCTTTAGTTACATTTTGGCAGCAATTGATCTAAAACCCGTATGCTTGAAAACAAACAAATGCAAATGCAAGGACACTGATATACATACTCCACACAAATATACTGCACACGCAAAATGGTTTTAAAAATATAGCGATATACTGAATAGATACTATGTATCATATATTATATATTTTTATCAGTATAGAATATTTTTGTGCAGTAATGTTTCAAATTTATGTCTGGCACAGCAGTCGGATAACTCTGCAGGTATGCGCCCAAATAATTGGATTTTTTTTTTTGAAAAAAAAAAGCAGGGAACCCAGAATATCAGCTGTCATCCTCTATCTCTTCTCCTTCACTCTTCTATATAACTCCCACTCACAAAGAGGTAGAAAACGCATAAAATAATACAGCATAAATAAACTATAAAAAAGGAAGGGGAAAAAAAAAAAAACCAACTTTAAACAAACAAAACATAAAATGCAAGACATGATACAATGCCATAATCTTTCTGTTCTAGAAAGGCAAAGAGCTCAACTACAATGGCAGCAGCATACTCAAGATAGCAACAATTTCTTTGTCGATAACCTGTTCTCATTTCACGGTGAATGCTTAGGTGATGGTTGGCCTATTATTGCCACAAACAATAAAGCTGTTTCTGCTGCAGCTGCTACTTCTACAACAACAGCATCTAACTCAACTCCATCACTTAAATTTGCCCAAGAGAACTCAAGCTCCAAGAAGAGAAAGGCTGACATGCATCCAGTGGTAATGAAACTCAATTAACAAAACATTGAAATTAATATGAAGTTGGCTAAATGGATCTACATAAACAGGTCACAGGCAATGAAGATGAAGGAAATACAACCGAGGATTCAAGAGAGAGCAGCTCGAAGGATAAAAACAACAACAATGGCAAAAAAAAGAAGCCTGATTATGTTCATGTAAGAGCTAGACGAGGACAGGCAACAAACAGTCATAGTTTGGCTGAGAGAGTAAGTAGAGCGAATTCATTAACAATATTTATCGAACAAATATGAATATTTTAGATAACTGGGATCAATAAAGCATATGAACGATAAAAATGCATCAGGCGAGGAGGGAGAAGATAAGTGAGAGGATGAAATATTTGCAAGCTCTGGTGCCTGGTTGTGACAGGATTACTGGAAAAGCTGGCATGCTAGATGAAATCATCAACTATGTTCAATCCCTACAAAAGCAAGTTGAGGTATTTACATTGACTAGCTACTTACATCCTGATCTTTTATATTTCCCCTGTTGCTATAAGAAAGCAATGATCAAAACTTCTAAATGAATAATCATACATTCTACTTGAGGCCGAGTGATACACAACATGTTCTCTCTATATACACTACTGTCTCCACAGCATTTTTATTTGGCAATTTTTTTAAAACAGAGTAATAAAAGCATGATTTTAACACTCATTTCTTAAAACATCAACATGCAGTTTTTGTCGATGAAGCTTGCTACCGTAAAGCCAACGTTGGACCTGAACATGGATGCATTATTAAGTAAAGAGGTAAATGTGAATTAGAAGGGGTTACATACTTAAGGGATTGGCTCCTCTCAGTGTATTACACGGTATACCAATTGAATTAGAAGGGGTTACATACCAACCAACTAAAACTAATGCATGTGAGACTAATCTCAACACGTCCCTGCATGTGTGGCGTATCATCAGCCAAACATGTGGACATTCATTGAGGGTGACGTGTGACACAATTAAAATCCGCTCTGATATCATGTTAGATAACCTCATATTATCATAAAACCAATTGGTTTTGTGATAATATATGATTTCTAACACATTGCTACAATAATAATTTGTGATATAACGAATCTTTTTTTTTTGAGAAGAGATGTCTCGAAATTTTGTCATGTACATTATCTTATTGTAAATTTGTTATCACGGAGGTTCAAGTAAAGTGAGGTTTTAAGTATGGTTTTGCATCAATAAAATCAATATAAACAAACTATAATAACAACATACAAGTGAAGGTAGCAGCTGGCATAGAAATTTCAGATGCAACTTTTACACATGCAGCAGCTGCGGTAACCAATCGATATTTCTATTACTGCAGATGAAATTTTCAAGTAATCATAATATGTCAGCTAATGATCCATCTTTAATGCTTAATCACAGCCAGCTTCAACAAGCAATTGCCATGCCAGAGCAATCAGTAGGTTCCAATTTCAGTGTAGTTACTAAAATAATCAATCTACACGCGCATTGTTACGCAATGACGTACAAAATCAAAAGATTAAGCATAATTTGAATAAATGAATATTTTCAGGTTCGTAGGATATCTGCTGGCTCAGATAATAAATTAGATAGCTTCTATAGCGGTGTGGGATTATGTCAAGGGAGAGTTTTTCCTCAATATCCCGTTCTTTGCAAGGTATTGTTCAAACTTTGATTATTATTAAGCTAGTTTAATAGAAAAATTGGAGCATCTTCACCACTTTCCACGGTGGTTGTTTGTGAATCCGTGGAACCATTTGGAGCTAATGCTGTTGTTAATGTTCAATTCTTCACACTCTTGAAACTTCATATTTTGACATCTGCTAATGCGAGAAATGGAAGAGATATTACAGAATCAAAAATAAATAAGTTTTAAGTAAATAAAATGTATTAAAACATGAAATATTGGAAGGAAGGTAAAACTTGCTATACTTGCCTTTTTTATCAGATCACAACACGGCTTGAGAATAAGTTTTTACAGGTAGTGGTGAAAATTAATATTCATACACATACTGCGTAAAAACAAGAAAATCACGTTTGTAAATTTAAGACAGTATGTTTTGTAGTAATTATATTTAAACCAAGATTTTGCAATACCACAGCTTGATAGTACGTAGATGCAAAGCTTACTTTCATTTCCATATCATTCGTGTATTTCATAGATTGACATGCATATTCATTATAATATACTAGTATAAATGCATGATGTTCATACATATTCACCATTTTTTATGGTTTTAAGATTACATCAACGTATATTATACGTTCAGAAAGGCTGTAATATAAACTCAATTTACACCAAGGTATAAAATATGCATGCGAAAACTGAAAAGACAGAAACAAAATACTTGCACTGGTTTATACAATTTTAAAAATTGTTTAAATTTTAAATATACATTTCTTTTTGTTCACATAAACAATTTTTAATCCATATTATGATTTTATTTTAAGAGAAAATAATAATTAATTTTTTGATTAGAAATGTTATTTACTGTAATGTACAAAAAATAAATAAATAAGATGTTATCGGTGCAAACTGTTAGTTGGAATGTAGAATTAAAAAGGGTAACTTTGTCGTTTTAAATAAAACGTCATGTGAAATTAATTTCCTTTGTTAATAGTAAATATAAGATGATAATAGCCATTATATATCTTTTTGCAGGGAACTTCTTGGAAATTATAGCCCGAAGAAGGAAATTTTGAGATCTATTCACATTATCAAACAAAAAACCAAGTATCATTGTAATTTTCAGCTATTAATCGACTGGATTAAGATAAATAAAAGGACCATCTCATATATAGATTTATTTTCAAATCATGTCAAAAACAGGCCTTCCTTATATGAAAACATGTCAAACTAAAATAAATAAATAATAGTCAAATACAGGCATTTCTCAACTAAACATGTTTGTTTTATTTTTAATTATTTGAAATTGGATCTACATGGAACTGTGCAAATTTATGTACTAATCCAATTTCAAGTTTTATTTTTAATTATTTGAAGCAGCAAAGTTCAATTTTTTTCCTTGACGACCACCAGTTGTTCTCTGACTTCATTTAAATATGAATTGTAACACAGGATTATTTTTGTATAAAAGGAACACTATACACCGAAGAAACCACTAGAGCCTAGATAACTCTGGCGAGCTTACAAGTTGTGTAAATTAGATATTAATGATAACTTGCAGTAAATAGAGGACAATTTTTCAAAAAGGACCCGCAGGAAAAACTTATTCCGCTATTAGACCTCAACAAAACTTATTGCGAAAATAGACTTCGTGTTAGATAATATATACGCAAATTTGAAGTGCGTAAGTATTAAACCTTTTTATAGCCAAAGCTTGCGCATTTCAGAAATGCACAAACTATATTTAAGATTTGTGCATTTATGAAATGCGTAAGCTCATTTTTGAGCATCAAATGACAAAAAGCACAGATCTGACCTCATTATACCCATTACCTCCCTCCGTATATGCCTCTTTCCATCGAGTTTGTCCACCCACTAGTGTAGTATGTGTCTCCACCGTAGAACGTGGTCGTTCTTCTTCAACGTGCAGCAGTTTGGCTGGCCTTCTTAGCTTGTTTCGACCCAAGATCGTGTCAAGTATACATCGTAGGTCGATGCATATGCTTTTCACCTTGTCCGGCTCTATACGACTATTTTCTATTTCGTCGACCACATCCAAAGCGATGTATATTCCGCTTACCTAAACCATAAGTCATAACAATGTATCAACAAATATGAGCTAAAAAATTGAACTACCAAAATTTAGAATTACAATATTTACCACATCACGTTCGAGAGATGCACAGAGAATATATGAAACCAATTTCCTTGCCGACATTTTTAGAAAATAACGGCGAGTAATTTACCAATACCAATACCCGTACTCGCTCAAAGATGTCGGAGGCTCACGTGCTTGTTCGGCACGATCAATTCTTAACTGCCAAATAGCGATCTTGTAGAAATGTCAACCAGCTAGTGGGTTCTGGGTCTAAGGGCACAACAGAATCGAGAATGTGCCGGTAGTCAAAGACAAACTGTCTTATAACTCGATCGGGAGCATAGAATTGATCAAAGTCTAAAAATAGAATCGGTCGGCTTAGCAATCCAACCAGTGAACATATACTCAATATCCAGATGCCCGAATTTGTTTACCAAGAATATGGTTCACATGTAACTGCATCATCCGCCGACATGTCTAACTCATTACAGTAAAACTGTATATTTTTTGGCGTCTAACGCCAACCTCTAGCACAATTCCACCTATACTCGAATGGAAGATATGGATCTAAGTCGATAGAAAATCTAATAGAGGGTCATCTAATGGCAATATACGACTATGATCATAGCTGCAACAACGTTGCAGAACCTTTTAAAACTTTTCTTCGTTGCAACGCAACGTTTGACAATTCACTGTAAAAATAGCATAGTACAACACTGACCCAAGAATGGTAACCACAGTTTGTCATGTCATCCAAAAATGGTAAAAACTTCAAATTTAATCTCCCTTTCGAATGATCGGGAAATAGTCGGCAACTCAAAAAGTACAATATCATGGCACGGCTGCGACGAAGTATATCTAAATCAGTCGTCCCTTCAGGTAGTGGTTCAGAAAATTCGCTTTTAAACCACGTAATTGATAGTTCACTTTTAGACTTAACTGCCTCTTTAAGTAGAAAAATACCAAGCAAGTCATGAGCCAATTTCAAATAATCGATATTCAAATTTTGGAAACATACCGGGCGACGGTTTGATTTAATACTGAAAGGAAAATACACATCCGCTAGAATAACTGTCATTTCCCCGACTCTCATATGAAACGTATTTGTCTCCGGCCTCCATCTATCGCATAAAACCATAATAAGGTGATGATCGAGCCAATGTAGTCGATTTGCATAGCTTTTCAAAATCCGCGATTCATAGGTTCTGCTCCAATTTTGGACCTTTAAAATCGATTTCCATAAGCTTGCTCGAATGATCGCATAGCTTAACTGTTTCCACATCCTGATAATTATAAACAAATTGAAATTAGTACTTCATACTTGCATTTTGGTTTACCATTAACGCATTATGCATAGAAAAATTACCTCCATTAACGCGTCGTTTTGGCTTCTATGGTATTCTTGAAGTTAGAAAACACTTCTATCTTCGGTTCCGGGAGCCAATTCTACATAACTAACAACAACCAATTAGCAAATATACATCTATTTCAACGTTTAGGGTTTTAGTTTTATGAATACTTTATTTTTTTTGCATTTTCAACAGAGAAACCAACCATATGAGTAAATTGACACCGACATCATCAAGACTACTACTTCCATTAACAACAACAATCACTTGTAAAGTAGTAATCAATTTACAATCAAATTATTATTACCTCTAATTGACGAAGGTGAAGAGTCTGCTTCCATTTTATGTGTATCGAGTGGTTGCCGGAAGGAATAGAGGAAGAACAATATTCTTTAGGCTTTTGATTTGAATTTGGAATGGTTTTGGATGGGGAATGAAGAGGGTTTTGAGAAGAAGGTTGAAATGTTGGATTATGAGCTCAGATCCGGCTCTCTGTCTATTTGATGCTCGAAAATGAGCTTGCGCAATCCATAAGTACGCAAGTTTTAATTATAAAACTTGCGCACTTATGAAATGCGCAAGCTTTATAGGTAGAGCTTGCGCATTTATGGATTGCGCCAGCTTTACGTATAAAAAAACAGTTATTTCTTGCGCAATTCATATTTGTGCAAGTAATAAACAAAACGAGGCCTATTTTGGCAATTAATTTTTTATGAAGTCTATTTTAATGTTTTGATTTTTTTACATGCCTTGTTTGAAAAATTGTCCGTAAATAAATATTAAGATCAATCACAAACTATGTAAAACACAACTAGAAATAATATAGATTTTTCCATAGCTGCTCAAATGTGCAGTAGCATTGGATGCTAACAACACGGTAGCTACAACATATATCTTAACAAGAAATATGTAATAAACTTGTATAAAAATAAGTAAAAGCATAGTTTTATTAATGTCTTATAGATATGAA
The DNA here is from genome assembly GCA_030765085.1 of Allium cepa. NCBI lineage: Eukaryota > Viridiplantae > Streptophyta > Magnoliopsida > Asparagales > Amaryllidaceae > Allium > Allium cepa. The sequence continues at coordinate 383,425,520 of CM060932.1, forward strand.
TAAACATACTTGTTTGATAAGCAGTTCAACCACTCCGCCAACGGTGAACCATTAAGGCCCGGAAGCTAATCAAGCCGCGATTTCCATTGAACCATGCAAACCTTATTACTCGACGGTTCAACTTAAGAAACCCAGTATATTTTTCAAACCGGGTTTATTTTTCAAACCGGAAAAGAATACTTGATTTTATGAAGATCCATATAACATGGACTCAGTAAAGCAGCTTAAGAAAGCACTCAAATGCCACTGCCCGTGCTAGCATCGAATGCTTACACTCATTTATAGTTGAAATATGGGCGATGTGGGACTTACAATAACAGGCAAATAAGCATTATTTAAGATTATGCTTTTGGCCTTCTGTTATGGTTTTGCTGTCATGCTTTTGTTAATTTTATTTTATGGTTTATTTTCATAACTCTAATTCTTCTATCAAGTGATAATTATATTAAGGATAATTTCATTTCCATCCACAACATTATTGAGTTGATCCACCCTATGATTTTGCATTCTTTGACTTTTTTTGGAAAACAAATATTAATAAGTACATCCATGATAAGAAGGTAAACAATGTATATGCTTGTCCATTTTCTTCGTATTCCTGCTACTCTCAAGTTTACTATATGCATTCAAGTTGTTGTTTCTTTTCAAATACAGTGATACAACTGTACCACCAATGTACACATAATTATGGCCATTAGAAAGAAAGTCATTGAAATATTAGCCATAATAATTCAATAAGAAGGATTAACATACCACTCAATTTATCACTGTAAGTTTGTTGAAATGGTAAACAATGTATAGAGAATATAAAGATGGATATACAAATAATATATTATTTTATGACATGTAATAGATTGCTCCACATATTATTGGAATGGAAAGAGTAGTTCGTTAAACATACTACCTATTGAAAATATGTTTTTACATTGTTTCGGTGCATGTGAATTCGAAATTTCTATGTTAGTTTATGATATTATCATCTTTTTTGTCTAACTATTATAAGTTTTACCAATTTTCTTCAATTATCTGACTATGTTTAACATGTCTTTTCAGTAAACAATCGCTTTGATTTGAAGGTACTGGTTGATGCATGTTAAATGGCATTGAAATATTAGTATGTACATCGTGCATTTGTTGTATTTTGGCTTACTCTTTTTGCATGGATAAAAAACTGAAAGCTTAGTACGATGTTTACATATGACACTTCTATAATGTGTTTAATATTTGCCTACTTATAGAAGGAAAGAAAAGAATGAAAGTTATGTGTGATTGCTTTTGAAGAAAATAAACTAATTAATTAGCTAATCAATTAATTAGTCAAAAGATTTGTTATATGGAGATAGAAAAGTTTATATATGGTGATTCAATCGGCTAAATTATGGAAATCAAGATCGTCATTATCCATTTGCGTTGGACATGCATATTTAGAAAGGTTTCAAGATAATTGGGAAATTTATTTTCTTAATCTCCAAATAATTATTCATTCTCAAGCCTATATAAACTAAGGAAGTTCATCTTCATATGTGTGTGTGTGTGAGCATCCACCATTATCCTCTTTTTCAGCAAATCCTAAATTCTGTAGTCAAATCAAATTAGGAGTTTTGAGCGCAAGTTTTTGAAGAAATTTATTATTCAATTTGTAATTATAGGTTAGTCTATCCACTTTACTACCTATAATTTTTATTCTCTCTCTTGTACTCTTTTTGTTCAGAAAATAAAGGATAGTTGTTGGATCCGTGGACATGCGCAATCTAACCGAACCACGTTAAATTTTTGTGTTCTCTACTCTTATGTTTTTCTTTGTTTGATGATTATTTTTCATTGAATTGGTGATTGATAATTAATCGACAAGCTAGATCCTTCTTTTTGTTGCTTATACGTCTTAGTATTCAGCTGCAGTTTGGAGTTAGTGCAAATTAATTAAAAAATTTCACAACAGATTGGTATCAGAGCTAGCTATCTTGTTTTAGGTTAGCTACCAATGGCTAATTCTTTTAGTAGTGGTATGAAAAATTACAGCGTCATCAAATTTGTTAGAAAAGGAGATTTTAGGACATGAAAGGTGAAGGCTAATGACAGTGTTCTTCAGCAAAAACTTCATTCACTTAGAGAAAGTTGTAGAAGTCAGAAGCACTTTGTAGGTAGAAGAGATATGCATAGATCCCACTTCAAGAGTCCTAGAAAGAGTGCTTGCGATTATTGTAAGAAGAAAGAACATTTCATAAGACATTGTCCAACTCTTAGAAAGAAAAGAGAGAAGAAGAAGAAAGCTTCAGTTTTGATAGCATTTAGATCGGATGCAGATAGAAATGATAGTAATACATCATTATTTTCAGCCATTATTTCACTTTCAGAGAGTACAAATTGGGTGATTGATTCTGGAGCCTCTTGTCATATGAAGTCAGACGGGAGCTATTTTGTCAATTACAAGAAGATTGATGGCAGAGTAGTTCATATGAGGAATGATACGTCTTTGTCATTGTGTGAATATCAGAAGTGTGAGGTTAAGATGCATGATGGTGTTATTAGGATTATCACGTATGTTAGACAAGTTCCAATGCTGCGTTGTCAGTTGGAGCTTTGAGTAGACTTGGTATAAGGATAATAATAGGTGGAGAGAATTTAAGAGTGGCGAAGGGTTTCTTGGTAGTGATGAAAGGGGTGCGAGTTGATGTTATATATGTGCTTCATGGAGAGATGGTCTTAGGAAAGTCAGTAGTTTCTACTAATTATAGTGTTCTAGATTCTATTCAGTTATGACATTTTCGTTTAGGTCATATTGATGAGGAGAGTCTTGAAGTATTAAAGAAGGGGGGTTGATTGATGGTGTTTGTCAGTCAAAGCCTAGCTCTTGTGGAGATTGTTTTTTGAAAAGAAGAAGCGTGTCACATTAGATGTTTGGAGACCTAGAGGTACAGAGTTTCTAGAGTATGTTCATTCTTATGTGTGGAGACCCATCCCACTTGCATCTTTTGAAGGAGCCATTTACTTCGTCTTATTTGTGTATGATTTCTCACGTAAAATCTGGTTCTATTTCTTAAAGGCCAAAGATGAAGTATTTTTCCACTTTTGTAAGTGGAAAACCTTGGTAGAGAAGCAGCCTATAGGATCGATTTTACCCTATAGGGGGAGGGTGAATAGGGTGATACCATTAATTATATAAATTGTAGCGGAAGTTTATATAAATTAATTGCAACACAGATATAGCAGAATAATACCAGCATAGAAAATCGCAGAATATTAAAAGCAGAAAATAGAATACACAGATTTACCCAGCTTCGGCAAAGCCCTGCCTACGTGCTGCCTCCAAGGTTTCTACTAGAAATTAAGTAGTCAGAAGCTTACACACGTAAACTCGCGACAACGCTATCGACTAACCTAACTCTGCACTCAAAACCCTGCCACAACTCAGCCACTGAGTTGCGAATTCTCGAACTACATCACCGTAGTTTGTAACCTAGTCACACGACTAGAAAAACACGGTTCTAAAAAGTTTGAAAGTAAAATTACAAATAAACAAGAAACTCTAATTACTAAACTAAAGCCCAAATTAATATTATAAGTCGGTCCAAAATACGTGAAGTGATAAATCCCCTTTCTCTCTTTTATTTCTTCGGCCTGTTATCTTTGCATCCTTTGCGCTAAAAAATGTGGCTGCTTCCTTTTTTCATTCATTCTTCTTTGTTCTCAATTAGGGCTTCTAGAAAATTGAATTCACCGACTGATTGTAAGTCGATTACAATGGATATTACTTTGATTTGTGTCGGCAATCGAATGTTTCTTCACTTTGCTCACGGTTGCTCTAATTTGATCGAGTTCGAGTAAAATGGGATGTGATTTATTCTTTTTGCGTTACTGGTTAGCTTGCTTGAACTCGATGATTTTGAGGTCGATGATGTTAGTGGTTTATATTGGATTTTAATTCCTATAATTTCGTTAGAATATGTTATTTGAATTCATCTGATGATTTTGCTATGGACGTTCGATGTTGCTTGGATGTTGATGATTTCTCTGACTTTGTCACTCCGTATTTTTTTATTAGCTAGATTAACACGGCTTTGATTTTGACATGTTCGATTTCCTTAGCTATCACGATTTTGATTCTCTGGCACTTGATTTTAATTCCATTCTTCATTCTCTTTGACTTCGGTTAATTGCTCACGGCTTCATGTGAGTTTTACTGTTGAGCTTTGTTCGAATGTGATATTGGTCTTGACTTTGTTTATTCGTGTTAACATCTGGCTTTGTTCAAATTTGCTGCTGTCCATGCCATGTTCTTCAATATACATATTGAACTAAACCCTGTATTTGTTCAAAACTACTATACATTTATTTGTATCAATTGTTTGCTGGCTTCGATTATGGTATTTAAACTTGTTGACCGCTCTTTGGTTGAATGACATGTTCACTTGTATACAGTTGATTTTCTGTACTATTGTCACATGTGGAATCTTCTTGTTCTTGTTTTATGTTGGCTTCATGTGTATAGATCCCTGGTCTTTGTTTTCTGGTTCACCTCAGTTGATTGCATTGGTCATTGTATATCTATGCTCTGGTCCTTTGATACATTTGATTGTTTTGTGCATAGCATATATATATGTCTTTGAGCCTGGGCATGTCATGTTGCCTGGATTAGTGCAGTTTCACTGTGGCTTCACTTTGAACTTCATGTGTATATTTTTGTCTGCATTGTTGTTACTTCAACTGCTTGATCCTCTAGCTGTTGAGTCTGGACATGAATCAGTACACGTGGTCCTTTATGTTTGATCTGCATATTGTTTTGAGTTTGAAGCTTGTGAGTTGCATCCCTGGTTTGCATTGAGTTGCACTGCACTTGTATCATTACAGGTGTGTTTATCTGGTCTGGTTGATATTGCATTTCTTGGTTTGGTTAAGTTTCTCGGACCAATCTGGGTTCAAGTTGTTAGTCCGTAAGATGATGGTTTTGATGACAACAACCTTAGAATAGATTATAAAATATAAATACTAACATTATAAGTTTATATATATATATATATATATATATATATATGTGTGTGTGTATGCAGGATTTAACCATGCAGGTACTAAGAAAGAAGAACGTACAATATAGAGATTCAAGATATCAAGATAGAAGACTCATGAGTATCAAGATTATCAAGAGTTCAAGATTTCAAAAGTTAAGTATTTTTTATTATTAGGAATTTTGTTAAAACTCATAGAAAAGCACTGGCATCTTAAAATCCAATTTATTGGTCGAATGGAATCCACTTCAAGCCTGTTAAAGGGATGGAACCCTAAGTAGGATGGAACCTACGAAAAATCTAGTGGAACATTATTTTGTATCCGCTAACTTTTTATTCAAAATGATTTTTCAAAATTATATCTTGTTTTCAAAACTTTCCTTTTAAAAGACTCAAAACCCTCTACCTTGAATTTAAATAATTTTAGCCTCAAAATTATCTATAATTTCAAAGTCAAATCACTCCTGATTTTAAACTGTCTTTTAATATAATATTTATTTAAATATTTATACAGATTTAAAATATAAAATTAGAGTTAAATTCTATATATATTATTCTCTATATTTACTTATGAATTTTAACAATATTCAAGTATATTTATAAAAGTTTAAATTAGTTTTAATATAAGATAAAGGTTATTTTCAAAGAGAATCAAAACATCAAAGAATGCTTTGGGATGTCGACATGCCTATATACCCCATGTCGACATGGTGTCAGTTGAGTTCAAAATTTAAACTTCAAAAGAAGTGTTTATTCGCCACAACTCTTCATGAATGGACGTGACTGTTGTTCTTCTATAAATAGGGGTTAGTTTCAATGAATTTTACATCGGATTTTCTGGTTTTTCACCCCTCTTCTTCTTCTTCCACTTTTCTTAATACATATTCTTATCATTACTCTGCCGAAATCAACATTGAATCGAATTCGATTACTTCTAGTTTGATTCTTTATCACTCTCTCTACAAGATTCTCAGTGCTATTCAGAGTTATAGACTTCTTTGTAATCTATTAAGCGAGAAAATGTGTAATTGTAGCCTTGGAAATAAATCAAGAAAGAAAAGTTGTGATTGTAGCCTTGGTAAATCAATTAGGTAAACTTGTGGCCCGGAAATCAAGTATCTCCACCCAGAGGATCGAAATTCTGAAGGGTGTACCTCGTAGCCTTGAAACTGAGGGTGTAATTGTATAATTGCTTTTGAAAGAAAATCCGTACTTGTGTTGCGGAACTGGATGTAGGGTAACTCCGAACCAGTATAAAATCCAGTGTGTTCTTTCCTTTACTGCTTTTATTTCATTTCTGCATTTGTGTTTGTTTCTGTGATCATATCTGTGTTTGTATATTGCATACATCGGTGTCTAAATTAACATAAATTGAAAAAGATTTAGTAATTCTTTATTAACACTATTCACCCCCCTCTAGTGTTAATCATAGCTTTAAGATCCGTAATCCGCATTTCTCACACAAGTGTACATTCGAATTTTTAGTCGAGGCTGTGTTGTGTATATCTTAACCCATAGTTTTGTATTGCACCTGAGTTGAATCCATCTTAAAGCTCGGGTTTGACATTGTGCTCAATATCGTGACTTAATACTTACTTCACTTGAGTTGAACCCTGCTTTTGATTTGGGTTTGACATTGTGCTCGCCTGTCCCTGTACTTTTGTCAAGTGTATATCGGTGTGCACGGCCTTATGGCATGTACAGTAATACACTGTGCATGTCACATGATGTTCGTGTATGATGAATTCAAAATAAATATGACGACGAACAAGCCAAATTACTAAGGCAAATAATATTTTCAAAATCACATTTTATTTTACATTGCAAAATATTTCTTTTTAATTTTACTACATTAGTGTTTATTTTGCAGATAGCTCAGATGCTGGATTCAATCTGGACCAGAGTTGAAGATAAAATACGAGTGAATGAGCAATATGTAGTGAGGAGCAAATGTAAATTAGAAATTGTGATGTAATCAAAATTGTATTGTAATTGAAGTTGTATATATATATATATTATGAGAGCTCAAATTTGTACTATTCAAATTATAATAAAATTGTTGGTTGAATAAAATATCTGTTTGGATTTAAATTCTGCGTCATTTATTTTATTCAGCAAATATTTTTTAAATTATGTGAAAATAAAACAGTACATTAACAAAAAAATTAAATGAATATATATATATATATATATGTTTATTATCATCAAACAAAAATCATATACTAACATATTCAACAATCTCCCCCTTTCGATGATAACAAACATATATTTAAGATTCTGAATTTATTAAATGTATTTGACCATTCAATTTGCTCCCCCTATTTGAATGCTCCCTCTCTACACAAAGCTCCCCCTTCATATATGCATGTAAATAGATAAAAATGAATAAATGAACCTAGATGCATATAGAAAATACAAAATAAAATATTTGACCTTTATTTGCCAAAATCTTAACCTTTCTCTCCCCCTTCTGTTATCAGCAAAAGAGTAATAGTGTTAGAAAAATAGAGATAACGTGATAGACATTAATACAATATTAATTTCCAATCGATTATAAATATTAATTTCAATAAAAAATCAAACAAAAATCTACTCTGTTACGTGCATATTCAACTTTTAGAACGATAGGGATGATGCAAAAGCCATATAGTTGTGTCTATTTGTGGTATATTTATATTAGGAATTTGAATATCTACCAACCATGCATAACCGTTAGGACTTTTAAATGAGATCAGTAGTATTCCAAATTTAAAAAAAATGAATTTAAGTATCTTCTAACCACGCATAACCGTGGAGACTTTTAAATGGGATTAGAATCAACCTCTTTATTTAAGCAATCAATTTTGATATGCGTTCCATACATGCATAACCGTGAGGACTTTTAAATGAGCATGGAAGCACATAATCAAAAGTTCCAAGTAATTCACCCATGCATAACCGTGAGGACTTTTAAATGAGACTGAATACTTTGGATTCTCTTATTGCAAAAAATATAATAAAATGAAAAACGAATGATTTTCCATTTAAAATACCACATGTTGGCATACTATATTGGATTTTGATGAGTGATGGTCGATAGAAATATGATAGAAATAGAAATGATCATGGAATTTTTACCAAAAAAATGTTTATAACTCTTGTTTAAATTTCTAAAGAAATTTACTAAGTATACTGTCTCAAGTTATAATATATGATCAATATCAACACTCACACTTTTTCAATCACTATTTATCTTTTCGATACTTAGTAGGGAGTGAGAAGTTAATGTAGTCATTTAAAATCGAATCCAATGATAATTATAAAATCAAATTTTCCAAAAAACGACTAACCATATATAAGGTCAACAAAAATGATTTTCTGGAAGGATTTTATAAAAGAAAAATGTCTGCTAATTTGAAAATTATTTGAAATGAAAAATATGCAGATTTTTTCTTTGAAAATACGATGCAGCGAATAAATGTCTCAACATAAATCACGTTTCATTGGTAATTTTTCTATCAACTTGATTACCAGTGTAATCTGCATCTGAATTTCCCTTTGACTTAAAATTATCATTGGATGATAGACCAGACCGTGAAGTTGTAATGATTTCTTGAAATCCTTTTTACAACTTTTAAATGAAATTATTTTGGATTTTAATTGAAGCCGTGCCAATAAACAAAAAACGTGGATATAGATTCAGCCGTAAAATAGCCAAATGTATTATCTTCAACCAATAAAACACCATCATTAATCCAAACTAATCTATATGAAGTAGTTCAAAGACTAGAGAATTTTAAAGTGTTCTCGGCATAAGAATATAATTGTCCAACTATTTTGAATTAGTCATAATCAAAATCAGCATTCATTTCTTTATCAATAACTGGCTGAATAAAATTCAAATTATGGTGCAGATTATCATATTTAATATACCATTCAAGATGAATATACCATTACTTGTTTTACCTTTACCAATAATATTTTGTTGTTGCCTATTGTGATTCTCTCACCTTTGTAGTAGGCTAAGGAAATTTGATTTATCGCCCTTGTGTGTCTGGAACAGCCAGAATCTAGATAACACTGTTGTTGTTCCATAGCCTACCATCGTACCTACACGAGAGAAGATTTTTATGACCTATTTGTTTTTATAGGTCCATGGTTGTTGGTGGCAACAGATTTTGAAAAATGAGTTTGTGGAGACCTAAAACTATTTATATATGATCCTTTTGGCATCCAGATTTGTTTAACTTTGAAGGATGTTATATTCATGTTTTTCAGAACCCAAATTGGAATTGTTTTTACGTGTTTGAGTCTATACCAGCAATTACTGTGATTGTGTCAAATTCTTCTTCGGATTGTGCACCCAGCTTTGACATGATTAATCTTATTTCTAACATGTTCAGATTAATTATATCCAAGTCCTTATCTAACAGTATTAACAGTTTGTTTCCCTAATAGCATATCTTTCACTTTTGGAGAATTTTCCTAAAGTTATAGACAATTTTTAGACTTGTATTTTGAGAGATTCATTTTCATTCAATAATTGTGTGCACTTTTTAGTAGAATTATATCTCCTAATATTTTCACTTTCTTTCAAAATCAGAATTTCATTTTCAAGTGATTTGATTTTAGTTTCTGATTTTTTAATCTCTTCTTCAAATGTTGGACACTTATCATACTTAGGGCTTATGCTTTGATAGTTTTTAAGTAATTGGTCAAGTTGGTTATTTGTCACTATCAAAGTATCTCTTTGTGATTCAATTTTAGTGTATTTTTCTCTAAGTCCTTCAAAACACTCATTTACCTCATGAAAATATATAAGTAATTCCTCATGAGAAAGTTTTGATATCTCGCTTGGTTCGTCATCATCATTGTCAGTTGTATCACCTCGAAGGCAAGATCTGCTTTTTCACTCTTTCTGCCAGTACTTTTATCAGCTTCATCTGTTTCATCCCAAGTAGCTGCGAAACTTCTCCTTTTCGGTTTCTTTCCTTTGCCGAGTCGATTTTGAAGACAATAAAGCCTGATGTGGCCAGGTTTTTTGCATGTGTGATAAATGATTTCTTGCTCTTCTGTATTGTCTAGAACTTTGACTATTCTGCTTTTCAATTTTTGATTTAGAGCTGGATTTCCATATTTACGGTTCCACTTTTTGAATCTCTTCATTAGTAGTGCCAGCTCAGCTGCTTCATCATCGTCATCGTTATCGCCGTCACTTTCCGTTGTTCCTTTGAGAGCTATTCATTTCTTTCGAGTATCACCTCCTTTACGCTCTTCCTTGAATTTCATTTCTAGCTCATAAGTGGTGAGATTTCCGATGAGTTCTTCAACTTTGATTTGTTTCAAATCTTTTGACTCTTTTGCCTCGTGGTAGTAGAACCACTATAAATACTGACGTTATTTATTTTTCTACATTTCATAGATATGTGACTGTCTGTTCTGGTGTTTATACCTATTTGTTTAGTCTCACTACAATCACGATCCAGTTGTTTTCCGCTATGTTGGGTTTTTTATTCTCTTAAACTGATCATCCGAAGGGATTTTTCCCAACAAGGTTGGGTGTAAAACAAGTAGGAGAATTGTGACAAGCAGACATGCGATATTTGATGAGAGGTCTTTGTTGAAGGTGGAGCCTCAATTAACTGATGAAATTGGAAGGACGGAAAATTTCCAAACACATTTAGAATCATCATATTGCTTCCATATTCGAAGGGATATTGGTATTCTGATGATACTATGATTGATGAGAAGATTACAGAGGTTCAGACTCTAGGTGGAGCTTCGTTGTAGGAAAGGCCTTTCGGTTTAGTTGGCCCTATTTGTGAGCATATTTGTAGCCATAATTCTTCATCTTATGCTTTGAATGGTGCAGAGCTTGTTAATGAGTCTACTGATGTTGACGTAAGAAAGTCTTGCAAAATTCTTGTGGAGGAGATTGGAGTAGATAATGTTGATTATGTAATCACTCAATTTGGAATGGAGAAGGTAAAACACGCTGTTAAATCTCCATTGGTCTCTCGAAGCTTAGCATCCATATTTACGTCTCCAACATTGGATTTGGTGAAGAATTTTGGTATTTTCTTGTATGCATTTTGTTTGTTGATGTTCATACTATCTTTCTTATGCTTGGAAAAGATTTTGAAGTTCTGTTTGGACAATAATGCCCAAACTTGTTCATCTTGGGTTCAACGACATGTGGTGTAGACCGCATAATTTGTTAAGATGTGGTGATGAATGGAGATTGTTATATTTGAATTAAGGTGGAGTGTTAAATTTAGGTGATTCAAATATTTGCTAAAGAATAGAAGAATTTAACCAATTGATCTTATCAATCAATTAGTTTATATGTAGAAAGAAAATGAGGAAAGTTATGTGTGATTGCTTTTGAAGAAAGGAAACTAATTAATTAGTCAATCATAATTAGTCAAAAGATTTGTTATATGGAGATATAAAAGTTTATATATAGAGATTCAATCAATTGAGCTAAATTATGGAAATCAAGATCATCATTATCCATTTGCGTAGAAATCAAATCATGAATATTTGGAAATGTTTCAAAACAATTGGACGATTAGTAATCTTTCATTCTAAAGCCTATTTAAATAAAGTAAGTTCATCTTCATATGTGTGTGAGAGAGCATCCACTATTATCATCTTCCTCAGTAAACCCTAATTTATGTAATCAAATTAGGGATTTTGAACGCAACAAGTCTTTGGAGAAATTAATTATTCAGTTTGTAATTATAGGTTAGTCTCTCCAATTTACTACCTATAATTTTGTAATCTCTATTTTTGTACTCTCTTTCTTCGTTAAATTTTTGTGTTCTCTACCCTTATTTTTTCTTTATTTGGTGATTATTTTTTATTGAATTGGTGGTTGATAATTAATCGACAAGCTAGATCTTTCTTTTGATTTCTTCTACGCCTTAGTATTCAGCTGCAGTTTTGGAGTTAGTATGAATTAACTGCTAAGGGGAATCCTTCACTGGACCAAGCTGTTTTTAAGAAGAGTTCTCTTTTCTACGGTTAGAGCAGGCCGCATTCAAACTTACAACTCCACCTTAATGAGAATATCGAACTCAAACCACATACTATAACATACTCTTTTGGTGTCAGCGTCATGATTGGATATTTCTACATTCTTTAGAGCACATATTTTCATGGTAAAATTTATTTGTAACAAAAGAAATCTCTTGTTGTTACATACTACCAATCTCATCTCTTTTAAAATATCTTGCAATATATGACTAACCATGATTCACTTTACGCATCCACTCTAATACAATACGAGTCACACCTGACATAGAGACCTAATTTACATATTTATTTCTACGGGGACTTTTTTTTAACAACATCAGAAATAGAAACCTGCTATGCAAAATGCCTCTATATTTTCTATATACAATTTACACGCAACGGTTCAACAGATTAGACCTTTAAAACGTACTAGTTCGGATCACGATTGACGGCCCGTTTACCGATCATACAATTATTGAATTATTTGATGGAAATCCAATATGTTGATAGCTAATTAGCATTTAATAACACGAGACAATATATTGAAAACAAACTGAGCCAGCCTATTAACTGGAAAAGTAAAGAGAAGAAACAAATATTTGTTATTTGTTGCCCAGCCCAGCCCGACCTAGTGAAGGATTCCCCTTAGCAGTGGCAACACGCAGTTTACGCCACCCATCCAGTCCCACTGTGCCACGTGCCATCTCTCCCCTTCATTCCCTCCCTCTCAAATTTTTAAACCCATCATCATCACTCTTCTCCTTCTTTTCATCCCATTCTCTTCCTCCATCAATCTCTCTAACAATGAAAAAAGGTTCAACCAACAACAATGGGAACAACCATGGCAAATATGCCACCATATCCAACACGGAACCGTACCTCAGTCCCACCCACGCCCCTGAAGAAGAAGAGGACACGTCCATCCGCGACAGCAACGTCACCTCCGAAGAGCGGTCGAGCACCACCACCAACAACTTCTCCATCACCTCTGACGCCTCCTCCTCCCCCTTCGCCATGTCCCCTTGGAACAACACCTCCTCCTCCAACATCGCCTCCCCTTGGAACTCCTCCATCCCCGTCGGCTCCCCCTGGTCCACTGCAGACCCCTTCTCCAACGATGATCACTCCTCCTCCTCGCTACCTCCTTCCAGTGCCGTCCTCATCGGTTCCCTCGTCCGGGAAGAAGGCCACATCTACTCCCTGGCCGCCTTCGGGGACCTCCTCTACACCGGGTCCGACAGCAAGAACATCCGCGTCTGGAAGAACCAGAAGGACTACTCTGGCTTCAAGTCCACCTCTGGTCTCGTCAAGACCATCGTCATCTCCTCCGACCATCGTGTCTTCACTGGCCACCAGGACGGCAAGATCCGCGTCTGGCGTGTCAACCCCAAAAACACCAAGCTCCACAAGCGTGTCGGCACCCTCCCCAAACTCAAAGACTTTATCCGCTCCTCCATGAAACCTTCAAACTACGTCGAATCCCGACGCAAGCACCATAAGAGCGGCGTCTGGATCAAGCACTCCGATGCCATCTCCACCCTCAGCATCAGCGACGATCAGACCTTGCTCTACTCCGGCTCCTGGGACCGTACCATGAAGGTCTGGCGCATTTCCGATTCTAAGTGCTTGGAGTCCGTAAACGCCCACGACGACGCGGTAAACGCGGTGGTCAATGGGTTCAATGACATGGTGTTCACTGGGTCGGCAGATGGAACCGTTAAGGTATGGAAAAGGGAAGCAGGGCCTAAAGGGTCTTTCACGCATAAGGAGGTGAAACTGCTACTGCAGCAGGAGTCGGCAGTGACGTCTCTGGCAGTGAATAAACAGACCGCGGTGGTGTACAGTGGGTCGTCGGATGGTGCTGTGAACCTTTGGGAGGAGGGATTGGTGCATGGAGGGGCCCTCAGAGGGCATAAGCTGGCTGTGCTCTGCCTGGCTGCAGCGGGCGGGCTGCTCTTTTCGGGATCCGCGGATAAGACCATTTGCATATGGGGAAGGGATTCGGGTGGGGCCCATGCGTGTTTGTCCGTGCTGACGGGCCATGGCGGGCCTGTGAAGTGTTTGGCCGTGGAAGCCGATACCACTGAGGGTAAAGATGGAAAGAGCTGGGTTTTGTACAGTGGGAGTTTGGATAAATCGGTGAAGATATGGAAAGTGCATGATAATTTGAGCCAGCTGCAATATTCTATGTCCAATGAATCCTCTTCAGGACCTCCTAAGTTCGATGCTTATTAAGATTGTTGACATAGAAAATTATATAAAAGGAGTACAGGTATACTGACTACAGTTTTATCTTGTTTTGATTTGTACTCGATCGGTAGACATTAAGCTATCAGCTGAGTTTTAAACAGTCTGAAGATATGTATACACTTGCCAAAAAAAACACTAGTTTTGGGACGGAAACTCACAAATTGCTCTTTCGTGCAAATTAATTTTATTGCCATACACACGCTTGTGCACATACAAACGAACAAGCATGAACACTTGTACATGTACATGTGTACAAAAACAGTGTTTTTGGATGCTTGTCCAGCTATAAAATTTGTTACGGTTAGCAATGTTTCCCGGATCCTCAGGGAATCTGACAACAGCATATTGTCGCTATTTTACTACGATCCAAAAACACAGCCAGTCCTAGGCCACTATATATGGGCTTGGGAACAACATTCAAATTTCAGCCCAATGGTAGACCTTGGGTAAAACCATTGAAGCCATGACTATGGGCTTATTTCACATTAGAGCATAAAAATAGGAAAATAAAGTAAAACAAAGACGTATATTTAATACAATTGCATGAGAATAAAAGCAGACGTTGTTAGAGAACTTTGCACAGGAGGAAATAAAGACATATACTAAAAGTCTCACAACGGCAAAATTAGAAGAGATTTACATGTCTATATAATTTTTTCCATTCGAGCTATGTGGTCATAATTTAACATGTTTGCTCGAATATATCTGACCGGGTGTAGGTCTAATAGGCCTGCACTATATTATATTTTTGCAGAAGGAAAATAAACAGTTATTGCGTATTTAAGTTCAAACGGTTTGACCATTACCAAAATCTGCTTTGGCTCGAACGAACAGACAAGACTCAAATCGATGCAGGCCTCCTTCAAACAGTATGACTTTCTCAATCTTCTTCCTTCTGTTCAGTCCTCGAATCAATGCAGTTTCCTATCACAGAGCAGTCGCACTCATCACAATCTTGCGCATTGCGCAGTTCATCGTCTATTGTATCTTGGTTGACTTCAAATAAAGTCTTAAAGAAATTGTTACGCCAAGTCTCAGATGAAATTTCATTCCAATCTCGGTTAGATTGTTTTGCTAATTTTTAGTATTTCTACATTGTACTTTTCCTCTGCTATTAAGTTTTCATCTTCTCTTTTACTACGTTGTTATCACTGCGTTCCCCTGTAGTGTTTGTGCATTCATGTGCATGAATCTGTGCATTGAATATCGCTGTTAATTGTTGTTTTTGTAATTAAATTTCTACAAATGTTAGGTGCAAGGAAGACTGACATAATTCATCTTCTATTCCTTTAATACATAGTTCCTAAATTTAAAAATCATAATTTTCAGAAATCTCACAAATTCATAATTTTCTGCGTCTATTTTCATTGAAAAAAATTGAAATCAAAGATTAGTGAATCATATCAGTTTCAAAAACCACAATTTTGCATAAGGGGATAGACTTTTAAATATTTATTTTGTACTAACTTTGTGTTATGAATTTCTATTCATAGAATATTAATACAATCTAAACGATAAAATTAATGGCAAACAAGTTTCTTTGCTTTGAATTTAATGATTAATGTTTCTAACGCAAATCAGTTGCTAAAAAAGAATCTGCATTGAACTATTATATGACTTGAAATATTATTACCAAGATAGTTTTTTTTTTTGCCCCAGTTGTTGTCTATATCATATACAAACGACTTTGATGCTTTAATTTTATTAATCTAATTAGTACTTGTAATTGTTAGAAGTGTGATAGGTCATTTTAATAAGCCAAAGAATGTGAGCTATTTTCATACTAGAAGTGGTGTATGTGATCCTACATGTAGGCAAGTTTAGTTCTTAGCTTTTGCTTCAAGTGATCTTTTGTAACCTATAAAGGCACCGAGGTTATTTCAATGAAAGAGAACTATCTCTTTAAACATTAATTTCCAATAAATGGTATCAAAGCCAGGTTAGAAAGGATGAGTGTAAAAACAACAAGTAACGATATTTGAAAACTTTGCGCAGCCTGCGATCCGACGCTTTGATGGTTACTATGACCATTGGATCATGAAAAATATTTCAATATCCAAAGGATATTGGCCCGTCGCTAGTTCTGGTAGTCGCTGTTTCAGGCATACCAGAACTTGCAACAAATACTATGTTAGTAGATGCACAAAATACTATTTTCATGGTGTTTGATGAATTAGCAGGAGGTCTCACACTCCCCTTCAAAATTTAAACAAGGTCAAAGGTTGGCAATCTCTTTACTAAATCCTAATAATCCTCCTATGTAGATTCATCCGCAGGCCGCTGTTTCCATTTCACAAGCACTTGAGTAACAGCATAATTATGTTTGGGAAAAAAAATCCTTCTATCTAATATTCTCTCTGGCTCATCAATAATTATTTCAGTGAAAGTGGGATTGTCCTGATGTATGACCACTCCATTACCCAGCCTTCTCTTCAATCATGATAGAAGAAAAATAGGATGGATCTTTGCTTCAGCGGGCAGTTCTAACTTGTAAGCTACTTCCCCTGTTTTCTGAATAATCTTGTAAGGTCCATAGAACTTTAGAGAAAGTTAGGTAGTTCTCATATTACTAACAGTGATCTGTCTATATGGTTGTAGTTTAAGGCTCCTCAAAGTACATTTCTGTTCTTCTTACATCAATGAATTTTTTCATTCTTTCTGGTGTTAATTGTAGAATATCCTAAGTAATTGTATCACAACATCTCTTGAATAAAATTCTTGCTCGACTTGAGGTACCTTTGCAGTATTAAGGACATAGGACAGTAGGGTAGGGGAATTATTGCATTAACTGCAGTGAATGGTGTAGTATTGATTGAACTGTGCCAACTGGTGTTATACCAATATTCAGCTACAGTTAGCAATCTTGACTACTCTTGGGTTTGTGACATACAAAACATCTAAGATAACCTTCCAACATCTTGTTAATAGCTTCAGTTTGTCTGTCTGATTGTGGATGGTAAGATGAACTCATTTTTAATGAACACCTTTGTAACTTGATAATTCCTGCCAAAATATGCTTGTAAAAATGGCATCTCTGTCACTCACTATGTTTTGAGGCATGTCATGCAATTTAAATACTCTATTGAAAAATATCATGGCTATGTCTTTGGCTGTTTGGTGGATGTTGCAGAGAGAAAAGGTGAGAATATTCTGATAATCTACCAACTACTACATAGATGGTTGTATATCTATGACTTTTTAGTAGGCCTATGATGAGATCCATGAATATGTCACACCAAATTTTTTCTGGCATGGGGGTGGGGTTGTTGCAGGCCAGGAGTTAATACATATTCATGTTTATTTCTTTGGCATATATCACATTCTTTAATGAATTTTCCAATATTAGTTTTCATGTCCTTCCAATAAAACATTTGCTTGATCTTGGTTCTTGTCTTTTTAACCGCAGCATGCCCACCTAAAGGAGTTGAGTGATATTCTTGCAAAAGAATGTGAATTATTTCCTGGCAGTTGAAATCCAGTAATATCCTATTTCTATAAAAGAGTAGGCTATCAAGTAACTTGTACTTGGTTAAATTGAGTTTCCCTTTAGTAAACTTAGACTTCATCTCTACATAATAATTCGATTGGTCCATACTCCTCTTAAGTTCCTGTAGCCAGCTACCTCCTAATGTTGTGACAGCCTAATGTAAGTTGATAGTTCTCTCTTTAAAAATCACCTAGTGTTCATAATTTCTAACCTTTCTTGATAGCCACCTAAACCAACGATGAGCCTCTTTTTTCAGGTGGAAGGAACAGGTGGGTACCCATTCTGCTTCTGGAGTGTTATGATATTGAAAAAGTTGCTTAACCTGACTAAGTCACTCCATCACACCACTATCTCCATTGTAGGTAACTGGTTCTTGATAATTTCTTAGTTGATTCCTTTGTGATGGTGGAATATAGGGTCCTGCATTTGATTAAGATGGATTGCTTGTGTCCTCATTTCTGCTTATGTGAATTCTTTGATTTTTTAATTCTTTTAACTCTCTGGCTACACAATGAGAACATCACTCATACTATCCATCTTGGTACTGAGTTCTTGGATGTGTTCTTGCAGGCGTTTGAGTAGTATCTTGTAGGCTTTAGGTAGTTTCTTGCAGTTTTTGGTTGGATTTTTGAAGATCTCTAATAGCTACCGCGGTCTTTAGATTAATCTGATTTTGTCTAGTTCCTTCAGGATCACCTTCAACTGAAGTGTTGCCAGTATTTTCTACGTCTTTCTCACTAGAAAATACAAGTGCGGTTAAGAATGCAGGATATAACAAATCCATATGTAAGAAAATGAAAGATTATGAGCTGAGAGATAAGAGGAAATACAAGTGCTAGAAAATAATAGATTTAAGAATTTCAAATAAAAAATTCTTATTAATTTTCTCAACACATAAACATACAATCCAAATCCAATTGCTATTAAAATAACATGGGTAACAACCGCCAATTATTACATATCATAAATTGACCCTAAATCACTCAAAAAACCCGATTAAATTCAACTTGGAAAATAGGATTTTGGCCCTCCTTGCATAGCACGTGCACCTGTGCACACGCACACAATCTCTACGCTGTTTTGGGTGGTGCTGGTGCCATGTCTAGAGTCATCACGTCGAGCTCTACCGAATGGAGTCCTTGGTTGGTCAACTCCGCTTTTGGTTCGTCATGGATGACTGGTGGCAGTTTGAATCAAACTTTTCGATAAATTGCCAATAGCCTTCTTTGTCCACAAAATGTTTGATGATTTGTCCCATTTTACTTGCTGTAGTTTCATGGTGTTCGATGAATTTACTAGAGGTCTAACACACTGTTATTGAGAAGATTCTCAGGTCGTTGACGTCAAATTTTAATTTTGTGGTTTGTTCTATTAAAAAGTCAAAAGATATCAATACTCTTTCATTAGATGAACTGCAAAATTCTTTGTTGGTTCATGAGCTAAGATAAACCATCAAGACAAAGATGAGCAAGCACTTCAAGTCTAGTAGTTATTTTTCAAAAAGAGGAGGTCGAGGAAGAGCAAGCAACAGAGCCAGCCATGTAATAAGTATTGACATCAAAAATTTGAAGAAATCTGACACCCTAAATCTTGAGGAAAGGTGCTAGGAATATATGTATTTCTTGTTGTCCTAGTCTGTGGAGTTTAATAATAATGCAGTGCACGTTTATTTTGTGTTATCACCGGTACATTCGTTCAGTGCTTAGGAGATCCTACTTTTATGTTTTAGATTGATGTTCTTGCCTCTACAATAGGCTATTTGTTTAATGAAAATGTAGGTTGTTCTGTGTTAATCTTTCAATTACAAGTTTGCTTCTTTCTAATTTTGCAACAGTAATAGGGTTTTGACTCGCGACTTGTTTCAGCCCTTCATACAACCCCTAACAAATATACGCTAAGCTTACATAATTATCAAGAATGATGAAAATGGTAATCAAACAAACAATAGTTAATCCATGATCCGTAATCCATTTATCATACAACCATCCCTTCCTAGATGAACCTCAGTTAACAAAACACTGATAATACAACCGGAGATGACAGAGAAAGAGAGCAGCTAGAAGGATAAAAACAACAATAATGGCAAAATTAAGAAGCCTGATTATGTTCATGTAAGAGCTAGACGAGGACAGGCAACAAACAGTCATAGTTTGGCTGAGAGAGTAAGTAACAAAATCTTAATCTCAACCAGCTTCAACAAGCAATTGCCACTCATGCCAGAGCAATCAGTAGGTTCCAATTTCAATGTAGTTTCTAAAATATTTAATTTACATTCACATTGTTAAGGCATGACTTACAAAATTAAAATATTAAGTATAATTTGAATAAACAAACATTTTTCAAGTATGTAAGATATCCGGTGGGAGTGGCATACCAATAAGCGGCTCAGCTTCCACTGGATTTTTTTTTCTTTTGGTTCAGTGTGGAATTGGGCTTTATGGGTTGGAAGTATTGGATATGTTTTTTTTCTCACTTCTCATTCAGCAAGACAGAAAAAGGAATCATCATTTTCAAACGATTAAAACGCAGGAGCAAGGATATCTCTTTAGGTGTGGATATTGAAAACTTTCGCAACAATGGTTCTTGATTCTCCACAGTCCTGCCAAACAAAAGAGACAATTAATCTATTTAGGGATTTTCGCTGAAATCAAATTTCAAAGATGCTTATATTTTTTTTCTTATTCATAGGTGTATGGATACAAGAAATTAAGTTTTATTATATTATCTATTTCATTTATTTGTAATGCCTTCGTGTTAGAATTGATTACTAATTGATAATTGCTGCCATGCTTGTAATGATTCATATTAGAAATTAAATCTAATTAGAACTAGATTAGCCATTTCTTTTGTTCGTAATGCTTTTTGCTTGCATATTGGCATAACTAAAACCCGTTGTTTGTCAATTCCATTGGTTTTTAGGAAATCCGTCAAAAATAACACGATGGGCAATTTCACAGAAAAAAGGATCAAGTTCTAAAAACATCATGTATATCTGCTAGCTTTTTTGAAGTTGACATTATTGTTACATGTTGCTACCACTATTGTTGAAAGAGTATTTTCAACTACGAAAATTATTAAGATATCAATACGTAATCGATATGAGGATGATATGATGAATGACTGTCTAATAATTTATATTGAACGAGATATATAAAAAACATTTGAAATTGACCATATTACTCAAAAAAATTAAAATATGAAATCTAAAATGATAAGTTTGTGAATATTTAATGTTGTAATGTTTTATCATGCTTAAACCGAATATTAGTATATGATTTTTGTGGATCAAATACATGTTAATTTTTTTATATGAAAATATGGTTAAATTTTCTTTTGAAGTTCCGCCCCGTTGATTCAAATCTCTGCGTACGCCAGTATAGATGATAACTTGGAATGCTTCTGTAACGGTGTGGAAATATCAAGGGAGAGTTTTTCCTCCATATCCGGTTCTTTGCAAGATATTGTTCAAACTTTGATTATTTGCTAAGCAAGTTTAATAGTTAAGTTGAAGTATATTCACAGCCCATCAGTCCTCATCGCTTTGCACTGTAGTTGTTTGCTAATTCATGGAACCATTTGGAGCTAAAGTTCATATTGAGAAGAAACAGGAGAAAAGAAAAAATAAAAAAAAGAGAAATGGACGATATTTTACAGAATCAAAAAACAAGTAAATTTTGTGTAAAATATAACGTATTAAAACATGAAATATTGGAAAGAGGAGATAAACTTTAGAAATTTGTTGTACTTACCTTTTCTATCAGATTAGACCACAGCTTGAGAATAAGTTTTTACTAGTAGCGGTGAGAATAATATTAAAACACATATACCAGTAGCGGTCAAAATAAAGTAAACAGCGCATGTGTCAAACAGTGTATATATCAAACAAAGGTACGAAAAAAAGAAAGAAAAAAAAGCACAAGCATGTGTCAAACAGTGTATATATCAAACAAAGGTACGAAAAAAAAGAAAAAAAAAAGCACAAAGAAGAACCCATACAGCAATCAAACATTGCTCACAACATCAAGTGTGCTAGAGCACAGAATTAAAGTAGGGTGGTATAAAACCGCTGTCCTAGTGGAAGCCGGCCATGACAGCATAAAAAAATTGAGTTTAGCATATTGTTATCCTTCTCATTTACCAAGATTATGAACGATTCGAATTAATTTAAGCTTTGTAAAGAATTGAAAATGGTTGACATTGAAACAGTTACTGTTTGGCGAAACCAGCAATTTACATTAGCTTTACTCGTATCAGGAATATGTGAAACTAAATAGATGGATATTCAAACAGCAAGTTTGAATACCCTAAATGAAAATAGTTTCAAAACACCAAGCTAATTTTGGCGATATCAGCTAATTTAGGTTTGATGACACAGCAGCAGATACAGTTTCTTAATCTCAGAACATTTTATCAGCTTCGGAGTAATATACTATGACATAAAAATGACATATGGGTAATCCTGATTACATTGAATTGCAGTACATGTATCGTTGTTCCGAATAACTACAAGCACATACCAAATCTACACACAAATTTATCCAAAAACACAGGTAACAACAATCCCAAATGCTGCATACCTACAAATTGATCAGAAGTGCTCTGCTCTCCGTTTACAGCTTTAGAGTACAGATTCATCACCAGCATCTGAGAAATAAACACCGATTAATTGATTGACACCAAATATAAACAAATATGACCTGCATGATGCAAGAAACTATGACGATAAGCTTTCTCTCTTGTAACTTTCATTTACCTTTGCCTGGTACGACAATGATGGGAGCGGATTTGCAATTGTGGAAGCAATATTCACTAACACTTCCCTGGAGTACACTGCATAATATATAATACCATAACGACAACTCAAATTAGAAATAGCAACAAGTTAATCCCTACATAAATTAAGTGGCAGCTAGTTTGTTTTAAAAATTACAGCTGCTAAAATGAAAAGATTAATGACATGATTTGTTTTCTTCTAAAACTTCAAGGGTTAAAACAGGAAATTAGTATATGAGCTCCAATTTACTCGTTGCACTTGTTAATGCAATTTATGACACATCTAAGTCAAAGCTCAAAAGTATTTTTTGTAGTGCAGTAATCGTTTCCCTTAATATTTCAGGGAATTTGAATCAATTTGGGCCACTTTATACAAGCAATAGCAATATAGGCCACCTTGTCAACATGTTACAAAGGTAATCACATTCTGTGCATTTAACATTTTGTGCAGGTGCAATTCAAATCGCGCTAATGATTATCTTTCGTTTTTTGAAAAATATATTATAGCGATTTAAAATATCATCAGCGGAAACTGACTAAAAAACTTACACTGGAGCAATTTAAACTAACGGCAGTGCAAATTGGTTAAAAAAAATTACATGCACAGCTTGAATTGCACAAATGTGAAATACTAACTTGGTTCCAACATGGTAGACAGTGGCCTAAGTTTCTAATCTGCTTACAAACCGGCCTATATTTTTTATTCGTTTTGTAAAGTGACCTATGTTGATTTAAAAAAAAAATCAACCGAGTAGGGTCAGGATGGTACAAATACCTCTGCATGAGGCTCCTCCCACGAGTTCCCATGACAACGGCTGCTGGTTTGATCTTATCGGCCTCCTTGCATATTGCTTTTCCAGCATGTCCTTCCACAATCCGAGCAACTGTTTTCACCTAATATTTAAGACTTTATGTTAAATTAGTGTAAAGGTGCCAAGTACGAGTTGTATACTTTGAATTGTCCGACTTGTATATGGTACATATATACGTTATGTGCTAAAGAATGCAATTTGTAGGCGGTAATCCTACATATATTGATTCAATTATGACATTTATATCTTATTTGCAAGACTTTGACCTCTAGAGTCTAGATACTTCAGTAGTCATCTATACTCCCATACATATATGAGGTATAATAATACGCTTCTCTGTTAACAGTCAAAATTCATTCAGTAAAGCAGTGTTTCGGGTCTACAGTATTCATCTATCCCGCTATGCATATATGGAGAAATAAATAACGCAACCTCTGCAAACCAATTAACATAAAATTAAGTAGCTATTTGGTCTATTTCAATAAAATAAAATAAAATTGAATTAGCTATATTTGGACCTGTGAGTAACTGAAGCCATATTTGCTAAAATGTTCCGCTTATATGCTAGCCTGTTAGCCCAACTGGGTTTAACCTCATTGGACAAAAAAATAACTTCATCAGTATAGATCACCGAGCAAACCTTTAGATTATGCTATTGCATAACTGCCATCCGAACTCCATAGATTAAAACCAATATGTTTCTACTCATATGGTACCTAAGCTCAAAATTTTCATGAAGTTAAAAGACACTATAATAATTTTTAAGGTTTGTCTTCAAAGATGCTTCATGCGTTCAGCCATTTGCATCACACTGTGAGTTCATCATACATAGAATTTTCTGTGAATTCAGACATTTTTTTTAGAGGAAGAAGTGAATCTGCATTTACGAAAATTTTGGTATCAGGCAGCTAATGTTACCTCTAAAGTACGTGTATATTGTATGTCTTAAAACTCATATTATGCCAACCTACATACCATAGCCAAAATCTGAAATAATGTTCAGTGTACAACATAATATATGAATCAAGGTTTTCAAATCTCGGTGTTCGTTTCAATTTGCTCTTTTAAACTTTGTGAAATTCCGGTCGTTCTGTTTTCTACATAAAAATTAAAATAAATTATGTATAGATTTTTCAGATAAAGAAAAGAAATTTTAGATGTCTTCTACAAACCAATTAATATAACCTTGTCCCAGTGTCCTCAGAAACTTTGATTATGTATAAAACATAAACAACTGTAATTGGCTGATGCAGCGTAATTTTAGATGTCTTCTAAAACCAATTAATATATCCCTATCCCTAATTGAAAAATTACAGCTGCAGCGTAAAAATTGCTAATGGAGATATGTATCCATGATGGTTTCAATGGGAAAGAAAACTAAGGACTTTAGAAATATGAATGAAACCAATGTGCAATCAAATGACGATACTTACGTTCGTAATATGACAATATTTACGTTTGTACACTAATGAAGGAATGCTGCTTTTTTCACCTTTTCAAAGAAATTTTATGTTTTATGATTTGTGCCAATAAAATAAGATATATGTTTTTTTTATGTATGTAATAGCAGCAACTGAATTTATTCCTTGGTTTCATCCCTGCTCAAACCAAAACTGAACCGCCGGGAACTCAAACATTGATAAAAACACCAATATTATTACGATCGACTGCCCTTTAATTTGTTTGTCAAACCATTATACATACACCTTAAGATAACTAAATCACCATACCATGTCACAAATTGTCATGATTGTTAGGGCACTTTCATAAAAAAAAGTTGCCTTTACATGATTCACCTTTCAATTATCTATCTTTATAGTACAATTTTATCCAAAATTGGCAGGAAATTCATGATCATTCAGGCAAATCAACTGAATTAAAACAAAATTTGCAATCAATATATAATTTGGTTAAGAATATTTTTTCCAAAAGAATACCACTGATCCAAAGTAAAGATTTTAAATTACCAAGCACACTTGGAAAGCCTCAACAGAAAGCTTCTCCATCAACTCCTTACTCTTCTCATACACAATCTCATTACTCACACCTAGAAAATAAAAATAAAAATCATAAGCACGTATTTAATTTACGAAACAACAACAAACATAACAAGTAAAAGGAAACAAAAGGTTGAAATGGTAGATTCATACTGGAGACGGCGTGGACGAGATGTAGAGTGTCAGCAAGGCGGCAGAGGTGAGCAAGAGCCCAATCGAACGCGTGTTTGCTGTTCGGACCGTGATCGACAGCGACGATAATGACGCGGCCCCGACGACGCTCAACCGTTTCTCGTTCGAGTTCTGGTTCGGCTACTACTGGGATTAGGGAAGGTAAGATCACCTCTCTCCAGCTGTACTCTTCTACATCTTCGTTTAAAGATTCCATCTTTATGCAGGAATTGGTAATTTTAGGATATCTAAATCTCTTTCGATCTACGTTGATATTGATTTTTGTTAATTAGTATTTTATGAAGTACAGAGAGAAAATGACAGGCGGCCGTGTATTTTCTGCATTTCTTTACAGGGCACGGGCAGGAAAGGTGGAAAGTAACTTTGAATTTGAATTGAACGAGAAGAAATTAGCAGTAGTCATTTTGGACTAGGCTTCTAAACTGAAATTGTATTCGCATTCCAAATCAGTTCGGATGTCTCACATTAGGAGCCATGTACAACAGAGCGATATGTAATTTATCTTACGATCAGCAATTAGTAAATCTAAAAATAAATAAGTTTGACATACAATTGTTTTGATCATGATAAATTATAGTTTCTAGCTATGAGTATGTGTACGTTAATAGAGTTATGAATCAAGTAAATAACGTCTGCTTGGAGTTCATCACTTGGAATAAGATAGACAATATCTTTGCTTGTAATTCTACAAATAGACAGTGTATGTAAAAGCATATGTAATATGAGCTTTACAATCATTTTGCAATAAGAACAACATTTCTCAAATTCTCTTTCATGGTATCAAAACCATAGTCTAACGGCATCATCGGGCTGAAAGCAATCATCACTGCGGCAACTCCATCAGAAAGACTTCATCACTTGGAGTTCTCGACAGCCTTTTCTCTTTAGAACCGATAGTACCAAACTATCACTACTTCTACCTTCTACCAAACAAGCTTGAATACGTTCACAACAAGCTCCAACAAAGCTACCGACCATTACACTCCATCAACGAGCTTCGGCAAAACCACCCTCCGCTAACGAAGTGTTGAAATTACCCAAATCTAAAACCATCTTGCTAAAATACAAATGTACTCAGGAGTGTAAAGAAAGTACATACCAAGAAGATAGAACCACAATCTCTAATCGATACTCCTAATCATCATCGACCAAGCTATTCCTCCAACTATGCCACCCTGTGGCCCTAGCACTTCAATTAGCGAATCAAGTTCGAGAAATGGTAGAACTTCCCATCCGGCAATGCTTTGGTGAACATATCCACCGTGTTATCCTTTGTGTGCACTTTCTGAAGATATATTTTCTTATCTTCATCCATGGCTACAAAAATGACTCTCTCATTTCAATATGCTTAGCCCGTGAGCTAAATGCCAAATTCTCTGCAAAGTGAATAGCACTCCGGCTATCACATTGAACATCAATACTATCATGTTTAAATCCTGAGACACACAACAATCACCACAAGTAAAGTGTCTCCTTTGTCGCCTCTACCGTGGCTATCAACTCCTCCTCCGTAGCGTTTAAAGAAAGTGACATTTGCAATCTCGATCTTCAACTTATTGCCGCACCACCAAGTGTAAAGACATATCTGGAAATTGATTTCTTTTGATCCCTATCACTAACGTAGACCAAATCACAATAACTAATGAATTTGCAATTCAACTCCTCACTACCGCAATGAAAAGACCGTGAGATGATGTACCTCTAAGATATCTCAAAATAGCATTCACGACTTTCCAGTTGTAGGATCGATTTCACCCTAGAGGGGGGGTGAATAGGATGATAGTGTAAATTATAAAAATTAATCGCGGAAGCTTATAAAATAATTTCAATTCAGATCACAGAATAGCAGCACAGATATCGCAGAATATAAATAACAGAAAAAACAGAACAACACAGAATTTACCCAGCTTCGGTAAAACCCTGCCTACGTGCTGTCCCCAAGATTTCTACTAGAAATTAGATAGTCCCTCGCTTACACACGTAAACTCGCTATACCCGCTATTGACTAATCTAACTCTATGCTCAAAACCTTGCCACAACTCAACCACCGAGTTGCGAATTCTCAAGCTACGCCACGTAGCTTGTCCCCTGTCACACGAATAGAAATTAAAACGGTTTAAAAAAGAAAATACAAATTAAAAGCAATTTAAAATACAAAACCCTAATTAATAAAAACTAAGCCCAAATTAATAAAAGTAGAACCGGCCCAATAATTAGTAGATTAAAAATGCGTCCCCCCTTTTTTATTTATTTCATCGGCCTGGTTCCTTTTTCTTGAGAATAATGGCTTTCGTTCCTTTTCCTTGTTCGATCAAAATTAGGGCTTTTCTTAAATTGAAGCGCCGCTTCGATGATTCGAGTTTCTGATCTTGGATGCTTGCTTTGTCGAATAATCGTCTCTTCGATTTCGCATGTGGCTGCTTCTATTTCGTCGAGTTCGGTTCAAAGAATCCGGTATGTAATTTATGCTTTTCGCTTTTCTTGTTAACTTGCTTGAACTTTGAACTCGATTTGATTCGAGATGAGTGATTATTATTCTCAGTTTAGCTTGAACTCGAATACCTCGATTGCCAATGATGTTAATCACTTTTATAGGGTTCGACCCCCCTGTATTTTCGTCGTATAATAAAATTTGAATTTGTCAAATTCTTTTGATCGGCCGTTTGATTATGCTTGAACGATTGATGATCGAACTGACTTTGTCAAATTCGTATCTTTTGCGTTCCTTGGTTGACACGGTTTTGAATTTATTTTCGTGATAACCACGGCTTCTACTCCGTTCCTTTTTATGTTGACCGTGACTTGTTTACTTCGGCTTTGTTGTTACTGTGGCTTGTACTTGTATACTGCTATGTCCTTTACTTGGTGTTGTAGCAGTTTGTATTTGCTGTTTTCCATGAACATGCTTCACTGCATTATTATTGATTTGTTCAAATGAAGTCGGTGAACATTTATGGCTGCACTTCAGTCATCCCTTATGTTTGCTTTGGCTTCATTGACCTTGGCTAGATCACTTGTTGGCATTTATGTGTATTGATTTACTGTTGAGTTGTATCTGCTTGTAGTTGTTGAGCTTTGATGCATATTGCAACTTGGACATTGTTTCATCTGACTTCGGTCTTGGTTTTATTGCTATAGCATGCACTCGACTCTGTAGTTGTAACTGGACATTTGAGTTTGTTGCATTTAGTTGTTGTTGTCTGCACTTGCTTGAGTTTCACTGCCATAAGTCGTGCATGTGTGTTGCATTTCATTTGCAGCCTTGACTTTTGTGATATTCGACAGCTCTGGCTCGATGTTGTTACTGAGTTTGACTGCATGTTCATTGGTACTGCTTCGTCAGTTCATATTGAACTGTTTCCTGTCATGTTCACTTACACACTCGAGTTTGTAATCTCTGATTCATAGTGTATATGTTGGCTGCAGTGTTGTGTTTGTTGCCTTGTATCACTGGTTCATTCCACTGTTTCATGCATGTGACATTGGTGCATTGTCGTGAGTAGTTTGTAGTTGCTTCTGTGCATATATATTGGCCGTTTAATTGATGCTGCAGTCTTCAAGCATTGTTGATTCATTGGTCTTTGCTGTGTACATGTTGTAAGTGATTTGTGCTTAGTTGCATCACTGGTATTTGCATATTTGTTCACCTGCACTTGTTACTTCTGTTCACCTGTATCATGCTTGGCTTTGCTGTTTGCACTTTGGTCTCTTGTCATGTTTGCTGTTGCCATGATTATTGTTGCTGTACACTTATCTTGATACTTGCCTGGTCTGGTTCTCGACCTATAGTGTTCATGATGCATTCACTCCATTTTGCATTGGTGCATTGCTGTCATGTTGGTTCAAATTGCACTTGTCACTGCTGCAGTCGCTATGCAGTTGCTATGCCTTCGATCATGTTGCCTTGTGTTGAATCTAGTTTCAAAACTCGGGTTTGACCTTGTTCTCTTGTCGTAATTTTGAATATACTGCACGTGAGTTGAACCTGGTTTTTCATTTGGGTTTGACCTGTGCTCACATGTCCCTGTAAAACAATCAAGTGTATATATCGGCGTGCACGGCCTTGTGGCATATACAGTAATACACTGTGCATGTCACAAGTTTCGTGTATGATGAATTCAAATTTAAATTATGACGAACAACCCAAATAACTGAGGCAAATCATATTTTCAAAAATTATCTTTTATTTTTGAATTGCAAAAATATTTCTTTTTCAATTTTACTGCGTTAGTTTATATTTTTGCAGATTGCCCAGATGCTGGATTCAAACTGGAATGCAGTTGAAGATAAATATGAGTGTGAGTGATATGTAGTGAGGTGCTGATGTAAATGTGGAAAAAATGTGATGTAATCAAAGTTGTATAGTTATAGTGAGAGCTTGAAATTGTACTATTCAAAATTGTAATAAATATTTATTTGAATAAAATATCTGTTTGAATTCAAATTCTGTGTAATTTATTTTATTCAACAAATATTTATTTAAACTATGAAAATAGAATAGTATATTAACAAATACATTTAAACGAATGCATATATGTTTATTATCATCAAACAAAAAATCAAATAAGCGCATATTCAACAATCTCCCCCTTTTGATGATAACAAACATATATTTAAGATTTTGAATATGTTAAATGTATTTGATCATTCATATGCTCTAATTACTCCCCCTATTTGAATGCTCCCTCTCTACACAATACTCCCCCTACATATATGCATACAAATAGAAATATGCAAATGAGTCTAGATGCAAATAGAAAATTATTTGACCTTTGCTTGATTTTATTTGACAAAATCTTAACTTATCTCTCCCCCTTTTGTTATCAGCAAAAGAATAATAGTATTAGAGAAAATAGAGATAAAGTAATCGATATCAATCCAACATTAAAACTCAATTGAATATAAATATTAAATTTCGATAAAATGTCAAACAAAAATCATAAATGTTTTGTTAGGCGCATATTCCACTTTTAGAATGATGGAAATGATGTCATCATATAAAACCATACAGTTGTGTCTATTTGTGGTATATTTATATCGGGAATTTGAATATCTACTAACCATGCATAACCGTTAGGACTTTTAAATGAGATTAGTAGTATTCCAATTTTATTTTAAAAAATATGAATTCAAGTATCTTCTAACCACGCATAACCATGAGGACTTTTAAATGGGATTAGAATCAACTTGTTTATTTTTAAAAATCAACTTTTGATATGCGTTCCATACATGCATAACCGCGAGGACTTTTAAATGAGCATGGAAGCACATAACAAATTCCAAGTAATTCACCCATGCATAACCGTGAGGACTTTTAAATGAGAGTGAATACTTTGGTATTTATTTATTATTATTAAAAAAAATTATTTTTTTTTAAAAAAAATGTGAAAATGAAAAACGAACGATTCCTGTTTAAAGTACCACATATCGACAAACTATATAGAATTTTGATGAGTGATGGTTGTTAGAAATATGATAGATATAGAGATGGTCATGGAATTTTTTACCAACAAAATTTTTTATAACCCTTGTTTAAATTTCTAAAGAAATTTATTAATTATACCGTCTCGAGTTATAATATATAATCAATATCAACACTCATCACTTTTTCAATCACTATTTTTCTTTTCGATAATCATTTGGGAGTCAGATTAGTCATAATAGTCATTTAAAATCAAATTCAAAAATAATTATGAAATTAATTTTTCAAAAATGACTAATCTGAAACTATGGTCAAAAATGATTTTCTCCAGGGGGTTTTATAAGAAAATTTTCTGCTATTTGAAAATTATTTGAAATGAAGTATATGCAGATATTTTCTTTGAAAAACGATGCAGTACTAAATGTCTCAAAAATCACGTTCAACTAGTAATTTTTCTATCAACTAGATTACCAGTGTAATCTGCATCTGAATTTCTCTTTCACTCAAAATCATCATTAATTGAATTTGATTGACCAAAACATGACGTGTGCACAAAAAATTTCAAACTCAATTTTTAACAACAACTTAAATGACATTCTTTTGAATTTGAATTGAAGCCGTGTAAATAATCAGAAAATCGTGAATATAGAGTCAGCCATATTATAACCAATTGTAATATCCAACAAAACACTATTTTTAATCCAAACTGATATATATGAAGTAATTCAATGAGTCTAGAGATTTTTATAGTGTTTTTGGCATAAGAATACAATTGGCCAACTATTTTGAATAAGTCAGAAACAAAATCATCATCTTTTCATCAAATCAATATTGGCTGATTTAATTCAAACTACGGTGCAGATTATCACATTTAATATATCGTTTAAAACATACCATTACCTGTTTTACCTTTACTATATTTTTCATCGTTGTCCATTGTGATTCTGTCACCTTTATACTAGGCTAAGGAACTTTGCTTCGTCGTCCGTTGTGTTTCTGGAACAGCCAAAAATCCAGAGTACACTATTGTTGTTCCTTAGCCCGCCACCACACCTACACGGGAAAAGATTTATGTGAGCTATTTGTTTTTATAGGTCCATGGTTGTTAGTGGCAGAATATTTTGAAAAACAATTTTGTAAAGACCCAAAACTATTTATAATTGTTCCCTTCGGCACCCAAATTTGTTTAACTTTGAGAGATTTTATATTTGTGCCTTTTGGAACCCAAATCGGTATAATTTTCACATGTTTGGGTCTATACCAACAATTATTGTGATTGTGTCCATATTTTCTACAAATCGTGCACATTGAATTTTCTTGATTAATCTTGTTTTCAACAATTTTCGAACTATTATATCCAAGTCCTTGTCTAACCGTATTAACAGTTTGCTTTCCTAATAGCATGTTCAACGATTTTTTACTTTTGAAAAATTTATCTAACGTCGTTGACAAATGTTGGACTTGTGTTTTGAGAGATTCATTTTCGTTCAATAATTGAGTGCACTTTTTGATAGAATTCTCTCTCCTAGTATTTTCACTTTCTTTTAAAATCAGAATTTCATTTTTAAGTGATTTTATATTGATTTCTGATTTTTTAATTTCGTTTTCGAATGTTGGACACTTATCACACTTAGGGATCCTACTTTGATAGGTTTTAACTAATTGATCAAGTTGTTTATTACATTCTATCAAAGTATCCTTTTGAGATTCAAGTTTGGCATATTTTTCCCTAAGTCGTTCATAACAGCCATTTACTTCATGGAAATAAATAAGCAATTCAGAGTGAGTTAGTTTTAATACCTCGCTTGGCTCGTCATCGTCGCTATCAGTTATATTTCCTTGAAGGCACATATCTGCTTTCTCACTCTCACTGCTAGTACTTTTATCATTCTCATCCATTTCATCCCAAGTGGCTGCAAAACTTTTCTTTTTCTGTTTCTTTCCAAAGTCGCGTCGATTTTGAGGACAATTGGGCTTGATATCACCGGGTTTGTTGCAAGTGATCCCGTGTTCTTCCGAGTTGTCCAGTGCTTTGATTATTCTGCTTTTTAATTTTTTATTTAGAGTTGGATTTCCGTATTTGTGATTCCACCTTTTGAATTTCTTCATTATTAATGCCAGCTCGGCTGCTCCATCATCATCATCCTCATCACAACTGCTATTTACCAATCCTGTTAAGCATATTTCTTTAACTGAGTCGGTCGTGGAGGACTTCTCATTGCTGTTGACTGTTGCACCATATATTGCAATTAAAGTATTTCAAATTTCCTGTGCATTTTCACAATGAGAGATGAAATTAAAATTATCTTGATTAATATAAGAATATAACATATGCATAGCAAGAGCATTAATCGAGATAATTTTCTTATCTGTTATATCACACCCATTTTCAATAATATCCCAACATTTAATATTAACAGATTTTAAATAAAATTCCATTTTTAATTTCCAATTCAAAAAATCTGTTCCATCGAAAATAGAAGGAATAATATTGGAGCGACCCTCAACAGAAGTATTAATAAAAGAAGCCATTTCAAAAATTCAAAATTTTAAAACAAAAACCAATTTTTAAAACACGAATTTTTAAAAACAAAAATTGATTTTTTTTTTAAATTTTAAAACAAAAACGGCTTTTGTTCCTAGCTTTGATACCACTTGTAGGATCGATTTCACCCTAGAGGGGGGGTGAATAGGGTGATAGTGTAAATTATAAAAATTAATCGTGGAAGCTTATAAAATAATTTCAATTCAGATCACAGAATAGCAGCACAGATATCGCAAAATATAAATAACAGAAAAAACAGAACAACACAGAATTTACCCAGCTTCGGCAAAACCCTGCCTACGTGCTGCCCCCAAGGTTTCTACTAGAAATTAGATAGTCCCTCGCTTACACACGTAAACTCGCTATACCCGCTATTGACTAATCTAACTCTATGCTCAAAACCTTGCCACAACTCAACCACCGAGTTGCGAATTCTCAAGCTACGCCACGTAGCTTGTCCCCTAGTCACACGACTAGAAATTAAAATGGTTTAAAAAAGAAAATACAAATTAAAAGCAATTTGAAATAAAAAAACCCTAATTAATAAAAACTAAGCCCAAATTAATAAAAGTAGAACCGGCCCAATAATTAGTAGATTAAAAATGCGTCCCCCCTTTTTTATTTATTTCATCGGCCTGGTTCCTTTTTCTTGAGAATAATGGCTTTCGTTCCTTTTCCTTGTTCGATCAAAATTAGGGCTTTTCTTAAATTGAAGCGCCGCTTCGATGATTCGAGTTTCTGATCTTGGATGCTTGCTTTGTCGAATAATCGTCTCTTCGATTTCGCATGTGGCCGCTTCTATTTCGTCGAGTTCGGTTCAAAGAATCCGGTATGTAATTTATGCTTTTCGCTTTTCTTGTTAACTTGCTTGAACTTTGAACTCGATTTGATTCGAGATGAGTGATTATTATTCTCAGTTTAGCTTGAACTCGAATACCTCAATTGCCGATGATGTTAATCACTTTTATACGGTTCGACCCCTCTGTATTTTTGTCGTATAATAAAATTTTGAATTTGTCAAATTCTTTTGATCGGCCGTTTGATTATGCTTGAACGATTGATGATCGAACTGACTTTGTCAAATTCGTATCTTTTGCGTTCCTTGGTTGACACGGTTTTGAATTTATTTTCGTGATAACCACGGCTTCTACTACGTTCCTTTTTCTGTTGACCGTGACTTGTTTACTTCGGCTTTGTTGTTACTGTGGCTTGTACTTGTATACTGCTGTGTCCTTTACTTGGTGTTGTAGCAGTTTGTATTTGCTGTTTTCCATGAACATGCTTCACTGCATTATTATTGATTTGTTCAAATGAAGTCGGTGAACATTTATGGCTGCACTTCAGTCATCCCTTCTGTTTGCTTTGGCTTCATTGACCTTGGCAAGATCACTTGTTGGCATTTATGTGTATTGATTTACTGTTGAGTTGTATCTGCTTGTAGTTGTTGAGCTTTGATGCATATTGCAACTTGGACATTGTTTCATCTGACTTCGGTCTTGGTTTTATTGCTATAGCATGCACTCGACTCTGTAGTTGTAACTGGACATTTGAGTTTGTTGCATTTAGTTGCTGTTGTCTGCACTTGCTTGAGTTTCACTGCCATAAGTCGTGCAAGTGTGTTGCATTTCATTTGTAGCCTTGACTTTTGTGATATTCGACAGCTCTGGCTCGATGTTGTTACTGAGTTTGACTGCATGTTCATTGGTACTGCTTCGTCAGTTCATATTGAACTGTTTCCTGTCATGTTCACTTGCACATTCGAGTTTGTAATCTCTGATTCATAGTGTATATGTTGGCTGCAGTGTTGTGTTTGTTGCCTTGTATCACTGGTTCATTCCACTGTTTCATGCATGTGACATTGGTGCATTGTCGTGAGTAGTTCGTAGTTGCTTCTGTGCATATATATTGGCCGTTTAATTGATGCTGCAGTCTTCAAGCATTGTTGATTCATTGGTCTTTGCTGTGTACATGTTGTAAGTGATTTGTGCTTAGTTGCATCACTGGTATTTGCATATTTGTTCACCTGCACTTGTTACTTCTGTTCACCTGTATCATGCTTGGCTTTGCTGTTTGCACTTTGGTCTCTTGTCATGTTTGTTGTTGCCATGATTATTGTTGCTATACACTTATCTTGATACTTGCCTGGTCTGGTTCTCGACCTATAGTGTTCATGATGCATTCACTCCATTTTGCATTGGTGCATTGCTGTCATGTTGGTTCGAATTGCACTTGTCACTGCTGCAGTCGCTATGCAGTTGCTATGCCTTCGGTCGTGTTGCCTTGTGTTGAATCCAGTTTCAAAACTCGGGTTTGACCTTGTGCTCGTGTCATAATTTTGAATATACTACACGTGAGTTGAACCCGATTTTTCATTTGGGTTTGACCTGTGCTCACCTGTCCCTGTAAAACAATCAAGTGTATATATCGGCGTGCACGACCTTGTGGCATATACAGTAATACACTGTGTATGTCATAAGTTGTTCGTGTATGATGAATTCAAATTTAAATTATGACGAATAACCCAAATAACTGAGGCAACTCATATTTTCAAAAATTATCTTTTATTTTTGAATTGCAAAAATATTTCTTTTTCAATTTTACTGCGTTAGTTTATATTTTTGCAGATTGCCCAGATGCTGGATTCAAACTGGAATGCAGTTGAAGATAAATACGAGTGTGAGTGATATGTAGTGAGGTGCTGATGTAAATGTGAAAAAAATGTGATGTAATCAAAGTTGTATAGTTATAGTGAGAGCTTGAAATTGTACTATTCAAAATTGTAATAAATATTTATTTGAATAAAATATCTGTTTGAATTCAAATTCCGTGTAATTTATTTTATTCAACAAATATTTATTTAAACTATGAAAATAGAATAGTATATTAACAAATACATTTAAACAAATGTATATATGTTTATTATCATCAAACAAAAAATCATATAAGTGCATATTCAACACCAGTGTGATTTTCCCAGATTATTCATATACCGAGTAACCATACCGACATCATTTGCAATATCGAGTCTCGTACACACCATGACATACATCAAACTTTCGACCGCACTTGCGTATGACACCGTTGCCATATAAGTCTTGTCTTTCTCCAAGATAGGTTCTCCAAGACAGGTGATCCCTTACTCGAAAGCTTTACATGCAAAAATAAATGTGTATTTGATGCCTCTGCATTCTCCATTCTAAACTGGCAAAGCACTTTGTCAATATATTCCTTTTAAGTTAATTTTAACTAAAATGCTTTCGATCCCTTTCTATTTCCATGCCCAATATCCTCTTTACTTCTACAAGATCCTTCATTTCAAATTCCAATTTTAAACTCAATTTTAACTTGTTGATTTCATTTATATATTTTAAAGCAATGAGCATGTCATCCACATACAATAGTAAGTACACCCAACAATCATTTTCTAACCTTTTGAAATAAACGCAAGCATCTTTGATGCTTTATCAAAATCATTTTCAAGCATAAAATGATTAAATCTCTTGTACCATTGTCTAGGTGATCGTTTTGAACCATACAGTGATTTCTTTAGCTTGCAAACTAAATATGACTTACCATCTAGGACAAAACCTTTTGGTTGATCTACGTAGATGTCTTCATCCAAGTCACTATGTATGAAGGTGGTTTTTCACACCTAGTAGCTCCAACTCCAAGTCTTGAATAACAACTATAGCAAGTAATATTCGAATTGAAGTATGTCTCACAACCGGTGCAAAATCTCATCATACTCCTTTCCCTTCTTTATACAAACCCCTTAGCCACTAATCTTACTTTGTACCTCCCATCGTCATTCACCTTGTATATCCCTTTTTATCTAATTGCACGGTTTCCTTTAGGACGTGGAACCAAATCCCAAGTATGATTCTTCAACAATGATTGCATTGCTTTCTCCATGACATAATTCCACATCAAGCAATCATTTGAATCCATAACGTCATCAAGTTCCATCGGTTCATCTTGGACTACATGAAGAGCATAGTCCAAATTGTCATAAAATCTAAGATAATTCCAATCACCGTATCTATCTGGTAGCGTAATAGCATGAAGACCAACCCGAGTTGCAATACTATCACCCAAACTCCTTTTGGCTCAACCTTGAACCGAATCCTCTTTAGAATCGTATACATCACCAGCATTACTACATGAACCATATGGACTACGTAATGTAATATCAATCGCCACCTTCTCACAAGCATCTCCAACAACTCTACTCCTTGGACAGAAGATGGGAATATCTTCCTTCACCTTTGATTCATCTCGAACAAAATTTGGAACATCCGATGAGCTCTCATTCTCCTTGAATAAAGTCGACTCATCAGAAGTAACATGACGATAATTCACAACCTTCTTCATTCTTGGATTCCATATCCAATAGCCTTTTACACCGTCCATATAGCCAAGCAAGACCCTTTTGAAAGCTCTAGGCTCAGGCTTATCATTTCCCGGATCATGCACGTAAACCAGACTACCAAACACACGAAGTGTAACAACCCGAAATTTTCGAAGCCGAAAATTTCAGATAGTTATGAAGAAGAAAGAGATAGAAGAAGAAGAAGAAAAACACCAAACATCTCACAATCGCAGCGGATAAAATATAATAAATAATAATAGTTGCAAAATAATACTATATCTGTCGATTACATTCTAATACATCAGAGTTTCACATTATATACAGTCACTGAATATTTACAATTAACATGACTCAGATTAACAATAATATAAATACAGCGGAATTCTCTATACGATATCTCCATCCAGCTCGCCTCCTGAACTCCAGAACGTACCTACCTGAGAAAAACTGTAATACTCGGTCTGACCCGAGCATTACACCAAAGTAACACCCGGGTCAGGCTGGAAACCAGCGTGAGTAAACCCATCCAATATGGAATACCAAAGCATACAACTTTATAAAGAACCCGGGTAACTCAAATCAATTTACAAAGTCACAATTTGATATAGTCCTAACTTATTTTCAAATAAGTTTTCTAAGCGTCAAAGTTTAGATTTAATAATACGATTCATTTAAATCCATTCATTCCAACCTATTAATATCTCATATCAAATTATACGAGGTTCGAAGTGGTTTCGGGTATTTCCCAATACCTGATCCCAGCCTCCTCGACATCATCCTATCCCAAATTATCCTTACGAAATACACAACATTCATATTAGAGATATCAGCACAATCAAAACATCCAATATCATTCAATCATCCATAAACAAAGCCTTATCACATACAAATCAATTCAATTGATTCAAATTGAATTTTAAAACTCAAACACTTAGATTCCTTCATTTAACGTTAATTAACTCCAAATCAATTAGTTGGTCAACCCATCATTCTTCATCTTAATTTATCACCCTAGATTAATTATCTTTCTATTGCACTCAAGTAATTATCTTTAATTAACTGCACGATATTAATTATTCTTAATCAAAATCAATAAGTAATCTTAATTACTTCATGGATCAATTAACTATTTTAATTACATTAATCCTTAATTACTTATATTAATTAACTTCATAAGTCACTTATTATAGAATAGTCAAACTTAATTAATAAATCTTTGATTATCCCATTAATTATATTAATTATATAAATTAAGGATATCCAATTATATTTTAATTTGTTCTAATCTAAATTAATTACTTCGTTCAACCACCATATTAACTTTCCTCGAATTATCTCAACCTATAATTTGCTATCCATTTATTTACTTCATCATTCAATAAATCAATTTCCCTTTAATTAATCATCTTAATAAATTTCTTGATTAATTACACAAGTAATCATCTTTTATTAATTTCATTAAGTGATCGCTTATCAAACCATCCATTGATTGTTCTACATTAATTAAACTTAATAGATTAACTTAAACTTTAATTAATTAATTAATTCAAATCTTTAATTTCTAAATTAATCGCCCCAAATCATTAATTAACTGAATAAATCAATTATCCATTTTAATTACCCTACTGATTTAATGAATCATAAATCATTAAATCCTTATTAACATTAAAATGGAAACAATTCACTTTTATGATTTAAGTTTTAAATAACTTAACTCCAATATTTCGAGTCAAACTATAATTAACTCGAGGATCATCCAAAAATCACAATCACCAGATCATCAATTCACAATGCATGTCAATTAATTCAATTATTCAACCAAATATATTTAAATTTAACCATTTAAATTTAAATAGGAATCCAACAGAGTGAAATTTACTCACCTTTGATTTTGCAACCCAAATCCAATCTCGACTTGGTTCCCTTCAGATGTTGACCTTGAATAATAATTTATACGGTTTATTAACATTTGAAATAAATCGAAAATCAATTATCATTTGTTACTTAAATTTTAAATTAACAATTTGGTTTTAATCGAATAAATTCTAACTTCACCCAATTTCCTCAAATAATTTATTTCAACAAGATAATCTCTAAAATTTCCAATACCCAAACTCCCATGTATACCCTTTTCCTCTTCCCAAAATCTTACTTATAAAATAATATATAGATTTAAAAATCCAATTTTCATATAAACTTCTAACATTTTGATTTTCATATAAACTTCTAAAATTCTTAAATTTTGTTTCCAGAACGGGTATTGATAACAATTTATAACAGAGTTTTATCTCAAGTTTTTTTTTAACAATCTGTAAGTTCTGAATATATATAAAATTTTAAAATAAAAAACTATTTACCTTACTGCTGAAAGCCTCCACCCCACCATCTTTGCTTGCCCTCGAACTCGTGAAACTCCTCGCGATTCGAAATCGCGTCCAACATCCCCAGCCAACCCCCTAAATCTCGAACTCACCCGCGAACGAACTTGCCGTGCCGCGCATGATTCGACAACCCCACTCGACGAAGACACCACTCGGTTACATCGCCTCCTCGCCGCTAGACACCGCTGCTTCGACGCGTCTCGGTCGCAAACCACAACCCTAAAGTTCGAGAGCCCCTACGCTTTGCCGACGGACCTCGCTCGATTCGAGCCCTATGCCGTCGCGATTCGCCATGGTTAATGGAATGAAGTAGTCGACTTTATTTTCAGATTTGAATTCGTGAACAGGATTGAATTGAAAGGGGGAGAATAGGCTTCGGCTATTATTTTCGTTTCCTTTGGTTTTGAAAAATGAAGGGAGGAGCTCTGTTCCTTCTAGATATAAGCGAACCGAAACAAAATATCTACCCTAAATCTATTTTATTAACGGAGAAGCGTAATATGGAAGCCAAGGAACGTATTATTTAGAGTGGCTTCTTAAGTACGATTGTTTATTTTTAATAGTATTGTATTATCGTTTTTTCCTTCTTCTTTTTTCCAATCGTTTCTCATCCGTATAAGCAAATAGTAAATTCAAACGCTATGAAAATTGAAATCCGATAATAACTAACTATTACGGATCCATTGTAATTGGTTTCGTCGAATTCCGAGACTGTGCCTCGAAAGGCTATTTTTAAATTCCAATTTAAACGATATATTATTAAAATTAAACAAACCATCTTTAGATTAAAATTTCAACCATTCAATTATCTTCAGTGTCATCACTATAAATTTTATAAGCCTTCAAATTATTTAAAAAGGCTTAGAAATTTCATATTCAACAATCTCCTCAATTCCAATTATTAATTTCAATATTAAATTATATAATTCAATAATTTAATTATCAAGTAAATATTGATATCTTGAATTCAAGTTAAAATTAACCTTTAAATATTTTAAAAATCAATTAATTATTCAAATTTAAATTGCTAGAAATTCTGGGTCGTCACATTCCTCCCTCCTTAAAAGAATTTCGTCCCCGAAATTACTAGTTAGGAAGAATGGACCAATCCCTTTACCCTTTTCTCCAAAACCAACAGGTTTATCAACTTGCCACAACATCTTTTATCAAAGATTCACTATTACCTCAACTAACTTCCAAAACCTTTCATAGTTTCATACAATTTCCTTCTTCTCAATCATCATCCTATTTCAATTTAAACCAAATTTTAAACTATCAAAATTTTCTCAAAATTTTTCTAACTCCTTAAATTCTCAAAAAAATTTGCCAGCGTCTCCTTTGCGCGGCTAGCTCGGTACTACTACAAAAAGGCCTCCACGGGCTCCCAAATTCCAAAAGAAAACAAAAGCCAAGTGGCTGCATCAAAAACCCAATCCACTTTCATCCAAAAATTTGAATACGTACCTCTACGTCGGGCAATTCACATTTATCTTTTGGAATCA
Source organism: Allium cepa (assembly GCA_030765085.1). NCBI lineage: Eukaryota > Viridiplantae > Streptophyta > Magnoliopsida > Asparagales > Amaryllidaceae > Allium > Allium cepa. The sequence continues at coordinate 383,467,249 of CM060932.1, forward strand.
AATTCAACTTTCTTTTCCCCCTTTTAATGCCTGCATATCTTATCACGCAATAATATCCAATTGTACCCTTTTAACCATTTTATACATTTCCTCACACATGTTTCATACCTATTTCAAATTAATCTTTCCCATTTTAATATGGGCTCAATTTATTTTCGATTTTGAATATTAAATTCTATCTTTCAAGTATATCTGATTCATATTAGTTTCATATACTAATTTACTTTAATTCCCAATTTGAAATCGTTTTGTTGTTAACAAAAAATTTCCCAAAAAATTTCAAAAATTTCCTAACTCCCAAAATTTTCAGAAAATTTTGGCAGAGTCTCCTTTGTACAGATGAGCTTTTGCAATTTGATAGGAGATATAAATATGTATACATCGACCCACCCGGTCGGAAAAAGCAAAAACAGTTCATATTTCCTTTTTTTTGCGTAGGCGTACCTTATTTAGCATTTTAAGCAAGCAATGTATTAATTTTAGCAAAAAGCACCACCAAATCCAGCCAAACGGCTTCCCGGTACCTGTACTTACTCAATTTAAATATGTAAGTGCCATATAAAGAAAATCTATTAGCATTTCACTTACTTTCAATAGCTAAACACATGTATTACATACATAACAAGTGTCAAACGCTTCCCATAAGCGATTCATATGATTTTAAAGCTTATTAAATTGCTTCAACTAAATTTATATGCCATTTCATTCAATCTTAATGTCTTGCAACACAATTTCTTACATCCAATATATTTTAAATCCAAACAAGCTCATATTCAATTTAGTTGATTTCAAAATCAATCTATTTAATCTCTATCAGCCCATAGAATTTTAATTACTTTTATTTACGTCATACGACGATTCATTCTATACCAGTTCGTCAATATTCGCTTAATAGAGTATTTATTTAGTTTATAGCTACTTTAAATAAATTTTCAATTCATTTTATATTTAATGCCATTTCATTTCTAATTTATCAACTAACCATTCATTGCATTTCATTTTATTTTCGCATTAGATTCATGCAAATAATTTATTAAGCTTGGCACGTTCAAACGTATAAATTAATGACCATTTCCAAATTAATTTAATCCAAGCTTCTATTTAATGGGCTTTCACTCTTATTCGAAGCCAAACTTCCATAAAATTTAAACTTAAGTGAATTTACTTTAGTTTATTCCAACACCGAAACTTAAGTTTACTTCTATTTGATCCTCATTTAATCAAATTCCATTAAATTCGGTAAGCCCGTCCATTTAAATCTTTTTTTTTTAATTTATCTTCTCAATTTATCAAAATAATATCCAACACATACTTAACTCATTTATACTTCAAATTATTATGCCATCGCACTTATGTTAAGTCTGACAATCCTATTCCAATCACAACTTTAATTTAGTTTTTATTCTATCAGACTTCATCCATTTATTATTTAATTCCATTTGCTCATTTTTCTTAATTTATTTGCGAATTTATATTATTTATACAAAGTCATTCTCAATTTATTTGCGAATTTATATTATTTATACAAAGTCATTCTCAATTTATTTCTATTTACTTGGGTCTTGTTTGCAACCTAACCATTTCTATTATTATTCACATCCATTTCATATGACAACACTTCTCTTATATCCAATTTACTTGCAAATTTCATTAAATATTATTCAAATCACACTTGGATTTCATCCCATCACTTTTTCAATCCAACTCTATTTTATTTTTATTTCATAACATTTCCTCTCTTTAATTCATTATCAAATCTAAGCCGAATTCTATTTAAAATTCGAATTCATTTTCAAACCCATTATCACTTACAACCCATTTATTTACCCAAGTTAAATTTTATTAATATACTCAACCAAATAATTATTTAGCCAATTAGTTTACTTTCGACTTCTAAATCAATGTTTGATTTTAATTACAAATCCACTTCATTAAAATTTCAGTTTGGATTTCCTTTTATTTTCCCCAAGATTCCAACATCTTTATTTTAAAAAAATTTAGAAATGCTTTTAAATTCACAACATACTTAATAAAATAGCTCTTTATAAAAAATACTTTTTATAGCTCGATGTCTCAACCAGTCCATCCTTGTTCTCACAGAAATTCAGTCATACGTTGATCAGGCGTAGGACTGAAAATCTATAAGTACTTGGTAAACCCGTTTTCAACATCCGGTGAAAATACTTGGAAACTAATTTTATTGAAAATATAGAAAACAGTTTTTGAAAATAGAGTAAATATCTTTGGTGACAATGCTCTGAAAATCATCACCCCCATCCGTGGTCACAGTTACATACCAGGGTTACGTTGCCGTCACAGCAAAAGTCCATGTAGCTGCAGGCTCTCCGCGGCCTCTTAATTACGCCATGGATCCCACACAACAGATCATAGTTACATCCAGGGTAACATTGCCGTCACAGCAAAAGTCCATGTAACTACAGGCTCTCCGCGGCCTCTGATTTCGCTGTCGAAATGAAACTTCTCAACTCCTACATACGTCGCAGTCTACCGATATAAAATCAAACGCAGACTGTTGGCTCTCAGCGGCACACACGACTTTCACTATGTTGTACCATAGGTCGCAGTCTACCGATATAAAATCATACGCAGACTGTTGGCTCTCAGCGGCACACACGACTTCCGCTATGGTATACACTACTCATAATCCTCAGAAACTAGTTTTGTCCGGACTCCTCACAGGATCAACTTTAGAACCCCGCCTAGGGCTCAAGGAAGCACCACCCAGTGGCACTCCTGAGAAATTCATTTCAAGGGAGCGCCTTTTTCCCCAGAGCCATCATCAAAATATTTTATACTATACATATATAGTATCTGCAAATCATACACCTAGTATGATATCATACAAAGCTCCTTTACACAAAATCGATTATCCCAAAATCGATAATTCTCAAATTAGGCTTTCCAAATTCCAATATTGATTTTACCCAAAAATCAAAAGCCTTTCCAAAACCAAGGGTTCTCAAAACTTTTCGAAAATCCTCATAAGATCATTTTCATATATATTCAGATATATAAAATTTTAAAATCTTTGGATCACTTTAAACTTGTATAAAATTCCTTTTATACTTCAAATACTTCCAAAATCCTTTTTCTTCCAACAATAGATTCAACAAGGGGAGAATATATAACAAAGATATAACTTTGTTTACCCAAAATCAAATATTCAAATTTGATTACTCTTTCCAATATCAATTTCCTTTCTATTCACGTTCACTTAAATTTTCATTCACTTATTCACATTTGCCTTGATCCCCATTTGGATTATTACCTCAATTCTTATCCCAGTTGGGTATTTAATCAATAATAGTTTGAACTCCGACCAGTATAGAAAATAGCTTGAATTTTTTTTTAAAAAAAAAATAGATAAGAAGTTGAAAAATAATTATTAGTTTGCAAAATAGTTGTAAAATAGAAATTAGTTTAGAAAACAGTTTAAAAATGGTTAAATAACTCCAAAAATAATTGTAAACCAGGTATAAAATAATTTAGCTTTAAGTAAGAAAGATTGTATATATATATAATAACTAAGAAAATAAGTTTTTATTAAAACAATTTATATTGAAAATAGTCAAGAGTCAAACTGTTCACTTCCCCAACAATTCAATTTAAATCTCCATTTAAATTGACTCAATTCCAGCTTGAATAACTTCAATCTCTATTAAATTTATTTAATCCCAATTCAAGTTGAATCAATCCTGATTCCTTTTCCAATTTAAATCAAATCCATTTAATTTCAATCATGTTCAACTTATATTATAATTTCCAAATTACTCCAATCAATGTGAATTATTATCAATTGAACCCATTTCAAAATCAAATCATTTAAATATAATTCAATTCAATTTCCCATTTAAATTCTTAAACTTATACATCTTCAGTCACCAATTCAATTAATTCAAACCAAATTAATTTTTGAACTAATTCAATTTTAATCTTGAATTTAAACTACCTCGAATTATATCAATTCGAGTTAAATTTTCACAGGTTGGTTTAACTCTTTAAACCAAATCAACCTTTATTTAAAGTTTTCAAACAATTTAATTTTGAGTCAAATTCTCAAAATTCCATTTTATATTATCTTTACTTATGTATTTCAAGGTTCAAATAAGAGTTCGATACTATTTTATTTTTTAAGAATTTAATTTATTACTCCATTTTATCTTCCAGCTTGAAGCCAGTTCTTAAACAAGTTTATTTTACAATTCAATTATTCAAATTTATTTTATTGATACAATATCATTCCCAATTTTAAAGATTTTTTTTTATTAACAATAGGATGATATCATCCAATTTATTTTACAACGTCCTTCTATTTTCAAACTTTAAATCTCAAACCCGTTTTGAGATCTCACAAATTCCCAATTTAAATCAACCATTTAACTTTCCAAGTTAAATTCGAATTTACTTAATCCAATCAACCTCATTAAATTTGAATTCCCACTTCAAACTTCAAAATTCTAGGTTTTTATATCACACTTCAGGAATAAAAATCAAAACTCGACCTCTTAGAGTTTATTTCAAATTATCTTTGATATCATGTATATTCATAAATATATACATATTTATTTCTTGGCCCTCCCAGCCATGTTTTAAAATTGTAAACCACCTTTGGTTTAAATTCAAATCAAATTTCAAACAATCCATTGTTTGCAACCATTTCCATTTCCTTTTTATACTATTCTTATTTCTATAATTTCAAGATTAAATTCCAGTTTGAATCCCATTTCCAACATACATTTATTTAAACCTTTTAAATAATTTAATTCCTGAATTCTAAATTTAGAATTTCATTTTCAATTAATAAAATTTCAATTTGGTTGTATTTTCGTTTTTACTTCATTCCACTTCAAGACTTCAGTTTGGTTGTATTATATTACTTCTAAATTTTAAATTTCAATAATTAACAACCGATCACCTTAATATTTATTAGAAGGAAATATTACTTTATATATCAAAATATATTTTATATAAATCATTTTAAAACTTTATACAAGAAAATAACAAGTACACTCTCATATATATATATATTCTCAACCCATTCTAGAGTACTACAGACTCTATTAAATGAGTAATTCCCACCAAAGCCAAGGTTCTCGCTTAACCTTTCTGCTCTGATACCAACTGTAACAACCCGAAATTTTCGAAGCCGAAAATTCCAGATAGTTATGAAGAAGAAAGAGATAGAAGAAGAAGAAAAACACCAAACATCTCACAATCGCAGCGGATAAAATATAATAAATAATAATAGTTGCAAAAGAATACTATATCTGTCGATTATATTCTAATACATTAGAGTTTCACATTATATACAGTCACTGAATATTTACAATTAACATGACTCAGATTAACAATAATATAAATACAGCGGAATTCTCTATACGATATCTCCATCCAGCTCGCCTCCTGAACTCCAGAACGTACCTACCTGAGAAAAACTGTAATACTCGGTCTGACCTGAGCATTACACCAAAGTAACACCCGGGTCAGGCTGGAAACCAGCGTGAGTAAACCCATCCAATATGGAATACCAAAGCATACAACTTTATAAAGAACCCGGGTAACTCAAATCAATTTACAAAGTCACAATTTGATATAGTCCTAACTTATTTTCAAATAAGTTTTCTAAGCGTCAAAGTTTAGATTTAATAATACGATTCATTTAAATCCATTCATTCCAACCTATTAATATCTCATATCAAATTATACGAGGTTCGAAGTGGTTTCGGGTATTTCCCAATACCTGATCCCAGCCTCCTCGACATCATCCTATCCCAAATTATCCTTACGAAATACACAACATTCATATTAGAGATATCAGCACAATCAAAACATCCAATATCATTCAATCATCCATAAACAAAGCCTTATCACATACAAATCAATTCAATTGATTCAAATTGAATTTCAAAACTCAAACACTTAGATTCCTTCATTTAACGTTAATTAACTCCAAATCAATTAGTTGGTCAACCCATCATTCTTCATCTTAATTTATCACCCTGGATTACTTATCTTTCTATTGCACTCAAGTAATTATCTTTAATTAACTGCATGATATTAATTATTCTTAACCAAAATCAATAAGTAATCTTAATTACTTCATGGATTAATTAACTATTTTGATTACATTAATCCTTAATTACTTATATTAATTAACTTCATAAGTCACTTATTATAGAATAGTCAAACTTAATTAATAAATCTTTGATTATCCCATTAATTATATTAATTATATAAATTAAGGATATCCAATTATATTTTAATTTGTTCTAATCTAAATTAATTACTTCGTTCAACCACCATATTAACTTTCCTCGAATTATCTCAACCTATAATTTGCTATCCATTTATTTACTTCATCATTCAATAAATCAATTTCCCTTTAATTAATCATCTTAATAAATTTCTTGATTAATTACACAAGTAATCATCTTTTATTAATTTCATTAAGTGATCGCTTATCAAACCATCCATTAATTGTTCTACATTAATTAAACTTAATAGATTAACTTAAACTTTAATTAATTAATTAATTCAAATCTTTAATTTCTAAATTAATCGCCCTAATTCATTAATTAACTGAATAAATCAATTATCCATTTTAATTACCCTACTGATTTAATGAATCATAAATCATTAAATCCTTATTAACATTAAAATGGAAACAATTCACTTTTATGATTTAAGTTTTAAATAACTTAACTCCAATATTTCGAGTCAAACTATAATTAACTCGAGGATCATCCAAAAATCACAATCACCAGATCATCAATTCACAATGCATGTCAATTAATTCAATTATTCAACCAAATATATTTAAATTTAACCATTTAAATTTAAATAGGAATCCAACAGACTGAGATTTACTCACCTTTGATTTTGCAACCCAAATCCAATCTCGACTTAGTTCCCTTCAGATGTTGACCTTGAATAATAATTTATACGGTTTATTAACATTTGAAATAAATCGAAAATCAATTATCATTTGTTACTTAAATTTTAAATTAACAATTTGGTTTTAATCGAATAAATTCTAACTTCACCCAATTTCCTCAAATAATTTATTTCAACAAGATAATCTCTAAAATTTCCAATACCCAAACTCCCATGTATACCCTTTTCCTCTTCCCAAAATCTTACTTATAAAATAATATATAGATTTAAAAATCCAATTTTCATATAAACTTCTAACATTCTTAAATTTTGTTTCCAGAACGGGTATTGATAACAATTTATAACAGAGTTCTATCTCAAGATTTTTTTTAACAATCTGTAAGTTCTGAATATATATAAAATTTTAAAATCAAAAACTATTTACCTTACTGCTGAAAGCCTCCACCCCACCATCTTTGCTTGCCCTCGAACTCGCGAAGCTCCTCGCGATTCGAAATCGCGTCCAACATCCCTAGCCAACCCCCTAAATCTCGAACTCACCCGCGAACGAACTTGCCGTGCCGTGCATGATTCGACAACCCCACTCGACGAAGACACCACTCGGTTACATCGCCTCCTCGCCGCTAGACACCGCTGCTTCGACGCGCCTCGGTCGCAAACCACAACCCTAAAGTTCGAGAGCCCCTACGCTTTGCCGACGGACCTCGCTCGATTCGAGCCCTATGCCGTCGCGATTCGCCATGGTTAATGGAATGAAGTAGTCGACTTTATTTTCAGATTTGAATTCGTGAACAGGATTGAATTGAAAGGGGGAGAATAGGCTTCGGCTATTATTTTCGTTTCCTTTGGTTTTGAAAAATGAAGGGAGGAGCTCTGTTCCTTCTAGATATAAGCGAACCGAAACAAAATATCTACCCTAAATCTATTTTATTAACGAAGAAGCGTAATATGGAAGCCAAGGGAACGTATTATTTAGAGTGGCTTCTTAAGTACGATTGTTTATTTTTAATAGTATTGTATTATCGTTTTTTCCTTCTTCTTTTTTTCCAATGCGTTTCTCATCCGTATAAGCAAACAGTAAATTCAAATGCTATGAAAATTGAAATCCCATAATAACTAACTATTACGGATCCAATGTAATTGGTTTCGTCGAATTCCGAGACTGTGCCTCGAAAGGCTATTTTTAAATTACAATTTAAACGATATATTATTAAAATTAAACAAACCATCTTTAAATTAAAATTTCAACCATTCAATTATCTTCAGTGTCATCATTATAAATTTTATAAGCCTTCAAATTATTTAAACAGGCTTAGAAATTTCATATTCAACAATCTCCTCAATTCCAATTATTAATTTCAATATTAATTATATAATTCAATAATTTAATTATCAAGTAAATATTGATATCTTGAATTCAAGTTAAAATTAACCTTTAAATATTTGAAAAATCAATTAATTATTCAAATTAAAATTGCTAGAAATTCTGGGTCGTCACACGAAGATACCTCAAGTCAATGCTCTTTTCCTTCCATACTTCCTCTAAAATTTTGCTATCAATAGTCGAGCATAAAATTCGATTAACAATATGCACCATTGTTGACAAAGCTTCGGCCTAAAATCCCTTAGATAAACCCATGTCAATCTCAAGCATCGAGCTTTCTCAAGTAGATTACAGTTCATCCTATCTGTAACGCCATTCCACTACAGGTCTCCCGGTGTAGTAAAATACTTTTGAATACCATGATGCTTGCAAAGATCCAAGAATTCTCTGGAAACATGCTCTCTTCCATTAACGGACCTTAAAAACCTCAAAGACTTACCACTTTCATTCTCAACAAGAGCCTTTCAAATTTTGAACTTTGCAAATGACTTCAAGTTGGCCTTCATTACATACACTCATACTTTTCGAGAAAAATCACTAATGAAAGAAATATAATAACGTGCTCCACCCAAAAGAAGCTACCGGTGCCAGTCCCCAAACATCCATGTGCACATACTCAATAACGTCTCTCGAATAATGTTTTTTTCTTACCGAATGAAACCTTAATATGCTTTTCCATGACACATTCTTCACAAAAATCAAGCTTGTTGAAACTCTCTCCATCGATCATCTCCCTCTTCCGAAGAATATCCAAACTTCTCTCCGAGACATGACCTAATCTCAAATGTCACAACCTAGTTGCATCCAAGCCACGAGAACTATAACATCCACACAAGTTTCACCTTCAATAGTCACACCTTGAAGCAATAAAAACGATGAGTCCTAGCACCTTTCATCACCATAAGCACACCCTTCGAAACCCATAAGCTATCACTCTCAATAGTGATCTTACATCCAAAAGAATCCAACTGCCCAAGGGAAATAAGAAACATTCAAAGACCCATAATATAGTGGACATTAGTGGGAGTACGAACCACTCTCTCAAACATCCAAATTTGCATGGAACCAATGCCCTTCGACTTACAAATAATACCATTACCCATAACAATTGAATTTTCCCCTTTGTCGTCATAAGAAGAAAAACAATTCATATTCGACATCATATAATAAAACGTTCTCGATTTGAGCACCCGTTCACTATAAAACATTTGATGGTACCATCATCAAAACATCTACATCTCCATCACTAATTCCCTCGCTATGGATGATGATGTTACTTCCTTCTTTGCTTTCTCCTTGTTTGGACATTCATTCTTTCAATGACCAGGTTTCTTACAAATAAAGAACTTGCTATTTCTTTCCCTCGACCTCTCCAACCGGGCTTCCTTGATCTATAATGCCCATGATTCTCCTTCTTCACCATTCTATCATTCTCCAAAAATAAACTGTGACCGCTACTAGCACCACTACTTCTATCACCCAATCCCTTCATTTGATCCCGCAACTCCTAGCTAAGAATATCCATTTTGACATTATCAAGAGTCAAAGTAACCCGGCTATAGATCAAACTATTTGAGAAACCCGTATAATAGTTTGGCAACGAACACAACAATGTCGTCACCTTTTGCTCTTCCTTAATCGTCAAATATACCGCCTTTATCTTCATTAGCAAAACATCTAAGACATTCAAGTGTGCATTTAGCAAAGTACCCTCCTTCATCTTATATGTGAAGAACGTTTACAATAAGATCAAACGATTAGTTAGTGACTTATTTATATACAGCTCCTTCAACTTGTTCCATATACCTTTAGCAGTAGTCTCACCTCTAATTTTAGAGATCACATTCTCCCCCATAACAAGTTGAAGTTTAATGAATGCCCACTCTTCCAATTCCTCTCAATATCCGAGATGTCCCTCGGTAATAAATGTGTGTCAAACACTGCCAGATGTAGGGATTCCACCTAAGAACTGCTTTCATCTTCCACTGTCACTTTTTTAAATCATTACTCGCATTCCACTTGTCTATAAATAATCGAGATCATGAAGTCGCATATGAACCACGTACATATGACGCTACACTATTCGACGAACTATTGAGGGACTACCCGACGTATTATCCAATTCCCGCATTTCCACAAACACCTACCAGCACTAAAAGCTCTTACACCAAATGTTATTATGGGAATTCGAACTTGATCCAATCTAATTCAAACTCCAAAATCATAGTGGAAAGACGAGATCAATGCTAGATGTGTAAAAACAACCTATCACAATATCTCAATAGCCAAAATAGAAAATTACCAATCCAAATAAGACTATCTCAAACACAAGTAATATAAAACAAAGCAATAATGATAAATAAATCACATAAGAGATTTATAGTGGTTCCACTAACTTCTTGTTAGTGTACATGCACTTTGGAGAGAGCTTTTATTACCACAATGAGAAGAGTACAAGATATTGATTGCAATGATCACAATATTCACTCTAAAATATGATTTTGTTAAGACTACAATTAAAGAAAACTAGGTTTTTATAACCCTTTCTTTGATTAGGAGTCAGGATTAGGATTAATCCTACTTTGAATTTTAAAAATAGCTTATATGGTGAACCCCCTTTTTCTTGGAAAATATCCGATTAGCCCCTTGAAGCCTTCACAAACTATCATATAAAACCTGGGCCAAAAAGTCAAAACTGCAGTGTGTCAAACGTATAGCAAAATCCCTCAGACGTTTGACTTCGTAAATCCACTATGCATGCTACAGGTGCCCAAACGTCTGACCCTCCCTGTCATACATCTGGAATAACTCTTAGACAGTTGAAAGACTGTTTCCAAACGTCTAGCAAGACCTCCCAGACGTCTGGAACATCTCACAGGTTGCAGGAAACCTATTTCCAAAAGTCTGACAAGACCTTCCAGATGCTTGACATAACTCCCAGGTTACATTGAATTGTTGTTAGACCTCTGGGAATTCCTACCTGACGTATGACTACATATGCTTCATACTTGTGATACTTCTAGCTTCAAACTACGATAACTTGAGCATTCATGCTTCAATTTTCATGTTGTTTTCACCATTATCAAGCTATTCTAAACCTCTTCAATTCTCCATATAATGTCGTCAAAATTCAACACATTACACATAGCATTCTCTTTTCCAATGTTTATCCATAATATTATCATGTGTTTTGATGCTATAACCGTGAATCATTCCTCCGTATTCTAATTGGGTGGCTTTCTGCTGAAATATCTAGTTTTAAGGTTGAAGATGATGTTTTTGAAAGTGGAGGGACACGGGAAGAAAGTGGCGGATGGCTTGAGGTGGCATGACTAATATTGATCTTCCCTAAGAAAAACATACACTAATATTATCTTAGTTTTTTTATTGATAATAAATAGACTTAAACTTCATATTGATCTAAATCTACATATCTACCATGCCTTTTTCAAGGAAGCTGCACAAAATCTGCATGAATATTTTTGGAACAATGTTTAAAAATGTTTTATATATATATTTACTATTGAATTTTATATGAAATACTTGAATAAAGCTAGTTATAAGGGATCAGATTAAGAGTGGGAAGATTTAAAGGATTTATACATAAATAAAAGCCAATGAGGACGTGTACATTTGAATTGAATATACACTATGTGTGCTATCTTTAGGATTATTTATGGCATTATGTTCTACCAAGAAAATACCTTCGCATTCTTATTTTATAGGCTTTTCCACGTAACGCTTTGTTCTGATCCAAAGCCTTATTTACATCGCTTCATCAACATAAGTGATATTTTCAATATAAAATGTTTTAAAAGTTTAAAAGTTTGATTTAGTTATGGAAAGGATAAAAAATTTAATTTACATAAATGATATCACTTATATGGAAAGGAATTGGTCATATACTCAGCACTAGACGTCGTGGTAAGGAAACTCGTCTCTATTTCAAAGGTTAAAAAATATGTATCAATGTATGGCTTAGAGGTAACACTACTTTAACTTGTCCGAATTTCATTCTCAACCGATGGATAGTACAAATTTGAAAACGATGGGTCGTGGTAAGAGTAATAAATTTAATTTTGATATATGGTCTATTTTTAATTCCCGATAGTTGATTTATTGACTATCGGTTCCGCTATCTTCTTTGTGATTCATCAATCTAAGATGATTTATTGCTCATTTGAGCATTGTTATCCTTTACCAAAAATGACTAAAACTAGAAAGCAAGTGGACGTCAAGCTATGTGGGGTTTCTTCCATTACGATATGTTCAAATCTACTCTAAGTTAGATTCGATTGTATGTGCGCGGAGAAGTGAAATACACGAATCCTTCGTAAGGTTGGTGGGGTCCGACTTGTACATTTCCGAGAGTGTTACAGAGTAAACGGCCCTCTCAAGTATATTATCTAAAGGTATACTTTCGGTAAGGGGGCGCACCCTTCAAATCATTGTTGGAAAATTTTTGTTTCCCTTGTTTTTGATTCAAACCTTTGAATTAATTCTTTCTTAACTACATCGAAAAGTGTCTTGTGCACTTCGCAGTGTTTAACTATTTATGTCATTCTTTTATGCTTGGATATTGTTCTTGTAAGAGGAAACATGTTCTATGTTATGCGGCGTGGTCTCGTATGTTGTGTTCCACTTTTATTTGGAGTTTACTCATACCAAACTTATTGTTTGATCCGACTTGTTTATGTTTCCTAAACTCTGGGGTACTCATTTCTATTTGAGTTATTCGTGAGTGACAAGTTTCTTTGGGCTCTATTGAAGATAAATGGATAAGCAAGAGGCTCCTCATCTATCTAACTATCTATTTCTGTTGTTATAGGATGTTTCTTTTATGTATATGTATTTTTTATCAGCAACTGTAAAGGAAAGTTGTTATAAATGCCTAGGTTGATAGTAGTAGTACTTGTAACTCTAATAACTCCATGTTGGGGAGTAACTTTATGTATTATCTTATTGTTACGTTATATTTAACCGTTCCGTTATGAGTTTTCTATTCTATTTCTTTTATTTTACCTCATGATGTCTCGCCTTTCGGATACTTGGGTTACATCACACGATTATCATGGACGTATTAAGTGTCATTCCTAGGGGCCCGAAAGTTAGATTGCCATAGTTGGTATCGGAGCTTTGGTTGAGCGAATACGTTAGCCTGATCGGGATACAACTCATTAAAGATAAGGTAAGTGATGCCCTAGAATGAGTTAATCTTGAGAGAGCATATTTGTAATTTTTATAATAATAATATCTGCCCTCTAAAGTCTCCTTCTAGATCCTTTGGTGTTGTTTTTCTTAAAATATTTTGATCCTATTATTTTATTCTAAATATACCTGTTATTTGTTATGGCAATAGAAGACGAATTCAAGAAGAGGTGGAAGGAAAGGATATAGAACTTGTGTGGCTAACAACAAAAGGGTACCTAGAAATGCTAATATGTCAACTGTAGATCTAGTAGAGGAAGTGGTAGTGCAAGTTCACCATATGAACTTTGCGGCTTTGTGTAAGAATTTTACCACTTTAGGCGGAAAACTACTCTATGGAACTAAAGATACTCTTGGAGTGCAGATGTAGCTCCGATCTTATGAAAGAATATTTGGAGATCTTCAGTTGGAAGATGCGGAGAAACAGCTGTTGGCATCGCGACGACTTCAAAAGTCGACGATGGATTGGTAGAGTTCAGTAACAGCTAATACTCCGGAGGAGGTGTTTTCTTGGGACCAGTTCAAAGAAGTTTTCGAAGCACAGTTTATTCCAAAACCCGAAAGGGCTCAATTGTTTAGGAGTTTCCCCGATTTAAAGCAAGGTGATATAATGGTGTCGCAATATTAGCATAAGTTTGATGCTTTGTCCCATTTTGGACTTGGGTTTGATAGAAATACCGCTCGTGAAAAATGTCATGTTTGTAAATGGGATGCGACCAGAGTTCTATCGTGAAATGACCAATTGTCTTATGTGTACATTCACCAACATTATCGGCATGGCTTTGAGGTTTGAGGCTCTTGATATTAAGAAAGGATTCTAGAAGGGAGTAGTGCCAGTAGTTAGTGCCTTTATCAGTTATACCAGTTGGAGGCAAGCCGAATTTCAAGTGTAAAAGTAAGAAGCAGTGGACAGGACAGAAACCCGGAGGTGGGGTTCCGGCATAGAAGAAGCAGCTCAACTTGGCCCACATCCTTTGTTATAAGTGCAACAAAGTGGGCCACTTTGCAAATCAATGCATTGACACCCTTTGTGAACCAATCTGCTACAATTGTCACAAGTAAGGACATATAAGGAATGAGTACCCTTTTCTAAAGAAGGAGTCTCAAGGACATGCTTTTGCCATAGAAGAGATACCATCCACTTCTTTCGAGAAGAAGGAGAAACATGTGTTTCAAGGTAGATTATCCATATATGATATTCCTATAAGAGTATTATTTGATATGTGTGTTTCCCATAGTTTTATTTTTGATCTTGTTGATAAACTTGACCTTAAACCCATCTTTGTGAGTAATCTTCTTTATATGTCAAACCCTATTGGGGGTTCGACCAAGCTTAACACTGTTTGTTCATAAATACATATTCCTTATCGAAATCGTCTCTTTCCTTTTGATTTGTTTGTTCTTGGTTTCATAGGTTTTGGAGCATTGTTTGGAATGGATTGTTATCTGAGTTTAAAGCTATCTTAGATTGTGGCATAAGAAGGACCATGGTAAAGGATGCTGTAGGAAGAAGCACCTGCTTATTTTGTAGATTATGAGTGGTTAGTTATGCCGTTTGGGCTGGCTAATGCACCCGCTTATTTTATGGACTTAATGAATCGGGTATTTCAAGATGTTCTTAATAAATTTGTTCTTGTCATTATTGATTGCATTCTTATCTATTCGAAGAATGAGAGGAACACATGTATTATCTTCGTACCATACTTAATACATTAAGAAGCCATGTATTGAAGGCTAATTTTTCTAATTATCATTTCTGGAAATTCAAAGTTAAGTTTTCAGGGCATATTGTTTTGGGGGAAGGCATATCAGTGGACCCAGCTAAATTTATTGCAATTTAAGACTCGAAGAAGCCCAAAAGTGTGACGGAAGTTAGAAGTTTCTTGAGATTTTTCGGTTTTTACCATAGGTTTATCAAAGACTTCTCGAAGATTGCTTCTTATGTGATGAAGTTAACAAAGAAAGATGTTAAGTTCATGTGGATGCCTAAATGTGATCAACCATTCAATGAATTGAAGGAGTAGTTGACCAGCGCTCCTGTTTTAACCATTACAGATGAGAGCAAAGGTTTAACCAAGTATATGGATGCTTGTGGAATTGGATTGGGTGTAGTTCTGATGTAGCATGGGAAGGTTATTTCCTATGCAAGCCGACAGCTAAAGCCACATGAGTAAAATTATGCTACGCATAATCTGTAGCTTTTGGCTGTTGTCTTCGAACTTAAGATGCGGAGGCATTATATTTTTGGTGAAAAGTTCGAGTTATACATGGACCATAAATCTTTAAAACACACCTCTCTACCCAGAAGGATTTGAATTTGAGGCAACGAAGCTGGCTGGAGTTTTTCTATCCTATGATTTGGAGATACTTTATACTTAAGGAAAGCAAATATTGTTCTGGATTTGTTGAGTAGAAATGTAGCAATGGTTGTTAACTTAGAAGTTAAATCAGTATTAATGGATAGGATTGCATCTAATTAGGAGGCAGACCCTATTCTAGGTCAACTTAAGAATGATTTGCAAGAAGTATTGTTTCTACCTTTGATATGGATCCTTGGGGCGTATTGAAAATAAAAAATCGTATATATATTCCAAATGTTAATGGACTTAAGCAAGAAGTGTTAGCCAAATTCCACCTTTCAAAGTTATCTTTCCATCCAAGAGTGACCAAGACGTTCACATATGAAGAGGGTATTATGGTAGAAGGGAATAAAGAAAGATATTTCGATCTTCGTAAGTCGTTGTGCAAACTACCAGCAGATTAAGAGCGACCAGTAGAAGTTATTTCGACTGCTTCAGCCAATTAATATCCCAATGTGAAAATATTAATGGGCTTCTTAGGTTAAGAAAAAGTAACGAAGACACTTAGTTATAGTCGATCGACTGATCATGCATGCCCATTTCATTCCTCTTAAGCCGACTATGACTGCTATAAGTCTGGTGAGTTTGTATGTTAGGGAGATTGTGAGAGTCCATGGGAATCTTATAGTATTGTACGTGAACGAGATCCGATATTGACTAGCAGGTTTCGAAAGGGACTGCAAATTGCTTTATGGATTGAGCTAAGTCTGAGTACAGCTTACCATCCCAGACTGATGGGCAGACAAAGAGAGTGAACCAGATCTTGAAGGATTTATTGCGAGCATGCATTCTACACCTTAGATGTTCTTGGGAAGATTATTTACCCTTAGTCGAATTCATTTACAACAACATCTCTCTGGAAAGCATTGGCACGGCCCCTTTTAAAGCTCTTTGTGGTCGTCCATGTCGTTCTCCATCGTGTTTGGTTGAATATGGAGATAGACTTGTCCTTAGACTCGACATGATCTTAGAATCCAATGAGTAGGTAGTTGATATTATAAGGATGATGAGGGAGGCACAGGATCGGCAAAAGTGTTATGCAGATCGAAGACGCATGGATCTAGAGTTCTCGTAGGAGATTCGGTATTTGTGAAAGTCTCTCCGTTGAGGAGTGTTATGACGTTTGGGAAATTAGGGAAGGTAGCCCATCGA
Organism: Allium cepa; assembly: GCA_030765085.1. NCBI lineage: Eukaryota > Viridiplantae > Streptophyta > Magnoliopsida > Asparagales > Amaryllidaceae > Allium > Allium cepa. Next base: position 383,484,268 of record CM060932.1, read on the forward strand.
TATATTGGCCATTTTTCCATACTAGACCAGATTGGTAGACATGCATATAAAGTGGAGTTACCAGATAGGCTATCAGATGTCAACGATGTATTTCACGTATCTCATTTATGTAAGTATATACACGACCCTTCAATGATAGTGGAACCGGCACATCAAAGTAAATTTGCAGGTTTAGCTCAACCCAACCATTCTTAGGTGGCCTATTTGTATCATCGCTTGAGATATAAAGTGATTGAGGAGGAAAGATGTGAATCTTGTTAAAGTTCAGTGGAATGGAGATGCTAGAGATTGTAATTGGGAAACCAAGGACTATATTAGGATTCTTATCCAAAGTTATTATTGTAGTTGTTTGTATTTTGTTGCATCATTTTAGTGTACTCACCGGTTGTGGTGGAGTCACATTCTTTATACATTTCTATTGTATGAGATTATTTCAGTTTCTTTAAGATCTTTTTTGTATGATCAATTTCGGGGATGAAATTTCTTATAAGGACAGGAGGATGCAATGACCTGTAATTTAATCACTTTGAATTTGAATCGTTAATGTATTTTTAAATATTTAAATAATGGATTTTGCGACTCAAATAGACCTCTTTTTAGTAATAACTAATGACGGTAAAGTTGTCTTAAAATTTGGTTTATAAAAAAAGTAGTTCGGAGAAAAATAGAAAATGTGACCGAAAAACAATTTTTTGGATTTTCGACTTTTTATCAACCAAAAGTTGTCGGAATGTGTTGTGTATACTAGCGTACATGTATACACATCTATATAAATAATGTATGCTTGTTTTAATGAAGTAATTTGATCGTATTTTAATTTAAAAATATACTTAAGAAATAAAATGAAATTTTACTTTAGTTTTCGAATTAAAAATAAACAAAAACCCAAAAACCAAGACAAAGTACATTTCAAAAGGAAGTGAGGTGATGGTGGTGTGTAGGGAGAGGCTTGCGTGTGGACATATGTAACGTCCTGCCTTTTTGGATAGTTTAAGCAGACACACATGCCAACTCAAACCATACCGAAGGACCGATTATTATTGGGGTAAATAAGAAAAATAAGAGAGAAAAAACAAAACAGAATCTTGCAGCGGAATGACAAAATATAATAATCAAATAACAGTTCATGAAGCTGTTTACAAAACATTTGATTATACTTATACAACACAGAATCAGAGTTACATATATCAGAGATAAATAAATAACAATGCAGCGGAACGGTGTGATGCAGCAAAATAAACATAGTAAATAATAATAGTACAAGTCTCCGTCTTCGTCCTCCAGAAATAAGGTCTTCAAATCCTGAAATGCTCAGGCTGAAGCAAGCGAATTGAAAAGATAAAACACTCGAGTCAGAACTAAAAGATCTTATGCAAGTTAAATCAACGGTAAATAAATATGAGTGGAACAGCATCTGAGATGTTTATGGGGTTTGACATCTCTTATCCAGTGTCTAACGTGAGTGCAGTAACTTAAGAGATGTTCGGGATTCACATCTCCTAAGGATCCGTTAAACTATCTACTTTGTAGTACAATACGCTATTATAATAGTGTCTAAAGTAAACTATTAAAATAACGTTAAGGCGTTACATTTTCCCCCTTAACACATTTTATAATGTCAATAGTCTTTACAGTACCATAACTCCCCATAGACTGGGGCCGCCAGAGGATACTCCATAGGTACGACATAAAACAAACTCGTAGAAGGCGCGCTAGGGCAGGTGACACGACACACAAGGCAATGTCAGGGTAGATATACCAATTACACTTTCGGACTGTTGGTAACGCATAGCCGCAACTACCGTCCAACTCGAAACACACTCCTGAGTAAAAATCGAAGGGTGGCCACCAAATAAATCACAATGTCAGAATATAGAATCGATGGAGTGTACCCGATTGGAGGAATGACCTCACTTGGCCCGTCAATTGCACCTGTTTTAGCTACCTTATGCCAACTCACGGGAGTCGGGTCCACGTATATACCTCATATAGGATCGTCGCCACCATCCTACTTCATTCTGGAATCTCCACCGTGTACACGGTTGTCAAAGTGGTTTTCGGTATTGGCAGAGAGTATGATAACATCCGATCCTGGTCTCTTTGACAACCAATCGCTTATTACACACTGGATGGTTCTTTCATATTTCCAAAATCATTTCATAACTGATATCAAAATATCATATTCTATTCAAACCATATCACTTTCGAAATTATTATTTACTTTCAAAATCATATTCGCCTTTGAAATCATAGTTCGATAACTACATTTCCTTTCAAAGTCAAATTCACAGTTTATATCAAAATATCGTGTTCTCAAAAATTATACCACTTTCAGATCATATTTCTTTCAAAAATCATGTTTCCAAAACAGCTTAAGTTCTTGCTTCAAAATCATCATTTCAAATTTATCATAACATTTGAAATTCCAACTTAGGTTATAACGTCATTTAACCTTGTTCTCTTTTTAAACCAATTGAAATGAATATAAACTCTTCCACGCACTTAGTTTGGAACTTTAGAAATTAGTTTAAATAGTTCTATATAGTTAAAATGCTCTAAATAGTTTAATTATAGGTAAATACTTTTAAATTGATTTATGATAGTTAAATAGATTTAAATTAGATTAAATATAACTAAAATAGATTATATAGCTTAAATTAGATTAATTAGATTTAAAATAAATTAAAAGAGTTTAAGTAGTTTTTAAAATAAATTAAATTGGTTTAAAGTATATCAAAATAATATATATATATATATAGTTAATATTGGTTACATAGTTTGAATAAATTCGAAAATCTTAACAATTTAAAATTCTAAAATAATATATTTTAAAGCAGTTTATATTAAAATATGAATTTGGAATTTATATCAAATTAAACTATTCATTCATTTCAACACATTTGGACAATTTAAATTTCCAAATTGACAAACCCAATTTCCAAACCTTTCAATTTTTCAAATTTCAAAAACTATTGAATTTGAAATCGGTTTCAATCCATTTTCAAATATCAATTCGAATCACTCCAATTCCAAATATATTTCAAAGTTATTATCAAACAAATTTAATAACTCAATTTCGATAGAATTTCATTTATACTTAAAAGTTTAACCTCAAAATTTCAATTTAATTTCTTAAAGAAATTCCTTTTTAAACCAATTCATATTGCAACGCAAAACCTAATTTTTCAATAATACTTCAATTTATATAAATCAAATTTCCATCTCAAAATATCATTTTATTAAATTCAAAAATTTAAGGATTTTAAAATCATTTAATTTAACCAATCTGGTGTCCGTATATAATTTTCTACCCTAGGGTCAAGTGATACGGATATTTATCATTTCAATCCGCAATTTAAACATTTTTTGATTGTATATCATTTCAAACCGCAATCCAGAAATAAATAAAAATCTGTAACGAACTTGCAATTTATAACGGTATAAAATACAGCATCCATTCAACCAACATCAACAATCAACATCCATCACAATCATGATCCAAAAAAATCAATCAATAACAGTATTGAACTGGTAATCAATAACAGGTATTTAACTGGCAATTTATATTCAGCAACAAATTAAATAATGATTAAATTCAAATTAACTGAGATGATGATTCAGAATGTACCAAACAATCATGAAAAATTCCTAATAACATCATAAATTTAATTTAACAAACATTAGAAATTTTAGAAGTTGTGAGTGGGTTAAAACACTCACATTTGAATTTAAATTGAATTTAAATCCAATTTAAACCCAAAATTTGAACAGTCTCGGAATTCATTCAAACGAGCATCAAAATGTCCAGAATTTTAATACGATCTCAACAAAAGAAACCGTGCGCAAAATGGACCTCGTATGTAAAAGTTATACGTGTTAGAAGTTATACGATTTAGATTCAAATTAATTAAAATAAAATTAAAAAAACCAGTAAAACATCGCCACGTCGCCTCTCTGTACGAGAAACCCTAATTCACATCTACGAGCCAACGGCCACTGTAGCCGATCTTTGACCGAAAAAACGCGTCACCACCTGTCACAAGAGTGACGCCGACCACCATCGAAGGCCACGTCTCCCCCTACCGCACCTGCTTGTAACCACGACATCGCTTCCACTCACCACTCTAACAGCCCAGCGCCGCCACTTCGAAACCCTTATCTACCAATCGTCGACGATCTGGTCACCAGTACACGCAACCAACGACTCAGATAAACACCTATCAACAATCTCTACACATCTGCACCCATGGCTCAACGAATCGTGGTTGTTGATCAACCACAAAATCGACGGCCGAAAATAATCTTTCCAATTACAGCCACACAACAACCCAGATCGAAAATTGAATCACATAATTCACTTGCGCTCTTTGAAAGCTTCAAATCGATATAGTTTGAGAAGTTTGAATTTTTGATTTGGTTTTGAAATTGAAATTGAGGTTTGGGAAGTAGGTTTTGTCTACCATTGGAATGAGGAGTTGATAAAGAATGTACATACAGACAAATGATAATAGAAACAACCTAGGATTTATAACGAGGTATTTATAAGCAGATCAGAAATAGAATGAATGGATCCGATTGATTTACACATTGAACGAAAAATGACCCGAAAAGCTCGTTCCGCCTATGGAACGCAAATGGGTCAACCCATATATCAAAATAGATGTTATCAAATATTTTAAACCCAATGGAACAGGTTTCATGTCCTAATACCATTGTATGAAGAAGTTATGATAAAATCAGCTTATTTCAAATTGATTTCAACTAATTTCAGTTAAATTGATTTCTAGGCGTTTCGAGTCCGTACGATCAAACAACAAGTCCGATCGTTAGGAAATTTGAAATCCTACAATAATTCACCGTTACGGATCCGATGAAACTGGTTTCGTCAAAATAAGAAACAGTTGCCAAAATGGCTATACTTCAGTTAATTGAATAAATTAATTAAATCACTTTTTCAATTCAAATTCTAAAATTTATAATTTCCATCATTTTTAGATTACTTAGAAATTTAAAACCTTTATAACCAATTTAGATATAATTTCAAAGTTGATTAATTTACCAATTATAGTGTTTAACTTCAATTGTAATTACATCCAATTATTTATAATTAATTTCAATAAATTGATTTGATTCACTTTCAATCTTTTTATTAAATCCATTATTACTCAATAAACCTAGTTAACCTTTGTTTTACCTTTCATTAACTTAATATACTCAAATTTCCATCTTTATTTGTATTAATTACTATATTTCAAGTTATGTTGGATTTTGTCAAGTTTACACAACAATTAAAAATTTAAGATCCCAATTAATTATTCATCTCAATCTTATTTTTTTATTAACTCAATTATCACCTAATGAATAAATTTACATTTCCCATTTATTTTATTACATTCACACTTTCAGTTATTGCATTAATCTTATTAATGTAACATTATAGTCCATTTAATTCTAATTGATTTTCCATTTTAATTTAATAGACCAAATAAACAGGTAACTTATAACAATCGTTACCCTAACTTTTAATTACACTTATGCATTCATTATTCACAACCAAATGTTACAATTCTTATATAATACTGATTTTATTTAATTACCATTAACTCTCTATTTCATACAACAATTAAATATTTTCATTATTTTTATATTCAATCTTATAACCAAGTATAATATTTACATTATTTCCAATTTGTTGTAATTCCATTCAAACTGTTAATTACTAACTTTAATTGCCATTGTTACATTTTATTTTTAGCATTCATTTCATTATTAAATTACAAAGTTTTTATGTCTTTCCATATTAAATTACCAAAAATTATTAAATTAACAAATTTAATTATCGAAAATTTATGGGTCGTTACACTCTCCCCACCCAAAACGTTTTGTCCCCAAAAAGGAAAAAGAAGAAATTTAAGAAATCCATATATCTTATTCAAAATATTAAATTTATAAAAAAAATAAATTTACATAATTAAATAATTAAATAAAATATTCCAATTTATAACCATTAACTCCTTTTATATTCAAGTAACAAAATTTTGGAAAATATTTTATAAAATTTTCTAAGTCTAAAATTTACGAATTTTTTTGGCAGAGTCTGCTTTGAACGGAGAGGCTCGGGAGAAATTATAATATAAATAAAATAATATATATCATAACTTTTCAAAATAATATATCTCAACAGCCGGAAAAAAAATATAATATCGCTAGACAAGCATAATCCGCGAACGTACTTATTTGTCGGGCAAATAACGCTTATTTTTATGAAACCAAAAGCAGTAGCAATTGCTTCCATAACCTGTTTTTCACTTATATAATCCAAAATGAGTTAATAATTATATAAGTGGAATATTTAAAGTTGTTTCAACCACTAACAAATCAATCAATATAAAACAACAATCACTTGCAACCACAACATACAATCATCATATGAAATCAATACAAATCAATTATCCATCCATATCAACCAAAACAAATAGTTTGTTCGGGTTAAGACACTTTTAATCACTTAAGATGACAAATAACTACTAAGTATATCATTTACTTAATAGTCTCTGATAAAACTCGATAGATTATTCATACATCCAAACAATTAGAAGTATCATTTTCCAAACAATCTATAAACCAGACAAACAGTAGATTCAACATTATTTAAGTTTATTCTTATTAATTTCTTTTCTAAATAATTTCACTTTTCTGAAGTTATAGCCATTTAATTTAGTATGGTATTCATTTCATTATTTACTTTGATTATAAATAGCTTCAATCATTAACTTAAGTTTATAATTCATTTATTGATAGTATTCATGTTCAATTCCATTGCTTAGCATATCAATTCATTTACTTTGGTTTATAATTATTTACTTTCAAAACTCATTTCCTATTACATTTTTATTATAGTAACATTTCAATTATAACTTAAGTTTATAACTACTATAACATTAATTCTTATTTATAAAAGTGATTCATTGAACACTTTCGTCACATAAGTTTTTCTTGTACAATTTTCATTACATTTTCTTATTAAACATTACAACTTTTAATATTTGGTAAGTTATATATATGTTTTAAGAATGCAATTGAAAGTTCTACAAGTTTATCTTATTTCATTTTAGTAAATAAATGTTCAATAGTTATCATTTCTTATTTTCGTATCCTATTTATATTACAGGTTACAAATTTCAAATTTCTTATATATTTCTGTTATAACTTAGCATTTAATTTCTCAATTTCGTTTAGAAGTTTCAATTATTAAACAGTTAAATTTTCCATTTTATTACAATAATTGAAATCTCTAATTTATAGAAATTTAAGAACTAAATATCGGGTTCCATTTTAAGCTATTTAAAATAATATATATATATATATATGTGTATGTATATAAACATATCATTATATATATATATATCAAATCATATTTAAAATTTAAAATCAAGATTTATTTATCAAACAATTGTGTAGTTATTACTACAACAGTCTTCCCACTTTAAAACTCAAAAATGAATGTCGATGATGCATGCACTCATCACCGAAATTATTTTCCACCGACAGAGAAGGGAGTACAGAACTTATTTCTTTCCAAAATTTCTTTAAAACAATTCTTTCAAATCATATTAAAATATTTATATCAGAAAATACTTCTAAATAATATTGTTATTATATTCCAAAATCATTCGAAAGAAATTTTTTCAAAACCCCGGAACTTAAGTTCTAATTTCAAAATTTCTTTCATTTTATTTTCAAATCTTATTTTCAACTAATATTTATAAATTATCACTACCTAACAAGCAAATATATTACAGCCAAATATATCATTTATAAATCATTATATATGTATCTACACAGAGTTGGTAAAATTATTTCATTTACCTATTTCAAAACAAATATTGTGTCGGTCTGTCCTATTGAGTGTTTAGAAACCCCTATCGATGTCATACCGTCCTATGCACCAACCAGAATTTATAGATACAAAATGGAACAAATTAACACAATATAAAAACCTTTTATAACACTAGCAAATACATTCGGCGACTCATTCTAGGGTACTACTACCCTAGTTAATATGAGTTAGACCCCACCAAGCTAAGATTATCGCTAACCCCGCTCTAATACCAACTGTAACGTCCCGCCTTATTGAACAGTTTAAGCAGACACACGTGCCAACTCAAACCATACCGAAGGGCGGATTGTTATTGGGGTAAATAAGAAAAAGCAAAGAAAAAAAAACAGAATCTTGCAGCGGAATGATAAAATATAATAATCAAATAACAGTTCATGAAGCTGTTTACAAAACATTTGATTATACTTATACAACACAGAATTAGAATTACATATACCAGAGATAAATAAATAACAATCCAGCGGAACAGTGTGATGCAGTGGAATAAATATAGTAAATAATAATAGTACAAGTCTTCATCTTCGTCCTCCAAAAATAAGTTCTTCAAATCCTGAAATGCCCAAGCTGACCTGAGCGAATTGAAAAGACAAAACACTCGAGTCGGAACTAAAAGATCTTATGTAAGTTAAATCAACGGTAAATAAATATGAGTGGAACGTCGTCAGAGATGTTTACGGGGTTTGACATCTCCTATCCAGTGTCTAACGTGAGTGCAGTAACTTAAGAGATGTTCGAGATTCACATCTTCTAAGGATCTGTTAAAATATTTACTATGTAATATAATACGCTATTATAATAGTGTCTAAAGTAAAGTAAACTATTAAAATAGGGTTAAGGCATTACATTTTCCCACTTAACACATTTTATAATGTTAATAGTCTACAGTACCGTAACTCCCCATAAACCGAGGCCGCCAGAGGATACCCCATAGGTACAGCATAAAACAAACTCGTAGAAGGCATGCTAGGGTAGGTGTCACGGCACAACTAAGCAAGGCCAAAGTAGATATACCAATTACACTTTCGGACTGTTGGTAACGCATAGCAGCAACTACCGCCTAACTCGAAACACACTCCCGAGTAAAAATCGAAGGATGGCCACCAAATAAATCACAATGTTAGAATATAGAGTCGTTGGAGTGTGCCCGATCGGAGGAATGACCTCGCTTGGCCCGTCAACTGCTCCTGTTTTAGCCACCTTATGGCAACTCACGGGAGTCGGGTCTACGTATATACCTCATATAGGATCGTCGCCACCATCCTACTTCATTCTGGAATCTCCAACGCATACACTGTTGTCAAAGTGGTTTTCGGTATTGGCAGAGAGTATGACAACATCCGATCCCGGTCTCTTTGACAACCAATCGCTTATTACACACCGGATGGTTCTTTTACATTTCCAAAATCATTTCGTAATCAAAATATCATATTCAATTCAAACCATATCACTTTCGAAATTATTATTTACTTTCGAAACCATATTCGCCTTTGAAATCATAGTTTGATAATTATATTTCCTTTCAAAGTCAAATTCACAATTTATATCAAAATATCGTGTTCTCAAAAACTATATCACTTTCAAATCATATTTCTTCCAAAAATCATGTTTCCAAAATAGGTTAAGTTCTTGCTTCAAAATCATCATTTCGATTTATTGTAACATTCAGAATTCCAACTTAGGTGATAACGCCATTTAACCTTATTCTCTTTTTAAACCAATTTAAATGAATATAAACTCTTCCACGTACTTAGTTTGGAACTTTAGAAATTAGTTTAAATAGTTCTAAGTAGTTAAAATACTCTAAATAGTTTAATTATAGGTAAATACTTTTAAATTGATTTATGATAGTTAAATAGATTTAACTTAGATTAAATATAATTAAAATAGATTAAATAGCTTCAAATAGATTAATTAGATTTAAAATAAATTAAAAGAGTTTAATTAATTTTTAAAATAAATTAATTTGGTTTAAAGTAGATCAAAATAATATATATATATAGTTAATTTTGGTTACATAATTTGAATAAAATTGAAAATCTTAACAATTTGAAATTTTAAAATAATATACTTTAAAGCAGTTTATATTAAAATATGAATTTGAAATTTATATCAAATTAAACTATTCATTCATTTAAACACATTTGGATAATTTAAGTTTCCAAATCGACAAACGCAATTTCTAAACCTTTCAATTTTTCTAATTTCAATAACTATCGAATTTCAAATCGGTTTCAATCCATGTTTAAATATCAATTCGAATCACTCTAATTTAAAAAATATTTCAAAGTTATTTTCAAAAAAATTCAATAACTCAATTTCAATAGAATTCCATTTATACTCAAAAGTTTAACTTCAAACTTCCAATTTAATTTCTTAAAGAAATTCCTTTTTAAACCAATTCACATTTCAACGCAAAACTTGATTTTTCAATAATACTTCAATTTACATAAATCAATTTTCCATCTCAAAATATCATTTTATTAAATTCAAAAATGAAGGATTTAAAATCATTTAATTTAACCAATCCAGTGTCCGTATATAAATTTCTGCTCTAGGATCAAGTGATACAGATATTTACCATTTCAATCCGCAATTTAAACATTTTACAGTTGTATATCATTTCAAACCGCAATCCCGAAATAAATAAAAATCCATAACGAACTTGCAGTTTATAATGGTATAAAATATAACATCCATTCAACTAACATCAACAATCAACATCCAACACAATCATCATCCAAAACAATCAATCAATAATAATATTGAATTGGTAATCAATAACAGGTATTTAGCTGGCAATTTATATTCAATAATAAATTAAATAACGATTTAATTCAAATAAATTCAAATTAACTGATGTGATGATTCAAAATGTACCAAACAGTCATGAATAAATTCCTAATCACATCATAAATTTAATTTAACAAACATAAGAAATTTTAGAAGTTGTGAGTGGTTTAAAACACTCACCTTTGAATTTAAATCGAATTTAAATCCAATTTAAAACTAAAATTTGAAAAGTCTTCGAATTCATCCAAACAAGTGTCAAAATGTCCGGAATTTTAATACGATCCCAACGCAAAAACCGTGCATAAAACTGACCTTCTATGTAAAAGTTATACGTGTTAGAAGTTATACGATTTAGATTCAAATTAATTAAAATAAAATAAAACGAACCAGTAAAACATCGCCATGTCGCCTCTCTGTACGGGAAACCCTAATTCACATCTACAAGCCAGCTGCTACTGTAGCCGATCTTTGATCGGGAAAAACGCGCAGCCACCGGTCACACGAGCGACGCCGACCACCGCCGAAGGCCACATTTCTCCCTGCCGCACCCACATGTAACCACGACATCGCTTCCGATCGCCACTCTAACAGCCAGCACCGCCACTTCGTAACCCTTATCCACTAATCGTCGACGATCTGGCCACTATCACACCCAAACAATGACTCAGATGAACACCCATCGACGATCTCTACACATTTGCACCCATGGCTCGACGAATCGTGGCTGTTGATCAATCACAAAATCAACAGCCGAAAATAATCTTGCCAATCCCGGCCACACAGCAACGCAGATCGAAGAATGAATCTCATAATTCACTTGCGCTCTTGGAGAGCTTCAAATCGAAATAATTTGAGAAGTTTGAATTTTTGATTTGGTTTTGAAATTGAAATTGAGGTTTGGGAACTAGGTTTTGTCTGCCATTGAAATGAGAAGTTGAGAAAGAATGTACATATAGACAAATGAGAATAGAAACAACCTAGGGTTTATAACGACGTATTTATAGGCAGATCAGAAATAGAATGAATGGATCCGATTGATTTACACGTTGAACGAAAAATGACCTGAAATGCCCTTTCTGCCTCCGGAATGCAAATGGGTCAACGCATATATCAAAATAGATGTTTTCAAATATTTTAAACCCAATGGAACAGGTTTTATGTCCTAATTCCATCGTATGAAGAAGTTATGATAAAATCAGCTTATTTCAAATTGATTTCAATTGATTTCAATTAAATTAATTTCTAGGCGTTTCGAGTCCGTACGATCAAACAACAAGTCCGATCGTTACGAAATTTGAAATCCTACAATAATTCACCATTACGGATCCGATGAAACTGGTTTCGTCGAAATCCGAGTCAGCTGCCGAAATGGCTATACCTCAGTTATTTAAATAAATTAATATTAAATTAATTAAATCACTTTTTCAATTCAAATTCTAAAATTTATAATTTCCATCATTTTTAGATTACTTAGAAAATTAAAACCATTATAACAAATTTAGATATAATTTCAAAGTTAATTAATTTATCAATTACAGTGTTTAACTTCAATTGTAATTACATCCAATTATTTATAATTAATTTCAATAAATTGATTTGATTCACTTTCAATCTTTTTATTAAATCCATTATTACTCAATAAACCTAGTAAACCTTAGTTCTACCTTTCATTACCTTAATATATTCAAATTTCCATCTCAATCTTTTATTAACTCAATTATCATCTGAATAAATTTACATTTCCCATTTATTTTATCACATTCGCACTTTCAATTATTGCATTAATCTTATTAATGTAACGTTAAAGTTCATTTAATGCTAATTGATTTTCCATTTTAATTTAATAGATCAAATAAACAGGTAACTTATAACAATCGTTGCCCTAACTTTTAATTACACTTATGCATTCATTATTCACAACCAAATGTTACAATTCTTATATAATACTGATTTTATTTAATTACCATTAACTCTCTATTTCATACAACAATTAAATATTTGTATTTGTTTCTTATATTCAATCTTATAACCAAGTATAATATTTACATTATTTCCAATTTGTTGTAATTCCATTCAAACTGTTAATTACTAACTTTAATTACCATTGTTACATTTCATTTTAGCATTCATTTCATTATTTAATTACAAAGTTTTTATGTCTTTCCATATTAAATTACCAAAACTTATTAAATTAACAAATTTAATTATCGAAAATTTATGGATCGTTACAACATATGCAAAGGGAGGGGTGAGTTGTCACAAAGATGTGGAGGATATTGGATAAGGGTATTTGTGTAATTCATCGTTTTCCATTTTCTATAAAAGAAGCTCTACCTCCGTACTTCCTCCATTACTTCATTTATTTTCATTTTCATTTTCTTATTTCTCTTCTCTCCATTCTCTTCCCTCCTTCCATGGAGTTTTAGTTAATATAGTTTAAAAGTTGTTCTTTTTACACTTTTTCTTTCAACAAAATTGCTAAAACCACTTCCATTCTTCTCTACATCACTCATTCACCAAAACAAGACCCAAAGCTCCCATTTATAGCGAAGGCCGAGCCCCCTAGCACCATGGCCGAACCATATTGACCTTCTCTGGACCCTAAAAGTCAAGTTTTCTAAGAAAAAGTTAGGTTCGTGTGGTTTACGAAGTTGTGGTTGTTCGGTTAAATTCACATTGATTTAGATGAGTAAAGCTCACTTTAAAAATCAAGTTTTTATCGGTATAACAATTTTTGTTATTTGCTTATGCTTAATAAGTGTATGGAATGATTATTGTTTTGAATTGATTTCCGCTTGAAAAGTGGATGACATAAGCAACCGTTATTTGTAGGGAATAATAAGAGTAAGTCAAAGTGTTTTCATAGCGAATAGATCGCTATGGAACACTTTTGAAAAGCATATACACATAGGTAATTTATAAGGGACTTTCATAGAGAGACCCTAAGGGGTTTCTCACCAATTTTTATTCACTTTCATATTTGTGTTGGTTGTGAAATGTTTGGATGGATAAATATGACATATATAATGTTTTACGAAAGTGTCGTTATAGTGACTGTTGTTATATCAACACTTTGAAAATATCATCTATTTTGAAAATCTTTTTGTTGATCTCGTGTTTGGATTTTTACAAAACAAATATTTAGTTCGCGTTTTTGCACTTTTAATGCAAACTTGCGATGCTTGGTAAAAGTTAGAACCCCTAAAACAAATGTCTTTGAAAGTTAGAAATGGATTTTTCTTTATCGATTTCGTAAAACATCAAGGTTTTAAAGAATTTTTTAATGTAATTAATTGGTTTCAAAACCCTCTAGGTTTGTTGAATGCATACTAGATCAATAGTGGTAAGTTATTTATTTTGGTTCTCATCTTTATTTCTCCTTCTATTTTTTCTTATACTCAAACTTAAAAACTATTTATTTCATATTTCTCATCAAATACAAGTCATTCCAAGACTCAAATACCATATTCTCTTAATATTTGTGCTTTAACATCGAGTAATGAAGTTGATGAGAACATCTCAAGATATGATTTAACCATTAAGGTTGGTTTTTTCTCCTTTTTTTTCTAATTTAGGTTTATTCGCTAATCCTAAATTTTATCGATTTTTATTCAAATATTTCTATATATCATAATAGCATATCTCATATGATTTTCTTTCTATTTTCTTTGAATTTAAGAAATAAAATACCGCGCTCTCCTTAATTTGCCTCATTCTTTGCAATAAAGACCTCCAACCAAAATATTATTCTTATACCATCTATTTTATCTTATATTATTTATTTTATTATATATAAAAGAGAATATGCGACTGTTCATATCTATATATTTTCTCATGTTTATTTCTCTTTCTATTTTTCTTACACTCAAACTTAAAACTATTTATTTCATATCTCTCATCAAATTTAAGTCATTTCAAGACTCAAATACCATATGCTCTTAATATTAAATGCTTCAAAAGTGAGTAATGAAGTGGATGAGAACATCTCAATAAATGATTCAACTATTAAGATTTTTTCTCCTTTATTTTCCAGTTTAGGCTGCATTCGCTAATCCTAAATTTTATGGATTTTTAGTCAAATCTTTGCGTTGACATCTTCTTTTTTATATTAGGGTTAGTTATTAATCAATTCGATGGTTCAAAGGGAGAGATAAAAAGAATAATAGAAGAATTCTCATAAACGGTAAGACCATTACTGATCATTGTAACTTACCATAATTTGATTTATTTATTTCATAATACACACATTTGACCACTTTTATTGCAATAAATACATTTAATTCACAATAAACGCATTAACTGCTATGGTCTCTTCCTTGGCACATTAAATACTAGAAAATTTCTTATTTGCTCGATTTCTCCATCTACAATTTGTTCTCCCTCCTTTCACAATCGTGTTTGCTCCATATCTCCAGCTTCACATAAAAAATTTAGTTTTAAATTAGAAACGGATTGGAGATCCTTTCAAATAGTTTACTTACTTATCTTATAATTTTTTTTACCATGATTATGATTTGATTATATATCAGCAGTTCTTCACCCTTTGTGTTCACCAATATTGTTTTTTATTCTATTCACATTATGCAAGGGTTGTATTTCTACTATTTTTCTCCTTTATTTTCTAATCTTATACTATATCTTATATTTTATATTATATATCTTATTAGCATGTCTCCATTGATGTTCTTTATATTTCTTAGAATTTTAGAAATAAAATGTTGCTCTATCCTTAATACCTCATTCTATATATTTTCTCATGTTTATTTCTCTTTCTATTTTTCTTACGCTCAAACTTAAAAATTATTTATTTCATATCTCTCATCTTATACTATATACCTTATTAGTAGATCTCTCATGATTTTTCTTTCTATTTTCATAGAATTTTAGAAATAGAACGCTGCTCTATCCTTAATACCTCATTCCATATATTTTCTCATGTTTATTTCTCCTTCTATTTTTCTTACGCTCAAACTTAAAAGTTATTTATTTCATATCTCTCGTCAATTCTAAGTCGTTTCAAGATTCAAATACCATATTCTCTTAATACTAAATGCTTCAACATTGAGTAATAAATTCTTATACTATATATACCTTATTAGCAGATCTCTCATGATTTTCTTTATATTTTCTTAGAATTTTAGAAATAGAATACTGCTCTATCCTTAATGCCTAATTCCACATATATTTCTCATTTTTATTTCTCCTTCTATTTTTCTTACACTCGAACTTAAAATTATGTATTTCATCTCTCTCATCAAATCTAAGTCGTTTCAGGACTCAAATATCATATTCTCTTAATTTTTAATGTTTCAACATTGAATAATAAAGTGGACGAGAACATCTCAAGATATGATTCAAATATTAAGATTTTTTTCTCCTTTATTTGTATTCGCTAATTCTAAATTTTATTGATTTTTATTCAAATATTTGTGTTAACTTCTTTTTTACAATAGGTTTGGTTATTAATCAATTCCATGTTGGCTGGTTCGAAGGGAGAGATAAAAAGAACACTAGAGAGAATTTTCATAAGCAGTAAGACCGTTACTATTCATTGTAACTTACCATAATTTAATTTATTTATTTCATAATACATACATTTGATCACTTTTATTGTAATAAATACAATTAGTTCACAATAAACGCATTAAATGCTATGGTCTCTTCCTCTTCTTAGCACATTAAATACTAGAAAATTTCTTATTTCCTCGATTTCTCCAATCAGCAATTTGTTCTTCCAACTTTTACAATTATGTTTAGTCCTTATCTCCGGGTTCATATAAAAAATTCAATTTTAAATTAGAAATAAATTACAGATCTTTTCCAAATAGTTTATTTACTTATCTCATATATTTTTTTTACCATGACTATGACTTGATTGAACATATCAATAGCTCTTTACCTTTATTATTTTTTTATTCTATTTACATTATGCAGTGATTGTATTTCTACTATTTTTCTCCTTTATTTTCTAATTTAGGTTGTATTCGCTTATTCTTAATTTTATCGCTTTTTTATTCAAATCTTTACCTTAACCTCTTCTTCTTTTTACAGTAGGGTTGGTTATTCATCAATTCCATGTTTCTGGTTTCTAGGAAGAGATAAAAAGCAATAACAGAGACAGTAATGCATTAAATATTATGGTCTCTTCCACTTTCTAGTACATTAAATACCAGAAAACGTCGTACTTCCATAATTTCTCCATCTACAATTTGTTCTCCCTTCTTTTACAAGTATGTTATTCCCCACCTCAAGTTTCACATGAAATCTCGATTTTAAATTAGAAACAAATTAAAGATTCTTTCCAAATAGTTTATCGACTAATCTCATAATTATTTATCATGATTTGATCGAATACATCAATAGTTCTTCACCTTTTATATTCACCTTTATTGTTTTTTTTATTCTATGCACATTATGTTTAACGATCCGAAATTTCGGACTAGTAAAAATCACCGAAAATCTGTCCGTTCTAAAACTACGAATGGTTTAATACACAATATTTGATAAATATTCAACATTACTAAATGTAAAGGATACAACTTTTAATTATACAAATTATCAGAGTAATCAATTTAACATGTCAGTGCGCTTTAATACAAACCCAAAATCAAATACTACAAACAAAACTAAATCTACAACTGCGCAACTGTGATGAGAAATAGCAACATCCTTACCTATGAGCTCAATAAATAATGTAAATGCGGAATAAAATAGTAAACATGAAAGATAAAACAACACAAGACAAATAAGAACCAATAAACAGAAAAATGTTATTTTATTATTGGAGTTACATCACTATCACTCGTGACTGCCTACGTATCTCTATCCAATTGGGTACCCAATTGGATAACAGGATCAAGGCAACTAGTTCTCCTACTGCAAACAGGACTCATGGAGCCTATGATGCAACAAACAATATGCAATTCCCAAGACTATCCACTCAAGCTTAATCTTTAAATTTAGATTTTCAAAATCTTCTCAGCTTTATTGTTTTCAAAATATAATTCTTTTTGAAAAAATGTCTTCGGACCAAACTCCCGATTTTTATTTCAAATTATTTGAAATAATAATATATACATCTTTTGTATCAAACTATACTTTACTTCGGGATCTTAAAATAAATCACTTTTGAAATATTTATTTGAAATCCCAAAATACTAATGTAAAAGTATATCAAAATATATGCAACCAGATTCGAAGGTTTCTCCCAATAACAAGGCAACTGGGTCCCAACCTCCCGAAAAATAAATATAGATATGTATATCTCTCTTCAACGAGAGCGGACTATACTAAGGCTACAGAACATATGCACTTCCACTGCCCACATTTTTAGTTATGGGTTACCTGAATTTTTAGTAACATAACAAATCATTTTATATCCCGAAGTGACAAAATCATTTACACTACTAATTACAAATACTTTTAATATATAATAATTTGCATTTCCAAACCCTTTCAAAAATCACCTTAAAACTATCGGGTTCAGTCCTCGAAATTCCTTCCGTTTTATAAAACATTTTTATAAAACCATTCTTTATATAAACCCCTTTTATGTAAATCATTTCAAAATATTCATTTTCAAATTAAACATTTCATAACATTTCCATTTGAAACCAACTTTCAAAACAATTCATTAAATTGAAGTGAACCAAATATTACCGCAAAACACCTTATAGTCAAATCATGAAATAATCACAAGGTGTTAGCCTACAACTATTTTCTATCCAGCCCATGCATATGGATAATTAATTGCTCATAAACTGGTCGAGCAAAATCAATAACTAATAAATAATAATCAATGCTCATAAACTGGCCGAGCCTAATTCAAACAACCAAACAACCAATCAACATCGGTAATAAATAATGTATCTATTTATTGAATAATTAATAATCAATATCAAACAGATCAATTATTAAATAATAATAAATCTACATAGTTTATAATAGCATAATGGAGATTTTTTCGGCTAATAAATGTTACTAATATTTTATTAATATTTTATACTTCTCTGGATGTGTTAAATAACTAGTTTAATGTGTTCTACTTGTCTATATGAATCTAACATCGAAGACTGCGGGCCAAACAAACTCCGTACGGGGGAGATAAACCTTTTTAAAGCTAACACATTTAATTAACTTACTTGCATCTAAATTACTTTATCTAAATTCTTGCCCAATACTTATCTGGCCAAGGCCCAATTCCTCACTTACTCCATACCCGAAAACTCCTCTCAAATCATTTTCTAAGTTGACATATTTATTTAACAGAATTAATTAGCTAATTAAATCAATTACTATAAAACTTCTCACCCAACTAAATCTTACCACACTAGGCCCAAAGATTCACGGCCCACCTTGAATAACACAAGCACACTTCGCAAACTTGCATCATCTTCCTAATATTTTCCCTTCCCACTTGCAAAACAAGCCTGCCACCTACGCTCTCCCATATCCATGCACACTCATGTGCTTCCTACTCTCCATTCAGTTTTGCCTGCACATATTCTCCTTCCTTTCCATACATAGTACCTCTCCTCTCCATTTTCCTCTCCTTTTTTTTTTGGGCCATACCAAGCATCTGCAAGTTCATGAAAGCACAAATCCGAGCCCAACAGCTCCGGCGTCATCTCCATGCACGCCTGCAAACATCACCAAGCTTGCAAACATTTCTCCACGGCCAACCATGCACCCAACCTCCTCTCTTCACGTTTTTTTAAATGCCTGCACCCCAAACTTTTCCATCCCCATGCCTACACCCTTTCCCAAAGCCCAACTTCCCACTACCCGAGCCTGCTACATAAGTTTCAATGCAAAAGCCTGCCGTGCACTAACACACACATACACATGCAAACACATGCACATGCACGAGGAAACACGTACACATAACATCATACATGAACACACGCATAGCAGTTCTCATACATACGTAGGCCACACACACATGCATGCAAGGATACATACGTTTATACAAGGAAAGAGAGGAAAAAAAATGTGAAAATGAATGTGTACAATCTTGTGTTTTCATGCATGCAGATCATTTTGCATGGGTATATATTTAATTGTGTTCATATTTCATTTGCACTGGAAAAGCAAAAGAATAGGAAGAAGAAAAGAATTCGAAATGATAATGGTGGCCGTGTGTTTACATTTTCATGTGACAATGACAGAAAAAAGAAAATGAAAGTCATCCCATACGTCCTGCTATATCCATATATATAAGGCAATGTTTACTTTGGAGCTAAGGAAAAATAAGTACAAACATTTAATGCATAGCCGCCTAAACAAGTGCAAAGGACTGTGAAGAGATGTGAAAGGAGTGATTGCTTGCACTGGAAAAGTAACATGCTCAAGAATAAACTGTTTTGAAAAAACTAAATTTAAGGGACCATACTGTCAAAATATCTCGTATGCGTATGAACCGCGAACGACGAAAACAAAAATACGGTCGCGCTTAACAACGTGACCCCATCATAAAAAGCAATAAAATAGATAAGTTAACTTATTCTGTTAAATTTCAAAGGTATCGACGTTTTGCGCACAACGCGTCAAACGAAAATATTTTACCAAATTAAAAATTATGAAAGTAATTCTATAAATTAAATTAAAAATAAGTTACCGAAAATTAGGTCTTAATTTAAAATACATATTTTATTATAATTTAATTTAAATCCGAATATTTAAATAAATTAAATATTCAAATTCGATGACCTAAAAATACGAGTCGTTACATAATGCAATGGTTGCATTTCTACTATTTGCTTTAAGGATAGATTCTTATGGATAAATTATCTAAAACGTTGCTAGAAGACTTTAGATTGTTGGATCAACAAGCTCGACCTAAAGGTTAGATGATTATTTTAATATACGTCTTTTCTATTAATCCAAGTTTGAACTTAGTTCTTTTATCCTAAACTTATGATTTTACTTCTTTGATTCGAATATTATGTTCCAAACTTTTGTTTTCTTCTAATTTTTTTATATTAATGTGGCTACAAATTTGTATCCTTTGATTATTTTGTAAGAGTTTATTGGATTTATTGATTCAAAACCGTCGCAACTTCCATTATTTTATAATATCTATTATAGGTAATGTTGAGTTATTCTTATTTATCGTATTTTGCAGTAATCATATTTTTGTTATGAACCTAATAATTACCTCCTTTGCAAGGTACCTTGTGAAGGGAGTTATTATTTGGGGTTATTATTTGGAGGTAATTATTTCTCTCTCCTACATTTATTTTGCATGGATTTATTGTGCTATTAATTGTAATACATTGATACCAAATGAATCTTCAATTTATTTTCATAACCAGGTAAATGTGAAGTTGATCCTTATTTCATTCTCAAACATAGGCATATAGAAAAACAAAGTTGAAAGAAAACATAATTTTACTAAATGAAATTTGAAATAATAAATTTCGTACTGTTATATGGAGAAGTATGATTGATAAGCAACAATTATATCCTACTTCCACTAGATAATTCTAAAAGAAATTTCATACAATAAATTTCATACACATTTAGGAAAATCAAGTTGGAAGAAAGCATAATATTACTAAAAGAAATTTCATATAATACATTTCATACTGTATTACGGGAAGAAGTGTGATTGATAAGCAACAAATATGTTCTACTTTCAATGGATAATTCTAAATTTTGTTAAAAGTTTAGTGTTAAACACGTATTTTGAAAACTTATTTCCTTAAAATGTTTTATGTTGTTACGTTTTAGTCAATCTAAACTTTTATTTTGAAAATTTTGACATTGTGTTCTTCTTATTTAATATAGGCTTTTAATATTCTTTTATGTTATTTAATAGTTCAAATGTAAACACATTCAAGGTCATCATCAAAATCTTGGTGATCTTATGCAATAATGAGATGTTTTAAACTTTATGTAGTTTGGTAATTTTTATACAAAGAATGACTGCCAATTCCTCAGAATTGAAAGATGATGGAAGAAAAGTCCCTCTCGAAAAAGTTATGAAAATTAGGTCCCGATTTTTAGTTTTTGGCTAATTTATGCTACTTTTGCCCCTGATTTCAATACTAAGTCAATTTTCTGGAAGGGTATAATTTGGTAAAAAATACTAAAATAGGAACATATGTTACATGGATTTATGAGTGGGAACTGTTTGTGCATGGACTTTGAGAATAGAGACCATCACTTTATGCGAACTATTTCAAATCCACAATTAGATTATTGACTTTTTTATTTGTTTCATCATACCTACTTTTAGCTATTATCCATTTAAACTCATCAAAATCTTGGTGATTTTATGCAACAAAGAGATGTTTTGAACTTTATATTGTTTGATTATTTTTATAAAAAGCAAAAAATTAGAGATAAAGTTAGTTATAATGGATATATGTGAATTATTTATAATAGGAATGATCATATCAAATATTTCTACCATACAATAAATGAAAGTAATTAATTTCTTTTAATTTAGATCAATTTAGATCCAACGAACTAAATATAATCCAATCTAAGGAGAGAATAACATACAATTAGTTTTTTTTATGCTAATCAGTTACAAGATTAATCGTAGTTAATTTTTTTATATTCCCTTTTAGTAGCAACATTTCAAATGTATAACAACTCTAGAAGCTTCTACAATTCATTAAAATTTACTACAAGTAAAGCTAAACTAATTATTCTTTCTCACATTTTATGTCAAATTTCCTTTTAATATTTTTTATTTATTGGCAAGACTAGGAATTTTGGTTCTATCACTTATTTTGCATGGAGTTATTGGTTTCAATACATATATACAAAAAACCTTAATTTTTTCTACATAATCAAATAGAGGTTAAACTGACCTTTATATCATTCTCACACATAAGCATATAAGAAAATCAAGTTGGAAGAGAAACATTTTCTTTGAAGTAAAATAATATTCAAATAACAAATTTCATACTCAAATTTTGGGAGAAGTATAAATGTATAAGCAACACTTTTGTTCTTCCTTCATTATATAATTTTAAATTTTGCTAAGAATTTAATTTTCAATGTGTTTTGAGCATTTATTTATTTCCGAAATGCTTTATGCACAATTAATTAATGTAAACTTAATCTTTTAATAAATTAAAACATTGTTCTTCTTAGTCCAACTATTTCTAATATTTTTATATTATGTTATTTAGTAGTTTATAAAATATCCATAAGCAACACATATTCATGGTTATCGTCAAGTTTTAGTAATCTTATGCGACGATTAGGTAAGCATCTATAATTCTTTTTATGAAATTTGTTTTTATATTACACTACTTTGTAATTTTTGGATTTTAAAATTGTTTGCGTATAACTCATAATTATAAACTAGGTATACTATTATTCACTGTGTTTATAATAAACTATTTAGGTGGAAAGGTCATGTCATACATAATACAAAGCAATAAGTGAATGAAATTAATGTTTTTAATTTGATTGACTAGAATTCAAACATTAAGCATTAATTCAAATTAATGAGAGAATTAATTATATATCGATTCTCTTTAATGCTAATTAATTATAGAATTAATTTGTAATCAATTAATTCTTTTTATGTATTCCTTTTATCAACAGCATTTCAGATGCATAGTGCTATTACATTAGGGAACATGAAATATGAAGTGTTATGCAGATTTAACCAATGTTTCTCGTCAATGTAGAAATACGTGTATCAAAGAGAAATAGTAACTTTATAACTTATTATCCATTCATAACAAATAGTTTCCTTTTACTTGAACAAGGTTTTTAAAAGACTAAAATGATTGAGAACAAATATATTAATAGATAATTTTCTTAACAAACTTACCAAGCTAATATTTGGGTAATATTTATGCTTTTATGGCAACATGATAATTTTGACATATTTGTTATGCTTGAAAAAAAATTCTAAATTTTGTTTTTGCATGCATAAAATAGTATTGGGTTACAAGTATTATAAAATGCCTGTGTTAGACCTGCAAATCAATTTTTTTATAAGCATTCACGGTGGCATATAATTGCATCAATATTCTAATAGTTCGCCACATTGACTGTATTTTCATATGCCATTCAATCTTACATTTATCTTCAATGTTATGTCATCTATATATTTTATGTGTATCTGCATATAAATTTCTTATGGCGATCTATTATTTTTATTTGAATCAAGATGAATTTTCTGTTATTTAATTACAATGGTGGTATGACTATTTGAAATAAAAGAAAAGGTTATTTGGTTGTTCCATAAATTAGACTATTATGTCCTTGAGTATTAGCATATTGACTAATGACATTAACTAATATTGAAGGTGCAAGAATTGATTTCCAATGGCAATAGTAAATTAGTTTGTTAGTTACTTAGAATATAGGGACTCTAACAAGGTATTCAAAAATAGCATACAAGATGTTTATGGCTTACATATATTTCTCATGTTTTATTATGTTATATGTATTAAAAATATAACTTTAAGCTACTTAAATATTATTCTAATTCATTGAGCATTGGATAGTGTGAAATAGTGTACTATTGCATATATTAAAATTTTATTTATTCAATTTTACTTCGAAACATTATTTTTCGTTTAGCATGATTTCTTTATGTCATATATGGAACATTATTACCATATTAATGTGTACATATTTGGATTTATATTTTATATAAAATGAATCTATGTTAAGCGTGTGCATTATATAAACTAATAGGCATGCTCAGTAATGTAATACTTAACAACTAATGAATAATTAGTAGTTTAGTGTTAATGTATTTGATATATATCCATTATTCTCTAAAAAGAGTTATTATAATTTATGCGCATTGTAATTACTTAAAGGGGATATTTTAATGAAAGTGTGTCAATGATGTTCAAGAAAGTGCTAATATGAATAATTTCGCTCCATAAACGTATGTTCTCATTTTCATATTACTAAAAAAATTGGAATATGTACACGAAATAAATTATATTGTGAACACTGTGTGCGTAGCACGGATTCGCACTGTTAATGTCAAGATTAATACTCTATTAGGTATATCAACTAGTGCGAATCCATGCTACGCACACATTATTCATAACATAATTTATTTCATGTCCATATTCTTATATTTGTAGTAATATGAAAATGAGAACATTTGTATATGGACTGAAATTATTTATATTAGCACTTTCTGGAATACCATTGACACACTTTCATTAAAATAATCACTTAAGTAATTACAATGCGCACAAAGTTTAAGAACTCTTTTTAGAAAATAATGGACATTTACCAAATAGACTAATGTTAAACTACTAATTATTCATTAGTTGTTAAGCATTACATCACAAGCCTGTTTATTAATTATATAATGCATACGCTTAACGTACATTCATTTTATTTAAAATATAAATTTAAGGATGTATACATTAATATGTTAATAGTTGTAACGACATGCCCTTTCGATCCTCGAAAATCGACATAAATACGCTCATGTATAATAAACCGAATGATCGAGTGCCGGAAAGACAGATTGTTAAGGGAAAAGAGTAGGTAGAAAAAGAATAAACTAACAAAACATAATCTCACAGCGGACTGAATAACATATAATATAAACAGTTCTTTATACAAACCCAAAACTATACTATATATATCTCGCATCAAAGTACACAAATCAATAGTTACCAGCCTAGACAGTTATAACAACCTGCCCTCACAACAGCTGGTAATTTCAAACAAAACTCTGCAGCGGAATAAAACAAGTACATGAATACGTCTCCGACTCCAACTCATTCCCTGAGCTCCATGGCATCCTAACCTGAACCTGTAATGCTCGGTCTGACCCGAACATTATAATAATATAACATCTGAGTCGGTCTAAAAAACCAGCTTGAGAAAAACACACTCAATTTGAATTATTAAAGTTTTCAAAATCCTTTAAAAGTCAAAGTTATCTCGTAAGACCACGCCACACATAAACACAATGGTTTTTTACCTTACGATAACCAAAACATTTCATATCAAATCCTTTGATATTATAATAGTGTCTAAGTACAAATACTTATTCAAATAGCTGAAATTGTTACATTAATTAAATTCCAGCATACTAGGCTCTACAATCAAAACCGTAAAAGCACGTATCGGAAAGTGGATTCCATATGAATGACTAGGCATTAGGCTACCATCTGTCACAATACACGTCTAGAACAGTGTACTGAGGACCACACCGGGATCCTCTGCAACACAATATTGGACTATCCCTGACCTAGGTAGGCCGAATATGCTATCACCCTGGGTGTTCCTAGTCTTTTCCAAGCTCCTTCCATAATCGTAGTAATAATATCCGAAGGTATCTAGAAAGGTGATAAACATACTCTAATTGGGTGCTACCTACTTAGCTTTGCTGCATCTCCCTTGCTTTTCAGTCATTCCCAGTTGATGTGGCTAGAGGTTACGATTATATTTTTAGAAATTTTTACTTAGAATGCTCATTGTCCTCCAATGACAATGTACTGATAGCATTCATCCATACAAGTCCGTTCCGGGTCCGAATGGAACCGAAGGCATTATTCCTACTACATCCATTTTGAAATCACCCTCAGGATTAGTAGCGAGTAGCCCTTACACTTCACTGCTCCATCTTCGACTACATGCTCTTGCTTTTACATCGAAAACGTACTCGTTGGATAGAAGTGGTTTTTGGATAACTTACCCGATCCTAGTCTCTTCGAAACAACGTTCGATATTTTTGGTAAACTCAACCCTGGTTCTTTAGGAAATAATCAGATAAAAATAGGATCGGAGATCACCTCCTAACTGTTAGTGGACGGATTTCTTTATTAACGCCCTAGAAGAACGAAACGAGTCTATACGTACAGCATAACACCTCGAACAGTAGCTGTACCATATAATTACCGTATTTCTTCTAGATATTTCCAAAGTTATATTTTGGTCCAGATTTTATAGTCGGTTATGTAACTATCAAATAAACAATCATTCAACTAATTTTCCATTTTACACTAAAAACACTAAGTCTCTTTTTAATTTAAATTTTATATAAATTAAATCTCTTTATCCAAATTATACATACTTATCTTATCGAATTCAGTATATGCACAAATTATCCTTTTGCAAAAATATTTGAAAACCCTTTTATAAAAATATGAAAAGTACCACTGCGGTACCAAACCATGGATTCACAGCTCAATGGTTACATCTCTATACCAGAGAAATCCAAAACTTAACTGTAGACACTCACTGCCTCCGAATACGCCATGCGAGTATACCATTACTTCCCGAAACTTTTTTTAAAATTATCTCAAAAAAATGTTTACAAGTTCTAAAATAAATTTCCAAGTTTAATCTAGGCAAATATACTTAAATAAAAGTTATTATACAAAGCCATATTAATATTTAATAATTAACTTTTTTTGAAAATAACAACGCTGACTAGTTCTTAAATAATAATAAATCTTTAACAATCATTATAAAGTAACTAATTAATAATTAAATATGCTTTAATAATTTAAAATAATTAAATAACTAATTTCTAGAATATTTTTAACACTTTGAAAATGACCCAGTTAATAATTAAAAATCCTTCTTTTTAAAACAAGCCCAAATTCCCGATTCTAATATCGCTTTGTAAATTTCGAAATCTTCTTGAATCCAGCATAAAAATTTATACTTATTTCCAAACCCACTTCTCTTCTTTCGATCTATTAAAAATCTCGATTTTAAAACCTCCTTTATTTAAAACAAGTGCCACTTAAGCATTTATTATAAAAATCCTTTTATAACTTTATCCAAAATCCCTGTTCACCATAGCCTAAAATAATTACATTACAATTTCAAAACCATTTACTTTATCCAATAGATTTACCCAAAAACTTTATATAAACATTTTACTTCAAAATTCCTATTTACATTTCTTTACCAATTTAAACCATATTTTATTGGTATTTAAAAACACCAAAAATCAAGGTTAACTGCCATAACATCCAATCAATTCAAATCACATAATAACCTACCACAAATTTATCAAACAAACATATATCACTATATATGCAATTGAATTCAACATTTTGAGGAATCCAGTTGGATTTCTCCAACCTGTTTCCCTGCATTCATAGATGTTAGCATAAAATAAAAATACCAATTCTGCTTCTGAGGCAGAATATCGAGGTATATAGGGTCATCCGCTATTATGCGGGGCACATAAGGTCTCATCCGCTATATATATGTCATAATATCAATCACTCCAATACACACACACACACAACTATATATAATATCACATCCAATTGATAATAATATATTAATTCGACCAATCAATCATTAATTAATTTTAACTATTTAAAATTCGTACCAGCAATCCAAAATTGAGTGAGAATAACTCACCTTGAGTTTTAATTCGTCAAACGCTCCAATTTTAAATTAAGTCGAACATGTTCGATTTAACCTAAAATTTTAGCCAGCTCCGATCGACTCAAAATCTGCTCCAGCGCATAGTATTCGTCGCTGCAATTCCAACGCCGCCTGTTTTGTCCGATTTCGTCCACATACGCACAAGTTAGAGCTTTTATAAGTTACACGATTATTAACAATATAATTTAAAATCTTTATATTTTCAAAATAACCTAGAACTAATCTGGGATGCAAATCTTACATCATCGTATCTAGATCGAGATCCTTTCTTCCTAAATGCCCTTGCACAGGTAAAAGAGAACCCAAACACAACAACGTTGACCGAAAGCCGCTCCTTCCTCGTCGCACCATTCCACCACCACCGAGAGCCGCTCCCCACCTTGCTACCCCTACGGCCAAGCCCAGTTGAACTCGGTGCCACCCATCACCTACAATCATCCACGAAACGAACTACCATCCCGAGCAATTTCTCGCCTCCACGTCGAACCATTGGCTATCTCCACCATTCACATCGCAGAGCTTGCTGCCCTCTACAACTTCTCTGTTGAAGTCTCGGCCTGATATTGCTTGGATGAGGAAGATTTGGGAAGAGAAGCTCGCGATATGTTGGCCACTGAATGTTTAAGAGGCGGCTGCGTGAAATAGATATAGGGTTTACTGTTAACAACAGTATATATAGGCGCGCACACACACATCTATATACATATATATACATTGTTTTAATATTATTTTTCATAATTTACATGATTTTTCAAACGAACTTCAAACGAAGCGTGCCGTCAGATATTTATAATGTTTTTCCCATATTCCATACACAATGGAACATGTTACGAGGCCCAATTTGATTATATGTGGAAGATAGCCTTTTGAATCGAAATTTAATATTAAATTTTCGATATTTATTTTAACGCGTTTCTATCCCGTACGACCAAACGGTAACTCCAATCGCTACGAAATTTGAAATTAAATAATAATAAACTATTATGGATCCAATGAAACTAGTTTTTTCAAATTCCAAGACCGTGCCCCGGAAGGCTATTTTAACGCGTCGATTAAATCGAGCAATTTCAAAATCGACCGAATTGTTTAGATTTTCAATTTTTAAAAATTACTAACTCGATTATAAATCAAATAGAATCTATATCCATATTAGAAATCACTTCAATTCATCTTAATCAAAATTCAATTATTTACACTATTATTATATATTAATTTCACCATTAAATTAATATATAATTTTTCAATTTTAAATATATCGACTTTTAGTCTCATTCAAAAGTCTACGTCCATCACTCTAATTCAATTAGAGTTTTAAATCACTTTAGAAATCATTTCTCTTCCCATTTAACTCTAGATTCCCGTATATACCCAATTTCCGTTATTAAACTTATACATACCAAATCCAATTAATCGTTATATTTGAAATGTTGACATATTTCACTGATTCTTCCATATTCAAAATCAATTAATATTTAAAATTCAACATTTAAAATAAATTAAGTATTCAAAACTAAACGACCAAAATTTCGGGTCGTTACAATAGTGTTCCATATATAACATAAAGAAATCATGCTAAAAGAAAAATAATGTTTCAAAGTCAAATTGAATAAACAATATTTTAATATTATGAACAGTACACTGTTTCAGACTATCTAATGCTAACTGAATTAGAATAATATTTAAGTATCTTGAAAAGTTATATTTTTAGTACATATAACATAATACAACATGAGAAATATATGTAAGCCATAAACATCTTGTATGCTATTTTTGAATATCTAGTTAAACTGAATAGTCTCATTCTCTATTACATGAGTATGAGATAGAATCCCTATAGTCTGAGTAATTAACAAACTAATTTAATATTTCCATTGGAAATCAATCCTTGCACCTTTAATATCATTAAAAATCACTAAGCTAAACTCAAGGATATAATAGTCTAATTTATGGAACAACCAAATAATTTTTTCTTTTATTTCAAATAGTCGTACCACCATCATAATTAAATAACACAAAACTCAGCCTGATTCAAATAAAAATAATACATCGCCATAAGAAAATTTACATGTAGATACATATAAAATATATAGATGACATAATATTGAAGATAACTCTAAGATAAACGGCAAAAGAAAATACATTCAACGTAGCGAATTATTATAATATTAATGTAATTATATGCGATCACGAACGCTCATAAAAAAAATTGTACGTCTAACACGAGCACTTATAATATTTGTAACCCAATGCTATTGTTATGCGTGTAAAAACAAATTTTTTTTTTTTTTTGAAATATATAGAATATATAACGTTTCTTTTCAAGCATAAACAAATATGTCAAAAATATCATTTGCTATTAAAGCATAAGTATTACCCAAATATTAGTTTGGTAAGTTTGTTAAGAAATTATCTCTTAATATATTTGTTCTCGGTCATTTTAATTTTTTTTAAACCTTGTAAAGTAAAAGGAAACTATTTTTTATGAATAGGTAATGAGTTCCAAAGTTACTATTTCTTTTTGATTCACATATTTCTTACATTAACAAAACATTTTTTAAATCTACATAACACTTCATATTACATGCTCCCCAATATAATAGAGTTATGCATTCGAAATGTTGTTGATAAAAGAAATAAATAAAAAGAATTAATTGATTACATATTAATTTTATAATTAATTAGCATTAAAGAGAATCAATATGTAACCAATTCTCTCACTAATTTGAATAAATGTTTATAGTTTTAATTCTAACTAATCAAAATTAAAAGCAATTAATTTCGTTAACTTATTGCTTTGTAATTATGTATGATATGACCTTTCTACATAAATAGTTTATTATAACCATTGTGAATAATAGTATCTATAATTTATAGTATGAGTTATATATAAACAATTTTAAAATAAAACAAATTCAATGTAATGTAACATTAAAAAAATTCATAGATACTTACCTACTCATTGAATAAGATTACCAAAACTTGATGATAACCATGGATGTGTGTTACTTATGGACATTTTATAGTCCACTAAATAACATAGTATAAAAATAGTAAAAGCCTAGATGAATTAAGAAGAATTAAGCTATAATGTATTAAAAATATGAAGTTTATATTAACTAATTGTGCATAAAGAATTTTGGAAATAAATGTTCAAAGAATGTATTTATAACTAAATTATTAACAAAATTTAAAATTATCTGCCGAAGGAAGAAAAAAAGCGCTGCTTATACATTTATACTTTTCCCAAAATTTGAGTATGAATTTTTTTTTTGAATATTATTTTGCTTCAAAGAAAATGTTTCCCTTCCAACTTGATTTTCTTATATTATGAGTGTCAATGAAATAAAGATCAATTAACCTCTATTTGATTATATAGGAAAAATTAAGGTTTTTTTGTATGTATATATTGATAAACTGGTAACTTCATGCAAAATAATTGAAAGAACCTAAATTCCTAGTCTTACTAATAAAAAGAAAAATATTAAACGGTAAACTGATATAAAATGCGAGAAAGAATAATTAGTTTAACTTTACCTATAGTAGATTTTAAAGAACTATAGAAGCTTCTAGGGTTGTTAGACATTTGAAATGTTTCTAATAAAAGGGAATAAAAACAATAATTAACTACGGTTGATCCTATAACTGACTAGCATCAAAAAGACTAAACGTATGTTGATTCTCTTCTTATATTGGATTATAGTTTAGTTCTGAAATTAAATTGATTTTAAATTGATCCAAATTAAAATAAATTAAAAGATTTCATTTATTGTATGGTAGAAATATTTTATATGATCATTCCTATTAAAAATAATTTGCATATAACTATTATGAATAACTTTATCTCTAATTTTTTGCTGTTTTTAAAAATTACCAAACTATATAAAGTTCAAAACAACTCATTGTTGCATAAGATCACCAAGATTTTAAAAAATATGATTAATATAAAATATGAGAAATATGAAAATAATTAGTTTCATAACAAAAATATGAGAAATACGAAATAACTCAACATTACCTATAATAGATATTATAAAATAATGGAAGCTTCTACGATGGTTGTGAATCAATAAATCCAATAAACTCTTACAAAATAATCAAAGAAAACAAATTTCTAGCCTTTCCAATCAAAAAAATAAGAAAAACACAAAAGTTTGAAATAGAAAATTCGAATCAAAGAAGTAAAATCATAAGTTTAGGATAAAAGAAATAAGTTCAAACTTGGATTAATAGAAAGACATCATCTTAAAATTGAATAAGTCATTCTTTATGACTTCTCTTGCCTTACCTCTCCCCATCCCTGTAGGCACTCCTTCAACTTTTCCTGTACCTTCCCCCACTCCTGGCCTCTCCCTATCTGTCCTTCCTTCTTCTCCCTCCTCTGACCGGCCACCTCCTCCTGTTCCTCCACCTCCCGACCTTGCCTTTGCTTTCCTTCCTTCCTCATCTTCTTCTCTTCCTTGTGCTGATCCTTTTCCTCACCTCCTTCCTCGTCCTCCTCCTCCTTCTTCTTCCATTCCTCCACTACTAGCTGCCTCATCTTCTTCATGGTCCTGTCTTTTCACTGCTAAACCCAGAAATGCAGGGACTTATGTCCCGGTTCATTTTGACATTCAATACTCTGGTTCTCCTCTTTCCCTTCCCAATGAAATCATTACTGAGGGTATCAAAACTTGGTCTGATTGTTTGGTAGGCTTTTTTCTAGCTGGAATAGCGAACTATATGGCAGTTAAAGCCCACCTCGATAAGGTTTGGAAGCTTAAAGGCTCTTTTGAGTTATTTTTTGATAAGCTTAACTTCTACTTTAAATCTCTTGTGAAGAAGACAAGTTGACTGTTATCAAGAAAGATCCTATTTTCATTCATGGTTAAATGTTTATTATTTCGAAATGGAATCCTACATTTGCTTTTTCTCAAACAGCGGTTAGAACAGTTCCAGTTTGGGTTCATCTTTATAGAATACCGATTTTAACATGGACCCGTCTTGGCATCAATTGGTTGGCGTGTCATATTGGAAGATTAATATGCTTTGATGAAAATACTGAAAAACTAAAAAGATTTGAGTAAGCAAAATGTTTGATTGAGATCACTCCTGATAAAGAACTTCCTCATAGTCTTGCAGTTGGAGATGGTTCATGTCCTGATGTCCTTCTTGAGTATGCATGGAAGCCACTTATTTGTACTCATATCAAAATGTTTGGCCATGCAACATAGAATTGTAAAAGATTTAATGGTACTGGGAAGCCTAGGGAAAAGGAAATAAGATAGCTAATAATCAAGTTGTGAATGAAATTTCAAATGGCAACAAGTCTGGTCCAGTTAATTTATGGAAGAAAAGCCTTCTAATTAAAGGTAAAAGAAAACTAAAGCCATTTCAGAAACTACGGAGAAAGGTAAATAAGGATGATAAAGAGAATAGCACAGTCCATAACGTTGATAAAGAGCTTCAAACTGTAGGGGATACGACTTTAGTTTTTGAATCACCACTTTTTAAGTCCATGGATGTTGATTCTCAATTGACAACGGGGCTCCTTGGTGTTTCTGATAAGGTTGTTTCGAGAAATTCTCAAACTATAATTTGGGTGGATGGTCATAATCTACCTCTTTCGAGTCTTCTTGCTGGTATCGATCTCAATTCCTCGGGTATTGCTGAAACTTGCCCTGTGATTCTTGATGCACTTCATAATTCAACTACTTTATTCAATTTGCAACCGGATTCAAGGTCTATTTTGGCCAATCAACCACTCCAATCTTCCTGCACTGATGGTAATAATTTTTCAGTACTTTAGAACTTTAATGATGAGTCTGAAGTGATTAATGAGGACATTATGACTTACCTTGATCCCTCGGCCATTTCAAAAGGGAAATGCATGTTCCTTTACCTGAAACTAACATTGACAACATTCTGGACATGCACAGTGACATGCACATGGCAGTGCACCCTCCTGATCTCATTCCAGTCCAAAAATCAAAACAAAATCCTCCAGAACTCTCCACTTCTCCTTATTCATCTTTAACTCTTCCAAATCATGTTTTCTCTGATATTAATCCTACCTTATCCAATGATCTCTCTCCTCCTTCAAATGCACAATCATTACCTGAATGTTCAGGAGCTTCATTCAAGAATAACAGGGAAAGGCCAAAATAGCTGTCCAAGCATAAGAAACCTTCTCTCGATCTTGATAATGGAATTTTTATTCCATTGACCAAATTTCTCCTTCATTGCCACTCTCATTAAACCTTAACTACTCTTCCTCTAGAGTTAAAACCAGAGCCTTATCACAATCCTCTTTATGATTGATAGAATTGGTTTTTGGAACATAAAAGGTGCTAACTCTTTAACTAAACAATTGGAAATTAGAAACTTAATTTCTTCCTTCAAAATTCAAATTACGGCAGTTGCAAAAACAAAATTAAATCATGCCAACACCATCAAGGCCTCTCAATTCATTAACAGTAATTGTAAATTCATTCGTAATCTTTCACAAGCCCCTTTTAATAGACTTCTAATCCTATGGAATCCCATCATGTTCTCTATTACCCCCCCCCCCCCCCCCCTCTATGTTCACAGACAGTACATACACACTCAAACTTCTCACATCCCTTCTTCTACCAAATTTCACATGACACTTATATATGTTGAAAACAGTTGTCTCCATAGACAATTATATCTTGACTCTCTCCCTTCTCTTTAATCTTGTAATATTCCATGACTATGTATAGGAGTCGAGAATTGTATGAAATTATAAATGTGGTGGCACTGCCCTTACATTTCAACAGACTAGACCCTTCAACAAAGCTATATATGATTCTAACCTCCTCCATATCTCTGCCAATGGATTTTTTTCACTTGGAATAATTCCAACAAATTAGGCAAGCTCACATTTTGTAAACTTGATAGATCCTACCAAACTTCTCTTCTGTTCTTGCTTGGTCTAGCCTTAACTCCATCATTCCCCCTCCATCCCTCTCAGGCCATTCTCCTATTATATTAGACCGAGGTAAGATTTATGATAGAACACTATCCTCCTTTTCATTTTTTAATAACTGGACTAAACATCATGACTTCATGAAAATTGTTACTAACTGTTGGTCTTTTAATGTATATGGTAATCCTATGTATGTTTTGTAGGCTAAACTCAGGCATTTAAAGGAAACTCTAAAACCTTGGGTTAAGGAAACATTTGGAAATGGTAGTAGTTTATCTCACTCTATTCTTACTAATTTATTTCAAGTGCAAAAGGATATTCAAGTTTGTAAGGATCGGTCCATGCTTAACAACCGTGTAACCCAAGAGAAGTCACTAAACAATCAACTTAAAAAAGCTATGGTGGAAGAAAATAAGATGGCAATTCAAAAGGCTAAAATTAAGTGGACCATCCATGGTGATAAAAACACTACCATTTTTCATGAATCATTGAGGATCAGACACTGCGCAACTAACTTTTCCATCATATTAGATAAAAATGGTGTCCTATGTTCTTCTTCTGATTCTTTTCATCATGCCTTTTTGGATTATTTTCAAGAGCCGCTTGCCTTTTCTAATAATCCTCAAATTCACGACCAATTATTTGATAACATTTCCCTTCCTTCCTTATCAGATCAGTCTTTTAAATTTCTTGTGCAAGAAATTATCGCCGAAGAGATTAAAGAAAATATTTTTGCTATGAATTCAACTAGATCTCCTGGCTCTGATGGCTTTAATGCCCATTTGTATAAATCTGCCTGGTATGTTATTGGCTCTGATGTGATAAAGGCTATTTTTTTTCAAGCACAACAAAATGCTTTATGGTATTAATTCCACTAAAATTGCTCTAATTCCTAAATCAGACCAGCCTACTTCTGTTTCTCAGTTTAGACCCAATTCCTACTGCAATGTGACTTATAAATGCATTTCCAAGATTATGGTAGCTAGGATGAAATATGTTCTTCCTGAAATTATCTCTCCCAATCAAAGTGCTTTTCTTCAATATAGGGACATCACTGGCAACTTACTTCTTTCATCTGAATTATCGAAAGGTTATGATGGGCAAAATATTTCAAAAAGGTGTGTTTTAAAGCTTGACATTCAAAAAGCTTATGATACTCTCCAATGGAAGTCAATTATATATATTCTTCTCAAGATGAATTTCCCAATTCCTTTCCTTTCTTAGATATATACCTATGTTTCCTCTGTTAAGTACTCATTAAGCTTCATTGGCAATTAATTTGGTTACTTTTGAGCTACTAGGGGTATTAAGCAAGGAGACCCCATGTCTCCTTACCTATTTATTTGTGTCATGGAATTATTCATAGCCTCATTTCTAAATCTTTGTCATTAAAGCTTCTTGAATAAAATAGAAAGTGATTATCTATTGAAGAAGAAGTAAAAAATCAGTTATGTAATGTTCAGTGGAATACAGAATACAATACACGGTCTCTGTATATATAGTTGTAATGCTCTTCTGCAGAAATTACAGAAATGCCCTTAAAACCCTTATACGAGTACAATATAACTCGGCCCATCTTAATTCATTTATACTGTTTCGTTTATTTCCCCCCGACAATGTCGGCTAGGGTTTTCCTCTCCTCATCAAAAAACGAAACCTTCTGTCTCCATGCAGTCAAATCTGCTCTTTTCATCAGAATAACTTGATTTGCTAAGAAAGTTGAGAGCTTTGTGGAAGATAGAGTAAGATGAGTTTGAAGATTGATAGATATGACGGAAGACTAGATCTTTTTGGAATCGTGGGCAAAATCACTTGTTACATGTGGTTTTGTCTATGAGATCCAGCGTATATGGGATTCTGATGTTGGATCTGAGGCAATTCTTTCTACCAGATCTGAATTCGTCTCCACTTTGAGATCTGACCGAAGCCTCACAAAGTTGTTCTTCGAGATTGGTTTGGTGAGAATGTCTGCCTTCTGATATGAGGCTGGAAGGTGGTTTATGCTGAGTTTCCCTTTGATTACTTGCTCACGAACGAAGTATAAATCAATTTCTATATGCTTCGTTCGTGAGTGAAGAATTGGATTAGCAGAAAGGGATACGGTGCTGAGATTATCACACCATATTACAGGCTTCGTGCAGTCAGTAATTTTTATCTCCTGAAGCAGTGACTCCAGCCACATCACTTCGGCAGTAGCGCATGCAACACTGCGATACTCCGCCTCTGTACTTGATCGCGAAACAGTTGGCTGCTTTTTGGAGCACCAGGATACGGGGTTACCACCCAGATAAATGCAATGACCTGTAGTTGACCTTCGGTCGTCTGAATCAGATGCCCAATCGGCGTCTACGTATCCTTCAATATTTAGGGATTTGCTAGCTTTAATGCATATTTCATAGTTCATTGTCCCCTTTAGGTATCGTAGAATCCTCTTCACTGCTTTCCAGTGTTGATCTAGAGGTTCCTGCATAAATTGACACACCTTATTTACACTGAAAGAAATGTCTGGTCTTGTAATGGTAACATACTGCAAAGCACCCACTATGCTTCTATACTGCTTAATGTTCTCTATATGCTCACCTTTGAATTTAGATAAATGTAAATTACTTACCATAGGTGTTGGCATGGGTTTTGCATTATTCATGTTTGCTCTAGTAAGGATTTCAGATATATATTTACTCTGAGTCAGTACCAATTCATTTTGAGACTTTCTGTTAACTTCTATCCCTAAGAAGTAACTAAGGTTGCCTAAGTCTTTGATAGAAAAAGTTTGTTGTAAGTAATTGGTGACATGTTTAATTTCATCATTACTATTACCAGTAATTATGAGATCATCTACATACACAAGTATATACGTAGCACCAATATCATTTATCTTAATGTAAAGTGAGTTGTCAGACCTGGTTGGCTTGTATTCAAGACTGATCAAAGTGGATTTTAGTTTTTCATACCACACTCTGGGTGCTTGCTTCAGTCCATAGATGGCTTTATGTAACTTGCATACCATTTTCTTGTCACTGGCTTTAATATATCCTGGTGGCTGTTGCATGTATATTTCTTGTTGTAGTTCACCATGTAGGAAAGCATTGTTGACATCAAGCTGTCTAATGTCCCATTTATTATAAACAGCCACTGTGAGAATCACCCTGATTGTAGTTGGTTTTACTACTGGTGAAAAGGTCTCTGTGAAGTCAAAGCCATTCTGTTGAGAGTATCTCTTAGCTACCAACCTTGCCTTATATTTGATTGCTTTTCCATCTGCTGACTTCTTGAGTTTGTAGGTCCATCTGCATCCAATTACATTTTTGTCTTTTGGAGACTGTACAATGCTCCATGTCTTGGTTTTAATTACTGCATTATATTCATCATCCATGGCTGCTTTCCAATTCTTGTTTGTACTAGCCTCTTCATAATTGATTGGCTCGTCTTGTTTAAGAACAGTAGAGTAGATCTTTGGTTTAAAAATACCATGTTTTGATCTTGTCATCATATGATGTCCTTCTCTTGCAGGAGATGCTGATCTACTTGCACTTGTGTCATGAATTTGGTCTGGACTTGAGGAAGTGTCCATGCTTGATGATGTATCCATGCTGGAATCTGATGAGTCACTGTCTTGGCAGTGATTATTTGGATCATGAGATCCATTAGGCTCATACTGATCATCTGATATGTTTTGAGTGTGTTCCCTTATCAGATGACCAGTTTGAGTCCTATTTATTTGTTCACATGAGTAAGTTGGAACACATTGCTTTTGAGCAGGATGTATTGATGATTTAGCATCATATACTTTATGGGTAGTTTTTAACTCACTCATAGAGAATGGAAAGACATGTTCATTAAAGGCAACATGTCTGGAGACAATTATCTTACCACTATTGGTAAGACATTTGTATCCTTTTTGATTGGTGGGATACCCAATAAATGTGCAAGGCATGGATCTAAAACTTAGCTTATGTGAACTATATGGTCTTAAATATGGATAGCATAAACAGCCAAATGTTTTAAGTATCATATAATCTGGTGATATATGTAATAACTTCTCAAGTGGTGTTTTGTTTTTCAATACCTTTGTAGGCATTCTGTTGATGA
This sequence comes from Allium cepa, assembly GCA_030765085.1. Taxonomy (NCBI): domain Eukaryota; kingdom Viridiplantae; phylum Streptophyta; class Magnoliopsida; order Asparagales; family Amaryllidaceae; genus Allium; species Allium cepa. The sequence goes on from CM060932.1 coordinate 383,523,339, forward strand.
GAAATACAACAGAATTAAATGACTCTGGCCAAAACTTTAGAGGCATTGAGGCATGAGCCAGCAAAGTTAGGCCAGTATCAACTATGTGCCTATGTTTCCTCTCAACAAGACCATTCTGTTCAGAAGTGTATGGACATGTAACTCTGTGTATTATTCCTTTTTTGATAAAAAATTCTTTCAAGGTTTTGAATTCAGTACCTCCATCTGTCTGAATTATTTTCAATTCATGGTTTGTTTGTCTCTCAGCCTGGTTAATAAACTGAATCACTGTATCTTTGGTTTCAGACTTTGATTTGAGAAAATATATCCACGTATATCTAGTAAATGAGTCTATAAAGGATACATAATATTTAAAACCATAATCTGAATCGATTGGGGCTGGACCCCACAAGTCAACAGCTACCATCTCTAGTGGTTTTGTATATTTAGTTGATGATTTAGAGAATGGTAGTTTGTGACTTTTTCCCATTTGACATGATGTACAAACATAAGGTCTGGATATGTTTCCAAATTTCATATTCATATTTTTCAACACATGCTTTACAGTATCAATACAAGGATGACCCAGTTTATTGTGCCACAGATCAAACATTCTTTCATTTTCAACAAGTGAATCATATCTAGCATAATTGCACCAATTTCTCTTTTGAGTAGACTTAGTTTTCTTCCACAGTTTGAAAGTGTAAAGGCCATTGTGCAGGTTACCCTGTAATAAAATTTCTTTATTCAGTAAATCCCTAATTAGGCAGAACTTTGGGTAGAATTCAAAGTATACTTGGTTGTCATTAGCAAATTGAGAGACACTCAATAAGTTTTTCTTAATTTGAGGGACTCTAAGTAAATTATTGAGATGAAACTCTCTTTTGCCTCTGATTTTGGCACTTCCAGTATGAGTTATTTGAATTGATTTTCCATTACCCATAAAAATAGATTGCGTACCTTTATATTCTCTATTTCCAAGATTAAGATTGTCAAGATTGTTAGTGATGTGATTTGTTGCACCTGAATCTCGATACCATTCTTCAAACTGTAGATCATCTGTCTTTGGTTGTTGTTCTGTATCTTGTTGACTTCTAGAGTTGTTATTTGACTTTCTTGCATCTGCATTAGTATGAGCAATGTTGATGGTTGGATTATTGCTCCTCTGAGTATTATTCTGCTGATTCATGTTAAAACTTTGATCAAATCTGAAATAGCACTTAATTGCAGTATGCCCAAATTTCTCACAAATCTGGCATCTAAGTCTATTAGAATTATTCCATCTTGCACGACCTCTACCTCTGTAGCTAAGACCACCTCTCTGATTGTTTGACTGTGGTCTGTTTATACTTGATTTTTCTTGACCTTTTCCTTTGTTATTTGATGCATAGTTTATAGATAAGTCTGGATTCAGTGATTTCTTTTGATCAATTCTGCCTTCTTGAGCAAGAAGTGTTGATTGTACATATTGAATTGATGGTAGAGTTTCTCTTGATGAGATGATTGCAACAACTGATTCATATTCTTCATCTAAACCACTGAGAATGGTGAGAATCTGCTCTGTTTCTGGTACTTTGTGTCCTGCTGTCTCTAGTAAGTCACAATATGTTTTGGCTTTGGTTAAGTATTATTGCATTGACACACTGTCCTTCTTCAGATTCTGTAACAGTCTTTTGTAATGCAAGACTCTTGCAGCAGTTTGTGAGTTGAAACTTTGATTAATTATTGACCATATTTCTTGAGAACTCTTACATCCAACAATTTGAGACAGAAAATTCACACTAATGGATGACATTAACCAAGAAGCTAGTAGACTATCCTGTCTTTGATAGTTGGTGTAATCTTGATTTGGAATCAAATTACCACCTGTGTCTTTAATCATCATTGATGGTATGGCTAATGTCCCATTGATGTAGTTTTCCAAACCATACCCTCTTATTGCTGTTTCTACTTGAAATTTCCACAGTAAATAGTTATTTTCGTCTAACTGAACTGAAATTTGACTCTTTGGTTTTATCATGCAGAGACTTGTAGAATCTTGAATTGGGTTTGGTGGATTTCTTCTTGTGGGAGACGTTGTTGCAGAATCACTTTCAGCCATATGTGCTGCTAATCACGACTCAACCCTTCACTAAAGATATGTAGATCACTTGATTATGGCGAGGCAGTCAATCTGATTGCAGCCAGAGAAGTGATTTCTCTCTTTATCTTGATGAATGCAACAGTATTTAAAACAAGAAATTGATTCTTGGTTTAAAGAACTGTTCAACGGTAACAGCGATGATCTTCTCTGATGAGGATAGAATTCTTGGTTTAAAGCTTCAGTACTAATCTGCCGTTTGGCAAGAATTTGCTCTGATACCAAAATAGAAAGTGATTATCTATTGAAGAAGAAGTAAAAAATCAGTTATGTAATGTTCAGTGGAATACAGAATACAATACACGGTCTCTGTATATATAGTTGTAATGCTCTTCTGCAGAAATTACAGAAATGCCCTTAAAACCCTTATACGAGTACAATATAACTCGGCCCATCTTAATTCATTTATACTGTTTCGTTTATTTCCCCCCGACAATGTCGGCTAGGGTTTTCCTCTCCTCATCAAAAAACGAAACCTTCTGTCTCCATGCAGTCAAATCTGCTCTTTTCATCAGAATAACTTGATTTGCTAAGAAAGTTGAGAGCTTTGTGGAAGATAGAGTAAGATGAGTTTGAAGATTGATAGATATGACGGAAGACTAGATCTTTTTGGAATCGTGGGCAAAATCACTTGTTACATGTGGTTTTGTCTATGAGATCCAGCGTATATGGGATTCTGATGTTGGATCTGAGGCAATTCTTTCTACCAGATCTGAATTCGTCTCCACTTTGAGATCTGACCGAAGCCTCACAAAGTTGTTCTTCGAGATTGGTTTGGTGAGAATGTCTGCCTTCTGATATGAGGCTGGAAGGTGGTTTATGCTGAGTTTCCCTTTGATTACTTGCTCACGAACGAAGTATAAATCAATTTCTATATGCTTCGTTCGTGAGTGAAGAATTGGATTAGCAGAAAGGGATACGGTGCTGAGATTATCACACCATATTACAGGCTTCGTGCAGTCAGTAATTTTCACCCTTTATGCAAATAATCTGAAATTTCTACATTGTAGTTTGCTGATGATCTCTTACTTTTCACAAAACCAATCTTTAAATCTATAAATGGTGTTCTTCATATTCTTGAACATTTCAAAGCTCTTACTGGTCTATCAATCAACAGAAATAAATCCAAAATTAGGATTGCAGGCATCTCTAAGTCTGAAAAGGTGCAATTTATGGTTTTTTTGGTCTTAATCCTATTCTTCACAAAAAGAAATACCTACATGCTCCTATATTTTCTTCTAAAGTCAAGACAAGCCATCGTCTCAAACTTTATGAAAAAATTACTGCAAGAATTTCATCATGGCCTATCTCTAAATGCTCAATGGTAGGTAGACTTGTGATAGTCAAATCCATAGCCACTTCCATGTGCCTTTATTATGCTGAATCTTCATTTTACCAGCCAAACTTATTTCAATGATCAACTCGGCTCTTAACCACTTTATTTGGCATGGCAATCCATTTTCCAGAAAGCTTGTTCCTATAGCTTTCAAAAAGATCTGCTGCCCTTATAAACTTGGTGGTCTCGGTATCATGAATATTAGGCAATGGAATAAAGCAGCTGCCCCTAAGCGTATAGATAAAATTTATAAATTTGATAATAACTTATGGGCTTCATGGGCGAGGAAGAATTTAATCAAAGATAAACATTTTTGGACTATGGATAGTCCAATGGATTGTAGCTGGTCTTGGAGGAATTTACTACATTTTAGAAAGGATTTTATTCATATTTTTCAAGTTGGTCTTCTTCATATGAATAGAATTTCCTTTGGTTCAACCATGGTCTGATCAGGGTATAATCTTAGCTGATTTGATTAACTACAATATCATAAGCATGTCTGGCATTTCTGAACATGCTACTGTAAATTCTATTTGGTCTGAAAGTTCATTAATGCTGCCTACATCTAGTTCAACCTCTGTTTGTGCTTGTTGGAGAAAGATTCAAGCTAAATCTTACTCTTCTAATCATTTTCATGCTCTCTAGTGTTATAAGAAACATAAAAATTTCTTTATTTTGTGCCAGTATGCTTGATTCATCTCAACTTTCTATGTTTCCTTGGCATGCTAGAGTGTGGAATGCAGATTCAGTTCCTAAGGAGAATTTACTCCTCCAGAAGATTGTTAAATATAGTTTTCATATGCTTGATAAATTGAAGGAGAAGTGTAATACTTTTGAAGATATTGTTTACTCTGTCATAGTAACAAGGAATCTATCCCACATTTATTTTTTAAATGTGATGTTACCTTTTTTATTTGGAGAAGCATTATGAAGAAGCTTAATTTTCAGAACCCTTTGAGGAATTCTTCTCTGGAATATTACAATATTTTTAAAGCTACAAGGTGGAAGTCGCATAAAAGCTCTTTGCCACTGCGTGTTCTGAAAAGGACATTAAGTACTATTTGGATGGAGCGAAACAGTAGGGTGTTTGGAGGTGTTTCCACTTCTAAACATGTATTGGTCCACTCTATCCTCTTTTCTTTCGGTCGGTAATTTTATTTCATGTTGTATTTTTTTTCTTTGTTTCTGATCTGATGGTATGTCATGGATCAATGTAATTCTTTTTGCTAATATATAGTAGGGGCCTATTTAACCCCGCTGGCGTTGCCAAAAAAAAAAAAGACATGTATTAAAATAATTACCTAATCTTTAGATCGAGCTTATTGATCCAACAGTCCAAAGTCTTCTAGCAATATTTAGATAATTTATCCATAAGAATCTTATCCTTAAAGCAAACGGTAGAAATACAACCATTGCATAATGTGAATTGAATAAAAAAAACAATAGTGGTGAATACAAAAGGTGAAGAACTATTGATGCATTCAATCAAATCATGATCATGATAAATAATTACGAGATAAGTAAATAAACTATTTGTAAATAACCGTTAATTTTTTTCTAATTTAAAATTGAGTTTTTTATGTGATACCGGAGATGGTAAATAAACACACTTGCAACAAAAGGGAGAACAAATTGTAGATGGAGAAATTGAGGAAGTATGAATTTTTCTAGTATTTAATGTGTTAGTGGTAAGTGTTTTATTTTGATGATATTTTACACTAATTCCCTATCAATTCACTTGATGTTTTCTTACTCTATGTTTTATTCATTTTTTAAATACCATATCTATAAAAATCTTTAATCATTGTAGGTTTTCACTTTTCCTTGAAATGTCATTTATTATCACTGAAGATATAATATTTTATTCTTCATTTTCCCCATATATAAGTAGGAATTAGTTTGTACAATTTATTTTATTTTGTTATTTTATAAAATATGTTTAGATCATGAATCTGTATGCATAATAAAAATACAGTTAGTATTTTCATTTTGTTAATTACTTACTTCTCAAAGAATAATCTTAACTCTATTAAACCAATTTATGATTTTTTGTTTAATTAGCGGGTTTATTTTTGGTTTTTTTGTTCTTCAAATACACAAAATCTAATTATTGGTAGCATTTAGAATAAAGAACATTGAAAGATAATTATTTATACCGAACCTGTTCAAAATATGTGGATGATATTTATGTTATGCTTTAATATTAAAAAAACCAAATTAGAATTTGGCAGTTTAATAAATTTTGGTCTAAAATTTTGTAATTAATAACTTTTAATAAATCCGTCTGTGGCAGTTGTTTCTTTGTCTTCTCCTTTTTATCAAGGAGGCAGAATCAGTTCAGATAAGCGAAAATGAAGAAAATATGTTTTCTTAATTAAAATAGAGTAGAAAAGGGAAGAATTGAACAATTGATTGTTTCATTATAAAATCAAATCACTACAAAAAAGACAATATGAGTATTTTTTTTCTTATATTCAATATTTTAATGATGTCTTAGGAAGAGATTTAGGATCTTATACCTTGATGAAGGTTCAAAATATGGTATGCAATTATCTATTTAATCAAGATTTTTTTTATTTATTCAAACAAAACTAATATTAATAATTTATTTGTTTTTAGATTGAAGTGACACAAAAGGAAAATAATAAAAATAGTTCTTAATAAAATGAATGGAGATAGTGGAAATTTTTGTGATAATTTCGTCTAAAAATCGAATAATTATGATAGTCAAGGATAATTTTATCATAATTTTTTATAATTCAACCATTAACTTCAAGTGATCTAATTATATATGTATGTATGTTTGTCTCTGTGTGTGTGTATGTGTATATATTTATAAGTATATATGTATGCATGTATGTTTTAATGTTGGATTTATCCTACTTCTTTTTCTTTTTATCACATACTTTTTCAATTAAATCCTTCTTTCTTTATGATTCATGTGCATATTCAAACATTTAACGCTTTGAAATTTCTCATTTAACAAGATTTAATATACTCAACCTTAATAGCGTGTCTCTTTGACTTTCCTATTTATTCTTTTTATTCTTTTTGTTCAAATCTATTTTATACATCTATGAACTTTAAACATAGGCATAATTTCTTTATTATCATTAGAAATAAATATCTATTCTCCTTATTTCCATCTTTCATTATGGTTCTCTTTAATCTCAAGCTTCATAATAAATCAAAATGATATCAAATTTCAATTGCACAGTTCAATCATCAAAATAGGCCATATAATATTATGGTAAGGTTTAAACTTTGATAACACTTAACTCTCTTTCCCATTAATTCAATTGAATTTTATTTCGCTTTACATATTGTTCATTTTATATATTCCAAATTTATAGACAATTCTTTTTGAATTACTGTAGACCTTCACATTTCCTTGAAATTGCGTTTATTATCTTGAATGGTAACTTCCGCATAATATTTTAGTAACAAAGTACAACATACTTTGAGTTTACATTATTCTCCCTTTTTCCTACAGATAAAGTAAGAATTAGCTTATATAATATACTTTTAATTTAATGTTCTTAATTTGCATGCGTGTGTTAAAGTTATATCTCTCCTAATCATTTTGTCTTTTTCTCATAATTTTAGAATTAAAATCCTCCTTTCTACGTGATTCATCTGTATATTTCCATTTTATCGCTCTAAAATTTCTCATTTAACAAGTTTCATTATATTCAGTTGTAACAGCATGCCTTTTTGATTATCCGATTTATTATTTTTACTCGTTGTATTTAATTCAGTTTTATTTCTAACTAAATTCAAAACTATCTCTTAGAAGGAGTTTCTTTTCTCTAATCTAAAATAAAATCTCTACTCTCTTTGTCTCTATATTTCATTATACTGCCACATTTATCTCAAGTTCTATAATGGCCCATAAATTTAGTAATTTGAATTTGAAATATTTAATTGATTTAAATATTGAAAAGTTAATTTTATAAGTTAAATAACTTGGGTTTCAAATATAGAGATTTATTTGATAATTAAATTGTTGAATCTAATAATTAGAAATATTTAAAATAATTGAATCTTGAATTTAATTCGAAAGTTGATTTAAATTCTATTTAAATAAGATCGGAGATAGTAAACTTTTAAATTTGGGTTTAAAAGTGATTTAAATAATTTAGAAATTACTTGTTTTAATTTACGTGCAAAAATATCCTAAATATCCTTCAGGGGCACAGTCTCGGATTTCGATATGAAACTAGTATCATTGGATCCGTAATAATGAATTATAGTATGCTAACGAATGTCGTGGCAATTGGACATATCGTTTGGGCGTACGATATTGAAATACGTAGAAAATAAGAAATTTGTATTAACAATTGGGTGTGAAAAGCTCTCTTTTGCATATGATGGAATTAAGGCTCGGGATTAATCCCATTTCATTCAGAATAGGGGTAAAACATATAGAACGATAGGTGGCACACCTCGTTTGGGGATCGAGATTTTCACGGAGCTAGATATTTTATAATATATATATATATTCTTTAATTAATCATAACTTTACCATACCGATACTCATACTTTCCACTATTCATGACCATGCCCTCATCATCCCACATTCTCTTTTTAAATGCCGCTCTCCCTCTTGTTCAACATTTTAAAACCAAAAATTAAAAAAATAATAGAAGAAATACTTTCACCAAATCTAACGGCCCTCGTTGCTCCGTCCATTAGAGGCCGTGATGTGGAATAAGTTCAATATGGGAATTTTGGAGAGTGGCCAGGCAAGTTCGTCCATGGTGGTGAATTACTATTGTAACGACCCATAAATTTAGTTATTTAAAATTAGAATATTTAATTAATTTTTAACACTGAAAAGTTAATTTTATAGGTTAAATAACTTGAATTTCAAATATAGCAATTTATTGGATAATTTATTTGCTGAATTTAATAATTGAGATTGTGTAAATAATTGAATCTTCAATTTTTAAGTTGGATATAAATGATTTAAAATCTTATTTAATTTCTATTTAATAAGAATGAAGATAATAAAACTTTTAAATTGGATTTTAAATTGATTTACTCGATTTTGAAAATAACTCGTTTTAATTTACTAGTGAAAATAGCATTCTGGGGCATAGTCTCGGATTTCGAGGAAACTAGTGTCATTTGGTCCATAATAATGAATTATAATACGCCATCAAATTTCATGGCGATCAGACGCAGTGTTTGGTCGTGCCAGATCTTAGCATGTAGAATTTAATATTGAAAATTTAATATAATAATTGGGTTCAAAAAAGCTATCTTCTACATACGATCGAATTAGGTTCTGAAACTAGTTCCTTTGCATTCAGAATAGGGATATAACATATAAAACGTCAGGTGGCACGTCTCGATTGGGATCTGGAATTATATAGCTAAATTTTTTGGAATATTAAATTATATATATATATATATATTTATATTTATATATATGATTTGATCGTACATTGCTTGATCCATCATACTCAACTCATACCACCCGTACTCAGCCCGCACCCTTCATGTGGACTGCTGTATCTCCCTCCCTTATTTAAACACGGCTAAACAGAGGGAGAAAAGAAAAAAAATCTTGAATTCAAAATTAAAATACGAAGATACACTTATCTAAAAATATTTAAAAAAAATTATTTGACCTTGTTAGGCCATATTCTTCGATTTAGGGTAGGAAACGTTGGGTTCAAAAGTGGATTGGGTTGCACCACTCCTTGGCATTCGAACTAGGGCTCAACATTACCATGGCTAGGTGTTTCGTTGGGATAGGAGGCGAGCATAGTTGAGTTTGTGGTAACGAGAGGAAATTATAGCCAGAGTTTGGATGAGGTTCTATCCCCTAATGGCACGCGTGACTTTTCAGACCTGGAAGGGGAAATGCAGTGGTTGCATTTTGCATTGGAGGTCGTGGTGAGGCAGGGTGGTATTAGAAAGGAGCGATTTTCGATGAGGAGGAAATTGGCGTTGTCGGTTTCGAGAATCGTTGAAAGATGGAGGAGATAAGAGGGAGTCATGCACGGTAATGGTGCACAACATGCATAAGGGAGGATATTTGAGAGTTTGGAGAAGAAGCGCTAAGGATATAAGTGTAATTTATGTGATCCTGAAATTAATTTATTTAATTTAAAATGTCGATAACTTCAAAAATTCATACCTCTCTCATACAAGGTTCATTTGGAATGAAACCCTTTGTGTTATGCTCAGGACGACGAAAGCTTCGCAATGGAACTGGTTTGGATGAATATGGAGACTGTCGAAATTTGGGTTAAAATCGGATGTCATTCGATTTTAGATCCAAACTGGAACGCCTCAGCGACGACAGTAAATTTTGGTGTGCTAATCTCACCTTTTTGGTTAACTAGTTTGTTATATAGTTTTTTAAAATGTTGAATGATTGTTTGAATGGATTACTACATTTATTAGTTGGTTTGGATATATTCCCGCCTATTGGAGCGGATGAGACCCTATTACATTCCCGTGTAAGAGTGGATGACCCTTTGTATACAAATCCCGCCTTGAAGTGGTTGATTTATATTTTATGATTGTATAACATTTGTGATGCGGGTGCAAACAGTTTGAAGGGATCCAATAGGATTCCTCGCTATTATTGAATTATTTCAATAATATATTTTATATGGATTGTTGAAAAATAAACCTGATTGTGGACATTTTAGTTATAATATTGTTATAATTTGAAAACCAAAACCCAGAAATGACAGAAAAGCGATATTGATATTGATTAAGTGTTGGATGGCTATTGGCCATAAATTAGTATTTTAAAATAATGTAAATTGCCGTTTAAATTGGAAATTGTTTTGAGACAAGGAACAATTTTAAAATCCAAAATTGGGTTTTGGAAATATTTTTAAGGATTACCTAATTAATATATTAATATTTTTTTAAGTTAACTAAATATAGTAATATTGTTTTTAAGTTAATTATTTATATTAATATTGTTTTTAAGTTATTTAATTATAATAATATTAATTTAAGGTCATCCGATCATTATAATATTCTTTCAAAGTTATCCAAGATATTAAAATCGTTTTAAAATTATAATATCATATTAATATTATTTTAAAGTTATTTAATTATTTTAATATTGTTTAAAATTTATTTATTTATAGTTAATATGTTTTAAGAATTTATCAAAAGGTTAATAAATTGAAAGGTTAATTATTTCAAGGATAATTATGGTTTGAAAATTAACAATTAGGATTATTAATAAGGTTTGAAAATCTAATTATTATTATTTATTAAAATGGTAAAGGTTAATGATTATTATTTCTTAAACAGTATTTTGTAGTTATTAATTATTATTTTTAAGATGTTTTAAATTAAATAATTTCCATTTGTCTATAATGTTTATTGTCAATAAACATTATTGTATAATGGTTCTTTTGAATTTAAAGGGTTTAAAATTATGTAAATGTTTCTGAGACCGTGAATGGATTTGAAAGACTTAGACTTTATGAAGGAATTCATAAAATGGTTGAAAACTTAAGGAAGATTTTTTGCAAGGTTAAGAGTTTATAAATGGTTAGATATTTATAAACGAATTTTAGAAACAAGTTTATAGATTCATAAAAGAAAGTTTATAAATGGTTTATGGATTCATAAAGGGTTTATAGATGATTTTTGAAATGTATAAGAAGCTTATAAGTGATTGAATTTTTATAAAGGGCTTATAAATGGTTTTTCGAAGACTTATAAATGGTTTATAGAAATTTTGGAAAATTGAAAGGGAAATCACAAATGATTTGAGAATCAAATAAAAAGATTTTTTTTTCTTTTTGGATATGCTTATACCGTAGGATAAGTATTTGGGTATTCTAAGTATTGAAATATAGGGATTTGCGAGTACATCTTTGTAAAGGTGTTAATATACGAGTAATTTACAAAGTAATTATATCAATAAAGACTTATTAAAGGAGGCTAGTGATTGCTAATATGCTTAACCATCATTGGTTTTGCTATGAAATAAATCCTTGATTGAATGTTTATTATTCAATAGTTAAATAACTGAATATCGAAATTAGACCTAAACGTAACTTTTGAAATATCAAGGAGAAACACATGAGTTATATGGCATAGTCATCTCCGATGATGTTGTACTGTGCATATAAATCTCGTTTCGTTCTCCTAGGACAATGGTAAGGAAATTCGTCCACTAACGGTTAGGAGGTGATCTCTGGTCTTATCTTTGACTGTTTATTTCCTAAATAACTGAGTTGAGTTTACCGAAAATCATCGAACGTTGTTTCGAAGAGACCGGGATCGGATAATTTTAACCCATCTTTTGGCAAGGCAGAGTACAAGAGAATTTAACCCAATCACTGCATGGTTGTTGAGGTTGGAATACTATAGATTCGACTCAATTGGATGGATATACGATCAAACATGGACGGTAAACATGATTACTAAATTGGGATTCGACATAATCGATGGAGAAAAGTTGTGGAATGCTCGAAATATGAGTTTCGAGTCGAGTTGATTCGAGATGGTTGGAGTTCACTTCGAGTCGCTTGTGGGTTTACTTTGGGTTTTCACCTAGGTTGCTTCGAGTCATTCCAGGCTTTACTTTGGGTTTCCAAGCGATAGGTACATCGATAGGCTCGGGGTCGGTAGAAATTGGATCGACATGTTTTGTTTTACTTTGGGTCGGTAAGAACTTCGGAGATGGGTTCGGCATTGGAGAAGATAGATGGGATCGACATGACTGAAGGCTTTAAGTCGGTTCATGTGTTTCCTTAGTCGGCATGTTTTTGGGGTCGGCAAATGGCATGGGGTCAGCTACTTTAGGTCGTAGTTTATCGAACTTTATGTCGGTGGAATAAAGGCTTCGGTTCGGCTAAGGGAGGTTGGGTCGGTGTTTTGAAGGCACGGGGTCAGTTTATTACTTCGAGTCATGGTGCAAGCCGCTTTGGGCTGGTGAGCCATGTGCTTCAGGTCGGTTGCAGTGCATCCCCTGGTCGGCATAAAGGATCAAGTCGGCAACATTTTTGGGTCGGTGTGTTTCTTACTTTGTGTCCCAGCCTTGTTTACTTCGAGTCAAGCATAAGATTGCATCAGACCATCACCTAGGCAACATCAGGTTGGCATATCCAGAGTTTTGGGTCGGTCATAATGATGGATTTGGGTTCGGCTACTGTCTTGATGGGCCTAGATCATTCATAAAGTCCAATAACTCGGGTTTTCCTATAAATATAGCAAGCGGGGATTTAGAAAAGGAATCTTCATTCTGTTTTTCCCTCATCTTCTCCACTAAGGCTACTCTGCCATTATCATTTTTAAAACTCCAGATTGTACTGTAATTGATTGTGACATCAATAAAATGGAAATTTATAGAGTGGGCATAGGCCAGAGTCAGCCAAACCACTATAAATCCTCTGTTATTACTGTTTTCTTTTTAATTTTTATTGCTCTTCATATTTATGCTCTCTACATACACTCTATCTGTTACTTGTGACTGTTAGTTGGTGCTTTCATCGACGATTGGGTGTAAATGACCAATTTTGGCGCTAACATTTTGTTGCTTTCATCGAGAAAGCTTGCACTTGGGGATTCTATAGCTTGGATTCTGGATTCAAAGGCTTAGGGACTCGGATTCCAAAGACTATGGCAAAGCAATCAACCCGAAGACAGAGAACGGAAAGAAGTCAGCAAGAGGTAAGTCAGGAGACTTCCTCTAAAGCTAATCGGCCTTCAATCTATATCACTCGAGATGAGATGGAGACATTGCTAAAGAGACAAAAGGACATGATACATAACCTACTCTAGCGGATTGGACAAGTTGGAGTACCAAGTCAAGGGAATGGACCAACAACAACTGTTGGCAATGCAGAGCAAGGAGCCGGAGCTGTAGAAGTCTCTACAGATCAGAATCAGAACCAAACTAGAGAGTCGAAGGAAATCAGCAAGGTCCTGGTGGTAGACCCCCAAGATTGGATACTGAAAGGACTGTGAATGAAGCTCAACGAGCTAGGACCAACATGAACATGATTGATCAACATGAGGAGTACCACCCAGAGTACCCTCCAGGATATGGGTGCAGGGTGGAGATGCAAATAGGGGACCACCCTCGGATGGAGATGAGTAGATGGCTGGATTAATAAGGAGGATTATGAGAGAAGGACTACCGAGCGTAGGCTTGGAAGAAGTCGGTCGGAGTCCGTTCACTCCAAATACCAGAAACGCAAGGAGCCCTCCAGAATTCAAATTGCCAATATTGGAGGCCTATAATAGGAAGTCAGACCCAACTATGCATGTAACCAAATACATCAGACATATGGAAGTGTTCGAGGTATCTGAAGAGGTGATGGCAAAATGTTTCTCTCTATACTTGACGGATTTGGCTGTGCATTGTTTAAGGCAGCTAGAGAATGGATCGATCAGGACATGGGGTGAGCTAGTGGAACGCTTCATGAGACAGTTCAGTGTCCATGTGACATGACCCAAGAATGTGATGATGTTGGAATCAATGAAGCAGAGGGTCGGAAAGTCCATGAGAGGTTTTCTAATGCGGTTCAACGCAGTCGTAGCTTCAGTAGATCGCCCAGATCCATCAATGATTTTGATGGCTGCGGTAGCAGGGATTGCTAAAGGCACTGAGTTCAAGGATTCAACGGCACAGGATCCCTCATAGGATCTTGGAGAGTTCTATCATGACGTGGAAAGATTCATTTGGTTAGAGGATTAAAGCACGAAAGACAAGAGATAAACGCCGTGCAAGGCGAAGGAACATCTGGAGAAGGACGTGGGATGGATAAAGGAAAGCGAAAGCAGGATGATGGATATGGTGGTTCCGACAAACGAAGGAGAGGTCGGGAACCTGAATTCGCGACGTACGCGGACTTGACATATAATCTGGAATGGATTTATTTGGACACACGAGGGCAGCTCCCTTAACGAAAACCACCCAAGAGGGATCCCAAAGAAAGGGAGCGTAGAAGCGAGAAATACTGCATATGCCATGAGCTGGAAGGGCACTCCATAGATGAATGTCGCCACTTGAAGGACTTGGTGGAAGAGCATGTTAGAAATGGCAGACTGCCACAGTATGTGAGGGACCGACGAGAGCGGTAGAACACGAGTAGCTACCGCTTGGATCAAACAGGAATGACCCTGGATTGAAGGCACGACTCGTCATCCACTGATCGTGATGGCAAGGGCCGACTTCAGGATTTGGACTCTGGTCACTGAATAATCTTTTCTAATTTTGTTTTTAAAAATAAACAGCAACTATGCCACTTACACATGTAAGGAAATCATAGTGATTCCCAAGCATGCTTTGAGATGGTAATAGGCTGCTCCACCCAGAGAGGCAGCACTTGGTTTTTTTTGTTTTTCTCACTAGACATTTGGAACTTAGATTTAATAAAAGGGTTTGGATTTTATGAAATAAATCCCTAACCAGAGAGTTACGTGATGGATATTGGAAGTCAATTAGAAATTAATCACTTTATGTTCAAGTACACTGAAACGGAGTGCAGGGAGCGACGCTGCTTCATTGGAGAGTGACAAGATCGACTCACTCGTCGTTGTTTCTCCTTCACGTGAGAGTGACAAGATGGGATCCACCAAGATCCCGAAGTGGCTATAATCGATCTAGGACTTCGACCATGGCATCACTTAATGTTCAGGGATACTGAACCGGAGTGCAGGGAGCGATGCCACTTCGCCGAAGAACGACAGGATGGGCTCGCTCAACGTTGTTTCCCCTTTACCGGAGAGTGACAAGATGAGACCTAGTAAGAGCCCGCCGAGGCTGATATCGATCCAGGAGGATCAGGATAATGCTTTATGTTTAGGAACACTAAACCGGAGTGTAAGGGATAGGTTGCTTTACTGGAGCATGACAGGATCTTCCTATTTAATCGTTAAGTTTGGAATGAGCTTAACAACGGTTCGGAGAGGCCGTCAACCATCCAGATAGATCATAGGATTTGGTTACTGACTTCTAGGATGTGATATGGATTCGAATAGCGGCTTCGAATAGCTACGAATTTGGCTAAGGACCCAGAGAGGTCCCAGTTTTGGATTTGGACCCGACGAGGTCTCGGATATGGATTTTAGGACTCGGAGAGGTCCTGGTTTAGGAGATGGACCCGGCAAGGTCTCCGATATGGATTTTAGGACTTGACAAGGTCCCGGCTTTGGATTAGGACCCAACGAGGTCCCAGATTTTGATTACAGGACCTAGATAAGTCTTGAAATTGAACAAAAAGGTCTAGAGAGATCGTGGAGTCAATTAATGGATTTGAAAACAGATAGCGATTCGGAATAGTTGCGGCCCTGGATATCGGATTTGAACGTATTCAAAACACGCCTTCCGATCGCAAGGCATGTTTTGAGGGGCAAAGTGTTAACCCGCCTTTTGGCAAGGTAGAGTACAGGTGGATTTAACTCAATCGACTACATGGTTGTCGAGATTGGAATACTATGGGTTCGACTCGAATGGATGGATAGACGATCAATCACTGACGATAAACATGATTACGAAGCCGATATTCGGCATATCGAAGGAGAAAAGTCATAAAATGCTCGAAATATGAGTTTCGACAAAAGTCGAGTTGATTCGAGATGGTAGGAGTTCGCTTCGAGTCGCTTATGGGTTTACTTTGGGTTTTCACAGGTTGCTTCGAGTCATTCTATGCTTTACTTCGAATTTCCAAGCGATCGGTACATCCACATGCTCGGGGTCGGTAGAAATTAGATCGGCGTGTTTTGATTTACTTTCGGTCAGTAAGAAATTTGGAGATGGGTTCGGCATTGGAGAAGATAGATGGGAACGACATGATTGAAGGGTTCAGGTCGGCTCATACGTTTCTTCGAGTCGGCATGTTTTTGGGGTCGGCAAAAGGCATGGGGTTAGCTACTTCAGGTCGTAGCTCATCCAACTTTGGGCCGATGGAACGAAGGCTCCGGGTCGGCTAAGGGAAGTCGGGTTGGTGTTTTGAAGGCGTGGGGCTGGTGTATTACTTCGAGTCATGGCGCAAGCTGCTTCGGGTTGGTGAGACATGTATCTCTGGGTCGGCTGAAGTGTATCTCTGAGTCGGCACAAAGGATCGGGTCGGCCACATTTTTAGGGTCGGTATTCTTCTTACTTCGAGTCCCAGCCTTATTTACTTCGAGCTAAGCATAAGGTTGGTTCGAGTCATCACCTAGGAAACAATAGGATGGCATATCTAGAGCTTGGGGTCGGTTATAATAATGGATTTGGGTTTGGCTATGGTCTTGATGGATTTTGTAAAAATAGCCTTTCGGGCACTGTCTCGGATTTTGACGAATTTCATGGGATCGGACGTATCGTTTGGTATGCGAGGTCGAAACGCATAAAAAATAATTTCATAAATTTATATTAATAATTGGGTTTGAAAAGCTATCTTCTACATATGATCAAATTAAGGCTAGGGGCTACTTCCATTTCGTTCGGAATAGGGGTATAACGTATAAAACACCATGTGACGCACCTCATTTGGGGATCGAGATTTTTGAGTACATGGAGCTAGATATTTCATTATATATATATATATATTCTTTAAGTAACCATAACCTAGCCATACCTATACCCATATTTACCACTGTCATTACCATACCCTCATCATCCTACATTCTCTTTAAATGCCGCCTTTCCCACTTGTTCAACATTTTAAAACCAGGAATTAAAAAAAGACTTTCACCAAATCTCATGGCCCCCATTGCTCCGGCCATTAGGGGCCACGATTTTGAATAAGTTCAACATGGGAATTTTGGAGGGTGGCCAGGCGGGTTCGTCCATGGTGGTGGATCACTATAGTTCAGCGTGGTTCCACGGTAGCTTCATGATGAAGTTGTTCAACCTTTTGGGGTAGCGTGGGAGCTATGGGTCAACGGAGGGGAGGCTCGAGTGGATGAAGATTAGGGGCAGCAGGGGTGTGCTTTGGTGGCGACGCCATGGTCGAAGACGAGGTGCAGGAGGTACGGTGCAAGGTTGAAGTCGCGATGTTGCGACTTGTTTTGTGCGATACCTGGAGATGAAGACGCGAGCTTAAGTCTTATTTTAATGATATAAAAAAGGTTAATAACTGCGGTTAAGATCAAATTAGTTATATTATTTAATTTGCAAAAAATTTGTAAACTAAATAATTTTTTCATGTGAGATCCAAATTGAATGGGACAAGTTGCATTGTGATCGTATCAGCGAATTCTACGCTATGGAATTGGATTGGATGGAATCAGAGCTATCAGGAAATTTGGATTAAAATTAGAAGTTTGTTCAATTTTAGTTCAGACCGAATGTTTTGGCGAACTAAATTCAATGTGAGCTAATATCACCATTTTGGTTAACTAGAATATTATATAGTCAATGAAATTTAGTTATTGGATGTGAGAGTATTTAATCAGTAGATTATTGTTGACTGTTTGGATGAATTACTGGTTTATATTATTGGATTTTATATATTCCCGTTTATTGGGGCAAATGAGACCCTATTATGTTCACGTGTAAGAGAGAATGACTCTTTATGTACGAATCCCGCCTCGAAGCGGTTGATTTATGTTTTTTTACGATTATATACTATATGTGATGTAAGGAGACAGGTTGGAGGGATCCAACGAGATTCCTCACACAGTTGATTTATTTTGATATAAATTGATATATGACATGTTGGATGTTATAATCCATGACATAGACATGATTTTGATTATTTGGCGCTTTAATAGAATTGGGCCTTGTATTTTGGTATTTTAAAATACCTTAAATGGTAGTTAATTTTGAAATGGGATTTCAAAGTTATTTTGAAAATTATATATATTTGAATAATTATTCTCGAATTACTTGAAGAAGTAAATTATTTTAAACTTAAAGGTAAGATTTTTGGATATTATAAATTAATAGTTTTATAAAATATTTAAAATAGAGTTTTTCGAATTTTAAAATAAAGGTTTTTAAACATCTTAAAATAAGTCCGTCTTTATAATAAAGAGAATGTTTTAAAGGGAAATGGAAATATTTTAAGATCAATATTTATTTACCATTTTATATAAAGTAATATATATACACACACCTATTAAAGATTTTTTTTACAAATGTAAGATGTATAAGTGTGATAATTTATAGAATCGATATTTTACAAATGAAGAGAAGATTTATAAGATCGTAATTTGTTAATAAAAGTATGAATTTATAAACGGTGTTTATAAATTAGATGAAACTATCATCATTTAATAAATTGGTGAAATAAATCGAATGGTGGATCTATTATAAGACGTGGAATGGTATTTCAGAAATTAGTTGATTCTATTTTGAAAATTTAAGCTGAGGGTAAATTATTATTGTTAACCGATATTTATAAATTGAAAGGAATTTATAAAAGAAATTATACCTATGGGGCTAAAAACAGTTGAAATTATGTTTGAATGAAACTTTATGAATAAGTGAAATTTATTAAGGAATTTTATGAAAGGAAGTTTCATAAAATAGAGAGAGATTTATGAATTTAGTTTATAAAATATGGGAATGTTTGCATGGAAAGTTAAGTATGGATTTTTATCAAAGAAAAATGTTTATGTATTAAAAAGTTGTTTATTTAAACTAATATTGTTTTTAAAGTGGTTTATCAATATTTTAATATTTTGAAATGTTTGTTATATAAATTATCAATATGGTTTGATATTAATTATAATTATTTATAAATAAAGTTTGGAAGTTAATCATTAGTATTTATAAAAATGTTGAAGATAGATTATTATTGTTTTATTCAAGATGTTTGGAATTTATTAATTATTATTTTAAAATATTTTAAATTAATATTTATTTATTTAAAATGTTTACTGTTATATAATGATAGTGTTTTAAGTAAATAATTATAAATTATGTTTTAAATGTTTCCGAGATTTATAAATAGGCTTTTATAAACATATGTGGATTATAAGAAGAATTTTATAATATGTTTAGAAAAATGTAAATGAAGATTGGTTAAAAGATAAAAAGGTTTTATAAATAGATTTAGATATTTATAAAAGGATTTTAGAAGCGGATTTATAGATTTATAAAAGTAGTTTTATAAATGGTTTTATGGATTTACAATGGAGTTATGAATGATTTTAGAATCAAATAAAAAGGGGAAATCTTCCCAAATGTTGGTGAATATACTTATATCGTCGAGATAAGTATATGGATATTTTTCTAAGTATTGAGTAATAGGGATTTGTAGGTATATATGTATATCTTTGTAAGAGTAATTTGGTACAAATATTTACAAAGTGATTTGAGAAAATCGAAGAATTTGTTAAAAAAGGCTTAGTGTTGCTTGGTTCTTAACCAATGTTGGTTTTTCACTATGGAATTAAATCCCTGATTGAATATTTGTTACTCGATGGTTAAATTACCGACTATCGAATTTGGACCCAAGCGTAAATTTGGAAATATCTAGGAGAAATACGTGAGTTATATGGCATGTCATCTTCGATGATGTTAACTGTGCATATAAATCTCATTTCATTCTCCTAGGATAATGATAAGGAAATCCGTCCACTAACAGTTTGGAGGTGATCTCCGATCTTATCTTTGATTGTTTATTTCCTAAAAAACAGGGGTTCAGTTTACCGAGAATCGTCGAATGTTGTTTCGAAGAGACCGTGATCGGGTAGGTTGTCCAAAAACCACTTCGATCCAATGAATGCGTTTCGAAGTGAGGAAATCTTGATGATGATGGAATTGAAGTCGGAGCTCTTAAGTGTTTCATTCTGTCCCAAAACGAATTTGTATAGATGAATGTTAGTGTTGCATTGTTGCCTAGAGGGCGGTATTAGCATTCCAAGTGAAAAGTGTTATATACAATGGTAAAACGTAGCCTCAAGCCTCATCAACCAGGAATGACTAAAACATGGGAGATGTAGTAGTTCTAAGTGGGTCGCTCCCAAGTAAGTTATGATCATCCTATCTAAAGTCGCTATCATCTCTCATTTGCCAGCTTTGGGGCCTATTAACGGAAGGATAATCATATTCAGTACTATCCGGTAAGGAGTATGCTAGTTTTGTGTTGGCAGAGGATCTAGGCGAGATCATTGATGTTATTATCTAGAGATGCACCATGATGGGCGGTATCCCAGTAGCCCATTCATTGTATGGAATCCATTCTCCAATACGAGCCTTTACGGTTTTAGTTGTACACCTATTATGCTAGAATTTTATTAATGTAACAATTTTTGCTAAGATTAATAAGTATTTGTATCTAGACATTATTATAGTACCAGAGAATTTTTAATAAATTTTTATTGTTATCGTAAGGTGAAAACCCGTCTGTGTTTATATGCGTCATGGTCTAATGAGATACTTTTAATTTTGGAAAGGTTTCTATAACTTTAAAAGTTCAACTGGGTGTGTTTTCTCACGCTGGTTTTCCAAACTGACTTGGATGTTATTTTGTTATAATGCTCGGGTCAGACTAAGCATATTTATAGATTGCTTTAGATGCATTAGAGCCAAGAAGACGAGTTGGAGGTCTTCAAGTCTTATTCTCGTATGTTTATTTTCCGCTGCTTTGTTATTTAAATTATCAGCAATTGTGAGGACATGATGTTATAACTGCACGGGCTGATGGTTATGATTGTTGTTGTACGCTGATGTATGTATATATATAATAGTTTCTCTTTTGTAAAGATCATTGATATTATATTATATGTTGTTCTGCTGCGATTGTGAGATTCTGTGTTGTTTTTAGTTTTTTTTTCTTCTTTTCTTCTCTTCTCCTTCTTCTCCTTTCTTTCCTTTAACTATTTATCTTTCTGTTCCCTTTGGGTTGGACATGTGTGGTTTTTTTGTCAACTTGAATGGTACAGATTGGCGGGTCACTACAAGTTCCATGAGAACTCAAAGGTCAAATAATATAGTGGTAAATTTTTTATTTTAATGAAATTTTACCATATTTCCCTAGCAGTTCACTTGATTTTTTTTACTCTATGTTTTGGTCATTTTTTAAACGCCATATCTACAAAAAATCTTTGATGATATTAAATTCCCTGTCCCACATGTTTACTTTTTTTCACTCTATATATAGTTCATTTTATATATCCATATTTATAGATAATTCTCTTTAAATCATTGCAGACCTTTATGTTTCCTTGAAATTGTGTTTATTTTCTTAAATGGTAAAGTCTATGTAATATTTTAGTATTAAAATACAACATATTTTGAGTTTACATTATTCTCCCTTTTGCTATAGACAAGTAAGAATTAGTTTATATAATGTATTTTAGTTTAACATTCTTAGTTTTTGTGTATGTGTTAAAGTTAGATCACTCCTAAACGTTTTTACCTTTTCTTATATTTTTAGAATTAAAATCCTCATTTCTGCACAATTAATCTTTATATTTCTAATTTACCCCCTTTAAAGTTTCTAATTTAACAAATTTTAGTTTATTTAGCTGTAACAGCATGCCTCTTTGACTATCCTGTCTATTATTTTTACTCATTATACTTAATTAATTTTTATTGCTAACTATAATGACCTAGAATTCCAATCATTCGAATATGGAATATTTTAATGATTTTAAATATAGAGAATTTAATTATAAGTTAAATAAGTTGAATTTCAAATTTGTCGATTTATTCGATAATTAAACTGTTTATTTTAATATTTGAAAATGTTTAAATAATTGAATCTTGAATTTAATATGAACGAACATGATTTCGGAAGTTGATTTAAAATCTATTTGAATAGGAAATAAGATAGAAAACTTTTAAATTTGAACTAAAAGTAATTACACTTATTTTGGAAACTATTCGTTTTAATTAACGTGTAAAAATAGCTTTTTTGGTGCACTGTCTCGGATTCCGACGAAACAGTTTCGTCGAATCCGTAATAGTGAATTATTATATGTCGTCGAATTTTATGGTGATTGAACTTATCATTTGGTCATGCGAGTTCGAAACACGTAGAAATTAATTAAAGGAATTTTAATTAATATAATTTGATTTTGAAATATCTATTTTTTGAATATCATGGAATTGGTTCTCGATATATTCGATTTTGTTCGGAATAGAGGTATAACATATAAAATGCCATGCGGCACGCTTCGTTTGGAGTCCGAAATTTTCACGGATAAATAATGCTGCGAAAACTTTCAATATAAAGTCGATCCACTTTATTCATTTGCAAATCCTAACCCTAAACTATTCTTTGCCGCCATAAAATTTAACCTTCCAATGACCATCAATGATCGTAGCCTCTAGAGGCCGAAGCCAACAACTTCAACTAATAAAACGTAGAGCAGGATGATACGAAGCTATCCAAGGGTTGGAACTTCATCGTTCGTCGCATGTTGGCCAGGGGAGGGCTGCGATTCGTGGTAGTTTTTTATATCCCTCACATTATTCATGAATGCGTGGCACATGGTGGCATGAGGTGAGGTGCAGGAAAGGCAGCGAGGTCGGTGGTGGTTGATTCGCAGGCGATTGAACGAGTTGAACAAAAAAATGGAAGAGCGCGTGTGCGTGCCTGGTAGCGTATAAGAGGGATTGATGGAAGTAGGTTTAAACTTTTAATTAATATTTAAGTTAATGATAATTAATTGTTGCAAATGTTAATAAATTCATAACTTATTCGTATGAGGTCAATTCTGAGGGCGACAAGTTGTGTTGCATTCGTATCAGCAAGCACTACGTTATGGAGTTGGATTGGATGGATTCAGAGCTAGTTGGAATTTTGGGTTAAATTGAACGACCGTTCAATTTTAATTCTAATCGAAGTGCTTTATCGATTTCTGGCAATTTTGTGAGTTAACTCACCTCTCTGGTCTACTTATATTTTTATATATGTGGGAATAATTTTATTATGTTGTTTGTTGCTTGTTTGAATGATATACTATATTTATTAGTTGGTTTGGACATACTCCACTTATTCGAGCGGATGAGACCCTATTACAATCCCGTGTAAGAGTGGATGACCCTTTGTATACGAATCCCGCCTCGAAGCAGTTGATTTTTATATTATTCAATTATATGTTGTATGTGATGCAGGGGGATAGGTTGGAGGGTCTAACAGGATTCACACTATTGATTTTACTTTTCATATATTTTGATATATAATGTGATGGATGCCATATTTGATGACATGGAATTGTTTTGCTTATTTAATGCTATGGTATCACTGTGCCATATTTTTAGTATTTTGAAATACTATAAAATAATGATTTTCAATTGAATGATTTTCAAAGTGATTTGGAAGTATATATGTTTTAATAATTTTTAAATTATTAAAAGGGCCGAATTTATTTTTGACTAAATAAAAATATGATTTTTGGGGTTATGAAAGTATGGTCTTGTGAAATATTTTTAAATAGAGATTTTTGAATGGTTGTCAAAAGGACTTATAAAAATGATATTTTATAAATAATGAAATAGATTTATAATCGAATTTTATAAATATTTTGTAAATGGATTTGTAATTTATATGGTAAATGGATTTTATAAATAAATTTGATTTATAAAGAAATGGATTAATAAGTGGATTTGGATAATAAAATAAGTTTTTGTAAAAGAATGATTTATAAATAGAATTTTATAAATAAAGAAATTTTATAAAATGGAAGTTTTATAAAATAGAAAGGAGATGTATAAATGTAGATTTTAAATATGAAAATGATTTAAGTTGAGATTTATATATGGATTTTAATGTAAAGGAAATATATTTAAGTTTTAAGAGTTAAATAATCTTTTAAAGGAAAGTTTTGAAAGTAATGTTTTTCGATGAAGTTAATGGCTTTAAAAAGTAATTTATGTTTTTAAAGTAATGTTTTGGAAAGTAATAATTCCAAATGGATCGTAAATGGTTTTGAAAAATGTTTTAAAATGAGGTATGTATCCTAACATAGATTTCAACATTTATTTTTGTAATAAATGTTTTCAAGAAGTATGGAAGGCGTGGACTATAATATTGTTGTTGTTGTAAATGATTTTCGAAAGAAAATGTTTTATATAGCAAATGGGATTATATATATATATATATTAATTGAATGACTAAACTAGTGTTTCTGGGTTGTTGTAATGATGTTTTGCGCAACATTCGTTTTGACTCGGTAAAGCGTGTTTTGGAAAATATGAAGCTTTCCTATAATGATATGTAAATATACTTATTACAAATTTAAGTATATAGAGTTATTTTCTAAATGCTGAAAACGAGATGGTATGTGAATGTACTTACAACGTTGAGATAAGTATATGGAAATGTTTTCCAATTTCAAAGGATTGAAATGGTTTTGAGGATATGTATTTTTAAAGATAATTTGAAGTAAATGCTTAGAAATTAATTTAGTTAATAAAAGATTAATTAAATAAGCCTAGTGACTACTTATGTACTAGATATTGTTTGTTGCGTTGATAGTTAAATAACTAAAGTTTGAGACTAATTTTCTATCGGTTTAGAAAATAGCCTAAAAATTTTAAATAAAAATTTACCACAAGCGCACGACATGTAATGCAAGTACGTAGCTAATACCGGTCGATCCATGGGGAATAATGTAGATTTTAAAATTTATATTCAATCAAATTAAACCAAAAATTGAAGTGGTGATTGTTTTAAGCTAAAAATTGTAAACTAGCTAGAACAAAAGTGACGGAAAATATGATATTAGAAAACAATTTAGAGGCAAATCCATACTCATATTTTTGTCAATCAACACAAAATAATATATGATCTCTATTTATGATATTAAGTGGAATTAGTGATGTATTTATTATAAGAGGTTTATTTATATTATTGATTTACTTAACCCATCAAATTATAATACAACTACCAAAGCCACTAATCAATTCTCATGAAAATGAAGTCAAAGCAAAAGCTATTTTAAGTATGATCTATTTACTATAGTATTGAGATATAGACTCCTTGATGTATACGTATTCTTTTGTCTTGCACTTGTATCTATTCTTTTTGATATTGTGGATCTTGTTTGACCACTACTCTGATGTACACTTTCATGTGTTATATTCATATCTATTTCCGCCTTTGTGATATGAATTATCTGTGACTGATTTGTGTTATGTTTATTTCTATATTTGTTTCCGAAGATTACATATAGCCACTGTGTAGTAGCTTTGAGTTTGTGTCGGTATGTCGGATTTCCTCTTGAGATGAAAAGTTATATTTTTATCTAGCATATCGGTACTCGCACAAAGCAATTATACAGATGGTCGCTCCTCAACAGCCTTATTCTCTGTGCTAGTTGACGACATTACCCCGTAGTGTTCTTGGCTAGCGTGGGTATAGAGGTGGGGCGTCACAGTATTAGTTGTGTGCATGTGAATTCACACAAAGAACACTTGTTTGTTCATTGTATAGTTCTGGATGTATTTGTCATCTTCACTGTGCTGTTCACCATGTTGTTTGCAACTGTGTTGCACTTGTATCACTGGTATTTGCATTTTGTCTGCATATTGGTTTGTTAGTACTTTGGTTGTCACTGGTGTACTTGAGTCGGGCTTGCCTGTTTAGTTGAGCTGTAGACTTTGACTTGTTTCATTTTTGAAGTTGAATCTTGTTCCTTTGCTGTTTGGTTCCATGTTCATGTGTGTCTTGAGTTTCTGGTTACTGTCACACTAAACTTGATTCAGTTGTACATTTGTTCATCAAGTCTCCCCTTTGCACTATCCTTTGTTGCCCACCATGTTTGTATTTACACTTGCTTTTGGGTCGCTGTACATGTGGTTTTGCATTTGATTGATGCGGTATGTCACTGTCATGTTGTATTATTCATGTTCTGGCTTTGTATGTGGTCTGGAGCTCCACATGCTTTATGTTGCCTTCATGTAGCTTGTTCTCTATATTTACTTGATTGTTGCAGTCCATGTTCATGGCAATCTTCGACAAATGTGCTCTGCACTGTGTCATTGTTTGGTCTGCACTTTGCTTGATTGTTGACACTGGTCCATGTACATGTAATCTTGTAGACATGCTTCACTACAATTCTTACTTGTCACGACATATCTATATATGCTTGACCTGTTTCACACCCACTTCATTATTACCTGGTCTGGGTATGTTGCTGTAGTATGCACTCGAGTCATGGTAGCATTTGCTTCTTGTACTTGGTCACAATTGACTGTTGTTACACTACTTGTGTCTGCTGCTCCCTGTACTTGTTTCATTGCAATTCTACAGGCTTCACTGCCCTTGTACATGATCTGTGTTGCATGCTTGCTGTTGCATGCTTGCTGCTGCATGTTTGTTTGCTTCATGTTTTGTTCAAGTTGGCACTAGTTTTGCCTTGAGCATTTCTTTGTGGTCTTTGTGATTTGCACTTGCACACTTGCTCTTGTTGGATGCGCACACGAGTTGGCGAGACAGTGCACATGTGTATAAATATACGTGTGTACTGCAGCCACACAGGATTGACAGATTTTAAAAATTGAAGTTGTTAATAAGAAAATCCATAATAGATTTAAATTGATTCATGTGATTCGTCATCTCTGTTACCATTTTATTCAGTTCATTACAAATTTAATTACTTGAATAAAGACTAATCCCGACTCGAGTGTTTTTGTGTTTTGCATAAAACGCTCGGGTCAGACCGAGTATTTTTACAGCTTGAAGATTTTCTCGTAGCGAAGTTAGAGAGAGAGGGATTAGCACTTCACTAAAGCTTTTCAGAAAAAATTTCTTGTACTTAATAAAAATTGTTCCGCTGTATAAAATGTAATTCATTGTATAAAACTCTGATGTATAAAAGAAAAATTATTTATGAGAAATATATGATTGTTCTGTGATTCTGTGACTGATTCTGTTTAAATTACATAAACTAAATAACAATCCGTTATTTTGAACGTTTCTAGTTGGTTTAATTACCGACTAGAGGCGGTTAGAGCGGCGGGTCGTTACAAAAGTGGTATCAGAGCTTTGGTTTACACAAAGCTTAGTTTATGGCGTTTAATATGAATAGTTACTAGAATCACTTTAAAGAAAGTGTTTTCAAATCTAAAGAAGTTTAAAATTGTTTTCTTTAAAATAAAAAGGTATTTTGAAAATTAGAATTATTTTTTGGAAATTCCCCTCTCTAAATTTAGGTTTGCGATAGTTCTCTTCGGTAAGGTCTCATTAGATTTGAGTTTCAATCGTTCGGAAACTCATTATCGAAATTTTGAGAGTTATGGAAAAATAAAATATGAGTTAAGTGAATTGATAAATTGGTTTAAATCAAATATTGTGAATATCTCCAAAGTAATAATTGTGAAGTGAAATGACATGTCAATTTAATTATAACCAAGGGGATTATTGAACTATAACTTGAG
Source organism: Allium cepa (assembly GCA_030765085.1). Taxonomy (NCBI): domain Eukaryota; kingdom Viridiplantae; phylum Streptophyta; class Magnoliopsida; order Asparagales; family Amaryllidaceae; genus Allium; species Allium cepa. The sequence continues at coordinate 383,551,056 of CM060932.1, forward strand.
AATTTGATTCTGAATTCTTTTGAAAATTGATTTCAAATGTTGTGAAAAACGATTTAGTAAATAAATGGATTATAAGTACTTAACTTATATATGAACTTTTGGTATATAACCGAGTTATATAAATTGAACTGAATTAATAAAGGAGGTTATGAAACGAAGTTTTATAAATAGAAATGGAATTTCTAAAGATGTTTATAAATTCCGCAAACGACTCATTTTGATAAGTAAATTGTTATAGCTTATTTATGGAGTTATATCTATGATTTGAACAGTGAATAAGATATAAAAGGAATGTTTTTGGGAAGGAAATTTATTTGTCGACTTAACTGTATGAATCAAACCAGTTTTGATGTAAAGCCTATATTTCAAGTTTAGACTAATGTTTAAAATAATGAATGTGGAGATATAAATCTAATGGAACCAAGTCGATGAATAATTTACTAAAGAACTAGTTGATTATTTTTGAAATAGAAAGCAAATGCAAAGTTCAAATGAAATTTAGATTTCAAATTTGATGTTTGTCAACATGAAAATTCATAATAGATTTAATTGATTCAGTGATGAATTTGAATTTGAATTTGAACGTGTAGAAAATGAAGTAAATCCATCTGAAGTTGTTTTGAAATGTGTTAAGAATCGAAAGCATAGATTTCAACATTTATTGTTGAAATAGACGTTTTCGAGAGAAATGAAAGGAAATGGTGGACTATAACATTGTTGTTATAGTAAATGATTTCCAAAAGGAAATGTTTTATTTAGTATTGGGATTTATATATGTATCTTAAATTCGAATCCCTATACTAGTGATTTTGGGTCGTCGTAACGATGTTTTACGCAACATTCGTTTTGACTCAAAAAAATGTGTTTAAAAAGAACGATTTCCTTAAAGAATGAAATATATACTTGATTATGATTTAAGTATATTGAATATTTTCCAAGTGTTGAAAATAAATGGATTGTGAATTACTTATTATTAAATAAGTATGGAAATATTTTCCAATATGAAGTGAAAGGGTTAAAATGTTATATTTTGAAGATAAATTGAAAAATGAATATTTGAAATTTGTTTCAAATGGCTAAGTGTGAAAATTATATATCTTGTAAAGATATTATTTTGAGAAATTTGAACAATTAGTTCAACTTGGAAATTTTCAAAATGATTGAATCTTGAGTTAAATTGAGTTTAACTTTGACACCCAAAAACAATATAAGTTGAACTTTGAATTTTGAATGGTCGATTTGGATTGTATGTCTAACATTGTGAATTGACGACATAGCAGTTGATCTCTATTAAATATATATCTGTTGGTGGCGGAGAATTTATTCTTTTAGCTTAACACCATTCTCTGAGACATACGAGCTCAGAGGTTATATATCGATAGACATCAATTATGTGTTGAGAATTGACGATGTAACATGAAATCCAAATCGAGTGTGAAGTCGATAATGAATTGGATTATGAATGTGAATTGGGTTTGAAATAACCTTAAAATTTCAAATCGACTTAGAGGAAAATTTGAAATGGATAATGAAATGGAAAATTTTGGAATCCTCTATTTGTTATGGATATGAAATATTGTGGTTTTCAGAACGTATATATGAGAATACGATAAATTCGAAAACCATTAGTTTGGAAAGAAATTGATATGGAAAACTTATGTAAGTGCATGAGTATGATATGTACGAACTATGAAATGAAGTACTATGTATGTATGATATTATGTTTTCCAAACTGAGGATATGGAAAAGTACCTTCCATTTAAAAAATTGGAGAAGGTATTGGAACTCGATATGAGTGTCCATTTGAAATTCGTAGCTACGTTGAATTTCCATATGTGGAATGTCCATTCGGACTAAAATCCCCCACGATGGATCATCGTGTTTGGGATCGGGAACTAGCGGGATTCGAGGGGCGAGATGCCTATGGGTACAAGCGATTCTACTGGGATAGTAGCGTAACCGCCGGGTATACCACGATCTAGATGATATGAAATAGCGTAATTCGAGAGGCGAGATGCCTAGGGTTACAAGCGACTCTACTGGGATAGTAGCGTAACCGCCGTGCAAACCGCGATCTGATGGTATAGCGTAATTCGAGGGGCGAGATGCCTTTAGTTTACAAGCGATTCCACTGGGATAGTGGTGTAACCGCCGAGTAAACTGCGATCTATGCAACAACCATGGAGAAATTCAAGAGAGATGAGAAATCCACAGTTACAAGCGATCCTACTGGGAGAGTAGCGAAACCGCCAGGTAAGCTGTGATCCATGGGGGAACGTGCTTTCCATATCCATTTTTAAAAGAATTTTTAAAAAGTATTTTCACTGGGAGTTGAAGCAAGTATATTTAGTACTTGGAGATTTTAGACCTGCGCCTGGCCAGCGTATGCCTAATGTCTTTAAGAACGACAATAGACTTGTCAAATTTCGAGTTAGCAAGTATTTTCGAACTTTAAATGGCAAATCAATAATCTGGAATTAAAATTTGCATAATTCCAACCTAATAAATTAAGAAAGAAGATTTTTAAAATGTTTTGAAAGTCTACAGCTTTGGAAAAGTTATACTATGTAAATTTCTTAAATGAAGAATTTCAAATTTAAAATTTGGGTTTTGTAAGTTGAAAATTTTAGTAAAAGATCTTTTGCGTCTTGATTGTAGAAATTAATAAACAAAAGATAATGAACAAAGCTAGTGAGATAAAACAAATAGAATGAATCTTATACTTATTTATTTGTAATAAGTTTCAAACTTGATAAAATTGTGTAAAATATAAATATCAGTTAAATTTTAACAATCATTTCTCCTAACTTGTAATTTCGGGACGAAATTCTTTTAAGGAGGGGAGATTGTAACGATCCTGAATTTTGAACAATTTAAATTGGAAATATTTAATTAATTTTAAACATTTGAATGATAATTTAAATTGAATTCCCAATATAACTAGGAAATTGGCGATTTAATTTTAAAATTTAATCTATAAAGAGTCGAATAAAATTTAAATTTGACTTTGGAGTTGAAATTGAATATTTAATTTATAATTGAAATTCGAACTAATGATTAGAAAGATAATTTGGATTTAAATTTTTTTTGTTTATGTAAATTAATAGAGGGATGGTTAGTTTTAATAACATTTTTTTTCTTTAGCTTAAATAAAAATAAAATCAATACAAAATAAAATAAATAAATACACTTAGTTAAAAATTTAACAACAAAATTAAACAAAACAAATTAAAGGAAAATATCTACAAAAACAAAACAAGGTGTTTGTGTACAAAATAAAATTAGATGTTGAAAAAAACAAATTGAATTTAAAATGGGAAAAATAATAATAATAATATAAAAAAAAGAGAGAGAAAAAAAATGGATTGCAAAATCTTTGGTACACAATTTCTATCTTCTCAGCCGAGATATTGTTATTAAAAAAATAGATACGATCTTCTCTGCAAATCTCGTACCTATCAGCCACCCTACGGTATAAACAAATCGCGATCTCCTCTTCAAAAGTAAAACGCCCCTTCCCCTTTGTTTTTCGTTCAAATCATTTCAATCAGATAAAAAGAAAACGAAAGAAAAATAATGGCGGCCGTGTTCTCCACGTTCGTTCCTCTTTGAAGCTAAACTAGGGCTTGCGATCTAATTAGGGGCTTCGATCTTCGTTCAATTGTGCTCATTACTCTCTTCGGCTGTTTCGATTATAAAGGTGAGTTTTTTCTCACGATTAATTGTTACTCAAGTTTTTAGATTTGTTTGAATTGAGTGTTTGGTTGCATGCTATGATTTGGGGCGTTATTTGTTATCATTTGCTCGGTCAATCCAATTTAAACTGTTATGAACAGATAAGTCACTGCATGGTTGTTTGTTGGGTGTTGTCCGTTATCATTTGCTCGGTTACTTGAATCTATACTAATAAGAACAGATGCTATTTAAATTTTAATTTAAACTGATAAGAACAGATGCTATTTGTAATTTGTTTTAAATTGATAAGAACAGATGCTATACCAAAAAACTTTGCTTGTTTGTTGTTGATGCATGTGATAGATCTTTGAATCTAGATGAGGAAAATTTTGTTTGCATGTGCTTGTTGGAACTCCAGTGCATATGTGATGTATGTATGTGTCTGTAAATAAATTTTTCCCCTCTAATTTGAAATGAATATCAGTTTCAAAGTTTTAAATCTGAAGCTTTTAATGTTAAGAAAATTTTGAACCCAGTTTCATTTGTTTTGATTTGATCCTTTGCTTTGTTTCACTGGTATCTTCACTGTGTTGATTTTGTTTTACTTGTTACTTCTGTTCACCTGTTACTGCAACTGCACTTGCATTTGTGATCTTCATTTGCATGTTGCTTGAATTGTGCATTCATGTTATGGTCTGACATTGATTGCACTGGTCTGCATACATGGTATCTTGTAGCCTGGTCATTGGTGCACTGTGCATTGTACGTGATCTGACTTGTATCACTGTCACTGGTGTACTTGAACTTCTGACCTGTATTTTGATGTTGCCACTTTGCTTCATTCGAATAGCTCAGTGGTGCACTTGTTTGTTCATTGTATAGTTCTGGATGTATTTGTCATCTTCACTGTGTTGTTCACCATGTTGTTTGCAACTGTGTTGCACTTGTATCACTGGTATTTGCATTTTGTCTGCATATTGGTTTGTTAGTACTTTGGTTGTCACTGGTGTACTTGAGTCGGGCTTGCCTGTTTAGTTGAGCTGCAGACTTTGACTTGTTTCATTTTTGAAGTTGAATCTTGTTCCTTTGCTGTTTGGTTCCATGTTCATGTGTGTCTTGAGTTTCTGGTTACTGTCACACTGAACTTGATTCAGTTGTACATTTGTTCATCAAGTCTCCCCTTTGCACTATCCTTTGTTTCCCACCATGTTTGTATTTACACTTGCTTTTGGGTCGCTGTACATATGGTTTTGCATTTGATTGATGCGGTATGTCACTGTCATGTTGTATTATTCATGTTCTGGCTTTGTATGTGGTCTGGAGCTCCACATGCTTTATGTTGCCTTCATGTAGCTTGTTCTCTATATTTACTTGATTGTTGCAGTCCATGTTCGTGGCAATCTTCGACAAATGTGCTCTGCACTGTGTCATTGTTTGGTCTGCACTTTGCTTGATTGTTGACACTGGTCCATGTACATGTAATCTTGTAGACATGCTTCACTACAATTCTTACTTGTCACGACATATCTATATATGCTTGACCTGTTTCACATCCACTTCATTATTACCTGGTCTAGGTATGTTGCTGTAGTATACACTCGAGTCATGGTAGCATTTGCTTCTTGTACTTGGTCACAATTGACTGTTGTTACACTACTTGTGTCTGCTGCTCCCTGTACTTGTTTCACTGCAATTCTACAGGCTTCACTGCCCTTGTACATGATCTGTGTTGCATGTTTGTTTGCTTCATGTTTTGTTCAAGTTGGCACTAGTTTTGCCTTGAGCATTTCTTTGTGGTCTTTGTGATTTGCACTTGCACACTTGCTCTTGTTGGCTGCGCACACGAGTTGGCGAGGCAGTGCACATGTGTATAAATATATGTGTGTACTGCAGCCACACAGGATTGACAGATTTTAAAAATTGAAGTTGTTAATAAGAAAATCCATAATAGATTTAAATTGATTCATGTGATTCGTCATCTCTGTTACCATTTTATTCAGTTCATTACAAATTTAATTACTTGAATAAAGATTAATCCCGACTCGAGTGTTTTTGTGTTTTGCATAAAACGCTCGGGTCAGACCGAGTATTTTTACAGCTTGAAGATTTTCTCGTAGCGAAGTTAGAGAGAGAGGGATTAGCACTTCACTAAAGCTTTTCAGAAAATTTTTCTTGTACTTAATAAAAATTGTTCCGCTGTATAAAATGTAATTCATTGTATAAAACTCTGATGTATAAAAGAAAAATTATTTATGAGAAATATATGATTGTTCTGTGATTCTGTGACTGATTCTGTTTAAATTACATAAACTAAATAACAATCCGTCATTTTGAACGTTTCTAGTTGGTTTAATTACCGACTAGAGGCGGTTAGAGCGACGGGTCGTTACATCTTACTTTGCAATACCTTGAAAAATTATTTTACTAGGAGAGAATGATTTCCGTTGAAAAGTAAATAACTGAAAATGTTAAATATTTAATTGAATAAAAAAGTTTTGAGGTGTTTGTTAAAAATATATTCTATTAAAAATATGTTTAATTTGGGAATTTTAACCGCGAACTATAAAATTGGACTTCACAACATAGAGTGCAAGACAATAGGTTAGGATGAGTTTTGAATTTTCCAAACCCCCATTATAATGATGTTACCCTTATGGTTGTTGTGTGCAATTTTCCTTTATGAGCTGTAGTGACGTTTGGTTATTTCCTTCCACGAAGAGAGTTGGTATGAAGTTGGGGCTGCCCATTTTGATGTTTAGGGATAGTTACCTTATTGGTTATATTTTTTTACTTCGGATGAATTGTTTGTATTGCATTGTTATTTCTTAAATTAATTACAATTAAGAAAATTTAACCGCTACTTTATCCATGTTTATTTATTAATTATGCCATGCCTGTTTGAATTAATTTCTTACGATTGTATGATGTAGTTGACGGTCTTTTTTACTATGATTGGTTTTAATTGTTGCTTGTTGAATATCTATTTAATTAATATATGTCGTGCTTATTTGAATTTTTTTTTCTTTCTTAATTACATTATGTTGTAAATTGTTTATTATACTATGATTATTTTTTAATCGTTTATTTTCTAACTTGTTTGTTTGATCTTCACCTATTAGTTCATTTCATGTTTTTTTGGATTTGTCTCTTTTGCTTGTTTTGGTTGTTTTTCTATTGGTAAAATGATTTGTTTGTTAGCTTATCGTTTATTTTGATCGATTGTTTTTTGTTTGGTTGTTTGTTGTTCACTTTGTTTCTTGCTATTTAACATATTGTAATTTTATATATCTTTTTTAACCGAAGAAATGTGAAGAGGTTCCAAGAAGATCAGTAATAGTGGTTGGTGGATTTTTAGTGACTAAAGGCTTGATGGAGACCACTGAGGGATCAAGAATAGGTGGAAAGCCCAACATACGGATGTTTTAAAAGTGTATTTCAAAATATATTTTTGGCTTCCATAAATATTTTAAAACAAAGAATTCCTATTTCAAAGGATGATTTGATTTCTTATGTAAAACAGCGTTTCCTTAAACTTTAATTGGTTTAAAATGATCGAAAATATTTTGGGAAAATATTTTATAAATTAATGATGTATTTTTAAAAGAGTGGTCTTTTGTTTTAAAAGGAGATGGAAGCTTGGATTTGGAAACAAAAAATTTTTGGTAAATGTTTTTCTTCTAATGTATGTTGGAATGTTTCTTGCTAATAGGTCCCTCTTTGATATGTTGAGTGAGTTATCTCGGCCACTGGATGAAGGAATCACTATAGAAAATGGAACGATGATAAATGACAAGACGAAGTATAATGCTTCGACATGATGACTTCAGGAATTTGATGATGATGGAGTTGTGTTTTGGAGATGGCAACTCGGTCGATGGGGTCGTGACAATGATTATCCACATATGCGGGTTCTAGGACGGGTGACCCGTTGATAGAATGTCACAGGGTTCTATTGTTGAAAGGAACATGAAAGTCTGTAAAAAAGGATGTAAACAAAATGGAGCAAGGAATGGGCTCGAATACATGTGCTAAGGGATCATTGATACTCAGAGTGTTTTCTGATATACTCTAAGCAGAGGTATTATAAGGACACTCACTGGTTACTTGGAATGGCTACTCTGATTGGAGGAACGGATCCCTAGTGGATCAATTTTAGGATCTACTGTTAGTTATGAGCTGGTGGAAGAGTATAATGAAAACTAGGATTTTTCCATTAATCCCTGGTAGAGGAATTGTCATATGAATTATAATATATCCAACGCTTGCAAGTGATGCAAGGATCGATGTTGTTGAAGCACAAGTGGATGATCAAGTCATTTGAAGAGTGTAGCCATGACCGGACACATGCTATTTTGAGAATGTGAACATAAGTAGGGGCACATGATATTTGGATTGTATAGATATGAGATACTACACAAGTTATCTTGAGGATGAGACTATGAGGAAGTTCATCAACATTTTTAAGGATATGCATACTACGAAGAATGTGTAGTCAACATAGGAATTAACACGCACGTGTTATTGGTTGATCGGTTAATACGATGTAGTTGATAGAGTTAGGGGTATGCCCTAAGGGTAATTATATAAATTGTTACATATATCTAACTTGATAACCAATCTTATTCGAAATAAAATGCGTATTCTTTTTATTATATACTTGATATAATGTGGTATATTAACTAATTAATTTAATTAAAAGTATATTTAATGGATATCCATAAATGGTATGTTTTTTCATAGTAGTTATAAAGTGTTGTAACCAATGAGTAATATATTACAATAAAAACAAACATACCATTTAAATGTTCCTAGTCAAGATGCATCAAAACTGGATATCAATGTATCCTTTGAGATTAGAGTACGTAATGCCCTCCAAATGTTGGGCAATGTATTACTTATGAATGCTTGGGGCACCTAAAGGTTATGCGCTGGTAGTTATTGGATAACTATGGAACGACTCACTCGATAGTTTTCTGTTAGTTAATATAATTAAGGGCAAACCAAAAATTACAATATGACTGATTTACAAAGTTCTCCCAACTTGAAATTATTGTCGATCTTCAATATGAAAGCTTTGATTTAAATATAGTCAAATAGTGGCAAGGTGTCCATTGAGTGACTGTAGTTGGGACGAGTGGAAGTATTGGAAGTGAAGCACTATTTAAGAGAGGATTTGTCTCCTTAGCTACATGGGGATAATATCACATTCAACTCCAGTCAAAGTCAAAGACTTTGGACGGAGCATTTTGATTAATAATACTAATTATTATCGAACCAAGGACTTTATGTTTGGAATATGAAGTTGAATGTGGACGATATTGGAATTTTGACCATTACCAAATTCCATAAGTGCAAAGTGATATAGTTTTGCTGAAGAGAATTGGTGTAAATAATAGTCACAACGGGATGACACTTAAATAAATTAAAATTAGATTTACCGAAGTTAAATAAGCGATAAATTTGGTCGAAATGTCACACCATCGGCTAAGTGACGTGTGAATGTTAATATTCGAATAGTTCGATATTAATCGCCCGAATTTACACATGACGAGTCATATAATCGAAACAATGAGTTCTCCTTTGATCAAATGATTTAATTAATTTATAATTGTTATTGATTAATCTTTATGAAATATTAATTGTATATTTTGATTATGATTTAATTAGATATATTTATAATAGTTATAAATATATCAATCAATATGCGATATTTATAAGCGATTAATTTAACTGTATAATATTTTATTTTGAATCTAAATAGGTTTTAAAACCCATGAAGGAGGCTAGAAAATTCGGTCATAATGAGGGGTTAATGTGGCCATAAGATGGTGTAACATAGACTTTGAGATGGAGGGCTAAGATGGAAGAGAATTGGTAAGATATGATGTAGTTACTACATAAATAAATTATATTAATTCAAATATGTTATGAAAATTATTTTTAAAATTTTATAAAATAATGTCAACATCAGATATGCTTTCGGCTAACAAAATTAAAATAAAATTTATTTTCAAAATTAATTGTTTAATTCGGTAAAAAATAAGTAAACCATTTTAAAATTAATCTAAACCAAAAAAAGTGTGAAATTTTTTTTCAAACTGCAAAATACTATTTAGGATTTACTAGAAATTTAAAAGTGAAATAAAGTTACAAAGCTAACTTTTTTTTGTTAATATTTATTTAATTTTTGAATAAATATTTAATTAAAATGAATTTTAAAATTTTAAAATAATAATAATAAATTATTTGCTGAGTTATGCATAAGACCTGGTAATTTCTATTGATCAAAAAAATTATTTTATTAATATATATGTATACATATATTTTGTTATGAATACATTTTTGTGTCTGTGTGTATTTATGTTAAAATAAATATATATTTTGAAAAAAAAAATCTATATGCATATATATGTATTACTCATGGTTTAAAAAAATATGTTAATATTTATAAATCATTTATTTATTTAAGTCAATTACATATGTAATATTCATACTTTATTCATATGATTGTATATACATACACACACTTATATGCTTATATAAAATTATTTAAACAAAACTTAATGCATATATATATATAAATATATTTATAATATTTATTTATAAATAATAATATATACACACACATACATACCTATATTTGGACAACATATACTTGCATACTGGATGAGCTAACATGTCTATTGCGATGAAAATCCCTACATCTATATATAGGCATGTTATACCTTGCACGGGTTGATATGTTACACATATCCTTTACACATATATTTATATATGTGTGTGTTCGTGTGTGTAAATGATACATGTATGTGTGTGTATAAGACATAAATTATATAAAATTATGTAATTTATAAGTTTAAATAAAATAAAAGATTTTAGTTAAATAAAATTTAAAAATGTTCTAAATAAACTAGACTTCATAGGCTCAATAAAGATCCAGTATGGTAAAAGAATTCGAAACTCACCCATAACCTCCGCTATGGGATGATCCAGTTCCAACAGTAATATCATATTATTTTGAATGTATGCTTTATTTTGAGGTATGATGACTGCTGATTTATATTCATTTAATTGTACATGCATGTTTGGGTCAACCTATGTTTTATTATGAACTTTATTTATAATCAATTATGGTTAAATTATTGAAATGCATGAGATAAATTAATTTATGATCGATATTGTTTCACCGTTATTAATGCAAGTGTTACTATAGTGTGTATGGGTGAAATTTTAAATTTAGTTTATGAATGAATTTGACTGTATCATAGTTAATGTTATATGGTCATTAATACTACTTTGTTGTCGATGTATTTCGTCATATTTTTGTGAGTCGGCGGAATAAGGATCTTAAGGTTAAATTAACACTAGGAGAGGGTGAATAGTATTTAATTGATTATATGAATTTTTTTCAAATTTTTTAGGATTCTTCTTGGAATGATGTAATTAAAAATCACAGAAACAATCGCAGAAAAAATATATGTGGTAAAAGTAAAAAGGAAAGAACACATTAGGATTTTATACTGGTTCGGAGTTACTCTACATTAAGTCCCGCACAATTCCTTATATGGATTTCTTTTTACTCGTAAATACAAATACAATATCGATTTCAAGGCTACGAGACACACCCTTCAGTATCCCGACCTCTAGAGTCACTTTATTTTCGGGCTACAAGCACACCTACTAGATTTATGGGCTCTTAAGAACACCCAATTGATTTTACAGGCTACATTCACACCTACTTGGATTTTAGGGATATCAAGCACACCATAAAGTATAAGAGTATGATTTGATAGAGTTTATAGATTCTGTTCTACGATCTTGATTACAATTGATCATATAACTCTTGAATAGCACTTTGATCTTGGTTTGAGTGAGAGAGATGAAAGAAATCAGAAAGTAGATGAAGGAGAATCAAACTAGTAATGATTGAATTTGATTTTGGTTGAATTTCGGTAGAGTTCGGGTATATTTTGATTTTGAAATCAAGAAAGTGAAAAAATGAGGAAGAAAAATAAGAATGTAGTTAATGAAAATTCATTTTGAAGTCTGCTATATATAGGAAAACACCATACATGTTCATTCGCAAAGAGATACGACAAAAAGACACTTCCATTCAAAATTTGAATTTTGAAATTCATAGCTAGTATGTCGACATACTTTCAGAACATATGTCGACATATCCCTTTATATTTTTTAAAAATTATTTAATAAAGACTGTTTTGAAAATATTAAGTTTTGTAAAATATTTGAAACTTTGCACAAACATTTAAACATATTTTAGTCATATTAAAAATTAATATAACTTTATAAAATAATTTTGAAAGATTTAGTAATAATATTCAATATAATGTAAGTAATATACATATACATACATACATACATACATACATTGTATCAATGAATGATGGCATGATGTGAAAGTACGATGCTGGCGTTTGATCGTCGTCTAGTGGGATGAAGTGGCATGCGGCAGCAAGGGAAGTTGGTGGAAAAGATGGGTTCGATTTGGTGTAAGTGGGAGGAGGAGATACGTATATATACATATTTGGTTTATTTTAGTTATTAGATTTCAAACAAAATTACATATCTTCTATTTGCGATATCTTTTGCATATGAACTCGGATTCATGCATGATTTCTTCCTTGAACTCATGATGGAATTCCGGATGATATAAAACTTGGATAGCTGAGTTTGGAGACTGCTAGAAAAAGCATGTTGGCATGAATAAATAAATTGAAACTCAAATTATAATACTCATAATTAACGATGAAAAATCATATTCATTGGTTTATATTATGTTCTATGGACGGCTACTTAATTATTGTAATATTTTGAATGTATTATGCCTTGGTTGTTTAATTATTGTTGATTGTAGTATCTTTGGGTGTTTAATTATAATAAATTGTTGATTTGAATTAGAAATATAATTGAAATGAAATGAATAATAATAAGAAAATAAAATATATAAATGACAGATAAGGTTATTTACAAATTTTAGCTAATTTCTATAAAGAATAATAATTTAATAGTAAAACTAAAGTTTAGAATTAAATAAGATTATTGTTCGTGAACATATTGGGAAATTCATAAATAATGACAAAAATTATATTTAATCGTTAGTTGGGAAGTTTATTATCTAGAATGAGGCTTTAAATAATAACATAGTTTTAAAAATTGATTTGCCAATTTTTTTAATTTAAATTACGATGTTTTGGATTATTTGAAAAACAGAGTACAATAAATGAAAACAAAAGCATATATCTTTTTTAAAGAAGTATCTTTGTTTTGGATGCAATAAATAATTGAAACCCTTGTAATAAACAATAATAAAATGATTTTACAGTCAAAAGGATAATAGAAGCAAATATGTTTTGATGATTGTTGAATGTGTGATTAATTATTGATTGTAATTGTCACATATGTTTGGTATTTAATTATGGTATTGTATTTTGATGAGTGTGATATTTCACGATAATTGCTACTACTTGAGGGGCAGTTAATTATGGTTATTAATGATGGATATTGTGTTACTGATGTTGATTGGACTATTATACATTTGATGATTTATATCTACGTTGATGGTGATGTTTGCAAGTATATTTGTATGTTGTGATTTTCTTAACTGATGATTGAGGTTGTTATTGAATATTATTGATGTTTAATGGCTGTATACTATTATTGTTGTAGTTGCCCCATATGATGATTTGTTGAGACGGATGAGTAGCAATACTATTTTCTGCTTTTACTATTTGCATTAGTTGCAATGGTTACAATGGTTTCATTGATTGCATATTTTGTGATGGTTGCAGTGGTTGTATTTATGTTATGGTTGCAATGTATTAACAAGTAGTTGGATGTAGAAAAGGAATATGAAATATGACTACGTGGGATTGATCTTGCAAAAGGGGTGCACATGCAGTCTTTTCCTATATAATAGCTATCGAGCCCATGACCATAGTGTATAGGGGTTAGACATAGTCCAAACATAGTTGAAACATTTTCTCTTTTTAATATATGTATGTATGTATGTCTGTACAGATGTGAAGTTTCAGGTAGAAGAAGAAGAGAGAATGGAAAGGTGGATGCAAATTATATGGTGCATAGCTGATTTGGTATATTCTTTCATGCAATTATTATATTATCCATAAGTTAATGATAATTGATGTAATGAAATATAAATTGATGGGATGATGTTTTATGGTAGCTGTATTATTATGTTAATGTTCACTTATTTTGATGTTTGATTTCACTATGAGATTTTCTCTTTTTATTCATTGTTTTAGATTTTTTTTTTCTACTCACGGTCGACTGCTTTTAATGTCTGAAATTAGTTGTAAGCGTATTTGACGTTGTTTATATTTGATTTTAGGTTTTTAAAATAGTAGGTTGTCACAGTGATACCACTGAGAAAGTAAAATTGATTCACGCTAAAATGAAGGCGGCGCAATCAAGATTGAAGAATTATACCGACAAGTTCTAGTTTGTAGTTGGCGATTATGTGTTTGATAAGGTTTCTCGGATGCGGGGAGTTATGCACGGGGTAATTTGGCACCCAAATATGTTGGACCTCAAGTGATTGAGTGGATTGATAAACTCGCTTTCCAGGTGGAGTTACTAAGTAGTTTAGTGGGTGTACATAATGTATTTCATATATCATATTTGAGAAAATGTGTGCATAAGTCAAGTTCGATAGTGGAGCCGCTGGTGATAGAAGACTTATCTACATAGCCATATTTGACATAAGATAAATGACCAAAATGAATAGTAGGTCGTGACACGAAGGAGTTGAGGCACAAAGTTATCAGACATTTTCGTGTCGAGTGAAGTGACTATAAAGAAGGTTGTACATATAGGCAGAGGATGGGATTAAGAACTCTATCTCGAGTTGTTCTAGATATTCATGTATATATCAAGGTGCTTTGTTTGTCTATTTTATGTACTAGCAGTGGCACTAGTGAATTTATATGTGATATGATTATGTGTTAGTAGTTGCATTAATACATTTTTGCTTGATGGTTTATGATTTACATTAGTAGGGTACTAGTGTAGCTTCTTTTGTGTGTAGTTATATGATGATGAGGATTTTACACTTTCAGCCGGTTACTGTAATCTTTGTATTCTTCCTTATCTAAATTTCATGGTTGAAATTTTTGTAAAAAGGGAAGACAGTAATGTGGAGTATACGTCTTTTTTGATGATAACAAATATATTTTTATATTTGATTTTTTTTCTAGATTGTGTTACAGTTTAAAAATCATCACAACATAATTTAGTTTCTAATTAAATTGTCATCCACTATATTTCATATGCTTGATTTACGCGTACTACGTTTCAAATACATCTATTTTTATCTGTAAAAATAATATGTATTTATTATTATTGTTATCAAAAAGAAAATATCGTCAGATACTACAATTAATTATTTTTTTGATATTAATAAATATATATTATATTTAATACATTTTTTAGTGATGTGTAGTTATAGGATACAATTGATAATAAATTTCAGTAATGAATATTGATTTTTAGTTCAATGTGGAAGTGGTTCATATACAAGAGGAACAACATGTGTGATTTTTAATGTAAAAGAAATTCACGTCACATACATACATATACACACACATACATATACATGCATGCGCGCGCGCGCACACACACACATATATAGATTCTCCAACTATTGGAATAAACAAACAATCTAAAAATATTCCATATTTCAAAATAGGAGATACTCAAGCATCAAATGGAAAAGAAGAAGAGGATTCTGAAAAGAGGAGAAAATAATGAAGAATAAATTAAAAAAATGGAAACTATTAAAGAGAGACCTTTTTAAAATCAAACCATTCTTGTTCACTCTCGCATATTATCCCTACCTTTTATAAAGGGACCTCTCATACAAGTTCATCTTACCGGATAGCAAATATTTCAATTGAGCATACATTCAATTTCTTATTCACACAATTACGCAATTCTCATTCGATCAACAATTCAGATAATCATCATAAAACAGCTACTAATAATTACATTATCATCTCCATGATTTGTCTATCAACTAGCAATAGATACATCACCACCTGCACAGAGCTCATCATCTTCAACAACTCTCAATTACAGCAGTTCCAGCATGGCAGCATAATTGGTCTCTTTAGTACCATTACAAAATCCATGCCATAAACATCACATCATCAACTCAACCACAAAACTCAAACAACAAGTTTATCGGCAATATCCAGCTTCAGTATACACAAGTCTCAAGCTATCCAAATTAACAAACTTCCCCAGATCTAAGCTTTCCATTCAAGAGAGATCACCCACTTCATCACTCCATCATCTCAGCAAGGATTCAAACATACTACAGGAACCTACAGCAAGGAAGAATACACTTCTGTGCATTATAACAACAACACCATTATCATCAACTCGAGTACACAAACTATACACTGATACATAGCCAAATCTCTATTACTGACATAATAGCACGAAATCATCTGAAGCACCATGAGTAATCCAAAACGTGAGACAAAAATTGTTAGGATTTTATCCCCAAACAAAACCTTTCCTAGTTCACCAAAAGATTACAAGAAAAACATAAAAACTTGAGAACCAATCTCAATACCAAAACCATCCGTAAAATGACTCTCCTAACTTAGATATTTATAGACACTAACAACCAATAAAAACATAGAGATATATTTGCTAATATATCTCCTATAATCAATCAATCAAATAAATAAATATATTTGATCATATATTTATTTATATATTTCCATAAAAATGAAGATATTTGAGAGAATACATGTACAAGTATCTCTTACTAGGTCAAATCTAATATTTTAACTAATATATAAAACAAAATATTGTGCCGTATATCTTCAACATACCATCGTCAACTCCAACAACAGCCACAAAATGAATCACACCAATCCACATCTACTGTAGTCAACTACTTTGAGTTTCATTAGTTCGCATGCAACCCTTCAAGAATATAGGCTTCTTTCAGGTGACTAGTTTGAGTTCCAGGCAAGCACGACAGTGTGAATCACTGGCGGTAGTCTACGGTTCAGATCCAGGCATGTGAGGTTTCAACCTCCACAAGACGCGAGGTAGCGGAAAGTAACTGAGGAGTTTGAATTTCTTTCTAAAGCTTTATTTCTAAACGCGAATCAATTCTAAAAGAAGAAGTTCGATTTTGAAGAGGAGATAAAATTGGAAATATAATAAAAGATGACGGGTTTGAACTTAAATAAAGAAAATGAGGGCACATGATAATCAAGAGGGGAGTCACCTTGTTTATTTAATTTCTATTCAATTATTTCTTTGTTTTGTTTTGTTTCTATGGTCTGAACTTTAGATTTTCTATGTGCGTTACATGGTGTAATTCAGGAATTCTAATCTCAAGGAGTCCAAACAGTGTTACATATATGATTGGTATATTCAAGTTAGCAGAGAGTACGAGTTTACAAACATTGTAAGCAATCGAATATATAACTCTATTAGTAACTTTGGGAGCAGTAGTAGAAACTAGGGTTAGTGGTCAAAACAGGGTATATATGTGTGCTATTTACTTTTCACATTTATGTTTTCATATTATTTATCTATTTACCTGCGAAAAAGATTAAATACTCTATTCAACCCTTCTAGAGCGTATATTGCACGATTCTAACAGGTAGTATCAGAGCAGGTTGTTATGAAAAATCTGATATTATTTCTTACCCTAGTTGTAGTTTTAGAGAGAGTTAGTCCATTTCTAGTCCACCCTATTTTTAACAGAAATTTTTTTTGAAATTTAAATTTTAAAATGGAACTTTACAAAAAAAAAAAAAATTAATTTTAAAATGTGGGATATCAAAGAAAATGGGTGTGATATGGTAGACAAGAATAATATTTCATTTAATGCTAAAATTATGAATATTCTTATCTCTTTAATTAATAGAGCTGAATTTAAACATATCTTCAATTGTTTAACTGCATAGAAAATTTGAAGCACCCTCGATACAAAATATGGTAGAAAAATCAACAATGATGAAGGAATCCTTGAAGCTAATTCAATAGTAGAACTGTATTTGACATGATTCACAATAGACGATTAGGAATATGACTATGAAGATGACATTGACGATGATGCAACAAATGATGAGATAAATGATTTTTCAATTAAAGATTTAGTTCTTTTATGCTATAAATTGACTAAAACTGTTGATTATCTTAAACTAAAAAATAATAGGTTGAAAAATGAAAAATCTATAAACTACATCTGAAAAATGATAAGTTGAAAAAGGAGCTTGAAAAAGTTAAGAAAATTGAAAGCATTGATTGCAAAAAAAATATTTGAACTATGAAAAGGAATTCGTTCGCTTCAATGAAAATTTTCAAAAGCTTGAAAATAAAATTCTGATTTTGAAGAAAATCGAGCCAAGTTGATTTGCAAGCACAACGTTTTACAAAAGGAGTTGGAGAACTTTAAGATGCCTAGAAATTCCCAATGTGAAAAATGTGGATGTTTTAGAAAAGAAAATTTGATGAAAACAAAGATGATTCTTAATGGGCTTGAAAATGAAATTGAAAAGATTGAAAAGCTTAAAAATCTTGAATGTGACAAATATACGAATTTTCGAAAGGAATAAAAAGACAATAAAGGAAATTCAAAACCCTCGAAAATGAAAATGTAATTTTGAAAAATAGTAAAACTGAAATTATTCGAATAAATCGCGGATTGGAAAATGATACTGAAAAATTCAAATTTTTTTGAAAAACATGAATTTGGAAAAGGTCGATTTTTTGAAAGTGAGATGGTTGATGAGCCAAAAATAAAACAACTACAAAATGAAAATACGATTGATTTTGAAAAGAGAGAATGCTATTAGTCGTTGTTCTTAGCTAATAAATGTGAATAATGTTTTAAAATTCAAAATTAATGAACTCGAGTTGAATATTCGCAAATTTTCCATAGTATTAAAATTATTTAATAGGTTATTAGGAGATCAACTCTATGCAAATAATAGAAAAAGGACTTAGATTGAGAAAGTGTCATTTTATAAACAAATGACTAATAATACACCTAAGGGGAGAATTGTTTTTTCCAAATGCGTGATGTGTAGCGATGTTAGATATAGGTATAATAATTGTCGAATAGGAACATGAATAAACGAGTCAAAAAAATTCCGGTTCCTAATGATACAGTCGTTAATATAACAGTTTGTTATACAAACAAATTTGGATACCAAATGTTTCAAATGTAAATAAAGGTGGTCCTACATCTTTTTCTTGACCACTCGTTTTTAACATGTAGGTACGAAGATGGGCTAAGAGGCAACTATGATGAAAGCATATTTTGAATTGTCTTACACGTTTGATGAGTAATAATTAAAATGTTTCTTAGCCTAGGAAAATAGGCTGGAGGTCAACCGACTTTAGACAACAATGATGAACGCAAATGCAACTTTAAAGGTAAGCAGTGGTATGATTTCTAAATTCTACTTCTCAATTTTCGCTTCTTGTTTTGAGTTATGATATTCTGACATTGCTGTAGTAAAATAGACATATCTTGACTTTCGTAGCTTCAAGTTGCAAAATTCAGTATGTTCTGAAAATAGATAGAAAATTATATGAGTCTTATGCTATGAGTTTCTTCAGATTTTGAACTTAAATCGTTGAGAAATTGCAAACAACTCATTACATTGTTTGAAAATTATTTCAGAACTTCCCATCACAGCTGTGGTATTTTGGCAATAATTTTTACTCTAATATTCCAATTTATAAAATTGTAGATGTTATAAAAACCTTCCAGAAAATTATACAATTTTTATTATTTAAGCTTTAGATGATTCATTTAATAATTCCTTGATAAAATGTTTTCATATTAGTGCTACAGTTATTAATCATTTCTGAATTGTCCCAACAAAGATGTAGTTAATTGATCGAAACTTGGATAGCGTAAAACTGATTTTTGAAATTTTTAATGTTACGGAAAGCCAATAGATAGCACTACAACATTTATGCTTTGAATTTTTGTTGACTCATGTAATAAAATCTTGAAAAATAGTAACTGAGTCAGCACATTGCTTAAAAAGTGCTTTTTAATTGTTTAATCGGGCCGTAGTATTTCGACGATAACCTTTGACCTGTTTTTCGTTTTGGCTTTGAACTAATTTTATTGATTAATAACTTTGAATATCTGAAACTTTCAAGTTTTGTGATAAATCAAATTATGGACTTAAAATTTTCAAATAATGGTTCCAAAACCGATCGATTTTTCAAAACAGCGATAGTCAACTCGAGGTTCGATGAATAACTATTTCCATACATATGTCTGTGTTAAACTCCTATATTAGATGATGCTATGTTTATATCGTTTAAAAGATAACAAACACAACATATACTGGAGATTTTTTTGGTTTGCTTTTGTATTTCATTTTTAACATCAATGTTTTTACTAAAAAATTCGAATATATCGATGTCGATTCGATTTACATTGTGGAGTGCACAGCACGCTTCTTTTTTTATATGGTTGATAGCGATGAATAGAATTCAATATTGCAAAAGTAAAACCACTACCAGAGATACCACTGTTCGCCACTACCAACATGTCGAGCGTAACAAATGGTAGTGAGATATCATTTTTCAGCATTATAGACCGTCTATATAAAAAATGGTATTATGATAGAATAATTTGTTTATTTTTATCGTAATATATGGTATGACTTCTAACTTTTGTGACACCTCCAGTCCAATATTCTTATGCCATCTATTTGAAATTTAATTGGTGTTTCGCATATTTTTATTTCATGCATATGTGGAGAGCTTGCAATTTTTTTTTTGTTTTTATTTGATTCAAAAAATCCAAAAATATGTATTTCTTTCTTAGAATTTTCTTTTGTTTTTGAAAAATCGATAAACCCAAAAATATGTTTTTGCCTTCTTACGATATTTTTTGTTTTGCTCTTCATATTTATTCATGATGTGAATATTTTAAAATGAACTATTAGGCTATAATTTTGACATGAGTTTACAATGAGAATTATTTTAGAGGCTAGATTAGAGAATTCCTTGACTTGATAATGTTGAAACATCTTACGACGATAGATTTTCCTGAGATGACTGTTGTAAATGTTATTTCAAAATGAAATTTGATCTTTGTGATGAACTTCTTAAGATGAGTTTTTGATATTCAAAACTTGAAATGATAATTGGAGATGATTTATTTATTTATTTTGAGCTTTGTGATAAAGTCCTTTAGGATGAGCATTTGATTTTTGTCTTGATATATCAATATGTATATCCTTAGTCCATGTGCTCCTCTTTAAACAAATAGCTCTATAACCAATTCATATTATGTGCTCAAGAATGGAATAAATTGGAAATATTTTGAGATATTTATAGAGAAATTACTTTTGAGATTACATTACGATTGACTGAACTTTCTTATGTGATTTTCAAAAGTATTTATATTGATTACAAAGATGATTAAGGATATTGCATTTTGTGCTTGGTTAAATAACAACGTTATGATATTTTTGATAATTAAGCATACTTATAGTTTTAATTTTTGATTATTGCATATCCTACGTCATCTTTGAATCTACCATTTGAGTATTATATTCTATCGATTCACCTTACTTTCTTTTCACTATTATCTTGTTCTTATATGAGTTAGCTAAATTGACATGCCCAAAATTTATTGTTAAAAGCCTATGGAAAGTAAAAAGAATTACACATGTGATATAATGGACTCCCTATGTGCCAACATACCTATGAAATAGGTGTGTTGATACTCGTCGAGTAACATCCATCCTCATCGAAGTGACTTCGTGGCAATATATGAATGGAAGGTTCTTGATCTCATCTACCATGAGTAAGTGATAAGTTATTCTAAATTAAATAATATTTAATTACGTAATACCTTATGAGCTATATCATTTGAACCCCATGAAATATAACTAATTTTGTCATCCTCTTTCAGCTCATGGGATACGACTTTGATCAATATTATTGCTACGATTTATGGTTGACTTTTCATTAAATATTTAATGTTATATTTTAATCGAGTTTTACCATTTAGTGTCACTTTCTCACCGTGTTAATTTGATATTTATACTTTTGATGAGAATAAAAGAAGGAGAGAGCGGTTAAGATTTGGTAATATTATGAATTCATTATTAATATTTTAGAAATGTTATTTGTTCACTATTTTATTCTCGAACACATATGCCACATATGTAGGGGAAGCATATCAATAAGACGAGCATGTTATATATATTGAAACGTTGTGCTATGATTTTGATTTTATGATATCTACAACGTACTCTACACGAATTACACCTGTCAAATCTTATTTTGTTGTCTATTATCATCAAAAGAGGTAGATTGTGGAGTATAAATCATGTAAATGATAATAAATAAATTCTTATATTTGCCTTTTATTAGAGCGTGTTACAGTTTAAAAATCATCATAACACAATTTTGTTTTTAATCAAATTGTCATGATGTCATCCACTATATTTCATATGCCTGATTTACTTGTATTGCATTTCAAACACATCTATTTTTATCTATAAAAATAATATTTATTTATTGTTTTTATCAAAAAGGAAATATTGTCAGATACTACAATTAATTTATTTTTGATATTATTAATAAATATATATTATGTTCAATATGTTTTCAAGCGATGTGAATTTACATGACACGGTTGATGATAAATTTCAGTGGTGAATATTGATTCTCAGTTCGATGTCAAATTGGTTCATATACAAGGGGAACAATGTGCATGATTGTCGATGTAAAAGAAGTTCATGTTATGTACATATATAAAGATTCTCTGACCGCTGAAATAAACAAACAATATGGAAGATTTCAAAGTGCAGATATTCAAGAATCAACTGATGATAAAAGGAAGAAAAGAGGTGTGAAAATGGGAGAAAATGTTGGAGAATAACACAAAAAAGGGAAACTATCAAAAGAGATCTTTGCAAAGATATTTTATCCAAAATCAGATCTTTCTTATTCTCTTATATTATTCCTTCCTTGTACAAAGGTATCTCTCATACATCATTCATCTTATCGGATAACAAATATTTCAATTGAGTATACATTCAACTTCTTATTCACACAATTTCTCAATGCCCATCTGACCAACGATTCAGATAATCATCATAAACAAGCTACTCATAATTACATTATCATCTCTATCATCTATCTATCAATTAGAAGCACATACATCACCACCTGCGCAGAGCTCATCATCTTCAACAACTCACAATTACAGCAGTCACAACATGGTAGCACGGTTTGATCTCTTTTGTACCACTATAGTTTCCGTGCCATAAACATCATTAACTCAACCATAGAACTCAAACACGTATATCAGCAATATCCAGTTCCAATATGCGCTAGTATCAAGCTCTCCAAATCGACAAACTTGCCCAGATCTGAACTAGGAGAGATGACCTACCTCATCACTCCATCTCAGCAAAGATTCAAACATACTGCAGGAACCTAGCTACAGCAAGGAAGAATATACCTCCGAGCATTACAACAACAACACCATTATCATCAACTCGAGAATACAAACCATTCACTGACACACAGACAAATCTTTATTACTTACTTAACAACACGACCAATCCAGAATGTGAGACAAAGACACCATCCTCCACTCCAACAACAACCGCAAATTGAATCATGACAATCCACATCTACTACAGTCATCTACTTCGAGTTTCATTAGTTCGCACGCAACCCTTTATGAAAGAAGGTTCTTTCAAGTTACTATCTCAGGTTCCATGCAAGCACAACAACATGAATCATTGGCTGTAGTTGACAGTTCAGATCCAGGCACGAGACGCTTCGACCTTCACAAAACGTGAGGTAACGGAGCCACGAAGTAATCGAGGAGGTCGAATTTCTTTCTGAAGCTTTATTTTTGAATGCGAATCAATTCTAGAAGGAGGAGTTTGATTACGTAGAGGAGATAAAATTGGAAATATACAAAAAAAAGGGACAGATTTGAAGTTACAGAAAAGATATTAAG
This sequence comes from Allium cepa, assembly GCA_030765085.1. Taxonomy (NCBI): domain Eukaryota; kingdom Viridiplantae; phylum Streptophyta; class Magnoliopsida; order Asparagales; family Amaryllidaceae; genus Allium; species Allium cepa. The sequence goes on from CM060932.1 coordinate 383,574,760, forward strand.
GACTCATGATAATCAAGAAGGGAGTGGCCTTGTTTATTTAAATTCTATTTAATTATTTGTTTTGTTTTCTTCTCGACGTTCCGAACTCTAGATCGTCTAGGTGAGCTACATGGTGTAATTCGGGAATTCTGATCTTGAGATATTGAGTCCAGATAGAGTTACTACGCATATATCAGTATTTTTAGGTTAGCAGAGAGTGAGTTTACATGCGTCATAAGCGATCGAATATATAATTCTATTTGTAATTTTGGAGACAGTAGTAGGCATTAACGGGTTAGTGATTGAAGCTGAATATATCTGTGTGCTATTTACTTTTTGGATTTACGTTTATGCATTGTTTAGCTGTTTATCTACAAAATAGTCTAAATACCCTATTATAACATCCCCTGTCTAAAGGCCCGAAGCTAAGCACTATAAATGCTGCAGTCATTTATAATATTAACTTTCGACTACTAAATACAGCTATGTTAATGGTGTCTATAATATCAGAAGCACTTAAATATGACATAAATAACAGATTTTAAAACAACATTTTTCCATTACATTCTCACACATGTTTCATATTCATATTGCATAATCGCAAAACGTTCCCAAGCAATGATAAAATATACTTATTACAAAATACACCAAGAGCGACATGTGAAGATACCCGCTTGGATGATCAGAGTCATATAGTCATAATTGACTTAATACATACACAGTGGAAATAAATAACAAAACGAAGAACTACTACTCCTAATAACTATCTGTTAGCCTCATGCTCGTCTCTGGTAGCTTTATTCGTCATCCTACTAAAAACCTGAAAGGACCTCAACCTTTAACCTACTCAAATCAATTTTTAGCACCCGAGAGTTTAAGGAGAAAAACATAAAATTCGAGTCAGACATAAAGCCTGGTGTGAATAATACTATACATCTCGGTTATTAATGTTAAGTGAGACCACGCCGCTTAGCGGAACGGGTTTTCCCTCACTAACATTCTTTTAAAACATATTTTTTTCAAATCTTTTTCTGCAACCAAAACTGGTTAAATACTGTAAAGCATCATTATGTAAAAATACATATCAGGTAATAAAAGAACTATCTGTTCAATCACTTTAGTTTTGTTTGGCTGACTATTAACCTTTGGTTGACTCGGGCCTACCAGACAACATAACAAAATAACCTAACATCTATTAGACACATCTCTTCTGGACAGTACGTCGTTAACTATTTGTTAAATTGGTCTCTTTTAGACGGTCTGTCCCTAACGTAATATTTTCCAGGTCACCAGATCCTAATGGTTTTGCGGGCTCGCCGATAACCTATATGTATACAAACATATATTCCCTTCTCTGTGTAATCATAATTTTAGTCTTACCTGTGACAAAGTCCTACACACTAGAATATTGGACTAAATTAGTTGGGAACAATAGCTCATGTATACAGCGCGACCCTATACCAGTCTCATCCGGTTTCTAATATCTGACTCATTTTACTTAGGGATGTGTAACGACCCAGAATTTCAGTCATTTGAAATTCGTGTATTTAATTAATTCTAAATATTCAGAAGTTAATTTTATAAGCTGAATAACTTGTATTTGAAATATAGCGATCTAATTGGATAATTAAATTGATAATTTAATATTTGAAATTGCTAAAATAATTGGAAATTGAATTTAATGTGAATGAAAATAATTTATAAAGTTTAATTAATCATATTTGAATTAGAATGATGTTAGAGAACTTTTAAATTGAATTAAAAGTTGATTTCTAGAAATTGAATATTTTTATATTTAATTGACGAGTGAAAATAATCAATTTTCATATAGTCTCGGATTTCAACAAAACCAGTTTCATCGGCCTCGTAATGTTAAATTATTGTAATATTTCAAATTTCGTGTAAATTGGATTTACGGTTTGTCCGGGGGAAGCTAAAACGCGTAGAAATCCATTTAACTGAATTTTATATTTAAATAGTCGATTTGGAAACCTCTTCCAAATACGATCGACTTGGCTCTCGATATATATTCCATTGCACTCAGAATAAGGGTAAAACATTATAAACGTCAGGCGGCACGCTTTGTTTTGAGTTCGAAAAATTTCGGAAAGAATGGTGTCGTCAAATTTTCTATAAAAGGATGTTGTTTATTCTATTTTGCAAAACCCTAACTTCTCTAAAGCTAGTCGCCACCATCATTTCAATGGCCATAAACTCGTCCTCTTCTTTCCCAAATATCTTACGATCCATACATTATTATCGAAAACTTCCTAAATGAAAAACGTTAGGCTCGATGAGTACTACAAGTTCAACGGTCGAGATTGGGTTTCACGTGATGGATCAACGGCAATTCATGCTCAAAGTTGCGTCATCCATCACCAAATCGCACGCAATTGGGGCAACCAAGTTCAACTAGATTCAGGTCGTGGGTAGTGTCGACGATGGGCTACGTCGTGGCATTGGCTGATCGACTTCAAAGGCGACGAGAAGGGCTCCAAAATTCAATGTATATTGGCGACTATGGGTTTATTTTCGTTCATATGGAAACCTGGAGGGAAGAAGATGCTAGTCACGGCCGTGATTTGCTCGTTCGAAATTGTGTGGCCCAAACTGATTTTAGGTTTTATAAAATAAAATAAAATTGAAATTAAATTATATATTAATTCGTACAATGTTTAAAATATCGTAACTTTGTCATACGATGTCCGTTTTGACGAAACGAATTACGTTGGGTCCGTATTGACGAGCACTATATTATGGAGTTGGATTGGAATTTATTTGAGCAAGCGAATATTTTGGTTGAAATTAAAAGCTTGTTTAATTTTAATCGGAATAAATCGCTATCGCAACGACTACAAGTAATGTGAGTACAACTCGCTCTTTCTGACTCACTGATATTGTTATATAAGTGAGAATAAATATTATTTATGATGATTGATGATTGTTTGGATGATATATGATATATCGATTGATATTTGGATATATACCTGCTTAGTGGAGCAGATGACCCTATGTGTTTCCGTGTATAAGCGGATGACCCTTTATACGCTCGTCTGCCTTAAAGTGGACATTGTACACATATTTCTAATATGTATATTTATTGCAGGTGACAGGTTGGAGAAATCCAACTAGATTCCTCACCAGTGTTGATTTATTTACAGATACTGTAATATATTCTGTTATCATATGATATATGGTGTTTTGATTGCTGTGATCGATGTATTTGGTGTTGTTGCAGCATTACGCCTATTTTGGTAATTTTAAAATGTTAAAGTGAGGATTTTGAATTTAAATGGATTTTTCAAAGTGATTTTGAAAATAGATATTTTATTAATTTTGGATTGTTAAGTAAATGGATTTATTTTAAATAAATAAATGTTATAATTTTATGATATAGAAATTATGATTTTTATGAAATAATAGTAAAGTATGATTTTTGGAGTTATATAAGTTTTAATGACGATTTGTAAATTATTACAAGAATAAGCTTGTTTAAAGTGGGATTTTTGAATAATTATAAATAGTTTTATATATATAATATTTATAAAATTGATATTTTTATAAATCAAAACGATGGAACTATAAAGGAGTTTTATACGTGTTGAAATGGAGTTATAAATGGATTTTATAAGTAAATAAGATTTATAGATTTATAATTTGTGAAGTTATAAAAAGAATGAATTTTGGAAATATGAGAATTATAAGTGAATTAAATTAATTTGGATTTTGGCATATAAATGATAGAAAATGGAATTTGTTAATAAAGGGATTTTATATATTGAAGTTTTATAAAATATATAAATGGAATTTATAAACATTGCTTTATAAATCTGAAATCAATTGAATTTGATAAAATATATATAGAAGTTTATTTAGAGGAATTATATTCATGATTTTTGACAGTGAATTATCCTTGAATTAAATGTTGAAATAATAAAGAATTTGGTTGGGAATTATATCCACGATTTTGGACAGTGGATTATCTTTAATAAAATGTTCTACATTGGATTTGGTAAACGAATTATATTCACGATTTTGGACAGTGAATAATCTTTTAAGTTAAAGAAATGTTTTGGAAAGTGATATTTTAAATGGAGTTAAATGTTTTAAAGATGTTTTAAAATGTGTTAAGTATCGAAACCATAGATTACAACATTCATGGTTGAAATAGACGTTTTTCGAGAAGTAAAGAAATGATGGACTTTAACACTGTTGTTATAGTAAATGATTTTCGTAAGAAAATGTTTTTGTATAGTATTGGGATTTATATATCTATCTAAATTTCGAATCCCTATACCTGTGATTTTGGGTTGCCGTAACGATGTTTTACGCAACATTCGTTTTGACCCAAAATAAAGATGTTTAAAAGAATCTTTTCCTTATAGAATAAATTATATACTTAATTCTGATTTAAGTATATGGAATTTTTTCTAAATGTTGAAAATAAAGTGAATTGTGAATTAATTATTATTAAATAAATATATGGAAATGTTTTCCAATGTTGAAATATATCTTTTTAAAGATAATTTGAAGTGAATATTTGGCAAGTAATTTAATTAAATAAAAGATTAATTAAAAGGGCCAAGTGATTGCATATGGTGCTGAATATTTGTTTGTTTGCTTTGATAGTTAAATAACCGACTATCAAATTTGGTCAAATTTTTGTTCTTCAACTTGATGTGGGAACTATTTAGTCGTACACTTAATACGTAGCCTTCTGTGTAGGCTTGATTATCGTTTGTGTTGAGGATGTTGATTCGTATAGTGCGGAATATTACTCCAATCTATCGAGCTTCCTTCTTGGCCCGAAGGATAGCAAGTTGAAAGTTGGAGACGTGATAAGTCTATGAGACTTAGTTTCTGGGTGAAGTTGAGAAACGCTTTTGCATTGTTAGTGCGAAGAGATCGGGATCAGATTTATCTGAAAACCACTTCGGACCAACGTATATGCGACGATTGTGTAGGTTTCTTGTGATGATATTAATATTCTGGATTTTCATAGTGGGGGACTGCTTGTTGATCGTTTGGGGTTAAAATCCCAATATACATCCAGCAACAGTGGTCTCTTCATTATGAAACATCCAATGCAAGGACTATTCGCTACTAATCCTACGGATTTCTCGACAGGATGTGGTAGGAAAGTACCTTCGGTTTGTCCTGTTCCTGGACAACTTGTATGGATGTTTGGCTGACATTGCATTTCTAAAGATTATGTACATCGGTTTTTACAAACGTACATCAGTGGTGGCGGAGAATTCAACTTCTCTTAGCTTAACACCCTCCTTGAGACGTATGAGCTTAAGGGTTGTTTTTTGTGGAAGGCAATTAGTAGCCAACGGAAATGGCCGCGTGGCATTCTAAGTGATGTGATTGTGCTTTGTGAAATGTAATCGTTACCTCAGGCCTCATCAACCGGAAATGACCAAAATAGGGTTAGATGCAGAAGGGCTAAGTGGGTCATTCCCAAGTTGGATATGATCATCCTCTTCTAGATATATCTTTACACGCTATGACGTCGTGTATCTAATTTTGTGGTTTGTATGCTAGAGGACCCTCGGTAAAGGTCGGTAACGACCGGAGGATGACATATTCGGTACCATCTAGTTATAGAGGTGGGCCGGCCTTGTGTTGATAAAGGGCATTTGTTCTGTACCCCGGGACATCCATCTAAAGGTATACCCCTTTGAAAGGTAGTCCATTCATCTGGTCATTTGTATGGAAATCCAAACTCCACTATATACCTGCCATTTTATTTGTAGAGCCTAGTATGTTGGAATTTAATAATGGTAACAATTACGGCTATTTTGAGTATTATTTGTATATACTAGACACTAGTATAATATAACATGAATTTGATATGAGATGTTTTAGTTATCGTAAGGTAAAAACATGTCTGTGTTTATGTGTGGACTTGTCTTACGAGATACTTTTGTTTTGATAAAGGAAAAGTTTGGTAATTTAATAAATTCAGTTGAGTGTGTTTCTTACGCTGGTTTACCAGAGTGATCCGGGCGTTCTTCCCTTTCAATGCTCGGGTCAGACCGAGTATTTTAACAGCTTTAGATTGGTGCTTTTGGAGCTTCAGCAGGAGAGCTGGAGATCTTCATTTCGTATACGTGTTTCTGTTTTGATTATCCGCTGCATTGCTTAGTTGTTTATATTGTCAGCAATTGTAAGGACGGGTTATTATAATTGTCCAGGCTAATAACTATTGTTTAATTGTTGAACTCTGATTGATGTATGTATATACAATATCTATTTTGTAAAGATCATTGATATGATATTATATGTTTTCCGCTACGATGTGAGATTCTGTATTGTTCTATCTTCTCTCTTTCTTCTCTTCTCTTCTTCTCTCTTCTTTTCTTTCTCTTGACTTTCTGTCAGTTTGTACTTTTTGGGTCATGCATGTGTGGTTTATTGTCGATTCAGAGGGTACGGATTTGCGGGTTGTCACATTTTGTATCAGAGCTTAGATTTTGTATATTCCTAAGCTTTGATGTGTACTTAGTATAGATAGGGGCAGTAGCACCCTATATTGAGTTTGAGTGTATTATATATATGAGCGCGTATTTGTTAGTGATTATAAAATGTTTTATATTGTGTTTGCTTATCCATTGAGTTGTTTGTGAATTTTGGTCGGTATGTGGGATGCCATGTTATCGATAGGGGTTTCCAAACACTTAAACGAGACAAGTCGACATAGTATTATTTTAAATTGGGTAAATGAAATAATTTTACCTCGATTATATTTTATATATAAATGGAATAATTTTTCAGAAATTATTAAAGTTTATATAAATTAATTGTTTGGTGGCTTGGAAATGTAAATATATATAAGTTAATAAAAGCTGGTTGAATAATTTAAATAGAAACAACAATTGTAAAAGAATAAGTTATATAAGCAAGGGAATTATAAAGTATAGAATTATAATTAATATGATTTACAAATGTGAAATATTCTTATATATAAGAAGTGAAACTATATGAATATATATATAAATATGAGTTGTAAATAAAAATAGATTTAACTAAGAATTTGGAAATGTTGAATTCCATTTATTTTGAAAGTTGTTTTTCAAATTTAAAGAGATTATATTATTATAAATCTAAATAAGATTAATGAATTTAGAATGGATCTTATATAACTAAGTCAAATAGTGAAATTATATAAGTAAAAGATTTTATAAATGTGATTTATAAATAAAAGGAAATTGTTAAAAGAATATAAAAGCACTGAATTCACTACTATTACTGGGAAATAATAAGGGTGTTGACTGCAGCATCATCAGTATCATTTTCGGGTTACTATGTGATTGATTTGGTACTAATAATAAATTGAAACTGAAGTTTTATGTGATAAACGAATTTGAATTTAAAATCCAAGTTGAAATGGGTAAATATAAGTGAAATGAGTTTTGGACTTATAATATGAAATGATAAAGATTTAGCTTTGGTAAAATTGAAATAAATTTGAGTTAGCATATTAGATATATGATTTGAAATTTAACTAAAGGAAAGTTAAATAAATTAAACTGGATTTTAACTAGAATATATAAGTTATTGAAACGGAAATTATACTTAAAAGGTAAGTGATTATAATATGAATTTGAAAGTTTAAGTTGTATAACTTATAAAATGAGGGAAGATAAGTAAAACCAAATATAAAATGGTTAAACAATTTTATTAAGAAAAACGAAATCTGAATTTGAATAGCGATATGAATTTTACTTAAGTATGTTAAATGAAGTTGAGTTTGGTATCGAAGTAAATTAATAAAGTGAATTAAATGAATGTGAACTTGAGTTATATAAAGAAATTCAACTTTAGTTGTAAAGTGAATTAGCATTAAAATGTTGTTGTTAAGAAGTTGTGAATTAATAATAATATTGAAAGTGTTGTATAAAAATGTGAATATAGTGAATACTAGAATTCAATCTAAATTGAATATTAAACCAATTGAAAGTAAAAGTGTTGAACCAAATTGAATGTAAATGAAGTAAAGTAAATAAATTTGGTTATGATTGGTTATACATTGGTTGTTAGATAGATATTAATTGATTGTATAGAAATTCATTAATTGTTAATGAAATTGAATTAATCAAATTGAAAGCTAAATAATTGAATTCAAATTAGAAGTAAGTGAATTTAAATAGAATTGAATTTGATTGAATTGGAAGCGAACCAACTTGAATGTAATTAGTGAATGTAAACTAATTGAAAATGAACAAATGAATGTTAGTGAAAATCCAATGTTAATGTGTCGTATGATTAAATTGAAAACCAATTCAATGAATATTAATAAAAGAGAATTTATATTAATTTGGTTATGGATTGACTGGATGTAGATTTTGGTTTGTTGGATGATAGCTGTTGGATGGTTGGATTTGTTGTTTTGATTACATTTGCTATATTGGCATATATAGTAGTTATAGTGGTATATGTGTATATTGATATTATTTTCAAATATACATGTTTCTCATTTTTTGTTGAGTGTTTTGTTGGCGTGGATGGCATTTGCTTCGCATTTGGAGCTCGCTTTCGCGCTATATTAGCCGTATATGCTCGCTAATAATATATAAGGTACATATCTCGGATTACATATCGTACTTTTACACTTTTTTCCCTACAGGATGCCTCATCCTCGAAGATGAGATGTATATTTGTGATATATATATATATTGTGATCCTACTACGATCGAACTACGCAAAGGAGATGCTGGCGATTTTTTTCGAAATTTGAGGCGTTAGAAAATTTTTGGAATTTTTTTGATATTGAGTTAAAGTTAAACGATATTGGTTGATTTTGAAAAGATAACTATGACTGGATTTAAAAACTTAGGAAAGTTTTTATAAGAAGTTTAACTAATTATTTTGGAAAAGTTAAAAGTTTAAATAGATTTGATATCTAAATGGAACGAATTGTTTTGAAAAGTTAATTGATTTTGTGACTTTTTCTTACTTGGTAATTTCGAGAACGAAATTCTTTTAAGCCGAGGAGAATGTAACGACCCAAAATTTTAGTCATTTGAAATCCGTGTATTTAATTAATTTTAAATATCCAAAAGTTAATTTTATAAGCTGAATAACTTGTATTTGAAATATAGCGATCTAATTGGATAATTAAATTGATAATTTAATATTTGAAATTGCTGAAATAATTGAAAATTGAATTTAATGTGAATGAAAATGATTTATAAAGTTGAACTAAATCATATTTGAATTAGAATGATGTTAGAGAACTTCTAAAATTGAATTAAAAGTTGATTTATAGAAATTGAATATTTTAATATTTAATTGACGAGTGAAAATAGTCATTTTTCATACAGTCTCGGATTTCGACGAAACTAGTTTCATCGGATCCTTAATATTAAATTATTGTAAGATTTCAAATTTCGTGTCAATCGGATTTACGTTATGTCCGGGGCAAGCTAAAACGCGTAGAAATCCGCTGAACTGAATTTTAAATTTAAATAGTCGATTCGGAAATCTATCTTCCAAATACGATCTAATTGGCTTCCGATATATATTCCATTGCGTTTGAAATAAGGGTAAAACATTATAAACACACGGCGGCACGCTTTGTTTCGAGTTCGGAAAATTTCGGGATGAATAGTGTCGTCAAATTTTCTATAAAAGGACGTTGTTTATTCTATTTTGCAAAACACTAACTTCCCTAGGGCTAGCCGCCACCATCATTTCTATGGCCATAAACTCGTCCTCTTGTTCTGCAAATATCTTACGATCCATCCACTATTATCGAAAACTTCCTAAATGAAAAACATTAGGCTCGACGAGTACTACAAGATCAATGGTCGAGATTGGGTTTCACATGATGGATCAACGACAATTCATGCTCAAAGCCGCATCATCCATCAGCAAATTGCACGCAATAGGGGCAGCTGAGTTCAACTAGATTCAAGCCGTGGGTAGTGTCGAAGATGGGCTACGTTGTGGCATTGGCCGATCGACTTCCAAGGCGACGAGGAGGGCTCCAAAATTCAATGTATATTGGCAGCTATGGGTTTATTTTCGTTCGTATGGAAACCTAGGGGGAAGAAGACGCTTGTCACGGCCATGATTTGCTCGCTCAAAATCGTGTGCCTAGATTGATTTTAGGTTTTATTAAATAAAATAAAATAGAAATTAAGTTATATATTAATTCGTACAATGTTTAAAATATCGTAACTTTGTCATACGAAGTCCGTTTTGACGAAACGAATTGCGTTGGATCCGTATTAACGAGCACTACATTATGGAGCTGGATTGGAATTTATTTGAGCTAGTGAAAAATTTGGTTGAAATTAAACTCTTTTTTAATTTTAATCGGAATAAATCGCTATCGCAAAGACTACAAGCAATGCGAGTACAACTCACTCTTTCTGGTTCACTGATATTGTTATACAAGTGAGAATAAATTTTATTTATGTTGATTGATGATTGTTTGGATGACATATGATATATTGAATGATATTTGAATATATACCTGCCTAATGGAGCAGATGACCCTATACGTTCCCGTGTATGAGCGGATGACCCTTTGTACGCACGTCTTCCTTGAAGTAGACATTGTACACATATTTCTAATATGTATATTTGTCGAAGGTGATAGGTTGGAGGGATCCAACTGGATTTCTCACCAGTGTTGATTTATTTACAAATACTGTGATATATTCTGTTATCATATGATATATGGTGTTTTGATTGCCGTGATTGATGTATTTGGTGCTATTGCAGCATTGAGCCTATTTTGGAAATTTTAAAATGTTAAAGTGATGATTTCGAATTTAAATGGATCTTCAAAGTGATTTTGAAAATAGATATTTCATTAATTTTGGATTGTTAAGTAAATGGATTTATTTTAAATAAATAAATGTTATAATTTTTATGTTATAAAAATTATGATTTTTGTGAAATAATACTTAAGTATGATTTTTGGAGTTATATAAGTTTTAATAACGATTTGTAAATTATTAAAAGAATAAGCTTGTTTAAAGTGGGATTTTTGAATAATTATAAATGGTTTCATATATATATATAAGATTTATAAAATTGATATTTTTATAAATCAAAATGAAGGAATTATAAAGGAGTTTTATAAGTGTTGAATTGGAGTTATAAATGGATTTTATAAGTAAAAAAGATTTATAGATTTATAATTTGTGAAGTTATAAAAAGAACGAATTTTGGAAATAAGAGAATTGAAAGTGAATTAACTTATAATTTGGATTTTGGCATATAAATGATAGAAAATGGAATTTGTTAATAAATGGATTTTATATATTGAAGTTTTATAAAATATATAAATGGAATTTATAAACATTGTTTATAAATCCGAAATCAATTGAATTTGATAAAATAAATATAGAAGTTTATTTAAAGTAATTATATTCATGATTTTTGACAATGATTTATCCTTAAATTAAATGTTGAAATATTAAAGAATTGGTTGGAAATTATATCCACGATTTTGGACAGTGGATTATCTTTAATAAAATGTATAGAAATATTGGACTTGGTAAATGAATTATATTCACGGTTTTGGAAGTGAATAATCTTTTTAAGTTAAAGAAATGTTTTGGGAAGTGATATTTTAAATGGAGTTAAATATTTTAGAGATGTTTTAAAATGTGTTAAGTATGGAACCATAGATTTCAACATTCATTGTTGAAATAGACGTTTTGAAGAAGTAAGGAAATAATGGATTATAATACCGTTGTTATGGTAAATGATTTTCGTAAGGAAATGTTTTTGTATGGTATTGGGATTTATATATCTATCTAAATTTCAATTCCCTATACTAATGATTTTGGGTCGTCGTAACGATATTTTACGCAACATTTGTTTTGGCCCAAAATAAAGATGTTTAAAAGAATCTTTTCCTTATAGAATAAAATATATACTTAATTCTGATTTAAGTATATTGAATATTTTCTATATGTTGAAAATAAAGTGAATGTGAATTACTTATTATTAAATAAATATGTGGAAATGTTTTCCAATGTTGAAATATATATTTTCAAAGATAATTTGAAGTGAATATTTGGCAAGTAATTTAATTAAATAAAAGATTAATTAAAAGGGCCCAGTGATTGCGTATGGTGCTGAATATTTGTTTGTTTGCTTTGATAGTTAAATAACCGACTATCAAATTTGGCCAAATTTTAGTTCCTCAAATTGATGTGGGAACTATTTAGTCGTACACTTAGTACGTAGCCTTCTGTGTAGGCTTGATTATCGTTTGTGTTGAGGATGTTGATTCGTATAGTGTGAAGTATTACTCCAATCTATCGAGCTTCCTTCTTGGCCCGAAGGATAGCAAGTTCAAAGTTGGAGACGTGATAAGTCTATGAGACTTAGTTTCTGTGTGAAGTTGAGAAACGCATTTGCGTTGTTGGTGCAAAGAGACCGGGATCAGATTTATCTGAAAACCACTTCAGACCAACGTATATGTGACGATTGTGCAGATTGCTTGTGATGATATTGATATTCTGGATTTTCATAGTGGGGGATTTCTTGTTAATCGTTTGGGGTTAAAATCCCACTATACATCCAGTCGGAGTGGTCTCTTCATTATGAAATATCCAGTGCAAGGACTATTTGCCACTAATCCTAGGGATTTCCCGACAGGATGTGGTAGGAAAGTACCTTCTGTTTGTCATGTTCCTGAAAAACTTGTTTTGATGTTTGTCTGACATTGTATTTATAAAAATTACGTACATCGGTTTTACAAACGTACATCAGTGGTGGCGGAGAAGTCTACTTCTCTTAGCTTAACACCCTTCTTGAGACGTATGAGCTTAAGGGTTGTATTTTTGTGGAAGACAATTAGTAGTCAACGGAAATGGCCGCGTGGCATTCTAAATGATGTGATTGTGCTTTGTGAAAGGTAATCGTTACCTCAGGCCTCATCAACCGAAATGACCAAAACAGGTTAGATGCAGCAGCGCTAAGTGGGTCATTCCCAAGTAGGATATGGTCATCCTCTTCTAGATATATCTTTACACGCTATGACGACATGTATCTGATTTTAGTGGTCTGTATGCTAGAGGGCCCTCGGTAAAGGTTGGTAACGGCCGAAGGATGACATATGAAAAGACAGTGCGGATCGTGCTATATGGAATTATACTAAACTAGTGCGGAAATAAACTAAGATACTATAGCAATGTAAAATAAATAGGATAAATAAAGCACATGAGGAATTTTTATACTGGTTTGAACTTTCCGTTCTACGTCCAGTCCCGGACTCCTTCTGGAATTTCACTAACAACAATCATCACTTAACCCGGAGGAACATGTTTACAACACCTGAACAACAGAACAGGATTTCGATGCATCAACAGCAGAATAGTACTTCAACATATGCAGAGAGTATTTGACCCAGTGTGTTCTTGGTAACACGGATTTGTCTCTTGATAGTACAACCTTCCTATAATCTTCTCCTTTCAATATATATGTGTGTATGTGAAGAATATGGAAGTAAATGAATGATTTTGTATGAACTTGAATGCACAAGAGTGTTAGAATCAAAGTGGATTAAGAATAGAAAGAGTTAGATCGGTTTCGTAAATTAAACTGATGATTCTAACATGTGTATATAGATTATAAAAAGGTGCAATTGTTCGTGGATAGTTATCATGAAAATATATGGTCATACCTGTTGATTAAAAGTCGTATCTCTTTATGGAAAAGAAATGTCTGTTCAAAAATATAGCCGTTATAGGAATTCGGACGTCTGAAAAATAGAGTTCAGACTTCTGAAATCGTTCACATGCAAATCAGAAAGCAAATAGGTCATTTGACCCGATTCAGATGTCTGAAAATACCAATTCAGATGTTTGAATATTGTTTGGAAAATCATCTTTGATTCCAGATTCAGACGTCTGAAATGGTTAATTCAGACGTCTGAATTTGACCAAAAAATGCAAATATGCTCTAAATGTGTGTATGTGCACGTGTCGTCATATATATCCAAAATAAGAGATTTTAACATCATTTTAACTCTAGATAAAGACTCAATACAAAACATATGTATAGTATGAAGCTTATTTGAATCCGGTCTTGTAAATATTCCTGCAAAATCAAGTTAGTATTTGAAATCAACGTATATAGTTGTCGTAGTCAAAATACAGTAAGTATGAAACGTCGTAGACGAAGTTTCAACAACATATTCGGTATCATCTAGTTATAGAGGTGGGCCGGTCTTGTGTTGGTAGAGGGCAGATGTTCTGTGCCTCGGGACATCTATCTAGAGGTGTACCCCTTCGAAAGGTAGTCTTTTCACCTGGTCATTTGTATGGAAATTCAAATTCCACTATGTGCCTACCATTTTATTTGCAAAGCCTAGTATGCTGGAATTTAATAATGGTAACAATTTTGGCTATTTTGAATATTATTTGTATACTAAACACTAGTATAATATAACAAGATTTGATATGAGATGTTTTAGTTATCATAAGGTAAAAACATGTCCGTGTTTATGCGTGGACTTGTCTTACGAGATACTTTTGTTTTGATAAAGGAAAAGTTTGGTAATTTAATAAATTCGGTTGAGTGTGTTTCTCATGCTGGTTTATCAAACTGATCCGGGCGTTCTTCCTTTTCAATGCTCGGGTCAGACTGAGTATATTTACAGGTTCAGATTGGTGCTTTTGCAGCTTCAACGGGAGAGCTAGAGATCTTCATTTTGTATACGCGTATCTATTTTGATTATTGATTATCCGTTGTATTGCTTAGTTGTTTATATTGTCAGCAATTGTGAGGACATGTTATTATAACTGTCCAGGCTGATAACTATTGTTTGATTGTTGAACTCTTATTGATGTATGTATATACAGTATCTGTTTTGTAAAGATCATTGAGATGATATTATATGTTTTCCGCTGCGATATGAGATTCTGTATTATTCTGTTTGGTTCTGTTTTCTCTCTTTCTTCTCTTCTCCTCTCTTCTTTTCTTTCTCTTGGCTTTTCGTCGGTCTGTGCTTTTTGGGTCGGGCATGAGTGGTTTATTATCGATTCAAAGGGTATGGATTTGCGGATCGTTACATTCGTTTACCAAATCCAGTATCTCTACACATTTATTAAAAGATAATACACCGTCCAAAATCGTGGATGAAATTCCTTTAATAAATTATAATAATTAACTTATCAAATTCAATTGATTTCGAATTTATAAAACATTGTTTATAAATTAACATTTGTATATTATAAAAACTTCAACTTATAAAATCACTTTTATCAACCAATTCCATTTATCTCATTTATATGCCAAAAATCCAAATTATAAGTTAGATACTCATAATTCATTTATTTTACAAAATTCGTTCTTTTCATAACTTCATCAATTTATAAATCTTATTGACTTATAAAATCCATTTATACTTCATTTTAACACTTATAAAATTCCTTATAATCCCATCATTTTGATTTATAAAAACTTCAATTTTATAAATCTTATATATAAACCATTTATAATAAATCAAAAATCTCAATTTATACTACTTTACATAATAGCTAACTTCCTATTTCAAAAATCATATTCTTATTATATTTCCTAAAAATCATAATTTTTATAACATATAAATTATAACTTTTATTTATTTAAAATAAATCCATTTCTTTACCAATTCAAAAATCAATATAACATCTATTTTCAAAATTACTTTAAAAACCCTTTTAAATTTGAAAAACATCACTTTAACATTTTAAATTGCCAAAAATAGGCCCAATGCTACTACAACACCAAATACATCAATCACGGCATCCAAAACATCATTTATCGTATGATAACAGAATATATATCAATATCTGTAAATAAAATCAATAGTGTTAAGAAATCCAGTTGGGTCCCTCCAACCTGTCACCTAAAACAAATATACATATTAGAAAATATGTGTACAATGTCCGTTTCAAGGCAGACACGCGTACAAAGGGTCATCCGCTCATACACGGGAACGTATAGGGTCATCTGCTCCACTAGGCAGGTATATATCCAAATACCAATCGGTATATAGATAATATATCACATATCATCCAAACAATCATCAATCAGCATTAATAATATTTATTCTCACTATATAAAAATATCAGTGAGGCAGAAAAAGCGAGTTGTACTCATATTGATTCCAATAGCTGTTTCAGCGTTTACTTAGGGATGCCTTTCCATAATTTTCCTCGAAAAACCTTTTTCATCTGAAATTGATCTAAACCCTTTTAAACCAAACTTAAACAAGGAAAACCATTTGTACTCTATGGTTTACTCAAGATCAACTTGACATGTTATATATACACACACTTTACTCTAAATTTAGTTGATGAAAACATTTAAACACTTGAAAGCACCCCTTTCGATTCTATTGAAAGTACCCCTTTCAAAACCCATTGAAAGCATCTTTTTCAAAACCAATTAAAACCCTTCATTTATCTAGGCCGAAAGGCCAAAACCTTCCTTTCGAAACCATATTCAAAACCTTTTCAAAATGTTTAAAAACCTTCCTTTCGAAAGCATTAAAACCTTACACATCATATCTTGAAACACTTCAAAACATTGCCTTTAAAAAACCATGGAAAAACCTTCCATTTCAACCCTTTCGAAACCATCAGAAAATACTACCTTTTGACTCCTTCGAAACACTTTAAGGAACCACCTCTTCGAAACCATCTTAAATAGCTTTCGAAAGCATCAAGCCTTAAAAACTCAAACCTTTCGAAATCACTTGGGTTCAATTTAAAACATATGGAAAAACACCTTTCAAAACCATTAAAACCTTCTCTTTCGAAACCATTGGGTTATACTTCAACAGAAAAAAAGTGTCGTTTAAAAACATCTAAGTCGAAAGCCTTCCTTTCAAAACCTATTCCTATATGATAAAGTGATGGCATCAAAACCATCCCTTTGAAACTATTGGAGAAATGGTTAATCTTAAAAGCAAAGTATACCTTTCAAAATCATTAACTTCGAAAGGTAAAAAGGCGGCAGCTAGGGGTTTCGGCCCCTTCAAAAACATTACTTAAAATAAAAAAGTGCAACCCATTCAGAACTTTTTCTTTTAAAACATTTGACCCAGTTGAAAGCCAACTGAGTCGAAACCTAACCTTTCAAAAGCAAAGCAGGTGCTGCCTTTCATTTTAAAACAAGGCATACTCCAACCCCTTCGGAATCTAGTGTTTCAACTAAGTACCCTTTGCCTTTATCCAATACGCTACGTACCAAGTAGCTTGATACCATATGCATTAGTTTCGAAACCAATGGTGGCGAAAGGTCTGGGTCGGAATCCCCTATGCTGAAAGTGGCGGAACATTGAAAACATGTTATTTTTGTTTTTAACTTAAAGGAGAAACTTTTTAACTTACCTGCTATTGTTTTTCAAAATTTCATTGGTTGCTAAATACATTTTTCAAAAGTGTTGCCAATTATTTTCAGAAATAACAATGGTTTTATTTTACAAAATTCCCCTTCTCCTTAATTAAATATATAAAACATTTAAGTCTCATACCTTAAATGATTTTATATATTACTTAGGAAAATTCTATAAAAATTCCAAAAAATCCTTTTCAATATGTTTTCTAACATATATAAATTTCAAACCCAAATAATTATTTATTTTGCCATAAATAATTTAAAACCAAAATAATCATTTTCTTCACTAGAAAATTGATATAAAATCCACATTAATTCAGAAATTATGAAAATTGAAATCCATCTCTAGAATATCATTTTTCATCTACATTTAAATTTGCAAGGCATTTGGATGCCATTTAATTGGATTTTCATATCCTATGTATCATAAAAATCAATATAAATATACATAAATCATCAACAAGTATATATAAGCTTTTATCATTCAAAACATGTCAAAAACCTACAAAAATACTTCGGATTCATTCTTAAAACCGAAAATCATAAAAAGTGAGATGTAGTAATTATTCACCTCAGCTTTGTGATTAGGATGTGAGATTTGATCTTGACTAAGTTGATTTGGTTTTCCTCTTAAGAACTTTAGCTTTCCTCTTCTTCTCCTTTGCTAGTGGTAGCCGGCCTTAGTATGGTTATTTTCGTTTGAGATAAAACGAAAATGAGGGTGTATTCATTCTCCTAAGGTTTAGGGTATAATTTTAATCATTTTCCTATTTCTCCCTCCCTTATTTCCTAACACCAAAGTCCATTTTACTTCATTTATCTATTCATTAATAGGACACAACTACCCCTTAATTTAATCACTAATCTCAATCCATTAATCAACACATTATTTTATTTAATTTAACTAATTAAATATCCTAAATAAAGTTGCTAAAATATGGGGTGTTACAATCTCCCCTCCTTAAAGAATTTCGTCCTCGAAATTCGATAAGGAAAACATCAAAACAATCAAAGGTAAAGCATTCCATCGGAACAAATCTGGATAAGTGTCTCTAATTCTGTTCTCGGTCTCTCAAGTACAATCTCTTTCATCGTCACTCCACTAAATTTTCGCTAGTCCAACCGTCTTGTTCCTCAACTTCTTCTCGTTACTCTTGACTATCTGGATAGGCTTCCTAATTATAGTCATTCCTAGCTCAACTACTGAATCTTATAACACAGTCGGTGCTATAGTAGTGTCTGGATCCATGACACATTTCCTCAGATGAGATACAGGGAAAACATCGTGGACTCCTGCCAAACTACTCGATAATTCTACACTATATATGTTACCCGACACCTTGGCCTGACTACAAAGCGATAGTTGCAGAAGTGATAGTTAGCACAAGACAAGATTCTGACCAAGAAGAGACTGGAAATATAAGGGTTTGGTGCAATCGATATATTTATGCATTTATGTATGGCTTGGTAAAAGGAGGGAAAAACTTGTCATTCGGTCATGGCTCGGTCAAGGCGGGTCGGAACAAATGGCTTGGTCAAGAAGGGTCGGAACACATGGCTTGGTCAAGGTGGGTTGGAACACATGGCTCGGTCAAGGCGGCTCGAAACACATGGCTCGGTCAAGGATGAAGGTCACACATGGCTTGATCAAGGATGAAGGTCATGCATGGCTCAATCTAGGTGGTCAGCGGATGTCGCTCGGTCTTGGTAGTTCGACACGCCTCATTCGGTCGAGGTAGGTTGACATGTATGGTTCGCCCTTGATGGTTTGGCATGTGTCGATCGGCAGGCTTGGGTCGGTGAACTTTGTGATGGTTATTAATCTCTTCGACCTACAACAGAGTGACATGGTTAGCCTTTTTATACCTCAAGTCATATTGCCACTTGCTTCGAGTCTTTTGACAATCTGCTTCGAGTCAACAGCGAGACAACCACTAGACCGACCGAGGTGAATCGGCGACCACTGTTCGGTATGCCTGGATCGGTACACAGAAGTTGCCTACTGTGGGCCGAAGTACCATATTCCTGGGCCTGTGAAGGGAGTCCAGCCTATCCTCGTCTATAAATACAAAGACAGGGGTACAGTTGAAAGGGCCTTTTTCCGGGAGAACGCCAGAGGGACTCTGCCATTTTCTAAACTAGCTTTCTTTTGTCTAAAACTTGTATTCAAGTTGTTCGTTTATGGATTGTACCTATATTCAAGTATTTGTGAAAGGCAATAAAGATTACATTAACAGTGGCTGTAGACAGTTACGCCGAACCACTATAATTCTGGTGTTCTTGTTTCCGTTGTGAGTTTTGCATATATTCCTCTGTTTTAATTTACTATCTTCATTAATCTCTCTACACAAATCTATTCTTTAGTGTTAGTGACCAATTTTGGTGCTAACATTTTGGTAGTTTCACTAAGAGGGGTGCATTCTCAAGCTGATAAGATCTACTTTGTCGCTACTGGATTGAGGAAATCCTCATAGGAGATCCAAGTTCATTCTCAAGTGTTCATAGATTCTATTCAAAGTTCAAATGGATAACTCGAATAGGGGAAGACTACATACCAGATCAGCCTCCCACAATGTGGATGTCAACGAAACTGCCAGTGTCCAGCAGGTGGGGCCCAGTAATCAACAACCAATCCAGATGCAGGGACTGCCACCATCCCAAACCAACCGGAAGTTGTCACCAGGGCATAGTTTAATGAGTTGATGAGAGAACTCGTGGAAAGCAGAAGACAGCTCAACGAGTAGATTCAAGCCAACGCCAATCTTATGTCCTAGATTACTCAACAACAGCATCAGAATGCTGGAGGAAGCCCTGCTTCCTACTCATCGTCCGACAGCTCCGTTTCGCTAATGAACATTCCAGGCATAGATGCTGTAGAATTGAAACAGCGCAAACAAGTGCAGTAGATCGATCCAACTGGAATGGTCCAAGTTCCCAACCTAGAGCCAGAGCCACTCGCTTGCGCCTGTGAAATCGCACTCAAGTTGGAATGGGAAACTTAGGATCTGGAGCATGAGTAGAAGCAAGTCGACTAGCTCACCAAGGTTGTAGCAAAGCAGGTCCCCAAGACATGCATTTGGGAGACCAGCAACCGAGGGGATACCAGCCGGAACGATCACGCAGGATGGAGTCTAACTTAGCACCTCCCATCAAACCCCAGACTTATCAGCTATGGTCAGACAATTGAAGAGAGAATCGGGCTTGTCCAATGATGATTGGGGTGTGTCTAGGAGCCACATTCCCTTCACGTATGTTGTCCTACAGTCTGAGTACTTATGGAAGGTTAATATGCCTACCATTCCCACCTATGAAGGGAAG
Source organism: Allium cepa (assembly GCA_030765085.1). Lineage (NCBI taxonomy): Eukaryota > Viridiplantae > Streptophyta > Magnoliopsida > Asparagales > Amaryllidaceae > Allium > Allium cepa. Next base: position 383,595,418 of record CM060932.1, read on the forward strand.
ACTGATCCCTAACAGCATGTAATGAGATACGAGTGGATGATGGACTCGGCTAGGGCAAATGATGCGACTAAATATAGATGTTTCTTAATAACCCTATCATGAATCGCTACCATTTGGTTCACCAGACTTCCCCCGCGATCGATCTCCAGGTTTGATGAGTTAGTGACGAAATTTGTGGAGCAGTTCAGAATTCATACCACTCGCCCAAAGGACGTGATGTCTTTATCCAGTGTAATCCAGGCTCCGAGGGAGTCATAAAAAGAATATTTGTAGATGCTTCACGTTACTGCTACCGAAGTTAGCAACCCGAATGACCACGCTATTCTTATGGCCGTGATGCGAGGAGTAGATCCGGAATCGAAGTTTGGTGATTAGCCGATGGAAAAACCTCCGGCTACCTTGGAACATTTTTATTCAAAGCCGCACCGATTCATAAGAAGGGAGGAAGCCAGGTGGACGAGGCGAGGCAGTGTACCAGGGCCTGGTAAGGAGACAGTGCAGAGAAATATTACGGTTAAACAATCTGGCGACAATTCTGGAAAGGTCCAGGTCAATGTTCAAAACAGGCCCGAGCAGTCTAAAGGATTCGAAGGAGGAAGTTCCGGAAGGAAATGGGAAGCAAGAAAGTGGAAACCATGGATCTAATATACAACGAATACACTCCTCTAAACGCATCTCTGGAGAATATTCATTTGTCAACTTGTAATACCTTCCAATACCGAAAATCACGCCCAAAAGAATCCACTGAGGAACAAAAACAGACTGGTAAGTATTGTCACTTCCATGAGACTTACGGGCACAATACCGAGGAATGTAGACTCCTCCACGATGCTATAGAAAAGCTGATTCGCCAGAAAAAGTTACAGTAGTTTGTTAAGAACCCGTAGGAATGCGGACAGGGGACATCCGATCCCAATCGCGGACAGGCTCCACACTAACCTGAGGTACCCATTTAAATTGGCGGTAGATTAGTCATAAACAAGATAGTCGGTGGGCCTCAACCGGCAGACAAGAATTGGCAGCGTTATGCTAGTTCCCTAAAGCGTGCGGATTTTGAATGCTGTTCAAACACAGAAGATGGGACCCCAGCTAACCAGTAGTGAATGATGACGGATGATACAGTGTTCACGAGTAGAGATGACGATCAGGTGGAGGAACCTACCATTGACCTGATGGTCATCTCGGCCACGATTAGGCCAGCATTTATGAGAAGGATATTGATTGATTGTGGGAGTTTTGTTAATATTATCTTCAAAAAGGCATATGACCAAATGAAGATGGACACGAAGGATCTAAAACCATCTAAAGCCTGTATTCGTGGCTTTAACGGTTCGGCTACTGATGCAGTGGGTTTTGTCGAATTACCAGTTGAGTTAGGAGAAGGTGAACTTAGGAGGGTACGGATCCTACCGTCCATTGTTTTGGATGTTGATTACCCGTATAATGTTTTTTTAGGTCGACCGGCCCTGGCGGAGTTTAGGGCAGCTTTGTCCCCATGGTGTTTGACTTTGAAGTTTCTAACGGATATAGGAGTTGGTGTAGTGCATGGCGATCAAGCGACTGGTCGTGCATGTTATGTGGCTAAGCTGAGAGAGGCTCGGTGAAGAGAGAAGGGAAAGGTTGTGGACAACTCTGTCTGCATCCACGTTTCTCAAAATTGACAAGTAATGCCCAAGCCTTGGCTCGGATAGCAGAGTTGGACCCACAGAGACATAGATCCGAGAGATGATGATGAAGACCTAAGGAGTATTGAGAAGCACAAGTAGAATTGACGATTGACATTTCAGTCAACCATGATGACCCATCACGGGTGCTGAAGATTGGATCACAACTCACCCCCTCGATGACTAAGAATCTTACTAATTTCCTCCGAGCGAATCTTGATGTTTTCGCTTGGGCACATTCTGATATGTGCGGGATTTCTCCCGCCATAGCGAGTCATATGTTGAACATAGACCCGAAATACGTGCCGTTGAAGCAAAAAAGGAGAGTTATGGACCTGGAGAGGTCCACTGCTCTCGGAGAGGAAGTGGACAAACTCAAAGCCAATGGGTTCGTCCGTGATGCCCTCTACCCAGAATGGGACTCTAACCCCATACTACTGAGAAAAGAGAATGTGAAATGGAGGACCTATGTTGATTACTCAGACCTGAATAAGGCATGCCCTAAGGATTGTTTCTCTCTACCTAGAATTGATCAGCTGGTCGACTCAATAGAAGGACACGAGTTATTGTCATTCATGGATGCATATTCGGGATACAATCAAATCCCGATGCACATTTGTAACGACCCGTAAATTTCGATAATTAAATTGGTTAATTTAATAAGATTTTCATAATTAAATCTAGAAAGAAATAAAAACTTTATAACATAAAATGAAGCGAATGTTAGAAATGAAATGTAGCAATGGCAATTAAAATTAATTTTGAAAATTAGATTGAAATCCCAAAAATTTAATAGTGTAAATTGTTGTCCTTGGTTATAAAACAGAAAATGAGTAAATAAAAGTAAGTGTTGAATTAATCAATGAAATAATATATTGCTTAATAGTAACTGAACGTAAATTAAGGTAATAAGGTTAAAGCAAGTTGATAAATAACAAATTTAGTGCAATCCCAATTAATTGAAACAACTGTGAAGTTTTAATTGATTGAAATTAGTAAATTGGGAAATAGATTCAAATTTATATTAATTGATAAAATAATACGTAATAAATTGCATTTTGATAGGATCAATGATAGAAAGTAATTATAATAATTGTTGTCTGATAATAAAGTAAGAATAGGAATCAAGATTGTTAATTTAAATTTAATAAAGTGGATTAATTGAAATTAAATGAAATTTGATATTTAAATATTACGTAAATAAGAATTGAGAAGAAATTGGGAAATATTAATGTATCAAGATATAACCAATGCTAATTACATTCTTATTGTAATAAAGGCTTGGATAACAAGGTTTAAATTTCAATAAATGGATTTTGGGATTTTGAATTTTCATTTTTGAATTTAGTGAATTTGACATCAGACACTGAAATTGATGGGTTTATCAACTTCAATCTGATCTCTAAATTTGTTTAAATTATTGAAATTGTTCGAGAAATCAAAAATGATCAAGATTGCTAATTATATAATTGGAATTGAAAATTTGATTTAATTAATAAATTATTAATTTATTTACTCAATGTAAAAATAGCCATTTTGGCCACCGACTCAGATTTCAAAAAAACTAGTTTCATCGGATCCGTAACGGTGAATTTTTGTAGGATTTCAAGTTTCATAGCGATCGGACCTGTCGTTTGATCGTACGGGCTCGAAACGCCTAGAAATCAATTTAATTGAAATCAATTTGAAATAACTTGATTTTAGCATAACTTTTTCATACGATGGAATTTGGACTTGAAACCTTTTCCATTGATTTTAAAATATTTTAAAACGTCTATTTTAATATATGGGTTGACCCAATTTCGTTCCGGAGTCAGAACGGACTTTTCGGGCCATTTTATCGTTCAACGCGTATATCAATCGTGTCCATTCATTCTAATTTCCGCTTTGCATATATATACCTCGTTATAAACCCTAGCCTATTCCTTATGTTCATTGTTCTGTATGTACAATTCAATTGTCTCTCCTCCTCAATGGCAGACAATCAATTTATAGATCCAATTGCAATTCAAGATCAAATCAAATTTTCAAACTCCACAAACTATATCATATTTTATATCGTCGGAAAGCTCTCGAAGAGCGCATCTCAATTCTGTGATTCTTTTTTCATTTCGATGCATCGTTTATCTAGAAATTCAAGTTGAACCTCAGCCGTCCATAGGCTAGGGTTTTGATCCAACGGCGGATTCGCGATGATTTGACGATCGGGAAGTGGGGTTTGGGAGAGGACGATGAGCAGACCGTAGACCAGGCCTTGGTTCATCGTCATAGGCTTAGGATTCGTCTGAAATCGACGAAGAATGCCGGCGGCAGCATACCACCGTCAGTGGCCGTGTGATGGTTGCGCAACCGGTGATAGGCACGCCTCGGCTTGAGGAGTGCTACACCGTGCTCCGATCAATGGCCAGGTCGACGTGGTGACGGCATAAATTTGAGTTTTGGTGGCGGCTGAGCAATTATAGGGACGGGTTCGATAGGGTTTCAGCGTGTTTGCTGGGTGATGATGGAACGCTGACGTGGCACGTGTGGATAGGAAGGTGTTTGTTTTGCTTCTCTTTATTTTAATTTCAAATTACATTCGTTCTAATATCAATAACTTTTACATACGAGGTCGAAATTGCGTGCGGTTTCTTTTGTTAGGATTATATTGAAATTTCTGGCATTTTGGCACTAGTTTGGAAAGATTTTGAGACAGTTTGAATTTTGGATTTAAATTGGATTTAAATTCAATTTAAATTCCAATGGTGAGTGTTTTAACCCACTCACAACTTCTAAAATTTCTTATGCTTGTTAAATTGATTTATGATGTGATTAGAAATTTATCTATGATTGTTCGACATATTTTTAATCATCATCTCAATTAAATTGAATTTATTTGAATTAAATTGTTATTTAATTTATTATTGCATATAAACTTCCAGTTAAGTAGTTGTGTAATTCATTATTGAATATAAACTGCCAGTAAATACCTGTTATTTATTATATATTCTATATTGATGTTATTGATTAAATTGGATGATGATTGTGATAAATGTTTGATGATTGATATTGGATGAATGGGTGTTGTATTTTATATTGTTATAGACTGCAAGTTGTTATGGATTTTATTTCATTCAGGAGTGCGGTTTGAAATGATATATAATCGTATTTATATTTTAAATTACAGATTGAAATGATAAATATCTGTATCACTTGACCATGGGATAGAAAATTATATACAGACACCGTGGTCTATATATATAAAAATATTTTGAAATGATTTCTATGGTTGTAAGGAAATATATGATTTTATATAAATATTGATTTTAGATGTTATATAAATGTTATTTTATTATTGATTTTTAGCTATGTATAAATTTGTTTTGAAATATAAAATGAGTTAAATAATAAAGTTTGATTGTTTTATATAATATGTTAGGTATCTATCTAAATTATATTGTATATAGAGTTTATAATGATTTAAATAAATGAAGGTTGGAAGATAAATTGGAAATGTATTTGAAACTGGATTTATTTAAGAATTAAAATCAAATAAGTTTGATGTGAAATTTATTAAATTGGAAATTTTAAAGGTATGATTTTTATAACTTGGTTTTGGGTTAAGGTGAATTAAATTAGTATTTCAAGTATAAATAAGTTGAAGGAAATAATTAGTTATTTGTAATTTGAGTTTTATTCCAATGTTAATAGATTTATCAAGTAAATAATTCGAGACTAAATAATAGAAAATTGAATTTGATATATATATGAAATTATCAAACTTAGTTTTGAAATTGTTGAATACTTAAAGTCTGAAAAATATTGAATTTGAAATAGTTTATTCTGTGGATCAAATCTGTTTTGAAATTGATAAAATTTGGAATAGTTTATTTGGAAACTGAATTGAATTGAAATTTATGATTCGGGATTTGGTTAAATTAAAGTCTAGAAATTCGAGTTGTTTTGGAATTGACTTGTGAAATTTAACAAGCTATTTTATTCCAATATTTAAACCATTTAAGGGGTGAAGTTATGTTGCAAAGTTGTGAATTTCAAATTATTATGATTTGAAAGTGTTATAATTTCAAGTGTTTGGTTTCGAAGTGTATAACTTTGAAAGTGCTATAATTTTTGGAAAAAGGATATATTTGAAATAAAAATGATATCATATTGATTTAGTTTTTGAAACGGAAATGATATCGTAATTATATGGTTTCGAAATGGATATTATGTTCTGGTTTTAAAGTATAATTATTTTGAATTGACCGCGGTGTTATAATAACGTTTGGTTGTTAAAGAGATCGGGATCGGAAGTTGTCATACTCTCTGCCAACTCCGAAAACCACTTTAACAATTGTGTACGCGGTGGAGATTCCAGAATGAAGTAGGATGGTGGCGGTTTTCCTTTGAGGTATATACATGGACCCGTCTCCCATGAGTTGGCATAAGGTGGCTAAAATAGGAGCGATTGACGGGCTAATGAGGTAGCACCTTTGATCGGACACATCCCTTTGATATTATACTTTGACTTTTGGACTGATTCGGTAGCCACTTTTGATTTTTGATTTGGGGTGTGGCTCGAGGTAAGCGGTAGCTGCGGCTATGCGTTACCACCGGTCTGGAAGCGTAATTGGTATATCTACCCTGGCATTGCCTAGTTGTACCGTGTCACCTACCCTAGTGCACCTTGTACGAGTTTGATTTGTGTCATACCTATGGAGTATCCTCTGTTAGCCTCCCGATCAGGAGGTATTACGGTACTGTATAGACTATAAGCACTAGTACGTGTTAAGGGCTATATGGGTAACCCCTTAATGCTATTTAAAAGTAAATTTATTTTACTATTAGACACTATTATAATAGTGAAATATTACTACATAGTAAATAGTTTAATGGATCCTTAGGAGATGTGAATCCTGAGCATCTCTTAAGTTAGTGCACTCACGTTAGACACTGGATAGGAGATGTCAAATCCCGTAAACATCTCTGACGCCATTCCACTCATACTATTTACCATTGATTTTACTTACATATGATCTTTTAGTTCTGACTCGAGTGTTTTGTCTTTTCAATTCTCTCGGGTCAGTCTGAGCATTTCAGGATTTGAAGACTTTATTTCTGAAGGATGAAGACGAAGATTTGTATTACTATTATTTATTATATTCCAATGCATCACATTGTTCCGCTGCATTGTTATTTATTATTCTCTGGTATGTGTAACTCTGATATGTATTGTATATCTATAATCAAATGTTTTGTAAAACAGCTTCATGAACTGTTATTTGATTTTTATATTTTGTCACTCCGCTGTAAGATTCTGCTTTGTTTTATTTCTTTCACTGCTTTTCTTATTCACCCCAATAACAATTCGCCCTTTTGTATGGTTTGAGTCTGACGTGTGTGGTTTATCGTCGATTTAAAGCGTACAGAAAGATAGGATGTTACATCTGGTATCAGAGCTTTGATTTAGGGATAAACCTTAGCTTTGAGGGGTCTAACTCTATTAATAGGGTAGTAATACCCTATGATGAGTCGCTGAGTGTATATATATGAGAGAGCGTATTTGTTAGTGTTATAAAAAGGTTTTAATGTTGTGTTAATTTGTACCGTTTTGTATTTATAAATTATGGTTGGTGCATGAGACGCTATGACATCAATAGGGATTTCTAAACACTTAATAGGGTAGACCTACACAATATTTGTTTTGAATATAGGTGAATGAAATAATTTTTCCTATTATATTTTCTATATATAAAATAAATTTTTATAAAGGTTATATTTGGTTGTAATATATTGGTTGTTAGGTAGTGAAATTTATAAATATTGATTGGAAACAAAATTTGAAGAAAATAAAATAAATGAAAACTGGAAATTTTGAACTTAAAGTTTCGGGGTTTTGAAAATTTCTTTTGAAGGAATTTGGAATATAATAATATTGTTTACAAGTATTTTTTGATATAAATAATTCAATATAATTTGAAAGAATTGCTTTAAAGAAACTTTAGGAAGAAATAAGTTCTGTACTCCCCTCTCTGTCGTTGGAAAATAATTTCGATAATGAGTGCACGCATCATCGACGTTCATTTTCGAGTTTCAAAGTGAGAAGGCCACTATAGTAATTTTACTGCAGATTTATTTGATAAACAAATATAGATTTTGAATTGTTTTCAATATAGTTGGATATATATAAGTTGTAAGTATATACATTTATTTATTATTTTAAAGTGATATAAAATGGAGCCCGATATTCAGTTCTTAAGTTTCCATTAATTAATAGTTTCAATTATTGTAGCGAAATGGAATGTAACTAATTAATAATGGGAACTTCTAAATGAAAATAAGAAATTAAATGGAAAGTTATGAATGAAATATACAAGAATTGAAACTTTTAACCTGTAAATCAAAAGAATGAAATCTGAAAGATATGATTATTGAATATTTTGCTAATTAAAATAAGTAAGTCAAACTTGTGTAGCTTTCAATTACATCCTTAGAAGCATATATGTAACTTACCAAATATTAAAAGTTCCGATGTTTAATAAGAAAATGTAATGGATGTTATACAAGTAATAAACTTGAGGTAATGAAAGTATTTAATGAAATTCTTTTATAAATAAGAATTTGATGTTGTAATTGATTTGAACTTAAGTTATAATTGAAATGTTACTGAAATAATTGTAATAGGAAGTAAGTATTGTAAGTATAAGATTATAAACTTAAGTAAATGAATTAATATGCAAAGAAATTGAATTAAACATGAATACTATAAATAAATGAAAACGGATATTTGTAAGTAATAAATGAAAATTTTGTAAGAAATAATGTAAATAAGAAGATAAAATACTATATGAATGAAAAGGAAATCAAACAACAAAGGTCATGAAATGAAATTGAAAAATTAACTTGATTTATTGTTTGGAATTATTGTTTGTGTGGTTTATGGTTGTTTGGGAAATGATACTTTAAATTTGTTTGGATGTATAAATAATCTATTTAGTTTCATCTAAGACTTTTGAGTAAATGGTGCACTTAGTAGTTTATTTTTCGTTCTGTACAATTTAAAGTTTTATACCCAAACAACTATTTGTTTGTCTGCTATGGATATATGGATGGTTGACTTTATTGGCTTCATATGATGGTTGTATGTTGTGATTGCAAGTGATTATTATTTATATTGATTTGTTTATTATTGATTGAAACAACTTTAAGCATTTCAATTTTTATAATTATTAACGCCTTTTAGATTATATAAGTGAAATAGGAAGCAATTGCTACTGCTTTTGATTTCATAAAATAAGCGTAAATTGCCCGACAAATAGGTACGTTCTCGGATTACGGTTTTATAGCGTTATCATATTGTTTCTCCCATTGTTGGGACGTATTATTTTGAGATATTATGATATATTTTGTTATATTTGATATTATATTTTCTTCCGAGCCTCCCCGTACAAAGGAGACTGCCAAAAATTTTCATAAATTTTGGACTTAGAAAAATTTTGAAAAATGTTTTCCAAATTTTAATTATTTGAGTATAAAAAGATTTAAGGATTATAAATTAGTATCTTTTATTTAAATTATTAAATTTTGTAAATTTATTTGTTTATAAAATTAATATTTTGAATAAGATGTATTGACTACTAAATTCTTTCTTTTCCCTTCTTTTTCCTTTTCGGGGACGAAAAGTTTTGAGGGGGGGAGAGTGCAACGACCCGTAAATTTCAATAATTAAATTGGTTAATTTAATAAGATTTTCTTAATTAAATCTAGAAAGAAATAAAAACTTTATAATATAAAATGAAGCGAATGTTAGAAATGAAATGTAGCAATGGTATTTAAAATTAATTTTGACAATTGGAGTGAAATACCATTAATGTAATAGTGTAAATGGTTGCCCTTGGTTGTAAAATAGAAAATGAGTAAATAAAAGTAAGTGTTGAATTAACCAATGAAATTATATATTGCTTATTAGTAACTGAACGTAAATTAAGGTAATAAGGTTAAAGCAAGTTAATAAATAACAAATTTAGTGCAATCCCAATTAATTGAAACAATTGTGAAGTTTTAATTGATTGAAATTAGTAAATTGGGAAATAGATTCAAAGTTATATTAATTGATAAAATAATACGTAATAAATTGTAGTTTGATAGGATTAATGCTAGAAAGTAATTATAATAATTGTTGTTTGATACTAAAGTTAGAATGGGAATCAAGATTGTTAATTTAAATTTAATAAAGTGGATTATTTGAAATTAAATGATATTTGATATTTGAATATTACGTAAATAGGAATTGAGATGAAATTGGGAAATATTAATGTATCAAGATATAACCAATGCTATTTACATTCTTATTGTAATGAAGACTTAGATAACAAGGTTTAAACTTTAATAAATGGATTTTGGGATTTTGAATTTTCGTTTCTGAATTTAGTGAAATTGAAATCAAACACTGAAATTGATGGGTTTATCAACTTCAATCTGATCTCCAAATTTGTTTAAATTATTGAAATTGTTCAAGAAATCACAAATGATAATGATTGCTAATTATATAATTGGAATTGAAAATTTGGTTTAATTAATTAATTATTGATTTATTTAATCAATGTAAAATAGCCATTTTGGCCACTGACTCGGATTTCAACGAAACAAGTTTCATCGGATCTGTAACGGTGAATTATTGTAAGATTTCAAATTTTGTAGCGATCGGACTTGTTCTTTGATCGTACGGGCTTGAAAAGCCTAGAAATCAATTTAATTGAAATCAATTGAAATCAATTTGAAATAACTTGATTTTAGCATAACTTCTTCATACGATGGAATTTGGACCTGAAACATATTCCATTGATTTTAAAATATTTTAAAACATCTATTTTGATATATGGATTGACCCAATTTCGTTCCGGAGTCAGAACGGGCTTTTCGGGCCATTTTATTGTTCAACGCGTATATCAATCATGTCCATCCATTCTAATTTCAGCTTTGCATACACACACACACACACACACACACACACCTCATTATAAACCCTAGCCTATTCCTTATGTTCATTGTTCTGTACGTACAATTCAGCTATCTCTCCTCCTCAATGGCAGACAATCAAATTATAGATCCAATTGCAATTCAAAATCAAATAAAAATTTCAAACTCCACAAACTATATCATATTTTATATCGTCGGAAAGCTCTCGAAGAGCGCATCTCAATTCTGTGATTCTTTTTTCAGTTCGATGCATCATTTATTTAGAAATTCAAGTTGAACCTCAGCCGTCCATAGGCTAGGGTTTTGATCGAACAGCAGATTCGCGATGATTTGACGATCGGGAAGTGGGGTTTGGGAGAGGATGATGAGCAGACCGTAGATCAGGCCTTGGTTCGTCGTCAGAGGCTTGGGATTCGTCTGAAATTGGCGAAGAATACTCGGGATTCACCAGTTTGATTTTCTACCACTGTTTTAAACATCTAAATGACAATGTTTTTCAACCAAAATTTGCAGAGATGAAGTTCAACATGCAAGCTATAAAATGTAAGAATCCGGCAGTATTTCATTGCCAGAATCAAAAGTTATAAGCATTCAAAGAAGCAACATAAAATAGTTTTAAAAGAGAGATAAAACAACACAGAAAATAATATACAAAGGCTAAATTATTCATTGTTCCTGTAATTTGGAGCTTGCATGTTGAACTATATCTCTGCAAATTTTGGTTGAAAAATATTATCATATGGATGTTCAAAAAAGTGGTAGAAAATCAATTCAAACCCACAAAGCTTTGCTTTTCTAGATTATGCGAGTTATTCCTAAAAATTCGCCAGTAGAATCTACAAATGTAGAAGCGGTCACTCAAAAAATTTCGAGGCCTAATTCCCCATGTAGAGCGATCAACCCCAATCGGTCAAAATGCCCACATTACATGCTAGATCGGTATGGTGGGTCCCCCTCCATATTGGCTTCATGTTTCCAAAGTAGATTGCATAATTGCTTTCATGTTTTTTAAAGATATCAATCGACTCCTATGCATTTGAACTGCTTAATCTAGCTGTTCATAAGCATAGTGATCCAATCCGATCCCCTGCCTAGGGGAAACAATATTTATACTTAGAATGTTTCGTAGAGCCTACCTCTTGATTTCTCTTGATCGTTACTTCATGTTGTCGTCTTTACATGATCTTTGATCTCTGTGGTCACCTCTCTGAACTGCTTTCCTTGTACATTATCGAGTCTAACTTGTCCAGTTAATCCAGATATAGCCGGTCAAAAGGAAGGATAACAATATGCGTTGGGGCGTATCTTATCGATTGCAGCAGTAGGGATCGTGGTTTTGGGATTATGGTTTGATCATGGTGTATCGGTACTATGTTATTAGTAGTTTTTGGGCTAATGTAGTGCAATAAGATATTGTGCTAACTTGTTATTGCAGGAGAAGAGCAGGTTATGGTATGATTCCAAGATGAATTTACCATACTTGTTTATAGGTAGTCCAAAATTCCTCTGATCCACATTTGTGGAGAGGGTCGACTGTGATTTTTTAATCCTTGTCTATTTATACATAGTTTTAATATACATTATTTTGAGATAGTTCCCCTCACATCAGGCTTTATGTCTAACCCGAGCATTTTCTTTGTCTTCTTATGTCATGACAACTCTCCGGTACTCGATTGAGTAGTTCGAGAGTCGGGTGCTTTTAGGGATACACTAGCAGAATGCGCAGTTGGGGCATTTTGGAGGTACGACATCGACGTTTTGAGATATATATATATATATATATATATATATATATATACATGTTATTTTATTATACATGATAGACCTGTTATTTATATACGACACTGTTGTATCATATATTTATTCAGAACTTCATGCTTTTAGAGTAGACTTATTCTGACTATTCTTTATTGATATTTATTTGTTAGTTGCTTCCACTAGTTCAGTCTCTTATATATTGTTATCTGTTCATATATATATATAGTATATTATATATTATCATCCTGTTGTGAGATCTTATCGATGTTTTGATTTAGTGTTTTCTTCTAATTTTTACCTTAAAAATCTGTCTTTTGTGATATTTGAAAGTAGGCGATGCTGTAAGGCACCGACTTTTAAGTATTACAACGGGCGAGTCGTTACAGTTAGTATCAGAGCTTAGGCTCAACACTCGGACCAAGTAGGACGGTTTGAGTTAATCAATCTGGTCAAAGGAGATATGTTGAGAGAGCATACCTGTATTTTTTATACTATGTAATACTGCATACACCACTTGTCTTTTGAACTTGATTTGCTTCTACCACTAGTTTTTAAGGTATTTCTGTCAAGCTATCCGTATAAGCAGACAAAATATAGGAGTGACTGTGGATTGGAAGTTTGAGATGCCTGATTTGTTCAAAGACTATTTTATTATCTAGCCTTTTGGTTCGGATATATTCGAACTGATTAGACAAGTTAGACTCAACTGTCATCGGTATCGACAAGTCAGATTAACAATCACGAAGCCTAGAGATCAGGCATAGATGATAATATGAAGCAATGGCAAAGTGAAAGCAGAAGGTGGACACGGTAGAATGATAAAAGTACAAAAATATAACATTGATTGAAAATGGACCGGGTAAGATCCATTTCCACCAATTATGGATCGTACCGTATCGGCATTATAGTTCAACTCAATGGAAAACAATCGATATCTCAAAATCTACAAGTCAAATGCATATGAAACTTTGGGAATATTAATATGTTGAAGAGTAGAGCCTATCATATCGATCACATGCCAAAATAAGCCTGTAAAATGGTCAGTATCGATCGTTATTATGAAAGATGTGGGACCCGCAATCGATACCGTGACTTCTTCTGGATCTGGAGACTACGGTGCCAAAATTTCAGGAAGATATTTCACCGTCTTTCCCTATGAATATAGACTTGATTGTTCATTTTTGAGATCTTTACGCTGCTTATCACTTTGCATTTTCTTTGTAACCGAGGGTTTTACCCTGATCCATCCTTCTGTACTCAGCAATTCAAGTGCTTAATAAAGTTATATCTCCAAAGTGGACATAGGCTTTCAATGCCAAACCACTATAAATCGTTGACTTTTCATTACTGCTAATTTTTTATTATTTAATTGCTTGTTTCCTCTATTTTCATTTATTATTCTTCATTTATTTCTTTACAAAATCTCTATTGGGTATTTGTGCCAACTTTTGGTGTAAACATTTTGTTGCATTCATTGAGAGGGAGATTCTCAACTCTATTTGGATCTCTTTACTGCTACTGGATTGGATAAATCCTAGGAAGAGATCCAGAATTATCTTCAAGTAGTTTATCCATTCTATTAATATTTACAAAAGTCTAAGGAAAACTATCAACAATGGTTTTGAACACCAGATCTAACACTCAAAATGCAGAGGGAAACGAGAATGCCAACATCCATTAAGGAGGCTAGAGTAATCTACCAGTAGTGCTAATGCCACCAATCTTGTTGATGTCCATAATCCAACTGATTTCATCACAAGAGCATATTTTTAGAATCAGATGAGAGAGCTCATGGATAGTCCCCGATAGTTGAACTAGTATATACAAGCCAACATCGGTATAATAAATCAACTCAAGAATCAACAACACGGAAAAACTAGGAGGGAACCAACTCCCTATTTTGCATCGGAGAGCTCAACTACATCAAATGACTATCACAAACGTAGATGTTGCAGAATTGATGGATATGTAACACCCTATATTTTTAGTGACATTATTTATGAGGTTTAATTAGTCAAATTACATTAAATAATGTAGGTTGATTATGGATTGAGATTTTTGGTAGTCGTGCCATGTTAATGAATAGATAAATAAAATATTATGGAGTTAAGTGTTAGAAAATAAGAAAGGGCAAAATGGGAAATATAGAAACATAAACCCTAAACCCTTAGAAAATGAATACACCCTCATTTCAATTTATCACAAACAAAAATAACTACACTAAGGCCTGCCACCATTTACAAAGGAGAAGAAGAGGAAAGCTAAAGTTCTTAAGAGGAAACTAAATCAACTTAATCAAGATCAAATCTCACGTCCTAATTACAAAGCTAAGGTGAATAATTTCTACATCTCATTTCTAAATGATTTTGGTTTTAAGATGAAATCCGAAGTTATCTTGCATGATTTAGCCATGATTTTGAAGAGCAAAATGTTTATATATACATGTTGATGATTTATGCTTGTTCATATAAATTTTATGATATGTGTTGACATGAAAACCCTATTAAATGACATCTAAATGCATTGCGAATTTAAATGTAGATTAGAAATAATATTCTAGATATCGGTTTCAATTTTCATAATTTGTTGAATTAATGCGGATTTTATATTAATTTTCTAGTGAACAAAATGATTTATTGGGGTATAAATCATTTACGGAAGAATAAATAATTATTTGGATCTGAAATTTATATGTGTTAGAAAACATATTAAATGGGATTTTTTGGGATTTTTATAGAATTTTTCTAAGTGTTTTGATGAATATATGAAATTATTTAAGGTATGGGACTTAAATGTTTTATATATTTAATTAAGGAAAATGGACAACTTGCAAAATAAAATCATTGTTTAATTCTGAAAATATTGGCAGCACTTTTGAAAAATATATTTAACAACCAATGAAGTTTTGACGAACTATAGCAGGTTAGTTGAAAAGTTTCTCTTTTAAGTTAAAAACAAAATAACATGTTTTTGGTGTGTTCGGCCACATTCGGCGCAAGGGGTTTTGACCCAGACCTTTCACCACCATTAGTTTGGAAACCAATGTGCATGGTATCAAGCTACTTGATACGTAGCGCATTGGATAAAGACAAAGGGTACTTAGTCAAAATGCTAGGTTCCGAAGGGGTTGGAGTATTCCTTGTTTTAAACCTCAAAGGGGTGTCTGCTTTGCTTTTGAAGGGTTAGGTTTCGACTTGGATCGCTTTTGACTGGGTCAAATATTTTAAAGGAAAGGTGTCAAATAGGTTGCACTCTTTTATTTTAAGTAATGCTTTCGGAGGGGTTGGCACCCCTAGCTTCCACCTTTCTACCTTTCGAAGTCAATGATTTCGGAAGGTATACTTTGTTTTAAAAATAAACCATTTCTCCAATGCTTTTGAAGGGATCGTCTTGACACCATCACTTCTTTACTTAGGAATAGTTCTCGAAAGGAAGGCTTTCGACTTAGATGTTTAAAATGACCTTTTTTATTCTGATTGAAGTATAACCCAAAGGTTTCGAATGAGTTGGTTTAAATGATTTAGAAAGGTGTTTTTCCACATGTTTTAAATTGAACCCAAGTGCTTTCGAATGGTTTGAGTTTCTAAAGCTTTATGCTTTCAAAAGGTTTTGAAAATGGTTTCGAAGGGGTGGTTCCCCAAAGGCTTTCGAAGGAGTCGAAAGGTGCTATTTTTTGATGGTTTCAAAAGGGTTGAAATGGAAGGTTTTTCCAAAGGTTTTCAAAGGTAATGTTTTGAAATGTTTTAAGATATGGTGTCTAAGGTTTAAATCTTTCGAAAGGATAGTTTTCACAGGTTTCGAAAGGATTTTAAGAATGGTTTCGAAAGAGAGGTTTTGGCCTTTCGATCTAGATAAATAAAGTGTTTTACTTAGTTTTGGAAGAGATACTTTCAATGGTTTAGAAATGAGTACTTTCAATAGAATCGAAAGTGGTACTTTCAAGTGTTTAAATGCTTTCATCAACTGAGGTTTGAGTAAAGTATATATAACATGGCATGGTGATTTTGAGTAAAACATAGAGTATATGTATTTTCCTTATGTGAGTTAACTTAAAGGTCTTAAATCATTTTGAAAAAGGTTTTCAAGGAAAATTATGGGAAGGGATCCCTAAGTAAAATGACATAGATATTAGAATACCAGATGGGACTGGTATATGGTCGTGCCTTATACATTAGTTATTGGCCCAGCTAATTTAGTCCAAAATTCCAGTGTGTAGGGATTTGCCATAGGTAAGACTAAAATTATGATTACATACAGAAGGGAATATATGTTTATATACATATAGGTTATTGGTAAGCCCGCAAAAGCACTAGGATCAGGTGACTCTGGGAGATGTTAAATAGGGATAGATCATCCAGAAGAGAAGTATTTAACAAATAGTTAAGGACAAACCGTCCACATGAGGCGTGTCTAACAGATGTTAGATTATTTTGTTATTTTGTCTGGTAGGCTCGAGTTTTCCTTATTAACCAAACAAAACTAAAGTATTTGAATAGATAGTTCTTTTATTACTTGATATGTTTGTTTACATAATGATGCTTTACAGTATTTAACTATTTTTGGATGTAGGAAAAGATTTACAAAAGATATGTTTTAAAAGGATGTTAGTGAGGGGAAACACATTCTGCTAAGCGGCGCAGTCTCACTTAACATTAATAACTGGGATATATAGTATTATTCACACCAAGATTCAGGTCTGACTCGATGTTTATGTTTTCCCCTTAAGCTCTCGGTGCTCAAAATTGATTTGAGTAGGCTGAGAGATAAGGTTCTTTCAGGTTCTTATTAGGATGACGAATAAATCTATCGGAGGCGAGCAAGAGGCTAACAGATAGCTATTTAAGAGTTGCAGTTCTTGTTTTAGTACTTATTTTGCTATGTGTATTATGTCTGTTATGACTATATGACTCTGATCTTCTAAGGAAGCATTTTCGTATGTCTCTCTTGGCGTATTTTATAATAAGTATATGTTATCATTTCCTGGGAAACATTTTGGGATTATGTGTTATGAATATGGAACATGTGTTTTGAAATGTAATGGAAAATTCTGTTTTGAAATCTATGTTTTGTTTCATATTCTAGAGCTTCCGATATTATAGATACCATTAACATAGCCGTATTTAGTCGCCGGAAGTTTATACTATAGATGACTGCAGCATGTATAACGCTTAGCTTTGGGCCTCTATATAGGGGATGTTACAACTTGGTATCAGAGCATAGATTTATGAAATACTTTAACTAAACATGATTTTTGAAAACATAATCCTTAGGAATTAGAGTTAGGAATGGGGTATTGGATAGCGCTATAGTAACATACTTGTATTTGCTATATATAAGTATACGTTTATCTCTAGACTCCTATTTTGTTAGGCTATTCTTCTATATCTCACGAGGCTTGAATGCAGATATGGATGGAAGAAGAGGCAGAGTTAACCTAGGAGGAGATAACACCAATACAAATGGAAATGCCCGACCGAATGTTAAAAGAAATCATGGTCAGGCTCATGCGGAGAATGTTGGTGTTGGAGTCCCACAGGTAGATATGGGGCTATGTATCAATTCTTCATAAACATGATGCAAGCTGGGATCGCCGTTGGGGTTGTTGGAGGAAATGTTGTTGGAAGAGGAATTTAGGAAGCTTCGATGGTCAATCAGTATGCTAACTTGAGCAGAGATTATGCTAGACTTGGGGGAAAGCCGTTTATTGGGATTGAGGATGCTATCGAGGTGGAAAATTGACAGTACACTATGAAAGGATTTTTGCTGACTTAGGGCTCAATGAGAAGCAGAAAAGGAGACTTGCTTCAAGACAGCTTCAGGAAGCTGCTTTGTTTTGGAGGAATACCGTGACTGCTGGTGTGGATAAAGAGACTATAACGTGGGTAGAGTTTAAGAGGAGGTCTCAAGAAAGGTTTATGTCAGTTATGGCATAGTCTGTGTATATTAGGAAGTTTGCTGAGCTGGAACAAGGGGAGATGCATGTTCTAGAGTATGCTGGAAGGTTCGAGGAGTTAGCCCAGTATGGGCATGCCACTGTTGACAAAGTGTTGAAAAGGAATGAAAAGTTTATTAGAGGTCTGAAACCGGAGTTGGCTAGGGCTACCTTACCGCACATCAAAGATCCAAGCGATGTAGTTATGGAAATGGCGTTGAGACATGAAGAGATGTTAGCTTGTTTGGAAAAGGATGTCCAGGTTGGATAATGCCAAAAGAGAAAGTTTTTCTATAAGAAGAATGCTCAGAAGGGAGAAGCAGCAAAGAAAGGGAAGTTTGAAGTGGTCTGTTACAAGTGTGATAAGAAAGGACATTATGCTCATGATTGTCGTACTAGAAAAGGAAAAGGAAAGGAGGTGATTGGAAAGAAGATCATTAGGTGCTTTAATTGTGATCAAATCGTCCACAACAAGAATCAGTGTAAGGAGCCTGCAAAAGATGGAAAGGACTAAGTATATGCATTGGAGCACGCTGCTTCAAGGCCAGTAGTGCAGTAGAAGGGAAAGGCTGTGTTAGGAGTTACGCTTCAAATTCACGGTTTATTTGTTAGTGTTTTATTTGATATTGGTGCACCGCTTTCTTTTATATCTCTATGTTTGGTAGATAGACTTAACCCACATATTTCGTTACTTCCTTAAGAGTTGCAAATCCGATAGAAGGGTATGCGATGCTTGGGATGAAGTGTGACCACTTAGAGTTTGACTTGCTAGGTTACACATTTGTTTGTAGTTTGCATGTATTTGACTTTGTAGGGTTCGGTATTATTCTTAGAATGGATTGGTTAAGTGAATATGATGCTAGGATATTTTGCCATGATTGGAAAATATCACTTAGACGACCAGATTGTAGTGATTGGATAGTTTATACCGTAGAAAACCCTAGTAGTGAGGTGAATGCTTTATTGGGTGTTGTGGAACCGGAAGATGAATTGAGTCGAGTTTTCATGGTTAAAGAATTCAAGGATGTCTTCAAGCCTATAGTTGGATTGCCACCGAAATGATCCATTGAGTTTCAGAATGATTTGGCGATTGAGGTGGAACCGGTGAGTATGCCGCCGAGCAGGATGACCCCTTCAGAGATGAGGGAGTTGAAGGTGCAGTTAGTGGATTTGGAAGGCATGGGTTTTATCAGGTCGAGTATTTCCCCTTGGGGAGCAACAATAGTATTTGCTAAGAAGCTGGATGGATTGTTAGGCTATGCATTGATTACTGTAATTGAATGAGAAGACAATAAAGAATCAATATCCATTGTCGAGAATCAACAATTTGTTCGATAAATGTAGTAGAGCCAAGGTATTCTCTCAATTAGATTTGGCGACAGGATTTCATCAGCTTAGAGTAGTAGAAGATAGTATACCTTTGATGGCATTTAGGACAAGATTTGGATTGTATGAATGATTAGTTACATCGTTCGGGCAGACTAATGCTCCAGCATTTTTTGTAGATTTGATGAACCGAATTTTCCGAAAGCACTTGGACAGATTCGTGTTGATTTTCATAGATGATATCCTAGTATATTCTAAGTACGAAAAGGAGCATGAACTTCATATTAGAGTTGTGCTTGAGACCTTGAGGGTGCATCAGTTAAGGCGAAGTTTTGGAAGTGCCATTTTTGGAAGAAGGAAGTAAAGTTTCTTGGTTACGTGGTTTCGGAGAAAGGATTTTCAGTTGATCCAAAAAAGATTGAAGCCATTAATAATTGGAAGAAACCAAAGACGATAACTGAGATAAAGAGTTTTCTTGGATTGGCTGGATATTATCAAAGGTTTGTAAAGGATTTTTCACGAGTAGGTACGCCGATGACTAAGCTAACACGAAAGGATGTGAAGTTTGTGTGGACCGATAAGTGTGAGGAAGCATTCCAGAGCTTGAAACACTTATTGACCCATGCACCTGTGTTGGTGGTTCCGGAGGGGAATCAAGCTTTAGTTGTTTATACTGATGCATGTGGCACTGGGTTAGGAGCAGTGCTAATGCAGAGGGGTAAAGTGATTGCCTATGTGTCTCGACAGCTCAGACTACATAAGGTTAGGTATCCGACGCATGATTTGGAGTTAGCTGCAGTAGTATTTGCCTTGAAGGTGTGGAGGCATCACCTTTTGGAAGAGAGGTTCGAGCTATATATAGGTCATAAGTCATTATAATAATATTTTCTCACAGAAGGAGTTGAACATGAGACAACAAAGATAGTTGGAGTTTATTGTTGTTTATGATTTGGAGTTGAGTATCCACTCGGAAAAGGAAATAAGGTGGCAGATGCACTTAGCAGGAAGCATCAGAATGTAGTGTTAGCTATGATAGAAGAATGGAAAGACTTGGAAGCACTGTCAGCTTGCAGGGTGCAGTGGAGGTCTGGGGTTGAGTCTAGTGGATGATCTACTAGGTTGTCTTGTTTAGAAGCAGAAGTCCGATCGATAATGATTGAGAAGATTGCTTCTAAACTAGAAGAGGATCCAGTGTTAGCTGAAAGGATCAAGAAGTTAAGGGATGGAACAGAGAGCGATGACTTGAAGGATTTCAGTCTTGACCAAAATGGGTGGTTGAGAAAGAAGGGTAGATTATGTGTTCCAAATTTAGGAAACATAAGCAAGGAAATTTTAGAGGAATGCCATCGTTCGAAGTTCACTGTTCATCCAGGAGGAACGAAGATGTATCAGGATATGAAGAGAAGTTTCTTCTAGGAAGCCATGAAGAGGGATGTTAGCTTATGCGTGAAACAGTGTTTGAACCTTCATCACGTGAAAGCTAAGCATCAGAAGTAAAGTGGATTGCTTCAGCCATTGAATATTCCAGTATGGAAGTATGATTCTATTTCTATGGTTTTTATTGATGGCTTGCCAAGATCTAGTAAAGGAAATGAAAGTATATGCGTCATAGTGGATAGACTGACCAAGAGTGCTCATTTCATTCCAATTAAATCAACTAGGATGACACCTATTTTGGCGAAGTTGTTCATGAAGAATGTGGTTGAACTGCATGGATTTCCTAGTAGTATTGTATACATATAGGTTATTAGTAAGCCCGCAAAACCATTAGGATAAAGTGATCCGGAGAGATGTTATGTAAGGGCAGACCATCCAGAAGAGAAGTATTTAACAGATAGTTAAGGACAGATCGTCCACAAGAGGTGTGTTTAACAGATGTTAGATTATTTTGTTATTTTGTCTATTAGGCCCGAGTCCGCCAAAGGTTAATAGTTAGCCAAACAAAACTATAGTGTCTGAATAGATAATTCTTTTATTACCTGATATGTTTTTCGCCATGATGATGCTTTAAAGTATTTAACTAGTTTTGGATGCACGAAAAGATTTGCAAAAGATATGTTTTAAAAGGATGTTAGTGAGGGGAAACTCGTTCCGCTAAGCGACGTGGTCTCACTTAACATTAATAACCGGGATGTATAGTATTATTCACACAAGGCTTTAGGTCTGACTCGAAGTTTATATTTTTCCCTTAAGCTTTCGGGTACTCAAAATTGATTTGAGTAGGCTAAGAATTGAGGTTCTTTCAGGTTCTTAATAGGATGACGAATAAAGCTGCCGGAGGCGAGCAGGAGGCTAGCACATAGCTATTTAAGAGTTGCAATTCTTGTTTTAGTAGCTTTATTCCGCTGTTTGTATTATGTCTGTTATGACAATATGACTTTGATCATCCAAGGGGGCATTTTCATACATCGCTCTTGGCGTATTTTGTAATAAGCATATATTTTCATTGCCTGACATTTTCGGATTATGTATTATGTATATGGAACATGTGTTTTGAAATGCAGTGGAAAATTATATTTTGAAATCCGTGTTTTCTTTTATATTCAAGTGTTTTTTCGATTATAGATACCATTAACATAGCCGTATTTAGTCGCCAGAAGTTAATACTATAGATGACTGCAGCATTTGTAGCTCTTAGCTTTGGGCCTCTAGATAAGGGATGTTACAGGATACCACATCGAAACATCGATCCACTATCAACCGACCGATCCAGAAAGATCGATAACGTTCGGTGCCAATCCATTTGGAATGATCGATGCCAATCCAACTTTTGGAGGCGGGTTACAGCAGATGATGGGAAGATTGTACACATGTGACATCGTATTTGATCTAGATGCGAGAGTTCAAGTTAATGCAGATTAGTTACCTTTCCGGAATGACGACAATGTGAACGCATGTGATGCACATCAATAGGATGTTGAGCCAAGGAGCCATGAAATGGTCTGTAGACATCGACAGGACCATTCACTTGAGCTGGAGCACTACTATCGCTTAACCCAACTATCCAAATGCTGGAATTATCGGCTATGTTCAAACAACTAGTAAGGAAGAGCCAAGGCTTGACAAATGATGATTGGGAGATCTCAAGAATTCATACCTCGTTCATAGATAATATTTTACATACAGAATATCCAAGGAGAATTAGTATGCCATCGATACATGCCTACGAGGAAAAAACCGACCCTAGGCAGCACATCATAAGATATGAATGGCTGATGGACTCCGCACAAGTCGATGATGCCACAAAATGCAGATATTTTCCCATCACTCTTTCTGGCATAGTAATGAAGTGGTTTGCGAGACTAACCCCATGGTCAATCTCTAGATTTGACGATTTAGCAATGAAGTTCGTGGAGCAGTTCTGTATACACGCAACTCGCCCCAAAGATGTAATGTCCCTATCAAGCGTGATCCAAGCTTTGGGAGAATCGCTGAAATATTAGTTAGAGAGATCTCATACGGCTGTCACAGAAGTCAGTAGTCTAAATGACCATTCAATATTGATGGCTATAACAAGTGGGATCGATCCAGATTCTGACTTTCGCGATAGGTTAGTTGTCAAACCACTTATGACATTGGAGCATTTTTATGCAAAAGGAGCTCAGTATTTGAGAAAAGAGAAAGATAGATGCTCTAGTAAGAAGAATGTCGTCGAGTGGAGAGGGAGTGTAGAATAACATTGTAGTGAAGTGGTCCAGGGAGATATCTTTAAAATTTCAGGTTAATGTCCAAAATAAACCGAATCCGCCAAAGAAAGGCGGCGACATGAACTGTAAAGGATTCTGGAAGAGGAAAACCAAGGATTCCAATGTATGATACCTACACATCACTGAATATATCTCTAGAGAACGCCTACTTGTCTATATGTAATACCATGCAGTATAGAAATTTACCTTTGAAGGAAACGATCGAGAAACAAAAGAAGACTAGAAAATATTGCATGTTCCATGAATGCTATGGTCATAACAAAAATGAATGTAGGCATCTCCAGTATGTTATCGAGAAACTAATTCGTAAAAGAAAGCTACAAATTTTTTTAAAGCCCCACAAGATGGCTGGCAGGGGACATCCAACCCCAATAAAGGACAAGCACCACATAGGGTTGAGGAACCTGCGCAAACTGGTGGAAGATTATTTATCAACGCAATAGTCGGAGGAGCACATCCAATTGATAAGAGATGGTATGAGATGGAGTGCTATGCTAGCACAATCAAGCATATGAATTTTGAGTGTTATTTAAATATAGAAGAAGGGGCTCCGGTCAAATATCAGCGTGCAATGGCAGACGACATTGTATTAAGAAACAGAGATACAGATAAGGTAGAGGCATTGACGATCGACCCAATGGTTGTTTCGCCCATGATCGGCCCCACCTTAGTGAATTAAGTTTTGATTGACAGTGGCAGCTGGATGAATATTATTTTCAAAAAGGCATACGACCAGATGAGAATGGAAGCCAAAAATTCGAGGCCTTGTAAAGCCTGCATTCATGGCTTTAACCGTGTTGCAACGAAAATAGTTGGCAATGTTGAACTAGCAGTGGAGTTAGGAGTAGGCGACTGTAGAAGAATACGGATGTTGTCATTCATTGTGTTGGATGTGGAGTCTTCATTTTTTTTTCTAGGTCGACCTCCCTTGCTGAATTCCAGATAGCCATTGCCCCTTCGTATCTTACCTTAAAATTCCCAAACAATGGCATGGGAGTTGTGCATGGAGATCAGGCGACCGGATGTGCCTACTATGTGGCTGAGTTGAGGGACGCCCAGCGAAAGGAGAAAGGTAAGGGTATGGACAAGTCTCTCCGCATCCAAGCCACTGAAGATTAACAACCAACGCCTAGGCCATGGCCCGGGTGCCACAATCGGTTCTATAAAGACATAGATCCAAGGGATGATGAGGAGGAGCCCAAAGAGACCAAGGCTACACTGGCTGGGATGACGATCGACATCACCCTTAGCCACATTGACCCATCATAGATCCTAAGAATCGCATCATAGCTCTGCCCCTCGATGATGAAAGAACTTGTTGGTTTTCTCCGAGAAAACCTTAATGTGTCCGCTTAGACTCATTCTGATATGTGTGGAATCTCGCCTGACATTGAAAGCCATGCATTAATATTGACCCGAGGCATGTACTGGTGAAGCAGAAAAGGTGCAACATGGATTTGGAGAGATCTGTCGCCCTTAAAGAGGAGGTGGGTAGATTTAAAAGCAATGGGTTTATCCGTGACGCCCTCTACGTAAATGGGTATCCAATCCTATACTTTTGAGAAAGGCGAATGGAAAGCGGAGAACATGCGCTGGCTATTCAGACTTCAACAAAGCGTATCTGAAAGACAGTTTTTCCCTTCCAAGGATAGACCAGCTAGTGAAATCAACCGCAAGACACGAGTTGCTACCTTTCATGGATGCGTACTTTGGATATAATAAATCTCGATGCACATCTCGACTAGGAGCACGCTAGCTTTATTACTAACGTGGAATTGTATTACTGTGTGGTAATGGATTGTAAAATGCTGGAGAACTTATCAATGGCCGGTCAGCCGAATGTTTAAAGATCAGATTGGGAAGACGATGGATGTATATATGGATGATTTTCTCGTGAAGTTAAGACGATCAAGCGACCACATTTGAGACTTAGCAAAGATGTTCGATATCCTTCGATATTAAAAAATGAAGATCAATCCTCTAAAATATTCCTTTGGCATCCCATTAGGAAAATTCTTGGGTTGCATCGTCAATGTTCGTGTAATCGAAGATAATCCCAAGAAGATTCGAGAAATTCACAATATCCAGGTGGCAAAGACCATCAAATAAGTACAGAGCCTAAATGGGAAGGTTTCTACCCAAAGTCAATTTATTTCTAGAGCCATCGATATCCTTTTTTTGACTTTACTAGAAGAGGGAAAAGGAACTTTGAATGGGCACAACATTGTTAAGATGCATTCCAAGCTTTGGTAAACCACTTAGAGAGGCCTCCTAACTTGTCAAAACTGATGGATCATAAATACTTGTATATCTACTTGGCCGTGTCAGTACAGGCTATAAGTGCCATACTGTTTTGTGATGAGAATCGTATCCAGAGACTAGTCCATTATGTTAGCAAGTGATTAACAGGAGTCGAAAGGAACTATCCGAAGATAGAGAAATTGGCATACTGCTAAAGTCCATTCTGAAGAAATGTTTGGAAAATGCTAAAGGTAAGTGGGTGGATGAACTCCCAACAACATTATGGGCTTACAGAACTACCCACAAGTCCGCAACTGGTCATACTCCATTCGTCCTTGGTTATGACACCAAAGCCATCGTTTATGTTGAACTCAAAATTCCTTCTCATCACGTGACCTACTACGACTCCCGAACGAATGGAGATATCCTCTTAAAATCTCTAGACTTGGTAGATGAGAAGCGCAGAGAAGTTGATTGGAGGGCAGCTGCATATCGATATCGAATCGTCCAATATTACAACACTAAAGTCCGACCTAAGACCTTTGAAATTGAAGATCTCATCTTGAAATGGGCTTTTCCTGTCCCGTCACACATGAATCCTACTTGGGAAGGACCATAGTCATTGAACAAAGGCTTAGAGAAGGAACTTTCAAGCTAGTGACTGTTGATGGCGTCACACTCCCAAGGGCGTGGAATAACAAGCATTTACGATGTTATTTCACTCAGTTTATTCTTTTTTCCATCAATTGAATTTAATTTTTGAATTTTGTTTAGCATTTTATTTTCCAGATATGTGATAAGACAAGTTATGTTATTTATTTCCATTTGGAAAATAAAAGTTTGGGATTTCCTTCATATCCTTGACTGTTGTAGCACTGCATGTTAGTTGCGATACCCGACTAACTTATATTGACATGTCTGAGCGGGTCCTTAGAGCTCGAAGCCAGCCTATTACGTAAGTTCATGACTAAACTAAACAAAATGAATGTGGTCTGATCATTCATCGATGATTCTCGCTCACAACCCGATAAGTGGAGTACCTAACAAGAAATGGATACAGCTTGACCATCCAGTAATCAAATTAATCCCACCAAGCGATGGGATAGACATGAATCAAAAGCGACCGTGACATGACCAATCGCTTGCTAAGTCAAGACCCGGACTTGGGGGTAAACCAATCAATTAAAAAAAGTACGGTCCGACAATTTTTCGAAACAACTCTAAGTCCACGAAGCGTGGACTAGAGTATAAACACAAGTTGGGTATGATCCGATCATCCGCCAACAAACTCTCATCCTCAAAGTGTTGATATGAGTATAAACAAATAGATGAGTGCGTTTTGGCTGCTCACTATTCCATAAACTTCGACCTAAAATCGATAAGAGGAGTATAAACTTGCTAAGGATGAAGTTCGACCATCAACTATCTAACTCCGCTAACCTAAGACTGGGGGCAGGAGTATAATCATAGAAACCGCTGAATTTGACAACGTAACATTAGGGCTCGAGCCTAGTTTCTAGTATAACTTCAGGTCACGACCACATGGAGGCCTTAAGTAAAAATTAACGGATAATTATCCAAATTAACGAACAAAAAATTACAAGTACATTGAATGGAAAATCTAATAGCTCAACTAGTTAACTAAATTCACACAAGAATCCAACAAAAGTAAAAGAATTTTATTTATACAAGCTTGGAAAGTCAAATATGAGTATTAACAGCAAAAGAATAAAAATATGGGGGCCGATCCCCAGCCAACAAAACCTAAAATACTTAGGAGCATGAGTGTATGCAAAGAATCACTTCCTCATCAGCTTCCTTTTCTTCTTTTCGAAATTGGGAGAGATTTCACTCGAACTTTCTCCACTCCTGTTCTCCCTTCATCCTGATTCCTTGGCCTTTCACCGAAGTATACTGGGTTAACCCAGTGTATCTTGAGCAGGCTCTGGCTGAGAGCGGAGGCATCCATGGTTTCTCTAGGAAAAATGATGGAGATGGGAGGGGAAACGATCTCCACTTTCTCCTGCTTAACTTTCGACTCAAGGGCAATAATTGCTTCAAATTTTTGTGCCATTTCTTGCATAGAGGGGCCTGACAAGGATTGGGAAGTTCCAATAATCACAACATCGTCATCAATGGAAATTTCTTAATGTGAATCGCTTTCTTCCTTCAAAAAAGCATCCACTAAATGCTTGTCGATCATAAAAGCTTCCTCTTTTGGGACATTTTGAGTTGTTGTCGAAGCCACGACAGTAACAGACTCCGTTATTAGCACTCGAGGTCCTGGTTGAGATTGACGTCGATGGAACCGGTGAACCACACGAGGAAGAGGTGGAACTGCAATCGATGAATCCAAAGCTGAGAAAACATAACTAAAAAGATTAGATATATCGACCGGGGATACTCCAGCTTTATGAAGAACAAGTGAATTTAATGAAATTCCATCTCCAGATTGATCCTCCATGTGAACCGGAGTGCCACCAGAACCTCATTCCATAATCGAGGAGAGCCCACTAGATGTTGCAATATGAGACTTCTTTGGATTGTAACCGAGATCGATAGGAGGATCCACAGTGGTGCTGGGAATAGCTTGGGTCACCAGATTCGGGCCGTTTGCGACATTATGTGACATGGATCCAGAACCTTCACCAGTTTCATGTTGAGAGGCCACGGCATGCTTTTTTGGAGTATAATTTGGGTTTTATTTTGAACTTTAGGTTCATCATCTAATATAATTCCACCTTCTAACCTCATTAAATCGATTTGTTCAATGCCATGAACCTTCTTCTCCTCCTGAACAAGATGCTCCCAAGCACGTACAAGATGGTAAGTGTAGTCACCCCAGAGCCACTCCAAGTTTCTGTACTTTAGGACGTTGGCATTGTAAAGAATGAGCAGTGGATCTAACTCCTCCATAACCTCCTCCCTGGACTTTTCTTTCACGACTTCCACTTCTCGTTTAACGAAGGCATCAATGCCTTTGGGCTTTTCGACAGCCATGTCCCTTTCAAGTCTGATGATAACCAATTCCTCATAGGTATCCTGATCGATTTTCTATGCTTCCTCTTTGTCTTTGGATTCATGCTCGAACTTAGTTCTATACTAAGCTGCGCTTCTTTAGGCCGCATCCCTTTCTAACACCAGTTTATGGTTCCGATGATGAAGCGCTTCAACCTCGACTAAGTGCCTCGCCTTCTCATCCTCAAGTGCCTTGATGGCCGTTTCTGGTTTTCTCTCAGCTTCTGCTTGTGAGCACTTCGAAGATTCTAACTCATTGATTGGAGTTTCAATGATCCGTCTATCTTGGGCCTCTTAGCATTTCAGTTTCTGGATCTCTGCTGTCTCTCCTAAGATACTTTAGAAATCCTCTCTACCGCTCTCCTCCACTCATTATACTACTTGTGGATATCATTCAACAATCAATAGTCATTTTTTTGAACCTTTTCAAGAATTTTCTTAAGATTAGGAACAAAGAAAAATCCATCGAGCCATACATTCAAAAAATCCAACTTAAGTTAGGCCATACGAGCGGCGAGATGGAATTGCTGAGCTTCAGTGGCAACTTGAGTGTCAGCACTTTCTTTGCCTGATCTTTGTTGGTGGGCATCATGATGCTAACGATCGCTGGGTCGTTGAGGATGAGATGGAACAACAGACCGTGAAAAAACTAAAGTGGAAGGGGGACCACGAGAGGGGTCAATAGGATGAACGTTGTCGCGACGATCTTGTTGCTTTTCGGAATCTTTAAGGGAAGGAGATCTAGATTTAGACCGGTGTTTATCACGGGAGGACCTATCTCTATCGTCTATATTCTGGTAATCCCGATCCCGGTTGGAGCGATAGCTAGGGTTATATTCATGACCACTACCTTGGCGATATGTGCCCGAACTAGGATTTTGGCATGATATTTCCTATAGAGACTAAAACATGTGCTTCTTCCTCATCATCGTTTCCACAAAAAAGAAAAAGAATGAATCAACACTAAAAATTTAAGGAGTCGAAATACGTGTAATGTAATATTGTGAAATATGCGTAAATGTGTGTGTCCTTATGTCCTCCCAATGGACCAGTTATTGAAGCTTTACTGGCAGGAGCAACCTCACCACTAGTGGTAGGAGCGATTCTAGCCCCAGCTTTGGAGGGAGATTCTGATCCGTTGATGCACATGTTAGTAAAATGAAAGGCATCAAAGTCACCCTGTATCGGAAGATCAGATGATGCCTCAAATGTTTCGTCTAAGTGTTCTGAAGGTTGAGAAGCGGATTGATCCAGAATAACCTGAGGGTTGATGGATAGCTTGGGCTGTTTAAAGAGGTGGCTCTTAGGGAACCTACAAATGAGCTTCTTCCTTTTTATTTTTTCGAAAGCGGGGTGCTATGAGGTTTATGAAGATCTAGCCACAGCCCCGAAACTAGAACCCACATCATTGCCACCAAGGTCATCACCCTTATCTCATGTTGCATCTTTATTGGTAGCTTCCCGAGCCCCCTCAACTGGGGGCATGATTGGATCAGCTTGATAGCCTTCAACATCATCCGCATCTCGCTGCTCAGCCACTAAAACTCCAGCAGTGATTGGTAGCCTGTGCTATGACCCTCTTCCATCAGGTAGTAAGTAATGAGACGTTCATCGGTAAGGAGATTCTCAATATCTCTATTTTCTTATGAAACCCTTTTAAGCCCCAAGACTACATCTGTATATTGTTTTCCATCGGGTCGTGGATAAGAGCCTGCACTAACCCGAAAAATTGCTTAACTCAAGATACGACCTGGATATAAGCACTCAAGAAACTAGGCAAGGAGTAATACCTACGTCCTTCTAACCCCCATTTTGCAAAGCCTGGTGGCATCAGATATAGAACCACTCGCTTTTGAAAGCGCTCAACTTGTTACAAGTACTAGTCAGGATCTGGCACTTCTTGACTAACTCGGGAGATGTGAATAAAAGGCTTCCCTTTCATCGCTTGAAAGTGAAAAGAAATCAAATGTCTCCAGGAGTTGGAGGACGAAACGAAAATCCATGAATGCCATGTAGGTACAATTAAGAAAGGCATGGTCGTTTGGACGCAGTTATGCCGATGCTAACCTCATATGATGTAGCATCTCTCGGACAAATCAATTTAACGGTGGGACACATCCTTCCCAACACATGAACTTGTTGCATGCAATGAACCTTTCAGGGGGAATATGGCTCTATCATCCCGACTTGGACACACACATCATTAAATGGGATCCCATGTTTGGCATAAATTTTGCGAAGAGTGGCTTTATTAATTTTCGAAGCCAAAGAATTATTCGGATCTTCCAAAAATATAGCGTCTTCAAAAGTGTTGGGAGCAGGGTCTTTCGCTTCTGCTGAAAGGACATGAACAAAAGAAAAAGGTCGAGTGGTGGGAAGGAACTTTCCGATTGTTCGGCCTGATATCTGAAGGAGATTTTATCGGAAGCCATTATGGAGCTCGATTCGTCACTTGTACTGTTATGCTATGAAATCTGTTCAGATGACATAGTAGTTAAATGCCTTGAGCATCTGGAACCATGACTACTAAACTTACTAGATAATCATCATTAAGAAAAAACATGTTTCCCCTCGTAAAAAGTGTGTGCTAGTGCAGGATGGTGTTGTGTCATGCAATGCAATGAAAATAGTTAAGAATTAAGGACAACAACTACAACAGGACTCCGGACTCGACCTGAGTGACCGTCATCGCTGGCCATCTCAACCAATTCTCTTTGTAATGGTAAAATGTTTAGTCTAATCACTAGGATCAGTTGTTGACATCTTATAGTTCGAATGGTACATTTAGAAGTGGACGAGCTTAAAAAATCTCTCCAAGTCATTGGTAACAAACATAAATAAGCAGGAAATTAGTCAAGTTCATTACGCGGTTCGATTGTCACATACATCTAATATACAATCCATTTCATATGCAAGTTATGTACGACCATTCAAGCATTCAAGGACAAAGCTCATCACAAAGTTCTAATTAAGATTTGGTGATTTTAAGTATGTTTATCCTAGTTAAACCAATAATCGAACCAAAAAATGTTACGATCGATTGAGCCTAATGCGCATGATCGATCGTTCTTGCACAATCATTTCTTGACCGATCATTCTACAACTAATCATTCGACAACTAATCGTTGCAACCGATCCAATCTTTGACTCCAGCTCCCTACTTCACTTCAATTCAAGATTCCACAACACCGATCCAAAAAAAAACCGGCCATGAAATCTTGCAGAAAACTACCGGTCCAAATTTTCTACATCGTTTTCAAATACCAACCTGTCAGAATAATCGGTCGAGCTCCATTTCATTCCCTTATGCTAACAAGTTCACCACATCATCCTCATTTGAAATAATCGATGATGGGTCCACTTTTTGGAACTGCAAGAATGATCGACTGAAAATGATTTTCCACCCTTAACCTCAAGCAGGCGCACTCCAACCAATCTCAACACCAATATAAATGACTCGACTTGATAGTCACCGTCTCCCCTCTCCACTCCAACCAATTGAACCGTTGAACCTAAATCATGATAACTATAACAAAAACCATCATCTCATTACAAAATTATCGCAAGCAAAAGAAGTTCGGCCTACCTATGTCAAAAAATTGAAAAGCGGAGGCGATTTGAATTCAAGTATGAAGCAAGATCTATAGGAGATGGTGGCAGTAATGATTGATGAAGCAAGGGGTCAGGCTGACCTATGGAGATGGTTATGAGATAAGTATGGACTAGGATCCGGAAGCTTGGTGGATCGATGGTAAAGGAGAAGGTGAGAATGGAGTTTTCTTTTTTGTTGTGGTTACAATGATAGAAAATGAAAAGAAGTGAAGAAAATGATCTAAGTATCAAAGTATTTATACGAAGGAAGTGATACAAACCATTGGAGTTTGCAGTTCGATGGAAGCCCAGCTAACAAACGATTGGATACGATCGTTTTATGATGACTATACGTCGATCCATCCTTCTTAACCTACAGTTCCTCAAATAGCTAATCAGGGAACGATCACGCTCGATCGTACAGTGATGGATGTATGCCGATCCTCATCTTTAACACATGGTGCAGTTGGTTCATTCAACATATGCTTAGGTCATGTACGGCCCAAAACTAATGGCTTTGGAATGATCCATCGTCCTCTTCCTTGGGCTAAAAGTAAAAAATAAAGAGGAGGAAGAACGATCGGACATGACCCAATTCTCACTTGGGCAATTAGAGAAATAACCAAATCAGGTAACCGAGACCTGCTAGCTCAATGGAATTGGGCACAGATATTAGTTAGCAAATTACAATCCAGAATTTATACTAAAGAAAATCATTTAATCTTCATGTCACACAGAAAGAGACACGACTCTTCAAGAAAAGTAATTCACCGAAGGGGTGACAACTTTTCAGAGAGCTGAATGGATTCCTTTCCAACAACTGTAACTCGCATCAATTCAACGCATGTCATATTTAAACAAGACATACTTTAGGGGACAAATGTTATTCAGTCTTTTGGCCTGCCTATATTTGAAATGATTAGACAAGTTAGACTCGACTGTCATCGGGATCGACAAGTCAGATTAACAATCATGAATCTTTGAGATTAGGCACATATGATAATATGAAGTAGTAGGGAAGTGAAACCAGAAGACAGACTCAATAGAATGGTAAAAGAATGAAAACATACCATTGACTAAAAAGGATTTGGGTAAGATTCATATTCACCTATTATGGTTCGTACCATATTGATATTGCAGTTCAACTCATCAAAAATGGTCAATATCTCAAAATCTACAAGTCAAATACAATTGAAACTTTGGGAACATTAATATACTGTAGAGTGGATCCCAACATATCAATCGCATGCCAAAAGAGCCCATAAAATAATTGGCATCGATCATTATTATGAAAGATATGGGACTCGCTATTGGTACCATGACTCCTTCTGTACTCAGCAATTCAAGTATTTAATAAAGTTATCTCTACAAAGTGGACGTAGGCTTTCAACGCCGAACCACTATAAATCCTTTTCTTCTCATTACTGCTTATTTTGTGTTATTTAATTTCTTATTTCCTCTATTTTCATTTATTATTCTTCATTTATTAGTCTTCACTATTTCTCTATAAGATCTCTATTGGGTGTTTATGCCAACTTTTGGTGTAATGATATTTAGCTACCGCCAAAGATGTTCCATCACATGTGAACATTTCTAGCTGATTTCGGTAAGCGTCGGAAGTGGTGGGGCCCTTTGGGCATCAGTATTTCCAGCTCCACTAGCTTTAGACTCTTCGAAGTAGAGGTAGAATTTACTTAGCCTTAGGGGGGAACCATATCTAGGTCCTGAGACTTTTATTGAGACACGGTCTTGGACACATCATGAAAAGGCTTCTATCAATATAAGTCTAGGGAATGTTCTCGTAAGGGGGATTGTTTCTTAGCAATTGGGGAAGCAAAACTTTGGTTGGGTAGGATGCAGTGCTTTTATAGTTGATAAGAAGACCTGTGATTAAGAATTTGTTCAGGCATCGCTTTAAGTTCTTAGTTTATTTTCGAGATTCCAAAGAGCATATAGCTTAAGTATTCCATCCATCCTGAGCAAGATAGCTTATCAGTGAAGGAGTGTTTATCAATTCAACCATTGTTTATAGAGTTTGAGTTGGTCGGTACTCCGTTATCGGGGGTAAGGAGATCTTCCTTCGGTCTTAAGCATTGATTGGGGGTTCATTGGTTAGCCTTATCCCTATTATGGTTCACTTTCAAATATCTCGTTGTGATGACTCGCCTATGTGAGAATGCCCGTAAGATACCATTTGAAGTAGCGAAAGTGGAAAGCAATCAAAACTCCAACCAAGACGGAATGACCATGATACAAGGAAAATTGGGATTGCTTGAAAAAGTATAGCTGGCTTAGTATGTCATTCCATTGGCATATGAGAGGCATTTCACTATAAAATGTCATCCATATAAAATGAGGCGTAAGTGCTTCATTTGTGATCGGCTTCATCTCTTGAAGAAGTACTGTCCTAAATTTCTGAATGATGTTTAAGTGATGATGACTTATGCCTTACTGGGTCCTAATAGCTTACGACTTAGGAAAATCGAAAGGAGCTTATGTAGTGAGATATGCTATATTTTTGGGAACTCGCTTCTACTCCATCCGATACTTGAGTGCTATATTTATCTGTTGCTAGTTACTCCATAGTAGGCTAATCTTGACACCTTTCATAGCAGGTAAATTCTTTGGTGGAGGTAAACCTCGTATGAGTCACCTTAGTTGCAGGAATGAGGTAAAGCGACCGAAGTATTACCATTTGAACTTGGTGCATGAGCTTTCAAGTTGAGTAGGTTCATTCAATGAAGCGTGACTTGGGTTTATACCCAGGTAGGGGCCGGTGGTTTCCCAGTGATGAGCAGATATTGAGTGGATGACTTATAGGCGAATGTCTAGAGTCATTCCTGTTATAATTGCTTTCCTTTGTGTAGGTAAATCTTGGGTGATGGGAGAAATCCCATGTGCCAAAAGGAATATTTTCTAAAGATTTATCCAATTACGTGCTAATTCTTAACCTATAGTTCGAGCATAGAGTTTTCAGGTGATTTGCACTAGTTAGGATATTGTTTTTCACTTGATTCTGGTAGACGAGCGCTTAAGTTGGATTATTCGTATGATTGAGAGAATTCTGAAACATGACCTTGGTCATGCCAAGAGATTTCAGTAGTCAGATCAAGAAATGGGATCGAAGTTTGAATGGATGGAGTTGGGTGGCCGACCCTAATTTAACAAAAAATCTTACGAGCAAACGAAGGGTTGGAACGGGTATCCTATCATTTGGAATAATCGTTAGGAAATTATAAAATTTTAGTGTAGTCACTATTGTGTGGGATAGTTCGGGGAAGGATTTCTTGACCAGCTTTGTAACGATTCAGATAATCCCCTCAGTGACAAGATGGTACATGCCTAGGCGAGCACCCTGGTGCACTTACATTATCCTTATGTACATTTGTGCAGTCAAGGTGGGTTTGAACCCAAGCAAACATAGGCAATTGTAAATCTTCAGTTTTAATGATGATTCAATTAGTTAATTTTCTCTTTTAGGGAATGAGTTCTTTTCGAAAGAAAAGGAAAGTTGAGGCATTGACTGCTCGATTTATTTAAGAGTTTAGAGACTCGATGATCATGTGTATTGTATAGATTTTTCCTCTTTGTAGCCGAGAGGTGTAGTATTCATTCATGTGTTGTATTCACGAAAGGAGTTAGACCACTTAGGCATTTATTCCTCTTGAATGATGGACGAACTCATTAGAGTTTATGGTTCAACATGCGCGTTTAACACTTGATGGTTACCGAGCATGTTGGTGTAGACTCTTTTAAATATTTCATTGTATGTATTCTTATTTGTTGCTTGTTATTGCTTGTTGCTTACTGTTGTTGCTACTGCTTGTGTTTGCTTATTATTGTTTGCTACTTGCAAATTTCTACTATTATTTGTTGTCATTGTTGCAACTGTTTGATCGTGTTTATTGTCGTTATTTGTTGACTTTGATGCTAGATGATTTTTATTGCGGCTGATTTTGTTGCTTGCATGTTTGGAAGTTTGAATGCTAGTTCTTGTTTCTTATCATTATCGACTACTGTTTGATGGTTTCTAGTCACTTATATTCATTGATTGACCAAAGGTTAATTATATGAGATAATTAAGTGCATGCCACTTGATTGGCAATGATGGATCCTACCTTTAGGGTTCAATCCGGGGTACATACGTTATATAAATTGTTTCGGTCTTGTAGTAGTGGCCGTGTGTAGTATTAATCTTAGATTAGTGATCATACATTGTATTCGCCTTGTATTGGTGGCCTTGTAGATCATTGACTTTGTATTAATGTCCATATCTATTATTAGATCGAGATATATGTCTAAGTACATTAGTGTACTGGCCCTGCTTATTTGGAATTGTTGGATCACGATAAGTGTCTATTGTCGACTCCACCCATTATTAATGATGGGTATTGATTGGTATTCCTTGTCTACTAGGAATAGATCGTGTATCATCCATGTCTGCTATAGGGCGATTTAGGATCTATATAAGTCCACTATCTTTTAAGGTGACTAGGAGTCAGTGGTAGATTTTAATACCGACTCACTTGAACTTACTCTCCAGTTGATTGTCATGTATGACTATAGTAGTACCAGTTACAACATTGAGGTAATACATGTTTGAATTTGTTTTTGTTAGTGCACAATCCTCTTTGTATAGTATACTTAGGTACTTGAGAGCTGATGTATAGCTGTTTAAATGCTTATTTGCTTGGATGGGCATTTAAATAGTAAGAAGCTTTCTTAAGAGAGGTATGAATTTTTGGAAAATGTAGGATAACAGAGGTCATCACATATTTTATAGAATGCAATGCATTCTAATTTAAGAGTTCCATAGTGCTGATAGTATAAGGAAATGTACTGTTGAAATTTTCCAAAACCGAGATTTGAGAAGTTTGGTTAGTCGTGTTACTTTCTCGCACTCATTTAAATTTCGAGGATGAAATCCTTTTAAGAAGGGGAGAATGCAACAACCCCCATATTTAAAGGTAATATATTTAAATATGTAATTTAAATATTAAGCAGTTATTGAATTGGAAGTATATAAATGTGACTTTTTGCGTACGGTCGAATTAGGACTTGAGACCACTTCCATTGAGCCCAGCTTGATGTTGCAAATTTAAATGAGTATAAGTTCGATATGTTTAGAGTTAGAAATTTTTAGGAATGAATAGTGCCAGATGGAGAGAATTGGGGCTTAGCCCATTAATTGCCTATATGTGGCTAACTCCCTTCATTATCTCTCATTCACTTCTCATTCATGTTCATTCCTTCTCCTCTTTCTCTATGGGCTCCTAATCCCCTCTTAATCATCTTCTAATCTCTTAACCCTAACATCTCTAAATAAAATTCCTAAATTCAAATAAAAATCACCATAATTCCTCTCTTTCTATTCCTACAGAACCCATAAAGGAATTAGCTTGAATCGGATTTTGGAGAGAGATCTCAACTTTAAAGTTAGCTTGGAGATGAGTTTTGGTGATTAAAGCTTGATTTAGGAAGAGAAGGTAAGGGGGATGATACTCCTTATCAATTTATGTGTTATACGTCATATTTTCATTCATTGCTTAATATTTAATCACATAAAGTGATTTGAAGAATGAAGGGATTAGTTTGGACTTTATTCATGTCATAGACATATTCCCTTGTCTAATTAATTGTTAAGACCCTAATACTATGTTTTGAAAGTAAGTAGTAAGACCTAGATTTGATTAGGGCTAATTGGATGATTGTTTGTGATGTTATTGTTTGATTTGGGATTAAATAAGCAGTGTAATGATGCACATATCATTAGAATATATTAATTTATCCACTTGAATTGATTTGCAAAAAGGTTAGAAGCTAATTAAGGGGTTTAGGAGTTCTACATCCTTTGCTAAAGTAACTAAAGACCCTATAAGCCTTAGTTAGTATTTATAAAATGGTTCCATGATTTTATAAATGAAGTATATATTTTATAAATTGGATATGGGATTTTATAAAATATTAAAAGGTGAATACTTATTTTTTTATGAAGTGATTAAGTATTTTAAAGGCTACAAAGTGATTATAAGCTAGTATGACATTTTATAAAATGGTTTATGATTTTATGGAATGGTATAAAGAGATGTTTCACTCTTATTATTAGAAAGATTACCACAAGTAATATTTGAATAAGAAATAGTTGAATTTCCTACTGCATATATGTATGTATATACATGCACGAGAGGATATACATGTACGTGTAATTGGTGTTAAGCAACGATCGAAACAACTCTAGGGTTGAATCTAGAATTGTGATGAAAGTTGTATCTATAAGAGCTGAATATTTGTGTAATAGATTGTTTATGCACATGGGAATGTCTATATGTGTATATGGTCATGTTATGAGCAATCTCATATAACCTAGCAACCACCAGATATGCTAAGTTGCATGGGAAAGTGTCGGGTTGAGTAATCGCCCCAGTGAAGCTCGTTTGCAATTTTTAGTTTTATAGAAGTATTATTAAAAATAAGTTCATCGTGGGAATTTCATGTTTCTATTGCGACCATTATATGCACTAATTATGTGAGAGTATACCGGGTTGAGTAATTTCCCTGATGAAGTTCGGAAATGTGAATTGATAAGTTAATGTGTGAACGTATGCGCAAAAGCATACACGAATAAGTGTACAGATACATGTATAAGTTACACACAAGGATAGAGAAAAATTCAAGTTGTTTAAATTTATGATTTGAAATTTTTAAATTGAAGAGGATTTCTCCACAATCGCAATGGAAGAAACGGGCGAGTCATTTGGAGCTACGGATTAAAGGTTATGGGTGTTTGAGGGTTGATTCTGCCCATAACAGGCATCCATATGTCCGATCCAAAGTCACAGTGGTCTTAATAAGCCTTTAGAATAAACAACAACATATGTCAGGCATCTAACACAAAATCTTAGACCTCTGGTAGACATTGTAGATTTCTATCAGCCTGTTGTTCGAGTTTTATCGATCGATCAATCGAAATTTCAAAATGCGATAACTTTCGCATATGGATTCGGATTGAGGCACCGTTTGAACAAGTGTTCATAATTTTTAATAGTCTACCATCTAGGAAAGATTAGAAGGTTTTTAAGTACTCTAATTTTGCGGCCTACATGGCATATTCCAAAAATCGTAGATTTTTGAGGTAGATTAGAAGGATATACCGGAAGAGTATTATGACATTAGGGTTTTGTGTTCGATTTGGTGCAATTTGGATTAGTATGGGGTTTTGTTAGAGTTGTCCGGTGGGTTTTAGGCCATGGCGACTGGAGCTGGGCATGGAAATCCTATACGATTTGTGAAGATAAGGGGCTGAGATGTGGAGTTCTTTAGAAGCGAGTCATCCACGATTTGAACGATAGCAGGCCAAGATATAGAGTTCTCCAGTAGCGAGTCATCTGGGTTTTTATATAAGAGGTGGCTGAGATTTAGAGTTCCTCAGTAGCGAGTCATATATGATTTGTGGTGATAGTAGAATGAGACTTGGAGTTCCTCGGTAGCGACAATCTATGATTTCGATGATAGAGGGCTTGGACATAGAGTTTCTCAGCAGTGAGTCATATAAGACTCGATCTTAGAAGTAGTGACCATACATATTATGGCGTACCTACTTGTTATTGGCCGTAGGGACTATATGCATTGGGGCGTATCTTGTAGTTCTTAGTAGTAGGGATCATGGCTTTGTGATCATGGTCAGATCATGGTTTATTTGTACTATATTATTAGTAGTTTTCGGGCTAGTGTAGTGCAACGAGATACTATGCAAACTTATTATTACATAAGAAGAGTACGCTACGGTATGATCCCCTACTTTTGAGATTAATTTACTGTAGGTCTTTATAGGCAGTTTGGATTTCCCTTGAGCCACGTTTGTGGAGAGGGCCGGCTTTGATTTTGTTATTCCTATCTACTTGTATATAGTTTTAGTATATCGTATCTTGAAATAGTTTCCCTCAATCCAGGCTTTATGTCTGACTGGAGTTTTTATCTTTGTCTGTGTTTGTACCAAAATTGGGCACAACACTCTTCGGAAGTATTTGAAGAGATAAAATGAAGAAAGTAAATGTAAAATGAGTATTATCTAACAAACACTTCAAAAACAGATAAGAAAAACACACAGAAACATAGAGATTTAGAGTGGTTCGGCATATTGCCTACATCCACTATGAAATTGATGATTTTATTGATGTTTGTTTGCTTATTACAACTGGTTATGGTGGATTACAGCAGTAGATTCGGAGTACAATGGTGATTTTTGAGTACAAAAATGGTTTCGCAGAGTCTGGATGTAGAAGAGCTAAATATCCCTTTTCTGCAGACTTTGGGATGCTATTTGTAGGCGTAGGATGCAAATATCTCGCTCAGATCTCAAGAGACCTCTTCTGGCACGTAGGTGAGCCCACGCGATCGATCTCATGTGGTTTGTACTCGATCCGTGATCGATACGAATGAATTTCGTATCGATCAAAATTTGGCCCAATCGAGTCGAAATTGAGCATGAACATTCTTTAGGTTTTATGTAAGCTCTTGTGAAAATTTGGTGGCATTTGGACTTGTAGATTGTGAGTTATGATTGATGCAAGTCTGTGTTTTTCGAAGGCCGTCTCCTTCATATTGATGCTGTTTATATCGCTTTTTGGGCACGTGCTTGCAAGTTGATGTGGCGCTAACTCCTTGGATCGATCCACTTTTCATGTCGAGTGACCGAGTCTTTCAAAGGGGTGTACCTTGTTCGTATCGATCCAGTTGAGTCTTGTTTCTATCGATCAAATTTTTTCCGTTCGTATCAATTGCCATGGCCTTGTTCATATCGATACTCATAGGCTACTTCGTATCGATAGTTGAGGGCCATTTCGTATCGATAGCTGGAGGTTGTTTTCGTATCATTCGTTTATGTTTTATTTGTATCGATCGTTGGTCAATCGATACGAACTGTGCGATTGGGATCGATGCAAATTGACTCCAATTGATTGATATGAAGTTGAACCAATTTGATGGATACAAAGTAGAACCAGGCTCAGTGGACACATAGTTGAGTGTATGTGATGGATACGAACAACAGATAACGTGATCGATTCGAATAACAGATAACGTGATGGATACGAATAGATGGATGTGAAATGATGGATACGAACAGATGAATGCGTGTGAGTTGATTTCCTTGGATTGCATCAATCGTATCTTAAGCACACAAACTCTGATTGACTTGAAAGTTGGAATGTTGGCTTTCATAGCTTTGCTGGTCCTGTCACATCAATTGTAGCTCGATCCGGACTCGGACAAAATTTATCAACATCCATAGTGAACCTGTGTACAATCGATCTTCGGGACATACCCTCTTTTGTTTTTAGTTATTTCCTTGGTGTCACGGCCTTGCCAAATGGTAGGATAACATTTTCCCCTCAAAATACGTCTTATGAGAATATGACGTGCTTTGTAAAGTTGCAATCTTCATCCTAAATAGTTTCATCTGACTTGTTGAACGCTGTTGTCTTCTTGTCGAAAGATATAACCTTTGATTGATCTTCTATAATATGAACTGTTGACTGCCAATTGTTGTATTGTGTATTGTTGTAACCGAATGTTGTAAGATAGTGATCCGTTGTCTGTTGTTGTAATCACTACCATACGAATATTCAATTCCTATGAATTTTATAAAAATTGGATGTTAGTTTGTCATACATGAGTGCATGTCAGGCTGACTCCCGTTAACGTTCGCACATTTACGAGTCGTTGTCAGTCAGTTTTTCGTATTGAATTCCGTATTGACCCTCTCCCGAGTCAATGTGAAATTTGACTTGTAACAACACTTGATGGTTTTTTTAGTGTATTCCTTCGTATAGATCCTCTCTGGGATCAATTTCGAAAGTTGAATTTTTTTATCTTTGCATCGATAGGGATCGATACAAGTTTGTCGATTTGATCATTATTCTTTATGTGTCTCGCATCGATGAATACAAATACCAGTGGACCTCAGAGTAATGGATACAAAATTGTCATGTCACATCGATGGGTTGCTGGTGGGTCAAAAGTTTCCAAGTAAATCTCTACTACCTCATTTGTATCGATGGATTGCTGGTGGGTCAAAATTTTCCAAGTAAATCTCTACTACCTCATTTGTATCGATGGATACGAACTTCAAGGT
The DNA here is from genome assembly GCA_030765085.1 of Allium cepa. Lineage (NCBI taxonomy): Eukaryota > Viridiplantae > Streptophyta > Magnoliopsida > Asparagales > Amaryllidaceae > Allium > Allium cepa. The sequence continues at coordinate 383,637,745 of CM060932.1, forward strand.
CTCTGAGCAGATGGATCCAAAATTGGCACTCTGTATGACATGTTGTTGATGTGTTCGAACAGTGTCGTCTCGGACCGATGTTGAATGGATACGAACAACTACACTTTGGATTGCTCTAGATCGATGGATACCAATAAGCTTCTTCGTATCGATGGTAGTTGTGACCGTTCCAACCGGTACTTGGATACTAGGAGACACATCGTCTCTTGCTTGGGTTCGAACCATATAAATTCGTTTTGTACATAATTTTTTTCACTTTCTTATTTTTTAAATCTATGCTTTTGTATCGCTTCGGATTAGGGGAAACTGAAACTTTTTTCGCCTTTGAACCGAATCAACCTTTCAATCTCTTAAATCAACCGTTAAATCTAGTTAATCCATTGAACGAATCCAACGTGTAAATGAGGAGATTCGAAATCTTTACCACTCTATTTGCCTCCATGACCGATTCTGGTGGAATGGAGGCCGGAGATGGGCCAGAGCAAGGTCGAGGTGGCGTTCCTGTTGATTGGAGAAGAAGAAGTGTAGAGGGATATGAAGAAGAGATCTGTATCAATGATGGATGGTAGGCGAGTTCGTATCGATCCGGACACGACAATACTTCGTAACGAATGAGCGAATTGCTTCGTATCGATGGATGGTGGGTATTCGTGTCAATCATTTGATGATGGTCATTCATATCGATGCAAAGTGATCGATGCGAATGTTGGACCTGGTGATCGATACGAATTAGACAACTTTGATCAATATGAACAGAGTTTTGGGTGACCGGTACGAAACATCGTTCTAAGATCAATATGAACTGCTTCCTACCATGACCGATATGAACTCTCCCTAGTGATCGGTCAAGTACACATCGTGATGGATACGAAATCTTTTACAATCGAGCATCTGACTCTGGCGAGCTTCATTCTTCCATATCTGGACTAGACTGTTAAACTGCATATTTGACTGCCCTTCGATGGAACTTTTACTTAGAAAAATTTTAACGAACTTTAACTTGGATCAGTCTCTATAGCCTGGATGGCATGGTTATGACGGTCAGCGATGACGGTCACTCCAGTTAAATTTCGAAGTCTTATCATTTCAACAGTCCTCAAATTCTGTAGAATTTCTCAAGTAATATATAGCACTGCAATGCACAACACATTCGCGCACTTCACACTGGGGAACACACAGGCCTATTAGCGTCTAATGATGGTTTTCGATAAGTTGATTAGCTATGGAGTCCATAAGTTCTCAACGGTAGGAAACCCAAAGTTCATCTCTTGCAATAATAGAGTTGTCGGCCATCGCGGTCGAGGTCATGATCCAGCTCCGAATGAGTTGCCAGGTGCAACTTTTTTCATGAATCCACAAGACTCTATGCCGTTCAATGTCTCTGAAGACATGTTGAGACGGATATGCCTAAGACACGGCTTGTCGTTGGACGATGTCTTATTACCGGGGCTGAACGATAGACCACATGCTCCCCCGGAAGGGTTTACTGATTTCAACAGGCATTCATGCATAGCTGGAACACTTCCCCCATTCAACCAATACATTCAGGAAGTGTTTGCTTTTTTTGAAATTGCCCCCACATAACTACACCCCAATGGAACATGCTGCTAAATAGCCTATTCATTGTATTCATGGAGCATCTTTTCCGACCCTCGACTCCGATCAAAATCAGATACCTATTTAATGTTAAGAGTCGGGGAGATAGTCCTTCATTCACATTCCTGGAGGAAGTTAGGAACTGTAAAGTGGTGATGAGCTCTTGGACCAGGCTCGGCTATTTTAAGACAGAATGGTTCTATGTCCGATGCCCCACAGGATTCACCAGTCGATGGTTAGCCAGACGTAAGTGTCATAATTTTCTTCGGTAATTCATGAATTTGTTGTAACCGATGCTGAATCTCATATTGTCTTTCCTTTTACAGCCGTAATTCCACGACCTGAAGGCACACATTTTAAAGAAATAGTACGCATCCTTCAAGAAGTGCCGAGTGAAATGAGGGACATAGACTTGGTGCTAACAGACAGAAACTTAAGGACCGTCGGGCTAATCGAGCGAAACCAGAGCATTAGGCTTGAAGGAACATCGAGGGCTGCTCCGTTGAAATGGGCTAAACGTAGAGCATTTGGGATCGTAATAACCGAAGAGGTGAGGAAGAAAATATGCCCATCGATGATGAACCCGTAGATTCTGAGAGCTTTCAAAGTCTTGAGGGAAGGAGAAAGGGCAAGGCTGCAGCGCATAAGCGCCATAAATCTTTGAGATGGAAATCTGTAGTCATATCTTTGCCTGTTCCTGGTATTAGAATTTCGAAGGCTCCTTCCTCGCAAGTGGAGAACCTTTTCGAAGGGCTTGCCGATATCCCAATCTTGGACTATGTGTCACTTCAACATGACACCGGATTGAAGGATCTTCTGAGTGATTTAGACTTAAGCGAGTCTCTTCCCACAAGCATGGACGACATTTTCGGTTGGTCGGGGGGTTGCACATATATATACACTTCATGGCACTACACAATTTTCGATCACAAGCTGCTTACTTCAAGAGATTACTAAATATCTTGTTCTTTCTTCTTTACAGATTCAATGACCAGAAGAGATTCTATGTTAGGAAGTCTCCGCTCTATGCGACAATCATCCAGATCGTATTACGAGTCCCATCGGAGGAAGGATGATAGAAACCGCGATCGTGGTTATTCGAGCCAAGAACATCATGAGAGAGAGAGAGAGGGATACAGATTATAGACATCGATCCCGATCATGTTCTCCTCGAGCCCCCACACAACCTTCGGGCCATGGAAAACAACTGGTAGAGCCTCCCCACCAAAAATCATCTTCTCAATCCTCTAGGCCTGAATCACAGTGTCGTGGACATGAGGCCGAAACTCCCATTGTTGCTGAACAAACTATTACTGAACCCATCGGGGTAGGGGCTATTAGAATTTCCCCGTTGAAGAAAGATTTTCCAAACTTATGCTTTGACAACTTCATCTTCCCCCTCACTTAAAGAGAATTCCATCGGAAGCAGAGCATACAATGCATGATTATATTCATAATATCTATACCCGGTACAAGAAGTGGGGGAAAGCTGTAGAAAAAGCATCGAAGGTGGCCTTTGAGCGGGCAAATACCATTGAGAAATTAGAAACCAAGCTCGCTCAAAAGGATCGGATTATCCAAGTTCTTAACGATGAGGCCGAATCCTCTCAAAAATCAGAAACAAAGGCCACCCAAAAGGACGACGAGGCGAACCTGGCGATGGAGAGGATGCAGCAAACACATTTTGCCTTGGTAGAGGAGATGGGCCACCGAAACACCACTGTCACAGCCAAACGGAATGCTACTCTTAAAGAACTTAACGAGCTCAAAGCCAAATTTTCTGAAATCATCAAGGAGAGGAATGATGCAAATAGCGTAGCCCAGGAGGCATGTGAACAGGCCATAGTGCTTTGGGGCGAATGAGATGTGGCAACGGCTAAGGTCCGGGAAGTGCAGACTGAGGTCGAGGAGAAAGTCCGAATGGCGGAGTCTAGGCTAGAGGCTGACATTGAAGATCTCCTCATTACTTATAATGCTAACATATTGAAGCATAAGAATCTAGCTTGGATCGATAATTATCTGACATATCTATACAATGGCTGGGGCCGATTAGTAGAAGATGAGAAGGCTGCCCATCAGGGTGAATCGGTCGATGAATTCGAGCTTGAGAACCGAGTGTTGAAAGAAGATGAAAGGAAAGTTCTACATGATGCCATGTTTTCATATGAGAAGGAGAAGCTTGGCGCTCAACACTCGGAGGTCGGAGAAGATTCTGGTGTCGAGCACGGCGACACAAGTCTCGAAACTCTTGTGCCGACTAAGCTTGAACCGACTTCTGCGGTTGATTCTTAATCCGTTCCTGCTTACAACCTGGATCAGCCGCAGATATCTCAAGCTAGCGAGCAAATTTCTAAGGTCGTTCAGCCGCCGACGAGTCGAACTGAGGAAGGTACTCTGAACATTTCGTATGCTTGTTCACGATTGGAATTTTCACTTGAAATATTTAATAACAGTTTTCCTTTGTCTCTTTCTAGTGATTAGAGCCACATCATTCATGCCTCCTGCAACTCAAGAGTCGCATCAAGAGTAGGAAGCGATTATTACGGAAGAGACCATGGCATCAGCCACTGCACCTATAGATGTTGTACAAGGGAGCACACTTCCATTCGATGAATAGATGATGGAGGAACTTCTCAATCATCATAGTGAACCTTTCTCTGACTTGCCGTTTGTCATGAGTGGAGTAGCGCCAGCGACTAGCTCCTCAGTCCCAACAGTAAGCATTTTCGGTGAAGCACAAACACTTCATGAGGAAGAAATTAAAGCCAGGATTAACGCAGAAATGGAAGCAACTGCTTGGGCCAGCAGCTTCGGAGGTAGAATGGCGGTCCCTGGTCTGGTCCCGTTACAAATGATATCTCTTGGTGGCACTATTGTCGGCACCAACGTGCCTATTCCGCCTCCTATAGTGGACTCGACCCCTCTGACTCCGCCTACTGGAAGTATTCCCATACACTTGAGTTCGAAGAAGGAAATCGATGTTATACCCCTCAAAGGAGATCAGCCGTTGAAGGGCAAAGGCTCAAAGAGAAAACTCAGTAGCAGCTCTAACAGGTCTACGCTGAAGAAGAAACTGAACAGAAGAAAGAGTAAATGCTTCTTTGGCTCATTTTTGAGTAGATAGGAATTTATTTAGCTTTTGTTGGCCTTGTATAGGTGCGGGTTCGGCACATGCTAGTAGGATTTTTGGAAATAACTTGTATATAAATACCTTCCACAAATAGTTGAAATGAAATTATATTTTGTCTTCAACTCAATTATCATTTATTTGCTTAAGTGTTCCGGCATTTGAATTCTTGTTATGTAAACTTGTGAAGTTTCAACCTTTGGATTGGATTTTGAGTATTTGTTTTTGAGTTTATTTGTTAAGTCCTGGAATCACGGCTATGAGTCATGTCCGGACACAAAGATGAATTTCGATGCTACACTGCTTCAGTCAGTGATTGACACTTAAGTTCTGCCCTCAATTTCAGGGATGAATTGTAAAGATCGACTAGCGATTGCATTTCGCTTTCAACAGATCGAGCTTAGCGTCGTTGAATCGATGCTGGAACAATGACAGTTCGAGTGATCGAATCACACTCACTCTTCTATCGAAGGTTACATCCACACTTCGGGGATTTTAGTTGTACATTGGCGGTCAATCACACCTGCTTACGTTTCAAGGATATGTCCACACTCCGGGGACTCAAGTTATTATATGGATGGTCAATCACACTCGCTTGATGCTTAGTATTTTGTCCGCATTCTGGAGACTTAGATGTTTGCGGGTGGCCAGTCACATCCGAGTTGTATTTATACTCTGACCGCACTCTGGGGACTCAGAGTTGGCCTACGGATGATCGATTCGTATCCGGTTTGTGTTTAAGCTCTAATCCACTCTCTGGTGATTTAGAGTTAGTCGATGTTTATTCTCTAATCCTTCCTTTGGGGACTTAGAGTTAATTGCGGTTGATACTCCAATTCGCACTATGGGAATCCAAAGTTAGTCGATGTTTATACACCAGTTCCCACTCCGGGAACCTGAAGTTGGTTGATGTTGACATTCCAGTTCACACTTTAGGAATTCAGAGTTAGTTGATGTTTATACTCTAGTTTGCACTTTGGGAACTTGAAGTTGGTGTTTATACTCCAATTCACACTCTGAAAATTTGGAGTTGGTGTTTATACTCCAATTCGCACTCTGGGAATTTGGAGTTGATGTTTATACTCCAATTTGCATTTTGGGAATTTGAAGCTGGCCGACAGATGGTCAGTCACATCCATTTAGGCTTTAGGATTTCGTTCACACTCTGGGAATGATGGATTTATTAGGATCATGATGGTCGATTCACATCCACCCTGAGTTAACTAGTAAGCTCGTTAGATGGACGGATCCATCCTCCTCGAAATTGGTTCGGATACGGGCGAGGTCGTTAGGTGGATGGGTCCACCCTCCTCGAAACCGAATTTGTAAATTTATACTCCAGTCTGCATTCTGGGAACTTAGAGTTAGTTAGAGGATTTTCGTGTATCAAAACTAAGTCTTATTTGTGATGGCTAGCCCCGAGCTCGGGTTTCACTTAGCGAGTAACCGGTCATATCGCAGTTACTCTCTATTTGAATAAACCCCACCGTCGGGTGGACTTTAGCTCTCCTTGCATAGTGACAGTCGTATGACGCATTCAATAGATCACAGCTCTGGCTCGAAGAGATTGCACTTTATTGCTGAAACAAGAAAATACGGCAAGGTCAGTTGCCTAATTACAAATTCAAATTTCAAAATGCAGAAACAAATTACGAATGAAAAATAGACTAAATAAATAAAGCCTGTCATGTGTAGTAGCGATGAAGACTCTCACTGTCCTAGGCTCTTGGCAAAGTGAGACCATCAACAGTTGACAATTTAAATGTGCCATCTCCGAGCTTTCCTTCAATCACATACGGACCTTCCCATGTGGGTTTCATGTGCGAAGGAACCGAATAGATTCTTTTGAGTACGAGATCACTGAGTTCGAAGGTTCGGGGCTGGACGTTGGCATTGTATAATCGGGTGACTCGACTTTGGTGTGCGACCGCCCTTAAATCAGCCTCTTTGCGCTTTTCATCCAGTAAATCCAAGGATTCAGCAAGTAATATGGCATTTGTCTTTGGATCATAATAAGTCACACGATTAGAAGGTACTTCCATCTCGACTGGAATAATGGCTTCTGAACCGTAGAAAAGAGACAATGGAGAGTGTCCGGTCACGGACTTGTGGGTTGTTCGGTAAGCCCACAAAGCCATAGGAAGTTTGTTAACCCATTTTACCCCGGCCTTTTCCAGTCGTTTCTTCGTGATAGACTTGATAACTTTATTAACAGCTTTAACCTGTCCATTTGCTTGAGGGTGTACAACCGTGGAGAATTTCTTTTGAATGTGGAATCGTTCACAGAAATCCTTGAACTCAACGCTGTCGAATTAGGTTCCGTTATCGGTGATGATGGTATGTGGGAGACCAAGTTGACAGATAATATTACGTAACATGAAGTTGATCACTTTTTTCGTCGTGATTGTGGCAAAGGGTTCAGCTTCCGCCCACTTAGTAAAATAATCAACTGCGACCATGGCATACTTCACACCACATTTGGCTAGAGGTAGGGAGCCAATAATATCGATGCCCTAGACTGCAAATGGCCATTGGCGGACCATCTGAGTTATTTCGAAAGGAGGGGCCCTAGGAATCCGAGCATTCTTTTGACATCTGTCAGATTTTCTGGCGTAGTCCGACGCATCATTCACAGTCGGCCAATAGTATCCATATCAAAGTACTTTCTTAGCTAAAGCTTACCCCCCGGCGTGATCGCCACATTCTCCTTCGTGTACATCATGTAACACTTGTTTAATTTCATCGTGAGCGACACACCGGAGTAAAGGAATATAGTATCCTCTTTTATACATGACTCCATTTTGAATAGTGAACCGTGAGGCTTTTCGACGAACTTGTCTTTTTTCACTCCTGCGCTTTGGCAGTGTTCCATGCTCGAGATAATTTCTGAACGAAGTCATCCACGACTCCTTATCGGGAACGACTTCAAACACCCCATCTGTCTCCATTCTATCGATGCTTAGGGAAGACAATGTTTCCATAGGAAAGAGTCCCATTTGTTGTGCTTCACCTGTGCTGGCTAGTTTTGCCAATGAACCGGCTTTTCGATTGCGCTCTCGAAGGATGCAGTAGATAGCATAATAATCGAACTAATTCAGTATCTTCTGGACCCGAGCTAGGTAAGCAGCCAATCTTCGATCTTTAGCCTGGCACTCCCTCCAAACTTGACATACGACCAATTGCGAATCACAATAAATCTCCATAGTAATGACTTTTAAATCTCGAGAAAGCCTCAATCCGGCAAGTACGGCTTCATACTCGGCTTCGTTGTTGGTCGCACGAAAATCAGACTTCAACGCATAGCATATAGATCAACCTTCGGGAGTTTCAAGTACAACCCCGGCAACTGAGCACCGGTCATTTGATTCACCATCAGTATGCAGCTTCTAGATATATTTAAAAGATTCATTGGTTTCAGGCAAGTCCTCTGATGGTAAATTCAGCTATGAAATCTGCTAGGGCTTATCCTTGAATGGCTCGCCTTGGAGTGTAACCAATATCAAACTGACTTAGCTCGATATTCCACTTGAGTAGCCTACTAGACGTCTTTGGCCGCGTAAGGACCTGTCGTAATTGCTGGTCGGTGTAAATGGTGATAGGTTGACCCTGGAAATACGGACGAAGCTTCCTTGAGGCAATAACAAGACAATAAGCCAACTCCTCCAGCTTCGGATAATTTCTCTCAGCTCGAGTTAGTCGTTTACTAATATAGTAGACCAGTTTTTGTACTCGGTCTTCTTCCCAAATTAAGGCAGCACTGATTGTGTTTTCTAATACTGCCAAGTAAAGGTACAATTTCTCGTGCTCGATAGGCTTTGACAAAATAAGCGGTGTGGAGAGGTGCTGAATCAGTGCTTAGAAGGCGCCCTCACATTCCGTGGTCCATTCAAAATTATGTTTCTATTTTTGGATCAAATCATAGAAGGGAATGCATTTGTCAATGGATTTTGAAATAAACCAGCTCAGTGCTGCTACTTTCCCGTTGAGGCTTTGGACCTACTTTATAGTTCTTGGAGTTTCAAGGTTTCTGATTGTCCAGATCATTTCGGGATTGGCTTAAATTCCTCGAGCGTTGATGATAAACCCATAGAGCTTTTCGAATGCGACCCCAAAGTGACATTTAAATGGATTGAACTTCATTCTGTATTCTCGAAGGATATTAAACATTGACTCCAGGTATTTAATGTGATCAGTGACAAATCGTGATTTAACTAGCATGTCGTCCACGTATACCTCTATATTTTTCTCAATCTGGCTGGCGAACATCCGGTTAACCAATCGTTGGAAAGTTGCACCGGCGTTCTTGAGTCCAAAAGGCATGACTTTGTAGCAATAAAGTCCCAGACCAGTCACGAAGCTGGTATGCTCCTGGTCGGGCAAGTGCATGGGTATCTGGTTGTAGACCGAATACGCGTCCATGAAGCATAGGAGTTCATGTCCAGCCGTTGAATCTACGTGCTGATCGATTCGAAGAAGTGGAAAGCCGTCTTTAGGGAAAGCTTTATTCATGTCTGAATAGTCGACACACGTTCTCCATTTTCCATTTGGCTTTCGGACAAGTACAGGGTTGGATACCCATTCCGGGTATAATGCATCTCGAATAAATCCATTTGATTTAAGCTTATCTACCTCTTCCTTAAGGGCGGTAGATCTCTTTGGACCCATACCACGCCTTTTTTATTTGACCGGGATGTACCGCGGGTCAATGTTCAATGTGTGGCTCGCGATGTCCGGGGAAATTCCATGCATGTCAAAATGTGTTCAGGCAAACACGTGGAGGTTTTCCCGAAGAAATTCAACCAATTCCTCTTGCATTTGTTGGCTTAACTGAGATCCAATCTTTATCATTCTAGAATCGTCACCATCGTCGATCGGGACATCGATTGTCAGTTCGACCGGAGAAGCTTGACTGTCTTTAGTTTCATCTTCGCTTTCGTTATCTCTTGGATCAAGATCTCTTTCGAATTGGTTGGAGTGCCCAGGCCTGGGCCCAAGCACCAATTTTCAATTTTCAACGAAGCGGACGCAGAGAGATTCCTCTACGCCCTTTCCTTTTTCCCTTCGCTGCGCATCTCGCAGCTCAACAATATAACAGGCTCTCCTAGCAGCCTAATGTCCTTGAAAGACTCCCACTCCATGATCGATATGGAACTTTAGAGTCAAACACCATGGGATAATGGCAGCCCTGAACTCGGCTAGGGCCGGTCGGCCCAAGAAAGCAATGTACGACAAGTCGATGTTCAGCACAACAAATCGTAATATCCAGACTCTCCGGCGTTCTTCGGTTCTAACTCCACTGGCAATTCCACCACTCCAGTGTGTGTAGTTGCACTCCCGTTGAAGCCATGAATATGGGACTGGCAAGGCTTCAAATCTTTAGCCTCCATCTTCATCTGGCATAGGCTCGCTTAAACAGTATATTCACAGAACTTCCACTGTCGACTAAGATCCTCTTCATCCAAGCGAGATCTACTTGAGCTGATATGACAAGTGGATCAATAGTGGGGGATTCGACCCTGTCGGCATCTCTATCTCAGAACACGATGGTCAATCATCATCTTCTGTTGTTTGGCTGGAGCCCCATCTTCCACACTACTACAACATTCAAAGTCTGCATGCCTAATAACATTGGCATACGACTCTATTTCCTACCAGCTTCGATTTGCTGGACGAGGACCACCGCTAACAGTATTTATTACCAACCTCTCGCCGGTTCGGGCGGGTTCCTCCTGTCTTCCTTGATTAGGTATATGATTCTGATTTGATGGGCCCGCACCTCTAGACTGTGGTGCCCACACAAACTGTTCTAACTTCCTTTCTCTTATCAACTTTTCAATGAGATCCTGCAAGTGACGGTACTCATTCAATGTTATGGTCGTAGCTATCGTGGAATCTACAAAACTTTCCCATATGGATTTGTTTCTCTGATGATGGTATTGGGGAAGGTTTCTTATATTGAATGGTATTACAAGTCTTTAAGTACACATTCTCCAACGACGTATTTAAAGGAGTATAATTATCAAACATGGGAGCTCTACGTCATGGACCGTGATTCTGATCCCATTTCTTATTTCGATCCCCATTACCCCTTTGCTGATTCTGTTTATTTTGAATATTCAATTGCACTTTTCCGAAGCTCTCCCCAGATTGTTTAACAACTACATTACTCTGGATTCCTTCCACACTAGGTCCTATGTCATCCTTTTTCCTAGACTGCTTCGCATCCTCCCTTCTCAAGATTTGGGCTGCCTTCGAATAGAAACGGTCCAATGACGCAGGGGTTTATTCGGCCAGTCAGTTGCCGAATTCTGAATCGGGATCAATCCCTTTAGTTAGTGCCATCAGAATAGAGTTATCATTGGGATAGCTAATCTCAGCACATGCATCATGAAATCTTTCTAAATAACGCCGAGTGTCTCTCCAGGAGCTTGAGTGACACTAGACAAAGTGTTAACATCCTTCCATCTCGTTACATGCATCCGGAACTGCTCAACAAACTTTGTCGCCAACTGATCAAAAAACGAGATAGATCGAGGTGGCAGACGAATAAACCACATGGTAGCTATGCCCCCAAGAGAGATCGGAAAACTTCAGCATTTAACTAGATCATCAACTCGTGCAGCATTCATCAACCATTCATACTTCAGAATATGTTAACTAGGATCTGAGCTTCCTTCATCGACGGGTAGAGTCGGCATCCTGAATCGCCGAGGTGGTTCAGCATAGAGTATATCATCAGTGAATGGGGTATGACTTCGGGAGATTCCCCAGTCATCATTAGTGAGACCTTGACTTTCACGGATCATTTGACGTATCATCATTGGTATATCCGGCATCTGGACATTTTGTGCGCACTGGGCCAAGGTGTGGTCGGGTTCCACAACGGGGGATGGGCCGGACATGGTCGACGGTCTAGGTTTCGCCTCTTAGTATCTAAGTCTTCAGGGATGTAAGGTTCGAGAGTATGCTGACGTTGGGTCGATCTGTCCGGTTTCGGGCATCAACTCCCGGCTCAACAGCAGTGGCGGTAGTGCGGTTGTCTGTAACATGATATAGAATAGTATCTCCTTGGGAGGAGGGTCCGGTCTGATGGCGGGTGGACGGGCCAACTCTTGGTTGCCTAAGGTTCAGTGCGTGCTTATGTCCATTAGCTTAGGTATAACTCCCATCTAGCCGTGGGCACATAGATCTATGATGATAGTCTGAAGAAGCTGAACTCTCAGTAGATGAATAGGAAGCCTGATCCCTCTTGGATCTCCTGTGCCTTTGGCAATTCAGCTGATTGGTCAATTCTGCATTGGCACGCAACTGTTGAGTAAGTTACCAACGGCTCTGTATCAGCTCATACATTAGCATCTAAAACTCTTCCCTGGTAACAGGGCCTTATGGATCTGATGGTCCGGTAGCATTCTGATCAGTTGGAGGTAGTTGTACGGGATTCTGTCGATCCCGTCCTTCTGGATCTGCAGCAGTAGAAGTGATCCTTGTGTTTACCATGACGAATAACGAAGCTCTTTCCAAGAATTGATGCAAATCTGAATAGGATGGAAGAACTTTGAACTCGAGCCTTTGATTTATGCAATCCAATATCGATAGTAGATCCAACGAGTAGGAGAAAAACTATGTTTTCTCAGTGAAAACACCAAAATGTTTGTAACAAAATTGGACACAAAACTCTTCGAAAGTATTTGAAGAGATAAAATGAAAAAAATGAATGTAAAAAGAGGATTATCTAACAAACACTTCAAAAATAGATCAGAAAAACCGTAGAAACACAAGGATTTAGAGTAGTTCGGCGTATTGCCTATGTTCACTATGAAATTGATGATTTTATTGATGTTAATTTGCTGATTAAAATTGGTTACATTGGATTAAAACAGTAGATTCCAAGTGCAACAGTGATCTTTGAGTACAAAAATGGTTTCGGCAGAGTCTGGACATAGAAGAGCTAAAAATCCCTTTTCTGTGGACTTCGGGATGCTATTTATAGGCGTAGGATGAAAATATCTCGCTCATATCTCGAAAAACCTCTTCTGGCATGTGGGTTGGCCCACGCGATCGATCTCATATGGTTCGCACTCGATCCGTGATCGATACGAACGAATTTTGTATCGATCAAGATACGGCCCAATTGAGTCGAAATTGAGCATGAACTTTCTTTAGGTTGTACTAAGCTCCTGCGAAAATTTGGTGGAATTTGGACTTGTAGATTATGAGTTCTGATCGATGCAAGTCTGTGTTTTTCGAAGACCATCTCCTTCGTATCGCTTTTTGGGCACGTGCTTGCAAGTTGATGTGGCGCTAACTTCTCGGATCGATCCACTTTTCATGCCAAGTGACCGAGTCTTTCAAAGAGGTGTACCTTATACGTATCGATCCAGTTGAGTCTTGTTCGTATCGATCGAAGTTTTTCTATTTGTATCAATTGCATGGTCTTGTTCGTATCGATACTCATAGGCTGCTTTGTATCGATACTCAGGGGCTACTTCGTATCAATAGCTCAAGGCTATTTCATATCGATAGGTGGAGGTAGTTTTCGTATCATTCGTTTGATATTTTATTCATATCGATCGTTGATCGATCGATACGAACTATGTGATTGGGATCGATGCGAATTGACTCCAGTTCAGAGCCATTTCATATCGATAGCTGGAGGTTGTTTTCATATCATTCGTTTGATGTTTTATTCGTATCGATCGTTGATCGATCGATACGAACCGTGCGATTGGCACCGATGCGAATTGACTCCAATTGATTAATACGAAGTTGAACCAATTTGATGGATACGAAGTAGAACCAGGCTGAGTGGACATGCAGTTGAGTGTATGTGGTGGATACGAACAATAGATAACATGATGGATACGAATAACAGATAACGTGATGGATACGAACAGATGGATGTGAAAAGACAGATGTGAGTTGATTTCCTTTGATTGCATTGATCATATCTTGAGCATACAAACTCCGATTGACTTGAAACTTGGAACATTGGCTTTCATAGCTTTCCTGGTCCTATCACATCAACTGTAGCTTGATCCGGACTCGAACAAAATTTATCGACATCCATAGTGAACCTGTGTACAATCGATCTTCGAGACAGACCATCTTTTGTTTCTAGTCAATTCCTTGGTGTCACAGCCTTTCCAAAAGGTGGGATAACAGTCTTCTTGTGTCATGACAACTCTTGGGCACTCGATCGAGTAGTTCAGGAGTCGGCTGCTTTTGGGGTTATGCTAGCAGAGTGCACAGCTGAAGTATTTTGGAGGAATCGCATTAACATTTTGAGATACATATACTTGTTATTTTATTGTACAGGGAAGACCTATTATTTATATACGAGATTGTTGTATGATATATTTATGTAGAACTCCATGCTTTTGGAGTTGATGTTTTATGACTAATTTATACTGATATTTATTTGCAGTTACTTCCGGTTATGCAGTCTCTTATATTGTTATTCTATTTTTGTTCATCTTTATTCAGTATACTATATGTTATCATTTCGTTGTGAGATCTTATCGATGTCTTGGTTTAGTGTTTTATTCTAATTTTTACCCCAACAATTTGTCTTTTGTGATATTTGAAAGTAGGCAGTGTTTTAATGCATCGATTTTTAGGTATCACAAAGGGTGGGTAGTTACATGATGCCAGAGGAACGACCTATTAGTAGGCCATCTAGCAGAATGCCACCCAAGGGGATTGAAGAAACGAAGAAGCAATTATCAGAACTTGAGGGTAAAAGTTTCATTAGAACAAGTAGTTCACCATGAGGAGGGTTTGTGGTATTCGTAAAGAAGTCAGATAAATCTTTACAGATGTGTATTGGTTATCACAAGTTGAATGAATTGACAGTGAAGAATTGTTACTCATTTCCTAGGATAGACGAATTGTTTGATCAGTTGAGTGGAGCTCGAGCGTTCTCGCAGCTAGATTTAGCAATGGGATTCCATAAACTGAGCATAGTAGAAGATATTTTTTTATTAACCACATTCTAAACAGGGTACGGTTTATATGAGTGGTCAGTGATGCTATTCGGACTGACCAACGCCCTTGCGTTCTTCGTTGATCTTATGAAGCAAATCTTTCACAATTAGTTAGATAGATTTGCATTGGTCTTCACTGATGATATTTAATATATTATAAGGATGGGAGAGACTATGATGTCTATTTTAGATTGGTGTTGGAGACATTAAGACAACACAAGTTACAGGTGAAGTTTTCGAAATGCCACTTTTGGAAACGAGAAGTTAAGTTTCTTAGGCATTTTATCTCAGAGAATGGATCGACAAAAAATCCGTCGAAGATGGAAACCATTAATGGTTGGAAGAGACCAAAGACAGCCACAAAGATGAGAAATTTCTTACATTTGAATGGCTATTATTGCAGCTTTATTAAGGATTTCTCACGTATAGCAGCACAATTGACTAAGTTGATTAAGAAGAACGTGAAGTTGGTATGAACCGATAAGTGTGAAGGGTTTTTCAAGAGTCGAGAAAGTTATTTACAAATGCTCCTTCTTGATCATGCAGAAAGGAATCTGGATTTGGTAGTGAAATATGTATGCCTATGGAATAAGTTTGGGAACACTGTTGATGCAAAGAAGGTGAGAGATAGCTTACGTATCAAGGAAATTGAGGCCGCATGAGGTTGGATTTCCAATTCATTTCTTAGAGTTAGCAGGAATTTTGTTTATGCTAAAAATTTGGAGATGTTATCTTTTAGGAGAACAGTTTGTGTTATGTAGACCACAGTCACATAAGTATTTGTTCTCTCAGAAGGATTTGAATATGAGGCAATGAAGATGGTTAGAGCTCTTGACGGCATATGACTTTAGGATAGAATATAAACCATGAAAGGAGAACAAGGTTGTCAATGCTTTGAGTAGGAAGCATTAGAATGAAGTGTTGCCATGATTGGAAAATGAAAGAGGTTGGAGACATTGGCCTCCTGTGGAGTGCATTATAGGCTGAATACTTGGTCAAGTAAAGATCCAAGCATGTTATCAAGTTTAGAGGTTCGTACTGTACTTGTGGATAAAATTGCCATAAAGCAGAAGGAGGACCCAGTGATAGCTGAAAGGATTAGGCAATTAGAGATATGGCAGATGTGGAAAAGCTGAAAGGATTCAGGATAGACTCGAATGCATGGCTTAGGAAGAATGGAATACTATGTGTTCCGAATAAAGGAGACATTCGGAAAGAAGTTTTGGAAGAAAGTCATTTATCTAAGTTCATCCCAAGGGCATGAAGATGTGTCATGACATGAAGAGAGTCTTCGTTTGAGAAGGTATAAAGAGGAACATAGGAGAATGTGTGGAGAAGTGCTTCATTTGATAGGAAGTGAAAGTTGAGAATCAGAAGCTGAGTAGTTTACTTTATCCCTTGGAAGTGTGATTCAGCATCTATGGATTTTTCAGGTGGATTGCCTAGTCAAGAATGGGAAATGATAACATTTGGTTGGTAGTTGATAGATTGACTAAGATGGTCTATTTCATCCGAATAAAGACGACACTCCACTTGGCGAAGCTATACATGAAGAATATGGTGAGATTGCATGAGATTTTAAGCATATTTTAGTGATAGAGACCCACTATTCAGTGATAGAGAACCGCTATTCACTAGTGAGCTTTGCAAAATTTGCAGAGTTTACTGGGTATGGAGTTGAAATTGAGTATGGCTGACCATCATATTGATGGTCAAAACGAGATAGCAAACCATATGCTCGAGGATTTTCTAAGAGCATGTGTTTTGGATTTCGGAGGATTTTGGGAAGATCATTTGCATTTGGTAGAGTTTGCCTACAATAATAGTTACCAAGCGAGTATCGAGATGACGCCATTTGAGGTGCTTTATGGTAGATTGTGTAAGTCACCTATTTGTTGGTTAGCCATAGGAGCTAGACTTATGTTAGGACCTGATTTGGTAAAAGATGCTATGAAGAAGAGTTATGCCGACAAAAGGAGGAAAGAGTTTGAGTTCACACTAGATGATTATGTGTTTCTTTAGGTTTCTCCGATAAGGGAAGTTATGCACTTTGGGAAGGTGGTGGTAGTCGAACCTAGATATATATAGGTCATTTCTTATTATTGAGAGGATTGGTAAACTCGCTTATCGGGTTAAGTTACCAAGTAGTTTAGCAGGTTTGCATAATGTATTTCATATGTCAAATTTGAGAAGATGTGTGCACGACCAAAGTTTGGTATAACCGAGGATGATAAAAGACTTATCTATAGAGCCAAATTTGATTTATGACAGACGGCCAAATGGAATAGCAGGTCATGAAACAAAAGAGTTGAGAAAAAGTTATAAGACCTGTACGCGTCCACTAGAGTGACAATAAAGAAGATTGTACTGGGAGGTAGAGAATGGGATTAGGAATATCTGTCCCAAGTTGTTCTAGACATTCATGTGTATAGTAGGGTCATTTATTTGTTTATTGTATGTACTGGCACTAGTGAATTCATATGTGATACTATTATGTGTTAGTAATTGCACTAATGCATTTTTTAACGATGATTTATGTTTACATTAGTAAGGTACCAGTGTAACTCCTTGTACCGTGTATACTTATATGGTGATGATTTTACATGTTCAATATGTTAGTGTAATCGTTGTATTCTTCCTTATCTAAATTTTGGGGATGAAATTTTTGTATGGATGGAAGATTGTAACGTACTTCATTTTGAAGTTTCATTGTATAGAAAATTAAATTAAATTAGTAATAAGAAGAAATTATTAACAGGATAAATAAAATAACCACAAGAATACCTAAATGAGATCTGACTAATTAAGTATGAAACACTTTAAAAGTTAGTTGGATAGATCAAGGGTAATTAGAGCAATTAAAGTTGGCCTTGTTAAAAAATAATTAAGTTTTAGAATAAAAAGAAGTGTTAAGGAAAAATATTGGTGAGCTAGGCACGGAGGGATATTAGACCAAGCCAAAATCATTAACTACCTTTTTAGCCATACTCTCCTCATTCTTCCTCATTTTCATTTTCAAACCAAACCCCCCGCAACTACTACAAGGCTAACCATATTTCTTAGCAAGAAAGAGGAAAATAAAAGCTAGAAGATTCAAGCTCGAAGAAGAAAGAAGATTAAATCAAGGTTTTCAAAGCTAAAGTGTGTAAAAAAAAATTCCGAAACTCATCCTAACCTATATGGGTTTGGATTTTGTTTTGGATACATGATTTTGATGAGAAAATGTTTGGATGATTAAACATTGTTTTGAAATGTAAATGAAAAGAGTTTAGTTATGTTTTAATGTAAAATATGACTTAATCATATTTGAATGCTATGAAAATTTAATATGATGTTTATAATGATAAAATGAAGGCGGGTTTTTAATTTCGCTATTTTTTTGGAAATTATTAGGAATTGTTACGAATTTTTTTAATTAAGAAAATACTAAATTTTAGAAAAATTAGTTATTAAAAATATTAAAAATACTTATTTTGACTTGAAATTTAGTTCTAAGATAAAATATAATGAATTC
This sequence comes from Allium cepa, assembly GCA_030765085.1. NCBI lineage: Eukaryota > Viridiplantae > Streptophyta > Magnoliopsida > Asparagales > Amaryllidaceae > Allium > Allium cepa. The sequence goes on from CM060932.1 coordinate 383,655,965, forward strand.
AACTTTTGGTGAATTTTTGGGATTTTTTTCCATCAAATTTAGATTTTACATGAATTATTTGCCAAAGAAAAGAGTTAATTAATTAAAGATACTACCTAATAAATTAAAAAAAATTGAAAAGAAAATTGAAAAAAGCTTAGATTGACCAATGAGAATTCGACATATAACAAGGTTTGATGTAAAACAATTACTTAGAATCGTAATAAAATAGTTTTCAAGTTAATTAAAAAAAGGTCATCTCAGCTTGTGATAACCCATATATTGATCAACTTGCAATAGAACTTAATCTCCTAACTTGCGATAACCTATGTAATGATCAACTTGTGTTAGTACTTAATCTCCAAGCCTGCGATGACATTTAAACTGTCAACATGATACAGTTCCTAAGAGCTCAACCTCTAATAGCCACTCATTGTTCAAATTGCGATAGCTAAGAGGAATTGTTAATTTGCGGTAGCTCATAAGAGCTCAACTTACGATAGCTAGTGAAATTATCAACCTACGACAGCTAGTTGAGGGTCAACTTGCAACATGCTAGAAAGATTAACATGCGCTAGTTTATGCAGTATCGAACTTGTAATTGCTAGGCTTAATATGCGATGTCTTGTATAAAGGATAACATGCGATAGGTAAGCTCAACATGCAATAGCCAATATGCGACAGCCAGTAAACCTATAATTTTTTGAGTGAAATGTGAAAATACTTCATGCAGTTTGGAAGCCAGATTCCAAATGTTGATTGACTATTTCATAACGAAGAAATTATGGAAGAATTTAATAAGTTAAAATTTGTCAACTTTGTTTTGAAATGGAAGAAAGCATAGAGAAGCTAAGAAATGATAAGGTATCATTTAAATCAAAGATAAAAATTGTTTTATGCAATGAATGTGTAGGGTATACAATTAGTAACTGAAAGAATGGGGTTAAAACATGATAGTAAAGATATACTAGCTTATAGAGTTACTAAATTGCAGGGTGTGAAGGCTACTAGAGTCTAAATTTCAATGGAATATGTCAACATTCCACGATAGAGTTCAATCCAGAAAGATCTAAACTTAAAGTAAGTTTATCGCAAGGTGTCATACATTAGTGTGGTGTTATGAATCAACAACGTGAAACAAAAGTGTTTTGGGAGTAAGTGAGGATATTAACACTTTGTGAGGATGCTTGTTAGAATATATTCAGGGTTCTTAAATTCAACCTCTTAGGAAAGTGAGGGTGGCTTTAGTAAAAGTTCTCCCATGGCAGAATGAGTGGCCATTTCATCAGGTGACATTGTTTGGGAAAAAGATTAATTAGTGATAAACAAGCCTAGAGCGGTAAATACTAAAATGGGTTAATGATAACTTCAATATTGACAACTAAAAAAGGAGATTAGGCGGTGTTTGTCTGGATGATGCATGATTTTATGACTTGGCTTATAACTAAATATTAAGTATAGTATATACTTACTTTGAATCTGAAAAATATAACATGACATGGTTATAATTATGTGATAAGTATAGGGTATATCAATGAATTGAATGTGATGTTAATGTATGCTCATGTTGTGATGCATGTTTACATTATATGATGTAGCCGCTGTGTTGATAAAGTGAAGGGAAAATTGGTTCCATGCTTTAGCGGCCTGATCACACTATTGTTTCTTAGGGTAAAGATTTTACTCTTACCCGTCTTTATGTCTGAATCATATTTTTATTAATTCCTATAAACTCATGGGTACTTATTCGAGTGCGCAGAGTGTATGATATAGACAAGTATCTTTTGAAAAGATGAATTAAGACCCCGAAGACGAAGCAAGAGGCTTATCCAGCAAATAAAAGTTATTTTGAAAATTAATCCATGTAAAACATCGAACTATAACTGGTTAAGTGTTTTGTCGGCATCCTCATATGTTAGGCAAAACAATATCATTTTCTAATTATATTTCCCTTTGCATGAGAATGAATAGAGTTAAAGATGATGTAGTGAAATATGTAAAAAAAAACCAATTGATATAATGGAAGTTTGGATGCTTTGTTTGCTTAACGTTGTGCAAAATAAATGCTGAACTCACTTCGTTGCTTGAAAATAATTCTAGTTCTGGTGATGACTGCATCATCATCGACATAGGACTCAAAGTGGGGGATGTTACAATCAGTGTATCAGATGCCTATCTCCAAGCATACATACTTGATTTCATCTATCTTCGGGTAATGATTAAAGATACTTCATCGACTAACCTTATTTATCGTCGGCCAAAATATCGCCTTGGGCCCTAAACAAGGTCATACCAGCAAACAGATTCAATTCTACATCGATTTCTTTCTCTAGGATTCGGGGACTTAGATGCCTATCTCCAAACATTAGTCCTTAACCTTGCGTATCTCCAGGCATTAGTTAAGGATTAGATGTGCAAGGGAAATCGTCAGATCAATCCCAGTATGATTATGCTCCAATGACCTACTTGTGGATTGAAGGAGTTTACCAGTACCTATCTTTATGTACGTAGACTTTCAATTTCTCAAAACATAGAATATCTAATTTTGCCACTGATCATGCAGCACAAGGTCAGAATTTTAAGAATATTGTTCCATTGATTCTAAAAGCCAACTTTATTTATGAACAAAAGGGTGGCAATCTCTACTTTATTATATTAAGTCCTAATTGATAGGATGTGTTATTTGCAAAAAGTAAATCTAAGCGAAATAGTGTTGTTAATGTTCGCTATTCCACGCCCACGAAATTGAGATCCCATCAATAGTCCATAGCCTGTAAGTTCCATCTCCAAGCTTCTGTAAATCACATAGGGTCCTTCCTAATCCAGGAAAATTGCCCACGTATAAGGAAAGACCCATTTCAAAACAAGGTCGCCATTCTTAGCTTTACCTGTTTTCATTTCTCTTCAACCAGACTGAGTGACTCAAGCAAGAACTCCTCATTCATCTTGCCATCACAATGCAGTCTTTAATGAGTATGGACTTCAGATTCGATCAATATCATGGCCTTAAGTCCGTTGGCTAGAGTGAATAGGGTATGGCTCATCGTGAGCTTGTGAGTTGCCATATAAGCCCACAATGCAAGTGATAGCCGATTAACCAAGTTACCCATAGATCTCTTCAATGTCTTCTTGATGATGGATTGATGATCTTATCCACTGCTTCCACCTATCAATTCGCCTATGGATGTGCTACCGTTGAGAATCTCTTCTAAATTTTGTACCAAGCACAAAATTCTTTGAACTTGGTACTCTCGAATTGAGTTATGTTATCAATGATTATCTTTTGTGGAATCTATACAGAATGTTCTACACTAGAAGTTGATCACGTTTTCGAAGTGATCAATATTTGTAGTTCCACTTTGGCCAATTTTGTTAAGTAATCCATAATTGCTATAGCATATTTTGCTTTGCCTCTCAACATCGATTTCACGTCGATAATATCAATTTCCCACACCATAAATGACCATGAGTTTACCATTTGCACAAGCTCAATCAATAAGGCTCTTGGTATCTTCGCAAACCTCTGGCACTTATGACATCTTCTTGAGTAGTTGGTCGCAACTCAACTGATCGTTGGCTAGAAGTGTCTATAGTGAAGGGCCTTCTTTGCTAATATCATCACCTAGTGTAGTTACTAAGGCTACCTTCATGCACATCTGCAAGAATGTTCTTAGCTCAATCTTTGGTGACACACCACAGCAAGGGAATTGAGAATCATTTCCTATATAGCACTCATTCTTGCATAGTAAATCGAGGTACTTTACGCAGGAGTTTCGGTCATTCATTTCTTCTATTCTATAGAGTCCCTTTTAGCAAGTATTCTTTAATTGGAGTCATCCACGACTCCTTCTCTTTCTCAACATCTAAGATCCTGTCAACATATATCTTGTCTATGCTTCAATTCACAAAGTCTAAACTAGAACGACACCAAAAGCTGCACAATTCCAGAGATGGTTAGCTTGCTAATGAATCAGCTTTTATATTTTCCTCCCAAAGGATGTGTATTATCGTGTAATGTTCAATCTCATTTAGTAATTATAGTATTCCATCAAGTAAGGGGCAAGTCTCGCTTCCTTAGCCTAAAATTCCTTTTCACATGACAGACCACCAATTGAAAGTCGTTGAATATATGCAACGTCTTGGCTCCCAGTTCATTTGCTATCTTGAGTCCTACAATCAACGCTATGTATTCGGCTTCATTTTTTATCATTGAGAACTCTAGTTTTATGGCATAATAGATCCTCTGTCCCTCTGAGGTCACAAGAACTACTACTGCCTAGAATCATGCGAATTAGAGGCCCCATCTCTGTACAGTTTCCACTAAATTAGTTAGACCAAGTCTTCCTCCACTTCCTCATCCTGGATGGTGAACTCGACAATGAAATCTACTAGTACATGTCCTCGAATCACCTTCCTAAGATGGTAAGATATATTATACTGGATCAACTCGATATTCCATTTTATCAATCTTCCCAATGTCTCAAGTCGATGCAATACTTGTCTCAATGGCTGATCAATCAACACCTTAATCGGATGAGTTGGAAATATGGCCTTAACTTCCTCGCATCTATCAAAAAATAGTATTTGGATTCTCCCATTTGTATAATTCTAATTTGCTCCAGTAAACATTTTTTATGCAATATACCGGTCTTTGGATTTTGCTCACGTCACGCACCAAGGCTGCACTTTGTGGGTGATCAGTGATTGCTAATTAGATGAACAAATCTTCCTCCTCCTAGGGCTTTGATAACAATTGTGGTCTCTCTATATATTCTAATAGATTCTGGAAATCATCCTAACATTCGTTTGTCTAGACAAACTTTCCCTTCCCTTTTTTGAGGGCATTGAAGAATGGTAAGTACTTATTGGTTATCACCGTGATGAATCTACTCAGTGTTGCAACCTTCCCATTCAAACTCTGCTTCTCCCTCCTTATCTTTAGGGCAGAAACCTCTTTTATTGTCTTAATCTGTTTCGAGTTAGCTTTAGAGCCCCATGAATTTACTATAAAATTCAAAAACTTGCTGATGTGACTTCAAAATAACACTTCAATGGATTAAGCTTCATTCCATACTTCTAAAGTACATCTAACATTTCTGAGGGATATTCCATGTGATTCATCGATCTTTGTGACTTCTCAAGCATATCATCCACATGGATCTCTATAGTACATCTGATCTCATTTATAAACATTTAGTTCACTAGTTGCCGATAAGTAGCTGTAACGTTCTTTAAACCAAATGGAATAACTCAATAACAACATAACTACAAATTGATGATGAGGCTTATATGCTCTTGATATATAACAATATAGGCCCAAATCAGTGATGAAGCTCATACGCACTTGATCTGGGACATGCATCGCTATCTAATTTTAACTGGAATATGCATCCATAAAGGATATCAGTTCATGTTCGACGATACCATCTTCTAGTTGGTCAATCCATAACAAGGGAAAATAGTCCTTTAGGCATGCTTTATCCAAGTTGGAATAATCAATGCATGTCCATCATTTCCCATTTGTATTTTGACAAACACACGATTTGATACCCATTTCGGGTATAGTGCATCATGGATGAAGTCATTTGCCTTCAGCTTATTCACTTCTTCCTTCAATGCAAAGGATCGCCCCAGCTCCATATTGTGCCTCTTTTACTTCATAGATGGGTATCTTAGGTCCATATTTAAGAGTTACATGTTACCTTTAATGAAATTTTGCACATAAGGGAATGCGTCCAAGCAAACACATCTATGTTTGCCTAGAGAAACTTTACCAACTTCTTCCTCATCCTTAGACTGATTTGAGACCCGATCTTGAGAGCCTTCTTCGGATACTCATCATCGATCGAAATGTCGATCGTTAGCTCATTAGCTCTATTGGAGCCACCTTGCATCCTCTAAATCTTTTCATGGGTTCATCAGTTTATATAACTTGCTGTTGGATCTAAACCAAATCTTGTGTGTCAGTTTCTATGCATTGGAAGATTTAATGCAAAGAGCCTTCTCTGCATTCTTCCCATTCTCACATCGCTTCGCCTCTTTGAGCTCGACAACATAACAGTCTCGACTTATTCTTTAATATCCTCAGATTTCCCTACTCCATTCACGGTCGAAAATTTCATCATCAGACATCATGAAGCAATTACGATCCGAAAGCTTGCAAGGTCCAATCGGCCTAGAAAAACGTTGTAAGCAAAATACTATCCACCACAACAAACATCTGCACTTGCACAACCTTGCAGTCACCTTGTCCCAATTCAACCGACAAATCTATGCACCCCACTGGCTCCTTAGCCTCTTCAGTAAATCCTTGGATGTGGGATTTACAAGGCTTTGGATCCTTCTCATTGAGGCACATATTATCAAAGGTTTATTTGAATTAAGGACTTGGTGCACTGTTGCTAGCCCTATCATGGTCATTATCACCATCAGTTAAAGCATTAACGCTCCGACCCAATTAGAATTTCTATTTCTGAATACTCTATTGTAGGTCATCGTCCTTAGCTATTTCATTGGAGTCTCATCCTCTATGGGAAAACACTTTTCTTGAGGCACGATCCTCAACGAGCTGCTAAAGTGCTCCATTTCATTCCAGCTCTTCTCTACTGGATGTAGGGCCCCAAGATATTGTATTAGTCATAATGCCTCAAGCAGGTTGCCTTGATCCTTCTTTACTAGACCCGAATTGAATCCCTTAGGATTGTTGCCCTTATGATTGTTATTCGTCTGCTCGCCAACCTCTATGTTCCAGACACACTTTTGGTACCTTTTCTTTTGAATTAAATCCTCGATGACATCTCTCTGATACCAACATTTATTGGTATTATGTCCATGGGTTTTATGGAAGCGAAAATACTTCCTTGAACGCCTTTCTTCCTCAGTTGCCTCCCACGGAGGCAGTTTCTTTTAGCTCTCAATAACTTGCACAACAAGGTAGATATTTTTAACCGTCTTATTCAAGAGAGTATAATCTCTTGGTCTAGTGTACCTAGTGCACTTCTTGGCGTCCTGTTTCCTTTCTTGAGTGCCTTGGTCCTTTCTCTTAGCATAGTTATCATTATTCCTAATATTTTCTACAATGTTTACAGGGTTATCATTACTCTATTTGATAGCAACGTTGCTTTGTATCATAGTACTCCATCCTTCTTGACCGTCAATGGCTATTCCAACAGCTAAATCTGAATCTTCAAGGCAAATAAATTATGGTCCTTTGGATAAAATCTTCCATGGTAGACGACAAATTCATTTTGAGCCACTTATCAAAATTCCTTTCTGGATGAACCCCGTTGAACAATGCCATCAAAAAAATCACCCCTTTTGTGACGTCCTGCAAATCCGTACCCTTTGAATCGATAATAATCCACACATCTCCGACCTAAAAAGCACCGAATAACGAAAAGTCAAGAGAAAGAAAATAAGAGAGAAGAAGAGAAGCGAAGAAAGAGTGAAGATAGAACCAAACAGAACAATACAGAATCTCACATCGCAGCGGAAAACATATAATATCATATCAATGATCTTTACAAAACAGAAACTGTATATACATACATCAATAAGAGTACCACAATCATTCAATAATCATCAGCCTGGAAAGTTATAATAAACTGTCCTCACAATTGCCAATAATATAGACAATAAAGCAATGCAGCGGATAATCAATAATCAAAATAGATATGTGTATACGAAAAGAAGATCTCCAGCTCTCCTGCTGAAGCTCCAAAAGCACCAATCCAAACCTGTAAATATATTCGGTCTGACCCGAGCATTAAAAGGGAAGAACGCTCGGATCAGTATAATAAACCAGCATGAGAAACACACCCAACCGAATTTATTAAATTACCAAAAATTTTCTTTATGAAACAAAAGTATCTCGTAAGATAAGTCCACACAAAAACACGGACACGTTTTACCTTATGATAACTAAAACATCTCATATCAAATCATCTGATATTATAATACAATCAAAATGGCAGGTACATAGTGGAGTTTGGATTTCCATACAAATGACTAGGTGAAGGGACTACCTTCCAAAGGGGTACACCTCCAGATGGATGTCCCGAGGCACAGAACATCTGCCCTCTACCAACACAAGACTGGCGTACCTCTATAACTAGATAGTACCGAATATGTCATCCTCCGGTCGTTACCGAACTTTACCGAGGGCCCTCGAAGCATAAAAACCACAATAATCAAGTACACAACGTCATAGCATGTAAAGATATATCTAGAAGAGGATGATCATACCCTACTTGGGAGCGACCCACTTAGCCTTGCCACATCTAACCCTGTTTTGGTCATTTCCAATTGATGAGGCCTGAGGTAACGATTACCTTTCACAATCACAATCACATCACTTTGAATGCCACACGGTCATTTCCGTTGACTACTAATGGCCTTTCACAAAAATACAACCCTCAAGCTCATACGTCTCAAGGAGGGTGTTAAGCTAAGAGAAGTTGCCTTCTCCGCCACCACTGATGTACGTTTGTAAAAACCAATGTACGTAATCTTTAGAAATGCAATGTCAGACAAACATCCTTACAAGTTGTCTAGGAACATGACAAACCGAAGGTACTTTCCTACCATATCTAGTTGGGAAATCCCTAAGATTAGTAGCGAATAGTCCTTGCATTAGATATTTCATAATGAAGAGACCACTACTACTAGATGTATACTGGGATTTCAACCCCAAACGATCAACAAGCAGTCCCCCACTATGAAAATCCGAAATATCGATATCATCACAAGCAACCTGCATAATCGTCGCATATACGTTGGTCTGAAGTGGTTTTCAGATAAATCTGACCCGGTCACTTCGCACCAACAACGCAAAAGCATTTCTCAACTTTACACAAAAACTAAGTCTCATAGACTTATCACGTCTCCAGCTTTCAACTTGCTATCCTTCGGGCCAAGAAGGAAGCTCAATAGATTAGAGTAATACTCTGCACTATACGAATCATCATTCTTAACACAAACGATATCAAGCCTACATAGAAGGCTACGTACTAAGTGTATGACTAAATAGTTCGCACAAAAAGTCGAGGAACTAAAAATTGGCCAAGTTTGATAGTTGGTTATTTAACTATCAAAGCAAATAAACAAATATTTAGCACCATATAGAATCACTAGGCTCTTTTAATTAATATTTTATTAGTTAAACTATTTTTCAAATACTCACTTCAAATTATCTTTAAAAATATATTTTCTCAAAATCATTTCAACATTGAAAAACATTTCCATATACTTATTTAATAATAAGTAATTCACAAATCAATTTATTCTCAACACTTAGAAAATATTACATACACCTAAATCATAATTGAGTATATATTTTATTCTTTGAGGAAAACATTCTCTTTAAACACATTTATTTGGGTCAAAACGAATGTTGTGTAAAACACCGTTATGACAACCCAAAATCACTAGCATAGGGATTCGAAAATAAGATAGATATATAAATCCCATATACTATACAAAACATTTCCTTTTGGAAATCATTTACTATAACAACAGTGTTATAGTCCATCATTTCCTTATTTCTCGAAAACCTCTATTTCAACAATGAATGTTGAAATCTATGTATTCAATACTTAACACATTTTAAAACATCTTTAAACCATTTAACTCCATTTAAAATATCACCTTTTAAAACATTTATTTAATATATTATTCACTGTCCAAAATCGTGAATGCGAATCGTTTACCAAATTTAATACTTCTATACATTTATATCAAGGATAATCCACCGTCCAAAATCGTGGATTTAATGCCTAATCAAATTTATTACTATTGCACTTTTATTAAAGGGTTATCCACTGTCCAAAATCGCGGATATAATTCCTTTAATAAAATATAATTATTAACTTATCAAATTCAATCGATTTCGGATCTATAAAACAATCACAATTATATTTAATAAAAACTTCTATTTATACATCTCCTTTATTAGCCAATTCCATATATTTCATTTATGTGCCAAAAATCCAAATTATAAATAAATTACTTATAAATCATTTATTTACAAAGTCATTCGTTTATAACTTCACCAATTAATAAATCCATAAATCTTATTTACTTATAAAATCCATTTATAACTTTATTTTAATACTTATAAAACTCCTTTATAATTCCTTCATTCTGATTTATAATTCAATTTTACAAATCTTATATATATAAACCGTTTATAATAATTCAAAAACCTCAATTTAAACCAATTACAAAATAATCAACTTCATATTTCAAAAATCACATTTTGGTTATATTTCCCAAAACATCACAATTTTTATACAATAAAAATTATAACATTTATTTATTGAAATAAATCCATCTCTTAACAATTCAAAATTAACAAAACATCGATTTCCAAAATCACTTTAAAAATCCTTTTTAAATTGAAATGATCACATAAACATTTTTAAATTACCAAAAATAGACCCAATGCTGTAACAGCACTAAAATACATCAATCACGGCATCCAAAACATCATATATCACATCATAACAGCATATTCACAATATCTGTAAATAAATCAATACTGGTGAGGAATCCAGTTGGATCCTTCCAACCTGTCATCTGCAACAAATATACATATTAGAATATGTGTACAATGTCCGCTTCGAGGCAAATGCACGTACAAAGGGTCATCCGCTCATAAACGGGAACGTATAGGGTCATCTGCTCCAATAGGCAGGAATATATCCAAATACCAATCAATATATATATATATATATATATAATATCATCCAAACAATCATCAATCATCATAAATAATATTTATTTCTCACTTATATAAAAATATCAGCGAGTCGGAAAGAGTGAGTTATACTCACATTGGTTGTAGTCGTCGCGATAGCGATTTATTCCGATTAAAATTAAAAAAGCGTTTAATTTCAACCAAAATTTTCACTAGCTTAAATAAATTCCAATCCAGCTCCACAATGTAGTACTCGTCAATACGAACCCAACGCAATTTGTTTCGTCAATTTTCGACCTCGTATGAACAAGTTATGGCGTTTTAAAGTTTAAACGAATTTAAATATAAATTAATATACAAATTTCTTTTTTATTTTATCCTAAACAAATCATGTCCATCCAATTCCTTTGCCCAAGATCTAGGCTGTGCTTTCATGCTTCTTCTTCATCGTGAAACCCTATAGCCTACCAAACCCATAGCCGTCGAAACATAATCGAATTATATACCACCATGTTCACTTCGTAGCCCGATCAACCACCACAGTTTCGAAGCCAGAGCCGAGCTCTACCCCCGCCCCAAACGCCTTGAAGCTCGGCCTCCCCATCGCATGGAAAAACATGCACAACCAAGCACAAACGTGGGCTAAAATCTCCACTTTGGTCGACGATTCGTCGACCTACCCGTATGGATTTGAAGGTCTTGATACGCTCTATCATTTTGTAGTTGAGCGTTTTGGCTAGTTGTTGATGGATTGAGAGAATTAAGGGGGAAAGAGAATGAATTTTTGGCCATCGAAATAGAGGGTGGCGGCTAGTCCTAACCTCTCTAGGGTTTGTGCAAATAATGAAAAATCATGGCCTTATATAGAAAATTACGCGACACTATTCATCGCCCGAATTTTCCGAACTCGAAACGAAGCATGCTGCCTGCATTTATAATTTTTTACCCCTATTTCGAACAGAATGGAATATATATCGAGAGCCAATTCGATCGTATTTGGAAGATAGATTTTCGAATCGACTATTTAAATTTAAAATTTACTTAAACAGATTTTTAGGCCTTTTTGCTTGCCCGGACAAATCGTAAATCCGATTGATACCAAATTTGAAATCCTATAATAATATAACATTACAGATCCAATGAAACTGGTTTCGTCGAAATCCGAGGCTGTATGAAAAATGACCATTTTCACTCATCAATTAAATATTAAAATATTCAATTTTGTAATTAACTTTTAAATCAATTTTAAAAGTTCTCTAACATCATTATAATTCATATAGAATTTAATTCAACATTATAAATCATTTCCATTCACATTACATCTAATTTCCAATTATTTCTACAATTTCAATTATTAAGTTAACCATTTAATTATCCAATTAAACCACTATATTTGAAACATAATTTATTCAGCTTATAAAATTACGTGTGAATAATTAAAATCGATTAAATATACAAATTTCAAATGACTGAAATTCATGGTCGTTACACCTTTGGGAATGCTTACTTCAAGTGTTGGACCTCTTTAGGAAGTTTTTTAGAGTATCTTTGGTATTTTGATGAACATTTGACAATGCCATTACATTCTTTGGTCGCACAATGTGGACCCAAAATTGTTTCTTGAACTTCTTTTCCAATTGATCAAAGGAAGATATGGACCTCGGCACGTGTAAGTGTGCAACATTATAGCAAGTTCATCCAAAAATATAGGAAGGCACATACATCTCAGACCATGTGTAGCACGAGCATTGCCCATATGCCATCTGTACTTTAACAGATGCTACCTTAGATCAATGGTGCATCATAAGATAACGTAGTCAGCATCATGAACTTTTTCAGATACCTCTCTGCCAAAATATTTTGGGTGAATGGGGGTTCAACTTAGTGATGAACCCCACTCATCGTTATTTCTATATTGATTTTCATTCAATGCCCTTTGACCATATCGGCGATGTTCTCCTCGTTGCTTTAGACAGCTGGACGTTGAGCGTCATGCACGGCCCGAGCATTTAATACTGTAAACATACTTGATTCATTGTATTATGTCAAGGCTCCCCTGTCTTGGGGGAAGACATTCGTCCATATCCTCTCGGTCGTTTGCTAGATGGTTCTGTAGCATTCGTCTATACATCACCAATCTGAGCACCAGTAGCTGAACCACCATCAATGCCAATAACCAACAACTTCGCTTCACTGTCATACAAGTTATAATCTTTGGCAATCATGTTGGTAATGACTTGACTGGACATGTTGGTACCTGCATGCGTGGGCTTTAACTTATTTGATTCATCTCTTATAGCTCTCTTCTGTATTGCCTCATTCCCTCTCTACATAGTTTGTTTTCCATCCCTTCGATAATGCTCTACCAAGATAGGCTTTCTTCACTAGAATCAGAAGATGATGGTTCTCTTCTATCTTTCCTTTGCGTCTATGATTGAGTCCTTTGTCGAGGCTGAGCCAACACGGCCAATTACCCTTGTATAACTTTAGCTAAATCCATTTAATTCTTTTGCTGCTCCATCATCCTTGTATTCATATCAAAAATCATCCTTTTATTTCATCTCTTGTTACAACTTCAGTCGACTGAGATGAGGATGCCAGTAGAGCAGCCATAGGTTGATTGATCACACCTTCAGCATGTTGTGATCCTTCATGATCTCTTTCAATAATGATTCCAAAGTTTGTAGCATCTTTCCTTAGGGCCATACCTCTTCATATCTATAAGTAGATTCTTCTTCAAAATCCAAATAACTTCGTATTTACAACCAAAAAAGCACTAAATATGTCTTTTTGATCCTTCAAATCCAAAGATGAAGCGTAGATTTACTCCTAAGAATTTTCTTTCTCGATGAAAGCACCAAAAAAATTTAAGTCAATGATGACACAATACCCTAAGTTAGTCACAAACGAGATAAATAGATGTAAAAACGGAATAGAAGTAAACAAACATGAAATTTTAGAGTGGTTCAGCCTCAAATCACTGCTTATGTCCGCTATAATTTTATTTTATATAGTTTTCCATAAGTGCAATCGAATTATAATGTTTTAGATCTAGAGATCAAAGGAAATTCAAGTTTGGCAGACATTTTGACAAAAAAAGAGGTAGAATGTTAAAGATAAAAAAGAACGATTCAAAAAGATCCCTTTTTCGTTGTCCAGAGATGGATTTTTATTGCCAAATCCATCTATTAAAGTCGCTAGCTCATGTCAGACAAGTAAGAGATCAGATCCATGCTTTTAGGCATGAAGAATAAGTAAAACTCGTAACTCATATTTGTCGTTACCGATAAGATCGTATTAGTACCGACATGATTTTGCAACTTGTACCTTCACTTCTCCCTCCTACTTGTCCAAGTCTTCAAGCTTCACAGCTTCATGGTCAAATTTTCCCCTACAAATCACGTCGATACCAATGTGATTTGTCTAATGGGAATCTTGTATTTTTTTGCAAAGTACAAGGCATCTTCACCTATTACTCAAAAGTGGGTCCTCGCATCCAAATATGTCGGTGGCTACATGAAATCTGCTTTGCCAAAAAGAGGGTTAACAATCTCTATACAAATTCGTTGAGCTTTCCCTATCGTAAGAGGTTATTAATGATTTCTTCCAAACTTTGACATTGATTGGTGTCATGGCCATTAAAATGATGATAATAGCAGTATAATCCTCCAAGATTCCCATCATTCTTTGGCCAGTTCTTTTGTGAAGGCCAATAATTAGGCTTGTCCTTGGCCAAGTGGTAAATGTTCTCAAAAGAAGTACTAAGGGAGTGATTCTTAGATAGCCATGACCTTTTGGGAAACGATCCGCTTGGTTGGCTTTTAATTCTTTATCATTTGAGACGGATCACTCATTTTCGACGACTAATTTCCTTTTTAGAGCCTTGTGCTTCTTCTATTTTATAAAATTGATCAAGCACACTCCTCTATTTTCTGGTAAACCATTCGAAGTCCCTTTCTATTTTTTACAAAGAGTCCCCTTAGCTTTGAGTTGGATTTCCCTCCTCATTTTCAAGAAGATACTATCCTTTTTTATACTACCTACTTAAGGAAAAGATCGAAGTTGGTCCTACATGAAATGGATTCAAACTCCACTTTTCAGGATGGTAAGGAGCTACTTGTCTCCTCTTTTCTTATATAACTTGTACTGCCATAAGCCTTAATATTTGCTCTTTATAAAGCCGGGAACCATTAGTGATTTAGTAAGTTGGCCTAGTCATTTGAGGCTCAGAGAATCCTTGTTCGGAGATTTTAACATGTTTAATTAGCATGACAAAGCAAAACTTAGTTGATGCGATTAAATGGTGTTAAGAATTAAGGGTAGGCTAGTTTGGAATGGGACATGTTTAGGTGGAACTGGCCCTTTAAGCCATACATATATGCAAGTTATGGTAGTTCCACTTAGGCTTTTAACGGAGATGGAGGTTCGAGCACTCTTTCTAGCGCTAAAATGTTAACGAATTTCTTCATCAACTCCAAAAAGTGGAAGGAGGGCATCCTTGGATAATAACAGAATTTGGAGAGCCAAGATTTAACCTCAATGAGTGTTGGCAAAAAGCAACATTCGGTTGAGTTAAGACATAAGAGGAGTGAATAAGCAGGCTTAGGCCCATAAAGGAGTCAAATGCATAGTCATTTGAAGCCACATATACATGAAGTTGATCCATGTAGACAATTGTATGAAAAAATAAAGATCAAGAATATCAGTACTTTTGGAATTCGAAGCAAACTATGATCAGTAAATTGCAAGTGCTTTGGAATTTGAATGTAAGCCATAATTCAAGAAATCTTATTCTTATTATGTATAATGTTGAATGTACAAAATCCTATGTGCAACCTCGTGGCACTAAAATCTCTAAATCAACGTAGAGTTACAAAGTTTAAAATGTAGGAGAATGAGAAAAGAAATATTCTCCCCTTCTTCCAAGCCTCAGGTCCGTATTTATAGGGGTTAAAGTACGGCAAGCAGGTTGGCTTTGGTATTCATGATTCTCGGCATCGCCAATGTCATATGGCGCCAATCCTTGTCCAATGATGATTTTTGGCATTGTTGGGTGCATAAAAGGGCTTCGGCATAGCTGCATTAACGGGGGAATGCGACGTCAATGACTTTCGACATTGACGGCTCTTATTATGACAATCAACATCCTTTATTAGTGGGTGGGGATATCAGCTTAGATCGACGTGAGCATGAAGCGGCATCGGTAAGGAGAGACATCAATATGGAGCAGTATTGAGAAGTAGCAACATCAATAACTTCTATGGATATTGATGACTTTCAACATTCAACATTGCATGTATAGATGTGCAATGTCCTCCAAGTGTAGATGATATGTGCCATCAACAAGCTATGTTATTGGTTGTGAACGATATCACCAATAAGCATTATTGATTCAGTACTAGTGGAGCAGTATCGGCAGTAAGATAGCTTCGGTAACAATGGCATGCGATGTCAGTGCATAGCGGCCTTGATAATAGATGGCATTAATGATTAGTGATATTGATAAAGTGCAATACTGTTGAGCTATGTCATCTATTTTATCTCCATAGATCAATGGAGGCATTGATAGAATATAGAGCGGTATTGATTATGTTCGTCGTCATTGCTACTTTAATGAATTACGGCATTGCAAACGACATAAAAGACTTTGTATTAACCACCCCCTTATAGATGATATGTGACATCATTAGCGTCCAGTATGACATGCGATGTTGCATATGACTTTTTATTGATGGGATGCAACATCGCAGTCCTTCATACTGTTGGTGTTGGTTTACTCCCATTCCTTCGACATTGGTTATTGGTGCGGCATCACAATTATATTTCATATTGCATATCTTCGAGAATAATAGTTATAGCAACGTTTTCCCATGTACGAGGAAGCATTGACTTTTCAAGTCAATAATCTCGGTAATAAACTTTTCCATTTATTAGTATTCCGTGCAAATCAAACCGGCTATTCAAAATGAATCAATGGTGCTTGTTCATCCTTTTTATCTTCTAGAAATAGCTGAACTTCTGTTTCATTCCTTCTTTACCTGTAATTGAGAGCTCAAGCAAAAATCAAAATTTGAAAGAAATTCAAAACTTTTTACTTTAAAGTGTTTGAATAAATATTCAAGTACGATTTCAACTTTATATCTATTAAATTAGTGAATTGAATTAGGTGATTTGGTGTAGGAATCGCTGCTAGAGTTTGGTTTGGGTTATTCGATTACAGATTGATATTTGGGCTCGATCATGGGGTCTTGATGTTTACCATTAATTAAGTTAACAATCGATTATGATTTTAAATTGAATTAACATCAAATTTCTATATCAGAGAGAAGAATTTTTAGTTTAATCATCATTGATGAAAACCTAAGTGTTCTTAGTTTAACGATGAAGAAGTTCACACACTAGACTTGAAACCTGACATTTTTCTACCTTACTTGGACCTGATGTCCTATGACATTATTATAATATTTAATATTGACTCATTTTCTTTATATTATGTCAAAATTAATGTTTTGCGGTACCAATATGATATTCGACATCAATAAAGTTCTTTATTGACCTATTACCTCAATCGTTAATATTTAGGCTGCAAAACCCTTATATCATTAATGACTAAGATGAGTTGCGACAATCTCTTATTGTTATGAGAAAACGTATACCAGTTAGATGCGGTATTATTTAATTCAGTATTGATTAAAAATGGTGTCGCTTACTTTCGATGTTGATTTATGAAGTTATAGTTTGATACCAACAGTCACACTATTCGCTGTTATCCTTTTGTAGCCGCTTTTGATATTACAAATTGAGTTTCACATGATATCGTTACTTAAGACACTGCTATTTTAACACCTTATAAGTTACTTAAACGAAAAATACATTATCAAACTATGTCATCATTATTCATTAGTGTCGACAACCTTACTTCTCCGACATTGTTTACAACTGCGGGGTTCACTACTATTTGATAATATAACCTATACGACATTCGACAATGATATACCATTCGATATGGGCTTATTGTTGTTGCATTCTACATAGGATACCTTTGAGTTAACTTTTATTTAAATTTCATGCAATTTCCTATAACTTACTTTGTTATCAAAATTCTAACAATTATTTGCATCTTTGATTTAAATTTCAACATTTGACTACTCAATTAACACCTCGCTAGACTTTATATTTTTAATATTCCGATATCAAAGCCTAGAGAGTAGGTAACTCACTTGGTTGATTTTAGTAATAATCCATTTAACAAGCATTAGAATTTCCTAAAATTGAAATAATATCACCTGGCAGGCAAATGGAAGGTCGGAAGAAAATCAGAAATCCATCAAAAAGACTAGCATAGGCCCTAAGGCTTCATCTTCCACTAGTAAGAAGGGGGACCACCTCCCGAATCCATCATACATCACCGCTAAGGCTGATGTTGACTCCATCTTGGAACAATTTGGAATTACTGGCATTGTAGCTATTCAACTGGTCATTCAAACAACAT
Organism: Allium cepa; assembly: GCA_030765085.1. Classification (NCBI taxonomy): domain Eukaryota; kingdom Viridiplantae; phylum Streptophyta; class Magnoliopsida; order Asparagales; family Amaryllidaceae; genus Allium; species Allium cepa. Next base: position 383,674,132 of record CM060932.1, read on the forward strand.
TTATAATCCATCGAAAGGACATTTTGTCTTTACCTCGATACATATCTGGCGCAGGGTTATCTTCCTTTTTGGATTTCCTTTTGAGACACTTGGATCGCTTAGACATTGCTCCAATCTAGTTCTCCCCAAATTCATATACACATTTGACTTATCAAGAAGTTTTGGCCCGGAAGATAGGACTTCCTTCTCTAAATGCTTAGATCCTTCATTTAATAGTTGGTCCTGCTAAGATTGGTGAGCAACAGATAACCCCTTGTATCGGATTTGTCCTCTCCCAAAAAGCTTAATTTCTGAAGGTGTTAACAAGACAAAGATGGGTGACACGGTTATTTTACGTCAAATGCTACTCCAACATTAAAGGGACATTTTCTACTGCTAGAAAGGTTCTATCTCTGGTTATTCATATTTATTCACTATTCTTTACTGATATGTGTTTTCTTTCAGATCCCACTCCTAAAAAGCTAATCTCCATTGACCAATAAACTGTATTCTCCCTAATTCTAGCAAGGGAGAAAATGGGAAACAGGCTTAAACTGTTAACTCCGACAAAGCTTCTTCAGTATTCTATTATTTTTTTACCACCATAAGATCTTGGGGGAGCCTCTAATGGTCAAAGGCAATGCTTAAGGAAAACGATTGTTGGTAATGGGAAAGCCAAGAATTTTTCTACTAATTCTTTATTTGGTGAGCTTTCATTGCATCCTATGTCAGATCTCTTGTAATGTTATCTTATAAGCTTTCCTTTTCAATTCAGTTTCATCTGCCTTAATAGTTGTCTCTACAAAGAAGGAGACCATAAGTGATGCTTCCATAGAAAAGAAGAGTAAAGATGGTACTACTGCCTCAGCTCAGGCCCTTGAATTTCAATCTTCCAGGGACATCATTGCTAGCTCATTCAAGTCTTTAAAAAGGAAACCAAGTGATGATTCTGTTACTACCACAACTCCTAGCAAGAAGCCCAAGGTCAGAGGGATGTACACCCCTGTTAGTATGGACGAAGAACCATTTGTGAATATTGATATGAGCCCCAAGGTCCTACATCTTAATTCCTTTGGGGAAAAAGTTACCAACCAAGATGGGGCATTCTCAAGATTCACTCCTTAGCATTTCTCTTCCAGACTCTCCTGGAGCTCTGAATCGTTTATGCGAGGAGCTTAGTTTGTGTCTTACTTCAAAGGGTCTGCTCCCTTCCAAATCTCAATCTCCAACCTCTGTTAGCAATTTTTATGACCTTCTCCAATTAGTTAACAAATCTCCGCTTTTGCTGCTCTTAAGCCACCACAGTCTTCATCTTGTTCTCAAGACCATCGATTTACCATCCTTAAGGAGTTTCTGTCGATATGTACTTTTATTGTTTAGTTGTTTTATGCTCTTAATCTTTTACATAATATCATGATTCATACCTATTACTCATTTTAGTCTACTAAACATATGTTTCTTCTTCAAGAGAATGCTAAAGGATACTCTAGTGAAATGTATAAACTTAAGGAGCAAGTTTCTTCACTGAATGATCGTATAATCAATATCTTAACAGCAAAGGACAAGGCCGTAAAAGAGAAAGAAAACTTGACACCTCTTTTAATTTGGAAAGAACCACTCTTAAGGAGGAAAGAGCGCCAGACAGACTTTAGAAGATATGAAAACTTTAGACATAATCCTTTAGAAGGCCGACATGAGGGAGGCCTAGCTTGTGCAGGAGAATGAGTTTATAAAGGAGAAACCGAGAAGGAAAAGGACACTCCTAGAAAAATACACTGGCATAACTAGATGTGCAAAGCAAAAGGTGTCTCATTTCCTTGACGCAAGTCTCGATACTATTATAAAGAAATCTTATGAGAAGGCTTTCTACATAGCTTATACCAAAAACATCTAGCAATATCCAGATTTAGACTTTCCTCCTCTCCCTCTAACATGGAATGATGAGTTTAAGAAGAAATTCAAGCTATGCTGGAGAAAACCCAAGCATCCGAAGAAGAATATTCTGAGGAGGAGGAGATCGATGCCAAGAAAGTGCTGACTTTTGACAACCTTCCAACAGATGAAGAAACAGAATCTGATAATGAGGGGGAGGATGATGATGAGAAAAAGGTGATGATGATCATGACGATGATGGTGATGACGATAATAATAATGACAATGGTGGTGGTGATGGAAAAAGCCCTTCCAGGCCTTCAGAGTAGAAGGACGGATCGAGGGATGCTAACCTGGACTTAAAGGCCTAAGGTATGGATGTCACTGAAATTCCCGATTCCTTAACTAAAGATTCTCCTCAAAAAGACAGTGCTCCTTAAGGCCATAAATCCAAAGGGAAAGTGAAGATTCTATTATCTTCAATTCCTTTCTCTCAGGTGTGGATCTCTATACTTAAATGTCTTAAGTTATCAAGCAGTTCTTTGTTAATACATTAATTATTTCAGTCAAGGACAAAATCAAAATATCACTATGAAGTTGTGCTCGAAAAGAGATAAATGGAAATAGATCGATTGAGTAGTTAATTGGATAACTAATTGAAGGAGTATAATGAATTATCTGAGAAATGTAAGACTCTTACTGCTAGTATATCAAATCTAAGAATTTTTTAACAGAATGGAAAGTTGCTCCATGGATAAAGAAAACATGCCTTCATCGGGAGAGACTCTTAGCAGAGAATGCAGAGCTAATGACTCTCTTTGGATGTTGAGCGATAGCAGAAATGCCTTGGATGAGTTTCTTTACAGGGTTTAATTCCAAGGGTAAATTCGTTGACTTTTCCTATTTTGGTGACAACTGGGGGGTTTATTTAGGAACTTCCATCATAGATACTTAGACGAACATGGGACCAATCCTCGGCCAAGGGCATGTTGAACCTCCTCAGAGTTGCTTCTATCCCCCTTTCTTCTCGTTCTCTTCCCCCCGAGAAGCTCAAATACAATAGGAAGAGATTTATTTTTGAACTTTATAAGCCATCAATTTTGTATGAATCTAAATGACTGTATAATTGTACTGGGTAACTCTAGTCGCTCATAAACCTTATTACTTCTATTTCTCTATTGTTAGTCTGATTTTTTACATATTATACATATTTAGGAAAACTCAAGTAGTCTTATTTCCAGAGAATTATAAAATAAATTTATCAAGTTGAAGAAGGGTTTTAAGGAGAAATCTTTAATTCTCAAAACATCTCGGTTAGCAGAACAATACTTTCTTAGGGATTTACAAGAAGTTTACATGTGATTTCCTCACTTCCATTTTGACTTTTTGGGATGAGAAGGACAAACAACTTAGTGAAATTTGAGCTTATCAAGCCAAATTAATACCGATCATGCTAGCTCTCTAGTCGAAGAATAGGGCTATCATCGATTCCCTCCAATTAACACCCTAAAAGGGATTAAAGCTTCTTTCGATTCTGCTCTTACCCTATATGTTGAGTCTTTTGAAAATGCCAAAACCGCTATTTCAAAATGTTAAAAGTTGGTTAAATATTCAAAGAAGGGAATTGTGATGTAATTTGGTTTCCCTTATGGTTTGTAAACTCTGCGATTATTAATGAAAGAGCTTATTTTTCATGTGTTAATTTTTCTTTTATTTACTTTAATTAGGAAAACCAAGTAGCACTTGCGCTTGATCCTTCAGATGTTCTTTCATGGGTAAATGAGATTAAAGATAGATTAATAACCTATATTGAGAAGAGGCGTTCTTCTCGGGACGCTTTGGTTTTACGATTTCTAGATAATCTTGAAGCACATGAATGACACAGGAAATATCTTCAACCGAGATTGATTTTTAAATGTCTGAAGGAATGAACTTCTAGTTTAGAAGGGGAGATTGCAAAGAAGGACAAAGGAGTTCAATAGGTGACTCGGTCTTAGAATCCAAACCTTCAGTTGAGTTTGATGTTGAAATAGCTAGATTGCATCAACAAATAAATGAACTTGAAGCGGAATTAATGAAGATTCAAGTTTCCTACCGCTCCTTAGAGCTTATCGCAAGCAGAGGTGGGTTCGACCTTCCTACTCTTACTTCCAGTAGAATGACTATATCTCGATCTTTAGCTAGTCAAAAAATTTCTACTTTGTTAAACCCACCTCCATGTCTATGTAATGAAGAAATCTCCAAATGGAATAGACAACTTAAATTTGAGTGCATGCAATTTTTCAGTAAGAAATGGAACGAGAAAGTATCTCAATGTCTCAATGGCTATGAAAGCTAAATTGAAAAGCTTGAGCATGAGAAGTATATCCCTAAGCAGGAGATTGAAGAACTCAAGTGCATGGTTAAAACTTTAAGAGGAGACAATAAGACTCTCTAGCATGCTTTGATAATTCAAATTGATTCAGTTGATATTCGGATACTATTCGAGGAAAGGAAAAGAAATCCAATGAACTTCTGGAAGTGGCCATTCGTGACATTACTAATTCTTTAATTGCTAAGAATTTGGAAAAGATAGCATAGAGCCTTGAACTTTAACAAAGAATTGCTTTAAACATATTCTTCTTTGATCTAATTTTTGTACCTGCAACTTTATATATAATGTATTAGATCGTAAATTAATCTGTATATGAAAGTAAATTACCTCAAACGCATCATATATAATTTTCCTTTTGAGTTTTCTAAATGAGATGTATCTTCTGCTTTCCAGTATTTTGAGTTTTTGATGCATTGATCGATATTCTGCTTGTTAATACAACTAGGGACCTTGTTAATTGAGCTTGATGTAGGAATTTGCCTTTCCATTAATAGATATCCAATAGCTTGTTTAGTAAAGGAGATTTCTGATAATTGAATCCCAATCTGAATTGCGAGCTGATTTAGTGAAGCTCAGCCGTCAGAAAATCCTTTTGATAAAAATTTGAATAGAAGTTCAGAGAACCATTCTGGTTACAATATGAATAGAAGATCAAAAAACCATCTGGCGGTAGAAGACCAAAAAACCCATCCGATAATAAAAAAGGAAGACTAGGACTAGAAAACCCATCTTGTTATTTATAAGGAAGGCTAGAAAATCCATCTGGTAATTAATAAGGAAGACTAGAAAACACATCTGGTAATTAATAAGGAAGCCTAGAAAACCCATATGGTAATTAATAAAGAAGACCAGAAAACTCATTTGGTAATTAATAAGAAAGACCAGAAAACCTATCTGGCATCTGAAAATTGTTTTTTCTTCGGAGCATAAACGGCCCATACTTGAGAGATCTCCCTACAGAAGATTGATTGATTTTGTTTTGGATCACAAATGGCTTGCTTTTGACAGATTTTCCTATAGAAGATTGATTCTGATGCATTCTTTAGGTTAGAGTTCAGATTTGCTTTTGAATTTGATCGGCACCATTTTCGACGAAGATCTCAACTTGGATCAAACCCCTTATCACCGCCTTAGGTGATGATTTAGGTTTGTTATCCAGTGCGTTTAATTAGCTTTCCAGCAACAGAACCACAAACTTACCCAACCTCCCTAAGAGGCACTTTAGTGAGGCCCTTGATGACGACACTAAAGGCTAGTCCGGTGCTTTGGGTGTTAGCAAAACTAGAGAGTTACCCATCCGGTAATTAATGAAGAAGACCGAAAAATCCATTTGGTAATTGATAAGAGAGACCAGAAAACCCATCTGATATATGAAAATTGTTTTTTCTTTGGAGCATAAATGGCCCATACTTGAGAGATCTCCCTACAGAAGATTGATTGATTTTGTTTTGGATCACAAATGGCTTGCTTTTGACAGATCTTCCTATAGAAGATTGATTTTGATCCATTCTTTAGGATAGAGTTTAGATTTGCTTTTGAATTTGATCGGCACCATTTTCGGTGAAGATCTCAACTTGGATCAAACCCCTTATCACCGTCTTAGGTGGTGATTTAGGTTTGTTGTCCGGTGCGTTTCATTAGCCTTCCTGCAACAGAACCAAAAACTTACCCAACCTCCCTCTAGGAGGTGCTTTAGTGAGGTCTTTGATGACGACACTAAAGGCTGGTCCGGTGCTTTGGGTGCTAGAAAAACTAGAGACTTACCCAATCTCCCTCTTGAAGACACTTCAATGAGGCCTTTGATGATGACACTGAAGGCTATTCCAGATCTCTGGGTAGCTATCTTAAGCAGAACTAGAGACTTACACAATCTTTCTCTAGGAAATGCTTCAATGAGGCTTTTGATGACGATACTGAAGGCTGACAGATGCTTTGGTTAGGCCCTTTAGGATGAAACCAAAGGCTTACTCTGACCTCTCTCTAGGAGGTGCTTTGACCAGGCCATCATAGAGGGAACATAGGCTTTCTCCCCTTACTATCATCTTAGATAATAGTTTAGGCATTTCTTTGATTTTAGGAGTTTCTTACTCCTTAACCACGTAGATATACTTATTTTTATCAGAAAATCTTTCTTATTACCGATTTATTCAATATCTCCGTTAACCCAAAAAATGGATCAACACCCATAATCAAGATGAAAGCATCGGTTTAGATAAAAGTAAAAGAAAACGTAGAAAACAGACAAGAACACACATAAGTTTTTATAGTGGTTCGCGTAATCTCCGGCCTATGTCCACTTTAATCTATTTTATTATTAGTTGTCAGTTGTTATCTCTCCAAATTTTAACTAGTTTTCCCCTAGATCTAAGTTCCAATGAGTTTAAATAAGTTTGGAAGAGATAAGAAGTGAAGAGAATCCAACGGAGTAATGGAAGCACTCCTCCAGATAGATGCTTCTCTAGTTGCTGGTACATCAGTTTTTATAGAGGAATCGGGTAGCTATCAGGTCAAATGCCAAGTAGCAATGAAGTCTAGAAGCTAAGTCGAAGGCACACAAGAAGTCCCAAGCCACGCCGAGTTAAGGGGATAACTTGGGTTTGACCTATCATAATAGGTCAGGGCCGAGTCTAATTGATGTACATGTAAATGTGCATATTTTTACATTTTTATTTAGTCTAATTTAATTAAATAAAGGGGCATATAGGGTATTGTAACATGTTTAAACCAAAATTTCATTCATTCACATCATCATTTATTCATCTTTATATAGGGGGAAAATGGTCAATTTTGTGCATAATTTAACTTGCGAATATTTATTTGCACATTTTATTTGTATTTGTAGGAAATTGGATGACAAAATGAAAGAGGGTTTCATGAAGATATACATGCACAAGAGTTATAAGGCAAATGAAGATGAAAATAAATCAATTCATGAAATCATGGAGGACCCCACCTACCCACTTACCATGATGTACAATTAGGAGCTAATGCACATGTTAGTAGCCATTAAAGTTACATGCACACTTAATGGAGGGTTAATTCATGCTAATGATAATTTGGTGGCCATACTTTCTCAAGGGTATTTTGGGTAGTCCCCAAAAATATGCATTAGGGTTTCAAACTTGTATAAATATCTCATATTTTCATGTAATTAAGCTCTTAGCCTCCTCTTTAGTTAGTTTAGTTTTAGGCTCAAAAATAAAAAAAAAACTCTTTTTTTTCATGATTACTTAGCCATTTTTTCTTATGTAATTTCCTTATATGCACTTTTAATTCATACTGTTTTATTTCATGTTCTTTTCCTTTCATGTTAGTAGGTAGTTTTATTTTATGCATGTAGATTAGCTCTCATTTTCTTTAATTTGCTCTCTTTTTCCTCTTGTTTTATGTTGAACTCTATATGTGTTGAAATGATAACAAATATGAGAAGCTAAACATCTTCATTTAGGGGTAATGAAGCTCTCTTAATCATGTAGATTCAACATTTTGATAACTTGTGATCTCCTTTTGTGCTTAATGACTATATTTGATGTGGTTTAATTTTGTTGTTTTAGCTTTGAATTTGATAGCCTATGTTGTTGAGACCAAATCGGTTATAGTTAAACAAACACAAACACAAATTACATCTTCATCTACATATGATGTTGGTAATGACGTGGATTTTAAAATCAAAATTTAATGGTCTATATTACTAATTAATAGTAAATGATCATGCTTAGAATATATTTTATTTTCAAGTTCATTGTCAATTATCATGAGAGTTAGCAAGTGGTTTAGTGGGTTTGTTAAAGTTTGATGGTTTATGTTGGGCTAATTTATAGCACAAATAGACCATACATGATAAACATATCAGCTACTAATGACCAAAAGAGAGATCGTAATTTCATATATGTTGATTTATGTGATCTTGAGGATTGAGATTACGTCTAAATTGTCTTCTACTCTCATATTTTTATCCACTTTCTTTTGTTAGTTTTCTACATTTTAGCTTAAAACAATTTCAAACTTCTGGTTAATTTGATTGAATAGAATTTTAAATCAATACAATTTCCTGCGGATCGACTCGTACTCGCCACGTACTAGAATTGTACGTCATGCGCTTGCGGCTATTTTTAATATAAATTTTTCGACTATTTTTCCAATCCGATAGAGGTATGACCGTTAAACATATTTTTAGCGCCATTGCCGGTGGATTAATTTTATTTTGATTTCTATTCTTCGATTTTATTTTATTTTGATTTTTGTTTGTTTTCATTTTGTATGTTAATTAGCATTCTATTTTTAAAAAAAATGTTATCTCGTGTGTTTGTTGTCTGATTTTTTTTTATTATTACTTTTTCTTTCTTTCTTTTTTTTTTTTGCATTTTGATTATGTGCATCTCTTGTTTTCTAGTTTCATTTGCATTTGCGTTTCTATTTAAAAAAAATTATACGAAATTTCATTTGGAAAAAGAAAAAATATTTGTATATTCCATTTCATTTTCTAATACATTTGCATTTACATTTAATATTTTTACATTTCCATTTACAATTGCATGCATTTTTTTTTGGTTTGCCTACAACATTAACTCATCTCCACTGCTTCTATTGCACACACTTCTGCACTGCCAACCTTCCACATATCCGACAATCTCTGTTCGCCACCCCTGACATCAGTCACTCCACTCAAACAAAACCCACACTTCACAACACAATACTTCTTCTATCATTTACTGCCATAACACCACTCAATTATGCCCTTTCAAAACTGTCATACTTCAAACAACCCCTCCTGCTAGTGCTCCTACCACCTTACCTCAACTTCCACCACATTTTCAACCAAATCAAACTCCCCTTACTGCATTGCCCACCACAACCATTGACTATAATCATACAGTAACCTGAACTTTCCATCATAACATCTCCCTTGCATACACTACATCAGTTCATCTCTTTAATCCTCGAAAACCACTACTTTTTCATCCAACCTCAACTTTCCATACACATACATACTCTGCACATCCCATAAACAACCTCCTTACCACATACCCTCCAACACAACCATCACACTGCAGTTCACTAAACTTGCCAAACCAAACAGCCATATCAACAACACAACAGTGCCTGTCAACAATATATCAACATCAAATTTCTACAACATACCATTGCATATCCCCATCCATAACATTGCACATTGCTGCTAACCACCCTGCTCCAGTAACCCACCCTCTACTGTCAACCACTCCATCCCCTACCCACAGCAGCTTCACCACACTTGCATTGCTTCAATAGCAAACCATCCCCTCCAACTGCAACATACATATCACAGCCCTTCCATACCACAAAAAAACCTCTTCCATACATAACAATATATCAAATTGTGCCACCATATCACCTTCTACCATATACATCCAACGATGGAATCACTCAATACCATTCCCATCCCCCCATAATTCCCTGTACTGTCTAAAAGGGTTCGGGTTTTAGTGTATTGAAATTAGATGAATTTTTTTTGTTTTCCACTTCTTGTAATTGTAACGTTGATTCATAAATATATGAGTTTTTATTATCCTCAAAATTTATATATTTATCCATACATTACTGCAGTCTTAACATACAACCATTCCTCTACACACTTCTCTTCAACACATCTATATAACATTTCAACATACACACATTCATCTTTACTTCTGCACCTGCACATTATCATCAAGCTACAAACTGTTGTCCCCTCCCTCTTCATATACTACTGCCAACCTATCCATCAAGTACCCAAATCCACTGCCTTGCCATTGCCAAACTAGAAACCTCGGCCCTGCTTGCCTTTACCCAAATCCCCAAATCATTGCATATCACAGCAACTTACCGCTTGACCGCAACTCCTCTGTCAACTTCTCCATCACAGCAACACAGAACCAACAGCAGCGCCTTCACCTCAACCTCACTCGAACCAAATACCATAAACTCCTAAAATCGCCTCTAGAACATCACCACAGCCTTCATCATACAAACTGCTGCAACCTTCCAGCTGCAGTGCCATAACTGCACCAGTGCAATCACTTGCTTGCCTTGTACACCACTGCAACAATCAATTCACCCTGCCTCTTCTTCTTGCTACTGTCAACCCACCCTCGAACAAAGCCGCAACACCCTAAACAAATCTCCACGAACCCGCGCCAGAATCGAACACCTCACCCCGCAATCGCTTTAAAATCGCCAACCTTCCAAATCCAATCGACAATCTCCCTAGTCGAATTGAATAAAGAAAAAAAGAATCGTTTCTAGTAAATTTTTTTAGCAAAGGCGAATTGTTCTTTTCTTTTATTAAGAGAGAGTGGAAAGAAAAGGGTAGGATATTCGGGAGCAGGCTAGTTAATATTGGGCCGAGCTATAACAATTTTCTTTGATTTTGAAGTGCATTGAGTTTTTGAATTTTTTTTATTGTCTCTTCATAAAAAAAGGAAAAAGAAAAAAATTGCTTTCTTTTGAGTGATTCGAATCGAGTTTAATAGTTTTTTTTTTAAGTTTTGCTTTGTTTAATTTTCATTCCTTTGACTTTATAAAAAGAAGGGGCTTTCGTTCTCACTTGAATAAAATTTTGCTTTTGTTTTCTTTTTAACCTTATATAAAAAAAAGAGGAAAAAATTTCAATTTGTTTGTTTTCATTTTTTTTGTTTCAACTTGTTTGTTTTGTGTTGCTTTTATTTTTTCTTTATTTAAAAAAGCACTTTGCAAATAGTTAAAAAAATTGCTTTCATTTTTGGGTAAACGATAAAAATTACCTTGCTTTTGTTTTCGTTCTATCTTTAAGAAAATATTGTATATATCTTGTTCGACTCCTTTTTCAGGTTGCAAAGCAGAAATTTATAAGGAATTGCTTGTCAAATAATTGCTCAACTTTGCTCGCCTGCTATATAAAAAAAATCTGCTTTAAAAATAAATTGATGATAATTCTGCACGCCATGGTATCATGCCTTTATCCCTTATTTTTTTTAATAGTTGGTTAGTTACATTTAAAAAAAATTCAAAAACAATAACAAAATTCATTCGTAGTTGCATTGTTAATACACATTAAATTTCAGTTTTGCATTTCATCGTAGAATTTTGATTAGTAATAACGATTAAACATCGAACTTAAGAGAGTCACGAGCTCATTCAGGGCTTAATTGTATATTGACAAGTTGTCCTCTTTCGATAATTTATTTTCTTGGTGTCTAGGCTACGGCAAAGCAATAATCATTTATAAATATTATTTTGATTCGTAAATATTATAGTGGTTTTTCCTTTGAAGGTACTTAAACCTTTGACTGCATTGCTATGGTGATTCATGGTGCACCGATAACTCATGCCCGTTACCTGGCTGAGTAATATCTTGTTGGATTAAGACAAAGTGTGATTATACAATTTTGGGTTAGAAGCTACTTATGATAGAAAATTTGTAATTAGGTCATTGCATTCATTTAGTTGCATTAGTTCATGCATATTTAAAAAAAAATTCAAAAGCCAAAACTAAAAAAATTGTAAATATTTCTTAACTTAGTTTTTAAATCCTTTGAAAATTTTCAATCAAAACCAAAAATCCAAAAAAATAACAACATATTCAAATATATATATATATATATATATATATATATATATAAAATTTGAAAATCCAAAAAACAAAACAAAAATCAAATTTCCCTTTTGAAAAAAATGAATTCCTTTTGGTACACGATTTTGTGGGCACTGAATTGTCTTCTACTCTCATATTTTTATCCACTTTCTTTTATTAGTATTCTAATTTTTTAGCTTAAAACAATTTTAAACTCTTGGTTAATTTGATTGAATAAAATTTTAAATCAATACAATTTCCTACGGATCGACCTGTACTCGCTACGTACTAGAATTGTACGACGTGCGCTTGCGATTATTGTTAATTTAAAATGTTCATCTATTTTTCTAATCCAATAGAGATTTGGCCGTTAAACATTAATTCCTTAGTGGAATTTGTCCGACTTCACTTACAAGCTTTTCAATCCTTTTACTTAAGTCGTTTGATCCTCTTTCCATTCTCTTCAAGTTGAATCTTGTGTTCTATTGAATATTCGTCTTCTTAGCTCTCCATACTTGGCCAATCCTTAGAACGAGTCACCAATTCCTCTCACCATCGCTTGAGTATGATCTACTAGAATAAAATGATCAGAGCATGAAGTCTGGGAGGTTGTTTGGTGGGCCGCTATAAGTTGGACCCGATCTAACTTTATAAATCGGACTCGAATTATTTGTGTGGGTCCAATCCATGTCAAACCTTTTCCAAGATCTTCCTTTACCTTTTCTAAGTGCACTTTTCGAGTTTCAAGTCATTTCATTCCATTTCAGTCTTCTAAGCCCAGTTAAAGCTACTTTGGTCATAACTCGGTACCAACCTATGGTGATAACTCGATACCGAGTTATGGAATTAGCATATTTTCAGTTGGAATTTTTGTTGTGCTATTTCCTAAGTTCATTTGAGTGTGCCTTCTAGATTTCAAGTCATTTCGTCCTCGTTTGAATCTTTTGAGTCTAATGGAAATCTTCTTTACCAAAAAGCGGGTTAACACTTGCCCTCCAAAGTATGTCTTTCAAATGTAAGGTGTGCTTCGCTCAAGAACAAGTTCTGATAATCCATATTCTAATTTAATAGTTGAGCTCTCCGGCTATTTCAATTAAGCTCTCCAGCAGTCTGAATCCCGATCTATCATTTGGAAATATCATTTCTCGAATCCAAGTCATACCCTGTTCGCCCAGGGCTTATCTTTATTCGAGTCTGAAGCGTTCAAGTTCTTTTATCCAACTTGCATCCACTCTGGGGTATCGTCTCGATGAACCATCATCTTCCAATATAAGGCTTAATCTCTCAAACTGTTCTTTATCCACTCTAGGGTTATATCTCTTTGGCAGTCACTTGTTGAGTCTGATCCGCTTTCTTTTTGGCAAGGTGACCCAACGATCGAGTAGGCCCATCCATTCACTCTCTGGTATGGGGACCCATCCTTGACCTCTCTGGTTCCTTGCTAAGCCCAGTCCATTCACCCTTTGGCAAGAGGGCTCGATGATAAATAAGCCCATCCACTCACTCTTCGGCAAGGCGATTTACTTCTTGCACTACGGCCCCGTCTCTCTGGACAGTAGCTTAAAACAATCCAATTCGTACATGCCCATATGCTCACTCTTTGATGAGGAGATTAGCACTTCGAACTTCGTTCTTAACTCTTCGGTCGGGACTTTAAGGTGATCAATATCATGCAAGTCCATCCACTCACTCTCCGACGGGGTGACTTGCATACTACACTCTAGTCCCATCTCTCTAGTTGGGACTCTAAGCAATCAAAATCAGTCATCACACTCAGATGAAATTTCAAATTTCAAATCAAAGCAAATAAGCAGAAATCTTAATTATCCATCCTAGGCATCCGACTCAAAGCGTGCCTAGGCCAATCTAGGTTCCATACACATGTAAATGGTCTGGGATTATTATTATCCTATGCAATCATCCCAAACATCTAACTTAGAGGATTGATTAGGAACCAATCTAGGTTTTGTACACGTCTACGTAGTCTGAGGTTATTATTTTCTAATTATCCAAAGGAAGAAAAAGTAGAGTGAGGGAGTCGAACCTAACCCTCGATCATTCTAATCATGGGATTTTGAGTTTCAAACCAAATCCCTGGTTGTATCTGGAGCAGTAGATGGAGGTTGCCCTATCCACGCCATCATAGTTTAGTTCTCCATACACCGTTGCAGCCGATTACTCCAAACCAGTTCTTCTATCAAGTCATGAAGTTCTGCACTCGTTCTCTTCATGTCCCTCAATCTCATGGAAGATGCGGTACTTTTTGGATCTTTTCTCCTGGTTAGTAGACTCTTCCTTAGTCGGCTTATGATAGAGGATGTGTCCCCTAGTTTCCAGATAGATCCTCTCCGGGGTCTCCGTCAACTCAGCATAAGAAGAGGAATTCGATCCCCTCCTTAGCCATTTCGATTCTTCTCCATCGTCATAAACTTTCCATTTCCCTTTGTCATCCAATAGAAGTCTCGGACCATCAACTGCATTCTACCCTAAGTTCCATTGGGGTGATCTCGGTATGAACTCTAGCACCCACTCCTCTAACCGCGCATTACTATTCTGACCCGCTCCTTTGGTCTCATTATGTATACCATCCCTTCGAGGAAGCTCTAGTAAATATTCCTCCGAACTTTGATCATTCGTATTCATATTCACTTTCATAGTTCTAGCATTATCAGTTCTCGGCATTCCGGCAGCCATTCCAACATTGCCTCCAAGTATCGGTTGTTTTGTTCATGGTGGAATCCTTCCAACTTGCTCTACTCCAACTCCAATTGCTCCTGCATTGTTTCCTGGCACTTGGTTCTAAATTACTGCAACTCTAGAAATTCATTGCTATCTAATCCTTTAAAAAAATCCTTCCAGCATCTCTAGTTTTATAGTAATCATCTCATCTTGCATCTCGCTCATTATTCTCTCCATCTCTTCCTTGGTCATGCAGATGGATTAGTGAGAATTTGAGGACACCTTCTAGCTGCTCCCAGGCTTTGGTTGACTTGCTCTGGTTTTAGATCTAGTATTATGCCTCTCTATCTTCTCCAAATCAAGCTTTAAGTTTTTTGATCTAACTTTGTACTCAGTGAAAGCGCTAAAATGTTCACCCAAATAATGGATTAACACCTAGAATCAAGATGAAAGCACCAGTTCAGATAAAAGTAAAAGAAAAGTAGAAAATAGATAAGAACACACAGAATTTTTTATTATGGGTCGGTGTAATCTCCGACCTGATCCACTTTAATCCATTTAATTAGTTTTCAAGTTGTTATCTCTCCGTATTTCAAATAGCTTCCCCCTAGATTTAAGTTACAATCAATTAGAATGAGTTTGGAAGAGATAAGAAGTAAAGAAGTGAAGTGAACTGAATCTAACAGGGTAATGGCAGCAATCCTCTGGAAAGATCCTTCTCTAATTGTCGATAGACAATTATTTATAGAGGAATTAGGTGGGTATCAGGTTAGAGGCCTAGTATCAATGAAGTCCAAAAGCCAAGCCAAAGGCACAAAAGAAGTCCCGAGCCACCTCGAGTTAAGGGGATAACTCGGGTCCAACCTATCATGATAGGTCGGGGCTGAGTCTAATTCCTTAGTGGAATTTGTCCGACTTTACTTACAAGTCGTTCCATCCTTTTAGTTAAGTCATTAGATCCTCTTTCCATTCGTCTTCGAGTTGAATCTTATGTTCTGTTGAATATCCATCGTCTTAGCTCTCCATACTTAGCCAATCCTTGGAATGAGTCATCAATTGCTCACACCATCACTTGAGTACGATCTACTAGAATAGAGTGACCAGAGCATGAAGTCAGAGAGGTGGTTTGGTGGGCCACTATAGGCCGACTTGACCTAACTTTATAACTTGGACCCGAGTTATGTATGTGGGTCTATTCTATTTCAAACCTTTTCCCAGATCTTCCTTTATCTTTTCTAAGTACACTTGTCGAGTTTCAAGTCATTTCGATTTCGTTTCAATCTTCTAAGCCTGGTTAAAGCTTCGTTGGTGATAACCCGGTACCTACCTGTAATGATAGTTCGATATCGAGTTATGGACTTAGCATGTTTTTGGCTAGAATTTTTCCGAGCTATTTCCTAATTTCATTTAAGTGCATCTTCTAAATTTTAAGTCATTTCATCCTCGTTTGAATCTTCTGAGTCTAATTGAAATTTTCTTTGCCAAAAATGGGGTTAATAATCTCTGTACCAATTCATCGAGTTTTCCCTATCCTTAGAGGTTTTTGATGATTCCTTCCAAACTCTGGCATTGATTGGTATCATGGCCATTAGAATGATGATAATGGAAGTATGATCCTCTAAGATTCCTTTCATTCTTTGGTCTCTCCTTTTTCGAAGGCCAAAAATTGAGCTTGTCCTTGGTCAAGTGGTAGATGTTTGCAACGACCCTAATTTTGATTAACATTATTGAGGACATTTAACTAGATAAATTAAATGAAATAATGTAAATTGTTAAGGGAATTGAGATTTGAATATTAGAGGGTAGCCGTGCCTAATTAACTAATGAACATAAAGGGAATTAAAATGAAATAAGTAAGATAATAGATAAGGGCAAAATAGGAATAGGTTATATTCTTATACCCTAAACCCTAATGCCACTTTCATTTTACACGTTCATAAACAAAAATTAAACCAAGCATAGCCAACCACCATTAGGAGAAAGCAAGAGGAAGATAAGCAAGAATCAAAAGGAAGAAGCTTAATCAAATTCATTCAAGAGCAAATATCAAACTCCTTAATCATAAGCTAAGGTGAGTAATAGACTATATCTCATATTTCTTATTTTTGTTTCTAGATCAGATCCAAATATGTTTTGCAAAGTATATGCCATGTTTTGAATGTTAAATATATATATATATATATATATATATATATATATATTTGCTTGTTGATGACTTTTGTTTGTTCATATAGATTTTATGACAACTTTTGATTTTGAATAGCCTACCAAATGACATCCAAATGCCTTGCGATTTTGATATATGGTCAGAAATAATATTTTAGAGATGGGTTTCAAGTTTCATAAATTTCTGAATTAATATAGGTTTATTTGAATTTTCTAATGAAGAAAATGGTTAAAATATGTTTAATATTAATAATGGCTATTATATGTTGGCTTTGGGTCAGAAATTATTTACGGTATGTGACTTAAATGTTTTGTGGGTTTATAAAAGGAGAAGAGGCAATTTGTAATTGTTTTAAATTGTTAATCTCTAAAATTCGGAAGCACTTTTAGAAATGATTTTGAAAAGTATTAGCAACCAATCATATGTTGACAAACAAAGCAAGTTAGTTAGAAAGAAATTATTTCATAAAGTTAAAAATCTGCTTCGCCACTCATAACAGCATCGATCTACCTCATACTGTCGCCTTCATCTAAGTCGAAACAGTGCATATGGTATCAGCCTTGGTACGTAGTGGATTGGAGTTGGGCGAAAGGTATGGAGTCGAAATGGGCTGGAGGGGTTGAAGTAGCTTCTGAGAACTTAGAACTATTTTGGTTGTAAATGAGGCTTCTGAATGAGATAGCTTCCGATTTGGTCCATTGTTTTAAAGAAAAGAGCTTTCAAAAGAGGTTGTCACCATTGTTTAAAAAGAAGCTTTTGAAGGGGTAGAAACCCCTGCCGCTGCATTCTACCTTTCGAAGCAATGCCTTCGAAAGGGTTCTTTTGTTTTAGACCCTGAAGTCACCTCTCCAATGCTTTCGATGGGGTTGGTTTCGGCACTATCCGCTTCTTTTATTTAGGAAAATGCTTTTGAAAGAGTTACTTTCGTCCCAGTTCTTTTAAGACCCTCTTAATATTTTGAAAGCTAAACCCAAAGGTTTCGAAAAGAATGGTTTCAAAGGTTTCGAAACTATGTTCTACACACTTTTACTTGAACCCAATGATTTCAAAAGGTTTTTTTAAGTAAAGCACTTTAATGCTTTCGAAATGTATCTAATGAAGGTTTCAAGGGAAGATTCCTAAATATTTTTGAAAGGTTTACCATTAGTGTTTGAATGGAAGGTTTCCTATGTTTTTGAAAGGCAAGTTTGTAGTGTTTTGAAAAGAGGACGTCTAAGGTTTTATAAAACTTTCAAAAGGGACACTTTCAATGTTTTCGAAAGGTCTTCTATAAATGGTTTCGAAAGGTGTGTTTTGGCTTATTGGCCAAATGTTTCAAAGTAAGCAGTTAACTTGTTTCGAAAGGGGTACTTTCAATGATTTCGAAAAGGGAACTTACAAAGGTTTAGAAAGAGATTGATTAAATATTTTAAACAAGGGTTTCAAAGGTTTTCATCAACAATATTTTGAGTAAAGCATATATCATGGCAACGAGATTTGAGTAAAGCAAATGAAATATTTTCCTTGTTTATGTATGATTTAAAGGGTTAAATCAATTTGAAAGGTTTTCAAGGAAAATTTGAAGGGTAGTTAACCCTAAGTAAATGACTCGGATATTTGAATACCTGATGGGTCTGTTATAGAATCGCACCTTATACATTAGCTATAGCCCCTAACCAGTTTAGTCCAAATTTCCAATGTGTAGGGCTTTGTCACGGGTAAGACTTAAATGATGTTACAAACAGAAAGGAATATATACAGAGAAGGAGGAAAGATTATTGGTGAGCCCGCAAAACCATTAGGATCAGTGACCCTGGGAGAAGTAAGTTAAGAGCAGACCGTCCAGAAGTTTGTCTAACAGATGTTATGTTGTTTATTTTTTTTAGTAGGCCCGAGTCGGCCAGCGGATAGTAGTTAGCCAAACAAAACTATATTAATCGGATAGATAGTCCATTTATTACTTGATTTATGAGCATATATGATATTGCTATTATTTTTTTATCAGTTTGATTGTAGGATTGTAATTTGCAAAAAGATATGTTTTAAAGGGATACTTGTGAGGGGATACCCGTTTTGCTAAGCGACATGGTCTCACTTAATATCCGTAATTCGAGATGTAATAGCACTATTCACACTAGGCCTTATGTAAGACTCAAAGTTTATGTTTTTCCCCTTAAAATCTTGGGTGCTCAAAATTAATTTGAGCAGATTAAGAGTTAAGGTTTTTCAGGTTTAGTAGGTTGGACGAATAAAGTTTCCGAAGAATTGCAGTGTAACAACCCAAAATTTCAGACATTCAAATTTGGAATATTTAATTGATTTTAAATATTGAAAAGTTAATTTTATAAGTTAAATAACTTGAAATTCAAATATAGCGATTATTTGATAATTTAATTGTTAATTTTTTTTGAGAAAAATGTGTGATCCTCTAGAAAAGAGGTGAGCACACATGTGTCTCTGTGTGTGTGTATCACATAAGATAAGGTGCTGCCAACTTGCCTCGCAGGTGGTTAATCATAGTACAAAAACAAATAAAATAACTCAGGTACCCCTAGAATGAGCTCCGGCAGGGCCACCTCCTATTACACCCAAATATCGAACCCCGGTAAGGCCACCGACCGATATTGAGATGGTAGAAGTGCCTTAAAAAACTATGAAGCATCTTAACGCCAACGATACTACTCCATCTGAAAAGGAAGCGCCACGTTGTAAACTCGGAAGAAATGGTAATGTGAAAGATCTAGAATGGAAAGCTCCTCTTTGTGGACTCTGTAGAACTGGAGAGAGTGCCTCACTAAAAAGTGGATCATCCAGAATGTAAAACGTCATACTGAAGATGTAGAGGAATTGAGAAGAACTCGTCACTGAAAACCGCAATCTTGCCATCAACAATCCTGTGTACCATGCAAAAAGAATCTAACACCACTTCTAGCCAAAACCTGTATCTGTAAAAGGAACTAAAAGATTATAAGAATAATACACATATATGTATATAAATGAAATTTATATATATATATATATATATATATATATATTAATAAAATAAAGCAAAGATACAAAAGTTAAGATAATAGGACAGAATACAAAAACAAAAATAGAAAAATAGACAAAAAAGAATCCATGACCAATAGAAATTAAAGATCTATAAACTATAATAAAAACAAACTAAAACTAAAATAAATAATTAAAAATAAATAAATTAATTTATTCTTATGGACCTTTGATCAAAAGGATATTATGATAAATAGTGAAATCATCATTTAAGTTTCTAAAAATGTTAATACTACAATTATTGATGTCAAAAATATTGTTTTTATGTTTAAATACCTTAATATTATTACTAATCTTATTAAGATATTCTTTAAAATGATTTTTATTAGCTGATTTATATTTTGAGTTTGAGATCCAAATAAAATAAAATTAAGAAATTATAAAAATCAATTTATGACTATTATTATTTTATTAAAAATTCTCTGATTTCTCTTAAACCAAATATACTAACAAATTATAATGAATAAAGTGTCAATTAAAAATCAATTATCCATTTTAAACTTAAATCTAAAATTAATCCAATAGTAATCACAATCATAAATTTTAGTTGTAAAACTAACTTTAAAAATTTTGAGAGTATTATTCAGAATGTAATAAGTATTTATGCAATAATAATATACATGTTCAATATCTTCAAAATGCAGAATAAAAAAATAACATTTATTATCAATTTGCTTATTTTTCTTTTTAAAAATTCTGCAGTATTTAGTTTTCCACACATGATCAACCGCATAAGAATTTCAGATTTAGGAGGAGCATTTGTTTTCCAAATAAGTTTAAAAGAATTATTAGCCACATTTAATTGTAAAAAAATATTAGTTGGAATTGATTAAATAATTGAATCTTGAATTTAGTATGAACGAAAACGATTTCTAAAGTTGATTTAAGATCTATTTGAATAAATACGAAGATAATAAAACTTTAAAATTTGATTTAAAACTGATTGAACTAATTTTGGAAATTACTCGTTTTAATTTACATGTAAAAATAGTCTTCTAGGGCACTATTTCGGATTTCGACGAAACTAGTTCCATTGGATCCGTAATAGTGAATTATAGTATGCTATCGAATTTCATGGCGATTAGACGTACCATTTGGTCGTGCGAGATCAGAATGCATAGAAATTAATTTCAGAAATTTAAATCAATATAACTTGGTTTGAAAACCTATTTTCTACATATGATCGAATTAGGTCCCGAAACAAGTTCTATTGTGTTCAGAATAAGGGTATAACATATAGGACGCCGGGCAACACGTCTCGATAAGAGTTTGGGATTTTCGGTCGTTTAAAACAGGATATTATAATATAAAAATATAAATAAATTTATATAGCCATACTTAAGTCCATGCCCTAGCCATTCCAGCCCATGCCTCCACCGTTTAAAGCCATACCCTTCCCCATCTTATTTATATGCTATTGTGTTTTCATTAGAGAAAAAAAAGATGCGATCAAAGTCGCGACCTGTACGCAAGCAAGAGCACGCGAGGCGCAGTAGGGCGCAGCGAGGTGGTGGTCTCAATCGACACGATGGCGGCGGGGTGGAAGGTCAATCGCAGCAAATGGCATTAGTCCTTGAGATGATGGTTTTGATGACAACAACCTTAGGACTTGTTATAAAATATAAACACTAA
The DNA here is from genome assembly GCA_030765085.1 of Allium cepa. Classification (NCBI taxonomy): domain Eukaryota; kingdom Viridiplantae; phylum Streptophyta; class Magnoliopsida; order Asparagales; family Amaryllidaceae; genus Allium; species Allium cepa. The sequence goes on from CM060932.1 coordinate 383,695,435, forward strand.
CATTATAGTTTTGATATATATGTATATGCAGGATATAAACATGCAGGTACCAAGAATGGAGACTGTACAGTATAGAGATTCAAGACTGAAGATATCAAGATTGAAGACTCATGTGTATCAAGATATCAAGAGTTCAAGATTTCGATAGTACAAGATAAGTGTTGAGTCTAGAATTATGTTAAAACTTCTTGAAAGCACTTACATCTATATTTAAAATTTATTCGTGGAATGGAATCCACTTCGAGCCTGCTAAAAGGATGGAACCCTAGTGGGATGGAACCCACAACAATATCTAGTGGAAAATATAGTGGTCCTATTTTGATATCCACTAATTTTATAAAAATGCTTTTCAAAAAATATACATCTCTTTTTTTTTAAAAAAATGTTGTCAAAACTTTATTTTCAAAAAGACATCTCTCTTGGTTTTAAATATTTTAGCCTCAAAATATTTTTATCATTTTTTATATTTTGATTTCAAAATTGTCCTTATTTTCAAGCCATCTCTTGTTTTAAATATTTTGCTCTAAAATATTTATATACTTAGATTTTAAATTACTTTATAGATTAAGATTATATATATTACTTTTTAAACTCTTTTATATGTTTAAACTATAATCAAATATATTTACAAAGTTTAGAAATTGTTTTGACAAATTATAGAAACCAATTTTAATAAGAAAATCAAAACAAAATTTTTTCCTAGAGCATGTGACATCCCTCAACCCCCCATGTCGACATGGTGTCCGTTAAATTCAAAATTCAAGTTTTCAAAAGAGTGTCTATTCGTCGTATCCTTTCACGAAAAGATATGACAGTTGCTCTACTATATATACCTGTTGTTTTGAATGGATTTTAATTATAATTTTACTTGTTTTCTCTCCTCTTCATCTTCCACAATTATTCTAAAGAATCCTAAACTATATTCTGCCGAAATACCAAGTGAATCAAACTTGATTATCTCTTGTTTGATTCTCTGCCACTCTCTCCATAAGATCTTAGTGCTATTCAGAGTTATAGGATCTTTTGTAAATCAAACTGTTGAGTAAAAGGTGCGGTTGAGCCTTGAAATCAATTGGGTGTGATTGTATCCTCAGAAATCAATTAGGTGATCTTGTAGCCTAGTTAAATCAAGAGAGTTGCCCTGAACTCTAATACAGGAGGGTGTACCTCGTAGTCTTGAAACCGAGGGTGTAATCTAGGAGATTATTTTCATAAGAAATTCGTACGATTGTACGAGACTGGATGTACAGTAACTCCGAACTAGTATATGATCCTGGTGTGTTCTTTCCTTTACTCCTTTTATTAAGTATTTACATCTATGTCTGATTTTGTGATTATACCTATGTCTGTGAATTGCATTTGTTGGTGATTAAATTACATAAGTTTCAAAAAGATTTAGAAAAACCATAAAACACTATTCACCCCCTCTAGTTTTATTCCAGCCTTAAGATCCTTGATCCGCATTTCTCACAAATGGGTTTGACACGATTTTTTTTCCACACGCGCGTGGAGCAAAGGGTAGTGCAGGCGATCAACGTGGGTGGAGTGGTGGTTGCGAGCAGCGCTGGCGACGACAGTGTGAGGTGGCGGTCGATCGAACGATGGCAAAAAGAAGAAATGTCGCGTGTACTGTAATGCGCGTAAGGAAGAGAGATTGGAGGAGAGTAATTTATTTAAACATTATTGATTTTTGGTTAATTATAATTTAATTTTTTCAAATCTTCATTTATTCATATCGAATTCAAACGAGGTCCAAATCGAACGCGTTGAGTCGCGTTGCAATCGTATCGACTAAGGCTATGCTATGGAATTAGATTCAACGGATTCAGAGCAAGTTGGAATTTTGGATTAAAATTGGACGTTCGTTCAATTTTAATTTAAAATGGAATGTTTTGACGAAACTAAAAATAAAAGTGAGTTAATCTCACCTTTTTGGCTAATCAGAGAATTTATATGGTCAATAAATATTATTTATTAGATGTTTTGATAATTATTTATGATCTTTATTGATTTTTAGATAATATACTAAATTATATTTTTGGTTTGGATATATCCTGCATATTGGAGCGGATAAGACCCTGTTACGTTCCTATGTAAGAGCAGATGATCCTTTGTTTACGAATCCGACCTCGAAGAGGTTGATTTACATTTTTATGATTATATACTGTATGTGATGTAAGGGAGACAGGATGGAGGGATCCAACAGGATTCCTCACACAGTTAATTTATTTTCATATAAATCGATATATGATATGTTGGATGAATAAATAATGACATTGACACGATTTTGCTTATTAGTGCTTTGATAGCACTATCAATTTTGGTATTTTAGAATACTATAAAGTAGTGATTTGATTTAAAAATAAAATTTCAAGTGATTTGAAATTTTTTCTTTTTTAAATAATATTTTCTAAAATAAAAGTACGATTTTATGGATATTATAATTTAATATTTTTATAAAACGTTTTAGATAGAGTTTTAAAACCGAGAGTAAAGATTTTAAAATCGAGGAAAAACGCTAGTCTTTTATAATAAAGGGATATGATCTTAAAAAGAAAAATAGAAATATATTTATATAAATATTATTAACCATTATATATATAGTGTAATTTATTTACAAATGTGAATTTATAAATGTGCTAAATTTATAAAAGTGATATTTTTCGAATAAAGTTAAGATTGTAAATCGTAATTTATTTATGAAGGGATAGATCTATAAATGGCGTTTTATAAATTAAAATGAAACTATTATCATTTAATAGATTGGAGAAATAAATTGAACGGTGAATTTATTATAAGATGAGGAATGATATTTTATTTTGGAAATTTAAGATGTGGATAAATTTGGGATGGTTAAACGATATTTTATAAATTGAAGGAAATTTATACCATTTAAAGCAAGGTTATAACGGTTGAAATTATGTTTTGGATGGGGTTTTATAAATAAGCAGGATTTATAAAGGAATCAAAGTATAAATGGGTTCATAAATAAAGGAATTTTTAAGAAAGGAAGTTTTGTAAAATGAAAGAGATTTATAAACATGATTTATAAATATGCAAAAGACTGTTGAATTAAGTATGGATTTTTTATTAAGGAAATATATTTATATTTTTAAGGTTGTTTATTAGTATTAATATTGTTTAAAAGTTGTTTATCATTATTTTACATGTTTTAAAAGGTTAATTATTTAAAAATATTAGTATGAGTTGAAATTAATTTTAAATAAGTTACCCGTGAAGTTTTGGAAATTTATTATTATTTATAATAATGTGAGGATAAATTATTATTGTTTATTTAAGAATGTTTTGAAATTTTTTGATTATTATTTTAAGATGTTTTAAATTTAATATTTATTTATAATGTTATCTGTATATAGTAGTGTTTAAAGTAAAAGAGTGGAATTTGTTTATAATTATTTCCGAGATTTATAAATGGAGTTTTATAAACATATGGCATTCTTATAAGAGGAATCTTTAACATTTTTTGGAAAGTGTAAAGGAAGATTGGTTAAAAGGGTAAGATAATTCTATAAATAGTTTTAAATATGTATGAAGGAAAATTATAAATAGGGTTATAAATTTAAAAAAGGAGTTTATAAATGGTTTTGTGGGTTATAATAAGGTTTATAAATGGTTTTTGAAATAAAAATGGCAATCTTCCAAATTGTTGTGAACACTTATACCATCGAGATAAGTATATAGATATTTTTTCGAGTATGGGGAAATTGGGATTTTGGGTTTATATCAATCTTTGTAGAAAGGATTTTTGATTCAAGTATTACAAAGTGAATTTAGTTAATAAAATATTAATTAATAGAGGCCTAGTGTTGCTTAGTGCTTTACCAATGTTGAGTTTTCCCTATGTAATTAAATCCCTGATCGAATGTTTGTTATTCGGTAGTTAAATAACTGACTATCAAAATGGACCCAAACGTAACTTTGGAAATATCTAGGAGAAACACGTGAGTTATATGGCACAGTCATCTCCGATGATGTTGTACTGTGCGTATAAATTTCATCTCATTCTCCTAGGACAATGATAAAGAAATCCGTCCACTAACCGTTAGGAGGTGATCTCCGATCTTATCTTTGATTGTTTTTTTAAAGAACAGGCGTTGAGTTTACTAGGAATTATGGAATATTGTTTCGAAGAGACCTGGATCAGATATGTTATCCGAAAACCACTTCAATCCAACAAATGTGTTTCGAAGTGAAAACATCTTGAAGATGATGGAATTTGGAGATGGAGTTCTCAATTGTTTTTTTAAGTCCCGGAATGGACTTGTATGAATGAATGTTGATATTGTATTGTTGCCTGGAGGGCACTGTTAGCATTCCAACTAGGAAGTTCTATATAAAGGTAAAACGTAGCCGAGCCTAATCAATTGGGAAATGATAAAAATCGGGCATGCAGCATGGCCAAGTGGGTCGCTCTCATCAAGGTATGGTCGTTCCAAATCTAGATCGGTTACTATCTATCCCTGTATGCTTTGGGGCCCAAAGCGAAGTGATCATATTCGATACTACTAGTCAAATTGTAGGCCAGTCCTATGTGGCAGGGGTACAAGATGTTCTTGCCAGACCCTGGTGCATTTTATCTGGAGATGTACCTTCGGAAGGTAGTTCCTTACCTTGTCATAGTATGGAATCCATTCTCCAATACGAGCTTTACGGTCTTAGTTGTGCCCAATGGTGTTGAAATGTGAGATGTAATCATTTCAACTATATTCATATTTTACTTTGGCCCCTGGACATTATTACAATATAAATGTATTTCCTATAGAAATTTTTTTGGTTATCGTAAGATAAAAACCCATCTGTGTTTATCTACGGCGTGGTCTTACGAGGTACTTTTGATTTTCAAATGATTTTCTTAAACTTTAAGATCCAATTGCATGTGTTTTCTCATGCTGGTTTTCAAGACTGACTTGGGTGTTATTTTATTATAATGCTCGGGTCAGACCGAGATATTTACAAGGGGTTTTGGATCAAAGGTCCCTATTCTCAAAGCCCATGCATAAAAAGTCCCTACTAATAAAGGCATGTAAATTAGGTCCCTGTTTTGTTATATATTTTTTAGCAAATTGTCCACTTGTAGAAAATCGACCCAGCATTGAAATCAGAGGTAAAAGTAGCATAAATTAGTCAAAAACTAAAAATAAGGACCAAATTTTCATAACTTTTTCGAGAGGGGCTTTTCTTCCATCATCTTCCAATTCTAGGGACTTAGCAGCCGTTTCTTGTATTTATAAAATGCTTTGGATGCATTGGAGCTCAGGATACGACTTGGAGGTCTTTAAGTCATATCTACGTATGTGTTTATTTCCGTTGTTTGGTTGTTGAAATTATAAGCAATTGTGAGGGCATGCTGTCATAACTATCCAGGCTGATGATTGTGATTGTTGTTGTACTATAATGGATGTATGTATATAACAGTTTCTCTTTGTGAAGATCACTAACATAATATTATATATTGTTCCACTGCAATTGTGAGATTTTGTATTGTTTTAGTTTCTTTTCTCTTCTTCTTCTCTCTCTCTATTCTTCTTTCTTATTTCTGTCCCATAACTATTAGTCTTTCTGTTCAATTTGGGTTGGACATGTATGGTTTCTTGTTAATTTGAATTATACGGATTGACGGGTCGTTACAGTTGGGATCAAAGTGCAAGGTTAAGTGAGAATCATGGCTTTAATGGGGCAACTCATTAAGAGATAAGGTAATGGAATGCCTTAATATGAGTTTTGAGTGTATTATAGATATGAGCGAGTATTTGTTAGCGATATAAAAGTGTGTTATATTGTGTTAATTTATCTGTTGAGTGGCTTATGAATTCTTGTCGATATGTGGGATGCCACGATATCGATAGAGATTTCTAAACACTTAAACAAGGCAAACCGACATTGTATTTTTTTAAAAGTGGATAGATGAAATAAATTACCTAAATTATATTTATATACAAAGGAATAATTATTCAAAAATTATAGTCTAATATGGCATGTTTGGTTGTTAGTGAATAATAATATGTAATTATTATCATTTGTTGTCTATTATTTAATAAAAGCTATTATTTTATAATCTAAACAAAGATAATCATCTGTAAATTGTGTTGTATAAGAAGGTGAATTTATAAATAGGATTTATAAGAGTGATTTATAAATGTAAAGGAATTAAAATTCCATAAATATATTTATAAATATGGTTTTGTAAATTGAATTGGTTTTAAAACAAGGAATTTGAGAATTAAAATTCCATTGACTGAGATTGTTTTTCAAAGGTTTTGGAGAAAAATTAAAATAGTATTATTTCAAAAAAAAAATTGTTAGAAATATTTTGAAATTGGATTTAAAAGAAATAGAAAGCACTGAACTCACTTCAGTCGCTGTAAAATAAATTTGGTGATGACGACCGCATCATCCGTATTCATTTTCTAGTTTCTAAGTGGAAATTGCTACCATTGATGTTCTTTTTGGAAACAAATTTGTTTTATATTCCAAAAGTGTAATTAGAAATATAAAGGAGTTATGTTTATATACTGATTTCAAAACGATTTGAAATAAAACTAGGTGCTTAAAATCCTGAATATTATCTAAACGTTTTGAGAAAATATAGGATAATAAGCTTTGAACTTTGAAAATGACATATATAAGAAAACAAAATTTGGAAGTGAGGTATGAAAATAAAATTTCAACTTATGAATTTGGAAGGGATAAGTAAAACAAATTTCTAAATTTGTTGGATATGAATGTTAAGGAATGAAAATCATAACCTGGGATGGGTAATTAAATTTAATTTAAGTCAATATAAATAAAATAAATTTTGAAATGAAATTTAACGAAAGCATAGTTAAATGAAATTGAAATAGAATTCAATTTGTAAAGGATTAGTGAAATGAACTAATAAAAAAATTAGAAAAAAATGGAAATGGAGTTAAGTTATAAAATGAATTGAATATGTTTTGGAACGTTGTTTGCTAGAAATAAATGAAATTGATGGTGATAATGAAATAAAATTGGTGAAGTGAACTAGTAAAATGAATTAATGGAATGAATGAATTGAATTGAGGTAATGAAGTAAATTAGTGAAATAAAATAATGACCGTTCAATAAATGAATGTTAATTAGTTGGATACAAATCAATTAAAGGTAAATGAATTGAATGAAAATCAATTTAATGTGAATAGATGAGTGTAAGTCAAACTAATGTGAATAATTAAATTTGATTTAAATTGAATGTAGATCAATTGAATGCAAATGGATTGAATGTTAATTAATTGAATGTTAGTAAAATTAAGGTGAATAAATTGGAAGTGAATCAATTGCATGTTAATATGAAAAAGAAAGTGTATAAGTTAGATGTTGACATTTGAAAATGCAAATGGATATGATGGTAAATAAAATTGGATGGATGTTATTTGTTTAATAAGTTCTCTTGTTACTTTTACTAATATTGCATAAATTTATGATATAGTCTATGTATATGGTGATACTATTTTCTATGTACATAATCTCATTTGTTATTGACTGATTGGTAAGTGCGGATGACATATGCTTCGCATTTGGAGCTTGCTTCCGTGTTATATTCACTGTATATGCTCGCTAATATAATAAAAGGTACACATCTCGGATTACATACCCTTTTTTTACACTTTTCCCTACGGGATGCCTTATCCTCGAAGATGAGATGTATATTTGTTATTATATATACATTATAAATTTTTACGATCGAGCCACGCAAAGGAGACGTTGGCAAAAAAATTCGTAAATTTAAGGCGTTAGAAAATATTTGAGAAATTTTTGACAACTAAAATTTGGATTTTAGTTTTATAGTTTGGAATGGCATTAGTTGGCCTTGGCAATTTAATTATGAAATTAAAGACTTAGGAAATTGTGGTAACTTATTTCAACTAATTGTTTTGAAAAGTTAACGGGTTATGGCATTTTTCTTTCCTTGGAAATTTCAAGGACAAAATCCTTTTAAGGAAAAGAATGTAGCGACTCGGAATTTAAGTCATTCAAATTTGGAATATTTAATCGATTGTAAATATTGAAAAGTTAATTTCATAAGTTAAATAACTTGAATTTCAAATATAAGGATTATTTGATAATTTAATTGTTAAAAATTAATATTTAGTATTGTTAAATAACAGGATTTTGAATTTAGTATGAACAAAAACGATTTCTAAAGTTGATTTAAATTATATTTGAATAAGTAGGAATGTAGTAAAAATTTAAAATTGGATTTAGAAGTGATTTAACAAATTTTGGAAATTAGTAAGTTTTAACTTACGTGTAAAAATATTCTTAAGGAGTACTGTCTCGGATTTTGACGAAACCAGTTCCATTAGATCCGTAATAGTGAATTATAATATGCCGTTGAATTTTATGGCGATCGGACATATGGTTTGATCGTGCGAGATCGAAACGCGTAGAAATTAATTTCAGGAATTTAAATTAATACAACTCGATTTGAAAAGCTACTTTCTACATATGATCGAATTATGTCTCAAAACAAGTTCCATTGTGTTCAAAATATAGGTATAACATATAGGACGCCAGACGTCACGTCTGGATAGGAGTTCAGGATTTTCGATCGTTTAAACGAGATATTAAAATATAAAAATATTAATAAATTCATACAAAACAAAATCCACTGATAATTTACCTTCAAATCGTTTTGAAAAACAATGGCGACTGTAGCTTTTTCGAATTTGCGATTTCCGTTCTCAGATTCTTTTCTTTCTTCTTCAATCTCATCCTCTTTCTTTTATAACGTTGCTAATCACAATTCCGTTCATGATTCTTTCCTTAAACGTTCATATGCCCAGGTGGTTAAAGAACGGGATTTCTATTCCTTGTTCTTACCATAGGAATTCAAAAGCTGCGAATTGGGTTTATTCTAGACATGGAAGGAAGATTTTTTTATAGGTGTGGGGGTATTTCTCATGTTGCAAAAGAGTGTCGTGATCCCGTTAGATGCTTTAAATGCGACATCTTTGGACATAAAAAGATTGAATGTTCAACGAATTTCACATTCACTCCAGTTAAACGCAAAGAACCATAGATTTCAGAACATGGTTTCCTCTTTGTATTGGAGTGTATGAAACTCAAAAGAATTCTATTAGATCGCTTATGGATTCAAATATCAGAAGGTATCAAATTATTAGAGAAGTTGTTCAAACATTTTAGTGTGATCAATGAGGTTAATATATGTAAAGATTACAATAAGAAATTCGGAGACCCAGAGGACTATAAATTAGAAATTTCTTTGGATGGAGATGACTTTGTTGATGCTTTGATACTAGTTCAAAGAGAGAATAATGGGGTTTCAATTTCTTTGGTTGATGCTATTGTTGATTCTAATACTTCTAATGTCGTTAAAATGGAAGAGTCTATTTTTTATGATTCATTATTGTTGGATCCTGCTGTGATGCATTGTAGACTGGAACTACAATGTATATAAGCCAATGATTTTGAAATAGAATATAGGTGCGAAGATATCAATAAGAGAGTTTCTAGTTTTCCTGTAAATTTTGGTGAAGTGAATAAAAAGTTTGTATTAATTCATAGCAAAAAGTCAAAGGCAAAATCTCGTAAAGTGAGAAGTTTTGATCTAGTCATCAATAACGGTTTGATTGCCTGAGATCTGATGATGATTTGAATTCTACCTTGCACATAGGAGATGAAATAAATACTCAGGGAAATGATGTCAATAATGTGAATCTTAGATGTGATTATATGGATTCTGTCAATCTGATGAAGAAATGTGTGGTTAGGGACATCAACAAAGAGGCTGGTTATGGTGAAGATGTTGTAAGGATTAATAAGACTAATGCTCAAGTTGTTGATGGTGGGATTATATTATCTGAATGTCTGTTAGAAGAAGATATTCAATGTGAGCATATAAAAGAAGATGTGAAGGTTTATAATGGTGCTTTATTGGTGTATGGGAGCAGTATGATTTCTGAAAATCTGATTAATGAAGAAGTAGACTGTTTTCATCAGTGTATTACTGAACATGTTGCTGACAGAGAGATTTTTTCATCTGATTGTGTGGAGGAAGTGGATAAGAATAGTGATGATATTTGTGATGCTAAACACTGTGATGATAACTATGTGGAAGTAGTGGCAGGGTAAGTTATTGATAATGATATATCTGTATGCTATGATATTTCTGGTAATTTGAGGGAAGCTTCTGTATGCTGTGAAGTGGATGATTGATGTGCACGTATATGTGCATATTTTTACCATCGCATTTAATATATTTAAATTAAATAAATGAATATATCGGGTATCTTAACTTATTTAAATCAAATTCAAATTATTTTCAAAATGTCATATATTCATCTTCATATAGGGGCAAAATGGTCATACATGTGCATATATTAATTTGAGAAAATTTAATTCAAAATTTCTATGTTATTTTGTAGGAAAATTGGATGGAAATTACGTGCGGTTTCATGAAGATATGCATGCACAAGAGTGAAGAGAACAAATGAAGATGAAAATAATTCAAAATGATGATCATGGAGGACCCTACTTACCCACCTACCTTAATGTACACTTGGGAGCTAATGTACATACTAAAAGACCATTAAATTTTCATGCACACTTAATAGATGATTATTGGATGCTAATGGTTAATTGACCACCACAATTCCTAACGGGTAGTTTGGGCATTCTCTAAAAATATGAATTAGGGTTTAACACATGTATAAATACCCCTTATGCTTCATGTAACCCTCCTTTTCTTTAGTCTCTCTTAGTTTAGTTTAGGCTCAAAGTAAAAAAGACAAGCCCTTCTCTTCTCTTTTCATGACTACTTAGCCATTTTTTTTATTTCATGTAATCTTTTTTCTTATGCAATGATAATTAGTGTTTTATTTTACTTACGTGCTCTCTTTCTTTCATGCTAGTAGTGTAGTTTATTATTCATTGAAGTAGATTAGTGTTTACCTCTTTTTACTTAGCTTTTCTTTTCATTTTTCTCTCATTTTACTCTTATTTTATTTCATGTTGCAAGCTACAAGTGTTGATATGATAACGCAAATGAGAGGCTAATCCCTTCAATTTAGGGGTAATGAAGCCTCTAATCATGTAGCTTCAACATTTTGATAATGATTGCTCTCTTTTGTGCTTAAATGAATGTTGATGCGATTTATTGTTTTATGATGAATTTGATAGTCTATGTTGTTTATAACAAATAGGCCATGCTTAAACAATCACAAACAAAAATTGCCTCTTCATCTACATACGATTACAGCAAAGAAGTGAATGTTTAAATCAAAATTTGATGGCCTATATTTCTAAACAATAGTTAATAGGCCATATCAATCCTCATACAACAGCCACTGCCTCAACCAACCTGACATTTCACATTCCTGCACACATCATCCTCTTCCTAAACCACACCAGCACAACACAGCACCATTCAACACTGCTACTCTCCCAAATCTGCCAGCAAACAACACAAACTTCTTCTCGAACAACCACTACCATCAGACATACCACATACATCAAAGTTCACCCTTCATCACTAACTGCCTCTACCATCAACTACACAGTGTGTCAAACCATCTCATCTCCATCCTCTGCGTACAGCAGCAACATACTTTCATCAAAGCACTGTAGTTATAAAGAAACTCCAATACAACTGTCTGCTGCATTTCAAACTTCTGTAAACAACAACATACTCATTGTTACATCCCATCTACCACTGCCCATTACATCCAGCCACCATCCATCCATCATCAGTTCACTGCCAATCTCCAACATCCATCACAGAACAGTGCTACGACCTGCCTCCACCATATCGACAGACTCAAGCAACAAAATAACAACCTCCATCAACTTGCCAGTACCACTACACAACCAAACTGCTGCTATTCACCACTTCATCCCCTCTTTTCAAAACTACACAACCATTCCCTCCTCTATCACACTTGAACCCCACTTCACAAACAACACACTTAATCTCCTACCGACCATCCATTATCCCTTTGCCACCACCTTGAACAACTGCTGCATCAAAAGAAAAGGAAAAAAATTCACCGACATCACAACATCGAAGCCACTTCCTTCCAACACCCACATCCAAACTTCCAACAACATATCAACTCAGCACCCTATACTTCCATAACAACTCCATCCACTGACCACCACATCTAACAGTTCCACACATTCACCGTACTCAAACCAATCAGAACAACCAGAGCCACCACAATCGTCGAACGCCCCAGTCCCAATCGCAACTTCAATAAACAAGCCGACTTTGACTACCGTTCAAACTGCCTCCATCCTTTTCACCACAAACCGACCATACAACTTCACCAACAACCCACAGGGAAAATGTAGGATCGATTTCACCCTAGAGGGGGGGTGAATAGGGTGATAGTGTAAATTATTAAACTTAATTGCAGAAGCTAATAAATTAATATTAATTCAGATCACAGAATAGCAGCACAGATATCGCAGAATATAAATAACAGAATAAAACAGAACAACACAGAATTTACCCAGCTTCGGCAAAACCCTGCCTACGTGCTGCCCCCAAGGTTTCTACTAGAAATTAGATAGTCCCTCGCTTACACACGTAAACTTGCTATACCCGCTATTGACTAATCTAACTCTACGCTCAAAACCCTGACAACAACTCGACCACCGAGTTGCGAATTCCCAAACTGCACACCGTAGTTTGTCCCCTAGTCACAAGACTAGAAAATTAAAAACGGTTTAAAAGAAAATACAAATTAAAAAACAATTTAAATAAAATAGCCCTAATTCAAAAATAAAACCCTTATTATAATTTTAAAACCCTAAATAAAATAGAGTTCGAATAAACCCGGCCCTCTTTAGTAATTCAGCCCGTCTCTTTTTCATTCATAATGGCGGCCGCTGTTTTGTTCGTTCTTCTTCCCTTTTTACAAATTAGGGCTTTTTCGAAGCGCCTATAAATCTGATCGATTCTCTGGTTGATCAAAAGTTGCCTTGCTCGATTGATTCTTGTTGCTCTCACTGGCTACTTCGATGAGTTCGATTCTTGCTTTTGGTAAAAATTTATGCTTCGATACTTTTCGATTTTAATTTTTTTTTTTTTGCATTCGAACTCCTCTTTTATGCCGATGATGATCTGGGTTAAATATGCGTTCGAACTCCTTTATCTTCGTTCGTATAAACTTATTTGAATTTGTCAAATAAATTGTTCGACCGTTCGATTATATTTTGATGCTGATGATTTATTTGACTTTGTCAATCTCGTATAATTGATGCTTGCTTGGTTGACATGGTTTTGAATCAATTTCGTGATGACCACGGCTTTAATTTGTGACATTTGACTTTGTCACATTCGTATATTTTTATGACTTGATTCTATGCCTTGCATTTGAGACGTTTGGTTATCACTGGCTTTGACTTGGTTACATGGCTCTGTGAATTGCTTTATTGCTAAGGCTCTGACTTTAAATCGTGAGTTCAATTTCTTTTACCTGATGACTTCGGCCATTTTGAGTTTTTTACACTGCTCTTCTGGATATTGTTCAAACTGTACTCATGCTCGATTATATTCAAAGTGCTGTTTACTTTGCTGCATATCTGCAGTGCATCACCATTGTTCTTTACCTTTGTATATAATGTTATTACATGCTGCTTCACCATATCACTTGAGGTCTTGTAGTTGGTGATTTGCACTTGCACTACTTCATAAGTTCATTTCTATCTGTTTCTTGTGTTGCACTTGTATGCTCTTGTTTGTAATCTCTGATTCATGTTGGTACTGGCTGTTGTAGTCCTGTCCACTGAGTTTGAGCATTGCATTTTCACTTGTATACTTAAGTCAGTGCTGTCTTTGATGTTGTACTTTGGTCTATTGGGCTGCATACATGTTGTAGCTGTACTATCTTGAGCTCGACCTTGTTGTTTACTTGTTTTGATGCATTCACATGCTGCCATACTTATTCATTGCTGCTGGATATCTGCATTTGTTATTTCTGAAGCTCGAGTTGCACTTACTCACTGCTGCTTGTTATTTCACTAGTATCAGTGATGTTGCAACTGGTTTAATGTTTGTTCAATGCATTTACTTCAAATGTTTCACTCTGATGCATTCATTCGAGTTGTATTCATGTTTGTTGTTGTCAGTTTGCCTTGTATTACTGAGTTACAATGAGTAGCTATCGTCTGCACTTGCATTCGTGTTGTTGTTTGCTTCATGTACCCTACTGCTTTGAACTTCTGGTTGGTTTGGCCTGGACTTCACTTGACCATTGCTTCATGTATACTTGGTGCTTGATTTGGGTTCATACTTGTTCATGTGTACATCTGACCCTTCCATATGCTCCCTGATAATGTTGAACTTCACTGTTGCATTCCATTTGTGTTTGCTTATGTCCACTGATGCATCCAATCTGCACTTGTTACTTCTGTTCACCTGTATCATGTTTTGGCTTCACTGATGCTGCACATTTTGAGCCTTGGTCTTTGTTGTTGTCGCATGCACGGCCATGCTTGTAGTACTTGAATTGAATGCTACCTGTACTTGTTTCTTGTATACTGCAGCTTGGTCTCGCCTTGTGCATCTCAACTTGTTCTTGTACTTTGATGGCTGATCATTTTTGTTGCTGTTGCATGCATTTGTCTGGTTCTCGGCCTATTGCATTTGACCACTGAACTTGACTGTTTAGTTTCATATTCATGTGTACTTTTGATTTGCGCTTGAGTTGAATCCAGTTACAAAAACTCGGATTTGACCTTGTGCTCGTGTCGTATTTTTGAATTTATTGCACCTGAGTTGAACCTGTCCGTATATTTGGGTTTGACCTTGTGCTCACCTGTCCCTGTAGCATTATCAAGTGTATATATCGGCGTGCACTGCCTTGTGGCATATACAGTAATACACTGTGTATGTCACAAGTTGTTCGTGTATGATGAATTCAAATTTAAATTATGACGAACAACCCAAATAACTGAGGCATATCATATTTTCAAAATCCATATTTTATTTTATATTGCAAAAATATCTATTTTTCATTTTTACTACGTTAGTGAATATTTTTGCAGATTTCTCAGATGTTGGATTCAAACTGGAATGCAGTTGAAGATAAATACGAGTGTAAGTGATATGTAGTGAGGTGAATTGTAAATGTGAAATGTGATGTAATTGTAATCAAAGTTGTATAGTTATAGTGAGAGCTTGAAATTGTACTATTCAAAGATGTAATAAATATTTGTTTGAATAAAATATTCGTTTGAATTCAAATTCCGTGTTATTTATTTTATTCAGCAAATATTTATTTAATCTGTGAAAATAAATAGTATATTATCAAATACATTTAAACGAATGTATATATGTTTATTATCATCAAACAAAAATCATATAAGCGTATATTCAACAATCTCCCCCTTTTGATGATAACAAACATATATTTAAGATTTTGATTATGTTAAACATATTTGATCATTGATATGCTCTAATTGCTCCCCCTATTTAAATGCTTCCTCTCTACATGATGCTCCCCCTACATATATGCATACAAATAAAAATATGCAAATGAGTCTAGATGCAAATAGAAAATTATTTGTCCTTTGCTTGATTTTATTTGACAAAATCTTAACTTTTCTCTCCCCCTTTTGTTATCAGCAAAAGAATAATAGTGTTAGGGAAAATAGAGATAAAGTAATTAATATTAATCCAACATTAAAACTCAATTGAATATAAATATTAAATTTCAATAAAAAATCAAACAAAAATCATAAATATTTTGTTAGGCGCATATTCCACTTTTAGAATGATGGATATGATGTCATCATATAAAACCATACAGTTGTGTCTATTTGTGGTATATTTATATCAGGAATTTGAATATCTACTAACCATGCATAACCGTTAGGACTTTTAAATGAGATTAGTAGTATTCCAGTTTTATTTTAAAAAAAATTCAAGTATCTTCTAACCACGCATAACCGTGAGGACTTTTAAATGGGATTAGAATCAACTTGTTTATTTTACAAATCAACTTTTGATATGCGTTCCATACATGCATAACCGCGAGGACTTTTAAATGAGCATGGAAGCACATAACAAATTCCAAGTAATTCACCCATGCATAACCGTGAGGACTTTTAAATGAGAGTGAATACTTTGGTATTTATTTATTATTATTATTAATTAGTTTTTTTTTTAAAAAAAAAATGTGTAAATGAAAAACGAACGATTCCTGTTTAAAGTACCACATATTGACAAACTATATAGAATTTTGATGAGTGATGGTCGTTGGAAATATGATAGATATAGAGATGGTCATGGAATTTTTACCAACAAACAGTTTTATAACTCTTGTTTAAATTTCTAAAGAAATTTATTAATTATACCGTCTCGAGTTATATAATCAATATCAACACTCATCACTTTTTCAATCACTATTTTTCTTTTCGATAATCATTTGGGAGTCAGATTAGTCAAAATAGTCATTTAAAACCAAATTCAAAAATAATTATGAAACTAATTTTTCAAAATGACTAATCTGAAAATATGGTCAAAAATGATTTTCTCGAGAGGGTTTTATAAGAAAATTTTCTGCTATTTGAAAATTATTTGAAATGAAAAATATGCAGATATTTTCTTTGAAAAAATGATGCAGTTACTAAATGTCTCAACAAAAATCACGTTTCACTAGTAATTTTTCTATCAACTAGATTACCAGTGTAATCTGCATCTGAATTTCTCTCTCACTCAAAATTATCATCAATTGAATTTTATAGACCAGAACATGAAGTGTGCACCAAAACTTTCAAATTCAATTTTAACAACAATTTAAATGACATTCTTTTGAATTTGAAATGAAGCCGTGTAAATAATCAGAAAACCGTGAATAAAGAGTTAGCCATATTATAACCAATTGTAATATCCAACAAAACACTATTTTTAATCCAAACTGATATATATGAAGTAATTCAAAGAATCTAGAGATTTTTATAGTGTTTTTGGCATAATAATATAATTGACCAACTATGTTGAATAAATCAGAGTCAAAATCATCATCTCAATATTGGCTGATTTTAATTCAGAATACGGTGCAGATTATCACATTTAATATATCGTTTAAAACATACCATTACCTGTTTTACCTTTACGATATTTCTCGTCGTTGTTCATTGTGATTCTGTCACCCTTATACTAGGCTAAGGAACTTAGCTTTGTCGCCCGTTGTGTTTCTGAAACAGCCAAAATCCAGAGAACACTATTGTTGTTCCTTAGCCTGCACCACACCTACACGGAAAAGGATTTATGTGACCTATTTGTTTTTATAGGTCCATGGTTGTTAGTGGCAGAAAATTTTGAAAAATAATTTTGTGTAGACCCAAAACTATTTATAATTGTTCCCTTTGGCACCCAAATTTGTTTAACTTTGAGAGATTTTATATTTGTGCCTTTTGGAACCCAAATCGGTATAGTTTTCACATGTTTGGGTCTATACCAACAATTATTGTGATCGTGTCCAAATTTTCTACAAATTGTGCACATAGAATTAACTTGATTAATCTTGTTTTCAACAATTTTTGAATTATTAAATCCAAGTCCTTGTCTAACCGTATTAACAGTTTGCTTTCCTAATAGCATATTCAACGATTTTTCACTTTTTGAAAATTTATCTAAAGTCGTAGACAATTGTTGGACTTGTGATTTGAGAGATTCATTTTCGTTTAACAACTGTGTGCACTTTTTAATAGAATTCTCTCTCCTAGTATTTTCATTCTCCTTTAAAATCAGAATTTCATTTTCAAGCGATTTTATTTTAATTTCTGATTTTTTAATTTCCTCATCAAATGTTGGACACTTATCACACTTAGGGATCCTACTTTGATAGGTTTTAACTAATTGATCAAGTTGTTTATTACATTCTATCAAAGTATCTTTTTGAGATTCAAGTTTGGCGTACTATTCCCTAAGTCGTTCAAAACAACCGTTTACTTCATGAAAATATATAAGCAACTCAGAATGGGTAAGTTTTGATACCTCACTTGGCTCGTCATCGTCACTGTCAGTTGTATCACCTCGAAGACACAATTCTGCCTTTTCGCTTTCACTGCCAGTGCTTTGATCATTCTCGTCTATTTCATCCCAAGTGGCTGCAAAACTTTTCTTTTTCTGTTTCTTTCCGTGGCTGGATTTAATTTGTGGACAATCGGGCTTGATATGGCCGGGTTTGTTGCAATTATAACAAATAAACTTTTGTTCTTCTGGGTAGTCTAGTGCTTTGGCTATTCTGCTTTTTGCTTTTTGAATTCGAGCTGAATTTCCATGTTTTTGATTCCATTTTTTGAATTTCCTTATTAACAGCTCCAATTCTGCTGCTCCATCATCTTCATCGTTATCATCATCACTTTCGGTTGTTCCTTTGAGAGCTATTGATTTCTTTTGAGTGTCACCTCCTTCACGCTCTTCTTTGAATTTCATTTCAAGCTCATAAGTGGTGAGATTTCCGATGAGTTCCTCAACTTTAAGTTGTTTTAAATCTTTCGATTCTTGTATGGCAGTTACTTTTGCTTCAAAGCTTCGTGGAAGGACTCTGAGGATTTTTCGGACTATTTCTAATTCGGTGTATGTTTTTCCGAGAGCTTTTGATTTGTATACGATATTGGAGAGTCGTCCGTACATCTCTTTGACATTTTCTTCCTTCGCCATTTTGAAGTTCTCGTATTCGCTGCTTAGCATTGCAAGGCGAGATTCTTTGACTTGAGATGTTCCTTCGTGAGTCACTTCTAGTATGTGCCATATTTCCTGCACAGTTAGACAATGTGAGACACGATTAAATTCAAATTGATCCAATGAACATATAATAGAATTCATAGCTTTGGCATTAGTATTCTGTAATTTATTTTCTAGTTCTGTCCATTGTTCCTTTGGTTTCTCTATTTCCTGATTATCTACAGTTATAGTTGGTATACTATAACCTGTCTCAACAATATTCCAAGCGTCAATGGTTTTCAGAAAAATTTGCATTCTATTTTTCCAGTAAGCATATTCACCATTGAACATTGGTGGTCTAACTATGGATTGCCCTTCTGCAAAAGCATTATTAAAAGAAGCCATTTTAAAAATTCAAATTTTTAAAACAAAAAACCGATTTTTGAAACACGAATTTTTAAAAACAAAAATTGATTTTTGAAACACGAATTTTTAAATTAAAAATTGGTTTTTGTAAAATCAAAATTTTAAAACAAAAATGGCTTTTGTTCCTAGCTCTGATACCACTTGTAGGATCGATTTCACCCTAGAGGGGGGGTGAATAGGGTGATAGTGTAAATTATTAAACTTAATTGCAGAAGCTAATAAATTAATATTAATTCAGATCACAGAATAGCAGCACAGATATCGCAGAATATAAATAACAGAATAAAACAGAACAACACAGAATTTACCCAGCTTCGGCAAAACCCTGCCTACGTGCTGCCCCCAAGGTTTCTACTAGAAATTAGATAGTCCCTCGCTTACACACGTAAACTTGCTATACCCGCTATTGACTAATCTAACTCTACGCTCAAAACCCTGACCACAATTCGACCACCGAGTTGCGAATTCCCAAACTACACACCGTAGTTTGTCCCCTAGTCACAAGACTAGAAAATTAAAAACGGTTTAAAAGAAAATACAAATTAAAAAACAATTTAAATAAAATAGCCCTAATTCAAAAATAAAACCCTTATTATAATTTTAAAACCCTAAATAAAATAGAGTTCGAATAAACCCGGCCCTCTTTAGTAATTCAGCCCGTCTCTTTTTCATTCATAATGGCGGCCGCTGTTTTGTTCGTTCTTCTTCCCTTTTTACAAATTAGGGCTTTTTCGAAGCGCCTATAAATCTGATCGATTCTCTGGTTGATCAAAAGTTGCCTTGCTCGATTGATTCTTGTTGCTCTCACTGGCTACTTCGATGAGTTCGATTCTTGCTTTTGGTAAGAATTTATGCTTCGATACTTTTCGATTTTAATTTTTTTTTTTGCATTCGAACTCCTCTTTTATGCCGATGATGATCTTGGTTAAATATGCGTTCGAACTCCTTTATCTTCGTTCGTATAAACTTATTTGAATTTGTCAAATAAATTGTTCGACCGTTCGATTATATTTTGATGCTGATGATTTATTTGACTTTGTCAATCTCGTATAATTGATGCTTGCTTGGTTGACATGGTTTTGAATCAATTTCGTGATGACCACGGCTTTAATTTGTGACATTTGACTTTGTCACATTCGTATATTTTTATGACTTGATTCTATGCCTTGCATTTGAGACGTTTGGTTATCACTGGCTTTGACTTGGTTACATGGCTCTGTGAATTGCTTTATTGCTAAGGCTCTGACTTTAAATCGTGAGTTCAATTTCTTTTACCTGATGACTTCGGCCATTTTGAGTTTTTTACACTGCTCTTCTGGATATTGTTCAAACTGTACTCATGCTCGATTATATTCAAAGTGCTGTTTACTTTGCTGCATATCTGCAGTGCATCACCATTGTTCTTTACCTTTGTATATAATGTTATTACATGCTGCTTCACCATATCACTTGAGGTCTTGTAGTTGGTGATTTGCACTTGCACTACTTCTTAAGTTCATTTCTATCTGTTTCTTGTGTTGCACTTGTATGCTCTTGTTTGTAATCTCTGATTCATGTTGGTACTGGCTGTTGTAGTCCTGTCCACTGAGTTTGAGCATTGCATTTTCACTTGTATACTTAAGTCAGTGCTGTCTTTGATGTTGTACTTTGGTCTATTGGGCTGCATACATGTTGTAGCTGTACTATCTTGAGCTCGACCTTGTTGTTTACTTGTTTTGATGCATTCACATGCTGCCATACTTATTCATTGCTGCTGGATATCTGCATTTGTTATTTCTGAAGCTCGAGTTGCACTTACTCACTGCTGCTTGTTATTTCACTAGTATCAGTGATGTTGCAACTGGTTTAATGTTTGTTCAATGCATTTACTTCAAATGTTTCACTCTGATGCATTCATTCGAGTTGTATTCATGTTTGTTGTTGTCAGTTTGCCTTGTATTACTGAGTTACAATGAGTAGCTATCGTCTGCACTTGCATTCGTGTTGTTGTTTGCTTCATGTACCCTACTGCTTTGAACTTCTGGTTGGTTTGGCCTGGACTTCACTTGACCATTGCTTCATGTATACTTGGTGCTTGATTTGGGTTCATACTTGTTCATGTGTACATCTGACCCTTCCATATGCTCCCTGATAATGTTGAACTTCACTGTTGCATTCCATTTGTGTTTGCTTATGTCCACTGATGCATCCAATCTGCACTTGTTACTTCTGTTCACCTGTATCATGTTTTGGCTTCACTGATGCTGCACATTTTGAGCCTTGGTCTTTGTTGTTGTCGCATGCACGGCCATGCTTGTAGTACTTGAATTGAATGCTACCTGTACTTGTTTCTTGTATACTGCAGCTTGGTCTTGCCTTGTGCATCTCAACTTGTTCTTGTACTTTGATGGCTGATCATTTTTGTTGCTGTTGCATGCATTTGTCTGGTTCTCGGCCTATTGCATTTGACCACTGAACTTGACTGTTTAGTTTC
The DNA here is from genome assembly GCA_030765085.1 of Allium cepa. Lineage (NCBI taxonomy): Eukaryota > Viridiplantae > Streptophyta > Magnoliopsida > Asparagales > Amaryllidaceae > Allium > Allium cepa. The sequence goes on from CM060932.1 coordinate 383,717,013, forward strand.
ATATTCATGTGTACTTTTGATTTGCGCTTGAGTTGAATCCAGTTACAAAAACTCGGATTTGACCTTGTGCTCGTGTCGTATTTTTGAATTTATTGCACCTGAGTTGAACCTGTCCGTATATTTGGGTTTGACCTTGTGCTCACCTGTCCCTGTAGCATTATCAAGTGTATATATCGGCGTGCACTGCCTTGTGGCATATACAGTAATACACTGTGTATGTCACAAGTTGTTCGTGTATGATGAATTCAAATTTAAATTATGACGAACAACCCAAATAACTGAGGCATATCATATTTTCAAAATCCATCTTTTATTTTATATTGCAAAAATATCTATTTTTCATTTTTACTGCGTTAGTGAATATTTTTGCAGATTTCTCAGATGTTGGATTCAAACTGGAATGCAGTTGAAGATAAATACGAGTGTGAGTGATATGTAGTGAGGTGAATTGTAAATGTGAAATGTGATGTAATTGTAATCAAAGTTGTATAGTTATAGTGAGAGCTTGAAATTATACTACTCAAAGATGTAATAAATATTTGTTTGAATAAAATATTCGTTTGAATTCAAATTCCGTGTTATTTATTTTATTCAGCAAATATTTATTTAATCTGTGAAAATAAATAGTATATTATCAAATACATTTAAACGAATGTATATATGTTTATTATCATCAAACAAAAATCATATAAGCGTATATTCAACAGAAAACACTACAAACCATACTTCTTCAAAACTACACAGTTCCTACTGCCTACACTGCTGACCAGAACTCACCAAACCACAAACCAGAAAAAGAAAGAAAAAAATACCCAACCTTAAATCGACAATATCAAACAAAACATTTGCCTTTGTGCTTCTGTCAGCCGCAATAGTCACGACCATCTCTCCTAGCCTAGCATAGCAACCACAATCAAACAACCCATCGCAGACCGAAATCCAATCTCAAACCGCTACCAACTCATTGCCAAACAAGAAATCATCCTCCTGCACTTCACTGATATCTCTACTCTCTATTAAACAAAACAGTGCACCTGACATCCTTTTGCACGCAACCTATTTCAACCCACATCTATTAAACAAAGAAGTGCACTTACTGATATCTAAACTGCAACTACTCCCAAACTACGCTTCCAAGTCTCCAGCTGTATCAACATCCACCAACTCTTCCTTTCTCATCCAAGTATCAATTTGAATTCCTGAAGCCAATCGCTCAAATTGACATCGATCCCCAAGCGCGACCTCGCCCACCTCAATATCATCGAATTCACCTCTGTCCCCAATCTTTGAACACTGCACAACAACCGCGACTCCCAAACCTTGCTCGAACACCAATCGCCTTCAAACAAACATCTTCAGCAACCATTTGAACACCTAGAATCATACCTCCGTCAAAATCAAAATTTGCGATCGCCAAAAAGAACAAGTTTGTGGAATTTGGGGAGCTGGTTTTCAACATGCGGTTTTGAAATTGATGATTTTGCAATTGTTACGGGACTATTTGATTTGGAAATGATAGATTTGTGTTAATATAAGGGGAGAATGAAGTTCGGTGACCCCATAAAGTAAATTAGATTAGGAGTTTGGTTTTGTTTTTAACCGGGCCGGGTTGGATGTTTTTAAAGCCTGAGTGAATTTTTTTCCTTTTGCTTTGTTTTAATTTGTTTAGTTAAATCGTCTTTAGTTTTGTTTTGTCTTATTCCTTAAAAAAATATTGAATTTGTTTTGTTTTGTTTTTTAATCCTTTTATATATGTGTGTATACAAACAAGTTTCTTTCCACCATTTGTTTTTTTTTGTTTCATCTGATTTTAATTGTTTTGATTTTCCATTTTTTAGTGTTCCTTTTTTAAACAATTGTATACATATCTTGTCTTTATTTTTTGGTTGCCAAAACAGATTGGAAGAGTTGCTTGCTTCGCTCTACTGCCAAAAATAAATTGCTGCCTTGCTTATAATTTTTTTGCTGCTTTCATCTCTACTTTTATTCGAATTGCATTGTTGATTGCTTGCATTTGCATTTATATATTAGAAAAAATTTCAAAAATTCAAAAAAAAAAACAATAATCCATTCGTAGTTGCATTGTTAATGCACGTTTGATTTCTACTTTGCATTTCATTCTAGAATTTTGTTTAGTAATAACGGTTAGACATCGATAACACTTAATTGTATATTGGCAAATTATCTTCTTTGAACAATTTAATTTCTTGGTGATTAGGCTACGACAGAGTAATAACCATTTATAAATATTACGGTGATTCGTAAATATTATAGTGGTTGTTTCTCTGAAGGTACTTAAACCTTTGGCTGCATTGCTATGTGATTCGTGGTGCACCGATAAATCCTGTCCGTTACCTGGCTGAGAACTATCTTGTTGATTTAAGACAAAGTGTGATTATACAATTCTGGGTAAGGAGCTATTTGGGATAAATAATTCGTAATTAAGCCATTGCATTCATTTAGTTGCATTAGTTCATGCATATTTAAAACAAAAAAGAAAAAACCAAATGTAAATATTCATTTTCCTTTGAAATCTCTAAATCCTTTTCCTTTGAAATTTCAAAAAAAAAACTAAAATCTAAAAAAAAAAATCTTTCCAGAAACCAATTTTTTTTTGAAAATCTAGAAAAAAAACAAAAATCAATTTCCTTTTGAAAAATAAATTTTATTTGTAAATATTTTTCCTTTATAAAAAAACCAATTTTTTTTAAATGTCCGAGTTTCCTTTTCCTTACTCATTTGAATTTAGTTGTGAAAATCAATATAATTCATATGATTTCACTCCAAATTCGTATGGATATTTTAACAACAACTATTGTTCAAACTATTCGGATTTTGCACCACAAAGTTTTCAAAATAATGAGCAACCCTCAAATCTTGAAAATAGAATTTCGTCTTTACGTGAAATCTTTATACAACAAAATCAATGATAAATAATTTGTGTAATTCGTATTTGTGCGATAACTCGAGTCAAAGTTTTCAAGGATTTCAAAATTTAAATTCAATTCAAAATTCAAATGATTTCGATGATAACCCATGCCAATTCAATTTCGAACTCCAAGATGAATTTCAAACTCAAAACGGAAATGGAAACAACTTTTCAAACAAATTTGGCAATGGTAATAATCTTAACCATGTTACGATTGAAAATCTTTGTTCTCAACAATTTCCAAGTGAAAATCCTCAAGTTAATAACTATAAATTGGATTTTGTTGAACAAATGAACGAAATCTACAATGATCACATGGATTTGTTGTTCGAAACATATACGAAGCAACGTGAGAAACAAAACCAAATCCTAACATATGAAAAGTCAAATGATAATCCACCTTTTACCCAAATCGACGATTTTCAAAGAACAACTTTTGAAATTGAAAACGAAAATCTTAACGAAGTTGTTGGAAATTTGGTAATTGACATGGATTTCCATTCTTTTGAGGGTGAGAAACTCGATTTAAAATTCGATCTTCCTTTTCCCGATTTTGAAATTTTGAACACAACAACTTTGGATTTTGAACTTGACACATGTATTAAAGTTATTGATAATTCAATAAAGGAAGACGAATTCAATAAACATGATTTCTTTGGACTTTTCGGAAATGGGTTATTAAATTCTGGAGGGGAAGATTTGAATCCCCATTTCAATTTTGAAATCGATAATTTTGAAGAATTTGTTGATTATGAGCTTGATTTTCAATTTGGTGAAAATAAACTTGAATTTCAATCAATTGTTTTATCAACCCCAAAAATCATCGAAAATAAAACAACTCGTACTATTTTTAATAAAATAACATTCGTTTTTTCAAATCAACGTTCCACTTTGTAATCTTTTACCATTTGGTTTTCTGTGCTTGAGCTGTGTCTCGTATACTTGACGAGACAAATGAATCGGTCTTTGGAAGACCGTTTCATTTACTCTTTAACGGCATACTTTCTGATGTCATGTAAATAATCATCTTTTCATTTTCATTTAAATGAAGGTTATGCTTTTATTTTTCTCCTTCTAATTGGGTTAACTGTGGGGACACAGTCAAAATCAAGTGTGGGGGGAGACTCATCCTATTTTTGATTTTTCATGATTAATTTTTCGTTTTTCCTCCAAAACTCAAAAAAATATTAAAAAAACTCTCAAAAACAATTTTTTTTTACGCGTTTTGATTTATTTTTAAAGAAACACTATAAGATAAATATATGGTTTTGGGTTTACTAAATTAAAAATTTTGAAAACTTATTCGTTTTTATTGGAATTTTTACGAGTAAATAGCTTAAATTTCTCGATAATAGCCAAAACCAATATTTAACTTATTCGTGTTAATTTAAAAGTAAATCCTTCATTGTAAATATTTTCAAAAAAATTGCAATCATCTCTTTGTAAATAAATCTTGCGTTCTGTAAATATTTTCATTCTGCTTTTGGTTTTTGTGGGTAGTATCCGCTTAAAACCCTCACGAGACAACACTCGTCCTACTGGAGACACCCAAAGGTTTCATGGCTTGTTGCATACGCTCAATGCAACTACGAAAACAGATTTATCTTAGTTTTTCTTTATTCGAGGACGAATAAAAAGATAAGTGCGGGTGGATTTGATGTGCACGTAAATGTTCATATTTTTACCACCATATTTAGTATATTTAAATTTAATAAATGAACATATCGGGTATTTTAACCTGTTTAAATCAAATTCAAATTATTTTCAAATTGTCACATACTCATCTTCATATAGGGGCAAAATGGTCATTTTTGTGCATATATTAATTTGAGAAAATTTAATTTGAAATTTCTATGTTATTTTGTAGGAAAATTGGATGGAAATTACGTGTGATTTCATGAAGATATGCATGCACAAGAGTGAAGAGAACAAATGAAGATGGAAATAATTCAAAATGATGATCATGGAGGAGCCCACTTACCCATCTACCTTAATGTACACTTAGGAGCTAATGCACATGCTAAAACGCCATTAAATGTTCATGCACACTTAATGGATGATTATTGTATGCTAATGGTTACTTGGCCACTACACTTCCTAAGGGGTAGTTTGGGCATTCCCTAAAAATATGAATTAGGGTTTAACGCATGTATAAATACCCTTTTTTTTTCATGTAACCCTCTTCTTCTTTAGTCTCTTTTAGTTTAGTTTAGGCTCAAAATAAAAAAGACAAGCTCTTCTCTTTTCTTTTCATGACTACTTAGCCATTTTTTTATTTCATGTAATCTTTTTTTCTTATGCAATGATAATTAGTGTTTTATTTTACTTACATGCTCTCTTTCTTTCATACTAGTAGTGTAGTTTATTATTCATGCAAGTAGATTAGTGTTTACTTCTTTTTACTTAGCTTTTCTTTTCATTTTGCTCTCTTTTTACTCTTTTTTATTTCATGTTGCAAGCTACAAGTGTTGATATGATAACACAAATGAGAGGCTAATTCCTACAATTTAGGGGTAATGAAGCCTTTAATCATGTAGCTTCAATATTTTGATAATGATTGCTCTCTTTTGTGGTTAAATGAATGTTGATGTGATTTATTGTTTTATGATGAATTTGACAGCCTATGTTATTTATAAAAAATAGGCTATGCTTAAACAATCATAAAAAAAAATTTGCCTCTTCATCTATATATGACTATGGAAAAGAAGTGAATGTTTAAATCAAAATTTGATGGCCTATATTTCTAAACAATAGTTAATAGGCCATGCTTAAAATAGATTTTTATTTTCAATTTTATTGTCATTTCATGAGAATTAAAAGTGTTTTAAAGGTTGTGTTATAGTTTGATGGCTTATGTTGAGCTAATTAATAGCACAAATGAGCCTGATAAACACATCATCTAAAGTCATTAATGACAAAAAAAGAGAGATCATAATTTCTTATGTGTTGAACTATGTTATCAGAGAGTGGATTTATCACTAAATTGTCTTAACACTCTCATATTTTTATTAATTTTCTTTTGTTAGTTTTCTACACTTTTAGCTAATCACATTTTCAACTTTGGTTAATTTGATTAAATAGAGATTTAAAATCTAACAATTTCATGCGGATCGACCCGTACTTGCCACGTACTACGATAGTACACCGTGCGCTTGCGATATAAATTTAATTCAAAATTTATCGGCGGTTTTCTAACTCGATAAAATTTCCGCCTTTAAACAATGATATGCACAAGTGTAATATTGTAGTAGATGATCTACACAAGAGCAATACTATTAAATATATATCATTTGGAGATCGAGACAGTGGGATAGAAAATTTTGCTACAGAGGCTAGATTGAATGCTCGGATGACGGGAGTTAATGGCGAGGTTGTGATAGATCAGTCAAATCATGGTGCTATAGAGGTTGAGGCAGTACATGTTTCATTGTGTGCTGTTGTGAATTGATCAGAGATGGGGGTGGTTGTTGTTTTATTTTATGAGGGTTATTTGGCAATAGATGAGCAGCAGTATGCACGCATATCACAGTGTGCACATACATCTGGCTTAACACATTATGAAGCAAAAAAGGAATCCCAACCTGTGATTGAAAATGTTAATATTTCTGATTTTCTTGTTATTGAGGGTGATAAAGTGAATGAGGTTTTATCTGGTTATAGCAATTTTACATTGCTTGCGGGGAGTAAGGGAACGATGAGACAACAAATATAAATCAATGTGATATTATTACTAGTAATAAATATGCTGAATTGAAGGGTGGCAATAAGTCGGTGGATCTTTCTAAATAGTCTTCGAGCATTGATTCAAAAAAAGGCGGTGAGTGCTTGATTGACAAAAGAGCCACTCTTTTTTCATCATTAACGAGAGGTAGACATGGGAAATCTGTTGCTGTAAGCGGGTCTGTTCGCCGTAGAGCTAGGATCCGTAGTATTCATTTTCAGTTTTTAGGTGAGTTACGTGATTCGAGTGCCATGAGTGGCACTACGAATTCAGGCTTAGTTATGATTTCTAATTTAGACAGTACTTATTCTTATTATGCTCTAAGTAGTTTGTCTTCCACTGAGTTATGTCAGTTAGCCAGGGATATCGTTTTCATTTTTTCCGATGTTAAATTAAATACTGATTTTATTAAGAGTAAGGAATTAGAATGGGCTAGATCTGTTGGTTTATGAGGATTATAAGTTGGAATATTAGAGGTCTACACGACTTAAATAAAATGATAAAATTAGAGCATTTTTAAAGATTATTTTATTGATATTGAACTATTACGGAAAACTAAAATAGAGTGTCCTGATATTCGTTTTTATAGAAGATTAGGGGGGTATCACTTTAGGAACTGGGCTTGTTTACCTCCTACTGGAGCTTATGGGGGTTTAATTATAGGGTGGCGGGATAATTCTTTTAAACTTCTTCAATGTATTTCTAAGCATCACTCTTTTCATATTATTTTGATTAACCTTAGTGATAAATCTTTATTAAATATATTTAATTTTTATGGGCCAAACTCGAAAATTGGTCATCGAGTTCTATGGAGCAACCCTCAAAATCCGATTAACGCGTATTCTAAGGAAGCGTTCACCACGAGAAGGCGATTTCTCTTCTATGGAAGAATTTGACCAATTTATTATTAATTCAAATTTGATTGAAATTCCTCTTTCTAATAGAGAATTCACATGGAGTAATACTAGAGAGTACCCTTCAATGGCTCTTCTAGATAGATTTTTCGTCAATGACGAAATTGAGGATAAATTTCCTATTTGAAGAGTTTCCGGTCTGCCTTATACTTACTCCGATCATTGTCCTATCATTATTATGTGTGATCATCATAAAATAGTTAATAGAACTTTTAAATTTGAAAAAATATGGTCATTAGAATCCAATTCTCCAAACTAATTAAAAATAAAAGGATTTCAATGAATTTTTATAATATCAAAAATACAAATAATTCTGCTAAAATTTTGTTTTAAAACTTAGGGGTCTTAGGAATTTCCTTAAAATTTGGGGTAAGAATGTGTTCGGTAGTATTAAAACTAAAAAAGAAAATTTACTTTCTGAAATTCTTAATGTTAACAAATTAGAAGAAACCGAACAACTAAATCTTGGTAAGCGTAATGTTCTCACTAATTTAAAAGAAGAGCTTAATTCAATTTTAGAAAAAGAAGAAGTTAGGTAGAAACAGAGATCTAGAATACAATGGATTAATGAAGGCGATAATAATACAATTTTTTTTTCATAATATGGCTAATGGTAGAAAACGTAGTAACATGATAAATTCTATTTTTGTGAATAATGTAGATTTAGTTGATCAAAGGGATCTTAATAAGGCATTTACTAATTACTACAGAGATATTTTTGGTAATAAGAATAAACATAGAATTAATGTTGGATGGAACGATCTTTATCCTATTGAACCTAGAGATGACCTTGTTGAGTTTGATAATCCTTTTTCTGAAGAGAAAATTTTGAAGGCTACTAATGACATGTCGAGTGATAAATCCCCGAGTCCTGATGGGTTTCCTATCTTATTTTATTTTGAGATGTTTTAAAGTTTGACTTTATTAGTCTGTTTGATGAATTTTATAATAGGAAACTACAATTAGGAAGATTTAATTTTGCTAATGTCATTTTAGTTCATAAAGAAATCGGTGCTAATAATTTAAAAGATTTTAGACCAAACACTCTATCTAATTATTCTATTAAAATTATCTCTAAAGTCTTAGCTAATAGACTTAGAAAAAAATGAATGATCTAATTGATTGTTCGCTAACTACTTTCATTAAGGGTAGAAATATCACAGATGGAGTGACTGCTTTTCAAGAATACATTAATCATCGTTGTAAAAATAACATTACATGTGCTCTTCTAAAACTGAACTTTGTGAAAGCTTTTGTTAGACTGGGATTTTCTAATCGATATGTTACGGGCAAGATGTTTTAGTAGTAAATAGATTGGTTGAATTTTGACTTTGATTAAAACTAGAAATTCTAGTATAATGCTTAACGATGTTTTAGGGAATAAAATTCAATCTAAATGTGGCTTAAGGCAAGGGGATCCTTCATCCCCTCTTTTGTTTAACTTAGCTGTTGATGTTTTTGCTACGATTATTAAAAAAGCGATTGGTAATGGTTTTTTGGGTGTGTTTGTAGTAGGATATCATGTAATGGTCTCTCTGTTCTTTAATTTGCGAATGATACTTTATTATTTACCTCTCATTTGCCTAATCATATTATTACCCTTAAATTTATTTTATACAGCTTTGGACATCTTTCTGGGCTAAGAATTAATTTCGATAAAAGTTCAATTTTAGTATTAAATGATGTTGATAAGCTTGAAGGTTTAGTTGCTAATACGCTTAATTGTAAAACTATAAATATCCCCTTTGATTATCTTGGTTTTTCGATTAGACCAACTAAACTTAAGCATGATGACTGGCTTATTATTATAGATAAAATTAAAAATAAGATTTCAAATTGGAATGTGAGGTTTTTATCTATAGCGGGTAGATTAGTTCTCATCAATTATATTTTATCTGCTCTTCTGATCTATTAGATGTCTATGCATCTTTTTTCAGGTTGGGTGATTAACAAAATTGATAAAATAAGAAGAGATTTTTTATGGAGTGGTAATAAATCTAGTAGTAGTCTTAAATGTTTAGTTAATTGGAAGACAATTTGTAAATCGAAACAGGAAGGTGGTTTAGGAGTCATTAATTTACATAACATAAATTTGTCATTATTAGGGAAGTGGTTATGGATATTTAAGGATCTTAATGATAACTCAATTTGGAAAGAAATCATTTCTAAACATTATTATAATGGCAGTAATAATTTATACCGAATTACACCTACGGTTACTAATAAATTGTCTAATTTTTGGAAATCTATTTAAAAATGTCATGAGATTTTTAACTTTGGTACTAATACGATTGCTCATTCGAAAAATAATACTTCTTTTTGGCTTGACAGTTGGTTATCTTCCATTCCTCTTAGGGTAGAATTTAGAGAACTTTACGAAAGTTGTAACTTTAAGAATGCTTAAATTTTAGATGTTTTTTCTCCGGATAATGATCCTAGAAGGTTCAATTCTTAGACAAATTTCTTTATTATGTGCTAGATTGAATTTATATAATATGGATAATGAAAATGATGTTATTAACTAGGAATAGGAAAAGAGTAAGAAATTCACTTCAAATTATTTTTATAAATTTCTTAATTTCTCGGGCGTAACTAAAAACTCTTTTAACCTTATTTGGAAAAACATAAATCTAAGATTAATATGTGGTTAATCATGCATGGGAAACTACATAATATTGAATTTTTAAAAAGAAAGAATATGCAAATTGATAATAAATGTAGTTTTTGTAAATTATATTTTAAGATATTAAACATGTATGTTATGATTGCATGGATACTTGCTACATTCTTAATAATACTCTCAAAATCTTTAACTTTATACTTACAACTAATGTTACTGGTCATGATTATTATTGGAATAACTTAAGATTTAAGTTTAAAAGGAAAACATATTTTTACTTGATGCTTTATTCATTATAATTTGCTTGTATATTTGGTTTGAGAGAAACGAGAGATTTTTTAATAATAATAATAATAGTCATATTAGTAAATTAACTTTTATAATATCATCATTTTGTTTTAATTGGATTTCAAATCCTAAATATATATTAGCTAAAAACGATCATTTCAAAGAATATCTTAATAAGGTTAGTAACACTATTTAGCTATTTAAACATAAAAACAATATTTTAACATTAATAGCATTAACATTTTTTCAAATTTGAATGATGATTTTACCGAGTATCATAATGTTCTTTTGATTAAAGGAGCATAAGGGTAAATTTTTAGACGATTTAGTTTATTGGTTTTTAAATTCATATTTTGTTCATTTTTTTTTACCTTTTTGATTTCGATATCTTTTTTTTCCCTATCTTTAGAGTTGGTTAAGATGTTGCATAATGAGCTTGAATTCTTTTTAGTCTGTTTCTTATTTTAGTTTCTTTTTTGTCTTATAATTTTAGCTTTAGTTTGTTACTTTTACTTCATTAATACATATATATGTATATAAATCTCATTTATATACATATATGTGTGTTATTCTTATAATTTTCTTTAATTTCATTTACCGACACAGGTTTAGGCCAAAAATGGTACTAGATTACTATTTGCAGGTTTTCAGGATTGCCGCTAACAGGATTGCAATATGACGTTCATTCTGGACCTTTCGCGTTCGTGGTGAGGAGTTCTTTCCGTTTCTTCTGCATCTACAGCGTGACATTCTTCATTTTGGATCATTCGCATTTGCATGAGGCATTCATTATGGATATTCCGAGTTTGAAGTGAGGAGTTTCTTTCTCTGATGGAGCTGCCTACCGATCTCATCTGCAATGGGTTGCATCATGGATTTTTTGGGTACTTCTAACATCTCATTACTGGGCGGTGGCCTTGCCAGAGCCTGATATTGAGGTGTAATTGGCGATGGCCTTGCCGGAGCTCATTCTAGATGTATTGGAGTCCTTTTTCATTGATTTTTGTATTATGATTAGTTACATGCCAGACATGTTGGCAGCACCTCTGTTTTCAGTTGTACACACACACGTGTGTGTGCTCTCCTCTACTTTTAAGGATCATACATTTCTCTCCAAAAAATGTAAATAAATTTATATTGCCATACTTAAGTCCATGCCATAACCATACCAGCAATGCCTCCACGTTTAAAGCCATACCCTTCCCCCTCTTATTTATATATTACTGCGTTTTCATCAGAGAAAAAAAATGCGATCGAAGTCGCGACCTGTACGCAAGCAAGAGCACGCGATGCCCGGCAGGGCGCAGGGAGGTGGTGGTCTCAAGTGCCACGATAGTGGCGGGGTGGAAGGTCATTCGCATAGAATGGGTTTGACATGATTTTTTTTCCATGCACGCATAGAGAAAACAGCAGAGTGAGTGATGTGCGATCGAACGATGATAAAAAAATAAAAGAAATATCATGTGTACCTGTAGCATGTGCGAGGAAGAGAGATTGGAGGATGGTAGTTTATTTAAATGTTTATTGATTTTTAGTTAATTATAATTTAATTTTTTCAAATGTTCATTTATTCATATCGAATTCATACGAGATCCAAATCGAACGCGGGGAGTCGCGTTATAATCATATTGACGAAGGCTATGCTATGGAATTGGATTGAACAGATTCGGAGCAAGTTGGAATTTTGGATTAAAATTGGACATTTGTTCAATTTTAATATAAAACAGAATGTTTTGATGAAACTAAAAATCAATGTGAGTTAATTTCACCTTTTTGGCTAATCAGAAAATTTAAATGGTCAATAAATAATATTTATTGGACGTTTGGATAGTTATTTTTTATCATTATTGATATTTTTATAATATACTAAATTATATTAATAGTTTGGATATATTCCCGCCTATTGGCGTGAATGAGACCCTACTATGTTACCGTGTAAGAGCAGATGACCCTTTATTTACGAATCTCGCCTCAAAGTGGTTGATTTATATTTTTATGATTATATACTGTTTATGATGCAGGTGGACTGATGGGAGGGATCCAACGTGAATCCTCACACAGTTGATTTATTTTCAAATAAATTGATATATGATATGTTGGATGTACAAATGATGACATGGACACGGTTTTGTTTATTAGTGCTTTGGTAGCACCAGGCCTCAATTTTGGTATTTTAGAATACTATAAAATGGTGATTTGATTTAAAAAGATATTTCAAGTTATTTGAAATTTTTTCATGTTTAAATGATTTTTTATAAAATAAAAGTATGATTTTATGGATATTATAATTTAATATTTTTTATAAAACATTTTAGATGGAGTTTTAAAACTGAGAGTAAAGATTTTGAAATTTGAGAAAATGTAGGATTATTTTCACCCTAGAGGGGGGGGGTCTATACGGTATGCTAAAAATTAACGTGGAAATAAAAATAAAAACAGAAAGTAATGCAATAGAGATCACACACATATCTACCCAACTTCGGCAATAACCTGCCTACGTGCTGCCCCCAAGGTTTCTACTGGAAATTAAGTAGTCAGACGCTTACAAACACACGTAAACTTGCGACCCCTGCTAACTTGACTAACCTAACTCTAAGCTCAAAACCCTACTACAACTCAGCCATTAAGTTGTGAGTTCTCGAACTACAAAACCGTAGTTCGTAAACCTAGTTAAACTAGAGTGTGATTTAAACAAGAATTAAAAACAAACAAAAACAAGTAAAATTACGAAACCTTATTAGTTAAAAATTGAAGCCCAATGTAATTAAACCGGCCTAAATAATTAAATTAGGGAACGTCTTCCCTTTTCTTTTGTTAATGCCTTCAACCGCTTTCTTTGTTACTCTTCGAAAATTAAGGTTTGTTTTGAATTGAGGCTGCCGCTTGAATCCGATCGATTGAATTGAAGAATCTAAGTTGACTTGCTTTGTCAATCGAGCCCTTTTCTTATCAACTTGCGTTGCTCCAAATTTCGAGCTCGAACATCGGTGCTTTGAATTGGTAGGTGTTTTCCCATTTTTGAATTTTTGATTATGCTCGAACTTGATTCGAGTTCTGGATTGGTGTTTGCTCACTGATTTTTCTTGAACTCGAATGCCTTTTTCCGATGATGATATTGGGTTTAAATAGGGAACAAAACCATCGTTCGTATATTTCTATTTGGATTCTTCAAACACTTTGCTTAGCCGTTCGATTACTGATTGAATGTTGGTGATGATATTTGCCTTGCTCTTTTTTTAACGTGTTACTATATATACCTCTAGTTAATTTGAATTTGCTTGAGTCGATTCCGTTCTTTTTGCTCCTTTGAATTCGGCATTTGAATTTTTGAGATATTCAGAATCTTTGGCTATGACTTGTTCATTGAATTTCTTTGCAACTTTAATCAATCCGATTCCTTGTTCTTGTTCGAGCTGCTACAATTATTTTGATTAGTTTGTATATATGTCACTGTGCTTATGTTGGGTTACCTTATATTGCTTTCATACGTGAACTGATACATGCTCCAATGTATATTTGTACTACATGTTTAAACTTAACTTGCCTATAAGCTTGATTGTTTTTGCTGGGTTTCACGGATATTTTGCTTTGAGTTAAATTATGGTCTGCAGGTATGTCTATATGTGGGTGACCCTATGTTGTATTCAAACTAGACCATTTGATCTTGTGAGCATGTTCGTGCCTTTGTTATTGTCTGGTGCACTTTGAATGAAGTCCGGTTGCCATTCAACCATTAGTTCTGATGACAAGCCTTCATGTTGCATTATGTATGATCTTGAGTTATTTCGAGTTAAACTACAAGTTTCTTCGAGTTCAATTGCCAGTTGCTTTGAGTCAGTTCATGCCTGAGTTGCCTCATGCCTTCATTCTGCTTGCTTTATGATTTTGTATTCTACTTTTTTATTTTGGTCTGGTTCTTGCCTTTGTTGCACCTAATCATTGCATTGAACTTGTACATGTCTACACATCCATGTTGGTCTGTACATGTCTGAAGCTTGTTGTTTTCTCTGTTTCATGTGCACTTAGAAGTTGAATCTGGTCTAGTTTGGGTAGTCTCTGAAATTGCATTTCTTATGTCTTACTTATGTCTTGACCTTCATGTGGTTGATGCTGATTCTGGTTCATGTTGCACTGGCTTGTTGAGTCTAGTCCGTGGTTCCTGTCTATTCACGTTGCATTTGTCTGGTTTCATATGTCGTTTTGAGTTGTTGAATATGTTTGAGTCATGTTTGAAATGATTCATGTGGGTGCCTGCGTTCATGCCTGAACTAATGTTTCTATGACCATTTCTGTGTTGAGTCCGTACTGATTTTCTGGCCTCTGTTACTTCGACTGCTTGCTTTCATATGTGTTCACTTCAATCTTGTGTCTGAATGCATGCCTGGGTATGATGATCTGGACTAGTTGTTATGTTCATTCTTGTTATTTTATTGTAGACTGGTTGCATGCCTGACCATGTCTTGTTCTGCTTCGAGTTAAATTGCCCTTGTTTGCCACTGAACTCCTGATTGCTTGAACATATTAAAGTCTTGCTGTAGTTGCATTGCATTGACCATGCCTTGAACCTGACCATGCCTGAAACTTTATTGCTTTCTATTCATGTTCACCCATTGAGGCTTTGCATGTGTGTTTGCATTTTTTGCACTCGAGTTGAATCCGGCCTAGGCTTGGGTTTGACCTTGTGCTCACCTATCCTTGCTATTTTAACATGCAAGTGTGTATTGGTGTGCACGACCTTGTGGCATGTACATTGATACATTCTGAATGTCACAAGTTGTTCATGTAATATGAATTAATAAAAATGACGACGAACAACCCAAATAACCAAGGCAAATAATATTTTCAAAACACACCCTTCTTTGTGAACTGCAAAATGTTTCTTTTTCAATTTTACTACGTCATGTTTTATTTTTTAGATAGTTCAGATGCTGGATGCAGGTTGGAAAAGAGTTGATGGTCAAATAAGAGTGATGAGTGAACATGTAGTGAGGTGAAATGTATAGTGACAATTGTGTTGTAACTGAAGTTGTATTATAATTGAAAATGTGTAAATGTAGTAAGAGCTCAAATTTGTACTAATGAATTTGTAATAAAATATTTGTTTGAATAAAATATTTGTTTAAATATGAATTCTGATTTATTTATTTTATTCAACAAATGTTTATTTAATTATGTGGAAATAAAATAGTACAATGAGAAATACATTTAAACAAATATATATATATATATATATGTTTATTATCATCAAACAAAAATCATAGGCTATTGTATTCTACAGAAAGTCAATCTTTTATAATAAATGGATATAGTCTTAAAAGAAAAATAGAAATATTTTTAAATAAATATTATTAACCATTATATGTAGGATATATAGTGTAATTTGTTTATAAAGGTGAATTTATAAATGTGCTAAGTTTATAACAGCGATATTTTTCGAATAAAGTTAATATCTGTAAAATCATAATTTATTTATGAAGGGATAGATTTATAAATGGTATTTTATAAATTAAAATTAAAATATTATCATTTAATAGATTGGAGAAATAAATCGAACGGTGATTTTTTATAAGATGAATAATGATATTCTATTTTGGAAATTTACGATGAGGATAAATTTGGGATGGTTAAACGATATTTTATAAATTGAAGGTTATAAAAGAAATTTATACCTTTTGAAGGAAGGTTATATGGTTGAAAATATGTTTTGGATTGGGATTTATAAATAAGCATGATTTATAAAGGAATAAAGGTGTAAATGGGTTCATAAATAAAGGAATTTTTATGAAAGGAAGTTTTATAAAGTGGAAAGAGATTTATAAACATGATTTATAAATATGCAAATGATTATGTTGAATTAAGTATGGTTTTTTATTAAGGAAATATGTTTATATTTTAAAGGTTATTTATTAATATTAATATTGTTTAAAAGTAATTTATCAATAATTAAATGTTTTTAAAGGTCAATTATTTAAAAATATTATCATGGGTTGAAATTAGTTTCAAGTTAGTACCAGTATAGTTTTGGAAATCTATTATTATTATTTACAATAATGTGAGGATAAATTATTATTGTTTATTTGAGAATGTTGATTATTATTTTAAGATGTATTAAATTTAGTATTTATTATTTATAATGTTATTAGATATAGTAGTGTTTAAAGGAAAAGAGTAGAATTTGCTTATAATTGTTTTCAAGATTTATAAATGGAGTTTTATAAACAGATGAGGTTTCTACAAGAGGAATCTTATAACATGTTTTGGAAAGTGTAAAGGAAGATCGGTTAAAGGGTAAGATAGTTTTATAAATGGTTTAAATATGTATAAAGGAAAATTATAAATGGGTTTATAAATTTATAAAGGAGTTTATAAATGATTTTGTAGGTTATAATAACGTTTATAAATGGTTTTGAATTGAAAAGGGTAATCTTCCAAATTGTTGGTGAATACACTTATATCATCGAGATAAGTATATAAATATTTTTCCAAGTATGGGGAAATAGGAATTTTAGGTTCGTATCAATCTTTGTAAAAAGAAATTTTGATTCAAGTATTACAAAGTGAATTTGATTAAAAAATATTAATTTATAGAGGCTCAGTGTTGCTTGGTGCTTAACAAATGTTGGTTTTTCCCTATGGAATTAAATCCCTGATTGAATGTTTGTTATTCGATAGTTAAATAACCGACTATCGAAATGGACCCAAATGCAACTTAGGAAATATCTAGAAGAAACACGTGAGTTATATGGCATAGTAGTCTCCAATGATATTGTACTTTGCATATAATTCTCGTTTCGTTCTCTTAGGACAATGATAAGGTAATTCATCCTCTAACGGCCAGGAGCTGATCTTCAATCTAATCTTTGACTGTTTATTTCTAAAAAACCAGGGTTGAGTTTATCGAAAATTATCGAATGCTGTTTCGAAGGGACCGGGATCAGATATATTATCAGAATACCACTTCAATCCAACAAACGCGTTTCGAAGTGAAGACATCTTTAAGATGATGGAATTTGGAGATGGATTTCTTAAGTGTTTCGTTCAGTCCCAAAACGAACTTGTATGGTTGAATGTTGATATTGCATTGTTGCCTAGAGGGCAGTGTTAGCATTCCAAGTGGAAAGTGCTATTTGAAGGTAAAACGTATCCGCGAGCTTCATTAATTGGGAAATGACAAAAATCGAGCATGCAACAAGGCCAAGTGGGTCGCTACCATCAAGGTATGGTCATTCCAAATCTAGATCGGTTACTACCTATTCTTGTATGCTTCGGGGACCAAAGCGGGGTGATCATATTCAGTACTACTTGTCAAGTGGTAGGCCAGTCCTGTGTGGTAGGGGTACAAGATTTTCTTGTCTGACCCCAGTGCATTTTATCTAGAGATGTACCTTCGAAAGGTAGTTTCTTACCCTGTTATATTGTGGAATCCAATCTCTAATACGAGCTTTACGGACTTAGTTGTGCCCAACTATGTTGAACCATGAGATGCAAGTATTTCAGCTATATTCATATTTTACTTTGACCCCTAGACATTATTATAATATAAATGGATTTTCTATAGAAATTGTTTTGGTTATCGTAAGGTAAAAACCCGTCCGTGTTTATGTGCAGCGTGGTCTTACGAGATACTTTTGATTTTCAAATGGTTTTCTAGAACTTTAAAATCCAATTGGGTTTGTTTTCTCACGCTATTTTTTCAGACCGATTCAGGTGTTATTTAATTATAATGCTCAGGTCAGACCGAGCATATTTACAACTTGCTTTGGATGCATTGGAGCTCAGGAGACAAGTTGGAGGTCTTCATGTCGTATCTATGCATATGTTTATTTCCTTTGTTTTGTTGTTGAAATCATCGGCAATTGTGAAGGCAGGTTTATAACTGTCTAGGATGACGATTGTGATTATTGTTGTATTCTGATGGATGTATGTATATAACAGTTTCTCTTTGTAAAGATCGTTGATATAATATTATATATTGTTCTACTGCGATAGTGAGATTCTGTATTATTTTAGTTTCTTTTCTCTTCTTCTCTCTTTTCTTCCTTCTTCTTTCTCTTCCATAACTATCGATCTTTCTATTCAATTTGGGTTGGACATTTGTGGTTTATTGTCAACTTGAATTTTACAGATTGGCGGGTTGTTCCATGTATGAGGCAAAGTTAGCTATGTAGGAGCTATTAAGTTGTATTTCCACTGTGGTGTATTAAGACTGATATGTCTATTTTGTACTCTAAAATCCAAGGGATCATCTTCATATGTAACGATTGAGATTTTTCGACGCTCGAAAACCGACATCAATACGTCCACTGTATCAAATGCCGCATAATCGAATGCCGGAAAACCGAATTGTTAGGGTTAAAAAGAAGAGGTAGAAGAAAAAGATAGAAGAAGAAAGAAAACAGAACAGAAACAATATTTGAATCTCACATATCGCAGCGAAAAAACATATAATAAATAAATGAATAATCTTTAAAATAAAAAACTATATCAGTTATTACATTACATCACATCATCGTCAGAGTGTACAACAACAATATACGACACAACTGGACAATGGACAGTTATACAACATGTCCTTACAAGTGAATTTACAGCGGAAAGATAATATCATATACCAATAATACGTCTCGCCATCCATCTCTCCACTCGAGCTCCAAAGCACTTCTGAATCCAGAATGACCTGATAACCTGACTCTAGACTGCCCGTGTGGAAAATTATGGGCACCCAGAGTTTTGGAAGAGAACAATAAACTCCAGGTCAGTCATGGGACTGGTGTGAGAACTCAAAACAGTTATTTATCTTTTAAAACAACAACAACAAGGGAAGTGAAAAATATCCGCAATGCTTTTGGAAAATGAAACTACCATAAGGCCTCCCCGCACACACACAATACAAACGCAGAATTGGAGGAGGTTTCTCCTTATGATAGTCAAAGATGCTTACTACGCAAAACAAATCATTTTTGATATTATTATTAGTGCATAGTGATGAAAGCATTTCGAAAATAGAATATAAATCTTAGCCAACATAGGTACCATTATATTATGCCTGCTATAGCTACCATATTAAATGGCAGGTTCTACAACTAAAACTGTGCCAGGATCGTATTGTTTCTTTGGATTTTCCAACAAATGGTCAGGCTAAGGAACTTCCTACTGTCAATGGGATCGCCTCTGGCGGGACCTCCCGAGAACCTAACGTTACGGTTAGATCTCTACCAACACAAGGTCGGGTTACCTCTGTAACTAGGTAACCACTACACGAATACGCCACCCCCGGTCCTTTAGGACCTTTATCCGAGTGCCCTCGATCACCAAGCAACAAGCACATAGAAAAATGAGATTGGAGCAACCAGATAGGTTAAGCATCAGGGCTCCATACCTGACACCACCCTTTTCCAGAAGGGAATGACATACCCTAAAGGGCGCGACCCTCATAACCTTGCCGCATATTCCTGTTTCGACCATTTTCGGGGTGTGAGGTCTGACGAAGTCTCATCCACAAAGCTACGCTTTTTCACAAATCCACGCTTTGATCAACAAATGATAAATAAATAATCATCACACAGCAACACTCAGCATGCCACATTACCAAATTGGGAATATACCGCTGATAACCTTCAACTACATAACCTCTAAGGGTGTTAAGCTAAGAGAATAAATTCTCCGCCACTAATGGAATTGTATTTGAAAGAAATCTGCTTTATATCTTAAAATGTAATGTCAGACACGTAACCATACAAGTCTGTTCCGGGCTCGAATAGAACCGAAGGCACTTCAAAAGAAGCCCTTGCAATCCGGGTATTCACAATCCCGATCGAATTTCCCATCACAAAGGAAATCTCCATACCGTAGCTAACGGTGCAGAGACAATCGATAGGTCATCCTATCGTTTTCACAAATACCCGGTCTTCAACACCGGTCTTCAATGCTATCCATTACGTCGTATCACTATTCAGAATGGGTAATCCGAATAACGAGCGCAATAATTTAAAAATAAGTGTAGCATTTAATTTCAACCAATTCACAACAAATACCTATTTAAAGGTCAATATTGATAGTCGGTTATTTAACTATCGATCAATATTCACAACATCACCCGATTTTAAATAATCTTCCCAAATTATTTATTTTTTCCAAATATCTTTACAAGATATATTTTCCACACTTCAACCATTTGAAAACAAATTTCAAATCATTTTTCACCTTTCAATCTTTGAAAACAAATTTCAAATCAATTTCCTTAAACGGAAACGCTTCTAAATATTTATCCATTTTAAATTTAAAATGGTTCATTTAAATCAATCAAATAAATCCTTACCGATTTATTTTAAACTTACGTTCCAAATCCGAAAATTTATTTCCACACTTCAAAAATAAATCAATGTTTATTTTTAAACAATTTCCCTTTCTTTTATAAATTCCATAGTGAATTTACATTTCCAAAATATCTATGAATATACGATTTTCAAATAGATTTCTAATATTCATTTTTAATTTATCTTTAAAAGATAAAATCTCAAAACATTCACTTCACATTGGAAAAAAAAATTCCTTACTTATTAATAATAAGTAATTCACAAATCTATTCATTTTCAACATTTGGAAAATATTCAATATACTTAAATCACAATTAAGTATATATTTTATTATTTTAAGGAAAACATTCTCTTAAACACATTTATTTGAGTCAAAACGAATGTCACGTAAAACATCGTTACGACAACCCAAAATCACTAGTATAGGGATTCGAAATTAAGATAGATATATAAATCCCAATACTACATAAAACATTTCCTTTCGGCAATCATTTACTATAACAACAATGTTATAGTCCACCATTTCCTTCTATTTCTCGAAAACGTCTATTTCAACAATGAATGTTGAAATCTAAGGTTTCGATGCTTAATACATTTTAAAACATCTTTAAATCATTTTAATTCTATTTAAAATATCACTTTCCCAAAATATTTCTTTAATATATTATTCACCGTCCAAAATCATGAATATACTTCATTAACCAAATTCAATTTCTACATATTTTATTTAAAGGATTATCCACTGTCCCAAAATCGTGGATATATCTCCTTTAATAAGCTATAATAATTAAACTTATCAAAATAAGTCGATTTCGGATTTATAAAACAACGTTTATAAATTCCATTTATACTTTATAACAACTCCAATTTATAAAATCACTTTATTAACAAATTCAATCCATATTCCATTTACACGCCAAAATCCAATTTATAAGTTAATTACTTATAAACCTTTTATTTTACAAAAATCTATTCATTTTATAACTTCACAATTTATAAACCTATAGATTTCCTCCACTTATGAAATCCATTTATATTTCATTTTAACACTTATAAAACTCGTTTTATAATTCCAATATTTTTAATTTATAAATATCAATTTTATAAATCTTTTATATAAATCATTTATAATAATCCAAAAATCCCAATTTAAACCATTTTATAAGTTAATTAACTACTTATTTCAAAAATCACATTTTAGTTATATTTCACAAAAATCTTAATTTTTATAACATAAAAATTTCAACGTTTATTTATTTAAAATGAATCAATTCCAAAATTAAATTTTATTATGAATTCCCAACTTACATTTCCAAAAATCCAATTTTATTTACTTTCGGCATCTAACGATACCAAAAATATATTCGGCTAAATTTTAGCCTTTAACGATTTCAATCACAAAGATAATCACGCAGATTATAAATAGATCAACATACAACATTGAAACCAATTCAATCATTTGAGGAATCCAGTTGGATCCCTCCAACCTGTTTTCCTGCATCCAAAGATGTTAGCACAATACCAATTCCGCTTCAGGACGGAATATCGCGGTATATGGGATTTATAAAATATTATCCGCTATTATGCGGCGCAATAGGGTCTCATCCGCTATATAATGCGGGAAAATCAACCCCAAGTACATATATAATACCAATTCCACTTCAAGGTGGAATATCACGGTATATGTGTTTAATAAATAACCTCCGCTTAATATACGGCGTATAGGGTCTATTTCAAAACAATAGATAGAAATTTATCATCAAGCATGCAAATCAGCACAATCAAGCAATTTTAAATCTAACTATTTAAAATTTAAATCGAAACTAATTCGATTGAGTGAGAAGTTCTCACCTTGAGTTTCCGATAACAGTTGTAGCGTTTTATTTTGAATAAAATTAAACAAGCGTTTAATTTTACCCAAAATTATCACTAGCTCCAAACGACTCCAATCCAGTTCCATAGCGTAGTGCTCGTCAAAACAAAGCCAACACAATTAGTTTCGTGAAATTCCGACCTCGTATGAAAAAGTTATCGCATTTAGAAGTTTGAACGATTTAATATATAATAATTTTATTAATTTCTTTTAATTTTAAACCTAGCATCAATCATAGCCGTTCATTGCTCCTGAAATAAATCTGGGCCGTGTTTCCTTCCTTCTTCCCCAATGGGTAATACCCAGGTAACGCACGCGAATTTAACCCAAGGGCCGCCGATCATCACTTGATTTTCGAGCCACCCACATCCACTTCGACGACGATCGAGTAACGCCGTTCGACTCACCTCACTCCCCCTCACCAACGCCGAAAGCCTTGATGAGCTCGGCTCTTTCTTTGCCTTGGAAATCATGCACGAACTGCACACGTACTCGGCCACAAAGCTCCCTCTACATCGCGTTAAATCAAATCACAACCGTATGGATCGAAAGGCATCGCGAAGCTCTACGATTTGTTAGTTGAAAGTAGTTGCTAATTGTTTGTAGATTGGGAGAGATTAAGGAAGAAAGTTTCAAGCTTCCATGGCCATTGAAAATTAGGGCCAGCTGAAGAAAGAATGAGGGCGTGGTTTGCAAAAGTGAAAATAGAGAGCCTTATATAGAAAATTCTCAAAACACTATTCATCCGAAATTTTCCGAACTCCAAACGAAGCATGCCGGCTGGGGTTTCTAGGGTTTACCCCGTGTTTCGGACACAATGGAATAGGTTTCGGAGGTTAATTTGATCATGTGTAAGAGTTACGGAAATAAACGATCAAATTTAAATTAAATCGATTAAACACATTTCTATGCGTTTTGGCTTGCCTCGGACAAACGGTAAATCCGATTGACACGAAATCTGAAATCTTACAATAATATCACATTACAGAACCGATGAAACTAGTTTCGTCGAAATCCAAGACTGTTTGAAAAATGGCTATTTTAACTCGTCATTAAATATTAAAATATTCAATTTTCACAAATTAACTTTAAATTCAATTTTAAAAGTTCTTTAACGTTATTCTAACTCCAATATGATAAAATATAACTTTACAAATCATTTATAATCATATTAAGCCCAATTTCCAATTATTTCTGTAATTTGAAATATTAAATTATAGATTTAATTATCCAATTAAATCTAGATATTCAAAATTTAATTTATTCGACCTATAATTTTGACTTGTTAATATTTAAAAATCAATTAAATATACGAATTTCAATTGACAGAAATTCTGGGTCGTTACATCATACGTCGCCCTTGGCGTATTTTGTAATAATTATATTTGATCAAAACCTACGAATCGTTTTGGGATTATGTATCTAAATATGATATGTTGATATGAAATGTATTTAGGAAAGTGGTTTTACATCTACATTGATTTTATTTCATATTCATGTGCTTCTGATATTATGGATACCATTAACATTGCCGTATTTTATCACCAGAAGTTAGTACTATGGATGACTATAGTGTCTGTAGCGCTCAGCTTTGGGCCTCAAGATAGGGGATGTTACCATGTTCTCATAAGAAGTAGCAAGGGAGTGATTCTTGGGTAATAGTGACCTTTTAGGAAATGATTCCCTTGGTTAGCTTTTAATTCTTTATTGCTTGAGACAGATCCCTTATCTTCGATGACTAAATTCCTTTTTAGAGCCTTGTGCTTCATCTATTTTACAAGATTGATCAAGCACACACCTATATTTTTTGGTAAACCATTCGAAGTCCTTTCCTATTTCTTTTTCAAAAAGGGTCCCCTTTGCTTTGAGTTGAATTTCCCTTCTTATTTTCAACAAGATGCTATCCTTTCTGTACTTCCTACTTAGGACAAAGAACCATTTAGTCCAATATGTAATTGATTCAAACTCAAATTTTCAGGATTGTGAGGAGCTACTTGTCTCCTATTTTCTTCCATAACTCGTAGTGCCATAATCCTTAATATTTGCTCCTCATGAAGCCGGTGATCATTACTGATTTGGTAAGTTGGCCTAGTCATTTAAGGATTAAAGAATCCTTGTTCGGAGATTTTAACACGTTTAATTGGCATGACTAAGTAAAGCTTAGTTAGTGCGATTAAATGTGTTCTGAATCAATGGTAGGCTAGTTTGGAATGGGATATGCTTGCTAGAGCAAGTCCTTTAAACCCTATATATGCAAGTTATGGTAGTTCCACTTGGGTTTTTTAGTAGATTTGGTATTGGTTTTGATGATAACAACTATAGGACAGTATATAAAATATAGATACTAATGTTTTATTGAGTTATATATAGTATATAGTGCAGTATAGTAGACAAGTGTTGATTAAGAAGACCGTAGAGTACTAAGAGTAAACTCAAGATGCTAATATAGAGTTTCAAGAGTTGGAGAATGAAGACTCATGAGAATTGAAGAATTCAAGATTTCAAGATGTTCCAGATAAGTTATAGAATCGTAGAATTTAAATAGAACCGTAGAATTTATATCAAAACCTTGATAGCACTTTCCTTATCTCTCTCTCATTCTCTATTTTTTTATTTTATTTTTCAAAATCCTAGTTTTAAAATAATCATTTTAAAATATTTCTCAAAATGGTTTCAATCTCTTATACTTATAAAGATATTATTTTAGTGTTTTAAATTTATATATATATTGACTTTTTGTTTATATTTTGATAAGTTATAATTATATTGATTATAGATATATTATTTACATTATGTTAAAATTTTCAGTATTATTATATAAAGTTTTATTATGTTAAAATATGTATAATCTATGCTTAAATGATTTTACAAAGCATCAAACTATTTTACAAAAAACAAGTTTTCAAAATATGGTTTTAGAATATTTTTAATTTTTAAAAAGAGTACGTCGAATACTCTATTTATGTATGTCGACATAGTGGCCGATTTTTTCACAATTTAAATTTCAAAAGAAGTATCTTTTCGTCATATCTCTTCGCGAATAGATATGACCATTTTCCTCTATAAATGCCAGAGTTCCAAATGAATTTTTAATCATCATTTCCTTATTTATCTCTCCTTTTTCCACTCGCTCATTTCTAGATCATAGTATACCAAAACTCTACCAAAATTCAATCAGAATCAAATTCAATCATCACTACTTTGATTCTCCTTCACCAACTCTCTGATTTCTCTCATCTCTCTCACTCAAAACAAGATCAAAAAGCTACTCAAGAGTTATAGGATCAATTGTAATCAAGATCGAAGATTTGAGTCTGTAAAAATATATCAAATCATACAACTATATTTGTAGGTGTGGTTATAGCTCGTAACATTAATTGGTTATGCTTAATAACCCGTAAACCTAGTAGGTGTGCTTCTAGCCCAGAAGTCAAGTAACTTTATCCAGAGGTTGAGATTTTAGAGGATGTGTCTCATAGCCTTGAAATCGAGGTTGTATTTTCATTTACTAGTTGAAAAAAAACCCGTATAAGGAATTGTGTGAGACTGGATGTAAGGTAACTTCGAACCAGTGTAAAATGCTGGTGTGTTCTTTCTTTTTTACTTTTACTGCATTTACTACTGGCACTTTGATTCTGTTATTGCTAATTACATCACTCCAAGTAGATTCTTAAATAGTTTGAAAAACATTCATATAATCCATTAAACACTATTCACCCCCCGCCCTCTAGTGCTAATTTAGCCTTAAGATCCATATTCCATTGATTCACAGTTTTAATGGAGACGGAGGTTCGAGCCCTCCTTCTAGCGCCAAAATGTTACTGAATTTCTTCGTTAACCCCAAAAGTGCAAGGAAGGGAACCTTGGCTAATAATGAATTTGGGGAGCCCAGACTTAACCTCAACATTTGTTAGCAAAAAGCGACAATTGGGAGTTAAGACTTAAGTGGAGGGAATAAGCAAGCTTAGGCCCATGAAGGAGTCATATGCATAGTCATTTGAAGCCATATATACTTGAAGTTGATCCATGTAGACAATTGTATGAAAAATAGAAATCAAGAATATGAGTACTTCTAGAATTCAAAGTAAACTATGATTAAGAAATCACAAGTGCTTTGAAATTCGAAAGTAAGCCATAATTCAAAAAATCTTATTCTTATTTCATATAATGTTGAATGTACAAAGTCCTATGTGTAACAATCCTTTTGGCACTAAAATCTACACATCAATTCAGAGTTACAAAGTTTAAAATGTAAGAGAATGAGAAAAGAAATATTCACCCCTTCTTCCAAGCCCATAGGTCCGTATTTATAGGGGTTGAAGTGCGGCACAGCAGGTTGGCTTTGGCATTTATGATTCCAGACATCGCTAGTTTCATATGGTGTTAATCCTTGTACAATAACAACTTTCAGCATACTTGGATGCATAATAGGGCTTTGGCATTGGACCATTAACAGAGGCATACAACATCAATGATTTCTGATGTTGATGGCTCTTGTTATGACGATTAACATCCTTTATTAATGGGTGGCAACATCATCTTGGATCAATGTGGGCATGAAGTAGCATCAGTAAGGAGTCGCATCAACATGAAGCAACACTGAGTAGGAGCAGCATCAATAGCTTCTGTGAACATTAAAGACATTTGACATCAATTTCATATGTATAGACGTGCAATGTCCTCAAAGTGTTGATGAAATGCGCCATCAGCAAGATACAACATTGATTGTTAACAGTATTAATAATAGGCATCACTGATTCAGTACTAGTGGTGTAGTATTGGTAGTAAGATGGCTTCAGTAATAATGGCATGCGACGTCGTGCATAGCGGCCTTGATAACATATGGCATTAATGATAAGCGATATTGATAAAGGACGATAATGTTAAGCTATGTCATCCATTTTATCTCCATAGGTCAACGGCGACATTGATAGAAAACAGCGCGATATTGGTTATGTTCGTCGTCATTGCTACTTTAATGAATTACAGCATTGCTTAATGACATAAAAGACTTGGTATTAACCATCCCACTTATAGATGACATGCGACATCGTTGGCAATGACATGCGACGTTGCATATGACCTTTCATTGACGGGATATGGCATTGCAGTCCTCCATACTGTTGACGTTGGTTCACTCCTATTCCTTCGGCATTAGTTATTCATGCGGTGTCATAGCTATATTGCATGTTGCATATCTTCAAGAATAATAATAGTAGAATACAGTACATTTGGAACTCCTTTTCAATATACTCACCTATTCTATCAAATTGAACATTTATTTTCTTTGCATGTTATGTTTTTCTGCTTCTATTTTATATTCAATGAACTTATGATAATACACTACTTGTGTATTAAATACATAAGTTCATTTCTATGATAACTCATTTGTGAACTTAATAGAGTAAGGGATATGTTTTGGCAATGTCAAAATTTGAACTACAAACATCTATATTTATCATTTCGAAAGTTCACTGTCCCTTATGTCGCTTCCACTGAACGGGTGCTTTGCCCTTAATCGTTTGAGATAAAATTCACCAGTACCACATGATTCATAATCATATGATTAAAGAATTATTCTCAAAGTTGTGACTTAGTCGATAACTCCAAAATAATTGAAATGGAATTAGATACTTCTGTGTTATGCAACTAATGCAACAAATACCATTATTTTAATAGTTTTATTTCGTAACGAATATTCAAAATATTCATAATAAAATAAAACTATATTAATTTTCAATCAATTCTAAAAGAGTTATTATTCATTAATAATATTTGGTATATTTGTGAAAAGATTTCTCGTATGTTGATGCATCCATCCATCAACAAGTATTATATGTCTTGCTCCCACTATTTCCGCCATTAAAATAATATCTTATGAAATACGAAGCTCCATTTAACTACTTACTGTGAGCTATTTATTTATTTATTTTATTGTAACTAACTTACAATCCAGAGTCTTTGATCAAATATCTTAAACTCATAGAAATAGAATTTAAAGAAAAAAACTTCTATATGAAAATACAACTAGAATAGAAACTATAAATCTTATTCCATATTATGTATCTTTAGCATTTTACACAAATGATTTCTGATGTCTTTTTATGATGCAGAAGTGACAATTCACTCTCTTATCCCAAATATGCCCAAGTTACATCTACTTCATACATTCACTTTCCTTTCAAAATAGTCGAATCGTTAAAAAAGGAAACCCTTGCTACAAGACCGTAATGAATTCTTTACAAAAATGCATTTGGTCATCCTTAACATTTAAGGATAAATAAGTTGCACATTACGTAAAATGATCAAATTGATATTTCAATGATTAAATTCACAGATATATCTTATAGTTCTTGGTCTATTATTCATTTAACACTACAAGATCCTTACTGTAATCAATGGTATTCAATACATGATCTCGCAATATGGTTTTTTGCCCAACTTTGAATAAAACAATTTCATCGAGCTTTCGTGCATTACGAATTGTGACTATTCACCATATAATATTTATATGTGAATGAATATGGATCAAATATCTATATTCTTGTATTGTTTAAGAGTTCAAATCATAGAAAACAATACATAGTCTTATACAAATAACTACTGAAGCAACCAAGGAACGATGTCCTAGTGGTTGTATAAGTTAGATCTTGCGTGGGTCTCGAAGTAACAACATGCCAAAAGGTCTATTGGTAAGTATAATTTATATTTCTATGTCAACCTTAATTTAGTTCATTTGGATGTTTTAACAAATAAACATTTTATCAATTATAATGGTTGCAAAAATTTATCTAAGTGGATTATTTTACTTTTGTAGCATATATCCTTACAATATATGAAATGTTAAATTTTATCATTTCATTTTTCAAATAAGGCTCCCACAGACTTTATGTTTCTCAAAACCATAAGAAAAACATAGAAATCTTCTGATTTCTCTAGTCGCTGTTAGGACTCGCTTGTCTTGGGATTTTAACATTAAGTAAACTCAACAAATCATAGGCCCACATGCGATGGGTAATAACTTTATATGTTGTATTACATACAACTCCTAACTTGAGGTCATTGTATTAATCTCATCCTAACCTTGGGGAAATTTAAAAAATCGAAAAAGATTATTCACTCAAACCTACAATTTCACGATAGCCTAAGTATAATGACTGTATCTTGAGGAAACCTAACAAAAAAATTGCATGTATCTTACCTCATCTAGTCAAAATATTAATATTACTATACGTCACATCTCTAGCTTAAGGAAACTCAATAATTAAAGAGTATGCAAAAAATCTATTAATATATAAATTGTAGAGGACAAATTTTATATTAAAGATTCAAATTTTTTTTAATATATATTTTTAACTGAGTGATACCAATTTATGGAATAATGTATTTCTTACGAAACGCCATCATGATTCAAGAGTCGGACACATTTGAAATCATGGTATACACATAATACATATGTACTTGTTCCTTAAACTTAAGTTGGGTTTCTTACGGTTCCACTCATGATTATACATTCATTTGTTTTCAGTTTAATTCATTTATAACTGTGAATAGTTTGATTAACTTATATAATACTCTTATGGTATTATTAATTTAATATTATTTAAGTAATTTTAATTATTATAAATTAAATCATATTTAGTTAATTTAATTAATTTTATAAATGACTAGATTTTATATTGCTCATGTTAAACTATTTAAGATAGCAAATCGACTATAACATTTATAGCCTTATTATGTGTGCATATCAATATATGTAAACATTTTAATTAATTAGCTTTTAATTAATTTCATATAATTAATTTTATATAATAACATAATTTGACAAAATAATTTTAATTAATTTGAAATTTTAATTTATTTATCATAAACAATTTTAAGATAAATAAATAACTACAACAATTATAGTTATACACATATATCAATACATATGTTTTAATTGCTTAACTGTTAATTAATTATTTAATTTAATTAATCATATTAATTAAATTTTAAATTTCATAATTTCAAAATTAATTATTTAATTTATCAAAACAATTTTGAAAAATATAAATGCATTTTATAACTTTAATTTTTTAACTTAACCTTTAAATTGAAAATATAATTTTGAATTTTCATTCAAATTTTTGAGTCATCCAAAGGTCCAAAATCAATTTTGGCCTTTATACTAGGAATAATACTTAGGCTTACTTTATCCTATAGGCTAGGCCAGTAGCTAGGTAAGGCAGAGTACTTGTTATCTAGGCTCAAACTTAGGCATTACCTTTCTAGACACTCTCCTAAATGGATAAGCTTTAATTAATTAGCATTAACATTGCTAATATAGACTGCGTAGACCATTTGAGGAATATGACCAGTCGAAAGTGGGTGAAATGGGTAGATTTCAAAAACATTCCTATTCTGAATCTATTGGGCCTATGAAATATAAAGGATAAAATTATAAGATCCAATCTAATATTGCTTCAAATAAAATCTAATTTTATTTAATTTGTTTAAAGGAGTATAAATTTAGTTCAAATTAAATTTATTATAATAAGCTTATCATATACGCTCATACGTTTACTTTGAGATTGCCCTACACCACTGATGCTCATATATACCTATATAGTATGCTGTGATGCAATCCAACTGATGTAGGATGATTCTGAAATGGTAAAATATCTGAAGAAATTACAGAATCTATCGTGCATCTTACAGTGTAAGGATAAAATATAATATCAATCGTAGATATAAATCAAGTGGGACAGAAATATAACTGGATGAACCATTACAAACTGGAGCGTAGATTAAATAAAGTTATACACAATAGCAGTATAGTTTATGCATGTGATAAATAATTATGATATCTGTCTCTAAATAAAAGTCAAAGCTCGATGGTGATGCACAAAAAAATTATAAAATCTCCAAAATATAGTATATGTTAATGCTTAGCCTTCTACTAGTCCATCTGTATAACACCGCTACTATTTCACACCTATTATATAGTCTACTCATTTAAGAGTACCGGAGATAATAAGTAGCAAAGCATAAAACCTCAAGTCAGATAACAGTCTCGTGTGAGTGGTAAGAAAATCTCAAAATGGTATACGGCATATGGTATGGAGAATCATGCCTAACCTGTCCCTGCATCAGAAAGATTTAGCACATTCAATATATGCTAATCTGCTATCATCATCATCATTTGGGTGTACTAAACGCCTTAGTGCAATGTTAGGTGTCGAGTATCCAAGTAAATAATACTAAAGTCATGTGACATCTCTAAAATGATAAACAAACATGACAATCATAACATCCATCAAACAATCATCACATCACTCGGGTGCATTGGATATAAGATAACTTGTACAACTCCATCATAAGTTATAACTAATAGAAAAGTTTTGGTTCCTTGGTACTTGAAACCATGCTACTTCCCTCGACCAGGTACTTTATACCCATAATAGATCTGGGGTAATCTACCATCATAAGTTCTGGACACCAACAAAATCCAGGTGGACGTCCCTAGGTAACCCTCTACACGAACACTCTAGAAGCTCCGATCATCAATAATCCCTTTGTACGTACCTTTATAGCCGAACTTCTTGTCATTTTATTCCATTTCATTTACCTCCATAGTTGAACACATCATTGTTTTACCTATGACCTTCCCACATCGAACTCATCTTTGTAAACTATCATCACGATTCCCGTCATGAATCGTCGTCATCGAAACACCACTAGACACCCTTGTAAGATGTAGAATCCCTAGACATCATTTTTGAAGCACCCAATCATTGCTTCATCGTCAACCATCAATCTCCATCACGCCATAAGTCGAAATCGAAAGCTGAATGAACAAACACACACAACACGCTCCCCAAGGCACCACCGCCGCCTCCACAAATTTTGGCCTCGATGGGCCAACCGTCAATCATGCCCGTATCAACATGATTACTTAGTCAATTTTTTGATTAAGTTTTCCCCTCCTGTAACTCAAGCCCGAAGTCTTTCCTCTCTTGTCCTCAAGTCTCTTTGTCCCATGTTGAAGACACCATGTTCGACCTCGAAATCCATTATATAGGTATCGACCTCATCCCTTAGCCGATTTTTCTGATTCCAAGCAATTAAACTTCTCATCCAATCTTGCAAGCCCGAAGTTCCTCCTTAACTTCCCTAAAGTCCTTCCTTCCTCGGCTCGAAGCACATAACCCTTGGCCTGATTTTGCCTACCAACGACATGATTCAACTTCCACCATTGACCTATGTTATGAAAAGTACGCTTAAGCGCTAAATGTATGTACAACGCTTAATTGTTTGAAAAGGAGATAGAATTAGGCGATGAGCGCTTTAGTGTGCTTAATTAGCGATTATTTGTGCTTTGCTTATTTAAGCGACGATTAGGCTCAACTAAGCAAAAAATATTTTATTTTTAGAATAAGAAGAAATGAAGTTATAGCATAAAAGCGACATTCCAAACAAAATTTCTTGATTTTCTACGTATAGGCTGATGGATGGTGAGTAGTCTTTTACACTAGAATATGACTATTTATTACATAGCTATGCACGGTTTTTGCTCTACTCGAGTATGCTTACTTTTAATTAATAATGGAAGTCAAATCGAACTCTTGCAACCTATGTACTTTTAGCTTAACTTCAAAGTAAAACTTTACTTCCTTGCAATTATTTTGTGCCTACACTAATAATGATGCACATAATATAATCTATTTGCATAAATTTATATTAATATAGATAATTATGCTCAAAAATTAAGTAGCGCTTAGGCGATGCTTAAGCGGCGCTTAAGCGACATTAAGCAAAGCAAAGCTTCTGTCACCTCGCCTCACCAGCGCTTAATATAACATAGCCACCGACATGATTTTACACCACTAAACCTCATCCAACCGTCATGCGACATGTTTTGTAGCTCCTTTAGATCTCTAAGAGCAAAATACGTCAACCACAGCATGTTATTAACACTTTGGTGTCAATTTGCAAAAAATGACGACTCTCTCCAACAATATTATAACAACTTAAACATACATGAAACAATCACACATAAACATCACATAGCATCCAAATACCAAATATAAGCAATCTACATACAATTCAGTCAGACATATCGTCCTGGATCTATCCATAAACAAAATGATGACTTGATATATATAAAATAGTGGAAAAAAATTAAAATATGTTTTTATCCCTCTAAACCTAGTTTAAAGATGTTAATAAAGTTAGATCAAAGTTTTAAAACATTTTAACATAAAAAATCATCTTAAAAATCATTACATTACCATATCAATATGCATGGGATAGTGAGGGTGGAAAATCATTCACTTATGTACCAAAATGCATGAAAATCAACACAAACTAGATGTTAACAGCAACTTGAGCAAATCCCAAGATGCCCCATCAGTAATTTCTCTAATTCCTTCACTATTTGGCAAGTAGAAAAGGTGATTATGAAAATTCCTACCTCCCCAATTGGCATAAATCTTGAAATGGTTTAGTGGATCTAATCTAGACCTAATTAGTTACCCACTAATATGGCCAGAAACTATCCAAAATCTAAATGGTCATATCTCCTAAATGATAAGTCCAGAAAGCTATCATGATCACTCAAAGAGAAACCATTATATTTTTTCAATGGAAGTGGTCTTGATACCTAATTCGGGTCATATAAAAAATTATAGGCCATATAAATTTTCGAGATCAAATCATCCATTACAATTACTAAAGGCCAAAAAAGTCACTATTTAACATAAGCAAAACCTATAGCCAAATCTAACCTTATATAAATCTAAAAATAATATTTTATGACCATTCGATACGTAAAATACATGTCCTTACACTCCCTCTGCCCTTTAGGAATTTCTTCCCCAAAATCCATAAAAACTTCAAGTCAAATAATGTTTACCCTGCATGCGTAATGACCATAAGCAACCATATCAAACATCAAACATGCACAATCAAGTAATCAAATGTTATCTATTTCTATCTTAACATGTAAGGTACTAAACTATCTGGCATGGTATCAAAAACAGAGTGCGATAAACTGAAAGTCTTGCCGATTGATGAGCTCCGAATCCTCATGCTCTCCTCAGTCTACCACATGCAATCCCTCTCATTTTCACTCCATTGAACCTTCACTAACTCCACCATCTTCCTCTTAAGCTGTTTTTTATCACGTATGAGGATATGAATATGCCTACGAGGTCTCATGGCTTCTTCTTCAATCTCGATATCATTAAGCTAATTCGGTTCCACTATCATGCTTGAGACATGCACAAACTTCCCTAAGTGATAAATATGGAACACATTGTGAAGGCCTACCATCTTTTGGGGTAAGTGGACTCTATAAGCTAGGTTTTCGATCCTATTGTGTACTAGAAAAGGACCTACAAATCTCGATGCCAACTTCCCTTTTATACTAAATCTAACCACATTCCTCAATAAAGAGATCTTATAAATATCATATTACTGATAGAGAATTCAAAATCTCTATGTCTCTTATTAGCATAGCTCTTCTTTCTATCTGGAGCAGCTTCCATAAATTATCGAATGATCTTAATCTTCTCCAATATCTCTTTAATCATATATGGCCCTACTATCAATTTCTTGCCCATTTCAAACCAACATGAAGGAGTGTTGCATTTCAAACCAACATGAAGGAGTGTTACACGGTCGGCCATATAAGCGTCAAATAGTGCTATACTGATGCTAGAATGTTCACTGTCATTGTTGCATACTCTACTAAATGCAAGTGATTATCCCACGAGTCTCTAAAGTTGAAAATGCAAGCTAATAAGAGATCCTCTAATATATGATTCACCCTCTCGGTTTGTTCATCTGTTTGTAGGTGATAAATTGTACCAAGATGCAACTCTATTTCTAATGCTTTTTGTAAGCTCTTCCAAAATCTGCTAGTAAACAATGAGTCTTGTTCACTCACAATGCTCTTTGGCACACCATGGAATTGCACTATCCACTTCACATAAAACTTGGCCAATTTGGGTTTCGTCCTAGTGGACTTAATGGGTATGAATCGAGCAATCATTGTCCATCTATTGACTATGACCCAGATGTTATCATACCTCCTCCGGTCCTCGAGAATCCATCAATAAAGTCCATCGGTATATGTTCCCACTTCCATCAGAGGATCTCAAGTGGTGGCAACAACCCACTTGGCTTCTTCTGATCAGCCTTCATTAGCTGACCATTCAAACAACTTGAGATGAATGTCCCAGTGTCCTTCTCATCCCTCCAATAAAATGTCACTTCATATCATGGTATATTTTATTTGCTTTTGGGATGTATGGTCATCTTCGAGTGATGGAAACCTTATAGCACCTCATCTCTTAGCCCATCAACTTTGGGTATAAAATATCTGTTTACGCCAAAGATTGGCACAAACACCTAATAGAGATTTTGTAGAGAAATAAATAAAAAAATTTAAATTTAAACAGAGGAGACAAGTAATTAAATAAAAAAATCAAAGCAATATCAAGAACATGGTAATTTTAGTAGTTCGACGTTGTTTGTCTAGGTCCACTTGGAAGAGATAGCTTTATTAGTTATTGTAAACTGAGTACAATAGGGATTAGATGAAAATAATTGGTTACAACAAAGTACAAAGCAACCAACAGCGTAAATATCCTCAAAATGAACAATCAAGCCTGTATTTATAGAGAAAGACGCGAAATATCTCCCTGATAATTTGGCATAATGATCTCCAAAACCATATAGATCCACAGAAGGGATCACATAGCCAAAATCCCAAGGTATAGAGATCGGGACCAATCCCGATTTTGAAGGAATTTGGGAGTGCGATCTCTACGGGAGCTTCCCTACATTGTAATATGCTTCGCCTTAAAATTCCGTTCCAATTTAATTAGTAGAACTTGAGTTATTGCTCGATCATTGCTGCAAAGTGTGTTATTACCTGATTATGTTCGATTCTTCTTGCTTCGTCCTTTTGAGGTGTGATCCCTAGAGTAGGCTGCTTAGGGTCCCCACATCTTGTTCCTAAAATTTCATATGCGTTGGACTTATAGATCTTAAGATATTGATTGTTTACCATTGAGTTGCACTTGTTTGGCTGAAATATGTCGATCCCTATGATTGAGAGCGATTGCAGTTGATCTCTTCTCTATATTGAATTATATTCCATACTTAGGACGTTCTGTATAACACATCTCTTGATCCCGTTTGATCATGGCTTCATATTACCATTTGTACTTGATTTCTGGACACCACAATCATCGCTCTGGGTTTACTGGCCTTGATGACTGCCGAGTCTAAATTGTCCAATTAGTTTAGATATATCCAGGTCAAAATGCCGGATAATACTTGCCTTCCAAAATACATCTTGTTCTGAACGTGACGTCTTTTGAATCGAAGCAATTTAGAGTCACCAAAGAAAATCCATCCAGCTCTCTAAATTGTCGCTATCCTTTCGTCGAAATATTTTCCTGAAGTGTCATATCTCTCTTTGATCATCATGATGCTTGGTCAATTTCCAATAGTATAAATTCAGGACTATATTCTGTTAGTTGCTATCTATGTCTGATTCTACAAGACTAATAAGCTTTGGCTATCTAATCCAATGTCGACTTTGAAAGCTTCCAGTTTGAATTCAAATTCTGTCGATTTCAAAAAAAAGAATTTTTCAAATATACACTTGCACACTCAAGTACACGTTTTGTTGGTGGTTCCCGGATGCATTTGCATGCTTATGAGTCGTTGCCAATTTTCATTGAATTAGATGCAATTTCGTTGTATTTTATATTTATTTACTTTATATAATTTTTATATACATGTTTGCATGCATACAGGGTTTGTAACGGATCCTCTCTCTCTTTCTCTCTTTTATGTTTATAAGGATCGGCATCCTCTAGCTTATCCCCATTCCTTTTTTTGCTATAACAGGGATTAATTTTTTATAACCGATCCCCTTTTCTCTTCTCCTTCTCTTTTTCTCTTGTTTTTTTATGATAGGGATCGGATTGGATCCCCAAGTCGAGGGATCATAGTCGATCCTTTCTTATGTTGGGCACTTATTCTTTTTGGCCTTGTGGAGAATGAAAGGTGGGCCGGTCAATCAACCTCCGTATATAAGCTAATACCTTTCTTTTCCATCCCTTACTTATTCACTTTACTCTCATTTGCTTTTATTTTCTTCAATATCGAATGTTAATCCACCTTCTCCCAAGGTAGTAGATATGTGGATTTTACCTAATAGACTTCACAATTATCAAGGCCAGCAGCAAAGACTGATGATGGTGAGGTCCAAATATCAAGTGCAGGCACTGAAATAAAGAGAGGAAGATAGAACCTCCAGAATATTTTAAATACGGAATAGTACCTCCCCCATGCAGGTGACCAGTGCCTATCCCTTCCCCTAGGGGATCGGTATATATCATCAATTTTTGTCCCAA
The DNA here is from genome assembly GCA_030765085.1 of Allium cepa. Lineage (NCBI taxonomy): Eukaryota > Viridiplantae > Streptophyta > Magnoliopsida > Asparagales > Amaryllidaceae > Allium > Allium cepa. Next base: position 383,755,087 of record CM060932.1, read on the forward strand.
ACTAGGTGAGATGGTACAAAGTGACAAGGAAGGCCCCACGAGGCTACCGGTCAAATCTTAAGTCGTTTGGAATTTGTATGAGCAAGTTATGAACAAATTACTTCGCCTAAGAAAGAGATCGGTATAAAACTGGATCGGCATATTTCAACCAAGCAAGTACAACTCAATGGAAAACAATTAATATCTCAAAGAAAAGTCTAATGCATGTAAAATTTTTTGAGTAAGATTTAGGGACCCTAGGGAGTCTACCCTAGGGATCGCACATCAAATAGAGCAAGTTGGTGGGATCGACCCTCTTTCCCCTATAGGGAACGGCTATAATCAACCTTCATAACATAGTGCAATAAAGATTGATCAGTAACATGAGTTCTACTAATCCAATTGGCGTGAACTTAGAGGCTAAGTATAATACAAAATGGAGAAGCTTCCCTAGGGGTCGCATGGCATTTGAAGGAGTTTGGAGGGACCATCATCTATCCCTCAATAGGGATCGACCCTCTTCCCTCTTAACGACCAGCTGAACCGAACTTTATAGCAAAGATCGATGAATATTTCAACATCTACACATCTAATTGACATGAAACTTGAAGCATAAGCTTATTAGAACATGTGGAACACCCCCTAGTGATCTCATTCCAGTCGAAGGAAATTAGAATGATCGGCATAAGTCTCTTTGGAGGGATCGGCAAAAATCAAAATTCACGCAACACTACTTCATGGAAAATACGATATCTCATAAACCGTACATCGGAATTGCATGAAATTTGGGTAGAAATTAGCTTGCATCATAGGGCACCCCTCATAGTGATTGCAGCCCATTTGGACTCACTAGTAGGGAACAATACCGATCCCTATTGTGGGCCTCGATGGGCCTAGAAATTTTGGATGGCCTCGTTTTAGTCTCTCGAACCTTCTGTCGAAATTTCAGCCCGATCCATGCATGTCTTTCCTTATAAATGTAGCAGGCATGGCATCAAAAAAAGGATCTTCTTTCTATTTCTACTTATCTTCAACCTAGGCTACACTCTGCTAGTATTATTCTTGAATTTCGGATGGTAACTGTAAACAAACTACAGTATAATAAAAAGGTTTATTCTAGAGTGGACGTAGGCTGAAGTATGCCGAACCACTATAAATCTTGTCTCTTTTTACCTGCTTTCATTTTTAATTTATTTGTTCTTTATATTATATTATCTACATAAGATACTATCTGAGATCTATGACTAGATATTGGTGCTTTCATACGTGTTAGTGGCCAATTTTGACACCAACATTTTGGTGAATTCACTGAGAAGACTTGCACCTTTGGATTTGGAAGCTTGGATACTTTGATCTAGGAAGCAATGGCTAAGCAATCAACAAGGAGGGTGCTACCAGAAAGGAGCCACAATGGAGGGAATCAGGAGGCTTCCTCGGGAGTTGGAGCTAATCAAGCATCTATCTACATCACCAAGGATGAAATGGAAACGATGATGGATGCAATGTAGAAGAAATGCTGAAAAGACAGGAGTAGATGACGTAGAATTTACTTTGAAAGATTGGACAAGCTGGAGCAAAGAATGAAGGGGATAGAGAAGCATGAGCTAATGATAACTTAGATCAAGGAGTTGAAGAAACATGAATTGCTAGAAATCAGAACCAAGAACATGGAAATGGAGCCAATAGACAAAGGAATGGAACAAAGCAACCGTGGGAAGTCCCCAACTATCTTAGAGGGATCGACCCCGATCCCTCTAGAAGGATTGGCATCGATCTCCAAAGGATAGGGGGAATGCCACCGGATCTAGTTGATCGTGATGCCGGAAGACCTGCGATCAATCCCATGGAGCTTGGTGTGAGTCGGAATTTGGATGCTCGACTAGAGGAATACGTTCCAGAATTCCCTTATTGGCTCGGGGAGCAGCTTGGATGATAGGAGACTACAACTGGGAGACAATGACAGGTTTGCAGAAATGATCAGGCGAGCTATGCGTGGAGGATTAGTGAACAGGTATCTAGAGGATGTAAAGAGAAGTCCATTCACTTCTAACATTAGAAATGTTAGGAATCCACCAGAATTCAAACTACCAACACAGGAAGCCTATGACGAAGAGTCAGATCCAACTATGCATACAATGAGGTACATATGGCACATGGAAGTACCGAGGGCATCAAAAGAAGTCCTGCCACGATGCTTCCACTGTACTTAAGGAATGTAGTTGCGCTATGGTTAAGACAGTTAGAGAGCGGTTCTATTAGCACATTGACGAAATTGGTTGAAAGATTTATCAAGCAGTTTCAGGTTCAAATTACGAGATCCAAGAATGTGATGGAATTGACATTAGTAAAGCAGTAGACAGGAGAATCACTCAAGAATTTCTTAACCAGGCATAATGCGGTAGTTGTTTCGGTGGATCGACCAGATCCATCGATGGTTTTTATGGCAGCTATGTCAGGAGTTGAAGATAATTAATATTTTTAGGCATCACTGATTTAGGATCCACCGATGGATTTAGGCGAATTTTATCATGAAGCAGAAATGTTTCTACGACAAGAAGATGCGAAAGCTGATAACGAGGAAATAGAAGTTAATACGATATGGGATGGAGAACCGCCCGGTGAAAGCTCTAGAAAGGACAAGGGTAAATGGAACATGGACAATAGCTTCGAAGGATCGAAGTGACAGAGGAGAGAATCCAAATTATATTCTTACTCAAAACTGAATGAAACCCTAGAATGGACATATCTGGGTACTCGAGGGTGCCTTGCTTATCGAAGGTCGGTAAGGAGGAAACCTTCCTAACGCGAACGGACATCGAGAAAGCGCTGCCTATTCCATAAGCTAGACGGCCACAATATAAATGACTACAGGCATTTGAAGGATACCATTGAGGAACATGTGAGGAATGTGCGATTACGGCAATATGTAAGGACTCAGGCTGCGGCGGTGGAACAGGAGCAGTCACTGTCTACCTTGAATGAAAATGGCACTGGATCAAGGCATCATCATCAACTTGTTATCAATTGATCTGGATGATATGGAATAAGTAATAAACTCCTCAGTTGGATGGCTAAGTCACTTACACATGTATGAGATCGAGGATGGTCCCTAAGCATGCTCTGAGATGATGATAAACTGTTGTGCTTGGGTTTGTGAAATTTGTTTATTCTTCTTGTTTGCTTCGAATCTCTTATTTTCTAGTTTTTATTTAAACTTTGTTTTATTGGTTGTATGGACTCTTATTTATACTTTGGCAAATGGACTTAGGAATGCTTAAATTTGGATCAATGTAATAGATAGCATAGGTCACGATTGTGGTCCTGTCCAGAGAGACGGGATAACAATCGCAAGGTACAGGTCTTTTTGTCGGGTAGGTATGATGAAACGGACTCATGCATCATGGATTAAGTCCTCAACTAGGTATCGAGGCCGAAGAATAAAACCCAATAAGGTTGTCAGGTATGTACTATGCCTGGCAAGGAGTAGGTCGCTTTGCTTGAACGCGATGGATCGACCTACTCGGGTCATCGATTATGGATTATGCTGGGCATGGATCCTGAGTGATCAAGGTCATCGAGTATGGACTATGCTTGGTAAGGGGTAGGTCTCTTCGCTCAAACGTGATGGATCGACCTACTCAGGTTGTCGAATATGGATTGTGCTCAGCAAGGATCCAAAGAGGTCAAGGTCATCAGGTATGGACTATACCTGGCAAGGTATAGGTCACTTCGCTTGAATGTAATGGATCAACCTACTCTAGTCATCGAATACAGATTGTGCTTAGCAAGAATCCAGTGAGATCAAGGATTTGTGTTAGGACAACAATCCGAAGAGGTCATGAATTTGGATATCAATTTCAAAAAGCAATGGATTTGGCTTTGGATGGATGTAGATTCAGATAAAACAATCAGAAGAGACCATGGATTTGGATTGCATTCTGGGTTGGAAAATACGGCTATCAAAGAGTTACGGAATTCAGATTTTGGATTTATGGCAATTCAAAACACATCTTTCTATTGCAAGGCATGTTTTAGGGGGAAAAGTGTTAATCCACCTTTTACCAAGGCAATAGGCAGGCTAATTTAACCCAACAGACTTCACGATTATCAAGGCCGGTAGTAAAGAACGATGATGATGAGGTCTAAAAATCAAGTGCAGGCAATGATGTGAAGCGACGATCAACGAAACCAACAGACTTCACCTAAGAAAGGGATAGTATAAAAAAGGATCGATATAAAAGGGTTCGACATATTTTAGACAAGCTAGTACAAATCAATGGGAAAAAAATCAATATTTCAAAGTCTATTAGTCTAATGCAAGTAAAATTTTATAAGAAAGATATGGGGAGCCTAGGGAGTCTACCCTAGGAATTGCACATCAAATAGTGCCAGTTGTAGGGATCGGCCCTCTTCCCTCTATAGGGATCGGCTATAGTCAGCCTTTACAACATATTGCAATAAAGATTGATCAATAAATTGAGTTCTACTAATCCAATTGGTGTGAATCGTGAAGGTTAAGCACAATACAACATAGAGAATCTCCTCTAGGGATCTCATAGAATTTGGAGGAGTTTGAAGGGATCGGCCCTCTTCCCTCTTAGGGATCGGCTAAACCCAACTTTATACTAAAGATCGATCAACATCTCAACATCTCACATCCAATTGACATGAAAGCACATGCTTACTACAACATGTAGAACACCCCTTAGGGATTTCATTCCAATCGAAGGAAATTGGAGGGATTGGCATAACTCTTTTTAGAGGGATCGACATAAATCAGAATTCAAGCAACATTACTTCACGGAAAATGCGATATCTCACAAACCTTACATAGGAATTGCACGAAATTTGGGGAGTAGGTAGGTAGCTAACATCATGGGACATCCTTCATAGGGATTGTAGCCTACTTGGACACACTAATAGGGATCTGCACTGATCTCCATTGTGGGCCCCGATGGGTTTGGAATTTTTTGATGGTCTCGTCTTGGTCTCCTGAACCTTCTACCGAAATTTCAGCCCAATCCATGCATGTCTTCCCTTGTAAAAATAGTTAGCATAGCATCAGAAAAGGATCTTATTTCTGCTTCTCTTTATTTAAAAACTAGGCTACATTCTGCCAATTTTATTCTTGAATTTTGGATTATAACAATAAACAAACTGCGATATAATAAAAAGGATTATTCCAGAGTGGATGTAGGTCGGAGTTTGTCGAACCACTATAAATCTTGTCTCTTTTTACTTGCTTTCATTTTTAATTTGTTTTTTCTTCATATTATATTCTCTATATAAGTTATTATCTGAGATCTATGACTGCATATTGATGCTTTCATACAACTAAGTGTTGGTGGCCAATTTTGACTCCAACACAGAACCCTTCTTCCCTAAAGAGCCGAACCCTTCCCCCTCTCTTCCGCCCTCAATTTCGAGTCAAAATCTAATGTGACCCTTTACACTTTCACTAACTCGATCCATTTTCCACTGTAATTTTGATCATCTCTAAACTGTTTACCATCATTGTTGACTTCTCCACATCTCACTACTAATTTATATACGTAATTTGGTTTTAATTTACATATGATTTTGATTGATGATGAGATAATGGGTTCGATCGTGTCATGGTCGAATTAAGTAACGGAAAGGAGAATAGTGGTGATGTTGGGTACCGTGAGGTGGTAGAAAAGGGAAAAGAAGTGAGTTGAACTTAAAAGAAGTAGGGGGAAAGGTCATGTGTTGTGTGTGGAGTATGAAGGGACTAGTCGTGATAAAGTATGGAAGAGAGGGATCAGTATTTCGTGTTGCTTAAGGGATCAGAGCAAAGATTTGAGGGAAATGCGAAAATGACTAAGTAAAAGGGTTAGTTGAATTGGTGGATGAGGGATCGGTTGTTTGTGGAGGAAAGGTGTTGGTGTACTCGGCTAAGGGATCGGTTGTATTGGTTTAGGTATAGGGATCGGTGGCAGAATGTTAGAGGAAAGATCAGTTATCGGCTTTTCGGGAGGGATCGATTGTATTGTTAAGGGGAGGGATCGACTATGGGAACTTAGTCGATTGTAAGCCATTTGAATTGAACACGAACATTTGAGCAAACCAATCCATATTCACTTGCATGAACAATAAGAACCAATTCCATTTTAACAAACTTGAACATATGACAATAACAAACAATAGGATTTGCTTATCCAACTTTGAATTTGAAATTGAACAACTAAACTACCGGGACTTGAACTTGAAATAAAACTTAACATATGGACTTTAATAATGGACTTCACACTTTGATATATTAATGGTCGATCCCAAAGCTTACACAATCGATCAATCTAAATGCCAGTTGAGACGGTCTGTAATGACAGTCACTCTGGTCGAATCCGATGTCTCGTCACTTACTTTTTCCTTTAATTTTGGACCATTTTATCTCTACACCGCACAACACTCCACCATACTAGTTTACACTTAGCATGGGGGACAGGTAAAATTTTCTAATCTCAATTATCTATTGAGTTTAGTTGATATGGGCTGTAGACTTTCAAGGAGTTTAGCCGCAATGCCTTCTAGACAACCTTCACAGCACGACAATCCCTGAGCCGAGTCAAATTCTACGCCTATATCCTGTAGAAGTTCCTTTGAACAACAAACTAAGCAACCAAAAATTTCTAGTTTGTTGGTCGACTTTTTCTTTGATGTTCCCATTCTTCCAGTGGAGGAGATAAGCCTTGCCCCTAACACTACAGAGGGTGCTGTATTTCTGGATAACCCGATGGATTCCCAAGCCTCCGGAATTGGTGAGATCGCTCTCCATAGACTTTGCTCTAAACATGGGATTCTGTTTGGAGATATTCTACTCCCTTAAGTGAATGACAGTGCTCATTTGTCCTCGGAGGGGTATACAACATGCAATAAATTTTTGTTTTGGGCCGAGTGTGTGTCGACTTTTAATTTTTTTTCCAAGAGATGCTAAATTATCTAGGAATAACTTCTGCTCAGCTACATCCAAACAACTATGCTTTTATTCATGGCACTTTCTTACTATTTATGGATGTTCTGTTCCGCCCATCATTTCTTAAAGACATCAGGTTTATCAACAATTTCAAGTGACGGACGGGGAGCCTTTCTTATATATTCCTTGGTACTTTGCCCAATTATCAAGTTTTGACTAGTGCTTGGTACAAGCTCAGTATCTTCAAACACGAATGGTTCTACATTTGTTGTCCATCTAGCTTGATGAGGCAATGATTGGAAGGATGTAAGTGTTTTCTTCACTTTGTTCTCAAAAACTTTAGCCCGAGCCGTATCTTGAACTAACAAATACTTTGAAATTTTACAGGTGTCCATCCACGGTCTGAAGGTGATAGTTTTTCAAGGGCTTTTCCTGCAATCCACACCAACCCAATTGAGGATAGGGGCATTAGATCCCTTGTAACCGATGAGTGGTTATCTCTTTTTAGGCTGTTGGAAGAAGGCGGCACTTTTAGCCCTATCATGCCCCCACTCAAGGCCAAAGAAGATGAAATTAGAGGCGATGAAGCCAACAAACCAGCGATGTTAATGCAGGTCCTGGTAATGTGCCTATGGTCGAACCATCACCAAGCGTGCAACCTCATATGCCGATAAGGAGATGAAAAAGGCTCGCTTATGAACTCTATAGGAGAAAAATCGCCAAAAAGCCCAAGTTCATCATCACCTCTATTGAAGAAGAGTCTTCCTCTCAACCTTTAGATGGAAGGGTTCTCGAGTCTCCCGTATCATAACCTATGAGTTATCCAACATATGTATCAGGGGCTTAATTTTCCACTAGGACTGGTGATGACAATCCTTCTACTACCAAAGGAGAAAACACTCCTATGAGCAAGGCTACACTAACTGGTCCATTGGGTGGACACTAGGAATCTCACAATCACGCATACTGCACTACACGATTTTCATCCATCTTTTGTTTGATGGTCACTTATATGCTCTTGTTTGATTTGCAGGTGCTATGTCTCATTCCCATGCCTTTGATCGCTTGAGGGGCTCCTCAACACAGTGTGGATCCACTTGCGGTCTAAACTTGAGCAGGCATCGAGAAAGAATTGATAGCCGGGAAAGAAGTCATCGTTCAAGGGAGTCTTCATCTTCCAAACACAAGTCCCATTCCCAATCATCTCATTAGAAATTTCAGCCTAATCTTCCTATACATGGCGGCATCTAGACCTCTTCCTATGCTCTTCAAACTGCTGTGCTACTTGAGTATTATTAAGGTTTATTTGGTTCTTGACAGCTTCGCGATCGTAGGTTGAACAAATACCCAATTGTTGCTTTTGATCTAGCTTTGTCTACTACAACTCCTAAGGCCTCTACAGTAACAAGATTGGTCGAACTTAAGATCAACTTTTTGAAATTCTTCTTTAATGGGCTAAAGTTTCTTCCTTCCATCCATACAATCCCAGGAAGTACTAAAGCGAGTTCGCTTGCATGTGTCAATGATATTTTTGTGCAGCACGAATCATTCCAGCATTTAGCCGAGAAAATCTTCGAGGTGTCTACTAAGAGGCAACATGAAGTCGATCGCCTTAAGTTGAAGGCGATCGATGATAAAAACATAATCAAACACCAAGATAGTGAGATAATAGAGTTGAAAGTGAAGCTAGCCATGGTAGAGAAGAGCGCCTAAGAAACATATGAGGTAGTTAGTCGTTTGGAAGCAGCTCACAAAAAAGGAGCCGGACGCTGCCCTGAAACACAGTGGTGTGCTTTCTTTGGAAAAGGACATACTACAAAATGAGAAAACACTCTGGCCCATCACATTTAGGAACTAAAATAACTCCTTAAGAAAGAGAAGGAAGAAAAACTCGAAGCTCAGGAGGAATCTTAAAGGTGTTGTGAAGAGGTCTTCGAAGCTTGGGAGCTTAAAATTAAACATGACGAACAATCGCTAAAATTGAAGTCCTCGAGGAAGATGCAAGGGAAGCTGGCCATAATGAAGTTAGAGAGAAGATCGAGGCCCGGTCGGAGGATGCTAAAGAGGCTGGCCGAAATGAGATTAAGGACATATTTGATCCTTTGATTATCGAATACAATGCTAAGGCCCTAATCCATTGTGACTTTGAGTTTCTTGAAGAGGGCTACCTCGAATTGCTTGCTGAGGCTTGGGAATATACCATTGAAATGAAGAAGAAAGCCCTTAGCAAAGTTGATTTGGATGAAGAGAAACTGGTATGGGAGATCCTTTATGGGAATAAACCTTTAGATCTTGCTATTGCAAGGGTCTAATATTCTAATATTTTAGCACCCTCCTGTAAAGGGAAAAACATTGTTGAAGGTTGAGTGTGATCCCAAAGGCCTCCCTTCACTTCAAATAACCGACGCATTAGTTTCACTTGTCCCGAGATAGGATCTGAGCTATGATCCAAACGGAACCGGATATAAGCAAAGGTGTTGACTCTTATTCTACAAGGGAGCACTTTGGCAAGAACTGAAAGTCGGTTGGACATAGATATCCCTCTTTACTCTCCATTGTTCGAGAGGTTTTGTTCCTCATGCCCAATATTTATGGGCTTATTTTTTTTATTTTCATGAACCTGCAGATCTTCCGGGTCCTAGTAAAACTCCAAGAAGCGGTGCTGCTATGAAGAAACAACTGGCATTAATTGAAATTCCAATGGAGATTGACGTTCCAGAGCCCGATGCTCAAGTTATCGGAGCACTTGATGATGAAAAGGCTGATAATCAACCATTACTAGATGAATCTGATGAAGTTATGATCGTTGGTGCCTCTAAACACACTGTTAAGCTTAGCTTGAAGGAGTGCATTGAGAGAGAGAGAGGAGTTATTGAAGAAAAGAGCCAAAGTTGAACTCGCTGAGTTAGGCGTCAATGATTCAAATGTCATCCCACTACAAGTCATTCCACCCGGCGGATTTGTTTTCGAAGAACTCCCTCCGACCTTAGAAAGCTCTCCAACAAAGAGAGGTAAAGGATCGAAGAGAAGGACATGCAGAGGCTCGGGTGGTGCCACTCCCAAGAAATCCAAAAGAGAGAAAGGACAAAAGAAGTAGCCATTACTTAGGCTTAGTTTGTATATAGCTTGTATAGTTGTTTTTCTTTTTCGTTGGCCATGATTTTGTAGGCATGGCCCCCGCTTTTGGATCAACTTTTACTACAATTTCCAAGTTAAGTGCGTAGATAACGATTCCTTATTTTCTATCGACCTTTTGTGTGAATTCTCTTAAGTAGTCGAGTTATTACTTTTCCATTCAATGTACTTGTAATTCGCTGCTTGTATATTTTGGATAATCATCCGTTAATTTTTACTCAAGGCCTCCATGTGGTCATGGCCTCAAGTTGTACCGAACACTAGGCTTGAGCCCTAGTTTTACGCTATTGGATTCCACGGTTTGTGTGATTATACTCCTTCCCCAGTCTTGGGTTAGCGAAGTTAGATTATGGACGTTCGAACTCCATCCTTAGCGAGTTTGTACTCCCTTTGTCGGTTTCAGGTCAGAGTTTGTGGAATAATGAGTGGTCGAACTACACTCATTCATTTATTTATACTTATATCTGCACTTTGGGGATAAGAGTTATTTGGTGGGTGATCGGATTGCACTCAATTCATGTTTACACTCCAGTCCACACTCTTTGGACTTAGAGCCATTTTAGAAAATAATCGGACCATACTTTCCTTAATTGATTGATTCCGAGTCTAGGTTTTAACTTAGTGATCGATCGGTTGGATCATAATCGCTTTTGATTCATGTCTGTCCAGTCGCTCGGTGTGATTAATTTGGTTATCGGATGGTCAAGTCACATTCATTTCTCATTAGGTATTCTGTTCATCAGGTTGTTAGTGAGAATCATCGAACGAACAGTCGGGCCATGTTCATTTTTTTAGTTTAATCATGAACTTTTGTAATCGGGTAGCTCTAAACTCTAGGAACCTTCTCGGACATGTCAGTATTAGTTAATTGGGCATTGTAACTAGTATGTAATGCTACAACAATCACAGATACGAAGGAAATTTCAGACTTTATTTTCCAAATGGAAAGAAATGACATAATTCGTCTTATTGCATATATGGAAAATCAAATGCTAAAGCAAATTCAAAAATCAAATACAACCGAACGAAAAAGAATAAATTAAGTGAAATAGCATCGCAAATGCTCGCTATTCCACACCCTTAGGAGCGTGATGCCATCAACAGTCACTAGTTTTAAAGTTCCCTCTCCAAGCCTCTGTTCAATGACATATGGTCCTTCCTAAGTAGAATTCATGTGTGATAGGGTAGGAAAAACCCGGTTCAAGATAAGATCGCCGATTACAAAGGTTCTAGGTCAAAGTTTAGTACTGTAGTATCGGGCGACTCGGTGTCGATGTATAGTTGCCCTCAAATCAGCTTCTTAACGCTTCTCATCTGGAAAGTCTAGAGAATCTAATAGGAGATCACTATTCGTTCTGGGGTCGTAGTAGGTCACTTGACGAGAAGGGACTTCATGTTCAACAGAAATGATGGCTTCGGAGCTGTAATTAAGGGCGAATGGCGTATGGCCAATCAAGGACTTATGGGTGCTTCTATAAGCCCATAACGCTGTTGGAAGCTCATCCACATACTTGCCTCTAGCCTTTTCCAAACGCTTCTTCAGAATGGACTTTATGATTTCGTTCACAACTTCAACTTGTACATTTTCTTGAGGGTGAGCAACTGCTGTAAATCTCTTTCAATATGGTGTAGATGGTAGAAGTCTTTGAATTCAGCGCTGTCAAATTGAGTCCCATTACCAGTTACAATGGTTCATGAAAGACCAAAATGACAGATGACATTTCAGACAATGAAGTTGATCACTTTCTTTGTCATGACCATGGCTAAAGGTTTCGCTTCGGCCCATTTGGTGAAGTAATCAACTGCTACGATGCTATATGTCGCACCACCTTTTGAGATCGGTAAGGAACCGATAATATCTATGCCCCATATGGAAAAGGCTATGGACTTACCATTTGTGTGATTTCCATCGACAGAGCTCTCGAAATTTTTGCATATATCTAGCACTTGTCATATTGCTTAGCGTAATCAGCAGCATCTCGGTTGACTTTCGGCGAATAATACCCATAACGGAGTATTTTCTTTGCTAGGGTTTTCCCCAGTGTGATTTTCCACATTTCCCCTTCGTGGACTTCATTTAGGACTCGTTTCATTTCATTACTAGGAATACACTAAAGCAGGGGAATAGGAAAACCCTTCCTATACATGACTCCTTCCTGAATGATATACCACAAAGCTTTGCGAAGGATTTGTCGCCTTTCATTCCTTCGTCCGAGAAGGACTCCCTATAGCAAATATTCTTTAACCGAAGTCATCCACGACTCCTTCTCAGGCTCCAACTCTAGTACCCAGTCGATTTCCTCTAGTTTATACTCGGAGCATCTACTACTCTGACTGGAACCAAGTCCATTTATTGTGCATCCTCGGTGCTAGCACATATTGCCAATGAGTCGGCCTTTTTATTTTGATTTCGGGGGATGTGCATGATGTCATAGTACTCAAAGTCAGTCAATAGCTCTTGAACTTGGATAAGGTATGGAGCAAGTCATTGTCCATTAGCCTGGTAATCTCCTCTAACTTAGTATACACCAACTGGGAATCACAAAAGATTTCAAGAGATTTTATCCCCAGTTCTTTGGCAAGTTTGAGTCCAGAAATCAGAGCTTCATACTCATCTTTGTTGTTTATTGTAGGGAAGTCAAGCTTCAAAGCATAGAAAATTGATCAAGCTTTTGGAGTTACTAGCATGATTGCGGCTCTAGAACAACGATTGTTAGATGCTTTGTCCATATACATTTTCTATCGAGTGGTAGGGGGTTCTCCGCTCTCTGGAAGATCATCATGTGCAATGTATTCTACTATAAAGTCTGCCAGTGCCTGTCCCTGGATGGCTCCCCGAGGGAGATAAGTTGTGTCAAATTGGCTCAGCTTGGTATTCCACTTGAGTAACCTTCTAGAGGTCTTAGGTCACTTGTGACGACCGCCCATGACTCCTGCACTAAACAAGGGAATAGTGCGCTGAAAGGCGTGCCTGGCATCCATGGACGATCATCAAGGTAAGGTAAACACAGAATAGTCTATCGTATTACTCACAGCGCATGGATAAAATACAATAGAAAAGTATACATAGTGAAGCTCCATAGAACAGAATCTCATCATATAAACTCGTAATAGTTTGGTACAACAATCTAAAAAGTCAATACAGCAAGCCTCACTACATATCACTCAGAGAATCATACAAACAGCGGAACATCCAGTACATATAGAAAGAAAAACAATATGCAAAAGCCTCCAGCTCGTCTTCGTCATCAGCATCGTTGGTCACTAAGAACAGCACCGGTCACCTGCTACCTAGTTTGCCCATCCCAAAACGGATGAACATCCCAAGGTAATAAGAGTTGAACATAAAACCTTGAGTCAGACAAAAGTCCTAGTGAGCGGTAAATCAACTATCAAACATACCAAAAGAGCATAAAGGGTAAAAAGGAATAGGAACCCAACCATACCACTCCACCTCTTTCTACAGTGATAGCCCCCAGACCCACTAAGCAGAAATAAACATAGCAAAGCAGGCATTTAAAGTAAAACAATTATCACTCGAGTCAAGGTCGATGTTTTCCAAGCACAAACCCCCAAGGCCTAAACCAAGATCAGATAAGCACCCACAAAACATCGCTCTTGAGACCGAGTGACGATACAACCAAACATCCAAACATCCATGACTCTGGCTATCACTGTTATCATTGCCTCGATATCACCGTTAATTGAATGACCGGCTCATTCTTTCATCCGTCCGTCAAGGGCTAATGGTAAACCCGGTTCTAGACATAACTCTGCACGTCATCGTGACCCGTGCCTAGGACTATCGAATCTGCCCAGAGTACTAGACCATTAACTATTAGTCTTGGAACTATCGAATCTGCCCAGCGTACTCTTGCTTTGAGCATGCTAGAACCTTCGACAACGATGAGATCTCAGCCTTCTAGTCATCCTCCTCAACGACTATTTCCATACTAGCTCAAGCGCCTCTCAAGCCAACCATTATCCACAAACTCGAACCATATCACCGAGTTATCAACATGCTTGGGATGATCCCGTCTGGATTAAAACAAGGCTATCTCACATCATGCTTTGCTTCATCGCATCATAGCAAAGTCCCATCTCAACATCATGATCAAATCTATCCAAATGAGCTTTATCATCCGCTTCATATGCCACGAGCAGCTTTCCTTATTCAAGAGCCTTTCCACTTAGCTTTTGAATCATCTTCGACCATACTTGTCCAAATCAATCACCAATCAACTAATCAATCAAATAAATCATTAATCCAAGCAATCAATCATTCAAACAAGATTGAAATAAACAGTTATAACAATAATGGCAATTTCGTAAATAAAGAGTCCAAATCTAACAAGCATGAATTCGAAGTAATATCTTGATGAATGAACTAGCATAGGTTAACATGTAGTAAAATGGATATCAAACTTTATGAACGATGGATCTACATGCAGACTTAAGAAAAATGCATGAAATCACTATCTTTAACACACAAACAAGCCACCGATCCAATATACTCCTTTGGGTCCGTGTGAGAGATAACCACCACTCACCGAATCACCTAAACACCTTAAAAGCAACTAACTTCAGATCTGGATAGCAAAGGATCTTAGCTCGATCCCCCCAAAACTCCGCTTCAAACGATGAAATCTCTCTTTAATGGATGGAGATCTTCAATCTAAGCTCTTGGACTTCAATTTAGATGGATGGAAGTACAAGATTAAAGTGGAGAAAAGAAGTGAAGAAGTGTTGTAGTCGAGCCCTCAAAATAGCAGCACTTCGTCACTTCAAAATCCGGATCCCAAAAAGTGAGATAGGCACTTCTATTTATAGGCCAAACCCTTAAGTCGTTCGCCCCCCCTTTGGTCCGTCACGACTTAACAAGGCCCCACGACTTACGACTCAACAACCCCACGGCCTACCGACTCAAGCCATCATGCGACTCACGACTTAACAACATTGCCGACCCAACGACCTACGACCTAACCATGAAGCCGACCCAACGACTCATGCCTATGCGCGACCTAAAACATACGCACATTCCTACCTAAGCCCTAAGTCGTTTGGACGACTCAACGACTCAACACAGGAGACGACTCAACGACTCAACACAGGAGACGACTCAACGACTCACGACCTAAACTAAACCCAGCCGCTAACTCTCTTAAGTCGCCGATTCTCTTAAGTCGTTCAACCGATCTATCTACTACCCGACCTAAGCTATCACCCTTAAGTCGCTTGAACGACTTACCCTCCTTAGGTCGTTAACTCCTGAGTCGCTCACCTATGCCGCTACTATCCTTAAACCGTTATCCCTTAAGTCGCTCACTTCCTTAGGTCGCTCCAATCCCCTAAGTCGCTCCACCGACCTAAGCCACTGCACGACCTAAACCCTGGACGACTTAACTCTGGATGACTTAAGCTCTGAACGACTTAAATTCTGAACGACTTAACTACACTAACAACCTAATAACAACAGTTCTACGATCCTTCGATCCGTAAAAATACGGGTCGTTACATTCTCTCCCCCTTAGGAATTTCGCCCCCGAAATTCCAAACAAACAAGAGTAACCAAAATTATTCTGCATGCCTACCATCCATAGCAATCAACAAACTATGCATCCAATTACTAGCCTAGCATGCAGAATTCTAAGACTAGAACAAGTTACAAATTCATGAGATGTCACGACACCTTAGGGCCATACCTCGAAGAGTTCAGGATGAGCTGCCTTCATCCTCTCTTCCTCCTCCCATGTACAGTCGTTAACATCATCACTCCATTGTACCTTGAGCAACTTGACTACCTTCCTCCTAAGCTGTTTCGTGTCGGTTCCCACAACATGAAGCGACTTTCGAGGTCTCTTAACTATTGGATCAACCTCCAAATCTTCATAGCTATCAGCAGAAACCACTGTATTTGGGTCGTGCACATACTTCCATAGATACGATACATGAAAAACATTGTGTACACCTGACATATTTTCTGGTAATTCCAATTTATAAGCGAGCTTTCCAATTCGCTCGATGATCGAGAATGGTCCAACAAATCTCGGAGTCAATTTTCCTTTCTTCCCGAATCGAATAACATTCTTTAATGGAGAAATCTTCACAAAAGCCATATCACCTACGTCGAATTCCAAATCCTTACGACGCTTATCGGCATAACTTTTCTGACGGTCCTGGGCAGCCTTCATTCGTTGCCGAATGATCTCTATGCAATCCGTAGTCTGTCGAATCATTTCTGGCCCAAGTATCAACTTTTCTCCTGTTTCCAACCAACATGTCGGAGAGTTACATGGTCTTCCATACAATGCTTCATACGGTGCCATACCAATACTTGACTGGTAACTGTTATTATATGAAAACTCCACCAAATGAAGATGATCTTCCCATGATCCTCCGAAATCTAAAACACATGCTTTAAGGAGATCTTCCAAAACTCTGTCGACTCTTTCGGTCTGACCATCTGTTTGAGGGTGATAAGCTGTACTCAAACACAACTCGGTTCCCAAAACTTCCTGGAAGCTCTTCCAAAATCCACTAGTGAACAATGGGTCTCGATCGCTCACTATACTCTTCGAAATACCATGGAATCGAACTATCCACTTAACATATAGCTCAGCCAATTTCGATGCAGTCCTAGTTGATCGAACAGGAATGAATCTTGCACTCTTAGTCAATCGATCTACGATGACCCAAATCCCTTCATTTCCCGCCCTAGTTCTAGGTAGTCCATCGATTAAATCCATCGATATTTGCTCCCACTTCCATGTAGGAAATTCTAATGGCTGAAGCAATCCACTTGGCTTCTTCTGTTCGGCTTTTACCAACTAGCAGTTCATACATTTGGAAATAAAATTTCCAACATCCTTCTTCATGCCTTCCCAGTAATAGGTTCTCTTCATATCCCGATACATCTTATTTTCACCTGGATGAATTGTCAACTTCGAGTGATGACTCTCCCTCAGAGCTTCATCTCTCAATTCATCTATATCGGGAACAACTAGTCGTCCTTGTTTCCGAAGCCAACCCTCTCGATCGACCTCGAATCCTTTATCCTTCTCTGGATCCAATCCAGATTCCAAATCATGGATAATCTTAACAAACTTATTGTCTCGCTTTTGGCTCTCGCCAATTCTTTCCACCAGAGTAGGTCTTATCGATAGGTTTGCCAACATCTCAGGTTCCAATTCACATCTAGGCCTGAAGTCAAATCCAGCCAAATACTCGAGGCTCTTCCATTCTGAAAACATGGCTCCCAATTCTGCATGTCTTCGACTTAACGCATCTGCCACTGCGTTACCTTTTCCCGGAGTATAGGCTATACCAAAATCATATGATGCTAAAAACTCTAGCCATCATTGCTGTCGAAGATTCAAATCCTTCTGGGAGAAAAGATACTTCAATGATTTATGATCTGTAAACAACTTGAATCGAACTCGCGAAAGATAATGTCTCCACATCTTCAGAGAAAATACAATCGCCGCTAACTCCAAATCATGAGTCGGATAATTCCTTTCATGCGGCTTCAGTTGTCGACTTGCATACGCAACAACCTTATCTTTCTGCATTAGCACTGCTCCAAGTCCAGTACCACATGCATCGGTGTAAACCACCATCTCATCATTTCCACTTGGAATAGTCAAAACAGGAGCACTTGTTAATCGCTCTTTCAGGATTCCGAAAGCTTGTTCACACTTAGCATCCCATCTGAACACTTGGTTCTTTTTCGTCAATCCTGTTAATGGTGCAGCTATCTTGGAAAAGTCTTTGATAAATCGACGATAGTATCCTGGTAATCCAAGAAAACTTCTCACATCAGATGCATTCTTAGGTCTAACCCAATCCTGGATTGCTGCCACCTTGGCGGGATCAACCGCTATTCCATTTCCAGAGATAATATAGCCTAAGAACCTCACTTCACTCTTTCAAAAGTGACACTTCGAAAACTTAGCCCTCAGCTGTTGTTCTCGCAAGATTTCCAAAACAATATGCAAGTGCGTCTTGTGCTCTTCTTCAGTTCGGGAATAAATCAGAATATCATCCACGAACACAAATACGAACTTGTTCAACTGATCTCTGAACACTCTATTCATATGATCCACAAAATATGTTGGTGCATTGGTCAATCCAAACGGCATTACCAGCCACTCATAGAAACCGGATGGTGTCCTGAAAGCAGTCTTCGGCACACTATCCTTTGCCACTCTTAACTGGGGAAATCTCGTTGCCAAATCCATCTGAGAAAACACCTTAGCTTCGTGAAGCTGATCAAACAAGTCATCTATTCTCGGCAATGGATACTTGTTCTTCTTAGTCACTTTATTCAGCTCACGATAATCCACACACAACCTCAACGATCCATCCGCTTTGGTTGCAAACACAACTGGTGCACCCCATTCGGACACACTACGCCGAATGAATCCTTTCTGTAAAAGGTCATCAACTTGCACCTTCAACTCTTGCTGTTCCCTAGGCGCCATTCGCCTAAGAGGCATCACAACAGGTCTGGCTCCTTCAACTAGATCGATACGAAACTCGATCTCTCTATGCGGCGGTAACCCTTTGACCTCGTCAAAGACATCCTCAAATCCATTCACAATAGGCACCGATGACAGTCCATCCCGTGGAACAACTAGAGAATACATGAATCTCATGAAGACGCCTTCTTCATGCTTACATCGTATCACAACCCTTCGCCCCTCCACATTCTCGACTGTCACCTCCAGCCTCTTACAATCAACCCTTGCCGCATACTTCCTAAGCCAGTCCATACCCAAAATAATTCCGAACACCGCAAAGTTCAGAACAAAACAATCACAAACAAAAGAGCAATCATGACTCGATACAACCAGACCACGGCATATCATACACAAACAAGACGAACCCCCAACTGGATTAGTCACAACCAATGGTCTATCAACAATATCCGGTTCCAAACCCAACCGACCTACAAGTTCACTACAAACAAAAGAGTGCGACGCCCCAGTATCAAATAACACTCTAACTGGAACACCACAAATGGAAAGGGTACCTTGAACCACCGCACTCTTTCCTTTCTCTTCGGCAGTAGGATCTTTCGAAGACGATGGCACAACCCCCAAAGCATAAGCTTGCACAATCTGTTTGCCCTTCCTCGGTTCCGGACAATTCCTCTTGATATGCCCCAGCTTGTCACAGTTGTGGCACTTCACCGGCACTCTCGGATTCTTACAATCTCTAGACAAATGGCCCTTCTGCTGACAATTGTAGCAGGTCACTTCACCCTTCGGCTTCTTCTGGCCATCCTTACCCTTCTGTTGCTGCTGCTTCCTCTTCTTGTTCCCACCTTGCTGTGGTTTAGATTCCTCCTTAGTCACAGCAACAACAGATCCTTCCTTAGGAAACAGATTTTCGTGCCTGAGAGCCTTCTCCACAAGCTTCTCAAACGGATCGTCCAAATGATCCACCAACTGTCTCCCAAGATAAGTGTCCAAACCTGTCACAAACTTCTCATTCTTCTGATATGGGGATTCAATATATGACCGAGCATACTTGGACAAAGCTTCAAACTCAGAAACATACTCAAGAACTGGTCTTCCACCTTGCTTGAGCTCCACAAACCTCTTAAACAGAACAGATTTCTGAGCTGTAGAAATGAACTTAGCTTCAAATCTAGCTTGGAATTGCACCCAAGTAATTAGTTCCTCTGGAGTATCAATGGTGATAGAGTTCCACCAATCAGAAGCTCTTCCTTGAAGCTATCTTGATGCAAGCTTCCTCTTAGTTGCATCCTCAATTCCCAAATCACCAAAGATCCTTCTACAAGCATCGATCCATCTCTGGACTTCAATGATTGATTCTGTTCCCAAGAAAACCTTTCCTCCAAGAGCAGTATAGTCTTTACACAGCTTAGCAAAATCCACTGGTTTTGGGGCTTGAACTTGAACTCCAACATCTACTGATGGCCCTGGAGCTGGTATTCTTCTCATGATCGAAGTCATCATAGCCTCGAACATAGAAGCATAATCAGCAGCCCCCTCAACAGCACGACCTTCCCTAGCAGCTTGTCTCTCTCTTCGACTCATTCCTAATATCTATAAGAAAATGATTAATACACCTTGAGAAACAACTGCATAAGAGGTTCAAATCCTTCTAAGCTACTATATTATATATATAGTAATCATCCATCAAAATACAATTACGTCTCTCATACGTGGTTACGTCAGCGAGCGTTGACTAAAATCGATTAACCAAAGCTCTAATACCAAATGAGACGACCGCTCATGACTCCTGCACTAAACAAGGGAATAGTGCATTGAAAGGCGTGCCCGGCAGCCATGGACGATCATCAAGGTAAGGTAAACACAGAATATTCTATCGTATTACTCACAGCGCATGGATAAAATACAATAGAAAAGTATACATAGTGAAGCTCCATAGAACAGAATCACATCATATAAACTCATAATAGTTTGGTACAACAATCTAAAAAGTCAATACGGCAAGCCTCACTACATATCACTCAAAGAATCATACAAACAGCGGAACATCCAGTACATATAGAAAGAAAAACAATATGCAAAAGCCTCCAGCTCGTCTTCGTCATCAGCATCGCTGGTCACTAAGAACAGCACCTGTCACCTGCTACCTAGTCTGCCCATCCCAAAACGGATGAGCAGCCCAAAGTAATAAGAGTTGAACATAAAACCTTGAGTCCGACAAAAGTCCTAGTGAGCGGTAAATCAACTATCAAACATACCAAAAGAGCATAAAGGGTAAAAAGGAACAGGAACCCAACCATCCCACTCCACCTCTTTCTACAGTGATAGACCCCAGACCCACTAAGCAGAAATAAACATAGCAAAGAAGACATTTAAAGTAAAACAATTATCACTCGAGTCAAGGTCGATGTTTTCCAAGCACAAACCCCCAAGGCCTAAACCAAGATCAGATAAGCACCCACAAAACATCGCTCTTGAGACCGAGTGACGATACAACCAAACATCCAAACATCCATGACTCTGGCTATCACTGTTATCATTGCCTCGATATCACCGTTAATTGAATGACCGGCTCATTCTTTCATCCGTCCGTCAAGGGCTAATGGTAACCCCGGTTCTAGACATAACTCCGCACGTCATCGTGACTCGTGCCTAGGACTATCGAATCTTCCCAGAGTACTTGACCATTAACTATTAGTCTTGGGACTATCGAATCTACCCAGCATACTCTTGCTTTGAGCATGCTAGGACCTTCGACAACGATGAGATCTCAGCCTTCTAGTCATCCTCCTCGACGACTATTTCCATACTAGCTCAAGCGCCTCTCAAGCCAACCATTATCCACAAACTCGAACCATATCACCGAGTTATCAACATGCTTGGGATGATCCCGTCTGGATTAAACCAAGGCTATCTCACATCATGCTTTGCTTCATCGCAACATAGGAAAGTCCCATCTCAACATCATGATCAAATCTATCCATATGAGCTTTATCATCCGCTTCATATGCCACGACAGCTTTCCTTATTCAGGAGCCTTTCCACTTAACTTTTGAATCATCTTCGACCATACTTGTCCAAATCAATCACTAATCAACTAATCAATCAAATAAATCATTAATCCAAGTAATCAATCATTCAAACAAGATTGAAATAAACAGTTATAACAATAATGGCAATTTCGTAAATAAAGAGTCCAAATCTAACAAGCATGAATTCTAAGTAATATCTTGATGAATGAACTAGCATAGGTTAACATGTAGTAAAATGGATATCAAACTTTATGAACGATGGATCTACATGCAGACTTAAGAAAAATGCATGAAATCACTATCTTTAACACACAAACAAACCACTGATTCAATATACTCCTTTGGGTCCGTGTGAGAGATAACCACCACTCACCGAATCACCTAAACACCTCAAAAGCAACAAACTTCAGATCTGGATAGCAAAGGATCTTAGCTCGATCCCCCAAAACTCCGCTTCAAACGGTGAAATCTCTCTTCAGTGGATGGAGATCTTCAATCTAAGCTCTTGGATCTTCGATTTAGATGGATGGAAGCACAAGATTAAAGTGGAGAAAAGAAGTGAAGAAGTGTTGTAGTCGAGCCCTCAAAATAGCAGCACTTCGTCGCTTCAAAATCCGGATCTCAAAAAGTGAGATAGGCACTTCTATTTATAGGCCAAACCCTTAAGTCGTTCGCCCCCCCTTAGGTCGGTCACGACTTAACAAGGCCCCACGACTTACGACTCAACAACCCCATGGCCTACCGACTCAAGCTATCATGCGACTCACGACTTAACAACATTGCTGACCCAACGACCTACGACCTAACCATGAAGCCGACCCAATGACTCATGCCTATGCGCGACCTAAAACATACGCACGTTCCTACCTAAGCCCTAAGTCGTTTGGACGACTCAACGACTCAACACAGGAGACGACTCAACGACTCAACATAGGAGACGACTCAACGACTCACGACCTAAACTAAACCCAGCCGCTAACTCTCTTAAGTCGCCGATTCTCTTAAGTCGTTCAACCGATCTATCTACTACCTGACCTAAGCTATCACCCTTAAGTCGCTTGAACGACTTAGCCTCCTTAGGTCGTTAACTCCTGAGTCGCTCACCTATGCCTCTACTATCCTTAAACCGTTATCCCTTAAGTCGCTCACTTCCCTTAGGTCGCTCCAATCCCCTAAGTCGCTCCACCGACCTAAGCCACTGCACGACCTAAACCCTGGACGACTTAACTCTGGACGACTTAAGCTCCGAACGACTTAAATTCTGAACGACTTAACAACACTAACAACCTAATAATAACAGTTCTACGATCCTTCGATCCGTAAAAATATGGGTCGTTACATCACTGTAGGACCTATTGTATCGGCTGATCGGTATAAACGTTGATAGGATGAGCCTGAAAATATGGGCAGAATATTCATGAAACAATCAATAAGTAACACACCATTTTCTCTATCTTTGGTTAGTTCCTTTCAGCTTCGGTTAATCGCTTTCTAACAAAATAGACTGGTCCCTGGGTTCGATTTCCCTTATAAAGCAGTGTGGCACTTATAGTATGCACCGATACAGCCGAGTAGATATATAAAAGTATTCATGATCCACCGGCTTTGACAAGATAGGAAGCCTCTCTTAGTGGTTCACTAAAGCTCGGAATGCATCTTCATAATCCTATGTCTATTCAA
This sequence comes from Allium cepa, assembly GCA_030765085.1. NCBI lineage: Eukaryota > Viridiplantae > Streptophyta > Magnoliopsida > Asparagales > Amaryllidaceae > Allium > Allium cepa. Next base: position 383,778,327 of record CM060932.1, read on the forward strand.
GTTTCTTTTACCTCTTCTAATCAAGTCGAAGAAAGGAATGCATTTCTCGGTGGCTCTGGAAATAAATCAACTTAGGGTAGCAACCTTTCCATTTAGGATATGTACTTGTTTGATGGTCTTTATCACCTGAATGTTGCGAATTGCTCAAACTTTCTCGGGATTAACTTCGATTCTATGAGAATTAATGATGAAACCAAATAATTTTCCTAATGCAACACTAAAAGAATATTTCACAGGGTTGATCTTAATTTTGTAATATAGAAGGATATCAAACATCTCTTCTAAGTCTCAAATGTAGTCACTTGATCGTCGTAACTTTACGAGCATATCATCCACGTATACCTTCATCGTATTTCCAATCTGATCTTTAAACATTCGGTTGACCGGGCGTTGATAGGTTTCCCCAGCATTCATCAATTCAAATGGCAATACTACATAGCAATACAATCCAACATCGTAATAAAGCTAGTGTGCTCCTCCTCAGGAATGTGCATCTAGATTTGATTATATTCGTAATACACATCCATGAAAGATAGAAATTCAAGTCCTGCGGTTGAGTCCACTAGCTGGTTAATTTTTTGAAAGGGAAAATATCTTTTAGACATGCCTTCTTTAAGTTTGAGTAGTCAAAGCATGTCCGCCACTTCACATTCGCCTATCGTACAAGTACAAGATTAGATACCGATTTAGGATAGAGGGCGTTGCGAATAAACCCATTGCTTTTGAACCTATCCACCTCCTCTTTAAGGGCGGCAGATCATGCCATGCCTTTTTCTATTTCACTGGGACATGCCTCGGGCCGATATACGGTACGTGGCTTGCAATGGCAGGCGAGATTCCACACCTATCAAAGTGAGTCCAAGCGAACATGTCAAGGTTTCCTTGGATAAAACCGGCAAGTTCATTCATTATCGTGGGGCTGAGCTATGATCCAATCTTTAGGACCCATGATGGGTCATCGTGGCTGACTGTGATGCCGATTGTTAGATCAACCGGTGCATCCTTAGTCTCTTTGGGCTCTTCCTCGTCATCCTTCAGATTCATACCTTTATAGAATCGACTGTGGCGCATGAGCCAAGGCCCAAGCACCAACGGTCAATCTTTGATGATTTGAATGCCGAGGGACTTGTCCACACCCTTGCCATTCCCCTTCCATTGAGTGTCTCTCAATTTAGCCACATAGCAGGCACGTCCGGTCACCTGATTACCATGCACAACTCCAACACCATTTTCAGTTGGGAAATTCAAAGTCAAACACAATAGGGCAAGAGCTACCCGAAATTCGGCTAGGGTTGGTCAGCCTAGAAAAGCATTATATGGAGAGTTAACATCCAAGACAACAAATGGCAACATCCGCACCCCCCGACGGTCACCTTCTCCCAACTCTACGGGTAATTCGGTATAACAGACAGCTTCGGTCACCGCACCTTAAAGCCATGAATTTGAGCTTTAGATGGTCTCATGTTCTTGGTCTCCATCCTTATTTGATCGTATGTCTTTTTGGAAATTATATTTAAGCAACTTACATAGTAAACTAAGATCCTCCTCACTAAGGTGGGACCGATCATGGCCAAAATGACCATTTGGTCGATCGTTGGTGCCTCCACCTTATTTGCTCTCTGTTGTTGAATACAATGTTGTCTACCATTGTACATTGCTGTTTTTCCAAAGCACCATCTTCTGTACTTGAACAACATTCAAAAATTCGTGTGCTTGATTACGCTAGCAAAGCGCTCCATCTCGTGCCAGCTCTTTTCATCTAGATGTTGTCCTCCGACCATTATATTAATCACTAATCTTTCACTAGTCCATGCAGGCTCCTCAGTCCTATGCGACGCTTGTCCTCGGTTTAGGTCTGATGTCACTTGCTCGCCATCCTGCGGGGCTTTAACAAACTGCTATAGTTTTCTTTCCCGAATTAGTTTCTCGATAAAATCCTAAAGATCCCTACACACATTCATGTTGTGACTATAGAATTCATGGAATGGTAGTATTTTATAGTCTTCTTTTGATTGTCTGTCGATTCTTTTGGAGGTGGCTTCCTATACTGCATGGTATTGCGTGTAGACAAGTAGATTTTTTCTAGAGATGTATTTAGTGGCGTGTAGGTATCATAAATTGGAATCTTAGGCTTTCCTCTTTGAAATCCCTCTTTCGCTTATAGTTCTCCTCATTGCCTTTCTTTTGCTAATTCGTTTTGTTTTGGACATTACTTGAACTTTTCCAGAACTCTCCCCACACTACTTCACTGTAATGTTACTCTGCATTCCCTCTCCACTCGGTCCCACAACATTCTTCTTCTTAAAGCATTTACCTTCCTCTTTCCTCAAATATTGAGCTTCTTTTTCATAGAAATGCTCCAATGTTGCAGGTGTTTTGCCAACCAACCAATTGTCAAAGTTAGATTCTAGGTCAACCCCTCTTCTTACTGCCATCAATATTGAATGGTCATTTGGATTACCAACTTCTGTGATAGCCGTATGAACTCTCTCCAAATAATCTTTCGGAGATTCTTCCAAAGCCCGGATCACGCTTGATAAGGACATTACATCCTTAGGGAAAATTGCATGCATATAGAACTGCTCTACAAATTTGGTTGTTAAATCGTCAAATCTAGAGATTGACTGCTAGGGTAATCTCGTAAACCACCTTGTTGCTATGCCAGAGAGAGCAATAGGAAAACATCTACATTTTGCTGCATCACCATCCCGTATGGAACTCATCAGCCATTCATATCTCATGATTTGCTATCTAAGGTTGGTTTTTGCCTCATAGTTTGGCATCGATGGTTTGTTGTACCTCCTTGGATACTCCGCATGTAAGATATTGTCCATAACAGGATACGGCTTCTCAAGGTCCCCCAATCATCATTGGTCAAGCCTTGGCTCTCCCTTACTAGCTTTCTAACTATAGGCGACAAGTCAAACATCTGGATAGTTAGAGCCATGCGGTAGTCATGCTCCACCTTATGAGAATGCCGATCGATCTCCATGGGCCATTCCATGCCTTCTTGGCTCAACATACTCTTGATGTATGTCACGTGCGTTCACTTTATCGTAATTACGGGGAGGTAACCGGTCTGAATCCGCCTGTACCCCAACATCCAAATCAACCGTGAAAGCGTGCTATGGATCGTGTAATATGGATATATGATAATACAGAGTGTAGTGATGATAGATATATAGTAAATAGTATGGAATATAAAAGTAGTATAATAAAAATATTACCAGAGATTTTTATACTGGTTCGGGCTTCGTCCTACGTCCAGTTCCAGACTTCTTTTGGAATTTTACTAAAACAACAACCCTCACTTAACCCAATGGAACAGGCCTATACAACCCCTAAGCAGCCGAATAGGGACCTGAGTAGCAGAACATGATTTCGCCTCAGCAGCCAAAGAGGACTTCACACGCCTGAGCAGCAGAACAGGACTTCAACAAATACAAAAGATTATTTTGACCTTATGTGTTCTAATAAGATGAATTTGTCACTTGTAGTACACCCTTCCTATAGTCTTCTCCTTGAGTGTAAATATATATATTTGAAGAATAGAAAGGTATAATATTGCTTTAATGCAGATATTTGAAAGTATAGTTGCAAGTAGATTCAAGAGTGTTAGATTAGAAAGATCAAAAAATTCAGTAGTTTGGAATCAAGTTAAAGTATGTATTTATAGATGTTAGAAAGCAGGGACTGTTGACAAAGAGTTTCGGTTGAAGTGTTGCGTCCAAATCTTTTCGTAGAGGTTCGTAACTCTTCACAAATAGTTGTATCTTTTCAGTAAATAGCTGTTGTTGAAATTCAATCAACTGAACCTCTGGGTCAATCAACTGAATATTCAAATGTATTATTTGTTTATTTGTGCACCTGTGCATATTGCATAGAAATTTACAGGTCAGTCGACTGACCTAGGTGATTTCTGTGCAATTTGCATAGTTTTCATAAGTTATATATATATATATATTATATAATTTTAAAGAAAAACTTTGATAATATATATATATTTTCTATGCTTATATGTATAAATAAGTAAGATGATATATAACCTAATATATATATATATATATATATATATATATATATGTTAAACGAGGAGAGATCTTAAAAAAATTGACCTAAGACTTAAAAACAAGATAATATAATTGATGCACCGATTTTGATGTCTTGTGTCCATGTAGTATATATTCTCTTTTTGTCATAGCAGTCGTCAAATCTGTATGTTGTAATGATAGCTTTGTGTCATGAATCAAAACCAAGTCTCAACATTCTCCTTTTTTTGATTAATGACAACCTGTAAATAGATATAGATTTTGACTGTTTATATATAATATAAATACTTACTCCCCTTGAATCTTTGACGCTCTATAACCTGCATTCTTAATGTTCGTAATAATATTTCTCCCTCTTTGTCATCGACAAAAAGGAATAAAGAATACAAAAGTATGAAGCATCGATAGATATGATATGAAGAAACCTAACATTCATACATTAAAAATATCATAAACAAGAGTCTTGAAATAATATGAAAAGAGTGGCTATTTAATACAAGCCATAGTGTTGTGAAATAAAAACTAATGTTTTTATAATATAAGAAAAGTAACACCTTACTCCATTATATTCTTACCCCTATCGCCATGTGATCTTTGACCACCACTATCGCCTTCATTTCCACCGTTGTTTCTACTACTTGCTTGATCATCGGTAGAGGAAGACCAAGTGAAGATGGGTTGCTTACCGGTATCACCTATTGTAGCCATTGAAGTTCCGAATGAACACGAGATAGCTTCCCATAACTTTGTAAAAAATCCTTTAAAATTATCAAGCTTTTTATCAACTTTAGTGATACGGGATTGAAGTATTTGTTGGTTACAGCATATCATGGAAATTGATTCATGTGGAGGAAGGCCTGGATTAAGAATCAAAATTTCGTCTTGTTGATGAGTAGTTGATCTTGGGTAATTTGGACGGTGAGATGCTTCGCCTTATTGTTGTTGTGGTTGATCTTAAGATAATTGGCATTGAGTCCATTCTTCAAAAACAATGATAGGAGGAGGTCGAGCAACCGGTAGCTTCATTAATGCTAAAGTACGAGAGTTTATGTACCCGATGGTAGAACCGGTGAGTCAGGTTCTGGAATCTAACATTCTTTTAGAAATCGCATAATTTACTCACCAAAATAATTGACATTTATTCAACCATTGTTGAAGCTTAAGAATTCATCAAGAATTAACCAAAGTCAATTGACTTTGATATTGCCGAAAATGGCGTATAAGGCTTTGAAGTTATGTTCGTAAACAAGTTCATTATTTCTGGTTCGTGGAGTTACGGTTTTCATTAAGCACGGTGTATGATTCTAGCTTTTGGCCTTAAGGACATGGACTTGAGTTGGTGCATATCGTCTTCCAAAAATAAATGACCTATATGATCACGAACGACCATATCACAATCAACATTGCTCAATTCAATACCATCATTTTCATATCTTAAAATGTGAGCCATTCGATCTAACAAGAAAAGCACTGGTTTTCCACAAATTAAACTCCATACACAATCTTCTTGGTTTGAATGTTTTGGTGACCTAACTTAAGATTAGCGTGGAATAGTTTGACCATAATTTGGTTAATTTCATGGTTATTTTCATCAATATTAAACAAAGACTCCAAATTGCTCCTACGAGCCAATTCTTGTATATGGTATGGAAAAAAATCGACAAATTTCACAAACGAACCTTCAAAGATACACGAATCTTGCATTCTCCTCCATCTTGTAATTGCGGTATCATTGAAGAGCCATTGTTGGATTTGCTCATTGAAAGGAGGTTGGGAGATGAAGAAGCTTGTCCTTTTCTCTTTGGAGACATTTAATTTGATTGTTTCGAGGTAAAAATTGAGTTTTTAGAGATCTAGGGTTTTAGAAAAGTTGAATATCTGAAATGAGAGTGAAGAGCAAAGGGGAAAGTGAAGGTTAAAAGGTGAAATGTGAGTGGGTAGGAGTAGTAATTTTTCTCATATCCATGAATCAATCGACTGAATCAGTGGTTCAGTCGACTGAACTTGAAATTCAAAATTTTCGAACTTCTGGTTCAGTCAACTGAATGCCTGATTCAGTTGACTGAATCTTACTTATGTAGATTTTGTCTTCTGGTCCAGTCGACTGATCCTCTATGACAATCGACTGAACCTGCTTTTAATTTTTTTTGTATTAGTGTCAATCAACCGATATACTAGTTCAGTCAACTGACCTGTGTGAATTTCCCCAATTGCCTCTGTTTATAGTAATATTTTATATAGTTATACTTATGAAGCTTTGTAAATTTATTAAATTGAATATTAGAACAGCATATATGTTTTATAATATGAAGAAGAAATGATTTATTCCAAAACAAATTGTACATACTTTAGTCAAATTATTCGAAAAATAAAAAATGATAATAACTACTCTTATTTTGAAGGACTGGGAGTTTTGTAGCCATGTAGCTGTTTGCAACGAACATTTGATGCTTCATTTAGATCCCATGAGTTTGGTAAGACTGGTGGTCATGGCGGGGATGAAGTAGAAGGTCGTCGAATATGCGAAACAGTGTGTTCATCTATTGGATGGGATAAAGCACCGCAAAATTTCATAGCAATGTATTATATAATTCCTAGACATCTCGAGTTGATCTTTTGCTCGTAATATATTTCACGCTGAAGAATTAGCGACTCTTGTTGATAGTGATGCAAATCATTTATTTTTTCTTTAGTGTTTGGAGAGACATCAAACATCATCTTCTTCCCTTTCTTTTTCTCTAGAGTATATTCGGTATGATCATGATAGGTAGAAGGTGGTGTAGTATGATGGACGGGAGTTTTTGGTGACTCGGTAGAGGATAGGATTTCAATCGATTCAGTTGATGAAGACGTTGACATTTTGATAGTTAGTTTATATTTATGTTAGTAACATAGAATAAATATACCTATTTATAGACTAATGTTGAGAACAAGAAGGATGAAGTGAATGGTTTGTCTTGAATTTAACTAAAAAAGGTTGTTAGTTAGGAATGTTAGTTGGAATTTCGTTGGTTTTCTTTTATTGTGATTTATCTATGTAAATGTAATATGCAAAAAATATATTTATAAAGGTAAATGTTATACATAATTTTAGTGTATAGTTGTCACCATATAATAGAATCCCCGACTTGGACTGTAATGAAAATAATCAATAACTCAGGTGGTTAAGACATCTGGGCTATCCACAATAGGTCATAGGTTTGAGTCTCAGCACGGCCAGATAAATGAATTTTTGTCAAAATTTTTATTTTTGAATTTTTAGTCAAAATTTTGTATTTTATCATTTATATATCTTTAATTGACATTATACCAAGTTCTCGACGTAGTTTTATAAAAGTGTTCTCTAACAATGGTTTAGTAAAAATATCTGCTAATTGATTTTCAGATGGAACGTAGTCTAAATTTATCACATCTTTTTCTATATTGTCGCGTAGAAAGTGATGTCTAATATTTATATTTTTAGTTCTAGACTGATTTACTAGATTTTTGGATAGATTTACTGCACTGGAATTATCATAGTAAATTGTTGATTTTGATAAAATGACGTTGAAATCTTTAAGTGTCTAGTGCCGTAGAAATATATTCCGCTTCACAAGTTGATAGTGAGACACAATTTTATTTCTTTCTAAACCATGATATTAATGATTTACCAATTAAGTGACATGTACCGCTTGTACTTTTTCTATCCATTCGTAATCCTCCGAAATCAGCATCGTTCTATGACACTAACTCGAACGAGCAATCTTTTGGATAAAAAAGTCCAAAATTTGTAGTATTACTAAGATAATGTAGTAATCATTTTACGGCTCGTAAATGTGATTCTTTTAGATCAGCTTGAAATCGTGCACATAGATATACGCTCATCATTATATCTGGTCGACTAGATGTTAGGTATAGTAATGATCTATCATACCAGGATATAGTTTTTGGTCTACACTCTTGCCATTTGCATCTTTATCAAGATGTGATGTTGTGCTTATAGGTGTTGGTTTGGAAGAAGTGTTTTCTATTCCAAATCGCTTGATAAAATTATTACAGTATTTTCCTTGATTTATAAATATTCCATTGAAACTTGTTTTATTTGAAGACCTAGAAAATATGATAATTCTCCCATATGGGACATTTCGAATTCTCTAGTCATTATTTCAGAAAATTCTTTACATAATTTATTATTAGTTGAACCAAATATTATGTCGTCTACACATATTTGAACTATTAAAAGATCATTTTTAGAATGTTTTATAAATAAATTTTGATTTATTTTTCCTATTTCGAATCCTGATTCAACTAAATAGCTTTTAAGGCGTTCATACCAAGAACGTGGTGCTTGTTTTAAACCATATAAAGCTTTCTTAAGTATATACACATGATCTGGATATTTTTCATGAACAAATAAAGGGGGTTGTTCAACAAAAACATTTTCTTTAATATAACCATTTAAAAATGCGCTTTTAACATCCATTTGATAGAGTTTAAAGTTATTAACACATGCGTACGCCAATAATATTCGTATTGCTTCTAGTCCAACGGCTGGAGAAAACGTTTCTTTGTAGTCTATTCCTTCTTCTTGGTTATACCCTTGTGCTACTAGTCTCACTTTGTTTCTAGTTATATTTCCTAATTCGTTTGCCTTATTTTTATAAACCCATTTAGTTCCTATAACAGTTTGATCGTTCGGTCTGGGTACTAGTTCTCAAACTTCATTTCATTCAAATTGATTTAGTTCTTCTTGCATAGCAATAATCCAAATTTCATCGGATGATGCTTCCTTAGTATCGTAGTTTCTATAGTAGAAAGAAAAGCTACATTACCCATCAAATTTAGTTGATTTCTAGTTCGAACATTTGAATTTATTTCTCCAATTATATTTTTTGTAGGATGATTTCATAAGATTCTTCGAGGAGATCTTATTGTATTAGTAATATTTCTATTTTCTAAGTTATTAACAATGTTTTCATCTTCTCTAGAATTATAAACAATATCTTCATCTTCGCTAGAATTGTTTATTATATTCGTGTTATTATCAAGTAAATCACCGTCATCATTTGTTTTTGAAATAAGTTTAGAGCTCTCATCAAAAGATATATGGAGTGTCTCTTCAATAGTATTAGTCTGTTTATTGAAAATTCAATAAGTTTTGCTTCAATTCGAATATCCAAGAAATGTACCATCATCACATTTTCAATCGAATTTGCCAAGCTGATCTTTGGTATTTAATACAAAACATTTTGATCCAAATATTTTAAAATAAGATATGTTTGGTTTTCAACTGTTAAAAAACTTGTAAGATGTATTCTTAGTGTGAAGTCTTATAGAAACATGATTCAATACATAACAGGCAGTTGCAACAGCTTCTACCTAAAAATGTTTTGGTAATGTGCTTTCGTTCAGTAAGGTTCTTGCACATTCTTGTAGAGTTCGATTCTTTCGTTCTACAACCCCATTTTGTTGTGGAGTTCTAGGAAACAAAAAGTTAGAAATATTCCTTTCTTTTTGCCGATGATATAGCCCTTGGAATTATCTCCAAAAATGACAGAACCTCCATCTGAGTATGTAATGTTTGTCAACATATCTTTGTCTCCTGTCATTTGTTTTGAGCAACCACTATCGAGTATCCATTTTCCTCTCTTCTTGAGTGGGACCTGCAAAAAATATGAGATAACGTCAGTACACACCTTTGTAATAGGGTCCTAAGAGTTAGATCTTAGGAAACCAAACCCAAGTGGGTTTAGTATCACTTTTGTAGATATAATTCTTATTATTATAAACGTTTTCTATGAATGATCTAATATACTTATTCCTCATTAACTTGTTATTGGTTTTAGGAACCCATATATTTATAGTTTTATAAACTAGTCTTTTTGAAGATATGGGTGTTTTATTTAAATTACTAGATTGTGAATTCTTGACTTTCTTCTTATAACCTAAACCATTTTTAATGTTAACAGGTTGTGAATTTTCAACAATTCTAGATAAATTTTCTCTTCCTTTATTAAAATTTGAAACATTTTTAGCGATTCCCTCTAGTTTGGTCTTTGGACTTGAATTTTCTAGTTCCACCATTTTAATATTAGTTTTTAAATCATGATTTTTAAAAACAAGAAAATCATTCTTTTCTTTTTGAGTCTCAATTTCATGACTCAATAATATTAGTTGAGAATTAACATTTGAAAGCGATTCTTGAATTTTCTCAATTTCTTCTTCCAATATTTTTTCTTGTCTTTAAGCATATCTCTTTCTAATTCTGCCTTGTTCTGATTTTCAATAGCCTGTTTATATTTTCTTTTGAGACTTTTTAAAGTATCTAACAATTCTGAGTTTATTTCTATCATATCATTAAAAGTTAAATCACTAACCTCATTATCTTTGGCCATAAAGCATACGTTGGCTTGTTCATTATCGCTGTCACTCTTGCTTTCAGAAGAAGAAGAAGAAGAGTATGAATCATCCCATATAACTGAGAAAGCTTTCCTTCTGAATTTGTCCTTCCTTTTATTGTGATATTCTTTCTTTTGATCCGACAGTCCTTCTGTATATACCCCTTTTTGTGGTAGTTAAAACACACCAGAACTGATGAAGATGATGGTTTATTGCTTTTTGAGCTTCTCTTGCCATTATTTCTTTTCCTTTTCTATACTTCAAGAATTTCTTGAAGTTTTTGGCACTAAAGGCTAGGTCGTCTTTGTTTGAATCTGATTCTTCTTGTTCTGCATGGAATGCTATATTCTTTTTATCTTGAGCTTGAACTCGTTTAGCCTGCATATTCATTTCATAGGACATTAGATTTCCTATTAACTCTTCCAGAGTTATTTTGGAAATATCGTTCGCTTCTTCAATAACGAGGACTTTTCTTTCCCATTCTTCCATTAAAGAGTTAAGCATTTTGGATACAATATCAAAATCTGAATATTTTTCTCCTAGTCCTACTAATGAATGGTTCCTCAAATCATGAATACATATCATTTGTAGATTCATTTTCTTTCATCCTAAAGTTTTGAAACAGACTTTTGAGCATGGATATTTTGCTTTTTCGACCTTGTTAGTTCCTTCGTGTGTAACTTTGAGTGTACGCCATATTTTATATGCAGCATTGCACATGCTAACACGGTTAAACATACTTTTATCTAAGGCATAAAACAACATATTCATTGCTTTTGCATTTGCTGTGGCATCTAGTTTCTGTGTATTTGTCCTCTTCAGTAGGTATAATATATTCCGTCCAAGTTATATTCCATGAATCAAAACCATTTGCTTGCATATATATTCTCATTCGTGTGGCTCAATAGTTATAATTCAGGCCATTAAATAGTTGTGGACATGTAGTGGATCATCCTTCAATGAAGCTAGTGTTAATGCTAGTGCTAGTGTTAGTTTCCATATTATTAGATTATCAGATAACTATGTTACGGTTATATGATGACCTTGCTCTGATACCAAATGAAAGTGTGCTATGGATCATGTAATATGGATATATGATAATACAGAGATGATGGCTACATAGTAAATAGTGCGGAATATAAAAGCAGTATAATAAAAATAACACCAGATATTTTTATATTAGTTCGGAGCTTTGTCCTACATCTAGTCCTAGACTCCTTCTGGAGTTTCACTAAAACAACAAATCTCACTTAACCTAGAGAAACGGGTCAATACAACCCTTGAGCAGCCGAACATGGACCTAAGCAGCAGAACATGATTTCGCCTCAGCAGCCGAAGAGGACTTCACACGCCTGAGCAGTAGAACAGGACTTCAACAAAATACAAAAGATTGTTTTGACCATATGCATTCTAATAACACAGATTTTTCACTTGTAGTACACCCTTCCTATAATCTTCTCCTCGAGTATAAATATATATTTGAAGTTTATGAAGAATAGAAAAGTATAATATTGCTTTAATGCAGAATATTTGAAAGTAGATTCAAGAGTGTTAGATTAGAAAGATAGGAAAATTTAGCAGTTTGGAATCATGTTAGAGTGCGTATTTATAGATGTTAGAAAGCAGTGACTGTTGACGAAGAGTTCCGGTTGAAGTGTTGCGTCCAAATCTTTTCGTAGAGGCTCGTATCTCTTCAAAAATAGTAGTGTCTTTTCAGAAAATAGCTGCTGTAGAAATTCAGTCAACTGAACCTCTGGGTCAGTCGACTGAATAATCAAACGTATTATTCGTTTATTTGTGTACCTGTGCATGTTGCACAGAAATTTACAGGTCAGTCGACTGACATACCAGGTCAGTCTACTGACATAGCAGGCCAGTCGACTGACCTGGTATTTTTGTGCAATTTGCACAGTTTTCACAGGTTTTAAATATATATATATATACATATATGATTTTAAAGAAAAGCATTGATAATATATATATATATATATTCTATGCTTATATGTATAAATCATTAAGATTATATATAAGCTAATATATACGCTAAACGAGGAGAGATCTTAACAAAATTGACCTAAGATTCAAAAACAAGATAATATAATTGATGCACCGATTTTGATTTCTTGTCTCCATGTAGTATATATTCTTATTTTGTTGTAGCAGTCGTCAAATCTGTATGCCGTAGTGATAGCTTCGTGTCATGAATCAAAACCAAGTCTCAACAAACCATAGCGACTTGGGCTCGTGCTCTACTGGGGGAAGGCATATTTCCTCCTCAAGAGTAGGGATTGGCACCGATCCCTATAGAGTGATCAGCCCCGATCAATCCTAGCAACCTAGGTAGGGTTGATCATTGATGTCCAGAAGCTTCTATATGATATACATCAGTTCTGCGATGTCTGTGTTTGTGATAATCATTTGATGAACTCGAACTCTCCGATGTAGAATAAGAGGTTAGCTCTCTCCTAATTTTCTCATGTTGTTGATCTCCAAGTTGATTCTTTAAATCGATATTGGATTGAATCTACTGGTTCAACTGTCAGTGGCTTTCCACTAGCTCTCTCTTCAGATACTGGAAATCAACTCCTGTGAGGGAATCACCAGGAATCTAGACATCAACTGGATTGGTAGCATTAACTTCTACTGGTAGATTGCTCTGGCCTCCTTGCTGGATGCTAGCGTTCTCGTTTCCTTTTTCATTTTGAGAGGTAGATCAGGTGTTCCTAACCATTGTTGATAGTTTTCCTTAGACTTTTGCAAACCTGAATAGAATGGATAAACTACTTGAAGATAACTCTGGATCTCTTCTTGGGATTTATGCAATCCAGTAGTAGAAAAGAGATCTAAATAGAGCTAAGAATCATCGCCTTCTCAGTGAAAGCACCAAAAAATTTGCACCAAAAATTGGCACAAGCACCCAATAGAGGTTTTATAGAGAAATAAATTTAGAATAGTAAATGTAAACAAAGGGGACAAGCAATTAAATAACTGAAAATCAAAGTATTAACAAGAACACAACGATTTATAGTGGTTCGGCGTTGTTTGCCTACGTCACTTTGAAGAGATTGCTTTATTAGTTACTTTGTAAACTGAATACAATAGGGATCAAATGAAAATCCTTAGTTATAGTAGTACAAAGAAACCAGAAGTGTAAAGATCCTCAAAATAAACAATCAAGCCTGTATATATAAAGGAAGATGTTGAAATATCATCCTGAAAATTCGGTAGAAGGATCTCCAACCATATGCACCTACGGAGGGGACCGCATGGCCCAAATCTTATGGAATAAGGATCGAGCCAATCCCTATTTTAGAGAAATTTAGGAGTGAGATCCCTTTAAGAGTTTCCCTATGTTGTACTATGCTAAGCCTTAAAGTTTTTATGCTAACTGGATTAGTAGAACTTGAGTTATTGCTCGATCGTTACTACAAAGTGTGTTGTTACCCGATTCTAGCCGAAACCTATGAAGAGAAGAGGGTCGATCCCTCTTACTTACCTTTTGATGTGCGATTCCTAGGGTGGGCTCTCTAGGGTCCCCACATCCTATTCTCAAAATTTCATATGCGTTGGACTTATGGATCTTGAGATATTGATTGTTTTCCATTGAGTTTCACTTGTTTGGCTGAAATAGGTCGATCCCTATGATTGAGAGTGATTATAGCCGATCCTTTCTCTATACCGAATTATATTCCAAACTTAAACCATTTTGCATAGCATATCTCTTGATCACGCTTGATCACAACTTCATATTACCATCTGTACTTGATTTCTAGACCCACAATCATAGCTCTAGACTTACTGGCCTTGATGGCAGTCGAGTCTAACTTTTCCAATCAGTTTGGATATAGCCACATCAAATTACCACATAAAACTATTTCCCATACTTACAAAGCCAACTGTCTCAATTGAGTCCGTTCTACATCATATCTTCGCACTATTACTTCCTTTAAGCTATCCATTTCTATGTTAGCCTAACATCATGCCTCCCACAAGTATAGGTGCACTTAACCAAAGTAGGTCTGATAGTTAAACTTCCAACATCTCTAGCATAATCTCACATTGACATCTTAAGTCCAAATCAACGATAAGCTCTAGTCGCATCCATTTTAGAAACATCGCTCCCAAACTAGCATGTCTTCTACTCAGAGCGCGATTGCATTTCACTTACTGAGCGTATAAGAGATGTCAAAGTTGTAGGTGGCTAGGAACTCTAACCATTGTTACTAATTAAAGTTAAGATCCTTTAGGGAGAAGAGGTACTTCGATGGTTTATGGTAAGTAAATAGCTTAAAGCCCTTTCCTAACGAATAATGCCTCCAAATCTTTAAAGTAGATACTACCGATGTTAACTCTAAATGATGAATCGAATATGTAACGACCCAGAATTTTATTTAATTTAAAATTTGAATATTTAATTAATTTTAAATATTAATAAGTGAATTTATAAGTCGAATAAATTTTTATTTTGAATTATTGGATTTAATTGAATAATTAAATCGATGATTTAATATGTAAAATTATGAAAATAATTGAAAATTGAGTTAAAAATGATTGTAAATAATTTAGAAAATTTTATTTTATCATATTGAAGTTAGAACGATATTTTAGAACTTTTAAAATCGAATTAAAAGTTAATTTGTGAAAATTGAATATTTTAATATTTAATAATCGACTGTAAAATAGCCAATTTTTGAACAGTCTCAGAATTGAACGAAACCAGTTTCATTGGATCCGTAATAGTTAGTTATTACCGGATTTCAATTTTCGTGTCAATCGGAGTTATCGTTTGATCGTGGCAGCTCGAAACGCATCGAATTATTTTTAATTTAAAATTTGGCGAGTCAAAATAGCCATTTTTCAAAAAGTCTCGGATTTCGACGAAACCAGTTTCATCGGATCCGTAATGTGATATTATTGTAAGGTTTCAAATTTCAAGTCGTTTGGATTTACCGTTTGTCCGGTACAAATTAAAACGCCTAGAAATCGATTTAAATCGGTTTAATTTAAATTGAGCGTTTTCAGCCATAACTCGCACATACTTCCGAATTAGCTTCCGAAACCTGTTCCATTGTGTCCGGAACGCGGGATAAACCCTAGGTACGCTGGTTACGGCGCCTAAATCGGAGTTCGGAATTCCCGGGATGAATAGTGTTTACGCTTGCTTTTCTATATAAGCACTTCACCTCTTCACCATGTTGCATTGAGAAACCCTAGCCAACCAAAAAAACGTAGCCGCCAGTTTCAAAAAAATTAATGGCCAGAAAACTCCCTCCTTTCCTTCCTCCGATCTCCTTATCCATCGATTTATAGCAAATTCTTTCAACTAACAAAACGAAGATCATGAAGAGAGCTATAATGTGAACGGTGGTGATCGAATATGGAGTCGTGTGGATGGTGCAAAGTGGCCGCGTTCTCCTCTAGTTGATGCACGTCGTTCGAGTACTACAGGGGGCCGCACGTGACCGCATTTAGGCCGAGCATGGAGTGGAGCGAGGCGAGTTGAGTGGTGCTCCTTGATCGAGTTCCTATTGCACGAAAAAAATCGAATAATTTAACCCTAGATTTGAAATTGGGTTACGGCTGTTCTTGTGTTCGAACGAAGAAGAGAGGGAGAGAAGGGGTGTGCGGCCTGGATTCAAGAAAAAGGGATCCTACGGCTAAGGATTTGCTTAGGTTTAAATTTTTTATAATTTAGTTGTAATTTATATAAAAATCGTGTACAAACTTGTAAATTACATAACTTTTTCATACGAGGTCGAAAAAATGCAAACTCAGTTGCGTTGGAATCGTATAGACGAGCACTACGCGATGGAGTTGGTTTGGAGTCGTTTGGAGTTAGTGAGAATTTCGGGTAAAATTAAACGTCCGTTTAATTTTATTCGAAATAAAAGCTAAAACGGAATTTAAAACCAAGGTGAGAATTTCTCACTCAATCGAATCGGTTTCGATTTTATTTTAAATAGTTAGATTTAAAATATTTGAATGCATGTTTGAATGATGACTGTAAATTATTGATTGTTAAAATAGACATTATACGCCGTTAGTAAGCGGATGTTATTTAATAAAAACATGTACCGCGAATATTTCATAAACAGTGAAATTGGTATTATATATAATATCAATATATATATATATTGGCATATGTATATATTGCAGTTGTTGATTTCCCGCATTTTTGTTTAGCGGATGAGACCCTATTACGCCGTTATTAAGCGGATAATATTTAATAAGAACATATACCGCGATAATTTCGTACTGGAGCGAAATTGGTATTGTGCTAATGTTTTTGGATGCAGGAAACAGGTTGGAGGGATCCAACTGGATTCCTCAACAGTATTTATTTTATTTCAGATATTTTGATATTTGATGGATTATCATATCGATATATGATATCGTTGTTAGTCGTGATTGACTATTTGGTGTGTAGCATCATTGGACCCAGATTTTGGGATTTTAAAATGATTTTAAAAGTGATTTTGAAAATATACTATATTTTTGGAATTGATCCATTATAAATAAATAAACGTTATAATTTTTAAAGTTATAAAAATTATGGTTTTTGTGAAATATAGTTAAAAAGCTGATTTTTAGAAATACGATTAAAAGTCGATTTTTGAGAAATATGAACTAATGATTTTATAAAATAATTTAGATTGGATTTTTGAATATATGATAAAAGTTTAAATATAGGATTTATAAAATTTGATTATTTTATAAATCGAAATGATGAAATTATAAAGGAATTTAAAGACATTTTAGAATAATAATATAAACTGATTTATATTAATATTAAGAGATTTATAAATGGATATTTATAAATTGAAATATAGACATTACAAAACGAGTTTTTATAAGTGTTTGAATGTAGTGAAAATGAATTTCATAAATGAATGAAATTTATAGAATTATAAACTGTGAAGTTATAAATGAAATTTATAAATAGTAAGATTTATAAATTTGTGAAGTTAATTGAAGAATAGATTTGGTTAAATAAATGAATCTTATAAGTTATAAGATTTATAATTATGAAGTTTAAAGAACGATTTTATAAAATAATCGTTTTATAAGTATTTAACTTATAATATAAACATTTAGTTTATAATTGAGTTATAAACTGAAATATGTTAATAAAGGAATTTATAAAAAAGAAGCTTTTATAAATAAATAGAAATGGAATTTATAAACGTTGTTTTATAAATCCGCAAACGACTTATTTTGATAAGTTAATTGTTATAACTTATAAATGGAGTTATATTCACGTTTTAGACAGTGAATAATCCTTTGAATTAAATTGAATAAAAGGATGGAATTTGTTAAAGAAGTATATTCACGTTTTTAAATAGTGAATGATATGTTAAAGAAATTGTTTTGAATGAGATGTTTAAATTGAATTAAAACTATCTAACGATGTTTTAAAATGTGTTGAGATTCGAAACCATAGATTTCAACATTGATTGTTGAAATAGACGTTTTCGAGAAATAAAAGGAAATGGTGGACTATAACACTGTTGTTATAGTAAATGATTTCCGAAAGGAAATGTTTTGTATAGTATTGGGATTTATATATCTATTTTAATTTCGAATCCCTATACTAGTGATTTTGGGTTGTCGTAACGATGTTTTACGCAACATTCGTTTTGGCCCAAATAAATATGTTAAGAGAATGATTTCCTTAAAGAATGAATTATATACTTAATTCGGTTTAAGTATATTGAATATTTTCTAAGTGTTGAAAATAAAAGATTGTGAATTACTTATTTAATAAGTATGGAAATGTTTTCCAATATGAAGTGAATAATTAGAATTTATCTTTTTGGAGGATAAATTGAAATGAATTATTGAAATCGTATATGCACGAATATTTTGAAATATAAATTCATTATGGAATTTATATGTGAAAAGTGAAATTGGTTAAAAATAAATATTGATTTATTTTTGAAGTGTTGAAACTATATATCTAGTAAAGATATTTTGGAAAATAAATAATTTGGAAAATTATTTGGAATCTAGTGATGTATGCATATCCAGTGATAGTTCAATAACCGACTATCAGTATTTCCCTTTGAATGGGTATTGGATGTGAATTGATTGAATTTGAATGTCACACTTATTTTTGAATAAGCGCTCACTATTCGGGTTAACCGGGAAAGGACCATGGGGTCGTATAACCCACTCCGAATATGTGATACGTCGTTGTGAATCGCATTTGAAGATCGGTGTTGAAGACCGGTATTTGCGAGAGCGATAGGATGAACTATCGATTGACTCTGCACCGAGTAGCTACGGTATTGAGTTCTCCATATGTGATGGTGAATCCGATCAGGATTGTGAATATCCGGATTGCAAGGACTTCTTTGTAAGTGCCTTCGGTTCTGTTCGAGCCCGGAACAGACTTGTAAGGATTGTATGCCTGACATTACAAGTTGAGATATAAAGCCGATTTCTTTCAAATATATTTCTGTTGGTGGCGGAGAATTTATTCTTTTAGCTCAACACCCTTCTTTGAGACGTACGAGCTCAAAGGTTATATAGTTGAAGTTATCAGCGATATATTCCCAGTTTGGTAATGTGACATGCTGAGTGATGCTGAAATGATCATTGTGTTGATTATTTGTGATAGGATCGTTTATTTGATCGTCTATCTTAGTGATCATTGTGTTGATCATTTGTTGACCCAAAGCATGGCTTTTGTATAAAGTATGTTTTTGTGGACGTGAATTCGTCGAGCCTCACACCCCGTGAATGGTCAAAACAGGAAAGAAGCAGCAAGGTTATGAGGGGTAGCACCCTTTAGGATGTGTCCATTTCCTTCTGGAAAAGGGTGGTATCATGGTATGGAGCCCAGATACTTACTCATGTTGAAAACACTTTATGATTGTGTGAATTGATTACGAGCGCTCGGTTGATAAAGGTCCCAAAGGACCGGGGGATGGCATATTCGGTCAGTTGTTACTCAGTTAGGAGTAACCCGGCCTTGTGTTGGTAGAGATCCGGTTTGGTTCTCGGGGATGTCCATCCAGAGGCATTCTCATGTGGCAATGGGAAGTTACTTGGCCTGACCATTCGTTGGAAATCCAAAGAAACAATACGTGACTTGTACGGTTTTAGTTGTAGAACCTGCCATCTAATATGGTAGCTATTAGTAGGCATAATATAATGGTACCTATGCTGGCTAAGATTTATATTCTACTTTCGAAATCGTTTTATACACTATGCACTAATAATAATATCAAAATTGATTTGATTTTAATGCGTATCAAGCATCTTTGACTATCATAAGGAGAAATCTTCTCCAAGTCTGCGTTTGCATTGTGTGTGTGGCAGGAGGTCTTATGGTAGTCTCATTTTTAAAAGCATTGCGAATTGACTTTAAAAAAATATTCCTCTATTTTGATTTTAAAGTAAATAAACTGTTTTGAGTTCTCACACCAGTCTTGTTAAGCTATTGGGCTATGTGATGGGGGGTTCTCGCTTCGCGGTTTGGTGGCGAACGGGAGACTCTTACTCCCACACATCCTCTTTTAGGGGGTTGGTTAGGCGTAAGCTGTGACAGTCGAAAGGCTGGCCGTAAAAGCAAGTTTGGGATATCAGTGTAAGCCACGGTGGGGCTGGGATGGTTGAAAAGCCTACCGGTTGTGACTATTGTCGACGGTTGAAAAGCCTAGATCTTTACATTTGGTATCAGAGCTTATGGTTAAGCGACAACCATGGTTCTGTTGGGTATTTCTCATTAGAGATAGAGTCAACAGTACTCTAGAATGAATTTGAGTGTAATAATAGCTATGAGAGCGTATTTGTTAGTGAATATAAAAATTGTTTTATATTGTGATGATTGGTTTATTGAGTGGTATATGAACCTTCCTCAGCACGGTATGTACAACTTTGCCGAAGGGGTTTCTAAACACTTGAATAGAACAATTCGACACGATATTGTTTTAAATTGGGTGAATGAAATAATTTTACCTTGATTATATTTTCATATATAAAGAAATAATTTTTCAGAATTATTAAAGTGTATATAAGTTGATTGTTAGGTTGTTTGAATAATCTAAATTGAAGAATAATTGTATAAGCAAATGAATTATAAGAATTGAAATTATAATTAATGTAATTACAATTGTGAAATAAACTTATATATATAAGAAGTGAAACTATATGAATATATTTATGAATATGAGTTATAAATAAGAAATGAATTTAAAGTTAAATCGAAGTATAACTTAAGAATTGTTGAATGGAGTTGATATTGGTATCGAAGTAAATTAATTAAGTTAAGTGATAGATATAAACTTGGGTTATGAAATGAAATCCAACATTATATTGTTGATTGATTGTATATAATTCATTAAGTGTTAATGAAATTGGAAGCTATGTAATTGAATTCAAATTAGAAGTAAATACATTTGAATAGAATTGAAAGTGAATTGGATTTAATTAGTGAATGTAAACTAATTAAATTGAGAATGAATGTTGATAAAATCCAATGTTAACAAATCAAATATGATTTAAAGTGAAAACCAATTCATTGAATATAATGAGAATATGAATGAATGTTTATTGGATATAGATTATAGTTGGTTGATGTTTGCATTTGTTGTTTAGTTGCATTTGCTATGTGACATATATTGTTATGTTGATATATGTTGTATATTGAGATTATTTGCATATGTGCATATTCTCATGTTGTTTGTTGAGTTTAGTAGGTGCGGATCGCGTTTGCTTCGCATTTGGAGTTCGCTTTAGCGCTATATTAGCCGTATATGCTTGCTAATAAAATATAAGGTACATATCTCGGATTAAATATCGTACTTTTACACTTTTTTCCCTTCGGGATGCCTCATTACTTGATGAGATGTATATTTGTGATATATATACTGTCATTTTTTTTCGGATCGAGCCGCGCAAAGGAGACTATGGCGAATTTTTCCGAAAATTTAAGGCGTTAGAAAAATTTGAGAAATTTGGAAAATTTTGAAAACTTTAACTTTGATTTTGAAATTGAAAGTTAAACTATAGTAGTTGTTTTTGAAAAGATAACTAAGTATGATTTGAAAACTTAGTAAAGATTTGTAAGAAGTTTAACTATGAATTTTGGGAAAGTTAATAAATTGTGTAACTTTCTTACTTATAATTTCGAGGACGAAATTCTTTTAAGGGGGAAAGATTGTAACGATCCAGAATTTTATTTAATTTAAAATTTGAATATTTAATTAATTTTAAATATTAATAAGTGAATTTATAAGTCGAATAAATTTTTATTTTGAATTATTGGATTTAATTGAATAATTAAATCGATGATTTAATATGTAAAATTATGGAAATAATTGAAAATTGAGTTAAAAATGATTGTAAATAATTTAGAAAATTTTATTTTATCATATTGAAGTTAGAACGATATTTTAGAACTTTTAAAATCGAATTAAAAGTTAATTTGTGAAAATTGAATATTTTAATATTTAATAATCGACTGTAAAATAGCCAATTTTTGAACAGTCTCAGAATTGAACGAAACCAGTTTCATTGGATCCGTAATAGTTAGTTATTACCGGATTTCAATTTTCGTGTCAATCGGAGTTATCGTTTGATCGTGGCAGCTCGAAACGCATCGAATTATTTTTAATTTAAAATTTGGCGAGTCAAAATAGCCATTTTTCAAAAAGTCTCGGATTTCGACGAAACCAGTTTCATCGGATCCGTAATGTGATATTATTGTAAGATTTCAAATTTCAAGTCGTTTGGATTTACCGTTTGTCCGGTACAAATTAAAACGCCTAGAAATCGATTTAAATCGGTTTAATTTAAATTGAGCGTTTTCAGCCATAACTCGCACATACTTCCGAATTAGCTTCCGAAACCTGTTCCATTGTGTCCGGAACGCGGGATAAACCCTAGGTACGCTGGTTACGGCGCCTAAATCGGAGTTCGGAATTCCCGGGATGAATAGTGTTTACGCTTGCTTTTCTATATAAGCACTTCACCTCTTCACCATGTTGCATTGAGAAACCCTAGCCAACCAAAAAAACGTAGCCGCCAGTTTCAAAAAAATTAATGGCCAGAAAACTCCCTCCTTTCCTCCCTCCGATCTCCTTATCCATCGATTTATAGCAAATTCTTTCAACTAACAAAACGAAGATCATGAAGAGAGCTATAATGTGAACGGTGGTGATCGAATATGGAGTCGTGTGGATGGTGCAAAGTGGCCGCGTTCTCCTCTAGTTGATGCACGTCGTTCGAGTACTACAGGGGGCCGCACGTGACCGCATTTAGGCCGAGCATGGAGTGGAGCGAGGCGAGTTGAGTGGTGCTCCTTGATCGAGTTCCTATTGCACGAAAAAAATCGAATAATTTAACCCTAGATTTGAAATTGGGTTACGGCTGTTCTTGTGTTCGAACGAAGAAGAGAGGGAGAGAAGGGGTGTGCGGCCTGGATTCAAGAAAAAGGGATCCTACGGCTAAGGATTTGCTTAGGTTTAAATTTTTTATAATTTAGTTGTAATTTATATAAAAATCGTGTACAAACTTGTAAATTACATAACTTTTTCATACGAGGTCGAAAAAATGCAAACTCAGTTGCGTTGGAATCGTATGGACGAGCA
Organism: Allium cepa; assembly: GCA_030765085.1. NCBI lineage: Eukaryota > Viridiplantae > Streptophyta > Magnoliopsida > Asparagales > Amaryllidaceae > Allium > Allium cepa. The sequence continues at coordinate 383,801,350 of CM060932.1, forward strand.
CTACGCGATGGAGTTGGTTTGGAGTCATTTGGAGTTAGTGAGAATTTCGGGTAAAATTAAACGTCCGTTTAATTTTATTCGAAATAAAAGCTAAAACGGAATTTAAAACCAAGGTGAGAATTTCTCACTCAATCGAATCGGTTTCGATTTTATTTTAAATAGTTAGATTTAAAATATTTGAATGCATGTTTGAATGATGACTGTAAATTATTGATTGTTAAAATAGACATTATACGCCGTTAGTAAGCGGATGTTATTTAATAAAAACATGTACCGCGAATATTTCATAAACAGTGAAATTGGTATTATATATAATATCAATATATATATATTGGCATATGTATATATTGCAGTTGTTGATTTCCCGCATTTTTGTTTAGCGGATGAGACCCTATTACGCCGTTATTAAGCGGATAATATTTAATAAGAACATATACCGCGATAATTTCGTACTGGAGCGAAATTGGTATTGTGCTAATGTTTTTGGATGCAGGAAACAGGTTGGAGGGATCCAACTGGATTCCTCAACAGTATTTATTTTATTTCAGATATTTTGATATTTGATGGATTATCATATCGATATATGATATCGTTGTTAGTCGTGATTGACTATTTGGTGTGTAGCATCATTGGACCCAGATTTTGGGATTTTAAAATGATTTTAAAAGTGATTTTGAAAATATACTATATTTTTGGAATTGATCCATTATAAATAAATAAACGTTATAATTTTTAAAGTTATAAAAATTATGGTTTTTGTGAAATATAGTTAAAAAGCTGATTTTTAGAAATACGATTAAAAGTCGATTTTTGAGAAATATGAACTAATGATTTTATAAAATAATTTAGATTGGATTTTTGAATATATGATAAAAGTTTAAATATAGGATTTATAAAATTTGATTATTTTATAAATCGAAATGATGAAATTATAAAGGAATTTAAAGACGTTTTAGAATAATAATATAAACTGATTTATATTAATATTAAGAGATTTATAAATGGATATTTATAAATTGAAATATAGACATTACAAAACGAGTTTTTATAAGTGTTTGAATGTAGTGAAAATGAATTTCATAAATGAATGAAATTTATAGAATTATAAACTGTGAAGTTATAAATGAAATTTATAAATAGTAAGATTTATAAATTTGTGAAGTTAATTGAAGAATAGATTTGGTTAAATAAATGAATCTTATAAGTTATAAGATTTATAATTATGAAGTTTAAAGAACGATTTTATAAAATAATCGTTTTATAAGTATTTAACTTATAATATAAACATTTAGTTTATAATTGAGTTATAAACTGAAATATGTTAATAAAGGAATTTATAAAAAAGAAGTTTTTATAAATAAATAGAAATGGAATTTATAAACGTTGTTTTATAAATCCGCAAACGACTTATTTTGATAAGTTAATTGTTATAACTTATAAATGGAGTTATATTCACGTTTTAGACAGTGAATAATCCTTTGAATTAAATTGAATAAAAGGATGGAATTTGTTAAAGAAGTATATTCACGTTTTTAAATAGTGAATGATATGTTAAAGAAATTGTTTTGAATGAGATGTTTAAATTGAATTAAAACTATCTAACGATGTTTTAAAATGTGTTGAGATTCGAAACCATAGATTTCAACATTGATTGTTGAAATAGACGTTTTCGAGAAATAAAAGGAAATGGTGGACTATAACACTGTTGTTATAGTAAATGATTTCCGAAAGGAAATGTTTTGTATAGTATTGGGATTTATATATCTATTTTAATTTCGAATCCCTATACTAGTGATTTTGGGTTGTCGTAACGATGTTTTACGCAACATTCGTTTTGGCCCAAATAAATATGTTAAGAGAATGATTTCCTTAAAGAATGAATTATATACTTAATTCGGTTTAAGTATATTGAATATTTTCTAAGTGTTGAAAATAAAAGATTGTGAATTACTTATTTAATAAGTATGGAAATGTTTTCCAATATGAAGTGAATAATTAGAATTTATCTTTTTGGAGGATAAATTGAAATGAATTATTGAAATCGTATATGCACGAATATTTTGAAATATAAATTCATTATGGAATTTATATGTGAAAAGTGAAATTGGTTAAAAATAAATATTGATTTATTTTTGAAGTGTTGAAACTATATATCTAGTAAAGATATTTTGGAAAATAAATAATTTGGAAAATTATTTAGAATCTGGTGATGTATGCATATCCAGTGATAGTTCAATAACCGACTATCAGTATTTCCCTTTGAATGGGTATTGGATGTGAATTGATTGAATTTGAATGTCACACTTATTTTTGAATAAGCGCTCACTATTCGGGTTAACCGGGAAAGGACCATGGGGTCGTATAACCCACTCCGAATATGTGATACGTCGTTGTGAATCGCATTTGAAGATCGGTGTTGAAGACCGGTATTTGCGAGAGCGATAGGATGAACTATCGATTGACTCTGCACCGAGTAGCTACGGTATTGAGTTCTCCATATGTGATGGTGAATCCGATCAGGATTGTGAATATCCGGATTGCAAGGACTTCTTTGTAAGTGCCTTCGGTTCTGTTCGAGCCCGGAACAGACTTGTAAGGATTGTATGCCTGACATTACAAGTTGAGATATAAAGCCGATTTCTTTCAAATATATTTCTGTTGGTGGCGGAGAATTTATTCTTTTAGCTCAACACCCTTCTTTGAGACGTACGAGCTCAAAGGTTATATAGTTGAAGTTATCAGCGATATATTCCCAGTTTGGTAATGTGACATGCTGAGTGATGCTGAAATGATCATTGTGTTGATTATTTGTGATAGGATCGTTTATTTGATCGTCTATCTTAGTGATCATTGTGTTGATCATTTGTTGACCCAAAGCATGGCTTTTGTATAAAGTATGTTTTTGTGGACGTGAATTCGTCGAGCCTCACACCCCGTGAATGGTCAAAACAGGAAAGAAGCAGCAAGGTTATGAGGGGTAGCACCCTTTAGGATGTGTCCATTTCCTTCTGGAAAAGGGTGGTATCATGGTATGGAGCCCAGATACTTACTCATGTTGAAAACACTTTATGATTGTGTGAATTGATTACGAGCGCTCGGTTGATAAAGGTCCCAAAGGACCGGGGGATGGCATATTCGGTCAGTTGTTACTCAGTTAGGAGTAACTCGGCCTTGTGTTGGTAGAGATCCGGTTTGGTTCTCGGGGATGTCCATCCAGAGGCATTCTCATGTGGCAATGGAAAGTTCCTTGGCCTGACCATTCGTTGGAAATCCAAAGAAACAATATGTGACTTGTACGGTTTTAGTTGTAGAACCTGCCATCTAATATGGTAGCTATTAGTAGGCATAATATAATGGTACCTATGCTGGCTAAGATTTATATTCTACTTTCGAAATCGTTTTATACACTATGCACTAATAATAATATCAAAATTGATTTGATTTTAATGCGTATCAAGCATCTTTGACTATCATAAGGAGAAATCTTCTCCAAGTCTGCGTTTGCATTGTGTGTGTGGCAGGAGGTCTTATGGTAGTCTCATTTTTAAAAGCATTGCGAATTGACTTTAAAAAAATATTCCTCTATTTTGATTTTAAAGTAAATAAACTGTTTTGAGTTCTCACACCAGTCTCATGACTGACTCGGAGTTTATTGTTTTCCTTCCTAAACTCTGGGTGCCCACCAATTTCCACACGGGCAGTTAAGAGTTAGGTTTATCAGGATATTCTGGATATTCTGGAGTTGCTGGAGGCAAGCTGGATGGCATGGCGTATTACTAGTTTATATAGTATTTCTTTTTCCGCTGCATTGTTTGTTGTTGTATGTTGTTGTACACTCTGATGTGATGATATGATGTAATAAAATGTATAAAATGTAATAACTGATATAGTTCTTTGTTTAAAGATTATTCATTTATTATTATATGTTGTTCCGCTGCGAATTGTGAGATTCTGATGTTGTTCTGTTGTTTTCTGTTCCGTCCTATTTTCTTCTGTTTTTTTTCTTTTTCCTCTATTCTCTTTTTCTTCTATTTTAAAATTTTCTATCTTCTTTTCCCTATCTAAATTTTCTATCTTATGTTTTCTCTTCCCTCTATTATCTATTTTCTTCTTCTTTCTTCTTTTTCTCTCTTCTTCTTTTCTTAAATTTTTCTTAAAACCCCTAAGGGTTCGTATTTTCGTTCATCTTGAATTAAACAAAGGAGATTAGTGTCTATTCAAGGAGTACGGACTTACGGGTCTTTACAGAATACTTCTTCTTGTGTGGTCTTAGCTATCGATTAGCATATGCGACAACCTTATCCCTTTGCATCAACACTGAACCTAGTCCATTACCACAGGCGTTTGTATATAATATAAACTCCTCATTCCCACTCAGAATGACCAACACCCATTCACTCGTCAACCTCTCTTTTAGACTCATGAACGCATGCTTACACCTCACATCCTAGGTAAAAGTCTAATTCTTCTTTGTCAAATTGATTAATGGTGTGGTTACCTTTCAGAAGTCCTTGATAAAATGTCTATGATATCTTGCCAGCCTAAGGAAACTTCTCATGTTAGTAGCACTCTTAGGTTGGTTCCAATCCTGAACCATCTCTACCTTTGCAGATTCTAGGGCAATACATTGCTCGAAAATGACATGAACCAAGAATTTCACTTTCCTCCTCCAGAAGTGGTAGTTCAAAAACTTCACCTTCAAAATGTGTTTTCTCAAAACCTCTATCATAATCCTCAAAAGCCTCTTATGTTCCTACTTTGTCTATGAAAATATTAAGATATCATCAACAAACATAAGCACAAACATATTTACTCGATCACTGAAGACGTGGTTCAAGAGATCAACAAAGTATGTTGGTGCATTGATTAGGTCGAATGGCATAACCAACCACTCATATAATCTAAATGGCATACGAATTATGGTAACCAAAACATTCTCCCTGGCTACCTCAGTTGGTGAAACCTCATCGCAAGGTCCAACTACAAGAACACCTTCGCACCATGACGTTGGTCGAAAAAGTCATTAATGTGCAGGAATGGATACTTATTCTTCTTCGTTACCTTATTGTGCTCATGAAAATCAACATATAATCTCAAGGACCCGTTTGCCTTAGTGGCGAACACTACAGTTGCTTCCTACTCAAATATACTAATGTGAATGAACCCCCGCCTCAACAGTTCATTCACTTGCACCTCAAGACTCTGTTACTCCTTAAGTGCCATACACCTCAAGGGCATAACGGTTTGGCATCTTTAACCAAATTTATATAGAACTCTATCTCTCGATGTGGTGATAATCCAATGACCTCCTTGAATATATCCAAATACTCCCTAGATATATGCATATATGACAACTTGTCATGTGGGATATCAAGCGAATATAAAAAGTTAACCATCACCTCATTTGTAGGTAGGCAGCCTAACTCTGCGCTCCACCCATCATCGGTCCTAATAATCACCAATGACCTTGCACACTCCCCCACTATTTCGTATCCATTCAATCAGTCCAACTCCAAAATAATAATGAACCCAAAAAACCCTCAAACAAAGAAATCACAAATAAAAAAGCATCCATGACTCAATAACAGTAGGTCTTGACAAACTATGCACAGGCTGGCTAAGCCCCCAATAAGTTATGTTACAATCAAAGGTCGGTCTACCATGTCAGGTTTGAATCCAAATCTATCTACCAAATCACTAGATATAAAGGAATGTGAAGCCTCGATATAAAAGAATACGTATTGGAAAATCATAAATGGAAAGCATACCTTAATAGTAATGCTCTTTCCCATCTCCTTTACCGTTGCAGCAGTCGACAAGGTCAGAAAAACTTCCAATGCACATGCCATAACCACCTACCTCCGATTTCCTGGTTCGGTGTTGTCCTTCTAAACATGCCTAAATTTATTACAGTTGTAGCACGTTTTGCCTTCGTCTTTGTAGTTTGTCTTCAAGTGACCCTTCTTGCTGCAATTGTAGCAAGCAAGCTTCCACCCGCCCTTCTTCTGGCCTCCCTTTTGGAACCGCTTCTTCTTATTGTTGTCCCACTTTCTTTTGCCTCTTTATCCAACTTGCGACATTGTCTTATCAGTGGAAACAACAAAAGAAGACTTAGATTTAGGGTACAGACTCTCCTGAGCCTTCTCGACAAGCTTCTCAAACGACTAATCGATATGCTCTAGTAATGATCTGTCATATCACGATATAGTTTTTGGTCTAAACTCTTGCCATTTTCATCTTTATCAAGATGTGTTGTTGTGCTCATAGGTGTTGGTTTGGCAGAAGTGTTTTCTATTCTAAATCGCTTGATAAAATTATTACAGTATTTTTCTTGATTTATAAATATTCCATTGAAACTTGTTTTATTTGGAGACCTAGAAAATATGATAATTCTCCCATATGGGACATTTCGAATTCTCTAGTCATTATCTCATAAAATTCTTTACATAATTTATTATTATTCGAACCAAATATAATGTCGTCTACATATATTTGAACTATTAAAAGATCATTTTTAGAATGTTTTATAAATAAATTTTGATCTATTTTTCCTATTTCGATTCCTAATTCAATTAAATAGCTTTTAAGGCGTTTGTTTGTATCAAAATTGGGCACAACACTCTTCGGATGTGTTTGAAGACATAAAATGAAGAGAAAATTTGTAACATGAAGCAGATCTAACAAACACACCAATAAACATATAAGAAAATGCATAGAAACACAGAGTTTTAGAGTGGTTCGGCGTATGGCCTACGTCCACTATGAAGTTTTATCACTTTATTGCTTGATACTTGAAGATTACAAGTTTTTTATAGCGAAGCACAACAGATAATAAGCTTAAATTTGAGATCAATGACAGTAATGGCGTTCTGGAGTGAACGTGGCAGAGTCCGGACGTTCTTTTACTCTAAAAATTCTCCGACCTCTCTTCTGAATGACCAGGGGCTCTATTTATAAGTGCTGGAGGTTGATATTTCGCTGAAAATTCGGGAGACCACTTCTGGCACGTGAGGGGGCCCGCATGCCCGGCCTTAGGAAATTGGGGCCCGTTCCGGGATCGATTCAAACTCAATTTCTAATCGATCAAGATTTGATCCGATTGAGCTGAAATTTGGCATGAACATTCCTCATGTTGCCAGTAAGATACTGTGAAAATTTCAAGCATTTGGACATGTGGATTGGGAGATATGATCGATGCAAGTTGGTCCGTGATCGATACGAAGCAATTTCGAATCGATCAAGATTTGATCCGATTGAGCTGAAATTTGGCATGAACATTCCTCATGTTGTCAGTAAGATACTGTGAAAATTTCATAGCATTTGGGCATGTGGATTGTGAGATATGATCGATGCAAATTGGTCCGTGATCGATACGAAGCAATTTCGAATCGATCAAGATTTGATCCGATTGAGCTGAAATTTGGCATGAACATTCCTCATGTTGCCAGTAAGATACTGTGAAAATTTCATAGCATTTGGACATGTGGATTGTGAGATATGATCAATGCAAGTTGGTCTGTGATCGATACGAAGCAATTTCGAATTGATCAAGATTTGATCCGATTGAGCTGAAATTTGGCGTAAACATTCCTCATGTTGCTAGTAATCTACTGAAAATTTGGTGGCATTTGGACTTGTAGATCTTCAGTTATGATCGATGCAAGTTTGGATTTCTCAACCGTGATCGATCAATATCTTGAGCATACCAACTCCGATTGACTTGAAATTTGGAATGTTGGCTTTATTACTTTTCTTGTCATGTCATATCAATTGTAGCTCGATCTGGACTTCGAAAAAAATTTACCGACATCCATAGCAGACCTATGTATTAACGATCTCCAGGACGAACCATCCTTGGTTTCTAGTCAAGTTCTTGGTGTCACGGCCTTGCCAAAAGGCGGGATAACATTTGCCCCCCAAAGTACATCTTGTGTGAACATGACGTGCTTTGAAAATCTTCCATCTTCATTCTGAAAAGTTCTATCCAATTCACTGAGTAGTTGCTATCTTTTCGTTAAAAGATGTTGCCTTTGCTTGATCTTCAGTGACGTAGATGTCAAACTGTTGATTGTCAATGATCATACAGTGTTTTGTTGTAACTGAGTGTTGAGCACTAGCGATTTGTTGTTCATCATTTTGATTATCATCAAGTAAGCATTCAATTCCTGGTAACTTTGAAAATTGAGTGTTAGTTTGGCATACATGCACATATGTTAGGCTGACACCTATTCATGTTTGCACATTTGCGGGTCGTCATCAAGTTCTTTAGTTTTTGTTTGGATTGAGTTTGTAACGATCCTCTCCTGGATCGAAGTCAAATTTGAGTTGTTACAATGTTCGATGGTTGTTTTATGTCCTTCCTTTTGTATCGATCCTCTCCTGGATCGATTTGGGATGTTAGAATGTATGCTTCGTATCGATGGATACGTAATATTGGATCTTGGATTGATGGATACAAGGGTAATGCTTTGTGTCGATGGAGTCGAACGATCCAGACATAATCATGTAGTGATTGTTCACGGAGGATATGCCATCTCTCATTCGTCTATTCAAGAAGAATTCCCCACGGTAGATAGCCTTTGATAGGAGTCATCCATGACCCCTTTCTTGGATCCATCTCTAAAAGCTAGTCGATCTTCATCTATCAGTGCTTGGAATAATAAGTATTTCTACTGGGATAAAGTCTATTTGTTGTGCATCCCCAGAACTGGCTAGCTCGGCTAATGATTCGGCCTTTTCATTTCGTTTTCTAAGGATTGGTATAGTGGTGTAATACTTGAAGTCCGCTAGTATCTCTAGGATCCAATTGAGATAAGGAGCAAGACGTTGCCCCCTAGTCAGATAGTCCTCCCTGACTTGGCACATTAACTAGAAATCGTATAAGATATGTAAAGCTTCCATTCCTATTCTTTTTGCAAGTCTTAGCATGGCGACCAAGGCTTCATACTTAGCTTCATTATTCCATTTGAGTAACCTTTCAGACATTTAAGGTTGCCATTGGACCTATCGTAACGGTTGGTCAGTACAAACATTAACGGGGTAAGCTTGTCAATAGCTAGCTTTCATCGTATACTGGTCTTTGGAATAGTTTATCTTCACATAACATTGGAATGCTTATGGCGTGCATTGACATGACCCAATTGAGGTATAGATCTTCATGATCCAACGGCTTGGATAAAATGAGAGGTCTCTTTGAGCGATCAATCAGAGCTGCTTGGTTTCCTCGTTACATGGGTGACTTTGATCTTTAGCATTTTCTGACATTAGCCTCAATCCTACGAGAATTGATGACGGAACCAAATAATTCTTCCTATACGGTGCTCAAAGAGCATTTCAAAGGATCAAGTTTCATTCTGGAGTTGTTTGAGAGCACTGAATATCTTTGCCAAGTCATCGATATGGTCTTTTGATGGTCGTGATCTCACAAGCATGTTAACTACATATACTCTCATTGATCGGCCGATCTGATTTTCGAATGATTTGTTAATTGTCCTTTGGTAAGTAGCATAAGCGTTCTCAAGTTTGAATCCAAGGAATGCAGCATAGCACTATAGGCTCGCGTCAGTAATGAAACAGTTTTATTCCTAGTCTGGAACATGTTTCAGTATCCGATTGTATCTGGAGTTTGCGTCCATGGATGAGAGTAATTCATGTATGATGGTTGAGTCTATTAGTTGGTTGATCATTGGATGTGGAAAGCTATGCTTTGCCATGCCTCGTGCAAATCTGAGTAGTCGGCGTACGTTTGCCACTCTTCTTTTGTTTCTCTCATAAGCAAAGGAACGAATACACATTTTGGGTAGAGAACATCGCGGATAAACCTATTGGTTTTGAGTAGATTCGCCTCCTCCTTAAGTGCAGTAGATCTTTCTAGATCCACGTCGCTTCATTTTTATTCACCGAAACATGCAGCGGGTTGACACTTAATGTAGAGTTCTTAATGGTGGGTGAGAGTCCATATATACACATGAGATTGAGTCCAAGCGAACATATCCAATTCACCTGGAGCAATGCAGCTGACTCTTGCACAATCATTGCGCAGAGTTGTGATCTGATCTACAATACTCGTGATGGGTTGTATACACTACATGTGCTTATTTGCAATGGTAAATGATTAGCCTTATAGGTATGTTAAATCAAAGGCTTAGTAAAGTTTAGCCCTGTATTGTTTGCTGCTGCATAGCTGGCTCCAACTACGAGTTTGAATCTATATGTGTTTCCAAGCAATGCGTTTTCCATTCAATGTACTCATGATCCATTGCTCATTAGAAGGGTCAGAATGATGATCAATTGCCTATAAGTCTAGGCATCGATCTGAGGATTCTACCTCTAAGCATCATTTCGGCTGTAACGTCAAGTTGTTATAAATACTAGGCACAAGCTATTGGGTTGAGTAGTTGTATCCAGCTCTTGGATGATCACATTCATGTCCCCAGTCTTGGGTTGATGGGTGTATTGTGTGAATGATCGAGCCTAGCTTCTGCTGTGTTTATACTGTAGTCCAAGCTGTAAGAGCCAGAGTTGTTTGATGAATGATCAAATTATTTTCATCTTATTTACCGTGCGTACCCCCAAGTCAGGGGAAAATCTCGATAAGTGGCAAGGTAGATAATGTTAACTTCAATTTTTCATTCTATCCCGTTGAACCATGGGATCGAGTTAACCAATGGAAGGCTGAGTTGTGTCGTATTCTTCATTCTATCCTACTTCTTTCCTCTAGGTAGAATACTTCGTTGCCTCGTCGACATTCACTTTTCTTCTTATGTCGTCATACTCTGGGCAAAAATTGAAGAGTGAATCGTCCAATAAGATCCAATGTAGGATTGATACTTCCCTTATCGGATCGAGTGTAAGAATCGGTGCGTGGACAGTTCTGTTGCACTCGTTGTGAAATGCTCGTTTAGTCGGATCATGGTAAGAGTCGAAGAACGAATGGTCGCATTGCATTCTTTCAGAGTTGGGCGATCAACCATATCCGTTTCGATTTACGTTCTCCCATCAGATCTACGGACAAAATTAGCTCAAATGCAGTCAAGTCATGCTCATCCAGTCTCATGCTCTTCCTGGCGGATCGAAGGAAGGCGACGGAGGATGAATGGTCAAGTCACCCTCATTCGTGGTTCTATCCATGCTCTGGTGGTCGTAGGTATTCGATGGGCGCTCGTGTCACATCGAATTATAGTCGAAGAGGATCGATATTGGCCGTCGATTTAGCGACACAATGCAGAATGTACGAATCTCATTGCCTATCGATCCATTGGTTTGATATGAAATATGCAGATCGAAATTGCCCGTCGATCCGGCGGTACGATATAATTGGCTTCTCGTAACTTCGCGCATCATTCTGATTGGTTAGCATTAAGGCCTCCTTGCAGTCGTTGCCTTAAGTTGTAAAGGAATCTGAATAGCTAGCAATGTAGCGAGTCTCATTTCTCTTCTTTCAATGATTTGTTCCTCTGCCCCCCAGTCTTGGGTTAGCAGAGTTAGTTTGTGGACGGTCCAATTGCATCTGTAGCGAGTTTATTCTCCTCTCGTCGACTTTAGGTCGGAGTTGGTGAATGAATGGTAGAAGAAAATGGTCAATCGCATTTTCCTCGATTAATTCCTCTGGCACTAGTCAATGGCGGAAGTCGAAGTGTAGTCGGTCACATTGCGGCAACTTTAATTTGATGTTTCTCCTACTGAATTGGAGGGAGGAGTTGATTGGAGGATGGTTGGATCACATCCGTCCACGTTGCAAGCACAACTCGCCAGACCATTGGCTAGAGTTAGCGGATGAACGGTCGTGTCACGTTCATTTGCGGTAGGATGGGTAATCACATCCATTTAGAATAATACGTTCAACTAGGTCCGTTTTGCGAATCTACATCCCCCTGTCTAATCAAGGAAGAAACCTTGTCTTGCTGGGTTGGAGTGCATCCCTATAAGATTATGTTATAGGTCCCGTGCCAGGGATAAGTGTTGATGCATGAACGGTCATGTCATGCCCGCTTATTGCTAGATAGTCGGATCACATCCGATTTTTTATGATATGTGTGCCCCCATGTCAGGGGAAGAGTTGGAAAGAAGAAAGTCAAACCACATCCGCTTTTTGTACTATAGAACTTGCTGCGTAATTAGAGTTGATAGATGGACAATCAAATCGCATCCCTTCTGGTATTATATTCCAATCCATGCTTCGAGGATTAGAGTTGGTTGATGGGTGGTATGTCACACCTATTAGGTCTTTATACTCCAGTCTGTGCTTTCGGGACCAAAGTTAGTTGATGTTTACAATCCAATTCACACTCTGGGACTCTGGAATTAGTTGATGGGTGGTTAGTCACACCCATTTGGCATCCGTGCTCCAGTTCGCGCTCTCAGGACTTGAGCGAGTCGGTGTTTTATATTCCAATTCATGCTCTGGGAATATGGAGTTTGTTGATGTTTATACTCCAGTTTGCACTCTGGGAATCTGGAGTTAATTGATGGATGGTCGATCACACCCATTTTAGTGTTTATACTCCAGTCCGCGCTCTGGGAACTAGAGTTGGCGTTTACATTATGGTTCGCACTCTGGGAACCTAGAGTTGGTGTTTATACTCCAATTCGCACTCTGGGAATTTGGAGTTAGCCGACAGATGGTCAGCCACATCTGTTTAGGCTTTTTAGGAGGTCGTTCACACTCTGGGAACGATGGATTTATCGGGATCGTGGATGGTCGGATCACATCCACCCTGAGTTAACAAGCGAGGTCGTCAGATGGACGGGTCCATCCTCCTCTGACTTGGTTAGGATACGGACGAAGTCGTTAGGCGGATGGGTCCACCTTCTCCGGAACCGCATTTATGAGTTTATACTCCAACTCGCACTCTGGGAGTTTGAGAGTTATCGATGTTTGTAATATGGTTCGCGCTCCGGGAACCTAGAATTGATGTTTATACTCCAATTCACGCTCTGGGAACTTGGAGTCAGTATTGGCATTTCGGTTCGCACTCCGGGAACTTTGACTTGGTATTTGTGCTCCAATTCGCACTCTGAGAATTGGGAGATAGCATGTATGTTTGGGTTCGCATTCCGGGAACTTGTAATTTTATACTCCGATTCACGCTCTGGGAACTTGGAGTTAGCACGGATGCTTCGGTTCGCACTCCGAGAACCTGGAATTTATGTTTATACTCCAATTCACGCTTTGAGAAGTTGGAGTTAGCCGATAGATGGTCAGTCGCACCTTTTTGGGTTTTTTAGGAATTCATTCACACTCTGGGAACGACGGATTTGACGTTTATACTCCAATTCGCGCTCTGGGAATTTGGAGTCCGTTCGCACTCTGGGTACGATTTATTGGATGTTTATACTCCAATTCACACTCTGGGAAGTTGGAGTCCGATCACACTCTGGGAACGATTTATTGGATGTTTATACTCCAATTCACACTCTGGGAAGTTGGAGTCCGTTCGCGCTCTGGGAACGAGTTATTGGATGTTTATACTCCAATTCACACTCTGGGAAGTTGGAGTCCATTCGCGCTCTGGGAACGAGTTATTGGATGTTTATACTCCAATTCGCTCACTGGGAAGTTGGAGTCCGTTCGCGCTCTGGGAACGAGTTATTTGATGTTTATACTCCAATTCACACTCTGGGAAGTTGGAGTCCGTTCGTGCTCTGGGAACGAGTTATTTGATGTTTATACTCCGATTCGCACTTTGGGAAATTGGAGTCCGTCCGCATCTGGGAATGATTTATTTGATGTTTATACTCCAATTCGCTCTGGGAGTTGGAGTCCGTTCGCACTCTGGGAACGAATTGTTTGATGTTTATACTCCAATTCGCACTCTGGGAACGTTTTATTTAATGTTTATACTCCAATTCACGCTTTGGGAAGTTAGAGTCCGTTCGCACTCTGGGGACGAATTTTTTGATGTTTATACTCCAATTCGCACTCTGGGAAGTTGGAGTCCGTTCGCACTCTGGGAACGTTTTATTTGATGGTTATACTCCAATTCGCACTCTAGGAAGTAGGAGCCCGTCATAGGACTGTCGTGTGTCGGTCCAGTTCAGCCTTTAATGTGATGGCTTGCCCCGAGCTCAGGTTTCATTTAGTGAGTGGCCGGTCGAGCTAAGGAAGAGAGTTGAAATGATGGCTTATGATGATTAGCGAGTAAGCAGTCGGTTGTTGATGACTATAAATTGAGGGTTGGCCCCCCTGATAAAGTCGGTTTGAGGCATGATTGTTTTGTCAAATCATAGATGCAAATTGGAGAGTGAATGGTCAAACCATATCCACTATAAATATGTGCTCTTAAAAAACCCCAAGTGTCCAATGCAGGATTGGATGCATGGACGGTCACGTCACGTCCATCTTTGGTGTGACTTCGATTTTACTGGGCATCATAAGAAGCATAAGTATTTTGGCGAGCTTCAAGTAAGAGATGGAGAGTGCATGGTTGGGACATATAACTCCAAGTCTTTCTCAAATCTCCTAATTAAATTGCATAGGCATATGAGTGGATGGTCGGTTGCATTCACTTTGTACTGGAGTCCTGAACTTGTCGGTCTCTTTTGCTTTGATTCCCTGCCCCAAAGTCAGCTGCATATAGCAGCCGACAAGCGGTTGATTCATGCTCGTCATGATGATACCCCAATGATTTGATCATAGACCACGGAGGTTGTTTTGTACCCATCCTTAAGTACTCGGTTACCATCATCATTTGCAATTAGTTTAATTCAAGTCGATCATATTTTGCAACATAAACGAAATAGAAACAATTCAAAAGAGATCGGATTAAATCTCGTTGATAAGCGAAGCAGCGTCGTATGCTTGCTATTGCACTTCATTCCAGCCCTTCTTAGTTGGAATTCTAACGCAAATGATCCTCTTTGATCAATGTTCTAGATTGATAGGGGTCGGAGGTTGTATTTGCATTGTACACTGACATAGTCGGCATGCTGAATTTTAGCTAGAAATTCAACATGTAGGATGGTCTTAATGAATAGGTCCTGACTAGGAAAGATACTCCAATCAACATTGCCAAGTCCTTTTTATGGCTACATGCTCCTATAATACTAGCGAATGATGTATGCACGATTGCCCAACGTTCGAGTGGTTGGTAATGCGGGTTGGATGGTGAGTAGATTAAGATGGGCTCATAGATTGGTGATTATTTCTGATTTTCACCAGGAAGGAGGCCCGTATAACGTATTAAGGAAGTCCTCTTGAGATTGTATGCCATGCTTCTAGTCATATGGACGTGGAATGATCAAGATTGTGGACATTTGAAGATGGTTCAGTGGTGACCAGCTATGCTTTGAATTGGAAGAGTTGACAGCGTAGAGTAGTCGTCATATTAGCCATCGCACCATAATTGTCAGTTTAGGAGTTTTAAAAGCTGGTCAATTGGAGGAAGTTGCAGTCCATCTTAGAAGCATGATACATTAATCAACTCCAGTTCTTGGCATATTAGCTAGGTTCTCCAGCCTCCGAGAGCACGGTTGAGTAGTATTTCTTTACCCATTCCTTGATTGCAACTCAAAAATTGCTACTGTAATCTCCTACTTCCCATCCATTCATGGAACGATCAGAATGTTCCTTTATTTAAGTTGAGGTTTGGACTAACTATGCGGGTGCTCTGCGCTGCGGCTAGGGTTCGGACTTTTT
Organism: Allium cepa; assembly: GCA_030765085.1. Taxonomy (NCBI): domain Eukaryota; kingdom Viridiplantae; phylum Streptophyta; class Magnoliopsida; order Asparagales; family Amaryllidaceae; genus Allium; species Allium cepa. The sequence goes on from CM060932.1 coordinate 383,816,987, forward strand.
TTTAGGAAATTTGGATCGTACCCGATTTTTTTTTTTTAGATGATGGACACGAAATGTTCGTTCGCATCGATGGTTATGAAATTCGTTAGACTCCATTGCAGTGGACTTCATTTCGTATCGATGAGCTCGATGTCACTGCAAATGAACTGATGATTCGCAGCTCGTATCAATGGATATTGGCTTCTGGAGGTGGTGATTTGATGGATTCAAACTGCGTAGTTCGTATCGATGCGAAATGCAGCTGGCTGGATCGATCATCAGATGCACTTCGTACCCATCATTTCGTATCGATCGAATTTCCTATCGATCAGTTTTCGTATCGATATAATTTCGCATCGATCACTTTTCATATCGATCGCTTTTTGCTCCAACTTGATGGATACGAACAGTGATCCCGTGATGGATATGAAGTAACTTGATGGACACAAACTAACGAGCCCTGATGGATTCGAACAAGGTCTTCCAGGATGGATAGGAAGTAGCGCTCCCCGATGGATACGAAATAGTCAATAGGTGATCGATACGAAGAGAGACTATCTGTTGATGGATACGAAAATCACCACATTTACTAGATACGAAAGCATGGATACGAAAATGACCATATCTTCTGGATACGAAAACATGGATACGAAAATGACCATATCCTCTGGATACGAAAACATGGATACGAAAATGACCATACGTTCATGGATACGAAAGTATGGATACGAAAATGACCATATTTTCTGGATACGAAAACATGGATATGAAAAAGACCATATCTTTTGGATACGAAAACATGGATACGAAAATGACCATACGTTCATGGATACGAAAGTATGGATACGAAAATGACCATATCTTCTGGATACGAAAACATGGATACGAAAATGACCATACGTTCATGGATACGAAAGTATGGATACGAAAATGACCATATCTTCTGGATAAGAAAACATGGATACGAAAATGACCATACTTTTAGGGATACGAAAGTATGGATACGAAAATGACCATACTTTCATGGATACGAAAACATGGGTACGAAAATGACCATACTTTCATGGATACGAAAGTATGGATACGAAATTCATCATATTTTCTGGGTACGAAAATATGTATACGAAAAACAACATCTTTTCCGGATTCGAAAACATGGGCACGAAAAACAACATATTTTCTGGATTCGAAAATATAGGTACGAAAAACAGCATTTTTTCTGGATTCGAAGATATAGGTACGGAATTCATCATATTTTCATGTATACGAAAATATGTATACGAAAAATAGCATATTTTCTGGATTCGAAAATATGGGTACGGACTTCATGATGAATATGGTTCCTCTTAGATCTGGAGCGATCTGAATATAATAGAAGGAACCACTAAACAATAGATCTGGATCTTCTCCTTAGATTTATGCAATCCGGTATCGAAAGTAGATCCAAGGAACAGGAGAAAAACTGGGTTTTTCTCGGTGAAAGCTCCAAAGTGGTGGTACCAAAATTGGGCACAACACTCTTCGGATGTGTTTGAAGAGATAAAATGAAGAGAAAATTTGTAAAATGAAGCAGATCTAAAAACACACCAATAAACATATAAGAAAATGCATAGAAACACAGAGTTTTAGAGTGGTTCGGCGTATGGCCTATGTCCACTATGAAGTTTGATCGCTTAATTGCTTGATACTTGAAGATTACAAGTTTTTTATAGCGAAGTACAGCAGATAATAAGCTTAAATTCGAGATCAATGGCAGTAATGGCGTTCTGGAGTGAACGTGGCAGAGTCCGGACGTTCTTTTACTCTAAAAATTCTCCGACCTCTCTTCTAAATGACCAGGGGCTCTATTTATAAGTGCTGGAGGCTGATATTTCGCTGAAAATTTGGGAGACCACTTCTAGCACGTGAGGAGGCCCGCATGCCCGGCCTTAGGAAATTGGGGCCCATTCCGGGATCGATTCGAACTCAATTTCGAATCGATCAAGATTTGATCCGATTGAGCTGAAATTTGGCATGAACATTCCTCATGTTGCCAGTAAGATACTGTGAAAATTTCATAGCATTTGGACAGGTGGATTGGGAGATATGATCGATGCGAGTTGGTCCGTGATCGATACGAAGCAATTTCGAATCGATCAAGATTTTATCCGATTGAGCTGAAATTTGGCATGAACATTCCTCATGTTGCCAGTAAGATACTGTGAAAATTTCATAGCATTTGGACATGTGGATTGTGAGATATGATCGATGCAAATTGGTTCGTGATCGATACGAGGCAATTTGAAATCGATTAAGATTTGATCCGATTGAGCTGAAATTTGGCATGAACATTCCTCATGTTGCCAGTAAGATACTGTGAAAATTTCATAGCATTTGGACATGTGGATTGTGAGATATGATCGATGCAAGTTGGTCTGTGATCGATACGAAGCAATTTCGAATCGATCAAGATTTGATCCGATTGAGCTGAAATTTGGCGTGAACATTCTTCATGTTGCCAGTAAGCTACTGTGAAAATTTGGTGGCATTTGGACTTGTAGATCTTGAGTTATGATCGATGCAAGTTTGGATTTCTCAACCGTGATCGATCAATATCTTGAGCATACCAACTCCGATTGACTTGAAATTTGGAATATTGGCTTTATTAACTTTTCTTGTCTTGTCATATCAATTATAGCTCGATCTGGACTTCGAAATTTTTTTGCCGACATCCATAGCAGACCATGCATTAACGATCTCCAGGACGAACCATCATTGGTTTCTAGTCAAGTTCTTGGTGTCACGGCCTTGCCAAAAGGCGGAAAACAGCGTTCATACCAAGCGCGTGGTGCTTGTTTTAAACCATATAAAGCTTTCTTAAGTTTATACACATGGTCTGGATATTTTTCATGAACATATAAAGGGGGTTGTTCAACAAAAACATTTTCTTTAATATACCATTTAAAAATGCGCTTTTAACATCCATTTGAGAGAGTTTAAAGTTATTAAAATATGCGTACGCCAATAAGATTCATATTGCTTCTAGTCCAACGACCAGAGCAAATGTTTCTTCGTAGTCTATTCCTTCTTCTTGGTTATACCCTTGTGCTACTAGTCTCGTTTTGTTTCTAGTTCTATTTTCTAATTCGTTTGCCTTATTTTTATAAACCCATTTAGTTCCTATAACAGTTTGATCGTTCGGTCTGGGTACTAGTTCCCAAACTTCATTTCATTCTAATTGATTTAGTTCTTCTTGCATAGCAATAATCCAAATTTCATCGGATGATGCTTCCTTAGTATTCGTAGTTTCTATAGTAGAAAGAAAAGCTACATTACCCATTAAATTTAGTTGATTTCTAGTTCGAACATTTGAATTTATTTCTTCAGTTATATTTTTTGTAGGATGATTTCGTAAGATTCTTCGAGGAGATCTTATTGTATTAGTAATATTTCTATTTTCTAAATTATTAACAATGTTTTCATCTTCCCTAGAATTATAAACAATATCTTCATCTTCTCTAAAATTGTTTATTATATTCGTGTTATTATCAAGTAAATCACCGTCATCATTTGTTTTTGAAATAAGTTTAGAGCTCTCATCAAAAGATATATGGAGTGTCTCTTCAATAGTATTAGTCTGTTTATTGAAAATTCAATAAGTTTTGCTTCAATTCGAATATCGAAGAAATGTACCTTCATCACATTTTGAATCGAATTTGCCAAGCTGATCTTTGGCATTTAATACAAAACATTTTGATCCAAATATTTTAAAATAAGATATGTTTGGTTTTCTACCGTTAAAAACCTCGTAAGATGTATTCTTAGTGAGAAGTCTTATAGAAACACGATTCAATACATAACAGGCAGTTGCAACAACTTCTACATAAAAATGTTTTGGTAATGTGCTTTTGTTTAGTAAGGTTCTTGCATATTCTTGTAGAGTTCGATTCTTTCGTTCTACAACCTCATTTTGTTGTGGAGTTCTAGGAAACAAAAAGTTAGGAATATTCCTTTCTTTTTACAATAGTTATCAAACTGTTCATTTTCAAATTCACCACCTTGATCACTTCTGATATTTTCAATTTTAGTACCTTTAAAATTTTTAATTCGTTTAACAAATGTTTTGAAATTTACGAAAGTATCACTTTTATTTTTCATAAAGATAATCTATCTATATCTAGAAAAATCATCAACTATTAAAAATACGTATTTATTGTGATTTATGGATTGAATTTGGGTAGGTCCAAACAAATCCATATGAAGTAATTCAAGTGGTTGTAATGTCGAAATGACTTTCTTAGATTTAAACGAAGATTTAGTTAATTTACCTAATTGACATGCGTCACATATATTATTAATTTTAAAACTCATCTTTGGTAATCCTTTTACGAGATTATTTGTAAAAAAATTATTTATAGTTTTAAAATTGATATGATAGAATCGTTTGTGCCATATCCAGGGATCATTTTCTTTGGCTATTAAACAAATGTATGAGTTATGATTAACTTTCATATTCAAAACATAAATGTTTTTATCTCCATTTCCTTCGAAAATAAGATTCTAATTTTGATCGAAGATACTACATTTATTTTCAGAGAAGGATATGTTAAAACATTTATCGCATAATTGACTTATACTTAATAGATTATGTTTTAGATTCTTAACCAATAAAATGTTTGTAATAAGAGGTAAATTAATGTACTGTAATTGCTCACATCGCCTTTACCGATGATATAGCCCTTGGAATTATCTCCAAAAGTGATAGAACCTCCATCTGAGTATGTAATGTTTGTCAACATATCTTTGTCTCCTGTCATTTGTTTTGAGCAACCACTATCGAGTATCCATTTTCCTCTCTTCTTGAGTGGGACCTGCAAAAAATATGAGATAACGTTGGTACCCACCTTTGTAATAGGGTCCTAAGAGTTAGATCTTAGGAAACCAAACCCAAGTGGGTTTAGATCACTTTTGTAGATATAATTCTTATTATTATGAACGTTTTCTATGAATGATCTAATATACTTATTCCTCATTAACTTGTTACTAATTTTAGGAACCCATATATTTATAGTTTTAGAAACTAGTCTTTTTGAAGATATGGGTGTTTTATTTAAATTACTAGATTGTGAAATCTTGACTTTCTTCTTATAACCTAAACCATTTTTATTGTTAACAGGTTGTGAATTTTCAACAATTCTAGAAAAATTTTCTCTTCCTTTATTAAAATTTGAAACATTTTTAGTGATTCCCTCTAGTTTGGTCTTTGGACTTGAATTTTCTAGTTCCACCATTTTAATATTAGTTTTTAAATCATGATTTTCAAAAACAAGAAAATCATTCTTTTCTTTTTGAGTCTCAATTTCATGACTCAATAATATTAGTTGAGAATTAACATTTGAAAGAAATTCTTGAATTTTCTCAATTTCTTCTTCCAATATTTCTTCTTGTCTTTAAGCATATCTCTTTCCAATTCTGCCTTGTTCTGATTTTCAATAGCCTCTTTATATTTTCTTTTGAAACTTTTTAAAGTATCCAACAATTTGAGTTTATTTCTATCATATCATCAAAAGTTAAATCACTAACCACATTATCTTTGGCCATAAAGCATACGTTGGCTTGTTCATTATCGCTGCCACTCTTGCTTTCAGAAGAAGAAGAAGAAGAAGAGTCTGAATCATCCCATATAACTGAGAAAGCTTTCCTTCTGAATTTGTCCTTCCTTTTATTGTGATATTCTTTCTTTTGATCCGACAGTCCTTCTGTATATACCCCATTTTTGTGGCAGTTAAAACACTCCAGAACTGATGAAGACGATGGTTTATTGCTTTTTGAGCTTCTCTTGCCATTATTTCTGTTTCCTTTTCTATACTTCAAGAATTTCTTGAAGTTTTTGGCAATAAAGGCTAGGTCATCTTTGTCTGAATCTGATTCTTCTTGTTCTGCATGGAATGCTATATTCTTTTTATCTTGAGCTTGAACTCGTTTAGCCTGCATATTCATTTCATAGGACATTAGATTTCCTATTAACTCTTCCAGAGTTATTTTGGAAATATCGTTCGCTTCTTCAATAGCGAGGACTTTTCTTTCCCATTCTTCCATTAAAGAGTTAAGCATTTTGGATACAATATCAAAATCTGAATATTTTTCTCCTAGTCCTACTAATGAATGGTTCCTGAAATCTTGAATACCGATCATTTATAGATTCATTTTCTTTCATCCTAAAGTTTTGGAACTGACTTTTGAGCATGGATATTTTGCTTTGTTTGACCTTGTTAGTTCCTTCGTGTGTAACTTTGAGTGTACGCCATATTTTATATGTAGCATTGCACATGCTAACACGGTTAAACTTATTTTTATCTAAGGCATAAAACAACATATTCATCGCTTTTGCATTTGCTGTAGCATCTAGTTTCGGTGTATTTGTCCAAGTAGAATACTCTTCAGTAGGAATAATATATTCCGTCCGAGTTATATTCCATGAATCAAAACCATTTTCTTGCATATATATTCTCATTTGTATGGCCCAATAGTTATAATTCAGGCCATTAAATAGTGGTGGACATGTAGTGGATCATCCTTCAATGAAGCTAGTGTTAATGCTAGTGCTAGTTTCCATATTATTAGATTATCAGATAACCATGTTACGGTTATATGATGACCTTGCTCTGATACCAAATGAAAGTGTGCCATGGATCATGTAATATGGATATATGATAATACAGAGATGATGGCTATGTAGTTAATAGTGCAGAATATAAAAGCAGTATTGTAACGACCTAAATTTTCGAAGCCGAAAATTCCAGATAGTTATGAAAAAGAAGAAAGAGATAGAAGAAGAAGAAAAAGAAGAAGAACCGAAACACCAAACATCTCACATTCGCAGCGGATAAAATATAATAATAATAGTTTACAAAAGAATACTATATCTGTCGATTACATTGAATATACATCAGAGTTTCACATTATATACAGTCACTGAATACATACAATTATCATGACTCCGATTAACAATAATATAAATACAGCGGAAATACTCTATACGCTCCTGCCATCCAGCTCGCCTCCTGAGCTCAAGAACGTACCTACCTGAAAATCTGTAATACTCGGTCTGACCGGAGCATTACACCAAAGTAACACCCGGGTCAGGCTGGAAACCAGCGTGAGTAAACCCAACTAACATGGAATACCAAAGCAAACAACTTATATAAACTCGGGGCAACTATATCAAGTTAACAAATTCACAATTTGCTACAAACAACACTTATTCCACACATCAATTTCTAAGTACCAAACTTAGATAAAATAATCAAATTTATTTAAATCATTTCATTCTCGCCTATTTATTTCACAAATCAATTTATAAAATTCGAAGTGGTTTCGGGTATTTCCCAAATACCCGACCCCGGTCTCTTCGAAGCTCATGTTATCCTAACCCAAATTATCCAAATGAAATACACAACATTTCATATCAGAGATATCGATTCATTCAAAGCATTCAATAGCATTCAATCATCCCTTCATTAATCACCTTAATTAATCACCCTAGATTAATATCTTTCAATTACACTCAAGTGATTATGTTAAATTTACTTCACAATATTAATTATTCTTAACCAAAATCAATAAATAGTCTTAATTACATTAATCATTGATCCCTTATTAATTAATTTCTCATCAATCACTTATTATTGTTTAATTTATCTTAATTTAATCAACCATTATTTACATTATTGATCATTGATTATATCAATTAATAATTCCTCTTTTACATTTCAATTTGTCCTAATCTAATTTAATTACATTAAATAATTAATCATTAATTAAACCACCAATATTAATCACTCTTGGTTAATCTCATCCTGTCATTATCCAACTTTGTGTTTATTTTATTTAAAGAATAAATTATTCTTTAATCAATTATCTTAATTAATCTCTTGATTAATTACACAAATAATTATATTTTATTAATTACATTAAGTAATTATCTATCAAACCACCCAATGATTTTTCTAATTTAATTAACTTCATTAACTAACTTAATCCTTAATTAATTAACTCAAACCCTTAATTATTAAATTTATCAACCCAAATCATTAATTAATTGAATTAATTAATTATCCATTTTAATTACCCTACTATTTTAAATGAATCACAATCATCGAACCCTTATTAACTTTAAAATGAAACCATTACCTTATTTATGATTTAAGTTTAACAATTTAAAACTCAAATACTTTGAGTCAAGCAAATAATTAACTTGAGAACCAACCAATACCAAAGTCACATCATCATCAGTGCACATCAAATCAATTCATTCCTTCAATTCATTTATTTAAATTCAACCATTTTAATTTAAATAAAAATTCAACGGTGTGAGATTTACTCACCTTTATTTTATTTTATTTGCAGCCCATTTCCTTTAAGACCTGTCCTTCACGTTTCAAACCTTGTAACAACGTTACACGTTTTGTTATTAAAATTGAATTAACCGAACAACCTATTACCATTTAATTAATTTAATTAACATTCCAAGACATGTTATATATATATATAGATATCCTCATTTCTCAATAAACATACTAATCAATGCATAAGCTAACTGTTTCATATATATGTATATCGTTATTATTATATTTTTCCCTACAATACATAGCTAAAGTAAAGTGTTACTTTACTTAAATAAATTTTTCTTTCTGTTATTACCAGTTTAACCAAATTACTATTATTATTTTAAATAATTTATCAGAGTGCTTCTACAAATTTCAAAACAGAACATAAAAGGAAAACAAGGAGTTTCTCACCAAAATCGAGTTGCGACCTCCCTCGAAAATCCAAGCCCTACACTCGATTCGCTGCAGCTCGTCTGTCCCTATCGCGGCTCCATAACCCTCTCGACAATTGATGATAGCCACTGTACCACCCACTACAACCCACGATGAGCTCGAGCTTCCCAAATCGCCGACCCTCTTACGCGTGAAACCAAGATCGAAGAATCGCGAGCCCTAAACTCAACCATACTCGAGTCGAACTCGATCTTGCCTACTCGAACGCGGCATCAAAACAAATCCACAGTATCTTCTTCTTTCTTATCTGAGTTGACGCCGTGATGCTCTTCTATGAGGGATCGATTTGAGTTTCCTTCTATTCAAATGTTGAAGACGAAAGGGACGAGAGAGAGGGGGGCGCGACGCCATTTCTAATTCGATTTTTTTTTAAACGGTTTGATTTTCGGCCTTTATTGGTCTGAAAGAATGAAGGCATATATCTTAAAGGAGGCTTCCTGAGTACGCGTTGGGAAAAAATCTCTGACAATTGTACTTCAAATTTTTATTAAATAATAAAACTTACAAAACGTCTCGCTAATTGCCATTTAAAATTTCGAACTCCCCTTAAGGAATGCCGCTAGGCGATTATAAGGTTTTACCCGCGTTCCGAACACAATGGAACGTGTTTCCGGGGTCAATTTAATCGTATGTGGAATTTAGCTTTATAAATCAATTAAAAATATTAAATTATCGATTTAATTTGAACGCGTTTCTCCCCCGTACGAGCAAACGGTAAATCCAAACGCTATAAAAATTGAAATCCGATAATAACTAACTATTACGGATCTAATGGAACATGTTTCGTCGGATTCCGAGACTATGCGTCGGAAGGCTATTTTTAAATTCAATTTAAACGATATATTTTTCATAATTGAACATATCACCTTTAAATTAAATTTCAACCCTTCTATTATCTTCGGTATCATCATTTTAAATTTTATAAGCCTTCAAATTATTTAAACAGGCTTAGAAATTTCAAATTCAACCATTTACCCAATTTCAATTATAAAGTTCAATATTTAAACTATATAATTCAATGATTTAATTATCAAGTAAATATTATATTCGGAATTCAAGTTAAAATTAACTTTTAAATATTTTAAAATCAATTAATTATTCCAATTTAAATTGTTAGAAATTCCGGGTCATCACATTCCTCCTCCCTTAAAAGAATTTCGTCCTCGAAATTACTAGTTAGGAAGAATGGACCAATACCCATTTACTTTTCCCAAAACTCACAATTCAACATTCTACCAACTATCTTTTGTTAATGACCCACTATCACCTTAACTAACCTCCCAAATCTTTTATAGTTTCAAATACTATCCCTATTGTTCAATCATTTAAATTTCAATCTAAAACCAAATTTGGAATTATCAAAATTTTCTCAAATTTTTCTAACTCCCTAAATTCCCGAATTTTTTTGCCAGCGTCTCCTTTGCGCGGCTAGCTCGGTACTACTACAAAAGGCCTCTACAGGCTCCCAAATTCCAAAAAGAAAACAGAAAGCCAAGTGGCTAGATCAAAAACCCAATCCAAATTCATACTGAAATTTAAATACATACTTTTTTGTCGGGCAATTCAAATTTATCTTTTGGAATCAAATCCAAATTCTTTTCCCTTTAATACCTGCATATCTTGTTTAGCAACATAATTCAATCGAAACTTTACAAATCATTTTATACATTCTCTTATATAGGTTCTCATATTTACTTCTCTTCAAATTCGTTTTTCCCGTTTTAATATGAATTCAACTTATTTCAATTTTGAATATTTAACGAAGTCTTATTTGTTCCATCTACTAATCTATTTCAGTTTCATATTTAAAATCGTCTAATTGCTTAACAAAAATTTTCCCAAAAATTCTCAAAAATTTTCTAACTCCCAAAATTTTGGAAAATTTTTGGCAGAGTCCCCTTTGTACGGAGGAGCTTTTGCAATTTGACAAGAGATATGAATATATATACATCGACCCACATGGTCGGAAAAAGTAAAAACAGTTCATATTTCCTATTTTTATTGTGTAGGCGTGCCTTATTTAGCATTTTAAGCAAGCAGCTTATTAATTTTAGCAATTAGTGCAATCCAAACCAACCAACCAGCCTTCAGATACATGTACTATCTCAATTTAAATATGTAAGTTCCACATATAGAGAATTTATTAGCATTTACTCACTTTCAATAGCTAAACACAAGTATTACTTGTTTGTGATGATGAATAACCTACTTAACTCAGTGGTTAGAGTATTGCTTTCATCCAATTCATATGTCATTTCATTCCATTTTAATAGTTTACAACTCAAGTGCTTACATTCAATTTATTTTTAATCCAAACAAGCTCATATTCCATTCAATTGATTCCAAATCAAGTTATTTTACTTCTCTCAACCCATAGGATTTTAATTACATTCATTTTCGGCAAACAACAATTCATTCCATGCAAATTTGACAATATTCTCTTGATAAAGTATTCATTTCAGCCTATAACTACTTTCGGATTAATTTCAACTCATTTTGTACTTAATTTCATTCATTTCAAATTTATTCACCAACCATACATTGCATTTCAATTTATCTCCGCATTAGTTTCAATTTAAAAACTATTTTAAGGGCTTGACAACATTCAATGCTTACACTAACACTCATTTCCCAAAAAAAAAAAATCTAACCCAAACTTTTTATAATATTTCACTTTTGCTCGAAGCCAAACTCTTATTAATTTTAAACTTAAGTTAATTTACTTTCTTCAAATTATATCAACTTCATAACTTAAGTTCATTCCGATAACCCAAGTTCAATTAAAACTTAAATTTAATTTCTATTCAAGCAGACTTCATCCATTTATTATTTAATTCAATTAACTCATTTAAAATTTTAACTTTACTGACTTAATACATTTACAAATTTATTTTATTAATACAAGGCCATTCTCAATTGATTTCTATTCACTTGGGTTATGTTTGCAACTCAAACCATTACTATTATAATCATTTTCATTTCATTCAACAACACTTCCATTTTACCTAAGTTACCTGCACATTGTGTTAAATATTACTTACAACACACTTAAATGTTCATTTGTAATTTAAACCATCACTATTTGATCCAACTCTATTTTATTTAACTCAAGTTCATATCCAAACTCCCTTATTAACTTACAATCCATTTATTTAACCGAGTTAAATTTTTATTAACATACTCTATCAAATAATTATTTATTAGCTTACTTCCAACTTTTATTACTAAAAAAATTACTTCATAAAATTTTCCCGAGTTCAAGTTTTATTTTATAATTCCTGTTTGGATTCCCCTTTTAATTATTAAAATTTGGAAATGCCTTTAAATTCAGATAATACAATTAAAATAGCTTTTTATAAAAAATATTTCTTATAACTCGATGTCTCAAACAGTCCATCCTTGTTCTCACAGAAATTCAGTCATACGTTGATCAGGCGTAGAACTGAAAATCTATAAGTACTTAGTAAACCCGTTTTCAACATCCAGTGAAAATACTTTTGAAAATAATTTTATTGAAAATATAGAAAACCTTTTTTTTTAAAATAAAATAAAATAAAGGAAATATCTTTGGTGAGAATGCTCTGGAAATCATCACCCCCATCCATGGTCACAGTTACATCCAGGGTTACGTTGCCGTCGCAGCAAAAGTCCATGCAACTGTAGGCTCTCTGCGGCCTCTCGATTACGCCATGGATCCCACACAATAGATCACAGTTACATCCAGGGTTACGTTGCCGTCATAGCAAAAGTCCATGTAACTGCACGCTCTCCGCGGCCTCTGATTTTCACTGTCAAAATGAAACCTCTCCACTCCTACATAGGTTGCAGTCTGCCGATATAAAATCAAACGCAGACCGTTGACTCTCAGCGGCATACACGACTTCCGATACGTTATACCATAGGTCGCAGTCTACCGATATAAAATCAAACACAGACCGTTGGCTCTCAACGGCACACACGACTTCCGCTATGGTATACACTACTCATAATCCTCAGGAACTAGTTTTGTCCGGACTCCTCACAGGATCAACTTTAGAACCCCCCTTGGGGCTCAAGGCAGCACCACCCGGTGGCACTGCTGAGAAGTTCATGTCAAGGAAGCGCCTTTTTCCCCAGAGCCATCATCAAAACATTTTATACTATACACATATAGTATATTCAAATCATACACCTAGTATGATCTCATACAAAGCCCATTTACACAAAATCGATTATCCCAAAATCGATAATTCACGAACTAGGCTTTCCAAATTCAATATTGATTTTACCCAAAAATCAAAAGCCTTTCCAAATCCAAAGGTTCCCAAAACCCTTTTCTAAAATCCTCATATGATCCTTTATATATATGCAGATATATATAAATTTTTAAAACTTTGGATCTTTCCAGTCTTGTATAAAACTCCTTTTATACTTCAAACACCTTCAAAAATCCTTTTTCTTCCGGCAATAGATTTAACAAGAAAAGATTTATCTTATATAACAAAGATCTACAACTTTGTTTATTTAAAACCAAATATTCAAATTTGATTATTCTTTCCAATATCAATTTCATTTAAATCCGTACGATGTACACATAACATCTGATCGCCCACTCGATCACACAATTTCTCTTCCGAATTAGTATCGTCCACCCGATTTCCTAGTGCGGACTCAGATCTGGTTTCTTGATTAGAAACTGTCATTCTCCTTACATATCTATAACTATGATAGAGAACATGCAGAACCAATCAACAATCCATATCTAGGTTCGCCGTCGAAAATCGAGTGAAAAAATCCCAACTCGGATCGATAAATTATCTCGAAATTCTGTGCTCGAATCTGGATCAAATCACTTTGCGAATAGGAAAAAAATATACGTACATCCTAAGTATTTATCTTTTTTGATTATTAGCCCAATCAATCCCATTTCTATTCACATTCACTTAGTTACAATTGTCTCAATTCCATTGAATTATCTCTTCAATTCTTATCTCAGTTAGGTATTAAATCCATAACAGTTTGAACTCCGACCAGTTTAGAAAATATCTTGAAAATTTTAAAAAATAAATAAGTAGTTGAAAAATAACTATTAGTTTGCAAAATAGCTATAAAATAGTTAACTAATTATAGAATAGTTGATAATAGTTAAATAGTTTCAGAAATTTTTAAATAATGGCCAAATAGTTGTAAAATAGAAATCTGTTTGTGATATAGTTGAAAAATAGTAATTAGTTTAGAAAACATTTGAAAAATGGCTAAATAGCTCCAAAAATAATCGTAAAACAAGTATAAAATAATTTGGCTTTAAGAAAGAAAGGTTGTATGTATTTAATAGCTTAGAAAAATAAGTTTATATTAAGATAATTTATATTGAAAATAGTCTAAAGTGAAAACTGTTCACTTCCCCAACATTTCAATTTAAATTTCGACTCCCATTTAAATTGACCCAATTCCAAATTGAATAATCTTCAATTTCCATTGAAATTGATTTAATCCCAATTCAAGTTGAATTGATTCTCAATTTCCTTCCAACTCAAATCAAATTCCGTTTGATCTTTAAACTTGTGCAACTTTAATTAAGATTTCAATTTTACAATTTCTATTTATAATCAATTACATTCACATTTTGCTTTTAACTCGGAATTATACATTTTATTTAGCCAATATATTTTTATTATTCCATAAACATTTTAATCAAGATTCCAGAGTTTAAACAAATTTCCAAAATTTCAATATCACCTTAGAATTCAACTATATCCAAAATTCTTTGGCAAATTCAATTACCCCTTTGAATTTCAAAACCAAACCCAGTTCACAAACAATTCCAATTTAAAAAAATTGGTAGCAATTTCTCTTCTAGAAACTCGAAAATGAACATCGATGATGCTGCAGTCATCACCGACGTTATTTTCCAGTTACCGAAAGAGTTCAATGCTTTTATCTCTTTAAAAACATTTTCAAATATTTTTAATTTCAAATCTCCCAGATTTCAAATCCAACACAAAAATATTTTTGAAATAATACTATTATTTCTCCAAAACCTTTAGAAACCACTTTCAAATTAAAAGGAATTTTAAATTTTCCCAAAAATTTCAAATTCCCAATCCATCCAATTCATATTTAAACATTACTCTGGAATTTTCATCTTACTTTATTTTCAAATATTCTCTGGAATTCTATTTCAAATTATAATCTCATTTATTTATGAAGTTTCTTTCAATTTATAAATTAAATTCACAATCTATATTTCAAATTCCATTTTGTTATATAAGTTTATTCTTCAACTTTGGTTATAAGTTTCAATTTGGTCGTATTTTATATTACTTCTTAACTTAATTCCAATAATTTAACAACCAATCACCTAAATATTCATTAGAAGGAAATGTTGCTATATATATATATATTCTCAACTCATTCTAGAGTGTTACATGTAGTATCTAGATTAACCCTAGAGGGGGGGTGAATAGGGTTATAGCAAATTTTCTCGATTTAAACACAGAAATAAACTGCAGAAATAAATATGCTGAAAAGTAAATCACACACAATTTACCCAGCTTCGGCAACCCCTGCCTACTGCTGCATTCACAGATTTCTATTAGAATTAAACAGTATCACGCTTACAAACACTCTACTAGACTCGCAGACATTTGCTCCCTCTCACAAACACTCTACTAGACTCGCACATCCTGCTCGCAAACATTTGCTCCCGCTCACAAACACTCTACTAGACTCGCACACCCTGCTCCGCCTATAGGGTTTCGCTTACTCGCAAACTTTGCTTCCCGCATATAGAGCTTCGCTTACTCGCAAACTCTGCTCCCGCCTATACAGCTTTGTAAACTCGCACACCCTGCTCACTGAACTAATTCTAACTAGACAATCTGACACTACCTAAACCCTAGGTGGTGATTTACAAATTCTTTGATTCGTAAAATAAAAACAATAATTAAAAAACAATAGAAAATAACCCTAAAACTAATTAACAATATAATAAAGCCTTATTATAAAAATTAAAAAACAAAACCCCTTTTTTAATAATAAGGCCAGCCCACTCCCTTATTTCACCCGATCCTTTTGTTTCGTTCGTGAGAGTAATGGCGGCTTCGTGCTGTTTAGGGCTTCGTTCCCTTTGTTCCAATTAGGGCTTCGGCTCTTGTGTAAATCAGGGCTTCAATTTCTTCGATCGATCTGAGATATGTTGCCCTAGCTCGCTGCTTCTCTGATGGTTGACTATCGCTCGTTTGCAGTTGCTTGATCGAGTTCGTTGTTTGTGAATTCGGTATGTACTGTTTCCTTTTGCTTTACTAAGTTGATACTTGAACTCGATGATTAATTTGCCAGTGATGATTGGGTTATATATGCGTTCGAATTCCTTGAATTACGTTCGTCTAAATATATTTGAATTTGTCAATAGTCGTTCGATCTTGTATTGATGCTTGGAATTGATCCGACTTTGTCAATTTCGTATTTTTGGTAGCTTGATTCACACGGTATTGATTTGATTTCGTGATCAATTTGCTTGGCTATCACGGTGAACTCTTGATTGACTTGATCAACTTGGGTTTTGCTAGTATTTTGTTTGGTTCGTGAATTTCTCTGAACTGTTGAATTTCGTTCATCTTGTAGTCTTCGACCTTCTTCACTGGTACTTGAATTTCACTCATGATGTTGTTTGGTTATTTGTTCATGTGATTCCCTATATTACTGCTCTGACTCATGTATGCATACATGAACTGTTTTGTTCTTTGTGCTTCGACTCTGCCATTTTTTATGTTCACTGGCCTGTACATTTGCATTGTATATATTCTTGGATTTGGATTTGAACTGCTTCATGTACTTGATATTGTGGCAAGTAGTCTTTGCTGTTATGTTGATGCATTGTGCCTTTGTGGTTGTAACTGGACAGTTCATATTGCTTTGCTTCATCGTTTGTGTCCACTGCATTCTATTTCACTTTGGTTTTGGAGTTGCTGCTATATTGGTTTAAGTTGCACTGTACTTTGTGCTACTTCACCATGTCACTTGAGGTTTTGCAGTTGGTTTATTGATGCATTCATGTTCATGCAGTCTCAGCTCCATTCTGGTTTCTTCCCTGATCTTGCTGTGACATTTTCTCCAGTGGCATTGTACTCTCTTGAGTCTGATTACTCCTGTGTCTTGTTTATCTGGTTTTGGTCGTTGCATTATTATCTGTTGTGACATCCATGTTCCCTGTTGAGTCTTTGGTGATGCTTCACCTGTTATGTTCATGTTGGCACTAGTTGTTGAATCTGTTGCATGAGTCCTGGTCATTTGCACTTGCAGTTGGTTACTTGATTCAATTGTGTTGCTCATGTCATGTTGTTCATGTGCATGCTTTGTACTTCAGGTTGGTCACTTGATTCACATGTGCACTGCATCACCACTGTTACACTGCCTCTGTGGTCTTCACTGTGTTCATGCACATTTTTTTTACTTCAGTTTTCACAGTTGCATTTGCCTCGAGTACATGTAATCTTGGCTCTGCTTCATTGTTGTTGCTTCACCACTGACTTGTGTTTTTCACTGGACATGTTGCTTGAGTCATTGGAGTTTGTATTGGTGCATTGCCTTACTGAATTTGGTTGAGACTAGTTTCTTTGATGTGTTTCATTTGGCTGTGTTGATCCTATGTTCATGTTCTTGCAGTCTTCATGACTGTACTGTTGCAGTCGAGTTGTATTCATGTACACTTGTGGCTTGAACTTGATTCACTTCATGTTGTTGTTTGGACATTTGCATTTGTACACTCCATACTTGGTCGTGCTGGAGTCTTCAAGCATGTTGCTGTTGCATTTGTTAGTGGCTTTAGTCTTGAACTGTTTGTAGTCAATTGCTTTGTCTATTCATTTGCCTTGAGTTGAACCTATCTTGGGTTTGACCTTGTTTTTGATTTCTGTGCTTTTGTTTGATTTTTGCACACGAGTTGGCGAGGCTGTGCACACGTATACGAATGTACACGTGTGTACTGCAGCCACTTATAATTGCCTGTCCCTGATAAAAATACTGATATGCATAGATATTGCACAGTCAAAAATGATGACGAACAACCCAAATAACTGAGGCAAACAATGTTTTCAAAATCATCGTTTCTTTCAAATTTCAAAAATATTTCTCTTTCAATTTTACTGCGTTTGAGAATATTTTTGCAGATTACTCAGATGCTGGATTCAAACCGGAATGCAGTTGAAGACAAAAACACGAGTGTGAGTGATATGTAGTGAGGTTATCAATGTAAAAATATTTGTGATGTAATCGTGATGTAATCAAAAATGTATATGTATAGTGAGAGCATGAATTTGTACTATTCAAGATTGTAATAAATATTTGTTTGAATAAAATTTCTGTTTGAATTCAAAATCTGTGTAACTTGTTCTGTTTGAATTCAAATTCAAATTCTGTGTAATTTATTTTATTCAACAAATATTTATTTAATCTATGAAAAAACAAAATAGTATACTAACAAATACATTTAAACAAATATATATGTTTATTATCATCAAACAAAAATCATATAAGCGCAAAGCGCATATTCAACAATCTCCCCCTTTTGATGATAACAAACATATATTTAAGATTTTGAATGTATTAAATGTATTTGATCGTTCAATTTGCTCCCCCTATTTGAATGCTCCTCTCTACACAATACTCCTCCTACATATATGCATACAAATAAAAATATGTAAATGAGCCTATATGCAAATTGAAAATTATTTGACCTTTGCTTGATTCTATTTGACAAAATCTTAACTTTTCTCTCCCCCTTTTGTTATCAGCAAAAGAATAATAGTGTTATAAAAATAGGGATGAAGTGATAGACATGAATCAAACATTTAACTCAATTAAATATAAATATCAAATTTCAATAAAACTCAAACAAAAATCATAATTACCCTTGTCAAGCGCATATTCCACTTTCAGAAGTGATGGGGATAAAATCATCAAAAATCATACAATTCTGTCTATTTGTGGTATATTTATTTCAGGAAATTTGAATATCTACTAACCATGCATAACCGTTAGGACTTTTAAATGAGATTAGTAGTATTCACAATTTTTATTTAAAAAATGAAATCAAGTATCTTCTAATCACACATGACCGTGAGGACTTTTAAATGGGATTAGAATGAACTTGTCTATTTGAATCAATTAATTTTGATATGCGTTCCATACATGCATAACCGTGAGGACTTTTAAATGAGCATGGAAGCACATAATCAAAAATCCAAGTAATTCACCCATGCATAACCGTGAGGACTTTTAAATGAGAGTGAATACTTTGGATATTAATTTTTATTGCTAAATATAATAAGTTGAAGCACAAATAATTTCCTTCACAGATTTAAAGATATTGAAGAACAAATGATTTCCTTTGTAAACTACCACAAATTTACATACTAAATATGATCTTGATGAGTGATGGTCGATAGAAAGATGATAGAAATAGAAATGGTCATGGAATTTTTACCCAACAGAAAGTTTTTATAACTCTTGTTATGAAATTCTAAAGAAATTTTCTAATTATACTTTCTCGAGTTATAATATATGATAAATATCGACACTCATCACTTTTTCAATCACTATTCATCTTTTCGATAATCAAAGGGAGTCGGATTAGTCAAAATAGTCATTTAAAATCAAATTCAAAAAAAAATTATAAAATCAATTTTTCAAAAATGACTAATATGTAAATATGGTCAAACATGATTTTCTCGAGGGGGTTTTATAAGAAAATTTTCTGCTATTTGAAAATTATTTCAAGTGAAAAATATGCAGATATTTTCTTTGAAAAAAAAAACGATGCAGCAAATGAATGTTTCAAAATAATTAATCACGTTACACTTAGTAATTTTTCTATCAACCATATTACCAGTGTAATCTGCATCTGAATTTAAATTTCACTCAATATTCACTCGTTGAATTTGATTGACCAAAACATGAAGTGTGCACCAAGAATTTCAAACTTAACATCAACTTAAATGACATTCTTTTAAATTTGAATTGAAGCCGTGTTAACACTCAAACACATATCATGGTGTTAATTTCAGAAACCATAGGATAAACAAGTTCATGAGTAATCAACAGTCAATCAACATCATAATTATTTCAAAAATAATTTCTTAAGGTTTCAACAATTTTTAAAATCCTTTTTCACATGAATTTGAAATCGTGCAAATTTACAAGCAGTGACCAAAATATATCTACGTGTAGCATGAGTAATCAAATACCATCATTTGACCGAACAAATTTATATGGATTAGTTCAAAGTTGAAAATCTGATTGGTCATCGATTAAGCACAAATCAATGTCATAAATAAGAACAAGTCAAAAAATCATATCAATTAAGTCCGAATCAGTCAACCATCATAATTACTCCAAGTAATTCTATTTAAAGATGGTTAGTCAATATTTAAAAAAAATCATAGCATCAAAATCATCATCTTTTGTTTTTTTTCTCAATATTGGCTGATTTTAATTTAGAGTATGGTGCAGATAATCACATTTAAAAACAATTACCTGTTTTACCTTTACGATAATTTTTCGTGATTGCCCATTGTGATTCTGTCACCTTTATACTAGGCTAAGGAACTTTGCTTTGTCGCCCGTTGTGTTTCTGGAACAGCCGAAATCCAGAGAACACTGTTGTTGTTCCTTAGCCTGCCACCACACCTACACGATAAAAGATTTATGTGACCTATTTGTTTTTATAGGTCCATTGTTGTTAGTGGCAGAATATGAAAAATATGTTTTTGGAGACCCAAAACTATTTATATATGTTCCTTTTGGCACCCAAATTTGTTTGACTTTCAAAGATTTTATATTTGTGCCTTTTGGAACCCAAATTGGTATAGTTTTCACGTGTTTGGGTCTATACCAACAATTATTTCGATTATGTCCAAATTCTCTACAAAACGTGCTCATTAAATTGACTTGATTAAATTTTGTGTTCCTATGACTATGATTTTCAACATGATTTCCAATTATTTCAGATCGAGCAAAAACACTTTTACTTTTTGCATTATCATCATTTTGTGATTTCCCAAAGCCTAGTCCTTTTCTATTGTTAGCAAAAATTTGATTTCCCAATAGCATGTTGAAAGATTTTTCGCCTCTTGAAAAGTTATTCAAAGATTTCTCAAGATTTTGGACTTTGGTTTTTAGTGTTGTATTTTCAGTGACAAGTGAGGTGCATCGATTTATAAAATCCTTTTTCCTAGTGTCGATGGTTTCCTTAAGATTCAAGTTTTCTTTTTCAAGATTCTAAGAGTTATTCTTAAGTCTTGTCAATTCTGAATCTAAAACTTTACATCTTTTACGTTCTAGGTTTTGAATATTTTCAAGTTCAGTTTCTAACTTAAAATTTTTACGAGCAAGTTCTCTCCCATCAGTTTTCAGTTTTTCAATTTTAGATTCAAGAGCATCAACTACTTTAGTAAGATCAGAACACATAAAAACAAGTTCTTTATAAGAAAACTCACCTGCCTCACTAGATTCGTCGGAGGTTGCTTCTGATTCTGATTTTGCCATGCAACACAAGTTAGCCTCCTCTGAGCTGCTATCCGAAGCTTCCTCTCCTTCTTCATCATCCCAAGTCGCTGCAAATACCTTCTTCGCCTTTTTCTTTTCTTTGTTGTTTTTGAGAAGTGGGCATTTTGGTTTGATGTGGCCAGGCTTGTTGCAGTTATAACACGTCAGTTCATTATCGGAATTTTCGGAATCTTTTGACCTATTGCCCTTTGTTTTCTTCTTGCGTGGCTTGAATCTAGACCATCTTCTAAGATTATTGACAGCCATTGCAAGCTCTTCAATTGGATCTTCTTCATCGCTTTCTTCTTTGCTCTTTAAGGCAATCGTCTTCTTCTTTGGTTCGAAGTTGTTGCGTTCTTCCTTTGCTTTTAACTCAAGCTCATATGTCATCAAGTTGCCAATCAACTCCTCCATCCTTAGTTTACTCAAATCTTTCGATTCTTGGATTGCTGTGACTTTTGCCTCAAAGTTCATTGGTAAAACTCGTAGTATCTTCCGCACAAGCTCTACCTCAGTGAATACCTTCCCAAGCGCTCTAGCATTGTATACCAAGGTTGAAAAGCGTCCAAACATGTCTTTTATGCTCTCGCCTTTGTCCATCACAAAGTTTTCGTATTCGTTGCTGAATAGGGCTAGACGAGACTCCTTGACTTGAGAAGTTCCTTCGTGTGTCACCTCCAAAGTGTGCCAAATTTCCTGTGCTGTTGTACAATGAGAAATTCTATTAAATTCATTTTTATCGAGAGCACGTACCAAAGCATTCATGGCTTTAGCATTTTTCGTTTTCAGTTTCTTATCGTTGGCATCCCACCTATCCTTAGGTTTAGGAATCTCAGTATCACCAACGATTATAGTGGGAGGTTTATAGCCAGTTTCAATAATATCCCAAACATCATAATCAACAGAACTAAGATAGATACCCATCCTAACTTTCCAATAAGCATAATCGTTTCCGTTAAACATGGGTGGCCTAGCAATAGATTGCCCCTCAGAAAAAGCATTATTTTGTAGACTCATGACTCTAGAGTTAAATAAAAAATATATACCGGGCTATGATTCCACTTGTAGGATCTAGATTAACCCTAGAGGGGGGGGGGGTGAATAGGGTTATAGCAAATTTTCTCGATTTAAACACAGAAATAAACTGCAGAAATAAATATGCTGAAAAGTAAATCACACACAAAATTTACCCAGCTTCGGCAACCCCTGCCTACTGCTGCATTCACAGATTTCTATTAGAATTAAACAGTATCACGCTTACAAACACTCTACTAGACTCGCAGACATTTGCTCCCGCTCACAAACACTCTACTAGACTCGCACATCCTGCTCGCAAACATTTGCTCCCGCCCACAAACACTCTACTAGACTCGCACACCCTGCTCCGCCTATAGAGTTTCGCTTACTCGCAAACTTTGCTTCCCGCCTATAGAGCTTCGCTTACTCGCAAACTCTGCCTCCGCCTATACAGCTTTGTAAACTCGCACACCCTGCTCACTGAACTAATTCTAACTAGACAATCTGACACTACCTAAACCCTAGGTGGTGATTTACAAATTCTTTGATTCGTAAAATAAAAACAATAATTAAAAAACAATAGAAAATAACCCTAAAACTAATTAAGAATATAATAAAGCCTTATTATAAAAATTAAAAAACAAAACCCCTTTTTTAATAATAAGGCCAGCCCACTCCCTTATTTCACCCGATCCTTCTGTTTCGTTCGTGAGAGTAATGGCATCTTCGTGCTGTTTAGAGCTTCGTTCCCTTTGTTCCAATTAGGGCTTCGGCTCTTGTGTAAATCAGGGCTTCAATTTCTTCGATCGATCTAAGATATGTTGCCCTAGCTCGCTGCTTCTCTGATGGTTGACTATCGCTCGTTTGCAGTTGCTTGATCGAGTTCGTTGTTTGTGAATTCGGTATGTACTGTTTCCTTTTGGTTTACTAAGTTGATACTTGAACTCGATGATTAATTTGCCAGTGATGATTGGGTTATATATGCGTTCGAATTCCTTGAATTACGTTCGTCTAAATATATTTGAATTTGTCAATAGTCGTTCGATCTTGTATTGATGCTTGGGATTGATCCGACTTTGTCAATTTCGTATTTTTGGTAGCTTGATTCACACGGTATTGATTTGATTTCGTGATCAATTTGCTTGGCTATCACGGTGAACTCTTGATTGACTTGATCAACTTGGGTTTTGCTAGTATTTTGTTTGGTTCGTGAATTTCTCTGAACTGTTGAATTTCGTTCATCTTGTAGTCTTCGACCTTCTTCACTGGTACTTGAATTTCACTCATGATGTTGTTTGGTTATTTGTTCATGTGATTCCCTATATTACTGCTCTGACTCATGTATGCATACAAGAACTGTTTTGTTCTTTGTGCTTCGACTCTGCCATTTTTTATGTTCACTGGCCTGTACATTTGCATTGTATATATTCTTGGATTTGGATTTGAACTGCTTCATGTACTTGATATTGTGGCAAGTAGTCTTTGCTGTTATGTTGATGCATTGTGCCTTTGTGGTTGTAACTGGACAGTTCATATTGCTGTGCTTCATCGTTTGTGTCCACTGCATTCTATTTCACTTTGGTTTTGGAGTTGCTGCTATATTGGTTTAAGTTGCACTGTACTTTGTGCTACTTCACCATGTCACTTGAGGTTTTGCAGTTGGTTTATTGATGCATTCATGTTCATGCAGTCTCAGCTCCATTCTGGTTTCTTCCCTGATCTTGCTGTGACATTTTCTCCAGTGGCATTGTACTCTCTTGAGTCTGATTACTCCTGTGTCTTGTTTATCTGGTTTTGGTCGTTGCATTATTATCTGTTGTGACATCCATGTTCCCTGTTGAGTCTTTGGTGATGCTTCACCTGTTATGTTCATGTTGGCACTAGTTGTTGAATCTGTTGCATGAGTCCTGGTCATTTGCACTGGCAGTTGGTTACTTGATTCAATTGTGTTGCTCATGTCATGTTGTTCATGTGCATGCTTTGTACTTCAGGTTGGTCACTTGATTCACATGTGCACTGCATCACCACTGTTACACTGCCTCTGTGGTCTTCACTGTGTTCATGCATATATTTTTTTACTTCAGTTTTCACAGTTGCATTTGCCTCGAGTACATGTAATCTTGGCTCTGCTTCATTGTTGTTGCTTCACCACTGACTTGTGTTTTTCACTGGACATGTTGCTTGAGTCATTGGAGTTTGTATTGGTGCATTGCCTTACTGAATTTGGTTGAGACTAGTTTCTTTGATGTGTTTCATTTGGCCGTGTTGATCCTATGTTCATGTTCTTGCAGTCTTCATGACTGTACTGTTGCAGTCGAGTTGTATTCATGTACACTTGTGGCTTGAACTTGATTCACTTCATGTTGTTGTTTGGACATTTGCATTTGTACACTCCATACTTGGTCGTGCTGGAGTCTTCAAGCATGTTGCTGTTGCATTTGTTAGTGGCTTTAGTCTTGAACTGTTTGTAGTCAATTGCTTTGTCTATTCATTTGCCTTGAGTTGAACCTATCTTGGGTTTGACCTTGTTTTTGATTTCTGTGCTTTTGTTTGATTTTTGCACACGAGTTGGCGAGGCAGTGCACACGTATACGAATGTACACGTGTGTACTGCAGCCACTTATAATTGCCTGTCCCTGATAAAAATACTGATATGCACAGATATTGCACAGTCAAAAATGATGACGAACAACCCAAATAACTGAGGCAAACAATGTTTTCAAAATCATCGTTTCTTTCAAATTTCAAAAATATTTCTCTTTCAATTTTACTGCGTTTGAGAATATTGTTGCAGATTACTCAGATGCTGGATTCAAACCGGAATGCAGTTGAAGACAAAAACACGAGTGTGAGTGATATGTAGTGAGGTTATCAATGTAAAAATATTTGTGATGTAATCGTGATGTAATCAAAAATGTATATGTATAGTGAGAGCATGAATTTGTACTATTCAAGATTGTAATAAATATTTGTTTGAATAAAATTTCTGTTTGAATTCAAAATCTGTGTAACTTGTTCTGTTTGAATTCAAATTCAAATTCTGTGTAATTTATTTTATTCAACAAATATTTATTTAATCTATGAAAAAACAAAATAGTATATTAACAAATACATTTAAACAAATATATATATGTTTATTATCATCAAACAAAAATCATATAAGCGCAAAGCACATATTCAACATTATAGACTCTATTAAATGAGTAATCCCCACCAGAGCCAAGGTTCTCGCTTAACCTTTTTGCTTTGATACCAACTGTAACGACCCGAAATTTTCGAAGCCAAAAATTCCAGATAGTTATGAAAAAGAAGAAAGAGATAGATGAAGAAGAAAAAGAAGAAGAACCGAAACACCAAACATCTCACATTCGCAGCGGATAAAATGTAATAATAAATAATAATAATAGTTTACAAAAGAATACTATATCTGTCGATTACATTGAATATACATCAGAGTTTCACATTATATACAGTCACTGAATACATACAATTATCATGACTCCGATTAACAATAATATAAATACAGCAGAAATACTCTATACGCTCTTGCCATCTAGCTCGCCTCCTAAGCTCCAGAACGTACCTACCTGAAAATCTGTAATACTCGGTCTGACCCGAGCATTACACCCAAGTAACACCCGGGTCAGGCTGGAAACCAGCGTGAGTAAACCCAACTAACATGGAACACCAAAGCAAACAACTTATATAAACCCGGGGTAACTATATCAAGTTAACAAATTCATAATTTGCTACAAACAACACTTATTCCACACATCAATTTCTAAGTACCAAACTTAGATAAAATAATCAAATTTATTTAAATCATTTCATTCCTGCCTATTTATTTCACAAATCAATTTATAAAATTCGAAGTGGTTTCGGGTATTTCCCAAATACCCGACCCCGGTCTCTTCGAAGCTCATGTTATCCTAACCCAAATTATCCAAATGAAATACACAACATTTCATATCAAAGATATCAATTCATTCAAAGCATTCAATAGCATCCAATCATCCCTTCATTAATCACCTTAATTAATCACCCTGGATTAATATCCTTCAATTACACTCAAGTGATTATCTTAAATTAACTTCACAATATTAATTATTCTTAACCAAAATCAATAAGTAGTCTTAATTACATTAATCATTGATCCCTTATTAATTAATTTCTCATCAATCACTTATTATTGTTTAATTTATCTTAATTTAATCAACCATTATTTACATCATTGATCATTGATTATATCAATTAATAATTTCTCATTTACATTTCAATTTGTCCTAATCTAATTTAATTACATTAAATAATTAATCATTAATTAAACCACCAATATTAATCACTCTTGGTTAATCTCATCCTGTCATTATCCAACTTTGTGTTTATTTTGTTTAATAAATAAATTATTCCTTAATCAATTATCTTAATTAATCTCTTGATTAATTACACAAATAATTATATTTTATTAATTACATTAAGTAATTATCTATCAAACCACCCAATGATTTTTCTAATTTAATTAACTTCATTAACTAACTTAATCCTTAATTAATTAACTCAAACCCTTAATTATTAAATTTATCAACCCAAATCATTAATTAATTGAATTAATTAATTATCCATTTTAATTACCCTACTATTTTAAATGACTCACAATCATCAAACCCTTATTAACTTTAAAACGAAACCATTACCTTATTTATGATTTAAGTTTAACAATTTAAAACTCAAATACTTCGAGTCAAGCAAATAATTAACTTGAGAACCAACCAATACCAAAGTCACATCATCATCAGTGCACATCAAATCAATTCATTCCTTAAATTCATTTATTTAAATTCAACCATTTTAATTTAAATAAAAATTCAACAGTGTGAGATTTACTCACCTTTATTTTATTTTTTTTGCAGCCTATTTCCTTTAAGACCTTTCCTTCACGTTTCAAACCTTGTAAAAACGTTACACGTTTTGTTATTAAAATTGAATTAACCGAACAACCTATTACCATTTAATTAATTTAATTAACATTCCAAGACATGTTATATATATAGATATCCTCATTTCTCAATAAACATACTAATCAACCCATAAGCTAACTGTTTCATATATATGTATATCGTTATTATTATATTTTTCCCTACAATACGTAGCTAAAGTAAAGTGTTACTTTACTGAAATAATTTTTTCTTCCTATTATTACTAGTTTAACCAAATTACTATTATTATTTTAAATAATTTATCAGAGTGCTTCTACAAATTTCAAAACAGAACATAAAAGGAAAACAAGGAGTTTCTCACCAAAATCGAGCTGCGACCTCCCTCGAAAATCCAAGCCCTACACTCGATTCGCTGCAGCTCGTCTGCCCCTATCGCGATCGCGGCTCCATAACCCTCTCGATAATTGATGATAGCCATCGTACCACCCACCGCAACCCACGATGAGCTCGAGCTTCCCAAATCGCCGACCCTCTTACGCGTGAAACCAAGATCGAAGAATCGCGAGCCCTAAACTCAACCGTACTCGAGTCGAACTCGATCTTGCCCACTCGAACGCGGTATCAAAACAAATCCACAGTATCTTCTTCTTTCTTATCTGAGTTGACGCCGTGATGCTCTTCTATGAGGGATCGATTTGAGTTTCCTTCTATTCAAATGTTGAAGATGAAAGGGACGAGAGAGAGGGGGACGCGATGCCATTTCTAATTCGTTTTTTTTAAACGGTTTGATTTTCGGCCTCATTAGTCTGAAAGAATGAAGGCATATATCCTAAAGGAGGCTTCCTGAGTACGCGTTGGGAAAAAATCTCTGACAATTGTACTTCAAATTTTTATTAAATAATAAAACTTACAAAACGTCTCTCTAATTGCCATTTAAAATTTCAAACTCCCCTTAAGGAATGCCGCTAGACGATTATAAGGTTTTATCCGTGTTCCAAACACAATGGAACGTGTTTCGGGGGTCAATTTAATCGTATGTGGAAGTTAGCTTTATAAATCAATTAAAAATATTAAATTATCGATTTAATTTCAACGCGTTTCTCACCCGTACGAGCAAACGGTAAATCCAAACGCTATAAATATTAAAATCCGATGATAACTAACTATTACGGATCTAATGGAACAGGTTTCGTCGGATTCCGAGACTATGCCTCTGAGGCTATTTTTAAATTCAATTTAAACGATATATTTTTCAAAATTGAACATATCACCTTTAAATTAAATTTCAACCCTTCTATTATCTTCGGTATCATCATTTTAAATTTTATAAGCCTTCAAATTATTTAAACAGGCTTAGAAATTTCAAATTCAACCATTTACCCAATTTCAATTATAAAGTTCAATATTTAAACTACATAATTCAATGATTTAATTATCAAGTAAATATTATATTCGGAATTCAAGTTAAAATTAACTTTTAAATATTTTAAAATCAATTAATTATTCCAATTTAAATTGCTAGAAATTCCGGGTCGTCACAAGTATAATAAAAATAACACCAGAGTTTTTTATATTGGTTCGGAGCTTCGTCCTATGTTCAGTCCTAGACTCCTTCTGGAGTTTCACTAAAACAACAAATCTCACTTAACCCAGAGAAATAGGCAATACAACCCTTGAGCAGCCGAACAGGGACGTAAGCAACAGAACATGATTTCGCCTCAGCAGCCGGAGAGGACTTCACACCCCTGAGCACCAGAACAGGACTTCAACAAATACAAAAGATTGTTTTGACCTTATGCATTCTAATAACACAGATTTTTCACTTGTAGTACACCCTTCCTATAATCTTCTCCTCGAGTATAAATATATATTTGAAGTTTATGAAGAATAGAAAAGTATAATATTGCTTTAATGCAGAATATTTGAAAGTATAGTTGCAAGTAGATTCAGGAGTTTTAGATTAGAAAGATAAGAAAATTCGGTAGTTTGGAATCATGTTAGAGTACATATTTATAGATGTTAGAAAGCAGCGACTGTTGACGAAGAGTTCCAGTTGAAGTGTTGCGCCCAAATCTTTTCGTAGAGGCTCGTATCTCTTCACAAATAGTAGCATCTTTCCAGAAAATAGCTGCTGTAGAAATTCAGTCAACTGAACCTCTGGGTCAGTCGACTGAATATTCAAACGTATTATTCGTTTATTTGTGTACCTGTGCATGTTGCACAGAAATTTATAGGACAGTCGACTGACATACCAAGCCAGTCGACAGACATGGTGTTTTTGTGCAATTTGCACAGTTTTCACAGGTTTTAAATATGTGTGTATATATATATATATATATGATTTTAAAGAAAAACATTGATAATATATACATATATTCTATGCTTATATGTACAAATCATTAAGATTATATATAAGCTAATATATACGTTAAACGAGGAGAGATCTTAACAAAATTGACCTAAGATTCAAAAATAAGATAATATAATTTATGCACCGATTTTGATGTCTTGTCTCCATGTAGTATATATTCTTATTTTGTTGTAGCAGTCGTCAAATCTGTATGCCGTAGTGATAGATTCGTGTCATGAATCAAAATCAAGTCTCAACAAACCACAGCAACTCAGGCTCGTGCTCTACTGGGAGAAGGCATATTTCCTCCTCAAGAGTAGGGATTGGCACCGATCCCTATAGAGTGATCAGCCCCGATCAATCCTAGAAACCTAGGTAGGGTTGATCATTGATGTCCAGAAGCTTCTATATGATATACATCAGTACTGCGATGTCTGGGTTTGTGATAATCATTTGATGAACTTGAACTCTCCGATGTAGAATAAGGGGTTAGCTCTCTCCTAGTTTTCTCATGTTGTTGATCTACAAGTTGATTCTTTAAATCGATATTGGCTTGAATCTACTGGTTCAACTGTCAGTGGCTTTCCACTAGCTCTCTCATCAAATACTTGAAATCAACTCCTGTGAGCGAATCACCAGGAATCCAGACATCAACTGGATTGGTAGCATTAACTTCTACTGGTAGATTGCTCTGGCCTCCTTGTTGGATGCTAGCGTTCTCGTTTCCTTTGGCATTTTGAGTGGTAGATTAGGTGTTCCTAACCATTGTTGATAGTTTTCCTTAGACTTTTGCAAACCTGAATAGAATGGATAAACCACTTGAAGATAATTCTGGATCTCTTCTTGGGATTTATGCAATCCAGTAGTAGAAAAGAGATCTAAATAGAGCTAAGAATCATCGCCTTCTCAGTGAAAGCACCAAAAAATTTGCACCAAAAATTGGCACAAGCACCCAATAGAGGTTTTGTAGAGAAATAAATGAAGAATAGTAAATGTGAACAAAGAGAACAAGCAATTAAATAACAGAAAATCAAAGTAATAACAAGAACAGAACGATTTATAGTGGTTCGGCGTTGTTTGCCTACGTCCACTTTGAAGAGATTGCTTTATTAGTTACTTTGTAAACTGAATACAATAGGGATCAGATGAAAATCCTTAGTTATAGTAGTACAAAGAAACCAACAGTGTAAAGATCCTCAAAATAAACAATCAAGCTTGTATACATAGAGGAAGATGGTGAAATATCACCCTGCAAATTCGGTAGAAGGATCTCTAACCATATGCACCCACGGAGGGGACCGCATGGCCCAAATCCTATGGAATGAGGATCGGGCCAATCCCTATTTTAGAGAAATTTAGGAGTGAGATCCCTTTAAGAGTTTCCCTATGTTGTACTATGCTAAGCCTTAAAGTTTTTATGCTAACTGGATTAGTAGAACTTGAGTTATTACTCGATTATTACTACAAAGTGTGTTGTTACCCGATTCTAGCCGAAACCTATAAAGAGAAGAGGGTCGATCCCTCTTACTTACCTTTTGATGTGCGATTCCTAAGGTGGGCTCTCTAGGGTCTCCACATCCTATACTCAAAATTTCATATGCGTTGGACTTATGGATCTTGAGATATTGATTGTTTTCCATTGAGTTTCACTTGTTTGGCTGAAATAGGTCGATCCCTATGATTAAGAGTGATTATAGCCGATCCTTTCTCTATATCGAATTATATTCCATACTTAAACCATTCCGCATAGCATATCTCTTGATCACGCTTGATCACAACTTTATATTACCATCTGTACTTGATTTCTAGACCCACAATCATAGCTCTAGACTTACTGGCCTTGATGGCAGTTGAGTCTAACTTTTCCAATCAGTTTGGATATAGCCACATCAAATTACTAGATAACACTATTTCCCATACTTACAAAGCCAACCGTCTCAATTGACTCCGTTCTACATCGTATCTTCTTACTATTACTTCCACTAAGCTATCCATATCTATGTTAGCCTAACATCATGCCTCCCACAAGTATAGGTGCACTTAACCAAAGTAGGTCTGATAGTTAAACTTCCAACATCTCTAGCATAATCTCACATTGACATCTTAAGTCCAAATCAACAATAAGCTCTAGTCGCATCCAGTTTAGAAACATCGCTCCCAAACTAGCATGTCTTCTACTCAGAGCGCGATTGCATTTCACTTACTGAGCGTATAAGAGATGTCAAAGTTGTAGGTGGCTGGGAACTCTAACCATTGTTACTGATTAAGGTTAAGATCCTTTAGGGAGAAGAGGTACTTCGATGGTTTATGGTAAGTAAATAGCTTAAAGCCCTTTCCTAACGAATAATGCCTCCAAATCTTTAAAGTGGATACTACCGATGTTAACTCTAAATGATGAATCGGATACTTCTTCTTGTGTGGCTTTAGCTATCGATTAGCATATGCGACAACCTTATCCCTTTGCATCAACACCGAACCTAGTCCATTACCATAGTCATTTGTATATACCATAAACTCCTCATTCCCACTCAGAATGACCAACACCCATTCACTCGTCAACCTCTCTTTTAGACTTATGAACGCATGCTTACACCTCACATCCTAGGTAAAAGTCTAATTCTTCTTTGTCAAATTGATTAATGGTGTGGTTACCTTTCAGAAGTCCTTGATAAAATGTCTATGATATCTTACCATCCTAAGGAAACTTCTCATATTAGTAGTACTCTTAGGTTGGTTCCAATCCTAAACCATCTCTACCTTTGCAGATTCTAGGGCAATACATTGCTCGAAAATGACATGAACCAAGAATTTCACTTTCCTCCTCCAGAAGTGGTAGTTCAAAAACTTCACCTTCAAAATGTGTTTTCTCAAAACCTCTATCATAATCCTCAAAAGCCTCTTATGTTCCTACTTTGTCTATGAAAATATTAAGATATCATCAACAAACATAAGCACAAACATATTTAGCCGATCCCTGAAGACGTGGTTCAAGAGATCGACAAAGTATGTTGGTGCATTGGTTAGGTCGAATGGCATAACCAACCACTCATATAATCTAAATGGCATACGAATTATGGTAACCAAAACATTCTCCCTGGCTACCCTCAGTTGGTGAAACCTCATCGCAAGGTCATACTACAAGAACACCTTCGCACCATGATGTTGGTCAAAAAAGTCATCAATGTGCGGGAGTGGATACTTATTCTTCTTCGTTACCTTATTGTGCTCATGACAATCAACATATAATCTCAAGGACCCATCTGCCTTAGTGGCGAACACTACAGTTGCTTCCTACTCAAATATACTAATGTGAATGAACCCCCGCCTCAACAGTTCATTCACTTGCACCTCAAGACTCTGTTACTCCTTAAGTGCCATACGCCTCAAGGGCATAACGGTCTAGCATCTTTAACCAAATTTATATAGAACTCTATCTCTCGATGTGGTGATAATCCAATGACATCCTTGAATATATCCAAATACTCCCTAGATATGCATATATGACAACTTGTCATGTGGGATATCAAGCGAATATAAAAAGTTAACCATCACCTCATTTATAGGTAGGCAGCCTAACTCTACGCTCCACCCATCATCGGTCCTAATAATCACCAATGACCTTGCACACTCCCCCACTATTTCGTATCCATTCAATCAGTCCAACTCCAAAATAATAATGAACCCAAAAAAACCCCAAACAAAGAAATCACAAATAAAAAAGCATCCATGACTCAATAACAGTAGGTCTTGACAAACTATGCACAGGCTGGCTAAGCCCCCAATAAGTTATGTTACAATCAAAGGTCGGTCTACCATGTCAGGTTTCAATCCAAATCTATCTACCAAATCACTAGATATAAAGGAATGTGAAGCCTCGATATAGAAGAATACGTATTGGAAAATCATAAATGGAAAGCATACCTTAATAGTAATGCTCTTTCCCATCTCCTTTACCGTTGCAGCAGTCGACAAGGTCAGAAAAATTTCCAACGCACATGCCATAACCACCTACCTCTGCTTTCCTGGTTCGGTGTTGTCCTTCTAAACATGCCTAAATTTATTACAGTTGTAGCACGTTTTGCCTTCATCTTTGTAGTTTGTCTTCAAGTGACCCTTCTTGCTGCAATTGTAGCAAGCAAGCTTCCACCCGCCCTTCTTCTGGCCTCCCTTTTGGAACCACTTCTTCTTATTGTTGTCCCACTTTCTTTTGCCTCTTTATCCAACTTGTGACATTGGCTCATCCGTGGAAACAACAAAAGAAGACTTAGATTTAGGGTACAGACTCTCGTGAGCCTTCTCGACAAGCTTCTCAAACGACTAATCGATATGCTCTACCATCTTATTCCCAAAGTGGTTATCCAAGCACATAGTGAATTTCTTTTTCTTCTTTAGCACATAGTGAATTTGTTTTTCTTCTTTAGCAGAGTATCATCTTGATCTACTCCCAAGTGGTCTAGTCTGTGGAGTAGTAATTGATGGCGGAATGACCTCATTGCTCGCTCTTGAAGTTGCCTCGAGGCCAACTTCCTCATTATGGCGTCCTCTATCTCCAAGTCCTTTAAGATTCTTTCATGAGTGTCGATCCCATCTTGGACTTCCATGGCCAACTTCATTCCAAGTAATGGTCTTTCTCCTAAGCTCTATAATCCACAGTTAACTTAGGAAAGTCTATCCTAGGTTCTTGCACATGAGCATCATCGGCATTTGGAGCAACTTGGGCATTCTGAGCCATGTTTTGCAATATTTGAGCAAACACATTCTATATATCGGGGTTGGCCATCCTTGATCTAACCTCCTCCTTAACTCCACAAATGAAGTTCCTAGAAACATTTCTTATATGTTGGATCATTCTTAATCTGCAATAAAAATAATTGGTCACTTATAAAGAAAAGTTGCATTAATGGTACTCATATGTGCAATAAGAATTGTACTATATATACTACTGTATAGTTTTGATAATCAAAATATTTAACAGGTATGCTCTTTCGCATACTTTTGACTCATCCTAGAGTGATAACTCATACTCTATCTCAAATGGATATCTATATACCTTAGATTAACTACACAACTTGGCTCTAATACCAAATGTGATGACCACCCTACACCATCGGTATGCAACATACCTATATAGTGCACCATGACAATATCCAACAAATTTAGGATGATTGTCAATAGGTAGAACATCAAAAACATCATAACCTATCATATATCTCATAGTACAAGGATAAAATACAATATCAATCAGATATAAAATAGACATGATGAAAATATAACTGGATAAACCTTCATGGATCAGAGCACTGGTTCAATAAAGTTATATAAAATAGTATTAGAGTTTATACAGCTAATTAATAAACTCAAGATATTTTTCTCTATATAAAACTCAAATATTGTCAAATATCTAGAGTGTCCCACAGAGGAAATAATAAAAGCCCCAAAAATATAGTATATGTGAAGTGTAGCCTTCTGCTAGTCCATCCATACAATGTTGTGTTCTATTCCACACCTGTTATCTAGTCCACTCATTTAAGGGTACACAAGATAATAAAAAGCAAAGCATAAAAAAATTTGGTGTGAGTGGTGAGCAAACTTTAGAATACTATGAAAGTAAATATAGTATAGGACATAGGGTATGGAGGATCATACCTAATCTGTCTCTGCACCCAAAGAGTTAGTACATATAGTATATGTTGATTTATTGTTATTGCCATCATATGGGTGTATTAAAGCCTAAGTACAATGTCGGCTGTCGGGTATCTGAGTAAAAAATACCTAAGTCATGTGACATCCCTAGAGTGATAAACAAACTTGACAATCATAATATCCATTAAACAAATCCTTACATTACTCTAGTGCACCAAATACAAGATAACTCGTGTGGCAACATCATAATCCAGAGACAATAGAAAAATCTCGGTTTCTCAATGCTCGAATCCATTCCATTTTGTACAACCAGGAACTAAAGTCACAACCACAAGGTCTGGGTCAACCTACCATCATAAGATATGGACACCATCACAATCAAGATGGGTGTCCCCACATACTTCCTCTATATGAGCACTTTAGAAACCTTCGAGCATCAACGATCCTTTTGCTCACACCTCTATAGCAGAACCCCTCGTCATTCTATTCCATTCCATTTACCTCCATATTAGAACACTTGTCTCTCTACCAATGAGATCCCCTCATAAATCATCCTTATTGACCATAATCACGATCCCTCGTCGAGTCGTCATCACTGGAACACCTCTAGACATCCCATGTAAGTCATAGAATCCTCATATCAAAGTTCTAAAGCCATCACATCGAAGCGCCTCGTCATTGCTTTGCCATCAACCATCATTCTCCTTCGTGCCATAATGTTGAAATCAAACATTGAATGAACGAACACACGCAACGCGCTCATTGTGGAACCATGGTCGCCTCATAAATTTTGGCCTCGACTAGCTAACCTTCAATCATGTCAGTGTCAACGTGGTTCATGGCGTCGGTTCCTACATGATTACTTAGTCAAATTTTTGACTGATTTTCCCCATGTCGCAACTCAATCCCAAAGTCCTTTTCCTTTCATTTTGAAGTCTCTTCATCTTATTCCTAAAGCCATCATATCCAACCTCAATGTTCATCATGTAGGTACCGACCTAATGCCTTAGCCAATGTTTCTGAGTCCAAGCACTCGAACTTCTCATCCAACTTTGCAAGCCCAAAGT
Organism: Allium cepa; assembly: GCA_030765085.1. Classification (NCBI taxonomy): domain Eukaryota; kingdom Viridiplantae; phylum Streptophyta; class Magnoliopsida; order Asparagales; family Amaryllidaceae; genus Allium; species Allium cepa. Next base: position 383,853,327 of record CM060932.1, read on the forward strand.
TCCTCTTTCACTTCCTTAAATTCTTGCCTTCCTTAGCTCGAAACACACATCACCCAACTTGATTTTGGCCATCATTGACGTGACTTCTATTGCTGACATTTTTACACCACCAAACCACATCCAAACTTCATGCAACCTGTTTTAAAGCTCCTCTAGAGCTCTAAGAGAAGCATACTTATGTCACATCATGTTCTAAACACTTTTGACCTCAATTTGCATAATATGACGACCACTCTCCAATTATACCAAAATAACTTAAAAACACAACAGACAATCACATAGCATCAAAACATCACATACAAGCACTCCAAATACAATTTAACCACATATATTGTCCTAAATCTAGCCATATACAAAATTATGACTTGATTTACTAAATATTGAAAAACGAATTGTAATGTTTTTTCCTTTTAAACAAAAATTAAACATCCAATTAAAGTTAGATCTAGATTTTAAAATACTTTAACATCAAAAATCATCTTAAAAATCATTAGCGAGGGATGAAAAATCACTCACCATATATCAAGGAGCATGAAAATCAACGCAAACTAGATATGAACAACAACTTTCATGAATCCTAAAATGCCCTAATTCTAATTTCTCTAATCAATTCACTGAATAACCCTTAGTGATGTGTTTAGGCTAATTAAGTAAGGAAAAATGGTGCTTTTTGGATAAGGAATAATTAAAGGAGGTTTGGTGGGTTAGTGGGACTAATCCGAGCCTAATTAATTATTCACTAATCTAAGTAGAAACTGCCCAAATTTAAACGACTGTATCTCCTAAAAGGTAAATCCAAAAGGCTATTTGACCACTTTACGAAGAAATGATCATTTATTTCCAATGGAAGTGGCCTTGAACCCTACTTTAGCTTCTATAATGTTATAGACCTTGAAAGTTTTTAAGGTCAAAATCGTCCAGTAAAATTACAGAGGGTCAAATGTCACTACTCAACATTACCCAAAGTTTGAGCCAAATTCGACTCAATATAAATTTAAAAATAATATTTTATGATCCTTTGATAAATATAATATGGGTCATTACATGTATAGTTCAGTGCAACATGTAAACAATGTACATGGTTAATGTGAACGTTTAAAGGTGTTGGGATTTCCACCGTAATGAACACATTTATCCCTTTACATTCTCCTTTACTGTTCATAGTTTTTTTTAAATATATATAATACTAATTACATATATGTATATGTATATGTATATGCGTTTTTGTGTATAATAAAGTTAATTTTGAATATTTATATATTTTGAATTCAAGAATTAACAATTTTAAATCTAGTTTTAACTTAAGAAGGATTTAACATTAACTTTTTTCTTTTCACAAAAGCCCTTTTATAAGCTTTGGGTTGAAATAACATAAATACGTATATACACGTATAAATTGTTAAATCCTCATAATTTTGATATTTTGATAGTGATAGCTACATGAGAATGTATTGCATATATTATCCACTTTTGCAGGAAATGATATCAACCATACAAAGAGATCTATGTGAAATGATGGCATAAAATTATAATATCAGTCATAAAATCATTAGTCAAGAATATATACATGTTAAAATCTCTTTGAAGTGGTATACACGCTCATAGACAATTAAAAGTTATTCAAAGTATTAAAAAAATCAAGAAATCATAGATCGGTCAACTGATAGGTTCAAGTTAGTCGAAAGATATACTTTTGTACACTATTTTCTGAAAAAACATTAGTCGACTATTAGCTTTTCAATAAATTGAAATAGATGTGTTTTTGTACTGTTTTCTTTTAGGATAATTCTTACTATAAATCAGTCAACTGGTAGTCGAGTAACTGATGTTTTATTTAAATTTCTGAAGGGATATGTTTCCCTACGAAGAGTCACTTCCCTTCAACAATGGTTGCAACGCTTCAATAAGTCATCACACTTTACAAACAATTGAATCTACTCATTTCTATATAAAGCAATTATAATTCTTGAATTCAAAATAATTTTGTTCTCTCTAATGTCTACAAGCATTCGAATGATTTATATTGCTTTCAATTTGATCACTTGCACGTTCAAGTATACTTCATTTGTGATCAAATCACTTCCAATTCTTTATGACTAACTTATCGACTCTTTCATGCTATACTAGAGCACATGAAGTCGCAAACTTGTTTACAACTTTTGTAATTAAAATCATGTTCTACAGCTCAGGGAAAAGTGTTGAAGTCCAGTTCGGCTGCACGAGGAAGTGTATTGAAATCCAGTTTTTCTATTCAGGTGCCAATTCCTCTAGGTGAAGTGTGGGTATTGTTTAAATCTAGAAGGAAGTTGGGACCAGATGTAGAATGGGAAGTTCGAATCAGTATAAAAATCTCTGGTGTGATCGTTTTTACTTTCTTTACATTCTTTATTTATGCTGCTATTATATACAAGTTTTTAATCCAATAGAACTATTCATGTTACTCTATGTATAGAAACTTTAATTTTGTACCAAAGCTGGACCATTATATAACTGTAATAAAGTTTTTTGATATTCAAGTACTATGGACAACACTACTACGGCTTTTGTTGAAGGACAATCTGTTGTACGACCACCACAATATAATGGATTAATCTATGCTTATTGGTTAACTAAGATGAGAATATATATATATATATAGGCTAATGGGTATGGCACTTGGAATATTATACAATGGGAATACACTGTTCATATCACTGCTTATTCATAATGGTCAAACACCCGAAAACTAAATACTACTGGTAACACAAAAGCTATAAACATGCGATTTTGCTCGCTGGAAAAAAAATGAATTCAATAGAGTTAGTATGTGTACATCTATTTATGAAATTTGGCGCACCTTAAAAATTATTCATGAAGGTACAAACAAGGTTAAACAAAGCAAGATCTCTATATTTAAAATCAATTTCAAAATTTTAGAATGAAGCAAGATGAGAGTATTAATGTTATGTACTCTAGATTTCAAGATATCTATCATTCACTTCTTGTACTAGGAGAAATATATATAAATATATGTATATGTAGTTGGTATTGTGTCAAAAATCCTTAACTCTTTGACTAATGATTGGGAACAAATGGTCTTAGCTATCAAAGAAGCTAATGACATTTCAACAATAAAAAGCAGTAGAGTTAATAGGAAATCTCATGTCATATGAAATAAATTTGCAGGCAAAATGAGTACAAACTCAAGATAGAAAGACATTTGCATTTCAAGCAGAGAAAGAAGAATCCGATATACATGACAATGGTATTGTATTTCTAGCCAAAAGTTTTAGGAAGTTTTTGAAATATAAGAAGACTAAAAAGTTTGGCAATAGCAATAATAATCCATCATCTTCATCACTCAAATTTCATAGATGTGACAAGATAGGCCACATAAAGAAAGATTGCCCAAATGTCAAAAAGGAGAAGAATAGCTTCAAAAACGAAACTAGAAATTCCACAAGAAAAGGAAGTAAGCATTTTCAGTCGCATGGAATGACTCAGATTCATCTTCATTATTAGATAATGATAGCGATTCAAAACAAGCGAACGTATGCTTCATAGCTTCTAGTGACGATGTAAATGAATTTTCTGTTGATGATCTAGTTGAAACAAATAGTGAATTGTTAGATGGACTAAAAGATCTAAAAAGGAAATATAAATATACTTTAGGAAAGTTAAGTAGAAGTGAATTAAAATTTGACATGTTAAAAGATGAAAAGAAAATATTAAAAGAAGAATTAGTAAAATCTCAAGAACCTTGTATTAATATAACATCTTAGGTCACTATACTAAGTAGTGAAATAGATGTTCAGAAAAATAAGAATGTTAAATTAACAAAAGAAAATTGTGATTTAAATTCAAGTGTAATATACTAGGTATTGAAGTAACAAACCTTGAAACAAAATTAGAAAGTATTTCTAGAAATGTTTCAAAATTTAATAAAGGTAGAAAAAACTTATCTAGAATTATTAATAATTCACAATCTTCCTTTAATAAGAAGGATTGGATTATCATAAAACATGTAAGGAAGTTAAATCTAGTTCTGAGAAATATAGCTTATTATATACGAATTTCGAAAAGAAGGATGATAGTCAAAAAAACCGATAAACAGGCCTAAATCTATAAAGATATGGTTTTCGAAGACTAACAACCATCTCATAAGAAATAAGTACCTTGAAACATTTATATACACTATACATAAAAATATTAATTTTATTTTCGAAGGAAACACCAAACCTTCTTGGGTATGGCTTCCTAAGATCTAACTCCAACGTAGGAAGTGGGTACTAGAACATATATCTTATTTTTTGCAAGTACACCACATATAAGGAGATATATTCCAAATTTTCTGATGCTTATGGAAATGGAGCTACAAATGTAATATTCAAATTTTCTATATGAGTATGACATGTAATGTTTTGATATTGTACCATGTGTTCAAACAAGTATTTATATTTGTTCATAAGCAAAATATTTTATCAAGAGAGTTCTAACCTTATAGATATTCATATTGCTCCTATTTATATCTATTTCCTTTTTATCGATGACAAACGAGGATAAAATTATATGGCCATATTGATAGGGGTTATAACTTTGGTGGAGAAGTATCTATTGCCTCTATTAACTTGTACGGTTGTCATCTTCAAAAGGAGGGAGAATGTTAGAACCTCATGATTTTATGTTTTTATAGTGACAATTACATAAGAATGTATTGCGTATATCATTGACTTTTGCAGGAAATGATATCAATTATCCAAAGAGATCTACATGATTTAGTCAAGATGATAATGACATAAAATTATAATACCAATCATAAAGTCATTAATCTAGAGTATTTATATGTTAAAATCTCTTCAAAGTAGCATACATGCACATACACACAACTACAAGTTATTTAAAGTTTAAAAAAAAATCAAAATAGCACGGATCAGTGGACTGAAAGGTTTGAATTAGTCGACTGATATACTTTTGTACACTATTTTTTGAAATAATTTCAAGCGACTAAACTAGTTTTTCAATCAACTGAAATAAATGTTTTTTGTTCTGTTTTCATTTAGCATAATTTTTACTATAAATCAGTCGAATTTCCATGTTAATTCAATCCACTGATAGTCAGTAGCTGATTTTTTATTTAAATTTCTAAAAGGAGCTTCTTCTCTACGAAGAGTCCCCCTTCAATTATGGCTGCAACTCTTTAATAAGTCATCACGCTTCACAAATAGTTGCATCTACTCATTCTCAATATAAAGCATCAAAATTCTTGAATTCAGAATAATTCTATTCTCTCTAATTTCTATATCTTGTCTTGAATTCCTAAGCATTCAAAAGATTTACAATTCTTTCAATTTGACCACTTGCACATTTAAATATACTTCTCTTGTGATCAAATCACTTCCAATTCTTCACGATTACACTTCATACCACAAAGAAGAAGATTATAGAAAGATTTTACTCATCGACTCATTCGTGCTATACTAGAGCACATAAAGTCAAAAACTTGTTAACAACTTTTGTAGTTGAAGTCCTGTTCTGTTGCTCAGGGAAAAGTGTTGAAGTCCCGTTCAGCTGCTCGGGCAGTATTGAAATCCTGTTCTACTCCTTAGGTGCCTATTCCTTCGGGTGAAGTGAGGGTGTTATTTAAATCCAGAAAGACTCTAGGACTGGACGTAGAATAGAAAGTTCGAACCAGTATAAATATCGCTGATGTGATCATTTTTACTTTCTTTATTTATGCTGCTGTTATATACAAGTTTTTAATTCAGTAGAACTATTCTTATTATCTCGATCCATAGTGACTTTCATGATAATTGCAAACTATATTTTAAATTTAAAATATCACATATGCGTGTATGTATGTAAAATTTGTAATAGTATACATTTTAAAGTTAGAAAATTGAAATCTAGCTTTACCTGTGGAAGGATTCAAAATAGATTTATGATTTTGTACAAAATTCCACTTAGGAATTTGTTAGGAGAATTAATAAATGAATGAAAAGGAATTTAGATTTAAATGAATAATTCAAACCTTTCCAATTTCTTCATTAAACCTTCCATCTTTGATTCTACATCAAACCTTAATCAAATGAACCCCCTCCCACCATAATGCATGGTCGACCAAAAATGGAGCCTACAAGACTTTCAAAACCCCAAACCCATTTATACAGATTAAAATATTTAGTTAATATTGTATATTGATACGTGCATACGTAATTTTTATGTACAAAATTTTCATTAAATACTAATGGCATTCAAACATCAAATCAAATAAAATACAATAATTTATATTCGTGAATACTATTTAATTTACAACAATTATAAACAATTTAAAACATGTGGTTTTTCATGGTATTAATTATTACGGCTGTGTGGCTTAAAGGTGCAAATTTAGTAAGCGATATTGAATAATCTGAATATTAATGTTCATATGTCATCTAAGTTAGTGGTATGACATTTTGGTTGAATTTATTGCTTATGCATCTTTTCGATGAAATCTAATATTACTATTATAAGTGGTACTCGGTTGTAACAATTATTTACACTAATTCTCTTCGTCAAAACTATATCGCTTTAGGACTCATGAAATTTGGTTTTGGTTAAAATTCCAATATCATCCACATTCAACATGATTAGTCTAAACAAAAAATCCTTGGTTCGGTGATAATAATTAATATTAATATTACTGATTTGGCCAATGACTTTAACTTTGGGTTGACTACAATTGACAACGATACGTACCTTTATAACCAAGGTGATGAATTCTCTATTGAATCCTATTACACTTCCAATTATTCAACTTAGACCCAACTATAGTCGCTTGATGAATCTCTATAACACGATTTAACTATGATTAACATGGAGTGTCCACATTTAAGTTCCACAGTATTCACAAGTCAAAGGAACTGTGTAACATTATCGATTCAAGATTCTCTATTTGACCTTAGTTATACTAAACAATAGAAAATTCTCGAGTGAGTCATTCCATAGTCATCGAATAATCGCCAGTACATAACAACTTAGTGCCTCCAGCAGCCATGAGTAATACACTACCCAACACTCAGAAAGAGTTACATACTCCAATCCCAATAGACGAATCAATATCATTTCTCAAAACAACTTGACTAGGAATATTTAAAATAATATGTTATTTTTCAATGTGATAAAACTCTCATGATTACAACACATTGGAAAAACTATCGCATAACATATCATTTAATAATTTTCCATTTAATATATTTCAAATTAACTACTTAATGAATTATATCACAATATAGAAAAGTACACTATAGAAATCAAACACCTTTATTATGAGTAAGATTGCTATCGAGTTGGATCTATATAACAAATTACATAATTGGCCCTATGGCATACCTCTAACTCTATCACACCTTGAGAACCACCATTATTTAGAGCCACCCTAACTCTCCTAGGAGGTCGAATGTAAGCACCTTGAATAAATTATAGAAAGCATCTTTACTATGCATCTGTATCCCCTCATACTAAAGAAATACTTTCATTTCACATTGTCGTTTAATTCATTAAGTTGCATCCATTTTGATGTTATTACTCACACTAGAGTTTTGGTCGTACTTTAAAAATATAAGTGCTAACTTGTCCAAGTACACAAATCCAATTATTATTAGTGTTCATTAGTAGAGAAATCTTCATTCTTTGAAGATTGCACCATCCCTGTGGAGAATGCCGACTGGGAGTCAGAGTTCTAATTCCTGTTGGATCCATCTGGTTCTATTAATGTGATTCCTATGTTAATAGTTTCCTTCTAACACACAGTTCTATCCCTTGCTGAAGCTTGTTTGCTAGCACTAGTGGGCTTTCAATCAACACAGCGTGCTCTATCACAACATGCATAAAATATAGGGTAACACTATGTAGGACACATGTAGTACCCCTAGTTAGTGTATAGAATTTGATGGGTCAACACGAGTCTATGTAAAATGGATGTCATACATCTATCTCACTAGGGCAAAGAACAATTATACATAAATATGAGGAGATAAATTGAAATTACCCACTCGTTATCTAAGATTTACAGCTAATCTGTGGCCATCAAATGTTCACTTCATTCCCAACGTCTGCATCTGCCTCCATTACGCCTGTAATGGCTTCCATCTTGGCATCGACTGTAGCTTACACCATAGCTACAAAGTCATCTCGTGTTAGTCACACTCATCAAGTTCGACATATGTCAATCCTCTTACGTTTATCGAGGAGCCATATAATGGAATCCTTCCACATGTTGTCTTGAATGGTGTTAGGATCTTGAATACCCCAAAACTCTCGTCCTTTATATTTGTCTGCCATGGAGCTCCAACGCATATGCGAGATTTCACAAGATGAATTATGGCTCCCACTTCCCCTCAAAAGGGCTCGCTCTCCTCCTACTTGTTACACTGCCTATAGCTAGTATAGGTATTTAACCAGGTTGTTCCCTCGTTTAACCCTTTCCTACATCACTTCTTCAATCTATGAGGCTTGCTCTATCTCAATTGTACTGCTACTCCTATGCGAAGCTCTTCTGTCTATATATGATATTCACCTTTGAAGAGAGCTGCCGTGACGCTTTACTATTTTTAATGTCTGGAATTAATTACGAACGCCACAAAAAATGCTTGCAACTAATTTTCGATATTAAAAGCAGTGGATCATTTATTGTATAATTTCAATTTCACAACTATGAAAGTAAAGGGGAAACCTCACGGTGGAATTAAACATCAATACAGGCATACATTAATCTTATAACACGATCATCATACATGATCATCTCATCAAATATATTCACATTTCAAGACATTATCTATCACCAATCGATAAGCTATATAACTATGATATATATGAAAGAATATATCAAATTAACAACCTATAATAGTGCCTACATCCATTCCTCTATTCCCTCCTTTGCTCATATTAACGACTTCACAACTACACACACACCCTCATATACACACAATAAAAAGGAAAAAGGTATCAACTATGTTTGGAATGCATCAAATCGCATACATTGCAACCAAAGGTTGGGACCTGTTTGATATGAAAATACTACCTACGTATCTTTTTTGAGGATCAAGCCCATGTAGTTCTATTTCTATATCTTCTCTTGCATCCATATACTCGTTAGCACATAACAAGCATATCGTCCATGCAACCAACACAAGCAAGAAAAACTACTCCTACTAAACTATTGTAAAAAATCATCATAAATATGAGTAACAACTAGAATAGTACATTCAGCCATTAAACATCAAACACATTTGACAACACTTATTGTTGATCCCAAACATAAATAAATTAACCACAATACATGTACTCACATACGACAGATATATATGTGTGTGTGTGCACGCGTGCGCTAATTATCAACTATTGTAATACATCACCAATGCAAGTACAAGTCAAATAAATGTGTACTAACCCACCAATTTGCAACCCAAACATCGATTCATAAAATGTGTACTAATTCGCTATACTATTAACATAAACACCGACTCCTCGATCGTGCACTAAACCACAGTATTAGTAATACAAATACCAAATCATCAAATCTGTACCAAACCATTATATTAGTAACACAAACATCAACATAATAAAACCATAATTAACTATACACAACATAGTAATGATGGTAAAATATCACATACACATCAAATGCGATTTCATCATTATAAAACAACATATGTGATAATTTGAATCAACAATTAATCACATATTACATTTATCCAAAATATTTTATTTACAACCATTAATTTCTCTGAAGTATAAAATTGTTTTATTGTTTTTAATTTTGAAAACACATTTATTTAACTCAAAACAATATTCTCCTTTGAAAACGATAAAATACTTCAAAAATCCTTTATTATATTCTAATATCTTCAAATACCTTAAAATGTTGTTTTTTAATCAAAAATAGAAATTGATTAAACTACTTTTGAAAACACATTTTTACTATTACTAATATTATTCCCAAAATACTATTTGTTTCATTACTCGATTTATATTAGTAACATTTTCCAAAACTCCATAGAGATCAATTATATTGTCACTTGCTCAAATAAGTATCACATTTACAAAAACCATATTATTATTTATGTAAATTTATCTCATTTTGTACAAAATAATAGATTTTCCAATTTCAATTTTAAAATAGAATTTCCATTATTATTTATGAATTTGCTCAAAAATTCATAATTAATAACCTTGTTAAATTTATCATACTTATTCCACATTAATTTGTTAAATCACTATTATTTACAAACATCATCTAAAATATGTAAATAACCTTATCTTTCTTTCATTTATTTACTTTACACACTGTTACATAATTTTATTGTTTCTTATGAATTAATTAATTAACACTCATTTGAGTCCTAACTTAACAATAATAATTAATAAGCAATCAAACCTTGTCATAACGTGTCCAAACCTTTACAATAACTTAATAATCATCAATGAAACAAAATCGATGATACTTATTTAATATTTAAAAATTAAATTAACTAAATTAAATTAACCACACCAACATGCTTTTGTAAACAACTTCAATTAGCAAAATCCAGTGCCAAATCATTCGAAATTCCACTATGAATTCAATGGAAAAATGTACGCATGAATTCGAATTCATATGCAAAGGACATGAAGGTTAGAAGTCATAAGATTCATTTTGCAATTATAAATTTCAGAAGGGTTAAAATGTTAAAATTCACCTTCATCATTTTTTCTGCCCAAGTCACGTAACCCACCTCTTGCCACCGATTACAACCGCCAACCACTGCCATCATGTTTGCCTCACGTCGGATCTTACACCATAGCTGTCTCCCCAAAACCGAATCGCACCCGCATCGACCTTCCGACCACCCACAACTACCCATTCCAAAACGTGGACGAAACACCCTTTATGTTGAAATTTCACAAATTTGACTGTATGGATCGATTTTCCTTGGTGCCATCTACACTATTGTATCCTCCAATCGTCCAACTGTTTCCATTTTACCACTGAATCGAAAACCCTACGATAAATGGCCATGGTTTTTCATCAATTTCTGGTTGACTCAAGCACTTTTCTTATAGACGGACACCTACTATCTCTTCTACTCGTCCAAAGCTTCAAAGAGATATACTATTCAATAATGTTTGGTTATTTCGAATTTCTAATTGCTTTTTAATTAATTAGCTAATCAACATAAGAGAGAGATTAAAGGATTTTGAGATTAGGGTAAAAGGAAGTGGATGGCTAGGGTCCATGTTTATAGGACAAAAAGGTCTTTTTGTGCCAAAGCAGTCATGAAGGCATGAAAGCCCACTTTCGAATTCTATCAAAAGTATGTTATGCCATATAAAAAATACATGCTTTTGATACTTCTAAATCAACCGAACCATCAAAATCATCAAAAAGTCATCTCTACTTAATGTTATCATTTACCACCAATCGTAATTTAAATAAATAATTAGTAATTAATGTGTCAGATTTGCGAATCACTACATTCTTTCTCCTTAAAAGAATTATTCCCTCGCATTTCTCCAAATACAACCCTTCACAAAATCAACAAAGTATCACCATGGGTTTAATCGCAAAATATAGGGAAGTTTACCGGTCATAGCTAACAACTTATAGATTGGTATACAACAACCGCATAACATAGTCAATCATGAAACGACAAAATTCATTCACAATAATGAATCCAATACGCATACTATTGTACCATACACATTTATTTACTCGTGAAATTCAAACTATAGTACGTGAGTAACACCCCATCAAGAAAAAGTGAAACAAACTCAATCATATGTCATTTTCCTTCACAAGTCGTAGCATGCATCTCAACAATCCAACCATACTAGCTCATAATAGGATTCACCACAAAAACTCAAGTTGGCTCCTATGATAACCCGGTTTTTGGTCATCTGTTAATTGATAATTAACAAGATATAATTTACTTAAAATACTGATTGGTAAGATGGACAAATAAAATTTTGATAAATATCTAGATAAATGAATAACATATTTCATTATTTAATTCAAGATAAAATATCTTTAAATATATAAATAGATTTGCAAACTTTTTGATGATGGGAATCCTAAGTGTGTACATTTACAAGCAAGTGTGATAACCGAGATTTCGACGATAAAAGTTGGATAATCTTCTTTTATAATTATTTTAATTTAGCTAATTAATCTCTTTTAAAACACTTAAGATAATTATTTTATTAATTTAAAAGTATACGATAGTTTTAATAGAATTTAATAGAAGGTTAAATACACTTTTCTTTTATACTAAAAATAAACATAGTTATATCTAAGCCATTATAAATATAAGACATAAGTAATTAATAAAATAAGAGATTAAATATTTGTAGCTTAAAAAAAATGATATACATGCATTTAAAACAAATATAATATAAAATTCTATCAAGACATTTGTACATATTTTAACAAGTGTAAATTAAAGGAAAAGACAAACTTACAAGTATAACTTAATAAAAACAAGTGGCGAGCAAATTTTACTTTTAGTTTGAAAATCATGTAAATATGAATAAGAAAGAAATTGATAAACCAAGTTATTCTCAACCTGAAAACAAATTAAATCAAACCTGAAATCAAACATCATCAACAAGAAAACTTTAGGACTCAAAAATCAAAGATCAAACAATAGTTTTTCAAAACATTTCAGGCCTGGAAAACCAAAGTATTCAACCTAGAAGCAAGTAATAGGTCAATCAAACTAAAACCAATTCCAGATCAAAGGAAAGAACAAGGGTTGTTCTCCGTTATCAACATATTCCTGTGAGTAAATTCTTTCAAATCTGGATTTTTGTTTGTGGATGGAAGCACGCTTGAAGTAAAATTTTAATGGTTTGCATATATACACAAATATATATATATATATATATATATATATGAGTGTATATGACTGTGCATGTCTGTTATATGATCACTTGCTCTGTTCCAGAATTTACAAGGTTCAAAACCTATTTAAAAATCAAATTCTTATCCTTTAATCCTTTATAAACTTTGATGTCTAAATAAATTGTGTTCGAATTGGCAAGATTTTAATTTCAAATATATTATTAAGTAGTAAAAATGAATGGGTTTGCTGGGAGATTTAAAAATATAGTAAAAATCATATTTTATTCAAATTTTGATTGATAAATATTGGGTTTTTAAGTGCTCGATCCTGATCATCTACATAAACCATGAATTATAAAATCAAAATCAGATTTTTGCTTTTGGTAGATCGTGGGAAATCTCGAGTTGATCGGGATTTGCATATTAGTCGAATTCTGGTGATCTAAAATAGTTTGAGCCCTGGGATTGTGGCAGGAGCAGGGTCATGGGTCGGTGGCCATGGGAAAATTAATGGATCGATTTTTCTAGTGATGTGGTGGTCGGGCGAGGCGAGGCTAGGATTTAGGAGCCTGATTTATCGATGACTTTTGCGAGGTAATTCTGAGTTCGTCGGCGCGTCGGACTGTAGGATTGATTTCACCCTAGATGGGAGTGAATAGGGTGATGCTATTAATTATAAAAATTAATTGCGGAAGCTTATAAAATTATTTCAACACAGATCACAGAATAATAGCAGCACAGATAATAGCAGAATATTAAATGAAGAAATAGAACGACACAGAATTTACCCAGCTTCGGCAAAACCCTGCCTACGTGCTGCCCCCAAGGTTTCTGCTAGAAATTTAGTAGTCACACGCTTACACACGTAAACTCGTGACACCCGCTACTGACTAACCTAACTCTACGCTCAAAACCCTGCCACAACTCAGCCACTGAGTTGCAAATTCTTAAACTACGCCACGTAGTTTGTGCCCTAGTCACACGACTAGAAATAACAATGGTTTAAAAGAAAAATACAAATTTAAAACAATTTAAAATCGAATAAACCCTAATTTAACTAGATCCTTATTAATAACTATAAACTCAAAGATTAAAATAAAAGGTTGGCCCTCTTTTTTCCTTTTTATAATATTTGGCCCGTTCCTTTTGTTTGAGATAATGGCGGCTCTGTTTCTTTTCCTTGTTCAATCAAAATTAAGGCTTTCCTATAATTCGAAGAAGCCGATTCTAATTGCTCGATTGAATAGATGCTTTGGCGTCCCTTTTCTGTCAATCGATGGCCTCTGTTAATTACTTCAACTGCTTCGAATTGATTGAGTTCGAGAAAGCTTCGGTATGTGATTTTTGCTCTTTTTATTTTCTAATTTAATGCTTGAACTCAATTGATGATTCGAGTTGTATGATTATGCTCTATTGTTACTTGAACTCGAATGCTCTATTTCGCCGATGATGTTGTGGTTTATATAGGATTTCGATCTCCTTTATTTGCATTCGTTTGATATTTTCAATATTATGCTTCGGCCATTTGATTTCGTTTGGATGCTTGAGATTGACCTGACTTTTTCAATTTCGTATAAATTGATACTTGACATTCACGGTTTTGATTTATGACTCGGTCGATTTTCTTGGCCACCACGATTTTGAATCTGTCCTGTTCGATCTTTGATCTTCTTGAATTCGGCTTATTTCTCTGACTTGGTTCATGATGACTCTGGTCATTTGAATTTATTTGACGATATTGATTTCTTTTGTGACTTTGGCTCTGACTCGCTTAATTTGAAATTCCTGATGATGTTGTGTTCATTGTAGTGGCTTTGCTGTATCATGCTTTAATTTGTATAATCTCCACTATCTTTGCAACCAGTTCTTTTAGATCTAAACCAACATTATTGTGGAATGAGATAGACTGTTGAAATGTATTTGAATCAGTGTTTGGGTATCCTTCGTAAGCCATTGTGGTATAGACCATTCTTTCCTCCGGCCATAGCTGATGTCACCTGCAATTCATTAGTCTTGTTCACTTGATGGTTGTTGTGCACTGGTCTATTTGTTATCACTTCAGTCTTGTCTATTTTGAGGCAGTTTGGATATTTGTTGTATATATGAGCTGCTTCATGCTTTATTGTGACCTTCATGTATACACAGTTGGTTCATTTGTCACTGTATATCCCTGCATGTTAATTTCATACATGTGTGATTGTGCATTCATGTTAACCAGACCTGTAGCATGCATTGTCACTCTGGTTATTGTAGTTTGTTTATTCAAGTCATATATGTGTATTCATGAATGTTTGCATCGATTTGTTTTGCTTGTTGGTCTTGTGGCACTGCTTACTGTCATGTTGAACTGAGTTTGATCATTGTTGTTGTGCCTTGCTGTGTTGCCTTATCTTTGGTGCACATGCTTGCTTCCCCGACCTGTTTCAGTGTAACCTTCATACTTTATTGTTGTTGTTGCTTTATCTTTGTTCGGTCTGTAGTCTTTAGTCATGTATCATTAGCTTGTCTTTTTATTGCTGTTAGCTTTGTGTTTGGTTTCGTCTTGACCCGAGTACTTGCTGCATTTTCAAACACTTTGATTGCCTTTGTGGTCTGGTTCCTTCATGTTGTTGTACTTGTATTGTTTGGATTTGGCTATATCTTTGGTGCACTTGGTAATTCGAGCCTGCTCTACTAGTTGCAGTGCATGATTCATGTATACACATTTTGTAGCTGGACTTGACCTTGTTTCAGCTGCCATCATGTACATGCTGAGTCTCGTGACATTGTCTGATATGCATTTAAATTTGTTTTTCGAATTACACTTGAGTTGAATCCAGCTTGTAGCTTGGATTTGATCTTGTGCTGAAAGTTGTGACATTATATTATTGCACTTGAGTTGAATCCGGTATTTTGGGTTTGACCTGTGCTCACCTGTCCCTGTAAATTTATCAAGTGTATATATCGATGTGCACGGCCTTGCGGCATATACAGTGATACACTGTGTATGTCACAAGCTGTTCGTGTATGATGAATTGAAAATTAAATGATGACGAACAACCCAAATAACTGAGGCAAATATTATTTTCAAAGTTCACATATTGTTTTATACTACAAAATATTTCCTTTTCAATTTTACTGCGTCAATATTTGTTTTTGCATATTGCTCAGATGCTGGATTCAATCTGGAATGAAGTTGAAGATAAATTCGAGTGTGAGTAATATGTAGTGAGGTCAACTGTAAATGTGAAATTGTGATGTAATCAAAGTTGTATTATATATATATAGCGAGAGCTTGAACTTTGTACTATTCAAAGGTTGTAATAAATATTTGTTTGAATAAAATTTCTGTTTGAATTCAAATTCTGTGTTATTTATTTTTATTCAGCAAATATTTATCTAGTCTATGAAAGATTAAATAGTACATTAACAAATACATTTACATGAATATATATATATATATATATGTTTATTATCATCAAACAAAAATCATACAATCGCATATACAACAATCTCTCCCTTTTGATGATAACAAACATATATTTAAGATTTTGAATACGTTAAATGTATTTGATCATTGATATGCTCTAATTGCTCCCCCTATTTAAATGCTTCCTCTCTACACAAAGCTCCCCTTACAAATATGCATACAATTAAAAATATGCAAATGCGCCTAGATGTAAATGGAAAATATTTGACCCGTTGCTTGATTTTATTTGAAAAAATCTTAACTTTTCTCTCCCCCTTTTGTTATCAGCAAAAGAGTAATAGTGTTAGAGAAAATAGAGATAAAGTAATCGATATTAATCCAACATTAAAACTCAATTGAATATAAATATTAAATTTCAATAAAAAATCAAACAAAAATCATAAATACTTTATTAGGCGCATATTCCACTTTTAGAGTGATGGGAATGATGTCATCATATAAAACCATACAGTTGTGTCTATTTGTGGTATATTTATATCAGGAATTTGAATATCTACTAACCATACATAACTGTTAGGACTTTTAAATGAGATTAGTAGTATTCTAATTTTATTTTTAAAAAAATGAATTCAAGTATCTTCTAACCACGCATAACCATGAGGACTTTCAAATGGGATTAGAATCTACTTGTTTATTTTAAAAATCAATTTTGATATGCGTTCCATACATGCATAACCGTGAGGACTTTTAAATGAGCATGGAAGCACATAACAAATTCCAAGTAATTCACCCATGCGTAACCATAAGGACTTTTAAATGAGAGTGAATACTTTGGATTTTATTTTATTATTATTTTATCTACTATATTTTTTTAATTTTATTAAAAAGAACGTAAAATGAAAAACGAATGATTCCTGTTTAAAGTACCACATATTGACAAACTATATAAAATTTTGATGAGTAATGGTCGTTAGAAATATGATAGAATAGAGATAGTCATGGAATTTTTAACAATAAAAGTTTTATAACTCTTGTTTAAATTTCTAAAGGCATTTACTAATTATACCGTCTCGAGTCATAATATATGATACATATCAACACTCGTCACTTTTTCAATCACTATTTATCTTTTTGATAATTATTAGGGAGTCAGATTAGTCAAAATAGTCATTTAAAATCAAATTCAAAAATAATTATGAAATCAATTTTTCAAAATGACTGATCTGAAAACATGGTCAAAAATGATTTTCTTGAAGGGGTTATATGAGAAAAATTTCTGCTATTTGAAAATTATTTGAAATGAAAAATATGCAGATATTTTCTTTGAAAAATGATGCAGTTACTAAATGTCTCAAAAAAAATCACGTTCAACAAGTAAGTTTTCTATCAACTAGATTACCAATGTAATCTGCATCTGAATTTCTCTTTCACTCAAAATTATCACTAATTGAATTTGATAGACCAGACCATAAAGTGTGCAACAAAAATTTCAAAATCAATTTTAACAGCTTTTTAAATGACATTCTCTTGAATTTGAATTGAAGCCGTGTAAATAATCAGAAACCGTGAATATAGAGTTAGCCGTATTATAACCAAATGTACTATCATCCAACAAAACACTATTATTAATCCAAACTAATATATATGAATTAATTCAAATGCTCTAAAGTTTTTTATAGTGTTTTTGGCATAAGAATATAATTGACCAACAATTTTAAGTAAGTCAGAATCATTATCACCAATTATTTCTTTATAATAACTGGCTGAATTAAATCAAATCAGATATGGTGCAGATTATCACATTGATATATCGTTCAAGATGAATATACCATTACCTCTTTTACCTTTACGATATTTTTCGTTGTTATCCATTGTGATTCTGTCACCTTTATACTAGGCTAAGGAACTTTACTTTGTCGCTCAGTGTGCCCTTGGAACAGCCAGAATCCAAGTGGCACTATTGTTGTTCCTTAGCCTGCCACGACACCTACACGATGAAAGATTTTTGTGACCTATTTGTTTTTATAGGTCCATGATTGTTAGTGGCAGAATATTTTGAAAAACAATTTTGTGGAGACCCAAAACTATTTATAGTTGTCCCCTTCAGCACCCAAATTTTTTTAACTTTGAGAGATTTTATATTTGTGCCTTTTGGAACCCAAATTGGTATATTTTTCACATGTTTGGGTCTATACCAACAATTATTGTGATTATGTCCATATTTTCTACAAATTGTGCACATAGAATTAACTTGATTAATATTGCTTTCAACATTTTTAGATTGATTATATCCAAGCCCTTTTCTAACCGTATTACCAGTTTGCTTTCCTAATAGCATATCCAACGATTTTTCACTTTTTGAAAATTTATCTAAAGTCGTTGACAATTGTTGGACTCGTGTTTTGAGAGATTCATTTTCGTTTAACAATCGTGTGCACTTTTTAATAGAATTCTCTTTCCTAGTATTTTCACTTTCTTTCAAAATCAGAATTTCATTTTCAAGTGATTTTATATTGATTTTTGATTTTTTAATTTCTTCTTCGAATGTTGGACACTTAATTTCTGATTTTTTAATTTCTTCTTCGAATGTTGGACACTTATCACACTTAGGGATCCTACTTTGATAGTTTTTAACTAATTGGTCAAGTTGTTCATTTAATTTTATCAAAGTGTCTTTTTGTGATTTAAGTTTGTCATACTTCTTCCTACGTCGTTCAAAACAGCCATTCACTTTATGGAAATATATAAGTAATTCAGAGTGAGTGAGTTTTGATACCTCGCTTGGCTCGTCATCATTGCTATCAGTTATATTTCCTTGAAGGCACGTATCTGCTTTCTCACTCTCACTGCTAGAATTTTGATTATCTTCATCAGTTGTATTCCACGTGGCTGCAAAACTTTTCCTTTTTGATTTCTTTTCTTTGCTGTGTTGAATTCGAGGATAATTGGGCTTGATATGTCCGGGTTTGTTGCACTTATGACCGATGATTTCTTGCTATTCCGTGTTATCTAGAACTTTGATTATTCTGCTTTTTAATTTTTGGTTTAGAGCTGCATTTCCGTATTTATGACTCCACTTTTTGAATCTCTTCATTAATAATGCCAGCTCAGCTGCTCCATCATCATCATCCTCATCACAACTGCTTTTTACCAATCCTGTTAAGCACATTTCTTTAACTGAGTCGGTTGTGGATGACTTCTCATTGCTGCCGACTTTTGCACCATATATTGCATCGAAAGTATTCCAGATTTCCTATGCATTTTCACAATGAGAGATGAAATTAAAATTATCTTGATTAACATAAGAATATAATAAATGCATAGCTAGAGCATTAATCGAGATAATTTTCTTATCTGTTATATCACACCCATTTTCAATAATATCCCAACATTTAACATTAACAGATTTTAAATAAAATTCCATTTTCAATTTTCAATTCAAAAAATCTGTTCCATCAAAAATAGTAGGAATAATATTGGAACGACCCTCAACAAAAGTAGCCATTTTAAAAATTCAAATTTTTAAAACAAAAATTGATTTTTAAAAATCAAATTTTTAAATCAAAAATGGCTTTTGTTCCTAGCTTTGATACCACTTGTAGGATCGATTCCACCCTAGAGGGGGGGGTGAATAGGGTGATGTTATTAATTATAAAAATTAATTGCAAAAGCTTATAAAATTATTTCAACACAGATCACAGAATTATAGTAGCACAGATAATAGTAGAATAATAAATGCAGAAATAGAACGACACAGAATTTACCCCACTTCGGCAAAACCGTGCCTACGTGCTGCCCCCAAGGTTTCTATTAGAAATTAAGTAGTCACACGCTTACACACGTAAACTCGCGACACCCTCTACTGACTAACCTAACTCTATGCTCAAAACCCTGCCACAACCCAGCCACTGAGTAGCGAATTCTTAAACTACGCCATGTTGTTTGTGCCCTAGTCACACGACTAGAAATTACAATGGTTTAAAAAGAAAAATACAAATTTAAAACAATTTAAAATCAAATAAACCCTAATTTAACTAGAGCCTTATTAATAACTATAAACCCAAAGATTAAAATAAAAGGCTGGCCCTCTTTTTCCCTTTTTATAATATTTGGCTCGTTCCTTTTGTTTAGGATAATGGCAGCTCTATTTCTTTTCCTTGTTCGATCAAAATTAGGGCTTTCGTATAATTCGAAGAAGCCGATTCTAATTGCTCGATTGAATAGATGATTTGGCGTCCCTTTTCTATCAATCGATGGTCTCTGTTAATTACTTCGACTGCTTCGAATTGATTGAATTCGAGAAAGCTTCGGTATGTGATTTTTTCTCTTTTTCTTTTCTGATTTAATGCTTGAACTCAATTGATGATTCGAGTTGTATGATTATGCTCTGTTGTTACTTGAACTCGAATGCTGTATTTCGCCGATGATGTTGTGGTTTATATAGGAGTTCGATCTCCTTTATTTGCGTTCGTCTGATATTTTCAATATTATGCTTCGACCATTTGATTTCGTTTGGATGATTGAGATTGACCTGACTTTTTCAATTTCATATAAATTGATACTTGACATTCACGGTTTTGATTTATGACTCGGTCAATTTTCTTGGCCACCACGATTTTGAATCTGTACTGTTCGATCTTTGATCTTCTTGACTTCGGCTTGTTTCTCTGACTTGGTTCATGATGACTCTGGTCATTTGAATTTATTTGACGATATTGATTTCTTTTGTGACATCGGCTCTGACTCGTTTAATTTGAAATTCCTGATGATGTTGTGTTCATTGTAGTGGCTTTGCTGTATCATGCTTTAATTTGTATAATCTCCACTATCTTTGCAACCAATTCTTTTTGATCTAAACCAACATTATTGTGGAATGAGATAGACTGTTGAAATGTATTTGAATCAATGTTTGGGTATCCTTTGTAAGCCATTGCGGTATAGACCATTCTTTCCTCCGGCCATAGCTGATGTCACCTGTAATTCATTAGTCTTGTTCACTTGATGGTTGTTGTGCACTGGTTTATTTGTTATCACTTCAGTCTTGTCCATTTTGAGGCAGTTTGAATATTTGTTGTATATATGAGCTGCTTCATGCTTTATTATGACCTTCATGTATACACAGTTGGTTCATTTGTCACTGTATATCCCTGCATGTTAATTTCATGCATGTGTGATTGTGCATTCATGTTATCCAGACCTGTAGCATGCATTGTCACTCTGGTTATTGTAGTTTGTTTATTCAAGTCATATATGTGTGTTCATGAATGTTTGCATCGACTTGTTTTGCTTGGTGTTCTTGTGGCACTGCTTACTGTCATGTTGAACTGAGTTTGATCATTGTTGCTGTGCCTTGCTGTGTTGCCTTATCTTTGGTGCACATGCTTGCTTCCCCGACCTGTTTCAGTGTAACCTTCATACTTTATTGTTGTTGTTGCTTTATCTTTGTTCGATCTGTAGTCTTTAGTCATGTATCATTAGCTTGTATTTGTATTGCCGTTAGCTTTGTGTTTGGTTTCGTCTTGAACCGAGTACTTACTGCATTTTCAAACACTTTGATTACCTTTGTGGTCTAGTTCCTTCTTGTTGTTGTACTTGTATTGTTTGGATCTGGCCATATCTTTGGTGCACTTGGTAATTCGAGCTTGCTCTACTAGTTGCAGTGCATGATTCATGTATACACATTTTATAGCTGGACTTGATCTTGTTTCAGCTGCCATCATGTACATGCTGAGTCTCGTGACATTGTCTGATATGCATTTAAATTTGTTTTTCGAATTACACTTGAGTTGAATCCAGCTTGTAGCTCGGATTTGACCTTGTGCTGAAAGTTGTGACATTATATTATTGCACTTGAGTTGAATCCGGTATTTTGGGCTTGACCTGTGCTCACATGTCCCTGTAAATTTATCAAGTGTATATATCGGTGTGCACGGCCTTGCGGCATATACAGTGATACACTGTGTATGTCACAAGCTGTTCGTGTATGATGAATTGAAAATTAAATGATGACGAACAACCCAAATAACTGAGGCAAATATTATTTTGAAAATTCATATATTGTTTTATACTGCAAAATATTTCCTTTTCAATTTTACTGCGTCAATATTTGTTTTTGCAGATTGCTCAGATGCTGGATTCAATCTGGAATGAAGTTGAAGATAAATACGAGTGTGAGTAATATGTAGTGAGGTCAACTGTAAATGTGAAATTGTGATGTAATCAAAGTTGTATTATATATATAGCGATAGCTTGAACTTTGTACTATTCAAAGGTTTTAATAAATATTTGTTTGAATAAAATTTCTGTTTGAATTCAAATTCCGTGTTATTTATTTTTATTCAGCAAATATTTATTTATTCTATGAAAAATAAAATAGTACTTTAACAAATACATTTACATGATTATATATATATGTTTATTATCATCAAACAAAAATCATATAATCGCATATACAACACGGACTTCGTCGGGTATGGTGACGTGAGTGTTAGCTGTGAATAGCTTGGGTAATTTTTTAGTTAGCTCGAGTTTGTATTAGGAAACCGGTTCTTTTAAAATTTGAAATTACTTTGTACCAGATTTTAAGTAAATGATTTTAAGTAAGTGGAGTCGAGATTCAAGCCTGGTGTAAACCAATTTTCAAAGGCTAATGAAGTAAGCTTTGAACCAAATCTTAAAGGTTTATCAAATGAATAAATTTCAAAAAAAATATAAGCCAAGTACTAAACAAGTATTAGCGAGTTTATAATAAAATTTTCAAAGTTTTAAATTGTTTTAAAATTTGATTGTTTAGAGGTAATTATATAATAAGTTAATTAAATGTTTCAAAGGTGATTGTAATAAAGTATTTAAATCAAGGATCAATTATTTAAGGTTGGTCAATTAGCTAATGAAAATAGTTAAGAGAGTAATTAATCAATCTATTTATTAGGATTATTAATCAAAGACTAATTAATTTGTGTAATCAATTTTAGGGATTGATTTGTTAATGTCATTAATTAATCTAGGTGATTAATTAAAGATGATTAGTTTATTTAAGGTAAATTAGTTAATGTAATTAATTAATGATAATTACTTAATGAAAATAATTTAAAGATTAATTTCTTAATGTCATTAATTAAGGTGGATAATTAATGGTTAATTACTAAAGGTGATTTATTTAAATTATAATTACTTAATGTAAGTAATTAAAGGATTAATCTGTTGAGGGTTAATTAATTTAATTAGTAATTAAAGGTTAAATTAAATAATGATCAAGGTTAATTGATTGAGGATAATTAACCAATGAGATAATTACTTGATGATAGTAAATAAAGGTAAACTACTTAAGTGAAGTAATTAAGAATTAATTACTTAGTGTAATTAATTTAAGATTGGTTAATTAAGGAGATTAATTAAAGGTTAGTTAATTTATAAGTGTAATTAATTAAAGGATAATTAATCAATGAAAGTGATTTTGGAATGACTAATTTGAGTAACTAATTAAGAATAAAGTAGTTAAAATGAATGGGTGAAGGGTAATTAATTTGTGTAATTAATTAAGGAGTAATACTTAATATAATTTAAGGATAATTAATCAAGAGTGATTAATTAAAATGGATAATTGAAAGATGATTAATTAATTGGTTTGTAATTAATTAATGTTAAGTAAAGGTAATCTAAGTGATTAATGATCAGTAATTAATTTAATTAGAGATAAATTAAATTAATTTTGGAAGTGATCGGTCTTGCTTATGAATGATTGAATGATGTTAAATATCTTAAATTGGTTGATATCTCTGATATGAAATGTTTTGTGATATGATATATTTGGATGGACAGTGATAGTATGGTTATCTATTGATGATGAATTGCTGAGTAAAAAGTGACAACCTGTATTTAAAATTGAATTGTATTTCACTTGAATAACTTGGGTTAAGAGGGTATTGAATTCGAAGAGACCGGGGTCGGGTATAAGTAAATACCCGAACCCACTTCGATTTGTAACCTACAATGATTCTTTATAGATCGGTATGTGAAATCAATAGGCTGTAATGGAATAATTTAAATGACTGGACCATTTAAAACTAAGTAAAGGTACTTAGGGATCGGATTTGCTACATTTCAGCATGATTTGTGAATATAAGTGTTGACTATAACAGGTTGTGAACTTGTAGTGATGAATGTGTTACCTGGGTTATAAATAAGTTTTATACATTAGTATTTCATGTTAGATGGGTTTACTCATGCTGGTTTCCTGCCTGACCCGGGTGTTACTTTGATGTAATGCTCGGGTCAGACCAAGTATTACAGATTTCCAGGTTAGGACGTTCTGGAGCTCAGGAGGCGAGCTGGATGATAGGAACGTATGGAGTGTATCCACTGTGATATATTGTTGTATATCTAGGACAAGTTGATTTTAACTATTCAGTGATTGTGAAATGTTGTAACTCTGATGTATTAATGTAAATTAACCGATACAGTTTTTTTTGTATAACTATTAATTTATTTGATATTATATTTTGATCCGCTGCGAATGTGAGACTTTGTGTTTCATTTCTGTTTCTTCTTCTATCTCTTTTCTTCTTTTCTAACTATCTGGAATTTTCGGGATCGAAAATTCTGGATCGTTACATTTGGTATCAGAGCTGAAGGTTAAGCGAGAACCTTGGCACTGATGGGTTTACTCATTAAGGGTAGGGTCAGTGGTACCCTAGAATGAGTCGAGTGTATATAAATATATGAGAACGTACTTGTTATTTTCTTATAAAAGGTTTCAAAAATGGTTTTAATGAATGATTTTATAAAATCTTATATTTTATACATGAAGCAATAATTCGTTGTTGGATATTGAAATTGAATAAGAATTAAGTGATATATATATATATATATATATATCAAATGGAAATTGAATAAAATGAGCTATACAGATAAGATGGATTAGAATTGGTTTCAAACCAGAATATGGCATGATTATGGTGTTTAATAATGGGATGTTGTTTTTTAGTAAACATTGATAGAGCAGAATGAAAAAGTTTAGGGAAGAAAACTTTTAGATAAGTATAACTTATAAATTGAAGTGGGTTTTAAATTGTAAAGTTTTGAATCCTAAGTTTATGAACATTTGAAATTGTTTTCAAAATGTTAAAGGAAATAAATATGTATATTTGAAATAAACTCTAAGGTTGAGTTTTGAATTTTCATTGGAATGTGATGTGAAACCCAAAGTGAAGTAGGTTTTTAAACTTAAGTAGGAAGATTATTAATATGAAGTTTAAAATTTGAAATAGAAATTCAAATTGGGTAAAGTTGTCTGGATTAAATTGAAGCAAATTTAATTTTGGGGAAATTAAATAAGTTTAGAACAGACAACCTGAATTGGAAATTTTAAAATGAAATTGAGATTTAACTTGGGAAGTTAAATGGTAGTTTTGAATTGGGAATTTGTGTGATCTCAAAATGAGTTTGAGATCTGGAAATTGGAAATGGATGGACGTTTAAAAATAATTTGGATAATACTATCCTATTGTTATTAATAATCTTTAAAACCGTGAATTGGATTTGTTTAAATGAATGAGGAAATGGAGTGTGGTAATATATCCATTATTGAGAAAAAGGGAAGTTAAACTTTAAGTTGAAATTAAGGATATGGAATTACTTTGAACGGAAGATTTGAATGTTAAGAATTGAATTTGTAAATTAAAATTGTTTAAAGAATCGGTTTCAAAGTTGGAAGATAAAATTGGGCAATAAATTGAATTTTAAAGATAAAATTGTTCCGAACTCTTATTTGAACTTTGAAATAAGTTAAGTAAAGATAATTTAAAATGGAATTTTGAAATTCGGACTTAGAATTAAATTGTTTAAAGATTTAGATTGTTGATTTAAAAATAAAGGTTAATTTGATTTAAGGGATTAAATCAACATTTAAAATTTAACTCGAATTTATATTCGAGATGGTTTAAAATTGAGATTGAAATTGAATTAGTTCAAATTGAATTTGATTTGAATTAATTAGAATTGTGACTGAAGATGGATAAGTTAAATATTCAAATGGGAAATTTGAATTGGATCAATTTGAAATAAAATTGAAGTTGAATGAGTTCAAATTCAAATAGGAAGTTGATTTGAATTTGGGATAGGAATGGAAGTTAACTTAATTTGATTTGAAATTGAAAGTTAATTGGAAATTGGCAATTGATTGGAAATGGAGATTGGAAGTTGAACGGTTTGGCTCTGAATTTATTTCAAATAAATTATTTTATATAAATTATTTTTAAATCTATTTTTCCTAGCTATTTACTATGCAACTTTTCTTTTTAAACCCAAAACTATCTTATACTTGTTTTAAAATTACTTTTGGAACTATTTAACTATTTTACAACAATTTTACAACTGTTTTATAAACTAATTGCTATTTTTCAATTACTTATAACTAATCACCAATTTGCAATTATCTAACTACTTTATAACTACTTAACTATTTTACAGCTAGTAATTATTTTTCAACTACTTATCTATTTTAACTTTTCAAGCTATTTTCTAAATATAAGCCGGTCAGAGTGCAAACTGTTTATGATTAAATACCAATTGAGATAAGGATTAAAGTGATAATACAAATGGAATTGAAAGAATTGTGAATAAGTGGATAGAAATTAAAGTGAATGTGAATAGAAAAGGAGATTGATTTGGCTAAAAATCAATAGAGATAAATACGTAGGGTGACGTATGTTATTCTGTCCACATAGTGATTTGATCCAGATTCGAGCACATAATTTCGAGATAGAATATCGATTCACGTTGGGATTTTCACTCGATTTTTGACGGCGAACCTGTTTATGGATTTTTGATTGGTTCTGGAAATTCTCTATCATAGTTATGACTATGCAAGGAGAATGATGGTTTCTGATCAAGAAACTACATCTGAGTCTACACTAGGAAGTCAGGTGGACGATACTAGTTCGGAAGTGAAATTGTGTGATCGAGTGAGCGATCAAATTGATATAGCGTACGGATGATATGTGTACATCGTACGAATTTGAATGAAATTGATATTGAAAATTTGTGGATAAGAACTGTAAATTATTTTTGAAATGAAAAGTATATTTTGTGAGATATATGATGAAATAAGGTGGAAATTGGATATTTCTATGGTAGAAATTTACTTTATGGAAGTAAGTAATATGGTAAGTGATTTTATAAAGTAATCAAGCTTAAATATTGTTTTGGCATAAACAAAGTTATTTATATATAACTGATAAACTCCCCTTGTTGAATCTATTGCCTGAAGAAAAGGGTTTTCAAATATATTTGAAGTATAAAAGGGAACTTATACAAGTTTCAAGTGATCCAAAGATTTTTAAAAGTTATATATATATATATATATATATATATATAAAGGTTCTTATGAGAATGATTTTGAGGAAAGGTTTTTGGAACTTTGGATTTGGAAAGGCTTTTGATTTTTTGGAAAAAATCAATTTTGGAAATTTGAAAAGCCTAGTTTGAGAATTATCAATTTTGGGATAATCGATTTTGAGAAAAGTAGGTTTATATGGGATTCATACTAGGTGTATGATTTGGAAGAAACTATATGTGTATAGTATAACGTGTTTTGAAAATGGCTCTGAAGAAAAAGGCGCTCCCTTGAAATGAACTTCTCAGGAGCACCATAGGTTGGTATTGCCTTGAGCCTCAAAAGGGGAAGGCTCTAAAGTGGATCCTATGAGGAAGTCTGGACAAACTGAAGTTCCTAAGGATTGTTGGGTAGCGAAAGTCGAGGGCGCTGATGCCCACAGAGCATTTGGGTTATGCTGTGACGACAGTGTAACTCGATGTCGCTGCGATCTACTGTGGACCATAGCACAAATCGTGTGGAGGTGAGTGTCAACAGTCTACGTTTGATTTTGTCGAGAAGGCAACGTAACATCGGTAGACTGCGATCTATGGTCGAGTGTAGTGGAGAAGTTTCATTCTTTTGGCAGCGAAATTCGAGGGCGTTGATGCCTACAGTTATATGGGTTTTTGCTGTGATAGCAACGTAACCCCAGATGTAGCTGCGATCTGTAGTGGGTTCTATGGCGTAATCGAGAGGCGCAGAGTGCCTGCGTTTATCTATGGATTTTGCCAGGATGGCAACGTAACCATCGGGTAAACTGCGACCATGGATGGGGGTGATGATTTCCAGAGCATTCTCACCAAAAGATATTCTCTCTATTTTCAAATATGATTTCTATATTTTCAATAAATTATTTTCCAAGTATTTTCACTGGGTGTTGAAAATGGGTTTACCAAGTACTTGTAGATTTTCACTCCTACGCCTGGTCAACGTATGACCGAATTTCTGTGAGAACAAGGATGGACTTGTTGAAACATCGAGTTATAAAATGATATTTTTATAAAACTACTTTGGCAATATTATATTAATTTCATAGTGTTTTAAAAATGTTCAAAGAGAAAATTTAACTGATATTAAGTATTTTAATAAATTCTGGCTTCGTTCCTTTTCGAGGATGAAAAGATTCAAAGGGGGGAGGAATGTGATAACTCGGTTTTTGGTCATCTGTTAATTGATAATTAATAAGATATAATTTATTTAAAATACTGATTCGTAAGATGGACAAATAAATTTTTGATAAATATCTGGATAAATGAATAATATATTTCACTATTTAATTCAAGATAAAATATCTTTAAATGTATAAATAGATTTGCAAACTTTTTGATGATGGGAATCCTGAGTGTGTGCATATACAAGCAAGTGTGATAACCCGAGATTTTGGCAACAAAAGTTGGATAATCTTCTTTTATAATTATTTTAATTTAGCTAATTAATTTCTTTTAAAACACTTAAGATAAATATTTTATTAATTTAAAAATATATGATAGTTTGAACAGAATTTAATAGAAGGTTAAATACACTTTCCTTTTATACTTAAAATAAACATAGTTATATTTAAGCCATTATAAATACAAGACATAAGTAATTAATAAAATAAGAGATTAAATATTTGTAGCTTAAAAAATGATATACATGCATTTAAAAAATTATAATATAAAATTATATCAAGACATTTATCATATTTTAACAAGTGTAAATTAAAGGAAAAGACAAACTTACAAGTGTAACTTAATAAAAACAAGTAGAAAGCAAATTTTACTTTTAATTTGAAAATCATGTAAATATGAATAAGGAAGAAATTGATAAACCAAGTTATTCTCAACCTGAAAACAAATTAAATCGAACTTGAAATCAAACATCATCAACAAGCAAACTTTAGGACTCAAAAACCAAAGATCAAACAACAGTTTTTCAAAACATTTCAAGCCTGGAAAATCAAAGTATTCAACGTAGAAGCAAGTAACAGGTCAATCAAACTAAAACCAATTCCAGATCAAAGGGAAGAAAAAGGGTTGTTCTCCGTTATCAACGTATAACTATGAGCAAAATCTTTCAAATCTAGATTTTTGTCTGTGGATGGAAGCATGCTTGAAGTAAATTTTTAATGGTTTGCATATATACACAAATATATATATGAGTGTATATGACTGTGAATGTCTATTATATGATCACTTGCTCTGTTCTAGAATTTACAAGGTTCAAAACCTATTTAAAAATCAAATTCTTATCCTTTAATCCTTTATAGAATTTTATGTCTAAATAAATTATGTTCGAATTGGCAAGATTTTAATTTCAAAAATATTATTAAGCAGTAAAAATGAATGGGTTTGTTGGGAGATTTAAAAATACAGTAAAAATCATATTTTATTCAAATTTTGATTGATAAAATTTGGGTTTTTGAGTGCTTGATCCTGATCATCTACATAAACCATGAATTATAAAATCAAAATCAGATTTTGCTTTTGGTAGATCATGGGGAATATCGAGTTGATCGGGATTTGCATATTAATCGAATTCTGGTGATCGAAAATAGTTTGGGCCCTGGGATTGTGGTAGGAGTAGGGTCGTAGGTCGGCGGCCATGGGAAAATTAATGGCTCAATTTTTTTGGTGATGTGGTTGTCGGGCGAGGCAAGGCTTGGGTTTAGGAGCCTGATTTATCGATGATTTTCGCGAGGTAATTCTAAGTTCGTCGGCGCATCGGACTTCGTCGAGTATGGTGGATTAGATGCATGAGGCTCTGGTGAAGTTTCGAGGTGGACAACAGGGTGTCTGGTGGTCTACGGCGATGGTGCGAAGTTGATTTAGGTGATGGTGTATTCTGGTTTGGGTTGCTTTGGCATCGGTTTGATCGATCTGTGATTTCTATCGATTTCGGTAGAGCTGGCTGGTCAAAGGGTTTAGGTGGGTTGTTGGCAACCAGAAGGCATCGACGTAGTTGATCGGAGCGCCGCCGGAGACGCGTGCACATGCACATGTGTATTAGAGTATCTGAAGTTTTGGCTATAGATTTGACTCGAGGAATATTTGTGTAACTCGGGTATTTTTCGTGGGTTTTGCGTGTTGTCTCGAAGATGGTGACGTGAGTGTTAGCTGTGAATAGCTTGGGTAATTTCTTAGTTAGCTCGAGTTTGTATTAGGATACCAGTTCTTTTAAAATTTGAAATTATTTTGTACCCGATTTTAAGTAAATGATTTTAAGTAAGTGGAATCAAGATTCAAGCCTGGTGTAAACCAATTTTCAAAGGCTAATTAAGTAAGCTTTGAACCAAATCTTAAAGGTTTATCAAATGAATAAATTTCAAAGAAAATATAAGCCAAGTACTAAACAAGTATTAGCGAGTTTATAACAAAATTTTCAAAGTTTTAAATTGTTTAAAATTTGATTGTTTAGAGGTAATTGTATAATAAGTTAATTCCTAAATGTTTCAAAGGTGATTGTAATAAAGTATTTAAATCAAGGATCAATTATTTAAGGTTGGTCAATTAGCTAATGAAATCAGTTAAGGGAGTAATTAATCAATCTATTTATTAGGATTATTATTTAAAGACTAATTAATTTGTGTAATCAATTTTAGGGATTGATTTGTTAATGTGATTAATTAATCTAGGTGATTAATTAAAGATGATTAATTTATTTAAGGTTAATTAATTAATGTAATTAACTAATGATAATTACTTAACGAAAATAATTTAAAGATTAATTTCTTAATGTCACTAATTAAGGTGGATAATTAATGGTTAATTACTAAAGGTGATTTATTTAAGTGATAATTACTTAATGTAAGTAATTAAAGGATTAATCTATTGAGGGTTAATTAATTTAATTAGCAATTGAAGGTTAAATTAAATAATGATCAAGGTTAATTAAAATAGGATAATTGACCAATGGGATAATTCTTGATGAAAGTAATTAATGGAAAACTACTTAAGGAAAGTAATTAAGAATTAATTACTTAGTGTAATTAATTTAAGATTTGGTTAATTAAGGAGATTAATTAAAGGTTAGTTAATTTATGAGTGTAATTAATTAAAAGATAATTAATCAATGAAAGTGATTTTGGAATGATTAATTTGAGTAATTAATTAAGAATAAAGTAATTAAATTGAATGGGTGAAGGGTAATTAATTTGTGTAATTAATTAAGGGTTAATACTTAATATAATTTATGGATAATTAATCAAGGGTGATTAATTAAAATGGATAATTAAAAGATGATTAATTAATTGGTTTGTAATTAATTAATATTAAGTAAAGGTAATCTAAGTAATTAAAGACTAGTAATTAATTTAATTAGAGATAAATTAAATTAATTTTGGAAGTGATCAGTCTTGCTTATGAATGATTGAATGATATTAAATATATTGAATTGGTTGATATCTCTGATATGAAATGTTTTATGATATGATATGTTGGGTGGACAGTGATATTATGGTTATCTATTGATGATTAATTGCTGAGTAAAAAGTGACAACCTGTATTTAAAATTGAATTGTATTTCACTTGAATAACTTGGGTTAAGAGGGTATTGAATTCAAAGAGACCGGGTTCGGGTATAAGTAAATACCCGAACCCACTTCGATTTATAACCTACAATAACTCTTTATAGGTCGGTAATCAATAGGCTGTAATGGAATAATTTAAATGACTGGACCATTTAAAACTAAGTAAAGGTACTTAGGGATCAGATTTGCTACATTTCAGCATAATTTGTGAATATAGGTGTTGACTATAACAAGTTGTGAACTTGTAGTGATGAACGAGTTACCTGGGTTATAAATAAGTTTTATACATTAGTAATTCATGTTAGATAGGTTTACCCATGCTGGTTTCCAACCTGACCCGGGTGTTACTTTGATGTAATACTCGGGTCAGACCGAGTATTACAGATTTCCAGGTTAGGACGTTCTGGAGCTCAAGAGGCGAGCTGGATGGCAGGAACGTATGGAGTGTATCCGTTGTGTTATATTATTGTATATCTGGGACAAGTTGATTTTAACTGTCCAATGATTATGAAATGTTGTAACTCTGATGTATTAATATAAATTAACTGATACAGTTTTTTTGTATAACTGTTATTTTATTAGATATTATATTATGATCTGTTGCGAATGTGAGATTCTGGGTTTCATTTCTGTTTCATCTTCTATCTCTTTTCTTCTTTTCCTAACTATCTGGAATTTTCGTGATCGAAAATTCCAAGTCGTTACAGCTCCAAAGATGCATGAATACATAAATACATAGTCAACAATTAATATAGCTCATCAAAATAAAGCATATATACTCAACAATGGTATCAACATCTCACTAGCATGCCAACAAATAAAATGCACGTGCTAACTCTTATACTGATCACACATATGGTCGGAAAGTATAGACCACCGCTAAGGTCTCTTACTAAGAAAAATTGGATACACAGTAACCCATTCAACCATCACTAAGGTTAGTAACTACTTAACACTACATCCTCACCAAAGCCTGAAATAGCCCCTTACAATTGCTAAGGTGAACTAGATCGTCACTAAGGCTCTATTTTACCATGACCATCACTAAGGCTCATACCATGATGACCATCACTAAGGTCATGCCACTATGACCATCGCTAAGGTCGCGCTACTATGACAATTTCCATATCTCACATCACCACCAAGACACTTTAGATATATGGCCACTCGTACGACCATCATTAAGGTTAGAAAAATACCACGTCATAATTGGATTCTATGTTCGAACACATACATTTTCCATAGGTTGGCTAGGCCATCACCAAGGTAGGCTAGACCATCACCAAGATCGAAGGTACATAGGTGAGCATCCTCACATACCTTGCCCCACGAAACACATATCTCGATGTTGTGTCATGTCATATCTCAGTAAATTGCTACACATCGATGATCATATCTCTCTGTATTGCCACTAAGTCCCATACCAAACACTCATCGCCGCCACTAAGGTGAACAAAACCGCATCACCTACTAAGATGCTACTGGATATAGAATAACTTGAACGACTGCCACCAAGGTCAAGGACACACTACGTCATAACTAGATCAATGCTCGATCTGTCCCCCATCCCATGGTACTTTGGCATCATAGTCCTTAAAATGTCCTTTTTGAAAGGAAAAAATCTTTCTTCACAAAAATATTTTTTAGCAACCACTTCCAATGTTTGGTATTCAAATAAAATAATTTGCGTTTTCAAAATTCACTTTTGATCAAATTATTTCCATCCTTATAAAATGTTTACTCTAGGTATTTTTTAAAACTAGGTATTTTACAATACATCCTTTTTTGACAAAATTATTTTCACAAATATTTTCATAAAACTTTGGATATTTCTCTAATCATATTCCTTTATCCTTGAAAATGTTTTCCTTCTGAACATCGTTTATCAAAAAGTATTTTTCACGTCAAATACTTATAACTAAAATTAGCTTCCACACAAAAGCTTTTCGATTTCAAGGATGTTCTTTTGAATAACACTTTTTTTCCTCAAATAAAAAATGTTCCTCTCACTCTTCATTCAAAATATGATATTACCCAAAACATTTTCGATAAAAACACTTTCAAATATTTTTTCCACTAAACTAACTTCTCAAAAGATTTTTTATATTCAAATATATTTTTCTAAAACAACTATTTCCAAAAAAACACCCTCAAAACAGATTTTCCTTAATTTTAAATATTTTATTTTCGTCTTTCTAAACATTCAAGTAATCATTTTAGGTCCAAAAACATACATTTTCCCTTCTTAAGTAAAATAACTGTTAAAAATAAAAATGTATTTTTTTGATTTAACTTTTCAAGTCGAAATTCCATAAAAATAAGCCCACTTATTAAGGTTATGTCTTAATGTTATATGTGTGTCACTTGGGTTATAATGCACAATTAAACACTTATAGCTCATCCTACCCCATTTTTACAATATTTATTTTCCACTCAAAGGTCACAATAAATAACTAACACATTAGGATGAGGTAATTGTGGTTATGCACACAACCCAAACACATAAGACATACAACCATCAATAAGAAAGCCCTCTCATTCTTTATTTTAAACCTAACCTAAGGTGTAAATTAACCTACCCAAAATGGTTAATTCTACCAAAGGCTTAGGGAATCGCTAAACCTAAGATCTAAAACCAAGTTTGGTACCCCATTATTATTAACGTCTGAAATCAATTATAAATGCCAAAATACGCTTGCAACTAATTTCCAATATTAAAAGCAGTGGATCGTTTATTTCATAATTTAAAATTTCAAAATATTAAAGTAAAAGGGCAACCTCATAGCGGAATTAAACATTAGTACAGACATACATTAATCTCAATAATACAATCATCAAACAAGATTGTCTCATCAAATAATATTTACATTTCAATACATTATCACCAACTTATAGACAATTTAGCTCTGATACGAAGGTATATACCAAATTAGCAATTTGCAATTTAGCCTACGCGCTACCCTACATTGCCCTACCTATGACTTCAAGGCTACACACACACACAAGGAAAAGAGAAAGGGTGTCAACTATGTTTAGACTACACCAAACCCTATACACTCTAGCCATAGGATTGAGAGCTATTGCATATAAAAAGGCTACCTACGTAGCCATTTTCGGGATCAAGACCTCGAAGTTCTATTTCATGCTCTTCTGCTACATCCAAATAGTTATTAACATGCAACAAGCATAACATCTATGCAACCAATGCAAGCGAGAAACATTACTCCTACTAAACCATCACAATCAATCATCGTAAATATATGATGAAATCAATCCAATTTTTTTTGTTTACACCCACTATTTTCGCTTAAGTATAAAATTGTTTTATTATCATTCATTATAAGAACTCCTTTATTTACCTCAAAATAATAATCTTAGTCAAAAATGATAAAATACTTCAAAAATCCTTTATTATAATCTCATTTCTTCAAATACCTCAAAATGTTGTATTTTAATCAAAAGGAGTAATTTAATCCAAATTGCATTTGAAAACACATTTATACTATTATCAATATTATTCACTAAATATCTTTTATTTTATTACTCATATAATATTATTTTCAAAACTCTATAAAACTCAACTATATTGACATTTACTCAAATCAATATTAGTTGCACAAAAACCATATTCTTATTCATGAAATTTTACCTAATTTTATAAATAATAATAGACTTTTCAATTTCAGTTTTAAAATAAATTTTCCATTATTATTTATAAAATTTTCCAAAAAATTCATAAATAATAAGCTTACCAAATTTATCATATTTATTCCAGCTAATATGTTAAATCAGAATTATTTACAAGCATCATCTAAAATATGTAAATAACCTTATCTTTCATTTCTTTATTTACTTTTCACATTATTACACAATTTAAACGATTTCCTACTAATTAATTTTCATCTGAGACAAAATTAACAATAATCAACAATAAGCAATCAAACCAAGTCACAACTTATCCAAACCCCCACAATAACCAAACAATCATTAATGAAACACTATGCATATCAAGTAATGTAAATCTCCACCGTTGATAATTATTTAATATCCGAAAACTCAACTAATTAAATTAAAAAAAACCATGCTAACGTGCTTTTGCAAATAGCCTCAAAACTTAGAATACTCAATGACAAAATCATATGAAATTCCACCATGAATCCAATGGAAAAATCTACAAATCAATCTGAGTTTGTATACAAAAGACATGGAGGCAAGAAGTTTTCATTTTGTAATTATAAATTTCACAGAGCTAAAATGCAAACTTTCCTTCATCATTTTTTCCCTACTCAAGTTGCATACTCACTTGCAACCATCAATTTCAACCACCACTGCCATGTTTTCCTTTGGCCAGATCCGACACCACCGACATCTCCCGTAAGCCGACCCACATCCACTTTTTCACTACTCGCAACCACCCATTCCTACGTCGAACCCCCTTTTGGTTGGAAGTTAACAAATTCCAGCAATTTTGTCGTCTACCATGTCGATTCAACCATATGGATAAACTCTCTTAATGTCCACTATACAATTGTTCCCTTCGATCATCCAATTATTTCCATTTACCGTATAATCTAAAACCCTAAAATGAAGGACTAAGGTTTGTTCATCGATTTCTAGTTTGCCGGAGCATTTATTGATAAACAATCTCTTATAGTATATTCAACTCATCGAGAGGTTCGAAAATTATATATTACTCGATAGGGTTTGGGTATTTTCAATTTTTAATCACCTTTTAATTAATTTTCTAATCACCATTATAGAGAGATTAGTGGATTTCAAGATTATGGAAGAAAAGTAGGAAGAAGAAGACCAAGGTTTCTTAACTCCATATTTTTATGAAAAATGGTCTTGTTGGGCCAAAGTGATCATAAAGGCCTAAAAAGCCCATTTTCAAACCTTATTGAAAGTATATCATGCTCTTATATTAAAATACACGTTTTTGATACTCCTAAACTAAATGGAACCATCAAAATCCTTAAAAATTCATCCCTGCTTAACGTTATCTTTTATCACTGGTGGAAACTAAAATAACTAACAAAAAATTATTGTGTCAATTTTGCGGGTCCTTACATCCGCTCCGTCAACATCTGATATCTTTACAACTTCAAACATCGCTCCTCCAACCCCTCGTTTTGTTGGATCATATGCATCAGACAGTAGGGCAAAAGGTGCAGATTAAAAAAAATAATCCTTTTTGGTACATTATGCAGTAAATAATTTATAGTGTTACCATGAATAATGTTGATAAGATTAATTCATGTAAAATGTTTTATTGGTTGTTTTTCGTTTAAATCTTAAGTTATATTATATTATCATTATTGCAACGACCTATCTTTTTGGATGCTTTAAGCAGACACACAGGTCACTCAAACCATACAAAGAGGCAGATTGTTATTGGGGTAAATAAGAAAAAGAGATAGAAATAAAAACAAATAAATCTCACAGCGGAATGACAAAATATAATAATCAAATAACAGTTCATAAAGTTGTTTTATAATAAATATGATAATACTTATACAATACAGAATCAGAGTTACAGACAACAAGAGTAAATAAATAAATAAATGCAGCAGAACACATGATGTGGTGGAATAAATATAATAATGACAATAGTACAAAGCTTCGTCTTCGTCCTCCAGAAATAAAGTCTTCAAATCCTAAAATGCTCAGGCTGACCCGAACGAATTGAAAAGACAAAACACTCGAGTCAGAACTAAAAGATCTTATGTAGGTTAAATCAATAGTGAATATGAGCGTGACAGCGTCAGAGATGTTTACGGGATTTGACATCTCCGATCTAGTGTCTAACGTGAGTGCAATAACTTAAGAGATGTTCGAGATGCACATCTCCTAAGGATCCGTTAAACTATCTACTGTGTAATATAATATGCTATTATAATAGTGTTTACAGTAAAGTAAAGTATTAAAATAGCATTAAGGCATTACCCATATCCCTTTAACACATTTTATATATTCCCATAATCTATATAGTATTGCAATTCCTTCGTAAACTGGAGGGCTATCAGAGGGCGCTCCATAGGTATGGCACAAACCAAACTCGTATAAGGTATGATAGGGCATGCGCCACGACTCTCGAGGAAATGCCAGGGTAGATATATCTTTTGCGTATCCGGACTGTTGGTAACGCATAATAGCTACTACCGCCCACCTTAGAACACACTCTCAAATCAAAATCATGGGTGGCCACCAAATAAAATCACAAATTCAGAATATAGTATCGAAGAAGTGTGCCTGATCGGAGGAATGACCTCACTTGTCCCGGCGTGGATCTTGATTTTAGCCGCGTCAAGCTGACTCATGGGAGTCATGGTCACGTAAATACCTCATATAGAATCGCTCTCCAAACCATCCTACTTCATTTCTGGAGTCTCCACCATGTGCACAGTTGTTAAAGTGGTTTTCGTTATTGGCAGAGAGTATGACAATATCTGATCCTGGTCTCTTTACGAACCAACCGTTTATTTCACACCGGATGGTTCCTTTAAATTTCAAAAAGTCAATTTACAATTGATATCAAAATATCATATTCTCAAACCATATCACTTTCAAATCATATTCACATTCAAATCATATCATCTCCGAAATCACAATTCTTTCAAAAATCATATTTCCAAATTAGGTAAACCCTCATTTCAAAATCATCATGTTCAACCAATTATGTCATTTAAGTCCCAACTTAAATTATAACATGATTTAGCCGTATTCGCTTTTAAACCGGTGAATTTGAATATAAACACTTCCCCTTTACTTAGTCTGAAAATCTAAAAAATAGTTTAAATAATTATAAATAGTTAAAATACTCTAAAATAGTTCAATATAGATTAAGTATATTTTTCTTGATTTAAGATAGTTAAATAGATTTAAAATAGATTACATATAATTAAAATAGATTAAATATAATTAAAATAGATTAAATAGCTTTAAAATAGAGTAATTAGATTTAAAATAAGTTAAATGGGTTAATTAGTTTTAAAATAAATTAATTGGTTTAAAATAGGTTAAAATTATTTAATTGAGTTAATATAAGTTAAACTAGTTTAATAATTTGAAAATCTTAATAACTAGAAATTTTAAAACAATATATTTTCAAACAATTTATAATAAAATATGAATTTGGAATTAATATCAATTTAAACTATTTATTTCATTTTAACACATCTGAACCATTTCAATTTACAAATCAACAAACCCAATTGCAAATCTTTCAATTCAAATTTTAAATAAACTATTAAATTCTATATCAATTTCAATCCATGTTAGAAATATCAATTTTAAATTACTCCAATT
Organism: Allium cepa; assembly: GCA_030765085.1. Taxonomy (NCBI): domain Eukaryota; kingdom Viridiplantae; phylum Streptophyta; class Magnoliopsida; order Asparagales; family Amaryllidaceae; genus Allium; species Allium cepa. The sequence goes on from CM060932.1 coordinate 383,892,766, forward strand.
TTAGTATATTTCAAAGTCATATTTTGAATAATATTAATAACCTAATTCTGACAAACTTTACGTATACATTAAATTCAACTTTAAAATTTCAATTTAATTTCTTTAAACAATTCCTTTAAACTAATTCCAATTTTTTTAACATAAAACTTGAATTTCGATAATAATTCAATTTTATATACATTAAATCTTATTTCAAAACATCATTTAACTAAATTCAAGAAAATTAATTATTTAAAATCATTTAATTTAACCAATCCGGTGTCCATATATAATTTTCTACCCTACGGTCAAGTGATACGGATATTTATCATTTCAATCTGCAATTTAAAATTTTACGGTCATATATCATTTCAAACTGCTATCTCGAATTAATATAAAATCCATAAAATCACTCGAGTCTATCATTTCAACCGATAACGATTTTCCATAATCTATAGATCATTCGGGTATATATCATTTCAACCCATAATGATATTCCAATATAATAGTTAAGGGAACTTGCAGAGTAATGGCAATATATAAATTAACACAACAACCAAACATCCAAAATGAATTTAAACACCCATCACAATCATCATCCAGCTCAACTAATGTATCAACAATTAACAAAATATCAATAATGAGTATTTTATTGGCAAATTTTAAATTCCATAATAAATTAAATGATGCTTTAATTCAATTTTTTTCTTCAATTTGACAGTAATAGCAATTTAAATATACCAAACAACCATAAATAAATTCGTAATCACATCATAAATTAATTTAACAAACATAAGAAATTTTAGAAGTTGTGAGTAGGTCAAAACACTCACCTTCGATTATAAATCGAATTAAAAATCGAATTCAGGGCCCAAACTATCTCAGAATTCGTCCAAACCAGCATCAAAATGTCCAGAATTTCAATACGATCCCAGAAGAACAAACTTCGCGTGAATAGGAGTTCATATGCAAAAGTTATTCAGATTAGAAGGTATACGATTTTGAACTTTGAAATAAATAAAATAATATTAAAAATTAGACACGTCACCTAATTTCCACGTGGCCGAAACCCTAATCATTTGACTCCGAAATAGCGTACGTGAACCGCCTGAAGCCGTCGATCTTTGACTGGACTTTGCATCCCCCTGATCAAGTTTCACCGTGATTGAACGTCGCCACCCAGATCACCAAGCTCAGGTGCCTCCATCCCAGGTGGTGCGACCGCCTACTCCTCTGCCTCATGGTGGCCGCCGCTACTTCTCGCGCTAATCACGGCGATTTCATTACCCTATCGCATGAACGAAGATTACCCTAAGGAACTACTCGCCTCCATCTTCCCAATGTCGCCTTTCGATCGTCGATCGGACGACGATCCGCTGTTGGATCGTCAAAACCCTAAAATGGACGGTCGAGGTTCATTCACGATTTATGGACAAACGATGATCTGAATCGAAAAAAGAATGCCACCAGCGAATTTCCCTCTTCGAGAGCCTCGAAATGGTATATAATTTGTTTGGCTTGGAGGAGTTTGAATTTTTGATTTGATTTTGATTGGCAATTGAATTTTGAAATTTGTTTGGTTTATCTTCCATTGAGAAGAAGAAGCCAGAGAGAATTGTACATATGGACAAATGAAAATAAGAAGTACCTTGGGTTTATAACTGGCTATTTATAGGCAAAGCTGAAAAATAGAATGAATGAACAAGATTGATTTACATATTGACCGATAAACGATCCGAAAAGCCCGTTCTATCTCCAGAATGAGAATAGGTCATCTCATATATCAAAATTTGATTTCCATTCTTTTTATTCAATTCAATAGTCACATTATGATTAAAATTTACATTGGCTACATCTTATTGAATTAATATTCTACAATGATCAATATAATCTATATTAACTGCACTAACTAAGTAAATTAACTGCAATTTGATTTCCAATTAAATTTAACAGACTAAATAAGTAGGTAACTTATAATAATTGTTACCATTGACCTTTAACCACACTTATTAGTTCAATATTTACAAGCAAATGTTCCAATTACTTACACACCACTGATTTTATCCCATCACCGTTAACTATATACTATTTTACACATTAGTTCAATATTTACATTTGTTTTCTTATATTCAATTTATAACCAAGTTATAACATTTACATCGTTTCAATTAATTGAACTTCCATTAAAATGTTATCAGTTTCTTAAATTAACCTTATTCCATTTCATTCTGCTTATTATGTTCATTAATAAATCATGCCTTTTTATTTCTTTCAATATTAAATTACCAAAATCCTGTTAAATTCACAAATTTAATTATTGAAAATTTACAGGTCGTTACACTCTCCCCCACTCAAAACTTTTCATCCCCGAAAAGGAAAAAGAAAGGAAAAGAAGGAATCGAGTAATCAATATATATTATTTAAAATATTAGATTTATAAACAATTTATTTACATAATTAAATGATTTATATAAAATATATCAATTTATAACAATTACTCCTTTCATATCAAGTTAGCAAAAGTTTGGAAAATATTTCACAAGATTTTCTTCGTCCAAAATTTACGGAAAATTTCGACAAAGTCTTATAATGTTGCGATTTTTCGACGCACGAAAGTCGACATTAATACATCCACTGTATCAACTATCGAGCAGTCGAATGCCGGAAAACCGAACCGTTAGGGTTAAAGAAGAGGTAGAAGATAGAAGAAGAAAGAAAGAAAATAAAAGGCAACAGAAACAATATTAGAACCTCACAATCGCAGCGGAACAACATACAATAGATAAATGAATAATCTTTAAATCAAAAGAACTATATCAGTTATTACATTACATCACATTACTATCAGAGTTTACAACAACAAACAACGGAAAAGAAATACTATATATTAATTGATACACCACGCCATCCAGTTTGCTCCTGATCTCCACAGCAACTCCTGAATTCCAAAATGACCTGATAACCTAACTCTAGACTGCCCGTGTAGAAATTGGTGGGCACCCAGAGTTTAGGTAGGAAACAATAAACTCTAGGTCAGTCATGGGACTAGTGTGAGAACTTAAAACAGTTTATCTTTTAAAAACAAACAAAGAAATATTTTTAAATTAGATTCGCAATGCTTTTTAGAAAATGAGACTACCATAAGGCCTCCCGCACACACACACAATGCAAACGCAGAATCGGAGGAGATTTCTCCTTATGATAGTCAAATATGCTTGATACGCAAATTTTCTTTGATATTATTATTATAAGTGCAAAGTGTAGGAAAATGTTTCAAAAGTATAATATAAATCTTAGCCAGCATAGATATTTCACACTTATGCCTACTATAGCTACCATGTTCAATAGCAGGTTTGTAACGACCCAGGATTTTAAGTAATTAAAATTTGAATATTTAATTAATTTTAAATAATTAATAAGTGAATTTATAAGTCGAATTAATTTTATTTTGAAAAATTGAATTTAATTGGATAATTTAATCGATAATTTAATATGTTAAATTATGGAAATAATTGAAAATTGAGTTAAATATGATTGAAAATGATTTGTAAAATTTTATTTTATCATATGTGAGTTAGAACGATATTTTAGAACTTTTAAAATCGAATTAAAAGTTAATTTGTGAAAATTGAATATTTTAATATTTAAATCGACTAGTGAAAATAGTTAATTTTTGAACAGTCTCAGAATTGGACGAAACCAGTTCCATTGGATCCGTAATAGTTAGTTATTACCGGATTTCAATTTTCGTGTCAATCGGAGTTATCGTTTGATCGTGGCAGCTCGAAACGCATCGAAATTGTTTTAATATTAATTTGGCGAGTTAAAATAGCCATTTTTCAAACAGTGTCGGATTTCGACGAAACCAGTTTCATCGGATCCGTAATGTGATATTATTGTATGGTTTAAAATTTCATGTCAATTGGATTTACCGTTTGTCCGGTACAAATTAAAACGCCTAGAAAATAGTTTAAATCGGTTTAATTTAAATTGAACGTTTACTGCCATAACTCGCACAGATGTCCGAATTAGCTTCCGAAACCTGTTCCATTGTGTCCGAAACGTGGGGTAAACCCTAAAAATGCAGGTTACGGTGCGTGAATCGGAGTTCGGAATTTCCGGAATGAATAGCGTCGTTCGTTCTTCTATAAATCGCCCCCTATCTCTCATAAATTAGAAAAAAAAAAATAATAAAACCCTAATTCCTAAACCTAGCCGCCACTTTCAGATTCAAAGGCCAGAAACTTTCCAAATTCATTCCTTAATCTCTCCCAATCTACAAACAATTAGAAGATGTGATCAACTACAAACATGTAGAGCTTGACGAGAGCTTTCGATCTATACGGTGATGATGGGGTTTAGTGTCGCGTAGAGGGAGCAAAGTAGGGCCGAAAGTCACGAGCTACGCACGTCTTTTCTCTGGTCATGGGGGGCCGAGTTCATCAGGGTTCATGGTGGAGGTGGAGTTCGAGATGCTCGTTTGAATGGTAGTAGCTGATCGTGGTGGATGTCGACAAGGATGGAGCATAATTAAACCCTAGCTTGTAGATGTGGGTTTCTTTTTGCACGGCCTGTCGATGGAGTTGCGTGCGTGGGTTGGGAAGATGGTAGGGGGCCGTTGGATCTGGAAATGGATGGTGGATGATGAGCTGTAGGTTTAAAGATAATTATATATGTTGTAAATTAGTTAATATAAATCGTTTAAAACTTCATAAAATCATATCTTTTTCATACGAGGTCGAAAACGCGCGAAATAAGAAGCGTTGGAATCGTATGGACGAGCACTACGCGATGGAATTGGATTGGAGTCGTTTGGAGTTAGTGAGGATTTTGGGTAAAATTAAACGTCCGTTTAATTTTATTCGAAATAGATCGCTAAAACGAAATTGAAATCAAGGTGAGAACTTCTCACTCAATCGAATCAGTTTCGACTTTTATTTTAAATAGTTAGATTTAAAATATTTGAATGCATGTTTGAATGATGATTGTTATCTATTGATTGTTAAAATAGACGTTATGCGCCGTTAGTAAGCGGATGTTATTTATTAAAAACATATACCGCGAATATTTCATAAACAGTGAAATTGGTATTATATATAATAGCAATATATATATATTGGCATATGTATATATTGGAGTTATTGATTTCCCGCATTTGTATAGCGGATGAGACCCTATTGCGCCGTTATTAAGCGGATAATATTTTAAATCCCATATACCGCGATAATTTCGTACTGGAGCAAAATTGGTATTGTGCTAATGTTTGTGGATGCAGGAAAACAGGTTGGAGGGATCCAACTGGATTCCTCAACAGTATTTATTTGATTTCAGATATTTTGATATTTGATTGATTATCATATCGATATATGATATCGTTGTTCTCGTGATTGACTATTTGGTGTGTAGCATCATTGGACCAAACTTTGGAATTTTAAAATGATTTTAAAGTGATTTTTGAAAGTATACGTTTATAAAATATTTTTCGGAATTTATCCATTTTAAATAAATAAACGTATAATTTTAATGTTATAAAAAAAAATTATATTTTTGAGAAATATAGTTAAAAGTTGATTTTTGAAAATATGAGGCTGATGATTTTATAAAATAGTAAAATCGGGATTTTTGAAATTATTGTGAAAAGTTTAAATATAGGATTTATGAAATTTAATTATTTTATAAATCAGAATAATGAAATTATAAAGGAGATTAAAGATGTTTTAAAATAATAGTATAAATTGATTTTATAAAGGATTTATAAATTGATATTTATAAATTAAAACATTTGAATTATAAAACGAGTTTTTATAAGTGTTTGAATGAAGTGAAGAGGGATTGCATAAGTGAATGGAATTTATAAAATTATAAATGGTGAAGTTATAAGTGAAATTTATAAATAATAAGATTTATAAATTTCGTGAAGTTATTAAAGAATGGTTTTGGATAAATAATTGAATCTTATAATTTATAAGATTTATAATTTAGAAAGTCTTAAAAAGAACGATTTTGTAAAATAATCGTTTTATAAGTATTTAACTTATAGTATGGTCTTTTGGTTCATAATTGAGATATAAAGTGAATAGGTTAATAAAGAAAATTTATAAAGAAAGATGTTATGAAATAAATAGAAATGGAATTTATAAACGTTGTTTTATAAATTCGTAAACGACTTATTTTGATAAGTAAATTGTTGAAACCTATTAATGGAGTTAAATTCACATTTTTGACTGTGAATAATCCTTTAAAATAAAATGAATAGAAGTGATGAAATTTGTTAACGTAGTATATTCACGTTTTTGAATAGTGAATAATATGTTAAAGAAATTGTTTTGAATGTGATGTTTTAAATTGAATTAAAACGATCTAACGATGTTTTAAATGTGTTGAGATTCAAAACCATAGATTTCAACATTTATTGTTGAAATAGACGTTTTCGAGAAATAGAAGGAAATGGTGGACTATAACACTGTTGTTATAGTAAATGATTTCCGAAAGGAAATGTTTTGTATAGTATTGGGATTTATATATCTATTTTAATTTCGAATCCCTATACTAGTGATTTTGGGTTGTCGTAACAACGTTTTACGTAACATTCGTTTTGGCCCAAATAAATATGTTTAAGAGAATGATTTCCTTAAAGAATGCAATATATACTTAATCTCGATTTAAGTATATTGAATATTTTCCAAGTGTAGAAAATAAAAAGATTTGTGAATTACTTATTTAATAAGTATGGAAATGTTTTTTTTCAATATAAAGTGAACATTTTGAGAATTTATCTTTTTGAAGATAAATTGAAATGAATAATTGAAATCGTATATGCATGGATATTGTGAAATATAAATTCACTATGGAATTTATGAATGAAAAGGAGAATTTGTTTAAAAATAAATATTGATTTATTTTTGAAGTGTGAAATTATATATCTAGTAAAGATATTTTTGGAAAATAAATAATTTGGAAAATTATTTGGAATCTGGTGATGTGTGCATATCCATTGATAGTTCAATAATCGACTATCAATATTTACCTTTGAATGGGTAATTGATGTGATTTGTTTGAATTTGAATGCCACACTTATTTTTGAATAAGCGCTCACTATTCGGGTTAACCGGGAAAGGACCTTGGGGTCGTATAACCCATTCCGAATATGTGATACGTCGTTATGAATTGCATTTGATGACCGGTGTTGAAGACCGAGTATTTGCGAAAGCGATAGGATGACCTATCGATTGTCTCTGCATTGGGTAGCTCCTGGTATAGAGATTTCCTAAGTGATGGGAAATTCGATCGGGATTGTGAATACCCGGATTGCAAGGGCTTCGTGAGAAGTGCCTTCGGTTCTGTTCGAACCCAGAACAGACTTGTATGGATTGTATGTCTGACATTACAAATTGAGATATAAAGCCGATTTCTTTCAAATATATTTCTGTTGGTGGCGGAGAATTTATTCTTTTAGCTTAACACCCTTCTCTGAGACGTACGAGCTCAGAGGTTATGTAGTTGAAGGTTATCAGCGATATATTCCCAATTTGGTAATGTGACATGCTGAGTGTTGCTGTGAAATGATCATTGTGTTGATTATTTGTGATAGGATCGTTTATTTGATCGTCTATCTTGGTGATCATTTCTATGATCATTTGTTGACCCAAAGCATGGCTTTTGAATAAAGTATGTTTTTGTGGACGTGACTTCGTCGAGCCTCACACCTCGGGAATGGTCAAAACAGGAAAGATGCGGCAAGGTTATGAGGGGTAGCGCCCTTTAGGATATGTGCATTTCCTTCTGGAAAAGGGTGGTATCATGGTATGGAGCCCAGATACTTACTCATGTTGAAAACACTTTATGATTATGTGAATTGATTGCGAGCGCTCGGTGAAAGGTCCCAAAGGACTGGGGGATGGCATATTCGGTCAGTTGTTACTCAGTTAGGGGTAACCCGGCCTTGTGTTGGTAGAGATCCGGTTTGGTTCTCGGGGATGTCCATCCAGAGGCATTCTCATGTGGCAATGGGAAGTTCCTTGGCCTGGTCATTCGTTGGAAATCCAAAGAAACAATACGAGACTTGTACGGTTTTAGTTGTATAACCTGCTATGGAATGTGGCGGTAACCTGCTATTGAACATAGTTAGCTATAGTAGGCATACGATAATGGTCGTATGTTGGCTAAGATTTATATTCTACTTTCGAAATGAATTTTTCCTACACTATGCACTAGTAATAATATAAAATGTTCTTTTTAATGCGTATCAAGCATCTTTGACTATCATAAGGAGAAATCTCCTCCGATTCTGCGTTTGCATTGTGTGTGTGTGCGGGAGGCCTTATGGTAGTCTCATTTTTAAAAGCATTGCGAATTGACTTTAAAAATATTCCTCTATTTTGTTTTCAAAGATAAATAAACTGTTTTGAGTTCTCACACCAGTCACATAACTGACTTGGAGTTTATTGTTTTCTTTCCTAAACTCTGGGTGCCCACCAATTTCTACACGGGCAGTCAAGAGTTAAGGTTTATCAGGATATTCTGGATATTCAGAAGTTGCTGGAGGCAAGATGGATAGCATGGCGTATTATTATGTATAATATTTCTTTTCCGCTGTTTGTTGTTGTTTGTTGTTGTACACTCTGATGATGATGTAAAGTAATGTAATGTATAAAATGTAATAACTGATATAGTTCTTTGTTTAAAGATTATTCATTTATTATTATATGTTGTTCCGCTGCGAATTGTGAGATTCTAAATATTGTTGTGTTGTGTTCTGTTCCGTTCTATTTTCTATTTTCTTTTCTCTCTTCTTCTGTCTTTTTCTTTTTCTTAAAACCATAACATTTCGGGTTTCCGGCCTTCGATTGCTCGGCAGTCGACAAAGTGAGTATCGATGTTGAATTTTCGAAAGTGAGAATTTCCGGGAAGTTACATTTGGTATCAGAGCATATGGTTAAGCGACAACCATGGTTCTGTTGGGTATTACTCATTAGAGATAGAGTCAGTAGTGCTCTAGAATGAGTTTGAGTGTAATAATAGCTATGAGAGCGTATTTGTTAGTGTATATAAAATTGTTTTATATTGTGATGATTGGTTTGTTGAGTGGCATATGAACTTTCGTCAGCGCGGTCTGCAAAACTATGCCGAAGGGGTTTCTAAACACTTGAATAGAAAAATTCGACATAATATTGTTTTAAATTGGGTAAATGAAATAATTTTACCTTGATTATATTTTTATATATAAAGGAATAATTTTCATAATTATTAAAGTGTATATAAGTTGATTGTTTAGTTGTTTGAATAATCTAAGTAAAAGAATAATTGTATAAGAAAAGGATTATAAGAATTGAATTATAATTAAAGTGATTTACAATTGTGAAATAAACTTATATATAAGAAGTGAAACTATATGGATATATTTATGAATGTGAGTTGTAAATAAAAATGAATTTAAAGTTAAATGAAAATTTACTTTAGAATTGGAAGCTGAATTGATTTATAAGTTGGAATTTAAGTTATGTAAAACCAAGTGATGTTTGTAAAATGGAGTATAACTTAAGAGATCAAAGTAAAATAATAAAGTGAAGTGATAAATATGAACTTAAGTTATGTAAATAAAATTCAACTTTAGTAATTGAATTGAATGAATGGATTGAATGTTAATCGAATAAATGTAAATTATAATTGATATGGAATAATGAATATAAGTGTTAATTCATTAAAATCTAATGTTATTGAAAGTTGAATAATTGAATGAAAATCAATTTAATTAAACCAATTGTAAGCAAAGTAATTTGGTTGCAATTGATATACATTGGTTGTTATATGGTTGTTAGTTGATTGATTGTATATAATTCATTAAGTGTTAATGAAATGGGAAGCTAAAGTAATTGAAATTCAATTGGAAGTTAAATGAATCTTCAATAGAATTGAATTTGATTTGGAAGTGAACCAACTTGAATATGAATTAGTGAACATAAACTAATTGAAAATGAATGTTAGTAAAAACATCCACTGTTAATGAATCAAATGTGATTTAAATTGAAAACCTATTTCATTGAATATTAATGAGAATATGAATGAATATTTATTTGTTATGGATGCTAGTTGGTTGATGGTTGCATTTGTTTCTTTTGTTTCATTTGCTATGTTAACATATATAGTTATTATGTTGCTATATGTTGTATATCGATACTATTGTCTATATACATGTTTCTCATGTTGTGTGTTGAGTGATTAGTAGGTGCGGATCGCGTTTGCTTCGCATTTGGAGCTCGCTTTCGCGCTATATTAGCCGTATATGCTTGCTAATAAAATATAAGGTACATATCTCGGATTAAATATCATACTTTTATACTTTTTCCCTTCGGGATGCCTCATTACTTGATGAGATGTATATTTGTGATATATATACTGTCATTTTTTTTTCGGATCGAGCCGCGCAAAGGAGACTATGGCGAATTTTTCCGAAAATTTAAGGCGTTAGAAAAATTTGAGAAAATTTGGAAAATTTTGAAAACTATAACTTTGATTTGGAATTGAAAGTTAAACAATAGTAGTTGTTTTGAAAAGATAACTAAGTATGATTTGAAAACTTAGTAAAGTTTTGTAAGAAGTTTAATGATGAATTTTTGGAAAATTAATGGATTCTGTAACTTTTCTTACTTGATAATTTCGAGGACGAAATTCTTTTAAGGGGGGAAGATTGTAACGACCCAGGATTTTAAGTAATTAAAATTTGAATATTTAATTAATTTTAAATAATTAATAAGTGAATTGATAAGTCGAATTAATTTTATTTTGAATAATTGAATTTAATTGGATAATTTAATCGATAATTTAATATGTTAAATTATGGAAATAATTGAAAATTGAGTTAAACATGATTGAAAATGATTTGTAAAATTTTATTTTATCATATGTGAGTTAGAACGATATTTTAGAACTTTTAAAATCGAATTAAAAGTTAATTTGTGAAAATTGAATATTTTAATATTTAAACCGACTAGTGAAAATAGCCAATTTTTGAACAGTCTCAGAATTGGACGAAACCAGTTCCATTGGATCCGTAATAGTTAGTTATTACCGAATTTCAATTTTCGTGTCAATCGGAGTTATCGTTTGATCGTGGCAGCTCGAAACGCATCGAAATTGTTTTAATATTAATTTGGCGAGTTAAAATAGCCATTTTTCAAACAGTGTCGGATTTCAACGAAACCAGTTTCATCGGATCCGTAATGTGATATTATTGTATGGTTTAAAATTTCGTGTCAATTGGATTTACCGTTTGTCCGGTACAAATTAAAACGCCTAGAAAATAGTTTAAATCGGTTTAATTTAAATTGAACGTTTATTGCCATAACTCGCACAGATGTCCGAATTAGCTTCCGAAACCTGTTCCATTGTGTCTGGAACGCGGGGTAAACCCTAGAAACGTTGGTTACGGCGCGTGAATCGGAGTTCGGAATTTCTGGAATGAATAGTGTCGTTCGTTCTTCTATAAATAGCCCCCTCTCTCTCATAAATTAGAAAAAAATAATAATAAAACCCTAATTCCTAAACCTAGCCGCCACTTTCAGATTCAAAGGCCAGAAACTTCCCAAATTCATTCCTTAATCTCTCCCAATCTACAAACAATTAGAAGATGTGATCAACTACAAACATGTAGAGCTCGACGAGAGCTTTCGATCTATACGGTGATGATGGGGTTTATTGTCGCGTAGAGGGAGCAAAGTGGGGCCGACAGTCACGAGCTACGCACGTCTTTTCTCTGGTCATGGGGGGCTGAGTTCATCAGGGTTCATGGTGGAGGTGGAGTTCGAGATGCTCGTTTGAATGGTAGTAGCTGATCGTGGTGGATGTCGACAAGGATGGAGCATAATTAAACCCTAGCTTGTAGATGTGGGTTTCTTTTTGCATGGCCTGTAGATGGAGTTGCGTGCGTGGGTTGGGAAGATGGTAGGGGGCCGTTGGATCTGGAAATGGATGGTGGATGATGAGCTGTAGGTTTAAAGATAATTATATATGTTGTAAATTCGTTAATATAAATCGTTTAAAACTTCATAAAATCATATCTTTTTCATACGAGGTCGAAAACGCGCGAAACAAGAAGCGTTGGAATCGTATGGACGAGCACTACGCGATGGAATTGGATTGGAGTCGTTTGGAGTTAGTTAGGATTTTGGGTAAAATTAAACGTCCGTTTAATTTTATTCGAAATAGATCGCTAAAACGAAATTGAAATCAAGGTGAGAACTTCTTACTCAATCGAATCAGTTTCGATTTTTATTTTAAATAGTTAGATTTAAAATATTTGAATGCATGTTTGAATGATGATTGTTATCTATTGATTGTTAAAATGGACATTATGCGCCGTTAGTAAGCGGATGTTATTTATTAAAAACATATACCGCGAATATTTTATAAACAGGGAAATTGGTATTATATATAATAGCAATATATATATATATATATATATATTGGCATATGTATATATTGGAGTTATTGATTTCCCGCATTTGTATAGCGGATGAGACCCTATTGCGCCGTTATTAAGCGGATAATATTTTAAATCCCATATACCGCGATAATTTCGTACTAGAGCGAAATTGGTATTGTGCTAATGTTTGTGGATGCAGGAAAACAGGTTGGAGGGATCCAACTGGATTCCTCAACAATATTTATTTGATTTCAGATATTTTGATATTTGATTGATTGTCATATCGATATATGATATCGTTGTTGTCGTGATTGACTATTTGGTGTGTAGCATCATTGGACCAAACTTTGGAATTTTAAAATGATTTTAAAGTGATTTTTGAAAGTATACGTTTATAAAATATTTTTCGGAATTTATCCATTTTAAATAAATAAACGTATAATTTTAATGTTATAAAAAAAAATTTGAGAAATATAGTTAAAAGTTGATTTTTGAAAATATGAGGCTGATGATTTTATAAAATAGTAAAATCGGGATTTTTGAAATTATTGTGAAAAGTTTAAATATAGGATTTATGAAATTTAATTATTTTATAAATCAGAATAATGAAATTATAAAGGAGATTAAAGATGTTTTAAAATAATGGTATAAATTGATTTTATAAAGGATTTATAAATTGATATTTATAAATTAAAACATTTGAATTATAAAACGAGTTTTTATAAGTGTTTGAATGAAGTGAAGAGGGATTGCATAAGTGAATGGAATTTATAAAAGTATAAATGGTGAAGTTATAAGTGAAATTTATAAATAATAAGATTTATAAATTTCGTGAAGTTATTAAAGAATGGTTTTGGATAAATAATTGAATCTTATAATTTATAAGATTTATAATTTAGAAAGTCTTAAAAAGAACGATTTTGTAAAATAATCGTTTTATAAGTATTTAACTTATAATATGGACTTTTGGTTCATAATTGAGATATAAAGTGAATAGGTTAATAAAGAAAATTTATAAAGAAAGATGTTATGAAATAGATAGAAATGGAATTTATAAACGTTGTTTTATAAATTCGTAAACGACTTATTTTGATAAGTAAATTGTTGAAACCTATTAATGGAGTTATATTCACATTTTTGACTGTGAATAATCCTTTAAAATAAAATGAATAGAAGTGATGAAATTTGTTAACGTAGTATATTCACGTTTTTGAATAGTGAATAATATGTTAAAGAAATTGTTTTGAATGTGATGTTTTAAATTGAATTAAAATGATCTAACGATGTTTTAAATGTGTTGAGATTCAAAACCATAGATTTCAACATTTATTGTTGAAATAGACGTTTTCGAGAAATAGAAGGAAATGGTGGACTATAACACTGTTGTTATAGTAAATGATTTCCGAAAGGAAATGTTTTGTATAGTATTGGGATTTATATATCTATTTTAATTTCGAATCCCTATACTAGTGATTTTGGGTTGTCGTAACAATGTTTTACGTAACATTCGTTTTGGCCCAAATAAATATGTTTAAGAGAATGATTTCCTTAAAGAATGAAATATATACTTAATCTCGATTTAAGTATATTGAATATTTTCCAAGTGTAGAAAATAAAAAGATTTGTGAATTACTTATTTAATAAGTATGGAAATGTTTTTTTTCAATATAAAGTGAACATTTTGAGAATTTATCTTTTTGAAGATAAATTGAAATGAATAATTGAAATCGTATATGCATGGATATTATGAAATATAAATTCACTATGGAATTTATGAATGAAAAGGAGAATTTGTTTAAAAATAAATATTGATTTATTTTTGAAGTGTGAAATTATATATCTAGTAAAGATATTTTTGGAAAATAAATAATTTGGAAAATTATTTGGAATCTGGTGATGTGTGCATATCCATTGATAGTTCAATAATCGACTATCAATATTTACCTTTGAATGGGTTATTGATGTGATTTGTTTGAATTTGAATGCCACACTTATTTTTGAATAAGCGCTCACTATTCGGGTTAAACGGGAAAGGACCTTGGGGTCGTATAACCCATTCCGAATATGTGATATGTCGTTATGAATTGCATTTGATGACCGGTGTTGAAGACCGAGTATTTGCGAAAGCGATAGGATGACCTATCGATTGTCTCTGCACTGGGTAGCTCCTGGTATAGAGATTTCCTAAGTGATGGGAAATTCGATCGGGATTGTGAATACTCGGATTGCAAGGGCTTCGTGAGAAGTGCCTTCGGTTCTATTCGAACCTAGAACAGACTTGTATGGATTGTATGTCTGACATTACAAATTGAGATATAAAGCCGATTTCTTTCAAATATATTTCTGTTGGTGGCGGAGAATTTATTCTTTTAGCTTAACACCCTTCTCTGAGACGTACGAGCTCAAAGGTTATGTAGTTGAAGGTTATCAGCGATATATTCCCAATTTGGTAATGTGACATGCTGAGTGTTGCTGTGAAATGATCATTGTGTTGCTTATTTGTGATAGGATCGTTTATTTGATCGTCTATCTTGGTGATCATTTCTATGATCATTTGTTGACCCAAAGCATGGCTTTTGAATAAAGTATGTTTTTGTGGACGTGACTTCGTCGAGCCTCACACCTCGGGAATGGTCAAAACAGGAAAGATGCGGCAAGGTTATGAGGGGTAGCGCCCTTTAGGATATGTGCATTTCCTTCTGGAAAAGGGTGGTATCATGGTATGGAGCCCAGATACTTACTCATGTTGAAAACACTTTATGATTGTGTGAATTGATTGCGAGCGCTCGGTGAAAGGTCCCAAAGGACCGGGGGATGGCATATTCGGTCAGTTGTTACTCAGTTAGGGGTAACCCGGCCTTGTGTTGGTAGAGATCCGGTTTGGTTCTCGGGGATGTCCATCCAGAGGCATTCTCATGTGGCCATGGGAAGTTCCTTGGCCTGATCATTCGTTGGAAATCCAAAGAAACAATACGAGACTTGTACGGTTTTAGTTGTATAACCTGCTATGGAATGTGGCGGTAACCTGCTATTGAACATAGTTAGCTATAGTAGGCATACGATAATGGTCGTATGTTGGCTAAGATTTATATTCTACTTTCGAAATGAATTTTTCCTACACTATGCACTAGTAATAATATAAAATGTTCTTTTTAATGCGTATCAAGCATCTTTGACTATCATAAGGAGAAATCTCCTCCGATTCTGCGTTTGCATTGTGTGTGTGTGCGGGAGGCCTTATGGTAGTCTCATTTTTAAAAGCATTGCGAATTGACTTTAAAAATATTCCTCTATTTTGTTTTCAAAGATAAATAAACTGTTTTGAGTTCTCACACCAGTCACATAACTGACTTGGAGTTTATTGTTTTCTTTCCTAAACTCTGGGTGCCCACCAATTTCTACACGGGCAGTCAAGAGTTAAGGTTTATCAGGATATTCTGGATATTCAGGAGTTGCTGGAGGCAAGATGGATGGCATGGCGTATAATTATGTATAATATTTCTTTTCCGTTGTTTGTTGTTGTTTGTTGTTGTACACTCTGATGATGATGTAAAGTAATGTAATGTATAAAATGTAATAACTGATATAGTTCTTTGTTTAAAGATTATTCATTTATTATTATATGTTGTTCCGCTGCGAATTGTGAGATTCTAAATATTGTTGTGTTGTGTTCTGTTCCGTTCTATTTTCTATTTTCTTTTCTCTCTTCTTCTGTCGTTTTCTTTTTCTTAAAACCATAACATTTCGGGTTTCCGGCCTTCGATTGCTCGGCAGTCGATAAAGTGAGTATCGATGTTGAATTTTCGAAAGTCGAAAATTTCTGGGACGTTACAAGGTTACCGCCACATTCCATGTCTGGTTATACAACTAAAACCGTACATGGTTCGTATTGTTTCTTTGGATTTCCAACTAATGGTCAGGCCAAGGAACTTCCCATTGCCACATGGGTACGCATCTGGAAGGATGCCCCGAGAACCTAACCGGATCTCTTCCAACACAAGGCCGGTTTACCCCTAGCAGGGTAACAACTGACACGAATATGCCATCCCCCGGTCGTAACCGACCTAAATCCCGGGATTCACCAACATCCACAAAATAATAAGTTTGCAGCAACAACATAGGTTAAGTATCAGGGCTCCATACCATAATACCACCTCTATCCAGAAGGAAATGGCATACACTAAGGGGACGTTATCCCCTAATAACCTTGCCGCATCTTTCCTGTTTTGAGCATTACCGAGGTGTGAAGTCCGACGAAGTCTCGTCCACAAAGCTACGCTTTATACAAAAGCCACGCTTTGATCAACAAATGCTCAACAGCATTTCGTATGCCACATTATCAATTTGGGAATGTATCACTAGTAACCATCAACTATATAACCTCTGAGCTCGTACATCTCAAAGAAGGGTGTTAAGCTAAGAGAATAAATTCTCCGCCACCAACAGAAATATATTTGATAGAAACCAGCTTTACATCTCAAATTGTAACATCATACGCACATCCATACAAGTCTGTTCCGGGATCGAACGGAACCGAAGGCACTTCCAAAGAAGTCCTTGCAATCCGGATATTCACTAATCACGACCGGACTTCCCATCACAAAGGGTGATAAAATCTCTATATCGGAGATCAGCCGATGCAGAGACATTCGACGGTAATCCTTCCGTTTTCGAAAATATCCGGTCTTCAACATCGGTCTTCAAATTCTATCCATTACGACATATCACTATTCGGAATGGGATTTATGACCTAAAGGTCCTCTCCCGGCTAAACCGAATAACGAGCGCTTATTTTAAAAATAAGTGTAGCATTCAATTTCAAGCAATTCACAACAAATACCCGTTTAAAGGTAAATATTGATAGTCAGTTATTTAACTATCAAAGCAAACTTACAAATATTCAGCACCATAACAATCACTAGGCCCTTTTTATTATTCTTCCACAAATTAAATAACTTGCCAAATATTCGCTTCAACTTATCTTTAAAAAGATATATCCTCTAAACCATTTCAATTTCTACATTGGAAAACATTTCCAAATACTTATTCATTTTTATTTCAAAATGGTTCGTTTAAACCAATTAAATAAATCCTCACCGATTTACTTCAAATTTACGTTCCAAATCCGTAATTTTATTTCCACACTTCAAAAATAAATCAATGTTTATTTTTAAACAAATTCCCCTTTCCTTTATAAATTCCATGTGAATTTAAATTTCCAAATATCCATTGATATATGATTTTCAAATCGACTTCAAATATTCACTTTCAATTTATCTTTAAAAGATATAATCTCAAAACATTTCACTTCATATTGGAAAACATTTCCATACTTATTTAATAATCTAAAATAATTGACTTATCAAAATAAGTCGAATTCGGATTTATAAAACAACGTTTATAATTCACATCTATATATATTTTTATAAAAACTTCAACTTATAAAATCCCTTAATTTACAAATTCTATTTAAATCTCATTTAAATGCCAAAATCTGATTTATAAGTTAATTACTTATAATTTTCTATTTTACAAAATCTATTAATTTTATAACTTCACCATTTATAAATCTATAAATTTCATTCACTTATGAAATCCCTTTATACTTCATTTTAACGTTTATAAAAACTCGTTCTATAATTCCAATATTTTAAATTTATAAAATATTAATTTTATAAATCTTTTATATAAACCGTTTATAAAAATTCGAAATCCCAATTTAAACTATTTTATAAAATTCATTAACTCCATATTTTAAAAAAAAATCACATTTTAACTATATTTCTCAAAAAATCATAAATTTTATAACATTAAAATTATAACGTTTATTTTTAAAAAAAAAATCAATTCCAAAATTCAATAAAACGTATACTTTCAAAAATCACTTAAAAAAATCCTTTTAAATTCGAAATCGTTACCTTAACATTTTTAAAACTCCAAAAATAAGCCCAATGCTGCAACAGCACTAAATATAACAATCACGACATCCAAAACATCATATATCATATGATAACAGAATATATCACAATATTTGTAAATAAATCAATATGGTTGAGGAATCCAGTTGGATCCCTCCAACCTGTTTCCCTACATCCACAGATGTTAGTACAATACCAATCCCATGTCAATATGGAATATCGTGGTATATGGGATTTATAAAATATTATCCGCTATTATGCGGCGCAATAGGGTCTCATTCGCTATATAATGCGGGAAAATCAACTCCAAGTACATATATAATACCAATTCCACTTCAAGATGGAATATCACGGTATATGTGTTTAATAAATAACATCCGCTTAATATACGGCGTATAGGGTCTATTTCAATACAATAGATAATAATTTATCATTCAATCACACAATCAAGCAATTTTAAATCTAACTATTTAAAATTTAAATCGAAACAATTTCGATTGAGTGAGAAGTTCTCACCTTGTTTCCAATAGCAGTTGTAGCATTTTATTTCGAATAAAATTAAACATGCGTTTAATTTTATCCAAAATTCACACTAGCTCAAATAAATCCCAATCCAGTTTCATTTCGTAGTACTCGTCAAAACGGTTCCAACGCAACTTGTTTCATCAAATTCCGACCTCGTATGAACAAGTTACAACATTTTAAAGTTTATACAATTTAATATATATTAACATTCTCAACCTTATTTTATTTTAACCTTTGCTTCATCATAGCCGCACGTTTTTTTTAATTGCAGATCGTGGCCGCCTACATGTTTTTCCCAAACACGTTCGTCTACAGGCAATTCGAACCCATCATTGCCGTTCGAAACCCTAACCTTCGTGACACCTACACTCTCCTTTTCGATGATCAAACACCACCACGTCGAAGCACTACACGAACGGCACCACCATGAATAGCTCGAAGCTCGGTCGTGCTTTGGCTTGGGAAAAACACGCGTGACTGGTAGCAAACGCGGCCCTCCTTCGATGATAATCAAAACTGTATGGATCTGTAGATCTCCTCACACTCTACAATAATGCAGTTGGAAGTTTCTTGAATAGATGCGAGGATTGAGAGAGATTGAGAGGAAAAGAACGACAAATATCGGCCATTAACGATTGCTGGCGGCTAGGGTTAAGAAATTAGGGTTTCTTTGTGAAAAAAGTGAATGTTGAGGTCCTCATAAAGAAAATTACGCGACTCTATTCACCCGAATTTTTTTTTCGAACTCCAAACGAAGCGTGCCGCCTGGCGTTTATAATGTTTTACCCCCATTCCGAACGCAATGGAATATATATTGGGAGCCAATTCGATCAAGTTTGGAAGATAAGTTTTTGAATCGACTATTTAAATTCAAAATTCACTCGAATCGATTTCTACGCATTTTAGCTTGCCTCGGACAAACTGTAAGTCCGATTGACATGAAATTTGAAACCATACAATAACTTAACATTACGGATC
Source organism: Allium cepa (assembly GCA_030765085.1). Classification (NCBI taxonomy): domain Eukaryota; kingdom Viridiplantae; phylum Streptophyta; class Magnoliopsida; order Asparagales; family Amaryllidaceae; genus Allium; species Allium cepa. Next base: position 383,912,587 of record CM060932.1, read on the forward strand.
CGATGAAACTGGTTTCGTCGAAATTCGAGACTGTTTGAAAAATGACTATTTTTACTCGTCAATTAAATATTAAAATATTCAATTTCTGCAAATTAACTTTTAATTCAATTTTAAAAGTTCTATAACATCATTCTAACTCATTAAATACAACTTTATAAATCATTTTTAATCACATTAAACCAAATTTCCAATTATTTCTTTAATTTCACGTATTAAATTATCGATTTAATTATCCAATTAAATCCATATATTCAAAATAAAATTAATTCGACTTACAAATTTTACTTGTTAATACTTAAAATCGATTAAATATACGAATTTCAATTGACAGAAATTCTGGGTCGTTACAAGTCTCCTTTGTACGGAGTGGCTCGGGTGAAATAATAATATCAATAAAACAATATATATCATATTTTTTAAAATAATGTATCCCAACCACGGGAAAATAATATAATATCGCTATAAAACCGTAATCCGAGAACGTACCTATTTGTCGAGCAAACAACGCTTATTTGATGAAACCAAAAGCAGTAGCAATTGCTTCCATAAACCTGTATTTCACTTATATAATCCAAAAAGAGTTAATAATTATATAAAATGAAATGTTTAAGTTGTTTCAATTTATAACCAACAATCAATATAACATAACAACAATCACTTGCAAACAAGCATACAACCATCACTATGAATCAAAGTAATCAACTATTCATCCATATCAAGCAAAACATATGGTTTGTTCGGGTTTACACACCCTTCATCTCATAGAATTACAAATAAACTACTAAGTACACCTTCTACTCAACAGTCTTAGATAAACTCAACAGACTATTCATACATCCAAACAATTTGAAGTACCCTATCCCAAACAACCCATAAACCAAAACAAACAATGACTCCAAGCATTATTTAGGTTCATTCTTATTAATTCCATTTCATATTTTTACCTTTCTTCAGTTTCATTCATACAATGACTATTTCCTTCATTAACATTCATTTACTTTCATATGTTATTTACATTTTCTTACATATGTTACTTAGTTAAAATTATTTGAACATGTGTAGATCAATTCTTAAAGCACTATATAGATTTCTTTGTGAATAATTTCACATTCAATCATTCACTACTTCTTTCATTTATTTCCATTCATTACTTACAAAATTCTTTTTTCCATTTATAATGAAAATTTCTTTTCATTACTTTACATTCATTTTTTACATAAGTTATATCCATTCAATTGTTTATAATAACCAATGAATAAAATAAACATTTTTCTTAGTATTAAGGCTTTAAATTAATCCCCCTTTATGCATTTTTAAGCATTGTCGTACAGTTTGCATATAAAACACCTGTTAAACGGTTGGTGGGCAGGGATGCGTCGTGATACGACAACATTAAGCAAAAATTATATAGGTCTTGTTTAAGGATAAAAGTATGACAAGGCACCTGAGGCAATGCCCAAGGTTGGATAGTACCATTTTACCCTTCCCGGATGGTGGTAACGATCATACCCTTGGTCGCACACCACATCCAACACTCCCATAATATGGAGGGTGTGCACCAGTCAATCACAATGTAAATGATGGTAATTCGAAGAAGTGCATCTGCTCGGGGGTAGCTAACCCACTTGGCCGGTACGGCTCCTGTTTTAGTCATTTCAAATTGGCACAAGTGCCTGGCTAAACCATCATCGTTCTCCTTCTTCAAATCCAGCAAAAGACGACAAATCCAACCACTTCGTACTGGATCATCACTCCATGTGCACAGTTGTTAAAGTGGTTCCAGTATCAATAGAGAGTATGCCCATATCCGACTCCGGTATCTTTAACAACCAATCGTTGTTTTACACGCCGGTTGGTTCTTTTACATTTCAAAAACAGTTCATACTTGATATCAAAATATCATATTTTCTTCGAAATCATTATATTTACTCAAAATATTCCATTTCAATTCCAAATCATGTTTGTCTTAATATCGCAATTTCGATTCCAAAATTGTTTCAAATTTACATTTGGGTTATAAATTCATTTAACCTTATTCGTATTTAAATCCATGATTTAAAATATAAACATTCCACCCTTGACCAGTTGAATTTTTGAAAAATAGTTTGAATAGTTTTAAGATAGTTTAAGTAATTAAAATAGTTTAAATGGTTAAAATAGTTAAATAAAATGGTTTAAGTATTTAAAATGGTTTATATAGCAAAATAATTTGGAAAACCAAAATAATTTGTATATTTAAAAAGTTAGGTTTTAAATAGTTTTATACTAAATAATTTATTTGAAAATTGTTTAAAGTCAAACCTGTTTGCGCCAAAATTGGTCACAAACCACGAATACCATGAAATCACTAGTGTATGAACACAAACCAATGATATTCAAGCACAAATCTCAGATCTCAACAAGTATCAAACAGTAATTCAGAAACAACGAACAAAGACACAAGTTTTATAGTGGTTCGGCTATCTCCGGCCTACGTCCACTCCAAAGTTTTATCCTTTTATTGATTATCCTTGATGATTACAGGTGATTACAGCAGTAATAATCAAGAATTTCGAGTACAATAGTTGTATCAAAGTATAGAAATGAATCCGCCAGAGTATAAACGTCCGGTCACCAAAAGATCCCCTCTCTGTAGGCTTCAGGGTGCTATTTATAGGCGTAGGAGGCCCAGACCTCGCTCAAACCTCGGGAGACTTTTTCTGGCACGTGAGTGGGCCCAAGCGATCGATCCCACCAAGTTTCGACTCGATCTGAGATCGATACAAAGTGATTTCGAATCCATCAAAAAATGATCCAATCGAGTTGAAACTTGGCAGGAACAATATTTACCTCGTATGGAAGCTACTGTGAAAATTTAGTTGAATTTGGATCAATGGATCTCGAGTTATGATCGATTCGAAATTGGGTTCTCCACAGGCTGTCGTCTTCGAATCCATTACCTTCGACTCCATCTAAGCACGCGCGCGCAATGACGTGGCGCTATCCTTCCGGGTCGATTCGAATTATGCGGCGTGTTGACTCCACTTGGTGCGCCGAGTTGAACGCTTCCTTCCTAGAGACGCGCATGTATCCACGCTTCACGCTTGCACGTGTCCATCACTCCTTCTCGTACTCAACGGTTCGCTCTCGTATCGATCGCAAGGGGTATTTCGTATCGATCCGGTCGATATGAAAATGTTGAATGCTATCGATACGAATGGAAGGCAAACAGATGGGTACGAAACCACGTACGGTGATGGATACGAACGAAGCCTTACCTGATGGATACGAGCCTGGGCAGCCTCCCATGGATACGAAAATGCCAAAGTCCATCTGCTATCGATACGAAGGTATCGATTCGAAGTCCATCCTGCTTTGCCTTTGATCGATACGAGCCGTATCGATTTGAACCACCATCTTCCTGATCGATGCGAAATGCATCGATGCGAACACCTTCCCGATCGATGCGAACCTGATGGAGTCGAACTGAACAAAACCTGATGGGTTCGAATCTTATGGATTCGAAATGGTCATCACCTTGTCCCCTTGATGGATTTGAACACTGTGCCCTTCCTACCTCGTATCGATCATATCTCCTCCATCCAAACTCCGATTGACCTGAAACTTGAAACGTGGCCTTTCCTAATCCTTATCACCATCTCCAATCAATTTCGTCTCGATCGGAGTTCAACCAAATTTTGACGACATCGATCGCCGCCTTGCTTTCAATCGATCTCCAATCCTGATATCCATTATTTCTCGCCAACCTATTGATATTCCAGCTTTGACCAAAAAGCGGGATAACATTTGCCCCCCAAAACATGCCTTGTTGTAAGAAGGTGTGTTTTGAATAGTTTCGATTCCAATATCCAAAGTCTATAGCCATATCGCCAGAGTGTGTCATCCTTGACTGCTCCGTGTCGATGTCCAATTCCAAATCCAATAGCTAGAGCCTTAGTCAATCCCTTATCCATCCTTATCCAATAGCCAATAACCGAATCCAGGACCTCTCCGGGTCGATATCCGAATCCATAACCCTTCCGGGCTCTTGCCAAGCGCAATCCACACCTGACGACCGTGGCCCAGTGTCCCTGGACGTTGAGCTAACCTCTCCGGGTTCTTGTCAAGCGCAATCCACACCTGACGACCGTGGTCCAGTGTCCCTTGACGTTGTACAAAGTCATGGCTTAAGTCCTAAGCCGAATCCTGGTCTCTCCAGACCCTTGTTGAGCATAGTCCATACTCAACGACCTGAAAATAACAATTGATAATACGGGGCCTAAGTCCTAGGCCGAATCCCGGTCACTCCGGACCCTTGCCGAGCACAATCCATACTCGACGACCTGAATGAGTCAGTTTACCACGTTCGAGCAAAGTGACTCACCCCTTTCCAGGCTGTAATCCATACCCGACGACCGTTTATCGAAAACCAGATAAAAATCCAATCAAAATCCAATCCAAAATCCAAATCCAAAGCCCAAATCAAAAACCAGAAAACCAGAAATCCAAACCAGCATCGAAAATCGAAAACCAGTCATCTAAAAGAAAGTCCAAACTATAAAGCAAATAAAAACCAGGAGTTCAAACCAAAATCCAAAACCAAACCAGAAAATCAAGTATTTAATCCAAAATAGATGAACAGTTTTCACAAGCCATAGCTCCGCAGTTTATCATTATTCAGAGCATGCCTAGGGGCTATCTTCGTCCCCGTACATGTGTAAACAATTTGGTTGCTTGCTAATGGTTTGTTACTTATTTCATATTATCCAGGTCAATGGATAATCAATCGACCGTCATCCCTGGGCCTCACATCATCACGGTGTGAGGTAGTCGGTGGTTGCTCCTGCTCCACCACTGCATTCCGGGTTCCGACATATTTCTGTAACTGTCCATTCCTTACATACTCCTCGATTATATCCTTCAAGTGCCTGCAGCTATTGGTGTCATGTCCATCCAAGTCATGGAAGAGGCAGTGCCTTCCTGATGTCCTCTCCCGTTCTGATGGTTCTCTCCTAGCCGGCCTTCGGTAGGGAAGGCGATTCCGAGTATCCAGGTATATCCGCTCCAGCGTATCGTTCAATCCTGTGTACGTGGAAAACTTTGGATCCTTCCATCGCTTCCTAGCGTTTCCAGAATCATCGTCCAACTTCCTTTTTCCTCTCTCTTTATCCGAACCTTTGCTGGACGGTCCTCCACCCTCAGTTGCATTAACCTTTTTCACCTTTAAATCCATACTCGCATCTTCTTGCCGAAGGAACCTCTCAGCCTCGTGAAAGAATTCCTCGAGATCCTGTGGGGGATCTCGTATCAGAGATACCTTGAAATCCATGTCCTCCCTGACTCCTGATACTGCTGCCATTATATTAAAACCATCAATGGATCAGGCCGGTCCACCGAAGCGACTGCCACACTGAATCGGGTTAGAAAATCTCTAAACGATTCATCCATCCTTTGCTTCACCGATGTCAATGTCATTACATTCTTCGGCCTCTTTACGTGAACCCGAAACTGTCCCAAAAACCTTTCCACCAATTCCCTCCAAGTCCTGATAGATCCTTCTCCCAGTTGCCTAAACCACATTGCAGCTAAGTCCGTCAAATACAAAGGGAAGCATCGGGCCATCACTTCCTTCGATGCCCCCAGCACCTCCATGTGTCTGGTGTACCTCATTAAGTGATCAGTTGGGTCTTCCTTGCCATCATATACCTCCATGCTAGGTAGCTTGAACTTAGGTGGATTCTGAGCCATCCTTATTTCCCGAGCGAACGGACTCCTATTCACTCCTTCCAGGTCTCAGTTGGTCAAACCACCTCGCACAATTTTCCTGATGATCTCCATTAATCCAGTATTGTCGGTTGGGGGTTGCCCCCCATGCCCCCGAGGGAACTCCGGCACATATTCCTCGTATGGTTTACTAGCAGCAACGTTAGCTCTAGCCTGTTGAACTCCTTCCAAAGGTCCTTCTGTGTTGGATCCCGTGGGCCTGCCCCCAAGCCCTTATTGATTGCCTTCTGGCTCCGTATCCCGTCCTCCATTGGGTTCCACAACCCTAGTTCCTTGTCCTGCATCCACAGCCGCCGTAGCTATTCCTAAGTTCTGCATCTCCCCAGCTCTCATTTGCTCAAAGAAAGTCTGCATCATTTCCTGTTGGTTCTTCAACAATCTCTCTTGCAAAGTTTGCCATAGCCTCCATTTCATCCCGGGTTATGTAGATTGAAGCATGTCCTTCCCCAGCTCCGGAGGATGCTTGTTGACTTCCTTCCTGTTGGCTTCTCTCAGCCCTTTGCCTTCTACTATTTTGTCTAGTCATCGTCCTCAAATCCGAACTCCTTAAAATCTTCAAATCCAAACTTCAAATCCGATGTAGCGGGTGCTAGTCCCTCTCAGTGAAAGCACCAAAGTGTTTGCGCCAAAATTGGTCACAAACCCCGAATACCGTGAAAGCACCAGTGTATGAACACAAACCAATGATATTCAAGCACAAATCTCAGATCTCAACAAGTATCAAACAGTAATTCAGAAACAACGAACAAAGACACAAGTTTTATAGTGGTTCAGCTATCTCCGGGCTACGTCCACTCCAAAGTTTTATCCTTTTATTGATTATCCTTGATGATTACAGGTGATTACAGCAGTGATAATCAAGAATTTCGAGTACAATAGTTGTATCAAAGTATAGAAATGAATCCGGCAGAGTATGGACGTCCGATCGCCAAAAGATCCCCTCTCTGTAGGCTTCAGGGTGCTATTTATAGGCGTAGGAGGCCCAGACCTCGCTCAAACCTCGGGATACTTTTTCTGGCACGTGAGTGGGCCCAAGCGACCGACCCCACCAAGTTTTGACTCGATCTGAGATCGATACGAAGTGATTTCGAATCCATCAAAAAATGATCCAATCGAGTTGAAACTTGGCAGGAACAATATTTATCTCGTATGGAAGCTACTGTGGAAATTTAGTTGCATTTGGATCAATGGATCTCGAGTTATGATCGATTCGAAATTGGGTTCTCCACTGGCTGTCGTCTTCGAATCCATTACCTTCGACTCCATCTAAGCACGTGCGCGCAATGACGTGGCGCTATCCTTCCGGGTCGATTCGAATTATGCAGCGTGTTGACTCCACTTGGTGCGCCGAGTTGAACGCTTCCTTCCTAGTGACGCGCACGTATCCACGCTTCACGCTTGCACGTGTCCATCACTCCTTCTCGTACTTAACGGTTCGCTCTCGTATCGATCTCAAGGGGTATTTCGTATCGATCCGGTCGATACGAAAATGTTGAATGCTATCGATACGAATGGAAGGCAAACAGATGGGTACAAAACCACGTACGGTGATGGATACGAACGAAGCCTTACCTGATGGATACGAGCCTGGGCAGCCTCCCATGGATACGAAAATGCCAAAGTCCATCTGCTATCGATACAAAGGTATCGATTCGAAGTCCATCCTGCTTTGCCTTTGATCGATACAAGCCGTATCGATTCGAACCACCATCTTCCTGATCGATGCGAAATCCATCGATGCGAACACCTTCCCGATCGATGCGAACCTGATGGAGTTGAACTGAACAAAACCTGATGGGTTCGAATCTTATGGATTCGAAATGATCATCACCTTGTCCCCTTGATGGATTCGAACAGTGTTCCCTTCCTACCTCGTATCGATCATATCTCCTCCATCCGAACTCCGATTGACCTGAAACTTGAAACGTGGCCTTTCCTAATCCTTATCATAATCTCCAATCAATTTCGTCCCGATCGGAGTTAAACCAAATTTTGACGACATCGATTACCGCCTTGCTTGCAATCGATCTCCAATCCTGATGTCCATCATTTCTCGCCAACCTGTTGATATTCCAGCTTTGACCAAAAAGCGGGATAACAAAACCGATTCAATTCTAATTTCCCAACTCAAATCAATTCCAATTTCCATTCAATCGATTCAGTTTTGATTTCAATTCAAATCTATTTCAACTTCGACTTCAAATTCATTCAATTCTACTTTCAAACCAATTAAATCGATTTTGATTTCAATTTATATCGATTTCGAGCTCGATTTCAAAATATCGATTCAAACCTTTGAATCAAATTATCCTTCAATATTCAATTTAAAATTCCAATCTTCAAATATAATTCAATTCCAAGCTCAATATCAAAATATCCTTTTTATATCACTTTTACTTAGTAACATTTAAGGTTCGAATAAAAGTTCAATCTTTCAAAGCAAATCGATTTCCAGAAATTCTAATTATATTTCGATTATAACTTCAAAACCTCAACATCGATTTTTAAACAATTCCTTTTCCCAAATTTTATTTAACATTTCAAACTCGAATTCGTGGTCAATTCGATTTCTATAAATTTGATTTCTATTTCTTTTAAATCAGAACCATTTAAAGATTTAAAATCATTTGATTTAACCAATCCGGTGTCAGTTATAATTTTCTATCCTATGGCCAAGTGATCAGTTATTTCAATTTAATTTCAGAGATGGGTATATATCATTTCAATCCAAATTACAGTGTCATAGCTATATATATATATATATATATATATATATATATATATATATATCATTTCAACCTATTTCTTAATTTATTCAAAATAATTCAATATACAGTTTATATACTGTAAATAATATACAGGGTCATAACAGGATATATATATATATATATATAAACAAATAAACATCCAAACATCCACAATTTCACATTTAATTGTCAATTTTAATTTCCAACACTTAATTCAAATGACAATCAAATTTATCAAACAACGACCAATGAATTCATATCACTTTATACATTTGAATTTGACTAGCATAAAATATTCTAGTACATTGTGAGCATTATAAAACACTCACCTTGATTTTTGTTGTTGCCGAGGCGTTCCGGTATGGAACTAAAACCGAACAACGTCCGATTTTAGCCTAAATTTCGACTGTTTTCAAATCGTTTATACTAGTTCATTTCGATGCTCTCGATGCTCTCATCATCACGATCAAAATACAAAAAAGTCTCGTCCAAAACGGACCTCGTATGAGAGAGATATACATTTTTGTAAGTTAAAGATAATTTGATTAATTTAAACAATAATACAATATTCTTTTTAAACCCATACCCAAAGTTAACAGACCCGGCTCACTTAAACTCCTACCTCTCCCTTTTCTTTTCCCTGTACACGATATGAACTCCTCCCTGAACAAAACACATGCTCGCTTGCAAGCGATATGGAGCTCGACTTCACGAATCCAAATTCCGACACCACCGATGAGTCTCTCGCCTCAAGCTCCACATGTCCATATCGAAAACGTCAAGCTCGAGCCCCCTACAAAAATCCGTGACCTACTGCCCCTCTGTTCTCGACCACGCAATGTCGCGCGTCACTAAACACGACCAAGCTTCACCAATTCGTGGCCACACGTACGTCTCGACACCAAAAATTAAATTCCACCCTCCAAATCTCGAATCGTTGCCAGAAATTGAGGAGAAATACAACCTTAGTTTCCACCGTGAACGTCGAGCAAACCCAAATGACGTCGTACCTCTCAAAATTTATGTCAAATCGAAGCAAACGATAAACCACGATTTTTAAAGCCATTCTCATATTTTTTTCATTAAGCATAAGTGGAGAGATTGATTTTTGTAGTTCCTTTTTTCACTGAAGCTTGTTATGCTATTCGAATGAAAAAAAGGGGACGTGATTTAAAAAGAAGGCAGGGTGGCTGATGGTAAGTTGGGATGAAAGAATTTTGGCTGATATGAAGGTTGGGTCAAATCAATGTGTATATTAATATTACTTTAAATTCAAATATCCAAATATTTATTTCAAACTCTTACCGATGCGTGCCGCTAGACGTTCCCCTATTTCGAATGCAATGGAAAAGATTTCGAGTCCTAATTCGATTGTATGAAGAAGATAGCTTTTTGGATCCAATTATTATATTGAATTTTCGATATTAATTTCAACGTGTTTCTATTCGGTAAGACCAAATGATAACTCTAAATGCTATGAAATTTGAAATCCGATAATAATGCACTATTACGGACCCAATGGAATAGTTTTGTTAAAATCCAAGACCGTGCCCCGGATCGCTATTTTTATCGTCTCGATTATAATATAAAATTTCCAACTTCTAATTTCACTTTTAAATCCAATCTTAAATGTTAACTATCTTCATTGATGTTTAAATAAGATTTACATCAACTCTCGATACCATTTTCAATCATATTAAGTTTAATTATTCAAATAATTTACAATATTAATTTTTAAACAATTTAATTGTTCAATATCCAACAAATTTCAATATTGGATTTTAAATGAATTCTAGTTATCAATATCATTTTATTTCTATCTAAATACTTCCCAATTATTATTCAACTTCAGCTATTGATTATAAACCCAGTTATATGTATATTTCATTTCAATCTTGTTATCGCCAAAACTTCAAAATAAGTTTATTTCAAAATTTTATTCTAGTTCATATCTAATACTTTACATTCAAAAATGATTAATTTTTTTGATTTTAATCATTTTTTATTAGTAATTACTTTAAATATAATAATTTAAAACAGCTAAAAATATGGATCATTACATTGACAGTCCAAAAATATGATTTTTCGTATACGATTGAATCGGGACTCAAGCCCACTTCCGTTGAGTCCGGATTGAGGTAGTGAATTAAAACAAGTATAAGCATTGCAAAGTTTGGAGACCGAATGATCCGACGGCCAAAATGATCTCGAAATGCACCAAAATTATCATCCCGGAGCATTGCCTCAGATAGCGACGAAGTTTATGCCATTGGGATAGGAATAATGAGGTGATGTAAGGTGATGTATGTCGACAAGTTTTGTTGCAATCGGATGTGTAGTGTGATCTACGGGCTCGAAACGTACAACGATATATTTGAGAAATCAAACAAATAGAATATTCTATTAATATAAATTAACCCTCACCTAAATGCTCCATAATCTTATTCCACTTTACTATTCCATTTCAAATAATGGCTACCTCATCTAAATCCAGTTCAAAAAATTAATCGAGCAATTCACTCCATGAAAAATCATGAAACCGGATCCGTTGAGATCAGGGTGAGGAGAGCTTCGAATCGATACGGGTTTTGTAGCGTACGATTGGGTTTGGCTAGGTTCGGTTCCTCTTGCCATCGATTAGGGTTAGGTATTATGGTTGATTGAAATGGAGTCAGGCAACGGAGATGATACTGTTGGATTTCTCTTCGTGGAGTGCACCTTTCCACTAAATTTCGTCTAACTCGATGCATTAGAGCAAAAAGATACCTTGCATACGTAAAGGGGATCAGCTATAGGTCACCTTTTATAGCGGCATGTCAAGTTACACCATTTTGGGTCCAGGGCGAAGAGGTTGTGAAGTGGAGTTCGTTGGCGAAGTCAGCGCATCGTTTCGTGGACATGAGATAGGTTTCACTGTTGTGTACATGTACATGAATGTACATTGAAGAAGGGGGAAGAGGAATTAAGTGCTAATGAAGGTAATTAACAGCTTAAGTAGTTAATTAATCTCATTTCTTATAAAGCCGATATCTTTTGCATAGGAGGCCCGTTTTGAACGCAGTTTTTGCGTTGTGTTCGCGATGGAGAGCACTACGACTTGAAGCTGGTTTTGTCAAATTTTGTTGAGGAAAGTGATATTTTTCTCACCATACTATGATTGTTAGTATAGTATTAAAATGACATTTAAAATGATTTCTAACTTTAAAATGTGATTTTTGACATATTTAAAACTACATCTTATTTTATAAAATAATTAAAAATGATTATAAAATGGCTTTAAATCAACTATCACATTTTTCCTATTAACACAATATTTTGATAATACTGCTAGACTTAGGCTATTTAGATATTAATTCCATGTTGGTTGCTTTAGATGCATTCTATGCATTGGATGTTTGTTATTATAGATGTATGTAGGTTATTATAGAAGCTTGTATGCTTGTTGGTTGCATGTATGGTTGTTTGCTTAGTTTGGTTGAAAATGCATTCGTAGGCGATATAGTGTTAGGAAATGTCCCACAGGATTGGATTTCATGCATAAAGTTTTATGCATACCGATCGGTATGAAGACAGAAGATGATGGATATATAAGGACGTGCTTCAAATTTCAGGATGTATGCTGGACGTTTTCATTTTGTTTGTACTAGCCGTCTTTAGCTAAGTACATGACCAAAGTGATCATTATCGACTACTCTGGAGCGGCCGATATCTACCACTATTGATGATGGCCGATTTGACAAATTTTGACATGGATAATAAAGAGGCTTCAAGGAACATGCTGCAGTGCCATTCGTTCAACATTCGATTTATTTTTTGTGACTCTTCAATGAGTGGTTTCGACGATGAAGCGAAGATGTGACGCTTCGACGCAGTATCATGATTCAATGATGATGATGTCGTAATAGAAAGTGATGGATTCGACAATAGATAGCTACACTTCGAAATGCGGGGTAGTCAGATTAAAGGGACTATGGAGGAAGGTTATAGGATGCATGATGATATTCTATTAATAACGGCGGATGTCTAGTATTGTTCAAAACCGCGACGATTTCAGACGAGAGTTGTAAAGACAATTCAAGGATAAGGATGAGCTTTGCTATGGATGATGTATTCAAGGGATTATTGAAAATCAAGGGTTTCATTATTGTACTCTTAAAGCAAGGATATGTGTGATGATATCCATTAGGAATACGATGGTCCTTGGAAACTTCAATTGGGTATACGATGGCCCCTAGATCAAACAATGTTTAGATCCATTATACCCTAGATCATATATGATGGGCGTTCCATTTTCCAAGACGATTGAGTGGTATGGATTCGGGAATGAAGAAACCTGGATAATATGGTCGTAAGATCATACAATGAGGTTGATCGAGCTATCATATACCTTATGCACTGAGTGAGTGAATGTAAGGATGGTGTTATTTAGCAAAAGATGGATCTTAGGGCTAATTTAACATTAAAGGGGTGAATAGTGTTTTCTAATTTTTGTGAATCCTTTTGAATTATTTTAAAATTATAGTTTCAAAAATGTAATTAACAGTCACAAATTTAAACATAGATAAATATAAATGCAACAAAAGTAAAAAGAAAAGAACACATCAGGATTTAACTAGTTCGCAGTTACCCTACATCCAGTCTTGTACAATTCCTTGTACAGATTTCTTTTCAAATAGAAAGTCAATAAAATCTCAATTTCAAGGCTACGAAACACACCTTTTTCGAGCTATGGGTAGACTCACTTGATTTACATGAGCCACAGGCACACCCACTTGAATTTTCAAGTCACCAAGCATACTCAATTGATTTACACAGGCTACAATCACACCTACCAATATACGAGTATGATTTAATAGATTTTAGAGACACAGATCATTGATCTTGAATACAATAACCTCTTGAGTAGCACTTTGATTTTGTATGAGTGAGTGAGATGAGAGAGACCAGAGAGTAGTCAATAGAAAATCAAATCAGTGGAGTTGAATTTGATTCTAATTGAATCTGAGAAGAATTTGAGTAGAATTTCTTTTGGAAAACAAGAGAGTGAAAGATGAGAAAAATATATAAGAAAGTAGTTAACCAAATTTCATTGGTTTACCCTCTGTTTATATAGAAACAACAGTCACGTCTACTCGCGAAGAGATACGACCAAAAGACACTTCCATTCAAAATGTGAATTTCAAAATTTTAGTTCATATGTCGACATACTCTATAGGGATATGTCGACATACCCTTTGTAATTTTGAAAAACACTTTATAAAAATTATTTTAAAAATATTAAGGCCTGTGAAATATTTTGATACTTTGTAAAATCATTTAAACATAGTTTATACATATTTAAATTATATCAAAACTAGTGAAAACTTTATAAATTATTTTTAGAATATTTTAAGCACATAAAGGATTTTAAATATATATATATATATAATAATGTACAAGTAAATATATTTAAAATCAAAGTTATGAAAAATATTATAATATATTTATAAATATTTAGAAAGCTTTAAAATTAAAATTATAACAAAGTATATTATTCAAAGTGTGACGACCCGCCTTTCATTCCACAGAAAGATGCATCATCAATAAGAAAGAGGTAGAAATAGAATAGATAGAAGAAAGAACTAAGAAATATCAGAATCTCACAGCAGAAACGGAACAAAATATAATATATCAAATAGATATTATAGTCTTTATATATCAGAGTTACACAGATTGCACAATATCTTCACATTGGACAGTTATAAAGGCTTGTCCATCCATTACAACCAAAATACAACATACAAAGACCTCAACACAGTGGAAATAGATAGATATAGCTACGTCTGGACTACTAGTCTAAGCTATCCAAATTCGTCAAGCAAAACCTGATCACTTGGCTACTCATAAAAATTTGAGTACCCAAGAGTTTAAGAAAACAGAAATAAACTCCGGGTCAGACATGGGTCTGGTGTGAGTAAACGATTAAGCTGTTTAACTTGAAAGACGTTTAAAAGAAAAGGTATCTCGTAAGACTCTCCACCAATAAATACGGATAAGTTTTTCCCTTACGATAACCAAAACAATTGGTAGGAAATCTGGTTATATTATAATAGGGTCTAGGGTTTTCAAATAAATATTCACATAGCTGAAATTGTTACATTCATTAAATTCCAGCATACTAGCCACAAAATTGGTTATACAATCAAGTCCGAGGTCACTTATTGGAAATTGGATTCCATACAATGGCAGGGCTACTAGGGTACCGTCCATCATAGTGTGTGGCCTAGATCAACGTACCGAGGATCACTCCCGACCCCCTGCAACACAAAGCTGGAACCATCCCTTACTGGACAGTCCTGAATAAGACAACCCCGTGGTTGTAGCTAGCAACCGCCACACAGTCGAATAAAAAGGGACTCTAGACAGGGGAAAATCTTATCCTACTTGAGAGCGACTCACTTAGCCTTGCTGCACCTCCCCTTTTTTAGCCATTCCCAGTTGATGAGGATTGAGGCTACGATTACCTTTAAAGAACACATCTTGGAATGCTCATCGTCCTCCATTGACGATGGTCTAATAGCATTCATCCATACAAGTTCGTTCCGGGTTCGAACGAAACCAAAGGCATTATCTCGTTACACTCATTTTGAAATCACCCTCTGAGTTAACGACAATAACCCTTGCACTCTGAATCTCCATCTCGATCTTCCCTTTAAGATGTCACGACCTATCATTTAACTTGGATCGATGTGGTTTTCGGATAATCAAATATGATACTCGATCTCGGTCTCATCGAAATCCAAACGGATCTTAAAGGTCAAGTTGTTTTAAAGTTAAATAATATAATTCAATTCAATACTTGAATTCACACAACATTAACACAGATAAATATCACATATTTATCACAGACATATCCAATATCACATCATAGAATATCATAGAATATCATCCAATAGATATCAACCAATCAAGACATTCTACAAACAATCATCCACAAACAGGAATTATTAATCCATATCATAATTAATTTAATTAACTCGAATTAAATAATTACTTAAGAATTAATCACCTAATCCTGTTTAAATAATCATTAATAAATTAATTACGACACGTTTAATTAATTAATCATACCTTAGTTACCTTATCACCAATTAACTAATCTCTAATTACAGTTTAATTATTCTTTAACTATTAATTAATAAACCTTAATTATTAATTAATATCCCTTAACATAAATTAATTAATCCTAAATTACTTTTATAATCAATTAATTAATCTTTAAGTAATAAATTAATTATCCCTTAATTATTAATTAATAAAACTTAATTATCAATTAATAAAACTTAATTACAAATTAATTAATCCTTAATTACCAGTTAATCAATCCTTAATTAATCTTTGATTTGAGATTAATTATCCATTTATTATTAATTAATAAAAACTAATTATTAATTAATAAAATATAATTACAAATTAAGTACTTCTTAATTACCAGTTAGTTAATCTCTAATTACTTTAACTAATTAATCTTTAATTACCAGTTAATTAATCTCTAATCATTAATTAATAAATCTTAATTACTTAATTAACTAATCTCTAATCATTAATTAATAATCTCTAATAATCTAATTAATGATTCTTAATTATAAATTAATAAACCTCTAATTAATTAACCTATAACCCTTAATTATTAATTTATAAATCCTAAATTATTCATTAATTAAATCAATTAATTACTCTTAATTAATTTCTTAATTTACCCTTTATTAATTAAATTAATAAATTATACTTAAATTTGTTTATTAACTTATTTAATCACAACTCATTAAAACCTTAATTATCTTTAAGATAAAACATTTTCTTTATAATGACTTATTTATTATTAAAAAAACATTTTTAATTTTATAATTAACTTCCTTAATAAAAGCATTTAATAAAGTTTTGAAATAAAATAAACATTTTACTTGATAAATTGAGGTTACCAAATCATAACTTCCTTTAAATACTTAAAACATTATCAAGTAATAGTTTTAAAACTAATTTCAATTTAAATTTAAAAACTTGCTTTTATAAAAACTTTTCAAAACTGTTTTTAAACATTGTACCTTTAAATTAGTTTTAAATTTCATTTCTAACTTAAAATTTAAAATAACTTAAAATTTTACTTAACAATAAATTACACAAATTTCAAAACTTCTTAATCAAATGTTAAAGAAAACAATTATTATGTATAGGTATGTAAAGGAAATTTATATAAGAAAGTTTAAACTAAATTTATTTTTAAATTTCAAAACCTTGTTTTTAAAAATTGTTTTTAACCCTTGCTTTGAGTTCGACCCGAAGATCACTCGGGACTTTCCCCGAGTAAAACCCACCTTCATCATCTCTTTTTTTATTTATTTACTTTGGTCTAAGTTGAAAAACCCGAAACACTCTCGTTCCCACTTGAATATATACTCGAGTCACACATCCATATGCCCGAACCTTCCTTCGAGCAAACCTACAACCAATACAACTGACACGGCCAACCCTTCCGTGCACATGCACCGATCAAAGCCAGTGCTCCGACCATCCACGACACCTTCGGCACATCGACCATTGGCCAAACCATCGATTCTGAACCCCAATTCTCTAGGACAAGCCATCGATCAAAATCAAGGCACACAGATGAAACTGGAAAAAAAACCCAAACCTGATAAACCCCTCGTCAAAGCTATTCCGACCACCAGAGGTCGAGCAACTCCGGCCACACCTTGCCGAGCTTCCACGCCACCATTTCCCAAAGTCCGATGCCACTCGATCAACCAGAGACCTCTTGACGACCACAATTTCGACCTCAAACTAAACTAGGGTTAAAAACCTATTTCAGTCCACCGCTGAAGCCACGACGAACAGTCGTCACTTCCACCATTTTTACCAACATCCCTGATCACGAACCTTCCTCTGGATGAAATTTCAAGGCCTCACCACTCTCCAATCGCCAGAAACTGACCAAAACACATTTTCTGGTCATCCTCGAATAACCCACTCGATTCAATTCTAAAATTTTTGAATTTACACTTAAAAATCATGATTTAAGACAAGGATTCAGGTTATATAAGTAGATCATAAAATCACGATGCTTGGATTTCAACATGTTTTAAATTCCTGCTGTATTTTCTATTTTCCAGATAAAATTTCAACTAATTTTACTTAATTTATTTTCTTAAACTTAATTCTTTGTTTAAACAAACATAAATTGTTTGAAAACTATAACCTAACTGAGATTAAATGAGGAGATACGAATTTTGATCTAAAATTTAAGCTCTGTAACTATAAAACAGAGATGAACAAATATATCAGGCTTGCACAGTTTCCCACACATTCATATATATATATATATACATATACAGAAATACCACTTATATATACACAAGCAAGCATCATTCAACTCAAAACTTTCACACGCAAAAGAATTTAATTTATATAAGGTTTGATATAAATTGTTTACTCACTAGTTTTAAAAAGGCAGAGACTTTGATTTTGAATACAGGATGGCTTGAAAGCTGGAAACTTTGAATTTGCAGAAGAAAACACTTTGAAACTTAAATGCTTTTGAAACAGATTCTCATTTGAAAACTGAAGCTTTTGTTGTTGTTGAGAAGATTGCTTTGATATTCCAAGTTTGAGAAATGGTTACAGTGTTTTGATCTTGGGTATGTAAAAATGTTTTACAGGTTTGATTTGTTTTGAGGAATTTTTTCAAGTTTTGATTGTTGTAGATTTCTGGTTTGAAAGATGGTTTACAGGTAGAGTTTTCTTGCTTAGAAAATGAGAAGATAAGAAAAAGAAATAAAGAAAGAAGGTGAATGTTTATATAGTGTTAAATTTAGGATTTATTAAAAATTTAAAGAAAATAAAAACAAATTATGACACTCGTTCAAATGGTTAACATTTGTCATTACCATTATTAATCACATTACACATGTTATCTTAAGCCTTTACAATTAAACACTTGTAACTATGCATTTTTAATTATTTTAAAAAGAATTAAAAGCTTTTGTATTTAATTTTCCAAATAAATAAGTATCTTTCTAAATTGATAAATGCTTTTCTTAATTTTAGATAAATAAAATTCTTTAAAGAAAATAAAATAAAACCAATTATATCCTAAATAAAATCACATATAATATACTAGTTATTTTTAAATCTTAATATAAAATTTTTGTATTTATTTTACTATTTAACAAATACTTTCTTAATTTATATAAATAAAATTCCTTTTAAAGAAAATATTATAAAACCAATTATATACTAATAAAAACTTTGGGTTCATACATTTTATATCCAATATATTTTTTAAAATATTTATCTTTCAAATTCCAAATTTAAATCCAAATTTCAAATTAAAATTCAAATTTGAAAAAATCAAATTTAAAATTAATTCAAATAAATATATATATTAATTTAAACAAGCATATTATTAAATTTGCAAATAGTTATTCTATTTAAAATCTATTTATATATATATATTAAAAAAACATCACACTATTATTATTTTAAAATAAAAAATTTACCAATTTAAAATAATAAATAAAGGAGATTATCATATTTTAAATTGTTTGAAATTCCGGGATATCGCATTCTTCCCCCCTTAAAAGAATTTCGTCCCCGAAATTTAAAACAAAAGATAATCCAAATTTTTTATTTCATTTTAACAATCCAAGCATACATATCAGCCATACATTAACAACCAAACAAACAATTAATTCAACAAACATTACTAGCTATCCGTACACAAATCTGGATAACTTTCCTAAAACTATCCAGAGTTTCCCAAGACAAACTCTGGAATCCTCACTCTACTACACCTATACCACCTACACCACCTCACTTCTGAGTTGCCTCTCATCCTGATCAACGATCTGCACTGGATGCCTGGCAATAGATAAGTCTGGCTCAATCACTAAGTCTTCCTGCACTGCTGGCTCCACAACAAAAGATGGATCGTTCACGTATTTCCTCAGATGAGATACGTGAAAAACATCATGAATTCCAGCCATCCGGACTGGCAATTCAAAGCCATAGGCCACAACACCAATCCTCTCAAGCACACGGAACGGACCAATATACCTTGGGGCAAGTTTTTCCGTCTTTCCGAATCTTATCGCTCCTTTAATCGCGGAAACTTTGACAAAGACCAAATCTCCAATCTCAAATTCTAATTGTCCTTGTCTCTTGTCTGCATATTTCTTCTGGTGATCCTACGCTGCTCACATTCTCCTCTTGATAAACTCCACCTTCGCAGATGCCTCTCGGATCAAAAACTGGACCAAGAACAAGACGATCTCCCGGCTCTACCCAACTGGATGGGAATCGACAAGGTCTTCCATATAAAGCTTCATAGGTTGCCATCTTGATACTCGCCTGATAACTACTATCGTACGAGAATTCCATTAAATGCAGATGGTCTTTCCAAGGTCCACCAAAATCTAAAACACAAGCCCTTAGCATATTCTCAAGAATTCTATTCAGCCTTTCTGTTGGTCTAGGGAAGATAGGCTGTACTCAAACTCAAACTCGATCTCGTACCCAAAGATGATCTGCAAAGCCTCGCAAAACTTGCTGGAGAAGATAGGATCACGATCGCTAACAATGCTGACAAGAACACCATGCAATCGGACAAACTTCTCAAGAAAATCTCAGCCAAGGATGCTGCAGTACGGGTTGCCTTAACCGGAATAAAATGGGTGCTCTTGGTTAGCCGGTCCACAATTACCCATATTCCATCGTTTCCCTTTTTGGTCCTTGGCAAACCATTGATGAAATCCCTCGAAATCACTTCCCACTTCCACTTTGAAACTTCCAAAGGCTGCAACAAACCTACGGTCTTCTGTTGAACACCCTACACCTACTGACAGATCGCATATCCATTAACGAAAGCAGTAATATCCTTCTTCATGCTCGGCCACTAGAAGACTATCTTTACAGCCTTATACATCTCTAAAATCCTTGGGTGGATACTCAACCTGGAGCGATGACTCTTTGACAAAACTTTTTGCTTCAAATCCTTGAAATTCGAAACACAAATCCTTCTGTTGATCCTCAATGTTCCTTGGTCAACAACCTCAAAACTAGAACACTGACCATTCTTGACTCAATCCATCCACTTCTGGCATACACGAATGTCAGTGTAGACCTCAAACTTACTCTTGCCATCAGGAATAGCTAGAACAGGCGCACTGGTTAGCCTCGCCTTCAAATCCAAGAAAGCCTCTTCACACTCTGTTCCACTTAAACTTTGCTCCTTTCCGAGTCAACTTGGTTAAGTGCGAAGAAATCTTAGAGTAGTCCTTGATAAACTTCCTGTTGAACCCTGCCAAACCCAGAAAATTTCGGATTTCTGTCGGAGTCTGCGGCAGCTTCCACTCCTGAATAGTAGCTACCTTGGCTGAGAAATACCTTCACCAAAAACAATATGCCCTAAAAATCTGACTTCCGATTTTCAAAAATGACACTTTGAAAACTTATCTTTCAGAACATGCCTCCTCAAAGTCTCTAACACTAACCCCAAATGCCGCTTGTGCTCCTTTTTAGACTTGGAGTAGACAAGAATATCATTGATGAACACGAGAATAACATATACAGCATATCCCAGAAAAACTCGGTTCATCAAATCCACACTGAATTTCAAAGACCCATCCGTCTTGGTCACAAAGACAACAGCTGAATCCCAACTGGAAGAAATAGGCCGGATTAAAGCTTTCTCTAAGAAATCTGGGGTCTGGTACACCAACTCTTCTCTCTCTCCTTTGGCGCCATCCTTCTACTAGGCTGAACAATAAGTGCTGCTTTCGGAACTAAGATGATCCGAAACTCTATCTCCCAATGAGGGGGCAAACCTTACACTTCCTCAAAAACATTTGAAAAATCTCTGACCACTCCGATGGACTATACGCCTTCTGGAGATGCCTCGATTCCATGAAAAAGATTGCTCAAATTAACTCTGAAATCATCGCAAGTCACTTTTGCGATTCTTCCCAACCCAGTCTCCAAAGATACAATCCTTGCTTCACACATCAAAACAGCCTTAAACTTATCCAACCAATCCATATCGAGAATAAGATCAAACCCTTCGAAATCCAATACAAACGGGTTATAAGAAAACTATGGGGGAGATAAGAAAGCCTTAAGTCTCTACATATCTTATCTAACTTGGTTACCCCGCCTATAGGATTAGATACAAAGATAGGATGGTCAACCAAACAAAGAGAAAGATGAAACTCCTCTAGAACTCATGCTGGAAACCCGAACAGATATCCAACAAATTTAGATAGTATATAGTTATATAAAATTATAAATACGCGCTCTCAAGATAGACACTACTCCAGAGCCTAGGTATTATCTCAACCTATGCTCTGATACCACCTGTCACGGTCTAGGCTTTTCAACCATCGACAGCGGCCACTCTCCGCCGTGGCAAACAGTGGTACCTCGAATTTGCTTTCACGGCCAACCTCTCGACTCTCAACCAACCCAAGGCCTTATACTGGACATGTAGGGGTAAGAGTCTCTCGTTCACCACCAAACGCAAAGCGAGAACCCCCTATCATTCTGTACTAAAGCAAATCTGATTCCGGTCTCATCGAATCCAAACGTATCTTAAAGGTCAAGTTGTTTTAAAGATAAACAATTTAATTCAATTCAATACTTGAATTCACACAACATTAACATAGATAAATATCACATATTTATCATAAATATATCCAATATCGCATCACAGAATATCATCCAATAGATATCAACCAATCCAGACATTCTACAAACAATCATCCACAAACAGGATTTATTAATGCATGTCATAATTAATTTAATTAACTTGAATTAAATTAATTACTTAAGAATTAATCACCTAACCTTGCTTAATTAATCATTAATTAATTAATTACAACCCATTTAATTAATTAATCATACCTTAATTACCTTATCAATCAATTAATTAATCTCTAATTACATATTAATTATTCTTTAACTATTAATTAATAAACCTTAATTACTAGTTAATATGCATTAATACAAATTAATTAATCCTTAATTACTTTTATAACCAATTAATTAATCTTTAATTAACTAATTAATTATCCCTTAATTATTAATTAATAAACCTTAATTATTAATTAATAAAACTTAATTACAAATTAATTAATCCTCAATTACCAGTTAATCAATCCTTAATTAATCTTTAATTTGAGATTAATTGTCCATTTATTATTAATTAATAAAACCTAATTATTAATTAATAAAATTTAATTATAAATTAAGTACTTCTTAATTACCAGTTAGTTAATATCTAATTACTTTAATTAATTAATCTCTAATTACCAGTTAGTTAATCTCTAATCATTAATTAATCAATCTTAATTACTTAATTAATTAATCACTAATCATTAATTAGTAATCTTTAATTGTCTAATTAATGATTCTTAATTACAAATTAATTAACCTCTAACTAATTAACTTATAACCCTTAATTATTAATTTATAAATCCTTAATTATTCATTAATTAAATCAATTAATTACTCTTAATTAATTTCTTAATTTATCCTTTATTAATTAAATTAATAAATTATACTTAATTTCTTTATTAACTTATTTAATCACAACTCATTAAAACCTTAATTATCTTTAAGACAAAAAAATTCTTTATAATGACTTATTTATTATTAAAAAACATTTTTATCTTTATAATTAACTTCCTTAATAAAATCATTTAATTAAGTTTTGAAATAAAATAAACATTTAACTTTATAGATTAAGGTTACCAAATCATAACTTCCTTTAAATACTCAAAAAATTATCAAGTAATAGTTTTAAAACTAATTTCAATTTAAATTTAAAAACTTTCTTTTATAAAAACTTTTGAAAACTGTTTTTAAACATTATACCTTTAAATTACTTTTAAATTTCATTTCTAACTTAAGATTTAAAATAACTTAGAATTTTACTTAACAAAATTTAAATTAAACAAATTTCAGAACTTCTTAATCAAACGTTAAAGAAAACAATTATTATATATATAAAGGAAATTTATATAAGTTTAAACGAAATTTATTTTTATATTTCAACACCTTGTTTTTAAACTGTTTTTAACCCTTGCTTCGAGTTCAACTCGAAGATCACTCGGGACTTTCCCCAAGTAAAACCCATCTTCATCTTCTTCTTCTTTTGGTTTAAGTTTAAAAACTCGAAACACTCTCGTTCCCACTCGAGTATATACTTGAGTCATACATCCATATGCCCGAACCTTCCTTCGAGTAAACCCACAACCAATACAACTGACACGACTAACCCCTCCATGCACATGCATCGATCAATGCCAGTGCTCCAACCATCCACGACACCTTCGGCACTCTCAATTCGCTAGCACAAGCCATCGATCAAAATCGAGCATACAGATGAAACTGGAACAAAAACCCAAACCTAAAAAACCCCTCGTCCAAGCTAATTCAACCACTAGAGGTCGAGCAACTCCGGCCATACCTTGCCGAGCTTCCACGCCACCATTTCCCAAAGTCCGACGCCACTCGATCAACCAGAGACCCCTCGACGACCACAATTTCGACCTCAAACTAAACCAGGGTTAAAAACCTATTTCAGTCCACTGCTGATGCCACGACGAACAGTCGTCATTTCCACCATTTTTGCCAACATCCCTGATCACCAACCTTCCTCCAGACAAAACCCCAAGGCCTCACCACTCCCCAGTCGCCAGAAACAGACCAAAACACATTTTCTGGTCATCCCCGAATAACCCACTCGATTCAATTCAATTTTTTTTGAATTTACTCTTAAAAATCATGATTTAAGACAAGGATTCAGGTTATATAAGTAGATCATAAAATCACGATGCTTGAATTTCAACATGTTTTAAATTCCTACTGTATTTCCTATTTTCCAAATAAAATTTCAACTAATTTTACTTAATTTATTTTTTTAAACTTAATTCTTTGTTTAAACAAACATAAATTGTTTGAGAGCTATAACCTAACAGAGATTAAATGAGGAGATAGGAATTTTGATCTAAAATTTAAGCTCTTTAACTATAAAACAGAGATGAACAGATATATCAGGCATGCACAGTTTCCCACACATTCATATATACACACACACACACACACACACACACACACACACATATATATATATAGAAATACCGCTTATATAAACACGAGCAAGCGTCGTTCAACTCAGAATTTTCACAAGCAACAGAATTTAATTTATTTAATATTTGATATAAATTGTTTACTCGCTAGTTTTAAAAAGGCAGAGAGCTTTGATTTTGAAAATAGGAAGGCTTTAAAACTGGAAACTTTGAATTTGTAGAAGAAAACACTTTGAAACTGAAATGCTTTTGAAACAGATTCTCATTTGAAAACTGAAGCTTTTGTTGTTGTTGAGAAGATTGCTTTGATATTCCGGGTTTGAGAAATGGTTACAGGGTATTGACCTTGAGTTTGTAAAAATGTTTTACAGGTTTGATTTGTTTTGAGGAATGTTTTTAGGTTTTGATTCTTGTGGATTTTTGGTTTGAAAATAGTTTACAGGTTGAGTTTTCTTGCTTAGAAAATGAGAAGATAAGAAAAAGAAATGAAGAAAGAAGGTCAATGTTTATATAGTGTTAAATTTAGGATTTATTGAAAATTTAAAGAAAATAAAAAAAATTATGACACTTGTTTAAATGGTTAACATTTGTCATTACCATTATTAATCACATTACACATGTTATCATAAGCCTTTATAATTAAACACTTGTAAATATGCATTTTTAATTATTTTAAAAAGAATTAAAAGCTTTTGTATTTAATTTTCCAAATAAAAAAGTATCTTTCTAAATTAATAAATGCTTTTCTTAGTTTTAGATAAATAAAATTCTTTAAAGAAAATAAAATAAAAACCAATTATACCCGAAATAAAACCATAAATAATATATTAATTATTTTTAAATGTTAATGTAAAATTTTTGTACTTATTTTAGTATTTAACAAATACTTTCTTAATTTATATAAATAAAATCCCTTTTAAACAAAATATTATAAAACAAATTATATACTAATAAAAACTTTATTCATGTATTTTATATCCAATATTTTTTAAAATAATTATCTTTTAAATTCCAAATTTAAATCCAAATTTCTAATTCAAATTTAAAAAAATCAAATTTAAAATCAATTCAAATAAATATATATTAATTTAAACAAACACATTACTAAATTTGTAAATAATTATTCTATTTAAAATCTATTTATCTACATTAAAAAACATCACATTATTATTATTTGAAAATAACAATTTTACCAATCTAAAATAATAAATAAAGGAGATTATTACATTTTAAATTGTTTGAAATTCCAGGATATCACACAAAGTATACTGTCAAAACTTAATTTCTCAAGGTATAGTAAAATCAAAAAGTAGAAATAATTTAAACTTTATTTTGAAAGATTATTTTAAAAACAAGAATTCTCTTTAAAAACTATTTTTGAATTTGAAGATATTTGATATTGAAATTAATTTAAAAAGAAAAAAAATAGAGAGAGAGAGAGAGATCAATGAAGTGCTATCATGGTTTTAACAAAAATTCTATGACTCAATAACTTATCTGAAAAATCTTCAGTTCTTTAATACTCATGAATCTTCAATCTCTAACTCTTGAATCTCTACATCAGCCTCTTGAATCTCTATATCAGCCTCTTGAATCTTCACCTGATAATGTACAGTCTTCTTGATAATTACATGTCCAAATTCCTGCACTATATACTATATATAACTTGATAAAAACATTAGTAACTATATTTTGTATAATGTTATCTGTATTTTATAAAATGTCATATGATTGTTGTCATCAAAATCAATGCCTACGGTACTAACAATCTTCTCCTTTTTGATAATGACAACCATGTATATAAAATATGTTATACTACCCCTGAATTACAAAAAATCCCCTTTAATCTATGTCTAGATTTTATCTATTTCTCCCCCTTTGTCATCAACAAAAATCTAACATAAACTCCCCCTAACTAAAATACTACATAATAAATACAATTCTAAGATATAAAAGTAATTAGAAAAAGCAATAATAGTAATATAAGAGTAATAACATAAATAATTTGTATTAATCATATTAATCAATACATTTTATAAGTTAGATAAAACAAGCAAATCAAGCTAATCAATCATATAATTCAACAGATCAGATCCAGTTAATACACATAAAGTCAATCCAATCCACACAAACTAATACTGTAATATATTAATACACATACTTTTTAAATCCAAACCAATCAATCTTTAGACTTCCTAGGAACTACGACCCATCCATCAGATCCGAAAATTAGATCCTCTTTGATAGCATTCCAATCTTCATCATCGTTACTGAGGGTAGTTTTAGGATTGTTGGTTGGTTCATCTTTGATAAGAGAAGATATCATCCATCGAATGGCATCAAAGTGCTTCTCTTGCTCTTTAATCATCAGCATTTGACTTAGTTCTAAGAGTCTCTGTTTGCTAAGG
Source organism: Allium cepa (assembly GCA_030765085.1). Taxonomy (NCBI): domain Eukaryota; kingdom Viridiplantae; phylum Streptophyta; class Magnoliopsida; order Asparagales; family Amaryllidaceae; genus Allium; species Allium cepa. The sequence continues at coordinate 383,939,626 of CM060932.1, forward strand.
ATGAAGGAAGGAATAATCTTAAATGATTTAAGTGTTTGTTCAAGATATTCGCATAGTTTTTTACGCGAAGAAGCCATTATTGAAGAGATAAGTTTATATATAAAAGAGAGCGAAGAAAGAGATTGAAAATGATGATTTCATGGAGGGAATAGGTATATGTAGAGGTAAGAAGTCATTTGAAATGAATAGGTGTTTAGTAGTTATTTTAATTTTAATTTTTTTTAAAACTGGCCATTATATGTCGACACACATACTTGGCATATGTCAACATAAGCACTATACTTTTCAAAACTACTTTGTTTACTATTCTATTGTATTTTGCCTACACTATTATACTTATATGAATTTCCAAAGATGATTAAAAATGTTAGGAAATATAATTTCATTGATAATAAGATGAGTACTTGAAATACATTAGAAATAGAAGAAAGATAACTAAGATTAACACAAATTCAAGCTAGAATATCCAAATACAAAGAAAGATAACTTAAACAAACAACTAGAAAGATGTAGAAGGAGATGAAGAACCACCAAACTTGTGAATGACCTCTCCAAAGAATTTATCCTTTTGGGTGGAAAGTCAAGTAAACTTCTTTGAAAATGATTTATTAAGCTTCCTTTGATTGAGAAAGATCTTTTTTATTTATTTTTGAGAAGATATTTGTTGGATGGATTAGATGGCATATTGATACTTTCCAAGGAAGTATCCTCCTCCTCTTCTTGTTCTTCATCCTCGACTTCCATTTCATCTTCTTCCTCCTCTTCCTCTTTCCTCATATCTTTCTCTTCTTCCCAAGCCAGTTTTTATTCCTTTTCTGCAAGCATTTCATAAGGATTGAAAAGGGTGAAATATGCATAAGTGAGATGTTGGACTTGTCAAATATTTTTTGAGGAATGGTTTCCTCTCCTTTAAGGTCAATACAAAATTATATGAAAACTCTAGTGAGATGCACACCCTGAAATAGCGCGTTTTCATGCTTAGAAAGGTTATCAGGAAAATATTCATCCAAAATGACTTGAGACCAATTTATGTCGTATTGACCATAAATGGCGAAAAGAGCTTTGAAATCTCTTTGGGTTGGGTTATTATAATTACTCGTTCTAGGAGTTATAATTGTAAAAGAAGGGTTAAAATACTTGGCTTTGGACGCAAGTTTTTGTTTTTGAATTCAAAGTCGTCACTACTTTCAAAAATGTCATGAATCACTTCACAATTCTGAAAATCAATTTGAAAAGTTGAAAGGTCCATCCCACTAGATTTGCAACCAAGAATGTGACCTAAAATCTCACAATTCTAAATAATTTGTGTCCCCTTGACACTGCTCCAAACTTCTCCTTCTTTTCCGTCATAAAATTTTCCTATCAAATTTGCAAAAAACATTTTTACTAAATTTGGATAAAAAATGAATTTTGAGAAGCATTGATTAAACTAAGAACTCTATTTTACAAACAAAGATTGAAAAGACCCTAAGTAGGAAAATCTTCAAAAATAGCAAATCTTCCTGGAGAGAATTTTTGAAAGATATATACTCTTTATAAGCTTGCATGGCTTCTTTGTCATTGAAAAGAAAGCCTTTTATTTTCTTAAAAAGCCTCATAGTTGATGGAATATTGCTTAAGGAATTAAATTATTATATTAATATGTTTACTGCGATTATATATTCACAATGAATTTGTTTATGTTTACACTTATCATTTTCAACATCATGGAGTTTTGAATATATCTTATTTATATATATATATATTAATTTACTGTAAAATTTATTATTTCTAGATATTTATATTTCAATATTTATTATGGATTTAAATTTATTATATTTTCAGATATCAGAATTTAATCTGTTTAACCGAATAAACCAGTTAATTATCCAATTATTAGATTCTCAAAAAATCCAGGTTATCACATTCCTCCCCCCTTAGAAACTTTTCGTACCCGAAAAGGAACGAAGCCAGAATTTATTCAATACTTAAAATCAGATAAATTATTCTTTGATCATTTTTAAAACACTTTTAAAATCTACATAATATTATAAAATTGTTTTATAAAATACTTTTATAACTCGATGTCTCAATAAGTCCATCATCGTTCTCACAGAAATTCGGTCACACGTTGATCAGGCGTAGGTCTGAAAATCTATAAGTATTTTGTAAACCCATTTCCAACACCCAGTGAAAATATTTGGAAAATAATTTAATTGAAAAATATAGAAAATATTTTTAGAAATAGAGATAACATCTTTGGTGAGAATGCTCTGGAAATCATCACCCCCATTCATGGTCGCAGTTAACCCGATGGTTACATTGCCATCCCGGCAAAATCCATAGATGATTGTAGGCACTCTGCGCTTCTCAATTACACCATGGAACCCGCTATATATCGCAGCTACATCTAGGGTTACGTTGCTATCACATCAAAAACCCATATAATTATAGGCAGCAGTGCCCTCGAATTTCACTGCCAAAAGAATGAAACTCCACTCCACTCGACCATAGATCACAGTCTACCGATGTTACGTTGCCTTCCCGGCAAAATCAAGCGTAGACCGTTGACACTCACCTCCACACGATTTCCGCTATGGTCCACAGTAGATCGCAGCGACATCGAGTTACACTGTCGTCACAGCATAGCCCAAATGCCTCTATAGGCATCAACACCCTCGACTTTCTCTACCCAATAATCCTCAGGAACTTCAGTTTGCCCGGACTTCCTCACAGGATCCACTTTAGAGCCTCCCCCCTTTTGAGGCTCAAGGCAGTACCAACGTATGGTACTCCTGAGAAGTTCATTTCAAGGGAGCGCCTTTTTCTCCAGAGCCATTTTCAAAACACTTTATACTATACACATATAAGTATCTTCCAAATCATACATCTAGTATAAATCTCATATAAATCTCATTTCTCAAAATCGATTATCCCAAAGTCGATAATTCTCAAATTAGGCTTTCCAAATTCCCAAAATTGATTTTTCCCAAAAAATCAAAAGCCTTTCCAAATCCATAGGTTCCAAAAACCTTTCCTCAAAACCATTCTCATAAGATCCTTCATATATATATATATATATATATATATATATATATATATATATAACTTTAAAAATCTTTGGATCACTTTATACTTGTATAAATTCCCATTTTATACTTCAAATACTTTTCAAAAAACATTTCCTTCCGGCAATAGATTCAACAAGGGGAATTTATCATATATATATACAAAGATACATAACTTTGTTTATTCCAGATCAATATTCAAATCTGATTACTCTTTATATAGTTAGCAACCATATTACCTTTCTATAAAGTGAGTTCTAATCATAGAAATATCCAATTTCCATTTTACTTCATCATTCATTTTTCAAAATATTCCTCCCCATTTCAAAAATCATTTACAGTTCTTGTCCATAAATTTTCAATATCAATTTATATCAAATTCATTCAAACCCGTACGATGTACACATATCATCCATATGCATATCAATCTGATCGCTCACTCGATCATACAATTTCTCTTCCGAACTAGTATCGTCCACCCGACTTCCTAGTGCGGACTCAAATCTGGTTTCTTGATCAGAAACCGTCATTCTCCTTGCATAGCCATAACTATGATAGAGAATATCTAGAACCAATCAAAAAACCATATCCAGGTTCGTCGTCGAAAATCGAGTGAAAAATCTTAACTCGGATCGATATAACTATCTCAAAATTATGTGCTCGAATCTGGATCAAATCATTATGCGAATAGAATAATATACGTACATCCTACGTATTTATCTTCATTGGTTATTAGCTAAAACAATTCCCTTTCTATTCACATTTATTTATGACTCTATTTCACTTATTCACAGTTGCTTCAATCCTCATTTGGATTATCACTTCAATTCTTATCTCAATTGGTAATAAATCATAAACGGTTTGAACTTTGTCCAGCTTAAATTTAGAAAATAACTTAAAAAGTTAAAGTTAGATAAGTAGTTGAAAAATAATTATTAGTTTGTAAAATAGCTGTAAAATAGTTAAATAATTGTAAAATAGTTGTAAAATGGTCAAATAGTTATAGAAATTGTAAATAGTTGCAAAATAGTTGTAAAGAGTAATGAGTTATAAAGTAGTTGAAAAATAGTAATTAGTTTATAAATAGTCGAAAAATTGTTAAATAGTTCCAAAAATAATTGTAAAATAAGTATAAAATAGTTTGTCTTTAAAAAGAAAGATTGTATATAGTAAATAGCTTGGAAAAATAGATTTAAGAAAGCTTATATTAAAATAATTTGTTTTGAAAATAGTTCAGAGCCAAACTGTTCCACTACCCAATCTTTATTCCAATCAATTCAATTTTAAATTTCCACTTCCTCTTAACATTGATTCAATCTCAAATCAATTTAAACAACTTCAATTCCCACTCCAAATTTAACTTTATTCCACTTTGATTTCAATCTCAATTTATTCAAATAATTTTCAAATTGAACCAATTTTCAATTTCAATTCATTTCAACTCCATTTTGAATTAATCCCAATTCAAGTTGAATTAACGTTAATTCTTTTCAAATAAAATTCCATTTGAATTTGCAACTATTCAACTTTAATCACAATTCCAGATCATTCGAATCAAATTTCAATTCGAACCAACTTCCAATTCCATTTCGCTTTAAACCATCTCGAATTATATAAATTCGAGTTAAATTTCAAATATTGATTTAATTTCTTTAAATCAAATTAAACTTTACTTTTAAATTAACAACTTATATTTTTAAACCATTTAATTCTGAATCCAAATTTAAAATTCCATTTTAAATATTCTTACTTAACTTATTTTCAAAGTATAAATAAGTGTTCAAAAACAATTTACTTTTTAGATTCTAATTTATTACCCAATTTTATCTTCCAACTTTGAAATCGGTTCTTAAAAAATTTTAATTTACAAATTCAATCCACAGTTTAAAGATTATTAATAACAATAGGATAATATTATCTAAATTATTTTAAAACATCCATCCATTTCCAATTTCCGGATCTCAAACCCATTTTGAGATCACACAAACTCCCAATTCAAATCTACCATTTAACTTTCCAAGTTAAATTTCAATTTCATCTTGAAATTTCCAATTTAGGTTGTTTGTTCTAAACTTATTTAATTTCCCAAAATTAAATTCACTTCCATTTAATCCAGAGAACTTTACCCAATTTGAATTCCCATTTCAAATTTTAAACTTCAGATTAATAATCTTCCCACTTAAGTTTAAAAACTTATTTCACTTTGGGTTTCACATCACATTCCAAGGAAAATCCAAAACTCAACCTTAGAGTTTATTTCAAATATACATATTTATTTCCTTTACGCACCAAGTTACTTTAATTTTTAAATCACTTTTGGTTTTAAATTCAAAACAAATTCCTTTAAAATTTTCCTAACATTTCTTATTTTAAAATAAGATCACATTCAAAATAGTCTGAATAATGTCATTTCCTTTAACATTTTGAAAACAATTTCAAATGTTCCTAGACTTAGGATTCAAAACTTCACAATTTAAAACCCACTTCAATTTATAAGTTATACTTATCTAAAAGTTTTCTTCCCTAAAACTTTTCATTTTGCTTTATCAATGTTTACTAGAAAATAACATCCCATTATTAAACACATTAATCATTCCATATTCTTGTTTGAATCTAATTCTAATCCATCTTATCTGTATAGTTTATTTTATTCATTTCCCATTTTGATATATATATATATATATATATCATTTAACTCTTATTCAATTTCAATATCCAACAACCAATTATTGCTTTATATATAAAATATAAGCTTTTATAAAAAATCATTCATTAAAACCATCTTTAAAACCTTTATATAAGAAAATAACAATTACACTATTATATAGAAACACACACACACACTCAACTCATTCAAGGGTACCACTGACCCTATCCTTAATGAGTAAACTCACCAGAGCCAAGGTTCTCGCTTAACCTTCTGCTCTGATACCAAATGTAACGACCCAGAATTTTTGATCCTGAAAATTCCAAATAGTTAGGAAAAGAAGGAAAGAGATAGAAGAAGAAATAGAAATGAAACACAGAATCTCACATTCGCAGCGGATCAAAATATAATATCAAATAAAATAACAATTATAAAAGGAAAATTTGTATTAGTTAATCTACATTAATACATCAGAGTTACAACATTTCACAATCACTGGACAGTTAAAATCAGCTTGTCCCAAATATACAACAATATATCACAGCGGATACACTCCATACGTTCCTGCCATCCAGCTCGCCTTCTGATCTCTAGAATGTCCTTACCTGAAAAACTGTAATGCTCGGTCTGGCTCGAGCATTACATCAAAGTAATACCCGGCTCAAGCTGGAAACCAGCGTGAGTAAACCCATCTAACTAGAAATTCTAATGCATAAAACTTACTTAAAACCAGGGTAACTCGTACCTTATTACAAGTAAACAACTTGTATAATTAACACTTATTTCCAGAAATCAATATCTAAGTGCCTAACTTAGTTTAAATGGTCCAAATTATCTCATTCCAGCCTATTGATTTCACATATCAAGTCTATAAAGAATTATAGTAGATTTCAAATCGAAGTGGTTTCGGGTATTTACTGATACCCGACAGCGGTCGAATCCCAAGTTATCTTAACCCAAGTCATTCAAGTGAAATATAATTCAAACTTTAAATACAGGATGTCACTTTTACACGGTAATTCATTGTCGGTAGATATCCACATTATCACTGTTTAAATCAACATATCATATCACAAACATTTCATATCAAAAATATCAACCAATCATTCATAAGCAAGATTAATTAATCACACTATTTCTAATTAATTTGGATAAAGTAAATTAATTTCTTTAATCACTTTTAATCCTGCTTTCATAATATTAATTAATTTCAAACCCATAAATTAATCATCCCTTAATCTCCTCTTTAATTACATTAAGTAATTAGCCTTTAATTTGTAACATAAATTAATTAATTGCATTGATCCAAAATTAATTACTTTAATTACTTATCCTTTAATCACTTACTTTGATTAATTATCTTTTAATTAATCCCATTTACTGACCAACCCTTTAATCAATTTCCTTAATCAATCAAACCTTTAATTATAATTATACAAAGTAATTAACTCTTAATTACTTCCCTTAAGTAATTTACCATTAACTACTTTCATCCGATAATTATCCCATTGTTTAATTATCCTTAATTAATTAACCTTTAATTACTCTCATTAATTAATTAACTATAATTAATTGCATTAATTAATTGCATAAATTAATTAATCTTTAATTAATTATATTCATTAATTAACTTTAATTAATCACATTTAGTAATTAATTATACTTTAATAAATTACAATAAGTAATTAAAGACTCTTTAATTAATCACAATAATTAACGATCTTTTAATTAATTAATTATCATTTAGTTACTTGATTAATTAGTCTTCAATGAAGTAATTATTAATTAATTAATCATTCTTTAATTAATTACTTTAAGTAATTATCCTAATTCAAAACCATTCAAACAAACAAATGTAATTTCAAACCCTTGTTTTTTTTTTAAAAATTTATTTATTTTTATATAAGCTTTGGAATCCTGAAACAAAGCTTCTTTTAAAAACAAAAATTTGGTTATTTGAACACAACAAAACCCGAGCCTTAACCAAAATTTCCCGGGCGACTCATGAAAATACCCGAGTTTTCCCACCCTTTCCCGATCCTCTCATACTCCTATTACCATACGAAACCCGAAGTTAACATCGAGATAGACCTTCATCCTCCCCGAAGAAAACTCACATTCATCCCTCAAACACAGGAAACACGCATGTATGTGCACAGATGGTCGAAGCATCTCCGGCCATCGTCCCACCTCAGATAAGTCGCCGACATCATCCCCCATGATTCCAACCTTAAGAACAATGTGATGAACATCAAAACGAAAACGAGCAGATCGAATGGAATCAAGAACCACGTCGATCACCAGAACCTCTCAGCACCGCCACCACAGACCACCGACGATCCAACATTCACGACTGGAATTCGTCACATGCCCACACCACTAAACTCCTACTCGTGATCGCCTTCGATTCTCCCCTAACCACGAGATGCCTCGATTAAAACATTGATCGAAAACAGACAGATAACCCTAATCATCTTCGCCGTGCCCACCACGGCTACATATAAAATCATTCGCCATTTTTCCTACCATCATTGACCCACTAGCCACCTCTGACCTGAACCCCGACCACCCTTATTACATAGATCGTCGGAATTCAAAGATTTTCCGTTTAACTCAAAATATCTCACGATTTAAAAGCTTAAAAATCAAGATTTTATTTTTAAAAATCATAATCTTTGATAACAAACCGGATTATATACATGAATCAACTATTTTTATATATCGAGATTTTGATGTAGTTTGAATCTCACTGTTCTTCTTCCCTTTTATTTCAACTACCATCAATTTCTTACTGGAAGTATTTTTAGTTCCACCATCTTGTGTTTACGAACAATTTTTTTTATAAATCTAAGTCTAAAAAGAAATAGGGAGAGAAGTATGAATTTTTGATCAAGTTTGTATCCTGTATATCAAGAACAGCCAACACTCTGTATACAAACATATACATCCATATGTTCAGATACTTGTATACATACAACATATACTAAACAATCATACAACAATTTGTCATGCTTTACTTTAGATATTAATTGCATGCATCGGATTCTTAAACAAACTAAAAACTTAAATGTAATTCTTTTACTCACAAGCATCAGTTTTCAAACAGGTTTAAGCATTAAAATGAGTAGCGGTTTACTCACCTGCTTCCCAGAAAACAGAGAACCAGGTTTGAGTATTAAAATCTGGGAATATTTTGATGTTGAAGCTGATGTTAAATCTGGAAATATTGATTTGCATACTAGTTGGATTTTCTTGTTTGAAGCTTCGATCCCAGCTTTCAAGTTTGACTTTGAACTTTGTTTTGAGTTTTGAACTTGAGCTTCTAGAAATTATTTATTTCTTTCATTCTTTTCCTCTGGTTTATGCTTCCAGGTTTTGAAAGTGAGGAGAAAATCAAAACCTGGTTTTCCTGTTTTTCTGATATTTATTTACGTAAATTTTTTAAATGAGAATTGTTTGGCATTTGTAAAATTATAAGCTACTTAACTTACATTTGTCTCTTGCATGAACTCTAGCTTACAAATGTATAAAGACCTTATTTATGTGTATCTTATGTTTTATAAATTTGTTTTTATGTTTTTAAATTATATATATACTATACTTAGTACATGTGTAAATTAGAAAGAAAGAAACATTAATTATTTTTGTTAAATCTTTTTTACATGTTATACTTAAGTTTTCATTATTTTTAAATTGATAACTATATATATATATATATATATATAAGTACTAGAGTTTAAAAAATGTAGAATTCAACTTTTAAATTACTCTTGAAAATTATCATATTAATTTTCAAAACATAACTTCTAATTAAATATATATATACCTATATATTATATATTATAATCATTTTATTAGCTTTGAAAAGATAAAACTTGCAAAATTAAATTATTATATTAATATGTTTACTGTGATTATATATTCACAGTGAATTTGTTTATGTTCACACTTATCATTTTCAACATTATGGAGTTTTTAATATATCTTTATATATATATATATATATTAATTTGCTGTAAAATTTATTATTTCTAGATATTTATATTTCAATATTTATTATGGATTTAAATTAATTATGTTTTCAGATATCATAATTTAATTTGTTTAACTGAATAAACCAGTTAATTATCCAATTATCAGATGCCCAAAAAATCCAGGTTATCACATATATAGTAGTAATGTAGTACATAAGTTGTATCACACATATGAGAACCACTGATGCAGTTTTTCTGTATGAGTGACTGATCATTCTTATTATGCATCAAGAGTGATTTAGCATACAAAAAATGTTGTTATTGACTTCATCTCTAGAGTAGAGGAGTATCAAGGACCACTAATCTTGATTTATAGAATATGTTTGCAACGATGGTGTGAATCATTTTATGGAATTCCCAAGCTGCTCTAAATGGTTGTGGTGCTCAAGAACAAATGCCTAAAGTGGACTTTTCCGATCTGTATAAAGACTACTTTAGTCTAGGAGGCAGACCGTTCCTTGAACGGAGTCGACTATTGAGATGCAAGATGGGATGGATATTTGTAAAAGGATCTTCGATGACTTTGACTTAGATGATGCAATGAGGTAGAAATTGACCTTTAGATAACTACAAGGACGAACAATGAACTGGTTGAGTGCACTAATAGCTTCGATTCCCAAGGATCATTATACTTTGGATCTATTCATTGTTCGCATCAGAAGGAAATTTGTCTCGACTTTTCAAAACTCGATGTTGTTTAGGAAGTTCATCGACTAGGAGTAAGGCGATATGTTTGTGTCGGAGTATATAGCCGAATTTGATGTGCCATCAAAGTATGATCTAACTTTCATTGATCCTCCACTTAAAAAAATGATGAATTTATGATTGGGTTGAGTGATCAACTTGGGAAGTGATTGGTTCGTCATATTGACGAGAGCTTCAAGAAATTGATCAAAAAGGCTTTATGATGGAGAGCTTGTACCAAGTGTTGAAGGATTGTCCCAAACAAGTTGAGTAGAGGCAGATAATCGAAGCATATGCATTGAATGTTATTCTGATTACGTCGGTGATCCATCGACAAAAGAGAAAGAAAATGGCATTACCATTTGAGATATGCTTTCAACTTATGGCATTTCCACACGTGTTTTGTTTCACGTCGAGGTTTCACATTCCTTTATATTTAGTGATTCGATAGATAGATTGGGATTGAGAGCCGAAATAGTTAATTAACCTTTAGATTATCATGAACCTTGTTGGTGGCTCAGTCAGGTCATGCATGTTTTATGGAGATTTAGCTTTACTGAGTCATGAATGTTTGTTTTTTTATTGATTTGTTTTGGGTTTAATTGGGTTCGATATTGTAGTCTGGGAATTGACTAGCTGAAGGGGTACATAATAGTGGTGGATTGTAAGAGGTTGTTGGTGATTTTAGGGACAGACGATGAGCAGCAGGTAGTGCTTGGTTTCCTATCTGATGATGATGCGATGGTTAGCTTTCTATATTCACTTGATATCCCACACAATGAGTTGTCTTTTATGTCTATAGCTAGAGAGTGTCCGGACACATTTGATGAGGTGACTGGATTACCAACATGTAAGGATTGAGTTTAGTATCGATCTGGTCAGAGTTGCTAGACAGATGGTTACGTCTTTAAGGCATATGATGCCAAAAGAGCAAAGGAAACTAGAGGTGCGAGCAGATGACCCATTGAGGAGAAGGTATATTCGTAGGTGCATATTTGAGTGGGATGCACCTATAGTATTCGCCACTAAGGCGATTGATACTTTGAGTTTGTATGTTGATTACCATGAGTTGAATGAGATGGCAAAAAAGTATTCACTTCTGCTTATTGATGACTTGTTCGATCATCTCCATCGCACGAAGTTGAACTCTCAGTTGGACTTTGCGATGGGGTTTCAACAACTGAGAGTAGCTAAGGAGAGTGTTTCGATCATAACATTTCTTATGCTACATTAATTCTTGATTGGTTAGTTATGCCATTTGGGATAACCAACCTGTCGACCTGCTTTGTTGATTTCTTGAACCGTGATTCAAGGAATCACCTAAGTAAGTCCAAGTTTGTTCTCATTAATGATACTTTTGTCTACTTATGGAAAAAGGTGGAGTACATGATATGATTGATGATTGTGTTGGAGGTGATGAGAAAACATCGATTGAAGTCTTTGCGGTATCACTTCTGAAAGAGGGAAGTGAGATGCTTGGGTCACGTTGTTCGGAGCAGTACATCGCTGTAGATCCTACGAAGGCTGTGGAAGTCTATGATTTTTGAATAGACCCAAGAGTGCTATAGATTTGAAGTTTTCTTGGATTTGCGAGACGCTATATACATTTTACTAAGGATTTCTCTAAGGTAATAGCACCGTAAACCGATATGATGAGAAGAATTAGACTTTTATTTGGAACTTGAGGTGTATGCACGCATTTATGAGTCTAACGAAGAGGTTAACGAGTGCACCAATATTACTCATTTCGAATGGGAATGAGGAATCGATAGTACACACACATTCTTGTTGTACTTGACTAGGTATGGTATTGATGCAGAAAGGTAAGGTTGTTACATATGTTAGTCAACAACTAAAACTGCATGAGATGAAGTATCCGACTCATGATTTAGAGTTGGCAGCGATAATGTTCGACTTGGAGATTTGGAGGCATGATTTATTAGGAGAAAGGTTCAGGTTGTTCACTGACCCAAATCATCGAAATGCCTCTTCTCCGAAAAGGATCTTAACCTTCAACAGTAGCGATGGTTGGAATTACTAGCCTCCTATGACTTTGACATTTCCTATATGCCCATAAGGGAGATGCATATATTGATGCTTTGAGTGGAAGACATACCAGTTTGGAAGCGATATTCCTAGAGTGGGCATTGCTTGAGTTTATTACTGGTTATGACTTCAGAACTCGGTGTGAGCTATGGCCAAAGATGATGGCTAGTATGACTACCAGACATACTTGGATTTAGCGGATCGATACGAAGATGGACTGACGGAGATCATGCCTAAATTAAAGAAACGAGTAGTGTCTATAGGGGTGATGCAGTGCAGACTTGATAGAGACGGTTAGCTCCGTAAGGATGAGATATTGTTTGTTCTCAATGTTGTTGGGTCGAGGTATGAGGCACCATGAGAGTGCTCTTATTTGAGATTGACTATACATCCCAATGATAATAAAATGCACTGTAATATAAGGTAGATATTTTATTGGGAAGGGATGAAGGACGTCGGATATTTATTTGAATTGTCAGCTAGTAAATGTTGAATAGAAGAAGTCAAGTTGTTGCTACAACCACTTTAGGTTCCTAGGTGGAAATGGAAATGGATATCGATGGACTTCATTGATGGATTATCGAGGACTATAGGAGAATATTATAGCATTTGAGTCATAGTCGATAGATTGACGAAGAATACTAGATTTATATTCATTAAGTCTAGTAGAGTGGCATCCCAATTAGTCAAATTATATATGGGATGAATAGTTTGATTCCATTATGTGTCAAGAGCATTGTAAGTGGTCGAAATTCGTTGTTCACTATTGGGTTTTGGGAGAATTTACAAAAGGCGTTGGGAGATTTTTGAACTGAACCGACCGGATGATGTCGAGACTGAATCAGAAACTTCGAGAACTCGTAGGCCTATTCATACTGATAAACATACTATGAAACAAGTTAGGAGGAAGGCGGTGGAGTAGTAAAGGTTCAGTTGAGTGAAAGCGAAGGCCATTGCACATGAGAGACCGATGAGGACATGAGGACCGCTTATCTAGAGCACTTCGCTTGGTGAGATTTCATCTTTCATCGGCTTTCACATTGGATATCATATTTGATGTCTTATACTAGATATTTTAGTATCCTGCATGTTAGGATAGGCATAGATGTTACATCCATAGATGTTACATTTTGATGTTTGATCTTATAAGTGCTTGTTGATGTTTGATTGTTGATGTTTGATCTTATAAGTGCTTGTTTGATGTTTGATTGTTGGCACTTAATGTCATAACTTATGCTTATATAGTTGTTAGGTATGCGGGACTGTTATGATTTGATATAGCATATTGTTTAAAATGATTGCCATATATATGATCTAGTATGCTTAAATACATTATGATGTTTCATTTGTGTTTAATCCTCTTTGTTCAGTACATATTCAAGTACATGGAAGTAAGTGTTGGCTATTTGGATGCTAACTTGCTTTCGTTCACATTTTAATGGATGCTCTTGCTATAAAAGAGGTATATAACATCTGTAGTGTAGATTTGGTTATATATGCTTGGTTGTACTTGGAAACGAGATGCCTCAGATATGAGATGTCTCAGATATGAGATGTATATATATCTATGTTGTATTGGGATTTTTCCCGGACCTTGCCGTGCAAAGGAGGTGCTACTGAACTTTTACGAAATGTGAGGAGATTTGAAAGCCTATGGGTTAGGAGACGTTCTCCTTACTTTGAGAATTTCGAGGCGAAATCCCTTAAGGAGGGGAGATTGTAACGACCTGTATTTTTAGCGATAGGATATTTGAATAATTGATTTAAATATTGAATCATTAATTAATTGATGGTCCAAAAAATGACTTTTGTATATGACTAAAGCATGATTCGAGACCACTTCCGCCAAGTACGAATTGTCGTAGCGAATTAAAATGAGTACAAGCATTACAATATTTGGATATCGAGCGATTCGATGACCAAAACGATCTCGAAATGCTTGAAATTATCATTTTGGAGCACTATCTCAGATAGCGACGAAGTTTGTATCGTTAGGACTGAAAAAAAAGAAATGATGTATGCTGAAGAGTTTCATTATGATCGAATGCATCGTGTGATCGTATGAGCTCAAAATGTACAACGATTTACTTAAGAAATCAAATAAATAGAATATTGTATTAATATGAATTGACTTTTACCTAAACACTCCCCAATCTCATTCCACTTTATTGTTCCAATGCAAATAATAGTCGCCTTCTTTGAATCCATTCAAAAAATCAAATCGAGCCATTTACACCATGAAAAATCACAAAACTGGGTCCGTTGAGATCGGGGCGAGGACAGCTTCGAATAGGTATGGAGTTTCTGGCATGCAATCAGGTTTGACTAAGTGTGGTTCTTCTTGCCGTCAACTAGGGTTAGGTATTATGGTTGATTGAGTGAAGTTAGGCGATGTGTAAGGAACCGATTTTTGACTCACGAAAGTCAACATTAATACGTCCATTGTATCAACTGCCGAGCAATCGAAGGCCGAAAAACCGAACTCCTAGGGTTAAAGAAGAGGTAGAAGATAGAAGAATAAAGAAAGAAAGAAAAAGAAAATAGAACAATAACAGAATCTCACAATCGCAACGGAACAACATATAATAGATAAATGAATATCTTTTTAAGACAAAGAACTATATCAGTTATTACATTACATCACATTATCATTACATTATCAGAGTTTTACAACAACAAACAGCGGAAAAGAAATACTATATACTAGTGATACGCTAAGCCATCCAGCCTGCCTCCAGATCTCTACAGCAACTCCTGAATTCCAGAATGACCTGATAACCTGGCTCTAGACTGCCCGTGTTAAAATTGATGGGCACCCAGAGTTTAGGAGGGAAACAATAAACTCTAGGTCAGTCATGGGACTGGTGTGAGAACTTAAAATAGTTTATCTTTAAAATAAACAAGGATATATTTTAAAATAGATTCGCAATGTTTTTAGAAAATGAGATTACCTTAAGGCTTCCCGCATACACACACAATGCAAACGCAGAATCGGAGGAAATTTCTCCTTATGATAGTCAAACATGCTTGATACACAAATTTTCTTTGATATTATTATTAAAGTGCAAAGTGTAGGAAAACATTTTGAAAGTATAATATAAATCTTAGCTAGCATAGGCATTCCGCACTTATGCCTACTATAGCTACCATGTTCAGTAGCAGGTTACCGCCACATTCCATGGCAGGTTATACAACTAAAACCGTATAAGGTTCGTATTGTTTCTTTGGATTTCCAACTAATGGTCAGGCCAAGGAACTTCCCATTGCCACATGGGTACGCCTTTGGAAAGATGCCCCGAGGACCTAACCGGATCTCTGCCAACACAAGGCCGGGTTACCCCTAGCTGGGTAACAACTGACACGAGTGTGCCATCCCCGGGTCGCAACCGACCTAAATCCTGGGATTCACCAACAACCACAAAATAATAAGTTTGCAGCACAACATAGGTTAAGTATCAGGGCTCCATACCATAATACCACCTCTATCCAGAAGGAAATGGCATACACTAAGGGGGCGCTATCCCCTAATAACCTTGCCGCATCTTTCCTGTTTTGACCATTACCGGGGTGTGAGGTCCGACGAAGTCTCGTCCACAAAGCTACGATTTTCACAAAAGCCACGCTTTGATCAACAAATGCTCAACAGCACTTCGTATGCCACATTACCAATTTGGGAATGTATCACTAGTAATCATCAACTACATAACCTCTAAGCATGTATGTCTCAGAGAAGGGTGTTAAGCTAAGAGAATAAATTCTCCGCCACCAACAGAAATATATTGATAGAAACCAGCTTTACATCTCAAATTGTAATGTCAGACACACATCCATACAAGTCCATTCTGGGTTCGAACAGAACCGAAGGCGCTTCCAAAGAAGCCCTTGCAATCCGGATATTCACTAATCATGACCGGACTTCCCATCACAAAGGGTGATAAAATCTCTATATCGGAGATCAGCCGATGTAGAAATATTCGACGGTAATCCTTCCGTTTTCGAAAATATCCGGTCTTCAACGCCGGTGTTCAAATGCTATCCATTACGACATATTGCTATTCGGAATGGGATTTATGACCCAAAGGTCCTCTCCCGGCTAAACCGAATAACGAGCACTTATTCTCAAATAAGCGTAGCATTCAAATTCAAGCAAATCACAACAAATACCCATCTAAAGGTAAATATTGATAGTCGGTTATTTAACTATCAATAGATATGCACAATATCATAAGATTCCAAATAATTTCCTAAATTATTTATTTTCCAAAAATAACTTTACAAGATACGTATTTTTCCACACTTCAAAAATAAATCAATGTTTATTTTTAAACAAATTCCCTTTCCTTTATAAATTCAATGGTGAATTTAAATTTCCAAATATCCACTGATATACGATTTTCAAATCGATTTTGAATATTCACTTTCAATTTATCTTTAAAAGATAAAATCTCAAAAACATTTCACTTCATATTGGAAAACATTTCCATACTTATTTAACAATAAGTAATTCACAAATCTATTCATTTTCAATACTTAGAAAATATTCAATATACTTAAATCACAATTAAGTATATATTTTATTCTTTAAGGAAAACATTCTCTTAAACACATTCTTTTGAGTCAAAACGAATGTTGCGTAAAACATCGTTACGACAACTCACAATAACTAGTATAAGGATTCGAAATTTAGATAGATATATAAATCCCCATACTATATAAAATATTTCCTTTCGAAAATCATTTACTATAACAACGGTGTTATAGTCCACCATTTCCTTATTTCCCGAAAACGTCTATTTCAACAATGAATGTTGAAATCTATGGTTTCGATCCTTATCACATTTTAAAACAACTTCAAAACGTTTTAATTCTATTTAAAAGATCACTTCCTAAAACATTTCTTTAACATATCATTCACTGTCCAAAATCGTGAATATAAATCGTTTACCAAATTCAACGTTTTTACCCATTTTATTTTTAAAGGATTATCCACTTTCCAAAATCGTGGATAATCTCCTTTAATAATCTAAAATAATTGACTTATCAAAATAAGTCGATTTCGGATTTATAAAACAACGTTTATAAATTCACATTTATATAATTTTATAAAAACTTCAACTTATAAAATCCCTTAATTTACAAATTCTATTTATATCTCATTTAAATGCCAAAATCCTATTTATATGTTAATTAATTATAAATATTTTATTTTACAAAATCTATTCATTTTATAACTTCCCAATTTAAAAATCTATAAATTTTATTCACTTATGAAATCCATTTATACTTCATTTTAACACTTATAAAAACTCGTTTTATAATTCCAATATTTTAATTTATAAATATCAATTTTATAAATCTTTTATATAAACTGTTTATACCAATTTCAAAAATCCCTATTTAAACTATTTTATAAAATTCATTAACTCCATAATTCAAAAATCAATTTTCAACAATATTTCTCAAAAATCATAAATTTTATAACATTAAAATTATAACGTTTATTTATTTAAAATGAATCAATTTCAAAATTTAATAAAACGTATACTTTCAAAAATCACTTTAAAATCCTTTTAAATTCGAAAATCATCACTTTAACACTTTTAAAACTCCAAAAATAGGCCCAATGCTGCAACAGCACTAAATATAACAATCACAGCATCCAAACATCATATATCAATATGATAACAGAATATATCACAATATCTGTAAATAAATCAATACGGGTGAGGAATCCAGTTGGATCCCTCCAACCTGTTACCCTGCATCCACAGATGTTAGCACAATATCAATCCCATTTCAAGATGGAATATCGCGGCATATGGGTTCATATAAAATATTATCCGCTATTATGCGGCGCAATAGGGTCTCATCCGCTATATAATGCGGGAAAATCAACTTCAAGTACATATATAATACCAATTCCACTTCAAGGTGGAATATCGCGGTATATGGGTTTAATAAATAACCTCCGCTTAATATACGGCGTATAGGGTCTATTTCCAAAACAATAGATAATAATTTATCATCCAATCACACAATCAAGCAATTTTAAATCTAACTATTTAAAATTTAAATCGAAACAATTCAATTGAGTGAGAAGTTCTCACCTTGCTTCCAATAAACGTCGCAGTGTTTTATTTCGAATAAAATTAAACGCGCGTTTAATTTTTACCCAAAATTTTCACTAGCTCCAAACTATTCCAATCTAGCTCCATCGTGTAGTATTCGTCTATACGAACCCAACGCAATTCGTTTCGTCAAAACCGACCTCGTATGAACAAGTTATCGTGTTTTAAATATTATACGAATCAATATAAATCAATTTACATTTATATTTTAAATTTTAAACCCTACATTCCCATCTAGCCGTGAATTCGAGTCCAAGCAAATTTGGCCGCACGTCTATGTCTTCTCCCTAAAGCCGTTCCTAAGTTATCACGTTCGACTTTGAACCCATGAGCCGCCTTTTTGCGTTGAATTAACGCCACCAACACCTTCGCTTCCACAACGATCAGTGACCATCACCCTGTAGCCCTAGCTGAGCTCTATCTTCCCCATGAATATCATCGAACTCGGCTATACATTAGCTTAAAAAACAGTGCACGAACACCATACGAACACGAGCCATTTTTCATCGATCCACAGCTCCGTTTCCGATCACAGCCGTTGATCACGTAGATCTCGACGAGTTCTAGAAGTTAGTTGAAAGTTTGTTGAATCATTGCACGGATTTGAAGAAATCAAAGAGGAAAGGAAACAAAAATATCGGTCATTGATGTTGAAAGTGGCGGCTGAAACCTAGGGTTTTATTTTTTTGCAAAAGTGAATATTTGAGGTCCTTTTATAGAAAATATTCGCGCACTATTCACCCGAAATTTTTCCGAACTCCAAACGAGGCGTGCCGCCTGGCGCTTATAATGTTTTACCCCCATTCCGAACGCAATGGAATATATATCGGGAGCCAATTCGATCAAATTTGGAAGATAAGTTCTTGAATCGACTATTTAAATTCCAAATTCACTCAAATCGATTTCTACACGTTTTAGCTTGCCCTGGACAAACCGTAAATCCGATTGACACGAAATTTGAAACCATACAATAATGTAACATTATGGATCCGATGAAACTTGTTTCATTGAAACCCGAGACTGACTGAAAATGGCTATTTTTACTCGTCGATTAAATATTAAAATATTCAATTTCTGCAAATTAACTTTTAATTCAATTTTAAAAGTTCTATAACATCATTCTAACTTCAATATGATTTAATACAACTTTATAAATCATTTTTAGTCACATTAAACCCAATTTCCAATTATTTCTGAAACTTCAAATATTAAATTATCGATTTAATTATCCAATTAAATCTAGATATTGGAAATAAAATTTATTTAACTTACAAATTTTACTTGTTAATATTTAAAATCAATTAAATATATGAATTTTAATTGACAGAAATTCTGGGTCGTTACAAACTTCCCCCCTTAAAAGAATTTCACCCTCGAAATTACCAAGTAAGAAAAAGTCTTGAAATCCATTAACTTTTCAAAACCATTTGTTCAAATTAAATTTCAAATTCATTTGAGTGTTTAACTTTCCCATAATCCAATAGTTAAACTTCTTACAATAACTTTACTAAGTTTTCAAATCATACTTAGTTATTTTTTCAACATTTTTCAATTTTCTCAAAAATATTCTAACGCCTTAAATTTTTGAAAAATTTCTCCATAGTCTCCTTTGCGCGGCTCGATCCGAAAAAAAATGGCAATATATATATCACAAATATACATCTCATCAAAGTAATGAGGCATCCCACAGGGAAAAAAGTGTAAAATTATGATATGTAATCCGAGATATGTACCTTATATATTATTAGCGAGCATATACGGCTAATATAGCGCGAAAGCGAGCTCCAAATGCGAAGCAAGCGAAATCCGCACCTACTAAACACTCAACAATAATGAGAAACATGCATATATGAAAATAATATCGATATACAACATATACCACTGTAGCACATGCAACAAAACAACAAATCCATATCAAATCAATATACATTCACTTATCATTAATATTCAATGAATTGGTTTTCCAATTTAAATCATATTTGATTCATTAACATTGGACTTTACTAACATTCATTTTAATATTCAATTAGTTTATATTCACTAATTCACATTCAAGTTAGTTCACTTCCATATCCAAATCAAATTTCATAGCTTCCAATTTTATCAATTTAACTTCATTAACACTTAATGAATTATATACAATCAACTAACAATCATATAACAACCAAATCATAACCAAATTATTAAATTCACATTCAATTTGGTTCATCACTTTTAATTAGCTTTAATGAATTAACACTTACATCCATTATTTCATATCAATTTATTTACATTCAATTCATTCATTAATTCAATTGCTAATTCATCTTACCATATAAAGTTGAATTTCATTTATATAACTCAAGTTCACATCCATTTAATTCACTTTATTAATTTACTTCAATACCAAAATCAACTTCATTTAACATTACTTAAGTTATATTCCATTTCAAACATCATTTGTTTAACTTAACTTAAATTTCCACTTATAAATCCAATTCAGATTCCAATTCTAAAGTAAATTCTATTTAACTCTACCAAAGTAAAATCTTTATTATTTCATATTATAAGTTCAAAACTCGTTTCACTTATATTCATCAATTTCACTTTGAATTTTTAATTTTCAAATTTGTTTATCACAACCAAACTTCAATTTTTCAATTACTATGGTAGCAAATCCATCACACAAAAACTTCAAAATGATACTGATGATGCTGCAGTCATCACCCTTACTATTTCCCAGCAATAGTAGTGAATTCAGTGGTTCATATACTTTAAAAAAAATTCCTTTTATTCATAAATCACATTTACAAATCTTTTACTTATATAATTTCCCTATTTTCTCTTTACTTATATAAGATCATTTCACAATTGTAAATCATATTAATTATAATTCCATACTTATAATTCTTCGCTTATACAATTTATTCTTTTACAATTGTTTTTATTTAAATTATTCAAACATCTTTTAATTAACTTGCATATATTCTTACATTTTCAACAATCAAACAATCAATTTATATACACTTTAATAATTTCTGAAAAATTATTCCTTTATATATAAAATATAATAAAGGTGAAATTATTTCATTTACCCAATTTAAATGATATTATGTCGGTTTATCTCGTTTAAGAGTTTAGAAACCCTTATCAATACGGTTGCACTTCCCGCACCGACCAGAATTCATAAACAGCTCAACGGATAAGCAAACACAATATAAAACATTTTTATATTCACTAACAAATACGCGCTCATAGCTATTATTTCACTCACACTCATTCTAGAGTACTGCTGACTCTATCTCTAATGAGTAATTCCCAACAGAGCCAAGGTTGTCACATAACCATAAGCTCTGATACCAGATGTAAGGAACCGATTTTCGACTCACGAAAGTCAACATTAATACGTCCACTGTATCGACTGTCGAGCAACCGAAGGCCGGAAAACCGAACCCTTAGGGTTAAAGAAGAGGTGGAAGATAGAAGAAGAAAGAAAGAAAGAAAAAGAAAATAGAAACAATAACAGAATCTCACAATCGCAGCGGAACAACATATAATAGATAAATGAATATCTTTTTAAGACAAAGAACTATATCAGTTACTACATTACATCACATTATCATTACATTATCAGAGTTTTACAACAACAAACAGCGGAAAAGAAATACTATATACTAGTGATACGCTAAGCCATCCAGCCTGCCTCCCGATCTCTACAGCAACTCCTGAATTCCAGAATGACCTGATAACCTGACTCTAGACTGCCCGTGTTAAAATTGGTGGGAACCCAGAGTTTAGGAGGGAAACAATAAACTCCAGGTCAGTCAAGAGACTGGTGTGAGAACTTAAAATAGTTTATCTTTAAAAATAAACAAGGAAATATTTTAAAATAGATTCGCAATGCTTTTTAGAAAATGAGACTACCATAAGGCCTCCCGCACACACACACAATTTAAACGCAGAATCGGAGGAGATTTCTCCTTATGATAGTCAAACATGCTTGATACGCAAATTTTCTTTGATATTATTATTATAAATTCAAAGTGTAGGAAAACATTTTGAAATTATAATATAAACCTTAGCCAGCATAGGCATTCCGCACTTATGCTTACTATAGCTACCATGTTCAATAGCAGGTTACCGCCACATTCCATGGCAGGTTATACAACTAAAACCGTATAAGGTTCGTATTGTTTCCTTGGATTTCCAACTAATGGTCAGGCCAAGGAGCTTTCCATTGCCACATGGGTACACCTCTAGAAAGATGCCCCGAGAACCTAACCGGATCTCTGCCAACACAAGGCCGAGTTACCCCTAATTGGGTAACAACTGACATGAGTATGCCATCCCCCGGTCGCAACCGACCTAAATCCCGGGATTCACCAACAACCACAAAATAATAAGTTTGCAGCACAACATAGGTTATGTATCAGGGCTCCATACCATAATACCACCTCTATCCAGAAGGAAATGACATACACTAAGGGGGCGCTATCCCCTAATAACCTTGCCGCATCTTTCCTGTTTTGACCATTACAGGGGTGTGAGGTCCGACGAAGTCTCGTCCACAAAGCTACACTTTTCACAAAAGCCACGCTTTGATCAAAAAATACTCAATAGCACTTCGTATGCCA
Source organism: Allium cepa (assembly GCA_030765085.1). Classification (NCBI taxonomy): domain Eukaryota; kingdom Viridiplantae; phylum Streptophyta; class Magnoliopsida; order Asparagales; family Amaryllidaceae; genus Allium; species Allium cepa. The sequence goes on from CM060932.1 coordinate 383,962,825, forward strand.
CATTACCAATTTGGGAATGTATCACTGGTAACCACCAACTACATAACCTCTGAGCTCGTACGTCTCAGAGAAGGGTGTTAAGCTAAGAGAATAAATTCTCCGCCACCAACATAAATATATTTGATAGAAACCAGCTTTACATCTCAAATTGTAATGTCAGACACACATCCATACAAGTCCATTCTGGGTTCGAACAGAACCGAAGGCACTTCCAAAGTAGCCCTTGCAATCCGGATAATAACTGATCACGACCGAACTTCCCATCACAAAGGGTGATAAAATCTCTATATCGAAGATCAGCCGATGTAGAAACATTCGATGGTAATCCTTCCGTTTTTTCGAAAATATCCGGTCTTCAACACCAGTCTTCAAATGCTATCCATTACGACATATCGCTATTCGGAATGGGATTTATGACCCAAAGGTCCTCTTCCTGCTAAACCGAATAACGAGCGCTTATTCTCAAATAAGTGTAGCATTCAAATTCAAGCAAATCACAACAAATACCCATTTAAAGGTAAATATTGATAGTCGGTTATTTAACTATCAATAGATATGCATAACATCACCAGATTCCAAATAATTTCACAAATTATTTATTTTCCAAAAATATCTTTACAAAATACATATTTTCCCACACTTCAAAAATAAATCAATGTTTATTTTTAAACAAATTCCCTTTTCTTTATAAATTCCATGGTGAATTTAAATTTCCAAATATCCACTGATATACAATTTTCAAACCGATTTCAAATATTCACTTTCAATTTATCTTTAAAAGATAAAATCTCAAAAACATTTCACTTCATATTGGAAAACATTTCCATACTTATTTAACAATAAGTAATTCACAAATCTATTTATTTTTAATACTTAGAAAATATTCAATATACTTAAATCACAATTAAGTATATATTTTATTCTTCAAGGAAAACATTCTCTTAAACAAATTCTTTTGAGTCAAAACAAATGTTACGTAAAACATCGTTACGACAACTCAAAATCACCAGTATAGGGATTCGAAATTTAGATAGATATATAAATCCCAATACTATATAAAACATTTCCTTTCGAAAATCATTTACTATAACAATAGTGTTATAGTCCACCATTTCCTTATTTCCCGAAATGTCTATTTCAACAATGAATGTTGAAATCCATGGTTTCGATCCTTAACACATTTTAAAACAACTTCAAATCATTTTAATTCTATTTAAAAGATCACTTCCTAAAACATTTCTTTAACATATCATTCACTGTCCAAAATCGTGAATATAAATCGTTTACCAAATTCAACGTTTCTACCCATTTTATTTTTAAAGGATTATCCACTGTCCGAAATCGTGGATAATCTCCTTTAATAATCTAAAATAATTGACTTATCAAAATAAGTCGATTTCGGGTTTATAAAACAACGTTTATAAATTCACGTATATATAATTTTATAAAAACTTCGACTTATAAAATCCCTTAATTTACAAATTCTATTTAAATCTCATTTAAATTCCAAAATCCTATTTATAAGTTAATTACTTATAAATATTTTATTTTACAAAATCTATTCATTTTATAACTTCCCAATTTATAAATCTATAAATTTTATTCACTTATGAAATCCATTTATACTTCATTTTAACACTTATAAAAACTCGTTTTATAATTCCAATATTTTAATTTATAAATATCAATTTTATAAATCTTTTATATAAACCGTTTATAAAAATTTCAAAAATCCCTATTTAAACTATTTTATAAAATTCATTAACTCCATATTTCAAAAATCAATTTTCAACTATATTTCTAAAAAATCATAAATTTTATAACATTAAATTTATAACGTTTATTTATTTAAAATGAATCAATTCCAAAATTTAATAAAACATATACTTTCAAAAATCACTTTAAAATCCTTTTAAATTCGAAAATCATCACTTTAACACTTTTAAAACTCCAAAAATAGGCCCAATGCTGCAACAGCACTAAATATAACAATCACGGCATCCAAACATCATATATCAATATGATAACAGAATATATCACAATATCTGTAAATAAATCAATACGGATGAGGAATCCAGTTGGATCCCTCCAACCTGTTACCCTGCATCCACAGATGTTAGCACAATACCAATCCCATTTCAAGACGGAATATCGCGGTATATGGGTTCATATAAAATATTATTCGCTATTATGCGGCGCAATAGGGTCTCATCCGCTATATAATGCTGGAAAATCAACTCCAAGTACATATATAATACCAATTCCACTTCAAGGTGGAATATCGCGGTATATGGGTTTAATAAATAACCTCCGCTTAATATACGGAGCTTAGGGTCTATTTCCAAAACAATAGATAATAATTTATCATTCAATCACACAATTAAACAATTTTAAATCTAACTATTTACAATTTAAATCGAAACAATTCGATTGAGTGAGAAGTTCTCACCTTGCTTCCAATAAACGTCGTAGTGTTTTATTTCGAATAAAATTAAACGCGCGTTTAATTTTTACCCAAAATTTTCACTAGCTCGAAATGATTCCAATCCAGCTCCATCCCGTTGTATTCGTCCATACAAACCCAACGCAATTCGTTTCGTCAAAAACCGACCTCGTATGAACAAGTTATAGTGTTTTAAATATTATACGAATCAATATAAATCAATTTACATTTATATTTTAAATTTTAAACCCTACATTCCCATCTAGCTGTGAATTCGAGTCCAAGAAAATCTGGCCGCATGTCTATGTCTTCTCCCCAAAGCCGTTCCCAGGTTATCATGTTCGACTTTGAACCCATGAGCCGCCCTTTTGCTTTGAATTAACGCCACCAACACCTTCGCTTCCACAACGATCAGTGACCATCACCTTGTAGCCCTAGCCGAGCTCTATCTTCCTCATGAATAGCATCGAACTTGGTTATACATTAGCCTCGAAAACAGTGCACGAACGCCATACGAACACGAGCCATTTTTCATCGATCCACAGCTCTGTTTCCGATCACAGCCGTTGATCACGTAGATCTCGACGAGTTCTAGAAGTTTGTAGTTGAAAGTTTGTTGAATCATTGCATGGATTTGAAGAAATCAAAGAGGAAAGGAAACGAAATATCGACCATTGATGTTGAAAGTGGCGGCTGAAACCCTAGGGTTTTATTTTTTTGCAAAAGTGAATATTTGAGGTCCTTTTGTAGAAAATATTCGCGCACTATTCACCCGAAATTTTTCCGAACTCCAAACGAAGCATCCCGCCTAGCGTTTATAATGTTTTACCCCCATTCCGAATGCAATGGAATATATATCGGGAGCCAATTCGATCAAATTTGAAAGATAAGTTTTTGAATCGACTATTTAAATTCAAAATTCACTCAAATCGATTTCTACGCGTTTTAGCTTGCCCCGGACAAACCGTAAATCCGATTGATACGAAATTTGAAACCATATAATAATATAACATTATGGATCTGATGAAACTAGTTTCATTGAAATCTGAGACTGTTTGAAAAATGGCTATTTTTACTCGTCAACTAAATATTAAAATATTCAATTTCTGCAAATTAACTTTTAATTCAATTTTAAAAGTTCTATAACATCATTCTAACTCCAATATGATTTAATACAACTTTATAAATCATTTTTAATCACATTAAACCCAATTTCCAATTATTTCTGAAACTTCAAATATTAAATTATCGATTTAATTATCCAATTAAATCAGATATTGGAAATAAAATTTATTTAACTTACAAATTTTACTTGTTAATATTTAGAATCAATTAAATATACGAATTTTAATTGACAGAAATTCTGGGTCGTTACACAATGGAGATGACATCGTTGGATTTTTCGCTGCGAAATGCACATTTCCTCCAAATTTCGTTGAATTCGACGCATCAAGGCAAAAAGCAACTTCATGTGCATGACAGGGGTTGGCTACAAGTCACATCTTATAAGGGCGGGTAGAGTTACACCATTTTGGGTTCGAGGCGGAGAGATCACGAAGTGCAGTTCATTGGTGAAGTTGGCGCATCGTTTCATGGATTGGACCTCGAGTTAGAAAGGAGAGAATGGGCGAAGGAGACGGGTTTCATCATTGTGTACATGTACAAGAACGTACATTTGGGGAGAAGAGGAATTAAAGGCTAATGAAGGCAATTAACAACTGATTAGTGAATTAATTATTTAATTAATTTCCTTTCTTATAAAAATCCATATCTTTTGCATACGAGGTCCTTTATGGATGTGGTTTCTTACTTTGCGCTCATGATGGAGAGCTCTACGACTTAACGTTGGTTTGGTCAACTTTTTTTTTGAGATGATTGATATTTTCTCTCATCATAAATAAGAATATCAGAGTGCATCAGGTTCGCAAACTATACAAAAACTAAAATAAAGAGTTTATACATCCCAAATCTCCATAATAAACTCTATAACCGTCTAATGATACAAGTAATAATATAGCTTCATAGTACTGCACAGTGGAATATAAGTGATGGAAAGATTCAAGTATAAATATATAAAAGATTAGCATCCTACTCGTACTCCATACATCTCCATATGCTATCCAAACCAGCTATCCATAAACTTCTCATTTATAAGTGCTTGAGATAATAAGAAGCAAAGCATAAAATCTCAGGTTAAACAGCAGTCTAGTGTGAGCGGTATATCATCTCAAAATATTATAAAACTCATATATAGTAAGTAGAGTACAGGTATGAACAACCATACCTGACATATCCCTGCATCCAAAGAGTTAGCACATAAACGCAATATATGCAACACTACAATCACAAGTGAAAAATATGGGGTATAGGGGTATCATACATCATATCAAGCGCATGGTGAACAAAGCATCAATCAACCACCTTGCATCTCTCAATCAAAGTCTATAAATATATGATAACTCTCTCGGATGCTCATCTCATTGCCCATACTGATAGATAGGGACTGGACACACACAAACTCCAAACTATGGGTACATATAGACTATCATATCTCCTTTAATGAGCATCACAACCACAAAATTATCCATCAATACCTTAGCATACGTATCAATAGTAGAACTACCCCGTAGATGCTCAACTCTTTCCCACACAGATGGCTAAGTACTGACACATGCAAACGCGTACACATTGGTACACATAGACTACCCTAGGTACAGACAGACTACCATACCCTACTCACGAGCATCACAACCTCAAGTTTTAATCTATGAGCTATTACACAGGACTCATCCTTTCGGTCCATCACCACATGTTATAGTCATTCGCCACATTGAGTCGTCGAAGTCGTCGTACTTTGTTGTCTCCATTCCAAAGTCACCGAGAGTCACCTCCTGGTTCTCCATCCTTATCTCAGACAAACTCCTAAGACTACCAAGAAACCCAGAGTTCTGTCCCGAAGTTCATAACTAAAATCCATGCTCTACCCTAGTCGATCCATCCTACAACCGAGTCAAGCTAGGCCAGAATCAAATCCACCCTGTGGAACTGACTTTTGTGCACAATCCCCCAAACACTGCCATCACCGAACCACCACCAACCCCTCCCTCGCATGCACGACCATCGACCATGCTTCACCACTCGACAATTGACCATGTTCCTCTGCTTGGCCACCGACCAAGTTTCACCGACCAACACCCACCACTGAACCAAAATCCAGTAGCTCATTCCACGCTTCAATATCGCATTGATTTCAATGCTACCTTTAACGCTTTGATCCTCATTCATCGCCTATGCAACGATATCACTCCAAACGTTGTAGAGCTAATCCATCGAACTCCGTCTCCACGATTCCTATCTCTAGTTCCCTTTGATGAGCGTTTCAACCATACAAGCATGTAAATAAACACCATCATGCACCAACCAACATTAAAACATGTAAATCACACAATCAACCATAGCAATCATTATACAAGGAGTATACAACATAGCCTGACATCTATTAAGGCAATCGCGTATCCAAATGACATGTTTAGAACACCAAAAATCCATTTACTCACATTTATACTATAGGTTGGGTTTTAAAACGGCATTAAAACTTGATTTTGACTTTAAACACGAATCCAAAACATGTTAAAACCTATAGATACATATATAGTAAGATGAGAGATGACAAATCACTCACCAAAACCGCAAAAAGTGAAGATTTGAACGTTAATCGAGGCAAATCCAAGAATGAACAGCAAGTGTGTGATTTCTTTCCCAAAAATGTAGATATGAAGATCTCTAATGAATCTCCTTGCTAATCTATGATTTAGACTTGATTTGGAAGAGAAAAGAGAATGTTGTGGGTGGAGAATGGGTTAATGGAGTTTAGATCAGTGGGAAAAGGTATAAAAGTGATTTTGAGATGATGGTTCAACCATATAAGATCTCTAAACCTGAAATAGGTTAATGGGCTTACCCCAAAACTCACTAATTACCCACTAAACTTCTCTAAAAACTGTCAAACTTTAAGCAGCCATATCTCCAAGCCAAAATGTCCAAATCGCTAGTATGACAACTGTTTGCGCCAAAAATGGTCACAAATCCCAGAAGTAGTGAAAGAACCAGTGTTTGTACATAGATCCACATTATTTCAACGCAGATCTCAGATCCTGATAAAGTAGAGGACAAAAATGAAGAAACGATAAAATTAAAATGGAAGAAAGCAAAAAAGAAAACAAGGTTTATAGTGGTTCAGCAATCTCTGGCCTACGTCCACTTTGAATCAATCCTTTTATTGCTTTTATAGTGAGATTACAATCACAAGCTTTTGAAAATAAATAGAAAAAATGGCAGAGTTTCTCTTAGTAGCACCCAGGAAGATCCTCTTTTAGTTACCATAGCACTGCTATTTATAGGTGTAGATCCGAGAATATCTACCCCAAAACCTGGAACATCTCTTCTCTTGCGCAAGTGGGCCCTCCAGATCGATCCAGAGCGATTTGGGATCGATGCGTGTTCAATTCCTATCGATCCGAAAGTGATCCAATCGGGCTGAGATCGACCTTGGAGGTTCTCGAGTGCATCAGGAAGCTCCTTTGAAAATTTCATAGGACCTGGACCTATAGATGTTGAGTTATGATCGATGCAAGTTGTAGTTTTTAAGTCGGCTGTCGCGTTCGTATCCATGGATTTCGTATCCATCAATTGCTCTTTAACTCATATCGATCAAAACTCCATGTGCTCTGGTCCATATCTTCCGCTCCACCTCGGCCGCTTCCTTAGTATTCATCGACACGAAGTACAGAGCCTTCATATCCACAACTACTTCGTATCCATGTTGTTCACTTCTTCCTATCGATCCTAGGCGTAGCATTTCGTATCGATCAGGAATGTGTTCGATACACTCTATGAATGAGTTCCAATTGCATTTCCCTTATTCAAGCTCGTATTGATTGATACGAAACCGTTGATGCTTAGTCCATCCCTGATCGATAAGAACTACTATCGGACCAAATCCATGTGTGTTATCCATATTCGCATCCATCTGCTGACACCCCTCGATTGATACGAATGACATCCATTGGTCCGAAGTAATCCACGTTGATTGATATGAGTAGCATCGATTTGAACGACATCCATCGATTCGAAGTATTCCATATTGATCGATATGAACGGTAGCGATGCTAACCATTTCTCTTCAATATTGATCCATCCATAACTCGAGCATATGACCTCCGATTAACCTGAAATTCGAAACGTGGTCTTTCCTATCCTTTTTCATCATTTTCAATCGATTCCATCTCAATTGGAGCTCGATCTAATTTTTAAGATATTGATCATAGCCTTGTTTCCAATCGACCTCCAATCCTTATATCCATCTTTTCCAGCCAATATGTTGATATCTCGGCCTTGACCAAAAGGCGGGGTAACATTTGCCTCCCAAAACATGCCTTGTGGTAAGAAGGCGTGTTTTTAATAGCTCCAAATCGGACAACTGAAGTCCATACTCCATCCATTACCAAATTATCCTATCCAAGAGCCACAACCATATCCTCTTTCAAATCCACGACTGCTCCGAATCGATGTCCAAATTCACAACCTCTCCGGGTTTTTGTCCAGCACAATCCACACTCGACGATCTGTGTTAAACAACGCCTTGGTGTTTTTGGTTCAATGTCCCTGAATGCTGAGTAATGCCATGGCTTAGGTCTTAAGCCGAATCCTAGTCTCTCCGGATCCTTGTCGAGTATAGTCCATACTCGACGACCTGAAATAATAACCGATAATATATGGCCTAAGTCCTAGGCCGAATCCTGATCTCTCCGGAACCTTGCCGAGTATAGACCATACTCGACGACCTGAATAAGTCGATTCGCCATACCTAGACGAAGCGAGTTACCCCTTGGCAAGCATAATACATACCCGACGACCATTTACCAAAAGCCAGACAAAAAATCCAGTCGAAATCCAATCTAAAATCTAGATCAAATTGGAAAACCAAAAATCCATACCAGAAATTCAAACCAGTAACTAAAACAGAAAATAAGCATCGAAAATAAAGTCCAAACTAGAAAATAAACACAACCAGGAGTTCAAACCAAACTCCGAAACCGAACCAGCAAAAAGCAAATGTCCAAATCCAAAAAGAAAAAAAGATTTCACAAACTATAGCGTTACGGTTCATCATCATCTCAGAGCATGCTTAGGGGCTATCTCCATCCCCGTACATGAGTAAGTGACTTGGATGTTCCCCCGGAGTTTTCTACTTATTCCATATCATTCCTGTCAGTCGATAACCAATCGACCATCATTCCTATGCCTCGTGCCATCGTCTTTTGAGGTAGACGGTGGCTGCTCTTGTTCCACTAACGCATTCCGAGTCCCGGTGTATTGTTGCAGCTGACCACTCCTTACCTGCTCCTCGATGATATCCTTTAAATGCCTGCAGCTGTAGGTATCATGCCCGTCCAGGTCGTGAAAGATACAGTGCCTTTCGGATGGCCTCTTGCATTCCGAGGGTTCCCTCCTAGCCGGGCTCCGATAAGGAAGGTGATTTGAGTCTCGATGAATATCCGTTCTAATGGCTTGTTCAATCCTATGTAAGTGGAGAATTTCGACTCTATCCATCGCTTACTCACTTTTCCAGATTCGTCATCCAACTTCCTCTTTCCTTTATCTTTATCTTTACCCAAGTTTTCGCCGGATGGTTCTCCATCCTTTGCCGCATTTATTTCCTTCAACTTCACTTCCGAATATGCATCTTCTTGCCGAAGAAATCTTTTGGCCTCATGAAAGAACTCCCCGAGATCCATTGGAGGATCTCGTATCAATGATACTTTGAAATCCGAGCTATCCTTGGCTCCCAAAACTGCCACCATCAAAACCATCGATGGAGCCGGTCGATCCATCGAAGCGACCACTGCATCGAACTGAGTCAAGAATTCCCTGAGCAATTCTCCTATCCTTTGCTTCACCGATGTCAGCGTCATTACGTTCTTCGGCTTTTTGATATGAACCCGAAAATGCTTTAAGAACTTATCCACCAATTCTGTCGATGTCCTGATAGATCCCTCTTCCAAATGCCTGAACCACATAGCAGCTATATCTATCAAGTACAGGGGGAAACATCGGGCCATAACTCCCTCCGATGCCCCCAGCACTTCCATGTGTCTCGTGTATCTCATCAGATGATCAGTAGGATCAGCCTTGCCATTGTATACCTCCAAAGTAGGCAGCTTGAACTCTGGTGGATTCCGGGTCATTCTGGTTTCATGGGTAAATAAACTCCTGTTTACTCCTTCCAGATCTCTGTTTGCTAAACCTCCACGCATAGTTCGCTTGATAATCTCAGCTAATCCAGCGTTGTCCACCAAGGGTTTCCCCCGAGTCACCGAGGGAATTCTGGTACGTACTCTTTATCACGTACTCTTGTATTCCTGCCAACATCTTGTTGCGTGGTGTCACCTAGAATTCCATCATGAATCGGTCCATCATTGCCTGGTGGTGTGCTCCTGATCCTGGATCCCTCTAGATTAACCATTGTGTGCTGATTAGGGGCTGCGACCTATTGAGCTGCTCTACCTAATTATCTGTTGAGTCCTTCCGTTCCAACTCCGTGGATCTGAACTCCAGCCGTTCCTGCCTGTCCAAACTGTCTGAGAAGTTTCTGCATCATTTCCTCCTGTCTTTTCAGAAGCTCTTCATGCATAGCTTCCATCATCATCTTCATCTCGTCTCTGGTGATGAAGGCCAAAGCCAGATTAGCTCCTGAAGATGCTTCCTTCATGTTGACTTCTCTCCGTTCTTTGTCCCCTTGTTGATTTCTTTGTCATGGTTCCTTTTAGAACTGACCCTTTAGATCTCCAAATCTGAACTCCAAATCCGGTATAGCAGGTGCTAGTCGTTCTCAATGAAAGCACCAAAGTGTTTGCACCAAAATTGGTCACAAACTCCAGAAGTAGTGAAAGCACCAGTGTTTGTACATAGATCCACTATATTTCAACATAGATCTCAGATCCAGATAAAGTAGAGAACAAAAATAAAGAGACAGTAAAATTAGAATGGAAGAAAGCAAGAAAGAACACAAGGTTTATAGTGGCTCGGCAATCTCCAGCCTACGTCCACTTTGAATCAATCCTTTTATTGCTTTTGTAGTGAGATTACAGTTACAAGCTTTTGAAAATCAATAGAAAAATGGCAGAGTTTCCTTAGTAGCGCCCAAGAGGATCCTCTTTTAGTTGCCACAGCACTGCTATTTATAGGTGTAGATCCGAAAATATCTGCCCCAAAACCTGAAACACTTCTTCTCTTGCGCAAGTGGGCCTTCCAGATCGATCCAAAGCGATTTGGGATCGATACGTGTTCAATTCATATCGAACCAAAAGTGATCCAATTGGGCTGAGATCCACCGTGGAGGTTCTTGAGTGCGTCAGGAAGCTCTCTGAAAATTTCATAGCACCTAGACCTGTAGATGTTGAGTTATGATCGATGCAAGTTGTAGTTTTTAAGTCGGCTGTCGTGTTCGTATCCATTGATTTCATATCCATCAATTGCACTTTAACTCGTATCGATCAAAAATTCACGTGCTCTAATCCAATCTTCCACTCCACCTTGACCGCTTCCTTATTATTCATCGACACGAAGTATAGAACCTTCGTAACCACCACTGCTTCGTATCCATGTTGTTCACTTGTTCGTATCAATCCCAGGCGTAGCATTTCGTGTTGATCAGGAATCTGTTCGATACGCACTGTGACTGAGTTCCAATTGCATTTCCCTTATTCAAGCTCGTATTGATCGACACAAAACCATCGATGCTTAGTCCATCCCTGATCGATAGGTACTATAATCGGTCCAAATCCATGTGTGCTATCCATATTCGCATCCATCTGCTGACACCACTCGATCGATACGAGCCATATCGATACGAACAACATCCATTGGTCCAAAGTAATCCATGTTGATCGATACGAACATCATCGATTTGAACGACATCCATCGATTCGAAGTATTCCACGTTGATCGATACGAACGGTATCGATGCTAACCATTTCTCTTCAACATTGATCCATCCATAAGTCGAGCGTACGGCCTCCGATTGACCTGAAATTCGAAATATTTTCTTTCCTAGCCTTGTTCATCATTCCCAATCGATCCCATCTCAATTGGAGCTCGATTGAATTTTGACGATATCGATCTTAGCCTTGTTTCCAATCGACCTCCAATCCTGATATCCATCCTTTCCAGCCAATATGTTGATATCCCGGCCTTGACCAAAAGGCGGGGTAACAACAACTCTATGGAAAAGGAAACTGTCGTATCTTTCCAACGGAAGTGGACTGAATTCCAATTCAGCTCCTATCAAAAGTTATATCCGATATAATCTTTCAAGGGTAAAATAGTTCAGAAAATCCTAAAGATGTGAAATATCACTGATAGGCATTTCTCAAATTTATAGAGTCATACGACCTCATATAAATTTAAAAATAATATTTTACGATCCTTCGATATGTAAAAAATAGGTCGTTACAGCAAGGTTATGTGTGATCCATTGGGAATATGATGGTCCCTGAATACTTCACTTGGGGATACAATGGCCCTTCGATCGTACGATGTTTAGATCCATTATACCTTAGATCACATACTATGGGCGTTGTAGTTTCCTAGCCGGTTGAATGCCATGGATTCGAGTACTGAGGAACCTGGATGTCGTAGTCCTAAGATCGTACGATGGGGTCGATTGAGAAACCATATATCTAACGCACTAAGTGAGTGAATGTGAGGATGGATGATGGATGCTATGTTTGCTTGATTATTTATCACCTTAGGGATGTCACATGATGCAGATATTATCGATGAAGATATCTAGACACCCTTTGTACTTTGATGTGTAGTACACCCATGATGACTATGATGTAGAGTAGCATATATCCTATGTTATATGCTAACTCTTTGGATGCAGGGACATGTCAAGTAGGATTCTCTATACCCTCGGTTCCATATGCTATACCGACTTTTATATTGTTTTGAGATTATTTATCGCTCACAGAAGACTATTGTTTGGCTCGAGCTTTTATGCTTTGCTTCTTATTACCTCGGGTCCCCTTAAATGGGTAGACTAGAAAAAAGTGTCAATGATACATGGAGTTCTATAGATGGGTTAGCAGGAGGCGATGCTTTCTCATACTTATATTTGGGATTATTGTCGCATATTCTGCAATGCAAATACCGTGGAGCCTTGACATTGTCGACTTACTATTATTAGAGATAGTTTATCAGCTGAGTTTATTTACCAGTTGTATATAATCTATTACTATTTTGCATAAGTGTATTAACCCGTGTACTATTATTCTATGATTCATGTACTTATTACCATCTCGTCTATTATATATCTATGATGATTATTATATTTTATCTGATGCATTGTGAGATATACGACATGTTATGTTATTATTTTATTCTTTCTCTGCTTTTCTTTCTCTTTTCTTCAATTTCTCTTATTTTCTCCTTTTCTTTCTCTTAACAATCATCCTACATCAACCAATGCTCCAGCAATGCACTATTTTTATATGGGCATCGAAGGTGTATGACGATCGACATAGCGATGGAAAAGGCAGAAATTGAAAATGCAAAGAACCATCAGTATTTTCCTGGCCCTAGCGGGATATGCTCCGGCCCAAGTCCCATGGGAGGCACCCTTACCTTGCTGGTTGCCTTTGGTCGTCAGAAATAGATCACACACCCAACCAAGCATCATCTTTCTCCCTCACCTTATCATCGTAACAGGTACCCACCACCAGATAGATGAAGAGAAGCCCTTTGCCAGCGAGGGCCTAGCGTCATCCATGGCATGTGGAATTTAGCCTTCGAGAAGAGAAGGCCACCCCATTCCAGCAAATGCGTAGAATTCAAATTAGAAACTTTGATGGCGAGGTTATATTAGATGATGTGAACGAAGACCTCTTCTCTGAAGAAATCATAATAAGTTACATCTCCCAGAGATATGTTCTACCTTCCATGGGTATGACGGGAGTACTACCCTCCTCCCCCGATCATATCACCGCCTCAACTTGGTGACTGAAGCTGGCCATCTTTCAAATCATGCAAAAGATCTCCTTTTTCTCCCCACCTTAACCGAACTAGCAACCTATTGGTTCCTTTATTTGCAAGCCGACAGTGTCCATTCTTGGGCCTAATTGTGTTTTGAATTCAAAGCCTACTTCTTCACTTCGAAAACAAGGCTCATGATGGAAAGCGAGCTGGGCAACATAAGACAAGGTCTAGCCAAGTCCCTTCGCTTGTATGTCAACTTTTCAATAAGAAATCAAATGTGCAAGGAGAATGAACAAGAATTTCCTGACAGTCACCTTTTTTTCAGTGGTTAGGTACCAATCATGGATGTGGAAAGAACTGCAGAAACAACTTGCTTCATCTGTGATTTACTTTCTTCAAATGGAGAATGACATAATGAGAGAGAAAGAAGTTGGCATCTCCGAACAGTGACGAGGAAAGTGGCCAGAGAAATAAAGCAGGCCTAAGAGAAGGCAAACATCAAAAGAATAGCTGGTGGGAAAGCAAAAAGCGTACCGAGGATGGTGCGCATTTCAAACCCAGGTGACTAACTCTTCAACCATAAACCATGAAATGGAGATCATCTATCTTGCAACAGGTGATCACGTACCCTTTCAAAAACCCACTCCCTCCCAGTCAAGGTGGAGGGAGTATCCCAGGGGCAATGGAAAGTACCATGAATTCTATCAATTCAATGACCACTCGACCAATGAGTGTCGGTGTCTCAAGCATGAAATAGAGTGGCTGATCCACGAAGGAGCATTGGTTAAGTATGTAAGACAATGGGTGGAGCAGCGCAACACCCATCAAAATTTATTTGCTCTACCCTAGTGGGCAAATGAACAACAACATGGCCATAGTCAACATCGAGATTTAGTCAATTTGTGGAGGCCTGCACATGGTCAGGAGTAGTTGAGGGTCTTGGGCCTGCTACATGAGAGAGCTTGCTTCCGATGATCAAATTTATTTGGAACATCTCCAGGTCTCACAGATTGAGGAATATGCAATGTACATTGCTTTCACCGTGAAAGATAAAAGAGTATTTGGTTTTACCCATCACAACCCCATTGTCATCTCAGTTAGTAGTCAGTATGGCCAGCACGAAGGTCCATTAGGTCTTCATCGACGGGGGAAGCTTTATTAATGTGATGTTTAAAGAAGTTTTTGACAAGATGAAGCTTCCCACCACCAGCCTCACTCCCTACGCTACATATCTATGGGTTCGTGGTCGTTGGCTTTGTACACTTTCGGACTAGAACCTTTGGTGGCTAAGATTTAGGAATAGTTTATTGTGGTGGACTATTTACCCACATATAACAATATAATAGGAAGGCTGACCTTGGAATGGATGCATTCGTGGCCTGTCGGTGGCTGATGATGAAATTGCTAGTCCACCAAGGAACATGATGCATCTATAGAATTTAATAGGCCTCTAAAGATTATTATAGTCTCTTCCTATAGCAAGCAAAGAAGGGAGTACTTATGTTGCACTAAGAACTAGTAACGCTCAATAGTGGCATACCCAAGAGAATGTGTAAGCTCCTGATGGCTCTAGTTTACACCAAGGTCGCCCAAAGACTTGAACATGAAGCATTCACATTAATCACCACGCTTGGTCTAGGAAGCACGTTCAATGGGAATAATCTTTCCCTGGCTTGCCTAAGCAAGAAAAGAGAACTAATAGCTACATGAAATGAGCAAGTCCCCCAGTTATATGAGAGCAAAATATACAATAACCCCTTTCCCTCTCAAGTCAGATGACTCATCTACGAGAACCAAGGTAGCCATAGCTCTCTAGCTCGAGCACGGAAGTCTTTTCCAACCGAGGATGTCATCAAGCACATGATATCTGTGTTGGACTAGTGTGACATATAAAAGAGCAAGGGGAATACTTATGATGATCCAATCGACCCTCATATGGGAGACTCTAGCCCCGATGATGGGTTAGCAATTCCATTTGAAGTAGTATCAATTGATATTGATGACCTCAGTAAGGTAATCCAAATAGGCACAAAGCTATGTTCGAAGGTAAGGGATGAACTAATTTGTTTCCTAAGAAAGAATAAAACGTGTTCAGGTAAGGGATGAACTAATTTGTTTTCGAATAAAGAATAAAATGTGTTCTTCTAGAGGCATGCCGATATAACTGGAGTAAATCCTTCAATCATATGTCATGCCCTCAACATTGACCAGCGGCTCATTTGGTCCTGCAAAAAAGATGGACCCTCAACCCTAAACGGTACCTGGCACTCAAGGAGGAATTAGAAAAACTATTGGCAAATGGATTCATTCATGAAGCTGCATACTCGATCTGGGTAACCAATCCAATACTGGTTCAGTAGCCTAGTGGAGCCTAGAGATCTTGGGTTGATTTCTCAGATCTTAACAAAGCTTGTCCTAAAGATAGTTTCTCACTACCCCACGTCGACCAACTTATGGACGCAGCAAGCGGACACGAGCTACTCATATTCATGGATGACTACTTTGGGTATAAACAAATTTCAATGCATAACCCAAATCAAGTACACAACTCCCACATCACCAAATCCAGACTTTACTGCTACAGAGCTATGCCATTCGACCTTCACAATGTTGGGTTACATATTTATGGCTTGTAAACTAGATGTTTGCCTAGTAGATCAACATTTAGATGGAGGTCTATGTGGATGACATGTTGGTTAAGTCTAAAATGGCTGGGGGAATATATAGAACCTGTTCAAGACTTTCAGCATCCTCTATGTGTACAATATGAAGCTCAACCCTAAGTAGTGTTAATTCACTATTCTATCCAATTTAGGAAGTTCCTTGTTTTAATGGAGAGCACCACGGGTATTAAAGCCAATCCAAATTAGGTTCAAGCAATTCAAGAAATGTAATTACTTTACATAATCAAGTAAGTGCAGAGTTTGAATGGAATGATCTAAGGTGCTTTATGTCAAAAAACCACACATCGTTATGTACCCTTCCACGATCTTACCATGAAGGATAAGTCATTGTATGGAATGAAGAAGCACAAAAGTATATGAAGGTTTGAAGAGACATATAAGGTGCTTTATGTCAAAAAACCACACATTGTTATGTACCCTTCCACGATCTTACCATGAAGGATAAGTCATTGTATGGAATGAAGAAGCACAAAAGTATTTGAAGGTTTGAAGAGACATCTAGCCACAACCCATGCTTTGAAAACCCTTCGACGTTGTACTTATACCTCATAGTAACTGATCATGCGATTTGCGCTGCCTTGATTCACGATGAAGAAAATGTCCAACGGCATGTCTACTATGTAAGTAAATAGTTAATAGGCCTAGAATATTAATCGCTCTAATTTGGAAAAGTTGTCCCATTGCTACTAATGTCGGCTCGACATCTATGACCGTATTTCCATGCATAACCTATTAAAGTTCTCATAAACCAACCAATGAAGCAAGTGTTGAGCTGATCTGATATAGTAAGCTGACTCCTAAAGTGGTCCATAGAGCTCAAAGAGCTCAGAAAAATCATATCACTTTCCACCCTTGCAGCTTGATCATGAACCAAGCTATGCCGATTTCATAATGGAATGTTCTAGCGCAGACAATGACAACGAGGAATAGACATTCAACTCATCAACATGGCAGCTTTATGTTGGTGGTGCATCAAATGATAAAGGTGCAAGGGCAAGTATGTTCCTAATCACACCCGATGGCTAAGAGCTTTGCTTCGCCATCCGTCTAAGCTTCAAGGCCACAAGTAATGAAACCGTGTATGAAGCCATTCTAGTTGGTCTTAAGATGTCTAGAGAGTTATAAATAGGATTTTTGTATGTTCTCAGTGACTCCTTATTGATTGTCAACTAGATTGGAAAAACTTTCAGGATTAAGGAAAAATAATGGCCATTTATGCTGTAGAAGCCAAGATACTCATCGACGCCTTTACTTACTTGAAGATAGTACATATCCCTTACAAGAAGAACATTAAGGCCGACTAACTGGCCAAGGCAGTAAGAAATCCCAAGGAGAGCATTCCTTGGGTACTGATGGGGGTGCAGGCTGCCCCTTGCTTTGAATCAGGGGCAACCGCTATGGAAACGTTGAAGTCCTTATTAACCCTGGATGATCCCATTACTGAAGTAAATCGCAAGAGGTGAACTACCCACCAAGAGAATGGAGGTCCAAAAGATTCTATACTAGGCAGCCCGGTATAACATCATGGACATAAAACTCTACTGAAGTGGGTACCCCACTCCCTTCCAATGGTGCATGATAAGCGAGGATGCCAACCACATATTGGAGGAATTTCATTTAGGCTTTTGTGAAGACCATGCCGAGGGAAATTTCTATCAAAGAAGGTTGCTTGGTAGGGTTATTATTAGCCCACCATTATTAAGGACTCAATGGACTATGTTACGAAGCGTGACTGATGTCAGCGGTTTGCAAAATCCTAAGAGCTTCCCCAAGTTTCCTATCCTCAATGGCATCCCCTTGTCCATTTTACACTTGGATGATTGATCAGATCATTAAGCTACAAATGCCAACGGTGGATACACCATAGTAGCTATCGACTACTATATAAAGCAGGTTTAGACGGAGCCCCTACCTAAGGTCACCATGTCCAAGATCCTAAATTTCATGATAAAGAACATTTTTTGTTGATTCAGACTCCCAATGAAAATCATAGTCGACAATGTCATATAGTTTCAGAGCAGGCTATTTCAAGGAATTTTGTAAGGGAAATGGGATTGAAAATTATTTCTCCTCAGTCACCAATCAACAAGCAAATAGCTAAGTTGAGGCTGTGAATAAAACATCAAGGCAATGTTGACTCGTCTCACAAAGGCCAAAGGAAATTGGGTTGAGGATCTACTGCTCGTACTCTGGTCATACCGCACCACAAGCCGCACCTCGACTTGCGCATCGACTAGGCACTCTCCATTCTCCTTGGCCTACATGCATAAAGTTATGTTTTCCATCGAATTCGGTGTTCCACCTCCAAGGCGCCTCACTCATGATCCCGAGAAAAATGGAGAACTGCCCAACCTTGGGCTTAGTGGCTTAAAAGAAAGAATAACGGAGGCAGGACTCCGCATGAAGTCATACAAAAGAAAAATAACCAAGCACTACAATGTAAGACAAAGACTCTGCTAGTTCAAGATCAAATATTTGGTAATCCGTCGGGTCTTTGCAAACACTAAAAACTCGACTGAAGTAGTATTAAGGATAAACTGGGAGGACATGTATGTGATCAACATCGCACTCATCAACGGTGCCTACCACCACTCATATCCCAATGGTGACCATATGTCCCGCACTTGGTATCTAGAGCACCTCCGAGCATATTATGTATGAGATTTCATGAGCCACGATTATAAAGCTATAGGAAGTCATTGCAATTATATAGATGTAGAACTTCTGTATTGAATATTCTAAGTATGGAATGTAAACGGATTTTTCCTAAACATTCTTCATCTAAGTATCAATAAGTCTAACCAATTGGAATGAGCTTGCTAGCATTCCCATCCTTGTCAAGGAGTGCCATAGCCATGGCTATCCAAAGAAGGCAGGCTGAACACGCCCACCTCTGCAATTGGGGAACGCCCAAAACTACTCCATGAAGATACACTAGCTACTCAGTACACCTTTGATGAACCGATAGCGCAACCACCCACACGTGGTCCTAATTAATTTGCTTGTGATGTTGCTCGTTCGTCTAGCAGGCCAGGCACTCATGCCATGGTGGTGCAGTTACCTATATCATAGCCGCGAACCTAGCACTAATGGTGCTGGCCGAGTTAAATCACTTAAAGAGACCCTATAAAGTAAAACCCAAGCCCCTCAGCGGCTCACAAGCGCAACAAGAGCAGCTCTAACTGAGCACCAGGCGACCACATATGAAAGCCCCATCGCAATTTCACTCTCACTATGTAAAGATGTGCACAGACTACCTCCTTAAAGGATAAGTTTTTTTTGATATGGATGCTCTATATTTTCCATGTCTATTTACGTACTATGTTGTGCAATAAAAAGCTAAGTCTACGTGTACTTAGCAAGGCCAATGCCACTCGAGTCTCTTGATACAAGAACATATACTAAGTAAACACGAAGGGAAAATATACGTACATATAAATGCACAATACTAGTAGAAAGGTGTAAGGAAAACACAGAATACACATACAAACAAACAAATCCGCAATAGATTTCATTACATGGAAAGGTAAATAGTCCATAATATTCAACAAAAAGAAGCTTCATTAGATTAGCGGGCCATACCCAAACAGAAAAAGAGAGAGAATACAAGAATAATAAACTAACTACTGCCTCAGGATTTACAGGGATGGGAGGTCCTCACTGATCTAGCACCCATCATTGAAAAACAATTGCTTGTCTATTGGAATGTCGTCAGTGGCCGGTTCATGACCAGCCATTAAATGAGCAATCAGCCTAGGAGTAAGAAAGGCTAGGGAGTCCTCTCATCTGCCACTATGTCCACTGCTACCTCATATCGCATCTCTTCATACTCCTCAGGATTGAGGAAGCTAACCTCTACGAGGAGTTGGTAGTTAGCTGCAAAGATTAGCTTTAGTATTTTCATTGGCCTTCCATCCCACTTCTCATCCTTGTCAGCCATATCTTCTCTTATACTCATGATGACGCACTATAAGTGCAGTTGCAGCCTGTTCCTTATGATGTCCACCTCCTTGTGTATTGCATCCAGGTCCCCCTCAACCAAGAATTCTCTAGCTTAAAAGCTCCCTCCTGGTCACCTTCTCGACTCTTTCCTTGGCCTCAAGCTTCTTGACCGCCTCTGCCTTAACAGCCCTCTTCTCAAGGGCAGGCAGTTTCTCTTTCACCCAGTAACAGTCTCTGGCCTTATCTACTGTTCGCCTCCAATACAATAGTACGTCGTTGTGAAGCTGGATAGCACATGACCCGACCTACCAAACAGAAATGATCAAATCAAAGGAAAGAAGCAGGAAGAAAGGCTAAGTCTAGAATCTTACCATGAAAGCCTCTCTTACATTGGCGTCTACCACCAATTCTGAAGTGGCCGATCTACCCATACTTAGGTCAGTTATTCTATGCCAAGACCTTTGAAGTTGTCCCCATAGGGTCAGAAGTAGCCCCCAACAAGCCTGTCTCATCCAAGCGCTCAGCCACCGAAAGATAGATGGACCCTATCACCACAATCTCATCAGATGCTACAAACTACCCAATAAGCCCAGCCTCTTATGAAAACCAAAAATATGGCCTCCCATCAAAGCTCTCCAACTACTCACTAAATATCCTTCTCTTAAACCTAACCAAATTTGGCCGGACTGTAGTGTTCGATGGATTCACTTGGCTATGGTCGATGCAAAGGAGAGAGCAGAAGCATCAGAATCGGAATAACCCAACCACGGAGGTTATTTGTAATAACCTCACGTTTTGATTAGATATTCAAATAATTAGTTTAAATATTGAATCATTTATCAATCGAAGGTCCAAAAATCTAACTTTTTATACGGGCGAATTAGAACTTGGGACTATGTCCGTGTTCAGATTGACGTTGTGAATAAAAATATATATAAATATCACCATATTTAGAGTCAGGATATTTTTATGATTAATATATTATTATATGTATTTTGTAAAGATATGTGCATAGTCGAGTCCAATGGGATCTCGACTAATTGCTTGTGGTTGGGATGAGGACTTCATTATAAGAAGTGTGGTAGAATAATTTTTCAAATTGGATGATCTAATGGCGAATACAACCTTGAAATGCATGAAACTATTATTTCGAAGCACCATCTCGGATGGTGATGAAACTTATACCATCGAGATATGAAAAATGAGGTGATATGGACCGACGAGTTTTGCGATTATCCAGTGTATCGTGTGATTGTACGAGGTTGAAACTTGTGGTGATTTATATGTGAAAATATATAATACACACACACACACACGCTCTCACACAACACTTTTCCCTCCCATCTCTCTTACTTTTCTTCTCTCCCTTCTCATTATTAATAGCCTCCTCATCCTCCCTGAACCAAAAATGCCGGCCTCCGCTCGCGAACAAAGCTTGGATTCCTCCTACCACTCATGATCATAGAAGTTCGATGCTAGGAAAGGGTGGCAATGACATAAGATTGCATAGAGAAGATGCTGACTTGTGGTAAGTTTTTGTGGTGGTGCAGGGTTTTTTTAGTAGTGCACCAAAGAGGAAATAGAGGATGGGGTTGATGCATATTAGCTAGGAGAGGATCTCATTGGAGGTGGTGGAGCCATCGATGGAAGTGGCATAATGTAGGCACAGTCAAAGCTTGGTCATGGGTTTGGCCATGGGTTTTCGCTATTTGATTAAGGGGGTCAAAGGTTAAGATGATGACATGGGCAGACTTGGCTCATGAAGAGGAAGCCGATGATGGTGATTAGAGATGCTCCTACAAATCATGGCATCGACGGCCTTGGGGTGTCGTGGTTAAGAAACGTTCCAAAGTGGGATATTTAATTTTACGGGAGATGGATTATTTAAATTAAGGTAATTAAGTAAGTTAACTAATTTAATTAATATTTCGTATTTAATTCATTTCTTTTGCATACAAGGTCAAATAGAGATGTGTTTTTTGCTATTGCACTCATACTGATATTATTTACAACGTGATATAGACTTGGACTGGATTCAAACATGAAAAATTATAGTTTAGGTGAGCAGAATTATAGCTTTGAATTTATATTTCATTATAAATTCCCGTAATTATAAATATTGAAAATATTACCTAGGAGATGTAGAGTTATGTATATATAAGTAATTATTTCTTTATTTTAGTGGATTGGTTTTTGTAGATATTCAGGATAATTGATTGAAATCCTATATATATAGTTATTGTGCCCTATTCCTATTAATAGAGTCAGATAGAGTTGATATTAAGTTATAACATGGTTATAAATTAATAAAACTTCAATTTGTAGTTATGTTAGTGATAAAAATATTATTACATGTTGTATTATAGATATATGGGACAATTTAATAAAATCGTGTATATATAAATATTGTGTTCTATTCCTATTGAATAGAGTCAGATGAAGTTAGTATTTATTTATAACTTAGATGTAAATTAATTAAGCTCATATACGTTATTATATTAATGACATAAATATTGTTATATATTTTATTACTAATTAGGAGTTAAAACTATGACCTTTAAAATATGTAGTAAGGCTGAATTAATTGTTTAGGCATATTAAACTTATATTAAAATGGATTTGAAATTTATCCAGCCTTGGTATTAGTTTATTATGGTGTAATTCAATAATTAAATAACTAGAGAATTTTTATAGAGGTGACTTGAAAAGTTAGAAATTAAAAAAAAAGTATTGTACTATTTAATAGGGTATGATTAAGGTTATAAAATGATATATTAACTTTATGCCCTAATAAATAGTTTGTTATACATATGTACACACACAGATACATACATACATACATACATACATACATACATACATACATACATATATATTATTTACTTAAGCTATAAAATATTTTGAGACCTTATTAACAGCTAAACTTAATTTTAATAGAAGAATTAAGTGATATTAAACTATAATAGGATTTATAGGCGAGAGTATTATTTTATAAAATAAGTTTAGGATTTCTATAAAAAATGAAGGATGTATAATTGTTGGATTAGTTACTTAAGTAACATGCACTTTTTTTGAAATATTTATATGATTATATGTTTGAATTATTATTGATATTGCGATGATAGATTTGTTACTTTGCTTGCGTATTGCCTTTGTGTATGTAGATGTGCACGATATGTGTTGATTAGTTGCATAGAGTAGGGCTGGTTATATATATAGGAATATATATATATATATCTACATATTGTTTGTGTGATTTATATATGCCTATATGTATAAATGATATGTCCGACTTAGGGCTACTAGGAAATGCATGGAAATAAATAAATATATATGTGTGTGTGCGTGCGCGCGCATGCAGTTTAAGGTATTTTTATATAGTTTCAGTATGTCCGACTTAGGACTACTGATTGGTGCATGTAATCCATTGTGTCATTGAGGTGCACAACCTGTAGATGTGGTCTCGAAGTAGGGGTGAAGAGAGATTGGAAGGCCAGTCTAGAGTAGGTCATGTACTGTTCTGTAGAACTCTTGGTTGTTGCAACTGGACCTACATGCCAACTTCTTTGAGGTGTTGGTTTTCATAGGAGTCCATAATATAGTTTTGGCTCTATATAGGTCTATTTGGTAGCTATTGGAAATTTGAGGTGATTTATCGTTAAGAAATTTAAGTGCATGTATAGTTTGGTATGCCCGACTTAGGATTATCGAATAGTGGACGAAATATACTGTACATATATATATAAATATGTGGTCAAGAGATTTATATGTATGTATGTATATAAGTATAGATGCATAGCTCGGACAATTTGTTTATATTGTTTGGTATGCCTGCTTTGTGGCAACTGAGTAGTGCGAGGCACTTCGAGAATGAATCACGATCCACATGGGGACGATTATACTTTGGTGTTGTGTACTTATGTGGAAAAGGCGTACGCAAGGTTTAGCATTTACATATGGTTTAGGTATGTCGGTATAGACAATCAAAAGGAAAAGATGCTAGTGAGGGAATCCATTGTACCATCGAGGTGTATGACCTGCATATAGGGTCCTGAAGCAAGGGCGGAGAGAGATTGGAATGCCAGTCTACAGAAGGTCATATATTGTTTTGTAGTATGATTGAATGTTGCCACAAGACCTATAAGCCTACTTTTTTTGAGGTTTTGGTTTTCCAAAGAGTCCATAAGTTAGTTGTAGCTCTCAATAGGTGTCTTTGGTAGCTAATGGCAAAGTTATACATTCGTATTTCATTTTTGGGAATGGAGATGCTTATTAGTAGCATTATTCTATCATTGTATTTGTTTTGCATTTTAAATACTTCAATAGGGATCATTGAATTGATTGGTGTCTGTAGCGGACTGCACCCGTCGCTAATGATGGGTATAAATTCATTTTTCATTTACTGTTATGTTATGAATAACATATTAGTTGGTTATTAGTATTATTGTGATATCTATATTACCTCTACATTTGTGTATTGGGTTAACTTTATCACGGTATACTATTATGTATCAGTCACACTATATTAGTTGTGTTGACTCATTGATGACAGAATAAGATTAGGTTATGGCATGAATATGATTCCCTACCTTTGAGTTGGTTTACTTTACTTGTTTATGAGCTGTTCGAATAATCCCTAAGCCATATTTATGGAGAGGACATGCCATACTTCAGTAATTTCATGTTTATTTGTGTATGATTTTGATATACAGTATTTTAAGATTGTTCCCTTCACACTAGCCTTTATGTTTGACCCAAGTTTTGTCTTTGTATGTATGTGCCATAACAACTCTTGGGTATTCGATGGGTAGTTGGGAGCCAGGTACTTTTAGGGATATGCTTCTAGGACAGCTGGAGCACTTTAGAGGCGAAGTTGGTATTTTGGATATATACTTGATATTGTGGTAGTACATGACATATATGCTATTTATATATGAGACTTGTTGTATGAGATATTGTAACACTCCATAAAATAAAAAGGAAATTAATTAATAAGTAATTATTTAAGCAAAAAATATAGAGTTTTTGTAAATACCGAAATTTGGATGCAAAATTTACACCATTGGGTTTGTGGCAATTTCTCATCAACTTTCGTATATAAAGTTTTTTGATCGCAGTTCATATAAAAACGTTATTAGCGTTTGAATAATTCAAATCCAAAATAAATATATATGTAATTAAGTAAAAAAATGTAATTAACGGAAATTGATTAACATTAGCAGTTGCTTAAATTTTAAGAAAAGTTAATGTGGAATAAATTATCTCGGTAGTGTGAAAATGGAAAGAAATTAACAAAAAACAAACGTCACAATTAGTTACCATAATAAGATATGACCATCGACCCCAAGCTTGGGTCGGTCGACTGCTCACGGTTGATCGATCGGGGTGGTAGTTGATCGGTTGAACAATCTATTCGAGATTTTTGACGTGGTCGAACAGCCCTAATTTAAAATAAAAAAATCTAACATCGGGCATTGATTCAAACTCCTTAAATATGGACCTGACCCCTTATTTTTCTTCTTATATTTTCCAAAGCAATGGCAAAGCTCTGCCATTTTCTCTTCTCCATAATTTCTTAAGCCTAAATAAATATATAGTCTATATACTATATACAAGAGGACAATTAGGAAGGAGAATAGGGTCGAATCAAATCGTCAAAGTCAAGGTAAATTATAAATCTGAATATAAAATCTAAATTAAATCCAAATCTCTTCTCTGATCTAGATTTTCGATAAAATATATGTATACTTGTGGTACATATATATTCAAATAGGGAGAAAAATGGAGTCAAACTGAATAACATGGATTAAATCTGCAGATTTGGAAAGCTGAAAAGCGAGTGAGAAATTATATATTTTTATATAATATTGGATTTATATCGTTGTGGATCTATTCCGCTATGTCTAAAATGTAAATTAGAGTTGTAGGCTAAAATTGTATACATGTAATGAGCTTATAGATACTGCTTATATATTCTGTGATTGATAACTTGAAATATATGCTTCATGTATGTCAATCCGAGAATACTGGATCTAGTAGTCCCTGAATTTATAAATTATGTGACAGTGTCAGATTTGTAGATTTAAATGATGCATGCAAGTAAAATATAAATTAAGTTATCAGGGTAAATTATTGTGATTTAAATAGTATTTTAGTTCACTAAAATGTAAAAGGTTGTAACGTAAATCAAACTATCTTATGTTATTTAAATCTATTAAATAATAGTAAAGCAGAAGAAATTCAAGCTCTCTCCTTAATTGTAAGAGTTTTCTTTACCCTCCTTAATTTTCTCTCGATATTTTAATTTTAAATTTTTGTAATTTATCACTTCATAATTATTCTAATAAACTTACAATGTCAATTTATAATCAAATACACACTTTTAAAATTTTCTAACATTATTCACAAATGTTTTCTTAATTCTCTTCTAATATTTTACATTTAAGTCCATACAATTAAACTAATTACGTAGTTAAAAATTTAAACCATTTGATAAACTCAGTTATCTAACATTCGATATATCATGTAAATTCTAAAATATGAAAATTTCAACAGTATACCATAGTAGCATCAACAAACTGGTAAAACAAAATTTTCCTTTACATATAAAGATATATAAATCACATAACATAAATTATATACATCAACAACAATAACAAATTTATTTTATAATTCGTTTATCTCAATGAAGTTATCATGTATTGCACTGAAAAATTATATTTTTAACTTTAAACACCTATATTTTAAATTTCCATAGTTACTTACAAACCCTTCGCAATTCTCTTCTAATATATTTTTACTCATATACATGTATTTAACCAATTATGCAATCTTTATTTTAAACCATTCAAATAAATTCAATTTACTAATACTTAATAATTCATCCAATAAATTTTAAAATATATATCGATTTAAGTATGCATACAACATGCGCGCGTGCAAAGATTATAAAATTGTTATTTTTATTCATATATAAAGATATATATGGATCGCATAACATAAAATGTAAACATAAACAGTAATATATTTTTAATTTATAATTCGTTTATCTCAAAATAATATCATACATTTTTAGTACAAAATTTTATTTTTTATAACTTTTAAAGGATAAATTTATAATTTACAACATTGGGATGTGGATGCACGAATTACTCTAATACAAATTAAGTTATGTCGACATTCTCATTTTCAACATGATATTAAAACTTACCGAACTCACAACTCAAATTAACGCAAGATTTTTGTTGTTGCAAATATTGAAGTTGTAAACACGACACTCCTACAATAACGTGAAATTTATGATTAATTGCTAAGTTAAAAAAAGGTTTACCAATTGAAATCTCAGATAATGAATAAAACTTCATTTCAGATAAGTTGATCATAAGATATTTTTCTCAATTACAACTACATACAAAGCTCTTCTCATTTTTTCTCTCATTTCTAACATTCAGCTCCATATATCTAATTAGTTAAGCTGATCACTGATTTAAAATATTTAAATATATTCAATTACATAATATTCATTATTCTATTGTAAATCATTAAAGTTACATATACAATATTCACGTTAATAGAAATGGAAAATTCAATTTTTTCATCCATTTATATAAAAAATAATTGTATCACATAGCATCAACTATTTACATATATAATACCAGCTATATATATATATATATAAGCAACCCTTTACCTTACATCTGAGTGTTGTATGTCATTTTAAATTATAATTTTTTTTATTTTAACAAGTTTATCATATAGTGCTTAAAAAAATTCAATTTTTAACAATAATTAAAATTTAAATATTACTTTTTAACAACGTTACCGTGTGCAACGCACGGATTACACACTAGTTTAATTAGGAAATGAGAAAACAACACTTTAAATTTCGGCCACATGTCCGTTCAACATGTAACGTCCCCACGACTTATTATCTTTCAGGTCCTAAGGTGAAAGACGGTTGCAAAAATTTTTCTTCCTAAAAGCCTCTTCCCCATTCCAACTGACTTCTCATTCCTTTAATTAACTGATATTTAGAAGATTTCTCTTCTAACCAAAGTGATAATAGTTAAATTTTCCAATAACCACGTCGTGAATTCCGCATTAGCAGTTACGAAACAATATCGAGCTTTTCTATGCTGACTTGATCTTCAAACGTTATGTGGATGTATTTCATCGATGCATTTATTATCCTTGGTTGAATATCTTTGCTTTCAAGTGGTATTGTCTGGATATTGGTGTTTTAATTTTTGCCAAAAATTATGAAGCAAGATAAAATTATTTGATAGCAAATCAGTTTTATCGGACTATGTCTTCGTTGTAAGTACTTATTCAATGAATTTGAGTTATAATAATCCAAAGAATGGAGCTTTCTGCATCCATTTTAATTTTAATATACAGCATTAGAGAAAATGAATGCAGTATACATAATATAATCTTTTATTCTAAGGCCCGATTTTAAACAAGTACCGGTTTGAATAAAAGGTTGAAGAGAAGGAAAGTAGCCTTATAAGGAATTTTTCCTGATTAATTTTCAAAAGATTTTCATTTCTATTTTTGTTTATGTTTGTGCTTGGGTGTAATATTTTAAAATTGTCCAATATACCTAACACTTGTTATCGAAATTATACAAAGAAGAAATGACTTTATTGTACATATGTTCAACAAAGAAAGTTGGTATACTGGGCAATTCCTTGGTTTTTTATGTTTCTAAAGGCCATTTTATTTCCTTGGCTTTTACAAGTAAAGCGATATTATTAGACTACATGGTCACCAATCCATCCATATATATTATTTAGTATAATATTTAAATTGCTTTCTAATTGTTCTTTTCTTCTCTTAGGTATTTATACCATAACCACTTAATTTCCCATCGCTTTGCAGTCATCCATTGTTTACTCTTATTCTCTCTGTCTCTCTCTCTTTGATAGTTGGATATTTTGTAGTACATCTATGTCTAGGCTACCAAATATTGGTAAATGCGCAACATAAACCATATTTCACTACTACCATACCCAAATTTCAAAATAAAAGTAAGACTTATAGAGGTAGACTAATTCCAACAGTATGGCTTCGAAACTATAAATTATGAGAAGTAATAAACAAGAAGATTTGAAAAACATGATACCTTGCTATGACAATAATTAGTGTCAACTTAGTGTTGGACAAGACAACCACATTCACTACCTTATCCCATCTATCCATTCCCAAAGATCAAACAACTTGCTTGAATTGGTTAACCATCTTAATGCAAGATTTTCATGACACTCTATGGATCCATAACGATACCTGTAAAATTTACTACATTGTACACCTTTGTATTAACATTGATTAAGAAATTATTAAAAATAAAGTAATAAATTTATAAATGCTATTTTATAAATATTAAAAAAGGATTTGTAATTGGTATTTTGTAAATAAATTTATAAATGAGATTTTATAAATAAAGGAGATTTAGAAAGGAATGGAATTTTATAGATAAAGAGATTTTATTAAATGAAGTTTTATAAAATAGGAAGGAGGTTATAAAACATGGTTTTATAAATATAAAAGGGTTTACCTTGATAAGTAGAGGATGGTTTTTATAAAGGGGGATACATTTTGTTTTTAAAGTTAAAATAATCACTCAAAAGAATGTTTGGAAAGTGGTATTCTTAAATGGACTTTAATGATTTTAAAAATGATATAAAATGTGTTAAATGATAGGAAGACATGGATTTCAACATTTTTGTTGTAGCAACTATTTTTCGAGAAAGTGAGGAAGACCTAGACTATAACACTGTTGTTATAGTAAGTGATTTCCAAAAAAAGATGTTTTATATAGTATACGGGATTTATTCATATCCTATATTTGATGTAAACATTCGAGATGGGTAACTTATATCTATTTCGAAGTTAAGAATGTCAACCATTAAAGGTCTGAAAGGTAATGGTACCCCAACTTGATTGACTTTTTCTTAATTAATAAATGGTTTAAGTTTAACCTCGAAGATTTATATTAAGTATAATTAATCGGATCTCTATACTAGAGTTTTATGTGTTGTCGTAACAGTGTTTTACACAATATTTGTTTTAACCCAATAAAGTGTGTTTTAAAAAATATGAAGCTTTCCTCAGAGATTTAGCAAATATACTTATTATGGATTTAAGTATATAGAGATATTTTATAAGTGTTGGAAATGAAATGGTTTGTGAATATACTTATACCACTGAGATAAGTATTTGGAAATGTTTTCTAAACATCGAAAGATTAAAAGTGGTTTTGAAAATATATCTTCGTAAATATATTTTGACATAAACATTTGGAAAGTGATTTAATTAATAAAAGATTAATTAAACAGCCCTAGTGACTTCTTGCGTGCTAGATTTTATTTTTAGTTTCGTGACTGGATGTGTAAACCGATTACTCATGTACTTAGTACGAAGCCAACTAAGTAGGGTTGATTATCGTTTGATGTTAAGACTGATGATTCGAGTAGAGCGGAGTGACTATGGCACTCGAATCTACCGGGCTTCCTTCTTGGCCGAAGGATAGCAAATTGATAAATAGAAACGTGATAATTCTGCGAGACTTGGTTTCCATATGTGGTTGAGGGCCTCTTATCGATTGTTAGTCCGGAGTGACCGGGATCAGATTTATTCGAAAACCATTTCGGACCAATGTATGCATTCGACGATGAAGTTTGCTTGAAGATAATGATTTTGAAGATGGAGATCTTCATGACGTAGGGCCGCTCGGCACAAACCTCTCAGGTGATTCCCATATTTTATATATATGGTGATAGTAGTGCCTTTGTTATGAAAATCTTCGATTTGCAAGGACTGATTGCTAGTAATCCTTAGGATAATTCCCAAATAGGATGTAGTAGGAGGGAACCTTTGGTTTTTCCTATTGCTAGACAACTTGTATGAATGAATGTCTAATATTGTATTTCTAAGATCACGTACATTGGTTTTTACAAACGTACATATGTTTCGCGTTGTAGGAGGTAACCCCTCTTACACTTAAAACCCTTCCCTGAGATGTATGAACTCGGGGCTGTACTTTTTTGGAAATCAATTAATGTATTGTTGGAAATGATAACGTGGCATTCAAAGTGGGATTTAGCATATGAAAGGTAAAATGGTACCTTAGGCCTCACACATCGAGAATGACAAAAATAGGGTAAATGCGGCAGGGCTAATTGGACCGCTTCCAATAAGAGATATTCATCACCTTTCTAGATTACCCTCTATATTTTGGGTTGTAGTATCCACGGATAGATCGGGAACAAACGGAGTGATGACAAATTCGGTACTACCTACCGTAGAAGTATGTTCGTCTTGTGTTGGTAGAGGACAGCGGGGCTATGCCTCGATACATTGAGATGTACTATCGGATGGTAGTCCCTTACCTTTTCATTGTATGGAATCCATTCTCCAATACGTGCCTTTACGGTTTTGATTGTAGAGCCTAGTATGCTGAAATTTATTTAATATAATAATTTCGACTATAATTAATATGTATTTACATCCTAGACACTGCTATAATGTCAAAGGATTTGATATGAAGTGTTTTGGTTATCGTAACGTAAAAACCCGTCCGTGTATATGTAGGGTATGGTCTTACGAGATACCTTTGTTTGAAAAGGTTTTTATAACTTTAAATATTCAATTGAGATGTGTTTTCTCACGCTGATTTACTAGACTGACCCGGGCATTCTTCCATTTTAATTCTCAGATCAGACTGAGTATATTTACAAATTAGATTCAAATGCATTCTGGAGGAGCCTAGAGTAGGAGGCTTCATCAATAGATAGTTATTATCTTCTTTCCACTGCAGTGGCTGTTTAAAATTATCAGCATTTGTGAGGATTATGTTGTTATAACTGTGAAAATTAATGATTAGTGATTTGTTGTTGTACTTTGATGGATATATGTATATTATAGTTTTTCCTTTTGTAAAGATCATTGTTATATTATATATTTTTCCATTGCGTTGTGAGATTCTATGATTATTTTGTTTCTTCATCTGTTCATTCTTCCTTCTTTTACCCTTAACGATCGGCGTTTCTAGCACTTGAATGCTCGACACATATATAGTGGATGTCTTACCGTCGATTTTCGGGGGTCAAAAATTTCCAGTTCATTACATATTACCTTCAATCTATGAAGTAGGCCCTTCGTATTATGTCATGTACCCCACGTGACGTCTCACATTAGCCCGACTATTCGAAGGTACCAGTAGCCAGATAGCTGGGAAGATTTATCCTACAAAATTTGGGACTAACCTTGCATCATCGTAGTTAGTTATTACATGCGATGTCTCACATCATCCCTAAAGTCATAATATTGTTAGCCAGATTAGCTAAGCAAACTTCCGTATTCTTTTGACTGGCCTCGCATCTCTATAACATAGTCATAATCTATATACACTCTGCATATATTATCACACATCTCACCTTTTCCATAATCAAGGCCTTATAAGAAATCTTTCTCATTTCTCTTTAACATTAATTACTTGCCTAAGGGGGATTTAATAAAATCAATAACTATTTAGCTACACAATTATACATTATAACTATACGTTAATTATGCTAATGTATACACACACGCACATGCCCAATAATTTCTAAGCATGCAAAATTTACGCCCTAAACTAGCATTTTAAATGTCAACTCTTTAAACAATTATACAAGTCTCGTTTCATATTACCAACAATACCTAAAATTCCAATATTCATATCAGAAGTTCAAATCATCGAACCTGTATACAATTAAAATTTAAGCCCAACTTATTACATCAAAATAATGGAATATATTGATACTAGAAACTTACAATTCCAATATTCATAAACTTATAATCCTCACAATTCAATTTCATTTTCACATAAAAATAAAACAAAGAAAAATAACAAGGAGTGGAAAGAAGGTAAAATAATCAAAACTGCAAATCCATACTATTTCCATTATTTTGACATAAACAATTGAGATTCCAACATAGAATCGACATTTCATATTGAAGGAGTTTTGGGAGTTTATAATATGATGTTTTCACAAATCAAAACTCCTCAAGGCATATTCAGACCCAAACTATACTAATCAATCACTAAAATAGAAAAAAGATTTCCATTCGTTGTATATCACTAGCTTTTTCACCTTTGGATCTGACACACCTTTAACAATCTCTACTTGATCTCTTCTTTCTAATATATATACACACACACACAACAAGGGATTTGTATATATATATACATTAGATTCATAAAATTAGAAAGAATAGGTTGGGAATATAGATAGAAAATAAAATAGATGTATAAGATTTTTACCTGAAACTCTGATGGAGCTTTTATGAATCTATAAAGAGACGAACTGACGGAGCTTTGCTAGAGTCTCAGAATATTTTGCGAACAAAAGTGAGGGGGCTAGGCTCCTATTTATACTGGTTGAAATACACCAGAACCATTGGGTTAAGGTCAGTTAAAAATAATAGAATCCGGTATGTTAAATATCTAAAAACCCTAGCCGCCCCTCAATCACACAGGTCAACCATCGCTATCCACTGGTCGACTGGTCCAAGTGGAGCGATCGACCTATACATGCTATTCTGGTAAGATTTTGCACCGTTGCTTTTTAATTTATTTTCTTCCTTAATTATTATTGAACGTTGACTTTATATAAACGTTTACTTGACCCCTAAGTCAAATCACCGTTAACTTTCAGATTTAAAATTTAAGAATTGTTTAATTATTTGAATTTGAATTCTATTTAAATTGTTTTAAATCCAAAAGCTTCAAAAGTTCATAACTTTTTGTTTAAGCTCCATTTTCAGAACAATATCTTTGGAAATTGTTTAGAATTTTGACACGACTGTAATGGTATAATTTCCATGGTCAAATTCCAACTTTGACAAAATTTTCATTTTTAACCCTATCTTATTTATATTAATTTATTCAATTTATTTATTTATGGTTGATTTTACGGGGTGTTACACCTATAGTTAATGTTTGAAGATATGATATATGTGTAGAACAAAATGAATGAAGGTTGATTACGTAAAAAATGATAAGGTGAAAGTGAGAAACTACAGAATAAAGAGTTGAATTTAGATAAAAAAAATACATTTGAATACGGAAATGGACATTAATTGTCGTTGGTTTGCTAAAGGAGAAGAGGTATGATAAATGTTTCCATTTAGCTAATTATTTTTTTAAAATATTGGAAAATAATAAAGATTTTTTATGGATATAATTGGTATACATGTTTTACCTTTGATTTTTTGTAAATGATATTATTTTATGTGTGAACTTTAGTCCTACAAACTTTAGTTCATAATAAAGCAAATTAACTTGCGACATTTCTTGTGTTTTATAAAATCATTATTTTACTACAGATCACTTCTACTTTCTTTTGAACGTTTATTTCTTTGTGCATGAGTGGACCTCTATTTTATAAAATGCTTTGTTCTACTATATGAAATAACCATCTAAAATAAATTTACTCTAAAATATTAATTTATTTTTCATAGTTTGCTTCATTTGATGCGCTACTTTACACTACTTAGTCTAACTGTTATCCTAAATCAAATTTCGTCTATAATATATTTTATGTGTATTTGCGTATATTTCGTGTTATAGTGATATTTATAATTTGATTTATGCTTAATGATTTATCTTTTAAATTATCATGTTTGCATGAATATGCGACGTAAAGAGAATTTATTTGATAATAGTTGAGTGTTCTACTTGAATGAAGTACCATACTTACTCTCAAAGGCTGGTACTTTATCCATGCAGATTGCTCATTTTAATGTCTTGAGGTTTCGAACCCAAGGCCTCTAAAACATAAGCCTAGAACTTTCTACCACTTGAGCTAGTGGTCTGGACAATAAAAGAAAAAGATTTGGTCGTTAAGAAAATTAACTACACTATTTATATTTTACATATAATTTTCAAATCGTATTACATTATATGTATTAGAAAATAGGGTGTTTCAATGTTGCTATAATGTTTTTCTAATTTATTTGGTATTGCATAATGTCAAAAGGTGTAATAATGCAGGTGTTGGAATATTGTTTCGAATCATATTAGAATAGTATTTCATTTTTAGCACAATTTCCCTATTTTAGCTTTTGAATATTATTAACGTTGAAAACTTTATACATATTTAAGTATGTTAAAAGAATAAACCCATATTGAACGTATTTTCTTACGTTTGAAAATTAATAAACAAGTCTAGTGGCGCAATGCTTACTAAGTTAGCAATAACTAATAGTTGAAGTTAGCATTCACTTTATATAGTCGTGTTGCACTTAAAATATTGGTTATACTTTGTAAGAATCTATATTACTTAAGAAAATTCATCAACAAACATTGGTTAGTTGTGCTCGCAAGAAAGGTAATCTAAATTTTTTTTCAATTCATATGGAAATATGCCTTCATATACTAAAATAAACTAAAAATATTCTATTAAATACATTGTTTGGCGACCTATGTATAGTATGTTTTGACTAGTTAGTACAACTAAAATAAGGCCGTTTACTCTATTAATCCAGGTGATACTATATACATCACCTAAACACATTTTCTCACACATTTATCCTCTCACCCAATCAAATACTTTACTCACTACACACATCCATCTTTACATAAAAAAATTATTTTCTCAAAACCATAACTCGACTTCCCTTCATTCTCTATTCAAACAAAAAAAATCAAAATTTCTCCATTCAATTTCTTCACAACGGATCTTTGTTTTAGTCTAATGCTTCAATACATATGAATCCATTTAATTTGGTTTACCAGCATGTTTTCTAATAGTACGTAGATTTTCCATGCTTTTTTAAATTGTGTAACCCAAATAAGACTAACATAATAAAGAATGATTTGGAACAAAAATTTCGTGCTATGGTAGAACATAAAAAAGAACATTCATTACTGTTTCAATAAGAAACAACCAATCATTATTACTTTTTTTTGTTTAAATAAGAAAGCATAAAAGGAATGACGAAACCAATTGTAATAGAAAGTAGTATGGCATAGCCAACTACTTTAATTATCTATATCCTAGAAATTAACAAGATTACCAAAATATTGATTTACATGCATATTCTAGTTATAATTAAGAAATTCTATATAGACACAAGAATTTGCTGATTTTCCCCTCTAATTTTTTTAAAAAATTCCAAGACATTGCTGCCTATATTAAATTAGCATACCTATTTACCTTATTTATCTATTTCTTATCATATTCTATCTTTTTGAACCAAAAATGGCACAGCTACCTAATAGAAAGTATAAGAGAATAAAAAGTGAAGAAAACAAATTAAAAACAAGAAGGAAATGAACACATGAGATTTTCTAGTGGTTAGGCATACTCGGCCTATGTTCACACCAAAGATTTTATTTATTTATCCTATAGATCACGAGTACAATGGATTTGTATAAATCCATGAAGTTACGAAAAAATGGTAGAGCGTGGGTAGGGTAGAAGAGCCAAAAGATCCCTTGAATGAACCATATTGTAATGATCCGCCTTCCTTATTACTAAACATGACACTTAATACAACATCGGTATTCGTGTGTCGATCATTTAGTCATCTAAAAGACAGGTCATTAGAGGTGGAAGAAAAAGAACGACGGAACAGAATCTCACACAACCTGACGAATAACATATAATAGATAAATCAGGTCTTTACAAAAAGGAAGAACTTTAATTTACATATAATATCAGAGTACACTAACTTATTATCCGCTTGGACAGTTACAACAACCAGCCCTTACAATTGCTAATATCTACAACAATAGCAAATAACGAAAAATAAAAGAAAATATGGAAGTACGTCTTGGACCTCTGGCTCGTCTCCTGAACTCCAAAGCATCCAAAGCCGATCTAAAAATATGCTCGGTCTAACCCGACCATTATAAGAAAATAACGTTTGGGTCAGCCTGTATAGCTAGCGTAAGAAAAACTCAAAATAAATCAAATCATGTTGGTTTCTATATTTGAAAACCTTTTCATAATAAAGGAATCTCGTAAGACCACGCCGCACATAAATGCAGATGAGTTTTACCTTACGGTAACAAAACCATTTTTATTATAAAATCCAGTGATATTATAATAATGTCTAAGGGTTTATAGTACAAATATCAAGTAGCTATAATGTGTGTACATCATAACAATAATAGGTACAAAGTCAAAAATTGAAGGCGAGTATTGGAGAATGGATTTCCAACAATGGCAACGTAAGGGACTACCTTCCGAATTCTGTACAGCTCTAGATAAATATACAGTGAATTCGAAAACCTTTGGACCTCAGCATGACAGGACCGGCCTACCCATCACTGGATAGTATCGAATATGATCACCCCTAGGTTGGGATCAACAACCAAAATAGGCCCCACAACATACATAACCATAGATACTGAATCTAGATAAGGCGATGATCATATCCTAATAAGACCGACCCACGTAGCCTTGTGGCCTACCCTGTTTTTGCCATTCCCGAGGTGTGAGGCTTTGAGTGGCCATGATTACCTTTTCCTCATAGCAGACCATCTTGGAATGCGAATAGTGCCCTCTACATAGAAATGCAACACCAACATTCATCCATACAAGTTGTTCCGGGATCGAACAAACATTCAACATTTACTATCTTCCATTTTGAAATCACCCTCAGGAAGAATAGTATATCTCCATAGCATACTTCATAACGATCCATCACAAACGTTATTGGTTTGGAGTGGATCGAATAAATCATACTTAATCCAAAACTGGTGTCTCCTTATTAAGCGGTAATTCTTAGCTAACTCAATCTGGTTCTTTGGAAGTATGCAACAAGTATTTGAGTCCACACCCGAGAATTCGAATATACACAACATACTTTCTAAGTTAAACAAGTCAAAATTTGATAGTCGGTTATTTAACTATCGACTACACAATCAAATAATAATCCAGAGAATTAATTTTCCCATGGCAACCACTAAGCCTCAAAACAAGTTTTCATTTATTTAAATCTCTTTTAAGAATATTTATCAAAATCATATTAAAAGGATCAAATAATTGTTTCTAAATTAGAGATAAGGATAACCCCAAACACTCCTTCGGTGTTAAGCATGAAACAAATATCAACACCACCATAATTAAGAAGGTTAGTTAAGAGAAATCTCATCTCTAATTGTTTTATAAATTCCTTCAACAAATCCTTTTAATAAATCATTTCCATTTATGAAATCTCATTTGCTTAAATTCTAAATCCATTTTATAAACTCTTTTATATATATCCAAAAATTATTTATGAAACTCTTTTATAAATATCCAAAGTCATTTATAAAACTTCTTCAACTAATATCCAAAATCATTTATAAAACTCTTTCATAAATCTCCAAAATCATTTACAAAAAATATTTTATAAATATTCACTCATAAATTTCCTTTTATAAAAATAATATCATTTATAAATATTATTCGTAAAACTCTTTAAAATAAGCCCTCTATAAAATATTATTTACTAAATATCATTTGTGAATACCTCTATTGAAAAAATTGGATAACTTACAAAATCATTCAAACACTTAACCTTAAATTGATATATAATTAAATTCAATTTAAACATCATAATTTTACAAATTTGAAAGGAGGCTTAGTGACCACATTGGTACAAAATTCAAGTTACCATTTACTTAATTGTCTTCCAAGACACATAATAGTTATTTATATAAGCCATATGAAAATACTATCTATAACCAAATTAAGGAATAACATATCAATATGAACCTAAACACATGTCCAAATAACATAATAGCAGGATGGTGATTTGTTTTGCTAAAAGGATGTCCAAACAATCTATTAAGTTAATTATAGCAGAACGAGGATTTATTCCGCTAACAGATGTTCAAATAATCTATTAAGTTCAATTATAGCAGAACAGGAATCTATCCTGCTAACAGATATCCACATAATCAAAACAATTAAGTTATAGTAGAATGGAGATTTATTCTGCTAAAAATGTCATTGATAACCTATTCAACTTGTTAAACCACTTAGGGTAAAGACGCAGAGAATCTCTTATTTAAACTCATCACTTGTGAAGAAAACGGTTTAAAATAAAACCGATCCTTGAAAATAAAGTAAAAACAAAAAACTTATTTAATTAATTTAAAATAAGTTTAAAATTCTATATTTAATAATAATTAAATCTAAATTAACTTTAATTAAAACTTAACTTAATTAACAATTAATTAATAATCAACCCTACTTGATTATTAATTAACTAATAATTAAACCTTAGTTAATTATTAATTAAATAATTAATTTTTGCTTAATACATACTTAGTACATAATTAATCTTTACTTAATAAATAATTAATTAGACCAAAACTCAACTTAAATAATAATTAATTAATAATTAATCTTTACTAAATAAATAATTAGTTAAACCAAAACTTAAGTTAAATAATAATTAATTAATAATTATTCTTTACTAAAAGGTGGAACCTAGTGCACGAGGCTACCGCATGATAGCAGGCTCTAGGGAGGTCGACAATGTACGCAGTATTTCCCTCGCATTGCGAAGAGACTATTTCCGGACCCGAATCTGGATGCCCTGATCACAATGTGGGTGACCGAACCATTGCGCCAAGGCTAATAATAATTATTCTTTACTAAACAAGTAATTTATTATTGCTTATCTTTATTTAATTAATAAACTAAAAAACCCTTAAACCTTACTTAAATAAATAAATAATAAGTTTTTAATACTTAAAACATGTTTGAGAACCTTTTTCAAACACTTAAAGGAAAACGCTTAGTTTGAAAAATGGTCGTTTACTGAATTGCATACATAGCAATTGTTCCTATGGATGCCGAAACTTTAAAATTTATTTTATACAACAATTATTATTTTTGAAAACTTTGTCCTTTATAATAAAATTACTTTATAACTTAGTGCAAAGATTTGGAAACCAAAAAGTAAAGTCTTTGGGAACTTTATAAAACTTTACTAAAAAAATACCAATAAACGCCATGGAATCTTGATGTCATAACACACAAATCCAAGTGCTAACTTACTTTTAACTTATTACATCCAATCACAAACTCATACATCCAACAAATATCAAAACCAACATGCCTGAGGTAAAGATCGTAACTTCAAACATAACTTCATACTTTATTTCCAAGTCTATAACAAATAATACATATAAGCACATACATGTACAACACAACTACACTACTTTCAACCAAACAACTATCATAAATAATTAATAACTCATAAAGTTTATATCTTGCAAAAAGAAGTGAGCTTTACTCACCAAACCTTAATTAAATCGACTAGAACTTTTGAAAAAGCGTAGATCTTGGATCCTCTTAGCAAAAGGCTTGATTTTTGTGGACCTAAGGACTAGATAGGATTGGCATAGAGTGGTTTGGCTTAGCCAAGATGGGTTTGAGGGTTTTTTGACTTGTATTTGAAGAAGAAGGGTTGTGGGAAGGAAGAGAGAAGTGCTTAAATAAGTTTTAGAGCTTTTAAAGAGAAAAAGGTGAATAAAACTTTTACAAATATGGAAGCCATTAATAAGCTTTTGAAAAACTTAGAAAAGATAATGGAGGTTTTTAAAAAAAAAATAAAGAAGGAGAGAGAGGAAC
Organism: Allium cepa; assembly: GCA_030765085.1. Classification (NCBI taxonomy): domain Eukaryota; kingdom Viridiplantae; phylum Streptophyta; class Magnoliopsida; order Asparagales; family Amaryllidaceae; genus Allium; species Allium cepa. The sequence goes on from CM060932.1 coordinate 384,003,549, forward strand.
GGAATTAGTTTTTATAAAATTTAATTAATAATAAAATTGCCCCTTAAGTACTTACCATCCATTAAATTTTGAACACATCACCACTTCCACCTCATCCTCCCTCCTATACACGTTATACCCATGGGTAAATCCTTTCACCTACGATGCAAAGGACCTAAGTGTACTATGATGTTAAATGATGTGTGACATTTCATAATTTACATATTTTGGTTAACTTAAATGTTATGAAAATTGTCACATCTATTTCTTATCATAAGCAAACCTATATTTACACATTTACACACTTAATTAAGTACTCATTATTTATATAAGTGTTCTTCTATATATATTAAGGTGTTTACAACCTTTTTAACAACTTTTTGATGATGAAAAATTGAAAATTTTGAAAAAGCTTTTCGGTCGCATTTTCTAATTTCTTTTTAACTAATTATTTTTGTAAGCCAAATTCAAAAATGAATTTTTTATCTTTAGTTAAAAATTAAAAGAGTGTTATTTTAATTATTAAACCCAATAATTTAATATTTAAAATTAATTAAATATTCACAAATCAAAGCGATAAAATTCCTGGTCGTTACACATGCCTTCTTTATTTATAGAGGTAGACGATCAGATATCTCGCTAAAACTTATCCTGTAGAATCTCGTTGCTAAGACCAAGTCGCCCAAAAAATCTCAACTTCATATCCTTTAGGGTTGGGGATCGGTACCGACTTCTATGGGGGGATCGATATCAATCCCTATATATAGGCAAAGACACCTAGCAACTTTTTGTATTGGCTCATCTTGATGTGAGCATCATGTTTTCAAGGTTGTTTTGCATAGTAGTGTAGGTGTTTTTTAGCCCCAACGATGGATCTACAGAATGTTGAACTACTGCTTTAGATTGTATACGTAGATTGCCAATACGATGTATAGAAACTTTGGAAGAACACTTGAATCAGGCTCCATGTGCTTAGAGAAGAGTGTCACATAAGTGGGTGCCGCTCTGGATGTACCCTTAGGGATCGGTACCGATCCCCTATGTAGGATGAAGCATTTAGTGAATTCTAGCATGTAGGATTGGTACTCCCTAGGTGGGAGATCTTTACCTATCCCACACTTATTCAAATTCAGTATGCAGGATCGATACCTCCTTGGTGAGGGATCGGTATATATCCCACACTTAGTTAAATTCAGCATGTGGGATAGGTAACCCCTAGGCGAGGGATCGATCCTTATTCCACACTTAGTGATTTTTTGGCTCTGAAAATTTTGGAATAGTTTCCCTCCACTTTGCGGTCTTGATTGTACTTGATTTTTGGGCATTGTAGTAATCTCTCCGAGCTACTTGCCTCAATAACTTAGAAGTCTGACTTATCTGGTTTGTCCGTATACTGCCTAGTCAAAAGGCGAGATTACATTTTCCCTCCAAAGCACGTCTTGCAAATGGAAGGTGTGATTTTCTCAAGAACATATGTAATGTCAATCTTTGTCACTTGAGCTCTCTGGCTGCTTCAATCCTGGTGAATCATTCAGTTCCTTCAGATTTTCATGTCAATCGTGGGTAGTTCCAAACCTGTTACAGCCTATGAATCTGAGCTATGTCTAAGTGTAATTTATACATCATCATCATTCTGATTTCATTCGAAGTTATTACATATCAAAATCGTCTCATGTTCATCCAAGATTTTTCAATTCTTCCAATTATAAGGCGTTCAATCCCTTTTTATCAAAATCACATTTGTTTTCATTTTCATGTTCAATCTCTTCGGATTGTTTATTGAATTCGTGATTGTTCAAGGTCAGTAGTTAAACCCATTGCCTTTCGAGGCTGGTAATCAAATTCGTGGTCGTTAGGGACCGATAATCAAATCCTTGGTCTTTCATGATCGATAATCAAATACGTAGCCTTTTGGGGCCAACGATCGTTCGAGATCAATAATTAGGTTCATGGTCTGTTCAGACAGATCAATGGTCTCTCCGGGTCCTTGCTAAGTCCAATCTGCTCACTCCTGGCAAGGGGACTTAACAAGAAACAAGCCCATCCAATCACTCTCCGGTGAAGTGACCTACTCTTGTACTTCGGTCTGGCTCTCTGATTAAGACATAATGCGATCCTTGTTGGGCTCAATCTGCTCGCTCTCCAATGAGGGGACTCAATGATAAGTAAGTGCATCCACCCACACTCCAACAAAGTAACTTACTCCTTGCACTTCGATTTCATCCCTCTAGACAGAACATAACACGATCAAATCCATTGTCTCTCTGGACCGCCGTCGAGCCCAATCCTCTCACGCTTCGACGATGGGACTCAACGACAAGCAAGCACATCCACTCATGCTTTGATGAGTGGACTCACTTCTTGCACTCCGATCTCATCTTTTTGGATGGGGCATAAAGCAATCAATATCAATTATCACGTTCAAGTGGGTTTTTCAAAAAGTTGAATATTCAAAACAAAGAAATTAAACAAAAATCCTAATCATTCATCCCAGACATCTGACTCTTAGGGTGGCTAAGGACCGTTCGGGATCCCGTACACGTGTAAGCGGTCTGAATTTAATATTGTGCAAATATCCTAAATAGTCATTTGAAGCATCCAATTCAGAGCATGCCTGGACCATTCGAGATCCCGTACACGTGTAAGCGGCGTTAGGTGATATTATAGCATTTATTAAGAATAAAAGGCGAGATGAAGAATTCAAACCTAACCCAAGCCATCCCGAACTTGGGTTTATCATTCAATCGAGGTCTATGATTCATAACTTCATTATGCCCCTCGTTCCTACGAGGAAATTCTACATGTACTCCTGCGGTTGAGTTCATGCATTTTGGTACGCATTCAAATGCTTTGCTTCGATTCCTGGAAGTGTATCATTCTTGCCGAGGCTACTGTGACCCGTGACCCTTGCCTTTGGGGATCGGTACCGACTTGTAATGTCGGCTTGGTGATCATCGTGGGCTGCTCTAATCCATTTCCAGGTAGTTGTGCTCCATTTTTTGGTTTCTAACTCAATGTTGTAGAGACTCCAACTGCTCCTGTTTGTCCCATCTTTCTGAAGAAGTTCTCAATCATCTCCTCATGAAGGGCAATCATCCAAGCATACATCATGTTCATCAATGTCTCCATCTCATCTTGGTTATAGAGATTGATGGGGTTAGCTCTTGAGGGCGCCTCATGGCTGCCTCCTTGTTGATTTCCACCAGTAACAGTCCTTCTAGTTGATTGTCTAGCCATTTAGAATCCTTTTCAAATCATTGATCAGCGAGTTCAAGTATTTCTCAGTGAAAGCCTCAAAAGATTTGAACTAAAAAGGGAAAAAACACCCAAAAGAAAGTGAAAGAGAATAAAAAGTGAAGAAAATAAATTAAAAACAAGAAGGAAACGAACATACAAGATTTTATAGTGGATCGACATACTCCAACCTATGTCAACTTCAAAGATTTTGTTTATTTATCCTATAGGTTGCAAGTACAATTTGCTTGGATTTGTATAAATCCATAAAGTTATGAAAAAATGGCAAAGCGTATGCAGGGAAGAAGAGCCAGAAGATCCCTTGAATGGACCATGCCTTCTTTATTTATGGGGGTAGACGACCAAATATCTCGCTGAAACTTCTCCTGTAGAATCTGTTGGATCTTATGTTTTGATTAATGACAAGAAATTAAACCGACACAAAGATTCATGAATCTACGACAAAGAACTACAAAGACCGGACTCAATGATATGAAGTATGGTTCATATATATGTTGTTTAGAGTTTGTATATTATATTAGAATTATGTTAAATCTCTCTGGTATGGTATATACACATTAACAAGTACACAAACCATGTATATGCACAAAACAGGGTAAACAGCCGGCTGAATGACACCATTCATCCGTCTGTTTGCTGAAACATAAAATATTTTCTATGCATTTTCAGTCGGTTGAAAGGTAACAATCAGATGGCTAAAGAAGATCGAAAATGGCCTATTAGCTTGCTGTATCGAATTTAAAATAAATCAGTTGGCTGAATTGAAAAATTTAGACGGCTGGTTGTTGATAACGGCTAGTTTTCTGAAGGGATGCTTCTCATCAACGAAGAGAAACATCTTCTAATCTAAAAGTTGCATTCGTTCCTTTTCATCATTCGTTTTCATCAAAGATTGCAACTCTTAAAACTCTATAAATTGAGTCAAGAATTCAACAAACAATTACTTAACTAATTTTAGTATCCTTGAATTCTTATCTCTTCTTCTCTATTTTCGATTTGCACTCAAACATCATACTATCTCTGATTATTAATCACTCTATCTTCCGCATTTGTCAAGCACATTACACTATATACCATAAAGGAGAAGATTATAGGAAGATTGTATTTTATTGACTTATCAGTGCTATTTTAAAGAGCATATTACAATCAGATACTTTTTTTTATTTGTAAAGAATTCCTATTCGGTTGCTCATGCGGTAGAAGTCCTATTCGATTGCTCAGGCGGTAGAAGTCATATTCGGCTGCTCAGGCGGTGTAAACCTATTCCTTCGGGTTAAGTGAGGGTTGCTAGTTTAATTCCAAAAGGAGTCTGACACTGGGCGTAGAACGAAACTTCGAACCTGTATAAAAATCTCTGGTGCCATTTACTTTACTGCATTATTTATTTACTTACTTAGTTTTTATTCCGCACAAGTAGTTTATAAATACATCCATATTACACGATCATATAGCACAGTGACTTTCATTTGGTATCAAAGCCTAGAATTCTATCGATCGTCACAACATCATAGAATAATGGTTAGAAAAAATCCAATCGATATACAACAAGCAAATCCTTGTCAAAGCCACTAATGAGGACTACAAAAAAGTACTTTCTGATTTACAAATTTCAGTAAATGGTAATAATGAATTAGTTAGTATATGCGATAAAATCTGAAAGCATAACTTTCTCATTTTAGAAAAGATGAAATCAATCAAAACTGAAAATGATAAATTGAAAAAAGAGAAATTAGATTTAGAAAATCAACATGATGTTTCGAAAAATAATTTTAAGGCCCTTAAAGATTTTCTAGATAAACAAAATACTTTGTTTGAAAAAGAAAAAGAAATTTTTTTCAAAAGAAATTATGGATTTGAAAAGATAAAATGATTTATTATAACCATCTTTAGATAATTCAGAATCTTGAATTTTTCTTCTCGAAAATGGGAACCGTACATTAAAAAAGGAGAATTCTGAATTAAACAAGCAAATTGATATTTTGAAAAACAGTAATATTTCTTTTGAAAATAATAATTGTGACTTTAAAGCTAAATTTGATAAGCTTAACACTGAAGTCATAAAATTTAATAAAGGTCAAAACGATTTAAATAAGATTTTATCAAGTTCTAGACCTTTACATGATAAAAGTGGTTTAGGATATAAAACTGATCGTAGAAATAACACTAGATACGCTTTCATGTATAGTAAAAATGTTAGTGCTAGTACTAAATTTCGAGTAAAGTCTAAACCCAATTCTTATAGAAATTCAAATACTACTATGATCAATAATGTTTATAATTTCTCTACACTACACCAAATCAGTGATTTTGTAACATTTTATATTTCTCAATTTCTAACATTTATAAATGTTACAGACTACCAACATCTAAATAGTGTTAGGATACATCAAAAAGTGTTAGTAAAAATAAATAATTTTCTGTATAAACTTTGCAACACAAAAAAGCGTTACAATACTTGGTAAATATGTAAATAAATCAATATCAATGGACTCCATTGTAATTTAATACCATTCATTCATTTGTAACGCTGTCCCTTTTCTATCTCTTCTCTTGGCCGCATAAAGTTTAATTCCATAAATCTCATAACTAGGGTTTCGCAGAATCTCTTATCCCGACAACAAACCGTTCATAGCGGCGGCGGCGACAGATCGTTCATCCCAGAGGCAGCCACTTACATCTGTACCTAAGGATAAAGCAGCTGCAAAAGCTATTGCAATGGCTACTGCCAGAGATTTAGAACGCAATGCAAAAATTGGTTCTGGGAAGGGCCTTAGTGCTGTGGCGATGGCCATTTCTGCACAAAGAAGAACCTCTAGAGATACCGAGAGAGCAAATAGATGGAATATATCTAAAGCATTGGGCACTGCTTGGAAGGAATGCCTACAGTTGATTCTAAATCAAATTCCAGTCTGCAAACTAATAATTAGTTTGTTGAATTGTTAGTAACTAGCTTGAATTTAGCAAGAGAGCTCCAAAGAGATGAGGTATGAACTTTATTATTATTTTTCATTTCTGGGGTGTTTATTGACAGCTTGGTAACATTTTCTATGTTTTCAGATAAAGAGACGTTCCAGTCAGTATGCTTTAGATCACTATTACCAGGCCATGGGAATTCGTTTCTGGAGGAAATTTATACATTGTTTGATAGAGACAGCAGGATATTTTGGGCCTTTAGCTGAGCAACTGTACGATTCTCAGCATGTATGTACATGTAAACCACCATGCTTAAGTTATCTAGGAAATTTATGTATTTTATATCATTATACTAATATCATTAACAACCTATTATTTCATGACATTTTTGTTGCTTTGTCAACTAAAATTCTTTTTACCAAAATGTTTATGTGTGGAAAAAAACAATAGGTTATGTATATTCATAATATAAGAGGTTTTTGAAGCATTATTCTTGCAGCTTAGGAAAACTACTGTCCAAACTCCATACTGCGGCAGCTTTAGTTTATACTTACGATTTCACTGATTGGTCTTATCGATGCAATCATACAGGTCTTTTGGAAGTTAAATTTTGCAGAAAGTTCTTTAAGAATGAGAAGATTTTGTATCAGAAATTTCAAGGGTACCAATCACTTTGGGGCAGCTGCTGATTATGAAGATCATCCAGTTCCTAAAAATAGTGACCGTTTGGACACTAATCTTCCTTCTAATACTACAATCATCATTTTGATGTTGTATCTATAGAAGATGGAAATGACAATGATGAGCAAATGGAAACTACAAACTCCGAAAACATAATTGAAAATGAACAGGCCTCGTTGTCATGGTCCTCTGTGTCTGACCAACCTAAGCAAGCCATAGCCATAAATTCTAGCATCTCTCAGTCGACGCCATTCCCTTCTCCTGATCATGTGCCAGGTGAAACTGATGAAGAAGTTATTCTTGAACTTTCATCCTTGATGATCCGGCCATTAAAAATTGTTACGGGCACATTTCAGGTATGCATACTCGTTTCTAATCTTGCAACATATGTTCCTTGTAACCTATCACTAATGTTCTTTTTTTACTACTAATGCCGTAGAAAATAAGAATTATTCTTATTAGCCATAGGCAACATATGTAAATCGTTAACTTAAAATTCTATGTTGATTCAACTTGCATTGTGAACTACTACTACATCAATATTTTAGGATTAGTTATTTAACCTGCCAAATCTTGTACCTAAATCTTGTGTATCATTGCAATATTCTCCCAATCTTGTACCCAAAAGGGACATAATCATATGTCTATTCATTAATGTATCATCCTTGAGGTTGTTGCTTAAGTTTTTATCACTAAAGATTAGTTCTATATGAAGATATCAAGTGTTCCTTCATGCTTGCTCAATTTTTTTTTACATTTTAAAAGTAACAACAAAAAGAATCAATTTCATAGCTAAAGAGAAAACTGATGGTGAGAACGTTGAGAAAGAGAAGGATAGGAGTTGGGCCATGTCTTCTCTTCATCAAATATATAGTAGAAGGTGAGCATCTTTCATCACTGTCTATTTTGTGTATTTAAAATATTTTAGTTGAAAAAGTATTTGGAAAATTACCTTTTTAATCATTTTTTTGTCAACTGCAAGACTCATATTATATATGCAAACTTGCTATATTTTAGACTTGCTTTTAACTCTCCTACTTGTTATTTCTTTACCTGCTGACTCGTTGCTTTTTTGCTTAAGCTTCATTTTATATTTTCACTTACTCATGGGAACTTTACAGATATCTGCTTCGAAGAAGTGCTTTAGAATTATTTATGGTTGATCAATCAAATTTTTTCTTTGATTTCGGGGTAATATTTTTATATACCTATGAAATGATTTTATATCGGACCAGTACTAATTTATTGAAACTTTTTAGAGTATTGAGTTACAAAAGAAAGCATACCGTGCTGTAGTTCAAGCACGCCCACCTCATTTAAACAATGTCTACTTGGCAACCCAGGTCTGTTACTTTCCCATCGTTGTCATAAATTACTTATCTTTAAAACGAATTGTTTATTTCTTTTTACTCAAAACCTTTTTGTATTCGGAGGCCTGATCAATTATTCAAAAGGACACAATTAATGGAAAGGTGGGCTAGGTGGGAGGTAAGTGGTGTTGTTAAATTCTTAACACATTCAGTTTGGCTTCAATATTCTTTTTTATCTTTTCTGTTCTAGCCTTTTTCTTTCATACAATGTCTTATCGTACATATAAACTTTCTTGCAGTTAAGCAATTTTGAATATCTTATGGAACTAAACACAATGGCTGGAAGAAGCTACAATGATATCACTCAGGTTTATGTACTTGTTCTAATTAAAATCTCTTATAGTCATTATTGACTGTACTCAATAATTCCTGAAAATTAACAAGTGTGCACTGTTTTCAGAATCTTGTTTTTCCTTGGATATTAGCAGATTACTCATCTAAGGCACTGGATCTTAATGATCCTTCTTCATATAGAGATCTTTCGAAGGTATTCCTATTCATGGAACTCATTATTTTCTTTTCTTCATCAAGAATAACACTTCATATTTTTAACAGCCAGTTGGTGCGCTGAATCCTGATCGTTTAAAAAAGTTTCAAGAAAGGTATTCAAGTTTTGATGATCCAATGATTCCGAAGTTTCATTATGGCTCACACTACTCAAGCACAGGGACTGTAAGTATCAAGTTTAATAAGCTATAAAATCGAAACTATTCTTAGCCTAGTATACCAAGTCCAGTGTATTATATTAATTGGTGCATAGCGAACTTGAGCCCTTGCCTCTATCTCAAAAAAGCTTTTCTGTAGCTGTCGTATTGGGTGTCGTTATCTTAGTCATAGTTCTTACATCCAACAACATAGAACAAGATGAGCTCACTTAGCCTGTAAGAATAACTGGGTTGTTAGTCATTTAATTGTAAAATGTATGTTTTATCTTCAATCTTTGAAAGTCCACCGTTAAATCACAAATTTTGCAAGCTTTCTAATGAAAAACATTGTTGGCATATTAGCAAAGACAGTTAAAGTTTGAACTTCCACAAAGACAATCAATTTTTTCTGCTAAAAAATTTCATCAACTTTTAGCTGTTTTAAATGGAATTTTGATTAATAATGTGAAAACCTTTAATTTTAAACATTATTTTTGATAATATAAATAGCATAACAATGGTTAAATCTTAGAAAGTTGTGAAGAGAATAATATTTGTTGACTTGAATAATCTTCATTAATAGTTGGAATAGAGCAATAATTTTTTGATCCGACCATGAAGTTCCCAATCTCAATGATGACGATCATTAATATACATTCTTTCTTTCTAATAGTTGGAATATACATTCAGTTGAAAAAAAATTGCAAGATTATTACAATGAGATAATTAACACTTAACACAACTAAGAAAAGAAACCTTACGGACTGTTGGTACAGTAAAATGGAAATTTAAGAACTGCAACTGGAAGATCACAAACTTTTAACAAATATGGGTAAATCGATGTGGTCTAAAACTATCTGAACTGAAGTTGAAACTAAAAAAAAATGAAATACACATGGTTTCTAGGACCATATACAAATCAGATCATAAAGGTTCAATTTTCAAGTTCAAGTTTCACTTCAAAAGGTGTTAAAATCCTTAATACAATGTTATGTATGGCACCCACCAAGCAGCACACCAACGTGCATAACCTTTTTAGAGTTTTAGCACACAACACAACGAATAACACATGTGTGTATTATTATTGCACTATTTTGGTAATTTATTTTGGATTGCATATTTTATTTTATAATTGTTTGTAGTTGTCGATACATGTATCAAACTCCAATATATAATACTACAATCTAGATCATTCTCTGTATGCTTGTGATAATAAAACTTGAAGTTGATTTATTATAATGCAAGTCTAAACTAATAGTATGCTTTAGTGCTTTCTCAATAAACTTTGTTTTGTTGCAAGAAACTCGCTTTATGTTGACGTTAATCTGCAGCTTGTTTTGTTGCAATTATTCTGGAGTTATTTTCATGGTGAAAAAAATTATTATATAATATATATGTTATTTCTCATGGAATACAGTTCTGAAATGGAAAAAAGTGTGACAGGCATTGATGCATTTGTACGTTTTCATGAAAATAATTGTTTCATGATGCAAATTAAACAAATGCATTTTTTTTGGAGCCTGAAACCATATATAAACTAATAATGGCCATTAAGATTTGGAGGTTTTGTTCAAGTGGAAGCCTCCTCTTGGAAAACTAATGGCATTGCTTTCATGGCAGATCAGAATTTACCAATAATAATAGTAATAGTCATAATCCAGTACTCTTGAAACTATAGGTGTAACCCTGTTAACAGCTCATTTGATATAATGAATAGTTGAGTTGGAAGTGCACTGCTATTCTATATTTTTATATAATGAAAGCTAAGTCTCAATTAATAGTAATTTTGATGTTTGAATTCTCATTTGACATATTGAATTCTCAAAGGTTGATGATATGTGGTTTTGGCAGTGGAGTTGCTGTGGTGGGAAGGAGACCGTGGTATGGAAATGACTGCAGATAGAATGGTTTTGTGGTGTGGCTATTTTTGTTATGGGGATTGTCAGATGTCAGTTGTCAGTTTGTGGTATGGGTTGTCAGTTGTCAGTTTTTGGTAGCTGGTGAGATGTAGAAGTATGGTGATTGGAGATGGTGAGGGTTATGGCTGTAGATGTTGTATTGGCAGTTTGGTTGAGTTGAGTGGTTGTAGGGAAGAGAAAGGGTGGAGGCAGTAAAGATTGGTAATGTTGGAATTGTTTGTTATGTGGATGGTGGGGTGGTTTGTTTGTAAAGCTGCATTGTTGTAGAAGTGGATGATGATGCAATTGACAGTGTAAATGATTGTGTGATGGAAATAGACAGTAAGGATGCAGTTTTGTGTGGTGGCGGTTGCTGTTTGGTGAAGTTTTGTTTCTAGGTGAATGTAAGGATGACTGAAATGATGTCAGGTGGATGAATGTTTGATGGAGTAGGTGTTTAGAGTGGTTGTCGGATGAATGTCAAGAACAGTGGGAAGATGTTAAGTAGTAAATGATGTGGTGATTTGGAAGGAGTGGTGAATCTGAAGTTGTAAACGAAGTGGTATGTGGCCTGTGGGGTTGTGGATGGTCTGATGGTATGTGCAATGTAGCAATGGAAGGAAGTGTTGACTAGGGAGTGGAAATGTGGTATGAAGACTGTCAAATGAGGAAGAGGAAGAAAAATAGAAGTCGGAATTGCTTTGTGAATTTTCATTTGACAAGCTTTGTGAATTTTCAAATGGGGGCTTTGTAATATAGCTCGTGTTTCGTCGTCGCAATATCTAAAATTCTACTTATCAGTAGCTCATATTATATTGGATATTCAAAATTGAATATGAAATTGCTTTTTTGTAATTTGTATATGATATTGTGGTATTTTGAAATTGGAAAGTTTGTAGCTCATATTATAGTATTATATAAATATGATAATGTTGCATTTGAGATATGGAAGCATTTTATACTTCATATTGAATTGATATGATAATTATATATGTGATATGGACATCATCATTTATGAGATATTATATTCATTTGTTTTAAGAGTTTAATATTAATTGTGCATAAAATAAGGTAAAAACATAATTAAGGAATTTAATATTAATTTTCCAACACTTATAAGTGTTACCATATATTTCTGTACCAACACTTACAAGTGTTACCGTATATTTTTGTACCAACACTCATAAGCGTTACCATATATTTAGGTGCCAACACTTATAAGTGTTAGTAACACGTATGTTCCTAACACTTATAAGTGTTACAAATTTGACCGCTCCATTCCTCACAGTCCATTAGTAACACTTAAAAAGTGTTACTGAAATTATTTGTAACACTTATAAATGTTAGGATTTGCCTGTTTTGGTAACACTGAACTCATAAAATTTAATAAAGGTCAAAACGATTTAAATAGGATTTTATCAAGTTCTAGACCTTTACATGATAAAAGTGGTTTAGGATATAAAACTGATCGTAGAAATAACACTAGATACGCTTTCATGTATAGTAAAAATGTTAGCGCTAGTACTAAATTTCGAGTAAAGTCTAAACCCAATTCTTATAGAAATTCAAATACTACTATGATCAATAATGTTTATAATTTCTCTAGAAGTACAAAATAATTGACCGAAAATATGAGTAAAAATTATCTAAGTATTTGGGTTCCTGTAAATTAAAAAAATAGAGAAAAATACATTGATAATTATTTTGATATGGTAGTTAATAATGAAAGTTATATTTATAAAGGTTCAACAACACCCAAATGAGTTTGGTTTCCTAAAAATTAGGAAATTGTAAGAAACTTGGGTATCGCATGCTTTAAATGTTAATTTTTTTCTGATACCTTAAATTATAAGTAGTTGTTTTTTTATATCATTTCATTATTTTTTTAGAGGGAACAAACACACATGTTTTGGTAAGGTTTTCATCATATGATTAACCGTCGGACCCTGACATAGTAAGTGGGCACCAAAAATGATTATTATTTTTTACAGGTACTTGGAGAAACAAAAGGAAAATGATAGATTTTGAAATTTTTAAAGGATGTTCCATATAATTAATAGAATTATGCCTTCGTATAAACTCTCCTTTTTGTCGTTGACAAAAGGAGAGAAAGATATTGCTCTAGCACTATTTGTAGCAGGAATAAAAGCACAGATTTAAGGGAAGAAACTAAAGATAAGGCGTAGATATATTCAGGAGGAGATATAGAACTACAAAGCAATATTGTCGAGATTCATTAATATCACAAATGCGGTTGTCATCATCAAAAAGGACTGATATGGTATATACACACTAACAAGTACACAAATCATGCATATGTACTAAATGGGCTATAAACAGCCGGCTGAATGACATCATTCAGTCGTCTGTTTGCTGAAACATAGAATATTTTCTATGCATTTTCAGCCGACTGAATGGTAATATTCAGACAGCTGAATAACACCAAAAATGGTTTATTTGCTTGCTATATCGAATTCAAAATAAATAAGATGGCTTAATTGAAAAATTCAGACGGGTGGTTGTCGATAACGGTTAGTTTTCTAAAGGGATGCTTCTCTTCGACGAAGAGAAACACCTTCTAATCTAAAGTTGCATATGTTCCTTTTCATCATTCTTTTTCATCAACGATTGCAACTCTTAAAACTCTATAATAGAGTTTAGAATTCAACAAACAATTAATTTAACTGATTTTAGTATTCTTTAATTCTTATCTCTTATTCCCTATTTTCAATTTGCACTCAAACTACATAGAATCTCTGAGTATTGATCACTCTATCTTCCACATTCTTCAAGCACATTACACTATATATCATAAAGGAGAAGATTATAGGAAGATTGTACTTTATTAACTTATCAGTGCTATTTTAAAGAGCATATTACAGTCAGATACTTTTATTTATTTGTGAAGAAGTCATATTCGTTTACTCAAGCGGTAGAAGTCCTATTCGGTTGCTCAAGCGGTAGAAGTCTTATTTGGTTGCTCAGACGGTGTAAACATATTCCTCTAGGTTAAGTGAGGGGTGCTAGTTTAATTCCAAAAGGAGTCTGGGACTGGACGTAGAACGAGAGTTCGAACTAGTATAAAAATCTCTAGTGTCATTTACTTTACTGCATTATTTATTTATTTACTTAGTTTTTATTTCGCACAAGCAGTTTACAAATTCATCTATATTACACGATCCTATAGCATAGTGACTTTCAGAATCTTCCTACGAAGACCAAGTTACCCAAAAAATATCAACTTCATATCCCCTAGGGTTGGATCTGTACCGACTCCTATAGGGGGATCGGTATCAATCCTTAGGTAGAGACACTTAACAACTTTTCATGTTGGCTCGTCTTGATGTTGTCTTCGTGTTTCCAAGATTGATTTGCATAGTCGACTAGACGTTTTTTGGTTCAGACGATGGATTTACAGAAGGTTGAACTGCTGCTTTAGACTTTATATGGAGATTGCTAATACGATGCATAGAAACTCTGGAACAACACTTTAATCAGGCTTCGTGTAGCTGGAGGACTCTCATGGAAGTGGCGGCCACTCTAGATGTACCCTTAGGGATCGGTACTGATCCTCTATGTAGGACGGAGCACTTAGTCAATTCTAGCATGTGAGATTGGTACTCCCTAGGTGAGGGGTCGGTACATATCCTACACTTAGTCAAATTCAGCATGCGAGAGTGGTACCCCCTTGGTGAGGGATCGGTACCTATCCCATAGTTAGTCAAATTCAGCATGTGTAATCGGTACCCCATAGGTAAGGGATTGGTACCTATCCCACACTTAGTGATGTTTTGACTTTGAAATATTTTGGGATGGTTTGCCTCCACTTTGTGGTCTTGATTGCACTTGAGTTTTGAGTTTTGTAGTCATCTCTTCGGGCTTCTTGCTTTGATAACTCCGAGGCCTGGCTTGTCGGGTTTGTCCGTATACTGCCTGGTCAAAAGACAAGATAACACTATCTGAAATTTTCTAACTACTCAACCCTTTTATTTTTAATTCTAGCTAAAACCTTAAATATTTGGATTGAATTGATGGATCTTGACGATGATAATGCGAATTGACATTAAAGAGAATAGGTAAACTTAAAATCTAAAGTTTTTTTTTTCAATTTTTTCTATGTTTGAAATTGCTCAAGTCGTAGAAGATCGGGTGATAGATAAGTAGTATAATCATGAAGTGACAATCTATGGTTTGTACACCAACCACGTAGGGTCAACGCGAGGCTAGCTTTGTTGCCTCGTTTGCCACTGCGAGGTAAAGTACACATCCATGTATATCGACTACGTAGTTGAAAAAACAATTAGTCATATCCCTGTCTTTGTAATAATGTAATTACATCTTGAATTTGTATTTATTTGTGGGCGGTTGCATGATTTGTATTTATTTGAGAAAATTTTAATAATATAAGGGTAACCTCACCAAAAACAGAAATGTAGGGGTTTTTTCTGTTTTAAAATAAACTAATCGACAAGTTTTTGTGTTTAAATAGAATTAGCCTTTTAGTCTATAATTAAACATCTCAACTCATTAACTCCTAATTTGAAATTGAGAAAACATTTTTAATTGCGTTGTTCATCTCATTTTCTTTCGCGATCCATGATTGAAATGATTATGTTTGAGAATCACATTTAGTTCTATTTATATGTTAACCTGATCCATTTTACTTGTATGCAGAATCTTTCAAATCTTAAGGATGATTTTAAAATAGTTTCTGTGGGTTATTTTTATTCAATGTTAAAATAGCGTTAGGAAGTGGCTTGCGTGTAAATTCTCTCATTAATCAATCAAGCAAATTCACCCTACTCCTTTTAAGAAAAAGAAAAAAAATGGACACGTTGAAATTTATTTAATTAATAATCTGAATTTGCGGGAAAACTTCATTGAAGCTTGGGTTTTCTCGGTCGATGTTGTCGACGAGCAGAATGGAGATTCAAACAAACCAAATGAGAAGAGAGGCGTCTTAATCAAGTTGGGTGGTCGTTCTTTCATAAACACAAGAAAACAATTGTTGCGCATAAGTTGCTCGACCAAATCCCCAATCCAAAGCCCCTGAAGATGATTCGCCGCCTTCTAAAATCTTGCTCCCCAAATCCCTTGAGAAAACTACACTATTCAACTTCGGCAAACCCATCTGCAAATCTAGCTATTCATTTCCTGAGAAATTCATGTCGTCTTCCTGAAGAAACCGCTCTCCTCATCTCCAAAAAAATCAACTTAAAAAGAACAGCAACACCTCATGCAGTCCTTTCTCTCCTCAGGTCATACAACTTTTCGGAAGCAGACATCAAAAAGGTTATCTCCCTTCTTCCACATCTCCTTCTCAAAAACCCTGCCATAACCCTAAAACCCAAATTTGAATTTTTCGAAGAGATCGGCTTCTCAAATGCTGCATTAATCAAACTCTTCACTTGCGTTCCGCAACTGCTCCAATACAGCTTAAAGAGCAAACTCCTTCCAAACTACAAACTTTTAAAAGATATCTTACATACAGATGCAAATGTCATATCTGCAATAAGAAGCTGTGCCGTACTGCTCAAGTTCGACCTTAAAAAGGTGTTACTACCCAAGGTTAAGATTCTTGAAGTCAATGGAGTTTCAGTTGAAGTAATTCATAAGATATTAACTAAGCATAACAAGCATTTGGTAGAAAGACCTAGCAGGTTTGATGAGATACTTGAATTTGTTAAGAAGACCGGTATTAGTCCTAAAAGCGCTATGTATGCACATGCCTTTGCTGTGCTTGGTGTGGTAAGGCAGAATAGTTGGGATATGAGAGTTGAAAATTTTAAGAAGTTAGGATGGTCTGAAGAGCAAGTTATGATAGCATTTGTAAAACATCCTTATTGTATGACAGTTTCAATCGATAAGGTTACTAAGACCTATAAGTTCTTTAAGGAGAAATATGGTTGGGACTCGCATTACGTGTCTAAAAACTCGGATGTTCTTTCGCTTAGCTTTGAGAAAAGGGTTTTGGCGAGGCATAGAATTTTGAATATTTTGCAAAGTAAAGGGTTATACTGTGGAAAAGTTGGAGTGACACAACTGAAGTTAGGAGAAAGGGATTTCTTGCTGAAATATGTTGTAAAGAATTGTAAGCAGGTTCCGGAACTTATCGATGACGATGTAAAGTGCAAGTTGGAAGAGTTTGGGTTGTCGATAGAAAATAACTAATTTTTTTTTTTTTTTGCAAAGAATGGTAATGCTTGAGTTTGTTGTTTCCTACATGTAGCAATTGAGTCTTATTTTTTTGTTACTATTAAGGCTGATTTATATATTAATCATTCAATGAGTAACTGGCTCAAACTAAGATGGTAATTTTCTTTTGTTCTGTTATAAAAATGTGCTTTTGTTCGAGTTTAAAAGTTGAAATCTGCTATATTCTATTTCTGTTTTGCTACTTGTAACATTGTGATTGGTATGAGCTGCATAACGTTTTTTTTTTTTAACTATTTGCTGTGGAGTTTTTTTGGCTGTGATAGTTTTGAACATTTATAGAGGATGTATTACATGTTAATTTTGGTGATATTTCAACTTTGACATCAAAACGTATAAATGATTGGAAATGAAATACTTAAATAATATGTGAGATGTTGTTATAAATATGTGTTAATTGACATATAACATCCATAATTCTTTCTGTTATGGTTGCATTGTCCAATTCACATGCACATGTCTTAGACCGCTGGAAGTTAAAAAGGGGAATGCTAAAACTCAACTAACGTTTTCAGAAGACCATTAGGCTAGAAGTTTTGATGTTAGCACGTCTAAGCTATATATGTACTAGTATAACCGCACAACGGTGGAGAAACCGACCGTTCGATTGTATAACTTTGATAAGAAATATACATTTAAAAAATTTGTTAATATTACTTAAACATTAAGTGATAATATGTTGGAAAAGAATGAATTGAGATTTGAATCTGAAAATATGAATTTCAAATTTAAATATTAATCAAAACATTCAAAATTGTCGATTTGAAATTGAAAATTTTAAAATTTTAAAATCACAATATATTTGAATTTGAAATCTTTGATGCGCAAAATAAAAGAAGAATGTTTAGGAAAACCGCGATGAGACAAGATCCACGTTTTTAGAGAAACCGCGATGAGACAAGATCCACGTTTTTTTGGCTTCAGAAAAATTAATTTTGGCTAGTAGAAGTAGGCAAACCTCTCTACGGTCGGTTTGATAATTTTAGTTCTCCTTGAACTTTAATCGATAATAATAGGGGTATTTATTCAAGCATCATGTTCGAACCCATAATTTTTAGGAACTCAAGATATAGGATGTGTATCTTGTTAATCGAAAAAGATATTCTAAAAGGGGTAAGTTCACAAAAAAGAAATGCGTTTTTATGTTATGAACGAGACGTTCGAAATAGGTATTTTTATGAAAGTTGCGATGTATTAATATTGCTAATTATGTTAATCAGTAATAAACAAAGAACAATTTATAATAACAGATATATTAGAGAATGTTATGAAATGAAGAAAGTGGAAGCCATTAGAGAGAGAACAATTTTATTCATTCAGAGATTAGTGATCTATTTCCATTACATTAGCACCTTTATATAAATGTCTAGGAGTTTGGGATAGAACTAATCCCACGATGTGGAACTAAATACAAAACAGTATATAGCATATTCACTATTTATATTTACATATATTATAACACTCCCCCTTGAATATGCGTCTTCAAAATCTTGAATCCTCTGATAACTTGAAATTGTCCCTTTTGTAACGTGTATGATGATTGCGCCCCCTCATTGTTATCTTGCTTGCATTTATCGATTCAGTCGATATAGATATTGTCTGTTGCCTCATTAAAAACCTCTATAAGGAAAACCCAAGGGGAAAAACCTTGAAAGAGGAAAAGAGTGCAACTTGTGAAATCATAAATATCATACTAAAAATGATATTCCTTCTAAGAGTTTAATACTTCGGGATCAAAATAATGTCTCATTAAAACCTTACTAAGAAAAACCCAATGGAAAAAATCTTAGTGATGGAAAAAGAGTACAATGACATATTTTATTTTCTTATTTCTTTAAATGAAGCTTGATACTTCTGGATCAAACTAATGCCTCGTTAAAACCTTATTAAGAAAAACCCTATGGGAAAAATCTTAGTGAAGGAAAAAGAGTACAATATAGTATGAGATATTTCAATAATTTACAGAATCAAATAGAGTTTGATACTCCTGCATCAATATAATACTTCATTAAAAACCTTACAAAGGAAAATCCGGTAGGAAAAGTCTTAGTCAAGGATAAAAATACAATTTAACTTAAATAACGTATTTGATATGTTATTTCTTGAAAAGACGTTTGATTCTTTTAGATCAAGACAATGCCTCGTTAAAACCTTAGTAAGAAAAACCCAGTGGGAAAAATCTTAAATAAGGGAAAAGAGTACATTGTAACTTATTTTCAAATGTTACTGGGGAGTTGATACTTCTGAATCAAGATAATGCCTCATTAAAACCTTACTAATAAAAACCCAGTGGGAAAAATCTTAGTTAAGGAAAAATAATGCATTATAAAATACTTATGGTATGTTTTATGATAGTAGTTACAAAGTGTTGTCACCATGAATAACTTATTACAATGAAAACAAATATAACATTTTAAATATTTCCATTCAAGATGCATCGAAACTGGGTATCGATATATCCATTGAGATTAGAGTATGTATTGCTCTTCAAATGTTGGATAATGTATTACTCATGACTGTTGGAAGCATCTGGGGATTACGTACTAATAGTCATTGGATAACTATGGAATGACTCACTCGAGAGTATTTCGTTGGTAAATTTAACTAAGGATAAACAAAAAATATCAATGTGACTTATTTACACAGTTCTCTCGACTTAAAAATACCGTCGATCTTCAATATGAAAGCTCCGCTTTGATTATAGTCAAATCATGGAAAAGCGTCCATCACGTGATAATAGGTTGGATGAGTTGAAGCATTGGAAGTGATGTGTAATTCAAGAGAGGATTCGTCTCCTAAGTTGTATGAGGTTAGTAACTCAAATCAACTCAAAGTCAAAGTCTCTGGCTAGAGTAGTTCGGTTAATAATAATTGTTATTATTGAACCAAGGACTTTATGTTTGAAGTATAGAGTTGAATGTGTATGATATTGTAATTTTGACCATTACCAAATTACATAAGTTCAAAGTGATATAGTTTTGACGAAGAGAATTGGTGTAAATAAAAGTCACTGCTGGGTAACGCTTAATAATGTGAAATTGGATTTTACCAAAACTAAATAAGCGATAAATTTGGCTAAATGTCACATCACCTGCTAAATGTTGTGTGAATGTTAATATTGAATAGTTCGATATTAATCGCTGATCAAATTTACACTTGATGAGTCACACAATCGAAATGATGAATTTTTCTTTGACCAGATGATTTAATTAATTTATATTTGTATAATTTATTTAATATTTGTAAAATATTAATTGTAAAATTTGATTATAATTTGATGAATAGATATTATTAGATATTTATAATAGTTATAAATATATCAATCGACATACGATATCGATAAGCGATTGAATTGGATTTATTTGTGTAGTATTTTATTTGGGCTCCAAATGTGTTTAAAATCCCACGAAGGGGCTGGAAAATTGGTCGTAACGAGTGGTTAATATGGCCATAAGATGGTGCAACATAGATTTTGATATGGAAGACTAAGATGGAAGAGAATTGGTAAGAGATGATGTAGGATCTTGATCCTCAAATATCTCTTAATTCTCTTTTATATGAGCATCTCTATCCTCAACCTTTAAAGAAATTGTTGGAAGCCTCCAATCCAGTTAATTCCTTGATAAATTACTCTCCTACATCTCCCTAATTTCTCAAGTGCAAAACAAATCAAATCGATTGTTATACATTAATTGAAGGTTAACGGTTCAAGGACTAGCAATCTGTTAAACCAAAATGAGTTTCAAGGGGAAAGTTTATAATTTCAAGGTATACTTTAAGGCTTTGGAATTAATGTACGGTTTTTATCAGATTATAATATCTAATTCTCAGTATAATATTTAATTGTGTGTGTATTGTTATTTAGGTGACGATTATGATATACAATAATGTTGTCATAAATAAGTTTGGTTATATGCATGTATATATTTTATTTTTAAAATTTTATTTTTAATATTTGTCAAATCAGTACGACGGCATATAATTGTAATATAATTTAATATTTTGTTAAATTAATATATATATATATATATTAAATATATATTATTTAAGTATATACATATAGCTTTTAATTAATTACAACTTCACACTATGGTTAAAATTAGTAATTTAATTTTATATATAAAATTTTTAGTAATACTAATTTTTGGCAAAAAGATAATAACTTTTTACAAATATTTATTATTGTTTAATATTATTTAAATCAATTTACTAAATAATTAAATTGTAATTTAAATATGTTATGGAAATTATTTATAAAATTTTATAAAATTATTTTATTATTATACAAGTTCTCGATCAAAAATTAAAAGAATAAAAAATATTTTTGTTATTTTTGAAAATTAATATTAAATTCAATCGAATATTAATAAATCATTTAAAAAAATTTATTTAAACTAACAAAACGTGGGAAAATTTCTCAAATGAAAAAATATCATTTATGATTTACAAAAAATTAAAATTTGAAATAAAGTTTAAAAAATAAGTTTTTATTAATATTTATGTAATTTTGAATGAATATTCAATTAAAATATATTTAAAATAATAATAAATTACTCATGAGTTGTGCACATGATTTGGAATTTTATAAAAAATATTTTAATAACTTTATTAATTAAAATATTACAAATACATACATACATACATACATATATATATATATTATAATAAAAAATACCACTTTATTATTATATATACTAGTATGGGCCCGTGCGTCGCACACGGGTTGTTTGTGTTATTGAATACGTTGATATTTTGTTTGATCGCTAATATGTAAATGGAAAGCAAGGGCATTTTTGGAATTTCAGAAAGACACCGAGTAAATTAGTTCAACGAATTTTCTTTATTAGTGGTAGATATATTTATACATATACTATTCATGGTTTATAAGAAAATTATTTTAATATTTGAATGGATGATTTATATTTAAATAAATATGTATCATAATAATATACGTATTTCAATTATTAATTTTATTTAGAAGAATTTATATACATACATATGCACGTACATACATACATACATACATACAATACATACATACATACATATATATATATATACTATACATTTGCATAAAATTATTTAAACAAACTAAATATATATCTACATATATATAGTATTTAAATATAGAAGCAATAGTTTATATACATACATATATTTGGACAACATAAATTTGCGTATTGGATGAGCTAGCATGTCCATTGCGATGTAAATCCCAACATCTGTACATGGGTATGTTATACCTTACGCGGTTTGATATGTTACACATACACGCATATATATATATATATATATATATATATGATACACATACATAAATATATGTGTGTGTACGTATGCATGTTATATAAATATCAGTATAGACATTAAACAAAACTATATAATTAATGAATTTAAATAAAATATAATATTTTATTTATATAATATTTAATCATGTTCTAAATGAATTAGGCTTCATATGCTTAATATAGATCTAATAAAGGAAATTATTTTAAAATTCACTCATAACTTCCAATGTAGGCTAGCCCAATTCCAATAATGAAATTAGAGCCCAATAGCCTATGCGGTCTAAGTTACTTCTGTAAGGGTTAACTAATTAAAGGCTATCCATATAGTAGAATGTCTAGAAAAGTGGTGTCTAAGGTTGGTTTGAGTAATCAAGTACTCTGATCCACCCAACTACTAACCTCGTCTGAAATGATGTGGTAAGCTCAAAAGATTATCCCTAATAAAAATGTCTAATTTGAGTTGGGCCTTGGCTAATTTCAAAATTATTTTGAAATTAAAAATAATTTTTTTAAATTTAAAATAATAAAAATATCGTAAATGTTATAATAAATTTTCAAATTGTTTTGAAATTTAAAATACATGATTTTTAAATTTAAAAGTTAAGTTTAATATATAATAAATTATAAATGTTATAATATAATGAAAATTTTCAAAATGTTAAAAATTAATATAAATTAATTTTAAATTTATAAATTTATTAGTAAGATTAATATAATATATTAATTAAATAAGTTAATTTATTAATAAATATATACACGTATTGTATATTATGATATATGTTACGTTGTTTTAAAATGTAAAATTAACACAAGTATACATGTATGTATATAAATGAATTTTGAAATCAATATAAATTTAATTAAAATTGTTTAATTAAATAGATTAATTGAAGGTTAAGCAATTAAATAATATACACATATGTATGATATATGAGATATACTATAAAGGTTATAGTATATGATAAATATTTAATATAAATGTTGTATTAAATTAATTAAAATGTTAATTAATTAAAATTATTTAAATAAGATTTAATTAACATAATATTACACATAAGACTATTATATAAGTAACATGAAATATAAAAATTATATAATAATAAAACTTATATAATATGAATATAAATTAAAGGTGGAACATAAAGAACCCTAAATAGACTTAGGGAATAAATACATACGTAAATGTACGTATACTATGATTTTTGATGTGTCCGACACTTGAATCACGAGGGTATTTCATAAGAAGTACATTATTTCATAATTCGATATCACTATATATAATATATTTAAGATTACGAATCTTCAATATAATGTTATCCTCTATTGTATATATATATTAATAAATCACTTACATACTCTTTAATTATTGAGCAAACTCAAGCAAAGGATGTTATGTGTAGTATTATTAATATATTGAATAGACGAGATAAGATAACTCTACATATTTGTTGAGAACTCAAGTACAAATATCATACTTGGGCCATTGCAATACAATAGGTACAAGTGAATAATTTCATTTTGATTTGTTGAACAGACTCAAGGTCGAAGTGAAATTAGGAAATGGTACCAAGGGATAGGAATTGTATATGATACAACTGATAAAGAGTTATCCATCATCCGTAGAGATATGACTTGTTGGACAAACTCAAGGTCAGAATTCCAAGACAGACGAGTCCTAACATCCACTAGTGAAGCCGAAACACTTCTATTTTTCAACTGAGGATTTGGTGAGACATAGAAGACTAGTGGGAGCCTTATTAGAAAAATGCTAATATTGTAAGAACATATGCTATATAATGATATAATAATTTACATTGATAAATTTCTGTGTTTAATATGATTGACAAAACATTTATCAATTAAGATATAAAAAATAAACTAAATTAAAGATTGACCAATAGAAATATAATATATACTAATTAATAAATGTTTATTGCATGTTAATGTTTCAAAATCCATGCAAGCACCTGATTCTATAACTACTAAATACGTTCGAAGATTTGGTCGATTATGTGTTTATTTGGTCGATATCATGTATTGCATTCTATAAGTTCTGTACTCAAAAGGAATACAAGTCTACAAATATTTGATACATATAATATTACATATAAGTGTTAAATGGTGAACGTCATAGTTCGTAATGTATGATACTTTGATGAAATCAGTTCATTCAAAGCAAACAACTAAACCATATTGTAAGATTGAGCATTAAATTTGATTGATGACAAGAAAGATCATGCTATGTTAAATGTAGTGTAAGACCAAAACTACAATATAAGTCTAAGAACTCGATCGCTGAAATGTCGGTTTGATCACTTTACACAAGATGCAACATATTTGATGTCTCTAAATGTTATGGTTGTTCGAGTGCACTTTTGTATAGAGTTCGTTAAGATGTTGTAGTAAGGATATTCTTTTGAATGGTTCGATCATTTAGAAAGAATAATGAATGTAAAAGAGTGGATGTAATTTAAGGTACAGTTGAGGTAAAGAGAGTAATGGTCACTTCTGCTTCATAAAGAAACATCGAAAATGAAAATTGTAAAATAATAATTGATACTTGTTATCCTGCTTTTTGACCCGCCTATATCTGAATTGATTGGACAAGTTAGACTACACTGTCATCAAGGCTGGTAAGTCCAAAGCGATTATTGTGGGGTCCAGAAGTCAAGTATAGATGGAAATATGAAACTGTAATCGAACGGAATCAAGAGATATTCTATACAGAATGTTCTATATATGGAATATAATTCAATATAGAAAAAGAATCAGCTATAATCACTCTCAATCATAGGGATCGGTCTATTACAGTTGAACAAGTGAAATTCAATGGAAAACAATCAGTATCTCAAGATCCAAAAGTCCAATGCATATGAAACTTTGAAAATAAGATGTGGAAAACCTAGGGAGCCTATCCTAGGGATTGCACCTTAAAAGGACTAAGCATGAGGGATAGACCCTCTTCCTTCCATAGGAATCAGCCAGAATCAGGTAACAATACACTTTATAGCAATAATCAAGCAATAACTCAAGTTCTACTAATCTAATTGGCATGAAACTTGGAGGTTAAACATATTATAACATGGAGAAGCTTCTATAGGGATCACATCCTCAAATTCCTCCAAAAGAGGGACCGGCCTTGATCCCTATTTCTTGGGATTCGAGAAAGGCGATCCCTCTTGTGGGTCCATAAGTTTTGGAGATCCTTCTGTCGAATTTTCAAAGAGATATTTCACCGTCTTTCTCTATAGATACAGGCTTGATTATTCATTTTTGGGATCTTTACATTGCTTGTTACTTTGTTCTCTATTGTAACTAGGGATTTGCATCTGATCCCTGTTTTACTCAGTCTACAAAGTGATTAATAAAGCTATATATTCAAAGTGGACATAGGCAAACAATGCCGAACCACTATAAGTTATTGTGTGTTCACTATTTGCTTAATTCTGATTACTTTATTGCCATATTCTCTCTATTTAAATTTACTACTCCTCATTTATTTCCTTATGAAATCTCTATTGGGTGTCTGTGCCAATTTTTCATGCAAACATTTTGCTGCTTTCATTGAGAACAAAGATTCTCAACTCTATTTGGATCCCCTTTCTGATACTGGATTGCAAAAATCCCTTGAAGAGATACAGAATTATCTTTAAGTAATTTATCCATTCTATTCAAATTTTCAAAAGTCTAAGAAAAACTATTAACAATGGTTAAGAAAACTAGATCTACTTCTCAAAACTTAGAAAGGACCGAGAATGCTAGCATCCAACATGGAGGCCAGAGCAATCTACTAATAGATGTTAATGCTACCAATGTAGTTGATGTCCAAAATCTGACTGATTCCCTCAAAGGGCCCTATTTTCAGAATCTGATGAGAGAGCTAGTGGATAGTCATCGAAAGTTGAACCAACAGATTCAAGTCAATATCGATTTAATGAATCAACACAGAGATCAATAGTGTAGGAAAACTAGGAGCGAGCCAACCCCTTATTCTATATCATAGAGTTCTAGTTCATCAGATGACTATCACAGATGCAAGCATCATATAACTAACGGATATCACGCAGAAGAATCCGGACATCAATAGGCAATCTAACCTGGATTGCCAGGACAGATCGAGCCTGATCCCTCCTTAGAGGAGGAAGCATGCCTTTTCATGTTAGAGCATAAGCTGGAGCTCCTACGATTGATTCGAATGCTGGAGTTCAGGTTGATACAGACCCGTTACCTCCTCGGAATGATGATGAAGTGAATGCATGTGATATATGTTGAGAGGATGTTGAGTCAAGAAGGCATGCAACGGCCCATAGATATCGACTAGACCATTCGCGTAAGGTGCAGCATGACTACCGCTTGGCCCCAATTATCAAAAAGCCGAACTTGTCGGCTACAGTTAGACAGTTAGTAAGGGAGAGCCAAAGTTTTGCCAATGATGATTGGAGGATCTCAAGAAGCCATACCCCGTTCACCAATAATATCCTACATGCGGAGTATCCAAGGAGGTTCAGCATACTATCGATGCCTGCCTATGAGGAAAAAACCGACCCCAAGCAACATATCATGAGATATGAATGGCTAATTGATTCCGCACAAGATGATGATGCCATAAAATGTAGACGTTTTCCTATTACTCTCTCTAGTACAGTAACGATGTCATTTACAAGATTACCCCCACGACTAATCACTAGATTTGACGATTTAGCAACAAAATTTGTTGAGCAGTTCCGTATGCATGCAACTCACCCCAAAGATGTAATGTCCCTATCAAGCGTGATCCAGGCTCTAGGAGAATCGCTGAAAGACTATTTGGAGAGATTTTATATAGTCATCACAGAATTCAGTAATCTGAATGACCATTTAATGTTGATGGTGGTAACAAGAGGGATTGATCCAGAATCTGACTTTGGGGATTGGTTAGCTGTCAAACCACCTACAACATTGGAGCATTTCTATGCAAAAGCATCTCAACATTTGAGGAAAGAGGAAGCTAGATGCTCTAGGAAAAAGAATATTATGGGACAGAGTGGAGAGGGAGTGTGGAGTAACATTGTAGTGAAACAGTCTAGGGAGAGTTCAAGAAAATTTCAGGTAAATGTCCAAAATAAGTTGAATTGGCAAAAGAAAGGTGTTAATCAGAACCATAAATGAAAGAGGGATTCTAGAAGAGAAAAGTCTAGGATTCCAATATATGATACCCACACACCACTAAAAATATCTCTAGAGAATGTCTACTTGTCTAAATGCAATACCATGCGGTATAGAAAGCCATCTCAGAAAGAATCGACGGAGAAGCAAAAGCAGACTGGAAAATACTGCTGGTTCCATGGATGCTATAGTCATAACACGAATGAACGTAGGCATCTCTAGGATGTTATGGAGAAGCTGATTAGGGAAAAAAACTACATCAGTTTTTTAAAGCCCCGCAGGATGTCGGGCAAGGGACATCTGGCCCCAACCGAAGACAAGCGCTGCATAAGGCTGAGGAGCCTGCACGGACTAGTGGAAGATTAGTGATCAGCGGAGGACTGCGTCCAGTTGATAAGATGGCACGAGATGGAGCACTATGCTAGCGCAATCAAGCATATGAATTTTGAGTGTTGTTCGAGTGTATAAGATGGGGCTTCTGCAAAACTATAGCATACAATGGCAGGCGACATTATACTCAGAACCAGAGATGCAGACAAGGTGGAGGCACTGTCGATCGACTCAATAGTCATTTCATCCATGATCAACCTTACCTTAGTGAGGAGGATCTTGGTTGACTGTGGAAGTTCCGCAAATATAATTTTCAAAAAGGCTTACGATCAGGTGAGGATGGAAGCCAAGGACTTGAAATCGTCTAAAGTCTACATTCATGGATTTAACGATGTTGTGAATGAAGCTATCGTTATGTCAAATTACCCATGGAATTATGAGAAGTTGACCACAAAAGAATTCCGGGTAGCTCTTGCCCCATGGTGTTTGACTTTGAAGTTCTCAACCGATAATGGTGTTAGAGTTGTGCATGGTGACCAGGCTACTAGACGTGCCTGCTATGTGGTTGAGTTGAGAGACGCTTTATGGAAGGAGAAAGGTAAAGGTGTGAACAAGTCTCTCCGCATGCAAACCACCTATTGAAAACTAGCATACGGGCCTTGACTCGGGCACCATAGTCGGTTCTATAAAGACATAGATCTGAGGGACGACATGAAGGAGCCCAAAGTGACCAAGGCTGCATCATCTAGGCCGACGATTGACATCACTGTCAGCCATGATGACCTATTACGGGTCCTAAAGATCAGATCGCAGCTCACCCCCTCGATGATGAAAAAACTTATTGGTTTTCTCCGAGTTAATCCTAACATGTTTGCTTTGACTCACTTTGACATGTATGGGATTTTGCCTGCCATTGCAAGCCATGCATTAAATATTGACTTGGGCATGTCTAGTGAAATAGAAAAGGTGTGGCATGGATCCAGAGAGATCCGCCTTTCTTAAAGAGGAGGTGGTTAGGCTAAAAAGCAATGTGTTTATTCGCGATGCCCTTTTCCCTAATGGATATCTAATCCTGTTTTTATGAGAAAGGTGAATGGAAAGTGGCAGACATGCGTTGACTGCTTGGACTTAAACAAGGTATGCCCAAAAGACAGTTTTCCCCTTCAAAGGATCGACTAGTTGTTAGACTCAACCGCAGGACATAAGTTGTTATCTTTCATGGATACGTGCTCTAGATATAATTAAATCTCAATGCACATCCCCAACCAGGAGCACACCAGCTTTATTACTGACTTGGGATTGTACTGCTACATGGTAATGCCATTTGGATTGAGGAATGCTAAAGCAACTTATCAGCGCTTAGTCAACTGAATTTTTAAAGATCGGACTGGAAAAATGATAGAGGTATATGTGGATGATATGCTCGTGAAGTCATGACAATCAAGTGCCACATTAGAGACTTAGCAGAAATATTAGATATCCGTCGATATTACAAAATGAAGATCAATCTTCTTAAGTGTTCTTTTGGTGTTGCATCAGGAAAGTTTTTGGGTTTCATTATCAGTGTTCAAATAATTGAAGTTAATCCCGAGAAGATTTGAGCTATTCACAACATCCAGGTGTGGAAGACTAACAAACAAGTACAAACCTAAATGAGAACGTTGTTGCCTTGAGCCAGTTTATTTCCAGAGCCACTGATAAATTACTACAACAAACATACCTCTTTATAGTGTTTAAAAACCACTGTTAAAGCCTTCTCTAGCATTTCTATAAACGCTATAGATCAACAAGTTGTAAAAGGTCTGATTGATACAATAGCGTTTCAAAATTGCAATGGAAAATGGACTTTTAACAGCGTTTTTGTTGACATCTTAGACAGGCCCTAACGGTACAACTACTTTTCTATTGCATTTTGAAACTTACTATAGAACTTTTACACAAAGTTGTGTTTTATGATATTAAAAATTATGACATCATTTAATTGCTATAATATGTTGACATGCCATATTATTATAGTATCTAAAAACGCTATGGAAATATTATGTCAATCTTTTATTACGCATTGAAACGTTATAGAAAATTCAATACTATCTATTGTAGCATAGTTTTTTGTTATGAAAACTTTTTAATCCTTGCAAAATATTTTGCATAGAACTAGCATAATGCTATAGTATATCAAACCTATAACAAATTTTCTTTTCATAGCATAGTTAAAACGCTCTAAAAAAATTGCCATTGCATTTTTTATTGTTATATACATTCAAGCTTACAATTTTCAATTCTACTAAACTTATTTCAACTAATATATTATAAAAATTCAAAAAACCACACTTACCGCATTATAATGTACGTAATCCAATGGAGTCATAAGCCAAACCATTAAATAAATATATATCCATAATATTTCATACATGGAGTATTAAGTACATAAATATTTGTGACAAAAAGTAGAAATAATGCATGATCGATTTGAAGGAAAAAGAGTGCGACATCATGTAGCAACCTCAAAAGCATAATACAACACCTATAAAAAAGAAGCACATACATGCGTATGTTATTCATAAATGTAGAAATGTATAAGTACTAAGTAGCATGGTTTCAAACAGAAACTTTATGAATTAATCGCTCAAAATAACTAAGAAACATCCACAAAGCTAACTCAAAGTGTGACAGTCCATGTTTTACTTGTCTCGGGTTGCTTCAATTTCATATACCTAGGGCAATGCCATGTTCTACTTGTCTCAGATGCTAGCAATACTAGTTTACTTAAATTTACTTTAGCTTTAGTTTATGCTATACTACAGGCTTTAATTCTACAGGCCACCAATACTACTTGTCTCATGGTCTCAGTTATAAATTATGGTGTTGTGGTAGTATGGATGTTTTGGACTTGACAGCAAGCTATTATAGTACAAGAGTGCATAAACAGTAAGCTTGCTTTGGGATACTAGTCCCAATTAGAACGATTCGCAGTCGGATCAGCCATAATAAGTTAATGAATATACTATAGAATAATTAGTTAGAAAAAGGTAATCAAAATAGCTTAATGCATAGTTGGACAAGTATACACCAAGAGGAAAGAAACAACAGGTCATAGTCATAGCTAAGTACACGAATGTAGGGTAATGATATGGAAAGGTGATGATGCACACAAGCATCCATAGCCTTAGAAAACAAATTCTCATTGACCCAAACAACGGAAACAGTTTACCTAACAAAAATAAAACCAATTCATATGCTATTATTAATGGTGCATATTAGACAATTATTTGACATATACATTCAATGTAGAATTTGCTAAAGTATGACATACCTATACGAACTAAACATCTAGAAGACAGACTACCAACATATACCTACTCGGGCCATAAAAGATATTTTTATTTACGAGGAATCAATTTCTTTTTTCAATAAAGCAGTTCACATAACATACGCAAACATACCAACTTATCTATTTTCTTTTATACTGGATAGTTTCAAACAGGACATGACACATAAATATTAATATATAATAACATGTATGAATATAGAAAACTCTATTTTTGGCACTATCATTAATCAACTTGGAAGATACCTTAGGTGATCAGTTATTCCTAAAATCAATTTGGTTCAACCATTGCGATGTGGCACTGCACCATGTCCAGTCCAATGCCAGCATGTCCAGTGCCAGTCTAGTCAACCATGGTGATGTGGCACCCCTATACTGCATAAATTATGGTGTTGTGGCATTGCGCCACATCTAGTGTAGTGCCAGCAAGCTTGCTCTCCAAATCAAAAAAGTCTAAGATGGATCATTACTGGAAATTGATCCCCACTCTCATAAATCTTAGACGTTAGTACCAAGAGCATAAATCTTATATGTTCTTTCTCTTATTGCTCTCCTTGTTTTCTCCCTTGATTAAATTTCATTTCAATTCAAAATTCTGTTCGTGTTCCCTCAATGATAATATTCAACGTAGACAGGTGGTTTGAAATGATGCCATGTTGATTGTCTGTAATGTTTTAATGTGGAGAGATTTCCATTTCAGTTCTTAAACTAATTTAACTACAGTGATGAATATCGAATTTACGTTGCCTGAACATACGAGATTTCATGCGATATTCTTTATTACTTCTAAGCTTTTTGTCATTTTTTTATAATTTTTCTATTTTGTATTTTTTATCATGTCCTTAGTATAGTTGTTAATTTCTACTAATGGTATACAGATCTGCAGAATTTATTGGTTTGCATGTGATACACTAATTGTTATTTATTCGCTATTATTACAATTTGTTATTATACTCAATGGCTAATGATGACAACTGTTTCATGCTTATTGTTGAATACTCAATTGAATGTTGATTAAACTCCGATTATTGTCTGAAGCCTGGTTTGATTTCAGTAATTATTTGAAAATTTTATTTTATTGGTATGCAAAGAAACAATCAAATTTTAGCAGCGGAAAAATCAAATTTACAAGTCCATCTTGGCAAAAATTGAGTCTTTTAGGCAAATGACCATTTTGAATGTTAATGGACTTAAATTAAATTCTTCTTTCTTGCTCTGTAATCAGTTATCCTTTGTTGATTTGCAACTGCCATGCAAAGATTGAAACATTTATCTAAATGTTTGGTGCTGTTCATATTTTTTTTTCAACAGTGATGTACTAATGTTCTTATCTACTGTAGCTGTATTACAAATAGAGCTCAATATTTCAGTTGAATGCTCGACTACTTTAATGATTTCAAAGTTAGATATACTAGCAATGCTGTAGTATTTACACCTACATATTTTAATACACACACACACACACACACAGAGGCTAATATTACAGTTGAATGCTCGTTTGTCTCACTCCAATCCGATATATCACATGTGTCATATTATTTACCATGTTTATTCTATAATTAATCAAAAGCAAATTATATTAATAATGAAATTAAATGTCAAATATAATGATTTATATAAACTTTATTTAATTTTATAAAATCTAGTTAATTTATATAATCATATGGAAACGATATCAATAACATATGGAATTTCCTACAATGGATGTAAATTTTGTTTAAAATACTTTATTCAACAATTGCATGTATACTGTTATAAACTTATTAATTTTTATGAAAATTAATTTAATTTTATAAACTTATTTAGTTTAAAAAACAGTTCACTTATTATCATAAAACTTAATTAACTTAGTTCCTTATTTTAAACTTAGATAATTTGTTATTATTGTTGTTATTATTGTGTTATTATTATATTATATTATATTATTAATTTTATTATATTATTTTATTGCTATTATTATTCGTCTAAATTTAGTTAATTTTTATAAGCTTAATTAATTTGTATAAAACTTAGTTAACTTAGTTAATTTTTATAAAAATTAGATAATATTCGTAAAATTTAGTCAATTTTTATAACAATTTAACAAAGATTTCAAAATAGTGAACATGATTTTTATAAAACTAATTTTTATAAAACTTAATAAAGTGATGTAACACTAACTCTTCTGATTCAACGGTTGGACTTTCACTTAAAAGATAAATAAAATGCGTCCAAAGCGAATCATACATGGGTTCTATGGTATCTTCCAAAACAGATTTATTGGTTGTAACTAAATAACAAAAACTCATTGAAAATCAAAGATTAGGTCGAAAAAGGACGTAAGGACAATTTTCACTTCTTTTAACATGTGCAGAGACTTGATGATGTCATCCCGAACTGGAATTGTTGTTGTAGCTGTCAGGGCCATTATTGGTATATCAAATTTCAAGAATTTCAAATTGATAGAACTGAAGGTATTTCTTAATACGGACAATCGCCTAAATAGTAGAGAGAAACTTGAAATTAGATATTTTTATCCTATAAACATTCAACCTATTGCCAAACTAAAAATTTATACTGCAAGAAATCCCTATTTTGGGAAAAGGTAAAAATCAACACACTATTACTGTGCTAAATCTAAAATAAAATCAGGTTGCCCTCTGCTCAGCATGTATTTTAGATAATTATATCCATTACAGTTATATAGTTCAACGAAGTACAATATATTTTAAGAGAAGATCATGTTGGCAACGGTAACTTGAATATAATCCCTTAAATGGGTAATGTACAACTTTTTACCATGGCGTTTTTCAACTAGAGAACCGATAGGGGTCTTCCTTCGAATTACTAAAGACATATACCTTAGAATTTAATGATAGCATCATATATTAATTATGATAAGAAGCTAATATATTAGAAGAAAAATACTCTCCATGTGTGTCAATTGAGACGCTATTGATGCATCAGTGACATATTGGCAATAATTGTAGAATGCAAAAACATTGGCACTAAATGTATAATGCAAAAAAACTTGCAATATACAATGAGAATTATGGTTTATAAATAGGCGAATTCAATAAGGAATATGCCTTGTATAAGATAGGCATACCTACAGTCGGGATGAAACTCATGCCCCTATTTAGAAACACTGTGAAATTCATCAATGGCAAAGAGTGCAATCCCATGGTTTTCAGCAAGCCTTACAAGTGGGTCCATCAGTTTGCAAAAACAAAATACTTAATCGGATGGCAACAATACTTAATTAAATTGGATGGATATATCAAGCAAAAGGCTACCACCTTAATGTTGTCTTTGGACAAACATATACTATTTTGTACATGCCGCTCATGGCCTTATGCTCAACAGTGTTACCTATTTGACCAGATCCTAGGAAGCAAGCAGCTATGCCATGTTTTGAAAGCTTCAAGCATTGATCGTGCATCAAACTTATCAAGGGCGAAATAACGATTGCAACCTTTCCAATTAATATTGCTGGATTCTCAAAGTAAATAGATTTACCTTTGCGATATATACAAAATCATGCAAATTGTCTCAGTACTGTGAAAGAATTTATCTAGTCCATCAAACAGCCAAATTTATTTTTGAAGGCCCAACTAAATGATCAAAAAGAGTGATTGAGGGAAAATAATCAAATTTAATACAGAAAAAATCTAAACCAAAAAAATATACCATATCCTATAGCAGCAAGAACCAAGCAATCCTTACGAGCTAACCAAGCTTCTAAAGCTTTCTTCTAAAAACTTTTCACAGATGAAATTCCAAAATGTTTAAGTAGAATATTGTTAACATTTTATCCCAATTCGATTCAGTTTCATAGCATTGTGAACTAGGATTGGATGCAATTTCTTGAAACTGACTAGATAACTCAGATATGGGTTCAATCTTAATATCACTCGATTTGCATACATCACTTTTAGCAACAGATGAATCAGAAGAGTTAGAGTAACTGCCTCTTATAGATTTAGAAAAAGATGAAAAATGGTTGGAGTTTCAACATGGCAAGAGGAAGAAAGTTGGAGCGATTCCAACATTTCATTTTGAATCTATATAGCAAAATGGTTTTTGTAACGGCCTACCTTTTTAGACGGTTTAAATCGACAATAAACCACACATATCAATCTCACACCATTCAAAAAGGGAGGATTGTTATGGGATGAATAAGAAAAAGAAGAGAAAAGAAAGAAAAACAAAACACAGAATCTCATGGCGGAATGACAAAATACAATAATCAAATAAATAGTTCATGAAGCTATTTACAAATAATACTTGATTATACCTTTACAATGCATATCAGAGTTACATACAACATAATTAAACAACAACGCAGCGGAACAACATGATACAGTGGAATCGATAAAATAAATAATAATAGTACTAAATCTTTGTCTTCGTCCTCCAGAAAAGCGGTCTCCGATACACTGAAAAGCTCAAACTGATCCGAGCGAATTGAAAAGACAAAACACTCGAGTCAGAACTAAAAGTCCTTATCTAAGATAAATCAACAGTAAATAAATATAAGTGTAACAACATCAGAGATGTTTACGGGGTTTGACATCTCCAATCCAGTGTCTAACGTGAGTGCAATAACTTAAGAGATGTTCAAGATTTCATTTCCTAAGGATCCGTTAAACTATCTACATACATAGTATAATACGCTATTATAATAGTGTCTACATAAAGTATTAAAATAGCATTAAGGTGTTACCCATATTCCCCTTGACTCATTTTTATATATTCCTGTAGTCTATACAGTACCATAGTTCCTCCGTAAACTGGAGGGCTATCGGAGGGCACTCTATATGTATGTTACAAACCAAACTCGTAAAAGGCATGATAAGGCATGTGACAAGGCACACAAGGCAATGCCCAGGGTAGAATACTACTGTTTTATGGATCTGGACTGGAGTTAATGCATAGCAGCTACTACCGCCCACCTCGGACACACTCCGATAATCAAAATCGAGGGGTGGCCAACAAATCAATCACAAAGTCATAATATGGTATCAAAGAAATGTGTCCGATAGGAGGAGCGACCTTACTTAGTTCGGCGTGGCTCCTATTTTAGTCACATCAAGCTGACTCATGGGAGTCAGGGTTACATAAATACCTCATACAGAATCATTCACCAAACCATCCTACTTCATTTTCGAATCTCCACCACTTACCTAGTTGATAAAGTGGTTTTTAGTATTGGCAGAGAGTATGACAATATCCGATCACGGTCTCTTTAACAACCAAATGCTTATTACACACCGGATGGTTCTTTTACATTTCCAAAACCATTTCATATTGATATCAAAATATCATATTCTCAAAAATCATATCATTCTTGAAATCATATTCACTTTCGAAATCATATTCCAAAATAGGTTAAACCTCATTTCAAAATCATCATATTTACTCAAAATATGCCATTTCGTTATAAAATATCATTTCAAATCTCAACTTAGGTTATAACATCATTTAACCATAATCACTTTTAAACCAGGATTTAAATACAAAAAATCAGCCTTGCACGTTTTATTTTTAGGAAATAGTTTAGATAGTTTTAAAATAGCTAAAATAGTTTTAAATAGTTTAAAATACTTTAATGTAATTTGAATGATTTAAATAGTTTCAAATAGGTTAAAATAGATTAAATAATTTAGAATAATTTAAAATAGATTAAAATAGAGTAAATAATTTAAAATGGTTTAAAATAGATTAAAAGTAATTTAAAATTGTTTAAAATAGATTAAAACAGAGTAAATAAATTAAAATAGTTTAAAAATATGTTTAATATAGTTTGATATAATATGGTTTGAAAATCTAAATAAATCTGAATTTAAAATAATATATTTTTAACAGTTATATAAAGTAATGAATTTGAAAGTAATATCAAATTAAACTATTTCTTCCATTTCAACATATCTGGACCATATCCAGCTTCCAAATTAACAAACTCAATTTTTATCTTTCAATTCAGATTCTCAATAAAACTATTTAAATCTATATCGATTTCAAATCCATGTTTAAACTATAAATTTAATGGATTTCAAAGTTTAAATATTCAAAATGATTTCAAATTTTAAATATTCAAGCGTTTCAATAACTCAATTTCGATAAATTTCATTTACATTTCAAAATGCAACTTTGAAATTTCAATTTAAATTCTTTAAACAATTCATTCAAACTAGTTTCAATTCCAACATTTAAACTTGGATTTTCGAAAATAATTCAGTATATATACATCAAATTTTATTTCAAAATATCATACGATTAGAAGATATACGATTCATAATATAAATAAATAAAATAATAAACGAAATATACACATCACCATATCATGTTAAACCCTAGCTGAAGAATATGCTCGTTCCACAACCCCTTACGCACACATTCGCCAAGCAAACTTCATCGATGCGCACCTAGGTGCCTCCGCCTGTAGATCCAAGGTCGTCGTTGCCCTCCTCCAATCCCGCCGCCTCTACCTATGGTCGCCGACCCCTTTATGGCGCCCCTAGGAGATCACGTCATCGCCGCCTATTTAGATGATTTGTTACGAATTTTGATGCCCTCGACGTGAAATAAACCCATGGATCGAAAGCCCTCAATCTCCTCCAAACACCCATACTTCCCGATCGAACCCTCATCGAAGATCCACCTTCCAATCCGAAAACCTAATATGAACGGCTGAGAACAAATCACCATTTTCTAGCCAAACCGTGATTCGATGGCAAAAATAAATTACAAATCTAGATTGCGTTCTTCAAGAGCTTTCCAATGATATATAATTCGATATAGTTTTGAGGTCTTTGATTTTTGAAATTGGTTTGGAGATTGAAGGGTTTGGGAATTAGGTTTTCAGCCATTGAGAAGAGAGAAACGACAAAAGTTTCATTACGTACAGTAATGAAAAATAAAAAGGTTATTGGGGCTAGAACAAAAGTATTTATATGAACAAAGCCCGATAAGAAAATGAACCTGTATCGAATTTGTTCGAACGATAATAACGACCCGAAAAACCCGTTTTGCTTCCGAAATGAAAATAGGCCATCCAAAATATCAAAATAGATGTTTTCAATATTTTTAAACTCAATGGAACATGTTTCAAGTTCTAATTCCATTATATGAAGAACGTAGCTTTTAAAATCAGTTGGTTTCAGTTAAACTCAATTAAATTGATTTCAACGCATTTCGAGCTCGCACGATTAAACGACAAGTCC
This sequence comes from Allium cepa, assembly GCA_030765085.1. Taxonomy (NCBI): domain Eukaryota; kingdom Viridiplantae; phylum Streptophyta; class Magnoliopsida; order Asparagales; family Amaryllidaceae; genus Allium; species Allium cepa. The sequence continues at coordinate 384,041,798 of CM060932.1, forward strand.
GATCGCTATGAAACATGAAATCCTATAATAATTCACCGTTATGGATCTGATGAAACTTGTTTCGTTGGAATCCGAGGCAGGGGCCAAAAAGGCTATTTTTAAGTTAATTAAATAAAATATTATTAAATTAATTATTATTAAATTAATTAGATCACTTTTTCAATTCAAATCTTATAATTAATAAATTTTATCTTTTTGATTACCCGTTGATTTATAATTTTTAAAATAAATTTCTAAGTCAAATTCAATGTTGAATGTCGCACCAATTACGGCATTCAATTTCAATTGCAATAAAAGTCCAATTACTTATATTTTAATTTCAAATAAATTCCTTTATTTTAATTTATATCTTATTATTCACTCAACTATCTTACTATGGATATAATTAACATTGTTTATATATTAGTACACTAATATTCTACAATTATCTTCTTAATTCATATTAACACAATATTTAATTTCATTTATTGCAATTGATTTACAATTAAGTTTCAATATGTTAAATAATGCAATGATAATTAAACCATTGTTACAACTTATAATTTCATGCACAATTCTATGTTTATTGTTAACAAAGAAACTAATAAATTCACATATTGATCAACTATTCTATATTAACCAATTTCAATTAATTACATATAATTTTACCATTTAAATACAATATTTGGTTTCATTCCTTATTTACAATTTATAACCAATTTTAACTCTACAATCATTTCAATCAATTGGAATTACATTCATGTAATTATCAATTACCTTATATTAATATCATTAAATTTCATTCTAATTATTTTTCTCATAAATAAATCGTAAAAAAAAAAAATTCACAACATTAATTTTCAAAATCTATTTAACTTATAATTTAATTATCGAAATTTATGGGTCGTTACTGTTTTGTGCTAATATGTTCTTAAAAAACCATTTATATGGCTAACCAATTATTTAGAAATTTATACGGCTAAACAGATCTCATAAAACTGTTTATATAACTAATTGGTTTTCATAAAAGCATTTAGCTTTCCACAACATTTTCACCAACCATCTCCACAATAGTATATTATCCAATGCATTTAACTTAAATAATTATTCACAATTTTTTTTAAAATTTTAAATCAATATAATATTTAAATTAATTTATATTGCTAATATTTGGTTTATCATTATGTTTTATTTTTGTATTATTTAATTTTCAATGATATTTAGATTTGATTCGTATGCATTTGACTTTGTAACCGAAGACAAATATACTGCAATACTGATAGTTTGACATAGTCAAATGTAACACAACACATTAAAACATCGTCATAAAACATATTTAAATATCAAAACATAATACATTGAAATAGTAAATAGACAAGGTGAACTATTGAAAACAATATGATGAAATACTGAAATGAAATACACAATTTTTTTACCTTGATTGGAACCTCCTCCTTGATGACTTCCTTTACATCGAGACCCAAAGTTCGTGCGTTGTCTTTTAAGAACATATGCCAAATTGGTACAAATGCTTGTAAAGTGTTTTAAGACATAAATGCAATCTCTTCTTTGTATCGAAGATGTCTTTCTCGAATCATTTAATTGAGTTACGTCTATTTTCACCATTTCCAACTGATATAAAAGGATCAACTGAATTTCTTGATGGCACATTTCTATAGTAATCTTCATGACCTTCCCCTTAATGTCATCATCAATGAGCATTGACCAACAAGCCTTCAATTTTAGAATATCAAGAGCTTCATTAACCTTAGATTCCCTGTGGAAAATATCTCGATAGATTTTATCATAGTCGTCTTTTAAATCTCTATGAAACCGCCCATTTCGAAGCACATCACACCTTTCCTAACATTACTCAAAAAACTCCATAGAAGGCACAATTAGAGACAGTCTCTTCAATGATAGTTTATAAGATACCATCACTTCAGGTTCAACAAATACTACAAAATAGATTCATGGATTCTAGTTAATAATTTGAGTTTGCCTATGATCAATGTGGTAATGTGTGCTCGGGAATAGATGGGATGATTTACCATGCATGTTCCACCCGTTCTTTTTTCCCACTTTTTAAGTCGATGATATGATGTTTTTCTTACGTTTTCTTCAATAAAATATCGGTAAACAATCACGTACTTGAAAAACCAATGCTGCAAATGAATAAATAAAATTTAACTACATAAATATTTTTTAAGAATATTTACCTGTAGAAGCTCAAAAAAATTTATGCGATAGGCTCGTTTAACAATAGCAACATCTAAGTTTTAATATAAAAATTTCATTATAGTTGAATTCTAATCATAAAATAGAGTGAAATCCAAATCTACAGCCGCCTCCAAATGCCTAAGTCCCGTAGTGTGTAATTCCTCGTAGTAAAAAGTATATTTCCCATCATATATAAACTAATTCTATCAATATGATTCAAGTCGTCCAAATGTTCCATAATATATTTTGCATCAAAATATTGTACTAGATGTGTGTACCTTCATCAATAGCAGTAGGGTTTACATTGGAATAAAAATTTAAATTCCAAAAATAGTTGAATCCAAAGTATAATTTGTTACACGATCAGTATACCAAAATAGAGACCAATATGTTATAAACTCGTCATACAAGTTTACAAATCAGATTTCCACTACTTTGGAATTTTGTATTGGTTATTTTGAACAATAACTATGTTGTAATTAATTTACAAGAATAAACTATAGCAATCACAACAACAAATTGTTGTATTAAACTATAGAGATAAACAAGCATTTTACCACTTCGCAGAAATAGCACAATGTTGAAATGGAAAGATTACAAAATAATGTATATAAATATATAAGTTAACAGAAATCTAACCGGATGAAAAGGGGAATTACGTCCAAGGCTTGTCGTAACAATTTCCTTAAGACTTTATTCAAAGTCTTCTAAGATACAACAGACGTGATCTGCTCGAGATTGTGATGAGTACGATCTTCTGTGTGATATGTAGGAGTGCACAGATCTGGAGATTAAGAAATGAAGAGGAAAAAGAGATTTTTTTTTTGGAGTTTTCTAATGATCAGGTTTCATACTCCTTTTATAGGCTAATTTCCAACGGTTATGTTTATTGGGAACAGCCGCATCTCTTCGTCTGCAATGGTCAAAAACTATCGCGGTTTGCAACAATTGCCTCTCTTTATTTGCAACGGTCAAAAACTGTCACGGTTTGCAACGGTCACCTCTCTTCATTTGCAACGGCCAAGAACTGTCGCGGTTTGCAACAGTCACGTCTCTTAATTCGCAACGGCTTTGTAATTCCTATTTTAAAAAGCCATGTCCAATCCACTAATCCCTTCTATTTGAATTTAAACAGTAGAAATTTTTTACTTCTGTGCAGCAAAAATATAATACGGTTCATTCTTATTGGACCCACACCTGGCCCGACCTGTGACGGGCTACGCGCGTGTGTGGGTTTATGGCTATATAGGTCCTCCCTTCGCACAAAATTATCTGACACTAATGCCAAATATAGGTTTGAGGAAAGTAGCATACAAGCATGAACATTAACTTATTTTTAACGATGTGGGACAATATCCTATTCACTATATAAGGGTCCTCTAACATAATTTGATAGAGATAAGGATGAGGAATCGTTGGTGAGATGTAAGCTAATGAAGAACGAGTGATTTTCAGTGGAGATTTGAAATTTTAGTGATGAGATTTTAGAAACTGGGGTCTGCATTCATGAAATTTATCAATTTGTTTCTATAATGAAATGAGAAGTTCTTGCTCCTGTGTTATTTTATTTATTTTCAACCATTTGCTTAAAGGGTTTCTGAAAACTGTTTAGTCTTGTTAACTTGAAAATCATTCATAGGCTAGAAAAATTGAAATAAATATTCCAACAAACACTACTGGAGGAGTTGGAAATCTTCCAACTTTGTTCTTTTTTGTCCAAGTGTTTTTTCTTTCCATCCTGTCTGAAATGTTTTTACTATCTTAGAATTTGCATTGTGAAGCAAACACAATCTACTTTACATAGATGTGAAAGTGTTGTTATTAAAATAGTGATGCGAAATATTTGTGTATGCTGTTAAATGATTGTATGCAAAATATATTTACATCTATCACATGTAAGCGAAACACATTAGCAATTTTAAGTATTGAATTTCTTTGGCCATTTTTTTAACTATCATTTGAGCCATTTTCTCTAGCTAATTACAAATTCAAACAAAGATAATACAAATATGGTCAATTTTCTTGTAGTGTATAACAAAAATAGGCCCATTTGTACCGACACAAGTAAATCATGCTAGTACATTTTATCTATTTTCAATTATTTATGTTCTCGCTAATCTAATCGCTCCTATTCGAAATAGCATCAATGTGATTTTTTATTTTATTTTAATGTGATTTGTTTTCTCGTTTGTACAGATGCAACATTTTTGGTCTATGTTTCCAACATATTTTGAGGCTATTATCAGTTTTTGGTAAAAATATGATATTTTGAGCTTTAGATGATGGCTGTTACAAATAATCAATTTTAAGCGATGAACTTATTAATTATTGAATGATTCATCATTTCTTTACCCTTTTTCCTTTTATTATCATTTGAGCCGCTTTCTTAAACTAACTACAAATCTGAACAAATCGTGTCATAAAATATGGCAATTTCTGTCAGAGTAACAAAAAGTGACCTATCTACAGCGACATAATAAATCATGCTAGTCCAACTCATTTATTTATCAAAAATTTATGATGGCTCTATTCACAAACAGCGTCAATGTAATACTCCTTTTGAAAGCGATTAAATTTACACTATACATTATAAATGAGTAAATTGTCATACAAAACCCTGTTCTCTACAAATTATACAACCATGCAGTTATACCACTAATAAATTTACCTTTTACTAATTTATTCCAAAATTTTAGGTGTACGGTAGAAAACATTCTAGTTCTCCTCCTCTTCCTTGTACGTTTCAATGCGTCCTCATCCAATAAAGCCTCGGCCACCTGCCGTGAGATCATCAGAAACTTAGTTAACTTGCTTATTCATCAACTGTAAATACAAAGATAATACATAAATCTACATAGAAATATTAAATCATAAAAAAAAAATTATATTTAAATTCCATTATCATCTGTAATGTCGTGCTATAGAGAATCGTGATTCAGCTGCTAAATCGTGCTTGAAGAATTGCAACGGAAATGTAAATCGCGCTTGAAGAATCTACATAGAAATACTTAATTCAATAAATCAATAATGCAAGTATTACCTTTGGCCAAGCTTGAAGAATCGCACTTCAGTTGCAAAATAGGTCGGAATCAAGCTTAAGAAAGAACGTGCGGAATCGTGAGAATCGAAGAGAGTGGAATAATGAGAATCGAAGAGAGTGGAATCCTGAGGGATGTAGGAAGTGAATGTGAAAAAATAAATTTGGCGGCCCTGAAATAATTTAGAGGGAAACCAAATTTAAAACGTGAATTTTGTTTCAGTAGGATTATTAATTACGTTAGATGATGTTGTCTTTTTCAATAATTAGCCTAAACAACCTCAAATAACTTAACAATTGCAAGTCATGTTCTTGTGCAATCAACGCTTGCTATTAATATAACATTTTCTTGTAGTGAATGCATTTCGTTGTTTGACCTGATTAGAAGAGGGAAAATGAACTTTGAATGAATATAAGACTGTGAAGATGCATTCTAAGCTTTGATGAACCTCTTAGAGAGATCTCCCATCTTGCCAAACCCGGTGGATCATGAAGACTTGTATATCTACTTGGCCCTATAGGTACACACTATAAGTGTATTGGTATAAATTATAAGTGTGGCACTGCTTCTCGTGGATAATTGGATTCAAAGACTAGTCTATAATGTTGGCAAGCGATTAATAGGAGCTGGAAGGAACTATCTAAAGATAGAGAAATTGGCATACTGCTTGTTGATTGCTTTACGAAAGTTCCACACATATTTTAGGCTCATCCCATCAATATTTACACCGAACAGTTATTACGACAAGTCCTACAACACCTAAGATGTCTGGAAGGTTTCTCAAGTGGAACATCGAATTGATCCAATTCGATATCACTTATCTCCCTTGGACAACCATCTAGGGATAGGCAGTGGCAGATTTTAAGCAGAATTCACTGCACATGATGATCGAGAGCTGTGGAGCCCCTACCATTCGGTGGAAAATATGCGTGGATGGAGCATCCAATTATCGTTGTTCTGGAGCCGAAATCATGCTAGTAACCATGGAAGATCAATCAGTTTCTTTGCTTTGAAGCTTGATTTTCCTGCAATGAACAACGAAGCTGAGTATGAAGCTCTGTTTGCTGGACTCAAACTTGCTAGAGAATTGGGGTTAAATCACTTGAAATCTTTTGTGATTCCTAGTTGGTCGTATACCAAGTTAAGGAAGATTACCAGGATAAAGGACAACGACTCATCCCATACCTTATCTAAGTCCAAGAGTTGTTGACTGGCTTTAAGTATTATGATAACATGCACATTCCCCAGGATCAAAACAAAAAGGCCGACTCATTGTCAAAGTTTGCTAGCACTGGGGATGCACAACAAATGGGCTCGGTTCCAGTTGACATAATAGATGCTCCAAGCATAAACCAGATGAAAATCAACCAGGTAATAGAGACGGAGCCTAAAAAGGGGTCATGGATGAATCCGATTAAAGACTATTTGCTACAGGGAGTCATTCTCGAACGGAGGAATGAAAGGTGACAAGTCCTCCGCAAAGCTTCATGATATATCATAAAGGAAGGAGGCATGTACAGAATGGGTTTTTCCATTCCCCCGCTCCAGTGTATCGCTTATGATGAAATAAAACAAGTCCTACAGGAAGTTTATGCAGGGGAATGTGGTGACCACACTATGGGGAAAACCATAGCAAAGAAAATACTCTGTTATGGGTATTATCGTCCGACGGTAAACCGAGAAGCTACTGATTACACTAAGTGATACGACAAGTGCCAGATATATGTAAAAGTTCTAAGAGCTCCACCGATGGAAATCACACAAATGGTCGGTCCATGGCCATTCACAATATGAGGCATAGATATTATCAGTTCCTTACAAACCTCAAAAGACAGTGCAAAATGCACCATCATAGTAGTTGATTACTTCCCCAAATGGGCTGAAGCAGAACCTTTAGTCACGATCACAATAAAGAAAGTAATCAACTTCACTGTCCGGAACACCATCTGTCGTTTTGGCCTTCCACGTACCATTGTAATTGACAATGAAACCCAATTCAACAGCGTTGAATTCAAAGTCTTTAGCCATCAACATCATATTGAAAAGTGATTTGCGCCAGTTATCACCCTCAAGCGAATGGATAAGTTGAAGTTGTAAACAAAATCATAAAGTCCATTCTGAAGAAGTGTTTGGAAAAGGCTAGAGCCAAGTGGATGAATGAACTTCCAACAGCATTATGGGCTTACAGAACCACCCACAAGTCCGTGACTGGCCATACTCCATTCACCCTTACTTACGAATCTGAAGCTATTATTCCTGTTGAACTCAAAGTTCCTTCTCATCGAGTGACCTACTACAACCCCAGAACGAATAGAGATCTCCTCTTAGAATCTCTAGACTTCACAGATGAGAAGCGCAAAGAAGCTAATTTGATGGCAGCTGCAAATCGTCATCGAGTCGCCCAATATTATAGCATTAAGTCCGCTCAAGAACCTTTGAAATCGACAATCTCATATATAAAAGGGTTTTTCCTGCCCTGTCACACATGAATTCTACTTGGGAAGGACCGTATGTTGTTGAACAAAGGCTTGGAGAGGGAACTTTCTAGGTAGCAATTGTTGTTGGCATCACACTACCAAGTGTATGGAATAGCAAGCATTTACAACACTATTTCACTTAGGTTACTCTTTGTAACGACCCGATATTTCGACGCCATCAACTCAAAGTGGTATGGTTTGCGGGACATTACGCTATTTTTCATCTAGATATGTTCAATTTCTGAATTTGCTTTAGCATTTAATTTTCTAGATTTAGAATAAGACAAATTATGTCATTTCTTTCCATTTAGAAAATAAATTTTGAAATTTCCATTATATCGGTGATTATTGTAGCATTACATATAAGTTATGATACCCAACTAACTAATATTGACATATCCGAGCAGGTTCCCAGAGTTTGGAGATAGCCGATTAAATAGGTTCATGATTGAACTAAACAAAATGAATGTGGTTCGACCGTTCATTCGATGATTTTCACTCATAACTCGATTGACGGAGTACCTAACAAGAAATGGATGTGACATGAGATTTGATAACCAAATTAATCCCACCAAGCAATTGGACAGACATGAATCAAAAGTGATCGTGATAAAACTGATTGCTCGCTAAGTTAATCTATGGACTTGGGGAAAATTAATCAACTAAGAATAGTTCGGTTCGACTATTTTTCGAAATAACTCTTAAGTCTCCAAAGTGTGATCTGGAGTATAAACACGAATTGGGTGCGATCCGATCACCCACTAACTAACTCTTATCCCCAAAATGAGGATATGAGTATAAATAAATAGATGAGTGTGGTTCAACCATTCATTAGTCCATGAACTTTGACATGAAACTGACAGAAGGAGTACAAACTCGCTAAGGATGGAGTTTGACCATCCATTATCTAACTCACTAACTCGAGACCAGGGCCAAATGATAATCAGTCAAACTGTTGAATCCAACGACGTAACACTAGGGCTCGAGCCCAGTGTTTGCTACAACTTGAGTCAACGACCACATGAAGGACTTGAGTAAAAATTAATGGATGATTATTCGAATTAACAAGTAACGAATTATAAGTACATTGAATGGAAAAGTAATAACTCGACTGCTTAAGCAAATACACATAAGAATTTGATAGAAAATAAAGAATTTTTATTTACGCATTAAACTTGGAAATCGTAGTATAAGTTTATCCAAAAGCGAGGGTCGTACCCGCACAATCATGGCCAACGAAAAAGAAAAAAGCTATACAAACTAATACAAACTAAACCAAAGTGATGGCTAATTCTTTTGCCCCTTCTCACTTTTGGATTTCTTGGAAGTGGCACCACCCGATCATCTACTTGTCCTTCTCTTCGACCCATTACCATCCTTGGAAGGAGAGCTTTCAAGGGAGTTCTCCAGGAACCGACCCTTCGGTTGTAATATTTTTTCGTGGGACAAGATTTGGATCATCAATGTCCACATCAGTTGGTTCAACTTTAGCTTTTTGCTTCAATAACTCCTCTCTCTCGATGCGCTCTTTCAAGCCGAGCTCATCAGTGTGTTTGGAGGCACCAGTGATCACAACTTCATTAGATTCATCTTGCAGCCACTGATCGACAACCTTTTCGTCATTAAGTGTTCCAATAACTTGATCATTGGCCTTAAGAATGTGGGTAGCCATCGAAATTTCATGTCAGTTGTTGCTCCATAGCAGCACCGCTTCGTGGAGTTTGACTGGGACCCAGAAGACTCGTAGATTCATGGGAATAAGAAAATAAGCCCATAACTATTGGGCATGAGGAACGAAACCTCTTGAATAATGGAGAATAAAGCAGGATACCTAGTCCGGCTGACATTTAGTTATCACCGTAGTGCTCCCTTCTTGAATAGAAGTTGGCACCTTTGATTGATGACTGGGTCTATCTAGATCATAGCTCAGATCTTGCCCCGGGCCAAGTGGAATTGACGCTCCGGCTGTTTAAAGGAAAGAGAGATCTCTAGGATTAGACTTGAAGCTTCAATGATGTTTTCCCTTTAGTGAATGATGCTAAAATATCAAAGTGTCGGAGCCTTGCAGCAACAAGAGCTAATGGTTCATTCCCATGAAGGATCTTCCGTACCACTTTCTCTTCATCCAAATCAGCTTTGCCAAGGGCTTTCTTTGTCATTTCAACAATATATTACCAAGCCTTGGCAAGCGATTCGTGGTAGCTCTCTTTAAGAAAACTTAAACCACGATGGATTAGGACTTTAGCATTATATTCAACAATTAAAGGATCGAACATGTCCTTAATCTCATTCCAGCTGGCCTCATCCTCTAACTAGGACTTAATTTGCTCTCTAACTTCATTATGGCAGGCTTCCTCTGCCTCTTCCTTTAGGACTTCAATTTGAACGAATTTCTCGTCAAGTCTAATTTTCAGTTCTCGAGCCTCGACGGCCTTTTCACGATACCTTTGATACTCCTCTTGAGCCTTGAATTTTTCTTCCCTCTCTTTCTTAAGGAGTTCTTCAAGTTCCTAAATGCGGCGAGTTAGAGCGTTTTTTCTCTTTTTGCAGTGCGTCCTTCTCTAGAGCAAGCACATTGCTGTGGTTGAGGGTAGCATCCATCTTCTTTTTATGAGCCATTTCGAGACGGCAGACTGCTTCAGATGTTTCTTTGACACTCTTCTCTACCACTGCTAGCTTCATTGTCAAATCCATGATCTCATCATCTTAGTGTTTGATTACATCTTTATCATGCATCACTTCCAACTTAAGGCGATCGATTTTATGTTGCCTTTCAGTAGACACCTCAGAGACTTTCTCATCTAAGTGCTAGATCACTTCATGCTGCATAAAAACATTATAGACACATGCAAGTGAACTTGCTTTAGCACTCCCTAGAATTGTATGGATGGAAAGAAGAAACTTTAGCCCATCAATGCATATATTTGGAAAACTAACCTTAAGTTCAACCAATATTTCTGCCGAAGAGGCCTCAGGAGCTGTAGTAGCCAAATCTTGATCAGAAATAATAACTAGGTGTTTGCCTGACCTACGATCACGACACCATCGAGAATTAGTTGAACCCAAACAATGCTCAGGGCACAGTAGTTTAGGTAGCATAGGAAGAGGTTTGATTGCCGAGATGTATAGGAAGATTGGGATGAACTTCCTGATGAGACGATTGAGATTGAGACATGTGTTTAAAGGATGAAGACTCCCTTGACTGATGACTTCTTTCTCGGCTGTCATATCTTTCTCGATGCCTGCCCGAGTTTGGACCACGGTTGGATCCATAACGTGTTGAGGAGCCCCTCAAGCTATCAAAGGCACAGGAATGAGACGTAGCACCTACAAATCAACAAAGAGCATATAAGTGACCATCAAATAAAAGATAGATGAAAATCATGTAGTGCATTGCGCGTGTTTGTGAGTGTCCTAGTATCCTCCTAACGGACTAGTTACTGTTGCCTTGCTCATAGGAGTGATTTCCCTTTGCTAGCAGGATGAATGTCATCATTAGTCCTAGTGGAAGAATTAAGCCCTCCAGCACTAATGTTGGGAAATCATAAGTCATGATATCATTAGGGATCGGGAGATTCGATAACCCTTTCATCGAACTTTCTAAAGGTTGAGACGAAGACTCTTCATCAATGAAGGTGATGATGAACTTGAGATCTTTGGCGGTTTTTCTCCTATGGAGTTTATAAGCGAGCATTTTTTCCTTTTCTTGTTGGCTGAGATTGCGTGCCTTGTGATGATTAGACCATAGGCACATTGCCCAAACATGCAACATTATTGCCAGGCTTGTTGGCTTCATTACCTCCGATTTCACCTTTTTTGGCATCGTCCTAAACCTCCTCAACTGGAGGCATGACAGAGCTATCGATGCCGCCTTCTTGTTCCGCAACATTCCTTGGTTGTGCAACGCTTTTTGGAAGACCGATGATGCGACCTTCTTCTAACAGCCCAAAAGGAGATAACCACTCACCAGTTATAAGGGATCTGATGTCTCCGTCCTCAACTGAGGTGGCGTGGATTGCAGAAACCACTCTTGAATAATTATAACCTTCAGGTCATGGATGGACACTTGTAAATTTTCAAAGTATTTGTTAGTCAAAGATACGACTCGGGATAAAGAATTCGAGAATAAAGTGAAGGCTACACATATGTTGCGAAGTTAACCAGACAATGAATGTAGAACCATTCGTGTTTAAAGATACTGAGCTTGTTCCAAACAACAGTCAGAACTTGATAGTTGGGTGAAGGCTCAAGGAAAGTATAAGAAAGGCTTCATGTCCATCGTTTGAAATTGTAAATAATCCTGATGTCCTCAAGAGATGGCAGGCAGAACAGAACATCAATAAATAGAAAGAAAATGCTATAAAGAAAATATAGCTGTTCGGATGTAGCCGTGTAGGAACTACTCCTAGATAATTTAGCATCTCTCGGATAAAAGAATTAAAAGGCGGCATACATCCGACCTAGCTATACATTTGTTACATGTCTTATACCCCTTCTGGGCAGATGAGCCCTATCTTTAATTGAAGGGACTAGAACATCTTCAAATGGGATCCTATGTTTAGAGCATAGCCTATGAAGAGTAGCCTCGCCAATTTTGAAGGCTTGAGAACCCATCGAGTTATCCAAAAATGCTGCAACCTCTATAGTGTTAGGGGCAAGGTTTATCTCTTCCACTGAAAGGACAGGAACATTAGAGAAAAGGTCGACCAATAGACCAGATATATCCAATTTCTCAGTTTGATATTCAGGGAAATGTCTACCGGATACAGTCGCGGAACTTGACTCGACACTAGGATTGTTGTTCTGTGACGGTTTTCCAAAAAGCATTGTGGCTAAACGCCCTGAACGTCTGGAACCCATATCAACTAAACTTAGTGGATAATCGAGATTAGAAAATTTTACATGTACTCCCATGCTAAGCATAAACTAGTGTGGTGATGTGTTGTGTAATGTAAAGATAAATAATTCAAGATTAAAAGAAAAAGCAAGTAAAGGGTTTTTGGATTCCGACTAGAGTGGCCGTCATCATTGACAGTCTCAATTGGCGCTTAGATTGATCAATTGTGTAAGCTTTAGGATCAACCATTGACATTCGAAGTGTAAAGTCCATTATTGAAGTCCATATGTTAGGTTTTAATTCATATTTTGAGTCCTAGAAATTTAGTCGTTCAATTCCAAGTCTGATATTGGATACGCAAATCCTATTGTCTTTACAGTCATATGTTCAAGTTCGTTAAGATGGAATTGTTTCTAATTGTTTGTACAAGTTTACATGGAATGGTTTGTTTAAGGTTTCAAGCTTGGTTCAAGGGTTTGAAATTGGCTTAGTCCCCATAGCCTTTCCTCTCTTGAAGCAAATAACTGATCCCTATTCATAGTCGAGCCCTTTCCCGAAACCGGTTTAGCAGATCACTCCATGCTCCACAAACAACCGATCCCTTTCGCAAAGCGTATGAACAATCCCTCCTTAAACACACCAACATTGATCCCTTTACTTTGCCATTCCCACACTTCCCTTAAATATTTGTTCCGATCCCTTCATGCAATAACAACACCGATCACTCCTTACTTAAATACATCAATAACCGAACCCTCCTTTTTTTTTTTCATCAACCGATGCCTCAAGCGGAGAGTCCATAAGCCATCTCCTTTAGTGAATAGGCGATCATACCGCATTGCTGATCCCTCACAAAGCAATATTAACTCCATACATGACCGATCCCTATACTTTCTCCATGCTTCACTCCTCTCATTTCTCCTCCTCTATTACCTAGTTGAATCCTACATCACCACAGTCCCATGCTCATGTTAGTTAACGTAAAAAAATCCATTATCTCAACACGAACCAAAGTAAATGTAAGAGAACCTACCTAAATTTATAAATTACGAGTTGCTCGAGGGGAGATGTTGGATTTTGATTCAAATTGAAGATGGAGTGGTGATCTAGAGCAAGGGAGAAAGGCGGGTCTAAGGATGAAGGCGATAATTGATGTCAAGGGAAGGGAACAGAATTTGAATTGGAAGGGGAGGGTTTAGAGGCGATCGAAGGAAATGAAAAAGAGAAGGAAGTGAACTAAAGTGAAGGATAGAGGGGGAAATGTTGGTTTGTATACGAAGTTTGAGGGATCTACCTGCTTTAGCTTCTCCATGAAGCCGAAAACATTGAGTTCCTAATGTTGAGAGGGATCGAGTATGATCCCTACTCAAGAGGGATCCATCTGATCATTATGTGTGTGTGTGTATAAGAAAAGGGATTGGCTATAAAAATTATGATCCCTATTATTAAAAAATGAGAGGAAAGGGATTGTTTATGAACCCTATGTGCATGTAAACATGTACTTAAAAGTTATATAAAGTAAATAAATATAAAATGCAATGAAATTGCATCTAATCCAATAAAAATTGGCAACGACCCATGAATGTGCAAATGCATTGCATTCGGGAGCCAACAACAAGAATGTGTATATGGACATGCATGTGTATATTCTAAACACTCAATTTCCGAAATCGACAGATATAGAATTCAAACCTGAAGTTTTCAAGGTCAAGACCGAATTAGATAGCCAAAGCTTACTAGCCCCACAAAACCAAACATTGATAGTGTCTGACAGAATATAATCCTAAACTTATACTATTAGAAATCGACCAATGTCATGGAGATCAAAGAGAGATATGAAACTTTAGGAAAATATTCGACAGAAGTGACTATTTAGAAAACTAGAAGGGTTTCTTTCCGGTGACTCTAACTTGCTTCGATTCAAAGCATGTCATATTCAACACAAGTTGTACTTTAAGGGTAAGTGTTATCTGGCATTTTGACCCAGATATATTTGAACTGATTGACAAGTTAGATTCGACTATCATCAAAGTCAGTAAGTCTAAAGCAATGATTGGGGTCCGGAAGTAAAGCACAAATGGTAATATGAAGCTATGATCGAAAAAAATCAAGAGATATTCTATACAGAACTTCCTAAGTATGGAACATAATTCAATACAGAAAAGGGATCAGCTATAATTACTCTCAATCATAGGGATCAGTTTACTTCAACCAATCAAGTGCAATTCAATGGAAAACAATCGATATCTCAAGATCTAGAAGTCCAATGCACATGAAACTTTGGAAACAAATGTAAGGACCCTAGGGAGCCTACCCTAGGGATCATACCTCAAAAGAACTAAGCAAGTACGATCGGCCCTCTTCCATCCATAAGGATTGACCAGAATCAGGTAACAACATAGTTCGCAGCAATGATCGAGCAATAACTTAAGTTCTACTAATCCAATTGGCATGAAACCTGAGGCTAAGCATATTACAACATGGAGAAGCTCCCATCGGGATTGCACCCCTAAATTCCTCCAAAATAGGGATCAGTCCCAATCCTTATTTCATGGGATTTGGGTCATGCGATTTCTTATATGGTTCATATGATTTTGGAGATCCTTCTGTCGAATTTTCAAGGAGATATTACTCCGTTCTCTATAAATATAGGATTGGTCGTTCATTTTTAGGATCTTTACGCCGCTGGTTGCTTTGTACTCTATTGTAACTAACAATTTTCATCTGATCCCTATTGTACTCGGTTTATAAAGTGATAATAAAGCTATCTATTTAAAGTGGACGTAGGCAAACAACGTCGAACCACTATAGTGTTTTCTATTTACTTAATTCTGATTGTTGTACTAGCATATTCTCTCTGTTCACATTTACTATTCTTCATTTATTTCTTTACAAGATCTCTATTGGGTGTTGTGCTATGTTTTATGCAAACAATACTTAATTTTGGAATAAGAAATATGATTTCTATTTTGAAATATATTTCATATTGAAAATTGTTTCTATGAGATTAATTTCTTTGAGTTCAAGATATTTGATCAAAGAACTCTTTGCTGTAAATTAGTTGTAGTATATAAAATAAATGTACTAAGTGAATGGTGGGCCTCTAAATTCCGTATGCTATTATAGTAATGGAGGAAATGGGGGAGCATGCTATATATCACCTATTAATTTCACCAAGTTACAAAAATTATTATCATAAAACATATTAAACATTATTTATGAAATAATGACTATTTTTCGATGTCAACGAAAAAATAATAGTTATATTTCAATGTGAATTATAAATATTCGTTATGAAATAAACCTATAATGTGGTATTTGTGTATACAACAAAAGTGATGCATTGGAAAATACTGATGTATCCAAGATTATTTACAATTATTTTAGATTTATATACTAAGCTACTGTTTCGAGAAATAATTTTTATTATAACATTATGAATCATATGATACCAGTTAATTACATCTCAAACAATTAAGGGCTATACACCTATTTAGTAGGAGCATCATAAGAGTTAACTAATTCTTTAGATTGATACAGATAGAAGTATGCAATCGTAAGTCTATTAATACCAAACAGTTCTGCATACTTCGATATATTCACTAATAAGTTATCACAAACATTGACATGTGTATTTGATACGCATGTATAAGTTCAAAATAAGCTCGTAGAATATAAAATGGAAGTAAAAATATATAACATCAACATAAGTGATTTGATCGAATGGGTTGTAATATTGGAAAGAATTCCCTATGTATCTAATTTGAATAAAGATTAAGTTTCAAAGGTCCTTGATACCTATAATACATAATGATGTATTGACTAGGAGTAATCGGACTATATTGGACAAAGTATGATTAATGATGAGTGAAGTTGACTTAAAATTATTTTTATAAGGTATGTACTTAAAAGTAGTACACATGGTTAAAATTAGTATCATCCAAAGAATAGTTTACAAAACCATATGTGATAAGGATTTATAAGAAACCCCTATATATCCTAGGCCAAGGTGTTTGTAGGTTGTGCGAGTCGAAAAACTACAAGTAATAATTATACAAAAGGGATCTTGTGTGAATCGTTTTAAGAGAATTTTGAAACGATAATCATTAGATGATCATTTGTGTTGTGAACATAAATATATTGTGAACTAATGCAAAGTCAGTTTTGTATAAGAAAATTCATGAAATGTTTATGAATGTCTGCTTCATTACACTGAGAAAATTCTGTTGTTTCAAGAAATACCAACTTTATAGTAAAAGAATTTCTTCAAGAAATTATTGGTATAAATGAATTTGGATATGATGCGGATAAAACTAATTGTAGGGGATAAGATGAAATTGACCGAACTTAAATGAACACAATACATTAGAATGTCTAATGAGAATTCTTCTACGTTAAAAAGAAATCGTGAGTTTCTTATCAATGTCAAGAATAAATAATCCTCAACTGTTTAATTAAACCATTAAGAGTATTGACTCTATGATATAATACAATTTGCAAATCTGAAATAGACTCCAAGCATATTATCAAAATATATTTTTATAATTGTATCTGAAAGGATATGATTGTAGCGATGTAACAACCCGCAAATTTTTAGCATATTTTAAATGAAATTTTTTAACTGAAACGTTGAATTTAATTATTTAAAATTGATAAATTTAGAATTTTAATATATAATTTTAGGATTTGATGTAAAATGTTTTTCCAAATTTAACAAAATAAAGATTTTTCTAAAAATTTAAATTTTGGTCAACTTTGATCAAAGTTTGACTTCCTGTTGAAAATTTGAAATTTGAAACTTTGAATTCTGTTCTTTTTTTATGAAGCTGGGTTTAATTCTAATTTTTTCCTACTTTTCGTTTCGTAAAATTCTGATTTTTACTTCTCCAAATTTGTTGTTTTCAGCGTATTACACGCAGTTATTTTCCCTACAACTTCTATTTTTTTTTTTTGGGCTTAGACCATTTGGGCTAGAAACCCTTTAGTTAGATGAGAGCCTATATATAATCTCCTAGGGTTTTGGCTAGCCTCCATCCATTCATTTAAGCCTCCACAAAAAATGTAAGTATTCTTCTCCTTCTTCTTCCTCCTTTTTCCAAACCCTAGATCTCCTTTTTCATCACTCCTCTCCTCCACAAATTTCGGCCACACCTACCTCTCACCTTCTTCTCTTCTCTCCTATTCTCCATCTCTTTCCAAAACCAAAGACCTTCCTCTTCCAAACTCTAGCCGTGACCTCTTCCCTACCCAAAACCGACCACCATCACCAAATAGCCTCCCTATAGCTGAGCATAACCCTTTGTGTCCTCTTCCTTTTGCCTTCCTAGCCGTGAGCCTTGCCCTAGAGATGATGGCCGAACCCACCTAATCCAAACCTAGCCTAGACCAAACCAAAACCACCTCTAGATCAAGCCTATGCAAACACTAGAAAAGCCCTTTTATGTATTTTGCACACATACATACATACATACATACATACATACATACATACATACATACATATACATATATATATAATTTTCTATTTTATATTTTCTATGAGAATTATTTGTTTATGTATGGAATTTTTTTTAGCATCGGATTTGGATTCTCCTCTCACTCAAACTGATCCGTAGTTTGGTTATTTTTGTGTTGCGCTTTGAATCACTTTTTCCAACCTAAGAAAGATGAGCAATCACTCTTGACATACGTACTTATTAATTTGGTGAATTGATGACAATTGAGTTGTGAGAATATGTACATGCAAGTTTGGCATTTCACCCATGTTTATTTCATGTTATTTCATATATTTATTTCATGTTATTTCATACGTTTATTTCATGTTATTTCATATGTTTATTTCATGTTATTTCATATGTTTATTTCATGTTATTTCATATCATGTTATACCTGTTATGATCATATGCCATGATATGTTGAATATTGTTATGTAAATTATTATTCCGTTCTCACACTGCAACTTCCTTCACTATGGGTTGAAATGATACATACCCGAATGATCTTTAGAATAAGTAAAATTGTTATGGGCTGAAATGATAGGCTTGAGCAATTTTATTTGACTTGGGATTGCGGGTTTGAAATGATATAAAACCCGAAAAATTAGTAAATTACGGATTGAAATGATATATGTCCGTATTTACTTGACTCTAGGGTAGAGAATTTTATACAGACTCCGTGGTTGATTTAAAATGATTTTTCTAAAAGTAATTAAGTATTTTGGATTTTATATATGAATATCAACTAAAAATTTAACGTAATAATTTATAAATTTGTTTATATGTGTTAATTTTTTTATAAGAAATAAATAGTTGGAAATGTAAATTTTGGATTTAATTTACAGTATGAAGGTTAATTGAAATTTAATAATCCGATTCTACTTAACAATGTTATTTTATCCTAACCGATAAATTGTAAGTTTTAATTTATGTAATAGTAATTAAAATGGAAAATGTTTGTGAAAAGAAATGTAAGTTAAACGTACATTTGACATGTAAGTTTTAACTAATGTAAACGGTATAACTTGAATAATAAAAAGGATAATTATTGCTTACTGAAAAGAATTAAAATGTAAGTTAAAACGTACATTTGACATGTAAGTTTTAACTAATGAACATGGGAATTTGGGAAATAAAAAAATAATAAATGATGCTTACTAAAAGGAAATAAAAAATGTAAGTTAATAATGTATTTTACTTAAAATAAGAAATTTCAGCTTTAAAATGGATATTATTGTGACGTATTGTGTTTAACAAAAAGTATGGTTTATTTAATATCCAAATGAACAAGTGAGCGTAATAAAAAGATAAAAATATTTACGAAAAGGTTGTAAGTATATAATAATTTGATTGTAATATTGTTATAGGAAAAGTATTACATTGCTAAAATGCTATAATATCTTAAGATTACACTTCTAAGATGCTACCATTTCTTAAGTATTACTTTTCCAAAATGTTATGATGACTTATGATTATGATTTAGAAATGCTGCCATATCTAATTTTTAATGTTTTCGACGTACTATAATTGTAATGGTTAGTATTTACAATGCTAATGAATATTATTTTAAAAGAATAAACCATTTGAAATTTATATAAACACGAGTTATAATAACGATTGGTTATTAAAGAGACCGAGATCGGATATGAACATACTCTCTGTCGATACCGAAAACCACTTTATCAACTGTATACGCGGTGGATATTCTAGAATAAAGTAGGATAGTGGCAACGATCCTAAAGGTATATTTACGTGGACCTAACTCCCGTGAGTTAGCACAATGTGGCTAAAACAGGAGCAATCGACGGGCCAAGAAGGTAGCTCCTCTAATCGGACACACTTCGTTGTTAGCCATTCTATTACTTTGTGATTGATTTGGTGTGCACCTTTGATTCAGGAGTGTGGATCGAGTTGGACGGTAGTTGCGGCTATGCGTTACCAACAGTCCGGAAGTGTAATTAGTATATCTACCCTGGCATTGCCTAGTTGTGCCGTGTCACCTACTCTAGCATGCCTGCTACGAGTTTGTTTTGTACCTTACCTACGGAGTGCCCTCTGACTGCGTCCAGTACGGGCGGGATTACGGTACTGTATAGACTATGGAAATTTATAACATGTGTTAAGGTGGAAAATGTAAAGCCTTAACGCTATTTTTAAATAGTATACTTTACTTTATACATTATTATAATAGCGTATATTACTACATAGTAGATAGTTTAACGGATCCTTGGAGGATGAGTGATCCCAAGCATCCTTTAAATTACTGATGCATTTCTTTAACAGTTCACTTGAGTTGACTTACATTTTATAAGTATATATATCCTGACTCGAGTGTTTTATGTTTTTCTTTAAGCTCAGGTCAGCCTGAGTTTCACAACTTCGGTTTCATCCTCTTTCAAAGCTAGAGATCCACTGGAGTTAGCCGACTACTTGATATTTCATTCTAGTTATTTCCACGCCACTTGTGCTTTGTAGTAGAAACTTATGTATCTAACTTTACAAGTATTTGTTTCCGGATTTGGTTTTGAAACTTTGTATCTAGGAGCTTCATGAACTCCTATGTTTATATATTCCGCTACGAAGTTATTCTGATATTCTGTGTTTGTGATTTTGTGATTGATTATATTTTCCCCCACTTTTATTAACAATCTGTTGTTTTGAGTTATTCAGGTCTGACATGTGAGGTTTATTGTCGATTTGAGTGGTCCAAAATGGCGGGATGTTACAAGCGACCCGTGAATTCGAACACTTCGTCTTTGAATGTCGTAACATTTTGAAATATAGTTAAGTCTTGTCAAGATTTTATAAACTTTTTAAGCATCTTTAATTAATGCATAATGATAATAAACATGTTTTTGATTTTTTCTTATAAAAATATAATCTTTGAAGAAATATCAATAACAGGATCGAAAATTGGTTTATCGATAAACAATTTTTTGTTTGGTATAAGTTATTTGAACTCTTTTGCACTTAACTAATGAAGATATTAGTAACTAATTATCACACTTTTCTTCATGAAGTAATTAGAACATTCTAGAATCTTCTATAGATAAGAGATATTTGTGTGTAGGGTAGTTTAGTCATTTACTAATGGTAAGAGGTGTAATGGGAGAAGTGATAGGCATGTGGAGGGGTGAGCCTTCTGTGGCATGATGAGGATGGGAGCAAGGCTAGGAAACACCATCTTGATCCTATATAAGAGGGGGCATACCTCTTGGAATCACTTTTGCTAATTTACAAAACAAATTCAATATATCTTCATATCTTTCTCTACTAAATTTCTTAAATGAAAATAATTTCAAAACAACTCCAATTCAACTCAAACTTGGACTAGAGGCTTAGGACAACATCACAACAACTATTAATTACATGGATTTGGAGAAATCAAAGCACATATCCCCCTTCAAAGATATGTCGTGAGAAATATATGCTTATAATGGCCTAGAAACAAGTGTAAAGGCTAGAAAAGAGGTAGGAAGTTAACGTTTGCAAGGAAGGGGTAGGAAGTGGTTGCTTAGACTTGCTTGTTGACTTGCTTATGGTGAACTAACTCACAACATTGTATGGAAATATATATATGCCTATGTTTGAATACAACACACACACACATATATATACACATACATATATATATATACACACATACATACACACACACACACACATATATATATATATATATATATGATGCATGAATGGATATTGATTATGTTAGTAATATTCATTCAATTCTTGCTTTAAAAGCAAGTAGCATATATAATTCACATGTACAGACTTGAATGGATATATATGACTCATAGCATAATCTTGAAACAAAGCACATAGGTTTGAAGTGGACTTGGATTTGAAAGAGCTATTATAGTAATAGTCGCTATAGATGCACTTAGGAATTGCCTTGTGTTTGGCAATTTATATGAAACTTTGTAGAGAGATCCTTATGAGCTTCTCACCATATTAGTGATGTTTTATATGAATGATTGCTTCCATGAAATGTTTGAATGCTAAAACGTTGAGTAGCATATCGAAAAGTGGCCAAACTTCCTCTTGTTCAAAACTACCCCTTTTAAGCCTTTGTTTTGGACTTCAAAGTTTTGAAAGATATTTAAATTTAAGTATTTTGTTTCATTCTTTCTACAGATGTTTTCTAACCCTTGTTAGAATATTTTAAAAGTGGTTTGATATTTTTATGAATTTATAAGAATTAGTTATCAATTTTTAAAGAAGAGGGTTTATTTTTAAATATATAGAAAACATGGTTTTTCCAAGTTTTTGAATATTTTGTAAACTTGTCATTTTCAAGTAATATTTTAAGTAAATTTTTAAAGACCTATTAGTAGTGTTTTAAAGTATTTTAAAAGCATTTTTATGTAAATATAGTTTTTAGAAAAATAGTTAATTTTTTTATCAATATCTTATATAAATATCTCATCTTTTAAATTGTTTTATTAAATATGTAGTTTTATAAATAAATTACTATACATATATCTATAAATATTTTTAAAAGAGTTTTTGAATAAGTTTACAAAGAGGTTAGTTAATTGCTTAGTGGCTAAATCATTGTTTGTTTGATTGCTTGTTTGAAAAGTAATTAACTATGCTTAACACTAAAAGCCGACGAGGTAGGCTTCTCTATTTGTGAGAGTTAAGATTGATGTTTTACCGTCTCCTCATTGTTGCTTTCTATTGCATCCCATACTATAGGTGATTTTGAAAATGCCTCTTGCCATATAACATTTTCCTAGCTCATATTCCATATTACATCGCTGCACTCGCTCGATATGATAGCATTCGGGTCTTTCATCGGCTCCAATTCCTCCTTCATTAGTTCTACCTCCTCTTCTATGGGTTTCGATTCCCCTTCCATTGGCTCATCCTCCTCTATTGGTTTCAACATGGAATTAGCGGGATCCGTTACCCAAATTCCCTCTGAGGCTTTCCCGGGTTTCATCGCCAGAGATCATAATTATTTCTGTAGCTAGGGGTGGTATAAGCATTCTGCAACTAGGTACCCATCTTCATCCCTACATGTATATGAGGTGTAGTTTTCCCTAATCGGAGATCCACCATTGATAAGCGGATGTTATGGCTGTTCCTCTTCATTACTAGAGAAAACTATAAGGCTATCCTTCTTGCCCCAATTCAGTCTAGAGGATTCTCCTTTCGCATAACTTCACCCATATTGTTTCTACAAGGCAAGCATTATTCTTTTAGACATAAGTAGTAGGTAATTGCTAGCGTATTCTTAGGTAGAGAGGTTTTATCAATACTCAGAAAATGTTTTAGAATTTATTTCTAAAAATAGCCTTTTAAAATTCTTATATACATTATTTTATTATTTAAAGAAAACTCTACGAAAATTTTACCAAAATATTCCTTCTTTCCAATACATACATATATATATATATATATATATATTTATATAAAACCAAATTTGTATATTTTATTAACAATTACACACTCATATATATTAGTCTCAAGCTCATTGTAGGTTGTTACTATCCTGGTCACTAATGAGTTACTTATCCCAAGGTATTACTATCACTTTCTCTGATGAGTCTTTTACCCCTATCAAGATTAGGTGTTCGCTCAACCTAAGCTCAGATACTACGATGTGAGGAACCATTTGTTCGACTCTCGAAAATCGACACTAATACATCCTCGGTATTCATGTGCTGCAAATCCAAGTGCCGGAGAAGCGGATTCTCAAGGGTAAAAAAGAAAAATAAGATAGAACAAAATCTCACATATATTATTTCAACAATTAATCTTTACAGTGCAAATTAAGTAACATTTATCAGAGTTAATATAGATAGTTATAAATTCTTATCCTTACAAATGTGGAATACTATAGTACAAAAGTGTGGTGGAAATAGATCAAAATCTTCATAAAATCTTCTAACTCCATGCTTCGAGCTCTATCCAGATTTCTTCTAAACTAAACCCGACTACTAATCTGCCCAAGAAAATTAGGGCACTTAAAGTTTAAGGAAAAGAGAAAATAAACTCTGGGTCAGTCATAGGACTGGTGTGAGAACTCAAAATACTCGTTTTGAAAATAAAAAGGTATCTCATAGGACCACGCCGCACATAAACACTGAATAGGTTTTCACCTTATGATAACCAAAACATTTTATGTCAAAATACTTGATATTATTTTTAATGAAGTTTCTTTGAAAACATATGAAAGTAAACTTATTAATCTTAGCCAAAATTGTTATATCGATTAAATTCCTGCAATACTAGCCACAAATGCAGGTTCTACAAAAAAAACTCATAGGCACTTATTGGAGAATGGATTCCATACAAATGACCAGGTGAAGGGACTACCTTCTAGCAGTACATCTCTAGAGGAATGCACTGATTCCAATAGAACATGCGCACCTCTACCAACACAAGACCGACTACCTTTTTACTAAATAGTACCGAATATGTCATCATCCGAGTCGTTACCAACCCATCCGAGGATCCTCGTAGCATACATCCACATTAAATTAAATCCGAACGTCATAGCGAGTAGAAATATGTCTAGAAGGACATGATCATACCCTAATGGTTGCAAACCATATGGCCTTGCCTCATCTACCCTGTTTCAGCCATTTCAGGGTGTGAGTCTTGAGGTAACTATTACATTTCTTATAGCGCATCATCTTCCTTTGAATGCCACACCACCATTCCACCGATCACTATTGACTTCAACAAACATACATCTCTGAGCTCATACATCTCAAAGAAGGGTGTTAGGTTTAAGAGAAGTTGCCTTCTCCGCCACCAAACAAATGTATATTTATAAAATTCAACCATAAAGTCTCAAGAATGTAATGTCAGTCATCCATCCATACAAGTTTGTTCTACAATTGAATGCAACCGAAGGCACTCTTCTACCTAATCCTGTCGGGAATTATCCCTAGGGTTAGTAGCGAAAAGTCCTTACCACCTAAAGGGTTTTGGAAATAAGGGACCGCTTCTACTTTAGTATTTGGGATCTAACCAGAATTATCAAAAAGCAAACCTTTCACTCCGAAAACCATTGGTCTTCATTCTTCATTCTCTCTATTAGATCTTCATCTTTCGAATGCATACATCGGTTCGAAGTGGTTTTCAGATGGAGATTACCCCAGATCCCACTTCGATTCCTTCAGACCAATCATCGATAAAAAGAATTTTTGTAAATAGAGAATCATTCTTTAATTGATCAAGTTCTTTTTATCGAAATCACTTTTAGAGATTTATATTTCAAAAACATTCTTTCTTGACTTTTAGAGATTTATATTTCTAGAACATTTTTCCTGTATATAAGGAAATATTGAACCATGCTTATTAAAACCTTTGATTACTTAAAACTCCTTTAATTTGAGTAATTTGAAATCATGTCATTTTACACTTAGGAAAATATTCCCAAAATCATTTCATTTAAATCTCAGTAAAGATTTCTCAATTCAAAACTCAAAATTTGATTAAGTTGAAACCATGTTATCTAAGATGTTAATCCAAAATTAGTAAATATTAAGTGAGCAGAATCTATAGAAATCATCTAATTCTACTCAATATCAATTTCCGTATTCAACAAATACTATGGGTGGAATAACGGCAAAATCACCTTTTAAATTCCATGAATAGTACGAGTCCCTCTTTGGGCTTTAACTCCGAGTACAAGAAGATCATCTCTATAAAATCCAAGTTGTTTAAATCTTGAAAAATATTTTTCCTTCATCTTTTTGAAATTTCGATCCGAGAAAATCAAATTTACTACCCCCTACAACGGACTAGTTCGGATAGCTAGGGAGTGTAGGAAATTGGTTTTCCAAATCCAAGCATAGACACCATCTCTCTCACCCATAAGGCGGTCAAGTTATTTGATCGACCTAAATCATTAAAACATTTGATCATTTCATAAATCCTTCAAATTAACTTTAGAACACTTTATTAATCATTTTAAAGCATTCACAAAAGATTTGGGAAAGAACGGTTGCACTTAAAACTATATTTTAAAAGTTATAGAAAAGTGCTGCGAAAAAGTGTCGCGGAAAGTGCCTTTTAAGCTATATTGATCAAAACGACTTTTTATTATTTGAAAATTCATTTTTATTGCTCAAATAATTTTTAGAATATTTATAAGATTTATTACACATTTTAAAACATCATTTTCAAAGAAATCCTGTTTTGGATTCCGAACTGAAAAATCAAGATTTTTCCAAAACTTGTTTTACTCATATTTCAAAATATATCTATCGAAATATCAATTTTCTTTTTCATTGAAAAACTATGGTTATAATAGTTCAAAAAATTCTTATCTCGAAGAATTCTGAGCTATATTCCAACTTTTACATTTGTTTAACTTTTATACCGCGAAATCGCGAATACCGTTACGTGACACGTTTATTTTTAAATAAATTTACTATTTTTTTTCAAACTTCACCAAAACAATTCTAAATGTTCATAAAACATTTCAAATACATTTTAAACCATTTTGAAATATGTTTAGCAATTCCATATACACCACTTCATTAATTCAAGGAAAGTGATTTCCTTTATGTTTATCGACGTGTATGTTCATGACTTGCATATATTTTTCAACATTCATATTTAAACAACCAAATTTGATGATAAAAGCATACTAAAAATCCATTTGCAATGTTATATCATCATCGAAAATATATTATAATAGTTTAGGAGTTCTCACCTTCATTTTCACTCGAACTGGTATTAAAACGGCTATAGCTCCGCTATCTCGAAATTAAACTCCACAAAATCGAGCTTTGGATCTTGAAAAGGCTTTGCCTAGCCTTGGTGCTTATGGTCCAGGATGGGAAGGGGGTGGAGCTCATGGCCAAGGGTGGTGGAAGGTGATGCCTTGGATTTGGGAGGTGGAGAGATGGAGATTTGAGCTTGTTTTGAGGATTTTAACTATATATAACTGTATATTATGATTTAATTTATTTTTGAAGTAAATTTTAACATTATTTCTCTTAAGATGGAAGCAATTAAAGTGGAAGCAAAGCTTGAAAACATGAAGAAGAAGATAAATGAAAATAAAGAGAAGGTGGTAGGAAATTTATAGGAAATGAAGAGTGTAAAAGTATCCAAACATACATCATCACTTTATCACCATTTCAAAGCTTTTACAACTCACTTCACTCCTCCAAATTTCACGGTTAGAGCCTCCCCCAATGTGCACATCACTTCCATCATCTCATGTATGCATATGTTGACTTATTTAAGCTTACGGAGTAAGAAATCTTTAAAATGTATTATATATTTCTTATACTTGTTTATATTCATATATGTGTGTTTATATGCATGTTATCATGTGTATGTAATACATATATGTATGTATATGTAGGTGTATAACACTTCGAACGTCTTCGAACAACTTTTGTTTGTTAAATCGTTGAAATCTGGAGAACCGATTATTGATCACATTTTCACTAACGTACATATATTTGTAAACAAAATTCAAAAATAATTTTCTTATCATTTTAAATCAATTAAAATTATTACATTTCATTTATAAAACCATAAAAAATCATATTAAAAATTATTTACGAAAATTGCTATTACACCGATAAAACGATATCGATTTTTGTTTATATTTTCAAATTGAGTATATCCCTTTATAAAACTATTATAAATGATCCATTATCACTTTATAACTATTTAAAATAAATCATTATTACTTAAAATAATTATTTGGATAATTAAAATAATCATTAAACAATTAAATTCAATGTTTTCTTATCGATATAAACTTCGAGGAAAATATTTTGAATTATTCAAAAAAAATTACTATTACTTATTATCACTAAAAACAATATTATTTGTATTATCAACCTTTTACATGAATAAATTTAAAAATAAATATAATTTATCAAAGTGATAAATTGGTGGGTCGTTACAATGTATTTATGTTAAAATCCATTTAGTTGTTTTAATACTCAACATTGGATATGAAAATGATGTATTTTATAAAAGGTATAAAAGATATTGGGAATGTCCCAAAATGATAAATAAGGATAGCTTATTAAAATGTTTAATACGGAACATGTAAAATGAATCCATATGCATTGGCAATGTAATTTATCATACATATTTTGTTATCTACGATGCCGTGAGTTGTTTATGTATATGATACATGAAGCAAATATCAAATCCAAATTGATATCACTTAATAGTAGTTTGGAATGTTCCTGTTTATTTACGAAATACTATAAAATTGTTTACAGAACAACAAACTATATATGAAGGATTTCTCGGACTCGAACTTCATAAGTGATATCGAATATAATTTGTCAACAATAAATTCAAGTTTAGAATCTTTAAATTTGGAAATGTTCCTAATGAAAGTATGTGGAGGATTCGATGGAAATGGCTAAGTACATCATCTTAAGTAGCTCTGCACTAAAAGCAATGCATATAAATGCATAAATTTATAACTGGGATGAGGGTGATTCCAAATGTTGAAAATCCTATAACATTGCTATATGATAACAATGTCACACTATAATTAATAACATAATTGAGAGCTCACTGGAAAGCAAGAGACATACTCTGAATTGTTCCACATGATGAAGGTAGTTTATCAATGTCAGAGAAAGTACATTGACAGAGTAGATAATTGAAACATAATAGTATACCTGTTCACTGAGGGATGGATCCAATTGGTTTTGAGTAAACTAATTGGAGAAGTTGGATTAAGATTCCATAA
The DNA here is from genome assembly GCA_030765085.1 of Allium cepa. Classification (NCBI taxonomy): domain Eukaryota; kingdom Viridiplantae; phylum Streptophyta; class Magnoliopsida; order Asparagales; family Amaryllidaceae; genus Allium; species Allium cepa. The sequence continues at coordinate 384,070,546 of CM060932.1, forward strand.
TTGACCTCATGCGCAAGTGGAAGATTGATGGAGTTAGGGATATGCCCTAGGGTAATAATATAATTTGTTACATATATCTAACTCATTAACCAATCTTGTTTGAAATAAAAGGTGTTTTCTCTCTTATATACTTGAGATAATGTGTTATATTAATTAATTAAAAGTATATTTGATATAAAAAATTGTAGATGGTATATTTTTCTAATAATAGTTATAAAGTGTTGTAACCGTGAGTAATTTATCAAATTAAAACAAACACACCAGTTTAAATTTTCCTAGTCAAGATGTATTGAGATTGAATATCGATGTATCCGTTGAGACTAAAGTACGTAACGCTCTTCAAATGTTGGATAGTGTATTACTCACAATTTCTAGGGTCATCTACGTGTTGCATACTGATAGTTATTGGATAATTATGGAACGACTCACTCGATAGTTTTCTATTGGTTAATATAACTAAGGTTAAACAAAAAATATCGATGTGACCGATCTACACAGTTCTCTCGACCAGTCGATTTTCAATATGAAAGCTCGGCTTTGGTCATAGTCAAATCATGGTACAACGTCCATCAAGTGACTATAGTAGGGTCAAGTGGAAGTATTGAAAGTGAGATACTATTCAAGAGAGGATCCGTCTCCTCACTTTTTTGGCGTTAGTATCACGGTCAAATAAAGTCAATTAAAAGTCAAGGTCTCTTGCCAAAGCAGTTTGGTTAATAATAATAGTTACTATAGAACCAAGGACTTAGTGTTTGGACTATAGAGTTCAGACGATATTGGAATTTTGACCATTTCTAGAATCCATCAGTACAAAGCGATAATTTTGACAAAGAGAATTGGTGTAAATAAAGTCACAGCTGGGTAACGTTTAATAAGGTGAAATTGAATTTTACCGAGCCAAGTAAGGTGATAAATTTGGCCAAAATATCACACTACCTATTAAGTGATATATGAACGTTAATATTCGAATAGTTCGATATTAATCGCTGAGCAAATTTACACCCGACGAGTCGCACAACCAAAATGATGAATTCTTCGTTGACCAAACAATTTAAGTAATTTATAATTGTTACAAATTAATCAATATTTATGAAACATTAATTATATAATTAGATTATGATAGAAGAAGAAATATTATTAGACACACACACACACACACACACACACACATATATATATATCACGGTTATAAATATATAAATAGATATACGATATCGATGAGCGATTTAATTGGATTTAATTATATAATATTTTATTTGGGCTTTAAATGGGTTTAAAAGCCCATAAAAGAGGTTGAAAAATTTAGCCATAATGAGAAGTTAATGTGCCTGTAAGATACTCCAACATAGACTTTGAGATGGAGGGCTGAGATGATAGAGAATTAATAAGAGATGATGTTGGATTTTCATCCTAAAATATCTCTCAATTCCCCTCTATATAAGTATTTCTATTATCAACTGTTAGAGTACTTTTAGAAGCCTCTAACCTGATCCATTGGTGGTTGAATTCCTCTCTTCCATTTTCCTAATTTCTCAAGTGCATATTAAATCAAATAAATTATTATTCGATATCTGAAGGTCAACAGTTCGAGGAGTACCAATCTACTAACCCGGAAAGAGTTTCAAAGTGAGAGCGTATGCGCGCGCGTGCGCGCACACACACACACACACACATATTATATTGTTAGTTAAGTGACAATTCTTATATGCAATAATGTTGTCACAAATTAGTTTGGTTATATGCATGTATATATTTATGCTTTTATTTTTTTAAATATATGTCAGAAAAGTGCAGCTACGTATAATAATAATATACTTTAATATTTTATTAAATCAATATACGTATATTAACTATATATTATTTAATATCACATATATATACCTTATAATTAACTACAACATTACATTATGGTTGTAATTAGTTATTTAACTTTATATATAAAAAATTATAGAAAAAATAATTTTGGTAGTAAGAAAATAATTTTTTATAAATATTTATTATTATTCAATAATTTTAAATTCAATAATTACATAAATTACTTATACTAATTTGAATATATTATGAAAATTAGTTTATTAGTTTTTTATAAAATTATTTTAATATTAGATGAGCACTAAGCCAAAAAATAAAAAACATTTTTGTTATTTTTAAAAATTATTATTTAATTCGATCGAATATTAATAAATCATTTAAAAAACTTTTATAAACTGGAAAAAATGTGGGAACATTGCTCAAACCATAAAATATCATTTATGATTTACTGGAAATTTAAAATTGGTAATAAAGTTTCGAAGATAATTTTTTATGTAATTTTGAATAAATATTTAGTTAAAAATATTTAAGATAATAATAATAATAAATTATTTATGAGTTGTGTACATGAAAAGGAATTTTATAAAAAAATTAATAATTTTGTTAATTAATATATGTGTTTATGTTTTACAAATATATATATATATATTATAATAAAAAATACTATTTTATTATTATATATATATTTGCGCATATATTATTCATGGTTTATAATAAAATTATTTTCATATTTATATAACTTATTTATAATTAAATAAATATATATAATCATTTGTATATATATTGTTAATATTTTGTTTAGAAGATTTTTTTTTGAAAATGAGAATTTAAATATATATTATACATTTACACAAAATTATTTAAACAAACTTAATGTACACATATACATATACATACATATTTATAATATTTATATATATAATTAATAGTTTATACACATACATATATTTGGACAACATATAACTGCATACCGGATGAGCTAATGTGTTCGTTGCGATGTAAATTCCAACATCTATGCACGAGCATGTTATATCTTGCATGAGTTGATATGTTACACATGCACACACGTATTTATGCGTATATGACAAACACACACACATATATATGAAAGTCTACTTGAACACAATTGGTGACACAAGAGATCTCTACCATTAGACTGCCCCCTGAATTCCACCTTCCATGTAAAGACAAAAAGATCCGATGGTCCAGATCTTTTGTGTTCCCATTTGTGTTCAAATAGACGTCCCCTATATATATAAATTAAATAAAAGTATATAATTTATGAATTCAAATAATATTCAGAAATATTCTAAATGAATTAGACTTCGTAGGACCAATATAGATCCAATATAGGAAGAAATTTCGAAATTCACCCATAAATTTTGTTGCGGATGGCCTAGTTCCGAAAAAATGTACTAATCCCATGTAATTTGGACCCCAACCTTCCTTATGGTTGTATGTAATTGTAATTCATTACTTGGAAAATGTACATTAGCATGATTATGGTTAAATAGACATGAAATCCCACTTGTAGATGGATTGCTGCGAAAAATTATCCCGCGACTCCTAAAAATGTTCAATTTTATCGTAATGAACTAAACATACTACCATATAAAATTATAGCTTAGGATCCATATGCCTTATCTCTTCGAACAATGAGATTTATTCGATCAATATAAAGGTTGGCTGTGTAATACATGATTGATATGTTTTTTATGTTTTTGAAATTATTGTCTGAATCGTATAATGAGACAATTTGGATATCTTTCTCAAAATATTCTTGGATATCTTTCTCAAAATATTCCCGGTCTGTTTGTTCCAATATATTAAATTTCTCGACAACATGGAGAGTTGATAAATGAAACTTTAAATACGAGACGTGTCAATATCGTTATTGAGTGAGTCCTCTAATTTCCTTAGGTGAATATTAGTATTGTATTGGCAAATGGCTCATTGTTTTATATTGAAATAATCTTCAAGAAATCTAATTTCTTACATACCTCGAGCACCCCAATAAAGTATGATGTGGTTAATAGTTTAAAATATGTTTGTTTCTATCCTCATTATTCAATATATTAGTAATAGTTTTCATTTTCTTAGGTTAGTGGGATTTATAGCGCTATGGAGATTGTGGATGATATTAAACTCAATCATTTTGAGCCTAATAAGGTTAAAATGAATTTCTTTGGATTAAAAGTTTACACGATACAATTTTAGGTAGAAACAAGTTTCATTGACCTTCTTCATGTCAGTTTAGGATGATAACGCATCCTCTATGGATAAATAGCAATGGCCATAATGAGAAGCTAATGTCGAACCTTCTTTCATGCATGAACAACAATTACTTTACCCTAACAATAAAGCCTAGTATAAGTATACTTTAGCCTAATAATTAAATCATACAGGGAGACCATGCCGTTGATGCATGGAATAGGTTTTCCCCTTACTAGCTCAATTAACACTAGTTACATTAGTATGTATAATAAAAATTATATCATAATCAAACTCAATCCATCAATTTCAATATAAGTGTGATATTTTTTATTTCCTGACATATCCCAACTAGGTTCTATTGTTAGTTCATTTAAATTTCTATACATGCCTTACTCTTACAATTTGAATGTCATATACATTTTAGATTGCCATTTAAGAATTTATCTTAATCTCCTCATCCTTTATCATGAATAGATAATTTGGTTTCCACTAAGGCCTTACACCTTCAATCTCATACATTGTCGTGAGTAGACATCTGAATGCCAAAGAAGCCTTATACCATCGTTTTCGTATATTACCATAAAAAGACAACTGGGTGTAATAGAGGTTTTATATCATTGTTTTCATATATTTTCATGAACAGAAAAATGGTTGTCACTAAGACCTTAAGCGAACATGTATGTATATTATTGTGAACAGAAAAATTGATGCCGTTATAACCTTACACGAACGTTACTAAATATAATGTCATATTTAGACATGTTGTTGCCACAAAGACCTTACACCATTGTTACATAATATATGTCATATTTAAATATATGGTTGCCACCTAGGTCTTACACTATTACTTGTTGAAACTGAGCCAGCCCACAACAGAAGAAATGAGTGAATTTCAATTTTTTTTTAACCATATTGGATCTCTATTAGGCCTATATAGTCTAATTTAGTTAGAATGTTTCTAAATTTCCTTTTAAATGAAATCATTGCTTTATTTAGTGTAGTTTTATGTTAGGTAATTAATATTATATTACATATCAATATGTGCCATATACACATATATACGTGTGTTAGCACGTGTGACTAGCAATCTGTGCAAGGTATAACATATCGGTGTATAAATGATGGGATTTACACCACAATGGACACGTTAGCTTGCCTAATATACAAATATGCTGTCCAAATATATGTTTATATATATAATACTACAAATACATATATATATATATAAGTTATTTTTATTAATTTAATTAATTTTGTGTGTGTGTATATTTATAAACATAAAAAGGAAATATTAACATTATATATATATAACTATATAAATAACTTTTAGTCATTTATAAATTATATTAAACTATTTTTTTGCTGCAAAAACCGAAAACACTATATATATGTATAATTATATTTTTAAACATACATAAATATAAATATATTAAATATTTATTTATGTGTATGAATAATAATTATATATATGTGAGCAATGACTCATGACTCATCTCCGAGAGAGAATTTTATGTTTTGGAAGGTTGTTAGCAGTGCTCTCCTCACCAGACATGTGTTAATAAATTATGGGATTAGTTGCAGCCTTGAATGTGTATTTTGTGAGCAGTTTGTGGAAACTGTTGAGCATATCTTCTTTGATTGCCCAAGGCTGTACGCATTGGTTGAAAAAATTATGAGTAGAATTCAAAGCACAATTGCTGTTCCCTTTTCTGTTATTAACTGGAACATAATTTGAAAGGCAACGAGGTGGAAGACTAGCAATTACAGAGTGTTGATGATATACATTAAAATTTATATGGATGTGATATGGAAAGAGAGAAATGCGATAGTCTTTGAAAATAAAAGAAATAGCTTTAGCACTCTTTGGTCTGAAGTTAAGAATAGAACTTACATGCAACTGAGAAGGAGGGAGTGCCAAATCCCTGGCATTATGATCAGTAGTTGGAGTTGATGTTTGTTTGTTCTTATGTTTTTCTATGTCGTCTGCTTTGTTTCCCTGTTTTCTTTTCTTCCTTTTTTCCTTGTTTGATTCAAAGCGTGTTTTGAATCAACTTTATTGTGTTGCAATAAACTGGTAGGGGACCAGTTAACCCCGCTGGCTTTGACAAAATAATAATAATTATACATATGTATATATTAATGTTTTAAAATAAACAAAATAGCAATCTGCGCAAGGCATGGATTTTTCTTTTAAATTTTAAAATATATTTTATAATAAATATCCATACGGATATTATTTAAAATAAATAAAATAATTATTCTCGAAACCAAATTTGAAATTTTATTAAAACTATAAATGATATTTTGTAATTTTAAATGTTTAATATGTAATTTTATAATTTAATAATAATTTTAAAGGTTTTTTTACTTTTAGCTATTAACCAAATATTTTAAATTATATTTTTTTGTCAAGAGCTTAGTGTTAATTAATTTTGTAAAATATGAAACATAATTTATATGATAAATATATATTATTATAATTAATTTACATTATTAATTAATTTAAATTATATTTAAATTATATATATATATATATATAAAATTATTTCTGTTGAAATTATTATATCTATGAAACTTTATATACAAACTTTTATAACCATACATTGTGCAAATATGATGTATTAACAAATTTATAAGTTATGCATGTATTTAAATTTTAAATAAAAAATTATTTAAACATAAATTATTTTAAATTTTATTTTATGCCATGTTGGCAATAGGTATATACAGGGTAAATATAATTTTTTATTTTTTTATATATAAAAGAATATTTAAACATACAACCAATCTGATTGTGACAAAATATTTGTGTACTGGAATCATCCCCTAAATAACAATAATATATAAATGAACATCATATGATAATATCAATATTTAAAATTAGATTAGAAATGTACCTTATGTCCAATGCTTATAAATACACCATAAAACGATGAGATTTACTCCTCGAACTAATTTTCGATCTAGTAGAGCGCTAATCCCTTAACTGATGATCATAGGCTATAAAATAGAACTTTATTTGATTTGAACTCAAATTGACGAAGAAGAAGAGGAGGATTATGGTTCAGCCTGAAATAAGGTAAGGTAGAGGCTTCAAAAATCCTCAAACAAGTGTAGATAGAAATGTTTATATAGAGGGAGAAAAGGAGACAAACAAAGACCTGGACCTTTACCTATTATCCTTGTCTTATCCATATCAATCCAACTCACCAACTTGCTATCATATGGCCACATATAACCAAATTATAGTCGAATATAACTAGCCCCTATATAGGCTTAAAACCCATTAAAGCCCAAATAAATATTTTATATTTAAATCCAATTTAAACGCTTATCGATATGGTCTATTGATTAATATATTTATAACTTTTATAAATAAATTTAAAAATATTTGTTCATCGAATCAAAATCAAAACTTATAATTAATATTTTATAAATATAAACTAACTTATTAATTTATAACAATCACAAATTAATTTAATCTTTTATAAAAGGAGTATTCATCGTTTCGGTTGTGTGACTCATTAGGTGCAAATTTGGTCAGCGATTAATATCAAATTATTCGAATATTAACGTTCATACGTCACTTAGCAGGTGGTGTGACATTTTGGCCATATTTATCATTTACTTGGTTTCGGACCTTTCAATAAAATCCAATTTGACTTTACTAAGCATTATCCGATTGTGATTATTACCTACACTAATTCCCTTCGTTAAAGCTATCCCTTTGGACTTATGGAATTTAGTAATGGTCAAAATTCCATTACCATCCTTATTCAACTCTATAATCTAAAAAAGCCCTTATTTCAATAATAAAAATTATTATTAACCGAATAACTTTGGCCAAAGACCTTGACTTTGAGTTGGCTTTAGTTAACCGTGATACTAATCTCATATAACTAAGGAGACGAATTCTCTTTTGAATCATGTTTCACTTCCAATGCTTCCACTTGACCCAACAATAATAGTTCGATGGAGGTTGTGCCACAATTTAACTATAATCAAAACGAAGCTTCCACATTGAAGATCAACAGCATTCTCAAGTCAAGAAAACCGTGTAATTTTGTCACATCAATATTTTTCGATTGATCTTCTTTATATTAACCAATAGAAAACTATCAAGTGGGTCATTCCATAATTATCTGATAACTATCAATTCATAACCCCTTGATACCCCCAGCAATCCTGAGTAACACACTATTCAATATTTAAAGAGCATCACGTACTCTAGTCTCAACGAATGTATCGATATCCAGTGACGATACATCTTGACTAAGAAAATTTTAAAATTGTTCATTTTTTCTTTATGATAAGTTACACATGGGTATAACACTTTGTAAATACCATCACAAAACATACCATTTATGTTTTTTATTTTTAATATACTTTTAATTAAATTTGTTATTATAATACATTATATCAAGTATATAATAGAAAGAAAACACCATTTACTTCGAAGAAGATTGGTTATCGAGTTTAATATGTATACATTACATAATTTCTCCTATGGTATACCCATAACTCTATCAATCTGAACTTACACTTAAAGTCAAATATGGAATCTTATTCCAGCTTCTCCAATCGATTTCCTCAAAAATCAATCGGGTCATTTTCCTCAGTGAACCAATATGCTATTATGTTTCAAAAATCTACTCTATCAATCGGCTTTCTCAACTTCCTTATCATGTGGAACAATTCGAGTCTGTCTCTTGGCTTCTAGTGAGCTGTAAGTTTTGTTATAAACTATATCGTGATATTGCTATCATATAATAATGTTATGGGATTATCAACATTTGGAATCGCCCTCAGCTCAGTTATAAAATTTGTGCATATATTATATATACGTTATGTTTATCATGGCACTATTCAAAGTGATGTACTTAGCCTTTTTCATTGAATCAGCCATCTTTTTTCATTTGGAACATTTCCAACCTAGATATTCTTAACTTAAATTTATTATTGACATATAATATTCAATATCGCTTATGAAGTTTGAGTCTGAACAATCCTTCGTTAGAAGTTCGTTGTTTCTATAAACAATTCTCTAGTGTTTCATAAATACACGAGAACGCCTCAAACAACCATTTGGTGATATGAGTTTGGATTGGATACTTTCTTCATGTATCAAGTACATAAATAAATTATGATATCGCAGACAACATAACATATATGATAATTCTTATTGCCAATGCATAAGGAATCCATCTTACATGTTCCATATTAACTTTTTTAGTAAGGGTCCTTGCATATTATTTAGGATATTCCCAATATCTTTTAGACTTAAGACATTATTTACAAATCCAACATCAAGTATTAAAACAATTAAAGCTTAATTTAACACTGGTGCATCATTAACAACCAGCATTGTGTTGTTTACTTATGGCTTAGAAATATCCAAGTACATTCTAACATTTTTTTCTTTTGAACACATGCTTCCTCTGAATTTCGATTGATAATTAAAATATTTGATATTTCTATCAAAAAACTTGTATAATGTCGATGTTTTCTGAATGATACTTTCGTATTCATTCTCGGATCATAACCGAAAAATTCACAAACTCAATATCGCTCCCACTGATTTCGAGACAATTTAATTTTTTTATGCAAATGGTCTAATCTAAACCTATGTTTAGAACTATATGCTTTAACACATATATACAAAAACATAAAGTCATACTAGGTGATAACTTTATAAGTAAAATCTGAACCAACCTAATCGAACGGTGAATCTATTACGCGAATTTCAACAATTGAAATTCATAGTATTATTCTTATCAATATGGATTATTATATTCTAGCTGCAATTATCTTTCTCTTAAAGACACATTCGCAGCCAATGGATCGTAATTTTTTTTGGGTACAACTAACAAAATCATATTTTGATAATGTAATTAGAATCTATTTTAGATTTACGCATCATACCATATAACAAAGTTAGTACTCTTAATGGTTTAATTAAACAATCGAGAATTATTTATTCTTGACATTGACAAGAAACTCATAGTTTTCTTTAATGTGCAAGAACACTCATTAGACATTCTAATGTGATGGATTCATTTAGGTTTAGTTAATTTTATTTCATCCCTTACAATCAGTTTTATCCTTCGCTCATATCCAATTCCATTTTACAACCAATAATTTCTTAAAGAAATTCCTTCGTTATGAGGTTGGTATTTCTAGAACAACAGTTGTTTCTCAGTGCAACAGATAAAGCATTCATAGATATTTTATAAATTTCCTTATATAAAACTGGTTTTCCATTGGTTCATAATATATTTATGTTCATAATCCTAGATTAGTTATTTAATAACTATCGTTCCTAAAATTTTCTTAGGATGATTCATACAAAATCTCTTACATATAATTATTAGGCATGGTCATTTGACTCGCACAACCTGCCAACTCCTTGGTTTAGGAAATGTAGGGGTTTCTTATAAACTCTTATCGTGTATAGTTTTGTAAACTGTTTTACGGATGATATTAATATTAACCTTTTGTATTACTCTTAAGTGCACACCTTATAAAAGAATTTAACTCAATTTCACTCATCATTAATCATGCTTTGTCCAACAAAGTTCGATCACTGCTTATTAGTACATCATTCTATATTATAAAGAGAAGTAACCTTTGAGACCAAATCTTTATTCATTTTTGGCGCATATAGAACTCTTTCCAATATACTAACATATTCGATAAAATTAGATCATTTCCGTTGCATGTTACATTATTACTTTCGTTTTATATTCTATGAGCTTATCATAAACTTATATATGGGCACCAAATACACATGTTCATATCTATGACAACTCATCAGCGAATATAACAAAGTATATGGAACCTTTTTGGTATTAATAGACTTACGATTGCATACATCTATATATCAATCCGAAGAGTTCATCAATTCGTATGATGCTCCCAATAAATGGGTGCATAACCCTTAATTATTTGAGATATAGTTAATTATTATTATATGATTCAAAATCGTATAATAAAATTTATTTCTCAAAACTACGGCTTAGTCTATAATTCTAAAATAATTGTAAATAAATTTGAATACTTTGGTATTTTCTAATGCATTGCGTTTGTTATGGAAACAAATACCATATTATAGTTTTATTTCATAATGAATATTCTAATATTCACATTAAAATATTATTATGTTTATTTTTCAGTCGACACCAAAAATAGTCATTATTTCAAAAATAATGTTCGCTATGTTTTAAGAAAACAATTTTCATAACTTGATGCAATTAATAAATGTTGTATAACATGCTTTTACTATTTCCATCATTGCTATAATAGCAATTCATAGATCATCATTCACTTAATATATATTATTTATTCATATACCACAACTAGTTTATAGTGGTGAGTTCTTTAATCAAATATCTTGAACTCAAAGAAATAAATCTCATAAAAAAAAATTCTATACGAAAATACATTCCAAAATAGAAATCAGGTTTCTTATTCCAATGTTAAGTATCAATTTTTTTATTACAATTCTTATTTCCAATGTTTCTTTATGAAGCAGAAGTAACTATTCACTCTCTTCATACCAACAGTATCTTAAATCACATCTATTTTTGTACATTTTTTTCTTTCTAAATGGCTGAACCATTCAAAAGAAAACCTTACCACGAAATCATAGCGAACCCTTTACAAAAGTGCAATTCGTCGTCTTTTACATTTAAGAACATAAAATATGTTACATATAGTGTAAACTGATCTAAATTACATTTTAGCCATTGGTTCTTAGTGCTATTTTGTAGATTTGATCTAGTGTTACATTTATGTGACGACCCGGAATTTTAAGCAATATCCATTTAATAATCTTTGATAATAATTAAATTGATTTGATCATTTTACATTATAAATTGACAGGTTAAAATTATTTTAAAGGCTGATAAATATCTATCAATATTTTTCTTAACAATATAATTTGGCAAGTTTAATTCTTTTGAAAAACTAATAATATTTGAATTTGGAAATATTTATTTTAGCAATTTAAAATTGGTGAGACTTATTTTTTTAAAGGTTTATCAGAATATTTTCTATTTATGATATATATATATATATATATATATATATATGTTGATATATCTTGTAAATAGGTAATGTTTAATGTAATAAAAACTTTATATTCAAACTGTAATATATATGAATATATATATATTATGATTTGGTTTGTGTTTTAAAATTTAATACAGTAATTATCAAAAATAATAAAATGTTTTTCCATTTGAAATATATATATTTGTATATATTAGAAATAGGAAAATTGTATTGATTTGAATTTAATAAGTATTTTGAAACTTTAATAAATATATAATTTGTAATTTGAAATGTTAATCTGATTTAATACTTTTGAAAATAATATTTGAGATTTAAATATTGATAACAAAGTTAATTTCTTTTTTATTTTAAACATATACTTTAAGCTTTTGTTTAAATAAGATTTAAGTTAAAGGTTCATTTGTTTAAATATTTCTTTCATTCTAATTTTATCATAAGATAAATTGTTTTAAAATTTTTATATACAGAGTTAAATTAAATTTCTCAAATTTATAAACACATGTTATATTGATTTGATCAAAAATATAAGTTATTTTTAAATTTTCACATGAATTTGCTTTTGTATTTATTAAAATCTAAACTTGTTTATTAAAAGGATAAGTACATAATATTACATAGTAACTTATATATAACCTAAATAAGTTTTAAATAAGGAAATAACATTTAAACCATTGATAAAACATTAGAAAATAACATTTAAAAATATTAATTAGACATTAAAACGCTTGTTAACATTCTGATTTATGTAAGGACATTTGTAAATAAAAGAGCATATGTGTAAGTTAATTAAGGCATCATAGTGACAAATGTCTTTCTCTTTAATAATTAAATTTAAAATTAATTGTAAAATAATAAAAAGGAGAGTTTTAATCTTCAGCTAAATTTTTCTTCATCTTCAACCCAAACACAAAATGCATGCAAATCAAAAACAAAGTTCAAAAATGAAAGAAGAAAACTGTAAAGAAATCTGAGAACAAGAAGTTAATCTGGAAAATTCAAATCAGAGAAAAAGAGAACTGAACATAGATCTTCAGATTTTCTAATTCAATCAGCATGCAAAATTTGATTCATCAGCAACAGATTGTTTTCAACATGCAAAACTGGAATAAATCAAGAAAATCAAGAATTTCAAAAGCTTGGAAACAGTTTCTACCCTCTGCATATATAGGTGAGTAAAAGAAATTTTAAAAACAGTTCTTGATTTTAAATCTCATCTTGATCTTGTGTTGAACATCATGATGTTGATGAATTATTTTGATTTAAATTTGAATGCATGTTTGAATTGTGAATATTTGATTTGCCTGTGAAGTTAAACATATGCTCTGTGTAAAGTAACATGCTTCAATTTCATAATAAAATCAATAATCCCATATTGAATTCGTATTGGCCTTTGATGTGTAAATAGAAGTTGATTGTAAACAAGTAATCTATCACCTAAAAATATTTATAGGATTTTAAAGTGAATTATTGGCTCAGGAATTTTAAATATACAGTAAATCTTTAATTTGGGTCAAAAATTTTTGAATTCAAATTTAAGTTTTGATTTTATAATTGGATTATAATTGGGAAATCATGATTTTTGAGGCATGAATCTCGATTTTTAAATTAGTAGTTTGTGTGAATTCGTGGTTTGACAGTTTTGGGCATTTTGGTCGATTGGAGGCGAACAACGGCGATCTAGGCGTCGTAGTTGAACTTGAAGGTAGAGGGGGTGACGATGTCCACCAGAAAATTGCCTAGGGATTTTATTAGTGATTGTGTTGACCGGAAATCGAGGAGGTAGGGTTTTATACCCTGTATTTGTCGTGAGTATTCCATCAGGTTTCGCGGCGACGATAGACGAACGATGGCGATCGCGAGGGTTGCGATAGGTTCAAGGAGTCGCGACGTGGTTTCGGATAAGTTGGCGAGGCGTATCGAGTGATGGTTCGTCGGAGACGATCATTTTTCTGTTGGTTATTGGGTTCAGGCAGTTGGGCTTAGGGATTAATATTTCGATTCCCGATCAATTTGAGTTTTCTGGGTTGAGGGTAGTATTGTCGAGGTCAATTGCGACTTGGTGGAGGCCAGCGTGGGGTTCGCCGTCGACCGGCGTGGTCGTGCACGTTGATGTGCACGGCTGCGTGCATCAGGAATTTGGTTTTGGGAGAAGATGGTTTCGGCTCGAAGTTGGCTTCGTGTTATCGCTTGAATTTCTCGGAGCAGGTTAGGGATGGGGTTTACTCGGGGTTGACGCGTTAATTGCTGTGGGATTCCTCGAGTTGTTGGGTTTGTTATAGTTTGGTTCAGAGGAGTCTTAAAATTTTAACAGTAATGTTATAAAAAGTTTAAACAAAGGATCTTGATTTTTTGTAATTGATTAAAGTTTTAAAACCAAAGGTTACACAAGTATTAATTATAAACTAAATTTGTTTAACGTTAAGTTTTTAAACAAGTTTTATATATAAAATATGAAAGTTTTAAAATAAAATTAGTGTAGTTTTGAATTAAGTTTGTATTAACTTTTATTTAGTAACTATGGAAAGTTTTAAAGATTTAAAAAGGTTTGATTTGAATATTTAAAATTGTTTTAATTATAATTGACTTTTAAAATATTTATTTTCAAATAAGGTTTAATGATTAAAGTTTAGAAATCATTATAATTTAAGAAATTATAAGTTTTGATTATTTAAAGATAAATAAATTTGTGAAGATAATCAAGGTAATTAAATTTATTAACCCTTGAAAAGTTATTGGTTAATATAAATATTTTAGTTAAGGTAATGGTTTTCTTAATTAAGAATCTTTTTAATATAAGAAGTTAAGAATCATTTAATTAAATTTAAATGATTAATTAATAATTAATTAAGTAATTAATTTGTGATTAATTGAAGACAATCACTCATGGTTTAATTTAGTGTAATTACTTGGAAAGTAATTAAGCAATTGATTTCTGGAGGTAATTAAGTAAAGGATAATTACCTTATGAAAGTAATTAAGTGGATGTGATTAAGGATTAATCACTTATGTTATTAATTAAAGAATTGATCAATAAAATTAATTAAAAGTTTAAATTATTTAATTAATGGTTAATAAAAAGGATTAAGAGTAATTAATTAAGTAATTAATTACTTGTTAAGGTAATTAATTGAGGAAGAAATTTAATTAATGAAGTAATCATTCATTAATGAAATAAATAATTAATTGTTAATTAATAATTAAAGGATAATTAACTTATAATTAAGTTTTAATTACTAAATGTAATTAAAAGTAATTAATCAAATGTGATTAATTAAAAGTAATTAATTAAATGTGATTAGTTAAAAATTAATTAATCAAGAGAGTTTAATTAGAAGTAATTAATCAAGTATGATTAATTTAAAGGATAATTAAGAAATAATTCTCAGGGTAATTAAATAATTGTTAATCAAGTGTGATTAATTTAAAGAGTAATTGAGAGATAATTACTTGGTATAATTAAGAAGTAATTAATCAAGATGATTAATTAATATTGTAATTAAGGAATAATTACTTAAAGTAATTAAGTAATAATTAATCAAGGGAGATTAATTAAAGTGGAGAATTAAGTGATGTTTATTAATTAATTTGTAATTAATTAATAAATAGTAAGATGGATTGATGATAATCCAAGTGATTAGGTAAGGAATTAATTTGATTAAGGATTAATTAAATTTATCAAGTTTGGATTAAACTTGTCATGGATGAGTAATGATTGGTTGATAAGTATCATTGGATGAGTTAATGATATTGGATGATATCGTATGTCATTGGTTGATATGTGATGATATGAATGTGTTATATCTGAGATGTGATATATATGCTGCATTGTGATATGTTTGGATGAATTTGATAATAGTGGATTATCTATCTGTGTGTTATGAATCATCCATTTATGTTAAGTGATATTCTGAATATCTATTGTTTAAAACCCTTAAGTACAACTTGGACAATTAAAATGGCATTTGGATTCGGTGAGACCGGGATCGGGTTTCCATATTTGGATATCCGAAAACCACACCGATCCAAAATAAACGTTAGGTCGTGAATCCAAGTGGAGTGCAAGTGAAGACTTGAGGTGTAAGAACTATTCGTCAATATAACTCTGGGGGTGATTCCGTGATGAGTTGGACGGAAATAGTGCTTACAGGTTGGAGATGGTGTCTCAGAGTGCAAGGGCTATGGTCGTTGACTCTGAGGGTGATTCCAAAATGAGTGCAACGAGATAGTGCCTTCGGTTCCGTTCGAACCCGGAACAGACTTGTATGGATTGAATGCTTCCAGAACATCGTCAGGTGGACGATGAGCATTCTAAGATAAATGTGTCCTACAATGGTAATCGCAGCCTCAAGCCTCATCAACCGGGAATGGCTAAAACAGGGGAGGGGCAGCAAGGTTAACTGGGTCATGCCCAAGCAGGACAAGATTCATCCCTGTCTAGATGTCCCTTTTTATTTCGGCTTTATGGGCGGTTGGATCTGCAGCCAACTGCGGGGTGGTCTTGTTCGGGGCTGTTCAGTAAGGAATGGTCCCCACCTTGTGTTGCTGGGGAGTTAGGGTGGCTCCTCGGTACGGTGATCTAGGCCACGTACCGTGACGGGCGGTACCTCACACTACACCAAAACATGGAATTGCTAACAAAAATATTTCTTGATTGCTAACACTCTAATGCCGTTATAAAATAATAACACTTTAACTCCGTTATAAGCTTTTTTAAGCCGTTGGAAAAAGAGCAGTGCATTCTCCAACGAAAATTATTCATTTTTTCATGCCATCGGACCGTTACACCATTTGGTAAAAGTGAAAATAAAATAAAAACGAAAGGGTGAAGATGGAAAACAGTAAACATCACGCCTCACAACACTTTATCACCCTTCCGCTTTCATCACCGCAGCTTTCCCAAACATCACGCCTCACAATTTTCCTAGGGAAAAATCTTCGCTTCCGCTTTCATCACCGCATCTTTCCCAAACATCACGCCTCACAATTTTCCTAGGGCAAAATCTTTTTGGAACCGCTTTCAATTTTTTAAAATCTTCGGCGGAATTAAGGTATGTAGAAAGGTATTGCTATTTACTTTTATTTAGAGAATTGATTCTATGGCAGAATCTTTTCGGTTGTTTCTGGTTTATTTTTCTTTGAGACGAGGCCATATTTTCAATATTTGATAAAAAAGAGAGATTAAATCTTAGAGTTTTTATCATAAAGGTTCAGAGGATATTGGTTAATAAGGTTTGTAACTTAAGGATGTGAAGAAGCTTGACTTCCCAAGTAACGTGTATGAGAATTTAAGAGACGTGATTTGTGATTCCTTTTTCAATTAAGGACGTGTATTTACTGTATGTGAAATTTTCAAGTTTGAAATCGATTTACTGTATGTGAAATTTTCAAAACAGTCAATCTAAAGTCCTTCTTGTACTTTTCCTTTTGAGTTCTTTGATTTGTTTACTTCAACACAACAGAATATATATTATCGAATGGCTTAGCGGCACATGGTAGTGCAGTAAATTTGAGAGGTAGTCGGTGGATCAAAAGTTCGTCGACTACAATGCACATGCCAATATACCAGAAGTCTAGAGCTGAGTACAGAAAACATACTTTCTCAGAATATACACAGTAAAGTTGAGTTTTTTGGCTTGTTTAAAAACCAACATATAAAATATAATTGTATATATTAATAATTAATATTTAATAAATAACACGTAAGTGCAATATGGATGTTGTTAGGTTGGAGAGGTAGCTTGAAAGCTTGTGTTTGCTGAGAGGATGGTGGAAGGATGAATGATGGCCAGTGGAGTTTTGATATGGTGCATAGTTGTTTGAGGGTGGTGATATGCAGAGGAGCCACTATTTGCAAGATATGTTGTTTGTAGCATAGTGGTGGTGTTTGCAACAGTAGTGAGTTGAAGTGGTGATGATTGTTTGAAGTATGCAGAGTTGTTTTGACAGTGTTGAGTTGCAGTGAATGCTGAAGTATGTATGTTGGATGGTCAATTATGGCAGTGGCAAGGCTGATGGATGTAAATGTGAAGGCGGTAATAAAGGAAGTGAAGTGGTATGTGAGAACAGTCCACAATATGATGTAGCCAGAACAATGCATAAATGGAAGGGGATTCTGTGATCTGTGCATGTTGGTAGAAGCAAGTGAAGTATGTGGTAATTGTTGTTTATTTGAGGATGTGGTATAAGGCACAGTGCACTGAAGAGGCAATGCACAGATCAAGTTCATATATTTTCACCATCATAAACAAATGGCTATTTTAAATGTATAAATTATAATATTTTACCAGAAATATAAATGTGTATACAATGGTAATTCTGAATTTGAATCTTATTTTGAGAACTTTGACTGAATTTGAATCGTTGTGTCATTTTTGCCGTAATATTTTATTATATATGCTTTTGCTCCATTCATATAAGAAACGACATTGAATTAATAATCTTTATTTTCATAATGAATTAGGCAATCCACGAGTTTTTGCTAATGTTAGAACCTACCTCGAGAGATTAGATCAGAATTCGACATAGGAACACAAACGAATATATACAAGGTGTTCGATATTTTATGAATTTCGTGAAGCATCATTCACCACCTGATTTTGAAATATGCTGTTATCCTTGTATAAAGTGTAGAAATTCTAAAAAATTGCCTTTTGAAATAGTTTAGAAGCACTTGATTCTTTATGGTATGGATCCAGCATACGATGAATGGTTTTTTCATGGAGAACGTAATGGCATTGAAGTAATGGTCAATCCTACACCCCATGTTGTCAATGATGATTTCGTGTCTCATCAATTTCAAGATGAAAACCCAATAGAAGGTGGTCTTGGAAATCTTATTGATGATGTATATGGATTATCTCATGGTACATAAGCAACTTTTGGTGGAAACCATGAAAAAAAGTATAATGAATACAAAAGAAAAGCAAGCGATAAATTATATCCTTCTTGTGAAGATGGTCTTACAACATTAAGTGTCCTCATAGAGCTACATGGCTTGAAAAAAGAATTCAACTGGTCAGGAAACAGTATGACCGAGTTGTTGAAGAGGTTGAAACTATGGCTTCCAAAGAAAAATACACTACCCGATAAGTACCCTACAATGAAAAAAATATTAAAAGATCTAGGAATGAATGTAAAAGGAATACATGCTTGTGAAAATGATTGTATATTATTTTGGAAGGGGTATGAAGATGCATTGGAATGTCCACATTGTAATACTTCGAGATTTAAAGTTAAAGAACATGGGGAAATAGTCGAAGTCACAAAACAACCAAGAAAAGTTTTGAAATATTTTTCCATTATTCCTAGATTAACTAGGTTGTACACTGTACCTTGGATAGCCCCAAAAATGTTATGGCATAGTGAAGCAAAGCCTTCTTGGGACTCCATGCGGCATCCTATTGATTCGGCTGAATGGAGATCGCTTAAAAATAGATGGCCGGATTTTGCTACTAACGGAAGAAATGTTTGGCTTGGCATTGCTACTGATGGATTTAATCCTAGTGGAGCTCAATCTAATAGTTACAGTTGTTGGCCCGTGTACATTATCCAATATAATTTGCCCCCGTCATTATGTATGAAACTCGATTTTCAAATATTATGTTTGTTGATTCCTGGACCTAGAGCACCAAGCCAAGACATTGATGTATACTTAGAACCTCTTATGGATGAGTTAAAGCAGCTTTGGATAGGAGTGCCTGCATTTAACATGGATAAGAAAGAGCAATTTACACTGAGAGCGATGCTTTTGTGGGGAATTCATGACTTACCAGCATTTGGAAATTTATCCGGTTGTGTGACACATGGTTATAAAGCATGTTCGGTTTGTGCTACTGAGACCGAGTCAGAACGTATTGTTAATAAGATTGTTTATACAAAGTATAGAAGATTTTTGAATAATGGTCATCCATATAGAGCATTGAAACATGGATGGTACAAAGATGTAGAGCATAAGGAACCTCCCATACGATTGGTAGGATCGGCACTTTTGGAAAAGCTTGCTCATATCAAATATGTGTCGGGAAAAAAAATTAAAACGTAAACAATTTGATGATGGTGATGAAGATCATTTTGTAAATGAGAATGACAATGAAGAAAGACCAGCGTGGTATAAGAAGTCGATTCTTTTTACCTTAGAGTATTGGAGTAGTCATAAAGTGCGACATATGATTGATGTGATGCATACTGAAAAGAATGTAGCGGAGCATCTTATTAACTCGTTTTTTGATAGGAAACAATCTTCCAAGTTTGCATTTGATAGGACTTACAAAATTCAATGCTGCCAAGTTTTAAAAGGTGCAAAGCTTCCATCATGCTTTTCAACAAAGATAGGCAATTTAGTCAACTTTCAACCACCTAGCTTGAGCATTAGAAAATCATATGATTATCATATCATTCTTCAATATTTTCTTCCAATCATGGTTCAACATGCCTATCCAAAATGTCGCGACTTAAGACGTGCAATTTTGCAAGTATGTTTATACTTCAAAATTATTTGTTCGAAGGTTTTAGTTAGAGAGCATGTCCAAGCTGCTAAAGATATGATTTCAGAGGCGTTATGTGTGTTGGTTCACTACTTTCCTGCTCACTTCTTTGATATAAGCATACATCTAATGTTGCATTTAGCTGATCAAGCATTACTTTGTGGACCTGTTAATTATATATGGATGTATCCGTTTGAGAGGTACGATATATCTTTATAAAATTACTTGTTTTATATTTAAATATATATATATATATATATATAAGGTAATATATTTTTTGTTTCTTGACTAGAGCTATGAAGGAGTGTAAGAACATACCAAGTAACAAGCGATATGTGAAAGGCTCAATTTCTGAAGCGTATCTTGTTTCAGAATCTATTAGATATGCAATGGAATATATGCCAAATCCACGTATGGGTAATCATAGTTCTACACAAGCATCATTTTTGGATGAGAACGACAATGATATATACGAATGTTCAATTATGGAAGGCAAAAATATCAAGTTATCTAGTGTGCAACGTACGCAGATTCGAAGATGGATACTTTTTAGAATTGACATATCAGATCTAGATGATTATTATAGGTTTGTATTTTTTGTGCATTTCGTAAGGTATAACATTATATTTATTGAGAATATTACTTATAATTTGTAGGGAGTATCGGTTGTCCTTAGAAGATGCTCAGCGTGGTAAAAAAAGACTACAGACAAAGGCGGAAGTGGTAGTACAATCTGAATTTATTGATTGGTTGCACAATAAGGTTTGTCGAACTTGCTTCCTAGTTCATAGTTTAATAATAAAAATAATAGTGTTTAATATATTTCAGTGGATTTAACAGCTAATTGAAGAAAAAAGCATGGATTCAATGTTGTGGCGTTATGTTAGTGGACCACAATGGGAAGCTAGAACTCATCTTAAGTATAGAATCAATGGTTATATATTCTCTCCACAACATTATGATAACACATTATCAACCCAAAATAGTGGTGTTTGCATGAATGCGATTACAACATTTGTTGCAAGTGGAAAGATTTAAATCCTATGGATGATGATACTACGTGTATGGTGTTATCAAAGAGATTATTGAAGTTGATTATTATGAATCTCAACATGTAGTATTCTCCTGTGATTGGATCAATGTAGAAGATAAATCAAATAGCTGTAAGATTTGTAGTGACTCCAATTTGTTAATGGTGAATCTAAGGAAATTGAAAAGCAGTAGTGGAGAATATGACGAGCCCGTCATTCTATCGTCCGAAGCAAGTCAAGTCTTTTACATAAGCGAGATGCATGATCCTAATTGGTCCATCGTACAACACTCGCCCAAGCGCATGACTGATAGAATAGATGATTATGAGATGCCAATGAGCTTTCAATCTATTTTGAAGGAGCAACCTAATTTAACTGCCTTGTTGAAATGTATCGAATCAAAATAGACACACTTGATTGAACAATAATTATTTTGTTTACTTGTTACAATGTTGTATTGATTACTATACACTTGGGTATGTTTCTCTATTGTTGAATATTTTTGAAGTTATTACACTTGTCTTGAACGCATCATATTAATGCTATGATTTAATCTTTTTGTGTATAATTGATACCTTTTACAAATATGAATTGGTATGAACAATAAATAAACATGGATTAAGCTTTTGCTATGTTCTCCATCTTGGATGAGCCATTATCCTACAAATTTTCTTTCATGCTTTAATATGCATTCATCGTCTTTAAATTATTTGCATTGTAGAATGTCAGGCAATTGTAGTGTCACGTCACTACATACAAATGACGCAGAGGAAGTTGATGTTCCTCCTCCCCCTCCAAATAAAAAGTACTCAATAATTGTGGACTTAGAAGGTGAAAAAGGCAGTGATGCAAAAAAATGGGCCTCTCGTTGTGGTGTTTTGCTTCGTTCTCTCATTCCGATTGGTTATGAAGGATGGAATGATGTAGATGCTGTTTTCAAAGATAGCCTATGGAAAGCACTAATGGTACATAACTGTTTATTCGTAATATATTTAACTATTTATTCGTATGTGTGGAAACCACACACATTCAATGTTCCAAAAGTTTGTAGAAATTGACATTGTTATTTGATTTTTTTTTGTTTCAACAGAAAGAGTTTGACTTGAATATCGACCCCATGGTAGCTAGACCAATATTGGAGAAGAAGTTTTCACAACGTTATCGAACATTCAAAGCAACGATACGTCAAAGATTCCTCAAAAAAGATGGACAACTCATGCCCAAACATGTTGCACTTAATAGTCGTCCTGATGACATTGATAAAGTATGGTGGCAGAGGTTTGTTGACATCGAATATAGTGACAAGAAAATGAAACAATGCAAGACAAATTCTGGAAACAAGGCCAAAAGTACTCTAACTCATACATTGGGAAGGAAACCTTATCTTAGACTATATGAATAATTGGTATGTAAAAACATTTTTTACGTTAATATTTCGGTGAAATTATTCAAATGCAGGCAGCTGAGAATCCAGGACAGAAGATCACACGTACAGTGGCATGGAAAGTGGCTCATACAAGTAGAAAAACGGAAAAGGTGATTCCATGTGCTGCAGAAAAATTTGTAAGTACTTCAACATCTATTTAAATGCTTGTTTATGCTTCATTTTGATGTTGAAAAATAACTATAAAATGAAACAATGGATTCCAGGATTGAAACTTAGTAATGAGTTCCTCTGGTTTGTCCCTATTTTATTTCAATTCCTATGTAAACCTACCCGCACTGAGAATAAAACGTAGTAATAAATTAAGTGAAAAATGTAGTCCGGTCAGGTAGAACAAATATGAATACGGCATACCTAGTGGTGTAGTCAATGAAAGGCAAGAAAAGCAACGAGAATAGTTTAATTACCCATCGACGACAGTTGTCATCGTGTATATCAAAAATCATTCTCCCATGTCATCGGTAACCTTTAGATTTGTGGACAGAAAGAGAGAACGGCTGTTATTCAAATTATAAAATCTACGGACGTAAAACCAACGTTAAGGTATTAATCGTGGACGAAAAATTTTATGGTTGTCCATAGCCAGAATAGCTATGCAAACAATTTATTATAAATTTACACTAACTTTGGATTTTGGTAGATAATCAATTGGTATAAATTAGGAAACAGTGTTCAGGGAAAATAGGTTGTGATATCTAAATTCATCAGCAGAAAAAGTCATATAAGGTGTTATGCTCAGGGAAAATGGATTCCATTGTTTCATTTTGATGTTGAACAGACATGTGATTATGAAACATATGATGAGGGGGGAGAATAGGCTGTTGAAGTAGAAGTTATGTGGAGTTGTTGTTGGTAGGCAGTAAGATGTAAGTGATCACAGATGATAGTGTGTGGCCAGATGGTGATTAGCTGTTCAACTGCAATGAAGTGAATGTGAGTTTCTTGATATATGTGATGGTTGAATATAGGTGGCTGTGTTGATGTATGTTAAGTGATTGGAATGGCCAGTGGGAGTGTGCTGTTGTGGGTGATAAGGCTGTGATGATATATGTGATTGTTGAATATAGGTTGCCGGTTGGTGTTGTGGTGAATGACAACAGAGGATATATTCGTGGTCGAGATGGTGGAACTGTGCTGTAGCAATTTTATCGTGTAACCGTGGAAATGGGAGATGACTATAGGTGATTGTGAACATGGGATGTTGATGCACAGTTTAGAGGTGGAGTGATAGTATGATCAGGACAGTTTGGGTATTTGAATTTATGGCAAATGCTTGTA
This sequence comes from Allium cepa, assembly GCA_030765085.1. Taxonomy (NCBI): domain Eukaryota; kingdom Viridiplantae; phylum Streptophyta; class Magnoliopsida; order Asparagales; family Amaryllidaceae; genus Allium; species Allium cepa. The sequence goes on from CM060932.1 coordinate 384,094,881, forward strand.
TTTCAACTTCATCTGTCGTTGTATACTGCCATAGATAGCTAGCTGTATAACAGCGTAATCACATAATCCATTGTGGAATGGAATCACTGTTCACAATTTAATTTTTGATCAAAGCAATTTATATGGAAATTGATTAGAATTCTGTTGCATTTTTTGCTTCTACGAAAAATCTCACTTAAAATTTTAATTTAGAAAAAGAAGAAAAGAAATCACTAATCATGTCATAGAGAATGGATAACTACCTAAATACTAAATAGTATTACCTTTTGTTTTCCTCTTCAATCAAGCTTATCTATTATCCTTGTCACACCAACCACTAGTCATCTTCTTCTGTTAAGTAATAATAATCACATTCCAATATTAGGGAATGGTCAAGCGATTTGATTGATTTGTCATGCAGTTTACCTGAGTTACCTTTTGACTTCTCTAGCACTTTTGACTGTAACGCCACACTAAATTCTCCTAATTCATTTTAAATCTTAAGTAATGAACATGACAGGGGAGTTGCTATTATTTTATCTATTGTGCTCTGTCTCAAAAATGTTGGTATAGTTTTGCCAAGCGGACATGAGTAAGATCCTTAGATGGTCATCATGATGTAATCAGAAGTAAAGTTATGGTACAACTGGACAAACTGTGCGTACACACGTTAATGTAGGCCACAGTATATAGATCTAAACAGTGGACCGGGGGCGATGCTCAAGCCTCAAATGAAAAACTAGGTTGCTAAGAATAGAGTATTGTGACTGGGTTAGTGAGTGCAGTGGAGAAGGTTGCTGGTGGTAGCACTGTGATGATTTGCGAGGAAGTGTTGTGGTTTGTATGCGAGTGGTGTTGTATTGTTCGGCAGTGATTGATCTATGGCTGATATGTGAAGCAAGTGGTATAGGGGGTGTTATTTAACAAAGGTGGTAGCAATGAAAGGCAGAAATGTATGTTGATGATGGCTGTGGAGGTGTAGTAGTAATTTTTTATTGCATGGATGATGGTTGGATGGTGAGTGGTCTGCAGCAGATTAATGTTTGTTGAAGGACGTTGCTGTTTGTGGTTGCTTGAAGCAAAGCAGTAAGTGGATAACATATGGCATTTTGGAGTTGTACTGATGATGAGGCAGTGAGGAGATGTTGGCTGATGGGTTTAGGTTGTGAAGTTGTAGTGGTGAGGAGAGGCAGGGGTGATGTTGAATGAAGTAGAAGAAGTAGTGTTGGCAGTTGCAAGTTGCAAGTTTGTGTGCAAGTTGTTGCAAGTTGATGCAAGACTGTATGAAGCCAGTAGTAGTTGTTGTTTTGCTTTTTCAAACTGATCTGTTAACTACCCTACTTGAAGATGGAACAGTTTAATCAAGAGAAGAAGCAGGGGTAACTGCTGTTAAGATCAGTTAAGTTTTACATAGCCAAAATCACATCATTAAGTAACTGGAGGTGGAAATTTTTTATTCATCAGTGAATACTCATAACTTGAAATAGAAGAAAACTGACATAAAAAGTAATAAAAACGAACAAATAGGGAGAAGCTCAGCAGTCCTATGAAAAACTCCTACTGTAACATCTGGAAGGTGAACTGGGCAGTAGAATAAGTGTGAACAACGGTAAATGAAGTTCGTTGAGTGCAGTAAGTTAGGGGTACTCATTCAGTTTAATATAAATTTGGTTCTCATTCAGTTTACATAAATTTGGTCTTAGTCTTCTCGATCAGTTGGACCTATACATCACAACAAACACTGTCAATTGACTATCTCCTATGCACATTGTGTGTGAAATACATTTACACATAATGATGTAATGGGGCGTTGTATGCTGGAAGATGTTAATGTCAATGGCTGTGGAGTGTAATGGTGATGGTGGAGTTTGAGTTGATGGTTTTTTGTCAGGCAAGTTGAGTTTGTTGTGAAGGTAGGTGGTGATGACTGTTGAACCGATGTAAATTGTAAGGGGTGTTGTAGGCAGCAGTTGTAGGAGAATGTGCACACAGTATTTGCAGTGATCTGTTCACTAGGTTTAATATATTATAACGAAAAATTAAGATCTAATTTGTTCACTAAAGTAAATAGTACAAGATGATAGCACCAGCAGTTGTAGACGATCATCTAAGTAAGTTTAAATTTTATAAATTCAACCATATCAGATAGCACCAGCTTTTCATTTGAAAATAATTAATTGAATTTACAGGAAGATTTTCATATATTTTAGTAGATATTGAAAGATAATGACGGGAGCTAGGCTGCTTGGCCAATTGGTCACCTCGAGACTTGTGGTTATCATAACTTTTGAGTGATGTTTAACTATATATAAATTCAATTTAATGATGATTAATCAAAATTATATCATATTTCTTCATTTATTCTAGTATTTACTATTTAATAAACTACTTCAAAGAGTGAACTAGTAGCTAATAATATATGTTGAAATTCCACACAGGCGATAATTTGGATAGGATGCAATGACAAATTAAACTTTTATAGGATTTTTTGTTCATTGCTGTTGATAGTTTATTTTTTAATACATTGCACTTTGTTGCTCTCTCTGTTCTTTACATTCTATGACATTAATCACTCCTCCTACTCCACAAACTAACTCAGCCATTTCTTCTGCAATTCCAAAAACTATTGCCTATAGCCTTATCCCAACAGACCACTACAAACTCCCCCCATCATATACAAACGCACCTCTTCCCTCTTACATCTTCTAGCACACATCCCTGCGACCAACATCCAAATGTCTGCTTCAACTACAGCGCTCCTTGACATCTACACTCTGCACCTACTCCAATTCCAAACCATCAGAACCTATCATTCAAACTGCCGCTCCTCCCATAACAAAATACCACTACAAACTCAAAGTCAATCTGAACTGCTACAACACCAAAACCATCACTTGTTTATCAACTGCCGTACATACATATATACACACTTTACTTAGATTGGACTTTCAACTTTGTTAGTTATAAATAACCTTATATTCCTGCAAATCTATGTATTGCTTTATTTAATATGCAATATGCAAAATATTTTCAAGTTCAACTTTTGTTTATAATTTATTTGGGTATTATGCAGGCATTAGTTGAAGCAGTGGTGGAAAGACAAAAGGAAAACTCTAGTGTCAATGGTAGCAATGGAGGTAGAAGTTTTGAAGATTTTGAGAATGATCCCATTGCTGTATTGTTTGGAAAGGAGAAAAGAAAAAAACTATTGTCGTGCAATTAGCTCTACATCGAGTATGAAGCAAGTGAAGCTTACACAAGCATCAAAAGCAATAGCTAATTTCAAGGAAGATGAAGATAGAAAATGGAAAGCAAAGATGGAAAACAATCAAAATAGACTAACCGAAGAATTTAGATCGATGCATTCGATTATGATGAATATGCGACAAAGTTTGTTACAATTTATGAATCAGTTTGGAGGGAATGCGACATCAAGAAATGAAGTTGCTTCCAACAGTCAGCATGATAGTCCTAGAGCTAGCTTGGGTGTTCAATCCAATGGTGCTATTGGATCTTCCATAAGAGATAGGCAATCTGTAGTCTTATTGTCAGAAGAATCGAAAGAGGTTGCTAAGGGCCATCTTGGGACACAGAAAATACGCCACCATAGAGAGGTGATGAATGGGGAAAGAGTTGTATGGGTGAAGAAAGTGTTTGATCCAGAAGCACATATTTATGAAGCACCACAAAATGGTAATTACAAGTTATTTGATATAATTGATGGAGGTTTTGTTATTTGGCCTGAGTGTCGTGTTCGTTGTTTGTAGGATCTAGAATTTATTTTGAAGTAGTGTTAGAACTGTAATATTTTGATTTCATACTCTTTAGTTATGTATGATAAACTTGTGAAATTACGAATCTTCCTTTAATTTGTTGTCAAATATTTGTGCAATTTAAGTTGTATGTTTGGATGCGTAATTGCTTATTGTTATCGAAATTCTGTAATTTTTGATATGTATGTACCTACTGTATTATAATAGACAATTATGTAGTGTAAATGCTAGCAAAAATGCAGGTCTACATGTTTTGGTAGCTGTAACGAACATATTCGTTACTAAAGACGAAATTTATAATGATCATAGTCGTTACTATTGATGAAATTTGTAACGGACAAGTGCGTTACTAATGATGAAATTTGTAACGGACAAGTGCGTTACTAATGATGAAATTTGCAACGGATAAGGTCGTGATAATTTAGAATGACAAACCCTTCTTCTACCATGAAAGGGGAAACTAAGCAACAAAAAATACCCGTTACAAACCGATGCAACTAATAACAAACTTTTCCGTTACAAAAATTTAGATTTCTAATGACAAAGTCCGTTGGTAAGTGATATATCTAATAACGGGTAGAGGCCGTTATAAATATTTGTAACGACATACCTCACGCCTGTACCGCTCATGACTATATCTGTTATAAATTTCGTTTGTAACGACTATATTCGTTACAAATACACCTTTTTGGTGTAGTTTCAGTAGCCCTGCCATTGATAGAAACCCATTCTTCCTACAAGACCCTACGGTTTTGTTTGTATTACCCACTTTTGTGGCTAATAGCTGGAATTTAATGAATGTAACAATTTCGGCTATTTCATATTTACTTGAAAACCCTAGACACTATTATAATATCACTGTATTTCCTATCAATTGTTTTGGTTAGCGTAAGGTAAAAACTTTTTCATGTTTATGTGTGGGAAGTCTTACGTGATACCTTTTCTTTCAAAGGATTTTCTAAAGTTAAGCAACTTTAAACCGTTTACTCACACCAGACCCCTGTCTAACCCGAGTGTTTATTTTCTGTTTTATTAAACTCTTGGGTACTCATATTATGTATGAGTAGCCAAGTGATTCAGGTTGTCCTTGACGAATCCTGAAGGAGCTTTGGAGCATGAGGCGTGTAAATATATAGATAGAGTTTCCGCTGTGTGTTATTCTGTATTGTTGTTCTTGTATTGTATATTAGGCAGAAATGTTATAACTGTCTAAATTGAGATGTATGGTTGTGTTCTCGGATGTATATGAAACTATGTATATGTTATATATTATATTTCATTCGTTCCGCAGTGAGATTTGATGTGTTGTTGTTCTTTCTTCTTAAATAATTAAAATTATAATTACACATATTAATTCGTTCCGCTATCGAGATTGTAGACCTAATACCGTCTCGAATAAGCTTTGAAGATAGTTCTTTGGAATCTGAACTATGTGAGATCGTAAAAGTGACTTGCGATTAGTTTGGAAGTTCATGGAATATTCTTTGGTTTGGGATTGAGTTTGATTTGCTCTTGAGTGAGCAGGAATTTCCAAGAGTTGTATCTGTCAGCTGAGCAGAAGCAGATGATGGTATCTTGGAGACTTCAGGGAGGAATGTGACGTAACATTTTTCTTAACAATATAATTTGGCAAGTTTAATTCTTTTAAAAAACTAATAATATTTTAATTTGGAAATATTTATTTTAGCAATTTAAAATTGGTGAGATTTAATTTTTAAAGGTTAATCAGAATATTTTCTATTTATGATATATATATATATATATATATATATATATATATATATATATATATATATTGATATATCTTGTAAATAGGAAATGTTTAATGTAATAAAAACTTTATATTCAAACTGTAATATATATGAATATATATATTATGATTTGGTTTGTGTTCTAAAATTTAATACAGTAATTATCAAATATAAAAAAATGTTTTTCCATTTGAAATATATATATTTGTATATATTAGAAATGGGAAAATTGTATTGATTTGAATTTAATAAGTATTTTCAAACTTTAATAAATATATAATTTGTAATTTGAAATGTTAATCTGATTTAATACTTTTAAAAATAATATTTGAGATTTAAATATTAATAACAAAGTTGATTTCTTATTTATTTTAAACATATACTTTAGCTTTTGTTTAAATAAGATTTAAATTAAAGGTTCATTTTGTATAAATATTTCTTTCATTCTAATTTTATCATATGATAAATTGTTTTAAAATTTTTATATACAGAGTTAAATTAAATTTCTCAAATTTATAAACACATGTTATATTGATTTGATCAAAAATATAAGTTATTTTTAAATGTTCACAGGAATTTTCTTTTGTATTTATTAAAATCTAAACTTGTTTATTAAAATGATAAGTACGTAATATTACATAATTACTTATATATAACCTAAATAAGTTTTAAATAAGGAAATAACATTTAAACCATTAATAAAACATTAGAAAATAACATTTAAAAATATTAATTAGATATTAAAACACTTGTTAACATTTTGATTTATGTAAGGACATTTGTAAATAAAAGAGCATATGTGTAAGTTAATTAAGGCATCATAGTGACAAATGTCTTTCTCTTTAATAATTAAATTTAAAATTAATTGTAAAATAATAAAAAGGAGAGTTTTAATCTTCAGCTAAATTTTTCTTCATCTTCAACCCAAACACAAAATGCATGCAAATCAAAAACAAAGTTCAAAAATGAAAGAAGAAAACTGTAAAGAAATCTGAGAACAAGAAGTTAATCTGGAAAATTCAAATCAGAGAAAAAGAGAACTGAACATAGATCTTCAGATTTTCTAATTCAATCAGCATGCAAAATTTGATTCATCAGCAACAGATTGTTTTCAACATGCAAAACTGGAATAAATCAAGAAAATCAAGAATTTCAAAAGCTTGGAAACAGTTTCTACCCTCTGCATATATAGGTGAGTAAAAGAAATTTTAAAAACAGTTCTTGATTTTAAATCTCATCTTGATCTTGTGTTGAACATCATGATGTTGATGAATTATTTTGATTTAAATTTGAATGCATGTTTGAATTGTGAATATTTGATTTGCCTGTGAAGTTAAACATATGCTCTGTGTAAAGTAACATGCTTCAATTTCATAATAAAATCAATAATCCCATATTGAATTCGTATTGGCCTTTGATGTGTAAATAGAAGTTGATTGTAAACAAGTAATCTATCACCTAAAAATATTTATAGGATTTTAAAGTGAATTATTGGCTCAGGAATTTTAAATATACAGTAAATCTTTAATTTGGGTCAAAATTTTTTGAATTCAAATTTAAGTTTTGATTTTATAATTGGATTACCATTGGGAAATCATGATTTTTGAGGCATGAATCTCGATTTTTAGATTAGTAGTTTGTGTGAATTCGTGGTGTGACAATTTTGGGCATTTTGGTCGATTGGAGGCGAATAACGACGATTTGGGCATCGTAGTTGAACTTGAAGGTAAAGGGGGTGACGATGTTCACCAGAAAATTGCCTAGGGATTTTATTAGTGATTGTGTTGACCGAAAATCGAGGAGGTAGAGTTTTATACCCTGTATTTGTCGTGAGTATTCCATTGGGTTTCGCGGCGACGAGAGACGAACGGTGACGATCGCGAGGGTTGCGATAGGTTCAGGGAGTCGCGACGTGGTTTCAGATAATTTGGCTAGGCATCTCGAGTGATGGTTCGTCGGCGACGATCATTTTTTGTTGGTTATTGGGTTCAGGCAGTTGGGCTTAGGGGTTAATATTTCGATTCTCGATCAATTTGAGTTTTCTGGGTTGAGGGTAGTATTGTCGAGATCAATTACGACTTGGTGGAGGCCAGCGTGGGGTTCGCTGTCGACCGACGTGGTCGTGCACGTTGATGTGCACGACTGCGTGCATTAGGAATTTGGTTTTAGGAGAAGATGGTTCCGGCTCGAAGTTGGCTTCGTGTTATCGCTTGAATTTCTCGGAGCAGGTTAGGGATGGGGTTTACTCGGGGTTGACGCGTTAATTGCTGTGGGATTCCTTGAGTTGTTGGGTTTGTTTTAGTTTGGTTCAGAGAAGTCTTAAAATTTTAACAATAATGTTATAAAAAGTTTAAACAAAGGAACTTGATTTTTTGTAATTGATTAAAGTTTTAAAACCAAAGGTTGCACAAGTATTAATTATAAACTAAATTTGTTTAAAGTTAAGTTTTTAAACAAGTTTTTATATATAAAATATGAAAGTTTTAAAATAAAATTAGTGTAGTTTTGAATTAAGTTTGTATTAACTTTTATTTAGTAACTATGGAAAGTTTTAAAGATTTACAAAGGTTTGATTTGAATATTTAAAATTGTTTTAATTATAATTGACTTTTAAAATATTTATTTTCAAATAAGGTTAATGATTAAAGTTTAGAAATCAATTATAATTTAAGAAATTATAAGTTTTGATTATTTAAAGATAAATAAATTTGTGAAGATAATTAAGGTAATTAAATTTATTAACCCTTGAAAAGTTATTGGTTAATATAAATATTTTAGTTAAGGTAATGGTTTTCTTAATTAAAACTCTTTTTAATATAAGAAGTTAAGAATCATTTAATTAAATTTAAATGATTAATTAATAATTAATTAAGTAATTAATTTATGGTTAATTGAAGATAATCACTTGGTTTAATTTAGTGTAATTACTTGGAAAGTAATTAAGTAATTGATTTCTAGAGGTAATTAAGTAAAGGATAAATACCTTATGAAAGTAATTAAGTGGATGTGATTAAGGATTAATCACTTATTTTATTAATTAAAGAATTGATCAATAAAATTAATTAAAAGTTTAAATTATTTAGTTAATGGTTAATAAAAAGGATTAAGAGTAATTAATTAAGTAATTAATTACTTGTTAAGGTGATTAATTGAGGAAGAAATTTAATTAATGAAGTAATCATTAATTAATGAAATAAATAATTAATTGTTAATTAATAATTAAAGGATAATTAACTTATAATTAAGTTTTAATTAATAAATGTAATTAAAAGTAATTAATCAAATGTGATTATTAAAAGTAATTAATTAAATGTGATTAATTAAAAAGTAATTAATCAAGAGAGTTTAATTAGAAGTAATTTATCAGGTATGATTAATTTAAAGGATAATTAAGAAATAATTATCAGGGTAGTTAAATAATTGTTAATCAAGTGTGATTAATTTGAAGAGTAATTGAGAGATAATTTGTAACGACCCAGAATTTTTATTAATTAAAAATTGAATATTTAATTAATTTTAAATATTTATAAGTGAATTTTTAAGTCAAATAAATTTTATTTTGATTTATTGGATTTAATTGGATAATTAAATCGATAATTTAATATGTTAAATTATGGAAATAATTGAAAATAGAGTTAAATATGATTGAAAATGATTTGTAAAATTTTATTTTATCATATTGAAGTTAGAATGATATTTTAGAACTTTTAAAATCGAATTAAAAGTTAAATTGTGAAAATTGAATATTTTAATATTTAAATCGACTAGTGAAAATAGTCAATTTTTGAACAGTCTCAGAATTGAACGAAACCAGTTTCATTGGATCCGTAATAGTTAGTTATTACCGGATTTCAAATTTCGTGTCAATCGGAGTTATCATTTGATCGTGGCAGCTCGAAACGCATCGAATCGTTTTTAATTTAAATTTGGCGAGTCAAAATAGCCATTTTTCAAAAAGTCTCGGAATTCGACGAAACCAGTTTCATCGGATCCGTAATGTGATATTATTGTAAGGTTTCAAATTTCAAGTCAATTGGATTTACCGTTTGTCCGGTACAAATTAAAACGCCTAGAAATCGATTTAAATCGGTTTAATTCAAATTGAACGTTTTCAGCCATAACTCGCACATACTTCCGAATTAGCTTCCGAAACCTGTTCCATTGTGTCCGGAACGCGGGATAAACCCTAGGTACGCTGGTTACGGCGTCTAAATCGGAGTTCGGAATTCCCGGGATGAATAGTGTTTACGCTTGCTTTTCTTATAAATAGCACCACACACAAATAAAAAAAAAATATACACTCAAACCCTAATTTCATCAGCTAGCCGCCACCTAATAAACCCACGGCCATAATTTTCTCAACTTCCTTCCTCGATTTCATCAAATCCACTCGCTTTCATTAAAAACTTCCAACTAGAAGATTGAAGAGCTCGATGAGATCTTTAAGATCAACGGTCATGATCGCATTTGGAGCCATGGATTGACGTGAATCTCAAGACAAGGGGCGCGCGTTCATCATCGAACCGCGTGAAGAGGAGGCGACCGAGTGCTCCCATACTTGGCACGAAGGTCGAGGCAGGGTAGGCGCTTCAAACGGCGGGGGCTGATCAATTTCTCGATGTCGCATGGTGTTCGCGATTTGGAAGGGATCGAAGCGGCTTTGGGTTCGGTTCCTGGGTAAATCGCGTGTGAGATGGGAAGAACATACATGCGGCCAAGATCTGGGAAGATGGAATGCACGGCCACGATTAGATTAGGTTAAAATTTTAAAGTTTATATGTTGTAATTGTTTATATTAAATCAGTAAATGTTTAAAAAATGTATAACTCTCTCATGCGAGGTCGAAAAAATGCAAATCTTTTTGCGTTGGGATCGTATTGACGAGCTCTTCGCGATGGAGCTGGTTTGGGAATTTTTGGAGCTAGCGAAAATTTCGGGTATAATTAAACGCATGTTTAATTATATTCGAAATAAAAGCTGAAACGGAAAATAAAACCAAGGTGAGAATTTCTCACTCAATCGAATAGGTTTCGATTTTATTTTAAATAGTTAGATTTAAAATATTTGAATGCATGTTTGAATGATGACTGTAAATTATTGATTGTTAAAATAGACATTATGCGCCGTTAGTAAGCGGATGTTATTTATTAAAAACATATACCGCGAATATTTCATAAACAGTGAAATTGGTATTATATATAATATCAATATATATATATATATATTGGCATATGTATATATTGCAGTTGTTGATTTCCCGCATTTTTTGTTTAGCGGATGAGACCCTATTACGCCGTTATTAAGCGGATAATATTTATTAAGAACATATACCGCGATAATTTCGTACTGGAGCGAAATTGGTATTGTGCTAATGTTTTGGATGCAGGAAAACAGGTTGGAGGGATCCAACTGGATTCCTCAACAGTATTTATTTAATTTCAGATATTTTGATATTTGATGGATTATCATATCGATATATGATATCGTTGTTAGTCGTGATTGACTATTTGGTGTGTAGCATCATTGGACCCAGATTTTGGGATTTTAAAATGATTTTCAAAGTGATTTTTGAAATAAAAAATATTTTTGGAATTGATCCATTTAAATAAATAAACGTTATATAATTTTAGAAGTTATAAAATTATGATTTTTGTGAAATATAGTTAAAAGCTGATTTTTGAAAATAAGGAATTTATGACTTTATAAAAGAGTTTAAATGGAATTCTGAACTTGTTATAAAAAGTTTAAAAAATAGGATTTATAAAATTTGATTATTTTATAAATCGAAATGATGAAATTATAAAGGAATTTAAAGACGTTTTAAAAGAATAATATAAATTGATTTATATTAAGAGATTTATAAATGGATATTTATAAATCGAAATATTGACATTATAAAACGAGTTTTTATAAGTGTTTGAATGAAGTAAAAATGAAATTCATTAATGAATGAAATTTATAGAATTATATAACGGTGAAGTTATAAATGGAATTTTATAAACAATAGGTTTATAAAATTTGTAAAGTTCAAAGGAACGATTTTTGCAAATAAATAAATTATAAGTGTTTGACTTATAATTTGGACTTTTGGTTTATAATTAAGATTATAAATCGAATGGGTAAATAAAGAAGATTTATAAAGGAAGTTGTTATGAAATAAATGGAAATGGAATTTATAAACGTTGTTTTATAAATTCGCAAACGACTTATTTTGATAAGTTAATTGTTATAACTTATAAATGGAGTTATATTCACGTTTTTAGACAGTGAATAATCCTTTAAAATAAAATGAATAGAAAGGATGAAATTTGTTAATGAAGTATATTCACGTTTTTGAATAGTGAATAATACGTTAAGAAAATGTATTGAATGTGAATGTTTTAAATAGAATTAAAACGATTTAACGATGTTTTAATTGTGTTGAGATTCGAAATCGTAGATTTCAACATTTATTGTTGAAATAGACGTTTTCGAGAAATAAGAGGGAATGGTGGACTATAACACTATTGTTATAGTAAATGATTTCCGAAAGGAAGTGTTTTGTATAGTATTGGGATTTATATATCTATTTAATTTCGAATCCCTATACTAGTGATTTTGGGTTGTCGTAACGATGTTTTACGTAACATTCGTTTTGGCCCAAATAAATATGTTTAAGAGAATGATTTCCTTAAAGAATGAATTATATACTTAATTCGATTTAAGTATATTGAATATTTTCTTCTGTTTTTTTCTTTTTCCTCTATTCTCTTTTTCTTCTATTTTAAAATTCTTCTATCTTCTCTTCTTTTTTTTTTCTTTTTTTTTCTTTTTCTCTCTTCTTTTCTTAAATTCTTTTTCTTAAACCCCTAAGGGTTCGTATTTTCGTTCATCTTGAATTAAATAAAGGAGATTAGTGTCTATTCAAGGAGTACGGACTTACGGGTCTTTACAGTTGGTATCAAAGCTCTAATGGTTAAGCGACAACCATGGTTCTGTTGGGTATAATTCATTAGAGATGGAGTCAGTAGTACTCTAGAATGAGTTTGAGTGTAATAATAGCTATGAGAGCGTATTTGTTAGTGAATATGAAATTGTTTTATATTGTGATGATTGGTTTATTGAGTGGTATATGAACTTTCGTCAGCGTGGTCCGCAAGACTATGCCGAAGGGGTTTCTAAACACTTGAATAGAACAATTCGACACAATATTGATTTTAAAAATTGGGTGAATGAAATAATTTTACCTTGAGTATATTTTTATATATAAAGGAATAATTTTTCAGAATTATTAAAGTGTATGTAAGTTGATTGTTAGGTTGTTTGAATAATCTAAATAAAAGAATAATTGTATAAGCAAAAGAATTATAAGAAATGAATTATAATTAAAGTGATTTACAATTGTGAAATAAACTTATATATACAAGAAGTGAAACTATATTTATGAATATGAGTTGTAAATAAAATGTAAAGTGAATTTAAAGTTAAATGGAATATGACTTAAGAGTTATGTGAATGAAATTCAACTTTAGCAATTGAATTAAGTGAATGTTAATCAACTAAATGTAAATTTAAGTTGATATAAAATAATGAACATAAGTGTTAATTCATTAAAAATCTAATGTTATTAGAAGTTGAATAAATTGAATGAGAATGAATATAAGCAAAGGAATTTGGTTATAATTAATATACTTTGGTTGTTATATGATTGTTGATTGATTGTATATAATTCATTAAGTATTAATGAAAATGAATTAGTGAAATTTAAAGCTATGAAATTGAATTCAAATTGAAAGTAAATAAATTTGAATAGAATTGAGTGTGAATTGGATTTAATTAGTAAATGTAAACTAATTAAAATTGAGAATGAATGTTAGTAAGAACATCCAATGTAAATGAATCAAATGTGATTTAAATTGAAAACCATTTCATTTAATATTAATGAGAATATGAATGAATATATGTTGGTTATGGATGTTAGTTGGTTGATGGTTGAATATATATTGCATTTGTTGTTTTGAATGCATAGCTATGTTGACGTATATAGTTATTATGTTGCTATATGTTGTATATTGATACTATTTACATATATGCATGTTCTCATGTTGTTTGTTAAGTGTTTAGTAGGTGCGGATCGCGTTTGCTTCGCATTTGGAGTTCGCTTTTGCGCTATATTAGCCGTATATGCTTGCTAATAAAATATAAGGTACATATCTCGGATTAAATATCGCACTTTTACACTTTTTTTCCCTTCGGGATGCCTCATTACTTGATGAGATGTATATTTGTGATATATATACTGTCATTTTTTTTTCGGATCGAGCCGCGCAAAGGAGACTATGGCGAATTTTTCCGAAAATTTAAGGCGTTAGAAAAATTTGAGAAAATTTTGGAAAAATTTTGAAAACTTTAAACTTTGATTTGGAATTGAAAGTTAAACAATAGTAGTTGTTTTTGAAAAGATAACTAAGTATGATTTGAAAACTTAGTAAAGATTTGTAAGAAGTTTAATTATGAATTTTGGAAAGTTAATAGATTTTGTAACCTTTCTTACTTGTAATTTCGAGGACGAAATTCTTTTGAGGGGGAAAGATTGTAACGACCCAGAATTTTTATTAATTAAAAATTGAATATTTAATTAATTTTAAATATTTATAAGTAAATTTTTAAGTCAAATAAATTTTATTTTGATTTATTGGATTTAATTGGATAATTAAATCGATAATTTAATATGTTAAATTATGGAAATAATTGAAAATAGAGTTAAATATGATTGAAAATGATTTGTAAAATTTTATTTTATCATATTGAAGTTAGAATGATATTTTAGAACTTTTAAAATCGAATTAAAAGTTAAATTGTGAAAATTGAATATTTTAATATTTAAATCGACTAGTGAAAATAGTCAATTTTTGAACAGTCTCAGAATTGAACGAAACCAGTTTCATTGGATCCGTAATAGTTAGTTATTACCGGATTTCAAATTTCGTGTCAATCGGAGTTATCATTTGATCGTGGCAGCTCGAAACGCATCGAATCGTTTTTAATTTAAATTTGGCGAGTCAAAATAGCCATTTTTCAAAAAGTCTCGGAATTCGACGAAACCAGTTTCATCGGATCCGTAATGTGATATTATTGTAAGGTTTCAAATTTCAAGTCAATTGGATTTACCGTTTGTCCGGTACAAATTAAAACGCCTAGAAATCGATTTAAATCGGTTTAATTCAAATTGAACGTTTTCAGCCATAACTCGCACATACTTCCGAATTAGCTTCCGAAACCTGTTCCATTGTGTCCGGAACGCGGGATAAACCCTAGGTACGCTGGTTACGGCGTCTAAATCGGAGTTCGGAATTCCCGGGATGAATAGTGTTTACGCTTGCTTTTCTTATAAATAGCACCACACACAAATAAAAAAAAAATATACACTCAAACCCTAATTTCATCAGCTAGCCGCCACCTAATAAACCCACGGCCATAATTTTCTCAACTTCCTTCCTCGATTTCATCAAATCCACTCGCTTTCATTAAAAACTTCCAACTAGAAGATTGAAGAGCTCGATGAGATCTTTAAGATCAACGGTCATGATCGCATTTGGAGCCATGGATTGACGTGAATCTCAAGACAAGGGGCGCGCGTTCATCATCGAACCGCGTGAAGAGGAGGCGACCGAGTGCTCCCATACTTGGCACGAAGGTCGAGGCAGGGTAGGCGCTTCAAACGGCGGGGGCTGATCAATTTCTCGATGTCGCATGGTGTTCGCGATTTGGAAGGGATCGAAGCGGCTTTGGGTTCGGTTCCTGGGTAAATCGCGTGTGAGATGGGAAGAACATACATGCGGCCAAGATCTGGGAAGATGGAATGCACGGCCACGATTAGATTAGGTTAAAATTTTAAAGTTTATATGTTGTAATTGTTTATATTAAATCAGTAAATGTTTAAAAAATGTATAACTCTCTCATGCGAGGTCGAAAAAATGCAAATCTTTTTGCGTTGGGATCGTATTGACGAGCTCTTCGCGATGGAGCTGGTTTGGGAATTTTTGGAGCTAGCGAAAATTTCGGGTATAATTAAACGCATGTTTAATTATATTCGAAATAAAAGCTGAAACGGAAAATAAAACCAAGGTGAGAATTTCTCACTCAATCGAATAGGTTTCGATTTTATTTTAAATAGTTAGATTTAAAATATTTGAATGCATGTTTGAATGATGACTGTAAATTATTGATTGTTAAAATAGACATTATGCGCCGTTAGTAAGCGGATGTTATTTATTAAAAACATATACCGCGAATATTTCATAAACAGTGAAATTGGTATTATATATAATATCAATATATATATATATTGGCATATGTATATATTGCAGTTGTTGATTTCCCGCATTTTTTGTTTAGCGGATGAGACCCTATTACGCCGTTATTAAGCGGATAATATTTATTAAGAACATATACCGCGATAATTTCGTACTGGAGCGAAATTGGTATTGTGCTAATGTTTTGGATGCAGGAAAACAGGTTGGAGGGATCCAACTGGATTCCTCAACAGTATTTATTTAATTTCAGATATTTTGATATTTGATGGATTATCATATCGATATATGATATCGTTGTTAGTCGTGATTGACTATTTGGTGTGTAGCATCATTGGACCCAGATTTTGGGATTTTAAAATGATTTTCAAAGTGATTTTTGAAATATAAAAATATTTTTGGAATTGATCCATTTAAATAAATAAACGTTATATAATTTTAGAAGTTATAAAATTATGATTTTTGTGAAATATAGTTAAAAGCTGATTTTTGAAAATAAGGAATTTATGACTTTATAAAAGAGTTTAAATGGAATTCTGAACTTGTTATAAAAAGTTTAAGAAATATGATTTATAAAATTTGATTATTTTATAAATCGAAATGATGAAATTATAAAGGAATTTAAAGACGTTTTAAAAGAATAATATAAATTGATTTATATTAAGAGATTTATAAATGGATATTTATAAATCGAAATATTGACATTATAAAACGAGTTTTTATAAGTGTTTGAATGAAGTAAAAATGAAATTCATTAATGAATGAAATTTATAGAATTATATAACGGTGAAGTTATAAATGGAATTTTATAAACAATAGGTTTATAAAATTTGTAAAGTTCAAAGGAACGATTTTTGCAAATAAATAAATTATAAGTGTTTGACTTATAATTTGGACTTTTGGTTTATAATTAAGATTATAAATCGAATGGGTAAATAAAGAAGATTTATAAAGGAAGTTGTTATGAAATAAATGGAAATGGAATTTATAAACGTTGTTTTATAAATTCGCAAACGACTTATTTTGATAAGTTAATTGTTATAACTTATAAATGGAGTTATATTCACGTTTTTAGACAGTGAATAATCCTTTAAAATAAAATGAATAGAAAGGATGAAATTTGTTAATGAAGTATATTCACGTTTTTGAATAGTGAATAATACGTTAAGAAAATGTATTGAATGTGAATGTTTTAAATAGAATTAAAACGATTTAACGATGTTTTAATTGTGTTGAGATTCGAAATCGTAGATTTCAACATTTATTGTTGAAATAGACGTTTTCGAGAAATAAGAGGGAATGGTGGACTATAACACTATTGTTATAGTAAATGATTTCCGAAAGGAAGTGTTTTGTATAGTATTGGGATTTATATATCTATTTAATTTCGAATCCCTATACTAGTGATTTTGGGTTGTCGTAACGATGTTTTACGTAACATTCGTTTTGGCCCAAATAAATATGTTTAAGAGAATGATTTCCTTAAAGAATGAATTATATACTTAATTCGATTTAAGTATATTGAATATTTTCTTCTGTTTTTTTCTTTTTCCTCTATTCTCTTTTTCTTCTATTTTAAAATTCTTCTATCTTCTCTTCTTTTTTTTTTCTTTTTTTTTCTTTTTCTCTCTTCTTTTCTTAAATTCTTTTTCTTAAACCCCTAAGGGTTCGTATTTTCGTTCATCTTGAATTAAATAAAGGAGATTAGTGTCTATTCAAGGAGTACGGACTTACGGGTCTTTACATAATTACTTGGTATAATTAAGAAGTAATTAATCAAGATGATTAATTAATATTGTAATTAAGGAATAATTACTTAATGTAATTAAGTAGTAACTAATCAAGGGAGATTAATTAAAGTGGAGAATTAAGTGATGTCTATTAATTAGTTTGTAATTAATTAATGAATAGTAAGATGGATTGATGATAATCCAAGTGATTAGGTAAGGAATTAATTTGATTCAGGATTAATTAAATTTATCAAGTTTGGATTAAACTTGTCATGGATGAGTAATGATTGGTTGATAAGTATCATTGGATGAGTTAATGATATTGGATGATATCGTATGTCATTGGTTGATATGTGATGATATGAATGTGTTATATCTGAGATGTGATATGTATGCTGCTTTGTGATATGTTTGGATGAATTTGATAATAGTGGATTATCTATCTGTGTGTCATGAATCATCCATTTATGTTAAGTGATATTCTGAATATCTATTGTGTAAAACCCTTAGTAGAACTTCGACAATTAAAATGGTGTTTGGATTCGGTGAGACCGGGATCGGGTTTCCATATTTGGATATCCGAAAACCACACCGATCCAAAATAAACGTTAGGTCGTGAATCCAAGTGGAGTGAAAGTGAAGACTCGAGGTGTAAGAACTATTCGTCAATATAACTCTGGGGGTGATTCCGTGATGAGTTGGACGGAAATAGTGCTTACAGGTTGGAGATGGTGATTCAGAGTGCAAGGGCTATGGTCGTTGACTCTGAGGGTGATTCCAAAATGAGTGCAACGAGATAGTGCCTTCGGTTCCGTTCGAACCCGGAACAGACTTGTATGGATTGAATGCTTCCAGAATATCGTCAGGTGGACGATGAGCATTCTAAGTTAAATGTGTCCTACAAAGGTAATCGCATCCTCAAGCCTCATCAACCGGGAATGGCTAAAACAGGGGAGGTGCAGCAAGGTTAAGTGGGTCATGCCCAAGTAGGACGAGATTCATCCCTGTCTAGATGTCCCTTTTTATTTTGGCTTTATGGACGGTTGGATCTGCGCCAACTGCGAAGTGGTCTTGTTCGGGACTTTTCAGTAAGGAATGATCCCGGCCTTGCGTTGCAGGGGAGTTAGAGTGGCTCCTCGATATGGTGATCTAGGCTAAGTACTGTGACGGGTGGTACCCCAGTAGCCCTGCCATTGATGGAAACTCATTCTTCCTATGAGACCCAACGGTTTTGTTTGTATTACCCACTTTTGTGGCTAGTAGCTAGAATTTAATGAATGTAACCATTTCGGCTATTTCATATTTACTTGAAAACCCTAGACAATATTATAATATCACTGGATTTCCTATCAAATGTTTTGGTTGGCGTAAGGTAAAAACTTTTCCATGTTTATGTGTGAGAAGTCTTACGTGATACCTTTTCTTTCAAAGAAGTTTCTAAATTTAAGCAACTTTAAACCGTTTACTCACACCAGACCCCTGTCTGACCCGAGTGTTTATTTTCTGTTTTATTAAACTTTTGGGTACTCATATTATGTATGAGTAGTCAAGTGATTCAGGTTATCCTTGACGAATTCTGGAGGAGCTTTGGAGCAGGAGGCTTCAGCGTGTAAATATATAGATAGAGTTTCCGCTGTGTGTTATTCTGTATTGTTGTTCTTGTATTGTATATTAGACAGAAATGTTATAACTGTCTAAATTGAGATGTATGGTTGTGTACTCTGATGTATATGAAACTATGTATATGTTATATATTATATTTCATTCGTTCCGCTTTGAGATTTGATGTGTTGTTGTTCTTTCTTCTCTTTCTTTTCTTCTTCTATCCCTTTCTTTCTTAAATAGTGATGCGTCTTTCTGGTGATAGAAAGTCGGGTGTAACGACCCGCAAATCCGTACCACTTGAGTTGACACTGTTCTACCTAAATCAACTCAAGTTGTACAGAAATACGAACCATTAGGGTTAAAGAAGTAGAGGTAGAAGAAGAAAAATAGAAAACAACATCAGAATCTAACCATCGCAGCGGAATAAAATATAATATGTAATAAATGATCTTTACACAAAAATAAATATATATCTGTTTTATACATACATCATCATCAGAGTACATCATCAGAGTTCAACAACAACAATAACATACAACTGGATACACAGCTACTCAACACAGGGAAATATATATAAAACAAGTACGAAAATACGCATCGTCTTCCAGTTCGTCTCCTGAACTCCACAGCATCATTTCCTGTATCCTATAATACTCGGTCTGACCCGAGCATTACAGTTAAATAATACCCGAGTCAGTCTGGAATACCAGCGTAACAAAATCACACTCAATTGATTATTAAAGTTTCAAAAATCCTTTGAAAAAAAAGCATCTCATAAGACCACGCCACAAATAAACATATCGGGTTTTTACCTTACAATAGCTAAAAATTTTTTTTTATAGAAATCCTCTGATATTATAATAGGGTCTATATACAAATACTTATAAAATAGCCGAAATTGTTACATGATTAAATTCCAGCTACTAGCCACAGAGTGGGTAATACAAACAAAACTCGTACAAGGCTCGTAGGAAAACGGATTTCCAACTAATGACTAGGCACCGGGGTACCAGTACGTGGCCTAGATCATAGTACCAAGATCGGGACTACCCCTTACTGGATTATCTCGAGTGAGATCACCCCGCGGTTGGGATCAGCAACCGCCCACTAAGCCGAAATAAAAAGGGACATCTAGACAGGGATGACCTCACCCTGCTTGGGTGCTACCCACCTAGCCCTACTGCATAACCCCTGATTTTCAGCCATTCCCGGTTGATGAGGCTTGAGGCTAAGCGTTACCTTTTTAGAACATATCCCTTAGAATGCCCATCGTCCACCTGACGATGTTCCGAAAGCATTCATCCATACAAGTCCGTCCCGGGTTCGAACGGAACCGAAGGCACTATTCCTACTACATCCATTTTGAAAATATCCTCAGGATTAGTAGCGACTAGCCCTTACACTTCACTGCTCCATTTTGGAATCCAAAATCGTTTTCCACGAAACTTACAAAGCAGATCGAAGTGGTTTTCGAGAAATAAATCTCGATCCCGGTCTCTTCGAAACGATCAACGCATTTGTCCAATATTGATAGTCGATGATTTAACTATCAATTATTATTTAGAACATCCATCAAACAATAAATAATCTCCCAAATTATTTATTAATCCCAAAAATAAATTCACAAGATATATTTCATTTTCAAAACCCTTTTGAAAATAGTTTCCAACCATTCTTTCTTTTTCAGAATAAACTTTCCCAAATATTTTCTATCTCCACTGAAATCACCAAGCACAAAACTAGATTTTTAAAATAATTTAAAACGCTTTACTTTGAAATATACCTTAAAACATTTAAGTTAAAAACTACTTCAATAATTTATTAAAATACATACTATATGAATATATGAAAATAAGGTTGCTTTATAAAATATAAAACTAGGTTTTCACTTTTTTTGAAAAAACAAAATACTAAGTCACCTTTTAAATAATTACTGCGATAATAGATTGAAAAATATTTACTTTAAAATTTAAATATTTAGAAATAATAAATTTTCTAAAACATGCTATTTAAAACAACATTAAATTTTATCTTATATATATATAAAATTACTTTGAAAAGGTACTTGGCTATTCAGAGAAATATTCTTCTCTTCGCATTTTTCTTTAAATCTCCAATTCAAACACTTGAATCAATTTCCAAATTGACTTCCAATTTACTTCCTTTTGATTCCAAAATCCATTAATTTCAGATTTTATTATTTAATTACGATTTAAAAAAAAATTAACTGAAAATACAAATCTTAGATTTCTCAAATTACTTCTTAATCCTTTTAAATAAATTTAAATTTTAAATTTTAAATAATTCTTTATTCCATTAAAATAATATAACTTGAATTTACAATTCATTAATTTCTGTTTATTCAAAATCTTTTCATACCCGAAGTTATTTATTAGTATTTTAATATCACTTCCATTCCTTTTTCAATTCATTCTTACTTTATTCACATTTTCTGTAGTTATTTCGCTTACAAGTTTACTTCTTTTATTTTCTTTCAGAAATCCAATTTATAAATTTTAGGTAGCTCATTATTCCCAAATATATTCAATCAAACCAAAGCATTAAATATTCCAACATAATTCATCATAGAATATCAACAATCCCAACAGAGAATATTAAATAATTTAAATAAATGTTGAGGGATCCAGTTGGATCCCTCCAACCTGTTTTCCCTGCATCCACAGACGTTAGCACAATATAAAATACCAATTCCAAAATATACCATACTAAAGCACGGCAATCAATTTTACCATTCAATCAATTATTTAAATTTAATCATTTAAATTTAAATTTAACCGAGTGAGATTAACTCACCTTTGATTTTTGTTTGGCAATCCAACCCATCTCAACTTGTTTTTCCATGATTTCCAGACCTTTTAAAATCATTAGATGTTTTCATTTGAACTATTCGAATAGTCAACTACCATTTAACAAATTTAATTAACCAATAATATGATTTAAACTATTTTCTTTTAATAAAATACTTTTAGTGACACCTAATTAAATAGGTTTATTAGACAAGTTAACTACCCGAACTACAGTATTTTGAGATAAACTAGTGGATTAAAATGTGAATAGGTATATTTATTTGCCTTTGAAACTATATATGTGCTTATATATATATATCTGTTTAAAAAAAATTGGTTTTTCCCTTTCAGATTCCTATCTTATACATATCTTTACAGAACTATATATTTTTCTTGAAACTCATGCACTTATAGAAATTCATTTACATAGATTTAAAAATTTAACTTATATAAATTCTTTTCCAACAATCTAAAATTCCTATCATTTTTTCCAAAATCTCCTATGTGTATATTAAATTAAAACAGAAAGCTTTTATACTATAACACATATTTTTAAACAAAGCTAATCTTTCTATACAAAGAAATTTCTTCTCTTTTTTTTTGTAAACACTTCCTTTTTCCCAAAAATAAAATGAAATTTACCTTACTGAGATGAGACCCGAGCACACACCCAACAATCGAAGGAGATGCCGAAGATCGAAGTTTCCCCAGTCGCGATACTCCCTCGCAAAACCGAGATCTGAATGCAACTCAGTTCGCTCACCATCACTCGATTGGCATGCCCTTCCACATGCCGACAACACAGTCTCCTATCACTGCGAGTTCGACTTGAGCGCGCCACCATACTTAAGCGTGCTGCCTCCCCTTTTAACCCACCATTTGCAAATCACGATTTGTATTATTAACACTCGCGAATTTCACCTTATCTGCCTAATTCTCGGTATATTTTTTTTAAACAAATATTGATTTTCGAGATTTCTCTTCAACGGAACTGGAAGTTGGGTTTATTTGAAGAAGAAGAAAAAGAATCGTTCGGCCATTTTTATATTTTTTTTCTAGATCGAACTGATTTCGATTGGAACTGAAATGAAAAGGGTACGAAGTGTGGACAAGGAAAAGAATGGAATCAAAGAATATGCTAAGCGTTTAAGGGAAGATATATTTATTTTGTTTGAACTTTACAAAAAGGAGGACTTTGAATTTATTTGCGAAATGTCTACCGATTTGATTCGAACAGAGTGGAACGACGTGATATAAAGAGAAAAAGAATTGATAGGAGAAATGATTTATGTGAGATAATTTCAACTGTAGTTGACTAGTATAAATATTCAATTTAGATTCGAATTCAAACCGTTTCGATAGATTTTAGCGCGTTTACTTATCGTACGCTCACAGCACAACTCCAAACTCTACGAAAATTGAAATCCGATGATAATACAATATTACGGATTCAATGGAACTGGTTTCGTCGAAATCCGAGACTGCGCCTCGGAAGGCTATTTTTAAATTCAATTTAAAACGATAAAATTTCAAAACTGAACAGATCACTGTTACATTCAATTTTAACGCTTCTATTATCTTCAGTACTATCAAAATAAATTTCATAAGCCTTCAATTTATTCTTAACTGGCTTAAAACTCCAGATTCAACATTTTACTCAACTTCAAATTATTTAATTCAATAAATTTAATTGTCAAATAAATTGTGATATTCGTAATTCAAGTTAAAATTACTCTATTGAATATTTAAAATCAATTAAATATTCCAATTTTAAATGCTCGAAAATTCCGGGTCGTCACATTTCTCCCCCTTAAAAGAATTTCATCTCCGAAATTACTAGTTAGGAAGAATGGTCCAATACCCGTTTACTTTTCTCAAAACCAACAATTCAACATCCTATCAACTATCTTTTTATAGAAGACCCCTCATCACTCTTACTAACTTTCCAAACCCTTCCATAGTTTCAAACTTTATTTATAAAATCATTCAAATTATAATTTTGAGAAAATTTTGTATTATCAAAATTTTCTCAAAATTTTTCTAACTCTCTAAATTTTCGAAAAATTTCACTAGCATCTCCTTTGCGCGGCTAGCTTGGTACAACTACAAAAGGCCTCTACGAGCTCCCAAATTCCAAAAGAAAACAAAAAGCCAAGTGGCTCGATCAAAACCCAATCAAATTTCATACAGAAATTTAAACACATACCTTTTTGTCGAGCAATTCAAATTTATCTTTTGAAATCAAAACCAACTCTCTTTTCCCTTTAATATACCTGCATATCTTACTTAGCAATAATACCTTATCACAACATTCAAAACATTTTACTGACTTCTTTACAGAATTTCAATATCTATTTGTCCAAATATTAACTTAGAATATATTTGTAATGTTAATTTCCAATTAAGAGTTCACATTCCTATCTTAAGTTTAGTATAAGCATTTGATATGTCTTTTTATTTATTTTCGCCTTACCACTTTAGTTTATATCTATTTCTATTCAAATTGATTCTTCTATTTCCATATGAATTCAATTTATTCTTATCTCTGAATATTTGAATTTTATTTTCCATTTATAACTAATTCATATCATTATTTAAATTAGTTTCATTCACTAATTTGCTTCAATTTCTAGTTTGAAATCGTTTTGTCGTTAACTAAAAATTTTCAAAAAATTTTCTAACTCCCAAAATTTCTGAATTTTTTTGGCAGAGTCTCCTTTGTACAGAGAAGCTTTTGCAATTTGACAAAAGATATAAATATATATACATCGACCCACACGGTCGGAAAAACCAAAAACAGTTCATATTTCCTATTTTTAGTGCGTAGGCGTACCTTATTTAGCATTTTTAAGCAAGCAGCTTATTATTTTAGCATTTAGCGCGATCCAACCCAGCCAAACGGCTTCTCGGTACCTGTACTTACTCAATTTAAATATGTAAGTACTATATATAGGAAGTTTATAGCATTTCACTTAAATTTAGATAGCTAAATCATCGATCCTGTAACAATGCATATGATATACTGGCATAAATACATAAATTTCACATATACTGCATGTTATATAATTTCCATAAGCATATATAAGGTTCTGACACTTATTACAATTGCTTATAATCAATTCTCAAACCATTCCATTCGATTGAAGTGATTTTCAACTTACTTGCTTTTATTTAATTCATTCTAAGCAAAACAAACTCATATTCATTCCAATTGATGCAAAAATCAATTTATCAAACTGCTATTGATTCATATAGTTTTGCTTACTTCCGTTTACATCGAACGACCCATATACTAATGCAATTCGACAATATTAATGTGAATAAATAATAACATAATCTTTATAACCAATTTAAATTGATTCCAACTCAATTTACACTTAATCCCATCCCATTTTAAATTTATTCACAAACTTCCATTGCATTTCTTCCATATCTTAAAAGTTTGATTCCAAACCGTTTTATTATTCTCGACATCCCATGCTTCTATTAATTTTAAACTTAAGTTAATTTACTTCAATTCACCATCATTTCATAACTTAAGTTCATTCTCGTTTTAATTTATTCATACTCAAACTGGATTTAGTTTCATCTCAAATCATTTTTATTTTAATCCAATTCCATACAACTTCAATTCATATTTAATTCACTTACAATTTTAAGTTGAATTTCTATTTATAACTCGAGCTTCATTTCCAAACTCAATTATCCATTCACGATCTTTGATTTGATTTTCCTTTGATCAAATCCCAACAATTCCACTAATTTATTCGATTAGTTTATTCTTTTATCCGTCTTAAATTTTAATTTACATTAACAATTCATTGTGGAATTATTAATAATAAGGCCATTCAATTTATGCTTGAATTGGATTTGTTTATATTTCACACCATGCCCATTTTAATCCAATTCAAATTTTCATTCAACAACACTTCCAATTATAATCCAATTACAATCCCACACTTGATTTTCTTTTTCATTTATCTTGGAAATCATTTTATTTGATTTCCTTGAGTTCAATCTTATTTTATATCCCAAGTTTGGATTTTTATCTCAGAATACAATATTTTTATTGCGGCTTATTTATTCCCATTTTTAAATTTTATAAGCTACTCACTTTTAATATTCATACTTCATCATCAATTTACAGTCAACCACATTCACATCTTACTTTAACTAGGGATTATATATATATATATATAATTCTTTTTTTCAATTCTTTTATAAGCTTCCGAAGCTCATTTATTCTAATTCAATACATGCTTAATTTACATTTATTTGTTTGAGTAGAATTTTATTCCAGTCAGTATTATGTATAATTCGACTAAATTCATTTAAATTCAGTTTTATTCCAACTCAACTTCAGTTAAATCTAGTTGCATACCAAGCTTTTGAATTTTTGTCAAGCAAGGACTTAATTCCATTTAATAACATTCATGACACAACTGAATTTTGGCTCAATTCAATCCAAATTTAACTAAATCTTATTTCTCAATATATGTGAGTTTAAAACTTATTTATTTACTTAAAAGCTTATATTGCTCATTTGAGTCATTTCATCTTATAACCAAATTCCAGATTATATATATCACTTACTAGCTTAGGGTATAAATTTTAATTCACAATTATAATCATTTTACCTTTCAACTTTATATCCAATTTAATTCAATTTCAATTTCAATTTTATTTAACTTATCTCAAGTTAAATTCAAATATATTTTCTTTATCTTCATTCACTTAAGTTCAATTTTAATTCCCGGATTAAAATTTTCAATTCCTTCTTAGTAATATCAAATTTACTTTATAAGGTCAATAGTTGATCCATTCATTCATTCACAAATTCATTTCCAACCAATAAATTTTATTTCCAAACATTAATTATTTTCAGTCCATTTGAACTTATTCTGCACCTTATTTTACACATTTAAATCAAGCATCATCTAACATTGAATTTCAATTCATTTGCATACCATATAAATCCTTCAGTTATTTGCAAATTTTAAATCTCAAAACATATTTATTTAATCCAACTTAACTATTTTTCTCAAACTTAAGTTCAACATTCGATTTTGAAAACACACACACACACACACACACACACACACACATATATATATATAACCAAACTATTCCTTTGCATTTTCAAAATCAACCAAATTTCTCCAACAAACATTAATCCAAAACATCCTGGTAGCAATCCCTCTTTTGGAAACTCGAAAATAAACACCAATGATGTCGCGATCATCATCTGAATTTTTTTCCAGTGACCGTAAAGAGTTCAATGCTTTTCTCTCTTTTAAAACCCTTCCAATATTTTTAATTTCCAAATCTCTCTAGATTTCACATCCGATTTAAAAATATTTCTCAATATATATTATCTTCCCAATTTTTTAGAATCATTATCAAATTCAAAGGAATCTAAATTTCCAAATCCCAAATCCTTTAAATTTATATTCAAACATTACTTTGGAATTTTACCTTATTTTAATTATTAATCACACTATAATTTACATTTATAGTTTATATTTACAAATTTCATTTATATATGAATTTGTTTCTAAGTTTTAATTATAATTTCCAAGATCTTATTCAATTATGAATCACGTCTACAATCTCATTTATTTATTAATTTATTCCTTCATCTTTGGTTATTATTTCAATTCCTTATTCAATTTTCATACAACAATGATAATAATTTAATATTATCACTTTCTAACAACCAAACATCCATATATACTATAATAATTTACGAGAAATCATTTCCTTTATACATAAAAATAATTTTGGGTAAATTTATATAATTTACCCTATTTAAATCAATATTGTGTCGGTTTATCTTGTTCAAGAGTTTAGAAATCCCTATCGATGACATGACGTCCCATATATCGACCAGAATCCATTAACACTCAACCAATAAATCAACGCAATATAAAAACAATTTTATATTCACTAACAAATACGCACTAATATCTATTAATACTCTCAAACTCATTCTAAAGTACTACAGACTCTATTTAATGAGTAATTCCCACCAGAGCCAAGGTTATCACCAACCTGACTCTGATACCAAGCGTAACGACCCGCAAATCCGTACCACTTGAGTTAATACTATTCTACCTAAATCAACTCAAGTTGTACAGAAATACGAACCATTTGGGTTAAAGAAGAAGAAAAATAGAAAACAACATCAGAATCTAACCATCGCAGCGGAATAATATATAATATATAATAAATGATCTTTACACAAAAACAAATATATATCTGTTTTATACATACATCATCATCAGAGTACATCATCAGAGTTCAACAACAACAATAACATACAACTGGATACACAGCTACTCAACACAGGGAAATATATATAAAACAAGTACGAAAATACGCATCGTCTTCCAGTTCGTCTCCTGAACTCCACAACATCATTTCCTGTATCCTATAATACTCGGTCTGACCCGAGCATTACAGTTAAATAATACCCGAGTCAGTCTGCAATAACAGCGTGAGAAAATCACACTCAATTGATTATTAAAGTTTCAAAAATCCATTGAAAAACAAAAGCATCTCGTAAGACCACGCCACAAATAAACATGTCGGGTTTTTACCTTACAATAGCTAAAACAATTTTTTTTATAGAAATCCTCTGATATTATAATAGGGTCTATATACAAATACTTATAAAATAGCCGAAATTGTTACATGATTAAATTCCAGCTACTAGCCACAGAGTGGGTAATACAAACAAAATTCATACAAGGCTCGTAGGAAGAATGGATTTCCAACTAATGACTAGGCACTGGGGTACCAACTGTCACAGTACGTGGCCTAGATCATAGTACCGAGGATGTAACGACCCGTATTTTACGTGTCGATAAATCGTAGAATTTACAGGTCGTTAGTGTTGTTTATGTTGTCTCTAGCCTAAGTCGTGTGGAAGTTAGCTCGCGTGAGTATTGATTCGTGACCGACCCATAGGCTTAGCCGAGTTAAGGGTTAGCAACTTGGTGGTGTCAAGTGATAGGTCGTGCACGAGTTACGACTTAAGTGTGTTGACCAAGTTAGGAGATTGACTGACCTATAGGTAGTAGCGAGTTAGGGAGTCTTGAGTCGTGACCGACTCATAGGTGACCGACTCATAGGGGACCGACTCAAGGAGCCTGGATGGCTCATAGTATTGACCGACCTAGGAGATAGCGGGGTAGTAAGTTGAGACATATGGTCGAAGTCATAGGTCGTAAGGTGTTTTGAGTCGTGTATGCTATGAGTCGTAAGTCGTTAGGTAGCTGGGGCGATGAGTCGCATACTAGTTAGGTCGTTGAACGACTCATGGTAAGTCGCTGAGTCGTATGAACGACTTAGGGATAGGTTGTGGCTGTTGAGTCGGTAGAGGCTTAGGTCGGCTAGGGGTTAGGTCGGCCATAAGAGTGAGTTGTTGGGTCGGAGTCTCTGTTGAGTCGTGAGTCGGCATTATAGCTGAGTCGTGTGTGTATAGTTGAGTCGTCATACGACTTAGGACTTGGGAGTGTTAGCGGCTGTGTGTTAAGTCATTGGTCATAGGTCGGTTAGAGCTTAGGTCGGCCATAAGAGTGAATGGTTGAGTCGGCAAGAAGGGTTAAGTCGTTAGGCCGTATTGGTTGGATTGTTGAGTCGGCTATGGGTAGGTCGTACACGGGTTAAGAATGTTAGGTCATTAGGGGTGTTGAGTCGTGTCTGGGGTGAGTCGCGTATAGGTTAGACGTGAGGCCCTGTGTTTTGTTGAGTCGGCATGATGATGAGTCGGGGACGACTCAAGGGTTGGGTCGGCAACGACCTAAGGGGCGACGACTCATAGTGGTTTCAGCCTATAAATAGAGGGGTTTGGCTCACTTTTTGGCACCGGTTTTTGAAGCGACGAAGTGCTGCCATTTTGAGAGCTCGACTACAACATTTCTTCGTCTTCTTTTCTTCATTTCAATCTAGTTCTAACATCCATCCAAGATCGAAGATCGAGATCAAAGATCCAAGGGCCAAAGTTGAAGATCTTCATCCAACGAAGCTAGATTTCATCGTTTTAAGCGAGATTTCGCCGGATCAAGCCTTGATCTCCGCTCTCCAGATCTGAAGTGTTTAGTTTTTGAGGTGTTTAGGTGATTTGGTGAGTGGTGGTTATCTCTCACGTGGACCCAAAGGAGTATATTGGATTGGTGGTTTGTTGGAGTGTTGTAGATAGTGATTTTGTGCATTTTCCTTAGATCCAAGTATAGATCCCTTGTTTGTGAAGATGTTTACCTATGCAAGTTCTTTTATTAAGTTATAGAAACAAAACCCATGTTTTATATTTGCTAGATCTATGCTAAAAACCCATGATTCATGTATGTTAGTTCTATGCTCGTTTATTTACGAAATTGCCATTTTAGTTATAAATGCCTAATTAGATCTTGATTGAAAACGTATTTGTTTGGATTAAGGTTTGCCTTGATTGATTGTTGTGAATGAGCTATCTAGTTGATAGATGTGGACAAGTATGGTCAAAGATGATTCAAAAGCTACAGAAGAGGCTCTTGAATGGTGAAAGCTGCTAAAGGCATATGAGGTGGATGTTGAAGCTCATATGTATGGATTGGATGATGTTGAGATGGAACTTTGCCATGATGCAATGAGGCAAACCATGTTGTTGAGTTGAGACTTTGCTATGGTGTGATAAAGCGAAGTACGATGTGATGTAGACTTGGCGTAATCCAGGCAGGGATCATTCCAAGCATGTTGATGACTCGAGGGATGGTTCGAGTTGGTTGATAATGGATTGCTCGAGAGGTAGCTTGAGCTAGTATGAGGATAGTCGTCAAGGAGGATGACTAGGAGGCTTGGATCTCATCGTTGTTGAAGGTTCTAGCATGCTCAAAAGCAAGAGAACATGGGGCGCCCATAACGACTACAGGCAGGTAGTCAGGACACCCAAAAGACTACAGGTAGGTAGTTGAGTACTCTGGGCAGAGTAGGTAAGTCCTAGGCATGGGTCACGATGACGTGCGGAGCTATGCCTAGAACCGGGGTTACCATTAGCCCTTGACGGATGGTCATTCAATCAACGGTGAAATCAAAGCAAGGATAACAGTGATAGCCAGAGTCATGGATGTTTGGACGTTTGGTTGTATCATCATTCGGTCTCAAGAGCGGTATTTCCTAGGTGCTTATCTGATCTTGGTTTAGGCCTTGGGGGTTTGTATTTGGGAAACATCGCCCTTGACTCGAGTGATTATTGCTTTACCTTAATTAT
Source organism: Allium cepa (assembly GCA_030765085.1). Taxonomy (NCBI): domain Eukaryota; kingdom Viridiplantae; phylum Streptophyta; class Magnoliopsida; order Asparagales; family Amaryllidaceae; genus Allium; species Allium cepa. Next base: position 384,126,068 of record CM060932.1, read on the forward strand.
CTGCTATGTTATGCTTACTTCTCCTTGGTGTGTGTCTGGGGGCTATCACTGTAGAAAGAGGTGGAGTGGGATGGTTTGGTTCCTATTCCTTTTATCCTTTATGCTCTTTTGGTATGTTTGGTAGTTAATTTACTGCTCACTAAGACTTTGTCTGACTCAAGGTTTTATGTCTCCTCTTATTACCTTGGGCTGTTCATCCATGTTGGGATGGGCAGACTAGGTAGCAGGTGACAGGTGCTGTTCTTGGAGATCTACGCTGATGATGACGAAGACGAGCAGGAGGCTTTACATATTAGTTTTCTTACTATTTGTACTGGGTGTTCCGCTGCTTGTATATATTCTGAGTGCTATGTAGTGAGGCTTTGATGTATGGATTTGCCTGGATGATTGTATCGAACTACTGTGATGCTTATATGATGATTTCCTGTTATGAAGCTTCACTATATATATATATATATCATTTCTCTATTGTATTTTATCCATGCGCTGTGAGTTATGCGATAGAGTTTCTGTTTTAACATTTTACCCTGACTATCGTCCATGGTTACCTGGCACGCCTTTCAGCGCACTATTTCCTTGTTTTGGTGCAGGAGTCATGGGCGGTCGTCACATTTGGTATCAGAGCTTGGTTAATCGATTTTAGCCAACGCTCGCTGACGTAACTACGTATGAGAGACGTAATTGTATTTTGATGGATGATTACTATATATAATATAGTAGCCTAGAAGGATTTGAACTCCTTATGCAGTTGTTTCTTAAGGTGTTCTAATCATTCTTATTACAGATATTAAGGATGAGTCGAAGAGGGAGACCAGCTGCAAGGGAAAACCGTGCTGATGAAGGAGCTGTTGATTATGGAACTATGTTCGAAGCGATGATGACTTCGATCATGAGAAGGATACCAGCTTCAGGATCATCAGTGGATGTGGGAGTTCAAGTCCAAGCTCCAAGACCGGTGGATTTTGCTAAGCTTTGCAAGGATTATACTTCTCTTGGAGGAAAAGCTTTCTTGGGGACAGAGTCGACTATTGAAGTGCAGAGATGGATTGATGCTTGTCGAAGGATCTTTGGTGACTTAGGGATTGAGGATGCAACCAAGAGAAAGCTTGCATCGAGACAGCTTCGGGGAAGAGCTGCTGATTGGTGGAATTCTATCACCATTGATACCCCAGAAGAAGAGATTACTTGGGAGCAATTCCAAGTTAGATTTGAAGCCAAGTTCATCTCTACGGCTCAGAAGTCTGTTATGTTCAAGAGGTTTGTAGAGCTCAAGCAAGGTGGGAGACCAGTTCTTGAGTATATTTCTGAGTTTGAAGCTTTGTCCAAGTATGCCAGATCGTACATTGATTCTCCCTATCAGAAGAATGAGAAGTTTGTGACTGGTCTGGATGCTTATCTTGGGAGGCAGTTAGTGGATCATTTGGACGATCCATTTGAGAAGCTGGTGGAGAAAGCTCTTAGGCATGAGAGTTTGTTTCCTAAGAAAAGTTCTGTTGTTGCTGTAACCAGGGAAGGATCTAAACCACACCAGAATGGCAATAAGAGGAGGAAGCAGCAGCAGCAGAAGGGTAAGGATGGCCAGAAGAAGCCGAAGAGCGAAGTGACTTGCTATAACTGCCAGCAGAAGGGCCATCTTTACAAAAATTGTAAGAATCCCAAGGTGCCGGGAAAGTGTTATAACTGTGATAAGCTGGGACATATCAAGAAGGATTGCCCAGAGCCGAGGAAAGATAGGCAGATTGTGCAAGCTTATGCTTTGGGAGTTGTGCCGTCGTCTTCAAAAGCTCCGACTGCTGAAGAAAAGGGGAAGAGTGTGGTGGTTCAAGGTACTCTTTCTATCTGTGGTGTTCTAGTTAGAGTGTTGTTTGGTACTGGAGCGTCGCATTCTTTTGTTTGTAATGATTTGGTAGACCGGTTAGGTTTGAGACCGGATATTGTTGATAGGCCATTGGTTGTGACTAATCCAGTTGGGGGTTCGTCATGTTTGTGTATGGTATGCCGTAGTCTAGTTGTGTCGAGTCATGATTGCTCGTTTGTTTGTGATTGCTTTGTTCTAAACTTTGCGGGGTTCGGAATTATTTTGGGTATGGACTGGCTTAGGAAGTATGCGGCAAGGATTGATTGTGAGAGGCTTGAGGTGACAGTCGGGAATGTGGAAGGGCGAAAGGTTGTGATACGATGTAAGCATGAGGAAGGCGTCTTCATGAGCTTCATGTATTCGCTGGTTGTTCCACGGGATGGACTGTCATCGGTGCCAATTGTGAATGGATTTGAGGACGTCTTTGACGAAGTCAAAGGGATACCGCCGCATAGGGAGATCGAGTTTCGTATCGATCTAGTCGAGGGAGCCAGACCTGTTGTGATGCCTCTTAGGCGGATGGCGCCTAGGGAGCAGCTAGAGTTGAGGGTGCAGGTTGATGACCTTTTGCAGAAAGGATTCATTCGGAGAAGTGTGTCCGCATGGGGCGCACCTGTTGTGTTCGCAACCAAAGCGGATGGGTCGTTGAGGTTGTGCGTGGATTATCGTGAGCTGAATAAGTTGACTAGGAAAAACAAGTATCCATTGCCGAGAATAGATGACTTGTTTGACCATCTTCACGAGGCTAAGGTGTTTTCTCAGATGGATTTGGCAACGGGATTTCACCAGTTGAGAGTGGCAAAGGATAGTGTGCCGAAGACTGCTTTCAGGACACCATCCGGGTTTTATGAGTGGCTGGTAATGCCGTTTGGATTGACTAACGCGCCAGCATATTTTGTGGATCTTATGAATAGAGTGTTCAGAGATCAGTTGAACAAATTTGTACTTGTGTTTGTGGATGATATTTTGGTTTACTCCAGAACTGAAGAAGAGCACAAGACGCACTTAAGGATTGTTTTGGAAATCTTGCGGAAACATCAGCTGAAGGCTAAGTTTTCGAAGTGTCACTTCTGGAAGAGTGAAGTGAGGTTCTTAGGCCATGTTATCTCTAGAAATGGAATAGCGATTGATCCCGCTAAGGTGGCAGCAATCCAGGATTGGGTTAGACCTAAGAATGCATCTGATGTGAGGAGTTTTCTTGGATTAGCAGAATATTATCGTCGGTTTATCAAAGACTTTTCCAAGATAGCTGCACCGTTAACAGGATTGACGAAAAAGAACCAAGTGTTCAGATGGGATGCTAAGTGTGAGCAAGCTTTTGAAATCCTAAAAGAGCAACTGACGAGTGCTCCTGTTTTGACTATTCCAAGTGGGAATGATGAGATGGTGGTTTACACCGATGCATGTGGCACTGGACTTGGAGCAGTGCTAATGCAGAAAGATAAAGTTGTTGCGTATGCTAGTCGACAACTGAAGCCACATGAAAGGAATTATCCGACTCATGATTTGGAGTTAGCGGCAATTGTGTTTGCTTTGAAGATGTGGAGACATTATCTATTGGGAGTTAGATTTGAGTTATTTATAGATCATAAGTCGTTAAAGTATCTGTTCTCCCAAAAGGATTTGAATCTTCGACAGCAACGGTGGCTAGAGTTTCTGGCATCTTATGATTTTGGTATAGCCTATACTCCGGGAAAAGGTAACGCAGTGGCTGATGCGTTAAGTCGAAGACATGCAGGATTGGGAACCATGTTTTCGGAATGGAAGAGTCTCGAGTATTTGGCTGGATTTGATTTCAGGCCCAGATGTGAATTGGAACCTGAGATGTTGGCAAACTTATCGATAAGACCTACTCTTGTGGAAAGAATTGGCGAGAGCCAAAAGCGAGACGATAAGCTTGTCAAGATCATCCGAGATTTGGAATCTGGATTGGACCCAGAGAAGGATAAGGGATTCGAGGTCGATCGAGAGGGTTGGCTTCGGAAGCAAGGACGATTGGTTGTTCCCGATGTAGATGGATTGAGAGATGAAGTTCTGAGGGAAAGTCATCACTCGAAGTTGACAATTCATCCAGGTGGAAATGAGATGTATCGGGATATGAAGAGAACTTACTACTGGGAAGGCATGAAGAAGGATGTTGGAAATTTTATTTCCAAGTGTATGAACTGTCAGTTAGTGAAAGCTGAGCAGAAGAAGCCCAGTGGATTACTTCAGCCATTAGAAGTTCCTACATGGAAGTGGGAGCAAGTGTCGATGGACTTTATCGATGGTCTACCTAGGACAAGAGCATGAAATGAAGGAATTTGGGTCATAGTAGATCGTTTGACCAAGAGTGCAAGGTTCATTCCTGTTCGATCAACTAGGACTGCATCGAAGTTGGCTGAGTTGTATGTTAAGTGGATAGTTCGATTCCATGGTGTTCCGAAGAGTATAGTGAGCGATCGAGACCCATTGTTCACTAGTGGATTTTGGAAGAGCTTCCAGGAAGTTTTGGGAACCGAGTTGTGTTTGAGTACAGCTTATCACCCTCAAACAGATGGTCAGACTGAGAGAGTCAACCGAGTTTTGGAAGATCTCCTTAGAGCATGTGTTTTGGACTTCGGAGGATCATGGGAAGATCATCTTCATTTGGTGGAGTTTGCATATAATAACAGTTATCAGTCGAGTATTGGTATGGCACCATATGAAGCATTGTATGGAAGACCGTGTAACTCTCCGACATGTTGGTTGGAAACTGGAGAAAAGTTGATACTTGGGCCAGAGATGATTCGACAGACTACGGATTGTATAGAGATCATTCGGCAACGAATGAAGGCAGCCCAAGATCGTCAGAAGAGTTATGCCGATAATCGTCGAAAGGATTTGGAATTCGTCGTAGGTGAGATGGTTTTTGTGAAGATTTCTCCATTAAAGAGTGCTATTAGATTCGGGAAGAAAGGAAAGTTAACTCCGAGATTTGTTGGACCATTCCCGATTATCGAGCGAATTGGAAAGCTCGCTTATAGATTGGAATTACCGGAAAAGATGGAGGGTGTGCACAATGTTTTTCATGTATCTTATCTACGGAAGTATGTGCATGACCCAACTACTGTGGTTTCTGCTGATAGCTGTGAAGACTTAGAGGTTGATCCAGTGGTTACGAGACCTCGTAAGCCGCTTCGTATTGTTGAAACCGATACGAAACAGCTTAGGAGGAAGACGATTACGTTGCTCAAGATACAATGGAGTGATGATGTTAACGACTGTACGTGGGAGGAGGAAGAGAGGATGAAGGCAGCTCATCCAGAACTCTTCAAGGTATGGCCCTAAGGTGTCGTGACATCTCATGAATTTGTAGCTTGTTCTAAGTTTTAGAATTCTGCATGCTAGGCTCGAATTGGATGCATGGGTTGTTGATTGCTATGGATGGTAGGCATGCGGAAAATCTTTGATTGCTGTTGTTTGCTTGGAATTTCGGGGGCGAAATTCCTAAGGGGGAGAGAATGTAACGACCCGTATTTTACGTGTCGATAAATCGTAGAATTTACAGGTCGTTAGTGTTGTTTATGTTGTCTCTAGCCTAAGTCGTGTGGAAGTTAGCTCGCGTGAGTATTGATTCGTGACCGACCCATAGGCTTAGCCGAGTTAAGGGTTAGCAACTTGGTGGTGTCAAGTGATAGGTCGTGCACGAGTTACGACTTAAGTGTGTTGACCAAGTTAGGAGATTGACTGACCTATAGGTAGTAGCGAGTTAGGGAGTCTTGAGTCGTGACCGACTCATAGGTGACCGACTCATAGGGGACCGACTCAAGGAGCCTGGATGGCTCATAGTATTGACCGACCTAGGAGATAGCGGGGTAGTAAGTTGAGACATATGGTCGAAGTCATAGGTCGTAAGGTGTTTTGAGTCGTGTATGCTATGAGTCGTAAGTCGTTAGGTAGCTGGGGCGATGAGTCGCATACTAGTTAGGTCGTTGAACGACTCATGGTAAGTCGCTGAGTCGTATGAACGACTTAGGGATAGGTTGTGGCTGTTGAGTCGGTAGAGGCTTAGGTCGGCTAGGGGTTAGGTCGGCCATAAGAGTGAGTTGTTGGGTCGGAGTCTCTGTTGAGTCGTGAGTCGGCATTATAGCTGAGTCGTGTGTGTATAGTTGAGTCGTCATACGACTTAGGACTTGGGAGTGTTAGCGGTTGTGTGTTAAGTCATTGGTCATAGGTCGGTTAGAGCTTAGGTCGGCCATAAGAGTGAATGGTTGAGTCGGCAGGAAGGGTTAAGTCGTTAGGCCGTATTGGTTGGATTGTTGAGTCGGCTATGGGTAGGTCGTACACGGGTTAAGAATGTTAGGTCGTTAGGGGTGTTGAGTCGTGTCTGGGGTGAGTCGCGTATAGGTTAGACGTGAGGCCCTGTGTTTTGTTGAGTCGGCATGATGATGAGTCGGGGACGACTCAAGGGTTGGGTCGGCAATGACCTAAGGGGCGACGACTCATAGTGGTTTCAGCCTATAAATAGAGGGGTTTGGCTTACTTTTTGGCACCGGTTTTTGAAGCGACGAAGTGCTGCCATTTTGAGAGCTCGACTACAACATTTCTTCGTCTTCTTTTCTTCATTTCAATCTAGTTCTAACATCCATCCAAGATCGAAGATCGAGATCAAAGATCCAAGGGCCAAAGTTGAAGATCTTCATCCAACGAAGCTAGATTTCATCGTTTTAAGCGAGATTTCGCCGGATCAAGCCTTGATCTCAGCTGTCCAGATCTGAAGTGTTTAGTTTTTGAGGTGTTTAGGTGATTTGGTGAGTGGTGGTTATCTCTCACGCGGACCCAAAGGAGTATATTGGATTGGTGGTTTGTTGGAGTGTTGTAGATAGTGATTTGTGCATTTTCCTTAGATCCAAGTATAGATCCCTTGTTTGTGAAGATGTTTACCTATGCAAGTTCATTTATTAAGTTATAGAAACAAAACCCATGTTTTATATTTGCTAGATCTATGCTAAAAACCCATGATTCATGTATGTTAGTTCTATGCTCGTTTATTTACGAAATTGCCATTTTAGTTATAAATGCCTAATTAGATCTTGATTGAATACGTATTTGTTTGGATTAAGGTTTGCCTTGATTGATTGTTGTGAATGAGCTATCTAGTTGATAGATGTGGACAAGTATGGTCAAAGATGATTCAAAAGCTACAGAAGAGGCTCTTGAATGGTGAAAGCTGCTAAAGGCATATGAGGTGGATGTTGAAGCTCATATGTATGGATTGGATGATGTTGAGATGGAACTTTGCCATGATGCAATGAGGCAAACCATGTTGTTGAGTTGAGACTTTGCTATGGTGTGATAAAGCGAAGTACGATGTGATGTAGACTTGGCGTAATCCAGGCAGGGATCATTCCAAGCATGTTGATGACTCGAGGGATGGTTCGAGTTGGTTGATAATGGATTGCTCGAGAGGTAGCTTGAGCTAGTATGAGGATAGTCGTCAAGGAGGATGACTAGGAGGCTTGGATCTCATCGTTGTTGAAGGTTCTAGCATGCTCAAAAGCAAGAGTACATGGGGCACCCATAACGACTACAGGCAGGTAGTCGGGACACCCAAAAGACTACAGGTAGGTAGTTGAGTACTCTGGGCAGAGTAGGTAAGTCCTAGGCACGGGTCACGATGACGTGCGGAGCTATGCCTAGAACCGGGGTTACCATTAGCCCTTGACGGATGGTCATTCAATCAACGGTGAAATCAAAGCAAGGATAACAGTGATAGCCAGAGTCATGGATGTTTGGACGTTTGGTTGTATCATCATTCGGTCTCAAGAGCGGTATTTTCTAGGTGCTTATCTGATCTTGGTTTAGGCCTTGGGGGTTTGTATTTGGGAAACATCGCCCTTGACTCGAGTGATTATTGCTTTACCTTAATTATCTGCTATGTTATGCTTACTTCTCCTTGGTGTGTGTCTGGGGGCTATCACTGTAGAAAGAGGTGGAGTGGGATGGTTTGGTTCCTATTCCTTTTATCCTTTATGCTCTTTTGGTATGTTTGGTAGTTAATTTACTGCTCACTAAGACTTTGTCTGACTCAAGGTTTTATGTCTCCTCTTATTACCTTGGGCTGTTCATCCATGTTGGGATGGGCAGACTAGGTAGCAGGTGACAGGTGCTGTTCTTGGAGATCTACGCTGATGATGACGAAGACGAGCAAGAGGCTTTGCATATTAGTTTTCTTACTATTTGTACTGGGTGTTCCGCTGCTTGTATATATTCTGAGTGCTATGTAGTGAGGCTTTGATGTATGGATTTGCCTGGATGATTGTATCGAACTACTGTGATGCTTATATGATGATTTCCTGTTATGAAGCTTCACTATATATATATATATATATCATTTCTCTATTGTATTTTATCCATGCGCTGTGAGTTATGCGATAGAGTTTCTGTTTTAACATTTTACCCTGACTATCGTCCATGGCTACCTGGCACGCCTTTCAGCGCACTATTTCCTTGTTTTGGTGCAGGAGTCATGGGCGGTCGTCACAGAGGAGTACGCCGCTCCCCTGCAATACAAGACCGGGACTACCCCTTACTGGATAATCCCGAGTGAGATCACCCCGCGGTTGGGATCAGCAACCGCCCACTAAGCCGAAATAAAAAGGGACATCTAGACATGGATGACCTCACCCTGCTTGGGCGCTACCCACGTAGCCTTGCATCATAACCCCTGATTTTCAGTCATTCCCGGTTGATGAGGCTTGAGGCTAAGCGTTACCGTTCTAGAACATATCCCTTAGAATGCCCATCGTCCACCTGACGATGTTCCGAAAGCATTCATCCATACAAGTCCGTCCCGGGTTCGAACGAAACCGAAGGCACTATTCCTACTACATCCATTTTGGAAATATCCTCAGGATTAGTAGCGACTAGCCCTTGCACTTCACTGCTCCATCTTCGAATCCAAAATCGTTTTCCATGAAACGTACAAACCAGATCGAAGTGGTTTTCGAGAAATAAATCTCGATCTCGGTCTCTTCGAAACGATCAACGCATTTGTCCAATATTGATAGTCGGTGATTTAACTATCAATTATTATTTACAACATCCATCAAACAATAAATAATCTCTCAAATTATTTATTAATCCTTAAAATATCTTCACAAGATATATTTTCATTTTCAAAACCCTTTTGAAAATAGTTTCCAACCATTCTTTACTTTTTAGAATAAACTTTCCCAAATATTTTCTATCTCCACTGAAATAACCAAGCACAAAACTAGATTTTTAAAATAATTTAAAACGCTTTACTTTGAAATATACCTTAAAACATTTAAGTTAAAAACTACTTCAATAATTTATTAAAATACATACTATATGAATATATGAAAATAAGGTTGCTTTATAAAATATAAAACTAGGTTTTCATTTTTTTTTGAAAACAAAATACTAAGTCACCTTTTAAACAATTACTGCGATAATAGATTGAAAAATATTTACTTTAAAATTTAGATATTTAGAAATAATAAAATTTCTAAAACATGCTTTTTAAAACAACATTAAATTTTATCTTATATATATAAAATTACTTTGAAAAGGTACTTGGCTATTCAGAGAAATATTCTTCTCTTCACATTTTTCTTTAAATCTCCAATTCAAACACTGGAACCAATTTCCAAATTGATTTCCAATTTACTTCCTTTTAATTCCAAAATCCATTAATTTCAGATTTTATTCCTTAATTATGATTTAAAATATTTTTAACTGAAAATACAAATTTTAGATTTCCCAAATTACTTCTTAATCCTTTTAAATAAATTTAAACTTTAAATTTTAAATAATTCTTTATTCCATTAAAATAATATCACTTGAATTTACAATTCATTAATTTCTGTTTATTCAAAATCTTTTCATACCCAAAGTTATTCATTAGTATTTTAATATCACTTCCACTCCTTTTTTAATTCATTCTTACTTTATTCACATTTTCTGTAGTTATTTCGCTTATAAGTTACTTCTTTTACTTTCTTTCCAAAATCCAATTTATAAATTTTAGGTAGCTCATTATACCCAAATATATTCAATCAAACCAAAGCATTAAATATTCCAACATAATTCATCATAGAATATCAACAATCCCAACAGATAATATTAAATAATTTAAATAAATGTTGAGGGATCCAGTTGGATCCCTCCAACCTGTTTTCCCTGCATCCACAGACGTCAACACAATATAAAATACCAATTCCAAAATATACCTTACTATAGCACGGCAATCAATTTAACCATTCAATCAATTATTTAAATTTAACCATTTAAATTTAAATTTAAATTCAACTGAGTGAGATTAACTCACCTTTGATTTTTGTTTGGCAATCCAACCCATCTCAACTTGTTTTTCCACGATTTCCAGACCTTTTAAAATCATTAGATGTTTTTATTAATATTTGAACTATTCGAATAGTCAACTACCATTTAACAAATTTAATTAACCAATAATTTGATTTAAACTATTTTCTTTTATTAAAATACTTTTAGTGACACCTAATTAAATAGGTTTATTAGACAAGTTAACTACCCAAACTACAGTATTTTGAGATAAACTAGTGGATTAAAATGTGAATAGGTATATTTATTTGCTTTTGAAACTATATACGTGCTTATATATATATATATATATATATATATATATATCTTTAAAAAAAATTGGTTTTTCCCTTTCGGATTCCTATCTTATACATATCTTTACAGAACTATATATTTTTCTTGAAACTCGTGCACTTATAGAAATTCATTTACATAGATTTAAAAATTTAACTTATATAAATTCTTTTCCAACAATCTAAAATTTCTATCATTTTTTTCCAAAATCTCCTATGTGGATATTAAATTAAAACAGAAAGCTTTTATGCTATAACATATATTTTTTAAACAAAGCTAATCTTTCTATATAAAGAAATTTCTTCTCTTTTTTTTTTGTAAACACTTCCTTTTTCCAAAAATAAAATGAAATTTACCTTATTGAGATGAGACCCGAGCACACACCCAACAACCAAAAGGAGATGCCGAAGATCGAAGTTTCCCCAATCGCGATACTCCCTCGTGAAACCGAGATCTGAATGCAACTCAGTTCGCTCACCATCACTCGATTGGCATGCCCTTCCACATGCCGACAACACAGTCTCCTATCACTGCGAGTTCGACTTGAGCGTGCCACCATACTTAAGCGTGCTGCCTCCCCTTTCAACCCTCCATTTGCAAATCGCGATTTGTATTATTAACACTCGCGAATTTCACCATATCTGCCTCGTTCTCGGTATATTTTTTTTAAACAAATATTGATTTTCGAGATTTCTCTTGAACGGAACTGGAAGTTGGGTTTATTTGAAGAAGAAGAAAAAGAATCGTTCGGCCATTTTTATATTTTTTAGATCGAACTGGTTTCGATTGGAACTGAAATGAAAAGGGTACGAAGTGTGGACAAGGAAAAGAATGGAATCAAAGAATATGCTAAGCGTTTAATGGAAGATATATTTATTTTGTTTGAACTTTACAAAAAGGAGGACTTTGGATTTATTTGCGAAATGTCTACCGACTTGATTCCAATAGAGTGGAACGACGTGATATAAAGAGAAAAAGAATCGATAGGAGACATGATTTATGTGAGATAATTTCAACTGTAGTTGACTAGTATAAATATTCAATTTAGATTCGAATTCAAACCGTTTCGATAGATTTTACCGCGTTTACTTATCGTACGCTCACACCACAACTCCAAACTCTACGAAAATTGAAATCCGATGATAATACAATATTACGGATCCAATGGATCTGGTTTCGTCGAAATCCGAGACTGTGCCTCGGAAGGCTATTTTTAAATTCAATTTAAAACGATAAAATTTCAAAACTAAACAGATCACTGTTACATTCAATTTTAACACTTTTATTATCTTCAGTATTATCAAAATAAATTTCATAAGCCTTCAATTTATTCTTAACCGGCTTAAAACTCCAGATTCAACATTTTACTCAACTTCAAATTATTTAATTCAATAAATTTAATTATCAAATAAATTGTGATATTCGTAATTCAAGTTAAAATTACGCTATTGAATATTTAAAATCAATTAAATATTCCAATTTTAAATGCTCGAAAATTCCGGATTGTCACATTCCTCCGCCCTTAAATAATTTCGTCCCAGAAATTACTAGTTAGGTAGAGTAGTCCAATACCCGTTGACTTTTCTCAAAACCAACAATTCAACATCCTATCAACTATCTTTTTATAGAAGACCCCTTGTCACTCTTACTAACTTTCCAAACCCTCCCATAGTTTCAAATTTTATTTATAAAATCATTCAAATTATAATTCAAAACCAAAATTTGAATTATCAAATTTTACTCAAAAATTTTCTAACTCTCTAAATTTTCGAACTCATTCGCGCTATAATTTTAATTATTAAAGAGTGTGATACATAGTTTGAAATCTCACAGCGGAACGAATGAAATTAGAAATTGTTTTAAAAATGAATTTAAAAACATTCATAAATTAGGAAATTTCCTTTAACATTAAAATGCATATGTGTTAAGCACAATGTAACGACCCGCCTTTCATTCCATAGAAAGACGCATCATTAAGAAGAAAGAAAGGGATAGAAAAGAGAAAAGAAAGAAAAGAAAGAAATAGACAACATCAGAATCTCACAGCGGAACGAATAAATTATATTATATCACGTAAAACATTACATAGTATCATATACATCAGAGTTATACAGCTAATACAACACAAACTAGACAGTTATAAACATCTGTCTAGCAATTACAATTCAAGTACATCAGAGAAAACAGATATAACTCAAACCCAGCGGAACCACTATATATATCTACACGTCGAAGCCTCCTGCTCCATATTTCCTCCAGAACTCGTCAAAGCAAACCGGAATCACTTGACTACTCATATATAATATGAGTACCTAAGAGTTTAATAAAACAGAATATAAACACTCAGGTCAGACATGGGTTTGGTGTGAGTAAACGGGTTTAAAAGTTTCTTAACTTTGAAAATCTTTTGAAAAGAGAAGGTATCACGTAAGACATCCCACACATAAACATGGAAAAGTTTTTACCTTACGCTAACCAAAACATTTGATAGGAAATCCGATGATATTATAATAGTGTCTGGGGTTTTCAAGTAAATAAGAAATGGCCGAAATTGTTACATGATTAAATTCCAGCTACTAGCCACAAAAGTGGGTAATGCAATCAAAACCGTTGGGTCTCGTAGGAAGAATGGGTTTCCATCAATGGCAGGGCTACTGGGGTACCGCTCGTCACAGTACGTGGCCTAGACCACCGTACCGAGGAGTACTCCCTCTCCTCTGCAACACAAAGTCGGAAGCATCCCTTACTGGACAGTCCCGAACAAGACCACCCCGCAGATTGGCCGTCGCCAACAGACATACAACCGAAATATAAAGGGACCTCTAGACAGGGGTAAATCTCGCCCTGCTTGGGCATGACCCACTTAGCCTTGCTGCACCTCCCCTGTTTTATCCATTCCCGGTTGATGAGGCTTGAGGCTACAATTACCTTTATAGGACATATCAATCTTAGAATGCTCATCGTCCACTTGACGATGTTCTGAAAGCATTCAATCCATACAAGTTCGATCCGGGTTCGAACGAAACCGAAGGCATTATCTCGTTACACTCATTTTGGAATCACCCTCAGAGTTAACGACGATAACCCTCACTCTAAATCACCATCTCGAACCTGAAAGTACTATTCCGTCAAACTCATCACGGAATCACCCCCAGAGTTATACCGACGAATAGTCCTTACACCTCGACTCTTCACTCTTCACTTGAGATTCACGACCTAACGTTTAATTTGGATCGCGTGGTTTTCGGAATTCCAAATTTGGAAATCCGATCCCGGTCTCATCGAAATCCAAACGCCAACTTAATGTCCAAGTGAATTTAGTTCGAACAATTAATTCAATTCATCATTATCTATTTACACAGATAGATAATTCACATATCACATTAGATAATCACACTCTCATTATAAACAGATAATCTGTATCACCATCACAAACAGGTAATCATCACAACTAGATAATCATCATAAACCATCATACTTTAACCATGCATCCATATCATATAGATACTACTCATCTCATTACTGAGACCACAACCATCCAATCAATATCATCCATAAGCAAAGATTTATTAACCATCATCTATAATTAATTTAAAATGAATTAAATTAATTATCTCTATTTAATTTAATATAAATTAATTACCACATTTATAAATCCTACTTATATATCCATTAATTAATTAACCTAGTTAATTAATCATTCTCTAAGTATTCAATTTGATTAAACACCTTTGATTAATCATTCACTAATTACAAATAAGTAATTAGTCTTAATAAACTAATTAACCTTAATCATAAGTAATTAATATTTAATTACTTCATTTATTAATTAACTATAATTAGTTACATTTATCCTTAATTAATTACAATGATTAATCACTTAATTATTAATTATGACTTAATTAAATAATTCTTAATTACATTATTAATTATATTAATTAATGATATCTACTTTATATTTAAAATTAATTACTTTATTTAAAATTAATTACATTTAGTAATTAATCTAAAATTTAAAATACAATTATTAATCACCCTTGATTAATATTAAATCCAGTAATTAACTACCATTAATTACCCATAACAAATTAATTATCCCATAATTAATTATCTTAATTAATTAATCCCTTGATTAATTACCAAAGTAATTACCCAAATTACTTTATTATAAATCATCTTTACTAATTATATTCCAGTAATTATCATTTATTACTTTTCAAAGTAATCATGCTCCATTAATTACATTAAGTAATTACTCTTATTAAACCATCAAATGATTCCGTAAATTAATTAAACTAAATTAATTAATTTAAACAAATCATATTATCAAAATTAATTACAATAAGTAATTAATCCATTATTCTTAACCATTTACAATTGATTATCTTCAATTAATTAATCTAATTAATTATCATAATTAATCACATTAATTAATTACTTAATTATCCTTAGATGATTTTCTTTATTAATTAACAACATTTTATTTAATTACTTACTTAAGAAATTTATCTTAGATTAATCCTTATTAATCATCCCTAAATATAAATTAATCTAAAACACTAATTAAAATCAAATAATTAAGACATTCCTTAATTAATTCTTTTATTATCTTAAATATTCTAAGATAATTCATTTACTTATTAATTACTTCCTTAACATTCAAATGTATTTACACAATACATTTCTAATTTAAATTCAAATTCCATTTTAAAAGTTATGAATTAGATGTTTAACTATTTAAACATTAATCCAAATTTAACTAAATTTAAAATCCTTAAAATAAAAGTGAAAACATTCATTACTTACATAAGAAGAGTTTAAAACCAAATTACTTAATTTTATTAAAGAAAATCAAGCTTAAAATAAATAGATTATTTTAACTTTCCAAATTTAAATTAAACACATCTTAATTTTTATTCAAATATTTAAAGTAAATAATTTTATCAAGTTTTAACCATTTCTTTGAAATCAAATTTATTTTAAAATCTACTTTAAAACATTTTAAACTTGATCAGTATTTGAATTTTACAAATCTGTTTAAATTCAAATCTGAATTCATAATAAACTTGAACCTATATTTAGACTTGGTTTTTAATACCTATTTTAAATCTTGCTTTATATTTAAAGTTTTCATTTTAAAAACTTTTGGATTCAAATTCATCTTAAGCTTTAATTTAAATCCCTGCTTAAAATCCTGTTTTAAAATTTTGAATTTCATTTAAATTTTAAAAATCTGCACAATAACGGGTTTATAAACCTGAACAAATTCTATCAGGTTTTGTAACATGAAACTAACATGCCGAGAAACCCTCCTATTTTGCTTCGAGAGCACAACCTAAACGCTTCGAGTAAACCACTTACCACAACCTAAATGCTTCGAGTAAACCACTGATCTACTCGAGACAAAAATACTGCACCATCCACAAAAGTTCATCAGAACTTAGATGTGCACGGTGCATATGCACCGGCACTCCGGCGATCTCTAGCCACCGTCCTACCCTTCACCAAGTCGCCAACCACTATCCCACATAATTACGACCTCCGTAAATCCCTTGCAGCTCGAAAAACAAATTCGAGATAGTCAAACCAAACCTGGTAACACAACTGCATCGTTTCCCAAAACCTGTCAACACCGAGAAAACCCACCTCCGACCATCAACATCGATGCGACTTTGTCCATAGCTCCATCTACATTCCCTCTAAAACTTCCCAAAACCCTACCTCACTCGATGCATCATAGAAGACAAGAAGCTACCAAAACTTCGACCATTTCAAACTAGGGCTTGAAACAGAAAATAGAAATTGCCGTCGCCACCCACTTCTGATCATCTATTTGAAATTTTTTCCTCCCTCTCCAATCAACACTCCACCTCCAAGAAGCATCTCAACTTCCAAAATCCAGTAGAAAATCAGATAACCCCAAAATTCCCAATTCTGTTCAACTCATAAATGCCCACTTCCTAGTTAATTAAAAAATGTAATATTTGTTTTAAAATTCATGATTTCAATCATGGATTCTAGTTATAAACTTGTTTAAATAATTAAAGATGTTTGATATTCTTGTTTGTTGAAAATATATACTGTTGTATTTGTTTCAGAGGTAATAGACTTTTTAATATAACTTAATTTTGATTTATGAACATAATTTCTTACTAAACAAACATCTTTTGTTTACTCGTTAATTTCTAACTGAAATCAATTCAAGTGATAAAGGATTTCTATCAAAGAAAATCTTAGTTTTAAAAACAACAAATATGCAGATTCCAGGCAACAGCAACATATATACATATTTATATATGTTCACACAAAACATTCATCAACATTCAATCACACAACATACTTATTCCTATATATTCACATGCAACCGATAACTTAAAGTTCTTTTTAAAAAAAATGTGAAACTATCTACCTCAAACAAAATGAATCACTGCAGTTTATCCATAGCAGTTTATTTTTCTTTAAATGACAGTTTGTTTGAACTTGAGTTTTAGTACATTGCTTAAGTATTAATTTTAAAAGAAAGATCTGTTTTTAAAATAGAAGTTTACGCACATTTATTATTGAAGAGGCAGAGAACAATTTCAGATGCGTTTCACAATTTCCTAGAACTTGTTTGAATCTGCATGTTGAAGTTGATTTGCAATTTGCTTGATGAATCTGTGTTTTGCTTGCATGTGATAACTGAATTTACTTGTTGTTGATTATTAAAAACTGCATGCTGACCCATATCTTCAATTGCTAGAGTTTGAAGTTGAACTTCAGTAGATTACAGATCTCAAATTTGCAGATTTTAAACAGAATTTTGGGTTTTGTATAATTGGTTTGCAGATTTAGATTGAATTGTATTTGTAGATTTAAATCAGATTTGGGTTTGGTTTTTGAGTTACCTTTCTAAAGTTTGATTTCAGTTTCAAATGAAGATAATGTTTTAAACAAAAATGAATTTGTTAAGTTTCTTATCTAAAAAAAAATTAATTTCAATAATAATTTAGTATTGCCACTTGTTACTAATGTTATACATTAAGTACAAGTGTCTTCTCTATGTATTAAAAGCTTAATACATATACAATTTCAATATAAAAATAGATTTCTTAATTTATGAATGTGTTTAAATCTTTCTAAACCAAATTCTAATTTAATTTAACATGTTCTAATTGTTTTATCAATATTTAGCCTTACATGTTTTTATAAAAACTTCTTTTATAAAATTACACATTTTAATGTTTGTTTGAATATTTTTAAAATAATATTTTTAAAGCAAAAATTTTCAAAAGAGAAAAATTTAAAAAGAAAAGAATGTTGAATTCAATTTTATTCAAAAGTTTCAAATCAAAATACTATACTCCAATGTAAATAAACTAAGTTTATTTCAAAAGAAAATAATTTTTAAAATAAAACGAAATAAACTTTTATTATAAAATACAATTTAAACTATTATATTTTTAAACAAACAAATATTTACTTATATTTCTTTTGAAAACATAAGATAGATTTTTAAGTTAACTTTTGAAAAGTTTTCAATCAAATTAACCAATTTACAATTTATTCACATACATATATAATAAATTTGAAAATATTTTTATTAAATTAAAATTAAAATCAAATCTCTATTTACAATGTATACACATATATATATTATAAATAAAATATCCTTTAAATAAGCTTAGAAAGACCATTTTATCTTTTAAATATTTTTATCCTTTGAAAAGAATAAAATTCACA
This sequence comes from Allium cepa, assembly GCA_030765085.1. Taxonomy (NCBI): domain Eukaryota; kingdom Viridiplantae; phylum Streptophyta; class Magnoliopsida; order Asparagales; family Amaryllidaceae; genus Allium; species Allium cepa. The sequence continues at coordinate 384,144,267 of CM060932.1, forward strand.
AATTAAATTATTATTATCATTATTATAAATTTTGAAAAGAATATTATTTTTCAAATTAAATAATTATTAATCTTCAAAAGAAAAATTCTGTTTGAATTAGACTATTAAATCAACATTTCACATTTTAAAATAATTATAATGAAAATTATTAAATAAGTATTGCCTAAATTTCCGGGACATCACATTCCTCCCCCCTTAAAAGAATTTCGTCCTCGAAATTTAAAAGCAAAGGTAATTTAATAATCTCATACAGATTTTAAATTTAAAATAGCAAACATATGCTATCAACCAAATACTATCAACCATAGAAACCAATTCAAACAATCAATTCTAACTATCCAGATAAAATTCTGGATACGATTCCCTAGAGTTTCCGAGGTACAAACACCGGGACACTCGCTCTACAGAATCTAAACTAGCTATACCACTCAGATCTAGAGCTCCTATGTATCTAGATCTACAAATCTAAATAGGATACTGGACTACAGACAAGTCCTGATCAACTTCCAAATCCTCCAGAATTGCTGATTCTAAAACCAGTGATAAACCATACACGTACTCCCTCAGAGATACGTGAAAAACATAACAAATTCCAGCCATCCGAACTGGCAATTCAATCCTATAGACCAAACACTTACCCTTAAGTGAATACAGAAAGATCCAATACTCTTATCCACAAATCCCTCATATCGATCCTGGGCTGCCTTCAACCTACTAGATCAATCCAATCTTCGCAGATGCTTCACAGAACAAATCTGGACAAAGAAATAAACGATCTCCAGATCCTACTCAACAAAATGGTTTTCCCAAAATCTCATCAAAATCTACCACACAAACTCTACTACACAGATATCAGAAGACTTCAAACATACTACTCTTATTCGGAAAACAAAATAGATGCACAAGACAAATCACAAATTCCTAAAGAATCGGGTGTTGCTTCTATTCTGGGATAGCTGCCACCATGCTTCCACTGCACAACTCTGATTTGAGAATGCTGTTGATGAACACAAGTATAAACTTGATCAACTTGTTTCGGAACATTGTTCATCAAATTCCATAAAATCTCAGCGACCTATCCGATTCGGTCACAACACCACAGCAAATATTCAACTAGAAAACTAGATCCGATCAATCCTGCCAGCTTAAACAGATCTCTCTCTCAAAGAGCCCTCCTAATATGCTGAACCACCGCTAAAGCTTCAAGAACCAAGTCGAAACAGATCTCAATATCCTTGTGCGGATGCAAATCTTATTTCCTTTGAGGATATCCGGAAAATACCAAACTACTTCGATAACTCAAACATCCTCTAGAGATGCTTCAATCCAAACAAAGATTACTCAGAGAACTTCCGAACCATCGCAAGTCACTTTTGCGAGTCTACTCAGTTCAGGTTCCAAGAAACCATTCTCTCTTCACAAACAGAACAACTAAAGCCTTCTAACCAAAAGAAGAAACTAGTGGTCCACTTTCAACCACAAACTTCACACCCGGCTGAGCTTCCAGAAGAAATGGACAAACTTCACCATTTGCCCGGCCTACTGACAAAAGAATCACAGAGACTTCTGAATCAACGAAGAAACGATCCTCACTGCAGCTACTGCTGCCAAAGACTTTCTTATCCAAAAGCTCATCGAGTCACAGTGCTATACCAGCCACTTCCGCAATAGAGCCTTCAGAAGACAGATATCTCTCAGGAAACTCGATCTCAAACCAAGCACAAAACACTCTTCCAAACTGAGTCTCAAACTCAAATACAAACAGAACTCCTTCCTACGGTTGCCAAGATACCATCGCTGGCTTCAGCACTTCCAACTGATCCAAACTCAAGAAAAACCACTCGCACGAGTGCGATCAAGCTTACAATCCAAAGATAAACTCCGAACCTTGAAAAGATTTCCTTCAGAGATCGGTGAAATCCTTCACATCAAACTGCAAAACTACTCAAGATACCCAATACTGCCCTAGCAGATCACTTCCAACCTCAAACACTCGGACTCCAACCATTGGTACTTGTGTTACACACACCACTACCCTATCTACCTCTAGAACTTATATTGGAAAACCTAAACAGGTAACCCAATCAAGTAGGTAGAAATATATATATATATATATATATATATATATATATATATTCAAAATTACAAATACGCTCTCTCAAGAAGGACACCACTCCAGAGTCTAGGTATTCGCTCAACCTAGCGTTCTGATACCACAATGTAACGACCCGCCTTTCATTCCATAGAAAGATGCATCATTAAGAAGAAAGAAAGGGATAGAAAAGAGAAAAGAAAGAAAAGAAAGAAACAGACAACATCAGAATCTCACAGCGGAAGAATAAATTATATTATATCACGTAAAACATTACATAGTATCATGTACATCAGAGTTATACAGCTAATACAACACAAACTAGACAGTTATAAACATCTGTCTAGCAATTACAATTCAAGTACATCAGAGAAAACAGATATAACTCAAACACAGCGGAACCACTATATATATCTACACGTCGAAGCCTCCTGCTCCATATTTCCTCCAGAACTCGTCAAAGCAATCCTGAATCACTTGACTACTCATATATAATATGAGTACCCAAGAGTTTAATAAAACAAAAAATAAACACTCGGGTCAGACATGGGTCTGGTGTGAGTAAACGGGTTTAAAAGTTGCTTAACTTTGAAAATCTTTTGAAAAGAAAAGGTATCACGTAAGACTTCCCACACATAAACATGGAAAAGTTTTTACCTTACGCTAACCAAAACATTTGATAGGAAATCCGATGATATTATAATAGTGTCTAGGGTTTTCAAGTAAATAAGAAATAGCCGAAATTGTTACACGATTAAATTCAAGCTACTAGCCACAAAAGTGGGTAATATAATCAAAACCGTAGGGTCTCGTAGGAAGAATGGGTTTCCATCAATGGCAGGGCTACTAAGGTACCGCCCGTCACAATACGTGGCCAAGATCACTGTACCGGAGTACGCCCGCTCCCCTGCAACACAAAGCCGGAACCATCCCTTACTGGACAGTCCCGAACAAGACCACCCAACAGATTGGCCGTCGCCAACTGCCACACAACCGAAATATAAAGGGACCTCTAGACAGGGGTAAATCTCGTCATACTTGGGCATGACCCACTTAGCCTTACTGCACCTCCCCTGTTTTAGCCATTCCCGGTTGATGAGGCTTGAGCCTACGATTACCTTTATAGGACATATCAATCTTAGAATGCTCATCGTCCACCTGACGATGTTCTGAAAGCATTCAATCCATACAAGTTCATTCCGGGTTCGAACGAAATCGAAGGCATTATCTCATTACACTCATTTTGGAATCACTCTCAGAGTTAACGATGATAACCCTTGCACTCTGAATCACCATCTCGAACCTGAAAGTACTATTCCGTTAAACTCATCACGGAATCACCCCCAGAGTTATACCGACGAATAGTCCTTACACCTCAAGTCTTCACTCTTCACTTGAGATTCACGACCTAACGTTTAATTTGGATCGATGTGGTTTTCGGAATTCCAAATTTGGAAATCCGATCCCGGTCTCATCGAAATCCAAACGCCATCTTAATGTCCAAGTGAATTTAGTTTGAACAATTAATTCAATTCATCATTATCTATTTACACACAGATATATATTTCACATATCACAATAGATAATCACACTCTCATTATAAACAGATGATCTGTGTCATCATCACAAACAGGTAATCATCACAACCAGATAATCATCACAAACCATCATACTTTAACCATGCATCCATATCATATAGATACTACTCATCTCATTACTGAGATCACAACCATCCAATCAATATCATCCATAAGCAAAGATTTATTAACCATCATCTACAATTAATTTAAAATGAATTAAATTAATTATCTCTATCTCTAATTAATTTAATATAAATTAAATTAATTACCACATTTATAAATCCTGCTTATATATCCATTAATTAATTAACCTAGTTAATTAATAATTCTCTAAGTATTCAATTTGATTAAACAACTTTGATTAATCATTCACTAATTACAAATAAGTAATTAGTCTTAAAAAATTAATTAACCTTAATCATAAGTAATTAATATTTAATTACTTCATTTATTAATTAACTATAGTTAATTACATTTATCCTTAGTTAATTACAATAATTAATCACTTAATTATTAATTATTACTTAAGTAAACAATTCTTAATTACATAATTAATTATATTAATTAATGATCTCTACTTTGTATTTAAAATTAATTACTTTATTTAAAATTAATTTCATTTAGTAATTAATCTAAAATTTAAAATACAATTATTAATCACCCTTGATTAATATTAAATCCAGTAATTAACTACCATTAATTACCCATAACAAATTAATTATCCCATAATTAATTATCTTCATTAATTAAGCTCTTGATTAATTACAAAAGTAATTACCCAAATTACTTTATTATAAATCATCTTTACTAATTACATTCCAGTAATTATCATTTATTACTTTTCAAAGTAACCATGCTCCATTAATTACATTAAGTAATTACTCTTATTAAACCATCAAATGATTTCTTAAATTAATTAAACTAAATTAACTAATTTAAACGAATCATATTATCAAAATTAATTACAATAAGTAATTAATCCCTAATTACTTTTATCAAGTAATTATTCTTAACCATTTACAATTGATTATCTTCAATTAATTAATCTAATTAATTATCATAATTAATCACATTAATTAATTACTTAATTATCCTTAGATAATTTTCTTTATTAATTAACAACATTTTATTTAATTACTTGCTTAAGAAATTTATCTTAGATTAATCCTTGTTAATCATCCTTAAATATAAATTAATCAAAAACACTAATTAAAATCAAATAATTAAGACATTCCTTAATTAAATTCTTTTATTATCTTAAACATCCTAAGATAAGTCATTTACTCATTAATGACTTCCTTAACATTCAAATGTATTTAAAACAATACATTTCTAAGTTAAATTCAAATTCCATCTTAAAAGTTAAGATTTAAAATGTTTAACTATTTAAACATTAATCCAAATTTAAATAAATTTAAAATCCTTAAAATAAAAGTGAAAACATTCATTACTTACATAAGAAGAGTTTAAAACCAAATTACTTAATTTTATTAAAAAAAATCAAGCTTAAAATAAATTGATTATTTTAACTTTCCAAATTTAAATTAATCACATCTTAATTTTTATTCAAATATTTAAAGTAAATAATTTTATCAAGTTTTAACCATTTCTTTGAAATCAAATTTATTTTAAAATCTACTTTAAAACATTTTAAACTTCATCAATATTTGAATTTTACAAATCTGTTTAATTTCAAATCTGAATTCATAATAAACTTGAACCTATATTTAGACTTGATTTTTAATACCTATTTTAAATCTTGCTTTATATTTAAAGTTTTCATTTTAAAAACTTTTGGATTAAAATTCAACTTAAGCTTTAATTTAAATCCTGCTTAAAATCTTGTTTTAAAAATTTGAATTTCATTTAAATTTTAAAAACCCGCACAATGACGGGTTTATAAAACCTGAACAAATTCTATCAGGTTTTGTAACCTGAAATTAACATGCCCGAGAACCCCTCCCCCCATTTTGCTTCGAGACCACAACCTAAACGCTTCGAGTAAACCACTGATCTACTCGAGTAATACTCGAGACAAAAATACTACACCATCCACAAAAGTTCATCAGAACTTAGATGTGCATGGTGCATATGCACCGACACTTCGACGATCTCTAGCCACCATCCCACCCTTCACCAAGTCGCCAACCACCATCCCACAAGATCACGACCTCCGTAAATCCACTGCAGCTCGAAAAACAAATTCGAGATAGTCAAATCAAACCTGGTAACACAACTGCACCGTTTCCCAAAACCTGTCAACACCGAGAAAACCCACCTCCGACCATCAACATCGATGCGACTTTGGCCATAGCTCCATCTACATTCCCTCTGTACTTCCCAAAACCCTACCTCACTCGATGCATCACAGAAAACAAGAAGCTACCAAAACTTCGACCACTTCAAACTAGGGCTTGAAACAGAAAATAGCAATTGCCGTCGCCACCCACTTCTAATCATCTATTTGAAATGTTTTCCTCCCTCTCCAATCAACACTCCACCTCCAGGAAGCATCTCAACTTCCAAAATCCGCTAGAAAATCAGATAACCCCAAAATTCCCAATTCTGTTCAACTCAGAAATGCCCACTTCCCAGTTAATTAAAAATGTAATATTTGTTTTAAAATTCATGATTTCAATCATGCATTCTAGTTATAAACTTGTTTAAATAATTAAAGATGTTTGATATTCTTGTTTATTGAAAATATATACTGTTGTATTTGTTTCAGAGGTAACAGACTTTTTAATATAACTTAATTTTGATTTATGAACATAATTTCTTACTAAAAAACATCTTTTGTTTACTCATTAATTTCTAACTGAAATCAATTCAAGTGATAAAGGATTTCTATCAAAGAAAATCTTAGTTTTAAAAACAACAGATATGCAGATTCCAGGCAACAACAACATATATACATATTTATATATGTTCACACAAAACATTCATCAACTTACAATCACACAACATACTTATTCTTATATATTCACATGCAATAGATAACTTAAAGTTCTTTTTTAAAAAATGTGAAACTATCTACCTCAAACAAAATGAATCACTGCAGTTTATCCATAGCACTTTTTTTATAAAAATGACAGTTTGTTTGAACTTGAGTTTTAGTACATTGCTTAAGTATTAATTTTAAAAGAAAGATCTATTTTTAAAAAGAAGTTTACTCACATTTTTTTTTGAAGAGGTAGAGAACAATTTCAGATGCATTTCACAATTTCCTGGAACTTGTTTGAATCTGCATGTTGAAGTTGATTTGCAATTTGCTTGATGAATCTGTGTTTTGCTTCCATTTGATAACTGAATTTACTTGTTGTTGATTATTAAAAACTGCATGCTGACCCTTATCTTCAACTGCTAGAGTTTGAAGTTGAACTTCAATAGATTACAGATCTCAAATTTGCAGATTTTAAACAGAATTTTGGGTTTTGTATAATTGGTTTGCAGATTTAGATTGAATTGTATTTGCAGATTTAAATCAGATTTGGGTTTGGTTTTTGAGTTTCCTTTCTAAAGTCTGATTTCAGTTTCAAATGAAGATAACGTTTTAAACAAAAATGAATTTGTTAAGTTTCTTATCTAAAAAAAATTAATTTCAATAATAATTTAGTATTTCCACTTGTTACTAATGTTATAGATTAAGTACAAGTGTCTTCTCTATGTATTAAAAGCTTAACACAGATACAATTTCAATATAAAAATAGATTTCTTAATTTATGAATGTGTTTAAATCTTTCTAAACCAATTTCTAATTTAATTTAACATGTTCTAAATGTTTTATCAATATTTAGCCTTACATGTTTTCGTAAAAACTTCTTTTATAAATTACACATTTTAATGTTTGTTTGAATATTTTTAAAATAATATTTTTAAAGCTAAATTTTCAAAAGAGAAAAATTTAAAAAGAAAAGAATGTTGAATTCAATTTTATTCAAAAGTTTCAAATCAAAATACTATACTCTAATATAAATAAACTAAGTTTATTTCAAAAGAAAATAATTTTTAAAATAAAAAAATAAACTTTTATTATAAAATACAATTTAAACTATTATATTTTTAAACAAACAAATATTTACTTATATTTCTTTTGAAAACATAAGATAGATTTTTAAGTTAACTTTTGAAAAGTTTTCAATCAAATTAACCAATTTACAATTTATTCACATACATATGAAATAAATTTGAAAATATTTTTATTAAATTTAAATTTAAATTAAAATCAAATCTCTATTTACAATGTATACACATATATACATTATAAATAAAATACCCTTTAAATAAGCTTAGAAAGATCATTTTATCTTTTAAATATTTTTATCCTTTGAAAAGAATAAAATTCACAAATTAAATTATTATTATCATTATTATAAATTTTGAAAAGAATATTATTTGTCAAATTAAATAATTATTAATCTTCAAAAGAAAATTTCTGTTTGAATTAGACTATTAAATCAACATTTCACATTTTAAAATAATTATTAATGAAAATTATTAAACAAGTATTGCCTAAATTTCCGGGACATCACATTCCTTCCCCCTTAAAAGAATTTCGTCCCCCAAATTTAAAAGCAAAGGTAATTTAATAATCTCATACAAATTTTAAATTTAAAATAGCAAACATATGCTATCAACCAAATATTAGCAACCATATTAACCAATTCAAACAATCAATTCTAACTATCCAGAAAAAATTCTGGATAGGATTCCCTAGAGTTTCCCAGGTACAAACACCGGGACACTCGCTCTACAGAATCTAAACTAGCTACACCACTCAGATCTAGAGCTCCTATGTATCTAGATCTACAAATCTAAATAGGATACTGGACTACAGACAAGTCCCGATCAACTTCCAAATTCTCCAGAATTTAAATTGAATTTAAAAATAGCCTTCCGATGCACAGACTCGGAATTTGACGAAACAAGTTCCATTGGGTCCGTAATATTGAATTATTATTGGATTTCAAATTTCGTATTGATCAGGGTTGTTGTGTGGGCGTACGATATATAAACGCATAAAAAATTTATACTGAGACAACTTGAATTTAATTTTTTTTTTGGACTAGTCATTATAATTCACTTCAGTTGTTTTCCTGTCTCATCCAAAGTACTGTAGCCCTGCCTGTATATGCTACTTTCTCCTCAACATCGTGTCTTGTCCTTTCTTTTCTTCTTTTTTTTAAATACGCCAGAGCATACCAGAACTTAAACGAAAATCACTTTCGTTACTCCTCTTCAATTCACAGAAACAATTCGAAAATCTTTAAAAATGGCCGAAGCCTTATTCTTCAAATCGAAAGCCCCAGATAAAAAAAGGAGTGAAGAATCGAAGTCGATTTCGACTTCGACAGGGGGTCGCGATTAAATCGCGTGGCATCCTAAGGCGGTGGCGACGAGCTGGACTTCGACTGGGTAGTATAAGGCATTGGCTCGCGTGAAGGGGAGAAGGGATGCACGGTGGCGGCGAATCGAGTCGCGTCTTGGGTTGTGCAGTCATAGAGGAATCGCGATCAATTTGCGGTCGTCGATCGATTGTAGGATTGCGCGAGTGATGGAGATGGTCTCGTTCGAACAGCCGACGAAGCAGTGGAGAGCATCACGTGCAGAGGTGTCGCGGCTGCTTGGGGATATTTGAGATCGACGAGGCGAAGGCATCGGTCGCGATGAAGAGGTGAGCGGCTAGCCTAGGTTCACGTTTTGCTACATGGTATAAGAGATTAATCTTTTAATTTAAATTTGATATAGGGTAGAAACAAAGAAAATAATTACAGTAAGTATATAAAAACAATTCTATTTTAATTTAACAGAATATGTATATAGGTAAGTTAGTAAATATGTATATAGATAAGGTTTGGAAAACATAAGGATTGATGAATTTTGAAAGTTTATATAAAACTAGATTTTTGAAATCTATAATTTATTTTCATAAGTATGTATGTAGTTTCAAAAGAAAAAAATATACATGTTTTAATTTACTAGATTTATTTTAAGGAAATAATGGAGTAGGTGATTAATTTGTTTAATTTACTTATCAAATTATTCTAGACATAAAATAATATTTTTTATTACAAGAAGATTAGTTCAAAATTTAATTGAATTATAAAATGGTAATTAAGGGTCGATTTATATTTCGAATATTAATAAATCATATAATTTATTTTTCAAGGTCCACATCTGAAAAGAAGCAAGCTGGATTGCAAATGAATGCTAATAAAATAAGAAGGTGAGTTGATCTCACTCGGTTGAATTTAAATTTAAATAATTGTTTGAATGGTTGAATTGATTGATGTGCTATAGTATGATATATTTTGGAATTGGCATTTTATATTGTGCTAACGACTGTGGATGCAGGGAAAACAGGTTGGAGGGATCCAACTGGACCCCTCAACATTTATTTAAATTATTTAATACCCTATGTTGTGATTATTTGATATTCTATGATGGATTATATTGAAATATTGAATGCTATGGTTTGATTGGATATAATAGGGTATAATGAATTTCCAAAAATATATAAATTGGATTTTGGAAAGAAAATAAAGGAAGTGAATTTGTAAGTAAAATAATTATGAAAATTTGAATAAATTTAAGAATGAATGAAAAAATGAAATAAAGTGACATAAGAATTCTAATAAGTAAATCTTGAGTATAGAAAGGAAATTTTTGAATAAACAGAAAGTTAATGAATTTTAAACTTCAATGCTATTATTTAAATTAACAAAACATTTATTTTAAATTTAAGATTTTAAATTTTGAAAAGAACAAAAAAGAAATTAGGAATAACCTGAAATTTGTATATTTCAGTTAAAGGGTTTAAAATCAAACGGAAAATAATAATAATAATAATAAAGTCCATAATTAATGAATTTTAAAATGAACTAAGTAAGTAAAGAAATTATTTCAAATGGAATAAATGGGAAATCAATTTGGAAAATTGATTTAAGTGATTGAGATTGGAAATTCTCCCTGAATAACCAAGTACATTTTTCAAAGTTAATTTTTAAATATAAGTTAAAAGTTTTAAGGTTGTTTTTAAAAAGCAAGTTTTGAAAAATTTATTATTTCTAAAATATTTAAATTCTAAAGTAAGCGTTTTCTTTTAATCTATTATAGCAGTAATTATTTAAGAGTGAATTAGTATTTTATTTTTAAATAAAGTGAAAATCTAGTTTTATATTTTATTAAATAACCTTATTTTCAAATATTCATATAGTATGTATTTTAACAAATTATTGAAGTAGTTTTAACTTAAATGTTTTAAAGTATCTTTCAAAGTAAAGTGTTTTAAATTATTTTAAAAATCTACTTTTGTGCTTGGCGATTTCAGTGGAGATAGAAAATATTTGGGAAACTTTATTCTGAAAAGAAAGATGTTTTGAAACTATTTTCAAAGGGTTGAAAATAGAAATATATCTTGTAAAGATATTTTTGAGGTTAATAAATAATTTGGGAAATTATTTATTGTTGGATGGTTGTTTGTGAATATTAATTGATAGTTAAATCACCGACTATCAATATTGGACAAATGCGCTGATCGTTTCGAAGAGACCGGGATCGAGATTTATTTCTCGAAAACCACTTCGATCTGGTTTGCACGTTTCGTGGAAACGAGTTTGGATTTGAAGATGGAGAAGTGAAGTGCAAGGGGCTAGTCGCTACTAATCCTGAGGATATTTCCAAAATGGATGTAGTAGGAATAGTGCCTTCGGTTCCGTTCGAACCCGGGACGAACTTGTATGGATGAATGCTTTCGGAACATCGTCAGGTGGGCGATGGGCATTCTAAGGGATATGTTCTAAAAAGGTAACGCTTAGCCTCAAGCCTCATCAAATGGGAATGACTGAAAATCGAGGGTTATGCAGCAAGGCTAGGTGGGTAGCACCGAAGCAGGGTGAGGTCATCCCTGCCTAGATGTCCCTTTTTATTTCGGCTTAGTGGGCGGTTGCTGATCCCAATCGTGGGGTGATCTCGCTTGGGATTATCCAGTAAGGGGTAGTCCCGGTCTTGTGTTGCAGGAGAGCGGGCGTACTCCTCGGTACTGTGATCTAGGCCACGTACTGTGACAGGTGGTACCCCAGTGCCTAGTCATTAGTTGGAAATCCATTCTCCCTACGAGCCTTGTACGAGTTTTGTTTGTATTACCCAATCTGTGGCTAGTAGCTGGAATTTAATCATGTAACAATTTCGGCTATTTTATAAGTTTTTGTATATAGACCTTATTATAATATCAGAGGATTTCTATGAAAATTGTTTTAGCTATCGTAAGGTAAAAACCTGTCATGTTTATTTATGGCATGGTCTTACGAGATGCTTTTGTTTTCAAAGGATTTTTGAAACTTTAATAATCAATTGGGTGTGATTTTCTCACGCTGGTATTTCAGACTGACTCGGGTGTTATTTAACTGTAATTCTCGGGTCAGACCGAGTATTATAGGATACATGATTTGATGCTGTGGAGCTCAGGAGACGAGCAGGATGATGATACGCACTTTCGTACTTGTTTATATATATTCTGCTGTGTTGTTTAGCTATGTACGCACTTGTATGTTATTGATATTGAGCTGTGACTGATGTACTCTGATGATGTAATATATAAACAGATATATTTGTTTTTGTGTAAAGATATGTTAATATCTATTATATTTTATTCCGCTGCGATGGTTAGATTCTGTTGTTGTTTTCTATTTTCTTCTTCTACCTCTTCTTCTTTAACCCAAATGGTTCATATTTTTGTACAACTTGAGTTGATTTAGGTAGAATAATGTTGATTCAAGGGGTACGGATTTGCGGGTCATTACAGGTGGTATCGGAGCATTAGGTTGAGTGAATACCTAGGCTCTGAAGTGGCATCTATCTTGAGAAAGCGTACTTGTAATTTTTATATATACATATTTATATATCTACCTAATCTGTTGGGTTATCTATTCGGATTTTTCAACGTAGGCTATAGAGGTAGATAAGGTAGGAGTGTGTGGAACACGACTTCCACTAATGGAAGAGGTTCACATGTTGTGGTTGGAGGTGTATCTGTCGAGATTATAGACCTAATACCGTCTCGAATAAGCTTTGAAGAATGTTGAAAGGATTCCATTAATCCTAGAGGAAGTATTTTCAAGAATTGGAGTATATTCTTGGAGGGTGAGGTTGATTTGCTCTTGAGTGAGCAAGGATTTCCAAGAGTTGTATCTGTCAGCTGAGCAGAAGCAGGTGATGGTGTCTTGGAGACTTCAGGAAGGAATAGCTGTGTGATGGGATGCAGTATCCATGGATGGTTCTGAAGATGTTCTTATGGAGCAAAAGATTTAAAGGGTGTTGAAGGAACGTCGATGCCTACTGCAAGGAAGATTCGGATATTTATGGATTTTCTGGATCTCAAGTAAGGGTGTCTTATCTATATTAAAGTATGAGACTAAGTTGATGAGTTACCTCATTTCGGACATGGTCTCATTTGTTTCCTTAAGAAGATCAAGTGATTGTTGTTTGGTTCGGTTTGGAGCCGAGTTTCTTGAGGAGATGTCAACTTGTCTCAAGGATTTTTGGTGGAATTGGGTGATAGTTTTGAGTTTCAAGAAGCTGGTGGTTAAGAATGATTTTTTGGCTTAGCTGTACCATTGAAGTGAAGTTTGGAAGAAGCAACGTGGATCCGTTTCTTCGATGATTCAGTGACCTTTGGGATTCTACTATCAGCAGGCCAGGCAAATAGTGACGGCTTATCCATTTCTTCGGGAAGCTGTTCTAGTGAGTGAAGATAGTTCTTTGGAATCTGAACTGTGTGAGACCGCAAAAGTGACTTGCGATTAGTTTGGAAGTTCATGGAATATTCTTTGGTTTGGGATTGAGGCATATCATATGGAGGTGAAAGCTATTAAAGTAGTCAGAGATTCTCCAGATGTTTTTGAGGAAAACAGAAGTTTACCCGAATCGGAAATTGAGTTTTCTTGTCGACTTGGATTCAAAGAGCAGTATTGATGGTTCAACCATGTAGAGGGATGACTCTTGGAGCGAGAAGAGTTTGGCGAAGCAGCTCAGGATTCTTTGGAGAGGGATTGATTATCTAGTTTTAGTTATGATTCTACTGGGATAATTTGACCAAGTGGAATGGGTCACTAAGATTTTATGAGTAGGATGAACTGTGTATGGAAAAAAGTTTATGCTCGAGTTTAAGCGGGATAGCAATTATTCTAGTATGGGAGCAACCGGGAGTTGCAGTTTTCTTGGATTAAAGAATTTCTACAGAAAATTCAAGTATGAAGGAATTTTCTGGATTTGAAAGGTAAGGTTGTCAGGTGCAACTGTTTGGCTATTCCAGATAAGAGATGTAGGTTTGAAGTCCACTAATGTTTGTGGAATAGAGTTGTGTATTGGATTTCAGCAAATTTTTGGGAAAGTCATTTTGTTGAGTGAGACCTGGAGATTTGTTTAATTTTTGGTCCAATTGTTGCATGAAGCAATCAGCAAGGGTTAAGCTGATCAGGAAGAATGGAGGTGACTCAAGAGCATCAGAAGAGTTATGCAGTTAAGAATTAAGGAGATTTGGAATATGAAGTGGGTTTTGGGATATTGTTTTAGTTTTATCTGATTAAAGGAGATATAAGACTGAGTAAAACTAGAGAGCTAGCATCGGAGGTATTTTGAGTTTTCTTGTGTTCTCTGGAAATTAGATTTTTATCTACAGAATTGAATTGCTAGTTCGGATAGCTGGAATTTATTGTATTTCACATATCTCTGAGGACTATGTGTATGATTCATCGAGTGATAGAATCAACAGTTAAGAAGGATCTGGTAGTTGAGCTGGTTTTGAGTTTAGTCTGATATTTTGTTCAGATTTGTAGGATCAGACGAGGGAGTTCTTGGTTATAATAGTATAGTTAATTAAGGTTCTCTAGAGCGAGTATTCCAGTTTAGGTACCTGGAAAACTCTTGATAATATTAGGAAGTTCTATTCAGAATTTTATCTGGATAGATAAAATTGTTTGTTGAATTGGTTACTATAATTGATAGTGTATGATTTGATTATATGATTGCTGGTTGAAATTTAAATTCTTTTGCTGGGTTATTAAATTATCTTTGCTTTTAAATTTCGGGGACGAAATTCTTTTAAGGGAGGAGGAATGTGATGATCTGGAATTTTGCGCAGTATCAATTTAATAATCTTTGATAATAATTAAATTGATTTGATCATTTTACATTATAAATTGACAAATTTAAAATTATTTTAAAGGCTGATAATAATAATTTGATAAATATCTATCAATATTTTTCTTAACAATATAATTTGGCAAGTTTAATTCTTTTGAAAAACTAATAATATTTTAATTTAGAAATATTTATTTTAGCAATTTAAAATTGGTGAGATTTATTTTTTAAAGGTTAATCAGAATATTTTCTATTTATGATATATATATTGATATATCTTGTAAATAGGAAATGTTTAATGTAATAAAAACTTTATATTCAAACTGTAATATATATGAATATATTATGATTTGGTTTGTGTTTTAAAATTTAATACAGTAATTATCAAATATAATAAAATGTTTTTCCATTTGAAATATATATATATATTTGTATATATTAGAAACGGGAAAATTGTATTGGTCTGAATTTAATAAGTATTTTCAAACTTTAATAAATATATAATTTGTAATTTGAAATGTTAATCTGATTTAATACTTTTGAAAATAATATTTGAGATTTAAATATTAATAAAAAAATTAATTTCTTATTTATTTTAAACATATACTTTAAGTTTTTGTTTAAATAAGATTTAAATTAAAGGTTCATTTGTTTAAATATTTCTTTCATTCTAATTTTATCATAAGATAAATTGTTTTAACTTTTTTATATATAGAGTTAAATTAAATTTCTCAAATTTATAAACACATGTTATATTGATTTGATCAAAAATATAAGTTATTTTTGAATGTTCACATGAATTTGCTTTTGTATTTATTAAAATCTAAACTTGTTTATTAAAAGGATAAGTACATAATATTACATAATTACTTATATATAACCTAAATAAGTTTTAAATAAGGAAATAACATTTAAACCATTAATAAAACATTAGAAAATAACATTTAAAAATATTAATTAGACATTAAAACACTTGTTAACATTTTGATTTATGTAAGGACATTTGTAAATAAAAGAGCATATGTGTAAGTTAATTAAGGCATCATAGCGACAAATGTCTTTCTCTTCAATAATTAAATTTAAAATTAGTTGTAAAATAATAAAAAGGAGAGTTTTAATCTTCAGCTAAATTTTTCTTCATCTTCAACCCAAACACAAAATGAATGCAAATAAAAAAAAAGTTCAAAAATGAAAGAAGAAAACTGTAAAGAAATCTGAAAACAAGAAGTTAATCTGAAAAATTCAAATCAGAGAAAAAGGGAATTCAACATAGATCTTCAGATTTTCTAATTCACCCAGCATGCAAAATTTGATTCATCAGCAACAGATTGTTTTCAACATGCAAAACTGGAATAAATCAAGAAATTCAGGAATTTCAAAAGCTTGGAAATAGTTTCTACCCTCTACATATATAGGCGAGTAAAAGGAATTTTAAATACAGTTCTTGATTTTAAATCTCATCTTGATCTTGTGTTGAACATCATGATGTTGATGAATTATTTTGATTTAAATTTGAATGCATGTTTGAATTGTGAATATTTGATTTGCCTGTGAAGTTAAACATATGCTCTGTGTAAAGTAACAGGCTTCAATTTCATAATCAAATCAATAATCCCATATTGAATTCGTATTGGCCTTTGATGTGTAAATAGAAGTTGATTGTAAACAAGTAATCTATCACCTAAAAATATTTACAGGATTTTAAAGTGAATTATTGGCTCAGGAATTTTACAGTAAATCTTTAATTTGGGTCAAAAATTTTTGAATTCAAATTTAATTTTTGATTTTATAATTGGATTACATTTGGGAAATCATGATTTTTGAGGCATGAATCTCGATTTTTAGATTAGTAGTTTGTGTGAATTCGTGGTCTGACAGTTTTGGGCATTTTGGTCGATTGGAGGCGAACAACGGCGATCTGGGCGTCGTAGTTGAACTTGAAGGTAGAGGGGGGTGACGATTTTCAACAGAAAATTGCCTAGGGATTTTATTAGTGATTGTGTTGACCGGAAATCGAGGAGGTAGGGTTTTATACCCTGTATTTGTCGTGAGTATTCCATTGGGTTTCGCGGCGACGAGAGACGAACGGTGACGATCGCGAGGGTTGCGATAGGTTCAGGGAGTCGCGGCGTGGTTTCAGATAATTTGGCGAGGCATCTCGAGTGATGGTTCGTCGGCGACGATCATTTTTTGTTGGTTATGGGTTCAGGCAGTTGGGCTTAGGGGTTAATATTTCGATTCTCGATCAATTTGAGTTTTCTGGGTTGAGGGTAGTATTATCGAGGTCAATTGCGACTTGGTGGAGTCCAGCGTGGGGTTCGCCGTCGACCGGCGTGGTCGTGCACGTTGATGTGCATGGCTGCGTGCATCAGGAATTTGGTTTTGGGAGAAGATGGTTCCGGCTCGAAGTTGGCTTCGTGTAATCGCTTGAATTTCTCGGAGCAGGTTAGGGATGGGGTTTACTCGGGGTTGACGCGTTAATTGATGTGGGATTGCTCGAGTTGTTGGGTTTGTTTTAGTTTGGTTCAGAGAAGTCTTAAAATTTTAACAGTAATGTTATAAAAAGTTTAAACAAAGGAACTTGATTTTTTGTAATTGATTAAAGTTTTAAAACCAAAGGTTACACAAGTATTAATTATAAACTAAATTTGTTTAAAGTTAAGTTTTTAAACAAGTTTTTATATATGAAAAATGAAAGTTTTAAAATAAAATTAGTGTAGTTTTGAATTAAGTTTGTATTAACTTTTATTTAATAACTATGGAAAGTTTTAAAGATTTAAAAAGGTTTGATTTGAATATTTAAAATTGTTTTAATTATAATTGACTTTTAAAAAATTTATTTTCAAATAAGGTTTAATGATTAAAGTTTAGAAATCAATTATAATTTAAGAAATTATAAGTTTTGATTATTTAAAGATAAATAAATTTGTGAAGATAATTAAGGTAATTAAATTTATTAACCCTTGAAAAGTTATCGGTTAATATAAATATTTTAGTTAAGGTAATGGTTTTCTTAATTAAGAATCTTTTTAATATAAGAAGTTAAAAATCATTTAATTAAATTTAAATGATTAATTAATAATTAATTAAGTAATTAATTTGTGATTAATTGAAGATAATCACTCACGGTTTAATTTAGTGTAATTACTTGGAAGTAATTAAGTAATTAATTTCTGGAGGTAATTAAGTAAAGGATAATTACCTTATGGAAGTAATTAAGTGGATGTGATTAAGGATTAACCACTTGTGTTATTAATTAAAGAATTGATTAATAAAATTAATTAAAAGTTTAAATTATTTAATTAATGGTTAATAAAAAGGATTAAGAGTAATTAATTAAGTAATTAATTACTTGTTAAGGTAATTAATTAAGGAAGAAATCTAATTAATGAAGTAATCATTAATTAATGAAATAACTAATTAATTGTTAATTAATAATTAAAGGATAATTAACTTATAATTAAGTTTTAATTACTAAATGCAATTAAAAGTAATTAATCAAATGTGATTAATTAAAAGTGATTAATTAAATGTGATTAATTAAAAAGTAATTAATCAAGAGAGTTTAATTAGAAGTAATTAATCAGGTATGATTAATTTAAAGGATAATTAAGAAATAATTATCAGGGTAATTAAATAATTATTAATCAAGTGTGATTAATTTAAAGAGTAATTGAGAGATAATTACTTGGTATAATTAAGAAGTAATTAATCAAGATGATTAATTAATATTGTAATTAAGGAATAATTACTTAAAGTAATTAAGTAGTAATTAATCAAGGGAGATTAATTAAAGTGGAGAATTAAGTGATGTTTATTAATTAATTTGTAATTAATTAATGAATAGTAAGATGGGTTGATGATAATCCAAGTGATTAGGTAAGGAATTAATTTGATTAAGGATTAATTAAATTTATCAAGTTTGGATTAAACTTGTCATGGATGAGTAATGATTGGTTGATAAGTATCATTGGATGAGTTAATGATATTGGATGATATCGTATGTCATTGGTTGATATGTGATGATATGAAATTGTTATATCTGAGATGTGATATATATGCTGCTTTGTGATATGTTTGGATGAATTTGATAATAGTGGATTATCTATCTATGTGTTATGAATCATCCATTTATTTTAAGTGATATTTGGAATATATATATTGTTTAAAACCCTTAAGTACAACTTGGACAATTAAAATGGCGTTTGGATTCGGTGAGACCGGGATCGGGTTTCCATATTTGGATATTCAAAAACCACGTCGATCCAAAATAAACGTTAGGTCGTGAATCCTAGTGGAGTGCAAGTAAAGACTCGAGGTGTAAGAACTATTCGTCAATATAACTCTGGGGGTGATTCCGTGATGAGTTGGACGGAAATAGTTCTTACAGGTTCGAGATGGTGATTCAGAGTGCAAGGGCTATGGTCGTTGACTCTGAGGGTGATTCCAAAATGAGTGCAACGAGATAGTGCCTTCGGTTCCATTCGAACCCGTAACGGACTTGTATGGATTGAATGCTTCCAGAACATCGTCAGGTGGACGATGAGCATTCTAAGATAAATGTGTCCTACAAAGATAATTGCATCCTCAAGCCTCGTCAACCGGGAATGGCTAAAACAGGGGAGGTGCAGCAAGGTTAAGTGGGTCATGCCCAAGTAGGACAAGATTCATCCCTGTCTAGATGTCCCTTTTTATTTCGGCTTTGTGGGCGGTTGGATCTGCAGCCAACTGCGGGGTGGTCTTGTTCGGGACTATTCAGTAAGGAATGGTCCCGGCCTTGTGTTGCAGAGGAGTTAGGGTGGCTCCTCGGTACGGTGATCTAGGCCACGTACTGTGATGGGCGGTACCCCAGTAACCCTGTCATTGATGGAAACCCATTCTTCCTACGAGACCCTACGATTTTGTTTGTATTACCCACTTTTGTGGCTAGCAGCTGGAATTTAATGAATGTAACAATTTCGGCTATTTCATATTTACTTGAAAACCCTAGACACTATTATAATATCACTGGATTTCCTATCAAATGTTTTGGTTACTGTAAGGTAAAAACTTTTCCATGTTTATGTGTGGGAAGTCTTACGTGATACCTTTTCTTTCAAAGGATTTTCTAAAGTTAAGCAACTTTAAACCGTTTACTCACACCAGTCCCCTGTCTGACCCGAGTGTTTATTTTCTATTTTATTAAACTCTTGGGTACTCATATTATGTATGAGTAGTCAAGTGATTCAGGTTATCCTTGACGAATTCTGGAGGAGCTTTGGAGCAGGAGGCTTCAGCGTAAATATATAGATAGAGTTTCTGCTGTGTGTTATTCTGTATTGTTGTTTTTGTATTGTATATTAGACAGAAATGTTATAACTGTCTAAATTGAGATGTATGGTTGTGTACTCTGATGTATATGAAACTATGTATATGTTATATATTATATTTCATTCGTTCCGCTGTGAGATTTGATGTGTTGTTGTTCTTTCTTCTCTTTCTTTTCTTCTTCTATCCCTTTCTTTCTTAAATAGTGATGCGTCTTTCTGGTGATAGAAAGTCGGGTCGCTACTATTTAACACAATACAATCTTTATTATAATAAATCAAATTGAATACTCGATCTTGCACTATGGTTTATTTGCTTATTTCAGAACTAATTTCATTGAAATATTATACATTAAAAAGTGTAACCGTTCACCAAATAAACAGTCTCGACTAAACAAACACATAAGCAATAAAATTATGAACGTATTTAGTAGTTTTACAATCAGGCGCTTGCATGGGTGTCGAAACGTTAAAATGCAGTAAGCATTTATTAGTAAGTACATGTGATATTTCTATTTGTTAATCTTTAATTCATTTCATTTGTATGTCTTAATTAGTAAATGTTGTATCAATCATATTAAATATATAAATTTATCATTGTTGATTATTATGACATTATATAACATATGTTCTTGCAATATTAGAAATTTTAAATGTTACCATTTCATTTTTTTAGTAAAGCTCCCGCTAGTCTTTTAGGTTTCACCAAACCCTAAAATAAATATAGAAGTCTTTTGACTTTGCTAGTGGGTGTTAGGACTGGTATGCCTTGGGATTTTGACCTTGAGGAGAGCTCAACAAATCATATGCCTACATATGGTGGGTAATTCTTTATTGGTTGTATCGCATACAACTCCTAACCCAAGGTACCTTATCCTAATCCTGCCTTTGCCAAGAGGAAATCTCAACAAGTAAAGTGAGACTATTCACTTGGATCTATCATTTAACAACAGCCTAAGTAAAATGCAGATACCTTAAGAAAGGCTCAACAAATACGTGTGGTTATCATACATCGTCTACTCAATATATTAATATGACTACGCATAACATTCCTAGCTCAAGGAAAGCTCAAAAATTAAAGAGTATGAATTAATCTATTAATATATAAATGACAGATGACAACTTTATATTAAAAATCTATAATCTTTAGTATATTACATTGAGTGATATTGACTTATGAAATTATGTTTTTTTTATGAACACCCTCGCGATTCAAGAGTTAGACACGTCAGAAATTTCAATATACGTACATTTACTTATGTATTTATCCTAAGTCTATTTAAGGTTTTAGAATGTTCCACCATTAGTTTATACGTTCACATTATATAAGTTTTATTATTATATAATTTTTATATTTCGTATTACTTACATAATAGTCGTATGTATAATATCACATTAATTAAACCCTATTTTATTAATTTAATTAATCAACTCTTTAATTTATTTCATATTTTTTCAATATAACATTTATTTTAAATATTTATATATATAACATTTGTAGCATAACACACATATATCATATGTGTGTTTTTATTTATTTAATTAACCGTTAATTTATTTATTTATTTAATCAAATTTTATTTAATTTATTTATTTATTTAACCTTTATTTTATTAATTTAATCAAACAATTTTAATTAAATTATATAATATCAAAAAATCATATTATATACATACATGTATACTTATGATATCTTAAACATTTTAAAATATCATAACATGTATCAACATATATAGTATATCAATTAATTTTATTAGTCATATTAATTAACTTAAAATTTCGAAATTAATTTATATCATTTCTAAGACATTTTGAAATTTTTTTATCATTTTATAACTTTTATATTATATATATATATATATCTTATTTTAAATTTAATTTTTAAATTTAAAATCTTATATTTTAATTCTCAAATAATTTGAAATTAGCTTCAGGCCCAATTCAAATTGGGACTTTACTATTAGGGATATCCTTTAGGCTCACATATCTGTTCGGACCAGATCGGTAGGGTAGGATAAAGTGCTTAATTACTCAAACCTAATTTTTTAAACCCCACTTTTCGAGACACCTTACTATATGGGCTGTGAGCTTAATTAATTAAACATAACATAACAAATCTAAACTACATAGGCTATTGTACTCTGATACCATTGTTGGAAGTATGCTAGCCCGCAGCGGAAGAAATGAGTGGATTTCAATTTTTTTTACCATATTGGATCTTTGTTCCACCTATGTAGTCTAATTTATTTAGAACGTTTCTAAATTTCCATTTAAATAAAATTGTTGTTTTATTTCAATTATAATATAGTTGTAGGTTGTGTAAATAATATTATATTATACATTGATATGTATCACACACACAGACACACACACACACAAACACACACACACACACACACACACACACACACACACATATATCTGTGTGTGTGAGTGCATGCGTCACATAGCAATCCATGCAAGGTATAACATTCCCGTGTATAAGTGCGGGGACTTACATCACAACGAACATGTTAGCTCATCTAATATACAAATATATTATCCAAATGTATGTTTATATTCTAATATATAATGTTATAAATACAAATATATAAGCTTATTTTTATTAAATTAATTTTGTGAGTGTATATATATAAGAATGGTATATTAACATCATATATCTAACTATATAAATAAATTTAAATCATTTATAAATTATATTAAATTATTATTTTTGCTACAAAAATGGAGAACATTGTCTGTATAAATATTATTATTTTTTAAACATAAATATATATGTTAAATATATATGTATGTGTATAAATAATATATATATATATTAATGTTTTAAAATATAAAAAATACATAATTTAGATACTCATGCATACTAGGTTATGCGCATGGCATAGTTTTTTAAAATTTTAAATGTATTGTAAAACAAATATCCATATAAATATTAATCAACATTAATAAAATAATTAATTTTAATGCCAAATTTAAAATTTAGAACTTTAGAAAATTCTAAATGATAATTTGTAATTTTAATTGTTTAATATGCTATTTTATAATTTAGTACAAATTTTAAAAGCCATTTTTAATTTTGGCTATTTATTAAATATTTTAAATTATAATAAAAAATATTATTTTGCCAAGAGCTTATCAAGTGTTAAGTTAATTTCATAAAATATGAAACATAATTTATATGATAAATATATAATTTTATAATTAATTTACATAATTAATTGATTTAAATAACATTTAAATAATAATGAAACGCATCGGTCGACCGATTTCTCCGCTTTTAGGCTTATTGCCTACTGCTCTCTCTAGTGAATCCCACCTCTCTTCTTTGCTCGTTACTGGTGATGGTGCTAGTCAGTGGTAGAATGTTAAAAATATTGACTTGGCAGTGAATATGAGTTCTGGAAATGAGCGGGTAGTGGTGTGTGTAGAGGAGGGAGACACTCGGGTTGGTAGTGGTATGTAACTACCCGTTGAACTATACCATTCAAGTGATAATAAAAAACACATGTCCAACCCAAAGTGTATTGAAAGATTGAGAGTTGTGGGAAAGAAGAAGAGAAGAAGAAGAGAAAAGAAATTAAAACAACAGAAAATCTCACAATCATAGTTGAACAATATATAATAAAATATCAACGATCTTTACGAAGAGAAACTGTTATATACATACATCAATCTGAGTACAACAAAAATCACAATCATCGGTCTGGACAGTTATAACAACCTGTCCTCACAATTGCCGATGATTTCAACAACAAAAGAGCATAATAAATATTAACGTAAATACGACTTTAAGACCACCAACTCATCTACTGAGCTCCAATGCCTCCAAAACAATCTGTAAATATGCTTGGTCTGACCCAAGCATTATAATAAAATAACATCTGAGTAAGTCTGGAAAACCAGCGTGAGAAAAAACACTCATCTGTATTTTAAAGTTAGAGAAAGCATTTGAAAATCAAGAGTTTCTCGAAGACCACGCTACACATGAACACGGACGGGTTTTTACATTACGATAAGCAAAAACATTTTCTGCAGAAAATCCATTTATATTATAATAATGTCTAGGGGTCAAACTAAAATATGAATATAGCTAAAATGCTTGCATCTCACGTTTCGATATAGTTGGGAACAACTACATTCGTAAAGCTCGTATTGGAGAATGGATTACATACTATGATAAGGTAAGGAACTAACTTCTGATGGTACATCTCTAGATAAAATGCACCGGGGTCTGACAAGAACATCTTATACCCCTGCTACACAGGACTGACATACCACTTGACTAGTAGCATCGAATATGATCACCCCACTTTAGGCCCCGAAGCATACATGAATAGATAGTAATTGATCTAGATTTGGAATTACCATACCTTGATGGGAGCGACCCACTTGGCCCCGTTGAACGCTCGATTTTTGTTATCTCTTGGTTGATGAGTTTTGAGGTAACATTTTACCTTTATATAGCACTTCCTACTTGCAATGCTAACAGTGCCCTCTAGGAAACAATGCAAAACCATCATTCATCCATACAAGTTCATTCTGGGACCGAATGAAACAATTGAGAACTTTGCCTTCAATTCCATCATCTTTAAGATGTCTTCACTTCGAAACACTTATGATGGATCGAAGTGGTTTTCGAACAATATATCCGATCCCGGTCTCTTCGAAAAACCTTCGATAATTTTCGGTAAACTTAACACTAGTTCTTTAGGAAATAAACAGTCAAAGATAAGAGCGGAGATCACCTCCTATTTGTTAGTGGATGGATTTCCTTGTCATTTTTCCTAAGAGAAGGAAATGAGATTTATATGCACAGTCCAACATCATCGAGGATGACTGTGCCATATATCTCATGTGTTTCTCCTAGATATTTCCAGAGTTACATTGGATCCAAATTCAATAATCAGTTATTTAACTATTGAATAAAAAATATTCAAATGAGGGATTTGATTCCATAGAAAAAACCAACATTGGTTAAGCACCGAGTAACACTAAGCCTCTTTTAAGAAATCCTTCGATTAAGTCAAATCACTTTGTAAATATTTGTACCAAAAATACTTTTACAAAAGATATACATATATACTCACAAATCCTTATCTCTCAATACTTGAATAAAATATCCATATACTTATCTCAGAGGTATACGTATATTCATCAAAATTTAGGAAGATTCCCCTTTTTATTCAATCCTAAATTCATTTATAAACTCCATTATATATCCAAAAAACCGTTTATAAAATTCCTTTTATAAACTCATAAACGCATTTCTAAAATTCATTATAAATATTTAAAACCATTTATAAAACGCTTTTACCCTTTTTAAGCAATCTTCCTTTACATTTTTCCAGAACATGCTATAAGACTCCTCTTATAAAAAAACCCATATGTTTATAAAACCTATTTATAAATCTCGAAAACCCTATTTGTTTGATCGTCCATTGATTTGAATTTGAAAATGAATGAAAGGAAATCTCTAAATGCATGTGGTTTTTGAATGAAAATGAGTATGGCCCAAACGTGGAGAGTATGGGCAATCATATAACAACATGGTGGATATATTATATATATATATATATATTATTTAAATTTAAAAATGTCATGCTTTAATGTCCAAAAATTCCAAACCCCTATCGAGATGTCCCAATTGGCGTTCTATATGTTATGTAGAAGATAGCTTTTCATACCCAATTATTGTATAAATTCCTTTAATTGATTTCTACGTGTTTCAATCCCGCACGTCCAAATGATTCGTCCGATCACCATGAATTTTGACTGCGTACTATAATTCAGTATTACAAATCTAATAGAACTGGTTTTGTCAAAATCTGAGACAGTGTCCCGGAAGGCTATATTTATATGTTAATTAAAATAGATTATTATAAAAACTAGTTCATTCACTTTTAATTCAAATTTAAAAGTTTACTATCTTCATCTCTGTTAAAATAGAATTTAATAAGCTTTGAAATCATTTTTATCCAATCAAGTCCAAGCTTCAATTATTTTAAAATTTTCCAATATTAAATTCAACAAATTAATTATCACATAAATCACTATATTTGAAATTCAAGTTAATTAACTTATAATATTAACCCTACAATATTTAAAATTAATTAAATATTTCAAATTCAAATGACTAAAATTCTGGGTCGTTATATTCTTCCCCCTTAAGACAATTTCATCCCCGAAATTTCCAAGGTAAGAAAAATGTCACAAACCCATTAGCTTTCCAAAACAATTAGTTGAAACGGATTATCAAATTCTTTTAGACCTTTTAACTTTTCCGAAATCAATAAGTTGAAACTTTTTCATCAATTCCTCTACATCTTTCAATTCATAATTAAAATTCACAAAACCAACTAATACCATTCCAAGTTATAAAACCAAAATCCAAATTTTATTTATAAATTTTTTTTCCAAAATTCTCAGAAAAAATCTAACTCTTAAATTTATGAAAATTTCTCTAGCGTCTCCTTTGCACGACTCGATCGTAAAAATTTATAATATATATATATATATATATATATATATATAATCATAAATATACATCTCATCTTCGAGGATGAGGCATCGCGTAGGGAAAATTATACAAAATATCGTAGTAAACTGAGATATGTACCTTACATATACAACCAATAAAATTTGAAAGCGAGCTCCAAATGCGAAGCATATACCATCCATGTCTACTAATCACTCAAAAACCAATTAAAATAAGTACATAGAAGATACTATTACTATATAACATAGACTATACCATAACTACATGCAATTTTAGTGAATGTAACAAGAGAACTTATTAAACAGATAACATCCATCCAATTTATTTTCCATCATATAAATTTGCATTTTAAAATGTCAACTTTATACTTGTACACTTTCATCTCTTATTAACATTCAATTTATTAACGTTCAATTGATTGACATCCACTTCATTTCATTCACTTTGAATTCAATTTATGTGTAACCAAGTTTTGTTTATGAATCATTTCATAAAATCATTGCATTTTAAACTTTCCTAAGTTAAATATTATTTCACTATCACTTAGTATATTATTCAATATTAATATTATTACGAACAATTCCATCGACAATTACTTAAGTTTATTTCAAATATTTTATACAACACTTCTTATTTTTATTTCCACTTCAAAACTTAAGTTCAAATCCAATTCTATCAAACACCCCAACATGTCCAATTCTTTCACGCTCAATTAATTTTTCATCCAATTGATTCACATTCAATTAATCCACATTCATTGGTTCACATTAAATTATTCACATTATGTTTAACAACATTTTATTCCATACTTAATTCATTTTACACTTAAGTTTAATTTCATTTTATAACTCAAGTGTGTGTATATATATATATATTCATTTCATCAATTCATTATACAACTCAAATTCATATCCATTCCACAACCTTTGTTGCATTATATTCTACAATTCAAGATCATATTTTATTTCACTAATTTACTTCATTAGTCCATACATTAATTTATTACAAATCAAGATCAATTTAATTTATCCTTCATTAAGTTAAACTTCATCTCATACAACTCACTTTATTTACATTTATTTAAGTTAAATTTTAAATATTATATCTTGATTCCAAACTTTCTCCTCTTATCTATACCATTTCCAATTTATAAGTTCAAAAAATTATATCTTATCTTTTCTCAACATTTAGATAGAAATTTCCAAGATTTTAAACACTTGGTTTTTTTCCAATCATTTTGAAATCATACACACACACATACATAACTCCTTTATATTTCAAATTACACTTCTGGAATCTAAAACAAATTTGTTTTACCAAAACAAAACTTCAATGGTAGTAATTCATCACTTAAAAACTCAAAAATGAATACCCATGATGCGACTGTCATCACTAGAATTATTTTCCAATGACTGAAGTGAGCTTAGTGCTTTCTATCTCTTTGAAATCCTATTTCAAAGTATTTCTAACCAAAATAACACTATAATTATTTTTCTAAAACTTCCCCAAAATTTATTTTCAAGATCAATGGGTTTTAAATTCTCAAACTTCTTGTTTTAAGAACCGTTTCCATTTACAAAATCATATCTATAAATATACTTATTGAATTTTCATTTCCTTTCCATTTATAAATCATATTTATAAAATCTCACTTCTTAGTTAATATTATTTTACAAATGTTGATTATTTTAATCATAAACTATACTCTATAATTCATGCTTAAAAATTTATTTTCGTATGTAACTCAATTTACAATTGTTCATTTTAGTTCAGATTGTAGTATTCACAACCTTCATTAGAACAACAAACATCAAACAACAAATGATAATAATCAAATAATATCATTCACTAACAACCAAATACACCATATATATAACTATAATAATCTCTAAAAAAAAATTCCTTTATATATGAAATATAATTTTGGTAAGATTATTTCATTTACCAATTCTAAAAACAATACTGTGTTGGTCTGCCTTATTTAAGCGTTTCGAAACCCCTATCGATACCATGGCATCCCACGTATCAACCAGAATTCATAAGCCACTCAATAGATAAATTAACACAATATAAAATATTTTTATAATCACTAACAAATACGCGCTTATATATATACACTCAAAACTCATAATATGGTATTATATTACCATATCTCTTAATGAGTTGCCTACCTAAGCCAAGGTTCTTGCTTAACCTTGCGTTAAGACCAAGTGTAGTAACCCGCCGATACGTACCATTCAAGCTGACAATAAACCGCACATGTCCAACCCAAATTGAACGGAAAGACTAAAAGTCGTGGGAAAGAAGAAGAAATAAGAAGATAAGGGAAGAATAAGAGAAGAAAATAAGAATAGACAAGAAATTAAAACAACACAGAATCCCACAATCGCTGCGAAACGATATATAATATAATATCAATGATCTTTATAAAGAGAAACTGTTATATACATACACCAAACAGAGTACAACAACAATCACAATAAATAAGTATATTTTGAAAGAAAGATGTTTTGGAAACATGTACAGTATACTTTTGAAAGAAAGTGGTGGAAATAAGTAATATTTTGAAGAAGAAAAAACTTAATAAATGGTTGAACTAAAAATCCTAATTTTTTAATAAGAGTTAGAATGATCTTTAAAAGAAAATGCACATTTGATTTAAAACTTAGAATTGGTGACATTTCCTTTTAAAATTTAGTGAATCGTTTAAATTCGAAAAATCTAAAATGTAAGTTTGAAATGGGTTGAGACACTAAGTATTTTTGAACTTAATAAAAGTTTCTAAGTAGCACATTAAAGATAGAAGTTTGGGGATTAAATATTTCAAAAAATTTGAAGTTTTTATTTTTGAAACATAATGATAAATACCAAACCAAAATTTTAAATGTGAAGTAGATAGGAATTAGAGCCTAAGTAAGACGAGGAAGAGAATACAACTAAAAACGAGATATCATCGATTACTTTTGGAATATTAAGAAGAAACCCTTATAGGGCTTGAAGGACATTTGAAAGAGCCTGGGAATGTTACTTTTATATGTGTGTAAATCATAAAGAGGATATTAAAGTACACTCCTATAAGTTTTGGTGTATGCTTGCAAGGAGGCTTATGGATAAAGGAGTGTAACGACCCGTAAATTTATTGCTTTATACTTGAATATTTAAATCATTTCAAAATATTTAAATAATGGACTTTAATAACCAAATAAACCTATTTTAAACAATAATTAGTGATACTAAAATCATTTTTAAATTTTGTTTGCCAAAATAAATAGTTCAAATTAAAAAAATGCGACCGATAAACATTTTCTGAAATTTCGACTTTTCAGCCTGGGAAAGTCATTGAAAAAGTTATGCACATTTTTGTGTCAATCTTATAAACATGAAAATATATCATTTGATAACATAATCAATGTGTTAAAGTTAATAATCAAGGTTAGTTAAATATAAAATTTAATTTGACATTAAATGCAAAAAATACATTAAATAATCTTAGGAAATTAATTAAATAACCTAAGCATATCTTGAACAAGTACCTTAAGCAAGGTGTAGGTCGACCTAGAGGGTGCATGTGCTCTAAGGTGAAGGAGGAGGCATGAATGCATGCAACATGAAAACATTTAATATACTTTTAATGTTTGAGTTAAATTAAATTAATACTCCACTTCTTTGCCTATAAGTACCCACCGTCTCCACAAATTTTCCCCTTTACATTTCCATTTCTATGTTCATTTCTTATCTCTTCGTATACATGAATATTTCCATGTCTTCTAAGAGAAATTCCCAAGCCAAAACCTAGTGAATACAATTCAAAAAATCAAGTTAAACTCCATATACTGATCTACAAACACTCCTCTACCAAAACAAAAGACATTCCCACCTTATAACCACAAGGCCAAGCCCCATATTTCCTAGGTCGAACTATAACTAGCCCATTAAGGCCCAAAAGTCCAAGTTAAGGTGTCGTGGAGTTAGTTCGAAAGTTCGGCAACTTATTATGGCATCTGGTTAAGTTAGAAGTGCTTTTGCGAGTAAAAAATTCACCCATAGAGCTTAAGTTTAAACCCATATTAAAATCTATATTTCTTGTCTATGTACGTTTGTTGAATTGCGTAATAATGGTTTAATTATTGGTTTGCATGGTTGCTTTGGAAAGCAGTCGACCTGAATGTTAACAAGAATGTGTTAACTAAATAAGAAGTTAGTTTTTAAAGATAATATGTTTGTTAGCAAAACATTTGTTCATGTTGTATCATTGTATATTACCTTATATATGTGTTCATACCCTTACTTTGTGATGGCTGATTGTATTGAAAATGTCATTTACTCAAATTCCGAACTGCCCGTACAGCGATAATCCCTATATCAAAGCTTTCGGAAAATCACCTATTATCGAAACCATTTAGTTTCATTATCATGATTGGAATTATTTTACAAGTTAAGAAAGTATTTGATTAATGATTTTTTCAAAAATAATTAATTATTTTAATAATGATTGTTTAATTTAATTAATTATTTAATTAATAAGGATTAAAGTTAACTAATTAACTTATTAACGATGTGTTTTAAATTTAATTAAACATTTTATTTAATGATGTTTAAGGTAAATTAATATTTTAATAATGATGAACTAAAGTTAAATAATCAATTTACTAATGATATTTTTAAATTAATTAATGATTTTAAAAGTTAATAAATCTATTTAACCTTAAATAAATCTTTTCTCAAATAAATTTTAAATTAATTAATCACTTTTAAATAATGATATTTAATTATTATTTAATTTATTTATCTAATTTTATTGCTAATTAATTGAATTAATGATATTTAAAGGAGATTTACCCTTTTAATAAAGGTTATTGAGGTTAATTAATCAACTTAGTTAACAAAGTTTTAAAAGTTAATTAATTAATGTAATAAGTGTAACGACCTAAATTTTCTGACATCTATTATTGGGATAATTAACTAATTTTATTCATTGAAATGTTAATTTTTATTAGTCGAATGAGTAAATTTTTTGAAGTTTAAACTACCTGAATCTATATATAATGATAGAAAACTATATTATGTTTGAATATAATTCTGGATATGATAAATTTATATATAAATGTATATAAACTCCACCATTGAAATTCAAGGTAGAATACCCATATATTAGTATATATAAATATATACAAGTTTTGTGAATACACACACACACACACATATATATAAGTTTATATATATATATATATATATACTTATATATATATATATGAATGCATACCTATATGAGTAATATATATATGAAAGTTTGTATAAAGGTAAATACATATGTGATGACAAAATATATACCTAAGTATACATATGTATATATGTATGTATGTATATGTGTGTGTATGTGTGTGTGTGTGTGTGTGTATATATATATATATATGTATGTATGTATGTATGCCATATGAAGAAATGTATATGAAATTGGTATAAATATAGATGTATATGGCGACAAATATATATGAAGTAATGCATATGTAGATAGGGAATAATGTGTGAATATATATACACTCACACACACACACACACATATATATATATAACGATAACAATATACATAAGTATATGTGTATGTATATATGTCATATGGAATAGTAAAGGTGAAAAGTGTGGATAAATGTCCAATTACAAACTTTAACAAATAAAAATGCATACGCAAATACACACACACACACACACACACACACATATGAAGTAGATGTACATATGAAAGGGAACATAATGATGAAATAAATCTAGTCAAGCACACAATAAATCTAATCACTCAATCTTCAAGTCACTAGGATATCTAGTCATCTCTTTTTTCAAATTAAGTCTTTATACTTTTCAAAAAAAAAGAAATAAAAATAAAGGTGCCATTCATGTGTAGCAGACTTCGGCCGTCCATCTCATATATATATATATATATATATATATATATATTGCCACTCTCTTAGCTTATTCAGGTATTCCATTCAACACTAAAAAAATTAAAAAAAGGAGTCCGCCATTAAAAAAAAATCAAGGTAAGTGTCCCAGGCTTGAAGCAGGGAAAAAGCAAAACAACAGTGAACATTTTTTTTCAAGTGAGTAAAACCCATTTTTCTTACTTAACTGGAACCATTTATGCATATGTAAATGTTTATGAAATTAGATAAACTTTTGTAGTTTTATATGTGTCCATGTATTAAGACATTCAATGCTTATATAGGTGAGATAACATATTTTAAAAACACCTGTGACTCAAAAGTACAGGAACATTACTTTGTTATTCGAAAACAGCTAACACTTTGTAACTTCAAAAATTAAAATCTCCTTATCCAATTGGATTTAGGCCTTGATTCCAAGAGGGATCTCATTTGTTTTTGAATGAAGATCGTTATAAAATTGTTTTCGTTTGACATCGTTAAGCATAGAAGAAGAAATATCCATTTTACAGTGAATGACTTAGGTACGGTTGAATTTCGAACATCATAATTATACGAATGGATTATATAGCTATGTTCGCGATCGTGACTTTTTAGAGTTGGTGTGAGAATTTTTAATGTCGTGTGCATGATGAAATAGGGAGATGATTAGAATTTGGTCTATGATGAAATTATGACGACTCGAGCGATTTCATGGATCGAGTTTCGGGCTGAAGTAGGATGGAAGGGTGGGGGACTCACAAAAAATGAAGCGGGGGATTTTAGGGACTTGTGGTGGCCGGTCGATGGTGACTTAGGGTTTAGGGCCGTGATATGGGTTTGGCTTTGGTTACGCATTAATGGCGATGAAAAAAGTGGGAGTTAAGCGTGCGTATATGGTGGAAAAAGTAAAGGTGGCGTTGACGAACCTCTAGCCGAAGTCTGGTGGTGAACGAGGAGCGATGGTGGCGTAGATGGGGTGATCTTTGGTGGCTCGGGTTCGTTTAGTTCCGTGGTGAAAAGTTGAATTTTGAACGAGGGAATGGGTTGACATTTAAAGTGAGGGGTCGCGTTGTGATGGTCGTGGGTGATTTGCGAGGCCGGCTGGCAGCAAGGCTCGATCGTCGGAGTACGTGTACACGGATACATATGCGTGACATTCGTTTTTTGTGTGCTTCCAGGTGAGAAAAGAAAGGGAAGGAGCAGGTAAGTAGAAGAAAGGAAGGAGGGGAGGAAGAGTGGGCCAGTATGGGCCAAGAAAAAAGAGAAAAGGGAAAGAAAAAAAGAAAAGGAAGAAAAGGAAAGGAAAAGGAGAAAGGAAAAGGAAAAGAGAAAAAGAGAAGAAATGAACTTATATATATTTACACGATAATTTAAACTTTTTTCTTAAATTCAAAATCCATTGTCATTTTAAATCCAAACTAACGTGAAGATTTTTACATCTAAATCCTATCACCTGATATTATAAATCAGTATTAAGGATTTTTCGTAATTTAAAGTTTATTGATATTCTATAATTAAAATGGGTAATTAATTGTATTATAATTTAACTTAAAATTTATACAATCAACAAAGTTAGATATTAAATAGAATGTTAATTTTTAATTAACTAAAATAAATTATTTTATAATTTCACTAAATTGTAATTAATTTAGATTTAAACATAAATGGATTTAGTTAAATTAGCAACAATCTATATCTTGGCCTATTTCTATTGATATTTATTTCAAATTATTCTTGTCCATGCCATTAAGTGGTCAAACGAGTTAAAATAATTAGATTAAAATGATGATATCTTTTATTTGAAATAAACGTCTGTAATAAATTCCCATATGTGAATATTATCACCCAAAAATATAAATTGTTTATTTTTAAACAATTTAACCTTTAAAATTTATTGTTTAGATTTGAAGAGACCAAGATACGATATCAGTATTATCCGGAACCACTTCGATATGAAAATCAC
The DNA here is from genome assembly GCA_030765085.1 of Allium cepa. Lineage (NCBI taxonomy): Eukaryota > Viridiplantae > Streptophyta > Magnoliopsida > Asparagales > Amaryllidaceae > Allium > Allium cepa. The sequence continues at coordinate 384,178,764 of CM060932.1, forward strand.
TACGAACCTTGATGGGTTTGGATTTAGTGTTTAATATGTTAGAATTGGATTAATTTAACAAGTTCAACTATTTTAAATAAGTAACTATACTTGGACATTATTATAATATCGATGGATTTCTGCTAAAATGTTTTGGTTATAATCAGATAAAAACTTGTCGTGTTGTACGAGTTACCTTTGTTCAAAAGATTTTCATAACTTAAGTATTTCAAATTAAGTGGATTTACTCACGCTGGTTTCTAGCCTGACTCGGGTGTTGCTTTATTGTAATGCTCGGGTCAGACCGAGTATTACAAAATTTCAGGTTAGGATGCTTTGGAGCTTAGGAGACGAGCTGGATAGCAGAGACATATTGCACGCATTTGATTATATTCTATTGTGCATTATTGGCTGCATAGTCAGTAGTTGAGGGCAAGTTATTATAACTTTCTAGATTTATTGTTGATGATTGTACTCTGATAAATTGTATGTATATTAACAGTTATAGCATTCTTTGTATAAAATGCTGTTATTGTATATTATAGTTTATTCTGCCGCTATTATGAGATTCTGTGCTGTTATTTCTATTTCTTATTCTATATTTTTTCTTCTTAAACCATAACAATTTGGTGTTTTGGAACTTGATTTCTTGACGCTCTATATAGTGAACTTATTAGTGTCGATTTTCGAGGGTCAAAAATCGCCCTGTTGTTATACGTGCTATCAAAGCTGAAGGTGAAGCGAGAACCATGGCCCTGGTGGGGATTACTCATTAGAGACAGGGTTAGTATCCTAGAATGAGTTGAGTGTAGTATATATGAGGGGTACTTGTTATTTTCATATACAATGATTTTAAAAATAATTTTAAAAATAATTTTAAGATAACTTTTGTATAAGATTATATTTTGATATAAAAGAAATAATTTTTGTAGATTATTATAGTATATTAAGTTGATTGGTTGTTGCTATCGAAATTAAATAAGATTATAGGACTTAAGTGGTAAAACATATATAACCAAATAGAAATTGATAAGAACGAACTATACAAATAAGTTAAGCTAAAAGTAGACTCCAAACAGAATTTTAAATCCCGACGATTTCGGGATCGTTTTTCAAAGTGTTTTGAAATGGAATAAGTTTACGCTGATTTTATTTTAGATAATCCTTCCAGAAAATTATTATATAATATATGGTGTGTTTGGTTTCTAGGTATGATAATATTGATTATTATCAAAAAATTGGTTGTTGTGTCTTAATAATGAATGTTTATTGCAAAATAAACAATGATGAAGTAGAGTGAAATGTTTATGGAAGTGAAATTATATAAGTTGAATTTATAAATGTGACTTATAAATTAAAATGAAATTAAATTGGAAAATTTTGAATCTAAGTCCCGAATATTTTGAAATGTGTTTCAAAGTGTTTGAGGAAATAATAAATAGTATTATTTAGAATATTTTGATATGGGATTTTTGTTTAAAACAAGAGTTGTCTTGAAAATTTTTGAAGGAATTTGTTTTGGATAGAAAATAAGGTTGGTTTAAAATTTGAAGTGTGAATTGACATGTAAATGGGATATATATATGTATGTATGTGTATGTGTGTGTGTGTGTGTATATATGATTCAAGTTGATTTGAAATAAATACCAGTGTTTAAATTCTGGAAACCCCTTAAATCGAGAAGTATAACCCAAAGGACAACAAGTTTTTGAACTTATAAGTGGGAATTGATATTAATAAGAATTGGATTGGGAATGTAAAATTTAAATTGAGTAAGGCTAAATGGATTGAATGAATTGGAAATTTACTCGGGCTAAGTTAAATAAGTTTAGAACTTATAATCTAATGTTGTAAAATTTCAAGGTGAAATTAAGATTTAATTTATGGAAGTTAAATGAATTAAATTGTAAAAGAAAAGGTATGGATTGGATGAGAGTTGAAAGGAAGAATGTAAGTGTGTAAATGATTTCAAAAATGATTTTTGAAATAAACGGGTTTCGAATTCTGGAGATTTGTGATGGATGCTATTGATTGATGTTTGAGATAATTTGGATGTGTAATTACTTTGATATATCCTGCTATCATCCTGTTTGTTATTTACAGTGTATAAAACTGTAAATTAGATTCTTTCGAGTAAATTAAGAAGTGAATTGAAATGGTATGTATCCAACCCTGAAACTGAATAGAAATAAAATTGAATTTATGAAAATGGAATCATTTTGAACTTAAGTTTGAAATGTTAAAACAAACTTGTCAATCGAAATTGTTTAAAGAATCGAGTTTAAAATTTTGAAGTTATGATTGGGAAATCAATTGAATTTCGAAAATTGATTTGTTCTAAAAAGATTTGAACTCTCACTCTCGAACCTTAAAACAAGTTTAAGTAGAGGTATTTTAAATGAATATTTAAATTTTGGGCTCAGAATTGAATTATTTTAAAGACGTGGGTTGATAAATTAAATATTAAGGGTTAATTTGATTTAAGTGATTAAATCGTTATTTGAAAACCAAACCTGAATTTATATAAATCGAGATGGTTGAATATTGAGAATTGAATTGAAATTAATTCAAATTGGAGTTTAGTTGAATTAATTTGAAATCGAAATGGGAATTGATTTCAATTAAAATTGGAATCGAAGTTAATTCAAATTGAAATAGAAATTGAATTAAAGGAAATGGAAATTGAAAACTGATTTGGATTGGAGATTAGAAATTGAATCAGTTTGACTCTGAAACTATTTTCAAATAAGCCATTTTAACATAAACTGTCTAAAATATATATTCTTAAATATTCAAATTTATTTAAATTTTCCAAGCAATTCACTATACAAACCATTCTTTTTAAAAACTCAAACTATCTTATATTAGCTATTTAACTATTTTAAATCTATTCAAGCTATTTTCTAAATTCAAATTGGTCAAAGTGGAAAATATTTATATTTGAACCATGGATTTAAATACGAATTGGGATAAAGTGAATTTATAACCCAAATGAAAATACGAAGCAATTTCGAGTTGGAACTGAAATCAAGATATTAAGGCAAAAATGATTTGAAGTGAATTAGTACGTTTTGAGTGGATATGATGATTTTAGAATGAAGATTTAATAGTTACTATAACTGAAACTTACTTTATAAGAAGGGAGAAATGTGATAAATAACTTTTTCAAGAAATCAAACTTGGAAATTTGATTTGGTATTATTGGGAATATAAATGTTAGTATATATTCAAATTTCCTTACTTAATTCATAACCAGAAAGGATGATTTTATATGTATATAAGAATGAAGCGGAAATAGTTTTAGAACCCATTGATTTTCAAAGACTTTTGATTTTGGAAAATAGCCAATTTTGGAAATTGGGTAAACCGAATTTTGAAAACTATCGATTTTGAAGATATTTATTTTGTATAGTTAAAGTTTATATGTTATACAAATAAGAGTATGATTTTGAAAGGTCTTATATATATATAGTATGATATGTTTTGAGACAAAAGTATGGAAAGGCACCCCTATGAAAGTCGAAACTTGTAGTAGGAGATCCACTGGGTGGTTCTGTCTAGGAATCCAAAGGGTGGGTTTACTGCAATTGGGATCCCAAAGGACGTCAGGAAAAAACTCGTGAGTTCTTGATGATCATTTGTTAGGTAGCGTAGGTCGAGTGATGCTGATGCCCACAGTGACATTGGGTTTTGCTGTGATGGCAACGTAACCTTTGTTGTAACTACGATCTATCGCATTTCCATAGTGTAAGTCGAGTGGCAGTGCTTGCCTACAATCAACGTTTGATTTCGCTGGGATAACGACGCATCGATAGATTGCGATCTATATGGCTTGGTTCCATAGCGTAATTCGTGTGGCAGTGAGTGCCTATAGTCTACATTGGATTTCACAGGGATAGTGATGAAACCTTTGTGTAGTCTATGATCTATGTGGTAAAGTTTCATTTGGCAGCGTAATTTGAGGGGTGGTGATTCCCTATAGACTACTTACGGTTTTGCTGTGATAGCAACACAACCTTGTTATAGCTGCAATCTATGGTGTTCTCATGGAGAAAGTCTAGAGGTGTGGATGCCCACAGTTTTCTTATGGATTTACCGGGATGGTGACGCAATCATCATGTTAATTGTGATCCATGGTAGTGAAGTAGGGTGATACTTTCCAAAGCATTTTTTAAAAAGGTTTTTTTTTCAAGTATTTTCACTAGGTGTTGAAAACGGGTATATTAAGTACTTATAGATTTTAAGTCCTACGCCTGATCAACATATGACTAAACTTCTGTAAAAACAAGGATGGACTTGCTAAGACATCGAGTTATGAGAAGTATTTTTATATAAAACTAGTTTGGAATACTATGTAATTTAATATATATATATATATATATATATTTAATTGTATAATAAAAGAGTGAGGAGCTAAAATGTTTCAAAATGATTTAATTGATAAAACACAACAAAAAATTTAAAATTCTCGTCCCGTCCCTTTTCGAGGACGAAAATTTCTAAGGGGAAAGAAGTGCAATGACCCGGATTTTCTGACGTCCGTTATTGGGATAATTAACTTATTTTAATCATTTAAATATTAATTTTTATTAGTCGGATGAATAAATTTTCTGATGTTTAAACTACCTAAATTTATATGTATTGATTGAAAACTTTCTTATATTTAAATATAATTCTTGATATGATAAATTTATACATAGACGCATATAAACTCCATTGAAATTCAAGATAGAATACCCATATATTTGTATATATAAATATATACAAGTTTTGTGAATATATATATATATATATATATATATATATATATATATATAAGTATACAAGTGTGTGTGTGTCCATGTGAACTAATATATATAAAAGTTTGTATAAAGGTAAATACATATGTGATGACAAAATATATACCTATATATATATGCGCCATATGAAGAAATGAGTATGGAATTGGTATAAATATAGATGTATATAGCGACAAATATATATGAAGTAATGCATATGTAAATAGAGAATAATGTGTGAATATATATATATATATAATGATAAAAATATACAGTATATTTGTATGTATATATATGGAATAATGAAGGTGAAAAGCGTGGATAAATGTCTAATTACAAACTTTAACAAATAAAAATGCGTATGCAAATATATACATACATACATACATACATACATACATACATACATACATACATATATATATATATATAAACACATTTATATGAAGTAGATGTACATATGAAAGGGAACATAATGATGAAAATAAATCTAGTCGAGCATACAATAAATCTAACTGCTCAATCTTCGAGTCACTAGGATATCAAGTCATCTCTTTTTTCAAATCAAGTCTTCATATTTTTCAAAAAAAAAATTAAATAAAAATAATGGTGTCATGCATATGTAGCTGGCTTCAGCTGTTCATCTCCTCTATATACCTATATCGCCACCGTCTTAGCTTATTCAGGTATTCCATTCAACACTAAAAAAATAAAAAATAAAGGAGTCTGCCATTGAAACCAAATCAAGGTAAGTGTTCAAGGCTTGAAGTTGGGAAAAAGAAAAGCAGCAGTGAACATTTTTTTCAAGTAAGTAAAACCCATCTTTCTTACTTAACTGGAACCATGTATGCATATGTAAATGTTTATGAAATTGGACAAACTTTTGTAGTTTGATATGTGTTCATTTATTAAGACATTCAGTGCTTATATAGGTGAGATAACATGTTTTAAAAACACCTATGACTAAAAAGCATAGGAACATCACTCTGTTATTCAGAAACACCTAACACTTTGCAACTTCAAAAATTAAAATCTCCTTATCCATTTGGATTTAGGCCATGATTCCAAAAGCGAACTCATTGTTTTTGAATGAAGATCAATATAAAATTGTTTTTGTTTGACATTGTTAAGCATAGAAGAAGAAATATCCATTTTACATTGAATGACTTAGGTATGATTGAATTTAGAACATCAAAATTATACGAATGAATTATATAGCTATGTAGTGATTGAAAAGCATGATTTTTTAGAGTTGGTATGAGAATTTTAAGTGTTGTGTGCATGATGAAATAGGGAGATGATCAGAATTTGGTTTATGACGAAATTGCGATGACTTAGGAGATTTTTGGACCGAGTTTCAGGCTTAAGGAGGATGGGACTCATGAAAAATGAAGCGGTGGTTTTTAGGGGATTTTGGTGGCCAGTCGAAGGTGATTTAGGATTTAGGGCCGTGATTGGGTTTTAATTCGGTTCTAGATTAATGGCAACGAAAAGAGGAGTTAGGCATGCACATGTGGGGGGAAAAGTGGGCGTGATGTTGATGAACCTCTGGCCGAAGTCTGATGGTGAGCGAGGAGCGATGGTGGCGTAGATGGGGAGATCTTTGGTGGCTCGGCTTCATTTAGGTTTTTGGTGAAGAGTTGAATTTTGAATGAGGGGATAGGCTGCCATTTCAGGTGAGGGGTCACGTTGTTATAGTCGTGGGTGATTTGCGAGGCCGGTCGGTGGCATGGCTCGATCGTCGGAGTACGTATGCATGGATACGTGTGTGCGCACCTTTTGTTTTTTGTGTGCTTCTAGGTGAGAAAAGAAAGGGAAGGAGCACGTAAAGGGAAGAAAGGAAGGATGGGAGGAAGAGTTGGCCGGTATGGGCCAAGAAAAAAAGGGAAAAAGAAAAGAAAAAGAAAAAAGGAAGAAAAAGAAAGGAAAAGGAGAAAGGAGAAAGAAAAGGGAAAAGGGGAAGAAATAAACTTATATATATTTACATGATAACTTAAACTTTATTTTAAATTCAAAATCTATTGTCATTTTAAATCCAAATTAACATGAAGATTTTTACATCTAAATCCTATCAACTGGTATTATAAATCGGTATTAAGGATTTTTCGTAATTTAAAGATTATTGATATTCTATAAATAAAATAGGTAATTAATTATATTATTATGTAACTTAAAATTTGTACAATTAACAAAGTTAGATACCAAATGGAATGTTAAATTTTTAATTAACTAAAATAAATTGTTTTATAATTTCATTAAATTGTAATTAATTTAGATTTAAACATAAATGGATTCAGTTAATCAACGTTAATAAAATCCTACTGTGAGTTGTTTTGATATTTGTTATTAACCGTTAAATTATTAATAATCTATATCTTGGCCTATTTCTATTAATATTTATTTCAAATTAATCTTGTCTGTCCCATCAAGTGGTCAAATGAGTTAAAATAATTAGATTAAAACGATGACATGTTTTATTTGAAATAAACGTCTGTATTAAATTCCCATATGTGAATATTATCACCTAAAACGTAAATTGTTTGCTTTTAATAACAATTTAACCATTAAAATTTATTGCTTAGATTCGAAGAGACCAGGATCAGATATCAGTATTATCCGGAACCACTTCGATTTGAAAATCACTACGAACCTTGACGGGTTTGATTTTAGAGTTTAATATGCTGGAATTGGATTAATTTAACAAGTTCAATTATTTTAAATAAGTACCTATACTTAGACATTATTAAAATATTGATGGATTTCTACTACAATGTTTTGGTTATAATCAGATAAAAACTCGTCATGTTGTGGGAGTTACCTTTTTTCAAAATATTTTCATAACTTAAGTATTTCAAATTAAGTGGGTTTACTCATGCTGGTTTCCAGCCTAACTCGGGTGTTACTTTATTGCAATGCTTGGGTCAGACCGAGTATTATAGAATTTTAGGTTAGGACGCTTTGGATCTCAAGATGAGTTGGATAGCAGAGATGTGTTGCACGTATTTGAATATATTCCGCTGTGTATTATTGGCTGCATAGTCAGAAGTTGAGGACAAGTTATTATAACTGTCCAGATTTATTGTTGATGATTGTGATCTGATAACTTGTATGTATACTAACAGTTATAACATTCTTTGAATAAAATGTTGTGATTATATATTATAGTTTATTCTGCTGCGATTGTGAGATTCTATGATGTTGTTTTTGTTTTTTATTCTATCTCTTTTCTTCTTAAACCGAAACAACCTAGTGTTTCCGAAACTCGATTTCTCGACACTCTATACAGTGAATGTATTAGTGTCGATTTTTGAGGGTCGAAAATCACCTGGCTATTACAATAAGGATGTTTTAATGTCACGGCCCAAATTTCTGCGTCCGAAAATCGACACCCGTACTTCACTTGTACTCGAATGCCGTAGATTCAACCGTTGAAATTTGACTCATACCGGAACTTATAACACATTAAGTATAACAACACAGCGGAAGAAAACAATGAATATCATATAACTCCAATGAATACAATATCGAATGATATATAACAATTTGATACAAATGATATTAACAATACTATCATAGATACAAAAATAACAGCGGAAATAAAACACAGCTGGATGGTCTAGGCTTTGCAACCATCGGCAGCGGAAAGATAACTCCACAAGAATCTCCAAAAGAATACAACACCATAATGCAGCTGCAACTCCATCTCCAAACTAAAGATAGCTCGATCCATCATCACGATACAATAAGCAAACTAGATAACTCCAGAATGAGGCAAATGTGATCGCTAAGATCCCAAAGGCTTCAAAGATATTGAATCTACATCTACTATCTGACTATGTGAAAAACCCAACTCTAGAATGCCTGTGTGAAAAATTGTAGGCACCCAGAGTTTAGGAAGGGAACAATAAGCTCCATGTCAGTCATGGGACTGGTATGAGCAAAAAAAACAGTTTATCTTTAAAACAAACAATAATTTTTTTTTTGAAATATTGAAATCCGCAATGCTTTTTGGAAAATGAAACTACCATAAGGCCTTCCAGCACACACACCATGCAGTCACACACTTGGATGAGATTTCTCCTTATGATAGTCAAAAATGCTTACTACGCAAAATCTTTTTTGATATTATTATTAGTGCATAGTGGAAAACATTTCCAAAGTATAATATTAATCTTAACCAGCATAGATACCATTATATTATGCCAGCTATAGCTACCACCTAAGATGGAAGGCTGTACGATTGCAATCGTAAAGGGCTCGTATTGTTTGATTGGTTTACCAACGAATGGTCAGGCTAAGGAACTTCCTATTGCCACATGGGTACGCCTCTAGAGGGACGCCCCGAGAACCTACCCGGCTCTCTGCCAACACAAGGCCGGCTTCCTCCCTGTCCGGAAGTAACACCTAAAGATATGCCATCCCCAGTCGTTTGCGACCTTTATCCGAGGATCCTCAACCACAAAGCAACATCACACAGTAATAAATATACAGTGTCCACCAGAGTAAGTATCTGGGCTCCATACCGTGATACCACCCTTTTCCAAAAGGAATGGACATACCCTAGGGGTGCGACTCCTGAAACCTTGCCGCATCTTTCCTGTTTCGACCATTACCGGGTCGTAAGGTTCGATGAGGTCTCGTCCACAAAGCTACACCTTTTAAAAAGTCATGCTTTGATCAACAAATGATCAGCAGCACTTCGTATGCCACATTACCAAATTGGGAATGTATCACTAGTAACCATCAACTACATAACCTCTGAGCTCGTACGTCTCAGAGAAGGGTGTTAAGCTAAGAGAATAAATCTCCGCCACCAAACAGAAATGTATTTGATAGAAACCAGTTTTACATCTCAAAGTGTAATGTCAGACACACATCCATACAAGTTCGTTCCGGGTTCGAACAAAACCGAAGGCACCTCCGAAGAAGCCCTTGCAAATCCGGATAATCCCTAATCATGTCCGGACTTCCCATCACATACGGAGTCTCTATACCGGGGACCAGTCGGTGCAGAGATATTCGAAGAGTTATCCTTTCGCTTTCGAAAATATCCGGTCTTCACCATCGGTCTTCAAATGCTATCCATAACATCGTATCATTATTCGGAATGGGTTATATGACACAAAGGTCCTCTCCCGGCTAAATTGAATAATGAGCGCAATATTTAAAAACATATGGATATTGGGATTTCAATTAAGTCACAACTCATTATTCAAAACTTTTCTTTCAATGTTTTAAACAAATTACCATTTCAAATCTTTTAAACAAAAAGATTTACTTCACAAAGTTCACCAATATTTCACAAAGATTCATTCACAGCCTTTCAAAACAATTCTCATTTCAATTTGGATTAACTCATTCAATCTTTAAATCGAAGATTTAATAGCTTTCAAACTCGTTTCCAATTCAAATCTTTTATATAAAAGATACACCTTTTAAACTCCTCTTCGATTTCAAAATAAGGTTTAATAATCTTTCACAAAGGTTCATTCATAGCTTTCAAAACAATTCACAATTACATTTCAAACTTAAAACTTTTCAACACAAATTGGAAATCCTTTCCTTATATGAAAGCTATTATTATTTGAAAACAAATAGTTTTCGTTTCGGGAAAATCCTGTTACATTTATACAGGTTAAAGCCCTTCAAGTATAAGGCTTGGTTTAAATTCAAATTCCCAAAACAATACTTTTTAAATGGTTTAAAACCCATATAAATACATTTATAACTTGTATAACCTTTTCAAATCATAATTTCCAAACATAGGATTCAATTTCAAATTTTGAATTCAAATCCAAACCAAATTATTTAAATTTTAAAACTCTATTAAGTTATTCGAAATAAATTTTTATCTTTGAAATCCCTTTTCAAAAGCTTTTTATATTTAACCCAAATCCATTTCCAAAAGTATTTGAATTCAAAATTCAATGTAAAATAATTATTTTCTGAAATCTATGACTCAACCGATTTCCTCGTGCAATCCGTATTGTTTGCGTAAGGTGCAGTCCAGGGGTTTTACACAATAGTGCAACATCATCAATCATCATAGGGTCAAACACACAGCACTATCGATAAGCGATATAATCCTATAACGCTTATCTTCATTTACTGATCATAGATGAATAATATAAGTTCATGGCAGATAATAAATTAGATCATAGATAAATAAATTACATCACATATCACAGCACGAATCAGGATAATTCTTAACGCAAAGCATCATATATCAGGGATATCAAACAATTAAATCATCCAATTCAAACATCCATAAGTAAGGTCAATTAATCATCTGATTAACTTAAATATGATTAGTCACTAATCTTGGTTAATTAACATTAATTAATTACAAATTATTTTAATTAATTATCTTAATTATTCATTAATTAACCTTTAATGATAAATTAATTATCCTTTGATTATTAATTAATTAACCTTTTATCATTAAATGATTAACCTTTAATTATTTAATTATCCTTTAATCAATTATCTTTAAATTAGTTACACTAATTAATTAACCTTTTATTAATTACCATTTAATTAATTAAAATTAGTAATTACACCTTAATTACTTGATTTATCAACTTTAATCAATTACTTTTAATTAAGTAATTATCTTTAAGTAATTGATTACCTTTAATTACTTTCCTTAATCAAATCAAATCAAATCAAATCAATTACCCTTTTGATCATTAGGCGATTCTCCTTAATTGCTTAACATTAATTCTTAACAAATTAATTAATCTTAAATTTATACTTAATTAAACTTTAGTTAAATCAAAGATAACCCATTTATCTTTCCTCATTACTTTCCTTAGTTACTTCACTTTATTTCAAAAACACTTTTTAATTAGTTTAATTAATTAACCAATATATATTTATTCAATATCAAACAATTAATTAACTAATATAAATTCGATTTAACTTTGAAATTTTTTTAAAATCTTGTTAATACTAGGCTTGAAATCTTATTTAACATGCTTTTGTAAAACCTTGTTGTATTTTTAAAACCTGAAAACAAAGTTTTCTCTTTAAAATTTATAACCAGAGCCTAGACTTTTTCACCCCGAGTATGGCTTCGAGCCAAATTCAAGAATACCCGAACCAATCCCCAAAGTTCTCGAGCAAAACTTTTTCCTTTTAAAACGTATTAAAAAAAACCCTATTAACTTATTAACAACTCGAGCCAGATCAAATTTCCCCAAGCCAATTGCCAAACATCCCAGGCCCTTCTTCAAGCTTATTCTTCTTCTTCCTAAAAATAACCCACTAACACCATCAACGCCTGTGCACGTGTACAAGGCGACAGTGACGATTCAACCTTCACCGCGACCATCATCAGATCGTTTACAACCCCGCCGATGACCCCCATAACTCAGATCGAAGAAATTTCCAAGAAATCCAATTCAAGCCTTCGACATGAACTGGAACCCAAACCAGAATCAACAAAACCCCATCACCATGCCACCTCCGACCATCTGAGTTCTTGCCACTTCACCCAGATCTTCGATAGAGACCCATGTTTGTTTTTCACACCGGTCCGATCGCTTCTTGATTACCCATGATGATATACAAATCTAAAAACCAGCGATAAGTAAATTCACCCCTAAAACCCTCTCTCAACGCCGACTAGCCACCCTGATCAATAATAAAATCTACCACCATTTTTCTGATGATCCCTGACCTCTAAACTAACTACGGCCATGATCCCAAGACCCACCTCCATCTCGATCATCAGAATTTGGCCAAAATAGGTTTCCTGTTCAACTAACTCATACTCGAGATTTATTAACTTAAAAATCATGAGACTTTCACCTAAAATCACCATTTCACAATTCAAACGCGACCATGTAATCAGATTTTAAAATTAACATATTCGATTTTGGGCTTATTTTAAATTATCACTGTTTTATATTATCGAAATAAATATTCAACTTAAATTCTTAAAATTATTTTTAAATAAAATGTTACAATCTTACAATCATTTCTCATTCAAATATCAAAGCCTAAAGGAGATCGGAGGATTAGATTTGGATTTTTAAATGAGTTTCTAAAACCCTGTAACAAGAACTGGAACCTGATTTCCTATATGCAGGCATGCACATACATTTCTACAACATGCAGGCATATTTATACAAGCATATTTCATTTCACAGCTTCAAAGATCATCACATACCACTGAGATATAAACATATTAAGGGTTTTAAAATAATGTTTGCTCACCTGCCATGGAAGTTTGAACAGAGAGCCTGGAATGTATTCAGGTTTGAAAAGCTAGAATTGATCTGATCTTAGACTTTGATCTGTTAATTCGAAACTAAGGCTGTTGAATCTGATTCTTTATTATGCTTTAGCTTGATTACTTTAAATTTGCTTGTTTGATCTAAAGCTTGCTTTAGTTTCCAGTTTGAAATCTAAAGTTGAAACCTTGAACTGCTTCTTGAGTTTGATTATTAACTTGCTTCTTGCTGTTTGATTTGGTTGCCAGGTTTTTAACTTGAATTGATTTTCCTTTTCAAGGTTTTGAGAACTTGTTTTAAAGTTTTAAACTGAGATTTGATTTCCAGGTTTGAGAAATTAAAAGGGAAAGCCTGGTTTGTATTTCTTTCTCATGCATATTTTCTAATTTCAAATTAAAAGAAAAGTTTTTCTTTTTCCACTTGTTCAAATTAAACCATACACTTGTACATTTATATTAACACTTGTCAAATTCAAACAAATTTATGTTAAGACCTTTCCTTGATTTTATTTACAAATTATAATTTAAACCTTACTTTATTTTAAATTTATAAATTTTGTTTAAATCCTTCATCAATTTGTGATTAAATTTATCTTATGTGTATTTTAATTCTTATGCTCATATTTAAAAAGATATATACACATCAAAGCTATATATATTATTTATATATATACTAACTATATACTTTTAAATATATAAAAGAAAAATAAACTTAAAGCTTTATCAAATATCATTTTAATTTTCCAAAAGTATATATATTACATATATTTAAAGTTTTCATAAATTCTTGTTTACATTTTATATTACGTATACTTATACAATTTTATAACACATGATTTGAAATCATATTATCCATTACTATCAAATAACTATATATCCATAGATATTGATTCCTTGAAACATAAAGTTTAATAAATCCAATATCTATTTATAAGATATTTATAACCAAATTCTAAATTAAAATACATTTATATAAATAAAGATACATCTTATTTAATTTTGGAAAATCCAAATACAATTTTATTTCCTGAGATATTTAAATTTAAATCCCAAGTATTCAAATTAATTCTCTATTAATTCATAATTTAACCAAATTTTTATATAAATTTCCAAATTATAATCCATTTATATAAATAAATAAACATACATCTTATTTAATTTAGAAAATACAAATACAATTTTATTTTCTAAGATGTTTAAATTTGAATCTTAATTTCAAATTCTATTTCAATCTATTTTATATTAATTACCAAATATTTCAAAATTTAATCCCAAAGATTAAATTAATTATCAAATTATTCTTAGCTAAAATCCAAGAATGTTACAGATTCCCCTCCTTAGAAAATTTCGTCCTCGAAATTTGAAAGTAGGGAGACAATAAAGAACAGATGAACACACAAAGATAGAGAAATAGTTTTCCAGATCAAAATGAATATCTATTCTGCATTTGGCTCGCCAAATCAGAATATCAACAATTGATACAAGAACGAATCTATATAATACTTTACAAGGTACTCGGATCATCCAGATCTACGAAGTATGCAATGGCATTGGTTAGTTCGAAGGATAACTAACCGCTCGTAGAATATATCTAGACCCAAAAGAACAAACAGATATGTGGATATAAATCCAAAATTTTTTAATTTATAAACCAAAGTATACCTATCAACCATAGCAACCAAAGTAAACAATTCATCCAATCAAACAATTCTGACCCATCTGGAGTTTGTGTCCCATACAAATATATCAAAGCTTCTTCCTAGAGCTGCCAGGAATCATCAAAGAATTGAGAAGAGATGATGATCAAAGAAGATTGATTGAGAAAGTTTATTTCTATTGTTGTTACAGGGCATTGACCATTTGTAGTGGTATTTCCCTGTCCCCTATCTCGTCCTCTTCTTGCACTCATACTCACCATCAGTGGATAATAAGAGAATTTACTGAGGCATACAGACGGATATCTTAGGGATATACTCATTCTAGGGTATACTTCACCCTATCTCTAATGAGTTACCTAATGTGTTATACTCCTGAGCTAAAGTTTCAACCTTTAGCTCTGATACCAAAATGTCACGGCCCAAAGTTCAGCGTTCGAAAATCGACACCCGTACTTCACTTGTACTCGAATTCCGTAGATTCAACCATTGAAATTTGACTCGTGTCGGAGCTTATAACACATTAAGTATAATAACACAACGGAAGAAAACAATGAATATCATATAACTCCAATGAACACAATATCCAATGATATATAACAAATTGGTACAGATGATATTAACAATACTATCAAAGACACAAAAATAACAGCGGAAATAAAACACAGCTGGATGGTCTAGGCTTTGCAACCATCGACAGCGGAAAGATAACTCCATAAGAATCTCCAAAAGAATCCAACTCCATAATGCAATTGCAACTCCATCTCCAAACTAAAGATAGCTCGATCCATCATCACGATACAAAAGCAAACTAGATAACTCCAGAATGAGGCAAATGTGATTGCTAAGATCCCAAAGGCTTCAAAGATATCAAATCTACATCTACTATCTGACTATCTGAAAAACCCAACTCTAGACAGCCCGTGTGGAAAATAATGGGCACCCAGAGTTTAGGAAGGGAACAATAAGCTCCGGGTCAGTCATGGGACTGGTATGAGCAAACAAAAACAGTTTATCTTTAAAACAAACAACAAAAGATTTTTGAAAATACTGAAATCCGCAATGCTTTTTGGAAAATGAAACTACCATAAGGCCTTTCGGCACACACCATGCAATCGCACACTTGGGAGAGATTTCTCCTTATGATAGTCAAAAATGCTTACTACGCAAAAACTTTTTTGATATTATTATTAGTTCATAGTGAAAAACATTTCGAAAGTATAATATTAATCTTAACCAGTATAGGTACAATTATAATATGCCAGCTATAGCTACCACCTGTGGTGGCAGGTTATACAATTGCAATCGTAAAGGGCTCGTATTGGTTGATTGGTTTTCCAACAAATGGTCAGGCTAACGAACTTCCTATTGCTACATGGGTACGCCTATGGAGGGACGCCCCGAGAACCTACCCGGCTCTCTGCCAACACAAGGCTGACTTCCTCCTTGCCCGGGAGTAACACCTAAAGATATGCCATCCCCGGTCGTTTGCGACCTTTATCCGAGGATCCTCAACCACAAAGCAACATCACACAGTAATAAATATACAGTGTCCACCTGAGTAAGTATCTGGGCTCTATACCATGATACCACCCTTTTCCAGAAGGAATGGACATATCCTAGGGGTGCGACCCTTGAAACCTTGCCGCATCTTCCTGTTTCGACCATTACCGGGTTGTGAGGCTCGATGAGGTCTCGTCCACAAAGCTACACTTTTTCACAAAGTCATGCTTTGATCAACAAATGATCAGCAACACTTCGTATGCCACATTACCAAATTGGGAATGTATCATTAGTAACCATCAACTACATAACCTCTGAGGTCGTACGTCTCAGAGAAGGGTGTTAAGCTAAGAGAATAAATCTCCGCCACCAAACAGAAATGTATTTGATAGAAACCAGCTTTACATCTCAAAGTGTAATGTCAGACACACATCCATACAAGTCTGTTTCGGGTTCGAACAGAACCGAAGGCACTTCCGAAGAAGCCCTTGCAAATCAAGATAATCCCTAATCACGTCCGGACTTTCCATCACATATGGAGTCTCTATACCGGGGACCAGTCGGTGCAAAGACATTCGACGAGTTATCCTTTCGCTTTCGAAAATATCCGGTCTTCACCACCGGTCTTCAAATGATATCCATAACGTCGCATCATTATTCGGAATAGGTTATATGACATAAAGGTCCTCTCCCGGCTAAACCGAAAAATGTGCGCAATATTTAAAAACATATGGATATTGGGATTTCAATTAAGTCACAACTTATTATTCAAAACTTTTCCTTCATTGGTTTAAACAAATTACCATTTCAAATCTTTTAAACAAAAAGATTTACTTCAAAAATTTCACCAATATTTCACAAAGATTCATTCACAGCCTTTCGAAACAATTCCCATTTCAATTTGGATTAACTCATTCAATCTTTAAATTGAAGATTTAATAGCTTTCAAACTCGTTACCAATTCAAATCTTTTATATAAAAGATACACCTTTTAAACTCCTCTTCGATTTCAAAACAAGGTTTAATAATCTTTCACAAAGGTTCATTCATAGCTTTCAAAACAATTCACAATTTCATTTCAAACTTAAAACTTTTCAACACAAATTGGAAATCCTTTCCTTATATGAAAGCTATTATTATTTGAAAACAAATAGTTTTCATTTCGGGAAAATCCTTACATTTATACAGGTTAAAGCCCTTCAAGTATAAGGCTTGGTTTAAATTCAAATTCCCAAAACAATACTTTTTAAATGGTTTAAAACCCATATAAACACATTTATAACTTGTATAACTTTTTCAGATCATAATTTCTAAACATAGGATTCAATTTCAAATTTTGAATTCAAATCCAAACCAAATTATTTAAATTTTAAAACTTTATTAAGTTATTCGAAATAACTTTTTATCTTTGAAATCCCTTTTCAAAATCTTTTTATATTTAACCCGAATCTATTTCCAAAACTATTTGAATTCAAAATTCAATTTAAAAAAAAAATCTAAAATCCGTGACTCAACCAATTTCCTCATGCAATCCATATTGTGCGTGTAAGGTGTAGTCCAGGGGTTTTACACAATAGTGCAACATCATCAATCATCATAGGTTCAAACACACAACAATATCGATAAGCGGTATGTTCCTATAATGCTTATCTTCATTTACATATCATAGGTGAATAATATAAGTTCATCGCAGATAATAAATTACGTCACAGATAAATAAATTACATCATAGATCACAACACAAATCAGGACAATTCACAACGCAAAGCATCATATATAAGAGATATCAAACAATTAAATCATCCAATCTAAACATCCATAAGTAAGGTCAATTAATCATCTGATTAACTTAAATCAGATTAGTCACTAATCCTGGTTAATTAACATTAATTAATCACAAATTATTTTAATTAATTATCTTAATCATTCATTAATTAACCTTCAATGATAAATTAATTATCCTTTGATTATTAATTAATTAACCTTTTATCATTAAATAATTAACCTTTAATTATCCTCTAATCAATTATCTTTAAATTAATTACATTAATTAATTAACCTTTTATTAATTACCATTTAATTAATTATCCTTAATTAATTAAAATAAGTAATTACACCTTAATTACTTAATTTATCTACTTTAATCATTAATCAATTACTTTTAATTAAGTAATTATCCTTAAGTAATTGATTACCCTTAATTACTTTCCTTAATCAAATCAAATCAATTACCCTTTTGATCATTAAACGATTCTCCTTAATTGCTTATCATTAATTCTTAACAAATTAATTAATCTTAAATTTATAATTAATTAAACTTTAGTTAAATCAAAGATAACCCATTTATCTTTCCTCAATACTTTCCTTGATTACTTCACTTTATTTCAAAAACACATTTTAATTAGTTTAATTAATCAACCAATATATATTTATTCAATATCAAACAATTAATTAACTAATATAAATTTGACTTAACTTTGAAATTTGTTTAAAATCTTGTTAATACTAGGCTTGAAATCTTATTTAACATGCTTTTGTAAAACCTGGTTGTATTTTTAAAACCTAAAAACAAAGTTTTCTTTTTAAAATTTATAACTAGAGCCAGACTTGTTTACCCCGAGCACGATTTCGAGCCAAATTCAAGAATACCTGAACCAATCCCCAAAGTTCTCGAGCAAAACTTATTTTTCTTTAAAACGTATTAAAAAAAATCCTGTTAACTTATTAACAACTCGAGCCAGATCAAATTTCCCCAAGCCAATTGCCAAACATCCCGAGCCCTTCTTCGAGCTTATTCTTCTTCTTCCTAAAAATAACCCACTAACACCATCAAACGCCTGTGCACATGTACAAGGCGACAGCGACGATTCAACCTTCACCGCGACCCTCATCAGATGTTTACAACCTCGTCGATGACCCCCATAACTCAGATCGAAGAAATTGCCAAGAAATCCAATTCGAGCCTTCGACATGAACTGGAACCCAAACCGGAATCAACAAAACCCCATCACCACGCCATCTCCGACCATCTGAGTTCTCACCACTTCACCCAGATGTTCGACAGAGACCCATGCTTATTTTTCACACCGGTCCGATCGCTTCTTGATTACCCATGATGATGTACAATTCTAATAACCAACAACAACTAAATTCACCCCTAAAACCCTATCTCAACGCCGAACAGCCACCCTGATCAATAATAAAATCTACCACCATTTTTCTGATGATCCCTGACCTCTAAGCTAACTACGGCCATGATCCCGAGACCCACCTCCATCTCAATCATCATAATTTGGCCAAAATAGGTTTCCTGTTCAATTAACTCATCCTCGAGATTTATTAACTTAAAAATCATGAGACTTTCACCTAAAATCACCATTTTACAATTCAAACGCGACCATGTAATCAGATTTTAAAATTAACATATTCGATTTTGGGCTTATTTTAAATTATCATTGTTATATATTATTTTCGAAATAAATATTCAACTTAAATTCTTAAAATTATTTTTAAATAAAATGTTACAATCTTACAATCATTTCTCATTCAAATATCAAAGCCTAAAGGAGATCGAAGGATTAGATTTGGATTTTTAAATGAGTTTCTAAAACCCATTAACAAGAACAGGAACTTGATTTCCTATATGCAGGCATACACATACATTTCTACAACATGCAGGCATATTTATACAAGCATATTTCATTTCACAGCTTCAAAGATCATCACATACCACTGAGATATAAGCATATTAAGGGTTTTAAAATGATGTTTGCTCACCTGCCATGGAAGTTTGAACAGAGAGCCTAGAATGTTTTCAGGTTTGAAAAGCTAAAATTGATCTGATCTAAGACTTTGATCTGTTGATTCGAAACCGAGGCTGTTGAATCTGATTCTTTATTATGCTTCAGTTTGATTGCTTTAAATTTGCTTGTTTGATCTGCAGCTTGCTTTAGTTTCCAGTTTGAAATCTAAAGCTGAAACCTTGAACTGCTTCTTGAGTTTGATTATTAACTTGCTTCTTGCTGTTTTATTTGGTTGCCAGGTTTTTAACTTGAATTGATTTTCCTTTTCAAGGTTTTGAAAACTTGTTTTGCAGTTTTAAACTGAGCTTTGATTTCCAGGTTTGAGAAATGAAAACGGAATAGCCTGGTTTGTATTTCTTTCTCATGCATATTTTCTAATTTCAAATTAAAAGAAAAGTTTTTCTTTTTTCACTTGTTCAAATTAAACCATACACTTGTACATTTATATTAACACTTGTCAAATTCAAACAAATTTATGTCAAGACCTTTCCTTGAGTTTATTTACAAATTATAGTTTAAACCTTACTTTATTTTAAATTTATAAATTTTGTTTAAATCCTTCATCAATTTGAGAATAAATTTATCTTATGTGTATTTTAATTCTTATGCTCATATTTAAAAAGATATATGCGCATCAAAGCTATATATATTATTTATATATACTAACTATATACTTTTAAATATATAAAAGAAAAATAAATTTAAATCTTTATCAAATCTCATTTTAATTTTCCAAAAGTATATATATTACATATATTTAAAGTTTTCATAAATTCTTGTTTACATTTTATATTACTTATACTTATACAATTTTATAACACATGATTTGAAATCAAATTATCCATTACTATCAAATAACTATATATCCATATATATTGGTTCTTTGAAACATAAAGTTTAATAAATCCAATATCTATTTATAAGATATTTATAATCAAATTCTAAATTAAAATACATTTATATAAATAAATATACATCTTATTTAATTTTGGAAAATCCAAATACAATTTTATTTTTCTGAGATATTTAAATTTGGATCCCAAATATTCAAATTAATTCTCTATTAATTCATAACTTAACCAAATTTTTATATAAATTTCCAAATTATAATCCATTTATATAAATAAATAAACATACATATTATTTAATTTAGAAAATACAAATACAATTTTATTTTCTAAGATGTTTGAATTTGAATCATAATTTCAAATTCTATTTCAATCTATTTTATATTAATTACCAAATATTTCAAAATTTAATCCCAAAGATTAAATTAATTATCAAATTATTCTTAGCTAAAATCTAGGAATGTTACATTTAAGGTCATCAAACTCTTATAACAAAGTGTTTTAAAGCAAATAGTTGAAAAGTGAAGCAAAGTATGAAGGTTTTTAAAGCAAAGTTTGAATTGTTTATGGAAATGAATTAATTTCCATAAAGAAATTCATTTATAGAAACTATTTATTTGTATAATTAACACTAAACATCGAAGAAGTAGCCTTATCACTATTTCTAAAGTTAAGAATAATCATGGAACATGACTTTGAGGTAACAATACCTTGACTTGTTCGGTATTAATGTTAACTAAGAAATAGTACAAGTTTGAATTCGATGAGTGGTGTTAGTTATACAAGAGTTAATTTCCATATACGATCATTTTATATCTTCGATAGTTGAGCTATTGATTACTTCAGCTTCTTTATTATTGTCATTCTAAAACGATTGTTGCTCTATTGAGCTTTGTTATCCTTCATTGATAAATGACTGAACCAAAAGTGGGAAAGGACGTCCAACTATGTGGGGTTTCTCCCATAAGGATATTTTCACATTTCATTTAGATCAATTCACTTACGAATATAGATGTGAAATATTTGGATTCTCGGTAAGGTTTGGCAGGGTCAGGCAGATACATTTCCGAGAAGTGTCATGGAGTGCATGAGATACTTAGAATTATATTACTAGAGATATGCTTCAAGGGTGGTGCACCTTCCACGTCATTTGTTGGAGATTTTCTTTTTATTATTTGATTTGAACCTTCAAATGTATTTCTTTATTTACATCGGGAAGATCAACCGCTCTTCATGGTGTTTAATTATTTATCCATTCTTTACGTTTGGATGTTGATTTATGTGGGAATAATCCCGTTCCATTCAGCGGTGTGGTATCATTAGCTTACGTTTAATTTCATACCTATTGTTTATTTTTTTTACTTACATGAGATATATAATCCGACCCGCCTTGTTTGTTTTTGCTAAACTCTTGGGTACTCATTTAATTTGAGTAGTTAGAGAGCAACAGGCCATTGTTGGGCTTTTTTGAAGATGGCATCCGAGCAGGAGGCTTTTGTCAACTTACCTATCTATTCCATTGTTTATCTAGTTTGTGTAACTGTATTTTGTTTCGACATTTGTAAAGGCAGGATGTTATAACTGCGTAAGCCGATTTGTAGTACTTTTGTGTAACTCTGATAACTCCCTGTTAAGGAGTATCCTGATGTACTATTAATTGTTATGTTTTATTTAGCAGTTTTATTATGAGATTTTTTATTCTGTTTTATATTTCACTTTACGATGACTTATTTTTTGATGCTTGGACTGCGATATGTGAATATCGAGGATGTGTTAAGTGTTGTTCCTAGGGGTCAAAATGGTGGGACGTCATAAGGAAATACCAAGGATTTAGGATAATATTAAAATATTGGGATTAAGAGAAGATAGTAATAGATGGTAATTAGACGGTAAACACACATGGAGGATGTTGGTATACTTAAGTTGGGGAAGCAAGAAAGGATTCGGAAAGGTTATTTCCAAATCTTAGTTTCCATTTGGTATAAAGATTTCATAGATTGTATTTCTTATCCACTATAGTGAGAAGAGGCATAGTTATTCCATAATTGAGTATGGAATGTAAGAGATGATGTAATATCCCCAAAATTTTATAAATTTAAAACTAGTAATTTATTTGAAGAAATTGAATTTGATGTTAATTTGAATTAAATTTTAAATTTTCAAACCAAATGAATATTTTATTTGTTTAATATTATATATATATATGTATATATAGAATGGATCGAATTTCAAATTTGAATTTTAATTTGAATATGAATTTGAATTTGTGTTTGAATGTAAATTTAAAAATAAAATATCTTAAGTAAAATTATTTGGATTCAAATATATTAACATATGTGTATTAATGTGTGAATTAATATTAGAAAAACATTTTCTTTTAAAGATTGTATAAATATAAAGAGAAATTTAATTATATAAATAAGAGAAAAGTAATTATAAAAATTTATTTAAATTCTTATGCATGAATTAACAAGTGTTCTTATTTAACATATCAACTTAACAAGTGTAATCTATTAAAGAATGGAAGTGAACAAGTGTCATCTTCGTTAATTTTAATTTTTTAGAAAATTCATAAAGAAATTTAAACTATTTTTCTCATTCCTCTCTTATTTCTTTTACCTGTACAAACTCTCAAACTAGAAAAAGAAAGAAAATTTGTCAAGCAAACTTTAAAAACCAAATCAAATTCACAAACCAGAAATCAAAACAAATTGAAACAAGGCTTCTTCGTCAATCCTTTAATCAACAACTTAAGATCAAGAGAAGATTCAGGAATCAGGCTTTGTAAAACCAAATCTGTAAACAACACAGCAAAGCTTCAGCTAATAATCAAGTTCATCATCAGATTCAAGAATTAAGCACTGGAAACTAACATTTCAACTCAGCAAGGCTTCAATTAAACAAATCAAGATTGTAATTTCTAGATTTCAACACTCATGCTCTTCTCTATTTTTATAAAAAAACTGAAGGTAAATCGTTTTGAAAATCAATTCGTTAAGTAATCAAGCAAGTAAATACATCATAAGCTAAGCAAATTTAAATAACTAGTTGCAGGAAAAATCCAAGATCAAATTTAAAATAGAAATTCCAGTTTTCAATTCCCAGTCTTCAAAGTTCAAAACACAGACACTTCTTCTCTGTTTCTTCTTCATAGGTGAGTAAATCTTTCAAAGCCTTGATTTTGGATCTATTGTTTGAATGCATGATGTAGGCAAGTTTGAACATTGGTTTGCATGCATCAGTCTGTGAATATATATATATATATATATATATATATATATATATATCTATGTATGTATGTATGTATCTTGCCTGTGCATGTTTATGTACAGGGTTGATAATCCCTTTTCTAGTTCCAGGTTTTGGAAAACCTGTCAAAAAACAAAATTCTCTACTTCTAGTCTTTGTTAGACCGATGTGTTAAAAAAAATTGTTCGAATCCATTCAAACTGAATTTTAAAAATATTTTTTGTAAACTAATGTCAAAAATATGGGTCTGGAACAAGAAAATACTGTAAAATTCAACTTATAATTTAAATTTGAATTCCTTGATTATTAAATTTGATTATATAACCTAAATCATCTTTGAAAATATTGATTTTTAAGATTAAAATCAAGATTTTTAATAATGTATTTAATGAGAAATTTGAAGATGAACGTGGCACGGGTTTTAACGAGATTCTGATGATCGACGACGAAGTACGTCTTGCGATCATGGCAGATGCTAGCATGGAGGTCTGGGGTCATCACAAAATTGTTGAATGAATTTTTAAATCATCGTGGTGTCTGCAGATCAATGAACTAGGGTTTAAACCCATTTTTCTATAAGGGTCAGAAATCTTGTCATTGGCGCTTCGTCGATGCATCGGAATTCGCTGGACCAGGGGGGAATGAGGCGTCAGACATCATGGAAGCTTCAAGTGCGTTCGCGTTATCTCTGGTGGCCTGAGGTGATTGAGTCAGGCAATTCTCTGATGATGTTTTTGATGGGCTTGTTTGGTCAAGACGACTCGATCACGTTTTTGAAATTAATTCAAGTTTCTAGGTAGTGTGGATGTTTGATGGGGTTGTCGTTGACTCGATGGAGACTAGAGCATCGACCAATGGTGGCGATTCTGTTTATGCATGTGTATAGCAAGATGGTTGGTGTCAGTGGAAAAAAGTTTGGGGAAGAAGGGTTCAACTCGAAGCAAATATTGGGGGAAACGTGGAGTTTTAACTCGAGTGAAATTATTGATGTACCGGGTAGTAATACTTAGAAAAAATTTAAGTTTGGAAATTTGGGCACTCGGGTTGATTTTCTACAAAACTCGAAGTAAACAGGCAATTCTCTCGGGAGTGACTCGAAGCAGGTCTCGAGCTTATCTGTAAAACAGTTTTTATTTTTAAAAAAATTCAAACTTTTGAATTTTTTTCCTTTTTAAAACCCATGTTTTCAAAATGATGTTTTGATTCAAGTTTGAATTAATTGAAGATATAAGTAAAATATTTTCAAAGTAGTTAAATTTTAATTTATTTAATTTTGTTACATCATTTTATAAAAGTTATTTATATTAAATAAATAATGTAATTTAAAAGGAAATCAAGATAAAATGTTGTTGGAACTAATCTTAATATTTTAAGGCGACTAATGTATAAGGATAATGATTTAACAAGGTTTAAAAGGATAATCAAAGTAATTAAATTATCTTTTGGCTAATTAAAACAATTAATGATTTTGTTAATATAATTCCTTAAGAAGTAATTACTTAATTAATTGTTAAATATTAAATATTGATTAAATGAATAATAAGGTTAATTAATTTGTAATTAATTATTAATTAATTTAGGAGTAATCAATTAATAAAAGTAATTAAGATTTAATTAATTAATAATTAAGGATTGATTAATTAAGATAATTAATTAAGGAATAATTAATTAATAAAAGTAATTAAGAGTTAATTAATTAACAATTAGGGTTAATTAATTAAGATAATTAATTATGGAATGATTAATTAATGAAGGTGATTAAGACTTAATCAATTGTAATTAATGACAATTAATCATTGATTAAAGATTACTAATGAAAGTAAATCTGGTTAATAAATTTAAAACCACATGATTTATTCATCTTAATTGAAGATGTTTGATTGTTATTAAATGTCGTGTGTTGGATTGATATTTCTGATATTTGATGTGATGCTATGTAATATGAAATTCTTTGTGCTAAGCTATGATATCTGTGATGAATATACTTCTGCGTGAATGTGAAAACTCATTGGCCCGTAAAACGACAATTGAATTTTCGATGCGATAGGGAGTCGGATTTCAGTTGGTTATCCGAAACCTACATCGAAACCTAGGAAGCTTTGTGAATGATACATCCACGTGTTTTAAATTTAGCGCTCACTATTCGGTTTAGCCGGGAGAGGACCTTTGTGTCGTGTAACCCATTTCGAATATGTGATACGACGATAGGGATAGCATTTGAAGACGGTGGTGAAGACCGGACGTCTTCGAGAACGATAGGATAACCTATTGAATGACTTTTCACTGAGTTGCTCCGGTATAGAGATCTCCATATGTGATGGGGAGTCCGATTGGGATTGTGGATGCCCGGATTGCAAGGACTTCTTCGAAAGTGCCTTCGGTTCTGTTCGAACCCGGAACAGACTTGTATGGTTGTATGTATGACATTACAATTTGATATATAAAGCTGATTTCTTTCAAATACATTTATGTTGGTGGCGGAGAATTTATTCTCTTAGCTTAACACCCTTCTCTGAGACGTACGAGCTCAGAGGTTATGTAGTTGAAGGTTATTAGTGATATACTCCCAATTTGGTAGTGTGGCATGCTGAGTGTTGTTGATCATTTGTTGATCGAAGCATGGCTTTGTGAAAAAGCGTAGCTTTGTGGACGATACTTCATCGAACCTCACAACCCGGTTATGGTCGAAACATGAATCATGGCAGCAAGGTTATTTGGGGGTAGCGCCCCTGAGGGTATGTCCATTTCCTTCTGGATTATAAGTGGTATCATGGAATGGAGCCTAGATACTTACTTTGTGGTTGCTGAAAACTTACTGCTTTGTGTTTATTGGTTGGGAAGAGCTTCGGATAAAGGTTGGTAACGACCGGGAGGTGGCATACCCGTGTCAGTAGTTACCTAGTTACAGAGGTAACCCGGCCTTGTATAGTAGAGATCCGGTTAGGTTCTCGGGACGTCCTTCCCGAGGCGTTCCATTTTGTGTGGGAAGTTTCTTTGCCTGACCATTTGTTGGAAATCCAAACAAAATAATACGAGCTCTGTACGGTTTTAGTTGTATAACCTGCCATGCAGCGTGGCGGTAACCTGCTACAGAACATGGTAGCTATAGTAGGCATACAACGAAATATGGTATGCTGGCTAAGATTGATATTATACTTTCGAAATGTTTTAACACTATGCACTAATAATAATATCAAAGATTTTTCTAGTATTAAGCATGTTTGACTATCATAAGAAGAAATCTCCTCCAAGTCTGCGTTTGCATTGTGTGTGCGGTGGGAGGTCTTATGGTAGTTTCATTTTCCAAAAAGCATATTAGTTTTTCTTTTATAAACTATTTTTATTTCAAACAACTGTTTTTGTTTGCTCATACCAGTCCCAAGACTGACCCGGAGTTTATTGTTCCTTTCCTAAACTCTGGGTGCCCATAATTTCCACACGGGCAGCCTAGAAGCAGGTTATCCGTGTTTTCGAGCCAACTTGGATTTTGAAGTCTTTCGGAAGCTATCGAATTTTGGAAAGCTTTTGAATTTGGAAATCTCTTGAAGTATTGGAGTTTTGAAGACCTTATCGAAGTGGAGTATGTTGGAAACTTGTTGTAGTTCTGTGTCGTTTCGTTGTTGTATCATATGTAGCACTCTGATATTGTTGATCGATGTTGTATTGGAGAGTGTATCAAAATTGTATCTGTATTGTAATCAATGATATTCATTTTGTTTCCGCTGTTTATTTTCATCTAGTGTTGTTATAAGCTCCATCCGAACTGAAGTTCAATGCTTGAATCTCCGGCAGTCGAATACAAGTGAGGTATTTGATGTCGATTTTCAATCGCTGGATTTCGGGTCGTGACAAGTGGTATCAGAGCTAAAGATTGAGTAAGAACTTTAGCTATGGAGTATAAAACATTAGATGGCTCATTAGAGATAGGGTGAAGTATACCCTAAAATGAGTATAAACAAGGAGACCGAAACCCTAAAATTTCTTGGTCTATTCCTTTTAAACTGTTGATATTCCCTAAGATATCTTGTCTTATGCCTAAATCAAGTTTTCTTACTATTTACAGATAGCGAGAATGAGCGGAAGAAGAGGATAAGGTATGGGATGGTGAAATACCACCACAACTAGTCAAGTCCCTGCAACTGCAACTATGCCTACTCAACCTCGATCGAATTTGGCTGAATTATATAAAAACTTCTCGAGACTTGGTGGTAAGTCGTTCACTGGCAAGGAATCTGTTGTTGAAGCCTAAGCTTAGATCCGATCCTATGAAAGAATTTTCAGGGGATTGAAATTGAAAGATGATCAAAAGCGACTAATAACTTCTTGGCAACTCCAAGAGGAAGAATTAGCTTGGTAGAGACAGTTACCATGGATGAGTCAGAAGATGAGTTTACTTGGAGACGATTTAAAGAAGTGTTTAAGCAGCGATACATTCCATCTGCTGGTATCTCCCGAATGCACCAGGAGTTCATAGATTTGAAGAAAGGAAGCTTATCATTTGAGGAGTACTTGAATAAATTTAATGAATTGTCTTGATTTGGTTCGGAGCTAGTGAATACACCCTTGAAGAAGAATGAAAGATTCATTCGAGAAAAGAATAAGGAGTACCACAAGAGGATGACAGCCCACATAAAAGAATCCTTTTCAGATTTGATCGATATGGGTTATCGATATGCTACCCTAGATATGCAGAAAGTTCCAAAAGAGAAGGGGAGTTCAAGTAGTTCGAATTGGAAAAATAGAAAATTCGAAGGGAAAAGGCTGGTTCAAGGCAAAGAGAAGAAGAGGAGTAATCAAGAGAGCCCAGCTAGAAAGGTTACTTGTTATAACTGTCAGGAGAAAGGCCATTTAGCAAGCGATTGTGAGAGGCCAAAGAAACAAATAAAGAAAGATCAACCCATGAAGGCAAGTCGAAGATCCAAGGAATGTTATTGTTGTCACCAGACGTGTCACGGAGTTAAAAATTGCCCGAAAAAGAAACAAGCACAAGTAGCAAAAGTGTACGCAGTAAAAGATGACCCCTCAATTTCAAAGGCGGATGAAGGAAATGGAGTTTTAGAGGATAACCTTATTGTTGGTGATAGAGTCGTTAGAGTTTTATTCGATACTGGAGCTTCACATAGCTTTATCTCCCAACAAATCATGGATGAATTAAAATTTAAACCTAAGTTTGTCAATGAACCTATTTGTGTGAAGAATCCGGTGGGTGGTCCCGCAAATCTTTGTCTATATTGTAGGAGGGTGCCTATCTCGTATTTTGGCCATCGATTTCCTATTAACCTTTACGTTCTCGACTTCAATGAATTTGAAATCCTACTCGGAATGAATTAGTTATCGAAATACGAAGCCAAATTAGATTGCAACAACCGAATGATTCTAGTCAAAACAAAACATGGAGATTTCATTGAAATTTATTGTAAAGACCCTAGTCCAAAAAGGGATAAATTAATGTATACATTGGGATATCCAGAACCTAGTCTGGAGTCCATTCCTATTGTCCAGCATTTTCCCGACGTATTCGAAGAAGTCAAGTCCTTACCCCCATATAGAGATATTGAATTCAGAATTGACTTAATTCCGAATGCTCCTCCTGTCGTTCATGCTAATCGCAGGATGGCACCCTAGGAAAGAATTGAACTAGTCAAGAAAACCGGTGATTTGCTAAAGAAGGGATTAATTCGTCCTAATGTTTCTGAATGGGGTTCAGCTATGGTGTTTGTGGCTAAATCTGACGGATCCTTGAGAATGTGTGTTGATTATCGCGATCTCAATAAGAAAACTCTCAAGAATAAGTTTCCCTAACCCAGGATCGACATATTATTCGATCAACTTCATGGCGCACGATTCTTTTCTAAGATGGATCTAGCCTAGGGATTCCATCAGCTACGAATTGCCGAAGACTGTGTGGATTTGACTGCTTTTAAGGGTCCGGACGTATTCTACGAAGGGTTAGTCATGCCTTGCGGACTAACCAACACTCCCGCGTACTTCGTAGATTTAATGACCCATGTGTTTTGAGAGGTGTTGAATAAATTTGTTCTCATATTTATCGATGATATCCTAATCTACTCCAAAACCGAAGAGGAGCAGGATATTACCGAAAGTTTGTTCAGGACTTTTCTAAGATAGCTAGCCCGCTGACTAAGTTAACAATGAAGAATGCCAAGTTCAATTGAACTCCAAAATGTGATGAAGCTTTTCAAAAATTGAAAAAGAGATTGACTACCACTCCTATTCTCGCTATCATTAATGGGAACCAAGGCTTATCTGTCCATACTGACGCTTGTGGTGATGGGGTGGGTGTAGTATTAATGCAGAATGGAAAGGTAATTGCCTACGCGAGTAGACAATTACGTCCGCATGAGAGAAACTACCCAACACATGATTTGGAGCTTTTGGTTGTTATTTTCGCCTTAAAAATCTGGCGACATTACCTTTTGGGTAAGAATCTTCTTCAGCTTTTCTAAAAAGAAAACTTTAAAGTTCAACTTAACTTAATATATACATAATAAATTCTTCTTATTTAGGTGAAAAATTCGAATTATTCACTGAGCACAAATCTTTGAAGTATCTCTTCACCCAGAAAGATTTGAATCTGCGACAACAACGTTGGTTGGAATTTCTGGCATTCTATGACCTAGATATTCAATATCCACCCGGAAAAGCCAATGTAGTTGCCGATGCTTTAAGTAGGAGACATTTTGTTCTCGCATATCTGGTTGTCACTCCTACTCTCCTTGAAAAGATTGCTAGCAAACAGAAAGAAGACCAATTTCTTCGTGGAATTTGTAAAAGAATACGTCGAGGTGAGGATTCCAGTCTTGGAATCGATGATAATGAAATTATAAGGTTGAAAGGCAGGATTTCTGTCCCTGACATTCCGGATCTGAAACGTGAAGTTTTGGACGAGTGTCACAAGTCTAAAATTTGCATCCATTCAGGAGTCAATAAAATGTATCGTGATATCAAAAGAACGTTTTGGTGGAAAACGATGAAAAGGGTCATATCTATATATGCGAGTCGATGTGCTACCTGTCAACAAATTAAAAGCGATCAAAAGAAAGTGACGGGTTTACTTCAGCCTTTGGAAATACCGAAGTGGAAATGGGATCAAGTATCGATGGATTTCATCGACGGGTTGCCGCGAACTAAGAAGGGAAATGAAGCAATTTGGGTTATAGTGGACCGTCTAACCAAAACTGCTCACTTCATTCCAATGAAATCCACCCGGACAGCGGCAAGTTTAGCGGAACTATATATAAAAGAGATTGTTCATCTCCACGGTATTCCCAGCAGTATAGTGAGTGATCGTGATCCGATCTTCACTAGTAGATTTTGGGAGGCATTCCAAGCCACATTGAGAACAAAACTGAACTTCAGTACTGCTTATCACCAGCAGTCTGATGGGCAGACAGAAAGGATTAATCGAATTCTAGAAGACCTTTTGCGAGCTTGTATTCTTGACTTTGGTGGTTCTTGGGAGGATCATTTACATCTAGTAGAATTCTCATATAACAATAGCTATCAGGCCAGTATTGAAATGGCTCCTTATGAGGCTTTATATGGTCATCCTTGTCGATCACATGCATATTGGATCGAGTCAGGTGATAGACTCGTCCTTGGACCAGATATGATTAAAGAAGCCAAGGAAAAAGTTGATTTTATTCGAAAGAAATTGATAACTGCTCAAAGTTGTCAGAAAAGCTATTATGACCAAAGAAGAAGAGATTTGGAATTTCAAGTTGGGGATTCTGTATTCTTAAAAGTGTCTCCAATGCATGGTGTATTGAGATTTAGGAAAACTTGTAAGCTGGCACTACGGTATATTGGTCCTTTTCCTATTCTAGAGAGGATCGGTCCCCTAGCATATCGAGTGCAGCTACCTAGCTGGTTATCTGGCATGCACAATGTGTTTCACATTTCTAACCTCCAGAAATACGTGCACAATCCAGATAGTATTATTAAAGACGCAGCTCCGTAGGATCTTGAAATCACTACCAACTTAGCAGTTAAAAGCGAGCCATTGAAAATAATCAATCGTGATGAAAAGCAATTGAGAAACAAAATTGTGAAACTAATCAAAGTGCAATGGAGTGGCAATCCAAAGGACTGTACTTGGGAAACAGAGGATAGCATGCGAAAGTCCGATCCCAACTACAGAGTGGATATCTCGGCTTAATTTGGTAAGCTATTTCTTTATCTTTTATTTCTTCATATCTTCTTTGTTTGTCTTTCTCTGTCTTTCAAATTTCGAGGACAAAATTTTCTTAAGGGGGGGACCTGTAACATCCCCAAAATTTTATAAATTTAAAACTAGTAATTTATTTGAAATTCTGAAATTGAATTTGAAGTTAATTTGAATTAAATTTTAAATTTTCATACCATATAAATATTTTGTTTGTTTAATTTTATATTTATATACGTATGTATATAGAATGGATTGAATTTCAAATTATGAATTTGAATTTGAATATGAATTTGAATTTGTGTTTGAATGTAAATTTAAAAATAAAATAACTTAAGTAAAATTATTTGGATTCAAATATATTAACATATGTGTATTAATGTATGAATTAATATTAGAAAAACATTTTCTTTTAAAGATTGTATAAATATAAAGAGAAATGTATTATATAAATAAGAGAAAAGTAATTATAAAAATTTAGTTAAGTTCTTATGCATGAATTAACAAGTGTTCTTATTTAACAAATGAACTTAACAAGTGTAATCTATTAAAGAATGGAAGTGAACAAGTGTCATCTTTCTTAATTTTAATTTTTTAGAAAATTCATAAAAGAAATTTAAACTATTTTTCTCATTCCTCTCTCATTTCTTTTACCTGTACAAACTCTCAAACTAGAAAAAGAAAGAAAATTTATCAAGCAAACTTTAAAAACCAAATAAAATTCACAAACCATAAATCAAAACAAATTGAAACAAGGCTTCCTCTTTAATCCTTTAATCAGCAACTTAAGATCAAGAGAAGATTCAGGAATCAGGCTTTGTAAAACCAAATCTATAAACAACACTACAAAGCTTCAGCTAATAATCAAGTTCATCAGATTCAAGAATTATGCACTGGAAACTAACATTTCTACTCAGCAAGGCTTCAATTAAACAAATCAAGATTGCAATTTCCAGATTTCAACACTCAGGCTCTTCTCTGTTTTTACAAAAAAATGAAGGTAAATCCTTTTAAAAATTTGAATTTCAATTCGTTAAGTAATCAAGCAAGTAAATACATAAGAAGCAAAGCAAATTTAAATAACTAGTTGCAGGAAAAATCCAGGATCAAATTTAAAATAGAAATTCCAGTTTTCAATTCCCAGTCTTTAAATTTCAAAACACAGACACTTCTTCTCTGTTTTTTCTTCATAGGTGAGTAAATCTTTCAAAGCCTTGATTTTTGATCTATTGTTTGAATGCACGATGTAGGCAAGTTTGAACATTGGTTTACATGCATCAATATGTGAGTATATATATATGTGAGTGTGTGTGTGTGTGTATATATATATATATATTTGTATGTATGTATGTATGTATGTATGTATCTTGCCTGTGCATGCTTATGTACAGGGTTTATAATCCCTGTTCTAGTTCCAGGTTTTTAAAACCTATCAAAAAACAAAATTCTCTACTTCTAGTCTTTGTTAGATCGAAGTGTTAAAATAAAAATTGGTCGAATTCATTCAAACTGAATTTTAAAAATATTTTTTATAAACTAATATAAAAAATATGGGTCTGGAACAAGAAAACACTCTAAAACTCAACTTATAATTTAAATTTGAATTCCTTGATTATTCAATTTGATTATATAACCTAAATCATCTTTGAAAATATTGATTTTTAAGATTAAAATCAAGATTTTAATAATGTATTTAATGAGAAATTTGAAGATGAACGTGGCACGGGTTTTAACGAGATTCTGATGATCAACGACGAAGTACGTCTTGCGATCATGGCAGATGCTAGCATGGAGGTCCGGGGTCATCACAAAATTTCTGAATGATTTTTTAAATCATTGTGGTGTCTGCAGATCAACGAACTAGAGTTTAAGCCCATTTCTCTATAAGGGTCGAAAATCTCGTCATTGGCGCTTTGTCGATGCATCGTAATTCACTGGACCGAGGGGGATGAGGCGTCGGACATCGTGGAAGCTTCGAGTGCATTCGCGTTATCTCCTATGGCCCGAGGTGATTGAGCCAGGCAATTCTTTGATGATGTTTTGATGGGCTTGTTTGGTCGAGACAACTCGATCTCGTTTTCGAAATTAATTCAAGTTTCTGGGTGGTGTGGATGTTTGGTGGGGTTATCATCGACTCGATGAAGGCTGGAGCATCGACCGACGGTGGTAATTCCATTTGTGCATGTACACAGTAAGATGGTTGGTGTCAGTGGAAAAAAGTTTGGGGAAGAAGGGTTCGACTCGAAGCAAATATTGGAGAAAAAGTGTGATAGCTCGAGTTTTAACTTGAGTGAAATTATTGATGCGCCGGGTAGTAATATTTAGAAAAAATTTAAGTTTGAAAATTTAGGCACTCGGGTTGATTTTCGACAAAACTCGAAGTAAACAGGCAACTCTCTCGGGGGTGACTCGAAGCAGGTCTCGAGCTTATCTATAAAACAGTTTTTGTTTGAAAAAAATTCAAACTTTTAATTTTATTTTTCCTTTTTAAAACCCATGTTTTCAAAATGATGTTTTGATTTAAGTTTGAATTAATTGAAGATATAAGTAAGATATTTTCAAAGTAATTAAATTTTAATTCATTTAATTTTGTTACATCATTTTATAAAAGTTATTTATATTAAATAAATAATGTAATTTAAAAGAAAATCAAGATAAAATGTTGTTGGAACTAATCTTAATATTTTAAGGCAACCAATGTATAAGGATAATGATTTAACAAGGTTTAAAAGAATAATCAAAGTAATTAAATTATCTTTTGGTTTATTAAAACAATTAATGATTTTGTTAATATAATTCCTGAAGAAGTAATTACTTAATTAATTGTTAAATATTAAAGATTGATTAAATAAATAAATAAATAAATAAATAAATAAGGTTAATTATTTTGTAATTAATTATTAATTAATTTAGGAGTAATTAATTAATAAAAGTAATTAAGATTTAATTAATTAATAATTAAGGTTTGATAAATTAAGATAATTAATTAAGGAATAATTAATTAACAATTAAGGGTTAATTAATTAATATAATTAATTAAGGAATTATTAATTAATGAAGATGATTAAGACTTAATCAATTGTAATTAATGATAATTAATCATTGATTAAAGATTACTAATGAAAGTAATCATATGGTTAATAAATTTAAAATCACACACGATTTATTCATCTTAATCGAAGATGTTTGATTGTTATTAAATGCTTTGTGTTGGGTTGATATTTCTGATATGTGATGTGATGCTATGTAATATGAAATGCTTTGTGCTGAGCTATGGTATCTATGATGAATATACTTCTGTGTAAATGTGAAAACCCATTGGCCCGTAAAAAGGCAATTGAATTTTCGATGCGACAGGGAGTCGGATTCCAGTTGGTTATCGGAAACCCACATCGAACCTGGGAATCTTTGTGAATGATATATCCACGTGTTTTAAATTTAGCACTCACTATTTGGTTTAGCTGGGAGAGGACCTTTGTGTCGTATAACCCATTTCGAATATGTGATACGACGATAAGGATAGCATTTGAAGACGGTGGTGAAGACCGGGCGTCTTCGAGAATGATAGGATAACCTGTCAAATGACTCTGCACAGAGTTGCTCCGGTATGGAGATCTCCATATGTGATGGGGAGTCCGATCGGGATTGTGGATGCCCGGATTGTAAGGACTTCTTCGGAAGTGCCTTCGGTTCTGTTCGAACCTGGAGCAGACTTGTATGGTTGTATGTCTGACACTACAATTTGAGATATAAAGCTGATTTCTTTCAAATACATTTCTTTTGGTAGCGAAGAATTTATTCTCTTAGCTTAACACCCTTCTCTAAGATGTACGAGCTCAAAGGTTATGTAGTTGAAGGTTATTAGTGTTATACTCCCCGTTCGGTAGTGTGGCATGCTGAGTGCTGCTGATCATTTATTGATCGAAGCATGGCTTTGCGAAAAAGTGTAGCTTTGTGGACGAGACTTCATCGAACCTCATAACCCGGTTACGGTCGAAACAGGAATCATGGCAGCAAGGTTATTTGGGGGTAGAACCCCCTGAGGGTATGTCCATTTCCTTCTGGATTATAAGTGGTATCATGGTATGGAGCTCAGATACTTACTTTGTGGTTGCTGCAAACTTATTGCTTTGTGGTTGTTGGTTGAGAAGCGCTTCGGATAAAGGTTGGTAACGACCGGGAGGTGGCATACTCGCATCAGTAGTTTCCTAGTTACGGAGGTAACCCTGCCTTGTGTAGCAGAGATCCAGTTAGGTTCTCGAGGACATCCAGAGATCCAGTTAGGTTCTCGGGGACATCCCTCCAGAGGCATTCCATTTTGTGTGGGAAGTTCCTATGCCTGACCATTTGTTGGAAATTCAAACAAAACAATACGAGCCCTGTATGGTTTTAGTTGTATAACCTGACATGCAGCGTGGGGGTAACCTGCTACAAAACATGGTAGCTGTAGTAGGCATACGACGAAATGTGGTATGTTGGCTAAGATTGATAGTATACTTTTGAAATGTTTTCACACTATGCACTAATAATAATATCAAAGAGTTTTCTCGTATTAAGCATGTTTGACTATCATAAGAAGAAATCTCCTCCAAGTCTGCATTTGCATTGTGTGTGTGGTGGGAGGTCTTATGGTAGTTTCATTTTCCATAAAGCATATCCGTTTTTCTTTTATAAACTGTTTTTATTTCAATCAACCATTTTTGTTTACTCATACCAGTCCCATGACTGACCCAGAGTTTATTGTTCCTTTCCTAAACTATGGGTGCCCATAATTTCCACACGGGCAGCCTAGAAGCAGGTTATCCGTGTTTTCGAGCTAACTTGGATTTTGAAGTCTTTCGGAAGCTGTCGAATTTTGGAAAGCTCTTTAATTTGGAAATATCTTGAAGTATTGGAGTTTTAAAGACCTTATCAATGTTGAGTATGTTGGAAACTTGTTGTAGTTCTGTGTCGTTTCATTGTTGTATCATATGTAGCACTCTGATATTGTTAATCGATGTTGTATTGGAGATTCTATCAAAATTGTATCTTTATTATGATCAATGAGATTCATTTTGTTTCCACCGTTTATTTTTATCTAATGTTTTTATAGGCTCCATCCGAACTGAAGTTCAATGTTTGAATCTCCGGCAGTTGAATATAAGTGAGATATTTGATGCGATTTCAATCGTTGGATTTCGGGCCGTGACAGATGAAGAGATCTTATTCATCGTATGTAACAAAGTAAGGCTAATATATAAAGGTTGTTGCAGAGGGATGGCCTGTTAGGAAGGTCCATTCTAGAAATGGTAGTAGTTAGTGGTATTGTATTTCCTTCCTGTGTTAGTTTTTCTTTTCGTGGGTTGTAAGCATTAGTTGTCGTTATGAACTGCATACGTTTAGGGAAATGTTCCTTTTTACGTGTTTTTAGGTGGATTGCAATGATTGAGAAAGCGATAAAAAGTAAATTTCAAAGAAAGTCACTTAACTAATGCGAGGGAAAAGAAAATAGTTGAAACTGGAAGTTAACTAAAAAATTAAGAAAATTTATTTAACTAACTACTAAATAAAAAAAAATTAAATGTATGTTTCGAAAAGAATAGAAATTTTTCGAGGAATGAAATTTTAGTAAACAGAGGACAAGACTACGAAAAGGTAAGCCATGGGTCAATATTCATGTTCCTTGAAGGCTGAAGTTTAAAATTCAACATGGGCGTTGGATGATATTAACAAGAAAGAAAAGTTTTTGAAAAATTAAAAATTTACCGCATAATTAAGTGAAGTCCGTTATAGCCGATGGTCGGTTGGTTAATCCTTGATGTTAAAAATGCGGAAATTTTTTGTAAAATATAATTATGCACATATTTTGAAGAAGAAAAAATTTATGAAAATTTTATTTATGAATAGTTTTCATTATAAGAAATATGACTTTGAAAAAAAAAATATACCTTTGGAAAAGATTTAAAAGCAAATTATTTTGAGTTTTGGAAATTTTGAAATACTACATGTTGACATTGGGGAATAACCGGTAAGTTGATTATTATAGATTTTACCGCGTAGAAATTATAAAATAGATATAGGGAGTGAACAAGAAGTTGTTTTGTTAATGGAGCATTTTTCTCTGTGTGCCCTATCGACGATTGAAATTTTTTAAAAGGGATGATTTTTGTAACGACAATGTTTTTGAACTTTAAAAACAAAAGGTTGCCGATGCAAACTATACTTGGATAAGTAGGAAAATGATTAGGGGCAAAGGAGTAGATCCCATGGTATAGTGGAAAAAGGTTACATAAGAGAAGGTGGGAATATGGAATTTTCCATCTAGACCTTTTCCAACCATAAGAAAATAGGTGTAGAAAACTGAATTTTTCTAAACTTTGTTGTTAGCCATGGTGTGCTAGGAAATTGGATGGTAAGAGTTAAATGAAATATTAGTTGAACTATGCTTCCACTCATAGAAGTATGGGAAAATATAGTTGAAAAGGTGTTTTAATTTTTCAAAAAGTTGCATTCATGTAGAACTTTCAGTATATTTAGGATGATAGCATTATATTTTCAAGATTGATTTAAAAATAAATCATTCATATATAAAGGGCCGATTAGAAATTATTGTTCATACATCTAATATGTATAGTGATACCCTATGCACATATACACAAAGTGATGCAAAATTGGCTATACGCTAATTAATTGTTAGTGTAGATGAATGTGTGATGGTTTACATGATCGAATTCTTGAGGAATTTCAGGGATGAAATTCTTTTAAGGGGGAGAGTGTAAATCCTCATGTTTTTACATTAATTAATTAAAATTGAAATTAATTAATAAATAACAAATAGTGAAAAATGATGTTTTTACAAATATTGGAATTTGACCACGAAAGTTATACCATCGGGTTCATGGTGATTTTTTGATCAATTTTCATATATAAATTTTTCCAATTGGAGTTCATATGAAAATTTTATCAGCGTTTAGATTTTCGTAGTTAGAAATAATTATACATGTAATCAAGAAAATAATTTGAAATTAATTAATAATGGATTAATGCCGTTAAACTTAAAGGTTTCTTAGCAGTTAAGAAGGTTTAATTAAGGCAGAAGATAACTGTAATTTAAGTTGATTAATGTTTATTTATGACAAAAGAAATAAATCAAAGCTAAAATAAAACACACCAAAATATCTAGGTCAGGTCGACCATGACCTAGGCAAGGTCGAAAATGAGCGGTCGCCTTGGTCATGGGCGGTCAACCTGCCTTGTTTCGAACGCGAATGTGAAGGGATGCCGCGTGGCCAAAATCTAATCCAATTGCATCTAACGGTTAGCTTTTATTTCGACCTCTATAAATTAGGACCTAGGGTTTCACTTCAACTCGTTTTTTTTCTAATGAGCGCGAAGCTCTGCCATTATTCTTTCTCCTCCAAAAATTTTAAATACACAGAAATATATCTAGATTATACGAATACACTTTGGAAAAGAATAGAAAAGAACAGAGAACTGGAAATAGGTTCAAATCAGTTTGCTACATCAAAGACAAACTTTTATATCTTGTTCTAATTAATAAATCTAAATCCAAATCTCTTTTCGTTAGTCCAATTTCTAATGAGATCTATATAACCATAGTCAGTAAATCCGAATAGGGAGTCAAAAAGCGGAGAATATAGATAGCAGGGTAAGATCTGGATTAGATCTAGAGATTTGGGAGTGCTAATTAAAGAAGGGTGAGAACATTATATATTTTATACAATATCACATTATATCATTATAGATCTATTTCTATATGGTTGAGTCTGATAATATAATTTCAAATGAATTCGTATATATGAAATGTTGAAGACTATAAACTTGCCTATAAATTTGTATTGATAATTACAGAAGCATATTGATTAGTTTTAATTCAGCAATAACATAATGATTTTTTTATTTCTGTAATTATGTAATGATTAGATTTAGATCTGGAATTGCGAAATGATTTTTAATGCTCTATTTTACGTTAGAATAATTAACTGAAATATAGTGAAATGAGGTTCCATTTTATTTGGTGTTAATATATAATATTAGTTATATCGTTGCAGATTTATTTTTGTATGCCTAAGTATGATAATGTAATTTCAAATGAATTCATATATATTGTTAACCAGCCTTTTGGCAAGGCAATAAATAGGCGGATTTAACCCAATCGACTGTACAATGATCAACGTTGGATTTTCATAGATAATAAACACGATCATCAAGCTAGAATATAGCATAGTCGACAAACAAACAGCACAAGATGTTTCAAATATGGTTTCGATAAAGATTGAGTCGCTTCAAGTTGCTTGGTGTCTGCTCCTAGCCACCTTCATGTTTGCTTTGGGTTTTTATGCATGTTACTTCGGGTAAGAGAAGGGTTTGCTTCAGGTCCTTAATGAATTAGCACATTTACAAACTACTTCGAGTCGCTATGGCACTTGCTTCGAGTCAAAAACAGGCCTACTTCGGGTCAGGGAGACGGCTACTTCGAGGCAGAGACAGGTCTATTTTGGGTCAGGGAGACGGCCACTTCGAGTCAAAGCTATGGATCGAGGAAGATCGTTATCAATTTTGTATCCATGCTATTTGTATCCATCAAGTTTGCACTTGTTCCATTCATATCCATCAGACAAATGCATCTCTTAGATCGATCAAGGTTGTTCACTTCGTATCGATATATGTTACGTATCGATCCATGTTAATATATGTTTCGTATCGATCAACCAGATGATCGATACGAAGCCCAACCCTTTCCATCGATACGAAGTAGCCCACACATGTCTTCTTCGTATCGATCGTGTTGATGTATATTTCATATCGATCAACTAGATTATCGGTACGAAACTATCACTTTCCATCGATACGAAGCCAACACTAGGTGATCGATACTAAGAGTGCACGCCAGCATTGATATGAAAGGAATGGTACATGAGGGATACGAAAAGCACGGTCAGAAAAAAGATGCGGTCAACGAGCATGAAAAGTGGATCTCCCCTAGATTCTCGAACCACGTCATCGATACACATTCAATCAATATGAATGGCATGGATACGAAGGAATCAATATGAGGCTATCGCTATGAACGTGACAGCCTGCCTATGATACCAATCTTGGGTCGATCATAACTCAAGATCTACAAATCCAAATGCCTTCAAATTTTCACTGTAGCTTGCGTACAACCAGAAAAATGTTCGTGATCAATCCCATCATCATTGGAACAATTGTGGATAGATAGGAAGTACTTAGGGATCGATCCCAAACCACCTCGGATTGATTACTTGGGCCTACCCAGTTATGAGAAGGAGAATTCCGAGTCCAAGGTTAGATATTTCCATGCTACACCTATAAATAGCATCCAAATGCCTCCAGTAAAAGGACCTTTTTGTCTCTTCCATGTCATTACTCTGTTGAACTCTGTTGTAACTTTGATACTATCAATTGTACTCTTGTAAACCAACTGCAATCAAGCTGTAACTCTTCAAAGTGGACGTAGGCTACAACGCCAAACCACTATAAACCTTGGGTTCTTACCGCTTTCCTTTTTATTTTTTTGAGTATTCTTCACATTTATATTCTCTACTTATAATATATATGTGATTGTGATTTCGTGCTTTCATCTGCAATTGGGTCTTTGTGACCAATTTTGGCGCAAAATTTTGTTGGTTTTACTAAAAAGGCTAACACTCAGTGTGACGCCCCGCCCCAAGACCCACATTAACAAAGAGTATTACTGGGTAATATCGTCTGCTAATGCGGAGAATAAGGCTCGTTAGGGGCGACCATCTATAGTCCTTTCTTAAATATCTATTAAATACGTCGATTAGCGCTCTATATTTTTTTCCTTTCTCAAGTGGATCGACATATCCAATAAATGATTAATACAAAACTACATGTGGCTATAGGATCTATCAGAACAAAATACAACAACTCAAATGCATAACACATCACAGAACTGCAAACATATACATACATACATACATACATACATACATACATGTATGTACCGAGACATCCTAATACAATACAAATAATACATCATAAGTGTTATGACGACCACAATACACACACGAGTCAAAACAATATACGTATCAGAGCGGCGATAAAAAGACTACAATAAAAAATGCTAGCAGATAAGTCCATGTGGAAGTAGAATAAGCTAAGCCCATAAGGGTACTTAACCTAAAACAGCTCGGTTTGACCTGAGTATAAAAGACACGGGTCAGTCAAGCTAAATAAATCAGTTTATAAGCATAAGTGATAATATAAGCATAAGGTAAAGGGTAAGATATCCTCTCGAATGAGAAGAAACAATAATAAGAGCATGCCTCTACTTCGAGTAATGTAATTACACTAAGTGTATGTCCTCGAAATAGGTAAACTCACCAAATAACACTAAGTATAATAAATACCTCATATCATCGGTGAAATCGCAAAAGCCACTAAAATGGTTTCTCTGAACCATATCTCCAAAATAGGAGAATCCAAAATCTCAAACTCAAAACTTGCCATAAATGGCAATCACAAAAATATTCTCTAAACAAAGAAGTCTCAAACGCAAAATATGCCAAAAATGGCAATCTCATATATCTTCAAATAGGAGAGTATAAATCTCAAATAAACACCAAGTGTTGGCAAACCTAAATCTCAAATATATAACTCGATAAGGAGTTCAGTTCCCAACGATGTAATCACCATATATAATATCTTGAACGGATCAAATGTCCAATAATGTAAAGAGGCGATACACTTGGAAAATCACAAGGAAATCAATGAAATCATCTCA
Organism: Allium cepa; assembly: GCA_030765085.1. Classification (NCBI taxonomy): domain Eukaryota; kingdom Viridiplantae; phylum Streptophyta; class Magnoliopsida; order Asparagales; family Amaryllidaceae; genus Allium; species Allium cepa. Next base: position 384,221,771 of record CM060932.1, read on the forward strand.
AAGATATAGCACGTGCTTATGGCCGTAGCCCGCCAATACTGTTCTCCCAAAATAAGGCACCACGTCTCTTAGACAGACGTCCTGGAGGACAAATAAATACATCTTTTAGACAAACATCCTGATGGACAACATTCCGAAGGACAAATACGTTGCACTGACAAACATCTCTTAGACAAACATCCCGAAGGGGAAAAGATCCGAAGGTCAAGTACTGGCAAATACGTCTCTTAGACAAATGTGTCACAAACTCGGATAGGAACCCGAACAGTCTAAACGTGTATCCCATACCACACGTTCGCATTAAATGGTTCACTAACCGCTAGTAAATTTCACACTCAAAGCAGTAAAAAGTTTACCTCATCTCATCGGTAAACTCGACCCGAAGGTCAATCAAACGGACAAGTCAAGAATTAATCGATAAGATAAACGTACGTGTCCCATACCACATGTTTTACCAAACCATTTAATTCTCCTTCTCATTCGCTTAAATAGTGCAAAAACGTTTATTTTATTTATAAAATAATTTATTTGAGAAAACAGGCTTTTAAAACCATTTTCCAAAATCAACATTGGAGAAAATATTTGAAAACTCCCTTATTATAGAGAATAAATAGATTTTATAGCTTAAAATAATTTAAAATATGATATAATAATTATTTAAAATGCTAATTTATTTTAAAAATTATTTCAAGATTATTTGGAAAAATCCGTGCTCGAAATCAAAGAAATCACTCAAACCGTCATTCAAATTTAATTCAAATTTGAATTTCAAATTCATCACAACTTACCTAGCCTATTGATAGGCATCATAGCCCAAAAATCATTTCAGAAATATAACAAAAACATGAATAAAAGTAAAAAATCGGATGGAAAAAGAACACCAAAAAATGCATAGACAAGATAATACTCAGGTCCGAAATCTTCTCTGGGTTCAACTTTCAGACGTGAAACAAGTGGCCAAACGACCTCTGATGTAACTAAAAATTAGTGTGCATGTAGTAGAAAACTTCAAATTTCAAACCAAAAAAACAATGAATTTTAACTAAAGATGTAAAAGCTACACTATCTCAAACATGGACTCAGGCTATGTTTGCAACAGTTCAAAAAAACATATGCCCAAGCCTGAAAACCATCTTGGGTTCAAATTATAGGCCTAAAATAGAGGAACAAACGACCTCATATTGAGTTGAAAATTGGTGTGCACTTGCTAGAAAACTTCATCTTTCAACCAAAAAAGAATCAATGAATTCCGACTAGAAATGAAAAAGTTACACTGTCTGAAATATGGACTTAGGCCATGTTTGCAACAGAAAAAACAAAAATGGAAAAGCCTGAAAACCATCTCGGGTTCAAATTTTAGGTATGAAACAAAGGACAAATAACCTTGGATTGAGCTAAAAATTTGGATGCATAATTTTTAACACTCATACTTGAAACTAGAAAAAGAATCACTGAATTTGAACAGGGTATGAGAACGTTATGATGTCTCAAAGTTGAACCCAGACTGTGTTTTCACTATAAAAATCTGGGCAAAAATATGCTCCGGATCAATGTTCGGCAGCATATTTCTATAAGCCACATAGGCCGAAATGACCTAAAATTTGGTAGTACTATGATCAACACTCATTCTTGAAATTGAACGAAGAATCACGCAATTTTGATAAGGTATGAAAAGGTTATGATGTCTCGAAATTGAACCCAGATAATGATTTCGCTACAAAAATCTGGAGCAAAACATGCGTCGCTTACAACTTTGAGCATAGATTTCTATTAGTTTCGAGATAAGTTCGAGTATGAAACTTTATATGCATAATCTACAACATACAGGCAACAATCCAAAAAAAATTGGGGAAGCATTTCGTCACCGGAGTTGAAAGATATGGATATGCAAAGGAACAACCAAGAATAGATTTCACAGAAAGTAATCAACTACAGGAAAGTGTTTAAGCCACTTTTGCATAGTTTTTGGCTAGCAAGGCATGTTTTCAGCTAGAATTCATGTGTAAGCAACTCAAGTGAGAAAAATGAAGATTAAATTTGTGAAAACTTGGAAAAAGCTAAAGGCTTCAACAACCAGTAAAACAGCAGTACAACGACGTACAAACCAAAATAGAAATTACACGCAATCAACTTTCTCAAAATCTGAAATTGATGGAATAGAATTGTTTTTGTTGTGATTACCTGTGAAAAATTGCTTTAATTTGATTAGAAACCACAAAAGACTGAAGAAATTTGGAGCCTAGGTTTTGAAGGAGGATGCTTTCTCTTAATTTTCTTCTGGTTATAAGTTTTACAGTACGTACAAAAAATAAGTTTCAGGAGAAGAAAATTCTCTTTTCTTATTCTGGTTAGAATGAAAATCAGCTTAGACCCAATACTTAGCTAAATAAAAATCTAATTAACACATAATTACACTGATACACTTATAGTAACAAATCAAAACAACATATATTAACAAAAAGATAATATAGTTATAAAGATATTTTTATTGTTAGAAACCCTTATTTTTAAATTAATAACCAATTTTCACCAATATCTACATAAAAACCCATTTTTAACTTCAAAAATTACACAAAAATAATTTTCTTGTGCAGTAAAATGCAACAAACCATTTTCCATCATTTTTATAACAAAAATTTATTTTTAAACCAAATTTCTTCTTTTATTTAAAATAAACACATTTAAAATCAAATACTTTCATTAAAAATTATTAAAAGAAGTATTTAGTAATAATTACAAGAATTATTGCACTTTCATTAAATAGAATCATATTTCACTCATATTTCTCACAACTAACCAAGATAAAGTTTTTAAAACTTTATTTTCACATTTTATTTTCAAAAATCGTTGTTTAAAATAAAAATTTAAACTACCTGTTTATTTCTAATTCACAATATTAAATTATAACTACTTTTATAATTTAATATTTACAGGTAATCACCAAAACCAGGGTTGCTACAGACTCCCCCTTATAAAAATTGCATCCTTGCAATTTCTAGAGTAGAGCTGTATTCAACACAAATTATTTCATCAAGCAAAGGAAGATAGATAAGCTCAAATTTAAAATATCTCACCCCAACACGAGACGATAAAAAACAAGATAAGATTGTTCGATTAATTCTATGGTTTCCTAAGTGCTAATATTAGGGTTGGCGGACCATTGAATTTCTACGAGGAATACATTATGATTTCGAAGGCGCCTTACCTTCAAAACAAGATAATAAAGAGGATGCCATACTAAAGATCAACTGAGTGAGATAGACTCCTCGGGAGTTTTTCGAATAGAGTCGGGATTTAACAAATTTTATCCCGATTTTAACCAACTAGATAACTGTTGACATCAATTTCTGTATGACATGAAAGGAACCACACCTATGTAGGATTGACCACAGTATAGGTAAGAAAACTCGACGAGAGGTGGTTTAAAACTCAAACGACCACATAAATGCAAGTCGCTAGATAATTGCACAAAGGCAAGAAAAACTCAAGAAATGGATATTATATTGCAATTTTAGTAAACAAATATTTTTAAGGTTATCAAAATCCTTTTACTACATAACCAGATTCTCAAATTCAAACATTTTGAAAATTTTAAAAACGTCTTTCAAAAATAAATTTTAACCTCCAAACTCTTTGTTTAAAGTGATAAAATGCCTCACTCTTAAATTCAACCAATATAAATACATATATATTAGTTTGAAAAATATATTTATACTAAACATCAACTCAATTACATTCACAAAATAGGTAGAATACATATGACCACAAAGAAAATAAGTAAATTTCAATTTATGACCTGTTGTAAAGACAACAAATTTTGACCCAGCAAACAACAAAATCAAAGAACTCTTATAATATAAAAGTTGTCCTACTTAGCCTAAGCTTTCCAGCGATATAAAGGTCATGAAAATCGGATTAAAGGTTTGACAGTTATTCAAAATTTACTTCCGGTTCAAATTTTATAAATTTGTAAGACAGAAATGTTTATTCACCTTCAAAACTATTTTAGACATAAAATAAAGCAAAATCTTCCAATGTGGTAAAAAGAAAATTTATACTAAAAGCACTTTCATTTATAGAAAGATTGAACTCATTCGGAGTTATCAATATCAAGTTATCGCTATTTTCAAACAAGCTTTGTTCTATATCATTTACCAAATGATCTTCTTTTACCCCTGAAAGCTAAGACATACAAAATTATGATCAATTTTATGTAATCATCAAAAAAACAATTCATTGAGAGGAAATACTTTCATTACTTTCCAAAATGTAACGACCCGTAAATTTTCGATAATTAAAATAGCTAATTTAAAAGATTTCGTGATTTAGTGTTAGAAAATTTTTTGTAAGTCGTTTGGAATAATAATAACTAGAATGAAATGCAACAAATTTTATGTAAGTTAATTATTTATGAATTGAATGAAATCCCAAATCAATTGAAATAATATGTAGTCAAAGGTAATTGAATGAATTTGTATTGTATAGGTAATTGTGACGCTTGTTTGTAAATAATAAACTTATAAGTAATTAAAAGTTAACGGTGATAATTATTTAAGTTACCTATTCATTTAGTTAATCGAATTGAATTTGTGAACCAATTGCAATTGAAATGAAAGTTTATATATTAGTTGAGTGCATTATCTCTAACTGTAGTTTAATAATAATGTGGAATACATTTGATGTAATATAGTAAATCGACTGATAATGAAATTTTTATTTAAAAATCCAATATTGAAATCCGTCAAATATTGAACAATTAAATTGTTTAAATTCAATATTTGGAATTTATTGAATAATTGAATAACGGGAATTGAATAATTGTTTTAATGAAAATGGTTGTTCTATAATTTGAATTTGTTAAATTTTATAAGTTCGTTTTGAATATTTCAAAAGATAGTGAGTTAAAAATAATCAAATTTGTTTAAATTTAATATTACAAATGTTTGAATAATTAAATTCCGAATTTGATATGATTAATTTGATATTGAAATTTAATATATGAAAATAGAGTGAAAATTTGAAATTTGATTTAATATGATTCAAATTGGTTTCCAAAGTGAATGTAAGTTATATCGGGATTATAATAGAGTTAATAAGAATTTAATATTTGGAATTTATTGAATAATTGAATAACGGGTTTAATATGATTAAAAATGATTTGTAAAATTTTATTTTATCATATTAAAGTTATAATGATGTTGTAGAACTTTTTAAATCGAATTAAAAGTAAATTTGTGAAAATCGAATATTTTAATATTTAATTGACCAGTTAAAATAGCCATTTTCCAAACAGTCTCGGATTTCGACGAAACTAGTTTCATCGGATCCGTAATGTTATATTATTGTAAGGTTTCAAATTTCAAATCAATCGAATTAATCGTTTGTCCGGGGCAAGCCAAAACGCATAGAAATTTGTTTAATCGGTTTAATTTAAAATCGATCGTTTATTGCCACAACTCGCACAAATGATCGAATTAGCTCCCGAAACCTATTCCATTGTGTCCGGAACGCGGGATAAACCCTAGAAACGCCGGTCACCGCGTTTCGTTTGGAGATCGTTTGAAAAAGCATGTGAATTTTGGAATTAATAATAATATAATATATAAAATCTTATATAAACATTTTTGAACAGAAACCTAGTTCATTTTCGTGGCCGCCTCCTTTAAGTTTCGATGGCCGAAAACTTATGACCTTCCACCCTCAATCTCTCCTCATCCGTGCCGCTTTAGCCTAAACCTCCAACACGAATATCGTAGAGCTAGGTGAGATCTCTCCATCCAACGGCAGATTTTGTTTATCGTCGTCGTTTGGAGCCACAATGGGGTTGTGAAGGTGGGCCATTCGTTCGTGATTTTTGGGTGATGGTGATAGCCGAGCTCGATGAAACTCTGGACGTGGATGGCTCTGGTGATGGCCGTTCTGAGGGTGGTGAAGTGATGGAATTTCGGCGAACGTTGGGTGGTGCATGTATTAGGGTTTGGGGTGGTTTCTTGGGTGCGCTCGAGACCTGTATTCACGTTGAGGAAGAAGGGGGGCAACGGCCCTGATCTGCAATTCGAAATCATGCGGCCCAGAATGGATGAAGGTTTAAAATAAAAAGAAATGTGAATTAATGTATATTTAAATTCGTATAAACTTTACAATGATGTAACTTTTTCATACGAGGTCGGAAAATTACGAAACAAGTTGCGTTGTCTTCGTTTCATCGAGCACTACGCGATGGATCTGGATTGGAATCATTTGGAGCTAGTGAAAATTTTGGGTAAAATTAAACGTCGTTTAATTTTATTCGAAATAAAACTCTGGAACTACATTGAAATCAAGGTGAGTGTTTTATAACGCTCACAACGTACTGAATATCTTTATGCTAGTAAAATCTGATATTATGAAGTGATATGAATTTTATTTGTCATTGTTTGATAAAATTTAATTGTCATATAGATTGTCATTTGAATTAATCGTTGAAAATTAAATTGATCGCTAAATTGAAATTAAATTTGAATTTCGATCAAATTACATGACATTGATAACTATGAAATTGCCATGAATTGTATTGTCTATTGGATGATGTATTTCGATGGATGCTATTGGTTGATATATAAATGTTTGGATGTTTATTTGCTTATATATATCCTGTTATGCATACATATGAAACTGTGATTTGATTTAAGTGATATATATTCATCCCTGACATTTAAATTGAAATAAATAATTACTTGGCCATAGGATAGAAAATTATATACGGACACCGAATTGGCTAAATTAATAAATTTTAAAATCGTTGATTTAAAATTAATTTAAATGTTTTGATTTAAAAGTTATAAATAGAAATCAATTTATAGAAATCGAATTTATCGAAAAATTGAGTTTGGAATGTTGAAATAAATTTTGGTTAAAAGAAATTGTTAAATAATTAAAGTGGAGACTTGGAATTTAAAATCGGGATATGATTGAATTTCGAAAATTGATTTGTTTAAAGATTGAACCTTGATTTGAGCTTTGAATATTACTAAGTAAAAGTGATATAAAAATGATATTTTGAAATCGAGCTTGGAATTGAATCATATTTGAAATTTGGATTTAAACTTGAATATCGATGGATAATTTTTTAAGTGTTATAAATGGATATTATTGAAAAATCAAGCTCCAAATCGATATAAATTGAAATTGAATTAATTGAAGGTGAATGTAGAATTGAATAAATTTGAAGTCAAAGTTGATATTGATTTGAATTGAAATCGAAATTGAATCGGTAGAAGGAAAATTGAAATTGTTTTGAATTGGAAAGTTATAATTGAAATGGTTTGGTTTTAAAGCTGTTTTATTTTGTTTTCCAAATTACTCGGTTATATAAACCATTTTTGAATATTTAAACTATTTTAATATATTTTAAATCTACTTAACCCAATTTAAATTATTTTAAACTAATTTATCTATTTGAAATCCATTTAAAGATTTTAAGTATTTTTAACTATTTTAATTATTTAAACTACTTTTAAACTACTTAAAACTATTTTCTAAAATTTCAAGTTGGTCAATAAGGTGAAATGTTTATGTTTAAATCTTGAATGTAATTACAAATTGGGTTAAATGAAGTTGCAACCTAAATTGAAATTCGAAATGATTTGGAAATCAAAATGAGATATTGAGGCGAAAAATGTTTTTGAAACGGAACCTTACATTTTAAATAGATATGACGATATTTGAAATGGATTTGATTTTTGAAGCGAATATGATATTTTGATATCAATTATGAATCGATTTGAAATGTAAAAGAGCCATCGGTGTAACAATACGTAGTTATTGAAGAGACCGGGATCAGATATGGACATACTCTCTGTCGATACCGAAAACCACTTTAATAACTATTATACGCGGAGTGTTGATCCAGAATGAAGTGGATGGTTTGGTGAACGCCTTGATTGAAGAAAGAGAACGATATTGGATGACCCCTGACATGACTAAAACAGGAGCCGCGCCGGGCCATTGAGGTTCGCCATCTCTAGCGGACACACTTCTTCGATACCATATCTATTACATTTGTGATTCGATTTGGGTGCACCCCTTGATTTGGGAGTGTTGTTTCGCGGTGTTGGGGTAGCTGCTGGCTATACTCAACATCAGTCCGGATCACGCAACTACTAGTATCCTAGTTGGTATCGCCTCATGTACCTTGTCATGCTGATTATCCTATTCGCGACCACTACGTTATGTTTTGTGTTATACCTATGGGGTACCCTCTGATAACCACTAGTTTACGGTGGGGCTTACGGTGCTGTATAGACTATGGCATTATAAAAATGTGTTAAGGGGGATTATGGTAACGCCTTAACGCTATTTTGATACTTTATATTATTGATAGGCATTATCTACTTAGCGTACATTACTACATAGTAGATAGTTTAACGGATCCTTAAGAGATGGAAAATCCCGTAACATCTCTTGAGTTATTGCACGCACGTTGACACTGGATATGAGATGTTAAACCCCGTAAACATCTATAACGCCGTTACGCTCATATTTATTTACGATTGAGTTGACTTTCGTAAGGATATTTTAGTCCTGACTCGAGTGTTTTGTCTTTTCATTACGCTCGGGTCAGTCCTGAGTTTTCAGATTTTTGAAGATCTATTCTGGAGGATGAAGACGAAGATTTGGTATACAATTACTATTATTATCCTTGCATCATGCTGTCTGCTGCATCATTTTATTTGTTCTGTTTTATATGTATAACTCTGATAAATGTTGTATAAATAATGATCAAAGTATTGTAAACAGCTTCATGAACAGTTTAGTTGACTATTATATTTTATCGTTCCGCTGCGAGATTCTGTGTTGTTTCATTTCCTTTATTTCTCTTTCTTTTCTTTTCTTACTTGCCCCAATAACCTTCTTCCCTTTTGAATGGTTTGGAATCGGCATGTGTATTCGATCGTCGGTTTAAACTGTCCAAAAAGGCGGGTCATTACAGTTGGTATCGGAGCTTTGGTTTAGCGATAACCTTAGCTTTGTGGGGTCTGACTCTTTATAAATAGGGTAGTAATACCCTATGATGAGTCGCTGAGTGTATATATATGAGAGAGCATATTTGTTAGTGATATAAAATGTTTTATATTATGCCGGTTGATTTGTTGAGTGGCTTATGGATTCTGATCAATACGAGTAATTAACGTCATTGATAGGGATCTCTAAACACTTAAACAGAACAACTCGACATAGTATTGTTTTGAAATTGGGTAAATGAAATAATTTTTCTCTAATTATATTTTGTATACAAAGAAAAAAATTTCAGAAATTATTATGACTTATCTAGCTTACCTGGTTGTTAGGAATGAAAATATTGGTTATTATCATTAATTGGATATTGTAATTTAATAAATAAGGTGAATTGCAAAATGAACAATGATAAAACACTTGTGGAATGTTTTAAGAAAGAAAATCCTATAAGAATATTTTATAAAGGTGACTTATGAATTAAAATAGATTTAAATTAGAAAATATTGAATTTAAGACCCAAAGATTTTGAAAAATAGTTCTCAAAGTTTTGAAGAAATATATAGTAATATTAGTTGGAAATTGTTATGGAAATATTTTGAAAGGATTTTTAAAGGAAGGAATGAATTCAGTACTCCTCTCTTATGTCGCTGGAAAATAATTTTGGTGATGATTGCGCAGCATCATCGACGTTCATTTTCGAGTCTCAAAGTGGGGGAGACTTCTAAAAAGCTTTGCTTTTCTTCGAAATTATTTTGGGTAAATGAGTTTTGGTTTAAACTCTAAAGGTATGATATGTTATATAAAAAAAAAGATATAAGTGCATATGTTTATTTCAAATGATTTGAAAAGAACCGGGCATTTAAAATTCTAAGTTATGTTCATTAGAAATTTTCAAATTATTTGAATGAAATGTGAATAACCAAAATGTGTAAAATAAGAGGATTAGGATATCTAAGCTATTGTTTGGGAAAACTTTAAAGTTGAAAGGTAAAGAGGATTTAAACAAATTAAATTTGTGAACATTCTAATTAAGTAAAATGAAATTCTATAAATTTGTATAATACCAAAATTACATTCTGATAACATATAACAAGACTTACCAAATGTTAAAAGTTAAAATGATGTTTTGGATATGTAATGAGATATTGTATAGATAAACAGAACCGGAAAGTAATTGAAATATACAAGTAAGGAAAACTCAAAGGGAATTAAATGTATACAAATGGAAAATTTGGTTGTGAAATTTTTTTATATATACTTAAATATAGCATGAAATGATGAATGGATAAATGGAACAAGTAAGTGAACTTAAGAAATAAGATAAATGAATCGTATTATATCTTTGTAAATTGGTTATAGGAAATAAATATAAATTGCAAAGGGATTGTAAAGAAGAAAAAAAATTGAATTTGTAACCTTTAAGATAACTGTAAACTAAGAAAAGTCATTTATGAGAGGTTAGACTTTTATAGGATGATTAATAAACTAAAGTGCTGGTTAATGAAATGTTCCATAAATAAATTTGTTATTAACTAAAATTATGAAATTGAAGTAAATATAAACAAAAGAATCTGGTATAGCTAAGAATCAATTGGAACATGAAATTTAATTTAATTAAATTATATAGAATGTTTCAAATGAACTTGAGTAAGCAAATTCTATGATATGATGTTTAAGAAAAGATAATGTTAAAGAATATGCTATGTAAAGAAATGAATATACTAACTGAATAATGGATTGTGAGTAATTAAGTGAAAAAAATAGAAGTCAATAAAATAATTTAGTATAGATAAATTGGATAGAAATCTATTTTTGTACGTATATTATTTTATTCGCATAACGATTTGATCCAAATTCGAGCACAAAATTTCGTGATGATTTATATCGATCCAAGTTAGGATTTTTCACTCGATTTTCGAAGGCGAACCCTGGATATGGATTTTTAATTTGATTCTGGAATTCTCTATCATAGTATATGGCTATGCCAGGAGAGTAACAGTTTTCAATCAAGGAACCAAATCTGAGTCCGCACTAGAGAGTCGTGTGAACGATGCTAGTTTGGAAGTGAAATTGTGTGATCGAATAAGCGGTTAGATTGATATTGCTCACGGATGATATATGTATGGCTTACGGACTTAATTAAAGTTAATATTGGAAATTTATGATGCCAAATATAAAATGATTCTTTTAAAATTATATGATTTGGTTGTTATATGATTGTTAGTTGATTGTATATAATTCGAGTGTTAATGAAATTGAAAGCTATAAATCATTGAAATCAAATTGGAAGTTAAATGAATTTAAATAGAATTTAATTTGATTCAAAGTGGAAGTGAACTAATGTAAATATAAATTTGTGAATGTTAACTAAATTGAATTGAGAATGAATGTTAGTAAAATCCAACGATAATGAATCAACTGTGATTAAAATTGAAACCCAAGTCAATAAATATTAATGAAAAGTGAATTTATATTGATTGGTTATGGATTTTTTGGATGATAGTTGATTGATGGTTGCATTTGTTGTTTTGTTGCATTTTTTATGTTGGCATATGTAGTTGTTATGTTGCTATATGATGTATATTGATATTATTTTCGTATATGCATGTTTCTCACGGTTTGTTGAGTGTTTAGTAGGTGTGGATTGCGCTTGCTTCGCATTTGGAGCTCGCTTTCGTGCTATATTAGCCGTATATGCTCGCTAATAATATATAAGGTACATATCTCGGATTACATACCGTACTTTTTACACTTTTTCCCGACGGGATGCCTCATCACTTGATGAGATGTATATTTGTGATATATATACTGTCATTTTTTTTACGATCGAGCCGCGTAAAGGAGACTCTACCGAAATTTTCCGTAAATCCAGGTGTTAGAAAATTTTTCAAGTTTTAAATTTTTTTTACAACTTGTTTTGATAACTAACTTTTAAAGTTGGAAAGCCGTTCGGAGTAACTTAGTGGAAGCGTAGTTATGACTTTATAAATGGAATTTAATTGTTTATAAGTTGGTAACTTTAAATAAAATATATCTAATGTTGAATTCTATACTTAGTTCCTTTTCCCTTCTTTTTCCTTTTCGGGGACGAAAAGTTTTGAGTGGGAGAGAGTGTAACGACCCGTAAATTTTCGATAATTAAAATAGCTGATTTAAAAGATTTCGTGATTTAGTGTTAGAAAAAAAATTTGTAAGTCGTTTGGAATAATAATAACTAGAATAAAATGCAACAAATTTTATGTAAGTTAATTATTTATGAATTGAATGAAATCCCAAATCAATTGAAATAATATATAGTCAAAGGTAATTGAATGAATTTGTATTGTATAGGTAATTGTGACACTTGTTTGTAAATAATAAACTTATAAGTAATTAAAAGTTAACGGTGATAATTATTTAAGTTACCTATTCATTTAGTTAGTCGAATTGAATTTCTGAACCAATTGCAATTGAAATGAAAGTTTATATATTAGTTGAGTGCATTATCTCTAACTGTAGTTAAATAATAATGTGGAATACATTTGATGTAATATAGTAAATCGACTGATAATGAAATTTTTATTTAAAAATCCAACACTGAAATCCGTCAAATATTGAACAATTAAATTGTTTAAATTTAATATTTGGAATTTATTGAATAATTTAATAACGGGAATTGAATAACTGTTTTAATGAAAATGGTTGTTCTATAATTTGAATTTGTTAAATTTTACAAGTTCGTTTTGAATATTTCAAAAGATAGTGAGTTAAGAATAATCAAATTTGTTTAAATTTAATATTACAAATGTTTGAATAATTAAATTTCGAATTTGATATGATTAATTTGATATTGAAATTTAATATATGAAAATAGAGTGAAAAATTGAAATTTTATTTAATATGATTCAAATTGGTTTCCAAAGTGAATGTAAGTTATATCGGGATTATAATAGAGTTAATAAGAATTTAATATTTGGAATTTATTGAATTTATTGAATAACGGGTTTAATATGATTAAAAATGATTTGTAAAATTTTATTTTATCATATTAAAGTTAGAATGATGTTGTAGAACTTTTAAAATTGAATTAAAAGTAAATTTGTGAAAATTGAATATTTTAATATTTAATTGACGAGTTAAAATAGCCATTTTTCAAACAGTCTCGGATTTCGACGAAACTAGTTTCATCAGATCCGTAATGTTATATTATTGTAAGGTTTCAAATTTCAAGTCATTCGGATTAATCGTTTGTCCGGGGCAACCAAAACGCATAGAAATTTGTTTAATCGGTTTAATTTAAAATCGATCGTTTATTGCCATAACTCGCACAGAAGATCGAATTAGCTCCCGAAACCTATTCCATTGTGTCCGGAACTCGGGATAAACCCTAGAAACATCGGTCACCGCGTTTCGTTTGGAGATCGTTTGAAAAAGCATGTGAATTTTGGAATTAATAATAATATAATATATAAAATCTTATATAAACATTTTTGAACAGAAACCCTAGTTCATTTTCGTGGCCGCCTCCTTTAAGTTTCGATGGCCGAAAACTTACGACCTTCCACCCTCAATCTCTCCTCATCTGTGCCGCTTTAGCCTAAACCTCCAACACGAATATCGTAGAGCTAGGTGAGATCTCTCCATCCAACGGCAGATTTTGTTTATCGTCGTCGTTTGGAGCCACAATGGGGTTGTGAAGGTGGGCCGTTCGTTCGTGATTTTCGGGTGATGGTGATAGCCGAGCTCGATGAAACTCTGGCCGTGGATGGCTCTGGTGATGGAATTTCAGTGAACGTTGGGTGGTGCGTGCATTATGGTTTGGGGCGGTTTCTTGGGTGCGTTCGAGACCTGTATTCACGTTGAGGAAGAAGGGGGCAACGGCTCTGATCTGCAATTCGAAATCGCGCGGCCCAGAATGGATGAAGGTTTAAAATAAAACGAAATGTGAATTAATGTATATTTAAATTCGTATAAACTTTACAATGATGTAACTTTTTCATACGAGGTCGGAAAATTTCGAAACAAGTTGCATTGTCTTCGTTTCGTCGAGCACTACGCGATGGAGCTGGATTGGAATCGTTTGGAGATAGTTAAAATTTTGGGTAAAATTGAACGCTCGTTTAATTTTATTCGAAATAAAACTCTGGAACTACATTGAAATCAAGGTGGGTGTTTTATAACGCTCACAACGTACTGAATATCTTTATGCTAGTAAAATCTGATATTATGAAGTGATATGAATTTTATTTGTCGTTGTTTGATAAAATTTAATTGTCATATAGATTGTCATTTGAATTAATCGTTGAAAATTAAATTGACAGCTAAATTGAAATTAATTTTGAATTGCGATCAAATTACCTGATATTGATAACTATGAAATTAGCATGAATTGTATTGTCTATTGGATGATGTATTTCGATGGATGCTATTGGTTGATATATAAATGTTTGGATGTTTATTTGCTTATAAATATCCTGTTATGCATACATATGAAACTGTGATTTGATTTAAGTGATATATATTCATCCCTGGCATTTAAATTGAAATAAATAATTACTTGGCCATAGGATAGAAAATTATATACGGACACCGAATTGGCTAAATTAATAAATTTTAAAATCGTTGATTTAAAATTTATTTAAATTTTTTGATTTAAAAGTTATAAATAGAAAACAATTTATAGAAATCGAATTTATCGAAAAATTGAGTTTGGAATGTTGAAATAAATTTTGGTTAAAAGAAATTGTTAAATAATTAAAGTGGAGACTTGGAATTTAAAATCGGGATATGATTGAATTTCGAAAATTGATTTGTTTAAAGATTGAACCTTGATTTGAGCTTTGAATATTACTAAGTAAAAGTGATATAAAAATAATATTTTGAAATCGAGCTTGGAATTGAATCATATTTGAAATTTGGATTTAAACTTGAATATTGATGGATAATTTTGTTAAGTGTTATAAATGGATATTATTGAAAAATCAAGCTCCAAATCGATATAAATTAAAATTGAATTAATTGAAGGTGAATGTAGAATTGAATAAATTTGAAGTCAAAGTTGACATTGATTTGAATTGAAATCGAAATTGAATCGGTAGAAGGAAAATTGAAATTGTTTGAATTGGGAAGTTATAATTGAAATGGTCTGGTTTTAAAGCTGTTTTATTTTGTTTTCCAAATTACTCAGTTATATAAACCATTTTTGAATACTTAAACTATTTTAATCTATTTTAAATCTACTTAACCCAATTTAAATTATTTTAAACTAATTTATCTATTTGAAATCCATCTAAAGATTTTAAGTATTTTTAACTATTTTAATTATTTAAACTACTTTTAAACTACTTAAAACTATTTTTTAAAATTTCAAGTTGGTCAATAAGGTGAAATGTTTATGTTTAAATCTTGAATGTAATTACGAATTGGGTTAAATGAAGTTGCAACCTAAATTGAAATTCGAAATGATTTGGAAATCAAAATGAGATATTGAGGCGAAAAATGTTTTTGAAACGGAACCTTACATTTTAAATAGATATGACGATATTTGAAATGGATTTGATTTTTGAAGCGAATATGATATTTTGATATCAATTATGAATCGATTTGAAATGTAAAAGAGCCATCGGTGTAATAATACGTAGTTATTAAAGAGACCGGGATCAGATATGGACGCACTCTCTGTCGATACCGAAAACCACTTTAATAACTATTATACGCGGAGTGTTGATCCAGAATGAAGTGGATGGTTTGGTGAATGCGTTGATTGAAGAAAGAGAACGATATTGGATGACCCCTGACATGACTAAAACAGGAGCCGCGCCGGGCCATTGAGGTTCGCCATCTCTAGCGGACACACTTCTTCGATACCATATCTATTACATTTGTGATTCGATTTGGGTGCACCCCTTGATTTGGGAGTGTTGTTTCGCGGTGTTAGGGTAGCTGCTGGCTATGCTCAACATCAGTCTGGATCACGCAACTACTAGTATCCTAGTTGGTATCGCCTCATGTACCTTGTCATGCTGATTATCCTATTCGCGACCACTACGTTTTGTTTTGTGTTATACCTATGGGGTACCCTCTGATAACCACTAGTTTACGGTGGGGCTTACGGTGCTGTATAGACTATGACATTATAAAAATGTGTTAAGGGGGATTATGGTAACGCCTTAACGCTATTTTGATACTTTATATTACTGATAGACATTATCTACTTAGCGTACATTACTACATAGTAGATAGTTTAACGGATCCTTAAGAGATGGAAAATCTCGTAACATCTCTTGAGTTATTGCACGCACGTTGACACTGGATATGAGATGTCAAACCCCGTAAACATCTCTGACGCCGTTACACTCATATTTATTTATGATTGATTTGACTTTCATAAGGATATTTTATTCCTGACTCGAGTGTTTTGTCTTTTCATTACGCTCGGGTCAGTCCTGAGTTTTTAGATTTTTGACGATCTATTCTGGAGGATGAAGACAAAGATTTGGTATACTATTACTATTATTATCCTTGCATCATGCTGTCTGCTGCATCATTTTATTTGTTCTGTTGTATATGCATAACTCTGATAAATGTTGTATAAATAATGATCAAAGTATTGTAAACAGCTTCATGAACTGTTTATTTGACTATTATATTTTATCGTTCCGCTGCGAGATTCTGTATTGTTTCATTTCCTTTATTTCTCTTTCTTTTCTTTTCTTATTTACCCCAATAACCTTCTTCCCTTTTGAATGGTTTGGAATCGGCATGTGTATTCGATCGTCGGTTTAAACTGTCCAAAAAGGCGGGTCGTTACACAAAATCTGGCTTTAAAATAATTAACTACGAAAACTCATTTTGGAAGAGATAACCAATCTCTTTCATTATCAAGAGATAATTGTTGATTATCCACCAAATAAATTATTTAGATATATATATATATATAAAGTTTAAAATTATTCTCACAATTTAAAATGATTATACTACTTGAATTGTTCATTTATCAAAACAATCCAAATTCACATTTCCACTTGTCATAAAAATTAAATTCCCATCTATTTATCAGCATAAAACTGATTAAAGTTAATAATTAATTCAAACTTGTTTTGAAAATAATTTTGCTATTTCAAACCCACAAGTTTTAATGCCATTAAATTTTGAAACAAAAACTAGCTCAATAATTTATACTAAATGTTCTAAACTAACACTTCTTTATTTTCTCTTAAGATGGAGTTTTATGTCTATCCTCTACTATTACTTAAATAACTAAGTAAACAACAAATTTTTATAGTCATCATTAATAACTTGTACTAAACTATTCAATTAGTATTGTCATTTTCTCAAACCAAAGTATTCTTATACCTAAAATACATCATTTTATTAATCAAAGCATCAAATGATATTTTCTTCTAATTAAGATATCCCCATAATTAGAATTATTCACTTTTACTTATCCAAATTACTATATTCAATTTCCTAAATTTTAAATAATATAAGGTTATTGCCTCGCCATTGATTTATGGTGAACGACCCCATCGAT
This sequence comes from Allium cepa, assembly GCA_030765085.1. Classification (NCBI taxonomy): domain Eukaryota; kingdom Viridiplantae; phylum Streptophyta; class Magnoliopsida; order Asparagales; family Amaryllidaceae; genus Allium; species Allium cepa. Next base: position 384,239,280 of record CM060932.1, read on the forward strand.
TGGTTGCAGAGTTGATCAACTGATCAAAACTGCCACGCCACTCATCTAACACGCACTATGGTTCAATGGTTTCATAAAACATTTAAAATAAAAAATAATACTCCACCATATTAATTATCTTCAAACTTTACTTATGAAAACTCAATTTACCATGTCCGACTGTCTCATCACAGCGCTTATAAAATTCCTATCGATAACGTTGGCCAAATACATCGACTAGAATTCTTAAAGCACCAGACGGACAACCCAACACAAAAATTCATTTTTTTTAAAGAAACACCTCATATATAATACTTAAATTATTCTTTGTTTTTTCCCAAAAACAAAATCCATTTTCTCTTAGAAACATATCTTCAATTTTTGAAAAATTTGAAAAAACAAGTTATTACTTATACTCAAAATCAAGGAATACAAATAGAGCTCACCTAGATATTCCTAGAATACTCGACCCTCAAGATTGATGGAATAGACTAGAGTGTACATTATTCCAAATGGTATAATGAACTCCTCACAAGACTCATAATAAGTGCGGAATACGGTAAGAGTAACGCTATCCTTCAGCGACTCGTAGCTCATGAAAAATCGGTGTAAGGTCAAGCTGAGGAATGACTCTAGCACCATATAATGGATTAAAAAGAGTGAAATGAGATATCAGAGTAAGGTTAAGACATCTTCTCGAATGAGAAGAAGAACAATAACAATGACAACACATCATTATTTCAAGTGAAGTAACTTTACAAAGTATATCAACAATTGAGTATTCAAAGAGGATATCTTAAAAGGAGAAAGAATGACAATATCAAATAAATTCAATGGATCACCTCATTTCCCTAGTGGACATCCGCGTGGGAGGATCACCGAAAGGCTAAGGACTGGAATGAAGTCAATACAAAATTCATTGCCCAATTTGGTGTCATACTCGAAACGGACTCACAGAAATTAACAAAGTCACAATGATTCGAATTCAAGATATGTCATCAACATCTCGAAACTCAAGAATGAATAGCGATACTTCAAAATCATCATCAACATTCTGAAGAACAAGAAACAACAAATTAGCCAAAATTACGATACCTAAATATAGGATCCTTCAAATCATAGGATGCGGCTTGATAATATGCAAGCCACTCCATCTCAAACCATTACAAACTCTAGATAGAAAAATAGCGTGCTAATTCGCACGAAAAGATAAGCAACAAGGAACAATCCCAAAATCCTCAAACATTATACCAAATGTTGCGGATCCCCTCAATAGAATTCGCAATCCTTAAAGAAATCACCAAATAAGAACATAAAAAATTATCAACAAATTCCTCCGATACAGATGAGTGTCAAGCACCCGTGTCTAAGAGGACTCGAATAGAACAATCACAATTAGGATTACTCCTAAGATAAGATATTATAAATTCTATTATGAAATACTATGGAATAAAATATATTCCTAGACATATCCCAAACTTCTATCCCAAAGGGCATGAAAACGTAAAGGACACGATGATTAAGGGATTCGTGCACTCGTACTATACTTGGATGCATCGTAATATATGCTTCTATTTTGTGTTTATCATATTTTGTTCTGAACTTAGCTCTGATACCAAGCTGTGATGCCCCACCCCGAAGCCGACATTAAAAAAAAGTATTGTTGGGTAATATTGTCTGCTAATGAGGAGAATAAGGCTGGTTAGGGGCGACCATCTATAGTCTTGTCTTAAATATCTATTGAATACATCGATTAGTGTTCTATATTTTTTCCTTTCTCAAGTGGATCGACATATCTTGTAATTTCTTAATAAAAAACTACATGTGGCTATAGGATCTATCAGAACAAAATACAATTGCTCAAATGCATAACACATCATAGAACAGCAAACAGATATATATATATATATATATATATATATATATAACGATACATCCCAATACAATACAAATAATACATCATAAGTGGTATGATGACCATAATATACGCACGAGTCAAAACAATATATATATATATATATATATATATATATATATATATCAGAGCAGCGATAAAAAGACTATAATAAAAAGGGCTAGCAGATTAGTCCATGCAAAAGCAGAATAGGCTAAGTCCATAAGGATACCTAACCTGAAACGCCTCGGTCTGACCCGAATATAAAATACATGGGTCAGTCTAGCTAAACAAATCAGTTTATAAGGATAAGTGACAATATGAGCATAAGGTAAAGGGTATGATATCCTCCCGAATGAGAAGAAACAATAACAAGAGCAGGCCTCTACATCAAATAATGTAATTACACTAAGTGTATGTCCTCAAAATAGTTAAACTTGCCAAATAACACTAAGTATAATAAATGCCTCATATCATCGGCGAAATCCCAAAAAGCGCTAAAATGGTTTCTATGAACCATATCTCAAAATAGGAGAATCCCAAATCTCAAACTCAAAATAAGCCATAAATGACAATCACAAAAATATTCTCTAAACAAAGAAGTCTCAAACACAAAATACGCCAAAAATGGCAATCTCATATATCTCCAAATAGGAGAGTATATATCTCAAATAAACGCCAAGTGTTGGCAAACCCAAATCTCAAATATGGAACTCGATAAGGAGTTCAATTTCCAAAGATGTAATGCCATATATATTATCTTGAACGGCTGAAATGGCTAATAATGTAAAGAGGTGATACACTTGGAAAATCACAAGGAAATCAATGAAATCATCTCAAAGATATAGCATGTGCTTATGGCCGAAGCCTGCCAAGTACTATTCTCCAAAAATAATGCACCACATCTCTTAGACAAATGTCCCAAAGGATAAATAAATACGTCATTTAGACAAACATCCCAAAGGACAACATCCTGAAGGATAAATACGCCACAATGACAAATATCTCTTAGACAAATACCCTGAAGGACAAATGACCTGAAGGCCTAGCACTGGCAAATACGTCTCTTAGACAAACATGTCACAAACTCTCAGATAGGAACCCGAACATCTTAATGTGCGTCCTATACCACACATTCTCAGTAAACGGTTTACTAACCGTTAGTAAATTTCACACTCAAAGCAGTAAAAAGTTTACATCATCTCATCGGTAAACTCAACCTGAAGGTCCAAACGATCAAATGGACAAGTCAGGAATTAACCGATAAGAAAAACGCACATGTCTCATACAACGTGTTTTACCATACCCTTTAATTTTCCTTCTCATTCGCTCAGATAGTGCAAAAATATGTATTTTATATATAAAATAATTTATTTGAGAAAACAAGCTTTTAAAACCATTTTCCAAAATCAACATGGAAGACAATATTTGAAAATTCCCTTATTATGGAGAATAAATAGATTTTATAGCTTAAAATAATTTAAATTATTATATAATAATTATTTGAAATGCCAATTTATTTTAAAAATTATTTCAAAATTATTCGAAAAAATCCATGCTCGAAATCAAAGAAATCATTCAAACCATTATTCAAATTCAATTCAAATTTAAATTTCCAATTCATCGCAACTTGGATAGCCTATTGATAGGCATCATAGCCCAAAAAACATTTCAGAAATATCACAAAAACATGAAGTAAACATCAAAAATCAGACGGAAAAAAGAACATAAAAAATGCATAGGCAAGATAATACCCCGGTCTGAAATCTTCTCTGGGTTCAACTTTCAGACATGAATCAGGTGGCCAACGACCTTTGATTGAACTAAAAATTAGTGTGCATACAGTAGAAAATTTCAGCTTTCAAACAAAAAAATAATCATGAATTTTGACCGGAGATGTTAAAGTTACGCTGTTTCAAACACGGACTCAGACTATGCTTGTAACAGTTCAAAAAAACATGTGCACAGGCCCGAAAACCATCTTGGGTTCAACTTATGGCCTAAAACAGAGGACTAAACGATCTCATATTGAGCTGAAAATTTGTATGCACATGCTAGAAAACTTCATCTTTCAAACGAAAAAGAATCAATAAATTTCGACTGGAAATGAAAAAGTTACAGTCTCAAACATAGAATCAGGCCATATTTGCAACAGAAAAAACAAAAATGTACAGGCCTGAAAACCATCTCGGGTTCAACTTTTAGGCATGAAACAAAGGAAAAAATAACCTCGGATTGAGCTGAAAATTTGTATGCACTATCTTTAACACTCATACTTGAAACTGGAAAAAGAATCACTGAATTTGAACGAGCTATGAGAAAGTTATGATGTCTCAAAGTTGAACCCAGACAGCATTTTCACTGTAAAAATCTAGGCAAAAACATGCTCTGGATCAATGTTCGGCAGCATATTTCTGTAAGCTACATAGATCGAAATGACTTGAAATTTGCTGTGTTCAATTTTTAACACTCATAGTTGAAACTGGAAACAAATCACACAATTTTAATAAGGCATAAGAAAGTTATGATGTCTCAAAGTTGAACCCAGACAATGATTTCACTGTAAAAATCTGGATCAAAACATGCTCCGCTTGCAACTTTGAGCACAGATTTCTATTAGTTCCAGGACAAGTTTAAGCACAACAATTTAAGCGCAAAATCTACAACATACCGGCTACAATCCGATAAAATTGGGGTGGCATTTCGTCACTAGAGCTGAAAGATATGGATATACAAAGGAACAACCAAGAACAGATTTAACAGAAAATAATCAATTATAGGAAATTGTTTAAGCCACTTTTGCATAGTTTTTGGCTAGCAGAGCATGTTTTCAACTAGAGTTCATGAGTAAACAACTCACCTAAGCAAAATGAAGATTAAATTTGTGCAAACTTGGAGAAAGTTGAAGGCTTTTGGCTAGAACGAGCTTCAACTTCCTGTAAATCAGCAGTACAAGGACTTACAAACGAAAATAGAATAGAGCGGGACCATTAGGAGCAGCCCTCGGGCTAGGGAGCACACCTCCGGAACATGTTGATCCAATCCCAAGCAGGATACTAGGCAGAACTGTGCAACATGGCGGTGATAGAGGAATGGATGCTTGTCCAGGAGAGCAGATTCCAAGTTTTCCTCATGAACTCGGGAGGTAAATTGGTGAAAACAGACAAGTACCACAACTTGATGATAGTGACAGAATGGCAGATATTGTCAGACGAGCCTTGAGAGGCGGATTAGTGAATAGGGATCTAGAAGACGTGAATAGAAGCCCCTTTGCTCCTATAATTAGGCAGGCTAGGAATCCACTTGAATTCAAGCTACCAACACTGGAGATGTATGATGGGAGGACAGATCCTGTTGTTCATCTGACAAGGCATATGAGGCACATGGAAGTACTAGCGGCATCGGAGGAGGTCATGGTCCAATGTTTCCCCTTGTATTTGACGTATATAGCAGCACTGTGGTTCAGGCAACTGGAAAGCGGTTCAATTGGAACATTAACTGAGTTGATTGAGAAGTTTATGAGGCAGTTCAGAGTTCATATCTCAAGGCCTAAGAATGTGATGAGTCTGACGACATTGAAGTAGAAGACTAGAGAGTCTTTGAGGAACTTCTTAACAAGGATTAATGCAGTGGCAGCATCAGTGGATCGTCCAGATCCATCCGTGGTCTTGATGGCAGCTGTATCTAGCATATTTGATGGAACATAATTCAAGAATTCATTGACAAGGGATCCCCCTATAGATCTAGGAGAGTTTTACCATGAGGCAGAAAGGTTTCTACGAGAAGAGAATGCAAATGCTGAGAGAGAGCAAGGAGAGGGATTTGATGTTTATGCAGTCAAAAGTGGAGATCCGCTAGGAAAGGATTCATGTAAGGATAAAGGGAAATAGAACACAGAGGATAGATGTGATGAGCCATAGCGGCCGCAAAAAAAAGGAGATTCACCTCATATACATAATTGAATGAGACTTTGGAACGAATCTATCAAGACATAAGGGGTCAGTTCCCTACCGGAGGCCAATGAGGAGGGATCCAACCAATAATGAAAAGAAATCAGACAACTACTGCCTATTCCATGAGCTAAATAGCCATAGTACAAATGATTACAGGCACTTGAGGGATGAGATTTAAGGACATATCCGGAACAGCATGCTTTTACAGTATGTGATCAGGCGAGCAGCGGCGGAGCAGGAGTGACCACCAACCGCACCAAATGAGGATGGCTCTAGATCTAGGCATCATCATCTTATCATCAATTGATTGGAATGACGACAAATAAGCAACAAACTCCACACTAGCATGGTTAAGTCACTTACACATGTACGGGATCATGAACGGTCCTCAGGCATGCTCTGAGACGACTATCAACCGCATCAATGTAGGTGTTTGCACTTTGATGTCTCTATTTTTCTTTTGTTTTCTATTTTTGCATTTAGACTTGATTTAATTGGACATTTTTGTTATAAGACTCGTTTGAATGTAAATCTGGTATTCATAATTACATAACGGCCAAATCACTTACACGTGTATGGGATCGCGACCGATCCTCAGGAACGCTCTGAGACAGCGATGATTCGCCATAACAAATGATTCAGAAAATCACTCGAACGTAAAATCTGACACTAATACTAAGTCTCCCAAGCATGCACAATTCGCCTCGAACGATACCCGACCACGAACGGTCATAATTCACCGCGAACGGCACCCAACCACGAATGGTCATAATTTGCCACGAACAGCACCCAATCTCAAACGGTCATAATTCGCTTCGAACGGCACATGATCTTGAACGGCACCCAACCGCTAATAGTCATAATTTTTCCCGAACGGCACATGACCTTGAATGGTCATAATTCGCCTCGAATGGCACCCGACCACGAACGGTCACAGTTCGCCATGAATGACACACGACCTCGAACGGTCACCATTCGCCTCGAATGGCATCCATCTTCGAATGGTCACATGTCGCCCCAAACGATATATGGTCTCGAACGATCGCTATTCGCAATCATGTAAGTTTATCAATCTTTTTACAGGACATTAACAGGATACGAAATTCCAGTTTATGGCACTACAAAACACACCTTCCAATCGTAAGGCATGTTTTGAGGGGAAAAGTGTTAACCCATCTTTTGGCAAGGCAATATACAAGCGGATTTAACACAATCGATTGCACAATGATCAACGTTGGATTGTCATAGAAAATAAACTTGATCATCAAAATAGAATATAGCATAGTCGATAAACAAACAACGTAAGATGTTTCAAATATGGTTTCAACAAAAATTGAGTCGCTTCAAGTTGCTTGGGGTATGCTTCGAGTCGCCTTCACGTTTACTTTGGGTTATCAGGCATGTTACTTCGGGTCAGAGAAGGGTTTACTTCAAGTCCTTGATGGATTAGCACATTTACAAGCTACTTCAAGTCACCGTAGCACTTGCTTTAAGTCAGAGACCGGCCTACTTCGGGTCAGGGAGGCAGCTACTTCGAGTCAGAGCTATGGATCGACCAAGATCCCTATCAATTTCATATCCATGCTATTCGTATCCATTGGACAAATGCATCTCTCAGATCTATCAACGTCTTCGTATCGACATATGTTTCATATCGATCCATGTTAATATGTATTTCGTATCGATTAACCAGATGATTGATATGAAGCCCAACACTTCCCATCGATATGAAGTAGCCCACAGTTGTCTACTTCATATCGATCATGTTAATATATATTGCGTATCGATCAACCAGATGATCGATACGAAACAATCACTTTCCATCGATACGAAGCCAACACCAGATGATCGATATGAAGAGTACATGCCAGCATCGATATGAAAGGAATGGTACAAGATGGATACAAAAATCATGGTCAGACAAAAGAAGCTGTCAATGAGCATAAAAAGTGGATCTCCCCTAGATTCTCGAACCACATCATCGATACACATTCAATCGATACGAATGGCATGGATACGAAGGGATCGACACGAGGCTATCGATATGAACGTGACAGCCTGCCTACAATATCATTTTTGGATCAATAAAAACTAAAGATCTACAAGTCCAAATGCCTTTAAATTTTCACAGTAGCTTGCGTACCACCAGAAGAATGTTTGTGATCGATCCCATCGACATTGGACCAATTTTGGAACGATACAAAGTACTTAGGGATCGATCCCGAACCACCTCGGATCGATCACGTGGGCCTACCTATATGCGAGAAGGAGAATTCCGAGTCCAAAGTCAAATATTTCTATGCTACACCTATAAATAGAAGCCCAATGCCTCCAGAAAGGGACCTTTTTGGCTCTTCTACGTCGTTACTCCGCCGAACTCCATTGTAACTCAAATACTATCAATTTTACAATTGTAAATCAGTAGAAGATCATCAATAAAACAACAACTCTTCAAAGTGGACGTAGGCTACAATGTCGAACCACTATAAACCTTGTGTTCTTACTGCTTTCCTTTTAAATTTTTTGAGTATTCTTCACATTTATATTCTCTACATATAGTCTATCTGCGATATGTGATTATGATTTGGTGCTTTCATCTGAATTGGGTGTTTGTGACCAATTATAGTGTAAACATATATGAAATGTTGAGGATTGTAAACTTGCCTATAAATTTGTATGATAATTATAGAAGCATGATGATTAGTTTTAATTCTGCAATTACATAATGATTCGTTTTATTTCTGCAATTACGTAAAGATTTTTAATTCTCAGTTTTACGTCAGATAATTAATTGATATATAATGAGTTAAGGTTTCATTTTATTTTATGTTAATGAATGATGCTGAAAGTTAAGTTATTTGGACTTACGGAATTTTAGTGATATTTTAATTCTTTGGAATGTATATTACTGTAAGTGGATTTTCATATATTGTCAAGTTTAACTTTAGCAAAAGTGTAATGTTTGAAATAATAATGAGCAAATATATGCCTTTAAAAGAAATAATGTACAAAATAAAGATAGTTGATGTATTTTGAACTGTCTATTTCAGTAAATAAAAAGAGAGTTCTTTTACAAACATCGCACAAACTACCTCCTTTGGTCAAAATATGAAAACTTACTACGTAACAATTAATTATTAGAAGTCTAATTCCAGTTTATTAATGTAGTAAACCCTAAAAGTGGAACACTAAGGTAAGAAGAAAGCAAATAAAATAGAAACTAACGAAAAAGGAAGTATGAATTATAGGCCAGAAAAAGAAATAAGAATTGGAATAGAAATCAAAGGCTGAACTAATGAATGTAGTCGCAACGTTATTAATGGATGAAAATGAGTGGCAGTATATGAATTTGATGAAGTAGAAGATAAATGCATAATAAGAATAAACACTTAGATTCAGACATAAAAGATGTGAGGCAATAAAGAAAATGAAAGAAGAATAAATATACATGATTCTGAAATATGCTTATGTGAAGCTTCAGATATGCAATTATGATGGGTGCGAATAATTATAAATTGTCTGTTATAATTATAAAAAAAATAGATGATTGAAGGTTATTGGATTAGGTTAGGGTGCAAAATACATATCCAACCAATAGGATCCGTGGAGAGTATATGCTTACGTATAGCTGAAGGGATACCCTCAAATTAGGTGTGCTTGGATGGGAACCTCCATAATTGCAGGCCCCAGGCGGACCTTTACGGATGGCAAGACTGTACAAGCACTAGTGGTATTTTTCAAATTTTTCTAAGGAGGGTATTGCCTTGATTGCACTAGCAACCTAAATGGACAATGGGTGAGATTTGACTTATGCAACGGGACAGAACAAAAAGCTGACATGCATAGATAACAAACGTTTTGCAAAAGGGTGTGCAAAAGACTGGCATATGTAGGTACCAAAACTAAGGGTAAGTGTTGCATATTTAGCACGCTCATCATCTATCCCTTGCGGTTAACGGGAAGGACATGGTTACAACTAATTGATCTCTTTCACCTTTTAGAATTGATCCAATTTAGTTATGCATCATCATAGTTAGTTGTTAGTTTGTTTAATAGGGCAAGGCTAGTTAACCTATACCAAAGACTCCTTTAAAAAATGGATGGGGTGAAGGTGCATGGAGTTGGAAATCCATAATGTATGAAGTAGACAAAGCTGAAAATTCCCGAAGAATACAGGACCTTATGGATTGAAGGTCGCTGGTGCACACTATAGGATTTCTTCGAGTTATAAGATGATCATGATGCGACGAGGTGAAGAATCCTTACGAAGTGCTGAGCGATAGATAATAGTGGGGATTGTATCTAGGTCCATTAGTGGACGATGGGATATATATGCTTATATATATAGATATAAATCAACATGGTGTAAATGGGAACAGTTCATATGCAACCATGGAGTCCTAGCGACTAACTAGAAATGATGAACAATAGCATAAGCTAGTGTTATGTATAAGATGTATAATTTACTGGTCACTAGAACATTGTTTTAATCCTCTCCTTATTACAACCCATACGATTTAGGAGTGCAAGTGCCGGTATTGTTGGAGCAATAGTCTGGCTGAGGTACTTAACACTGAGGTGTCAATTCCAGGTTAGTAATTATTATGATATATTATATTTACTTATGTCCATTGTGAGTTATTACCATTAGTGCTCTAATATAGCTTCTCTTTTGCAGGATCCCAAACCAATGATCCGTATTTTTAGTGGACATGGGTTTTCGGATTGGCGAAAATCTAGGCCCACCAAAGTGTGGGCGATTACAATCAACGTACCATCAAAACATCATAATGTACTACCACTACATTTACCATTTTTAGAGTTACTTGTCTTTATCAATTTAGTCTATCTTTCATGGTATTAACCAATCTCATGATTGTATCACAAATTTATAATAATTACCAACCAATCGAGATAATTACACGATCTACTAACACCCCATTATCGATCATTGAGGCGACTACCATATGTCAACAACACATCCTTTCTGATACGCTTTACAATTTAGTTTACCTTAATATCTTTTATCTTTTTGGTTACCATGTCCTCTATTAGAAGGATTGGCACCTTTTCCTCACTATAGCCAACCTATAGCAACAAGGATTCCGGTACAGTCATGGTAGTGAATTAGATAGACCTATCTGTCTCCCCTACCTACAAACCACATATGATGAGGAATGGCTATGTTTAGTGGAAAATCCATTTCATATCAATCATTATTATACTTGTAATTCATAATAATGCAAATACACTGTTTAAAGTATCAATTAACCAAATTTATAATGTGCACTTATCATACTACCATAATATATGTCCTTTCTTCCATCATTTGATTTACTTAAATAGCTATTAGAAGATAGGATCGTATTCCAATCTCCCTAGACCCGGTTTGATCTGGACACATCAATGACATCCTATTACCTAGATAGGTAGATATCTCCTACCTCTCTCCATTCTCTACTTAATGGGTCATGCTCCTCTATAGTAATCAGTAGGAATCATTATACATTTAATTACGTATAACACTTATTTCTTAATTTCATTAGGTGCAATCCTAATTTTTGCAATTTAATTGAGTGCATTACAACATACCATATTACATTTTAATTTCTAACAAGGGTATTTACAATGGTAGACTTTCGAATAAAGACACTTTCCAATGGTATACATATTTCCTTGAAACTGTTTCCCAATCAAAATTTTCTAAAAATAATATTTTTATAAAATACTCTTAACTGAATATTTAATAAGATTAGTTTCCTTTCCACTTATAGCTTCATTTCTCAAATCAAAATATTTCAAATATTTTCTAAAGTACAATATCATTTCCAAGTAATATAGCGATATTTTCCTACCAAACAAAGTAAAATATTTTCATTTCAAAACATTCATGAAAAAATATTCCTTATATATAAGTTAGTACTTTTTGTAAAATTTCTTCAAACAATATATTTTCTTTTCCAATGAAACATCAACCAAATTATTCATTTACTAAAGTATTTTAAAAAAAAATCCATAATCTTATTATTTTCAATAAAATAATTTCCATAAAATGTTTCCAAACTCAAAGATAGTTTAACCAAAATATTTTCAAAATATTCTAAAATAGTTGCATGCTTTTACGGAAATGTTTACAATTAGACATTTCACTGGCAAAAATTGAACACTTTTTTATAAAAAACCTTGTACAAATTCTATTATTCGGAAATTTAATATAAAATTTCTTTTTAAAGAAATTGATTTAAATTCAAAATTATGTTTATATTTATAATAGATTACTTTTAATTAAAGTTTTTACAAAATTTAATATTACATGTAGATTTAATTTACAGGAAAATAGGTGTAAGGAAGAAGTTGCGAAAAAAATTAGTCTCAGGGACAGTAAGTTTGCTTTTTAGTTTGAAGGACATTTGTTAGTGTAAACAGAAAATGATAGTTACAACTATCATTCTGTGATTTACACTAAAAAGTGTCATTCAGCCTAAAAAACAAACCTTTTGTCCCTTGGACTAAATTTTTCTACAACTTTTTCCTTGAGCCTAAAATCCCCTTTAATTTATTGTATGACAAATCTAGAAATTCATAAGTATAAATATTATGAAACCCTACTCTTTAATATTATTATTTTAAGCATTATTTATAAATATTTAGATGTGGTTCTTTCTGTGATATTTTACATGTAGATTCAAATAGTCTTCTACCAGAGTATATACTATATTAACTAGCCAATTATACCATATAACGATTATCACATATAACATAAAAATTTATTTATTTAATAGTTTAATATGTAAACATTCATCCAACCAATATAATGAGTAAACAATAGACAATATAGTTGAATCAAATTCAACCATATTTCACTAACAAAATATCAAAATACGCAAACCATTATCAAATGAAATGACACATAGTAATGGGATAAACGCATTGTAACACCCTGTAATTTGGCATTAGTTATTTAATTAGTTAGTTAGATAATTAATTAGGCACCAAAAATAGAATTTGCGCAAACGGTGTAATTGGACCATGAAATTTGCACCATTACAATTTGTGGTGAAAATCTGAACAACTTTCATATTTGGAGTTTTGCAATCGGAGTCCAAATGAAGAAGTTATAGATGAAAAACGAATTCGAAATGCAAATAATTCGAATAGAATAAATTTAGGTTTATATAATAATTATCTAGGGACCACATTTCGACCTCCATATACGAGCAATCGACCAGGGGCGGTCGATACCTTGAAAGGGGCGGCCGACCGCTTCCCTGTGAAAGGGTCCAAAATTCAAAATTATGAGTGATGAGGGATATCTCCATAGGAGTTCGCTTCTGGTTTGAGGTATTAAGTGGTTGTAGGGTCCGCCTCTCTCCTATTTAAGTAATATATTGAGATTCAAAATAAATAAGTATGTCTCTATAAGGGTTTACTTTGGTGTTGAGGTATTAAGTAGCTATTTTAAGGCCCCCTTCTCTAACGAAATAAGTAACCTAATGAGACTCTATATTTATAATTAAGAGTGATAGTGGATATCTCTGGAAGGTTTTGCTTTGGGTTTAAGGTATTAGGTGACTGATCTAGGGTTCGTCTCTCTACTAAATTAAGTAGTCAGTAACCTAGTGAGATTCTAAGCGATGTTAGCTAGATAGTACTAGTAAGTCGTCTGCCTTAGTGTTAGGTATTAAATGACAAATGCCTACCTATAAATAGGTGTCAAATAGTCAAAGATCTGCCTAGTCCTTATTAATGAGGTATTAAGTGGCTTGGGTATATTCCGTCACGTTGCTAAGGCCATAATAATGATAATACCAGTGAGGAGTCCAACCGAGGATTAGCATTAAGTGATGTAGGACCTGCCTAGAATATAGGTATTAAATGGTTAGAAGGCCACCTAATCATTTTAAAGGTATTAAGTGGCTTAGCTATAGTCTCTTACGTGGCTATAATTTTATTGGCGAGAGATGTGGTAATAGTTGGACATTAAATATTGGAAGCTTTAAATAGTGGTTAGAGGTCTTTGTAGATAAGACCCACCGACTATTGACAACATTGTTAGGAAACCATTTTGGGAATAGGTCTTAAATGACGAGTGATGAGTACTACCTTCATTGAGGTCTTAAATGGCAGAGTCTGCCTATTTCTCTTTCAAAGTATTATGTGGTGACTATAGAAGCCAGCTTCATATTTAGAAGTATTAAGTGGCAAATGGGTTTGGAAGTATTGGGTGTTTGACAAGGCTTCGTCAGTATTTTGCACCTTGGGAAGGGGAAAGTGAGAAATCGTGGGTGCAATGCAATGTTAGATTAGAACCACTAACCTTAATAGACATAACAATTAAATGGAAATCAATCGGTATAAATTTATGTTATGGAAAGTTTATAGATTTTCCTGTCATCAGACCGTTGTTCCGACCCCTCCTCATTACAACCGGCAGGATAAATTTAAAGGAACAGGTTCTGGAGCTGGATGTGTTTAGTTATTGGAGAAGTCTTCTTTTCTTTCATGCTCGATGCTGATGTGACAACCTGTTATCCAAGGAATACCATTGCTTCCAACATAGAGTCATAATCAGTATACTTATCCTATTATTATTTCTATTGTGAGTTTAGATTTTTAACAATCTCCAATAATTTGCGTGCTTATTTGTAGGTACCAAATCCAACGATCTATGCTTTGATGGACTTGGGTTTTAATTTTTGTTGAAATTTATGCCCATCAAGGTACGAGTTGTTCCATTTGGTATCAACGCTTAGCTTAGTAGATAAGAGGAAGTAGGACAAATTGAGAGAACACATTTGTACTTTCCTATCTAGTATATTATATTTTTACGTTAGATTCTAAGAATTTTGACTATATAAATAGTTGTAGTTCCACCCCGAAGGAATGGGAAAAGCAACTATGGGTTGGAAATATCTTAGAGTTAAGATTTTCACACCGACTAAGAAGTACCTACAGAGTGCTGGCGATACGTAAGGCACTGTTGATGAAGAGCATGACTACATCATATGGCATAATCTCAGAGACTGAAGATGTTTAACTTGATGGTCGAGATTCTAGCTACCTTGTGATTTTGAATTTTGACGATGAGTTCCAGTCGATGACACACACTTATTCTAAATGAGCAGAAAATTAGAGTTTGGATGTCACTTTTGTCCGGAAGTAAGTTTTTGCTATGGTTCATTCATCTATCACGTCTTTGATGGCAAACTGAATTTTTATTTAGATAATTAAGGTCAATTCCTTAGTCTAAAACATGTGAGAAAATATTCATAAAGTATATTTCGGAAATGCCTTAAATTTTGTAAAATTTGTTTTCAAAGGATTTCTTTTCCCAATGATTTATTTAAGAAATTTTTTTTAGGAAAGTTTTAAAATTTTAATTTTCAAAGAAAATTGTATACCACTAAATTGGCCATGTTAAGAAATTTTTGGTTTATAAAGGAGTAAATTTTTAAGTCCTTAGATATTTATATGTATTATCAGCAATGGCTTGGTTTTAGTAAGGAAATTGTTTTCCAATTTAGGAAAATTTATTTTTCGAAAAGGTTTTTGGAAACCCTGAAATATATATATATATATATATATATATATATATATATATATATATATATAAGTTCGATTTTTAGAATGAATTTTTAGTATGAAATAGTTTCTATTATTTAGAAACAAATATAAAGGAGCATATATTTAGTTCGATGATTTTTTAGTTTACAAAATTGATGTTTTTAGATTTCTCTCTTTAAGGTATTGACAAAATAGGAACGATAATCAATTTTATTCGGGTAGGTAGTTTGAAGTATTATTGTACACTAGCTATTGGAAGAAATATGTTCATGCGAAATAGGTAGGAAATAACAGCTAGATTATTTTTGAGTTTTTGGAATTATTGTCGGTCGCAACAGTTTTGTTGGGACAGTTGTGAATTGCTAGAGCATGTTTCGAAACTTGGCGATAGGCTTTGACACTGCCGTTATGAGTACTGGAATTTTTCGGATCATGTCAAATCGAAGGAGATGGCACGAAATGATTGTTATTACTTAATCCGACCATACCTTGGTCTACATTCAATTATACACCCAAAGCTTGTCTAGTGGTTAACAACCTAGCGACAAACCTATAGCGGTCTACCAATTAACGAGTTTTGACATAATTTGAACCTGAAATGGGACCATAAAAGTCACGTGTGAATTTTCCCATTTGCCTTCTTTCATTCCTCCTTCCTCAACAAACTGAACACCATCTCTATGCACCTCCTACTCCATGTATCAGCTTCTTTTTCTTTTTTTCCCCTAATGGATACTGTTTTTCTCCAGAAGTAGCAGCATCACCTCCCCGTCATGCCGGTTTTGCACATTGCATCCCAACCCACACACCAATCCAGATCTAAAGTTTATTTCCTCCCTCCGATCACTTCTTAGCCCAAGATACCTTTTCACACTGCCATTTTTTCCTCGCACCATTATGTTCTCAACCCTCAAGAGGCCCCTTGGTTCTACCAAAATGATTAGAAGATTTCACCGCTTTTGGTCTAAAAGAGCTATTCGTCACGGTAGGATTTGCACTGATCCTTTACTTCAAGACTTTTGAGCGCAAATGCTACCCGTGCTGCATCTTCCTTTTCGAAGTCTTATTGGCATAGAATTTTGATGGAGGAAATAGTTTGATTTGTTCAATGGTGAAGTGTGTCTTGGTTGAGCTGACTAATGATGATCTTGTCAAGGTTTTGGAGGCCTCCCCAAAGGACGCAGACTTGGATGATTTTGAAAGGACCGACTCAAAGATTTTTGCAACAGATCTTTTCTCAAGATGTCGGTATTTTGGATAATCTATGTTTGACTGCTCATCCGATTATGTGCATCGTTCGCCACAACGTTATTCCTAAGATGACAATTTACAATGGGATTTATCCAAACGTGTGGAAGACCATATATGCTAGTATTGATGGCATCACTGTTAATTAGACCCACACCTTTATGATCCAATTTATTGATCGAGGATTGTCACTCCATAGAATCACTTTTCGTATTTTATCCTATCCACTCTCACCTTTAGGAAATGCAGGTGAACCTCCATAGAGAGGCAGTTTAGTAGAAGGTTCCTTTTGTAACGACCCAGAATTTTTAACAATTCAATTTGAGAATATTTAATTTATTTTAAATATTTGAATGATGGTTTGAATTGAATTTCAAATTTTCAGAATAAATTTAGCGATTAAATTATAAAGTTTAATCTATTGAGAGTTGAATAAAAATTTGAATCTTCAATTTTTAGCTGAAGAAAAATATTTCAATGGCTTGTAAAATTCATATTGATAATATTGAAGATTTTAGAAGCTTCAGAATTTATTTTGAAAGTGATTTGTACAGTTTTGAAATTTAATCGTTTGAATTGATATTTGAAAATAGCCGTCCGAGGCACAGTCCCGGAAATGGACGAAACCAGTTCCATTGGGTCCGTAATATTAAATTATTGCCGGATTTCAAATTTCGTATCGATCGGAGTTAATATGTGAACACACGGTGAGTAAACGCGTTGAAAGTTCTATCGGAACAAATTGAATTTTTAAATTTAAATTTAAATTTAAAATAAACAGACAAGCATTCCCTTTCTCATGCCTAAGATCATGGCTAAAAAACGTGCAAGCACGTTCTCTGCAAAATCACGATTTCTTGTCCCTCCCTCTTCTTTTTAAACACGAGCAACACCGATAAATAAAAAATCCGAAGCTCACAAATCAACAGAAAAAAAAAATATAAACAAACGCAAAAAAATGGCCGAAGCCTCTCAGTGAAAAAAAAAAATTTCAAATCAGTTCGAGCCCTAAATCATTCGCGCGCGGTCGAGCACTAGTGGGGGCTCGCGAAGGAGGCGATTAGGCTAGGGTTTTGCGATGGGATTCGTGCGCGAGTAGGCAGTGGAGGCTAGGACAAATTGCGATGGCGAACTCGCTGTCTTGGGGGAGATCAAGTGGGGTGTTCGCGTTCGAGTCGGCGGCTAGGGTGGCGATGCAGTGGGTCGCGATAGCAGGGCGACGTGATGGAAGGAGGCGCGCTCGAATTCGTGGGTTTGGTATTCAATTTCGTGGTGCGGCGACGTTGAAGAGGGCGACGTCGAGGCAAGGTCGCGTACTGGAGATGAAGATATGGAGCAGTGGGGTTAATTTGCAGTGTGGTATCAGTTGTTTAGTTTAAATTCTTTATTTAGAACTAAAAAAAAAAAAGTCTATAGACAGAGAATATAGATATATAGCAGTTTTTGTTTTAAGATTTAATCAGTTATGTATATATATAGACAGTAAAGAAAAAAATATAAATATAACAGTCTGATTTAAAATAGTTTAGAGAATAAATAGTTTTATGCAGTAAAAGAAAAATTTGTTTAAAATTAAATAGTTAGTTAATAAAATTTATTTAAATAGTAATTAAATTTGTTCGACAAAATTGAATATTGGCTAATTTAAAGTATCGAATAGAAGTTTGTTTAAAAATTTAAAATGTTAGCTTAGAGTGGAATTTTTAAATAATGAACTATGGAAAAAATTAATTTGTTCTTAGCCACTTAAAGAGGTTATTTTAAAATTTTAGTTAAAATTGAATTAATAGTTCATTAAATTATTAAAGGAAGTTTGGTTTTAAATTTAATAATTAGTTAAATAAATTCATTCAAAAGGAAATCGGTTTAAAATTTAAGCTGTCAGCTTAAAACAAAATCATTGGATAATTAAAATTACCAAACGAAAATTGGTTATTCAATTTATTTCGAATATTAATAAATTGGAAAATTAGTTAAAATAAAAATTTTGGTTAAGTAAATAAATTGAACGATAATTTAAGTGTTCGATTTAATTCGAATATTAATGAATTGTATAATTATTCATACAAGGTATAATCTGTGAAGAAAACTAGCTGAAATGGAATTGGATTGCTAATAAAAGCTAAGGTGAGAACTTCTCACTCAAAAGGATTTTTGTTGTTTATTTAAATTTTAAATAGTTAGATTTAAAATTGATTGACTATGTTGATTGAATGACTGAATGATGATTGTTATGTATATTGGATGTGAATAGACCCTATACGCCGTTAGTAAGCGGAGGTTATTTATTACACATATATACCGCGATAATTCCACCTCGAAGTGGAATTGGTATTATATTATATATATAGCAATATATATATATTGGCATATGTATATATTGCAGTTGATTGATTTCCCGCATTTTCTTTTAGCGGATGAGACCCTATTGCGCCGTTAGTAAGCGGATATATATATATTTATAAAATCCCATATACCGCGATATTCCGTCTTGAAACGGAATGGTATTGTGCTAATGTCTGTGGATGCAGGAAAACAGGTTGGAGGGATCCAACTGGATTCCTCACAAATATTTATTGTTTTTAAATATTGTGATATTTGATTGTTTATCATGGATGATATATGATGTTTGAAAGTCGTGATGGACTATTTGCTGTGTTGCGTCATCGGATCCAATTTTGAAAGTATACGTTTATAAAATATTTTTGGAATTGATTTATTACAAATAAATAAACGTTATAATTTTTATGTTATAAAAAATTATGATTTTTGAGGGATGTAGTTAAAAGTGATTTTTGAGAATATGAGATTAATGATTTGATAAAATAATTTAAACTGGGATTTTTAAATCTATTATAAAAAGTTTAAGAATAGGATTTATGAAATTTGATTATTTTATAAATCAAAGTGATGAAATTATGAAAGACTTTGAAGATGTTTCAAAAGAATAATATAAATTGTTTTATATTAAAAGATTTATAAATCGATATTTATAAATTAAAAACATTAGAATTTGTAAAACGAACTTTCCTAAGTGTTAAAATAAATTGAAAATAAATTTCATAAATAGAAATGGAATTATAGAATTATAACAGTGAAGTTATAAATAGAATTTTATAAGCAGTAGGTTTATAAAATTTATAAAGTTATTAAAGGAATGATTTTGGATAAATGAATGAATCTTATAAGTTATAAGATTATAAATTTATGAAGTTTAAAGGAATGATTTTGTAAATAAATAAATTATAAGTATTTGACTTATAATATGAATTTTTAGTATATCATTGTGATATGAATTGAGATAGGTTAATAAAGAAAATTTATAAAAGGAAGTTGATGTAAAATAAATAGAATAGAATTCATAAACGTTGTTTTATAAATTCGAAACGACTTATTTTGATAAGTAAATTGTTCTAATTTATTAATGGAGTTATATTCATGTTTTAAACAGTGAATAATTCCTTAAAATAAAAGGAATAGAAGAAATGAAATTTATTAATAATATATATTCACATTTTCGTATAGTGAATATTATGTTAAAGAATTATTTGGAATGTGATGTCTTAAACAGAATTAAAACGATCTAACGATGTTTTAAAATGTATTGAGATTCGAAATCACAGATTTCAACATTTATTGTTGAAATAGATGTTTTCGAGAAATAGAAGGAAATAATAGATTATAACACTGTTGTTATAATAGATAATTTCTGAAAGGAAATGTTTTGTATAGTATTGGGATTTATATATCTATTTTAATTTCGAATCCCTATACTAGTGATTTTGGGTTGTCGTAACGATGTTTTACGCAACATTCGTTTTGGCCCAAATAAATTTGGTTAAGTGAATGATTTCCTTAAAGAATGAAATATATACTTAATTTTGATTTAAGTATATTGAATATTTTCAGAAGATTGAAAATAAATAAAATTGTGAATTACTTATAAGATAAATAAGTATGGAAATGTTTTCCAATATAAAGTGAATATGTTGAGAATTTATCTTTTTGAAGATAAATTGAAAATGAATATTTGAAATCGTATATTCATAAATATTTTGGAAATATAAATTCAATATGGAATTTATAAATGGAATTGGGAAAATAGGTTTAAAAAAATAAATATTGATTTATTTTTGAAATATGAAAAGTTATATCTTCTAAAGATATTTTTGGAATTAAATAATTTGGAAAATTATTTGGATTCTGGTGATGTTGGCATACCCATTGATAGTTCAATAACCGACTATCGATATTTACCTTGAATGGTATATGTTGTGATTTGTTCGAAATTGAATGCCACACTTATTTTTGAATAAGCGCTCACTATTCGGGTTAACCGGGAAAGGACCATGGGGTCGTATAACCCATTCCGAATATGTGATACGTCGTTATGAATTGCATTCGAAGACCGGTGTTGAAGACCGGATATTTTCGGAAAACGAGAGGGTTTCTTGTTGATTGTCTCTGCACTGGCTGATCCCCGGTATAGAGATCTCCATAAGTGATGGGAAATCCGAACGTGATTAGAAATTATTCGGATTGCAAGGACTTCTTCGTAAGTGCCTTCGGTTCTGTTCGAGCCCGGAACAGACTTGTATGGATTGTATGTCTGACATTACAAGTTGAGATATAAAGCCGATTTCTTTCAAATATATTTCTGTGGTGGCGGAGAATTTATTCTTTTAGCTTAACACCCTTCTTTGAGACGTACGAGCTCAAAGGTTATATAGTTGAGGTTATCAGCGATATATTCCCATTTTGGTAATGTGACATGCTGAGTGATGCTGAAATGATCATTGTGGTGATTATTTGTGATAGGATCATTTATTTGATCGTCTATCTTAGTGATCATTGTGTTGATCATTTGTTGACCCAAAGCACGGCTTTTTGTACAAAGTGTGTTTTTGTGGACGTGACTTCGTCGAGCCTCACATCCCGGAAATGGTCAAAACAGGAAAGATGCAGCAAGGTTATTAGGGGTTGCTGTAGCTCCCCTTAGGGTATGTTCATTTCCTTCTGGAAAGGGGTGGTATCATGGTATGGAGCCCAGATACTTACTCATGTTGAAAACACTCTATTTATTATGGTGTGATGTTGGATATCGAGCGCTCGGTTGTGAAAGGTCCTAAAGGACCGGGGAATGACATACTCGTGTCAGTAGTTACCCAGTTAGGGGTAACCCGGCCTTGTGTTGGTAGAGATCCGGTTTGGTTCTCGGGGATGTCCATCCAGAGGCATTCTCATGTGGCAATGGGAAGTTCCTTGGCCTGACCATTTGTTGGAAATCCAATTCCCAATACGAAACTTGTACGGTATTAGTTGTAGAACCTGCTATTCACTTATGGTGGTCACCACTGTTTGGATAGTAGCTATAGTAGGCATACGATAATGGTCGTATGTTGGCTAAGATTTATATTCTACTTTCGAAATGAATTTTTCCTACACTATGCACTAATAATAATATCAAATGTTCTTTTAATGCGTATCAAGCATCTTTGGCTATCATAAGGAGAAATCTCCTCCGATTCTGCGTTTGCATTGTGTGTGTGTGCGGGAGGCCTTATGGTAGTCTCATTTTTTTAAAAAGCATTGCGAATTGATTTAAAATATTTCTCTATTTTGATTTTAAAAGCAAATAAACTGTTTTGAGTTCTCACACCAGTCACATGACTGACTCGGAGTTTATTGTTTTCCATCCTAAACTCTGGGTGCCCACAAATTTCCACACGGGCAGTTAAGAGTTAGGTTTATCAGGATATTCTGGATATTCTGGAGTTGCTGGAGGCAAGATGGATGGCATGGCATATTACTTATATAGTATTTCTTTTTCCGCTGCACTGTTTAAAATTGTTTGTTGTTGTACACTCTGATGATTTGATGTAATGTAATATAATGTGATGTAATAACTGATATAGTTCTTTATTTAAAGATTATTCATTTATCTATTATATGTTGTTCCGCTGCGAATTGTGAGATTCTGATATTGTTCTGTAGTTGTTCAGTTCTGTTCTATTTTCAAATTCTCTTTTTCTGTTTTTCTTTCTCTCTTCTTTTTTTTCTTTCTTCTTTCTTAAAACCCCTAAGGGTTCGTATTTTCGTTCATCTTGAGTTAATCAAAGGAGGTTAGTGTTTACTCAAGGAGTACGGATTTACGGGTCTTTACACCTTTCGTCATCATTTGACCCTTCCTTAGGAAGATGGAAATTCTGATGCTATCAGTAACACCAGCAGCGCTAGTAGTACGAGATTGGGTGTATAGTCACCATGCTATAACCATTTAAGGATCGTATTAATGGATCGAGCTCCTGCCGTGGAGTAAGTAATCTCATAGTCTATAGGCATTATTTTTGGATTATAGTGTTGTTGTCTTTTCCCTTCCAGCATTTGTTCTTTTCTTTTAGGTTGTTTGGGTTGTAACTGTTAGTTATCTCTTGTAAAAGAGACGCACGATATTATGAGTTCCTATTTATTTACTACATTATTATTTCTAGACGTGCGAACCGCTAATATATATGCATAGAGTAGAAGATGTATAAGTATGAAACTCACCTAAAAGATACTTAACTAATAGTAAATGCAATATAAGACTGGAAGTTTAGAATAGATGGAAAATTTTAGCGAAGGACGTGATAAAGTTGTTTTGGTATCACGGGTCATTGCTCATGCTTCTTAAAAGCTAAATTTTTTGGATAATAATGTGATGGAATTTTTAAATAAAATGTCAATATTTATGGGTAATAGTTAGTTATATATTTAAGAATTTGGTTTGTATTTTTAGCGCATAACTGACTTCCAACTACATTGAATTGTGACTTTATTTATCAAAATTTTGAGAAGGAAAATATTTTGAAAAGTTTCTCCTTGATTTGAAAAGTTTCACTTTCAAAAAAAAAATTTAGGCTTTAGTTGTTTTTGACTCTTAAATTACTTTTAGAGTTTTTGTCCAAAAATTTGATTTCAAGGGAATATGTGCATTTAAATATTTTGAGATCTTATTTGACGTATGAATTTGACAAGTGGGAAAAGTTTTTATGAAAATTTTGATTTTGAAGGCCTTATATTAGGCATAAAGAAGTAAGATAGAGTTAGAATTTAAGAATTTAGTGGTGCACTAGGGTTGACGATGCTATAAATGCAAGTAGTAACAAGGGAAAAGATGTTTAGCCTTGGAATTTTTATTTCCATACCTTCACAATGACACGCTCAAGTCTATTTTTAGACTTAATTCCAACTTAGAGCTTGAAGATAATCCTCTTTGTGCGATTTTATGTGGATAATTCGGCATAGGAGTAAAGTTTTAGGAAGTGATTTTTTGATGCATTAGATTATTGGATGATAGGAAGTGGATGTAAAAATTGTTGCTTCATACTTCTACTCTTAGGAGTATAGGAGTTTTGGTTTAGAAGATTTTTCAAAAAGCAGCATAGATGTAGAAATGCAAGTGTATATATATGTTGTTTGCATCATATTTTTTCAAAATTATTTTCAAAATAAATGTATTTATACAGGATGATCCGATTTAGAATCATTCTATGCGGTGGTACAGTAATATAGGAGCAGTCTACCATGAGCGGTCAACCCATAGGAAGGGAGAGGTTGATTACTTAATGTGTGGCGGCTAGGGTTAGCCTAGGCTTAATGACTCGGTTAATCTACTGATTCTGATTGATTCCAGCCCCTATAAATTCAGGCCTACCCGCTTTCTTCTCATATTTTTCTCGAGGCAATAGCGAAGCACTGCCATTTCTTCTTCTCTACTTTCTTCCTAAATTATACAAATAATATATTTATATCTATATTCATAAAAATTGGAGAAGAATAGATATCTAATAAAAAGGAGAAGAGAAGAGAATCAATTGTAAGCATATTTGAGGTAATTTATATATTTATATATTTGTATCTATTTTCTCTTCCAATCCTCAATCTCTTCTTAGATCTGCAATTCTAATGTACGTATGTAACACCCCAGTTTTTTGGTAACATTGTTTACAATATTTAATTAGTTAAATTAAATAAAATAATGTGTTGATTAGCGAATTGAGATTTGATTTTAATTAAGGTGTAGTTGTGCCATTTAACAATGAATTAAATAAGAGTTAAATTAAAATAGAGGAGGGGTAAAATAGAAAAAAGGCCATTCTTATATCCTCCAAACCTTGGCCATGTATTAGAATACACATTCATTTCATTTTGAAAATTTTAAAAACAAAAGGCCCGCCATTAACAAGGAAAAGGGGAAGAAGAGTAAGAAAAACTAAATGAAAAGCTAATTCAAAACAAGTTCATCCAAATCTGAAGCTCCTTAATCTTAAAGGTTAAGGCCAATAATTTTACATCTCATTTTTGATTTTGTATTCAGTTTTAAGATGAATTCCGAATGTTTTACAATTATTTGCCATGTTTTTGGATGATGGAATATATATATATATATATATATATATATACACTTGTCGATGAATTATGGTTTTTCATATTGAATTTATGATATGTTTTTAGGTGAAAACCCTATTAGATGACATCTAAATACCATGCAAATTTTTATGAAGATCATAAATATTATTTTCGAGATAAGTTTCAATTTTCATATTTTTCTAAATTTTCGTGGAATTAATAGGAATTTTCTAGTAAAGAAAATTGTATTTTGGGTTACAAATTAATTACGGGTAAATAATTAATTGTTTAGGTTTGAAATTTTTATATGTTAGAAAACATATATAATGTGATTTTCTAGAATTTTTTTAGATTTTTCCTAAGCATTTTAATTGTTATGTAAAATTATTTAAGGTATGGGACTTAAATGATTTATATAATTAAAGGAGGAGAAGATGCTTTTTGAAAAATGTTTAAATTGTTAAATCTGAAAAGTCGGTAGCACTTTTGAAAAGAGAAACCTTACAACCAATCAGATTTAGATAGACAAGGTAGGTTTGGTACAAAAGAATAGTTTAAAGGTACAAATAAATAGGTTTTTCACTATTTCGTTTCTTTCGGCACTAGGTTCTACCACTATACTATCGCATCCAACACAGTCAAAACTAATGCATATAGTATCAGGAAACTGGTGCGTAATGAATTAGATGTGGATAAAAGATAATGGATCGAAACCAAGGGGTTTCGAAGGGGTTGAAGCATTGTTTTGGTTTTAAAGAAAAATGCGTCTGCTTGCTTTCGACTTAGTTGGCTTTTGACTAGGTCAAATAGTTTAAAAGAATGGTTTCGATTGCATTACGCTTTTGTTTTGAATGCTTGCTTTCAAATGAGTCAAAACCTTTAGGTGTCGCTTCCTACCTTTCGATCTAGATGGTTTTGAAAGGGTTCCTTTTGTTTTCTAAATATGGCCACCTCTCTAATGCTTTCAAAAGGATGGTTTCTGTGAGAAATGCGGATTATGGATCTTAATGATGGAATAACACTAGAGGGGGTGAATAGTATTTTAGGGATTTTCTTAATCATTTTGAAACTTATGTAATTTAATCACCAACAAATGTAATTCACAGATACAGATATAATCACAAAATTAGACACAGATGCAAATACTAAATAAAAGCAGTAAAGGAAAGAACACACCAGGATTTTATACTGGTTCAGAGTTACCCTACATCTAGTCCCGCATAATCATGCAGATTTTTTATCAAAATAATCTCCCAGATTACACCCTCAATTTCAAGGCTACGAGGTTATCCTCCTGTATTCGAGTCCAGGGCGAACTTTCTTGATTTAACCAGGCTACAAGATCACCTAATTGATTTCTGGGGCTAAATTCACACTCAATTGATTTCAAGGCTTAACCGCACCTTTTACTCAACGGTTTGATTTAAAAAAGATCCTATAACTCTGAATAGCATTGAGATCTTATGGATTGAGTGGCAGAGAATCAAACAAGAGATAATTAAGTTCGATTTATTTGGTATTTCAGTAGAATATAGTTTAGTATTCTTTAGAATAAATGTGGAAGATGAAGAGGAGAGAAAATAAATGAAATCTGGTGAAAAATTCGTTTGGGACTACTACTATTTATAGTAAACCAACAGCCATGTCTATTTGTGAAATGATATGACGAATAGAAACTTCTTTTTAAAATTGAAATTTGAAAATAACATACACCATGTCGACATTGGGGGTTGACGGATGTCGACATGCTCTAGGAAAATTGATGTTTTGATTTTCTTATTAAAATTGGTTTTTATAATTTGTCAAAATAATTTCTAAACTTTATAATTATATTTGAATATAGTTTAAACATATGAAAGAGTTTAGAAAGTAATTTTTAATATATATAGTCTTAACCTGTGCAGTTAATGCGCTCGGTAGATTCAAAGCTGTGGTGGTGCAAAAAGTCATAGCAGGGATACAACGAGGTTATAGCGGGATATAGCGGATGGCTCTAAAATAGCATATAAAACTCGTACTTAATGTTTTTACAAATGTATAAATGGTAATTAAATGAAAAAAATTCATTCAATTGAATTATAAATAATACATAAATAATTTTAAATAAAAACATGTGCGGATATACTTTAAATAAACGAAAAACTGTTATATAACATGATTGAATTTGGTAGAATATTATAATATTTTCATTTTTGAAAATATATTAAAAAATTAAATCAAATAAATTAGTTTAATAATTTTATAATGTATAAACGCAATTTTTCAATTCATTTTATTAAAAAAGATATAGTGGAAATAGCGAAATATAGCGGAAATAGCGGTGATTAAAGCGGAAAGGCTGTATTTTGGGGCTATATGGAAAAATCGTAGCAGTAGAAATCCGCTATGAGATATAGCAGGGATGTAGCGGGGCAATAGCGGGGCATTAACTATACAGGTCTTAACCTATAAAGTGATTTAAAATCTGAGTATATAAATACTTTAAAGCTAAATATTTAAAACAAGAGATCGTTTAAAAATAATGAAAATTTTGGAATCAAAATATCAAAAATGATAAAAATAGTTTTAAGGCTAAAATGTTTAAAACCAAGAAGATATCTTTTTGAAAAGAAAGTTTTGAAAACATTTTTAAAAATAAGAGATATATATTTTTAAAAAGCGTTTTTATAAAATTA
The DNA here is from genome assembly GCA_030765085.1 of Allium cepa. NCBI lineage: Eukaryota > Viridiplantae > Streptophyta > Magnoliopsida > Asparagales > Amaryllidaceae > Allium > Allium cepa. Next base: position 384,266,984 of record CM060932.1, read on the forward strand.
GTGGATATCAAAATAGGACCACTATATGTTGCAATAGATATTGTCGTGGGTTCCATCCCACTAGGGTTCCATCCCTTTAACAGGATCTAAGTGGATTCCATTCCATGAATAAATTTCGAGTAAAGATGTAAGTGCTTTCAAGAAGTTTTAACATAATTCTAGATCAATACTTGTCTTGTACTATTGAAATCTTGAACTCTTGATATCTTTATACTCATGAGTATTCAATTTTGATATCTTCAATCTTGAATCTCTATACTGTACAGTCTTCATTCTTGGTACCTGCATGTTTATATCCTGCATATACATATATATCTAAACTACAATGTTAGTATTTAAATTTTATAGTAAGTCCTAAGGTCTTTGTCATCAAAACCGTCATCTTAAGGACTAACAGTCCCCCCTTTTTTGATGATGACAACCTATGTTTATAAAATATACTTCACCTTCACAATAACTCCCCCTAAAACTAAAACTCCCCCTTAATCTAAGCCTAACTATTCTAACTACTCTATTTTATATTTCTCCCCCTTTGTCATCAACCAAAAACTAATCCTTAACTAATATGACTCCCCCTTAGTATAATATTGTCCAAACTAAATATAATAAGGAAATATAGTAAGCGAAACAAAAAATGTATTACATACAATGTTATATATATATATATATATATAGGAACATAAACACACAAATATATTTAAGTACATAAATTATAGAATAACACTACTAACGATAGTTTTTTATAATTGGAGAATTGTGGATCGAACAATTTGGATAAAGAAAACAAAAGTTTCCACGTTGTTCAACCAAATTCCCATCTTTGTCAAAACAGACTTCGCTTACGAAGACCACGTTGTCGACTTCTTCCAAAGGTGCTTCTTCCTCTTCTTCTTCTTCTTCCTCTTCGCTATGCTCTAAGGGGTTATGCTCTTGAATGTTGGGAGAATCTTCTTCAATCACAATAGGATTTGCATGATTATCCGTTAGGAATTTTTGCAAATTCCGAAGAATTTTGCCTTGCTTTTCTTGTTCTTTTGCCATCCTTATTTGCACAACTTGAAGTTCAGTCAACATTTGCATGGCATCCTTCATAGATTCTTCAATCTTTATCACATATGCCAGTGTAGTGTGTCAGAATGGACCAGATTGAGGAGAAAGGAAAGAAATAGTGTCATTTTGGTTTGATTTAGCGGAGGAGGCCATTAATTTTAATTTTTAGAAGTTTATTTTAGAGAAAGAGAAGTGAGAAGACAGGAAAAAATCAGAATACATAGGTTATATAACTACCAAAATGATTTAAGAGGGAAAATCAAATTTTCAAATTTTAACATTGTATGTCGACATGGGTCTTAGGGGTATGTCGACATCCTTAAGAAAATTTGGTTTTCTTGTATATTTTTGTTTATTAAAAATATATGCTACTATGCCTATATTCTATATCTTGGTTATTGAACAAATGCCTAGTTCTCTTCTTAAATTATTAAATATAGATTGATTTAAAGGTTTGGTTAAAATATCAGCAATTTGATTCTCGGAGTTGATAAATGCAAGAGAAATAATCTCTTTACTTATATTATCTCTGAGAAAATGATGTATGATAGCAATATGTTTAGTCCTAGCATGATGAGTAGGATTTTTAGACAAATTTAATGTACTAGTATTATCACAATAAATTGGTGATTTTGAAATTGTTGATCCAAAATCTTTTAGGATTTGTTGCATATAAATGACTTGAGAGAGAAAGCCAAAATAGCAGAGATATATTTTGCTTCAGTTGTTGATAAATAAACAGTGTTTTTCTTTTTACTAAACCACGAAACCAGAGAATGCCCCAAAAAGTGACAAGTTCCACTTGTACTTTTTCGGTCAGATTTGCAACCAGCATAGTCAACATTATAATAAGAGATTAAATTGTAGGATTGATTTTACCCTAGAATGGGGGTGAATAGGGTGATACTACTAATTATTAAAAATTATTATGGAAGTATGTAAAATATTTTCACAGATATATCAGAATTATAACAGCAAAGATAATTGTAGAATAATAAATGCAAAAATAGAACATCATAGAATTTACCCATCTTCAGCAAAACCCTGCCTACGTGCTGCCCCCAAGGTTTCTACTAGAAATTAAGCAGTCAGACGCTTACACACGTAAACTTGCGACACCCGCTATCGACTAGCCTTAACTTACGCTCAAAACCCTGCCACAACTCAGCCACTGAGTTGCGAATTCTCGAACTACACCACCGTAGTTCGTCCCCTAGTCATATGACTAGAAATTACAATTGTGTAAAAAGGAAATACAAATACTTTAAAACACTAAAATAGATAAACCCAAATTCTAATATACTAAAGCCCAAATATAAAAAAAGCCCTATGAAGAATTAAAGAGAGTTCTTTTTTTATTATATCGGCCGACTTCTTTTGTCTGTGATAATTCGTAGCTCATCTTCATTCCTCTTTTCCTTTGCTCAAAAATTAGGGCTTTTTGAAATTGAACGTGCCGCTTCAATTAATCATTCGAACTTATGATCTTGCAATGCTTGCTTTGTCGAATAATCGTCTCTTCAATTTTGCATATGGCTGCTTCAATTTCGTCGAGCTCGGTTCAAAGAATCTGGTATGTAAGTTATGCTTTTTTCATTTCTTGTTAGCTTACTTGAACTCGATTAATGATTCAAGTTATCAATATTATCTTCTCTGTTATTGCTTGAACTCGAATGCTTAATTTGCTGATGATGTTCATCGTTTATATAGGGTTCGAACCCCTATATTTTCGTTCATATATTTTATACGAATTCGTCAAATAATTTAGCTTTGAATTCGTCTCGGCCACTTGATTAATATTGAATGACGGTGATTCTTCTGACTTCTTCAATTTCATATATATTTTGCTTGGTTAACAAGGCTTCGATTTTTGACTTTGTTGATTTCCTTGGTCATCACGATTTCTGACTTTCTGGCATTTAAATTTATGTTGACTTCGACACTTAGCTTGACGTGGTTGTTGGCATTGCCTAACTTCGGTCATTTTCCCACGGCTGCTTATTGTAGTTTGTCATCATATTATTTGATTTTGTGAGAATTTGAGTTTATTATTATTGAAATTCCCTGCTTGTTTTTGTCTCGTCCTTATGTATATGTACTCTACATTTTCACTATCGTGTTTCAGTTTGCATTATTTCGGTTCTGATTTCTTCATGACATGTATGCATGTATACATATGTGTTTGTGAGAAAATAATTGCTGCATCCAATTTACTGCATATATACTTAAGGCTATATCACCATATGTACACATGCATATACATGTGTGTGTGTGTGTGCGTACGTGTATCTTGTACATGCTTCGGTTCATGTATAGTTTGTCATATTCATATTCATGTATACAAGTGTGTATGTGTTTGTATTGACTTCATGTAATCTTCACATTGATTCCACTGTTGGTCTATCTCAACTCGAAGTCTGGTTGCTTCATGTTTTTTCACTGGTGACACTGTTTTATATGAGTTCGTGCATTCTTCTCTGGCTTGATGTCTTGTGGTCTTCATTTTCACACTGCTGTGTTTTCACTGGTTTGCATTGGTGATGCTATGTACTGCGTAACTGTTAACTTGGTTTTGGACTTGTATATGGTCTTGTTGACATTGTTGGTTCATCACTTGTGTCCACTACTAACATGTACATATACGCACTTTATGTATATATCTGGTTTCATTTCTGTAACATATATTGCTTTGAGTCTTGTATTCAGTTGCATGCTGTTTTGAACCACTGTACTATTTCGTCCACTAGACTGAGCAGTTGAACTTTCTTGTTTGTCTGGTCTGGAGCATTTGTGTCCATCTGATATTTTAAACTTTGTCGGTTGTATTTGAATTGAGTCAGTGTGGCTCATGTATGAATGCATATGTACTGGAAGTCGCAGTCTTGTCTCTTTGTAGTCTGGTGTATATGTTGGTCTGGGTTTGCACTTTGTTCATTTGACGATCTGGTTTACTTTGACCTGATATGGTGCATGTATATGCAATATGCTCCATTTGTATATCCACTTGAGTCTGAGTTGCTCCCGACTGTTATTGCATTTGTACATTTGGATTTTCGGTCGAGGCTTGTTTTAGTTGTCTTAACCATTTTCATGAACTTGCACCTGAGTTGAATCCAGCTTATAGCTCGGGTTTGACCTTGTGCTCGTGTCGTGACATTATTTGTATTGCACTTGAGTTGAACCCGACTTTTCATTTGGGTTTGACCTATGCTTACCTGTTCTTGTAATTTTATCAAGTGTATATCGGTGTGCACGGCCTTGTGGCATGTATAGTAATACACTATGCATGTCACAAGCTGTTCGTGTATGATGAATTCAAAATGAAATGATGACGAACAACCCAAATAACCGAGGCAAATAATATTTTCAAAATACATTTTATTTTACATTGCAAAAATATTTCATTTTCAATTTTACTACGTCGGCGTATACTTTTGAAGATTGCTCAGATGCTAGATTCAAACTGGAGTGATGTTGAAGATCAATTTTGAGTGAACGAGTGATATGTAGTGAGGTGCATATGTAAATGATAATCGTGATGTGATTGAAATTGTATTGTGATTGAAATTGTGTGTATATATATAGTGAGAGATTGAATTTGTATTATTCAAAATTGTAATAAATATTTGTTTGAATAAAATATCTGTATGAATAAATTCTGTGTTATTTATTTTATTCAGCAAATATTTATTTATTTATGTGAAAATAAAATAGTACATTAACAAATACATTTATATGAATATATATATATATATGTTTATTATCATCAAACAAAAATCATATACTTGCATATTCAATAATCTCCCTCTTTTAATGATAACCAACATATATTTAAGATTTTGAATATATTAAATATATTTTATCATTCAATGTGCTCCCCCTATTTGAATGCTCCCTCTCTACGCAAAGCTCCCCTATCATATATGCATGTAAATAAAAATATGCAATTGGACCTAGACGCAAATAGAAAATATTTGACCATTGTCATAATCTTAACATTTCTCTTCCCTTTTTGTTATTAGCAAAAGAGTAATAGTGTTAGAAAAATAGAGATAAAGTGATAGACATTAATACAACATTAAAACTTAATCGAATATAGATATTAAATTTCAATTAAAAATCAAACAAAATTCACAAATACTCTGTTTGACACATATTCCACTTTAGAAGGATAGCGATGATGCCATCATATAAAACCATATAGTTGTGTCTATTTATGGTATATCTATGTCAGGAACTTGAACATCTACTAATCATGCATAACCTTTAGGACTTTTAAATAAGATTAGTAGTACTCTAAATTTTTTATAAAAAAATGAATTCAAGTATCTTCTAACCACGTATAACCGTGAGAATTTTTAAATGGGATTAGAATCAACTTATCTATTTAACAAATCACTTTTGATATGCGTTCCACACATGCATAATCGTGAGGACTTTTAAATGAGCATGGAAGCACATATTCAGAAATTCCAAGTAATTCACCCATGCATAACCGTGAGGACTTTTAAATGAGAGTGAATACTTTGGACTTTTAAAAAAAATATAATGAAAAACGAATGATACCTGTTTAAAGTACCATATATTGACAAACCATATTGAATTTTGATGAGTGATGATCGATAGAAATATGATAGAAATAGAGATGGTCATGGAATTTTTACCAACAAAAAGTTTTTATAAATTTTGTTCAAATTTCTAAAGAAATTTACTAAATATACCATCTCAAGTTATAATATATGATTAATATCGACACTCGTCACTTTTTCAATCACTATTTTTCTTTTCGATAATTAGTACGGAGTCAAATTAGTCAATGTAATCATTTAAGATCAAATCCAAAAATAATTATAAAATCAATTTTTCTAAAAATGACTAATCTGAAAACACGATCAAGTATTCTCTAAAGGGGTTTATAAGAAAAATGTCTGCTATTTGAAAAATATTTGAAATGAGAAACATGCAGATATTTTCTTTGAAAATGATGCAGTTACTGAATGTCTCAACATAAATCACGTTCCACTAGAAATTTTTTATCAACTATATTACCAGTGTAATCTGCAGCTGAATTTTTCTTTCACTCGAGATTATCATTAATTGAATGTCATAGACCAGACCGTGAAGTTGCAATAAATTCTTAAAGACCTTTTTGAACGAAATTCTTTTCAATTTTAATTGAAGCCGCACCAACAGACAAAAACCATGAATACAGAGTCAATCAAATGTATTATCATCAACCAATAAAACACCATAATTAATCAAATTAATCTATATGAAGTATTTCAAGGATTTTAGTGTTCTCAGCGTAAAAGAATAATTGGCCAACAATTTTAAAAAAGTCAGAATCAATATTAGCATTCATTTCTATATCAATAACTGGCTGAATTAAATTTTGATTTATGGTGCATATTATCACATTTAATGATCGTTCAAAATAAACCGTTACCATTTTTACCTTTATAGTAATTTTTCATTGTTGCACATTGTGATACTACCACCTTTGTACAAGGCCAAGGAACTTTGATTTGTTGCCCGTTGTGTTTCTCGACCAGCTAGAATCTAAGTAACACATGATGTTATTCCTTAGCCTGCCACCACACCTACACGATAAAAGATTTTTGTGACCTATTTATTTTTATACATCCGCTGTTGTTAGTGGCAATAGATTTTGAAAAATAATTTTATGGAGAACCAAAAATATTTATATATGTTTCTTTTGGCACCAAATTTATTTAACTTTGAGTGATTTTATATTTGTAGATTTTGGAACCCAAATTGGAATGGTAATCAAGTGTTTGGGTCCATACCAATAAATATTTTGATTGTGTCCAATTTTTCTACAAATTGTGCACATGGAATTGACTTGTTTAATTTTGTTTCTAACATTTTCAGATTGATTATATCCAAGTCCTTGTCTAACTATATTAAAGGCTGTCTCCCTAATAGCATATTCAACGATCTTTTACTTTTGGAAAACTTTCTTAAAGTCGTTGACAGTTGTTGGACTTGTGTTTTAAGTGATTCGTTTTCATTCAATAATTGTGTGCACCTTTTAATAGAATTTTCTCTCCAAGTATTTTTACTCTCTTTCAAAATTAGAATTTCATTTTCAAGTGATTTAATTTTAATTTTTGATTTTTTAATTTCATCTTCAAATGTTGGACACTTTTCGCACTTGAGGGTCCTACTTTGTTAGTTTTCAACTAATTGATTAAGCTGTTTGTTTAAATCCATCAAAATATCTCTTTGTGATTCAATTTTCATTCAAAACAACCATTTACTTCGTGGAAATATATATGTAATTCTGAGTGAGTAAGTTTTGATAGCTCGCTTGGCTTATCATCATCGCTATCAGTTATATCACCTCGAAGGCACAGATCTGCTTTCTCACTCTCATTGCTATCGCTTTTATTCCACGTGGCTACAAAACTTCTTCTTTTTTATTTCTTTTCTTTGTCTGAGTTTAATTCGGGGACAATTTGGCTTGATGTGACCGAGTTTGTTGCACTTGTGGCAGATGATCTCCCATTCTTCTGGGTTGTTTGCTTTGGCTATTCTGCTTTTCAATTTTTGATTTAGAGCTGCATTTCCGTATTTGTGATTCCACTTTTTGAATTTCTTCATTAATAGTGCCAACTCAGCTGCCCCATCATCATCATCATCACTGTTGTTTTTGTCAATCCTGTTAAGCATGTTTCTGTGTCGACTGAGGAGGATTTCTCATTGTTGTTGGCTTTTGCACCATATATTGCATTAAAACTATTCCAGATTTCTTGTGCACTTTCACAATGAGAGATAAAGTTAAAATTATCTTGATTAACATGAGAACATAATATATGCATAACATGAGCATTAATCGAGATAATTTTCTCGTCTGTTATATTACGCCCATTTTCAATAATATCCCAACATTTAACATTAACAGATTTTAAATAAAATTCCTTTTTTGATTTCCAATTCAAAAATTCTGTTCCATCAAAAAAAGAAGGATAATATTGGAACGACCCTCAACAAAATTAGCCACTTTAAAAAGTCAAATTTGTAAAAAATTAGTCTTTGAAAAATCAAATTTTAAAAAAAAAACAAAAAATGGCTTTCGAACCTTGCTCTAATACCACATGTAGGATCGATTTCACCCTAGAAGGGGGTAAATAGGGTGATACTATTAATTATTAAAAATTATTACGGAAGTATGTAAAATATTTTCAACATGGATATATCGGAAATATAGTAGCACAGATAATAGCAGAATAATAAATACAGAAATAAGACAACATAGAATTTACCCAGCTTCGGCAAAACCTTGCCAACGTACTGCCCCCAAGATTTCTACTAGAAATTAAGCAGTCAGACGCTTACACACATAAACTCACGACACCCGCTATCGACTAGCCTTAACTCTACGCTCAAAACCCAACCACACCTCAGCCACTGAGTTGCGAATTCTCGAACTACACCACCGTAGTTCGTCCCCTATTCACACGACTAGAAATTACAATTGTTTAAAAAGGAAATACAAATACTTCAAAACACTAAAATAGATAAGCCCTGATTTTAATATACTAAAGCCCAAATATAAAATCGGCCAATGAAGAATTAAAGAGAGTTCCCCTTATCTTTTTATTATATCGGCCGACTTCTTTTGTCTGTGACAATTCATATCCCATCTTCGTTCCTCTTTTCCTTTGCTAAAAAATTAGGGCTTTTTCAAATTGAATGCACCACTTCAATTAATCATTCGAATTTATGATCTTGCGATGCTTGCTTTGTCGAATAATCATCTCTTCGATTTCGCATATGGCTATTTCAATTTCATCGAGTTCGGTTCAAAGAATCTGGTACGTAATTTATGCTTTTTGCTTTTCATGTAAGCTTACTTGAACTCGATTAATGATTCGAGTTATTGATATAATCTTCTCTATTATTGCTTGAACTCGAATGCTTAATTTGCCGATGATGTTCATCGTTTATATAGGGTTCGAACCCCTATATTTTCATTCGTATATCTTATACGAATTCGTCAAATAATTTAGCTTTGAATTCGTCTCGGCCACTTGATTAATATTGAATGATGGTGATTCTTCTGACTACTTCAATTTCGTATATATTTTGCTTGGTTAACACGGCTTCGATTTTTGATTTGGTTGATTTCCTTGGTCATCGCGGTTTCTGACTTTCTGGCATTTAAATTTTTGTTGACTTCGGCACTTAGCTTGACGTGGTTGTTGACATTACCTGATTTCGGTCATTTTCTCACGGCTTCTCATTGTAGTCTGTCATCGTATTATTTGATTTTGTGAAAATTTAACTTTATTATTATTGAAATTCCCTACTTGATTTTGTTTCAGCTTTAAGTATATGTACTCAGCATTTTCACTGTTGTGTTTCAGTTTGCATTGTTTCGGTTCTGATTTCTTCATGACATGTATGCATGTATACATATGTGTTTGTGAGAAAATAATTGCCGCATCCAATTTACTGCATATATACTTGAGGCTGTATCACATATGTACACATGCATATACATGTGTGTGTATATGTGTATCTTGTACATGCTTCGGTTCATGTATAGTTTGTCATATTCATATTTGTGTATACAAGTGTGTATGTGTTTGTATTGACTTCATGTAATCTTTACTTTGATTCCACTGTTGGCCTGTCTCAACTCGAAGTCTGGTTGATTCATGTTTTTCACTAGTGACGCTGTTTTATTTGAGTTCGTTCATTCTTCTCTGGCTTGATGTCTTGTGGTCTTCATTTTCACACTGCTATGTTTTCACTGGTTCGCATTGGTGATGCTATGCACTGTGTTACTCTTAACTTGGTTTTGGACTTGTATATGGTCTTGTTGACATTGTTGGTTCATCATTTGTGTCCACTGCTAACATGTACATATATGCACTTTATGTATATATCTGGTTTCAATTCTGTAGCATATATTGCTTTGAGTCTTGTATTCTGTTGCATGCTGTTTTGAACTACTGTACTATTTCATCCATTAGACTAAGCAGTTGAACTTTTCTTGTTTGTCTGGTCTGGAGAATTTGTGGCCATCTGATATTTTAAACTTTGTCTGGTTGTAATTGAATTGAGTAATTGTGGCTTATGTATGAATGCATATGTACTGGAAGCCGCAGCCTTGTCTCTTTGTAGTCTGGTGTATATGTTGGTCTCCGTTTGCACTTTGTTCATTTGACGATCTGGTTTACTTTGACCTAATCTGGTGCATGTATACGCAATGTGCTCCATTGGTATATCCACTTGAGTCTGAGTTGCTCCCGGCTGTTATTGCATTTGTACATTTGGATTTTTGGTCGAGGTTTCTTTTAGTTGTCTTTACCATTTTCATGAACTTGCACCTGTGTTGAATCCACCTTACAGCTCGGGTTTGACCTTGTGCTCGTATCGTGACTTTATTTGTATTGCACTTGAGTTGAACCCGGCTTTTCATTTGGGTATGATCTGTGCTCACCTGTCACTGTAACATCAAGTGTATATCTGTGTGCACGGCCTTGTGGCATGTACAGTAATACACTGTGATGTCACAATCTGTTCGTGTATGATGGATTCAAAATGAAATGATGACGAACAACCCAAATAATTGAGGCAAATAATATTTTCAAAACACATTTTATTTTACACTGCAAAAATATTTCATTTTCAATTTTACTACCTCGGTGCATATTTTTGCAGATTGCTCAGATGCTGTATTCAAAATGGAATAAAGTTGAAGATCAATTTTGAGTGAACAAGTGATATGTAGTGAGGTGCATATGTAAATGATAATCGCGATGTGATTAAAATTGTATTGTGATTGAAATTTTGTGTGTGTGTGTGTATATAGTGAGAGCTTGAATTTGTACTATTCAAAATTGTAATAAATATTTGTTTGAATAAAATATTTGTTTAAATTTAAATTCCGTGTTATTTATTTTATTCAGCAAATATTTATTTATTTATGTGGAAATAAAATAGTACATTAACAAATACATTTAAATGAATATATATATATATATATGTTTATTATCAACAAACAAAAATCATATACTTGCATATTCAACATAAATCAAATGAATCATTTTTAGGGTAAAATAAACCATAGTTTAAAGTATGGTTAACATATCTTATGATATGTTTTATAGCTTTTAAGTGAGTCTCTTTGGATTGAGATTGGTATCTTGCATAGAGACAAACACTATGCATGATATCAGGTCTACTCGTAGTGATATAGAGTAGTGATCCAATCATTCCCCAATATAGTTTTTTATTTACATCTTTTGAAAGACCTTCTTTATTCAAAGCTTCATTGGTTGCCATGGGAGCGGGTTTTCCACTTGCTGTTGTCACGACCCAAAATTCATCGTCCAAAAATCGACATCAAATTCCTCACTTGTATTCAACTGTCGGAGATTCGAACGTCAAATTTCAGTTCGGATGGAGCTTATAACAACAATAGATGAATATAAAACAGGGAAACAAAATGAATGTCATATAACAACACAGATACACATGATACAATATCCAATACAACATCGATCTCAAATATCAGAGTGATACAACAATAATACGATAACAGAAACTTCAACAAGTTCCCAACATGCTTCAAAAGATTTCCTAATCCAAAGCTCCCAGAAGACTTCAGATCCAAGCTAGCTCCAAAATACGAGAAACCTGCTACTAGGATACCCGAGTAAAAATTATGGGGACCCAGAGTTTAGGAAAGAGACAATAAACTCCAGGTCAGTCTTGGGAATGGTATGAATAAACAAAAACAATTTCATTTAAAGAAACTAGATTTATAAAAGAACTTCGGTATGCTTTTTAAAATGAAACTACCATAAGACCTCCCGCCACACACACAATGCAAACGCAGAATTGGAGGAGATTTCTTCTTATGATAGTCAAATATGCTTGGTAGGGGGAAATTTTTTTTTGACATTATTACTAGTGCATAGTGTAGAAAGCATTTCAAAAATAGAATATAAATCTTAGCCAGCATATGTACCATTATATTATGCCTACTATAGCTGCCATGTTAAATGACAGGTTCTACAACTAAAACCGTACAGGGCTCGTATTATTTCATTGGATTTCCAACAATGGTCAGGCTAAGGAACTTCCTGGGCCACATGGGTACGCCTCTGGAGGGAAGACCCGAGAACCTAACCGGATCTCTGCCAACACAAGGCCGGGTTACACCTAACTGGGTAACTACTGACACGAGTATGCCATCCCCCGGTTGTAACCAACCTTTATCCGGGGCCCCAGCAACAAATCACAAAGTAATATATATATATATCTGCGATATCAACATAAGTTAAGTATCTGGGCTCCATACCATGATACCACTTCTATCCAGAAGGAAATGCACATACCCTAAGGGGCGCTACCCCCAAAAACCTTGCCGCATTTTTCCTGTTTTGACTATTCCGGGGTGTGAGGTTCGACGAAGTTTCGTCCACAAAGCTACGCTTTTCACAAAGCCATGCTTTGATCAACAAATGATCAACATCACTCAGCATGCCACATTACCAAGTTGGGAATATATTACTGATAACTTCAATTACATAACCTCTGTGCTCGTACGTCTCAGAGAAGGGTGTTAAGCTAAGAGGATAAATTCTCCGCCACCAACAGAAATGTATTTGAAAGAAATCTGCTTTATATCTCAATTGTAATGTCAGACATACAATCCATACAAGTTTGTTCTGGGTTTGAACAGAACCGAAGGCACTTCCAAAGAAGTCTTTGCAATCCGGGCGTCCACAATCCCGATCGGATTCCCCATCACATATGGAGAACTCTATACCGGAGCAACTCAGTGCAGAGTCATTCGATAGGTCATACTATCGTTCTCATAAATACCCGGTCTTCACCATCGGTCTTCAAATGCTATCCATAACGTCGAATCACATATTCGGAATGGGTTATACGACACAAAGGTCCTTTCCCGGCTAAACCGAATAGTGAGGGTCAATTTTTTAAAACATATGGATATGTCGTTCACAAAAATTCACAAGTTCGATGTGGGTTTCGGATAACTAACCGAAATCTGATTCGCTGTCGCATCGAAGTTTAAATGCTGTTTTACGGCAAACAGGGTTTTCACATCAATACAGAATAAACCACAATCATAGTGCAGTAAAATGGCAATTTACATCACATAGTATCACAAACAGAATAGAAATATCAATTCAATAGACAACATCTGATGATAGTCAATCATTTTCAATTTGAGGTAAAAGTGATTTAAAAGAATTTACCACATAACTATTTTTATTGGTTTATCTAAATCAATGATTAACTATTCTTAATAATAAATTTGTTAAATCTTTAATTAATTATTTCCTAATTAATTATCTAAATTAACTACAAATTATTAACTTTAATTATTTAATTAACAATCGGTAATTACGAATTTGTCAAACACTTAAATAATAACTAACCAATCTTTATTTTCAAATTAATCAATCTCTGATCATTTAGTTAATTATAATTTTACAATTAATTGACAATTCTTAATTACCCCTTTCTTTTTAAACAATTAATAACAATTATTTTTCTTAATTAACATTTAGAAATCTTCTTCAATAATTCCGAAATCAATTTATTATTATTACAAAAAACTTTAGTGTTAATTAACTTTAACACTGATTTTAAATTAATTACTAAATTAAAGTATTAATTAGATTTCAAAACGTTGTCACTATTTGCTTGGTTAATTTAAAACTTGAAATAAGTCCTTAACGTAAAACAAACATTGATTGCTTTGTTGACACAAAAATTTGTATAACATTATAACTTGAAATGAATTTTTTTTTCCTTAAGTATAACTGCTGAAACAACTACACTTAAAACGCGAGCACCCCCCCTCCCCCGACTCGAGACTGTCCCCGTGCACTTTCCAAACCTTCCCCGAATCCCTCCTTCTCCCCTTGTCCTAGTTTCTTCTCCTCCCTATTTTTTTTCTTCAGTTTTAAGTTTCTGAACCAAAATAGTCGAGAGAATTACTCACGTACGCGAGTTGCTTCCCGAAGTAACATGCTTTCTTCTCGAGTCTCAACTCGAGCTTCCTATCGGCAACATACAGATACACAAAGCACGTCGTGCACGTGCACGACGTGGCGCCGCTACTCCGATGATCATCACGATCATCGGCAAGTCGAAAACTTCATGCCAACGCGAAATTCAACTTCAATTCCTCACAGAAAATTCGAAATCAAGTTTTCGCCCTCTCGTCGAACTGCAACTCGAACTCACTGAGACAAAATTGCCTCGCCACCACGTCTCAGGTCACCGGAGAAGCTCGAACCCCGTCACCGTCACGTCAACACCTCATTCCATTATCCCTCTAAAGCCTACGTGACTCGATCGCTTCATGGCGACAAAATCACCCCTTTTTCCAACATACTGCAAACTTCCAACTTAAACCCTACCTTGAATTCAACTCCAAAACTAACGCATTAGGAAAATTCCTTAGCATTTTTCCTGAATTCGTGGATGATTAAACTCGCTATATAACAAATTTCGGCATTTATAATTGATTCAATCATTAGAAATTTCGAAAAGTGCAAACTTATTAAATTATCAAACTGCTCTTGAAACATTTAACTAAAAATAATCATATTAATTTTAAAAATCATAACTTTGCATGCTTATTCAAGTTACATAATCAAATTACTAATTTAAAACATTTGATTTCTTCATAAAAATTTGTTTGTACTGTAAAGTTTTGATTACAGAGGCAAACCCTTCATGTTCAAACTGAAAGCAAATTTTAGCTCATAGATAAGATTCAAACAAACCTATTTGTTGAAGATTGAAATATATCAGAGATTTGGAAAATGGAATCTAATTTTTTTTTTCTTTTGAACAATTATATAACCTGTTCAAACAACAGAGAAGAACAAAGTAACTTGTATATATGCACAGGGTTTTATTCAAAGATCAAACAGATACATTTCTTTTTATAACAAATGAATCATCTTTACTGATTTTTTTAAATTGAACTTAAAACTTTTAGAATTATGTTTACTCACCTAATTATGGATGAACAGAGAGAGTCTGCAGTTTGATCTTTTCCTCCTTTTTCTTTCTTCAGCTAATTTCTTTCAAACTTGATTTATATAGTGATGTTCTTATTCTCTTTTTATTTTCTGTTCTTTGTTATTTGTTTAAAATGAAATAAAGGTTTATGGATGTGTATATATACATGAAAGGTTTGTGTACAGGCTGAGGTTTACTGAAGCAAGTTTTTTTTCTTCTTTTGTTTCATTTGTACTTATGTATGGGTGAGTTTGAAAGCATTTAATGAAAGCATGTATTTGCAGCTGATATGTTGCTTGATGTTACTAGAGTAAATGACATTAAATGAAAGCATGCCATGCTCATGCTTTGTATTTTTGTTTACAGCATATGCTATTAGCATTTGTTATTTTTTTTTATAAGTGTTGTTTTGTTCTACTTATTTTACAAGTTATTTTCTTTCTTTGTTTATGGGCCGATACTATCTTCTCTCTTTTTTTCTTGTGATGTGAACAAAGTTCTATTGTAATATGTTGTTTGTAGTTAGCTAATTTATTTCTAGGTTCCACTTTACAATCTTCATAATTTATTAACATGTTGCTTATCAAATATACTTTATTCTTTTGTTTAAAACAATTTCTTATTTGTTACATAATTTATTCATTATTTAATTAAAAACTCAAACTATATATTTATTTCCATATAACTTTATAATATTAATATTAACAATATTCTCATTTCTCTTGAAATTTCACAATTTAAATTCAAAAATTCAAACAAGTTACTAAATTTAAATTTAACAAATTCTGGGATGCTACAACCGTAGTCATACCAAATTTACTAACTAGATCCCTAGCATATTTTTCTTGACTAATAAAAATACCATTATCTAATTGTTTAATTTGTAAACCTAAGAAGAAAGTAAGTTCACTCATATAATTCATCTCAAACTCTTTTTTCATTATTTCAGAAAATTATTTATTCATTTCATGATTATAGAAAAATTGAACCAAAAATAATATCATCTACATAAACTTGTACTAGTTGGATATCATTTTTATTTCTTTTAATGAAAAGAGTATTATCTACTTTACTAATTTCAAAATTTAATTGTAATAAAAAAGATCTTAGTCTATCATACCATGCTCTAGGAGCTTGTTTCAGACCATATAGAGGTTTCTTAAGTTTGAAAACATGGCTTGGAAATTTTTCATCTTCAAAGAGTGGAGGTTGTTTGACGTAAACTTCCTCTTTAGCAAATCCATTTAGAAAAGCACTTTTAACATCCACTTGAAATAATTTGAAATTATTATAGTTTGTGAAAGCAAATAGAATTATAATGGCCTCTAATCTTCCTATGTGTGCAAAGATTTCATCAAAATCAATTCCTTCTTCTTGACAATAACCTTGTGCGACTAATCGAGCTTTATTTCTAACGACCTCGTCTAGTTCATTCATTTTATTTTTATAAACCCATTTAGTTCCTGTTATAGTTTTATCCTCGGGTCTAGAAACATTCCCAAACATCATTTTTAGTGAATTGATTCAGTTCTTCTTGCATAGCCAGAATCCATGAATCATCAGATGATGCTTCCTTTGGATTTTTAGGTTTAATATATGATTTAAAAGCTACATTACTCATGTTATTAAGTTGATTTCTAGTTCTAACAACAGATTCAATATCTCCTAGTATATTTTCTATAGGATGATCTTTTAAAAGCTTAACCTTTTTATTTGGATGAATAAGTTCGTTATTTGTTTCAATTGATTCATTATTTAAAGTAGCAAAATCTTCTTTATTATTCATTTGTTCAACATCTTTGAAATTTTCATCAAACGAAACATGCATTGTTTCTTCAATGGTATTAACTCTTCAATTGAAAACTCTATATACTTTACTTCTATTAGAATATCTGATAAAGATTCCTTTGTCGGATTTAGGAATTGTCTTTTGTATTTAGAATAAAACATTTACTTCCAAAGATGCTATAATAAGATACCTTTGGTTTCTTCTTGTAAAGAAGTTCATAAGGTATTTTATCAGTTAACAGTCTAATTGATATTCTATTCAAAATGTAGCAAGCTGCAGCGATTACTTCAGCCCAAAAATGTTTTGGTAAATTACTATCTGAAAGCATTGTTCCAGGACACTCTTGAATCATCTTATTTTTACGTTCTACCACTCCCTTTTGTTGTGGAGTTCTTAAAAAAGAGAAATTATGAGTTACTCCCCTTTTATTGCAGAATTTCTCAAAATTTTCATTTCAGAACAGTTATAATTTTTAAAGAAATTTGGTTTTGAAGTCTTTCTACAAAAAATTTAAATGAATCAAAAGTATCACTTTTATGTTTCATAAAAATTGTCCATGTAAACCTAGAATAATCATCTACAATTACAAAGACATATTTATTGTGATTTATTGATTCAATTTGAGATGGACCAAACAAATCTAGATGAAGTAACTCAAGATATTTTGAAGTTGAAATCATATCTTTTAATTTGAAAGAACTCTTCCTAAGTTTTTCTAATTGACAAGCATCACATATACTATCTATTTTAAAATTCATTCTAGGGAGACCTCTTACTAGGTCAAGTTTAGAAAGTATAGATAAGATTTTAAAATTCAAATGCCTAAATCTTTTATGCCAAATCCAAGGGTCATTTGTATTAACCAAAAGACATAGATTATCATTTGAAATTTTCATACTAAGAATATAAATATTTTTCTTCCTAATTCCATCAAATATAATATTGAATTATTATCTTCGATGTGACACTTATCTTTTTCAAATTTAATTTTATATCCTTTATCGCAAAGTTGACTAATGCTAAGCAGATTGTTTTTCAGATTCTTAAATAATAAAACATTAGAAATAGTAGGAGTTTTAGAGTTACCGACATTGCCGATGCCAATTACATATCCATTTGAGTTGTCTCCAAATTAACCAATCCTCCATCTTTATGGATACTGGATTATCAGTCATGTGTCATGAACATCCACTATCAAGTATCCACTTATTCTTCTTGATTTGCACAATTTGTCCATTGAGAGTTGATTCTTCAAAAGCCATATAACATTTTTCTTTCTACGCAGAATACAAACTCGGTAGATAACTTGATTTTCTATAATAACTATATGAAGACTTATGAGACAATAATGATTTGAATAGTTTTAAACTAGTGTTAACAAAATCCCCAAAAATAGCCATTTTAAAAAATCAAAATTCAGACTATGAAAACTTTGAAAACCAATGCTTTGATACCGAATGTGAGAAATGCGGATTACGGATCTAGAATAACACTAGAGGGGAGGTGAATAGTGTTTTATGAATTTCTAAATCTTTTTGAAACTTATGTAATTCAATCACCAACAAATGCAATTCACAGACACAGATGCAAATACTAAATAAAAGCAGTAAAGGAAAGAACACACTAGAATTTAATACTGGTTCGGAGTTACCCTACATCCAGTCTCATACAATCATACAGATTTCTTATCAAAATAATCTCCCAGATTACACCCTCGGTTTCAAGGCTACGACGTACACCCTCCTATATTCAGGTCCCGGGCAAACTTTCTTGATTTAAACAGGCTACAAGATCAACTTAACTGATTTCCGGGGCTACAATCACACCCAATTGATTTCAAGGCTTAACCGCACCTTTTACTCAATAGTTTGATTTACAAAAGATCCTATAACTCTACATATCACTGAGATCTTATGGACAGAGTGGCAGAGAATTAAACAAGAGATAATCAAGTTTGATTCACTTCGTATTTCGGCAGAATATAGTTTAGAATTCTTTAGAATAAATGTGGAAGATGAAGAGGAGAGAAAATAAATGAAATCTGGTGAAAAATTCTTTAGGAACTACTGGTATTTAAAGTAGAGCAATAGTCATATCTATTCGTGAAAGGATACGACGAATAGACACTTCTTTTAAAAATGGAATTTGAAAATAACAGACACCATGTCGACATGGGGGTTGAGGAATGTAGACATGCTCTAGGCAAAATTGATGTTTTGATTTTCTTATTAAAATTGGTTTCTATAATTTGTCAAAATAATTTCTAAACTTTGTAAATATATTTGAATATGGTTTAAACATATAAATGAGTTAAAAAAAGAAATTTTAATATATATATAGTCCTAATCTATAAAGTGATTTAAAATCTAAGTATATAAATAGTTTAAAGCTAAATATTTAAAACAAGAGATGGTTTAAAACAAAGACAATTTTGAAATCAAAATATTAAAAAGGATAAAAATAGTTTTGAGGCTAAAATATTTAAAATCAAGAGAGATGTCTTTTTGAATAGAAAGTTTTGAAAACGTTTTTAAAAACAAGAGCTATATATTTTTGAAAAGTATTTTTATAAAATTAGTGGATATCAAAATAGGACACTACATGTTCCACTAGATATTGTCGTGGGTTCTATCCCACTAGGATTCCATCCCTTTAACAAGCTCGAAGTGGATTCCATTCCATGGATAAATTTCGAATAAAGATGTAAGTACTTTCAAGAAGTTTTAACATAATTCTAGACTAAATACTTATCTTGTACTATTGAAATCTTGAACTCTTGATATCTTGATACTCATGAGCCTTCAATCTTGATATCTTCAGTCTTGAATCTTTATACTGTGCAGTCTTCATTCTTGGTACCTACGTGTTTATATCTTGCATATACATATATATCTAGACTATAATTTTAGTGTTTATATTTTATACCAAGACCTAAGGTTGTTGTCATCAAAACCATCATCTCAAGGACTAATAGTTTCGACACCATCACTTCATTACTTAGGAATTGGTTTAATAACAGATGCTTTCGACTTAGATTTTTTTTTAGACCATTTTTCTATAAGTAAAGTAAAACCTAAATGGTTTTGAAAGAGATAGTTTTAAATGGTTTCAAAACAGATACTTTCGACTTTGATGGGTTTCTGATCTTTTTGTTCTACTTGAAGGCGGAACCTAAATGGTTCCGACCGAGACATTTTTCAAAGGTTTCGAATAGGTAAATTTTTAAATGGTTTCGGAAGGCTTCCACATAGTTTTAATTGAACCTAAAGTGCTTTCGAAAGGATTGAGTTTTGACTGTTTGGAAAGGTTTTATTGACTGGTTTTGAAAGAGGTGGTTCCCTAGGGTCACGAAAGGGTTGAAAAGAAGGGTTTTTCTTATGTTTTGAGGCAACATCTAAAGGTTTTAAAGGAGGATGTCTAATGTTTTGAAGCTTTCAAAGAAAAGGATTTTAATAGTTTCGAAACTGTCACTTTCAATGGTTTCGAAGTGGTTACGTTCAAGTGTTTCAAAATGGTTGTTTAAAGGTTTTAAACAAGGGTTTCGAATGTATAGAATAGGCACTATAGCCTAAGTATTTTCAAGTTAAAAAGGGTTTTAACTTGTTTTCGAAGGATAGCCAATCCTTATTAAAATTCAGCAACTTTATTTTGAGTGAAGTATATATAACATGGTAAAATGGCTTAGAGTAAAGCTAAACATATATTTTCCCTTTATATATATGATTTGAAGGACTAAATCATTTTGAAAAGATTTTCAAGGAAAAGTCAGAGGGTAGTTACCCCTAAGAAAAGATACGGCATTTAGTCAATTTTGATTCAGACAGTTAGTCCAGTTTGCAGACAGTCAACCTTGATTTCGGATAGTTTGTCCAGTTTGCGGGCAGTCAACCCAATTGTATGGACAGATAGTCTATTTGTAGCATAACAGACCTTGTAATTACATTGTGGCCAAATAGTTCACATATTACCTGTTTTACCAACAGATAGTCCATGTATTAGCATAAAAGATATTTCTATTTTGATATAATCAGTTTGATTAACCAGTTTGGTTTTAGGAAAGGATTTGCAAAATATATGTTTTGAAAAGGATATTAGTGAGGGGAAACCCATTCTGTTAAGCGACATGGTCTCATTTAATATCAGTAAACCGAGATGTAACAGAATTATTCGCACTAGGATATATGTCTGACACAAATTTTTTGTTTCCTCTTAAACTTCGAGTGCTCAAAAATTGATTTGAGTAGGCTGAGGGTTAAGGTTTTCAGGTTTTTCATATTTTGGCGAATAAAGCTTCGAAAGATGAGTAGGTAGCTCACGACTAGCTAATTAGAAATGCAGATTATTCTGTTTATTTTTCCGTTGTGTATATTAAGTCAGATGTGACTTTATTTCTCTGATCAACCAAGAGGGCATCATCATATGTCGCTCTTGGCGTAGTTTTGTAATGATTATAATTGATCTTTACCTCGGAAAAGGACATGGGATTATGTAATTTGAATATGAATTTTTTTGAAATGTAATCAATAAAATATTATTTTTAGAAATATGATTTTGTTCATATTCAAGTGCTTCTGATATTATGAATACAATTAGCATCACTACACCAAAACAGGCAAATCCTAACATTTATAAGTATTACAAATAATTTCAGTAACACTTTGTAAGTGTTACGAATGGACTGTGAGGAATGAAGCGGCCAAGTTTGTAACACTTATAAGTGTTACGAACATACGTATTACTAACACTTATAAGTGTTGGTACCTAAATATACGGTAACGCTTATAAGTGTTGGTACAGAAATATACGGTAACGCTTATAGGTGTTGGTACAGAAATATGTGGTAACGCTTATAAGTGTTGGTACAGAAATATGCGGTAACACTTATAAGTGTTGGAAAATGATTATTTAGTAACACATATATGTGTTGTTACACATAAAATTCTTTGCTTATCATTTAGGTTTGTAACGTAGATAAGTGTTGTTATTCAAAATATTGGTAACACTTATATGCGTTACTAATTGAAATTATGTTTTTACACTATTTTATACACAATTAATATTAAATTCTTAAAACAAATGAATATAATATCTCATAAATGATGGTGTCCATATCATATATAATTCATCATATCAATTCAACATGATGTCCAAAATGCTTCCATATCTCAAATGCAACAATACCATATTTAGATAATACTATAATATGAGCTACAAACTTTCCGATTTCAAAATACCACAATATCATATCCAACTACACTTCACACAACTTACACTGCACATAGCCATCAACAGACTACTTCACAAAACTGCAGCTCCACCATTTACATACAAACTTCACCATCATCATAGCATATCTTAACATCCCCTACATCATTATTTCTGTCATCCATAACTATCATAACTATCCACAACTATCACAATAGTAAACTCTGCCATCACTTCTTCTCATACATACAACTGCTGCCACATACACCCACACTTCTAACAAACTGCCTACATTCATTCATTCATCTCACCGAGTTCCACCAGCATACTTGCAACTACACTTCACACTTCACACTTCACATAATACACTTCACTGCCTCAAAATTCCCACTGACTTAACTGCCAGCTGCCATATACATAACTGCTACAACCCTCTTCACCATAAATACAAAACTTTCACCTCCCTGCACACATCACCCATACGAACCATCAAGTGCAACATCA
Source organism: Allium cepa (assembly GCA_030765085.1). Classification (NCBI taxonomy): domain Eukaryota; kingdom Viridiplantae; phylum Streptophyta; class Magnoliopsida; order Asparagales; family Amaryllidaceae; genus Allium; species Allium cepa. The sequence goes on from CM060932.1 coordinate 384,289,578, forward strand.
CTTCTCTGCACGCTTCCTTGCATTGCCAACAACAAACCCCAAAACATCACCCTACCACTGCCAATAAACCAACCTGCTCCATTAACTCATAACCACTGATCAACTTCTTCCCTACCTGAAAACAGCCACATCTACTTATACAAACATGCCTGTAGTATATTTTAGTCCTAGAAATAGATGAACTGAAATTGATGAATGATGACTTACATAAAGAGCAGTATTGACTCCTGCAGTATAGCCACTCTGTAGCTTAATCCATGCTCCAAAATATCCATTTCGATACGGCCTAATCGATTTGAATCCACTCCCTGAACATATCAAACACATTGCATGACATCCAGTACATGTTAAAATAAAAATAAAATAGAGTATAGCATAGTATGAAAAAAATACAATGATTAATAGAAAAACAATGTGCTCATTTATTTATTTATTCCGTTCAATTAAATGTGAGAAAGAAAGATGATTCAGAGTTGTAAACATAAGCATAAAAATGGAGAGCATAATAAATGGACTAAATAATGTGATTATGGACATGATTACATTTTGTGGTACAACAAATGGAGTAAGAATTAAAACCTGGCAGGTAATATATTCTTTGAATTTGCACAATAGCATTGCGAAAATCAATAAGTACGTTTGCATGGCTATATGTACCAGTATAAATGATCCATTAAATATTACAGAGAGGCCAAGGATATGCTAAAAATATAATGTTCCAGAAAATAGTGATGCACAACGTCACAAATCCTATCATTATCAATAAAAACTACTATGACTCCAGAGGTCCATGTCATGACCAAGTAAATAACTTCAATACTAGTGCATTTGGTACCAATGTTAAATAGCCAATTTTAAATAATTAACGTGGTTTGCTTTTAATTGGTTTGTTACTCTTACTCCGAACAACTATTAAGCCCAAACACGTGTTTGGTAAAAAGAACTTTAGAAAATGACTAATCAGAGTATAAAGACTTACTGGGGAATTTGAAACTCTACTGAGTTTTTTCTAAAAGAAATAAATAATTTTACTCGAATATTTAGAACTCTAGTAAATGTTTGGCACCAAATAGCTGAATTTAGTTGGTCAGTAGGAAATACATTTTCATTCAAAAAAACTGATCCAACCTATGAATTAACAATAATACATTCCGGATTTGAACTTTCAAACAAATTAAAAGATAATGCTCGAATTCAGAAACTAATACTGTTTACAAAAAATATAAATGAATCAAGAAACTAATACCTTTTGGATTCAATCTAGCTTAGCAAGTATTAACAACCCAACTTAGTATTTGTAGCACCTATTGTCCTTGTAGGCAGTTCCCACCCTGTCATGCTGCTACTTGTTTGTTGCAGACACAGGTTGTAATTTTTTTCCCAGCTTGAGACTATACATCCCCAATTGCAAAATTCGTACTAAGTTAGATAGCAAAGCTGCAACCTTAGCATGAAGTGAAAACAAATAAATAGAAGGAAAGTTAGTACAACCAACAAAAATGCTGAAAAAAATTAAAAATTACCTGTCGGATGTTGAATGCAAATAAAATTGAACTTCATTTGAATTTCAATAATTCCTATACGTTAACAAAGAAAGAAAGGGACATACACACTTCCATAGTTATTCAATGATAATAATAAAATAGGTAACTGCTATTAAATAACTGCACTTAATTGAGAAAAATACTAAATAAGAAAAATCAAAAGTTCGGATGTTGAATGCAAATAACTGTGGATTTCAACGAACCCACAACCTCTGGAATTGCCTCCTTACCACTGACCGACCACCTTCAATCCACGAATTTGCTGCTGTGGATTTCAATAGATTACAACTGTGATTTTTCATTTCCTGGTTATAAAAACGAAAATATAACTATTCCCACTCGCTTGTCTGCCTAATACCTTCAATTACATATTCTTACAAAGACTATGTCCGTGTCATGAGAGAAGGTAGAAACAATTAATCTGAGAATTAAGCTAATATCAGTGCATGCACTGCTACTGATGGTAATAGAGCATATCTGGAAAGAATGCAAAACACGAGCAAATAAGGGACATGAGTTCAACTTACTTTTCCGCAATGGAACAAATGTTTGCACTAAGCTCTTCTTTGAATTCTTGATCGCTTACTTCCAAATAATCAATTAGATCTTTCGTTAGCTGCTTCACATTTGTGTCACTAACTAAAAGAAAAACAAGTTCGAGGGCTCTTATACGTATTGATGCATCAGGGTCCTGAAATATGTAAGAAATGGTTTATCATTGCTAATAAGCCTTGGAAGAACAGTTTAGATGATAGTTGGTGGACGTCAAGCATAATTTGTCTGAAAAAAGTCATGGATAGTGGAAAGTTCAGCTTTACAAGCACATAACACACCCTTTGGTATAATCTATTAAATCCATAGTTTGAATTGTTTAAATAGGAAAGTTATTCTCAAATCCATAGTTCAGCTTTACAAGCACATAACACACCCTTTAGTATAATCTATTAAGCACATAACACAATTTGTTATTCTCAAATTATATAACCTGTTGCTTATCAAAGAAAGAAAATGAATAGAAAAAATATATTAAAATTCTTTAAAAAAAAGAAGTTCATTTTTATAAAATCTTGAAATTATCGTAGTAAAGAAAAAGCTTCTCATACCGCTGCTACAGTGCAGCAGCATAGTATAAAAAAGGCAAAAAAGAAAGAAAAGGAAGTGTTAATCATAGTATAAAGGGCGTAACTTCCATTACCCAATGCCTACACTATACACACAGTATAATACTTACATTAAAAAGAATAAAGTAATTGATGTCTTGCATTTGCAAAACAAATACCTGTAACTGGTCTCCTATATTGATAAGCAGTAGGAAGAGGGTTGACTGAGAACCATCGCCCCTGCTGAAGTATTTGTAATCCAGACACGGTCTAGTCCTGAAGAATGATGGTGAATGCGTTCGGGTCTGAATGAGCTTGCAACCGTTATGTCAGTTTGGGTTCCAGGCTTTTCGGGTAGTATTTTATCGCCATGTGCTACTCCTGCTCTCCTAGGACTCTTCCCATGTGCTTCTCTTCTAGTCCTAAGCTTTGGGACATCAGTCCCAGTAAGCGAAAGCCAAGTAGCCATGGTTCTCTGCAGTATTTGCTTGCACACAAACCTTCCCCCTAACCATTACTACATCCATCACTCTACAACCCAAGCTACCACATACTCCTTCAAAAACACTTCGCTGCTGCCTTTCCAAACCACAGTGCCCCAAAACTGTTGCATTCCACACTTCAACCAATCACTGAAAAAACCTCCTCCTTCATACTTCTGTCCACTACACAGCAGAACTGCCTCCATCCCTTCCATTCTCAACTTTTATCTCCACTGCCCCATCATACAACTACTATACTTCTCCATCACTTTTTCATACAATCTCTGTGCATTCAACTGCACATCACCATTTCAATTTCCATTACCTCATTGCTTGCCACCATATACAACACACCAAATAATTGACCCCTCATCTGCCCATCACTTGCCTTACCACTTCACTCCTCTGCATTTCAAACTTCAACCAGTCCTCCTCTCTGTCGACATTCTGCTTTCCACATTTTCACTGTGAATATCTGCACAAACCATCTGAGTTTCAATCATTGAACTACTACAACAACTTCCCACTGCTACACCACTAACCATCATCCATTACACAACCTCCCACAACCTTTGATTTGAATGCTTCGAACATCTCCATCTCACAACAAATCGAACAATCTTATACACCAACCACCAAGCAAAAAGCTGCCACAAACCTGAATTCATCAAACTAACAGCACTGCACCCCAGTCTTGCCTTTCTTCGTTCAAACTATAAATATCCCAGCAGCCACACCAGAAAAAAAAATTCTCTTCAATACATACATACCTCTGCTCCATCGTCCACCGTTGACTGGCATTCACTGCTCCATTCACTGTCTTCCATCCAACATTTCACCCATCTCTGCAGTACATACTGCTATGAACCAGGCATCTCCTCTGCCAATTACAAAATTGCCAGAAGCCGCAATAGCCACTGTTTCACAAATTCATTGCCTGCACCACCATATTACTGTCATCAAAAACTCAAACAACATTGTTCATCACAATTTTTACATCATCCACTCTACAGCATATCAACAAAGCCTTTCCTTTTCACAGTGTATTGCCTGTCATACACTCACAACCTCTCAGTTCACCATTACATTCCTTGTCATCAACCATAAACTCCCTTCTTCCCTCTGCCATCGCTGCAATCGCCTACCCTGACACCGAAATCACTTCGAACCACCCTCCACGAAATCCACCAGACCACCGCGACTTCAAAAATTCCACATGCTATCATCACGAAACCACACGACCTCTCGAAAATACCCTTCGACAACAAACAACGAGACAATCATCACAACCTTGCCTCAACGAACACATCGACCTTCCATACGAACCACCTCGTGCCATCAAATCGAGCAACGCCTGAAAAGCATCGCCAATAATCCCAAATCAAGAACCAATATGCCATCATCGAAGTGGTTGAAGTCGGCGTCGATGTTGAAGTGGTTGAAGACGACATTGACTTTGTTGAGCAGAAGAAAACCCTAAGCTGAATTAAAACTTACGCGGTCAAAATGTGATTGGGAATGGTTAAGCGTGAGGAAAGAGAATCTATACATAAATTACATAAAACTCCCCTTGTTAACAAATTATTTACGAATTTACCAACTGTTGTAACACTTATTTGTGTTGCGAAGTTTATTTTAAAGATTAATTATTTTTACTAACACTTTTCTAGTTATTCTAACACTTTTCAACTGTTGGTAGTTTGTAACATTTATAAGTGTTATAAATTGACAAATATAAAATGTTGTAAAACCACTTATTTGGTGTAGTGCATTGCCATATTTTATCACCAGAAGTTAATAATATAGATGACTGTAGCATCTGTAGCGATTAACTTTTGGCCTCCAGATATGGGATGTTATAATGTGTATACCTTTTTATACATACTTCTTATGTTAAAAAAGATTTGGAGATAAATTTAAGGTTCTACTATAGATCTGGAGATTTGGATCACTTTTACAAGGCGAGTGAGAAATTTATATATTGTTTAAGATTTTAAATCTATTCTGGTGGCATTCATTTGATTTATATGCCTAAATCAATTTTATTCATGAAATGTAAGCTTAAATTAGTATAGAAAATTATTGCCTACGTAGTCTTGTTTTAGACTTAATTTGGAATATGTTTACACCTAGATCTGAAAATCAGTCCTAAAGATTTTAGAATTTGAATGATGTATATTTTATTCAAGATTTGTACTTGGGTGTTAAATAGAAATTTTTGACAATTTCCCAAATTTGTGCAAAGTTGAAGATTTTCTGTAGTTTAATTTATGGAAAGAACATCCATTTGATTTTTATAAATTCGTTTACTTTTTCCACTTTTGATTCAAAAAGGCGATGCTTGATTTAATAAGGAATAAACAAAAAGGGAAGAGATGTGTAAAGTATAGATTTATTCTCTGTAGTTTACACTGTTTATTTAAAATAAAATGGAATTATCCATTCCTTGTAATTTCAAGCATAGTAAATCTTTCCTTTTGTGTTAAAATCAGTTTATGGAAATCATAACGAAAAATCTTCCTATGGAATTTAATTTCAGCAAAATAAATATGCAAAGTATATTCTAGTTAAATATTTATGACTAGAATATATTTGGATAAGAATAGTAGTTTTATTAGGTAGTCTATACGTATTTATTGCGTTAGTAAAGAAGAATAATGTTTATTCATTCGTTATTTATGCTTAATGCTCTTTAGTTATTATTATATTTAGGGAAGCAAATATGTAGAATTAGAAAATGCAGTCATTCCTATTAATGAGCAATAAATTAGGAATTGCCAATAATTAATAGGAAATAAAAGAATTGTAACCCTAATTAATAGGCAATTAACGAGAAATAATGGATAGGATTAGATTTGAGGTTACAATTGGTTATTTAAAGATGGTAACTCCAAGTAATGGGTAGTTATTGGAAATGAATTAGGAAGTTATAATTAATAAGGACAAATGGATAAAAATGGACTAATAAAAAAGGATAGATATAAAAGGTTACTAATTTGAACTACATAAATATCATAGTAAATGTCTGTTAGGATTTTATGGACAAATTGACATTCATGAGCATTAAAAGAGTATTTATGGATAGATAAGTATTTAAGATAAATCATATTGCCTTAAATAAAAAGAGGATTAGTAACCTAAGTCTAATATCAACCTAACATAATATGAATAAAGACTTAGGACAGCTAATTGGACTTAGTAGGTTAGTGATGTGAGATCAGTAAAGTCACCCGACGGAAGACTGCCCTTTACTTTGAAGCTACAAGCAGTCGGGTGCACTTACTACTGATGTGAGATATCACTAATCCTAAGATTCGTGACTTTGTGAGAGAAGGACCTTCTTAGGGTCAGAGGTATTAAGTGGTTGTTTGAGGGCCTGCCTCTTTCCCAATCAAGAAGTATTAAATGGTCCAAATTTGGAATTAGGAGCGGCGAGGGATATCTACACTCGCTTCTAGTTTGAGGTATTAAGTGGTTGTAGGGTTCGCTTCTCTCTTATTTAAGTAATCTAGTGAGATTCTAAATAAATAAGGAAGTCTCTAAAAGGATTTACTTCGGTTTTGAGGTATTAAGTGGCTATTTTAGGGCCACCCTCTCTACCGAAAGAAGTAACCTAATGAGACTTTATATTTTTAATTAAGAGTGATAGTGGATATCTCGGGAAGGATTTGCTTTGGGTTTGAGGTATTAAGCGACCGATCTAGGGTTCGCCTCTCTACTAAATGAAGTATTAAGTAACCTAGTAAGTTCCAAGCAATGTCAGCTAGATAGTACCAGTGAGGAGTTCGTCTTGGGGTTAGGTATTAAATCACAATGTTTTACCTATAAATAGGTACTAAATGGTCAAGGGTCTGCGTAGTCCTTATTAATTAGGTACTAATTGGTTTGGGTATAGTCTCTCACATTGCTAAGGTCGTAATAATGATAGTACCACTAAGGAGTCCACTTGTGGATAGGTATTATGTGATGTAGCCCCTACCTAGAATATAGGTATGAAATGGTTAGAAGTCCACCTAGTCATTTTAAAGGTAACAAGTGGCTTAGGTACAGTCTATTACATGGCTATGATTTTATTGGCGATAGATGTAGTAATATTTGGACATTAAATGCTGGAAGCCTTAAATAGTGGTTGGAGGTCTTTATAGCTAGGATCCACCGACCATTAACAACGTTGTTAGGAAACCACCTTGGAAATAGATCTTAAATGACATTGTCTACGTTGATTGAGGTCTTAAATGGTAGAGTCTGCCTATTTCTTTTTAAAAGCATTATGCGGTGATTATAGAAGCCCGCATCATATTTAGAAGTGTTAAGCGGCAATTGGGTTTGGAAGTATTACGAGGTTGATAAGGCTTCGTCGATATTTTGTACCTTGGGAAGGGGTAAGTAAATAATCGTGTGTGCAATACAAGGTTAGATTATAACTACTAACCTTAATAGACATAATAATTGAATGGAAACAAATCGGTTTAAATTTATGTTATGGACAGTTTATAGATATTCCAATCACCAAAATGTTGTTGACCTCCTCCTCATTATAACACACGGGATAGATCTAGAGAAACAGGTCACCAGAGCTAGATGTGTTTAGTTGTTGAAGAAGTCTTCTGTTCTTTTATACTCGATGCTGATGTGACAATCTGTTATCTAAGAAATACCATTAATTCTGAGGAAGTAGCCATAATCAGTATTCTTATCTTATTATTGTTTCCGCTATAAGTTTAGATTTCTATCAGTCTTTGATAATATTAATGCTTATTTACATATACCAAATCCAATGATCTATGCTTTGATGCACTTGAATTTTGATTTTTTTCGAAATGTACGCCTATTGAGGTATGGGTTGTTACACACACACACACACGCACCCTCCAATATTGGATATTTATTTAGTATTTTAACATTTAAAATTGTAGATACTTACGTTCTTTGAAATCTCCTTTGAAATCTACTAAGGAGCTTTCATCAATAATCATAAAACCAAGCAAGCCAGATGTCAAAATGTCTAGAATCTCACCAAGAACGCAATACAATAAAACCGCAGATGAAAAAAGGTCATATGCAAAAGTTATAGCGATTAGACATTGTAGTGTTTATTTTGTAATCAATAAAAGTTAGGGTCCGTATTGCAAAATTACCTCTCTTCCAAAATCGCTCAATCATGCACACATTCGTTGATTTCAACTTCCAAATGCTTCAATCGCTATCGCATCATGCCCCATGATGATGATCCAACCTTACCGCTACACATGTCGCTTCTACACAATCCATGCCAACACATTATAGCCAATTCCGCTGCCGTCGTGCTATCCAGTTGCCTAGGGTTTCTTCGAACTTTTTCAAATTTTTATGGCCAATTCATTTTGATCTAAGACGATCAAACCACCATGGGCGTTTTCCACTCTTCGTCCTCTACACAAAGGTGCCTTTCAATCATTATTTGATCATCAGTTTACCATTGAATTAAAACTGACACTATGGACGATCGAGAATGTTTCTTCGATTTTTACTCTACTGGAGTGTTTCATGGAAAAATGAATCACATCAATCTCTTTGCCTAGTCATGGCTTTTTATTTGATATACAATAATGTGGGGTTTGGAAACTTTGAATTTTGGGATTGGTTTTGTGGTTAGTGCATTATTCTTTCATTAAGCCAGGTTAGATGAATTTTAGGATAAGGGAAGAAATTCTGAAGTGATGGTTACTTTTTAAGTTTTCCAACCTTTTTTCTATAGATAAAGTATTTGGTTGTTTACATCCGTTTGGCCAAAAAGCAATTATAGACCCTGCTTTAATATTATAACGTCACTATTTTGCAAACCATAGCTCTAAATCTATCAAACATTTACTTTAAATCGATCAGCTCGAAAAGACCTATGCAATGGTTATAAATACAATACCCAAACTATTCTTTTCTTAAAAATATATATTATTTATTTTAATATTATTTTTGTCCAAATTTACATGTTACAACAAAATTTATAGGGAAAGTAAAAGGAGTTAAATTACTTGATCTACCACACAATTGTAAAGCATAGATTTGAAGTATCCCATCACAATTCAGACAATCAATCTCATAAATTGTACTACATCGTTACACCATCGATAAAACACGACGAGAAAAAACAAAGTCACCATAGACTATATGTGGAAATCTTTAATTGGCTTAGTTTTCATATCAAACTGAAGAAAAGAAATAAGGAAGACGCTCGGAAGAAGCATGAAGTTTGAAATGATAGGCTGTAACTACCATGAAAATAAAACCCAAACTCTCATCATAGGGGTTAGTATCAATTATGAGTAATTTTCGAAGTACCAATCTGAACATTAATGATCGTAGTTTTTACTTGTAACAACACGTCATCTAAATGACGTCCAGACTCACATCTAAAAATGGTACCGACATCATGGACCTCGCTGACGATGGATCATTTTTAAACAAATTATATAAAACATCACAAAGCTATCTATAACATTCGACACTTTCCAAAGCTCATAGCAGAAGGAATAAAATATAAAAATAATAATTAGTAATACAATTCCAGATAAATATAATAGTATAGAATTACTTAAATCCCAATAACAACATCTCTCTCTATATTTATAATGGAAATAGTATAATGTTTAGGAATAAATGGAATAAAATAGTAGACAACTAAAGATAGAGAAATGCACTTCTCCATCGCACCATCGTGCAACCAAGTCGCCACCAGCCATTCTATCGACCTATCAGAGTACAACTAAAAAGAAGGAAATGATAGATAGGGTCAAACATGCGTCTAGTGAGTGAAACGCATCATATAAGTGTATAATATTAATAAGCTAGTAAAACAATACTTATACTCAAAAACCATACCTTATCCTGTGTCACCTGCACCAACAAGTCGGATAAACAAAATATAATATTATAGTGGGAAATTGGATAAGGTCTCACTAAAACTAACTCATATCTAATCTATACACTTGATCGAACCCAAGGTCCCAACTCATATGCCTATGACCAACTACAACACGATTGAGCTTGAAATCACAAACTCGTTAGCCCCGAAAACATATGCGACTCGCTACGGAGGAACCATACATCGTGGCCCACTATCACCAAATCAAAAGCGAATCGCTACCGGGAAATGTAATGTTCCAGCCTACTATCACCAAAACCATGGACAACTTGCTACTAGGAAACTCAATGTCCTAGCTTACTATCATCAAACCATAAGCGACTTGCTATCGAGGAATGCAATATCTCAACCCACTATCGCCTAATCGTAAGCGACTCACAACTAGGAAACACAATGTCCTAGCCCACTATCATCCACTATTGCCAAAACTAAGCGACTCACTACTAAGAAAAAGGATATCTCTGTCCACTATCGCACAATCATAAGCAACTTGCTACCGAGGAACAAATTATCTCAGCCCACTATCTCCATATCGAGCAACGTATAACGAATCTACAAAAATAAGGCAATATTCAAAAGTGTCTCCAAACATAGTGAAAAATATATTAAAACATTCTTCGTTTCTTCACGATCCTGATGCGATGAACCGTGCGTAAAATGGAATTCGCATGCGAAAGCTATAAGCATCTAAAGGTTGGTGATTATTTAATTAATAATTTGATTGATATTATCACTATAGTATTTTTACCGTGATGCTATAAGAGATGCCTCATCATTGATCTTGACCGAAACTCATTCAACTTCCAATTCCTACTGTTAGTGTGCCTTGCTCTGGCCACTATTTCCAAATCTGATACAACCGTTGCTCTCCCCTTCAAACGTCGCACCTTCTAACCCAACGCCAGCTCGTTTGCCACCTCCTGGATCACCCACCACCATACATGGATTTCACCCTTTTTCTGAAAATTCTTGCCATCCTTGACCGTGTTTGGTCAATCAAGAACCAACGTAGTGGTGCATTCATCCTCCTCTACTAGTCATGCTTTCTGACCGTCATATCGTTGCCATTTCATCGTTGGATTGAAACCAACGGTCCATGTTTTCCAAACTTCCATTGGGTTTTATGATCAATCTGTATATCCAATCAACGAACGAACACCTCTCGTGGATTCTTGTCATCGAGAACTATGATTTTTGAAATACAATGTCGGATTTGGAACACCTGTATTTTCTGCACTTTTATATTAAATGGAGGTTAACTTTTACTAATTACAATGAAAAAATTATATTTTTTAAACATTTAGCCATGGCATTCATCATATTCAACTGTGTGTAGATAAATAAGTTTTTAATTATTAATTATATGGTATAAATTGGTTTAAGATTATTAGAGGTGGGATGCTTTGACTTATTAATATATATGCACAAATATGTTAAATCTCACTCACCAAGTATCCGTGCATCTCTTCCGATCTGATGTAAATCATCCTTGTTCTTCGCAGTCCAGAAATTGCTCACCTTAAAAACTCCAAATTTGTTGATATCCCAGATTTATTTTGCGTAGATTTCTTCACAGAGTCCGATTTCATATATTAAATTTTTTATTTTGGATTTGATTTGGGGAAATCTTAATTGGTTTGCTTAATTAGGATTTGATTTAGGAATTAGGGTTTTAGAAATGAAGTATAATTTTTTCCAGCTAAAGAGATGATATTAAAGATATATTTATAGGAAAAATATACTAATAATTAGGATATATTTTCATATTTATTATATTTACGAAAATGCCACTGGATTTGACTCCTTATAATTTCTAGCCCGTTTAACCAATTTCAACAAATTATATATGTATTTTGATTATAAACAACATTCTACATGCAATGGAATAGGCCCCGAAGCCTAAATCCATTTTCTATATAAATTTACTACTTTTCCACCATGTTAAAATTATGATTTTACCCTTTTAATTTACTTATTTAAATTTCATAAAGTTACAGGGCATTACATTCTCCACCCACCACCCTAAAAGAATTTCGTCCTCGAAATTCCAACTGACATACAATGCAACTTGTTTTACATCATACAAACATACAAAATAAACTAGTTACATCTATCTAGCATCCAATATATAATACAAGTGAAACACGAACAAATATATATATATATATATGACAGATAAATGATGATATAATATAAGATGAGTGCGAATGTAAGTAAATCAGCATCCTATATGAATGAAAATGCAGTGCAACCAATATGTATGCAAGTATCCTAATATATGCGTGTGTGTGTATATATATGCATATATATATGTATATGTATGTATGTATGTATGCATATATATATATATATATGTATATATATATATATATATATGCGTCCATACATCCATATGCAACATCCATATAAAAGTGCAAGTAAACAAACACGTCTTCGTTGATAACTAGTAAGGTTTTTAATGAGGCGGTTTACCTAGTTTCAAAAAAAAAAACACGTCTCCATAAACAAAATCAGTAAACAAAAAAATAATGGAACATATAGCATATATAATTATCTAACATAGTTTGAATACCTAAATATTTGTATCTACCCTACGTTGGAATATATATAAATACACGCCAACACATTACAATCTAATCTAGCATAATTAGAATAAAGCAACCATAGCAACCAAAGCACATCATAATGATGTGTATACAACCAATCCTACCATCCATAAATCCATGCCTATACCAACTTGCTAGCTAAAGCAACCATGCAAACAAAAAATGACCTAACGAGCAAACTAACCTATAAACTAACCAAACAACTAACTTATAAGAAGAAAGCATATGAAGGGAAACTTTGATTATCTCCTCAAGCTCCATCATACTCCTATCCAAAGTTTTCCTTGTTGTACTTGGACCAACTTCATTTCTTCATTTTTATTTTATCACATCAAGTCCTAATATGTGATACCTTCGGAATATTCTAAACTCCATTACCGCATTCACCTCATAAGCTAACTAGTTTATACCATAACTGGTAAATCGTCAACATAATTCGCGGATGGGATAAATAAAAAAACTTGTCTAAATACTTGCCAACCTTTCAAGAAGACTACTCAAACATGATGAGCTTCTCTACTTTCTATAAAATCAGAAAAGTTCCAACAACTTATGGCACTGACTTTTCCATATAACATATCTAAATAGCGAGTCCTCCACCTACTTAGCTACCAATTGCGAATTCCCTGGGCATGCCTATCCTACGTGGTTTCCATCCCGTGGCGTATTGCTGAGGTGTCTCTTATCATATCATATCTAAGTATAGCTTATATTTAAATAGGCCGCACTACTATTATATCTTCATCACCATTTAATTTATAGATATTACGAATGGATAATTCCTTATTTTTGGCGAGCACGGTATTACTACAAAAAAATCAAATTCAAATTCTATTAATTTAAAAATAGTTCAAAATCATTTTTCCAGTTATCTTATTCCACAGAATTCATTTTCAAAATTTTTAAGTATAAATACCTCTTCTTTCTTCAAATCCAAATAACTTGAGTAAAATTCAAGTTTATATCTGAAATGTTCTTTACACTTAAAATCTTCATCCAAATCAAAACAATTTTTCTTCATTCCATAAAATATTTATAACAAAATCCAAAGTTCAAAATTTGTAAAATTCCTTTTAAAGAATTTTAATATTGAAAACTCCTTCAAATTTGAATATAAATTTATCAAACAAGCTTAGAAAATATTCGGGCTTCATGCTTTTTAAACATCATTTAAAAGTTCTCAAATTATTTTATAAATTTTAACCATAGAATTTAATACAAGTTTATGAAGTATCCTTTTCATATTTAAACACTCAAAACCATTTTAAAATTTTTCAAAGTAACAACTAATCAAGTTAGTAATTTCTAAAACACATATTCATACAATTCCATAAGAGAGCAACATAATCCCACATCATTTATGAGATTAAATACACTCGTTAGATTAAATAGCTAATATTTAACATCTCAAAATAGTATAATTTATCCAAAACGATAATATACTTCAAAAATAATTCATTTTCAACATATTACTCTGAAAACCTCAAAGATTATCGTTCAAAAAAAATAGTGATAAGTATAATTTTAGTAAAATTAACTTCGAATCAATAATATTATTATCTCTTTACATTAATTTTATTGTTATATAATTCAAAAATAATAACATTCTACATAAATATATTTTTTACATCAACAATGTTAACAATTTATTCTAAAAACATTCATTCAAAAATCTCTTACTATTGTTATTGTTGTCTGTTTGAAACAAAAGGGACACAAACGCCCAAAACAAAGTAAAAGAGAATAAAAAATAAAGAAAAGAAATTAAAAACAAGAACGAAATGAACACGCAAGGTTCATAGTGGGTCGCCGTACTCTGGCATACATAACACTCCTTGTTTATTTATACTGTAGATTATAAGTACAATTTGTTTGGATTTGTCTAAATCCGTGAGGTTATGAAAGAAAAAGGAAGAGCATAGGTAGGGAAGAAGAGAAAGAAGCTCCCTTGAATGAACCACGTCTTCTTTATTTATATGGGTAGACGACCAAATATCTCGCTGAAACTACTCCTGCAGAATCTTGCTGTCCAGACCAAGTCGTCCAAAAAATCTCAACTTCATATCCCCTAGGGTTGGGGATCAGTATCGAGCCCTATATGGGGATTAGTATTGATCCATATATATAGGAAGGGACACTGATATACACATAAATGTGCATATATTTACATCCATATTTTATCTATTTTTATTTAAATAAATATCACATTTGGGCATTTTAACATGTTTAAAACCAAAATTCATCTATTTTCAAATCATCATATATTCATCTTCATTTAGGTGTAAAATGGTTATTTTTGTGCATGTGTCAATTTGAGAATTTTTACATGGAAATTTTTATGATCTTTATAGGAAATTTTTGTGCATATGAAAAAAGGTTTCATGAACTTATGTGCATGCACAAGGGAATATAAAGGTATGAAGAGGAAATAATTCAAGCTCATGATAATGGAGGACCCCACCTACTTACCTAAAACTATAATTAGAAGCTAATGGACAACTTAGTGGAAGTTAAAGCTTCATGCACTTTTAATGATGGATTAATTAGTGGCTAATGGTTACTTCGTGGCCACACTTTCTAAAGGGCATTATGGGAAGCGCATTAAAATTGAATTAGGGTTTTATGCATGTATAAATAGCTCTCATACGTACATGTAAATATCTTCCACTCTTTGAAATTAAAAATGCAAGTTGTAAGCTCTATGTTTCATGAAATAAAAATTGCTTCCTAGCCTCTTTCTCTTCTCTTTTTTACTTATTTTTCTTTACTTTATGTTGATGTTTATCTCTATGTTTTCTTTTATTTCATGTTTATAGCTTAAATTTACATTCATGCAAGTAGTGTGGCTTTAATTTTATGCAAGTAGTTAGTAGCTAATCTTTTTTTGCTTAGTTTCATTTCTTTGCTTTTTAATGTTGAAAATTATAAATGTTAATTTGATAACACAAATAAGTAGCTAAATCCCTTCAATTTAGAGGTAATGAAGCTCTCTAATTTTATGTAATTTCAACATTTCTATGATTTATGATCTCTTTTGTTTGTGCTTCATGAGAATAGATTTTCATGTATGTTTATACAAGTGGATTTGATAGCTTATGTTGCTTTTGCAAATGAGCTATTCTTATTCATCATAAACACAATTTACATCATCATTTGCGAATTGATTTTTGATTTTGAAAAGAAAGTAAAAACAAAATTTGATGATCTATCTTACTAATTACAATAGTAAACAGATCATACTTAAAATAGCTTTTGCTTTGGCTTCATTTTCACGAGAATTTATAAGTAGTATAATTCTTGTATTATACTTTGATGGTTTAATTTATGTTAATTAATAACATAAATAAACCATACTTATGATCAATGCAACAATTATTTCACTTAATATCATAACTAAAGATCGTAAATTATTTGTTTGTTGATTTACAAAAATATGAGAGTGGATTTGCCCCTAAATTGTTCTCTAATCTAATAGTTTAAATCTCATTTTATTTATAGTTTTACCTTCATTTTTGCTTGTAGTTAACAATTTCCTCTCACTTTGGTTTAATTTGATTGAATTGATTTTTAAAATCTAAAACAATTCCCTACGGATCGATCCGTACTCACCACGTGCTAACTTTTATACGTCGTGCACTTGCGGTTAAATTTATTTCAAAATTTATTGATGGTTTTCTACCTCGATAAAAAATTTGCCGTTAAACAAGTTTTTGGCGCCGTTTTGGGAGACTTGTTTTGATTTTAATTTTCTACTCTTCGAATTATTTTTAATTTATTTTTATGTATTGTATTTGTGTGTGTGCTTGCATTTAAAATAAAATAAAATACATATATTGTGTGTTTGTTTGATTTTTGTATGCATTTGTTTGTGTGTTTGTTTTTTACTGTTGTGTTCATCTGCATTTCATATTTAAAAAAATATACAAAACTTCAATTAAAAAAACTCCATTCCTTTTCAATTACTTTTACAATTTTCTACAGCAATTACATCTACAATTTTTACAACTGCTCTTCTACTCAACAGTGCATTGTGAATAACCTCCTCCACTACACAAACTCCTATGCACAACCAACCGTCACCACTCTCTGGCCATACATTACCATACTACCGGTCATACTACCAGTCAATCACCACAAGCTTTCATCCTATCTCCCATACAACCTTTCGTCCACAACTTGCAGCAACCACCACTATCCTCCCCTGTACAGTGCACTCTCCCTTGGTTGTTATCTCACATTTGACCAAACCGTGTACAAAACACATTCACTTCATAAACTCCCCTACAGTCCCCTTCCCACAACAGCAACATCAAAGAGCATCAACCGGATACAAACAGTTCCACCAAGAATCTCCACAATCATCCACTCGGCTGTGCACCGAACCACACCTACTTCTCCTGCAAACATCGACTTTATTTCAACTACTGCCTTCACTCTACATACATAACCCACATACTCCATTCAATCCACTAACCAATACAACCAATTGCACAGTGTTGCCAAAATCCCCAAATACCGCCTCTTCCACTAACAACCACAACAATCAGAAAACCCCTATTGCTCCCCTAACCAAACTGCCACAAACTGCAATGCAACTGCACAGCAAACCCCAGTTCACAGAGATGACATTCAACCACCCACATCAAAACTGACTCCCATGTACACGCTGACAAACAAATCCTTCACATTGATTCACATTCAAACACTTCATTGACATATCATCTTCTTCACACTTTCAGCTTCACCACATTAACAACGCTTCATCGCCACCACAATAACAGTCACTGCAACTCTTCCATTCACTTCAAAAAACTGCCTTCAATCAAACTCTGCAACCACCTCCTCAACACTTCATCACTCAAGCAGACAACTCAGACCATCACCAAAACTCCACAATGCCGCCTGCACTTCTTTTGCAAGCTCTTCTACCTGCCTGCACTACTACCATATAATCTTTTGCTTTCACATTGAAACAACACTGCTGTGCTCAACTACAGCCGGCCACTTATATTAGCTCAATTACCTACAACAAACCATTCCCTATCGACTGCATCACCTACAACACAGTCGACCACACTTCATACCATCAACGTTCCCCCATACAACAACAGCAACCCACCTGAACCAGTTCGCATCTCCTACTTGCCTTCGCCCATCACCATAACCCAATCCCCAAAACGCGACCACAACCAAAGCCTCCAACGTCAATAATGACCACCCTTCTTTTCTACAATCACCATATTACCTACACTGACCCTCCACCATCTCCACAGAACATTGCAACACTTACTGTCAATAGCCATACAACCATCCATCACCCGTTCACTGCTGCTGCCTGCTCTAATTGCCGAAACTCGCAACCGATCCCAATCGCCGAATCAAATCTCGATCAACAGCAACTCGAATCACTTTAAACTCCTACCCGAATTCCTTCAACTTCGCGACCTCCACGCTGTACCATCGCGAAACCATCACAATCGAACTACCCAAAAATCGCCTGCACCCTCAAACCGCTTCAACCAAACGAGCTGCCTCCAATCGAGAACCGCTTCAACCTTCGCCGCAAACCACTAACCGACTCCATAAAGGAAAAAGAGAGACTATTGATTGCTAAATCAAATTCGATTTGAAATTTTTAAAATTTGAGAATTTGGGGAGAAAAGCTTTTAATTTGCTCTATGTATTATCTCTTGAGATCAAGTGGGAAGCGACGGTGTTCTATTCATTCTATATTGGGCGGTGTTAATTTTGTGATTGTGTGATTTTTTTTTTCCCCCCTTCTTCCTGTCTTCTTTTTTATTTATTTTAAGTTTTGAGTTTCATTATCTCTTCTCTTTTCTAAAAAAAAGAACATTCTCTTTCAATTTGTTTTGGTTTGTTTTATTTCTTCCTCGATTATTTTTTTTTCATTTGACCTTTGTTTGTCTGTAAAAAATTACTTTCTTTTAGTTTAGCCTTTTTTTCCTAGAAAAAAGAAAAAAAATTAAGTTTAAATTTGTTTTATTTTCATTTTTTTTTGTTTTAGTTTCTTCTTTGGTATTACAAAAAAAATGTACATATCTCTTGTTTTTTTATTTCAGGTTGTTAAAGCAGAAAATCAAGAGGCTTTGATTTGCCTAGTTAAAATAAAAAATCGCCGCTAAAAAAAATTTGCTAATACTTCTGCACGCTCTGGTATCGTGTCATTTTTTCCTTATTCTTATTTAAATAGCATTGTTGATTGCTTGCATTTGCCTTTGCATTTATATATAAAATAAAATATTTCAAGATCCAAAAACAAAAAAAACTTCATTTTAGTTGCATTGTAGATTCACGTTTAATTTTTGTATTGCATTCGTCTCATCTTATTTTTATTTTCTAAAAACAATACCCCAATTCACATAAGGTGAGGGATTTCATCACCCTTTCCTCAACCTACAAATCACATTTCATCGGAAAATTTGACCAATAATAAAGGTTAGACATTCGACTTAAGGGTGTCACGAGCTCACTTAGGGCTTAAATGTACCTTCACAATTGTTTTCTTTGAACAATTTATTTCTTGGTGTCTAGGCTACGGCAGAGTTATAAAAATTACGGTGATTCATAAATATTATACCAGTTGTTCCTTTAAAGGTACTTAAACCTTCGGCTGCATTGCTGCGGTGATTCGGGGTGCATTGATAACCTCTATCTATTACCTGCATGAGAAATATTTTTTTATTTAAGACAAAGTGTGATTGAACAAATTTGGTTTATGAGCCACTAAGGACAAAAAACCGTAATTAAGTCCTTTGCATTCATTTAGTTGCATTAGTTCATGCATATTTAAAAAAACAAAAAAAATCCAAATAAAAAAAGTTGTAAATTTTACTTAACATAGTTTTTAATCAAAAAAATCATTTTAAATCTTTTCCTTTGAAAATTTCAATCAAAAAAAAATATATAAGATCTTTTTAAAAACAAAAACAAAAATCAAATTTCCATTTTCTAAAAAAAATCCTTTTGGTAAATATTTGAAAATTTGAAAATTCAAAATAAAAATTACAAAAACAAAAAACATATAAAATTTGAGAAGCCAAGAAAATAATCAAACTTGTCTTTTGAAAATAAATTTCATTTGGTAAATACTTTTCTTCCTGCCAAAAAAAAAAACAAAAACAATTTTTCACTTCATTTTCCAAATGTAGTTTCATTCTCTAAACTTGATTCTAACTTCTTTCTCTTCTCAACTTTCACTTGTGCATGAGTACTTGGACTCGTGACACAACAACAATTCATTGGACTCACGACCCAACAACTAACCGTTTAACTTGAACAGAGATCCTCCCTAAATGGCGAACGAGAACGCCACTCGAACTCTTACGGATAGAATCTTTCCCGATAGAGTTTCTATTCCATCTTGCAGCACGTTACCCACCCCTACGAGTAACCATTTCGAAATTCACTCGAAACATATTACCACGCTTTTGAAATTTGGCAATTTTGAACATGACGACCCAGACATTTTCTTGACTAAATTCAAACAAGTTTGCACAACAATTAAATTCCAACAAATTTTCGATGACGGAATCAAACTTCGATTAATCTCATTCGCTCTTATGGATAATGCCGAAAAATGGTTGTACAGCTTATCATCGAACTCGATTAAAACTTGGGAAGAATTCGTAAAAGCTTTTTTAAAAAAGTTCTACACCTTGGAAAAAACAAGTAGAATCCGAAACGAAATTGTAAATTTTCATCAATTCATGGGTGAACCATTCGAAAAATATTTTGAAAGATTCAAAGAGATATTGATAAAATGCCCACACCATAACTTCAAAAAATGGGCGATTTACCAAATCTTATACGATGGACTCGAAAACAGCTCACGAACCATGTTCGAATCAATGTGCCAAGGCAACTGTTTTGCCCAACATCACGACGATGCTTGGCAATTTCTTGAAAACCTCGCCGAAAAATTATCCCAATGGGAACGTTAGAACGAAAAATCAATTTACTCACGATTGAGCGCACACTCGATAGGATCTACTTTTGCTTTGGAAGCAAATATCAATGCAATGATTAAAAAATTCGATAACGTTTTCTCATCTAATCTAATGAACCAAGCTTCCAACCAATGTGTTATAAATGCAACGATCCTTATCATATAGCTGATCAGTGTCCCAATTTTGTCGAACAAATCAATGCTTTCAATAAAGCCAAAAATGACCCGTTTTCTCCAATGTACAATACCGGTTGGAGAAATCATCCAAATTTTGCTTGGAACCAAAACAATTCCAATACGAATACGGTTCGTCCCAATTTTCAAGCGTTCTCGAATAATGCTTCGAATCCTCTCTTTCAACCCAATCATTTTCAACCAAATTTTGCAGGTCCGTCTCATAATCAACCGCAACAATCAACTTTTCAACCAAATTCTACTCATCCTCCCCAAGACGATAAACGTTTATGTTCACTTGAAAAAACTCTTGAAATGTTGGCTAAAGCAACTACTCAAAGCTTTCAATCAAGCAGCAATTTGCAAAACTTATTGACCTTGTATATGCAAAACACAAACCAATTAATTGCAAAAATCGAAATGCAAATGAGTCAATTAGCCACGTTTGTAGGTGAATGCGAACGTGGAACATTCCCAAGCCAGCTCATTTTAAATCCCAAAAATCAAAATGCAAATTCAAATCAAGCCCATGTTGTTCTAGTAGCAATGTCACCAAATTGAATGCTATCAAAACTTTACGTTGCGGTAAACAAATCGATAATCAAGTTGTTAATCCAAACGACTTACTGGAAACCTCTCTCGACACCTCTAAAACAATAAACGAATCGGAAAAGAACATGGAGCCAAATGTTGAATCAAATGCCAATCAAAACCGTTCTTTTACTCGAGTAGACCCACCTACCGAGTATCGTGTTCCATTTCCACATCATCTTCGACCAAAGAAATACTCGGACCAAATGGAAAAGATGTTGTAAATTTTTTAGAAAGGGAAAGTAAACATCCAGCTTCTTGACATCGTTCAGCAAGTCCCCACTTATGCGAAATTTCTTAAGGACTTGTGCAACCAAAAGCGACACACTCAATTGCCTAAAAAGGTCTTCTTAGTCGCCAGTTTGAGTGAAGTCTTGTCTCAATCCATGCCCATCAAATACAAAGATCCTGGCTGCTCTATTTTTATACAATTGAGGACAAAACGATTAACAAATGCTTAATAGACTTAGGTGTGAGTGTCAATTTGATTCCATACTCTATGTAGGAACAATTAGGTTTAGGTGAGCTCATACCCATATAAGTTACGCTTCAATTCGTCGATCGTTCCATTAAGATGCCCGTGAGAGAAATCGAAGACATGCTCATTCGAGTAGGGTAATTCATATTCCCCGTTGATTTTATCATTCTCGAAACAGAACCTGTGACAAATCTCGCTAGTCAAATTCTATTGATTTCAGGCCGACCATTCTTAACTACCTCAAATGCCTTAATCAATTTTCGTAACGGTTCGATGAAAATCTCTTTTGGAAACATGACTTTGGATCTTAATATTTTCAATCTTGAAAGCCAATCGAATGAACCTTATGACCAAATGTTGGAAGATAATGTCATTCACAAAATCTTTGAAAATGAGACACTTGATCTTAGCGACGAACGGGAGGCCGAGTACGAATTTTTTTTTCACGAAATTCCCAATGAGATTGAATACACTCTTCCTTTCAAATCGCTTCCAGTTGAGTCCGATTGTCAACCCAACTTTTTAATCGAGCACTCCCAAAGATGGACCTCAAACCACTTCTCAATTACCTTATGTATGCATCTTAGGTGATAATGAAACGTTTCTCATCATAATTTCTACAACTCTCTCTCCTGACCAAGAAGTTTCTCTTCTCTATATTCTTCTTAAAAAAGGAGAAGCAATTGGGTGGTCCATTACCGATATTAAGGGAATTAGCCCTGCTATTGTCCAACATCGCATTCACTTAATTAACGAACCCAAAACCACTCATGATGCACAACGAAGGCTTAAGCCAAAAATGAAAGATGTGGTTCGTGACGAAATTTTTAAGCTCCTCGATAACGGTATCATCTACCCAATCTCTGATAGCTCTTGGGTAAGCCCAATTCAAGTTGTACCGAAGAATCCTGGGCTAACTGTTGTCAAGAACGATTCAAACGAACTTATTTCTACTCGTACTCAAATGGGTTTGCGTGTTTTCATTAACTTTCAAAAACTAAATGCCGCAACACATAAAGATCACTTCCCTTTTCCTTTCATTGGCCAAATGCTCGATTGTTTAACCGGCCATGAATTTTACTACTTTCTTGATGGATATTCTGGCTATTACCAAATTCCAGTCGCTCTTGAAGATTAAGAGAAAACGACTTTCACTTGTCCATTCGGTACCTTTTCTTATCGAAGTATGCCATTCAGACTGGTAACGCTCCTGCTACCTTCCAACGACGTATGGTTGGCATCTTCTTGGCATGATTGAATGCTTTCTAGAAGTTTTTATGGACAATTTCTCTATCTTTGGCGATTCTTTTTCTGATTGTTTATATCATCTTGAGTTGGTTCTAAATCGATATGAAGAAAAAAATTTGACTTTGAATTAGGAAAAATGCCACTTTATAGTCAAACAAGGCATAGTCCTTGGACATATCATCTCAAATAAAGGCATTGAGGTAAATAAAGCGAAAATATATGCCATTGCAAACCTACCCATTTCCAAATCTATTAAGGACATTCAATCATTTATAGAACATGTTGGCTTTTACCGACGCTTTATGAAAGACTTCAGCAAAATCGCTCATTCTTTGACGACTCTTCTCCGAAAAGACGTTCCGTTCGATTTCAACGCTGAGTATATCTCTTCTTTTGAATGTCTTAAGAACGAACTCATTTCTGCTCCAATCATTTGCGCACCCAATTGGGATCTTCATTTCGAAATAATGTGTGATGCTTTGAACTTTGCAGTTGGTGTTGTCTTAGGACAATGCCTCAACAAGATCCTTCATGTTTTTACTACGCTGGCATAACTCTGAACGACGATTAACTTAACTACAAAACCACTGAAAAAGAGCTTCTAGTGGTAGTTTTTGGTCTCAAAAAATTTCGACCTTACTTGATCGGGTCACACATTATTGTGCACGCAGACCATTCTGCGCTTCGTTGTCTCTTCTCTAAAAAAGACATTAAATCTCGGTAATTCATTGGATCCTTTAATTACAAGAGTTTGATCTTACAATCAAGGACAAAAAAGAATCCGATAATGTTATAGCTGATCACTCGTCTCGTCTTTCGAACGCACCATCTTCTTTTCCAATCAGTCAAAACTTGCCCGATGAACAACTTCTTTCAATTTCTATCGATCCATGGTAAGTTGATATAGTGAACTACTTATCACTAAAGAAACTCCCACATCTTTGTCCAAATGGACAAATACAAATTCATGTCCCAAGCGAAATATTTCTATTGGGATGATCCATAGTTGTTCAAGTATTGTCCCGACCAAATCATTCGACGTTGTATTCCAGATAAGAGATCAGGAGAGTTCTTTCGGTTTGCCATGATCAAGTGTGCGGTGGACATTTCAGTCCTCGAAAAACCGTGGAAAAGGTGCTTCAATGTGGTTTCTATTGGCCTTCTCTTTTCAAAAACTCGTTTGAATTTTGTAAAACTTGCGATCGATATCAAATGCTTGGACGAATTTATTGACGAAATATGATACTGCCAAACCCCTTTCCTACGATCGAAATCTTTGTTGTTTGGGGTATCGACTGTATGGGACCTTTTCCCAATTCTTTTGGAAACTAATATATCATTCTCGCTGTTGATTACGTCTCAAAATGGGTCGAAGCCGTTCCTCGCAAAACCAATGACCATAGAATTGTTGTGAAATTTCTCAAAGAAAGCATCTTTTCGAGGTTCGGCACACCTTGCACAATAATCGGTGATAACGGAACCCATTTTTGCAATCGATCTTTTGAAACATTAATGATGAAATATTCGGTAACACAAAAGTTATCCACTTCATATCATCCACAAACTTATGAGCAAGTTGAAGTTTCAAATCGTCAAATAAAACAAATCTTGGAGAAAACTGTCAACAAAAATCGAAAAGATTGGTCTTAGAAATTGACCGATGCGCTTTGGGAATACCATACTGCTTTTAAAAATAACCTTGGGGATGTCCCCATTTCTTTTGTTTTACAGTAAAGCTTGCCATTTACCCGTTGAAATCAAACATAAAGCATTGTGAGCAATAAAGAACTTAAACTTTGATCCTGAGAAAGCTAGCGAAAATCGAAAACTATAAATCAATGAACTAGAAGAACTTAGGAACGACGCCTATGAAAACGAAAAAATTTACAAAGAAAGAACCAAACTTTTTCATGACAAGTAAATCCTAATGAAACTTTTTCGTCCAACTAGAAAATTCTTTTATATAACTCAAGACTTCATTTATTTTCTGGGAAACTTAAATTAAGGTGGACCAGACCATTTGTGGTACGAACTGTTTTTCCACATGGGGTCGTAGAAATAGAAAACCCCAGAGATGGATCGATTTTTAAAGCCAACGGTTATCGTTTGAAACCTTTCTTGGAATTGCCAAGTAACCAAGAGGAGGAGCTCATGATTCTTCATAATCCAAGCTATGTCTAATAAGAATGTTGACCCTCTTTTGTAAATATGTACATATTTTTCCACCGTTACACTCATTATATCATGCACTTACTATGCGGACACAGTCAAAATTAAGTATGAGGAAGTCTCATTTTCATTTTTTTAGTTTTTCATGGTATTTTTTAATTTACATTTTCTTTTAACTAAAAAAAATCTCAAATTTTCTAAATCTCAAAAACATTTCTTTCTAGCATTTTGATTTATTTTTGAAGAAACATTATAGGATAAGTTTTGGTTAAATAATCAAAAATTTTGAAAATTTATTTGTCTTAACAAAAATAAAAATGAAGTTTGATTACAGATAACAATGGTTTAACAAGTATATAGGAAAGTTCATATGTGTTAATTATGAAGTATATTCAAGTTGAAAATCTCTGTTTAAAAGTGGCAAATTTAAAGTAAAGGATATAACATTTTTATCTTCTAAGTTAAATGGTGATAAGATGATTTTGCAAAATTCTCTCTTTCTAAATATATATATATATGTATATATATGTATGTATGTATGTATGTATGTATGTATGTATGTATGTATGTATAACGTAAAAAAATTGTATATATGTATATATTTTTAACGCCTAGAGTCATGTGATCACACTTATGTGTTCACTCGTCATGCTCTGTACCCTTCTCACATAAGCCAGAAAGGACGTGCATGATCGGTATATTTGGCATCAATTTATCTGAGTTAGGTGTATGTATATAAAAATTCTTTTTAATAACTCCTACAGTCGATAAGTTTTCACACTTGTGTATTCACTCTCCATGCTCTGTATTCCCCTCACATCAGTCCGCAAGGTAGTGCATTGGTAATATATCTGGCCTCGGTTTACCTGAGTTAGGCATATGCAAATATTGTCAATATTAATAAAATTTTCAAATAAGAGAGAGTAAGCAATTGAAATACAAGCATCATTTTAACTTGTTTGATTTGACGTGTTATTGGAAAGAAATGGAAGTACCACTTTGATAAACTATGATTATTAACTAAGGATCTATTTCATAGTTACAATGTATTATCGACCGAAACAACGAGTTAAACTATTGTCTATTTGTTGTGATAACTTAATTTTTGTTGGAAATTTTGATGAATAAATGACTCAAATTTTCAAGATAATGACCAGAACTTATATTTAACTTATTAGTGTCGATTTAAAAGTGAATCCTTCATTGTAAATATTATAAAAAATTTGCATTCATCCCATTGTAAATAAATCTTGCATTTTGTAAATATTTTCACTTTGCATTTGGATTTTGTTGGTAGTATCCGCTAAAAACCCTCATGAGATAAGACACGTCCTACTGGGGACACCAAGAGGTTTAATGGCTTGTTGCATACGCTCAATGCAATCGTGCTCCCTACGAAAATGGATTTATCTTAGTTTTCCTTTATTCGAGGAAGAATAAAAAAATATGTGTAGGGGTTTTTGATGTGCACGTAAATATGCTTATATTTACATCCACATTTTATCTATTTTTATTTAAATAAATGTCATATTTGGGCATTTTAACATGTTTAAAACCAAAATTCAATTAGTTTCAAATCATCATATATTCATCTTCATTCAGGGATAAAATGGTCATTTTTGTGCATGTGTCAATTAGAGAATTTTTACTTGGAAATTTTTATGATTTTTATAGGAAATTTTGATGCATATGGAAGAGGGTTTCATAAACTTATGTGCATGCACAAGGGAATACAAAGGAATGAAGAGGAAGTAATTCAAGCTCATGATAATGGAGGACCCCATCCACTTATCTAAATCTACAATTAGAAGCGAATGAACAACTAAGTGGAGGTTAAAGCTTCATGCATTAAGTGGTGGCCACACTTCCTAAAGGACATTCTGGAAAGCACTCTAAAAATTGAATTAGGTTTTTGTGCATGTATAAACAACCCTCTTATGTACATGTAAATATCTTCTACTCTTTGAAATTAAAAATGCAATTTGTAAGCTCTATGTTTCATGAAATAAAAATGGCTTCCTAGCCTCTTTCTCTTCTCTTTTCTACTTGTTTATCTTTGCTTTATGTTGATGTTTATCTGTATGCTTTCTTTTAATTCATGTTTATAGATTAGATTTACATTCATGCAAGTAGTGTAGCTTTAATTTTTGTGCAAGCTGTTAGTAGCTAATCTATTTTTCTTTCTTTGCTTAGTTTCATTTCTTTGCTTTTTAATGGTGAAATTTACAAGTGTTGATTTGATAACACAAATGAGTAGCTAAACCCTATAATTTAGGGGTAATGAAGCTCTCTAATTTTATGAAATTTCAACTTTTCTTTGGTTTATGATCTCTTTTATTTGTGCTTCATGAGAGAGATTTTGATGTAAGTTAATACAAGTGGGTTTGATAGCTTATGTTGCTTTTGCAAATGAGCTATTCTTATTCAATATAAATATAATTTACATCATTATTTGCTAATTGATTTTTGATTTTGAAAAGAAATTAAAAACAAAATTTGATGATCCATCTTGTTAATTACAATAGTAAATACATCATACTTAAAATAGCTTTTGCCTTGGCTTCATTTTCATGAGAATTTATAAGTAGTATAATTGTTGTATTATAGTTTTATGGTTTAAATTATGTTAGTTAATGACATAAGTAAACCATACTTATGATCAGTGCAACAATTATTTCACTTAATATCGTAAATAGAGATCATAAATTATTTATTTGTTAATTTAAAAAATATGAGAGTGGATTTGCCTATAAATTGTTCTCTAATCAAATAGTTTAAATCTCATTTTATTTATAGTTTTACCTTCATTTTTGCTTGTAGTTAACAATTTCCTCTCACTTTGGTCTAATTTGATTGAATTGATTTTTAAAGTCAAAATAATTCCCTACGAATCGACTCATACTCGTCATGTACTAATTTTGGTACGCCGTGCGCTTGTAGTTAGACACTTAGAAAATTTTCGTGTTGGCTGGCCTCGATGTTGGATTTTTGTTTCCATGGTTGTTTTATATAGTCTCCTAGGTGTTTTTTGGGTCTTAATGATTGATCTACAGAAGGTTGAACTGCTACTTTAGACTATATATGGAGATTTCCAATACGATGCACAGAAACTTTAGAACAATACTTGAATCAGGCTCCATGTAGCTAAAGAAGAGTGTCATAGAAGCGGGGGCCACTCGATGTACCCTTAGGGATCAGTACCGATCACCTGTGTTGGGTGAAGCACTTAGTGAATTCTAGCCTATGGGATTGGTACTCCCCTAGTGAGGAATCAGTGCATATCCCACACTTAGTCAAATTCGGCATGTGGGATCGGTATCCCCTAGGCGAGGGATCAATGCCTATCCCACACTTAGTCAAATTCAGCATGTGAGATCGATACCACAGTGAGGGATCATTATGTGACACCCCGCACCTCTAGGCACCATGAAAATCGGACATGGCTTGAAGCATGGGTGGTCGATTGAAATAAAAATCCATAACATAGCACAGAGACTAAGGCAACAGCATTAGCAAAACAGCTTCATTAAAAACAACATTATCACAAATTTATTTCTAAAACCAAAAGACCAAGTTGTCTCCACCAAGACATAAAACATAACAAAGTCCACAATATAGGTCCCATATAAAGAGTAAAGTACGGAAAAGAGAAACCAAGTACATGAAACAAAACGAACAAAAGCTGAAGATAACAACTGCTCCAATGACACTCCAAGCTATAAAGAACTGCAACCTAGACCTGCCCTCTTGTGATTTAAGGAAAATAGGAAAAATATGAATGGGTCAGATATTAAGTCTGGTGAATGAGACATAAAATGATACAGAAAGAACAAAATAGTTTAATTTCATGTCTTCCTCGGAAATCGCGGAGGGCGAATAATATAATGCAGTGAATCCTTCTTAGTACAGTTCCTACAAAGCTAAAGTCCGTAGTTACTCTAGAGAAGTCAACCATACAGTAATACTAAACGTCAATTGGCTTGTTGGACCTACTGTCCTTACCTATCCACGTGCTACAACGTGAAAGTGCTCTTCACCTGTCAACTGTGACTACATGCCTCTTACGTCTGACTGGCGCAGACTCAAACAACCTCGCAGGACCCTGAAGTTGCGCTCAAGCTCCGCCAAACTGGACTCCTATCTTCCTCTCTCATCGGCCATCAATGTGGACTTACCCCTATCCAAAGTGTCGGTCCTTCGAAAGAGTGCCTGCAACTAGGTCGGCTCCGCAATGATTTTCCTGAAGAAGCCTACATCGAGCACACTTTTCCTATTCTGTCCGCGTCAATCTGCCTGAAGAAGCCTACGATTGCGAATGATATCTATCGTACGTATTAGCAACCTATGAAAGGTAACAATCATCCTTGTGAACCAACTTACCCGCTCCTAATACGTACAGCCAAAACTATATTTTGGTCTTAACTTCATGAAACACATATCCGGACCTTTACAAGGTCTGCCTAACAAATCGCTTTCAGATTAATTAATTTTACCCTTATAGTTTACATATTGTTTATTTTCATTAATCTTCTTTAAGACATTTTCACATCCGATTTGGTTATTTCACAATTTCTCTTTCTCTTACATAAATGGTATTTCAATTTCACGTCCGTTCAGTCTATATGGTTTATCTGTAATTTTTATCCCATTTTGTTACAGATTTATAATAGCCTTTAGGATCCATTTAATTTACATTTTTCCCACTCTAATTTACATTCTTCTTTTAGAGATTTACTCTACACAAATTTTTACCCAATAGCCACAAACTATTTAATTACATAAAGTTCCACTTTTACATTTTTAGGCCACATATGAAACAAACAATTATGCTAATTAGACTTTCCAATTTTGTTCCAAAACCATATTCAAAATTATGTAATTATATCAATTAAAACCATAATTTTATTCAAGTAACATATTCTGAATTTATTCAACTAACCTATTCTACCATTAGAAATTAAATAACAATTCTAATTCAATTTAATTAGACCAATCTTAATTACGCCATGAAACGTGAATAACAATTTATTTGTTCCAAATTTTAACCCAAACATGAGTTAGAATTGAGAAGTGGATGAAGATGCAATAATTTATAAAAATCTCAATCTTATTTATGCCATAAAACATGAATAGATAATTTATATGTCCCATATTTTAAAACAAACATTAATTAGATTTGAGAAGTGGAAGAAGAAGTTACAATAATTTACTTCCATTCTCAATCAATAACAGAAATTAATTTATATTAACGTGACAGAAAAGAACTGAAATTGAACTACTTTATTTTTCTATTTCATATTAATTCTCACTCACCTGGCACTGGAGCTTGTATACATTTGTAAAGGCTTTGATTTTATCTTTCTCCTATTGATTCTTCTAAACTCCCCAAATTGCTTGAATATATATAGATAATTTAATTTGGTATAGATTTTTTTATTTAGTAGAGAAAAGGAGGAAGAATAATACACATTAATTTTACTACAGAATCATGGCGACGGCTGAATAAGAGATTAGATTTAGGTTAGATGGTTTATTTATAGATTGTTTGAGTGAATATAATCCATTAGATTATTTTATATTAAATCTGGTTCTTTTATACACTTAATCGTTATCCATTCTAGCCCATACACATCATTCAACCAATAAAATTGAGCCATCTCATCCATTACATCATTGGAGCTAATGGAAAGTTTCCATATGTTAGGAACAACGCTGAAATACGTAAGAAAATCGCTGAAAACGAACTAGCTAAAAAAACATAGCTCCAAATTTTGGGCGACAATTGGACTTGATCCTTAGTCACTAACGAAGTCAACATGTTTCTTTACCACAGTAGCAAATGCGCTTTTAATTTCTTTTTAATTATATTTCCCGTTAAATATCGGGGTGTTACATTTTCTCCCCGCTTAAAAGGATTTCATCCTCGAAATCTCCCAAGATGGAAGAACGTAATTAACAACTAGCATCTAAGAACTACATCCATCTACTCAACCACCGTACATTTCTACCATTGTCCTTATTTTTAGCCGATGCAATTTATGATTAATGTAAAGTGAAATGCATGTGAACTTACCTAATGCGAAAAGGTAGTCGGTCTACTGATTCAGTTGACCTCCTGTAATGCAAGTATGTTTATGTCATGCAACCAAATGTATGCAATTACCCTAGTATATTTGGTAATTCTATATGTATGTTTCAATCATTCACCCAAATGCACCGTCCACATGCAACATCCATTTACACAAACACACATACGCACACACATACACGCATACACACACACACAACCATGTGAAAATGCAATAGATAACAAACACGCATATGCAGGTGTGTGTACTTAATTGGCCGATTATCCTTATAAATATCTATCTAGTGCATGCAATTCATCCATTTGCAAACATTAGCATCCACTTGCAATCATTTTCCTCCATCAAACATAACATGCCCTAATGACATGTTTACATCAAGCTACCATCCATAGGTTTCACCTAAAGATTATCGAAAAGACCCTAGCTAAGGAAAGATCAAAGATAGGATATTTGAAGTGTACCTCCTAATATAAAAGGATAAAAAGTTTGAATTCTCTCCGTAGATTCCCAAGTGCACTCCTTGGGGTCATCTCCCCACCAAACCATCACTAGACGAACTTCCTTAATGCATAATCTCTTGACGTTGTGTTCTAATATATGGGTGAGTGCACGACGCACAAGTGATTTGCGCTCTACCTCCACTTTTCTTAGCTGATTGGGTTCTACTACTACTGCGGAATAATGTAGACACTTCCTTAGATGCGAAATATGAAAAACATCATAAACTCCTGCCAATTTATCTGGAAGATTAACTCTGTATGCCACTTTTCCAATTCGTGCAGTAATAGGGAAGGGTCCTACAAATCTTGGTGCTAACTTACCCACTGAGAAAATATCATAGCGTTTCTCAAAGGAGAAACCTTGACAAAAACCAAATCTCCAACCTTAAACTCCAATTCTGAATATCTTCTATCGGCATATGACTTTTGTCTATCTTGTGCAGTCTTCAACCTCTTGCAAATCAAATCCACCTTCTCAGAAGTTTCCCTCTCACAGTTTGGTCCAAGCAAGATCCTATCGGTGGTATCCTACAAATAGGCTTGTGATCTACATGGTGTGCCATAAAGGGTCTCGAACGGTGCCATCCCAATGCTTCCTTGATAACTACTATTATACGCGAACTCCACCAAAGGTAGGTGGTCTTCCCAAGAGCCTTCGAAGTTAATGACACATAATCTAAGCAAATCTTCCAAAACCCGATTTACCCTCTCAGTCTGCCCATCTGTCTGCGGGTGATATGTCGTGCTTAGATTCAATTCCATTCTCAAAACTTGTAAAGACTCCTCTGAAACTCGCTGGTGAATATTGGATCTCTGTTGCTCACAATGCTGGGCGGGAACTCCATGAAGCCTAACTATCTCCCTTACATATAGAGTTGCTAAAGAAGTTGTCGTCATATTACACTTAATTGGTATAAAATGAGCGCTCTTTGTTAGTCTATCCACAATGATCTAAATGCTCGTGTTCCCTCTCTGCGGCCTTAGTAATCCATCCACGAAGTCTATAGAGACACCCATCCATTTCCATAATGGAATATCCAAAGGCTGCAACAGTGATCCAGGCTTCTTCTGTTTCGCCTTTACCCTTTGGCAAATGATGCACTTCGATACATACTCCGCCACCCTCTTCTTTATTTTAGGGAAGTAGAATACCTTCTTCATATCCCGGTACATCTTATCACCACCAGGGTGCACTGTCATCCTAGAAAGATGTGACTCGGCCAACACCGCCTCTACTAAATCCTCACTACTGGGAACACAAAGTCTACTATACCTTCTAAGACATCCCCTAGTGTCCATGGTATAGCGCCTAAGATATGGTGATGACTCTCCTCTACCAAGCTTATCTAAAATGTCCTTTAACTCTTCGTCCTCACCTTGCCTTGCTCTAATCTTTTCCATCGAAGTAGGCTGGACGTCGAGGGCTGCTAACAATCCCGGTGCTAAATCCGATGGAGGTCTAAAATCAAAGGTAATAATGTTCTCCAAATGCTTCCATTCCAAAAACAAAGGAATTAAAACAACTTTGTGTCTACTCAACGCATCTACCACTACATTACCCTTGTTATGGGTATAGGAAATCTCAAAGTCATAAGACGCTAAAAACTCTATACATCTTTGCTGTCTCAAATTCACATCTTTCTAAGAGCATGGATACTTCAAAGACTTATGATCTGTGAAAAACTCAAATCTATCTCCTAAGAGATAGTGTCTCCAAGATTTGAGAGCAAAAACTATAGCTTCCAACTCAAAATCATGTATTGGGTAGTTCTTCTCATGCGTTTTCAACTTTCTACTCACATAGCACACTACCCAACCCTCTTGCATCAGTACCGCCCCTAGCCCCATACCGCAAGCATCCGTATAAATTGAGAAAGTCTTGGTTCCATATAGCAATGCCAATTCGGGCGCGTTAGTCAAAGCTTCCTTCAATCGCCAACGGCATTCTCACACTTAACATCCCAAACGAAAGTTGAGTTCTTCTTGGTAAGACGGGGTAAGTGGAGATGATATTCTAGCGAAGTCCTTAATGAACTTCCTATAGTAGCCCGTAAGACCATGGAAACTCCTTATGTCCCTTGCATTCTTAGGGGTCTGCCAATTTTGTACTGCTGCCACTTTCATCGAATCTACTGTAAGTCCATCCTCTGAAATGATATGTCCCAAAAAGCAAATCTCATCCCTCCAAAAGTGGCACTTGGAAAACTTCGCCTTCATATTATGTTCTCATAAGGTCCTAAGCACTTCTTCCAAGTGAACAGTATGCTCCTCCTTGCTTCGCGAGTAAAGCAAAATGTCATCAACGAACATCACCACTAACTTGTTCAATAATTCATGAAATACTTGACTCATCAGGTCCACAAAATATGTCGGAGCATTGGTTAGCCCAAATGGCATGACTAACCACTCAAATAACCCATCTGGGATCCTAAGTGCAGTCTTCTCGATACTATCCCCCTCCCACACGCAACTAATAAAATCCCATAGCCAAATCGAGCGGCGGAAATACCTTGGCCCTACTAGATGGTTAAAGAGGTCGTCTATACCGGGAAGGGGGATAACGACTCTTCTTCGTCGGCTTATTAAGCTCCCTATAAACCACGCAAAGCCTGAGATAGTTATCCGCCTTAGTGGCAAAGATGACAGGTGCACCCCACATAGAAATGGTCCTATGAAGGAAGACCTTTCTTCTAAAGCTCTCAAATCTGCTTGCTCCACTCACGACGTTCCTTAGGATCCATATGCCTTACCGGTAAAGCAACCAGTTTGGCACTGTCGACAAGATAAATCTTGAACTTGATCTCTCTTCGTGGTGGAAGCCCAGCAACCTCCTCGAACACATCTGGAAAGTCTCTAACAACATGTACTAAATTCAAACTATCGGGTGATAAGTCAAGAGAATAGAGGTAGCTCAACATGATTTATCCTCTAGGATTACAAGATACCTCCAAGGTACGTCCACTACAAGTGCCTAACCTCACTACCCTCTTATCACAATCAAGAACAGCACCACACATGGATAGCCAATCCATACCAAGAATCAACCTCATCCCGGAAAACCCAATACAAAGGCACTGCAGTCAAACTCAACCCTTAAAATAAACAATTTCAAATCCCAACATAACATGGACAAATAGGCCGATCCTTCTACGGGATTTGATAGTACTACCGGGTCGGTCACTAAGCAAGCTTCAAGACGAAGATCCTCTACTAAAGTACTAGATATAAAAGAGTGT
Source organism: Allium cepa (assembly GCA_030765085.1). Taxonomy (NCBI): domain Eukaryota; kingdom Viridiplantae; phylum Streptophyta; class Magnoliopsida; order Asparagales; family Amaryllidaceae; genus Allium; species Allium cepa. The sequence goes on from CM060932.1 coordinate 384,324,662, forward strand.
GAAACTCCAGAATCAAATAGGGTACGAACAGGAAAATCAGAGATAGATAACACACCTTCGATGATCACCTTCTTTCTCTTGTCCACAACCGGATGAGTACTAGAGGAAGGAGCTGCCTCTAAAGCATAAGCCTGAGCAGGCTATGAAGGTACCTGTGCAATGTCCTTGAGCCTCGACGGACAGTCCTTTTTCATATGCCCCGCTTGATCGCAAAGATAGCACCTCAGTCTCCGTCGCTCTCCTGCCCCTCTACAATTTTCTTAGAAAGAGGACCTGGTTTCCCACAAGTATTTCACTTCCGGTCCTTCCTTGGAACTTTCCTATTTCCACCTGACCCTCCTCCTCCTCTCCTTTTTCCTTTCCACTGCTTCTTCCCATCACTCTTCTAGCAACATCTCCTTTCTTCTAAGTATCAGCAAGTAAATCCATCTCTACCATTTCCTCAAAAGTGGCTCCCATCAGAATGTGGCACTCATCCAAACTCTACAGTGGCTGAATCAAACCCTTAGTGAACTTCAGTGCCTTCTTGTGAGGAGTATTGATTAGGTCTAGTCCAAATCTGGCAAGATCATCGAACTGATTAACATATTCCATAACTGTCTTAACCCCTTACTTGAGCTGTATAAATTTCTTTAGCCGCACTCCCTCTTCAGCCTATGACAAGAATTTCCTCTCGAACCTAGTGCAAAAATCCGTCCAAGTCAAATTATCAGCCTCAGCCTCTATAATCTCCCACCAAAAAAGATTCTCTCTCTGCAGCTGCCTTGAAGCCAACTGCCTCCGAGCCAAGTCCTCCAATCCCATAAGTCTAAATATCCTCTCACAACTATGGATCCAAGCTCCTTCTTCGGTATATGACTCAGTGCGAAGACACGGCTTGCCTCCTAAGCTGGTGTAGTCCTTGCATAACTTAGGAAAAATCGAAAATGCCTAGAGACAGCCCCGAAGAAGCATCCCTAGCTAGTGGCTCTGCACATGCAGTAGCTTGCAAATAACGTTTGAACCAAGCAGGCATATTAAGGCTTGAAACCTCGAGGATATCTTGCGGTTCAGACGTTTCTATCTATGGATATTAAAAAGATGGGATATGTACTCCCAAAATAGTTCAATAGATCGGGAGGAAGAGATATGAGGGACCCATTTCTAATTTTTTTTTTCCAATACACACACACACACTTTTAAAAGTATTATTTGGAATATCCTTTAAAAATTATTCAAAAAAGTTTATATTTTCAAAATATTTTCAGGATTACCAAAACCTTAGCTTAGATAACAACTATGACACCCCGCAACTCTAGGCACCTCGAAAATCGGACATGGCTAGAAGCTCGGTTATTCGGTTGAAATAAAAATCCATAACGTGGCTCAGAGAATAAGGCAACGACATAAATGATTAAAATATTACAGTGGAAGAAAACTTTCAGTAATTATAAATTATAGCAAAATAGCTTCATTAAAAACAACATTATCCCAAATTTATTTCTAAAACCAAAAGTACCAAGTAGTCTCCACCAAAACATAAAAAAGTTCACATTATAGACCCCATATATAGAGTAAAGTACGGAAAAGAGAAACAAAGTACATGAAACAAAAGGAACAAAAGCTGAAGATAACAACTACACTAATGACCCTCCCAGCTGCAAAGAACTACCATCTAGACCTGCCCTTCTATAATTGGGGAAAATAGAAAAATAGGAATGGGTCAGACATAAAGTCTGGTGAATGAGACATAAAATGAAGCAGAATGAACAAATCAGTTTAACTCCATATCTTCCCCGTATATCGCAGAGGGTGAATAATATAATGCAGTGAATCCTTCTTAAATATAGTTCCTAAGAAGCTAAAGTCCATGGTCACTCTAGGGAAGTCAACCACGGAGTAATAATAAATTTCAGTCGGCCTATCGGACCTGCTATCCTTACCTATCCATGTGCTACAGCATGAAAGTCATTCTTTTCACTCGTGCACCATGACTAAATGCCTCTTACGTCCGATCAGCGTCGACGCAAACAACCTCGCAGGACCCCGAATTTGCACTCAGGCTCAGTCAAACTAGACTCCTATCCCCATATCTCCTCGGTCACCAACATGGACTTGCCCCTATCCAAAGTCTCCATCCTCTGAAAGAGCGCCCGCAGCTGGGCTGAATACGCAAAATCCTTCAATGATCTGCCTCAAGAAGCCTACGTCGGAGCACACTTGCCTTGTTCAATCCGCTTTGATCTGCGTGAAGAAGCCTACGATTGTGGATGTTATCTATCCTACTTACTAGCAACCTATGAAAGGTAACAAACATCCTTGCGAACCTACTTTCTCGCTCCTCCTACGTACAGCCAAAACTATATTTTGGTCTTAACTGCATGAAATACATATCTAGACCTTTACAAGGTCTGCCTACCAAATCGCTTCCAGATTAATTAATTTTATGGTTACAGTTTAAATACTATTTATTTCCGTTAATCTGCTTTAGGTCATTTTCACATCCGATTTGATTATTTCATAATTTCCCTTTTTCTTACATAAATGGAATTTCAATATCACGTCCATTAAGTCCGTATGGTTTATCTTTAATTTATATGCCTTTTTGTTTTAAATTTACACTAGTCTTTAGGCTCCATTTAATTTACATTTTTTCCCACCTTAATTTATGTTCTCCTTTTAGAGATTTAATCTGTATAAAAATCTGCAACCCATTTAATTACACAAAATTCCACTTTTGCATTTTTAGGCCACATATGAAACAAAAAATTATGCCAATTAAACTTTCCAATTTTGTTCCAAAACTATATTCAAAATTATGTAATCGTATCAATCAAAACCATAATTTTATTCAAGTAACATATTCTGAATTTATTCAACTAACTTTTTCTACCATTAGAAATTGAATAACAATTCTAATTCAATTTTATTAAACCAATCTTATTTACACCATGAAACGTGAATAAAAATTTGTTCGTTCCAAATTTTAACCCAAACATGAATTATAATTGAGAAATGGAAGAAGATGTAATAATTTACATAAATTTCAATCTTATTTATGCCATAAAACGTGAATAGACAATTTATATGTCCCATATTTTAAACCAAACATGAATTAGATTTGACAAATGGAAGAAGAAGTTGCAATAATTTACGTATATTCTTAATTAACAAAAATTAATTCATATTAACTGATAGAAAAGAACTGAAATCAAACTGCTTTATTTTTCTATTTCATATTAATTCCCACTCACTTGGCGCTTGTGCTTGTATAAATTTGAAAAATCTTTGTTTTAATCTTTCTCCCTTTGATTCTTCTAAACTCCCCAAATTGGTTGAATATATATATAGATAATTTAATTTGGTAAAGATTTGTTTATTTAGTAGAGAAAAGGAAGAAGAATAATACACACTAATTTTACGTAGAATTATGGTGATGGCTGAATAAGAGATTAGGTTTAGGTTAAATGGTTTATTTATAGATTGTTTGAGTGAATATAATCCATTAGATTATTTTATATTAAATTTGGTTCTTTAATACACTTAATGGTTATCCATTCTAGCCCATAAACATCACTCAACCAATAAAATTTAGCCATCTCATCCTATTATATCACTGGAGCGAATGGGAACCCCCACATGTCAGAAACAACGCTGAAATACATAGGAAAATCACTGGAAACGAACCAGCTTAAAAAAAACACCGCTCCAGATTTTGGGCGACAATGGGACTTAATACTTAGTCACTAAGGAAGTCAACATGCGCCTTTACCACTATACCAAATACGCTTTTAATTTCTTTTTAATTATATTTCCCGTAAAATATCATGGTGTTACACTGTACCTACCTCACACTTAGTGATTTTCCAACTTTGAAATTTTTTGGGATGTTTTGCCTCCACCTTTCGGTTTGATTATACTTGAGTTTGGGATTTGTAGTCTTCTCTCCTGGCTTCTTGTCTCAATTACTTCGAAGTCTGATTTATCGGGTATGTCCGTATACTGCCTAGTCAAAAGGTGAGATAACTTTGTCAAAATCTCTTATTTTTATTACTTAAATAATAGTAAATTTTCTTTTTCATAAACTCTATAGACACATGCATTTTTATTTACTCAAAATTTAAATAATATCTTCCCAAAAATCATATTACTGTATACTTAATTTCCACCCTACTTTATAAATAATAGTAAATTCCAAATTCAAACTAGATTTTTCATTACTGTTTCAAGAGTCCTATTATTGTTTCCAAAATTCTAAAATAATATCCTCAACAAATTTCAACACAAATCTCAATATCTCAAATCCATAACTTGGATTTATGGTTAGTCCTAAACACAGTGATGTATGGACCATCCTAGCTAGTTCATCTTAATCAGCTCAAACTCTATAGGCTATGTAATTCTTCTCTTGCTCTGATCAAATTTCTAATTTAACATATCACCACTTTTCGGTTCAAATTTTAAACCAAAATCGTCGATTTTAAACCTTATTCTTGATAAAACTAGTTAGATATGAAAATCGTAAAATTCTCTATTTATTAAATGAACCATTTACTAAAATCATAAATATTTTTTCAAAGAAAATCCCATATAATTGAAATTTCGAAGAGTTCTACTTTGGACATTCTTATTAGTCATTTCATAAGAAGTCATAACTCAATTTATTTCAATTTAATTACTTCATATTTGTTCCTTTATCCCTGATTAACAATTGTTATACTTTTAATTCTCAAAGTTAATTTCTTTTCAATATTTCTTAAAATGTAAATTCTTAAAAATGTTTAACTTCCAAAATTCAATCGTTAATAGTTTTAACAATTAAAAGTTAATTACTCAAAATATAATTAGATTTGAATTAACTTTGGTTATTTTCTAAAATATTCCAACTTAGTTTGTAAAACATTATTTCATATAATATTTTTCTTGACATCATGTTATATAATTCATAACCAACAAGCATACAACATTTTATTTAATAACTAGTTAATTTCAATCATCATCAAACAATAACTAATGTCTATACAAAACTCATATTCTTAAATTCATTTTATTTTATAATTATTCAATTTTAAACACTTTTTAACTCATTTATCATATATATGCATAAAAAATATTTTTGAAATTCATTATTTTTTGTACTAAATATGTTCACATCTTATTTCAAAAAGAATTCACAAATTGTCAAAGTGATTACTAATGAAAGTTTTCAAGATTTTATATCCTAAATTCTTCAAATTCCATACAAAATACGTTCATGTTGAAACTAAAAAGTTCCATAAATTTAAAAATATCAAATTTAAATACTCTATAATTTTTTTGCAATTTGGATTCCATCTTAAATGGTTTAATTTAACTTAAAAACAAAACTTATAAACCACTTTTTTAAAACTATATAAGTTAGAAAATTTCACAAAAATGTAAAATTTTAATTAATTGTTTTTCAAAATTTGACAAAATATTTATAGATTGAAAGATACTCAAATACATGCATCTTACTTACTTTTTTTACCTTTTAAAACTACTTTTGTCGAGTACAACCAGATATAATAGCAATAATGTGCCTTACATGAATCCGACAAAAAACATTAAAATATTTATGCAAAATTTCCTTTATTAAATTTCCTCACATATAGAACATAAAACAAGAGGTTATTATTTCAAAGTTTAAAACAAAGTTCAACTTCTTTATTACCCAAAAATCTCAAGCATTTTTGTTTCTAACTTTTTAGCACTAATATTTCAATTAATTTAGTTACTTTAATTGTAGTAGATCACAACTTACACAAGTCCAACAACATTATAAAAATGGTTTAGCACACCTATTACACCGTATAACATCACGTTATATTCTACAGACTTAAGGAAATTGCTTTCCTTCTTACTTATTCCAAGCCCTATAATTTACTTCACTTCTTATTGGCATATAAACCCCTTTTTAGCAATGTTCTATGGAGTAAATTAAAGAAATGTGATGAATTTGTCTAACACCCCAAACTATTTAAAAATCAATATTTTTTAGCTCGTAGTTGCTTACTTCAATAAGGTATAAGCCAACAACTACCTCTATAAGTCAAAATATATGAGGTGTGGCATAATAATGTATCGATATATAATAACAGTAATAATAATTACAAATATTCTCTCTCATACGCCCTAATTTAGTAGAAATCGCTTAACCAGGCTGATACCGAATGTGACTACTTGTCATCCATGACGTCTTGACCTACCTTTAATGCGGCACTGGCATCACGGACCTTGCAGATGATGTGTTGTTTATAAATAAATTGCATAAAACATTATAAAATTATCTACAATATTCTACCCTTTCTGAAGTTCACAGCGAAAGGAACAAAATATAATAATAATAATTAATAACATAATTCTAGACAAATATTATAAAATCAATTAAATTCCAACTACAATAGTTTCTCTCCATACTGGTAATGGAAATAGTATAATTTTTGAGATTAAATGGAATAAAACTGTGGGTAGCTAATACATAAAGAAATGCATTTTTCCATCACACCATCGCGCCTCCAAGTTTCCATCAGCCTCTCTATCAAACTATCAAAGTATAACTAAAAGAAGGAAATAATAGAGGATGTCAGACGTACGTCTGGTGAGTGAAACACATCATATAAGTGTATACTATTTATAAGCCAGTAAAACTACACTTATGCTCAAAAAACATACATTATCATGTATCACCTACACCTAACAAATCAGCTATACAAAATATAATAACATGGTGGGAACATAGGGTAAGGTCTCACTATAACAAACCCATATCTAATCATATACACTTGATTGAACCCAAGGTCTCAACTCATATGCCAATGGCCAACTATAAAACGGTCGAGCCTGAAATCTCAAACTAGTTTGCCCTGAAAATGTATGTGACTTGCTACTGAGGAGCCATATATCTCAACCTAATATCGCCAAATTGTAAGTGACTCACTACTGGAGAACATAATTTCCATCCCACTATCACCAAAACTGTGAATGACCCGCTATTAGGGAATTCAATGTCCTAGCCCACTATTGTCAAACCATAAGCAACTCATTATCGAGGAATGCAATGTCTTGGCCCACTATCTCCAATCGTAGGAGACTTGCTACAAGGAACATAATGTCTCAAACCATTATCGTCCATTATTGTCAATCGTAAGCAACACACTACCGAGGAACAAAATGTCTTAGTCCACTATCGCACAATCATAGGCGACTCGCTGCTTGGGAACAAATTGTCTTACCCCACTATCGCCATATCAAGTAAACTATAAGAGTCTACTAAAATAAGTCAATTTCAAAAGTGTCTCCAAACATAGTGAAAATATAATACAATATTCCTCATCTCTTTTCGATCTCGATGTAATAAACCGTGTGTAAAACAGAGTCCATATGCGAAAGCTTTAAGCGTTTAAAGGTTGGTAATTATTTAATTAATATTATTACTATAGTTATTTTTACCGTAATGCTACAAGAGATGCATCATCATCGATCTCGACCTAAACCCATTCAACTGCCAATTCTTATCGTCGACGTGCCCTGCTCTGACCACCATTTTCAAATCTGACACTGTCGTTGCACACCCCTTCGAACGCCGCACCCTCTAACCCAACACCAGATCATCCACCGCCTCATAGATCACCCACCTCCGTACATGGATTTCACCCCTTTTTCTGCAAATTATGAACATCTTCGATCGTTTTGGTCTATCAGGCACCAATGTAGTGAAGCATTCAACCTCCTCAACCAAGTCATGCTTTTTGATTGCCGTATCATTTCCGTTTCATCGTTAGATTGAAACGGAAGGTCCATGTTTTTCGAACTTCTGATGTGTTTTATGACCAATCTATACACCTAAGCGATGAATGAACACCTTCAGTGGATTCGTGTCATCGAGACTATGATTTGGATATATAATATGTCAAATTTGAAATACTTCTATTTTTCACAATTTTTTATATTTAATGGAGGTTAACTTTTACTTATTACAATTAAAAAATTATATTTTTAAACATCTAGCTATAGAATACATCCTACTCAAGTGTATACATATAGAAAAATTAGTTTTTAGTTATTAATTATATGGCTATAAATTGGTTAAATATCATAGGAGGTAAGTTATCACGATTTACTATTATATATGCACAAATATGATAAATTCCACCTATCGACTATTTGTGCATCTCTTCCAATTTGATGTAAATCTTCTCTGTTCTTCGCTGTCTAGAAATTTCTCACCTTCAACACTCCAAATTTATTAAGAGCCTTGAATTATTTTCATAGATATCTTTGCGTCCAATTTCATATACTAATTTACTTAATTTGGATTTGATTTGGAAAAATTGTAATTAGTTTGCTTAATGGGGATTTGATTTAGGAATTAAGGTTTTAGAAGTGAAATATAATTTTTCCGGCTAAAGAGATGAGGTTAAAGATATATCTGTGGGCCAAAAAAACTAATAATTAGAGCACCCCAACAGTAGCTTACAAATTAAAAAATGAAATTTCTGCACCAATATCACAATCCAACAGAGTGTATATTACCTGACAGTGTACATTTCAGATCGAAGTGGTTACATTATTGTAATCAAACTGTGCGTCTATTGAACAGAAGCCCAGGGCTCAGGTGCCTATTCAACATGTGCATGTGTAACATTCCCTATATAGAGGCCCAAAACTAAGCGCTACATATGTTATAGTCATCTATAGTATTAGCTTTCGGCAATTAAATACCGCTATGTTAATGGTATCTACAATATCATAAGCACTTGAATATGAAACTAAACATAGATTTCAAAACAACATTTTCTTCATTATATTTAAAACAGTGTTCCATAATCTTGATACATAATCCTAATACGCTCCCGGGCGCAAATAAAATATACTTAATACAAAATATGCAAAGAGCGGTATATGAAAATACCCCCTTGGATGATCAGAGTCATATAGTCATAATTGAGTTAATACAAACACAGCGGAAATACAACAAAACATAAATGCAACTCCTAAATAGCTATCTGTTTGCCTCCTGCATACCTCCGATAGCCTTACTCGTCATCCTACTAAACCTCAAAAGGACCTTAACTCCTCAGCCTACTCAAATTAATTTTGAGCACCCAAGAGTTTACGAGGAAAACATAAACTTCGAGTCAGACATAAAGCATAGTGTGAATAATAGTATACATCCCGATTTTATATGTTAAGTGAGACCACGCCGCTTAGCGGAACGGGTTTCCCCTCACTAACATCCTTTTAAAATATATCTTTGCAAAACCTTTTTCCTATACCAAAACTGGTTAAATACTGTAAAGCATCATTATGTAAACATACATAAATATAAGGTATTAAATGAACAATCTGTTTAAACACATAAGTTTTGTTTGGATAATTTTTAACTTTTGGCTAACTTGGACCTACCAGACAATATAAACAAAATTTATCTAACACCTGTTAGACACTCCTCTTCTGGGTGGTCTGTCCCTAACTATTTGTTAAATACTTCGCTTCTGGACAGCCTTTCCCTAGTTTAATCATCTCCCAGGTCTTCCTGATCCTAATGGTTTTTTGGGCTCACCAATAACCTATCTGTATACAAACATATATTCCTTTCGGTGTGTAAGTATAATTTTAGTCTACCTATACACTACACCATACAACTCAATTTTCCATGCCCAAATGCGGAAAAATTGCCATGGCCCAGAGCCATGGCAATTTCAAAACGGCCTTAGACCATGCCAAAGCTGTCAAAAAAAAATCACCCCTCAGCTCCTCGTGTATAAATCTCAACATCTTCCTTCTTCAAAAAATAGAACGCTCTCTTTCACAAAAATAGAATGCATTTCCCGAAATCGATCGTTGTCCTAGATCTCATCCATTTTCACTCCCATCGTGTCCAGATCTCATCCATTTTCACTCAAATTAATCACTGCTAGCCTGTTTTCATGGTATAAGGCAACTAATTGAAGTTGACTACTGTAAAGGAGCTTCTCGACATAGAAGTAAGTGAATTTTTGTTTTTAATTGATGCTATCGTTTGAAAGCAAATCTATTGATTTGTGAATATTTTGGAAGTAATTAACTATTATGGGATGATTGTTGGCAAAGTTGGGTTACCCAAATTGAAATGATTTTGTTTTTTTATGAAATATAAGCATTCGGTTTTTTAAATTAGGTTAGTTCGAATTTATTACTGTTTTCCATTACTAATTGAAGTGGTAAAAGTTGATTTTCAGTTGGTTTTTGTTTGCTGTAGAACTTGGGAATACTCGATTTTGATTAACCAAATAGTATGAAAACTTTGAGAATTTAGAAGTGTAGATGATTGTATTTTGGCTTCCTTAAGAACCACATATATCTTAAATTCAATAACTGAAAAACTGCGAAGGAATCAGAATGACTATTCCTAGTTTGTTTCCTTAACATATATTAAGATCACTCTTAATTATAAATCGAGTTAAACATCTTAAATATTAAGAGATTGGGAAATAAAAATAGTACTTTAATGACAATCCCTCTTGGGATTGAAAATACATAAGATCAAAAACCTAATACTGCTATACGAGAATCATAAACCAGAGATAGTAACAAGGGAGGAGGTTGATTTGCAAATGACTAGCACTAAAAATAAAACCTGCATAATTCAGTATGTAAGCATAACATGGTAGAGAAAAATATTATAATTCTAGCAATTTATATAAAACAATAGCATTCAGGTATAAAGTAGTACCCTGCCCATCCTTTGCCCATTCACCTTCAAGACAAATCTTAGTAAGATTTTATATAACAATTTGAATCTTTGCCAAATTTGCATGCTTTACAATTCTAGCAATCTTTCTTGTTATATATAACATAAGATCAAAAACCCAATACTGCTATACAAGAATCATAAACCAGAGATAACAACAGGGGAGGAGGTTGATTTGCAAATGACTAGCACTAAAAACAAAACCTACATAAATTCAGTATGTAAGCATAACATGTTAGAGAAAAATATTATAATTCTAGCAATTTATATAAAGCAATAGCATTCGGGTATAAAGTAATACCCTGCCCATCCTTTGCCCATTCACCTTCAAGACAAATCTTAGTAAGATTTTATATAACAATTTGAATCTTTGCCAAATTTGCATGCTTTACAAATCTAGCAATCTTTCTTGTTATATATATATATATATATATATATATATATATATATATATATATATATGTATATATATGTATGTATGTATGTATATGTATATGTATATGTATGTATATGTATATGTATGTATATACGTATATGTATGTGTATACGTATGTGTATGTGTATATGTATATGTATATGCATATGCATATGTATATGTATGTATAGTTTTCTTAGATTGTACTATCTACAAGGTTCGGTAATTTATAGGCTCTATTCTTATTGCAATTTTAGCTATCAAACTGTTAATACAAACCATGAATGAATATGTACAGAATTGCTTTATAAGTCCAGTGAATCCATCTGTTTTGAGTAGTCGCTTGTATATGCGACAGTGCATTTTAGTTTGGTTTCAGATTTTCAAATTTAGTTCTAATATATATATATATATATATATATATATATATATATATATATATATATATATACGTATGTATATATGTATGTATATGCATATGTGTGTGTATGTATTATTTGCACTAGCAACTATTAAACTGTTAAATAAGAATGAAAGAATATTTATAGAGCTACCTTGATAAGTCTAGTAATTTTTAAAAAAATGTGAATAGCAGTATATGACTTTCGAAATGTTAAATGTTCAAGTTTATAGCCTAACATTTCTTTAAATCATATAGCATTATATATACATTGCTTTGAAGTTTTATGTGAGAGGTTTCAACTTGGAAGTGAAATAAACTTATTTTTATTTTACAAATCTATCATTTTGTCCTAACATATTTTATATTTTATTTCCTTGATTTGTCTTGTCCTGTACATGTCCTTTTACTTGTTTCGTTTTTTCACAGTTTCCACGGTTGTTTTATAAGTCCAGTGAATTCATCTATTTTGAGTAGTCGGTTATATATGCGATAGTGCATTTTAGTTTGGTTTTAGATTTTCAAATTTAGTTCTATATTTATACGTGTGTGTGTTTGTGTATATTATTTGCACTAGCGGCTATTAAACTGTTAAATAAGAATGAAAGAATATTTATAGAACTACCTTGTGAGTCTAGCAATTTTTAAAAAATGTGAATAATGGTATATGACTTTAGAACTGTTAAATGTTTAAGTGTATAGCCTGACATTTCTTTAAATCACATAGTATTATATATACATTGCTTTGAAGTTTTTTGTAACAGGTTCAACTTGGAAGTGAAATAAACTTACTTTTATTTTACAAATCTATCATGTTGTCCTAACATATTTTATATTTTATTTCCTTGATTTGCCTTGTCATGTACATGTCCTTTTACTTGTTTCATTTTGTTACAATTTTCCATTGTTGTTTCATAAGTCCAGTGAATCCATCAGTTTTGAGTAGTCACTTATATATGCGACTGTGCATTTTAGTTTGGTTTTAGATTTTCAAACTTAGTTCTAATATGTGTGTGTGTGTGTATGTATATTATATGCACTAGCAAATATTAAACTGTTAAATAAGAATGAAAGAATATTTACAGAACTACCTTGTAAGTCTAGTAATTTTAAAAAATGTGAATAGCAGTATATGACTTTCGAAATGTTAAATGTTCAAGTGTATAGCCTGACATTTGTTTAAATCACATGCATTATATATACATTGCTTTGAAGTTTTATGTAACAAGTTTCAACTTGGAAGTGAAATAAACTTACTTTTAGTTTACTGATCTATCATGTTGTTCTAACATATTTTATATTTTATTTCCTTGATTTGTCTTGTCCTATACATGTCCTTTTACTTGTTTTATTACAAGTTTCCATTGCTTTGAAATTGGTACATACGTCATCTTGTACCTTAGATGTCATTACGCCCTTGTTTTTTGATGTTATTGTGTTGCTTTGATAAGTGATCACATAAATAAGCATATTTGCTTTTGAATTTTCGTTCTTGCTTGTATCATAAGAATTGTTCACATATATTTGCTTTAACATTAATGGCATATTCTGTCATGCATTGCTTAATTTAATGCACATGGACACACTTCCTTTATATATACTTTGCTTTGAAAAAGTCATATATTTGCATATAGGCATGCATTTGTTAATTAAAGTAAGCATCCTTGATTGAATTATTTCGTCCCTACTTGCATGTGCATGTTTTAGTAGCCACTCAACATCACTTTGTACACTTTATTTGCCTTCTCATATAAGTAGCCTAGCTTGACTATTCATATATACCATATTGTTTTGAAATATGGAGCCTAACTTTACAAAATATATACAAGTTTGGACCAGTTACTAAATGCAAGTTGTTTTGATCAATTTGTTTTTATTTTTTATTTCATAGTGTAAAATGAGAAATGATATTATTTACGCTCATAATGTCGTATATCATGTATGATATAGCAGGGAAATATATCGTCTAGTATAGACAAATAGTGGATGAAAGAATCTGATCGAAGAACCACACGATATATAGGAGTGCCGAATTTTCGTTGTGGAAAATGGTGGCGATAAGGAAATCTATTTTTTCCTTGCACACAGTGCAAAAATTTGAAAAAAAAATTAAATTAAATGACATTCATTATCATCTACTCAGATGGGGAATTGTCTAGTCATATACCATTTGGCAATTTCATGGAGAAGAATCGACAGAGAAGCAAACACAATCTATTAGTCAAGCCAAAGTGCTGATGAAGCTGGATATCCTAGGATGGCATACTTGGTCAATGATGCTGATAGATTTAATTATATTCAACCTACCAGTCCGTTGCCCGATAATATTAGGGAACCATCTATGGTTGATGTTGATCGGTCAACCAATCAAAGGAAGAAGTGTAAATCACTTTTCGATAATGCAAATGAGCCATTGTATCCTTCATGTTCTAAAGGTATAACAACATTGTATGCCAATGTAAAACTAAATAGCTTGAAAACTCAATACGGCTTTTCCGACAATGGTGTGACTTCAATCCTCGAATTTATAAAGGAGTTACTCCCTGAAGGCAACACACTACCGACAAAGTACCCTGACATAAAGAAGATGACTAAACAAGTTGGGATGGATTACAAGACTTATGATGCATGCATTAATGACTGCATGTTATACTGGAAAGATGATGCAAACAGAGTTTCTTGTACAATTTTCAACGAACCAAAATAAAAAACAACATTCAACAAAGAGAAAAGGGCTACCAAAGTACCGCAAAAGACGTTGAGACATTTCCCTTTATTTTCTAGATTGAGGAGACTGTATACCATACGATGGATAGCAAATGCTATGACTTGGCATGCTTGTCTAAGTCCAATTCAAATGTAGTGCGTCATCCATGTGACATTTCTCAATGGAAAGTTATAGATTCTTTTGATCAAACATTTGCTATTGAACCATGAAATATCACACTTGGAATATCAACTGATGGTTTCAATCCACATGTGTCTCTAGCTAGCCGTTATAGTTGTTGGCCAGTAATTATAGTACCATATAATCTCCCTCCATCAATGTGTATGAAAAGAGAGTTCTCACTGTTGACATTATTGATTTTCGAGCGAAAACAACCAAGGAAGGATATCGATTTTATTTACAACCGTTGATAGACGAGTTAAAGCAGTTATGAGAAGGAGTCAATGCAGTTGACTCATTTAATAATTTTGAGTTCACAATGAGAGCTAGGATGTTGTGGGAAATTCATGATCATCATGTGCTCAATATTTTGTCGGGGTGCACAACTCACGGCTATTTTGCATGTCCAATTTATGGGAAAGATACTTGTTCTTATTATCTTCTTGAAAGTAAGAAGATGCGTTACATGGGACATTGAAGATTTCTTCCTTCCCAACACAAGTTTTCAGACGATAAGGCAAACTTCAATAATAAACAAGAATATCATCGTCCTCCATGGCCATAGAATGGTTATCAAGTCGAACAAAAGGTAGCTAATATTAAGATGAAAGTTGGTAAAAATAAACAAGAAATCGGTCGAAAATGAAAGAAGAAACTAATTATAAAGACCTTATCGATATTCCTGCATGGTATATGAGGTCTATCCTCTTTGATTTGCCATATTGGAAAGCTAACTTGCTCCGACATAATGTTGATGTTATGCATACAGAGAAGAATGTCACTGAGCATCTCATCAGTAAAATTATGGGTCATAAGGATAAGTCAAAAGACGGTATCAATGCACGCAAGGATTTGAAAACTGTTAGAGCCAAAGTTGGTCACTAACACCCAAATCCAAGCGAAAGCACCAAATACTAGTCATAACTCACAGATAGAATATATGTATAGAGAGTAATTATGTGAAGAACAGTCAAAGTTAAAATGAAGCAATAAAGATATAGAATGTATAGTGGTTCGGCTGACTCCGGCCTACCTCCAATCCATAAATTTCCTTTTTATTGATGTTAGAATCAATTACAGTTACAAACTGGTAGAGTAACCTTAGCCTTCGAAAATAGAAAGCAAGGAAGCCGGAAGAAGAAGAAGGTCCTTTTTCTGAACCCACACACGCTGTATTTATAGAAAAATCCTGAGTTATTGGGCTTTCTAAACAGTATAGGCCCATCAAGGCCTTCCACCGAGCCACATACCTCCACAAAGCCGAGCCACACCAGCCTCACCACAATACCGAGCCACACCAACCTCACCTGGATGCCGAGTCACACCAACCTCACCATAATGCCGAGCCACACCATCCTCACCACAATGTCGAGCCACACCGACCTCACCATAATGCCGAGCCACACTGGCCTCACCACAAAGTCGAGCCATCTCACCAATGCCGAGCGACCCTGACCTCACCAATGCTGAGCGACCCTGACCTCACCAATGCCGAGCGACCCTGACCTCACCAATGCCGAGCCGTCACACCAATGCCAAGCGATCCCAACCATTCCGCAATGCCGAGCGACATAGCCTCACCATAATGCCGAGCAGCACATCCTCACCTCAATGCCGAGCCGCACATCCTCACCACAATGCCGAGCGGCATAACCTAACCTCAATGCCAAGTGGCACATCCTCACCACAATGTCGAGCGACATAACCTCACCTCAATGCCGAGCAGCACTTTCTCACCACAATGCCAAGCGGCATAACCTCACATCAATGCCGAATGGCACATCCTTACCACAATGCCGAGCAGCATATCCTCACCTCAATGCCGAGCGGCACATCCTCACCACAATGCCGAGCAGCATAACCTCACCTCAATACCGAACAACACATCCTCACCATAATGCCGAGCGGCGTAACCTCACCTCAGTGCCGAGCGACACATCCTCACCTCAATGCCGACCGGCACATCCAGGTGAACTTCATCCATCTAAACCGAATTCATCATATTTCAGTATCGATAGTCATGAAGTTGTTTAGGTTTAATCTGCCTGTTCATGGCCTTCATAAAAGGCGGGTTAACATTTGCCACCCTCCCTCCCAAAACATGCCTAGCTATTGGAAGGTGTGTTTTGAATAGCCTCAATTTCGATATCCGAAGTCCATACATTATCCATAGCCATACCTTCTAATTCGTAATCCAACCCATTTTATCCAAGTCTCGTTACCGTATACTTACCCAAACCCATAACTGCTTCGAGTCGTTATCTGATTCCTATCTAGTAACCAATTCCCTATCCCCGACCTCTCCGGGTCGATATTCAAATCCGGGACCGCTCCGAGTCCTTCGCCAAATCCAGGGCCTCACCGGGTTCGTCTATCCTAAGTCGAAATTCGAATCCCTTACCTCTCCGGGTTTAGTCTTTGAATTCGTGGACCTCGTAGGTTTGCATTATCCATTCCAGCCTCGACTCTACGGTCAAGGGCTTGTATGTTTTTCGACCTCGATTCTTTGGTCGAGGACTTTTATATTCTCCGGTCTCGGCACTTCGGCCAGGGACTTCTATATTCTCCAACCTCAGCTCTCCGGTCAAGGACTTTGATATTCACGGGCCTCGGCTCTCCAGCCAAAGACTTTGATATTCTCCGGCCTCGGCTCTCCGACCAAGGACTTTGATATTCACCGGCCTCGGCGCTCCGGCCAAGGACTTTGAAATTCACCGGCATCGGTGCTCCAGCCAAGGACTTTGATATTCTCTGGCCTTGGCTCTCCAGCCAAGGACTTTGATATTCACTGGCCTTGGCGTTCCGGCCAAGGACTTTGATATTCTCCGGCCTTGGCTCTCCGGCCGAGGACTTTGATATTCACCGGCCTCGGCTCTTCGGCTAAGGACTTTTATATTCACTAGCCTCGGGGCTTCGGCCGAGGACTTTTATATTCATCGGCCTCGGCACTCCGGCCAAGGACTTCTTGTATTTTGTTCGAGTCCATTCCATCGCTCTTCGGCCAGGGGACTCGTAACTCGCAATAACTGCCCCGTCTCTTCGGTGAGGATAGTAATCGCAAAACCTGAACTGTTTATTACATTGATCCAAATCCGATCAGAAATCCATATCAAAAATCCTGCTCAAAATCCAAATCAAAAACCAAACATCCAAACCAAAATGGAAAACCAAAAAACCAACCAAACCGGGAGTTCAATCCAAACTCCAAAACCATAACAAGAAAAGTAAATGTCCAAAGTACCAAAGACGAAACCAGAATTTGCAGAAACACAGAAAGAAAATGGGATTTCATAGACCCAAGCAGTACGGTTTTCCATCATCTCAGAGCACCTCTAGGGGTCATCCTCGATCCCGTACGTGTGTAAGTGACCTAGCTGTATTACTTTGAGTTCTATTACTTATTCAGAACCATCGAACCATTTAGTTGATAACAAGCTGGTGACCACCGGATCCAACACCACCTTCGCTCGAGGTAGGCGGTGATTGTTCCCGTTCCATTGTTACAGCTCGATTCCTTACGTACTACTATAAGTGGCCATTCCTTACATGCTCCTCTACAATATCTTTCAAATGCCTACAGTCATTTATGTTGGACCCATCCAGCTCATGGAATAGGCAATGATTTCTCGATGCCCGCTCGTATTCAAAAGGTTCCCTTCTTGCCGGTCTTCAGTACTGGAGGCGCCCACGAGTATCCAAGTAAATCCTTTCTAGGGTCTTAGTTAAATCCATGTAAGAAGAAAACTTTGACACCCTTCGAGGCCTCTTCGAAGTGACACCGTTGCCATTTGTTTTCCTTTTTCCTTTATCATCTTTACTTGGATCTTCCCTAGGTGGACCTCCACCTCTCACTGCATAAGCTTTAGCCTCTCTCCCTACTCTCTCAGCCTGCGCATCCTCCTGTATCAAGAACCTTTCCACCTCATGGTAGAACTCCCCGAGATCCCTCGGTGGGCCGTTCCAATGATATCTTGAAATCTGAATTATCCATGATTCCTAAGACCGTTGCCATCAAAATCATTGACGGATCGAGTCGATCCTCTGAGGCTACCCTGCATTAAATCATGTTAAGAAGTTCTGGGTGACTCTCCCTTCCATTTCTTCATCGATGTCAAGGTCATTACAATTTTGGGTCTGACTATATGGACCCCAAACTGCCTCATAAACCTTTCAATTAGTTCGGTCCAAGTGTCAATAGAACCATTCTCTAGTTGTCTGAACCAAGCTGCGATATCCGTCAAATACAAAGGGAAGCATCGAGGCATAACCTTATCCGATGCCCCCAGTACCTCCATATGCCTCGTGTACCTTGTCAGGTGAATGGTGGGATCCGTTCTCCCATCATACATATCCAACGTTGGTAGCTTAAAGTCTGATAGATTCCTAGCTTGCCTGACAGTAGGAGTAAAGGGACTCCTATTCGCATCCTCCAAGTCTTTGTTTACCAATCCATCTCTCACAGCCCGTCTGACCATTTCCGCTAATCTGTCATTGTCCCCAAGCTGTAATCCTTGTCCGTTGCCTCCGGTCTGCCCCTCGAGTTCACAAGGGAAGGCACATACTCCTCATCTTGTACTCCTCCACTCCTGTTGGTGTCAGGTTGCACAGCATCATCTGGTATCCCTCCATGGATTCGTCCAGCATTTCCTGGTGGTATGCCCCCGAATCTAGATCCATCCAGGTCGATAGCGGTCTGCAGATTGGGGGCTTCCCGATGCCGAGCCATTCCCTCCGCTTGCTGGTTGAGCGCTTCTGATCCAGCTCCACGGATCTGAGCTCCTGCATTTCCTACTTGTGCAAACTGTCTGAGGAGGTTCTGCATCATCTCCTCTTGCATTTTCATCATCACTTCCATCTCATTTATGGTGATGTAGATGGATGATTGACCTGCTCCAACTCCAAAGGAAGCCTCTTGACTTCCCTCCCGATTGCTCATTTCTGTCACTTGCTTCCTTACTGATGACCTAGCCATTTCCCCCTAGAATCTGAGTTCCTTGCTTCAAAATCCCTGAGTGCTTGCCTTCTCGGTGAAAGCACCAAAATGTTAGAGCCAAAATTTGTCACTAAAACCCAAATCCAAGCGAAAGCACCAAATACCAGTCAACTCACAGATAGAATAATGTATAGAGAGTAATTATGTGAAGAACAACCAAAGTTAAATTGAAAGCAATAAAGACACAGAATTTATAGTGGTTCGACTGACTCCGGCCTACCTCCACTCTAGAAATTTCTTTTTTATTGATGTTAGAATCTATTACAGTTACAAACTAGTAGAATAGCCTTAGCATTCGAATATAGAAAGCAAGGAAGCCGGAAGAAGAAGAAGATCCTTTTTCTGAACCCACACACGTTGTATCTATAGACAAATCCTAAGTGTTGGGCATTCTGAATGGTATAGACCCATCAAGACCTTCCACCGAGCCACATACCTCCACAATATCGAGCCACACCGGCCTCACCACAATGCCGAGCCACACCGTCCTTGCCATAATGCCGAGCCACACCGTCCTCACCACAATAAAGAGCCACACCGGCCTCACCACAATGCCGAGCCACACCAGCCTCACCACAATGTCGAGCCATCTCGCCAATGCCGAGCGACCCTGACCTCACCAATGCCGAGCGACCCTGACCTCACCAATGCCGAGGGGTCTCACCAATGCCGAGAGACCCCAACCTTGCTGCAATGCCGAGCGGCATAGCCTCACCACAATGCCGAGCGACATAACCTCACCTCAATGTCGAGCGACACATCCTCACCACAATGTCGAGCAGCATAACCTCACCTGTCGAGCGACACATCCTCACCATAATGTCGAGCGTCATAACCTCACCTCGATGCTGAACGGCACATCCTCACCACAATGCCGAGTGGAATAACCTCACCTCAATGTCGAGCGGCACTTCCTCACCGTAATATCGAGCGGCATAACCTCACCTCAATGCCAAATGACACATCCTCACCACAATGCCGAGCGGCATGACCTTACCTCAACGCCGAGCGGCACATCCTCACCACAATGTCAAGTGGCATAACCTCACCTCAATGCCGAGCGACACATCCAGGTGAACTTCATCCCTCTAAACCGAATTCATCATATTTTAGTCTCGATAGTCATGAAGTTGTTTAGGTTGAATCCGCCTGTTCATGGCCTTGATAAAAGGCGGGTTAACAAAAATTATGGGTGAGGGAAGATCGTGAAACAAAAAAAATAACTATA
The DNA here is from genome assembly GCA_030765085.1 of Allium cepa. Lineage (NCBI taxonomy): Eukaryota > Viridiplantae > Streptophyta > Magnoliopsida > Asparagales > Amaryllidaceae > Allium > Allium cepa. Next base: position 384,345,317 of record CM060932.1, read on the forward strand.
CCAGAGGCAACATTCACTTTGAGCAAAGAAGAAAAGGTACGGTTTTGCACCATTTTGAAAAACCTTAAAGTACCTAGCAAATTCTCTTCTAACTTCCACAACAATATGAGCATCAATCCTCCTGAGCTAACAAATATGAAGTCACATGGTTATCATGTCATAATGCAACAATTACTTCCAGTATTGCTTCAACATTCTTATCGACAACATAAGGATCTGCATAATGTTGTACACCGTATAAGTCTATCCTTTAACATTTTGTGCTCAAAGGTAATCAATAGGGAACATTTTTTAAAAGAAAAGGCTATTTTTTAGTAGAAGCAACATGTTTGTTTGAAAAACATTTTCCACCCGCATTTTTTGATATCAGTATCCACCTTATGGTTCATCTAGTCGATGAAGCATTGATTTGCGACCCTGTTAGATATATATGGATGTATCCCTTTGAACGGTAAATTACAAATTTTTGTTTTATTCTTCTTCATTCGATTTAAATAGCTACCAGTTATTACAATTAATTACCTACATAGGTTCATGAAAACATATAAAGGATATGTGTGTAATAAAAGATATATTGAAGGGTGTATTGTAGAAGGATATATTGTATAAGAAGCTAGTTATTACTGCATGAAGTGTATGCCAAAAGGAGGTGATGGCACTCATAAACATACCCGCGAAGAGTTTTTAGACGAGGATGATGAGTGAGATGCCTCTGGATAGTGGTAAAGATATAACTTTGACCCAAGTGCAGTTTGAACAAGTTCGTAGATGGGTCCTTATTAAGTACGATGGATTGGATGAATGGGAGAAGTAAGTTCACTAATTTATCCTAAATTCCCATTATTGTAAAATAAATTAACTCATATACACGTATTGAAATATCTATCCCAGGAGGTATAACATCTATGTGAAAGGTACTAAATTTAAATCTCGAAGTAGGATTGCATTCGTAGAAACTTGTCAAAGTTTCATTCTATGGTTACTTGATGGGATATTGCATCTTCTTAGATATTCATGTGTATTTAGGTGGATCATACACCATCACGATCATATTTTTTAGTTATTGTGTTTTTTAGTTGGTCAAGGCAAATGAAGTTGATTCAACTCTTTGGCGGTTGGTGAACGAGCGGAAGTTCAAGGCACGTAGTTATACGAAGTACCTAGTGAATGGATTCATATTTTCTCCAAAAATTTACGAAGAATGAATAGTAACGCAAGATAGTGGCATTTGTGTGAGAGTAATTACAAAATTTAGAGCGAGCGGGAAGGATAAAAATTACAAGAAAGCGAAAATTGTATATTATAGAGTTATTTAGCAGATAATTGAGTTGGATTACATTGACTTCAAACAAATGGTTTTTTATTGTGATTGGGTAAAGGTCGAAGATAAGGTCAATGGTCGTAAGATAGATCCTGTTTCAAACTTGTTTACTGTTAACATAGAGAAATTAAGACCAAAGATAGAGTGAATGATTAGCCATTTATTCTTGCATCAGAAGCGAGTCAAGTGTTCTACTCAAAAGATTTAAAAAGTAACGGATGGTTTATGGTTTTGCATATAACAAACGGTTGACTACAACCATGGATGTCACTGAGTTTCCTATTATCTATCAATCAGCCTTCGAAGATAATAAAAAAGTAGAAGACCTTACCAAATGCATATGTTAATATAAGATGTATTTCTTACTTGAAATGAGTTGAATTTCAAGTGTAATTGAATTTAGAATTTCTTTACTATTTATGTTTTCTTGTGCTTCATTTCCATTTTATGCACCTACTCTAATATTTATGTTGCATCCTCTACGACATATATATTGCATCCTCTAATATATATTTATGTTGAACATGACTTCACCATCGGTATATGCCTAAAGACAAAGTAGAATGCATGATATCGAGTGTAAATAATATAATTATTTAAATAAATAAATGGAAAATTTGCAGATAAGCATCATAGAAAATTCATGCGACCATTGAATGATTATTTGATTTTTCTATCAGAGGAAAGATCATGTTTGTTTACCATGGATTTGGATTGTTTTTAATGGATTTCTACTCATATTTTCTCCACTTACATCGCCCTTTTTCATATAGTCACAAATATTCAAAAAAATTACTAAAATATTTAAGTAAGCTTGTTTCTTATGCTTATTTATGGCTAATGGCATGCTTCATTTCTGAGTATAGAATAACCTTAAACTGCCTATACTATAGTAGAAGTTTTGCCCACCGATTAATATGTTGCCTGTTTGGGTTGCTTTGGTTGCATTTTTGGTTTTAGTACTGACTTCGCATTAATGGTAGGCCTACCGGATTGGAAGTTGCAAATACTTGCCTAGAATTTTATAGCTCTTGATTTTTGAAAGTGACGATTAGAATTTCATAACAAACTGTCTGCTTCATCTGGGCTCTTGCTGTATTTTGGAAATGCAAGCGCTATTTCAATGCCATTTCGTTGTTAATGGTTATTGTGTTTTAATATCACATGCGCTGAACTACTTGCCATAGAATTTAATAGCAGATATGCCACTTTTTCTTTTTCTTTTAGAACTGTAGGGAAACTGTGTAACGTGAAGAAATGATTGAAGTTGTTTCACATTTATTCATTTTTATAAGACATATAACATTATGAAATTATAGTTTGAATACTGATTAAAGTTTATGTACAATTTTTTAGTCAAGACACTTAACTTGAGAAAAATATAGTTGGTAACCTTCATATAGTGCATATAAGCCCTACATTTTTAATATATATTTTGCTTGATTTTTACCCAATATTTGAAAATGATGCTACATTCACTAAATAATGTATTCTATATATTCAACGGAGAATACCAAGATATCTTTCTTTCTAAAATTTAATACTTAGTTTATCTGAAAATAAATAAGCAGAATATTAAGTTATGTGCTACTTTAATTTTCTTAAAAAATGTAGCAACTCATCCATCTCCTCCTCACTTGAATGCAAAACAAATTTGGATTGTGTTCATTATTACACCATGCATTAGCTACTTCAAAATAATCAATTGAAGTAGACGAGGATCCTATTAGCTACTTCAAATTTTAATACAGAATAGCTCCTTCAAAATAACAGAAAATGGCAGACGATGATCCTATTAGCATGCAATTGTACCTTGTTTTCATAATATAAAATGTTAAGTGGTGATTTTGTATGTTTTAGTATTGCTTTGTTCTTACGGTTTGTATTTTATTTTTTTATTTTTTGTTTTGGCCCACTTTCTTTTGTTCGGCCCATTTTAGTTTTTGAGTTCAGCTTGTATATATTTTCCTGTGTTGTAACAGAGTTAATAAGGTTGATTTTCATTCTAAAATGTTTCGTCTTCTTTACAAATTTCTGAGATCCAGAAATTTTACATGGTATCGGAGACCCGGGTTGAAGTGATTTTTTTTGATCGATTAGGTTCAAGATCTTCAGCTGCATTTGTTCCCGATTCTTCTCTGCTTCAAATCTCTAAACCCTAAAATGACGAACGAGGATGATTCTACTTCTCAAAACAATTCTTCTGCTCTTAATTCATCTAGAATTGACTTCAACGATCCTTACTATCTCTCTAATTCCAATCATCCAGGTATGCAACTCGGTAATCATATTCTCATGGGTCCAAATTTTCTGAATTGGTGTAGAACTGTTAAAATGGTGTTGAAAGCTCGAAATAAGTTACGATTTGTTGATGGTTCTCTTCCGATGCCTGTCGAATCTTCTCTTGATTTTCAGAAATGGATAAGAAATGATTACATGGTGATGTCGTGGATTTTAAATTCAATGGATAAAACTTTGGCTAAGAGTTTTATGTTCGTCAATTCGTCTCATCAGTTGTGGAAAGAATTGAATGAGAGATTTGGTCAGACTACTGCACCAAGGATGTTTGAGTTACATAAGAGTCTTACTTCAACTCAACAAAATGAAGATTCAGTAGTAGAGTATTATGGTAATCTGAAAAGTGCTTGGGATCAATTACAACTATTAGAAGGATTTCCTGAATGTTCTTGTGGTCTTATGAATAATTGTAGATGTGGAATTCTTAAGAAGTTTCTTGAGATAGATCATAAAAATAAATTGATGCAGTTTCTTTCAGGTCTGAACAAAGAATTTGATCAGGTAAAAGTAAATATACTAAGTTCTGATCCTCTTCCAAATGTGCATAAAACCTATTATATTTTACAGCAAGTTGAGCAACAAAATAAACTTAATAATGTTACTGCTGTAAATGACATGAGTACATTACAAGCTCAAGTTCTAAATATTTTTCCTAAGCCTGCTTATCAAACTGTTAAGAAAGATGCTAAGAGTCAGAAAAGTGAGATTGTATGTGAACATTGCAAGAAGAAAGGGCATGTAATTGAACAATGCTTCAAACTGGTTGGATATCCCGAATGGTGGACGACTCTAAAAGGGAAGAAAAATTCAAAGACGGCAGGAAATATTCAGAATAATGGTGATGGAATTCTGGGAAGAGGACCACAAGAAATTCAAGAGTCAAGTACATCAAATAAATCAGATCTATTATGGCTTCTGCTCTTTTTAATGAAACTCTCAAGATGATTCAACAAAATTCTAAGGCAACGACATCTGAAGATAATCCTCTATATACTGCTGCAAACTTTGTAGGTATATTTTCAGCCTCAAATTTTGACCGTATAATGAAGAAACTTGATTGTGATAATTGGATCATAGATACAAGGGCAACAGATCATATGGCATCTAATTTGGGATTTTTTGCTTCACTTAAACAACTTAATAATCTAATTAAAATATCATTGCCTGATGGAACTATTAAAATTGTTAAATATGTTGGCATAGTTGATCTAAATTCTAGAACAACTCTCAAGAATGTCTTTTATATTCCTGAATTTAAACATAATTTGCTCCATGTTGGCAGATTATTAGATGATAATAATCTAATTGCAAAACTTAAAAAAATCATGTTATTTTCAAGACCCTTCGACCAAGCAAGAATATGCTGTTGGAGCAAGGCATTTTGGTTTATACAAATTCTGCAAATCTTCTTCAAACTTTCTTACATGCAGTTCAGTTAGTTCTTCTGTATTTGCTATTGCTAATACATCTTTTTCTTATGCAAATAATACTATTGCTGCTAAAGTAAAGCCTAGTATAGATATTATTCATGCTAGGCTAGGTCATATTCCTACTAGTCATATGAAACATTTGATAGTTTCCATTTCAGGCAACAATGGTAATAACAATTGTGATTTTAGTTGTGAAGCTTGTGTTTTGGGCAAACACCATAAAATGCCTTTTCTCAAATCAGTTTCATCTGCTGAAGATTTTTTGACATGATACATATAGATCTTTGGGGTCCATATTCAAGACCTTCTTTGTCTGGTGCTAGATATTTTTTGACAATTCTAGATGATCATACTAGAACTACTTGGACTCATTTGATTCATTCAAAAACTCAAGTGTATCCTGTTGTTGTTGCTTTTCTTGAGTATGTTCAAACTCAATTTAACAAGAAGGTGAAAGTGATTAGAAGTGATAATGGGACTGAGATTATTCAGGAATCATGTAGAATTTTATTTGCAAATAAAGGTATTATTCATCAAAGGAGTATTCCTGGAAATCCTCAACAAAATGGTAGGGTAGAAAGAAAGCATAAACATCATCTTGAAACTGCTAGAACTATAAGATTTCATGCTGATTTGCCATATAAATTTTGGGGTGATTGTTTGCTTGCTACAACTCATATCATAAACTTGTTACCTAGTTCTGTTCTGAAATGGAAAACCCCTTATGAGTTACTTATGAAGAAGCAGCCCGATTATAGTCATTTAAGGGTTATTGGTTGTTTGTGTTTCTCTGCTCAGAAATTATCTGATAAGTTTGCTCCTAGATCAAAGAAATGCATTTTATTAGGGTATCCTTATGCTACAAAAGGATACAAATTATATCATCTCAATACTCATAAAGTGGTTTTCAGTAGAGATGTTTATTTTGTTGAAAATTGTTTTCCATTCAAGGATGACCCAAATATGATTCCTTCCTCTGTTTCTCAAGTACCAGAAACTTCACTTCCATTGGTTAATCCTGCTTTTGATATTCAAAATCTTTATTATCCTACAAATTATCAAAATAATGATCAACAATTAGTTCAACTTCCTTAACATAATACTGAAGCCTCTTTTCAACATTCTGATTTTTCTGAAAATGTTGATAACAATCCTACTGTTCCTTCTACTACTCAAAGTCTTATTCCTCAGGCTACTGAAACACAAAATCTTAGATTCTCTTCAAGACCTACCAAATTACCTAAGAAATTTGATGATTTTGTTATGACAAAACCAGCTACAAGAGTCATTCCAAATGTTGATTCTAAAAGTTCTGTTTCTTTCAATGTTTATGCTGTACCCTGTCTTGCTAATTTACATAATGAAAATTTACATAGCTTGAATAGTGTGTTGGTAGCTTATGAGCCTTCTTCTTATAATCAAGCAAAGGATCATCCTGAATGGGTAGAAGCAATGAATAAAGAATTGGAAGCACTTGAAAATAATGGTACATGGGAATTGACTGATTTACCTTTTGGTAAAAAGGCCATTGGGTCTAAATGGGTGTATAAAACTAAGTTTAAACCAAATGGTGATATTGAGAGATGCAAAGGCAGAGTGATTGCAAGAGGTGATAAACAAATATCTGGTAAAGATTATAAACATACTTTTAGTCCAGTAGCAAAATTAACCACTGTTAGCTTAATAATGGATGTAGCTGCAATAAAGAAATGGGATATTCTGCAATTGGATATTAATAATGCTTTTCTTCATGGTTATCTTGATGAAGAAGTATATATGACTCCTCCTCTAGGTTATAAAAGGGTTAAACCAGGTCAAGTTTGTAAGCTCAAAAGATCAATTTATGGTTTGAAACAGGCAAGTAGATGCTGGAATAAAGAATTAACTAAATTTTTGATTGAATGGGGTTTTACTCAGTCTAAGAAAGATTATTCAATGTTTTTCATGTGCAAAGGTGGTTCTTTTACAGTTATTGTCACATATGTTGATGATTTGTTATTGACTGGAAATGATACTACAGTCATGAATAATTTGAAGAATGATTTGCATAACATTTTAACAATCAAAGATTTAGGCACATTGAAATATTTTCTTGGAATAGAAGTTTCAAGATCAAAATCTAGTATACTTTTAAATCAAAGAAAATACATTTTGGACATGCTTCGAGATAATCAAATGGAAGGATGCAAGCCTGCTGCTTTTCCAATGCAAAAGTGTTTAAAGCTTAGTCTTACTGATGGTGAAGTATTAGAAGATCCTGAAGTTTACAGAAGGCATATTGGTAAATTCCTTTACTTAAATCTTACTCGACCTGATATTTTATTTGTTGTTCAACAATCAAGTCAATTTTTGACTGTTCCAAGAATACCACATTATAAAGCGGCTATTCATGTTCTCAAATATCTTATAGGTACTCTAAATCTTGGACTTTATTTTTCTGCAAATTCAGATTTAGTATTAACAGCATATAGTGATGCTGATTGGGGTACTTGTCCAGATTCAGGGAGATCTTTAAGTGGTTATCGTATTTTCCTTGGTAATTCCTTAATTTCTTGGGAAAAAAAACAGAAATCTATCTCAAAGAGTACTACAGAGTCAGAATATAGGAGTATGAGCTACACAACTAGTGAAATTGTTCGGCTTGAAGGACTCCTTACTGAATTGGGTATAATTATTCCTACTACTATCAATTTATATTGTGATAATATTTCTGCTCAACATATTGCTGAAAATCCAGTTTTTCATAAAAAAACTAAGCATATAAGGAGTAAACACCAAAAATTGGATGTTCATTACGTCAGAGAACATGTGCAGACAGGGTTTATTATTTTTAAGCATGTAAAATCTTCATTGCAACTTGCTGATATCATGACCAAGCCATTGGGTGCAGATTAGCATGGATTTCTTTCTTCTCGGATTGGGTTGGTGAATCAGGTTCCTGTTCAAGATTGGCCTTGTTTTTCGAAGCCAAGTCCATCTTGAGAGGGGGCTGTTAAGTGGTGATTTTGTATGTTTTAGTATTGCTTTGTTCTTACAGTTTGTATTTTATTTTTTTCTTTGTTTGTTTTTTGTTTTAGCCCACTTTCTTTTGTTCGGCCCATTTTAGTTTTTGAGTTCAGCTTGTATATTTTTTTCTGTGTTGTAACAGAGTTAATAAGGTTGATTTTCATTCTAAAATGTTTCGTCTTCTTTACAAATTTCTAAGATCCAAAAATTTTACATAAAATTTAAAGCCTAGTATGAAATATCTCAAGTTAAGCTTTTCTAGTTCATCTCGTTAGAGATCTTAAAATACAAACTTATAGTTGTTGCTCATATCCAATTATTCTATTTTGTAAGCATTTCAGAAGCAGATGCAATCAAGAATTGTTTGTTGCAAGTGGTCTTGGTCGTTTGGATTGCAACCAAGAAGATAGTAGCAATGTTAGAACTCGCAGAAGCGTCAACCCCTTCAATTACACAGTCATCTTCTACAAAACCCGAAAAAGTTTAGATAAATGCATTAAGTGCTCCTATTTCAAAAAATGCTGGAAAATAAGCAGTCGAGTTGGTAAATTGGTACGAATTCATGTGGCGATCTCATATAAAAGTTGGGATAAAGTAACTGAAAAATACAAGATTGACGTTTGGAACGAATTACTGGTAAGTTAAAACTGATTTGTACCACTTTCATTTTTCTTCATAAATATATATGTGTGTGTATATATATATATTGCCACATAATTTCTTTTTTTACCTAAACAACTCTTATTTTTACGGACATTTTATGATATAGAGTCGGATTCAAAGGACTTGTTTTTAAAAAAAAATGACTGAGTCATTTAGGAAACACAAGAGCGGATTGAGGACAAACTATCATGACAAACACAATAATGACGAAGGTAGGCTGAAAAATTTTCCACTAACAATCACCCAAGAAGATTGGAATGAGTTTGTGAAAAATGAAGCAAAACCCGGTGCAAGGGAAAGAAGAGAGTTAGGCAAAAAAAAGATCACCGTATAACTACGATCGTCATACTGGACGTACAAGTCACGCTGTAGTAGAACATGAAGTGATATGTTTGTTATATAATACAGAATATTTTTATTTTCTGAATTTGACAGCACTGCTAAAATAACACTACTAAACAGCAATTGCATGCACTGTTATGATACATTTCATCCAGGATGCTTTGTTAACAATTTTCTTCTCATTCAATTTTCATATTAAACAAGTTATTTTATTTTCAACAAAACTGTATACTATACTATCCTAGTTCTTGGTTGCATTTGTAAGATAACTCTTACTGTAAATATGCACATAAAGCAATTGGTGAATTCAGGTTAACCTTTAGTAAGTATTGAACGTTGACAAAGGACCGCCATATGCAAATCCATAAACTTATATGTGTGTGTGTGTGCATTTTCTGTTGATTGTGCATATTGGACATACAAACGCAAAATGCTCAAATACACTTTTAGTAAATTTATTGAACACGGTATCCTTTTATGTTTGCCCAAGTTTATTTGGGTTATCATTAGCAGTTTAACTTTCTAGAGACCGGACCTCTAAATTTCAATTATTCTTTTAGCTACAGTGATTTATGGTGTTGTAAAATATTTGTCCTAACTATGGAAAACATCGCTAAGATAACACTATTAACAGTAATTACATGCACAGTTACAATACATTTCACTCATGATACTTTGTTAACAATTTTTTATCATTTGATTTTCCTATTAAAGTAATTATTTAATTTTTTTAACAAAGCTGATCTGTCCTAATTCTTGGTTGGATTTTTAAGATAAATCTTGCCTTAAACATGGACATAAAACAATTGGTGGTTTAGATTAACCTTTTAGAAGTGTTGAAGGTTAACGAAGGACACCGCACAAAAATTCTTGAGTTTACATTATTTATATTTGTTACTGCTTCATTTGTGCTTATTGGAGTTCGAACTTGATGGAAAAAAAATACTCAATCACGCTAAGTGTATGTTGTGTTACAGTTATTGTTGTAAATTTTTATTCTTCTTGGTGTCTGTTACTTATATACTTCATCTTATAACAAAAATGAAGGCATCTTTTTATTTTTTTTGTATAATTGCATCAAATGGCAATTTCTTGTACTGATATCCTAATTCTTAAAGGAATCTGTAAGTTAGGTTCTGCTGTAAATTTGGACACAAAGCAAGTGGTGACCTTTTAGGTTGGCTTTGTATGAGGAATAAAACTCAACAAAGTGTCACCATACACAATTTTCTTCCACCACCCATCAAATATTCATTTTTCATGTACTCTTCGATTCAATCCTGTTAATTTGCATATATGAATGTGTGTACCTTTTGTAACACACTCAAATCCCTTATTATGGGAAGTTAATGGAACAATATTTTTCAGTTCAGTGTCGGAATTGTTCCAAAAGATTGTTGAAATTTGATTCACTTTTTTCTTCTTCTTTATTTGTTTTTATTTTGCAATTGTGTAATTATGTTCAATTACCCAATAAGGGTTTTTTAACCACATACAGAGTTATTTTAGTGGCCAACAATATTTTTTCTGATGAACATGACAGTTATCATGTTTTAGGAGCAAAATTTAACTCAGAAAATGGGATCCAACTTATTTACATTACCGTCACACCAAAGCTACTTAGAAATTAGCAAAAATTCTCAAATTGGTTATCTCTTGCCTTGTACCTAAAATCTTTTGATTGTTCAGAAATTAGCAGCCACAAATGTCGGTTTGACCATTGCTTATTGAGATGTTTCTAATATACCGAGTATCTCAAATGTTTCTAATTATTGGTATATTCAGCTGCATCATTGTAATTAACTTATTTCTACTATATCTATCATATTTAGAGCGGTGCTATATGCTCCGTGGTTTTTGCTCTGTAAATTTCAAAAATAGCATGTTGCCATTGTCATGCTATTTTTATACATTAGGATGCCCTTCTTGGAACACACGTTGTTATACCATTCTTGTCACTTTGTGCATTCATTCTTGAATGCAAATGTATCTGCCTTTCTTCAATGCTAGTTACTTTCACACCACAAGACAAACATTCTTGCCTTAACAAAATTTGAAAATGACCACATGTTTTTCTTTATATTATAAGTGTACTTGCATGTGCACAACAAGATTTGTGTTAGGTTTTATTTTTTTCTTCATTATGTTAACTTTGTTTATTTAGTTTGCTACTATAATTTATTGGGTATTTTGCGGTTCGAAACGAATTTGATGGCGATGAAGACAATGTTGTACTTTCGACTTCAGTGATCTATGGAATAGATTCCTTCAGACAATAGTTCAACCCACCAGGTACAAACGGGTTATCGAACTATCGACTTTCAGGATTCAATAAAGCTCTATAACAGCGAAATCGAACTCAAAGTTTGAACGACTTTGATCCAACCAAGAACACTTTAGCAACGGTTTCTGATGATCCAATTTATATAGAATAGAATGAAGAGAAAGAAAAGAGAAATTCTACGACGTATCCTGTGTTTGCAACACTTTTGGAAGCGTCACAAAATAGAGCAATGATGGTGCAACGTTTAGCAACGCTTTCTGGCGTCGCGGAATGCTCTATGAAGAAGAAGGAGTTCAGAATCAAAACTGTCTGCAACGTTTCTAAGCGTTGCTATTTATAGATGTGAAGAGATGTCTATTCGCCAAGCGTCACGACCGTTTGTAACGGTTCGCAACTATTGCGAACGTATTCAAATTTAAACGTCGCGTCCTTTCATTTTGCAATGTTACAAATTCCCGCCTTTTATTCAAATTTAGAGATTTTGGTTCTGGGTCCTTAACGGGCTGAAATCTGACCCGTTACTGTTAATATATGATCCAAAAAAATATTTTCGGTTTCTAACCCGATACACGATACTCGTACCCGACCCGGCCCGGTTCGGTCGGACGGCGACGGCGCGCGTGGTGTTGCATGACTTCTCTCCTCACAACAAAGCAAGCATGTGGGAGCCCTAAGGCCCTAACATCCACATGAGAAAGCTAAATATATACAAATATTTGATTTTCTATAATATGGGACTTTCTTTTCTTCTTCTTTCTTTACTTCTACTCTTCCAAATCAAAAAACCCAAACCCTAAAGCTATTTGGAAATTTACAACAATCTCCCCCAATTTTCAAAATAAGAAAATGAATGAATATGATGGCTGCATCACTAGAGTGATTTTCTACATACCCAAGTGGGATTAAGACTATGTAGTTCTAAGATCAATTTTTGTATCATCGTGAAAACCAACACATAAATAAAAGGTATCTTTTGGATTTGAAAGTTTATTTAGTATAAACCATTCAAAGCCTTATCGAGATTCTATGGTGAACGAATCTTGAACTAAGTATCCCTAATGATAAAACCGGAACAATCACACATGTTGACTTCCTTAGGTAAAGTGTTCTGTATTGCTTATCACTTTAATGGCCATGTGCTTAAATCCTGGTTCATGAGTCTACTTAGAAAGCGGTCTTTCTTTCCTAGGAAACGGCCTGATTTCCATACTCATATAGGTAAGTCTCTTAAGGTGTTTCTGCGAGACACCTTTTAAGGTTTCTAGACTTATTAAGGATATATATCCATCATTTGTTCATGCAGAATCCAACACTAAATATTAAGGGATTATCAATTTAGTGTTCCATAATCATTCTCTTAACTTGTTGGTACCCATTGAACTTTGTCTATCCATCAAGACATAAGTTGGGTTTCTGTTGAGAATGATCAACCTTCATTCACAGACCTTAGTCCCATTTCTTGTGACTTTATAGAAACCATTATCTTTGGAAGACTCGTTGTAAGTGGGTCGGCTAAGTTTTTCTTTGTTTCCATGTAGTCAACAGTTATAACTCCTCTTTTGAGTAACTGTCGCACCATTTGATATCTTAGACTCACATGTCTAGACTTTCCATTATATGTCTTATTAGACACGTTCTATATCGTTGTTTGATTGTCACAGTTGATCAAGACAGCTGGAGATGGCTTCTTCCATAAAGGGATTTTCATTAATAAATTCCTAAGTCATTCCGCTTCTTTACATGCATCTGCTAATGCAATCAATTCTGACAACATTGTTGAGTCAGAAATACAGGTCTGCTTCTTGGAAGCCCAAGACACAGCAGCGCCTCCAAATGTAAAGATCCATCCAGTCGTAGATTTGGATTTGGATTGTACATTGTTCCAGGTTGCATCACTATATCCTTCTATCACAGCAGGATATCCTTTATAAGATAAACCATATTCAATGGTTCCTTTCAAATAAGCTAAAACTCTGGAAATAGCTTTCCAATGTTCGAAACCTGGATTACTCGTAAATCGACACAATACACTTATAGCATGTGCGATGTCTGGCCTAGTGCAATGCATAACATACATAAGACTCTCAATAACACTGGAATACTCTAGTTGAGAGATAGTACGTTCAATGTTCTTTTCTAATTTAATACTAGGATCTAAAAGAGTTAGTGCTGGTTTGTCATCGTAACGACCATACTTTTGTAGGAATTTCTCTATGTAATGAGATTGAGTTAGTGATAATTCCCCCTCTTTCCTAACAATTTTAGTTTCCAACATTACATCAGCCTCTCATAGATCTTTCATATCGAATTTAGAAGACAGAAACTTTTAGTTTCATTCACACAGGATATATTGGAACCAAACATTAGCATGTCATCAACGTATAGACATATTATAACAATACCGTTGTTATCCGATTTGCTATAAATACATTTATCAGCATCATTAACAATGAATCCATATGACAGTGCAACTTTATCAAACTTCTCATGCCATTGCATGGGAGCTTGCTTCAGGCCATAAAGAGATTTCACTAATTTGCAAACTTTCTTTTCTTGACCTGGGGTTTTGAAACCTTCAGGTTGTTTCATATATATCTCTTCTTTTAAATCTCCATTTAGAAAAGCAGCCTTTACATCCATTTGATGTATGACTAATTTATGAATTGATGCAAGTGCAATTAAACAGTGTATAGAAGATATGCGAGCAACTGGAGCATATGTATCAAAGTAATCTACTCCATGTCTTTGCTTATATCCCTTAGCAACTAATCTGGCTTTAAACTTATCAATGGATCCATTTGTATTCAACTTTTTCTTGAATATCCATTTACATCCTATAGGTTTAGCACCAGGAGGTAAATCAGTTAAAACCCAAGTTTGGTTTAACAGTATGGAATTCATTTCATCATTAATAGCTTCTTACCAAAAATTGGAATCTCTGGAACTCATAGCCTCAGAATAAGTTTTGAGATCGTCATCGACGTTCACTACATATTTAGTCACATTAAGGACTTCGTCCTTACTGCCCTCTACAAGATATGTAATGAAGTCAGGGTCATAGTACTTCTCTATTCTTGCTCTTTTACTTCTTCGTTGTTCAAACTGACACTTCCTTACTGTTTTGAGCAGAGCATAATCATCGGCATTGATATCATTAGTCATACTAGGTTCTGGACTAGATGATCTCAATGGGATCTCAACAGTTTGATTTTCAAAAAATTCTACATCTACAGATTCTATAACTTCTAGGGTGTCGAGAATAAGGAATCTATAAGTTATACTATTAAGTGAATATCCTATGAAATCACATTTAAATGCTCTATTTCCTAACTTTGGTCGTTTAGGGTCTGGTTTTCTAACATATGCTAAGCAACCCCAAACTTTAAGTCTAGTTAGGTTAGGTTTCCTATTAAACCATAATTCATAAGGGGAAATATTATTCTTTTTAAGTGGTACTCTATTTAAAATATAACATGCAGATAACATAGCATCACCCCATAGGTTATAAGGTAAATTAGAATTTATGAGCGTGGCATTAACCATTTCTACTAAAGTTCTATTTTTCCTTTTACCAACACCATTTTGTTTTGGTGTACATGGGGCAGTACATTGGTGAACTATCCTTGTTGTTTACAAAACAAGGTGAATTCATTTGAGAAATATTCACCACCACGATCTGAATGTAATATTTTAAACTCCTAATTGTGTTTCGACCTCTGCTTTTAAATTTTGAATTTATCAAAAGCCTCATCTTTAGTTTTCATTAGATATACATATGCATATCTAGTATAATCATCAATGAATGTTATATAGTATTGGTTACCACCATAGGTGATATGACTTTTTAAGTCACCCACATCACTATATACTAAATCAAGCAAACCAGTTTTCCTTTCTACAGATTTAAAGGATTTCCGGTGTATTTTTGCTTGAACACATATTTCACATTTAGAGATGGTATCGAAATCACATTCAGAAATTAATCCTAATTTATTCATATTTCTAATGGATTTATAATTAACATGTCCTAATCTACCATGTCATAAACCATGCCATAAATTAATAGAATCAACAATATAAACATAAGATCTCTTTATTAGATTCAACTTAATCACGCCGTTACAAGAGTATCCATGTCCAATGAATTTACCATTCTTAGACAACACTAGCTTATCAGACTCATATACCATCTTGGATCCCCCTTTGTTAAGAAGATATCCAGAGACCAAATTCTTACACATATCAGGTACATAAACTACATTGACTAATGTAAGAATTTTTTCAGAGGTAAGAGGAAGTTCTATAGTGCCTTTTCCCAAAACTTCTCTTGGAACCTTATATGCTCCAGTAACTTCGTCGGCTTCTCCTTTATTTTCTTCATAACTCTTGAAAAGATTACGGTCTTTGCAAATGTGAATGGTTGCTTCAGTATCGAACCACCAATCATTATCATTGCCACTAATGGATTTCTTCTCTTGCACTACAGCCATAAGCGAGTCTTCGACCACATTCATTTTTTGTTGTTTCTTCCGCAGACGGCAGTCTCGGGGATAGTGGTCGGGCTTGTTACATAAATAACAAGCACCTTTCTTTTTGTTGTTGGTTTTGCAATGATTTTTCTTCTTAAACTGTGTCTCATTTTATGGTTTTAATTTATCAGCAATTTCAACATTATTTGCCTTAGAACGGGACTCAGTTTGCGGATTATCATCTAGATCGCGTTTACGAGAATCTTCTTCAATACGAAGATGAAGCTGCAAACCGTCTAAATTATAATCCGTTTCAGAATGCTTCATCTTTTTCTTATAATCATTCCAACTATGCGGAAGTCTAGAAATTATAACTCCAATAACAAAACATTTAGGGAGATCAACTCCAGCATCTTTAAGTTGATTCACCAACAGTAAGATTTCGCTTACTTGTCCAATTATAGACTTATTGATGACCATTTTGAAATCCATAAAACTAGAAATAATAAACTTTTTATTACTTGCCTCGGATATGCGGTACTTATTCTCTAGGGCAGTCCAGAGTGCATTCGTTGTTTCCAAGGTCCTATGAGCATTGTAGACTGGGGTAGATAGCGCATTCAGAATACGGCCTCTGCATAGGAAATCATCCTCTTTGCGCTTTGCACGTTTAGTCTTTAGAGCATCATCATCTTTATCAGTTTCCTCCAGGATTTCTTCCAAGTTATCTTCCAAAATGTTGAACAACTTGATAGTGATCAGGAAAAATTTCATCGTCTCTTGCCAACGAGCGAAATTGTCTCCATCAAAACGCTCCAGTCGAGTTAGATGCTGATTCATAACTTGTAAAGCGCTCGTACCTTCCATGGTTGAAGACTATTGTCTGAAATTTGTTGGGTATTTTACGGTTCGAAATGAATTTGATGGCGATGAAGACAATGATACACTTCCGACTTCAAGGATTTATGGAATAGATTCTTTCAGACAATAGTTCAACTCACCAGGTACAAACGGGTTATCGAACTATCGACTTTCAGATTCAATGAAGCCCTATAACAGCGAAATCGGATTCAAATTTTTGCAACTTTGATCCAACCAAGAACACTTTAGCAACGGTTTCTGATGATGCAATTTATATAGAATAGAATGAAGAGAAAGAAGAGAGCAATTCTGCGACGTATTCTGTGTTTGCAACACTTTTGGAAGCGTCATAAAACAGAGAAATGATGGCGCGGCGTTTAGCAACGCTTTCTGGCGTCGTAGAATGCTCTGTGAAGATGAAGGAGTTCAGAATCAAAACTTTCTGCAATGTTTCTGGACGTTGCTATTTATAGACGTGAAGAGATGTCCATTCGCCAAGTGTCACGACCGTTTGTAACGGTTCGCAACTGTTGCGAACGTATTCAAATTTAAACGTCGCGTCCTTTCATTTTGCAACGTTACAAATTCCCGCCCTTTATCAAATTTAAAGATTTCGGTTCTGGGTCCTTGGGCTGAAATCTGTCCCGTTACTGTTAATATATGATCCAAAAAATATTTTCGTATCCTAACCTGAAATCCGTACCCGTCCCGACCCGGATGGCCCGGTTCGGTTCGGTCGGACGGCGGCCGCACGCGTGTGGTGTTGCATGACTTCTCTCCTCACAACAAAGCAAACATGTGGGAGCCCCAAGGCCCCAACATCCACATGAGAAAGCTAAATATATACAAATATTTCTTTGATTTTCTACAACGTGGGACTTTCTTTTCTTCTTCTTTCTTTACTTCTACTCTTCCAAATCAAAAAACCCAAACCCCAAAGCTATTTGAAAATTTATAACATAATTTGTACGAAATTTACTAAGATTTTCAGCATCTAAATTTTTGTGTAGAATAAACAGGTATTTAACTCAATATTTATGCCAACTTAAGTAATTTGCGATTGAAATATGAATAACTATATTTTAAATAAATCAAATCAAATATATTATTGATTCCTTGATTCCTAATTTTTAAATAAACAGGTATCACACTTGACATTATAATCAACTTAAGTTTATTAACTGAAAATATTACAAATTTGCAAATATATCATCACGGTACATATATTTTATATGCCTTTCAAGTTGTGCTAAAATCAACACCCAGACATAGATGCTCTTTTGTTTTGTTTTTTCAAAATCGATTATCTCTTTTTGTTGTTGTAGGCCAGTGCAAATCAGACAAAATAAATCACATGTCGTCAAATATGAGAGAAGACTCACACCAAAAAGGATGGTACCATATCAGATTCATCTTCTACGTACTTCATAAGTTAAACAGATAATAATTCAGCTATTCAACAAAGTCTTTATAATAAATAACATCTCAAGTATTACTATATTTTAGGATAAAATTGCAAAAGCAAAGGAATTAATCATTGATAGTGATGAAGAAGACTTTCCATTGGATGAAGATATCCTATCACAAGTGTTTGGCAATGACAAAAGAGGTCAGACTCGAAGTATTAGAGCCAAAATATCAAGGACCCAAGTTAAGGCTTATACTATTGCGCGCAAACAACTCAAAATGGATCAAGGAGGCACAGAAGACTTGAAAGCTAGAATGGATAATAGGGAGGGTACATTGAAGTCATTGGTCGACCTGTTGATGAGACAATATGCGGGTCAATGAAATCATTTAACGAACATTGCTTCAAATGAAGGAGGAAGTGGTACACCACTCGGAAGTGTTGGAAGAATGTTGAATAATGACTTGGCAAATTCATTGAATTCGTCGGGTTTAGCCAATCAAAAATGCGAAATCCTGAACATTGACCTTGAGATCATTGCAACAGCCACTGTCTGCAAAGATTCGACAGCATCCATTGTATACGAAAAATCTTTACCTCCAACACATGAGAAGTTAGTCATGGAAAATATATTTCTACCAGAAGAGAAAACATACAAACAAAATCATACTCTTACTATGACCTTTGGTGAATTTGGAATCGGTGGTTATGTGTGCCATACAAAGAGTAATATTCGATATCTGTAGACCCAAAAGTAGGTATGTATGTATTATTATACTTTGGCAATTTTAAAATTTCTAGTAAAAAATGGATAACCAAAGTACATACAAGCGCATTTCCTAGTTTTATATAATACAGCACACATTAAACATGTTTAAGCACACATTAAACATGTTTATGCACACATTAAACATGTAATTTAAAGATAATTTGCTTTGGTCATCCAAAAATAATTTATTTTATACTTGTATTTTGAAAGCATTGGCATAATTTTTTGAGATCATTAACCTAATTTATCTTATAACTAGGTTAATTTTTGAAAATACTTTTACACTACAAAAAAGGCTTCGATTTGCGACGAAAGGGGGCAACGGCTTGCGACGGCTAAAAAAAGCGGTCGTCGCTAGCCGTCGCAAATCGCAGTATACAGGTCCTGGCCGAGAGCTTAGATTTCATTCTCCTCCTTCCCCAAATCTTTTCCTCCTCCCCTAACTCTGTCGCCCCCCGTCACCCCAGCCGGCGCCCAACCCTTCAAAGCCTCCAAATCACCCAAATTTGTGTCGGTATGCTTCTAATCTCTTGTTTGAATGTAATTTGATGTTTTTAGGTTTAATTTAAACCCTAACTCAATTATGATTTGTTGTAAAATTTAAATTTGTTGTTAATTTGAGTATTAGTAGTGTTGTTAAATTAGGTTTTAATTGTGTTGTATGTTGATTTGGTAGATTAATTAGTTTATTATCATGAACTTGAATTAAGTACATATTAATTATTTCATCATGATGAAGTTGATTAAATGGTTGATGTAGATAATTAGTGTTGGCGATTAACATGGTTAGTTGTTTTAGCTGAAAAAATAGTGTATATTAATGATTAACTTGGTTATTGATAAATTTACATGAAAGTATTTCATAGTTTATGAAATTGATAAATTACAAATTTAAGTTGTGAAGTAAATTTAAATTGACAAATTTTTATTAAATAATTAGTTTTTTATTGTTTTCTAATTATCTATTTGATAATTAGAATTTGTTGTTTTCTAAGTATATTCGTTGATAATTGTTTTATTTACCCTGTTGATTGAGCGACGGCTAGCGACGGTTAGCGATTGCCATTTTGATAATTTTAGCGATGAATCGCGACGGCTAGCGACGGACAAAATGCAAAAGGTTGTATATATTGTAAAAAATAAAGTTTGTACAAAAAATTAAAATTTAAACACACAAATTTAAAAGAACAATAGTTGAAACAAATTTAAAACTTACAAATTTTTGAAATAAAATATAAATAGTTGAAACATTGTCAAAATTTGAAAAGAACAATAATATTTGATAAAATTTAAAGAAATTTCTTTATCCCTTAGATTGTCTTTGGCCCCATCTGGCAAGTGTTGTATATGATCGTTATATGGATGTTCGTATTGTAACGGAACAGACATTTATATTTATCTGATACAATATTTGTCAGATTTGTCCCTGTATTGGACAAGTTACAAATACAATAAAGTAATTACATATTATAAATCAATTCATTTTAAACGGTTACAAAATTTCGACAGCACTTCCTTTACGTTCCCTGTGTACACGCATTTGTGTACGATACAGGAAACATAAAGGAAGTGCTGCCGAAATTTTGTTGAACCGTTTAATCTGAAATGATTTATAAAATGTAATTACATTATTGTGTTTGTAATGGGAAGTAGGATGACTGACCACCGAAGTGAAAATCAAAATACCCAAAAATAAAAAAATAAAGTGAAGTTTATATTTTGATTTTCCTAGAACGATGAACTTTTTACAATGGAGAATGGTTGTAAATTAATCATTTAAATTGTCTAACATACATTTTCAAAACAGGAAAAATGTTCAATTATTTTCTCGACCGTACGTGGATGTATGAAGTCAGAACGGGAAAGAAAGGATCAATAAAGCAACATTTCTACAATGGTGTACAGGAATGTATTAGATTTGCTAAATCTAATAACCGAAACTATACAGAAATTCGTTGTCCGTGTAGTAAGTGTCAACATTTGAAGCATTGGAAACCGGATATAGTTGAAGTACATTTGTATCAATATGGTTTCGTGCCTGATTATTATTTCTGGGATCGTCATGGAGAACTTGTTGAACCTACACCTGATACTGAAGTTTTAGAGGACGGTAATATGATGACGAATCCGATAGAAAATATGGTGGATGATGCAGCACGATCAATGTTTCCTACAACGGAAGCTGTCGATGAAGACGAAAATGTCGAAGAAGAACCGACTGCGGGAGCTAAAAAAATATACGATTTGTTGGATTCTGCTAAGAGGCCGTTGTGGGACGGATGTAAAAGCGGAACCGAACTTTCAGTAACCGCCGAATACATAACTATGAAATCAAAATTCAACCTTACGGAAGCTGCATTTACAGCAGTTGTACAAGCTGCAAAACGACACATGCCACCCAACAATCTGATGTGCGATAGTCATTATAAAGTAAAAAAAATTGATGTCCGCTTTCGGTCTACCGTACGAGAAGATAGATGCATGTGTGAAAGGTTGCATGTTGTATTGGAAAGACGACGTCGACCTCAGAAAATGCAAAATATGTAACGAAGAAAGATACAAACCAAGAAAGAAGAAAGGGAAAGAAGTCACGTACAAGAGAATGCATTATTTACCCATCACTCCCAGACTTCAAAGATTATATGCGTCTTCTGCTACGGCCTGTCATATGCGATGGCACAGTGTGAGAACAGCGGAAGAAGAAACTTTGATACATCCATCCGACGGTGAAGCATGGAAACATTTCGATAAGACTTATCCCGCATTTGCTGTGGAAAGTCGTAATGTCAGACTTGGTTTATGTACGGTTGGATTTTCACCATTTTCACAGTTTGGTAGTAAATATTCATCCTGACCAATTATCGTTACTCCGTATAATTTACCTCCATGGATGTGTATGAAAACACCATATATGTTTCTCACCACTGTCGTTCCCGGCCCTCATGATCCAACTCAAGGAATTGATGTTTATTTACAACCATTGATCGAAGAGTTGAAGAAACTGTGGAATGAAGGAGTTGAAACTTACGATGTATCAACGAAAAAAAATTCGGTTATTCGCTTCTTTGTTATGGACGATTAATGATTTTCCTGCATACGGGATGCTTTCTGGTTGGAGTACGGCTGATCGTCTAGCATGCCCTTATTGTATGGAAGAAATACGAGCATTTTCGTTACGATATGGAAAGAAAGTTTCGTGGTTTGATTGTCATCGGTGTTTTCTTCATCCCAATCATAGTTTTAGAAGGGATAAGAAAATTTTCATAGCTAACAGAGAAGAGAATCTGAAACCACCTAAGGTTTGGTCAGGCGAGGAAATATACGAAATCGTAAGAGACTATCCAAAGATACATGAAACTGGAGTCCAGACTGAAATCCCAGGAAAGTCAGACATTCATAATTGGTGCAAACAAAGCATATTTTGGGAGTTACCATATTGCAAAGATCTCTTACTCCGACATAATATTGACGTGATGCACAACGAAAAGAACGTGTTTGATAATCTGTTTAATACAAATTTGAATGTAAAGGGCCAAACTAAGGACGATTTGAATTCGAGGCTTGATATAGCAAACTATTGTAAGCGCCCGGAACTTCATATAAAGCCTAATGACAATAAAAAACCGAAAGCATGCTATGAGCTAGACAATAAGCAAGTAAAAGTCGTGCTAAAGTGGGTGGAAGAATTAAGATTTCCCGATGGGATTTCTTCCAATCTTCGTAGATGTGTTGACTTCAAAAATAGTAAATTGAGTGGGATGAAAAGTCACGATTGTCATATCATGATGGAATATTTACTCCCCGTGGCTTTCAAAGAAATGTTGCCCGTAAAAGTATGGAACGTCATAACAGAGTTATGTTTGTTTTATAAACAGCTATGTTCGACAACATTAAAGGTAGACCGTATAAGTAAACTTGAAGTAGAAATACCCATATTGCTATGCAAACTGGAGAAAATACTTCCGCCTGGTTTCTTTAACGTAATGGAGCATTTACCTATTCATCTTCCATCCGAAGCACTTCTTCGAGGTCCTGTGCAATATGGATGGATGTATCCATTTGAGAGGTAAATTAACATATGCAATGTTCATGTCAATTTCAAATTTAAATTTATATATCTAAATATGTAATACATATCTTAATAGGTACTTGAATCATCTGAAGAAGAAGATTCGACAAAAAGCCCGAGTTGAGGGTTCGATATGCAAATCGTATCTTGAAGAAGAAGCCTCATTTTTTTTCTCTCACTACTTTAAGGACGATGTGAACTTATCGTTTGTAACTGTTCCTCGAAATGAGGAAGTCGTTGAAAAAAATTCTTCTCAAACAATGTTATCTGTTTTTAGACAACATGGTAGAGCTGGTGGAAAATGTGTGGAAATATGGTTGGACAATAGGGACCACCATGTAGCGCACACGTATGTTCTTTTAAATTGTGTCGAAGTCGCACCATTTGTCAGGTAATAGTTAATTCACTTGTAATTTACTTGTACGTACATAATAATAATAACACATATTACATATATGCAGTATCTACGAATCACAGTATCCATCTGGCGATCTTAGTAAAGAATTTGCCAAATGGTTTTTGAACTATGTTTATGAGCCAAGAAACTGTGTCGTTGATGAAGGCTTAAGACATCTTGCGATTGGACCGAAAAGAAATGTGAAGACTTATCCAATATTTTTCGTCAACGGGTTTAAGTTCAACACAAAAGATTACGGTGCTGAAAAATTAACATATAACAGCGGGGTATTTGTCAAAGGCAGTGATGATCCAGGTGAGCATTTAAAAGATTTTTACGGCGTCTTAACACAGATTCTAGAATTGACATATTATGTTGAACCTTTAGAAAAGGTTTTTTTATTAAGTGCAATTGGTTCGGTAACGTTCCTGGTTCCGGAATCAACGTGCATAAAGAGTACAAACTTATTGAAATAAGGCATACATCACACTACTATAAGTACGATCCTTTTGTGTTAGCCAAGCAAGCGTTACAAGTATATTTTGCTTCGTATCCATCTTTGAAAAAAGATAAAGCGGATTGGTCCGCTGTTTTCAAAACGAAACCAAGGTTTACGATTGATGGAAATAATATTCCAGATGAAGCAGCATATCAAGCCGATCTTGAATCAAATACAGAAATAATAATAACTGATGATATTGATGTAGGGCCTTTGAATGATGAATCGAACGTCCTATTTGATGCATTTGAAAGTACCGAAGAAAATGAGATAGAATACGAGACTGAATCTGAATCAGAAAACGATGAAGACTGATCGTTATTGAGTTAATTGTTATGTGATAGTGATTGAAACATTCAATGTAATAGTAAATTTCTGTAATTGTTCTGTGATGATCATTTAGTTAATTTTTATCCATGTTTTGTACTAGTAAATTTTTATAATTGTTCTGTGAAAGTGATTGAAGCATGCTATGTAGTAGTGAATTTCTATTATGGTTCTGTGATGATTATTTATATAATTTTTATCCATGTTTTGTACTAGTAAATTTTTATAATTGTTCTGTGAAAGTGATTGAAGCATGCTATGTAGTAGTGAATTTCTATAATTGTTCTGTGATTATATTGTTTTTCTATAGCAGATATGTCTGACAGGAGACGGAGTGGAGGTGGTGGTGGCACGCCATCCCCATCTCCCGGTGTAGGTGGTAGTGGCACTGCACCGGACTTACGTCTGATTGCAGAAGTTGTTCCTAGAAGTGCTGGGTAAGTATCAATTTTATTTAAAGTATAAGTTTTAAAATCCACTAAACATGTATATCATAACTTTTGCAGTGGCTTTGAGGTGGAGCCATCAGATTATATTTTACAGGTTTCGAGGAAGGCTTTTCAGAGCCGGATGCATGGTTGTTGGCCTCGCTGGGACGACATCCCCCCTCATGTCAAGAACGCCATACAAGCGGATTTACGTGTAAGTAGTAGTTTGAATTTCAATTGTAAATTAATATAATCTTTATAACTTAAAATTTACAGGCTGCAGTCCGCGTCGACCCTGATGACTTGGACATTTTTTTAAATCATTGGAACAAACGAATGAGAAAAAATTACAGGGATACACTGTCCAAGGCCAAAAATTTAGGGAAAAAGCCGAACTGGATGGGCGAGGGTGTATGGAATGATTTTCTTCAGCTTTGGGACAGTCCGGCAGCAAGAGTAAGTAATATATGTTTGCTTTGTTATTTAAATCTAATTTAAATCTCGCAAGATGTATACGTGATAATTTATCTTAATTTGTAGGAGCTATCTGCGCGGAACCGGGCAAACAGGAATAAAAATCCTGCATTGCACCGTGGTGGCTGCAAATCCTTTCAGGAGCACAAGAGAGAGCTGGTAATTAAATTTATAAACTGTGTTTACATTTTATTACAATATTTTATAATCAGATTAGCAATAATATTTATATATTTTCAAGCCGCAAGATACAACCGCGAGCCCATTATGGCCGAGCTGTTTAAGGCCACACATGCCGTGGAGAGGACTGACGAAGAGGGCAATGTTTCGTACGAGTGGACGGATGACAAATCACAATCCGTAATGGTAAATTAATTTACTGTTAATAACAATATTTTCTCTTATTTTATTTTCAACATTTTGAAATTCGGTTTTTATCGTGTAAAACAATTGTTTGTAATCGCAGGAGAGGTACGAAGCAAAGCGGGCTCGTGTAGCACAGTTCACTGGTCGGGAAGAGCTTACGTTGGAGGAGGAGAACCATATTTGGGATGCTATTATTGACCCACCTTCTCGGACCAGTCGACGGTATAGCTATGGAAATGTGGAGGTAAATTTTGACATGTACTAATATATAAATTTAATCATGCATATGAATAGTTTAACAATTTTAATAATATTATATATATATATACTAATATATAAATAATTATGAATTATTTTACAGGCCACGAGAATGCAGAGTGCATACAGGAGGTCGCAGCAAGAGGCGGAGATTGCTCAGTTGAGGGCGACAGTTGAAGAAATAAATGATTGGAGGAAGAGTTTCTTTGAGCAACAGCTGGATGAGCGGATTGCGGCCTATTTGCAACAGCATGGGAGGATGCCTGGAGAGGACGGCAGCGATGGCGAGGAGTAGGTATGTTTGTTTGCTGATAGTTTGGTATATACACATTTTGGTTGCTATGGTGTATATATATTTCAGGATATTATGTACATATATTTTGATGACTTCTAGTTGCTGGAATTGGTTGGATATTATGTATATATATGTCGGGATATTATGTAGAAATTTCGGTTTACTATTTACATATTCCGAGTAGTGGATTTGAAAATGAGATTTGGTTGGATTTTATATTGTTTGAATGTATAGTTATGTTATATGATGGATATATGATGGATATATGATGGTTATACTTGATGATTATTGTGTATAGTGGTTGTTTGGTTCAGATTGGTTGAGGTGTGTATGGGCTGTGCATGTGCACTGAAAATTTATCCAGGTTTGCGACGGCTAGCGACGGCCAAATTGCACAGATTAGCGACGGCGAGCTACGACTAGCGACGGCATTTAGACGTTAGAAAAATTTCCACGTGGCACATCTGCAGTCGCTAGCCGTCGCTATTTTGGTGACGGAGCCGTCGCTACACTATTGGGCGACGACAAATATAGCGACGGCTTTTAGCGTCGGCTAGCGACGGCTTTTAGCGTCGGTTAGCGACGGCTTAAAGCCGTCGCTGACTGTTGCCGTTCCTGTAGTGTTAATCAAAGCATATTAATATTAATAAGCAAATTTGTTGCGGAAGGAATTAATTAGTAAAATACTTTTTTATAGAGTAAGCCTGAAAATAATAATTCTTGGATTATCTTGCAGCCTACGACGTTCCCAGAAATCATTTCTTTTTCGAAAACAATGCATACTAATGTTAGAATACATATAATTTTCTTTTTCTTTTTGAAAAATCAATTTGGAAAATCTGTCAAATTTGTCTTATATTCAAGAAAATTTTGTCAAATTTAATTAGGAGCTTTTATGCTTTAATTTTAAGTTAATAGCAAGTAGGTTTATTTAAGTAAATGAGAATCAATGACATGGAACCGTCTCACGGATCATTTTATTTTTTTAAAGTTAAATTTAAGTGCAATATTATTTTGGACTATATTTGGTGATATATTATAAGATTATAAATTAATTCTGTCTCAAACACACATGTTGAACGGAGTCCTTAGCAAAAATTCATTATATTACACATAATACTCAAAAGAAAGAAAATACTTAGCCATGCATGTTACAAACTAAGATTATGCATCTTAAGGTCATAAAATTAAGTTTGTTATTTTTCAGGAGTTTATGTTATTTCATTAGTTATTACTCTATTATAACCAAGGTTTAAGGTATCGGCCGGTACCCCCGAAATTTCGGGGGTATCGTACCGGTTTCGTTCCTGAGCGAGATGAAATTAGGGCTCAAAATCGGTTTCGTCGATTATCTTTAAAAAAAAGGCATAATCAAACCCTAAAATCGAAATCGATGTAAGAAATCAAACAAGAAAAAAAAAATACAGCAGCACCTTCGACAGAGCAGCAGGGAGTTCTTCGATAGTAGAGACGGCGAAGTTTGTGCGGTGGCAATCATCGGACTACAGCGGCGTAGGCGAAGTCGTCAAACTGCAGCAGTGTAGGCGAAGTGGTCGAACTACATGGTAATGCTTTTTTTAGATGTGCGTGGTTTTTTCTTCTTCGAATTGCCCTAGTTTGTTGTGTGCCAGTGAATGGACAGTGAACCAGTAAATTGGTTTGCTTGTGTGGTAGTGAATTGCCCTAGTCTTAAAGCTTCTGGTTTGGGCTGTCTTTTTTTGGGCTTTAAGAATGTAATAGGGATGGTCAGTGTAAGTATGTGGCCTTTTATTTTGGGTTTTAACTGATGTTCAACTTAACAGTGAATGGACAGTGAATTAGTATAATGTATATTAGTGCAAGTATATTAGTGTAGGTTCAATGGACAGTGAATTAGTAAGTATATTAACAAACTACTGAAAACCGAAATCTGGACCGAAACCGAAACAAAACCGAAACTTTCGAAATTTACGAAATCATCCGAAACTAATAAATTTCAAACGATCGAAACCGAGACCGAAACCGAGTTCTCGAACCATGATTATAATTCATAATCATGTATGTAAGTAGTGAAAGGAGAATATATTTCTCTGTAGTTTTAAATGCTGGGTATCTCAAACGTACTAGGACTACAATCAATAAGCACTATTTATTGTTCGTTTTGCATTATGTAAATAGTATGTTCACTTCTTTTAGATGCAAGGTGTTGTATACTTTTTATATTATTTTTTTTGCTTTTTGCAATAAGCTATGTATATTATTTAGTGAACTAATACGTTACACTGCTATAAGTACGTAATTATTAATTAAGATTTGTCATAGACTCATAATATCATACTATCGTATATATGTAGTGGTAATTGTAATTAAGGATTTCGGTTAATATATATTTAAGCATTTTCATGCTTTTTTCAGTATAGTTATTAATTAACTATTTTCAACATAAACCTGATAATTCCACAAGATCATGTCATGGTAAAAGCTTCATGGATTCTCCAAGCCAGTCTACCATTTAACCACTCA
Source organism: Allium cepa (assembly GCA_030765085.1). NCBI lineage: Eukaryota > Viridiplantae > Streptophyta > Magnoliopsida > Asparagales > Amaryllidaceae > Allium > Allium cepa. The sequence goes on from CM060932.1 coordinate 384,373,783, forward strand.
TTTGTAAAATTAATCCCGCAGCAACTTAGACAGTTAAAATTACATTTTAGTTACAAGTATACCAACTACAGATAAGCACACATATCATGATTCATGAACAAATAGTCAGAATAACAAAATTACGAATTGTATCATGCCCGCTTTATAGTCACAAAAGTTAAAGGCAACCTCTATTTTACGGTTACAACTTTTACTGATCTATGCCCCTCTGTCTTCCAAAATGAACACAATGAAAAGATTGTCCAAAATCCAAATAAATTGTAGCCAAAAGTTAAGATTTTCTTGTAAAATACTCGATTCTAAGCCAAAATCATGAACGTTATACATGTTTTGAATTTTACAATTTAAATGACGCTAGGAACTCGTTATGAAATAAAGTATATGAAAGCAAAAAATTGAGGGCCAATCATGACGAAAGAAAGGGACAGTCACGACGATCTAAATTTGTTTGTCATAATCATAACTAGTGTGTAACTCGTTCGTTGCACACGGTATGTTGTAGAACAATAATATTATAACTGTTTTTGAAGAATATAATTTATCATTCAATATCCGATGAATTTTGTTAGGATAAACGGCTTGTAAATTTAAATTTTTATAACTGTGTATTTCTGTTATGAGATTCGTATATTTTTATATTTGATTAAAAATTAAATTATCATTTTTGTTGATAAAAATGAGTTATGAGTCGATTTATTATTTTTTAGGATTCATTATTTATCAAACAAATAAATGAAATTAAGTATTGTTAATAAATTTTGAAATTAATATTTTTATAAAATTTCATAAATAAATATTCATGTACATATATTTTGAAATTGATATTTAGGTTTTGATACATTTGACTGAAGGATAAATAATGTATAAATTAAATTTCAAGTATTATTTGAGAGAATGACGACAAATACCTAAAAATAGAAGTGTAATATCAAATACTCAATGTATTTATATGCATTTGCAGTTCTTGCAGCACATATTTATCAAAATAATTATATGATATTATCAAGGTGATAAAAAATATTTATTTTAACTGCTAAAAGAAATATTAAGTGAAAATAAGGTCTGCAAATCATCATTTTAATTATGTAAAAAAATGATTTTTAATCCATCGTTTCATACCTTATTATTTTTATTCTATAATAAAACTTTCAAAATATACTTAACGTTAATGTACAAAAGATGATAAAAATGAAAGAAAAATATTTCTAATCAAAATATGGTACAATTTTTCCCCATTGATTACTCAGATTAAGAATATAAATAATTAAAATGTAATTTTTTGTACAAAAACGTACTAATTGAAAATATTTATCCTTTTTTCAATATTATAGAATACAAACATTCATCACTTATCAATAACTGTAATGTTATTCTTCACAAAATATAATTTAATAACGATAAAAAGTTCATTTAATGTACCAATTTTATGAAGGAAAACGTTATATATGTTTGTATTGATGTACCAATTTTGAAATCAAATTTTTTGTATATATTTGTTTGTAATGAAATATCAACTTTTAAAAGAAAAAATTATGTATATATTTCTTTGTATTAAATAACTAATTTTAGAAAGAAAGAAATTTTATGAACTTAAATGTAGAAAAATGTAAAAGCATCAAAGATAATTTTGTATGTAACTGTGAAAATATTAAATCATATGAACTTGAATGAAAATATAGTTTTACCGTTTATGTCATTATAAATGTGGCATACACATTGAATTATCAATTTTTATGATTTATTAGATTAATAAACAAATATTTGTTAATTGGATTTAGTTAAAAACAAATTCAAGATCAATTAACAAATTCAAATATATGGACTCAAATGTAAAAGTTATATAAGAAAACTTTGGAGAAATCTCTAAATAATGGTAAAATTATTGAATGTTGGCATTTAAATGCAAAACGATAAGAGAGAATATTAGTAGAACATTGTAATAGTTTGCATGTAATTGCGGAAATTTAAAACTATCTGGACTTGAATGAAAATTTAGTTTTACCTTTTTTGTCAATATGAATGCAGTACACATATTGAATTGTTATTTTTAAAAATTTATTGAATCAATTAATGAATATTCTTTAATTGTATTTATTTAAAAGGCTTAAATTTAAGATAACCTAACTAAATTTAATATATATGGATTTAAATGTAAAATAACATTAAAAACTTGAAAGAAATCTGTACATAAATGTAAGACCGAGAGTGCAAACAATTTTGGTTTTCGGGCTTCTTCTAATAGGTTCCGCCATTGTATTTTTCTTTGGCTGAATGAATTTAATTATTTTTAGAGAAACCAGAGACTGAAAAGAGACATATATAGAAGAAGAGCAAGAGCCAACAGTGCAAATAAGTAATAAAATAATTTAAAATGTAATTTGCATATTTTTCATTCGTTACTTTTTTTAATGTGCAAATGCGCAAACACTACAAGGGGAATCACGTTTTTCGACGGCCGAAAACCGTCGCCGGCCGTCCGAAGCCATCGGCCGCCGTCGGAAAAAGCCGTCGGAAATGACTGCGTCGGGGAGCAGTATTTCCGACGGCTTCCGACGGAAGCTGTCGCACACGATTCCGACGGATTCTGACGGATGTCGGAATTCGTCGGAAACCGTCGGAAATAGTATGCTACAAGCCGCCGAAAGCCGTTGGAAATTTTGACCTGTAAGCCGTCGGAAATCTGCTGTTTTTTTTTAAATTCGCTGCAAATATAGCCTTCCAACCACATTTCTCTTCCAAACACTATGATATCAATACTGCACAATCCAACCAAATATCCAAACCCAAACTACAAAATATTCAATAAACACACAAATAAATAAAATTACATCAAAATAAAATACAAAATATACATAACCATTCGAACATTAACATTAATTCTAACAATAACTGTTCTACCATGTTGTTAATACACAAATTCATCAATATTCTCATACACATCCTCATACAACTACAGAACCAAGTGTATCAAACATAATTATACATAAATCAACAATTACCTACGCCGTCTACCAAATCATTCTAAACTAAAACAAAACATATCTGAACGAACGAACAAGCAAGCAAATAATGAATCAATCTCCTCCAGATGCAGAGCCAACCGAGGAAGGGAAGCGGCCACCAAATTACTGCATATACTCTAACAACTGTGCGGTCTGCATGGCCTGTTGGCGGTTCTGCTCCACCAATTGAGACACTCTAGTCCGCAATTCTTCTATATCTGCTAGATCGCTCTGATGTCCACTCCCCCCCCCTACTCTGACTACTGGCCTACAATAATTGAAAAATAAATAAAATCCAAGTTTATTGTTTTGAAAAGGTCAAAATATCATATTTGAAGTATTTCAAAAAAAAGTAAATTATTTACCGCTAGATTGTCAAATCCGTATCGTCGACCATGCTCTGCTGGATGCATAACGGACTCAAACATAAAGTCCTCCTCATCGATCGTCAGCTGATCTGGACCCGTATCAGCACGGAGTTTCTGCCGCTGCTCCATAAACATCTCCTGCATTAACAAATTAATAATATCATATCTTATTTCATCATAGTTTAACAATTAAAACAATTACTAATATTGAATAAAATGAAATATGCTTACATGGCTTTTGCTGGATTTATTGTCCTGCCATGTATAAGAAACAGTCCCGTCTGGATTAACATGCTCGACAGCATGCGTATAAGTGAACACGTCCATATAGCAGACAGGACCATGTGCATCGGCTTCCTGAAGTTGATTGTTACATACAATTATTATACATTTAAAATCATATAGCATAAACTATTTACATTTATTATTCAGTAAATTTACCAACTCCTGCCGATACTGCTGAAACGACTTCGATCCTCCGCGATGAGTGACGGGATTCTTATTTCTATTTGCAGAGTTTCTATCCGACTCTGCCTGTACATTCAAAATTTGATACATTATTTTTCGATCACGTCAAATTAATAATTCAAAAAAATTAGTATACTTGCCTTCGCCTCGTCCGTCTCCCAGTATCTCAATCAACCTTGCCACACGCTCTCTGCCATCCACCGTGGTTTCTTACCAGATTTCTTAATCTTAGATATCGTGTCCCTGTAGTTCTTGCGCATCTTCTTCATCCAGTATGCTCATGCCAGCATCAGATCGTCTGTCTGGATGTCTATCTCAGCCTGTGTTAAAAAAAGATTACACTTTAAACGATAAACAGTAGAGAAACGACAAAAACGAATTAAAAATAGAAAACAGAAAAATATACATACTAGGACATCCTGCCATATGCACTCTATGATGTGAGGAGGGATGTTATCCCACTTCGGCCAGCAAGCACTCATCCTACTGCGATAAGAAGCTCTAGAGAAGTCCAGCACAACCTTAGAGGGAAGTAGATCGAACCCCCTGTTTTTAAGTACGATATAGATAAATACGTACGTATATCATAGAAAAAATAAGATGCCGAATAAAATTTAATTCTTACCCATCTGCTCTAAGGACTAACGATACAACTGCACGCTGTGGCTCTTGCAACGGGCCACTGCCATCACCTCCCGACGATCGAGAAGAGCTCCTACCTCTATATGACATAATGATAAACCTGTGACATATACACATCATTATATAAGAGAATAATAACATGATAATGAAATATATTTCATATGAAAATGACATCAACGGTATAAATTGCTTAATTAATGACTGAAATAGAAATAGAAATGGAAGTGTGTTATACCTGATTCATAATGGGTGTACTCTTCCAACGGTAAGCAGAGTTCATTGCATTTTTAATAAAAGTTGCTAAATAAATGACAAATGGAAATAACATAAAACATGCAAACAATAGTAAACGGATTTGGTTTCATAGTTACATCAATCTCATAATACATCAAGAATTCAACATAGTTACATCAATTGCAAAAAAACAGATTCAGATTTATATCAGTCATCATCGTCTTCTGATTCAGATTCTGTCTCGTTTTCGACAATATTTTCCTCTGCACTGTCAAACGCTTCTACCAAAACATTTGATTCATCGATCAAAGGACCAAAATCTGTATGATCGTCTATAATTATTATTTCGTTATTTTGCTCAAGATCTGCCTGATAAGCTTGTTCGTCCGGAATATTCTTTCCATCGAATGTGAATCTGGCCTTTGTTTTAAAAATTGCAGACCAATCTGCTTTATCCCTTTTTAGAGACGGATAAGGAGCGTAATAAACTTGCAATGCTTGTTTGGCTAGTACAAAAGGATCATACTTGTGATAGTGCGATGTATGCTTTATTTCGATAAGATTATAATCCTTGTGCACATTAATTCCAGAATCTGGAACATTGCTAAATCAATTGCAACTAAATAGAAACACCTCCTCCGCGGATCGTGAGAAATATGTCAGTTGCAAAATTTGTGTCAGAACGCCATAAAAATTATTTAAATGATTTTCTGGATCGTCACTACCTTTAACAAATACACCAGTATTATTTGTTAATTTTTCTGCACCGTATTCTTTGGTGTTAAATTTATATCCATTGACGAAATATATTGAATATGTCTTAACCACTCTTTTTGGTCTCATCGCAAGATGTTTCAACCCTTCGTCAACAACACAATTTCTCGGCTCATAAACGTAATTTGAAAACCAACCAGAAAATTCTTTACTGAGATCTCCGTTCGGATGTTCACGTTCATAAACACTGTTTGTATAAATAAATTATTACATTAGGTTATACGTGCGCATGCATTATAGAAAAGAATAAAACACAAATTATTATTTTAGATTACCTAACAAACGGTGCAACCTCGGCACAATTTAGAAGAATATAAGTGTGTGCTACATGAAGATCTCTATCGTCTAACCATATTTCTACACATTTTCCAGAAAGCTGACCATGTTGTTTAAAAATAGATAACATTGCTTGAGAGGACTCTTGTTCGTCGCCTTCGTCATTACGAGGAACACTTTGAAATGAAATATTCACATGGTCACTGAAATAGTGAGAGAAAAAGAACGAAGCTTCTTCTTCGATGTAAGATTTGCATATCGAACCTTCAACTCGTGCTTTTTGCCTCACTTTTTTCTTCAGATGATTCAAATATCTATGCAAAATTAATTTATATTAACTTCATCTTTCAAATGCAATTAAATTACGTTATAACATATTACATACCTCTCAAATGGATACATCCATCCATATTGGACAGGACCTCGAAGTCGTGCTTCAGATGGGTGATGAACAACTAAATGTTCCATCACATTAAAAAAACCTGGCGGAAATATTTTCTCTAATTTGCAAAGCAATATAGGAATGTCCACTTCAAGTTTACGTAAACGTTGCACTTTTAAAGTAGTCAAACAAAGCTCTCTGTAAAACATACTAAGCTCCGTTACTACCTTCCAAACTTTTAACGGCAGTAGTTCTTTGAACATTACGGGAGATAAATTTTCCATCATTATGTGACAGTCGTGACTTTTCGTTCCGCTCAATCTACCATTTTTAAAGTCAACACATATACGAAGATTTGATGATATCCCATCAGGAAATCTTAGCCCTTCCACCCATTTTAACATAGCTTTAACTTGATTATTATCTAATTCGTAACATGCTTTGAGTATTTTACTGTCATTTGGTTTCATATGAAGCTCAGGACGTTTGCATAATTCTTCTATATCACGTCTTGATTTCAAATCATCCTTTGTCTTCCCTTTCACATTCAAAATTGTGTTAAAAACATTATCAAATACATTTTTCTCATTGTGCATCACATCTATGTTATGGCGAAGCAGAAGATGTTTTCAATACGACAACTCCCAAAAAATAGGTTGTTTGCACCAGTTATGAACAACTGATTTGCCTTCAATTTATGTTTGCTCGCCAGTTTCATATATCTTTGGATAGTCCTTAACAAGTTCATATATGTCTTCGCTTGACCATATCGTCGGTGGTTGTCTGGTTTCTACTCTATTAGCTAAAAAGTTTTTCTTGTCTCCTCTGAAGGGATGATTTACATGGAGAAAATATCGATGACAGTCAAACCATGAAATTTTCTTACCATGAGGTAAAAAAAACACTCGTGTTTCATCCATGCAATATGGACATGCTAGACGACCGGCAGTACTCCATCCCGAAAGCATTGCATAGCAGGAAAATCACTTATAGTCCACAACAAAGAAGCAAACATACGAAAAAATTTCTTCTTGGACACATCGTATGTTTCTACTCCTTCGTTCCATAGTATTTTTAACTCCTCAATCAACGGTTGTAAATATACGTCGATTCCTTGTGTCGGATCGTCGGGGCCAGGAACGACAACAGTAAGAAACATATATTGCGTTTTCATACACATTCATGAAGGTAAATTATACGGTGTGACGATAATGGGCCAGGATGAATATTTAGAACCAAATTGAGAAAATGGAGAAAACCCGTCCGTACATAATCCTAATCTAACATTTCGACTCTCCGCTGCAAAATTTGGATACGTTTTATCGAAATGCTTTCATGCTTCTCCATCGGCCGGATGTGTCAACATACCCTCTTCCTCCGTTCTCACGCTATGTCATCTCATATTAGATGCAGTTACAGAAGATGCATATAATCTTTGAAGTCTTGGAGTTATGGGTAAGTAGTGGATACGCTTGTACGGAACTTACTTCCCCTTCTTTTTTCTTGGTTTGTATCTCTCATGGTTACAAACTTTACAATTTCTAAGGTTTGCGTCTTCTTTCCAAAACAACATGCAGCCTTTTAAACAAGCATCTATTTTCTGATACGGTAAACCAAAAACCGACATAAGTTTTTTAACTTCGTAGTGATTTTCACACATTAGATTATCGGGCGACATATGTCTTTTTGCAGCTTGTACAACAGCCGTAAACCCAGCTTTAGTGATGTTGTATTTTGACTTCATCGCAATGTATTCTGCGATTACTGACAGCTGAGTGCCGCTTTTACAGCCACCCCAAATAGGTTTCTTAGCAGCATCTAGTAAATCATAAAAAAAAATTGCTTCAATATTTGGTTCTTCAATATTTCCATCATCGTCGTCAACTTCAGTCATAGGAAACATTGATCGTGCTGCATCTTCGGCCATATTTTCTATACGGGTCGTTGAAACTATTTCGTTAACGACACTTTCAGACTCTACAGAAGTATTTGCTACAACTTCTCCATGCCGATCCCAAACATAATACTCGTGTGCGAAACCGTGTTGGCACAAATGAACTTTCACAATATCTGGTAATAAATACTTCAAATGTCTACACCTACTACACGGACAACGAATTTCTGGATCGTTTCCGTTATTACTTAAAGCGAATTCAACAAGCACGTTTATACCATTATAAAAATCTTCTTTTATTGAGCCCCTCGGTCCTTTTCTTTGGTACATCCATCTCCTCCGATCAATAAAATAATCAATCATTTTTCCTATTTGACAAAATGAGAAGTTCAAAATTTAATATTTATTTTGAAGAATACAAATTCGAAAAAGATTATTTTCATGGTCGTATAATATTTTGAATTTAAAGAACAACTTCACAAATTTAAAAATATTTTCAAATAGGGCACATTTTATTTTTTAAGGTATCGATTTAAAAATATATATAATTTTTTTTCATTGGTCAGACATCCTACTTTCCATTACAAACACAGTAAGCATTTACATTTTGTATATTACTTTGTCTCAAACGATTCAACAAAATTTCGGCAGCATTTCCATTTTATTCCCTGCATTGTACACAATTGCGTGTACGCAGGAAACAAAAAAGAAAAGTTAGGCCGAAATTTTATGAACCGTTTGAGACGAAGTAGTATACAAAATGTAAATGCTTACTGTGTTCATAACTTGTCCAATACAGGGACAAATCCGACAAACATTGTACCAGATGAATATAAATGGTCGTTTTTCGGAAAAAAACGACTATTTATACAGCGATCATGTACAACACTCGTCAGACGGGGCCAAAAACTCTCTAACGGACATTTGTCAATTACATGCGCGCATTTTACGAAAAAAATACAGTTTTACTCATTGTTCACATTTACAAAAGTATATATTAATTTAACACATTTATTCGACGTATTAAATCAACTTAAGGTTGGTTTAACATTTTTGTCATTTTTCAATAAACACAATTATAATTTAGAGTAATGCATTTTTTTTCATAAGTAAATACGTGCACAATATAATACTCCTAGTTCATTCAATTATTTTATCTTATTCTAAATAACGTATACAATCGTCGAATCAAAGCATACACAACAATTTACATATACATGAACAATCACAAATTATACATGTTTTTCATAATTTCACGATAAAAGATGAAATAGGTATACCATGTGATGCTATAAACCGTTATTACGCTATTGGAAACAATTGCAATCACTAATTTGCCCTAATTTATCAATTTATCAATTTATGCAAATATACAATTAGGGTAAAAACTGATTTTTCGTAAAAATAAGAGATTATACCTGAGATTAAGAGTAATGGAGTTTGATTAGGCAGCCGTGAAGAATCCGAAAGCTGCAAATTAGGGATTGGAAGCTTGGAGAAGGGATTTGGGGGTTCTTTATTATAATTTTCGTATGAAAGGAGGAGGAAGAAGAAGGCTCGGCTGTATGTATAATCGTTAATTTCCGACGGCTTCCGGCGGCCCGTCGAAAACCGTCGGAAATATGCCGTCGGAAGCCGTTGGTCCTAGCTGTCGATAATTAAGCCTTTTCTAGTAGTGAAATAACTTATTCTGGTTCCCATCACGCTTCTTTTGATAAAAGTACATTTCATGGAATAATCGATGGAATTTTTACCTGAACCGCTTAATGATTTACAGGAATAACGTATTTATTAATGTGAAAATACATTTATTCTTATATGCTGCAGACACTGATTAAATGCATAAACGAAATATTTCTTTAATACGTGTTTTAGTATACATTTAGGCTCTTACTAGTTATTTTGTCATTAAAGAAAGATGTGAGAATTTAAGCTGCCTTCTTCAGTTCATACACATGATATTTAGTTATTTTGAATTAACTACACGTTTCTTATCATTCGAGTCTAAAGTATGTATATAAATTAGAAAAGCAATGTTCAAATGGTAATAGTTTTGGATCTAATACCGTGGTCACAAGAAATCTCATAATAATACATTGGTCCAAGGGTTGAATGCGGAAATTAGTGTATAGGTCGTATGGATGGGAATTTGGAAGCTTAAAGAAAAAAGCATTCCTGCTGACTTTCTTTCCAAGACAAGACATGGTTCTACAAGAAACCATCTTGGAGAATGAGTTGAAAATTTGAATTATGTTTCATGATGTAGCAGTTGTATGTATATTTCCAGGGTGAAAACGGTTAGCCGCATAATTGGTGACAGTATTAGACCATTACTTGTCCCGCAGCAATTTAGATTAAGAGACGATTCAAATTAGATGCTAATGTCAAATTTTGGAGAAACATTTTATTGAAAATTGACATTTTATTTTTCCATTTTATTTTATTAAAAAACATGTTCTTAATCTTTATTTTGGCTACTTAGGAGCCAAATTTCCACTATACACAGAGTAGCCATGACATAGGATGCTGTAAGCAAGATCAATGCCGAATTAGAGCATCCGAAAATATAGGAAACGAATAAAAAGTGATACCAATACTATTAGGGGTTGTAATCAGATGACAGCAATGACTTGTGTGAGTATAATCATGAGTTAACAATAAGCATTAAACAGCTTTAGGGAAGAATGTTGATTTAAAGGATGATAGACTTTATCTTATATAAAACCCTATATTTAGATTTGGAATAAACGTAGGAATATATATCCTGTTATCTACATTAAAATTTGGGTTCGATTGTAAATTCTTGTTATCTTAACAGTTTATTTTTTCTTTCTGGTTGTTTTGGTGGATTTTTGACACTTTCATTTCATCATCGGCCGATCCTTCAGTCGGTTCATAGGGAACATCGTTTGAAATATTATGCCTGGTAATAAAATCTTGGACAAATTTTTCTTGTAGGTTCGAGGAAATAACAAATTATGCGTCTAGGCTTCAGAAAAAACTAATTAGTAAAACAGGCCTCGTTTGGTTTATATTTGCGCAAATATGTAATGCGCAAGTTATAATTTTTTTTAACATAACTTGCGCATTCCATATTTGCGCAAGCTTTATTTTAAAGCTTGCGCACTTATGGAATGCGCAAGCTTATTTTCGAACATCAAAAAGTCAGACAGCTGAATCTATATTTCATTTCTTCCCCAAACCCAAATTTTAACAAAACCCTCCCAATTTCCAAATCCAAACTCAATTCTCTTCCATATCCAAATCTACAATCACCTTATTAACCATAGAGTTGCTAAGCTATATATGGAATCATCTTCTTCATCGTTACAAAGCAAAGGTAATAATTAATGTTTTTGACAATTAAAATATAATTTTGCTATTGTTGATGTTGTTGAAAATGAAGAGTTATTGATGGTAGTTGTGTTAATTATTAGAGAATGGTATTGTTGTTGAAGTAGTTGTTAGTGTTTAACAAACTAGGAAACCCAATTTTAGTATTAGTAAACTGAAATCCCTAATTTACACCTTAATTGTTTATTATGACGGTAGACATTAATGATTGAAAGATAGACGATGAAACATTGATGAAACATTTTGATGAGGTTGAAGGGAAAATCGAAGTTGCAAGTTCAAATCACATTGACTTTGATGTCGATCATGTTTTGGAAATACAGTTCGAACCAGTACCGCGTAAATTCCATTCAGGATCATCAACCTTACACACTCGTTTACATGAAGTTGTTTCTGTCGAAATGTCCGGTCATCAACACACAATTGACGGAAATTTGCTAACGCGTATACATTCTGTTAGTCCATCCATGCCAATGGGACAACGACCATTTCCAAACTGTTATTGCGGAGATATGTATGTAGTGGTTGTTTGCAGAAAAGAAAAAAATGTTGGACGTAGATTTTTCGAGTGTAGTTCGTACAACGAACATAAATTGAATCCTCGTGAATATGATTGTAGCAGTTATTTTAAATGGATTGATCAACCCCTGTGCGAAAGGGGACTTGAGTATGCCCACGAACTGCAAGCTAAAATAAGTCGTTTGAAAAGTGTGAATGAAGAACTAAGGACAAACAGCGGAAGGCCTAGAATGTGGTAGATGTTTGGGAGTTGGTTGTCATATTTGGATTTTATATCGAACCGTTGTATCTGTAATATGTTGTTGTAAAAATGTTTCTATTTGTTGTAGCCCGTAACGTGTGCAAGGTAGATAGTTTATTATGTTGTTGAAATGCATTTGATACTGTTGACTTGGTTGATGAAATATATTGGTTACGTTGTTATATTGATTTGCCTGTTTGGGTTTTTTAAAGATTGAGTTGACTGCTTTTGGTTGAAGATTGCCTGCGGAAGAAAAATCTACCTAGAAAAATATGTAATAATTCATCAAATTGATGTTTATAGTTATGTAAGTGAACAAAAACTAAGACTGTGGTATTGGAACGTATTTTGCAGACAATGTCAAAGGTTCCGATTATATTTTACTTTGATAGCGAATTGTTGGTTGATGATGAAGGTAAACCTACATATGTAGGCGGAAAGCGAAAAGGATCGACAATTAAAAATCATTGTAGTTTCGAAGAGCTTAAACAAAGGGCATGTGAAGTGACAAAAGCAAATCCTATGATATATGATTTAAAATTAGTGGTCAAATGGGTTCGGATGATGGTGCATCCGCTATTGATTTGGAGGACGACGATCATTTGAACTCCACCTTTTCAGTTGGGATGAGAGTTATAGAAATCTACGTTGTGGGAGTGGAACGTGAAAATGTGGTTGAAACACAAGCGCCAGTAATCTCTGGGGGTGAGTATACGCATACCACACAGTTACAAGAAACACAATGGTCGGCGTATCCATCATATCTTTCAAGCCATCAAGGTGGAGAGTTTACAGACTTACTTCACAGGTACAGCGGAATGGCTGGAGTCTCTTCCAGTCAGGAACAAAATATGATGCAAAACACTATAAATCCAAATCAGTCGCAAGCATTTGAAAAGTGAGTACTATTATACGTTGGCACTTGTATTTTGACTTACGTTAATGCAAAATATATGACGATTGTTTTTTGTATTCCTAGTTGCGTAGATGCATTTACTGGTTGTGACGACGACGGTGTCGATTATCATGTTGATACTCCACAAGAGATTTGTGGTCAATTGGATAGCATGGAAGTTGCTTGTGCGGATGATGAGGATAGAACTTGGATGCGTCAAATGGAAGTTAACAATGATGCAATCATATATGCAGACATTGAGGAGGCTGATGATGTAAATGCGGAAGAAGAACAAATCACATATGAAGAGGCTCTGGCCGATGATTTATGCACGGCATCAATGATGGCGAAATCAATAATGGAAAATTGTCAACTAGACGTGGAAGTTTTTGGAAGAGAATGTGTGGAGAAAGGTCCACGAGTTGGGTTGATTTTTGAAAGTAAGCAGAATCTTGTTGAACAGTTATGTGAATGGGTGATTAAATGTTCAGTTTCGTTTCAAGTTCTGAAATCGCGTGCAAATCAATACACGGTCCGCTGTGATGTAGAAGAAATATGCCCTTGGCGTGCTCATGCAAGCCTTTCGGTAAGAAAAAATTCAAATTAGTGGAAGATAACTACATATGGTGGCGATCACACTTGTTTAAATGCAACCATCAACTCAAACCATCGACGGGCAACTGCTAAGTTTATATGCAGCAAAAAACTTCCGTTGATTAAAGCTGAAACAAACATGACTGCAAGAACTGTTCAAGAGACAATGTCCAACATGTTTCATATTAAAGTGAGTTATTTTCGAGCCTGGCACGGACTGCAGAAAGCTGTTGCAACGATTTATGGCGATTGGGAATCGTCGTACGCGGAATTGCCAAATATCTTAGAGCCCTACAACATACCAACCTGGAACCGTATATGATGTTATTCATAGTCGTGGTGTTTTTGATGGTGCTTTTTGGGCTTTCGGGCCTTCTATTCAAGGCTTCGACCACTGTCGACCCATATTGTCTATTGATGGCACTCATTTATACGGAAAGTATCTGGGTATATTACCAGTAGCAACTGGGGTGGATGCAATTCAAGGGCTATTTCATTTAGCTTTTGCTATTGTACAAACAGAGTCGTGGCAAACGTGGAGTTGGTTTATTCGTTGCATATGGAATTATATTCCATCCGTACGTACTAGATGTATCACCTTTATCTCGGATCGTATGAAAGGAATTCCACGTGCGCTTAGAGAAGCTTGGCCAATTGAACATCATCATCGCTTTTGTATCAGTCATATTAAAGAAAATTTCAAGAAAGCGGGGTTTGGTACGGATGAGCTACAAAATTTATTACACGCATGGACTACGGCATCAGAGATCGTAAAATATAATGATTTTCGAAAACAGTTGAAGGATGTAAATCGAGATGCCGATGCATGGATTGAAAGAAGTTTGAAAGACCAGGAATCAAGCTGGGCTCTTTGTCATGACGGCGGAGTAAGGTTCAATATGATGACGACCAACGTTTCCGAAAGCTTTAACGTTGTCCTCAAAGGAACTAGGAATTTACCCGCTAGATCATTGGTTGCACGAACGTTTCATCGGCTGAACCATTACTTCGTCGAACGACGAACTCAAGGGGAAGAGTGGACGTCGCAACTCCACCTAGGTGGAAAGCACTAGCGCGGAGAAGAATGGAAGAATCGAGGCTCATGTCTATAGAGAGATATAGCTTCATTGAATGGCAGGTGAAAGATGTGCATATGTTTGACTATACGGTGAATATCGAAGATAATGTTGCCAAATGTTCGTGCAACATGCCGACATTAGATCTTTTTCCGTGCTCCCATGTATTAGCGGCTTGTTCATGTGGTTCGGGTGGTGCTAATAGAGCGTATTTTGACTTAATCTCCACGTGGTACACGAAGGCTATGTATTCTGCAGCGTATGCTCCTTTATTCCACCCTGTACCAGATAGTCGACATTGGAACGTTTACGATGGTCCAATTATACAACCACCGCCTGTACGTAGGAATTCAGGTCGTCCTCGGTCTACTCGATTAAAAGGTTTCATGGATCCGCCATCTTTATCCGGCCATAACAGATGTAGCAAATGTGGTACTATTGGCCACAAGAAGAAAACTTGTACACGATGAATTGTAATAGAAGTACAACGTCTATGTTACTGTATGAGTTGTTGACTTTGTTATGTAATGATGTTGTCATTTGAATGGTGTTTGTGTGGTATGTAGAATGTTGTTAGGACTTTTTGTGTGATAGTGTGTAATGTAAGGTATTGAAAGTGTTCTCTGTCTTGGACAGGGTCAAAAACATGCTTGCGCATATATGGATTGCGCATGATATATAGCTTGCGCATTCCATATATGCGCAAGCGTGTTTTTAAAATAACCGGAAACAGCTTGCGCAAATGTGGAGCGCGCAAGCTATATTGGAAACAAAGCTTGCGCATTCCACATTTGCGCAAGCTGTTTTTTGGGGCAGTTCAAAACAGTGAGCTGCTATGTCAATTCCTTCACCAAAATTTGCAAACTCTCAACTTCCCAAAACATGCACACAACATTCCATTAACAATACCATCTCCAAACAAAATAAATAGCATGATTCAACTGACAAAATATATAGAATGAATAAGTCGTACAAGTCTTACAGTAAATAGATTGAACAAGTCGTACAATAACCCCTTTACCAACCCAAAAAACAACAAAAACAATAAGCTCAAGTGATGGTGTCGTCTTTCTTCTTCTTCTTCCGTTTGTACACGATGGGAGCTGATCCTTGGTCTTCTTCGAATGTAGGAACGGGTGTCGGCAATGGAGTTTCTTGTGGTTGGCTTGGCCCAAAAATGAGTTCTTCTTGTTGAATTTCCCATCGCGACGCTTCTGGCGCATGCTCGTATGTCGACTGTCCAATATATCCGAATTGTTGTTCTCCTTCATTCCAAACGGGCCAGTCAGCTTGAGTTTCTCCACCGGTGTATTGCTGCTCTACCTCGGGCCAAGCGGGCCATCCAGCTGTAGTTTCGCCACCGGGATGTTGTGAAGTCTCCCCCTCCACGTGTGCCTCCTCCCATTGGGCTTGTCCACCCGCTACCGTGGTATGTATCTCCTTTGTACAACGTGATGGCTCTTCTACAATGCGCAGTGGCTTGACCGGCCTTCTTAGCTTATTCCGACCCAAAATCGTGTCAAGTATTCGTCGTAGGTCAATACACTTACTTTTGACCTTGTCCGGCTCCATATGACTTTCTTCTATTTCGTCCACGACATCCAAAGCGCTGTATATTCCGCTTACCTAAACCATAAGTCATAACAATGCATCAATATGATATACAAATTGAACTATAAAATTTTTGAAATGACAATACTTACCACATCACGTTCTAGAGGAGCACGGGGAGTGTACGCAACCAACTTCCTTGCCTATTTTTTAAGAATATAACGACGAGTAATTCGCCAAAACCAATACTCGTACTCGCTCAAAGGTGTCGGAGGCTCGCATGCTCGTTCGGCACGATCAATTCTTGATTGCCAAATAGCAATACTTTCCTTCAAAAATGTCATCCAGCTAGTGGGTTCCGGATCAAGCGGGACGACAGGATCGGGAATGTGCTGATAATCGAAGTAAAACTGTGTCATAACCCTATCGGGTGCATACAACTCAAAGTCTAAAAATAGAATCAGTCCACTCTTAGCAATCCAACCTGCGAACGCATACTCAATTTCCGGATGCCCAAACTTATTCACTAATGAATAAGGTTCCCATGTAACCGCATCATCCGCCAACAAATCCAACTCATTACGGTAAAACTGTACATTTCTTGGCGTCTCACGCCAACTCCTAGCACAATTCCACCTAGTCCCGAATGGAAGATACGCATCTAAGTCGGTAAGAATTCTAATAGACGGTCGTCCAATAGCAATATGCGACCATGACCATAGTTGCAGCAACGATGCAGAACCCCCTAAAACTTTTCGACGTTGCAAGGCAACCTGTGACAACTCACTATACGAATAGCATAAAACAGTACTGCCCCAAGAATGATATCCACAGTTTGCCAAATCGTCCAAAAAAGGTAAAAATTTCAAACTTAATCTCCCTTTCGAATGATCGGGAAATAATCGGCAGCTTAAAAAATACAATATCACGGCACGAGTGCGGCGAAGTATATCTAAATCGGTCGCCCCTTCGAGTAGTGGTTCGGAAAATTCACTTTTAAACCAAGTCATTGATAACTCACTTTTAGACTTAACCGCCTCTCTAGGTGGAAAAATATCAAGCAAGTCATGAGCCAATTCGATATAATCGATATCTAAATTTTACAAACATACCGGACGACCGTCTGCTTTAGGACCGAAAAGAAAATGCACATCCGCTAGAGTCACTGTCATTTCCCCGACTCTCATATGAAACGTATTTGTTTCCGGCCTCCATCTATCGCATAAAGCGGTAATAAGGTGATGATCAAGACGAATGCAGTCGATTTGCATAGCTTGCCAAAATCTGGAGATTCGTAGATTCGCCTCCAATCTTGGATCTTTAAAATCGATCTCCTTGAGTTTGCTTGAATGATCGCATATCTTCACAGTTTCAACACCCTGAAATGTATAAAAATAAATAAATTTGGTGCTTCATATTTGCATTTCTCCGGTTTACCAATATCAAACATTTACCTCTACTAATGTGTCGTTGTGGCTTCTATGTTTTTCTTGAAGATAGAGAACACTTCTATCTTCGGACCCGGGAGACAATTCTACAAACAACAACAATCGTTTATCACTACAAAAACTTTGTACAAAGTTAGGGTTTTGGCTATATGAAGACTACATATCCTTTTGCATTTTCAAGAAATAAACCAACAATTAGAGCACATTGACATCGACCTCATCATGACTACCAATTTCATTAACAACATCAATCATTTTTAAAGTAGTAATCAATTTACAATCAAAATAAAATTACCTCCAATCAAAGAAGAAGAAGAGCTTGCTTCCATTTTTTGCTTAATCTAGTGGTTGATTGAAGGAATAGAGCAAATGGAATGTCTTAGAGTTGATAGATATAGATTTGAAATGGGTTGAAGGTTGGAAATGGGGAGGGTTTTGTTAAAATTTGAGTTTGAGGAAGAAATGAAATATAGATTCAGCTGTCTGTCTTTTTGATGCCCGAAAACAAGCTTGCGCATTCCATAAGTGCGCAAGCTTTAAAATAAAGCTTGCGCAAATATGGAATGCGCAAGTTATTTAAAAAAATAATATAACTTGCGCACTCCATATTTGCACAAATATAAACCAAACGAGGCCTAGTTTGCTAATTAGTTTTTTCTGAAGCCTAGATGCATAATTTGTTATTTCCTCGAGCCTACATGCAAAATTTGTCCTAAAATCTTTGAGTATGGTCATGCTTTCCTCTTTCATTGCTTTGATTTGTTCAAAGAGGATTCCTGTGCTTGATTTAGTTAAATAAGTTTCTAAACCAAGTTAAAAGTTTGCTTTCACTCTTGATTCCATCTTTGAATTACCTGCTTGTATACATATAAAAGTAAAAAACAATGATAAATCTCAAACTAAGCGATGACTGAAGTTATAAATCAAATATAGTTTAGGGAACCATGTTTGTCAATATATATCAAATATAAATATATTTAGGTACTTGGATCATTTGAGCAACATGTCTACTTGGAAACATAATAGACTGAATTTCACTAGGTAAATAACATACCTTTTGTTGTGGTACATCGATTAAAGATGTATATGTTGGTACCATAGCCCAGTACAGTGTCTGATGAATTTTTTTGATGTGCATATGGTATATTCATTTGCTCAACACTAACATAATTTCTGTTTATTTTCCACCGTTAGACTTTCTGCATATTTTCTGTTTATTTTGCAGCTAGGGATTTGTTTAGGGAGAGAAGCATCTGAAATATCTTTAATATGCGTCTGCACGTGGGCTACTGAGTTCGATTTGTTGCCTTCACTTATGTATTAGATTCTACAGTTAGCTTGGAGTTGTCATTGCTTCACTAAGAACTGCAGTTGTTATACTATGATGAAGTATATGCTTGGCGAATTCAGGAATCATTTTTTTCTTGTTGTTTAGTGTTTACATGTACAATAGATGTTGTTTGCTTGTTTTACTATGAACTGATGGTTTCACTATGAAATGAAGTTGTATTATGAACTGAAAGTTGTAAGTTCGTAATCAAGCACTTGTGATAGTTGTATTATAAATTGGGTTTGTCATCTATTACTGGTTTTGTATTCATGTTATTTATTCCATTAACTATATATATTTCGAAACTGCATGTAGTATGTTCGTGTGTCATGAAACTGCATTTAGGAATTGATTTGAGTTGTGGTTAAAATGGATATAAGCTGTGGATTTTTTTAATTACGCCATGGCTCATGCCCGTGGCGTAATTAATATTTGGCCACGGCTCTGAACTGTAGCAAAAGTTTAATTTGTCACGGCTCCGGGCCATGGAAAAATATTAATTTTCCATGGCCGTGGCAGAATATTTGTCACTGCCAATTTTTCCATTGCTTAGAACCGTGGCTAGATTGTTTAGCCATGGCTCAAAGCCATGGCAAAATCGATTTTCTAATGTTGTGATAACCAAGCCCAACACACTGGAATTTTGAATAAAAATTAGTTGGGGCTGATAGCTAATGTAGAAGGCGCGACCTATACTAGTCCCATCTGGTATTATAATATCTGAGTCATT
This sequence comes from Allium cepa, assembly GCA_030765085.1. Taxonomy (NCBI): domain Eukaryota; kingdom Viridiplantae; phylum Streptophyta; class Magnoliopsida; order Asparagales; family Amaryllidaceae; genus Allium; species Allium cepa. The sequence continues at coordinate 384,393,561 of CM060932.1, forward strand.
TTTACTTAAGGATCCCCTTTCATAATTTTCCTAGAAAACATTTTCAAAATGATTTAAACCTTTTAGATCAAAGTAATACAAGGAAATTATATAATCTTTATGTTATACTCAAAATCACATTGCCATATTATATATATCTTCTTTACTCAAACTTTAGTTGATGAAAACAATTAAACATTTGAACCTATTTCTAAACTTTTGAAAGCATCTCTTTCGAAACCAAGTAAAACCCTTTAACTATCTAGGCCAAGAGGCCAAAACCTTACCTTTTGAAACCTTACTCGAAACCTTTCAAAACCATTGAACTCAAATCTTTCGAAACCATTGAACTCAAACCTTTCGAAACCATTGAACTCAAACCATTCGAAACCATTGAAATCAAACCTTTCGAATGCATTCAACCTATTAAAACATAAACCTTTCGAAGGCTTACTGGGTTCAATTTAAAACATGTGGAAAATCTTCTTTCAAAAACCCTTCGACTTCATTGGAAGTTTCCTTTTGACTTTTTCAAAATCTCTGCTTCGAAGGCTTTAAAACAGATCATTTAAAACAATAGTCCCCTGCCAATAAAACAACTCCTTCGAAAGCTTTAGGTTATACTTCAATTAGAAAAACAAGGTAAAACATGTAAGTCGAAAGCTATGATACCATTCGAAAGCAATGAGAAGAGGCTTGTTTTAGAAACAGGTAAACCTTGCGAGTTTGTTGAAAGTAATGAATTTAGAAAAGCGGCAGTAGCCTTTCGATCTTGTCGGAAGGTTTAAAACCTTTATTTTAAATGTTTGACCTGGTCGAAAGCAAGTAAGTCGAAAGCTCTTATTCAAAAGTAAAGCAGGAGATTCTTTTGGTTTATAAAACAAACATACTCCAACCTCTTTGGCAACTAATCTTTCGACTAAGTACCCTTCAACCTTATCCAATTCATTACGTACCAAGTAACTTGATACCATATGCATTTCTTTGACCTTGTCGAAAGCTATAACCTTTCGACCTTGTCGAAGGTCTGTACCAGAAAGTTTGATGCCAAAATGGTTGAAACATGCTAAAAGCATGATTTTTTGTTTTTAACTTAAAAGAGATAACTTTTCAACTAACTTGCCTTTGTTTGTCAAATTCTTATTGGTTAATAAAATACTTTTTAGAAAAGTGCTACCACTAATTTCAAAATTAAATAATGATTTTGTTTTATAAAATGTCCCTTTCTTCTTAATTAAATATATAAAATATTGAAGTCTCATACCTTAAATTATTTTATATATTCATCAAAAGGCTTAGGAAAAATCTGGAAAAATTTCATAAAATCTATTTTAATATATTTTCCAACATATACAAATTTAAAATTCAAATAATAATTTATTTAGCCGTAAATAATTTATAACCCAATAAATCATTTTCTTCATTGAAAAATTAATATAAAATCCATGTTAATTCAGAAAATTATGAAAATTGAAACCCATCTCTAAAATATCATTTCTGACCTATATTTGAATTTTCGAGAATTTTGATGTCACTTAATATGGTTTCATATCAAACATATCATAAAAACTAATATGAACATACATAAATCACCAACAAGCATATATATATATATATATATATATATATATATATATATATATAACTTTAATCATCAAAACATGACATATAATTGTAAAAACTTTTCGGATCTAATCTTGAAACCAAAAACCATAAAATGGGATGAAGTAATTATTCACCCTAGCTTTGAGATTAAAAGATGTGAGATTTGATGTTGATTAACTTCTTCCTCTTGAATCCTACCTTTATCTTCCTTGAGAATAAAATGGTGGCCGGCCTTAGATGTTTTTAGTTTGCTAAAATGAAAATGAACGTAAATTTCATTTCCTAAGGTTTTAGGGTATAAGCCTCTCCTATTTCCCATATTTCCCTTACATATTTCCTAACACATTAGTTTATGTTATCCCATTTCAATTTGCACATTAACATGGCACGGCTACCCTTAGTTTAATCAGTTCTCAACCTATTAATCTTCACATTATTTTATTTTATTTAGCCAATTAAATATCCTAAATAATGTTATAAAAATTACGGGTTTTATAGACTTCCCACCTTAAAGAATTTAATCATCGAAATTACTATATGACGCACAACAAAACAATCAATGGTAAATCATACCATCAAACAAATCAGGATAAGCGTCTGTAATCCTGCTCTCAGTCTCCCAAACATCGTCACTCCACTAGACCTTTACTAATTTGACTGTCTTGTTCCTTAACCTCTCTTCATCTCTAGCTATAATCTGAATCGACTTCCTAGCTATAGTCAAATCCGGCTTTACAACTAAATCTTCTAACACTATAGGTGTTATAGTGGTCTCCGGGTCTAGCACACTTTCTAAGATGAGAAATATGGAAAAAATCATGGAATCCTGCTAAACTACTCGGTAATTCCACTCTACGAGCGAGTTTCCCGATCCTTTAAACAATACGGAAGGGTCCAACGAATCTAGGTGCTAACTTTCCTGACATTCAAAATCTAATCACATCCTTCATCGGTGAAACCTTAATGAACACATAGTCTCCAATAGAGAATTCCAAGTCTTTCCTTCTTCTATCTGCATAACCTTTCTATCTAGACTGAACTTCCTTCATCCCAGCCTGGATCAACTCTTCTCTGCGGCTTCTTTCACCAAATCCGGACCACGAACCAACCTATCCACTTTCTTTAACCAACACACGGGAGATTTGCATGACCTTCCATACAAGGCTTCAAATGGTGCCATCCCAATAGTAGTCTGATAATTATTGTTATACGAGAACTCAACTAAATGAAGATGGTCTTCCAATGATTCATCGAAATCCTATACACAAGCTCTTAACAAATTCTCCAAAACTTTGTTAACTCTTTCTATTTTTCCATCAGTCTGTGGATGTTAAGCGTTACTCATGTTGAGCTTGGTTCCTAATGCTTTCTTTAGACTCTTCCAGAACTCACTAGCAAACAAAGAATCTCTATCACTGATGATACTACTAGCAATTCTGTGCAGTCTAACCACATTTTTCACAAATAACTTCGCCAAAATAGGTGTTTTCCTAGTTGACTTTACTGGAATGAAATAGGTACTCTTATTTAATTTATTCACTGACCATTTGCTTTCATTCCCTCTACTAGATCTTGGGAACCCATCAATAATATCCATAGAGATAGAATCCCACTTCCACAACGGAACTTCCAACGATCGAAGCAATCCACTTAGCTTCTGGTGTTCAGTCTTTGCCTACTGGCAATAAGCATAGCTTAACACATAAACAAATGTCCCATTTCATACCTTACTAGTAGTAACTTCTCATCATATCCTGATACATCTTCGTTCCTCCTGAATGGATAGTGAACTTCGAATGATGGTATTCATCCAAAACTTCTTTCCTCATGTCTCTTACATTCAGAACACACAACCTTCCTTTCTTCCTCAACCACCCTTTCTGGTCAAGACTAAAATCCTTTAAGTCATCACTTTCGGTTCCTTCCCTTAACCTTTTGATCCATTCAACCAAAATTGGATCTTCCGCCTGTTTAGAAAAGCTATCTTTCAATCATTACCGGTCGGACTTACAAACAAGACAATACAGCACTTCCGGTGCTAAAACTTGCCTTGGATCTATACTTCACTCTACAAGCTAACAGTGCTTCCAAATCTTTCCACTCAGCAATCATAGCCAATACTACATTCTGGTGTTTCATGCTAAGTGCATTTGCTACCTTATTCCCTTTCCCAGGTGTGAGCTCAATTCCAAAATCATAAGCAGCAATAAACTCTAACCGTCTCTGTTGTCTCATGTTCAGCTCCTTTTGAGAGAACATGTGCTTCAACGACTTGTGTTCCGTATAAAGCTCAAATCTCTCACCCAACAGATAATGCCTCCACACCTTCAAAGCAAATATAATGGATGCTAACTCCAAATCATTCATGGGTATTTAACTTCATGTGGTCTGCAGTGTCTAGAAGCATAAGCAATCACTTTACCTCTTTGATTCAACACAACTTTCAATCTAGTTCCACACGCATTAGTACAAACAACAAAATCTTGAATCCCTTCTGGAACCACCAACACCGGTGCATAGGTTAGTAAGTGTTTCAAGCTCTAAAATGCTTCCTCACACTTATCAGTCCATACAAATTTCACATCTTTTTGCATAAGCTTAGTCATCAATGCAGCAATTCATGAAAAATCTTTTATAAACTTCGATAATATCCAGCCGATCCAAGAAAAATCTTTATCTTGGTTACCGTCTTGGGTCTCTTCTAGTTATTCACCGCCTCAATCTTAGTCGGATCTACTGATAACCCTTTCTCTAGGACTGCATGACCAGGAACTTCACTTCCTTCTTTCGAAAATGACACTTTGAAACTTAGCCTTCAACTTATGCTCCCTCAACATCTCAAGCACAACTCTAAGATGAACTTCATGCTCCTTCTCATCCTTAGATTATATCAAAATATCATCTATGAAGACCAACACAAATCTTTCTAAGTGCTCTCGGAAAATTCGGTTCATCGGATCCACAAAGAATGCCGATGCATTAGTTAGTTTAAACGACATAACTAGCCATTTGTATGATTCATACCTTGTCCTAAATGCCGTAAAAAGAATACTATCCTCTGCCACTCTAAGCTGGTGAAAACTTGTGGCTAAATCCAACTAAGAGAATACCTTAGCTCCAATTAACTGATCGAACAAATTATCAATTCTCGGCAATGCATATCGATTCTTTATCGTCTTCTCAATCAACTTACGATAATCGATACATAGCCTTAACGATCCATCGGGCTTCTTAGGGAACACTGTGGCAGTTCCCCAAGGCGAACTATTCAATTGGATAAAATTCTTATCTTCCAAATCCACCAACTTCACCTTCAACTCATTCATCTCTATGGGTGTCATCCTGCTTGGTGGCTTACTCACCTGTTCTGCTACAAGCACTAAATCAATCCAAAACTCAATGGCTCATTTCGATGGCAGTCCAACTACCGGCTCAAACACATCAGCAAATACGCTAACCACAAAGACTCGATGCAACTCATCCTCCAACTCCATGATGCCCAATAAAGCATTTACTTCGCGACTAGGGTTCTTTACGGTGTAAAATATCCAATCACTAAAATTCGGATGACTAAGTGATATTTTCCTATCATGGAAAAATATCCTAGCATCATATTTACTTAACCAATCCATCCCAAGGATAATTCCAAATCCCACAAGATCAAACATATGCAAACAGCAATCAAAAGCATGACCTATCAAGTCAAACTCTAAATGGTCACACATCATCTCAAGTGTCGCATATCCTCCTATCGGATTTGCAACCCTTAAGGAAGTAACTAAGGGTTCTAGGTTAAACTTATCTGCCAAACATCGAGAAATAAAAGAATGTGATGCACCAGTATCAAACAGAATGCTAACAGACATACCATGAAGCTGTAATGAGCCTCCCAGAATAGCCTTCCCTTTCTCCTGCATAATTAGCATTGAAATTGCGGGCTCGAATGCATACATCTGTCCCTTTCCATCTCTAACAAACTCTTTGCATTGGTTCTTATAATGACCGATCTGATCATAATTAAAGCATCAGATGTTCTTCTTCCCAGTCACCTTTTTTCCTTTCTCTTTTCCTTTTCCAGTATGACACTCATTAGCATTGTGTCCTTTCTTGTCACATTTATAACAAACCACCTCAGCTTTTCCCTTCTTCTTTTCTCCTCCCTTATGAATATTCTTCTTTTGGAAAAACTTTCTTTTCTAGCCTTGTCCCATCTGGACCTCCTTCATTTTCCTCTTCAAACAAGCTAATGCCTCTTCCTGCCTCAATGTCATTTCTACCACTACATTACATGGACCTCTTAGGTATGGCAAACTAGCACCTATCAACTCCGGCCTCAAGCCTCTTATAAACTTCTCATTCCTCTTGATCACCGTATCAACCAAAGCATATCCGTACCGGGCCAACTCTTCAAATCTTCTCACATAATCTAAAACAGACACCACCCCTAGTTCCAGTTCAGCAAAATTCCTAACCAATGCCGACTGCGCCATCACTGGCATAAACTTTTCTTGAAACCTTCTCCTAAACTCCGTCTAAGTCATAGTTTCCTCATCAACACCAGCTACAACAGTATTCCACCAAAATAAAGCAGCTCCTTGAAGCTGTCTCAAAGCTAATCTCATCTTATGCTCGTCATTCAATCCTAGGTCGGCAAAGATTCTTTCATAATGTAGCGGACAATTTTATACCTCAATCGCATCTACAATTCCAATGAACGGCTTTCCTCCAAGCCTGGTATAGTCTTTGCTCAAGTTAGCATAGTGGTTGACTATTAGAGCTTCCTAAACTCCTCCTCTGGCAGTTCCCTTAGACAACTTCATCTACAATTCCAGCTTGCATCATGTTTACGAAAAACTGATACATGGCTCCCGTGTCTACTTGGGGTACTCCAGCACCAACATTTTCAGCCTGACATGGACCTCTTCTAGCATTTGGTCAGGCATTTACAGTAGTGGTGGTGCTATCTCCTTCAAGATTAACTCTGCCTCTTCTTCCTTCCATATCTGTATTCAAGTCTCGTGAGATATAGATAAATAGCCTAAGTAAGATAGAAGTCTAGAGATATAGCGTATACTTATATATAACAATTATAAGTACGTTACTATAGCGTTATTCCATACTGCGATCTTACCTCTAGTTACTAAGGATTATGTTTTTCAAAAACCATGTTTAGTTAAAGTATATCATAAACCATGCTCTGATACCAAGCTGTAACATCCCCTATTTAGAGGCCCAAAACTAAGTGCTACGGATGATGCAATCATCTATAGTATTAGCTTCCGACGATTAAATACTGTTATGTTAATGGTATCTGCAATATCGGAAGCACTTGAATATGAAACAAAACACAGATTTCAAAACAACATTTTCTTCATTATATTTAAAACAGATGTTCCATATCCTTAATACATAATCACAATATGTTCCCAGGCATAGATAAAATATACTTAATACAAAATACGTCGATAGCGGTACATGAAGATACCCCTTTGGACGATCAAAGTCATATAGTTATAATAGAGTTAATACAAACACAGCAGAAATACAAAAAATAAAATAAAACTGCAACTCCTAAATAGCTATTCGTTTGCCTCCTGAATACCCCCGGTAGCCTTATTCGTCATCCTACTAAACCTAAAAAAGGCCTTAACCCCTCAGCCTACTCAAATTAATTTTGGACACCCGAGAGTTTAAGGAGAAAAAATAACTTCGAGTCAGACATAAAGCCTGGTGTGAATAATACTATACATCTCGGTCTTATATGTTAAGTGAGACCATGCCGCTTAGCGGAACGAGTTTCCCCTCACTAACATCCTTTTAAAATTTATCTCTGCAAAACCTTTTTTCCTGCACCAAAACTGGTTAAATAATGTAAAGCATCAATATGTAAACATACATAAATATCAGGTATTAAATGAACAATCTGTTCAAACACATAAGTTTTGTTTGGATAACTTTTAACCTTTGGAAGACTCGGGCCTACCAAACAATATAATTTTTTTTTATCTAACACTTGTTAGACATTCCTCTTCTGGAAGATCTGTCCCTAACTATCTGTTAAATACTTCACTTCTGGACAGCTTGTCCCTAGCTTAATCATCTCCCAAGTCTTCCTGATCTAAATGGTTTTTCGGGCTCACCAATAACATATTTGTACACAAACATATATTCTTTTCGGTGTGTAATCATAATTTTAGTCTACCTATAACCAAGCCCTACACACTAGAATTTTGGACAACACTTAGCTGGGGCTAATAGCTAACGTATAAGGTGTGACCCTATACTAGTATCATCTAGTATTTTAATATCTAAGTCATGTTCACTTAAGGATCCCCTTCCATAATTTTCCTTGAAAACATTTTCCAAATGATTTAAACCTTTTGAATCAAACAAGTACAAGGAAATTATATAATTTTATGATTTACTTAAAATCACATTTCCATATTATATATATATATCTCCTTTACACAAACTTTAGTTGATGAAAACATTTAAACATTTGAAAGTACCTCTTCCAATACTTTATAAAGAATCTCCTTTTGAAACCAAGAAAAACTCTTTAATTATTAGGCCAAGAGGCCAAAACCTTACTCCAAACCTTTCGAAACCATTCAACCTTTTAAAACATAAACTTTTCGAAGGCTCAATGGATTCAATTTAAAACATGCGGAATCTTTTAAAAACCTTTTAGTTTCATTGGAAGCTACCTTCGACTTTGTCGAAAGCACTACTTCGAAAGCTTTAAAACACATCATTTAAAACAATAGTCTTCTTCCTTTAAAACAACTCCTTCGAAAGCTTTGGGTTATACTTCAATTAGAAAAGCAAGGTAAAACATTTAAGTCGAAAGCTTTGATACCTTTCAAAAGCATTGAGAAGAGGTTGGTTTTAGAAATAGGCAAACCTTTCGACTTTGTCGAAAGCAATGACTTTAGAAAAGAGGCCGTAACCTTTCGACCTCGTCGAAAGGTTTAAAACCTTTATTTTAAATGTTTGACCTGGTTGAAAGCAACTAAGTTGAAAGCTCTTATTCGAAAGCAAAACAGGTGATTCTTTTGGTTTATAAAACAAACATACTCCAACCTCTTTGGCAACCAACCTTTCGACCAAGTACCATTTGACCTTGTCTAATTTATTACGTACCAAGTAACTTGATACCATATGCATTGGTTTGACCTTGTCGAAACCTATAACCTTTCGACCTTGTCGAAAGGCCTGTGGCGGAAGGTTTGATGCCAAAATGGTTGAAACATGCTAAAAGTGTAATTTTCTTGTTTTTAACTTAAAAGAGATAACTTTTCAACTAACCTGCCTTTGTTTGTCAAATTCTTATTAGTTAAAAAAAATACTTTTTAGAAAAGTGCTGCCACTAATTTCAAAATTAAATAATGATTTTGTTTTATAAAATGTCTCCTTCTTCTTAAGTAAATATATAAAATATTTAAGTCTCATACCTTAAATATTATATATTCATCAAAAAACTTAGGAAAAATCTAGAAAAATCCCAGAAAATGTATCCAACATATAAAAATTTCAAATTCGAATAATTATCTATTCAGCCGTAAATAATTTATAACCCAATAAATCATTTTCTTCACTAGAAAATTAATATAAAATCCATATTAATTCAGATAATTATGAAAATTAAATCCATCACTAAAATATCATTTCTGACCTATATTTAAATTTTCGAGACATTTTGATGTCATTTAATAGGGTTTTCATATCAAACATATCGTAAAAACTAATGAACATGCATAAATCACCAACAATCATATATATAACTTTAGTCATCAAAACATGGCATATACTTGCAGAAACATTTCAGATCTAATCTTGAAACTGAAAACCATAAAATGGGATGAAGTTATTATTCACCTTAACTTTGAGATTAAAAGATGTGAGATTTAACGTTGGATGCGTTGATTAACTTCTTCCTCTTGAATCCTAGCTTAATCTTCCTTGAGAATAAAAATGGTGACCGACCTTAGATGTTTTTAGTTTGCTAAAATGAAAATGAACGTAAGTTTCATTTCCGAAAGGTTTAGGGTATAAACTCCTCCTATTACCCATATTGCCTTACACATTTCCTAGCACGTTAGTTTATGTTATCTCATTTCAATTTGCACGTTAACATGGCACCGTTACCCTGCGTTTAATCAAATCTTAGCCTATTAATCTTCACATTATTTTATTTAATTTAGCCGATTGAATATCTTAAATGATCTTATAAAAATATGGGGTGTAACAACTTGACATCAAGCGACTGTTGAACAAGCGCCTAAATCATGTATTTAATTTATAATTTTAATTTGTGAAACTCAAGCGCTTGTTCGACAAGCGCCCAAACACTAGACACTTGTTGAACAAGCGCTCAAAATACCAGGCCCTGGTATATTTTCTTTTGGAGAATATGTGGGGTTGCATTTTGTAACCCATAGATTGTAATCTTTAACCATAAAATGGTTGGAGATGCTCTTGAGATATATTTTTGTATTTGGTAGATTTACGAAAATGTCACTAGATTTGACTCCTTATAATTTCTAGTCCGTTTAATGAATTTCAATAAATCACACATGTTTTTTGACTGTAAACAAAATTCTGCACGCAATGGAATGGATCTCGAAACCTAACACCATCTTCTGTAGAAATTTACTATTTTCCTCTTTATGTTAAGATTATGGTTTTACCCTTTTAATTTAATTATTTGAATTTCGTAAAATTACTTGGTGTTACATGACTGGTTTATATAACGTGTTGTTATAACCACCACATGTTTGGGAGTTCAATATATACACACTAATTTCAAGTGCTCTTCATAAAAATAAGTTGACATATGTATCCTTGTATTTATTCTTTAATTTAGTTTCATATGCGACAATTAATTTTTTTAATATGATTTCTAGAGATATAATTGGAAAAAGAATTAGAATACATAAAAACACCCAAATTTGATGCGTCGAGAAAAATCATTAAAATTACACTACATCGATTTCACCGTCTTCATAAACGAGAAGAACATATGAGAAAAAAACTTACAAGAAAGAACTACAATAGCATCTGTAATACAAAGACATTCAAAACCAATCAAAACTGATACAAGAAAATTCCCAAAAAGAAAACTCCATGGCAGAACCTATTGAAAGGTTATGAGTTCGACTTATTTTAGTTAAATGAAGCAATTTGCTTCTTTTATCGTGTTATCGTTGTTGAATCCAAACATATATAATTGCTGACTTTATATTGTATCTTTTATTTCGTTTTTCTACTCCGTAATATGTAATATGTAGCAAAAAAATTTAGAACCAATTATTTATGAACAAAGAGTATAAAACGTAAAACTAAATTTTTACATGTATAACATATTCTATTACTTGACAGCATTTTTTTTTTCTTGCACTATTTATAGGGCGCATTCGTCCTGAATTTTTACCCTTTCAAGCGTGAATTGACGTGTTATTCACTGCAGATGCTTGAATGGGACATAAAAGGAAAATTATTCTGACAAGGCTGCATAATATTCATTATCCATTAAATGTTGATAGGTAAAAGGATAAAAAATTTATGAATGATTATTTATACTATTATAGTATATGCTTTACTCACTTCTTCTACCACTACAACATCATGTATGCACTTCCACCATCACATTCATTTATCATAAATCATTTTTTTCACAAAAAGCAACAAAAGGGCCAAAATATGGTCTCAAGAAGCTACATCGTTTTCCTATGATGCAAAACTAATGCATATAGTGGTGATGGAATGAACAAGAAAGGAGTGCACAACAAAATAAAAATGACACCGATTGATATATTCTTAGAGAACCAGCAGTGACCGAAGGCCAAATTGGACCCATATACCATAGCCTCATAAAACAATAGGCCCAATGACAAATTTTGTGCAATAAAACATGAGCTCATTGAGATACCGTAAAAGCTCACGTCTAGGGCTGCATAAGAAGATAAGTCAAAATGATCTCCCCGTAACTAGATTAACCACACTCTGTTCGATCTAACTTAAGGAATCGATGTATTTTATAGTACTTCTGAAAATCTTTAACATACATCTTTCCCCGTCTACACAGCTTGCTTCAAATTTTGAGATTATTTTTCAATTATCACATAAGATCGTGGCTCATCTTTTAGTGCCATAGGCTGTAAATGAGGTGGTAGAAGACATTATGGTAATACAGACGAAAAGATAAATGAGACTGTCGCTATAACACACTCTCATGCCTGAAGAAGAAACGAGATACACTTTCATGCCTGAAGAAGAAATGTCGTTTCGGAGCGGATTGCCTAACACCTTCTCCAAGTCCAAATGCAATAGTATCGATAATTCTCGTGATAAAAGAAAAAAAGATTATCGTCCAGTATTTATTCCGGATGTTGTTCGAAACCGGTGGAAGGTTCTTCAGTAATTTTGAACTACTGTGGTATACTTCATCTGGTTTTATGATACCAAGAATGAAGACAGATTGCTTTTATAGTGGAGCTTGTACTAATTCACTTTAAACATCAATAATTTATGCTATCAAACAAAGATAAACATGCAGAAGAATGTGAGACATGATGTACCCACTTACGACTCAATCCATCTCTAGTAGAATTTTAAAAACATAAAATAAGAAAACTGAAAACAGCCCAAGGAGAGCCACATAAGCATTCCATGTAAATATTTGGATAAGAATAAGGCAAATGTGCGTTACCATGACGTCATACATTTATCTTTTCCTACTAAATATCTAAATCCTGTAACCATATTTTATTCATAAATAAAAATTCAGTCGGACAGATATCTATAATTAATATAATATTTATATTTTAAAGGTATTGTTTTGACTTCAATAATATCTGTACAGCGGTATTTAAAAACTCCGTACAGACTAAAAAGATATTTAAATCATAGCACTGTGCATAGCACCAGCCTACTCTTACCGGTAAGGTGGTATATAATAATCTGTGGGTTTGTTTCATTATATATGTATATAAAACAAACACAGCTGGTTGTCTTTTTTACTTCTTATATATACATATGCTAGTCACTTCACTGCTAATTACATCATCGCTAAGTGAAACAATACTTTGTGTGCTTATTTTCTGAAAAGAAGAGAGAAGAAAAGATTCAATAATGGGGTCACTAACTCCAGGATGGTACTCGATTATCAACAAAGATCCTAAGATCGGTATGCTTTTTACCGTACGAGTATGTTTGAGTTATACGAGTTAGAACCTTCATAAACTTTGAAATTGTTTGTTTCTATTTTCAGCATCGTATCAGAGAAACAAATCACTTACAAAAGACGATATCGCTGCATACTGGGAATCAAAGAAAAACAAAGAAGCAGACTCCAACGAGGTTAGTATTTTTACAAGCAGAGAAACGAAATATGTACCATGTTGTTAATAGAAGATAAAATATGGAATTTCAGGGAAGTATAGAGGAAGGAGCGGCAGCAGCACAGGCGTTGCAGAGATCCAACTCTTTGCCTCCAACAGAAAGAAAAGAAAGCTCGCCGAAGGTGGAACGGCCAAGCTTTAGAAATTGCTGGTGGACAAGAAGCAACTGGGCGTTTCTGAATGAACCCCCAGTTACTGCTATGGAAGGGCCAAATTACAAGTATGCTGCCCAATATCACATTGCAGACTTCAGCAATCCCAAAATCAGCACTGTCTAGTATTTTGTCCTTGCTATTTCTGCTTGCGATCATGATCGGTGCTGTATGTATGCAACCGAATATGTAATATGTTTTTGAGTTTTCTTTTGTTGGCACTTTGGATCTTTTGTAATTAAGTGTTATTACTAGCTTGTGTCGTAATATGTAAGATGTTTGCAGTAGAATGAACGAGTTGCTTCTTATTTTGATTCAGACGCTTTCTTGAACTCTGCTTTCAAGATTTTATTTAATTTGGGGGAGAAAAGGACCAAGTGAGGTTATTTCGGGGCACCAAAATCCTAATGTTTTGAGGGATACAATGATGGACAGGGAGTCCCATTACAAAAACAACATGAGAACATGGTCTTTTTCATATTACAAGAACACATCCTTTACAAAATTAAAAATTAAAAATTATTAAATTTTATAGATCAATAAATTTGTACAACTACTTTAACTGAAAAAAATTATTTATCATTTAGCATATGCTAATAAACTGAATTAAGATTGTTGAAAAAAATTATTTATATGTATATAATGCACTTATCTATTGATCTTTTGACATATTGTCGCTTCAAGGTTCATGCAAGAGTCGAATTACTAAAATTATTCGTACTCTGTTCATGCAAGTGTTTACTATACGCTGTCTTTTGAATATTAATTTCTAAGCAAATACAAAAATATGGATTTTTGTTTGATATTAGATCACATATAAAAGTTGTATGGTAAACATTCATTGGTTCGTTCGAAATGAAAAAGTAAAGTCTAATGCAAGATCATGTGTTTAATATAATTGAATATACCGAGAATCTTGTTGTGTTGAAAAAAGAACATTAGATCAAGAACTAAAAGATCAACCTAGAAATTTGATCTCTTAAATGTCACCCTTGATCATTTTACTTAAGTGAAACCCATATGATGCCCTTAGAATGGTAATAACATTCAAGTGCACTTTTGAAAAAATTCGGCGCAGTCTTGAAGTACGAATTTCTTTCTGAAATGTTTGACAATTTGAAAAGAAAAGCAAAAGTCCGAGACCGGCTTTAATATAGACATGGTTGAGATGAAGAAAGTGAATGGTCAGCTATACTTCATGCAGAAACATAAGCAACTGGAATTTGTATAAAATAATAGTAGATATTAATATGGAATAAAAAAATTGATTAATATTCCAAGAGTATTTTTTGTAGAAAATTAATTTCTACAAGACATTTTTTTAAGTTCATGGTATTTAGTAACTCTCGACTGCAAACTAGTTATAGTAGATGAAATAAATAGCTCGTTATAAATGGTTGAATGAAGCTTAGCATTTCATTAACTGTTATATTAATGGTGGAAATAGTGAGCACTTACCATATGACACTTATATGTCGACGCACCAAATTATGAAATATTTTCTTCATATATATACAAAGCATATTTATGAAATTATAACTATTTTCAGTATTGACTGAGAATAGATATAGTTTTATTTTAATATGAATATTATAAATGCTTGTTATAAAATAAAATCTATTATAATAACAATATTTGTTTTCACAGCCATAGCGATGCATTAGCTATAAAATATACAGAAGTGTCTAAGATTGTATACAATTATTTTTGAATTATGGCCAAGCCATACTTTTGAGAAATGGTTCTTTAAGCGTATAATTACAAATCATGTAGTACTCGTGAATTGTATCTCAAAAGATTAACAACAAAGCGTTCATTCAATGAGAGTGAATAAAGGGTTATTGAACTCTTCAAATTGATACTTATAGATGTACTAGTCTAAGGTCCAAACGGATCTACTTACTTCTTCAAATCCACCGACGAATTATAACCAAATATGAACATGTATATTTGATGCACAAGTAATATATCTATAACAAGTACATAGAATATAAAACGAAAGAAGAAAACTCTAACATGTAGAGGAAATAAAAATCCTGTTTGATTAAATAGGTGGGTGTGCATTGTAAATTGTTCTGAAATTACCTAAACAAATAAGATTAAATCTCAATGTCACTCCTTCCTATGATACATAATAATATATTAATAAGGAGTAATCAATTATTGTTGGATGAAGAAAATTTGATGACGAGTGAGTTAACATCTTCCTTTAAGGATATATGTATTGTAAGTACATATGATAGATTTAGTTTCATCTAAATCTTAGTTTATGAGATCATATAAGATATGAGTTGATAAAAAAATCAGGATCTTCAATAGTTTAAGATGCTTAGTTGTCAATTTATGTTGTGAACAGAAGTTTCATAAACTCAAAACTGAAACAGTTTAATGTAAATATAAATGCAGTTCATAAAATGTTTTTGAATGCATATTCCATTGCATTGAGAACCAATTATTGTTTCAAGAAATAAAAGTTGTGCGAGTCAGGAGGTTACACATAAGATTCATCTATGAGAGATCTTGTGTGGACTACCTCGAAATAGTTTAGGACAGACCAACAATAGGAATCAGTGGCAATACAATGAACTTAGATATAATCCAAAACTCTAAAGTGGAAATTGATTATGTATAATGAAATAAAATTAACCAAGCCTTAAACGGACATAACTCATTAGAATGTCTAAAAAGAATCCTTGTATATTAAAAGAGAAACTATGGGTTTTATATATTAATATTGAGAAAATGAATTGTTAGTAATAACAATATCCTTAGTTGTCAGTAAGCCATGAAGATTATAGACTACCATATGGCACGATGCTTTAAATCTGAAATGCGTTCCAAGTACATTATCAGAATACAAATTTGGTATTTGTGCCGAAAGGGATATGATTCATCGGCCGTAGGTGGGTCTTTAAAAAGAAGACCAATATAGTTGGAATATAGTAAGCAACATTTATGAGAATAATCTCGTAAATTTCAATTGTTAAAATTAGCATAGCAGACTCATCAGTCAACGTGCTTTAGTTAATTTGGATTCCACTTGCAAATTATCGTCCAATATGACCATGGATTTTGGTATATCTTTGCTAAAACTGAAATTTTGAATAACGATCAGAGTAGACTGTTTGTACATGATAATCAAAATGTCACGATGTCAATGAGAGCCATAACTAAGTTTGTAAGTGTTGGATAAGATCTAAGAAATAATACGATGGTATCTTTCGACAAACATTAGAATTGAACACATATTTTGATAGAGAAATTATATTGTATGATTGTTAGCCAAAATGTAGTACTGGAAGCATGTGCATGTAAGAAATAATATTAAGAGGTTCTATAATATTTCCAAAACTATAAGTAAGGAAAATGGGATTGTACGAAATGATATACATAGACACCATATTAAAATGTTTAATGTGGAGCATATGAGATGGATTCTTTGTGCATTGGCTATAGGAATCATCGTACACACTATGTTGTCTGCTATATCGCTATTCGCTTATGTAATTGATGCATTGAGTGGGTATCTAATCCGAATTAAGATAATTAAATGGTAGTTATGACTATTTTCAAGTATTTATGAAATGCTAGGAAATTTTTTACGGAAACAATGAACTCCTTATGGAAGAGTATACGAACATGAACTTCACAAGTGATATAGAACATTGTATATCAATCTTAAATTCATATTCAACTACAGTTAAGAAGCTTTGGGTTACGTGTATTAGTTATTAGTTAACTATTAAATGACTCATCCAAGAGTTTATGTTGGTTGATAACAACTTGGTAAAACTGGAAATCTTAGTGTGACAATGTTAAACAGTACTCTCGATTTGAGAATACCATGGAACTTCAATATGGACGCTTTACTTTGATTATAGTTAAATAATGGCACGACGATCCTTCGAGTGACTATAAATAAGTTGCTATGAGTTGAAGAATTTTAATTAAAATGCCATTCGATGAGAAATCACCTTCTTGGTTGTATGAGTATCATGGCCAACTATAGGTAATTCAAAGTCAATATATATGGCTAGAGTATAACGTTTAATAATAAATGTTATTATTTAACCAAAGAATTTGTTTATGGACTAATCAAGTTGAATATGAATAATATTAGAGTTTCGACCAATATCAAATTTCTTATATCTTAATGTGATATAGTGTTGGCGAAGATAACGTGTGTAAATTATTTTTACTATTGGTACAGCATAAGATAACATAAAATTTGATTTTACAAAAAAGATTTATAAGGAATGAATTGGGCTAAACTATCACACCGCTAGTTAAGATGACATGTGAACATTAGTATTTGAATTATTCAATATTAATTGAATCAGGGATTTACATTGAAAATCGACAGTATTCTTAAGTTGAAAGAATTGTATAAATAGGTCACATTGATATTTTTTGTTTGACCTTTAGTTATATTGACTAATAGAAAATTATTGAATGAGTCATTGCATAATTATCCAACAATTACCAGTACGTAACCCCTTTTTGCATCCAGTAGTTATGAGTAATACACTAACCAACATTTGGAGAATGTTACTTGCTATAGTCTCAACGAATACACCGATATCTACTTTCGATGCATCTTAACTGTGAACATTTAAAATGGTATATTTGTTTTTATTGTGATAAATCACTCACGGTTACAACACATTATAACTACTATTATAACACATATCACCTATGGATTTTCTATTTAATATACTTTTAATTAAATTAATTAGTATAACATATTACATCAAGTATATAATAGAAAGAAAACACAATTTATTTCGAACAAGATTGGTTATCGAGTTAGATATATGTAACAAACTACATAATTTACCCTAAGGCATACCCTTGTCTCTATCCATTCCTATATCACACAAATGTGGCATGGTGTTGATGAAACAATAGCAGGTTACAAACATCGGAGCAAGAGCAAAAGAAGTCCCAATGATGATATGAAGCTTGGATTTACTATAAGGATGGTGGTGCAAGATATAATAAGTCCGTTACAAAGTTATCCTTTTGTAGCTAATGAGGGATCGATGAAGTCATTGATGTCTGTCTGATCAAGCCATGTTGTGGCTTCTTTAATGCTCTAAGCGCTTCTTATCTCTTGAAAGACCAGACTTCCTAAGCATTAAAAAATGTTGTAAGCTTGAACTTGAGCATGCAATGGGCACGTTACCATTGCTAAATTGTCGTGCAGCACCAGCTCTCATCCGTACAAAGAGCTTACTCTAAAAACCTTTAAAAAGATTATGCCACCGGCTTTTGAAGGGTCCTAGAATGCACTATCAACATAATAACTTTTCTATTAACATCTTATCCAACCCCTCCACATTCATCTATGACCGAAATTCTCTATACAATTTGTGATAGTTATCCCATTTATTTAGCAAAACAAGATAGTATAGTAAAAAATCAGAGCTTTGGGTAGCAGAAGAAGAATACCCAATGATCTAGTCCGTCGACAATCTCAATAATTCCAATCCAACAAAGTGAATAAAAAGAAAAATCAAAGAGAATGAATTACAAATAGAAGACATAAAAGAAAGTACATATCGATATAATGAGTTTCAGCTATATCCACGTCCTCGGACCTAACAATCTTTGTTACTTCTTCACTTCAAGAGGGAGTATAATATGAGAAAAAAATAAATCACTCAATATAAATTTATCACCCTACAATAGATACAGAAATAGGGATCCTATTGAAGATATATTATGAAGAACTCTCTTGTTGTCTTGTAATGATAAAAGATGGGCAAAAATCTTTATATTTATAGGAGCAAGAATAAGATTGCCTTGGAGATAAGGATGAAATGTTTCTGCATTGCCTTGATTTGATTTCAACACAAATCTAGTATATTTGTGTTTGTTTCCACATATAACTTTATTTGATTGATTCCTAAAATCAATTAATCTCTGTTACGATATTAGTTTATTCTCTTTCCAATTTGTTTTCCATATTTGACTGATTGCAGGAATTAATTAATATATTCTTCCTAATAAATTTAGAATAGATTTAAATTATCCAAATTTAACACTGCACGTCGATTTAAGTATATTCATTAATCAACAAAATTGGTTGTTGGGTCAACACCTCATGGCGCTAAGTATCTCGTATCACACTAATCAAGTTTGAGCAATGCTCAACTTGTCCTTCGAAACCAAATTTGTCAACATATCAGCTGGATTGTCTTTTGTGTGCATCTTTGATAGCTTTTACTTATTTCTCTTTTCTTCAAGCATGAGAAAAAAAACTCCTAACATCAATGCACTTTGTCCGTGAGCTATAAGCTTGATTCTCAACAAGATGAATGCGCTCCGACTATTCGAAAACAACTCCACCATCTTCTCCTTCATTGATAAATCCTCCAAAAGATGTAACAAATACAATCCTTCCTTGGTCGCTTTCACAATATAAATAAGCTCCACCTTAGTAGTTGATAAAGCTACAATGGAATGTAGCTTAATTGGATCTCCAAGAAATCGGGCCTATGCCATTTGTATAAACATGGTCCAAAATCGATTTCCTACCATCTCTATCCCCAGCATAATTTGAATCACAATAACCACTTAGAGTTATGTCGCTACCTCCAAACAACAAGCCAATATCAGAAGTGCCTCTCAAATATCATGGAATCCACTTTACTGCTTGCCAATGAGTCTTTCCTGTGTTAGACATATATATGCTAACAACACCAACCGCATGAGCTAAATCAGGCCATGTGCATACCATATCATACATAAGGCTTGCAACTGCATTAGAGTAAGTAATATTAGCCATATCCCTTTTGTCTTCATCCGATGTGGGACATAAATTTCTGGATAATTGAAATTGAGAACCTGATGGAGTAGCCTTCGGTTGAGCTTTCTCCATACCAAATCGAGATAGGACTTTCTCGATCTACTGAGTTTGAGTTAGCCTTAAAACCCTTTGCTTTCTATCTCTCTGAATGTCCATCCCTAAAATTCTTTATGCATTTCCCAAATCTTTCATATCAAAATCCTTGCTGAGTCCATCTTTAACTCTAAAATTCTAGTCATGCTCTTAGAAGCTATCAACATATCATCAACATAAAGAAACAAATAGACGATGTCTTCATTTCACTTCTTAAAAGAGACATATTGATCCTTAAAGATTCTAGAGTAATCATGTGAGATTATAAACTTATCAAATTTCTTATACCACTATCTAGGAGACTATTTTAAACCATAAAGAGATTTGTTAAGCTTATAAACGTGACTAGGTCTGCTGCTATCAATGAACCCCTCTGGCTGTTGTAGGTAAATGTGCTCCTCGATGTCACCATGCAAGAATGTTGTCTTGGCACCTAATTGTTCCAACTCCATGTTGAAGAAGGCAACCAATGCAAAAAGAATGCGAATTAAAATGTTTCTGACAATTGGAGAAAAAATATCATGGAACTCCACACCTTTCCTTTGAACATAACCCTTTGCCACTAATATCGCCTTGTACCTCAAGTCACCATTGTCGCCGCCTTTCACCATATAGATCCACTTACATCCAATTGCTCTCTTGCCAGAAGGAAGTGACACTAAATATCAAGTGTGGTTTTTGTGCAAAGCCTCAATTTCCTCTTCCATAGCTACTAACTAACTGCAACTATCAACAGAACTAATGGCATCTCTATAGTCTCTGGCTCATCATGAAGTATGCTTAATGCATAGGCTGCCATATCATCGAAGTCAATGTCTTCAATGCTTAATCCCACAAAATCATCAACCCGTATAGGTACTTTTCCTCTCTCTGATTGATCGAGTTTGAATTTGAGCACCATCTTGAGATTGATCCTCTTCCTCTCCTCATCAACCACGGTGTCATCGAAAACATTAATTTTACTTGTATGGAAGTTTGATGATCTACTTTGTGTCTGATACTCCGAATTTGTCCCCTCAACATCATCATTAATTGAAGAAGAAGACTCCACCTCCAATGTAGCATTTTCATCAAATGTAACATACATGCTAGTAAAAATCATCTGGGTAGTAGAATAGCACAACCTATAACCATTAATTCCTCTTTTATAGCCTAGAAAAATACACTTCAGTCATCTTGATGTAGGATCGATTTCACCCTAGAGAGGGGGTGAATATAATTATAAAAATTATTGCGGAGCTTATAAAATTATTTCAACACAGATATATCAAAATTATAGCAGCACAGATAATAGTAGAATAATAAATACAGAAATAGAAGGACACAGAATTTACCCAGCTTCGGTAAAACCCTACCTACGTGCTGCCCCCAAGGTTTCTACTAGAAATTAAGTAGTCACACGCTTACACACGTAAACTCGCGACACCCGCTACTGACTAACCTAATTCTACGCTCAAAACCCTGTCACAACTCAGCCACTGAGTTGCGAATTCTCAAACTACGCCACGTAGTTTGTCGCTTAGTCACACGACTAGAAATTACAACGGTTTAAAAACAAAATACAAATTAAAAAACAATTAAAAACAAAAACCCCTAATTTTATAAACTAAAGCCTTTTTTAATATAACCCGGCCCAAAGTATTATCAATAAAGATAACGCGACCGGTTATCTCCTTTATCTATTTTTCTCTGTAAAAACAATGTCGGCCTGGTTCCTTCTTTCGTTTGTTTCTTTTAGCTATGAAATTAGGGCTTTGGGAAGTCGCCGCTTAATTGATGGTTGATGCTTCGATTGCTTACTTCAATTGAATCGTTCGCAGCTTCTCCTCCTTGATCGAGTTCGTCTTTGATTTAGTATGTAAAAATTTTCTTTTGCTTATGCTGATTTTCTTTCTTGAACTCGATGATTGCAATTTGCCGATGATGTTACTTATTTATATAGGATTCGAGATCCTTGATTTTCGTTTGTATACATCTATTTGAATTCGTCTTCGGTCATTCAATTTTGTTTTGATGCTTGAGATTTATTTCTGACTTTTTCAATTCACTTGAATAACACGGTATTGAATTCTGACTTGGTTCGATTCCTTGATTGCCAAGGTTCTGGATTTAATCTGTTTCTTCGATATTGAACTGGTTTTTGGCTTACGTGAAATTCTGATGATTTCGGCCTTTCATTGACCTATATACTTGTTTGACTTCCTTGATTGACTTGCGGCATTTAAACTTGACAAGTTCGAATTCATGATTACCACAGCTTGATTTTTAGTTGAACCTACATGCTATGTTCTTTTCTCTGTTGGCATCGGCTTCTGTTGTTCCATGGTTTGTAGTTTTCCATTTTCACCATGTCATTGCAGTTGAAACTTTGAGCTGTGTATTTCACTGTGCATTACACTTGTATGTTTGTAATATCTGAACACTTCAGTCAGGTCTGGTTGCTTCATATGCATTGATCTTGAGTTGTTTTCATGTTGCACTTGTTTTGATGTATATAATATTCACTTGATTACTGAACTGCCTTTGTATTGCTTTATGCCTTTGAGTGGTGTGTTCATGCAATTGTACTACTCTGGTTTCATGAAATCTTGTTGTAGTTGAGTTTAAACCATTTGTTTCAACTACCATGTGTATACATACATCTATGTATGTATGTGTGTGTTGTTTTGTTCTCACCTCTGGCCTGTTTCACTATCATGTGTATATATGTGCACATCATTCATGCTTTAACCTGATCTGGTTTGGTTTGCTTGAATGCTTGAGATGATCTGGTTGCATTTGATATCTTTATGTTGTTTACTAATTCGACCTAGATCATATTTGTCATGTGATCTTGTTTCATTTGTTGTTCACTGGTCTTCGAGCCAGTTCATGTATATAGTCTGGTCGATGGTCTGCTTCGTCGACTTGTATTTGCAAGCTTGGAGTTGTGTTGCATTGAACTCTGTTTTTGTCTGGATTTGAGTTCATCCTGGTTTGTATATGACAATTGCAGTTTACTTGTATCATTTTGAAATTTCTGATGCGCTTTTCGACCTGATGCTTGTGTACATGTTTACTGCATTTGCTTGCATATCCGTCACTGCGATGCATATTGATCGCTGTCTGCATATATACGTGTATGTACGTTGTAGTGTTTTACTCGAATCTTGATTGCATTGTGTATGTTCACACATCTCTCAAATGATTGCATTGGTCACTAGTCTGGTAGTTTGACATTTATATATTTACTGGCATAACTTCATGTATGTGTGCAGTGTTTGCATTGTTGTTTCATTCTTGCTCACATATATATGTGTATAACAGTGCTCTAGTCTATATGCATTAGTGCTCATGTATATGATGCATGTTGTGTTTGCATTAACTTCATGCAGCATTTGAGGTTGCTGTTTTGTTCTTGTTTGCTGCCTGGTCGACACTTGTCGTTGACTTGTGAACTGCCTGTTTGGTTTGTAGTGGACTTTTCATTTTGATTTCACTTGAACTTCATCTTGGTTTTTGGAATTACACCTGTGTTGAATCCAGCTTTAAAGCTCGGGTTTGACCTTGTGCGGATATTGTAACATTATTTTTATTGCACTTGAGTTGAACCCGGCGTTTTGGGTTTGACCTATGCTCACCTGTCCCTGTAATTTTATCAAGTTTACATATCGGTGTGCACGGCCTTGTGGCATATACAGTGATACACTGTGTATATCACAAGCTGTTCGTGTATGATGAATTCGAATTTAAATGATGACGAACAACCCAAATAACCGAGGCAAATATTATTTTCAAAATCCACATTTTATTTTACACTGCAAAAATATTTTATTTTCAATTTTACTGCGTCGATGTATATTTTTGCAGATTGCTCAGATGCTGGATTCACATTGGAATGAAGTTGAAGATAAATACGAGTTGAGTGAATGAGTGATATGTAGTGAGGTCAAATGTAAATTAGAAATTGTGATGTAATCAAACTTGTATTTGTAATTGAAGTTGTGTGTGTGTATGTATGTATGTGTGTGTGTGTGTGTGTGTATATATATATATATATATATATATATAGTGAGAGCTTGAAATTTGTACTATTCAAAAATTGTAATAAATATTTGTTTGAATAAAATTTTTGTTTGTATTCAAATTATGTTATTTATTTTATTCAGCAAATATTTATTTAATCTATGAAAAATAAAATAGTACATTAACAAATACATTCAAATGAATATATATATGTTTATTATCATCAAACAAAAATCATATAATCGCATATTAAAGAATCTCCCCCTTTTGATGATAACAAACATATATTTAAGATTTTGAATATGTTAAATGTATTTGATCATTGATATACTCTAATTGCTCCCCTTATTTAAATTCTTCCTCTCTACACAAAGCACCCCTTCATATATGCATACAATTAAAAATATGCAAATTATCCTAGATGCAAACAGAAAATATTTGACTTTTGCTTGATTTTATTTGACAAAATCTTAACTTTTCTCTCACCCTTTTGTTATCAACAAAAGAGTAACAGTGTTAGGAAAAATAGAGATAAAGTGATGGATATTAATCCAACATTAAAACTCAATTGAATATAAATATAAAATTTCAATAAAAAATCAAACAAAAATCATAAATACTTTGTTAGGCGCATATTCCACTTTTAGAATGATGGGAATGATGTCATCATATAAAACCATACAGTTGTGTCTATTTGTGGTATATTTACATCAGGAATTTGAATATCTACCAACTATGCATAACCGGTAGGACTTTTAAATGAGATTAGTAGTATTCCAATTTTATTTTTAAAAAAATGAATTCAAGTATCTTCTAACCACGTATAACCGTGAGAACTTTTAAATGAGATTAGAATCAACTTGTTTATTTAATAAATCAATTTTGATATGCGTTCCATACATGCATAACCGTGATGACTTTTAAACGAGCATGGAAGCACATAACAAATTCCAAGTGATTCACCCATGCATAACCGTGAGGACTTTTAAATGAGAGTGAATACTTTGAATTTTATTATTATTATTATTATTATTATTATTATTTATTAAAAAAATGAAAAATGAAAAACGAATGATTCCTGTTTAAAGTACCACATATTGACAAACTATATTGAATTTTGATAAGTGATGGTCGTTAGAAATATGATAGAAATAGAGATGGTCATGGAATTTTTACCAACAAAAAGTTTTATAACTCTTGTTTAAATTTCTAAAGACACTTACTAATTATACCGTCTCGTGTCATAATATATGATAAATATCAACACTCATCACTTTTTCAATCACTATTTATCTTTTTGATAATCATTAGGGAGTCAGATTAGTCAATGTAGTTTATCAAATTCAAAAATAATTATAAAATCAATTTTTCTAAAAATAATCAATCTGAAAACAAGGTCAAAGATGATTTTCTAGAAGGGGTTTTATGAAAATATTTCCGCTGTTTGAAAAAATTATGAAATGAAAAATATGCAGATGTTTTCTTTGAAAAATGATGTAGTTACTAATGTCTCAACAAATCACGTTTCACTAGTAATTTTTCTATCAACTAGATTACTAGTGTAATCTACATCTGAATTTCTCTTTCACTCAAAATTATCATTAATTGAATTTGATAGACCAGACCATGAAGTGTGCAACAAAATATCTCAAAATCAATTTTAACAGCTTTTTAAATGACATTCTCTTGAATTTGAATTGAAACCGTGCAAATAATAAAAAACCGTGAATATAGAATCCGCCGTAAAATAACCAAATGTATTATCATCCAATAAAACACTATTATTAATCCAAACTAATATATATGAAGTAATTCAAAGACTCTACAGATTTTTATAGTGTTCTTGGCATAAGAATATAATTGGCCAACAATTTTGAATAAGTCAGAATTAAAATCATCATTATTTCATCATCACATTATTGGCTGATTTAACTCAGATTACGGTGCAGATTATCACATTTAATATATCGTTCAAATAAATATACCATTACCTATTTTACATTTACGATATTTTTCGTTGTTGTCCATTGTGATTCTGTCACCTTTATACTAGGCTAATGAACTTTGCTTTGTCGCTCGTTGTGTCCTTGGAACAGCCAGAATCCAAATAACACTATTGTTGTTCCTTAGCCTGCCACCACACCTACATGATGAAAGATTTTTGTGACCTATTGGTTTTTATAGGTCCATGATTGTTAGTGACAGAATATTTTGAAAAATAATTTTGTGGAGACCCAAAATTATTTATATATGTTCCTTTCGGCACGCAGATTTGTTTAACTTTGAGAGATTTTATATTTATGCCTTTTGCAACCCAAATTGGTATAGTTTTCACGTGTTTGGGTCTATACCAACAATTATTGTGATTGTGTCCATATTTTCTACAAATTGTGCACATAGAATTGACTTGATTAATTTTGCTTTTAACTGGTTCTAATTGATTATATCCAAGTCCTTGTCTGACTGTATTAACAGTTTGTTTTCCTAAGAGAATATTCAACGATTTTTCACTTTTTGAAAATTTACCTAAAGTCGTTGATAGTTGTTGGACTTGTGTTTTGAGAGATTCATTTTCATTCAATAATTGTGTGCACTTTTAATAGTGTTCTCACTCCTAGTATTTTCACTTTCTTTCAAAATCAGATTTCATTTTCAAGTGATTTTATATTGATTTCTGATTTTTTAATTTCTTCTTCAAATGTTGGACACTTATCACACTTAGGGATCCTACTTTGATAAGTTTTAACTAATTGGTCAAGTTGTTTACTTAATTCTATCAAAGTGTCTTTTTGTGATTCAAGTTTGGCATACTTCTCTCTAAGTCGTTCAAAACAGTCATTTACTTCGTGGAAATATATAAGTAATTCTGAATAAGTAAGTTTTGATACATCGTTTGGCTCGTCATCGTCGCTATCAGTTATATTACCTTGAAGGCACATATCTGCTTTCTCACTCTCACTGCTAGTACTTTGATTATCTTCATCACCTGTATTCCACGTGGCTGCAAAATTTCTCCATTTTGATTTTTTTTTTCAAAGTCGCGTCGTTTTTGAGGACAATTAGGCTTGATGTGTCCGGATTGGTTGCACTTGTGACAGATGATCTTCTGTTCGTCTGAGTTGTCTAGTGCTTTGACTATTCTGCTTTTCAATTTTCGATTTAGAGCTGGATTTCCGTATTTGTAATTTCACCTTTTTAATTTCTTTATTATCAGCTCCAATTTTTCTGCTCCATCATTATCATCACCATCACTTTTTGTTGTTCCTTTAAGAGCTATTGATTTCTTTCGAGTGTCACCTCCTTCACGCTCTTCCTTGAATTTCATTTCTAGCTCATAAGTGGTGAGATTTCGATGAGTTCTTCAACTTTGATTTGTTTTAAATCCTTTGATTCTTGAATGGCAATCACTTTTGCTTCAAAACTTCGTGGAAGGACTCTAAGGATTTTTCGGACTATCTCCAACTCTGTGAATGATTTTCCGAGAGCTTTTGATTTGTATACAATATTGGAAAGTCGTCCATACATCTCTTTGACATTTTCTTCCTTGGCTATTGTGAAATTCTCATATTCGCTGCTTAGCATGGCAATACGAGATTCTTTGACTTGAGACGTTCCTTCGTGAGTCACTTCGAGTGTGTTCCATATTTCTTGCGCAGTTAGATAATGTGAGACACGATTAAATTCAAATTGATCCAATGAACAAATAATCGAATTCATAGCTTTGGCATTAGAATTCTATAACATATTTTCTAGTTCTATCCATTGATCCTTTGGTTTATTTATCTCCTGATTATTTACAATTATAGTTGGTGCTCTATAACCTGTCTCAACAATATTCCAAGCGTCAATGGTTTTCAGAAAAATTTTCATTCTATTTTTCCAGTAGGCGTATTCACCATTGAACATTGATGGTCTAACTATGGACTGACCCTCAGCAAAAGCATTATTAAAAGAAGCCATTTTTAAAATTTCAACTTTTTAAAAACAAAAATTGTTTTTGAAAAAAAATCAGTTTTTGTTTTAAAACAAAAACTGACTTCTATTCCTAGCTCTGATACCACTTGTAAGATCGATTTCACCCTAGAGGGGGGTGAATAGGGTGATGCTGTTAATTATAAAAATTATTGCGGAAGCTTATAAAATTATTTCAACACAGATATATCAAAATTATAGCAGCACAGATAATAGCAGAATAATAAATGCAGAAATAGAACGACACAGATTTACCCAGCTTCGGCAAAACCCTGCCTACGTGCGTCCTTCAAGGTTTCTATTAGAAATTAAGTAGTTACACGCTTACACACGTAAACTCGTGACACCCGCTACTGACTAACCTAACTCTACGCTCAAAACTCTGCCACAACTCAGCCACTGAGTTGTGAATTCTCAAACTACGCCACGTAGTTTGTCCCCTAGTCACACGATTAGAAATTACAATGGTTTAAAAACAAAATACAAATTAAAAAACAATTAAAAACAAAAGCCCCAATTTTATAAACTAAAGCCTTTGTTAATAAAACCCGGCCCAAAGTATTATCAATAAAGAAAACGTAGCCCTGTTATCTCCTTTATCTATTTTGCTCTGTAAAAACAACGTCGACCTGGTTCCTTCTTTCGTTCGTTCCTTTTAGCTCTGAAATTAGGGCTTTGTGAAGTCGCCACTTAATTGATGGTTGATGCTTCGATTGCTTACTTCAATTTAATTGTTCGCGGCTTCTCCTCCTTGATCTAGTTCGTCTTTGATTTGGTATGTAAATTTTTTCTTTTGCTTCTACCGATTTTCTTTCTTGAACTCGATGATTGCAATTTGCTGATGATGTTACTTATTTATATAGGATTCGAGATCCTTGATTTTCGTTTGTATACATCTATTTGAATTCGCCTTCAGTCATTCGATTTTGTTTTGATGCTTGAGATTTATTTCTGACTTTTTCAATTCACTTGAATAACACGGTTTTGAATTCTGACTTGGTTCGATTCCTTGATATCTAAGGTTCTGATTTTAATATGTTTCTTCGGTATTGAACTGGTTTTTGGCTTACGTGAAATTCTGATGACTTCGGCCTTTCATTGACCTATATACTTGTTTGACTTCCTTGATTGACTTGCGGCATTTAAACTTGACTAGTTCGAATTCATGGTTACCATAGCTTGATTTTTGGTTGAACCTGCATGCTATGTTCTTTTCTCTGTTGGCATCGGCTTCTACTGTTCCATGGTTTGTAGTTTTCCATTTTCACCATGTCATTGCAGTTGAAACTTTGAGTTGTATAGTTCACTGTGCATTACACTTGTATGTTTGTAATATCTGAACACTTCAGTCAGGTCTGGTTGCTTCATATGCATTGATCTTGAGTTGTTTTCATGTTGCACTTGTTTTGATGTATATAATATTCACTTGATTACTGAACTGCCTTTGTATTGCTTTATGCCTTTGAGTTGTGTGTTCATGCAATTGTACTACTCTGGTTTCATGAAATCTTGTTGTAGTTGAGTTTAAACCATTTGTTTCAACTACTATGTGTATACATACATCTATGTATGTATGTGTGTGTTGTTTTGTTCTCACCTCTGGCCTGTTTCACTATCATGTGTATATATGTGCACATCATTCATGCTTTAACCTGAACTGGTTTGGTTTGCTTGAATGCTTGAGATGATCTGGTTGCATTTGATATCTTTATGTTGTTTACTGATTCGACCTAGATCATATTTGTCATGTGGTCTTATTTCATTTGTTGTTCACTGGTCTTCGAGCCAGTTCATGTATATAGTCTGGTCGATGGTCTGCTTCGTCGACTTGTATTTGCAATCTTGGAGTTGTGTTGCATTGAACTCTGTTTTTGTCTGGATTTGAGTTCATCCTGGTTTGTATATGACACTTGCAGTTTACTTGTATCATTTTGAAATTCCTGATGCACTTTTCGACCTGATGCTTGTGTACATGTTTACTGCATTTGCTTGCATATCTGTCATTGCGATGCATATTGATCACTCTCTGCATATATACGTGTATGCACGTTGTATTGTTTTACACGAATCTTGATTGCATTGTGTATATTCACACATCTCTCAGATGATTGCATTGGTCACTAGTCTGGTAGTTTGACATTTATATATTTTCCGGCATAACTTCATGTATGTGTGCAGTGTTTGCATTGTTGTTTCATTCATGCTCATATATATATGTATAACAGTGCTATAGTCTATATGCGTTAGTGCTCATGTATATGATGATTGTTGTGTTTGCATTGACTTCATGCAGCATTTGAGGTTGTTGTTTTGTTCTTTTTTGCTGCCTGGTCGACACTTGTCGTTGACTTGTGAACTGCCTGTTTGGTTTGTGGTGCACTTTTCATTTTTATTTCACTTGAACTTCATCTTGACTTTTGGAATTACACCTGTGTTGAATCCAACATTAAAGGTCGGGTTTGACCTTGTGCTGATATTGTGACATTATTTTTATTGCACTTGAGTTGAACCCGGCGTTTTGGGTTTGACCTGTACTCACCTGTCCCTGTAATTTTATCAAGTGTATATATTGGTGTGCACGGCCTTGTGGCATATACAGTGATACACTATGTGTGTCACAAGCTGTTCGTGTATGATGAATTCGAATTTAAATGATGACGAACAACCCGAATAACTGAGGCAAATATTATTTTCAAAATCCACATTTTATTTTATGCTGCAAAAATATTTTATTTTCAATTTTACTGCGTCAATGTATATTTTTGCAGATTGCTCAGATGCTGGATTCACATTGGAATGAAGTTGAAGATAAATACGACTTGAGTGAATGAGTGATATGTAGTGAGGTCAAATATAAATTAGAAATTATGATGTAATCAAACTTGTATTTGTAATTGAAGTTGTGTGTGTGTATATATATAACGAGAGCTTGAAATTTGTACTATTCAAAAATTGTAATAAGTATTTGTTTGAATAAAATTTCCTTTGAATTCAAATTCTGTGTTATTTATTTTATTCAGCAAATATTATTTAATCTATGAAAAATAAAATAGTACATTAACAAATACATTTAAATGAATATATATATATATATATATATGTTTATTATCATCAAACAAAAATCATATAGTCACATATTCAACACTTGAAACCAACTTTCCTTTGCTCTCATGCACATAAGCTAGACAACCAAATACTCCGAGAAAGGAATATGAAACATGCTCTTCCTTCCATACTTCTTCAGTAATCTTCATATTTATGGCATTAGAAGGTGTACGGTTGATGAGAAAAACCGCCATAGATAATGCTTTTGCCTTAAATCTCTTCTTTAATTTTGCAGTTAGACGTAAGCAACTGTTCCTTTTAGCAAAGTCTGATTCATCCTCTCTACAACTCCATTTGATTGAGGGTCTCATGGTGTGGTATAGTGCTTTTTGATTCCCTCGGACTCACAAAATTTAGTGAATTTTTGAGAAGTGAATTCACCATCATTATCTGAATGAAGAATCTTTACTTTCTTTCCAAACTGCTTCTCAACAAGAGATTTCCAACCTTGAAACCAAGTTTCATCCTTGGACTTCATAAAGTAAACTCATACCCTTCTAAAAGGTTGTCAACAAATGAAACAAAATACCTGGCTTCTTCAAAAGATAGGGATGATTCGGGGCCTAAACATTGATGTGAACATACTCTAAAACATTTTTAGACTTATGCTCTACAATGCCAAAACAAACTTCGTCTACTTTCTAAATACGCATCCTTCATAAAAGCCATGTTTTGAATGATGAATACCGTCAATAAAACCATGCTTTCCCAACACTTCCAAACTATGTCATTCAATGTGTCCCATATGAAAATGCCACATCTAGTAGAATTGTAATCAACAGAGTGAACAACCGAAGAAGACTCTACAACAATAGTGGTACCCTCCAGCAAACATAGATTTCCAACTTTTACCCCTTTCATCACTATCAATGAGCCATTTGTAATTTTCAATGAATCGTTTTCTATTACACACTTCAAGCCAAGATTGCATAGTGCTCCAACGGAGATCAAACTATGCCTCAAATCAATCACATGCCTGACATCACATAAAATATGAACAACACCATCAAACCTCCTGATCTTTACCATTCTAGTACCAATCATGGGACAAGTAGCATTATTTTCCACGAGAACCTCTCCACCATCAAACCGACGATAAGTGGAAAAAGAGTGTCTATCAGGTGTCATATGATAGAATGCTCCAAAGTCAAATAATCTAAATAATACTCTTCATAGAAGAGGTGGAAGCTGTAAAAATGTCAGGATCACTCTCTGAATCTGATGTTTCTACCATGGTAGCTAAAGCCTTTTGGGTACGACTTTGTTTTTATTCTCCAACTTAGGGCAACCTGCAATATAACGTACAAGTCTTCTACAATAATGACAAACTCCCTTCGGAGCTCCCTTTGACTGAGATTTAGACTTGGCTCTATCTCCACCATATTTGGGTCTACTCTTACTTCTTCCCTTTTACACAATAAAGTCTTAAGAATCATTCTCCACGCTCATGTTTGCTAACTTTCTCCTCAACATCTCATTATGAAAATTTGTCTTCACATCCTCCAAGAAAATAGATGAGCGTCCATAGATCATAGAGTTAACAAAAGTGTTATACTCTGCAGGCAAAGAACATAAAAGAATGGCAGCTTGTGCTTCATCCTCGATTTTTACTTCAGCTGCTCGAAAATTCATAACAAGTGTATTTAGGGCATCCATGTGAGCTAATACATCGGTTCCAAGCTTCATCTTGAACGAGTAAAGTTATTGTTGTAGGATGATGCGGTTGGTGAGAGACTTGTCATAGATCTTTTTTTGAAGGGCATCCCATAATTCTTTAGTAGTTTTCACATGAGAAAACTCTCTTAGTATTTCATAAAAAGACTAAGTTGGATGGTAGTAAGAACATCCTCTTCTAATTCCTCAATCTCTTCAGGTGCTAATTTTTTTCATCCGTCTAGATCTGAAACAACCTTAAAAAGTGCTCTCTTTCTTTAACACCATTTCCATCTTCATATTCCATATGCAAAAATCTTCCTTTCCATCAAATCTAGAGGCTCCATAATTAGTAGAGCTTCTACCAGTGCTATACTTTGTAGAATTAGACATAGCTGAAATAGTCTTCAAACGGAACAATAAGCTCCGATACCAAACCGTAGTGAAAAATCAGAGTTTTGGGTAGCGGAAGCAGAACGTCCAATGATCTAGTATGTTTCTCAACAATTCCAATCCAACAAAGAGAATAAAATAAAAAAAATCAAAGAGCATAAATTATGAAAGAAGACATGAAAGTAAAGAACATGTCGATATAACGAGGTTAGGTTATGCCTACGTCCTCGACCTAACAACCTTTGTTACTTCTTCACTTCAAGAGGGAATACAATATGAGAAGAAAATAAATCATTCAATATAAATTTCTCATCCTACAATAGGTGCAGAAATAGGGATACTATTGAAGATATTTTGTAGAGAACTATCTTATTGTCTTGTAATGATAAAAGATGAGCAAAAGTCTACATATTTATAAGAGCAAGAATGAAGATTACATTCGAGATAAGGACGAAATGTTTTCGGATTCGCTTGATTTGATTTCAGCACAAATCTAGTATATTTGTATTTGTTTCCACATATAACTTTATTTGATTGATTCCTCAAATCAGTTAATCTCTATTACGATATTAATTGATTCTCTTTCCAATTTGTTTTCCATATTTATCTGATTACGGGAATTAATTAATATATCTTCCTAATAAATTTGGAACAGATTTAAATTGTCCAAATTTAACACTCTACCTCGATTTAAATATATTCATCAATCGACAAAATTGGTTGTTGGGTTAACACCCCATGGCGCTAAGTATCTCGTACCACACTAATCAAGTTTGAGCAATGCTCAAACTTGTCCTTCGGAACCGACTTTGTCAACATATCAGCTGGATTGTCTTTTGTGTTTATCTTTGATAGCTTTATTTTATTTCTCTATTCTTCAAGCATGAGAAAGAAACTCCTAACGTCGATGCACTTTGTCCATGAGCTATAGGCTTGATTCTCAACAAGATGAATGCGCTCCGACTATTCGAAAACAACTCTACCATCTTCTCCATCATTGATAAATTCTTCAAAAGTTGCAATAAATACAATCCTTTCTTGGTCGCTTCCACAATAGAAATAAGCTCTACCTTAGTCGTTTATAAATCTACAACGGACTGTAGCTTGGATCTCCAAGAAATCAGGCCTACGCCAATTGTATAAACATAGCCCGAAATCGTTTTCCTACCATCTCTGTCCCCGACATAATCTGAATCACAATAGCCCCTTAGAGTTATGTCGCGACCTCCAAACAACAAGCCAATATCAAAAGTGCCTCTCAAATA
This sequence comes from Allium cepa, assembly GCA_030765085.1. Classification (NCBI taxonomy): domain Eukaryota; kingdom Viridiplantae; phylum Streptophyta; class Magnoliopsida; order Asparagales; family Amaryllidaceae; genus Allium; species Allium cepa. The sequence goes on from CM060932.1 coordinate 384,427,996, forward strand.
TAGTAGAATCCACTTTACTGCTTGCAATGAGTCTTTTCTTGGTTAGACATGTATATGCAAACAATACCAACCGCATGAGCTAAATCAGGCCTTGTGCATACCATATCATACATAAGGCTTCCAACTATACTAGAGTAAGTAATATCAGTCATATCCCTTTGGTCTTCATCCGATGGAGGACATAAATTTCTGGATAGTTGAAATTGAGAGCCTGATGGAGTAGCCACCGGTTGAGCTTTCTCCATAATAAATCGAGATAGGACTTTCTCGTTATACTAAGTTTGAGTTAGCTTCAAAACCCTTTACTTTCTGTCTCTCTGAATCTCCATCACTAAAATTCTCTATGCATTTCCCAAATCTTTCATATCAAAGTCCTTGCTGAGTCCATCTTCAACTCTAAAATCTCATTCATGCTCTTAGAAGCTATCAACATATCATCAACATAAAGCAACAAATAGATGATGTCTTTATTACACTTCTTAAAATAGACATATTGATCCTTAAAGCTTTTAGAATAACCATGTGAGATCATAAACCTACCAAATTCCGTATACCACTGTCTAGGAGATTGTTTTAAACAATAAAGAGATTTGTTAAGCTTATAAACATGACTGGATCTGCCGTTGTCAATGAACCCCTCTGGTTGTTGTAGGTCAATGTCCTCCTCGAGGTCACCATGTAAGAATGTTGTCTTGGCATCTAATTGTTCCAACTCCATGTCGAAGAAGGCAACCAATGCAAAAAAGAATATGAATGAAAGTGTGTCTGACAACTGAAGAAAAAATATCTTGGAACTCCACATATTTCCTCTGAACATAACCATTCATCGCTAATATCGCCTTATACCTCAAGTCACCATTGCTGCCGTCTTTCACCTCATAGATCCATTTACATCCAATTACTCTCTTGCCGGAATGAAGTGGCACTAAATCCCAAGTGTGCTTATTGTGCAAAGACTCAATTTCCTCTTCCATAGCTACTAACCAACCGGAACTATCAACTAAACTAATGACATCTCTATAGTCTCTGGGCTCATCATGAAATATGCTTAATGCATAGGCTGGCATATCATCGAAGTCAATGTCTACAATGCTTAATCCCATAAAATCATCAACTCGTTTAGGTCTTTCTCTCTCTCCGATTGATCGAGTTTGAATTTGAGCTCCACCTTAAGATTGATCATCTTCCTCTCCTCATCAACCACGGTGTCATTGGAAACATTATTTTTACTTGTATGGAAATCTGATGATCTACTTTGTGTCCGGTACTCTGAATTTGTCCTCTCAACATCATCATTAATTGAAGAAGAAGACTCCACTTCCAACATAGCAATTGGTTAGGTTATAACGAGGTTAGGTTATGCCGATATAATCGAAAATCAAAGAGCGCAAATTATAGAAAGAAGACATGAAATTAAAGAACACGCCAATATAGCGAGGTTAGGTTATGCCTACGTCCTCGACCTAACAATCTTTGTTATTTCTTCACTTCAAGAGGGGGTACAATATAAGAAGAAAACAAACCACTCAATTTAAATTTCTCATCCTACAACAGATACAGAAATAAGGATCTTGTTGAAGATATTTTGTGAAGAACTCTTTCGTTGTCTTGTAATGAAAAAAGATGAGCAAAAGTCTTCATAACTATAGGAGTAAGAATGAAGATTGCTTTGGAGATAATGATGAAATGTTTTCGGATTCACTTTATTTGATTTCAACACAAATATAGCATATTTGTATTTATTTTCACATGTATCTTTGATTGTATCCTCAAATCAATTAATACATATTATGATATTAATTGATTATCTTTCCAATTTGTTTTTCCATATTTAACTGATTACGGAAATCAATTAATATATTCTTTCTAATAAACTTTGAAATATATTTAAATCGTCCAAATTTAACAGATAGGAGCAACGGACCTCGAAAGTATGTTGTAGGAAAGTTTAATCCCATTAATGATAAATATATTGTTCCTACACTCCTTTATTTGGTGGAAGAGAAAGTTGATATCTGCTAATCTTCGGAAATCAAGCCATGTCCATTTCTGACTTTTTTTCTGGTTGGAGAAATCGAATGAAGAAATCATCCATAACCATGAAATTGAAATGTCTGGATGTGTTTCAGTGTTTGAGAATGAGACCTGGACAAAATTATGCAGTGAAGAAAATTTAACGTTAAGTTTTACGTTCTAACCAGCCGCTGAATTTGAAGAGGAGAAACACTGTTAATGAATTCACAAACGTACAGATTACATAGAAAATAATTCCGATACGTTTGAGGTAATTTTCATCAGCTGCTATTTCTTTAGCAGAAGGGGGCTTATTTCTACCAGTATCATCTGAGAGGGTCACTTATGGGTGCATCCCCACTAGTTTTGTACGGTGCCGATGCCATGCAACAACGAAGACTAGTGCACCGACAAGACCTTGATACATGTTTTTATAAGTGAACAAATATATTTTGTAGACTTGCATATGTATCAAATAAGGTATTCTCCCCAATAGACGATTCAAAAGAACAACGTTTTTGCGGACAAGAAGCAAGCATTGCATGAGAAATTCAACAGATAAGATGCTACGACTCATGATCATACCAAATATTTTCCACATCGGGGAAATTCTCAAATATCACATGCACATCAGTACATCACTACATTATTATACTGAAACATTGTAGCATGTAAACATTAAATACTCAATAATAGTTACAAAATCTGTTATATACAATTAATTTTAAAGTAAAAGAATGTGGTTTGTACATAAAATTCTACAAAATATCAGTTCGCCAATTCCAACTTTTTAAGATTAGACTCAAAATCCAATGAAGACAACCAGCCTAACAAAGCATTATTGGCTTGTTCAGGAACCTCGTCATGGGGGCAATGCCCAGCTTGCAGATTCACGACCGTGGTTTTCGGGTAGAATTCTTTAATCCTCACCGCTTTCGTGGGACCCACCCAGGGGTCTAGGTCGCCCCATAGCAATAGCAATGGGCACTCAAGCTTGCTTAAAAGGCTGTCCAGTGTGTACTTTGTTTGATTCGTCATGAACCTCGACATCAATCTGAGAACAGTTATGTCATTAAATTTACGAGCTTGCTATTTTGGCAATGTTTTAGAGCAACAAAATATAAGGAGAACTCACCGGTAATATACTTCTCTAGCATTAGGATCATTGGCCGGTTTGGTAATTGATTCTACAAGATAATCATCTACATTGGATTTGTTTACGTATACCTGAGGATTTACCATGCATTTTTGTCATAGGAATATCAAGGTAAATTTAAGCACTAAAAGAAAAGCGCAAGAAGAAGAAGAAAAGGATGAAGATAAAGATGGTGATGATTTCCATCACACAAGTAAAACATACATCAAAGCATAAAAAAATAGATGGAAATGAGAGCGACATACACTTTTCAACACCGACTCTATTCTTTCTGGTTTCTTTGATTGCCAGAACAAAATTCCAAGCACAATTCTCTGAAACACCTCTTTTAATGGATTTATTACGAACTTCTTTAACGAAGTTTCTTCTTCGCTTTTGTTAGGCTCAGCATCAGGATTTCCAAACTGTCCTGCAGAGTTTAGTAACGCAAGCCCAACAACCTGTTGAGGCAAATCTGCTGCAGCAAACAAAGCTGTAAAGCCACCTAGGCTGTAGGGCAATATAGGTTAGCAATACACAGTTCAGTACAACACATACGCATAAAGCAGCCATCATAATTTTAAAAACATATACAATTAATTTATACAACTTTTTCCTTCGAACTATATGTGACAATGGAGAAGCTTGTCTAAGTGGAAAAAAGCAATATAACTACAAATATAGAAACATTAATCGAAGCAAGTGTTACCTGTTTCCAACTAAGACAGCTGGTTCTTTAACAATCTCCTTTAAGAAATCTGATACTTGGTCCTTCCATACAATTGCATCATATTCAATAAGGGCTTTATCACTCCATCCAAACCCAAGTAAATCTATAGCATAAACTTTGTACTTCTTTGCCAACTCGGGAATGTTGTACCTAAAATGTTAGAAAACTTTAAGAGTATGGAAATTATATCATGGCACAATCTCCTTTAGGAAGTTCGGTGCTTTGAGTGTTGAATTGAGCCAACATTGTAAGACCTTTTGACCTTTCCAGCTACTGTTGACTCCACTTACCCATGGAGCTACCACAAATTAACTTTTTATTCAAAAAAGATAAGTTGGCTAACAAGTGCAAAGTAAACTTGCCATTAGCATACTTTATCACTAATTTCACTCTCCAGGCCCCATATTCTCTTCACTTCAAAGAGCAAAATAAGGAGAAGAAAACAGTGTGTAGTTTAGTGAATATTTTGCATACGCAAGTTTAATAGGATGGTGACAATTTACAAAATGTTAACATAGACATGGATAGGCAGATACCTCCAGTGAAACGCTGAAGCACCAAATCCATGAATTAGAACAACTGGAGGCCCATTTCCTTCTTCTACATAATGTATTTTGTGACCTTTCCACGTCCAAAACTTGTAGCCCTCTGTCTTAAAAGGCAACCTCTCCATACCTATAAAAGTGCAGAATATCGTACATTGAATTATGAAGAAAGAATAGTAGTATACTACATTGTAGTTTTTATTTTCTGCTTCAACATGTTCTTATCCTAAACACTACGCAATCCCTTGAGATTGCACAAGGAGTTTGGATTCCAGTAATGCTAGCTAATTCTTCCACTTATATGTTAAAGTGCAAACATATAACTACTATTCTGAAAACTCTTCAACTGTTAGGCAATGGACACAAGATATGCCCTATTGGAGCAAGTGTTCAATAAGTTTATGTTATTACCGCTGCTTTAAATTTCATCAATATCGTCTGAGATCTCGCTTTAGATCTCATTTTTGCACTTGGACAATATGAAATCTATGATGAGATAACAATATGAAATCTCATTCGAAGTTCTATGTCTTTTTTTTACATACGTCCAAATATATCAAGTTTCGTTCTACACATTTTACTCGGATGAATGATAATGAAAAAACGTTTTTTTCCCAATGTTCATAGAAAAAAAAAATCATCTAATCACCACCAAATCAGCTACTTAACTTCCTAAACAATTAACATAATCTTCCTAGTCCGACAACTTTTTTCCTATGAAAATCATGTACACGACCATTTTTATTTCATTTTTTAGATAACAACTATTGAAAAAAATGGTTAAACGTCGATTTTACACATAGGTTATTTCGAGATTGTTCAACAATATATACTTTAAGGTTTGGAATGTCATTTCAAGATGTATACTCGATACACACTTGTCACAAACAAGATATCATCAGATACGAGACACCATGGGTGAAAAACCTGAAATGAGAACTGACCAAAATTCAAGAATTGAAACCTTGATCACTAGACCAAAACTCTCTGTGGATAGGACGATGGAGGATGAAATACATACTTTCATATGTTTACATAAATCTTTGTTGATTGACTGCATCCTTTTAGGTAACACTGCATGTTTTTAATGCATTCACTATTTGAAGATGTCAACTATATGTTCAAATTGCCTTACCATTACCATCACGTGGCATATATAAGGAGCACTCCATGGCACCCTTATTTGGGAGCATCCCAATTTCAGCCATAAGTTTCTATTTAAATAATTGTGTGAGTGGAGAGAGAGTTCGTGAAAAGCGAGAAAAACATAAACATGAGATGGATATCGGAGGGCTGTAGGGGTGCTGCACTGTTTGGGGTGCAATTGAATGGTCATATACATACATACATACATATATATGTATATGTATGTGTGTGTGTGTATATATATATATATATATATATATATATATATATATATATATATATATTAACCATTCAATTGTAGATACAATTTTTATTGTTTGGATTTGAAAAATCAATGATTACATGTAAATTTTAATTAAACAATGAACATCAATTATCATATAATATAATATACTTTAAGCATCTAATTCTAGTTATAAAATATTTGGAAAAAAAATCCATTGTTAGATGTTAATGTAAAATTGAATAGCAACTGTCAATCATTACACAACATACTTTAAGCATTCAGTTCTATTTATAATTTTAACTGTCTAGTTTCGAAAGTATTATGATTAGATGTAAATTCTAAATTGAACAACAATTGTCGATCATGTGTGTGTGCATGCATTTGCATCTTTATATGTATGTGTGTGTGTGTGTCTGAAAGAACAACCATCGAATTTGATCTCGGAACAACCACATTGATAAACGGAAATGAGATGCTTTGACCTAAAATGGTGCAATACATATCATCTAAGCAAAACAAATATCTAAAACATGATCAACCTACTTTAGTATTAGTGCGGTTGTAGTTTGAATGACTAAACGAACCGTCTTTGATCAGATTGAACCACTTGTTAAAATTCAAATTTTTTGTAAATGATATACATACATGCATATGTATCTCGTATTTGAATGCTATAGTCTTTCATTATTGTTTATTCATTTGTTTAGTAAATGTTGAAATTATTCAAACATATGTAACATGGGTTCGAACCAGACAGAACCAAAATCGGACCATATTGTATTAAACTGGATCATAAGCAGACTGTATAGAAATTTAGTACTATGGTTTTTGTTTCCGAAGAATTGTTTAATGCGGCGCAAAAACGTAAACAAAACCGAATTGATCCATGCCCACCTCTACTCAATAATTATCATTTTTATCACTCTTATATATGATTTAAGCATCATCCTAGAAAAACGTTAATTGCATTACATGGAGAAAAAAAATCTTCAACCAAATTATTTTTATAGAAACATGTTATTTTTTTAAGTTGACGAAGGTATAAAATATTGAATGAAAAAACATATTACTTCTACCAAATCCATCTTATTATTAGAACATAAGAAGTTTGGTAAGAAAATATCAAGTTCATTTGAATAACTATTGGATTTACTAAAACCAATATGTTTTCTAACTATAATAAAAAGTATCAATGTTGGCTTGATATGTTTGTGTGCATTCTCTATATACACAGAAACCTATCCACCTTTCCATGTGGGTTGGTTAACAGATTTGAGAAATGATATATCATGAAAACTACATTCTATATATAGTGAATACAAATACTTGAGATCAAAATATTTTCTATAAAAATTCAATTTTTCTATGGATTTTTAAAATTTATTTTCTAATACTACACCCATACAAAGGTAAACATTTGAAAGCCTTTTAGTCACAAACTTTTAAATGATCTCAACCTCAATGTTAGTACTAAATCCAACTCTAATCCATGCTTTAGCAACGAGTTTAAACCTATCCTAATTCATATTACAATTATGTCATTATCACATTATATTTGGGAAGTCATGGGTTAGAGGCAAAAAATTATATTAACTTATATAGTCTATTTTTAATCGTTCCATTACATATGACATGTATATCTTTAATAACACCATTAAAAAGCATCATTTATTAATGAGAAATTTATTCATTGCTTTCTTCAAACAATTAGTATCACAATGCTCAAATTTTGATTAAATTACTACTATTAGTTTTATTGATGTAATAGATAGATTGAGATTTATCATTTACCTGAACAGTTATATAAATTTATTTGTTGTATTAATAATCTTTATATTTATTATTCAAAATACGTGTTGTACTTGTAAGGTCAAACTTTAGAAGTAAATATTAAAATTTGGTAATATGTGTAAAAATAACATGATACTCAATTATGTGTAAAATAACTTTAGAAGTAAATTTTTATTTGGTAACATTCATGTTTGAAGCTAACATTGTTGATGTAAGCTTCTACCGTTATATGCCAATGCTCAAGTTTTTGTTATAAAGAAAGTTGGTTAATAAGTGAATCTAGGGACTCGAAAAACGTTTAGCTACTCATAGTAGGTATCTTACCATTGGACAGTGGTAGTGATCAAACACTCAAGTAACTGTACTTACGAAATTCTTTTACCGACTTGTACTGTAAAGCAAAAGAGTAAATTTTATGTTTACTTTTTTGTAAAAAGTGCAATTAACATTAGGCATTAGTAGGACTCTGAATGTTGAGGGATATTTTATTTTCTGTAACGGACCGCCACTAATATATTTATTTTACATTCTCTTCACAAACATTGACGGTCCCGATCATAAAAGATTGAGAAATTAGATGCCCTCGTCAAATTAGGAGGAACGACACTTTTATCTAATTTTAAAGTCTACTTAACAACACCCTTGATAAATGACATATTGAAGGTGATATTGTAGCGTGAAGTCGATATTTTGTATTTTAATAAATTGAATATAAATGATATTCAAAAGACTACTTTAGCGCAGATAGTGATCAATAATCCAACGAAAATTACAAACACAACATACCTTCATGAAGCATGAATAAAGTATGCCAAATTTGTTTTATTACCAAAATATATTTTTTCACAATAACATATAATGCATATACATAGATATCATAAAATGTTAAGAGAATAATCAATAATTCCAAAATATTTGATTAGTCCTATATTTTTTCTTGATATACATCCTCACAATCTTAGCATAAGTCCAATCTACGCCCTTTGTTGACTCCATAAGAATTTCTGCACTAGAATGAAATTCTCCCTTTCCAAATCCTTCAAAAACTAATGGATCGGTACAAACAGTAGGATGTATACTTGCTTCAAACTCATCTAAAGCAAAAGATAAGTTTCTCCCAAGTTTTTTATCCATATACAAATCCACAATACTACCGTATGTAACTAAATCCGGAGCAACTCCTAAATGTTTCATGTGTTTAATACTCAGATGAATATCCCAGAACATGTGCATCCTAGAAAAAGCCAATGTACGAATATTGAAAGTGGTTAAATCAGGATTAAATCCAGCATTTACCATATTTATAAACTCTCTTTGTAGGCTCTTCATTTTAAAATTTATTGCAAAAGATAACAGTAACAAGTTCCATAACAAATTTCCATTGTTCCTTCGGCGGAGACCCAAATCTCTAAGAAATTCACCTAATTTGTATAACTTTTTCCCCCTTATATAAGCACGTGCTACTTCCCTTATAGCTGCTTCTTCGATTAGAATCCTTAACTCCTTAATCCTATAATATGCCACTTCCATCTCTTCCAATGAACCATACATAGCATGATACTTTACATATGCATTGCCAATTAAAGAATTAATTTTCAACCCTTTAGAAATCATAGTTTTAACAACATTATTCATCAAGCGAAGATTTCCAACTTTTCCAAAGCATGAAATAGCTAAAGAATAAATCTCTAACTTGGATACAAACTCCCTTGAAGATGATTCTTTTATAATTCTATGTATCTCATCAAATTCTCCAATTTTCACATAAGCGTCGATAAATGCTGAAATTAGTCCAATGTCTGGCTTATGTGAGCTATTTATAAGTTCCACCCATAAAGCTTTCAATTTGGCAGGTTCACCATCGAACAATTCAACTTGATTTTGGCGGAAGAGGTAAGCTTGTTCTGAATGTCAAAACAATGAGAATATAATAAGAATTAGATGTTTAAGTATTACTACATTTTTTTGTATAAACTTTTCAAAAGAGGACACTGTTTACGTACTTAACTATAAGTAATTAGAAAGTCGCCATTGTTTCTTATAATTACAAATGGTGAATCAATACCTCATTACTTTATTTAGTGCGTGTTTCAAATTAGTAGTTCCATATGACTATCTTTGTAAAGTAAGTTGCGAACTCAATTATGTATCAAATTTGTGCATTTCACATGAAAAATACTTCTTTATTGATGAGCTCAAATGTTTGAAAACACTACAAGGGAAGCTATAAAATATGTAATTATGTCGTTATGAAAGAAAAAAGAATACTAATTATTATGTATGTTTGGATGTTGAAACCAAAGACCTGGAGCAACAACTTAAACTATGTGTTTCGTCACTAGACCAGTCATTGCATCGTTATGAAAAATATTTCTTCATAGTTTCAATAGATGCTTCCTTTCTTGTTTCTCTCTAAGTTATCATATAACTTGTATCTATGTTAATTAATTTTTCTCGAATGTGAGTTTAAAAATAACACATTAAATTCAACTATTTTTTGAATTTTTAGTAAAAAAAATTTATCTATTAACCTACATTTGATTGCTCTACTTTTTATTATAATATGTTCCCAAGATTCAAAGCCTCAAACCACTAAGTTTTATCATTTGATTCTAATGACATTGGTTTTCTAATATTAATTCTAAAATATTATTTCTATTTTTTGATATTTGATTATTAAGCTTGTTGATTTTCCTTCTTTTATCCATGATTTGAGTTTTCGCATGTTATTGTTACTTTTACATCAGTTGCATGATAAACTATAACCAAATTTGAAACTAAGATTTGAATGATTTAGGCCGATTCAATAAGGTTGTGCTTTTGTACGCAATAGATCGATGAATATTAGAAGCATAACTGACATAAAATTCAAGTTAATTGATATCTCTCCTTAGTCCTTGTATATTACTTTAGACAAATATTAATAAATTACTTTAGGCAAATATTAATGCATTCCTTACAAATTAGGAGTCCCTTCAACATTATAAGTTGTCGCATGAATCATAAAATCAAATGAAGGGATTGACAAGTTAAATAAATTCAGTTAAAGAATTACTAAATGTTATCGTCTCTTGTTAAGAATTTTAATTTTAGTTCTATCCATTTATATCATAGAACCTTTCTAGACCCAGTTATGATGTAATCATCGAATCGTACAATGAAAATAATTGCACTACAAATATTTACAGTGTAGAAAGAAAATATTTTTATTCTAACTGCACATATTTGTAAAATAAATATATGCGGTGCACAATGCAAATATTTGTGATGGTTGCAAAATTTTATTTTACAAAAATGTACAGTTAGAACTACAAAGTCTATAATGCAAATATTTGTAGTATATACTGTAATATACGCATTGTAGACTGCATATTTTCGTTGAATACATTGACAAAGGTTTTTGTGAAACCAGTTTCTGACGAAGGATGGAAGTGAATTTTGAAACTTATGAAGGATTTTTGGAAAAAAAACGTCTCTATAAAGAATCTCTTTTACATGAATTTGGTATATACTCTCCTCAATGGCGTTTTTTAAATACTACTTTCAAGTGTAAAGTAAAACTACGGGTGAAGTTAACATTTGGATGCGCATTATGCCAACAAAATACTACCAAAATAAGCATACAACTTTGGAAAGTTTAATGGTTGTCCATTAAAATTCTTCTTATTTGAATTTTATGGACACTTATGTACATAAAAAAATTATTTGAAGGGCCACATAAAAACATATCAAATCAACATTAAGCTCAAATATAAGAGAAAAGTAGTCAAATTGAGATCCCTGCAATCAAGACTTTTTTAACAATTTATGGAACTGAATTGGTTATGTATTAATTTGGAAGAGTTTAGAAATGATAAATATTGAAAGAAGCATATGGTTTTCATTATTTTATATCTTCAATGGTTAAAAGGGTAAAATAAATAAACGAATGAAGTATAAGATACATGCTTTTTATTTGCATAAATATGAATTCAATCCTGCCAAAATTAAACCATTTTTATTTGCATGGTGATAATGATACATATTTTTCACAATTTGGCAGCTAGGGTGGCCTAGCCAAAATCCTAAGTTAGGTTAATTTATACATCATATACATTTATACATATGTATATATGTGTACATATAAAATTAACTTAGTAAATCGAACACTGTTTATTAACACTTGAAGAAAAAAATATTGCATGGATTTTGTAACACATACTTCAACGCACACTTACGGTTGTTCAAAGGGATTTGTGAAATTCCATCTCTCACTTATAAATTTATGCTCTACTAGTTGCATAATGCATAAACCGAATCACCAACAATTTTCAGCAAAATCTCTATTAACTTATTACTAAAGATGGACACCTCAGATTAGTATATTCTACATATTATCTGATAAATATCTAAGTGGTGTTGTTGAGCTCATATTTATAAAAAAACCTTCGGCATTACAAACGCTCAAATAAATAACACAGAGAAAACAACTAACCTTGAACTTGTTCAGCTGCCATAGATGAAGAAAACACAGCAAATGCAATTCCTTTTGACACCAAATCCCTCCTCAAAATCCCACCTTATACCCAAAATAATTTAAAAATATGTATATCAGATTTAAATCGGATATATGTAAATATACAAATGAGGAAAATTAGAAGAACTAACCACTTGTAGAGACCCTAATGGTAGAATAGAAACCTGAATTAGACTTGGAACTTAGAAGATGTGGTTTTTTAACTAAAGACAACGAAGAAGAAGTAAATGAACAACTCATCGAAGCTCTTAACTTCTCGCAGTAAAGCAAAATTGTAGTTAATAAGTTTGAGGAGATCGCAAGATAAGAAATTGAGGAAGTGACTACAGTTTGAGTGTGAGGTTACTGGAATCCGGAGTTGTGGTCGAATTTTAGCCAAGGGAAAAGGGAGTGCTGGTGGGATTCCAGATTTCTTCATGTTTTGGACTTAACTCGTATATTCACTTAGTAGCCCCATAAAAAATAATTATCTGAATATAAAAATACCTTTAAAAAATATAAAAATACCTTTAAAAAACTTTCTTTTCAACTCTTCTGTCTGTAATATTTCATGCTCCTAAAACATCGAAGCTTCAAAACCCTACTTTTCAAATCATTGAAGAAGAAAAATTCGTTTTAAAACTAGTAGAAGATGAATTTTGAAGAGAATGATGAATCTCTGTTGCAATCACAGCAGCTTATTCGACAATTTTTTTTGATAAGTTTGTTAATTTTTGCAAGTACAGTCGAATCCAATCGATTAATGGGATTTGAGACAATCCACGTATATGCACTACTAGGTTTTAGGCCAAACGTAGCAGGAGGACAGCGTGATTACTCTAAAACCACGCGAACAAGCTCCACGTGGAAGTGAAACTAACAATGCTACGCTGTTGCGTGGTTTTGACAACTACCACGTATTCATAATTTTTTTTTCTGCTCACCTTTTTAGTGGTCAATATTTATGACACTTGTTTTCTTTAGATTGTATCATTTTCAAGTGATGAAGAAACGTGCAAAGAAATAGTGTTGGATTATTCAAATGAGTTTACGACTTATGGTGTAAGTTTACGTTGATTAACGTTCGAATAAATCTATACTAGGAAAAAAATCCATACTTGTTCAAATATTACTTACATATTTTTAAACATTTTTAATGCAGATATTTTCTTCTAGAAAAAAATTGGTTGATTGGGTTCGTGATCCAGGAAAACGTCTTGGTTTTGTTATCATAATTATGAAATCGGATACTATGCTTCAACCAAAAAACCAAGAATTATGTTTGCTTGTGAACGAAGTGGTGTGTACAAGAATCGAAAAGACAAAAGCCCGTAGAACCTCCGAACGATCGGTATAGAAAAATGTAATTGCTCGTTTAGACTTGAAGGTGAGAAATTTTCTACTTTAGATGATTGGCGATTGCATGTTGTTAATGGTGTTCATAATCATTCGAAATTAAAAAAATACCGAAGGACATTCGTATATTGGCCGACCAACTGAAGATGAGACCAAGTATTTATTGAAATGCATAGGAACATGGTTGTTAACCGGCACCTTGGCCCGGTTACAAGACGACAGTTGAAGAAATTATGGTTAGCACTAGATAAGATTCTGACCAAGAAGAGCCTGAGGATATACGAGTTTGATGCAGTCGACATGTTTTGGCATTTAGGTACAGTTCGGCAAGAATAGACCAACTAGCTTGAGATCGCCCTATGTGGGCCAAGTCACCTTGGCCTTGAGCCCGTGAAGGAAGTCCAACTCATCTTCATCTATAAATAGAAGGGCAGGGGCACACTGAAAAGGGACCTTTTTTGGAGAACACCGGGGAGACTCTGCCATTTCTTATATTCTCCTCTTTTTGATTCAAACTTGTACTCAAGCGATTTATTTACGGATTGTATCTGTATTCAAGTGATTGAGAAAGCAATAAAGATTAAACTCAAAGTGGACGTAGGCAGTTACGCTGAAACACTATAAATCCGGTGTTCTCGTTTTTATTGTTCTTTTGGCATTGAATTACACTATTCTTCTGTTCTAATTTATTCTCTTCATTAATCTCTCTACATAACTCTACTCAAGGGTGTTAGTGACCAATTTTGATGCTAACATTTTGGTGCTTTCACTGAGAGTTGAATTCTCAGCTTGATTGGATCTCATCATCTACTAGTGGATTTCCATATTCGCGAGATAGATCTAGTTGTTTACTAGAAAACTTCCTATTCTACTCAAATTTGAAAGAAATCTAAAGGAAACTGATAACCGTAGATTGGATTCACTGATGTATGCAAGATCTGGTGATTGGATGTTGAAGTCTGCACTCAAGTTGAATGAAGGCCGACCCTCCTCTGAAGGCAATTCAGTCGATCGCCCCGGAAAAAGTGTACGCCGATCGCCCCTAAAAAGGCATATGGCGAGCGAGAGTATGCCGACGAGGTTACACCAAGCGACCCAGATTGCATGCCGAGCGAGGGGAAACCGACCGAACCAGGTTGTATGCCGATCGACATCCGAATGCCGAACAGTGCGGATGTCGAACAGTGCGCATGCCGAACAGTGTGGATGCCGAAAACAGTGTGGATGCCGAACAGCGTGGATGCCGAACAGCGTGGATGCCGAACAGCGTGGATTCCGAATAGTGCGAATGTCGAACAGTGCGAATGCCAAACAGTGTTAATGCCAAACAGTGTGAATGCCAAACAGTGTGGAATGCCAAGCAGTGTGGAATGCCGAACAGTGTGAATGCCGAACGTTCCTGAATGCCGAACGCTCTCGGATGCCGAACGTTCCCGAATGCCAAACGCTCTCTAATGTCGAACGCTCCTGAATGCCGAGCGCTCTCTAATGCCGAACGCTCCTGAGTGCCAGACGTTCCTAAATGTCAAACAGTGTGGAATGCCGAACAAATTTGGATGGCGAACAATCTTGTATGCTGAGCAACTTTGTCATGCCGAACGGCCCTCAATGCCGATCGAAACTTAAGTTACACCGGTCTCTTATCGACCAGGGCATAGAGGATCTAGCGATAGCTTCTGAACGGAAACAAGGGAATGACAAACAACCGCTACTTAAACGATACTATCAAAGGGATATCATATTGATCACCCTTGAGGAGAATCGACCTCCATATATATTCTTGCAGCTAGTTAGCTGGAGAGCCTCCTACGACCATAGATCGTTTCTATGACAAAAATGAATCTAAACCAAAGTGTGAAGGAGTGGAACAGACTAAGAAAAATAACAATGAAGGCCCGTTGGCTAAGGATGCAGATCCAAGTAGCCAAAACAAGACCTTAAAATTCGGCTCATATGCTCTTTGAAAGATTCAATTGACAACCTCTATCTGAAGACTCGCAACTCAGAGTGGTATTGGAAACCAACCTCGAGAGAGTACACCAAAGTCTAAAGAAAATCAGGGGAATGTTGTATATTCCCAAATGCTCACCGATCCTAACACGGGCGGTTACAAACACCTCTGAGGCGTGATCGAAAAGCCGATCTGGAAAGGAAAGCTTCGATAGTATGTACAAGTCCTGCAGAATGGCGGGCAGCGAACATCCGATGCCTATTAATAAAGGGCTATGATTATCAATTGGACTGTTGACGACCGACATCCCTTTGAAAGGAGCCAGGGGCAAAATCGAATAGCGAGCACACGATGCTGCTTCACTTATCAATGAGATTTATCCTAATCTTCTTTGAATTATTTCCATTTCTATTTTTATTTCAATTGTTCTATAAACTACGACTAGCTTGAACTAAACTACTTTCAAAACGATACAGGTGACCAGGTACTCAGATTTGGTCGCCAACCAATCCACGCAGATCATGATCGGACGTGTGGTGTTACATCTAGACGAACATAATTCAATCGCTCATCATCAACCATATGCCTTTGATTTGGGGCCATGGACTAGATATTAAAAAGTTCATCACGATCAGAGCCCAATACAAAATCAACATGACCAACCATCCATTCATCGACCTTCACATTTGACTTGGAGACCTGAACAAGGCTTGGAATGAGTAGGGCCCGATCGTCCACTCAAATCAAGTCATAGAACAAAGTTCGACAAAATACAGATGCCTCTCCTGAAGCTCAGTGACGCCAGGATCTGTCTAGAGTGGACGTGATTTGATCATCTACACATCAAATCCTACCTTGAACACAAAAGGTTATTCGAAAGCCCGACTTGAAGTAGTTGTGGTGGACTGCCTACTCATTAACCATCGCTCTCAATACATGGGCACGACTGCACCTTGGAACATATGCAACTTATCTTGCCTACTCAACAATCTATTATCCTTATTTTCTAGAAAGAGATACGGAGCAAATTGTATGAGATTTGGCTATCTAACCCAACATGGATGTGATCCAACCATCTGTCATATACCTCCTTCCTTGACTTGATTGGAAGAGCTATAATCACCAAGCGGATGAGAATCGATCGTCCATTTTTCAAGTTTCGTCCCTCATGCTGGGGGCAGAATCCCATCCTATGAGTAAATGTGGTTCGATTGTTCTTTCGACAACATTAGCCTCGATATGGTAGATGAAATATAAATTAAATGGTGGAAATACGACTGCTCTCAATAAAAACCTCTAAGTCCCCAGAGTGCGGACTCGAGTATAAATGACTTAAACCTTCAAGTCCTCAGAGTGCGGACTGGAGTACTCTAAGTCCCCAGAGTGCGGACTTGAGTATAAACGACTTGAACCTCTAAGTCCCCAGAGCGTGGACTGGAGTACTCTAAGTCCCCAGAGTGCGGATTCGAGTATAAATATCTTAAACCTCCAAGTCCTCAAAGTGCGGACTCGAGTATAAACGACTTGAACCTCCAAGTCTCCAGAGCGCGGACTGGAGTACTCTAAGTCCCCAGAGCGTGGACTCGGGTATAAAAGACTTAAACCTCCAAGTCCCCAGAGTGCGGACTGGAGTACTCTAAGTCCCCATAGCGCGGACTCGAGTATAAACGACTTGAACCTCCAAGTCCCCAGAGCGCGGACTGGAGTACTCTAAGTCCCCAGAGCGCGGACTCGAGTATAAATGACTTAAACCTCCAAGTCCCCAGAGTGCAGACTGGAGTACTCTAAGTCCCCAGAATGCAGACTCGAGTATAAACGACTTGAACCTCCAAATCCCCATAGCGCGGACTGGAGTACTCTAAGTCCCTAGAGTGCGGACTCGAGTATAAATGACTTAAACCTCCAAGTCCCCAGAGTGCGGACTGGAGTACTCTAAGTCCCCAGAGTGCGGACTCGAGTATTAACGACTCGAATCTCCAAGTCTCCAGAGCACGGACTGGAGTACTTAAGTCCCTAGAATGCGGACTCGGGTATAAACGACTCGAATCTCCAAGTCTCCAGAGCGCGGACTGGAGTACTTAAGTCCCCAGAATGCGGACTCGAGTATAAACGACTCGAATCTCCAAGTCCCCAGAGCGCGGACTGGAGTATTCTAAGTCCCCAGAGTGCGGACTAGAGTATATGTTGATACGCGAAGATTTTGATCAATGATAATGTGCTTCAACAAAAAAAGGAAGAGATATGTGCAAAGCTATGAAGACCAAACAAACATAAGTATGATTTTCATATAGGTCTTAGTGTAGATTTATTGTTAAAATCTATCCTCAAGAGGCTTGCGCGAACACTAAAACACATTTTATGAACTTCATTTTTATTTAAACTTTCACTGTGCATATTTTAGTAGTTCAGTCGACTGAACAGGAATGGTCAGTCGACTGAAACTGGTACACATATATAAACATGCACAGTTTCAGTCGACTGAACTTCCTGCACAGTCGACTGAATTTTTTCCTGAAAATTTTACTTCATATTTTCAGTTGACTGAATTCCCTGCTCAGTCGACTGAATTTGAACCTGTGAATTTTCTCTGAAAAGACACCTTCTTCCTCTCAAGAGTTGCAACCATTCTCCAATGGAAAATGGAAGCATCTCTTGTTTGCAACATTTGACAACAAATGCACCTCTTCTACAAGTATAAATACATGATTCTAACATCATTCAATTCACCGAATTTTCTGGCTTTAATCTTACTACTTTCTTGATCATATTCTCTAGATATTCTCAAAGCAATCACCAATCTATTGCTTGAATCACTGTTTTGTTTATAACATTCCTTTTGATTCATAGCAATTCACATTTCCTAAATCTTCACAAACACATTGCATACTCTCGAGGATAAGATTATAAGAATATTGTACTACATTAGACTCATTAGTGTTGACAAGAACACAACAAGTCGAATATTGTTTTTTAGTAATTGAGTTGAAGTCCTCTTCGGTAGTTGAGGCAAGAAATCCCGTTCGGTTTTTCGGGTAAGTTGTAAACCTATTCCTTCGGGTTAAGTGAGGGTTGTTAGTAGAATTCCTAAGAGAAGCTTAGGGACTGGACGTAGGACAAGAGGTCCGAACCAGTATAAAGTCTTGGTGTCTACTTTACTTATTGTTTATCGTTATTTATCTATATCAGTCCGCTATTCCATATTATACGATCCTACCGCATAGCCCCCTCTTTCAGTATAAACAACTTAAAAACCTCTAAGTCCCTCAAAGTGGACTAGAGTACTCTAAGTCCCCTGAGTGCGAACTAGAGTATAAATGACTCAAAAACCTCTACGTCCCCAGAGTGCGGATTAAAGTGCTCCCAGTTCCCTGAGTGCGGACTAGAGTATAAACGACCTAAGAACCTCTACGTCCCCAGAGTGCGGACTAGAGCATAAACGACCTAAGAACCTCTACGTCCCCAGAGTGCGGACTAGAGCATAAACGACCTAAGAACCTCTACGTCCCCAGTGTGCGGACTAGAGTGCTCTAAGTCCCCTGAGTGCGGACTAAAGTATAAACGGCTTAAAAAACCTTTACGTGCCCAGAGTGCGGACTATGGTACTCTCAGTCCCTAGAGCATGGACTAGATTATAGACGACTTGAGAAAAATCTCTAAATCCTAGAAGCGGACTAGATTACTCTAAGTTCCCAGAGTGCGGACTGGAGTATAAACGAGTTGACGAAAATCTCTACGTCTCGAACTGTGGACTAAAGCATAAACCATTCGATAAATCTCTAAGTCCCCAGAGCGTGGACCGAAGCATGAACACAAATTGGGCGTGAGTCAACCAGGGGGAGAATAACATTAAGTCACCAGAATGTAGAGTGGTGTATAGACATCGATAAATAGACGAGTGGATTCCGACCATTCTCTATTCCGCAAACTTTGGCCTGGAATTGACAGGAGGATTATTAACCCACTAAGGATGGAGTCGACCTTCCAACTAGTGGCCTGGCTAAATCAATGCTGGGAGCAGGGGAACAAATCACTAAAAAGCTGAATACGACAGCTTACTATAGCTCTAGCATGGCGTTCTTTATAACTTGAGGCAACGACTGCGGGGAGGCTTCAATACAGAACCAATCGAAATAGCATCTAAAGCTATGAGCGACCAACTATATCATACCTCAGATTGAGGGTCAATACCGATCTGCACCAAGCACATACGAATGTGACTCGGATGTTTCTTGAAAAACTATGACCCCCAGAGTGTGGAAAGGAGAGTAAACCACGAAGACTAGGTCAAAAATTCTCCAGCACCCTCCTTCGATTCTTCAGGAGGAGTATGAAACTGAATGAGCATGACCCGACTGCGTTTGTAGCCAACTTTACTCCGAGATCTGATTACAGAGCATGAACCAAAGTGGACGTGGATGACCGTCCAGTGTCCAAATTACGCCCTGAAACTGACGAGGCATCGAAGTATTCCTCTTGGAATGAAAACCCGCAATACAATCCAGGATATGCGAGACTTAGCCTCCCATCGACTGACCTGATCCCACGATTCAATGGAAAAGAGAGTAAAGCTAAAGTGGGCATGGCTGGCCTTCCTACGTATCAGTATATGCCCCAGACTTAGGGGCATGAGCGAGAAGCAAAATGTGAACCGACTATTCACCGATCAACTCTATGTCTTTGGAGTTTAGGTGAGAATATAAACATAGCTAGGACGAGACTCAACCGTCCATGCAATACATTTATCAACCCGAGATTGGGAGCAGACGCGTGGTCATCCGAAGACTGGCTGCGATAGCTCAATATTGAAGCTTATATATAATATTTATAACTACTTAAAGCTACGACCGAAAGAATGCCTAGGGATAGAATTATTAAATCGATACCTAAGCTAGTGGGCAACTAACTGTCACTCCAACCCGAGGCATGCGGGTCATGAATGTTGCTCGAATGTGGAAGATGGAACCCCTGCAAAACAACAACGCATGATGACAGACGATATAGTGTTTAGGAGTCGAGATGCATACAAGGTGGACAGCTCCGTCCGCATCCAAAACACTGACAATTGACAAGTAGTGTCCGAGCCCTGGCTCGGGCAGCATTCTCGGATCTATAGAGACATAGATCCGAGAGATGATGATGTGGGACCCAGGGAAACGAATGCAGCACCGGCTGACCTGACGATTGACATACCAGTCAGCCGGGATGACCCGTCATGAGTCCTTAAGATTGGATCGCAACTCGACCCGTCATTGGCCGAAGATCTTACTGATTTCCTCCGAGCGAACCTAGACGTTTTCGCTTGGACACATTCTGATATGTGCGGGATTTCTCCCTCTATTGCGAGTCATATGTTGAACATAGACCCGAAATACATCCCTGTAAAACAAAAAGGGAGAGGCATGGACCCGGAGAGGTCCGCTGCTCTCAGAGAGGAGGTGGACAAACTCAAAGCCAATGGGTTCGTCCACGACGCCCTCTACCTTGAATGGGTTTCTAACCCTGTACTTGTGAGGAAAGCAAATGGGAAGTGGAGAACTTGTGTTGATTACTCTGATCCGAATAAAGCATGCCCGAAGGATAGTTTCCCTTTACCTAGAATCGACCAGCTTATCGACTCTACGGCCGGATACGAATTATTGTCTTTTTATGGATGCGTATTTGGGATGCAATCAGATCCCGATGCACATTCCAGACCAGGAACACACCAGTTTTATCACAGATGCGGGGCTATATTGCTATGTAGTAATGCCTTTTGGATTGAAAAAACGTGGGAGCAACTTATCAGCGTCTGGTGAATCGAATGTTTAAAGACCAAATTGGTATAACGATGGAAGTCTATGTGGATAACATGCTCGTGAAGTCACGACAGTCAAACAACCACATCCGAGACCTAGCGGAGATGATTGATATACTCAGGCATTATGGAATGAAAATCAATCCTTTGAAGTGTTCATTTGGCATAGCGTCGGGAAAGTTTTTGGGTTTCATTGTAAATGCGTGGGGAATCGAAGCTAACCCGGAGAAGATTCAAGCTATCCGAGACATACAAGTGCCCAGAACTATAAAGCAGGTACAAAGCTTGAATGGAAAGGTGGCTGCGCTGAGTCGATTCATATCCAGAGCTACAGACAAGTGTATTCCTTTCTTCGATGTGATAAAGAAAGGAAAGAGGAATTTTGAGTGGACATCCGATTGTGAGGAAGCATTCCGAGCTCTGGTAAGGCATTTGGAAAGTCCCCCGGTGCTATCGAAACCAATAGACCATGAAATGTTGTATGTGTACTTAGCAGTATCCCAGCATGCTATCAGTACGACTTTGATTCGCAAAGAGGACCGAGTTCAAAAGCCAGTTACTATGTTAGTAAACATCTGACAGGGGCGGAAATAAATTATCCCAAGATCGAGAAATTAGCCTATTGCTTGGTGATTGCATCACGCAAACTTCGCCCATATTTTCCGGCACACTCAATCAGTGTTTACACTTGTCAACCCTTGCGACAGGTACTCGAACGACCGAAAACTTCTAGAAGGATGTTAAAATGGAATATCGAGTTGAGTCATTTCGATAGTACCTACCTACCATGAAGGGCCATACAGAGGCAAACATTAGCAGACTTCATTGCTGAATTCACTGTGTCGGACGACTCAAACGGCCACAATGTCATACCTCCCGATTGATGGAAGATGTACACCGATGGGGCATCTAACGACCGTTGTTCGGGGGCTGGCATAGTTCTTGTGACTCTTGGAAACCGATCAGTTTGTTATGCTTTGATGCTTGAATTCCCAGCAATAAATAACGAAGCCGATTATGGAGCATTGATTGCTGGCTTGAGACTTATCAAAGAACTAGGAGTAAAATCGGTTGAAATATTTTGTGACTTGCAACTGGTGGTGTACCAAGTGCGGGGAGACTATCAAGCAAAGGGACAGAGACTTGCTCTATATCTTGCACGGGTTCAGAGGCTGCTAGCAAATCTAGAATATTATGATATCTCGCATGTCCCGTGTGAACAAAACAAAGAAGCTGATTCATTGGCCAAATTTGTGAGCACTGGCGATGTCCAACAAATGGGATTGGTTCCCGTTCAAACCTTACATACTCCGAGTATAAATATGATGGAGGTAGATTTCGTGTTAGAAACCAAAATCGAGAAGGAATCATGGATGACCCCATTTAAGCAATATTTACTACATGGGGTCTTACCTGAAAGAAGGAGCGAAAGACGACAAGTCATTCGTAAGGCATCGCGATATGTAATGAAGAGCGGAATAATGTATCGAAGGAGATTCTCGACCCCCTTACTCTGGTACATAGCCCATGATGAGATAAAACGAGTCTTGAAGGAAGTTCGTGAAGGAGAGTGCGATGACCATACTGGGGGGCAGACATTAGCAAAGAAAATCCTCCGCTATGGATACCATTGGCCAACTGTAAATCCGGACGCCGCAGACTATGTGAGAAGATGTGACAAATGTCAGAAATATGCAAAAATCCTGAGAGCTCCGCCGATGGAACTCACACAAATGGTTAGTCCTTGGCCATTTGCAACGTGGGGGATCGATATAGTCGGTTCCTTACCCCTATCCAAATGTGATGCAAAATACGCGATTGTTGCGGTCGATTACTTTACCAAGTGGGCAGAAGTAGAGCCTTTGGCCAATATCACCACCAAGAAAGTCATTAATTTCATTGTACGAAATATTATATGCCGTTTTGGCCTTCCACGAACTATCATTACAGACAATGGAACTCAATTCGAAAGCAAGGAGTTCAAAGAATTTTGCCAAAATATGGCATTGACAAAAAATTTGCAACAGTTGCTCACCCGAAAGCCAATGGACAAGCCGTGAACAAAATAATCAAATCCATATTGAAAAAGCATTTGGAAAAGGCTAGAGGCAAGTGGGTGGATGAACTTCCAACAGTATTATAGGCTTATAGAACTACCCATGAGTCCATGACTGGTCGTACTCCATTCGCCCTTGCTTACTGCTCTGAGGTTGTATGTAAAAGTTGAAGTCCCTTCTCATCAAGTGGCTGATTACAACCCTTATTTCACACAAAAAAATACAAATCAGGAATCACAATTGAATTGCAATTAAACTAGATGGAATTGGCAATGAGTTATGAGCATATAAAATGCATCCGACAGCCAATGGCAAGAACATGCATATGTACATCCGAAAAATGTTCGACTTCTTGAAATCAACAGGGAATTAAATTCTCACTTAAGGTTATTAAGAAAAGACTAGATCAGATAGCCGAAGCTTACTAGCACTGTAGAATCAGACACGGATGTCCACTGATGAACTACAACCCTGGATTTATAACATTGGGAATCGACCAAGCATCATGATGACCAAAGAAGGATACGACACATTGTGAGGATAAAATTAAAGGATAATGACTGTTCAAGGAACACGATGGATTTCTTTCTAGAGACAAGGAATACTCGTTGATTCAAAGCATGTCGTGTTGCTTCACACGACACACTTTGGGGGGCAAGTGTTAACCGGCACCTTGGCCCGGCTACAAGACGACAGTTGAAGAAATTATCGTTAGAACTAGACAAGATTCTGACCAAGAAGAGCCTGAGGATATACAGGTTTGATGCAGTCGACATGTTTTGGCATTTAGGTACAGTTCGGCAAGAATAGACCAACTAGCTTGAGATCGCCCTATATGGGCCAAGTCACCTTGGCCTTGAGCCCGTGAAGGAAGTCCAACCCATCTTCGTCTATAAATAGAAGGGCAGGGGCACACTGAAAAGTGACCTTTTTTGGAGAACACTGGGGAGACTCTGCCTTTTTTATACTCTCCTCTTTTTGATTCAAACTTGTACTCAAGCAATTTATTTATGGATTGTATCTGTATTCAAGTGATTGAGAAAGCAATAAAGATTGAACTCAAAGTGGACGTAGGTAGTTACGCCAAACCACTATAAATCCGGTGTTCTCGTTTTTATTGTTCTTTTGGCATTGAATCACACTATTCTTCTGTTCTGATTTATTCTCTTCATTAATCTCTCTACATAACTCTACTCAAGGGTGTTAGTAACCAATTTTGATGCTAACAATGGTAAAAGCAAAAGAAATTTTACACACGCTTAAAAGAAATGATCCTATAAATTGTACCGCCATCAAAATAATTTACAATGTTATACAAGCACAAAATGCTATTGAGCGAGCATGGCAGTCTCAAGTTTAATATTTTCTTAGTAAATTGAAAGAGTTTGGTTATTTTGAATGGAACCGTAAAACGTTAGATGGAACAGATATTACTAAAGATATTTTCTGGGCGCATCCTACCAGCTTTGATTTTCTACGTACATTTTCTCGAGTTATCATACTAGATTGCACATATAAAACTAATAGGTACAGAATGCCTTTACTTGAGGTTGTTGGCGTTACTTGCATAGATCTTACGTTCTGTATCGCGATTGCGTACTTAGTTGATAAAACCGAGGAAAATTATATATGGGCCTTATAACGGTTAAAATCTGTTTTGGTTGATTGTGAAGTTGAATCGCCACCAGTATTCATTTCTAATAAGAAAACAACACTAGTTAATTCAATTGGATTTGTTTTTCCAAATGCCGCACATATGTTATGCACATGGAACATTATTAATAATGTTCTTACGTATATGCAAAAAAAAGGAATGGAAGTTGAAGAGAAGAAGTCATTTTTATTTGATTGGAATGAACTTGTTTGTTCAAAAAATTTAGTTGTATATAATGAGAATCTGCAAGTGTTACATGAAAAGTATGCGAAGCATACTTCACTTTTGAAGTATATTCATGAGACATGGTTAGGTATGTACAAAGACCGATTTGTTCAAGCATGGACGGGTGATTACAAGCATTTTGGAAATTAGATTTCTAATCGGTGATTTTTTTAATAATCATGTTAATATTTATTCCAACAAGTAATTAGTGTTTTGTAATCATATGTTTATGTCATATACATGGTCGAGTCCGCTCATTTGAAATTAAAGAAACATTTAGCTAGTTGTCAATGTAATTTTGAACAAGCTTCGACGAAGATGCATTCACTATTGGAGGACTCATTTACTGAACTTAAAACCACCCTTTGAGCAAATTTTAATAGAAGTAAAGCACATATTTCATACACAAGAGTTTAGAAATTTACGAGGATTTGTTTCTATCAAGGCACATGATTTGATTCACTCAGAAATATAAGGAATAAAAGATGTTGGTGAGGAAGAATTGTTATGGGATGTGTCGTTCGTAGAACACACGGATTGACTTGTGTGCATGAGTTGCTCATCTTGGACCTGGTACCGCAATATCGGTTGATATGATTGATGTTCATTGGACAAGACTTCATCTTGTTGAAATAAGTGGAAAGAAAGATGTGGGGGTAGTAGAAAAAATGGAAGTACTATTAAACGAATTGAAAAAGATGGATACTCCTTACCAAATGCAAATTTATAAGAAGATGTTGGAAGTTGTTGAACCACGTACGTCATCTCTTGCATCTTCAAAAAGCAAAACAAAAACTCGTGGAAGAGAAAGCAAAAAAAGTGTCATACTTCAACTAAAAGAATGCCTTCGTCATTTGAGCTCGTCGAAAATGTGTACTCTCAAAGTTCGTGTACCTCAAAAAAGGCTCGTACCGATAAATTTCCTATTCGTAAACCAAAAAAGGTATGTATAATAAATATTATTTTCGTACACAATGTTAAGGCAGAGAATGCAACCGTTGTACCAAGATATAGCATGAAATGGATTATATTTCCATGCAAAGATGTACAGATCAAAAATAACCTGTTCAAAGATGTAATATATCAAAACTAGTGCTAGTAAATGGACCAATTACTCATGGAATTCAACTCATCGTAACTATTGATATTACATAATAAATGAAGATAATTACCTGTTCAATTTGAATAGTATCAAGGAATATACGTAGATCGATGACTAATGCACCACTATCTGAAGATGGATTCCATCGAGCAGCATGGGATAAATTCTCATAGTACAGATTTGTGGAAGGATGAAAGCATGGAAAATGCTCAAATATCCATGACTCCAGTAAGCAAAGAAATTCTGCAATCTGTCTCACACCCATGTGGGTCGCTAATCCAAGCTACCTGTACAGAAATGCAAGTGTTGTTGAACCCCAAGAGTAAGTGTTGACAATATCTAAAAAAATTAACAGATCCAGCAGCGATATGTGCACATGAGACTTGCTTTTGTTGGCAAACAATGTGTTGCCAAGAAGGAATAAAAGATAAGCACGAGCGGTGCGCCTAATCGCCCGATCAGTCCAATCATTGCTCACGTCTTTAAATTTATCAACTAACATAGACAAACTTAGTTTATATCTAACCATCTCATTCATTTCGATCTTAGCTTCTATTTTAGTAAGGCCAAGATACTTTGAAACAATATTGCCTGCTTGTTCCATTTCATATGACATACTCTGTATAGGTTTACCTTCGACTGGAAAGTGTAATAAAGAAGCTACATCATCAAGAGTAACAGTCATCTCACCGAATGATAAATGGAAGGTATTAGTCTTAGGATATCATCGTTCTACAAAAGCTAATATCAAATTCTTGTTAACACTCTTGTAGCAAGTGCTAACAATGAGAAACAAGTAAGACGAGTCAATAATGGCTTCAAATCTAGTAGCATTATCTGGAATCCTCCACTCCGGTACCTTCTGTACATGGTTGGCACATGCGAGCGGTGATCGTTCCTACACAAATAAAATTTACATTTAATAAACACAGTAATTCCAAATTTTTTGTTTAGAATAATAATAGTTGCATACCTAGCCAATCCATATCATAGAAGCAACATGAGTATCAAACTCTCTAATCACATCACTGATTCTTGGTCCACCTTTCTCGTTTACATCTTCTTCGGCTTCATCTTCTCCCTCGAGCTCATCATCTGTCTCATCGTCAGCATCCATCTTCGAATCATCCTGTGTCATCTCCCTTTTCTTCCGATGAGTCTGAACATTCCATGTTCCTCATCTCCCCCATCTCCTTCTTCATGTTGCTCCTCATTTTGCCTTACAACAATCTAAAAGTTAGCTGCGTCTGTCTCATGCTCCTCGTTTGCGTCCGCACTAGTACCTTCGGCTGCTTTCTCCATTCTTTGCTTTCTCTCAGAAGCCGTCATTCTAGTTCGACCCATATGAAAATAATCAGACAAAAATCCAGTTAGCAAGACAATTCACATACAGAAACGAACAATGAAGCAAAAAAAAAGTTGTTGTTGTTTTCAACAATAATTATTTATAACCAACATGGATAGCATTTTTTCCACGCAGGAAGTCTGCATGGAAAAAATGGCTATCATGTAGCAATGCTGCAGGGAAAAAATACCATCCAAGCAGTGCTCTTGTGTGAAAAAAAATGCTTCCACGCAGGACCTGTGTATGGATGGCATTTTTCCCATGTTGAGCCTCTTCGTGGATGTTATTTTTTCCACATAGTATCACTGCGTGGTACGCAGAAACCAAAAGAAAATCTAATTCGACAATGTTTTCCTATAATCGAGTTTCAACACCTAATTTCAATCCTAATTCAACCGTGCTCAAATATTCACACGATTTGTAAACAAACTATCACTCAATTCAATTAGAAATTCACATGATTTGCAAATAAACCCCAAATTCACTAACGTTTAAGCTTACCTTTGTTGCTCCGATGAGGTTGAAGCCACGCATGATGAGGATGAGGACAAAAGTCACTGGCGGATTGAAGATGATAGCCACGTTGAAAATCGCGTGAAGAAGCTACGTAAAGAGAAGAAAATCGTGTGAGGAATAATTGCGTGAGGAAGATACATGAGATACGGTCAGGGGAAATTTTGAAAGAAGCGGGGGCATGCTAAGTAAGTTTGAGGGTTTACATTCTTTTTTATATTTTGGGGGGCTACTAATCGAATATATAGGTTGGAATAGAATTTCCCAATTTTTTTATCACAAATGTTAAAAGAACTTTTTTTATATTTTTGGTTAATAGTTGGAATAGAAATACAATTTATTGATCCAACCATAAAGTCTCAAAAATACCGTTATATGAAAACAAAAGGTCAGAAGTTCATATCCGACAAAAAATAAATATTAACGTCTATTTTCAAATAGAAATTTTGAAATGTAAATAAAGTTGCAAGTCCGAAACTTTATTCCGATAAAATTTTACAATTTTTTTACTTATATTTTTCAATTTATTTTTATCTAAACTACATACAAATATTCAAATTTTATTACTATATAAGAATCTTTTATATGCACATGCGTCGCGCGTGAGATAAATCTCATATTGGGGTAATACAAGAAAAGTTCATGGTTAGTTCAATGACCAATTCTATTAGCAACCCCTTTTTTTTGTTTTCTCACACCGATTAATTTGTTTTTAAATTAAAAAACCTTTTTACTCTCATGGTTATTAGGCTGAAATGAGTTATGTTTGTTTATTCATGTTTTTTTACTTTTCATCTTTTTATTTCACTGTCAATTTTTTACCACTATTAACAAATGCATGAGGACACCGGTAAAACTTTTGAAGAGGACAATTTATTGAAATAAAAATATAATGATTTTGAAGAAGAAAATGCTATTGATTCTCGGATATAGGCATTTTTCTAGTGTTTGTGCGATATTTTTTTTGTGTTTTTAGTACTATATATGTTTTCTTAGCTTTTGTTCATTATAGCTCGGATATGTTAGCAACCAAGTTTACATGTAGCTTCGAGTTGTAGTAATTCGAGTGTGTACTACACTACGGATTATATCCAACCAAGTGAGGAGAATATTTTGAATATTATTTCCTATTTGTTTGCTATATTAAGCTGAAACTTAAATTTCTCTCTTAGATTGCATTTTTTGAAGAAAATGAAGATGAAAAAATTATTGTGAATTTTAGCAATGAATTTACTGCTTTTGATGTATGTGTTTCTAACTCATTTAGTTTTGTATTTAATCATTTTATCGATATAATTTTACATTTTTGGTGATATATACACATTGCCTGTTAGAGAGAAAATAAAAGAGTGAATTGATTTGATTACATAGCTAGAAGAGTCGGATTTGTTATAGTTGTCTTAAAGTCGGATATTTATTGCATGAATATAAATCCAAGAATTTTTTATAGTTTTTGTTAACCCAAGAAATGGATCAATGCCTTGGATTGAGTGTGAAAACACCGGCCATGTTTATCAAGGTGAAGAAAGTAGAAAAAACAATTGTAGATCGTAGAAAAAGTAAAGGAACAAGAAGATTTTTATAGTGGTATTGCTGTTAATGAAGCCTACGTGCACTTTATAACTTTCTATTAACTGGCTGTTGTTATAAGTGAAGTCAGATTATAATATGATTGAATCTCCTAAGTTAGATTAAGTCACAAGTGTAAGAGTTTACTAGAGAATCATAGTGAACCCCTAGATGATTGTTGTGCATGAGGAGAAGAGTAAAGAATAATCTCTGAGTTTCAACAACCAGTTCAAAAGATCATCTTCATGTTGCAAGTATGACTATATTTATAGGGGTTGAAGAGTTATTGGGATAGGTCGCTTTGCCAAAAGCCTACACCTGACGATATGAAGATGCTCCAAAAACTTTATTGCGATCCAACTTAATGTGATGGATCATCAGCGATCCATAGGGCATGGATCACTAGCGATCCATGTACTTAGGGGATTTTTGGATCGTGTAGGATCGATTTCACCATAGAGGGAAGTTGAATAAGGTGATACTATTAATTATAAAAATTTAATGTGGATCGCTGACGATCCATCCCCTTAGACAATTTTTGCTTCTTTCCTTTTGGGTCCTTCCTAGAACCTTCTACTGGTCCTTTTGATTGATTCTTGATTTTTTTTTTATTTGACGTGGATGTTCTAGTTTCTGTTGAATTATGTTGAGATAAAACCCGATTAACATTTATCCCCCGGAGTATGCTTTCGTTGGAAACAAGGTGTGCTATGGAAGTAACTACTTTTGAGTTTCCATTTCGTGAAGTTTAATTGATCGTGTTGAGGCTATCATGTGAATCTGTCTTTGGCTATTTAACCGTCTGAGTTCTGATGTGAATCGTCATTGCTCGTAGCGATAAATAAATTTCAATCCACAACTTTCCAAATGCTTTAAAATACACTTAGACCATACTTGGTGAGTTTGGGGAAAATTGATTTCAACTTGATGGATAGCTAGCGATCCATAGTCCATTGATCTCTAGCGATCCAAGGACATATCAGAATATTTCATGAAATCTCCTACTTAACTTCATTTGAGCTCACCCTCCATCATTCCACGTTTTCATTTGCGAACTGAGCCATTTTCCCTACGACCCGATCCAAACGCCTCCTAACCTTAAATTGCTCCCACCATCGCCATCATCGATCTCCACCGCCGAAGCTTCTTGCCACCGACCCCTCTTGACTTCGTCGTCATCTCGAGCCAACCCTTAGTGCCTGAAACATCATCTTCTTGGATCGCCGCTGACCTTGCCCACCTTGGATCGCCAACAACTTGAGATTGGCCGTATTTGCCTTCTTACTTGAGGTTGGCGATCAGGGTTTTGGCATTTATTTAGCAATTTGGTGACGAAGTTGTGTTGGTGACGGATGCAATGGAGAATTCGAGTTGATTGCGACTTTTTGGAAGAAGATAGAAAATCAAGTCTTGAATTCTTCACGGAATGAAGCTTAGGTTTTGCCCTGGTTCTTGACATGTTTTAATACCTTCATCCACAGAGTAAGGAATAACTTGCACTAGGTTACATCGTTAATTCGGCATGGCGTCATGTGTATTAATTTTGATTTTTCTAGAAGGTGATAATAGCTTAGGGTAGCGTCTCGTATGCATGTCATGCTGTTATCACTTTCCAAATATCTAAAATAGACTTATGTTGAGAATTCTCTACTCAATTTGGACCCATTGATCTATAGTTGCTCACTTTGGATTGGTCTTGTCATTGCACAGTCGGTGTACCTGGAATAGGAAGAGCTTTTCGTGTCCTTTAAACAGCGGATCCATTATCGATCATTAATCGGTAATGGGTAAGTGTGGGAGAAATAACTTTAATGAATGATACAAAAAGCTTTTTCCTTTCTTCCATATGAATGAACTATCCACACAGAACAGAGCGTTTGTAGTGTTCAAGACACCGAGCCCATCCCATAAAGAGAACACACTGCACTTACCCCGGTCAATGCTTGAAATACGATAAGTCGGCATAAATCGATATATTTTTGATATTCAGGTGTTAAGCATAGGGGTACTTTTAGTATTACCTGATCACGTTAGATGCAAGTTCTGTTATATAGAATGAAGCACCCATCATCCCGTCGTAAGTCCAGTGGAGGTAGTCCAACACTCTCAGAATCCGAATCAACATAAGTTATGCCTTCATAAATGTTTTCAGCAACACCTACTTCTTCAGCACCACCAACTGAATATGGCCGATTGGTTCAAGTTGGTCCAGTTGTAGATCGAACTCCCCTAAACTTTAAAGTTTTACTTATCCTACGGAGAGAGCTTTCTCTGTAATATTTGCTAAAGTTCTGCATAACATTTGTTTACAGCATGGCATTCCGGATGATGACCTACGTGTTCCATTGAAAAATGAGTTTGCATATATGCCACCTTCAGGGTACACCGCCTACCATCGATACATGTGCACGAATGGAGCAGTGCCCCCTTCAATCACTTCTTGAGAAAGATTCTTCTGAACTTGGGAATTTCTTCATTTCAGATTCACCCCAACGTATACGCGATTTCGACTTATCTTCACGTTTTATTTTTGCGGACATTCAGTCGTGCCCCAAGCTTTGATGAGTTGGGATATTTCCTCTCATTCAAGAAGAGAGATGAATGTCCAGCCCTTGTGATCGTTGAGGCTCAAAGAAATCGCAAAATCGTGCTACAACTTCAAAGTAATTTGTCCCAGATGAAGACCCAATATTTTTTCGTTAGGTATCCTGAGGGATTTAATCGCCTTTGGATGACGGGGATAAGTCTTCTCTTTTACTCGTTAAGATCAATATAATGATGCAGGATTTTTAATAGATTAAATACTCCTTGCAGTTATTTCGAGGCCAAACAAAGATCCATCACTTGATCTCATCTTCCATACTCTGAAGGCCATAAATGCAAAAGAGAGATCGGTTAAGTTTTTACCAATGGATGTGAATTTGCTTCGGTATGGGTTTTTTCATCCTAGGAGATCTACCATTGCCGTTGAAGTTCCATCTCCTTCCTGTTATAGGATTCGAACATGCTCTACTTTGAAGTTCCATCTCCTTCCCGTTTTAGGATTCGAACACGCTCCACTTCTTCATCGCACGAGCTTGAAGAAGGTGGTCTACCAAAAGGAGAAGGTCCATTTGGTGGATCAATGTTCGTCGACGGAAATTCTATCGGTTTAGAAAACCGTCGAACGAATTTTGAAATAAAATTTACTGCAGGCGCACGGTGTACGAATGTAGCACGCGGCGAATACGGGTCGATCCGCAGGGAATTGATGATTTTAAAATTCTATTCAATCAAATTAACCAAAGTTGAAAGTGTGATTAACTAAAAATGTAAGAAACTAACAAAAACTAGCAAAAGAAAAATAGATAAAAATATGAGAGTTAAATGACAATTTAGAGGCAATTTCCACTCTCTAAATCACATAAATCAACAAAATAAAGTTATGATCTCTCTTTTCTTGTCATTAGTGAATTAGTTGATGTACTTATCATAAGTATGGTATATTTGTGCTATTAATTAGCTCAATATAAACCATCAAACTATAACACAACCACTAATACACTTTTAAATCTCATAAAATATGACAACAAAGTTGAAAGCAAAATTTATTTTAAGCATGGCCTATTAACTATTAATTAGAAATATAAGCTATCAAATTTTAATTTCAACAATCACTTCTTTGCCATAATCATATGTAGATGAAGAGGCAATTTGTGTTTTGTTTGTTTAAGCATAGCCTATTTGTTATGAACAACATTGACTATCAAATTCAAAGCTAAACAACATCATTAAACCACTTCAATCATTCTCATTAAGCACAAAAAGAGAGCATAAACATCAAATTAAGTTGAAGCTACATGATTAGAGAGCTTCATTACCCCTAAATTGAAGGGGTTTAGCCTCTCATATTTGTTATCATATGAACAAATGTAGCTTGCAACATGAGAGAAAAAGAAAAGGCAAAGAGAGCAAAGTGAAATGGAAAACTATTCTAATTGCATAAAGAAAATCTACACTACTTGCATAAAAGGAAATGAACATGTAATTAAAAAAAAAACAATAATTAACATTGCATAAAAAAAAGAATTACATAAGAGAAGAAATGGCTAAGTAGCCATGGAAAGAAGGAGAGATTTGATTTATTTTCTAAACTAAAACTAACTAACTAAGAGGAAGATGGCTACGTGAAACATAAGGGGTATTTATACAAGTTAGAAACCCTAATTCACTTTTTGGGGAATGCCCAAAATGCCCCTTAGGAAGTGTGGAGGCCAAGTAACCATTAACATGTCTTAATCCTCCATTAAGTGTACATGAAACCATTAACTTCATAAGCATGTGCATTAGCCTTCAATTTTTACATTAAGGTAGGTGGGTAGGTGGGGTCCTCCATGATCTTCACTTTGAATTATTTCCATCTTCATTCCTTCATATTCTTTGTGCATGCATATTTCTTCATGAAACCACTCCTATTTGAGACCATTTTCCTACAAAAATATATATATATATATATTTCCAATCAATTTTTCTCAAAGAATTATATGCACTTAAATGACCGTTCTGCCCCTATATGAAGATGAATGTGTGAAAATTTGGAATTTATATGAATTTTGGTTAAAACAAGTTAAAATACCCAATATGATCGTTTATTTAATTTAAATAGAATAAATATGGTGGTAAAAATATGCACATTTACGTGCACATCAATCAACTGATGAAATTCATGAAGGAAAAGGTATTACGGCTAGAGCCAGTTGCCCGATTAGGATGCCCCCGATCCCAAAGGAGGGGAAAGAGGAGTTCAAGTAGCATGAGGGCAAGGCTGCGGTGATCACGAAAAAGGAGGAGGGTGAAATCGAGAACAGTAGTAGCTATGATTCCTCCTCTAATGATGAGGAATTTGATGCAAGTTATAGTGAAGCAAACTTAGAATCATGCAACGGAACTCCAGGAATGTCCTATTCTCCCGGATTCACCTCCCCAAGAGATTACTGCTAAAGATGCTCCCCCATCAGCTGAATGACTTCATAGTTCTGTGCCTAAGGAAACTAATATTAACTTGGGGGACTTGAGCAACGTTTATGTAGACAACGATGAACTCATGGGAAATGATTTCTAGTTCGAATGATTGTCTTCTCGCCCCAATTATGCTATGTCTAGAGTTACCCCGATTCCCGTTATAGTGGCTTCCTGATCCGGTTTGTGAAGTCCTTTTAGGTCGCCTATAAAACGTTGCACATTTCAGTAGGGTTACGTACACTTACATATGCATTATTTGAGTTCATTTTCTATCGCTAAAGTTTTCATTTTTTTTTACATCAGGTACTATGAGAGGTCATGGACTTTATGAGGATCTAGAATAGTTTACAGATACATAACGCGGGTCAAGACGGACTTCAAGTCGCCACCAACCTTGAGAAACCAAGGAAGAGTGGAGAAGGAGGAAAGATTTGGAAGCCAAAGTTCGTCATCGGGATGACATGGATCGAGGCTGAGTTTATAGAAGTGGTTATGAGAAGAGGAAAACTCCCAATGACTAGGAAGAGCCATCCAAGAAATCAAAGGTAGACTGTGGTTCTTCTTTGCGCCAAAAATGGTCACAAACCCCAAATACCGTGAAAGCACCAGTGTACGGACACAAATCAACAATATTCAAGCAGAAATATCAGATCTCAGCAAGTAAAAATAGCAATCAGAAATAATGAACAGAGACACAAGATTTATAGCGGTTCGGCTATCTCCGGCCTACGTCCACTTCAAAGTTTTATCCTTTTATTGATTATCCTTGCTGGTTACAGATGATTACAGCAGTAGCAATGAAGAATTTCGAGTACAATGGTTATATTGAAGTGTAGAAATGAATCCGGCAGAGTCTGAGCGTCCAATAGCCAAAAAGTCCTTTTTCTGTAGGCTTCAGGAGGCTATTTATAGGATAGGAGGCTCAGATCGCGCTCAAACTTCAGAAGATTTTTTTCTGGCACATGAGTGGGCCCACGCGACCGACCCCACCAAGTTTTGACTCGATCTATGATCGATACGAATTGATTTCGTATCCATCAAGAATTGATCCAATCGGGATGAAACTTGGCAGGAACATTCTTTACCTTGTATGCAAGCTGCTATGAAAATTTCGTTTCATTTGGATCGGTGGATCTTCAGTTATGATCGATTCAAACTTAGGTTTTCCGTTGGTTGTCGTCTTCGAATCCATCTGTTCGAATCCATCACTTTCGACTCGATGGAGGCACGTGCGCGTGCGATGACGTGTCGCGAAATCCCTGGGTTGATCCACCTTCCTTGCCATGGTGAACGCTTCTTTCCTGGAGACATGGACTTGCATCCATGTTTTATGCTTCGTCCATATCCATAACTTCGCAACGGCATGCTCGTACCCATCGATTCGTATTTCTCTTTGCATCGATTCCAGGAGTATACTTTGCATCGATCATTCACATTGATCGATATGAAACGACCACGGGGGCTATCGATATGAAGTGGTTGTGATGAACTGGATACGAAGCTTACCCTTATGTTGGATACGAACGAGACCTTACCTGATGGATACGAAGAAAGATTTACCTGATGGAGTTGAACTGAGCTCCGGTGATCGATATGAGACCATGGACTCGAAATGTACCACCTGTCCCCAACCTGATCGATACAAAACGTATCGATTCGAACAAACCTCCGCATGCTTGCCTACCGATTAGGGTGTGTTGCCATCGGGTCGAGATCCATCTAGCCTTCCTATCCGATCGATACGAAGTTATAAAGTCGAACCTGTGCCGATCGATACGAACGGTATCGATTCAAAGTCCTTACTTTCTGATCGATAAGAAACGTATCGATTCAAACCACCACCATGCCCTGCCTTTGATCGATACGAACACTATCGATTCGAAACACTATCCTCTTGATCAATGCAAAACACATCGATACGAACCAATCCTTTGCACCTATGGATACGAACAGCATGTTCTTCCTACCTTGTATCGATCATATCTCCTACATACGAACTCCGATTAGCCTGAAATTTGAATTATAGCCTCCCCTAGTCCATTTCATCATCTCCAATCGATTCCGTCCCGATCGAAGCTCAACCAAATTTTGACGACATCGATTGCAGCCTTGGTTCCAATCGGTCTCCAATCCCAATATCCATCATTCCTTGCCAATTTGTTGATATTCCAGCCTTGACCAAAATGTGGGATAACATTTTCCCCCCAAAACATGCCTTGTGACAAGAAGGCGTGTTTTGAATAGTTCCGAATCCGATATCCGAAGTCCATAGCCAATTCCATGTCCATTCAAACTCGATAACTGAGTCCTGATTCATCCTTATCCAATAGCCAATAATCGAATCCAGGACCTCTCCGGGTCGATATCCAAATCCATAAACTCTCCGGCTCTTGCCAAGCGCAATCTACACCTGACGACCGTGGTCTAGTGTCCCTGGACGTTGAGCTAACCTCTCCGGGTTCTTGCCAAGCGTAACCCACACTTGACGACCTTGATCCAGTGTCCCTGGACGTTGTACAATGCCATGGCTTAAGCCCTAAGCCGAATCCTAGTCTCTCCGGACCCTTGCTGAGCATAGTCTATACTCAACGACCTGAAAATAATAATAGATAATATAGGGCCTAAGTCCTAGGCCGAATCCTGGTCACTTCGGACCCTTGCTGAGCATAGTCCTTACTTAACGACCTGAATGAGTCAATTTACCATGTTCGGGCGAAGCGACTCACCCCTTGCCAGGCATAATCCGTACCTGACGACCTTTTATCAAAAACTAGATAAAGATCCAATCAAAATCCGATCCAAAATCCAAATCAAAACAAAAAAAACAGAAATCCAAAACAGCATCCAAAACAGAAACCAACCATCCTGACGAAAATCCAAAACAGAAAGCAAACAAAACCAGGAGTTCAAACCAAACTCCAAAACCAAACCAGAAAATCAAGTGTCCAATCCAAAACAAAAACAGATTTCGCAAGCCATAGCTTTGCGGTTTATCATCATTCAGAGCATGCCTAGGGGCTATCTCCGTCCCCATACATGTCTAAATGACTTGTTCGTTTGCTAATGGTTTGTTACTTATTCCATATTATCCGAGTCAATTGATAATCAATCGACCATCATTCCTGGGCCTCACATCGTCATGGAGTGAGGTAGACGGTGGTTGCTCCTGCTCCACCGTTGCATTCCGTGTTCCAACATAGTGCCTCAGTTGTCCATTCCTGACATGTTCCTCAATTATGTCCTTTAAATGTCTGCAGCTGTTGGTATCATGTCCGTCCAAATCGTGGAAGAGATAGTGCCTTCCTGATGCCCTCTCCCGTTCTGATGGTTCTCTCCTAGCCGGCCTTCGGTAGGGAAGGCGATTCCGAGTATCCAGGTATATCCGCTCCAGCGTCTCGTTCAATCCTGTGTATGTAGAAAACTTTGGATCCTTCCATCGCTTCCTAGCTTTTCCAAGATCATCGTCCAACTTCCTTTTTCCTTTATCTTTATTCGAACCTTTGCTGGATGGTCCTCCACCCTCAGTTGCATTCACCTCCTTCAACTTTAAATCTGCACACGCATCCTCTTGTCGAAGGAATCT
Organism: Allium cepa; assembly: GCA_030765085.1. Taxonomy (NCBI): domain Eukaryota; kingdom Viridiplantae; phylum Streptophyta; class Magnoliopsida; order Asparagales; family Amaryllidaceae; genus Allium; species Allium cepa. Next base: position 384,466,227 of record CM060932.1, read on the forward strand.
TTCAGCTTCGTGAAAGAATTCTCCGAGATCCAGTGTCGGGTCTCGTATCAAAGAAACCTTGAAATCCGAATCCTCCCTGACTCCTGACACTGCCGCCATTAAAACCATCGATGGATCCGGCCGATCCACCGAAGCAACTGCCGCATTGAATCGAGTTAGAAAATCTCTAAGTGATTCATCCGTCCTTTGTTTCACCGACGTTAGAGTCATCACGTTCTTTGGTCTCTTGATATGAACCAGAAACTGTCCCAAAAACCTATCCACCAATTCCCTCCAAGTCCTGATAGATCTTTCCTCCAGCAGCCTAAACCACATTGCAGCTAAATCCGTCAAGTACAAAGGGAAACATCTGGCCATTACTTCCTCTGATGCCCCCAGCACTTCCATGTGTCTGGTGTATCTCATCAAGTGATCAGTTGGGTCAGCCTTGCCATCATATACTTCCACGCTAGGTAACTTAAACTTAGGTGGATTTTGAGCTATCCTGATTCCCCGAGCGAACAGACTCCTGTTCACTCCTTCCAAATCTCCATTGGTCAAACCTCCACGCATAGTGTTCCTGATTATCTCTACCAATCCAGCATTATCCGTCAGGGGTTGCCCCCATGCCCCCGAGGGAACTCCGGCACATATTCTTCATATGGCTCATTAGCAGCAACGTTGGCTCTAGCCTGCTAAACTCCTTCCAAAGGTCCTCCTGTGTTGGATCCTACGGGCCTTCCCCTAAGTCCACGTTGATCACCTCCTAGCTCTGTATTCCGTTCTCCATTAGGTTCCAAAACCCTAGCTCCTTGTTCCACATCCACAGCCGCTGTAGCTGTTCCTAAGTTCTGCGTCCCTGCAGCTCTCATCTGTTCGAAGAAAGTCTGCATCATATCGTGTTGACTCTTCAACAACCTCTCTTGCAATGAATTCGCCATAGCTTCCATTTCATCCCTGGTGATGTAGACGGAAGCTTGTCCTTCTCCTGCTCCAGAGGATGCCTCCTGGCTTCCACCTTGTTGGCTTCTCTCTGCCCTCTGCCTTCTACTGTTTTGTCTAGTCATTTTATCTAAGTCTGAATTCTTCACGCTCTTCCAATCCAAACTTTAATCCGATGTAGCGGGTGCTTGTCCTTCTCAGTGAAAGCACCAAAGTGTTTGCACCAAAAATGGCCACAAACCCCAAATACCGTGAAAGCACCAGTGTACAGACACAAATCAACAATATTCAAGCACAAATATCAGATCTCAGCAAGTAAAAACAGCAATTCAGAAATAATGAACAAATACACAAGATTTATAGCGGTTCGGCTATCTCCGGCCTATGTCCACTTTAAAGTTTTATCCTTTTATTGATTATCCTTGCTGGTTATAGATGATTACAGCAGTAGCAATGAAGAATTTCGAGTACAATAGTCATGTTGAAGTGTAGAAATGAATCCGGCAGAGTTTGGGCGTCCAATAGCCAAAAAGTCCTTTTTCTGTAGGCTTCAGGAGGCTATTTATATGCATAGGAGGCTCAGATCGCGCTCAAACTTCGAGAGATTTTTTCTGGCACGTGAGTGGGCCTACGCGACCGACCCCACCAAGTTTCGACTCGATCTGTGATCGATACGAATTGATTTCGTATCCATCAAGAATTGATCCAATCGGGATGAAACTTGGCAGGAACATTCTTTACCTTGTATGCAAGTTGCTGTGAAAATTTCGTTGCATTTGGATCGGTGGATCTTGAGTTATGATCGATTAAAACTTGGGTTTTCCGTTGGTTGTCGTCTTCGAATCCATCTGTTCGAATCCATCACTTTCGAATCGATGGAGGCACGTGCGCGTGCGATGACGTGTCGCGAAATCCCTGCGTTGATCCACGTTCCTCGCCGTGTTGAACGCTTCTTTTCTGGGGACATGGACTTGCATCCATGTTTTATGCTTCGTCCATATCCATAACTTCGCAACGGCATGCTCATACCCATCGATTCGTGTTTCTCTTTGCATCGATTCCAGGAGTATACTACGCATCGATCATTCACATTGATCGATACGAAATGACCACGGGGGCTATCGATACGAAGTGGTTGCGATGAACTGGATACAAAGCTTACCCTTATGATGGATACGAACGAGACCTTACCTGATGGATACGAAGAAAGCTTTACCTGATGGAGTCGAACTGAGCTTCGGTGATCGATACGAGACCATGGACTCGAAATGTACCACCTGTCCCTAACCTGATCGATACGAAACGTATCGATTCGAACAAACCTCCGCATGCTTGCCTACCGATCAGGAGTGTTGCCATCAGGTCGAGATCCATCTAGCCTTCCTATCCGATCGATACGAAGTTATTGAGTCGAATCTGTGCCGATCGATACGAACGGTATCGATTCGAAGTCCTTACTTTCTGATCGATACAAAACGTATCGATTCGAACCACCACCATGCCCTGCCTTTGATCGATACGAACACTATTGATTCGAAACACTATCCTCCTGATCGATGCAAAACACATCGATACGAACCAATCCTTTGCACCTATGGATACGAACAGCATGTTCTTCCTACCTTGTATCGATCATATCTCCTTCATACGAACTCCGATTAGCCTGAAATTTGAAGCATAGCCTCCCCTGGTCCTTTTCATCATCTCCAATCGATTCCGTCCTGATCGGAGCTCAACTAAATTTTGACGACATCGATTGCAGCCTTAATTCCAATCGATCTCCAATCCCAATATCCATCATTCCTTGCCAATTTGTTGATATTCCAGCCTTGACCAAAAGGTGGGATAACATTTGCCCCCCAAAACATGCCTTGTGACAAGAAGGCGTGTTTTGAATAGTTCCGAATACGATATCCGAAGTCCATAGCCAATTCCATGTCCATTCGAACTCGACAACCGAGTCCTAATCCATCCTTATCCAATAGCCAATAATCGAATCCAGGACCTCTCCGGGTCGATATCCAAATCCATAACCTCTCCGGGCTCTTGCCAAGCGCAATCCACACCTGACGACCGTGGTCCAGTGTCCCTGGACGTTGATCTAACCTCTCCGGGTTCTTGCCAAGCGTAACCCACACTTGACGACCTTGGTCCAGTGTCCCTGGACGTTGTACAATGCCATGGCTTAAGTCCTAAGCCGAATCCTGGTCTCTCCGGACCCTTGCTGAGCATAGTCCATACTCAACGACCAAATAATAATAGATAATATAGGGCCTAAGTCCTAGGTCAAATCCTGGTCACTTCGGACCCTTGCTGTGCATAGTCCATACTCAACGACCTGAATGAGTCAATTTACCATGTTCGGGCAAAGCGACTCACCCCTTGCCAGGCATAATCCGTACCTGACGACCTTTTATCAAAAACCAGATAAAGATCCAATCAAAATCCAATCAAAAATCCAAATCAAAACCAGAAAATCAGAAATCCAAACCAGCATCCAAAACAGAAACCAACCATCCAGACGAAAATCCAAAACAGAAAGCAAACAAAACCAGGAGTTCAAACCAAACTCCAAAACCAAACCAGAAAATCAAGTGTCCAATCCAAAACAAAAACAGATTTCGCAAGCCATAGCTTCGCGGTTTATCATCATTCAGAGCATGCCTAGGGGCTATCTCCGTCCCCATACATGTGTAAATGACTTGGTCGTTTGCTAATGGTTTGTTACTTATTCCATATTATCCGAGTCAATTGATAATCAATCGACCATCATTCCTGGGCCTCACATCGTCATGGAGTGAGGTAGACGGTGGTTGCTCCTGCTCCACTGTTGCATTCCGTGTTCCAACATAGTGCCTCAGTTGTCCATTCCTGATATGTTCCTCAATTATGTCCTTTAAATGTCTGCAGCTGTTGGTATCATGTCCGTCCAAATCGTGGAAGAGACAGTGCCTTCCTGATGCCCTCTCCCATTCTGATGGTTCTCTCCTAGCCGATCTTTGGTAGGGAAGGCGATTTCGAGTATCCAGGTATATCCGCTCCAACGTCTCGTTCAATCCTGTGTATGTAGAAAACTTTAGATCCTTCCATCGCTTCCTAGCTTTTCCAGGATCATCGTCCAACTTCCTTTTTCCTTTATCTTTATTCGAACCTTTGCTGGATGGTCCTCCACCCTCAGTTGCATTCACCTCCTTCAACTTTAAATCTGCACACGCATCCTCTTGTCGAAGGAATCTTTCAGCTTCGTGAAAGAATTCTCCGAGATCCAGTGGCGGGTCTCGTATCAAAGAAACCTTGAAATCCGAATCCTCCCTGACTCCTGACACTGCCGCCATTAAAACCATCGATGGATCCGGCCGATCCACCGAAGCAACTGCCGCATTGAATCGAGTTAGAAAAGCTCTAAGTGATTCATCCGTCCTTTGTTTCACCGACATTAGCATCATCACATTCTTTGGTCTCTTGATATGAACCCGAACTGTCCCAAAAACCTATCCACCAATTCCCTCCAAGTCCTGATAGATCCTTCCTCCAGCTGCCTAAACCACATTGGAGCTAAGTCTGTCAAGTACAAAGAGAAACATCTGGCCATTACTTCCTTTGATGCCCCCAGCATTTCCATGTGTCTGGTGTATCTCATCAAGTGATCAGTTGGGTCAGCCTTGCTATCATATACTTCCACGCTAGGTAACTTAAACTTAGGTGGATTCTGAGCTATCCTGATTCCCCGAGCGAACGGACTCCTGTTCACTCCTTCCAAATCTCCATTGGTCAAACCTCCACGCATAATTTTCCTGATTATCTCTACCAAACCAGCATTATCTGTCAGGGGTTCCCCCCCATGCCCCCAAGGGAACTCCGGCACATATTCTTCATGTGGCTCATTCGCAGCAACGTTGGCTCTAGCCTGCTGAACTCCTTCCAAAGGTCCTCCTGTGTTGGATCCTGCGGGCCTGCCACCAAATCCTCGTTGATCACCTCCTAGCTCTATATTCCGTTCTCCATTAGGTTCCAAAACCCTAGCTCCTTGTTCCACAGCCGCTGTAGCTGTTCCTAAGTTCTACGTCCCTGCAGCCTCATCTGTTCGAAGAAAATCTGCATCATATCCTTTTGACTCTTTAACAACCTCTCTTGCAATGAATTCGCCATAGCTTCCATTTCATCCCTGGTGATGTAGACGGAAGCTTGTCCTTCTCCTGCTCCAGAGGATACCTCCTGGCTTCCACCTTGTTGGCTTCTCTCAGCCCTCTGCCTTCTAGTGTTTTGTCTAGTCATTTTCTCTAAGTCTGAATTATTCACGCTCTTCCAATCCAAACTTCAATCCAATGTAGCGGGTGCTTGTCCTTCTCAGTGAAAGCACCAAAGTGTTTGCGCCAAAAATGGTCACAAACCCCAAATACCATGAAAGCACCAGTGTACGGACACAAATCAATAATATTCAAGCACAAATATCTGATCTCAGCAAGCAAAAACAGCAATTCAGAAATAATGAACAGAGACACAAGATTTATAGTGGTTCGGCTATCTACGGCCTACGTCCACTTCAAAGTTTTATCCTTTTATTGATTATCCTTGCTGGTTACAGATGATTACAGCAGTAGCAATGAAGAATTTCGAGTACAATAGTTATATTGAAGTGTAGAAATGAATCCGGCAGAGTCTGGGCGTCCAATAGCCAAAAAGACCTTTTTCTGTAGGCTTCAGGAGGTTATTTATAGGCATAGGAGGCTCAGATCGCGCTCAAACTTCGGGAGATTTTTCTGGTACGTGAGTGGGCCTACGCGATCGACCCCACAAAGTTTCGACTCGATCTATGATCGATACGAATTGATTTCGTATCCATCAAGAATTGATCCAATCGGGATGAAACTTGGCAAGAACATTCTTTACCTTGTATGCAAGATGCTGTGAAAATTTCGTTGCATTTGGATCGGTGGATCTCGAGTTATGATCGATTCAAACTTGGGCTTTCCGTTGGCTGTCGTCTTCGAATCCATCTGTTCGAATCCATCACTTTCGACTCGATGGAGGTACGTGCGCGTGCGATGACATGTTGCGAAATCCCTGGGTTGATCCACCTTCCTCGCCGTGTTGAACGCTTCTTTCCTAGATACATGGACTTGCATCCATGTTTTATGCTTCGTCCATATCCATAACTTCGCAACGACATGCTCGTACCCATCGATTCGTGTTTCTCGTTGCATCGATTCCAGGAGTATACTTCGCATCGATCATTCACATTGATCGATACGAAACGACCACGGGGGCTATCGATACGAAGTGGCTGTGATGAACTGGATACGAAGCTTACCTTTATGATGGATATGAACGAGACCTTACCTAATGGATACGAAGAAAACTTTACCTGATGGAGTCGAACTGAGCTCCGGTGATCGATACGAGACCATGGACTCGAAATGTACCACTTGTCCCCAACCTGATCGATACGAAACATATCGATTCGAACAAACCTCCGCATGCTTGCCTACCGATCAGGGTGTGTTGCCGTCGGGTCGAGATCCATCTAGCCTTCCTATCCGATCGATACGAAGTTATTGAGTCGAACCTGTGCCGATCGATACGAACGATATCGATTCGAAGTCCTTACTTTCTGATCGATACAAAACGTATCGATTCGAACCACCACCATGCCCTACCTTCGATCGATACGAACACTATCCTTCTGATCGTTGCAAACCACATCGATACGAACCAATCCTTTGCACCTATGGATACGAACAACATGTTCTTCCTACCTTGTATCGATCATATATCCTCATACGAACTCCGATTAGCCTGAAATTTAAAACATAGCCTCCCCTAGTCCTTTTCATCATCTCCAATCGATTCCGTCCCGATCGAAGCTCAACCAAATTTTGACGACATCGATTGCAGCCTTGATTCCAATCGATCTCCAATCCCAATATCCATCATTCCTTGCCAATTTGTTGATATTCCAGCCTTGACCAAAAGGTGGGATAACAGTTCTCATCCTTCCAAGTACCAAGTATTTGCCCTGGCTCTAGTCTCTATTAGTGTTGAAGTTTCGACTTTTATAGTTCTAATCTCTCCATCAACCCAGGCTCTGTCAACTCACGTAGTGCCTACTTTTGGTTCTTCATGCCCCTGCAGATGGCCGACTTATATTCTCTTGTCTTGTCCCCCTAAGCTTGAAGCCACTCTCCCCCAATGGTTTCTAAAGGGAGTTAAATTTGGTTGCGACCTGCGCTCGATCCGTAAAGATTTTTATATGCCCCATCTCCAGGCAATTTAGAGCAATTTGGATCAAGTCGTAGGATGGAAGGAGTTCTGTAAGCAACTTGCTGACACAAACCATAACAACTACAAAGAGATCCTTTCCTTTGAGTCGAAAAATGATGATTATGAGAGGATGTTAATGGAACGTGATGCTAGAATCGAGCCATTGACGAAGGAGAGGGATGCTGCACTTCGAGAGAGTAAGAGCAATGCTAGTTTGCTGAAGAAATTGAAAGAGGCCCATACAAAAATCAAGATCATGTTCTAAGACAAAATCAAGAAGGCCCATGCTGAAGAGGTTAAGCTGAAAAAGAAGCTTGAAATTCGAGACGAGGTCATCGAAGCTCAAAGGAGAACTATTGCTGGTCATGACGAAGCTATCGTAGCCCATAAAAATACAATTGCTGATTATGAAAGAATGGTGGAATCCCGTGATAAGGCCATTTTTGACCACGCTCAAATGATTGCTTTGCTTCAGGAAAGAGTCGCGTAGCTTAACATTGAAAAGACCCAAGTTGAAGTTGAGATGGCCGCCATGACGGCGTACTAAATGGAGCTGCGGGATACTTTCGAACGGAAGATGGAGAAGATGGATGATACCATCTTGAATTTCTACGTTAAGTCCTTGCTGCATCAGGGTAGCCTCATCTATCTGGGCCCCATATTCCCGCCCACTCTTGCTTTGGTTTGGGAAGAAGTTCTGGCCCATTTTCGAGAAAAGGGAGATGTATACACTGAGTAAGAGCTGGAGGACGCCTATCTCAACGAAGAGTCGAAGAAGGCTTTGATAGAGGGCCATGTGATCATTCGGATTGAGGGGAAATGGGAGGCCGCCGATGGTAATGCAACTGCTAAAGCGCTATCAGAGCCTTTCAGTTTTGGGCTTGGAGAATCATTAAAGCAGCCTCATGATCAGTCAGGAACTATTTTGAGTTCTGTTAGTACTGCTTTGCTGTCTGCCACTTCAATAGCTGTTTCAGAAACCTTGGATGGTCTAGGAACTTCATCAAAGGTCGTGCAACCATCTAAAGAAGGAGATGGTGAGGAGTATGAAGTTGAAATTCTTTACCATACTTCTGATGTAGGTTAATTTCTTGTTTCTCTTGAACCATATGCCAGGGCGAACGAGGAGTGCCCGGTTACAGATTTATGCGTTATGCTGTAAGCCGATAGCGCGAGTGGAAGTTCATCAACCTAATTTCCTTTAGCTTTAGTTAGTCGTCTTTTGATGGTGGACTTGATGATCTTGTTCACTGCTTCCACTTGCCCGTTTTCCTACGGATGTGCAAAATCGAAAAAGCTTTTCTCGAATCGGAAGCATTTACAAAAGTCTTTGAACTCAACGCTTTCAAATTGAGTCCTGTTATCCGTGATGATTTTTTATGGCACTCCAAACATGAAAATAATGTTTTTATTGACAAAATTTATAACTTTCTTTGTCGTAATAGTGGCCAGAGCTTTCGCTTCGGCCCATTTGGTGAAATTGTCAACAACAACTATAGTATATTTGGCTTATCCTTTGGCCATTTGTAATACACCAATCAAATAGATTCCCCGGATAATGAATGGCCACGGGATGACCATCTGTGTTAGCTTTGTTGAAGAAGTACTTTTGATTTTGCTGAATCATGGCATTGGTCACATCGTCTGGCATAATCTGCTGGATCGCAGTTTACTGTTGGCCAAAAATGCCCATATCAGAGAACTTTCTTCGCAAGGGTTTGCTCCCTAATGTGATCTCTGCGGTCCCCTTCATGAACTTCCCTAAGGATTCTTTGAGTTTCATCGTTGGTCACACACCTGAGCAAGGGGGTAGAGAATCCCTGTTCGGTAGAGCATCCCATCCTATACTACAAACCGCGGTGCCTTTCGAAGGAGCTTTTTCCATTGATTCTTGTCTGTAGGGAGTGTTCCTCTGAGCAGGTAATCCTTGATCAATCTCATCCACGTTTCTGTTTCTTTGGTCATTTTAAAAATCCAGTCAGTATCCTTCTCGCTTATGCTTGGAGCAATCAGAGTTTCGACTGGGACTCGCCCTAAGGATCGAGCTTCTCTGGAACTGGCCACTTTGGCTAGATAGTCTGCCTTTGTTTTTTATTCCCTCGGGATATGAGTTATTGTGTAATGTTCGATGTCATTCAGTAGTTCTTGCACTTTTGATAGATACGGGGAGAGGTTCTCTTCCCGAGCATGGTATTTGCCTTTCACTGGCAGGTGACTAGCTGAGAATCGCTATAGATGTGCACAAACTTTATCCCGAGTTCCTTCACAACTTTCAGTCCGGCTACCAATGCTTCGTATTCTGCTTCATTATTTGTTGTAGGGAATTAGCTAAGGCATAGCAAAAGGAACGTCCTTCAAGATTTTTGAGCACTACACCTGTCCCCAAGCAGAAGTTGTTAGATGCACCATTAATGAACAACTTCCAACGTGCCTCCGCTTCTAGACTAATTTCTTCTTCATTATCTTGTATCGTAAACTCGGCAATGAAGTTTTCCAGTGTATGACCGTTGATCGCCCTTCGAGGATGGTAAGTAATTTCATATTGACTCAATTCAATGTTCAATTTGATAAGCCGTCCAGAGGTCTCGGTACGGTACAACACTTACTTCAAGAGCTGATCTGCTAGCACTTTGATCGTGTGTGCCTGAAAGTACGGTCGTAATTTGCTAGATGCGATCAAGAGGCAATATGCTAGTTTTCCCAATTTCGGATAGTTCTTTTCAATTCCAGTGAATTGTTTACTTATGTAATATATGGATCGCTGGATCTTAGCTTCTTCTCTTACAAACGTGACACTTAATGCATAGGGTGAGTCTGCTAAGTAGATAAACAATTCTTCTCCGTCTACCATCTTGGATAGGATTGGCAGGGTTTCCATATGTCACAACAGCTTTTTGAACGTAGTTTGACAAGCTTGATTCCATTCGAAGTTCTTCTTTCCCTTCTTTTGTGCGTCAAAGAACGGTATACATTTATTGGTTGCTTTTAAGATGAACCGGCTTAGTGCTATAACTTTTCCATTCAAGCTTTGTAACTCCTTCTTGTTCCTTGGGGCCTAGACTTCCCATAAGGCGGTAATTTATTTAGGATTTTCTTTGATGCCTCTGGCGCTTACAATGAATCTCAAGAAATTTCTAAAGTCTACCTTGAAGTGGCATTTAAGTGGATTGAGTTTCATTCCATATTTGCAGAGTATCCTAAACATTTTGATCAGGTTGTCTAGGTGATTTGTGGCTATGCACGATTTAACCAACATTCATCTACATAAACTTCCATAGTCTTCCTAATATGATGTTTGAAATGGCATTCACTAATCATTGGTAGGTTGCCCCAACATTTTTTAAGCCTAATGGCTTCAATTTGTAGTAGTATAATCCCAGATCAGTAATGAAACCTGTATTTTCCTAACCAGGTTCATGCATCGTGATCTGGTTGTATCCCGTATAAGCATCTATAAATGATAGTAGTTCATGTCCAGCTGTCTCGTCCATAAGTTGGTCGATTCTAGGCAGAGGAAAGCTGTCTTTTGGGCAAGCTTTGTTTAGGTCTGAGTAGTCGATACAAGTTTACCATTTTCCATTGGACTTCTTGACTAAGACCAGGTTGGATACCCATTCGGGGTATGTTGCATCATGAATAAAACTATTTGCCATCAGCTTATCCACTTCTTCTCTCAGCGCTTTGGACCGTTCGGGTCCTAGGCTGCGTCTCTTCTGCTTCACTGGTGTATACTTGGGAGCAGTATTAAGTGCATGGCATGCAATCTCCGACGAAACCCTGCATATATCGGAATATGTCCAAGCAAATTCATCTAGATGGGAAGAAATATGATGAGTTCCATTCGCATCTTGTTTCCAAGATGTGATCCAATTTTCAGGACCCATGTTGGGTCATCCACATCGACTGCGACAGGCACCGTCAATTTCGTCGGCGCAGCCCGTTCCTCCCTCCCATGAACTTTTCTTTATAGGGTTCAAAGCCTTGTCGAATCAGCTATGGTCCCCAACCCAAGGGTGGCTTTGTAGTTGCTATTCGGTAGGTTCATGAATGTGGAGAGTTCTCCTCATATTCTTCCTCTTTTACTGAGCAAAAGTAATCCTGAAATCTGCCAAAGCGGGCCGACCCAATAAATAATTATTGGCGGATATTTCATCTACAATCACAAGGGTTGGGATGTGGACGACTCTTCGATCACCTTCTTCGAGTTCTACGGGTTAATCCATTGTTCCGATGGGTTGCCTAGGTTCACCGGTGAATCTCACCAGTGAATCCTTGGATCTTCGTTCGGCAAGCGGATATGCCTTTCATACTAATCTTCTTCTAATCAAACGTGTGTTTGAAAAGGATATTCACAGAACTGCCACTATCCACCAATACTTGTCGGACCACGACTAGTCTGATTCCTATTGCCATGACCATGGAGTTAAGGGTCGGAGCTTCTATTCCTTTAGTGTCTCGATTCCAGTACACTTGTCATCATTTAGGGTCCTCTGCTACTTGGCAGGAGTTCCATCTTCGATCGCAAAGCACAAATTTTTTGAATCGTGTCTTAGTACTCGCGTATTATTCCATTTCTCCCTAAAATTTCTATACGGGATGAGGTCCTCCAGATATTGTTTTGATAATAAGCCTTTGGTTGATCCATCCAAATCCCTCTTCGCTGGTTCCAACTTGGTTTCTCCAATCTCTGGGACCTTGGAGTGCTGCACGCTGTTCAGGATTTTATGGTTTCCTCACATCCTGCTAAAGCTTGTTTTCTTGAATTAGCTCTTCAATCAAGTTCTTCAAGTGACGACACTCATTCGTGTTGTGTACATGTGTTTCATGGAAGCTGCGATACTTTCCGAAATGCTTTTTGTTCAGTCGCTTTCTTTTTAGGCGTCTTCTTGTACTCCTCCATCCCTTGTGGCATAAGGTAGACGTTCTTTGGAGTATCATTGAGTGGAGTGTAGTCTTTGTGCCTCAAGCCTTTACATTTCTTGTTACTTCCATTTCTATTGTTGCAATTCTGATTCTTTCCTTTTCGATTCCTATCCTTCCTCGTGTTTTTTGCAGCGGTCTTGGAGGCATTTGTGTCTTGGTTCGTCGCCCTACCGTTCTGCCTAACATGTGTTGGTTGTAGGTTAGCAGGTTTTTCTTCTAGCTCCCTGCTTCTTCCAATATCAAGTACCAGCTCGCGTTTCAATTAAAGTCCTTCCTAGTGGTGGGTTATTTCATTTTGATCCATTTTCTGAATTCAGTGTCAGGATGGGTGGCGCGGACCAAAGCCATGAAGACCATAACTTCATTTCGGTTACTTACTTCAATGATAGCAGTGTTAAACTGACTCATGAAGGATTTCAAAGATTCATTTCATCCCTGGAATAGGTCCGATAAGAACATCACATCTTTCGGTTGTGTCGTGTGAAGCCTAAACTGATTAAGGAACCTTGTTGCTAATTCATTAAAAGTGGAGATGGATTTTGGTGGGAGCCTAGTGAACCACATGGAAGCAATTCCCTCCAAAAAGATTGGAAAACAACAACAACATTTGAAGCATTCTCTCCATCCATATACCAACTGTACTTGTACAAGTGAGGTTTCAGATCTCTAGTTCAATCTATGATGGGATAGTTGGCATAGTGAACTTTTTGGGATATCCTACATTCAGAATGTCATCAGTGAAGGGTGTCTAGCTTGGAGTGGATCCCCATTCATCATATCTCCTATTCTTACTTTCGTCCATTAGGCACTTGACCATGTCCACGATATATGCCTCGGATGTTTGGTAATCCGCAGGTTGGCCGTCAGTGACTATACAAGTGTTTGATTTTGTAAATGGTCTCAGTAAATAGGCTGAAGTCTAGGTTCTCCTGTTTTTGGGAGAGCCACCCCCTTGGAGTTCCACTAGCTTGTGGTTGGTCGTATGGGGATACTTTGGATCTCTCTGCTAGTATTGAGTGCATTAGTGTTTTCTTTTAACTCATCGTCCTTAAGTTGTTCACTATCTTTCGAGTCGGAGAGATACACTGCTATATCTTCCTATGGGGTTTTTGTTCCCAAATTCAGGTTCATGGTGGGCTGCTCTACAATTGGTGGAGTGCTTGCGTATTCTTCTATGGTGATTCCTACAGCTCCACCTACTACTCTTTTTTGTCGCTGCCTTCTGTTTCTCCTGTTTAGGCCAGAAACAAAAGAGTTTTCCTGCTCCGTGGCAGCTGGAGGCTCTGGCATAGTTCTCGGAGCTGCCAGTGATTGCAAGGTCAGGAGGGTATTTGATTTTCCATAAGAGCTTTTTGTCTATTCTTCATCCTTTGATTGATTTCATAAACCATCTTGTTTAACTTGCCTCTAGTAACAACTTCACGCTAGATAAAAGATCCTGACATCTGACTTCTATGTTAGCGTCGTTGACTTCAACCTGCTGAGGTTTAGTTTCCTCTCTAGCTATTACAACTCCTACGGATCTTCCAAAAGCAGTTCTCTTTCTTTCTAGTGCCATTGATTCCTACATAAATCTTCCAAGCAAAGATTGAAGATCTAACTTCTGAACCTGTCTGATCCAAAGTAAACGGTTAGATCTGAGCCTGAGTTGGGCTCTCAGTGAAAGCACCAAAATATTAACCCAAAAAATGGATCAACACCCTAGATTGAGTGTGAAGCACTGTTTATCAAGGCAAATAAAATAGAAAAAGCAATTGTATATCACTGTTAATGAAGCCTATGTCCACTTTATGAATTTCTATTAACTGACTGCTATTACAAGTGAATTACAATATGATTGAATCTCCTAAGTTAGATCAAGTCACAAGCGCAAGAGTTCATTGGAGAATCACAGTGAACCCCTAGATGACTGTTGTGTGGGAGGAAAAGAGTGAAAATTAATCTCTACAGAGTTTCAACAGCCAATTCAAAATATCCTCTTCATGTTGAAAGTAGGACTGTATTTATAGGGGTTGGAGAGCTATTGGACAAGGTCGCTTTTCCAGAAGCCTACACTTGACGATACAGAGATGCTCCAAAAATTTCATTGCAATCCAACTTAATGTGATAGATCTCTATGGCATGGATCGCTAGTGATCCATGTACTTAGGGGATTTCTGGATTATGTAGGATCGATTTCACCCTAGAGGGGGGTGAATAGGGTGATACTATTAATTATAAAAAATTAATGTGGAAGTATATAAAATAATCACAACACTGATAATAGCAGAATAATAGTAACAAAGATAATAACAGAATATAAAAAGCAAAGATAGAACAACATAGATTTTCCCAGCTTCGGCAAAACCCTGCCTACGTGATGCCCCTTAGGTTTCTAGTAGAAATTAAGTAGTCAAACACTTACACACATAAACTCACGGCAGCCGCTATATACCAACCTAACTCTATGCCCAAAACTGTGCCACAACTCAGCCGTTGAGTTGCGAATTCTCGAACTACACTACCGTAGTTCGTTCCCTAGTCACATGACTAAACTTTACAACTGTTTAAAAGAAAAATACAAATTTAAAAACAATTTAAAAATCAAAATCCTAATTTTAAAAATATTAAAGCCCAAATATAAAGGAACCGCCCAATTAAATATGTAGTGATAAAAAAATCCCTCTTTTTTCTTTTTATTTCAACGGCCTGTTCCTTTGTGAAATTGTCTGCCTTTCTCTTTTGCTTGAAAACTTCTGTTCCTCTTTGATAAATTAGGGCTTCGGGATTTTGAAGCCATGGATTGGATGGTTGATCTATTGATGTTCTGATGTTGCTCTGTTGATCGATCGTTCATGCTTAGCTTCGGCTGCTTCAAATTCGATCGAGTTCGAATAGAATTTCGTATGTGTTTTATGCTCTTTGTTTTCTGGTTAATTTTCTTGAACTCGATGCCTTCGTATGCCATTGATGATTGGGTTTTAAATAGGGATTCGAATTCCTATAATTTCGTTCGTATAAGATTTGAATTCTTACTTGGTCACCGATTTTTGTTTGGATGCTTGTGATGATTTCTGACCTTTTCAATTTGTATATTTTCGTTGCTTGTTTAACTTGGTTATCACGGCTTTGACTTTGGCTTATTCGATATTTTCCTTAGTAATCACGGCTTTGATTTTGTGGTATGACATGATTATCCGTTCATTTAATTATCATCTGTTGACTTCGGCCATTATAATTTTTCGTTTACTTGTTAGTCTGATAATTTCTTAAATACATGTGAAAAATTTGGACTGGTTCAATTTTGTATCTGCAAGTTGAATTCCTTTTTGAAACATGAGCACTGCTTTGTTCAAACTGCTTTGACACCCATGGCTTCTTGCTTTTTCTTTGTTCTTAAACCTACCTTGATTTTGAAGTTCGGTCTTGGCAATTTGATTCTGGTTTGGTCCATATGCATATGTACATGTTGTCTTACTGTTCGATGTACTGGTTTCACTCGAGTGTGGTACCTTTTGAAGCTTGCATCTGTAGCATTGTTTCTTCATGAGCATTGTTGCCCTTTGTACATGTGTGGTCTGCACATATCAATTTTGTACATTTTGATTCTGGATGTTGTAATTGACTGGTTCATTCTTGAACTATTGTTGGTGGTATACAAGTCTGGTTCAAATGGAAGTCTTTTTGAACTGTATGTAAATTGGGACACTATATTCATTTGAAGCTGCAGTGTATCTCGAAGTCTGATCTGGACATATTATTACTCTGATGCATTCCATTTTACCATGCCTGATTATTTTTGTGTGTCTTCATATATGTACATACATACATATGTATGTGTGTATGCATGTGTTGTTGAATGTTCACTGTAGTTTGATATTAACTCTAGTTGTATTCCATGTGCAGTGATGTATGTTGAGTAAGTTCACCTGCTATGTCCTTATTGCATTGCATGAAATCATTGTGCTTGTATCATCACTGGTGGTCTTGTATTTTTTGATATGCTAGATCCGGTACTCGAATGTTGTTGTGGACATGTGTATAGTTTGTGTACATTATTTTGTGATCTGGTGTATATGCATTAGTGCTCATCCATGCTTCTATTTTGTACTGAGCCTTGTAGCCTCAAGCCAGTTTGCATTTGAATTGACTGTATTTTTGAGTTTATCTTGGTTTGGTTGCATATGCATGCACTGTGTATTTTGTGTCACGGTGATCATTTCTTGTGTACCGATCTTTATAGCAGTCTTCTTGTTGCATTTGTATCCTGTACTCAATAGTGTAGTGCACCTGAGATGAATCCAGCTTATAGCTTGGGTTTGACCTTTGTGCTCGTATCATGACTTTATTTGTATTTCACTTGAGTTAAACCCGGATTTTGATTGGGTTTGACCTTGTGCTCACCTGTCCCTGTAGATTTATCAAGTGTATATCGATGTACACGGTCTCGTGGCATGTACAGTGATACACCGTGCATGCCTCAAGTTGTTCGTATATGATGAATTCAAAATAAATGACGATGAACAACCCAAATAACTGAGGCAAATCATATTTTCAAAAATACACATTTAATTTTTGTTTACACTGAAAAAATTATATCTTTTTCAATTTTAGTGCTTTCGTGTTTATTTTGTAGATAACTCAGATGTTGGATTCAATCAAGAATAGAATTGAAGATTAAATATGAGTGAATGAGTGATATGTAGTGAGGTGCTAATATAAATAATATATTGTTATTTAATCAAAATTGTATTGTAATCAAAGATTGTATATATATAGGGAGAGCTCAAATTTGTACTATTCAAAAATTGTAACAAAATATTTATTTGAATTTAAATTCTATGTTATTTATTTATCCAGCAAATATTTATAAAATAGTACAATAACAAATACATTTAAATGAATATATATATATATATGTTTATTATCATCAAACAAAAATCATATACTTGCATATTCAATAGATCGTTCCCTTTGGGTTGCATTCCTTGCCTCATGTAGATGCTCTCCATGTAATTTGGTTACTAATTGCCTTGTTTTAATGGTGATTCATTTACAGATTGCATTGAACTATGACGGGAATCAGATGAATACTTACTTCTCGAACTAGTTTGCTTGAAATATCATGAAATTGGCAGACATCCATAGAAAAGATATTGGTTCGTGATGCATGAGGATCGAAGGATTCATGAGCAATCCTCACGGATCGTTAGTGATCCATGGGTGTTGGATCGCTAGCGATCCATTACCTTAACCTATTTTTCCTTCTTTCCTTTTAGGTCCTTCTCGGTTCCTTCTTCCGGTCCTTTTGGTTGATTCTTGAGTTGTTTTGACTTGACGTGAATGTTCTTGTTCCCATTGAATTCTGTTGGGATAAAAACCCTGTTAACAGTTATGGACAAAGTAGGGTATATAAAGAGTATAAGAAGAAAATAATCTAATAATCTAACATTAACGGGAACAAAAAAAATATAATTGTCTATTTTGTTTAAATTAAACGAGTGACGATTAGATGTATAATGTGGCGCATAATCATTATGCACTTTACAGCACCTAAGAACATTCATTTCTTAGTAGATTAACTATAGAAGGAAAAAATTAGCTATTAATATATATATATATATGTATATGTATATATAAAATTTAGTGAAATCAAGAGTTATTTTACATACATTAAAAAAATGATCCATCCAATTGTACAACAATAAAGACGGTTTACAATATTTTGTCAAAACAAAAGGAAATCGATCGAGCTGGACGTTCCCAAATACAGTAACTTTTAAACAAATTAAAAGAAAAAGGATATTTTTAGTGGCATCATAGTACTTTGGATGGAATTTACATAATTACTGATATATTTTAAGGTCATGCTATAAGTATTGATTTGATGGGAACATTTCCATACATTTGCAATCAGTTATGTTGGTTATGATGTTGAAATGTAAAGTGTTATTATCAAGGATCGAGAAACAGCTTCTAAATGCCATTAGTATTATTTTCCCATAAGAAGCTCATATTCTATGCAAGTGGCATATTCAAAAACATATTCTTGCATTTATCCAAAGAAAATTGACAAATACGAAGGAGGTAAAGAATGGTTTTTTTAAAAGATTGGGAAAAGTTATGTTCTTTAGAAAACATTGATGTGTTTAGCTTGAATTTACAAGATTTGCATGCAAAATATGAACAATATCCTAAGTTAATAAAGTATGTCCATGAAGCTTGGCCTAAACTTGGAAGGATCTTTTTGTTTGTGCATGGATCCATAATTTCATGAATTTTAAAATTATACTTCAAATGGGTAATATACTCATTTTGTATATTTAAATTGTTAAAACACTTATATAATTTTAAGCTTGTCTTTTCTAGTTGTATTTTTTTTAATTAGTAGAACCAAGGCCTCTCACTCTAAATTGAAAAAATAATTGGCTATAAGCCAATACAACTTTGAAAGATGTTGGAGAGTATGCACAGCTTATTAGAACTTCCACTTACCGAACTTAAAGCTTCATTTGAAACAATTAAAGTGGCCCATGTCTACCACAAAAAAAAGAGTTTAAAAACTTGCATGCTATTGTTTCTTTTGCGATGCTAGAGTTCATTCATCCTGAGCTTGTTTAAATATCATCAAGTGGGTATAAAAATGATAATTTATGCACTTATGCTTTTTGCAAAACACATGGACTTCCATGTGCACATGTGCTAGAAAACTTGGTCCAAATACCTATAATTTAATCCACATGTATTGGATGAAATTATGTATTATTGAAAAAGGAGAGTCGAAAGAGCTGGATATAGGAAAAAAGTGGAAAAATTATTGACCGATGTAATGAAATTGGAATTACCACATCAAATGCAAGCTTGGAGAAAAATGAGAAAAGTTATTTATTTACGAACATCATCTCTTGGATTTCCAATTAGTAAAGTGAAAATTTATGGTAGATCTCAAAATCAAAAGGTTAATTCGAACAAAAGACCTCCTAGTGCATTTGAGTTGGGTGAAAGTGTTTCAACTAAATGTAATGTGGTAAAAACCCAACAACTGATCCTAGTATTGGAATAAAAAAATAAAAATAAGCTTTTTGAAGATCAACGTAGGTACTTTCTTAAAAATTAGTTATATCCAATATATTAATAATTATGTGTTACTTCTTTTAAAATAAAATTGTATTATATGTTGAAGTGACTACAAAGTTGACAAAAATACATAATGATGATATACCACAAGGTTGGATTATTTTTGTCAACGAAATCACATATGTAGAAATGGATGGTACTTGATGTTTTAGATGTGTAGCTGTTATATTAGGAATGTGATAAAATAATTGGTTGCAAGTTCATAGAGAATTATTCTAAGAACTACATGAACATCTAAGATCTTTATAACCAAGTATTTCATGAAAGAAGTAATAGCGAGGAGTTGCTTAATTTATTTAAACATAAGGGTGAATGGATGATATGCTCGATATTGGATATGTTATAGCAACTCGATACAATGTTGTAGTTTCTAGTAATAGTAACTAATGATTTGACTATACCTCCATTGCGAGGTGGAATACCACCATTGTAGCAAGAAGTAGAAATTTGTATTCTACATGTAAACGATAGTCACTTTGTGCACATAAAAATATGTTTTTTTAATTAGTAGAATTGAAATTTATTTGTGTTTCTTACTACCGTGAAGGAAATCTTAAAACCAAATCATCTAGTACCACCAATCTATTCAAAATGGTTTGACGTTCATTCAAGGGAAGTGGAACAATGGGAAAATATGTTAATGAATATAAGACCAACATGGGAAGAAATGAAAAAAAGTCCAAAAATGAAAATGTAGCTCGATCTATTTTGTAAACTCTAATTAAACATGTATTTGATTATGATATCTATTTTGATTTTTCTTACATGAGTTATTGTTATTTGTAACAAGTTATTTAATTAATTTTGAGTTTGATTGGCTTTTGCTGTGAAATATAATGGTGTTTAAGTGCTTCATAAGCACAAAGTAGACGACATCACATCCACGTGGTTTCCCCATAAATATAGTCCAAACCCAATGCGACTTTAAACAAAACCACGCTAGTATATGACGTGGTCTAAAAGATAGCCATGCTTGCTGATAATGATATTAGCAGCAAAGCAACATTGTTTACAGGTTTCCTCTATCCAGAGAGTTTCCCAAAGCCGTGGAAAGAGGTAAGATGAAGATAAGATGGAAATCATTTTAGGCAATGATGTGGTCGTTATCAACATAATGCTAGATTGAAATGTGGTCGACCCAATGACCACGCTACTATCTAACATGGTCCATAATGGTAGCCACGCTTGTTCTTAACTATGTTAGCATCGAACTAACGTTGTTTACAGGGTTGCTCTATCCTGAGAGTTTTCCAAAGTTGTAGAAGGGGATTAGATGAGGATTATATGGAAACAACGTTATAACTCGACGCGGTCATTATCAATACTATGTCAGGGTTTAACTTTGTCATCCAATTGACCAAGCTAGCTGTTAACGTTTCTTTAATTATAGCCATGCTTCCTGTGAACGATGTTATCATCGAAACAAATGACTAGAAACTTTCTTTGTAAATAAATGAACTAACTTGCTCAAACTACAAAAATAGTAATTTCTTTACAAATAAACAGTCAATAAAAAAAACATAGTAATTTCTACAACCAAGCATAGTAATTTTCATATAAATACGTTCCATAGCATAATATAAGAAGTTCTACAACCAAATTACTTCGAAAACAAGAGTTCCACAAAATAAAACTAAAATAACAACAAATACGTTAACTTAAAACCACTTGTTCAAACTAAGAAACCTTTTCAACAAGCACAAATTCTTTTGCTTTTCTTAGGGCTTTGCGTATTCTATGAAGATGAGTCAAACACGAAATCTATGGTTGTAATGAAGCCAAGGGGACTCCTTCACTAAGCACATAATTGAGTCCTTCATAACTCTACAATGTGAATTGAAAATATATTAGCATTATGAAAAGCAAGTGCAACAATATAAATGAAAAATGTGTTGATTGCTACCATATATAAATGACCAAGAAGGATGCTTATTACATTGAATAATTTGTTTATTAACCGGATAGACTCTTAGCACAATATGACGATAATACCAATTAAATTAATCATTGGTCACCATTTTATTTGATTCATGCAGAGGACTAGACCAATACTACACACTAACAACATGATTTGGCTACTCATTCCATATACATTCTAACGCAGAAGCCTCCTGCTCCATTGCTCCTCCATTATTCGTCAAAGCTAAGCTGAATTCCCTTGGCTACTCGTAAAAATTTGAGTACCCAAGAGTTTATGAAAAACAAAAATAAACTCCGGGTCAGACATGGGTCTGGTGTGAGTAACAGGTTAAGGTTGCTTAACTTTAAAAAAACCTTTTGAAAAGAAAAGGTATCACGTAAGACTTCCCACACATAAACATGGAAAAGTTTTTACCTTACGCTAACCAAAACATTTGATAGGAAATCCAGTGATATTATAATAGTGTCTAGGGTTTTCAAGTAAATAAGAAATAGCCGAAATTGTTACATTCATTAAATTCCAGCTACTAGCCACAAAAGTGGGTAATACAATCAAAACCGTTGGCACTTATTGGATTGTGGATTCCATACAATGGCAGGGCTACTGGGGTACCGTCCGTCACAGTACGTGGCCTAGATCACCGTACCGAGGAGTACTCCCACTCCCCTGCAACACAAGGCCGGACCCATTCCTTACTGAACAGTTCCGAACAAGACAACCCCGCAGTTGTTTGCAACCAACTGCCCACACAGCCGAATATAAAGGGACTTCTAGACAGGGATCAATCTCACTCTCCAGTGGGAGCTACCCACGAATCCTTGCTGCACCTCCCCTGTTTTAGCCATTCCCGGTTGATGAGGCTTGAGGTTACGATTTACCTTTAGAGAACACATCTCTTAGAATGCTCATCGTCCACCTGACGATGTTCTGAAAGCATTCAATCCATACAAGTTCGTTCCGAGTTCGAACGAAACCGAAGGCATTATCTCGTTACATTCGTTTTGGAATCACCCTCAGAGTTAACGACGATAACCCTTGCACTCTAATCCACCATCTCGAATCTATAAGCACTATTCCGTCAACTCATTACGGAATCACCCAAAGAGTTATACTGACGTATAGCCCTTACACCTCGAGTCTTCACTTGCTCCACTTGGATTTACGACCTAACGTTATTTGGAATCGATGTGGTTTTCGGATATCCAAATATGGAAACCCGATCCCGGTCTCATCGAAATCCAAAGCGTGTCTTTTAGGGCCAAGTTGTTTTAAAGTTTAAAACAATTCAATTCAATATTATCTATATACACACAGATAGATAATTCTCAACATCATAATAGATAATCAATATTATCATAACATCAGATAATCTATATTATCAACTCAACAGATAACCATAACATCCTAATCACACAACAACATTTATCTCATAACTGAGATCTCAACCATTCAGGGTAATAAATATCAATCATCATTCATAAGCAAAAACTAATCAATCCAATCTATAATTAATTTAAAATGAATTAAATTAATTACTTCTTCCTTAAATTAATTTAAAATAAATTAAATTAATTATTCATCCAAATAAATCTTGCTTATACATCAATTAATTATTCTTAACAAATTACCCTAATTAATCATCTTGATTAATTATCCTTTAATTACATTCAAGTAATTAACCTCTAATTAATTTCACAAATTAATTAATCCAAACCAATCCCTGTAATTAACTTGTAATCACTTCATCAATTAATTAATGATAATTAATTACATTAATCCTTAATTAATTACATTAATTAATTCTTTATTGATTAATTGTTCTTATTAATCAATCCTTAATCATATCATTAATTATATAAATTAATGATCTCAATTATTTTAAATAACTCCATTAAATTAATTACCAGAACCTAAATTAATTACACTAAGTAATTAATTATTAATTACTTACTTAAGTAATTATTCAACATACTAATTACATATTAATTACACAAGAAATTAATTCCAAAACTCCTTCATTAAATTACATCCAGTAATTTATTTTCTTCACTAAGTAATTTTCCATTTGTAATTACTTCTCAAATCAAATCAATGATTAATTTAAATTAATTAAACTTAATTAATTAACTTAATTAATCAAAATAAACTTAATTAATTACAATTAGTAATTAATTTCCTAATTACTTTCACTAAGTAATTTACTTAAACAATTCCAAGGATTATCTTAAATTAATTAATCCAATTAATTATTAAAATTAATTACATTAATTAATTATAAAATAATATTAAGTTAATGACCTTCATTATCTCATAACAAATCTTTAATTACCTTTTCAAAGTAATTAAATTGAATTAATAAATATTAATTCTAAATTTTATTTAAAGGAACTTATTAATTAATTTCTAATTATTAAATAAATCAAGTGATAATTAAACTTAATTAATTATTAATAAATTAATACAATTCATTAATTAAATTTATCAAATCTTATTTAATTAATTTCTAAATCATACCTAAATCAAGTTTGATTAACTTACTTAAACTTTTAATTAATTAAATAAACCCTTAATTATTTAATTAATTAACCCAATTATTAATTAATTAAATTAAATAAAATCTTAATTACCTTGGTCAGATAATTAAGTTTACAAAACAATAAACAAGATCATTATCTCATTTATGATTAAATTATCATTATTAAGGTCATTTAAAACAAATTACTTTAAAATTTTCTAAATTCCATAAATATTTAAAATGAAATCAAACTTAAACAAGATTTTAAATATTTTAAAAACTCTTAAATTTTCATTTTAAAGGATCACTTATCTTTAAAGTATTCTTTTTTTAAAAAGAATAGTTTAACTTATCCCACATTCAAATTTAACAAGTTTAAAATATTTTAAACAATTCAAATGATATTGAACATATAAATTTCAAATCTTATTAATATTACAACTAAGGTCCAAATCATGTTCTCAGGTTTAAATTCAAAGGTTAAAATTAAACCCTGTTTTAAATTTCATTACAGATTTTATAAAACACATTTTAAACATACTTAAAATATTCAACTAAAATATATCATTTAAATTTATCAACCTAATTTCTCTTTGAAACTTTCAGATTCAAATTCAAATTTGAATCCAGGATTTCAATTTCAGATTTAACTTAAAATTTAAATCTTATTTTTAAAATCTTATTCTCAGATTTAAAAATCACTCAATATAAAAACAGTGCAGGTTTTTAAATCTTATATATTCCATTTCCTGCAAATCTTGATTATTTCAAAATCTGAAATTCAAAATCTATTTGAATTTATCATTTAATCTTGCTTTACGTTTAGATTCAAACTTGCTTTGCCCTTTTTAAATTTAGTTTAAAAAAAATCAAAACCTGAAACTGTTCAGGTTACAGAGAAACAAAATACTGTATCCAAATCTACCCGAGCCAAATACTAATTTACTTCGGGTCAAATGCCACTTCACTTCGAGTTCTAAGGCCTGTTGCTTCGAGTCACATCTCAAATGACTCGAGTCTTTTCCTACAACTTACAGAAAACCAAAACCCCATTCAAAAATGACTCTGTGCACATGCACATCACTATGACCAACTCTTTCGATCATCAGTGATGATCACCCACCTCCATCATTCCCCTTAAACCCAACATGATCACCTAAGCATCAGTGATCTTCCAATTTCCAAAATTCAACAGAGCAGTTTTCCTATTTTATTTTAAAACCTGAAACACACTATACCCCAATATTCCTCAAACCTGTCAATACAGCATTCAACTTCCTCCGATCATCGATACAGTTGAAACTCCAGCCACTACTTTGTCAGGGACCCATCTACCTTCCCACTAAACAGCTCAACACTCGAACCACAAATAAATCAAATTCCTTCATTTGCTAAAAACTTAGGTTTACAGGAAAATTTTCCATTTCCTCTTCTAATTCAAAGTCCAGTTAACAGATTTGATAATTTTTATGATAAACCTAATCACATTACTAAATACAGAAGAAATATCAAAACTTTAGAATTCCATAATCATTAAAACACCCTAAAACCCAGATTTGGGTCAAACTGTAATACCCCAGTCATACCAAACTTAGAAATTTTGATTCTTCTCTTAAAAATCATGAATGGGTTATAAGTATTTAATTTGTATATCTAAATTACTGAATTTACAAGTTTTAAATTTTCTCAGGGACCTGAGTTTCCCTTCTTGTCTGATTTCCAGTACATGATTTTAGTTTTCTATTTAAGTTAAAATAACTTCTGTATTTAGTTTAAAGTTAAACTAACAAATATTGTTAAATCTTAAGTCTTAAAAATTTAAAGATAAAACAAAATGAATTTAAAGATGAAACTGGGTTGCTAACTTTGGTTCAGGGATGATATGCAGGCCATTCATATTCAACAAAAATCACACCACATAAATGCATAGAAGATTTCCAATATGAATACAAAAACAACTTATCTAAACATATTTAAACAACCAGATCTAACTAGAGATATTTGAAAGAAGTGTTACTCACAGGAACTCAGGAAAACAGAGCACAATGTTCCCTTGAAAATTTGCACTTGAGTAGCTTTAAACTGAATCCTTATGTTGATTATCTACTTCATGCATGCAGGTTTTAAACTACAGGTTGCTCCAATTTACAGAGATGCAAGTGCAGGCCTTGATTTTGCAGGAATGAATAGCAATGCAAACTTGATTATGCAGTAATTCTAGGTAGAAGAGATGATTTGCAGGAACTATAGGTTGTTGTGATTTATATCTGGGTTTGAGGAGATGATTTACTTTTAGATTTGCTTTTTAAATGAATAAGCAGATTTTGTTATTGAGAGGAAATTTGAGTTTCAGATTTTTGATTTCTTTATCTTTGTTTTGAAAAAGAGAATGAGGGAAATGAAAATATTTTAAAAGAGGCTGAAATGAATTTAACAAAATTATTAAAAGAAAATAAAGATTTAATGACACTTGTCATTAGAGCTACTAACTTATTAACACATGTAGTTAAATACTTAAAAAGTTAACACTTATCTTTTTACTTAATTTAGTTATTCTTTTTTAAATGTTTATAAAGGGTCTTTCTTTAATTCATTCTATACTTATGTAAATTTCTTATTTAAAGAAAATGTAAATAAAACAAATTAATAAATTAAAACTTATACAAATGTTTTAAAGAATCTATTAATTTGGGTTTCAAAATAAAATTTCCAAATTGAAATAAATTCTTTTGAAATCAAAAATCAATTTATTCAAATTTTAAAATGAAGATTCTATTTCTTATCTAAATCCTTCTTTATATTTAAGAAAAATAGAATATTTATTAATAGGGTTTCAAATATCAATTTACAATTTAATATGATTTATAAAGAAATTATAAATCACTTTTATATTTAAATGAATTTAAATCACATGGTATCTTATATTTTAAACTTATATAAAATATACTCAAATCATATTTATCAAATAATATTTTAAAAAGAAATAAAATCAACTTTTATTTAAATTTAAAACGAAAATTAAACTAAAGCAAATTTTAAACAATTACATTTATTATCAAACCATAAAGTTATTAATTTAAATAGATTTTTAAAAGCTTAATATTAATTAAAACATAATTTCCTAATTATTCAATATTTTATTAGAATTTAAAAACAAAACTTAATTTATTTTTCATGTAAATTAAATTCCAAAACAAAGATAAACTATAATATATATATAAATATATATATATACATTATAATTTAAAACATTTATTTTAGCATTTTAAAAGACAAATCACAAATTAAATATTTATCTATTCATATTATTAAATCAAAATATATTTTATTAATCAATATTGTCAATATAAATTTAATTTTATATAAAGATTATTAAATTGATATTGTCTGAAATTCCGGGATATCACATTCCTTCCCCCTTAAAAGAATTTCGTCCTCGAAATTTAAAACAAAGGTAATTTAATAACCTATTTTAGATTTTAATTTTAAAACCAAGCATATATCAAACATATGCTAACATCCATAGCAATCAATTCAACCAATCAAACAAAATTAATTATTCAGACAAAATTCTGGATGGTGATTCCTCGAGTTTTTCCCAAGTAAACATTGGGATACTCACTCTATAAAACCCAAACAACCAACACTACTAAGTAACAGAACTCCTACTCATATAGATCTATAACTGAACAAGACATCAGACTATAGACAAGTCTGACTCAACAACCAAAATCTCTCAGAACAGCTGATTCCAAAACCATAAATAGATATACACGTACTCCCGTAGAGATACGTGGAACTCATCGAATTTCAGTTGTCCAAACTGGCAATTCAATCCAGAAAATCAAAAACTAATCCAAAATAGAACACAGAAGAAATCCAAAACATCTCAGAGCTAGCTTACCCAAAATTTATAGCTCCTAAAACTGAGAAAACTTATCCAAAACCAGACTTCAGATCCATAAAACTCTTCGGATGGTCTCGAGCTGCCTACCTCCTACCTGATCAGCTCAATCCTTGCTGATGTCTCAAGAAACAATCTAGACCAACCCATCCGAATGATCCTCCACGATCAATCAAGATTAAGAACAATTCCACTCACAATCATCAGAAGAAAACAACTTCTACTATCCGGACAAGAAAAGAAGATGCACTCCCAAACTGCTTCCGCTGCACAACTCTGATCTGGAGTAGAAAAGAATGCTGATGAAGAACACAAGCACAACTGGATAGCATAACCAAGAAGATTTCTAATAACCAAGAGAAAACTCAGAAGTTCCTCAAATCCTGAGTTGCTTCAACAAATTCCATCTCAAGGAACCAACCTTCAACTAGTTGAATCACCGATACCACTGAATCTCTAGATGAAGACAAACTCTTGACTTTCCTGAAAATATTCAGAAAAAATCTCAACAACTCAAGAGAATATCCAACCATCGCAAGTCACTTTTGCGATCAACTCAATCTAAAATCCAAAGAAAACTGTTCTCTCTTTACCAATCAGAATAGCTTATGCTGGTCTTGCCAATCCATCGAAGAAATGGATTCTACTCTACTGCTTCTGAACTCCATCTCCAGAAAACTTGCTAAGCCAGACAACTCTGCTGACACCCAGAACACTCCGAGTTGCACTGCTGACAATAATGCCAAAGAATTCCCAATTCAAAGCTATTCAAGAACTCGGACTTCAAACCACACAAAAACATCCTGCTGAACTCAGCCACAACACCGAAGCAGACTTATTTCCTTAAACTTGTTCCAAAGAAAACATCTTCGGGAACATCCATAGTCACTGCATCTCATCACGCAGCACTATTCCCTGAGATATTAAGATACTATTACTCGCTTCTGTTCAGCCAACAGATCCAAACTCTACTCTTCCAACTTCAAAGATGAATCTCCGAACCTTAACAGGTTACCTTCAGAGATCAATGAAGTCCTTACACCGCTTCAAAACTTACTTGAGACGGTATTAGGTCTACAGTCTCGACAAATACACTTCCAACCAAACACTCAAACTCCAACCAATCGGTAGTTGTGTTATACACACCACTACCCCAATCTACCTTTATATCCCACATTGGAAAACCCGAATAGGTAACCCAATCGATAGGTAGAAATTTATAGTAATATATATAAATATACGAAAAATTACAAATGCGCTCTCTCAAGATAGACACCACTCCAGAGCCTAGGTATTCACTCAACCTAATGCTCTGATACCAACTGTCACGACCCGACTTTCTACTCCTAGAAAATCGCATCATGAATTAAGAAAGAAAGGGATAGAAGAAGAGAAAGAAGAAACAACACTGGAATCTCAACAGCGGAACGAATAAATCATATTAATAACATAAGTATTTACATAATATACAATACCAATCAGAGATACACAGCATACACATCACATATACTAGACAGTTATAAACACATGTCTAGTATTTACAACTCAATACAAACACAATACAGAGAAAACACAGCGGAAACTATATCTAACGCAGAAGCCTCCTGCTCCATTGCTCCTCCATTATTCGTCAAAGCTAACCTGAATTCCCTTGGCTACTCGTAAAAATTTGAGTACCCAAGAGTTTATGAAAAACAAAAATAAACTCCGGGTCAGACATGGGTCTGGTGTGAGTAACAGGTTAAGGTTGCTTAATTTTGAAAAAACCTTTTGAAAAGAAAAGGTATCACGTAAGACTTCCCACACATAAACATGGAAAAGTTTTTACCTTACGCTAACCAAAACATTTGATAGGAAATCCAGTGATATTATAATAGTGTCTAGGGTTTTCAAGTAAATAAGAAATAGCCGAAATTGTTACATTCATTAAATTCCAGCTACTAGCCACAAAAGTGGGTAATACAATCAAAACCGTTGGCACTTATTGGATTGTGGATTCCATACAATGGCAGGGCTACTGGGGTACCGTCCGTCACAGTACGTGGCCTAGATCACCGTACCGAGGAGTACTCCCACTCCCCTGCAACACAAGGCCGGACCCATTCCTTACTTAACAGTTCCGAACAAGACAACCCCGCAGTTGTTTGCAACCAACTGCCCACACAGCCGAATATAAAGGGACTTCTAGACAGGGATCAATCTCGCTCTCTAGTGGGAGCTACCCACGAAGCCTTGCTGCACCTCCCCTGTTTTAGCCATTCCCGGTTGATGAGGCTTGAGGTTACGATTTACCTTTAGAGAACACATCTCTTAGAATGCTCATCGTCCACATGACGATGTTCTGAAAGCATTCAATCCATACAAGTTTGTTCCGGGTTCGAACGAAACCGAAGGCATTATCTCGTTACACTCGTTTTGGAATCACCCTCAGAGTTAACGACGATAACCCTTGCACTCTAATCCACCATCTTGAATCTATAAGCACTATTCCGTCAACTCATTACGGAATCACCCACAGAGTTATACTGACGTATAGCCCTTACACCTCGAGTCTTCACTTGCTCCACTTGGATTTACGACCTAACGTTATTTGGAATCGATGTGGTTTTCGGATATCCAAATATGGAAACCCGATCCCGGTCTCATCGAAATCCAAAGCGTGTCTTTTAGGGCCAAGTTGTTTTAAAGTTTAAAACAATTCAATTCAATATTATCTATATACACACAGATAGATAATTCTCAACATCATAATAGATAATCAATATTATCATAACATCAGATAATCTATATTATCAACTCAACAGATAACCATAACATCCAAATCACACAACAACATTTATCTCATAACTGAGATCTCAACCATTCAGGGTAATAAATATCAATCATCATTCCTAAGCAAAAACTAATCAATCCAATCTATAATTAATTTAATATGAATTAAATTAATTACTTCTTCCTTAAATTAATTTAAAATAAATTAAATTAATTATTCATCCAAATAAATCTTGCTTATACATCAATTAATTATTCTTAACAAATTACCCTAATTAATCATCTTGATTAATTATCCTTTAATTACATTCAAGTAATTAACCTCTAATTAATTTCACAAATTAATTAATCCAAACCAATCCATGTAATTAACTTGTAATTACTTCACCAATTAATTAATCATAATTAATTACATTAATCCTTAATTAATTACATTAATTAATTCTTTATTGATTAATTGTTCTTATTAATCAATCCTTAATCATATCATTAATTATATAAATTAATGATCTCAATAATTTTAAATAACTCCATTAAATTAATTATCAAAACCTAAATTAATTACACTAAGTAATTAATTATTAATTACTTACTTAAGTAATTATTCAACATACTAATTACATATTAATTACACAAGAAATTAATTCCAAAACTCCTTCATTAAATTACATCCAGTAATTTATTTTCTTCACTAAGTAATTTTCCATTTGTAATTACTTCTCAAATCAAATCAATGATTAATTTAAATTAATTAAACTTAATTAATTAACTTAATTAATCAAAATAAACTTAATTAATTACAATTAGTAATTAATTTCCTAATTACTTTCACTAAGTAATTTACTTAAACAATTCCAAGGATTATCTTAAATTAATTAATCCAATTAATTATTAAAATTAATTACATTAATTAATTATAAAATAATATTAAGTTAATGACCTTCATTATCTCATAACAAATCTTTAATTACTTTTTCAAAGTAATTAAATTGAATTAATAAATATTAATTCTAAATTTTATTTAAAGAAACTTATTAATTAATTTCTAATTATTAAATAAATCAAGTGATAATTAAACTTAATTAATTATTAATAAATTAATACAATTCATTAATTAAATTTATCAAATCTTATTTAATTAATTTCTAAATCATACCTAAATCAAGTTTGATTAACTTACTTAAACTTTTAATTAATTAAATAAACCCTTAATTATTTAATTAATTAACCCAATTATTAATTAATTAAATTAAATAAAATCTTAATTACCTTGGTCAGATAATTAAGTTTTCAAAACAATAAACAAGATCATTTATCTCATTTATGATTAAATTATCATTATTAAGGTCATTTAAAACAAATTACTTTAAAATTTTCTAAATTCCATAAATATTTAAAATGAAATCAAACTTAAACAAGATTTTAAATATTTTAAAAACTCTTAAATTTTCATTTTAAAGGATCACTTATCTTTAAAGTATTTTTTTTAAAAAAAGAATAGTTTAACTTATCCCACATTCAAATTTAACAAGTTTAAAATATTTTAAACAATTCAAATGATATTGAACATATAAATTTCAAATCTTATTAATATTACAACTAAGGTCCAAATCATGTTCTCAGGTTTAAATTCAAAGGTTAAAATTAAACCCTGTTTTAAATTTCATTACAGATTTTATAAAACACATTTTAAACATAATTTAAATATTCAACTAAAATATATCATTTAAATTTATCAACCTAATTTCTCTTTGAAACTTTCAGATTCAAATTCAAATTTGAATACAGGATTTCAATTTCAGATTTAACTTAAAATTTAAATCTTATTTTTAAAATCTTATTCTCAGATTTAAAAATCACTCAATATAAAAACAGTGCAGGTTTTTAATTCTTATATATTCCATTTCCTGCAAATCTTGATTATTTCAAAATCTGAAATTCAAAATCTATTTGAATTTATCATTTAATCTTGCTTTACGTTTAGATTCAAACTTGCTTTGCCCTTTTTAAATTTAGTTTAAAAAAAATAAAACCTGAAACTGTTCAGGTTACAGAGAAACAAAATACTGTATCCAAATCTACCCGAGCCAAATACTAATTTACTTCGGGTCAAATGCCACTTCACTTCGAGTTCTAAGGCCTGTTGCTTCGAGTCACATCTCAAATGACTCGAGTCTTTTCCTACAACTTACAGAAAACCAAAACCCCATTCAAAAATGACTCTGTGCACATGCACATCACTATGACCAACTCTTCCGATCATCAGTGATGATCACCCACCTCCATCATTCCCCTTAAACCCAACATGATCACCTAAGCATCAGTGATCTTCCAATTTCCAAAATTCAACAGAGCAGTTTTCCTATTTTATTTTAAAACCTGAAACACACTATACCCCAATATTCCTCAAACCTGTCAATACAGCATTCAACTTCCTCCGATCATCGATACAGTTGAAACTCCAGCCACTACTTTGTCAGGGACCCATCTACCTTCCCACTAAACAGCTCAACACTCGAACCACAAATAAATCAAATTCCTTCATTTGCTAAAAACTTAGGTTTACAGGAAAATTTTCCATTTCCTCTTCTAATTCAAAGTCCAGTTAACAGATTTGATAATTTTTATGATAAACCTAATCACATTACTAAATACAGAAGAAATATCAAAACTTTAGAATTCCATAATCATTAAAACACCCTAAAACCCAGATTTGGGTCAAACTGTAATACCCCAGTCATACCAAACTTAGAAATTTTGATTCTTCTCTTAAAAATCATGAATGGGTTATAAGTATTTAATTTGTATATCTAAATTACTGAATTTACAAGTTTTAAATTTTCTCAGGGACCTGAGTTTCCCTTCTTGTCTGATTTCCAGTACATGATTTTAGTTTTCTATTTAAGTTAAAATAACTTCTGTATTTAGTTTAAAGTTAAACTAACAAATATTGTTAAATCTTAAGTCTTAAAAATTTATAGATAAAACAAAATGAATTTAAAG
Source organism: Allium cepa (assembly GCA_030765085.1). Classification (NCBI taxonomy): domain Eukaryota; kingdom Viridiplantae; phylum Streptophyta; class Magnoliopsida; order Asparagales; family Amaryllidaceae; genus Allium; species Allium cepa. Next base: position 384,499,563 of record CM060932.1, read on the forward strand.
ATGAAACTGGGTTGCTAACTTTGGTTCAGGGATGATATGCAGGCCATTCATATTCAACAAAAATCACACCACATAAATGCATAGAAGATTTCCAATATGAATACAAAAACAACTTATCTAAACATATTTAAACAACCAGATCTAACTAGAGATATTTGAAAGAAGTGTTACTCACAGGAACTCAGGAAAACAGAGCACAATGTTCCCTTGAAAATTTGCACTTGAGTAGCTTTAAACTGAATCCTTATGTTGATTATCTACTTCATGCATGCAGGTTTTAAACTACAGGTTGCTCCAATTTACAGAGATGCAAGTGCAGGCCTTGATTTTGCAGGAATGAATAGCAATGCAAACTTGATTATGCAGTAATTCTAGGTAGAAGAGATGATTTGCAGGAACTATAGGTTGTTGTGATTTATATCTGGGTTTGAGGAGATGATTTACTTTTAGATTTGCTTTTTAAATGAATAAGCAGATTTTGTTATTGAGAGGAAATTTGAGTTTCAGATTTTTGATTTCTTTATCTTTGTTTTGAAAAAGAGAATGAGGGAAATGAAAATATTTTAAAAGAGGCTGAAATGAATTTAACAAAATTATTAAAAGAAAATAAAGATTTAATGACACTTGTCATTAGAGCTACTAACTTATTAACACATGTAGTTAAATACTTAAAAAGTTAACACTTATCTTTTTACTTAATTTAGTTATTCTTTTTTAAATGTTTATAAAGGGTCTTTCTTTAATTCATTCTATACTTATGTAAATTTCTTATTTAAAGAAAATGTAAATAAAACAAATTAATAAATTAAAACTTATACAAATGTTTTAAAGAATCTATTAATTTGGGTTTCAAAATAAAATTTCCAAATTCAAATAAATTCTTTTGAAATCAAAAATCAATTTATTCAAATTTTAAAATGAAGATTCTATTTCTTATCTAAATCCTTCTTTATATTTAAGAAAAATAGAATATTTATTAATAGGGTTTCAAATATCAATTTACAATTTAATATGATTTATAAAGAAATTATAAATCACTTTTATATTTAAATGAATTTAAATCACATGGTATCTTATATTTTAAACTTATATAAAATATACTCAAATCATATTTATCAAATAATATTTTAAAAAGAAATAAAATAAACTTTTATTTAAATTTAAAACGAAAATTAAACTAAAGCAAATTTTAAACAATTACATTTATTATCAAACCATAAAGTTATTAATTTAAATAGATTTTTAAAAGCTTAATATTAATTAAAACATAATTTCCTAATTATTCAATATTTTATTAGAATTTAAAAACAAAACTTAATTTATTTTTCATGTAAATTAAATTCCAAAACAAAGATAAACTATAATATATATATATATATACACACACATTATAATTTAAAACTTTTATTTTAGCATTTTAAAAGACAAATCACAAATTAAATATTTATCTATTCATATTATTAAATCAAAACATATTTTATTAATCAATATTGTCAATATAAATTTAATTTTATATAAAGATTATTAAATTGATATTGTCTGAAATTCCGGGATATCACAGAGCCGCTTTGTGTGAGTCTTAAATTTTAGTTGACCGATGTGAATAAAGAAAATGTTCGTATATCCATGTTTCCAATAATCCAAAAAAAACTTCTACTCTCATAAGTCCAAGTTGTCTATATAGCCAATATAGAGTTGCTGAACTCTAAGAATAGCTACAAACTTCATCCAAATTACCAATTTGATTTAGTATTGTATGTATACATACGATTTACTTTTATCCACGAATAATGTATTTCCTAATAAACATAAAAGATATGCACGGGCAGCTTGTTAGATTTTCCAGTCATAGCAAACTCCATCAAATATTTCATATAAATTATTATAAATCAATTTATATTCGTCCTTCATGATATTTTTGCTTCAGTGTCATTTATTCCTAAATTATTGATAACCAAATTAATTATGTCAGTTCAGGAACAATCATATGTTTGTATCAGTAATTTTTCAACTAGAATATGTAGTAGAGAAGCAACATTGTCTGATGTTATAGCCATTTTAGCGAATGGTAAGTGAAATGTATTTGATTCAGGTAGCCAACACTCGACAAGACAAGAAACTAATTCCACTTGCTAAAGAGGCCCTTGTGGCTAATTTCCACTTTCAAATATGTGTATCATATACACATTTGTGTGTGCGTGCACATGCAATAATATAATGTTTAAATGATTCGACATGCCTGAGTATATATGCTGGGATTTACACTGTAACAAACATGTTGGCCCCTCGTGTATACTAATGTATTGTCTAAACATAGATATATGTACACCAAAATTATTGTATATGTATATATATATATATGAATGTATTAATTTAATTTTATATCTATTATAAAATATTGGTTATAAATTATTTATATAAATCATTTATGATATATATATATATAATACAATTAAAATTTGAAATTATTTTAAATATTAATTTGTAAAATAATTTAAAACCTTTATCATATATAACGAAAATAGTTCTTTTAAATTTTATATATATATATATAGATATATTATATATAGAAATTAGCTTTTTAATTAATATATATATATATATATATAAAATATACATATTTACTGTTCCTCACGGTCTAGTAAATGTATTTTTCGGTTTGAATGATTTTTAACAAAATATACTTAAAAAGTTAAATCTATGTGGATTTAATAATAAAAAATATATCTAAAAATCACTTCTGAAATCAAAATGTATATTTTATGTTTTATAAAAAATTTCTAGAATTTTATATTATTTATAAATGTATTATAATACATATTTTGTTTTTTAATTATTAAATCAAATAAATAATTTAAAATATTTGTACATTTATAAAATAAATAATAATAATAATTTATTATCGTATGGTTTTAGCTATGTACAAAAAATTTAAAATTTTAAACATATATGTTATATGAATTAATATTTTATAATTAAATTTAATTGATAAAATCATTAATAATATTTTTTTGATAATATTTTTTTTCTTTTTTATTAGGTCGCGATCAACAAGATGACATCTACATAATTTTTTTATGCATGCGCATGCACACACACCCACACATATATATAACCACCGCATGTGATAATACAGTAATATACCGTTTCGTGATAAGCTTCATCTATGTAACATTTGATCGATTGTGTAACAACCCTAGATTTTGCTTATATTTTTAAATTGACTTTATTTGTATTTTAATTTATTTTAAATTTGTTTTATTTCAAACATTTCATTTTTAAATATAAATGTTGATTATTAAGTGATTTATAGTTCAAATTAGTATAATTTGAATATTTTACTGTAAAGTGAATTTCTGGTCAAACTTTGACTTCTAAACTTCAAATTTAAATTATTTTAGATCTTAAATTTTATCTTTTGTTTTGAAAATAGATGTAATAACTTGAACACTGCTTTTCGTTTCATTGAAAATGGAGTTAAACTGTAAAAGTTATGTACATTTCAATTTTGAGTGTAATTTGATTTATTTAACAAATTTGTCTATTTTAAATTATATAAATTATATTCTTTGTCATATTTTTATTTTAATATGTGTTAATATGTTATTTTATGTATATTTTTGTCTTTTAATATTTTTGAAGTGATAGTATAATTTTTCTAAAGTTTACTTGAATTTATTTCAATTTTTAAAGCCTAGTTCCATTTTTCTGCTAATTTCTTCATTAAATTATATTTAATTAAAATATATTTATTTATTTTTTTGTGAATTCATTTTAATTTTGTGTTCTTATATTTATTTATAAATATTTTTCAAGTACATAAAGATTTTCTAAAGTTCATTTGAATTTGTTTCAAATTTATAAAGCCTAGTTATGTATATATTGCCATTTTCTTTATTTACTTGATTTTATTTAAATTTATTTATTTTTATTATTTATTTTATTTTCTGAGTTTATTTATCAGACTTGTTATGTATTTATAAATTTAAATAAATTTGTGGAAATTTGAAAAGACTTGAAACTCTTTATCTTCTTTTGACTTTTTCTCTTCCACCTCTTCATTTTCCCAACATACATCATTTATTTTTATTTGTTTTTGCCGTATGTTTCTTCATCCTCTGAGCCACTTTCTCATTTTTCACGTGGATCTCAAATCCATTTCTCATCTAAAAAAAAATACGGCAATTGCTTGAAGGAGTTGAGGTAAATTTCATCTTCTTCTTCCTTTGTTTTTCTACTTTTCTATTTGAATTTTATACTTGTTCTCACCTTCATAGCTTGGATCCTCCTCAACCAGATCTGACCTGACCTCTACCACCCTTTTTTTTCTGACCATCACCCGCCCTATTTCATCACCAAGGCAGGCCGAGCCCATCCATGGCAAGGAGCACCACCAAAATCCACTTAGATCATCACATATGTTGCAAACCGAGCTACTTTTGCATCCCTCTCCTTCTACCACCTCTGGCCGCCACATCGTCCACAACCACCACCTCTGACCTGACCTCCACCCTCTGTCACATCACCCACCACCACCTACACCACTGGTTGGGCCCACCTAGCCTCTGGCCGAGCACATTAGGAGCTTAGAGATGAAGTTGTTGCCTTGTACTTGCCTTGTTTTGTAAATTGTTGCACCTATATTCATCACCATTCAAATCAACCTAGGACGACCACTATCGATCCAAACCCAACACCAAATTCATGTCTTGGCTAAGCTTATCCAACCTATAACTGATCCATATGAAGTTGAGAACAAGTGCGATGAATTTGACGTCATTTTGGGCTTTGATTTCTAGTGTTGTTCTAGTGTAATTCGTGTTGAAACTTATATAAGGTTGCATTGTTTTGTGTAAATGTTTGAACAAGTCTAATTGCTTTAGCTCTCCACTTTCAAGTCATATCCATATCATCGTGCCTCCATTGTGTTGTGTTGTGTGCTTTGGTGGATATCTCCAGCTCTGAACAAGTGAGTTATTCTCACCAGACAATATGTACCTATATAACTGATAAATTGACATCACTTGAATCTGTAACTTATATCATCATGTTATATATGCTTATATTATTATCATATGATGTTCACACCTGTTATTACACCTGTTATATCATATGTTACTATTATTTTATGTTATTCTGTTATTTATATCAGTTATCATCACTGCAAGTTCCCTTTAGATTAGAATCACTATGGGTTGAAATGATATATACCCGAACGGACTTTAGAATAAGGGAAAATCGTTATGGGCTGAAATGATAGCCCTGAGCGATTTTCATTTTATTTCATTTACTTGGGACTGCGGGTTTGAAATGATAAAACCCGGATTTTCTTTGTAAATTACGGGTTGAAATGATATATTACCCGTATCACTTTACCTAGCGTAGAAAATTATATACAGACCCGTAGTTAAAATATGTTTTTCTAAAATTTTTAAAATATTTTAGAAATGTAAATATTACTATATTTTGATTTAAACTTAATAAATAAAAAATATTGTAAAGTATTATTGATTTTCTAGGAATTTATAAGTTAAATAAACTATGGAAAAGTTAGAAAATCTGAATGTAAGTTATTTTGGAAATTTTGATTTAATTATAATTGGAAATTAAATTAAATATGAAATTATGAAAAAAATTATGATAATTTGAATTTAAAATGAATTTAAAATGATTTTATAATATATTAATGATTTTTATTTATTGTATGTCCTGAGATTTACCAAATTTTATTTACAACGCGGTATTTTGAGCAATTCAAGTCCGGCATGTGCGGATGCGAATGGTTGAAAATAACTGGTCGTTACGGATTGATTAAGAAATTAATTTAGAATATTAATAAATTAGAAGCATACCCCTTACGAAGGCCTAGAGATCTGTAACGACCCGTAAATTTCATGGATTTAATTTGGTTAAATTAATGAGTTTTGTAATAAAATTTAGTAGAAATAAAAAACTTTATAAGCAAATACTGAAATGAACGCTAAATTAAATTATATAAATGGCGACTTAAAACCTATTTACTAGCAATATGAATAAATTTCAATAAATGAAATAGAGTAAGTATTATACCTGGATATAAAATTCATTTAAAGGAAATTTATTTATATGTTAATGTAAATTTAGAAAATATGATAATTCCATTCGTACTTGTAAGCTGTTACTATAAGTTGCGTGTTGAAGAGGATGGATTGAATTGAAATTTATATTTAATTTAAATGGAAATATTAAAGGCTTATAATAATGGAAAATTTAGGTAATAAAAGTTAGCAAAGTGGATAAATAATAACCATATAAGAGAAATAAATGTAAGCATTTAAAATATTAATTAATGTTGGTTTGATGATAACGTAACTGGTGATTAATTTGATAGTAACGGAAGTGTGAACGTAAAGTAATAAAAGAGTAGATTTATGTTAAGTAATAATTTGTGGTTTTGGGAAATAAAGTTGAAGTTTTGATAATTAAGAAATTAATAAGAAAAAGTATGCAAAGTAAGTTATAGAATGTAAAGTAAGTTATAATAATAAGTAGAAATTGGATGACATTAATACAAGATAATGAAGTGCTAATTTTAGGTTTAAAATAAAGTGTGGATGGAAATTTGATTGGTTATATTAATTGAATGGAATTCAACTTTGATAGGAAAGGTAAATGGATATTTGGTAATAAACTTAAACGGACTTAAATAGTGCATTTATTTAATTTATACATAATAATAAGTAATGATTGAATAAAAACCTATACCTGTAAATATCTATAATATTTGAGTGGAAGTAATAAACTTATAAAGGTGGGTTTGAGATTTTTACAACAATTTTTATGAGTTACATACTTAGTTCATTCAATTAAATTGGAAATCATTATAATAAATATAAATTTAATGTTATGCAAATTGAGATAAACAATTGGAAAATGTTAAAGTATCTGGATATATATATATATATATATATATATATATATATATTAAAATAAATGGTAAACCCTTTTATTTGAAATTTATGAATGGAATGAATATAGGTTAGAGTAACGATTATTGTATGTTGCCTATTTTGGTAACTTGTTAATTTACAATTTTGAAATCAGTTACAATAATTTTAATTGAGTATTGCGTTAATGTTAATTAAAGTAGTATTTGTAAATGTTAAGACTTTTCGTATTGGATAGTTTGTTGTAATATAAGACTTGGAAATAAAGTTATTAACGTATTAGAAAACGATTACATTTAGATGAAATTAATTGTCTCATTTATGTGGGTGAGAACTGTAATTGAAAAGTATAAAGGTAATGAGCAACGAAAATGCATATTTATTTCATAAGTTGATATAAAAGTATGAAACCTATTTAATGAATTAATTGAGTTTCTAATTTTAGCACATGTATATAGTTGGGTTGGAATAATAATTTGGAATAACAACTTCAATATATTTGGAAATAATAATTTATACAAAGGGAAGCTGGAAATTTGAATATATATGGAATGAAATGTGAGACAAGTGTTAACTGCGTTACAAAGTAATGATAGGCTCAATTAAAGGGTTGGAATTGAATCTAATCAGTTTAATTGGAAACTTGTTAAAATAAATTTGGATTGGGTGATTTATTTCCAATTAAATCAGTTCACGTTTCAAAATTTAATGCTAGTTTATTGCATATATGTTTATACCTAAATTTAAACTTATGTTTAGATCCAATCAGATCATTAAAAAGAAAGGATTATTTATAGTATGAAGTTAGGCTAATTTAAGGTTAGTAATTAATAGGTGGAATGAAATAGGTTTAATGTAAATGTTATATTAGGTTGTAAATCAATTTGTAATAAATTTTTATTTAATTGGAAGGTAACCGATAATTTATGAATTTGATGGTAAATATATACATAAGATGATGATTGTTGATTTAATAAAGAGAATTGAATACGAATGTTATAAAATTTCAATGAAATAAGATTTTATAATTTATTGAATTTACTTTAATTAAATGTAAACACTAAATTTTTTGCAATAAATCCTTATTTGATATGGAGGTTTGGTTAATAAATTTGAAGCTAATTGCAATCAGAAATGATAGAAATGGTAAGTTGACCATTTATTCATAATAAGATCTAAAAATCAAATAAATGGATTTTTGGAATTTAAATTGACAATTGTGAATTTATTTAAATTCGGATCCATCTGTCTATTCCAACTTCATCTATAAATACCCCGCTAAACCCTAGTCTCCACCTACTCTCATTTGTCTGCACGTAAAAAATTTTCAGCTCCTTCTCCTCCTCAATGGCAGACAAAATTTCAGATCCAGATCCATTTCAAAATCAGAGTCAAAAAGTCAAAGTCGTCAGAAAAATCTCAAAATAATATATGTTGAAGCCCTCTACGAGCGTAATTCAATGGTGTAATTTATTTTTCAATTCGATGCATCGTCTGACCAGAAATCGCGGTCAAAATTGATTTGGGCGTTTTTGACTGGTGCGTCTGGTCGGAAAATCCCTTCTGGGTTATGTAGAGGGGCTAGCACGTTGTCCATCGGTGAAGTTTTGCGGCGAATTGACGGTCGAATTGGTGGCTAGGCGTAGTCAAAGATCGGTCAAACGGAGGTGTGTTGGGTTCCACTTGCTGTGCGCGCGTTTATGAAAGACGGGAGTGAGATTGACGTGGCATATTGCAAGGTGAATTGTGTTTTTTTTTTGTTATTTTTTTTTTGAAATTCAAGCGCAATTTTCGCTATATTTTTCAACATACAGACTCGAATTCACGCGAATTGTGTTTTAGGATCGTAATAAAATTCCGGACGCTTTGACGCTGGTTTGGACAGATTTGGAGACCGTCGAATTTTTGGGTTTAAATCGGATTTAAATCCAATTTAAATTCAAAAGGTGAGCGTTTTAACCCACTCACAACATCTAAAATTTCCTATGTCTGTTAATTTGACTTAAGATATGAGTAGAAATTTATTTATGACTGTTTGCCATGTTTTATTCATCATCTCTGTTAAATCGCATTTATTTTTAACGGTTAACTAATTTATTTATTGCATATAAATTGACAGTTAAGATTTACTTATTTGCATATAAACTGATAGTTAAACAGTTAATAAATTTATTATTGAATATAAACTGTTAGTGAATAACTGTTATTTATTACCTGTATATTTTATATGTTATTTATTGATGTTTGTTTAAATTGATGATGATTGAAATAAATTGGTTGATGATTGATATTGGGTGAATGGATGATGGGTTCTATCTTATATAAACTGCAAGTTATCATGCATGTTCATTTCCTTCGGGATTGCGGTTTGAAATGATATACAACCGCATTTTTATTTTTAAATTGCGGATTGAAATGATAAATATCTGTATCACTTGACCATAGGATAGAAAATTATATACAGGCACCGCGGTATATATAAAAAAAATTATTTTTGAAATGATTTTTGGTTTGGGTATGATACGGTTTAATAAATAGTAAATTTGGATATGATATAAATATATTTTATATATACATATATAGTTAAATTTTGAATTTAAGCTATGAATAAATCTGTTAAATAAAAATGAATAAGTTGAAACTGGAAATTGATAATCTATATTATGTGTTTTAAGTACAGGTTAAGATCTTGTATATATATAGAGTTTTAAATGATTCAAATCAATTAAGATTGAAAGATAAATGGGAAATTAATTGGAATTGAACTTATTTAAAATTTAACTCCATAAGTTGATGTTAACTTATTGAAATTGGAAGTTTAAAGGTATGATATTCATAACTGGATTTAATGGATAATTCTAGTATAAATAAATGGAAGGAGATAATTAGTGTTGATAAATTAAGTTTTATTTTAAATGGTTATGGATTTATCATGTAAACCTTTCAAAACTAAATAATAGGAAAATGAATTGTTGATTTGAAATTTCCAACCTTAGTTTTGAAATTTATTAAATACTCAAAGTTTGAAAATATTGAAATCGAAGTGTTTTATTCAAACTGAAATTGAATCTAAAAGTTATGGGTTTAGACTGAATTTAAAGTGAATAAAAATTATGAAGGCTTGAAAATTATTTACTTTTGAAGAAATTTTAAATTCAACTGTTTTATACTGTTGAATATCCAAACCATTTAAGTTTTGAAAGTTATGGTTTTAAAACTATGGATTTCGAAGTATTATGTTGAAAGTTCAAATTTAAATATTTGGTTTCGAGGTATTATAAATTTTAAAAGTGACATGATTTTGGAAAAGAAATATATTTGAAATAAAATCATATCATATTTATTTGGGTTTTAAAAAGGAAATGATATCGTATTTATGAGTTTTAAAATGGATAATTTTATTCTGGTTTTGAAAGTATAATTATTTTAATGACCGCGGTGTTATAATAACCTTTGGTTGTTGAAGACCGGGATCCGAAGTTGTCATACTCTCTGCCAACTCCGAAAACCACTTTAACAACCGTGTACGCGGTGGAGATTGCAGAATGAAGTAGGTTGGTGGCGGCGTTTCCTGTAAGGTAAATACGTGGACCCAACTCCCATGAGTTGGCATAAGGTGGCTAAAACAGGAGCGATGACGGGTTAATAAGGTAGCGCCTTTGATCGGACACATCCCTTCGATATTATACTTTGACATTTGGATTGATTCGGTGGCCATTTTTGATTTCTTTGATTTGGGGGTGTGGCTCGAGGTGGGCGGTAGCTACGGCTATGCGTTACCACCGACCCGGAAGCGTAATTGGTATATCTACCCTGGCATTGCCTAGTTGTGCCGTGTCACCTACCCTATCGCGCCTTATACGATTTTGGTTTTGTACCATACCTATGGAGTGCCCTCTGACGACGCCCAGTACGGGGAAGATTACGGTACTGTATAGACTATGGGAATATATTATGTGTTAAGGTGGAAAATGTAAAGCCTTAACGCTATTTAAAAGTAAGTTTATTTTACAATTAGACACTATTATAATAGCGCAATATACTACATAGTAAATAGTTTAACGGATCCTTAGGAGATGTAAATTCCGAGCATCTCTTGAGTTACTGCACTCATATTTATTTCTGTTAATTTAACTTACATAAGATCTTTTAGTTCTGACTCGAGTGTTTTTGTCTTTCAAATTCACTCGGGTCAGGCCGAGCGTTTCAGGATTTGAAGATTTAGCTCTGGAGGACGAAGACGAAGATTTGTATTACTATTATCTAGTATATTATTCCACTACAACATTTAATTCCGCTGCATTGATATTTTGGTATGTGAACTCTGATATTTATTGTATAAAGAAGAAGCAAATGTTTTGTAAACAGTTTTATGAACTATATATTGATTATTATATTTTATCCTTCCGCTGTGAGATTCTTTTTATTTCCTCTTCTCTATTTTTCTTATTTACCCCATAACAATCCGCCCTTCCGTATGGTTTGAGTTGGCACGTGTGTCGATTTGAAGCGTGCGAAAAGGAGGGACGTTACATCTGGTATCAAAGCTTTGGTTTAGCGATAAACCTTAGCTTGTGGGGTTTGACTCTTTACTAATAGGGTAGTAATACCCTATGGGAGTCGCTGAGTGTATATATATGAGAGAGCTTATTTGTTAGTGTTATAAAAAGGTTTTAATATTGTGTTAGTCTGTTCCGTTTTGTATTTATAAATTCTGGTTGATGCATGGGACGCTATGACATCAATAGGGATTTCTAAACACTTAATAGGACATACCGACATAATATTTGTTTTAATATAGGTGGATGAAATAATTTTGCCTATTATATTTTCTATATATAAAATTAAAAATTAATTTTTTTTTTTCAAATGATGTCTATATTTGGCTGCAATAGATTGGTTGCTAGGCAATAAAGTGTATAAATAATAATAGAAATAAGATTGAAAAATAAAATAAATGAAATTCGGAAATTTAGAACTTAAGTTCCGGGGTTTTGAAATTTCTTCCGAATAAATTTTGGAATATGATAATATTGTTTAGAAGTATTTTCTAATAAAGATGATTTTGGAGAAAATAAGTTTTGTACTTTCCTCTATGTCGTTGGAAAATAATTTCGGTGATGGCGGCCGCATCATCGACTTTCATTTTCGAGTTTCGAATGGGAAAGGCCACTATAGTAGTTCTACTGCAGATTCATTTTTGAATATATATAAATTTTGAATTGTTTTAAATATAATTAGAGATATATAAGTTGTAAGAATATATTTATCTATTGTTTTAAAATAAATTGAAAATTTAACCCGGTATTAAATTCTTAAATTTCCATTAATTAATTGTTTCAATTATTTTAGTGAAATAGAATTTAACTAATAATTGAAACCCTAAATAAAATAAGAGATTTAAATGCTAAGTTATAAATGGAAATTAAAGGAAATTTGAAATTTGTAACATATGAAACAAAGAGTAATATTGTTGAACATTAAATTTAATTAAAGGATGAGATAAAACTTGTATAAGTTCATTTGCATTTTCTTTAACATATATAACTTACCAAATATAAAAAGTTGAAATGTTTAATAAAGAATGTAATGGAAATTGTACAAGTAAAAGTAGGTAATGAAGTATCCAATGAATTGGCTGTTAAATGAGAATTTAATGTTATAAACTTAAGTTATAATTGAAATTTTACTAAGTAAATATAATAAAAGGTAAGTATGACAATAAGTGATTATAAACTTAAGTAATCAAAGTGTAAAAAGATGAGGTCATGCAATTATAAATGAATGTAATATAATAAAGAGAAATTGTAAACTTAAGAAAAAGGGTTGAAGTTATTTCTAAATAAAATGAAAATAAAATTGAAAGAAATAAATGGAAATAAAAAGAATAATCCGTTATGTGAATGAAAAGAATCAAACAACAAATGTATGAATGGAATAAATAAGAATAGACTAAATATATTGCTGAAATTGTTGTTTGTCGTGGTTTGTGGTTGATTGTGTAAGGAAACTTTAAATTTGTTGGGATGGATGAATAATCCATTGTGTTTAATCTAAGACTGTTGAGTAAATGATGCACTTGATGGTTTATTATTCATTCCGTACAATTTAAAAGTTTTAAATCCGAACAACTATTTGTTTGTTTGATTGTATGGTTGTTTTGTATTTGTTGTGTATGCTGTTTGTTGAAATTGTTGGTTGTTGTATTCATTTGTTGTTAGTGATTGAAACCACTTAAATATTTCACTTTATATAAATTGTTAACCCTTTGGATTTTATAAGTGAAATGCAGGTTATGGAAGCAATTGCTACTGCTTTTGGTTCCATAAATTAAGCGTAAAATGCGCGAATAATAGGTACGTTTCGGATTTCGGTTTATAGCGCTATTTTATATATTTTTTCGTGTAGGGATATATTAATTTGAAAAATATATGTTGTATATTGTTATATTTAATATTATATTTTCTCTCGAGCCTCTCCGCACAAAGGAGACTCTGCCAAAATTTTCCGTAAATTTTGGGCTTAGAAAATATTTTGAAAATGTTTTCCAAACTTTAGTAATTTAAGTATAAAAAGATTTAATGGTTATAAATTGAGATATTTTAACTAAATTAATTAATTTTATAAATTTAATTGTTTATAAAGTTAATGTTTGAATAAGGTATATTGATTTCTTAGTGTTCCTTTTCCTTTCTTTTCCCTTGTCGAGGACGAAAAGTTTTGAGTGGGGGAGAGTGTAACGACCCATAAATTTTGTGGATTTAATTTGGTTAAATTAATGAGTTTTGTAATAAAATTTAGTAGAAATAAAAAAACTTTATAAGCAAATATTGAAATGAATGCTAAATTAAATTATATAAATGGCGACTTAAAACCTATTTACTAGCAATATGAATAAATTTCAATAAATGAAATAGAGTAAGTATTATACCTGGATATAAAATTCATTTAAAGGAATTTATTTATATGTTAATGTAAATTTAGAAAATATGATAATTCCATTCGTACTTGTAAGCTGTTACTATAAGTTGCGTGTTGAAGAGGATGGATTGAATTGAAATTTATATTTAATTTAAATGGAAATATTAAAGGCTTATAATAACGGAAAATTTAGGTAATAAAATTTAGCAAAGTGGATAAATAATAACCATATAAGAGAAATAAATGTAAGCATTTAAAATATTAATTAATGTTGGTTTGATGATAACGTAACTGGTGATTAATTTGATAGTAACGGAAGTGTGAACGTAAAGTAATAAAAGAGTAGATTTATGTTAAGTAATAATTTGTGGTTTTGGGAAATAAAGTTGAAGTTTTGATAATTAAGAAATTAATAAGAAAAAGTATGCAAAGTAAGTTATAGAATGTAAAGTAAGTTATAATAATAAGTAGAAATTGGATGACATTATATTTTAGGTTTAAAATAAAGTGTGGATGGAAATTTGATTGGTTATATTAATTGAATGGAATTCAACTTTGATGGGAAAGGTAAATGGATATTTGGTAATAAACTTAAACGGACTTAAATAGTGCATTTATTTAATTTATACATAATAATAAGTAATGATTGAATAAAAACCTATACCTGTAAATATCTATAATATTTGAGTGGAAGTAATAAACTTATAAAGGTGGGTTTGAGATTTTTACAACAATTTTATGAGTTATATACTTAGTTCATTCAATTAAATTGGAAATCATTGCAATAAATATAAATTTAATGTTATGCAAATTGAGATAAACAATTGGAAAATGTTAAAGTATCTGGATATATATATATATATATATATATATATATATTAAAATAAATCGTAAACCCTTTTATTTGAAATTTATGAATGGAATGAATATAGGTTAGAGTAACGATTATTGTATGTTGCCTATTTTGGTAACTTGTTAATTTACAATTTTGAAATCAGTTACAATAATTTTAATTGAGTATTGCGTTAATGTTAATTAAAGTAGTATTTGTAAATGTTAAGACTTTTCGTATTGGATAGTTTGTTGTAATATAAGACTTGGAAATAAAGTTATTAACGTATTGGAAAACGATTACATTTAGATGAAATTAATTGTCTCATTTATGTGGGTGAGAACTGTAATTGAAAAGTATAAAGGTAATGAGCAACGGAAATGCATATTTATTTCATAAGTTAATTTAAAGTATGAAACCTATTTAATGAACTAATTTTAGCACATGTATATAGTTGGGTTGGAATAATAATTTGGAATAACAACTTCAATATATTTGGAAATAATAATTTATACAAAGGGAAGCTGGAAATTTGAATATATATGGAATGAAATGTGAGACAAGTGTTAACTGCGTTACAAAGTAATGATAGGCTCAATTAAAAGGTTGGAATTGAATGTAATCAGTTTAATTGGAAACTTATTAAAATAAATTTGGATTGAGTGATTTATTTCCAATTAAATCAGTTCACGTTTCAAAATTTAATGCTAGTTTATTGCATATATGTTTATACCTAAATTTAAACTTATGTTTAGATCCAATCAGATCATTAAAAAGAAAGGATTATTTATAATATGAAGATAGGCTAATTTAAGGTTAGTAATTAATAGGTGGAATGAAATGGGTTTAATGTAAATGTTATATTAGGCTGTAAATCAATTTGTAATAAAATTTTATTTAATTGGAAGGTAATCGATAATTTATGAATTTGATGGTAAATATATACATAAGATGATGATTGTTGATTTAATAAAGAGAATTGAATACGAATGTTATAAAATTTCATTGAAATAAGATTTTATAATTTATTGAATTTACTTTAATTAAATGTAAACACTAAATTTTTTGCAATAAATCCTTATTTGATATGGAGGTTTGGTTAATAAATTTGAAGCTAATTGCAATCAGAAATGATAGAAATGGTAAGTTGACCATTTATTCATAATAAGATCTAAAAATCAAATAAATGGATTTTTGGATTTTAAATTGACAAATTGTGAATTCATTTAAATTCGGATCCATCTGTCTATTCCAACTTCATCTATAAATACCCCGCTAAACCCTAGCCTCCACCTACTCTCATTTGTCTGCGCGTAAAATTTTTTCAGCTCCTTCTCCTCCTCAATGGCAGACAAAATTTCAGATCCAGATCCATTTCAAAATCAGAGTCAAAAATTCAAAGTCGTCAGAAAGATATCATAATAATATATGTTGAAGCCCTCAACGAGCGTAATTCAATGGTGTAATTCATTTTTCAATTCGATGCATCATTTGACCAGAAATCGCGGTCAAAATTGATTTAGGCGTTTTTGACTGGTAGGTCTGATTGGAAAATCCCTTCTGGGTTATGTAGAGGGGCTAGCACGTTGTTCATCGGTGAAGTTTTGCGGTGAATTGACGGTCGAATTAGTGGCTAGGTGTGGTCAAAGATCGGTCAAACGGAGGTGTGTTGGGTTCCACTTGCTGTGCGCGCGTTTATGAAAGAGGGGAGTGAGGTTGACGTGACATGTTGCAAGGTGAATTGTGTTCTTTTTTTTTGTTATTTTATTTTTGAAATTCAAGCGCAATTTTCGCTATATTTTTCCACATAGGGACTCGAATTCACGCGAATTTTTTTTAGGATCGTAATAAAATTTCGGACGTTTTGACGCTGGTTTGGACAGATTTGAAGACCGTCGAATTTTTGGGTTTAAATCGGATTTAAATCCAATTTAAATTCAAAAGGTGAGTGTTTTAACCCACTCACAACTTCTAAAATTTCCTATGTCTGTTAATTTGACTTAAGATATGAGTAGAAATTTATTTATGACTGTTTGGCATGTTTTATTCATCATCTCTGTTAAATCGCATTTATTTAATTTAACGGTTAATTAATTTATTTATTGCATATAAATTGACAGTTATGATTTATTTATTTGCATATAAACTGATAGTTAAACAGTTAATAAATTTATTATTGAATATAAACTGTTAGTGAATAACTGTTATTTATTACCTGTATATTTTATATGCTATTTATTGATGTTTGTTTAAATTGATGATGATTGAAATAAATTGGTTGATGATTGATATTGGGTGAATGGATGATGTGTTCTATCTTATATAAACTGCAAGTTATCATGCATGTTCATTTCCTTCGGGATTGCGGTTTGAAATGATATACAACCTCATTTTTACTTTTAAATTGCGGATTGAAATGATATATGTCCGTATCACTTGACCATAGGATAGAAAATTATATACAAGCACCGCGGTATATATAAAAAAATTATTTTTGAAATGATTTTTGGTTTGGGTATGATACGGTTTAATAAATAGTAAATTTGGATATGATATAAATATATTTTATATATACATATATAGTTAAAATTTGAATTCAAGCTATGAATAAATCTGTTAAATAAAAATGAATAAGTTGAAATTGGAAATTGATAATCTATATTATATGTTTTGAGTACAGGTTAAGATCTTGTATATATATAGAGTTTTAAATGATTCAAATCAATTAAGATTGAAAGATAAATGGGAAATTAATTGGAATTGAGCTTATTTAAAATTTAACTCCATAAGTTGATGTTAACTTATTGAAATTGGAAGTTTAAAGGTATGATATTCATAACTGGATTTAATGGATAATTCTAGTATAAATAAATGGAAGGAGATAATTAGTGTTAATAAATTAAGTTTTATTTTAAATGGTTATGGATTTATCATGTAAACCTTTCAAAACTAAATAATAGGAAAATGAATTGTTGATTTGAAATTTCCAACCTTAGTTTTGAAATTTATTAAATACTCAAAGTTTGAAAATATTGAAATCGAAGTGTTTTATTCAAACTGAATCTAAAAGTTATGGATTTAGACTGAATTTAAAGTGAATAAAAATTGTGAAGGCGTGGAAATTATTTACTTTTAAATAAATTTTAAATTCAACCGTTTTATTTTATATACTGTTGAATATCCAAACCATTTAAGTTTTGAAAGTTATGGTTTTAAAACTATGGATTTCGAAGTATTATGTTGAAAGTTAAAATTTAAATATTTGGTTTCGAGGTATTATAAATTTTAAAAGTGACATGATTTTGGAAAAGAAATATATTTGAAATAAAATGATATCATATTTATGGGTTTTGAAATGGATAATTTTGTTCTGGTTTTGAAAGTATAATTATTTTAATGACCGCGGTGTTATAATAACCTTTGGTTGTTGAAGAGACCGGGATCGAAAATTGTCATACTCTCTGCAACTCCGAAAACCACTTTAACAACAGTGTACGCGGTGGAGATTCCAGAATGAAGTAGGTTGGTGGCGGCGTTTCCTGTAAGGTAAATACGTGGACCCAACTCCCATGAGTTGGCATAAGGTGGCTAAAACAGGAGCGATTGACGGGTTAATAAGGTAACACCTTTGATCGGACACATCCCTTCGATATTATACTTTGACTTTTGGATTGATTCGGTGGCCATTTTTGATTTCTTTGATTTGGGGGTGTGGCTCGAGGTGGGGGGTAGCTGCGGCTATGCGTTACCACCGACCCGGAATCGTAATTGGTATATCTACCCTGGCATTGCCTAGTTGTGCCGTGTCACCTACCCTATCGCGCCTTATACGATTTTGGTTTTGTACAATACCTATGGAGTGCCCTCTGACGACGCCCAGTACGGGGGAGATTACGGTACTGTATAGACTATGGGAATATATTATGTGTTAAGGTGGAAAATGTAAAGCCTTAACGCTATTTAAAAGTAAGTTTATTTTACAATTAGACACTATTATAATAGCGCAATATACTACATAGTAAATAGTTTAACGGATCCTTAGGAGATGTAAATTCCGAGCATCTCTTGAGTTACTGCACTCATATTTATTTCTGTTAATTTAACTTACATAAGATCTTTTAGTTCTGACTCGAGTGTTTTTATCTTTCAAATTCGCTCGGGTCAGTCCGAGCGTTTCAGGATTTGAAGATTTAGCTCTGGAGGACGAAGACAAAGATTTATATTACTATTATCTAGTATATTATTCCACTACAACATTTAATTCCGCTGCATTGATATTTTGGTATGTGAACTCTGATATTTATTGTATAAAGAAGAAGCAAATGTTTTGTAAACAGTTTTATGAACTATATATTGATTTTTATATTTTATCCTTCCGCTGTGAGATTCTGTTTTTTTTCCTCTTCTCTATTTTTCTTATTTACCCCATAACAATCCGCCTTTCCGTATGGTTTGAGTTGGCACGTGTGTCGATTTGAAGCGTGCAAAAAGGAGGGACGTTACAAGATCACATTTTGAGATGATGAAATAGTTCCTTGAATTGAATTCCAAGTTCTTGAGTTGCTGGCTCCCGAAGTGCTTTACCACTGACGATCAAAGTGAAGAGTTTTGATATAATTTTGTGCTTAGATTTTTAGGTTAATGGAGGATGGTCGCTAGCTGAAAATCTCAGAGAGAGAGAGAGAGAGAAGAGAAAATTTGTGAGAAAAATAAAGTAAAAATGTGGCAAATAAATAGAAAGTCAAATGGAGAGAAAAGTGTATCACGTCCTCGTATTATTCTCTTATCAGTCTTATTTTGTCAACCATTCAAAGTCCTCTCCTTCTGCCATCATATGGCCGCCCAAACTATCCCTCCTTTCAACCGAAATAAGCATGCCCATATAGGCCTCAAATCTGGTCCAAGTCCAAACAATATTCAATGCAATTTTAAAATCTTATTTAAACGTGTACTAATATCGTACATCAATCAGTATATTTATAACTATAATAAACACAAATTTTAATACTATTCAACATACATCATATAAAATTTTATAATTAATATTTCATAAATATTAATTAATTTATAATAATTACAAATTATTTAAATCAGGTGGTAAAATGAGTATTCGTTGTTTAAATTGTGTGACTCTTAGGTGTAAATTTGATCAGCAATTAATATCAAACAATTCAAATATTAATATTCACATGTCCCTTAGCAGGTGGTATGACATTATGGCTTAATATCTCATTGACTTGGTTTTGATAAAAATCCAATTTTACTTTATTAAGCATTGCTCGGTAGTGAAAATTATTTACATCAATTATTTTGTCAAAACTCTAGCACTTTGGACTTATGGAATTTGGTAATGGCTAAGTTTCCAATATCATTCATATTCAACACTATAATTCAAACACATAGTCCTTGGTTCCGTAATAATAACTATAGTTTACCGAGCTACTCTAGCCAAAGATTTTGACTTTGAGTTGACTTCAGTTGACCTTGATACTGACCTCATATAACCGAGGAGACAAATCTTCTTTTGAGTAGTATTTCACTTCTAATACTTCCACCCAACCCAATTACAATCACTTGATGGATGTCGTGCCATGATTTTGTAGAGATAGGAATATGTACTGGGGGAAATTATGTAATTTATTATATATATCTAACCGGATAACTAATCTTATTTGAAATAAAAGGTGTTTTCTTTCTATTATATACTTGATATAATGAGTTATATTAATTAATAAAGTTAACTAAAAGTATATTTAACAGAAAATCCAAATATGGTATGTTCTGCGATAATAGTTACAATGTGTTGTGACCATAAGTGATTTATCACAATAAAATAAAGATACCATTTTAAATATTTATAATCAAGATGTACAAAGCCCGGATATCGATGCATCCGTTAAGACTAAATTGCAGAATGTTGGGCAGTGTATTACTCATGACTACTGGAGCGCCAAGGGGTTACTATTGATAGCTATTGGATAACTATGAATATCTCACTCAATAGTTTTATGTAGGTTAATATAACTAAGGTCAAACAGAAATATCAGTGTGATAAAATTACACTGTTCTCTTGACTTGAGAATATCATTGATCCTCAATTTGGAAACTCCGCTTTGGTTATAGTTAAATCATGGCATAACATCCATCGAATGACTTAGTTGGTCGGTGGAAGCATAGGAAATGAAACCCTATCTGAGAGAGGATACATCTGCTCAGTTATATGAGGTTAGTATCATGGTCAACTAAAGTCAACTCAAAGTCAAAATCTCTGGCTAGAGCAGTTCGGCTAATAATAATTGTTATTATTAAACTAGGGACTTTGTGTTTGGACTATAAAGTTGAATATGGATGATATTGGAATTTTGACCATCACTAAATTCCGTAAGTTCAAAGTGATATAGTTTTGACGAAGAGAATTAGTGTAAATGATTGTCACTATCAGGTAATGCCTGAATAAGTAAAGTTAGATTTTACCAATAAGATGTAGCAATATATTCAGCCAAAATGTCACGTCACTAGGTAAGATGACATGTGAATATTAATATTTGAATTGATCAATCTTAATCGCTGACTGAATTTACATATTTAATTCGCATAACTATAAGAATGAATACTCTGAATAAACCACGTGATTTAATCAATTTATAATCATTTTAAATTAATTAAATTAAATAATACTTCTGAAATATAAATTATTAAATTTTATTTGTTTTATTTTTATACCATTAGAATTAATAAAGCGCGTAAATAAAAGTTATAAATACATGTATCGATATATGATATCGATAAATTGTTTAAATTGGATTTAAATGAAATAAAAGCTAAGTGGGTCTTGGATCACTTGAGGCCCATAATTCCTCCATGTTTGGCTGGCCACATAAAAGAGAGAGAGAGGATAAGTTTTCAAAAGAATTAATAAAGGGAAGAAATTAATACAAAGAAGGAAAAGGGTCTTTCTTTAATTGGCATTGATTGCTTTTTTTATTTCATTTTTTTATAATCTTTTTGGCCATCCATTCCTTTCTATAACTTTTCTTGTTTTCTCCTCCCTCTCTAATGGCTAAAAATATGAGAACTTTCATGGCTTCAAAAATTTATAAAATCAAATACAAGTCAAATCTATTCATTAAAAGTGGTTTATCTCTCTTGATCATTGCAAAATCGAGGGGCTGATTTTTGAATCTAGGAGCTTTGATTCATTGTTCAAGGTATGATTTATTAGTTACATCCAAAGGTAATTTTCTAATTTAAATTCACCTATGTGTTTATATGATTTATATAACTAGAGTTTCTATGATATACCTCACATTTTAATTATTCATCTTTCCACATGTAAATTAAATCTCTTATGTCTATTTTGACTAAAATATGTTATTGGATTGTTTTGATTTAGACTTATATTTGTTCATCGTCTCTCTTTAATGTATGTTTATTATAAATTGATATGTTTTGAATCTCTTATTACTTTTGATAACTTGTCATTATTCTCTGCATCGTTTAGATTTGTTGATTCTTATCACAAATTTACACATGCCTACTTAGTCCAATTTTCTTTTATTTTGTTTTGGAAATTTGTGAAATTAATAGCCAACTTTAATTGAGTTTTTAAATATAATTATATAACATTTACATACTTAAATGTAAATGAATTGTATATGTTAAATTATACATAATTTTGAAATTAATCTTTAATTTCGTATGGTAAATAGTTGAATATAATATTTTCAATCCCCGTTTAAAAAAAGTTAACTTAAGATTAATTAATGGACTTTAGTGCAAATTCTTATCTTATGTAGTTTTCTATATTTAAAGTCTCACGTAAAATATAAAGTAATGAAACTGTTAACTTTATAATCAAAACTTATTTGTATAAATTTTTATATACATATATCATATGCTATAATATTTGCAAATATAAGTTGTTTAGATCTAAATTATTAAATTGTATTAATCATATATGGAAATATACACATATATTTTAATTCAAATTCATAAGTGGATTTTATGTAATAAAGTAACCTTCTATTGTAAGATCTTCCTTTAATTGAAATCAATCCCATTAATGTTAATTTTGGATTTCATATTATTTAAAACAAATAATAGGTTTTCACTTACACACACACGTATTTATGTATATGTATGTATGTTTATGTTTATCTATAATTATTATGGATGTATGCATATATTTCATAAATCATAAATCATAAATCAGAAGTTAGACAACAAAGGCAGGTGTAAATTTGATTGATAAATTATAAATATCATTTAATACATTAATTATTACAATTAAAGTGAGAGAGAAATGAAAGGTTGCTCTTTCTTGATACATTGCCATGTCTTTATTAATTGTATATATAGGGTAAGAAAGGGAGACAAAGGGTTTTCCTCTCTAAATTCTATATACACCACCTATATACTATACTTATACTTCATATATATGAATGTATTTAGTACATTCATCATAATACCTATAAACTTAATTTATATTTAAATCTCCATTTTAATAATTTAAACAAAACAAGATTCTATTTAAAATTTTATTGGAATGGATCGAATATACATTTAGACTTCATAGGCCCAATAAAGATCCAAAATGGTAAAAAAGTTAAAATTCACCTATTTCTTTCGTTGCAGGCCGACCCAATTCCAACAATGGTATCAGAGCCCAATAGCCTTTGCGATCTAAATTAGTTATGTAACGAGAAACTAATTAAGCTTGCCCACTTAGTATGGTGCATAGAAAGGTAATGTTTAGGAATGTAATTGAGTAATCTAGTACTCTATCCTACCTGGTTATCGACCTGGCCAGTGAGCTCAAAGGTTGATCATAATAGAAAAGACATAATTTGTATTAGGCCTTGGGCTAATTGCAAAATACTTTTGAAAATTAAGGCAATATTTTAAATTTATAAGCTAAATTTAAAATAAGAACATGTTTATTATAAAAGGTTATAATATAACATAAATTTTCAAAATATATGAAAAGTTAATGAAATTTTCAAAAGGTTTGAAAATATTTGAATAATAATTTAGAAATTTAAATCTTTTTAGTAAGATAAATAAAATAAAATAATTAAATAAGTTAACTAATTCATATTTATATGCATGTATTATATATATTGATATATGTTATGTTATTTTTAAAACTGTTTAAGACAACATAAGTATACATGTATGTATATAAAACAAATTTCAAGATTAATATAATTTAATTAAAATTGTTTAATTAAATATAAATTAAAGGTTAATTAAAAAATAAATAAATTAAAGGTTAATTAATTGAATAAATTAATTGAAGGTTGATTAATAAAATAAAAATACATAAATATAAGATATATGTATTATACTATAAAGGTTATTATGCATGAGATTTTATGGTATGTGTATTGCACATGCATATAAAAGCCTCTTATAAAATTATTAAATTTAAAATCTCTATGTAACTTGGTAAACATAAAATGAAAAATAAAAAAAATGTAAATTTTTTATTCGAATATGACTTTGAACTTATAACCATGTATATATTTCAAAATTTCCATTTTAAGATAAATGTTAATTTTTATTCTTAGTTGGATTCAAACTCCTAACTTTTTATTTGCATATAAGGGTAATTTTGGAACTTTGCGGTTAGATTAAAAAATTAGAGCTCTATTCTAATTATTAATATGTATACATATATATAATTCAACATAAATGTTAGACTGGAAAAATATAAAATTAATTAAAGAGTTAATTAATTAAAATTAATTAAATAAGATTTAATTGATATAATGTGATACATAAGATTATATATAAGTTAGCTAAAATATAGAAGTTATACGATAATTGAAACTTATATAATGCGAATGTATAAATTAAAGGTGGAATGGTAAGAAACCCAAATAGACTTAAAGAATATATACATGTGTACTGTACGTATACCATGGTTTCCGATATGTTTGACACATGAATACCGAGGGTATTTCATAAGCAATATATTGTTCCATAAGTCAATACAACTCGGTTAAATATATTGACGATGATGAATCTTTAATATAAGTGTTGTCCTCTGCCATTTCTGTATTAATAAATTATTTGGACCAGCACCACTGTCCCAATGGTTAAGTGCTTCGACTTTGGTGTGAGAGGTCATAGGTTCGAAAACTGCATAGCATGGTTCGAACATTTATTGACATGTAGATCCAGTATACCACCTAAGACTTGTAGTACTAATATGTACTATTATCAAATACCCAATTTCAAAAAAAAAATACCTGCATTATTTCTAGTTGTTAAGCAAACTCAAGCTAGAGATGTCATGTGTAGTATTATTAATATATTGACTAGACGAGGTAAGAAAAATAAATGTATTTGTTAAGCCAACTTAAGATACATATTCTATACCTAAGCCATCGCAAAATGGTAGGTATGAGCGAATAATTTCTTTCAATTTGTTAAGAAAACTCAAGGTTGAAATGAGATTAGGATAAGGAACCATGGGTTAAGAACTGTATATGATTCAACCGATAAGGAGTTATCCATTGTTTATGGGGCTATGACTTATTGAACAAACTCAAGATCAGAATCCTATGACATACAAGTCCTAACATCCACTAATGAAGTCAAAAGACTTATGTTCATCTTAGGGTTTGGAGAAGCATAAAGTACATTTCAATTCCAAATATTTTTCGTCTCAATATTGCAATTTCGATTCCAAAATGGTTTCAAGTTTACATTTGGGTGGTAACTTCATTCAACCCCGTTAGTATTTAAATCCATGATTTAAAATAAACATTTCACTCCTGACCAGTTTGAATTTTTGAAAAATAGTTTGAATGGTTCCAAAATAGTTTAAATAATTAAAATAGTTAAAATAGTTTAAATGGTTAAAATAGTTTAAGTATTAAAATGGTTTGTATAGAAAAATAATTTGGGAAACAAAATAATTTGTATATTTATGAGGATAGATTTTAAATAGTTTTATATTAAATTATTTATTTGAAATGATTTCAAAGTCAAAACCGGTCCAGTTCTAACTTCCCAACTCAAATCAATTCCAATTTCCATTCAATCGATTCAATTTCGATTTTTAATTCAAATCAATTTCAACTTCGATTTCAGATTAATCCAACTTCGATTTCAAACCCAATTAATTCAATTTCAACTTCAATCTATATCGATTTCAAGCTCGATTTTCAAAGTATCGATTCAAAACATTTAAACCAAAATATCCTTCAATATTCAGTTTAAAATCCCAATCTTCAAATAAATTCAATTCCAAGCTCAATTTTGAAATATCGTTTTATATATCACTTTCACTTAGTAATATTCAAAGTTTGCATAAAAGTTCAATCTCTTTAAACAAATCAATTTATGGAATTCAATCATATTCTGATTTTAACTCCAAAATCTCAACTTCAATTATTTAACAATTTCTTTTAACCAAAATTTTATTTCAACATTTCAAACTCGTATTCATGATTAATTCAAACTTCATAAATTCAATTTTCATTTCTTTAAATTCAAAACCATTAAATAATTTCAAAACCAAACTTTTAAAATTACTTAATTTAACCAATCCGGTGTTCGTATATAATTTTCTATCATATGGCCAAGTGATCAGTTATTTCAATTTAATTTCGAGGATGGATATATATCATTTCAATCCAAATCACAATGTCATAGGTATATATTATTTCAACCTATTTCTTAATTCATTCGAAATAATTCAGTTTATAGTTTATATACTATAAATAATATACAAGGTGATAATAGGCCATATCAGAACAACTAAACATCCAAATCATCAAAAATATTAATCAATAGCATTCATCGCCATCAATTATCCAAACAGTCATATAATTCACATCAATTTCATAGTATTCAATTTCAGGTAATTTGCTGAAAATTAAATCCCAGTTTCAAGTTGACTATCAATTTTAATTTATAACAATTAATTCATTAACAACGACTAATAAATTCATATCAATTCATAAATTCAAATTTAACTAGCATAAAATATTCTAGTACATTGTGAGTGTTATAAAATACTCACATTGAGTTTTCAATTTCAAATCAAACGATGTTCGATTTAACCTAAAATTTTAATGGGCTCCAAACATCTTCGGATCTCCACTGCAGCGTAGATCTCGTCTTTGCGATTTCGATGTCGCCATTTTCGTCCTATTTGATCTCGTACGCATGAGATATGAGTTGTTAATGTTTTAAAACAATTTAAATAAACAAAAGAAATTTTTATACACCAATCAATCCAGGCCATACATTTGCAAAAATCAAGGCCGTGAATGCTTCTCCTCCAAATCGCATAAAGGTATAGGTCGCGTGAATGAAAACCAACGTTTGCCTCCTTTTAGCCCTAGATGCCGCGCTATAATTGTCGCTCGAGACGATGATCCACCACCACCATCGTGTGCGCCTCACTCTACCACCCCATCGCCTAAAGTGACTTGAAGCTCGGTCGTCCCCGACCATGAAAAACGTAAATGAAACGAAGAAGAACGTGCCCAAAATCCTCCACCATACGGTGACGATAACCAAGATCTACGGTTGGATGCGTAGATCTTCCCATGCTCTACCACATTCATCTAGAAAGTCTTCAAAATCAAAGCTTGGATCAAAGGATTTTGAGGGAAAAGCTCAATGCTTTTTCGTCCATTAAAACTAATTGTGGCAGCTATGAGCAACTCTCGGCCTAGGGTTACTGTATGGGATGCTATATACGATTTTTATATATTATTTTATTATTAATTCCAAAATTTACATGCTTTTTCAAATGATCTCCAAACGAAACGTATCGCCTGGCGTTTATAATGTTTTACCCCTATTCCGAATGCAATGGAGCATGTTTTGGGGACTAATTCGATCGTATGCAGAAGATAGCTTTTCGAATCGAATTAAAATATTAAATTTTCGATATTAAGTTTCAATGCGTTTCTTACCCGTACGACCAAATGATAATTCCAACCGCTATGAAATTTAAAATATGATAATAATACATTATTACGGATCCAATGGAACTGATTTCTTTGAAATCTGAGACTATGCCCCTGATGGCTATTTTAACGTCTCAGTTATAATATAAAATTTCCAATTTCTAGTTATTCACATTTAAATCCAATTTTAGATGTTAACAATCTTCATTGTTGTTTAAATAAACTTTAAATTAATTTTCGATATCAAATTCAATCATATTAAATTCCGAATTTAATTATTCAAATATTTGAAATATTAAATTTTAAACAATTTTGATTATTTAATAAATCACTATCCTTTGAAATATTTGAAAATGAACTTATAAGACTTAAATTTTAAAACAAATTCAAATTATAGAACAACTATATTCCATTTTACGGTCATTCAATTCCTGTTATCCAATTTTCAATTAATCTCCAATATTGAATTTAAACAATAATAATTTTTCAATATTCGACAAATTTCAATATTGGATTTTAAATGAATTTTCGTTATCAATCAATTACTTTATTTACATCTATGAAATTTAGCATTATTGTTTAATCCACTATTGATCGTAAACTCATTTAATGAGTAGCATTTATTTCAATACTTGTTACTACTTAAACTTTCGAAATCAGTCTATTTCAAAAATTTATTTCTATCTAAATAATTCATAATTATTATTCAACTTCAGTTATTGATCATGAACCCAGCTAATATATATAATTTCATTTCAATCTTATTATCGCCAAAACTTCATATAGGTTTATTTCAAATTTTTATTCAAGTTCATATCAAAGTACTTACATTTAAAATCACTAAATTATTATTTTTTAACCATTTTCTTCAATAATTACATTAAATTTAATAAATTTAAAATAGCTAAAAATATGGGTGTTGCAATCTCCCCCACTCAAAACGTTTCGTCCTTGAAAAGGAAATAAGTAAAGAATTCAACATTTGATATATTTTATTCAAAATTATCAATTTATAAAACAATGAAATTTCATTTATAAAGCCATTAGTACGCTTCCACTACACTACTCCGATTGGATTATGAAATTTTCAAGTTATTTATCAAAACAAGTTATAAAAAATTTAAAAAAAAAACTACAAAATTTTTCTAACACCTGAATTTACGAAAAATTTCGATAGCATCTCCTTTGCGCGGCTCGATCGGCACAACTACAAAAAGCCTCTACGCACCCCAAACCAACAAAAGAAACCAAAATCCAAGTGGCTCAATCAAAACAATCACCAAATCCAATGATAAAATAAGCACGTACCATTTTGTCGAGCCATCCAAATTTTCTTGATTTTAAATACCTGCATCAAAATTCCCAATGATATCCAATCATATGGTTTAAAATCATTTTATATTTTGCATTTTTAATTTCCAATATTAGCTTTATTTAAACCCGTACGATGTACATATATCATTTGTACGCAATATCAAATCTGATCGCTCACTCGATCACACACTTTCACTTCTGAACTAGTATCGTCGTTCACACGACTCTCAAGTGCGAAATCAGATTTGGTTCCTTGATCAGAAACCGTCATTCTCCTTGTATAGCCATATACCATGATAGAGAATTCCAGAATCAAATCAAAAATCCATATCCAAGGTTCGACATCGAGAATCGAGTGAAAAATGCTAACACGGATCGATATAAATTATCTTGAAATTCTATGCTCGAATCTGGATCAAATTGTTATGTGAATAAAATAAAATAAGTACAACTTACGTATTACTTTTCAATAAATTCTATCCAATTCATCTATATTAAATTATTTTACCGACCTTCGTTTCATTTACAATTATTTATTCACAGTAATATCCCTTATTACTCAGTATATCCATTTCTTTACATAGAATATTCTTTTATACTGTCATTTCTTAAACATCATTCATAGAATTTGCCTACTCAAGTCCATTTTAAACATTCTACGCAATTTAATTAAATTCTATTTCCTTTTCCAATTGATTCTTTGCTATACCAAATTCTTTTGTTTACATCTACTTCATTTTCATAATTTCGGTTAATAATAAATTTATTTATGGAAAATGTTATAAATCATCACTTTAGTTTATAATCATTCTATAAAAGTCATATATAAGAAGTTGGACTTTATCTAAGTTTACAACTATCTCAAAAGTTACAAATTCAATTTCAAAATTTCTTTGCAAATTTCCATTTCATTCTATAACCAATTTACAAAGATATCATTTAATTTATTTGTCTACTTTCTTAAGTTCACTTGCTTATTCCAGTTAGTCATTCATCATATACTTAAGTATATAACCCTTACTATTACAACTAAATTTCCTTTCATGTATATTTCAATTACTTTTAGGGTTGGTTTACTTGTATAATATCCCATTACATATACAAAACATCTTTTAACTTTTACCGTTTGATAAGTCTTATTATATGTTATTAGAATGCAGTTTGGTATTATAATAATTAATAGGATTCATTTTACTTAATCAGGATGTTCACAATTTTACTTGTTTAGATTCTCCTTACTTTTCAATTTTAAGAGTTACATTTCAACTCTAAAGTTTCCTCAAAAACGTTAAGCTTAGAATTCTTAATCCTCTTATTTTATAAGTTCTGGTTATTCACATTTCATTCAAATAATTTGAAGATTGTTAATTCTAAGAACTTAAAAATTCCAAATACCCGGTTTGTTTCAAATCATTTGAAATAAGTTTGTATGCTTAAATCTTATATATCAAATCATACTTTTGGAGTTTAAACCAAAATCTGTTTATCAAAACAATTTCAAAGTAAAGCTTCTTAGAAGTCTCCCCCACCTTGAGACTCGAAAATGAATGTCGATGATGTTGCGCAGTCATTACCGAAATTATTTCCAACAATATAAGAGAGGATTAATAAATTCATTTCTTTTTAAGATTTATTTGAAAACAATTTGTATTTGTATATACTTTGAAACAATACTATTCTTATTTTCCAAACCTTGAAATCCTTTTCAGAAATCCTGGAATTTAAAATTTTCAAATTCTCATCTTTATATCCATTTTACTTGCAATTTATATTTTATAAATCACATTTATACAATTTCATTTTCTTATAATCATATAATAGCCAATAGTTTAGTAATATTGACTATTCAAACAATAAATGATGATGATCAATATTATCATTTCTAACACCAATTCACACTATATACTATAATAATTTCTGAAAATTATTCATGTATATATAAAATATAATTAGGGTAAATTTATTCCATTTACCCAATTTCAAAACAATATTGTGTCGGCTTACCTTGTCTAAGAGTTTAGAAACCCGATCGGTAATGTTGTACTTCCCGTACCGACCATAATTCATAAACACTCAACCGATAAGTCAACACTATATAAAACATTTCATTTTCAATAACAATTACGCGCTCATATCTATTAATACACTCAAACTCATTCTAGGGTACCACTGACCTTATCTCTAATGAGTCAAACACCACAAAGCTAAGGTTATCGCTAAACCAAAGCTCTGATGCCAACTGTAATGACCCACCTTTTTGGTCAGTTTAAATCGATAATAAACCACATATGTCAACTAAAACCATTCAAAAGGGAGGATTTTTAATGAGGAAAATAAGAAAATAAGAGAAAAAGAAGAAACAAACACAGAATCTCGCAGCGGAACGATAAAATATAATAATCAAATAAACAGTTCATGAAGCTGTTTACTATACCTTTGATTCTTTATTTATACAACATTTATCAAAGTTATACATATACAACAGAACAAATAAAATAATGTAGCAAACATCACGACGCAGGGATAATAATAGTGCTAGTATACCAAATCTTCGTCTTCGTCATCCAAAATAGATCTTTAATAAGCTGAAAAACTCAGGACTGACTCGAGCGCAATGAAAAGACAAAACATTTGAGTCAGGACTGAATTTTGTAAGTCAAATAGATATCGCATAAAGTAACGACGTCAGAGATGTTTATGGGTTTTCACATCTCCTATCTAGTGTATAACGTGCATGCAATAACTCAAGAGATATTACGAGATTTTCCATCTCTTAGGGATCCATCAAAATATTTATATGTAGTAGAATACGCTATATATATATATATATATTGTCTAATCGGTAAAATAAATATTAAAATAGCGTTAAGGCTTTACATTAATCTCCTTTAATGCATTTTTAAGCATGTCGTACAGTTTGCATATAAAACACCAGTTAAACGATCGGTGGATAGGGACACGCCGTGATACGACAACACTAAACCAAAATAGTATGGGTCTCGTTTAGGGATAAAAGTATGACAAGGCATGTGAGGCAATGCCTAAAATAGGATACTACCAGTTTCCCCTTCCCGGCTGGTGGTAACGCATCATAGCCATGATCTCCCACCGTGTCCAACAACTCCCATAAAATTGGATTGTGCGCACCAATCAATCATAATGTAAATGATGGTAATTCGAAGAAGTGCGTCTGCTCGGGGTAGCTAGCCCATTTGGCCAGTACGGCTCCTGTTATAGTCATTTCAAATTGGCACATGTGCCAGGCTAATCCATCATCGTTCTCTTTCTTCAAATCCAGTAAACGACGCCAAATCCAACCACTTCATTTTGGATCATCACTCCACGTGCACAGTTGTCAAAGTGGTTTCGGTATCGACAAAGAGTATGCCTATATCCGGCTCCAGTCTCTTTAACAACCAAACGTCGTTTTACACATTGGTTGGTACTTTTACATTTCGAAAACAGTTCGTACTTGATATCAAAATATCATATTCGCTTCAAAATCAAATCCATTTCGACGTCATCACATTTACTCAAAATATACCATTTCAATTCCAAATTATTTTCGTCTCAATATCGCAATTTCGATTCCAAAATGGTTTCAAATTTACATTTGGGTTGTAACTTCATTTAACCCCATTCGTATTTAAATCCATGATTTAAAATAAACATTTCACTCCCCACTAGTTTGAAATTTTTAAAAATACTTTGAATAGTTCCAAAATAGTTTAAATAATTAAAATAGTTAAAATAGTTTAAATGGTTAGAATAGTTTAGCATAAAATAGTTTAAATGGTTAAAATAGTTTAATATAAAACAACTTAAGTATTAAAATGGTTTATATAGCAAAATAACTTGGAGACCAAAATAATTTGTATATTTATGAGGATAGCTTTTAAATATTTTTATATTAAATTATTTATGTGAAATGATTTCAAAGTCAAACCGGTCTAGTTCTAACTTCCCAACTCAAATCAATTCCAATTTCCATTCAATCAGTTTAATTTCGATTTTTAATTCAAATCAATTTCAACTTTGATTTCAAATTAATTCAATACCACTTTCAAAACCAATTAGTTCAATTTCAACTTCAATCTATATTGGTTTTGAGCTCGATTTTCAAAGTATCGATTCAAAACATTTAAGCCAAATTATCCTTCAATATTCAGGTTAATATCCCAATCTTCAAATAAATTCAATTCCGAGCTCAATTTTGAAATATCATTTTTATATATCACTTTCACTTAGTAATATTCAAAGTTCGCATAAAAGTTCAATCTTTTTAAATAAATCAATTTATGGAATTCAATCATATTCCGATTTTAACTCCAAAATCTCAACTTCAATTATTTAACAATTCCTTTTAACCAATATTTATTTCAACATTTCAAACTTGTTTTCATGATTAATTCAAACTTCATAAATTCAATTTTCATTTCTTTAAATTCAAAACCATTAAATAATTTCAAAACCAAAATTTTAAATTATTTAATTTAACCAATCCTATAACGACCCAAAATTTTCGACCTCGCAAATTCGACACTAATACGTTCACTGTAGATGTGCCAAGCAATCGAACATCGGAAATTCCAGATTGTTAGGGTAAAGAAGAAAAGAGGTAGAAGAAGAATCAGAAAACAACAGCACAGAATCTCACATTTGTAGCAGATTAAAATATAATATCAAATAATGGCATTTACACAAGAAAGTTGTAGCTATCAATTTACAGACAATATATCAGAGTACAATCATTCACAAATAAACTGGACAGTTGTAACAACTTGTCCCTGATTACTAACAATAAAATCTTAAATACATAGCGAAATATACTCCACACGTTCCTACCATCCAGCTCGTCTCTTGAACTCCAGAACGTCCTTACCTGAAAATCTGTAATACTCAGTCTGACCCGAGCATTACATTAAAGTAACATCTGAGTCAGGCTAGAAACCAGCGTGAGTTAACCCATATAACTTGAAATACAAAGTTATAAAACTTCTTTGAAAACCAAGGTAACTCGTACTTCACTACGAGTTCTTAACTTGATATAGTCAATCATTTATTACAAAACAATATTTAAGAACTGTTACTTAGTTTAAATGGCCATGTTACTTAATTTATTCCATTCTAGCCTATTTTATTCTAAAATCTAATCTATAAAGAATTTATTGTAGATTACTAATTGAAGTGGTTTCGGCTATTTGCTGATACCCGACCGCGGTCCCTTCGAACCCAATGTCATCTTTAAGCCAAGTTGTTTAAGTAAATAATTTAACTAAATTCAAAATAGCATACGCACATAAAAATCCATTACAGTTATCTAATTAAATAAATGATTCACATTTATTAACAAATCAATCCAGCCATTTCATATCACAGCACATCACGAATTATCAAACTAGAGATATTCATCAATCCAAGCATTCGGTATAACTTAATCATCCATAAGCAAGATTGATTAGTTAATTAATTTCATTAACACAAATGAATTAATTACCTTTGAATCCTTCTTAATTAATACTAATTAATTACAAAACATTTATTATTATTATTTTAATTAATTAATTATCCTTTAATCACCTAAGTCCTTAATTAATTTAAGATAAACCATTCATCTTGATTAATTACTTAATTATCATTTGAATCTTTATTAAATTAAATAATTGAAATTAATTTATACAAAATCTCCTGAGACTTTTTTATTAATTAAAGTTTAATACTCTTATCTTAATCACCTACTTAATTACATCATTAAATTTCTTATGAAAACACTTATGAATTAATTAATTAATCAACCTAATATAATTATTCAAATCCAAAACAATTATCCTTAAACCATATAACTTTAAAAAAATTAATCTTGAATTCTATGTTGATGTTATTAATTGAACTGGATGATGATTGTTTGATGATTGACATTGGATGAACGGTTGTTGTATTTTATATTGTTATAAACTGCAAGTTGTTATGGATTTTTTTTATTTCATTCGGGATTGCGGTTTGACATGATATATAACCGTATTTGTATTTTAAATTACGGATTGAAATGATAAATATCTGTATCACTTGACCATATGATAGAAATTATATACAGACACTGTAGTCTATATATAAAAATATTTGGAATGATTTCTATGGTTTTGTAAAGAAATATGTGGTTTTAGATAAATATTGATTTTAGATATTAAATAAATGTTATTTTATCCTTGATTTTTAAGCTATGTACTTATTCATTTTTTATAAACTTTAAAACTTGTTAACCTGCTAAAGAAAACCCGAGCTAAACTACAAAAACCCCGAGCCAACCCTGGGTCACTCCTCCCTTCTCTTTCCTTCGAGAAAACTCACAATCGACTTCGAGCCTGACCCGAGCAAAACACTTCTTCCCTGACTACCACAAACAACATCAGACGCAT
The DNA here is from genome assembly GCA_030765085.1 of Allium cepa. Lineage (NCBI taxonomy): Eukaryota > Viridiplantae > Streptophyta > Magnoliopsida > Asparagales > Amaryllidaceae > Allium > Allium cepa. Next base: position 384,534,904 of record CM060932.1, read on the forward strand.
CGTTCACATGTGCACGTGCACCTCTGATCCGATCGTCTCTGACCTTCGCCGTGATAACCTGCAACTCGCAAGACTCCAGCAACCTCGTCGACGATCCTGGCCACCCAGCACAATCAATTTCACCTGAAATCAAAAACGAGCATGTCAATGCACACTAGAACCCAAACCTGATCAATAATTCCTCCTCATGTCGCCGCCTCCAACCGCAAGACACCTCGCGATCACGTCCAGACTTCCGTCGTAGCCCCACGCCTAGATTCCACCACCACCGCTCAACTTCGGTTCAACCATGACAACACACGACCCTCTGAAACATCATCGACCAAAACTGTGATGGATAAATGCTCCGAATATTTCCCTTGATCCCCAAACATCCATCTTCCTCTAGTAACGATCATGACAATAATCTCACCCCGGTAGCCAAAAATCGACGAAAGATCGATTTCCGTTCTACTTGCAATATCATGACAACCACAAACTTAAAAATCAAGATACTATTATCAGAATTCATGGTTTCTAAGCACTAATATAAAAACACAATCAAAACTTGGAAATTTAGCAAACGAATTTTTGACTATTAATTCTTACTGTAAATTCAATCCAATATGATAATTACTTAATAATTATTATTGAAATTATTTTTAAAAATAGTATTGCACCTATGCAAACAACTCTTCTTTAATGATAAAAGTCTAAAACTGTTTAGGTAGGGAGATATGAATTTATTTAGGTGAGTTCTTGAGTCTATTGAACTTAACAGAGGCAAATATATACATATACACAAACATGCACATAGATAAACAGAGTGGTTCAACTATATTCCAAGTAAAATACATCCATGCAAATGTTATTCACAACATAACATCTTGAATTTATCACATGTACCAGGATAAAAACAGATTTAAGCTTGAAAAAGAAAAGTTTACTCGCAGTTTTTTTGAAAACAGAGAACAGGCATTTATCTGGAGCTTGATTTTGAAGCTGATGGTTGATTTTGAATTGCAACTTGATAGTTGATCTGACCTTCTTATGTTTGAGTTGAATTTGGATCTTACTTTTGCTTAGGTTGAAAAGCTTGAAGTTGTTGCTTTTCTTAGTTTTTTTTCTTTTTTTTTAGTTTTAATTTGAAAGAAGACAGAAAAGAGATGAGAAATGAAAATGTGAAAAGTTTGAACTGTACAGTCTTATCTCTAAATTTTGTTCATATTTCAGTTTAAAGGAAAATATGCCACTTGTTATTTTGCATGATACCCTTAGCTTACAAACGTCCAACCCAGTATTTTATATTTTCTTATTATTTTTTATATATACAAACTATATTTATTCATGTATAATTTTAAAAGAAAGTATATTAAACCCTTTAAAATCTTATTTTAAGCTATCATACTTTTTAATTAATAAATATTTATTTTTAGAGTTTTGAAAATATAGAATAGCTTTTGAAAATTATTATATTGAACTCAAACCAATGCTTCCTAATCACAATATATATATATATATATATATATATATATATATTATAATTTGAAATATCTTATGTGAATTTTGATATTATATATATATATATATATATCCACACTTTCACAAACTTCCTTATATTTTACTTCTCATGGCATATACATACATATATATATATATACACTTATATACTTGTATATGTATATACTTATAATTTTCAACATTATAAAGTTGGCATATATCATATATATGTGTTAATTTACAATAAGATTTATCATTTCAGAGATTATAATTCAGCATTTATTATAGTTTCAAATCCAGATATTTTTAGTTATCAGAATTTTATTTGTTAAACTAAATAAAATCAGTAACTCAATAGTAAAAATCAGTTAATTATCCAATTATCAGATGTCCAAAAATCCGGGTTGTCACATTCCTTCCCCCTTTGAATCTTTTCATCCCCGAAAAGGAACGAAGCAAGAATTTTAAATTATACTGCCTAATATCATTTTAATTACTCTTTAAACATTCTTAACTCTTAACTCTTTTATTCTAAAGTTTTAAAACACTTTAAAAATCTACGTAATATTATCAAAATAGTTTTTATAAAAATACTTTTTATACTCGATGCCTCAACAAGTCCATCCTTGTTCTCACAGAAATTTGGTTATACGTTGATCAGGCATAGGACTGAAAATTTACAAGTACTTGGTAAACCCGTTTTCAACATCCAGTGAAAATACTTAGAAAACTTTGGTGAAAATATAGATTACATTTTTGGTGAGAATGCTCTGGAAATCATCACCACCTCCATGGTCGCAGTTAACCCGATGCTTACGTTATCATCCCGGCAAAACCATAGAAAACTGTAGGCCTCCGCGCCCCTCGATTACACCATGGAACCCGCCACAGATCACAGCTACATCCAGGGTTATGTCGCCATCATGGCGAAAACCCATGTAACTGTAGGCATCAGCGCCCTCGAATTTCGCTGCCAAATGAAACTTCTCCTCATGGACCACATAGATCGCAGACTACATCGGTCGAGTCCCAACGTAGCATGTAGGCACTCACTGCAACACGACTTTCGCTATGTCTTCATAGATCGCAATCTACCGATGTTACGCCGCTCTTCCAGCAAAATCAAACGTAGACCGTAGGCAATCACTGCCCCTCGACTTCTGCTATGGTGTGCAGCAGATCGTAGTTACGCCGAGTTACACTATCATCACTACATAACCCAAATATCTCTGTAGGCATCAGCGCCCTCGACTTTTGCTACCCCAACCACAATCTTCAGGAATTTCAGTTTGTCCGGACTTCCTCTCAGGATTAAATTTAGAAACCCCCCTTAGGGCTCAAGGCAGAACCACCCCGTGGATCTCCTACTAGAAGTTCATTCTAAATGGAAGCGCCTTTTTCCCCACAACCATTCTCAAAGCATTTTATACTATACACATATAGTATCTTTCAAATCATACTCTTTATGATTCACATAAAAATCTCCTTTACACAAAATCGATATCTCAAATAAATAGTTCCAAACTTGGCTTTCTAAATTCCCAAAATTGATTTTTCCCAAAAATCAAAAGCCTTTCAAAATCAGTGATTTCCAAAAACCTTTTTTCCAAAATCATTCTCATAAAATCATTTATATATATAGATATATATATAAGTTTATTCTTTTATCTAATTTAAAATAATTTTGGATCACTTCCTACTTATATAAATTCCTTTTTATACTTCAAATATATTTTCAAAAATATTTTCTTCTGATTATAGACTCAACAAGGAGAGTTTATCATATAAAACAAATATATATATATACAACTTTATTTATGCCAAATCAACATTCAAATTTCATTTCTTTTATAAAGTTACTTTCCAAATTACTTACTTTTTATAAAATGAGTTTCAGTTATAGTGATATCCAATTTCCACTCTTATTCATCATATATTTCAAAATACATTTTTCTATTTCAAAAATTATTTTTACACTTCTTTACAAAATTTTCAATATCTATTTCACTCAAGCACGTACGATGTACATATATCATCCATACGCAATATCAAATTCGATCGCTCACTTGATCACACAATTTCACTTCTGAACTAGTATCATCCACCCGACTTTCTGGTGCGGACTCAGATCTGGTTTCTTGATCAGAAACCATCATTTTCCTTGCATAGCCATAACTATGATAGAGAATTTCCAGAAAAAATCCATACCCAGGGTTCGCCGTCGAAAATCGAGTGAAAAATACCAACTCGGATCGACATAACTATCTCGAAATTCTATGCTTGAATCTGCATCAAATCATTATGCGAATAGAATAATATACGTACATCCTACGTATTTATCTTCATTGATTATTAGCTAAATCAATTTTCTTTTTATTTCTATTTCTGATTTCTATTCACTTATTCACAATTGCTTCAATTTTCATTTGGGTTATCACTTCAATTCTAAACAGTTTGCACTCTGACCAGTTTGCATTTAGAAAATAGCTTAAATAGTTTTCAAAATAGTTAAGAAGCTATAAAATAGTTATTAGTTGTAAAATAGCTGTAGAATAGTTAGATAATTATAAAATAGTTGTAAAATAGTTAAATAGTTGAAGAATAGTTAGATAGTTGCAAAATTGTTGTAAAATAGTAATTAGTTTGTAAAGCAGATGTAAAATAGTAATTAGTTTTCGAAATAGTTGTAAAATAAGTATAAGATAGTTTGGGTTTTAGAAAGAAAGGTTGTATAGTAAATAGCTAGGAAAAATAGATTTAAAACAATTTATTTGAAAATATTTTCAGAGTCAAACTGGTTCAATTTTCCCAATCTCCATTTCCAATCAATTTCCACTTGCTTTTAAATTAATTCAATTCCAATTCAATTTGAATTAACTTCAATTCCTTTCCCAAATTCAAATAAATTTCCATTTGAATTTAAACTTATTCAACTTCAATCTCACTTCCAATTAATTCAATTTTCCATTTGAATTTATTTCAATTCCAACTCAATTTTAAACCATCTCGAATTATATAAATTCGAGTTAAACCTTCAAATGTTGATTTAATCCCCTTAAATCAAATTAACCTTTACTTTTAATTTAACAGCCTAAGTCTTTCAATAATTTAATTTTAAGTCCATATTTCTAATATTCATTTAAATTATCTTTACTTAACTTATTTCAAGATTCAAGTAAGCATTCAGAACTTTTTAAATAATTTAATCTTCAGAATCCAATTTATTACCAAATTTTAACTTCTAACTTAGAAACCAATTCTTACAAATTTTCAACTTGCAAGTTCATTTTTTACATTTAAATCTTAAGTTCAAAGTGATTCCATTTCCATAGTTTTAATTTTATTTCTAAAAATCAAAATGATTTAAATAATTTCAAATTAAATTTTAATTCCATTTTATTTCACCAATAGATGTATATTATCCAATCCACTTCTTAATTCATTCAAAACAATCCAATTTACTGTTTCATAGATTATTAATAGCAACAGGATGGTAGTAGAATATATCAAAGTAAATAAACATCCAAATTATTTAAAACATCCATCAATAGCATCCATTATCCATTTCCAGAACTCAAACCCATTTTGAGATCACACATAACTCCCTTTTCAAATCAACCTATTTAACTTCCCAAAGTTAAATCTTAATTTCGTCTTGAAATTTCCAATTCAGGTTGTTTGTTAAACTTATTTAACTTCCCCTAAGTTAAATTTCATTCATTTAATCCAGTCAACCTTACTCAATTTGAATTCTCCATTTTAAATTTTAAACTCTTATCAATATCCTTCCCATTTATAAGTTCAAAAACTTATTTCTCTTTGGGTTTTTACATCACATTTCCGAGGATAAATTCAAAACTCAACACTTAATGTTTACTTCCAATCAACTTTGATCTTATGCATATCCACACATATACATACTTATTTCCTTTGCACACCAAGTTATACTTTCAATTTTAAACCATTCTTGTTTTTAATTCAAATAAATCCCTTTAAAATTTTAAAACAACTCTTGTTTTAAAATAAGATTCATACATTTTAAAAATATTATTTATTATATCTTTTAACATTTTAAAACAATTTCAAATTTTCTGGACTTATATTTTAAAACTTCACAATTTAAATTTTTTCAATTTATAGGTCATACTTATCTAAATTGTTACTTAAACATTCCACTATTTAGACATAATAACCATTTTATGATAATAACCAAGATTATCATATCTGGCAACCAATTCACTATATATTATCTCATAATTTGTTGGAAAATAAAATTAGGGTAACTTAATTCTACATTCTGAAAACACTTCTACAAATTTCAGGATTTTATTTTCTGGTTTGAATACATTTCTAGCTTATCTTACTTGTATAGTTCATATTATCCAAATTCTATTTGGTTATATATTACCACTTAAATCTTATTAATATATTTAATTTCCATAACCATCAACCAATTATCTTAATATATATAATAATTAGAAAAATTATTCCTTTATATATCAAAATATAAGCTTATATAAAAACTACTTTTAAAACCGATTTAAAATCTTTATATAAAAAAAATAACAAATACGCCCTCATATATAATACACTCAACTCATGTTAGGGTACTATTGACCCTATCCTTAATGAGTAAACCCCACCAGAGCCAAGGTTCTCGCTTAACCTTCAGTTCTGATACCAAATGCAACAACCCAAAATTTTAGACCCCGAAAATTTGACACAAATACGTTCACTGTAGAAGTGCCGAGCAATCGAACGTCGGAAATTCCAGATTGTTAGGGTAAAGAAGAAAAGTGGTAGAAGAAGAATCAAAAAACAATAGCACAGATCTCACTTTCACAGCGGATTAAAATGTAATATCAAATAATAGCATTTACACAAGAAAGCTGTAACTGTCAATTTACAGATAATATATTAGAGTACAATCATTCACGAATAAACTGGACAGTTGTAACAACTTGTCCCTGACTACTAACCAAATACATAGCGGAATATACTCCATACGTTCCTACCATCCAGCTCGTCTCCTGAACTCCAGAACGTCCTTACTTAAAAATCTGTAATACTTGGTCTGACCCGAGCATTACATTAAAGTAACACCTGAGTCGGGGAAGAAACCAGCATGAGTAAACCCATATAACTTGAAATATGAAGTTATAAAACTTCTTTGAAAACCAGGGTAACTCATACCTCGCTATGAGTTCTTGACTTGTTATAATCAATCATTTATTACAAAATAATATTTAAGAACTGTTACTCGGTTTAAATGGCCATGTTACTTAATTTATTCCATTCCAGGCTATTTGAGTCTGATATCAAATCCATAAAGAATTTATTGTAGATTACTAATCGAAGTGGTTTCAGGTATTTGCTGATACCTGACCCCGGTCTCTTCGAATCCAATGTCATCTTTAAGCCAATTTGTTTAGGTAAGCAATTTAATTAAATACAGAATAACATACGCATACAGAAATCCATCACAGATATCTAATTAAATAAATGATTTACATTTATTAACAGATCAATCCAGCCATTTCATATCACAGCACATCATGAATTATCGGACTAGAGATATTCATCAATCCAAGAATTCGATATAACTTAATCATCCATAAGCAAGATTAATTAGTTAATTAATTTCTTTAACACAAATAAATTAATTACTTTTGAATCCTGCTTAATTAATACTAATTAATTACAAACCGTTTATTATTATTATTTTCATTAATTAATTATCTTTAATCACCAAAGTCCTTAATTAATTTAAGATAAACTATTCACCATAATTAATTATTTAATTATCATTTAAATCTTTAATAAATTAAATGCTTGAAATTTATTTATACAAAATCTCCTGAGACCTTTTGATTAATTAAAGTTTAATACTCTTATCTTAACCATCTACTTAATTACATCATTAAATTTCATATGAAAACACTTAGGAATTAATTAATTAATCAACCTAATATAATTATTCAAATCCAAAACAATTATTCTTAAACTATTTAACTTTAAAAAATTTAATCTTGAAACTTGTTTGAAAACTTGTTAAATAAATTCACTTTGGAACTTGGTTAATATTCCTACGAAAACTTATTCATTTTATAAACTTTAAAACCTGTTAACCTGCTAAAGAAAACCCGAGCCAAACTACAAAACCCCCGAGCCAACCCCAGGTCACTCCTCCCTTCTCTTTCCTTCGAGACAACTCACAATCGACTTCGAGCATGACACAAGAAAAACACTTCTTTCCCGACTACCACAAACAACACCAGACACATCGTGCACACGTGCACGTGCACCTCCGATCTGATCATCTCCGACCTTCGCCGCGATAACCCACAAGACACCAACGACCTCGTCGACGATCCTGGCCATCCAGCACAATCGATTTCGCCTGAAATCGAAAATGAGCATGTCGATGCACACCGGAACCCAAACCTGATCAACAATTCCTTCTCGTGTCGCCGCCTCCGATCACCAGACACCTCGCGATTGCGTCAAGACTGCCGCCGTAGTCCCACGCCTCAATTCCACCACCACCGATCAACTCTGGTTCACCCACGATGACACAAACCCTCTGAAACATCGTCGACCAAAACTAGCTTCAAAACCTTAGATTGCCGTCGACCAGCCACCACGGCGATCGGTAAATGCTCCGGTAATTTTCCCTTGATCCCCAGACATCCAGCTTCCTCCAGCAACGATCACGGCGATCATCTCATCCCCGATCGCGAGAAATCGACGAAAGATTGATTTCCCTTCAACTCGCAATATCACGACAACGACAAACTTAAAAATCAAGATACTATTATCAGAATTCATGGTTTCTAAGCATGAATCCAAAAATACAATCAAAACTTGGAAATTTAACAATCGAATTTTTGACTTGAATTAATTCTTCCTGTAAATTCAATCCAATCTGATAATTACTTAATAATTATTCTTGAAATTATTTTTAAAAATAGTATTTCACCCATGCAAACAACTCTTCTTTAGTGATCAAAGTCTAAAACTGTTTAGGTAGGGAGATATGAGTTTATTTAGGTGAGTTTTTGAGTCTGTTGAACATAACAAAGGCTAATATATACATATACACAGACATGCACATAAATAAACAGAGTGGTCCAACTATATTCCAAGTAAAATACATCCATGTAAACATTATTCACAACATAACATCTTTAATTTATCACATGCACCAGGATAAAAATAGATTTAAGCTTTCAAAAGAAAAGTTTACCCACATTATTTTTGAAAACAGAGACCAGGCTTTTATCTGGAACTTGATTTTGAAGCTGATGGTTGATTTTGAATTGCAACTTGATAGTTGATCGGATCTTCTTATGTTTGAGTTGAATTTGAATCTTACTTTTTCTTAGGTTGAAAAGCTTGAAGTTGTTGCTTGTCTTAGTTTTTTTTCTTCCTTTTTTTAGTTTTAATTTGAAAGAAGAAAGAAAAGAGATGAGAAATGAAAATATGAAAAGTTTGAACTGTACAGCCTTATCTCTAACATTTTATTTATATTTCAATTTAAAGGAAAATATGCCACTTGTTATTTTGCATGATACCCTTAGCTTACAAATGTCCAACCCAATATTTTATATTTTCTTATGTTTTATCTTTATGATTTAATTTTTTATATATACAAACTATATTTATTCATGTATAATTTTAAAAGAAAGTATATTAAACCCTTTATTAGATCTTATTTTAAGCTATCATACTTTTTAATTAATAAATATTTATTTTTAGAGTTTTGAAAATATAGAATAGCTTTTGAAAATTATTATATTGAACTCAAACCAATGCTTCCCAATCACAATATATATATATATTATAATTTGAAATATCTTATGTGAATTTTGATATTATATATATATATATATATATATATATATATATATATCCACACTTTTACAAACTTCCTTATATTTTACTTCTCATGGCATATATATACATATATATACACTTATATACTTGTATATGTATATACTTATAATTTTCAACATTATAAAGTTTGCATATATCAATATATATATGTGTGTGTGTGTGTGTGTGTGTGTTAATTTACTATAAGATTTATCATTTCTAGAGATTATAATTCAGCATATATTATAGTTTCAAATCCAAATATTTTTAGTTATCAAAATTTTATTTGTTCAACTAAATAAAACCAGTATCTCAATAGTAGAAATCAGTTAATTATCCAATATCAGATGTCCAAAAATCCGAGTTGTCACAAATCCGGTATTCGTATATAATTTTCTATCCTATGGCCAAGTAATCAATTATTTCAATTTAATTTTGGGGATGGATATATCATTTCAATCCAAATCACAATGTCATAGGTATATATCGTTTCAACCTATTTTTATTCATTCGAAATAATTCAGTTTACACTTTATATATTGTAAATAATATACAGGGTGATAATAGGCCATATCAGAACAAACAAATATCCAAATCATCAAAAATATCAATCAATAGCATCCATCGCCATCAATTATCCAAACAGTCATAAAATTCACATCAATTTAATAGTGGTCAATTTCAGGTAATTTGCTGAAAATTAAATCCCAATTTCAAGTTGACTGTTAATTTTAATTTATAATGGTTAATTCAAATGACAACCAAATTTATCAATAACGACCAGTAAATTCATATCAATTCATAAATTCAAATTTAACTAGCATAAAATATTCTATTACGTTATGAGCGTTATAAAACACTCACTTTGAGTTTTAAATTTCAAATCGAACGACGTTCGATTTAACCTAAAATTTTAACGAGCTCCAAACATCTTCGGATCTACACTGCAGTGTAGATCTCGTCTCTGCATTTTCGATGTTGCCAGTTTCGTCCGATTCCGACCTCGTACGCATGAGACACGAGTTGTTAAAGTTTTGACACAATTTAAATAAACAAATTTTTTTTATACACCAAATAATCCAGGCCGTACACCTGCAAAAATCAAGGCCGTGAATGCTTCTTCTCCAAATCACGTACAAGTATAGGCCACGTGAATGAAACCCAACGTTTGTCGCCTTCTAGCCCTAGATGACGTGCCATCATCGTCGCTCGAGACGACGATCCACCACCACCATCGTGTGCGCCTCCCTGTACCACCCATCGCCTAAAGCGACTCGAAGCTCGGTCGTCCCTTGGCCACGAAAAACGCGAATGAAACGAAGATGAACGCGGCCAAAATCCTCCACCATATGGCGACGATAACCAAGATCTACCGTTGGAGGCGTAGATCTTCCCATGCTCTACCACTTTCATCTAGAAAGTTTTCAAAATCAAAGCTTGGATCGAAATATTTTGAGGGAAAAGCTCAATGTTTTTTCGGCCATTAAAACTAATTGTGGCGGCTACGAACAACAACTTTCGGCCTAGGTTTACTGTATAGGATGCTATATACGATTTTTATATATTATTTTATTACTAATTTCAAAATTTACATGCTTTTTCAAATGATCTCCAAATGAAACGTGCCGTCTGGCGTTTATAATATTTTATCCCTATTTCGAACGCAATGGAACATGTTTCGGGGATTCATTCGATCGTATGTGAAAGATAGCTTTTTGAATCGAATTAAAATATTAAATTTCCAATATTAAGTTTCAACGCATTTCTAACCAGCACGACCAAACGATAACTCCACCGCTACGTAATTTGAAATCAGATAATAATACATAATTACGGATCCTATGGAACTGGTTTCGTCGAAATCCGAGATTGTGCCTCGGATGGCTATTTTAATGTCTCGATTATAATGTAAAATTTTCAATTTCTAATTATTCACTTTTAAATCCAATTTCAAATGTTAACAATCTTCATTGTTGTTTAAATAAACTTTACATTAAATTCCGATACCAAATTTAATCATAAAATTCCAAATTCAATTATTCAAATATTTGCAATATTAAATTTTAAACAATTTTAATTATTCAATAAATCACTATCCTTTGAAATATTTGAAAATGAACTTATAAGACTTAACTTTTAAAACAAATTCAAATTATAAAACAACTATATTCCATTTTAAGGTCATTCAATTCCCTTATCCAATTATTCAATTAATCTCCAATATGAATTTAAACAATTTAATTCTTTAATATTCGACAAATTCCAATTTCGATTTTTAAATAAATTTTCGTTATCAATCAGTTACTTTATTTACATCTATGAAATTCATCATTATTATTTAATCTATTGATCGTAAACTCATTTAATGAGTAGCATTTATTTCAATACTTGTTACTACTTAAACTTTCGAAATCAGTCTATTTCAAATGATATTTCTATCTAAATAATTCATAATTATTATTCAACTTTAGTTATTGATCATGAACCCAGCTAATATATGTAATTTCATTTCAATCTTATTATCGCCAAAACTTCAAATAGGTTTATTTCAAATTTTTATCCAAGTTCATATCAAATACTTACATTTAAAATCATTAAATTTTTATTTTTTTAACCATTTTCTTCAATAATTACATTAAATTTAATAAATTTAAAATAACTAAAAATACGGATTGTTACAAATTTTTTCTAGATAACTTATATATCCAGATTACCATACAAATACCCTTTTTTTCCTTTAAGTCTTTACTTCACTAAATTATGTCCTTATTATTGAGTAAATACTCTTTTTATTCTTGAAGCGGTGTTCATACTTATTGTAAAACATATATCTAACAATATATAAAGGTGATAATTATAAAATAACAACAAAACAAAATTGATGACTAACCGCTAAGACATGTACATACCTGTAAAATTATATCACACTAAGTAAACCAAACTCAATCCATCTGAGTAGAAAATCAACGAACTAAAATTAAGAGTTAGCCTATATCTATAACATATAAAGCAAACTCTAATTGATATGATAATACAAGCGTAAAGCGAGTCAAAACCTTAACAAGTGGTCATAAGATGGCGTCATTTTTGAGGATAAGTAGCATCTTTAGAGCTAACTATGCGACATGTTTGATGAAAATACTTTCCATTCTATTGCTTGAAATAATTCGACTTAGGTTAAGAAATACAAGTACACAATCAGCTTAGTCCAATAGATGCTTGAGATCTTTTCAACATAAGAATGAAAAAGTTAACCGCTGCCTGAAATCCTTCAGCTTAGGGAAAAAATTATAAGAGGATACATGTACCCCTTGTAAAGTCGAACATGTAGATAAGTATTGAATAATATTCGCAGTTAACATCCGCATTAGATTGTGAATTATGTTATCCAACTTGATGTTTTATAACTGGAAGTTGATATTATTTGATCTATGCTTCTTTTATGTTTCACCTATAGTTATTAGAATTTATAAAAAGACATGATCTTCAAACTCAAATTTTACACGTAAAATTCAAACACAAATTTCAATACGTCAGATAGTCAAAAATATATCCATGTTTCCTATATCATGGGGATTGAAATTAGTGTGAGCATTTAAGTTAAAATTTATGTGTGTAAATGCAAATGTAAGTTTTAAACGTGAAGATATTTTCCCTTTTGTATGACTACACTACTATACTAAAAGTGACATTTCCTTTGATAAAGTAAACCACATATGTGTAGCTACAAGTTTAATTGATTGAAATTCAAATCCAGGAAGTTATTAGCTAATAACTTCTTTACAAACTCCATGATGGATGAGTAGTGTAAATGTGAGTCCTTTGCAAACACTGTAAATACTCATGGCAATAAAGTTAGCTTGATATTCATTTGCTCATCTCATCTATCAAGAAGTCATGAAATAATTGAAGTATGCAAGTAATAGTAATAGATTCATATTCTTCTATCTTCTTTGGGTTAACCAAGGCAAAAAATACATAGTAACATGAAATATGTATGCAAACGGCAATAGCATGGAATGTTCTCTAGTCATATTTACTGTATATGTAGTTTTATAATCTTTTTTATTATACTACATCATACATAATAGAATTCCGCAAATATGTTACCAGCGCGTAAATAGAACTCTATCATAGGCACCTGCATAGTTATAATAAGTACATATCTCATCATTCATAACAGAAGTTGTCCATGGTGATAATAAATGCATACTCACATTTTCATTACTTCTACCAGTGAGCTTTAGGTAGTTCAGTGTAACATGATCGACTGGCGAAAATCCCATGGTTGCTCCATGTTTAGGAGACATATTTGCAAGAGTGGCATGGGCTGCTAGAGATAGCTCACTATTCCCTTCTCTTATATATGCAATGAATGAGGCATCATGGTAACTGTTTAGAAAAAACTAGAAAACTTGAATCAATACCATAACAATAACTCGTTTAAATTTAATTTTCATACCATAAATTCGACAAACTTCCCAACAATGCCATGTTTTCGAAGGATCTATGTAACTATCAACACTAAGTCTGTGGCAGTAACTCCATTTTCTAGTTTACCCTATAATTTGGATTCGACTACTCTAGGAAACACCATGTTAATAGGCTATATATAAAAGACGGAACTATTAGAAAAAAGAATTATGTGAGAAGAAATTATCAAGGGACACCTACAAATAATAAATATAAATACCAAGAGCGTTAGTAATTGTAGAAAGTTTCAACTCAAACCAATTTCTGTTGCTGCTAGAAAAAATAGACCACGTTTTAAAAACTTTTTGGAACTTTATGCTAGTTATTTAAAAATCAGTTTTACAGCTGTCTTTTTTTCCATGTATATAAAGGTGCAAATCTAAATTGCTCCAATACAATAACGAATGAATGTTATAATCAATTGAACTAATACAAGAAAACATGAAGAAGAAATAAAGTTAAAGTTGATACATAGGCTGAGTTCGTCTATTGAGAAGCTTCTCAATGTTGGAGAGATGATGATCTAGGGTTTGTGACTAAGAAGGAGATGAAGCTTGTCGTCGCTGGCGAGTCGATCTATTACGACTAGGTAGATAAACGACGATTGATAACCATGAAGTTTTTGAGTGCCTTAGTAGATCGACGACTTAGGGCTTCTGGTGTGTTAGTAGATTGATGTTAGTGCTTCGAAGGTGGAGTAGATCAACGAAGTGGTTTTTGAAGGTGGATTAAGGAGGTGGCGACGTAGGGTTTTCTGATAGTTCTGTTGTGATTGGATATAAAAGAAACGAAAAATGAACGGTACTCGGATAAAATTTCACGAAAATTTTTGGTGGCCAATCAAAAATTAGCCCTAGCGTTTTGCCATTTCCCCTAGAGCCTATGGAAGCACTTGATTTACAAACGCTGCCATTATTTGCAACAAAAAGCATGTTTTCTTTTAGTGATACTAGTTATAGATCTAATCAAATGAGCGTCCTTAAGGAAAGAGGAGATGGTAATATATTAAATAATTCCACCTTTCTCTTTTACAAGTACCCAAATAAATATAAACCTACCTAATCTTTAAAGGAAAGGTAATTACAGAATTATGCATAAGCAAATTTTGGCATTAAAATTTGAAATGTAAAGTAACACATAAATACATAGAAACAAAATCGACTTTAAAACATTGTCATAATTGAGATTGCGTAAGAGTTGATTAATCAAAAAATTCCATGTATATGTGTGTGTGTATGTATGTATATTATAATTCGAAATTAATTAAAATTTAAATTTCAAATATATCTGATTGAATAATGAAAACATAAACAAAAATTTGTTTGGAATCAGAATTGACTTAACTAAATAATACGATTCAAGATTTTTCATCTTTCAACGACATAAAGATGCTTTTGCAAAATTCATTATTCTAAACTAATCAAATTTATGGAATATGTGTGTGTGTGTGTGTGTGTGTGTGTGTGTGTGTGTATATATATATCTATTTGTGTGTGTACTACAACCAAAACAAACATACATGAATGATCTACTTCTCTTAAATATGCATAAAGAATTGGTTTTATGTTTTATAAAGGACGATATATAAACAATTTTTTAATCAAAGCTAATAAATGGTAATAGAATGTTTACATATAAACAAATTTTGAAGGTTTATTGTTAGGAATAAAAAATGTAAAATAGAATATGAATGTCTTCTAGAAAGCACGATTCACCTTGCTAAAATCGAATGAACCGCATGTTTAATATTACTTAACTTAATTTTGCCTGAAAAAAATAATCAGACATGATAATAATAGGGAAACCTTAAATGAGAGAAAGAAAAAAAGAAAATAAAAGGATGAAAATGAACTAGAGGGTTTGTTTTAACGAGAGAATAAAAACTTTTCATATTCTCCCTTTAAACTTTCTATTTAATTTTCAATTAACTATATATCTAATACCTAGATGATCCCCCTACCCCTATGGATGACTATTCATGGTCCACTTATGAATAGAAGTTCACAAAATTCATTAAATAATTATTGGCATTTAAAGCCTGTTCAAATGTATATCGATATCATATATCGATATGTTATATATAACTTTTATATACACAACTAAATAATTATTTGCAACACCCAAAAAATCGAATAAAATTAATAATTAGTATTTATTAAATATTAATTAATTTAATCAGTTTATAGTACTTTACAAAATAATCAAATCGTGTGGTTTTTTAAAGAAATCACAAATGTGGTTGTATGACTCGGAGGTGTGAATTCAGTCAGCAAATAATATCGAACAATTCAAATATTAACGTTCACAAATCACCTTAGTTAGTGGTGTGATAGTTTAGCCGAAGTTGCCACTTACAGCCCTTTTTCGTAATATTATACTTTATATTATCTTAAGCAGTACCAATGGTGACAATAATGTACACACGTTCTCTTCGTCAACACTATATCACATTAGGACGTATGTAGTCAAGAACTGGTCAAAATTCCAACATTATCAACATTTGAGTGGATCAATCCATGAACAAAGTATTTGGTTTATGACTACGCTAGCCAGAGATTTTGAGTTTGAGTTGACTATAGTTGACTATGATACTAACCTCATACGACCGGGAAGACAAATTCTCTATCGAATAGTGTTTCACTCTCAATGCTTCAACTCATAACCAACTATACTTGCTCGATAGATTTCCATGCTATGATTTAACTGTAATCAAAGTGGAGTATTCACATTGCAGCTTCACAGTATTTTCAAGTTGAGGAAAATGTGCAACATTGTCACATCGAGATTTCTGTTTGTTGCAGTTATTATCAACCAAAAGGAAACTATTAGATGAGTCATCCCATAGTTATAATTACTATGAATATGTAACTCTTTTGTGTCCCAAGAAGCATGAGCAGTACATTGTCCAACATTTGGATAGCGTTACACACTCTAGTCTCAATGAATAAATCGATATCCTTTTCTTGAAACATCTTGACTAGTAATATTTAGTACGTAATGTCATTTTTTATGATTAACTACTTATGATTGCAACTATTTTTCAGTTACAACTACAAAACATTCATTTAAGTATTTTCTTATTATTTACTTTAATTAATTACTTAATTAATTATGTTACAATACAATAAAGTACATAAAGAAAAACATACATCTTTACTGCGAACAAGATTGACTAAGAGTTAGATATATATAACAAATTACATAATTATCCCTATGATATAAAACTAACTCTTTCAATATCATACATGAATAATGGTTATAAAAGAATTGGTGTTTGATTAAAGATCAAATAATAAATTTATATACAAGAAATGATATTGTTAATATAGTGATAAATTAGAGAGTCAAATTAAATCTAATCTTGATAAAATTGAAATCTATGTGTACATTGATCCAAAAACATAATGATACCAAAACAAATATAAAAAAACAATGAATATTGGAAGAGAAACGATGAAGCTGTGCAGTTAAAGCGCTTAGCTATCTATGGCGGAGGGGGCGCAAAAAGTTATAGCGAGGATATAACAGAAAATAGTGGAGGTGCAAAAAGCTTCATTATATATAAAACCAAATATTTAAGGTTAATTTATTCACATTCACACATCATTTTTGAAGGAAAAAAGAAATATTTTTTAATCAATATAAAAAATCGAAGAATATCATGATTATGCAGATTAGATGGCGACTATAATGGATTTCTAACTTATATTGAGCACTTATACCCTAAAATTAGGTCTTTACCTTACTTTATTGATTTGATTTGAAAGAAAACCAGTCAAATCAACCGTTTTATATTAATATTGCTTGAGCGGGCACTAAAAAGTTTGGATTGAATGGGTGTAGCAGAAAATAGTAGGGCTAAAAATGGATACGCTGCTTAATAGCGCTAAATCGAAATAGCGTAGCGGTTGGAGAGTGTTATGTCTACAGCGGGGAAATTGCAGGGCTTTAACTGCATAGCGATAAAGAACATAACACATAACAAAAGATGGGTGAGGATAAAGAAGAAAAAAAAACATGTTTCAACCGATCGACCTAAGCCCACAATCAATCGAACGATCACTAATCAACGGTCGATTTGTGAATCAGATGGTCGACCGGTTGCTTCATTTTGGGACCAGGTTAAACTAGACCCCCAGGGCCGAACGTACGAGTAGCATTTTCTAGAACCAAGTTTTTACATGACATATTAGACTGCTTCTAAGGCAATTCTTTATGACAAGCATATGGTGTAATAAGACGTTATTGTATGGAATGTATGGATGCTTGATGTATAGACATGAAAGTGTTTTATATTGATATTGATGTTTGATATTAATATAGATTACGTATTTACGTTTGGCGGCTCTTGTTGACTTACCAGGACATCATAGGTTGCAGATATAGAGTATTTGAACCATGAGAGATTGGGGATGCACATATGTAGGCTTATACGAGCTTCGATGCACTGTACCTAAGACTATGACCATCAATTGGAGTATAGTGAGCACGCGACATGTTTTATTGTGTCATTGATGTAGCACTATCCTATAGTACGTTGAGGGATTCTAGAAAGTTGCTACATATTGTTATATGCTAGTAAATAATAATGATAGTGAGCGTTGGACAAGCTTTATCATGTCATTGATACATACATACATACATACATACATACATACATACATATGTGTGTCTGTGTGTATGTCTGCCATTTAGTTGGATACATTGTGCGGTCAGGTGTAATGTTAGTGTAACGACCCATAATTTTTGAATGATTTAAATTTGTTAATATAATGAGGTTTTGTTACTATAATATTGAAAAATTAAATTTGTGGTTTAAGAATGAAATAATAATTAGAATTAAACATATTAATGTTAAGATAAGTTGACCATTAACAATTTGAATAAAATTCTAATAAATGAAGTAGTGAAAGTGTTATGCCAGGTTATAAATTGAATATGAGAAAATAAAACTAAGTATTGAATTAATTAACGAAATAATACAGTGTTAATGGTAACTAAATAAAATTAGTGTTATATATGAAATTATAACCTGTGTCAGTAAGTAATAAACTTATAAATGTAACTAAAAGTAAATAGATGACAATTAATATATGTTATTTATTTATTTAGTGTGTTAAATCAAATTGGAAATCAAATTGCAATTAAAGGTAATTAAATAGTACGTTAATTGAAATCAATATAAAAAGGGAGAATATTAAGTACCGAGATTTAGAACAATGTTAGTTATATCCTTATTGTAATAAAAGACTCGAATAACAAGGTTTAAAAATTTAATAAATGGATTTTGGAGTTTTAATTTATAATTTCTGAATTTAATGAAATTGGAAAATAACACTGAAATTGATGAGTTAATCAACTTTAAATTGACATCTAAAATTGTTTAAGTTATTGTAAATGACTAAGAAATAAAAATGATAGAAATGGTAAATAATTAAATTTAAGCTGAAAAAGTAATTTAATTAATAATTAATAATTTAATTTAATAACTAGAAAATAGCCATTTTGGCCATTGACTCGGATTTCAATGACACCAGTTTCATCGCATCCGTAACGGTGAATTATTACAGGATTTCAAGTTTCGTAAAGATCAGACTTGTCGTTTGATCGTACGGGCTCGAAACGCCTAAAAATCAATTGGAATCAATTTGAAATAAGCTGATTCTAACGTAACTTCTTCATACGATGGAATTTGGACTTGAAACAAATTTCAATGATTTTAAAATTACCAAAAACATCTATTTTGATATATGGGTTGTCCCATTTGCATTCCGGAGTCGAAATGTGCTTTACGGGTCATTATCGTTCAACAATCGAAACCAATCGAGCCCAGTCTTTTCTATTTTGTTCTACCTATATATATATATATCCATTATATACCCTAGGTCATTTCTTATTCCTTATTTCTACACATTCAATTCCATTTGCTCCTCCTCTTCTCAATGGCTGTAAACCCTAATTCTTAAATTGAAAATTCAAATCAAAAATCAAATTGAAAATCAAACTCCTCCAAACTATAGCAAATTATATATCGATTTGAAGCTATCAACGAGCGCAACTCGCATTTTCTATTCATTTTTGTCATTGATTCATTGTTTATCCTGGAATTTGCAAATTAGTTTCGGCCGTCCATAGGCCAAGGTTTCGATCGACGGTGGATCGTCGATTGTTTGATGATCAGGTGCGGCTGCGGCGTAGAGGAGGCCAGAGGCTACCGATCCATGCGGTTGCATCATTTTATAGTCGATCAGAGTCGCCAAAACATGATGCTTTCTGACCGGTTCGAGCTCGACATGGGGCCCATGAGGGGCGCGACAGTTGACGTGGAGTCCGAAGGGGCGCCTGGCCAAGGCGCTCTAGGAACGTCGTCAGATCGCAGCGAAGTCGAGGCACGGAGGCGCAATGGTAGATTTTCATCGGTGGCTGAAGGTATTTGTTTGCATGCATATTAGGTTTTGGGAGAAGAATAGGCGGTGACATGGCTTGTTTGATTAGGATGGTATTGTTGACTTCTATTTCTGTTTAATTTAAAATTTAATTTGAATTTCAATCGTACTAATGAGCATAATTTTCGCATACGATGTCCGATTTACACGCGGTTTCTTCCACTAGGTTCCTATTGGAATTTCGGACATTTTGACACTTGTTTGGATGAATTCGAAGACCGTTCAAATTTTGGGCTTAAATTGGATTTAAATTCCATTTAAATTCAAAGGTGGGTGTTTTAACCCACTCACAACTTCTAAAATTTCTTACGTCTGTTAAATTTACTTTATGATATGATTAGAAATATATTTATGGCTGTTTGGTATATTTTATTCATCATCTCAGTTAATTTGAATATATTTAAATGAAATCGTTATTTAATTTGTTATTGAATATAAATTGCCAGTAAACACCTGTTATCGACTATCAGTTCTGTGTTGATATTTATTGATTGTTTTGGATGATGAATTGTTATGGATGTTGATTGTTGATATTTGTTGAAGGGATGTTTTATTTTATATCATTATAATATGCAAGTTCGTTATGGATTTATTATTATTAATTCGGGATTGCGGTTTGAAATGATATACAATTATCACTTGACCTTAGGGTAGAAAATTATGTACGGACATCGGATTGGTTAAATTAAGTGATTTTAAAATCCTTAAAATTTTGAACTTAATCAATTGATGTTTTGAAATAAAATTTAATTTATATAAATTGAAGTACTATTGGAAAATCAAGTTTTGCGTTGAATTGTGGATTGGTTTAAAAAGGAATTTCTTTAAGAATTAAATCGGAATTTTAAAGTTAAACTTTTATGTATTAATGAAATTCTATTGAAATTGAGTTATTGAATTTGTTTGAAAATAACATTGGAATATTTTGAAATTGGAGTAATCCATATTGATTTTTTTGAACATGGATTAAAACGATATGAAATTCGATAGTTTATTGAAACTTGGTTTGTCGATTTGGAAATTTGAAATGGTCCAAATATGTTGAAATGGCATAAATAGTTTAATTTGATGTTAATTTCAAAATTCATATTTTATTATAAACTGTTTTAAAGATATACTATTTAAAATTTTCTAATTATTAAGATTTTCAAATCTATTAAACTATTTAACCAATATTGACTATATATTATTTTAATCCATTTTAAACCAATTTAATTTATTTTAAAACTAATTAAACCCTTTTAATTTATATTAGATCTAATTAATCTATTTTAAGCTATTTAATCTATTTTAATTATATTTAATCTAAATTAAATCTATTTAACTATCTTAAACCAATTTAAAAATAGTTTACCTAAATTTAAACTATTCTAGAGCATTTTAAATATTTAGAACTATTTAAATGATAATTAAATTAAGGTCAAATTAAGGTTTTAAAAGAAAATAAGGTTAAAAGATGTTATAACCTAATTTGGGATTTTGAATGTATAATAAATTGAAATGATGATTTTAAAGCAATGACTTAACCTGTTTTGGAAATATGATTTTTGGAAGAAATTATGATTTTGGAAACAATATGATTTTAAAGTGATATAATTTTGAGAGTACGATATTTCGATATAAAATGTGAATTCAACCTAAAGGAAATATAATTATCAAACTATGATTTCAAATGTGATATGATTTCAAAGGTGGATATGATTTCAAAAGTATGTAATGATTTCGAAAATGATAGGGTTTGAATCGAATATGATATTTTGATATCAATTATGAAACGATTTTGGAAATGTAAAAGAACCATCCGGTGTGTAATAAGCGATTGGTTGTCAAAGAGACCGGGTTCAGATGTTGTCATACTATCTGCCAATACCGAAAACCACTTTGACAACTGTGTACGTGATAGAGATTCCAGAATGAAGTAAAATGGTGGCGACATTCCTATATAAGGTATATACGAGGACCCGACTCCCACAAGTTGGCTTAAGATGGCTAAAACATGAGCAATTGACGGGCCAATGAGGTAGCTCCTCTGATCGAACACATTCCATCGAATCTATATTCTGACATTTGATTTATTCGATGGCCACTCTTTGATTTTTACTCGGGAGTGCGTTGCAAGGTGGGCGATAGTTGCGGCTATGCGTCACCATCGTCTTGAAGTGTAATTGGTATATCTACCCTGGCATTGCCTAGTTGTGTCGTGTCACCTACCCTAGCACGCCTTCTACGAGTTTGGTTTGTACCATACCTATGGAGTGCCCTCTGACGTCACCCAGTACGGGTGGGATTACGATACTGTATAGACTATATGAATTTATAACATGTGTTAAGGTGGAAAATGTAAAGCCTTAAAGCTACTTTATAGTTTACTTTACTATAGACATTATTATAATAGCGTATATTACTACATAGTAGATAGTTTAACGGATCCTTAGGAGATGTGAATCCCAAGCATCCCTTAAGTTACTGCACTCACTTTAGACACTGGAAAGGAGATGTCAAACCCCGTAAACATCTCTGACGTCGTTCCACTCATATTTATTTACCGTTGATTTAACTTATATAAGATCTTTTAGTTCTGGCTCGAGTGTTTTGTCTTTTCAATTCGCTCGGGTCTGCCTGAGCATTTCAGGATTTAAAGACCTTACTTCTGGAGGACGAAGACGAAGATTGTATTACTATTATTTATTATATTACTCCACTGCATTCATACCATTCTGCTGCATTGATATTCATCTCTGTTATTGCTAACTCTGATTTAGTATTATATAAGTATAATCAAATGTTTTGAATACAACTTCATGAACTTTTATTTTATTATTATATTTTTCATTCCACTGTGAGATTCTGTTTGTTTTCTTTCTTTTCCTTCTTTTCTTATTCACCCCAATAACAATTCGCCCTTTTGTATGGTTTGAGTCTGACGTGTGTGGTTTATCATCGATTTAAACTGTCGAAAAAGGCGGGATGTTATAAGATTTATCGTGTCATTGATACACACACACATGCATACATACATATGTGTGTCTGTGTGTGTGTCTGCCATTTAGTTGGATACATTGTGTTGTCTGGTGTAATGTGACCTTAGTGAGTAGTCATCTTTAATGATGTTATTGCTCTTGTACGCATTCGATGGGTTAACGTGTGTTTACACATGTTAAGTAGACTAAAATGATGTTATAATAGTATTTGAAATATACGTGGAATAGATTAGTTTCATCACTCGGTCATATGTCTGATCTCATTTCCATATTATTTTTACCTGATATCGGTAGACTGATGTACCATGGAATCAAGATGATATAGAGGGTGTCGATGGTGGAGATGATGAAAACTTACCTGTGTAAATATTTTTTGTGTGTGTATGTGTTCATCTGACATCGGTGTGTAAAGGTTTGGATTGGATTGATGATTGGATATTGCATGTATTTGATGAAAAATAAACAGAAAAGGAAACACCAAAGTTATAGTGGTTCGGCGTAACTGCCTATGTCCACTTTGAATATGATTTTTGTTGCTTTACTGATCAATGAGTATAGATATAATCTGTTAACAAACAGCTTGAATGCAAGTTTAAACAGAAAAGAGATGAATACAAAAAATGGAAGAGTATCCTTGGAGTTCCCGACAAAAGTTCCTTTGAACTGTACCCCTACCGCTCTATTTATGGACAAAGATAAGCTGATCCCTGTGCAGGCCCGAGGCCGAGATAGTTTAGCCCACATATGATAATTTTGAGTCAGCCGAACTAGGTATGTCGAATGACTTTGGCCGAGCGACAAATGTCGAATCGGGGCATCTTGATAAATGACTCGAAGCAACTTCTTAGGGGAGTCGAAGCGAATGGAAGATGACTCGAAGCAAAGAAATGTTAGTCATGTCACTCCGTTGTAAGTCAAAGAATTTATTAACTTCCTCAAGGTCCATCGATCTAGCTACGATGACCTACACATGCCGAACTATTAAGACTGAACCTCCAATGCCGAGCCTCAATTGATTGAAGCATTTTGGCTTTCATTCCTTGATCGAATGATGAATCGTCGAACCATGTTAACCTTCTCTCCAAGGCCGAGCGATGAGTGGCCGAACCTCCTTGATCTAACGACCTTTGCTAAGACAGTCTTGGCTGGTCCGCCATATCTACACTCCAACGCCGACCCACCTTGGCCGAGCCAGTGCCAGATACACCGATCCACGTGTATAGGCCGATCCAAACTTAAGTTACACCGGTCTCTCATACTTCTAGTCCTCTCTTAGCTTGAGTCCCGTCTAGGTCCACCATAGGTCTTGCGACTATTGCCATGTAGCCGGGCCAAAGTGTCGGGTAACGTTTTCCCCCAAAGCGCGTCGTGTGAATCAACATGATGTGCTTTGAACCATTGAGCAATCCATGCTTTCAAAATCTTGTTCTAACTTCTCCAAAAGCTGAAGCTACATGGTCTTTTGAAGGTTAAACCATGCTAGAATCCAGAGTCCAAAAATTTTAAACCAACTCGATGGCATCTGTCCCTTCGTACAGTCTCATCTTTCATCGCCATGATGTGCTTATATGCTCATGTCTACCCTTTCTATATTTTAATTATTATTTTCGCCAATTCATTTATCATTCATTTTTTATTTTGTTTTGTTTTAAAAAAAGAAAAATTGGATCATAATAAGAAGGCCAAACCACTCGTTCGGTTCCTTTAGAAAAAAGGTAGAACGACATGCAATACTGAACCACACGATCGGTACATGTTTCACCAAACTAGTAAACATGCGTTGACCGGTTCCATCGGGTATAGCCCGTTCATCTTCTCCCTTACCATATAAAAGCCTCATGCCTTTGTGTTTTTTCTTCTTCTTGCTCTTTATCTTGCTTTTTCTTTCTCCAACATAGCTCTCAACTCAGAACCCTTCTCTACATCGAGCTGCCTCTCTATCTCGATTCAAGTTTCAAAAAACATTCGTCTCGTCCTTAAATTATCGTATATGTGAGGTTCCATGAATTACTATAAATTCCCAAACCATATCTTCTAGTACCCAAACTAGAGGGCCGTGCCACATACGAATATGGCTCAGCATGGTGAGCATAAGAGGAGAGGAGCATAGTGAGTAAGTGTTCGGGCATCTACAATGAAATGATTTTGGTTTGAGTAGACTTCGATTTGGGAGGAGCAGTCATAAACCGCTTTATGAAGCGGGGTCGACGATGTGTACGAGTAGGCAGTTGGTTGTTTTGCGCTAGTGAGGAGGTCCTTGCCAAGAGAGAGAGAGAGAGCGTCACTATCCTATGAGGTGGTGTGGGTTGGTGGGAATCTAGAAAACGAGTGGGTTAGAGGGAGTCTAGAAAATGAGTTTGTAGATGTAGTGGGCATAGGCTAAGCAAGGCTGGGTCGGTAATTAGAGAGGAAGATAGAAATTGAGTGGGTCGATCAATAATTCGAAGGAGAGTGGTTTGGTACCATACGGTATAGTGTGGTTCAGTATCCATGTTTGGGGTGATGATCGGTATTGGGCATTGGGCTCGGGACTGGCAATGAAAATCGTTTTAACTTGAACATATCATACATCTGGGTAACTTCCTTCACAACCCAACTTAGCACATTGTACAATGACAAACAATAAAACACGCAAGCCCAAGGACCAAATTCGAACTAACTCCCCTATATTTTGAATAATCATAAATGCAGATTTAATCCAACAAATGTGAATAACAACCTTCACACTATATGATGTCAATGTATGATCCCAAGACTTCTCTTGCCAATCATATGACAAACTGCTGGGGACGGTCAGCGATGACAGTCCCCAAGGACAATAATTTAAAGCTTTATCATGTCACACTTTTCTTTAAATTTTCAATTTCTTTGCACTCATGTTTGAATCGTCGCACTAGTTCACACACCATGCGGAGGGAATATTTTTGTTTTTATATCTGATACCTATTGTCCTTCAAGTATAGTTTAAACAGGCATCTGTTCACATTTGTCTTTCTTTGGAGATGTCCAAAAAATCAAGCTCTGCTACAGCTTTTGATAAGCCTGAGCCAAGTTCCTGGCAGGAGGTAGTAGGAACTTTGAATCCACCGACAACCTCTACACATGGCATTTCGGATCCATCTATTGTAGTTATAGGCCCAGCTTTTGACGCTGTAGATGGAGCTGTTGTTCTAAATAATACCTTTGGTTCATAAGCCTTAAAAATTGGCGAAACTGCTCTTCGTCTGTTGTGCTAAATCCATGGAATCCCCTTTGACGACGTTTTAGTTCCGACAGGACAAGATCGGCCTCACCAGCCCCCAGCCGGGTGTACAGCGTGCAACAAATTTATGTTCTGGGTCAAAAGCATGCCACCTTTCAATTCATTTCTTCGTGAAGTGCTGCGATATATCGAGATTGCTCCAACACAGCTGCACCCTAATAGTCATGTGTTTATTCATGGCATTTGTTTCCTCTTTATGAGCAACTTATTCAGACTCCCTGCTCCTAAGGATATCCGTTATATCTACCACTTCAAAAGACGGTCCGACAGTCCATCCTTCATATTTCTCGAGCTATATTCCAAATGTCAAATCCTGACGGGGGAGTGGAGTAAATTTTTCTAGTATAAGCAAGAGTGGTTTTACGTATGCTGCCTCCTGGTTTTGCGAGAAGATGGCTGGAAGGGAGTAAGTTTCATTCCTAGACTAATATTTGTCTAAAGCTCAAGGTGCATCTTTTCTAAACTTCTTTTGACTTTTAAAGGTATCCGCCCACGACCTGAAGGTGCTGGGTATTCTACGGCCGTCGAGGCCATTAAAGCTATTCCCATGAGAGACCAGGACATTAAATCTATTATTTCCAACGAATTGCTTTCAAAGTTTGGATGATTGGTGGAGGGTGATCAAACTAGCCTTCTAATTGGTGCCACAATAACCGTATCTGCTATAGAAAAAGGCAAAGAGCAGGCCGGACCTTCGGTGTCCCCGTAGGAGGGGATCCCGATACAACTGAGGAAGGTGAAATTAAAGAGACCAGGGTGCCAGAAGCAACTTACGAGAATATAAGTTCTGACTTAGCACCAATAAATGACGCACCCGGCATCGATGAACTGCCTCCCCCTTCAAAGAGGAAAAGTAGCCTAGCCTATAAGCTGAAAAAGAAAATAGTAGGTGAAACTTCAAAAGTTACAATTACTCCAGTTGAGAAAGATTTGTCTCCTCCAAATTTAGAGGGTCCACTAAAAGGTCCATCAGACCTGACCATCCCTGACGACTTACTAAATTATGGCTTCAACGACCCAGAGGCTATGGGACTTAATTCACCCGCGAGAAGCGATGAAGGCGATTAGGCTTGACATCAAGGAGAGAAAACTCCAATAAGTAAAGCAAAAAACACTGGTTCGTCAGGTGGAAGCACTAGGACACACATAAGCACTTACACTTCACGCTACACTTAAATTTTAGTTATCATATGGTTCCCACTAAATAATCCGTACTTGGATCCTATTCAGGTAATAGGGGCGTACACACGGCATTGACCGTCTTCACGGATCCTCTATCTTCTACCATTCTAGTCGGGATTCGGTATCAGACAGACAACAAGATAGGGATGACAGTGGCGATAGAGACTATCGTCCCAGAGATTCGTCGTCTTCACGAAAAACTTATAGCTTTTCCTCATATCTAAACGCTCCTTCCCCTCGGCCAGAGCACGGTAGGGAGAAATCTTCCGAGAAGGGATCCCAATTAAAAAAAACCTACGACCAGCACTCTGGCTCGTTGAGCACCAAGCAATCTTATGAGCCCTATAAGAAGTCTGTGACTCCAGCTAAGCAGACTCCCCCAGCCTTCGCACACGATCCATCGACGGTAGAAAAATTAGCCGAGCTCAAAGCCACATTCCTGAAGATATGCTTTGACGGATTGGAATTTCTTCCTATGATTCATCCTATTCCTAGGCATGTCAAACAAAGCGTTATCGCCTATAACAGCAATGTTTGTGTCCAACATGACACGTTCGTTCATTTAACAAAGAAAGTTTGAGAGGTTTCCATGGAACATCAATACGAAATTGATCGCTTTAAACTGGAAGCCATTCTCGACAAAGATATCATTAAAGCCCAGGATGGAGAGCTATCTTTGTACAAATCTCAACTTGAGGCCGCCCAGAGAAACGCCAAGGATACAGCCAAGGCAGTCAGTTGTTTGGTGACCATCCACAAAAAATGAATTTGATAAGGCAATCCAAAGCAGTGACGCTCTAGCCTTAGAGAAAGACTCCATCCAGAAAGAAAAAGATATTCTCGCTCGATGAGTTAAAGAGCTGGAGGAGCTGCTCCTTAAAGAGAAAGAAGAGAAAACTGCTGTATAGGAAGAGTCACAACGATATTGCAATGAAATTGTCGCAACACAACTCCTAAAGATGAAGCTTGATGAGGAACTTTCTAAGGCCGAAGCGCTAAAGAAGGCAGCTCACAAAGAAGGTAAGAGAATGGCACTCATAGAAGTTGATTCTCGCCTCTAGGCAGCTGCTGAAGCGACAGAGAAGAAATTAATTGCTTATTTGATCCGGTCATTGCCGAGTATAATGCTGGAGTTATCATACACCATGACCTAACTTTTCTAGGCGAGGGTTACCTCGAATCATTGGCCGAAGCATGAGATACTTTAATAAAAATTAAAAGAGTTGAGCTGGACACCGAAGAGGTTGATGAAGAAGCTCTTGTAAAGAAAGTTCTTTGAGGAAACGAGCCTTCCGACTTATCTACGGCAAAAGCTCTCTTCGAAAGAGACTCCTCCTCATCAAAGGGAAATGACAATATTACTGGCCCGTCCAGAACTGAGCCTTGGGTTCCTCCCCCCGTTCTACCAGTCGATATCTCATCACTCGATCCTCTTGGGTAGCATGTTGGTTATGACCCGGAGAAGCCCAGGCTTGGTGTTCATATTCAATCCCCTATTCTAGAGGGTGAGACCCTCAAGACAGCTAAGAGTCAACTGGAAGCGGTATGTAGCTTTCCCATCTAGAGTTCAAGAAACCTTCATTTTTGGGGTATAATCGGTGTATTCTAACATTTATCTTCAATGACTTCATGTAGGCCATTCTGACCCCGAACCAACTCCAAGCCCAAGGAGCACCACGGAGAGGAAAGAGAAAACGGCGGAAGCACTTCACACTGGGGATACTCCTGGACCCGATGCTCAAGTGACAGGGCACTCGATGAGGACAAACTCGAGAATCCCTCACCTGTAGATGAACATGATGAGGTTGAAATCAAAGGCGCCTCCGAACCTACTTCAAAACTTAGCATAGGGGAGCGAATCGTGGAATAGGAGAAAAAGAAAGTTGAAGTTAAGACTGAACCTCAGGTGGTGGAACATGATGATCCTCTAAATAGGACCCTGAAGGTAATTCTCCCCGATGGGACCACACCTCTGGGGTCCCTCGTCCCCTCCAGATACCACTTCACTGGGAAGCAAGGGATCCAGGAGGGAACGTTCGGCTAAGGAGCCTTCGGAAAAACCGAAGAAGGAGAAAGAGTCAAAGAGGTAGCTATCATCTTGTTACGCCTCCTCAGCCTGAATAAACCTAAATCATGTAGTAGTTTCTTTTTCTTTTTTATAGTCGTTGTAGATATACTTTTGCTCCGAAATTCAAAGAAGTTGTAATGGAACTTAATCTTCGATTAGGAAATAAAATTTTGTTTCTTTGTTTTCGATGATTTTCATTGTCTACCTTATTATCCAACTTGTTATAGAAATCCAAAGTTTTGTGGGTCATGTAAGCGCCAGTTCGCTTTCACATGACGTGGAGATTTCTGAATTATTTATACTCTAGTCCACGCTCTAGGGACTTAGAGATTTTGTGAATCGTTTATATTCTATTCCGCACTCTGGGGATTCAGAGTACTCTAGTTCGCACTGCGGGGACTTAGAGATGTTTTGAATCGTTTATACTCTAGTCCGCACTCTGGAGACTCAAAGTACTCTAGTCAGCGCCCCGGGAACTTAATAATTTTTTGAATCATTTATACTGTAGTTTGCACTCCGGGGAGTCAGAGTACTCTAGTCCATGCCCCGAGGACTTAGAGATTTTTTGAATCGTTTATACTCTAGTCCGCACTCCGAGGACTCAGAGTACTCTAGTCTGCGCTCTGGGGACTTAGAGATTTTTTGAATCGTTTATACTCTTATCTGCACTTCGGGGACTCAGAGTACACTAGTCCATGCTTAGGGACTTAGAGATTTCTTGAATCATTTATACTCTAGTCCTCACTCTGGGGACTCAGAGTACTCTAGTCCGCCTTCCAGGGCTTAGAAATTTTTTGAATCGTTTATACTCTAGTCCACACTCTAGAGAGTCAGAGTACTCTAGTCCGCACTTCGGGGACTTAGAGATTTTTTGAATCATTTATTGATTAACTTTTACTTCATGTGTGCGTTCATACGCTAGACAGATCAATGCAATTTAATTTTTCCATGGAATTGTAACACACAAAACATCAATAGTTCATAGAAAAACAACTTTAAGCCTTTATTGATTATAAAAGTAGGGACAAACTAAATTATCTTATTACATGTCGGAAACAGAGAACAATAAAATAAACATATATTGGAAACAATCGCTATTAAAATGCAAAATAAATAGACTAATTGTAATAACGGTGCAAATGCTCCCTATTCCATGCTCGGGGTAACGTCACGCCATTAACGGTCGCTAGCTTGAAAGTTCCTTCTCTAAGCTTCCTTTCGATGATATATGGACCTTCCTATGTAGGGTTCATATGTGACGGGATTAGAAAAACTTGCTTCGAACAAGGTCACCCACATTAAAGGTTCTCGGTCGAACTTTTTCATTATAATATCGAGTGACTCGGTGCCGATATGCAACCGCCTCAAATCAGCTTTTTCACATTTTTCGTCGACGAAGTACAATGATTCTAGTAAGAGATCCTGATTCATCCTAGGATCATAATGAGTCACCCGATTAGAGGGAACTAAGTTCCACGCTTATAACAACTTCAGCACCGTATGCCATGGTAAACGGAGTGTGGCCTGTCGTGGACTTATGGGTGCTTCTATAAGCCCAGAGTGCTATCGGAAGCTCATATACCCACTTACCTCTGGCCTTCTCCAAATGTTTTTTTAATATGGACTTGATTATTTTACTTACGGCTTCAACATGTCCATTGGCTTTAGGGTGAGTGACTGCCGCAAACATTTTCTCAATGCAATATTTTTGATAGAATTCCTTGAACTCCCTAATCTCAAATTGAGTTATGTTGTCCGTAACGACAGTTCGTGGGAGGCCAAAACAACATATAATGTTTCGCACAACAAAATTAATGACCTTTTTGGTGGTGATCGTAGCTAAGGGCTCTGCTTCTTCCCACTTAGTGAAATAATCGACTGCGACAATTGCATATTTCGCATTAGCTTTGAAGATCGGCAAGGAGCCAATTATATCGATCCTCTATATCGCAAATAGCCATGGACTAACAATTTGCGTGAGTTCCATTGGCGGGGCACTTAGGATTTTTGCATAATTTTGACATTTGTCGCATCTTCTTACATAGTCCGCGGCATCTCGATTCACGGTCGACCAATAGTATCCATAGTGGAGGAGCATTTTGGCCAGTGTTTGCCCTGCAGTATGGTTGCTACATTCTCCTTCATGAACATATTTCAAGACCCGCTTTATCTCGTTGTGGGCGATGCACCAAAGTAAGGGAACTGAGAATCCTTTCTGATACATTACTCCATCCTGCAATATATACCACGAGGCTTTGCGAACAACTTGTCATCTTTCGTTCTTTCTCTCAGGAAAAGTCCCATGTAACACGTACTCTTTGAACGGGGTCATCCATGACTCCCTTTTAGTTTCCGTCCCTAATAAAAAATCTACTTCCGTTTCGTTTATACTCGGGGCATCTAAGATTTCGACGGGAACTAAGCCCATCTGTTGTGCATCATCAGTACTTGTGAATTTTTCCAATGAGTCGGCTTTTCCATTTTTTTCACACGGGATATGCGACATATCGTAATATTCCAGGTCCGCCAACAGTTCTAGAACCCGAGCAAGGTATGGGGCTAGCTTTGCCCCTTTGCCTGATAGTCTCCCCGTACTTGGTACACCACCAATTATGAGTCACAAAAGACTTCAACCGATTTTACTCCAAGTTCCTTGGTAAGTTTTAAGCCGCAATCAATGATTCATATTCAGCATCGTTATTCATAGCTGGGAAATTGAGTTTCAAAGCATAACAAATTGATCGATTTTCGAGAGTTATCAAAATAACACCAGCCCCAGAACTACGATCGTTGGATGCCCCATTGGTGTATAGCTTCCATCGAACAGTGGGGATTGCATCACTACTGCTTGACTCGTCTGATACGGTAAATTCTACAATGAAGTCTTCCAGCGCTTGCCCTTGGATATCCCTCCGTGGCAGGTAAGTGACATCGAACTGACTCAGCTCAGCGTTCCATTTAAGTAGCCTTCTAGAGGTTTCTGGTTGTTGGAGCACCTGCCGTAGGGTTGATCTGTATAAACACAGACCGAGTGTGCCTGAAAATATGGACGGAGCTTACAAGATGCGATCACCAAACAGTAGGCTAGCTTCTCATTCTCAGGATAATTTCTCTTCGCCCCGTTAAACGTTTACTAACATAGCACACCGGCTTTTGGACTCGGTCCTCTTCGTGAACCAAGGCTGCACTGATGGCATGTTGAGATATGGCCAAGTAAACATACAACTCCTCATGGTCTACAGGCTTTAACAGAACCGAGGGCCTCTCCAAGTGTCACACCAGAGCTCGAAATGAATCCTCATAATCCGGCGTCCATTCAAAATTTCTCTTCCTTTTTCATATCACATCAAAGAAAGGAATACACTTGTCGGTCGCCATAGATATAAATCGACTCAATGCGGCGACTTTTCCATTCAGGCTTTGTACTTGCTTTATTGTCCTGGGTGCTTGTATGTCTCAAATAGCCTGAATCTTTTCTGGGTTGGCCTCGATTCCCCATGCATTGACAATAAAACCCAAAAACTTTCTCGATACAATGCCAAAGGAACATTTTAGTGTATTTATTTTCATTTCGTAGTATCTGAGTGTATCAAACATCTCCGCTAAGTCGCGAATGTGGTCATTTGACTATCATGACTTCACGAGCATATCATCCACATAGAATTCCATCGCTCTAACAATCTAGTCTTTAAACATCCGATTCACCAAACGCTGATAAGTTACCTTGCGTTCTTCAATCCGAAAGGCATCACCATATAACAGTGCAGTCCAACATCTATGAGGAAACTGGTGTGCTCCTGATCCGGAATGTGCATCGGGATCTGATTGTATCCTGAATACACATCCATGAATAATAATAATTTGTGTCCTGCTGTCGAGTCGACCAGCTGATCAATTCTGAGCAAAGGAAAACTGTCCTTAGGATACGCCTTGTTCAGGTCCGAGTAATCAACATAGGTCCTCTACTTCCCGTTTGCTTTCCTCACCGGTATGGGATTAGATACCCATTCAGGATAGAGGGCATCATTGATGAACCCATTAGCTTTGAGTTTATTCACCTCCTCTCTGAAAGCAGCAGACCTCTCCAAGTCCATGCCCCTCCTCTTTTGATTCACTGACACATACTTCGGGTCAATGTTCAACATATGACTTGCTATGGTGGGAGAAATCCCACACATATCGGAGTGCATCCAAGAGAAAACATCCAGATTTGCTCGGAGTAAATCGGTAAGATCCTCAGTCATTGAGGGGTTAAGTTATGATCTAATCTTAAGCACCCGTGATGGGTCATCATGGCTGACTGGAATGTCAATCGTCAGTTCAGCCGGTGCTGCTTTAGCCTCCTTGGGTCCTTCATCATTGTCCCTTGGATCCATGTCTCTATAGATCCGACCCTGTTGCCCGAGCCAAGGCTCGGGCATTACTTGTCAATTTTTAGCAACACGGATACGGACAGAGTTATCCACACCATTCCCCTTCTCTCTTCGTTAGGCCTCTCTTAGCTCAGCCACATAACATGCACGACCACTCGCTTGATCGCCATTTACTACACCAACTCCTCCATCCATCGAAAATTTCAAGGTTAAACACCATGGGGACAAAGCTGCCCTAAACGCCGCCAGGGCCGATCGACCCAAAAACATATTATACGGGGAATCAACATCCAAAACAATGAACGGTAGGATCCGCACCCTCATACGTTGACCTTCTCCTAACTCAACTCTTAATTTAGTGAAACCTACCGCATCAGTGACTACACCATTAAAGCCATGAATGCGGGCTTTAAAATTTTAGATCCTTTGCGTCCATCTTCATTTGGTCATACGCCTTTTTGAAGATAATATTAACAGAACTTCCACAATCAATCAGTATCCTTCTCACAAACGTCGGCCCAATCGTGGCTGAGATGACCATCAAGTCAATGGTAGGTGCCTCTACCTGATTGGCATCCCTACTCCTGAATACTATATCATCCGTCATCATTCGTTGTTGTTTCGCTAGGGTCCCGTCATTTGTGTTCGAGTAGCATTCGAAATCCGCATGCTTTAGGGAACTAGCATAGCGTTCCATTTCTTGCCAACTCTTGTCTACAGGGTGAGGCCCACCGACTATCGTGTTTATGACTAGTCTACCTCCAGGCTGAGCAGGTTCCTCAGGTCAACGTAGGGCCTGCCAGCGATTGGGGTCAGATGTCCCTTGTCCGCCATCTTGTGGATTCTTAACAAACTATTGTAACTTCTTCTATTGAACCAGCTTATTTATAGCATCATGGAGGTGTCTACATTCTTCGGTATTGTGCCCGTTAGTCTCAAGGAAGTGACAATACTTTCCAGTCTGCTTTTGTTCCTTAATGGATTCTTTTGGGCATGACTTTCGGTATTGGAATGTATTACA
This sequence comes from Allium cepa, assembly GCA_030765085.1. Classification (NCBI taxonomy): domain Eukaryota; kingdom Viridiplantae; phylum Streptophyta; class Magnoliopsida; order Asparagales; family Amaryllidaceae; genus Allium; species Allium cepa. Next base: position 384,570,064 of record CM060932.1, read on the forward strand.
AGTAGATAAATAAATATTCTCCATAGATGTGTTCAGAGGAGTGTAATCGTAATAGGTTGAGATCCTTGGTTTGCACTTTCCTGCTTCCCTCTTTCTTTCAAAATTTCCTCCTTCGAATCCTTTAGACTGCTCCGGCTTACTCTGGACACTGACATGGACCTTGCCAGAGCTATCGCCAGATTGCTTTAACGCAATGTTACTTTGCACCACTTCCTTAGTGGACCCTGGCGCACTGCTTCGCCTGGTCCATCTGGCCTCTTCTCTTCTCATGAATTGGTTTGCCTTTGAATAAAAACATTCCAGGGAGGTCGATGGTTTTCCTTCCAACCAATCACCAAACTCTAAGTTCGGATCTTACCCTCGCATTACGGCCATAAGAATAGCATGGTCATTCGAGTTGCTAACTTCGATAGCAGCAACGTGAAATTTTTGCAAATATTCCTTTAAGGATTCCCTGGGGCCTAGATCATGCTGGATCCTAAACTGCTCCACAAATTTCATCGCTAACTCATCAGACCTGAAAATCGATCGTGAGGGAAGTCTGGTGAACCAAAAGGTTGCGATTCCAGATAAGGCCATTGGGAAACATCTGCATTTAGTTGCATCATTTTCCCTAGCCGAGTTGATCATCCACTCGTATCTCATCAAATGCTTTCGGGGGTCAGTCTTCCCTTCATAGGCTGGAATAGTAGGCATACTAAACCTCCGGGGGTATTCAGCTTGTAGGATAGCATCTGTGAATGGAGTATGGCTTCTAGATGCATACCAATCATCATTGGACAAGTCCTGGTTCTCCCTCATCAGTTTTCTGACCATGGACGATAAATCTGAGGTTTGATAGGAGGTGGCAAGTTGGAACCCGTCCCGCATGATCGCTCCAATTGATGCCTCCTTGGTAGATGATCTCCGAAATGCATATCCTGAGGACCCGCTTCACTACAACCCCAGCGAGGTGATGGACCAGCTTCCACCTGTGCTCCAGATCTTAAGTTTTCCACTCCAGTTTGAGTGCGATTTTCCCGATACAAGTGAGGGGCCACAGTTCCAGGTAGGGAGCCTGGACCATTTCTACTGCACCTGTTTATGCCATTTCAATCCTATGGCGTCTAAGGTGATGTTCATCTGACAAAGCGGGATTGTCAGATGATGAGTAGGAAGCAGGGCTTCTTCCAGCATTCTGATACTGTTGCCGAGTAATTTGGGTCATAAGATTGGCGTTAGCTTGAATTTGCTCCTTAAGCTATCTCCTGCTTTCAACAAGTTCTCTCATCAGCTCATTGAACTCTGCCCTGGTGACAACTTCTGATTGGTTTTGGATGGTGGTAGTTCCTCCACCTGGGTCAGCTTGTTGATAGTTGGGTCCCACTTGCTAGACGCTGGCGGTCTCGTTGACATCCGCATTGTGGGAGGCTGATCTGGTACATGGTCTTCCCATCTTAGAGTTTTTCGCATGAACTCTAAATAGAATCCATGAACTCTTGAGAATGAACTTGGATCTCCTTCAGGGGATTTTTTCAATCCAGTAGTAACAAAGTAGATCCTACCAACCCCAGAATGCATGTTCTAAGTGAAAGAACCAAAATTGGTTACCAACACCCTTGAATAGAGTTGTATAGAGAGATTAATGAAGAAAGAAAATCGAAATGGAGAAATAACACAATTAAATGCAAAATAAACAGAAAAGGAAACACCAGAGTTATAGTGGTTCGCCGTAACTGCCTACGTCCACTTTGAATATGATCTTTATTATTTTGTTGATCAATTGAGTACATATACAATTCGTAAACGAACAGCTTGAATGCAAGTTTGAACAGAAAAGAGATGAATACAAAAAATGGCAGAGTATCCCTGGAGTTCCCGAAAAAAGATCATTTCAACTGTACCCCTGCCCCTCTATTTATAGTCGAAAATAAGCTGATCCCCTATGCAGACCCGAGGCCGAGATAGTTTGGCCCATATATGATAATTTTGAGTCAGTCGAACCAGGTATGTCAAACGACTTTGGTCGAACGACAAATGTTGAACGGGGAGTCTTGATAAATGACTCGAAGCAACTTCTCAAGGGAGTCGAAGCAAACGGAAGATGACTCGAAGCAAAGAAATGTTAGTCACGTCACTCCGTTGTAAGTCAAAGAATTTATTAACTTCCTCAAGGTCTACCGATCCAGCTATGCCGACCTACACATGCCGAACCATTAAGGTTGAACCTCCAATGCCAAGCCTCAATCTATCGAAGCAGCTTTGGCTTTCCTTCCTTGACCGAATGATGAATGGTCCAACCATGTTAACCTTCTCTCCAAGGCCGAGCGATGAGTGGCTTAACCTCCTTGACTGAACGACCTTGGCTGAGACACCCTAGGCCGATCTGCCATATCTACACTCCAACACCGACCCACCTTGGCCGAGCCAGTGCCAGATACACCAATCCATGTGCATAGGCCGATCCCAACTTAAGTTACAACGGTCTCTCATACTTCCAATCCTCTCTTAGCTTGAGTCATGTCTAGGTCCAACCAAAGGTCCTGCGACTATTGCCATGTAGCCAGGCCAAAGTGCCAGGTAATAATAACCTTGTTAACATCCTTTTAAATAATAACTAATGAATGAAAAATTATTTTAGAAATTTATTTACTAAAATAAATAGTTCGATGAAATATAGGTAATGTGACTGAAAGTCGATTTATTATTTAACAAAAGTTGTTCGAACTCTTTGGAACATGTGTAATAACAAATAATGTCATTAGATACTCTTTAATTCATCTTAATTCACAAGCAAGTGTTTAAAATAAGGCAATTTTAATTAAGTACTGCAAAGGAGACAAAGACCATTAAATGAAGGCATGAAGCAACGCACGATTTAAGGTGTAAAACAAGGCTTGATTTAAGGAAGTACAAAGAGGCATGGTAAGTTGTGCATAGGGTGGCTTAGGGTGTAAATTGGCCTAAATCATGACAGGTAGTTTAGTAATTTAGGAAAACGGTATTTGAGGTCATTAGCCACTTATTGTCAAGTCTATATAAGCACATACAAGGCCCCTTCATGTGGTTACTAATTCATAAATCAAAAGCAACCACTCCTGCACTTCATTCAAAAAGAAAATTCACTTCTTTAATTCTCCTCTTCACTGTCCTCTTTGTCTCTTCCAAAACTCATTCAAACATTCTTCAATCACTACAAAACTTTAATATGTTCCTTACAACACTAACACAACTCCTTTTAGCAACTCAAAGTGGAAGGATTGAAGCCACCAAGCCCAAGAAGGCCTAAGGTCATGAGTAACTAGGGGTTTTTCAACAAAGGGCGAGAGTAAGGTGGAGAGTGGAAGACTAGGCAGTGAACACTTGATGATGGGGAGAGGTATTGGCTTGTGTTTTTAAAGGCAAAGGTGGTAGCTTTGGGCTTTGGGTGATGGTGGGAATTAGTTCTTAGGTTCTAGAGCTTTGTGATGTTTGGTAGCTTGATTTTTGGGTGAGTTATCTCACCATCTTGCAAGCATATATTGTGTTATAAACGTTTGATCGTTGAAATATAAATGCTATATAGAAAACACTGAAAGTTATCACTTTTTGGACCCCTCTCGCTTTTGAAAGCAAATTACAACATATATGTATATACTTCTCTTATAAACCCTCTAAAAATTGTAACGAGGCCATGGCGTGATGGATACATGTTTGATATGTTGTATGTGACGTAAAAGTATGTTTGTGAATGTTTGAAGCGAGAAAATCTCTACAAAAGCATTTGAAATCCTCAACTTTAACTTGTGTTATTTGATGGTTTATGAACATATCTTAATATAACTTGTTTTTGTTGTTCTCTACACTTCTATAAATGTTTTGGACAATAAAGAAAATATTTGGAAAGTTGGAGAAAATATTTTTGAAAAGCAATGGGCTAAGGGAGCCCTGCCCAATTTATTCATATACATCAAGATTGTACAAAATGAATTACATGAAGTTACAACCATACATCAAGAAAAAATATGCACATTAAGAACCCAATTTCATATCAAAAACAAAAAAGTACAAAACTCAGCAATTTTAACACCTAAATCAATTCAGCCTTCCAACTCTTCTGCGAATTCTCTTATGCATTAAATTGAATAAAACATTTGCACTCTCCATTTTCTGATCGAAAATCCTTCTATTTCTTTCATTCCAAATCTCATAAACAAAAGTTTTTAAAATGATCAAAAGAATCTCAGTCTTTGAAGATTTCCATCTTGTAGCCTTAAAGATATTATACCATTCTATTCTAGAGCTTTTAACTGGTCTATGAAAGTTTCCATTAGCAAGTAATCTGCTCCATACTTCAAAAGTAAAGTTGCATTCGAAAAATAGATGAGTATTTGATTCAGGGTGGTTATGATAGAAAACACAGTCCTCATTGTTTAGTAATCCAAGTTTAGTCAATTTCTGCTTAGTGTTAATTGCATTTGCCATGATTTTCCAAAGTAGAAGATTTTCCTTAGCAAGATATTTGCTCATCCAAATTCTTGATGCCCAAGGGAAGCTTTCTGTGTTTACATTATATAACAGAGCTTTGTATACAGTAGAAATAGTATGCTTCTTCCCCTTCTTTGTCCAAAGAACTTTTAAATTTGAAGAATTCAGTGATAAAGATGATACGTATCGCCATAAATCCCTGACTTGTTTAGAACTGCAATAAGGTAAATCAATTAAGCCATCATTGATGTAAGAATTGACTTTAGCATTTAATGGAATTCCAGACTGAAGTTGCAAAGGCTAAGGAAGAATTTCCTGAATTCTCAAACCAGCCTTGGCCCAAGGAGATGTCCAGTAGTTCAATTCATTATTCACAAGTGGGTTGCATTGTAAAATTGGCAGAAAATTAGATATTAATTTTAGAATATTACGCCAACTCCAGCTGCATAAGTTTGGAATGTTATAGTCCAAAAATCCTTGCCTTTTAATAAAAAAATTAAAATCCATTGTGTCCAGAGGTCTTGATTTTTTGATAAAATTTTGTCATAGTATAAGGACATAGCTGCAATGTTCCATATTTTAATATTTGTAATACCAGACCACTCTTATTCTTTAGCAGTTGAATCATCTTGAAAGAAATTGGAACTAACTTTTTTGAGAATGGATCACCATGCCATAAAAATCTATTCAGAGCACTATTTATCATTGATACAAGTTTACATGGGAGAATGTAATGCCTCATCCAATAGTTGACCATAGATAACAATACTTTGCACAACGACTAGTCTCCCTGCTTGTGAAAGCTTATTGTTAGTCCATATTGATAACTTTTCAGTAATTTTTTCATAAAGTGGCAAACAATCCGTAGTTGTAATTCTTGCAGTAATGATAGGTGAACCAAGATATCTTTCATTATGCTGCATTTCTCCAAGACCAGAGTATGATATAATCTCAGCCTTTAAATCATCACTAAGACCTGCTATCAGTATGTGAGATTTGTTAAGATTAATCTTCAAACCAGTGATTGTGTAGAATATATCCAAGACCTCAAATATAGTGGAGATATTTGATATAGTTGGTTTTGTAAAAATGACAAGATCATCAGCAAATAATAGATGAGTTATTAGTGGTTCTTTACATTTTGGATGCAACTCAATCTTCCTAGATTTCACTTGTTCAGATATCAAAGAATTAAGTACCTCCATTACTATAATGAACAAATAAGCAGAGATCAGATCACCTTGCCTTACACCTTGAGTTCCTTTGAAAAATCCTCTAGTACATCCGTTTCTAAGTATTGAATAATGAGTTGAAGAAATACAAGTATAAATCCATGCAAGCATTGGCTTTGGAAAATTCATCCGAGAAAGAATTGCTATAATAGAACACCAAGAGACTGAATCAAAAGCTTTTTGTAAATCAAGCTTAATCATACATCTAGGAGATATGTTCCTAATACCATAACCTCTTGTAAGATCTTGTGTAAGCAAAATATTATCACTAATATTTCTGGAAGGCATGTAAGCAACTTGATTATTGGATATAATTGAAGGCAAAACATTTTGGATCCTATTTGTTATAATCTTGGAAATAATTTTATACAACACATTGCAGCATGAAATAGGTCTAAAATCAGTAACACTTCTTGCATTTGGGCATTTTGGAACAAAGGCTATATTGGTTGCATTAATACCAGCAGGCAATTTGTTATGAGAAAAGAAGTAAAGAATTGCTCTGTTTATATCATCCTTTATTATTTTCCAAGTATGCTGAAAGAAAAAAGCAGTAAAACCATCAGGACCACCACTACTATCAGGCTTTAAGGAAAAGACTGCCATCTTAACCTCATCAGGTAAAACTTATCTAATCATTTCACTTGCTTGTTTAGTACTCAGAAATGGAAGAGTCATAGAAAACAGGGGTGAAAGGTTTGGGATCATTGGAATTAGACTGGCAAGTATAGCAGAGAAATAATCAATAAAAGCTTTTGTGGTAGAACCATCATTATCTTGTATTACTCCATTCTTATCAGAAATACTCAAAATTCTTCCTTTGCTTTGTTTGATCCTGATAGAGTTATGATAATATTTTGTATTCCTATCACCTTGCTTATCAATAGTCTCATGTTGTACTTCTTTTTTCATCAATGCTTCAAACTCTAAAGCTTCAAGTAATTCTTTTGATAAAACTGCTTCTTGACTAGCCAATGATGTATTCATAATATCCTTCTGCAGTTGTTGTTGAATGATAAACAATTTCTCCCTTATACCATCAGAGATTTTAGAACCTTTCCCAAAATTTTCTTTTGCCCAAATTTTAAGGTTTCCTTTTAACCTTTGAAGCTTTGTCTTAAGAACATAAAGAGGATTCCCAAAAATATTCTCCTGCCAAACCTGCATAACAATGCTTAGAAAATATTTATGATTAGTCCAAGTTTTATAAAATTTAAACGATGGATTCCTGCAAATTGTATTCTCTCCCCAAGTTAAAATAATAGGAGAGTGATCAAAAATTGAGGGATTTAGGAATTTGCAATAAAGATTTGGCCAAAGGTTTATTGAATGGATATTATAAAATGCATGATCTAGTTTGCAGTAAGTTCTAGGACCAAGTTTACTTTTATTATTCCAAGTAAACACTACTCCAGTAGATGGTATATGACTAAGAGATGATTTAATCAGAGTTTGATTTAAAGGAGAAATATCTTTCAAAGAGAGTGAGTTTCTCCCAATTTTTTGATCAGAGGAATACATTCAGTTGAAGTCTCCAAGAACTATCCAAGGTAAATTTGAGTGAGAAAGAGAAGTGAGATTAGAAAGGAAAGATAGTCTTTTATCAAGATTGTTTTGTGCATAAACAAAAGTAATCAAAAAAGGAGTGTTTGAAGATAATGAAATAGCATTGAAATGAATTAATTGATCATCCTCCTGCAACTTTGTCAATTTGAAAACATCTGAATTCCATAAAACCAATAATCTTCCATATGGAGCACTTTGTAAATTAGCATCATGTGCCCAAACAGGAGCAATATTCTCACAAGCCAAATCAGACTGTAGTTTATTTAACTTTGTTTCACTGATGACAATAAGTTGTATTTTCTGATCTTTGATTAATTGCTTCACTTCAGCTTGTTTTGATGCTAGGTATCCTCCTCTAATATTCCAATATGCTATATTATTGTTTAACATCATAACTGTTTGGGTGAAATGAGAATAGATGGGTGCTTCCTTGTATGCCTAATACCACTTGACTGAGAAGTAGAGTTCTTAAATGATTCATTCCTTGGCAGTATTTCTTCAATTTTATAGTTTTTCCCACTGTTTAGATCTTCTGATATTTCATGGAATAAGACTTTCTTTTTACCTTTTTTTTCCTTTTTTATTAGAAACAACTTGTTCCTCAATAGTATCCATTGAATTACATGGAGGAGGTAAAATCAGATGATTGGGAGGAGAAATATTGATATATGGGGAGGTTTGTTCAGTGGTAACATCATTGCTCATTGGTTCCTTGAGAATATCCTTAATGAGATTTGAACTGGTATCTAAAATCTCTGAATGTACCAGTGTTTCTAAAGTTAAGGAAGAATTCTTTAGTGCAGAATTATTTTCGAACATGATATCTTCAACAGTGATACATTCCTCAGTTGTTCCCTCATTAATTTGCTTGTTACCAGATTGAGAGATAGAGGTTCCTTTTTCAATTATTAACTCATTATTAATAGTTCCTTCATCAATATCAGATAATACCAGAAAAGAATTCGAAGTAGCAATATTTTCCTTATATCCCAATTCCTCAGTATTATTATTTGATACAATTTTCCTAATATAAGACTCTGCTTCTTTTTGCATACTCTGATTATGGTCCATGTTTTTCCCTCCAGCATCAGTTAATTGATCACCAGATTTTATATTCAAATTATTATTATCTATAAGAATTTCTTGATCTAAATCCTTCCTTTTCCATACTTTTAAAGTTTTCCTATTAAATTTTCCAGCATTTTGAGACTTCTGCACCTTTTCTTTCAAACTACCCTGCTCCATGCATTCACTATAATCAATTTTCCCATTATCACCACTAGCTTGCATATCAAAACTTTTCACCTTATTATTTCCTGAACAAAATAGAGTTTCATGACCAAATACTTTGCATTTACTACAGATTTTTGGCTTCCAATCATATTCAACTTTTACATAAGGACAGCAATCACCTAAATCATCAATTGCAATAAATTCAGGGAGGTCTTGATCTGGTGACACTTCAATCAAAGCTTTAGCATACTTAAATCTAGACAATCTTTCAGTACTTTCATCAAGACAAATCAATTTTCCTACATGACATGCTAACCAGTTGATACCAATAAAATTCCAAGCAATCAAAGGGATTCTATAAAAATAACCCACACTGGCACTTTTTTAATTTGCTCCTGAAAATATCCATATGAAGAATCCCATGTTGTAATAATGAACATTTTACCTTTAATGAAGATGGGGTCAGATTGTAAGATCTTCATCCTGTCAAGATCATTCGAGAAATTAAAGAAGAAATTCTCATTATCAGATTTGATATCAACTTCAACTTTCAATCTCCAAATATTTCTCAAATGCTTTGTAACAGTCAGGGAAGAAAGAGGACCATCCAAGAAAAAACCAACTAAATGATCACTCCAGTATTTAATTCCTTCATTTCTAACTTCTTCAGGTAGTGCATTCGGAACCCCGTCTTTCTTAATGTCAAAATGCCTAGGCACAAAAACTATAGCATTTCTAGGCTTTTTCTTGAACAAGGATGACCACTTTAAATCTGAATCAGATAACTTTGTAAGATGATCCTGCTTAATAAACAAATCTGGATTCATATTAACAGCCAAAGGAGGAAATTGCTTATCAAGAACCAAGGAAGGTTGGTTTACAGAATTTAAACATGTATTCAAATCAGACAAAGAAAAAGTAGGAATCAAAGAAATCGAAGGACAAGATGAAGAAAGAGGATCAGAAGGAGGAGGAGGGACCAGAGAGGAAGAAAGATTCAATGCGGAGGGAGGGAGAGGATTCAATGGAGAGGATTGAGGAGGAGGAGAAAGGATCGGGGAAGGAGGAGGGGGAGAAGAGGATGCCGCCATTATTCAAAAACCAGTTGGAGAAAATGTTGAACAAAGTTAAGAAAGTTTGAACTAAAAAGATCGCTATATCGACACTTTTAGACGACTTATTTTTGGGTAATAATGTTTATTTTTGTGAAGATATTTTTAGGGATTTCTTTACGATTTTAATAAGTAAAATATATTTTGTTCTTACTATAAAAATTATAAAGATTAAATCATTTAATAGCTACTTGAATGAAGTGGCAAAAGATATAGCGAAATAGTTGTTATACGAGCACTTCAGAAAAATATCTTGTTTTTAGATATTTCTATAAAATAACTAAAAGATATTCTTTTGAATTTTTCTTCATGGTTTTTAAGTACCTAAAATATACTAACAAAAGTAAAAAAAAATAGATCAAAAATCATTTTTTAGGGCGTTGGAAACTAGATGAAAAGTTGTAGCAAAATCAAGTGAAAAATATCCCAGAAACTATTGATAGCACTTTTGAAATCCTATCTTTGCTTTTGAAAAACCTTTTAACTATTGCGAATTGTTTTGCTAGCATTTGCAGAAATGCTCTCTTTGTCGTTAAACTATAAATTGTGTAAAAAATGATGTTTAAATTAAGTATTTTTCTCTAATATTTTTAGGATTGTTTTCTAACTTATATAGGAGTATTTTCAAATTGGTTTCATGTTTAAGTATATTTTTACTAATTAATTGTGAATTTTTAAAGTGAGTGGCTTTTAAAAATAATACATGTTTATTTTGATTTTTCTATTTATTTCCGAATTTGTTATTTTTACATAATATTATATAGTAGTAATTATAATATATTCTTAAGTATTTTAACATATTAATAAGTATTTTAAAAGTAATTATATATATACACATGTTTTAAAAAGTAAGTTAAGTATTTTATAAATATAATATAGAAAATTTGGATTTTAACACTTAAGTTAAAATAAATGATTTTGTGAAACTAATTAACAGTGTATTACCTTAACTAATAAGTGTGGATATGCTTTAATCCTTAAAAATAAATGTTTTAAAGATAATGATAAGTATAGAAATGGTTTTGGGTCATAGTAAACAATGTTTTAGTAAAAAACATTAACCCTTGTGATTAATTATACTTAGGTATACAATTGGATATTTAATAACGAATATTTTAAAGACAACTATAAGTAAAAGGTTAGGTTTGTAGTGACATTGTTTGAGCAACAATTGTCTTAAACCCTTGAATGTAATTAAATCTTTTAAAAACAAGTTTTAATAAAATGGTTAAGTGTGAAATGGGTTTGGGTTTATTATAATAATATTTAAATAACATTTGTCTTTAATCCTTAAGAATATAATTAGATCTTTAGTAATTGGATTATAAATATAATAACAAGTATAGAATCTTTAATAGAAAGATAGAAAACGTAAAAGTTTAACCTATAAAAGAGAATAGGTTTATAGTGACGTTGTTTGAGTAACTTTTGTTTTTAATCTCTTTGATTATGTTTGAAATAAGAAAATTTTGTTAATGATTGTGAATATACTTATACCATTTGAGATAAGTATATGAATACTTTTGAAGTAAAATATAATATAAGTAAAATATAGTATAAATGAATAGTAATACATGAATAGTAGAATACAAATTTATACCTTTTATAAAGAGAAATTAGATTTATATACAAGTTTAATAAGAAATTTAATTAAATAAGAAGTTTAATTAAAGAAAGAAGTTCTAATGAAAGAAAGAAGTTTTAATTAAGTAAGAAGTTTAAATAATAATAAGTTTAATTAATAAAGGTGTTTAATTAATGAAAGATGTTTAATTTAAAGAAGTTTTAATTAAAGGAAGATGTTTTTAAATTAATAAGAAGTCTTAATTTAAAAAAATATGTTTAATTAAATTAAGAAGTTTTATTAGATATATGAGTTGTACAAATAAAAGAGGTTTTAACTTATGAAAGATCAATTAAATAAAATGGGGATTAAAAGTCATTCATATGACTTGATCATGCTTTGCATGTGTTAATAGTTCTTTGTGTGATTACTTATATATGGAAAACATTTAGTCATGTACTTATCGCTAAAAGACAACGAAGTAGACTTGATTCTACTTATGAGAGTCAAGATTGATGTTCAAGTAAGGATGGAGTGATAGTGCTCTAACTTACCGACTTCCCTCTTGACCGAGGGATAGTAGAAGTTAAAATGGTTGGAAGCATGATAAGTATATGAGACTTTGTTTCCATGTGCAATCATTTCTAATAATTCGTCGATTCATTCTTGAGGAGACCAGGATAGATAAGTGTACAACTTATCGAAAACCACTTCAAGACTGAGATACGTGTTCTATATCTTGGAAGTAGACCTGTTCGAGATGCTGGAATCCTTTTATTGATTCGTGAGTAGTTCGAGTGATGATAGCTTGTGTGTTGAGATGCTGAACATGACTTCACCATCGGTATATGACTAAAGATGGAGTAGGATGCAAAATCTCGGGTTTAGCTAACCCAAAGGGATAGGCGATCAACTCCATATCTAGAGTATGCTTATCGATATGTTGCATGTGGGGAGTTTATGGTACTTAGTTCATGTTCACGAGAGTGTTTGGATGTTGGGCCAGTTTTATTTACCTTATGGTATATTTTATCTAGAGATATATGATACTTAGAAGGTATTTTTTGATCCTTGTCATAGGAGGTCAGTCGTAGTTTTACTTACCTGTTTTATTGGTGAGGTCTTCATGGAAAATCCATTATGCAAATGTGCATTTGCAATTTTGTTTGTATACCTATAAATATTGTTGTGGTGTGATTAATGTAAGCAACAATAACTATTTTTCTTATTTATGTTACACACTAGACATTATCTATTATATCACCTTATATACTTATTAGATGTGTGGTTCTTTTGTGAGGATTACCATTATGGCATTTCATGCAGCCTTAAAAGTATAGTTATATGCTGATAACATATTTCTTGATTTTCTCGCATGGACTTATGTCTGACCCATGGTTTTATTTTTCCCTTATTTCCATGGTGCTCTTTCAAGTTGTCTGAGAAAGACAGGTTTCCTTTGATATCCATTGAGCTCTTGGAGAGGAACAAGATGTTTACCTACCATAGTATTCTTATTTCCACTGCATTGTTTATGTGTACATATACCAACAATTGTAACGACGGGCTGTTATAACTGTCCAAGCTAATTATGGTACTCTGATCAGTAACTCTGATATCCTATGTATATTAGAGTTGCTTTATGTATTATCTTTTGATATTAAATGTTATCATCCCGCTGTGAGATTCTTATGTTTTGTTCTCCTTTTTCTTGTTCCTTTTCTTTTCTTCTTTTTCTTTACCCTAGCGTTCTATCTTTCCAGCACTTGGATGCTCGCTACGTGAATATCATAGATGTATTAGTGTCAATATTCAAGGATCGAAAAGCCGTTGGTTATAACCACTTCAGCAGAAACTCCAGAGTTACATATTTTTAATAGGGTGGTGTTCTCTTATACATAACCCTTTTCTCCACTTCGTAGACCTACCAACACAATCTTCTATTTGATTGATGTGGCCTATATCACTATGACCTTCTTTGTCGGGTCGACAAATAACTAATTCTATCTCAACACCAACTTCTATTCTCAATCTATCCTCCACTGCCTCAACATCGAATTGAATTTCGGTAAAATATCATTCTTTTGGGATTTTTCAGCAAATTGAGTTTTCGGCACAAACTCAATGTCATCGACATTACATTCAAACTCCGAATTGCTGTTAAATTTAATCAATGTATCATCGTCAATTTGCAATTATCTATAGCATCTAGTAATCAAAGAATTAAATTTCAAAAATTAGCACGAAATCTACAAAATTTGAATACAAATGTTATTGTCATGAATTACCTGAAGTAGATCTTCAAAATAATATAATTAGGCGCAAAGAGAGTAAGAATTTTGAAAGAAAAGAGGCGTAAGGTTTTTGGATTTTTTTTAGGCCTTAGAATGCCAAAAAGAAGAAGGAAGAGAGATTATTGTTGTTTTACAGGTTCCAAAATGCGGATGACTTTTGAAATAACGTCTATAATATTTGATAAAAACTACTAGCGACTTTTAAAAAGGCACCAGTTCAATTTTATAAAATATAGTAGACGTACTTCAAATGTCGCCATCATAAATTATACAAAAAATATATTGGTAATATTTGAAATGTCGTCAGTTTATTTTTACCGACATGTCTTTGATGTGGTCAAAAATTGACTTATACTTGTAAATAATTTTCAAACAGGTCTATCCGCATTATAAGTTTTCAAAAATGGCCTGAATTAATAAAATTTTCGATCATTATTTCCAAAGTGAAAGGTGATGTTCTGGTTGAGTAGTTATGTCCATCACATTTGCTTTCTGAGCACTTAAGCTAAGCTTCTATAGTTAGCTAGTTAGTTGTAGATGCCCAAATTTGTAATTGAATAGTTTTATAGCTCTTGAATTGGAATAATTTTACTATTTGATGGAGCTGTGTGGTTTCTTATAAAATACCAATCAACGGTTTTGGAATGCCAAGATTTAAAATAAGAATTGATATGCGAAAAATATATCAACTTTTTACCTAAAATCAATGCTTGGAAACCAATGACCTTCGAAATACATTCCATCCTGCATACTAAAATTTTGGGCCTTATTACAGCGTCTAATGCAAATAATATAGCAAAAGAAAGGAAAAAATTCATGGGTGATGCTAAAAGATCCAAAATGCAAATGCTGGATGAAGCGTAATTTAGGGGAGTAGTTGATTTGTAGTATTTGATTCAACAACAACCATTTGATCATTTCATACATATTTTCATAGTAAGAATGTGGGTACTTAAGTTTTTATTGAAATTTCACATATCAAGTTTAGTCGCTTCTATTTTTTTCCCTTAAATTACCACCCCTTCAACCATTTGTTATCCATTTTAACAATTTCCAATTTTAGTGATCTCACCATCCGAGATGCTTTTCCTCTTTATACATAAATAACTTTCCTATGTCCTGTATATCACATCTACTTTTCAGTTTTTAAACCATAACCAACCCCTCTATAATCCATCTTTCATGTCCTAACTCCTATCAATTAACGCCATAAAATTTCAATTTTGCAATAAAAAAGAAAGATAACAATAGTTCTTCCATTTTCTAACACATTTGGATATTAGTTTAATTATTTTGATCCTTACAATAGTATTAGGGCAAAAATTGTATTATATATTATGTGCTTAATTTTTTGGATTGTTTGAATATAGTGTCACCTGCACATTTTGGTGTGAAATCTAATGATCATGTGTATAATCAGGTCCGCTTGTTAGGTCAGGCTAGGTTGTAATAGCAAGATGTAATAACCAGCCTTTTCGACCTTTGGAAGTCGACATTAATACATCAACGGTATTCATATGCTGAGCATACAAGTGTTGGAAAGACAACTTGTAGGAATGAAAGAAAAGATAGAATAGAATCTCACATCGTGACGAGTGATACACACACATGATTTTTACTAAAGAAAATAGTAATATACATACATCAATCAGAGTAAATTAACCTATCATCGGCCTAAATAGTTGTAATAGTCTATCCTCACAAATGCTGATAAATACAAAGCAAGAAATATGGCAAAAATAAAAGATACGTTAATACGTCTTGAAGGCATCTAGCTCGTCTACCAAAGCTCCAAAGCATCTATAACTAAATTTGAAAATATGCTTGAGCTTACTCGATCACTATAAGAAAATAACGCCCAGATCAGTCTGGTGAATCGGCGTGAGAAACACAAATCAAATGGATTTTTAATGTTGTAAAACCTTTCAAAATAAAGATATCTCATAAGACCATGCCGCACATAAACACAGACGGATTTTTACCTTACGATAACCAAATCATTTTTATTTAAAAATACACTGATGTTATAATAATGTCTAGGGTTTAAAATAATTATATAACATAGCTGAAATTCTTGCATCTCACCATAGGTAAAATGCTTGAATCTCACATTTCAACATATTTTGGTATACAACTAAGTCCGCAAGGCACGTATTGGAAAAGAATTCCAACAATGACAAGATACGAGACAACCTTTTGTACAATACACCTCTAGATAAAATGTACCGAGGCTGCAAACCTTGCACCTCTACCAACATAGAACCGGCCTACCCCTTCTTGGATAGTACCGAATATGATCGTCACCCCGGCATCCAACTTGACAAACCATTCTGAGGGCCCAACGTACCTAATTCGTAAATATCGATCTACTGTCTTCAATCCGAACGGTAACGCAGGTTCAAAATGGTTTTCAAATAACTCATGCTTATCCGATCTCGATCTCTCCGAACCGACAACGATAGTTTCAAAACTGGCCAAGGTTTAATATTCGGTTATTTAACTATTAAACAAACAAACAATCCAACCAAAGAATTAACTTCATATGGAAACCAAGCCTAGTTAAGCACATAAGTAACCACTAAGCCTTTTTAATTAATCCTCTCATTAAATAAAATCGCTTACTTGTATCAAAATACTTTTTACAAAATATACATATGTATACTACTCATTCATTATTCATTTATACTTTTTCAATGCTTCAAAAGTATCCATATACTTATCTCATCGGTATAAGTATATTAACAAAACATTACACTTTCAATACTTAGAAAATATAACCATATATTTATCTCAATGGTATAAGTATATTCACAAAACACTATGCTTTCAATACTTAGAAAATGTAACCATATACTTATTTCAATGGTATAAGTATATTCACAAAAAAAACTCATGAAAGATTTCACTTCCAAAACAATACTTCTTTGAGTTAAAGCAAAAGTCATTTAGAAATGTTGACAACAATAACCCAAAACACTTTTGGTGTAAGTAACAGGGTTGTATAGAAATTAGACCAAATATACTTACCACCACTTTTCGATTTCAGATTTGTACTATCCATTGATTAACAATGAAGTCAGACAAGTCAAAAAACTATCCTTGCCCCGGCATACATTCCTAAATCTCATAGATAAAAACGAGTTTCCATAACTCGGAATTTGGTTGTGATGACCTGGATTTTCTGAAGTTGATATTGCGTAATTAACTAATTTTAATTATTGAAATATTGATGAATTTCTAATAATTGAAATGTCTGAATGTATATAAATTAATTAAAAAATATATTTAATTTTAAAATTTGAATTTCCTGGATATGATAAGTATTATAGAAATGTGTATGTAAACACCACCATTTAAATCAAGATATCCATGAATATATATACAAGCTTTATGATAATAAAAAATATATAAGCATATGGGAGTATGTATATATGTGCCATATAAAGTAATATATATGGAAATACATATAAATGTAAATATATACGTATATGGTGATAAATTCATGTAAGAAAAGGTACACGTACATCTATTACATAAAATAGTAAATAGGTAAATGCATATGTTAATATAACATAATGTATTTGTAAATCCCTTAATATATATGTATGATGTATGTATATAGTATATGAGAATAAATTTTCATACTTAGGGAAACATAATCATGGCAAGCATTTAATCATAGCAAGCAAAGCATAAAATCAAGTCCCATAAAATAGCAAATCAACTCATATAATCAAATCTGATTTCATATGAATCAAATCAAAGTAAAACAAAAGAAATATAAAATAAAAGATTTAAGACCTATATATGAACAATAGTTTTCAGCCTCTTAACTACTTGTTCCCCTCATCCACATACCCTTTGTTATCTACACATATACCATTCTAAGTCTAAAAATAATAATCAAAGTCAAGTCTTAAAATCAAGCCTTTCATAAAACTTCAAATCATCCAAAATCAAATCACGTGAATTAAGGAAATCAAAATCACTTGAAAAAAATATGATACAGAAATACCTCAGCCGAGCTTCTTCTGCACACTTTCATTCTATATATATATATATATACATATACATATCACTGCCTTGCTTCACATTTAACTACATTCGAACAAGATAAGTAATAAAATTCAAGCTGCCATTACAACTTAAAGGAAATCAAAAAAACATTCAAGTACAGAATGATCAAACCAAAAAGAAAATAAATACTTTCAAAGAAAACAGTGATCTGTTCAAAAGGAAAAGGTGAGTAAAACTAAAATCTTTATACTAGAAGTTTACGTTAGGCTTGGTCATGGAAATTTAAGTGATGTTTTAAATGTATACTTGTACAGTAACATAAATACTTGTGAGTGAATATATGTTAGGTTATGACCAGAGAAAATCCAGACCTGTCACCATTGCTTTTAACACCACTCTGTACATTTAAAGAGATGTTATGCTTGACTTCAAAAAAACCCTTATCTCTCACACTAATTAGTTTTAGGTTATGGTGTTTGAAGGGAATCTGTTTGTTTTCGATTATATTTGCTTTAAAAATGGTTTTGTGAAATTGTGATAACCCGAATTTTGAATAACAGTTAATTGGGTAATTAACTGATTTTTAGCTATTGAGATATTGATTTTATTTGGAATAAACAAATAAAAATTTGATAAGATGCCTGGATGTATATACAAGTGGGTTTGAAACTATAATAATAGTTGAATTAAATGATGACTCTTATAGTAAATTTATTAAATATATTAATAGATATGTGTTAAACTCTATAATATTGAAGTCTTAAGTATATACTTATACAAATTCATTATAAATATACAATCACAGTAAACATATTAATATAATAATTTAATTTGGCAAGTTCTATCTTTGCAAAACTAATAAAATGATTTTCTAATCATAATATACAATATATAAGTGTGTATATTTATATTGAATTAGAAGTTATGTTTTGAAAATTAATATGATAATTTACAAGAGTTATTTAAAAATTTGAATTCTACATTTTTAACACTAATACTTATATATATATATATATATATATATATATCAATTTAAATATAATGACAACTCAAGTATAAAATGTAAACAAGCTTTAATAAAAGAGCTAATATTCTTTCTTTCTAATTTATACATGTGCTAAATATAGTTTATATATAATTTAAATACATAAAACAAATTATAAAAATAAAAAAATATGAATAAAGGATTCTTACATTTGTATGCCCTATAATTCTTGGAATTAACACTTGTAGCTAAGATTTAGTACATTGTTAACAAGTGGCCTTTTTTTAAGAAAATATAATTATCATATTAGAAGCAAGGCTGAAAAAATATATCCCTACTCTTTCATTCCAAGAAAACAATGGAAACATGTTCAAGTCTTTAAAATCTTCTTGAAAAAAAATTAAAATTAATTAATCTGGAATGAAGATCAGGCCTGGAAAATGAAATTGAATCAAACAATCTAAAGATCAAACTGGAGAGAGAGCAAATCAGAGAAGATAAAAATCAAACAACTATTTCAAGTCATCCAGATCTAAGCAACTTCAGATTCAAATCAAAGATCAAGCTTCAAAGTAGATTCAACCCAGGTCAATCAAGCAGATCAAAAAATAAAACTAAATTTTCAGGTTTTCATAGATCAATCAGTTCCAGGCTTCCCTTGATTTAATTTGTGGTTTGTGATGTAGTTAGTAAAATAGGTGATGTGGAAATTGTTTACATATGTGTAATTTTAGTTTGCATGCTATAAATATGTAGCTGCATATGTGTGCATGTTGGAAAATCTGTGTATGTTCCTATTTTTATAACTGATAGGTCAAAATTCTTGATCAAAGGTCAAGTGATCTTCAATCATTCACATATTAGTTATGACATCTGAACAAAATGTGTTTGTTTTTACCCAAGCTAATATAAAAAAATATAGTTAAGCATGTAAAGTATGGAACTGTCCGTAAACTTAAAAATGCAGAACAAATTTTTTAAATTTTGTTGAAAATCAGATGTTGTAAATTACTGATCCTAGTATATAACCTGAATCAAATTTGAAAATTATGATTTTTAAGATGAAAATAAAAAAAATTAGATGTTTTTGGGTGAGCATTTCGGAGTTGATCTTTTTTTTGTTTTGGGCATTTTCTGTCGGCCGGAGGGAGGTGGAACTGATTGCCACTGGAGGTTGCCGGGATGTTGACAAACCGAGGAAAATTGGTGGAGTAATTTATTATTGGCCATGGTGGCCAGGATGGAGCAAACTAGGGTTCGGTGACTCGAGTTGGTCGAGATGATATCTGAGCTTGGTGCGGCGACGGGGGTGCATCGGAACTGTTCACATGGGGGAGGGGGAAATCAAAGATTGAAGGCCGATGTAACTTTGGTGAAGATAGCGAGGGTTCGTGTGGAAGAGTTCGTCGGCAATTGGATGTTTTTGGGTGATCGGTTCTTCCTTTTAGGATTCGAAATTGTTCAATTTTGATTCAGGGGACTAGAGCTAGTTTTGGGTGGTCGGAGATGATGAACTAGTCGTCGATGATATGTTGGGGATAGAAGTGGTGTTCGGAGTGGCGGCATGGGGAAGTGCATGTGCACAGGCATCAGAGGGAAGAGGAAGATAGGAAAGGGAAAAGAAGAAGTTAGGTTTGGAATTTTGGTTGCACGAAGTATTGACATTTGGACTCGAGTATTTTGTGTTCGTGCATGAATACCTGATGTATCAGTGTCCATTGCTGTGATGTTGAAGCTCATGAGGATGTAACGGTTCGGGTCGTGCTTAAGAAAATGAGGGGGAGAACTCGAGTGTGGCATCGGGTATATTCGAGTGGGTTTTGGCATGTTAATATCAATTTAAAAAAAGGTATAAATGATGATCAGGTTTTGGGAAGCAAGAATAACTATGTTGACCTATTTTGGAAACAAAATGTACATAACAGGTTCAAGCAAAATTTTTTAAAATAAGTTTCCAAAATTTGGTTTAAATAAAATGTTTTGAATTGAATTGTTTGGCTTTATTTAATTAGATTAGGATAATCAGTTTAATTTAGAACTACTAAGTATTTTCAAATGAAATTTTCTGATGAAATTAAGTAAGTATTTAAGATTAGTGTATTTAATCTTAAATCAAATAAAAGTTCTCCAGTGATTGATTTCAAGCATTCAATTTAATCAAGACATAGATGACGAGTGAGTAATCAATTAAGGTAGATAGTCTATCTTGTTTAATTAAGGTCTTACTTTACTAAGAATAACTAATGTGAATAATTAAAGAATGGAAAAAAAAAATTAAATTTACTTAATGGGAGTAATTAAATGGATAATTACTAAATGGAATTAATTAAAGGTTGATTTATATAAGTAATTAAGGGATAATTAATGTGATTAATTATTGGTTAATATGTTAATGTGATTAATTAATGAGATTGACAAAAGGTAAATTAACCAATGTAATTAATTAAAGTTAATTAATTAATGTAAGTAATTAAGAATAAGTAATTACTGAATGTGATTAATCAAGGTTGATTAATGAATGTCGTAAATTAATTAAAGGCTATTACTGAATGTAATTAGAGAGGATAATTAAGGGATGATTAATTAATGGTTTGTAATTAATTATTTTTAAGTAAGAAACATCTAAAAGTGATTAAAGTAATTAATTTGATTTAATTAGGAATGGGCGACTAATAAATCTTGTTTAT
Source organism: Allium cepa (assembly GCA_030765085.1). NCBI lineage: Eukaryota > Viridiplantae > Streptophyta > Magnoliopsida > Asparagales > Amaryllidaceae > Allium > Allium cepa. Next base: position 384,591,200 of record CM060932.1, read on the forward strand.
GAATGATTGGTTGATATTTCTGATATGAATGTTTGTGATATGATATCTTTATCTTGAACAGTGATTATGTGGTTATCTGTCGACGATGAATTGCTGTGTAAAAAATGACGTCTTGTATTTAAAAGTTGAATTGTGTTTCACTTGAATAACGTGGGTTAAGTTGGTATCGAATTCGAAGAGACCGGAGTCGGGTATTAGTAAATACCCGAAACCACTTCGATTTGTAATCTATAATAATTCTATACAGATTTGATATGTGAAATCAATAGGCCGAAATGGAATGATTTAAGAGAACTGGACCATTTAATCTAAGTTTTGGTACTTAGAAATTGATGTGTGTAATAAGTGTTGTCTATACCAAATTTGTAAATTTGTAAAATTGATACGAGTTACCCCGGGTTTTAAATAAGTTGTATGCTTTGGTATTCCATGTTAGATGGGTTTACTTACGCTCTTTTCCACCCCGACCTGGGTGTTACTTTGATGTAATGCTCAGGTCAGACCAAGTATTACAGATTTTCAGGAAAGGACGTTCTGGAGCTTAGGAGGCGAGCTGGATGGCAGGAACGTAGGAGTGTAGCCATTGTGTTATCTTGAAGTTATCTGGGACAAGTTAATCTTAACTGTCCAGTAATTGTGTAATTGTTGTAACTCTGATGTATTTAAATGTAATTAACTGATATAGTTTCTTTATGTAAAGTATTAGTTGATATTGTATTTTATCCGCTGCGAATGTGAGATTCTAAGTTTAGTTTTCTGTTTCTTCTTCTATCTCTTCCTTCTTTCCCTAACTATCTGGTATTTTCGGGATCGAAAATTTCGGGTCGTTACATTTGGTATCAGAGCAGAAGGTTAAGCGAGAACCTTGGCTCTGGTGGGAGATACTCATTAAGGATAGGGTCAATGGTACCCTAGAATGAGTTGAGTGTAATATATGAGAGCACACTTGTTATTTTCTTATATAAAGGTTTTTAAATGATTTTAAAGGTAAAGGATTTTATATAAGATTATATTTTGATATATAAAGCAATATTTATTTCTAATAAATATTAAGGTAAATTGGTTGTTAAATCATTGGAATTAAATAAAATAATGAGATTTAAGTGGTAATAGAAATACAACCAAATCGAAATTAAATGAAGATAAGTTTGAAATGGATTCAAACTGAAATTAAAATCTTGAGAAGAGTTTTCAGAATAAGATAATAGTGAATTGGTTTCCAGTTATAATAACCTTGGTTATTATCGCAAAATAATGTAAAGTTTTAAGGAAATAACCATTAGATGAGAATAACTTGTAAATTAGAAAGGATATAAATTGAGAAGTTTTGAATTCTAAGTCAAGAAACATTTGAAATTGTTTTTGAAATATTAAGAGATAATAATAAATAGTATTATTCAGAATATTGTGAATATAATCTTATTTTAAAATAAGGAGTTGTTTGAAACTTTAAAAGAATTAGTTTTAAATTAAAACCAAAGGCGGTTTAAATTTTAAAATTTGGCTTGGTGGGCCAAGAAATAAATATGTATATATGTGTGGATATATTTAGTATCAAAGATGATTTGAAATAAACTCTAAGGTGATGAGTTTTGAGTTTTCCTTGGAATGTGATGTGAAAAACCCAAAGTGACATAAATTTTCAACTTATAAGTGGGAAAGAATTTTGAAATTTAAAATGGAGAATTCAAATTTGAGTAAGGTTAACGGGATTAATTGAATTTAACTCGGAAGAAGTTAAATAAATTTGAATGAACCACCTGATTTGGAAATTTCAAAATGAAATTGAGATTTAACTTGGGAAGTTAAATGGTTAATTTGAATTGGGAGTTTGTGTGATCTCAAAATGGGTTTGAGATCTAGAAATTGAAATGGATAGATGTTTTAAATTAAATTGGATGATATCTTCCCGTTGTTATTAATAATCTTTAAACTGTGAGTTGTATTTATTTAAATGAATGAAGAAATGGATTGTGGTAATATACCCATTATTGAGATAAATGGAGTAATAAATTAAATTTTGAAGATAAAATTTCTTTATATTTATTATTTGAACTTTGAAATAAGTTAAGTAAGATAAATTAAAATGGAAATAAATTTTAAATTGAAATTATTTTTAAGTAATTTTGATTTTTGAAGATAAAAAGTGAACTTGTGAAAGTGAAATCACTTTGAACTTAAGTCTTGGATGTTTAAAAGGACTTGGAAATTTAAATTGTTAAGGGTTGGTTTCAAAAATTGAAATTTGGGAATAAATAGAATTTCAAAGAAAATTGAGTTGTTTAAAAAGGGTTTGAACTACGACTTGAACTTAGAAATAAGTTTATGAAGAAGTAAAGGTAATTTAAATTGGAATATGTGAAATTTGGGCTCAGAATTAAGTATTTGAAACCTTTGAAAGTAAAGTTTAATTCAATTTAAAGGAATTAAATCAATATTTAAAATTTAACTCGAATTTATTTAATTCGAGATGATTTTAAAAGTGGAGATTGGAATTGGGATTAATTCAAACAGGAATTGTAATGATTTGATATTGAAGTGGGTTCAATTTGAAATTAGTCCAAATTGATTTGAATAATTTGGAATTGTGATTAAAGTTGAATAGGTTTAAAAATTCAAATGGAATTTGATTTGAATTTGAAAAGAAATTGAGGTTAATTTAACTTGAATTGGGGTCAAATCAATTTCAATGGAAATTGAAGTTAACTTAATTTGAATTGAAATCGAAAGTTAATTGGAAATTGGCAATTGATTGGGAAGGTGAACAGTTTGGCTCTGAATTATTTTTCCAAATAAAATGTTTTAAAATAAACTGTTTTTAAATCTATTTTTCCTATCTATTTACTATACAAATTTTCTTTTTAAAACCCAAAACTGTCTTATACTTATTTTATAACTACTTTTGGAGTTATTAAACTATTTTACAACTGTTTTATAAACTAATTACTATTTTTCCAACTACTTTATAGCTTATAACTATTTTACAACTATTTTGCAATTACCTAAATATTCTATAACTATTTAACTATTTTCCAATTATTTTACAATTACTTAATAATTTTATAACTATTTTCAACTATTTATCTATTTAAACTTTTCAAGCTATTTTTTAAATTTAAACTGGACAGAGTTCAAACTGTTTATGATTTGTTACCAAATGAGATAATAATGGAAGTGATAATCCAAATAAGGATTGAAGCAAATGTGAATAAGTGAATAGAATCATAAATGAATGTGAATAGAAAGGGAATTGATTAAGTAATAATCATTGAAGATAAATGCGTAGGATGTACGTATATTATTCTATTCGCATAGTGATTTGATCCAGATTCAAGCACATAATTTCGGGATAGTATATCGATCTGAGTTAGGATTTTTCACTCGATTTTCGACGGCGAACCTAAATATGGATTGTTGATTGATTCTGGATATTCTCTATCATAATTAGGCTATGCAAGAAGAATGACGGTTTCTGATCAAGAAACCAGATCCGAGTCCGCAATAGGAAGTCGGGTGGACGATACTAGTTCGGAAGTGAAATTGTGTGATCGAGTAAGCGATCAGATTGATATAGCGTACGGATGATATGTTAACATCGTACGGGTTTGAATGAAATTGATACAGAGAATTTATGGATAAGAAATGTGAAATGATTTTTTTTGAAATGAAAAGTATATTTGTGGAATATACAATGAATAAAAGTGAAAGTTGGATATTTCTATAATGATAAGTAAGATGGGAACAACTTTATAAGAGTTGAATATATGATTTGGAATAAACAAAGTTATATATCTTCATTATATAAGATAAATCTCCCCTTTTAAATCTACTACCAGAAGAAAAGGGTTTTTTAAAATATTTGAAGTATAAAAAGGGAATTTATACAAGTATGAAGTGATCCAAAGATTTTTCAAGATTATATATATCTATGTATATATATAAAGGATTATATGAGAATGATCTTGAAAAAAGGTTTTGGGAACCTATGGATTTGAAAAAGGCTTTTGATTTTTGGAAAAAATAAATTTTTGAAAATCTGGAAAGCCTAGTTTGAGAATGATCGATTTTCGGAATCGGTTTTGTGTAAAGTAGATTTTGATGAAAATCATAAAGGGTATGATTTGAAAGATACTATAAGTGTATAGTATAAAGTGTTTTGAGATTGGCTCTGGGGAAAAAGGCGCTCCCTTGAAATGAACTTCTCAGGAGGCCACAGGGTGGTACTGCCTTGAACCCTAAGGGGGGTTCTAAAGTTGATCCTATGAGGAAGTCCAGACAAACTGAAGTTCCTGAGGATTATTGTGTAGCGAAAGTCGAGGGCGCTGATGCCTATAGGGGCATTTGGGTTATACTATGACGACAGTGTAACTCGATGTCGCTGCGATCTACTACAGACCATAGCGAAAGTCGTGTGTGCTGCTGAGAGCCAACAGTCTACGTTTGATTTTACAACGGTAGACTGTGACCTATGGTGACATAGCGAAAGTCGAAAGGCCGTGAAAGCCTAAGGCTGCATTGGGATTTGACTGATGTAGTCTGCGACCTATGTGGGAGTGGTGAAGTTTTATTTGGCAGCGAAATCGAGGGCGCTGATGCTTACAGTTACATGGACTTTTGCTGTGATGGCAACGTAACCCAGGATGTAACTGCGATCTGTGGCGGGTTCCATAGCATAATCGAGGGGCGCAGAGTGCCTATAGTAACATGGACTTTTGCTTTGATGGCAACGTAACCCAGGATGAAACTGTGACCATGGATTGGGGGTGATGATTTCCAGAGCATTCTCGCCAAAGATATTTCCTCTATTTCAAAATATTTTCTATATTTTCAATAAAATTATTTTTCAAATATTTTCATTGGGTGTTGAAAATGGGTCTGCTAAGTAATTATAGATTTTCAGTCCTACGCCTGATCAACGTATGACTGAATTTCTATGAGAGCGAAGATGGACTTGTTGAAACATCGAGTTATAAAATGATATTTTTATAAAAATGATTTTGGTAATATTATATAGATTTTTAAGAAGTATTTTAAAAATGATCAAAGATATTTATCTTATCTTAAGCATTTTAATAAATTCTGGCTTCGTTCCTTTTCGAGGACGAAAAGATTCAAAGGGGGAGGAATGTGATAACTCGGATTTTAAATAACAATTAGTTTGATAATTAAGTGATTTTTAACTATTGAGATACTGATTTTATTTGGAATAAACAAATAAAATTTGATAAGATGCCTGGATGTATATACAAGTGGCTTTGAAACTATAATAATAGTTGAATTAAAATGATGTCTCTTATAGTAAATTTATTAAATATATTAATAGATATGTGTTAACTCTATAATATTGAAGTCTTAAGTATATACTTATACAAATTCATTGTGAATATATAACCACAGTAAACATATTAATATAATAATTTAATTTGGCAAGTTTTATCTTTGCAAAACTAATAAAATGATTTTCTAATCATAATATACAATATATAAGTATATATTTATATATATTGAATTAGAAGTTATGTTTTGAAAATTAGTATGATAATTTACAAGAGTTATTTAAAAAAATTAGTTCTACATTTTTAACACTAATACTTATATATATATATCAATTTAAATATAATGACAACTCAAGTATAAAATGTAAACAAGATTTAATAAAAGAGCTAATATTCTTTCTTCTAATTTATACATGTGCTAAATATAGTTTATATATAATTTAAATACATACAACAAATTATAAAAAAATATGAATAAAGGAATCTTATATTTGTAAGCTCTATAATTCTTGGAATTAACACTTGTAGCTAAGATTTAGTACATTATTAACAAATGGCATTTTTTTTAAGAAAATATAATTATCATATTAGAAGCAAGGCTAAAAAAATATATCCCTACTCTTTCATTCCAAGAAAACAATAGGAACATGTTCAAGTCTTCAGAATCTTCTTGAAAAGAAATTAAAATTAATTAATCTGGAATGAAGATCAGGCCTGGAAAATGAAATTAAATCAAACAATCTAAAGATCAAACTAAAGAGAGAGCAAACCAGAGAAGATAAAAATCAAACAACTATTTCAAGTCATCTAGATCTAAGCAACTTCAGATTCAAATCAAGGATCAAGCTTCAAAGTAGATTCAACCCAGATCAATCAAGCAGATCAAAAATTAAAACTAAATTTTCATGTTTTCATAGATCAATCAGTTCCAGGCTTCCTTGTTCTATCCTGTTAAGGTGAGTAAACATCTAACCTTTGATTTAATTTGTGGTTTGTGATGTAGTTAGTAAAACAGGTGATGTGGAAATTGTTTACATATGTGTAATATTAGTTTGCATAATATAAATATGTGGCTGTATATGTGTGCATGTCTGAAAATCTGTGTATATTCTTGTTTTTATAACTGATAGGTCAAAATTCTTGATCAAAGGTTAGGTGATCTTCAATCATTCACATATTAGTTGTGACATTTGAACAAAATATGCTTTTTTACCTAAGCTAATATAAAAAAATATAGTTAGGCATGATAAAGTATGGAACTGTCTGTAAACTTAAAAATGCAGAACAAATTTTTTAAATTTTGTTGAAAATCAAATATTGTAAATTGCTGATCTTAGTATATAACCTGAATCGAATTTGAAAATTATGATTTTTAAGATGAAAACCAAAAAAAATTAGATGTGTTTTGGGTGAGCATTTCGGAGTTGATCATTTTTTTGTTTTGGGCATTTTCTATCGGCTGGAGGGAGGTGGAACCTCGTGGTTGCCACTGGAGGTTGTCGGGACGTCGACAAACCCAAGAAAATTGGTGGAGTAATTTATTATTGGCCGTGGTGGCCAGGCTGGAGCGAACTAGGGTTCGATGACTCGAGTTGATCAAGATGATATCTGAGCTTGGTGCGACGATGGTGGTGCATCGAAACTGTTCGCATGGGGGGAAATCAAAGATTGGAGGTCGATGTAACTTTGGTGAAGATGGTGAGGGTTCGCATGGACGAGTTCTTCAACAATCGGATGTTTTTGGGTGATCGGTTCTTCCTTTGGGATTCGAAATTGTTCAATTTTCGATTCAGGGGACTGGAGCAAGTTCTGGGTGGTCGGAGCTAATGAACTAGTCGTCGATGATATGCTGGGGATAGTAGTGGTGTTCGGAGCAGCGGCTCGGGGATGTGCATGTGCATAGGCATCAGAGGGAAGAGGAAGATAGGAAGGGGAGAAGAAGAAGTTAGGTTTGGAATTTTAGGTTTTGACCCGGGTTGTTGCTCGAAGTATTGATATTTGGGCTCGAGTATTTTGTATCCATGCACGAATACCTGATGTATCGGTGTCCATTGCTGTGATGTTGAAGCTCGTGAGGATGTAATGGCTCGGGACGTGCTCGAGAAAATGAGGGGGAGAACTCGAGTGTGGCATCGGGTATATTCGAGTGGGTTTTGGCATGTTAATATCAGTTTAAAAAAATTATAAATGATGATCACGTTTTGGGAAGAAAGAATAAATACGTTGACCTGCTTTGGAAACAAAATGTTCATAACGGGTTCAAGCAAAAAAATTAAAAACAAGTTTCCAAAATTTGGTTTAAAATAAAATGTTTTGAATTGAATTGTTTGGCTTTGTTTAATTAGATTAGGATGATCAATTTAATTTTGAACTCATAAGTATATTCAAATGAAATTTTATGATGAAATTAAGTAAGTATTTAAGATTAGTGTATTTAATCTTAAATCAAATAAAAATTCTCTAGTGATTGATTTCAAGCATTCAATTTAAACAAGACATAGATGATGAGTGAGTAATCAATTAAGGTAGATAGTCTATCTGTTTAATTAAGGTCTTATTTTATTAAGGATAACTAATGTGAATAATCAAAGAATGAAAAAAAATTACTTAATGGGAGTAATTAAATGGATAATTACTAAATGGAATTAATTACAGGTTGATTTATATAAGTAATTAAGGGATAATTAATGTGATTAATTATTGGTTAATATGTTAATGTGATTAATTAATGAGATTGACAAAAGATAAATTAACCAATGTAATTAATTAAGGTTAATTAATTAATGTAAGTAATTAAGAATAATTAATTACTGAATGTGATTAATCATGGTTGATTAATGAATGTGCTAAATTAATTAAAGGCTAATTACCGAACGTAATTAGAAAGGATAAATTGGGGATGAATAATTAATGGTTTGTAATTAATTATAGTTAAGTAAGCAAGATTTAAAAGTGATTAAAGTAATTAATTTGATTTAATTAGGAATGGATGACTAATAAATCTTGTTTATGAATGATTAGTTGATATTTCTGATATGAACGTTTGTGATATGATATGTTTGTCTTGAACAGTGATTATGTTGTTATCTGTCGATGATGAATTGCTGTGTAAAAAATGACGTCTTGTATTTAAATGTTGAATTGTGTTTCACTTGAATAACGTGAGTTAAGATGGTATTGAATTCGAAGAGACCGGAGTCAGGTATTAGTAAATACCCGAAACCACTTCAATTTGTAATCTATAATAATTTTGCACATATTTGATATGTGAAATCAAAAGGCTGGAATGGAATGATTTAAGTGAATTGGACCATTTAATATAAGTTCTGGTCCTTAGAAATTGATGTGTGTAATAAGTGTTGTCTATATCAAATATGTAAATTTGTAAAATAAATACGAGTTACCCCGGGTTTTAAATAAGTTGCATGCTTTGGTATTCCATGTTAGATGGGTTTACTCACGTTGGTTTCCAGCCTGACCCGGGTGTTACTTTGATGTAATGCTCGGGTCAGACCAAGTATAACAGATTTTCAGGAAAGGACATTCTAGAGCTCAGGAGGCGAGCTAGATGGCAGGAACGTGCGAGTGTAGTCCGCTATGTTATCTTGTAGTTATCTAGGACAAGTTAATCTTAACTGTCCAGTAATTGTGTAAATGTTGTAACTCTGATGTATTTAAATGTAACTAATTGATATAGTTTCTTTGTGTAAAGTATTAGTTGATATTATATTTTATCCGCTGCGAATGTGAGATTCTGAGTTTGGTTTTCTGTTTCTTCTTCTATTTATTCCTTCTTTCCCTAACTATCTGGAATTTTCGGGATCGAAAATTTCGGATCGTTACAGAAATTCTATCAACTATACACATTGGAAGGTATAATTTACAGTAGGCAACCCAAATTTGTAAGGAATTCGATCATCACTTATTGAATTTTTTTTCTTATATGAAGGTGTTCGTCATGGGAAATGGTGAATTTTAGTGGTGATTTCACGATTTTTAGCTGTGTAGATAATGAGATAGAAGTTGTTGAACATAAATTGGTCTTTGACCAAATTACGGCGGGTCAGGCAATATTAGAGGTCGGGGTTGGGCCAGAAGGTGGTTGTGGAGGTGGGGTGATGATAAATGGTGTGGCATTTTATTATTTGGCATATAGGTCAGTCGGAGAGAGTATAGGGTTAGAAGGGAGGTTTTGGGCGTGGTCAGTCTTGAGGCATGGCATCGTGAAGGCGAATGGGGCGTCCGGTCGGGGGGGAGGTGGAAGAGGGTGTGTTAGCGGTGCTCTGAGCGTGGTTTGGCGATGATCAGTGGGGTGTGGTGGTTCGTCGAGGCGGTTGTATGAAAATGATGTCATTCCAATCCCGGCATGGTGGTCGAATCCTAGAATCAGTGGTTTCATCGTAGTTTTTATTGCTTGAGAGGGTGTGAAGGTCACTCGAGATGTCAGGGGATGGTCTACGGTCATGAGGCAACGTTTTTGGGCATGTGCACATGCACGGTGGTGTGCATGCGATGGTTAGAGGAGAAAAGAAAGAGGAGAGGGAGGGAAAAACAGAAGGAAAGGAAGTGAAGGAAATGGGTCGGGTAAAGGAACGGGCCGAAGAAAAGAAAGGAAATAAGAAAAGAAAATAAAAAGTAAAAGAAAAGATAAGGAAAAGAAAAATAAAAATAAAAAAGAAAAGGAAAGGGAAAAGAAAACGAAAGGAAAATATAAAGAAGAAGGAATGGAATTCATACATATACATTTATAAGATAATTTATATTCTCCTTCTTTAACTAAAAATCTATTTCCATTTTAAATCCATAATTTAAAGTGAAATGATATTTTATAATTTAATTGTAATTAATTATATTATTATTTGACTTAAACTTATGGATAATTAATAGTATTTTATAATTTATTTATTAGTTAATAAAATGTTTAATTTGTAATTAATTCGGATAAAAATATAAATGAAATTGGCTAAGTAAAGTTAATAAAATCCCAAGGTGTGAATCGTCTTGATATTTGTTATTTAAATTGGTAACAATCTATATCTTTGCTTATCTATATTGGATATTCGTTTCAATTATTCTTGTCTGTACCATTGAGTGGTCAAACAAGTTAAAATAATTGGATTAAAATAATAATACGTTTTAATTGAGATAAAATTCTGTAATAAATTCCCATACTTGAATATGGTCACCTTAAATAATAAATTGTTTTTTTAACAATTTACCCTGAAAAATTTATTGCTTGGATTCGAAGAGACCGGGATCGGATATCAGCGTTATCCGGGGCTGCTTCGATTTGAAAATCACTACAAACCCTTACGGGGTTGACTATAGAATCTAATAGGCTGGAATTGAATAAATTAAGTAAATTTGACTATTTAAATAAGTAAATCTATACCTAGACTTTTTTTTGCAATATCAATGGATTGCGAAAAAGTGTTTGGTTATAAATGAGATAAAAACTCGTCGTGTTGTACAAGATACCTTGGTTTCCAAAGATTTTGATAACTCCAATATTTCATATTAAATGGGTTTACTCATGCTGGTTTCTAGCAGGACCCTGGTGTTACTTTATTGTAATGCTCGGGTCAGACCAAGTATTACAGAATTTCAGGTTAGGACGCTTTTTAAGCTTAGGAGACGAGCTGGATAGCAGAGACGTATGGGTTATATTCCGATGTGTATCATAGACTGTATAGTTAGCATTTAGGGATAAGTTATTATAACTATTCAGATTTATTCTGTTGACGATTATACTCGGATAACTTGTATATATATTAACAGTACAGCTTTTCTTTGTATAAGATTTTGTTATTGTATATTATATTTTATTCCGTTGCGTTTGTGAGATTTTGTGCTGTTGTTTTTTGTTCTTACTCTCTTTTTTTCTTCTTAACCCTTACAGCCTGGTATTTCTGGCACTCGACTACTCAGCACTCTATATAGTGGACGTATTAGTGTCGATTTTCGGAGGTTGAAAATCTCCCGACCGTTATATGTGGTATCAGAGCTGAAGGTTAAGCGAGAACCTTGGCTCTGGTGGGGATTACTAATTAGAGATAGGGTCAGTAGTACCCTAGAATAAGTTGAGTATGTTGTATATGAGCGCGTACTTGTTATTTTCTTATACAATGATTTTAAAAATGATTTTGAAATAATTTTGATATATAAAAGAAATAATATTTGTAGATTATTATAGTATATTAAGTTGATTGGTTGTTGTTATTGAAATTAAATAAGATTATAAGACTTAAGTGGTAGACATATATAACCAAATAGGAATTGATAAGAATAAACTATACAAGAAAGTTAAGCTGAAAATAGGATTCAACCGGAAATTAAAATTTCGAGAATTTTGGAAATATTTTTCAAAGTGTTTTGAAATGAAATAAATTTACCCTGATAGCATTTTTTTTTCAAGAAGTTATTATGGGAATGTATGGTTTCTAGGTATGATAATATTGATTATTATCATAAATTGGTTGTTGTGTCAAAATAAAGGGATGTTTATCATGGAATAAACAGTGATAAAACAGAGTGAAATGTTTAGGGAAGTGAAATTTTATGAGCATGATTACAAATGTGACTTATAAATTTGAAATGGATTTAAATTGTGAAGTTTTAAATCTAAGCCCAGAAAAATTTTGGAAACTTTTTCAAGGTATTAAGGAAACAATAAGTAATATTTTTAGAATATTTCTGAATGTGGAAATCTTTTTTTAAAAACAAGAGTTGTTGAAGATGAACTTTTTTGGAAAGAAACCCAAGATGGTTTAAAATTTAAAAGTGTGACTTGATGTGTAAATGGGATAAATATAAATATATATGTGGATATATATGATTTCAAAGTTGATTTGAAATAAATACTGGGAGTTGGATTCTGGAATCCCCCTTAGAATGAGATGTATAACCCAAAGGAAAATAAGTTTTTGAACTTATAGGTGGGATTAAGATTTAACTTATGGAACTTAAATGGGTTAAATTGAAAGGAAGTATGTATGATTTCAAAACGATTTTTGAAATAAAACGAGTTTCGAATTCTGGAAATGTATGATGGATAACATTGATTGATGTTTTAGATAATTTGGATTTTTATTTACTTTGACATATCCTGCTATCATTCTGTATATTATTGATAGTATATAAAACTGTAGATTTGATTATTTCGAATAAATTAAGAAGTGGATTGAAATGATGTATATCCATTCTTGAAATGGAAATAAAACTTTATTTTGGAACTATCTAACTAATTTTGATTCTTAGAAATAAAAACGAATTTATGGAATGGAATTATTTTGAACTAAAATTTGAAATGTTAAAAAAAATTGTCTACCGAAATTGCTCAAAAAAAATCAGGCTTAAAAATTTGAAGTTATAATTGGGTAATAAATTGAATTTCGAAAATTTATTTGTTTAAAAAGATTTGGACTCTTACTCGAACCTCAAATGGGTTTAAATAAAGGTAATTTAAAAGAATATTTTGAAATTAAGGGCCAGAACTGAATTGTTTAAAGACTTAGGTTGTAAAATTAAATATTAATGGTTAACTTGATTTAAGTGATTAAATTAGTATTTTGAAAAACGAACCCGAATTTATATAAATTAAGATGGTTGAAGGTTGATAATTGAATTGAAATTAATTCAAATTGGGATTGAATTGGATTAATTGGGATTGTAATCTAAGTTGGATTAGTAGGAAGTCGAAATGGGAATTGATTTGAATTGGAATGGGAATCGAAGTTAATTCGAATTAAAATCTGGATTAAATCAATGGAAGTGGAAATTGAAAACTGATTTGAATTAGAGATTGGGAATTGAATCAGTTGGACTCTGAAACTATTTTCAAATAAACTATTTTAATATAAACTGTTACAAATCTATCTTCTTAAATATTTAAATTATTTTGATCTTTCCAAGCTATTTACTATACAAACCATTCTTTTTTAATACCCAAACTATCTTATATTAACTATTTAACTATTTTAAAACTATTCAAGCTGTTTATATTTAAATCATGGATTTAAGTACTAATTGGGTCGAAATTAAGTTATAATCCAAATGAATTTCGAAGCAATTTTGAATTGGACCCGAATCGGATATTGAGGAAAAATGATTTTGAAGTGAAATAATATATTTTGAGAAAAATATGATGATTTAAAATAAAGAGTGAATAGTCACTATAACTGGTAACTTACTTTGCAAGAAATAAGTAATGTGACAAATGACTTTGAAAAAGGAAATCGAACTTGAAGAATTTGATTTGGCATTAATTAGGTAATATATATATCTGTTATATATTAAAAACTCCCCTTATTGAAATTATAATCAGAAGAAGTGATCTTTGAAAGATATTTGGAATACTAGATGGAGTTTATATGAGTATGAAGTTGACTCAAAAATTATTGATCTAAAAAAAATTATTTGAGTTGAAAGGAATGATTTTATATGTATACGAGAATGAAACTAGAACGGTTTTGGACCACATTGATTTTGAAAGGCTTTTGATTTGGAAAAAGGAAAATTTTGGAAAATTGGTAAACCAAATTTGAGAATTATCGATTTTGTATAAATGGGGTTTATATGTGATAAAGAGTATGATTTGAAAGGTACTATATATGTATATGGTATGATATGTTTTGAGAAAGATATGGGAAAACAGGCACCCCCATTGAGAGTCGAAATTTTTAGTAGGAGATCCACTAGGTGGTTCTACCTTGAACCCTAAGGGAGGGTTCATTGAGATTGGGATCCCAGAGGACGTTCGGACAAAACTCGAGTTCCTGAGGATTGTGTTTGGGGTAGCGTAATTCGAGTGGCGCTGATGCCTGCAGTTACATTGGGGTTATGCTATGACGGCAACGTAACCCTTGTGTAACTGCGATCTACTACGCTCCAAAGCGAAAGTCGGGTGGTAGTGATTGCCTACAATATACGTTTGATTTCGCTGGAAGAGCGACGTAACATCGGTATATTGCGATCTATGTGGTTCCATAGCAAAATTCGTGTGGCAATGAGTGCCTACAGTCTACATTGGGATTCGACTAGCGTAGTCTGCGATCTATGTGGTGAAGTTTTGTTTTGGAAGCGTAATTCGAGTGGCACTGAAGTCTACAGTTACATGGGTTTTGCTGTGATAGCAACGCAACCCTGGGTGTAGCAGCGATCTGTGGCAGTTCCCATGGCGAAGTCGATGGGTGCAGATGCCTACAGTTTTCTTATGGATTTCGCTCTGATGGCGACGTAATCATCGTGCTAACTGCGATCCATGGGAGAGGGCGATGATTTCCATAGCATTTCTGAAAAGGTTTTCCAAGTATTTTCATTGGGTATTAAAAATGAATCTACTAAGTACTTATAGATTTTCGATCCTACGCCTAATCAACGTATGACTAAATTTCTATGAGAACAAGGATGGACTTGTTAAAACATCGATTTATAAAAAGTATTTTTGTATAAAAGCTACTTTGGTAATATTACATAATTTTTAAAGTGTTTTAAATTGTATAATAAAAAGAGTAAGGAGTCAAAATGTTTAAAGATGATTATTTTAAATAATACATCATCGAAATTAAAATTTAGCTTCGTTCCTTTTCGAGGACGAAAAGTTCTAAGGGGGAGGAATTTGACGATCCGGATTTTCTGGCGTTGATTGGGTAATTAACTAATTTTAATTATTGAAATATTGATGAATTTTTGATAATTGAAATGTCTGAATGTATATAAATTGACTAAAAACTATATTTAATTTTAAAATTTTAATTTCCTGGATATGATAAGTATTATAGAAATGTGTATGTAAACTCCACCATTTAAATCAAGATAAAATATCCATGAATATATATACAAGCTGTATGATAATTAAAAATATATAAGCATATAGGAGTATGTATATATGTGCCATATAAAGTAATATATATGGAAATATGTATAAATGTGAATATATACATGTATGATGACAAATTCATGCAAGAAAAGGTATATGTACATATGTTACATAAAATAGTAAATAGGTAAATGCATATGTTATATAAAATAATGTATTTGTAAATCCCTTAATATGTGTGTGTGTGAGTGAGTGTGTATTGTAGGATCGATTTCATCCTAGAGGGGGTGAATAGTTTGTTACTATTAATTATAAAAATTTATTGCGGAAGTATATAAAATAATTTCAACACAGATAATAGCAAAATAATAGCAACATAAATAATAGCAGAATATAAAAATGCAGAAATAGAACAACACAGATTTACCCAGCTTCGGTAAAACCCTGCCTACATGCTTCCCCTAAGGTTTCTACTAGAAATTAACTAGTCAGACTCTTGGACATGTAAACTCGCGACACCCGCTATCGACTAACCTAACTCTACGCTCAAAACTCTTCCACAACTCAGCAGTAGGGTTGCGAATTCTTAACTACACCATCATAGTTCATCCCCTGGTCACATGATTAGAAATTACAAAAGATTAAGAGAAAAATACAAATTTAAAAACAATTTAAAAATCAAAACCCTAATTTTTAAAAATAAAAGCCAAAAATACTATCTATAATAACCGGCCCACAAAATAAACTCCCTTTTTCTATTCTATTATTCGGCCGGTATGAATAAGTCGGCTTCTTGCTCGTTCGTTCCTCTTCAACAAAAATTAGGGCTTCCTGAATGAAGCGCGTCGATTTAAGGTTGAACGATTGAATTTATGTTCTCACGTTTGCTTTGTCGATCGTTCGTTTTGCTTTTCTCTACACACGGCCGTTTCAATTTCTTCGAGTTCGATTGGAAAAATATGGTATGTAATTTATTCGTTTTTCTTTACTTGTTAGCTTGCTTGAACTCGATTGATTGGTAGCCGATGATGAGATGGGTTTAAATAGGATTTGATTTTCGATAATTTCGTTCGTCTAATAATTTACTTGAATTCATCTCGACCACTTGATTATGATTGAATGTTGTGATTTGTATTGACTTTTTCAGTGTTTATATGTTGTTGCTTGATTTTCACGGCTTTTGTTTCTGATTGATCGATTTTTCTTGGTCATCGCGGCTTTGAATTTGCTGGACTTTGAGATGAAAATTGACTTGATCATTTATGTTATCATCTGGCTTTGATTTGGATTTGTTCGAACATGCCTTATTTTCTTTTGTGCCTGTTGACTTCGGCCAGTTGACACTGTGGTAATATTTACTTAGGCACTGACTTTGGTTTGAAACTGTTACATTTGACTTTGGCCACTTTGATTTTGTGATGATATTTTTGAGATGAGAAGTTTGTCTTCGACTTGTTTTGTATCTCAAGTTATCACTTTGACTTTTTTCAATTACGCATGGCTTGGTTTTCTGGCATCTTTGGTTCCTGTACTGTTAGTTTTTGCTTTATGGACTCTGGTAGTTTTCGGCCTTGACTTTGTTTAAAAACTACAACCGGTAGTTGCTTTTAAATTGATGAACTTTGGTAGCTTGGTTGCACTGTCCAAACTATGTTGATTAATATACACTGCTCTATGTACATTTTTCTGCACTGCTTTGAGTCATGTAAACTTGTTGTATACTTGCATATTTATTCATGTTATACTGCTCTGGCTTCGAGTTGCTCTCTTGTCAATTGAAGCTTGAACTGTATTCTTGAATGATTGTGATTTCTTTATTCTTATGATTATTGATTTGAAGAACTGCCTTGTATTTGAATGCTTGAATCATGTGTACATTTGCTTGCAGTTCAGTTTGATTGTTCAGCCTCTCTATTGATGTGATGTCTTTGATCATAGCATTCATATGTACATTTGGATTGCATCTGTATTGAATCCAGCTTATAGCTCGGGTTTGACCTTGTGCTCGTGTCGTGACTTTATTTGTATTGCACTTGAGTTGAACCCGACTTTTGATTGGGTTTGACCTTGTGCTCATCTGTCCTTGCTGTTTTATCAAGTGTATATCGGTGTGCACGGCCTTGTGGCATGTACGATGATACGCTATGCATGTCACAGACCGTTGGTGTATGATGAAATCAAATTTAAATGATGATGAATAGCCCAAATAAATGAGGCAAATAATATATTCAAAAATACACATTTAATTTTTGTTTACACTACAAAAATTATTTCTTTTTCAATTTTACTGCTTCGGTGTTTATTTTGCAAACTGTTCAGATGCTGGATTCAATCTGGAATTGAGTTGAAGATCAAATACAAGTGAACGAGTGAAATGTAGTGAGGTGCAAATGTAAATTGAAATTGTGATGTAATCGAAATTGTATTGTAATCAAAAATTTAATGTGTGTGCATATAGTGAGAGCTCAAATTTGTACTATTCAAAAATTGTAATAAAATATTTGTTTGAATAAAATATATGTTTGAATTTAAATTCTGTTATTAATTTTATTCAGCAAATATTTATTTAATTATGTGAAAAATAAAATAGTACATTAAAAAATACATTTAAATGAATACCTATATGTTTATTATCATCAAACAAAAATCATATACTAGCATATTCAACAATCTCCCCCTTTTGATGATAACAGACATATATTTAAGATTTTGAATGTATTAAATGTATGTGAAATTCTATTTGCTCCCCCTATTTGAATGCTTCCTCTCTACACAAAACTCCCCCTTCATATATCTAGGAAAAATAAGTAAAAATATGCAAATGAGTCTAGATGCAAATAAAAAATTGAAAATAAAATATTTGACATTTATTTGTCAAAATCTTAACTTTTCCCCCTTTTTGTTATCAGCAAAAGAGTAATAGTGCTAGAAAAATTGAGATAAAATGATAGACATTAATACAACATTAATACTCAATCGAGTATAAATATTAAATTTCAATAAAAAAATCAAACAAAAATCATAAATACTCTATTTGGCGTATATTCCACTTTAGAATGATAGGGATGATGTCGGTATACAAACCATATAGCTGTGTCTATTAGTGGTATATTTATATAATAAATTTGAATATCTACTAACCATGCATAACCATTAGAACTTTTAAATGAGATTGGCAGTATTCCAAAATTTTTTTAAAATAAATGAATTCAAGTATCTTCTAACCATGCATAACCGTGAGGACTTCAAATGGGATTAGAACCAACTTGTCTATTTAATTAATCAATTTTGATTTGCGTTCCATACATGCATAACCGTGAGGATTTTTAGATGAGCATGGAAGCACGTAATCAAAAATTCCAAGTATTTCACCCATGCATAACCGTGAGGACTTTTAAATAAGAGTGAATACTTTGGATGTTTTTATTGCTAAAAATATAATAAAATTAAAAAAAATGATTTTCCATTTAAAATACCACATATTGACATACTATATTGGATTATAATGTGTGATGGTCGTTATAAATATGTTAGAAATAGAAATGGTCATAGAATTTTTACCAACAAAAAGTTTTTATAACCCTTGTCTCAAGTAATAATATACGATCAACAACACTCATCACTTTTTCAATCACTATTTATCTTTTCGATAATCAGTAGGGAGTCAGATTAGTTAATGTAATCATTTAAGCTCAAATTCAAAAATAATTATCAAATTTTCCAAAAATGACTAATCTAAACAAGGTCAACAAAAATGATTTTCTAGAAGGGGTTTTATAAGAAAAATGTCTGCTATTTTAAAATTATTTGAAATTAAAAATATGGAGATATTTTCTTTGAAAAAACGATGCATCTATTGAATGTCTCAAAATAAATCACGTTCCAATAGTAATTTTTTTATCAACTAGATTACCAGTGTAATCTGCATCTGAATTTCTCTTAGACTTAAGGTTATCATTAGTTGAATGTTATGGACCAGACCGTGAAGTTGCAACAAATTTCCTAAAATAATTTTTAACAGCTTTTAAATGAAATGAAACTGAAGCCATGCAAATAAACGAACAGTGACCATGGTTTAGATCCAGAAACAAATATATCCATGTGTATATGAGTAATCATCAACCAATAAAACAACATCATTAGTTCAAACAAATCTATATGAACTAATTCAAAGTCTCTAGAAATTCTTATTGTATTTTTTGAGTAAAAATATAATTGGCCAACAATTTTTAAAAAGTCAGGATCAATATCATCATTAAAATTGACATTTATTTCATTATCACATAACTGGATGATTTAATTTAGATTATGGTGCAGATTATCACATTTAATAAATCATTCAAGATGAATATACCATTACTTATTTTACCTTTACCGATAATTTTTCGTTGTTGCCCATTGTGATTCTGCAACCTTTATACTAGGCTAAGGAACTTTGATTTGTCGCCCATTGTGTGTCTGGAACAGCCAGAATCATGATAACACTGTTGTTGTTCCTTAGCCCACCACTACACCTAAACGAGAAAATATTTTTGTGACCTATTAGTTTTTATAGGTCCATAGTTGTTAATGGCAAGTGGTTTTGAAAAATATGTTTGAGTAGACCCAAAACTATTTATATATGTTCCTTTCGACACCCAGATTTGTTTGATTTTGAGGGATTTTATATTTTCCTTTAGGAACCCAAATTGGAATGGTTTTTATGTTTTATGATCTATACCAACAAATGTTTTAATTGTGTCCAATTATTCTACACATTGTGCACTCAGATTAGACTTGACTAATTTTGCTTCTAATAAATTCAGGTTGATTATATCCAAGTCCCTCTCTATCTGTATTAATAGTTTATTTATCTAATAGCATATTTAATGATCTTTCGCTTTTTGAAAATTTTTCTAAAGTCGTAGACAGTTGTTGGACTTGTGTTTTGAGAGATTCATTTTCATTTAATAATTGTGTGCACTAATAGAATTCTCACACCTTGTATTTTCACTTTCTTTTAAATCAGAATTTCATTTTCAAGCGATTTAATTTTCATTTCTGATTTTTCAATCTCTTCTTCAAATGTTGGACACTTGTCATACTTAAGGCTTTTGGTTTGATAGTTTTTGACCAATTGATCTAGCTGTTTATTTAAATTTATCAAAGTATCTCTTTGTGATTTAAGTTTAGCGTATTTCTCCCTAAGTCTTTCGAAATAGCCATTTACTTCATGGAAATATATAAGTAATTATGAGTGAGTAAGTTTTGATACCTCGTTTGGCTCGTCATCATCGCTATCAGTTATATCACCTTGAAGGCATAGATTTGCATTTCACTCTCACTGCTAGTGCTTTTATCATCATCGCTTTTATTCCACGTGGCTGCAAAACTTCTCCTTTTTTATTACTTTTCTTAGCCGAGCCGATTTTGAGGACAATTGGGCTTGATGTGGCCAGGTTTATTGCACTTATGATAGATGATCTCCCGCACTTCTGGATTATTTAGAGCTTTAACTATTCTGTTTTTTAGTTGTTGATTTAGAGCTGGATTTCCGTTTCTACAATTCCACCTTTTGAATTTCTTTATTATCAGTGCCAATTCAGCTGCTCCACCAGCACCATCATCATCTTCACTTTCAGTTGTTCCTTTAAGAGCTATCTATTGATTTCTTTCATGTACCACTTCCTTCGCGTTCTTCTTTGAATTTTATTTGTAGCACATAAATGGTGAGATTTTCGATGAATTCTTCGACTTTGATTTGTTTCAAATCCTTTGATTCTTGAATAGCAGTAACTTTGGCTTCAAAATTTCGAGGGAGGACTCTGATGATTTTTCGGACTATCTCCAACTCTGAGTATGATTTTCCGAGAGCTTTTGATTTGTATACAATATTGGAAAGTCGTCGGTACATCTCTTTGACGTTTTCATCCTTGGCCATTATGAAGTTCTCATATTCGCTACTAAGCATGGCAAGGCGAGATTCTTTGACATGAGATGTTCCTTCATGAGTCACTTCAAGTGTGTGCCATATTCCTGCGCAGTTAGACAATGTGAGACACAATTAAATTCGACTTGATCCAATGAACAAATAATAGAATTCATAGCTTTAGCATTAGCATTTTATAGTCTATTTTCAAGATAAATCCATTGATCCATTGGTTTATCTATTTCCTGATTATTTACCACTATGGTTGGTGCTTTATAACCTATCTCAGCAATATTCCAAGCATCAATGGTTTTCAGAAAGATTTTCATTCTATTATTCTAGTAAGCATATTCACCATTGAACATTGGTAGTCTAACTATGGACTGACCCTCAACAAAAGCATTATTAAAAGAATCCATTTTAAAAATTCAAATTTTTAGAACAAAAACTGGTTTTTGAAAAATCAAATTTTTAAAAACAAAAATGGCTTTTGTTCCTAGCTCTGATACCACTTGTAGGATCGATTTCACCCTAGAGGGGGGTGAATAGGGTGATACTATTAATTATAAAAATTTATTGTAGAAGTATATAAAATAATTTCAACACAGATAATAGCAAAATAATAGCACCATGGATAAAGCAGAATATAAAAATGCAGAATTAGAACAACACAGATTTACCCAGCTTCGACGAAACCCTGCCTACGTGCTTCTCCCAAGGTTTCTACTAAAAATTAAGGAGTCGGACGCTCACACATGTAAACTCGCGACATCCGCTATCGACTAACGT
This sequence comes from Allium cepa, assembly GCA_030765085.1. Taxonomy (NCBI): domain Eukaryota; kingdom Viridiplantae; phylum Streptophyta; class Magnoliopsida; order Asparagales; family Amaryllidaceae; genus Allium; species Allium cepa. Next base: position 384,612,990 of record CM060932.1, read on the forward strand.
AACTCTATGCTCAAAACCCTGCCACAACTCAGCCATTGAGTTGTGAATTCTTGAACTACACCACCATAGTTCATCCCCTAGTCACACAACTAGAAATTACAAAAGATTAAGAGAAAAATACAAATATAAAAAAAAATTAAAACCCTAATTTAAAAAAAATAAAAGCCCAAAATACTATCTATAATAACCGGCCCACAAAATAATCTTTCTTTTTCTATTCTATTATTCAGCCGATATGAATAATGTCGGCTTCTTGCTCTTTCGTTCCTCTTTAACGAAAAATAGGGCTTCTGAAATGAAGCGAGTCGATTTAAGGTTGAAGGATTGAATTGATGTTCTCGCGTTTTCTTTGTTGATCGTTCGTTTTGCTTTTCTCTACATTCGACTATTTCAATTTCTTCGAGTTCGATTGGAAAAATCTGATATGTAATTTATTCTTTTTGCTTTACTTGTTAGCTTGCTTGAATTCGATTAATTGGTAGCCGATGATGAGGTGGGTGTAAATAGGATTTGAATTCCTATAATTTCGTTCATCTGATAATTTACTTGAATTCGGCTCGACTACTTGATTATGATTGAATGTTGTGATTTTTATTGACTTTTTCAATTCGTATATGTTGTTGCTTGATTTTCACGGCTTTCATTTCTAACTTGGTCAATTTCTCTTGGTCATCATGGCTTTGAATTTGTTGGGCTTTGAGATGAAAATTGACTTGATCATTCATGTTATCATCTGGCTTTGGTATGGATTAGTTCGAACTTGCTTTGTTATTTTTCTTTGTGCTTGTTGACTTCGACCAGTTGATACTGTGACAATATTTACTTCGGCACCGACTTTAGTTTGAAACTGTTACATTTGACTTTTGCCACTTTGATTTTGTGATGATATTTTTGAGATGAGAAGTTTATCTTCGACTTGTTCAGTATCTCAAGTTATCACTTTGACTTTGTTCAATTACTCGTGACTTGATTTTTTAGCATCTTTGGTTCATGTACTGTTAGTTGTTGCTTCATGGACTATGGTAGTTTTTGGCCTTAACTTTATTTAAAAACTGCAACCGGTAGTTGCTTCTAAACTGATGAACTTTGGTAGCTTGGTTGCATTGTCCATACTATGTTGATTAATATACACTGCTCTATGTATATATGTTTGCACTGCTTCAAGTCATGTAAACTGGTTGTATACTTGCACATTTATTCATGTTATACTGCTCTGGCTTCGAGTTGCTCTGTTGTCAATTGAAGCTTGAACTGTATTCTTGAATGATTGTGATTTCTTTATTCTTGTGATTATTGATTTGAAGAACTGCCTTGTATTTGAATGCTTGAATCATGTGTACATTTGCTTGCAGTTTAGTTTCATTGTTTAGCCTCTGTATTGATGTGATGTCTTTGATCATAGCATTCGTGTGTACATTTGGATTGCACCTGTGTTGAATCAAGCTTATAGCTCCGGTTTAGTCTTGTGCTCGTATCGTGACTTTATTTGTATTGCACTTGAGTTGAACCCGACTTTTGATTGGGTTTGACCTTGTGCTCACCCGTCCCTGCAGTTTTATCAAGTGTATATCGGTGTGCATGGCCTTGTGGCATGTACAGTAATACACTGTGTATAACGACCCACAAATCCGTACCCCTTAGAGTCGACAATATTCTCCGTCATTTCTATTCAAATTGGACGGAAATTCGAATCATTAGGGTTAAAGAAGAAAGCGGTAGAAGAAGAAATAGAAAACAACATCAGAATTTCACAATCGCAGCGGAACAATATATAATAGATAATAACATATCTTCATACAAAAAGAACTATTATTGTTTTATACATTACATCATCAGAGTGCAACGCCAACAATAACACAATACTGGGCAGTTATAATAACTTGTCCTCACAAAAGCTGACTACACGGGTTACCATATACAGCAGAATATACATCAAGTACGTGTGATACGTCTTGCCATCCAGCTCGTCTCCCGAGCTCCACAGCATATTATCCTGTATCCGTAATACTCGGTCTGACCCAAACATTATAATAAAATAACACCCGAGTCAGTCTTGGAAACCAGCATGAGAAAACACACTCAATTGAATTACTAAAGTTTTCAAAATCCTTTGAAATCAAAGGTATCTCGTAAGACCACACCACAAATAAACATGCTGGGTTTTTACCTTACGATAACCAAAACATTTTTATCAAATCCGTCTGATATTATAATAGTGTCTATAGAAAGTAAAATAGAATCTAGCTGAAATGCTTGCATCTCATGTTTCAGCAATAGTTGGGCACAATCAAAACCGTACGAGCGCTTATTGGAGATTGGATTCCATACAATGGTAGGGCTACTGGGGTACCGTCCATCACAGTACTTGGCATAGATCAGAGTACCGAGGACCACTCCCGATCCCCTGCAACACAAGGCCGGAGCTACCTCTTACTGGATAGACCGAATAAGATCACCCTGCGGTTGGGATCGACAACCTCCCACACAGCCGAGATCAAAAAGGGATTCCAGACAGAGATGACCTTACCCTAATTAGGTGCTACCCACTTAGCCTTGCTGCACCTCCCTATTTTAGTCATTCCCGGTTGATGAGGCTTGAGGCTATGCATTGCCTTTTTAGAACACATTCACTTAGAATGCTCATCGTCCTCCAATGACGATGGTCTGATAGCATTCATCCATACAAGTTGCCCTGGGTCTGGACAAACCGAATCACCATCTTCATCATCTTCACGGTCTTCATTAAATCTGATCCCGGTCTGTTCGAAACAATCAGCGCATTGGTCAATATTGAAAGTCGGTTATTTAACTATCAAATTAACAGTCATTCAACCCATGATTTTATTTCCATTGAAAAGCACCAAGTCTTATTAAATTTAGATTTCAAATAAATAAATCACTTTATCCAAAAATATACACTTAACTTTTAAAATAAAACTACTTAAATCGCTTTATTTTAAAATAATAGTTATGAAATTCTATAATAATTTCCCAAGCAAAACTTTAGCCAAAAACTACTCTAAAATAAAACTGTTATATAAGGTATAAATATTTAATAGTTATCCTCTAAATCATAATACTAATTTAACCTTTGAAAAAAAAAATTAACTACTAAAATTTTGACTAATTACCATTTACTTTAACACTTTTAAAATAATTAAATAATAAATTATCCTAAAAACATTCTTTTAAAAACACCTTTAAAACTTCTACTTTATACTTAAAAAAATTGAATATGAAAATATACTTAGCTTTTCAGGAAATTACACTTTCCACACCAATATAACTCATCTAATCATTTATAAATCCTTCTCGATTTATCTCCAGTTTAATTTATGTTCCAATCCCGTAAATTTTCTTTTCCACACTTTTTAAAAAATAAAACTCTCTTTTATTTTTAAAACGATTTACTCATCTCTTTATAAATCCAAATTATCCACCGATAAATATTCACTTTATTTATAAACCCAGTTTATAACATAATCTCATTCTCCTTTTAATCACTATTTCCAAAACACTTAATTGATTTTCAAATTGATTCCCTGAATTAAATTCCATTTAAAATTTATTTCTCGGTTTATTCAAATTTATTCCAAAATCCATTCATTCCATTTTTACTCCTTTATTATGATTTAAAACCTTATTTAAATCTGAAATATCAATTCCATACCCTATTTCAAAATTCTCCTTTTATTTTTCCCAACTCATTTTTTAACGACCTGTAAATTTTAAAGGTTTTTATTTGCGTATTTAATTGAATTTTGGAGAAATTTTAAATAATTGAATTTTGAAACAAAATTTAATATTTGGACTACGTCCAATTAAACATAGCAGATGGTAAATTTTCATCAGATAATATGGAAGTTTATTTTATTGTGTAATTTTATTTAAATTCTAATCAGTTGAAAAATTGATGATAATAAAATGTTTTCCAAATCTAAATATTTTTATACAGTAAATTTTTAAATCATCTTCTGAGCGAGACGCCATATTTTGTTTCTTCAAATTTTGACTGTTATTGCTCCGTTCATCTTATTTCTGACATTTTAGCAGCGTTTATGGTACCGATTATCGACTTTTGATAAGATGATCGTACCACCAATATTTGTATACCATTTTGATCGTCTCATTGTGTTGATCTCTACGTATATTCAATTCTGTGGTTTGAGCTTAGGTATGCGTTGGAAACGATGATAACTATCCGTCGTAAGGGTACAAAAATTTGTGACTTTCCATTTTCTTACATTTTCAAATTAAAACGTGTTGATGTCCGATCAGGCCATAAATTATTCAGCTCAATTCAAGGGATGGACCATTGAAATTGCTTTATTTATTTATATATTCATTCAAGAGGAAAATATAATTATTCTGTTCCTCTCCTTCCTTCTGCATCTTCCTCCTTTATTTTCTTTTCCCATAGCCGTGCGCCTCCTTACAAACCCGCGTCTACCCATCCCTCTCTCACCAATCACCTCCTACCTCCCATCGCCTTTCCCCTGTCTCTCCGCCTTCCCCCCTTCCCCTGTGCAGCAGCCCTCAAAACCAGTGTCTTCCTTAGGCCGAGCAACTCCATGCACTGCCACCCATTCTTCCGTGCTCCGCCACCCATTCCTCTACCGATCCACCTCGCCTTTATCTTCTCTGCCGAACGCTGTCCATCCCTTCTCTTCTGCATCATTGTATATGGTATATATTTTATATATATGGGTGTTATATTTATATAATATGTATGGCATATTATTGTTATTAGTGTGTCAATTTGTATATTTTTATATATATATATATATATATATATATATATTTATTCTGTTTATACATATATGTGGTATATGAACTACATTCTGTTGGTATATATATGTACAGTTTTATAAACTATATTTTGTGTGTGTTTATATTATGGTTATATTTGAAAAAAGAAAAAAATCCCAGGTTTCGTATATTTTAGTTTTCGTGTATATATTGAGTTGAGATTTAAATTATATATACGTACTTATACTTTGTAACCTTGTTGAAAGTAGTTATCATATGTTTAAAGTATATATATAAAATATGTTAAATAACTATATAAAGCTTGTCCTCCTTTGCTGGAAGAAAACAACAGTACTATATATATAGGTTTGCTGATATAAAAGCTTAAAAGCCCGTCTCTTATATACATATGAGTTTATATAAGATTTTTATATATATGCTTATTTTCCTATGCTTACGGTTTACATCAATTTACATTTATATCTAATAAATTATAATATATGTTAGTTATAAATATGAAGTTTGTTAGTTCTTGAGATGATGATTTGGATGACAACAACCTTAGAATAAGATTATAAAATATAAATACTAACATTATAGTTTATATATATATATATATGCAGGATTTAACCATGCAGGTACCAAGAATGAAGACTGTACAGTATAGAGATTCAAGATATCAAGATTGAAGACTCACAAGTATCAAAAATATCAAGAGTTCAAGATTTCAATAATAAGTAATTTAATTAGGAATTTTGTTAAAACTCCTAGAAAAGCACTGGCATCTTAAAATCTAATTTATTCGTGGAATGGAATCCACTTCGAGCCTGTTAAAGGGATGGAACCCTAAGTAGGATGGAATCTACGAAAAAACTAGTGGAACATTGTTTTGTATCCGCTAACCTTTTATTCAAAATGTTTTTACAAAATTATATCTTGTTTTCAAAATGATCAAAACCTTCATTTTAAAAGATTCAAAAACATCTATCCTGGTTTTAAATACTTTTAGCCTCAAAATAATCTATATTTTCAAAATCAAATTATCCTTAGTTTTAAACTATCTTTTAATAATAATTAACTTTTAATATTTATACTTAGATTTAAATATAAAATTATAGTAAATTTTATATATACATACCAAACTATTATTCAGTATATTTATAAAGTTTAAAATAGTTTTAATACAAGATAGAAATTGTTTTCAAAGAAAAGCAAATTACTAAAAATACCTTAGGCATGTCGACATCCTCAAGTACCCCATGTCGACATGGTAGTGGTTTATTTCAAAATTTTGAATTTCAAAGGAAATGTCTATTCATCATATCCTTTCACGAATGGATATGGCTGTTGTTCTACTATAAATAGGGGCAGTTTTAAACGAATTTTCATTCATATTTTCTCTGATTTCACTCCTCTTCTTCTTCCACATTTCTTTATACATATTTTTACCATTACTCAGTTGAAATCAACATTGAATCTAACTAGATCATTTCTGGTTTGATTCTCTATCACTATCTCAACAAGATCTCAGTGATATTCAGAGTTATAGGCTTCTTTGTATTAAACTAAGCGAGAAAAGGTTTGATTGTAGCCTGTGAAATCAATCAAGCGAGAAAAGGTGTGATTGTAGCCTTAGAAATCAATTGGGTGAACTTGTTGCCCATGAAATCAAGTATCTCTAGCCAGAGGATTGTGAATCTGGAGTGGTGTACCTCGTGGCCTTGAAATCGAGGGTGTAATTGTACAATTACTTTTGAAAGGAAATCCGTACTTGTGTGCGAGACTGGATGTAGGGTAACTTCGAACTAGTATAAAATCCGATGTGTTCTTTCCTTTATATCTTTTACTTTATTTCTACATCTGTGTTTGATTCTGTGATCATATCTGTGTCTGAATATTGTATATATTTGTGTTCAAATTAACAAAAACTCAAAAAGATTTAGCAATTCCTTTGAACACCATTCACCCTCCCTCTAGTATTAATTCTAGCCTTAAGATCTGTATTTCGCATTTCTCATATTTGGTATCGTAGCAAGGTTTTCAAAGTTTTCATAATCTGAATTTTGAAAAAGTTTTTTTTTTAAAATGGCTATTTTTGGGGATTTTATTAACACTTTTCATACGAATATGTAACAGAATCATCATGATATTGTTGTTTAAAATTATATTTAGTTATTTTGAAAAGTTACTTGATTCTTTAAAAGGTTATGTTGTTTTGCAAAAGAAGAATTATGTTTAATGATTATTGGCTAGAAGATACCAGATAATCATTCGTCAATCAAGAAGAACAAATGGATATATAATGGCAATCGACAATGAAACAGGTACCAAATCAATACAAAGCTTTTGATTCTCATCTACTACATCATATGATATTGCACTTCTCTCCATCTATTCGCAATGTCACTAGTTTCATGTGAATCCGTCAAGAATTGACCAAGTTATGGTCAAATGAAGTTTTGGTGAACAAAGAGAGAAAGAAAGCAAAACTGTCAATGGTATTCTTCAACTTTCATCCAGAGATTTGATTATTTTGTCCCAACTCCTTTTCCAGACTGTAGTTGTTGTTCTCATGGTCGTTTTGATGGGTGGATCATCAAATTCCGATCAAAATTGAGTGAGATATAGCAGTTTGAAGTTGGTATCCAAAACTGAAAAACCGTGTATGAGATTTTCACATTTCTCTTACTGTTCGGCCTATTGCACCATAATACTCTCAAAATTCATCACCAAACTATTACTCGAATTGTAGCCCTTGCCTTCCTCTTCGATTTACCGCTAGTTTTATCCAATTCCGTTAAGAAACGAAGGAGATATGCCTTCTAGAAGTTTGATGCTAAATAGAAAAATGGGAAGAAGAAGAGAAACTTTTATGAAAAGTGGTGATTGTTGGGCCTATTTATAGTGGTTGAAGTGTCCATCCGTTTAAAATTCAAATTCAAAGTTTTGGCACCAAGTTAGTCAATCTACTAAATCATCTGCATCTTTCTCATACGGTCTTCAAATTCAGCAAATGAACATACTACGCTGATCAGAAAAACGAGCCCGTCACAATAGAACAGATCTCGTCAATAAATTCTGAAAGATATAAATATGTGGTTGACGACAATAGAAAAACAACAAAGTTAGAAAGACGTAGTGCAAAAATTGGTACGCTTTACTATCATTTCATCTTTATTGTTACATTTAGGAATATATACTTATGCATTTAGTTAGGTATAGAAATTTATCTCTTTTATAAGTTTTGATATTTAGGTCCATATATCGACACACCATAGTATAAATTTCGATATACCAGTCTAAATTTTTTTTTAAAGTTTTTTAAAATGTGTTTTCTTTCAAATAAAATTTTGCTACTAATTTATTACAACTATATTAAGCAGAAAAGCATTTTTACATGCATAATATCAAGTGTCTTTACACATGTTTTCTCATTATTTTTTTATGTTAATAAATATATAAAAAATTGGGTAAAAAATCAATTATTTACATGTCAATATCTAGTCATAAAACTAGTGCAAAATCATGTTAAAACCAGGCCCAGGATAATAGATAGTATATCTGAAATGCTGTCTTTTCTTTTGGAACATTTCTTAATTGCTGCAAATTTGTTTTTATAGCATCTCTATGCTTTAAAACATTGTAGTGTTTTAGAAACTTTTCGCAGCATTTGGTAAATACTGCAGTTTCTGTTTATAATGTTTTGAATATATTTTACTACAAAAACTTTTTATAGCATTCTGTGAATGCTGCCTTTTCTATTTGAAACTTTAAACTATGTGAAAATAATTTTTAAATTAAGTATTTTTTTCTACTCTTTTTAGAAGTTATTTTCTAACTTATATTAGAATATTTTAAAATTAATGTTTAGATATTTTTTAGTAATTGATTAAAATTTTAAAATGAAAGAGACCTTAATATAACACATGTTAATTTTAGTTTTTCAATCTTTATTATTTTATTGAATATTTCACTACGATATTTTTTAAAGATGTTTAAACATGTTTCTAAATATTTTAATCAATAATAATTTAATATATAATTTTTAACTAGTAAGTTAAGTATTTTATAAACATGGAAGTTTGGATTCTTAAAAAAAAAATTTTTTTTTAAAAAACAAGGTGGGTATTAAATTAAATCCATATTTCATAGCAATCTGATTTTGATACTGAGTTTGATTACTACCTTTCATGAATATGTTACGGTTTTAATATCATTAATTACCTTTAAACTCTTGTTTTTATAGTCCCATTCATTAGTTTTCTTAATATAAGTTTATTAATTAGTGTGTATTACCTTTGTTTGGTTGAAGCGAGTTATAATAAATTGTTTGGTACATACATACACACACACACACACACACACACACACACACACACACACATATATATATGCTTGTCAATTAGATATTACTTATCACTCATGTTTATCTTATAATCTAGATATCTCTTACCGTAGTATGTATATCATCATATCATTCTACATATTATTGTTATTATTTTTACTTCATTATCATTTTGTTTCATATTACATATCATTATGCATCCTATTTCATATCACATTTCATTGCATATTACATCATAAATTACAATGCATGAAATATCATAATCATCTGCATCCCAAGTTGCACTTCATTTTGCATATTATCTCATGCTACATTGCATATGTCATACATTTCATACTATATTACAAACTACATATTGCATACATGTATACATAACGAGTGTATTTCATTTTGGGGGAGTTTGTAGTATTGTCTTATAGTTTAGGATTATTAGTTTTTGATTTGTTTGGTGTGTTTTATTTGACTTGATTGACTTGTTTGACTTGATTGAATAGTTTGACTTGATTGACTTGTTTGACTTGATTGATTTATTTGACCTTTGATTAGTTTGATTTTTTTAATGATTAGATTTGATGTGTGTTGATTGGATTGTCTGAGATATACATATACATATTTACGTATTGAATAATTATAATATAATTATGTTAATGTCTTTCACATTCCATTTACTATACATTGTTCTAGTATTAGTTTAAGGGGGAGTTGTATATCTTTACGGTTTTAGGATGGTTTTTGTTGATGACGAAGGGGGAGAAATATAAAATAGGATAGTTAGGCATAAATTAAGGGGGAGTTGCCAGTTTTAGAAGAAGTTCTTAGGATAGAAGTAATATTTTATAAACAAAGGTTGTCATCATCAAAAAGGAGAAGATTGTTAGTTCTTGAGATGATGATTTTGATGACAACAACCTTAGAATAAGATTATAAAAAATAAATACTAACATTATAGTTTAGATATATATGTATATGTAGGATTTAACCATGCAGGTACCAAGAATGAAGATTGTATAGTATAGAGATTCAAGATATCAAGATTGAAGACTCGTGTGTATCAAGAATATCAAGAGTTCAAGATTTCAATAACAAGTAATTTAATTAGGAATTTTGTTAAAACTCCTAGAAAAGCACTGGCATCTTAAAATCCAATTTATTCATGGAATGGAATCCACTTCGAGCCTGTTAAAGGGATGGAACCCTAAGTAGGATGGAACCTACGAAAAATCTAGTGGAACATTGTTTTGTATCCGCTAACCTTTTATTCAAAATGTTTTTACAAAATTATATCTTGTTTTCAAAATGATTTCAAAACCTTCCTTTTAAAAGAATCAAAAACATCTATCCTGGTTTTAAATACTTTTAGCCTCAAAATAATCTATATTTTCAAAATCAAATTATCCTTAGCTTTAAACTATCTTTTAATAATAAATAACTTTTAATATTTATACTTAGATTTAAATATAAAATTATAGTAAAATTTTATATATACATACCAAAATATTATTCAGTATATTTATAAAGTTTAAAATAGTTTTAATACAAGATAGAAGTTATTTTCAAAGAAAAGCAAATTACCAAAAATACCTTAGGCATGTCGACATCCTCAAGTACCCCATGTCGACATGGTAGCAGTTTATTTCAAAATTTTGAATTTCAAAGGAAGTGTCTATTCGTTATATCCTTTAACGAATGGACATGGCTGTTGTTCTACTATAAATAGGGGTAGTTTTAAACGAATTTTCATTCATATTTTCTCTGGTTTCACTTCTCTTCTTCTTCCACATTTCTTTATACACATTTTTACCATTACTCTACCGAAATCAACATTGAATCTAACTAGATCATTTTTGGTTTGATTCTCTATCACTATCTCAACAAGATCTCAGTGTTATTCAGAGTTATAGGCTTCTTTGTAATAAACTAAGCGAGAAAAGGTGTGATTGTAGCCTGTGAAATCAATTAAGCGAGAAAAGGTGTGATTGTAGCCTTGGAAATCAATTGGGCGAACTTGTTTCCCGTGAAATCAAGTATCTCTACCTAGAGGATTGTGAATCTGGAGTGGTGTACCTCGTGACCTTGAAATCGAGGGTGTAATTGTACAATTGCTTTGAAAGGAAATCCGTACTTGTGTGTGCGACTGGATGTAGGGTAACTCCGAACCAGTATAAAATATGGTGTTTTCTTTCCTTTATTGCTTTTACTTTATTTCTGCATCTATGTTTGATACTGTGATCATATCTGTGTCTGAATATCACATACATTCGTGTTCAAATTAACAAAAACTCAAAAATATTTAGCAATTCCTTTAAACACTATTCACCCCCCCCCCTTTAGTGTTAATTCTAGACTTAAGATCCGTATTCCGCATTTCTCACAAAGTTCACTTAAGATTTTGGAACAGGTTAGTTGTATGTCAGTTTAGATATATATATATATATATATATAGGTATAGCGTATATGTATGTAAAAGTCATATTAGCATATATACATAAGTATACATATATTTGAATGTTTGATTAGATATATTATGATTAAAAATATTACATATATATATATATATATTTTGATATTCATCCCGAATTAAAATATTGATTTTAAGGAAATAATAATAGATATATATTTTTGTCTCTATCAAATTGATTCTAATTATACCATCAAATTCCTATTTATCAGCTCTATCCGTCGCATTCATGCCCATCTTGTTTCGCTTTGAAATTCGTGTTTGGATTCACAATTAGATTCCATTCCCGTCCATCTCTCTAGCCTCGAAAGGTGAGCAATCACCCACGATTAACGTTCTTATATTTATTAAATTTGATTTCAATTTGAAACGACAATTGAAATATGCTGCTGTTAGTTATTTACATTGCTATTTATATGCTATTATCTGTAACTGTTGACCTGTGGGATATGACCCCATATCCCGTTGTTCATATTTTATCTAATCACTGATGATATATGCCTGTTGTTATATGTTATATTTTATCATATATGTTCTCACTCTATAAGTTCCCTGTTAGAATAGAATTCCCCATGGGTTGAAATGATACATACCCGAATAATCTTGTAGATTAGAAGGAAATCGTTATGGGTTGAAATGATAAACCCAAGCGATTTTCATTGAATTGAATTTGGGAATGCGGGTTGAAAAGATATATACCTGTAGATATTTAAATTGCGGATTGAAATGATAAATATCCATATCACTTGACCATAGGAAAGAAAACTATATACAGGCACCGTTGGTATATATATACATATACATATACATATACATATACATATATATATATATATATATTGAAAATGATTTCCAAGGTTTTGAAATGAATATTTTGGTTTTAATGAACATTGATTTTAAGATATTATATGTACATGTTATTTTATAAGGGTTTAAAATTTAGATTTTTAAATTTTTATGTTTGAAAACATATTTAATTAAGAATTTTATTTAATTAAATCGATTTGAAACTCATTGAAATTGATATTTTAAAGGATATGATTTTATAACTGGATTTTTTGTTTAAGGGAATTAAATGGATATTTCAAGTTTAGATAAATTGGAGTAAATATATAGTTTATTTGTAATTTAGGGTTTATTTAAATGATATTGGATTTATTAAGTAAACATATCAAAACTAAATAATAACAAAGTAAATTTTGATATATAATTATCAAATCTAGTTTTGAAAATGTTTGAATATTAAAGCGTTGAAATAAATTAAAATTTAAATGGTTTATTTTGTGGTTCAAATCTGTATTTGAAATCGATATAATTTGAAATTATTTATTGAGAAACTGAATTGAATCGAAGTTGAGAATTGAGATTTAATTAAATTGAAATTTTGGAATTTAAGTTGATGTGAATCGATTTGGGGAATACGAGGAAGCTATTTTATTATATAAAGTACTTTTTAAAATTATACTTAAACTATTTTTATATTTTACTTTATAAATTATTTAATATAAATTATTGTAATATAAATCATTTTTATATAAACTATTTTAACAGAAACTATTTTAATATACTAAATATTTTAAAATAACTTTTTTATTTTATGGACTATTTTATTATATATATTATTATTAATATCTGAACTGTTTAAAGGAAAGTGTTATGGTTTTCAAAGTGCTATGATGTCAAAATGTTATGATTCCCAAAGTGTTATAATTTCAAGTGTTTTGGTTTCGAAAGTGTTATAACTTTGAAAGTGCTATGATTTTGGAAATGAGTAAATTTTAAATGAACATTTATATCGTATTGATATGGTTTTGAAATGGATATGATATTTTGGTTTGAAGTATAAACTATTTCGAAATGACCACGGTGTTATAATAACGTTTGGTTATTAAAGAGACCGGGATCAGATATTGTCATGCTCTCTGCCAATATCGAAAACCATTTTAACAATTGTGCGCGTGGTGGAGATTCCAGAATGAAGTAGGATGGTTTGGTGGCGATTCTATATGGTATATACGTAGCCCTGACTTCCATGAGTCGGCTTGATGCGGATGAAATAGGAGCCACGCCGGGACAAGTGAGGCCAATCCTCCTATGGGACACATTTCTTCGATACCATTCTCTTGCTTTTGTGATGTGATTGGGTGCACCCTTTAATTTTAGAGTGTGTCACGAGGTGGGTGGTAGTAGCTACTATGCATTACCACCAGTCCGACATGTGCGGATGCGAATGACACGAAATATCGGGTCGTCACAGTTGGTATCAAAGCTCTGGTTTTAGGCAAAACTTAGCATATATAGCAGAATTTAATTACAGAATCTTCTTCATTCGAACTTGAGTTCTTCCTCTTTGATTCGAACTTCCTTTGAATTTTGGAACGTTCCCCTCGGTTCCAAAATCCATTCTTGTCTCTTTATACTCATGTTCTTCTTGACTTTTGGAGTATCCCTCCACTTCGGATGATATCTATAATGAATCGGTGGTTCCGCCAATATTAGAATGATTTATAAGGAGGTGAAACTCATTTACAATGAGCATTGTTTCACCAGAGATTATGTATCCTCGGTTTAGATGCTGATATCTCTTGCAATGCCCGAATTTTATTCTCTTGTGATCGGATGTCGATTTGCCTCTATACTTTACATCGATCTTATTCTTGAAGTCACGGTTGACACGGTTAAGGTCGCCCGCGATATATCTAAGCCTATACATCTTTTTTCTTATGCAATTTAACTATCTTATCCCCCCTCCGAACCTATCATCTGGTTAGAATTCTTTTGATTAGGGTTCCTCTAATTTGGATCTCTATCCTTATTTTAAAATCTATTCTTGTATCATCGAGTGAGGGAGTGTATTTGTAATTAAAATAAAATGTTTTACACCGTGTTGTTTGAGTTGTTAATTTTGAATTTTGGGTTTTAATTGATTCGTCTAGCTAACGTTATCGATAGGAATTCCAAAACACTTGAACAGAGCAAACTGACACAATATTTTTATCAAATTTGGTAAATGAAATAAACTTTGTATGATTATATTATATATATAAGTATAAATTTTGTATGATTATATTATACATATATAAGTATAAATTTTTCTGAAAGATAATTTGTAACAACCTGCCTTTTTGGACAGTTTAAACCGACGTTCAAATACACATGTCGATTCCAAACCATTCAAAAGGGCAGATAGTTATTGGGGAAAATAAGAAAAGAAAAGAAAAGAAATAAAGGAAAAGAAACAATACAGAATCTCGCAGCGGAATGATAAAATATAATAGTCAAATAAACAGTTCATGAAGCTGTTTACTATACTTTGACAATTATTTATACAACATTTATCAGAGTTATACATATACAACAGAACAATTTAAAATAATGCAGCAGATAGCATGATGCAAGGGTAATAATAGTAATAGTATACCAAATTTTCGTCTTCATCCTCCAGAATAGATCTTCAAAAATCTGAAAAACTCAGGACCGACCCGAGCGTAATGGAAAGACAAAACACTCGAGACAGGACTAAATATCCTTATGAAAGTTAAATCAATCGTAAATAAATATGAGTGTAACGGCGTCAGAGATGTTTACGGGGTTTGACATCTCCTATCCAGTGTCAACGTGCGTGCAATAACTCAAGAGATGTTACGGGATTTTCCATCTCTTAAGGATCCGTTAAACTATCTACTATGTGGTAATATACGCTAAGTAGATAATGTCTATCAGTAATATAAAGTATCAAAATAGCGTAAAGGCGTTACCATAATCCCCTTTAACACGTTTTTATAATGCCATAGTCTATACAGCACTGTAAGCCCCACCGTAAACTGGTGGTTATCAGAGGGTACCCCATAGGTATAACACAAAACAAAACGTAGTGGTCGCGAATAGGATAATCAGTATGACAAGGTACATGAGGCGATACCAACAAGGATACTAGTAGTTGCGTGATCCGGACTGATGTTGAGCATAGCCAGCAGCTACCCCAACACCGCGAAACAACACTCCCAAATCAAGGGGTGCACCCAAATCGAATCACAAATGTAATAGATATGGTATCGAAGAAGTGTGTCCGCTAGAGGTGGCGAACCTCAATGGCCCGGCGCGGCTCCTGTTTTAGTCATGTCAGGGGTCATCCAATATCATTCTCTTTCTTCAGTCAACGCGTTCACCAAACCATCCACTTCATTCTGGATCAACACTCCGCGTATAATAGTTATTAAAGTGGTGTTCGGTATTGACAGAGAGTATGCCCATATCCGGTCCCGGTCTCTTTAATAACTACGTATTATTACACCGTTGGCTCTTTTACATTTCAAATCGATTCATAATTGATATCAAAATATCATATTCACTTCAAAAATCAAATCCATTACAAATATCATCGTATCTATTAAAGTGTCAGATTCCGTTTCAAAAATTATTTTTCGTCTCAATAGCTTATTTCGATTTCAAAATCATTTTGAATTTCAATTTAGGTTGCAACTTCATTTAACTCAATTCGTATTTAAATTCAAAATTTAAATATAAACACTTCACCTTATTGACCAGGTTAGAATTTTAGAAAATAGTTTTAAGTAGTTTAAAAGTAGTTTTAAATAATTAAAATAGTTAAAATACTTTAAAATCTTAGAATGGATTTGAAATAGATAAATTTAGTTTTAAAATAATTTAAATTGGGTTAAATAGATTTAAAACAGATTAAAATAGTTTAAGTATTCAAAATGGTTTATATAACCGAGTAATTTGGAAAACAAAATAAAACAGCTTCAAAACCAAACCATTTCAATTATAACTTCCCAATTCAAACAATTTCAATTTCCCTTCTACCGATTCGATTTCGATTTCGATTCAATCAACGTCCGCTTTGACTTCAAATTTTCAATTTTATATTCACTTTCAATTAATTAAATTTCAATTTTATATTCACTTTCGATTAATTCAATTTCGATTTTTATATTCACTTTCAATTAATTCAATTTCAATTTTTATATTCACTTTCAATTAATTCAATTTTTCATTCACCTTTAATTTATTCAATTTCAATTTATATCGATTTAGAGCTTGACTTTTCAAAATATCAATTTATAACGCTTAACAAAATTTTCCTTCAATATTCAAGTTTAAATCCAAATTTCAAATATGATTCAATTCCAAGCTCGATTTCAAAATATCATTTTAAGTCACTTTTACTTAGTAATATTCAAAGCTCAAATTTAAGGTTAAATCTTCAAACAAATCAATTTCGAAATTCAATCATATCCCGATTTTTAATTTCAAAGTCTCAACTTAAATTATTTAACAATTTCTTTTAACCAAAATTTATTTCAACATTCCAAACTCAATTTTTCGATAAATTCGATTTCTATAAATTGATTTCTATTTATAACTTTTAAATCGAACATTTAAATAAATTTCAAATCGACGATTTCAAAAATTATTAATTTAGCCAATTCGGTGTCCGTATATAATTTTCTATCCTATGGCGAAGTAGTTAGTTATTTCAATTAAATGTCAGGGATGAATATATATATATCACTTAAACCAATCACAGTGTCATATGTATGCATAATAGTATATATAAGCAAATAAACATCCTAACATTTAAATATCAACCAATAACATCCATCAAAATACATCATCCAATAGACAATACAATTCATGGCAGTTTCATAGTTATCAATGTCAGGTAATTTAATCGCAATTCAATTTCAATTTCAATTTAAATTTAATTGTCAATTTAATTTCAACGGTTAATTCAAATGACAATCTATGTGACAATTAAATTCTATCAAACAACGACAAATAAAAATCATAACACTTCATAATGTCAATATAACTAGCATAAAGATATTTGGTACGTTGTGAGCGTTATAAAACACTCACCTTGATTTCCCGTTGTCGCCGAGACGTTCCGGTTTGGAACTAAACCGGACGACTTTCAATTTTAGCCCAAATTTCAACTATCTTCAAATTCATCCAAACCAATTTCATTTCGAAGCTCTCGTCATCACGATCGCAACGCAAAAAGTCTCGTCTCAAACGGACCTCGTATGTGAGAGTTATACATTTTATAAGTTATCGACATTTGAATTTATAAAACAATTTATATTATATTTAAATGAATTCATACCCAAAGCAAATAAAGCCCAGCCCACTAATTCCATCTTCCCCAAACGAAGCCTGTAGCCAACCTGTGCACAAACCCACCATTGCCGTGCACCATCCTTCACTGATACGGAGCTCCGGTACTCCGTTCGACATGCCGTCTTCGCCAAACTACCTCTCTTCGAAGCCTCCATCATCTCGACCACAAAATAGCAAGCTCGGCCACCCCCAGTGAAACGTGACACGTGCATCCCCCTCTCGACCACGCGCAGGTCGCACGCCCCAAGACACCACCGAGCTCCACCAAAACGTGCGTCTAGATGCTATTCGACGAGGAGAATCCAAAAACGAGCTTTATTTCTCGAATCGGTGAATGAAAACAAAGTGAAGCTTAACCCTAGCTTCAAAACCCCTCACGCCTTCACTGTCGCACTCCCAAACTCCAACTCGCACCAGGCCAAAAGCATATAGGATCGAAGCAAACGATGAAATAGGATTTTTAGAGAAGGTTTCGTGATTTTTAATCGAGTTTTGAGGAGAAAGAATTTTTTTGAAGTTGGATTTATGTTATCTCTCTGCCTGAAGCTCGCGTGCAGTTATTAGAAGGAAAGGAGAGGCTTTTGCATGTTTGAATGGGTCAAAGGTACAGTGAAAAGATGGGATAGCAGCTGAAAAGGAGATTTGACTAATTAAAATATTTATTTAAATTTCAAAATACCTCGATCAGCGCAACTCGACATCTCGAACCCCTATCAGGGCATGCCGCTAGGCGTTCATAATGTTATACCCCCATTCCGGACGCAATGGAAAAGGTTTCGGAAGCTAGTTCGATCGTATGCGCGAGTTACGGAAATAAACGATCAAATTTAAATTAAACCGATTAAACGAATTTCTATGCGTTTTGGCTCGCCTCGGACAAACGATAAATCCGATTGACACGAAATTTGAAATCTTACAATAATATTACGTTACGGATCCGATGAAACTGGTTTCATTGAAATCCGAGACCGTTTGAAAAATGACTATTTTTCAGTCGATAATTAAATATTAAAATATTCAATTTTCACAAATAAATTTTAAATTCAGTTTTAAAAGTTCTATAACATCACTATAACTCCAATATGATAAAATAAAATTTTACTAATCATTTTTAATCATATTAAACCCGTTATTCAATTTATCCAATAAATTCCCATTTTAAAATCTTATTAACTCTATTAAAATCCAAATATAACTTACATTCACTTTGGAACCCAATTTGAATCATATTAAAGCAAATTTCAGTTTTCACTCTATTTCCATATATTAAATTTCAATATCAAATTAATCATATCAAATTCTGAATTTAATTATTCAAACATTTGTAATATTAAATTTAAACAATTTGATTATTCTTAAATCACTATCTTTTGAGATATTCAAAACGAACTTAAAAATTTAACTTTTGAAACGAATTAAAATTTTAGAACAACTATTTCCATTATACGGTTATTCAATTCCCATTATTAAATTATTCAATAAATCCCAAATATTAATTTAAACAATTTCGCTTATCCAATACTTCATCATCTTTTGAAATATTGAAATTGAACTTATAAGATTCAACTTTTAAAACCAATTCACACTTTAGAACACTATTTTCATTTTACAGTCATCCAATTATTCAATAAGTTTTAAATATTTAATTTAAACAATTTACCTGTTCAATATTCAATATTTGATTTTAAATAGATTTTACTTATCAATCAATTACTCTATTATACCCAATGAATTTCAACATTTATTATCCTATTCAACTATTGATTTCAAAGGCATTCACTAAGTAGCATTCATTTTTCATTACTTTGATAATTATTGTTGCAATTCATTCCAGTTATTATTATTTTAAACGAATTACAAATTTTTTTTCTAACATTAAATCACGAAATCTTTTAAATTAGCTATTTTAATTATCGAAAATTTACGGGCCGTTACATAATTGTTAAATAAATTGGTTGTTAAAGATGATAATATTTGATTTTCATTAATTGTTTTGTAAACCATTGACTATTGTCACTTGGTATAAATAAATGAAAATATAAAACATGGTTTATAAACTGATTTGGAATTTAAATGAATTAGGGATTTGAGAATTTAAATTTTCGGTGTTTTTCAAATTTAGGTTTCAAAGTTTTAGAAAAATAAAATAGATTATTTATTTGAAAGTATTTTTAAATAGAAATCGTTTTCCAAAGAATTTTAAAGGTTTTAAATCAGTACTCTCTTCGTTTGTCGCTGGAAAATAATTTCGCTGATGACGGCCGCATCATCGACATTCATTTTCGAGCCTCAAAGTGGAGAGGCCCTTTAGTAGCTTTGCTACACTTTTGTTTTGAAAAAAGAAAAACGGATTTGATTTAAAATTTCTTGTGTATAAATTTATTTATAAAATGTATATGTATATAATTATTTCAATATAGTTGAACTGAAACCAAAAATTTGAATCTTAAGTTTTATATTAAGAAATGGTTTCAATTATTGAAATAAATGTTTGAATAATTGGAATATCTGAAATGATAAATGGAAGTAAACTAACCTGGAAAAAAATGAATTTGAACAATTTAATTTGTATAAAACTAAATTACATTCTAATATATATGACTTGCCTAAAATATTCAAAAAGTTAAAATGTTAGGATATAATAGGGTTGTATAATTAACAAATTTTTCAAGCTAAATCTGGCTTAATATAAATATTGTTAATAGAAGAAAAATTTGTATAATATTTATTACACTCTGAAACATTTATATAACTTACCTAGAAAAGTTTAAAATGTAATTAGAATGTATTTGGATGGTGTACACTATGATAGGTAATAGGATATTAAAATGATATGTTGTTAAATGAATTTACTGATAATAAATAGGATAAAGAAAAAAAAGAAAAAAAGGAAAAATTTATTTGTTGAATAATATATGGTTATAAAATGTATACACCTAATACATGTTACAAATTATGTTAAATGAAATAAATAAATAAAAAAATTAAGAGGAAATACTGTTTAAGTAATTGAAATTTGAATTTTAGTGGAACCACTCAACTGAAGATAAATGGGTAAAATAAATGAGTTAATTTAAAAATGAATTTGTTTGAAAGAAATGTTGATAAAATGGAAGAAAATATATTTTGAATTGAATAACTATTTATCAATTTAATAAAATGGATTGAACCAAACTGTTGAATATTAATTTATTTATAATTTAAATCTAGATGATTTTGAATAGTTGAAGTTGAATGTTGGGGTGAAATTTACTATGGTTGATCAAATAGATTTAATAAATGAGTAAATAAAACAAATTTGTTGTGAAATTTTTTATAATAAATGTTAATAAATGGGAAACAAATCAATTGAATAAAATATATGGAAATGAAATCAATTAAATGTGAACACAATAAATTTGATTGATTAAAAAAATTGGAATCAATTAACTGGATATAAATCAATTTTAAATTAAATTAAGTTTATATGGTTTTAAATAAATTGTTGTATTTAGTATTTCAATTACCTTTCTTTCTGGTTGTTTCTATTCTGCTACCGCCTTCCTTCTCGAGGACGAAAAGTTTTGAGTGGGGGAGAATGTAATGACCCGTAAATTTTAAAGGTTTTATTAACGTATTTAATTGAATTTTGGTGAAATTTTAAATAACTGAATTTTGAAATAAAAATTAGATATTAGGAATATGTCTAATTAAACATAGTAGATGGTAAATTTGCATCAGATAATATGAAAGTTTATTTTATGGTGTAGTTTTATTTAAATTCAAATCAGTTGAAAAATTGATGATAATAAAATGTTTTCCAAATCTAAATATTTTTATACAATAAATTTTTAAATCATCTTTTGAGTGAGACGTCATATTTCGTTTCTTCAGATTTTGACTGTTATTGCTCCATTCATCTTATTTCTGACATTTTAGCAGCATTTACGGTACCGATTATCGACTTTTGATAGGATGATCGTTCCACCAATATCTGTATACCGTTTTGATCGTCTCGTCATGCTGATCACTATGGTATATTCAATTCTGTGTTTTGAGCTCAGGTACGTGATGGAAATGATGACAACGATCCGTTGTAAGGGTACAAAAGTTTATGACTTTCCATTTTCTTACGTTTTCAAATTGAAACGTGCTGCTGTCCAATCAAGCCATAAATTATTCAGCTCAATTCAAGGGATGGACCATTGAAATTACTTTATTTATTTATATATTCGTTCAAGAGGAAAATATAATGATTATGTTCCTCTCCTTCCTTCTGAATCTTCCCTTTTTTTTCTTTTCCTATGACCGTGCACCTCCTTACAAACCCGTGTCTACCCATCCCTCTCTCGCCAATCACCTCCCACCTCCAATTGCCTTTCCCCATCTCTCCGCCTTCCCCTCCTTCCCCTGTGCAACAGCCCTCAAAACCCAGTGCCTTCCTAGGCCGAGCAACTCCATGTGCCTCACCCATTCTTCCGTGCTCCGCCACCCATTCCTCTGTCAATCCACCTCGCCTTTATCTTCTCCATCGAACGTTGTCCATCCCATCTCTTCTGCATCATTGTATATGGTATATATATTATATATATGGGTGTTATAGTTATATAACATGTATGGCATATTATTGTTATTAGTGTGTCAATATGCATATTTTTACAGATTTATATATATATATATATATATATATATATATTCTGTCTATACATATATGTGGCATATGAACTGCAAGCTGTTGGTATATACATGTATAGTTAAGCTATATTTTTTTATGTGTTTATATTATGGTTATATTTGAAAAAAAGAAAAAAAATCCCAGATTTCATATATTTTGGGTTTCGTGTATATATTGAGTTGAGATTTAAATTATATATATGTACTTATACTTTGTAACCTTGTTTAAAGTAGTTATCATATGTTTAAAGTATCTATAAAAAAAATATGTTAAAAAACTATATAAAGCTTGTCCTCTTTTGCTGGAAGAAAACAACAGTACTATATACATATAGGTTTACTGAAATAAAAGTTTGAAAGCTCATCTCTTATATACATATGAGTTTATATAAGATTTTTATATATATGCTTATTTTCCTATGCTTACAGTTTACATCAGTTTACATTTACATCTAATATATATATATATATATATATATTATGTTAGTTATAAATATGAAGTTCACTTAAGATTTTGGAACAGGTTAGTTGTATATCAGTTTAGATATACATATAAGTATAGCGTATATGTATATAAAAGTCATATTAGCATATATACATAAGTATAGATATATTTGAATGTTTGATTAGATATATTACGATTAAGAATATTATATATATATATATATTATTTTGATATTTATCTCGAATTAAAATATTGATTTCAAGGAAATAATAATAGATATATTTTTTTGTCTCTATCAAGTTGATTCTAATTATTCCATCAAGTTCCCATTTATCAGCTCTATCCATCGCATTCGTTCCCATCTTGGTTCGCTTTGAAATTCGTATTTGGATTCACAATTCGCTTCCATTCTCGTCCATCTGGCTAGCCTTGAAAGGTGAGCAATCATCCACGATTAACGTTCTTATATTTATTAAATTTGATTTCAATTTGAAACGACAATTGAAATATGTTGTTGATAGTTATTTACATTGCTATTTATATGCTATTATCTGTAACTATTCGCCAGTGGGATATGACACCATATTCCGTTGTTTATATTCTATCTAATCACTGATGATATATGCCTGTTGTTATATGTTATATTTTATCATATATGTTCTCACTCTACAAGTATCCTGTTAGAATAGACTTCCCTATGGGTTGAAATGATACATACCCGAACGATCTTGTAGAATAGGAGGAAATCGTTATGGGTTGAAATTATAAACCTAAGCGATTTTCATTGAATTGAATTAGGGATTATGGGTTGAAAAGATATATACCTGTAGATATTTAAATTGTGGATTGAAATGATAAATATTTGTATCACTTAACCATTGGATAGAAAATTATATACATGCACCGTTGGTCTATATACATATATATATTTTAAAAATAATTTCCATTGTTTTGAAATGAATATTTTGGTTTTAATGAACATTGATTTTAAGATATTATATGTATATGTTATTTTATAAGGGTTTAAAATTTAGTTTTTAAAATTTTTATGTTTGAAAATGTATTTAATTAAGAATTTTATTTAATTAAATCGATTTGAAACTTATTGAAATTGATTTTAAAGGATACCATTTTATAACTGGATTTTTGGTTTAAGGTAATTAAATGGATATTTCAAGTTTAGATAAATTGGAGGAAATATCTAGTTTATTTGTAATTTGGGGTTTATTTAAATGATATTGGATTTATTAAGTAAACATTTCGAAACTAAATAATAACGAAGTAAATTTTGATATACATGAAATTATCAAATCTAGTTTTGAAAATATTTGAATATTAAAGCTTTGAAATAAATTGAAATTTAAATGGTTTATTTTGTGGTTCAAATCTGTATTGAAATCGATATAATTTGAAATGATTTATTGAGAAACTGAATTGAATCGAAGTTGAGAATTGAGATTTAATTAAATTGGAATTTTGGAATTCGAGTTGATGTGAATCGATTTGGGGAATTTGAGGAAGCTATTTTACTATATAAAGTATTTTTTAAAATTATACTTAATTTTATATTTTACTTTATAAATCATTTTTATATAAACTATTTTATTAAAAACTATTTTAATATACTAAATATTTTAAAATAAACTATTTTATTTTATAAACTATTTATTATATATACTATTATTGATATCTAAACTGTTTAAAGAAAAGTGTTATGGTTTTCAAAGTGCTATGATGTCAAAATGTTATGATTCCCAAAGTGTTATAATTTCAAGTGTTTTGGTTTCGAAAGTGTTGTAACTTTGAAAGTGCTTTGATTTCGGAAATGAGTATATTTGAAGTGAATTTATATCGTATTGATATGGTTTTGAAATGGATATGATATTCTGGTTTTAAAGTATAAACTATTTTGAAATGACCATGGTGTTATAATAACGTTTGGTTGTTAAAGAGACCGAGATCAGATATTGTCATACTCTCTGCCAATACCAAAAACCACTTTAACAACTACGCACGTGGTGGAGATTCCAGAATGAAGTAGGATAGTCTGGTGACGATTCTATATGATATATACGTAGCCCTGACTCCCAAGAGTCGGCTTGATGCGGCTAAAACAGGAGCCACGTCGGGCCAAGTGAGGTCATTCCTCCCATCGGACACATTTCTTCGATACCATTCTATTGCTTTTGTGATGTGATTGGGTGCACCCTTTGATTTGGGAGTGTGTCACGAGATAGGCGGTAGTAGCTGCTATGCGTTACCACCAGTCCAACATGTGCGAATGCGAATAGCACGAAATACCAGTCGTTACACGTTTAAAACTTAGATTTTAAAATAAACCCTTATACTTAAAATCAATATTGCTTAAGCCCTTACTTTTGAAATCCTTTGATTCACATTTATTCAAGACCCTGTTCTTTTTCATATTCCGGAATTTATTAAATAGGATTTAAAAATCAAACTATTTACTTTCCCAATTCTTAACTTTTTAAATTTATCCATCTTTACTATTAATTTCCATCTTTAAATTTTCCCTTTTTATTTCCCTTTTAAATTTCAATATTTATATTTTTAAAATCCCACAATATATCCAGCAATATATTAACATCAAATAAATTAATTTTCCAACATAATATATCACAGATTATTCCAAAGTTCATATAACTGAATATGAAAATTAATCCAACATTCTTGAGGAATCCAGTTGGATCCCTCCAACCCGTTTCCCTGCATCCACAGATGTTAGTAGAATATAAAATACCAATCCCACTTCAAGGGGGATAACGCGGTATAAAGGCTCATCCTTTATTATGCGGGGCGCATAGGGTCTCATCCGCTATATAATGCGGGGATATCAATCACTCCAATACACACACACACTATTATATATAATATCACATCCAGACTGATAATAATTACCAAATTCAATCAATCATCCAATAATTTAATTTTAACTAATTAAATTAACCAGAAATCCAATTTGAGTGAGATTAACTCACCTTTGATTTTTATTTGCAACCCAGTCCAATCTCGACTTGGTTTCACGATTCTTGACCTTGCATAAACATTTTATGATTTATTAACATTTGAAGTAATCTAAAAATCAACTTTCATTTAATAATTTAAATTAATTAAACTGATAATTTCCCTTTTTAAAAAAAATATCTTTTTGTAAGTATAATAAATTAAATAAATTCATGAAACAAATTAATCACTTTAATACATTATTTAAAATAAACTAATAGATTTAAAAAAAATGTGTATATGTATCTTTAACTTACTTTTCATTTCCAAACTGCATATAAAAATAATCTATATTGGCTTAGAAATTTCAGCTGAATGTTGGGTAGTATATGTGAATACATACATACATACATACATACATATATTAAATTCAAATTGTCTTGATTTACGTAGCTTAAAAATCGCGAACTCCTATCGAGGTATGCCGCTAAGCTTTTATAATGTTATACCCCTATTCCAAATGCAATGGAAAAGGTTTCGAGTCCTAATTCGATCATATGGAGAAGATAGCTTTTTAGACCCAATTATTATATTGAATTTTCAATATAAAATTTAGTGCGTTTATATTTCGTACGATCACACGCTAACTCCAAATGCTACAAAATTTGAAATCCGATAATAACACACTATTACGGCTCCAATGGAACTGGTTTCGTTGAATTTTGAGACTGTGCCTCGAAAAGTTATTTTTAAATATCAATTTAAACAATACATTTTTAAAACCGAACAAATCACCTTTAAATCCAAATTTGAAAGTTCTATTATCTTTAGTGTTATCAAACATCAATTTATAAGCCTTCAAATTATTTTTGACCGGCTAAGAATTCTAGATCCAACATTTTACCCAATTTTCAATTGTTTAATTCAATAGTTTAATTACCCAATAAATAGTTCTATTTAATCCAATTTAAAAATCAACACCTGAATATTTAAAATCAATTAAATATTCCAATTTCAAATATCCACAATTCTGGGTCGTTACATTCCTCCTCCCTTAGGAGAATTTCATCTCGAAATTGCTAATTAAGAAGAATGTTCCAATACCCGTTTACTATTTTCCCAAAACCACACAGTTTCAACAACTCCCCAAAACAATCTTTTTATTAAAGACACGCTATCCACCTTACTAACTTTCCAAACTCTTTCATAGGTTCCAAATAATATTATCCCCTTAATAATTCAAATTATAGTTTAAACCAAATTTTAAACTATCAAAATTTTCTCAAAATTTTTCTAACTCCTTAAATTTTCAAAAAATTTCGCCAGCGTCTCCTTTGCGCGGCTAGATCGGAACAACTACAAAATTGCCTCTACGACTCCCAAATTTCCAAAAGAAAACAAAAGCCAAGTGGTTAGATCAGAAAATCTTCAAATTTCATACAGTAATTTAAATACATACATTTTGTTGGGCAGTTCAAATTTATCTTCTGAAATCAAAAACATCAATTTAACTTTGCTTTTAATTACCTGCACCCTACTTAGCAATAATATCTAATCACATGATTCAAAATCATTTTATCCATTTCTTTACAAAATTTTCAATATTTGTTTTACTTAAGCCCGTACGATGTACATATATCATCCATACGCAATATCAAATCTGATCGCTCACTCGATCACACAATTTAACTTCCGAATTAGTATCGTTCACCCGACTCTCTAGTGTGGACTAAGATCTAGTTTCTTGATCAGAAACCGTCATTCTCTTTGCATAGCCATATCTATGATAGAGAATTTTAGGATCAATCAAAAATCCATATCCACGGTTCGCCGCCAACTTGGATCGATGTATCTATCACGAAATTCTATGCTGGAATCTGGATCAAATCGCTATGCGAATAAAATAATATAGGTACATCTTACGTATTTATCTCAATTGATTATTTGCTATATCAATTCTCTTTTATTCATATTTATTTTGATTTCCGTTTACTTATCCATGCTTATCATTTCACATGCCTTTATTAAATCTTCATTCAAATACTTACTCAGTTTTTTCTTCCAATACCAATTTCACTTAAAAATTTACCATTAACTTTTCTTAAGTCTATTATACATTTTACACAACCTATATTTATTTCCCACTTCACCACTGAAGTTTATATCCATTTTTATTTAATTTATATTTTCAATTCCATTTGCTTTAAATTTGCCTTCCAGTTACTAATTTATTTCAAATCCCAATAATTTTATCTCCAAACTTTATTTTATTCAACATGATTCAAGTTAGATCTCATTCCACTATTCAATTCCAATTCATTTACTTTAAATCAATTAGTTCATCCACTACCTTTTATTTCCAATTCAAATAATTTTAATTCCCCGAACTTTGTTCTTTTAGTCCAACTCGAACTAATTTTTTTTTCAATTTCACTTTGCTTAACATAATTCAAGTTAAACATTCTGTTCCGATATTCAATTTTAAATTCCATTTACCCACAATCTGAATTTAATTTATCCATTCCTAAATTTATTTCAACTTAATAAATTTTATTTCAATGTCCATTTCATTTTTCCTACTTAGACATTTCCTCAAAATTCACTTTTTATTCAAGTTGATTTTCACTTTAATTCAAATCTTGTAAGTCTTCAAACCTACTGATATTCTATAAACATTTTTAGATAAACTTTCCAGAGTGTTTAAACAATCACTTAAGTATTACAAAATCATTTTTGAAATCAACTTCATCCAAAATCCTTTGGTATATCCAATTATTCCTTTGCAATTCAAAATCAAAACAGCTTTACCAATCCAAACTTCAATATTCACAACATTTAGGTAGCAATTCCTTCCTTGGAAACTCAAAAATGAATATCGATGATGCTGCAGTCATCACCAAAATTATTTTCCACTAACCGTAGTGAGTTCAGTGCTTTTACTTCTTTAAAAACATTTCAAATATTTTTAAATTTCAAATCTCACTATATTTCATATCCAATTCAAAAATATCTTCGAATAATATCACTATTATTCTTCCAAAGCCCTTGAAAATCATTTTCAAACCCAAAGGAAATTAAATTTTCCAAATTTTTGAATTCCATATCCTTCCGATCTATACTCAAATATTACTCTGGAATTTTATCTCATTTCAGTTATAAATCACATTAATAATTCACATTTACAAATTCTATCCTATCATATGAATTAATTTCTTAACTTTTGGTTATGACATTACTTCCTTATTTCAATTTCCACACAACAATGATAATAATTTAATATTATCATTCCCTAACAACCAAGCAACCATATATACTTATAATAATTTATGAAAATTATTCCTTTTATATATTAAAATAATTTGGGTAAAATTATTTCATTCACCCTATTTAAACAACATTATGTCGAATTGTTCTATGCAAGTGTTTAGAGATCCCTATCAATGACGTTAATTACTTGTATTGACCAGAATCCATAAGCCATTCAACAAACCAATCAACACAATACAAAATAGTTTTATATTCACTAAAAATACGCGTTCATATCTATTAATACACTCAAACTCATTCTAGGGCACTACCGACCCTATCTCTAATGAGTAATCCCCTCTAGAGCCAAGGTTCTCGCTCGACCTTCAGCTCTGATACCACCATAATGACCCACAAATCCATACCCCTTTGAGTCGACAATATTCTCCGTAAGTTCAACTCAAATTGGACGGAAATACGAATCATTAGGGTTGAAGAAGAAATAGGTGGAAGAAGAAATAGAAAACAACATCAAAATCTCATAATATCAGCGGAACAATATATAATAGATAACAATATATCTTTATACAAAAAGAACTATTACTGTTTTATACATTATATCATCAGAGTGCAACGCTAACAATAACACAATGCTGGGCAGTTATAATAACTTGTCCTCACAAAAGCTAACTATGTAGCTTACCATACACGGCGAAATATACATCAAGTATGTGTGATACATCTCGCCATCCAGCTCGTCTCCTGGGCTCCACAGCATCCTATCCTGTATCTGTAATACTCGGTCTGACCCGGGTATTATAATAAAATAACATCTGAGTCAGTCTGGAAAACCAGCGTAAGAAAATACACTTAATTGAATTATTAAAATTTTCAAAATCCTTTGAAATCAAAGGTATCTCGTAAGACCATGCCAGAAATAAACATGTCGGGTTTCTACCTTACGATAACCAAAACATTTTTATCAAATCCGTCTGATATTATACTAGTGTCTATAGAAAGTAAAATAGAATCTAGCTGAAATGCTTGCATCTCACATTCTAGCAATAGTTGGGCATAATCAAAACCATATGGGCGCTTATTGGAGATTGGATTCCATATAATGGTAGGGCTACTGGAGTACTGCCCGTCACACTACCTGGCCTAGATCAGAGTATCGAGGACCACTCCTTATCCCCGGCAACACAAGATCGGAGCTACCCCTTACTAAATAATCCAAATAAGATCACCCCATGGTTGGGATTAGCAACCGCCCACACAATCGAGATCAAAAAGGGACTCTGGACAGAGATGACCTTACCCTATTTGGGGAGCTACCTACTTAGCCTTGCTGCACCTTCCCTATTTTAGCCATTCCCTGTTGATGAGGCTTGAGGCTATGCGTTACCTTTTTAGAACACATTCACTTAGAATGCTCATTGTCCTCAATGACGATGGTCTGATAGCATTCATCCATACAAGTTGCCTTGGATCTGGACAAACCGAATCACCGTCTTCATCATCTTTACGGTCTTCATTCGCTACGCTCAAACCGGATCGAATTGGTTTTTGGATAATTAAATCTGATCCCGATATCTTCGAAACAATTAACGCATTGGCCAATATTGATAGTCGGTTATTTAACTATCAAATTAACAATCATTCAACCCATTATTTTATTTCCACTGAAAAGCACCAAGTCTTATTAAATTTAGATTTCAAATAAATTAAATCACTTTATCCAAAAATATACACTTAACTTTTAAAATAAAACTACTTAAATCACTTTATTTCAAAATAATAGTTATGAAATTCTATAATAATTACCCAAACAAAATTTTAGCCAAAAACTACTCTAAAGTAAAACTGTTATATAGGGTATAAATATTTAATAGTTATCCATTAAATCATAATACTAATTTAACCTTTAAAAAAAATAATTAACTACTAAAATTTACTTAATTACTATTTACTTTAACACTTTTAAAACAATTAAATAATAAATTCTCCTAAAAATATTCTTTTAAAAACACCTTTAAAACTTTTACTTTATACTTTAAAAAAATTGAATATGAAAATATACTTAGCTTTTCAGGAAAATACACTTTTCACACCAATATAACTCACCTAATCATTTATAAATCCTTGTCGATTTATCTCCAGTTTAATTTACGTCCCAATCCCATAAATTTTCTTTTCCACGCTTTTTTAAAACTAAAATCACTTTTATTTTTAAAACGATTTACTCATCTCTTCATAAACTTCACCGTGAATTTATAAATCCAAATTATTCACCGATAAATATTCACTTTATTTATAAACCCAGTTTATAAATTCCATAATCTCATTCTCCTTTTAATCACTATTTCTAAAACACTTAATCGATTTTCAAATCGATACCCTAAATTCAATTTTCTTTAAAATTTATTTCTCGATTTATCCAAATTTATTCCAAAATTTATTAATTCCAGTTTTACTCCTTTATTATGGTTTAAAACCTGATTTAAATCTGAAATATCAATTTTATACTCTATTTCAAAATTCTCCTTTTATCTTTCCCAACTCATTTAAAACTTAAATTTTAAAATAAAAACTTGTACATAAAATCAATATTGCTCAAGTCCTTACTTTTAAAATCCTTTAATTCACATTTATTCAAGACCCCGTTCTTTTCCATATTTAAAATTTATTAAATAGGATTTAAAAGTCAAACTATTTACTTTCTCAATTTTTCCCTTTTTAAATTTCTCTATCTTTACTATAAAATTCCTTCTTTAAATTTTCCCTTTTAAAATTCAATATTTATATTTTTAAAATGCCACAATATATCCAGCAATATATTAACATCAAATAAATTAATTTTCCAACATAATATATCACAAATTATTCAACATTTCATATAATTGAATGTGAAAATAAATTCAACATTTTTGAGGAATCCAGTTGGATCCCTCCAACCTGTTTTCTTGCATCCACAGATGTTAGCACAATATAAAAATACCAATCCCGCTTCGAGGGGGATATCACGGTATAAAGGGTCATTCGCTATTATGCGAGATGCATAGGGTCTCACCCGCTATTATGCGGGAATATCAATCACTCTAATATAAATATAATATATATATATATATATATATATTATATCACATCTAGACCAATAATAATTATCAAATTCAATCAATCATCCAATAATTTAATTTTAACTAATTAAATTAACCAGAAATCCAATTTGAGTGAGATTAACTCACCTTTAATTTTTATTAGCAACCCAATCCAATCTCGACTTGGTTTCACGATTCTTGACCTTGCATAAACATTTTATGGTTTATTAACATTTGAAGTAATCTAAAAATCAACTTCCATTTAATAATTTAATTTAAACTTATAATTTCCCTTTTTAAAAAAATCCTTTTTGTAACTATAATAAATTAAATAAATTTATTAAATAAATTAAATAAATTTATTAAATAAATTAATCACTATAATACATTATTTAAAATAAACTAGTAGATTTAAAAAAATATGTATATGTATCTTTAATTTATTTTTCATTTCCAAACTGCAAATAAAAATAATCTATGTAGGCTTAAAAATCTAACTTTTATATGAACTCTTATATTCTAAAATCTTATGTATATACATACATACATACATACATACATACATATATATATATATATATATATATATATATATATTTCCCGCATGTATAAATATTAAATCAAGTTCAAATCGGAAAGATCAAATTCGAATACCTCACAGCTATCGAAACCCACCAACGCCGCTGCCATGAGACTGCCTACCTCCTCAGCCTCGTTGCGCCTCCCGTCGTCCACCCGCGCGAGAACTCCACCCTGTGCCTCATCAAATGCCACACCGATTTCCTCTTCCAAACACGAGTGCGACACCCAAAACCAAATTCGACCAACCCATCACCTGCGACAAGTTTGACCACCACCCTTACCATCACACACCACCGAGAGACCGCCGCCGTCGAGATCCCTTGCTTCAACGCGGCACGCCGCGCCGCTTGACAACGAACCCCTCCCAAACTTCTGCTGTGACACCGCATATGACTTGCCTTCCAGTCGGGAAACGAAACTCGCGATTTGATTTCTAATGGAGACAGCTTCGGTTATTGCTTATGAATGAAGAAGAACGAAGCACCATTTATTTTGGAAACCGAATTCGATTTTGATCTCTCTCTCTCGTTCGATTTCGTACCAACTGAAAATGAAGGTGGGAAAGAATTTTATTCGATTTGAATTAGATTTCGATTGAATCTATTATTCCGCCATTTTTTTTCATTCGAAATGTTTGAGCTTCGGCTCGATTGTTTTGAACTAAGGAAAAGGGAGAAGGTCGCGTGATATAGAAAAAGAGGAGGCAAGACGTGATGTTGAACAGAAGATGGCGTGCAAAAGAATGCTACAGTGCTTTGAAAAGCAAAAACCCGGTGAGAAGGAAAAAGGTTTGATGGTGAAAGAATATCAGCTGAATGTTAGGTAGTATATGTGAATACACACACGCGCATATATATATATATATATATTAAATTGAATTCAAATTGTCTCGATTTACGTAGCTTAAAAATCGCGAACTCCTATCGAGGCGTGCCGCTAAGCATTTATAATTTTATACCCCTATTCCGAATGCAATGGAAAAGATTTCGAGTCCTAATTCGATCGTATGGAGAAGATAGCTTTTTAGACCCAATTATTATACTGAATTTTCGATATAAAATTCAGTGCGTTTATATTTCGTACGATCACACGCTAACTTTAAATGCTACGAAATTTGAAATCCGATAACAACACACTATTACGGATCCAATGGAACTGGTTTCGTCGAATTTCGAGACTGTGCCTCGGAAAGCTATTTTTAAATGTCAATTTAAACGATTTGTTTTTTAAAACTGAACAAATCACCTTTAAATCCAAATTTAAAAGTTATATTATCTTCAGTATTATCAAATATTAATTTTATAAGCCTTCAAATTATTTTTAACCAGCTTAGAATTCTAGATCCAACATTTTACCCAATTTCAAATTGTTTAATTCAATAGTTTAATTACCCGGTAAACAGTTATATTTGAAATCCAATTTAAAATTCAACACCTGAATATTTAAAATCAATTAAATATTCCAATTTCAAATATCCAAAATTCCGGTTCGTTACACTGCATGTCACAATTTGTTCGTGTATGATGAATTCAAATTTAAATGATGACAAACAGCCCAAATAACCGAGGCAAATAATATATTCAAAAATACACATTTAATTTTTGTTTACGCTGCAAAAATTATTTCTTTTTTAATTTTACTGCTTTAGCATTTATTTTGCAGATTGCTCAGATGCTGGATTCAATCTGGAATAGAGTTGAAGATCAAATACGAGTGAACAAGTGAAATGTAGTGAGGTGCAAATGTAAATTGAAATTGTGATATAAGCGAAATTGTATTGTAATAAAAAATTGTATGTATATATATATATATAGTGAGAGCTCAAATTTGTACTATTCAAAAATTGTAATAAAATATTTGTTTGAATAAAATATCTGTTTGAATTTAAATTTTGTGTTATTTATTTTATTCAACAAATATTTATTTAATTATGTAAAAAATAAAATAGTACATTAACAAATACATTTAAATGAATATATATATGCTTATTATCATCAAACAAAAATCATATACTAGCATATTCAACATGTATGTATATATATAGTAAATGAGAATAAATGTTTATACTTTGGGAAACATCATCGTGGCAAGCATTTAATTCTAGCAAGCAAAGCATGGAATCAAGTCCCATAAAATAGAAAATCAACTCATATAATCAAATTAGCTTTCATATGAATCAAATCAAAATAAAACAAAAGAAAAATAAAATAAGAAATTTAAGGCCTGTATATGAACAATAGTTTTCAGCCTCTTAATTACTTGTTCCCCTCATCTACATACCATATGTTATCTACACATATACCATTCTAAGTCTAAAAAAAAAAAAAATCAAAGTCGAGTCTTAGAATCAATCCTTTCATAAAACTTCAAATCATCCAAAATCAAATCATGTGAATTAAGGAAATCAAAATCACTTGAAACAAATATGAAAAACTTGTTCACAAATACCTCTGCCTAACTTTTTCTGCACACTTCCATTATATATATATATATATATATATATATATATATATATGTACACATATACATATCACTGCCTTGCTTCATATTTTACTGCATTCTAACAAGATAAGAAATAAAAATTCAAGATGCCATTACAACTTAAAGGAAATCAGAAAAACATTCAAGTACAGGAGGATCAAACCAAAAAGAAAACAAATATTTTCAAAGAAAACAGTGCCATGTTTAAAAGGAAAAGGCGAGTAAAACTAAAATCTTTATAATGGAAGTTTACGTTATAGGCTTGATCATGGAGATTTAAGGGCTATTTGAAATGTATACTTGTATAGTAGCGTAGATACTTGTGAGTGAATATATGTTAGGTTATGACCAGAGCAAACCCAGACCTGTCACCTGCGCTTTTAACACTACTCTGTACATTTAAAAAGATGCTATGCTTGACTTCAAAAAAACCCTTATCTCTTACACTAATTAGTTTTAGGTTATAATGTTTGAAGGGAATATATTTGTTTTCGATTATATTTTGTTTTAAAAATGGTTTCATGAAATACTATCAACTATGCACACTGGAAGGTATAATTCGCAGTAGGCAACCCAAATTTGTAAGGAATCCGAACATCACTTTTTGGATTTTTGCTTATATAAAGGTGTTCGTCATGGGAAATGGTGATTTTTAGTTTTTTTGCTGTGTAGATAATGAGATAGAAGGAATTGAACATAAATTGGTTTTTGACCAAATTACGGCGCGTCAGGCGATGTTGGAGGTCGGGGTTGGGCCAGAAGGTGGCTGCGAGGGTGGGGAGTTGGAGAAAAATGGTGTGGCATTTTATTCTTTGGCATGGTGGTCGATCGGAGGGAGTACAGGGTTAGAAGGGAGGTTTTGGGCATGGTCGGTCTTGAGGCATTGGTGGCATCGTGAAGGCGAATGTGGCATGCGGTCTAGGGAGATGTGGAAGAGGGTGTTTTAGCCGTGCTCTGGGCGTGTTTTGGCGACGATCAGTGGGGTGTGGTGGTTTGTCGAGGCGGTTTTATGGAAGGGATGTCATTCCGGTCTCAGCATGGTGGTCGAATCTTAGAATCGGTGGTTTCGTCGCAGTTTTTAGTGCTTGAGTGGGTGTGGTGGTCACTCGTGACGTGAGGGGATGGACGTTTGTGAGGCAACGTTTTTGGGCATGTGCATGTGCACGGTGGTATGCGCGCGATGGTCAGAGGAGAAAAGAAAGAGGAGAGGGAGGGAAGAACAGAAGGAAAGGAAGTGAAGGAAATGGGTCGGGTAAAGGAACGGACCGAAGAAAAGAAAGGAAATAAGAAAAGAAAATAAAAAGCAAAAGAATATATAAGGAAAATAAAAATAAAAGAAAAGAAGAAAAGGAAAGGGAAAAGAAAAAGAAAGGAAAAGAAAAAGAAGAAGGAATGGAATTTATACATATGCATTTATAAGATAATTTATATTCTCTTTCTTTAACTAAAAATCTATTTCCATTTTAAACCTGTAATTTAAAATGAAATGATATTTTATAGTTTAATGGTAATTAATTGTATTATTATTTGACTTAAACTTATGGATAATTAATAGTATTTTATAATTTATTTATTAGATAATAAATTGTTTAATTTGTAATTAATTCGGATAAAAATATAAATGAAATTGGCTAAGTAAAGTTAATAAAATCCCAAGGAGTGATCGTCTTGATATTTGTTATTTAAATTGGTAACAATCTATATCTTTGCTTATCTCTATTGGATATTCGTTCCAATTATTCTTTTCTGTACCATCGAGTGGTCAAACAAGTTAAAATAATTGGATTAAAATAATAATACGTTTTATTTGAAATAAAGTTCCGTAATAAATTTCCATACTTGAATATGGCCACCCTAAATAATAAATTGTTTGTTTTAAACAATTTACCCTGAAAAATTTATTGCTTGGATTCGAAGAGACGGGGATCGGATATCAGCGTTATTAGAAGCGCTTTGATTTGAAAATCACTACAAACCCTTGCGGGGTTGACTATAGAGTCAAGTAGGATGGAACTGAATAAATTAAGTAAATTTGACTATTTGAAATAAGTAAATCTGTACCTAGACTTTTTTGTAATATCAATGGATTTCGAAAAAGTATTTGGTTATAAATGAGATAAAAACACGTCGTGTTGTACGAGTTACCTTGATTTCCAAAGATTTTGATAACTCCAGTATTTCATATTAAATGAGTTAACTCACGCTGGTTTCCAGCCACTCGGATGTTACTTTATTGTGATCCTCGGGTCAGACCGAGTATTACAGAATTTCAGGTTAGGACGCTTTTGAAGTTCAGGAGACGAGCTGGATGGCAGAGATTTATGAGTTATATTCCGCTGTGTATCATAGACTGTATAATCAGCATTTAGGGATAAGTTATTATAACTGTTCAGATTTATTTGTTGATGATTGTACTCTGATAACTTGTATATATGTTAACAGTTACAACTTTTCTTTGTATAAAATGCTGTTATTGTATATTATATTTTGTTCCATTGCGATTGTGAGATTCTGTGTTGTTGTTTTCTGTTCTTCTTATCTCTTTTTTTCTTCTTAACCCCAATAGCCTGGTATTTCCGGCACTTGACTGCTCGGCACTCTATATAGTGGACATATTAGTGTTGATTTTCGGGGGTCCAAAATCTCCCGGCCGTTACATTGGTGTTAAGTATAAAAAAATATTTTCATACCACCATAAGTTAGAAAGATCATTTTAGAAAATCAAATCCCGTTCCTTTTATAAAAACTCCTTTTTAAAATCTTTTTTATATTTACAAAACTCATATTTAGAAAACTTCATTTATAAGTCTCCTTTGTAAAACTTCTTCTATTTATGAAACTTTTTTTTGTTTATAAAACTTATTTCTATTTATAAAACTCCTTCTATACCACGTGTAACGATCCATCTTTTCAACCGTCAAAAGCCGATCCTCATTTCTATTAGTGTGTGGACCTTTAACGGCCGAAGAGACAGGCCTCACGCTGGGTGCATTCTTTTTTTAAACAAAAGAGACTGGAAAATGGGCAAGTTCGCGAAAGGGAAATGCGTTTTTTTTACGAAAGGAGCAACGCGAAAAGGGCAAAATTATTATTTTATTTGTGTTAATTATTTTTTAATAAAATAGATATATACCGAATACATAATACATAATACCAAATACATAGTGCCAGGAGTGAAAGTATCGGCACTAGTTGCAATACTGTTACCAAAAATTTGTTCGAGTTCGTTCAAATTCTCTATCGGCTGTCTTATGTACTTCAAAACAAGTTGCCAAACCCCTAAAATTAAAAATAAACATAAATTAGTTATGGTAAAATAGAAATTAAAAAAGATAAAAGTATTACTCCCGCACGACCGATCCACCAGTGTTCGCTTCCACTAATCGTTCCTCGAACATTATCCCATCCTGCACCCGTTTTATTTCTCAAATTACGCCAAACTACCCATTTCTTCTTCAATGCATCGTATTTAGCCGTAACTTGTTCGATAGTGAACGGTGCTTCGTTCGGAACACCCACTAAAGCCTCGTTCAGTTCTGTCATTATCTTCTTATGGATTCCTTTTTTAGATTAACCGGCAGCTTGATAAGCTTCAGCAGCTATTCGTAAAAATGCAGAATTTTGCGTAAGTGGACCAAATTCTTGAGCTACGGCGGGAATTTCCCGGTACATTTTGTTTGGTCATTTCTGAGACAAAATATGTCAAAAAAAAAGAAGAGACAAAACGAAATGAATAAAAAACAGAAATAAAATTACCAAAATACGATGCTGCTACGACGAACGTTCGGATTAGTGAACTTGTAGAATGAAAGTGAGTGAGAAGAGTGATAGAGAAGAGGTTTATATAAGGGTTGTTGGAAAATATTGCAGTTGGAGGGAAGATGTAGCCGAAAGATGTAGCCGTATAGAGAGATGGTGACATCGAGACGAGTTCTGCATAAGTGGTTATCTGTGATTATAGCAGCAGAGTTTTTTCCTCAGTTTATTTTAATGATTTTTAGGTGGGGTCACGTGATCTCCCCAGGTTGAATGTGGCTCCACTCCTGGTAGTGTTTGTATATACACTGACCACATTAATAATACTACACGCACATTTCGGTTCAAATCTCGACCCCAAATTATCTGTCCCCCTTGTGCCACACACATGCCAGTAATTGATTTTTCATCGTCACTCTATGATGTGTCCCACCGATTTATTATTTTGTTCTGATGAGTGGCTGTGATTTATTGTGGCGCGTAGAACGGATAAAAAGGGAACAAAGGAATTGAACCCCCAACCCAGAGATACATATATATGGAAAGG
This sequence comes from Allium cepa, assembly GCA_030765085.1. NCBI lineage: Eukaryota > Viridiplantae > Streptophyta > Magnoliopsida > Asparagales > Amaryllidaceae > Allium > Allium cepa. The sequence continues at coordinate 384,652,458 of CM060932.1, forward strand.
ATCGCCTACACCTCTTTTGCTACACTTCAAATCTCATTTGGTATCGGCCACAAATTCTGAATTAATTAATAGAGTGAAGTGAGAAGAGAGAGAAAATATATCATTTAATTCAGAATTTGTAGCTGATATCAAAGAGAATTTGGTGTAACAAAAATAAAGTGTAGTCGTCCATATACACACACATGTATATATTTATATACACACTACCTATCACTTTCTCAATTGCTATTAAAAATTTGATAGATTCCAAAAAGTTCAAGTAGTCAAGTATTATCTTTTCCGAAATAAATTCCTTACTGAAGTAAACAAGAGTATCTTTATTAAAGAAAATCAAGGTAAAATTCTTGACTATTTTATAATTGTCTAAATCCAAAAGAGGCCGTGAAAATCTGTTTTCTGCAAGGGATTTTGTAAAACGATGAAAATGCATATATGATTTCAATTGAAGCAACGTATGACAACATTTGTACTCTTGGCTAGTTGTCCAAGGTGACATACAATGATATATTAATAAACAAGCAGACCGATGCCTCGGACGCGAACGACTTTCCTCCAACCGTTAAGTTGGACTAAGCAAACTTGTGCACCCGACGCGTCACATGTGGATGGCACCTTCAAGTACCCGGTTCCAGCGTAAGAACGGTAACTTGAAAAAAAAAAAAGGACCGATTCTATTTAACCCCGGGCAATTTCTTTACTCCCCTCGCGCATCGCACGCAGGAACAAACGCGCGACACGCCGACAATCATCACCGGTTTACCGCGGCAATCATCGGCGCATAGTACGACCCATCCACCTCCGCACCTGGGCAGTCATCATCGATTCCAATCCTTCCCTCGGCTCCTCCAATTCAGACTCCAACGCTATTGATTTGACTTCTCCTCTTCAGCGCTGTTAGTAAAGGTAATATCTTTAAAACTATTTAGCCTAGATTTTGCATTTTCTTTACCAATTCATTATACAGTGTTTAGTAAATAAGTATTAACATTTTAGGTCCTGTTAATTTATTCAGCCCTTTTATAAAGTAGTGACTAGTGTTTAGGAAATTCATATTAGGAGATTTAGCAAATTCAGTCCTTAATTAATAATTGTTCATTGATTAATCATTTTTAAGTCAAATACTTGAATAAGTAAGTATTGATATTTTTAGTTAAAAGAACGTAAATTTAATAAATTTTACCATTTGATAGTTTCTGTTCGAGAAGTTAATAAATTTCTCATAAAGTCAATAATTCAATTAACAAAATGATGGATTTTTATTTAGTATAGGTTGTAAGACGAAGAATGAAGATAATAAAAATCGAGTTAGATTTCAGAAATAAAACTCTGGGTTTTACAGTAGGAGAGTCATGAACTAGCAAAACTCAATTTCTAATTTGTTTCTAGCAAAAATTCAAAGGTCTCAACCTTCAACTTTGAATAAAATTGAAGAAAGTGGGGAAAATGAAAATGTTGATGAGAATGTTGAGATCAATAGAAACGAGAATGTTGATGAGAATATTGATGAGAGCATTCATAGATGAGAATATTGATGAGAGCATTCATGAGAACCTTATTTTTGGGCTAACACATAGGTGAGAAATACTTAGAGAATATGTGAAAGGTTCGACTCCAAAAGCATTATGGGTAACTCAACCATCGGAGTTAAGAGATGATTTGGTTGACATAGCAAATAATTTGAAGATGATACCGTGATGGTGGATGCTAAAGGTTTATGTCAAAATGCTTTAGCAGATTACAAGTTCTTGATTAGTTTTATGTACACGGTACACTGTATATTGGATGATATTAATTGGGTTGGTAAAATACTTCAACGGGTGGGAATGGATATTGAAGGTGCAACTACCAAAATAAAGGAACTTGTTGCATTTTTTGAAAAATTTAGCGAAGATGGATTTGAAAGCATGATATATGAAGCTAAACAAGTTACAAATTAAGTTGGAATCAAACCTAAATTTGCTACAAAAAGAGTTGTTCATAGGAAGAAATAATTTGGTAAGGATATGGAAGTTTATGTTGTGAAAATCAATCAATGGAAGATAGTTTTAGAATTACTTTTCTTCATATTAGTTGATCAATCGCTGAGGAATGATTTGAACAATTTGAGCTTTACGTGGGGATTTTTGGTCTTTATTGAATGCAAAATTCAAAACAATCGAGGACAAACAATTAACATAGCATTGTATGAAATTAGAAAGTTTTTTGGAATATAATCAAGAGTGATATTTGTGGAAAAAGATTTATTTTTGAGCTTAGACAATTGAAGAAAATATTGCCATCGGGAGTGAAAAAATCAATTAAATTCTTGATTCTTAAGGTCTTATCATGATGGGAGTGGATTTGTAAATGTATGAGTTGCATATTGAATTTTATTGACTATACCTATTACAATCGCTTCCATGGAAAGAAGCTTTTCGAAGTTGAAGTTAATAAAAACTTATATGTGGACCACTATGTTGCAAGAAATATTAAGTGGGTTGATGATGATTTCCATTGAAAATGAGTGTATGGATACTTTGAAATATGATGACATAATTCATGAATTTACTTCCAAAAACCCAGGAGTTGATTTCATTGAATGTATTGATATGTTGGAGACTCTGTAGCATGTTTACGTTTTTGTTATTATCTATTATGTATTTTGAATGCGTCTTGTTTATGTGTGTGAACCTAATGAAATGATGTTCATAGCATTACTATTTTTATTTTTATTTTTTGTGAAAAGCAAAAAAAGAAAAAATTGTTCGTCTAGGGTAACCTATTGTATAGAACTGGCCCTGCATATATTTTGTATAGCGTTTTATAACTATGCCAGATATTAGATTATATCTGAGTGGATTAATTTGAATTTTGGTGATAGGATGGCCACCAAGCAACAGTATGATGTTGAGGTATACAACTCAATTGCAGGCATGTCCAAAAGCCAATTATACCAACTTATGTTTCAAATGAAGGTCATAATTCGAAAATTAATTTCTATCTTGTATTTTGCATGTAATAATTTAGTTTTATAATTATCTAATTATTTGTTTTACAGACTTTGGTTGATAACAATCAATCAGCGGCTAAAAGGCTTTTGACGGATAACCCTGATTTGACCAAGGGTCTTTTCCAGGTGAGAGCATGTTTGTGGTTGGTCTCATTGATTCATGCTGTTGATTCTTACATTTCAATGAATGATTGTGTAATCGTGGTTGCTAGATTCGACTAAGGCTCGTATTTTTTTGAACTAAAGTATACGTTATTGTAAGGGCTTAGATGTAGTTTGTTATTATGGCTATTTGATGCGGTTTTCTTAGATTAGGTTTGAATGTTAGAAACAGATGACAGAAAACCATAATCGGGTCTAACTCTCAAGACTTTCAGTACATTGCAAAGCCAAAGGCAAGATCTTATGTCATGGTCGATGATTATATGATACAATTTTTTCTAGCTGTAATACTTAACTTCTGTAGTCATGCTTAAATCGAATGAGTTGTCACTACGCTGTGCTACAGCTGTCAATTAACATGATTGGAAGATCCTTGGCACTGCCATCTGTTTGTAGACATTTTTCTCACATGAAGAGCATAAATCATTGTGTCTTCATTTTTCATTGGATGGTGCATTGTCAACAGCACCTATGTTTTTTTACAGCGGGGAATTTGTGAAAGTGTTGCTGCTGACTGCTCACATTTGTGAGTCAAAATAGTAATCACCTGCTTTGATTGTTGTTTTGCATGCCTACAGGCTGCATATACCATGTTATAACTTGTTTTTTCTTTGATCTCACTATGTTCTATGCGAACAATATGAAGGAGATAAATTTTATGTCATTGTAAAATATTCGGTTAAACAATCTTAAGTGCTGTTGAATGTTTGGATAATTTACAACCATCTAGATCGTTATGTGTTTCAACTGAAGTTAACGTGCTGGTATTTTGTTTTATTACATTAAATATGCCCACTTTGAACAGTGGTGATACAAGATATAAAGATAGGAAAAGGCTGAATGGGTAACTGCTCTTTTTTTTTCCTCCTCTTATTGGTTTCACAAGTAATATTGCTTGCTTATGATATATAGATAGGTAAAGGCTGAATGCATAACTGTTTTTTTTCTTTCCTCTTTCTTGTTGGTTTCACAAGTAATTTTGCTTGCTAATGGAGTAAAGTAATAATATTTTTCTTTTAACTTTGGTAATACCAGTCATATAATGGTGTTGCAAATAATTATAGTTTCAGCATTCATGTTTGCTTTCAGAATATCTCGTGTCTACGATTGCAGTGATTAAATTTTCGCTACGACATTTTTAGGTATAACAAATATGTGCTAATATGTTAATGCATTTATGCAGGCACAAATTATCCTTGGAATGGTGAAGCTTGTCCAGGTAGGATTCTCCATCAGATTATGTTTCTTTGATTATGTTTCTTTAAATGCATTATTCTAGTACTAGTATAATATCACGATGTATCATGATGTTAATGATCAGTGTACATGCTTCTTCCAGAAATCATTTGTATGCCATTAGTTATTGTTTTTTTGTGTATGGTTAACTTGATTTTAAATTAATAATGTTGAGCGTGGAGCATGTAATGTACATTCTCCAGTAGTTTATCCATATGCGAATTTTGAAACACCATTGAGCCTTATGCCGTTTGGTGAAACTAAACTGTTATATCTATCATCTTTCCAAAAGCATCATTTGTTTGCTTTGCACTGTATAATTTTATAATCTGTTCCAGCCATCCAAAATCAAACAAGTGTTGCTTCAACCAAATCCATCACAAGTTGTACAAGTGCCAAAAGTTCAGACTACTCAGTTAGTGGCAGCTCAACCAGACCAGAGGAGCCAGAGTCAACCTGTTTCATCTCAACAATTAATTCCTCCTAGACAGCAACAACACCCTCAATCTCAACCAGCTATCCCCAGGACCAACACTCCACCTTCTTTGATGAACATTCAGTCAAATGCAGCTTCTCAAGCGAAGGGACCTACCAACGCTCAACTTGAGCCTTCTCAAACTCATATGCATCCACCTCCTTCCCTCCCTCAGTACACAAACTTTCAGCCTCATAATAATATGCATAATATTACAAGTCAGCCACAGCAGCTAGGGTCTTTACAAATACCTGGATTATTCAACCAGCCTTTGCAAGCTCAGCCTATGCAGCAGCAGCCAATGCAGCAGCAGCCTATGCAGCAGCAGCCTATGCAGCAGCAGCCTATGCAGCATCAGCCAATGCAGCAACAGCCAATGCAGCAACAACAAAGGCCACTTATGCAGCCATTTTCACATCAAATGCATCCACAAATGCCTCATAATCTTGGATTTCAGCAAGGTGGTGTGCCTCAGCAGCAACATTTTTCACAACCCATGTTTCATGTATGTTTAACAATACTATTATATGTTTTTCTTGTATGTTAAACACTTTTGTGTCGTATTACAAAACGGTAAACTGTTCAGGCAGGTAGCAATGTTGGTTCATTCCCACAAGGACAACCACCTCTGCCAAATCAGCCACCACCTCTGCCACGCCAGCCACCACCACAACAATTTTATCAGGTGCGCCTTATATGTATTATCTACAACATTTGGTTAGCATTTCTTGATATCTTAGTACATATGTTGATTCAAACTTGTAATGTGCATTCAAAATCTGAAGTTAAAAATATTTGCTTGTATTATAATCTAGATATTCAAACACTTATTATGCAATTAGTATGCACATTACATGGGTCATATAATATTATCAATCGTCATAATATTAATTTTCATAAGAGGTACCCTGAAGTCAGTGTTTTGTAAGATTATAGTAAAAGTGAAAATATGTTTTAATCGGTACAAGCTACCGAGTTATATTTAAAGTTGAATTTTTTCCAAGGGGTGCGTACGATATCAAATCCTATCTAGCCACGAACCCAACCAACCTGTGCCTTGTTGGATACAAGCTAGTGAGATACTACATTTGGGTTCGGTGTAGTTTTTTTTATTTTTTTCCTTTCAACCCAGCCTTATTTCAATCCAACCCTGCCTTTATTTGAAAAAGCAATCCATTCAATAACATTATATTGACATATTTATTATCTAGCAAGTCCAAATAATAATTACAATGCTAAGAGAATTCTTCTCATTCAGACTAAGCTTGATTGGTTGAAAGCGCAGATGATAGAGTGAAAACATTTTGATGTATTTGGAAAGAACTCCAGTGAAATATGAACATCTAATGTATTTTGTAATGAAATTCTAGTGAAATATGTGTAGCGAGTCAGTTCCATGTGGTATATTTTGTATTTTACATTGATGTTAAAATCTCCTTCTGAATTGATCCTGTGACATTTTTCTTTCTATTTTTTTTTAGCATATTCCTATTTTTAGTACTAGATTTTAAAATCCAACCCTACTTTGCTTAGTCCAACCCAATTCATACTTCCAACCCAAGCCAACCTCATACGAGGCCAACCTCGTATGAGGTTGGGTATGGGTGAACTTTCTTTGATCCACACTTATATGGATCTGGTGAACTATTTGTTCCAACTCCTCCAAGGATGGAGCCCATGTTTAAGGTAGCTAAGACGCAAGCCTTGGCTCCAAATTTGTCATTTTTTAATACCAAAAATGATATTTTAGCCTTTTTGTCCCGTCTGAGGTTGCTAGTTGACTTCACCGTTGAATTTTACCCAACCCAATCTTTGTGCACTTCTAAAGTTTTCAATACACTATTTCAATTAAACTAGCAATTGGTGCTTGGGTTCCTCAATTATCAAAATTATTGGGGAATAGAAGCATAACACAGAATTAGTTGAGTCTACATCCTCTATCACTTCAACCCCCTTATTCCTTCATTGGTTTTTTTTTTCTCCTCCTTTTTTGTTTTTTTTTTTAATACCAAAAGAAGTTTTGGATTGGACTAATTTTTATGGACTATCCTCTTGTAATAAGAATGATATGTATGCAAAGAAATAGCTCAATCCGATACTTTCTGATTTGAAATAGCGGATGGGTAAAATTGGGAGAATAAGAGACGAGGGATCTAGAGACTCCGCCATATATATTATGTGTATGTACCCGTGTGTATTTCTGCATAAATATGCATGCACATAAATATACAATTATACACACAACCTATATATATGTATGTACATATTTATACACGCACACGCATACATATATACACAAAGTATACATACATGTATACAACATATAATTTACATACACACACACACACGGGAAGAGTTCAACTACACCTCTTTCTGATACACCTCTTTGATTCTTAACGCTACACATTCCCAAATCAAAAGAAATTTTGTCAATATTGTTCTCATATGATTCAATATCGACTTCACAAAATTCTGGCTAATTTAGTTAATCCTAATATATGCAATATAATATTTTACACCAGTTAAAATGTTTTTGCAGTTGACCTTGATTTAATGTTGTGAACATGCAAGAAGTTTTGAAATGATCTCGTTTTTTATGGATATGATGTTCGTAGTATATATCAAACACCCCAAAGTTTAATTTGATTACGAATAATAGGTGTGTAGAATGGGTGAAGCAAAAGAGCAAGAAAAGAAATGCAAATATTGAGATGGAACCGAAAAGGAAGACGAACCATGCATGTGCATTTTCTCAATTGTTTACTTACGAAACGAAATAATTCCATTATCTAAGTACCATAATAAGCAAAAAAGCTTAAAAAAAGCAGTCATGGTTACTGGTCTTCTTTTCTTCTTCTTTTTTTCCAATCACGATCTTTACATTTGTGCATTATGCATTATTTTTTTGAACAATCACGAACAGAGCAAAACGGGTCTCCTAACTCCTAAGCAATTATTATTAACTTTGGACTGTATGAGACAACGATGCTGTATTTCATTTCTTAATGCATATAACAAACATAGGTTTGTGTTATTTTGATTGCTAATTGAATAAACAATTAGGATTCGAAAGATTAGAACCTGTTTGTTCTGGAGAAGTGTTAAGAAAATCGTTTTCATATTCAGCATTAAAGGTGATCTACTGCTTTTTCCTTGCTTCTGAATTCTTATTAAATAATCATACGCTTAGCCAACCAGTATAATTACAGAGCTATTTAGAATCTTTTAGTGTGTGTGTTGCATATGTCATCAGGTCAGAGGGGTCAGAATTTGTTGCAATGAACACTGAATTTCTTCTTTTCTTAGAAAAACGCAATTAATTTAGATCTGTTCATACGAATTTGATATAAGTTGTAATATTAGTGTAGAAGGCAAAGTTGGCAATATATATATATATAACCTAATCACATGTTATAAAATAAGAAAGAACAACATTTTCAGCATTTAGCACTATACATTCAGCAATCATCCTTGTGAACAAACACAACCAACCGTAATATAATTATTTGTTACTGCAGGGAGGTCCTCATGTAGGTCAAGAGTACAATCAACTGAGGCCAAATATGCAAGCAGAAAGAGCCGGGTCACACTGGATACCAGGGTTGTCCGATAGGGCAGCAGGTGGGACCCATTTGCCTGGACCACCACCTCTTGGCCCTCCTCCTGGCCAGATGCCTCAAGGCTTAGGCGCTGCTCGCCCTCCACCGGTTATTTCTCTTACCATCTCAGATACTGCCAGAACTGCAATGATTTATCTCCATTTTTATTATTATAAAAGAGCATGTTATATCTCTCAGAGCTTAACCTTCATATATCCTAGTTTATCCAACTGTAGATTTATTTTTATGGGTTCCTCACTTGTATATGTGAAGCAAAACATGGGAAAATTGATACTTGAATATAACGTTCTAATACCTGGTGCAGTTTCACGGAATATTATATGTTTTATGTTATTATGTATTAACAAGGTTTTAAATCAGAATGAGGTTGACTTGCTGTTCAATACCAAGCAGAATGTGGACAATTAGATCTGGATCTGATTTTTATTTTTATTTTTATTTTGAAAATCCAGTGCAATTTTAGTTGCAGTAGCAGCTTTTTACTATTACAAAATGTACCAGATTTATTAATATGAATTATACGTGTATGCAAATACCCAACTAAGGTGAGAGATTTAAAACTTTCAACAAAGTGCCATGAACAATTGAGATAATCCATGCAGTTTCGCTTGTTACTAAACCAAAAAAATAAAAAATAAAAATAAAAAAATAAAATAAAATAATTAATGCTAATACTAGTAGGAACACACACATATATATAATAATAATAATAAGTTTGTTGTGCTGATGCTTGTATTAATTTTGAATATGGCACAGCTTACACCTGACATGGAAAAGGCATTGCTTCAACAAGTGATGAGTTTGACACCAGAGCAAGTAATGAGTTTGCCTCCCGAGCAAAGGCAGCAGGTCATTCAGTTACAAGAAATGCTGAAGTGAACACACAGAAGAAGCTTTCATTTTGGTTAGAGTTGAAGTCCATTGCTGCTCGAGTGATTCGTCTCCATTTTGTCCATGATTTTAACTTATAAAAACGTTTATGTAATATGTTAGGCTGGAGTTTAAACTAGTTCTGGATTTTGTACTCTTTCTGTGTTTCTGTGATGGATGTGATGTCAAATTGAGAAGGCAACTAAATAAGAATCCAATGAATAGTGAAAACAACTCATGTGGTTGAACTATGATTTGATTATTATGCTGAGATTGCTATTACTTAATTTTTTATGCATGCATTGTATTCTTCTTAGACTGTGCAGCGGTGGGCGTTTTTAGCCATGCCAACTGTAGTTTTTCTTGACAATAATTTTGCTTTCCTTTCTTGCAAATCTATTTCAACGAACGCTCTACAAAGCACGTCCCTTCCTAATGCCAAACGTGCTGCATAAACCGTTCTTTTTAATGTTGATACATTCAAAATAAAATTTTAAAAAAAAAACTTCAAAATGCATTTATTAATTATGAGCTTTCAAAACATGATTAATATGCAAAAGCAAAGTAGTTTCAATGAGACTAACTTAGAGTTACCGTTTTGTTTGATGTTTGTTTTTCTGTGATTCATTTGTAGTTTTGGACGAATAAGTGATTCCTCTGCTCTTATTTATTTTAATCATTCTTTCGTGAAACTAAGAATGTTATGAACCAAAAATTTAGACTCTGTCTAGTTTCATTTATACACCGCAGTTTAGAAACGGAGTTTAATTATTTAGAGGAGATTGGTTATACACCGCAGCCAAAGTGTTTCGAAGTGAATGGAGCAATAATAAATTTTTAAAATAAATTCGTGATCTTAAACAAGCATCTAGGTGGTAAAAAGTAACTTGTAGAAAAATCAAATAGTTTAGTTTTAGTCAAAATGCACAGAAAACACGTGTCTATAAGAAAGAAAATAAACGTGCAACAACATTCTTAATACCATGTTGATAACATGCTACCGATTGGTGATAATTTATCATGTTATAATCAATTATAATTGTATATCGATGAATGATTTGAGAGAAGAATACTATATACTTGGTATGAAGGATATTAGGATTATCTCAATCATTGTACATGGTCTCAATATTAAAACATTTTCTGTGGAAATTTCGAGCAATGAAATGTTCTTGTGCGACAATGAGAAGAAGCATATGAGAAGGAATTCTTATTTATCGGCAACATAATCTTTCATATACACCATGCTATGTACTAGACCAAATATTCCTAATGCATGTGACGCAATAAACAAATACCAATTAAATACAAGTAAAAATTACTAGATGGTAGCCAAGTGTATTCTTGAGTATTCATAAAATACTAGGGGGTTGTTTATGGAAACAACGACTTCGGACTTAAACTCCAAAATGAAATCGAAAATAGTAAGTAGATCTTAAGATTTATGTTTTTCCACTAAAAGGGAGTTTTTGTAAAAAGGTTTCGAACAAGAGGTCGTGACGGATTCTGATCGAGCTAAGGGTGTGCCCTAGAAGAAATTATGTAAATTGTTAAATAAGTTAACTATTATAATAAAATCTTGTTCGAAATAAAATATGCTTTTGGTTTTGTTTTCTTTTATGTGTGCTGTTACATTATGATATAAGTACTGAAATTAATACATTAAACATATAAAAGTGTAAAATCCTTAGGAACATTATTTTATCTATTGCAGTTACGATGTGTTTGTAATAATGAGTTTTGGACTGATTATTCAGAATACTTATTCTTGAATGTTCCTAGTCAAAATGTATCGACCAAAATGATATTGATACATCTGCTGAGATTAGTGTACATAATGCTCTCCATACGATGAACTGTGAATTACTCATGACCGTTAGGGATACTAAAGGATTATGTACTTGTTGTTTGGAACAATCCAAAAACGAGTCAACGAGAGTTTTCTATATATTAATACAACTATGTCAAAATAGAAGATCTGATGTAACGAAATGTAGTAGTCTTCAAATTAGATACATATTGATCTTAAGTAATTTGATTGTACATTAATTATGGTATACCACATGACTCCTTGGTCATGTTACGACCATGGTTCGATACACACTGAACTACATGAAGTGAAACACTACTCAAAAGAGAATTTATCTCTTTCGTTGTAGAAAGTGAGTATCATCATAGCCGATGATTAACTTAAAGTCAAAATCTCCAGTTAGAGTAAAATGGTTTATCGATCGATACTATCGGATTGAACCAAAGACTTTAAGGTGATCTATGCAATAAACTATAGATATTATTAGAGATTTTGACCATTGATCAAACTCTATATATCTAGTGATATAACGACAATGAAAAGAGATCGTGCATAACATATCGTTACAAGATGTAGCTTAATAAAGAGAAGAAATTGAATTTTGCCAAAATGATCTATAAGAAACTGAACTTGTGCCAAAGTTGTACTTTACAAAGTCTGTCCAGACTTTGATATTTTAATATTAAAATTGTTTAAATATTAACTAAGGACCGAGTTCACATCGGAGAGTCGATACAATTGTGTTGTTAGCTAAGTTCCAAGTTCTAATCAATCCAAAATTAATTTATAAATATTATAGATAAATAATAAAATTAATATAAACGTTGTAATGAATTTTTGTTGCATTTTAATTATTTATTTAAGGCCATAAAATTAATTAAAATAATATATAATTATTATTTACTGACTTAGTTAAATCCAAGGCTTAAATAATTAAATAAAAAATTGAAATATATGATATATCAATTAGGATCGAAGTCTGAAAGCCCAAAGAAGGCATGGTCGACCATAACACGAGGTATAAGGGGCATTTGACTTGGTCTAAGGCTCTAGATTAGATCTATATTCAAATTAGAGAGATACGTGGAAGCTATTTGATCTTATGGTGCCTTGAAATAGCTTTGAAGCCGAAATTCACATATCGAGTTCGAGAACAAGGAATAAAGGATTTGAAGAGGAAAGAGATAACGACCGTGTCAATAACGGACAGATCAAAATAGATATGCATTTATTTTAAATGATACACAGACCCACTGTTTATTTTCAAACAACTCAATCTTTTTATTATTTCTGAAAATAAAAGAATAAACACACACGGATATTTACAAATAAAATATATTAAAATAAATTAATTACACATACATTTATAGTTAAAAAAATATGTATATGTGCCCACAGCCTATGTGTATACATAGGTATATGTATGTGTGCAAAATAAAATAAAATTGGTTTCAGTTTTATAAAAAGGAATATTCTCTGCTCCGGGGTTTGAATTTTTTTTAAATTCTTGATTTAAAGTAAATAAATAAATTTTTTATTCATAGTTTCAAACACAAACCCATATATATATATATATATTACTTGCGGTTTTAAATATTAAAATACATTTTACCTTTGGTTTAATAATTTATTTTATATTTTTGATAAATATGGCTTCTTAGTCAAAATTCTTCAAATTTTATATAAAAACATATATATAGAGAAATTCTATTGGAATATAAGTTTTTTGTTTGAAATGGTACTTAGATACAACATGTCACTGGGACAACATAACACAAACCACATGTCAAATATGTTCGAATCACGCTACGCAAGTTTTGAACTTGTGACCTCTCGCACCAAAGCCGAATCACTTAACCACTGGAATAATGGTGCTTGTCAATTCTATTAGAACACAAGTTGGTAACGCAATGGATCTTAACTTTTAGATTTCTCTCTGATTTCAACCCCAAAGTAAACACAATGAGATCTAACAGTTCAGATCTATTATATCATCAATTATGTTTTTGTTTGTGTCTAAATAGTTGGTCCCATATATATATATATTAAATATATTTGTGCGTATATATAAATATATTTTAACTTTATAAATATAATATAAATCCAAAAAAACAAAATTTTATATTTTTAATTTCTTAATATATATACATATATTTTATTAATCATATTTACACACGTTCATTTTATTAATGACTGATACACACACACATATATAGACACAAGCGCGTGCGCAACATCACTTATTAAAACAAACTCATTATATTAAATCCCTTGTCATTGTTCCCTTAATGATAAATTGGCAATGGTTATTTAAACCTGTAAGTTGACATTTATATTTATATGCCCTAGGATAGTTTATTCTATTAATGATGTTTGCATTATGAATGTCATATTTAACTATTATATATGATAAGTCAAAATTAAAATAATATATATACAATATATTTGTAGATAAGTCATAATATATATAAATATACATAAAAGTTTTAAGATAAAATTAATTAAATTAAATCAAAACTACAAACCAGTTTATTAATGATCACTAAATATGATTTAGTTTAAAGAATTATTTATGCAAACACTAAACAAGATCTTGTGCAAATTAATAAAAGGATTTTTTTTTTTTTAAATTCACCCCTTTTACCCCATTGTAATGCACATGATCCTACAATGGTACTATAGTCCACATTGTGTTTATGCGAAAATTAACCAACGTGTAAGGCAATACTTGAAAAATCCAACTAAATGTGTTTAACTAAGGAGAATTCCCCTCCAATTAAAAGATTTTATTAATAAAGAAATATAAGTATATATATAACTAAATGAATTATAAACGTTATAATAAATTAACACGCACAATATATATATATATATATATATATATATATATATATGTGTGTGTGTGTGTGTGTGTGTGTGTGTATTACATGAATAACAAGATGAAGAGCTAAATAAATTAAAACTCATATAAAATAAAGGGAGTATGCATAAGATGTGGAGACATACAATATCACGAGATTATATTAATCTCCATTAAACTTTCGATAGTACTTAATTAATATTATTTGAAATTATAAATTTGAAATAAAGTTGATCTCCGTTATTAATAATATAAATAGAGTACTATACACTTTATCACTCTCAAGGCATAAAATATTTGTAGTGATATTTATATTGTCCATAGATTGGTAAGAGTATTTCGTAACTTTATTAAGCACCCTCAAAGGTTACAAAATTACCCTCAGGCTATGGCAAAATGATGGGTCTAAAGTATCCGATGTACATTATTATTTTTAAAGCACCCTTAAGGTCATATAAATGATTGAGAGCAAAATAAAAGTATGGTTAAGAATTATATACGATATACAATTAATAAATGTTACTTACCATTTATGGGGACTACAATTTGTTGAGCACCCTTATGGTTGTGGTAGCATGATGAATGGATCAAAATACCCATTGAAGTAATTTAAGAAACCCTTATCTATTTTAGAGTTTTTGAGAGATGCAAAATTCAGTGGGAGGCTTAAAATATAATAAACCAATCTAATAAGTGTAAGAACACATGTAATATTATCTAATTTACTATAATAAATTTGTGTAGATTAAATGGTAACAATGAAGCTATTTCTAGAGGAAAATACATTAATCGACAAGAACTATAAATACTAGTTAAGCAATGTAAAAGCCACACCTCACATGCAAAAAATTTGGTAGCCTAAGGGTAAACCCGATAAAGATGCCACCACCCAAAGAAATAGTGTCCTATGAGTCATGGTTAATAGAAAGTGAACTTTCCCCATGTATTGTTGACCATGTGCATAATGCTCTAAAAATAGCATTAGAATATGGATGCTTGATACATATTTCAGCACCTACAAAAGTTGTATGGTGAACAGTCACGTGCCGCAAGGTACAAGATCATATAGAAGTTGTACTATACGAAGATGAGCAGATGTGTCGAAGATCACATACTTAATATGATTGGGTACGTAGGGATATTGGTTGAGTTCAGAATGACTTTGACACCGAGTTACGAACACGCTTAATTTTTAGATTACCAACTCTGTGGTTTGACCAATTATATTGAATTTCAATGTGAATTACTGAAGTGTACCGCCATTAATCTCCTTAATATGTTAAGGATAGTTGGGAGTATGTTCACGAAAGAACGTGTTACACCCATTTTCGATCACAATGTATGGACCATAGTCCAATTAACAAAAGAGCTGTAAAGTATAGTGAAACAGTCCAAAAACATGTAACGGACTGGACAGATCCCTAGAAAACCGTGTGTGAAAAGTCTAGTAAAATGAAGCAACCATGATTAAAGGTCAATCGATCCCATAATGTAGTAGTCTCCTTGAACAACAAGTAACCCATACCATGCAACGTACTACATATATCCAAAGCAAACACTATAACAAAATAGACAAAATACAAATAAGAAATATGCTACCATAAAGCAGAGTAAACACTTGAATTTCCCAAAGCCAGTGTAGTCTATATACTAAACTACACCACCATCTTCCACAACCACTACACCTAATACCTTCCAGTGACACTATCGTTTTCTAAGCCATAAACCATCTCCAGAACCTGAGCCGCCATTTATAAAACCGTATTTTCCATATAATAAAATCATAATGTAACACTTAAGTAGAATATGCTTCTATTATATACATCTGCATCATGATGCCAAAATAATTACATAAGCAAAATGAAACCCAACCAAACCGACTTGCACAATAAGGGGCAAAGTCAAAATGGCAACATCACATAAGAAAATCATGGCGTGGTATTTTCGCTTTGCTCTACCACTTATTAAGTCATTCCACTATATAGGAAGCTACACGGTAACATTCAAGCATATCAAACAACCTTCATAACACATAAACATAATGTGTTGTAATAACCAAGTAGAACAGCTCCTATAACGTAAGCCGACACTAGCATACCACTTCAAAACTTGTTTCATTCACTTGATTATCTAAATAAACAAAACTAAAACTACTAGCATAGCCATGTTTCATGATCTCCTTGATTGTCCAAATGCTAAATGTAGGATCAGGTCACCTAGATATATATGGCACAACACTAAGGTCGAATCAAATGCTTAAACGTGAGTCAAAATAAAGAAACTGTACTATGTTCATTAACCAAACTGCTCAAGTACATCGACAATTCTAAAGAAAGAAACCACTCCAACATGCAAAACCGCACAATCGTTATTCTGACAAAGCCTTGCCACATAATTAAACCAAGAAGATGTATCGCACCGCAAAATCCCTAAGATAAACTACACCACCATGTGGGAGTCAGGACACATCACCTCGACTCAGTCCCAAACACCACTACCGTAATAATTACAGAGTGCACCACCCTTTTATACTAGATCAAGGCCCAAGCAATCCAAGCATAAAGCACAACACCGACCCCTTGGCATGCGTAAGGCACCGAAGCAACCAACAACCTAAACATTTCACCAATTGCAGACAACAACATTTCATATTTAATCATCCTACCAAAATCCAAATTTCCGCATCAAAAGAAAACTTTTCTGCCTATAGCCACGTCAACAATCTAGGCATAATACAATAATCAACAGATGAAAGACATGTGACAACATCAGACGGTGGATGAAGAATGTAGAGGAGTGATGTTAACAATCCACAAGAGAATTCCTGCTATAAATAGAAAAGTACATTAGCAGAGAAAGAACTTTTGATTAATTCTTTGAGAAACTACCGTACATTCTTGTACTCTTTTTTGCCATTAAAATCATTGTACAAGGAAGAAGAAAGATAATATAGGATTTGACTGGTAGACGTAGGATTTTCTAAAAATCCAAACCACATAAATTTCTATGTCCTTTACTTTAATGCACTTATTACTTTTTAGTTTTAGTAGATTCTATTTTTATTTTATTTTCCAAAGTTTGGCGTCTAAACTAACATGGGCATTTTAACAAACAGTTAAAGTGTCCCTTCATGATTGTGTAAACATCCCGTAACATAATCACCACATTAAAGGCAAATTTAAAATTACCTGTAACACCTCTAATTTTTGATAACATTATTCATGAGATATGATTAGATAAATTAAATAGAATAATGTAAATTTTAAGTGATAAGGGGATTGAGACTTAAATTGATTAAGTTAAGGTCGAGCCTAATATAAAATTAACGGGCTTAAGGATAGTTTTTTATTAGTTAAGTTACATAAGGGCATATTAGGAATTTTCCGCCAAATGACCATTACCCTTATATATATTTTCGTTCCGACCATTAAAAGAACAAGAGGAATACAAATTAAAAGCTAGAGAATCAAGCTTAGGGGAAATCAATCTCAATCCAATTCCTTATCTAGATCAAGGTGAATAATAATTCTATCTCTATTTTGTTTTGAATCATATAGTTTTTGAATTTAAGGGTAAATTCATTTTTATGATATATTGGATGATGATATGCTTGATTTATATTTATATGGTTTAAACAAGATTATTTAAGAGAGGTTAAGCATGGTTTTAGGGCAAAACTGAGATTTAGTGATGTTTAAATGCCTTGGGAATATATTTTTTATGAGAAATATGATTTTGGAGTTTGGGTTTCAATTTTTATAATTTTCCAAGCTGTAGAAAGATTATTATGAATTCTCAAAGGAAAATATGATTATTTGGATTTATAAATTTATTTTGAAAAATATATTGAGAATTTGGGTCTGGAATTTTGATATGTTAGATAACATGATTAAAATGAATTTCTGGAATTTTTGGGGATTTTTCCAATGTGATTTGCTGTGCAAAATAAATTATTTTAGAAGAGAGACTTCTTTGCAAATTTGGTTTTGTTTAATGGAAGGGCTTAATTGATTAACTTAACCATGGTTTAGATATGAAATTAATGGCAGTTATTTTGAAAAGGAATTTGAAAATATTATGGCAACCAATCTGGTGTTGACATGTGGCAGGTTAGTTAGAGAAAAGTTTACTTTAAGAAGAACTAAACCAGATTTACTCAGAAAATTGGTTCTGCCTACTTTGGAAAGCACCTTTCGACACAGAAGCTTCCGCCTTCATCTTAGTCGAAACCTACTATGCTGAAACCAATACACAAGGTATCACAAAGATGGTACGTAGTGGATTGGAGGAAGATGGAAGGTAAGGTATCAAAAGCATAGCTTCCGAAGGAGTTGAAGCCTTGGTTTGTTTCTAAAAGAAAAGCGCCTACCTTTGTTTTGTTTTAGCCTTCGACGGAGTCGAAGCATATGGTTTTGAAAGAGGTTTTAAAAGGTTTCGAAGGGGTTGCCGTTAACTTAAGTTTGCTTTCGGCTTGTTTTACTTATGAAAGGATGTTTTGGAAGAAGGGGTTTCGACCTAGTCGAAACCTTGCTGCCGTTCTTTAGCCTTTCGATGGTGTTGAAGATATCAATGTTGTCGACTACTTTGTTTTATAAGTTTAAGCCACTTCCTATAGCTTTCGAAAAAGGGTTACGGGTTTCAAAGGCAATGGTTTCGAAAGGGGTTTTGATGCCAACCTTCCATTATTTTGCGCAGATGATTAATGCTTATGAAAGAGATGGTGCCGATGCCATCGTATTTTCCCCAATTTTTTTATATGATAAAGGATGGATTCGAAAGAGATACTTTCGTCTATATTCACTTTGACCCAAATAATGTTTTATGTATAAACCCAATGCTTTCGAAAGGGGGACTTTTAATGATTTCGAAAGAGTTACTTCCATTGGCGTCGAAAGGGGTACTTTCAACTGGTTTTGAAGCTAAGCTTCGAAAAGTTAAATATTAATACTTCACTACAATCGAAAGGTTTCGAAAGGAAGGTTTTAAAGTATTAAAAGGCAGAAGCCTAATGTTTTGAAGATAAAATTTAATTCTTTAGAAGGAGGTCATCCTATGAAGTCGAAAGCTAGGTTTCGAAGGTATCGAAAGGTTTTATAACCCAAACTCATTTTTAAAAGGAAAAACCCATGGCTAAATTGAAAGAGTTTTGTAATGGTTTTGAGAAGAAGCTTTCTTCGATAAAGTAAGGATTAACCAAGTTTTATATTAAACCCGTAGGAGTTGGTTTTCTATGCTGTTATGTTTGCTTCTTCAAATATAAATATATTCATTTTATAATGGACCCATAAGTGCATTTTGGGGATAAAGGGTAGAAGAACCAGCTAGGTTAACCCAATGGTGAATATAAATTGATTAAACTCCTGAATAAGTAAAATTACATCCAGGAGGTCAGGAATACCAGAATATAGGATGCCTAGAAAATATAAAAGAAAGATATTGGCAGGGGCCAATAGGTTCTCAGAAGCCCATGAAAACTGCCTGTAGGAAAAGATATTGACATGGACCAATAGGTTCATAGTTAGCCCATGAAAACTATGTATAAAGGAAGATATCAAAAGGATAGGTTCATAGTAAGCCTATGAAAAATATGATTTGATATTTTCATGGGTCGGTAGGTTTGTAGCTAGCCCATGAAAACTAAATCCGGATGAAATATTGACATATATTAATAGGTTCTTAGTCAGCCCAAGAAAACTAGGTTAAGAAGAAAGGATATTGGGGGTCACCAATAGGTTCCTCGTCAACCCATGAAAACTAGGACAAAAGTAAAGATATTGGAGTTACCAATAGGTTCTTAGTGATCCCATGAAAACTATGTAATTTGGTAGGGAGTCCTTTAATGTTTAACCGGTTATTAGTCAGCCCATGAAAACTAAGAGGTTAATAGTAATCCTAGAAACTATAATTAAGACATATAGTTTAAAATGAATAGGGATGGGTAATCCAGAATTAATTCATTTGTTTTTCATATCATCATATTATATTGTTTTGAATTGTTTCAACCATTGTGGTTGTAGGAGCATAGTATATGGTTTTATAAAGGTTTTGAGATACCAACGAGGGGAAAACTCGTTCTCCTAAGTGATGTGGTATCACTAGATATCTAAATGATTTGAGATGGTAGATTGTTATTTATACCAAGCTTTATGTCCGACTCAAAGTTTATGTTTTTCCTTAAACTCTCGGGTACTCAATTGATTTTGAGTAGTTTGAGAGTTGAGTTTTCTAGTATATCTTAAGAAGAATAAGCTTCCGGAGATTTGCAGGAGGCATGATAGTATTTAGAGTTCTCTTTCTTTTGATTCCGCTGTGTTTTTTGTATTGGCAAAGTTGTTATATTACATATATATACTATGGTCATCCAAGTGGGCATCTTTATATGTCGCCCTTGGGCGTATGTTGTAATAAATATATTTTCTCTAAACGTGGTTTGCGAATTTGGGATTAGGTAATGAATAGGAAATATTTTGAAACGATATGTGATTCTGTTGGAAGTATAAATTATTTTCCATATTCATGTGTTTCTGTGTATCAATGAATCTAACACCGCCATATTTGGTGGCCGAGGATTAATAGTTATGGATGACTGCAACATGCGTAACCGTTAGTTTTGGGCCTCCAAGTAGGGGAATATTATAAGTTGGTATCAGAGCATAGGTTTATGAAATTTTAAAAGAAAGTTAAACCTAAAAGTTTTTGAAACATAATCCAATGAAATAGAAATATGATCAGGGTTTGGACTAACACTATAGTAATGTACTTGTATTTGATAAATATGTATTATATGTATATATATATAAGTACATGTTCCCCTTTCTCTTAGACCGTTCTTCTGTATCTTACCAAGGCTCGTATGCAGACTTACGAGAAAAAGGATATGGAAGTAGGAAATGGAAGAGGAAATCTAGGTGGA
Organism: Allium cepa; assembly: GCA_030765085.1. Lineage (NCBI taxonomy): Eukaryota > Viridiplantae > Streptophyta > Magnoliopsida > Asparagales > Amaryllidaceae > Allium > Allium cepa. The sequence goes on from CM060932.1 coordinate 384,673,393, forward strand.
GGAAGCACCACAACCGTGGAAATGCTCGACCTAATACCAGGAGGAACCAAGGTCGACAGGCTAATGCTGATCCAAATGCTGAAGCCAACGTAGGTGCTGGAAATCCACCAGTAGATGTGGGGATGGTGCATTAGTTATTGGCCAATCTTTTGCAAGCCAGAGTTGCAGGTAATGTTGGAGGAGCTAATCTTATGGCTATTGTTGGGAATAACTATGCTAAGCTAAGAAGAGACTACACCAGTTTGAGTGGAAAGTCGTTTGTTGGAACAAAGGATGCAGTTGAAGTTGAGAACTGGATATTGAGTTGTGAAAGGATCTTTTCTGATCTAGGTTTGGATAACGGTTAAAGGAGAATGCTAGCTTCTAGGCAGTTGCAAAGGGCAACGTTTCATTGTTGGAATAATGTGACCGTCGTGGTCCCAAAGGAAGAGCTGACATGGGCTGATTTCAAGAGAAGATTTGAGCAGAGGTTTCTATTTGATGTTGCTAAGTTAGCATTGATGAGTAAATTCATGGATCTAGCTAAAGGAGAGATGTCAGTTTTCGAGTACGCTGCTAAGCTTGATGAGCTGTCTCGATATGGATATGCTATGGTTGACATTGGCGTCAGAAGGAATGAAAGGTTTATTTGGGGACTAAGACTTGAGCTTGCTAGAACGGCTATGACCTATATCTGAGAACCTTGTAATGTGGTGGTGGAGATGGCCATTCGCCATGAAGAGATGCTTGTTGTTTCTACTAGAGAAAAGCCAGTTGAATCCCAAGGTCCTCAAGGAAAGAAGAGGAAATTCTTTAAGAAGAAGGGAGCCTAGAAAGGGGATGCTGAAAAGATGGAAAAGGCTGATTTTGTATGCTATAAATGCGACAAGAAGGGTAATTATGCTCATGAGTGCCAATCAGGCAAAGGGAAGAAGACTGCATATAAGGAGAATGCAAAGTGCTTCAACTGTGACCAATTTTGGCATTATAAAAACCAGTGTCTAGAGCCAGTCAAAGCGGATAAGGGAAGGGTTTTTGTTATTGGACCATCATTTGCTAGGCCAACTACAGCTGAAAAAGGGAAGAATATGATGGAAGGTACGTTTTGGATTCAGATTATACCAGTTAAAGATACTATTTGATGCTGGTGCATCACATTCATTTATATCCTAGCGGTTGGTTGATAGGTTATGCTTAGAACCTATATACCTTGTTACTTCCTTAAGGGTTGTGAATCCAGTAGGAGGGTATGCGACTCTGGGGATGAGATATGACCAGTTAGAACTTGATTTGTTATGTCATATGTTTGCATGCAGTTTGTATGTTAACGATTTCGTAGATTTTGGAGAAATTTTAGGTATGGATTGGTTGAGAAAGCATGAGGCTAGGATATTTTGCCAGGATGGGTATCTTTGAGACACCCTAATAGTCATAACCGAATTATATTCTCATTGGAGAAATCTAACTGGAGTAGATGTGCTTTGTTGAGTGCAATGGAAGTGGGAGAAGATTTAATTCAGGTTCGAATTGCAAGAGAGTTTGCAGATATCTTGAGCCAATCATAGGACTACCATCGAAACGAGCTATTGAGTTTTGGATAGATCTTGTGCCAAGAGCTAAACCCGTGAGTAGATCACCTAACAGGATGTCACCGACTGAGATGAAGGAATTAAAGCTGCAGCTAGTGGATCTAAAAAGAAGAAATTTTATTAGACCAAGCAGTACGCCTTGGGAAGCGGCCGTGGTATTCATGAAGAAACCGGATGGGTCATTAAGGATGTGTATCAACTATCGCAAACTAAACGAAAGGAAGATAAAGAATAAGTACCTTCTGTCAAGGATAGATGATCTATTTGATCAGTTGAGTGGAGCCAATGTGTTTTTCCAGTTGGACTTGGCGACAGGGTTCCATTAGTCGAGAGTGGTGGAGGACAGTATTCCTTTGACAACATTTCGAACTAAATATAGTTCATACAATTGGTTAGTAATGCCGTTCGGATCGATGAATGCACCTGCTTTCTTTGTAGATTTGATAAACTGAGTCTTCCAAGAGTATTTGGATAGATTCGTGTTTCTGTTTATAGATGACATTTTGGTATACTCTAAGGATGAAAGAGAGCATGAAGATCATCTTAGAGTGGTGCTTAAGATGCCGAGGCAGAATCAGCTGAAGGTAAAGTTTTCCAGGTGTCATTTTTGGAAGAAAGAGGTTAAGTTTCTTAGTTACGTGGTTTCAAAGAAAGGGTTGTCAGTCGATCAAGATAAAATCAAAGCCGTGAACAATTAAAAGAGAACAGAGATGGTGATCGAGACTAGAAGTTTTCTTGGACTTGCTGGCTATTACGTGAGATTCATTAAGGATTTCTCGTGGATAGCAGCACCTTTGACTAAGCTTACCAGGAATGAAGTAAAGTTTATTTGGTCCGACAAATGTGAGGAAGTATTCCTTAAGTTAAAGCATTTGTTGACCAACGTTCTAGTGTTAGTAGTTCCCGATGGAAACCAAGGGTTGGTAGTGTACACTGATGTTGGACTGGATCGGGAGTAGTGTTGATGCAAAGAGGCAAAGTCATTGCCTACGCATCTAGGCAGCTTAAACCACACGAAGTCATCCTACTCATGATTTGGAGTTGGCTGTAGTGATTTTTTCCTTGAAGATTTGGAGGCATTATCTTTAAGTGAGAGATTTGAGTTGTATATCGATCATAAGTCTTTAAGATATATATTCTCTCAGAAGGGGTTGAATATGCGACAGTAGAGATGGCTAGAATTTTTGGCTGCTTATGAATTTGGTATAGAATATACCCTTGGAAAAGGTAATAAGGTAGTTGATGCTCTTAGTAGAAGACACCAGAATGTGCTGTTGGCTATGTTGGTAGAATGGAGAGATCTAGAAGCTTTGGCAAATTGTGTAGTTTAGATCGACTGTTAGTTCTTGTCAGAGTACTGCCGTGTTGTCCTGTTTAGAAGTTCGAACAGTACTGATCAAGAGAATTGCTTCTAAACAGAAGGAGGATCCATCATTAGTCGAGAGGACCAGAAGGCTTGAGGATAGAATAGAGGTCGATGATTTGAAATATTTTTGTCTCGACCAGAATAGATGGTTGAGAAAGAATAGACGGTTATGCATTCCAGATGTGGAAAACTTAAGGAAAGAAGTTCTTGAGGAATGTCATCGATCCAAGTTTACGGTTCATCCTAGAGGGACTAAGATGTATCAAGATATGAAGATGAGCTTCTATTGGGAAGGCATGAAGAGGGATGCTGGCTTGTGGGTTAGGCAGTGTGTAAACTGTCAACAAGTGAAGGCCAAACATCGACAGTCGAGTGGGTTACTTCAGCCTTTAGAGATTCCAGTTTGGAAATGGGATTCAATATCCATGGATTTTATAGATAGGTTGCCAATGTTAGGCAGAGGAAATGAAAGCATATGAGTTATTGTGGACGGGTTGACTAAGAGTGCCTATTTCATTCCAGTAAAGTCGACCAGGATGACACCTATTTTGGCAAAATTGTTCATGAAAAACATAGTTTGACTTCATGGAGTTCCTAGTAGTATAGTTAGGGATAGAGATGCATTATTTACTAGCGAATACTAGAAGAGTCTGCAGGATGTATTAGGCAACAAGCTCAAGAGGAGTACCGCATATCACCCACAAACGGATGGGTAAATAGAAAGAGTCAACAAGGTACTCGAGGATTTGTTGAGAGCCCGTGTGTTGGATTTTGGTGGATCTTGGAAGGATCATCTACATTTGATTGAGTTTTCCTATAATAATAGTAATCAGACTAGTATAGGAATGACGCCTTTTGAAGCTTTGTATGGAAGGCTATCCAAATCCCCTGCATGTTGGTTGGAGACTAGAGACTGATTGGTCTTAGGTCCAGAATTGATTAGGGAGGTGCCAAAAAAGATTAAGTTGATCCGAGAACGAATGAAGGAAGCTCAATCTAGATAGAAAAGTTATGCGGATAAGAGGCGTAAAGACCTAGAGTTCTCAATGGGAGACCAGGTTTTCATTAAGGTGCCACCGATGAAGGGTATGATACAGTTTGGGAAGTTGAGGAAACTGGCACCGAGATATGTTTGTTCATTTTAGATTATAGAACGGATTGGAAAGATCACATACAGAGTAGAGTTGCCGAGCAATATGGCAGGTGTCCGTAATGTATTTCATGTATCTCATCTTCGTAAGTATGTGCATGATCCAGAATATACTATTCCTCCGACAGGGTTGGAAGATCTAGTAGTAGAGCCTAATTTGACTTTTGTTAGACAACCAGTTCGGGTTGTTGCGAGAGATGAGATAATATTAAGGAACAAGCCAGTCAAGTTGGTGAAAGTTCAATGAAGCGACAACGAGAAGGACTATACTTGGGAGACAGAGGACTGGATTCGAGATACTTATCCTGATCTGCTTTGAGGGTATGTATATATTATATTTATATAGATAATTCCTAGTCATATTGATTAGTATGGTAGTTAGGAGTCATTATTGATAATTGCTATGTTTAGTATTTAGTCCTTGTCGAATTTCGAGGACAAAATTCTTTAAGGAGGGGAGCCTGTAACACCCCTAATTTTTGATAACATTATCCAGGAGATTTAATTAGATAAATTAAATAGTTAATGTAAATGTTAGGTGATAAGGGGATTAAGACTTGAATTAATTTAATTAAGGTCGAGCCTAATATAAAATTAATTGGCTTAAGGATGGGTATTTGATTAGTTAAGTTACATAAGGGTATATTAGGAATTTGTCGCCCAATGACCCATACACTTATATATATATTTTCATTCATACCAATTCACTATACATTTACGTCATTTTGAAAAAAATTAAACGTAAGAAGGAAGGCCGACCATTAAGAGAGCAAGAGGAATACAAATTAAAAGCTAGAGAATCAAGCTTAGGGGAAAGCAATCTCAATCCAATCTCCTTATCTAGATCAAGGTGAATAATAATTCCATCTCTATTATGTTTTAAATCATATATTTTTGGATTTAAGGGTAAATTCATTTTTATGATATATTAGATGATGATATGCTTGACTTATAATTTATACGATTTAAACAATACTGTTTAAGAGAGGTTAAGTATGATTTTAGGGCAAAACCGAGAATTAATGATGTTAAAATGCCATTATAAAATTTTATGCTATGAGGTACATGATTTTGGAGTTGAGTTTCCAATTTTTATAATTTTCCAAGCTATGGAAAGATTATTATGAATTCTCAAAGGAAAATATGGTTATTTGGGTTTATGAATTTATTTTGAAAAATATATTGAGAATTTGGTTTTGGAATTTTGATATGGTAGATAACATGATTAAATCTGTGCAGTTAAAGCGCTCGGCAAATTCAATGCGGCGGAGGTGCAAATAGTCCTTGCGGGGATACAGCGAGGGTATAGCGGGAGATAGCGGATGACTCTAAAATAGCATATAAAACTCATACTTAATGTTTTTACAAATATGTAAATAGTAATTAAATGAAAAATTAACATTCATTTGAATTATAATTAATACATAAATAATTTTAAATAAAAACATGTGCGAATATACTGTAAATAAACATAAAAAATTGAATTTAGTAGAATATTAGAATATTTTCATTTCTAAAAACATATTAAAAATCCAACTAAATAAATTAATTTTCTAATTTTTATAATGTATAAATATCATTTTTCAATTCATTTTTCTTAAGGAAGATATAGCGGAATATAGCGGGAATGACGGGATATAGCGAAAATAGCGGGCTTAAAGCGAAAAGGCCATATTTAGGACTACATGAAAAATTGTAGCAGTAGAAATCTACTACAAGATATAACAAGGTTATAGCGGGATAATGGCAGGGCATTACTGCATAGGATTAAAGTGAATTTCTGAATTTTTGTGGATTTTTCCAAAGTGGTTTGCTATGAAAACTAAATTATTTTAGAAGAGGGACTTCTTTGCAAATTTGGTTTTGTTTAATGGAAGGGATTAATTGATTAACTTAACCATGGTTTAAATATGAAATTAGCGGTAGTTATCTTGGAAAAGAATTTGAAAAAGTTAAGGCAACCAATCTGGTGTTGAACGTGGCAGGTTAGTTAGAGAAAAGTTTACTTTAAGAAGAACTAAACCAGATTTACTCAGAAAGTTGGTTACGCCTACTTTGGAAAGCACCTTTCGACACAGAAGCTTTTGCCTTCATCTTAATTGAAACCTACTATGCCGAAACCAGTATACAAGGTATCACAAAGATGGTACGTAGTGGATTGGAGGAAGGTGGAAGGTAAGGTATTGAAAGCATAGCTTCCGAAGGAGTCGAAACTTTGGTTTGTTTTTAAAAGAAAAGCGCCCGCCTTTGTTTTGTTTTAGCCTTCAATGGAGTCGAAGCATATGGTTTCAAAAGATGTTTTGAAAGGTTTCGAAAGGATTGCTGTTAAATTAAGTTTGCTTTCGACTTGGTTTTACTTATGAAAGAATGTTTTGAAAGAAGGAGTTCCGACCAAGTCGAAACCTTGCCGCTGTTCTTTAGCCTTTCGATGGTGTTGAAGATATCAACACCGTCGAAAGGTACTTTGTTTTATAAGTTTAATCCACTTCCTATAGCTTTCAAAAGGGTTAGGGGTTTCAAAGGTAATGGTTTCAAAAGGGTTTTGATGCCAACCTTCCATTATTTTCCCAGTTGATTTATGCTATCGAAAGAGATGATGTCGACGCCATCATGTTTTCCTTAATATTTTTAGATAATAAAGGATGGTTTCAAAAGTGATATTTTAACCTATATTCACTTTGATCCAAATAATGTTTTAAGTCTAAACCTAATGCTTTCGAAATGGGGACTTTCAATGGTTTCGGAAGGGTTACTTCCATTGGTGTCGAAAGGGGTACTTTCAATTGGCTTCGAAGCTAAGCTTCTAAAAGTTAAATATTAATACTTCACTATAATCAAAGGTTTCGAAAGGAAGGTTTTAAAATATTAAAAGGTAGGAGCCCAGTTTTTTAAAAATAAAATCTAATGCTTTTAAAGGAGGTCATCCCATGAAGTCGAAAGCTAGGTTTCGAAGGTATTTAGAGGTTTTATAACCCAAACTCATTTTTAAAAGAAAAAACGCAAGGCTAAATTGAAGGAGTTTTTAATGGTTTTAAGAAGAAGATTTCTTTGATAAAGTAGTAGGTTAAAGGATTTACCATGTTTTATATTAAACCCACAAGAGTGGTTTTGCTATGTTGTTATGTTTGCTTCTTCAAATATAAATATATTCACTTTATAGTGGACCCATAACTGCATTTTGAGGATAAAGGGTAGAAGAAATAGCTAGGTTAATCCAGTGGTGAATATAAATTTATTAAACTCCTGAATGAGTAGAATTACATCCAGGTGGTCAGGAAGACCAGAATATAGGATGCTAAAATAAATATAAAAGAAAGATATCGGTAGAGGCTAATAGGTTCTCAGTAAGCCCATGGAAACTATGTATAAGAAAAGATATTGGCAAGGGCCAATAGGTTCATAGTTAGCCCATGAAAATTATGTATAAAGGAAGATGTCAAAAAGACATGTTCGTAATAAGCCCATGAAATCTATGAGTTGATACTGGCAGGTGCCCATAGGTTTCTAGTTACCCATGAAAACTATATCCGGATGAAATATTGACAGATGTCAACAGGTTTCTAATTAGCCCAAGAAAACTAGGGTAAGAAGAAAGGATATTGGGGTCACCAATAGCTTCCTAATTAACCCATGAAAGCTAGGATAAGGTTAAAGATATTGGATTTACCAATGGGTTCTTAGTGATCCCATAAAAACTATGTAATTCGACAGGGAGTCCTTAAATGTTTAACCGATTATTAATTAGCCCATGAAAACTAATAGGTTAATAGTAATCCTAGAAACTATAATGGAGACAGATAGTCTAAAATGAATAGGGATGGGCAATCCAAAATTAATTCATTTTCTTTGCATATCGTCATATTATACTTTTTTGAATTGTTTTAACCATTGTGGATGCAGGGGCATAATAGTTTTATAAAGATTTTAAGATATCAGTGAGGGGAAAACGTTCCACTTAGCTGCGTGGTCTCACTAGATATCTAAATTATTTGAGATGGTAGATTATTATTCATACTAAGCTTTATTTCTGACTCGAATTTTATGTTTTCCCCTTAAACAATTGATTTTGAGTAGTTTGAGAGTTAAGGTTTTTAGGTACCTCTTAAGATGAATAAGCTTCCAAAGACATGCAGGAGGCATCATAGCTATTTAGTGTTCTCTTTTCTTTTATTCTGTTGTGTTATTTATAATGGAAAAGAAGTTATATTGCCTATATATACTTTGATCAGCCAAAGGGGCATCTTTATATGTCGCTCTTGGGCGTATGTTGTAATAAGTGTATTTTCTCTAAATGTGGTTTGCGAATTTGGGATTATTTAATGAATTGGGAATATTTTGAAACGATATGTGATTCTGTTGGAAGTTTAATTTTTTTTCCATATTCATGTGTTTCTGTGTTCAATGAATCTAACACCGCCGTATTTGTTCGTCGAGGATTAATAACTATAGATGACTGTAGCATCTGTAGCCGTTAGTTTTGGGTCTCTAAGTAGGGGGATGTTATAGTTATTTAAATTTGTTGATTCACAACTGATTAGATAATAGAAGATCTAACCACTCTGCTTGAAATTTGGTGTTGTGAGACAAAAATTATCACTAACATTTTGGCGTTAGGAGGGCCCCTCCCAACAAACCTTGACCAAAGTCATAGCTTAACCCACTTCCCAATACTTTCCAAGGAGCCCTGAATGATGCATATGGAAAATTCTTCCACTCCCCCACCATAAGAGCCTAATTACTTAGCTATAAAATTATACAAACCCTTAGCCACCTCCTCAAAAACAAACTGCCCACCCAAAGAGCAACACTAGACTCCATCCTTGACGCACTTAACACTTTCCTTGCTCAAATCAACGAAAGGATGGCTGGTATCTAGAAGTTAGTAACTCAAAATTGGAGTAGATCTGCAAATTCCCATAGCTCCATGGCCTACGCCAAGTTTCTCTTACTACACAAAAAGTGTAGGAAGGAGAAATCACGATATTCTCATCAACAAGAACGATAGTGTCAACATACTTAGCTTGGGAACAAAAACAAAGGGCAAAGCATTAACTAACCCAAATATTAAGGGCAAACCTGCAAATATTAACCCCTTACTATTGGAGTAAAACAAGAACCAGACTGTGCAGGAGAATAAGGCAAGCTTGGCCTATAGGGGCGCCTCATCACACATCAATGAGAAAGATAAAGAGATAAGACAATTGATGGCTTGCGTGGAGTACTTGGCAAAAATGTATGAACAGGGCGATAAGGGTGGCGGAGAGGAGAGGTGCTTATCTCCATTTAGCGAAGCCATTATCGAAGAAGATTTCTCATATAGCTTCCGTGCTCCAGCCATTGAAAAGTATGACGGATTAATAAACCCAATCAATCACTTATGCACATTTGAGTACCATATAAACATTCAAAAAGTTGGAAGGTTGGCTCGCCGCAAACTATTCCAGTGTAGCTCATGGGGCCAGCATCATGATGCTTCAAGAGATGTTCCTTAGGAGAAATCCATTCTTGGGAACATTTATCTGTAGATTTCTATAGACAGTTTCAGGCCAGTAGCGAAAGCTCCTGGACCCATATACCCTATCCACGATTAAGCAGCAATAAAATGAAGAATTGCAAAGTTTCATTAAATGCTTCAAAGAAGAGGGAATAAAAATCGAGGTCACGAGTGCAGAAGCGCTTCTAATGGTATTACACTCTTAAATAAGAAGAAATGCTAATATGTGGGACAAAAATAGTAGAAAGCCATGAAGGAGCATGAAAGCCTTTTATGAGAGCGCCAGTGGTTGCATACAAATTAAAGAGGCAAAAGCTTCAAGAAGCATTTTAGTTGAAAGGGCAGTTCATAACATTAAGGAAAGAAAACATGGCATAGAAAGTATAACAATCCACCAGGAAAGAGATGCCGAGTTAGCTTACAATGTACCTAATAAGGAAAGAAAGAAAAGCCTAACAAAGGGGGTGCATATTGCAGATTGCACAGAGTTAACGGACATCACACTGATAATTGCCGCTACTTAAAAAAATAGAAAGGTTGATCCAAAAGGGCTATTGGGGAACCTATGTGAAATTCCCCAGACCTTAATAAAAGATTGGCAGAAAGACCAACCAACTTTATTGCATCCGTTCAAGGGGGAACTCATCTAGCAGGATAAAGTATAAAGGTACAAGAGAGGTATACGCGAGAGGCTCATGTAGAATGTTAAACTATATATCAGATCAAGCCAAAGGATTTCCAAATACCACTTTTACCTCTTCAGACTCAACAAGAATGATATACTTGCATCAAGACCCTCTCGTAATAACCATGTAGATCTCAAATTACCGAATGAAAAATGACTTTATGGATTCAGGCAGTTCTATGAACGTTATCTTCAAAACAACCTTTGGTAAAATGGATTTTCCAAGAGAAAATTTGAAATCAAGCTCTAAATCAATCTATAGTTTTAATAATATGACAACAATCCCAATGGATATAGAAAGATTGCTTGTAATTGCTAGAACTTCCTCACATTGTGAGTCCTTTTACGCAATGGTATATTGAGAAATTGGGAAATAGCCACACATAGCCCATTACCCTTATATATATTCTCGTTCCTTAAACCATTCATGTTTATTTTCATTTTTTATCAAAACATAAAACACACACATAAAAGAGGAACCAGCCATTGTTAAGGAAGAAAAAGGAGAGAAAATTCAAATCAAGCTAAGGAATTAAAGAAAGGGGAATAAATCTCACTCTTAATCTAATCTCCTTATCTTAGTAAAGGTGAATAATAATTTATACCATCTCTATTTGCTTATATACGATCATTTTATTTTCGGATTTAAGACTAAATCCAATATGATGATTTTTTATGATATGCTTGGTTTCAAGATATGTTATATTCAGACATGTTTGTTTGAAAATGATTTAACATGGTTTTAAGGGTAAAATTGTGTGATATGAATTTAGAATGCCATGAGGAATTTATATGTTATTGGAAATATGATTTTGGAGTTGGGTTTTAATTTTCATAATTTTCCAAGTTATGGAAAAGTTATTATGCATTTTCAAAGGAAAATATGGTTAATTGGGTTTACAAATTAATTTCGGATATTATATGATGAATTTGGGTCTGAAATTATTATATGTTAGATAATATATTAAACGTAAATTTCTGTTTTTTGGGGATTTTTACTAAGAGATTTAGTATGGAAATAAAATTATTTTAAAAAGGAGGACCTAAATGATTTAATTGTTTAGCTTATGGAAGGGTTTATTTGTTAAAATTAATCTTTGTTAGATCTTAAATTGTGTGGCAATTATTTGGAAAATAATTTGAAAAGTTTAAGACAACCAATCAAATATTTACAAATAGGAAAGTTAGTCATAAACAGATTACTTTATTTGGTAAAAACAGCCTTTTTCCTAGAAAAGTAGGTTCCGCCATCTTTGGAAGAGCCTTTCGATCCATAGCTTCCACCTTCAATCAATTTAAAACCTACTCGGTCGAAACCAACTGTACCAAAACCAATACACATGATATCAACATTGTTGGTACGAAGTGGATTAGAAAAAGGCGGAAGGCATGGGGTCGAAACATAGCTTCCGTCAGAGCCGAAACCCTTGTTTTGTTTTCTAAAGAAAACCACTTGCTTATTTTATTAATTGCTTTCAAAGGGGTCGAAATAGATGCTTTTTGAAGGGTCTTTTAAATAGCTTTTAAAAGAGAGTTGTCGCCTTGTTGTTTAAAGTAGTAGCTTCCGACGGAGCTACTTAGTTTTCAAATTAAGCTTTTGGAAGGGGTAGTTTTGACCAAGTCGAAACCCTTCTACGACCTTATGCCTTTCGCAGGTAATGAAGATATCAATGATTTTGGAAGGTAGTCTTTGTTTTATAAAATATAAGCCACTTCATAAAGCTTTCGAAGGGGGGTTAATGGTTTCGAAGGCTATGGCTTCGAAAGGGGTTACGAAGCTAACCTTTAAGTGTTTCACCAAAATGATTTATACTTTCGAAAGGATGGTGTCGACGCCATCAATTTTTCCCCAATACTTTTAAATGATATAGAATAGTTTCAAAATAGATACTTTCGTTTATATTCACTTTTACCCAAAATGATGTTTTAATTATAAACCCAATGGTTTCGGAAGAGATACTTCCTAAGGTATCGAAAGGGATACTTTCAAAGGTTTCGAAATGGGTACTTTCAATGGTTTCGAAATGGGTACTTCTAAGAGCTAATAAGTAATACTTTATTACATTCAAAAGGTTTCAAAAGATAGGTTTTAAAGTGTTTCAAAAGGCAGGGGCCTAATGTTTCAAAAAGAGATTTATATGCTTTCGAAGGTGGTTAGCCAATGAAGTCGAAAGCAAAGTTTTGAAGGTTTCGAAAGCCTTAGTTTTCAAAACAAATAACCCATTCTCATTTTAAAGGAAAACCATGGCATAAATAAAGAGTTTTGGAAATGGCTTTAAGTAAGGAGTTTTAGAAGAAGTTTTCCTTGATTAGTAGGTTAAAGGGATTAACCAAACTATTATGTTTGCTTATTCATATATGTATATATTCACATTGTAACGGACCCATAACTATATTTTAGGGAAGGGTAGAATAACTAGCTAGGTTGACTTAATAGTGAATATAAATTAAGTAAACTCCTGAATGAGTAGAATTGCATCCAAGAAGTAAGGAAGACCAGAATATAGGATGCTAAAACTATGTGTAAAAGAATTTGTTAGGGAAACTAGTTCATAGGGAACCCATGTGAACTATGTATAAAAGAAGTTGTCAGAGAGAGACAAATTCATAGTAAACCCATGAAAACTATGATTAAAAAGAGCTTGGCAAGGGCCAATAGGTTTGTAGTGAACCCATGAAAACTATATCTGGATTAAGTGATTGATAGAAGTCAATAGGTTCCTAGTCAACCCATGAAAACTGAGATAAGAGGGAACCTATTGGAGTTACCAATAGGTTCAGGGAGAACCCATGAAACAATGATGTTATTGGCAGGGGCCAGTATATTCTTAGTGACCCCATGAAAATTATGAAATAGGGCAGGGAGTCCAAAATTTAAACAGGTTAATGGTAAGCCCATGAACACTGAAACTGGACAGGGAGTCCATAAGTATTAAACAGGTTATTAGTCAGCCCATGAAAACTAATAGGTTAATAGTAACCTTAGAAATTATAACTGAGATAGATAGTCAAAATGAATGGGGATGGGAAATCCAGCATTGATTTACTTGTTTGCATATCATTATATTATTTTGAGATGTTTTAATCGTTGTGGATGCAGAGGCACAGTATATTGTTTTTTAAAGGTTTTAGGATACTAGTGAGGGAAAACCCGTTTCACCAAGCGGCGTGGTCTCACTAGATTTCTAAATGGTTTGAGATGGTAGATTATTATTCATACCATGCTTTATGTCTAACTTGGAGTTTATGTTTTTCCAATTAACTCTTAGGTACTCGATTGATTTTGAGTATTTTGAGAGTTGAGGTTTTCAAGTACTTCTTTACACGAATAAGCTTCCGAAGACGTGCGTGAGGCATGATTGCTATCTAGAGTTCTCTTATATTTTGATTTCGATGTGTTGTTGTTGTAAAAGCAAAGTTGTTAAATTTCCTATATATATACTCTGATCATCCAAGAAGGTGTCTTCATATGTCGCTCTTGGCGTATGTTGTAATATATATTTTTTCTCTGAACGTTGTTCTCGTATTGGGATTACGTAATGAATTTGAAATGTTATGAAATGGAATGTGGAACTTGTTTGATGTTTTAAAATTTTCCATATTAATATGTTTCTGTTATACCAATATATCTAACATTTCAGTATTTGATCGCCGAGGATTAATAACTATAAATGACTACAACATCCGTAGCCGTTAGTTTTGGGCCTCTAAGTGGAGGATGTTACAAGTTGGTATCAAAGCATAGGTTTATGAAACTTAAAAGAAATTTTAAACCTAAAAGATTTTCAAACATAATCAAGTGAATCGGAAATAAGATCGGGGTTTGGGTTAACGCTATAGTAACATACTTGTATTTGATATAGATATATATAAGTACTTGTTCCTCTCTCTCTCTTAGACCATTCTTTTGTATCTTACTAAGGCCTGTATGTAGATTTACGAGAAAGAGGACATGCAAGCAAGAAACGGAAGAGGAAATATTGGTGGAGGAAGCACCGCAACCAATAGAAATGCTCGACCCACCAGGATGAACTCGGGTCGACAGGCTAATGCTAACCAAAACGCTAACGCCAATGTGGGTACAGGAAATCCACCAGTGGATATGGAGGCGATGTATCAGTTCTTCATTAATACGATGCAAGCGGGAGTTGTTGGAAACGTTAGAGGAGCAAATCCTGTGGTTCCAGTTGGGAATAATTATGCTAAGTTGAGCAGAGATTACACCAGTCTTAGAAGGTAGCCATTTATGGGGACGTAGAATGTTATAGAGTTAGAGAATTGGCTGTTGCATTGTGAGCGTATCTTTTCTTATTTGGGTTTAAAGATGAAAAGAAGATAATGTTGGCCTCTTGGTAGTTTTAAGGTTCAATACTTCATTAGTGGAACAGTGTTACTGTAGGAGTTCCGGAGCAGGAATTGACTTGGGCTGATTTTCGAAGGAGATTTGAACAGAGGTCTATGTCTGAGATAGCTAAATAAGTGCCGCTGAGGAAGTTTTTGGATCTGGAGCGGGGATGGATGTTGATTATTGAGTATGCCACTAAGTTAGATGAGTTGTCCCGTTATGGATATAATACTGTAGACACCGTCATCAGAAGGAATGAGATGTTCATTAGGGGATTGATTCGTGATCCTAGTAATGTAGTGGTGGAGATGGCAATTCGCCATAAGGAGATGCTTGCTATTTGTGCTAGAGAGAAGCCAGTTGAAACCTAGGGTTCGCAAGGAAAGAAGAGAAAGTTCATTAAGAAAAAGGGTGCCCAACAGTGGGAGGTTGCCAAGAAGGCTAAAGCTGATTTAATTTGCTTCAAGTGTGAAAAGAAAGGTCATTATGCTCATGAGTGTTGTTCACGCAAGAGGAAGAAGGCTACAAATAAGAAGACTGTGAAGTGCTTCAACTGTGACCAATTTTGGCATTATAAAAACCATTGTCCAGAGACCAATCAAGGCGGAAAAGGGAAAGGTTTTTGTTGTTGAAGCATCATCTGCAAGGCCAACTACAGTTGAAAAAGGAAAGACTGTGATGGAAGGTACGTTTTTGATTCAGAGTATACCCATTAGGATACTATTTGATATTGGTGCATCACATTCATTTATATCTCAATGTTTGGTTTATAGGTTATACTTAGAACCCACATACCTTATTACTTCCTTAAGGGTTGCGAATCCAATAGGAGGGTATGCAACTCTGGCGATGAGATATGACCAATTAGAACTTGATTGTTAGATCATAAGTTTGCATGATGTCTATATATTTTCGATTTTGTAGATTTTGGAATCATTCTGGGTATGGATTGGTTGAGTAAGGATGAGGCTAGGATATTTTGCCAGGATGGGGAGATATCACTAAGACACTCGGATAGTTATAACCGAATCATATTCTCAATGGACAATTCTGACCGGAGTAGTTGTGATTTGTTAAGTGCAATGGAAGTGGGAGAAGAGCTAAGTCAGGTTCGAGTAGCTAGAGAGTTTGCAGAAGACTTTAAGCTGGTTATAGGACTACCACCAAAATGAACTGTTGAGTTTCGGATAGATCTTGTGCCATGGGCTGAACCCGTGAGTAGACCACCTAGAAAAATTACACCTACTGTGATGAAGGAATTGAAGACGCAACTAGTGGATCTAGAAGGAAGAAATTTAATTAGACCAAGGAGTTCGCCTTAGGGAGCGACCGCGGTATTTATAAGGAAATCTGATGAGTCATTAGGATGTGCATCGACAGTCATAAGTTGAACAAAAGGACGATTAAGAATAAGTATCATTTGCCGATAATAGATTGTCCATTTAATCAGTTGTATGGAGCCAGAGTGTTTCCTAGTTAGATTGGCAACAGGTTTCCATCAGTTAAGAGTGGTAGAGGACAATATTACTTTGATAACATTTCGGACTAGGTATGGTTCGTACGAGTGGTTAGTAATGTCATTCTGGTTAACGAACGCACCTGCTTTCTTCGTGGATTTGATGAACCAAGTTTTCCGAGGGTACTTGGATAGGTTTGTACTGGTGTTTATAGATGACATTTTGGTATACTAGGAATGGGGATGGAAAATCCAGAACTGATTTACTTGGTTGCATGTCATCATACTATTTTAAGATGTTTTAATCATTGTGGATGCAAGAGCATAGTATATGGTTTTATAAAGATTTTAGGATACTAGCGAGGGGAAAACCCGTTCCGCTAAGCGATGTGGTCTCACTAGATATCTAAATGATTTGAGACGGTAGATTATTATACATACCAGGCTTTATGTCTGACTCGAAGTTTATGTTTTCCCCTTAAACTCTAGGGTACTCAATTGATTTTGAGTAGTTTGAGAGTTGAGATTTTCAGGTACCTCTTTCAATGAATAAGCTTCCAGAGACGTGCATGAGGCATGATAGCTCTCTGGAATTCTCTTTTATTTTGATTCCACTGTGTTGTTATTGCAAATACAAAGTTGTTAAACTGCCTATATATATACTCTGATCATCTAAGGGGGCATCTTCATATATCGCTCTTGGTGTATGTTGTAATAAATATATTTTCTTTAAACATGGTTCTCGTATTGGGATTACGTAATGAATTTGAAATGTTTTGAAATGGAATGTGGAACTTGTTTGATGTTTTTAATTTTTCCATATTCATGTGTTTCTGTTATATCAATATATCTAACATTACCGTATTTGGTCGTCGAGGATTAATAACTATGGATGACTGCAGCATCCATAGCCATTAGTTTTGTGCCTTCAAGTGGGAATGTTATAGTTATAATCAAATAGTAATGTTCAAAATGGATTACGAACACACAAGTTTCATAATCTACAAAGAGCTTTATTGTTATAGGTTAATATCATTTACACTTAAGAATGTAGGAGCAACATCTAAAGGCCAGTCAACAGGATGTTTAAGGATCAAATAGGAAAGAATGTTGACGTCTATATACACGACAAGTTAGTGAAGTCCAAAGCCGCGTCAAATCATGTGAAGGACTTGGAAGAAACCTTTGCAACTTTAAGGTTATATGGAATAAAGCATAGCCCAAAAAGTGTACTTTTGCAACACAGTCAGGAACGTTGCTAGGTTACATAGTAAGCGCTTGGGAGGATAGAGGACAATCCAGAGAAGATCGATGCAATAAAAGAGAAAAAGGTACCAGAGAAGCCGAAGGATGTGATGAGTTTGAATGGAAAGGTGGCCGCCCTAAGCAGGTTCATTTCCAAAGCACAAATAAATGCACCTTTTTTTGACCAAATCAAGAAGGACAGGAACTTTGAATGGACCAAGGAATGCATAAAAGCCTTTGATGTATTGAAATCACATTTAGCCAATTCCCTAATACTCTCCAAAATTATCCTAGGGGAGGACTTATACATATACCAAACAGTCATAGATCAAGCAATGAAATCAGCAGTTATAAGAGAGGAGGAGGCCATTCAATGTCTAATATATTTTACAAGCAAATGCCTTAGCAAAGCGAAGTTGAGATACACAGTGGTCGAAAAACTAGCGTACAACCTACTCCTAACGACAAGAAATCTTCGACCATATTTTCAATCACACACTATAAAAATTCTAACGGACAATCCCTTGAAACAGATACTGCAAAGACCAGAGACGTCAGGACGCCTTCTTGAGTGACCCATTGAACTAAGCCAATATGATATCACATACTGCCCTTATGAGGCAATTAAAGGGCGGGCGTTAGCGGACTTCATTCTAGAATGCACCCTATAGGAAGAATAATCCAGCACATAAGAAGAAGATGTCTCACAAACATGGCAATTATTTGTTGATGGCACATCTAACGAGATAGGGGTAGGAATAGCCTATACACTTGTTACAGTCGATAAGAAAATACTCTACGAAGTAGGCCAGTAGAATTTAAAGCAAATAATATCGTGGAAGAATACGAAGCATTGGTTGCAGGCCTTAAAATGGTGCAGGTAATGAAGGTAACCCGTATTAAGATTCATAGTGATTCTCAACTTATGGTTTATTAAGTGTAGGGGAGTTATAAGACAAAAGAGCCAACTTGATCAAATAGGTGGAACCGGTAAAAGAACCGCTCTCTTAGTTTGAACAGTTCAACATTGAGCAATTACCAGGAGAAGAAAATTCGCTCACGGATACCTTGGCCAAGTTGGCGAGCACCAAAGCTATGCACAAAACTAAGGCAACCTCAGTAGGGCATGTTTGGGAACCCAGCAATTCCAAAGCCCAACATGTTCTACTGCTGACCAGATCACAAAGGACACAAGGCCAGAGAGAGGGATAGCAGGAAAGACAAGACAAGAACCAAGGGAATTTAATTCCATCAGATGTTAGACAGAAGGAGGTAGAATCCTAGACGACCCCAATCAAGTGTTTCTGGTTACAAGGCACTTTGCCAAATGATTGGAATGGGGCAAGAAAGATAAGATATCAAGCCCCTTACTATACATTCTTTGATAGGGTACTCTACAGAAGAGGATACTCGATCCCTTATTTAAGATGTGTAACCAAGGAGGAGGGCATCAAAGTTATGAAAGAAATCTACGAGGGATACTGCGTAGATCATTCAGAGGGGACAAACTTGCAAAAAAGATCCTAAGGAAGGGATACTTCTGGCCAGTAGAATTGGTAGATTCACGAAAATTTGTACGAAGATTTGATAGCTGCCAAATATTTGCAAACCACCCAAGACTTCCTTCCGATGAACTGAACCCAATGGTCAATCCATGGATAGTTTATGTGTGGGAGATTGATATAATAAGGCCTCTCCCTATGTCCAAGAAAGAGGAAAAGTATGCCATTGTGGCAGCATATTATTTTACTAAGTGGATGGAAGATGAGCCCCTTGTGACAATTATAGCAAAGAAAATGGTTACTTTTGTGTTTGGAAATATCATCACCCAATTTGGAATCCTTTACAAAATAGTGTAAGAGAATGGGACATAGTCCAAGAGTAAGGAGTTCATAGACATGTGTGAACGAAATGAAATCATAAAAAGTTTTTGCTCTGTAGCTTACCCTCATGCCAATGGGTAGGTTGAAGCCACCAAAAAAACAATAAAGAAACTACTAAAAAGATGCTAACGAAACCCAAAAGTAGATGGGTAAAAGAGTTTCCCCTGGCTTTATGGGCATATAAAACATAAATGAGATCCCTTACAGGACACACCCCATTGTCCATCACGTATGGATATGAGGACATGCCTCCAGTTAAATTAGACATACCATCAGATCGATAGCTATCTTATGTGGTGGAAAGGAATTCATGCTTGAAGGAATCAACTTGGACTATATTCAAGAAAGAAGGGACGACGCTGCGGTGAGGTCTGCCATCTGTAGACAATGGGTGGCAAAGATATACAACTCATGTACTAAAGAAAGGAAGTTCTGCAAGGGAGATCTAGTATTAAGAGAAGTAATGGCCAATAGCAAGGATCCAGTGAAGGGGTGCTAGACCTAAACTGGGAAGGACCACTGGTTATCACAAAAGCTACGTCAAACAGAGCAAATCGTGTCTCCAGACCCGATGAGAATTTGTTTTCAAGAACATAGAACTCAAAACACCTCAAATCATATTATGTCTAAGAAACTTTTCCCCGTTTGTGATCTTTTTAATATGTAAATGATCATTAATGATCAATTTGTGCAATAAAAAGTATCAACTGGATGTAGGGATATAGACTGCATATACCAGTATAAATGTCTATGTGTACAATTTTCTTATTGTATACTTGCAAGTTATATGAGTTTTAATTCTGAAGCTCGACTTCTCAACCATATACTACACTAGAAGTAGGGATAATAGATAACCTGAACAAGCTACTAAAAGACTTGCGCATGATCAAAAAAGGGTTGTAAATACACGACCCGACTTCTCACTCAAAACATAATTAGTCCGCACTAATAACGGAGAAAACCATGCAAAATGCATGACATAAAAAAAAGAAGCTGGATAAAGTAGTCTAATAAAGAACGCGTAAGCAATAGGAAGAAGGAAAAGGAATCTAGACCAAATCCATCTAAAAAAAGAAAGAAGAAATACAATGACACAAAGCCTGCTATGTAAGCACAAAAGTTATAATCTATTTTAATCTACACCCACTCTTTTACAGACATGCACGTAAATAGGACATCAGAACTTGAGTTTAATGCTAAAGAAATTACATTCATTCAATCAACAAATGTTATAATACTAAGTACATTACGAATCTAAGTCCATTCCAAGGGATCACTGACGATAATTCTCTTATCGTGAGAATACCTCTGAGTGTAAACCTGTCTTCGAGCGGACATTGTTGGACATACGATAGAATCTCTTTTCGGGTTAAAAAGATGAGGGAGATCTATTGGATCAAAAATTACTACCGATGAATGACGTTGAGTGCTACCAAATGTGACACTGGGATCGTAGTCGGCCCCTGCCCAATAGTTACCAAGATCACGTTCATTA
This sequence comes from Allium cepa, assembly GCA_030765085.1. NCBI lineage: Eukaryota > Viridiplantae > Streptophyta > Magnoliopsida > Asparagales > Amaryllidaceae > Allium > Allium cepa. The sequence goes on from CM060932.1 coordinate 384,694,080, forward strand.
AACACATAATCAGGTTGATTATAAAGAAAATTAAGTCCAAAGTCGGTGTAAACATGTTAACTGTACGTTTTTTTAAGGAAATCTCTTCCGTGACATGCTTAGCTTTCTCCTCCTTAAGATCCTCAACCAAATCAGATGGCACATACGTAAGTAAATCTAGATGGGAAGATGATGTAGTCGGGCTTAATTTGGTAGGATCTGAGCACAGTATCTACACCTTAAGATAATTAATCCACTCAATGGCGATATGATGCACATGGTCAAAGTCGTCCAAGACCTCTTATTTTGTCTTTTTGGTCTTGTTTGAAAATGGGCCAAATAAATCGTAGATGAAGGAATGTCTCTACCTTCACCCACCAGTTGAACCTTTCAATCATTCTTCATAAATAGCTTTCAACTCATCAACTTTATTTTGGCAGTAAGCCATAAGTTATTTCTTCCATTGAGAAGCATTATCCTCATCCATGCTCAAAGGAGGGGCATGAGCCGCTTGAGAATAAAGGGTATTAGGGTTGTCTTCCTCAAATAGTTAAATAGCAACCTCGTGAGACAATTTATCAATTTCTTTTTTGAGCCCTTTTATTTCATCTTCATAGATTAGTTAACCTGTAATAACTCTCCGCATTTTTCAACCTTCTCGCCAGTTCGGTAATACGAACTAGAGCACATTTGAGTTTCTTTTCCAATTCACTTATGTCCCAAGGCTCTTCAATGATACACATATGCTACCAAAGAGTAGCTTGATTAGATTCTTCCAACTCCCGTGCTTATTCACTATATTGAATGCGCGATTCTTTTTGAATGTCATCAGCAATCAATTCTTTCTCCTTAATAAGATCTACACTAGCAGCCTCAAGTGCTCTAATTTTGGTTTCGTAATTTTCAATAACAACTGAAGAGGTTGCTCCTTTCGAACAAGAAGTATAAAAGGAACATGGGTGCAACTACCTTTCTTGCAAACCAGTTAATGTAGCTTCAATGGGAGAAATGAGCGCGGTCTATAAATATGAAGTAAACAAGTGGGAAATCGATGAATAATCGTAAATGAAAAATACATATACAATAAGTGAAATGTTTTACTCAATTATGTGTTGAAAATACATAAAAACGAGCACTATTCTCGCTTATGACAAAGTCTATTTTTAAACCAAAAAATAAGGGTGACCTAAATGAAAAGGCTCATTCTTTAGAAAAGAACCCCATATGCATAGTACTAAGACATAATGAGCGCCACTCTTATGGATGACTTGAGTAATCCCAAACAGAATCCCTTGAGACTCTCTCTTTAATTACGTAATGACCACTCAAGCTTATTTTCCCTTCTATGTGCAAAGTCAATATTTGTTGACAGCCTCTCTATAGCTTGCTACTCAAGACCTTCGATATGCTCCCTTAAGTGTTGAACTGAATTATCCCCCTCACTTGACTTCAACCACAATGTTTTCTCAACTTCTACTTCTTTTACCTAGAAAGAAAAGGTAGTATAAAATGAGTTCAGAATACACCGATACATGTAGAAAAAGACAACAAAAAAATCTGATAAAGTGAACAACCAATACCACATAAACCCAATATTTATATATAAACAACTCAAAATGGTACCCTAGTCAGAATTCGTAGAAAAGGAAAACAAAACAACAAAAGTGTAAACATTTACTTGTGCATTATTCAAGGATCTCGACAAGGTAAGTCCAAATTGCTCTCCTGCATTAGAAGCGTTCTGCTCAATATCAGAGTCATCAAGCACTAGCTCTTCCTAATCTACCTAGGAAGGAGAGTCATAAATCCCCTTAAGTTCTCAGGACCATTTTCTCCTACAATAGTTCAATGCGTCCATTATAGCTTCGGGATCCCTAAGAAAATCCAAACTAACTTCTGCATCCATCACATCGATCCAAACTGGAAAAAGTTACCTCTTCACCTAGGCATAAATTTTGTACAGGACGTTGAAGGTTGTAGCATCGAGATCTTTCCCTATTTCAACAAGTAACTTCTTAAATTTCTTGGCCTTCTCCTTCCATATTTCAACTCTTTTTCCCGCCTTGACTGCCAGCTACTTAGCTTCCTTAAGCTTCTCATTAACACCATCAAGCTATCTAGTGACCTCTTCTAATCTTCTCTTAGCATCTTTCTCCATTTTCGTTCTTACCCCTACATCCATCTTAATGGGGTAATCTCAATCTGAACCCTTAATGACACTGATTCCAAGTCCACAACTCGTTTATACAACCCTATCGTAGAAGCCATACCTTGGGTACGATGTCATAATTAAGAACAAGGAATAATTCTAAAAATCCACCAGATTAAGTTAACTAATGAATAATCGACAAACTTGAAAGATACAACGATGAAAGCTAGAAAAAATGTCGATAGTAAGCGAGGAGGAGACGCCACCAAAGCAAGAGGTAGTTCGGTCATATTATCAACGAGAAGGCACTCCATCCATTCGATCAAGTCAGGAATAGTGCTCCCTCCTTTTGAGATAGGTAGGAAGTGAGAGGAAGGAGGAAGCACACTAATCCGAGGCATCTGGATTAGAGCAGGTGGAATAGCTTCAGAAGAAGAAGAAAGCTTGACTTTTTGTCCCATGATTGGGTCTCCTAGCACAATCAAATCACATGCAGATCTGTTTGCATCTTTCTTTTTCTTTAGTGCATAACCAATTCGAAGACATGTTCTACATAGTTTAAGTAACAACGCGCTTATATACCAAACGGTGCAAAAAAGTGTAACAAAGAAAAAGAAAGACATAAAAACCAAAATACATATAACTAAAATATACTGCTTGGTGTGATCATGTCAAAAGCATAAACAAAAATAGAACGGTAAATACAGTGATGTGGACAAAGGAAATTATGTCTGTATAGCAGGTCTTCCATGAACATATTTGAATAGTTACAAACCTCTACACCATAACTAAACGCTATCTTCCTACGAGATGAAAAGAGTTCTGATTCGCATTTAGAAAAATTATGAAAATCAACTAAAAAAGAAAATTTAAGTCAATGAAGGAAGTCTCAAGAGTTGTAATAAGAAATAATAAGCAAGGTAGTACCGATTCCTCAAATGAGGGAATAAAGTCATCTTGGTTTGAAATGTAAAAGAATTGGTCTGCCCACTTATAGGCTTTGCTTGGAGTTGTCAAAAAAAGAGTTTTGGTAGCTTGTATGTAATAAAATCCGATGCATCCCCAGGTTAGGCACTTACGCATAGAATATAAAGAGAGCAGTTCTCGATAAGGTGTTAAGTTTTCGGCGTATGAAACGTAGGTGCAGGCTAGAAGGTGATAAGATATATGGACTAACTGAATGGGAGATAGACCAACTATATCCAACCATTCTTCAATAATGAGGTGTAGAGAAAGATAAAGGCCACATCGAATGTGTTCCAAAGTAAGGGAAATATACCACTTTGGGGCAGATGAATATGTCCCGAGTGTGAAGAGATCCTAAATCCATAGCCATCAATTCCAAACTTAGTCAAGATTTCTTCAACCTTACTTTCCATATAGATGGTTAAAGTTAGATTTAAAAATGACAAATCATGACCCGACGTACTGAGAAGACCGTCGAAAGCTATTGATAACTAAAAAAAGTGGTGAATTTAAAGGAAAACTCACAAAAAACCACTTACTCAAACAATAGATAAACAACAGATAAGTAAAGATAAGGAATTTGCATAAAAAAATTAAATTAAAGAACAAAATCAATTAATTAAACAAATATAATAAAATTTTTATTCAATAATTTGAAAATGTATGCGACTGCACAAACAATTTAAAGATCAAATGATAAACTAGTAAAACCCCAAAAATGGTTTCCTCAGAATGACCGAAAACGTATCAATTTATACTAGTAGTTTCACTAAACAAACAAATCCGATCAACCACGTAAAACACAAAAAGCATGAAGAAAGAAGAAGCGAAATAAATGGCTTATAGATTAGCGAAGGTTGAGGCTTGATAAGAGGGAATTGTAGTAAAAATAGTAAATCGCCTAAGGTTTCGTTTTTGTTTGTTGAGCAAATAAAAGAAAAATGGAAGAAGAAAGGAGGAATAAGTACAAGTTAATTTATAGGATCTCAACACTTGAATTTAAACAACACTATTAATCATGACCTATTAATCAGGACCATTAGATGATAATGATGAGAAGGAATCTTCACAAAAAACTAAGCAAATCTCCTTTTAAAAAAATGACGTGTCTGATCATGTACGAAGAGTATGGTCACCCGTATAACGACACATGTAAGAAGCATTAAATGCGATGCGATTGATTGATTAGATGATATGAAAAATGGGTATAGTAAATTACAAGTCCGCATTAACGGGTGTCAGCGTAGACTTGGGGGAAAAGGTTACACTCATTTTCGATTATAATGTATGAAATTGCTGTTCAATTAACAAAAGAACTACGAAGTATAGCGAAAAAACCTAAAAACATGTAACGAACTAGACAAATCCCTGAAAAACATAATGCGTGAAATTCAGTAAAATGAAGTAACCACGATTCAGATGAGCCTATGACACAGTAGTCTCCCTAAATAGCAAGTAAGTCACACCGTGAATCATACTACAATATCCAAAGTATTAAAATAACTATGAGACTACAACAAAACAGACAAAAATACAAATGTGAATTGTGCTGCCTTAAAGCGAAGTAAACCCTCGAATTTCCCGAAGTCACCATAGTTTACATACTAAATTGCGCCGCCATCTTCGATAACCACTACGCCATCATACTTTCAGACAATGCCTTCACTTCCTAGACCATAAACCATCTCCAAAGCCTGCTTTGCCATTTATAAAATCGTCTTTTCCATATAATAAAATCACAATGTAACACTTAAGAAGAATACGCTTCGATTGTATACGACTATGCCACGATGCTAAAATAATTATATAAGTAAAAAGAAACCTAGCCGAACCGATTGTCATAATAAGGGGCAAAGTCAAAGCGACAACATCACATGAGAAAATTATGGTGTGCTATTTTCGCACTACCCCACCGCTTATGATGTCATTCCACCATATACGGAAACTACGTAGTAGCATTCAAGCATATTAAACAACCTCCATAACACATAAACATACCGTGTCATAATAAGCAAGTATAACGACTCCTATAATGCGAGACGACACCGACATACCACTTGGAACTTTATTGATCCACTTGATTATCCAAACAAACAAAACTAAAACTACTAGCATAAGTATGTTTCATGATCTGCTAGATTGTTCAAATATCAAGTGCAGAAGCAAGTCATCTAGATATATATGGCGCATCACTAAAGTTAAACTAAATACTCAAACATGAGTCAAAATAAAGAAAATGCGCTGCGTTCATTAAACGAACTGCTCACATGCTTCGACGACTCCAAAGAAAGAAACTACTCAAACATGCAAAACTGCACAGCTATTATTCTAACAAAGCCTTGCCATCATAATTAGACCAAGAAGATGTATCGCACTGAAACATTTCCAAGATAAAACATCACCATCATAAGGAAGCCAGGAAACATCACCTAGACTCGGCCCTAAACACCAATACCGCAACAATTATGGACTGCTCACCTTTACATACTAGAACAAGGCCCAAGTAGTCCAAGCATAAAGCACAACACTGACCCCTTGAGATGCATAAGGCACCGAAGCAACCACCAACCTATCAATTTACCAACTTCATCTAGTAACATTTCAAATTCAAATCATCCTGCCAAATCCAAGTTTCCCCACAAAAGCAAACTTGCCCGCCTATGGCCACGTTAATAATCTATGCACATTACAATAATCAAGGATAGAAGACATGTGGAAGCATCAAAGGTGGAGGAAGAATGTAGAGTAGTGAGGTCAACAATCCACGAGAGAATTGTAGCTACAAATAGAAAAGTACTATAATGGAGAAAAGGACTTTTGATTTATTCGCTAAAAACTACCTTACATTCTTGTACTCTTTTCTGCCATTTAAATCATTTTACGAGGAAGAAGAAAGATAATAAAGGATTTAATCCATGGACATAAGATTTTCTTAAAACCCGAGTGATGTAAATTTCTGTGTCCTTTACTTTACTATACTTGTTACTTTCCAGTTTTAGTAGATTCTATTTTGCTTAGTTTGGCATCTAAACTAACCTAGGAATTTTTTAAAAATAGTTAAAGTGTCTCTTCATGATTTTGTAAGCGTCCCATAACACAATCACCATATTAAAGGTAAATTTAATATTACTTAATTTTGTTGATTCACAACTAATAGGATAATAGGAGATCTAACCACCATGTTTGGAACCTGGTGTTGTGAGGAAAAAAATCTCATTTATAGAATGTACTCACAATCAAGAGTGCATCTTCTTTTTATAGTTTAAGAAGAGAAAGTGTAGATCAAAGGGCAGCGAGGATAAAGCTAAGATAAAAGAAGAGAAGGATGAATGTCACCATTTCTCGAGGATAAAGCTAAGGTAAAAGAAGAGAAGGATGAATGTCACCATTTCTCTAAAAAGGAACACTTAGGAAGATGAACTATCTAGATTATTTGAAGATGCGAAGGAGAAAGGATTCCGATTCTGCTTTTGAAGGTATTTTCCTTATAGAATATTATTTATAAGCTTTTTATCTTAGGTTTTAGATACTATATCTAGAATTTATATCTATAAACCAATATAAGGACTTAGGAGCAAGAAGGAACATGTAATTCCAAGTTGCAAATGGAGCTACTGCAGCTGTCATAGCAACGAGGGATTATCATGTAAAGCCTGCCCAAATTTAATTAGTAAAATAATTTATTTTTAACGTTTGATGGAAAACAAATGTAGTCTTAGTTGTAATAATATATGATAATGTTATGAATATTTGTTATAGTAATAAAACCACTTGCTTTGATACTCTTAAAGATGATATTTATATACTTAGCCATAATCATGTATTTTGTTATTAAAAATAACAATGCATCTAAAATAAATGATAGCTACCTTTGGCTTTGTAGAGTAGGCCACATAAGTATGAAATTGTTGAATAAGTTAAGAAATAAAGGGTTTCCACCATTATTTGATTGTGAATCATTGATACATATACATCATGTCTTAAATGTGAAGTGGTCAAGCACCCATTCTATGGGAGAAATGAAAGATTTAGTGAACTCTTAGGACTAGTACTTATAGATGTACCTATAAATATGTCTATATAGATGTACCTGTAAATATGTCTATAGCTAACAAAGGTGGATCCTCTTACACATTATGTTCATTGATGGTTTATCTAGATATTGATATTGATAGAGTTAAGGGGTTGCCCTAGGGCAATCATGTAAATAGTTATATAAACTTTAAACAATCTTTGTTGAAATAAAGTATGCTTTTAGATTTATTTTATTTTACATATGTGGTTATATGGAGATATAAATAATAAATTAAATACATTAAACATACACAAGTAGAAAAAACTTAAGAGAAGTATTTTATCGATTGAAGTTACAAATGTTTTCGTAACCATGAGTATCGAATAGATATATAAATTCTTACTTCTTAAATGTTCTTAATCAAGAAATATCGAGAAAATGGTATCAATATGTCTATTAAGATTGATGTACGTGATGCTCTCTATATAATGGACAGTGAATTACTCACAACCATTTAGGGTGCTAAGGGGTTACATACTTGTGATTGTTTAGAACAATCATAGAATGAATCGACGAGGTCTTCTGTAGGTTAATACAACTAAGTCAAAATAGACATCCTCATGGTAACAATATACTATAGTATTCAAACTTGTAGGTATTTTCGATCTTAAGTACGTACGTTGTACTTTGATTATGATCAAACATATGGCATGGTGGCCATGTTACGACCATAGTTGGGTATACTTTCAAATTCTTAAAGTGAAACGCTACCTAAGAGTGAGTTCATCTTCTTTCTTGTAGAAGATTAACATCACCATAATTCATAGTATAATTAAAGTAAAAATATCTGGTCAGAGCAAATTGATTAATCGATGATTGTTATCAGATTGAAGCCAAGACTCTAACATAGCTATGAAATTAAACACAAATACTAATATGGTTTTTGACCTTAGAACAAATTCTAGATATCTAAGTGATATAGTGACGACGAAAAGAAAATATGTACAAAATGTCGTTACTAGGTACAACTTGATATAGATTAGAAATTTGATTTTTCCAAAACGATCTGTAAGCGATCGAACTTATGCCCAGCACTCAACTTTAATAAACTTCGTACGGACTTCACTATTTAAATTATTTGAGTATTGACTGAGGACCGAGTTCACACCAAAGAGTCAACACGACCATGCTGTTAGTTATTTCCGAGTTCGGTTAATGTAAAATAATTTACAAGTGTTACAAGTCAAATAAAATTAAACACAAATGCTGCATTACTTTTTTATCGCATTTTAACTATTTATTTAAAGCTTAAAAAATTAATAAAAATGATGTATAAAAGTTATATGTTAACTTAATTGATGAATGAGCTTGAATAAATTAATCAGATGAATGATTTAATTATTGAATCATTTTAACCAAAATTTGGAAGCCCGGATGTGGATGGAGGGAGGGGGCATAGCCAACGCTTGTAAGCTAGGGAGGAGAATTAGTCTTCTAAGATTAGAGGGAAAGAGGTTAGATATTTGTGATCTAGTTAGCTCTAAATAACCACCCTATTCTCATTATCTTTATGTACTGAATAAACCTAACCTTAGCCTCCAAAGAAGACATTGGTGAAGCCAAGGACATGATGTTGCATCATGTTGCCTAACAGGTTGAACATGGTGTTTGTGGAAGGAAATAACCAACGACCGAGGTGTTCAACGATCGGGAAGATCACAAGAAGGAGGCAACCTTTAAATTTTAAATATATGCATATACATATGTATATATACATGTCCATAATTATATCCATATGTCTGCTTGCTATCATTCTATTTAATTTGGCCAAAATTTGAATAAAAAATCAAAAATTGCTTAATTTTTAATAAAGAAAAATGGTTTTTATAAAATTATTTTTGTCTTTAAAAAAAAATATTTATTTCGAATCCACATAAATTTACCCACACATGTACACACATATATAATTTTTAAATGATATTTTTGTGCGAAAATAAATACATACATACAAACATATACATACATACATACAAACATGTGTGTGTATGAGTTAGGATCACTAGCCCCTCTATTTAGCACCGTTTGTAGCTCTTAATATCAGCCCCAAGTTTCGATTTAAATATTTGTTCTTTCTCTCTCCTGTCACATGGATCAAATATTTGAACATAAACTTCTGACTGATATACATACATACCGACACACATAGACATACACACACACACAAAGATATATATATATATATATATATATATATATATATATATTTGAACTAGGATCAATAGCCCCCTCTATTTAGTACCATTTGTAGCTCTCGATATTAGCCACAAGTTTCTATTTGAATACTTGTTTTTTCTAGCTCCTTTCATAAAGACCAAATATTTAAACATAAACTTGTGGCTGATATCAAAGGGCTAAAAATGATGCTAAATAGGTGGACCAATTGAAATCCTAGCTATATATATATAATTTGTTTGCTTTTATATTCTGGCACAAAATCAAATATACGTATGTATGTATATGTATATGTGTGTGTGTGTGTGTGTGTGTATTCTCATAGAAATATAATCAAAAAAATATTTTCAAGCTTTTAGGCTTCAGAAAACAAAATAGAATAACAATTTTTTTTATTTAATAAGGTCAAACAAATTTTAAGTTTAAATTTTTTGAAAATTTCCAGCTAAAAAAATTCATACGGATTTAAAAAAATAAATTATTTATATATTTTTCTACAGGTTAATTTTTCTTTAAATTTTTATTTATTTTACAAAACGCCAAATCATTTTGAAATTCGAATTTTAAAATTATTAAATCATATATATTCTAATTGTTAAATAATATATATAATATATAATGTCTATATATACATCTATGGAATAATATATATATATATATATAATTTAAAAACTTTGTACCATTTTATACATAATAAATTTTCATAAATGTTAAATAAAAGTAAATGGCTGAGAAAAAAATTTGGTTTATTTCAGTACATATATAAATTAAGTTATTTGTATACATATATATCCTCCTGACATTATCATGGAGTTGTTATCTTATATTAATTTATTAATCGTAAGTCACAATAATTAATTATAGATTGTTATCCGGCATTTTGACCCGACTATATTCAGACTGACTAGCCAAGTTAGACTCGACTATCATCAAGGTCTATAGCCAAAGAGATGATTGCGAGGACCAGAGATCAAACATAGACGATAATATGAAGTAGCGATCAAGGCAGAACCAAAAGATGAGCCCTACAGAACATTCTAAGTATGGATTATAGTCTCGACTAGACAAGGGATCGGGTCATGTCGGCTTGGCAGTTCAACTCAACGGTAATCAATCAATATCTCCAAATCCAAAAGTCAAATATGCAAACATTTATGGTAACGTGGAGCTAACATGAAGAGGGTCCCACTAGAGGGATCATGACACGTCACGTGCCCGTTAAGACTGATCACGGTCGATCCCTATTTATTGGATTTGGGCCTGGCAGTCGCCCGTGTGACCTCGTCTGCATCTGGAGATTTCACTGGCGAGTTTTCAAGACGATATTCAGTCGTCTCCCCTTATAAATACACACTTCATGGTTCATTTGGCGGATCTTTACACCGCTGTTTTCTTTGTACTCCACTATATTCATGGATTCCAATCCGATCCCTATTGTACTCAAAGCTTAAAGTCATTAATAAAGCATTTCCTCTAAAGTGGATGTAGGCTTTCAAAGACAAACCATTATAAATCGTTCTATTCATGTTTTTGCTTATTTTCTGTTATTTAATTGTTTATTTCCTCTATTTCCGTTCAGATTTCTTCATTTATTTCTCTACTAAACTCCACTGGGTGTTTGTTACCAATTTTGGCACAAACATTTTGATGCTTTCACTGAGAAATCAATTCTCGGCCTGATTGGATCTCATCATCTACTGGTGGACTCCCTTATTCGCGTGATAGATCTAGGTTTTTGCCAACAAGTTTCTGTTTCAACTTAGATTTGAAGGAGAACTAAAGGAAACTAATAGCAATGGTCAGAGGAACTAAGTCTACTTCTCATGTTGTTGATGGAAATGAAGAAGCCAGTGGTTAGCAAGTTGATCAAAATGTTCAATCCATAGCTATAGAATCCTAGAATCTAGGTGAATTCGTCATCGGAGCTGTTTTTGGAACTTGATGAAGGAACTAATGGATAGCCATCAGAAACTTCACCAACAGATCCATGCCAATATTGACCTAAGAACAAGTTGAAGGATCGGCATGACAAGACTAGGAGGGGCCCACTACATTTCAGGATCAGAGGACTCCTTTTCATCTGACGGTCATCACCAGAGCAGATGCCGCAAAACTAACGAGTACAACACTAGAACATTGGAATAGAACCAAGCGGTCCCATACCAGCAATCAGCACCGATCAATCCTGATCCCTCCTAAGGGATCAGTGCCGATCCCTTTTCCTATGGAGGAATCACCAATAACCTAGAGGGGCCCACTCCGGAGGTGCTGCAATTGATCAAGGTGCTAGAGATCAAGTAAATGTAGTTGAACCATAACCAAGAGATGATGGTAGGATTGCCGCTCAAGAGATTGATCAGGAGCAAGAGGAGCCAAGGCAATGTTTTACTACCCATAGACATAGATCGGGACATTCTCGTGAGGTAGAACACGACCACCACTTGGCACCAACTCTTAAAACAACGAACTTAACAACCATGGTGAGACAACTTGTGAAATAAAGTTAGGGTTTAAGCAATGATGATTATGGACTATCCAGGAGCAATACTCCATTCACTGATAACCTTCCACATGCAGAGTATTTATATAAGTTTAATATGCCTTCGATCCCTGCTTACACGGGAAATACTGACCCCGAGCAGCATCTTATAAAGTACGAATGGCTTATGGACTTCGCCAAAGCCCTTAATACAGTCAAATAAAGAAGTCTCCCTATTTTTCTGGAGGGAGTTACAACCATATGGTTCGTTAAATTACCACCATGGTCTATGTCTTTGTTTAATGCATTAGCAACAAAGTTTTTGGAGCAGTTTTGCATACGTATGCCTCGCCCCAAAGATGTTATGTCTCTCTCCAACTTGGTTAGGCATAGGGGGAGTCGCTTTACGATTACCTAAAAAGATTTAGTTTAGCTGTTATAGAAGTCAGTAATCTGAATGATGATGCAGTACTCATGGCACTGACTAGGGGAGTCGACCACGATTTCAAATTTGTTGATTGATCGGAAGGAAAGCCTCCTTCCACATTAAATCGTTTCTTTTAAAAGGTGGCTCAGTTTTTGGGAAAGGAGGAGGCCAAGCAAACTAGAAAGAGGGATGTTGCAGGTCCAAGTATCGAGGGAGTACAGGATAATGTAGTAGTAAAATAGTTTGGTGATGGCTTTGGGAAAGTTCAAATTCATGTTCAGAATAAATCAAATTAGCAGAAAAATTGCGGTGGCGGAAACTGCGATAGGATTCTGGAAGGGGGAAGTCAATTATCCCTACGTGTGACATATACATGCCTCTGAATACGTTGTTGGAGAACATCTACCTATAAACTTGTAATACCATGTAGTACTGAAAATCGCGTCCGAGAGAGTTGATGGAGAAGCAGAAGGAGACAGTTAAGTACTGTAGGTTCCATGAAACTTATGGTCATAATATGGACGAGTGTCGTCACTTGCATGGTATCATTGAGAAGTTAATCCATGAGAGAAAAATATAATAGTTGGTTAAAGCCTCGTAATACGACGGGCATGTGACATCTAACCCTAATCAAGGATAAGCCCGTCTAGTGCCGAGGAACCTAGGCAGACCAGAGAAAGACTAGTTATCAATACCATTATTGGAGAACCATATTCATCGGACATAAGTTGGCATGAAATGGAGCACTATGCAAACACGGTTAGACATGTTGATTTTGAATGTTGTTCAAATATGGAGGACGGTGCTTTGACAAAGTAGCAACGTACTATGAAAAACAACATAGTATTCCAAAGTAGAGATGCAAATAAATTAGAGGCCCCTACGATCGAGTCGATAGTGGTCTCGGCCATGATCGGCTACTCCTTAGTGAGGAAGATTTTGATTGATTGTGGCAGTTCATTTAACATTGTTTTCAAGAAGGCTTATGACCAGATGAGAATGAAAGCTAAAGATCTAAAACCGTGCAAAGCCCGCATTCATGGCTTTAGTGTTGTTGCGATCGAAGCGGTAGGCTATATCGAGCTACCGATGGAGTTAAGAGATGACAACCATAGGAGAGCGTGGATGCTGCCGTTTGTTTTGTTGGATGTGGACTCTGTCTACAATGCCTTTTGGGTCGATCGGCCCTTGCTGAATTTAAGGCAGTATCTCCCTTTGATGCTTAACACTAAAATTCCCAATAGACAACAACGTGGGGGTTGTTCATGGAGATTAGGTGATTGGACGTGCCAATTTGTGGTTGAGTTAAGGGATGCTCAACGAAAGGAGAAGGGAAAAGGTACAAAGAAGTCTCTTTGCATAAAAACTAATGAGGCTTAGCAATCTACGTCTGAGCTTTGGCTCGGGCACCATAGTTGGTTCTATAAAGATATAGATCGAGAGGCAAAGAAGAAGAGCCCAAAGAATCCAAGGTCACACCCGCTGAGTTGACAATCGACATCACAGTCAGTCACGATGACCTCTTACCGGTCCTGAAGATCAGATCATAGCTCAGCCCGGTGATGATGAAAATGTTAACCAGTTTTCTTTGAGAAAATCTTGATATGTTCTTTTAGACCCATTTTAACATGTGCAGGATCTCACCGACCATTGCAAGCCATGCATGAATATCGACCCGAGGCATGTCCCGGTGAAACAAAATATCCGGCATAGATCTGAAGAAATCTTCCGCACTTAAAGAAGAGGTGGATAGGCTCAAAAGCAACGGGTTTATCCATGATGCCCTTTACCCAAAACGAGTATCTAATCCTGTTCTCGTAAGAAAAGCAAATAGGAAGTGGTAGACAAGTGTTGACTACTTAGATCTGAACAAGGCGTGCTCGAAGGACAACTTTCCACCTCCAAGGATCGACCAGCTAGTAGACTCGACCGCTGGACATGAATTACTTTTATATATGGACACATACTCTGGAAACAAACAAATCCTGATGCACGTCCCCGACCTGGAGCACATCAGTTCATTACTGATCTGGGACTGTATTGCTATGTCGTGATACCGTTCGAACTAAAGAATGCTGGAGCTACCTACCAAAGACTGGTCAATCGAATGTTCAAAGACCAGACTAGACGATCAATGGAAGTATACGTGAATGATATGCTCGTGAAGTCACGACGGTCAAATGACCACATCGATGACTTGGTGGAGATGTTAAGTGTTCTCCAAAAATATGGAATGCAATTTAATCCTTTGAAATGCTCTTTCGGCGTTGCATCAGGGAAATTTTTGGGGTTCATCGTTAACTCTCCTAAAATTAGGGCAAATCCCTAGAAGAATCAAGTGATTCGAAAATCTAAGTGCCGAAGACGATTAAGCAAGTACAGAGCCTCAATGGGAAGGTCGCCACCTTAAGCAGATTCATCTCTAGGGCCACCAACAAGTGTATTTCGTATTTCGATTTGATTAGAAGAGGAACTTTAAATGGATGTATAACATTGACGTGTTTCAAGCTATTGTAGATCACTTAAAGAGACCTCCCATTTTATCCAAGCCACTGGATCATGAAGAATAATACATCTACATAGCGATGTCGATACACGCCTTATGTGTCCCACTGTTATGCAAAGAAAATCGAATCCAGAGGCCGGTATATTATGCTAGAAAGCAATTGACAAGTATTGAGAAATTTCCCTAAGATGGAAAAGCTCGCGTAATGCCTGTTGATTGCATTACGAAAACTCTGCCCTTACTTCCAGACTCACCCCATCAACGTCTATACCAACCAGCCGTTATGACAGGTCCTACAGTGACCTGAAATATTTGGAAGGTTACTCAAGCGGAACATCAAATTGAGCCAATTTTGTACCACTTATCTTCTTTAAAGAGCTATCTAGGGACATGCATTGGTGGACTTCATAGCTGAATTCACTATGAAAGATGATTCTCCATAGTGCAAAGGAGAACCGACCGTTCGATGGAAGATGTACACGATTGGAACATCCAATGATCGGTGTTTTGGCATCAGAGTTGTGTTAGTGACTCCCAAGGAACGATCGATCTGCTACGCCCTGAAACTTGATTTTCGTGTTATAAATAACATACTCGAGTATGAAGCCTTGATTATTGGGCTCAAACTTACCAGAGAACTAAGAGTGAAAACTTTATAAATATTTTATGATTCCTAGTTAATAGTATGCCATGTCAGGAGATTATCAACCAAGGGACAACGACTTTCTCCTTATCTCGGTCGGGTCCAAGAGCTATTGACCGACTTCAAGTACTATACCATCACACACATCCCTAGAGAATAGAATGAGAAAGCCAACTCGCTAGCCAAGTTGGCCAATTCCGAGGATGCATAGCTAATGGGCTTGGTCCCAGTTGAAATACTTAATGATCTAAGCATTGATTAGATGGGAATCGACTAGGTCTTAGAGACGGAGCTGAAAAGGGAGTCTTGGATGACTCTTATCAAAGATTATCTACATTAGGGAATCCTTTCCAAACAAAGGAATGAAAAATGATAGATCCTTCGCAAAGCTTCACGCTATGTCATCTAAGAAAGCATTATGTATAGAAAAGGTTTCTCAGTACCCCTACTTTGGTTTATTTCCCATAATGAAATCAAGCGAATATTATGAGAAGTCCACAAAGGAGAATGTGGCGATCACACTGGAGAGCCAACTTTAGCTAAGAAAATACTTCGCTACGGGTATTATTGTCAACTGCCAATTGGCACGCAACTAATTATGCCAGGTGATGTGATAAGTGCTAGATGTTTGCAAAAATTCCAAGAGCCCCACCAATGGAAATTACTCAAATGGTCGGTCCATGGCTGTTTGCCACTTGAGGCATTGACATTATCGGTGCCTTGCCGATTTCTAAAGGCGGTGCAAAGTATGCCAATATAATAGTCACTTACTTCACTAAGTGGGATGAGGCCGAACCTTTAGCCACGATCACAACAAAGAAAGTAATCATGTAACGACCCGAAATTTTTCGATCCCGAAAATTCCAGATAGTTATGAAAAAGAAGAAAGAGATAGAAGAAGAAGAACAGAAACACTAAACATCTCACATTCGCAGCAGATAAAATATAATAATAAATAATAATAGTTTACAGAAGGATACTATATCTGTCAATTACATTTAATATACATAAGTGTTTCACATGTATACAATCACTGAACATATACAATTATCATGTCTCAGATTAACAATAATATGACTCAGCGTAAATACTCTAAACGTTCCTACCATCCGGCTCGCCTCCTGAGCTCCAGATCGTCCTTACCTGAAAATCTGTAATACTCGGTCTGACCCGAGCATTACACTAAAGTAACACCCGGGTCAGGCTGGAAACCAGCGTGAGTAAACCCAACTAATATGGAATTCAAAGCATTCGACTTATATAAACCCGGGATAACTCAAACAAATTTTACAAGTCACAATTTGTTATAGACATAACTTATTTTCAAATAAGTTTTCTGAGTGTCAAAAATTTAGATTTAATAATCCAATTCATTTAAATCCAATCATTCCAACCTATCAATTTCTCATATTAATTTATAAGGTATTCGAAGTGGTTTCGGGTATCTCCCAATACCCGATCTCGGCCTCTTCGAGTCTCATGTCATCCTATCCTAAGTTATACATACGAAAAACACATTTATTTCATATCAGAGATAACAACTCATTCAAAGCATCCAATATCAATCAATCATTCATAAACAAATTTTATCACTTCCAAATTAATTCAATTGATTCTAATTGAATTTCTAATCTCAATCACTTAGATTCCTTTATTTAACATTAATTAATTCCAAATCAATTAATTAGTCAACCCTTCATTATTCATCTTAATTAATCACCCTCGATTAATTATTTTCAATTACAATATGTAATTAATTCTTAGATAATTACACAAATTAATTAACCTTTACCCCTCCATATTACTTACATTGATCCTTGATTGATTACCCAAATTAACTATCTTATAATCACTATTGATCAATTATTCTTAAATTAATCATACTCCTTAATTAATTTCTTTAATTAACCAATCCTGAATTAATTACAGTAAGTAAATAACTCTTTTATTTGTTTTTATCAAGTAACTATCCATTAGTTAATTATTCTTACTTAACGTAAAATAATTACAACCCAATTAATGATCCATCTTAATTAATCCTCCTTGATTTATTATCTTAAAATTACATTTAGCCAAATTTCTTTTAATTAATCACTTAGATTAAATTGCCTTAACCATTCACATTAATAAATCTTAAATTAATTGATGGCATTCATTAATGATCCTCTAATCGCTTCCAATAATTAAAATTTCTTTTTTTATATAAAATAATGTAATTGAATTAACAAGCTAAAGCAAGATACAACACACACATACAAACTGTTATACCCAGACAGGCATATTCTTATATGCACACAACACTCACGAGCACAATAGCACCATCATCATTCCTTTTCAAGTTGATAGAAATGAACACGTACAACTCATAAACACACGCAAACCTATATACAATTCCACACTCACACACTGTCTGTCATGCGCACATATAAACGAATATACACATACATGCAAACGAAAAATAGAACAGAGCCATCAATATAAAAATATATGTAACACTTGCCACATGATATGTAGACACACACATACCAATAGCCACGCTAATGTATGCATCTATACCCAAAAATAACACACGTAATCACTGAATATGTTTACGCAAAATTACCGTACTGCTATAAAATGAGAACTAATACTATTTTAACAACACAAACTAACTTACTTTTCTTGTTTATTAACAGACACTCACATACATGCAAATACCTACCCAGACCAACACACAAGTGCGTACTGACATGGCTACACACACGCAAGAATCCTCAGAAACCGGTCGACCGTTAATCATCTTAGGCCGACTGGTCAGAGGCTTCAATGTGAGGTTGAGCCTGGAAGCATTCTCCAGTTTCTTAAGATCGGTTTTCAATAGTTTCTAATCTAATGTAGTTCAAATTCATGCAAATATCAATCACAGCCACAAGAACAATTCAACCACTATAAATATATAAGAATTCTATGATTTTGACATAGATTCGTGAGGTTATACTCACCTAAACGTCGAAACCCTAGCTCACTCGCGAAACTCAGACCCCTCCCCCCACGCTTCGCCTGCACCATCGCACGATCGCGACCCAAGTCGCGAGCCCAAATCGCGAGCCCTAAACCCCACCGTACTCGAGTCGAACTCGATTTGTGCCTCCTCGAACGCGATACTTCCCCTATAAGCAATCGGTCTAGCATGCAAGAGGACGAGAGGGGTGAGGGAGAGAGAGCGGGACGACCATTATTATTATTATTATTCACGAAATTTCGTTTTCTGATTGAGGGTTAGAGAGAGATCGGGGATAAGGTATAGGGTTGGAGAAGCTTCCTAAAAACGCATGAATAAAACATAATAGAATATTGAAAATATCCTACGTTGAATAACGCGAAATCCTGAACCCCGAATCCGACATGCTGACAAGCGTTAATAAGGCTCTACCTGCATTCCGAACACAATGGAACATGTTTCGGAGGCTAATTTGATCGTATGTGCGAGATACAAAAGAAAACGATCAAATTCCAATTAAATCGATTAAAATAATTTCTAAGCGTTTCGAGCTGCCAGGGTCAAACGAAAACTCTGATTGCTCCGAAAATTGAAATCCGATAATAACTAACTATTACAGATCCAATGGAACTGGTTTCGTCGAATTCCGAGACTGTGCCTCGGAAGGCTATTTTTAAATATCGATTTAAACGATATATTATTAAAATTGAACAAATCACCTTTAATTTAAATTTCAACCATTCTATTATCTTCAGTATCATCATTATAAATTTTATAAGCCTTCAAATTATTTAAACAGGCTTAGAAATTTCAGATTCAACAATTTACCCAATTTTCAATTATTAAATTCAATATTTAAACTATATAATTCAATGATTTAATTACCAAGTAAATACTGATATCTTGAATTCAAGTTAAAATTAACTTTTAAATATTTTAAAATCAATTAAATATTCAAATTTAAATTTTTAGAAATTTCGGTTCGTCACATTCCTCCCCCCTTAAAAGAATTTCGTCCCCGAAATTACTAGTTAGGAAGAATGGTTCAAAACCCATTTACCTTTCCCCAAAACCAACAGTTTTATCAATATCCTACCAACTATTTTTTTTATTAAAGACCCACTATCAGCTTAACCAACTTCTCAAAACCTTCTATAGTATCAAATATTATCCCTTTGCTCAATCATCTAAATTTTAAATTAAAACCAAATTTTGAATTATCAAAATTTTCTCAAATTTTTTTTCTAACTCTCTAAATTTCCGAATTTTTTTGCCAGCGTCTCCTTTGCGCGGCTAGCTCGGTACAACTACAAAAGGCCTCTACGGACTCCCAAATTTCCAAAAGAAAACAAAAGCCAAGTGGCTAGATCAAAAACCCAATCCAATTTTATACAGAAATTAAATACATACCCTTTTGTCGGGCAATTCAAATTTATCTTCTGATATCAAATCCAATTTCCTTTTTCCTTCTAATCCCTACATATCTTACTTAACAATAATATGCAATCGTAACATTTCCAATCATTTTATACATTTCCTTACATACGTTTCATACCTACTTCGATTCAAATTAGCTTTCTCATTTCATATGAATTCCATTTATCTTCACTTCTGAGTATTAAATTTTATCTTTCATTTATAACTGATTCATATTATTATTTTAAATTAGTTTCATTCACTAATTTATTTTGGTTTCAAATTTGAAATCGTTTTATCGCTTAACAAAAAAATTTCTCAAAAATTTTCTAACTCCCAAAATTTTCGAATTTTTTTGGCAGAGTCTCCTTTGTACGGAGGAGATTTTGCAATTTGACAAGAGATATAAATATATATACATCGACCCACACGGTCAGAAAAAGCAAAAACAGTTCATATTTCCTATTTTAATTGCGTAGGCGTACCTTATTTAGCATTTTAAGCAAGCGGCTTATTAATTTAAGCAATTAGCGCAATCCAAACCAGCCAAACGGCCTTCAGGTACCTGTACTTACTCAATTTAAACATATAGGCACTATATATATGAAGTTTACAACATTTCTCTTACTTAAACAACTATAACACTTCAATTCTAAAAGAAATGCATTCAAAATAACTTCCATGAGCAATTTATATGTTTTCAAAACTAATTCAATTGCTTCCAACCAATTCATATACTATTCATTCAGTTTTAATGGTTTGCAACTCAATTTCATATATTCAATTGATTTTTAATCCAAACAAGCTCATATTCACTTCAAATGATTCAAAACCAATATTATTTAAATTCTCTCAACCTATATAATTTTAATTACCTTTGTTTACAACAACGACAACTATTTTTATGAAAATTTTGGCGATATTTGCTTAATAGAGTATCCATTTAAGTTTATAACTACTTTAAATTAATTTCAACTCATTTTATATTTAATTCCATTTCATTTCAAATTTATTCACCAACCATTCATTTAACTCGACACATTCCATTCTTGTATACTTCTAGCCATTCCTAAATTAATTCGATTCAAGCTTTTATTTAATGGGCTTTCACTCTTATTCTTTCATAAATTTTAAACTTAAGTTAATTTACTTTAATTTATTCCAACATCAAACTTAAGTTTACTTTTATTTGATTCTCATTTAATCAAATTCCATTAATTTCAGTTAGCTCATCCCTTTTAAATTTTAATTTTAATTCACCTTCTCAATTTTCAAAATAATATCCAAGCACATACTTAACTCATTTATACTTCAAATTAATATGCCACCGAACTTAAGTTCGGTCTGATAATCCAATTCCAATCACCACTTTGATTTAGTTTTTATTTAATCAGACTTCATCTATTTATTATTTAACTCAATTAACCCATTTTAAAATTTTAATTTACTTACTTAACTCATTTCGAAGTTATTTTATTAATACAAAGTCATTCTCAATTTATTTCTATTCACTTGGGTTTTGTTTGCACTCAAACCATTTCTATTATAATTCACTTTCATTTCATTCGACAACACTTCTCTTATATGTAATCTACTTGCAAATTTCGTTAAATACTATTCATATCACACTTGAAATTTGTTTGTTATTCAAACCATCACTATTTCGATTCCACTCTATTTTATTTTTATTTTTACAACATCTCTTCTAATTTATTTCATTATCAAATCCAAGTCGAATTCTATTTTAAATTTGAAAATTCCATTATTAACATACAATCCATTTTATTTAACCGAGTTAAATTTTATTAATATACTCCATCAATTAATTATTTACCCAATTAGCTTATTTCCAACTTCTAAATCAATATTCGATTTTAATTACAAAATCACCTCATCAAAATTCCCGAGTTTCAATTTTATTTTATAATTTCAGTTTGGGTTTCCCTTAATTTTCCAAAATTCCAACCTTTTATTTTAAAATTTTAGAAAAGCTTTTAAATTTACATAATACTATTGAAATAGCTTTTTATAAAAATACTTTTTATAACTCGATGTCTCAACCAATCCATCCTTGTTCTCACAGAAATTCAGTCATATGTTGATCAGGCGTAGGACTGAAAATCTATAAGTACTTAGTAAACTCGTTTTCAACATCCAGTGAAAATACTTGGAAAATAGTTTTATTGAAAATATCGAAAACAGTTTTTGAAAATATAGAGGAAATATCTTTGGTGAGAATGCTCCGGAAATCATCACCCCCATCCATGGTCGTAGTTACATTTTAGGGTTACGTTGCCATTGCAGCAAAAGTCCATGTAACTACAGGCTCTCCGCGGCCTCTCGATTACGCCATGGAACCCACGACAGATCGCAGTTACATTCCAGGGTTACGTTGCCATCACAGCAAAATCCATGTAACTGCAGGCTCTCTGCGGCCTCTGATTTTCGCTGTCGAAATGAAACTTCTCCACTCCTACATAGGTCGCAGTCTACCGATATAAAATCAAACGCAAACTGTTGGCTCTCAGCGGCACACACGACTTTCGCTATGGTATACTCTACTCATAATCCCCAGGAACTAGTTTTGTCCGTACTCCTCACAGGATCAACTTTAGAACCCCCCCCCCTTGGGGCTCAAGGCAGCACCACCCGGCGGCACTCCTGAGAAGTTCATTTCAAGGGAGCGCCTTTTTCCCCAGAGCCATCATCAAAACATTTTATACTATACACATATAGTATCTTGAAATCATACACCTAGTATGATCTTATACAAAGCTCCTTTACACAAAATCAATTATCCCAAAATCGATAATTCACAAATTAGGCTTTCCAAATTCAATATTGATTTTACTCAAAAATCAAAAGCCTTTCCAAATCCAAAGGCTCCCAAAACACTTTTCTAAAATCCTCATATGATCCTTTATATATATACACACACACAGAGATATATATAAAAAAAATTAAAACTTTGGATCATTTCAATCTTGTATAAAACTCCTTTATACTTCAAACACCTTCAAAATTCTTTTCTTCTGGCAATAGATTTAACAAGGGGAAATTTATCTTATATAACAATGATATATAACTTTGTTTATTCAAAATCAAATATTCCAATTTGATTACTCTTTTCAACATATTTCATTCAAATCCGTACGATATACACATATCATCCATACGCTATACCAATCTGATCGCTCACTCGATCACACAATTTCACTTCCGAACTAGTATTGTCCACTCGACTTCCTAGTGCGGACACAGATCTGGTTTCTTGATCAGAAACCGTCATTCTCCTTGCATAGCCATAACTATGATAGAGAACATCCAGAACCAATCAATAATCCATATCCAGGCTCGCCGTCGAAAATCGAGCGAAAAATCCCAACTCGGGTTGACATACTATCTCGAAATTCTGTGCTCGAATCTGGATCAAATCACTATGCGAATAGAATAATATACGTACATCCTATGTATTTAACTTCATTGATTATTTGCCAAATCAATTTCCTTTCCATTCACATTCACTTAAATTTCATTCACTTATTCACATTTGCCTTGGATTATCACTTCAATTATTATCTCAGTTGGGTATTTAATCAATAACAATTTGAACTCTGACCAGTTTATATTTAGAAAATAGCTTGAAAAATTAAAAAAAATAAATAAGTAGCTGAAAAATAATTATTAGTTTACAAAATAGCTATGAAATAGTTAACTAATTGTCAAATAGTCAGAAATAATTGAATAGCTTCAAGAATTTTTAAATAATTGCAAAATAGTTGTAAAATAGAAATTAGTTTGTGAAATAGTTGAAAAATAGTAATTAGTTTAGAAAACAGTTGAAAAATTGTTAAATGGCTCCAAAAATAATTGTAAGACAGGTATAAAATAATTTGGCTTTAAGAAAGAAAGGTTGTATATATTTAATAGCTTGGAAAATTAAGTTTATATCAAAACAATTTATATTGAAACTAGTCAAGAGTCAACTGTTTACTTCCCCAACAATTCAATGTAAATTTACACTTCCATTTAAATTGATCCAACTCCAATTTGAATAACTCTAATTTCCATTGAAATTTATTTAAACCCAATTCAAGTTGAATCAATCTTGATTCCTTTCCCAATTCCATTTTAAATTATCTTTACTTATGTACTTCAAGGTTCAAATTAGAGTTCAATACAATTTTATTTTAAAACGTCCATCCATTTTCAATTTTTAAATCTCAAACCTGTTTTGAGATCACACAAGTTCCCAATTCAAATCAACCATTTAACTTTCCTAGTTAAATTCCAAATTCATCTTAAAATTTCCAATTCAAGTTGTTCATTCAAACTTATTTAACTCCTCCCAAGTTAAATTCGATTTACTTAATCCAATCAACCTCATTCAATCCTTCAACTTCACAGTAATAATCTTCCCACTTAAAAACTCATCACTTGGGTATCACATCCCATTCCAAATTTCAAACTCAACATTTAGAGTTTATTCAAACTATTTTTGATTTATGTATATTCCTTATTCATACGTATTATTTCCTTTACACACCAGGTCATCCTTAAATTTTAGACCACTTTTGGTTTTTAATTCAGATCAAATTTTCAAACAACCCATTGTTTGCAACAAGTCCTATTTATTCAAAGAATACTTATTTATTATTTCTCATTACTTTAATAGTTATACTCATCTTATAAATTTACTTCATTTGGCTTACTTAATAAAACATATATCATTATCAAACACAATAACTAGTTATGGTAATACCCAAGGTAATCATATCTAGATACCCATTTCCTTTTTATATTATTCTTATTTCTATAAATTCAAGGTTAAATTTCAGTTTGAATCCCATTTCAAACTTACCTTTATTTAAAGATTTTAAACAATTTAATCTTTTTTAATTCAATTTTATAATTTCTTTTAAATCAATTTAATTTTAATTTGATTGTATTTCTGTTACCACTTAATTCAATTCCAATAATTTAGCAATCAATCACCTAATAATTTAATAGAAGGGAATATTGCTTATAGATCAAAATATATTTTTATTTAAAATCATTTAAAAAATTATATAAGAAAATAACAAGTACGCTCTCATATACACACACACACACACGCACACACACACAACTCATTCTAGAGTACTACAGACTCTATTTAATGAGTAATCCCCACCAGAGCTAAGGTTCTTGCTTAACCTTTCTGCTCTGATACCAAATGTAACGACCAAAAAATTTTTGATCCCAAAAATTCCGGATAGTCATGAAAAAGAAGAAAGAGATAGAAGAAGAAGAAGAACAGAAACACCAAACATCTCACATTCACAGCTTATAAAATATAATAATAAATAATAACAGTTTACAGAAGGATACTATATCTTTCAATTACATTTAATATACATCAGTGTTTCACATGTATACAATCACTGAACATATACAATTATCATGTCTCAGATTAACAATAATATGACACAGCGGAAATACTCTACACGTTCCTGCCATCCGGCTCGCCTCCTGAGCTCCAGATCGTCCTTACCTGAAAATCTGTAATACTCGGTCTGACCCGAGCATTACACTAAAGTAACACCCGGGTCACGCTGGAAACCAGCGTGAGTAAACCCAACTAATATGGAATTCAAAGCATTCGACTTATATAAACCCGGGATAACTCAAACAAATTTTACAAGTCACAATTTGTTATAGACATAACTTATTTTCAAATAAGTTTTCTGAGTGTCAAAAATTTAGATTTAATAATCCAATTCATTTAAATCCAATCATTCCAACCTATCAATTTCTCATATTAATTTATAAGGTATTCGAAGTGGTTTCGGGTATCTCCCAATACCCGATCTCGGCCTCTTCGAGTCTCATGTCATCCTATCCTAAGTTATACATACGAAAAACACATTTATTTCATATCAGAGATAACAACTCATTCAAAGCATCCAATATCAATCAATCATTCATAAGCAAATTTTATCACCTCCAAATTAATTCAATTGATTCTAATTGAATTTCTAAATTCAATCACTTAGATTCCTTTATTTAACATTAATTAATTCCAAATCAATTAATTAGTCAACCCTTCATTATTCATCTTAATTAATCACCCTGGATTAATTATTTTCAATTACAATATGTAATTAATTCTTTGATAATTACACAAATTAATTAACCTTTACCCCTCCATATTACTTACATTGATCCTTGATTGATTACCCAAATTAACTATCTTATAATCACTATTGATCAATTATTCTTAAATTAATCATACTTCTTAATTAATTTCTTTAATTAACCAATCCTGAATTAATTACACTAAGTAAATAACTCTTTTATTTGTTTTTATCAAGTAACTATCCATTAGTTAATTATTCTTACTTAACGTAAAATAATTACAACCCAATTAACGATCCATCTTAATTAATCCTCCTTGATTTATTATCTTAAAATTACATTTAGCAAATTTCTTTTAATTAATCACTTAGATTAAATAGCCTTAACCATTCACATTAATAAATCTTAAATTAATTGATGACATTCATTAATGATCCTCTAATCGCTTCCAACAATTAAAATTTCTTTTTTTTTATAAAATAATGTAATTGAATTAACAAGCTAAAGCAAGATACAACACACACATACAAACTGTTATACCCAGACAGGCATATTCTTATATGCACACAACACTCACATGCACAATAGCACCATCATCACTCCTTTTCAAATTGATAGAAATGAACACGTACAACTCATAAACACATGCAAACCTATATACAATTCCACACTCACACACTGTCTGTCATGCGCACATATAAACGAATATACACATACATGCAAACAAAAAATAGAACAAAGCCACCAACATAAAAATATATATAACACTTGCCCCATGATATGCAGACACACACATACCAATAGCCACACTAATGTACGCATCTGTACCCAGAAATAACACAAGTAATCACTGAATATGTTTACGCAAAATTACCGTACTGCTATAAAATGAGAATTAATACTATTTTAACAACACAAACTAAATTACTTTGCTTGTTTATTAACAGACACTCACATACATGCAAATACCTACCCAGACCAACACACAAGTGCGTACTGACATGACTACACACACGCAAGAATCCTTAGAAATCGGTCGACCGTTAATCATCTTAGGCCGACTGGTCAGAGGCTTCAATGTGAGGTTGAGCCTGGAAGCATTCTCCAGTTTCTTAAGATCGGTTTTCAATAGTTTCTAATCTAATGTAGTTCAAATTCGTGCAAATATAGTTCACATCCACAAGAACAATTCAACCACTATAAATATATAAGAATTCTATGATTTTGACATAGATTCGTGAGGTTATATTCTCCTAAAAGTCGAAACCCTAGCTCACGCGCGAAACTCAGACCCTCCACGCTTCGCATGCACCATTGCACGATCGCGACCCAAGTCGCGAGCCCAAATCGCGAGCCTTAAACCCTACCGTACTCGAGTCGAACTCGATTTGTGCCTCCTCGAACACGATGCTTCCCCTATAAGCGATCGGTCTAGCATGCAAGAGGACGAGAGGGACGAGGGAGAGAGAGCGGGACGACCATTATTATTATTATTATTATTATTATTATTATTATTTTCATGAAATTTCATTTTCTGATTGAGGGTTAGAGGGAGATCGGGGATAATGTATAGGGTTGGAGAAGCTTCCTAAATACGCGTGAATAAAATATAATAGAATATTGAAAATATCCTACGTTGAATAACGCGAAATCCCGAACCCCGAATCCAACATGCTGACAAGCGTTAATACGGTTCTACCCGCATTCCGAACACAATGGAACATGTTTCGGAGGCTAATTTGATCGTATGTGCGAGATACAAAAGAAAACGATCAAATTCCAATTAAATCGATTAAAATAATTTCTAAGCGTTTCGAGCTGTCAGGGTCAAACGACAACTCTGATTGCTCCGAAAATTGAAATCCGATAATAACTAACTATTACAGATCCAGTGGAACTGGTTTCGTTGAATTCCGAGACTGTTCCTCGGAAGGCTATTTTCAAATATCGATTTAAACGATATATTATTAAAATTGAACAAATCACCTTTAATTTAAATTTCAACCATTCTATTATCTTCAGTATCATCATTAAATTTTATAAGCCTTCAAATTATTTAAACAGGCTTAGAAATTTCAGATTCAACAATTTACCCAATTTTCAATTATTAAATTCAATATTTAAACTATATAATTCAATGATTTAATTACCAAGTAAATATTGATATCTTGAATTCAAGTTAAAATTAACTTATAAATATTTTTAAATCAATTAACTATTCAAATTTAAATTGTTAGAAATTCCGGGTCGTCACAAATCAACTTTGTTGTTCGAAATATCATCTGTGATTTTAGTCTCCCCCAAACAGTCATAACTGATAACGGGACCCAATTCGACAGTTCTGAATCTACATACTTCTACCGCTGACATCGTATTAAGAAAAAATTTGTGGCATTTTCTCACCCTCAAGCTAATAGACAGGTCGATGCTGTTAATAAAAATATAAAGTCCATTTCGAAGAAGCATTTAGAGAAGGTCGGAGGCAAGTGAGTCGGTGAACTCCCGTTAGCATTATAAGCATACTGAACCACCTATAAGTACGAACTGGCCATACTCCTTTCTCCCTTGCATACGGCTCCAAAGTCGTGATTACGAACTTGATGTCCCTCTCATCAAGTGACTTACTATGACCCCAGAACTAACCGAGATCTCCTTTTGGAATCTCTAGACATGGTTGATGAGAAGCGTGGAGAAGCAAACTTGAGGGCAGCTGCATATCGACATTGAGTTGCCCGAAACTATGGTACTAAAGTCTGAACTAGGACCTCTGAAATTAGCGATCTTGTCTTGAAATGGGTTTTTTCTATCCCTATCCGAATGGACCCAAAATGGGACTGACTATATGTCGTCGGCTAAAAGATTGGAGATAGAACTTTCAAGCTAATGACCATTGACGGCATTGCACTCCCAAGAGCATCTATGACTCTATTTCACTTAGTTTCATTTCATTTTTGTTGTATTTCGTTCTTAGTTTTCTTTTGCATTTTGGCTCAAAGCCATGTAATAAGACAGATTTTGTCGCTTCTTTTCTGTTGGTAAAAGAATTTGAGATTTCTTTCATAGATGTAAACTATTTGTGCATGATATAATAGTTGCGACATGTGACAAACTTCCATCTACATGCGCCTAATATAAACTAACAAATATCCAAAGTTTAACTCCAGCTAAGTTCATGGGTCCACAATCGAATTAAACAAAGTGAATATGACTCGACCGTTCACCCATTAACTCTCGTCTACAATCTGACGGGCCGAAGTACAAGTATAAAATAGGCGTGATAGACCGTTCATCAATTAACTCTAATCCCCAGAGTGTAGATGAAAGTATAAAAAATGAACAAGTGTGATTCGACCATTAGCCTAAACTTGACAGGATGACTATAAACTTATCATGGATGAGGCCCCGACCACTTATGAACTCGCTCTGCTAACCCAAGGCTGGGGAAGGAGTACGATCACTTAGCTACTAAACATGATGGCATAACACTGTGGCTAACGGCCTAAATTTCATATGACTTAGGGCCATGACCGAGAGAAGGCCTTGAGATGGAATTATCGGGTCGACGTCTGGAGCAATGAGCGATCGATTGACATTACAACTTAAACAATGAGCAACAAATTACAATTATAGTGAATTGAAAATGTAATAGCTCGAACACTTAAACAAATTTACACAAAAGTTGAATAGAAACAAAAGAACTTTTATTTATATACTAAACTTGGAAGCTAAGTACAAGTTTATGTCCAGCAAACTAAAAAAAGACTACTATTGTTATAAGCTACAAAGAGGTACAAACCTATAGTTACTTCTTCTTTAATGACTTCTGTTTCTTATTCTTGGAACCAGAAGAAATCTTGCTCGAACTCTCTCCTCCTCTTTTCTCTCCTCTTCTATCACTCCTCTTACCCTTCAATGGAGTGCTCTAGGTTGATCCAGTAGGTGTGCTCTGGGCAGTTCCAGGCTAAGGAGAAGAAATTGGTATGCTTGAAGGGGACACTGCCGAGAAACTTTCAACGCCTCTAGGTACGGTGATATGATCAAGGAAAAAATGGTCTCCCTGGGTAGAAATATGGATATGGGAATAGGAACGACTTCCATCTTCTCTTGTTTGATCTCTAATGGAAGGAGAACATACACCTTACATTTCTGCTCCATCTTATGCATGGAGGGACCCGATGAGGAATGGAAACCCTGGTAATAACAACATCATCATCAACTCAAGTCCCCTAATTCAAATCACCTCCTTCTTTCTTCAAAGCATCCATCAAGTGCTCATCAAAGTGCAGAATCTCCTCATCTGGAATGTTATGAGTTGTTGCCAAAGTGGTTACTATTACAGACTCCGTCATTGGGATTTGTGATCATAATTCAGAGCCTTGAGGAGGAAGCAATAGCAGGCGGATCTGAGCCTAAAGGAATACAACGAGAAAGGTTAGAGATGTAGACCAGAGTTACATCAACTTTCTGAAAAATGGAAGACATCAACAAAATACCGTCAGGTTAAACTTCCGCGTGGGCCGAAGTACCACCAGATGCTCATTCTAGGATGGGAGAGAGGCCGGTGAATTTCAAAAGCAGTGGTTCCTCTAGGTTATAGCCAGTGTCGGTAGAGGAGTTCATATTGGATCTAGGCATAGCTTAGGTCCTTGGAGTTTGATCAGCCATAGCGTTATGCTGCATGAATCTAGAATCCTCGTGTATCTCTTGTTGAGCAGCTATGGCAGGTTCCTCTTGGATCAGATGCAGGCTTTCATGAAAAATTCTGGGTTCACCGCTTCTCAAGACTTCTTTTTCCAGCTACATCAAGTCAATCTCTTCTGCCCCAAGATCTCTTTTCTCATCTACAACTATCTGTTCCCAAGTGCGAGCAAGATGGTAGGGCTAGTCGCCCTAAAGCCATTCTAAACTTTTGAATATCAATACACTAGCGTTATAAGAGATAAGCAGTGGATCCAACTCATCCATAACCTCCTCCTTGGTTTGTTTCTTTGTAGCCGCTACTTCTCTCTTTATGAGAGATTTAATATCTCTAGCCTTCTCAATGGCTGCATCCCTCTCAATTATAACCATGACAAGTTCATCATAAGCCTCCTGGCTAATTTTCTACGCTTCGTCTCTCCCTTTTATCTCATGCTCAAGCTAGGTATTTAATTCAGCTACACTTCTTCTGGCAGTGTCCCCCTTGATCACTAGCTCATGATTTTAAAGGTGAAACTGCTCAAGCTTAATCAAGTGCTAAATTTTTCTGATTCGATTGCTTTGGTGGCTTCTTCATCTCTTCTCTCGGCTTCTGCCTGAGATTTCCTTAGGGCATTTAACTCAGCATCAAGAGTGGAAATTCTATTTGCTTTTAGCTTCTTCGCAGTTTAGCTTTTCAATTTCCTGCTGCCTATCTCTGGAGATTTTGGAGATCTTCTCGGCCGCTCTCATCCATTCATTGTACTACTTTTGAATATTGGCCATGTATTCTTGCTAGATCTTCTCAACAACCCACTTGGGCACAAACATAAACCTGTTGAAGCATACATATGGGAATTCTTCTCTAAGCTGGGCTATATGGGAAGAATTATCAACTTGTTTATCTTCAGTAACGACTTGGGTACTGGCGCTTTCTTCGCCGGCCTATGTTGAGGAGCCTCTGAACCACTGGGACGTCTACGGTCCAAAGATCTCTAGAATATGATGATACAATAGATTATGTAGAGACTGAAATAGAGGGTGGACCTCATGGATGTCAGGCAGAGGGATATCATCATGCTAATCCGGTTGCTTGTCTGGACCTTTTGGAGGAGGGGACCTAGATCTGGATCGATGCTTGGAAGCAGAATCACACAAAGAGCAGTCCCTATCACCCCTACCATGACAGTCTCGATCTTGACTGGAATGGTAACTAGGGTCGTATTTGTTAGTCCGTGAGATAATGGTTTTGATGACAACAACCTTAGAATAGATTATAATATATAAATACTAACATTATAAGTTTAGATATATATGTATATGCATGATTTAACCATGCAGGTACTAAGAATGAAGACTGTACAGTATAGAGATTCAAGATATCAAGATAACATATCAAGATAGAAGACTCATGAGTATCGAGACTATCAGGAGTTCAAGATTTCAAGGATAAGTATTTTTTATTGTTATTAGGAAATTTTGTTAAAACTCATAGAAAAGCACTGGCATCTTAAAATCCAATTTATTCGTGGAATGGAATCCACTTCGAGCCCGTTAAAAAGATGGAACGCTAAGTAGGATGGAACCTACGAAAATTCTAGTGGAACATTGTTTTGTATCCGCTAACTTTTATTCAAAATAATTTTTCAAAATTATATCATGTTTTCAAAACTTTTCTTTAAAAGATTCAAAACCCTCGATCCTGATTTTAAATAATTTTAGCCTCAAAAACATCTTTATTTTCAAAGTCAAATTACTCCTGATTTTAAACTATCTTTTAAATAATATATTTAACTTTTAAATATTTATACTTAGATTTAAATATAAAATTATGGTTAAAATCTATATATATTATTCGTTATATTTACTTATGAATTTTAACTATACTCAAGTATATTTATAAAGTTTAAGATAGTTTTTATATAAGATAAAGGTTATTTTCAAAGAAAATCAAAAATACCAAAAAATCCTTTGGGATGTCGACATGCCTAGCATGACCATGTCGACATGGTGACAGATTGATTCAAAAATTCAAATTTCAAAAGAAGTGTCTATTCACCATAACTCTTCATGAATGGTCATTGCTGTTGTTTTTCTATAAATAGGGGTCAGTTTCAATGAATTTTCAATCATTTTTTTCTGGTTTTCACTCCTCTTCTTCTTCCTCATTTCTTAATACGTATTCTTATCATTACTCTGCCGAAATCAACATTGAATCATACTCGATTACTTCTAGTTTGATTCTCTATCACTATCTCTATAAGATTTTCAGTGCTATTCAGAGTAATAGACTTCTTTGTAATCTATTAAGCGAGAAAAGGTGTGATTGTAGCCTTGGAAATCAATCAAAAGGGAAAAGGTGTGATTGTAGCCTTGGCAAATTAATTGGGTAAACTTGTGGCCCGAAAATCAAGTATCTCTACCCAGAGGATCGAAATTCTGGAGGGTGTACGTCGTAGCCATGAAACCAAGGGTGTAATTGTACAATTGCTTTTGAAAGAAAATCCGTACTTGTGTTGCGGGACTGGATGTAGGGTAACTCCGAACCAGTATAAAATCTAGTGTGTTCTTTCCTTTACAGCTTTTATTTTATTTCTGCATCTGTGATCGTTTCTGTGATCATATCTGTGTCTGTATATTGCATACTTTTGTGTCTAAATTAACATAAATTAAAAAGATTTAGTAATTCTTTATTAACACTATTCACCCCCCCCTCTAGTGTTGATCTTAGCCTTAAGATCCGTAATCCGCATTTCTCACAGTATTCACGACCGCTGCTGTAGTTATACAAGCCCGATCAAAGCCTTTGAGTCCGACATGCTTTATTTTGCAAAGAATGGTGTTTCTTTTTCCCCATGGGTCCTATAAGGAAAACAAAAATGAGTTAAATTTCAGCGTTAAAAGGCATATGAAAAGTGTAATGCAGTGTTGTGGAGTGCGTGTGGATGTAAGTCTTCTGGTGTCCCCCTAACGGACCAGATGTTAGAGCCTTGTTGATTGGAGTAACCTCTCCCCTAACGGAGGGAGGAATATTAGCACTAATTTTGATAGGAGAATCAGACCCCCCAACAATCATATTGGCAAAGTTATAAGTCTCGACGTGATATAGAATTGGAATATCCAATAGTCCCTCAAATATGTTTTCTAAATTTATAGGTGCTAAGAAGTAGACTATTCCGGAGTGACTTGAGAAGTGATAGATAGCTTAGGTTGCTTGGCAACTTGGCCTTTGCAAAGATTATAGACAAGTTTCTTCCTTTGTCTCTTCTTAGGTGTAGGTGGCTACGTGCTTTGTGAGGATCCGACAACAGGTTCATGGCTAGAACCGACATCACCATGACCAGCTTCGTCATCATCACCCCTTGCTTCGCCTTCTACGGCTGCATCTTGAGCCTCATCAAATGAGGACAAGGTAGGATCAACATTGTCACGTTCTTTCCAAGTGACATCTCTTCCTTCAGCAGTACCCTCCTCAATGTTCCTAGGTGGCCCGGTGCTGTGACCCTTGTCTAATAGGCCAAAGGCGAAAAGGTGGTCATCAGTGATGTTAAACTTAATATCTTGATCTTCTACAGGAGTATCCCTAACTGCTAAAACCTCTTTTGAGTAACGATATCGTTGGGTCGTGGATGACTACCTGTAATTTTTAAAATAACTTCTTAGTTCAGAATATGAATTGAATAAAAGCACTCAAAGTTAAATTTGTAGCAACACTTACATCCTTCCATCTACCGTCCTGCGAAACAAGGTGGACACCGCATATGGAACCACATGTTCTTAAAAGCGCTAAGTTTGTTCCAAGTGTTGGTTACGACCTGACAGTTAGGCGCTAATTCAAGGAAGGTATGCGAGAGGCTTCCCCCTCGTCCCTTAAGATTGTAGAAGAACCTGATGTCTTTTGGAGTTGGTGCATGGTGCAAGATTTCTAGGAATATTATACATATGTAGGAACACATAACTATTTG
The DNA here is from genome assembly GCA_030765085.1 of Allium cepa. Taxonomy (NCBI): domain Eukaryota; kingdom Viridiplantae; phylum Streptophyta; class Magnoliopsida; order Asparagales; family Amaryllidaceae; genus Allium; species Allium cepa. The sequence continues at coordinate 384,728,631 of CM060932.1, forward strand.
GATGCAGGTGATCCAAGGCCAGTCTCAAATAACTTAAAATTTTCTGGACGAACGGGTTAAAGGGTGGAACATATTCCGCCTAGCACATGAACTTATTGTAGGTAGTGTACTCCTCTGAGGGCAAGTGGGATCTATCATGACAAACGGGACTCGCACTTCTTCACATGGAATTCCATGCTTGATGAAAAATTTTCGAAGTGAAATTTCATTGACCTTTGAAGCCAGGAGTCCACAAGATCATTCAAAAATACCACGTCTTTAAAAGTGTCGAGAGCTGGATCGATTTCTTCTTCCCGATTCAAAGGGACTTTGATGCTTGATAGGAGCTTTCGGGCTGTTCGGTTTGATGCCAGGAGAATTTCTAGCAGACACTGTTGCTGAGCTTGATTCCACACATAATCATCATGTGAAGCAAGCTATTTAAAAGCCATTGTAGCTAAGCGCTCTAAGCATATGGAATCCATATGTAACGACCCATAAATTGACCACTTTGAAAATGGAATATTTAATTTATTTAAATATTCAAATGTAGAATTTTCAAACTTAAAAAATCAAGTTTTATATGATAAATAAGAATGGTAAATTTATTTTGATATTGAATAAAGATTTTAGATTTTCATTGTAAAATTGACAAAAGTCGAATTCCAATAAAAAGATAAATATTCACAAAATTTGTTTAAAGGATAAATAATTCCTTTTAAATGTATATATATATATAATAGATGTCAAACTCATTTGATAATAATATTAATTTAATTTATAATGGTTTGATAAATATATAAAACTTGTTCTATAAAAATTAATAAATTTCGTCGCATATCGATAAATCGATATGGTATTTTTATAAGAAGATTTGGATATTGTTTTATATTATTTTATGATATGCTTCTTTTGATTATTTAAATATAATAAAAAAATTATTTTGAAGTTTGGTTTACATAGATAAATAGTTTAACAAAAACGTCAAAATGTGACCGTAAAACGTTTTGTCGAAAATCAACGTTTTGTCGGTCAAAAGCTGTCGCAACGTTGTCGCACCTTTGTTAACATGTTTTAACATATACATTACACATTTTAATAAATAAGCATGTTTACTTTTACTAAATAAGATTAGAAAACTATTAGAAGTCATTAGTAAAAGTAAGTAAGAATTAACAACAATAAGAAAAGGTAAACATCAAATCGATATCACATCAAAACCAACATAGTTATTATTTTACGTAGCTTAGTTCTTAAGGGATTAAGACATAAAGTAAGAAGTGAAAGATGATGTTAAGTTTTGAAAAAGTGGTGTTTTCTTTAGGTTGAAGTAAAGTTAATTTGGTAATTTTGCAGAGAGCTTATAGATTTTATTAAACTAAGTTTCGATGATTACAACTGAGTTACATAATTGCCTTATATAGGCTATTAGCCGGTAGGTTCGGTAATTTGATTACTTACTCATACCAAATTTTACAGGACACCTAATCTATATAAAAGTACAAAGCTGGCAGAAAAATATAAAGCTGGCCCGACAGGTGTTAAAACTAGTTTAGTGCTGGCATCTTCTTTTGGTGGTATGCATGTGCTGGACTTTATGTAGAAACTTCTAATGCTTTATGCGGCTCTGTGAGTATAAGGTACCGACAAATCATCAGAGTTGTCATCCATGGTTTCGCTCATATCTTCCATAGCTTCTAGATCACTATCTTCCGCAAACCTAATTACATGCCTGTGTGGATCAAAGTTGTCTATAGGATAGAATGGTAGTAAGTATTTGAACCCGTAGAGTGCCCCATATCTTCTTTGTAGTGGTTTCTGCGTAGAAGTAAAGTTCACCCCAATGGGGTGGTGGTGATAATAATTCTTCTCTTTAGTGAAACTCCCATGGTCTATGGCTTTGAAACCATATTGGCTTTCGCTCGTATATCTGTGCTCCTTGTGCAACTGCATAGGGCTGCGAATTTTTGTTAACAAAAATAGAAATCCTGTGTTTAGCTGGTCTTTCAGTATTTTTGCTGTCGAACAAGAATTTTGGGCAGGTGGAATTAATACATAATGTGACTGGATTTCCGAATGATAGCATACTATGGAGAATTAAGCTTAGCTTCCATCCAAACTTGTCTAAGTACTCTGTTTTACAATCTATGTTTAGTTTGAGTCGTGAGAGCATACCATGGTCAAATAACGTGATTATCGTGTCAAAGTCTCCTGGAGTTAAGTCGAAGTCTATTCTTGCTCTAAGCATATTGGATCTACAATTTTGCATCCTCCTGGTGAATTTTCTGCCCATTCTTTTAGTTTCTCCTGCAAATTCTGCATTTAATTTTCCCATCCTTGTGCTACTAATTCATTAATCTTGATTTCTAAATTAGGACATTTGTCGTATAGTGGTTTTAATGCCTTTTTGGGTTTAAGTTTAAGCATAGCTTGGAGCTGTTGATATGACAGAGTTGTACTGGGAATGATGGTATCTTGCTTTAATTGCTTTACTTCTTTAGCTAAGGCAAAGATCCTGGTTTCATAATGCTGATTCGTTTGTTGTATGTAGGCCAATTCTCTTTTACAGTTCTCTAACTCTGTTATCTTGTCTTGGAGTAGGAACGACTGCTGTTGACTCTGATTTAACTGGGCTTGCAAGGCATAAATCTGCGCTGCTTGGTCATTCATTATATGTTCTGTAGATTGTGGCATTAAAGTTGTAATTTGGGAATATGATTGCTTACATTGTGGATCGATGTAGAAGTTGAGACCCAGTTGTTGTCTAGCTGCTTCTATGGCTTCGTTCAAAGAATAAAATCCCCTGAATCTTGGGTTAGGATAATTTTGAACTAAATTATGGACCTGACTAAAGTGTTTAAAAATTCCAACATATAGTCCTTCAAAGACTACATGGCAGGAAAAGTTTTTTGATAGTGGTTTCTGTTGTATTTTTGAAAAATAGTTTGCAAAACAATTTGCCAAAATCATTTTGTGTTTACGATCTGTATCTACTGGTTTTAGATTCCATAAATGGTCTAACATGCACTGTTGCGATTTGTTTGTGATTCTGACCATAGGCCTAAATTTTCTTGGGTCATTATCCTGAAAATTAGCTATGTTATACTGACCAAAGGTCATTGTTGGAATTTTGGAAGTATTTGCTGGTGCTGTATTTGTCTGTGAAGTACTTGGCACTGTAGGGGTTTTAACCTCCTTTTCTGTCTTTTGAATAGCTGGAGAGGTGTTAGCACCCTTCATTTTTGTCTTTACTTCTGCATTCATCATAGCTACCTGGAAATAATGCAAAAAACATTTGGCTAATTGCCTGGAAAGTAAATCTGCTAAATGGTTGTCTTTGCCCTTTATATGTTCAAAAACGATTTGATAACCACATCCTTGGATTAATTTCTGCAAATTTAACCATCTAGTTTTATTTATCTTTTTGGAGTTTTCATTATTGATAAATTTGACAATGGCTTCGCAATCTGTTCTGACAGTAAATTCTTTAGTTAGCTGTATCTTAAATTTGTCTAATGCATTAACAAGGGCTTGTATTTCAAAGTCTATACTAGTCCAGTTTTGCCCAAGTTTGCTAAATGTGCCACTAGCATATGACGCTATTTTTTCTTGTGATTTATCTGCAAATTTATTTGGTTTACAAATAAGGATGACTCCCCATCCTTTCTTGCATCCATCGCATTCGATTATAATATAGTCTTTGGTTAATGGGAGTTCTAATGGCTTAATTCGTTTGACTTCTTCTTTGATTGTTTTTATTAATTTAATGTCTTCATTATTACATCGTCTTTCTCCATTTTTAGATATTTTACCGTATAATGGTCCTACTAGTTTGGCAAGATTTGGGGTAAATTTTTTGGCATAATTTACGAGTCCTAGAAATGCTTGAATCTTTTTTACACTATCTAGTTTGTCTGGAAACTCTAAATTTTTTTGGGAAATATGTGGTTGTAGTTCTATTTTACCATTTGCAATTTCTAGTCCTAAAAAAGAAAATTTTCTTTTAAATAATTCCATTTTATTTTTTAAAATAACTATTCTATTTTTTAATATTTCATTAAGGATTATCTTTAAATGAGATTCATGCTCTTGGATTGTATTACTGGATATTAGGATGTCGTCAATATAAACTAGACAAAAGTCATATTTTTTAAATATACTATCCATAAATCTTCGGAAAACTGCTGGGGCTGTTTTTAATCTGAAGCTTAGAACATTCCTTCGAAATGTCCTTCTGAACATGTAAATGCAGTCCATGGTTTAAAGGTTTCTTCTAACTGCAACTAGTTGTATCCTGATTTTAAATCAAATTTGCTAAAGATCTTCTTATTTTGAATTAGATTTATTAATGTGTCTTTATTTGTGATATTGTAGCCACCATCTTCTATATTATCATTAAGTCTTTTATAATTATATACTATTCGGGGTTTTCCTCTACTAACTTCAGCATGATTTCTAACAATATAGGCAGCTGATCTGTGGGGAATTTTCGATTTTCTGATTAAGTTCTGTTTTAACATTTCTTGTATTTGGAGTTTGAATTCTGCAAAATCTGTAGGTGAATATTCTATATTTGTTGTTCTTATTGTTATGTCTGGGTTTTCTATCTTTATTTTCGCTATGTACTATATTTTGCTTTCGGTAAGTCATCGCCTATGAGGCCTATTTTTTCTAATTTTTTAATTACGGGGTAATTAATTGAGTCAAAAATGTCTGGCCCTTTTTCTAATGTTTTTGCTTTATCTTGTGCTAAAAGACTAAATGCTTCTAGTTTTTCGTCCGGTAACAAATTTTTTGGTGTTTAGGTTGTTTGAAAAAATCTAACTCAGGGTACCACCACGCTTCTGCAGCAACTCTGATTTGGTTTGGTAAAAGTTGGTAGGTAAGGTGTATGTATTTTTATTAAAGGTAATGCTGTTTTTACTAATGGAAATACTACCATTAACATTTAATATGAAATTTAGATCCAATAAAAATTTGGAACTATTAATTTCAGGTGGTGTAATATTTGTTTGTCCTAAATCATATTTACTACTGTAATTACCAGAAAAGTCTTTAAATTGGATTTGTGTATGATCAGGTAATTTATAATTAATTGCATAATGCGTTATTTGGCTGTTTTAGAGAATAGTTTATATGTTAAAGGTACTTGGAATAATTTAGGAATTAGTTTATGAGCAATTAGGTTTTTGTACTACCAGTGTCAATTATAGCTGTTGTGGTTATAAAATTTTGGTGATCAAACCATAGATTACATTCTAGGGTTAGCAAAGTTGTAAAGAATTCTTTTACTTGAATTATTTCTGTTGTTTGTTGGAAGTTTTCTTCATTTACCTCGGTTATTACTTCTTTTCCTGTATTTTTCCTTTCTTGTTTTAAGGTTGCTAGTTCTTGTTTTGTTTCATGTAATTCATACTGGAGTAATCTTATTTGAACTTCATGCTTGTCTACTCTTTCTTGTAAGTAGCTGTTTTTCGGTGTTTATATTTATTTTTTGGTTAATTCTATGTTAAAGATTTGTTTGGCGCATAAAAAACACATTTCCTTATAATATTCATTACACTGAAATCGTTTATTAATTGTTGGGTATCTATTGCAGTTGTAGCAGGGTATGTGGTCACTTCTTTATTTTGTATCCATTCATGTGAACAGTTTTCTTGATTCATTAGGGTATAAGTTATAGGATTAGGATGATCATTATCTTCTTCAGAAACTGTACTATAAATAGATTCGTTATCGGAATTATCATTTACACTTTGTAAATCGTATTCTCTTAATTCGTCGACTAGATTAGCTCTATACTGATTATTTGCACGATTAGGACATTAATCAGATAAATGATTTGGGTCGCCACATATATAGCAGGTACATTTTTTATTATATGGTCTTCGTTTTTTAACATAACTACTGTGTTTGCGCTTGTCATATTTTACCGATTTTCTTAAAAACTTTTTTCTCTTTTTGTATCCATAGGCTTGAGGTGTATATATTGCTGTTTTACAAAACGCCCATGCTTACCTTTTAATTTGTTCATGCATAGTGGCTTCTTTACACAATTCTTCTAATTTTCGGAAAACAAAAGTAATTATAATTCCTATACCTAATCCTTTTTCTGTTCCATGATTATCTTTCCATTCTTTATGTATATTCCGTCCTAAATCTCCTGGTAATTTTGTAAAGTATCTATCACATAATTCGTCATCAAAAGCTTTACCTATTTGCGCTATCATTGTTGCAAAATCTTGGCTAAATTCTTTAATGTATTTAAAATCACTAATACTTAATTGTTCTAGATTTCTTATAAATGTATGTTATAATGTTGTATTCCCTTTAGCTGGATCCATACCAATTATTATCGTTCGGATCATTGATGTAAAATTATATGGATTGTCTCCTAACGATTTTTGTCTAACTATTTCGTCTGGATTTACTGCTTTAAAACTCTGATATATTCCTAATGTCGTTGGGCCTAAAGTAGTTTCTAGTACTGCAAACATATCTATGTCTCCTCGTTTATTAATTTCCCAGTAGCGTATGACATTTTGTTCCCAAATGTTCTTTCATCATATCCTACTCCTGGTCTTGTAAATTCACTTCTTGACCGTTTACTTGATGTGGCTTCTGTAATCATTGAATCTTGATAATTTGTTTCATTTTTTTGGGTGTATATGTCACTTAAAGGAATTTTTCCTGTACTTATATCATCTACTAATGCTAAGTTATAATATTCACTTAATATGTTGAACACTATTTCATAATTCATTTGGAGATTCATCATACATTGTATGATCATATTATCAATTTCTTCTCTTACATTTTCGACTGTTAATTTTTTATTCATTATTTCTAATAAGGATATTTTTGTTTCAGTTTTAAATCCTGTTTCTAAATTTTCAATCTCCTTAATAAAGTCGTCTTCGATTTGGATTTCATCTATTTGTTGTATTATCTCTTCGTCTATTGGTAAGTATCCGATTACGTCTTCCAATTCATCATATCCTAATTCTATGTCAGTATCGTATTCGTCATAAATTGGTCCTTCCTCCCAATTTAAGTTATTATATTCTGTCTCTTCATCACTATGTTGTTCTATTTCAGATTGTTTTATTTTATAATTATTAAATCTAATACTTGGTTCATTATATTGATTTGTATATATGATATGCGATTCTGGAACTAATAGCGTTTTATCATTGGTGACAAAATCTTTTAAGGACCATTCGAGTCCTGCTAAATTTTCAAGGTTAATTCTTCTATGTTCTACCATCTGAATGCCTTTACTTGCTATATTTTGTACTATTCCTGTTAAATTTAGCTTAAATTTCATACCTGGTCTATTTGATGCTTTTCCTAGTAATCCTATACTGATAATATTTTTTTTCAATATATCCTTCAAATTCTTTTGCTTGAAATTCCATTTTTAGATTTCCTAAATTATCTATACTTTTAATAATGTCTGGTACACAATATATAAGAGCGGAATTATTGCTTAAGTCTACTTCCATTCCTGATATTAATGCCTTTTTGATATTGGAAGTCCTTAATTTATCTAGGATTAATGTTAACAGCTTTGTTCCTAAGCCTTTTCTAGTTAATGCTTTTATTCCTATTACAATTAGACCTAAATGGAAAAATCTTTTTCCTATATTTTTTAAAATTTTCTATTGTTTCTGGGGAAATTATATTAATCATTTCACTGTTATCTACTATTCTAAGTTCTTCTTCACGAGTGCTTCGTATTAAAGCAGTGTTTAAGTTCATCACTCTTGTTTGATATAAATTTTTTGGATTTAGCACATCTAGTTGATGGTTATTATATATTTCTAGATTTTTATCCACATCTATTTCTTCATCAAGTTGTATTATTTGTTTGTCTTTCCTTTTATTAAATAACGACATGATATTTGATATTTCATCTCTAGTCATAGTAGTAGAATTACGTCTTGTTAAGGCTCTACTGGATCCCCATTCCGGTTGTAAATTCATTGTCTTGGTTTCCAAAATTTGTAAAGTTATTCTGGCTTTTTTGTTATTATTTGTAAATGCTGACAATCCTTTCCCACTGATAGACTATTTACCTTTTCTGTTAGTTGACTAACTTTTTCAATTAACTGAAGATTTAAGCTTATTAAAATATTGAATAAATGTTGATATTCTTGATCTGATTGACTATGTCCGGAATACCTATAAAAGCCTTGATCTGGAACTGGTCGTAAGTTATTTTCTGCTTTAAATTCGTCTGCTTTCATTTTTGCTTCTATCAATTCTTTATTCATTAACTTGCTACTACCTTTTTTCTTTCTTCGATTACTTGTACTTTTTTAATTTATGATCAAACTTGACTATTTGTTTTTGTAAGTCTTCTAATATTCGTTTTGATTCTGTTTCTAGATATTTAGATTTATTAGCTTCTAGCAGGAATTTAAGTTGGGTTAATTCTTCTCTAGTAGGTATATTCTTTTTAATATAAATAAACTGGTTTTGAATAGTATTATTTTGATCCTTAAGAAAGTCTAGATTGGAACTAATCTACTTTAAAATTTTGATTTTCTCTTTAGTAGCTTCTGTTAAGTTATTTATTGCCCTAGTTATCGTGTTATTATGGGTCTCGAGATTACTTGCTTGACTGATTAAAAAGTCTACAATACTATTTATTTGAGTATCATTACCGTGCAACTGATGACTAAATTGCTGTTCAAAGTAACAAGGAAACTTATATTTGTCTAAACTGACAATATTTCGTTCTTTGAAGGAGTATTCTAAATTTAAATATTGCAAGCATTTAACTGAGTGTTGAAAATCTATTTTGAAAACATCACCTTCTTTACTTCATAAATCAATTACTCGTTCCTTAATTTTTACGACAAATTAAAACTTTAAAAGCTAATTAACATATTTAAAATAAGCAGTTAGCTATGTTTTGCTCATGGGCTTGATTTTTTCCTTTTGAGTAAGAAAAAATCTTATATTAGCTTTATCTAACTTAATTAGGCTTTACGCTCTTCATGGCTACCTGAGTCAGACTTATCAGTAAAATAAAACTTGTTTTACTGCTAATGGATAAACCATGATCTGATACCCTAACGGGTAGGAGGCGGCTGATATTTTGTTGAGCTCGGTTACTCTTTTTTTTACGGGTAGGATTTTTGTTGGTCATACAGTATTAATAGTTCTTCGATCATATTTATAAATAGACAAAAAGCATACCCATCTAGATAAAATATTATTATTCATACTACAGAAATCAAGAACATTTCTTCTTCTTTTCTCAAGCTTCTTCACCTTCTTCCTCTTCTCTTTAATGGCTTCCAAGCCAAAGAAAAAAATTAGAAAGAAATAATGTCAAAATATTTACAAAATATTCAAAAGAAATCAATGTTTATTCTCTTCAAATCAAATTCTATTTTCTCCACATTTTACCTCTTTTCTCTCGGAAATTACTTCTCTAACCTCATCCTAATATTTTTCAAATCAATGTCCATTCTCTTCAAATAATATTCATTCTCTTCAAATCAAAAGAAATCATGTATTTTTCCAGTGGCTACAACTTTAATGTTGACCACCATGTCTCAGTCTAAATTTAACCATGTCAAAAATACACTTCTTTCAAGTGAATTTTCTAGCCCAGTTTTTAAGCCAGAGATTAAGCCATTTTTTTTTAATCATAACTTGATCATAACATATCCAAATTAAGAAATTATTTTTTGAAACCATGTGCATTTTAGTGGTTACAACTTTAATGTTAGTTGCTTTTTCCATTTTGAGGTTTTCTATACCTGAAACTTGATTCTTTAAAGTGCATTTTCGGGCTTCATTTTTGTTAGTCCGACAATACCTCTTTTCATTCTATCATATCTTTCTCAAAATTAATCAAAGTCAAGTGATTATTTTTTTAAATTCAAGATAAAAGAATTAGAAACAACTCTTCAGTTAATAAGTTTTCAAATTTTGAGAGTAAGAGAGTCAAAAATAAGAGAGAAGATGACCTATATCTCAGGTCTAATCTTGGGAATTCAAGTTCAAAGCTCTATCGCTTCTTCTCTATATTTTTGGTCAGCCTTCATCTCGAGCCTCGGCCGAGATATCGAAAGGAAGAGGGTGTTGTTTGCTAGTATTTAATGGAGTAGGAATTAATTAATGAAGTGTTGGTTGATTAGAATGTTGGTAGGGGTTAATCGCTTTGGTTTATAGTGAGAAACTCTATTTAGCATCTCTATTTATATATATACGTGTTTGATGTTGTGTTATGATTGCTATGGATGCTTATGTATGCTTTGATCATCAAGTATTTTTTGTTTGATATGATTGTTAATTTTTTTTTACCAATTCACGTTAATACACATCTATAAGTACAAAGGAAATTACTTTCCTTTTGAAAATGAGATGGTGTATATGGAATGCTTAAACCTTTTCGAAATAGTTTTAAAATGAGTTAGAAATATTTTTAAATATTTAAATATGCTTAAATAAATAAAAAAAGAAAATCAAGATTTTATCTTGTATATTTTAAATATGTCCAAAACAATTTTCCAGAAAATCACCCTTTTGCAGTAAAGTGACCAAATGTAAAACTGATATTTTAAATAGTTTAACAATATGAAATAAATTGTAAAAATATTTTAAAATGTTTTAAAAGATATATATAAGTTGAAAAGATGGATTTCTAGATGATATAAAAGTCGTTTTGAAGAATATAGCTTTTAAAGCACTATTTGCAACACTTTTCGCAACGCTTTTCGCAGCAGTTTGAAATAACTTTTGAAATGCAGTTTTAAACTTAACAATTCTTTCCTATATATTTTGTGAATGACTTTAAAAGAATAATTAAGTCATTTAAAGATTATTTGGAAGTTTTAATGAGAGTTTGAATAAATGGGAAAGATGAATTGTTTATACCACTTAAACAATAAGTGAAGAAGATTGAATATAATAACAAAATGAGTAATGTGGAAATGGTTAGTACGTTTGTCCCGCCTCTGAGATCTGAAAAGATAAAACGAGGTGTTTAACTAAGGTTAGTAGTGGATAACCAGTGCCCTGAACTTACCTGACTTATATTTTCTCTTCTTAGGTAAGGGGTGGAACATATCGAAAGGAAAGCCCAAATGCTCAATAAGATCATAATTAAGTTTTATTATAAGATAAAAGAGAAGAAATAAATTCTTTGAGTTTATTATAAATGGTCTATATATAAGATTTATAAAATTGATATTTTATAAATAAAAGTAATGGAATTATAAAAGTGTTTTATAAATATTAAATAAGATTGTAATCAAATTTATACATAGGTTTGCAATTGAAATTTAGAAAAGAATTCATAATGGATTTTATAAATAATAAGGTTTGAAAGGAATGAATTTGTAAATAAGAGTTTTATAAGTAATTAAATTATAATTGGATTTTGACTTATAAGAGAGATATAAATGGAATTTGTTAGTAAAGAAATTTTGTATATGGAAGTTTATAAAATATAAATGGAATTTATAAATACCGTTTTGTAAATATGAAATCAATTTAAATTGATATGTTAAATGTGAAAGTTTATTAAAGGAATTATATTCGCGATTTGCACAGTGAATAATCCTTTTAATTAAATGGATGTTTTGGAAAGTGTAATTATAAAAAGGGAATATTTTCCTTAAGTTAAAAGTTAAGAAAGAAAATCTTTGATTAAGATTTAATGAATGATTTGGAAATGTTTTCCTAAGTAAAAGAGAAAATGATTTGGAATTATTTTAGGATTTAAGAAAGGTTAAATGAACCAAATGATTTGATAAATAAGGCTTAATGATTCCTTATACTCTTGAAAAGAAAATGGAATAAATTGAAAAGAATATATTTAAAAAAGATATTTTATAAAAGATGAAGTAATTGATTGATGATTGATATCCACATATAAACTTAACATCCTTTAAATCAATAATTGGCTTCGAAGGAACCAGGTCGAATTTGGATAATTCCTATCCGAAAACCACTTCGAGCCAATGTATACGTTCGAATATGACATGTTGAAGATGATGATTATTGAAGACCGTGGATCCTCATAGCGTGAAGACTGCTTGTTGAACATGCTTTGGGTAGCTCCCATTATAGAGTTATTTATAGCAGTGGTCTCCTCGTTGTGGAGATTTTTCGAATTGCAAGGACTACTCGCTACTAGTGTAGTAGGAGGGTGCCTTCGGTTTGTTATGTTCTTGGACAACTTGTATGGACGTTTGTCTGACATTGCATTTCTAATGATTACGTACATTGGTTTTTACAAACGTACATCAATGGTGGCGGAGAAGGCAACTTCTCTTAGCTTAACACCTTCCTTAAGATGTACGAGCTCAAGTGTTGTATTTTTGTGGAAGGCAGTGAGTAGTTAACAGAAATGGAAATGTGGCATTTAAAGATATGATATGTGCTATGTGAAAAGGTAATTGTTACCTCAAGCCTCATCAAACCGGAAATGACCGAAACAGGATTAGATGCAGCAAGGCTAAGTGGGTCATTCCCAAGTAGGGTATGGTCATCCCTTCTAGATATATTTCTTCCCGCTATGACCTTCTGGATGTAAATTAATGTGGTTTGTATGCTATGAGGGCCTTCAGATAAATGTCGGTAACGACCGGGGGATGAAATATTCGGTACTATCTTGTTACAGAGGTAGGCCGGTCTTGTGTTGGCAGAGGTTCCTTTGTGCTGTTCCTTAGGGCATCCATCTAGAGGTGTACCTATTTCGGAAGGTAGATCCTTCATCTAATCATTTGTATGGAAATCCATTCCCCAATAAGAACCTACTGTTTTGTTTGTAGAGCCTAGTATGCTGGAATTCAATAATGGTAACAATTTCGTCTAAGATTAATAAGTTTATTTGCAAATGATTTCAAAGAGATGTCATTGAAAATAAGATAAATTTTTTTGATATAAAAGTGTGTTTTAGTTATCATGAGGTAAAAACCCGTATGTGTTTATGTGTGGGCGTGGTCTTAGGAGATACTCTTTATTTTTAAAGAATTTTATCCAAAGGCTGATATATGACACTATCATCTATTATTGAGTTTTTCTCACGTTGGTTTATCAAGCCTGATTCGGGTGTTTTCAATACTCCGGTCAGATCCGAGTAGTTTCAGGTTTAGTCGAAGATGTTGGAGTTTCCAAAGGAGAGCTGGAGATATTCATCTACGTATGACATATTCAATTATCTGCTATGCTTTGTTAGTTTTAGTTTTATGTTGTTAGAAATTTTAAGGACGGATGTTTATAACTGTCCAAGCTGAATTTAGGTAAAACTCTGATATATGTATTTAAAAAATTTCCGCTGTAAAGATATTGTTCAATATTATATGTTATTCCATTCGTGTAAGATTTTGTTCTGTCTTATTTTCTTTATTACCCTTCATGTTTCGTCTTTTCATGCAATTTGAGTTAGACATGTATGGTTTATTTTCGATTCAAAGGGTACGGAATAATGGGTCATGACATTTGGTATTAGAGCTGAAGGTTAAGCCAGAACCTTGGATTTGGTGGGGTAAAGACTCATCATAGATAGAGTTAGTAATATCCTAGAATGAGTAACTCATTAGAGATAGGGTTAATAACACCCTATAATGAGTTCTGAGAGTGTTATATATACGAGTGTGTATTTTTTAATTTTATAAAAAAGGTTTTTTTTGAAAAATTGGTAAATGAAATAATTTTACTTAGGATTATATTTTGATTACAAAGTATATATTGGAAAAGTTGTTGATTCAAATAAAAGATCAAATCAGATATTATATACGGATTATTTGGGTACATTTTATGGGTTTAAGTTTGTGAAATAATAATTTAGGTAAAAAATTGTGGGTTTAGGTTCAGGGTAATTTTGAGGACGAAATTATTTAAGTAGGGGAGAATGTAACGACCCGTAAATTTACCATTTTAATGGAATATTTAATTCACTTAAATATTAAAATGTAGAATTTTCAAACTTAAACAATCAAGTTTTATATGATAAATAAGAATGGTAAACTTATTTTTGATATTGAAAAAAGATTTTGGATTTCCATTGTAAAATTGACAAAAGTCAGATTCCAATAAAGAAGATAAATATTCATGAAATTTCTTTAAAGGATAAATAATTCCTTTTAAATATATATATATATATACAGTCGGCATCAAACTCATTTGATAATAGTATTAATTTAATTTTTAATGGCTTGATAAATATATAAAACTTATTTTACAAAAATTGATAAATTTCGTCGCATATCGATAAATCGATGTCGTATTTTTATAAGAAGATTTGAATATTATTTTATATTATTTTATAAGATAAATATACTTGTTTTAATTATTTAAATATAATAAGAAATTTATTTTGAAGTTTGGTTTACATAGATAAATAGTTTAACAAAAACATCAAAATGTGACCGTAAAATGTTTTGCCGAAAATCAAGTTTTATCGATTAAATGTTGTCGCAACATTGTCGCACCTTTGTTAACATGTTTTAACATATACATTACACATTTTAATAACGTAGCATGTTTACTTTTACTAAATAAGATTAGAAAACTTCTAGAAGTCATTAGTAAAAGTAAGTAAGAATTAACAAAAGTAAGAAAAAGTAAACCTCAAATCAATATCACATCAAAACCAACATAATTATTATTTTACTTAGCTTAGTTCTTAAGGGATTAAGACATAAAGTAAGAAGTGAAAGGATGATGTTAAGTTTTGAAAAAGTGGAGTTTTATTTAGGTTAAAGTAAGGTTAGTTTGGTAATTTGGTAAGAGGTTATTTTGGTAAATTTACTATTTCTTTCTTTTTCTATAAATACTCACTTCATTCTCACTTTCATTCACATTTCTTCTTCTTCTTCTTTTCTCAAGCTTCTTCACCTTCTTCCTCTTCTCTTTAATGACTTCCAACCCATAGGAAAAAATTAGAAAGAAATAATGTCAAAATATTTACAAATTATTCAAAAGAAATCAATGTTCATTCTCTTCGAATCAAACTCCTCTTTTCTCCACATTTTACCTTTTCTTCTCTCGGCCATAACTTCTTAAAAAAGAACCTAAATAAAAAATACTTTTCATTAAATCATGTATTTTTCCAGTGGCTGCAACTTTCATGTTGACCACTTTGTCTAAATCTGTAACGACCCGATATTTCCAACCATTCGCATCCATTATAAGTGTATAGGTAGACACTCATGCCGGAATTGAATTGCTCAAAATACCGCATTGTAAATAAAAATTTGGCAAATCTCAGAATATACAGTAAATAAAAATCACAGATCACAGACACAGAGTATTTAATAATGCAGCGGAAGTAAAAGAAATAGTAGTTCATGAAGCTACTATATAAATATATCAGAGTTAAATAAAATACAATAGAAGTTTCAATATGATAACTAAGTACAATCTGAATACAACAACACCACCGAAATAGCTAAGACTAGATAAGCAGATAATCTCCAGTGATTCCAATCTCCAGAAAGTGGAAATCCAAATCTGTGAATACTCAGGCTGACCCGAGCGTAAATAAAATAATACAAACATTCGAGTCAGGACATACATACTTATACAATGTAAACCAACTCAAGTGATCTGTAGTAAAAGTACAAGTAACTTAGAAGATGCTTGGGACCGCCCATCCTCTAAGGATCCGTTAAACTATTTACTATGTAGTATATTGCGCTATATACAGTGGTGTCTAATCAGCAAAGTATAATCATATAGAAAATAGCGTTAAGGGGATGGTGAACCTTAACGCGGTCGGATTATTAAACCAAAATCGTAGTGGGCTCGATATAAGGAACATATGACAAGGCACGCGAGGCAATGCCAGGGTGGATACACCGTTTGCACTCCCAGACCGGTGGTGACGGCAAGCCATCAGCTTCCGCCCACCTCGAGCAATACCCGAATCAAAGTGACGCCACCATATCGAATCACAAAAGTAATAGAATGGTTTCCAAAGAAGCATGCTCGATGAAAGGGTGCGAATCACAAAAGTAATAGAATGGTTTCCGAAGAAGCATGCTCGATGAAAGGGTGCGACCCTTTGTGTAGCCCGGTATAGTTCCTGTTTTAGTCATAATTAGGTCATCCATCAGCGTTCTCTTACTTCATTCCAGTAGCATTCGCCAACCAACCTACTTCGTTCTGGAATCTCCACCGCGTACACGGTTGTCAAAGTGGTTTTCGGTATCGACAGAGAGTATGCCAGATATCCGATCCCGGTCTCTTTGCCAACCAATCGTTATTATAACCCATGGTTATAACTTTAAAACAATATTTTATACTTCAAAATAAAATATCCCTTTCAATCCAAATCTTTATCAAAATAAAGATTAAATCATTTCCAAAACCATTTCAATATATCAACATACCATATCTTTCAAATTCAAATATTTATCAAAATAAATATCAAGTCATTTCTAACCATTTCAATATATTAAATTATCATATCCTTTCAAAAACTCCTTTCAAATCAATTTAATATATTAAAATATCATATCTTTTCAAAACTTCCTTTCAAATCACTTTATTATCAAAATATCATATCTTTCAAAAGTTCATTTTTAAATCATTTTATTATCAAAATATCATATCTTTCAAAACTTCATTTCAAAACATTTATAATATTAAAATATCATATCTTTCCAAAACTTCATTTCAAAACATTTTTAATATCAAAATATCATATCTTTCCAAAACTTCATTTCAAATCATTTTAATATATCAAAATATCATTTCAATGATAGTTTATACTTCAAAACCAAAACCATTTTATTTCAAAGCTTTAATATCTCACATTTCATAAATCCAATATTATTTAAATAAACTCAAATAATATATATATTTTAAATATCCATCTATCAAATAACTTAAATAAATCAACGAATATCATTTCAAAATATCAAAGTATTATTCAAAACATCATTCATTTTTAATTCATTTAAATACCATTTAAAACCATTCATTTTATTTAGAAATTAATCACCATTTCAAACTTACATTTCAAGGGAGTTTATATTTAAAGATTAAATATTTTCATAAAAAAATAAAGTCAATTCCTTATTATTTAATAGTTAAATATTAAATTTCAAAAATTTAAATCTTATTCCAAAGATTAATCTCATTAAAATTTAATAAAATAATAAAATTCAATTTCCGTAGCACTTAAAAATGCTACGTAAAGTTATAATTTAAAACGGTTCATTTAACAAAATACAACATTTAAGTGCTGTAATAGATTTTATTTAAATTTCAAATAAACTTTAAATGTTAAGTTTAACCACTATAGCACTTACAATGTGCCATAATAGCCTTTATTTCAAATTAACTTTTTAGTTCATTTAAAACAACTGCAGCATTTACAAAATGCTGTAATATCCTTTACATTACACTTCAAAATGCTGTTAAATCAAATTTAGGGTTTAGATACAAATTTCACCAACAGTTAATTTTTAATTCAAATAATTTAACTTATAAACATCATATAATTTCACATTTTAAAATCATCATTTCAATACTCTTATTTTTATGATTTTTATAAAGTTAAATCTCATCCAAAAAATCAAATTTTAACATAATTTCTTATTTAAATTAAAGTATTAAATTCCATTTCTTTAATTAAATTATTAACTTAACAATTAGGTTTAAATTTACAAAATATAACTTATTTCCATAAATTTTACTTAATTAAAATTTCACTTTTTAAAACAAAATTTAAAATTTCACATTTAAGTTATATTTCAAAATTTACTTAAACATTCATTTGTTTAACATTTAACTTATTCAAAAATCATTATTATTTTTATAAAATCATTTAAAATACATTTTTAAATCAAAATATTATATTTTTCTTACTTTACATAATTTCCTTTTTAAAACAAAACATAAATTCCAAAATTTACTTATAGTTCAAATTCTACTTTACCGTTTACATAATTCATTATTTAATTCATAGAAAATCACTAATATTTCTACAAAATCATTTTTAATTAAATTTAAATCAAAATATTTTCAAAATATTATAAATTTTACATTTTTAAATATTTTAAAACATTTTCAAAAATATTACATAAACCACGGTTCTATATATAGTTTTCTACCTTAGGTCGAGTGATACGGATATATATCATTTCAATCCGCAGTTTACAAAGAAAAACTGGGTTCTATCATTTCAAACCCGCAGTCCCAAGTAAAATGAATGATTTTGGAAACCGCTCAGGCCTATCATTTCAGCCCATAACGTTTTCTCCTATTCTAAAGTTCGTTCGGGTATGTATCATTTCAACCCATAGTGATTCTAGTCTACAAGGAACTTGCAATGGTGATAACTGATATAAACGACAAGATAGCATGAAATAATAATAACATATGATATAAAAAGTGTAATAACAGGTGTGAACATCATATGATAATAATATAGCAGATATAGCATGAAGATAAACAGTTACAGATTCAAATGGTGTCAGTTTATCAGTTATATAAGTACATATTAGTCTGGTGAGATTTACTCACCTTTTTGTGCTGGAGATATCAACTCAAATGACACAACGGATTTCAGAAGGCATGATGACACAAAAATAGGCTCAAGTGGGATGAGATCCAAGCTTAGAACTTGTGTTACAACCCAAAACAAAACCAAATAAATTAACATTTCTACACAATATTAAATTGAAACAACTTTGAAATAAAAGGAGATACGAATACATAGTCTTTTGCCTTGCTTTCTACATTTGATTGCACGGCCTAGGGGATGTTTTGGCTCAGGTTTGGACATACTTTGGTTCAGGTTTGGGTCCCATTAGTCATGGCTACAAGGTATTGAAGTGGTGGAGGAGTTACTACGCATGAATATGAAGAGGCTTATGCAAAATAGGTGGGTTTTTGGTCAACAAAAGGCTCGACCATGTAGGGGTTTGGCTTGGCCATTCAAGTTCAGATCTGGATAGATGTTGTAGTGGTGTGTGGTGGTCTGGTCAGAGGTGGTGGCGGCGGCTAGAGGTGGTGATGGTGGTGGAAAAAAAGGTGGTGAAACAACAAGGCTCAAACTAGCATGTTTTCAAGGCATAGGTTGTATTTTTTTTGGATTTTAGCATCATGGTGGGTTCGGCCATGTTTCAGATCTAAGGAGTAGGTGGTGATGATGACAGGGAAGAGGTTTAGGAGGTGGTGGTGGCTATGGAGTGGAGGCCGAGCAAAAGAGTGGAGAGAACAAGGCAAAAATACATAAGAAAATATGAAGAAAAGGAAGAAAATAAGAGCAAGACATTACCCAAAATGTTTGAAGCCATGAATAAAATGAAAGAATGGTTTCTTGAGTGAGAAATAGGATGAAATTCATGGCTAGAAACTGAAAATGGGCAGCCAAAATGAATAAATGAGATGGTTATGGCATTCGAAACGTTTTTGGACAATGAAACGTCTAGAAATGAAACGCATTTCCGTTTTCTAAAGATCGAATAAAAACAAAAATGAATCAGCAAATACTCTTAAAAACCGAAACCAAGTGAAGGTATAAGGAAAAAAAATTAATTTTAAAGAAAATATAAAAAGGATGAAAGAAATTACTTAAAAATATAAAACAGTGTCCAGAAATTACAAATAAATCACTACTAGTCTTGGAAAAATGTCCACTTCATTTTAAAAATATTATGAAGTGAAAATTTGAAATAAAATAATTTATTTATCATTTCTAGAATAAAATAAATAATTAAATTGGAGAAAAATAGAAAAAGAACTAAAGAAAATGTTTAAAAATTGAAAACAGGGCATGGAAATTACAAGAAAAATACTACTAACTCTAGAAAAATTCCTACCTCACTTTAAATTATTAAAAAAACAAAAATACATAACTTTTAAACAAATTGCACTCAATATTGAAAAATACATAACTTTTAATGTTTAACTTCGTTTCCAACGAAACGAAAAGCAGCGTTCAATTTATTACATCTATTTTTATAATAAAAGATAAAATTTAAGATTTAAAAAAAATTTAAATTTCAAGTTTAAAAGTCAAAGTTTGAACAGTTTGAGTAGAAATTCATTTTTTTAGTAAAATGTTCAATTTACACAAGTTTGAAACTATAATTCACATAAAAATCAACATTTATATTTAAAATAACATAACTTAATCATTTTAATAAATAAAATAAAATTCTTAAATCAAAATTTCTAATAAAATAATCAAAATAAACAAAAAAATCACAAAATTCAGGGTTGTTACAAAATCTAAATTTAACTTGGACAAAAATATACTTCTTTCAAGTGCATTTTCTGGCCCAGTTTTTAAGACAAAGAATAAGCCATTTTGTTTTGATCATAACTTGATCATAACCGATCCAAATTAAGAGAAAAAAATTAAACCATATGAAATTCCAGTGGCTACAACTTTTATGTTGACCACTATTTCGAGTTTTGAGGTTTGCTATATATGAAACTTAATTCTTTAAAGTGTATTTTGGGCTTCGTTTTTGTCAATCTGACAATACCTCTTTTCATTCTATCACATCTTCCTCAAAACTAATCAAAATCAAATGATTTTTTTTTAATTCAAAAGAAAAGAATTTTCAAAACTTTTCAGTTAATAAGTTTTTCAAATTTTGAGACTAAGAGAGTCAAAAACAAGAGAAAAATGACCAATCTTTTTGGTCAAATCTTGAGAATTCAAGTTCAAAGCTCTACCGCTTTTTCTCTATATTTTCGGCCAACCTCCATCTCAAGCCTCGGCCAAGAAATTGGAAGGAAGTGGGCGTTGTTTTCTAGTATTTAATGGAGTAGGAATTAATTAATGAAGTGTTGGTTGATTAGAATGTTGGTAGGAAGTTAATCGCTTTGGTTTATGGTGAGAAACTCTATTTAGCATCTCTATTTATATATATACATGTTTGATGTTGTGTTATGACTACTATGGATGCTTATATTTGCTTTGATCATCAAGTATTGATTCTTTGATATGATAGTTAAATTGTTTTACCAAGTCACGTTAATACACATCGATAAGCACAAAGGAATTTACTTTCCTTCTGAAAATTAAATGGTGTATATGGAATGCTTAAACCTTTTGGAAATAGTTTTAAAACGAGTTAGAAATTTTTTATAAATATTTAAATATGTTTAAAGAAATAAAGGAAGAAAATCAATATTTTAAATATGTCCAAAACAATTTTCAAGAAAAATCGCGCTTTTGCAGTAAAATGACCAAAGTTTAAAACTGATATTTTAAATGTTTTAAAAATATGAAATAAATTGTAAAAATATTTTAAAATGTTTTAAAACATATATAAGTTGAAAAGAGGGATTTCTAATGATATAAAAGTCGTTTTGAAGAATATAGCTTTTAAAACGCTATATGCAACACATTTCGTAACAGTATGAAATAATTTTTGAAATTCAGTTTTAAACTTAACAATTCTTTCCTATATATTTTATGAATGATTTTAAAAGAATAATTAAGTCATTTAAAAATGATTTGGAAGTTTTAATGAGAGTTTGAATAAATGAGAAAGAGGAATTGTTTATACCACTTAAACAATAAGTGAAGAAGCTTGAATATAATAACAAACTGAGTAATGCGGAAACGACTTTTACATTTGTCCTGCCTGTGAGATCCGAGAAGATAAAACAAGGTGTTTAAGTAAGGTTAGGAATGAGCAACCAGTGCCCTGAACTTACCTGGCCTATATTTTCTCTTCTTAGGTGAGGGGTGGAACATATTGAAAGGAAAGCCAGGATGCTCTAAAAGATCATAATTAAGTTTTTTCTAAGATAAAAGAAAAAAATTCTTTGAATTTATTATAAATGGTCTATATATAAGATTTATAAAATTGATATTTTTAAATAAAAGCAATGGAATTATAAAAGTGTTTTATAAATGTTAAATGGGATTGTAATCAAATTTATATATGGATTTGCAATTGAAATTTAGAAAAGAATTTATAATGGATTTCATAAATAATAAGATTTGAAAGGAATGAATTTGTAAATAAGAGTTTTATAAGTAATTAAATTATAATTTGGTTTTGACTTATAAGTGAGATATAAATGGAATTTGTTAGTAAATAAATTTTGTATATGGAAGTTTATAAAATATAAATGGAATTTATAAACACCGTTTTGTAAATCTAAAATCAATTTAAACTGATAAGTTAAATGTGAAAGTCTATTAAAGGAATTATATCTGCGGTTTTGAACGGTGAATAATCCTTTAAATTAAATGGATGTTTTAGAAAGTGATATTATAAAGGGAAATATTTTCCCTAAGTTAAAGGTTAAGAAAGAAAATCTTTGATTAAGATTTAATGAATGATTTAGAAAGGTTTTCCTAAGTAAAAGACAAAATGATTTGGATTCACACCAGAATTTAAGAAAGGTTTAAATAAACCAAATGATTTGATAAATGAGGCTTAATGATTTCTTATACCCTTGAAAAGAAAATGGAATAAATTGAAAAGAATATATTAACAAAGATATTTTATAAAAGATGAAGTAATTGATTGATGATTGATATCCACATATGAACTTAACATCTTTTAAATCAATAACTGGCTTCGAAAGAACCGGGGTCGGATTTGGATAATTCCTGTCTGAAAACCACTTTGAACCAATGTATACGTTCGAATATGAAGATATGTTGAAGATGATGATTATTGAAGACCATGGATCTTCGTAGCGTGAAGACTGCTTGTTGAACATGCTCTGGGTAGCTCCCATTATAGAGTTATTTATAGCAGTGGTCTCCTCATTGTGGAAATTTTTCGGATTGCAAGGACTACTCGCTACTAGTGCTAGTAGGAGAGTGCCTTCGGTTTGTCCTGTTCCTGGACAACTTTTATGGACGTTTGTCTGACATTGCATTTGTAATGTTTACGTACATTGGTTTTTAAAAAAGTACATAAGTGGTGGCGGAGAAGGCAACTTCTCTTAGCTTAACACCCTCCTTAAGACGTACGAGCTCAAGGGTTGCATTTTTGTAGAAGGCAATTAGTAGTTAACAGAAATGGCAATGTGGCATTCAAAGATGTGATATGTGCTATGTGAAAAGGTAATCGTTACCTCAAGCCTCATCAAACCGGAAATGACCGAAACAGGATTAGATGCAGCAAGGTTAATTGGGTCATTCCTAAATAGAGTACGGTCATCTCCTTCTAGATATATTTGCTATGACGCTCGGGATGTAAATTAATGTGGTTTGTATCCTATGAGGGCCCTCGGATAAAGGTCGATAACGACCGGGGGATGACATATTTCGTACTATCTAGTTACAGAGGTAGGCCAGTCTTGTGTTGGTAGAGGTTCCATTGTGCTGTTCCTCGGGGCATCCATCTAGAGGTGTACCCATTTCGGAAGATAAATCCTTCACCTGGTCGTTTGTATGGAAATCCATTCTCCAATAAGAACCTACTATTTTGTTTGTAGAGCCTAGTATGCTGGAATTTAATAATTGTAACAATTTCGGCTAAGATTAATAAATTTATTTGCAAATGATTTCAAAGAGATGTCATTAAAAATAATATCAAATATTTTGATATAAAGTGTTATAGTTATCATAAGGTAAAAACCCATCCGTGTTCATGTGTGGCCATGGTCTTATGAGATACTCTTTATTTTTAAAGGATTTTATCCAAAGGCTGATATATGACACTGTCATCTATTATTGAGTTTTTATCATGTCGGTTTATCAAGCTTGATCCGGGTATTTTCAATACTCGAGTAAGATCCGAGTAGTTTCAGGTTTAGTCGAAGATGGTTGGAGTTTCTAGAGGAGAGCTGGAGATATTCATCTACGTATGACATATTTTATTATCCGCTGTGTTTTGTTAGTTTTAGTTTGATTTTTTCAGCAATTGTAAGGACAAATGTGACTTCCCAAGCTTAATTTAGGTTAGACTCTAATACATGTATTTAAAAGTTTTCCGCTGTAAAGATATTGTTCGATATTATATGTTATTTCATTCGTGTGAGATTCTGTTCTGTCTTATTTTCTTTATTACCCTTCATGTTTCGTCTTTTCGTGCAATTTGAGTTGGACATGTGTAGTTTATTTTCGATTCAAAGGGTATGGAAAAACGGGTCGTGGCACCATAGCTATCGAACTCATTAGATGATTATTATTAAAGAAATTAACTTGTTCCCCCTGTGCTAAGTGTATACTAGTGCTATGTGGCGAGATGTTGCGTTGTATAGTGATAAACAGTTCAGAATTAAAGCGATAGTAATGACGAGACTTTAGAGTTCGACCGGAGTGGCCATCATTGTTGGCCGTCTCAACCTGGGATCACATCGATGATTTTGGATCTTGTCTAATTTCCAGGATCAGTTATCGACACGTTGGAGTATAACATTTGTAATTCAAGTTCATAATTCAATTCATGTGATGTACAAGTTCAAGCGTTTGATCCATATGCACGTGTGTTCAAGATCCACTTTGAAGTTCATGTGATCAAGTTCAAGTCTAATGTTGGATATGCGAATGATAGTATCTGAATTTGTTCACCTGTTCATACTCTTATGGATAAACATGGATTTGCTCATGCATATTAATTCATGTGGTCAAATTCTAGAATTCAAATTCTCACACTCATGTGGGTCAGAAAATGGCTAACTCCCCATAGGGCAAGGGATCGTGACCGATCCCACCCCTTGGTAGTTCAGCCTTGTGTAATTCTAAACTCCAACATGCCACAATCAATCCATTCACACAAGCCTACAACCGATCGCTCGATAGCCACAAATGTAAATGAGCGCTATTCCCACAGTCGATCCCTTCTTTTACCCTTACAACACCATCACCAATTGCCTACCGCCGATCGCCATCTATGACCAATTCCATCCACTCCATCTTCACCAATCCACTAATAAGGTCGGTCTCTCAGCTACCGATCGTTCCACAACCATCGCCACTACATCCATCATCGATTCTAGTTACCCCTTCCCAATACAACATCGGATCCTAAATCCTCAACCATCAGCATGAATTTTGAAAAATCATCTTGTTACTAACCCTTAATCGCATGCTAATTATATTCAGACCCACCAATATAATCGAATGCAATTGAAGACTTAACAATGGCAAAGGTGATTCAAGTTCGGCTTGGATCTAAAAGTAAATCGGTGAGATTGGAGGCATTTTGGATATGGGATAGCAACGACGGCTTTAAATGAGATGGGAGATGGGAACGTGTAGGAGATTCGATGAATTGGTGAAGGGTTTGGTGAAATTAGTGAACTTGTGGATGATGTCCTTAATGGATGATGTAAGAGAAGGGGAAGGATCGGTTCAGTTATGAAAGCAAACGAGGCAAGCGAGAAGGAATGGGATAATTTCTTAGCTTTTATACGAACACGGCTTATGTGGGCACATCTCGTTTCCTTACAGCATAAAACGGCTAAGTCCATCAAGCATAAGGGATCGGGTTCGATCCCTTCCCTAAAAAGGGTAAAAATGTGCAATGAAATTGAATTTGAACTGTATGCAATTGGCAACAACCTATAAACATGTAAACATGACTGGTAGCCAATTACATGAACGTGTACGTGAACATGCACATGTGTATCCCAAAAATTCGATTCTTGAATCGACAAAAATTGAATTCTCACATGGATTTCGTAGAATTAAAGTCATTGCTGATAACCAAGGCCTACTAACTTGATCACAAGCTCAATGGAATCGAGCGTATATAAAGATTGAAAATTTAGATCCAAAATTTATACTATCATATGTCGACCAAAATTCACAGTAAATAGAGAGAGATACGATTCCTTGGAGCAGCAACTCGATGGAAGGATAACGACTATTTAGAAAATTGAATGGATTTCTTTCCGACAACTCGAACTTGTTTTGATTCAAAGCACATCGTGTACAGAACAAGACGTACTTTGGGGACAAGTGTAATCCGGCCTTTTAACCCAGCTATTTCAAACTGTCAGGACAAGTTAGACTCAACTATTATCAAGACCTGTAGCCTAAAGAGATTATCATAAGGACTAGAGATCAAGCACAGACGATAATATGAAGCAGCAATCGAGCCGAAACCAAGAGATGAACCCTACATAACATTCTAAGTGTGGATTATAGTCTCAACTAGACAAGGGATCAGGTGGCACCGGCTTAGCTGATCAACTCAACAAAAATCGACAGAGCTAACACGAAGGGGGACCCACCAAAGGGATCGTGACACGCCACGTAGTCATTAAGAGGGATTGGGGCTGATCCCTATTCCTTGGGATTCGGGCCTAGCGATCACGTGTGACCTTACCTGCATTTAATGTTTCCACCGGAAATTTTTCATGAAAATATTCGATCGTCTTTGCTATAAATACAGGCTTCATGGTTCATTTAAGGGTCCTTACACTGTTGTTTTCTTTGTACTCCATTGTATTGACGAATTATGATCCCATCCCTATTGTACTCGGAGTTCAGATGTTAATAAAGCATATTCTCCAAAGTGGACGTAGACTTTCAACGCCGAACCACTATAAATCATTGTATTCTTGTTTTGCTTATATTCTATTTATTAATTACTTGTTTCCTCCATTTTCATTCATATTTCTTCATTTATTTCTCTACAAAACTCTATTGGGTGTTTATGATTAATTTTGATGTAAACATACATAAATGAATATTATCACCATATTACCCCTAGGTGAGATACTATAGTAATTATAGTTATAAAGTTTATATTACGAATATAAGCATATTATAATATATAAATTTAAATTAAATTTAAGCTAATAGTAAAATATTATTATTAAATAATAACAAATAAAACTTCAATAAAGAAATTAAAACATACAACAAATTATTTTATTAAACAATGCTAAACACGATTTAATATAAATTTATCATTTATATAAACAAAAATACGATCTTGTGCAAACTAATAAAAGTATTTTTGTTTTTTACATTTTCCTTTAGTCCTGCTACCGATGCACCTGATCCAACAATGGTATCAAAACATGCATTGTGTTTATGTCCATAATTAATTAGAACATAAGGCGATCTTTTGAAAAAAAAACTAATTAGATGAGTATCTAAGGGAAAAGGCGCTTAAACTAAGAAGAATGCTACTCTATTCAACAAACATTCTTATGCATGGAAAACCTCCCGATCTCCCAGCCTTTACGTTGCTTATTGAAGTAGTCCATTCCAAAGTTATGCCCTTGTGGAATGTTAAGAAGTCTTTTAAGGCTTAGGTTGATTCAAATAAGTGTACTTAAGTATTATAAAATAAATTTAAAATTATTTTAATTATAAATAAATAACTACATAATTTAATAAGGGTTACAAAATGCAAAATTGAAAATTATTTTAAATTCAGTAAACATAAATGTTATATTTCTAATTAATTAAATTTTCTAATTAAAGAAAGAATACATACGGGGTATATATATAACACTTAATGGATTGTAAATGTTATATTATATACATAATATTATTTATAAGAAAACAAGAGGTTAAATAAATTAGACCCACAAAGACTTAAGGTAGTATACATTAGATTTATTGAAAGACATATCATGCATGAATGATACTCATCTCCCATACACAGTTGATAAAACCTTATAAAAATTAGTTTGAATTTAAAATAAAATTTATCTTCGTCATTTACAATATAAATAGGGCAATTTACATACATATGGTTGGTACCCTCAATCCATAGAAGTTCAAAAGTGATGTTTATATTATCACTGGATAAATAAGAATATTATGTAACTTTGTTGAGCACCGTCAAGGGTTACATAATTTCCCATAAGATATCACAAAATGAAAGGCGGGTATCTAATGTACCGTGTGATTTGTTGAGCAAAGTTAAGGTCATGGAGATGACTAGGAGCAACATAAAAGGAATGTTAGGAATTATATACAAAATATAATTAGTAAAGTATTTCTGACTATTTATGGAGACTTCAAATTTTTGGTATCCTCATGGTTGTAGTAACATGATAAATGGGTCCTAATGCCCACTCAAGGGATTTATGAAATTCTCGTATCCATTTTAGGATTTTTGAGAGAAGTAGAATTCAGTGGGATCCTTATTAGTTATATATAATAAATCAATCTAATGGTTATAAGAACATATGTAATGTCATATAATTTACTTTAATAAATTTATGTAGATCAAATGGAAACTATGAATCTATTTTTTGAAAAGAACACACTGACTAGTGCAAACTATGAACACTAGTTAAGAAACATTGAGATCACACTCGCCTATGAAAAACTCTAGTATATTATCGCTAATGAGCCAATAGCTAAACTTGATTACGATGCCATGCCTAAACAACTTAAGTCCTATGAAAATGGACCATTAGACCGCGAGCTTGCCCACTACCATGTGCTGTCGACTATGAGCATTGAGCTCCAAAAACCACACGAGAACATGGAAATTCAAGAAATATTCAAACACCTATAAAACTTTCATGGTGAGTAGTCTTATACCACATGGTATGATATCTCATGGAAACTACTCCATGCAAAGATGACCAAGGGAACTTCAACTCAAGTTCACATAGTGAATATGATTAGGTACATTAAGAGGTTGGCTATAACTTCCCACATTCTAAAACCCAAATATGGAACTTTAATGTGTTGTATTCACCTTGGAATTATCTTTCTACAGAAGAATGTGTGTGTGATTTTGGTCAAAATGAGCAACTAAATGAATTCAAAAAAATAATTGTCTTGATATTCTTTACATTTTTCTTCCATACATCCCAAAACATGCCCAAATTGGGGTTAAATATAACATAACATACATAGAGTATCATGGTCGATATATAAGATGCCGTTGTGAACATTTAAACAGTGGAAATCAAACAATAATAAAAAAAGGGTTGGAAATAAAACCTAGTATGAGTTATACATTACAGTAAACACAAAATATAGTGGGACTGTGCCTCTAAAGCATGGAACGAATTTACCCCTCACTATTTCATCATCATGAATGATAGCGCAAGTCATATTCATATACGTGCTATCTACATTATTACTACATCAAGACTAAGGTTCAAAATTAGTCTTTTATCATGCTCTCAAGCCTTATCCTAACCCTTAGGATATCAGGGTATTTATATTTTCGATTGCCACGAAGGTCTTATGCCTTTATCATTACTCAAGTTCGTGTCACTCTACTTCAGCTGCTACTAAGGCCTTATGCCTTCCTGTTATCTTATCATCATGTTTCTTTTACCTATTGGCTGCCACTAAGCTTAAGCCTTGCTCTTTAATTTACAAATTTTAGTTTAGACATTGGGATGCCATAAAAGCCTTATACCCACCATCGAACATATGTCACTTCACTCCTTTAGTTACTACACGGGCCTTACACCATTACATCAGAATATGGTCATCTTTAGACACTTGGTTGCCAAGCAGGCCTTACATCACATTTCCAATTCAATGCCATTTTTAAACATTGGGCTACCACTAAGACCTTATGCCACATCACCCAATACAATGTAATTTTGGACATTGGGCTACCATATAGGCGTTATGCCTTGTTACTGAAATCTATGTCTTGTCTCGACTCTAGGTTGTGACACAAGCCTTAAACCTCATTGTTGAATGCAATGCCATTTTTAGACATTAGACTGCCATTAAGACTTTATGCTTTATTGTTGAATGCATGCTTCTTTTTTGACATTGGTTTACCACGTAGGCCTTACACCCCACTTTCATTTAATGCTACAAATTTGCCTTTGTATGTCACACAGGCCTTATACTGTCTCATATATTTTATGTCATAAATATGCTTAAGGATGCCACACAAGCTTTACTTCATCTCGTTACCGAGATTAATGTCATGTTTACATCCTAAGTTTCCAAACAGGCCTTATACATTATTGTTTGCTTAACATCGTGAGTAGGCTTTAGCTACTTCCTTTGGCCTTACATCAAAATCCTCATCTCGACAACATGCTTGGTGTACCGCTTTTGTCTTTTGACAACTCCATCACTTGTACGTGTTAGAGCAAGATTTTCTAGATTTTGATGATGCCTACTTCATATACTAGTCTTAGCAGGAAAACAAAAGAGGCGAACTCAATAGAGCTCAAAATGACTTAAAGATTGCATATTATACAGTATCGTCGAAAGAGAAATACTTGAACACCTTAACTATGTGAGTTAGTTTGTATAATGACCGACATTTTCGAGCCTCGAATGTCGACACTAATACATCCATGGTATTCACATGTCAAGCATCCAAGTGTCGAAAAGACATATTATTATAGTAAAATAAAAGGAAAAGGAAATAGAACAAGAAAAAAGGAACATAATATTAGAATCTCATAGCAGAATGATAACATATAATATCAAAAGATAATATGAACAATCACTCTAAGATACGTAGCATTTCAGAGTTACATTCCTAAATACTATCATCGGTCTGGACATTTATAACAACCAGTCCTCACCAATGATGATATGTATGGTATAGTAATGCAACGGAAATAACAATAATACGGTTGGCGAAATGTCAGCTCCTCTTCTTGAGCTCCAATGAACATCCAACTAAAACCTTCCTTTCTTAGACTGCTCGAAAGAGCACTCAAGGAATTTAGAGAAGAAAAGAAAACTATGTGTCAGACATAGGTTTGGTGTGAGAAACTCAAGAAACATGTGATCAACGTATAACAGTATTTTTGAGATCGCACGGAATGCTGCAAAAGTTATCCCGTCAAAAGAACCACTCATATAATAAGTACATAGGGTGATATAATAGATAACTTCTAAGATGAAAAATATAAACTATAAAATAGCTATGTCACTTTCATCTCACAACACAATAATATAAGAAGCACATCTAAAACTGCCACAATACATTCGCATAATGGATTTTCCATGGACATCCATACTGTCAAGCCAAAATCTAATCTCCTTAACAAGGGTCGGAAACTACCTCTAAGCATCGTATATCTCTAGATAGAATATACCAATAAGTTAAACATAGCTAGTTCACGTCCAAAATACGTGATCCCAAATATCATAACCTCTCGCGTGCAACATCGATAAGCGTACTCAATAAAAGGAGTGATAGTATCTTACCGCGTTTTAGATAAACCCCAATCTATGCCCTTACTCTATTTTCTATTATTCTTGACGTCGAGGTTACATTCGACATCTCTCATATGAGTCTTCATCACTCGAATAGAATACGAATCCCCAAATAGATTCTAGAATCTCGAACAGATCACGAATCCCTAAATGGATTCTAGCATAACTCCTTAGGTGAATGCTAATGTTGACATCTCCTTTGGACTTAACTTCAGGATAAAAAGTTCAACTCTATAAAATTCCACTTCACAACCGCTTCCAAAACAAGAATGCTTGTATCAGTTTTGAAGTGGTATTTGATACGTAAAACACTTAACGATCCCGGCCTCTTCAAAACCAATCCATAATTTTTCGATTAACTCAATTTTAGTTCTTTAAGAAGTAACCAAATAGTATATAAAGAGAGACCTCGAGGATCTTGTATATATAAGTTCTTAGAGCTAGAGATGTTTCGTACCAATACCCCTCCCTAGGGGTTCTCAAATCGTATGAAACCATGAATCTTTTAGATACTTCTTAAGTTAAGTTGCGTCAAGTTCTATTATCGACTAATCGATTATCAAGCTCAAAATGGATAATAGCATATCGAAACCAAGTCTCGTATATTTATCACGTTTTTGAACTTTTCAACTTACACTATCCCTTAGTCAAGAGTAAAGCCATGTAAATTAGAGCACTGGTTGCATCAAAGCCTTGTCTTGACACTTCATTCTTAACTCTCACAGGTAGCAAGGCTACTTCATCGGCTTTTAGTGCTAAGTACACAGCTAAATACTTTCCATAAATGAGTAAACATACAAACCTCATATAAAGCACGATAAAGTCACATGAGTAACTTTTAATCCCTTTTTTATTTAACTAATACGTTTACTATTTAAAACCATTTTAACTAGTAAAACTTCTTTAATCTAATAAAACTCTATTTATTAATTTCTACTATTCATTTTTACTCTTTCAACACTTCAAAAAGTTTCATATACTTATCTCAAATGGTATAAGCATATTCACAAATTATTAACAAGGTTTCTTACTTTAAACCTTCACTTTTTCTATCATCTTTCAAAAGATTCCATACTTGCTACTTCCTTAATATATTCGTTTTAAGGATCTAAGTACATACACAAATCTATTTCAAAAGGTTTAAGACAAATGTTACTTAAACATTGTCACTGCAAACCTAAAAACATTTCATATATGATTATCTTTAAAACATTCTTTTAAAGATCTATTTACATACATAAGTATAATAAAAAAGGGTTAATGATGAATGTTGTTAACACATTGTCACAACAAACCCAAAACCCTTCCATACTTATCATTACCTTTAAAACATACTTTTGAAAGATCTAAGTATTCTTATTAACAGGACAATATAATTTTACATAACTTCATAAATGAACAAACCGTTTATTATAACATAAGTGTTATGATTCAAAACTTCCTTTGTTCTTTTCTACAAAACTTAACTCGTTTTTTCCAAACTTATATATATATATATATATATATATATAAATACTTCAAAAATAATTATAAATAGGTTTTAAATATCTATGTAAAATATTCGTTGAAAATGACAAATTTATAATTTGACGAAAATAAATAGAAAGTATGTTTTATATTTTAAAAGTCCTTTGCTTTCAAATTTCATAAAATAATTATTAAAAATATTTCTAAAATTAAAACATACTTTAAAATACTATAAATTTGTTATAAAACATCCCCAAAAATATTAGGGAAAAATATCAAATTTAAGTAATATTTTTAAACACTCAAACCTCAAGCAGCTTAAGCATTAAATGTTGTTAAAAGTCTTTGATAAAGAATAACATAGAAAAGTACAATTTTTACGACCAGTTTTCACCACTTCAAATATTATTTAAGACTTGAACTCTTTACCATAAGCATTACCCTTAGGTTACTTAAAAACTATGGAAAGAAACCTCTAAGAATAATTTCCAATTTATTTATACACATTCCCGAACAATGTATTTACTAAAGCGTTCGTTTAGCGACCTTTTTACGTCAAATCTAGCCATTTTGTTTGACCGATTCAAAAATCTTTTAAACTATTATTTTTGTCAGTAATAAGCACACATATAATGATTATTAAAAATTTAAAGAAACCCGTAAGGATGTCTTTCAAAATAATTACAAAATTTCCAAAACAGGACATTTCAAAGCACTCATATAACTTTTTGCAACTTTGTTTCACAAGTTAATGAATAATTTAAAATTCCATATTTTTCAATAATAAGTACACTTTTATTACTTATCAAAAATGCAAAGTGTTGGGCATCATGCTTTTGATTCATGACAAGGAGCTCAAGATAGAAAAAAGATTACCAAATATTCGACAAGTAAGGTTTATTAGAGTTTAAGTTTAGATTATTAGAGTTTAATTTAGTATCTATTGTTAAAATCTATCCTCAAGTAAACCAGCATATTTTGAAAATACACAGGTCAGTTGACTGGATCCATCCAGTCAGTCGATTGATCTATGCACATAATTTTTTATAGTGCACAATTCAGTCGACTAAATGCTCAAAACCAGTCGACTGAACTGTGCATATTTAAACTATTTTTTTAATTTAGTCGATTGACTGATCATATTCAATCTACTAGACATGCTATAACTGCATATTTTCAAATTTTCTGAAGAGACATTCCTCTTCCTGAAGAGGAATCTCTTCTAGAAAGAGTTGCAACCATTTCTGTTTGTTAGAACTCTTTACCAGGTGTTGTAACTCTTCATTCATTATAAATATACATTCCATTCAAGATTAAATAACTAACTTCTCTATTCTCTACTCTCTTGAATATTCAAAAATTCCTATTGTTTAGAATTTATGAAATTAAGTTTATAATTCTTCATTTCTAAAGCAATCTATACTTTCTTTATCTTCACAAACACACAAATATACATATCACACTTGAGGAAAAGATTATAGGAAGGTGTACTTCATTTGAAAAATCTGTATTGTAACAAGAACATGGAAAGTCAAGAAAATAATTTATTTGTATCAAAATCCTCTTCGGTTTCTCAAGCGGGTAAAATCCTGTTCAGTTTCTCAAGTGGTCAAATTCCTATTCAATTGCTTAGGCGGTGTAAACCTATTCCTCCGGATTAAGTGAGGGTTGCTAGTTTAATTCTAGAAGGAGTCTAGGACTGGACATAAAACGGGAGTTCAAACCAGTATAAAAATCTCTATTGTCAGTTTATTTTTCTACTATATTTACTTGCTTTATATTCTGCACAAGTAGTTTAGATAATACTCATATTACACAAACCTTTGCTGTACTTTCGTTTGGTATTCAAGCAGGTCATCTTATAACCATTACACAGTTATTTGATACTCAGATTAATATGGAAAATAACACTAACACAATTTTGTTAAAGGACAATCCACTATACTGCCACCACTATTTAATGGCTTGAACTATAATTACTGGTCAACTAGAATGAGAATTTTTATGCAAGCTAATGGATATGATACTTGGAATATTACTCAAAATGAATATACAATACCCATTACACCCTTTGCAGAATGGTCAAATGCACAAAATATATATGCTACTTCAAAAGCAAAAGCTATGAATATGCTATTTTGTACCTTAAATAAAAATGAGTTTAATAGAGTCACCATGTACACAACTTCTTATCAAATTTGGAGAACTCTTAAAGTCACACATGAAGGAACTAACAAAGTTAAACAAAGCAAAATTTCTATGCTTAAAAATCAGTTCCAAAATTATAGAATGAGGCAAGATGAAACTATAAAAGACATGTATTACAGATTTCAAGACATACATCGTTCACTATTGGCATTAGGAGAAATTTTGTCAGATTTTGATATTGTCTCTAAAATTTTAAACTCTTTAACGGATGAATGGGAATGAAAAGTCTTAGCTATTGAAGAAGTTAATGACATCTCCACCATCAAACATGAAGAGTTAATTGGAAATCTTATGTCATATGAAGTGAATTTGTAGGCAAAACAAGTAATAGCATTCCAAGCAAAAAAGGATGAATAAGATTCAGATGAGGAAGATATGGTGTTTATTGCTAAGAATTTCAAAAAGTTTTTTAAATTCAAAAAGAGCAACCAATTTAGAAACAGCAAGAATAGCTTCAGCAGTAATAACAACAACAACAAGCCATCGTCCTCTGCTCTTGAATGTTATGAATATCACAAGAAAGTGTACATCAAGAAAGACTGTCCTGATCGAAAAAATACAAATTTAAGAATAAGAAAGACAGATTCAAAAAGAAAGCCTTCTCCGTTACGTGAGATGATTCAAAATCATCTTCATCATTAGACATTGACACATACAACGATTCTGAACAAGCCAACGTTTGCTTTATAACCTCTACTAATGATGTAAATGAGTTAACTTTTGATGATTTAGTTGATATAAATTCAAAATTACTTGATAAGCTAAGAAACATCAAAATAAGATATAAAGACACTCTTGAAAAATTGAATAGAACTGAAATTGAGGTAGATATGATAAGAAATGAGAAAGAAATTTTAGAAGAAGAACTTGAAACTTCTCAAGAATCTTGTTCTAATACAACTTCTCAACTTTCTATGTTAAGTCAAGAAATATAAACCCAAAAGGAAAAGAATGGTGCTCTTTTAGTTGAAAATCATGATTTGAAAGCTAATATTAAAATATTAGAACTAGATATTTTTATTCTTAAAACAAAATTAGATGATGTTACTAAAAATGTCTCTAATTTAACAAATGAAAAGTGGATCTTTCTAAAATTATAGAAAATTCTCGGAAAGTTTCAAATAAACAGGGACTAGGATATAAGCAAGTATCAAAAAATATTCCAAAGAAAAAGAGTTTTTATAAAATAATTCTAAAAGGAATAATGATATTATTGCAAAATCAATTTCAAAAGTTCCAAATCATTCAAAATCTATTAAGATTTGGGTTCCTAAACCAAACAATTCATTGATTAGAAACAAATACAATAAATCTTTTATAGAAACTATTCACAAAAATAAAAATTTTATTTATAAAGGGAATTCTAAACCCTCATATGGTTGGCTTCCTAAGATCTAACTCTTAGGATTCTAATAAAAGTGGGTACCAACGTCATTTATATATTTTTTATAGGCGTCGACTAAAAAGGGAGGAAAATGGTATTGGACAGTGGTTGCTCAAAACACATGATAGGAAACAAAGATATGTTGACTAACATTCTTTATTCAAATGGAGGTTCTGTCACTTTTGGAGACAATTTCAAAGGATACATCATCGGCAAAGGCAATGTGAGCAATAACGGTACATATAATTTACCTCTTATTACAAATGTTTTATTAGCTAAGAATTTAAAACACAATTTACTTAGCATTAGTCAACTTTCACTTTCTCATTCATAACTCCTCACCACCTTTCGACCGGCCATTAAAAGCTCCAGGAAGAGTATAAATTGAAGATAAAAGCTAAGGAATTAAAGCTAGTGAATTATCTCATTCTCTAATCAACTAATCAAGGTGAATAATCATGTCTATCGTCTCATTTTTCTCTATTTGGATCGGCTATGGGTTATACCCGATTCATGTTTGTGTTTTGATTAGGATATAACAATTTAAAACCTTTGTTTGGATAAGGCATAGGTTTTTTTAATGTTAATGGATTAACTAACACTTTTTTATTTGGTTTTGGTTAAATTCTAAATTGTTTGATCTTCATATGCTTTGAAATTTTAATATGTTGAAGAGAACATATTAATTGACTTTCTAGAATTTTTCCAGAATTTTTCATGATGTTTTAATAGTTATATAAAATTGTTTAAAGAATGGGACTTAAGTGTTTTGTATAACTATAAAGGAGAAAGGGGTTTTTCAAATTTGAGGAAAGTCAAAAGCAATTTTGAATATAAAATTCCGGCCCAGTCAGATTTAGACAAACAAGGCAGGTAGGGTATAAAAGAAGTGTTTAAAAGTACAAATTTTCATTATTTAATTCTTTCGACAAGAGCTTCCACCTCCATTCCAAACCTTTCGACCCGGTCAAAAATCAATGCATGTGGTATAGGCGACTGGTGCACAGTGAATTGGAAGGGGTTGAAAGGTTTAGGGATGAAAGGTTAGAGCTTTCGAAGGAGATGAAACTTTGTTTTTGTTTTAAAGAAAATACATCTGCTAGTTTCAACAAAGAGCTTTCGACGTTGTCAAATGGTTTAGAAGAATAAGGTTTCAATTGGTTTGCTTTGTTGTTACAAATAAAACCTTTCGACAAAGTCGAAAGGTTTGCTTTCGACAGGGTCATAAGCATAGTTGTCGCTTCCAAAACTTTCGACACAGATGAAGTCAAAGGTTCTCTTTTGTTTTCTAAAACTTGCCGCCTCTCTCCACTGTTTTCGAAGGGTTGGTTCAAACACTATCACTTCGTTTTTTTGGAATGATTATGAAGAGGTTGCCTTCAATGACTTCGAAAGGTTTTGACATCGAAAGATTTTGATTTCGAAAGATTTGGTTTCGAAAGGTTTTGAGTTTCAATGATTTTGAAAGGTTTTAAGTATCATTGTTTTTGAAAAGTTTATGAATGGTTTTATAGGGGGGTACCTCAGGCTTTCGATAAAGTCGAAAGTTTGAACCTTTCGGCTAGGTCGAAAAGAAACTTTCTGACAAGGTCAAAAGGTATGATTTTGTTATGCTTTCAAAAGGAAGGCTTCTGAAGGGGCTAAATTCGAAGGGTATTTTCTTTCGAAAGGTTTTAAAGGGATGTTTTTAGCCATTTTTCTTGAGCAAAGTTTTTCTAATTCGAAGGGGCTACTTCGATGGGTTATAGCATAAATACTTATCTTTGTTTGAATATGTAAGGGGATCCTTATTTAAATTGAATGTTATAAAACCTTGAGGATAACAGGGTGGGTTTAATATTTTCGATACATAGTCTGGGGTTACAAACATAAATGTGCTTTTAAAAATATACATTGGGGCCTTCATTGTGTTTATATTTAATTTAACCTAATTGGGGCTAACAACGGGAATAAGTTAAATAGGTGGTATAGCTGGGGAATATAATTAACCATGGAGATCATGAATTTTTATAAATAATCATGGGGATCATGGTATTTTAATTGGCCAAGTGTTGGGTTCTTGATCAACTTAGGAAAACCGTGGAAGGTGTGGTGGATAGCCTAAATCAATTTTCTAAAGTAAAGAATGTTTTGCCATATGTGGTTAGCCTCGGGATTCGGCACCCAAGGGTTCGTAGTCATCCTAGGAAAACTATGGAGTGTGCGGTGGTAACCCACCCCAACTATTATAAAACAATGTACGATGGATAATCTGCATTTATTTTGATGAATTTGAGACAGATAGTCCTACTTAAGTTATAACGATAGTCATTTTAAAGATTTTAGAGTCTAATAAATGAATTTTAGATGGGAAATCTAATAAATTTCTTTTACATGGGATATCTAATGAATGGATGGATGGGTGGAATATCCAATATATATATATATATGATTTATGGCTTTATTTCATATTATGTTAAGACTAGTCTTTTGGGTGTAGGAGCATAATAAATGATTTGCATGTTTTGTTTTGGATACTAGTGAGGGGAAAATCCGTTCCGTTAAGTGGCATGGTCTCACTAGATATCTATTTATGATAAGAGGTGATAGGAGGTTATTCATACTAGACTTATTGTCTGCTCCACAAACTCTCGGGTACTCAAAATTAATTTGAGTAGTCTAAGAGTGGAAGACTTTTAGGTTTTGGACGAATAAGCTTCCGGAGACATGCAGGAGGTAGTGTTAGCTATATAGGAGCTATTTTGTGTTTTCCGTTGTGATGTACTAAGAACTATAAAGTTCAAATTTATTAGTTCTCTGATCATCATAAGAGGACATCTTCATATGTCGCTCTTATCGTATTTTGTACATGTATATGTGATCTGAACGTGGTTAACATCTGAGATTATGTAATTAAATTTTAAATTATAATTCATAAGAAATGAGAAATTCTATTTTGTTGAAGTTTAAAAAATTTCATATTCTTGTGTTTCTATGTTTCCATAGTTTCAAGATTTCGATTTCGGTCACTCAAAAATAACACCTATGGATGACTGCAGTATCCGTAGCTGTTAGATTTGAGACTCCGGAAGTGGGATGTTACAAGATAATATAGGATATTAAATAG
Source organism: Allium cepa (assembly GCA_030765085.1). Taxonomy (NCBI): domain Eukaryota; kingdom Viridiplantae; phylum Streptophyta; class Magnoliopsida; order Asparagales; family Amaryllidaceae; genus Allium; species Allium cepa. The sequence goes on from CM060932.1 coordinate 384,767,814, forward strand.
TCATTTATATAATAGTAATGCATCAGAGTCATTACATTACAACTTCAATTGGATAGTTATAACTACTTGTCCATATAAACTACATAAATTATACGTAAAACATGGTGGAACAAGATAATAATTAGCTAACGGTGAAGCCACCTGCTCCTTCAAAATGTTACCGTAAGAAACCTGAATCACTTGGCTACTCATACAAATTTGAGTACCCAAGAGTTTTAGAAAAAGAAAATAAAACTCCGGGTCAGACATGGGTCTAGTGTGAGTAAACTCAAACAACTTAATTCTTAATCTTATAAAACACTTTGGAAATCGAAGGTATCTTATAAGACCACGCTGCATATAAACATGGATGGGGTTTTACCTTACAGTAACCAAAACACTTTATATAGAAATCTAGTGATATAATGATAATGTCTAGTCTAGGTTTTCAAGTAAAATAGAACATAGTCGAAATGCTTGCATCTCACATTCCAACATATATGGGTATAACTAAAAAAAGTACGATACTTGTTGGAGAATGGATTCCATACAAGGACTGGGCTATTGAGGTACCATCCGTCATGATGCATCTCTAGATAAAAGAACACCGAGGTCGAACCTATCGACCCCTGCCAACACAAGGCCGTCCTACCCTTTACGGGATACTATCAAATAAGATCACCCCTCTGTTGAGATCAGAAACTGTACCAAAGCATAAATGAGTTAATGGTAGGCACCCTAGATAAGGGTGATCTTACCCTCATGGGAACGACCCACCTAGCCTTGCTGCATCTCCCTGTTTTAGTCATTCATGGTTAATGAGGCACGAGGCTACGTTTACCTTTATTATAGCATTTCCACTTGGAATGCGAACATTGCCTGCCAGATGTGTTGACACATGCCAGCATTCATCCATATAAGTCGTTCAGGAGATGAACGAACCAAACGCACTGTCTCCACTACAGCCGTTTTGGAATCACCGTCATGGTTAGTAGCAAACATCTCTTACATGTCAAAGTCTTCATCTTGGACCTTGCCTTTACTATTTTCCATTCGAACGTTTACGTTGGTTCGAAGTGGTTTTGGAATAACAACTAATATCCGATCCCGTTCTAGCCAAACCAACGTTCGATAATTTTAAAAGGTCAAGTTATTCATAGTGGACTATCCCACTATCAGGGTATGAAGATTTACATATGAATATACATTCCATATGCTTAGATTATCATGACCTGCTTATCGAAATTAATCCCCTTGTAATCATTATGTTCCCGAAGTGCGATATATGTGATAAGTACTAATCGAATTACTTTCAATAAAACGAATTATTGTTTTATTTTAACTACTTTAATTCAGTTGGCTACTTCATAGTATGGACATGAGATCCTTGGTTTTAAAGCAATTCACTTAAATAAGAAATATGGTTAAAAATAAATAATCGATAGGGTTTAAAAAAAACTTAAACAAATAAACTTTAATTAAATCATAAGTTTAAACTCAATTGAACCTTAATTAATCTTTACTAAATAAAAATTAAATAATTAATAATCCAAAATTTATTTATAATTAAACCTTAATTATACTTTAATTAATTAACATTTATTTAAGAAATTAAACCATAATTAAATGGTAACTAACTCTTAATTAAATAATAATTAATTAAGTAATTAACTATAATTAAATAATTAATTAAAATAAATAAACTTGATTATATAGAAATTAATTTTCTTTTATCTTAATTAATCAGTATTTAAAACTTACTTAGTTAAAAATAATTAAATTGGTAAATAATTCGTTAAACACTAATTACTTAACCTAAATAATTAATTAATAATTATACTAATTAATAAATTAATTAAATAAAGTATTAAATAATTAAAACTTAAACTTTTGACTTAATTAAGTTTGAAGTAAGTTTTCAAAACAATCCAAAAACACTTAAAAACTTGAAATCATGAAATATCTCGAAATACATTTATAGCAACTATCGCTATAAGCGCAGTTCGCTAGAATTGATTTCTAGGTCAAAACCTCACTTAACTCTAGCTACCATATGTTTGAAAACACAATTTTAAGAGTTGTGAAAAATTAAAAAATGGTAAAGAAAACATTTTTAAAAATCCAAAGCTAGAAAATAGCTTTTATTTTCAAATCGGATATCAAGTCCTTTGCTACTTTTTAAGGCACTAGTTTCATAACCATTTCACAACACACTTGGCTTTGTTTCGCAAACAATACCATCATCATATCATAAACCAATTTCTCATATCCATATCCATATACATAAGACATCAACGTCCAAATCACAAATCTATGCCAAACAACTAGCTTGCAATATATATCATCCAAACAACATGATATTTCAACACGTTAGACACGATAATTTCACAACATTTAGGTCATTAAAAAAAGTTGCTTTTTTTCCAAAAATATTAGATTTTCTCACCAAAATTTTTCAATATCAAATCAAATTTTTGCCGGAACTTAAAAACACTTTAGAATTTTGCAAAATTTGAAACTTTTGGTTGCTCAAACACCTAAATGGGCTCGGCAAGTGGACTTTGGCTCGGCCTAGGCCTTGTTGGACATGACCATGGGTCATGTTGGCTCGATCATCATGGTTTTAGGTGGAAGAGCTTGGGTTTTGGAAGAGAAGGTGTTGTGGAGATGTAGAAGTAGTTTTGCGAATTAAAGAAGGGATTTTGGCAAAAAAAATTGTATTTCTCGCTTTGGAAATTATGAAGAGGAAGCCATGGCTAAATTTTACTTACGCTCTTAGGAATTTGAAAGGAAGAAGAGGGTTGCAAAAATAAAAACATGAATATAAAGGGGTATATATAGGCCTAGGATTTAATTTAAATAATATAACTGTTTTATATTTAAATATACATATGCATGCATAGCCATACCCTTATCTCCCCTCAAAACCACCCATGCTACCCCTTGCTCCTTAGTTTCAAATATTCATGCCATATCATGTGTACTTGTGTTGAAAAATATGTTATTTTTATATGTGTATACACACACACACACACACACACACACTTTCCTTTATAAAATAATTTCTTTTATCCTTATATATTATTATGCTTAAGGAGGAAACATATACATGCATATGTACATGTACACAACATGTTTAAGATAGTTTGTAATGTGTGCATGTGTGTTTAACATAGTGTTATGGCATTTAAAACAACTTTTAACTAATGAAAAATCATTTCCAGTTACATTTTCTATTTCTCCATGAACTATATATTTTGTTAAACAAAATTTGAAAACTATTTTATCATCATTAATTATTATTTGAAATAGTTTTATTTGTTAATAAAAATATATTTATAATTATTTAAAATATAATTAAATATTTATTTAAATAACGATTAAATTTTGGGTCGTTACACTCTTCCCCTTAAAAGAATTTCATCACGAAATTAGCAAACCAGGCGATAATTCAAACTACGCAAAAAGCCATATATTCATATCAGAAAACACGTTCAAATACATACACTATGCATCCATAACAAACAAACATACACTATACATACAACGTACGACTAGCTATCCTAACATCAACTCGGGACAGGCTTCCTTCATACGATCCGCTGTCTCCCAAGTGCAGTCTCTAGGATCCTCGCTATACTGAATCTTAACAAGTCGCACCACCTTGTTACGCAATCTCTTTTCATCTTAACCCACAAAATAAACTGGATGTCTAACATCTATAAGGTTCGATTATATTTCCAAATTTTTTGGAATCGATGGCTCCACAATCAAAGATGGGTCATGAACATATTTCCTCAAATGAGACACATGGAATACATTATGAACACCTACCAATCTTTCTGGCAACTCAACCTTATAAGCAAGCGATATGATCCTCACAAGAATATGGAAGGGTCCAACATACCTTGGAGCTAACTTCCTAACTTTTCTAAATCTAACAGTTCCTCTTATTGGTGAAATCTTTACAAACACCAAGTCTCCAACCACAAATTCTAATTCCCATCGCCCCTTATCCGCATAACTCTTTTGGCGATCTTGAGCCTCCTTCATTCTTTTCTGAATCACTGCAACTTTCTTTGTAGCCTCTCGGAGTATATTTGAACCAAGAACTAATCTATCTTCTAACTCAAACCAACATACTAGTGACTCGCTCGGTCTTCCATACAGGGCTGCATATCGTGCCATTTTGATGCTTGCATCGAAACTATTGTTGTAGAACTCAACCAAATGCAATTGATCCTCTCATGATCCACCAAAATCCAGAATACACGCCCACACGAGATCTTCTAGAATTTGGTTCACCTGCTCTGTTTGTCCGTCTATTTGGGGGTGATATGTTATGCTTAAGCTCAATTTTGTTCCTAGAGTTTTTTACAATGCTTTCCAAAATTGACCAGTAAATATGGGGTCTTTATTACTTACTATACTCATAGGAACTCCATGCAACCTGATTACCTCTCTCACAAAAATTTCGGTTAAAGAAGCAGCAGTCCTTTTCGGTTTCACCGGAATAAAATGTGCGCTCTTTGTTAGCCGATCCACGATAACCCATACTTCTTCATTTCCTTTTCTAGTTCTGGGTAAACCAACGATAAAATCCATTGATATCATTTCCCATTTCCAATTGGGTATTGCCAAAGGCTGTAATAATCTGGCTGTCTTCTGATGATTGCCTTTTATTTGTTGACAACATGAACACCTGCTAACATAAACCGAAACGTCCTTCTTCATTCCTGGCCACCAAATTACTCTTTTCATGTCTCTATACATCTTATGAACTCCTGGATGGAAACTTAGACTTGTGCAATTCTGACAAAACTTACAGCCTTAGCCTATCCACTTCTAGGATACATAATCATCCATTCATCCTTAAAGCATCTCGACTATCCATCTTAAAATCCGAACATCTACCTCCTTTGACTCCTTGAATTAATTCTTCCAGTACCTCATCCTTTCTCTGATTCCTCATAATCCTTTCTTCAAGTGTCGGGGTAACATTCAAGAGAGTTAAAATAGCATACCTACTTAAGGCATCTGCCACCATATTAGCTTTTCCTAGAGAATAAAGAATATCCAAGTCATAAGCCGCTAGAAACTCTAATCACCTCTATTGCCTAAAGTTCAAACCCTTCTGAGTAAAAAGATACGTCAAGGATTTTTCATTCGTGAAGAGCTCGAATTTTTCACCTAAATAAAGGTTGAAAATTACTCCTAAAATCTTTAAAGATTAGAAAGAAACTAAGAGGAATATAAGGATCCTTACCCAGCAAGTAGTGCCTTCACATTTTCAATGCAAAGACTACAGCTAGCAAATCCACATCATGCATAGCATAGTTATTTTCATGAGGCTTTAACTGCTTGCTTGCATAAGCAGTCACTCTACTATGCTGCATCAAAATAGCTCCTAGTCCCACTCCATAAGCATCAGTGTAAACCATAAATCCTTTATTTCCATCTAGAACAGCCAAAACCGGTGCACTAGTCAATCTCTTCTTCAATTCCAGAAATGCCTCTTCACACTTTCGAGTCTATACAAACTTTTTCCCCTTCTTAATCAAATAGACATAAATCTTAGAATAATCTTGAATAAACCTCTTATAGTATCCAGCCAACCTTAAGAAACAATGAACGTTGGTAGGAGTTCGCGGTTGCTTCGATTCCTGAACTGCTTCCACCTTCACTGGGTCCAATGTAATACCTTCTCCCATCATAATATGTCCTAAGAATCACTTTCGATTTCTAAAAATGGTATATAGAAAATTTGGCCTTCAGGACATGTCTCCTCAATGTTTCCAGCACCACTTCCAAATGATGTTTATGTTCTTCTTCAGGAGTAGACAAGGATAAGGATGTCATCGATGAAAACTAAAACAAACTTATTAAGAACATCTCGGAAAACATAGTTCATGAGGTCTACAAAATATGCAAGTGCATTGGTTAGCTCAAAAGGCATAACCAACCATTCAAAGAAACAGTTAGGGCCCCTAAACACAGTTAAGGGTATATATCTTCCGCAACCCTCAATTGATGGAATCTAGTAGCTAGATCCATCTGAGAAAATACCGTAGCTCTATGTAATTGATCAAAAAGATCATCAATGCGGGATAAGGGATACTCGTACCTAATGGTCATCTTATTCAACTCCCTACAATCAACGTGCAACCTTAAAGATCCATCAGACATGGCCACAAACACCACAGCTGGTCCCCAACTTGAATGACTGGATCTAATCAACCCTCTTCTTAACAGGTCCTAGGTTTGCTTTCCTAATTCATTGCACTCTTTAGGGGCCATCCCTCACTTAGGTTGAACCACAGGTCTAGCACCAGGGACCAAATTAATACAAAAATCTATCTCTCGGTGCGGGGGTAAGCTATTGACTTCTTCAAACACATCAGCAAAATTCCTAACAACTTCTACAGAACTTAACTCGTCCTAGGATGATTCTAGGGCATACAAGAAACTACAGATATTAAACCGAGTTCCTTACATGGTACTTTAGCAATTCTTCCCAAGTTAGTTACTAATGATACAGTTCTTTCAATACAATCTAAAAGAGCTCTATATTTCAATAACCAATCCATACAAAGAATAATGTCAAATCCTTTAAAGTCTAAGACATATGGGTTGCAAGAAAAGTGATGAAAAAGGTGGGAAATTGGCACATTCTCACAAATCATATTTAAATGGGTTACAGCACCTATGGGGTTAGACATACACATAGGGTTTTCTACAATACTAGGGATAAGATGAAATTTACCTACTAATTTGCAAGAGATAAAACTATGAGAGGCACAGTATCAAATAATGTTTGAACAAAAATACCATTAATCGGTAAGGTACCTTCAAGGACGCTTTTTCTTCCCTTCATTCCATAAAAGTCGACGGTTCATTCTTATTGGTGTACACCTTGGGCTGCTTCACCTTCTTCATGAGTGGGCAGTCCTTAATTATATAACCCAGTCAATGAAAATTACAACAAAGAGACTTCAGGACCATCAGAGAGATGGGTCCACTTTGCTACTTCGGAGCCTTACGGTTTGGACAGGGCCTTGAAATATGATCTCTCTACTTGCAAATATAGCAACTAATATTTCTGAACTTTCCACTTTGACCTTCTCCCTGTTTCCCTTTTCCTTGATTCTTCCAATTCAGATTGAACTTCCTCTTGTTAGAACCATTTCCACCGGTATTTCCACTGGGTGTTGCTGGAGTAGGCTTCTTCTTTTCCAAGGCCTCATACCTTAGAGCCAAACTAGATCAACAAAAGTACCTTTAATGTAAGCAGTCATTTTCTCATGGTATTCCTCCCTCATACCCAAACAAATATCTTATTCTTCTTTAATGGAGTGTTAATCAATTCTGGTCCAAAACAAGATAACTCGTTGAACTTTGTCTCAAACTCTTCTACAGATAGATCCCCTTGCTTCAAATCTATAAAGTTTCGGTATAGCCGTGTCCTTCCTACTGTTAGCAAGAATTGATCTTCAAAAACTTCCTTAAATCGGGCCCACGAAACTCGGTTTCTGGAATATTTGCAGTAAGGGAGTCCCACCTCTTGCAGTTTCTGCGCTGCTAAGAATCTTTTCTACTCATTTGACAAACCAAGACCTCTAAAATCTTCTCGCAAGGTCGCAACCAAGCTTGCACTTCCATGAAAGACTTAGTCCCTTTAAATGGTTTCCTTTCTGGGTTGGTGTAATCCTTGCATAAGGTTGCGAAAATTCACTCTTGCTTGCTCGGGCGCTGCCTCTTCGGTGATCCAAACTCCTCCAAGATTTGAAGTTCGACCATTTGTAGTTGTAGTGTTACCTGCTTCCCTACCTTGTCTGCCTCTATTACTCATCTCTTATCACCTGGCATAGTAAGATGGTTCTTAGATTTCTTAGATGAGATAAATCATGAAAGATGGATACTAATCAAACCTATCAAGCTGACCTATCTACCATACATGCACATATATATATGTGTGTGTCTGTGTGAATAAAAAATTACAAATATGCACTCTCAAAGTTGACCATAACCCAAAGCCTATGTGGAGGCCAAAAGCTAAGTGCTATAGATGCTGCAGTCATCTATAGTATTAACTTCTGATGACAATATACAACAATGCTAATGGTATCCATGATATAAGAAGCACTTGAATACGAACAAATCGCAGATTTCAAAAACAACATTTTACTGATTACGTTTCAAAACAATAATTCATATTCAAGTTACATAATCCCTTAATGTTTCCCAAGCAATGATCAATTATATCAATTACAAAATACGCCAAGAGCGACATATCACGATGCCCCCTTGGTTGATCATAGTCAATATAGTCATATCTGACTTATTGTACACAGCGGGGTCAAAACAAGATTAAACTATAACTCCTAATTAGCTATCCGTCAGCCACCTGCTCGTTCTTGGAAGCTTTATTTACCAAAATTTCTAAAACCTGAAAACCTTAACCCTCAACCTACTCAAATTAATTTTTGAGCACCCACGAGTTTAAGAGGAAACAAAAACTTTGAGTTATACATAAATCCTGGTGTGAATGATACTATACATCTTGGTTATATTATGTTAAGTGAGATCATGCCGCTTCGCGGAACAGGTTTCCCCTTACTAACATTCTTTAAGACATATCTTTTACAAATCTTTTCTTGCAACCAAAAATAGGTTAAAATCTGTAAAGTATCATTATGTAAACATACATATCAGGTAATGAACTATCTGTTCGAACATTATAGTTTTGTTTGGCTATGAACTAACCTTTGGCTGGCTCAGGCCTACCAGACAATATATCAAAATTTATCTAACATCTGTTACGCACTCTTCTTATGGACGGTCTGTCCTTAACTCTCTATTAAATACTTCTCTTTTGGACAATCTGTCACTTACTTAACATCCCCCAGGGTCACCTGATTCTAATGGTTTTGCGGGCTCACCAATAACCTATCTGTATACAAACATTTATTCCTTTCTGTGTGTAATCATAATTTTAGTCTTACCTATGACAAAGCCCTACACACTGGAATTTTGGACAAAATTAGCTGGGGCTAATAGCTAATGTATGGGGCACGACCCTATACCAGTCTCATCTGGTATTTTAATATCTGAGCCATTTTACTTAAGGATCTCTTCCCATAATTTTCCTTGAAAACCATCTCAAAATGATCTAAAACCTTTAAATCAAACTCAAACAAGGAAAATATATATTCTATGCTTTACTCAAAATCACCTTACCATGTTATACACACACACACACTCAAATCTTAGTTGATGAAAACATTTAAACCTTTGAAAGCCCCCATTTCGAATCTATTGAAAGTACCCCTTTGAAAGTACCTCTTTCTAAATCAGGTAAAACCATTTATTTAGTCTAGGCCGAAAGGCCAAAACCTTCCTTTCGAAACCATTCTCAAAACCCTTTCGAAACCATTGGAAATCCTTCCTTTTGAAAGCTTTAAAAAGCTTAGACACCATTCTTTTAAAACCTTTAACATTGCTTTTCAAAAGCTTAGGAAAACCCTTCCTTTTAATCCTTTCGAAATAACTGGAAAAACCTTCCTTTTCAACTTCTTTGAAACCATTGGAAAACCTTTCGAAATCATTGAGGAACCACCCCTCAAAACCTTCATTTAAAACCCTTTCAAAAGCATCAAAATACTAAACCTTTCGAAAGCCTTTGGGTTCAATTTAAAACATGTGGAAACCTTTCAAAACCATTCAAAGTTTACTCCTTCGAAACTCTAAAAACTGTTTTGGTCGAAACCATTTGGATTATGCCTTCAAGTAGAGCAAAAGGATCAGAAACCCATTAAAGTCTAAAGCATTTCTTTTGTAATCATTCCTAAGTAAAGAAGTGATGGTGTTGAAACTATTCCTTCAAAAGCATTGGAGAAATGGTCAAGTTTAAAAAGCAAAACAAACAAAAATGACCCATTCGAAACCCATCTGAGTTGAAAGGTAGGAGAGGCAGTCAAGGGTTTCAACCCAGTCGAAAGCATTTATTTAAAAACAAACGTGCAAGCCAATTGAAACCATTTCTTTAAATCCATTTGAACTAGTCAAAGGCTAACTATGTCCAAAACTACTTAGTCGAAAGCAAGCAGGCACATTTTATTTTAAAAACAAAGTAAAGCCTCAACCCCTTCGGAACCCCTGGTTTCGACTCTATACCTTCCATCTACATCCAATTCACCATGTACCATTTCGCTGATACTATGTGCATTGGTTTCGATAGTGTTGGAGATGAAGGTAAGGAGGCAAAATCTGGTGCCGAAAGCATCGAAATAGTGAAAAACATGTAGGTTAGTCCTTTTAAACTATTTCTTTATACCTAACATGTCTTATTTGTCAAATTGTGATTGGTTACAAGATTCTCTTTTCTAAAAATACTATCGACTTTCCAGAATTAAAATTTTGAATTTATTTACAAAAAGGCCCCTTCTCTTTTTATAAATATATAAAACATTTAAGTTTCATACCTTAAATAATTTAATATATCTGTTAAAACACTTAGAAAAATTTTACAAAAATTCCAGAAAATCTCTTTTAATATATCTTCCAACATATAAAAATTTCAAATCCAAACCTTTTATAATTTAACCGTAAATAATTTATAACCCAAATTAACATTTTCTTTACTAGAAAATTCATATGAAATCCACATAAATTCAGAAACTTATGAAAATTGAAATCCATCTTCAAAATAATATTTATGGTCTATATGAAAATTCATAAGGCATTTGGATGTCATTTAATAGGATTTTCACATCAAAACACATCATAGAATCAATATGAACATGAATAAATCATCAACAAGCATATATAATCATTCCATCATTCAAAAACATGGTAAAAAATTGCAAATGGATTCAGATTTCATCTTAAAACCAAAAAAAATATGAGATGTAAACATTATTCATCTTAGCTTTAGAGATTAAAGAGATCGAGATGAGAATGGATTTAATTTGATTAAGCTTCTCCTTAGCTTGTTTCACTCTTTTTCCTCTTGCTTTTATTAATGGCGATTGGCCTTACGTTTGAATTTTTTGACAATGAGAAATGAATGTGTATGGAGATACACGGCCAAAGGTTTTTGGTATAAGAATGGTCTCTTTCATATTTTACCCCTCCTCTATCTCATTTGAACCCTTATTTTAATTCAATTGGTAAGGTGGCACGGCTACCCATTAATTAAACCAAATCTCAATCCCCTAATCAACACATTATTTTATTTTATTTAGCTAATTAAATATCCTAAATAATATGACCAAAATTATGGGGTGTTACACGAACGCCTTTCTTACACTGAAAGACAAGCAATTAAGGGTAGAAGAAAAAAGAAAGATAAGAAGAAACTACACAATCACAGAATCTCATCACAAATCAGAACAACATATAATAGATAATATAGGATATTACATAGTCATTTACATAATAATAATACATCATAGTCATTACATTAAAACTTTAACTGGACAACTACAACTACTTGTCCATACAAACTACATAGATCATACACAAAATACAACAGAATAAGATAATAATTAGCTAACGGTGAAGCCAACCGTTCCTTCAAAATGCTTCCGTAAGAAACTTGGATCACTTGGTTACTCATACAAATTTGATTACCCTTATTGATGATTCTTAGTTAGACATAGTCCAGCCCATGTGTTAATATAATACTTGGGGTCAGTCTGAGACGTTTCAAGTACGGTGACAGCTTGACTAGCATTTGCTTCATTGGGCTTATAGGAGACATATTAGGATATTCTATGATATTTAAAAGACATTTATTCACTGTATACTTAGCCACTAAGTTGTATATATAATAGTTGTATACCATTACACTGAGATAGTTGATATTTGAGTTATATTATACTCTTTTAACATTATTGTATACATACTATATGTTATCGCTGCGGTTGACTCTACGTTCTCTTTGATGTACTATATATATTATGTATTGTTTTGTTCTGGAAGCACACGTGTTTATTGTTTGGTACCAACATTGTGTACGTACTGATGAGTTTTATATTTGATGTTTTAATACATACCTGTGTTAGTCCAAGGGAATATTCACGTATGTACCCCATATAGCATCATTCTTCATATTATCTGACAGTATTACTTTGTAATACTTTTGGATGGTATGAGTATAAAGATGGGGTGTTACAAAATGGTATCAGAGCAGATTCAGAATAATACATTTTATATATAAGAGACACGAGTCCTGACCTTAGTGAGACTAGAATCCCTGAACCTTGGGTGAGTTGGAGAATTTTCTATAATAATAAAGAGTGCATATATATATTATTTAGTATATGATGCTTATTGGGGTAATCATCAAGGGATGTATTTGCGATTTTTCTTTAGAGCATGAGTTATAAAATAGTTGAAGTAGCAAAGACGAAAGGATTTAATCCGACCAGTAGCATTTGTATTTATAATTTTGGATGGTTTGATATTGTATTGTGGTATTTGTTTTGTTATTGTGTATTCGAGTTTTGATATTTTTATCAGAGTGCGCAGCAGATTGTTATTTTCTACTGAGTACCGTATTTAGCCTCTTGTTTTTATTTGACAATTTGAAATTATGGAATTGAATTTGATTTAGGATTTGTGTATAATTATCAAAGCTATGAAATGAATTTAATTATTTAGTATGATCTTATTGTAAATAAATATATGTAATGTTTGTTTATTATTTTGAGTTGCTTTTGAAATGGTTTGTTAAGTAATATACATATAGATAAGTGAGTTTTAAATACGATTTAAAAATGTATTAAAGATTAATAAGTATTTGGTGAAAGTAAAGGTTTATGGATAATTATTGTTTATTTTATTACTATTATCAAATGATTTTAAAAGCGAAGTGAATGTTTTAATTAGAAACAATTTGGAAAGTGCATGTATATACGGTAAGTAAAGTATAAAATGAGAATTTGGAAAATTGTTATTTTGAGACCAGTATATTAAATAAATTTGTGAAAGCACTACTTGTAAATATATTGGAAGTAAAATTGTGTCAACTTTTCTGTCGATTGTGTTAAGGATTTTGGCCGATGCAGGTGCATACGTGTTTGATAGAAATTCTTAAACGCTTACACGAGACATTTGAACATGATGATTCAGAAAGATATAGATAATTTATGAAAGGTTAAAGTATTTTCGAGTAGGGTTGAATGTTTTAAAAGCAATTTAACAAAGTAAACTATTTTGGTTAAGTGATATTTGAGATTTATATTTGCAAATAATTTGAAAACTAGAGTTTTTATTTATTAATTAGGAAATGGTTGTAAAGGAAATTTTATATATTAATATGTATTTTTTTTGTGATAGTTGCAGCCATTGGATATTAGTGCACAGCTATGATCACTGGCAGGGAAGTATTGATCTTGTCGTCAATATTGCAGCCAATTGGTATTAGTAGTCACTATATTTCATAGCGAGGCAATATTACTTAATTTTATAGTATTTGAGAATTTGTGAATATAAGTATATATATAATAATGATTATATTTATATGATATGTAAATGTTACAAACCTTGTAGATTTGAAGATGTGGATATATTATACACATATATAATTTAAAGATTTATTTTGAAAAAGTTAATTAAATTGAGAATTATTTTGACAAGTAATATAGAAATGTTTTTGAAGTGTTAAATTTTGTAAATAAATTTAGAACTTTCCTCCTAAATTTAATTTCAAGTAGTTAAATATTTGCTTAATTTGTGAAAAGGGTTTGAAAATAGAAATTAAAATCAATTTTAGGATAGGAAATGTTTGGAAATTATGAAATTTATTCGAAAATGACTCATTATATGGAAAAAAAATAGTTTTAGTGTGAATTTTGTTTGTAGGATTTTAAAGTTTGTTAAAATAATTTAAAATTATTAAAGAGAAAATTCGAATTCAACTTATCTTTGAGTTTGAGTAAAATGAATTTAGGAAAAGTTTGTGTAATATATAATATTTGAAAAGTAGTTTATTTAAATAAAGGATTTTGAGAATTTAGAAAGCAATTTTCCTTTGAATAAAATGTTTTGATATGTAAAATAAACTTCAATAATAAAATTAAGTTTTTTATAATTGACTTGTTACAGATTTTTCCTTATTGGAAATAGCGAGGACACAATTTCCTTAAGAGGAGGGGTCTGTAACAAACCAGATTTTAAATAGTAATTTAGTTAATTAACTTAGAATTTGGATATTTATTTGGAAATAGAATTTTATATGCAATCTCGTATTTCTTTATTTTATCTTACAAGTTTTAGATCTAAATGACATTTGGGAAATATACTTTAAGATTTATAATATAACAAATTGATTTGGAGATTTAATAATTATAATGATATTTGGATATTAGATAATGTGAAATAATTGTTTTGCTTATCTAGTTAACTCTATAATAAATTATTATTTAATTGTATGAAGGATTGAGAATTGGTTATTTATTATATAACATAATGTATATTTGAGTATTAATAATTATTTTATTGATTCTGGAGAATGTATTTATAATTCATCCTTCAGTATTTATTTTGTAATATTGCATATTTAAGTATGGATTCAATTAATTACATTTATAAGTTCTTTTTATGATAGTTCCGATCTTTGATTTCTTGGTTTTATTTTAGTAATTCCGACGAAATGAATAATTCACCGTTGATATTGTTCAGAATAGATAATTAGGGATGATGCAGTGATGACATCCTTGTTTTGGTTTTATTGTGATTATTCTGCGTGACGAGAAATTAAAATAAACGGTTTAGTGATACCATCTGATATGGGACTTTCGGTAACACTTTTCCAGTTATTCTTTGAACTCGTTATATAGTATAAAGAAGGGCGAGTGTGATGCATGAGCACCGAATAAATGGACTGGTAACACGTGGTGGTATGGGACGCTGATGTATTATTCATTCAGTTTTTATTTGCTCGTAGATGACACTCATACAGGGGTATTTTGTGTATGATGTGTGTGACTCGCTATAACGAGCACGTATCGAGGCCACTTGTTAGTCGCATAGCTCGTGTATATTATATGTCTGTCTACCTTTGTCCAATTCCCTTTATGTTTCGGAAGTGAATCAGATTGGCCAGTATTCACCCTGGCGACCTAATCGTGGGGCCGCGTCCCAGTTTTGCGACACCGTTGTTGTTTATGATATTCAATGTGCATCATGAAATAAATAGTTAGTTGTCTCTTGTGTCGCATAGTCCAACAGTCAGTACCATAAGAGCACATGTAAGTAGTCATGGCCGAAGAGGGTGTTGTCAAGCTTATGGTGAACCATTGTCACGATACCGAAAGGGGAGAGGTAATGGTAACCGATGACTGTAGGAGTCGTGTCATATGAACATGTAGCTCTTGGATCAAGCAGACGTGTTGTCGGTCTCCCGTCTAGTTTCAGAATATGTGGAGACATATATTTTGTATAGATGTGATTATACCTAAGACTGTGTCCAAAGTATGATCAACCCCGTATCTGTCTCGGGCAGATGGCCTCTTATTATTGATTTGTTATTTCTATCTTTTAGGACCTTACAGTCGAGATTTTCGCCTCTTCAAGGGCTGTGGGTCAAGATATATGATTTTATACATTGCGGCGTTGTTATGAGCTGGCTCAAATATTTCTTATTAATTTTATTGATTTGATATTGATATTTTGTAATATGGGATTAAGAGAGATGGTGGGTATTGCTTCTGCAACGCCCCACCTCTATACCCACGTTAGCCAAGGACGCTACAGGGTAATGCCGTCAACTAACACGGAGAATAAGGCTGGTTAGGAGCGACCATCTATAACCTTGCTCTAACTATCTTTTGAATACATCGACAATAGACATACCAAGCAGGTCAACATATCCAATGAATACTTAAAACAAAACCATAGGTGGTTGGAGGATCTATCAGAACAGAATATAACAACTCAAATGTAATATACATCACAGAACAGTAGATCATCATATACACATATACTGATACATAACAGAGTATACAAACTGATACACGTCAAGTGGTATAGCAAACCACAATATACAGACGAATCCAAAAGAATACATATATCAGAGTTACAACAAAAAAGACTACACAAAAAATATAACAAAAAGGAACAAGCTGGATAGTCCATGCGGAAGCAAAATAGGCTAAGTCCAAAAGCACCTAACCTGAAACATCTCGGTCTGACCCGAGTATAAAATATATGGGTCAGTCTAACTAAACAAATCAGTTAGATAAACTGAACAACAATAACCTACAAGGTCATAAAGTATAACAAATATCTCTAAAAGGGATATCACAATCATCTAACAAAAGATGAATCATAACAAGACAAGCCTTATATCATCGGCAACACAAATAAACAAGGATACGAATATCCCAAAACAAGCCAAAAGGGCAAATAACAAATACCAGTGAATGTAACACAAGTTCCACAAGATAATCGCTATACATCGTGTGGCTCAAAAAGACCATCACCGAAGGGCGATACCTAGGATATTTAAATATCAATGAAACAAAAGATGCTCGAGCTCAGTACTATATAACAAGGATCCATGAGTCTGAAGGCTCCAAACCCAATATCACTCAAGCCGAGGCAAAGGACCAACTCCAAAAGCGATACAATAGGGCAACAAACCCGAAGGCACAAACCCGAAGGCAACATACCCGAAGGCAACACACCCGAAGGAAACAAACCTGAAGGTGCAAACCCGAAGGCAACACACCTGAAGGCAACAAACCTAAAGGTGCAAACCCAAAGGCAACAAACCGTAGTGGTGAAGGTCCGAAGGCCCAGTACTGGACACCACTAACTGGCAGAATGTGTCACAACTCTCGAAAAGGAACCCGAAAAGCGTTAACGTGAGTCCCATAACGACCCGTTCACACTAAACGGTTTACTATCCGTTAGTCAATTTCACACTCAAAGCAGTACAAAGTTTACCTCATCTCATCGGTAAACCAGACCAAAAGGCCAAAACGATCAATCGAATAGGTCGGGGATTAATCGGAAAGATAAACGCATGGATTGATGGTCCGTGTTTTACCTAACCATTTAATCTCCCTTCCACTCCGCTCGAAGTGCGAAAGTGTGTGCGTGCGTTTTAAAATAAGATTTATAAATTGGAGAAGCAAGCTTTTAATACAATTTTAAAGATTATTTTATAAAAACCCGTGGATGAAGTCAAAAAGGAATCATCAATGTCAAATATGCATAAACAACTAATTGGAATCAACTTAGATCGATAAAAGTTGGAATCACAAACAAATAGACACACTAGGCAAAACAGGGAAACAGGAGCAGGTCGGTCGACCGGATCACAGAGTTCGATCGACCGGACCAGAAACAGAGAAGTGTTCTGGTAGCAGGTCGGTCCACCGGCTTACTGAGTTCGGTCGACCGGGACCTGTTTCCAGCACTTCCCAGCCTATCTAAACGAGGGCCAATCTCGATCAAATTGCAATCGTTCGAGCAACGGCGCTAAGATTTTATGTCACTCGACTACCCGGCCCTATATGCTCCTCGATGCATCACCAAAAACATGTTCAAACATCAAAGTTAGGATTTTAAAGATTTGAACCCAAAACACTAAAAATTGGGATATTCACCAATTCAATCCAAACCAAAAGCAAGTGCACATGAATAAGTGTTAGGAATTCATACCCAACAATCAAAGATAGTTATAGACAAAGATGTGAGATAAAAATATCACCTTTTAACTCATAAACAAAGATGGAAAGCTCAAATGCAAAGAAAAGACCAACCACTCTCCACTTCAACTCTACTAGCTTCAATATAAGGTCAAAACAAGTACTTCCTAAATTAGGTTTAGGAGACTTTCTGGAATTGAAGGAAGAAAGAGTTGGAGAAGATGAAGAGAAGGCTTACCAATAGCTTCACTTTGATTTTGGAGCAAGAATTCAAGTTTGCAAGAAGAACTAGGGCTTGGAATTTCTAATTCTTCTTCCTTTCCCCCATTTTCAGTTTTAGCTTGAGTTTAGAAGTGAAAATGAGTGAACGGAAGGAGAGGGACTGAGTTAGGGTATTTAGTAAGCTAGTGGGCTGAACCCAAACCCAAAATCCAACTAGAAAAAGTAGCAAAATTCAACTTACTCTAAACATATCAAAGTTTATAATAAAAAGATCGCAAACGCCATTTTGAACTCAATGGAAGTGGTTTCGAACCCTAATTCGGCCGTTTGCAAAAAGTAACATTTCGGACCTAAAATCCGACTAATGACGCTGTATTTAAATAAAACATTTAAATATATAACTGTTAAATATGCGGGTTGTTACAGATCTCTCCTCCTTACAAAATTGCGTCCCTGCAATTCCTAGAGACGATATTTGTAACAACTACATACATACATCATTCAAAAGAAAAGGAAATAAGCTTGAGATGAAAAGATATTCTCACTGTTGCCAAGCAAAGATAGAAAACCCAGATAAGATCACTCGATAAACTCTCTGGTTTCCCAAGTACAGTCATTGGGGTTAGCGGACTATTGAACTTTAACGAGCGGCACGTCCTTGTTTCGAAGGTGTCGCACCTCCGTGTCAAGTACGCGAATAGGCTGCTGTACAATAGATAAGTCTGTTGAGATCTCAAGCTCTTGCAAATCAGGAGAAGCGATAACAGAATCCGACTCCCGAAGACGCTTCCGAAGTTGAGAGACGTGAAACACGTCGTGAATGCCAGATAAATGAGCAGGACGTGAAACTCTATAAGCCACAGGGCCAATACGTTCAGTAATAGAAAATGGTCCTATAAATCGAGGAGCCAATTTCCCAGTCGTACTGAAGCGCATCACCCCTTTTAGAGGAGAAACACGAATAAAGACAAAATCACCAACCGAGAATTCGAGAGGCTTCCTACGGTTGTCTGCGTATGATTTTTGGCGGCTCTGTGCCTCTTTCATTCTCAACCGAATCAAATCAATCTTCTCAGAAGAATCTCGAACAAAATCTGGACCAAGAATAAGCTTCTCCCCGGATTCCAACCAACAAGAAGTTGATCGACATGGCCTTCCGTATAAGGCTTCGAAAGGAGCCATACCGATACTGTACTGAAAACTATTATTGTAGGAGAACTCTACAAGAGGTAGGTGATCCTCCCAACTACCACCAAAATCAAAAATACAAATACGGAGAAGATCTTCCAAGATATGATTCACCCGTTCAGTCTGTCCGTCAGACTGCGGATGATAAGCTGTGCTAAAATTTAGCTTTGTTCCCAAAGCTTGCTGAAGACTCTGCCAAAAATGACTCGTGAATAAAGGATCACGGTCACTCACAATAGAACTAGGAACACCGTGAAGTCTCACGATTTCCTTGACATACAACTTAGCCAAATGCGAAGCAGTCCTATTAGACTTAATAGGAATAAAATGAGCAGACTTGGTGAGGCGATCAACAATAACCCAGATGCTAGAATGGCCTGATCTCGAACGAGGTAGGCCGTCAATGAAATCCATAGAAATATGATCTCATTTCCACAATGGAATATCTAGAGGCTGAAGAAGACCCGAAGGACGCTGATGTTCAGCCTTAATACGTTGACAAGTTATGCAATCACTCACATAACTCGCCACACACTACACCAGAAAGGCGAATTAGGCAGTGCTTAGGGTCGTATCTAACGACATTAGGCACGGCCGTACGCCGTATCAATATAAAGCATGCTTATTAATTAGATACGTCCATGGGCCGTATCTAATTGGAAAATCAGATACGGCTATGGGCCGTATCTAATTAGCTAGTTAGATACGGCTCAGGGCCATATCTAATTCGCTAGTTAGATACGGCTCAGGGCCGTATCTAATTCGCTAGTTAGATCTCATAGCCGTATCTAATTCGTATACTAAGCACATAAATTAGATACGACTTTCGACCGTATCTAATTGATGTAATAGATACAACAATAAGCCGTATCTAATTCACAAAGCTCATGACCATAAATTGCAATACCATAGATGCGGTATAATACAATAAAAGCAGTATCTAATTCACACAGCTCATAGCCGTGAATTACAACAGCATAGATGCAGTATTATACAATAGAAGCAGTATTTAAAGCAGTAATAGATACGACAATATCTAATTCACAAAGCTCATGACCATAAATTGCAATACCATAGATGCAGTATAATACAATAAAAACAGTATCTAATTCACACAGCTCATAGCCGTGAATTACAACAGCATAGATGCAGTATTATACAATAGAAGCAGTATTTAAAGCAGTAATAGATACGACAATATCTAATTCACAAAACTCATGACCATAAATTGCAATACCATAGATGCAGTATAATATAATAAAAGCAGTATCTAATTCACATAGCTCATAGCCGTGAATTACAACAGCATAGATGCAGTATTATACAATAGAAGCAGTATTTAAAGCAGTAATAGATACGGCAATAGTTGGATTACAATAGAAGCAGTACTATACAAAATATGGTCAATATTATACAAAAGCAGTAATCGCTATCATTGTCACCTTCATCAGCGCTATATTCTGCATCATCTTTACTGATGTTAAGCAATTTCTTGATCACTATTTTAGGCCATGAATGCTGAAGAAAAAAAAAATATTTTCACGTTAGCTATTAAGAAATTGATTCGATGTGCAAACTATTGTTTAAGTATTGACATAAACTACATGTGCTCTCGGTTTTGAAGTACATATGCCACATATAAAGATATGGAGTCATGGACTAACAAAAACTTAAATAGATGTATTTTTGTTACTAAATTTTCATACCTCTCCTTGCTTTCTTGCACTGTTGTTCTTCATTTCCTCTTTTTGCTTTTAATTCTTCTGCAGAATATTTATAGAAACTGTAGAATATTATAAGATAAGAAAATTTATGGACTCTACAATTGTTGCTATAAGAGTTAATATATTTGACAAACAAGTGGGACTTTGAAAATTCAACAAAAGCCAAATGCAGCGTGGTATGACAGGGGAAGGTTGATGACATGCAATGGAGATAACTTGATGAGATATGAGAATGATGGTTTCAGGCAGAGGTGAAGTATGTAGAAGAGATGTAAGTGCCGGTGGTTGTAATAGTTTGTCAGAGAAGCTTGTATGAAGGGGATGTTTGTCAGAGAAGCTGGTGGTTTGTCAGAGAAGCTTGTATGTTGTTTGTCAGAGAAAAACTTGTTTATAAAGTGTGCATGGTGCACAAAGATGGTAGGGATTGTGACTGTTGTTATGGTATGTATGTTGCGATGGAAGGGGGGATGTATGTTGTTGCAGTCAGGGTAGTGGAGAAGGGGGGACTGCAGTGATGATGTGTTGTTCGAAGATGTGAAGTAGTTAGAATGGTCGAGGTAGATGTTTGTATGTTGTTGCAATCAGTGAAGATGTGGTGCAAATCGGTGCAGAGGAGTGGAGTTTGTAGTTATGGTGGGCAAATGTACGTGCACTGTGTGCACTGAAGTGGTAGGGTGACAACAGATATAAGAGAAGTCGCTTTGTAATTGTGAATAAAGTATGGCTGTGGTTTGGAGAGGCTGTGGAGAATATCAAAGAAGTGATGATGTTGGATGTGGTCAGTAGTTGTATATATAGTGAAGGGGTAGTTGTGGTTAATGAAGTTGGATGTTGAGACAGAGGTTGGTGGTGATAACTGTGGTGAGTTGGAGACTGCTGTATATGAAGAGATTGTATGTTAGGGGGAAGGTGTAACTACTGCATGAATTGGTGATGATGGAATGGCTACTACTGTAAAGTGTTCAGAGAAGTGTTTAGTGAAGTCCGTATGCAGCAAGAAGTTTGTTGGAGTTATAATGGTTCGAGGAGAGTTGATGTATGGGTAGAAGCAAGTGACACGCATAGTGAAGGAGGTTAAGGTTGCAGTAGTGAGGCAACCGTGTTTGTAAATGTAGAATTATAAAAGAAAATAAAATTGTAACAAGATATTGAAAATGAAAAAATTGCAAAAGAAATTGAAATGGAATACAATTTCTTTTCGAAAGAAATTGTGTGTACTATTTTTTCTTTTAAATAGAAATGCAAAGGCAAAAAATAATAAGCGCACAAATCAAATCACATAACAAACATACACACAACTTTTTTTTAAAAATGCAAATTAACACCCAAAATAAACACACTAAAATCAAACAACAAATAATTTGAATCATACCTGCTAAAGATATCGAATCATAATCTTCGGATGGCACACATACCCACCCACTCCAACATCAACAAAGGTCTCTGCAAATTGATGATTTATTTTGTTGGTTCTCTCTCTGGTAGCAGTATATTGTCCAAAACCAATTTTCCATGTGTAGATGGTACAGATTTCCCATGGATTTTGGACGATGTAGAACCTCGACATACAGTACCTATTGCAATAAAATTTATTGTCTAGATCTATCCAACAAAATAACTGTATCGAAAACTAGTAAGAATAAAAGCAACTAATAAAACCTGTTGCTATTATGTCTAGATCAGAGTTGAGGATTTCACATTTTTGATTGTTCGCCACGTTGGTTGTATCCTGGGATTGAGAAACAACGAATTTAGAAGCATTGAGTTGTGTGTTGCGTTCTGCTTGTTCTATGTTTCCACCATGTTGATCAGAAGCTCCATTTGCCCAGACAAATTTCCCACTGTACTCTCCAAACTTCCCACCGTACCCTCCAAACTTCCCATCCTCATTTTCAACTCAGCATTGTCTCCACAAACATGTTTCAATCGTTTATGTGCAATAGCAGAAGCCTTAATATTAGTCTTTGGTATGACCGTCCCAACTCCGTGGCTCCTACCCCTTGTATCCTTTCCCATCACTTGTGATACGATATCTTCATCCACCGTTAATTTTTCTTCATCACTATCGGTGATCTTTTCCTTCAATTTCGCAATTTGATCCTGAGATTTCATAACATTTATATGAATAATGAAAATATATGTATGTATACATGTTTTGAAAACTTAAGTTCCAAAACTGTTGCTGGCCATCTGAGGTGAAATGACTCAGTTATAAATGACCCTAGCGTGTATGTGTCTATATGCATATATACGTAAGTTGGTGGTGAGATGGCTCAGTTATAAATGACATGGCACCAGTAAGAGAATTTTAACTTGTAGCTGACATGAAATAACATTTTAAGCTTTTGTGTAAAGATGGTTGAGCTCACAAAACTGAATCAGATTATGTATATTTAAAAGCTTAAGCTTTTCAAAGATTGTGAATTTTTTTTGCAGAATTGATGCTTCAAGAATACACCCACCCCCATGCGGCCATGCGTATGTTGTTATTGCTGTGTGTATAATATAAGGTTATACTTATGTTAATGCTTATGTTAATGAATACAAGACTGTTAATTCATGTACACACAGAACTGAAATTGTACTTGTATGAATATATACCAGACTGTAGATATTCCTATGCTTATTCCTATATATATACTTGAAATTGTACTTGTGTAAAGATGGTACACACAGAACTGAAATTTTAACTTACGAAGTACGAAGAATTGGCATCTGATATGCTACCATCTTTTTTCGTGTGTGTCTTCTCCCATACATGACGACGGTTGATATTTGCAGATGGATTTGCAACGATCTGCAATATCTAAAATATGTTAGTTGTGATTTTTACCATTTTTGAAAAAAAATGAATATAACTTACCATTTCGTGTTCTACTCTAGCGTGACTTTTACGGCCTACATGGTGAGCATAACTGAGCAATGATCTATTTTTTTGGCTAACTCCCTTATTCCGCTCGCTTCAGGCGTTGCTTCATTTTTTATGAACTCGTTCCAATCTTCTTGAGCAATTGTAGGTGGACAATTTTTCATCCGTTCTTCGTCATTGTCGAAAGTGTCATAAAAACTTTCTCTCAATTTTTTTTGTGTCTCCTAAAAGCCTCGGACTTTCTTTTTTAAAAAAATTCCTTTGAAAGCGGTTCGAGCGCATACATTTTCTGCAAAAAGTAAAATACAGAAACAAAACAGTATGGAATTGTCTGTATGTAATACATGCTAAGACATAAGATCATCATCGTTCATTTGTAAACTGGATTCAAGCAAACTTAATAAAAAGAATCTAAAGAAGCAATTCTATCAAATAATAGAGCCAACTGCCGACCTAAGCAATTCTACCAGACTTACCACCAATTGATTCCAAACATCGTCCTTATATGTACCGGGTACTTTGTTCCAACTTATGTATGATATCGGCATATGAGCTCTTACTAGTTTACCCAGCATGGTGGCAATTTTTCCAGCGTTTTCTGAGACTGGAATACCATGTAAGTTTAGATCAACTATTTGTTCTTCTGAACATGATGAATGTGATGATGCTGGATTTTGTTACATAGTTTCCTGCACACGGTTAAATAACCATTATTGATTTGTAATTGTATCACAGATTACAAAGAAAAAACAAATAATCTACGAATATATCAACTCGGTTGTGCTGAAATAAAAATGAAGTCAACATCATTGTAAAATTCGTTGTTTAGCCAATAAAAGCGGTCTCATCAACCATCAATTCATGGCAATAACAAAGTAAAAAAGCAATAACAACAGAAGAACTATTTGGATTTCAAATTTGACTACAATCAACTAATGAAAATGGTTTAAATTTGTACTCAGCAGAATAAGTTAACCTTACTGTTAGATTGCAGAATAAGTTAACCTTACTGTAAAGTATAATTCAGATCAGTACTCAGCAGAACTTCGATAACTCTGTTTGTATTTAGTACAGAATGGTTTCTGTAGTAGTTAATGTGGTGTGACAAAGGAGAGGTGTGGTTGATGTTTGTAGCCGTTGAGGCAAGTGGAACAGAGATGTGGTGATGTTCGAGTTTTGGAGGTGTTGGAAAATTGCTGCAGTAGGATGGTGTTGTTGTCTTGGTTTCTGGAGATTGTAATAAATCGAAGGCAGTTCGTTGTTGATACTGGCAACTGGTGGAGTGAAACAAGTGGCAATGAAACAGTGAAGTAATGTTGTGGCAACGGCAAGTTGATGACTGGATGTTCAGGTATGTTGTTGTTGTTTTGTGGAAGTGCAACAGAGTTGCTGCTGTTGTGATGTAAGTATATGCAGGTGGTTGAGTTTGTTGGTTAATCAAGTATGGAAGATGTATTGGTGGTTGTTGAATGAAATTTATGTGAAATGTAGGGGAGGAGATATTGCAGAGGGCAGTGATGGTTCGTGGTGGAGAAATAGGCTGCAGTTGAGATGTCAGTAGATGAAGTGTTTGGTGAATAGGAGTGGTAGAGACAGAGAGGAAGTTGTGTGCAGAGAAATAAATGTGACAGTGTCACAAAAAAATTGAAATGTAACAGAGTAACCAAATATAAATGCAGATGTAAAATAAAATAAAGTGAAATAAGAAATTTTATGAAATTGTGGATGTTTTTCTCTTTTTTTTTTTTTAATTGCAAATGCCAAATATAAAAACACAAATGCAAACACACACAAACAAGTGCAAGAAACAAACACACAACAAAAATTCCTCTTTTTTTCTTTTTGTTTTTTTAATGCAAAGAGAGCTGTGGACTAAGTTTGAACAAGTGTCTAAGGATGGACTGCACTTTGATAAGTCTGTTTTTCAAAAGCTGCCAAGGAAGGGGTTCATGGACATGCTTGAGGAGGCTTGTGAATCAAAATGTGGACATTTTAAGAAAGCTTCTCTTTATGCGAATTTTTGTTTGGTTCAATGATATCTCACACTCCTACTACCCCAAGGACTAGAAATTCAAACGAGAAATGAAGCATTTAACAATTCATCGGTTAACAAATGGTTTTGGTAAGGTCTTCTAATTTTTCATTGTCTTCAAAAGCTGATTGATAGACGGTAGGAAATTCAATGTCATCCACATTTGTAGTCGACCGATTTGGTGTATGCAGAACCACAGACCAACCGTTATTTTTTAAATCTGTTGAGTAGAACACTAGACTCGATTCTGATGCAAGATTAAATGGCTCATCATTCACGCTATCTTTGCTCTTCAATTTCCCTAAATTAACCATGATCAAGTTTGAAACATGATCTATTTTGCAACCATTCATCTTATCCTCGACCTTTACCCAATCACAATAAAAACTGTTTGTTTGAAGTCAGTGTAATCCAACTCAAGTATCTGCTGAATGACTCCGTAATACGTTATTTCTGCTTTCTTATAATTTTTATCTTTACCACTCGCTCTAAATTTTGTAACTGCTTTCATGCATACACCGCTATCTTGTGTTACCATACGATCTTCGTACATTTTCATGGAAAATAAAAAACCATTCACTTGGTACTTAGTATAACTAAGTGCCGTGAACTTCGGCCCATGCACTAGCCACCAAAGAGTTGGATCAACATCGATGCACTTCAACAACTACATAAAATACAATAAGTAAAACAAAACATGGTCACGAAGGTGTATTGCCAACTTATAAACACGTGAAATACTTAAGATGCTGTAATACCTCATGGTGTAACCATAGAGTAAAACTTTGAACGACTTCGACAGTTGTACCCATGCCTCGTGATTGAAATCTAGTACTTTTCGCATAGGAGTTGTACCTCCTACGGAAAACACATATCAAAACGAATACATAAATTGAATTAAAAAATGGAAATTCAAACCAAAGGTGTGAACTTACTTCTTCCATTCATCCAATCCATCATATTTATTAAGGACCCATCTACGCACTTGTTCAAACTGCACTTGGGTTAACGTTATATCTTTACCATTATCTAAAGGTATCTCACCAGCAAACTCATCGTCCTCGTCTAAAAACGCTTCGCGGGTATGTTTATGATTGCCATCACCTTCGTTTGGCATATATTCCATGCAGTAAAGGCAGCTTCTTGTACGATATATCCTTCTGCAATGCAACCTTCAATGTATCTTTTGTTGCGCACATATCCTTTATATGTTTTCATCAACCTGTGAATGTGATCAATTATATATTGTACATAATAGCTATTTCTATTGAATAATAATGTACATAACTGAAATTAGTTATTTACCGTTCAAAGGGATACATCCATCTATATCTGACAGGACCACAAACTAAAGCTTCATCGGCTAAATGAACCATAAAATGGATACTGATATCAAAAAATGCAGGTGGAAAATGTTTTTCAAAAACACACATTACTTCTACCAAACTAGCCTTTGCTTTTATAAGGTGTTCCCTATTGATCACCTTTGAGCACAAAATGTTAAAGAATAGACTAATACGATGAATAGCATTTCACAGATCCTTATGTTGTGGATAAGAATGTTGAAGCAATACCGGAAGCAAATGTTGCATTATGACGTGGTAATCATGTGACTTCATATTTCTTAGCTCGGGAGGATTGATGCTCACATTGTTGTGGAAGTTTGAAGAGAATTTGTTGGGCACTTTTAGATTTTTCAAAACGGTGCAAAACCGTATCTTTTCTTCTTTGCTCAAAGTGAAAGTTGCCTTTGGTATGATTATTTTATTTGTTTCAGGATCTTCCATCACCTACAACTTTTGTTTTATACCCATGATTTTCAAATCCTTGCGTGCATTGATGCCATCTTTTGACTTATCTTTATGGTCCATAATGGTGCTGATGAGATGCTCTGTGTCATTTTTCTCCGTATGCATAACATCAATATTATGGCGAATCATATTTGCTTTCCAATATGGTAAATCAAAAAAGATAGACCTCTTGTACCATGCAGAAACATTGTCAACTTCTTCATTTATTGACTTTTTCCGTTTTCGACTAATTTCTTCTTTGTGTTTACCAACTTTCATTTTGATATTCGCTACTTTCTTTTCAACTTCAAAACCAGTCAATGTCCGTTTAGGATGATGAAGTTCTTGTTCGTTGTTGAAATTTGTCTTGTCGTATTGAAACTTGTGTTCTTTAGGAAGAAACATTCGATGTCCCATGTAACACATCTTCTTACTTTCAGGAAGATGATAAGAACAAGTGTTTTCCCCACAAACCGGACATGTAAAATAACCGTGAGTTGTACATCCCGATAAAGTCCCAAGAGCAGGGTGATCATGGATTGCCCACAACACCCTAGCTCTCATTGTGAATTTGGATTTATTTAATGAATTATACGTAACGACTCCTTCCCATAACTGCTTTAACTCGTCTATAAACGGCTGTAAATAAACATCAATATCCTTCCCTGGTTGTTTTGGCCTAGAAATCAACAGTGTTAACATTGAAAACTCTCGTTTCATGCACATAGACGGAGGAAGATTATATGGTACTACAATTACTGGCCAACAACTGTAAGGGTTAGATAGAGAAGCATGTGGACAGAAACCATCTGTTGCTATTCCAAGTGTGACATTTCGTGGCTCGACAGCAAACGTTTGGTCAAAATAATCCGCGGCTTTCCATTGAGAAGTGTCACATGGATGACGCATTACGGTTGGATCAGACTTGGCACGACCATGCCAGGTCATCGCATCTGTTGTCCATGGTACAGTATACAATCTCTTCAATCTAGAAATTAAAGGAAAATGTCTTAATGTCTTTCGAGGTACTTTGATGCCTTTTCTTTCTTCGTTGGATGATGTCATATATCTTGGTTCGTTGCAATTTGTACACGAAACTCTATTCGCATCATCTTTCCAGTATAATATGCAATCATTGATGCATGCATCATAAGTTTTGTATTTCATCCCAACTTGCTTAATTAACTTCTTCACGTCGGAGTACTTTGTCGGTAGCGTGTTACCTTTGGGGAGTAACTCCTTTATTAGTTCGAGGAGTGCAGTCACACCATTATCTGAAAAGCCATATTGGGTCTTCAAGCTATTCAGTTTCACAATGGCATACAGCTTCGTCAACCCTTTTGAACATGAAGGATACAGTGGCTCTTTTGCGCTACCAAAAAGTGATTTATACTTCTTACTTTCATTGGCCCGTCAATTGCCATCAACCGTAGACGGCTCTCCGACATTAGCATGATCAGACATGGATTTTCAGGTTGAAAATGATGAAATCTATCTCCAACTAGATCTTCCATCATAATATGTTCAGACTCGTCGGTACTTGTGGCATGACTAACTGGTTGTTGTTTTTCCTTCTCTGCCCTTTTTTCCCCATGAAAATACCTTATGGTATATGAATGGATAAAACCCCATCTAAGCAAATGAAAATGAATGTCATCTAATTTGATCGTCTTCATATTTTTGCACTGAGTGCAAGGGCATAAATACACTTCTTTCTTACCACCGTTTTCATCAACAAAACTAATAAACTTCTTCACCCCGTTTATATAGTATGTAGATCTTTGATCAGATTCATTTAACCACTTTTTGTCTATACTGAAAGACATATTGCCCTCCTATATCATATATATTAGAACATTAGACGTAAATATAATATATTTGCGATGTAATCAACTTAAATATAAACGAAAACCAACGAATTTTGTTTTGGTAAGTTATTTCTGTCTAACATTATCTTAATTAATCATACAATCAAAAATTTGTATATAACACCTCACTTCTGTCTAAAACAAATTAAAGCCATTTTGGGACTAAATGCTTTAATTTCGACAGCACTTCACTTCTTTCTCTTCTACGCATAACTTTGCATCCAAGGGGTATGTTGTTGTATTTTCTAAAATAAATTAAAGCCTTTTGGGACTAAAGGCTTTAACTTGTTGTTGTTGTGTTTGTTAAAATAAATGCATTTCTAGGTGGTAAAGAAAACTTCTCTTGTATAGAAGCTGATTTATGCTCAAACAGTACAACATGAGGGTCCTAAGACTCTGAGATACTATGAGAGAATTGGGAGGTTTTGCAGATAGCTGATGGGGCAGAGACTTTGAACAAGTTCACATTATTTTTTGGTAAACTAGCTGAGTCGAACATGTAATGATGTAGGAAATAATTTTAACAACATGATTTAAGAAAATAGTGCAGATGGAGTTGTTGAATATGTAGGGAATTCACCAACAAATAAACTTTTAATAATAAAATATCAGAGTATGAACTATTGCAAAACATAGTATATATATAAAAGTAATTCAAACTTTAACTTGCAACAGTGGAAAAGATAGTAATCATCTTTTGGCACATTTGATAGAACGCTCAATCAAAATACGCATAGAGTTATCATTTTTCTTTATAAAAAAAACCTCTACTTTACCTTGGTGACCTTCATTGCAAGTTTCCATCTACTTAAAAATGTGTTTCCATCAAATTAAAAACGTGTTTCACTAAATTTAACTTACTAAGAAACGTCAGTCTGTTACAAGATTGCACCCATCTGATGTGTCTCAAGGCACACACTACTAAACTACTAAGGGAGGTATAGCGATAAATTTATTATTTTTTAGGTTAAATGATGTTACAAAATATGATGAAATTACGAAGATCTAAGATACATAACCTTAAGGCAATTGTCGCTCCAAATCACACCCCAACCATGAAGCTAAAAGTAGAAGGAAAAAAATAATAATATACAAAATATAGTACTTAGTAGCGTTTCTACAGCCTGCCACTTCTGAAAATCCTAAGAACTATGTGAATACAATATTTTTGAGTTCATATCCACTCAGGCGAAACATACTCCGTAATTCTAACAGCAAACCAAGATCCATCCAGAAACTACTGGATAGCCATCAACGTCGTAGATGAACCATCCGAAACTCCAACAGGCACCATAATACTAAACTACCACCCAAACAATTTACGAAAACCACCCCCCAACAATTCCACCTTCAGGTCCCTTATGGAACGACACAGAAGATAGATTCCAACAAAGCATATCCATCCGTTCAAATCCTGATCACATCCATCCTCCTCCAATAAAATCTGACCGTACAGTCCTCCTACTAGGTTCTGTCAACGTAGTCAATGGCCACATTCGTTTCGCTATCAACAATGTAACCTTAGACATCCCTCATACACCTTACTTAGTATCTCTGAAGCACAAAATGAACCAAGCTTTCAATCAAAACCCACCTCCAGAAACTTATGACTATAAAAACTACGATATATATGGAGTGTATACAAAAATGAATGTTATATTGACTAGCTCACTTTACAGGTTAGAGTTCAATTCTACAGTTGATGTAGTGTTTCTTGTAGTGTTAATCTTTATGTTTGACATAAAAGAATTAAAATTTCTACTTTGTTTCCAGGGGAAAAGTTGAGGGATTCCCCATTTACGAACAGAGAGAACGACTCAAGAAAGTATACTTCATTACCCTATGTACATTGTTTCTATATAACTAGTCACCGAAGTAAAGACGATCCAAGTTTGTACTTAAACAAGAATATATAAATGCTAAGAAAATCGACTAAAAATACATAACAAAAAAGTCATGGTTCAGATCCTTAAATGTTGTTAGACAATTTTGCTTATCATTCGATATGAAGAGAATGAGATTTCAACCTTTTTATTATTAGGAGAAAACACACAAACACTAAAGGAGGAAACAAGTGGTTTGGATATTTTATACTCACAATAAATTCAAGGTGACAAGTATAAGAACTGAGTAGCATGTTATAAAGTAAGAGTAGCTAGTGATATGAACATATAAATGCTGAGTACAGTTAGGCTTTGAATGCAGCAAATTTATTGCAACATGGCCATGTATGAATATAAAATCTCAGTTGAAATAATGCAACAGTGACTAAAACCAAGTTCTATTATACAAGATGCATGTGCTTGTGTAAAATGATTGATAGTAAACTAAAACGTTTGATATTCTGGTAGGAGCAAATTGTTTGTTCTCAATCTCTAGGAATTTGTTACTATTAAAACTGCTACATGTATAGAAATAAGCAAGTGGACCATTCATAAACACTGCAACCTCAACCAACTCCTCCCTACTGCAAGTTTCAGCAACCACACTCAAAATAGCCCTTCAACCAACTGTAACAACAAACACTGCAACCTCAACCACCAATCCCCTTACACACATTTCACCTCACCTGAATGTGCACACTTCACCAAACTTACAACCTTGTTTCAATATAAGAAGGTCCTTGCAATATATCAATGAAATGCAAGTAGAAAAATTTGATCCTGATGCAACCACATATGGACTCCTTATCAACTGTTATGGACACCTAAATGACATCGAATCAACTGAAAGGGTAATAGAGGAAATAGAAACAAGAAACGTTTTAATGGATTGGAGTATAAATTGCGAATTGACTTCTATTTATAACACACTTTGATTCTTTGAAAAAGCCGAGCTAGTTCTGAAGAAGGCTGAACAATTGATCAAATCCGATAATAGAATAGCTTATTGTAACTTATTACTCTGTGTGAAGAAACTGATCATTTGAAGAAACAGTCGGGATATGGAATGTGCTAAAAAGTTACTTTCCAAGAGTTTATAAGATGAGCTATTACATATTCATGCATAAGTATGGCTAGCAATCTCCATCGAGATACAATACTGGAATTAAATCCGTAGTATGGATAGAAATCGATTGATCAAAAAACTTTTTTGCTTTTTTTATTCACCGTTTAAGTGGAAGTACATGCAAGACATTTTATGAAAGCTACAAAGAAGCTTCAATTATATTTCATGCGCCACTCCAGCCCGCACCCGCAACTACATCATCAAGCAAAAACCAAGTCTCAAATCTCCAACTCCTCCCCAACACACACAGAAAATCACAAGGTACAAGATTCAGATCTCAGGCAACTAGTACAAAAAATTTAAGCAACTAAAATTCATCAATCTGACATAGTTTCATCAGGAGACAAACCAGGCTATGCCTATTTCTCCAAAGCCCAACCAACAGTTTCAGTCATTATGTTGAGATTTGGTATATTAAGTAGTTTAATTCTTTTTTACTACGGTGATGACTATTACACTGTGATTCTACTATCACAGTGACAACCATTTGAATCATCCCTTTCGACCATATCAAACCGCCTTACCGTCTGTTGTCCAGTCCACTCATCACTACATCAAATACTGACATGCTCTATAACATCACATTCCCAGTTGAGAAAGTATTGCCATAACTACATCAAGAAAATTGCTGCACGGTGTCGCCAACATCCCACAACTGCCTACAACCTTCACTCAACATAAATATCCTCACTCTACCAAACATCAAATCTGCCTCTACCTACCACTGCTTGAACTAAAACTGCCATCCACTGTTACATCTGTGTATCAGTGCATAATTTCGCATCTGTTACATCTGTGTATCAGTGCATAGAATTGAACAATTGCACTTAAACTCCGCAGTTTCACTCCTCTGCCTCACAGTGATCATCCACCACTGTCAAGCTCAACTTACTCACTGCAACAGTTCAACATTGCCTGCATACAACTGAATCACTTCATCACACCACAGACCAACAACTAAAAACACAGACCAACTTGCCAATACCCTATGCCCCATCGCATTGCACCATCTCTAACCATCCGACTTAATTACTATATAACTATTCACAGCATATCAAACCAACATCCACTGCCACCTACAATACTTCACCATATTGCCAAATTGTGCAATCTGACCATCACTTCACCACATTCATGCCACTCTATAGTAGTTCTCTGTCCATTACCTATCTCTACCTATCTCGGCCATTGCTACCAACCTAACACCCATCATCCCATCACTTACATACATAAAAATACTTACAATCATCCACTTCTGCCATACCCATTGCCTAATCACTCCATGAAACAAACACCCCCATACCATCATCTCTCTGCACATCAACCACCATTCAACAGTGCACATCACAACCCTTCATAATAGTGCACATCAAACGCTGCACTTCAAATCTACCATCATCACCCATACAAAAAAAATTCATTATCCTCCATACCATCAATCTCACATCCATACAATCACTAACATCATACATATTCCAACCTCATCCAGTGTGCACACACTACTGCATTCACTTCAGACCCACAGTTCCTCCTCTGTCATCCACTTCCTACTGCAATCCAAACAAACTAACAAACCCATACACTACCTTGTATCCCCTCCTTTCCTACATATATACAATATTTCCAAACCATAGCCATATCAATACTCCCACCAGTAACATCTCAACCATCACCAAGCTTCAATCCTTCAACAAACTACTACTTACATTCAACTCCTACTCATTTCATCCGCTGTCCAGTAACCTCCCACAAACCACACTCAGCCAATGATTCACACAAACCCAAAAAAAACCACCTGACAACCATCGACCACCGTAAATCATCTCTTTCTACCGCCTATTCCCACCTTCTTAACCAAATAGCAGCCGCCCTTTCCTTTTGCCTTCACCAGTACAGCCACTGCCCAGTACTCGATCATCCACCCTTCCACCCACCGCCATACGTCAATAGTTTACGTAGTAATATAACTTTAGAAAATCATCAAAAACTTACAATCACCCTCCGGAATATATATATTAATGTTCTAAGTATATCATCGCAACATCCATATTTGGCAATATCAGCTACAAATTTGAAGCAATGAACATTATACTAATAAACTGCAGGTTTGAATCGGCAACAAAAACAAACAATATTCATAAACTACAACAGATTACACATATATACTAATCCTAATTACCCTGTAGTGCCCACACATGAACAAAAATCCAGATATAATTAGAGAATAATATTTTTACCCAATAATCCACAGCAAAAGAGCTCGACAGTGGGAGCAAGCGCAACCTTCAATCGCCAGCAAATCGATCTGAACCGAGGTACAGCAAATCACGGTCGTGAGTTAGGGGAATAGCAAAGTGATTTAGAGGTTTGGGATGCAACGGACGTGAATTTGGAGGAAAGAGAACGACATTTATGTTTTGGAGGGAGAATGAAAAAAAACGAGGGGAAGGAATGAATTTGGAGGAGACCGTGCTTTCCAGGGTGTATGATTTTCCAGCCAAAATAGGCACGAATTTGATACGGCTCAAAGCCGTATCAAATTTAATACGGTTAAAAGCCGTATCTAAAGGTTTAGATACGGTTTTTAGCCGTATCAAATTTGATGCGGCTTTGAGCCGTATCAAATAAGTCGGATAGGGGTGTGGCTAAAACAGCTTTATGGTGTAGTGACATCGCGCTTCATGCCTTTCCAATAATAAAGACGATGCATATCGGCATACAATCTTACTACTACCAGGATGGATGGTATACTTAGAACGGCGGCAGTCATCAAGAATGTCATGTCTAAGTGCAAAATCAGAAGGCACAAAAAAATGGTTCTTATTGCGAAGACACCCGTGAGAATCAATGCTGAAATCCCGCAACGCCTCATCACAGGATCCAAACTCACTAAGCTGAATAAGATGCAACAAATCAGGATCACGCCGCTGAGCATCGGCAATACGATCCAACAAAATTGGTCGAGCCCCCAAACTAAATAATAGGATAGGAGAATCAGAAGATGAACCTCTATCACGAATTTCACAAAAACATAGAGTCTCAAGAATATCCCATTCGGCAAGCATCATAGAAACAACAACCGAATGTTTGCGACTAAGCGCATCAGCAACACGATTACCCTTACCAGGGGTATACTGGATATCGAAGTCATAGGAAGCAAGAAAATCGAGCCAACGTTGTTGTCTCATATTGAGTTCCTTCTGAGTGAACAAATACTTCAAGGATGTATGATTGGTATAAAGAATGAAGCGCTCGCCTAATAAGTAGTGTCGCCAAATCTTCAAGGCAAAGACAATGACGGCTAACTCAAGATCATGAGTGGCATAGCGAACTTCATTCGGACGCAGTTTCCTAGAAGCATAAGCAACTACCTGATCCTTCTGCATAAGAATGGCACCGAGACCACTACCATAAGCATCGGTGTATACAACAAGATCATGATTCCCCTCGGGAACCACAAGAATAGGAGCATTAGTGAGAAGTTCCTTTAATGTCAGAAAGGAAGCTTCACACTTGTCGAACCAAATAAAACGAATGCCTTTCCGAGCAAGGCTGGTGAGAGGAAGCACAACACGAGAAAAATCCTTAATGAACCGACGGTAATACCCCGCCAATCTAAGGAAACTACGAATCTCATGCACATTCTCAGGCCTCTTCCAATTCTGGATGGCTTCGATCTTTGAGGGATCGACAGAAATGCCATCGGAAGATACAACATGGCCTAAGAACTTAACCTTATTCTCCCAAAAGTGGCATTTGGAGAATTTGGCTCTAAGCTGATGGTGACGAAGAGTACTCAAGACAATTCTCAAGTGACTACATGCTCAGCTTCAGACTTAGAATAAATAAGGATGTCATTAATAAACACTAGGACGAACTTATCGAGATATTCCCGGAATACTCGATTCATGAGATCGACAAAGAAAGCAGATGCGTTCGTCAAACCGAACGGCATAACGAGCCACTCAAAAGAACCATAACGAGTGCAGAAAGCGGTAAGAGGTATGCTATCCTCCGTGACTCGTAACTGATTAAAACTTGTGGCAAGGTCGAGCGGAGAAAAGACCTTAGCACCACTCAATAAATCGAACATATCATCGATCCTAGGCAATGGATACCTATTCTTGATGGTTAACTCGTTAAGCTTGCGATAGTCAATGCAAAGCTAAGAGTTCCATCAGATTTCTTCACGAAGACGACCGCGGATCCCCACGGAGAAAAACTAGACTGAATCAACCACTTGAACTCAAGCTCTAAAAGCTGCTTCTTGAGTTCCTCATTTTCCTTTAGAGACATCCTCGTGGGAGGATGACTAAAAGGCTGCGCGCCTGAAATGAGATCAATACGGAACTCAATTGTCCGCTTGGGTGGCAAACCCGAAACAGTTCGAAAACATCAGAAAAGTCACAAGCAATAGGAATACGAGATATATCATCATCATCATCTCGAGAATCAATAGAATGTAAAGCCATTTCGGAATTATCCACATTCCGAATAACAAGTGATAGCTGAGTAGGCGAATCCGGATGTCGAAGATATAAAATCCTCTCGAAACAAATAATCCTAGCATCATATCTCACTAGCCAGTCCATTCCCAAAATCATATCAAATCCAAGAAAAGAAATAACGTGCAGATTCGCACGAAAAGAAAAGCTACATAAAACAATCTCAACATCATCACAAAGCATACTAAGGGTCGCAGATCCCCCAATAAGATTCGCAATCCTTAAAGAAGTAACCAAACAAGAAACATCCAAAGATAAATCATCGACGAGCTTTTTCGATACGAAAGAATGTGAAGCACCCGTATCGAAAAGAAATCGAATACTATGGTTATGAAATAAAATAGAACCTTCCAAAATAGATGGAGATATACCTTTAGGTTGAGAAGAACCTTCAGAAGCCTTAGCAGCATAAAGCTTGCTAGACTTGGCACCAGCCGGAACAGTAGGGCAAGTAGAAACATGATGACCTTCCTTCTTGCAATAGCGGCAGAAGAGAGGATTAGGACAAGCTCGAATCATATGATTAGGAGAACCATAATTGAAACACTTCCAAATGAAAGGTGTTCCAGCAGATTGAGCCTGAGAGCTAGAACCACCAGTCTTCTTCTTCTTGAAAGGAAAAGACCTGGACTTCTGAAATGGAAACTGCTTTTTGTTAGGGTTCTTGGAAACCTCAACATCCTCACCACTATCACACTCCTTCTCGACGGTTTCGAGATGAAGTGCCGAATCCACCAACTCCTCAAAAGAATGCTTAAGCTGGAGCAACAAAGATTTCTTAAGATATTTCTTAAGACCGGAAACAAACTTCAAATTCTTCTTATAAGAAGTACTAATAAATTCAAGACCATATTTAGATAAAGCCTCGAATGATGCAACATACTCAGAAATAGAAGATTTTCCTTGCTTCAACTCAAGGAAGCGACGGGTCAATAAAACTTTTTCAGATTCAGGAACGAACTTGAGTTCGAATCATCCCCGAAATTGAGTCCAAGAAAGAGTAGACTCATCAATTCGGCTATAAGAAGCTCATACCAATCAAGAGCACGCTTTTGCAATAAACTAGAAGTTACAAGAACTCTATCATGATCAGAAAGATCCATGCGTGAGAAAATACGCTCGCACGTGCGAAGCCAAGCTTGGACTTCAAGAACAGACTCGGAGCCTTTAAACGGCTTTCCCCCAAGATGAGAAAAATCACTGCACAGACGTGCAAAGGCAGACTTGCGAGGTGGAGATACTCGAGGAGGAACTGGAGGCTGAGTGCTCCTAAACAATTCCAAAAACTGATCAGCAGACATATAAACTCCATCCAGATGTGAACCACTGGATTGTCCAGCATCCGAACGTCGTCCTTTGCCTCTTCCAGCCATACGCTGAAAGTAAGATAAGAACAAGATTATTCACAAGGTAGAAATCACCAATCCAAATATGGAATACTACGGAACAAAATGCATTCCTAGACGTATTCCCAATTTCTATCTACCACCAAAGGCATGGAAGGAATAGAGGCAAGATGGTTCAAAGATTTGTATCACTTATTACACTTTGATGTATCGTAATATGTGCATCTATTCTGTGTTTATCATATTTTGTTCTGAACCTGGCTCTGATACCAAGGTGTAACGCCCCACCTCTATACCCATGCTAGCCAAAGACACTACAGGATAATGCCGTCAACTAACACGGAGAATAAGGCTGGTTAGGAGAGACCATCTATAGCCTTGCTCTAACTATCTATTGAATACATCGACAATAGACATACCAAGCAGGTCGACATATCCAATGAATACTTAAAACAAAACCATAGGTGGTTGGAGGATCTACCAGAACATAATATAACAACTCAAATGTAATATACATCACAGAACAGTAGATCATCATATACACAAATACTGATACATAACAGAGTATACAAACTGATACACGTCAAGTAGTATAGCAAACCACAATATACAGATGAATCCAAAAGAATACATATATCAGAGTTACAACAAAAAGGACTACACAAAAACTATAAGAAAAAGAATAAGCTGGATAGTCCATGCGGAAGAAAAATTGGCTAAGTCCAAAAGCACCTAACCTGAAACATCTCGGTCTGACCCGAGTCTAAAATACACGGGTCAGTCTAGCTAAACAAATCAGAACAATAACCTGTAAGGTCATAAAGTATAACAAATATCTCTAAAAGGGATATCACAATCATCTAACAAAAGATGAATCATAACAAGACAAGCCTTATATCATCGGCAACACAAATAAACAAAGGATATGAATATCCCAAACAAGCCAAAAAGGCAAATAACAAATACCAATGAAGGTAACACAAGTTCCACAAGGTAATCGCTATACATTGTGTGGCTCAAAAAGACCATCACCGAAGGGCGATACCTAGAGAATATAAATATCAATGAAACAAAAGATGCTCGAGCTCAGTACTGTATAACAAGGATCCATGAGTCCGAAGGCTCCAAACCCAATATCACTCGAGCCGGGGCAAAGGACCAACTCCAAAAGCGATACAATAGGGTAACAAAACCCGAAGGTACAAACCCGAAGGCAACATACCCGAAGGCAACATACCCGAAGGCAACAAACCCGAAGGTGCAAACCCGAAGGCAGCACACCCGAAGGCAACAAACCTGAAGGTGCAAACCCGAAGGCAACACACCCGAAGGCAACAAGCCGTAGTGGTGAAGGTCCGAAGGCCCAGTATTGGACACCACTAACTGGCAGAATGTGTCACAACTCTCGAAAAGGAAACCGAAAAGCGTTAACGTGAGTCCCATAACCACCCGTTCGCACTAAACGGTTTACTATCCGTTAGTCAATTTCACACTCAAAGTAGTACAAAGATTACCTCATCTCATCGGTAAACCAGATCAAAAGGCCAAAGCGACCAATCGAATAGGTCAGGGATTAATCAGAAAGATAAACGCATGGATTCATGGTCCGTATTTTACCTAACCATTTAATCTCCCTTCCACTCCGCTCGAAGTGCGAAATTGTGTGTGTGCGTTTTAAAACAAGATTTATAAATTGGAGAAGCAAGCTTTTAATACAATTTTAAAGATTATTTTATAAAAACCCGTGGATGAAGTCAAAAAGGAATCATCAAGGTCAAATATGCATAAACAACTAATTGGAATCAACTTACATCGATAAAAGTTGGAATCACAAACAAATAGGCACACTAGGCAAAACAGGGAAACAGGAGCAGGTCGGTCGACCGGATCACTGAGTTCAGTCGACCGGACCAGAAACAGAGAAGTGTTCTGGTAGCAGGTCGGTCGACCGGCTTATTGAGTTCGGTCGACCGGGACCTGTTTCCAGCACTTCCCAGCCTATCTAAACGAGGGTCAATCTCGACCAAATTGCAATCGTTCGAGCAACGACGCTAAGGGTTTATGCCACTCGACTACCCGGCCCTATATGCTCCTCGATGGATCAGCAAAAACATGTTCAAACATCAAAGTTAGGATTTTAAAGATTTGAACCCAAAACACTAAAATTTGGAATATTCACCAATTCAATCCAAACCAAAAGCAAGTGCACATGAATAAGTGTTAGGAATTCATACCCAACAATCAAAGATAGTTATAGACAAAGATGTGAGATAAAAATCTCACCTTTTAACTCACAAACAAAGATGGAAAGCTCAAATGCAAAGAAAAGACCAACCACTCTCCACTTCAACTCTACTACCTTCAATCTAAGATCAAAACAAGTATTTCCTAAATTAGGTTTAGGAGACTTTATGAAATTGAAGGAAGAAAGAGTTGGAGAAGATGAAGAGAAGGCTTACCAATAGCTTCATTTTGATTTTGGAGCAAGAATTCAAGTTTGCAAGAAGAACTAGGGCTTGGAATTTCTAATTCTTCTTCTTTTCCCCCATTTTCAGTTTTAGTTTGAGTTTAGAAGTGAAAATGAGTGAATAGAAGGAGAGAGACCGAGTTAGGGTATTTAGTTAACTAGTGGGCTGAACCCAAACCCAAAACCTAACTAGAAAAAGTAGCAAAATTCAACTTACTCCAAACATATCAAAGTTTATACTCAAAAAGATCGCAAATGCTATTTTGAACTCAACGGAAGTGGTTTCGAGCCCTAATT
Organism: Allium cepa; assembly: GCA_030765085.1. NCBI lineage: Eukaryota > Viridiplantae > Streptophyta > Magnoliopsida > Asparagales > Amaryllidaceae > Allium > Allium cepa. Next base: position 384,808,770 of record CM060932.1, read on the forward strand.
CGACCGTTTGCAAAAAGTAACATTTCGGACCTAAAATCCGACTAACGACGCTATATTTAAATTAAACATTTAAATATATAACCGTTAAAAATGCGGGTTGTTACAGCTTCGTTATTGCCCTACTTCACTTAAGGATGTCTCGTTACTGATTATTTAGGATTTGATGGTGATTTCTAAATATGTATGATTCACACATTTGTGTACGTTCTATGATTTCTGATTTGATGTATACTTATATGGGCGATGACATCTTTTGATATTTAATGTTAATTGTTTCATATGAATTTGTGTTATTTGTGACGCATGATGCTTTGATGATTATCTATTATATTGTACAGATATTTCAGACATACATTTCTATACTTGTTTATTTATCTTAATATGATTTGGGTATTTTTGATTGTGATATCATATTGTTATCTATTATACACATTATTACCCTTATTAATGATCATTAATTAGACATAGTCTAACTCATGTATTAATTTATAATACTCGGATCAATCCGAGACATTTCAGATACAGGGACGACTTGACCAGCATTTGCTTTCATTGGGCTTAGAGAAGACATATTAGGATATTCTATATGATATTAAAAGACATTTATTCACTGTATACTTAGCCACTAAGTTGTATATATATTAATTGTACATCATTACACCGAGATAACTGATATTCGAGTTGTATTATACTCTTTTAACATTATTGTATATATTATATGTTTTCGCTGTGATTGACTCTGTGTTCTTTGTGATGTATTATATATATTGTATTGTTCAGTCCTGGAGGCACATATGTTTATTGTTTTGTACCAACACTGTGTACGTACTGGTGAGTTTTATATTTGATGTTTTGATACGTACTGATGTTAGTTCAAGAGAATATTCACGTGTATACCCCATATAAAATCATTATCCATATTATCTGGCAGCATTGCTTTGTAATACTCTTAAATAATATGAGTATAGGTGTGGGGTGTTACAGTTGTTGGATTGAAAAATTGAACTAACAATAATAGTTATAATTTTGGAAGGCTACCTAAATAATGTTTGCGTGAAAAATGGCCGCAAACACCCAAAGTCGTATGAGTTGGTTGATTTTATGTTGTGTTTAGTGATTTGGGTGATTTATGCAAATATGTAAAAAGCAAGGACTAAAATGTAAAAGACACACAGATTTATAGTGGTTCGGCAAGAACGGGCCTACGTCCACTTTATATGTTATTCTCCTTTTTTCTTCAGATTACAAGTACAAAGCTTTGATTACAAGTATCTAAAGTTGTTTGAGAGTTCCTTCCAGGCTTGAGCTCTCAAACTTGTCTCCAAAAATTCTCTGCCATTGTTGTACCCCTGCCCCTCTATTTATAGAGTGAGGCTGGGGGTAGGGGTCTTGGATGTTTATAGCTGCTGGTGGGCTTGGGCTGGAGCAATCTGGACTGGCAATTCTGGTTCGGCGAGGCTTCATTCGGTATGGAGCTTGGACCGGTGATGGAGTGGGATGGAGGTTCATTCGGTGGTGAGGTATATGGTTGGCTCGGTGGTGTTGGTCCGGCCATGAATGGTCCGGTGATGGTGGTCCGGTTGTAGCTTGGAAGTTGGTTCGGTAGTGTGGTGATGGTTGGTTCGGTATGTGTTTGGACCGGTATGCATGTTGGTTCGTGGCCGAATGGGGATGACCGAATGAGCCTTTGCCGAATGAGCCTTCTCAAATGCCGAATGCCGAATGAGTCTTATTATCTGAGAATGCCGGATGACTCTGGTGATGATTACTGAACGGATCCTTCAACCTTTAATGCCGGATGGATTTTTATGCTTGAACTTTGAGTGAAATCCCTGACTTATGTACGCTTGCTTGCTTCTTCTTGTTCCAGTCGCGGTGGAAACGCTCACAACATCGATATTCCAGTTTTGTCCAAAAAATGGGATAACACTTTGCCCCCCAAAATATGCCTTGCGGTAGGAAGGCGTGTTTTGTAATGCCATGAGCTGGATGTTTATATCCTGTTGACAACCTGTAAAGAGCTTGATATTTTATATAGCCCCAAATGACGACCGTTCGGGATCGAGCTATTCGGGATGAAGCGCGGCCATTCATGGTCAAGCGCCTAACTTCAAATGACGACCGTTCGCGATCGAGTCATTCGAGGTGAAGTGCGACCCTGCGCGGTCAAGCGCGTAAATCCATGCGTCGATCATTCGGGATCGAGTCATCTGCGGTGAAATGTGACCGTTCAAGGTCAAGCGCTTTACTTCAAATGACGATCGTTCGGGATCGAGTCATTCGAGGTAAAGTGCGACAGTGCGCGGTCGAGTGAGGACCGTTCAAGGTCAAGCGCTTAACTTCAAATGACGATCGTTCGTGATCGAGTCATTCGAGGTAAAGTGCGACAGTGCGCGGTCAAGCCTGTAAGTCCATGCGTCGATCGTTCGAGACCGAGCCATTTGTGATGAAATGTGACCGTTCAAGGTCAAGCGCCTAACTTCAAATGACGATCGTTCGTGATCAGGTCATTCGAGGTAAGGTGCGACAGTGCGCGGTCAAGTGGCGGTCCTCAAATGACGACCGTTCGCGATCAAGCCATTTGAGGTAAGGTGTAACAGTCAGTGATCAGGTGGCGGACCTCAAATGACGACCGTTCGCGATCGAGCCATTTGAGGTAAGGTGAGTTGTGCCGTTCGAGGCGAGTTGTGCCGTTCGAGGCGAGTTATGATCGTTCGCGATCGGGTGCCGTTCGAGGCGAGTTGTGACTGTTCGAAGTCGGGTGCCGTTCGAGGCGAGTTGTGACTGTTCGAAGTCGGGTGCCGTTCGAGGCGAATTGTGACTGTTCGAAGTCGGGTGCCGTTCGAGGCGAATGAGTGTGCCCGGGGGGGACTTAATATTATCAGTGTTGGAGTTATTGTTTGGGGGAGTTTCCGAATCAAAGACTTCGGCAGTTCGTTGCCATGCAATAGGTGCTCGTGGACCGTTCGCGATCCAACGGGCATACAAGTAAATAATTTTTTCATAGAATTGTAATTGTTAAAGCAATAGTACCTTACAGCAGAAATGTCCAAACATGAAGAGTTCAAATGTTCAAATCGAAACAAAAGCAAAGCAAGGATGTCAAAGTGTAAGTTCCCACACCGAAGCAGTCAATGATCATTCAGAGCATGCCTGGAGATCGTTCGCGATCTCGTACATGTGTAAATGATTTAATTGCTTTAGTGGAAGCTTACGACTTGTTCATCGTTATTTTAATCAAGCAATCAATGGATAATCAAATGGTGCCCTGATCTAGGGTCACCTCTAGCTGATGTAGAGGGTGGTCGCTCTGGCTCCACCGCTGGAGTTCGCCTCCTCACATACTGAAGGAGCATACCGTTCCTGATATGCCCTTCCACCTCGTTCTTCAAGTGCCTACAATCATTAGTGTTATGACCATTCAATTCATGAAATACACAAAACTTATCTGATTTTCTTTCGTCAGAGGTTGGATCCCTTCGCATTGGTCTACGATACGGAACCTGCCCCTTGGTATCTTGATAAATCCGTTCCAAACTCTCATTCAACTGTGAATAGGTGGTGAATCGTGGCTCTCTCCGTAGCCACTTCGTCCTGTCATCATTATCCTCAGCCTTTCTCTTTCCTTTGCTAGTCTCTGCACCCTTTCCAGGTGGGTTTCCGCTCTTGATTGTGTAAACGTCATCTTCTTCCTCTCTTTCTGTACTAGCATCTTCCAAACGCAGAAACTTTTCAGCCTCATGATAGAACTCTCCCAGATTCATAGGCGGATCCTTGGTTAATGAATTCTTGAACTCTGTATTACCAGCTATTCCAGATACAGCTGCCATCATGACCATAGCTGGATCTGGTCGATCCACTGATGCTGCTGCAGCATTAAATCGCGTTAGAAAGCTCCTCAAAGTCTCTCCAGTTTTCTGTTTCAAGGTTGCCAAAGTCATCACATTCTTGGGCCTCGCAATATGAACCCTGAATTGCCTCATGAATCTCTCAGTTAAATCTGCCCATGTTCCTACGGAGCCGCTCTCCAGTTGCCTAAACCATAACGCTGCAATGTCCGTCAAATACAGTGGAAAGCACCGGGCCATAACCTCGTCTGATGCCCCCAGCACTTCCATATGTCTCATATACTTCGTTAGATGGACCGTGGGGTCCGTTTTCCCGTTGTACATGTCCAATGATGGTAGCTTGAATTCTGGTGGGTTTCTAGCCATCCTAATCGCAGAAGAAAAAGGACTCCTGTTTACATCTTCCAAGTCTCTGTTTACTAAACCGCCTCTCATAGCTCTTCTAACCATCTCTGCTAATCTGTCATTGTCCATCTCTGCTAATCTGTCATTGTTTCCAAGTTGTAGTCCTTGTTCATTGCCTTCGACCTGCCCCCCTAGTCCATGGGAGTTTTCATGTGTATGTCCCTCTGGCTGAACGTTCATTCCTCTATTGCTTCCAGGTGGCTCGGATGCCCCCATCTCTCTTCCCGGGGTTGGATCAACATGCTCCGCGTGAGTGCCCCCTAGCTCTGGTGCTGCGCCAGACGGTCCTGCTCCGTTCTGAACTCTAGTTGCTCCTTGGATTTGTGCTCCAATTTGCCCAATTTGCTGAAGTAAGTTCTGGATCATCTCTTCTTGTCTTCTCATCATGGCCTCCATCTCATCCCTAGTGATAAAGATCGATGCTTGATTCCCTCCTGAGGAAGCCTCTTGACTTCCTTGGTGTTCACTTCTCTCTGGCCTTTGCTTTCTACTTGTTTGTCTCGTCATAATTCTTAGATCTGAACTCTTAGATTTTCAAATTCAACTTCTAACCGATGTAGCGGGAGCTGGTTCTTCTCAGTGAAAGCACCAAAATGTTTGCGTGAAAAATGGCCGCAAACACCCAAAGTCGTATGAGTTGGTTGATTTTATGTTGTGTTTAGTGATTTGGGTGATTTATGCAAATATGTAAAAAGCAAGGACTAAAATGTAAAAGACACACAGATTTATAGTGGTTCGGCAAGAACGGGCCTACGTCCACTTTATATGTTATTCTCCTTTTTTCTTCAGATTACAAGTACAAAGCTTTGATTACAAGTATCTAAAGTTGTTTGAGAGTTCCTTCCAGGCTTGAGCTCTCAAACTTGTCTCCAAAAATTCTCTGCCATTGTTGTACCCCTGCCCCTCTATTTATAGAGTGAGGCTGGGGGTAGGGGTCTTGGATGTTTATAGCTGCTGGTGGGCTTGGGCTGGAGCAATCTGGACTGGCAATTCTGGTTCGGCGAGGCTTCATTCGGTATGGAGCTTGGACCGGTGATGGAGTGGGATGGAGGTTCATTCGGTGGTGAGGTATATGGTTGGCTCGGTGGTGTTGGTCCGGCCATGAATGGTCCGGTGATGGTGGTCCGGTTGTAGCTTGGAAGTTGGTTCGGTAGTGTGGTGATGGTTGGTTCGGTATGTGTTTGGACCGGTATGCATGTTGGTTCGTGGCCGAATGGGGATGACCGAATGAGCCTTTGCCGAATGAGCCTTCTCAAATGCCGAATGCCGAATGAGTCTTATTATCTGAGAATGCCGGATGACTCTGGTGATGATTACTGAACGGATCCTTCAACCTTTAATGCCGGATGGATTTTTATGCTTGAACTTTGAGTGAAATCCCTGACTTATGTACGCTTGCTTGCTTCTTCTTGTTCCAGTCGCGGTGGAAACGCTCACAACATCGATATTCCAGTTTTGTCCAAAAAATGGGATAACAAATAACTTTTAACTTATTTCTAATCAAACTGATCGTTAGGTGGGCTTGTTTACTGTGGGCTGCAAAAGCAAATTACGTAAAGCCAAAAAATAAAAAACATGCCATTAACGTGTTTTTTTTTAAAATCTCTAATACTATTTAATTTGTTCTCTCCATAAGTATTTTTTTAAATCTCTTTAATTTTAAATTTTTTTAATATATTATCATTTGATGTTTAATTTAAATTAATGAAAAATCAAATTAGATTTTTTTTCTTCTAACACTACGTAATTCAATGATCGGTTCTCCGTCGTTATGCGGTTGTATTAGTATCGGTTGTATTAGTATAAAACATGTGTGGAGGAACCAAGAAAACAAACACGAACTTCAATATATGCCCATCATGCACCAACCATGTATGCCGGACTTCTACTCGAATATATCATACTTCATATCGTTATCCACGCTATTATCTTCTCCACAGATTTCTTGTGGCATATTCTTGTCCAAGACCCCAGGAGAAGTTAGCAAATAAGCAGGTGTCACATTGCCTTACCTCTCTCCTACATCTTACCAACCCACACGCGTCTGCTTTAACCCGCTAATGTAACTCGTGATGCCACCATCATATTTTTTCTATTTAACAGCTCTTTTCTTTCTATTTTTTTATAATCACACCTTACAAATTCATCAGAAGCTCAACATGAAATTCGACGTGTAGCCATTTTCTGACATCAATCCAGGTAACTATTTTTCTTGTCTGGTATCGTTTTTTCTTCTTTTCTCGATTCAAAGTTTTGTATGTGATCCTTAGTTTCTCGAATTATAGGGTTTCGATCGCACGGTTTTCATCAATTTCGAGATATTGAGTCTGTCTTTCGGAAATTTGTAGATTAATTCACAGTTGGAGCTGTATTGTTTTCTAAAAGCTGTATGATTTGAGCTCCTGACAGAGAACTAAGAAAATTATCTTGCCAAAGATGCAAGTTTTAGTTTAGGGGTTCAATTTTTTGTAAGATATGCCCACCTTTACCGCCATAGCTCTGGAGAGTTTATTGGAACCCGGGTCTAGGAACCCTAACCCTAATTCTAAGCCGCCACCACCTCCGGCCAGGCTATCCCTAAATCCACCATCTGAAAAGAAGAAAATCCCTCTTCGACCGCCGCATGCTGTTTCCCCGATCCTTTATGCTACTCCGGAAGTGACCCCACTTCCTGACTCGCCCTCCTCTTTTCCTCCATCTCCTTATATTATAAACCATAAGAGACGAGGGCCGCGTCTGGTTAAAAGTTCCTCTCAAATTGATGTTTTTTGTGAATCTTTGCCATCTGATTTGGATCCTAAGAATGGGAATGAAGGAGAGCTGAAAAACGTGGAGAACGAAGTACAGGAAAATTGTAATGAAGAAAAATTGGAAAATGGGGTTGTTGGAAATGGAAATTGCGAAGAAAGTAATTTGGGGAATGGGGATGTTGGTATGGAAGAAATGGAAGGAAGTTTGAATGTCCAAGTAGAAAGAAAGGGTGAGTTTGATGATTTTCTTGATTTTCAGGACTCCATGAGTACTAAAAGTAATACACATGCGGACGATAGGTTATCTACCCCAAGCACTCCTATTGGCGAATACTATGATGCATTTGAAGGTATGTACCTACTGACTTCATATATTGTTTTTCCTTTAGTTAATTATACACACGTGTTTTTGATACCGGTAAACTTTGACTTGTTGTTCTTATGTTTGTTATAATCTTCTCTGTTGTTGATACAAAGTTATTAAACTTCTGGCCATATTGCCAACCTTGTACATCTAAGGGAAGCAAACCTTATATTGACTTCATAGGGGTCAGGCTATATATTGCTTTGTGCTTCTTGAGGGTGCGTTTGCAGCAGGCAAAATAATAATAATTATTATAGACAAATAAATAAATAAAAACAACGTTGGAATGGGGTAGCGCTCGGATTTCCCCGTTTACATGAAGCTGGGACCTTGGTCCTCTTGTGTTCAATGTTAAGGGCGCCTACGAAATTTATTTTCATTAATTTGGTAATATTTTTTATTGATTAGAAATGGCAACTAATGATATTTTACATTTGGAAAAATTATAAATACCTATCATCTGTGAAAAATAATTATTTTTTATAAGATATAAAATAATATCAGTATTAGTGTGTTTGTACGTAAATAATTATAAATAGTTATGATGTATAAATATGATTATTTCCGTAAACTAAAAATTGACACTAATAATATATAAATACTCCGTAGCGGCAAACATGTTTTTAAAAATATTATTTATTTTAGAGATCGGTTTATACGTAAAATGAAAATATCATATCACACAAATAACATGTATAAAATGATGTTAATAATGTAAAGCTAACAACTAACTAACCTAATTTTCATAACATTAATTTTGTTTTAATAAATCGATAGTTTTTATTTTATAAAACCTAAAACAAATCATAATCAATAAAGAACTATAACATTAAATTAACAAGTTAAAATACAAATAACCATTCTCCTTTCAAAGTTTCAATTTTCCTTTCAATCCAAAAACACAATTTTCTTTCACTTTCCATTTTCCTTTCACCACCTTTCAAATTCTCTGTTCCATACTCATTTTGCTTCATTGCAAATGCACCCTTGATTACATTGTATTTGATTTGAATTATTTAATTCAAATTGAGCCCTAAAATCTGACTCTCTAAAACTTGAACTTCTGTCAAATATATTTTTTCCTTTTTGGCCTTGCACTTGAGGCAGGTGTATGTAAACTGTACAATGAGGCATATATAAAATAGAAAACATTATATGAGGATATGTTGCACACAAGATTTTGTTTTCCTAAAATTTAGATCTCACTAAGAGTTAAAGTAGTGTTCTAATCATAAAAACAATAACATGTAAAATCAGATATATTTCATTTGAAATTTATTTCAGGTGATATATAAATCTTGCACAGTGAATGTTGATTGTTAACCGGAGTTTTTCCTTTGGAGTAGTTGAATTTCTGACTGATAAGACACAATAAAAAGGAAATATTTTACCTTATCAAAATGAATTTGAATGTGATATTTTGAATCTACAAAGTTCCAATTGAGGATGTTCTCTCCCCCAACAGTGACGAATTTCTTACTGGAACATACACCAAGTAAATAACAAAGGACAGCAATGGTTAATTTACATTCATTTTTTGTTATATCTACCTTGTTGGCATTTTAATATATTTCAACTTTTTAGTTCAACTTAGATTGTTGATGGAAAAATGAGTGTCGTAAGGGCCTACTTGGTTTCATCTTGAGTTTTGTGTTTTGCATTTTCAACATTCATTATAAAACATGAGAAGAGCGGAAGGAAAGATTTAATATTCTAAGCCATTACGACGATGGAGGCACGATGGAAAAGACAAATTGTTTTTCGTTCTTTTGTTATCTCCCGGAACACGGAAAACAAAATAAATTTGTTTTCTATTTTGTATATTAATTTCATTTTCTAAATTGATTGTCTTTCAAAAATACGGACGAAAACCCAAAACTACAAGCGCAAACCAAACGGGGTGTAACGTTCTTGTTGTAGGCTGAGATGTAACCATATCCATTGGGGCTAGTTTGATATGGCAGTATCTTCTACCTAAAAAAAATTCCTTGTGTTAGACAATTCTAAGACTTGATACCTACGACATTGCTTCTAATGTAACTTCTCTAATGAAAATTCCTTATGTAATTAATTAATTAACCATTTATAGCTATAACAGCTTGATTTTATTGTGTATCAAGGATTTGAGATCATTTGCTACTTCAATCGTTTTTGTTATTCAAGTTATTGGTCATTTTTCCTTCAGAATAAACTAGAATGTGCTTTTAGTGCTAAAGTGAGCCTTTCAAAAATACAACTATCACCGATGTACAATATCTTTTCAATTTATTTATTTTCCATCTCTGTGAATTTTTTTAAAACCATGATCTTTGATGTAAATTATATACCAGCATAAAGCTCTATAGATTTATAAGTTATCGATTTAAACATTTCACTTATGTATGTAGAGAAATGGGAGAAAAATGGGTGCATATCTCTTTGCTCCCTTGTTCCAGGTTTATTTCAGTAACTGAAGTTTTTCCAATCACAATTTTTTAATTTGATCGCAAATTTCTCGAAATGTCATTGGTTTACAAATAAAGACCCTAGTTTCGTATTCAAGAGAGAAACTAATCATTGTTTGGTTGGAAAAGTTGGTGCATAGATAAGGTCACACGTTCAAATCTAACTTGTATTTTTTTCTTTTCTAGTTTGCTTGTTTATTGGTTTATATTACATTTTCACAAATCAATACATTTTTTTTGAAATTATTATTCTTCATGTTTTATTTTATATCATAGATTTAGTATTTTACTCGGTTTACTTTATATTTTCTAGTGTAGCAATTTCTTTTACTAAAGTTTAATCAAAAATAAAATTTGATGATTTAAATTCATTTTACATTTTTCTCAGCGATATTTTGCACACACGTGCATCCTATATGTTATTGTCAACTAGCATTACTTTCATGACTGTACCAACAATTACACGAATCCTAGGCGACTTCAACCAAATAAACATGAGTTGATATAAGACCTACCTAACGTTGAAAGTTTCCAAAAATATAAATGATTTTATTGGAACGTTCTTTTTCTTTATAATATTGGTATTGTTATTTGTTAAAATTCCTCTTTTTTTCAAAATTTATTATTATCATCTATGTTGTCTATATGTATTTTTTTTCTGTTTCTTTTATCCTAGTTGATCCTTCTTGTTGAAAGCTTATAGCATCCTGTTAAAAAGAAAGATTAACAATAATTTATTCAATAATCTTTATAGCATAAAGTACTCAAAATTTTGAACCCTGTGCTTCTGCATACCGCATGTCTTAGTCAGTTGGTTTGATAAGGTTATTTATTTCCTTAGTTGGTTTTCTTATCCTAATTATCTTGACATTGATATTGTGTTTGATGAACTAAAAACTTAGTGTTGATATATAAGCAGCTACAAGCTTTCTTAAATAACTTCATATTTGCCTCTCTTTCAGAGATTTCTAGCGATGGCACAACAAGATTATCACAACGAAATGTTGAAGATGAGTTACGTGAGATGAGGTTGAACATTCTTATGGAAATCGAGAAAAGGAAGCAAGCAGAGGAAGCTCTTGAGAATTTACAAAACCAATGGCTCATCTTAACTCAAAAACTAGCAGCTATTGGTTTAATACTACCACCTCTTCAGTCGTTGGCATGTGATTCAGGAGAACAACCAAATATTGATCCAGCCGAGGAGTTGTGTCGCCAAGTAGTTATAACACGTGCTGTGGCTGATTCTGTAGCACGTGGTTGTGCGAGAGCTGAAGTTGAGCTTGAAATGGAACCTCAAATAGAGGCTAAAAACTTTGAGATTACAAGACTTTGGGATCGACTACAATATTATGAAGCTGCAAACAGGGAGATGTCTCAAAGAAACCAGGAAGCTGTGGGTAAGAACAATCATATTTTTACAATACCTTAGATTTGTTGGTTTATTTGTCCATTTTTATATATTCCATGTTTCCATAAAATTACGTATGGATGTAGGAAGTGGAATGGTTCTATTACTGTTTTTCAGTCCACCCATACGGACATACCTCAGAAAGCACTTAAATACTAGGAATGTTTTTCCATGTTCCATAAAACCTTCAAAGTAGGACCGAATCTCTGGTATGCACAACTTATAAATTAAGTCCTTCTTTTTGAACATATCACGTTATAAATACCACCATCACTTTTAACATACAAATTCTGAATATCTTTTTGTAGCGAAATCAAAATGAAATTTCATTTTCACCATAAAAGAATGTTTATGTTTTTTAATAAAGGCCATTTGTTATACTTTTTGATGGAATTGTATTTTGCAGGTAAATTGTATATATTTGTGATTCTTGCTTCAAATTGCAAGTGAAATGCATATAATTGCAAATGTTTACAATTTCCATTTCGAATTGCAAAATAATTGTAGCAACAAACTTTGACCAAACTAGATGATATATGAATATTGTTGGAAAGACTTTGATCTTTGTAGCAACAAACTAGTTGACATTTGTGATTTAAGGTTAAAACAAAATTTCTATTCGAAGTTTCAAATTGGAGAAAAGCACAGATATTTGATCTTTTATGTAAATTGCTGGTATTTGCAGATCTTGCTTCACGTCATTAATACTTTAGCAAATATTTGCAAAACACAAGATTCTCCGAAACATATATGGATCATATTGGGAAGAGTAAAATTTATGATTTAAAGTGAAAACGAAATTCCAATTGGAAGTCTCAAACAGGAGATAAAAAAAATTTCCAATTAAGATGAGGGTGACTTTACATGGCAGATGTATTATAGGGACTTTTGTTGGAATGTTTGGTTTAGTTTTTTTCTTTTTTTCCGGGGAATAAGTTTAAAAATGTGAACTTAAGCTCTATGTAGCCCAATACGTGACTGAAATTGTTACTTATGGGGTCTGCATTGCATGCCCTATGTATGCACATATATATTTTTTTTGGCAAGGCAGACACATATGTATATTTTCAATTGTGCATGTGACTTGCAATATAACTGGTACGTCAGTTTGAAATGTATAATACAAATAGACAAGTTTCTATGTAGGAAGTAATAATCATTCGAAAATGAAAATAGCGTCTTCTTCCTATACTACGGAATAATAGATAAATGAATAATTTATTCTCGTAGAAACTAACAAGCATTCAACAATAAGAATTTTTTATTGCAACCAACTATAATTTCTATTTGTCTTGAACTTCTAAAGTTACACAGTTCAACGGAGGGTCGTTCCTTCTCTTTTTCTGGAGTCCAAAACTTGATTCTAAAACCTCAATTGGTAGAATATAAAGTGCCGTCCAAGTATAAAATGGCAGTACTTATGTATGTGTTCATTGGTGAATCTGAAGTTACATCTGTCAATCCCAACTGCATATTGTTCGTACGTTATTTGCATATGTTTACTGCGTTTGACACTTGATTCTATTTGCAGAAATGGCACGGCAACAGAGATACAGGAAGAAGAGAAAACAGAGATGGGTTTGGGGATCCATAGGCTTAGCTGTCACTCTTGGAGCTGCAGCCATTGCTTATTCCTATGTTCCTGCTTCAAAACCTGCATCCTCCTCGTCTTCGTCACATGAAGCACAGCAGCATAACCAACAATAAAAGCATAATAATCATATTCTAATAACAGCACATTAGCCTAGGCACATACATAAACATCTGTGAGGTTTGCTCCAGATGCTTAGCTGTACAAATATTTTGTTCTTTGTTATATACCTACCGAATAATTTGCCTACCATAGCAAATACCAGTTGCGGGAATAACTTGGTCGCCTTGTTGTATGAGTTGCATTTGTTCGTGGCTTCTACTCTCTATACTGTATCGTTGCTTTTTCTGATTATGATATGTTCCAATATGATTGATTTTGTGATAAATTATGAACTATGTGGCCGGGGATTCTCTTTGTTCTGCCCCATTATTTTGTATAATTGAGCCTATTGGGCTTGTTTATGGTTGCTAGTTGGTTTTAGTTTACCTGTATGCTGCATTTTGTTCGTACTTTGGTTTGCTATATGATCGTTCTGTCATCTGATGTTGTGTGATCTGTACTACTGTTTGTTTGCTCTGTAATTAGTGGATTATGATGCGTGTGCATGTCCGAAGAACCCAATGTACCTTGCGAGTGTGCAGTCTTCAAAATGAATGTGGTAGTTTTCTTTTTGCGAAAAATTTGAGTACAAACTAATGGCGGATGAAAAGCCCAAAAAAACTTTTTTTTCCTCACCTATATGCAAGTACATGCCTAGGGTTTGTTTATTGGGCTTAGAATTGGTGGCCTTTCTATCCGTGCCCAATCAATCGTAAGTTGAATTCAAAACTGAACAAGGATGCACTGTAACACTAGCATTTTTTTCCCTGGTTCACATATCTGGAACTGGACAAACTTAGTTTGAAACTAGAATTTTGGTCATTTCACATCAGGCACGGGTTTATTTTGAAACTTAATTCTAGCAAGTAATTGGGGTAAATGAGAATAGTGATATTGTTGCATCTTCTAAAAAAAATTATGAACATTTATGCTATGTTAATATATATGTTTTATTAACGGCAAAATTGAAAAATAACATTAATAGCATGCTCATTGTCCTACACTTCATTAAATAGCATTGCTCTCTATCTTCCTATGACCTGAAAGGGTAGAATGATTGCAGTTCCCAGTGTAGCGACAGTCATCTCATTTGGATCCCTTTCGTATTCATCAACATTATAAACATTATTAAAAAAAATTGTTACTTACTTAGATATTTGTTATATGAAAGTACATACTGTGTTCCAGAAAATACATACGTGAAATGATATTGAAAGTACTAAACTAATCACTAATAAAAATTAAAATATATAATTAAATTCGTTATTTTGTTATTTATTTAAAAAATTCTGCATGTATTGTTTCTTTGGCTCAAAATATTGTTTTTTTAATGAACTTTCACATTAATTTTGTTTTAATAACAATAAAAATTATTCAACGACCAATATCTCAAGTTTTAATGGTATCATGTCGTATCTTAGGTTGAAGTTCTATGTGTCATAGATTAAAATCCTTGAGACATTGAAAATAAGTATTATGCTAAATAAAATAACACTTCTATTATCAAAAAAAAATTAAACTTAATTAACTTTAAATTCAACGATATTAATTTTATTTTACTTAAAACAAATTATAATCAATAATAACAAACGATCATTCTCTTTTCTCAACCCCGTTCGAAATTCGAACTCCAAAATCGCATCGGTTTTTCTGTCATCTTAATTCTTATTTTCCATGCCTTTTTATTTCCCATTTCACATGTCATTTTTGCTTCGTCCTAAACGCATTTCAATTGTCCAACATATCGGATCTAGATAATGGTTTTGTAACATCGACACAATTCAGATTTGGATTAGAATTGGATTATTATTATAAAATAAAGAAAGCAGAAGCCATTAGAGAGAGAACAATTTTATTCATTCAGAGATTAATCATCCATTTTCATTAAATTAGCACATTTATATAAAGGCCTAGAAGCTTGGGATGGAACTAATCTCACGATGTGGGACTAAATACAAAACAGTATATAACATATTCACTACTTATATTTACATATATTATAACACTCCCCCTTGAATATGCGTCTTCAAAATTTTGAATCCTCTGATAACATGAAATTGTCCCTTTTGAAACGTGTATGATGATTGCTCCCCCTCATTGTTATCTTGCTTGCATTTATTCGTTCAATCGATCTAGATATTATCCATTGCCTTATTAAAAACCTCTGTTAGAAAAATCCAGTGGGAAAAAACCTTGAACGTGGAAAAAAGTGCAACTTGTAAAATCATATTAAAATGATATTTTTTCTAAGGGTTTGATATTTCGGGATCAAAAAAATGCCTCATTAAAACCTTACTAAGAAAAACCCAATGGGAAAAATCTTAATAAGGATAAAAATATAATTTAACTTAAATAACATATTTGAGGTGTTATTTCTTGAAAAGACGTTTGATTCTTCTAGATCAAAATAATGTCTCGTTAAAACCTTAGTAAGCAAAATCCAGTGGGGAAAATCTTAAATAAGGAAAAAGAGTACATTATAACTTATTTTCAAATGTTACTGGGGAGTTGATACTTCTGGATCAAGATAATGCCTCATTAAAACCTTTGAGAAAAAAATCTTAGTTAAGGAAAAAGAGTGCATTATAACATATTTATGGATGCTCCCCCTGATTTAAAAGTTTTCTCTGAATTCATATTCGTCTTTTGATAACTCAAATTGGTTATAGATACTTCTGGATCCATAAATATGTATCTCGTTAATAATACAATTCATTAATAGTTTCCTTCGACATAATCAAATTTTCCAAGATTGTTTCTTCCAAATATGATTTGCATTTTATGTATTTTGTTTGCTGCCTCTATGAAAAATACATCACGTGCTTTCATTTTTGTGCTTCAAATCAATTTTGCATATTGCAGTTACATCTTTAATGAATATTAAAAGTTTTATTCCAAAGATACTTAAAAGCAGGAAGTAATCTACTCATCTTGAAGTGCATCAAGATTTTCATTACAGCAATGCTTAGAAGAAGGTTGTAATCTACATTCTATTTTTTTCATTCTTTATAATCATCGGAGTTATTTAAATTCTTCAGGAACTTATATATTTTAATAAGTTTTGCATATCGCAACTAGCACTTCAATGGATGTTAAGAGTTTCAATACAACAATACTTAAAAATAGAAAGTAATCTACTCATCATGAATTATATCAAGATTTTCATTACAACATTAATTAAAAGTAGGGTGTAATCTATGCTCCTTGTTCTTTGCCTTCTTTATAACCATGAAAGTATTTATATTCTTCATGAATTTGTATACTTTCATTAATATGATTTAAACCATATTCATACCTTCGGGGTATATTAAGCGTGTCAAGCACTTTTTCGCTACTTCGCAGACTACATGTCCATATTTCTCAATTAATAAAAGATTCATGATCCCCTAATTCAAGATATTTAATTTTTTTATAAACATAAACGCTTTATTATTTATAAATTTATCATCGATGATTATTTCTTGTCAGTTCTAGACATGATTTATTGAGATCTCTTTAATTATCATGTTTTAGGTACCTAAACCACTTCTAGGGTAATTTGACAATCATGTCATTAGTCTCTTTAAGAGCACCCTTAAGTGTTTCTTCGAGAACACTCATCTCTTTTATTTGACATCTTTATTACTTACTCCAAAAGTATTTCAAACTGACATTTATACCATATTTCAGATGCGGTTTACACAATTTGATCCTTCTGGAATTCAAATCTATATTGAAGAAAGTCTACTAGGAATATTATTGATAATTTATTCAAGTTACTTAATATTTTGCATCATTGTATATTTTAACAAATATTTAACACCGATGATCAAAATGAGCTTGTATCCCTTTATCCTCCCCCTCAATGTTGACAAACATTGTCACATTAAATAATAATCATCTTTGGACTCTCATTTTGATCCATTATGTCATTGCTACTAGTAAATACACCATACATATTAATAATAGGAGGATATTTTTTATTTATTTTTATTATTAGTTGATAAGATGCATTCAATTAATATTGCTTGTTAGAGTTTGTTTTCATTTATTGATCTAGTCAATTGGAAGAATTTTCTTATTGTATGGATCATTTGAATACATACACGACTTCAGGTCATTCAACATTTTGTTGATTTAAATCACTAAATAATATCTGTACATAATTATTAAGATGAGTCCATAACAAACTTCAGGTTGTTGGCTGAATATTTACATATATGGATATATATGTGCGTCCACGTATTACATCTATATTATAAACTATCTTTTCATTTATGGATCAATGTCAGTGTGAAACCTTCAAGACCGCATGATAATGTTCAAAATATCTGGTTTGGAATCATATTGAACTTTTGGTTCAAATAAATTGTATACACAACTTCAAGTTGATAAATTTTATTCCTTGATTATATCTCTAATATTACTTTTGAACATTAATTATGATTTTTTTATTAGAGAATATATACTTAGTTATAATTATATATAAACATCTCTTCTAGAGAGTTCAGTAAAATAGATATATTTACAACATAAATAAGAGTATCTTCTGGATCTTTGAAATGTTATAAAAATAAGAAATTATATTGGTTGCTCATACCGGTTTGTTCAAGATCGTATTTATATAGCTTTAGCGAAAATTATGATACGACATATAGATTATCTTTTCAGGAGCACATCTAAAGATATTTCTTCACGAATAGTTGTGCATATAACATTTGATTCATCATAAGTTCTGAAAAGTAAAAGGTTACATATCACTATATGCTTCTAAATCTGTCTAATGGACTACGGGTCCATGATAATAGACGATTGAATTTTAGGTAATTTATTATCACATTAATTTTTGAAGTGTTATATCGTGTTTGACAATATTCTATAGGCAATTCTTTTATAATGCTATACGATGATATAATATCACTTCTAGGGATATTTTATAAAGACCGCTTCTAGAGTGGTACATATCACTTCTAAAGATACTTTATATGCACTGTTTTTTGAATGTCATCAATACTCAATATCTTTTTCTACATAATTGACATAATTCTACAACATCTATTCTAAGATGTTTGGATTTTGCAATATAAAAATCATAAAACTTCACTTCAAGAGTGTGTCATGTGGGTTATCTCTTCTAGAGAATATTAAAATGTACTTCTTCAAATATATAGTTTGGCAAACACACCCAAAAATTATCAAAACTTGGGTTTTACCAACTTCAAACTGATTTACTAAACTAAAGTAAAATAAAACAAAATCCACATAGCAGACTTCAAGCTGCTACTAGTTGATCAATTCGACCATATCATTTATTATTGCACTTAGATTTTCATCATTAATGAAGTTTTCATCATTACCTTTGAAGAAATCATCTAATTTCATGTTAGTATTACCAGACAATCATTTCACACAATTTCAGTTTAGAACTAATTCTAAATATAAAGGAATTGTATTTCCTAACAGATTTAAAGTCTTGAAACATCAGGTTCAACCACTCTCGTCTAGTGCTTGAAAGGATGACAATCTTCTAGTGGTCATAACACTTCTTCAGGGAGTACCATAAGTAAAGGTGATCTTTTTCAATTATATGTTTTATTTTAAGATTGCAGTGGATATGACACCTTAAAAATATAAGATCCTTTGTTTTATCCTACTGGGACATATTATTATTATTAATAGCATTTTCTAAGCAATGAGATTGTAATTGAATGTCAGCATCCAATATCTATGACAAAACGTTATCTCCTAATATATCCAAACCTTTAAATTCAAGCTTGGCTGTGTTTATCACATTACCAACTATAAGTGGAAATAAATATGCATAAGCATCAAAATATTGTTCATGGGTATATAATCAATGCATTTCATAAAATAAGAATCCATATCTAATAATAGTCATAGTGAAAGAAAGAAAAACATTACTGTAAAATAGTAAAAGACAACAAAATATAATCTATAAAAGCGACTATAATTTCTTATTTACACCCTTTTGATAGCTCTAGATCGAATCTCATTTATTCATTCATTAATTTCCTTGAAAATGCAAAATTACCCTTGAAAATATGGAACTGAATTTATCATGTTTATTTTTATAATATAGGCAGATTTAAGAACTTGAATAGATAGTGTTAAATACCATTTATTAATTCATAACAACTGCCATAGTAAGAGACTGAAATATATACTATGCATATACGTTATGATCCTTGTCTACAATAAGAGATACAAAAGAAGAATAAATGTATGAAGCACTCAAACACATCTTTGTTGGACCATTCTCATTAATCAATAAATTTTATTTATTGATTTATTAATTGCTACCGATTAATATATGAATTAATATATGCGTTATTTACATATTGTAAGTACAGAGAGAGAAAATTTGTACATCACATGTTAACATTCATTTTATGAAGAATCCGAAATACTTACTTGATGAGCCAAAGGAAAAAAACTTGATTCATTACATATTTTACATTTTGAAAGACATGATTGGATGAATGGAAGAAGAAAATAAAATTAGGAAGTAAACTTCCTGTAAGAATACCTTATTTTCTATTAAAAAAAGAGAACGGAAGAGTAGATATATTTCTATGTATTTATTTGGTTTAATAAAAGCACCAAATATATCAACAAATTTCTTCTAGAGATATTTTATCATTACTAAATATACAAATCTCTTCTAGAGATTTATTATTATTATTATTATCACCACTTCTGGAGTGAACATATTTCTATATATTTTTGGTTTAGTAGTTAATACTATTGGCAAATATTTTTAGAACTTTAGGTTCCAATTTTACTTTAAAATAAAGTCTTTGTTTAGTACTTTAGAACCTAAATGGTACAACTTGATTTTCATTGTTAAACTTCAGGTTTGATTGCAAACTTGGTTAGAATTTACCATAATCTGAATTAGTTTTTCTAATAATTCAACGCTTCACATCTCATATTTATAGAGTTTTGATATATAATCCCATTTTTTAGGAATACAAACTTATATGCATAAATTTTATTTGAGAACTTCAGGTCTTCAATATTAAATAAACACAATGAAACAAGAGTACTCTTCATAATTGTATTCGGACATGAGAATCATAATACTACTTCTCTTCAAGGAAATAGTATTTACCACATTTGTAATGTTACTCCAGCATATTGTTTTTATGTTATGTCTTCTTGACATATCAACATCTTCTTCTGGAATTGTTCGTTTATTTTCTTCAAGGCTTTATTGCAGCTTATGAAAGCTTTGATCTTTCACTTTTGCACAAATGAACTCCAGGTTCCTATTCTTTCGTATAAACTTAATACGATCTTCTAGTTACGTATTATCCTTATATTTGTTTCTCTAAGAAACAATAAAATATTTCTTCTGGAAATATAAATCATGTAGCAAAATCATTTCTATAGTCCTCGTTCAAACCGAAATCCAAACAAAAAAGTTTCACATTGAAAACCCTTTTTTTTACCAAAAAATGGAATGAGATCTAAAAGTTTAGATTGACGGTAAAATGAGATCTAAGATGATAATATTAATAGAGCAAGATCTATAAGATAATATATATATATATATATATATATATATATATATATATATAATGAAATCTAGAAAATTAGATATGATAGATAAGATCTAAAAAGAATATTAACAGAATAAGGTCTGAAATTACATTTTAGTCTATGAAACAATTTTAGTTTCAGATCAAATTCAAAATTATCACAAAAATGGATATACATTAATAAAAATTAATAAGAGATCTGATGACTAAAATCTACAGATCTAAAAAATATATCATCTGAACATGATATTAAGATCAACAAGAGATCTGAAAAATTAGAAAAAATATATATAAGATCTGCAACAAAACGAGGTCTAAAATACATGGACAAAAAACAAGATGTACAAATAGAATCAAATCTAAATAATTAGATCAATGATACAATGAGATCTAAAAGAAATAAAATTAATAGAATGAGATCTGAAAGATTTAATTAATCAGATCAGAAATAGCTTACCGCTTTGAAGATTTTATAATCAGATCTGAAAATTTCCTTTTACTTAGATATCGTGCTGATAACGTATTATAAAATAAAGAAAGCAAAAGCCATTAGAGAGAAAACAATTTTATTCATTCAGAGATTAATCATTCATTTTCATTAAATTAGCACCTTTATATAAAGGCCTATGAGCTTGTGATAGAAGTAATCGCATGATGTGGAACTAAATACAAAACAGTATATAACATATTCACTATTTATATTTACATATATTATAAAAATTATACAATTTTAGTTGTTCTTATCAAGTCATCTTTCATTGATAGATGTAGGAGTGAACATTTATTTGTTCAAAAAGAGTAAAGAATAAACCAACCGAACAAAATAAGTTTAATCGATTTATTACATTTATGGTTGAATTTAGTTACTATTTTAATATTTGTTTGATTTTTTTTAATCGGTTTCAGCTACTAGTATCTATCAAAAACATACCCAATCAATTAAATCGAATAAAAACTTAAATTATTATTGTAAAAGAACGTAGTTATCAACGAAACATTAAATATATTTTTATCTTAGCAATATTAATTTTCTTTCAAACTAAGTTTAGGTTTTTAAAAGATGGAAAGTTTGTTTCTAAAAGCTAAAGCATTCATCACATTTTTAGATATGTACTCAATTAATTGTTCAAATGTACGTAATATTATATTATGTTAGTATTTAGACAATCTAACTCAATTAAAGTCCAACCAATTAAACCAATCAAAATGAATTAATTTGTAAATTTATTGGATTTAGTTGTTTTCGATTTGAAAAAATATAGGCTTTGATTATGATTTCATTTGTTAAATGAATACATTGTTTTAAAATATTTTGATTGATGTAAAACCGAACCAATTGTTTGTCCACGTTGATGTTAATCTAGCTATGTTATGTGCACCTGTGAATGGTGCTGTAAGAGCTTTTGAAAGTCCTTTTTTCAATACACATTTAACAAAATAATCTATGGATGCATATTAGTTTGTTATATGGCTATGGAACTTGTACGTGCCAATCAAACTCTAATTATCGTAAAACTCGATATGCATCTATTATTTTATACATAGGTGATTTGAGTTTCACATATTTTGACATAAAACATTAAAGTAGACTTACATGACTCTGTACCAGTGGTGCATAACACTAAATTTAAGTTCTTAACGTAATTTACTCATTGTAAAATAATGTTCAAGTTATCTTAAATCCCTTTTATCGTAGTTGTACACATTGCAAAAGCTTTTATCTTCTCACAAATCAAGGCAAAAAACTTGTTCTTTACTGCAAGTGTTTACTTATTGCAATACTTATGGCAATAAAAAAACAGCAGTTGAGAATATTCAAACAAAATTACATTTTTCAGTCAAATCATATCAAATGATATCACCGTAAGAGACATATATGTGTGTGTCCATGCACTTAAATGCTTGGCGGATCTATAATAGTGAAGGTACGAAAACTTATAACGGAGATAAAGTAGGGATGTAGCGAAAAATACGAAAGTGTAAAAAAGCTTTATTGAAAATGAAGAATATCACAAATTCATGCTGTTATCCGGCATTTTGATCCGGCTATATCCGAACTAATTGGACAAGTTAGACTTCATGATCATTAAGAGAGAAAGCCCGGAAAGATGGTTACCATGATTGAATATTGATTATGGACAAGACTATGGACGATAGCCTTACGGAGTCATGCCAATAGCATTCTGGAATTGGCTAAGTATGAATTTCATACTTCAACTGAAAAATGACCAGGTACGATCGTCTTCCATTATTGATCAGCTGTGATCCATCTCCAAAATGGATCGGCTATGAAACATCTTCATTATGGATTGACTATGATCCTTCTCCAATGTGGATTACAATGATCCATCCAATATGGATCGAATATAGAACATCTTCATTATGGATCAATGTGAATCGATATGGATACAGATTGCTTAGATTGACAGTACAAATCAACGATGATCGATCAGTATCTCAAAATCCACAAATCGAATACACATGAAACTTTGAGAACATCGATATATTGAAAAGTGTAGCCCACCATATCGATCGCATGTCAAAATGAGCCAATAAAATGATCGGTGACGATCGTTACTACAAGTGATGTGGGATCTACGATCGATACTGTGACTTCCTTCGAATCTGGAGACTCCACTGCCGAAAATTTAGGAAGATATTTCGATGTTTTTCCCTATAAATACAGACTTGATTGTTCATTTTCGAAATCTTTACGTTGTTTCCTTGGTACTCTCTTGTAACCACGGATCATATCCAATCATATCTCTGTACTCAGCAATTCAAGTGATTAATAAAATTATTTCTCCAAAGTGGGCGTAGACTTTCAATGCCAAACCACTATAGATCGTTGTGTTCTTGTTATTGCTTATTTTCTGTTATTTAATTGCTTATTTCCTATGTTTTCATTGAATTTTCTTCATTTATCTCTACAAAATCTCTATTGAGTGTTCATGTTAGTTTTTGATGCAAAAATATGTAATCCTAACATGATTACTAAAATATATTTCTAATTAATGTTGAACACTTATGGCTTTACCTAAACTTTGTTGATTTAGTTTAAATGAGTATCAGCCAAATTACCCTTTTTGTATCAATATCGTTAAATCGAATGCTAAAAATCATTAACGTAGCAAACGTAGCGGAGCATAGCAAGGCTTCAAACGGATCTATTGTTCAATAGCATTAAATTAAAAGATGTAGTAGTTGAATAGCGCTGCGCGCTTTAACGGAAATTTATCGAGGCTTTAGCTACATATGTATGTATATATATGTACGTGTATGTATACATACATACATACGAGCTAGAATCAATAATCCTCTATTTAGCACCATTTTGTAGCCCTTTGACATGAACCACAAGATTCTATTTAAATATTTGTACTTTCCTACTCCTGTCGCATGAACCAAATATTTAAATATAAACTTATGACTGATATCAAGAGGTTACAAATGATGCTACATAGATGAGACTATTTGTAACGATCCGTAAATTTAACTGGTTTAATTAACGTTATTAATTGAAATTTTGTGTAATTTTAAACAATAAAATTTTGAAATAAAATTTTATATTTGAAATGCGTCTAGTTAAACATAGCAACTGGTAAGTTTTCGTCCGAAAATATGAGGTTTATTTTCGTGCGTAAATTTACTTCAATTTTTAAAAATCGATGAAAATAAAACGTTTTTGAAGCATAAATATTTTTACATAGAAAATTCTAAACCATCTTCTAAGCAAGAAGTCATTTTTCGTTTTTTCAAATTTGGACATCTTTAGCTCCGTCGATCTTATTTTGCTGCGTTTTTCTTGCATTCTCCGCTAGTAGAAAATTTTGAATTTTTAATAATTCGATCGTACCACTGATATCTGTATACCGTTTTGATCGTCTCGCCATGCTGATCTCTGCGGTATATTCAATGCTGCGTTTCGAGATACTATACGCAGCGGAATCAGCGAAAATGATTTCGTTCCGGTACCGGTTTTAAACTTTTGGTTTTCCGTACTTTTATATCCACCGTTCAAAATAGCTTTAATTGTTGTCTTGAATTCAAATAAACTTTAATAATCTCCGGTTTCAAATTTTCTTTTTATGTGCGTTCGGTTACTTTCCTCTTCCCATTTGGTGCTGAGCCTAAATAAAAGAAAGGTAGCTATGTACAAGTTGTTGCCTTTTTCTTTGTCTCCCCTCCTCTTAATAAATTATAAC
The DNA here is from genome assembly GCA_030765085.1 of Allium cepa. Classification (NCBI taxonomy): domain Eukaryota; kingdom Viridiplantae; phylum Streptophyta; class Magnoliopsida; order Asparagales; family Amaryllidaceae; genus Allium; species Allium cepa. The sequence goes on from CM060932.1 coordinate 384,833,431, forward strand.
TCTCATTATTTTCCCTTTTTCCATTTATTTCACTGGTTACTTAGAAAAAAGAACGATATATAGTGTCCTGTAGCCATTTATCTTCTTCTCCCCTACACGTATTCTCTCCCCTCTCGGCTTTCAAATTCTTAACCCACCTCGTAGCAACCACCCACTCCATCTCAACCACATGAACTCGGCCCACATCTTTTTCCGCACCACGTCTTTCAAGCAACCACCCAAAACAAGTCGTCTCTTCTTCCACTTCCACCTCGTGAAGAAAGCAACATGTACATGCACGTGATCTCCACCTCCTGCCACCTCTTCCCCTCATGCAGCACAGCCTACTCGCATGGGCCATATTCCCTGACCCCAGCGACCCCGTCCAACTCGCCTGCATCTCCTCCAGCCGGCCACGACTTCGGCAACCGCTATCTCTTCCCCTCTCGGTTTGCTCCACGGCCTCATCATCCCAAAACAGGTGCTGATCATCTCCCCTCTAGCACTTCGGCCCACCACTGATCCGCATCTCTAACCATTGCCACCGATCTTGGCCTAGCACCCCTGAAAGCCGCCACCGTCCGACTTCCCACCAGTGCATCGCCTCCACCGCACCATTATCTGTGAACAGTCGAGCCCTGACACCCTCTCTCTCACTCATAAATGTTCGCATCTTTTATTAAAGCTCGTGTATGTTTTTGTCTACTGTTTTATATATATATATATATATATATATATATATATATGTTAGTATAATATGTTACGCTTTGTTTATATATATTGTGTGTTGTTACAAAAATAAGTTTACTTAATATTCTGTACGTGTTTCATATGAGGGGTTCAGTGAGTATATTGTAAAGGAAGGAGTTTGTTTCAAATGTATATATATTTCCGGCTATATAAGCTTATAATTGTTTTATAAAATTTATTCTTCTACAATCAGCATTGATTTTTTTTATAGAAAAATGTGTATGTAAGTTTATATTATATTATGAAAGAAGTTGTACATAATTATATACATATGCTAATATAAGTAAATATACAGGTGTTGAAAGAAGTGTGTGTAAATAGTTGTAAATTTTGGTAAGTTTACACGCATCAACTATTTATAAATATTTTATTAAAGTTTATAGTAGACTATATAATTATGCCGTTAGTATATATGAATTCCAAATCTGAAGCTGTGTCTTATATTACTTACATGATTTTATAATGGTTTACATATATTTTCTAATGACCCGAGTTTACAAAGTTTGTCAAAACATAGATGTATACGTATATTTTAAAGGTATATATAATATAGTGTTGAGCTATTTTATACTGTAGTAAATATGTATTATTGAGTTTATAAAGCTTACAAAATATAAGTGATGCTACTATATATTGTTGTAGCTTTGGTAAGTTACAGTAAAGTTTTAAAATATTGTACACTTTGTAAACTATGCATGCGTATATTGTATTTGATAATGTACTTTCTATGTTGAAAAGCCATATGGGTTTTGTTATGGGTCATTTAAGTGTTATTTATAATAAGCATTAAGTTTAAGCTCAGCGTTTTATAATAATTTATTTGGTTGCTGGGAATGTATATTAATCTGGTAAACCTATATTGATGATTAAATTTGCATGTGTTTGAGTTTAAACAATGATTTTAATAATAATATATATCTTATATAGGAATTTCTGGGTTTATTTTGATTGAAGTTGAGCTATTGAAGAAATATATATATATATATATATATATATATATATATATATACACACACACATATTATTTTAAATATACGTTTATTTTAAAAATAAAATTTCTACCTCAATCAAACTGATTCAAATTGTTCGTCAATTTCTTATTTATCAGCGGTGGTTCGTCGTGGCTGCTTTCTCCACCGAATTCGTTCTATCTCATTTTGCTTTGGAATTCGTAGCTTGCTCTGTTGTCAAACTCCCTAGCCTCGAAAGATGAGCAATCACTCACGATTAATGTTCTTTATTTATTAAATCCGATTTCAATTGAAACGACAATTGATATATGTTGCTGTTAGTTATTTACACTGTTATTTATGTTATTACCTATATCAGTTCACCTGTGACATCTGACACTTTTATCTGTTATTGTACAATGATAATTCAGTTTGATTGATAAATGATTGATTGTTTGATGTTGATATTGGACGTTAAATCGTTAATGTATGAAATGATAAATAACTTACAATTGAAATTGACGTAGGAGTTAACAAATTGAAATTGATATATGTGTTTAATTTGATTAGATAAATTTGGTATAATATGACCCCTTTAAATGACTAATTATTTGACACGTAGAAATAGTGTTAACTACACCTTGAACCATTGAATGTTTGTTGCATAAATCGATGTAGTATAAAATTGAATAATGGATATCAAATGAAGAATCGAATAAATATTAATGTAATAATCTTTAGTCTACATGAAATGATAGTGTAGATTATAGAAATAATTATATTAATTTGCACAAACAACAATGTGAATTAATACGATTATTTCGGGATTATTTAAATAAATTATTGGATTGTTATTGATGTTTGCTATTGCTTGTTTATTTACTTTGACACCATCCCAGTTATCACACTGCAAGTTCCCTTTGCTATGCTTTGATTTTCGAATTGAATGGAATCGGGTTGAAATGATAAATACCCAAATTAAACTTTGACCTAGGATAGAGAATTAAATAAAAACCCGATTGGTCAATAATTTGATTTAAAAATAAAATAAAGATTTTATTTGAATAAATAATAAGATTTGTAATGAAGTTGGAATTTAAATTTAGTGAAAGAAAATGTTAATATCAAAAATCTGAAACAAATACTAACATAGTTATTCATTGAACTAAGTTTGAAATTATTTAATAATTAAGTTCTGAAATTATTTAATAATTAAATAAGATTGAATTATTTGATAATTAAATAAAAATTGAATTCTTTGACAAGAGAGATTGAACTTTTGAATAAGTGAATTTGAACTTCGTTAATAGATGAAATTGAGTTTCTTTATTAATCAAGTTCTGGAAAATTATTTAAAGTAGTGAATAAATAAGTGAAATTCAATTTCTTTAACAATGAACAAATTTGATTTATTGTAATTAATATAAGACTTGAAATTTAAAGAATTTAATTTGACGAATTTGATTAAATTAGATTTGGAAGTTTGATATGATATAGGAAACCTAAATGATTTAATGAATTGGAAATTTAATAGAAATTGTTTGAATGATAAATTAACTTAACGAAAATTGAATGAAATCGATCAATGAATTTAAATTGATTTGAATGTTAAATTAAATTAATTTAAATGATTACGGAATGAAACTTTATACGAACTTGAATCAATATTTGAATTGTTTTAGATAGCATTTTGAAATTATGAATTTGGAAGTTTTGAAACGTAAATTTTGGAAATTGATATTGTAAGACAAATGAAATGTTGGTTTACAAATTCTAATTGAAATTGAATTTGATTTGGTTTTGAAATTTATTAAACGACCAATCGGTGTAATGATTACGAAAGTTATTAAAGAAACCGGAATCGGTTATGGACATACTCTCTGTCTAAACCGAAAACCACTTTGATAACTATACGCGGAGTGTGATCCAGAATGAAGTGGTTGGAATGATGTACGTGATAACTGAAGAAAAAGAACGATAATGGATAGTCTTGACACTAGTGTCAAATTGGAAATGACTAAAATAGGAGCCATGCCGGGCCAAATGAGGTTAGCCACCTCGAGCGAACACACTTCTTCGTAACTACTCATTACTTGTTATTGATTGGTGCACCCTTGAAATTTGTGAGTGTTGTTTTGCGGTGTTGCGATCGCTGCGGCGATGCGTTTTCACCAGTCCGGATCAGACAAACGGTAGTTTCACTAACTTGGGTATTACCTCATGTGCCTTGTCATACTTGTATCCCTATATACGCGACCACTACGAATTTGTTTTGTGTTATACCTATGGAATACTTTCTGATATCCCACCAGTTTACAGTGGAGTTTACAGTGCTGTATAGACTATGATGCTTATATAAAATGTGTTCAGGGGAATAATGTTAATGCCTTAACACTATTTTGATACTTTATATTACTGATAGACATTATCTACTTAGCGTACACTACTACATAGTAGATAGTTTAACGGATCCTTAGAGGATGGTTATTCCAACGTACTTTGAGTTACTTATATTTCAATTGTTATTTCACTTGAGTTGGATTTATTGATATAAGAACGGTAATCCTGACTCGAATGTTTTGTGCTTTGCTTTACGCTCGGGTCAGACTGAGTGGTTCAGCTTTTGAGACTCACCTTTGGAGTTAGAGCTTCGCCTGGAGATCCAGCTATCTATCCAGCTTTCAAATATTCAGTTGATGCCAGTGATGTATTCCGATTCTTGTGTTTGACTATTGTATTCAAGACTTCTGTTGTAACTTATTTAACTCTGTTATATATATAGTAGCTTCATGAACTACTATCTTTTGCTTCCGCTGCATTTATTACTGTGTCTGTGATCTGTGATTATTTATTTACTATATATGTTCAGTTTTGCCAAATTTAAATTAACGATTCGGTATTTTAAATTATTCAAGTCCGACACGTGTGAATGCGAATAGTCCAAAATAGCGGGTCGTTACACTATTGATCATATAGTCCCCTTTATTTAGCACCATTTTGTAGCCTCCTCGTATCAAACATCATTTTTGCTACATCTCAAACCTCCTTAATCTCAACCACTTGTTTCAATTTAAATAAGTATAGTTTTTCTACCTTGTCATTTATATAATTATTTAAATCGAAAAATGTTGAAAGTGGAAAAAATTTAAGGTGTAGCTGCTCATAACCCTACACACACACTACTAATAAAGAAAATTCGTTGAACTAATTTACTCGGTGTCTTTTTGAAATTCCGAAAATGTCCTTGCTTTTCGTTTATAGGTTTGCGCTCAAACAAAATATCAAGTATCCAATAATACAAACAGCCCGTGTGCGAAGCACCGGCCCGTGTGTGTGCGTGTGTGTATAGGAAAAGTCTATTTAGACACAAAATGTAGACACAATTGGTGACACAATAGATTTGTGCCATTGGATTGTCTCTTGATTTCCACCTTCCATATGAGGACAAAAATATCCAACGGCCATATTTTTTGCGTCCCCAATTTATGTCTAAATAGCCGCCCCATACACGCGCACACATATATATAGGAAGATAAACAATCAGCCTCCAGCGTAACTTCTTAATTGCAATCATTCGTTTCGATTTAAATAATTATATGGTACGATAAAAAAAGAAAGTGCTTTTATTTAAATGGAAACGAATCACTGAAATTAAAAGTGTATGTTTGGGAGATGAATATAGAGAGGGCCGTTGATCCTACACACCCATAATTAGAGTGAGAAGAAGCCCCGTATTTTTTGCATTTTTTGCAGTATGAATAATATTACAAAAATAGCCATATTACCTCAACAAAATATGATTTCTATTCAAAGACTATAGGTACATAAACTTGATTTTGTTGCAAGAAAATCCATGTAGCAAGAATGGTCTGAAAATGGAGAGACCTCAAGCAATCACAATCTTGATTAGCACAAGGAAGAAACGTCTATTATGTCTCTCTCGCGCCAATACCATCTAGTATACAGTACCGTACGTGCATCAATTTCTTTTTTTTTTCTTTCTTTTTTTAACATAATCACAGTATATAATTGAACAGTATCTTGATGGTAATGCATAATAACTTTTTTCGGCATCAAGTAATCAATGTCTTTCGCTAATTTTCATATCAATACTGTCTTGACATCTTCTACCTGTCATCATCGAGCCAGTTCTGAATTACATAGAGTAAGAAAGCGCTGCAAAATGATAGAGACCCAAAAACCACAAAAAATCGAACAAAAATTGAATCGGTGAAAGCTTCAAAGACGAAGGCATGCCACAACCAAAACCATGTGATACTACAAACTGATCCCAAAACTGCCCCAACTACCACTTGGCTCACTGTGTGTAGACGTTGAGATACTCTAAGCCACGTCTGTTCAACAAATTTACCATTAAAACATAAAGTGATATGATTACTCTTATCTTATGATACTTTGGAGAAAGATCGTAAAATTGCAAATGATGCATATAAAAAGTTCTGCAAGTGTATGTCCTCATAAACAGCTATTAGAGATACACAGGGGACTTTGTAGTAATCAAAAGGTAATCATAATTAGTCTCAGAATGAACGTAAATAAATCGATTGACACTAATTTCAACATTCACATAAGAAAACAGATTAAAATGAAAATTCAACCGATAAGAATTTCCTGTAAGCCACTATTAGTTATCAAATGCATCCTAGTTCCTAACAAAAGAAGTTAATGCTTATGTTGGCTATGGAGATTATGCTGATTTGGAAAAAAAATTTGTGTGTGCGCGCGTGTGTGTATATATATGTATATATAATGTATTTAAGTTCTTACAAGGTAAGTTCCACACATCAAGATGACTGATCCAGCGCCAACTGTATATGCATTCGTCCCTAGCCATTGAAATACTGCAAATACAAAAACGGAGGGAAAGACAAATTCAATCTGGTAAACATTGTTGCTAAATGAAGATCAGTGTTTGAACTAGTAATGGTACAGAATTTGCAAATGTGTTTTTAGTTATACAATACAAAAGGAAATTGACCTTAATGATATGCTCGAACTAGCACGGGTTTTCAACTATACAACAGAATCTGAAGATGACCTGACAATTAGCTTTAGTTAAAATCTAGTATTACACACACGAACAAGCTTCTGATAGAACAGTCAATGGCCATGGGTAAAGATACCTCGGTATTCAGTTGTGCAGCCATTCTGTTTTCCTAGGTAGGACAAATTTTAGTTTCAGGTTTAGCCAAAAAACTTATTTCAACTTTAAATCTCTTTGAAAGCTTATTATAAAAATAGGCATGTTTTTCACTATAACAGCAATTTGTACTGGCACACTTTGAAAAATACACAAGTAAAAACTAAATCGTTGTGCTTGTGCACTTTAAAAGTGCGCAGACCTGATCAAAACCAAATATATTTTTATAATAAGTATTAAAGGAGGCCTAAATTTGTAATAAGTTATCCTCCTAGACATTTTTCTGTTCAGCATGAAACCAAAATGTTATTACCAAACTTAAAATAATAAACATAACAATGGTGACAAGCACACTTGTCCCAGTGGTTAAAGCGCTTCAACTTTGGTGCGAAAGGTCACAGATTCAAAACTTGCGTAGCGTGATTCGAACATATATTGACATTTAGTATGTTGTAAGCATGTGCTACCATCTAAGTACCCTAAAAAAAAAATAACAACAACATAACAATGATAAATTGATATAAATAAGTAATAGATTATAATCGTTGAATACTACTGTATGTACATCTATTATCATTTAAAAACAGGTATAAATTTTTTTCTTCACTTCCTTTCTAGTTTATCTAAATTTCAAAACCTATAAATGATTATACCCAAGGAGGTGTCATTATATGATAGTATATAATATGGATTTACTGAATTTGTTCTAGAAATAAAGCTTACGTACTGATTAACAGGAAAAGTTTGAGTTCTTATTGAGAACTTCTAGTATGAAATTATGCGTGCACTAGACGGTGAATTCTTAAATCTTCAAAAATATTATTATGAATTACAAAATTAAGCCCCATGAATACTATTACACAAAATGTTGGTACATCAAAATATAACGTATGTCAGTTATAAAATTTACGCCTACTGACCGATATTGAGCATATCAAATGAACTATTTAATTGTCATATGGAAAATATTATAGCACATGTATCAGCATGAAATTAGCAGGAGGTTAAGTAGTTAAAATGGATAACATACTTGTATTGTTGAACAATAGTTAGTTTCATTAAGAATGAAACATCTAAGTAACATAAAATGGACACAGTAACCGAAAGGAACTTACAAGAAAGGACTGCAAAAAAGGCGGTATAGAATATTGACTGTGCATGTGAAGATGGCATTCCTGGATCAGATCTTAATGCAGTTGCTGGTCTCTCGTGGTTTAATAGTTTCTTTAACTTTATTGAAAGGCAGGAATTTACTACAGATCCCATTGCAACCCATAATGCTTCTGCATCATGTTTCCAGAGAATAAGTATACCAAAGAGAGCAGCTACTAACCATTTGCTCTGCATTACCCAAGAAGAAGAGATTAGCTTATTTCAATCACTGTTATGTTAATCAACACCAAGTGCAAAAAAGGAAGACATCCATAATTTACTGTAATAGCTTAAAAGTATTTAAAAAAATTAATAAAAAAAATCATTTAATTATGATTTACCCAGCTTCTGGGCACTAGTAATTGTGGTAAATACTCAGCTTGAGAGCCTGGTCGGCAACAACTTATTTTTCATCTCCTTGGAAGTGGTTTTGAACACTAACATTGAAGAAGTTTTGACTTAACGGTAATAAGCAAAAGTACTTGGATAAAAATTTGCTTTCAGGTTAAAATAAGTTAGTTTTGGTGTTTGGTTAACTTATAAGAAATGAATATGCATATGAAATTACATAGAAGGAAAGATATAAAAATGGTAATATATTAAATAGTGAGATATTGGTGTAATTTTTTCACAAAGCAAGGGTACTTTTAAGCATTCACTTAAATTTTCACAAGTTAAAAGCTAAAATAATTCATCTCTTTACTAAGAGTTGTCAAACATCCAAAAATAAATAAGTTTCTAACAAACATGCTTACAAGGAATTTCCAAACATGCTCTGAACAGCAAAACGTATAGGATTTGATCCTCTAGACGAACATAATAACCAGTATTCAAAAATCATAATTATTCAGCTTATTTCATGTCACGGAGAATTAAAATCATAATCATACAGCTCAAATAGTGATTTACTCCGCGTTCTAAGCGTAACATGCTTCTCTTTATCTTTACTAGTATGGTCCGTGCTTACGGACTGTTTGTGTTATTGTATACATTGGTATTTTGTTTGAGCGCAAATATATAAACAGAAAGCAATGACATTTTGGAATTTCAAAAGGACACCGGGTAAATTAGTTCAACGAATTTTCTTTATTAGTAGCAGAGATAAACAAAGAAATTTTGTCACTCTGCGAAACCACAAAAAGATGCACTTCACCAAATTGAAATAAAAAAATAAAAAAAATTCAAACTAACAATCGATCCATTAAACACTAGCGAAGAACAATGAAAACAGAGACAATATTTCACCGAGGTTCGAACAAATCGCTCTTTGTCCTCAAGCTCAACAACTTTTATGCTATCATATTACTTTTTTGTAAATGAGAAGAGACTAGCCTATTAATAATCCTCTTTTTATTAGCTCCATCAGAGTAGACAAAAACACGATATGCATCGTCGAAAATGGAATAAGACTTGGCCTAAAGTCAAGTAGCAGGGATATTTGTCAACAAAGTGCTCCTACCCAAATTCCACATCGAAAATAGTTAGTTTAATTAACGATGCCAATTTTTTAGAGTAAAATATACAGAGGGAACAAAATTAGTATAAACAATGGGTCATTGCCATTTTGCCTACAGAATTGTATTTTACGAATTTGTCATTTTTTCTGATTCTTTTACATGCTTACAACATTTTTACATTTTCGTTGTATTTTTTTAGTACTTGAAGATCAAAAACCCGAATTCAACTAGGAAACAAAATCCACGTTGGAACCCAAATCCAGACAGGTTCCATTTCAGTAATCGCTATAATCAATCTGAAATGGCTAGAATTTCGAAATTCCACCTGCAATCTTGAAATATGATAAAAACCGTACACCCAACAGCGCATCTGGTGTAGTGGTATCATAGTACCCTCCCACGGTACTGACCAGGGTTCGATTCCCTGGATGCGCAACTACCCATCTCTTTTTATCACATGTTAGTAAATATATTTTCCGTAACATATTTTCCATAGATGCCAATTCTCTGTATAGCATATCCACATATACAATGTTAATTATGGTGCATGAGTGCAAAACCTTTGGTAAACATACTGCAGCAAATGATGTTACAAACATTTTGAAATATCACAAATATATTACAAAATATTATTTTCTCATATATCAAAAATTGAAACAATACCAATATAATTGTGTTATGATATCTTGATATGCTTATTTTGTTTTTTAATAGTTTTTTGGTATATTTAAATATCGAACAACATAAGACAGTAACCTAAATCATATATCAAATTATCCAGATATTAATGCATTTTAAAATGAAATCATCATATGAAATTATATAATTTACCAGTATGAAACACCGCTTTGCACAAGGTGTACTTTATCATGATCCATATTATCTAAATTGAAAACATTCAAAATTCCAAGTATAATAAAAATAGATAGTAATCATACGCTTTGCACAAGGCGTACTTTATCATGATCCGTATTATCTAAATTAAAAACATTCAAAATTCCAAGTATAATAAAAATAGATAGTATTCATACGCTTTGCAACAAACTCTCCATGGTAAGCAATATACAAATTAAAACATTTACAGTAAAGAAGATTAGTATTTTGAATGCACACATAATAATACAAACATTGATCCCCTAGCAGATCGTATAAACAGAAAAAATATTACTTATCTTTTGTGTCCTTCACCAGAACACCTTAAAAAGCATCCAAAGATCTCTTCCACATAGAAATTGAAAAGCAATACTAACATTAAACAGACACAATGAAAAGACATGTAGAATGCATACAATAAAGTTATTCAAAGATATCTAAACTTTTAATAATAGGACCATTAATACAAAGCATACTTTTACAACCACTTATGATTTCCTGAAAAGTTATAGCAAAAGGGGGAGTTAATAATCATAGTCTCTAGCATCTTTGTAGATCATTTGAGACCTCTGAGCCCTCATCGTCTAGGAAAGACAATATGTAATATATATTACCTACAAGAATAGTTATTAAAAAATCCGATGAACTATTTCCAAAGCATTTAGTAAAGGGTGGATTCAATACTAATACTATATCCAGTAATGATCGAAACATTGTTAACGTGTAGTAATGTAATTTGGCTGACCATCACACTGGAAAACCTAGAAGCAAAAATTTGGTTTTGATTTAAGTTCTAACCTCCGCAGCAGTTTAGTTCATTCGTCGGGTAGATATTTAAAATATGCATGTCAAGGTGAAAAAGGTAAAGAGGTACTTATTTAAATTAAGACTTCGTATCCTTAACATTTGGTGATCGAAACATTTCGACAGTTTGTGATATAACGGTGATTGAAACTTGATATCCAACAAAATGAATTTCAAAAGCTCTTGGAAAATGATCAGAATTGATTTCTGTGAGTTGACCACTTCATGATATAACGGTTAGGAATAAATAAGTTGTTAAACTAAACTTGTTCATTTGACAACAACAGCAAAAAGCAGTGCAATACTTAAAGCCAATTAATGGACTTATTTTTTGTACAGCGCAATGTCATAGCTTGAGAATATAGGAAAAAAAAATTGGCATCAAGGTTCGAGATCTCAGTTTCGGTCTTTAATTTTAGAAATTTGGACTTAATTCGTAAATTTCGAAAATTTTGATTCCAGCTTCGGCTTCGGATCTCGTTATTTATTTTTCATATAATTATACATGTATTTGTTTAATTTATTGAAACAAAACATATAATTTAAACTTTATTGAAAATTAAGATACACACAAACAATACCGGTTAATTATAAATATTTAAAATACAAAAAAAATATTCATTCATTACTTCATTTTCAACTTTTTTAGTTACATCATTTATATATTTTGTGAATTTGTATGTTTTCTAAATTAAAATTTCAGATTTTGAATATTCCTATATTTGAAAATTCAAATAAATTTCATTTTTGAGTTTTTTCTGCATAATTTGAAGTTCAATAGATTTTTTTGTTGAGCCGAAACTTCGGTTCAGTTTCGTATCCCCCCCTACTGAAACCTAAACAGAACAACCCGAATCTTGGTGTTTCGGTTGAAATCTCAAATCATGATTGGAATGGAAACTACGAAATTTTCGAAATGACTTATTTTTAGATGTTTTTCAAAACTATCTTTTTAAACAGACATCTCTCTCGCTTTAAATATTTTAGTCTTAATTCAAAAACTATTTCTAATCATATTAATTTCAAAATCATTTCTTGTTTTTAAACTATCTTCTGGTTTTAATGTTTTAGCTTTAATTTCAAAATATTTACATATTTAGTTTTATTACTTTTATATTTTATAAGATCACTTTCCAAAGTTTTTATAATCATAAAGTATATTCAAAATATTTTACAAAGTTCCAAGATTGTTTCAACAAACTTTAGAAAGAAAATCTCTTTTAAAACAAAAATCAATTTTCAAAAAATACTATGGGACGTCGACGTGTCTATACCCCCATGTCGACATGGTAGCCGTAGATTTTAAAATTCGAATTTACAAAAGAAGTGTATTCGTCATAACCTTTCGTGAATGGACATGACCGTTATTCTCCTACATATCCCAGCTGTTTTCAACGAATTTTAAGTTAGTTTTTCTTCATTTCTTCACACCTTCTTCTCCCCTCAAATATTCTCTAATATTTCAAATGCTTTAACAAAATTCTACCGAAATCCTAAGTGAATCAAACTCGATCGTTTCTAGTTTGATTCTCTGTCACTCTCTTTCAAAGATCTCAGTGTTATTCAAAGTTATAAGATCATTTGTAATCTAAGATCGAAGTGTATCGAATCTCTCTCTATCAAAGTGCGATTGGAAACGGTGTGATTGTGGTCCGTAAATCAATTGGGTGTGATTGTAGCCTGTAAATCAATTGGGTGATCTTGTAGTCTGCTTAAATCAAGAGAGTTTGCTTTGAACTCGCACTACTAGAAAAGGCTTAATTAAAGACAGCTAGGACCGACGGCTTCCGACGGCTTATTTCCGACGGCCGTCGGAAGCCGTCGGAAATTAGCGATTATACCTGCAGCCGAGCCTTCTTCTTCATCCTCATTTCATACGAAAATTATAATAAAAAACCCCCAAATCCCTTCTCCAAGCTTCCAATCCCTAATTTGTAACTTCCGGATCCTACACGGCTGCCTAATCAAACTCTATTACTCTTAATCTCAGGTATAATCTCTTATTTTTGTGAAAAATTCAGTTTTTACCCTAATTGTAGATTTGCATAAATTGATAAATTAGGGCGAATTAGTGATTGCAATTGTTTCCAATAGCATAGTAACGGTTTATAGCATCATATGGTATACCTATTTCATCTTTTATCATGAAATTGTGAAAAACATGTATAATTTGTGATTGTTCATGTATATGTAAATTATTGTGTATGCCTTGATTCGACGATTGTATACGTTATTTGGAATAAGATAAAATAATTGAATGAACTAGGAGTATTATATTGTGCACGTATTTACTTATGAAACAAAAATAAATGCATTACTCTAAATTATAATTGTGTGTATCGAAAAATGACAAAAATGTTAAACCAACTTTAAGTTGATTTAATACGTCGAACAAATGTGTTAAATTAATATATATTTTTGTAAATGTGAACAGTGCGTAAAACTGTATTTTTTCGTAAAATGCGCGCATGTAACTGACAAATGTCCCTTAGAGAGTTTTTGGCCCCGTCTGACGAGTGTTGTACATGATCGTTGTATAAATAGTCGTTTTTTCGAAAAACGACCATTTATATTCATCTGGTACAATGTTTGTCGGATTTGTCCCTGTATTGGACAAGTTATGAACACAGTAAGCATTTACATTTTGTATACTACTTCGTCTCAAACGGTTCATAAAATTTCGGTCTAACTTTTCTTTTTTGTTTCCTGCGTACACGCATTTGTGTACAATGCAGGGAACAAAAGGGAAATGCTGCCGAAATTTTGTTGAATCGTTTGAGACAAAGTAATATACGAAATGTAAATGCTTACTGTGTTTATAATGGGAAGTAGGATACCTGACCAATGAAAAAAAATTATATATATTTTTAAATCGATACGTTAAAAAATAAAATGGCCCTATTTGAAAATATTTTTAAATTTATGAAGTTGTTCTTTAAATTCAAAATATTATATGACCATTAAAATAATCTTTTTCGAATTTGTATTCTTCAAAATAAATATTAAATTTTGAACTTCTCATTTTGTCAAATAGGAAAAATGATTGATTATTTTGTTAATCGGAGGAGATGGATGTACCAAAGAAAAGGACTGAGGAGCTCAACAAAAAAGATTTTTATAATGGTATAAACGTGTTTGTTGAATTCGCTTTAAGTAATAACGGAAACGATCCAGAAATTCGTTGTCTGTATAGTAGGTGTAGACATTTGAAGTATTTGTTATCAGATATTGTGAAAGTTCATTCGTGCCAACACGGTTTCGCACCCGAGTATTATGTTTGGGATCGGCATGGAGAAGTTGTAGCAAATACTTCTGCAGAGTCTGAAAGTGTCGTTAACGAAATAGTTTCAACGACCCGTATAGAAAATATGGTCGAAAATGCAGCACGATCAATGTTTCCTATGGCTGAAATTGACGACGATGATGGAAATGTTGAAGAACCAAATATTGAAGCAATTTTTTTTAATGATTTACTAGATGCTGCTAAAAAACCTATTTGGGATGGTTGTAAAAGCGGCACTCAGCTGTCAGTAATCGCAGAATACATTGCGAAGAAGTCAAAATACAACACCACTGAAGCTGAGTTTACGGCTGTTTTACAAGCTGCAAAAAGACATATGCCGCTCGATAATCTAATGTGTGAAAATCACTACGAAGTTAAAAAACTTATGTCGGATTTTGGTTTAACGTATCAGAAAATAGAAACATGTTTAAAAGGCTACATGTTGTTTTGGAAAGAAGACCAAACCTTAGAAATTGTAAAGTTTGTAACCAGGAGAAATACAAACCAAGAAAAAAGAAGGGGAAGAAAGTTCCGTGCAAGCGTATGCACTACTTACCCATAACTCCAAGACTTCAAAGATTATATGCATCTTCTGTAACTGCATCTAATATGAGATGACATAGCGTGAGAACGGAATAAGAGAGTACGTTGACACATCCGACCGATGGAGAAGCATGGAAGCATTTCGATAAAACGTATCCAAATTTTGCACGGAGAGTCGAAATGTTAGATTAGGATTATGCACGGATGGTTTTTCTTCATTTTCTCAATTTGGTTCTAAATATTCATCCTGGTCCATTATCGTCACACCGTATAATTTACCTCCATGGATGTGTATGAAAATGCAATATATGTTTCTTACTGTTGTCGTTCCTGACCCCGACGGCCCGACACAAGAAATCGACGTATATTTACAACCGTTGATTGAGGAGTTAAAAATACTATGGAACGAAGGAGTAGAAACATACGATGTGTCCAAGAAGAAAAAATTTCATACGTTTGCTTCTTTGTTGCGGACT
Source organism: Allium cepa (assembly GCA_030765085.1). Taxonomy (NCBI): domain Eukaryota; kingdom Viridiplantae; phylum Streptophyta; class Magnoliopsida; order Asparagales; family Amaryllidaceae; genus Allium; species Allium cepa. The sequence goes on from CM060932.1 coordinate 384,848,859, forward strand.
ATAAGTGATTTTCCTGCCTATGCAACGAGTAGTGCCGGTCGTCTAGCATATCCATATTGCATGGATGAAACACGAGCGTTTTCTTTACCTCATGGTAAGAAAATTTCATGATTTGACTGTCATCGATATTTTCTCCATGTAAATCATCCCTTCAGAGAAGACAACAAAAACTTTTTAGCTAATAGAGTAGAAACCAGACAACCACCGACGATATGGTCAAGTGAAGACATATATGAACTTGTTAAGGACTATCTAAAGATATATGAAACTGACAAGCAAACAGAAATTGAGGCAAATTAGTTGTTCATAACTGGTGCAAACAAACTATTTTTTGGGAGTTGCCGTATTGAAAACATCTTCTGCTTCGCCATAACATAGATGTGATGCACAATGAGAAAAATGCATTTGATAATGTTTTTAACACAATTTTGAATGTGAAAGGGAAGACGAAGGATGATTTGAAATCAAGACGTGATATAGAAGAATTATGCAAACATCCTGAGCTTCATATGAAACCAAATGACAGTAAAAAACCCAAAGCATATTACGAATTAGATAATAATCAAGTTAAAGCTGTGTTAAAATGGGTGGAAGGGTTAATATTTCCTGATGGGATATCATCAAATCTTCGTAGATGTGTTGACTTTAAAAATGGTACATTGAGCGGAATGAAAAGTCACGACTGTCACATAACGATGAAAAATTTATTTCCCGTAATGTTCAAAGAACTACTGCCGTTAAAAGTTTGAAAGGTAGTAACGGAGCTTAGTATGTTTTACAAAGAGCTTTGTTCGACTACTTTAAAAGTGCAACGTTTACATAAACTTGAAGTGGACATTCCTATATTGCTTTGAGAGGTATGTAATATGTTATAACGTAATTTAATTGCATTTGAAAGATGAAGTTAATATAAATTAATTTTGCATAGATATTTGAATCATCTGAAGAAAAAAGTGAGGCAAAAAGCACGAGTTGAAGGTTCGATATGCAAATCTTACATCGAAGAAGAAGCTTCGTTCTTTTTCTCTCACTATTTCAGTGACCATGTGAATATTTCATTTCAAAGTGTTCCTCGTAATGACGAAGGCGACGAACAAGAATCCTCTCAAGCAATGTTATCTATTTTTAGACAACATGGTCGGCCTTCTGGAAAATGTGTAGAAATATGGCTAGACGATAGAGATCTTCATGTAGCACACACTTATATTCTTCTAAATTGTGCCGAGGTTGCACCGTTTGTTAGGTAATCTAAAATAATAATTTGTGTTTTATTCTTTTCTATAATGCATGCGAGTGTATAACCTAATGTAATAATTTGTTTATATAAACAGTGTTTATGAACGTGAACATCCGAACAGAGATCTCAGTAAAGAACTTTCCAGTTGGTTTTTAAATTACGTTTATGAGCCGAGAAATTGTGTTGTTGACGAAGGGTTGAAACATCTTGCGATGGGACCAAAAAGAGTGGTCAAGACATATCCAATATATTTCGTCAATGGATATAAATTTAACACCAAAGAATACGGTGCAGAAAAATTAACAAATAATACTGGTGTATTTGTTAAAGGTAGTGACGATCCAGAAAATCATTTAAATGATTTTTGTGGCGTTCTGACACAAATTTTGCAACTGACATATTTCTCACGACCCGCGAATGAGGTTTTTCTATTTAGATGCAATTGGTTTAGCAATGTTCCAGGTTCTGGAATTAATGTGCACAAGAATTATAATCTTATCGAAATAAAGCATACATCGCACTATCACAAGTATGATCCTTTTGTATTAGCCAAACAAGCATTGCAAGTTTATTACGCTCCTTATCCGTCTCTAAAAAGAGATAAAGCAGATTGGTCTGCAGTTTTTAAAACAAAGGCCAGATTCACATTCGATGGGAAGAATATTCCGGACGAACAAGCTTATCAGGCAAATCTTGAGCAAAATAACGAAATAATAATTACAGAGGATCATACAGATTTTGGTCCTTTGATCGATGAATCAAATGTTTTGATAGAAGCGTTTGACAGTGCAGAGGAAAATATCGTCGAAAACGAGACCGAATCTAAATCAGAAGACGATGATGACTGATATAAATCTGAATCTGTTTTTTTGCAATTGATGTAACTATGTTGAATTCGTGATGTATTATGAAATTGATGTAACTATGAAACCAAATCCGTATACTATTGTTTGCATGTTTTATGTTATTTCCATTTGTCATTTATTTAGCAATTTTTATTAAAAATGCAATGAACTCTGCTTATCGTTGGAAGAGTACACCTATTATGAATCAGGTATAACACACTTCCATTTGTATTTCCATTTCAGTCATTAATTAAGCAATTTATACCGTTGATGTCATTTTCATATGAAATATATTTCATTATCATGTTATTATTCTCTTATATAATGATGTGTATATGTCACAAGTTTATCATTATGTCATATAGAGGTAGGAGCTCTCCCCGATCGTCATGAGGTGATGGCAGTGGCCCGTCGCAAGAGCCACAACGTGCAGTTGTATCGTTAGTCCCTAGAGCAGATTGGTAAAAATTATTTTATTCAGCATCCTATTTTTTCTATGACATACGTACGTATTTATCTATATCGTACTTAAAAACAGGGGGTTCGACCTACTTCCCTCTAAGGTTGTGATGGACGTCTCTAGAGCTTCTTATCGCAGTAGGATGAGTGTTTGCTGGCCGAAGTGGGATAACATCCCTCCTCACATCATAGAGTGCATATGGCAGAACGTCATAGTATGTATATTTTTCTGTTTTCCATTTTTAATTCGTTTTTGTCGTTTTTCTACTGTTTATCGTTTAAAGTGTAATCTTATTTCTTAACACAGGCTGAGATAGACATCCAGACAGACGATCTGATGCTGGCACGAGCATACTGGATGAAGAAGATGCGCAAGAACTACAGGGACACGATATCTAAGATTAAGAAATCTGGTAAGAAACCACGGTGGATGGGAGAGAGCGTGTGGCAAGGTTGGTTGAGATACTGGGAGACGGACGAAGCGAAGGCAAGTATATTAATTTTTTTTGAATTATTAATTTGACGTGATCGAAAAATAATGTATCAAATTTTGAATGTACAGGCAGAGTCGGATAGAAACTCTGCAAATGGAAATAAGAATGCCGTCACTCATCGCGGAGGATCAAAGTTGTTTCAGCAGTATCGGCAGGAGTTGGTAAATTTACTGAATAATAAATGTAAATAGTTTATGCTATATGATTTTAAATGTATAATAATTGTATGTAACAATCAATTTCAGAAAGCCGAGGCACATAGTCATGTTAGCTATATGGACGTGTTCACCCGTACGCATGCTGTCGAGCATGTTAATCCAGACGGGACTGTTTCTTATACATGGCAGGACGATAAATCCAGCAAAAGCCATGTAAGCATATTTCATTTTATTCAGTACTAGTAATTGTTTTAATTGTTAAACTATGATGAAATAAGATATGATATTATTAATTTGTTAATGCAGGAGATGTTTATGGAGCAGCGGCAGAAACTCCTTGCTGATACGGTTCGAGATCAGCTGACGACCGATGAGGAGGACGTTATTTTTGAGTCCGTTATGCATCCAGCAGAGCATGGTCGACGATACGGATTTGGCAATCTAGCAGTAAATAATTTACTTTTTTTGAAATACTTCAAATATGATATTTTGACCTTTTCAAAACAATAAACTTGGATTTTATTCATTTTTCAATTATTGTAGGCCAGTAGTCAGAGTAGGGGACAGTGGAGTAGATCTCAGAGCGATCTAGCAGATATAGAAGAATCCCGGACTAGAGTGTCCCAATTGGAGGAGCAGAACCGCCAACAGGCCATGCAGACCGCACAGTTGTTAGAGTACATGCAGCAGTTTGGTGGCCGCTTCCCTTCCTCGGCTGGCTCTGGATCTGGAGGAGATTGATTCATTGTTTGCTTGCTTGTTCGTTCGTTCAGGTATGTTTTGTTTTAGTTTAGAATGATTTGGTAGACGGCGTAGGTAATTGTTGATTTATGTATAATTATGTTTGATACACTTGGTTCTGTAGTTGTATGAGGATGTGTATGAGAATATTGATGAATTTGTGTATTAACAACATGGTAGAACAGTTATTGTTAGGATTAATGTTAATGTTCGAATGGTTATGTATATTTTGTATTTTATTTTGATGTAATTTTATTTGTGTGTTTATTGAATATTTTGTAGTTTGAGTTTGGATATCTGGTTGGATTATTGTATGTTGGATTGTGCAGTATTGATATCGTAGTGTTTGAAAGAGAAATGTGGTTGGAAGGCTATATTTGCAGCGAATTTAAAAAAACAGCAGATTCCCGACGCTTCCGACGGCTTACAGGTTAAAATTTCCGACGGCTCTCGGCGGCCTGTAGCATACTATTTCCGATGCCGTCGGAATCCGTCAGAATCGGTCGGAAACCGTCGGAATTCGTCGGAGTCGTGTGCGACAGCATCCGTCGGAAATACTGCTCCCCGACGCAGTCATTTCCGACGGCGGCCGACGAGAAACGTGATTCCCCTTGCAGTGTCGGAGACGAGAGTGTATCTTGTAGCCTTGAAATCGAGGTTGTAATATCAACATTATATTTGAAAAGAAATCTATACAAGCAATTGTATGGGACTGGATGTAGGGTAACTCCCAACCAGTATAAAATTCTGATGTGTTCTTTCCTTTACTGCTTTTATTTACTATTTGTATGTGTCTGGTTCTGTTATTGTGTCTGTGCTTGTGAATTGCATCTGTTTGGGTTTAATTTGAAAAGATTTCAAAAAGATTCATAAAATTAATTAAATACTATTCATCCCCCTCTGTGGTTAATTCTGCCTTAAGATCTGTAATTCGCATTTCCTACATTTAATATCTGAGCGTTGGTTTTCAAAGTTATCACAATCTGAATTTTGAAAAAGTTTAAAATGACAATTTTTGGAGATTCTGTTAACACTAGTTCAAAACTGTCCAAATCATCATCGTCTCATAAGTCTGCATTGTTATTATAGAAAATCAAGTTATCTACCGAATTGGTGTGTGGTGCGTGAACAGATGTGTTATATGGCTTTTAAAGAGTCAACACTCAATGGACAAATGGTGCAAATCAAGAAAAACAAATGGATACTTGATAATGGATGTTCAAGACACATGACTGGTAATCCGGAGATACCGAATGACATAATTTATGAAAATGGAGGAATGGTCAACTTTGGAGACAATTCAAAAGGATATGTGATTGGCATCGACAATGCCGATAACTCTAAAACTCCTACTATTTTCGATATTATGTTAGTTGGGAATCTAAAATACAACTTACTTAGCATAAGTCAACTATGTGACAAGGGCTACAAAATTAAATTTGAAAAGGATAAGTGTCACATCGAAGATAACAAATCAAATACTATCTTTGAAGGAATTAGGAAGAAAAATATTTATATTCTCAGTATGAAAATCTCAAATGATAACCTATGTCTTTTGGCTAATGCAAGCGACCCTTGAATTTGGCATAAAAGATTTGGGCATGTGAATTTCAAACTCTTATCTAGACTTTCAAAACTTGATCTAATAAGAGGTCTTTCTAAAATGAATTTTAAAGTAGATAGCATATGTGATACTTGTCAATTAGGAAAACTTAGAAAGAGTTCATTCAAATTGAAAGATATGATTTCAACTTCAAAACCTCTTGAGTTACTTCATTTAGATCTGTTTGGTCCATCTCAAATTCAGTCAATAAATCACAGTAAATATGTTTTTGTAATTGTAGATGATTATTTTAAATTTACATGGATAATTTTTCTGAAACATAAAAGTGATGCTTTTGATTTATTTAAAACTTTCGCAAAAAGAATTCAAAATCAACTTTCTTTAAAAATCAAAACTATTCGTAGGGATCGCGGTGGAGAATTTGAAAATGAAAATTTTGAGAATTTCTGTGATTAAAAAAGAATAACTCATAATTTTTCTTTTCCAAGAACTCCATAACAAAACAGAATGGTAGAGCGTAAAAATAAGATGATTCAAGAGAGTGCAAGAACTATGCTTTCAAATAGTAAATTACCAAGAAATTTTTGGGCTAAAGCAGTCGTTACAACTTGTTACATTTTGAATAGGATTTTAATTAGGCCTCTAACCAATAAAACACCATATGAACTTCTTTTCAATAAGAAACCAAAGGTATCTTATTTTAAAGTTTTTAAAAGTAAATACTTTATTTTAAATATAAAGGACAATTTGGATAAATATGATCCTAAATTCGACAAAAAAATCTTCATCGGATATTCTAATAGAAGTAAAGAATATAGAATTTTCAATTTAAAAACTAACACCATTGAAGAAACAAAGCATGTATCTTTTGATGAAAATTTCAAAAATTTTGTTCAAATAAACGATGAAGATGATTTTGTTACTTTAAATAATGAATCAAATGAAACAAATTGTGAAACTGTTCATCCTAATAAAAGGATCAGGCTTTTAAAAGATCATCCTATAGAAAATATACTAGGAAATATTAAATCTGTTGTTAGGACTAGAAATCAACTAAACAAGATGAGTAATGTAACTTTTATATCAACTATTGAACCAAAAAATCCAAAGGAAGTATCATATGATGATTCATGGATTCTTGCTATGCAAGAAGAACTGAACGCAATTCACCAGAAATGATGTATGAGAACTTGTTTTCAGACCTGAGGACAAAACTACAATAGAAACTAAATAGGTTTATAAAAATAAAATGAATGAACAAGGTGAGATCGTTAGAAATAAAGCTCGGTTAGTCGCACAAGGTTATTGTCAAGAAGAAGGAATAGACTTTGATGAAACCTTTGCACCCGTAGCAAGATTAGAAGCCATTAGAATTCTACTTGCTTTCGCAAACCACAACAATTTCAAATTATTTCAAATGGATGTCAAAAGTGCCTTTTTAAATCGTTTTGTTAATGAAAATGTTTATGTTGAACAACCTCCACTTTTAGAAGAAGAAAAGTTTCCAAATCATATTTACAAATTAAAGAAAGCTTTATATGGTCTGAAACAAGCTCCTAGAGTCTGGTATGACAGACTAAGATCTTACCTATTACAATTAAATTTTGAAATTGGTAAAATAGATAATACTCTTTTTATTAAAAGAAACAAAAATGATATCCAATTAGTACATATTTATGTAGACGGTATCATTTTTGGATCAACAAACAATGAAAATGAAACGAACAAAGAGTTTTCTAAAATAATGACAAAAGAGTTTGAGATGAGTCATATGGGTGAACTTACTTTCCTTTTGGGATTGCAAATAAAATAATTAGATAATGGTATTTTCATTAGTCAATAAAATTATGTTAGACATCTAGTTAGTTTGGTATGACCACTGCGAGTGGAAAACTCACTCCTATGGCAACCAATGAAGCCTTGAATAAAGAAGACATGTCAAAAGAGGTTGATAAAAAACTATATAGGAGAATGATTGGATCGCTACTCTATATAACTGCGTATAGGCTTGATATCATGCATAGTATCTGTCTCTATGCAAGATACCAATCTCAACCCAAAGAACTCATTTAAAAGCTGTTAAACGTATCCTAAGATATGTTAAACACACTTTAGACTATGACCTATTTTACCTTAAAAATGATTCATTTGAATTATCCCATATTGTGATGCTGACTATGCTGGTTGTAAATCAGACCAAAAAGTACAAGTGGAACTTGTCACTTTTTAGGATATTGTATGGTTTCCTGCTTTAGTAAAAAGTAAAATACTGTCTCACTATCAACAATTGAAGCAGAATATATCTTTGCTGTTTTGGCTTGCTCCCAAGTTATCTATATGCAACAGACCCTAAAGGATTTTGGATTAAATATTTCAAAATCACCAATTTATTGTGACAATACAAGTGCAATAAATTTATTCAAAAATCATACTCATCGTGTCAGAACCAAACATATTGATATCAGACATTATTTTCTTAAAGATAATATAAGTAAAGAGATTATTTCTCTTACATTTATCAACACTGGAAATCAAATAACTGATATTCTGACCAAACTCTCCAATCAATCAACCTTTATTAAATTAAGAAGAGTACTAGGTATTTGATCTATAACTGAGATATAAAATATACATACAGTAACATATATATATATATTTAAATAAACATAGAAAAACAAATTTGTCAAAATTTTCAAAGGGATGTCGACATGCCTCTACTCCATGTCGACATACAACGGTTAGATTTGAAATTTTAATTTTCCCTCTAAAATCAGTTTGGTGGTTATATAACCACAATGTTTCGAATTCATCTGTCTTCTCACTTCATTTTCTCTGTAATAAACTTCTGAAAATACAAAGTAATGGTCTCCTCTTCTAAATCAAACCAGAATGCAACAATTTTCTTCCCTTCTCCTAATTCTGGTCCATTCTAACGTACTATATTGGCTCGAGTAGTGAAGATTGAGGAAATTATGAAGGAATCTCTGCAAATTCTGATTGAATTACAAGTCACACAAACAAGGTTGGCAAAGGAACAAGAGAAACAAGGCAAGATTCTTAAAATTTTGTAAAAAATTCTAATGGATAATCATGCAGACCCTATTGTGATTAAAGATGATTCATCTAACATACGTATTCATAATCCATTAGAGGACGACGAAGAAAAGGAAGAAGCGCAAATGAACGAGGACGATAATATTGTTTGCGTTGGAGAAGTCTGTTTGACAAAAATGGTAGTTTGGTCGAACAACATGGAGACTTTTATCTCCATTACCCTAATTGTTCAATTCACAAGTCACCAATTGTCAAGGACTCTAGTTAGATTGTTATTATATTAATGTTTTTATATTTTGTGTACTTGTATATATTTGTGTCTATATTTCATATATGTGTAATGTAACATCGTATATGATAAAATTAGATTTATATTTCGCTTATTATACGTTGTTATTAGCATTTAGTTCCATAATATTAGTTTAAAGAAGAGTTATGTTGTTTAGGCTTAGTTTATGTTGATGACAAAGGGGAAGAACTACAAAATAGGATAGTTATGCTTAGATTAAGGGGAGTTAGTAGATTAAGGGGGGTTGTTGGAACAAGGGAGAGTCGAAATAGAATCAAAGTTTGGTGGAGTATTTTATAAACATAGGTTGTCATCATCAAAAGGGGGGAGATTGTTAGTCCCTGCGATAATGGTTTTGATGACCATAACCTTAGGACTTGTTATAAAATATAAATACGAATATCTTTGTCTAGACATATATGCAGGATATATGTGTGTGTGTGTGTGCAGATACTGAGAATGAATACTATACGGTATAAAGATTCAAGACTGACGAATTCAAGATTGAAGAAATCAAGACTGAAGACTCATGAGTATCAAAAGTTCAAGATAAGTAAGAGTCTAGATTTATGTTAAACTTCATAATAGCACTTAAATCTTTATTCAGATTTTAATTGTGGAATGAAATCCACCTTCTCGCTTTAATAGTGGGATGGAACTCACGACCTCTTTAGCGGGATGGAACTCACGACCTTCTCTAGTGGAATAGAATGCACGAAATTTTCAAAATGACTTATTTTTAGATTTTCTTCAAAACTATCATTTTAAAAAGACATCTCTCGGTTTAAATATTTTAATCTTAATTTAAAAACTATTTTTAATCATATTAGTTTCAAAATCATTTTTTGTTTTTAAACATCTCCTGGTTTTAATGTTTTAGCATTAATCTTAAAATATTTATATATTTAGTTTTTATTACTTTTATATTTTGTAAGATCACTTTCCAAAGATTTTTATAATCATAAAGTATATTCAAAATAGTTTACAAAGTTCCAACATTGTTTCGACAAACTTTAGAAAGAAAATCTCTTTTAAAACAAAAACTAATTTTCAAAAAATACTAGGGTATGTCGACATGCCTATACCCCTTGTCGACATGATAGCCGTAGATTTTAAAATTCGAATTTTCAAAAGAAATGTCTATTCGTCGTAACTTTTCGCGAATGAACATGACCGTTATTCTCCTATATATACCAGTTGTTTTCAACGAATTTTAAGTTAATTTTTCTTCATTTCTTCACTCTTCCATCAAATGTTCTCTTATATTTCAAATGCTTTAACAAAATTCTGTCGAAATCCTAAGCGAATCAAACTCGATCGTCTCTAGTTTGATTCTCTGTCACTTTCTCTCAAAGATCTCAGTGCTATTCAGAGCTATAGGATCATTTGTAATCAAAGATCGAAGTGTATCGAGCCTCTCTATATCAAAGGTGTGATTGAAAACGGCATGATTGTGGCTCATAAATCAATTGGGTGTGATTGTAGCCCGTAAATCAATTAGGTGATCTTCTAGCCTGGTTAAATCAAGAGAGTTTGCCCTGGACTCGGAGATAGGAGGGTGTATCCCGTGGCCTTGAAATCGAGGTTGTAATATCGATATTATATTTGAAAAGAAATCTGCACAAGAAATTGTGTGGGAATGCATGTAAGATAACTTCGAACCAGTACAAAATTCCGGTGTGTTTTTTCCTTTACTGCTTGTATTTACTATTTATATCAGTGTCTGATTCTGTGATTGTCTCTGTGTTTGTGAATTGCATCTGTTTGGGTTTAATTTGAAAATATTTCAAAAAAATTCATAAAATTAATTAAACGCTATTCAACCCCCCCCCCTCTAGTATTAATTCTGCCTTAAAATCCGTAATCCACATTTCCTACACTTGCTAATGAATAAACATTTGACATAAAATCACAAAGAACAACAACAAAAGGCAAAATATAAATAATCCCAAGTCAAAGAGTGAAACAAATAATGAATTTACAATTGTTACATAGCGAATCGCTCATAATTTTTACATACATAATTTCAAAAAATAAATTGAAGTAGAAGGATTTCACTTGAGCTGAAATTGAAGTTCTGGCTTAAATGAGGGGAAGATTAGACCTTTTGCTTAACGCATTCAAAATTTAAGAAAATAGCGTGCGAAACACTTATTTTGCTTCTTAAAGATTCTGGAGAAAGGGAGGAAAGGGGTGAAGTTGACGTGAACTAAAAAAATAGGTTAGGGATTATTTCGTTCCACATTTTATGTTGAGCTGGGTAAATGTGAATTCACCAGAATTAAAGATTTAATTCCTAAAATTCCAAGAAAAAGGAATATAAAACGCTGAGCTGGGTAAATGTGAATTCACCAGAATTGAAGGTATAATTCCCAAAATTCCAGGAAAAAGTAATACCGAAGGCCTATGTTTCAACTTTTATAAATATAGAATTGGTTTGAAACGACAATATATTAATTTATATCTCATACAAAATTAGGTAAACATGAATACTGTTCCGTTTGTAAAAAAGAAAACATAATTAGTTCATTTAGACTATTACAACGTACGAGATGATAGTAAATTTCTTACACACACACACGTATATTACATGGTAAACATTAAATTAGATTTCTAGATCAATCACTACATGCATCGGTCTTCAATTGTAGAGATCTGGACAAATAATTGTCATATACTTTTTAACGTGTTATCGAATATTTCTTAATGAGTAGTTAAATGTATCCATTGTAGGTGTTGCACATAATATGTCACATGTGCAATATATACTGCACGAAGTAGTAAAACATAATTATAATTTGTCCCATATACATCATAAATTGATAAAATAAATACTAATATATTTTGTGTTTCGTTTTGGTTAGTTTATTTCTTTTTCTTTAACAATTATTTGACATATTTAGATCATATCGAACTACATCAAATTATAATTTATATGATATATCAAAATTTTCATATATAAACGTATTTAAAAGAGAAAATGGTTCATTATGATATTTGAAGCAACAATATATTTATTTCATATTTCATATAAGCTTTGATAAATAAAAGTGTTAATTGGAATATTAAAAACCTATAATTAGTTCATTTATACCATAATAGTATACGATATGATAATAAATCTCTTTTATACATAGTACCATTTTACATGATAAACAATATGGTAGACAAATCAGCTTTAAGAAATTAAATAAACCTATAATAAGTTCATATAAGGTTTTCCTTTTCTACACCGTGCAAGCCATTCGATGTACCTTGTTCTGTGTGTTGCGCCATACTAACAAAATGTGATATTATTACGGTGTGTCGTACATTATGGGTGTCTTTCTATGGTAGAAGTTCACTATCCATCTAATAAAATAATCAAATATCATATATGAGAACACTCTATCATGTCTTGTAACGTGTGCATTTGCGACTTGTAAATGTTGACATGCAAATATGAATAGTATGCTTGTTTGATGTTATGATTGAAACTTAAAAGACAAAAATAATGTGATATTTGAAGGAGCAACCGTAATGATTGAATAACTTCTACCGTCTACACTATTTGATGTGTTATAATTAAACCATTTTTGTATTGTTAATATCCAAACATGTATGGTCGAATAATAAGATTGATCAGCACCAGTGTTTTAATGGTTAGACGCTTCGACTTCGATGCGCAAGGTCACAAATTCAAAACATGCATAGCGTGATTTGACCCTTAGTTATATTAACCAAGGTTTCAGAACTCGGTTTCGGTCATTTGAAATATTCTTAGTTTCGGTTTATTTTGGAAATTTCGTTGGTTTCGGTTTCGGCTTCGGTTTCGGCTTCGTTAGCTTGATTTTCCGGTGTATTTAAAATTATAAATATATAATTATAAATGATAAAAATAAGTTACCTAATAAACTAAATTTTATCACACTAAATTAAACTTAAATTACACATTTAACAAAACCAGCCCAAAACCTAAACACAGCCCATACTAAATAAACTTTTAAATTACTTTAGTGAAATAACAGATCTGATCCATCAAACCCCTTCCCTCTCCAAAAATAGTACTCCCGCTTCTCATTTTCTCTCAAAATCCAAACTCGACTTAGGGCAAAAAACTAAAGCACTTCAATGCAATGTTAAAAAAATAAAACGCTCCTTGCTACTCAAGATTGGTTCGAATCGATTTGGATGCTCGAACAACACAAAAATCAACGAACAAAGATCTCAATTTTGATGAGATAAGTGTTCGATTTCTATCCTCTATTTTGTTATTTTTGGTTTTTGTTGGATTCTTTTTGATGTCATCACATGCCTAGGGTTCGATTTAGGGTTTTGTACAGTTTTTGATTGTTTGATTAGTTAAACAAACCGAAACCGGATTTTTACTTCAGTTTCGAACAGGACGTCGCCGGTACCGGTCCGGTACCACCGAAATTTCGAGGTACCGGACGATACCTCAAATCTTGATATTAACAAATTTTTTTGTCGAGCTTCACTGTCTTAATGGTTAGGCGCTCTAGCTTTGATCCATAAGGTCACAGATTTGAATCCTACATAGCGCGTGATTCGAACCATTGAATATTTGTTGACTTGTAGTATGTTATATACTACCTAAGACTTGTAGTGCATTTATGTATTACCACCTAAGTGCCCTTTTTTTAAAGGTTGAATAATAAGATTGGCCACTTGGTAAGTAGCACAACTAGTTGATCAAAATGCACAAGTATGAACCTTGCATGCGACAGCTAGCATAAACAACCCTATTATTTACCCAAAGTAGTACTAGTTTCCTACTTAAACGTGTATATGTTTTATTTTTATTTGAAAGTCTGCGCTAATTTTTTTTTATAACCATAACTATTGCACTACTGTTATTATGTTATCGTATTCATGCATTAGTTTTAGTTGAAAATTTTAGTTATTTCTTCATTAAGATGATTTTCAAAATAGAAACGAAGATTCCAGTTTTGTTTAAACCTATTCATCCCATCTACTTCAATTTCAGTTGAATCAATTTGCAAAATAACTAAACAATCTGTCATACGTTGTAATATTGCAAGCCATGGGGATATCTACTTACCTCATAAAGCTAAATGATCCATTCATTAAATAAATGTTTTCTACAAGTATTGACGCAATAAGAAAAAAATTGTATTTATGCATATCTGCTTAAACTTAAACGTTAAATTCAACATATATTAAAAAAATTCAAATGACATTGCATGGTTCAAGCATTCTATTTTTAGATAATCGACGGTTAAATGTATATTATGCATATTATTACTTATACGCATTTAATTTAATATAGCCCTTTTGCAAATTTTCATACCATTTTGACGAATTTGGATCATTTTCGAATGAAAGAGCAAGATTATCCAATCTAAGTGAATATCACGCACGAAAGACTTGTAAACCATCTTTACTGTCCTAATGATTAGGTGCTCTGGCTTTGATCCATAAGGTCACGGATTTGAATCCTACATAGCGCGTAATTCGAATCGGACATTTGCTTACTAACCAAATATTCAAGTGCATTATAATGATTACTAAAAAACATCTACCACAAGTTGCAACTTTTTTACGCTGTTATTGGATAAACACTCACTAAACAAGTTCATTATATATATATGTATGTATATTGAAATGGTACTTTATATACTATATGTCATTGGAACAACATATCATATGACAATAAACGTTTGAATCACGCTACGCAAGTTTCGAACTTGTCTCGCACCAAAACCGGATCACTTAACCATTTGGACAATGGTGTTTGTCAACAAGTTCATTCTATTGGTTTAAAAACTCATCTAGTTGTTTGATCATGCATGCCTGTAATCAAAACTCATTAATCGGGAGTTCTTAAAAAAAGATATTGTTCATCAGTAATAGATCAAATGCATTATAAAGATGAAAAAAAGCCGCCTAAGCATACATATTCAGAACATATTATCCATAAAAAAGAATAATCAACCTACTTAGACAAAAGATAAAAAGAAAAATATAATGCAAAACTGAATTAAGATAATGTCGGTGGATGTCCAAAAATACTTAATAATAAAGGAAGAGATACTAGTTATGTGGAAATCTGAGAATTAGTGTACTCTGCATAGCAAGCTCTCACATAACTTTCCAATTCCTAATGGTTTAGCCTGAAAGTAATATAGTACTTCTTAGTTGTATTGTAGACCTCGAAGAATATTTTTTCGAATCTCACTATAAAATGATGTCATGATTGTAACGTGATCTCTTTTACATGTGTAACAGTGTAAAAGAACAGATTCATTAGAAGAAGAAGAATAGAAGTTGTAAATGATTGACGAATTGTTTCTTAGAGAAAATGACAAGTGAATTTTACTCTACCAAAGAACATAAATTATAATATTAAGTATAAAAATGGTATCCCCCTTTCATCTACTATACTATAATATACATAAATAGAATCAACTTTCATTATCTGGAAAATAAACTTCAAACTAAAGGATAATAGCAGTGGCGATTCTACCTTTGGACAAGGCAGACCATGTGTTTCCCATGTTTTTTGGTTCTTAAAGACTAACATATTCCTAAATTTTGAAGAACAAAAAATAATGTTAGTAACTAGAATCTAGAAATCACTCTTGAAAAGGTCAATTACAGTGCAATAGTTTTTTATATCCGATTTTGAACGGAGTATTTCTTCACGCGTTCTTTGTTCTATTTCTTTTTTGAAGATTGAGTTTAAATTTTGATAGTCTAGTGTTTAGCGCTACATATTACCAGTATGATGTTTCACCGCTCATTATATTGCATGTAACATGCATCTGATGTAAGTTCAGATAGTTATTGGATCATAAATTAGTTCAGAATCACCTTTGCATCATACTTGATTTTAACAAAAGAGATTCCAAACAAGCATATGCTATTGGTTATTGAATTCATTTTGCACATAACAACAAACTTATGTTGTCCATCAAGCTCACTTTAGTCTCTTATACCAACCGCTAGGAATTTTAATTTCCAACATGGCTTGTCTCCCAAGATGCTGGTATCCAGTTTGATCTCCTAAAAATGACTTCAATATAGATTTAATATGTACTGAGCGAGCGCTAACCAAATACTGCTCACCCAACAAGGAATGAAAGAGTGCCCAATAAGTATCTTAAAATGGCTCCAAAAACCAACTTTTAAATCTTAGAAGTGTGAAAACACAGGCCGACACTTTATTTACCGCCCTTATACAAGTATGCAAAAGTGCAACTTTTATTTTTAGTCGCATTCAAGAGCGAAGCTACAGTATTATTGAGGTGGGCAAGTGCCTTGTTAATAATTCGTGAAAAAATACACACAAAGAAAATTAAGAAAAAAGTTATAAAATTAGAGCTTGTATGGAAAACGAAGGAAGAGAGTGGAAGAGACTACTTGTGCTGTGAAAGGCACTGTAGATCCCTTTTATTGCACGCTTATGTTGGAAATTGAAATACTTCAATTACTTTTTCATTTTACACACAAGTCATTGTAATTCAAGTGCAATTTTGTTCGCACTAGTGGTGTGAGCAAAAAACACCATCTTTCACTAATTGATACACAGTAAAATAGTTTACTTTCATGTAGTATGACGACCGTAGGATTTGAACCTCTATAATCCCGAAAGCAATAATCACGCATTAACGACTATGCTAAAAGATTTTTGTGTCAACTTTCCAAAAGAAATGTTACAAGTGACCCCCTTAAAAAGTTCAATTTCCTCATTGGCTCATCGTCACACACCATCCAAGCGTTATGTTTGTAGCACGCTTCAGTATTATACCGACTAACATCTGCAACATTACAACATTGCAAATCCAGTTGGGTATTAGCTTTGATACTAAATGTGACGGCCGTGAGATTTGAACACTTGTTGTCCCAGAAATCAACACCAACCACTGTGTTAAAAGATCTTTGTGTCAACTTTCTGAAAGAAATGTTAGACATAGACCTCGTTCATGCGACTAGTGGCTGATGGTTTGTTTAGATTAGTGTAGACAAAATTGCACTTTCTGTAATTCATAGAATTTTATATTCATCTTTGAGTCGATTGAACTTAAATATTTCAATACCAGTAATTTAGTTGTTAATTTAATTAGGTTTTAAAATTTGATGACTATACATCAGAAATTTAAAGTGGCTGCTTGTCTTCATTTTATTTCCAATTTTGGACAATTTTATTTAATTCTATCGTATCATCAATTATGTGTACATATGAATTTTATTTGGAAAGTTGCACCAAAATTTTAATTTAGTATAATGTCATTTTTCTCCCGACTACGTCGTCGGCGATGTACAAAATGCTCATCTCAATATTGAAACCTAGGTACGCCATAGGTCACACCGTTCTCTTTGTTATATAAGTTTCTACAATTGTAATACGGTAATTAAATGTCTAACTCTTAACATAACAATTATGTACTAGACTGTCAAGAGTTGTCAGTTCTGTATCAACGGATTCACATAAAATAAATAGAATTGGCATTATAAGTGTTGTCTTCATTTATTTGCATATATAGCATTATTTTTGCTCATTTATGATAGTGCAATGATGCTTGACACAATACCCAAGTTAGGAATCATGCATCGCATTGGTTCACCTATGCATCTGAAATAGAGGTGGTAGGGATATTGCAGTTTCAACTACATCCATTATTACTTTCAATCGTAAATGCAAACATTGTTTACAATTAAAAATACATGCATTGTTGCTGTTATCGTTTATATCAGTTAACCGCATCTACGATTATGTATCCACAGTAATGATATATTTGACGACTGGATAATGTTATTATTGATAAATGTGTACAATCCTAACTGTTTTACAAGAACCAGTTTGTTTGTTTATAAAATAAATCATGCATGCAAATTTTATTAGTGCACAAAGACACATGTCATTAGTCCACATGTGAACTATGTTAAATTACTAAAGTGCGTACTCCTTTGTGAAATATCATGTGCAAAATCATGTGTGGTCGGTATGATCTACCGTGGTTACCAGAATTTTTAATTGTATAATTGTTACTATAGTGGATGGTAACCGCACGAACGGTTGAGCGATTGATGATACAAACGTATCAGTCCTAATTTGAACCAAAGGCCTCAAATCCAAACTAAATATTGTACGATGGACCAATGAATCAACCTCTGTATGGTCAATACAAGCTTGTCAATTGTTTGCCTTTCTTAAGGCAAAACCAACTCTACTAATAAAAACCCATTTGAGAACAATTTATTTTTAAATACTCACGATTTGTTTTAAATAATATTTTGAGTAGAATCTAAGTAAACGGTAAAGTGTAAATGTGAGTAAATTAATTTAAATTGTAATAAATTTAAGTTGTAAAATTTGAAACAAGTCATATGGAGGTCTATCAAATGGGTCAGATTAGAGCCGATAGCTTTAAAGTCCTAGCCCAAGCTCGGTCCCCGTCCATTGTGTATTTCATACACATTACCCAAGTCCGACTCATTAAGCATTTCAAACTCATTGGATAGAAATCTGACTTTTATAATATATTTTTCTAATACTAATTTTAGTATTAGCAACAAAAATTCTAATATTTATGGGGACTTAAGAAGGTCTCAAACATATGTATTTTACAAATTCCCACAAAATCAATTACTTAACAAATATTCTTTGAAATATGTACATCAATATCATAACACCTATCTTTTCTTACAGATATAATAAAGAATTATTGTACAACACAAAAATATTTGGTTTTAAACCTGAAACGAAATATAAATTGAGAAACCATCACTTCAACTCGTAATTTTTTTTCCAAACAATTGGACAGTGATGAAACAAGTTTACAAACAAAAATACACACAAGCAAAAAGGGAAAAAAATCTACATGTACACACCTATGCTTTTTGTGCTTAGAACAACAAATAACCGGGTTGGACCCAAATTATGTTAGGTGGTGATGGAAACATATCTGCCACTACGATCAGATTAGACCTAAATTAGACCTAAGTAGTCAAAGGTAAACTCCTATTAGCAACATACCAGATTCGGACCTGATCGAAACCCGTACTTTGACATGTCTAAGCCATAAGCAAGTATTTGTCGCTTATGACTTAACAACTTCTAAACATCGCGAATAGTACCAAGTAACTTGCCTTAACAAGTTACACTAGGCTGTGTTTGTTTTTAAACAGAGTTTGTTTTTAATCAGAAGTTTTGAATCCAACTTCTGATTTACAAAAATATGAACTTTCAATGCTTTTTGTTTTTTGTGTTCTGAATAAAGTCATATATTCAAATAAAATTATTCAAAAACTTTTTTCTGTTTATTTATTTGTTCTGAATGCTGAATGAACTTTTTTGTTCTGAATGCTCAATGCAAACAAACAAGTAACCAATTGTTCAAAATTCAGCATTCAGCCATCAACATTCATACTTCAGAGTTCAGAAATTAGAATTCACCATTTTAAACAAACGAGCCAACTCGAATGGTTGGTAAACAGGCTAAGTCGGTTAACTTTAACCTTTGGAAAAATAAGAAAAAAAGAACTACAACAGTGATTCTGTACTAAAGAAACAGAAAGAGATCTGACCAATCGATTCAAAGTAGCGTCAAATTCAACAAAATTCAGTTTTTGACCAATCGTCAAAGACAAACTCTCCGGCTTTGTCACCTTCGCTTCCTCTTCGTAGCCATCATTTCTCTCAAAAACATCAGCTTCAACAAATTCGGTCATATTTTTATGATCAGAAGCTCTAAATTTCCAAAATTTCTCACCCAATTCCTTTTTTGATTTGACCCGACGTATCAAAATCCGATTTGTTGAAATAGGTAGGTTGATTGGATCAAAATGAAGTTGTTTTGGTGGAGCCAGGGGAGAGAGAAGGAGAGAAGAAAGCATTTTCTGTGGTGTCAGAAGGTTGAGAAAGTGAAAAGTTTGGAACGTTGGAGAACGGGAGGAGCATTTTGGGTTGCCAAATTAATTCGCTTGAATATGATGATCTTGTAGTGGTGGATATAACATTACAATTTTGTTGCACATTTCACCTACTGGCGCGCACATCAAAGGCATTGGAAAAATAGAAAATTATTTTAGAGACAAAATTTCACAGGTTTTTAGGCTCAAGGACAGACCTTCAATATTTTATTCTGAAGGACAACTTTCTGTAGGTATCAGTTTTTAGTTATTAATAGCAGTTTTTAGGTATCAGTTTGCAGTTATCGGTAGCAGTTTTTAGGTATCAGTTTTAGTTTGGTAGCAGTTTTGTTGTCCTTATGAATAATTTTGGAAAATGTTTGTCCTTATAAATAATTTTGAAAAATGTTTGTCCTTATGAATAATTTTTAGAAGAATGTTTGTCCTTGTGGTAAAAATATTGGGGTCGTGTCCTTGAGGCAAAAAATATACAAATTTTTGTCCTTTAAAATAATTTCCCCTTGAATAAAAGGGATAGGAACATATTTGAGGGTGAAATTAAAAGACGTCAAAAAAAAATTTATACCTTTTTGGAATGGACAAAGGGATATCAAAAATGCATAATAGAATGTTAAATTTAGGGACATTCTGATAAAATAAATATTTTTACATGATACAACATTACATATTTAATATATTTTAGCGTGTGTTTACCTTTGTATCTTCTCATTCACTCGTACCATCTCTCTATATGTATATTTCTTTTCACAACAAAGTATAAGACTTTCTGAAGAAACGATTGAAACTTTAGTTTTCGCTACCCAATCTCAAAGCACGAAAACTTTTGCCTAGTCAACAATGGTGAGAGTGAGGACTTCGAGCATTCATCCTGACCAAGCAAATAAATGGTTTCCTGAGAGAGTGGTGAAATGGTAAATTTTGTTTTTTGTTTGTTTTCTCTATTTTCGATACATATGTATTAGAGCATATTTTTCTTCACGGTAGGGGATTACCGAAATCAATATTGATGGCAATAGTTTGCTATTTTGCTCACATTGTAATATTCGACAGAAGCATGTCGAATTTTTTTGGAATTGTACCGTGTAATATAGTTCAAGGGTGTTGTACAGAAATTTTGATGTATCCTTGTGTCGAATCAATTTCGACGGGCACGTGAATTCAGTTTGCTCACTCTGAATTAGTTTTGATAGGTTTTTATCTATATGCGTTATCTATTGTTAATTGTGTGTATTTTGATTTTTGACTTGTTGTAAGTTTTTTTTTCTGCTAAAGTAAATCAACACCATCAAGAAACCTTATGGCAACTAAAGTGGATAAGCCACAGCGTGTACCACATGCGGCTTTGAATCGTAAGTACAAAAGAAGGAAAGATGCAAAAAAATGTGAAGACTGAATTTGTATATGTAGAAGTTTTTGGTGACGTGGATAAATTAAATACCGGAGGACAAAGTATTGATGGATAAAAGTGTATTTGTGAGAACAATGGAGATAAAGCAGTGGCAGACAAAAAAGTATTGATGAAAATACTAAAGAAGAAGGCAGTGCTGGCGAAAAGAGTAATGAGAAAGTAGCGGAGAAGAAAGTGTTGGAACTGGATCAGCACGCAGCGGAAGAAATGAGTGCATTTCAAATTGTTTTACCATTTTAGATATTTATTGGATTTATGAAGTCTAATTTATTTAGAATATTTCTAAATGATTACTTTTAAATAAAATCATTATTTTATTTAAATTTATAATATAGTTTTATATTATGCAACTAATGTTATGTTATATATACATGTATCATATGCATGTGTGTGTGCATGTGTAATATAACAATCCATGCAAGGTTTAACATGTCCGTGTATAAGCGTTGGGGTTTACACCACAACGGACATAAATACAAATATATCATCCAAATGTATGCTTATATGCTTTAACTTATGTATATAAAATATTACATATATATAATTTTGAATAATTATATGTGCGTGTGTGGAATTTATAATATATATATATATATATATATATATATATATATATATATTATTTTTTGAAAATTGGTTAATAATTTTTGTTGCCTCAAAATAAATGCTCGGGCTCAAAGCCCATGATTACAAGGCAGCCGTATAAACAAGGCATAAAAAATATAGCTACAAACCATAACTCAAACCTTCCTTTTTTTTAACATCTCAAAGCTCTGATCTTCTACTTCACGGCGGCTCCCAAAAGTCTCGTCGAGTTTCTAAGCAATCCACCTTCCACTTCATCCTCTCCAGCAATTGTCTTTCTAGTACCATTAGGCTGGTGAACTTCTTCTTGTTAATCCGATTGATTATCAAGTTTATGTCCTTGTTAATTTGGGAGTTAACTAATTGAGTATCCTTTCTTCTGTTGTTGAAAGCCATGTGGTTCCTTTCTTTCCAGATGCGCTATATGGAAGCTGTGAGGCTAATTTTGAGTATTTCTTGCATCAGGTGTGAGCCGTTGCTCTTATTGTTCAGGTAAACGAGTACTTCTTTAATCGTATTAACTTCAGTTGAACCGATGCATTTCATTTTCTGTACTCCCCATACATTTTCGGTATAAGGACAGTCGAAAAACAAATGTTCATGGCTTTCGTCCTCTTCATTGCATAGAATGCATGTAATTTTCTCAATTATCCCTCATTTCTACAGTCGGTCTTTAGTGGGAAGCCTGTCTGAGATGGCTTTTTAGGTTGTGTAAGCCATCTTAGGATTACCCGATTTACTCTAAACAATATGATACCAGTCAACCTCTTGATGTCTATTCCTCGTCTCCTCCCAGACCTTGTGAAACAAAAACTGCCCTTTATTTGAATTTTTCATGTGCCAAACATCATCTGTTCTATCACTATATATTGGTATCCTTTGTATCTCTTCGGAAAATTTCTAGTCACAAGCTGATTATCACATCTCCACCTACCCCCTTCTATAATGCTTAATACGGTACAACTAGGGTTACCATAGTATGAGAAACCTTCTCACCCCACTCTTTCAATTAAACTTTGATTGTTGAACCAAGGGTCTTTCCAAAGAACTGTTTTAGAACCATTAGCTAAGTTTCGTTCAATGAGAGGCTTTAGTTCTTCTCTGAATTTCAAGATATTTTTCCAAATTTCTGATGCGTTATTGTCTGTGGGGTCTGTCTAGAAGTTGCCTTTGATATATTTTTCTCTCATTCATTTAGGCCATAAATTCTCAGAAGTTAATATATTCCAGGCCATCTTGATGTCATACACCTTTTTAAGTTAAGGTCTTTTAAACCAGCTGCACCTTCTTTCTTTGATTTGCATGGGTCTTTGTAGCTAATTTTATGTAATTTCCCCTCCATATAAAATCTGCACAAAATGAGTTAATCTTACCTAAAGATCAGTTTGGAATTTGAAAAGTTTGGAGCCAAAATCTAACTTTAGATGTGATTATTGTGTGAACTAGCTCAATCCTACCAGCAAAAGATAAAAACTTGGATCTTCACCCTTGTAGTTTCTCTCTAATACTATCTATGAGTTTAGCACATTCTCTGTCCGTAATAGTGTTTGTTGAAAGTGGAATCTCCAGATATTTGACTCGTAGTTCCCCTTTTGAGACTCCTATTCTTCCACGTAAACTTTGTCTGTCTTTGCAATACTTGTTAAAGTAGCATTTTGTTTTCCCTTTATTAATTTTCAAACCACCATACAACTCAAGATGATAGAAAATGTCTTTAAGAGTATCGATTGCTTGTATAGAAGCTTTCATGACTATGAAAAGATCATCATCATATATCAGATGAGTTACTTTTGGTCTTATTTTATGCACTGGAACTATATTATTTTGATAACATGCTATCTCCATTTGGAGAGAAAATCATTCCATTGCAATTGCAAAAGGATAGGGGGAGAGAGGATCCTCTTGTCTTATTCCCCTGTTACTTGATATGTATCCTTTTGGGACTCCATTGATAAGAATAGAGCATGTTGGAGTGGAAATACAATAATCTAACAGCCTTAATAATTTTTCTGGTAGCCTCATATATTTAATCATATGTATAACAAATTTTCTATTCACTTTGTCGTATGCCTTATGTAAGTCTACTTTAAGACACATTTTATCTGCCCCTGGTTTATTGAAATCTCTGATAAGCTCATGAGCTAGGAGTGAGTTTTCAAATATGTATCCACCTTTAATGAATGCACTTTGATTTTGTGAAATTAAATCTGGTAGCACTTTATTTAGTCTCATGCAGATTATTTTACTAAGAATCTTATAAGAAACATTGCAACAAGATTTTGGTCTATATTCCTCCATCTTATTTGGTTTTTTGACTTTTGGGATTAGGGAAATGAAAGTATGATTTATTTCTTGTAAAAACTCACCATTGTCTAAAGCTTCCTGATATGCTTGTAACATGAGACTTTTCAGGTGTACCCAGTGCACTTTAAAGACAACTGCCCCCATCCCATCTGGGCAAGGACTGGAATCAATATGAACGGACTGTATAGCTCTCCACAATTCCCTTTTAGTAATCCGAGCTGTGAGCATGGAACATCCTTCTTGAGACATTTTGCTTCTACATTGGATAGTGGTAATTCTTGTGTTTCATCTCCATTATATAAGTCCATGAAGTAGGATAAGGCGTTGGCTTCTATCTCCTCTAAGTTTCTTACAACTTTCCCTTGCTCATTCAAACAGTTCAGTAGATCATTATGATGGGTTCGCTGAGACATTTTAGTATAAAAGAATTTAGTACATTCATCTCCCTGGGTTAACTGATTTTCTTTTGCTTTTTGTTTGATCTCTAAGGCTTGTTTTTTGAGCTCTTCCTTCAATTTTCCCTGTAAACTGGTAATATAAAGAGTTAAGATTCTCATTCAATGGTTCCTTATCAAGTTCTTCTTGGATAACCCCTAGTTGGTTTTGAATATTGAAGATCAAGTCTTTGTTTTTGGGTCTCTTTCTATTCCACTCCTTTAATCTATTTTTCATAGTTTTGAGCATCATAATGAATTTATACATGTGGTTCCCGAGGGAAGTAGAATGTTCTCCATGTTTAAAGCCTCATTGTATCCTTCTAATTGATTCCAATGATTAGCATATATAAATGGCTTTCCCTTATGACTGCTATTTTCTTTATTGAATTGAATAACCATGGGACAGTGGTCACTGGTGAAATTGGGTAAGACTGTTGTTTGCAAGGCAGGGATCTTATTGATTGCATAAAGCCCTGTCAATTCTAGATGTTATTTTCCTCGTCTCACCACTTTTCCATGTAAACTGTAGGCCTGTATGGAATGTTTCAAGTAGTCCACTTGCTGCCACATAATCATTGAACTTCGGGACTTGGGATACTTTCAGGGTAACTCCTCTTATCTTTTCTTTTGTTTTCAAGACTGCATTAAAATCTCCCATAACCAGCCATGGCATTTTAATTTGTTTGGAGTGATCAATTATTTGTTGCCATGGTTCAGTTCTTTCTGAAGCCAAATTTTTAGCATAAACGAATGTAGTGTAGATTACCAACCCTCCTATGTTTTTAAATAAGATTGTCATTTGTTGTTCTCTCTTGTCTATTAATGAGCCGTTCCAAATATTATTGTCCCATAGGACAAGAATTCTGCCTTTTCTTTGCTGTTGGATGTTGTGTTCAGAGCTCCATTGGTTACCTATTTGGTATTTAAACATTTCAAAGCTTTCTTCACTAAATTTATTTTCCAATAATGTTATAATAGATGGCCCATATAAGGCCCTTAAGTTGTGGAGGTCTAATTGACGAATGTCATTGTTTGGACCTCACACATTCCAGCAAAGAATTGTCATTTGATTTTGTTAGTTTTGGTCCTTGTGACAGGAGCAGGCCTAACATTTACTTTCTTTGAAGCTCCACTTTCTCCTTTTTTGTTAAACTGATTTACATATTGTTCATTTACCTCTGTGTATTTATTAAGGTCTTCTTCTTCATCTATATTTTGTTTATCAGATGATTCCACCTGGATATTCATCTTTTGGATTTCCTCCAGAGACTCAGGCATTTTTTCATTCTCAATACAGTAAGGCTGCTCTACAAGAGACTCGGATTGTAGGGAATCTGATTCAGATAGATGAACAGCCGCTTGGTCGGGAACTGGAAGAACTGCTTGCTCTGATCCAGAGCCCTCAAGAATAAAGGCAGACTGACTGATAGTAAGGGTTTGGGTACTAACTGTAGCTTTTTGTATGTTACTTTTTGTAGCCGCTATATTTTTTGGGCTAATAAAAAGAAAAAAAAATTGTATAGGGGATGATGTGTGAATTTTGTTCTTCTCCACCCAAAGTTGTTCTAGTTTCTCCTTTATGTTATTACAGTGTGTTAAGGAATGACCAAAACACTTGCATTCACTAAACCTAATAGGCACAAATTCATATTCAATTTCCCATGTATAAATATGCCCCTGTTTGTTCATAGCCTTGACTGATCTAGGAAGTTCACTGTCCGGCTTTAATTCTACTAAGACTCTGGCATAGTTAATTCATTTTATCTTTCTTGTATTTTCATCGATGTCTAATGGTTTCCCAACCATACTAGCTAATTTACTGATACATCTTGTGTTCCAGAGCGCCAAACTAAGATTGTGCATTTTGATCCACACTGGGTAAGATGAAAGCATTTCCCGTTCGAAATTAAATTCTGCTTCCTATTTTTTTAATATAATAAGTTTTCTATCCATGAACCAAGGGCCACCATTTAAAACTTTTTTGTAGTCTTCTTCTTATTCAAATTTTATAAGATAGAAGCCATTATACTTAGGGAAAACATCCCACGCTCCTTTAGGATTCCAGATCCGCTTTATATAAGCATTAAAGTGAACAACATACGGTCTTTTGCCTGTCATATAGATGTAAACTGATTTTTTTCAAAAAAGAAGTTGCTTCTGCGTAATCTTCTTCATCGATTATCTGATAGATTTCTCCACCTTCAATTATTGGTTCTACATAGTTAACTGATCCTTTAATTTCTACCTGATTACCGATTACATCGGTCCAGGATTTAGGGTTTTAGCTAGATTTTTTGGGATTCTGCAAAATCGCAGAAAAGGATATATTTCTGCCCTCTCTTCCTTTCTCCTTCCCTTTTCGTTTAACTTTCACCCATCCGTCTTCATCATCATCAGGATTGTTAGCTGGGGCAGAAGAATCAGTAATCATAGTAGAGTTTGTCGTCGCCATTATAGCTGGGTGAACTTGGGATTTATAATATATAAATATGTATGTATATGAAAAACATTTAAAATATATTATAAAATTATAATTATTTATTATGTTGTAAAAAAAAAAAAATTATTATTTTTTTGTATAAAATACATATATATAAATATTCTTATAAATAGTTTAATTATGAACATATATGTATATATAGAACATATATATGAATATATATTCATATATGTATATATATATATATTCATATATGAAATTATATATTCATATATGAAAATATATATACTTAGATAATAATGCTCATGGCAATTTTTTTAAATTTATTCAATTTAAATTTATGATTGGAAATGAAATAATACACATATAATATGTTTCAAAATTATAATTTTATGTTTTAATATTTATTATAGAAATCTAGGTGATATTTAACAGTTGAATATCTCAACACATATTTTTTGTTCTAAAAGAAATTTTAATTTTTAATTTTAATTTCGACAACTATATTAATATCTAATGAATATATAAAATAATTTTGCACTCAACAGTTTATCAGGCGTGAAAATAATTTTATAAAATTTAAATTATATTTTATATGATGTATTTATTTATTTTATAGATTTATCTAGGTGATTTGAATTAAATAATATTTAATATATATATATATTAAAGTTTATTTTTAATACCGAAAATATTTTAGGTATAAAACTCTTTATATGTAATTTTAAAACATATTTTGTATAATATAATGTTTAACATTTAAATTATAAAGTTTATGTTGATTAAATAATGTATATTAAATTAATTTAAATAAAAAATATCAATTTTTGTTAATCTTAAGCCATGAGTTTCAAGGCATATATATGTCTAATTTTTTTAAATATATAAGCATATATACAAACAACCATTCTAAATGTGACCATATACCGATATACTAGAACCGTATCCTAACTAACAAAGCAATATATGATATATAAATTATCCAGATATTAGTGTATAATTTTAGATCAGATAAATACCTTTCACCAATGCCAAAGGACTACACCTTGAAGCGTTGAGATAAACTCCTGAATCAGATTTCAATTCTGAAGGTGCTATCTTCCGAATTGCATATCATCGACCATCGAATAATGTTTATTTTAATTTGATTTGAGCTTTGAAATGAGGAGAGGGGAGGATGAATTATGACTAGAGGTAGAGCTATTAGAGGATTCCAAAAGTCATAAAAAGAACGAGGGTTATGATCTATTTATATAGGAAAGACTAGAGAGACAAGTTATGATCCAGATCCACTTTTCCCTCTTACTCATCGTCTTCCTTTATCCTATTAAATCCCTTGCCCATTCTATATGTCAAAGCCACCCCACTTAGTCTATGTATGACCGAACTCATAAGCCCCCATATGGGCTTCAAACCTATTTAAAGCCCATACAATGTTTATCGCATTTGAATCCAATTTAAAGGCGTATCGATATCGCATATCGATTAATATATTTATAACCATTATGAATATATTTATTAACATCATTTAACAAATCAAAATAAATTTTTATAACAAATATTTCTTAAATATTAATTAATTTTAACTATTATAGATTAATAAAATCATGTGGTCAAAGGAGTATTCAATGATCCGGTTGTGCGACTCTTTGAGTGTAAATTTAGTCAGCGATTATTATCGATCTATTTGAATATTAATGTTCACAAGTTAGCTGGTAGTGTGACATTTTTCCAAATTTTCCGCCTACTTGGTTTCGGTAAAATCTAATTTTACTTTGTTAAGGTTACCCGATTGTGACTATTATTTACACTGATTCTCTTCATCAAAACTATATCACTTTGGACTTATGGAATTTGGCAATAGTCAAAATTCCAGTATCATCCATATTCAACTCCATAGTCCAAACACAAAGTTCTTGGTTCAATAATAATAATTATCAACCAAACTGCATTGTCCAGAGACTTTGATTTTGAGTTGACTTTCGGTTGACCATGATACTAACCTCATATAACCGAGAAGACAAATCCTCTCTTGAATATTGCTTTACTTCCAATGCTCCCACTCGACCCAATGTAGCCGTTCGATGGACGTCATGCCACAAGTTAACTATAATCAAAGCGGAGTTTTCATTGAAAGATCAACAGTATTCTCACGTCAAGAGAACTGTATAATTTTGTCACATCGATATTTTCTATTTCCTCAGTTATATCAACCAATAGAAAAATATCTAGTGAGTAATTCCATAGTTATTTAATAACTATCAATATGTAACCCATTGGTGCTCTCAGTAGTCATAAGTAATACACTGCCCAACATTTGGAGAGTTTTACGTACTCTAGTGAAACACCACACACCCCTTAATACACCCAAAAGGATATATTAAAAGGCATGATGCGCTGTAGGTATAACTAAAGCTAACAGAGACTAAGATTCACAAGACAAAAATAGATAAAAACAGCAGAAACTTAAAATAATAACTTAAATTTAAACAAAACTTCATAAATAAGTAAAATACCACATACACGTCTAAAATTCCAATATTTCTCATGAAACAAAAACTCATAGTCTCAAAAATCAGAGCATATAATATCCCTCATAATAAGCCAGTACATAGAAAGAACAAAAGCTAAAAGGAAAGAAATGCATGGTAGCAAACTCCTTCAAGAAATCTCCAAGCAACTGCAATCTACTGTCATCTCCCTTGATTGCCTAAAGGGGAAAGGGGAAAATAGAGGAGCGGGTCAGACTAAAAGTTTGGTGAATGATAGTAATTACTTGAGTCTTTAAGCAAAGTAAAAGTAATAGACTCTACAGCAGTTCTGGTATATAAAGAGGAAACAAAGAAAATAGGAAAGAGATAAACCTAAAATAAATACAATTAACTATAAGATATGTTAACTTTGATTGTTTGCACTTGCCCTTGATTTCTGCTTTGTTTAGGCTGAAATCCTAATCTTGTAATTAGGATATAACCCTAATTATACCTTTTTCGATCAGCCTGCTACTCCATAGACCTTGCTGCGGAGCAGACGCTATATAACTCCCTACACAATAGCCAATGGTATCTATGAAAGATGCACAAAGCACCCACTGTGGATCCAGACGACATATATAGCTCCCTATACCGAAGGCAATGGTGTCCACGAAAGACACTCATACTAAGCGCTTGGAACTCATAGCGATTACTGAGCACCAGAATGGAAGTTGCATGCATAACTGCCACCATGCCCATGCTACCTTTTGCTCTACCTATTGGGTCTTCTTATTACCTCAAACTCCAGCATAAGCGTTCATCTTTGCTTATTAACTTAGATAAATTATTTAAATAAGCCTTTATAATTTATCCCTACTATCTTTGCTTATTAATTTATCTAAGTCTTAAAATAAGCCTCATTCTATTCTATTTCTTATTATAACCTACGTTGTAATCATGCTTATTACTTAACTCAAGGTCTAAGTGTGAAAATAAGCTTCTTTCATTTTATACTCTTTTTAGTTATAATTCTAAGTTATAACTAAGCCAATTAATTAGTCCAATTCTAATCATAATTGGGCATAGTTTTCAGTCCAATTCCATTTATATTACAGTCTAATTCCACCGTTTATTACAGTCTTCATAATTTACATCCTATTTTCTTTATTCAATATTCTTACTTATATAATCCATATTCGCGTTTAATTTATTCTAATCCATACGCGAAGAAAAGGAGGAAGAAGAGAATAGACACTTGCATAAAATCCAAAATGTCGAAAAAGATGTAAATAGGAAATAAATAACAATAAATAAACTTAAATACTGTAAATAAACTTTAAATAAATAAATAAAATACTTTATAGTAATAAATTATAATTAACTGAAAAAAATTAACTAAAAGGGAATAGACTGAAAAATAAATCTAAAACTGATAAAAAAGCTACTCCAAAATCGTAGTAAAACTACAACTATTGGAAACCCTATTATTTTAAATTACTTAAAGGAATCTTCAAATAATTACAATCACTCACCTCTCGTCCTTAGCTCTTCCCATTAGGCCTTCGCGGATCCACTTGGGGTTGTTAAAATATTTTTATTAAAATAGATTCTCTCCTTGGAAAATTATTTCTTTTAGGGTCCTTCCTAAAAAGGTGAACCCAAGCGGAGAAAATATAGAATGAGAAAAAGTGTTAGTCCTAGGGATCTATTTACAGGGGTAGAAGTGGATCTCAGACCGTTGGATTTTAAAGATGGAATGTGATGCAATCACGTCACAGGATGAATAGGAGCCATCAGATGCAAAAATAAAAGGACTGGATTAAAATAAAGAATGCAAAACACGTCAGCTTGAGGCTTTGGAACATTCGAACGAACGTTCGTTCATTCGTAAATAGCAGAGGTAGGTCGACCGGGTGGTCGACCACCTGGTGCCTAGGTCGACCGACCGGTCGACCTGCCTATATATATATATTTCTTTCTTTTCTTCATTTTCTGCTTATTTAAATTAGTCATATTAGCTTAGATTTTGATGTTCTATATATGAAAATTGACCAGAAAATTACCATGTACACAATGGTGCAATTCTCATGGCTCAATTCTGATAATTTCACAAAGTTATTTTATTATTTAATTAATTAACAGATTAATTATTATGGGTTAAATTTCGGATTGTTACATCTAGTCTCGATGGATGCATCGATATCCAATCTCGATACATCTTGACTATGAATATTTAAAATGGTATGTTTATTTTATTGTGATAAATCACTCATGGTTACACCACATTGTAACTACTTTCAAAAAACATACTATTTATGGATTTTCTATTAAAAATACTTTAAACTAAATTAATTAATTAATATAACATATTGTATTAAGTATATAATAGAAAGAGAATACTTTTTGTTTCGAAAAAGATTGATTATCAACTTAGATGTATGTAATAAATTAAATAATTGCCCATAGGGCATACATCTAACTTTATCAAAAAGCAGTGGAAGCGATAATAGTATGGAAGAAAAAAGCTTGTACAAAGGTAGTGGCGATGGTAGTGATGATAGTGGTGATGATGGTAGTGGCGAACAAGGCAAAATGGTAGAACAAGCCATGGTGGGAAGTAACAATGAGATGATTGTTTGAAGGAAAAAATATAGGAGACACATGGAGATAAAAGAGATTTTGAAAGATTCGGTAGAAAATGAGAAGAATCAAAGTGAGAATGAGACAAGTACACAGGTAAAACTCCTGTGGTTTGCAAAGTGAAAGGAAAGAAAAATAAGAAGGAAATGGTCGTTAAAGAAGGTAAACGTGATTTTCATTTTTCATTACTCGTTGCTTATAAAGACCATATTGCTTGCGCTATTTAAATTCCAAAGTAAGTTTCTTCTTTTTTACTATAAATTTTTATATGCACCCATATTAGTTTTGTGTATTGACTAGTGATGGTTTGATGTAGAAATCTATAGCTAGAATTGCCAAGCATTATAGTCATATTAGGACACATGTATTATGGGACATCAATTATGAGTGTTTATTTGTAAAGGAAGCGACTTAAATTTCTTTTTTTTATAGTTTAATATGCTGCTCACTTGAAAAAATCAACTAAGTTATCATAAATGCTTTTATTGAATGGTTTTATCCAAAAAATAGTTTTTATCTCCCATTTAGCGAGATGGCTATATTTAGATGAAGTTGTTTACTTAACGGTCTTCCAGTAATGGAAACATCATATCTAGTCCACTAGTAGGATTTAAGAGTATTATTGATAACATTTGTTGCTCAATTTTCTCGAAGGTAATTATCAGACTAATTTAAGGCTGTCTTGCCTAGTCAAAGCCGTCCTGACTACTTTACAATCGGCTCGCATAAGCTAGCCCAAGCCCATGATGGTCTCAAACCATCTCTTCCATTCTGCAAGGAACCAAGATGAGGCACAGTTGCATCATCCCTAGGCACCTGTCACCTTTAACCAAGGTCTAGGCCCCGCCCCTCTCGATCTAGCCTGGTCTGTCACAATGGTGACCAACATTCCTATGTCAATCTACTTTCAACACAACTTTAAGTCAGCATGTTTGTTCAGTGTCACTCTAGTTAACAGCCCGCACCTCTCCAAGCCTGTAACGATCCACCTTTTCAAATCTCGAATGTCGACACTAATGCATCAACGGTATTTGTGTATCGAGCATCCAGGTGACGGAAGGATGAATTGCTAGGGCGAAAATAAAAAGGAAAAGAAAGCAAGAAGGAACACAATATCAGAATCTCATTAGCGAAACAGTAATATATAATGTCAAAAGAACAGTACAAAGGGTTACTCCGGTATTGAAATTTCGGATTTACAAAACCTAAGTACTATCATCGACCTGGACAGTTATAACAACCTATCCTCACAAATGCTGATATGTACAATATAGTAATGCGATAGAAATAAGAATACCATTGTAAGTGAAACATCCTGCTCGTCTTCTTGAGTTCCAATGATCATCAACGAAAACTTGCCTTTCTCAAACTACTAAAAAGAGTACGCGAGGAATTTAGGGAAAATAAAAACCAACTATCAGATATAAGTCTGGCATGAGAAACTCAAGAAATATGTTATCAACATATAATAGTACTTTTGAGACTGCATGGAATGTTATAACAGTTATCCCCTCAACCGAACCACCATCTAATAAGTGCATAAGGTTATATAATGGGTAATGTCTAGGGTAAAGAATATAAATATATAACATAGACGGAATGGTTACATTGGTTACATTCAACAGCATATTAGAATGTACAATCAAAATCGATAAGGAACATTCGCATAAAGGTTTTTTTATGGAGATCTCTCTTATGGAGCCGAATCCAATCTCTGGCACAAGGGTTAGAAAGTACCTTCCGAGCATCATATATCTCTAGATAAAATATACCATTAAGGTAAACAAAAGAGGCCCATCATCCGAACATAAACATGAATAACGTGAATCAAATATCATCAACTTCTGCCGACCAACAATTGATAAGTATCTTTGGATATGGATTTGATAATACCCTAACATGGGTCAGCTAAACCCCACGTTATGCATCTTACTCTGTTTCTGCCATTTTCGATGTCGAGGTCACATTCGGCATCTCTCACACGAGTCTTCATCACTCAAAAAAACATGAATCCCCAATTGGATTCCCACATCTCGAACAGATCTCGAAACCACACGTGAATTCCAGCATCTCAAATAGATCCACTTCTAAGAGATAGAACACTATCTCAGTATTAAAGTGTTTTTTAATATGTAAAACATTTACCGACCCCAATTTCTTTAAGATTAATCGACGAATTTGGTCATTCAGTAATAATGGGAATGATTGCATATGGAAACCAAGTCTCATAAACTTGTCATGTTTCTGTTATTTTCGTCTTACAATATCCCTCGATCAAGAGTGAAGCCGGTAGGTTGGAGCTCTAGTGCTTATATTTTACACAAACATCAGTCTTAATTCCCACAAATAGACAAGCCTACTTCATCGGCTTTTAGTGTTAAATATACGACTAATTTTTTTCATAAATGTGAAATCAAATAAAGCACGATCAAGTTTCGCAAAGCATGATCATTCACATAAGCGACTTCTAATCCCCTTTATGTTTAATTAATCCGTTTTTAATTAAAACCTCTTTTATTAGTAAAACTTCTTTTATCTAATAATACTACACATATGAATTTATACTATTCATTTGTACTCTTCCAATACTTCAAAAGTATCCATATACTTATCTCAAATGGTGTAAGTCACAAATCATTAACAAATTTCTTACTTTAAACCTTTGCTCTTTCTATCATTTTTCAAAAGATTCCTTACTTATAATTTCCTTTAAAATATCCATTTTAAGATCTAGGTACTTTCACAAATCCATACAAAAAGGTTTAAGATTAATGTTACTTAAACATTGTCACTACAAATCCAAAACCAATTTACTTATGCTTATCTTTAAAAATTCTTTAAAGATCAATTTACATTCATAAATATATTCAAAAGGAGTTAAAGACGAATGTTATTAACACATTATCACAACAAACCCAATACCATTTCATGCTTGCTTCATCTTTAAGGACAGTCTTTTAAAGATCTAAGATAATACTTAGTTAAATTTGATGGTCGACTAATCGACTATCCAAATAAACCAATTGCTTAAATCAACGTTCGTATACTTAACTTGTTTCTGACATTTCAACTTTACCATTCCTCATTCAAGGGTGAAGCCAAGTAAGTTAGAGTACTAGTTGCATCAAAGCTTACCTAGACACTTTGGATCTCATAAACAGATAAGTCTGCTCGTTGGCTTTTAGTGTAACATATAATATTGATGATTTCCATAAATAATTAACAAACAACATGATTAACCCATGTCCGACATTCCCAACTTAACTATTCCTCATTCAAGTGGGAAGCCCAGTAGGTTAGAGCTCTAGTGCTCTGACCCTATTCGATATCAATTGTGATGACCCGCACCCGACGCCCTCTGAATCCGACACTAAACCACACATGTCCGACCTAAAGTGCACTGATTGCAGATAATCATGAGAAAAAAAAGAGAAGAAAAAGAGAAGAAGAAAACTAAACAGAACAATAACAACACAAAATCTCACATCGCACGGAAAAACATATAATATAATATCAATGATCTTTACAAAAGAGAAATTGTAATATCATACATCAATCATATCAGAGTACATGAAACAAAATCATCAACCATAAAGTTATTACAACCTGTCCTCACAGATGCAAATAACATAAACAATAATGCAGCAGAATATAGACATATACAGGAATACGATCTGAAGACTTTCAGGTCGTCTGTTGAAGCTCCAATATATCAAATCTGACCTGAAAATATACTTGGTCTGACCCGAGCATTGAAAGGGGAGAACGCCCATATCAGTCTGGTAATCCAGCATGAGAAAATACATCTCTACTAAATTTATAAAGTTACCAAACATATCTTTTCAAAATAAAATGTATCTCGTAAGACTAACGTCCATACGTAAACACAGAC
Source organism: Allium cepa (assembly GCA_030765085.1). Classification (NCBI taxonomy): domain Eukaryota; kingdom Viridiplantae; phylum Streptophyta; class Magnoliopsida; order Asparagales; family Amaryllidaceae; genus Allium; species Allium cepa. Next base: position 384,884,776 of record CM060932.1, read on the forward strand.
GGGTTTTTACCTTACGATAACCAAAACAATTTATATCAAATCATGCAATATTATAATAGTGTCTATTTCACAAATAATATCAAATATCCGAAATGGTCACCCATATAGCATTCCGGACCTAATCATTTAAGGCTCTACAAAATAAAATGGCAGGCATGTATTGGAAGTGGATTTCCAACATGATAGGAAACTAGTGGAAAGGCCAATCTGTATCCATGGCTAACACCCAAGACTCAAACGCCGCTATATACCCTCTACGAATAACATCCAAGGACTCATACATCGTTGTATCTCTACCATAAGGCCCAGAACATCTGGTCACCTATATAAACCTCAACCGAAAATATGCATACACCTGACCACATAAAATCCCATCAAAACCGGGGAGTGAAGCATGTGAGGTTACGGTTACCTTTCTCATATCACATATCACATCTCTGAATGCCACGTTGTCATTCCACATCACATGAATGATTTCTAGAAAAGCATAACTTCCTAAGCTCATATGCCTCCGAAAAGGGTGTTAAGCTAATAGAAGTTGCCCTCTCCACCACCGACTGATATACATTTATGAAACCACTCAAATGTGATTTAGAATACAATGTTAGACAAACATCCATACAAGTTCGTTTTGCGATTGAACAAAACCGAATGCACTCTCCTACTACCACTAGTAGTGAATAGCCTTGCAATCCGAAGATTTCTACAATGAGGAGACCACTATTATAAATATCTCTATAATAGGAGCGACCTAGAAAATGTCAACAAGCAGTCCTCACACTATGAAAATCCTCGGTCTTCATAAATCATCATCAATAATTTGCACTTCTGAACGCATACATTGGTCCGGAGTGGTTTTCGGATAAATCTGATCCCGGGCTCTCCGTGCCAATATCGAAAAGTGGCTCTTAACCTCATACAGAAACTAAGTCTCATAGACTTATCATGGTTCCAACTTTCAAATTGCTATCCTTTGGACAAGAAGGAAGCTCGGTAGATTGGAGTAATAACTCACTCTACACTACATGAATCAACATTCTCAACACAAATGATAATCAAGCCTTCACAATTGGCCATGTACTAAGTGCACGACTAATCGGTTTCCCCATCAAGTCAAGGAACCGAAACTTTTCCAATAGGCATAATTTAGTACTCAAGTAATTATTAGGCCCTTTTATAATTCTTATAAACCAAAACACTTTTCAAATATATATACTCCAAAATATCTTTAAAAAAATATATACTCAAAACTAATTCAACTATTCAATAATTGGAAAACATTTCCATACACTAGATAAATATTCAAAACTTCTCAAATATTCGATAATCTGAAAACATTTCCATTTACTTGATATATATTCAAAACTTCTCAAATATTCGATTACTGGAAAACATTTCCAAATATTTATCTCGACAGAATAAGTATATTCATAAATAATTTTATTTTATTTTCAACACTTAGAAAATAACATCATATACTTAAATCAAAAATAAGTATATACACAAACCATTTTATGAAAGCTACAACATCTTCAAAACAATTTAAACTTCGTTTTTGAAAATATCATTTCAAGACTATCGCTTTAAATATTATTCATTTCAAAACATGAATATACTTGCTTTATAAAAACCATACTTGCCTATCAAAATAAATCATTTACATTTACAAACAATGTTTATAACTTCAATTCTCCAAAGTCCATGTATAAAACCATTTCTAAATATCAATTTGCAAATCCTATTATTTTATAACTTAGTCGGTTACAAATCCATTTATTTAAATATTTACAAAAATTCTTTTATATAAAATCCTTTTGTGTACAAAATTTCATTTATAAATCTATTCTTTTAAAATCTCATTATTTACCAAAATCTGTTTATAAAACCATTTACAAATTTATTGATGTTAAATCCGTTTATAGAACTATCCTTAAAATATCAATAGCAAATCCAATTTACAACAAACTTATAAAACCATTTCTATACACATCCCTTTTATAAATCCATTATGTAAAATGGTTTACACAAATATTGAATCTTATATATAAATTCCATTTAGGAATCCATTACTTATTCACAAAACGTTACTTATGAATCTTATATATAAAAACTATTCAAAAACTCTATTTGAAAACATTTATAAAACTGTATATTTAAAATTACAAAATCCATACTTTCATTTTAATTTAAAATAAACTCCTTTTCATAATTCAAAAATAATTATACATGAAAATACTTTGAAATCACTTTTAAATTAAAAATCACTTTGAAATCGCTTTTAAACAAAAATAACTTTGAAATCATTTTTAAAGCATTTCAAAAATACTGAAAACATGACCCAATGATGCTAAAGTACTAAACAAGGGGATAACATCCACTTCACAAACATGGCATCCAAACATATCATATATCACATATATATGAAAAATAATCAACAATAATGAGGAATCCAGTTGGATCCCTCCAATTTATTTCCCTATATCACAAATCACATGTTACAACATATAAACAAATATGTGTAAAAAATAATCAACAATGGTGAGGAATATTGTTGGATCCCTCCAACCTATAACCTGCAACAAATACAACATATGAGAAAAATGTACAATGTTTGATTCGAGGCAGACGCATATACAAAGAGCCATCGCTCATACACGGGAACGTATAGGGTCTCATCTGCAAAAATATGCAGGACTATATCCAACCAACCAACATGTATATATATAATATACATCCAAACATTTATCAAAATGGCATAATAAAAATATTCCCACTTATATAAAATATAAGCGGTCCAAGTGAGTTTTACTCACAAAAATACCAGAAATCACCGAAACGCTCCGGATTGAATTAAAATCGAACAAGCGTCCAATTTAACTCAAAATTCCTACGAGCTCTAAATTCGTCCAAACTAGCTTCAAAATGTAGTGTTTGCAATTACGAATCCAACGCAATTTGTTTCGTTCAATTCCGACATCGTATAAAAGAGCTACACCATTAATAAGTTAACAATTATATACAATTTAATTAAACACGTCATTAGCCACTAATTATTATAATTAGCTTACAATAATCCTTCCCCCTCATCACGTTTACATGCTCTAGCCGAACGCATTCACGTCACCGCTTCTTTCATGCGTCGCCACCACCACCAATCACCTAACATCGATCGGAGGCCACCGCCGCCTCCGTCTACACGCGCGCCACTCACACGCAAAATGCAGCCACACCACGTTCCATCATTGCCTCATAAAACACACTCAAATGCCACATGAACACGCCCAAATTTCGACTTCCACGGTGCTCTGATGGCGATCATCACCGTGGGATAGCTAGAGCTCGACGAGATCTTCCACTTTGTAGTTAGACGTTTTTGCTAATTGTCAATGGATTGTGAGTTATTGGAGGAAGTCAGCACATTTATGGCCATTGAAAACGAAAGTGGCGGCTGGCTTTAGTTTCTAGGGTTTGGTGCAAATGAAATTAGTTTAGGGTCCTTTTATAGCCATTTATAAAACACTATTCACCCGAAATATTTTCGAACTCCAAAGGAAGCGTGCCGCCTATCGTTTCTAATGTTTTACCCCTATTTCGAACACAATAGAATATATATCGGAGGCCAATTCCATCATATACAGAAGATAACTTTTCAAAATTGAATTATTTTAATTAAATTTTCTTAATTAATTTCTACGCATTTTAGGCTCGCACGATCAAACCATAAGTCCAATCGACAAGAGATTCGACGGCATACTATAATTCACTATTACGGATGCAATAAAACTGGTTTCGTTGAAATCTGAGACTGTATCAAAAATGACTAATTTTACACGTTTATAAAAATGAGTAATTTCCAATTTCCATTTGTTCACTTTTAAATCCAAACCAAATGTTTACTGACTTCATTCTAATTTAAATAGATTTTATATCAACTTAATAAATCATTATCGCTTATAGTAAATTCAATATTCAATTATTTCCACAATTTCAAATATTAAATAAAATAATTTAATCATCCAATAAATTATTATATTTGAAATATAAGTTATTCAACTTATAAAATTAACTTGTAAATACTTAAAATCAATTAAATATTCTAAATTCGAATGACTGAAAAACTGGATCGTTACATACTTTTCCCTTTAAAAGAATTTCGTCCCCGAAATTACTGAGTAAGAAAGATGTGACAACTTCATTAACTTTTCAAAACAATTAGTTAAAATAGATTATCAAATTCTCTTAAGTATTTAACTTTCCCAAAACCAATTAGTTACAACTTTTATAAAAACTTTTCTAAGTTCCCAAATTCATTCATAATTGCTAACCAATACCATTCCATAAATCAACTAACATCATTCAAAAACCAACAAATCTCATTTCAAGTTATAACCCAAAAATCAAATTATTTTTATCAAAAAATTTTCAAATTTCCCAAAAAAATTCTATCACGTTAAAATTTCAATTTTTTTTGCCAAAGTCTCATTTGCGTGGTTCGATGTAGAAAAATCACAATATATATAATATCACAAATATACATCTCATCATAAAGGATGATGCATCCCGTAGGGAAAAAGTTTAAAAATACGATATGTAATCCAAGATATGTACCTGATACATATTTAACGGGCATATATAAACAATATAGCGTGAAAACGAGCTCCAAAGGCGAAGCAAATGCCATCCGCACCTACTAAACACTCAACAACCAAATGAGAAACATGTAAATAGCATATAATATCTATGTATACAATATACTGTACAATAATCATATGAAATGAAACATATGCGATATAAGCAATCATCAAACAACTAACATCCAACAAATCGATTCATAACCATTAATTTGCATTTACAATGTCAATAGTTTAATTCACTTCCATTTCTATTACCATTTAATTGATTTGCATTCAATTACATTCATCACTTCAATTTGTTTACTAATATCCAATTAGTTTACTTTCTACAAATTTACATTCATTCAAATTCATTTATTAACATTAATTTTTTAACATGTACTTACTTTTAATTCATTAACATTCACTTAAATTTTGTTAAATTACTTCCAATTCATGTTTAACAACATTTCATTATTCACTTAGTATAATTCTTTTAATACTAATAACACATAACAACTACTTTATTTCATTCTAAATTTGCTTAAGTTTGCTTAAACATTTTATACAACACTTATGTTTATTTTCACTTCATTACTTAAGTTTATTTCCAGTTTTATCAAACAACATTTCAACTTATATCCAATTCATTTATATACTTAAGTTGAATTCCATTTATTAACTCAAGTTCATATTTATTCTAATTATTTTACTTAGCTCATTCAATTCATTTTATTTATCTTAAGTTAATCTTCATTTTTTTACTTCATTTAATTCATTCATTTCATTAATCTTCGAGTTAATTTTAAATTTCAAAAATAATTTCATTAAGCTTGCCTTAAGTTTATTTACATTTTATAATTCCAGTTTGTTGTATAATTACTTTCAAATTATGTCTATACACATTTCATTTACTTAGCTCATTAGCTTATTCCTATTAACCTCTTTCTTTAAGCAAATTTTGATTTCATAGCTTAATTTCAAGTTTACTTTTCTTATCTATTCCATTTTCTAAATTATAAGGTTAAAAACTTAATTCATTTATTTCATAAAACATTTAGATAACAATTTCATAATTCAAACACCCATTTAGTTCAAATCATTTCAAACTCATATATATACATACAACTCTTTTGTATATTCAAATCATATTTTAAATTTTCAAATCAAAACTTGTTTTAACAAAACAAAATTCCAATAACAAATCACCAATGGTAGCAATCCGTCACTTAAAAACTCGAAAGTGAATACTAATGATGTTGCGATCATCCCCAGAATTTATATTCCAACGACTGAAGCGAGTTCAGTGCTTTTGATCTCTTTTAAATTGTCTTAAAAATCATTTCTAATTAAAATACTTCTACATAATAATATAACATCTTTAACTTTGAAAACAACTGTCAAAATCAACGGGATTCAAATTCTCAAATTCTTAGTTTAAATCCATTTTTATTTATAACTCATATTTATAAATATACTTATATGGTTTCATTTCTTATATATAAGATTATTTTAAAGTTGTAAATCATTTTAATTATAACTAGTACTTTATAATTCACATTATCAATTCACTTGCTTATATAATTTATTCTTTTATAGTTGTTGTCTTTATTTAGATTATTCAAATAGCTTTTATTAACTTATATATATTTACATTTTCAAACAACCAAACAATCCATGTAAATACACTATCATAATTTTTGAAAAATTGTTCCTTTATATATAAAATATAATCGAGGCAAAATCATTTCATTTACCTAATTTAAAAACAATACTATGTCGATATGCCTTGTTCAAGTGTTTAGAAACTCCAATCGATAATATGATGTTCCACATACTGACCAGAATTCATAAGCCACTCAACAGATACATCGATATAATATAAAAAAATTATATCACTAACAAATATGTGCTCATATATATAATACACTCAAACTCAATCTAGGGTGCTACTGACCCTATCTATACTGAGTACACATCAAAGCCGAGGAGTATACTAAACCTAAGCTCTGACACCATGTGTGACGATCTAGGCTTTGCAACCATCGACAGTGGATATACCCCATCGTAGCTCACACTGGCACCTCACAATTTGATTTTACGGCCAACCTCTCGGCTGTAAGCCCAACAGGCAAACCAACCCTTTATCACTACGAACATGTAGGAGTAAGAGTCATCCGTTCGCTACCTAAGAAGAAGCGAGAACACCTATCATGCTGAACATAATCAAGCAAATCCGATTTACAACTAACTTATAAAACCATTTCTATACACATCCTTTTTATAAATCCATTATATAAAATGATTTACACAAACATTGATGTCAAATCCATTTCTAATACTTATAAAATTCCATTTTGGAATCCATTACTTATTCACAAAAAGTTGCTTATGAATCTTATATATAAAAAACTATTCAAAAACTCTTTTTGAAAACGTTCACAAAACTTTACATTTAAAATAACAAAACCCATACTTTCATTTTAATTTAAAATAAACTCCTTTTCATAATTCAAAAATAATTATAAACAACAATATTTCGAAATCATTTTTAAACCAAAAATCACTTTGAAATCACTTTTAAACAAAAATCACTTTGAAATCATTTTTAAAGCATTTCAAAAATACTGAGAACATGGCCCAATGCTGCTTAAGCACTAAACAAGGGCATAAATATCCAATTCACAAACATGATATCCAAACATATCGTATATCACATATATGAAAAATAATCAACAATAATGAGGAATCCATTTGGATCCCTTCAATTTGTTTCCCAGCATCACGAATCACATATTACGACATATAAACAAATATGCATAAATAAATAATCAACAATGATGAGGAATCCTGTTGGATCCCTCCAACCTGTAACCTGCAACAAATACAACATATGAGAAAAATGTACAACGTCTTCTTCGAGGTAGATGCGAGTACAAAGGGTCATTCGCTCATACACGGGAACGTATAGGTCTCCTCCGCTAAAAATGCGGGAATATATCCAACCAACCAACATGTATATATATATAATATACATCAAAACAGTCATCAAAATAGCATAATAAAAATATTCCCACTTATATAAAATATAAGCGGGCTAGAGAGAGCGATTTTACTCACAAAAATGCCAGAAATCGCCGAAGCACTCCAGATGGAATTAAAATCGAACGGGCGTCCAATTTAACTCAAAATTCCTTTGAGCTCGGATTCGTCCAAACCAGCTCTAAAATGTAGTATTTGCAATTACGAATCTAATACAATTTGTTTCGTTCGATTCCGACCTCGTATGAAAGAGTTATACCATTTATAAGTTAACAATTATATACAATTTAATTAAACACGTCATTAGCCACTAATTATTATAATTAGCTTACAATAATCCTTCTCCCCTCATCACTTTTACACGCTCCATCCGAACCCATTCACATCGCCGCTTCTTCCACGCATCGCTGCCACCACTAACCGCCTGGCATCGATCGGAGGCCATTGCTGCCTCCGCCTACACGTGCGCCACCCACGCGCCAATGCGGCCCCACAATGTGCCGTCGTTGCCTCGCAAAATCCACTTGAATGCCACACGAACGCGCCTAGATTTCGACCTCCATGGTGCTTTGATGACGATCATCGCCATTGGATAGCTAGAGCTCGACGAGATCTACCACTTTGTAGTTGGACATTTTTGCTAATTGTCGATGGTTGTGAGTTATTAGAGGAGGAAGTCGGCGCGTTTATGTCCATTGAAAACAAAAGTGGCGGCTGACTTTAGTTTCTAGGGTTTTGGGGTAAATGAAATTAATTTTGGGTCCTTACATAACCATTTATAAAACACTATTCACCCGAAATATTTCCAAACTCCAAATGAAGCGTGCCGCTTGGCGTTTCTAATGTTTTACCACTATTCTGAACATAATGGTAAATATATCAGAGGCCAATTCTATCATATACAGAAGATAGCCAGTAAAAATTGAATTATTTTAATTAATTTTTCTTAATTATTTTTTATGCGTTTCAAGCTCGTACGATCAAACGTTAAGTCCAATCAGCATGAAATTCGACAGCATAATATAATTCACTATTACGGATCCAATAAATTGGTTTCGTCAAAATCCGAGACAGTGTCAAAAATGACCATTTTTACACGTTAATAAAAACGAGTAGTTTTCGATTCTATTTATTCACTTTTAAAACCAAATTAAAAGTTTTCTAACTTCATTCTAATTTAAATTGTGACGACCCAGAATTTTAGACATTTGAAATTAGAATGTTTAATTGATTTTAAATATTTAAAAGTTAATGTTTAACTTGAATTTCAAATATATCTAATTTTTGGATAATTTAATTATTGGATTAACAATTGGGAATTGGGTAAAATATTTATTCTTGAGTTTTAAGCTGGTTAAAAATATTTCAAGGACTTGGAAAATTTATATTGATAATACTGGAGATAATAGAAGTTTTAACTTTGAGTTTGAAAGTGTTTTGCTCAGTTTTGAAAGTATATTGTTTAAATCGATATTTAAAAATAGCCATCCGAGGTATAGTCTCAGAATTCGACGAAACCAGTTCCATTGGATTCGAAATATTGCATTATTATTGGATTTTAATTTTCGTAGTGTTTGGAGTTATCGTCTGATCGTGTGGTAGATATACGCGCTAAAATCTATATCGAAAATTTAGTATAATCACCGTGTCCAAAAAGCTATCTTCTCCATACGATCGAGTTAGGACTCGGAACCTTTTCTATTGCATTCGAAATAGGGGTATAATATTATAAATGCGTAGCGGCATGCCTCGATGGAAGATCGAGATTGTGAGTTGCGTAATTGTGACGATTTAAATTTAAATATAATATAATTGCATTTAAACCACTGTAGCAAGTGCAAATACGTAAAGAAAATTCTAAGACACGCGTTCATCTGGTTAACACGTGTCTTCTTTTTTAAAAAAACGAACTCAAGCCGATCAGGAGAAAAATAAAATAGATAAAACACAAACGAAGCCTTCACTTTTATTTCTCCATCTCGAATCAAAAATGGCAACCGAAATTCTCAATCGACTCGTTCAAAGAATAAAAATAAATGGAAGAATGAAGACTTCAAATAAATCGAAAGAAATAAAAAATGGTAGAGAACGGGAATTCAAAAACCCAATTCAACGTTCGAGATTCACGAAGTCCAGATCGCGATGATTTTCGCAAGATCCCTTCTTTTCCTCTCAGGCGAACGAGTTCTAAATCAAGACTCGAATCGATCGAGAAGACCTGGAAGCAAGGCAAGCACAAGAAAGCAGTGTGGGATGCGAGGAGTTTGCTTTGCTAGAACTCGAGTTGGGTTCAACGGCACTCGGTGGAGATGGCATGCTGCTGGCGATCAACGGGGGGAGGGGGCGATTTCTTTCGATCGAGACAACAAGGTATAACTACGTTATTTCAATTTAATATATGTATGGATTATATACAGAGTAGAATATAAGAATAAAAAATATATACACATACATATTTCAATTTAAATATATATATATATATATATATATATATATATATAGGCAAACAATAATTAATAAATAGGCAGGAAGGTAGCAGTCTTATCATTTTATTTAACCACTATATATAAAGATTTGAAAAAAAATATACAGAAAGATTTTGAAATTATATATATATATATGTATATATATATATTGGTAATCAGAAAGAAAATTAGGAAAGGTTTTTTGGAAACAGATTTGGAAAATTTATCAAAAATTTGATTAGTTGAATTATATATATATATCATTTTATAAATGTACGTGATTTCAAAGAAAATAAATATACATTTACATATCTTAATTTACTAGCTTATTTTAAATAATAGATTTGGTGATAAATTTGTCCAATTAAATTATATAATTTATTTTAGTTATTAAAAGATTTATTTTAAGGAAAACTATTAGTTAAAATGTTAGTTAATTAAATAAATGGAAAATTCATTTGTAGATTAAAATTAATCTTGAATTGTTTATACAAGATCAAAATCATGAAGAAATCAAGCCGGAATGGAAATGGGTTGCAAATAAAATAAAGGTGAGTTAATCTCACTCATTTGGATTACCATTAATTTAAGTAGTTAAAATTTAAATTATTGGATTGTTTGCTTGAATTGATGTATTATTATCAGTCTGGATGTGGTATATTATACATAGTAGTGTGTGTGTGTATATATATATATATATATATATATTGAAGTGATTGGTTTCCCGCATTATATAACGGATGAGACCCTATGCTCCCTGCATAATAGCGGAAGACCCCATATACCATGATATTCCGCCTTAAAGCGGGATTGGTATTTAAATATTGTGCTAAAATCTGTGGATGCAGGGAAACAGGTTGGAGGGATCTAACTGGATTCATCAAAATGTTGAATTTATTTTATGTTCAATAATGTGATTTATTTGATAAATCTGTGATGGATCATATTGATTATATTGGAAATTGAAATAATTGAATGCTATTGCTTGGTTGAATATATATTGGTATTTGAGAAAAATGAAATATATATAGTTTGGATTTTTCTTAAAGGAAATTAAAAGGGAAATTTCTAAGTAAAATAGTTAGTGAATCCAAATAATTTAAAGGAAAGATTTTGGAAAAAAAGAGATAAAGGTTTGATTTTTAAATCCTATATAATAAATTCAAGGATGGGAAAAAACAAGGATTTTGAATAAATGGGAAAAAGAATTTATATTTGAAATAAGGACCTAAGCAATATTGTTTTGCAAAGAAGGAAGAAATATATTTTAAAATTCAAGATTTGAAATAGTTTGGGAAAATAAAAGGAGAAGTTGAAATAAAGCATTAAAGTGGAATTTCTAATTTAAATAAGAATTTAAATCATAAATAAAGGTATGAATGTGGGATAAATGGGTTTTGAAATAAATTTGGTTAAGTAAAGGAATTTATATTAAAATGGAGTCGGTTTTGAAAATCGATTTGAAAACAGACTAAGTGTTGAAACTGTGAACAAAAGAGAATGAGATTGTGAAATTTATATACAGGGTTTTTAAATAAAGTGAAATATTTATCAAAGGATAATTTGGAAGTATAAATTCAAGATGGGAATTTATAAGGAAAGGGTGATTTGTTTAAAAATAAATAATGATTTATTTTTAAAGCTGTGGAAAGGAAAGTTTATTTTCCTGAAAAGCCAAGTATATTTTCAAAGTAAGATCTTCAAGTATAAGTTAGAGGTTTAAAGTTGTTTTTAAAAGAATGTTTTTAAAGAAATTATCATTTAGTGTTTTTTTAAAAAATTTAAAAGTAAATATTTATTAAGTTAATCATATAAGTAAATTATTTTAAAAGTTTTAACTAGAATTATTAATTAAAGATAATTATTTATTATTTATACCTTATATAATAACTTTTATTTTAAAATTAGTCTTGGCTTAAGTTTTACATGAGAAGTTATTATAAAGTTTCATAACTAGTATTTTAAATAAAGTGTTTTATGTAGTTTTTATATTAAATGTTTTAAAGCATATATTTTGGATAAAGTGATTCAAATTATTTTAAATATAAGTATTAAGACTTGGTGAATTTCAGTGGGAATAAACAATATTCGGAAATCAATTCTGCGAGAGAAAAGTGATTTGGAAACTATTTTCAAAGAGTTGAAGTGTATAAAAATAGCTTGCGAAGATATTTTGAAACAAATAATTTGGAAAATTATTTAAATCTGATGATTGTTTATGGATGTTATTTGATAGCTAAATAACTGACTGTCAATATTAGCCAATGCGCTGATCGTTTCGAAGAGACCGGGATCGGGATTAATTTCCTAAAAACCACTTCGATCCGGTTTGAACGTTTTCATGAGGAAGGCAAGAGCTTGGAGTCGAAGTTGGAGCAGTGAAGTGCAAGGGCTAATCGCTACTAATCATGAGGGTGATTCCAAAATGGATGTAGTAGGAGTAGTGCCTTCGGTTCCGTTTGGACCAAGAACGGACTTGTATGGATGAATGCTATCAGAACATCGTCAGGAGGAAGATGAGCATTCTAAGTGAATGTGTGCTAAAAAGTTAATGCGTAGCCTCGAGCCTCATCAACCGAGAATGGCTAAAATAGGGGAGGTGCACGTAAGGCTAAGTGGCTAGCAAAAAATTAGGGTAAGGTCATCCCTGTCTAGATGTCCCCTTTATTCGGCTGTGTGGGCAGTTGCTAATCCCAACCTTAGGGTGATCTTATTCGGACTATCCAGTAAAGGGTAGCTCTGGTCTTGTGTAGTAGGGGATCAGGGTGGATCCTCGATACCGTGATCTAGACCACGTACCGTGACGGGCAGTACCCAGTAGCCCTGCCATTGTATGGAATCCAATCTCCAATAAGCGTCTGTACGGTTTTGATTGTGCTCAACTATTGTTGAAACGTGGGATGCAAGCATTTCAGCTAGATTCTATTTTACTTTTTACGGACACTATTATAATATCAGACGAGTTTGATAAAAATGTTTTGGTTATCGTAAGGTAAAAACCCGGCATGTTTATTTATGGCGTGGTCTTACGAGATACCTTTGATTTCAAATGATTTTGAAAACTTTAATAATCCAATTGAGTGTGTTTTCTCACTCTAGTTTTCCAGACTGACTCGGGTGTTATTTAACCATAATGCTCGGGTCAGACCGAGTATTATAGAGTACAGATTCTGGATGGACTGCTATGGAGCTCAGGGGATGCGCTGGATAACGAGATGCATCGCATGTATTTGATGAATATTCCACTATGTATGATTAACTACATAGTCAGTTTTGTGAGGACAGGTTATGATAAATGTCCAGTTGTGTGCTATGAATCATGTTGAACTCTGATTATGTATAATTAGATATAGTTCATTTTGATTAAAGACTAGTCATTTATCTATTATATATTGTTCCGCTGCATTTGTGAGATTCTGATGTTGTTTTCTATTTCTTCTTCTACCTCCTTCTTCTTTAACCCTAATAGTTTGGTTTTTCGGCATTCGATTGTCCGGCATTTGTTACAGTGGACTGTATTGATATCGATTTTCAGGCGTCGAAAAATCAGGTCGTTGCATAAATAGATTTTATATCAACTTAATAAATCATTTTCGCTTATGTTAAATTCAACATTCAATTTTTTCCATAATTTCAAATACTAAATTAAATAATTTAACCATCCAATAAATCATTATATCTGAAATAGAAGTTATTCAACTTAAAAAATTAACTTGTGAATATTTAAAATCAACTAAATATTCTAAATTCGAACGATTAAAAAACTGGGTCGTTGCATCAATCTTAACTATTACAAATAAATATGTCTACTTTGTCGGCTTTTAGCGTTAAGTAAAGTTAATTACTTTTTAAACAAGTAAATAAACAGCTAGATTAATGCATTTTCAACATTCTAACTGAACTATTCCTCATTTAACAGGGAAGCTCGGTTGGTTAGAGCTGTATTACTCCGTCCTTACTTAACATCAATCTTGACTCTCAGGAATAGAGAAGTCTACTTCGTTAGCTTTTACTGTTAAGCCTAGTCAATTACCTTTTTCAAAACTTACATATACTTTAATAATAACTGTAAATAAGTTTTAAATATCTATGTAAAGTATTACTTGAAAATAACTAATTTATAATTTGATGAAAAACATTTTTATTATTATAAAATCTATTTTTTTTGAAAATAGAAATATAATTGTTAAAATAATATTCAAACTTCAAACCAACTGTAAAGTACTTCAAAATAGGTTAGAAAACATCTCTAAAAAGGTTAGAGAGAAATACCAAAATTAAATATCATTTTTAAATTCTTAAAACCATAAGCGACATATTACTAACTGCTACTAAAAGTCCTTGTTAAAAAATATATTGAAAAGCACGATCTTTGTGACTAGTTTTAAACACTTTAACAAATGATTGAAGACTTGAAATTTTTACAGTAAGTGATACCATTAGGATACTTAAAATCATGGAAAGAAACTCGTAAGAATATCTTCCATTTAATTATGAAAATTCTCAAAAATGAGGGATTCGAAAGTGCACTTATAACAATTATTCTCGCTTCAAAAAAAAACCTACTTCAATTTAACACAAAGTTAAATAACCAGCTAAACATCAAGTCGAGGCCATGACACATGTTTAAGAGGGTAATGGAAGTTATGTTATGTAATATAAACTTGTTATTTTCTTTCAAAAGCAAGAGCGTCCAAAATATATAACTTTACTTAGTTAATGTTACTTTAATTTTGTACTTTGCACAATATATATATATATATATATATACACACACACACACACACACACACACACACACATATAACATATAGTTATAATATAGTGAGATAACTCACTTCAATCCATGCCATACCTAAGCACAATGCCACAAGAATCAAATAACTACCTCCCACGTCACCAAAATCCCAACGATCCAATTTTTAATACTTTCAAACCAAGGCTACACCTCTCCTCCTCCTCCTATGCTCACGTCCCCCCATCCCCCTGATCCGCCACTTCCTCTCACCTTCTCCCACTTTTTACTTGCTAATCATGCTAATCATGATGTTTTAGGCCTATAGCCAAATTTAAGAAGAGATTGGAGGTGATTTGGTTAAGACATGAAAATGTTAAAGAAGAATTAGTGGATTAGTGCTTAATCACTTCCACCATTTTTAATTCTCAGACTTCATTTCAAGCTTTGTGAACTAGTGATCATTTAACAAGGGTGTGCCTCTACTTATATAGGCTTCAAATGGTGTAGCACAAGCTTTTTCTTAACCCCCTTTTATGTCATGTAAGGATCACCTCCCATCACTTTTCCTTTATCATTTCTTAACAGTTAAGACTTTCCTTTTAAGCTTATTTCATAATATCTTTGATGACATCATCCACAAAGTTTATTTCCATAAATGGTAAAAGTTTTATTTTAGTTTATTAATTTCCTAAGCAAATAATTGCATGTAAAAAATCTACACAACTTGTGACGGTTAAAAAGCTATTTATCGATAAAATGATTTTCAGTCACATTATCGATATTTTTCCAAAAAATATATTTTTGTAAAGATTTTTCCAAAACAAAGTTTACCATCACTACTTATAATTTAAAAGGGAGTTAAAAATCTTATTAAATCATTTTAATAATATTTAATCCAAGATTCAAATATTTATGTATGATGTGTCCGAAATTCCAGGTCATTAAATTATCCCCGACTTAGAATATTTCATTCTCGAAATTCCAACACAAGATACCAAAGAAACAATCTCATAGCAATACTTAATATCATTCAAAATCACTTATGAAACAAAACTCATGGTTTGCTCAAGTTTAAAATTCCTCTCACTGCACAAGGATGATAAATGACCTACTAACGTACCTTACACTTAACGGCCTCATGTAATTACTTAGTCGATGATTCATAATACCTCATAAAAAAAATCAAAGATTCATCATCTAAACTCTCTATAATTCAACAAAACTTAGCATATAAATATATTAAAGCCCGTACGATGTACATGGATCATCTGTATGTAATATCGAATCCGATCATTTGCTTGATAACATAAATTTCACTTTCCAACTAGTATAAATCATTTGACCTCTCTAGTGCAGACTCTGATCAGGTTCATTGATTAAAAACCTTCGTTCTCCATACATAGCTATATACTGTGATAGAAAACTTCAGGATCATACCAAGAATCCATATTAAGTGTTCGCCGTTAAGAATCGGGTGAAAATTCTTTATTCGGACCAGTGAAAGTCACCTCAAAATCATGTACTCGAATACTGCATCAAGAACAGTCATGTGAATAAAATGATCTACGTACAACTTACGTATTTATTCTATTGGTTTCTTAACAACACCAATACCTTTTATCACTTTTATTTACACTAATAGTATGTTCCATTCAATATTAAAATCATTTATGGATTATTCCATACAAATACAACTTTTATGAATCTTTTATAACTTTAGTTCACACTCGTATAATACTCCGTTGCATCCTAAAAGAATATACGAAAACATCAAATTTTGTTTTACTTAATAAGCATGTTTAACCAATTCAAAACCTTTTTTTAACTTACCACCTTTCTCAATTCAAGTTTATATAAACTCAACTGTTATATTTTCACATAACACTTAGCTTCAAATTCTATAATGATTCAAAAGTTTCTGACTGCCCAAATTGTTGAAAATCCCATTTCATTTTTGACAAATGAAAACTACCAACATATCATAATATAATGCACATACCATACAATCCTAATGCATATGTTACATGTGTCCATAAAATTACTTAACAAATTTCAATAGTTAATTAAATACACTTTACCAAAGAGGGATAACATGAAAATGTTTAATCATTTATTCCGGGCCATGCCACTACTACTTGGGCACCGTATATAGCATACATATTAAAAATTTCTACGCAAAAATTTCATATCAATTTTTTACAAAGAATACTTTAGAACTAAACACCGAATTTTATTTCAAATCTTTTTGAAATAATAATATATACATATATCTTTTGTATAACAAATCATACTTTCGAAATCAAATAGAAATCCATTTTATTAAAACAACCCTGTAGCATCTCCTACTTGGAAACTCGAAATTGAATTCCAATGATGCCGAAGCCATCACAAGAATTATTTTCAAGCGTCAGGAGTGAGTTCAGTACGTTCAATTCATGCCTTTTGGACTTAACCAGAATCATTTCAAAACGGTATCAAATATTTCATAAATATACTAAATATCATAGTCCCAACTTCATAATATTTCCCAAATACTTACTTTCAGGTAATACTACTATTATTTTCTCCAAAAGCTTAAAAAATATTTTCAATGATACCAAGATTTAAGTTCTTAAAAGTATTGGTTAAATCCTTCTTGTTTATAAATCAGGTATTATAAACCATACTTATGTAAAATCACCTTCTTATATAAAATCTTTTCAAAAATATTTATTTCCAAAATAACTTTTCTCTCCTTTAAATTAAAATAAGCATCTTCTACTAAGTTAACTTTTGTAAAGTTAACTTTTGTAAAGTTAACTTTTGTAAAGTTAACTTTTGTAAGATTTAACTTCTTGCTCAACATTATCGTCGAACGCCTTATAGTCAAACTGTGAAACTTAATTCACTAGGTGTTGTTTTCAATGCATCTACAAATATATCTACCCAACCTATGTAGTAGAAGGTTAAAATGCTCATAAACTGGTCGAGCACAATCTAACAATCAACAAATGAAAGTCAATGCCCATAAACTGGTCGAGAATGACTAAAAAAATTAATTAAGGGTAATAAATGAACATCATTAACCCTTATATTAATTAAACTACTTTAACAATTCACTTATACCTTATATAAGATCTTTAATCTTTGTAGTTATGATTACCATTATGGTATACTTTTTTAACAATTACAAATACACTCTCATATTTATAATACACTCGACTCATGCTAGGGCATTCCGTTACCCTATCTGTTAATGAGCCATACCCCACTAAAGCTAAGGGTCTCGCTTAACCTTCAGCTCCGATACCAATTGCAACGATCCTCCTTTTCGATCCCCAAATGTCGACATTAATACATCCACGGTATTCGTATGTCTAGCATCCAAGTGCCAGAAGGATGAATTTTTATGGTGAAAATAAAAAGGTAAAGAAAACAGAATAAGGAAAAAGGGAAACAATATTAGAATCTCACTAGGAAAACAGTAATGTATAATACTAAAAGAACAATACAAAGGGTTATTCAGATATAGAAATTTCGGAATTACAAAACATAAAACTATCATCATCCTGGACAGTTATAGCAACTTGTCCTTACAAATGCTGATATGTAAAATATAGTAATGCAGTGGAAATAGGAATACTATGGTAGGTCAAACATCCAGCTCATCTTCTTATGCTCCATTGAACATCAACAAAAAACTGCCTTTCTCAAACTACTCAAAAGAGCATGCTAGGAATTTAGGAGAAACGAAAACCAATCGTCAAATATAATTCTGGTATGAGAAACTCAAGAAATATGTGATCAACATATAATAGTACTTTTGAGACTACATGGAATGCCATAAAAGTTATCCCCTCAAAAGAACCACCATTTAATAAGTACATAAGGTGATATAATAGATAATGTCTAGGGTGAAGAATATAAATATATAACATAATTGGAATGGTTAGATTGTTACATTTAGCAGCATATTAGAGTGTACAATCAAAATCGATAAGGAACGTTCACACAAAGGTTTTCCATGAAGATCTCTCCGGTGGAGCCAAATCCAATCTCCTACACAAGGGTCACAAAGCACCTTCCAAGCATCGTGTATCTCTAGATAAAATATACCATTAAGGTAAACACAAGAGGCCCATCGTTCGAACATAAACGTGAACAACGTGAACTAAATATCATCAACTCCCGTAGGCCAACAATCAATAAGTATCTCTAGATATGGAGTTTATAATACCGTGACATGGGTTAGTTAAACCCCAGGTCATGCATCCTGATTTTGCTATTTTCGATGTCAATGTCACATTCAGAATCTCTACACGGATCTTCATTACTCGAATAGAACAAGAATCCTGAATTGGACTATTCTTCTTTAACCACATGGATTCCAGCATTTTGAATAGATCCACTTCAAAGAGATAAAACATGTGTCTCAGTCTTGAAGTGATTTTCGATATGTAAAACACTTACCGATCGTGGTCTCTTCAAGTCTTAATCGACAATCTGGTCATTCAATAATAATGAGAATGATCGTATATGGAAATAAAGTCTCGTGTACTCATCACGTTTTCAATATTTTCATCTCACACTATCCCTCGATTAAGAGTGAAGCCGGTAGGTTAGATCTCAATTGCTCATATCCCGACACAAATAGCAGCGTTAGATAGACAAGCCTACTTCATCGGCGTTAGTGCTAAGTATACGACTAAATGTTTTCCAAAACAAGAAAACCTCTTTTATCAATAAAGCTTCGTTTATCTAATAAAACTTCATATATGAATTTATACTATTCATGTCACAAATAGACAAGTCATACAATACACGATAATGTCACATCAGCAGCTTCTAATCTCCTTTTTGTTTAATTAATCATTGTATTAAGTAAAACCTCTTTTATCAGTAAAACTTCTTTTATTTGATAAAACGTCATATACGAATTTATACTATTCATTTGTACTCTTTCAATACTTCAAAAAGTATCCATATACTTATCTCAAATGGTATAAGTATATTCACAAATCATTAACAAGATTTCTTACTTTAAACCTTTGCTCTTTCTATCTTTTTTCAAAAGATTCCTTACTTATAATTCCCTTCAAAATATCCATTTTAAGATCTAAGTACTTTCACAAATTTATCCAAAAAGGTTTAAGACTAATGTTACTTAAACATTGTCACTACAAACCCAAAACCATTTCACTTATACTTATCTTTAAAACATTCTTCTAAAGATCTATTTACATTCATAAGTAAATTCAAAAGGGGTTAAAGACGAATGTCATTAACACATTGTCACAACAAACTCAAAACCTATTCATACTTGTATCATCTTTGAGGACATTCTTTTAAAGCTCTAAGATAATAGTTGGTTAAGTTCGATGGCCGACTAATCAACTATCCAGTTAAAAAAATTACTTATAAAAATCAATGTTTGCATACTTAATTCATTTCTGATATTTCAACTTAATCATTCCTCGTTCAAGGGTGAAGCCAGGTAATTTAGAGCACTGATTACATCAAAGCCTTGCTTAAACACTTCATTCTTAAATCTCACAAACATATAAGTCTACTCATCGTCTTCTAATCTTAAGTATAGTATTAATGGTTTTCATAAATAAGTAATAAACAAAATGATTAACTCGTTTCCAACAATTCCGACTTAACTATTCCTCATTCAAGAGGGAAGCCCGATGGATTAGAGCTCTACAGCTCCATCCCTACCCAACATCAATCTTAACTCTCACAAATAGATAAGCCTACTTCTTCGAATTTTAGCTTTAAGCAAAGTTAATTACCTTTTAAACAAGTATGTAAATAATGAGATTAACATGTTTCGACATCCCAACTTAACTATTCCTCATTCAAGAGGGAAGCTCGGTAGGTCAGAGCTCTATTGCTCCGTCCTTACTCGACATCAATCTTAACTCTCAAGAATACAGAATTCTACCTCGTCGACTTTTAGCATTAAGCCAGTCAATTACCTTTCTCAAAATTTATATATACTTTAAAAAATACTTGTAAATAGGTTTTAAATATCTATGAAAAATATTACTTGAAAATAGCTGATTTATAATTTGATGAAAAATATTTTTATATTTTAAAACCTTTTTACTCTGAAAATACATATATAATTATTAAAAAATATTTAAACATCAAACTAAATTTAAAATAATTAAAAATAGGTTATAAAACATCTCTAAAAAGATTAGATAGAAATACCAAATTTAAATATCATTTTAAACACTTAAAACCCTAAGTGACTTATTACAACATTTATAAATGCTGTTAAAAGTCCTTGTTAAAAACAACATTGAGAAGCACGATCTTTATGACCAGTTTTAACCACTTTAACAAATTATTTAAGAATTGAAATTTTTATAGTAAGTACTACCATTAGGGTACTTAAAACCAAAGAAATAAACCGCTAAGAATATCTTCCCATTTATTTATAAAAATTTGTGAAAACAAAGGATTCGGAAGTGCGCTTATAACGACTATTCTTGCTTCAAACACTTTCAAATTTACTTCAATTTAACATACAAGTTAAACAACCCTTTAAACATCAATTCAAGGCCATGGAACATGTTTAAGAGGGTAATAGAAGTGATGCTATACAATATAAACTTGTCATTTTCTTTCAAAAGCTAGAAGGGTCCAAAGTTTATAACTTTACTTAGTTAATGTTACTTTAACCGTATACTTTGCACACAACATATGTACGCAATATATATTTATAAGATAGTGAGATAACTCATTTAGATCCATGCCAAACTCAAGCACAAAGCCACAGAAATCAAAGAACCACCTCCCACCATCTCCAAAAGCCCAACGATCCAACTTTTAGCACTTTCAAACCATGGCCACACCTCTCCTCCTCCTCCTATGCTCATGCCCCCTGGATCCCTATCTTCCTCTCAGCTTCTCCCACTTTTTACTTGCTAATCATGATTCCCATGATGTTTTGGGCCAATAGCCAAAGTTTAGAAGAGATTGGAGGTGATTTGGTTAAGACATGAAAAGGTTTGAGAAGAATTAGTGGAATAGTGCTTAAGCACTTCCACATTTTTAATTCTCATACTTCATTTCAAGTTTTGTGATTTAGTGATCATTTAACAAGGGTGTGCCCTTCCTTATATAGGCTTCAAATAGTGTAGCATAAGCTTGTTCTCACCCTTTTTTTATGTCATGTGAGGATCACCTTCCATCACTTCTCCTTTATCATTTCGTAAGAGTTAAGACTTTCCTTTTAAGCTTGTTTCATAATATCTTTGATGACATCACCATGACATCATCCATAAAGTTTATTTCTACAAATGACAAAAAGTTTTTATTTCATTTTATTAATTTTCTAAGCAGAAAAGTGTATGTAAAAAAATCTAAATAACTTTTGACAGTTAAAATGCTATTTATGGATAAAACGATTTTTGGTCACATTTTTCGATATTTTTCCAAAGAATATATTTTTGTAATTTTTTTTGCAAAACAAGTTTACCATCATCACTTATGATTTAAAAGGGAGTTAAAAAGCTAATTAAATATTTTAATCATATTTAATCAAAGATTTAAATATTTAAATAATTCAGATATTTAAATACGAAGTGTTCGAAATTCTAGATCGTTACAAAGCCGGCCTCAATAGGTGGCACATCGAGCAAGATAGGTCTAAGCATGGCCTCCTCCATGGCATGTCTTCAGTACAGCCGCCCCTGAATAGCCCCAAGCATCCATCTTGGTCGCCTTAGGCTCTACCGTGCACCATTTTCCTCACATGGTCCTTTGCAAGATTCCTTATTTCTTTTATATCATTAACGGTCGGTTGACCGGCTCGAAAAGACTTGTCATGTGAGAAATCAAGTAAACATCAAGCTATTCATCTATCTATTTGAAGCACTATTGCTAAGCGGCTGAAATGATGTGGCTTACCATCTGCAACTAATTCTCAATTAATGCGAAGTATGCACATTTAATGCGAGTCCCATGTCTTGTGCAGAGGAGTAATGAGTATATTTTCATCTATTGCACATCTCTTGACATCTTTATAGTTGTTGTCCATCTGCCCTTCAAGCTATATATGCGGTCAAGCATTTTTCATGCTAGGTCCTATAGCTCAGTCTCAATCGTCCATCATCCACTTTAGCTGCTATAGGAACCAATGCAATGTAACTTCAAAGAGGTTGGTTGATACTCAATTGTTGGAAGATACAAGGATTCTGAATACTATATACAATTCAGGGCTCTTGAAACCGTAAGTCCTTAAGATTACGCAGCTTTATTAATCTTAAGTGCTTCCTACTTTCTTATGATTCTCTTGTATTTACTTATAGTTATAGAGATATATACAATAAGAGAACTTCACAGTGGACATAGGAAGCTTTGTTGAATCACTCTATATCTTGTGTTATTTACCTTTCAGCTGCATATTTAACTCCTCATTTTTTCACTTTATTCTAGTGTTAACAAGTACTATTTTTGCATTAGTGTAATTCTAAGGTTGGGTAGTATCTATTTAATGTTTTGGCACCATAAGGGGCCTCCATTAAAGCTCTCACATTTTCACACTTTTCTTCGTGAAGTCCCGATCTGACTTGTTACCATGGATAATCTCCCATACTCATAGGTAACAACCTCAGCGAGTATCAAACCAATGACAACACACTCACCAGCATTGCCTAGCCTAGTTCGAGTATCAATAAATAAGTATGGCATACTACGATGTTATAGCTTTCAAACATGGGTCAGTTGACCCATGAGGTGCATGGTTTGAGGGCGCAATTGGTTACTTAAGCCAATGTAAATTTTGTCCTACCAGCTCCTCTGACGATCGATTTGGTCGACCTGCCTGCTCTTAGGTCCATGCCTCCCAGTAGTTACGAACCCCTGAAAACCACCAAAACCTAGGAGAAGGTGGTATCCGATACTCTGCTTTGTGGACATTCACATCTATTCTAGAAGGTATATTGTACACATACCAAATCAGATTGATCTCGCCTTAGGTATGACTTTGTCTATGGGGCCAAGTCATAATTTTTCCCCTTCAACGGAAAAATTACCAGCCTTTTGTCACCTACGAGCTTCTACTTTAGACCATCTTAATAGCGGTTCCCCCGCCATCGGTAGGGCACGCATGGCCCTCTCCGCACACTCCAGGTCCCATGGAGGTGTCCGAAAACAGACAAAGAGAAAAGCAAGCCATTCATTTCAGATCACCCTTTGTGCATAGGGGGAGATCTCCTGCTTGTTGTCATCATTCTTCGTCTCCTCGCCGATCTCCTACTCCTCTAAGGTGCAGGCTGAGGCCTCAACCCATAGTTGGTCAGACCATCTCGTAACAGGTCAATGCTAGCCTCAAGGAAGAGTTGCATATCCTTTGCCAATAGCTGAACAGAATGCATGCCCACAATCTTGGGGTCAAGGCTTTCTTAGATGACGAGAACGGGGAGCTATTCTCTGATGAAGTCCTGGATGCTTACATCCATCGATGGTATGCTTTGTCGTCCATTGACAAGTATGATAGGTGTACAGATCCATCCAAACTCATTGCGACATCTAACTCCATTACCCATGCTGGCTAGCTCTTCAGATCCACAAATTTTTTTCTCTTCCCCTCTACCCTCTCAGGGTCGGCCGCCCATTGGTTCTTACATCTACAGTCGGGCAGTATTAGATTCTGTGTCCAATTGTGTGCGAATTTCAAGACTCACTTCTTTATGTCCCATACCTATATCATATTAGCTAATGAGCTAGGTAATATCACACAAGGTCCTTTTGGAAGCTTGTGGTTGTATGTTTGCCGCCTCAACAAAGAATCCACCTAGGCCAGGGGTATGGACGTGAGTAGCTTGGTCGTGGCCTTATGTTCAAGGGTGAGATACAAGTTTCGAACGTAGAGAGAGTTCCAAAAGTAGCCAGCTTTGACCCTAACCGACTTCTATGAATGGATGAACACCATGACGAGGATGGAATCTGCGGATCTTTTAGACAACAACAATGATCGTCAAAGCAGCGGTCGAAAAGCCGATGTCAGAAGGCATCCAGAGGTTAGTGCTCTATATAAACCAATGTATAATAATTACTCCTCTTTGAATAGGGACATTGCCGCAATCTCCTTCACCACTAGGAACCAAGTGCAGTTTCAATGGCCTGCCACTGTTAAGGATGGGAAGCGAGAGGAACCTTGCCATAATGGCCTGTATTGTAAGTTCCATAAAATCAGCCGCCACTCTATAGTAAACTACCACGTTCTCAAGGGAGAAATCATAAGACTCGTCCGAGAAATCATACTCTTGGAGTTTGTTAGACATTAGGTCGAGAAAATAGCAAATCATGAAGAAGGGAAAAATCGGCCCCTTTAGCCCAATAATACCAGTATCTAAGTTATCATCGAGATCCTAACTATAAGCGGTGGACTATATGTAGCCGACAGTAATCGACGGGCCTGATCCCTATTTCTTGGCAAGTTTATTCATTGTAATCTTAGGTGTCCAAGGCGCCCCAGCTAGGATCGGGCTGCTAAAAACAAGGAAGCATTTTCTTACCCTCATCATGACTCTATGGTTATAATTCTTACCTTAGCTAACTCTAATGTGTATCAGGCCTTCGTGGATGGGGCAGTTCGGTTAACATCGTGTTCAAGAATGTCATTGCAGCTCTTAAACTCTCTTCCTCCAGCCTCACCTCATTTGTCATTCCCATTTATGACTTTAGGGGTATAGGCATTATTCTGATGGGCACAACCTCACTTGTAACAACTTTCGTCTAAAAGCCCATTGCTGCAAAGATCCAGGTACTTTGTAGTAGTTGATTGCCCATTTGTTTATAAGATGTTAATGAGACAACCATCGCTTGCTGAGCTGGATGCAATCGTCTCGTGTAACCACCTTACCATGAAGTTCCTCGTATAGGATGAAATAGGAAAAATCAAGGGCAGTTAGTAGAAGACAATGGAATGTTATGGGACTTTCCTATGGCAAGCAAAGAAGGGTGTTCTCGTGCTACAACTAGAACATTCAATAGTCAACAGTCATTTTCTCAACGTATCTAACAGGCCAGCCAGTGCCCTGGTTCTTACCAAGCCCTCCAATCCCGAAGCTTTAGGAGAAACTCCTACTCTCTCATAGTCGACCACCTCCTCTAAGAGTCGAGGGCATCATAATCTCGATTCTAACCCATTATTTTAGATAAGTTCTTAGTTACCTTGTAAATTTTCAAGTCTTTGAGAGAGGACTACATATTTCCCGCCTCACCATCATATAACTCACTTACACTAGAGTGATTGAGCTAACCAATGCACTCCGATTCGATTCAGAATCAACAGGCGCTTCACGACTAGTAATGTCTCACCTTGTAGAACCATATAGGCCATGCGATCGGGTTCGAGCCTGGGCTTTTCTGCCACTCAACGTTCGACCGCTTGAAATCCAGCAGGATCCACAAGCAAACTTGCATTTCAGCTCATGCCATTGTAAACCGCTACTCTATGTCTAGCTCGTACTTGTCTATATTAATGACTGTACCTAGACCACCTTACTTTCACATTGATTAGGAATTTTTTCAAAATGAATATTGAAACTATTTGCTATTCAAAGCACTATACTTAACAAGTCATACCTAGATAAACGGGCAAAGATAGCAACAAAATTCTTAGTCAAAATTTGCAACAAAATATTTGTTTTATCCGGTTCAAAGAATGTGAGGGCATAATACCCGATCCCTGCTAGGCTTACAAAGATATTCAACCATTGATTAGATGAAAAGAAGAAAAAGAGAGAAGAAGAAGAAGCACGTCAGCAGAGCACTTTCGAAGATCCAGCTTCAAATGTGAAGATGAGCTCCATAGACTCTCCAAACGATAAAGAACTTGTTGAAAAAAACTGAACATGCTCCTATCTTCGTTGCCTTCCATATCAAATCTCATAAGAGTTTCTAAAAATCTTCCAGATAACCTCGCTAAAGAGCAGATCAAGACTTCAATCGCAGGTGAAGAGGTAGAGACGATGACATTACTCTTTCCAATATGGCATTGAAGCACCTAAACCGATCTGATGTTGGGAATGTTAGAGCGAAGCATAGAGGCCCCCTAGCTTTACCTAGATCATTAGTCCAAAATCGAAGTTCTATCACTGCAGAAAAATTAGCTAAAGCATACAGGTCCAAGCCAAGGGGCAAGGCAAGATCTTCCTTGAGAAGAAGGTTCCAGGCAATAGTTTGAACTACAATCAACATGTGGCAGTCTGACATCAAGAAAGCTTTCTCCTTTCTTAGCATATCAAACAAGTTTTACAAAATTCTTAATGCCTCAGATATTGATTTTGATGACAACAACCACATAAATATAGATACTAATGTTTTGCCAAATTGTATAGTTTATATTGCAGAAGATTACATAGGTACATAATGGTTAAACTTGAAGGCTTATCAGTATAAAGACAAAGATTTGAAGAGCTTAAGACTTTAGTTTATAGTTATGGGTTAATAGAATAAATTATTAAAGTCCTTTATAGCAGATTTTGATCTTTATCATAAATTTCTGATCTTTGATATTTTATCAAAATAATTATTTAAAATTCAATATACAATTTTACAAATATTTTATAAAATATTTTATGTGTTCAAAGTATTTGAAAAGCATGCATATATTATTTTACAAAAATATAAAAGTTTGAAAACAATTCCAAAGAAAATCATTTTCAAATTTTACAGGTATATGTCGACATACTCCTCCTAGATATGTCAACATAATGACCATTAATTTGTTTTCTTAATTTGAAAAAAGGTGTCTTTTGGACAAATCTCCTCATAAATGGATCTGTTCATTCACTATATAAAGGGGAGTGTAAACGAATTTTCTCACTAAATTTTCTTACTTTCTTCTTACTCCTTACTCCCTCGAAATATTTCTTGAAAACTACTTACTACATTCTTTAAAACTACATATAATCAATCCATACACTACTAGATTG
Source organism: Allium cepa (assembly GCA_030765085.1). Lineage (NCBI taxonomy): Eukaryota > Viridiplantae > Streptophyta > Magnoliopsida > Asparagales > Amaryllidaceae > Allium > Allium cepa. Next base: position 384,912,572 of record CM060932.1, read on the forward strand.
ATTCTAAACAAATTATTTACTATTTTGGATGCATTCTCACTACAAAATAAAAGATCAAACCGCTATCAGAAGGGCTATAGGATGTCTTGTATCCTAAGTACAACCATTTTTATTTAAAAATCAACATCTCTACCCTTATTTGTTTGGGTGTGCTTGTTACCCATTCAAATCAAGTGGATGTGCTTAGTAGCCCTTCTAAATCTAATGGGTGATTTTATTACCCGATAAATCAAGAGAGTTTACCTCGGACTTATGAGGCACAAGGTGTATCTCATAGCCTTGAAATCAAGATTGTTGGTTTGGTTACTTCCTAGTTAAAGTAGGTGATTGAAAAGAAATCCGTGCAGTATTATACGGGATTGGATGTACGATTGGTTAATCCAAACCAATATATAACTCCTGGTGTCATCTCTTTTACCTTTTTTCTTTTATATTTATCTGTGATTGCATCTGTGACTGCTTGATTAGTTAGATCTGTGTTGATAATCTGTGATTTAATTCAAATCTTGAAACAAAGTTAAAAAGATTCATAAAAATTATAAAACACTGTTCACCCCTTCTAGTGTTAAAGTGACCTTAAGATCCGCTACACAGTAACCCTTAAAAATGATGTATGTGCAAAAAAATTTGGAAAGGAAATACATGATGAAGCTGCCTGTTTCTTATCAGTAAAGAACTTTGAAAGATTCATAGGCTATGAAGAACTTTCATAGGGAAATATTTTGTTAGTTTAGGGAAGAAGAGAAGGGAGTATTTATATACTCATGTCGTCGTTTGTGTGTGTTCATTTCAAAAGGAAAGAAGAATCCCATCCATTCAGAAGATATCAAAACAAAGTCAACTCATGCACGTAGGAGATGTAAAATATCTAGGAAAACAAATCGTCACATCCAATAGCATATAGCCACGTAGAAAGTACATTAAATGTTTTGTAAGGCCGTTAATTGGTAGAATTTTCGTGATTTGATAAGCCTGCACCTGCTTGTGGATACTGACTTGGGGGGAAAATGTTGCTTAATTTTCTCATGAGTAATTAGTAGGCCAATTTAAGGCATTATGGCCTTGTGAAAGCCAGCCTAACTATTTTACAACCGACCTATGTAAGCCGATCCAAGCTTGTAATAGTCTCAAACAATCCCTTCCATTTAGCACGACACCAAGATGAGGCCCGATTGCCTCATCCGTAGAAACTTATCACCTTTTAGAAAGGTCTGGACCTGGCCTCTTCCGGTCCAGCCCGGTTTGTCATAATGATGATCAATCTTCCTATGTCAATCTACTTCCACCACACTTTAAGTCAACATGTTCGCTTGACGTCACTCTAGCTTACTGCCGATACCTTTCCAAGCCTGCCTCAACAAGCAGCACATCAAGCAAAGTAGGCCTAAGCATGGCCTATCCATGGCCCGACATTAGTACAACTACATTCGATTGGTCCCAAGCAGCCCTCTCAATCGCCTTGCGCCCGACCATGCACAATCTTCCCAACATGGTCCTTAATAAGATTCCTAGTTTCTTTTATATCATCGACAGCCAGTCGACTGGCTAAGCTAGACTTGTAACATGGGTACTCAAGTAAATAAGAGGCTGTCCATCCATCTATCTAAAGCACTGTGGCTGAGCGGTTGAACTGTTGTGACTTACCATTAACATTAAATGCACATTTAATGCAAAGCCTATGCATCAAATGTGAAGCCCACGCCTGGTGTAGATACGCAATGAGTATATTTTCGTCCACTTCACGTCTCCTGACACCTTTATAGTTGTCTCCATCTGCCCTTGTGGCCATATCAACGGTCAGGGATTTTTCCCACTAGGTCCAACAGCTTATTCTCAACCATCCATTATCCACTTCAACTACTATAAGAACACCATGCACTACAACTTCAAAGGGGTTAGTTCACACTCAACATGATGGAAGATATAATTTTCTGAATACTACACCCGATTTATGGCTTTTGATACCATGAGTGTAACGACCCAGAATTTTTGACAATTTAATTTGAGAATATTTAATTAATTTTAAATATTTGAATGATGGTTTGACTTGAATTTCAAATTATCAGAATGATTTAGCGATTAAATTATAGAATTTAATTTATTGAAAGTTGAATAAAAATTTGAATTTTCAATTTTAAGCTGATTAAAAATATTTCAAAAGCTTGTAAAATTTATATTGATAATATTGAAGATAATAGAAGCTTCAGAATTTAATTTGGAAGCGAATTGTTCAGTTTTGAAATTAAATCGTTTGAATCGATATTGAAAAATAGCCGTCCGAGGCACAGTCTCGGAATTCGACGAAACCAGTTCCATTGGGTCCGTAATATTGAATTATTCTCGGATTTCAAATTTCGTATTTTTCGGAGTTTATATGTGAGCACACGACGTGTAAACGCATTGAAATTAAATCGAATTCAATTTGAAATTTAAATTTAAATATTAGTCAAATGCACCACGTTATCTTCCCTAACTCCACGCCTAAAACCATGCCTTAAGTCACGCAGAAATCACGAACAAGATCGTGCAGAGCACGCCGAGACCCATTTTTAAATACTCCCTTCTTCCCTCAGTTACAAATCAATTTGTTCGAAAATATAAAATCAATGGCCGAAGCCCCATTTTCCAAAACAAGTGAAATAAAAAAAAGGGGCAAACGAAAAAATGGCCGTAGCCTAAATCAAAATCGCGAGGCGCATTTCTCGAGCGGCGGCAGCATGTTGGGGGTCGCTCGCGTTCGAGCAGCGGCGACACGATCGAGGCAAGGCTGGGCAGCGGCTGGGGAAGACTAGCGAACTCGCGCGCGTGCTCGTGCGTGGAGACGTCGATGGCAGGTTGCGATGGCAAGGGCGCAGTGGGGACTCGCGGCATTGTCGAGGTCGCACAGAGGTTTCAAGCAACAACAAATGGCGATTGAAGAGGTTGAAGTGGCGCTCGAGTTGGGGGTTGTTGCAGTGGGTATCGCGAGCAGTTCAATGGAGGTCGCGTTGTTGGGGATTATCGTGTCGTAGGAGATTCGCGACTCAGGTGATCGTAATTGCAGGTGAGAAAATTTATTTCAATTTATATATATATATATATCGATTTGTTAAAGAAGAAATTAGTTTAAAGCAAAACTATCAGTTAATTTAACTATTAAAATGAAATCACCGATGAATCAAAATTTTCAAACGAAAATTTATTATTCGATTATTTCGAATATTAATAAATTGTGTAAATATTTATACAAGGTATAAATCAAGAAAATCGAGTCAAGATGGGAAATGGATGGCAAAATAAAAGCTAAGGTGAGAACTTCTCACTCAAAAGGATTTATTTAAATTTTAAATAGTTAGATTTAAAATTGTTAGTTGTGTTGATTGAATGCTTGAATGATGATTTTTATATATATATATATATATATATATAGGATGTGAATAGACCCTATACGCTGTTAGTAAGCGGAGGTTATTTATTACATACATATACCGTGATATTCCACCCTGAAGTGGAATTGGTATTATATTAGTATATAGCAATATATATATATATATTGGCATATGTATATATTGCAGTTGATTGATTTCCCGCATTGTATAGCGGATGAGACCCTATTGCGCCGCCTATTTAGCTGATAATATTTTATAAAATCCCATATACCGTGATATTCCACCTCGAAGTGGAATGGTATTGTGCTAATGTCAGTGGATGCAGGGAAACAGGTTGGAGGGATCCAACTGGATTCCTCACAAATATTTATTTGATTTCTTATATTATGATATTTGATTGTTTATCATGGATGATATATGATGTTTGAAAGTCATGATTATGACTATTGATGTGTTGCATCATCGGATCCAATTTTGAAGTTTAAAAATAACGATTTTGATTTTAAGAGATTTCTAAAGTGATTTTTGAAAGTATACGTTTATAAAATATTTTATTGAATTGATCCATCTTAAAATAAATAAACGTTATAATTTTTAAAGTTATAAAAATTATGATTTTGAGAAATACGGTTAAAGATTGATTTTTGAGAAATATGGATTAATGATTTTATAAAATAGTTTAAACTGGGATTTCTGAATTTATTATAAAAAGTTTAAAAATAGGATTTATAAAAATTTAACTATTTTATAAATCAAAATGGTGAAATTATAAAGGAGATTAAAGATGTTTTAAAATAATAATATAAATTGATTCATATAAAAGATTTATAAATTGATATTTATAAATTAAAAATATTGGAATTATAAAACGAGCTTTTACAAATATTAGAATGAATTGTGAATGAATTTCATAAATTGAAATTATAGAATTATAACGGTGAAGTTATAAATGGAATTTTATAAACAGTAGGTTTGTAAAATTTGTAAAGTTATTTAAAAAAAATAGATTTTGGATAAATAAAAGAATCTTATAAGTTATAAGATTTATAAATTTGGGAAGTTTAAAGAAACAATTTTGTAAACAAATAAATTATAAGTGTTTGACTTATAATATGAATTTTTAGTATATCATTGTGATATGAATTGAGATAGGTTAATAAAGGAATTTATAAAAAGGAGTTGATATAAAATAAATAGAAATAGAATTTATAAACGTTGTTTTATAAATCCGCAACGACTTATTTTGATAAGGAATTGTTGTAATTTGTTGATGGAATTATATTCATGTTTTAGACAGTGAATAATCCTTTAAAATAAAATAAATAGAAGTGATGAAATTTATTAACACGGTATATTCACGTTTTTGAATAGTGAATATTATGTTAAAGAAATTATTTTGGATGTGATGTTTGAAATAGAATTAAAACGATCTAAAGATGTTTTAAAAGGTGTTGAGATTCGAAACCATAGATTTCAACATTCATTGTTGAAATAGACGTTTTCGAGAAATAGAAGGAAATGGTAGATTATAACACTGTTGTTATAATAGATGATTTCTGAAAGGAAATGTTTTGTATAGTATTGGGATTTATATATCAATTTTAATTTCGAATCCCTATACTAGTGATTTTGGGTTGTCGTAACGATGTTTTACGCAACATTCGTTTTGGCCCAAATAAATATGTTTAAGAGAATGATTTCCTTAAAGAATGAAATATATACTTAATTTCGATTAGAGTATATTGAATATTTTCCAAGTATAGAAAATAAAAAGACTTATGAATTACTTATAAATAAATAAGTATGGAAATATTATTCCAATATTAAGTGAAAATTTTGAATTTATCCTTTTAAAGATAAACTGAGAATGAATATTAGAAATCGAATGGAAAACGTATATTCATGAATATTTTTGGAAATATAAATTCAATATGGAATTTGGAAAATGAGTTTAAAAATAAATATTGATTTATTTTTAAAGAATGGAAAATATATATCTTATAAAGATATTTTTGGAAAATAAGTAATTTGGAAAATTATTTGGAATCTGGTGATGTTGTGCATATCTATTGATAGTTCAATAACCGACTATCAATATTTACCTTTAAATAGGTATATGTTGTGATTTGCTTGAAATTGAATGCCAAACTTATTTTTTTTAAATAAGCGCTCACTATTCGGGTTAACCGGGAAAGGACCTTGGGGTCGTATAACCCATTCCGAATATGTGATACGTCGTTATGAATTGCATTCGAAGACCGGTGTTGAAGACCGAATATTTTTGAAAACGAAAGGGTTTCTTGTTGATTGTCTCTGCACTGGCTGATCCCCGGTATAGAGATCTCCATATGTGATGGGAAATCCGGTTGTGATTAGAGATTATCCGGATTGCAAGGACTTCTTTGTAAGTGCCTTCGGTTCTGTTCGATCCCGAAACAGACTTGTATGGATTGTGTGTCTGACATTACAAATTGGGATGTAAAGCCGATTTCTTTCAAATATATTTCTGTTGGTGGCGGAGAATTTATTCTCTTAGCTTAACACCCTTCTCTGAGACGTACGAGCTCAGAGGTTATATAGTTGAAGGTTATCAGCGATATACTCCCAATTTTGGTAATGTGACATGCTGAGTGTTGCTGTGAAATGATCATTGTGTTGATCATTTGTGATAGGATCATTAGTTTGATCGTCTATCTTGGTGATCATTTCTATGATCATTTGTTGACCCAAAGCATGACTTTTGTATAAAGTATGTTTTGTGGACGTGACTTCGTCGAGCCTCACAAACCGGTAATGGTCGAAACAGGAATTGTGCGGCAAGGTTTCCAGGGATCGCTTCCCTAGGGTATGACCATTCCTTATGGAAAAGGGTAGTATCATGGTATGGAGCCCAGATATTTACTCATGTTGAAACACTTATTATTATGGTGTGATGTTGGTTAGAGAGCTCTCGTTTAAAGGTTCCAAAGGACCGGGGGTGGCATATCTGAGGGTTCGTAATATTCCTTGGGAAAAGGGATTCCCGACTTTGTTTAGCAGAGAACGGTTTGGTTCTCGGGGCGTCCTTCCAGAGGCGTTTCCATGTGGCAATGGGAAGTTCCTTGGCCTGACCATTTGTTGGAAAAATCCATTCTTCAAATACGAGCCCTGTACGGTTTTAGTTGTATAACCTGCCATGGAATATGGCGGTAACCCGCTATTGAACATGGTAGCTATAGTAGGCATAGTTCGAAACGTCTATGTTGGCTAAGATTTATATCTTTACTTTCGAAATAATTTTTACTACACTATGCACTAGTAATAATATCAAATGTTTCTTTTAAATACGTATCAAGCATCTTTGACTATCATAAGGAGAAATCTCCTCCGATTCTGCGTTTGCATTGTGTGTGTGTGCGGGAGGCCTTATGGTAGTCTCATTTTTTAAAAGCATTGCGAATTGACTTTAAAAATATTCCTCTATTTTAATTTTAAAGAAAAATAAACTGTTTTGAGTTCTCACACCAGTCACATGACTGACTCGGAGTTTATTGTTTTCCTTCCTAAACTCTGGGTGCCCACCAATTTCCACACGGGCAGTCAAGAGTTAGGTTTATCAGGATATTATGGAATTCAGAAATTGCAGGAGGCAAGCTGGATGGCATAGCGTATTACTAGTATATAGTATTCTTTTTCCGCTGCATAGTTGTTGTTGTTTGATGTTGTACACTCTTATGATATGATGTAATGAAATGTAATGTAATAACTGATATAGTTCTTTATTTAAAGATTATTCATTTATCTATTATATGTTGTTCTGCTGCGAATTGTGAGATTCTGATGTTGTTCTGCTGTTTTCTGTTCCGTTCTATTTTCTGTTTTCTTTTCTCTCTATTTTCTATCTTTTCTCTCTTTCTTTTTCTTTTCTTTTTCTTAAAACCCTAACTATTCGGTTTTTCGGCAACGAAAAATCGCGTACGTTACATTTGGTATCGGAGCATATGGTTAAGCGACAATCATGGTTCTGTTGGGTGTTACTCATTAGAGATAGAGTCAGCAGTACTCTAGAATGAGTTTGAGTGTAATAATAGATATGAGCGCGTATTTGTTAGTGAATATAAAATTGTTTTTGAATCGGGTAAATAAGGTAATTTTGCCCAAAACTATTTTTGTATAGAAAAGAAATGATTTTCTAATGAATTATTATAGTATATGGTTGCATGATTGTTAGGAAGTAATAATATTAAATTGTTATCATTAGTATATGGAATTAAATAAAATAAAATGGATTGAATTCAAGTAAACTAACTTGATAAATTATTAATTCATGGACTAATGAATTGGAATTTGAATTGGTTAAAATTAAAGTTTAGTCGTGAGCTAAATTGGAAGATAAATTTGAATTTGTATATAAATTCAAATAAGTAAAAGAAATAAATTGAAATTCCCTTTGTTAATAATTAAGTAAATTCGAGATGAATTGAGTATGGAAATTGAAATTGATATGAATTAGCTAATGAAAGTTAATCGTTGGAATTCAATATTTAGAATTGAGAATTGAATTCGAATGGAATTTAAATTGAGAATTGAATTCAAATAGAATTGAAATTGTAAAATTGAATGAAATGAATATGTAACTTCAATAGTGAAGTAAAAATGTAAAAGAAGTATATATTGGAAATTTTGTAATAGAATTGGCAAAATGGTTTGTATGTTGGAATTGGATATTATGAATAGCAGGATATACAGGTATTATAAAGGGATTGGATTTTGATTTCAAAGATAAAATTGAATTGCTCGACAAAAAGGTACGTATTTCAATTTCAGTATGAAATTTGATGATTTTCTTCTCCAGCCACTTGGCTTTCTCTTTTCTTTTTGATTCTGAGGGGCCGTGGTGCCATTTTGTAGTCGTACCGAGCTAGCCGCGCAAAGGAGACGCTGGCAAAATTTTTCGAAAATTTAGGGTGTTAGAAAAAATTTTGAGAAATTTTGAAAGCTTGAAATTTAAATTTAAATTTAAATTTGAATTGTTAGTAGAACAATATTGTTTGAAACCTATAATAGAAGTTGAAAAGCTAGTTGAAATGATAGTGAATCTCTAGTAAAAAGATTTAGGTTAGTAAGTTGATAAAACTATTTGGATTGTGAAAAATAGTAGACGGGATAAGGGCATTCTTCTTAACTTGTAATTTCGGGACGAAATTCTTTTAAGGGGGGAAGATTGTAACGACCCAAAATTTTTGACAATTTAATTTGAGAATATTTAATTAATTTTAAATATTTGAATGATGGTTTGACTTGAATTTCAAATTATCAGAATGATTTAGCGATTAAATTATAGAATTTAATCTATTGAAAGTTGAATAAAAATTTGAATCTTCAATTTTAAGCTGATTAAAAATATTTCAAAAGCTTGTAAAATTTATATTGATAATATTGAAGATAATAGAAGCTTCAGAATTTAATTTGGAAGTGAATTGTTCAGTTTTGAAATTAAATCGTTTGAATCGATATTGAAAAATAGCCGTCCGAGGCACAGTCTCGGAATTCGACGAAACTAGTTCCATTGGGTCCGTAATATTGAATTATTCTCGGATTTCAAATTTCGTATTTTTTGGAGTTTATATGTGAGCACACGACGTGTAAACGCATTGAAATTAAATCAAATTCAATTTGAAATTTAAATTTAAATATTAGTCAAATGCACCACGTTATCTTCCCTAACTCCACGCCTAAAACCATGCCTTAAGCACGCAGAAATCACGAACGAGATCGTGCAGAGCATGCCGAGACCCATTTTTAAATACTCCCTTCTTCCCTCAGTTACAAATCAATTCGTTCGAAAATATAAAATCAATGGCCGAAGCCCCATTTTCCAAAACAAGTGAAATAAAAAAAAAGGGCAAACGAAAAAATGGCCGTAGCCTAAATCAAAATCGCGAGGCGCATTTCTCGAGCAGCGGCAGCATGTTGGGGGTCGCTCGCGTTCGAGCGGCGGCGACACGATCGAGGCAAGGCTGGGCTGCGGCTGGGGAAGACTCGCGAACGCGCGCGCGTGCTCGTGCGTGGAGACGTCGATGGCAGGTTGCGATGGCAAGGGCACAATGGGGACTCGCGGCATTGTCGAGGTCGCACAGAGGTTTCAAGCAATAACAAATGGCGATTGAAGAGGTTGAAGTGGCGCTCGAGTTGGGGGTTGTTGCAGTGGGTATCGCGAGCAGTTCAATGGAGGTCGCGTTGTTGGGGATTATCGTGTCGTAGGAGATTCGCGACTCAGGTGATCGTAATTGCAGGTGAGAAAATTTATTTCAATTTATATATATATATCGATTTGTTAAAGAAGAAATTAGTTTAAAACAAAACTATCAGTTAATTTAACTATTAAAATGAAATCACCGATGAATGAAAATTTTCAAACGAAAATTTATTATTCAATTATTTCGAATATTAATAAATTGTGTAAATATTTATACAAGATATAAATCAAGAAAATCGAGTCAAGATGGGAAATGGATGGCAAAATAAAAGCTAAGGTGAGAACTTCTCACTCAAAAGGATTTATTTAAATTTTAAATAGTTAGATTTAAATTTGTTAGTTGTGTTGATTGAATGCTTGAATGATGATTGTTATATATATATATATATATATATATATGTATATATATATATATATTGGATGTGAATAGACCCTATACGCCGTTAGTAAGCGGAGGTTATTTATTACACACATATACCGCGATATTCCACCCTGAAGTGGAATTGGTATTATATTAGTATATAGCAATATATATATTAACATATGTATATATTGCAGTTGATTGATTTCCCGCATTGTATAGCGGATGAGACCCTATTGCGCCGCCTATTAAGCGGATAATATTTTATAAAATCCCATATACCGCGATATTCCACCTCGAAGTGGAATGGTATTGTGCTAATGTCTGTGGATGCAGGGAAACAGGTTGGAGGGATCCAACTGGATTCCTCACAAATATTTATTTGATTTCATATATTGTGATATTTGATTGTTTATCATGGATGATATATGATGTTTGAAAGTCGTGATTGACTATTGATGTGTTGCATCATTGGATCCAATTTTGAAGTTTAAAAATGACAATTTTGATTTTAAGAGATTTCTAAAGTGATTTTTGAAAGTATACGTTTATAAAATATTTTATTGAATTGATCCATCTTAAAATAAATAAACGTTATAATTTTTAAAGTTATAAAAATTATGATTTTGAGAAATACGGTTAAAGATTGATTTTTGAGAAATATGGATTAATGATTTTATAAAATAGTTTAAACTGGGATTTCTGAATTTATTATAAAAAGTTTAAAAATAGGATTTATAAAAATTTAACTATTTTATAAATCAAAATGGTGAAATTATAAAGGAGATTAAAGATGTTTTAAAATAATAATATAAATTGATTCATATAAAAGATTTATAAATTGATATTTATAAATTAAAAATATTGGAATTATAAAACGAGCTTTTACAAATATTAGAATGAATTGTGAATGAATTTCATAAATTGGAATTATAGAATTATAACGGTGAAGTTATAAATGGAATTTTATAAACAGTAGGTTTGTAAAATTTGTAAAGTTATTTAAAAAAAATAGATTTTGGATAAATAAAAGAATCTTATAAGTTATAAGATTTATAAATTTGGGAAGTTTAAAGAAACAATTTTGTAAACAAATAAATTATAAGTGTTTAACTTATAATATGAATTTTTAGTATATCATTGTGATATGAATTGAGATAGGTTAATAAAGGAATTTATAAAAAGGAGTTGATATAAAATAAATAGAAGTAGAATTTATAAACGTTGTTTTATAAATCCGCAACGACTTATTTTGATAAGGAATTGTTGTAATTTGTTAATGGAATTATATTCATGTTTTAGACAGTGAATAATCCTTTAAAATAAAATGAATAGAAGTGATGAAATTTATTAACACGGTATATTCACGTTTTTGAATGGTGAATATTATGTTAAAGAAATTATTTTGGATGTGATGTTTGAAATATAATTAAAACGATCTAAAGATGTTTTAAAAGGTGTTGAGATTCGAAACCATAGATTTCAACATTCATTGTTGAAATAGACGTTTTCGAGAAATAGAAGGAAATAGTAGATTATAACACTGTTGTTATAATAGATGATTTCCGAAAGGAAATGTTTTGTATAGTATTGGGATTTATATATCTATTTTAATTTCGAATCCCTATACTAGTGATTTTGGGTTGTCGTAACGATGTTTTACGCAACATTCGTTTTGGCCCAAATAAATATGTTTAAGAGAATGATTTCCTTAAAGAATGAAATATATACCTAATTTCGATTAGAGTATATTGAATATTTTCCAAGTATCGAAAATAAAAAGACTTGTGAATTACTTATAAATAAATAAGTATGGAAATGTTTTTCCAATATTAAGTGAATATTTTGAATTTATCCTTTTGAAGATAAATTGAGAATGAATATTAGAAACCGAATGGAAAACGTATATTCATGAATATTTTTGGAAATATAAATTCAATATGGAATTTATAAATGGAATTTGGAAAATGAGTTTAAAAATAAATATTGATTTATTTTTAAAGAATGGAAAATATATATCTTATAAAGATATTTTTGGAAAATAAGTAATTTGGAAAATTATTTGGAATCTGGTGATGTTGTGCATATCTATTGATAGTTCAATAACCGACTATCAATATTTACCTTTAAATAGGTATGTGTTGTGATTTGCTTGAAATTGAATGCCACACTTATTTTTTTTAAATAAGCGCTCACTATTCGGGTTAACCAGGAAAGGACCTTGGGGTCGTATAACCCATTTCGAATATGTGATACGTCGTTATGAATTGCATTCGAAGACCGGTGTTGAAGACCGGATATTTTCGAAAACGAAAGGGTTTCTTGTTGATTGTCTCTGCACTGGCTGATCGCCGGTATAGAGATCTCCATATGTGATGGGAAATCCGGTCGTGATTAGAGATTATCCGGATTGCAAGGACTTCTTTGTAAGTGCCTTCGGTTCTGTTCGATCCCGGAACAGACTTGTATGGATTGTGTGTCTGACATTACAAATTGAGATGTAAAGCCGATTTCTTTCAAATATATTTCTGTTGGTGGCGGAGAATTTATTCTCTTAGCTTAACACCCTTCTCTGAGACGTACGAGCTCAGAGGTTATATAGTTGAAGGTTATCAGCGATATACTCCTAATTTTGGTAATGTGACATGCTGAGTGTTGCTGTGAAATGATCATTGTGTTGATCATTTGTGATAGGATCATTTGTTTGATCGTCTATCTTGGTGATCATTTCTATGATCATTTGTTGACCCAAAGCATGGCTTTTGTATAAAGTATGTTTTGTGGACGTGACTTCGTCGAGCCTCACAAACCGGTAATGGTCGAAACAGGAATTGTGCGGCAAGGTTTCCAGGGATCGCTTCCCTAGGGTATGACCATTCCTTCTGGAAAAGGGTAGTATCATGGTATGGAGCCCAGATATTTACTCATGTTGAAACACTTATTATTATGGTGTGATGTTGGTTAGAGAGCTCTCGTTTAAAGGTTCCAAAGGACCGGGGGTGGCATATCTGAGGGTTCGTAATATTCCTTGGGAAAAGGGATTCCCGGCTTTGTTTAGCAGAGAACGGTTTGGTTCTCGGGGCGTCCTTCCAGAGGCGTTTCCATGTGGCAATGGGAAGTTCCTTGGCCTGACCATTTGTTGGAAAAATCCATTCTTCAAATACGAGCCCTGTACGGTTTTAGTTGTATAACCTGCCATGGAATATGGCGGTAACCCGCTATTGAACATGGTAGCTATAGTAGGCATAGTTCGAAACGTCTATGTTGGCTAAGATTTATATCTTTACTTTCGAAATAATTTTTACTACACTATGCACTAGTAATAATATCAAATGTTTCTTTTAAATACGTATCAAGCATCTTTGACTATCATAAGGAGAAATCTCCTCCGATTCTGCGTTTGCATTGTGTGTGTGTGCGGGAGGCCTTATGGTAGTCTCATTTTTTAAAAGCATTGCGAATTGACTTTAAAAATATTCCTCTATTTTAATTTTAAAGAAAAATAAACTGTTTTGAGTTCTCACACCAGTCACATGACTGACTCGGAGTTTATTGTTTTCCTTCCTAAACTCTGGGTGCCCACCAATTTCCACACGGGCAGTCAAGAGTTAGGTTTATCAGGATATTCTGGAATTCAGAAATTGCAGGAGGCAAGCTGGATGGCATAGCGTATTACTAGTATATAGTATTCTTTTTCCGCTGCATAGTTGTTGTTGTTTGATGTTGTACACTCTTATGATATGATGTAATGAAATGTAATGTAATAACTGATATAGTTCTTTGTTTAAAGATTATTCATTTATCTATTATATATTGTTCCGCTGCGAATTGTGAGATTCTGATGTTGTTCTGCTGTTTTCTGTTCCGTTCTATTTTCTGTTTTCTTTTCTCTCTATTTTCTATCTTTTCTCTCTTTCTTTTTCTTTTCTTTTTCTTAAAACCCTAACTATTCGGTTTTTCGGCAACGAAAAATCGCGTACGTTACAATGAGTCCTTAAGATTACACAGCTTTATTAGTCTTAAGTGATTCCTGCTTTCTTATTATTCTTTTGTGAATCCAGGTAGTTTTAAGAGAAATATACAATAAGAGAACTTTATGGTAGAGGTAGGCAGCTTTGCTGAACCACTTTATATCTTATGCTATTTACCTTTAAACTATATATGTACTCCTCGGTTTTTCACTTTAATCCTTGTTGATAACCTTTGCACATTAGTCTAATTCCGAGGTTGGTTAAATGTCTAGTCAACAATAGTGTATATGAATTGTTGGATAAATGTATTGGATTAAAAAAGAAAATGCAACTGACGTATGATGGAGTTAAGAGTATTCCCATGCGTAATTCTGCAATTTATTGTAAATTATTAACTTTGTAGTCGAATTTCATTTGAAATAAAATTGTTTTCTTTATATTATATACTTGTTATAATATGTTACATTACTTATTTAACTTGAGTTATTTAATAGAAAATCTTTAAATAGTTTATTTTGTGATAGTAGTTATAATATGTTGTAATTGTAAGAAACTTATTGCAATATTTTTTAAAATATTCTTAATCAAGATGTATCGAAACATGGTATTAACACATTCGTTGAGACTAGAGTACGTAACACTCTCCAAATGTTGGGTAGTATATTACACATGGCTGCTCGATGCACCAAGTGGTTACATTGTTATAGTAATTAGATAACTATAGGAAGACTCACCTGATAGTTTTCAATTGGTTAATATAACTAAGGTCAAATAGAGAATATCGAAGCGATAATATTACACAGTTTTCTCGACCTGATAATACCCTTGAACTTTAATATGGACATTCCACTTTGATTATAATTGATCGTTGCACGATGTTCATCAAACAACTATAGTTGGGTCTGAGTTGAAGTATTGGAAGCAAAACACTATTCAATAGAGAATTCATCTCCTCGGTTATATAAAGTTAGTATCACAGTCAATTATGGTCAATTCAAACTCAAAATCTTTGGTTAGGGCATTTCGATTAATAATAATTGTTATTATTGAACCAATGACTTTGTGTTTGGATTAAATAAGTTAAATGTGGACGATATATGAGTTTAACTTAATAATAATAATAATTATTGAACCAAGGACTTTATGTTTGGATTATATAAGTTGAATGTGGACAATATAGTACTTTGATCAAAACCAAATTTCATTAGTCCTAATGTGATATAGTTTGGATAAAGAGAATTGGTGTAAAAAATTATCACTATTAGGGACTACTTAATATAGTAAAATTAGATTTTACTAGAAATTGTGTAAGCGATTAATTCAGCCAAACTATCACACCACTAGCTAAGATGACATATGAACGTCAATATTCGAATTATTCGACATTGATCACTGACTGAATTTACGCCCTATAAGTCACACAACTACAATGTTGAATACTTTGAATACCACGTGATTTAACTAAATATAATTATTATGAATTGATTAATATTTGTGAAATATTAAATTTATTTATTTTTGATTTATTTGCATCGGTATTGAAATAATGTGTATATAAAAGTTATATATATACATATTGGTATATGATATCGATGTATGTTTAAATTGGATTTATAATGTGCAAATACTAATTGGGTTTGGAAATGTGTGTAGTAGAGCCATTAGCCTACTAGTATGGCCAACCATAATTGGATAAAGAGGAGGTGTGATATTTTATTTGAAAATATGCATTTGAATTGCTTTAAAAGAATAGGTAAAAGTGAGATGTAGATCTCCACTTTTCTCTCTCTTTCTTTTCCTATTTAAATTCAACACCTCTGTCATGAGTTTACTTTTCTCTAGCCTTCATCTCCTAATTTTGGCTAAAATAACAGCCTCTGATCCCGTTCCTCCTCATTTAAGATAAATCAACAAATTAAATTAAATTAAATTCAAGATGTGGTGATCTCTTTGATTAGTGGCTTTTATAGAAGGGATTGGATCAAATCAAAGAGTCTCTTTGATTCAACATTCAAGGTGCTTTATCAAAGCTACAGTTTAGGTAATATATAATTTTATTTCTATTCATTTATACCACTACATATATGTTGATTAGAATTTATAATGTCATAAAGTTATATATTTGTTTGCTGCCAAATTTATACATTTATATATGTTCTCTAATATATTTTTTGCATATGAATACCTTTTGTTTTCGACCACGTAAAATAAAAAAAATCAAAAGCAATAATATTTGATATTGAATTTGAATTTTAAATTGATATTATATGCATTCTAATATATATATGTATATAATTCATTTAACAAATTTCATGTACATATATTTTTATATAAAATAAAAAATTATGTATATATATGTTAAACCTAAATCAATTTATACATATATATATATATATATTTATATTTCTAAGTTTACTTATAATTTATTATATATATGTATGTATGTATATATTATAATATAAACTACATTCGAAAATTATAGTTAAAAAAATTAATAAGAAATCCACATAGAAATTGTAATAAAATTCATTTTTTAACTGCATGGACTAAAAAAAAGTTTGTCATAAACATTTTTAAGCATAAAAATATTTTATTTTATTTTATATATAAATATATAATATTATATTTATAAACTAAAATTTTATGCATTTTAAGATATATATTTGTATGTTTTATATATTTTCGAAATAAAAAATTATATATCTATATTTAATTCAAATATATATATATACTAGTTAAATAAATAATATTTGAATTTCAATTTGAATTTCGATTAAGTTATTATTTTGAATGTAGATCCATTTTCAAATTTGAATATTTCTTAAGCTATTTTAAACATTGCATTTTGAATTCATTTTGTATTTAAAATTACTTATTTATGCATGTTTATTTTAGCGCGTGTGTGTATATATATTTATATGTATATATAAACATGTATATAAGTGCATTTTAAATTATATTAATTTTAAAATGATAATAAACAACAAATCATATATAAAAGGCTAATGTATCCGTTGTAGTGTTAATCCCAACGATGATATACATGCATGTTAAACCATGTATATATTATACGTTTCACGTTCACTTCCATATACGTGTGTATTTGATGCACATGTAAACATTATATATCACAAAAAAATAAAATAAAATCTTTATATCGGTTAATTAAATAAAATATATTTTATTTAAAATTTATTTAGATTGGATCTAAATCAATTTAGACTTCATTGGCTCAATACGATCTAAAATGGTAATACACCGACCTGATCTCATGAACTCTCATTTAGTATCAAAGCTATAGCACATAACACCTAAAATTTTATTTGGTATCAAGGCATGCTCATTTAAAATAAATTCTAGTATGGATACATAACTACATTTCTAGAAGGATGACACACTGCACGACCCCCACTATTCACTAGGTCAAACTATGCATATAGGCTACATGTATGAAAATTTATATGGAAGCTAACGACCTTGAAATAAAGTATGCTACTCAGACACATTATGTTGCTCATAATGCCACATTAATACATAGTCAGATGCTTAAAAAGCCATAGCTTTAAATAATTCAAAAGCAATTAATATTTTATACTATGCATTGGATATGAATTTACACGAGTTATGTGTACACTACTGCATATGATATTTGGAACACTTTGAAAATTACAAATGAAGGGACTACTATAGTAAAACAAACCAAAATATCGTTGTTTAAAGGTCAACTTTACAGTTTTAAAATGAAAAATATGGAAAGCATCTTTGAAATGTATGCATGTTTTCAAGAGTTACAACATACATTCATGCAACTAGGAGAGAAATTAACTGACTTTGATATAGTATCAAAAAATTAAAACTTATTAACTAGTGAATAGGAAATAAAAGTACTTGCTATTAAAGAAGAAAATGACCTTTTCGAACCCAAAATTGATGAATTCATAGGAAATTTATTATCAAATATGGTGAATTTGCAGGCCAGAAAAGAACATGCACATAAAAAGAGAACGACTACATTTCGAGTTAAAGACAATGAAGATATTGATGAAGATAATAATGCTTGTACATACAAGAACTACAAAAAAATTAGAAAAATCAAGAAATATTAGAATTTTGGCAGAAGTGGTAAATCGTCTTCAATCAAATGTTTCAAGTGCATTAAAACTGGTCACATAATGAAAGATTGCCCTAAACTCAGCAGGGAGCCCAAAAATTACAAGAAAAAAAATCATGAGGGAAAAATAACAAAGCTTTTCAGGTCATATAGGATGACTCAGAATATACTTCGGATAGTGACAGGGATACCAAGAAAGCCAGTGTTTGCTTCATGGCCATAAATGATGTAAAATCTGAAATTTCATATGAAGATTTATTAGAACTAGCCTTTAAATTAGACGACTAATTTATAGAAACTATGAAATAAAATAAGGAACTAAAAGTAAAATTAAACCGTACTAAGTTAGAAATCGTTAGGCTAAAAGATGGGAAATTATTCTCGAAGAAGAATTGCATAAGTCATAAATTTCCTATGAGAATTTAACATCTTAAAATTGTATGTTAGATGACGAAATCAAGGCATATGGAGACAAGAATGTTAAAATATCAAAGGAAAATTGTGATTTAAAATCACATTTAGACCTAACAGAAAATAAGATTAAAGAGTACGAAGGATAAATAGAGAATATAACTATTAATATATCTAACTTTAATAAAGGAAAGGAAAATTTATGAAATTTGACAAGTATTTTGAAACCTTCAAACAATAGAAATGGATTAGGTTTTACGAAAACTAGACTAGAATTAATGGGCCGAGTCCAAAGAAATATGCATAACTATATACAAGTATAGGAGACTCACTAATAGCCAGCTCGAACCAAGTAATAGGTTAGTTAAGATAAGGGTTTCGAAAAACAAATAATATTTTAATTAGAAATAAACAAAAAAATAAACTTGTTTTCATGGTTCATAATAATATTAATTTTTATTTTCAAAGGTTTTATAAAGCCCTCTTGGTTGTGCTTACCATCCAACCAAGGCCTTGGACCCTAATGTAGGTAGTGGGTATCAATATATTATTATTTTTGAAGGTAGCCAATAGCAATAAAAGGATTTGAATAACTGAATTGCAGACATCATAAGGAATCGGTATGGATACAACATCGGGAAAGGAACATCAATAATATAGGTATATCTAAATCATTTTGTAAAAAATCCTACTTATAATTTTTTTTGAAATTTTCTCTTAAAAATAAATATTCACCATGAAAATATTGGGCTAAAAGGGCTGAAAACGTAAGAAAATTGAAGATCATATTTTCAAAGTGATTTTAAGAAGTAAATTTCTTTCAATAGGTAAATGTTTGTTAATCAAATTTTGGAACATTCATTAGGCATTTCTCGAAATTTATCTCTAAAATGAGATTTGTGCTCATAAGATGAAAAATTAGAATTTGATAAAAAGAATTGATTTTTTTCAAAATATTGTCTTTTTAACTGAGGTAAGGAGAAATTCTTTCATATTTTTTGTTTCAAATCACTTAGTTTACAAAAGTGAATGAATTTAAATTGTAAAATTACGGAAAATAGTGTGATATAATCACTCTAGATTTTTTTTGGATACATTACATATATATTCATTAAACTAAATTTGTGTTTTGGTGATAATTGAGAATTTGTGTCAAAAATGATTATTTATCTTTGTCACAATAAATAATTTGACAAGAGAGAGAAATATATTAAATATCTATGAATGTTTCCTAAATCTTTTCCTTTTTATGATGGCAAATGTTGAGAAAAATACAACAAAAATCAAGCAAATCGATAAGGGAGTACATAAATATAAAGGGTGCAATAATTTAGGGCGGGGGGTAGGGGTTATTATATAAGTCGTATGGGTATCATAATCAGAAAAGGGAAGAACATTAGGGACATAATTTTAGTGTTTTGATGGTAACAACCATATGACAATGCTATAATGATTTTTATCGAGTTATTTCAAGTACTGTAGCAATGACATAGAACCAAAGTTATGATGGCGATTGATAGAAGGTCAATAAAGACGAATGCATCAAAAATATCAAAATAGATCAAACAAAATTATTTATGGTGGAGAATATGCATTCAAAGATATTAAATGGATTTGACAAATCTACTAGAACATAACAGCATTGAAGAAACACTCAAAAATAGACAAACCAGTACAAAAGTCGAATATTTTATTTATTAAGTTGTTATCGAGTCCTGTTAGTTTAGACTGGTTAAAACCCCACAAAATATCCAAACTACTAAAATTTTGAAAATTCATAAAAAAATTAGATTTTTTTGGAACTTTTCTAAGTATCTAAAGGGCCTGAACAAAAATCAAAATGAAAATAGACTTTATTTAAAAAAATGAAATTTTTTGTTTCTCCCTTTGACTGTAGATTACTCTTTATCTTCCTCAATGTTTGTAGCCGCCTATCCAAGCTGTGCCACCACCCCATGCCCGAGTCCGACCTTTATCTGTGGAGCCAGTATAGATCCTTATGCGCTTCAGTGTTTCTGATGCGATGACCCGAAGTAATGTGCAACTTTCCCTAAGTTTTTTTTTTTTGTTTTAGGCCATGTCTCTTTACTTCGCTCCTCTTCCTCTTTATCCAAAAACCGCTTCTCTTTATTTTTAACATTAGCAACCACTTAATGACATCCTAAATCAGCAATAAATACTCTTAATAACTTCAAGGCAAATTTAATAATCCTCTCTTGGAATTTATCTCTCCGACTCTGATAATTTTTCTCCATACATTCACTGCTTGTAAAAAATTTAAAGTAGTCATTTCAAATCACTTCTATAACTCTTGTTCATTTAATTTGGAGATATACTATGTGGGTTATAGGAGAAAAAAAACATATGTATAACAAGATACATGGGCCTATGAATATATTTTATATTGAAATCGAAATCCAATTGGAATCTTCAAGTTGTAAAGTCCTACTCCGCAACCTAGTTAAGGTCATTGTGAACCTATTCCTTCAGATGAAGTGATGGTTGTGTTAATGAAATTCCAAAATGGAGTTCTGGAACTGGATGTAGAATAAGAGGTCCAAACTAGTATAAAACTCCAGGTGTGATTATTTTCATTTACTTTATTTTATTTCACTACATTTTATACTTAGTTATATATTTAATTGTTTATTAGTTTGTAACTTTTATAAATTAAGTATATTTAGTCACTTGGTTCTATACATTGATCCGATCTGTTGAAATTTCAAATATTTGGTTATAATACTGATATTATAACGTTCAATTTACCATATCAAATATAAGTGCATAATTCAACGTTAGACGATGTCATTGTGCTTACAATTTAATTTCAAATTTAATAACACAAATTGTGTGTGAAATAGAGTTCGTATGTGAAACATACGAAAGTTACAAATTTTATTTTGTAAATAAGTATCATAAAGGGAGTTTAATACAATTTAACCTAATCTCCTTAGATCCAATTCAATGCCACCATTGACTGCCAATCACTCTAGACTTCGACCGCCATCTCCATCGTGATTATCACTGTTCACCTCAGCATCTCAATATGAGAGTCCTATGCCCCATCTCCTTAAAATCAACGCTATCGATCTACATTTAGGGTTTCCTAAGAGAAACCATAATTGATTTAATGTTGCACCATGTTGTCTCGATTCCTATGATGAACGCCATAGTTTAAGGCTGCCTTGGATAGTGATGAAAAAGGGACATTGTAGTGATCTCCGATGAAGTTTGTAACGACCCTAGATTTTAATTTAATTTAAATTGATAATTAAATGAATTTTTGAATTAAAATTGTATGATTTATCGATTTAAGAGATGCGAGTTTCCCCGATTCGACTAGAAAATATATAAAGTCATATGGATTTGACAATTTGTATATATGTGAATATATATGTATATATTGGATTTGAAATAAAATCTTAAATAAATGGTTTTAAAAATAAATAAATAATTTATAAGATAAAATTTTGGAAAATATATGTATAAAGAAACAAATAATTGCTAAAATCTAAATAACAAACTAGAACTCTAGAAATTCCTCTATATTACGAAATAAATAAATTTTATTGTTTTATTCGATATAAAGTAAATATATATCTTAGTAAATCAATACAAAATAATACCAAGTAATAAAACAAACAAAATATACAAAGAAAAAAATAAAACACAAACAAATTTGTACTTAATAAAAACAATAAATATATATGAAGACTAAGCAAACATTGTCAAGTTGAACAAAAGAAGACAGCATTTTATATGTACAAGTATGTATACTTGTAAAATGAAGAAATACAAAGCAACGAAAAAAAAAAGTTTTGTATATAAGTATGAAGTCAAAATAAAATAACATAACTAAAAATAAGTATGTTGATAAAATAAGAAGCAAAAGTACATACCCCTATCATCCCAGCCGAGACCAACAGTGCAAGACAGTGGTGAAAACATAAACAAATGTCTCTGCCTATTGTGCATACTTCAGCCATGCTTAGTACTAGACAATATATTATCCTTTTGTACTAATTTTATATCACCTGTGCAAGCATCTTCGGCCATGCTTTTTATTGTTCAAACCATACATCACCTACCTGTAACTCATTTATATACATCAACCTCCCATTTCAAATTCGTTCATTTCAAAACTGAAAAAGAAATCAAACTTCAATCAGATCTAAAATCAAATGCAAAACAAGCTCTGTCATTTTCCTCTGGCAAACACGGTGAGCAAACATCTTTTCTTTACTTGGTTTCCTTTATTCTCTTGAGTCTGTGATGATGAATGAAAACAAAAATTTGGAAATGTGTTTTTGTGAATAAGAATGGTTATATGTATACATGTATATGTATATAGAAATTTGTGAGCATATCTGGGAACAAGAAGATGAACCCCTGTTCTAGTTACAGGTTCTGAATCAAATTCGAAATCCAAAATCTTCTTATCTAATTCTTGTTAGGTCTTAAAATTAAAATTGAATATGTTATATGATTAAGATACAAATGCTAAAAATATTGTTAAGTTAAGAATGAAGACAATTTGGTCAGAAAGGAAGATATACAGTGAAAGAAAAAAAAAATCAAACTATGTCCAAATTCAAGTGTCCTAATTACAAACTGCATTTACATCATTGTGTTCAACATTATGAACCATGATTTTTAAAATAGATTTTATGACTTTTAAGTTAGTATATCATGAGCATTTGGGTGTTGAACGAAAACTCTATTTTTGGCAAATTCCGGTGAACGGCGCGACAAGGGAGGTCGGGGCTCGGTCCGGAGATAGGGGAAGGTATGGAGAGGCTTGGAAAAATACTCAGAGGGTGGTCTGATCAACATGGTGACAGCGGCGAGTAGTTTCATTTTGTAACCCTAGTTTGGGATGAGCTGGAAAAGATTGATCGTTCTCTCTCTCTGGTGCATCGAGTTCGGCGTAACACTGGGAAGTGGAAGCGTTGACATTGATGAAGTGGTGGCCGGTGGTGCTGTTGCTCCGGTGGTCGGAGGAGTGGATGCGACGTGGTGACAGGTTTGAGGAGTACGTGTTTTTTTGTTGTTCCAGGTCTGGGTTTTCAATTCGAATTCGAATCGATTTTTAGGCAGTGGGATGTTGGATTGGGTTTTGGAGTTGCTGATCGTCATGGGTAGATCATCAGCGATGATCGGAATCACCTGCGGTCCCTGTACACGTGCACGTGCACTTGTGAGAGATCTGGGAATTTTAATGGTGAGTGGTTTCAGGTCGTTCTCGAGTTTGACTCGAGTAAATGGTAGGGTTGGCTCGAAGCACGTTCGAGTTTGACTCGAAGTATTTTTGTCTAGCCTCGGGTAATGGTTTTAAACAGAACTTGAATTTAGAGACAGATTTTTATATAAGTTAAAAACAGAATTTGAAAGATGGAACTCAAATTAACTTTTGAAATAAATGAAGTTTTATTAAGTTTAAAGTATTTAAACAACTTTAAAATGTTCAAGTATATTTTATACAATGATTTGAATTTAAATAATTGGGTTTAAAACTCTTGTAAATTTCTTTTATATGACTAATATTATCTAACATGTGAGTTGAAAGGTTTTAAAATTTTAGTGGTAAACTTTATTAAAGATAAACTGGTATTTCATTTTAAATTTTGAAAAAAAAGAAAAAAAAATGAAATTTGAAAGAAAAAAATTTTGATGAAAAAGTTAATAAATTAGCTTAACTTAAATTTGTAAGTTAAATAAATCAATTTATTTATAAAGCTGAAATTTAAATAATTCGATTTAAACTTAAATTCGAAATGGAACTAAATTGTAAATTCAAAAGTAAATGTTTAAAAAAAAAAATATAGATGTTAATGTTAAGTACGTCATTAATAAAGAAATGCTATTAGTAAATGAAGATAATTAACTAGGAATTATTAAGTGATTGAATTAATGTGAATAATTTTGATAATTAATTAGATTAATTGAATAAGAAAATCAATTATAAATTGTTAATTACTTAATGAAAGTAATTAAGGGGCAAATTACCAATTGTAATTGAATTTGAATATTTTGATTAACTTAATGATAAAGATTAATTGGTAATTAATGATTAATGGTTATGAGGTGATTGCTTAATGGTAAGTAATTAAAAGTTTAATTAATCAAGATAATAAATTAATAGGTTAATTAATTATGTAATTGGTTCAGAGATTAATTTAATTAATTTGATTAATTAAGAATAAATTAATTAATCAAAATGTTTGATAAATTAATTTATATCGAATGATTTGTAATTAATAAATCAGAATTGGATAATTAATTCATAAGTAATTAATTTAATTGGAAATAAATTGAATTAATTAGGATAAATAATTTATTAATCCTGTTATAAATGATTATGGAATACTTGACCTTGCTTATGAATGATGGTATTGTATGAGATACCTTGAATTGATTGTCCTGTCTGATCTGTGATATTTTGTTCTGTGGTTCGTGCCGTGTATGATTTATTCCATTATTTACATTTGTATATTATCTGTGAATCTATGAATGGACGATAAGCGTTATAGTTTTATATCGCTTATCAACTATATTTCTATGTTTTAATCTGTGATGATTGAAATGATGTTGCACTATTGTGTTAAACCCCTGGACCACACCATACACACACAAATATGGATTTCACGAGGAAATCGGTTAAGTCACATATGTTTGAAATAGTTAAATTTGAATTTTTAAATTCAAGTGTTTTGGAAATGGAATCGGAATAAATGTGAAAAGCTTTTGGAAGGAAATTTCAAAATAAAATTTATTATTTTTAAATTACTTGATTAAGTTTTGGAATTTAAATAATTTGATTTAAGTTTAAATTCAATACTTGAAATTGAATTCTAAGATTTGGAATTAGGGATTAAAAGATGTTATATTGGTTATATAGGGATTAAACCACTTTTTAGTACTGTTTTTGGGAATTTGAATTTAACCCAAGAATTTCAACTCGTATAAATGAATCAGATTTCCAAAGGAAAACTGTTGTTTTCAAAGGAAAAATACTTGTAGATAAGAACTGAGATTCCAGTTAATTAGGGAAATTTCAAGATTGAATAGAGAAATGATTTCCCTAAGTTATGAATGAATTCTTTTTTTTGAAAGCCATGAATTAAATCTGTTTATTTTTAACAGATTTAAATTGATGATTTGTTTAAATCAAATCAAAATGAAATTGTTTTGAAGCTATAAGTTAAATCTTTGATTTGAAGATTTAACGAGTTAAATTGAAATGGCAATTGATTTGGAAAATCTGTGAATGAATCTTTTGTTTAAAAAAGATTAAAATGTGAAAATTGTTTAAACCGTTAAAGGTTGTGAAAATAAATCTTTTTGTTTAAAGATTGAAATGGTAATTGGATTAAACCATTTGAAAAGAAAGTTTTAAATTATTAAGTTGTGACTTAATTGAAATCCCATATCCATATGTTTTAAAAATATTTTCGCTCGTTATTCGGTTTAGCCGGGAGAGGACCTTTGTGTCATATATCCCATTCCGAATATGTGATATGTCGTTATGGATAGCATTTGAAGACCGGTGTTGAAGACCGGTGTTGAAGACCGGGTATTTGCGAAAGCGATAGGATGACCTATCGATTGTCTCTGCACTGGGTAGCTCATGGTATAGAGATTTCCTAAGTGATGGGAAATTCGATCGGGATTGTGAATACCCGGATTGCAAGGGCTTCGTGAGAAGTGCCTTCGGTTCTGTTCGAACCCGGAACAGACTTGTATGGATTGTTATGTCTGACATTACAATTTGAGATATAAAGCAGATTTCTTTCAAATATATTTCTGTTGGTGGCGGAAGATTTATTCTCTTAGCTTAACACCCTTCTCTGAGACGTACGAGCTCAGAGGTTATATAGTTGAAGTTATCAGCGATATATTCCCAATTTGGTAATGTGACATGCTGAGTGATGCTGAAATGATCATTGTGTTGATTATTTGTGATAGGATCATTTATTTGATCGTCTATCATAGTGATCATTGTGTTGATCATTTGTTGACCCAAAGCACGGCTTTTGTATAAAGTGTGTTTTTTGTGGACGAGACTTCGTCGAGCCTCACACCCGGAAATGGTCAAAACAGGAAAGATGCGGCAAGGTTATTGGGGGTAGCACCCTTTAGGGTATGTACATTTCCTTCTGGATAGAAGTGGTATCATGGTATGGAGCCCAGATACTTAACTTATGTTGATATCGCAGATATATATATATATATATGATTTTGTGATTTGTTGCTGGGGCCCCGGTTAAAGGTTGGTTACGACCGGGAGGTGGCATACTCGTGTCAGTAGTTACCCAGTTAGGGGTAACCCGGCCTTGTGTTGGCAGAGATCCGGTTTGGTTCTCGGGGGCGTCCTTCCAGAGGCGTTCTCAGTGGCAATGGGAAGTTCCTTGGCCTGACCATTTGTTGGAAATCCAATTCCCAATACGAAACCCTGTACGGTTTTAGTTGTATAACCTGCCATGGAATGTGGCGGTAACCTGCTATTGAACATGGTAGCTATAGTAGGCATACGATAATGGTCGTATGTTGGCTAAGATTTATATCTTTACTTTCGAAATGATTCTTCTACACTATGCACTAGAAATAATATCAAATGTTCTTTTTAATGCGTATCAAGCATCTTTGACTATCATAAGGAGAAATCTCCTCCGATTCTGCGTTTGCATTGTGTGTGTGTGCGGGAGGCCTTATGGTAGTCTCATTTTTCAAAAGCATTGCGAATTGACTTTGAAAATTTTTTGGTTGAGTGTTTTAAAAAGATAAACTGTTTTGTTGCTCACACCAGTCCCACGACTGATCCGGAGTTTATTGTTTCTTTCCTAAACTCTGGGTGCTCATTATATTTCTACACGAGCAGTCTAGAGTTGGGTTTTTCAGATAGTCAGGTTTAGTAGATTATCTAGAGTGAGTTCAGTCTTTGGACCACACCAGTCTTGCTGAGCTTGGTGATATGTTATTGGGGGTTCGAGCTTCTGCTGGATTGATTCTTGGAAATGGAGTTACAGTTCTCGGAATTCTCTTTTGAAGACTGCCTTAGAGTTATATTGTTCCGCTGTTAGATGTCATCTAATTTCTCTTCCGATGCTATTTTATTGTATCATATCTCTGATGTATATTGATATCTATTGGATCATCTGTTGTATCAGATATTGTATCAAAGCTGTATATCAATGTATTATTCTTTTATTCCGCTGTGTTGTTTACTTAATTTTGTTATAAACTCCGGCGAATCGGATTTGAACGGTCGAATCTATGGCATTCGAGTACGATTTGAAGTATGGATGTCGATTTTCGAGTGTCCAAAATCCGCCTCGTTACAAAGTTTCTAGTCATAGATCACGGCAGGGGTTGCAATAAGGCATACACAACTTCGTGCACTATTTGGGAATGAATTGTGTTAGCACGAACTATTAGTGTTGCCTCGAAGAGAACAATTCACTAGCTCAATGGTGCAGCTGCATAGTCCACTACTAAGATATTTATTTTTATGGAGAGAGAATGAATTTCTATGTTTTCTATATTATAGAATGAGGCATCTAGCATTAATGGGCTATGTAAAATGTCATATCCAGATCCACCGTTTAAGGTACAAATCAAAATTAGTAAGATCATTCACATTGATTAAAGAAAAAGCATTTATTTTCAGAAAGAACCCCCATTCTTGGAGTTTATCCATAGTAGCAAGTTTTCTTAGAACTGCTTTATATGCAGTAAACACCATTTTGGAAAAGGATGCTCTATCCCAAACAAACTTTGCCCATTCTATAACTGTTTTAGAATTTCCGATCCATTCCCAAGCCGGCTGAAAGGTGAAATCATTTCCTGTTGGTTTCTAAACCTAAATATCATTTTGAAGAATAAAATTGATAGGCATATGTTGGATTAGGTAGTCGAATTGCATGGTAATAGGAATGTTGAGGTTTTCCAATGATTATCCTTAAATAGATCACTAACTGTCGAATCTCTAGCCCCAAAGACAGAGAAAGTGTAACACTTTGTAAAATCAAACAAAAATAAATTGGATAAATAAAATAAAATAAGATAGGGATAAAAACAAATTTTTCAAAAGTTGGAATTTGATCATGAAAGTTATGTCGCTGCGTTCATGGTGAAATTTTGATCAATTTTCATGTATAGTATGTTGAAAACGGAGATCAAATGTAAATTTTGCAGATGTTTAAAGTTTCTGGGTTTAAAATAATTTAAATAAAATTCAAATTCAAGTGAATAATTAATTTTAAAATTTGAAATTCAAAAGTTAACAGTAATTAGAGTTAGGGATTAAGTAAAGGTTAAATTAATGTGAACGTTAAAGTATGATAAGGAATATAATAAATGAAAAATAATGGCACCAAAAATCTTCCCAAAACAAACATCACTGTTGATTGTTCTCTAGGACCGGTCGACGCTAGCGGTCAACCAGTAAGGTAGGGTGGTCGACTTTTGACCGTTAAGTGGCGGCAAGGGTTTGTGAATTTAAACGTTCCTGATTTTATATTTTCTAACAATGGTTCTAATACTTTCCAACCACTATAAATAAGATCCTAGACCCCTTTCTTTTATTCACAAATATTTTGGGAATATTAGCGAACTATCAGAGTGTCTCTTCATATATTCAGAAAACTCCATTATGGTATCAGTAAGAAATCATATACATCTATTTTTGTTTATTATTTATTTTCTCGATCTATTCTCCTTCAAACCTCAATTTTTGAATCTAATCTATATGTACAAATCCCTTGCTGTAAATATATCAAAAAGAAGAGATCTGATAAAGATTGTCAAAGGCATGTCAAATCCAAAGTAGGAAAAGCTAAGGATATACTATGAATGAAAATCTTAGCTTTTCTATTTTAGTAATTGTTTAGTATGGTTTGGATTTGAACATGCCTTGCAGAGTTTTGGTTTGACAAAACATCATATTATAAACCCCCAAAACTCCTTGTATGTACAATGTTAATTCTAGGTTGAAATATCAAATTGTTTATGTCAAAATACTAGGATTTGTGTAGATTTGCAGTCTTGATAATTTTACCTTCTATTCCACTCCTTATTCTTCTTCTTTGAATTCTGTTAAAGGGTTTTGATTAAGGAATAGCGTGTAAGATACTAATTTTGTTTGTAGTTTGTATTGCTTATTCCCATGAATTAAATAGAAATTCATTTTTTATTTTTATATGAAAAAGGAGTTGAATAGATTGCAAAAACTGGAATTGTAAGTTTCTAGTATCAGTATATTCCATTGTTTCGATATTCTAAGTTGGGTTTAAATTTTTATTGTACACAAGTCTATTGATTGGAATTTTTTGATACGAAAATTGAAATTTTGGTATTGTTGATAACATGGGATAAGAATTATATAATTGTTGAAAGAGTTGACATTTAAACGCTAGTTTAGGGCATCAATTCTGCATGCTTAGAAATTACTATATGTATGTGTGTGTGTGTGTGTATGCGTAATTAACGTATAATTATAACATATAATTACATAGTTAAATAGATTATTAATTTTATTAAAATACTCTTTAGGAAAGTAATTAATGTTAAAGGTGAAATAATCTCTTACAAGGTCTTTATTATGAAAACGGTGAGATGTGTGATAATATATGTAGAGAGTGATATACATTATGCCTAAGTTATAGGGATGTGATGTCAGTCAAAATCATATGGAAGTCTACCCAGCTAATCTGGCTACCAGCAGCGTGACTTGAGGCTGATGTGAGACATTGCCTATAATAAGTAACTATGATGACACGAGGTTAGTCCCATATTCTATAGAGTAAATCTGTCCAGCTAATTTGTCTACCAGTACCTACAAATAATCAGGCTAATGTGAGACGTCGACGTGGGGTATGGGTCATAATTCGAAGGACCTGCTTCAGAGATTGAAGGTAATAAGTGGTCGTGTGAAGGCTATATTTAAGAGATTGAAGGTCAGGATTATAGGTTAAGCACGGTAGAGAATATCTCAAGAAACGACCCACTTTAATAAGAAGTATTTTGTGGAGGAAGAGATTCCGTTTAATGTCAGCTAGATAGTTACTAGTGAGGAGCCCGCTTTAGGATTATGGGTAGTAAATGACATGGAACCGCCTTAAATATGGTATTAAATGGTCAAAGTCTGCCTACTTCTCATTAAAAGGTATTAAGTGGCTTGAGTACCATCTCTTACATTGAGAGAAAATTATGGATGATAGATATGGGTTGTTAAGTTGATAGCAAGTTAGCTATGAGCTTATATTTGGAAAGCCTTTTATTTAAGTTGAGAAAGGCCTTTGGGCTTATATTTGAAAAGACTATGATGCAGGTAGAAAACGTAAGACATATTCCTATTTGAATTATACTGCCCAAGTACTAATATAATAAGGCTTAATATTTTTATTCACCAGACATATATTGTTCTGACTCCCTCCTCATTACAACATAGGTTAGGAAGGGTGATGTTAAAGGTGGAGACAACGATGAGACTTGTGGTAGTAGTCTACTCATTTGCTTGTTATTTTCTATAGTTTTTGATGTACCCAAGAAACAAATACTATGTTGTAATTTTGGAATATTAGAGATATATTACGACTATTATTAGATTTTGGTATTGTAAATATTTTACTTTTAAATAACATTTTGAAATTTGAATGAAATGGTTACTGTTGTTTTTATTATATTTTATTCTTCCGCCGTGAGATTCTAAATGTGTAGATAAATAGCTCTGTATTGTTTTTTACCAATAAACAGCCAGTTTTGAATGGTTTTAAGTTTCACTGGGCCTTTTCTGGGTCAGAATTTAAGCTCATTCCAGGATGGGTTGTTACATTTAGTATCAGAGCCTAGTTTATCTAATCAACAGAGAAAAGTATATGTATGAGAAACTTACTTTTTATTTTTGAAAGATTTTTCCAAAAACCCCTATTATATATATATATATTATGAACATACACATATAAACTAGGCAAATCTTTCTTTCAGCGTATGGTACTATCATAGGAAATTATAACTAAAAGTTTAACCTACCAATAGTAGACTATGGCTGAAATTTCTTCTTCTTTTGAGACTGGGAACCCCGCTAGAGGAATGCCTACCATTCGAGTGATGCCGGAATGGTTTAAACAATACGTTAGGCGCATAGGATAAGTCTATGTTCTCCAGTAGACTGCACCGGCGGCACCCGTTGTTCCGCCTGCCGAGGCAGCCCCTCATCTTATCGATTTTCTCAAAATGTGTAAGGATTTATGAATATGAAAGGAAGAGTATATTCTAGAAAGGAAAGCATCATAGAGACTAAGGCGTGGATAAATGAGCACGAGAGAATATTTCAGGAGCTTTGTAACGACTCGGAATTTCACTGCTTTGATTAGTGAATATTTAATTACTTTTAAATATTCAATATATAGGTTTTATAATTAAAATAAACTCATTTTAATTAATTAATAATGATGCTAAAATAATTTTCAAAATTTGTTTACCAAATTAAATAGTTCGTAGAAAAACAGAAAATGTGACCAAAAAAAGTTTTTCGAAATTTCAACGTTTCAACACCGGAAAGTTGTCGGGAAAGTTGTTCGTCTTGTGCACTATATGTATATATATATATATATATATATGAGAATTAATTAACAAGATAATAATACGCTTAGAAATAAATTATCTTATGTTAATTTGGATTAATAAGTGATGTGAGAAGACATAGTTTTAGAAATAATAAATATTTTATATAAATATATATTAAGTATTGTCACATCTTAGATTTGTAATCATTAAATATAATTATCTCTTATTACATCTTAGTTAATTAATAATTAAACTTATATATATATATATATATATAAATTGATGCGACTAAACGTAATAATTATATATATATATATATATATATATAAAGTGATGTGATTAATCATAATAATTATACATACATATATAAATATATACATATATAAGAAAGTGATGTGACTAAACATAATTATATATATATGTATAAAAGTGTGATGTGATTAAACATAATTATATATATATATATATAAATATATGTATATATTATAAAAGATTTGTGATGTGCCTTGACAAGGTGATTAGGTGTGAAATCTTGCCTATAAATAGCTCATATGTTTCTCTATTTTTTATGCTCTTTCCACCAACCTTTTCTTCCACATTTCTAACTCAAATGGAGTTTTTATTATATTTAAACCTTTAAAAATTTAATGGCTACAACATTCTAGTTGACCACTTTTTTAAGTTTCTACCATAGCTATGTCGAAATACACATTCTTTGCAAAGCAATTTTTCACCCAAAATTTCAAGTATGAAAATTACCCTTCTTCTTTTGATCATAACTTCTTCAAAAAAAAATGAAAACTTGTCATTCTTTTATTGAAATGATTGAGAAAAAATTCCAATAACTTTCTCTTTGAGTATGTTTTGAAATTCCATGAGTAGGTAGCCCAAAAATCAGTTGCAAAATGACCTATTTTCGGGTTTATTATTGAGAATTCTATGTTTATCCAAAGTCGCTCCACCTTACCAAAAAAAGTCTAGCTTCCTCTTTCCTTCAACGCCGAGCCTACCTAGTTCATTCAGTGTTCAAGACTCTAACTAGCTTATTGCTTAGGAATGGAAGTGCTATGTCATACTCTAATTTAGCGAGAGTTTGGATAGCTTTCGGTGAGTAAATTCCTAATCTTTTGGAAAGAACTTTCCTTTATATGTTGTGTTGATCCTTAGTTATATGTATGTTATATATACGTTGTATCTTGGAATGTTTGAATGTGATGATAAGTGCAAATTTATGGGTTAGTGTTAGCACTCAAATGGATGTGTTATTGCAAAGTTAGTAATTATATATGTATTGGTATACATATACAATTTTTTGTATGAATGTGATGTGCGAATATAAAGGGTTGATGATGAACTTGGCTATAGTCATGATGGGTTGAAAACAAAGTTGAAACTTTTTACGTAGTCACGACGGGTTTGATGTCGGATTCGAAATCAAACTCGTTTCAAGAGTTTAAAGTTTAGATTGTGGTTAAAGTTTTCATAATTGGTTTTAAAGTGTGAAAATTCACTAAGGTATGTTTAAATCATTAAATAGTATGGTTTTAGTAAAGTGGCTTCGCTTAAAGGTGGTTAGAGCAAACTGCACTCATAGCGCCGGTTGCTATGGATGTAGTTCGACAAATGTTTGAATTTCTATTTCAAATATGTGTTATTTTGAAATTAATTTACTAAGTTTTTTAAACTTAATTAGTAATATTAAAAAGTAATTAAGTTGTAATATAATTAATTAATTAGATAATTAAAAGGTAATTAGCACCTAATTGGTAATTAAGAAGGTGATTAGAGGTTAATCATCACTTAAGTTAAGTTAATGACTATAAATTGATTTATGAAGGTTTAATTAGTGATTAACGGGGTTAAGAAGTAATTAAGTGATTAATACTTATTTAATTAAGATTAATGGCTACTTAATGATATATTTAAATAATGGGTTATTTAATTAATAATTAAATAATTAGGGTATAATTCTTAAACAATTTGGTTTAACCTTAACCAAGTTGCATCAGGAAGTTAATTAGTACTTAGTCAGGTTCATTAAGCCAAATTAAAGTGTAATTATGATTTAGTCTTGAATTAAATTGTATTAATTAAGATTTAGTTAGGGATTAAGCTAATTAAATATACTTTTAACTTTTAACAGGTCATTTTAAACTAAACAGAATGCGTTTTAATCAATTTTCTTTCTTAAAGTAAATTGATTTCATATTAAAGGATCTCTTGTCCGGACCCTAAAGTAACTCATATGGTTAGGAGAATAAAATGACATCCGTTAGCAAAACAAATAACCATTTTGCTATAGTGTAAGTGATTTGATTGTGTGGACGTGTGTTAAGCAGAAACAATTCCCATTCTACTATAAATTGATTGAATTGTTTGGACATCTATTTAGCTAGATAAATCACCATCCTGTTGTTATGTTCTTTGGACTTGTATATGCCGGCTAGTTATATTAACGTGTTTTTCCCCGATTGGACATGATCTGTATTTACATATATGGTAGCTTATGTAAATATTGTTATGTGATTTGGAAATCGAATCGAAATTAAATGGTAACTTAATTTAGTATCGTTTGGATTGCTAAGCCTCATTTTGAATTTATAAAGTATTATTTTGAATGTACTTTAATTCTTTGATCAATTTGAGGCTAAGGATTTATAAATGGTTTTTCAAGTTATATAATTTTTATGATGGTATTTATAAATGATAACTTGTTTATAAAAGGGGGTTTTTCTAATGAAAAGGGTAATTAAGGTGTTTTACAAATGATGTCTTTTAATTATATTTATATTGGATATTTTATAAAGCAGTATAGAAAGGTTTATATAAAGGGTTTTAAAAATAGGAAAAAGGTTTATAAATGATTTCAAAGATTTGGAAAGAGGTTTATAAATTAACTTAAAGGTTTATATAAGCGGGTTATAATTTTATTTTGAAAGTTATACGTTACTTGAAATATGAGACGAGCTTTTAAAAAGGGATTTTTGATAAAGGATAAGCAGAATGTTTTATTTGGAAGAAATGTTTGGATTTGGGAAGAAGGAAACTTTGAAAAGTTGGTAAATATAATTATACTGCTAAGATAAGTACATGATTTTGTTTCAAGGCGTGAAAAGTAAAATGTTTTGGTAGTATACTTATACCATTAAGATAAGTATATAAAGGTTTCCAAGTACAAAGTAAATGTAAGGGGTTTGGGAATAGTGCTTTAAAAAGATCTTTTGATCAGATTTTATAGAGTGGTTTTATTAATTAAAAAGAATTAATAAAGGCTTGGTGGATCTCATATGGAAATTAAACCATGATTGGATGTTTTTTTATTTGATAGTTAAATAACCGACCATCAAAGATTGATCCAAAACATAACTTTGGAAATATCTAGGAGAAACACGAGATTAATATGGTACAGTTACCGTCGAAGGTGCTATACTGTACGTATAAACTTGTTCGTTCTTTTAGGACAAATGATAAGGAAATCCATCCACAAACGATTAGGAGGTTAACTCCGCTCTTTTCATTTGTCTATTTATTTCCTAAAGAACCGGGGTTGAGTTTACTGGAAAATGTTGAAAGTTGTTTCGAATAGACCGGGATTGGATATATTATCCGAAAGCCACTTCGACCCAACCCAAGAGTTCATAATGAAGACATCTTGAAGCATGGGATCGAAGATGAGGCTATTGAACTACAAGAGCTACTTGCTATTAAACCTGAGTGTGATTCCAAAATGGATGTAGTAGAAGTAGTGCCTTCGGTTTGTCCTTATCATGGACAATTTGTATGGATGAGTGTTGACACTACATTACTGTCGGGAGGCAGTGTTAGCATTCCAAGAGGGACTACTATTCATAAAGATAAAGCGTAGCCTGAAGCCTCGTCAACCGGGAATGACTAAAACATGCGATATGGAGCAGGGATATGTGGGTCGCACCCATTAGGGTATATCATCCCCCTTTTAGATATATACACAATCATCAATGATTTCCTGTACGTCGTAGCGCTCGGTTAAAGGTTGCAAAGCAACCAGTATGATGATATATTCAGTATTATCCAATAAGGGGTAGGCCGGTTCTGTGTTGGCAGTGGTCGTTAGGTACAACCTCGGTATATTTTTCTTGAGATGTACTATGGCGGACTGTACCCCAGTAGCTAGTCATTAGTGGAAATCCATTCTCTAATACTTGCCTTACGTTTTCAATTGTAGAGCCTAATATGTTAGACTGTGAGATGCACGCATTTCAGCAAATTTATCAATTTACTTTAAACCAAGATACTATGATAATATCACTGGATTTTGATATAAAATATTTTGGTTATCGTAAGGTAAAAACCCATCCGTATTTATGTGCGGTGCAATCTTACGAGATACCCTTTTGAAAAGTTTTCAAATATAGAAATCTGTTTGGTTATCACTTGTTATCGATTTTTACTCACGCTGGTTTACCAGACTGACCCGAGCATTATTCCATGTAATGCTCGTGTTAGACCAAGCATGTTTTCCCAGGTTTAGCTGGATACTTTGGAGTTGAAGAGGAGCTGGATGGCTAAGACATATTCATGTATATTTTTTCTTCCGGTGTATTATAGAGTTTGTATGTTTATCAATGTAAGGACGGGTTTTTATAAGTGTCCAAATTTAGGATAAGCCTAATGTACTATGATATTATATGAATAAAGATGTTTCCTTTTTGTAAAGATCATTGTTGTATTATATATTATTCGCTACATTATGAGATCCGTGTTTTTTAGTTTTCTTCTATCTTCCACCTTCTTCTTTCACCCTAACAAATTGGTATTTCCGGCACTTGAATGTTCGGAATGCAATGGATGTATTAGTGTCGGTTTTCGAGGGTCGAAAATATGGTTTGTTACATTTGGTATTAGCGCTAAAGGTTAAACGAGAACCTTGGCCCTGGTGGGGTATACTCATTTGAGATACGGTAAGTGTGACTCTAGAATGAGTTTGAGTGTGTACTATATAAGAGGGCGCATTTTTTAGTGCTATAAAAAGGTTTTATATTGTGTTGTTTGAGGTGTTGAGCGGCTTAAGAATTCTGGGCGATGTGTCTGGCCAACGTTATCGATAGGGATTTCCTAAACACCTGGACAAGTTCAATTGACATGGTATTGTTTTGAAATCGGGTAAATGAAATAAATTTACCTAGAATATATTTTATATACAAAAAACGAATGATTTTCAAAAATAGCGTTGTATAGTTGGTTGGTGTGTTAGGAGATAATAATATATTATTATTATTATCATTTAGGGTTTGTCTAGTCATGCTCGTATATCTGAGCATTGACTATGTTGGTATGTTATCTTTTTAAGATATGGGTTGGGTAGATAAGGATTGGGGAAAATATGGCAAAGAACACCTTGTGAATTAAGTTTCACAGTTTGACTCTAGGTCGTTCAATGTTACTGTTGAGGTAGAATTTGATTTAAAAGTTAGAATATTTTGAGACAAATATTTAAAATGTTTGATAGAAGTCATTTATAAAATGGGCTTATAAAAATGTATTATTTAAGTTGGAAGAATTTAGGTTGAAAACTTAAGAACCTAAATCACGGTGCTTTTAGGAAAATGATTTTCAAGATTTTGGGAAAATAATAATAATAATATTTGAAACCAATTTGGTTTAATTATAAAATTTTAGGGATAAAAGTGTAAGTAAGAAGTGTTATCTTTGGATTGGTACGGGGAACAAGTCTTGATTGTTTTTTGATGGTCAGAATAATCTTTTAAGTGACAATCAGATGTTTTCCTAGGCGAACGCTCTAGTGCACTTAGTAAACTATTCTCTTTATCATTGTACAGTCAAAACAAGCTTAACCCGAACGAACCCAAAGTAAGTTGGAAGTAGATGTTTTGTTGGAAAATGTAAAATATTACTCCAAAAATGAGATTTTGAAATAAAAGGAATATTTTTAAGTTAACTAGTTCGAGTGGCTCGAAAATAACTCAAAATTGGGAAAGGAATGTGTTCAGATGGTAAACACTTCTCTTGGGTATTACCCTGCTTGATAAGGGAATGTAGGATACTTTGTGGTAGCACCGAGTTCCTTAGTATCATTTTGGAGTTACTCAGGCAATATATATATATATATATTTCTGTGATTGAAATATAGAGTTTTATTTTAAAAAGTTTTGAATAAACGCCGGGTATTTGGATCTCAAGTTTTCTTTAAGAGATAAATTCGAAATGGAATAATGTAATCAAATAGTGATATATGATCTTAGAATGTAGTGGAATAACATACAAGTTGAACCAGTGTAGCTTATGAAGTGTTTTCATAAATAATTTGGTGGAAATAGAATTAGTATTAGAGAGGACCAATTAAGTAAGTGCATAAGTTGGATGTAGATCATTTCTCTTTCCATATAGAGTGATCCAAGATTCAAATACATGGCTTTGAGGTGTTGCACCATTCTGAATAAGGATCTATTGCTTGAAATTTGACGGCGAGCACTTGTTGAGGGTTCTTGATGTGGGACCAAAGGTTTCAATATAATTACAACTATGTAAGAAGAATAGAGGTTCTAAATCAAGGAGCCCGATCTGAGTCCGCACCAGAGAATCGAGAAAGCGATACTAGTTCGAAAGGAAAGTTAGGTATTTGGGTTGAGATCGAATCAGATTTTGCATAAGAATGAACTATGTACATCATACGAGCTGATGCATAGTGTTAAGTGTTTCTTGGGATAGGTCGAGGTGTAATTTCGAGGATGAAATTCTTTTAAGGGTGAAGGAACGTAACGACCCAGAATTTCACTACTTTGATTAATGAATATTTAATTAATTTTAAATATTCAATATATATGATTTATAATGGAAATAAACTCATTTTAATTAATTAATAATGATAGTAAAATCATTTTCAAAATTTGTTTAGCAAATTAAAAAGTTCATAAAAAAATAGAAAATGTGACCAAAAACGTTTTCCGTAATTTTGACCTTTTCGACACCAAAAAGTTGTCGGGAACATTATTCGTCTTTGTGCATTATATGTACATATATAAGATTTAATTAACTAGATAATAATATGCTTAGAAATAAATTATCTTATGTTAATTTGGATTAATAAGTGATGCGACAAGTCATAGTTTTAAAAATAATAAACATTTTATATAAATATATATATTAAGTATTGTCACATCTTAGATTTGTAATCATTAACCATAATTATATCTTGTCACATCTTAGTTAAATAATAATTAAACTTATATATATAAAGTAATGTGACTAAACATAATAATTATATATATATATATAATTATATAAAAAAAGTGGTGTAACTAAACATAATAATTATATATAATTATATAAGAAAGTGATGTGACTAAATATAATTATATATATATATATATATATATATATATAAGACTAATGTGATTAAAATATTTGTGACGTGACTTGACAAAGTGATTAGGTGTGAAATCTTGCTTATAAATAGCCCATATGTTTCTCCATTTTTCCTCCTCTTTCCATCAACCTTTTCTCCCTCATTTTAAACCCAAATGGAGTTTTTCTTTTCATGAAATCGTGTGAAATTTTAATGGCTACAACATTCTAGTTGATCACTTTTTCGAATTTCTATCATAGCTATGTCAAAATACCCAATCTTTGTAAAGAAATTTTTCACCCAAAATTTCAAGTCCGAAAATTACCCTTCTTCTTTTGATCATAGCTTATTCAAAACAAATCGAAAATAAGTGATTATTTTTTCGATATGATAGAGAAAAGAAATTCCAATAACTTTCTCTTTGAGTGCCTTATGAAATTCCATGAGTAGGTAGCCTAAAAGTTAGTTGAAAAATGACATATTTTCGGGTTTATTATTGAGAATTCGATGTTTATCCGAAGTCGTCCCACCTTACCAAAACAGTTCTCGCTTCCTCTTACCTTCAAAGATGAGCCTCCCTAGTGCATTTTGGGTTCAATGCTCCAGCTTGTTGCTTAGGAATGGAAGTGCTATGTCATACCCTAATTTAGCGAGAGTTTGGATAGATTTCGGTGAGTAAATTCCTAATCTTTTGGAAAGAACTTTCCGTTATATGTTGTGTTGATCCTTAGCTATATGTATGTTATATATATGTTGGATCTTGGCATGTTTGAATGTGAGCATAAGTGCAAATTTATGGGTTAGTGTTAGCACTCGAATGGATGTGTTATTGCAAAGTTAGTAATAATATATATTGGTATACATATACAATTTGTTGTATGAATGTGATGTGTGAATATAAAGGGTTGATGATGAACTTGACTATACTCATGATAGGTTGAAAACAAAGTTGAAACTTTGTATATTGTCGCGATGGATTTGAGGTCGAATTTGAAATCAAACTCGTTTCAAGAGTTTAAAGTTTAGATTGTGGTTAAAGTTTGCATAATTGGTTTTAAAGTGTGAAAACTTACTAAGGCATGTTTAAATCATGAAATAGCATGGTTTTATTAAATTGGCTTCGCTTAAAGGTGAGTTTGAGCAAACCGCACTCATAGCGACAGTCGCTATGAGTGTGGTTAGGCGAAGGTTTGAATTTCTATTTCAAATTTGTTTTATTTTGAAATTAGTATACTAAGTTTTTCAAACTTAATTAGTAATATTAATTAAGTTGTAATATAATTAATTAATTAGCTAATTAATTATTTAGCTAATTAATTAGTTAGCTAATTAAAAGGTAATTAACACCTAATTGGTAATTAAGAAGGTAATTAGAGGTTAATCATCACTTAAGTTAAGTTAATGACTATTAATTGATTTATAAAGTTTTAATTATTGATTAATGGGGTTAATAAGTAATTAAGTGATTAATAATTATTTAACTAAGATTGATGGTTACTTAATTATTAAATTGATTAATGGGTTATTTAACTATTATATTAATTAGGGTTTAACTCTTAAACAATTTGGTTTAACCTTAACCAAGTTGCATTAGGAAGTTAATTAGAACTTAATCAAGTTCATTAAGCCTAATTAGAGTTTAATTATGATTTAGTCTCAGTTTAAATTTGATTAATTAAGATTTAGTTAGCGTTTAAGCTAATTAAATATACTTTTAACTTTTCAAAGGTAATTTTAAACTAAACAGAATGTGTTTTAATCAATTTTCTTTTTCAAAGTAAATTGATTCTATATCAAAGGATCTCTTGTCCGGACCCCAAAGTAACCCATATGATTAGGAGAATAAAATGATACCCGTTAGCAGAACAAATCACCATTCTGCCATAGTGTAAGTGATTTGATTATATGGACATGTGTTAAGCAGAAAAAATTCCCGTTCTACTATAAATTGATTGAATTGTTTAGACATCTATTTAGCAAGATAAATCACCATCCTGTTGATATGCTATTTGGAATTGTAAATGCCAACTAGTTATATTGACGTGTTATTTCCTAATTGAATATGAACTGTATTTACATATATGGTAGCTTATGGAAATAATTGTTATGTGATTTGAAAATCAAATTGAAATTAAATGGTAACTTAAATTAGTATCGTTGGGACTGTTAAGCTTCATTTGGAATTTATAAAGTGTGGTTTGAATGTACTTTAATTCTTTGATCAATTTGAGGCTAAGGATTTATAAATGGTTTTTCAAGTTATATAATTCTTATGAAGGTATTTAGAAATGTTAACTTGTATATAGAAAGGTTTTTTTCTAACGAAATGGGTTATTGAGGTGTTTTACAAATGATGTTTTGCGAATGATATTTGTAAAGGATATTTTATAAAGGAGTGTAGAAAGGTTTATACAAAGAGTTTTAAAAATAGGAAAAAGGTTTATAAATCATTTCAGAGATTTGGAAAGAAGTTTATAAATTAACTTAAATGTTTATAAAAGTGGGTTATAACTTTATTTTGAAAGTTATAAGTTAATTGAAATATGAGATGAGCTTTTAAAAAGGGAATTTTTAATAAAGGATAAGCAGAATGTTTTGCATGAAAGAAATGTTTCGATTTGGGAAGAAGGAAACTTTGAAAAGTTTGTAAATATACATAACAATAAGATAAGTACATGTATTTCATGGCATGAAAAGTAAAATGTTT
Organism: Allium cepa; assembly: GCA_030765085.1. Classification (NCBI taxonomy): domain Eukaryota; kingdom Viridiplantae; phylum Streptophyta; class Magnoliopsida; order Asparagales; family Amaryllidaceae; genus Allium; species Allium cepa. The sequence continues at coordinate 384,954,650 of CM060932.1, forward strand.
TGGTAATATACTTTTACCATTGAGTTAAGTATATAAATGTTTCGAAGTATAAAGGAAGTGTAAGGGGTTTGGGAATAGTGCTTTGAAAAGACCCTTTGATCAGATTTTATAGTGGTTTTATTAATTAAAGAGAATTAATAAAGGCTTAGTGGATCCTATATGGAAATGAAACCATGATTGGATGTTTGTTAATTTGATAGTTAAATAACCGACAATCAAAGCTTGACCCAAAACGTAACTTTGGAAATATCTAGGAGAAACACGAGAGTTATATGGTACAGTTACCATCGAAGGTGCTATACTATACGTATAAACTCGTTTCGTTCTTCTAGGACGAATGATAAGGAAATCCGTTCACAAACAGTTAGGAGGTTAACTCCACTCTTGTCATTTATATATTTATTTCCTAAAGAACCGAGGTTGAGTGTACTGGAAAATATCGAAAGTTGTTTCGAAGAGACATGGATCAGATATGTTATCCGGAAGCCACTTTGATCCAACCCAAGCATTTCGTAATGAAGATATCTTGAAGCATGGGATCGAAGACGAGGCTATTGAAGTACAAGGGCTGCTTGCTACTAATCCTGAGTGTGATTCCAAAATGGATATAGTAGAAGTAGTGCCTTCGGTTTGTCCTTTTCCTTGACAACTTGTATGGTTGAGTGTTGGCACCGCATTACTATCGGGAGGGCAGTGTTATCATTCCAAGAGGGACAACTATTCATAAAGGTAAAACGTAGCCTCAAACCTCATCAACCATGAATGACTAAAACATGGGATATGGAGTAGGACTATGTGGGTCGCACCCATTATGGCATATCATCACCCTTCTAAATATATACACAATCATCAATGATTTCCTGTACGTCGGAGCGCTCGGTTAAAGGTTGCAAAGCAACATAGTGATGATATATTCAATACTATCCAACAAGGGGTAGGCTGGTTCTGTGTTGGTAGTGGTCGTTAGGTACGTCCTTGGTACATTTTTCTAGAGGTGTACTGTGGCGGACAGTACCCCAGTAGCCAGTCATTAGTTGAAATCCATTCTTCAATACTTGCCTTACATTTTTGATTATAGAGCCTAGTATGTTGGAATGCGAGATGCAAGCATTTTAGCTATTTTATCTATTTACTTTAAGCCTACATACTATGATAATACGACTGGATTTTGATATAAAATGTTTTGGTTATCGTAAGGTAAAAACCCATCCGTTTTTATGTGCGGTACAGTCTTACGAGATACCCTTTTTCGAAAAGTTTTCAAATGTAGAAATCAGTTTGTCATCACTTGTTATCGAGTTTTACTCACGCTAGTTTACCAGACTGACCCGGGCATTATTCCATGTAACGCTCGAGCCAGACTGAGTATGTTTTCCTAGGTTTAGCTGGATACTTTAGAGTTGAAGAGGAGCTGGATGGCTAAGATGTATTCACGTATATTTTTCTTTTGCAGTATTATAGAGTTTGTATGTTTGTCAATGTAAGGATAGGTTTCTATAACTGTCCAAATTTAGGATAAGCCTATAGTACTCTGATATTATATGAATAAAGATGTTTCCTTTTTGTAAAGATCATTGTTGTATTATATATTATTTGCTACGTTGGGATATTCTATGTTGTTTAGTTCTCTTCTATCTTCTACCCTTCTTCTTTTACCCTAAAAATCAGTATTTCCGGCACTTGAATGTTTAGCATGTTATACAATGGATGTATTAGTATTGATTTTCAAGGGTCGAAAATCCGGTTCGTTACAGGCTTGGTTAGGAGGACCAAGTGAAGTAGAAAATGTTACTTGGCACATTAAAATAGAAGCCTTAGACTTGTTTATATCAAGGGTAGAATTAAGCTTGCAAGCAGAGCAATTTATATAGCTTAGCAGGGAGACTCTACTTTAAAGGAGTACATCAGTAAATTTACGGAATTCGATAAATTTGGACCGAGTTTGATTGAAACACCTATGAGAAAGGACATGAAGTTTGTCAAGGGCCTAAACTCCTTGTTTAGGTAATAGTTGTTGACTCAGATACCCACTAGAGCTACCTACACAATGCTTGTTGAGATGGCTTTATTACATATGATTAATGCCGAGGAGAAAGATAGAGAAGGAGAAGGAGAAGATAGGACCAACACAAAACTAAGAGGGGCCAAGAAAGGAAATTTTTAGGCAAACAATACGTCAAATGGGAAATTTAAAAAAGAAGATAAAGTGTGTAATAGACGCCAAAAGAAAGGACACCTTGTAAAGGATTGTAGAGTGAATTTTTTAATGGAAGCTTTTAAGGGAAAGTGTTACTAGTTACCACTGCCATGGGAAAGGCGTTTAAAAAATCGGTGTCCAAAGATGGTGAAGGAAGGGCAGAGTAGGGAAGCCTACACCATTGAGGCTGTCGCTATTTCGAGTGGACCACCCCCTACAGACCAAGGAAAGAATGCTATGGAAGATATAACTCTTATTTTTGGGAATAAAATTCATACTCTATTTAACTTTAGAGCATCATATTCATTCATAGCTAGGAATGCAATTAACTCATTAAGTCTACAAACCCAAACTATCACCCACCCAATAGCAGTTTTAAATCCTATTTGGGGGACGACATGTCTTTTCTCAATTCTCAAAGAACAAGTTCTAGACATATGTGATGCTAATTTCATATGCAATGTGTACGTTCTAAATATCGAGGGGTGGACTTATTTCGGTATAGATTGGTTGATGCACTACGGGGAAATCTTAGATTGTGATAGGAGGGTGTTGAATATGTGTTGAATATGTGATTATAAGATTTTCGTTTGATGATAATAAACATATATATTCGTGTAAATGTATTTGTTACTGTACTATTTTATTTTTCATAAACTAACTAAATATTTGCTGAATAAAAATAAATAACACAAAATTTGAATTCAGATAGAATTTTTATTCAAACAAATATTTATTACAAATTTGAATAGCACAAATTCAAGCTCTCACTATACATATACAACTTTGATTACAATACATTACAATTTCACATTTACAGTTGACCTCACTACATATCACTCACACTCGTACTTCATCTTCAACTTCACTCCAAATTGAATCCAGCATCTGAGAAATCCGCAAAAATAAATATTGACGCAGTAAAATTGAAAAGGAAATATTTTGCAGTATAAAATAAAATGTGAATTTTGAAAATAATATTTGCCTCAGTTATTTGGGTTGTTCGTCATCATTTAACTTTGAATTCATCATACACGAAAAGCTTGTGACATACACAGTGTATCACTGTATATGCCATAAGGTCGTGCACACCGATATATATACACTTGATAAATTTACAGGGACAGGTGAGCACAGGTCAAACCCAAATTATCGGATTCAACTCAAGTGCAATAAAATAAATGTCACAACTTTCAGCACAAGGTCAAATCCGAGCTTCAAGCTGGATTCAACTCAGGTGAAATTTCGAAAAACAAACAAAATGCAAAGGTCAAGTCACTGCTACCATGACTCAAATCAATGCAACAGTATAAAGAAACACACTAGGCTGTGCTCAAAGACCAATACACATGAATGCACAGTGCAAACTAATGCACTAAGCAAGTGACATAGCCAGTTCAAACATATATCATAGAGCATATGCAAGGGTCAAGCATGTGATATATGCAAACAAACAAATGGATGCAACAGACGTATGGTGATGCACAAGCAAGGCTAAGGCATAGTTGAAGACATATTACAGTGAAGACAGCTGCATAAATGCAACAACCAAAGTCAAGGCAACATGAAGTCTACAACTCAATTTAACTGCAAGTCCAAACCAAAGCACAAAGGACACAACAAATACTCGAGCTCAAGATAGTACAAACTAGGATGCACGTTTAAACAAATCCAATGTCAAAGCCAACGATTGAAATGCAAATTGTCTCAAAGAATGATACCAGAAACCAAGTGCATGAAGACTGCATCAAGTACACAATTCAGATGCAATCATACATATATACAGCAGCTCGAATAAAAGCTCAAATCGAAGCATGTACAAGTTGCAGCAATATGCAACATAGTGTAGCATGTACACAATGACAACCAAGCAGTAGTTAACAAGCATAATGAAAATTTAGTTTCAAGTCAAGTATAGCAACAATGCACAAAATACAGTCTGCAAATACAAGGGGAGAGGCAATATATAATGAATCAGAGGCAATAGCGGCACTACACAGGAAAATGAACAATGTGCACAATAATATGCAGTACAAACCCAAATCAAAGTATAACAAAGTCAAGGTCGCAAGTAATCAAGTACACGAAGATGTCGAAGTCAGGTGAAGACATGAAAAACTTAAGGCAGAAAACCATCAACTGGGCAAATGCAGAACAGTGAACAGCAAGTAACAAGCCAGAGTGACTTCAGCACAAAATACAAATCAAAACAGTAATGTCAATGTAATGTTACTGCCAAAGTCATAAACAAACTCTAAGTGACCGAAGTCAAAGTACCAAAGAACTCAAAGCCGTGGCAATCAATAAATCAGTGCCGAAGTCAACATTAAACCAAGCCAGTATGTTGAACAAGTTAGAGACGTGGTGGTAAAGAAACGAGCAAAGTCAAAATCGAAACCATGTTAACCAAGCCAAAAATATACGATTTGAAAATGTCAGAAATCATCACAATCATCAATACAGAATCGAATGGCCAAAGACTAATTCAAATAAATGTATACGAACATAAATATAGGAATTCGACTTCTATAAATTCCATTCATCATCGGCAATTTCAAAATCATCGAGTTCAAGTACGAAAATCATTAAAGCACAAAAAGGATAAATTACATACCGAAGTCAGAAATCGAACTCGATCCAAAATTGGGGGCAGCCGTATGCTAACCAGAGAAATAGTCGATCGACAAAGCAAAGACCTAATTCGTCATTTGATCGAGCATCTATTATCGGCAGCTTCTCATTCATAACCCTAATTTGGAACAGAGGGAACGAAGCCCTAATTTGCAAAGAAAGAACAAAGCCGCTACTAACAAGAAAGGAACGGGCTAAATAATAAAAAAGGGGCCGGCTTTTTATTTTATAAGGGCTTTTTAATTTTTAATTAGGGTTATTTTATTTTTAATTGTTTTAAATTTTTATTTCTCTTTTTAAACTTGTATAATTTCTAGTCGTTTGACAAGGGCACAAACTACGTGGCATAGTTTGAGAATTCGCAACTCAGTGGCTGAGTTGTGGTAGAGTTTTGAGCATAAAGTTAGGTTAGTCAGTAGCGGGTGTCGCGATTTTACGTGTGTAAGCGTGAGACTACTTAATTTCTAGTAGAAACTTTAGGGGCAGCATGTAGGCAGGGTTTTGCCAAAGCTGGGTAAATTCCGTGTCGTTCTATTTCTGCATTTATTATTCTGCTATTGTCTGTGCTGCTATTATTCTGTGATCTGTGTTGAAACATTTTATAAGCTTCCGCAATTAATTTTTATAATTGATAGTATCACCTTATTCAGCCCCCTCTAGGGTGAAATCGATCCTACAAGTGGTATCGGAGCTAGGAATAGAAGTCAACTTTTGTTTTAAAAAATTTGTTTTTTTTCAAAAACCAATTTTTGTTTTAAAAATTTGAATTTTTAAAATGGCTTCTTTCAATAATGCTTTTGCTGAGGGTCAGTCTATAGTTAGACCACCAATGTTCAATGGTGAATATGCTTGCTAGAAAAACAGGATGGAAATTTTTCTGAAAACCATTGACGCTTGGAATATGTTGAGACAGGTTATAGAGCACCAACTATAATCGTAGATAATCAGGAAATAGATAAACCAAAGGAATAATGGACAGAACTAGAGAATAAATTACAAAATACTAATGCTAAAGCCATGAATTCTATTATCTGTTCATTGGATCAATTTGAATTTAATCGTGTCTCACATTGTCTAACTGTGCAGGAAATATAGCACACACTAAAAGTGACTCACGAAGGAACATCTCAAGTCAAAGAATCTCGCCTTGCCATGCTAAGCAGCGAATACGAGAACTTCGCGATGGCGAAAGAAGAAAATGTCAAAGAGATGTATGAATGACTTTCCAATATCGTATATAAATCAAAAGCTCTCGGAAAATCATACACAGAGTTGGAGATAGTCCGAAAAATCCTCAGAGTCCTTCCACGAAAATTTGAAGCAAAAGTGACTGCTATTCAAGAATCGAAAGATTTAAAACAAATGAAAGTTGAAGAAATCATCGGAAATCTCACCACTTATGAGCTAGAAATGAAATTCAAGGAAGAGCGTGAAGGAAGTGACACTCGAAAGAAATCAATAGCTCTTAAAGGAACAACATAAAGTGATGGTGGTGGTGATGATGATGCAGCAGCAGAATTGGAGCTATTAATAAAGAAATTCAAAAGGTGGAATTACAAATATGGAAATTCAGCTCGAATTCAAAAAGTGAAAAGCAGAATAGCCAAAGCACTAGACTACTCTGAAGAACAGAAGATCATCTGTCACAAGTGCAACCAACCCGGACACATAAAGCCCAATTGTCCTCAAAATCAACGCGACTTTAAAAAGAAATCAAAAAGGAAAAGTTTTGCAGCCACGTGGAATACAAGTGATGAAGATAATCAAAGTTCTAGCAGTGAGAGTGAGAAAGCAGATATGTGCCTTCAAGGGAATATAACTGATAGCGACGATGATGAGCCAAGCGAGGTATCAAAACTTACTCACTCTGAATTACTTATTTATTTCCATGAAGTAAATGGCTGTTTTGAACGACTTAGGGAGAAGTATGCCAAACTTGAATCACAAAAAGATACTTTGATAGAATTAAACGAACAACTTGACCAATTAGTTAAAACCTATCAAAGTAGGATCCCTAAGTGTGATAAGTGTCCAACATTCGAAGAAGAAATTAAAAAATCAGAAATTAATATAAAATCACTTGAAAATGAAATTCTGATTTTGAAAGAGAGTGAAAATACGAGGAGAGAGAACTCTATTAAAAAGTGCACACAATTATTGAACGAAAATGAATCTCTCAAAACACAAGTCCAACAATTGTCAACGACTTTAGATAAATTTTCAAAAAGTGAAAAATCGTTGAATATGCTATTAGGGAAGCAAACTGTTAATATAGTTAGACAAGGACTTAGATATAATCAATCCAAAAATGTTAGAAATGAGATTAATCAAGTAAATTCTATGTGCACAATTTGTAGAAAATATGGACACAATCACAATAGTTGTTGGTATAGACCCAAATACGTGAATACTATACCAATTTGGGTTCCAAAAGGCACAAATATAAAATCTCTCAAAGTTAAACAAATTTGGGTGCCGAAAGGAACATATATAAATAGTTTTGGGTCTCACAAAATTATTTTTCAAAATATTCTGCCACTAACAATCATGGACCTATAAAAACAAATAGGTCACAAAAATCTTTCAACGTGTAGGTGTGGTGGCTGGCTAAGGAACAACAATAGTGCCACTTGGATTCTGGCTGTTCCAAGGGCACACCGAGCGACAAAGTAAAGTTCCTTAGCCTAGTATAAAGGTGACAGAATCACAATGGACAACAACGAAAAATATCGCAAAGGTAAAACAGGTAATGGTATATTTATTTGAATGATATATTAAATGTGATAATCTGCACCGTAATCTAAGTAAAATCAGCCAATAATGAGATGTTGAAAAAATGATGATTTTGATTCTGACTTATTCAAAATTGTTGGCCAATTATATTCTTACGCCAAAAACACTATATAAATCTCTAGATTCTTTGAAATTACTTCATATATATTAGTTTGGATTAAAAATAGTGTTTTGTTGGATGCTAATACATTTGGTTATAATATAGCTAACTCTATATTCACGGTTTTTGATTATTTACACGGCTTCAATTAAAATTCAAGAGAATGTCATTTAAAAAGCTGTTAAAATTGATTTTGAAATTTTTGTTGCACACTTCATGGTCTATCAAATTCAATTAATGATAAATTTGAGTGAAAGAGAAATTCAGATGCAGATTACACTGGCAATCTAGTTGATAGAAAAATTACTGGAGGAACGCGATTTTTGTTGAGACATTTAGTAACTGCATCGTTTTTCAAAGAAAATATCTGCATATTTTTCAATTCAAATAATTTTCAAATAGTAGAAAATTTTCTCATATAACCCCATCGAGAAAATCATTTTTGACCATATTTTCAGATTAGTCATTTTGAAAAATTGATTTCATAATTATTTTTGAATTTGATTTTAAATGACTATTTTGACTAATCTGACTCCCTAATAGTTATCGAGAAGATGAATAGTGATTGAAAAAGTGATGAGTGTTAATATTAATGATACATTATAACTCGAGACGGTATAATTATTAAATTTCTTTAGAAATTAAACAAGAGTTATAGAACTTTTTGTTGGTAAAAATTCCATGATCATCTCTATTTCTATCATATTTCTAAACGACCATCACTCATCAAAATTCAATATAGTTTGTCGATATGTGGTACTTTACACAGGAATCATTCTTTTTTCATTTTATAATTCTTTTAAAAAAATAAAAAATAAAAAAGGAAATAAATAAATAAATACCAAAGTATTCACTCTCATTTAAAAGTCCTTACGGTTATGCATGGGTGAATTACTTGGAATTTGTTATGCGCTTCCATGCTCATTTAAAAGTCCTCACCATTATGCATTTATGGAACGCATATCAAAAATTGATTTTTAAAATAAATAAGTTGATTCTATTCCCATTCAAAAGTCCTCACAATTATGCATGGTTAGAAGAGACTTGAATTCTTTTTTTTTAATAAATAAAATTGGAATACTACTAAACTCATTTAAAAGTCCTAACGGTTATGCATAGTTAGTAGATATTCAAATTCCTGATATAAATATACCACAAATAGGCACAACTGTATGGTTTTATATGAGGACATCATTCCCATCATTCTAAAAGTGGAATATGCGCCTAACAAAGTATTTATGATTTTTGTTTGATTTTTTTATTGAAATTTAATATTTATATTCAATTGAGTTTTAATATTGAATTAATATCGATCACTTTATCTCTATTTTCTCTAACACCATTACTCTTTTGCTGATAACAAAAGGGAGAGAGAAAAGTTAAGATTTTGTCAAATAAAATCAAGCAAAGGTCAAATAATTTTTCCATTTGCATCTAGGCTCATTTGCATATTTTTATTTGTATGCATATATGTAGGGGAACTTTGTGTAGAGATGAAGCACCTAAATAGGGGGAGCAGTTAGAGCATATCAATGATCAAATACATCTAACATATTCAAAATCTTAAATATATGTTTATTATCATCAAAAGGGGGAGATTGTTGAATATGTGTTGAATATGCGATTATATATGATTTTTGTTTGATGGTAATAAACATATACATATATATATATATATTCGTGTAAATGTATTTGTTAATGTACTATTTTATTTTTCATAGACTAAATAAATATTTGCTGAATAAAAATAAATAACACAGAATTTGAATTCAAACAGAATTTTTATTACAATTTTGAATAGTACAAATTCAAGCTCTCACTATACATATACAACTTTGATTATAATACATCACAATTTCACATTTGCAGTTGACCTCACTACATATCACTCACACTTGTACTTCATCTTCAACTTCACTCCAAATTGAATCCAACATCTGAGCAATCTGCAAAAATAAATATTGACGCAGTAAAATTGAAAAGGAAATATTTTGCAGTATAAAATAAAATGTGAATTTTGAAAATAATATTTGCCTCAGTTATTTGGGCTGTTCGTCATCATTTAACTTTGAATTCATCATACATGAACAGCTTGTGACATACACAGTGTATCACTGTATATGCCATAAGGCCGTGCACACCGATATATATACACTTGATAAATTTACAGGGACATGTGAGCGCAGGTCAAACCCAAATTATCGGATTCAACTCAAGTGCAATAAAATAAATGTCACAACTTTCAGCACAAGATCAAATCCGAGCTTCAAGCTGGATTCAACTTAGGTGAAATTTCGAAAAACAAACAAAATGCAATCGTCAAGTCACTGCTACCATGACTCAACTCAATGCAACAGTATAAAGAAACACACTCGGCTATGCTCAAAGACCAATACACAAGAATGCACAGTGCAAACTAATGCACTACGCAAGTGACACAGCCAGTTCAGACATATATCAGAGAGCATATGCAAGGGTCAAGCATGTGATATATGCAAACAAACAGATGGATGCAACAGATGTATGGTGATGCACAAGCAAGGCTAAGGCACAGTTGAAGACATATTACAGTGAAGACAGCTGCATAAATGCAACAACCAAAGTCAAGGCAACATGAAATCTGCAACTCAACTTAACTACAAGTCCAAACTAAAGCACAAAGGACACAGCACATACTCGAGCTCAAGACAGTACAAACCAGGATGCACGTTTAAACAAATCCAATGTCAAAGCCAACGATTGAAATGCAAATTGTCTCAAAGAATGATACCAGAAACCAAGTGCATGAAGACTGCATCAAGTACACAATTCAGATGCAATCATACATATATACAGCAGCTCGAATAAAAGCTCAAATCGAAGCATGTACAAGTTGCAGCAATATGCAACATAGTGTAGCATGTACACAATGACAACCAAGCAGTAGTTAACAAGCATAATGAAAATTTAGTTTCAACTCAAGTATAGCAACAATGCACAAAATACAATATGCAAATACAAGGGGAGAGACAATATATAATGAATCAGAGGCAACAGTGGCACTACACAGGAAAATGAACAATGTGCACAACAATATGCAATGCAAACCCAAATCAAAGTATAACAAAGTCAAGGCCGCAAGTAATCAAGTACACGAAGATGCCGAAGTCAGGTGAAGACATGAAAAACTTAAGGCAGAAAACCAACAACTGGGCAAATGCATAACAATGAACAGCAGGTAACAAGCCAGAGTGACTTCAACACAAAATACAAATCAAAACAGTAATGTCAACGCAATGTTACTTCCAAAGTCATAAACAAATTCTAAGTGACCGAAGTCAAAGTACCAAAGACCTCAAAGCCGTGGCAATCAATAAATCAGTGCCGAAGTCAACATTGAACCAAGTCAGTATGTTGAACAAGTCAGAGACGTGGTGGTAAAGAAACGAGCAAAGTCAAAATCGAAGCCGTGTTTATCAAGCCAAAAATATACGATTTGAAAATGTCAGAAATCATCACAATCATCAATGCAGAATCGAATGGCCAAAGACGAATTCAAATAAATGTATACGAACGTAAATATAGGAATTCGACTTCTATAAATTCCATTCATCATCGGCAATTTCAAAATCATCGAGTTCAAGTATGAAAATCATTAAAGCACAAAAAGGATAAATTACATACCGAAGTCAGAAATCGAACTCGATCCAAAATTGGGGGCAGCCGTATGCTAACCAGAGAAATAGTCGATCGACAAAGCAAAGACCTAATTCATCATTCGATCGAGCATCTATTATCAGCATCTTCTAATTCATAACCCTAATTTGGAACAAAGGGAAAGAAGCCCTAATTTGCAAAGAAAGAACAAAGCCGCCACTAACAAGAAAGGAACGGGCTAAATAATATAAAAGGGGCCAGCTTTTTATTTTATAAGGCTTTTTAATTTTTAATTAGGATTATTTTATTTTTAATTGTTTTAAATTTGTATTTCTCTTTTTAAACTTGTATAATTTCTAGTCGTGTGACTAGGGCACGAACTACGTGGCGTAGTTTGAGATTTCGCAACTCAGTGGCTGAGTTGTGGTAGGGTTTTGAGCGTAGAGTTAGGTTAGTCAATAGCGGGGGTCGCGAGTTTACGTGTGTAAGCGTGTGACTACTTAATTTCTAGTAGAAACCTTAGAGGCAGCACGTAGGAAGGGTTTTGCCGAAGCTGGGTAAATTCTGTGTCGTTCTATTTATGCATTTATTATTCACCTATTATCTGTGCTGCTATTATTCTGTGATCTGTGTCGAAACAATTTTATAAGCTTCCGCAATTAATTTTTATAATTGATAGTATCATCCTATTCACCCCCCTCTAGGGTGAAATCGATCCTACAGAGGGTAGTATGGCTTAAGGGTTGTAAAGGGTGAGATCTAGATGTTTGTTTTACACCCTAAAATTCAGTCGAGCCAAGTTATATATACTCGAGGAATCTATCACAAATTGAACTTTCATCCATACCCTTTGTCACACCCCTCAAAATGGGAACAATAGTCCTACGTCATGGAAAACATTATGAAGTGGGTACGTATATACTAAAGCCTTCACCTCATAACAACATCAAGGCCTTTTGAGGAACAAAACCAACACCTTAGCTTTTCCTATGATGTGGAGGTGACTAAGTGAGGGACAATATCTACGATAATTGAGGTGCAAGTTATTACAGTGGTATCAGAGCCTATACCCAGTTGGAATTGCGGACTGCACAATACCTGGGTGGATGTGTGTTCGTTAGCCAACAAGGGCATTGGGCTCTAAATGGGGGAGGAGGGAGATTGCAGCACCCATCAAATAGGAATAATAGTCCCACATCATGGAAAACACTATGAAGTGGGTGCTTATATACTAAAGCCTTCACCTCATAACAACTTCTAGGCCTTTTGAGGAACAAAACCCCACACCTTGTCTTGGCCCATAAGAGGAGGTGACTAATTTGGGGATAGTATCTACATTAAGTGAGGTGCTGGTTGTCACACCCGTGGTTTGTTGAATCATGAGTTTTGATTCATGACAAGGAGCATTAACAAAGACTATATGGTGATAGCAACAAAAAGAGAGTAACACATCATGGTATAAACTACAAAGAGAAAAGACTTCAAAACTAGTTTTCATATGATTATTTTTTACTTTTTTGAGTCTTAAATATGTTTAGATACTATTAAAGTCATTCCTCAAGTAGTTACACTTGCACACAAAACAAATTATTTTCGTTTGTATATGCATTGAAATTTACTGTGCAAAATTGCACAGGTCAGTCAACTGATTACAGTACACCAGCCGACTGACCTGATGCAAAATGCATAGTGAGCATGGAATATATATTCAAATTTGAATTTCAGTCAACTGAGCTTCTGAACTCAGTCGATTGACCTGCGTATAACTGCTATATTCTCTGAACAGGTGCTTCCTCTCGCGAAGAGTTTCAATCCAATTTGAAGAGAAATGGCTGCGTTTATTGATTGAATCTCTTAGCAAAAGGTTTTATCTATCTATACACTATATAAACACATCAAAATTATTTTCCAAATCACTGATTCTTGAATAATTTTCTGATCTTACTTACTCTCTATATACTCTGCATTCAAAAGCAACCAAACCATCTTCATTGCCTGAATCTTTGAATTTATATGCTTGCTCTTTGATTCGTAGCAATAATCTTCCCTTCATATCTTCACACATGCTCATATACTTGAGGATTTGATTACAGGAAGGGTGTACACACATTATCATACCTGTGTTATCAAGAACACATTAGTCAGACAATTTTATATACTGGTAAAAGTCATGTTCTGCTGCTCAGGCATTGTGAAGTCCTCTTCGGCTGCTGAAGCAAAATCTTGTTCCGCTGCTCAGGTCCCTGTTCGGCTGCTCAGGGGTTGTATAGACCTATTCCTCCAGGTTAAGTGAGGGTTGTTGTTTTAGTGAAATTCCAGAAGGAGTCTGGACTGGATGTAGAACGGAAAGTTCAAAGCAATATAAAAATCTTGGTGTGCTCATTTTTAATTACTCTACTATCTACTATCTTTCTTTTAATCTCATATATATTTAGTATATTTCCATATTGCACGATCCACACTCACTTTCATTTAGTATCAGAGCAAGGCAGCTTATAACCATTGCACATTTATTTGACATCTTGCTAATATGGAAAACAACACCAACACAAGCACTGTCACTAACACTAGTTTTATTGAAGGTCAATCTACTGCACGACCTCCACTATTCAATGGCATGAATTACAACTATTGGGCAACATGAATGAGTAATTATATGCAAGCTAATGATTTTGATGCATGGAATGTTACATAAGTAGAATATACTGAACCTATCACTGAATATTCTACATGGACAACTACACAAAAACAAGATGTTGCTGCTAATGCTAAAGTAATGAATATGTTGTTTTGTGCATTAGATAAAAATGAATTTAACCAAGTTAGCATATGTAACACTGCATATCAAATATGGCAAACACTTAAAGTTACTCATGAAGGAACTAGTAAAGTTAAATAAAGAAAAATATCTATGCTCAAGAGTCAATTTCAAAATTTTAGAATGAAGCAAGATGAATCCATAAATGATATGTACTCCTGATTTTAAGATATTTATCATTCTTTAATAGGACTAGGAGAAAAGTATTCTGACTTTGATATCGTGTCCAAAATTCTAAACTCTTTAACCGATGAATGGGAAAGAAAAGACTTAGCTATTGAAGAAGCAAACGACCTTTCTACCATGAAACTGGAAGAATTGATAGGGAATTTAATATCCTACGAAGTAAATTTACAGGCAAAAAGAGTCCAAGCACAAGATAAGAAAAATAAGGCATTTCATGCAGAACAAGAGGAATCAGATTCATAGGATGAAAATTTAGCTTTGATAGCTAAAAATTTTGAAGTACAGAAAAGGAAATCGAAATAATGGCAAAAGAAACTTCAACAATAAGCCATCATCCTCAGTACTAGAATTCTTTAATTTCCATAAGAAGGGTCATATGCAAAAAGATTTTCCAGAACAAAGGAAGGAAAAACAAAATAAATATAGGAAGGACAAATTCAAAAAAAAAGGCATTTTCGGTGACATAGGATGACTCAGAGTCTTCGTCTTCTAAAAGTAGTAGTGATAGTGAAAATGAACAAGCAAATGTCTGCTTCATGGCTGCTAATAATGAGGTAAATGATCTTATTTTTGATGATATGATTGAAATAAATACTGAATTATTAGATACTTTGGAAAATCTCAAAAGAAAATATAAAAAAGCTCTCGAAAATCAAAATAGAGCAGAATTCGAAAGAGATATGCTTAAGGATGAGGAGAAAATATTGGAAGAAGAATCTGAGAAAATTCAAGATTCATTTTCTTATGTTAACTCTCAACTTACCTTATTGAGTCAAGAAATTGAGACTCAAAAAGAAAAGAATGATGCTCTTGTTTCTGAAAATCATGAGCTAAAATCGAAAGTTAAAATGATCAAATTAGATAACACTGGTCTCAAAACTAGGTTAGACATATTACTAAAAATGTGTCTAACTTTAATAAAGGCAGAGAAAACTTATCTAAAATTATTGAAACTTCTCAGCCTGTCTCAAATAAGAAAGGACTAGGTTATACTAAGAAATCAGTAGCTTCACCAAAAATTAAGCAGAATAAGAGAAATACTTCTAAACCTAAGTCTACCATAGTTCAACCAAAAAGAAATCAAAACTCAAAAATTATAAAAATATGGGTTCCTAAAACAAACAACAATTTGATTAGGAATAAATATATTGAGTCCTTTTTGAAAAATGTTCATAAAAATAAAAATTATTTATATAAATGGAATACTGAACCCTCTTGGGTTTGGTTTCCAAAGACATAACTCTTAGGACCCTATTAAAAAGTGGGTACCGATGTTATTCTTTTATTTTCTACAGGTCCCACATAAGAAAAGAGGAAAATGGATACTCGACAGTGGTTGCTCAAAACACATGATAGGAGACAAAAATATGCTAACAAATATCACATATTCAGATGGAGGCTCTATCACATTTGAAGATAATTCTAAAGTTTATATCATCGGCAAAGGCGATGTGAGCAATTACAGTATATCTAATTACCTCTCATTTCCAATGTTTTACTTGTCAAAAACTTGAAGCATAATTTGTTAAGTATTAGCCAATTGCATGACAAAGGATTCAAAATCTCATTTTCTGAAGATAAGTGTAGTATTTATGATCACGATGAAAATCTCTTTGAAGGTAATAGAGATAGAAATACATACGTTTTGAATATGAAAATTAATCATAATTCAAATAATAGCCAAAGAAAATGACCTTTGGTTATGGCACAAGAGATTCTGTCACATAACTTCAAAGCTATAAACAAACTTTCTAAAAATAACTTAGTCAAAGGATTGCCAAAAATGAACTTTAAAGTTGATCATATTTGTGATGCATGTCAATTAGGAAAGTTAACTAAATCATCTTTTAAATCTAAAAAAGTTATTTCTACATTACAACCACTTGAATTACTACACATGGATTTATTTGGATCTACTCAAGTACAATCCATAAATCATAATAAATATGTGTTTGTAATAGTAGATGGCTTTTCTAGATATACTTGGACCTTTTTTATGAAAAATAAAAGTGATACTTTTGATCATTTTAAATATTTTGTTAAAAGAATTCAAAATGTAAAAGGATTGAAAATTAAGAACATTAGAAGTGATCATGGAGGAGAGTTCGAAAACGAAGTTTTTGATCATTTTTGTAAGAAGAAAGGCATCTTTCACAACTTTCCGTTTTCTAGAACTCCACAACAAAATGGAGTTGTAGAACGAAAGAATAGAACTCTATAAGAATGTGCAAGAACTTTGTTAAATGGAAGCACACTTCCAAACATTTCTAGGCAGAAGCCGTAGCAACTGCTTGTTATGTTTTGAATCAGGTTTCTATTCGACCCCTTACCAAAAATACTCCATATGAACTTTTTACTGGAAGAAAACCAAATATTTCATATTTTAAAGTTTTTGAATCAAAATGTTTTATATTAATACGAAAGATCAGCCTGGAAAATTCGATGCGAAATCCGACGAAGGAATCTTTCTAGAATATTCAGATCGAAGCAAAGCTTATCGGGTATTTAATAAAAGAACAAATACTATTGAGGAAACTCTTTATGTATCGTTTGATGAAAACTTTCTACAAAAACCAAATATAAGAGATGATGAAGAACTTCCAAATAATGTCAAAATATGGATAATATAAATTTTGGAGATAATGAAAACATAAATGATAATTCTATAGAAGATGAGAATGTTGTTCATCACAATAATGAGCTAAGATCTCCACCAAGAATATTACATGATCATCCTGTTCAAAACGTCATTGGAGAAATTAATTCTAACGTCCCAACTAGAAGTCAATTAAATCAAATGGGTCACGTAGCATTCCTTTCCAATATTGAACCTAAAAACCCTAAGGAAGCTTCTACAGTTGACTACTGGATCATTGCAATGCAAGAAGAACTAAATCAGTTACATAATGAAGTTTGGGAATTAGTTCCTAGACCAAGCGATCGAACTATTATTGGAACAAAATGGGTTTATAAAAATAAGGCGGATGAACAAGCTAGCATCACCCGAAATAAAGCAAGGTTAGTCGCTCAACTTTATAATCAAGAGGAAGGAATTGACTACGAAGAAACGTTTGCTCCTATCGCTATATTAGAAGCAATACATATTTTATTGGCCTATGCATGTTTTCATAATTTCAAACTTTATCAAATGGACGTTAAAAATGCTTTTCTGAATGGTTATATAAAAGAAAACGTGTATGTTGAACTACCTCCTTTATTTATCCATAAGAAATATCCAGACCATGTCTATAAACTTAAGAAATCTCTTTACGGTTTGAAACAAGCACCACGTGCTTGGTACAAACGGCTTAAGAGTTTTTTAATAACTTCTGGATTTCAAATTGGAAAGGTTAATCAAACACTTTTCATTAAACATTCAGAAAGGGATATTTTAATTGTTCAAATTTATGTTGATGATATCATTTTTGGTTCTACCAATGTAACACTATGCTAGGACTTCTCCGAAATTATGACCAAAGAATTTGAAATGCCCCATGTGGGAGAATTATCATATTTTCTTGGTTTACAAATTAAAAAATTACAAAATGACATTTTTATTAATCGAGAAAAATATTATAATAATTTAATCAAACGGTTCGGAATGGAAAATACTTCTGCCAAACTAACTCCTATGAGTACAACCATATCTCGATAGAAATGAAAATGTTAGGAGTGTTGATCAAAAATTAGACCGAAGTATGATTGGATCATTACTATATTTAACAGCTAGTCGACCTGACATAATGATGAGTGTTTGTTTGTGTGCTAAATTTCAAGCGAATCCAAAGGAATCACATTTAAGAACAGTGAAACGTATATTGCGTTATCTTAGTAATACCAAGGATTTTGGACCTTTCTATCCAAAAGAGTGTCCTTTCGAATTAGTATCATGTAGCGATGCTGATTTCGAAGGATCTCGTATAGATCGGAAAAGTACAAGCGGTACATGCCATTTTATTGGAAAATCATTAGTTTCTCGATTTAGTAAGAAATAAAATTGCGTTTCGCTCTCTACATGTGAGGCAGAATATATTTCTACTGCCTTAGCTTGTGCTCAAGTAATCTACATGCAATAGACACTTGGCGATTTTGATATATATTTAAAAAATTCTATCATATATTGTGATAACATGATTGCTATCAACTTGTCCAAAAATCCAGTCAATCACTCACGAACAAAACATAATGACATTCGTCATCATTTTCTTCATGATAATATTGAAAAAGGAACGATCAACTTGGATTTTGTTTCCTCAGAAAATCAATTGGCTGATATATTTACAAAGCCGCTTCTCAAATTTGTTTTGTAAAACTTCGATGAGAACTCAGAATCGTCTCTTTTGAGGATTTGTAACATTTTCCGTTCGAGTAAAATTCTGCAAAATATTTGCATTCTTTGCCTTTTTCCAGTTTTTTAAATTTAGCTCTCCTAACATGGAGATGTCTATTTTACCAGATGTGCTATGTTTGTTTCTTGTTTAGCTACAATGTCCATATGAATGAGATAATCAAAAAACTTTCAAGTTCAAAAATATGTGTAACTGCCAAGATTTGAACTCTGGATCTTAGATTGGAAGTTGTATATCTTTTCCATACGAGCTAGTAATGTTATCTGTTAGACTTAAAACGTAACATTATGTTCATATTTTTTTTAGTTTACACCTTCCATCTAAACAAACATTTCCTTCCGTTCATTTTTTTACTATTTTTAAGTTTATGGTTATGTTCTCTCAAGCTTTCTCAGCCTCAAATTAATTCTCTTTTTTTAAGCATACGCTTCACCTATTTAAACTTCATACTACCTCTTTTTTTATCACTTCTCTTTTTTATCATCTTATCATTCCTATCAATTTCTGCAATTCACCATGATGTTCGATCTATTTATCCTTCTCATTTCAATGGCTTCCAATGGCCATGATGATTTCGACCAATCAAAAACTGACTATTCAACACCATCCTCCGCTATACTTCTTCCTCTCAATCATTACCTACACCAACTCCTTGCTATGAACCTGTCAGGTTAGTATCTCCACAAAATCATACCGGACATATTCCAAAAAAGAAGAAAGCTCGTCGTTTCTTATTCTTCGGTTCTCCGTCAACTAAACAGAAGATTGATGATATGCATCATTATCAACGAGAACAACTGGAACTCTAATGAGAAATGTACTATGAGCAAAAAGTTAATTCCAAAAGTCTTAACTTTTTGGAGCAACTTCGTTGGAAAATTTGTGGTTGCTCTACATCTAATGTTTATCAACCAACATCATCGTCCTATCACAATCCATAGGAATCCAGTCCTCGACCACCTCCGGTCTCACCACATACAATGACTCGTAACAATATATGGTCCCTATTACTACCACACATTGAAGATACAAAAGTAGAGCCAGATGAACAAACGACACAACATAAAATACCTCAAAAGGCACCATGAAAATCACCATCCTCTAAATAATTTTTATGTGTCTTTGTCTATGTCATTTTATATACTTTTACGGTGTATTCATCCACTTTTTGTATAAGCTTTGTATATATTGGTTTTTGACTGCTAAACAGGCTCAATGTGCATTTTAATAACAGTCAGTTAACTGACTGCATCAGGTCTGTCGACTGAATACAGACCCAGAAAAATCTCGGGTTCCAGTTCAGTCGGCTGACCTGCTGTATTCAGTCGACTGAATGAGATTTCTGAGCCTTTTCACCCCCTTTCCATCTCCTTTTTACTCTATCTCTTCATATTTTCACTTTTACTTTCCTCTTTTTACCTAAATTTTATTTTACCCAAACCCTAAAAATCCGATTTTTCAACCTTCTACAATAAAAATTTACCACAAATCATGCCTCCCAAACATTCAAAGACCGCTGCATCATCCTCAACTCCAGCCGTAGACTCTCTTGTAGCTCAATGGCTCTATCGGTGGTGGAAAGATGGAACAAAATGAAATCGGCAAGGATATTTGAAGGTTCTTTTATGGTATTCCCTGATTTTGAATCTTATAGGCTTCGAGAATTGGCCGATCAAAGTGGCTTACAATCTTTATTAGACATTAAATTAAATAGCCATAAGATTAATCACATTATGGTTAAACTTTTTAATGCTAATCTTAACTTAGCACATCAACATCCTAGACATACCAAAAATTATGTGTGGAGTCTTGTTTGTGGCAAACTTGTTTAGTTCTCTCTCGATCGCATTGCCCATATTTTACAATCACCAAATCATGGTGTCATCCTTGATGAAGTAGAATGCGACAAGGCAACTCGAGATAGAATAAGTCATCAATTTTTGGACGATGATGCAACCGGTGTAAAATCAATGTCTCTACGTCAAGCTAGGATTATGCATAGGACCCCAATGAAAACTATTCCACCAAGGACCGGATCATATAAGCTTGTCTATCAAAATAATTTTAAAGCTCTATATGCAATTTGGAGTAACACGTAAGTCAACTAGACGCAATTATTTTTAGATGAATTCCTCTTGTTTAATCAAGGAAAATGAATGTGATCTATTTTGGAGAATATATTATGCGTCTTCTTATCAACTTGGAAGTGCCATTTCCCAATTCCGAAGTGTTAAATATTGGTGTTATAAACATAAAAATTCTTAGTCTCATGAAATTACCTATTACTCCTCCTATTATGGATTATGATGCATGGAAAGCACGCCAACGTGCACGACCTCAACAACAAAAAGATCAAGGTCCATCCTTTCAACCACGTCGCTCACCTACTCCTCCATCACATTCTAAAGATGACGAGGTTCAACTTGCAACCTCCAGTCATTCAACCCAACAATCTATGCAGATTTTATCCCGGAACCAACTTGTTCTTGACATGCATTTGAAAAGGGTTGATAAAAAGCTTGAAAAAATCAAAGATTTTTTTCCATCCTAGGATGCTATTTCTTGTTCTGCCTCTACTTCGACCGTGCCATCTACCAGAAAATGCCCCAAGCCACAACCTGAAGCACATCCAAGGATCACACTGGCACAGACACTAGCGAAACTAGCGAAAGTGGACATGATGGTGCAACATCATCTCGAGGCAAGTCTCCCGCTATTCCAGAACAAGAATATGACTGGGATATCGATGAATGGTTGGGTACTATCATATTTGGATATGGTATTTTCTTTGCTATTTTACTCAACTTTCTTTTCTATCACGGCTTGTATTTAAATAGCCTTGTGTTATTTTAGTTTATGGAACTTCACTTGCTTTTTTTCTACAATACATTATGTAGCTACATCTTAATTTGTTATGTTATTTGTGCTCTTACTATGCTTTACTGGTTATGTCTACTCCTTTTTGTCGATGACAAAGGGGGAGAAAAATATTTACTAACAAGTTTTATGCAGATTACATTATCGCCACACATTCAGGGGGAGAAATATATATAACTTTTGTGATATAATTTCTACTGTATATCAATTCGTCAGTTAAAGGTTGTCATCAATCAAAAAGAGGAAGAATGCTGAATCATGAGTTTTGATTCATGACAAGGAGCATTAGCAAAGACTATATGGCGATAGCAACAAAAAGAGAGTAACATATACAAGGTATAAACTACAAAAAGAAGAGACTTCAAAACTAGTCTTCGTATAATTATTTATTATGTTTTTGAGTCTTAGATATGTTTAGATACTGTTAAAATAATTCCTCAAGTAGTTACACTTGCACACAAAACAAATTATCTTCGTTTGTATATGCACTGAAATTCACTGTGCAAAATTGCACAGGTCAGTCGGCTGATTACAGTTGACCAGTCGACTGATTACAGTTGACCAATCGACTGACCTGGTGCAAAATGCAGAGTGAACAGAGAATATATATTCAAATTTGAATTTCAATCCACTGAGCTTCTGAACTCAGTCGACATACCTACGTATAACGTCTATATTATCTGAACGGGTGCTTCCTCTCGCGAAGAGTTCTAATCCAATTCGAAGAGAAATGGCTGCGTCTATTGATTGAATCTCTTAGAAAAACGTTCTATCTATCTATACACTATATAAACACACAAAAATTATTTTCCAAATCACCGATTCTTGAATAATTTTCTGATCTTACTTACTCTCTATATTCTCTACATTCAAAAGCAATCAAACCATCTTCATTGCTTGAATCTTTGAATTCATATTCATACTCTTGGATTCATAGCAATAATTTCCTTTCATATCTTCACACACACTTATATACTTGAGGATTTGATTATAGGAAGGGTGTACACACATTGACATATCTATGTTATCAAGAACACATTAGTCAGATAACTTTATATACTATTAAAAGTCATGTTCTGCTGCTCAAGCATTGTGAAGTCCTCTTCGGCTGTTGAGGCGAAATCCTGTTCCGCTGCTCAAGTCCCAGTTCGGCTGCCAGGGGTTGTATAGAACTGTTCCTCTGGGTTAAGTGAGGGTTGTTGTTTTAGTGAAATTCTAGAAGGAGTCTGGGACTGGACGTAGAACGGAAAGTTCGAACCAGTATAAAAATCATGGCGTGCTCATTTTTAATTATTCTATTATCTACTATCTTTGTTTTAATCTCATACATATTTAGTATATTCCATATTGCATGATCCACACTCACTTTCATGGTTCAAGTATTCTCTAGTGTATTTGAAGAATTTTTGTGGCTTCCAACTCGAAGAGAGATTGAGTTTAGGATTGATCTAGAGAAGGATAATAGACCAGTCGCTGTCACAAGACACATGGCCCCCAAGGAAAGGCAAGAATTGGATAAGCAGATCATGGAGCTACCAAAGAAAGGATTCAGTCGACATAGTACCTTGAAGTGAGGATCCCTTATTATCTTTATCGCAAAGGCAGAAGGCTCATTAAGGCTTTGTGTTGATTGTAGGGAGCTCAATAAGTTGACAAAGAAGAACAAGTAGTTCTTACCTTGGATAGATGATTTGTTCGATCAACTTGTGGAAGCTACAGTCTTCTCCCAATTAGACCTGGCAAATGGATTTCATCAGCTATGGATCATAGAGGATTGAAAACCAAAGATTACTTTTCGCAACGTGGATGAATTTTATGAACGGAAGGTGACGCCTTTTTGATTGACAAATGACCACACGTACTTTATAGATTTGATGAGTATTCAGGGGACAACAAAAAAAATTGCTGTAGTTTTTGTAAATGCCATCTTGGTATTTTCCAAAAGTAAAAAGGAGCATGAAAGTCACTTAAGGAAGATATTAGGAACCTTGAGAGCCACTTTTGGAAGAAGGAAGTGAAATTTCTTGGGCATATTGTTTCGGTGGATGGATTAGCGGTGGACACTGCAAAAGTAGAAGCTATTCAAAATTGGAAGACTCTAAAGAATGCCATGGAGGTTAGAAGTTTTCTTGGTATGGCAAGTTATTATAGGAAATTCATAAAGGATTTTGCAAAGATGGCAGTTCCTCTAACCTGTTTGACCAAAAAGAATTTAGACTTTGCTTGGGATGAGAAATGCACGAAAGCATTTGGGAAGCTAAAGGAACTATTGACAGGTGCACCGGTACTCGTCATACCTTATGGAATGAAGCCTTTTGTGGTTTATACAGACGCGTATAGCATAGGATTGGGAGCAGTTCTTATGTAAGAAGGAAGAGTGATAGCTTATGCTAGTAGATAATTAAAGGACTATGAGAAGACATACCCAATGCATGACTTGGAGTTGGTGGCAATTGATTTCATCATGAAGAGGTAGAGGCACCACCTTTTGGGGGAGGGGGAAGATTTGAGTTGTAACAATTAATCACTCAAATATCTATTTTCTGAAAAAGATTTAAATCTTTGGCAATAGAGGTGGATGGAACTTATAGAATTCCATGACTTTGGGATACAGTATACCCCTGGAAAATGGAATGTTGTCGCTGACGCCCTTAGCCGGAGGCATGCTACCTTGGGTGGTATATATGAGTGGAGGGAATTGGAGTTCTTCTCGAATTTCAAGTTCCAACCGCCAACAGGACCCACTTAAAACTATTTTATAGTAGTGGAGGTTAGACCAATACTGATGGACAGTATTGGATTTTAACAAAATAAAGTTGAAGGGATAGTTGATATTTTGGATAAGCTAAGGATAGGAGAACAATTTCTCCATGTCTGTAGATATGTAGTTGATAAGAAGGGATTTTGTGGAGAGATGGATGCCTTTGCATCCTAAGGATTGGTAGTTTATTACAAGAAGTGCTTACAGAATGTCACCATTCACGAATGACTATTCACTTAGGAGGAGATAAGATATATAGGGATATGAAATAGATTTTCTATTGGCCATGGGTGAAGGAGAAAGTATTTGAATTTGTTTCTAGTTTTTTGATGTGCCAAAAGATTAAATTTGTGCAAGTGAAGCCAAGTGGACTGTTATTGCTATTAGAAATCCTAAATTGGAAATAGCAAACACATATCAATGGATTTCACAGATGGCTTGCTTAGGAGGCAAAGAGGCAATGAAGCAATTTGGGTCATAGTGGATAAACACATAAAAGCGCCCATTTTATTCCCATTAAGAGTATAGAACCACAACATCTCTAGCACAGATTTACGTTAAGGAAGCAGTTCGACTTCATGGAATTCGGGTATTATCGTTAGTGATAGTGACCTCTTATTTACTAGCGAGTTTTGGAGGAGTTTGTAGACATTTTTAGGAACATCATTGAGCCTAAGTAGCGCTTACCACTTGTAGACAAATGGACAAACAGAAAGAGTAAACAGGATCTTGGAGGACTTATCGAGAGCATGCATCATGGACTTCAGAGGACATTGGTAGCAGTACCTACTTTAGTGGAATTTGCTTATAATCATAGTTATCAATCGACGATTGGCATGACACCTTTTGAAGTACTTTATGAGAGGGCATTCAAATCGCCTAATTGCTGATAGGAAACCATTGATAAAATTTTACTCGGATCGGATTTGATTTGCTAAACTTTGATGAAGGTAGAGTTGATTAGGAAGTCAATAAAGGTAGGGAAAGATCGCTAGAAATCCTACGCAGATAAGAGAAGGAAAGAATCAGAGTTCAAGATTAGGGATATAGCGTTTGTCAAATTTTCCCTCTTAGGAAAGTCGTGTGATTTGAAAAATCAGGTAAGTTGGCACCAAGATTCACAGGACATTTTCAAGTTATGGAAAGAATAGAAAGACTGGCTTACCACATGGAGCTACCCAATAGATTAGTAGGAGTCCACTATGTTTTTTGCGTTTCTCACTTGAAGAAATGTCGTCATGACACAGCTATTATGGAAGAGCCTGATCAATTAGAGGATATTAAGGCGGAACCAATTGCATTCTGTGCCACTACACACATTATATAGCACAAAACTAGGGAGCTCCATAACAAAGAAATTGAGTTGGTTCAAGTACAATGGGAAGATAACCCAACGGAAAGCATATGGGAGACCAAAGAAAGATGAGGATCTCTCAACCCAAGATTTTCATTGGTAACATTTTCTCTCCAAAATTAGATTTTCGTCGTATCGTGGTTGCTAGATTAGATGGTAAGAGATAGTTGGTACCTTTTTCACCTTACTTTGCACTCATGTAGAAATTTTATGCATGTTTAGGGTGTTTTTCATACATAATTATATGTCACAGTCACACACTCACACTAGGATTGAGCTCACTTATAGTATGTCTACAATATATAATCACATTACACTTTTGGCTGAGTAGATGGATGTGCAGATAACATGGTCATATAACATGGATGTTTAGTGCATATTATGCTGTGCGCCCCTTGGAAAAGATTTCGGATATGAAATCCGTTTTAAGGAAGGAAGAATATAAGACCCCGTAAAATCAACCATAAATAAATTAGATAAATTAAATTAAATTAGATAAGAATAAATAGAAATTTTGCAAAAGTTGGAATTTTATCACGAAAGTTATGCCGTTGTGTTCGTGGCAAAATTTCGATTAATTTCCATGTATGATATGTTAAAAACGAAGCTCAAATAGAAAAGCTATGGACATTTGAAGTTTCCAGGTATGAAATAATTTAAACAAAATTCAAATTCAAATGAATAATTAATTTTAAAATTTGAAATTCACAATTAACAGTAATTAGACTTAGGGATTAACTAAATGTTAATGTTAACTTTAAAGTATTATCAAGAAATATAATAAATATAAAAACAATGGTACTAAAAATATTTCCAAAAACAAAAGTCATTGTCGATCACTCCCTTAGACCGGTCAGCCGCTAGCGATCAATCGGTAGGGTAGGGCAGTCGACCGTTGACTATCAAGTAGTGGCCAGGGTTTGTGAATTTGAACGTTTTGGATTTTATAATTTCCAAGCAACTTTCATTCAACGGTTCCGGTATGTTCCTGCTACTATAAATAAGACCCTAGACCCCTCACTTTTATTCATAAATATTTTGAAAAAATTAGCAAAGCTCTATCAGTTCGTCTCTTCATAGATTCAGAAAACTTTATTAGAGTATCAGGTAAGAAATCCTATACATCTATTTTTGCTTATTTTTTATTTCTCAAACTATTCTCGTCCAATACCTCAATTTTTGGATCTAATCTACATGTACAAATCCCTTGCTGTATATATATCAAAAAGAAGAGATCCGATAAAGATTATCAAAGTCGTTTCAAATCCAAAGGAGGTAAAGCTAAGGATATATTGTGAGTGAAAATCTTAGCTTTTCTATTTTAGTAATTAATTAGTATGGTTTAGGTTTGAGTATTCCCTGGGGAGTTTTGGTTTGAGAAAACGTCATATTCTAAACCCCCAAAACTCCTTCAATGTGAAATGCCAATTCTAGTTTGAAATATCAAATTGGTTTGTCAAAATAATGGAATTTGTGTAGATTTGAAGTTTTGATAATTTTACCTTCTATTCCACTCCTTATTCTTCTTCTTTGAATTCCGTTAAGTGGTTTTGATTAAGGAATAACGTGTAACGTATGAATTTTATTCGTAGTTTGCGCTGCTTATTCCCATGAATTAAATAGAAATTTCTTTGTTCATTTTTATGTGAAAAAAGATTTTAATAGAGTGTAAAAATTAGAACTGTAAGTTTCTAGCATCAATATATTCATTGTTTCGATGTAATAAGTTGAGCTTAAATTTTTATCGTAAACAGGTTTATTGTTTGGAATTTTTGTATACGAATATCAGAATTTTATTACTGTGATAATATGGGACGAGACTTATATGATTGTTGAAAGAGTTGACATTTAAACGATAGTTACGACGTAAATTCCACACGTTAGAAATTACTAGGCGCGCACATGCATGCATGCACGTCCGCGCACACACACACAAGCATAATTAACATATAATTATAACGTATAATTGCGTAGTTAAACAAGTTATTAATTTTATTAAAATCCTTCTTAGAAAGGTAATTAATGTTAAAGGCGAAAGAAGAAAGGTCTCTATATGGCCTTGACTATGGAAACGATGAGAAGTATATAATATATGTAGAGAGTGATATAGATTATGACTAAGTTGTATGGATGCAAGGTCAGTCAAAAGCATATGGATGTCTGCCTAGCTAATTTGGCTGCCAACGGTGTGACTTTGGGTATGGTGTGAGACATCGCCTATAATAAGTAACTATGATAACGTGAGGTCGGTCCTAAATTATATATGGTAAATCTGGCCAGCTAATCTGGCTACCATAGTCGGGCTAATTTGAGATGTTACTGTGGGGTATGTGTCATAATAGGAAAGACCTGCTTCAGAGATTGAAGGTAACAAGTGGTTATGTGAGGACCCGCCTCTTCTTTATGTAGGAAGTAGTAAATGGTCAGGATTATGAGTTAGACACGGTAGAGGATATCTTGGGAAAAGGCCGCTTTAATAGGAAGTATTAAGTGGCTGAAGAGATTCTGTGTAATGTCGGCTAGGTAGTTACTAGTAAGGAGTCTACCTTATGACTATGGGTAGTAAATGATGTGGACCCACCTTAAATAAGGTATTAAATGGTCAGCGTCTACTTAATTCTCATTAATAGGTATTAAGTGACTTGAGTACTATCCCATACAATAATAGGACATTATGGACAATTGATATGGGTTATCGGGTTGATTACAAGTTAGCTATGGGCTTATATTTGGAAAGCCCTTTTTTAAGTGGAAAAAAGCCTTTGGGCTTATATTTGGAAAGACTTATGATGAGGTAGAAAACGTAAGACATATTCCTATTTGAATTATGCGACCCAAGTGCTAATATTGTAAGGCCCAAGATTTTTCTTCATCGGATATATATTGTTCTGACTTCCTCCTTATTACAAAAGTTAGGAAGGGCGATACTAAAGGCGGAGGCGATGATGAGACTTGCAGCAGCAGTCTATTTATTTACCTCTTATTTTCTACAATTTTGATGTACCCATGAAATAAAGATAATGCTGTAATTTTGGAATATTACAGATACGTTACAACTATTATTGGGTTTTGGTGTTATGGATATTTTACTATGGTTTTGAATGACATTTTGAAATTTGAATGAAATGGGTACTTTTGTTAGTATTATATTTTATCCTTCTGCTGTGAGATTCTGAATTTGTGGATAAATAGTTATACCAACCAACACCTAGCTTTGAGATGGTCTATGTTTCTGCAGGCATTTTCTGGGTTGGAATCTATGCCCATTTCACGGCAGGTTGTTACAGGAAGAGTCCCACCCAATCCTCTGGACCAAATTTTTGCTCATCAACCATAGGTCAAACCATAAACTATTGTCATTTCCATTTGCAAAGTGCCTTTCTACCATACCTGCTAAGTCATCCCTGCATCTGAGAATAGCTTTCCATGTCCCACCAAAATAATATATATATATATATATGTATATATATAATGTTATAGTTAAATAATTATACCGGGCAAAATAAATTAAGTAAATATACAACTACTATATATTTTATTAATTAATTTTAGGCCCTTTAATAATAATTTAAAATAATGTGAAATTTATTAATATAACCATCATGTTAATTTCTCCATAATAATAATTTATAACTTTTATAAATTATTTCAATAAATTATTTTCGTTCAAAAATTGAGAGTTATGGTTTTGTCTATGTGAATTCAGCCCTCAATTATATTTAACCAATTTGAATATTAAAGCCTGTAAGGACTTTGCTAAGCATAGAGCGGGCATGACTTCAATTACTTATATATTATCTAGGTAAAATTTAATTTCCTATCTTTTAAAGCAATAACCTTAAGTAGTGATATATTGTGCATGTTTTCTTTCGTCATCACCATATCACTTAGATCCAGAGCTTAATCAATGATCAAAACCCTAATAATATTCATAGTTAGTTGAGAAGCCCATCATTGAAGTCCGTGGTTCAATATGACAATAATTATCATTATTCCACACGTTTTGGCGGAAGACTTTGACCTTATTTTGATTGCCAATCACGGTGATACTAACATTTTATTTGATGGATACAAATTCTATCTTGAATAGTGCTTTTCTTCAAGTGGTTTAACTTATACCCAACTATGGCCTTAATATGATCATCGTTGTCATGTGATTAACCATAATCAAAATATAATTTATACACTTAAGATTCACAATATTGTCAAGTAAAAGACTACCACACATCATTAAGTGAAACCTTGACATTTAATCTATAGAAGACTCTCGATGAGTCATTCTGTAATTGTTCCAAACAACTACATGTACGTAACCCCTTATTCCCTCAACGATCATGAGTAATTAATTTTCCATCATAAGGAGAGCTTCACGTACACTAATCTAAAAAGGTATATTGATATTCCATTCTTGATACATCTGCACTAGGAAACTTCCACTATAAGGGATAAGTTACATAATCAAATTACATAATTTCCACTAAGTCACACCATTAACTCTATCAATCACCGATAACACCTAGGGTTAATTATGGTGACTCAACCATATTCTTAACTAGTTTTGTCACATAAAACCGAGAAAGGGCCTTTAATATCTCATATTTTGAAGTGACAATATATAGGATTAAATTAATAATAAAAAACTATTAAATGATAGCTAAGAGAATTTAATTAAAGGAATTACTTAAGTAAGATTTGATTAACCAAGTGTGGGACACTTAAAAAGGTTAATTAAATAGACCAAGGGTAGTTAGTGTAATTAAATTCAATCATAAAAATAGAAGGAATAAATTTGAATATTTTAATAAAAGGGATTTTATACTAAGAGAAATGAACTAATGACATTAGGCAAGGAGAGATATTAGCCCAATCTTAATTTTTTTAAATCCTATAGCTAATGATAATAAATAATGAATCCATTATTTAAGTATGTAAATTTTTAGGTAACATTTTGGATGCCAGTTTCTAAGGTGTTTCATTTGAATTTCATGGATTGAAATTATAAAGAAAAATAATAAGTTATGAATGTAATAATTTACTAAAAATGAAAAAAGGAGTTAAGCTGAGGGATGCTATGAAATCATAAGTGTATCATTTAAAAAGAAAAGATAAAAATGGTTTATCTAAAGAATCAAAATATTTTGATCTAACATGAAGATCAAAACAATGTGTAGGGTACACAATAAATGAATGCATAATATGGATTAAGGATCTGAAAACACACCAACTCATAGAGTTGTTGAATGGTCAAAGTCAAGGCTTAACGACGTTTATATTCAATGGTATATGGAAGTGTGCCAAGACTTAGGAAATCCATTGGGTGTAATTCAAAAACTTTAACTCTAGTGTGAGTAATAACATCAAAATGGGTGTATTTTAATAAATGAATCGACAATGTGGAACAAAAGTGCTTTTGGGACTAGAAGGGGTTATTAATTCTTAGTAATGATGCTTGTTAGAATTTATTTAAGGTGCTTTCATTCAACCTCTTAGGAGAGTCAGGGTGGCTCTAATCGGTGTGGCTCCCATGGACAAATGAGTGGTCATTTCATCGGTGATGATGTTCGAGAAAAAAGGTAAATTAATGATAGAAAGTCCTAGGGAGGTAATCACCTAATAAAGTCAAGAATACTATGAAATTGACATCTAAATAAGAGTCTAGGTGGTGCATGTGAATGTAGTGATGATTATATGACATGGTTCATATAATGTAGATAGGTATAGGGCATTATTAAAATTGAAATGGATGCATGTATGACAAAGTTCATAGTTGCATGTTAAGTGTATGATATATTTATATTTGAAATGATTTTATGTGTATGCTCATGATATGCTAATTATTTACATGATATGCTGTAATTGCTGTTTTTAATTTAGTGAAGGGAAACTCATCCCGCTAGGCGGCGTGGTCTCACTATATTTAATTTTAGGAAATCATATTACACATACCAAGCTTTATGTTTGACCTATATTTTCATATTAGTTCTTAAACCCACCAATATGCACTCGAGTTGGCTAATATTATGGATTCGACTGGTTTCATTTGGAAGATGAATGAAAGATTTGAAGATGAAGATGAAGGCTTAATAGATGATAAAAGTATTTTGAATTCGGTCATTGTAAAACCATGTTATATAACGGTTAAGCGTTCATGTCGGCATTTTCATATTTTGGACATGATACTATTATCCTTGTTTTTATTACATTTACCCCTGCATGAGCATGACTTGGGATTATGAAAATGTAAAGACACTTATATGTTATAACATTTATTTAACTTCTATGTTTACTTAATGTTGTTGAAAAAAAAACTGATCCCATTTTGTCACTAGGAAATATTGTAATGACTACAACATCATCGGCGTTCATTTTCGAAACTAAAAGTAGAGGATGCTACATGGCCTTTGTTAGTGGATCTAAATATTATTATTTCATATCTAGTTTTTAATTGTACTTCTCTATCATTGAAAAATTCTTTTATCACATGTAAATTACAAAAAACATATCTCGACCTCTTATCAATTTGTCGATGTAACATCCCCTATCTTGACGCCTGAACCTACACTACAGATGCATTAGTCATCCATAGTATTAACTTCCGGTGACAAAATACGGTAATGTTAATGGTATCTAGAATATCAAAAGAACATGAATACAAAATAAAATCCCACATTTCAAAAGATTACATTTCAAATCCATATTTCATGTTCAGTTACATAATCCTAAAATGAACTCTAGATTTTGATCAAATATAATTATTACAAATTATGCCAAGAGCGACATATGAAGATATCCCCCTGGATGATTAGAGTACTAAATAGACATATCAGTCATAAATACATTACAACGGGAATAAAACTAAATAGCTCATATATAGCTAACTTTGCCTCCTGCTCGTCGTCGAAAACTTATTTATCCAATCTACTAAACCTGAAAAAACTTAACTCTCAATCTACTTAAATTAAATTTTGAGCACCCGAGAGTTTAAGGGGGAAAACATAAACTTCGAGGTAAACATTAAGCCTAGTGTGAATAATATTATCACATCTCAATTTATAATATTAAGTGAGACCACGCCGTTTAGCAGAACGAGTTTCCCCTCACTAATATCCCTTTTTAAACGCATATCTTTTGCAAATCAAAGTCCTGCATCAAACTGATTATAACAATAATAACAAATATATATTCATAAAATTAGGAAATCAATGGACTATATGTCCACACTATAGTTTTTATCTGGCTAATTATTAACCATTGGCTGACTCGGGCTTACTAGACATAACCAATATTCTAATTTCTGTTAGACACACTATCGGGCTACCTGCCCTTCACTATCTTCTTCCAGGGTCAACTAATCCTAATGGTTTTACGGGCTCACCAATAACCTATCTATACTCTACATATTCCCTTCTGTGTGTAACATTATTTTAGTCCCATCCATGAAAAAACCGTAGACACTGGAATTTTAGACTTATATTAGTTAGGGTCTATTAGCTAAAGTATAGGGTGCGACCCTACATCAGTCCCACTTGGTCTTCTAATATCCGAATCATAAACTTAGGGTCAGCTACCTTATTAAATTTTCATTTCCTGTCATATACTTAGGGTTAACTACCCTATTCAAATTTCATTTCCTTGTAAACAATCTTTGCAAATGATTTTCCTCTGAAATCATATCTTTATAAAACTAGGAAATCATATACTTAGGTTTACTCAAAACACTTATGCCATGATATACACTTTACACAAAATAGTGTTGATGAATTCTTATCAATGAGATTATCTGTCCCTTCAAAGTAAGTTAAAACCCTTTTTAACTTAAGAGATTTTAGGCCATGAAGCCAAGTTAAACCTTCGAAAACCTTGTTTAAAAACTTTAAACAATGCCTTTCAAAATCATTAAGAACAACCCTTTCCAATTTTTTACTAAAAGCTTAGACATCCTCTTTTAAAACCATTTAAACTTGTCTTTCGAAATCATTAGAAACACTATACCAGAAAAGGCTTTCCATAGGATTGAAAAAAATGCTACAAAATTTTTTGGCGTTTCAGTAAACACTGCGATGCAACAAGCAACTAAAAGTTCGAATTTTTTTGTAGTATTGTAGAAAACGCTCCAAAACTTGACATGTTGTAGGGTTTTAGAAACGCTACAAAAAAGTTTCAGACTTTTCGAAGCATGTCGTATTTCAGCGTTTAACGAAACGTTACTAGAAGTTTTGATAGCATTTTTTCACCATTACGAAAGTCATATTACACCTATTCCATTCATTTCTGGCGTTTTTGAAACACTACTAAAAGTTATTACCTGTTTTGCAACATACTTTACACACTATCATTTTTTGTTAATGGCTTTTATCAATTTCAGCCATTATCCACATAATTGTCTTATTAAAATCAACAATCAATCACATAATCATTGTACTCAAACCAACAACTAATCAATCACATAATCATCATATTCAACCAATTGAAAAAAACGCTAATCACATAATCAAATATGGTATCCATGATTTGATAATAGTTTTTTTTGACAAAATGAACAAGTTTACACAATAGGCACTATCAAAATGTTATAATATATATAATAATTAAAATCATGTCAATTACTTGATTGTTGAAAATTCTTTGCTGCAGCTGGTCTTCACTCCTAAAAACTAATTACCTGTAGACAAGTTTGATAATCAGTAAATGATTATGAAATTGTTTTCATATTTTAAGTATATCAAACATCTTTAGTTAAACTTTTATTATTAAATAATTATTATAAAACTTAGCTAATTTAGTTAAAACTTTATAAAACTTAGTTAATTTTTGTGATAAACTTATTTAATTTTTATAAAACTTATTAACTTAGTTGAATTATAATAAAACTTGATTAATTTGTATAAATTTATTTAATTTTTATAAAACTTAGTTTATTATTATTATTATAAATTTGTTAATTTTTATAATACTTAATTAATTATTATAAACATATTTTTTTATGAAACTTAGTTAATTTATTCAAACTATTGTTGTTTATTATTATTATTATTACTAAACTTATAAATATCTCAATTGCTAAAACTTAAAATGTCATAACTTATATTTTAATTAACTCAAACTTATAAATTATCTTAAATTAAACTTTATTAACTTAGTTAACTTTTATAAATTACTTATAAACTTTTCATAAACTTAGTTAATTTTTTATTATTATTGTAAACTTAGTTAATTTGTTATTATTAATATAAACTCAGTTAATTTTTATAAATTATTTAATTTATATAAAACTTTGTTAATTTTTATAAACTAAATTTTGTTATTGTTGTTATTAATTATAAAACATAGTTGATTTAGTTAATTCATTATTATTATTATAAACTTAGTTAATTTTTATCAAATTATAGTTTATTATTATTATAAACTTATCTAATTTTTGTCAAACTTAGTTATTATTGTTGTTGTTATTATTATTATTATTATTATAAACTTGTTAATTTTTATAATACTTATCTAACTTTTATAAACATATTTAATTTTTAGAAAACCTAGTTAATTTATTCAAACTATTGTTTATTAATAATAATAATAATGTTATTATTATTAAACTTTTAAATTATCTCAATTGCTAAAACTTAACATGCCATAACTTATATTTTAATTAGGGGCTTTGCACAGAAGGTCCATATTTCTGATGTTGTTATAAGAAAAGTCTCTGTTGCAATGAGTATGTAAATTTGGTCTTTGTTTTTCCTAAATCAGAAAGTGCAAAGTAGCTTGTAGATTCTTGATAGAAAGTGCATGTTAACTTGCCCCTTTCAAAAATTTCAAAAAAAATACAAAATCAGAAAAACTGTAAGGTGCCTTGCATTTTTTGTCAAATATGTACGATGCCCCTTGTGTTTTCTGTTTTTCAAAAATAGATATCAAATTTACATATTTGTTTCTACATGAACTTTTCTTATAATAATATAAAAAAAGGGACTTGTAGCTCTTTTCAAGTTTTTGTTTTAATTAACTTAAACTTAAACGTAAGGAGGAAGTTAATGTGCAACGATTAGTTCGTACCATGACATTAAGAATCGAAACCACTTTATCGTCTTCCTTAAAACTTGTAACACCAAGACTAATACCAATTACTTCTTCGACCATATCTATGGCCCTAAAGCAAAAAATAGTCATAGTGAATATATTTCAACATCTCAGTTCTGAAGAAGATCATTTAAATTCTAAATAATAACAATTTACAAACCAAATATCTCTATGTAGAAGTGAACACTCATATACCTATAAGCTATACTATTTATTGCCTATTTTCCATGTACAAGCCAGGAATTCAAGCATATAAATGAAATCAAGTTCGTAATGAAGTTCATAACCCAAGGAAAAACGTACGAAATGAATCACACAAAAAATACAATGTTGATTTTACAATAACCAGATAATCAAACTGTCAAGACCAAACAAAGAATAAGCTCTCTATCTATTACAGAACTTGCTTATGCGCTCAACCTCAAATAACCAAGCTCCCATATTCAGATTCCCATTACTTACTTATTGAGTTGATTAAAATGTAAATATATGTAAGTATAAGTTTGAGTTTTAAATATATATATATACATGGTTATTGAATACATTCTCTCACATAATTGTTCACTTTCACCTACCAGATCTGTCACAAGCACCTAATTTTAAATACAACATATTAACTGCTTTATATATATATATATGCATTTGTTTAAATGTAGATTTTTTTGTTTTATTTGGATATATACGCTTATAGCAATGAATTTCTTCACTTAAAACTTGTTCCACTAAACTGTTACTGTTTCACTAAACTTCTATAAAAAGATTATTGACGAGCAACATAATTTGATAGAGAAAATAAATACCTGTAATGGAGCCAATAATGATAAGACACCTAGAAGGATAATCAGACTCCTTCAAGCTATAAAGAAGCAACCAAGCAAAAAGTGACCAAGATAGTTAACCCCAATGCCCATATCAAACCCATCTGCAAGTCAAATAAAAGACATCTCAGCCAAATGCCTCTTGGAGGCAACCAATCTTTATAGATTCACAAAAGACAATTTTATACACACACACACACACTAATCTTTATACATTCACAAAAGACAATTATTTATGTATGCACGCACGCACATACATACATACATACATATATATATATATGTATGTATGTATATGTATACACACCCATATATACATATACACGTATATATATATATATATATATATATATATATATATATATATATGAGCGTATACACACACACACATGTGTATGTGTGTGTGTATATGCATGTATGTATGTATGATCGACAAACAAAATAGCTACCAAACAAAAGATAAAGAAAATTACTGTACATCAACTAGCGAAACTATCAATATCTTTGACAAAGTTTACTTACCTTTTTATGAGAAGTAGCAAAATTTGTGAAGAATTAAACCCTAGGAATTTCCCATTATGCCCCACTAAAGCTCTGACCAGGAAATAAAAAATGTAACTAATACTATCCCAACAAACCCATATAAGAGTTTGTGGGAGACTAAGGAACTTGAATGTATTTCTACACACACATAAAGTCAGAAATGAAGGCATTGTCAAATCATGCAGTGAATGATGAACCACTGAAATTCAACAAAATATTTGCTATGTTAATATGGTCCCTCTTCTATGGAATCCAACTTCATCAAATATTCTAACCCAAAATAAACATAGCACCACTATAATGGATGCTGTAACACCTCCAGCTGCAAAAAATTATTTCTCATACATGAACAGTTATAAGTCAAAAAATTTAGTAGATATCTGAATACGATAATTCAGTGAAACTTATTTTTTATGTGCATCAAATGGTAAAAGAAAGGTGAGAATAGTTGCCTGAAAGATATGAAAGCAAGCTCAAGTCATGAATGCAAACAGTAGGAAGAACTGCAAGAGTTGTTGTCACTGCAAATATTTTATGATTATCCATATGAAGCCCCATTAAATTCATACTTGCACTAGGAAACATTGATGCTAAGCTATCTCCAGCAAGATTAATGTATTCAATACCAATCGCCTGCAAATTAGAAGTGGTCTAGTGTTGTAAGGCACCAGACCAGAATACCTCAAGAAAATGAAAGAAATCTTGTTGGGACTTTTACTTACATAGAGCTCCAAGTACGAGGTTATCTATACCAAAAATATCACATTAACAAAAAGAAATAAGGTCGCAAATTTCAGTGGCACATAATGGAATATCAATATATCATGTTTGATAAGGGCGTCATTTACACGTTAAATAAATCATTATTAACCTTATTTCATGTAAAAATCACATCTAAGCTACATAAATCTACAATAAAAATTTACCCAGTAAATTTTTGAAAACCAGTTTTTGCTGTGACATTCTTCACCAATTAAAAATATTCATGTTTTTTGTGCGATATAAAGGTACGTACCAGTGAAATTGTATGTCATGCCAATATAGTTACATTATCGGTGTGTATTTTTTGGCGGTACATTAGGATAAACTAGTAAAAGAGTTTTGCAGTCTAAAAATTTAACTTGGCCATAAATATAATAAACTTAACAAATATATATATATATATATATATATATATATATATATATATATATATAAACTATCAGTCCTCCCAAATGCAGCTTGACCAATATCAAGGTACGTTTGCAATGCAATTATATAATATATGTCTTTGGATGGAAGTTTTAACCACATTAAGATAGTCCAATTATATAATGAAATTAAAATTTTAACTTTGTATTGCATATGAAATTGACTTTTAGCATCATATTTATAGATTTTTAACCTTCTTAAATTGATTTTAACTAATTATTTGTATTATACTATTATGGTTGCATTTGAATAATTTAACTGCTTGTGTGTAATGTAGTCCTGTTTTTAACAACATACTGCGTATGAAATTTATTTTTAGATGCACTATTTTTTATCTTTTAACCTACTTGAATATATTTTTGAGTCAATTATCTTAGTGATGTAATATAACACTTGAATAATTTAATGTCAGTTAAAGTTTATCAACATATTACACATGAAATTGATTTTAGGTATAATTTTTTTTCAATCGACATAAATGAATATTTATTAATTATTTAAATGGTGATCTTGGCGCAATGGTTAGATCACCCGCATGGTAATTTGGGTGCCTAGGTTCGAGTTTGAAAACAACATCTTCACAATGCTAGGGAAAGGCTGTGTACATTATCGACCTCCCTAGAGCATGAGGTTCCACCATTTACATGAATGAAAATCGATTAATTATTTAAATGATGCTAATAATAGTTGCATTAGAAAATTTTGACCGCATTTATATAAAGCAATTATTATTCTAATGGCATATTACATTGAAATTGATTTCTAAATGCGTATTTATTATATTTCAACTACCTGAATGGATTTTGATTGGTATCTTTATTTAACAAAGATCACTATTTGTAGACACAAATTTTGAAATAAGTGGTTTGAAACAGTTCTTTATTTGAATTTTTCTGTAGTTAATATAGAGGAGGAAAATTTCCAAGCGTTGGTTATTTTATGACCACCCCGCTACCTAAAATTTAGCACCACTAATTCATCTATACTCAAACTTAAAACTTGGAACAAACAAAGCTAAACAATTTGAATGGAAGTTCTAACCTTCATATTTAAAGTTAAAATTAAAATCATATTGTTCCAAGTATAGGAGAAACACAAATCCTAATAAGCATCATACGATGGATGACATAAATGAAATCAGGATCGTCTTTTAAGCTCATTTACTTTGTCATGGCGGTGATTAAACTGTGTACCTTTCACCTTATAAGAAATCTATTCCTCCGTGAACAAAATAAGCACACTACATACATACCCTTGTTAACTAATTAGAATATCTATGCCCACAACTTTGTGATGATATATTGTAACTACCCGTATTTTTTTTAGCCATTTTAAATTATTGCATTTAAGATGATTGTTGGATTAAAATGGTTAGAAATAAAATATAATAATTTATTAATGGATTTATTGAATATGAACTTGGATAAATCTTGAAACAAACAATTTTAGAAATTTAGTAATTATTTATATTAAGATAAAATTATAACCAATAGTTAAAATTGAATAATAAATATTGAATTATTTAGATAGAAATGAAATATTTGTTGATAACTAAAATTCAATTGAAATGGATGGTTATTAATGTAATTTGCTATAATAATTTAATTGTTTAAATTTAATATTGGAAATTATTTGAATAATAAATTCTGAATTTAATACGAACGAAAATGATATCTGAAGTTGATTTAAATTTTATTTGAACAACAATGAAGATTGATAAACTTAGAAATTGGATTTAAAGTGATTGAACTAAAATTTGGAATTTTTTTTAATTAACGAGTAAAAATAGCCATTTTGGCCACTATCTTGGATCTCAATGAAACCAGTTTCATTGGATCTGTAATAGTGAATTATTGTAGGATTTCAAGTTTCGTAGCGATCAGACTTGTCGTTCGACCGTGAAACCTTGAAATGCGTAGATATTAAATTTAGAATTTAATTAAAATAACTTGAATTTTAAAACCTATCTTCTGCATACAATCGAATTAGGCCTCGAAACTAGTTCCATTGTGTTTGGAATGGTGGTACAGTATTATAAACGTCAGGCGGCATGCTTCGTTTGGAGCTCGAGAAATTTCAGACGTTAAACGTCAGATATTTTCAAATTAAATAATAATATAAATATCTCAATGCTCCTTCCATCACTCACACATTCAGCCATACCTACCTCTTCCCTATTTCTGGAATCACAGCTTCAAATAAATAAATAAAAAATTATAAAATCGCAGATCGATTTTGTTTTAAAAAAGCCTCGATTTAAATAAAAAAAAGTACAACAGGCGATCGAATCAATCGTCGGCGCCGCGATGGTCGCGACTAGGCCTGAGGGCGGAGTGCACAGGGGAATGGCGAGGTTGGCATCAAGGGGAAGGCTGGTTCATTCTCATTTAAGGCTTCTCAATCTAGGGGGACTGGTGCGTCATGGATCTAGACTCGGCGGCGGTGGCGTTGAGGCGGATGGCAGGCCGGCGATGGGCGTTGGCGATCTTATGTTATACATAAAAAAAAGGAAACTGGAATCATGTAACGACCTGTATTTTCGGACTGTTTAATCGACGATAAACCACAAATGTCAGACTCAAACCATTCAAAGGGAAGATTGTTACGGGGTAAATAAGAAAAAGCAGAGAAAGAAAGAAAACAAATATAGAATCTCGCAGTGGATTGACAAAACATAATAATCAAATACACAGTTCATGAAGCTGTTTACAAATAACATTGACTAAACTTCTATAATACAGATCAAAGTTACATACACCAAGAATAAGTAATAAATAAATGTAGTAGAACAATATGATGCAGTAGAATAAATATAATAAACAATAATGGTACAAAATCTTCGTCTTCATCCTCTAGAAAGCAGTCTTCGATAAACTGAAAAGCTCAGACCGACCCGAACGAATTGAAAATACAAAACACTCGAGTCAGAACCAAAAGAACTTATGTAAGTTAAATCAACAATAAATAAATATGAGTGTAACGGTGTTAGAGATGTTTACGGGGTTCGACATCTCCTATGCAGTGTCTAACGTGAGTGCAATAACTTATGAGATGTTTGAGATTACCACCTCCTAAAGATCCGTTAAACTATCTATTATGTAGTACAATACACTATTATAATATGTCTACAGTAAAGTAAAGTATTCAAATAGCGTTAAGGCGTTAACCATATCCCCCTTAACACATTATATATATTTCATAGTCTATACAATACCGTACGCTCCTCCGTGAGGTTTACCTAGAGGGCACTTCATAGGTATGATACAAAACAAACTCGTAGAAGACGCGATATGGCATGTGAACACGGAACTCGAGACAATGCCAGGGTAGATATACCATTTGCGGATCCGGACTGGTGGTAACGCATAACAGCTACTACCGCCCACCTCCCATAAACAAAATCACCGGGGGGGGGGGAAACCAAATCATCACAAAGTCATAATATGGTATCAAAGAAATGTGTCCGATCGGAGGAACGATCTACACTTGGCCCGACATGGCTCCTGATTTAGTCACATATAAGCTAACTCACGGGATTCAGGGTCACGTAAATACCTCATACAGAATCATTCGCTAAACCATCCTACTTCATTTCTGGAATCTCCATCACGTACACAGTTGTTAAAGTGGTTTTCGGTATTGGCAGAGAGTACGACAATATCTGATCTCGGTCTCTTTAACAACTAAACGCTTATTTCACGATAGATGGTTCTTTTACATTTCAAAAGTCAATTCACAACTGATGTCAAAATATCATATTCTCAAAACCATAACATTTTCGAAATCACATTTACTTCCGAAATTATATCACATTTGAAATCATATCACTTTTGAATTCATATTTCGAAAATAGAATAAATCCTCATTTAAAATCATCATATTCTTCAAATATGTCATTTAAATCTCAACTTATGTTATATCATTTTTAATCGTATTCTCCTTAACATCGAGGAGTTAAATATAAATCATCCATTTTACAAAACCTGAAATTTAGAAAATAGTTTAGATAGTTTATAAATAGTTTTAAAATAGTTTGAATGGTTTAAAATAGGTTTTAAATGGTTAAAATACTTTTATATATAGTTTATATGGTTTTTAATAGTTTAAAGTAGATTAAAATAGTTTAGGTGGGTTTAAGATAGTTTAAATTTAATTTAAAATAGGTTAAATAGATTTAAAATAGATTAAGTAGTTTTAAAATAGATTAAATAGATTTAAAATAGATTACATAAGTTAAATTAGATTAAAATGGGTTAAAATAAGTTAAATTAGGTTAAATAGATTAAAATAGATTAAAACTAGCTTAAATTGATTTAAAATAGTTTAAAATAGTTGAAATTAGATTTAAATTAGTTAATAGTTTGAAAACCTTAAAATCAAGATTCTAAAATAAAAAAAATCTTTAAATCGCTTGTATTAAAATAATTAACTTGGAATTAATATCAAAATTAAACCACTTCTTCTATTTCATCAAATCTGGACCTTATCCCAATTTCAAATCTTAAAATATAAATTTTACGCTATTCAAATTTCAATAGATTTCAGGGTTACTATTTCAAACTTCTCAATAACTCAATTTCGATAGATTTCGTTTATTCTTCAAAATTCAACTTTAAAATTTCAATTTAAATCCTTTAAGTAATTCACTTAAACAACTCAATTTTTATCAATCAAATTCTATTTCAAAATAACGTTTAGCCGGATTCAAAGTTTAAAGATTTAAAATTGTTTAATCTAACCAATCCGATGCCCGTATATAATTTTCTACCCTATGGTCAAGAGGTACAGATATTTATCATTTCAATCCGCAATTATTTATATTTACGGATATATATCATTCCAATGCGCAATCCCGAATTAATTACAAATCCATGAAATCGCTTGAGTCTATCATTTCAACTCAAAACTATTTCTCCATAATCTATCAGATCGTTCGGGTATCTATCATTTCAACCCATAAGGAACTTGCAGTGTTATAACAACTAGAGATACAACATCAAGTCATCCATATCAAAAATCAAACATCCATCACAGTCATCATCCAAATCAATCAATAAACATCAATAGATAACTGATTATCATTAACAAGTATAAACTGGCGAATTAAAATTTAATATTAAATAAATAACGATTAAATGCAATAAAAGCCATATTTAACTGGAATGACAATTTAAACATACCGAAAATCAATCAGTCAATTTCAAATCACATCATAAATTTAATTTAACTAACATAAGGTAGTTTAGTACTCGTGAGTAGGTTAAAACACTCACCTTTGATTACAAATTGATTTTAAATCCAAAATAAGGCCCAAAATTCAATAGTTTTAGAATTTAGCCAAGCTAGATCTATAATGCCTGGAATTCCGAAACGATCCCAACGGAGATAACCGCGTAAGAATCCGAGCTTGTATGCAAAAGTTATTAACGTTAGAAGATTGAAAAATTTCGACTTTGGTCTTACTTCGAGTCGCCGCCTCAATTACCGGGTGCTTGCTCTGAGTTTTCGCCAAAATGACCCGAGACCCGGGTCATTTAGCTCCTCACCCGAATGCGCTCCAGGGTTTTCGCCTTTGGAACTCGAAGCGCGCCCAGATCCACCTTGTTTGGAAAGGAACTCTCTCTGACCCCAAGTCGCTGTAGGGTTTTCACCACTGAAACTCGAAGTGAACCTGGAGAAATTTTTATTTTTGAAATTAGGTTTCGAAATTTGGGAATTAGGTTTGATGTTCAGACATTTGAGAGGGAGGGAGAAGATGTACGTATAAAAAATAATAAAATGAGAAATAACTGGGGTTTATAACCGTCTATATATAGGTATGGTTGGATCGAAACGATAACAACGACCC
The DNA here is from genome assembly GCA_030765085.1 of Allium cepa. NCBI lineage: Eukaryota > Viridiplantae > Streptophyta > Magnoliopsida > Asparagales > Amaryllidaceae > Allium > Allium cepa. The sequence continues at coordinate 384,998,826 of CM060932.1, forward strand.
GAAAAGTCAGTTTCGTTCTCGAAACGTAAATGAGTCATCCAATATATCGAAATATAGGTTTTCGATATTTTTAAACTCAATGGAACAAATTTTAAATCCTAATTTCATTGTATACAGAAGTTAGCTTTTAAAATCACCTTATTTCAAATTGATTTCAATTAAATTGATTTCTACGCGTTTCGAGCCCACATGATCAAACGACAAGTCCGATCGCTACGAAACTTGAAATCCTACAAAAATTCACTGTTACGAATTCGATAAAATTGGTTTCGTCAAAATCCAAGACAGTGACCAAAATGGCTATTTCATGTTAATTAAATTATTATTAAATTGATTAAATCACTTTTTAATTTCGTAATGTATAACTAGCAATTTTATCATTTTTGATTACTTAGATATTTACAATAATTTAAAACAAATTTACATGTCAATTCAACGTTAATTATTTTACTAATTGCAGTGCTTAATTTCAACTGAAATAACTATAGTGATTATTACTTTAAATTCCAATAAATCCATTTATTTGCCTTTTCATCTTGTTATTCAATCAATTGTCTTCTTATGGCTATAATTAATATTTGTTTATATCTTATTACACTAATATTTTACAGTTATCATCTTAATTTTTCATTAACGTAATATTTAATTACATTTAATTGCAATAAATCCAATTGTTATACTTTAAATTCCAATAAATTGATCCAACTTGATTTCAATCTTTATATTCAATCATTCATTACTTCATGTATATACTTAAATTGGTTTCTACCTTATTATATTAATATTCTTCAGTCATTATCTTAATTCATATTAACGCTATATTTTATTACATTTATTGCGTTTTATTTCTAATTTTATTTCAACAAGTTAAACAAATAGGTAACAAATAACAATTGTCACCTTTAGCTTAATTTAACCACATTTATAAGTTAACCATCTACACAAATGTTATAATTATTAACACAACACTAGTTTTATTCAGTTATCATGATTACATACTATTTCATTAGTTAATACAACATTTACATTTATTTCCTTATATTTAATTTATAACCAAGTATAACATTTAAATCTTTTCAATTAATTGGAATTTCATCAAGATTGTTAATAATTAACTTAAATTAACATTGTTACTTTTCATTCTAGTTATTATTTTCATTAATAAATAACAAATTTTTATTTCTCCCAATATTAAATCTCAAAATCTTATTAAATTAACTATTTTTAATTATTAAAAATTACGGATCATTACACTCTCCCCCCCCTCAAAACTTTTTGTCCCCGAAAAGGATAAAGAAGGGAAAAGAAGGAATATGGAATTAAAGAATCAATATATCTTATTCAAGGTATTAAATTTATAAATAATTAATTTACTTACTAAAATAATTTAAATAAAATATATCAATTTATAAACAATTTAAATCCCTTTTATATTCAAGTTAATAAAAGTTTGAAAAACGTTTCACAAAAATTTTCTAAGTCAACAAATTCACATAAAAATTCGGCAGAGTCTCCCATGTACGGAGAGGTCTAGGAGAATTAATAATATCAAATACATTATATATTTCAAAATAAAATATCCCAAACCACGAAAAATAATATAATATCTCTAGAAAATCGTAATCCGAAAACGTACTTATTTGTCGAGCAAACAACACTTATTTATGAAACCAAAGCAGTAACTAATGCTTCCATAAACCTGTATTTCACTTATATAATCCAAAAGAGTTAGAATTATGCAAAAGAGAAATATTTATGTTGTTTTAATTAATAACAAAACAAATTAACACAACTTAACAATAATCACTTTGCAAACAAAACATACAACCATCACATGCAATCAAAGTAATCGATTATCCATCCATAGCAATCAAAACAAATTATTTCTTTGGGTTTAGACACTTTTTATCGTATATATTGATAAATAAACTACTATGTATATCATACACCGAACAATCTTAGGTAAAACTTAATAGATTATTTATACATCTTAAACAATTTAAAGTATCACTTCCCAGTCATCCCTTAAGCCAAATAACCAATAAATTCAAATGTCTTGCAAGTTTTTCTTATTAATCTCCTTCCACATTATTTACTGTTCATCATTTTTATTATTTTTCATACAATGATTATTCTCTTTAATTTATTATTACTCACAAAGATTTATTTCCCATTCATTTATTCATATAATGCTAAATTTTCTCTTTTCATTACTTTACATTCATTGCTTACATAAGTTATTTCCATTCAATTATTTAGATCATCCATAATCGGTTCTTATAATATGATGCAAGTCGCTTTACAGATTTAGTGCACCATTATTATTTTCTTAAATTTCCATTTTAACATCAATATTCTTTTGTAGAGCAATACCTACTTAAATTTTTTATTCTTTTTCTTTTCACTTTTATTTCTTTTATATATAGTATTCACTTTTACTATTTACTTTAATTATAATTGACTCCAAACATCACTTAATTTTATAATCATTTACTTACAATATTCACCTTTTATTAAATTTAATTAGTAGCATTAAAATTATTAACTTAGTTTATAACATTTTTGTAACATCTATTCTTAATTCTATTGAACACCTTCATTGCTAATGTTTACTTGTATAATATTCTATTACATATTTCTATTAACAAGCTTGTTTTATTTCTTTTAGTTAACAAAATGTTCAATAGTTACATCTTCTAAATTTCCATATCTACAAGTTACAGATTTTCAATTTCTTATATATTTTATTAATCACTTGGCATCAAATTTATTGTTTTCCATTTTTAGAAGTTTCCAATTATTAAAAAGGTTAAAATTTCATTCATTACTATAACTGAAACTACTAATTATCAAAAAGTTTTAAGAACTAAACTTTGGGTTACATTTCAAATCATTTTAATAATATATATATATATATATATATATATTTATATCCTTTATAGATCAAATCATATTTAGGAATTCAAAATTTAGATTTGTTTATCAAAACAAATGTGTAGTAAAACTACTAGAGCAGTCTTCCCACTTTGAAACTCGAAAATGAATGTCGATGATGCGTGCACTCATCACCGAAATTATTTTCCAGCAATAGAGAGTGGAGCACTGAACTTATTTCCTTTTGAAACTTCTTTTGAAACATTTCTTCCAAATCATATTGGAGTATTTATATCAGAAGATACTTCCAAATAATACTAATATTATATTCCAAAATCTTTTGAAAACAAATTCAAAACCCCGGAACTTAAGTTCTAAAATTTCAATTTATATTCATTTTATTTGTAAATTTTATTTTGCAATCAATATTTATAAAATTTCAACTCCTAAGAAACAACTAAACATATCACATCCAATTATATACATTTTAAAAGATTATTCTTTTATATACAAAATACAAAACTAGGTAAAATTATTTCATTTATCTGCATTTCAAAACAACATTGTGTTGGTCAGCCCTATTAAGTGTTTAGAAATCCCCATCGATGCCATAGCATCCTATATACCGACCGGAATTTATAAATACAAAACAGAACAAATTAACACAAAAAAAACATTTTATAACACTAAAAAATACGCTTTTTCATATATATACACTCAAAGACTCATTATGGGCTATTACTACCCTATTTTATATGAATCAGACCCCACAAAGCTAAGGTTATCACTAAACCAAAGCTCTGATATCAACTGTAACGACCTACATTTTTAGACAGTTTAAATCAATGATAAACCATACACGTCGGACTCAAACCATTCACAAAGGCAAATTGTTATAGGTTAAATAAGAAAAAGCTGAGAAAGAAAGAAAAATACAGAATCTTATAGCGGAATGACAAATATAATAATCAAATAAACAGTTCATGAAGCTGTTTACAAATAACATTGAGTAAACTTTTATAATACAGATCAGAGTTACATACAACAAGAATAAATAATAAATAAATGCAGCGGAACAACATGATGCAGTGGAATAAATAAAATAAATAATAATAGTACAAAATCTTCGTCTTCATCCTCCCGAAAGCAGTCTTCAATAAACTGAAAAGTTCAGACTGACCCGAGCGAATTGAAAAGACAAAACACTCGAGTCAGAACGAAAAGATCTTATGTAAGTTAAATCAATAATAAATAAATATGAGTATAATGGCGTCACAGATGTTTACAGGGTTTGACATCTCCCATCTAGTGTCTAACGTTAGTGTAATAACTTAAGAGATGTTTGGGATTACCACCTCCTAAGGATCCGTTAAACTATCTATTATGTAGTACAATACGCTATTATAATATGTCTACAGTAAAGTAAAGTATTCAAATGGCGTTAAGGCGTTATCCATATCCACCTTAACACATTTTATATATTCCTATAGTCTATATAGTACCGTACGCTTCTCCATGAGGTTTACGCAGAGGGCACTCCATAGATATGGTACAAAACAAGCTCATAGAAGGCGCGATAGGGCACGTGAACACGACACTCGAGGCAATGCCAGGGTAGATATACCGTTTGCAGATCCGGACTTGTGGTAACATATAAATGCTAATACCGCCCACCTCGGAACACACTCCCATAATCAAAATCAAGGGTTGGCCACCAAATCATCACAAAGTCATAATATGGTATCGAAGAAATGTGTCCGATCGGAGAAAGACCTCAATTGGCCCGACATGGCTCATGTTTTAGTCACATCTAAGCTGACTCACGGGAGTCAGGGTCATGTAAATACCTCATACAGAATCGTTCGCTAAACCACCTACTTCGTTTCTAGTATCTCCACCACTTACACAGTTGTTAAAGTGGCTTTCGGTATTGGCAGAGAGTATGACGATATCCGATCTCTGTCTCTTTAACAACCAAACGACATTTCACACCGGATGCTTCTTTTACATTTCAAAAGTCAATTCAGAATTGATGTCAAAATATCATATTGTCAAACCATATCATTTTTGAAATCACATTTACTTCCGAAATTGTATCACATTTTAGATCATGTCATTTTCGAATTCATATTTCCAAAATAGATTAAATCCTCGTTTAGAATCATCATATTCCTCAAATATTTCGTTTAAATCTCAACTTATGTTATAACATCTTTTAATCGTATTCTCCTTAAAATCGAGGATTTAAATATAAAACTTCCACTTTAAAAAACCTAAAATTCAGAAAATAGTTTAGATAGTTTAAAAATAGTTTTATAATAGTTTGAATGTTTTAAAATAGCTTTTTAATGGTTAAAATACTTATATATACATAGTTTAAATGGTTTTTAATAGTTTAAAATAGTTTAGGTGGGTTTAAGATAGTTTATATTTAAGTTTAAATAGAACTAAAATAGATTAAGTAGTTTTAAAATAGATTAAGTAGTTTTAAAATAGATTAAGTAGTTTTAAAATAGATGAAATAGATTAAAAATAGATTACATAAGTTAAGTTAGATTAAAATGGGTTAAAATAAGTTAAATTAGGTTAAATATATTAAAATTAATTAAAATAGTTTAAATTGATTTAAAATAGTTGAAATTTGATTTAAATTAGTTTAATAGTTTGAAAACCTTAAAATGAGGATTCTAAATAATCTTTAAATCGTTTATATTAAAATAATTAACTTGGATTTAATATCAAAATTAAACCATTTCTTCCATTTCAACAAATCTGGACCTTATCTCGATTTCAAATCAAAACCCAATTTCAAATCTTAAAATGTCAATTTTACGCTATTCAAATTTCAATAGATTTCAGGGTTATAATTTCAAACTTCTCAATAACTCAATTTCGATAAATTTCGTTTATGCTTCAAAATTCAACTTTAAAATTTCAATTTAAAACCCTTAAGTAATTCACTTAAACATTTCAATTTATATTAATCAAATTCTATTTCAAAATATCTTTAGCTGGATTCAAAGTTTAAAGATTTAAAATCATTTAATCTAATCAATCCGATGTCCGTATATAATTTTCTACCCTATGGTCTAGTGATACGGATATTCATCATTTCAATCCGCAATTATTTATTTTTACGGATATATATCATTTCAACCCGCAATCTCGAATTAATTACAAATCCATGAAATAGCTTGAATCTATCATTTCAACTCATAAGATTCCTCCCTAATCTATCAGATCGTTCGGGAATGTATCATTTCAACCCATTGGGAACTTGAAGTGTTATAACAGCATAGAGATGTAACATCCAGTCATCCAATATCAGTAATCAAACATCCATCACAATCATCATCCAAACCAATTAGTAAACATCGGTAGATAACCGATTATCATTAACAAGTATAAACTGACACATTAAAATTTAATATTAAACTAAATAACGATTAAATGTAATAAAAGCCATATTTAACTAGAATGACAATTTAAACATACCAAACATCAATCAATCAAATTCAAATCACATCATAAACTTAATTTAACTAACATAAGATAGTTTACTAGTCGTGAGTGGGTTAAAACACTCACCTTTGATTTCAAATTAATTTAAAATCCAAAATAAAGCCCAGAATTCAATATCTCAGAATTCGATCGAACTAGCTCTATAATGTCCGGAATTCCGATACGATCCCAACGGAGAAAACTGCACTTGAATCCGAGCTCGTATGCAAAAATTATTAATGTTAGAAGATTGGAAAATTTAGACTTCGGTTCTTACTTCGAGTTTCCGCTTTAATTACCCGGTGCTTGCTCTGAGTTTTTGCCAAAATGACCCAAGCCCGAGTCATTTGGCTCCTGACCCGAAGTCGCTCCAGGGTTTTCACCTCTGGAACTCGAAGCGCACACAGATCCGCCTTGTTTGGCATGGAATTCTCTCCGACCCCAAGTCGCTACAAGATTTTCACCTCTGAAACTCGAAGTGAACCTCTTCCTGACTCGAAGTAAACCTGGAGCAATTTTTTTTTTGAAATTTGGGAATTAGGTTTGATGTTCAGATGTTTGAGAAGGAGGAAGAAGATGTACGTACAGAAAATAATAAAATGAGAAACATAGGGTTTATAACAGCCTATATATAGGCAGAGTTGGATCGAAACAATAATAACGACCCGAAAAACCCGTTTCATTCCCGAAATGAAAATGGGTTATCTAATATATCGAAATATAGGTTTTCGATATTTTTAACCTCAGTGGAACAAGTTTCAAGTCCTAACCAATATATAGAAATATAGGTTTTCGATATTGTTAAACTCAATGGAACAAGTTTCAAGTCCTAATTTCATTTTATACAAAAGTTAGCTTTTAAAATCACCCTATTTCAAATTGATTTCAGTTAAATTGGTTTCTACGCATTTCGAGCCCACACGATCAAACGACAAGTCTGATCGCTACGAAACTCGAAACCCTACAAAAATTCACTGTTACGGATTCGATAAAATTAGTTTCGTCGAAATCCAAGACATTTGTCAAAATGGCTATTTTCATGTTAATTAAATAAATTATCATTAAATTAATTAAATCATTTTTTTAATTTCAAAATTTATAACTAATAATTTATATCCTTTTTGATTACTTGGATATTTACAATAATTTAAAACAAATTTACATGTCAATTCAATGTTAATTATTTTACTAATTACAACGTTTAATTTCAACTGAAATAAATACAGTGATTATTACTTTAAATTCCAATAAATCCATTTATTTGCCTTTTCATCTTGTTATTCAATCAATTGTCATCTCATGGCTATAATTAACATTTGTTTATATCTTATTACACTAATATTTTACAGTTATCATCTTAATTTTTCAATAAGGTAATATTTAATTACATTTATTTGCAATAAATTCAATTATTTTAATTTAAATTCCAATAAATTGATCAAACTTGATTTCAATCTTTATATTCAATCATTCATTAGTCTATGTATATATATCTAACATTGGTTTTTACCTTATTACATTAATATTCTTCAGTCATTATCTTAATTCATATCAACGCTATATTTAGTTATATTTATTGAAATTTATTTCTAATTTGATTTCAACAAGTTAAACGAATAGGTAACAAATAACAATTGTGGCCTTTAGCTTAATTTAACCACATTTATAAGTTGATTGTCTACACAAATGTTATAATTATTTACACAACACCAATTTTATTCGGTTACCATGATTACATACTATTTCATTAGTTAATACAACATTTTCATTTATTTCCTTATATTCTAATTAATTGGAATTTAATCAAAATTGTTAATGATTAGCTTAAATTAACATTATTACATTTCATTCTAGTTATTATTTTCATTAATAAATCACAAATTTTTTATTTCTTGCAATATTAAATCATAAAATCTTATTAAATTAACTATTTTTAATTATCTATAATTATGGATCATTAAAAATCGTGATTTGTATATGATGCGGCTTTGTGTTGGGTGATGGCAGCATGCGTGAGAGGATGTGAGTTGTTTTTTATTTATTTATTACTTTTATTTGTTATGATTAGTTTAATTATACCGTATATTTGTTATAGCGCAATTTTTGCATACGAGGTCCGTTTCGGGGAGAATGAATTACAGTAGATTCGTATCGACGTCATCAATGGCATGGAATTGAAGTAGTATTTATTTGGAGTTGAAATAATTTCAGTTTCAAATAAAAACGTGAGTGTTTTATATTCTCATGTTTGGCTAATATATTTTTATGTTAGTAATTTTTTTATCATGAAGTGATTTAAATTTATTGATTGTTGTTTGATAAATCTAATTGACATTTAAATTGACATCTAAATTAATTGATAGAATTTGAATTGACAATTAAATTGAATTGGAATTAAACTGCTAGTAAAATCCTCGATTTTTAATAATTGGTTGATTGTTGTGATTATTGACTGTTTGGATGATTGATTGAGATGGATTCTATCGATTGACATGTCAAATGATTTGGATGTTTATTTATTTTTAATACATTCTGTTATCATCCTGTATATTATTTACAGGTATATAAAACTGTAATTGAATTATTTCGAATAAATTAAGAAATAGGTTGAAATGATATATACGTATAGCACTTATTTTAGATTAAAATGATATATATATATATCCATCCTTGGAATTAAATTAAAATAATTGACGCGGACATAGAATAAAAAATTATATACGGACACCGAATTGGTTAAATTAAATGATTTTTGATTTGGAATTATTAAAATGATTTGATTTTAAGAAATAAAAATCGCATTTATGAAAATCGAATTATTTTCGAACTTGGGCATAAAATGTTGAAATTTAAAGTTGATAATAGGAATGTTTTAAATAATTTAAGTTGAGATTTTTAAGTTAAAACCGAAATATGATTTGAATTTTAGAAATTGGTTTGTTTTAAAAGATTGGACTTTTATTCGAACTTTAAATATTGCTAAGTAAAAGTAATATAAAACGATATTTCAAAATTGAGTTTGAAATTGAATTATATTTGAAGGTTTAGATTTTTAATTTGAATATTGAAGGTTAATTTGATTTAGGTAATTTGAATCGATAATTTAAAAATCAAACTCGAAATTGATATAAGTCGAAATGGTTTAAATTTGAGAATTGAATTGAAATTTAATCATTAGTTGAGATTGAAATTAATTTGGAATTGGAATAGAAATTTATTTGGAGTTGAAGTTGAAATTAATTAGGGATTGAGATGGAAAGTAATTTGGAATTGAAATTGAAATTAAATTGGGATTGGGTTGAAATTTATTCAAGTTGGAATAAAAATTGAAATCAAGTGGAATTGAAAGCGAAATTGAATTAATTCAAAATGGGCATCGAATTTATTTGAATTGAAATTGAAATCGAAGTAAAATTCGACTTGAAGTTGGAACTGAATCTATTAAATCGAAATCGAAATCGATTTGAATTGGAAAATTTAGAATTGACCGGTTTGACTTTGAAACTATTTTCAAATGAATTATTTTAGTGTAACCTGCTTAAATCTATCTTTTTAAATATTGAAATTATTATGATTTTCCAAACTATTTTATTATAAAAACTATTTTCAACACTCAAACTATTTTATATAATACTGTTTTAACTATTTGATTATTTTAAAACTATTTAAACTATTTTCTAAAAATTCAAACTAGTCAAAAAGGTGGAATGTTTATATCTAAATCTTGGATTTAAATGCGAGTGAGGTTAAAATGAAGTTATAACCTATATTTAAATTCGAAACTTTAATAGCGAAATCGAGATAGTAAGGTAAAGATCATATGGTATATTCTGAGTAAATATGATGTTTTTGAAGCGAATATGATATTTTGATATGAAGTATGAATTGTTTTCGAAATATAAAAGTACCACTTTGACAATCTTGGAACCACTTTGACAATCTTGTACACGGTGGATGATATCTAGAATGTAGTGGTTGAATTGGAAAACGTTTCTGGATTGAAGTAAGAGAACGATGATGGATAGCATTGACACTTGTGCCATAATTAAAATGAGTAAAACATGAGCCTATGTTGGCCAATGAGGTTAGCTACCTCTAGCAACGTTAATCCCTCTTATTACCATTGCGATTTTTGAATCGATGGGTGCACCTTTTGTTTGGAGTGATAGTCGCGGTCGACCACGGATGGGTTACGACCAGCCAAGATAAACTTATAGAATCCTACATTGGGCATTGCCTCATGTGCCTTATCATACTTATCCTTATATGAGCCCATTATGACTTTGGTTTAGAATTGTACATATAGATGACTCACTGGCTACTGACATTACTGGTTGTGTTACATGATCTGCATAGACTACATGCTATAAAAATGTGTTAAGGTGGATCAATGTAAAGCCTTAATGCTATTTTGATATTTGTTTTACCGATAGACATTACCTATTATAGCGTATACTATTACATATAAATAGTTTAATGGATACTTAGGAGATGGAAAATCCTGTAACATCCCATACACATCTATAACGACCCGGATTTTGACCTTCGAAAGTCGACATCAATACGGCCACTGTATCAAATGCCGAACAATCGAATGCCAGAAAACCAGACCGTAAGGGAAAGAAGAAGAAGGTAGAAGAAAACAGAATCTTACCATCGCGGTGGAACAAAATATAATAGATAAAAACTGATCTTTACACAAAAAGAAACTATATCTGTTTTAAACATTACATAACCATAGTACATCAAAATCAATACAATTACTGGACAGTTATATTAACTTGTCCTAACAAAAGCTGACTATACAGCTTATACTGCACAGCGGAATATACTCTAAGTATGTGGGATACGTCTCTCCATCCAGCTCGTCTCCTGAGCTCCACAGTAGTCCATCCATAATCTGTATTCTATGATACTCATTCTAACCCGAGCATTACAGTGAAATAACACCCGAGTCAGTCTGGAAAACCAGCGTGAGAAAACACACTCAATTGGATTATCAAAATTTTCAAAATCCTTTTGAAATCTAAGGTATCTCGTAAGACCACGCCACAAATAAACATGTTGGTTTTTTACCTTACGATAACCAAAACATTTCTTATCAAATCATCTGATATTATAGTAGTGTCTATATAAAAATACTTATTCAAATAGCCGAAATTGTTGCACTCATTAAATTCCAGCATAATAGGTATACAAACAAGTCCGAAGGCACTTATTGGAGATTGGGTTTCCATCAATGACAAGGCTACTGGGATACCGCCCGTCATAATATGTGGTATAAATCACCGTACCGAGGATCCACCCTGCTCCTCTGCTACACAAGACCGGAGCTACCCCTTATTGGATAGTCTGAGTAAGATCACCCCATGGTTGGGATCAGCAACCGCTCACACAGCCGAATAAAAAGGGATATCTAGACAGGGATGACCTTACCCTAAATGGTTGCTAGCCACTTAGTCTTGCTATACCTCCCCTATTTTAGCCATTCTCGGTTGATGAGCCTCGAAGCTATGCATTACCTTTTTAGAACACATCTCCCTTAGAATGCTCATCGTCCTTCTGACGATGTTCTGATAGCATTCATCCATATAAGTCTGTTTTGGATCCGAACGGAACCGAAGGAACTACTCCTACTACATCTATTTTGGAATCATCCTCGAGATTAATAGCGATTAGCCCTTACACTTCACTGCTCCATCGTTGACTTTAAGATCTTGTCTTTCTTACGAAAACGTTCAAACTGGATCGAAGTGGTTTTCGGGAAATTAATTTCGATCCCGGTCTCTTCGAAACAATCAGCGCATTGGCCAATATTGGTAGTCGGTTATTTAACTATCAAGTAACATCCACAAACAACCATCAGGCCTTAATAATTTCCCAAATTATTTATTTCAAAAATATCTTCGCAAGACATTTTTCCACACTTCAACCCTTTGAAAATAGTTTTCAAATCACTTTTCTCTCGCGGAATAAATTTCCACCCAATTGTTTTATCTCCACTGAAAATCACCAAGTCTTGATACTTTAGATTTTTAAATAATTTAAATCACTTTATCCAAAAACATGCTTTTAAGACACTAAAAACAAAAACTGCTTAAACACTTTATTTAAAATATTAGTTATGAAATTTTGTAATAATTTCTCATGTAAAACTTAAGCCAAAACTAAATTTAGAATAAAGTTATTTTACTTATTTTATAAGGTATAAATATTTAATAATATCATTTAAATCATAAGATTAGCTAATCCTTTAAAATAATTTACTTATATAACTAACTTTGCAAATATTTACTTTTTAAAAATTTAAAACCACTAAATAATAATTGTTTCTAAAATATTCTTTTAAAATCACTTTAAAACCTCAAACTTATACTTGGAAATCTTTCTTTGAAAATATGTATTTGGTTTTTGAGGGAAATACACTTTCCATTTCCACCTTTTAAAAATAAACCACTATTTATTTTCAAACAAATCACCCTTTTCTTATAAATTCCCATCCTTAATTTACACTTCCAAATTATCCTCTGATAAATATTTCACTTAATTTGCAAACCCCGTTTATAAATTCCATGATCCCATTCTCCTTTAATTCCAGTTTCAGACACTTGATCAGTTTTCAAATCGATTTTCAAAACTAACTCCATTTTAAAATAAATTACTTACCCAAATTTATTTAAAACCCATTAATTCCATATTTATTTCTATATTTATGATTTAAAATCTTATTTAAACTGAAATATCCACTTCACACTTCATTCAAAATTCTACCCTTTTATTTCTTCCCAAACATTTTAAATCTTAAATTTTGAAAATGAAATCCTTTAAATTTTCAGCCGATATCACTTAAGTCTCCAAAACTCTTTTATTTTAATTTATTAAAATCTCTATCTTTATTTCCATACTCAAAATTTATTTAATAGAATTTAAAAATCAAACTTTTATATTTTTTCCAAATTAAATCTTTAATTTACCCAAATTCATTATATTATTTACTTAAAAATTTCCTTTTTTATTTCCTTTAAAAATCCAAACTTATATATTTTTCATTCTCTCAAATACCAATATATTCAACCAAGCTATGGCATCAATAATTTCAATTCTCAATATAATCAACATAATCATCACAGATTATCACATAAATCACATCGCTGAATATAAAATAAATTCAACGTTTTGAAGAATCCAATTGGATCCCTCCAACCTGTTTTCCTACATCCACAGATGTTAGCACAATCTAAAATACCAACCCCACTTCGAGGTGAAATATCACGGTATATGGGGTCATCCGCTATTATGTGGGGCGCATAGGGTCTCATCCGCTCTATAATGCGGGAATATCAATCACTCCAATATATATATATATACACACACACACTACTATATATAATATCACATCAAAACTGATATTAAATCATAAATTCAAACAATCAACCAATAATTTAAATTTAACTATTTAAATTTACCAATAATCCGACTTGAGTGAGATTTACTCACCTTTGATCTTTCTTTGAAATCCAATCCCCATCAGCTCGTGCCCAGGCGAGCCGCCGCCTTAATTGCCGACGTTGCCTCGATCGCACTCGCGAGATACCCTCTTGCTGAATCGATCTGCCTTGCTCGAATTCCAAATTGAAAGAGGAGCAGAAATTGAACTGGAACATATTTTCGAACTGGGTTTAGAAAATTTGAAAGGTAGTTGTCTCGATTTTATTTTATTTTCTTTTGATTCGCCTGCCATTTTATTTTTTAGAGCGATCTTATTTTTTTTTAAGCTTTCGATTTTGATTTCGATATGAATGAAATGCGTGAGGAGCGGCTGTTATTATCTTCTCTTTTTCTAGAGGATGCATGTTATTCCAAGTGAACATGTGTTCGAATTGCTTGCGTAGGATATGCCTTGCTACAGTGCTCTTGAAAAAGTTCTAATGTGAAAAAAAACAGTGACGTGAAGAATTTGACCAGTTAAGTAATATATTTATTATATTTAAATTCAAATCATCCAGAAAAGGAAGCCTAAAATATCGACCTCCTATCGAGGTGTGCCGCTAGGCGTTCGTAATGTTATACCCATATTCCAAACGTAATGGAAAAGGTTTCGTGTCCTAATTCGATCGTATGTGAAAGATAGCCTTTTGGACCTAGTTATTATATCAAATTTCTAATATACATTTCAGCGCGTTTACCTATCGTACGATCACACGATAACTCCAAATGCTACAAAAATTGAAATCCGATATTAATACACTATTACGGATCTAATGGTACTGGTTTCGTCAAATTCCGAGACCGTGCCTCAGAAGGCTTTTTTTAAAATATCGATTTAAACGATATATTTTTAAAATTGAACAAATCACGTTACAATTCAATTTTAAAGCTTTTATTATCTTCAGTATTATCAACATAAATTTTCTAAGCCATTGAAATATTTTTAACTGGCTTAAAACCCAAGATCCACCCTTTTAACCAATTTCCAATTATTAAATTCAATAATTTAATTGTCCAATAAACAGTGATATTTGAAGTTCGAGCTAAACTAACTTTCAAATATCTAAAATCAATTAAGTATTCCAATTTCAAATATCCAAAAATTCCGGGTCATCACAACATCTCTGGCGCCACGACACTCATATTATTTGCGATATCGATTTGACTTACATAAGAGTATTTTAGTCCTGACTCGAGTGTTTTTTCTTTTCATTACGCTTGAGTTAGCCCTGAATTTTTCAGTGTATTGAAGATCATTTTCCGAAGGACGAAGACGAAGTTTTGGCATATTATTACTATTATTATTCTCCGCATCATGCTATTCTACTGCATTGTTTATTTATCCCAGATGTATATATAACTCTAATAAATGTTGTATAGACTGTAATGAATGTATAATATAGACAGCTTCATGAACTGTTATTTGATTATTATATTTTGTCATTCCACTGCTAGATTCTGTGTTTGTTTCTTCTTCTTTCCTTATTTTTCTAAATTTTCCCCATTGATTATCTACGTTCCGGATTGTTTAAATTGGACATGTGTGGATTATTGTCAATTTATTTGTGGGTCATCATAGTTGGTATCAAAGCTTTGGTTTGGTGATAACCTTAGCTTTATTGGGTTTGAATCATTAGAGACAGGGTAGTAATACCCTAGAATGAGTCTGTTTGAGTGTATATATATGAGAGAGCATGCTTGTTAGTGTTATAAAATGTTTTATATTATGTTTTCTCATCCGTTGAGTTGTTTATGAATTTTGGTCGATGCATGGGATGCCATGTTATCGATAGGAATTTCTAAACACTTAAACGAGGCAAGTTGACATAATATTGTTTTAAAAGTAGGAAAAATAAAATAATTTTACCTGAATTATATTATATATATAAAATGATTATTAATGAAGTTTTTAGGAGATGATAATATTTAGTTATCATCATTTATTGGTTGAATTAAAATAAATAGAACATTTTGTGAATTTTAATTTATGAAGTATTCGATAATTAAATTAAATTGAAATTAATTAAAATAAGAATTGGTTGAAATGACCAAGCTGTATATTAATAAAATATTTTGGTAACAAGGTAAATTTTTTTGTATAATTATATTTCTAATATAGCTTATATATAGAAATGATTTAAAATTAAGAATTTTAGAATTTAAAATCCTTTTGTTCTCAAAATTGTTTTCAATGCCTTCAAAATTAATAGTAATACTATTTTAAAGTGTTTTAACCAGAAATATATTTTGAAAAGATTTTTGGAAGAAATAAAGCATTAAACTCGCTTTGGTCGTTGGGCAATAATTCTAGGGATGACTGCAGCATCGCCAGTATTCATTTTTGAGTTTCTAAGTGAGAATTGCTACCAAAAGAAATCTATTTTCGATTAAAACAAGTTTTATTGTGAAAAATATTCCAAGGGTGATTTGATAAATACATGAAAATAGTTTTAAACTTATAAATTTGAAATAATATGGATGAGAAATAATTTTGTAAATTTTAAAATTGAATAGGAAAGAAAAACCAAAATTAAAATGGTTAAACATTTTTCTTAAGCAAATAAAAGAATTTTTAATGCAAGAAATGAAATAAAATAATTAAATTAAGAAGTGTTAAATTAATTGAGTTAGTGAAATGAAGTAAATAAAATGGGGTTTAACTTAAGAAAACTTGGATAAAAGTAAATTGTATTAAAATGAACTAAATAAAAAACGGAATGAAATTTTAGCTGAATTAGGTTGTATAAATTATAGATTAGAGTAATATTAAGCTAAAAACAAATTTTAAATTGTTGAATGTGAATGATAAGAACAATTTTTATAGAATAGAGTTAAATAAAATGGGAAATGGGTGAAATGAAATAAAGTTCAACTTAATATTAAATAAATTGAATTGGACATTAAATGAAACTAGATAAATAGTAATGTGAATGTGAATAAATTTAAAATAAATGGAAATGAATATTAATCAATTAAGAAATAAATAAAATGTATGCAAATAAATTGGATGTGAATGCAAATTAATTGAAACTATAACGACTCGTAATTTTACCCCTTTGGAAATTGGATATTTAATTGATTTTAAATATTCAAGTATAGAATTTGTAAACTTAAATAGTCATATTTCAAGTAATAAATAAGAATGAAAAAAATATTTCTAGAAGTGAATTAAGATTTGAAACTTTTATCACAAAATTGACAAAATTTACAAGAGTTGGATTTCGATAAAATTTTATATACATTTGAACATTTATTGTAAATGGTAAATAACTCTTTTTAATGGTTAAATAAAGATATGATAATAATATAAATTTGATTTATAATGATTTTATAAACATATAAATTTGTTTTATAAAAATTTACAAATTTTGTCACACGTTGATAAATCAACATCGTATTTTTACAAATAAATTTTAATATTATTAAATATGGTTTTATAACTCAAATAAACTTGTTTTAATTAACTAAATATGATAACAAACTTATTTTCAAGTTTGGTTTACATAAATGAATAGTTTAACTAAAACGTCAAAATATGACCATAAAATATTTTGTCGAAAATCAACGTTTTGATTGACATAAATTGTGCAAACGTTTTGCAACTTGTATAGTATTTTATAAGCACATCAACAAAAAAAAACATCTCTCTTATATTAATTAAGGATTAATTAACTTACGTATTTATTTAAAGTTAAATAAAGCAAAAAATGACAAAGTAAGTTTACTTTTACAAAATCAAATCAAATCTCACACAAATCAAAGCATACATCTCTTCTTCATTAATGCCAATGTACTTGGCCGTCAAATCTTGCGTGGAAAAGGAGCATTTTATTTTATAAATTTCGTAAATAAAAAGGAAAATGAAAAATCATACATTTTAATGCAAAATCAGACATTAATGACAAGTTAAATCATGTCTTAAAAAGTGTGTTAAGGGTGACAAAAATTGATTTGATATAAAGGGTATTTTGGTCTTTTTGGTTAAGGGTAATACGGTAATTTGTGTAGCAAACTTCAACTATAAATAGACCACCGTCGTTTCACTTTCTTTTACACATTTCTACATCTTCTTCTTCCTTTCTCAAGCTTTTTAAAAGCTTCTTTAATGGCTTCCATGCCTTAAGAAGAAAAAAATATAAAGAGAAGAATTCACAAAAATTCACCAAAATCACTTAAAAACCCCTCTCTTCCTCCTTCCTACCCACAGTCGCACCATTCCACCTCAAAACCCAAGCCAACCACCACCCCCTAGCATAGGCTGTGAGCAATATAGCCTCCTCCAAGGTCAAGGCCGAGCACATCAAGAAGAAAGGAGCAAGATCGGGAAGCTCCAGAGCAAGAAAAAGAGAAGGAGGTGCTGTCAGAATCAAAAGAAAAGTCTACGAAAAAGTTTGGTGGAGTGGAACTAATGTAAGTACTCAATGTTTATTTATAGTTAAATCATCCTTATAACCATTTTAATATGTCCATTAAAACCCTTGAATGAATTGTTTGAATGTTCGATAACTTGGATGCAAAATTTTGGTTGATTATATAATTGTTTATGTGGTTGAAACTTGGTTTGATAAAGGACAAAAGAAATGGTTAGTAAGCATAGTTAATTAAAATGAAATTAAATCCATACAAATATGTGTATGAAAATTATTTAGCCTCTTAATGATTTCAAAATATCTAAAAAAATTAAAAATAATATTATAATAATATAATTTTATAATATGAAATGAAATGAAAAATGAGCTTGAAATGATGAAAATATTGTTTTAAATGAGTTAAAATTGTTTAAATATGGTTTAAAACAAATTTGGAGTGTTTCGGACAAGTTCCGAAGCAATTCGCAAAATTGGTCAAGTTCGAGCTCGTTGCGTAGTGGCAGTTCGTAAATTTCGACCCGTAACTTCGAACTAACATAGAGAATGATTATAAGTCGGATTTCTTCAAAATAAAATTTCTTTGGTTCACAATGATAATATTTTTCAAAGGAAGAAAGAAAATCAAGATTTCATCAAGTAGATTTCGAAATATGTCAAAACAATTTTCTAAAAACATTGCGGTTTTGTGGTTCAGAATCCAAAAAGGGATTTCTTTGTAAATATTACTTTTAAATGATTAAAAATATGAAATAAATCTGATAAATCTATTAAAATGGTTTAAAATATATTTGGAATGGAAATATGAATTTTCAAATATTATAAAGTTGTTTAAATCAAATAAGCTTATATAACACTTTCCACAGCACTTTTATGCTGCAAATTCTATAACCTTTTGAGTAAGAGTTTAAACATAACGATATTTCCTAGAATCAATTATGAATGCTTTTAAAAGGAAAAATAAGCATTTAAAAGAGAATTTGGAATCTTATAATCAACTCCAAAATAAAGCTAATAACTGAGTATGCGGAAACAACTAGTACATTTGTCCCGCTTGTGAGATCTGGGAAGATAAAATAAGATGTTTAACTAAGGTTAGGGATGGAGCAACCAGTGCCCTGAACTTACTTTACCTATGTTTTCCTTTTTAAAAGAGAGATGGAACGGATCGAAAGGAAAGCCCGAAATGATCTGAAAAGATTATATTAAGTTTTCCAAAATTACAGAAGATTAGCATTATCCAAAGTTTAAGCAATCTCCAAAATGAATAAACTACAATTTGGATTGCATAGAGATAATCTTCTTATACCTGGTATTAAATTCTGAAGAGGGAACTCGTCCTATTCGTGGAATTTAAAAGGTGATTTCACCATTATTTCGCCCATAGCACTTGTTGAATACGAAAACTGATGTTGAGTAAATTTAGAATGATTTCTATGATCCTATTTACTCAATAATGTTTGCTAAGATTTATTTTAGGGTTTATAGTAAACAATGTCTTAAATAACATTATTTTTGACCCGCCTGAAAGTTAAAGGAATTTGGATCGAGGTTAAGTTAGGAAATTTGAAATATTATCCAAAGAAAAAGAATGAATTAACTTAGAATTACTCCAAGACAAAAACAAATCTTTGATTAAGATTTATGGGTGATTTGGAAAAGTTTTCCTAAGTAAAAAGAGAAAATGATTTGGAATCATTCTAGAATTTAAGAAAGGTTTAAATAAATAAAATGATTTAATAAATGAGGCTTAATGATTCCATATACATTTGAAAAGAAAATAGACTAAATTGGGAAAAAATATCTAAGAAGATATTTGATTTAAATAAAAGATGAAGTAATTGATTGATGATTGATATCCAAATATGAACTTAACATCTTTTAAAGCAATGATTGGATTCGAAGGAACCTAGGTCGGGTTTGAGTGATTCCTATCCGAAAACTTTTTCGAACCAATTTATACATTCGAAAGTGAAGATATGTTGAAGACGATGATTATTGAAGACCAAGGATCTTCAAAGCGTGAGAACTTCTTGTTGACATGCTCTGGGTCACTTCCATTATAGAGTTAGTCTCCTCGTTGTGGAGATTTATTCGGATTGCAAGGGCTTCTCGCCTAGTAATGGCCAACGAAAGTGCCTTCGGTTTCATTCAGCCCCAGACGGACTTATATGGAAGAATGTTCGTCATTGCATTTTCGATCATATTAATTGATCTCTATCAATGTATCATCTGCTTGGTGGTGGAGAAGGCAACTTCTCTTAGCTTATCACCCTTTCCTGAGACATATGAGCTTAGGAGTTATACGTTGGTAGAAATCAGTTGTGTGATTAAGG
Organism: Allium cepa; assembly: GCA_030765085.1. Lineage (NCBI taxonomy): Eukaryota > Viridiplantae > Streptophyta > Magnoliopsida > Asparagales > Amaryllidaceae > Allium > Allium cepa. The sequence continues at coordinate 385,019,392 of CM060932.1, forward strand.
AATGGAAATGCGACATTCAAAGTGGAACCTGTTATGATCAAAGCGTGGTTTTGTAGTAAAAGCATGGCATTGAAGAAATTGAGTGTAGCCTCACTAGTCTCACATCCCGGAAGATGATATGGGATACTATGTGGTCTAACAGACGTAAAATTTGGAATAAGTGAGTATGTATGGTGGAGTCCAATACGCTAGGCCCTTTGGGGGAAAACATCCCTCAAGGCATTTATTTCCCCATTTTGATAAAGTGGTTAGCTTGAGGAAAGCAGGAAACTACCGGTTATCAGTAGTAGTATAGCAAGTATAGTTCCAAGTGACTTGCTTGAGAAAAGCGATTAAGGCACCATGAGAACTATATTTGTTATGTGTGGATTAGAGAAAAGGCCACTAGTTCCCTATCATGTTGGAAATCCAATTCCAAGACGAGATTTACGGTTTTGATTGTAGTCCCAAAATAGTGTAATGACTTGCAAACATTTTAGCTACCCCTTTTTTGAATCATGTATTCCATTCAGTATATTTCGTTGACCTAATCCAGATATATTACCTTAGACTTAGTCCGGATATTGATACCTTATTTGAATAAGTTTATTTGAAAGGTGTTTTTAAAAGAATGTCATTAAAGATAATATCAAATGATTTGATATAACATGTATTGGTTATCATAAGGTAAATACCCGTCTGTGTTTATCCGTGAGCATAGTCTTATGAGATACCATTCTTTCCAATGGTTTTGATAACATCGTCATGATCTATACATTTAAAATTTTGAGTATCTCATGCTGGTTTATCAAGCCTGATCTGGGCATTTTTAATACTCGGGTCAGATCCGATTAGTTTTAGGTTTAGTTGAAGACGGTTTTGGGATTTCCAGAGGAGAGCTAGAGATCTGCATTATCGTATGAATGTATTCTACTATCCCTACATCTATTGCATTTGTTTTGTTGTTTTCAGCATTTGTAAGGAAAGAGGTTTATAACTTTCCAAGCCGAATCTAAGTTAGACTATGATATTGTATTTTAAATTTTTTGCTATAAAGATTATTATTGAAATAATATATGTTATTCCATTCGTGTGAGATTTTGTTCTGTCTTTATTTTCCTTCTAATGATCTGCTTATTCGTGCAATTTGAGTTGGACATGTGTGGTTTGTTGTCGATTCAAAGCGTACGGAAAAACGGGCCATTAAAGAAACCGAGTCAATTAAAATGTTAATGAAATGAATGTTAATAGAAATGAAAGTGCATGAATTGAAATGTTGACATTGAATAATAGTATAGTTATGAATAAAACTTGCACGTACATGGTTGTTTGGATGTTTCTTTGATTATATGGCTATTGTTTTGTGCAAGTTTAAACACACACGAATTTATAATCCAAGTCAACCGTTCACATTCATAGGTTTATCTATACAACTTATCATGATTTGTTTTGACAAACAGATTATGTGACTGGGTAATTGAACCACCGAACCCATTAATATACTGGTTGTATATTTTAGTGGAATCGAGCCTTATATAGTTGTTTGTTTAAAGAATGAGATTAGTAAATATAACTTCTAATGCTAATTTTTGCTTGTATAGTTTTGTGTTAACTCATTGTGTCTTTGTGCATTTCTCAAAATTATATGATTATAGGGCATGTCACCTTTACAAAAATTTCTATAGTTATAAAGTACATTTTTTCTGCATTATATTGCCATTACCTGTCACATTGTTGAAAGTTAATTCCAAGTTTTCATGTAGGATGATTAGTCCAGAATATAGATGACATAATGCAATATTTTCATATAAGACTAGTCAAGATTGTAGACGACAAAATGCATTTTTTTTTAAATGACACAAAATGTATTATAGTTTTATGGAGTTATATTGTGAGGAAGAAAGGTTCTGTGCTATTTTTTTGTTATATAGAAAAAAAGGAAAACAATAATAATCAAATTTTTGTTTATATTTCTTTCACCTACTTTATCTTCTTTACTGTTGACGAATTGGGGATTGATTAGGCCAATAAAATATGTTTTGTACATTGCTGGGAATAATACGATAAAGGGAATTTTGCTTCAATATCCAATTATGAATGTAGTTATACCCTACCTATAGTTATGTTATATATTGATTTCTCCTTCCATATACATATTCTCATCTATTATCGAGTGTTTAGTAGGTACGAAAGGGCGTATGCCAGCTTTTGGAGCTCACTTGCGCGTATTTTTCTTTTGCTTACTTAGTACGAGCGAACTCACTCGTATTATTAATAATAAGGTACATATCTCGGATTACATACCGCGATTTTATTTTTTTCCATTAGGATGCCTCATCATTGAGATGAGATGTATATTTGATATATATTGGGTATATTTGTGTTATATATTATATTGTAAAAAAATTTCGATCGAGCCGCGCAAAGGAGACTCTGCCGAAATTTTCTGCAAATCTGGGAGTTAGAATTTTTTTTAAGTTTTAAAATTTTTATAAATTGTTTTTATATATAAGTTATTTTTTTCGTAAAAACCAATATCAGAGTAGCATTGTAGGAACGTACTAATAGTTTTACAAATAAGATGTTTATGTTTTATATGTTGATCATTTTGAATAAATTATATTGTATGTTAAATTCTTTACTTAATGCCTTTTCGAGGATGAAAAGTTTTGAGCGAGGGAGAATGTAACGACTTGTATTTTTTCTAGCTATTTTAAATTATTAAATTTAAGGTGATTATTGGATTAAAATGGTTAGAAATAAAATTTAATTATTTATCAATGGAGTTATTGAATATGAACTTGGATAAATCTTGAAATAAACAGTTTGGAAAATTTAGGAATTATTTATATTGAGATAAAATTAGAACCAATAGTTAGAATTGATAATAAAATTGACTTATTTAGATAGAAATAAAATATTTGTTGATAACTAAAATTCAATTGAAATGAATGGTTATTAATGTACTTTGTTAAATAATTTAATTATTTAAATTTAATATTGGAAATTATTTGAATAATTGAATTCTGAATTTAATATGAATGAAAATGATATCGAAAGTTGATTTAAAATTTTATTTGAACAACAATGAAGATTGTTAAACTTAGAAATTGGATTTAAAGTGATTAAATTAAAATTTGGAAATTTCTAGTTTTAATTAACGAGTAAAAATAGCCATTTTGGCCACTCTCTTGGATTTCGATGAAACCAATTTCATCGGATCCGTAACAGAGAATTATTGTAGGATTTCAAGTTTTGTAGCGATCGGACTTGTCGCTCGACCGTGCGAGCATACCAGACTTGTCGTTCGACCGTGCGAGCTTGAAACACGTAGAAAATAAATTCAGAATTTAATTAAAATAAATTGATTTTGAAAAGCTATCTCCTACATACGATCAAATTAGGCTTCCAAACTAGTTCTATTATGTTCGGAATGGGGGTAAAGCATTATAAACGCCAAGCGGCACACTTCGTTTGGAGCTCGATAAATTTCGGACGTTAAACATCATATATTTTCAAATTAAATAATAATATTAAAATCTCAAAGCTCCTCCCATCACCCACACGTTTAGCCATACCTACCTCTTCCCTCTTTTCGAATCACAGCTTCAAATAATAAAAAATAAAAAAATAACGAAATCGCAGATCGATTTTTTTATATAAAAAATGCTTCGATTAAAATAAAAAAAGTAAAGCAGGCGATCGAATCAATCGCCAGCACCGCGATGGTCACGACTAGGCTTGAGGGCGGAGCGTGCAGGATAACGACGAGATCGGCATCAGGGGAAAGGCTAGTTCATTCTCATTTAGGGCTTATCGATCTAGAGGGACTGGCGTGACGTAGACCTTGACTCGGCAGTGGTGGCGTTGAGACGGATGGCAGGTCGGCGATGCGCGTTGGCGATCGTACGTTTATATAAAAAAGGAAACTGGAATCGTGATTTGTATATGATGCGGCTTCGTGCTGGGTGAAGGAAGCTTGCATGAGAGGCTCTGAGTTATTATTTATTTATTTATTATTTCTTTTATTTGTTATGATTAGTTTTATTATACCGTATATTAATTATAGCATAATTTTTGCATACGAGATTCGTTTTGGACGGAATGAATTACAATGGATTCGTATCGACGTCATCTACGACATGGAATTTAAGTAGGATTTATTTGGAGCTGAAATAATTTCAGTTTTAAATAAAAAGGCGAGTGTTTTATATGCTCACGTTTGACTAATATATTTTTATGCTAGTAAAATTTATATGGTTAAGTGATTTAAATTTATTGATTGTTGTTTGATAAATTTAATTGACATTTAAATTGACATCTGAATTAATTAATATAATTTGAATTGACAGTTAAATTGAATTAGAATTAAACTACTAGTAAAATCCCCGATTTTTGATAATTGGTTGATTGTTGTGACTATTGAGTGTTTGGATGATTGATTGAAATGGATGCTATTGATGGATATTATGGAAGATTTGGATGTTTATTTATTTTTATTACATCCTGTTATCATCTTGTATATTGTTTAAAGCATATAAAACTGTAAATTGAAATACTTTGAATAAATTAAGAAATAGGTTGAAATTATATATACCTACGGCACTTATTTTAGATTAAAATGATATATATCCATCCTTAGAATTAAGTTTAAATAACTGATTCATTTGGCCATAAAATAAAAAATTATATATGGAACATCATATTGGTTAAATTAAATGATTTTAAGTTTTTAAATTTGGAATTATTTAAATGATTTGATTTTAAGGAATAAAAATCGAATTTATGAAAATCGAGTTATTTTCGAACTTAAGCACGAAATGTTGGAATTTAAAGTTGATAACAGGAATGTTTTAAATAATTAAAGTTGAGATTTTTTAGTTAAAATCGATATACAATTCGAATTTTAGAAATTGGTTTGTTTTAAAAGTGGACTTCTATTCGAACTTTGAATATTGCTAAGTAAAAGTAATATAATACGGTATTCCAAAATTAAGCTCGAAATTGAATTACATTTGATGATTTAGATTTTTAAATTGAATACTGAAGGTTAATTTGATTTAAGTAATTTGAATCGGTATTTTTAAAATCGAACTCGAAATTGATATAAATCGAAATGGTTTAAATTTGAGAATTGAGTTGAAATTTAATCATTGAATCAGATAGTTGAAATTGAAACTAATTTGGAATTGGAACTGAAATTTATTTGGAGTTGAAATTGAAATTAATTTGGAATTGATATGGAAATTAATTTGGAATCGAAATTGAAGTTAAATTGGGATTGGGTTGGAATAAAAATTGAAATCAATTGGAATTGAAAGCGAAGTCGAATTAATTCAAAATTGACATTGAATTTCTTTGAATTGAAATTGGAGTCGAAGTACAATTCGACTTGAAATCGAAATTGAACCAATCAAATCGAAATGGAAATTGAAATGGATTTGAACTGAAAAATTTGGAGTTGAATCGGTTTGACTTTGAAACTATTTTCAAATGATTATTTTAGTTTAAGCTGCTTAAAACTATCTTTTTAAATATTCATATTATTACGATTTTCGAAACTATTTTATTATAAAAACTATTTTCAACACTCAAACTATTCTCTATAAAACTATTTTAACCACTTGATTATTTAAAACTATTTAAACCATTTTCTATGAATTCAAACTAGTCAAAAATTTGGAATGTTTATATTTAAATCTTGGATTTAAATGCGAGTGAGGTTAAAATGAAGTTATTACCTATATTGAAATTTGAAACAATTTTGGAAGCGAAATCGAGATAGTAAGGAAAAAATGATATGATATATTTTAAGTAAATATGATGATTTCGAAATGGATTTGATATTGAAGTGAATATGATATTTTGATATCAAGTACGATTTTTTTTTGAAATATAAAAGTACCAACCGGTGTTAAAATGATGATTGGTTGTTAAAGAGACCAGGGCCTCTTATTCGCATAATCTTTGTCAATATTGGAACCACTTTGACAATCATATACGCGGTGGAAGATATCATGAATGTAGTGGTTGAATTGGCGAACGTTTACTGGAATGAAGTAAGAGAACGTTGATGGATAGCCTTGACACTTGTGTCATAATTAAAATGACTAAAACATGAGCCTATGTCTGGCCAAAGAGGTTAGCTACCTTTAGCCACATTTATCCCTCGTTTTACTATTGTGATTTTTGACTCAATGGGTGCACCTTTTGTTTGGATTGATAGTAGCGGTTGGCCACGGATGGGTTACGACGCAACCAGAAATGGTATACTGGTAGAATCCTACCTTGGAAATTGCCTCACGTGCTTTGTCATACTTATCCTTATATGAGACCATTTCGACTTTGGTTTAGTATTGTACCTATAGGAGATTCATTGGCTACCGACATTACTGGTTGTGTTATAGGACTTACATAGGCTACATGCTATAAAAATGTGTTAAGGTGGATCAATGTAAAGCCTTAACGCTATTTTGATATTTATTTTACTAATAGACATTACTTATTATAGCGTATGCTACTATATATAAATAGTTTAACGGATCCTTGGGAGATGGAAAATCCCGTAATATCTCTTAAGTTATTACATGCACGTTATACACTGAATAGGAGATGTAAAATCTCATGAACACCTCGGACGCCATGACACTCATATTATTTGCGATATTGATTTGACTTACATAAGGGTATTTTAGTCCTGACTCGAGTATTTTGTCTTTTTATTACGCTTAGGTCAGCCCTAAGTTTTTCAGTGTATTGAAGATCATTTTCTGGAGGAAGAAGACGAAGTTTTGGTATATTATTACTATTATTATTCTCTGCATCATGCTATTCTGCTGCATTGTTTATTTGTCCCTGATGTATATATAACTATGATAAATGTTGTATGGATTATAATCGAATGTATAATATAGACAGCTTTGTGAACTATTATTTGATTATTATACTTTGTCATTCCGTTGCAAGATTCTATGTTTGTTTCTTCTTCGTTCCTTATTTTCTAAATTTTCCCCATTGATTATCTATGTTTTGGATTGTTTAAGTTGGACATGTATGGATTATTGTTGATTTAAACCTTTTGAAATGTGGGTCGTCACATATATCAACTGTATTTTTCATAGAATCATGATACAATGTTTAACCAATACATTGATGGCAGCGGTTACAAGAAAAATTGATTTGTCTTCATTACAAAATGGTTTTTTTTACAAAGTAAGCTATTACCAATGACATTGTAAAACTGTATCATAACTCATAAGATACAGGTAGACAATATGCAGTTATATCATTAAGCAAATTTGTTGTTTTGGACCAAAAAGCCTAAGCTATAGTACTTAATTATCAAGTTGCTCTCAAGTACTAATTGATTTTTTTTATTTTTTTTTTGAGAAAATATATGAATAAATTAACCCAACCAAAAGCTGTCAACAAGCCTGACAGGTAACCAGATTACCAAAAAGAGAAATATAAAAATACACCGGTAAAATACAGGAAAATAACAGACTCCAGCGAGCAACAGAGGCAAGGAACCTCTGGCACCAGGCACAAAACAGTCAGGATGAGCTCCGGAAAATCCACCGCCCATCAAACATCGTCATCGAGCTCCGGCATGGCCACCGCCCGATGACGATGTCGAGTGACAACCGTGCAAAAGAAGGAATAGCCCAACAGACGAACCAGCATAAAAGGAGGACAAAAACGTCCGGAAACCCAGATCCCCAGGAACGACAGAGGAATAAATATCTGAAGGAAAGCGATCCGAGCAACCATCCCTCAAAACAAGAATTGCGGAGAACCTCCGCCAGCCAAACATGAAAATCCAGGACCTGGAAATAATAGCAACAAAATAAGAGGGAAAAAAGGGGGGGCGACGGGGAAGGGAAAGCCAGAGCCACCTGGCTCGCAACCGGGGCTCATCCAATTCCCTCTTGAGCTGAAGACTGAGTACAAGAAATAGATAGCAAGGACACTAGGGGGCCAGATCGAGAACTAACCGCTCCCTTGAAAGGTCTACCACGAAAAGACAAAAAAACATCATTCCTAACCCGACGAATAATGGATGCGGGATCCATGGGAGAATCCTCAAAAATAGCCTGATTTCGCGCACACCAAAGGTGCCAACAGATCAGACAAGGAACCAAGCGAAAGACGACAGAGCGCAATGATTTACCCGGTATACCGTTTCACCATGTGCTCTGTAAGTCACTCGGCGAGGTGTATCTCCCGCGGATTCCAATCAGATTCCCAAAATAATTCCAACAAGCAATTGCTGAATTACCCGAGAAGAGTAAATGATCAGAGGATTCAGTTACACCGTTACCGCAGCACCTGCAACGGGATACGAAAGGAATTCCAATCCGCTAAATGTTCTCATCTACTGGCAACCCCTTTTGAAGGGTTCGCCACATGAATAAAGACACTTTTGGAGGGATTCTAGAGTCCCAAATGAAAGAAAAGATAGGGATAATCGGTGCCGGAGTACAAGTAGAATTCCACGCTTTACAGATGGAAAACGAACCGCCATCCCAACCGGTAAGGCCTCCGTGAGAGTTTGAGAAAGATTTGATCGATTGCATGTGCTTCCAAGTCTCACTAGCGAAGCTAGTAGAACCAGAAAAGCCAGCGGGTGCTAATCGACGGTACTTGGCATGCAGGAACTGAGCTCATAAAGAATCGTTTGCCCCAAATCTGTACCACAACTTGCAGGCAAAAGCCGAGCAAAAATCCTTTAGGTTGCGCACATTAAGTCCGCCCTCATTCTTGGGACGACACACCACGTCCCAAGAAACCCAGTGATGACGATGATTGTCAATCTTCGACCCCCAAAAGAAGGACGAGGCCAAAGATCGGAAAGATCGAAAGAAAGACTCGGTAGGGGTCATCGCAGCGAAGACATGGGAACCCAACGAGCCTAAAACCGACTTGATAAGAACGAGTCTTCTAGCCTGAGAAAGCAGCGACGCATTCCAGCGAATAATCCTTCCCTTGACCTTGTCCGTCAGAGGGTCGAAAAGGGCGTTCAGTTTCCTTCCTCTTTAGAGGACAACACCCAAGTACGGCAGAGGAAGAGAGGCCGCTCTGAAGCCGATGAACGAATGGACCCAAGAGATCCGGGATGGATCCATGTCTTTCTCATGAACGAAACAGCTCTTCGAAGAGTTAACGAGCTGATCCAAGCATCGCTCATACTGATGGATGAAGGAAATCAGCCGACGAACAGATGAACGATTGCCGTTCGAAAAAATGACTATGTCATCCGCAAAGGATAAGGAAGAAACAAGGGGGCACCCTCTCGGAAGACCAAATCGGTGAACCTGACCGAAAATCATTAAGGTGTGGATTCCACGAATAAAAGCTTCAGCCGCAATGACGAAAAGAGATGGAGATAGAGGATCCCCTTGTCGAAGGCCTCTACCCGCCCGAAAGAAACCGAAGGCCGATCCGTTAATCAGAACTGAGAACCAACAGTTTGAGATAAGCCTCCAAACCAGATCGATAAGGGTTTCAGGAAACCCGAAGGCCCGCAGAACTCTAATGACAAAAAACCAAGACATACGATCATAGGCCTTTGCCATGTCAAGCTTGAAAACAACATTTGAGCCTCTAACCTTCCGGTCAATCTGGGAAATCAGTTCCTGAGCCAATAGGACATTGTCAATGATTAAACGGCCCTTAACAAAGCCAGCCTGAGAAGAGGAGAAGATGCGATCAAGGAATGGAGCTAAACGAGTGGCCAAAACCTTAGAAATCACTTTGTTGGAGAAATTACACAGACTGATTGGTCGAAATTCCACGCATGATCGAGGGTTATCACACTTCGGAATTAGGACCAAGTTGGTGGAAGACCAACTAATGGGAAGAATGCTGCCGAAAAAGAAGTGCTGAATAGCCAAGCAGAAGTCTGGTTGGGTAATAGGCCAAACACTCCGATAGAAGGAGCCGTTGAAGCCATCTGGTCCACTTGCACTGTCCTTACTAAGAGCAAAGACACTGGCACGGATTTCTTCCGGAGAAGGCGGAGCAGCCAAAGCGTCGTTCCCCTTAGAAGGGACCAATCGGGGAATGAAGGAGAGGATATCCTGGTCCGGCTCGGACACAGACGGAGTTCCTAAAAAGGATTGAAAATGAGAAAAGATGATCTCCTTGACTTCAGACGGGGACGAAGCCACAGAGAGATCCGGTCTCAAAATTTCACGAATAGAAAGAAGGTTGACTTTCTTGCGGATAGACGAGTGGAAAAATTTAGAGTTCGAGTCGCGTTCAACCACCCATTTGACCCTCGCCTTCTGGCGAAGATAGGCGTTTTCAATACGGAGTTCCGAAGAGAACACCAGTTGGGCAGAGGACCAACGCTCCTTGTTATCGGCAGAAGGGTTCTCGTCGAACAAGGATTCCGCGAGGATGAGGGACTCCTCGGCTGCTCGAACACGATCGAAAATGTTCTTGAAAACATCGGAATTCCAATGTTTAAGGCGAGTCTTTAGACGTTTCAGCTTTTGGGAGAAAGACCCCATAGGAGAAGCCGAAATTGGAGTGGGCCACGAGTCCTCTACGACCTGGAGAAACGAGTGGTGAGACCGCCACATACTAAGGAATCGAAAGGAAGAAGGACCCGTTAGAGAACGCGGCGAGCAGCATAACAACAGCGGGGCATGGTCAGAACAGGAACGATGAAGATGAGAGGTTGAGAAGGAGAAAGGGAGATCCAGCCAATCGGAAGATCCAAAAATTCTGTCCAACCGGGATAAAATCCGGTTCGGACCCTCCTGGTTGTTAGACCAAGTATAAGCAGTGCCCACGAATGGGATTTCAGATAATCCAGAGCTGACAATGAACAAGTTGAAGTCAGAAATGGAGGATCGGTTGATGGCGATCCCTCATAATTTTTCGGCCTGACTAGCGACAACATTGAAATCTCCACCCACTACAGAGCAAGGAAATCCCATCTCAGCTAGAGAGAGAATATCTTCCCACAGGGATAATCTCTCCCTCCCATCGCACTTGGCGTAAACCGCCGAGAAGAGAAAAGGATGAGGAAAGAAGGAGGAAGAACACACCGAAGAAAAAAGCTGGTCCGAGTCAAAAACCGGGCGAACCTCACAATTTTTGGACCAGAGAATCCAAATCTTACCCGAAACATTGGACATGGCACCTCCAAACCTAAGCGACAGGACAATCTTGGTAATCTCTCCAGGACCCACAAAAGGTTCTAAAAGAGCTACCAAGCAGACAGAGTGTTTCCGGACAATACGCTTCAATCGGGCACATGAAGCCTCATTGCCAATACCGCGTATATTCCAGAAAAGGAAGTTCGACATTAAAGCCTAGAAAAAAGAGGAGCAGAAAAGCAGTGACAGCAACGCAGGCTGAACTCAAATGAGATACAAGGAGTGAAAAGCAGACCGATCAGTCTGCTCTGTCGCCGCTATAGAGCGAGTATGAATAGTGCGAGGAATGATGTGCTGACCTCTCGATCTGCGACGGGAGCGACTAAGAGGAATCGGGTCCGAAACCCGAGGGGTCGGCTCGTCAGAAGGGCCAGACGAAACAATCGAACCCGATATACTAGAGGGAGAAGATCTGGAAGGAGCCGAGTTCTTGATCAGGTGAGCTAAGCGATCATTAATGATCGCAATCTCCTCTTCGCTAAGCAGCGGAATGAAAATCGAAAAGGAGCAAGAGGAAGAGGGAAGGGAACAAAGAGAAGAGCAACAATCAGACGAACAAACGGAAGAGACAGAGGCAGACGGAGAGAAACAGAGATATGTAGGGGAGCTGATAATGCGCAACCCACGTTGCTGTAGAAACCTAACCCATGCCGGACTGTCACTAATCAAACAGCCCCGCGCTACAGGTATGGTTCGCTCGTTGGACCTGACAGAGAGATCATCATAGCGGATCGAGGAAAGCTGGCAAAGTTCCCGGCTGCCCGCATAGCAATCCGAGACGGAGACCACTAAGCGACCAGACCAAGAATGTCGCCCGAGCCAATCGATCCAGGCTAGATGAAATGACCGTAAGGACCAAAGGAGATCAGCCAAAAAAACCAGATGCAAGGCATCCATAAGCGACACTGATAAGGCCTCGCCGTGGCACAAAAAAAAAACCCAAAAGAAGCTCCCGCACTGACTGCTCCAAACGGAGCGCTCAGTACCGATAGGACCTGACACGTCACCGATCGAGGACTGGGCAACAATGTCAGGGAGCACACACCTAGGTGTGTCATGGCTCATAATCAAGCAAGAGGCACCATCAACAAGTAACCCAACAGTCACTGCTATACCATCAACTAGTAGCAAAAAGGAAATAGTAGGCGAGAAACTCACCTGCCTGCTCCAATCAAAATTCACCTGCTCTGCCCGAGTTTGACAAAAGGCAACCGAAGCAACCAAGATCTGCTCAACAAACGTTGCAGCCATAACACATGGGGCAAAGGCATTCCCAACATTGGGAACACCAAAACAATCAAAAAACTGCTGACCCACGGAGCCATAACAAGAGCATAACCGATATAACATAGGGCATTCCCCCCTGATGGAATCATCATCTTCAGCCATCTCAGACGAAACATCCATCCCACAACAATCAATGAGTCGCGGAGACGGAGCTGCTAAGCAATCAAGCACAGGAGCAAAAGGGGCGGTTAACTCCCCATTTGCCACAACATGCTCAGAGAAGCTAGAATCACAAACCCCCGTGCCCACCAAATCTAAATCCTCCCCACAAGGTTGCAAATCACTCCCACTACAATCAATAAGGCGCGGAGACGAAGATGCAAGGCAATCAATCACAGGAACAAAAGGGGCGATAAAATCCCCATCTGCCTCAACTTGCTCAGAGGAATCAAATCCACAAACCACCGAGCCCACCAAAACATTATCCACCCCACAAGGCAGCAAATCACTCGACGCCGAAAAACGCAAGGAAGGTTCAAATTGGGCGATGAAACCCCGCCTTGAAACCTCCTCGAAAATGCTCAGATCTGCCGGCGCCGACCAAGGAAGATAACAACGCCTTGAGGGAGGAACCCGAGTCTTCAAACCAACGTCGAAGACAGGCAGAATCTCCATAAAACAATCCAACACCACAAGAAACGCGAATGACAAAGATCCCCAAAAATAGAAACTGAGTAAACCCTAATTTCCACAGTGCATTCACCAGAGAATGACACCGAGATGGGGCCATCCACTACTTCCAAGAGGGCAGCGGCAATGTCGAGAAAAGGAGGACAAGCACGCAAAAATGAGCCCGAAAGCACGAATTCGCCTTCAATCGATTAATGCATCAGAAACGGGCCAACTACCCACAAAACAGGCGGGGCTCTGAATTCGGCAGAGACGATCGAGAGCACAGAGAAAGAGAGTAAATCGGAAAATAACCACGAGAGTTTAGACGCAAAGAAAAAGGGGGGTTCAGAGGAGAGACGCCATTAAATGACCGTTGAGAGTTTACTTTAAAGCGCATAAAGCGTTGAGAATTAGTGCATGAACCAGTATGAACTAACTATAACCACATGACCCTAAAATGCATCTGCATAATAATTCCACACGAGACAATGAAGTTGCATGCTAGACATAAGTGTTATCATTTTATATTTTAGTAAAAAATAATACCTTTAGACAATAATAGCAAGAGTTTTGAGATGCAGATTGATCACTTCCTCCTAACACGGTTTATTATCATCTACAGACAACTCCATCTCCATTTTATTCATATAATGTTGTAGTAGCATGAGTCTAGCATAATGGAGCTTTAAGGAGGTTATTTGCTTGCAGCTTATGTAAGTCGGTCATGGACCTAGATAGTTCGCCAACCAACATTCGCTCATCTCCTTCGAGTATTAGCAAAGGAGCACATGTGACTATGGTGGTGAATAATTGAACTTTTTGCGTGCATGATGTTTTGTGAATGGCAAAACCGGTTGCATAATTCTTATTGTATATTTAATAGTTGTTTTATGTATTGCATCTCTTTTTAGTTTGTATATAGTTTAAATTTTGCTAACATTACTTCATGTTACATTTAAGCTATGATCTAACTGGGGTATTAACAAAATACTTGCAGGGATTTATGCCTTTGGTAACAAGTCCAAAAAATATATATATATGAAATGAAATAGAGAAATACCGTGCATTGTCTTAATGTAGTTGTCGTTCATTTCCAAGACTAAATGCACATCCTATGCATCAATTTGATGCTCAGACTACCCAGTTAGCTGATGAGCATGTCCAAAATCTTAAAGCTTATACTTCAGTTCTAGTTCATGATCTTCGATCATGCCCAAATGTTATGGCTTCAACTGGATTTCAAGCTTTGTTGTAGTATGAAATTACTGTTGTAGTCCCTCACTCCCTTGATGTCACAACTAATAATTCACATCATATGTATTTACATGATCTGGGCAACTGCGAACCTCTCTAATCTGATGCAGTGCTACCTTCCCTAATTTCCTCAGCTATCCTGATCATCAAGCTCTATTTCATTTTGTCGAGCAATATTGCTCTCTGCCTGTTTAGGCCCTGCAAGCTGCTAATGCCTATGTTGGTCATAATGCTCAGTTTCAACCTATGAACCATGCTACAAGTAATCAAAGAACCATGAAGAAAAGTTTGAAATGAAGTACAAGTATATCCATATTGAATGGTTTGCAAGAGATAAGTTTGATGATGTAGGACAAAGATACACCAAATGATATTTGAACTTAAAATATTTGATCCACGCATAAATCGTCAATGTGTGCTCAATGTATGCGAATATCCTAATGCCACTTTACTGTCTTGTAATATGAAATAGCAACTAGAATCTTGGAAATAAAAATGATCAAATAGATAAATCATAATACATAACCAAAGTATTTTTAAAAAATTCAATCATATAAGCTTCCATTATAGTAACGAATTATATCTTTAGGAATGTGAAGCCCAACATCTTTAGGCAACTTGTTGATTTCTTGAGCCATTTATTAAGCAATGGGGTACCATGTTTATATGAAAATTTTAATTAATAAAATAAATTAACTTTGTTGGACAGTTTGTTGTAAACCAAACTTAGCAACCAATTATGTCCAAAGTTATAAACCAAGGCCATAAATCAAATATGTCCAAGATACCAAAATCATGAAACCAAAGCTATAAACAAATCTCACTAAACTTAATTAATAAAATATAAACAACTATGTCCATGTTGTTAAAAGTGTAATTTAATAATATAGTTGTCATGTCTTAGCTTAAAAAATATGCCAGCAAGTTGTTATTTTGAAACAAAGGTTAATAGACTTCACGACATAGACCACACATATTTTTAATTAAAAGTACACACAAACACACACATATATATGTATACATATATATACATATATTTATACGTGTATATATATGTATGTATGTAAGTGCTACTTTATTTTGGTATACTATGTAATATATTATTAGGTGGTTCTTTAAAATACTAGATAATAATAATATTAAAATAACGAAACCTAGAATAAGTTCTGTACAATCAACAATTATTCAGCAAAAGCAAAAAATCAACATCAAAACAATGAGATACAAAAGAGAAAGAAAACCCTTTTTTTTATGAAAACTGAATACCAAAAGCAGCGATACCTTCTTACGAGAAAGGAGAAACCAAGATGATATATAAACCCACTAACTGGTGGTTTGATTATGAATTTACCTGCACTTTGATTCTTTTTCCATAGTTAACAAAAGAAGAACATAGTACTTCTTTAAAAATTCATATCGAGAAATCTAAATAATGAAATTCACATAAAGATTTTATATTGAAAGTCAACATAGGCATAAGCGAAGGAATCATGTCGTCGTTAGATAAATTGATGACAAGATTAAATAGGAAAAATATATAAAGAATCAATCTATTCCAATATATATAATAAGATTATCATTAAAAAATTATTTTGTCCGGCCATTTATGTACCATAATAACATGTTACTAGTTTTAATATTCAATAATTGGAATACAAATTAGCACTCACACTAAAGTTGGGATTCTTATAAGAGGGATTTTTATGAAACTTCCTAAGAAGAACATGTAGATTGAAGTCAAATGATCATCATTCTCTACCCTGTAATCATTACCAAAATATACCATATAACTTGAAGTCGAATATAACTAGTTAATATATCCAGTTGAGTTAATTAATAATAAACTCTTCCCAAAA
Source organism: Allium cepa (assembly GCA_030765085.1). Lineage (NCBI taxonomy): Eukaryota > Viridiplantae > Streptophyta > Magnoliopsida > Asparagales > Amaryllidaceae > Allium > Allium cepa. Next base: position 385,035,548 of record CM060932.1, read on the forward strand.
CAAAATAATGGTATACAATGGGAGTGCAAAATAATCATTACACAATTATGTTGAAATACATATCAAAGTATACCATGGTTGAATTAAGATAACAAACTTAACCATAATGCACGAGGATGTAGCAACCTAACTTCGTTTCTAATTAGGCAACTAAGACACCAAGTACACAAAAAATTATAGAGGAATTATAGCAAGTTTTGGTTGAATCCAATGAAGTTGAGAGTGTGAAACTTAAAGAAACATTAATATTCATCATTGAGATCTAAAAATCAACACAAAATCATCCAATTGGTATAGCAACAAACTTAGCTGCAATTTTTTTCTTCTTTGCTCTTCTATAGGATCTAGGCTCTTCATTATTCTTCGTAGATGCCTAAATATACAAAAGAAAAGGAGGTTGAGAATATATGTTCATTAATATAAACAAATATGTGGTCACCTAGCTAAAGATGAAAGAATCTCTTTCTTTTCTAAAGTAAAGCATTGGTATTAATGATCTAGTCTGCTAGATATGTACAAAAATAAAAAATCTAGTTAGCTAGAAACCAATCCCCTTTTTATCAGTAGCTATGCACAGGCTTCAACTCAAGGATTCATATTATACTGTTCACAGTGTTAAGGAAAAATTATCGATCTGTTTGGTAATCAACACAGAACCATATATGAAAACGCTACAATTACAATACGATAATAAAAATACAATTTGACAAACACAACCCCAAACAAGTAGAACTTTACTTTTGTCACCCTTCTTCGTCTCTACTTCACGATGGACTCCTCCAAGATCCAGTATTGCAAAAGCGCTCCATCTTTTTCCTCTCCATCTCCTTCACCTCTGGTGAATACTTAATGACATTAGCTTCCAATACACACACAGTTCAAAGATAGGTCACAACTTCGAAAAACGTGATCCACTGATAAGATCAAAGCAACATTGGCATTTCAAAATTGATGATGACAGGCGACAATTCAGACCTAGAAGAAGCTTTATGCAGGGTTGAATTTATTTTAGAGATTCGAGAACGAAAATTTTATGCTTTATTTTGTTCTAGAAATTTGAGAAGTTACGTTGGGTGGGAATTGGATAAATTTTAGGTTTTTATTTTGTTTTGGCGCTAGCAATGATAGAGAATGAAAAGTAGATGGTAAGCAGGAATGAAAAACAAAGCCCGCGGCCTAGAACCTATCTAAAACTGAAACGCTACAATTAGAGTGGGACCAAAGAAATAGTAGCATTTAGCATTCAAACGCTGCTATATAATGCAACTAAAAGCCTAATTTCTTGTAGTGAAACCCTCCATTCAAATACTCAAAATAAACCTTTGGAAAACATTGTGGATCTCCTCTTCGAAACACATATTATATACCTTTTGAAAGCATTGGGTTCAAGTAAAGAATTATGGAAAAGTTTCTTCGAAACCTTTAATAATTGTTCCTTTCGAAACCATTAAGTTTAACATTTAATATGACTAAGAGTCATAAAGAACTAGGCGAAAGCATTACCCTAAGTAAAAGAAAGAGGATAGTTTCATAACCCACCCTTTCGAAACTATTGCTTCCGATACCATTTTAAAAACAGCTACAAGACCCTTTCGAAAGCATTGAGAAGCCGGCTTCAAAGTAAGAAGGCGAAAGCATCCTTTCGAAATCATTGTTTTAAGGCTGTATAGAAAAGCGATCTTAACTTGTTGAAAGGTAAGAATGCAGCAACATGGGTTTCCAATAGGTTCAAAGCGGCTATCCTTTCGAAATCTTCTTTTAAAACTAAAGGCAGAAACTCTTTCGAAAGCTCTTTCCTAAAACAAAGGAAAGCTAATTGATTCGAAAGTTAATACAATCCCTTCGAAAGCATCGTTTATATACAGAAGCGAATTTAAGTTAATAAGAGCAGCTTCTACCTCTTCGAAAGCAAGGTTTCGACACTGCACCTTTCGCCTTTCTCCAATGCACTAGGAATCAATTGCTCGATACCATATGCATTGGTCTTGAATGAGTTCTTTGGTTGAGGTATGGTGTTGAAATATAGTATATGGAAGTGGCGAAGTAGTAAATCCAAGGAAAAATGGTTTTTGGCCATTAAAAGAAATTTCCTTTTACCAAACTTGCCCTATTTGTCAAAAAATAATTGGTTTCCATTTCTTTATAAAAATTCTTTTCTAAAAGTGCTGCCAAATTCAGAAATTATCGATTAAAAACATTTGACAAATAAACCCTTCTACTTGATAAAACATTTAAGTCCCTTAGCTTAAATAATTTTATAACCATAGTAAAATATTTAGGAAAATCCCCCAAAAATCACCATAATTCATTTTTAATATGTTTTCTAACATATTTAAATCTCAGACCCGAAATCAATATATAATTACCATAAATAATTTAAACCCAATTTAAACTATATTCTTTCATAGAATATTCGTAATAATTCCACAATAACTTGGAAAAATTTAAAACTTGAAACCACTCCTAAAATAATATTTTCGACCATATATCAAAAATCAAGTCATTTGGATGTCGTTTAATAGGTTTTCTGTTCTAAAACCTACCATAAAATTTATATGAATCATCATAAATCACCAACTAACATATATATATATATATATATATTCATTCAAACAACATATTGTGGTATATCCTTTGCAAAATTGATTTGGGTCAAACCTTGAAACTAAAATTATCAACAAAATTGAGATGTAAACAAAATTATTCACCTTAGCTTGGGGATAAGGTGGTTGAGATTTGCACTTTAATTAATTTCATCAAGCTTTTCACTTGATTCTTAGCTTAACTTCTTTTGGTTCTTCTTAATGGTGGCCAACCAAGATTATAAGTATTTTGGTATTGTTTATGAATGTTGAAATGAATAAGAAATGAAGGTATGAAGGGTTTAGGGTATAAGAATGAAGACTATTCCTATTTTTCCCTTGTCATATTCCTTCTAATTACTTCTTTTTAATTCTCTTTTGTTTATACATTCATTAAGGCACAACCCTCCTTATTGATTAACAAATCTTAATCCCTTAACCATCTACATTATTTCATATAATTTATCTAATTAAATGTCATAAATAATGTTAGTTAGAATTAGGGTCATTACAGACTCCCTTCCTTAAAGAATTTCATTCTCGAAATTACGATAAGGTACTTATAGAAATCAAACATAAAGGTAAAACATACCATGAAATAAACTAGGATAAGTATATTTAATCATATTCTCGGTTTCCCAAGTACAGTCTCTCTCGTCGTCACTCCACTGGACATTGACTAATCCGACTGTCTTATTCCTTAGTCTCTTCTCATCCCTCGCAACTATGCGAACTGGTTTTCTTACTAGTCATATTAGGTTCAGCTACTAAATCATCTAACACAGTCGGTGCAATAGTGGTTTCTGGATCTCGAATACACTTCCTTAGATGAAAAACATTGTAGACTCCTGCCAAACTATTTGGTAATTCTACTCTATATGCGAGCTTCCCAATCCCTTCTATAATAGTAAATGGTCCAATGAATCTCAGTTCCAGTTTTCCTGATTTTCTAAATCTGATTGCACCTTTCGTCCCTGATACCTTGACGAAAACATGATCTCCAACTGAGAGTTCTAAGTCTTTCCATCTCCTATCGGCAAAAATCTTCCACCTAGACTGAGCTTCCTTCATTCTAGCTCAAATTAACTCAATCTTTTCTACATCTTCTCTAACCAAATCTAGATCAAGAACTAACCAATCCCCAATATCTAACCAACTAATGAGAGATTTGCATGGCCATCTATACAAAGATTCAAACGGTGCCATCCCTATACTAATCTGATAACCGTTGTTATACGAAAACTAGACTAAGTGTAGGTGGTCTTTCCATAATCCTCCATAGTTAGCACACAAACTCTTAACAAATCCTCTAAGACTTTGTTAACTCTTTCTGTTTTCCTATCTATCTGTGATGGTAAGTGGTATTTGTAATGGTCCGCTTTTTTGTACCCTTTGAGCTGATAATAAACCACACATGTCCAACTCAAATTGCACGAACAAGCGGATTATTAAGGGTAGAAAAAGAAAAATAGACAGAACAGAATCTCACATGAATGGAATAACTATAATATTGAACAATAATCTTTACAGCGGAAAATTTTAAAATACATATATCAGAGTCTAACCTAAATTTAGCTTGGACAGTTATAAACAACTATCCTTACAAATGCTGACAAACATCAAACAACTGTAGTAGATAATAGAATATGTCTATGCGCAGATGAATATCTCCAGCTCTCCTCCGAAAACTCAAACCATCTCAACTAATCCAGAAACTACTCGGATCTGACCCGAGTATTGAAAATACCCAGATCAGGCTTCATAAACCAGCGTGAGAAAACTCAAACATTAAATGACAGTGTCATGTATCAGCCTTGGAAATAAAATCCTTTTGAAAAAAAGAGTATCTCATAAGTCTACGTCCACGCATAAATATGAACGGGTTTTTTTTCTTATGATAACTAAAACACTTTTATATCAAAACATTTGATATTATTTTTAATGACATTCTTTGAAAACATTTGCAAATAAACTTATTAATCTTCGCCGAAATTGTTACATTATTAAATTTTAGCATACTAGGTTCTACAATCAAGTCCGAAGGCACTTATCGGAGGATGGATTCCATGCAAATGATAAGGTAAGGGACTACCTTCCGACAATACACCTATATACAGGGGATGCACCTAGGGTCCTGATACTGGGCGCCTAAACCAAACACAGAACCGACCTACCCCTTCCTGGATAGTACAGAATATGTCATCACCTCAGTCATTACCGACCTATAACGGGATCCCGGTTTATACATTCACCACATACTTAGACATGTGTAGAGTAATCTTGAAGGGTGATGACATCTCCTAATGGGTGCGACCCACTTAGCCTTGCTGCTTCTACCATGTTTCTATCATTTCCGGGTGATGTGGCCTGAGGTAAACGATTACTTTCACATAGCACATCTTCTTTCTTCTTTGAGTGCCGTATTGCCATTCCATAATCACATGACTGATTTCTACAAACATATAACCTCTGAGCTCGTATGTCTCAAAGAAATGTGTTAAGCTAAGAGAAGTTGCCTTCTTCGCCACCTTATAGATATATGTTTTATAGAGATCACTCAATGCAATTTAGAATGTAATTTCAGACATTCGTCCATATAAGTTGTCCATGAACAGGACAAATCGAAAGTACTCTCCCACTCCATTAGTAGTGAGAAGTCTTTGTATCAGAGATTTTCACAAAGTGCACTGCTGCCACCATACGATATGGTAATTTTTACCTCGAGGAACCAGTGGCAAAAAACCATACATCATGAAAATCTCCATCTTCAAAATCATTTGTCTTGAAACACGTTTTACTTCGAACGTAGATCGGTTCGAAGTGGTTTTCGGATAGGAATCGCCCAAATTCGACCCCGGTTCCTTCGAAGCCAATCATCGCTTTAAAAGATGTTAAGTACATATAGGATATCAATCATCAATCAGTTGCTTCATCTTTCATTTAAATAAAATATCTTTCTTAGATATATTATTTTCAATTTATTCCATTTTCTTTTCAAGAGTATATGGAATCATTAAGCCTCATTTATTAAATCATTTGATTTATTAAACCTCTTTAGATCTTGAGACAATTCCAATCATTTCCTCTTTTACTTAGGAAAACCTTTCTAAATCTCAAATATTTCTTATATTTAAGTTAGAATTTTTAACTTAGGAAAAATATTCCCAAATCATTCATTAAATCATAATCAAGGATTTCTTATATTCAAGTTATAACTTTTAACTTAGGGAAAATATTCCAAAATCATTCGTTAAATCTTAATCAAATATTTCTTTCTTAACTTCAAATCATGTTCTTGCAAATCAAAGATTTTCATAATAGAGCATATTACCACTTAGATATGGTAAATTTCACCTCCAGGGACTAGTGAAAAATGGTCCAACATCATAAAGATCTTTGTCTTCATTATGTTTTATTTTGAAAATTAGATTGAAGGGGTTTTCGAATAGTAATCACCCAAATCCGATCCCCGTTCTTTCATACTAATCATTGATAAAAAGATGTTGATTCATTAATTAATATTCTAAAATTTGTTTCTTTTTATCTTGGAGGAACTTAAATATGATCTTTTTAGAGCATTTGGGCTTTCCTTTCGATCTGTTCTACCCCTCGCCTAAGAAGAGAAAATATAGGCTAGGTAAGTTTAGGCTCTGGTTGCTCCATTCCCAACATTAGTTAAACACCTTGTTTTATCTTCTCAGATCTCATAGGTGGGACAAATGTACTAATCGTTTCCACGTACTCAGCTTGTTATTACATTCAATATTCTTCACTTTTTGTTTAAGTGGAATAAACAATTACTCTTAACCATTTATTCAACTCTTATTAAAACTTTCAAATCATATTTAAATTACTTAATTATTATTTTAAAATCATTAAAATAGGGAATTTTTTAAGTTTAAAACTACATTTCAAAAGTTATTTAATACTGGTGCGAAAAACATTGCGAAAAGTGTTGCAACTAGTGTTTTAAAAGCCATATTTTTCAAAAGGACTTTTATATCGTTTAGAAATCCATCTTTTCAACTTAAATCTCCTTTAAAGACTTTAATAATTTATTCCATATTTTTAAACATTTAAAATATCATTTATAAAGAAATCCTTTTTTGGATTTCGAACTACAAAACCGCGATGTTTTTAGAAAATTATTTTGGACATATTTCAAAATCTACTTAATAAAATCTTGATTTCTTTCTTCTTTAGGAAACTACAGATATATTAGACCAGAAAATTCTTATCTCGAAGAATTCCAAGCTATATTCCACTTTGTACACTCATTTAACTTTTATGACGTGAAATCGCGAACTATCGTTACACGAAGCGCCTAGTTTTGACTTGTTTTTCAATTTCTTTTCAAACTTCTTGGAAACACTTTTAAGTGTTTATAAAACATTTCTAAATCATTTTAAACTCATTTTAAACAATATTTTTATATTTCAAACTCATATTCCATTTTATTTCATTTATAATATCATTTTTAACCTTTTAGCTTATTTAATATCATTAAGAGACTAAATAATTTCCATGCACATATTTGTATAGTTCTCATTTAATTAAAATGGTTAATTACTAGTCATTTCTCTTATCATTATCAAACCAATTTATCAATCATATAAACAATCACATAATCAACCAATTTGCAACCAAATTATCAAAAATTTAATCATCCAACATATTTAAACTTTCAAATCATTATGCTTGAAATAATTTATGGATTAATTAATAAATACGAGTACTCACCTTTAACTTAACCAATTCTTCCTACCAACATTCATGCGCAACAACGCTTCACTAAATCATCTTAACTTCAACAAACGATCACTTAAACTCTTCCACCATGCTTTAAAGTGCTCGGCCGCCACCTCCAAACATCCATAAGGCTCAGCCACAACAGGTTCTCCACCATCCTCCATCCTTCTTCAACTTTTTAGATTCTAAACCATGTTTTTGTGACAATCTAAAGTATTTGGCAAAGTTAGGTGGATTTTTGACTTTGTTTGGTATGATTCTGAAAAAAATTAGTAAGGAAATGGAAGGGAAGAAGCTATTAAAGCTCTAGGGAAGAAGAAGAAAATGATTTGTGTGAGAATGGAAGAGGTATGCATGGTATTTATAGGAAAAAGTTTGGAATAAAATATTATTATGTAAAATGACCAAAATTCCCTTACTTGTAAATAAAGTAATCTCATTTTTTTCAACACTTACAATCACAATTTAAAATCATGTTCTATGTCACTTTCACTTAAGGAGTAAGAAAAGTAAAGTAATAATTATATTTGGTTTGATTTGACATGTTTTGGAATTTTGTGCTTACTTTTTCCTAATGAAATTATAGAATTTTCTAAGTATGTTTAGTAAAAGTAAACATGATTAGTGAATTAATTAATACTTATACTATTTAAATATATGTTCCTATATAAGAAAATAAAGGTGCGACAACATTGCGATGGTTTTTAATCGACAAAACGTTGATTTTTGACAAAATGTTTTACGGTCATTTTTTCACGTTTTAGTTAAACTATTTATTTATGTAAATCAAGTTTGAAAATAAATTTATATATTGCTATTTAAAAATATAAACACTCATAAATTAATTAAAATAATTTATTTAGCAATTGAAACTTACTTCTCTGAAATTAGGATTTTGTCACTTTTGTCGATATAGGCAAATATTACTATTTTTGTGTATACTTATCTTTTCAAATCCTATCTAATATTGTTTAAATCATATAACCTTATGTGTTTTATATTTAAAATCATCTTAAATGTCATTTTTAAGAGTGGTCAAATTCTAGGTCGTTACAGTACTCATCTTGAGCTTGGTACCTAAAGTCTCCTATAGACTCTTTCATAACTCGCTAGTAAATAAGGAATCTCTATCACTTACTATACTACTATGAATTCTATGCAGTCTAACTATATTCTTAATGAATAATTAGCTAAAACAACTGCTATTCTAGTTGACTTAATGGAATGAAATGGGCACTCTTAGTTAATCCATCCATTATAACCCATATACTTTTGCTTCCTCTATTCGATCTTGGCAACCCGTATATGAAATCCATCGAGATAGAATCTCATTTCCAAACTGGAGCATCCAAAGGCTGAAGTAACCAACTTGGTTTCTGATGTTCAGCTTTTACCTATTGAAAGTTTAAATACTGCTTCTCCCATACGCCTACATCTCTCTTCATACCTTCCCATAAGAAACTCCATTTCATTTCCTGATACATCTTAGTTCCATAGGATGAACGGTGAACTTTAAACGATGGCATTCTCCAAAAACTTCCTTCCTAATGTTTCCCAAAATTCGAAACACATAGTCGTCCTTCCTTTCTCAACCACCCATTCGGGTCAAGACTGTAATCTTTCAAGTCATCGCTCTCCGTTCCATTCCTTAACTTTCAAATCCTTTCAACTAATAATGGATCCTCCTCTTGCTTAGGAACAATCCTTTCGATCATCACTGGTCGAACCTCTAAACATGAAAACAAAGCAGTTTCTTTACTAGAACTAGCTTCAGATCTCTATTGTATTCTGCGTGTAGTCAGTTCTTCTAAATCATTCCATTCGATTATTGTTGCTAATACTGTATTCTGATATTTTCTACTATGTACATCTGCAACCTTGTTCCCTTTACTTGGTGTGTACTCAATACCAAAGTCATAAATGGCTAAAAACTCTAACTACCTTTGCTATCTCATATTCAACTCCTTCTAAAAGAATAAAAATCTCAATGACTTATGATTCGTATACAACTCAAATCTTTCCCCCAAAAGGTAATGTCTCCACACCTTCAATGCGAAAATTACTGTAGCTAATTCCAAATCATGAGTTAGATATCTAACTTCATGAGGTCTGAGCTGTCGAGAAGCATATGCAATCACTTTACCTCTTTGCATTAACACGGCTCCTAATCCTGCTCCATATGCATCCGTGTACACCACTAAGTCCTGATTCCCCTCTAGAACCACAAATACAAGTGCATTAGTCAATAAGTATTTCAGTTTCTAGAATGCCACCTCACACTTATTAGTCTAGACAAACTTCACATCTTCCGAGTTAGCTTAGTCATCGGTGCTGCTATCCACAAAAAATTCTTAATGAATTTTTGATAATAACCAGCTAATCCGAGAAAACTCTTTATCCCAGCCACTATCTCGGGTCTCTTCTAACTATTCACTGCTTCGATCTTAGCATCTACGGATAGCCCTTTCTTTGAGACTACATAACCAAGAAACTTCACCTCCTTCTTCCAGAAGTGACGCTTCAATTTTTTTTGATTTTAGTCGATTCTGCCTCAACGTCTCTAGCACCACTCTAAGGTGAACTTCATGCTCTTTCTCATCCTTAGAGTATATCAAAAGTCGTCTATGAATACTAACACTAATCTGTCCAGATGTTCTTAGAAGATTCTGTTCATCAAGTCCACGCAAAATGCTGGCGCATTCTTAGTCCGACTGGCACACTAACCATTCGTATCATCCATATCTTCTCCCAAATGCTATCAAAAGAATATTATCCTTTGCTACTCTAAGATGATGGAACCCTGTTGCAAAATCCAATTGGGAAAATACTTTGGCTCCATTCAGCTGGTCAAACAATTCGTCAATTCTAGGTGACGAATATTGATTCTTTATCGTCTTCTCGTTCAACTTATGATAATCAGCACACAATCTTAACGATCCGTCCGGTTTCTTGGCAAAAACTACGGTTGGTTTTTAGGATGAACTAATTGGTCTAATAAAGTTCTTAACTTTTAAATCCACAAACTGCACCTTTAGCTCCATCATCTCGGTAGGTGTCATTCTACTTGGCGGCCTACTCACCGATTTTGCTCCTGGTACTAAATCTATCCAAAACTCATTGGCTCTTTTCGGTGGTAGTTCCACTATGGGCTCAAATACATCTGCGAATTCTCTAACGACGAAAACTCTGTTTCTCGTCTTCTGACTCCATAACACCCAATAAAGCATTTTCCTCAAAACTAGGGTTTTCTGTGGAGTATATAATTTGATCACTATAACTAAGGTGCCTAAGTGATATTTTCCTATCATGAAAAAATATCTTAGCATCGTATTTACTTAACCAATCCATACCTAAAATAATTTTGAACCCTACGAAATCAAATACATGCAAACTGCAAGCAAATATATGACCTAACAATTCAAACTCTAAGTGGTCACATCTCATCCGAAGAGTCGCATAACCTCTCATTGGATTCACAACTCTTAAGGAAGTAACTAGATACGAGGGTTCTATGTTAAGCTCATCTATCAAACAATGAGATATAAAAAAATGCGATGCACCAGTATCAAATAGAACTCTAACCGATACACAATGAATGAGAAGCGTACCTCTCAACACAGCTTTCCTTTCTCCTCAACTATTGGTCTTGAGGTAGCTGGTTCCAATTCAAACATCATGCCTATCCATCCTTGGCTGATTCCTTGCACTGGTTTTTATAATGTCTAATCTGATCAAAGTTGAAGCATCTCACTTCCTTCTTATTAGCAGCCTTCTTCCCTTTTCCTGCCCAGCATTCATGAGCATAGTGCCCCTTCTTATCACATTTATAGCAAGCTATATCGCCCCTCCTTTTCTTGGCTGCTCCTTCTTTCTGAGCGCCTTTCTTATGGAAAAGTTTTCTCTTCTGATTCTACCCACCTTGAGCTTCCCCTTCATTATTACCATCATGAATAGCAAGCATCTCCTCCTACCTCTAAGCCATCTCAACAACTACATCACACGGATCCCTAATATGTGGCAAAGTTGCTCTAGCAAGTTCAGGTTTTAGTCCGCGGATTAACTTCTCATTTCTTTTGATAATTGTATCAATCGTAGCATATCCATATCCCGGTAGCTCCTCAAATCTGGTTTCATACTCAAGCACGGTTATATCTCCCTGTTCCAACTATATAAACTTCCTGAGTAGAGTTGACTTAGCAATCTATGATATGAATCTATCCTCAAACCTCCTTCTGAATTCTGCCCAAGTTATGGTCTCTTCATTTACTCCCACAGTGACACTGTTCCACCAATACGGTGCTGCTCCTTGCAATTGTCTAGAAGCAAGTCTCCTCTTTTTTCATCATTAAACCCTAAATCAGCAAAAATCCTTTCTCAATGAAGTAACCAATTCTCCACTTTAATTGCATCCTCAGTCCCAATAAACAATTTTCCTCCAAGCCTAGCATAGTCTCTAGTCAATATTACATAGTTGTTGACCACCGGAGCTTCCAGATTTCCTCCAACTAAACCCACGGCAACTCCAATCTGCATCATCTTAATAAAGAACGGATACATAGCTCCCATGTCAACTTGCGGCACTCCAACACCCATATTAGCAGCTTGTGCCCGACTTGGATTCCTTCTGGTGTTTGGTTTGGCATTTCCATTAGTTGTGGTGCTTCCTCCACAAATGCTAACTCTTATACTAATAGCATTCATATCTTACGTCCTAAAAATCTACATTTGAGTCTTTATAGGATACAGAAGAAACCTAATAGAGATGAGAGAATAGAGATAAAGCATTTACTTATATATAGCAAATACAAGTATGTTACTATAGCATTATCCCATACCACAGTCTTTTCACTAATTCCTTAGGATTATGTTTCAAAATCATTTTAAGTTTGAAATTTCTTCTAAGCATTCATAAACCTATGCTCTGATACCAAGTTGTAACATCCCCTATCTTTAAGCCCAAAGCTAAGCACTATAGGTGCTGCAGTCATTCATACTATTAACTTCCGGTGACAAAATACGATAAAGTTAATGGTATCCGTAATATCAAAAGCACATGAATATGAAATAAAATAATAGATTTAAAAAAACAACTTTTCTGATTACATTTCAAATCTATATTTCATGTTCAGTTACATAATCCCAAAACGAATCCCATGTTTTGACCAAATATAATTATTGCAAATTACGCCAAGAGCGACATATGAAGATGCCCTCTTGGATGATCAGCGTACTAGATAGACATATCAGTCATAAATACATCATAGCGGAAATAAAACTAAATAGCTCCTACATAACTAACTTTGCCTCTTGATCGTCTTTGGAAGCTTATTCGTCCAAGGTACTAAACTAGAAAAACCTTAACTCTCAATATACTCAAATTAAAATTTAAGCACCTAAGAGTTTACTGGGGAAAACATAAACTTCGAGTCAGATATAAAGGCTGGTGTGCATAATGTTATTACATTTCAATTTATTGATATTATGTGAGACTACGCCGCTTAACGAAAAGGGTTTCCCCTCACCAATATCACTTTTTAAAAGCATATCTTTTGCAAATCAAAGTCCTGCAATCAAACTAATTATAACAATAATAGCAAATACATATATGCATAAAATCAAGAAATCAATGGAATATCTGTCCACACTATAGTTTTTATTTGACTAACTATTAACCATTGCCCGACTCGGGCCTACCAGACATGACCAATATTCTAACTTCTATTAGACAGACTACTAGGCTACATGCCCTTCACTATCTTTTTCTACGATCAACTGATCCTAATGGTTTTGCGGGCTCACCAATAACCTATCTTTACTATGCATATTCCCTTCTGTGTGTAACATTATTTCAGTCCCATCTGTGACAAAGGCCTACAAACTGGAATTTTGGACTTATATTAGCTAGGGGCTATTAGCTAAATTATAGGGCGTGACTCTACACCAGTCTCATCTAGTATTATAATATCTGAGTCATAAACTTAGAGTTAAATACCCTATTAAATCTTCATTTCTTGTCACATACTTAGGGTTAACTACCCTATTCAAATTTCATTTCCTTGCAAATAATATTTGCAAATGATTTACCCTTGAAATCACTCTTTATAAAATAAGGAAATCATATACTTTGCTTTACTCAAAGCACTTATTCCATAATATATACTTTACCTAAAACAGTGTTAATGAAATCTTATCAGTGGGATTATCTGTCCCTTCAAAGTAAGTTAAACCCATTTTTAACTTAAAAGATTTTAAGCCATGAAGCCAAGGTAAAACCTTCGGAACCCTTGTTTAAAAACTTTAAACAATGCCTTTCGAAATCATTAGGAACAACCCTTTCAAAATTTTTACTAAAACCTTAGACATCCTCTTTTAAAACCTTTTAAACCTGTCTTTTGAAATCACTGGAAACCCTCCATTCAAATACTCAAAACAAACTTTTCAAAAACTTTACGGACCTCCCATTCGAAACATATTATATACCTTTCGAAAGCATTGGGTTCAAGTAAAGAATTGTGGGAACGTTGCTTCGAAACCATTAATAATTATTCAATATGACTAAGGGTCATAACGAACTAGGGCGAAAGCATTACTCTCGAAAGCATTTACCCCAAATAAAAGAAAGAGAATAGTTTTGAAACCTACCTTTTCAAAACTATTGCCTCTGAAACCAGTTTAAAAACATCTACAGAACCCTTTCGAAAGCATTGAGAATGCGACTTCAAAGTAAGAAGGTGAAAGCACCCTTTCGAAACCATTGTTTTAAGACTATATAGAAAAGCGGCCTTAACTAGTTCGAAAGGTAAGAATGCGGCAGCATGGGTTTCAAATAGGTTCAAAGCGGCTATCCTTTCAAAAGCTTCTTTTAAATCTAAAGGGGGTAACACTTTGGAAAGCTCTTTCTAAAACAAAGGCAAGTTGATTGATTCGTAAGCTAATACAACCCCTTCGAAAGCATCGTTTAAAACCAGAAGTGACTTAAAGTCAAATAAGAGAAGCTTCTACCTCTTCAAATGCAAGGTTTTGACACTATGCCTTCCCCCTTTCTCCAATGCACTACGTATTAATTCCTTCATACCATGTGCATTGGTCTCAAATGGGTTCTTTGGTAGAGGTATGGTGTCAAAAGCTAGTATATGGAAGTGGCAAAGTAGTAAATCCAAGAAAAACCGATTTTTTGCCTTTAATTTTTTTTCTTTTTACCTAATTTGCCCTATTTGTCAAAACATAATTGGTTGCCATTTCTTTATAAAATTCCTTTTCTAAAAGTGTTGCCAAATTCAGAAGTTATCAATTAAAAACATTTAACAAATAAACCCTTCTCCTTAATAAAACATATAAAACATTTAAGCCCCTCAACTTAAATAATTTTATAACCATAGTGAAATACTTAAGAATATCTCCCAAAAATCACCATAATTCATTTTTAATGTGTTTTCTAACATATTTAAATCTCAAATGCGAAATCAATACATAATTAACATAAATAATTAAACCCAATTTAAACCATTTTTTTCATAGAAATTTCGTAATAATTCCACAATAAATTGAAAAATTATAAAACTTGAAACCCACTCCTATAATAATGTTTTTGACCATGTATCAAAAACGCAAGTCATTTGGATGTCGTTTAATAGGTTTCCAATTCAAAACCTACCATAAATTCTATATGAATCATCACAAATCACCAACTAACATATATATATATATATTATATATATATATATTTGTTCAAACAACATATCGTGGCATATCCTTTGCAAAGTTAATTTTGCTCAAACCCTGAAACCGAAATTATCAACAGAAGTGAGATGTAAACCAAATTATTCACCTTAGCTTGGGGTGAAGATGGTTGAGATTTGCTCTTTACTTAATTTCTTCAAGCTTTCCACTTGATTCTTAGCTTAACTCCTTTTGGTTCTTCTTAATGGTGGATGACCAAGCTTGTAAGTGTTTTGATTTTGTTTACGAATGTTGAAATGAATAAGAAATGAATGTAAGAATGGTTTAGGGTATAAGAATGAAGACTACTCCTATTTTTCCCTTGTCATATTCCTCCTACTCACTTCTTTTTAATTCTCTTTTTTATACATTCATTAAGGCATGGTCCTCCTTATTGATTAACAAATCTCAATCCCTTAACCAACTGCATATTTTCATTTAAATTATCAAATTAAATATTCTAAATAACGTTAGTCAGAATTAGGGTCATTATAGTCGATTCCCATGCAATCTATATTAGTAGGTGCTATCACAATTGGTTACTCAATGGTGGAAACCATCCCTAGCTTTCTAATAAGTTTGCACACATATACTGTTATCGCTGTGGAAATATTCAAAGCGATGTACTTAGGCTTTATAGTTGATTTTTCCACAGCCTCTCATTTGGAACATTTCTAACTTAAAGCCCTTTTGTTAAGAGAAAACATGAATTCAAGATTAACTTACTATATTCGATGTCACTTATGATGTTCGAATTCGAATACTCCATCATAAAGAAAGTCATTGTTTTTATAAACAATTTTGCAATATTTTGTAAATACTAAAGAATACTCTTAACCACCATCCAATAATTTTGACTCGGATTTGATATTTGTTCATTGCAAGTGTATAAATGAGTTCATATGCTCCATATTAATCATTTTAACATGGTGTAATTATATATCTATTAGGACAGTCCCAACATCCTCTTCTACTGAATAGACATCTATTTCAAACCCTTCATTGAGAATCAAATAACCAAACTTTAACTAATTTTATTACATGTACATTATTACCAATCAGCAGCATGTTACTTACTTGTAGTAGTTGAAACGTTTTAACACCTTCGATTTTCTTTCTTATAAACACACGTTTCTTTTAACTTTGACTAAAACCATACTATTTGATTTCTCTGTCAAAAACTTACCTAACCTATAGATGCTTGTTTAAGATCATACTTAAATAGCCACAAGCTTTGTTATCGCTCTCACTGGCTTCGAAACTCTTTGGCAATGGTGTGTAAATTGTCTCCTCTAAATCATTATTTAGAAGTTCTATTTCAACATCAATGTGCCAAAACTCGATCACATTGTGTGACATTATGCGAGTAGAATCAGAATGGACTTATGCACACCGACTAGCAAAATTAATCCATCAATTTGAACATTTGAAATTGACAAAGTCGTTTCCTATCTGTTGGGTCTAACCCATTCAAGCAGTTGGTGAAAATGGTAAATTTCAAAAAAAATTCTACTTGGATCTTAATGGGCCTGTGAAATCTACTAACTAGAATTAAATTCAATTTAATTATTGAATAAAATCATTTAAAATGTTTTATATAATGTTGGCATCAAAATTGACCGCCAACACCCAATTATGTAAAGGCACCAAAATCCAATCTAGTCACAGGAATGTGAAGAGAAATAAATAAAGAACAAAATTAAATCAATAAGAAAGCAAGTAAGTAGAGACACGGAATTTATAGTGGTTCGGAAAACTCCGGCCTACGTCCACTCCAATGATCTTTTATTAGTTTATATTATTGATTTCAGTTACAAATCCATGACATTCAAGAGTGAAATTGATAGAGTATATCCTAGGTAGAAGATGAAGAGAAGCAAGAAGAAAATCCCTTTTCTGAAGCCGTGCCTGCTATATTTATTAGGGAAGATGAGCACGGATCGGGCTGAACTTTGACAGAAGGTTCGAGAGACCAAGACGAGGCCACCCAGAAATTTCCATGCCCATTAGGGCCCAAAATAGGGATTGGTACCGATCTTTATTTTAGTGTCAAAATAGGGTGCGATCCCTCTGGGTTGTTCCCCATGGTGCTAGCTACTTGCTCACTAAATTTCGTGTAATTCCTGCTTACGCTTTGTGAGATATTGCATTTTCCATGAAGTAGTATCGATTGATTTCTGATTTCTGTCGATCCCTCTAGAGGGATAGGTACCAATCCCTCCAACTTGCTCCAAATACCTTGTGATCCCCTAGGGAAGCTCCTTTATTTTGCATTATGCTTAGCCTCTAAGTTTCACACCAATTGGACTAGTAGAACTCAGGATATGGGTTGTTTCCTACATGAACGCTCTTTCATTTTGGTATATGCCGATCCCTCCTCAATGAAGCCTGCCGATCAATTTTCTTCAATAAAGTACGCTGATCCCTTGGGTTCCACCAAATGACGCCGATCCCACCGATATTACCGAACTACGCCGACCCCTTTGATTCATCCAACAATGTTGATCCTCATCAAGCTATACCGATCCCTACCGACTTATGTCGATCCCTATACATATACATTGGAGCATACTGATCCATCCCATGAACTATACTATGTCAAATCCTCCATGCTAGTCCGACTCATATATGACCCCCCATCTTTCCAAGCTATCGGAGCATACCGATCCCTCTAGAACCAAGCATGTCGATGCCTCCTCTAGGAGCTAATCTATGACCATCCCTTCCATCCGTTGAACCATATTCCATACTTCGAGCATTCTGCCTTGCATATCTACCAATTTCATTCAATCCCAACTCTATATAGCCATCTGTACCTGATTTCTAGGCCCTACAACTATCGCTCTACACTCATCGGTCTTGATAATCTTGAAGTTCGTTGGGTTAAATCTGCCTGTATACTGCCTTAATGAAAAGCAGGTTAACATTTTACCCCCCAAAACATGCCTTGCGATAAGAAGGCATGTTTTGAATTAGCTTAAGTCCAATGTTCGAAACCCGTTGATGATACGTAAACAAATCAGCGATCTTACCTGATTGTTAGTGATGAACATTTAGGATCGTTAATCAAATCCGTAGCCATCCCAGGTTGATGATGATCAGCACAAGATCGAGTGTCTGTTCGAGATTGTGTGCCATTCGAGGTGAAATACGATCATTCAAGATCGAGTGTCATTCGAGGCAAAATGCGACCGTTCGAGATCGAGTGCCGTTTGAGGAGAAATGCGATCGTTCGAGATCGGGTGCCCTTCGAGGAGAAATACGGTCATTCGAGATCGTATGCCGTTCAATGTGAAATGCAATCGTTTGAGATCGAGTGACGTTTGTGGCAAAATACGATAACTCGACATGGAGTTCTGCTTGAGGTGAAGTGCGATTGTTCGAAATCATGTGCTTTTTGAGGCAAAGTGTGATTGTTCGAAATCATGTGTCGTTCGAGGCGAAGTGCGATCGTTCAAGATCGTGTGCCATTCGAGGAGAAAGGCAATCGTTCGAGATCGAGTGTCGTTCAAGGCATTGTGTCGTTCGAGACGAAGTGCGATGTTTTGAAATCATGTGTCATTCGAGAAGAAATGTGACTGGTCGATTGGGACTTAAAATTATCAAATTCAAATTTCACGTTCGAGTGAGTCTTATGACCTAGTACCAAAGGAGAAACAAAAACAAAAACTACACACTACAATACATGCATCTCCAAGTGTGACAGTTCATTGTCATCTCAGAGCATGCCTAGAGACCGTTTTCAATCTTGTATATGTGTAAGTGGCTTAGCTATTTTATTGTGGAGTTTATGACTTATTGTTTGCCATTCCGGTCAATTGATGATAAGTTGACGCCTCAATCCTAGGCAGTTCCTGTTCGATGTGGATGGTGGTTGCTCCTGTTCCACCACAGCTACCCGAGCTCTCATGTACTGTAATAGCTTTCCCTTCTGGACATGTCCCTCAATCTAGTCCCTTAAGTGCCTGCAATCATTTGTACTATGCCCGTTCAGCTCATGGAACATACAGTATTTTTCTAATATCTTTGCATCGTTTGTAGGCTCTCTCTTTATTGGCCTTCGATATGGGACCTGCCCCCTGGTATCTAGATAAATCCGTTCCAATATTTCAGTCAATTCCATGTAAGAGGTAAATGTCCGTTCCCTTCATGGACGCTTCGATCCATCAAAGCCATCCTATGCTTTTTGTTTTCTCTTTATCTTTGTTTGAACCTTCCTCGGACGGACCTCTACCTTGCACAACACTCACCTCCGGTTAGTTTGCTTGTGCATCTTCCTGTCGCAAGAACTTTTCTATTTCATGATAAAATCTCCAAGATTCATAGTGGATCCTGTGCCAGTGAATCCTTAAACTCCATGCCATCAACAATTCTAAATATAGCTGCCATCAAAACCATGGATGGATCTGGTTGATCCACCAATGCCCTCGTGTCATTAAACCATGTTAAGAAACTCTTCAAGGACTCTTCGATCCTCTGTTTCAATGTTGCCAAACTCATCGCATCTTTAGGTCTCGAGATGTGAACCCTAAACTGCCTCATAAACCTTTCGATCAATTCCGTCCATGTGTCAATAGAGCTGCTTTCCAAATGTATGAACCATAGTGCGGCTATATCCGTTAAGTTCAGGGGGAAGCACCGTGCCATGACTTCCTTCGATGCCCCCAGTACTTCCATGTGTCTCATGTACCTCGTCAAATGAACATCGGGATCCATTTTCCACCATATGTCTCAAGTGTTGATAGTTTGAACTCCGATGGATTCCCAGCTTGCCTGATATTTGGAGCAAATGACTTCTATTTACATCTTCCAAATCCCTATTCACTAATCCTACCGCATAGCTCGCCTTATCATTTGTGACAACCTATCATTGTCTTGCAATGGTAGTCTCCTATCATCATGCCCAAGTTGCCCACCAAGTCTATGAGGGAATTCTAGAACGTATTCCTCCGATCGAGCATCCAAATTCTGGTTCGCACCGAGATCCGCAGGATTGATCATAGGTCCTTCAGCATTATGATCACCCAGACCCGGGAGCATGCCTTCGACCTTTGGGGATCAATATCAATCTTTCTGGAGGGATCGATGGCGATCCCTCTTCGATAGCAGGGGACTGCCCTCGGCTGCTCTATTCCACTCCTCTGCCTATTGGCTCTGTTTTCATGGCTCTGATTCTAGATTTTCTCAGTTCCTGCTGCTCCAACTCTATGATCCATATTTTTGATATTCCCTTCTACTCCATTTCCTTGGTTTTGAACTCTAACTTGTCCAATCTGTCGAAGTAGGTTCTACATAATTTGCTCTTGTCTCTTCAGCATCCTTTCCTGCATAACATCCATCAATGTTTCCATCTCGTCTCTGATGATATAGATAGATGCTTGATTAGCTCCAGCTTCTGGGGAAGCCTCCTGACTCCCTCCATGGTGACTCCTTTCGGGTAGCACTCGCCTCATTGATTGACTAGCCATGGTTTGCTTGATCTGAGTACCCAAGCTTCTAAATCTAAGCTCCTAGCTTACAAATCCACTTATGCAAGTCATTCTCAGCAAAAGCACCAAATTGTTGGCGTCAAAAGTGACCACCAACACCCAATTATGTGAAGGCACCAAAATCCAATCTAGTTATAGGAACATGAAGAGAAATAACTGGAAAAAAAATAAAACAATCGGAAAGCTAGTAAATAGATACACAGATTTTATAGTGGTTCGAAAAACTCCAGCCTATGTCCACTCCAATAATCTTTATTAGTTTATACTAGTGCTTACAGTTACAAATCCATGAAATTCAAGAGTGAAATTGACAGAGTATAGCCTAGGTAGAAGATAAAGAGAAGTAGGAAGAATATCCCTTTTCTGAAGCCATGCCTACTGTATTTATAGGGGAAGATGTGCACGGATCGGGCTGAAACTTTGACAGAAGGTTCGAGAGACCAAGACGAGGCCACCTAGAAATTTCTAGGCCCATTTGGGTCTAAAATAGGGATCGGTACCAATCGCTATTTTATCATCCAAATGGGTTACAATCGCTTTGAGTGGTTCCCTATGGTGCTAGCTACTTGCTCCCCAAATTTCATGCAATTCCGACTTACTGTTTGTGTGATATTGCATTTTTCATGAAGTAGCAACGATTGAATTTTGATTTCTACCAATCCCTCTAGAGGGATAGGTATCGATCCCTTCAACTTGCTCCAAATAGATCCCTCTAGAGGGATATGTACTGATCACTCCAACTTGTGCTAAATACTATACGATCCCTACGGGAGCTCCTTCATGTTGTATTATGCTTAGCCTCCAAGTTTCATGCCAACTGGACTAGTAGAACTCAGAATATGGGTTGTTTCCTATATGAACGCTCTTGCATTTTGGTATATGCCGATCTCTCCTCAACGAAGCCTACCAATCCATTTTCTTCAATAAAGCATGTCGATCCCCTGGGTTCCACCAAATGATGTCTATCCCTCTGATACTATCGAGCTGCGCCGACCCCTTCGATTCATTAAACAACGCCGATTCTCATAAAGCTATACCAATCACTACCGAGCTATGCCGATCCCTGTACATATATATTGGAGCATACTGATCCATCCCATGAACTAAACTATGCCGAACTCTCTATGTTGTTCCATCTCATAACTGACCCCTGCATCTTTCCAAGCTATTGGAGCATATGGATCCCTCTAGAACCAACCATGCCGAACCCTCCTCTATGAGCCAATCTATGGCGATCCCTTCCATTCGTTGAACCATATTCCATACTTCGAACATTCTGCCTTGCGTATCTACTAATTCCATTCAATCCTGACTCCATGTCGCCATATGTACCTGATTTCTGGGCCCTACAACCGTCGCTCTGCACTCACCGACTTTGATAATCTTGAAGTTTGTTGGGTTAAATCCGCCTATATACTGCTTTGATGAAAGGCGGGTTAACATATAATTATAACATTAATTAATTTAACTAAATGTTTAGTCGAATATATCAAGTATTCATTCAATGATATAATAATATAAAGAGATGTATAAGCATGGGCATAACTATATGTATATGTATATATATAGATATTGGAATTTATGTCTATTGTATACACACACTTATATATTATACTTACATATTCATGCGACAAGTTCAAATGCATATTGGGAATATAAAAGCCTAAGTATTACGTATATACACATATTCAATACTATGATATGTGTGTATGGTTTGTACACATATTAATAGTACAATATATACACACACATTGAAAAACTGGTTCTTTGTTATGTGACGTACAAAGAACAATCGTTGAACACACACATAGTAGTAAGAAACAAGAGTGCGACAATCAGACGATAACAAGTCAATACACACACCCAAAATAAAACCAAATACAAAATCCTATACAATAAACTTCAACCACATAACAAAGGCCCTCCAATCCAACCCATAAAACCAAACAAAAAACATACGATAGGGTTTATCACTACTTCAACCATTATCCAATAAATTAGTAACACCCCTAACTTTTAATAACATTATTCAAGAGACATAATTAGATAAATTAAATAGAATAATATAAATATTAGAGTGATAAGGAGACTGAGATTTGAAAATTTAAACTAGAGGCCGAGTTTGATTAAATAAATGGGTTATGAAAGGTTTCACAGTTAATGAATAAGAAAACAATTAACGCAAGGGATTAATAGGTAATTGCCGCACCATAACCCCATTACCTTAAAACCTCGTTTCCTTTACTTTGCATGTTCATTTGGCAGAACTCAAAAACAAAAAAATCAAAAGCGCAAAGTCAGCCATTACCTAGGAAGAAAAGGGAAAAATCAAATTTAAGCTAAGAAATCAAGCAAGGGGAATTAATCAAGGATCAAATCTCAACTTCCTTATCCTAATCAAGGTGAATAATAATAAAAAACATCTCTATTTTTGTTTTAATGATCTTTTGATTTCGGGTTTAAGTTTAAATCCATTATGATTTTTGATGATGAAATGCTTGGATTTCATGATATGTTATATTCAAACAAGTTTGTTTGATAAATGTTTTATACGGTTTTTAAGGCTAAAATCGTTTATATTATGTTTCGAATTCCATGAGGAATTTATATGTTATGTAAAGCATTATTTTGAAGATGGGCTTTAATTTTTATAATTTTCCAAGCTATGGAAATCTTTTATGAATTTTCAAAAGAAAATATGAATAATTGGGTTTAGAAATTAATTTCGGTTATATTATAAGGAATTTTGGTCTAAAATTTATATATGTTAGATAACATATTAAATGTGAGTTTCTATGATTTGGGGATTTTTCCTGATTAATTTACTACGAAAATTAAATTATTTTAGAAGGACTTAAATGTTTTATTTGTTTAGCTTAAGGAAGGGCCTATTTGCTAAATTATTTTTATTAGATCTGAAATAATTATGGAAGTTTTATTTTAGAAAGAATTTTAAAAGTTTATGATGACCAATTAAATGTTTACAAATAGGCAGGTTAGTTAGAAAATAATTACTTAAAAGACATTAAAACCGTCTTTACCCAGAAATACTGTTTCGTCGTTTTCATAGGCTACCTTTCGACGCTGTACTTCCGCCTCAACCAAGTCGAAACCAACCAAGTCGAAACTAATACATAAGGTATCAATAAGTTGGTACATAGTGGATATGACAATGGTGGAAGTTATGATGTCGAAACCTAGCTTTCTAAGAAGTCGAAGCCTTTATTTTACTCTCCAAAGGTATGCGCTTGCCTTGTTTTCAAAATGATGCTTTCGGAGGGGTTGAAACCCATTTAAATAGCTTTCGAAAATGTGTCCATATTTTTGTTTCAAAATAATGCTTTCAAATGAGTTGCTCTGTTTTAATTCAGTGCTTTCGAAAGGGGTAGTTTCAACCCGGTCAAAACCCTACTACCGACCTTATGCCTTTCGAATGAACTTAAGTCATCAACTAGATCGATATGTAGCTTTTGTTTTATAAATGAAGAAAGCCACTTCCTAAAGCTTTCGAAAGGGTCATTGTTTTCAAAGGCAACGGCTTCGAAAGGGGTTTCGAAGCTATTCTTCCAAGCGTTTTAATTTATATGATTAATGCTTTCGAAAGGATGGTTTCGAAGCCATCAGTTTTCCCTAAACTCTTTTATATAAAGTATAATGGATTTGAAAGGGGTACTTTCATTTATATTTACTTTGACCCCAAAGATATTTTTAGAATAACCCAACGGTTTCGAAAGGGGTACTTTTAATGGTTTCAAATCTATGCTTCTAAGAGTTAATAAGTAATGCTTTAATACTTTCTAAAGGTATGTTTTGAGGGTTTCGAAAGAGATGATTTAAAGTGTTTCAAAAGGCATATGCTTAGTGTTTTGAAAAGAGGATTTGAATGCTTTCTAAGGAGGTTATCTAATGGTTTTGAATGTAAATGTTTAAGGTTTCGAAAGCCTTAGTTTTCAAAAACAGAACCCAGTCTCATTTTAAAGGAAAAACCATGGCATAAACAAAGGAGTTTTAAAATAACTTTTATGTAAGAAAATGCTTTCAAGGATATTAACCATGTTTCATATGAAAATGCTTTCAAGGATATTAAACCACAGATGTTGGTGTGATTATGTTATTATGTTTGCTTCTTCTAATATACATATTCACTGTAAAATGGGCCCATAACTGTATTTTGGGGAAAAAAGGCAGAGTAGCCAGCTAGGTTGATCCAGTAGTGAATATAAATTAACTCATGTATAAGTACAATTGCATCCAGAAGATCAAGTAGACTAGAATATAAGGTGTCTTAATATTGATTAAAGAAGTTGTTAAATAGACAGGTTCATAGTAAACCCATGAAAATTATGTTTAGAAAGAGTTATTGGCAAGGGCCAATAGGTGTAGTGAACCCATGAAAACTATATCCGGATAAAGTCATTGACAGAAGTCAATAGGTTCCTCGTCAGCCCATGAAAACTAGAATATAAGGGAAGTTATTGGAGATACCATTAGGTTCAGGGAGAACCCATGAAACAATAATTTTTTTAGCACGGGCCAATAGGTTCTTAGTAATCCCATGAAAACTATGAAATCGGAAATCCATAAATTTTAAACAAGTTATTAGTAAGCCCATGAAATCAAATAGGTTAATAGTGACCCTAAAAACTATAACCGAGACAGATAGTCAAAATGAATGGGGATAGGTAATCCAGAATTGATTTACTTGTTTGCATATCATAATAATATTTTGAATCGTTATGTTTTAACCACTGTGGAAGCAAGAGCATAGTATATGGTTTTTATAAAGTTTTGGACAAGCTACTAGTGAGGGGAAAACCCATTCCGCTAAGCGGCGTGGTCTCACTAGATATCTAAATGGTTTGAGATGGTAGGTTATTATTCATACGAAACTTTATGTCTGGCTCAAAGTTTATGTATTCCCCTTAAACTCTTGGGTGCTCAATTAACTTTGAGTAGTTGTAGAGTTGAGGTTTTCAGGTACCTCATTAGACGAATAAGCTTCCGCAGACATGTAGGAGGCAAGCTAGAAAATAAGAGTTCTTTTCTATTTTGATTCTGGTATGTTTTGTTGTAAACGCAAAGTTGTTTAATTGCCTAGTTATATACTCCGATCATCTAAGGGGGCAACTTCATATGTCGCTCTTGGCATATGTTGTATTAATTATATTTTCTCTGAATGTGGTTCTCAAATATGGAATATTGAAATGATTTGAAATGGAATGTGAAAGTTGTTTAATGATTTTAATTTTTTTCCATATCCATGTATTTTCGTTATATCAATGTATCTAACATTACCGTATTTGGTTATCGGGAATTAATAACTATGGATGAGTGCAACAACCGTAGCCATTAGTTTTAGGCCTCCAAGTGGGGGATGTTACAAGTTGGTATCAGAGCATAGGTTTATGAAAACATAAAAGAAATTTAAACCTAAAAGATTTTTCAAAACATAATCCAATGAATTAGAAAATAAGATCGAGGGTTGGGTTAACACTATAGTAACATATTTGTATTTGATATATATATATATATATATATAAGTACATATTTCCCTCTCTCTTAGACCATTCTTCTGTATCTTATTAAGGCTCGTATGCATATTTATAAGCAAGAAGATATGGAGGCAGGAGACGGAAAAGGAAATATCGGTGGAGCAAGCACCACAACCAACGAAAATGCTTGTCCCACAAGGAGGAACCCGGTCGACAGGCCAATGCTAACCAAAATGCAGATGCCAATGTAGGTGCTTGAAATCCGCCGGTGGATATGGGGATTTTGTATCAGTTCTTCATCAACCTGTTGCAAGCAGGAGCAGCTATTGCAGTTGCTGGGAATGTTGGAGTAGCTAATCTCATGGCTTCAATTGGGAATAATTATGCTAAGTTGAGCAGGGATTATACCAGTCTTGGTGAGAAGCTGTTTGCAGGAATGAAGGATGCCAAAAAAGTTGAGAATTGGTTGTTGCATTGTGAGAGAATCTTCGTTGACTTGGATTTGAATGATGAGTAGAAGAGGAGACTAGCTTCTAGACAGTTATAAGGGGTAGCGCTTCATTGGTGGAATAGTGTTACTGCCGGAGTTTCCGAGGAAGAGTTGACTTGGACAGAGTTCAGAAGGTGATTTGAGCAGAGATTTTGGTCTGAAGTTGCTAAGTCAGCATTATTGAGGAATTTTATTGATTTGGTGCAGGGAGAGATGTCGGTAATTGAGTATGCTACAAAGTTTGATGAGTTGTCCCGATATGGGCATGCTACCATAGACACCGTCATCAAGAGGAATGAGAAGTTCATTCGGGGATTGAGACTCGAGATTGCTAGGGTGACCCTGCTACATCTCCGAGATCCTTTTAATGTATTTGGGGCAATGGCAATCCGACATAAGGAAATGCTTTCTATTTGTGGGAAAGAAAAGCAGTTGAAACCCAGGGTTCTCAGAAGAAGAAGAGACAGTTCTTTAAGAAAAAGGGAGCCCAGAAGGAAGAGGCTGCCAAGAAGGCAAAGGCCGATGTAGTTTGCTTCAAGTGTGATAAGAAAGGTCACTATACTTATGAATGCTGGACAGACAAGGGGAAGAAGGCTGTAGAAAAGAAGGGAGTAAAGTGCTTCAACTATGACCAAGTTGAGAATTATAAGAATCCATGTCCAAAACAAGTCAGCGTGGACATGGAAAAAGTTTTTGCTATTGGGCCATCATCTGCTAGGCCAACTGCATCTGAAAAAGGAAAGAATGCGATGGAAGGTATGCTTTTGACTCAGAGTATACAAATTAGGGCACTATTTGATACCGGTGCATCACATTCATTTATATCTCAATGTTTGGTTGATAGGTCATGTTTAGAACCCACATAACATGTTACTTCCTTAAGAGTTGTGAATCCGATAGGAGGGTATGCAACTCTAGGGATGAGATGTGACCAATTAAAACTTGATTTATTAGGTCATAAGTTTGCAAGCGGTCTGTTTGTTTTTGACTTCGTAGATTTTGGGATCATTTTGGGTATGGATTGGTTGGGTAAATATGATGATAGGATATTTTGCCAGGATAGGGAAATATCGTTGAGATGTCTTGGTCATAACCGAATCATATTCTCATTGGAGAATTCAAATGGGAGTGTTTGTACTTTGTTAAGTGCTATGAAAGTAGAAGAAGGTTTAAGTTAGATTTGAGAAGCAAGAGAATTTGCAGATGTCTTTGAGCCGATTATAGGATTACCACCAAAATGAGTTGTTGAGTTTCGGATTGATCTTGTGCCAGGAGCTGAATCTGTAAGTAGACCACCTAGCAGGATGGCACCGACCGAGATGAAGGAATTGAAGGTGTAGCTAGTAGATCTATAATCGAGGAATTTTATCAGGCCAAGCAGTTTGCCTTGGGTAGCAGCCATTGGGGAGCGGCCATGGAGTTCGTGAAGAAACTGGATGGGTCGTTGAGGATGTGTATCGACTATCGTATGTCGAACGAGAGGAAGATCAAGAGTAAGTATCCTTTGCCGAGAATTGACGATCTATTTGATCACTTGTGCGGAGCCAGAGTGTTTTCCTAATTAGATTTGGCAACAGGTTTCCATCAGTAAAGAGTGGCAGAGGACAGTATTCCATTGGCAACATTTTGGACTAGGTATGGTTCATACGAGTGATTAGTAATACCATTCGGATTAACAAATGCACCTGCTTTCTTCGTGGATTTGATGAACCAATTTTTTCGAGAGTACTTGGATAGGTTCATGTTGGTATTCATAGATGACATTTCAATATACTCCAAGGACAAAAGAGAGCATGAAGATCATCTTAAGGTAGTGCTCGAGACGCTGAGGCAGCATCAGCTGAAGATGAAGTTTTCCAAGTGTCATTTTTGGAAGAAAGAGTTAAATTTCTTGGTCGCGTGGTTTTAGAGGAGGGCTTGTCAGTCGATCCGGATAAGATAAAAGCTGTTAATAATTGAAAGAGACTAGAGATGGTGATTGAGAAGAGAAGTTTTCTTAGACTTGCTGGCTATTAGTGGAGATTCATCAAGTATTTCTCGCGGGTAGCAGCGCCATAAACTAAGTTAACCAGAAAGGACGTGAAGTTTGTCTGGTCCAACAAATGTGAGGAAGCACTCCTTAAGTTAAAGCATTTGTTGACCAACGCACATGTATTAGTAGTTCCAGGCGAAAACCCATGGTTAGTGGTGTATACCGATGCATGCGGAGCCGGGTTAGGAGTTGTGTTGATGCAGAAGGGTAAAGTCATTGCCTACACTTCACAACAGCTTAGACCGCATGAAGTGAGATATTCTACTCATGATTTGGAGTTAGCAGCGGTGATATTTGCATTGAAGATTTGGAGGTGTTTTCTCTTAGGATAGAGATTTGAGATATACATGGATCATAAGTCCTTAAGGTATTTATTCTCCCAGAAGGAGTTGAATATGAGACAACAGATATGGCTGGAGTTTTTAGCAGCTTATGATTTCGGTATAGAGTATACGTCTAGAAAAGGAAATAAGGTAGCGGATGCTCTTAGCAGAAGTCATCAGAATGTGGTGTTAGCTTTGTTAACAGAATAGAAAGATTTAGAAGCTTTGACTACTTGTAGTATGCAGTAAAGATCGACGGCTAGTTCTAGTCAGAGTACAACCATGTTGTCCTGTTTAGAAGTTCGGCCACTGTAGATCAAAAGGATTGCTTCTAAGCAGAAAGAGTATCTAGTATTAGCCGAGAGGATTATAAGGCTTTAGGTTGGAACTGAGATCGATGATCTAAAGGATTTTAGCCTTAACCAGAGAGGATGGTTGAGAAAGAAGGGATGGTTGTGTGTTCCAAATGTTGAGGACTTAAGGAAAGAATTTCTTAGTGAATGTCATCGATCCAAGTTTATGATTCATTCTGGAGGGACCAAGATGATCAAGATATAAAGAGGAGCTTCTATTGGGAAGGTATGAAGAAGGATGTTGGCTTGTAGGTTAGGTAGTGTGCAAACTGTCAACAAGTGATAGCCGAACATCAGAAGCCGAGTGGGTTGCTTCAACCTCTAGAGGTACCAGTGTGGAAATGGAATTCGATATCCATGGATTTTGTATACGGGTTGCCAAGGTCAAATAGAGGAAATGAAAGTATATGGGTTATAGTGGATAGGTTGACCAAGAGTGCCCATTTCAATCCAGTTAAGTCAACCAAAATGGCACATGTTTTAGCTAAATTATTCATGAAGAACATAGTTAAACTGAATGGAATTCCTAGTAGTATAGAAAGTGACAAAGATGCTTTGTTTCCTAGTGAATTCTAGAAGAGTCTATAGGATGTGTTAGGTACTGAGCTTAAGATGAGTACCGCGTGTCACCCTCAGACGGATGGGCAGACAGAGAGAGTCAATAAGGTATCAAGGATTTATTGAGAGCTTGTGCATTGGACTTTGGTGGATCTTGGGAAGATCGCCTCCATTTAGTGGAGTTTTCCTAGATAATAGTTATCAGACTAGTATAGGAATGACGCCTTTTGAAGCTTTGTATGGAAGGCCATGCAAATCACCAGCGTGTTGGTTGGAGACTGGAGACAGATTAGTCATAGGTCCAGATCTGGTTAGAAAAGCAACAGAGAAGATTGAGTTGATCCGAGAAAGGACTAGGGAAGCTCAGTCCAGACAGAAGAGTTAAGCAAATAAGAGGCGTAAAGACCTAGAATTCTTAGTTGGAGATAGAGTTTTTATTAAGGTATCAATGATGAAGGATGTGGTGTGATTTGGAAAGTCAGGGGAACTGGCAACGAGATATGTTGGTCCGTTCCAAGTTATAGAGAGGATCGGGAAGCTTGCATATCGAGTAGAATTGCCGAGCAGTATGGCAGGTGTCCATAATGCTTTTTATGTGTCTTATCTTCTCAAATATGTGCATGATCCAGAGACTATTATTCCTCGTATAGGGTTAGAAGAGTTGATAGTAGACCGAATTTGACTTTTGTTAGACAAGCATTCGAGTTGTAGCGAGAGATGAGAAAAGGTTAAGGAACAAGATAGTCAAGTTGGTTAAAGTGCAGTGAAGCGACAACGAGAAGGGCTGTACTTGGGAGACAAAAGATAAGATTAGAGATACTTATCCTGATCTGCTATGAGGGTATGTTCTATATTAGCTTTATATAGACCGTTGTTAGTCAAGTAAGCTAGTATGGTTATTAGAAGCGGTTACAGATGATTGCTATGTTTAGTATTTAGTCCTTACTGAATTTCGAGGACGAAATTCTTTACGGAGGGGAGCCTGTAACACCTCTAATTTTTAATAACATTATTTAGGAGATTTAATTAGATAAATTAAATAGAATAATGTAAATATTAGAGTGATAAGGAGATTGAGATTTGAAAATTTAAACTAGAGGCCGAGCTTAATTAAATAAACGGGCTATGACGGGTTTTACATGTTAACTAATAAGAAAACAATTAACGCAAGGGCTTAATAGGTAATTGCCGTACCATAATCCCATTACCTTAAAGCCTCGTTTCCTTTACTTTGCGTGTTCATTTGGCAAAACTCAAAAAGTAAATCGAAAGCCTAAAGCCGGCCATTACCTAGGGAAGAAAAAGGGGAAATCAAATTTAAGCAAAGCAACCAAGCAAGGGGAATTAATCGAGGGTCAAATCTCCACTTCTTTATCCTAATCAAAGTGAATAATAATCAAAACCATCTGTAATTTTGTTATAATGATTATTTGATTTAGGGATTAAGGTTAAATCCATTATGATGATTTCTTGATGATGATATGCTTGGATTTCATGATATGTTATATTCAAACAAGTTTGTATGGTATACGTTTTATATAGTTTTTAAGGCTAAAATCATTTATATTGTGTTTCGAATGCCATGAGGAATTTATATGTTATGTAACACATTATTTTGAAGATATGTTTTAATTTTTATAATTTTCCAAGCTATGGAAAATTTATTATGAATTTTCAAAGGAAAATATGAATAATTGGGTTTAGAAATTACTTTCGGCTGTATTATGAAGAATTTGGGTTTGAAATTTATATATATTAGATAACATATTAGAAGTGAATTTTTGTGATTTTTGGGGATTTTTCCTAAGTAATTTACTATGGAAATTAAATTATTTTAGAAGAGACTTAAATGTTTTATTTGTTTAGCTTAAGGAAGGGATTATTTGCTAAAAAAAATTTATTAGATCTGAAATAATTACAGCGGTTTTATTTTTAGAAAAAATTTGATAAGTTTATGGAAACTAATTAAATGTTTACAAATAGGCAGGTTAGTTAAAAAGTAATTACTTAAAAAGGCATTAAAACAGTCTTCACCTAAAAACATTGTTTCACCGCGATCATAGGCTACCTTTTGATTGTGTACTTCTGCCCCAACCAAGTCGAAACCAACCAAGTCGAAACCAATACACATGTTATCAATAAGTTGGTGCGTAGTGGACTGTAGAAAGGTGGAAGTAATGGTGTCAAAACCTAGCTTTCGAAGAGGTTAAAGCCTTTGTTTTACTTCCAAAGATATGCGCTTGCCTTGCTTTCAAAAGGATGCTTTCGAAGGGGTCGAAACCTATTTAAATAGCTTTCAAAAATGTTGCCACCTTTTTGTTTCAAAAATAATGCTTTCGAATGAGTTGCCTTGTTTTAGTTCAATGCTTTCGAAAGGGGTAGTTTCAACCCAATCGAAACCCTGCTGCCGACCTTATCCCTTTCGAATGGGTTGAAGTCATCAACTAGATCGAAAGGTAGCTTTTGTTTTATAAATAAAGTAACCCACTTCCTAAAGCTTTCGAAAGGGTTAATGGTTTCAAAAGCAATGGCTTTGTAAGGGTTTCGAAGCTATCCTTCTAAATATTTTAATTTATATTATTTACGCTTTCATAAAGGATGGTCCCAAAGCCAACAGTTTTTCCCAAACTCTTTTATATGAAGTATAATGGTTTTGAAAGGGGTAATTCATTTATATTCAATTAGACCCCAAAGATATTTAGAATAACCCAATGGTTTCAGAAGGGCTACTTTCAGTGGTTTCGAAGCTATGCTTCTAAGAGTTAATAAGTTATACTTTAATACTTTTGAAAGGTATGTTTTGAAGGTTTTGAAAGAGATGATTTAAAGTGTTTCGAAAGGCATATGTTTAGTGTTTTTAAAAGAAGATTTGAATCCTTTCGAAGGACGTTATCCAATGGTTTTGAAAATAAACTTTAAGATTTCGAAAGCCTTAGTTTTCAAAAAAAAACCCAATCTCATTTTTAAAGGATAAATCATGACATAAATAAAGGAGTTTTAAAATGACATTTAAGTATAGAGTTTTTAAAGAAGCATTCCTTGCTAAAATAATAGGTTAAAGGGATTAACCATGATTCATATGAAAATGCTTTCAAGGATATTAAACCACAAATGGTGGTGTTATTATGTTATTATGTTTGCTTCTTTTAATATACATATTCACTGTAAAATGGTCCCAATAATGTTTTTCGGGGAAAAAAGGCAGACTAACTAGTTAGGTTGACCTAATTGTGAATATAAATTGAATTAACTCCCGTCTGAGTAGAATTACATCTAGGAGGTTAGGTGGACCAGAATATAGGGTCTCTAAATATTGATTAAAGAAGTTGTCAAATAGTCAGGTTCACAGTAAACTCATGGAAACTATGCTTAGAAAGAGTTATTGGCAGAAGTCATTAGGTTTGTAATGGAACCATGAAAACTATATACGGATAAAGATATTGATAGAAGTCACTAGGTTCCTAGTCAAACCATGAAAACTAGGATATGTGGAAAGTTATTGGAGATACCAATAGGTTCAGGGAGAATCCATGAAACAATAAAGTTATTGGCATGGGCCAATAGGTTCTTAGTGATCCCATGAAAACTAAAAAACTGGATAGGGAGTTCATAAGTTTTAACAGGTTATTAGTATACCCATGAAAACTAATAGTGACCCTAGAAAATGTAACTAAGACAGATAGTCAAAATGAATGGAGATGGGTAATCCAGAATTGATTTACTTGTTGGCATATCTTCATAATATTTTGAATTATTATGTCTTAACCATTATGGATGCAGGAGCACAGTGTATGGGTTTTATAAAGTTTTGGATAAGATACTAGTGAGGGGAAAACCCATTCCGCTAAGCGGCGTGGTCTCACTAGATATCTAAATGGTTTGAGATGGTAGGTTAATAGTCATACCAGGCATTATGTATGACTTGAAGTTTATTGTTTCCACTTAAACTCTCGGGTGCTGAATTAACTTTGAGTAGTTGGAGAGTTGAGGTTTACAGGTACCTTATTAGACGAATAAGCTTCTGGAGACATGTAGGAGGCAAGCTAGATTATAAGAGTTCTTTTCTATTTTGATTCCTCTGTGTTTTGTTGTAAAGGAAAAGTTTTTAATTGCCTTGTTATATATTCTGATCATCCCAAGGGGCATCTTCAAATGTCGCTCATGATGTATGTTGTAATAATTATATTTTCTCTAAGCGTGGTTCTCGAATATGGGATTATGTAATGAATGTTGAAATGATTTGAAACGGAAGGTAAAAGTTGTTTAATGATTTTAAATTTTTTCCATATCCATGTGTTTCTGTTATATCAATGCATCTAACATTACCGTATTTGGTCATCGAGAATTAATAATTATGGATGATTAGCATCCATTGCCGTTAGTTTTGGGCCTCCAAGTGGGGGATGTTACAAAATCCGCTCCCCATCTTCTAAGAAATTGAATCTCATCATCAAAGTAATGGCTTCTAGCTGTAGAACAAACTGCTTAAAAAATGACATCCTTTTTAATAATACGGGTACGCCAAAGTATTTCAATCTTCTTCTTCTCAAATATCCTTTGATTCCGCTCTGTCTAGATATGAAAAATCAGCATGGCTACAGCAGTGAAAGTGATGTGACTTTGGATGTCTTCAAGGGGAAAGATAAGAGAATTAGCTCAAAAACCGCTTTGATGTTGAAGGTAGCTGTAAATTGGATCCCAAGATTTGATAATATGAAGGAAAGTAAGTATCAAATATAATGGCATATTAAAAATAATGCTCATGCAATTCCCAATCTATGTAACATAACTGGCAATGATTGTCAATTTGAATTCCCCAAGATGATAAACGATCTGAAATAGGCAATCTATTACTAATAGCTTTGTATGCATGTACTGACATCTTCTTGGCACTATTTTTATTCCATAAAATTCCATACCATGAAATATAGGATATTTCATCCTTATTGCATCATAAACTATTGAAAAATGAAATTGAGTAGCACCATAAATCCTTAAATAATCAGTTTGGTTATCAGAATGTATAAGAACGAACAAGATTTGTTGTGTGACCTCTCTAGTTTCTTGGTATAATTTGGAATAAAACAATTATCCTACATTATATATGAGACTGCATTAGTAGTCAAATTAAATTTTGCTAATCTCTACCATCCAAGTAGGTCAGGAATTGATTTATGGTTGATCCAAGGATCAAACCATAGAGAAGTAGCATTTCTATCCATTATAACTCTGGTTAAAATATATATCATGTCTTTGCTTCTTAGAATGCGCTTCGGAGTAGAGGAATATTTATTATTTATTGTCATAGACAAAAAATTTCTATTTTGCATATAAATGTTCCTCACCTTTGCAAATCATAGAGTAATTTTAGTGAGTAGATTCCACTTGAGCTTTAAGATTGCTGTAGAACATAGATCTGATAGATGCCTCAGACCTATTCCACCCTCATGCTTAGGTCTGCATAACACAGTCCAGACTATTTTTTAATTTGAACATAATGATTCTCTTTTATTAAGCACAGATGTAGGAAAGTGGTAGATTACAACCAATATACGACAATGGGAATAATAACACTTTGAATCAGTTGTGCTCTGTTTGTAGTAGACAATGAATTGCTATCCTAGGTCTCGAGTTTGGATGAAACTCCTTGCAGTAGAGGAGTACATTATGCAGCATTTACATATTTTATTGAAAGGGGAACCCCTAAATATTTGACTGGTAAGTATCCTTCATCCATGTCAAGAATGTGTAATATTTCTTGTTTTTGAGTAACATGTTTACTAAAGTAAACTTTAGATTTAACTTGGTTAATATGCAATCCAGTTGTTTGACCCAATTCCCATAGAATGTGTTCAAGTTTAGTTGCATTAGTAGTATAAGCTTCTACGAAAAACATGACATCATTAACATATAACAAATGTTTCACAATAGGAATAAATTTATTCGTAGAGGGTAAGTTTTTAATGATAAATACCCCATCTTTAATGATAAATACTTCTTAGATATACAAAGTAAAGTGAGAGAGAGCTCCCTATCTTAGCCTCTTGGTAGAACAAAAATATCCCTCAGGTCCGCCCTCCACAAATATAGAAAAAGTAGGAGAATTAATGCATTCATAGATGAGATCAATTAGATAATTGGGAAACCCATTGCATAAAGCATATGAACTGTCTACTTATCACAGAATATGACTTTTGAAAATAAATCTTAATGCATATTTTTGGTTTTCCTTCCTTCAAAGTCTTTAAGAAGTTCAAGAGCCAATAAGATTGTTATGCAGTCTTTTGACCAGGCAGTATTCAGACAGACTAGATGAGTCGAACTTAGAGTTATCAAGGCAAGCATACCGAAGAGATATCCCCAGAGTCCAAAAACCAAGTATGACCAAGAGTTCACAAGGCGTACTTTGAGGGTCGAGCGTTATAACTGGATTTTTCATAGTCTTTGAACGGACTTAAATAATTAAATCAGACAAGCAAACGATAAATAAATGACCAAGGACTTTGGGAATGTCATATAAAGGCAAGAAGAAAAAAATATAGAAAAATGAGCGAAAAAATTGAAAGTTTAAGTTTTTGGAAGAACTGACTCGTAGCAAACCCAGAAAATCCCCAGGTCAGACTTGCAGCAGAATAGAATTAAGAATTCCCTGAGTCAGACCCATAGCAAATGCTCAAATTTCTTGAGTCGGACTCCAAGCAAGTTCAGCTAAAGCCAAAACAACCCAAACCAAGGAGAATAATAATCCCCAAGTTAGGGATAGGTACCGACTCCAAAGTAGGGATCAGTTCGACTCCCAAATCCTTCGGGGGTGGATCCCATCTTCTACATACAAGCCCGACGTTGAGAGCCTATTTCCAAAGTCACTCTGTTGTTTCAATGCAATTCTCCATCGGCCTCCACAAACACTTGAAACTGCAACTTTTTTCTTCCACAACTCCATCATTTAGACTCATAAATAAGCTAATACTAGTACAAACAACTATGGGATAACAAAGCTAACTACAAGATTATCTAAGATGAAGAGTTGGAGAAGAAAAATTTGGCCATCTTAGGGATCAGTACTGACTCTCACTTAGGGATCGGTACCAACTCCTAACTCTTGCTGATGTGGCACTTGTTTTCATGGATGAATCAGTCTAAATCGAATATAACGGCTAGGAGATATTGTATGTGAGATTTC
The DNA here is from genome assembly GCA_030765085.1 of Allium cepa. Taxonomy (NCBI): domain Eukaryota; kingdom Viridiplantae; phylum Streptophyta; class Magnoliopsida; order Asparagales; family Amaryllidaceae; genus Allium; species Allium cepa. The sequence continues at coordinate 385,072,518 of CM060932.1, forward strand.
AAGCTCCCTACCTCTATAAATAAGAAGGTAAGACTCGTTTTTATGATCTTTTGGCTCTTGTTCCATTATTTCTTATATTCTTGTAACTTTGAAATTCTAAGTGTTGGAGTTGTACCAACCCCCAAGGACTTCTGCCTCCAAATCACATAGGCCAAGCTTTGTCGAACCATTATAAAAGATTGTGTCTTGTCATTTCCTTATTTTCATTTATATTTCTTCATTTATATTCTCTTTTATTACTTCTGGATGTTTATGTCATTTTTGGTTCAAACATTTTGGTACTTTTATTTAGAGATTCAATCTCAGGTTACTTGGATCCATCATCTACTATTGGATTTCTTATATCCAAGAGATAGATCCAATTTCTCTTTCTTTTAATTTCTACAACTCAGATTTTCCAAGATCTACTAAAAGCTTTCTGCCATGGCCTCATCAAGAAGAGATCATTCTAGCAATTCTAGAGCTGCTACTGAAGTTGAGAACCAAAATCATCAGTAAGGAGATGGAGTTATCCAACCAAATAAACCTGAGATCCAGACTCTAACCAACGTCGTGACAAGAATGGAGATGGATATGATGATGAAGCAGATGGAAGATAGGTTCGAAGCTAATCATTAGGAGATGAATAACAGGATGCATCAGAACTTGATGCTGCTGAATGAATTGAAAAAACATAACCACAGGCAGAATATAAGGAATTCCAACTCAGAGTCAAAGGGTTCTTCTTCATCCGAGCGAAGATGAAGGGAAGGAAGGAAGAAGAAAACTCAATACACTACTGGAACATTTGTACAAGGAGGAGGATGAGCCCCAGGCTCAAATCCAGTGATCAATAATGTGACGACCCAGAATTTTGGTTATTTGAAATTGGAATATTAAATTAATTTTATATGCTTCAAAGTTAATTTTTATAGATTTTATAATTTGAATTTCAGATATAATTATTTGTTGGAAAATTCAATTGTTGAATTAAATAGTTGAAATTGGTTAAAAAGTGGAATCTTACTTCTAAGCTAGATAAAAATAATTTAAACAAGTTATTTTTAAAATCGAGTAAACCGCTTTAAATCTAATTTAAAATTTTATTTACCTTCATTCTGAGGCACAGTCTCGGATTTTGATGAAACCGGTTCCATTGGATCCGTAATAGTGTATTATTATCGCATTTCAAATTTCGCAGCATCTAGAGTTATCATTTGATCCTACGGGATAGAAACGCGTTGAAATTAATATCGAAAAATTAATATTTTAATTGGGTTCAAAAAGCTATCTTCTCCATACGATCGAAATAAGTCTTGAAACTTGTTTCGTTGCATTCGGGGTAGGGGTATAACATAACGAACGTTTGGCGGAACACCTCGATTGGGATCCAAAATTTACAGCTTGATATTTTGAAAATTTAAATAATATATATATATGTATATTCTTGATTTTGACCTTAGCCCACATTCTCTCACATCAGCCCACCCTATCCCTGTTAACAAGCCAACCTACCCTCTACTCGTTCTTTTTCCATCCTTCATGCCTTTTTAAAATAGTCAGTAAGAAATCTTGAGGAAGAAAAAATAAATGGCCTCGAATTGGAAAATAAAATCAATACAAAATAAAATCCTCCACTAAAAATTCCAAATGATGTTGCTTTGTGTTCGAACCGCTGAGCTCTTCCATTCCTTATCATTTTTGAAGCTTACCGTTGGTTTTAGACTGTCGAATGTTCTCAAAATTAGCATGAGCTAGGGTTAACTATAGGATAAGATTGAAGGCATAATTCTTGAAGTGGAGCTTGAATTCAAGCATCTCGTATCGAATAGCAGCCGTGGGTCGAAGATGGTAAGGTGCGGTGCTACTTTTAAGATCGTGACATGGCTATAGTACATGGTTGAATGAGTAGCAGTCGTGACTCTCGTGGGTGCTCCAAAGTCACCATCGTGAGTGCAAGAAGGTGGAGGTTTCGATGAGAAATAGGATGGTACGGTTCGATTTGACTTTTGGCTATTCGTTCGTTGAGAGGAGGAGCGTGCACGTTGGTGTGCTTTTAGGTGTACATGGGGGGAAGTTTCGAATTGGAAGAAGAAGAGGAGTGGGCTTGCGGGTTTATTTCTTTGGCTGGGTTGTATAATCTGGGTAAGGAGGGGGAAATATTAATTTATATAATTCATTATTTCAAATAAAATTATTAGATTGTAAATTTAATATCACATTCTTCTTAGGTCCAAATCCAACATGATCAGTCGAGTTGTGTTAGTATTAATAAGATCTTTGCTATGGAATCAGTTTGGTTGAATTTAGAGCTTCTAGAATTTTCAATTAATTTCGAACGCGTTTGAATTTAATCGAATCCAGAACACAGAAGTGACAATAGAAAATAAAAGGTGAGTGTTTTATACGCTCATGACGAACTAAATTTGTTTGTGTTAGTTAAATTTATGTAGTGAAGTGATTTAAAATTATTGACCGCTGTTGAGTAAAATTAATTGAATTTTAAATTGATATGAATTAAAATGATAGAAATTTGAATTAACAGTTCAAATTGAAACGAGAATTAAATTGTTAGTTAAACTCTCGATTATTGATGACTAGTTAATTGTTGTGATATTTTGACTATTTGGATGCTTGATTGTGATGGATGCTATTGATTGATATTTGGATCGTTTGGATGTTTATTTAATTTATATATGTCCTATTATCCTTTGTAATTTATTTACAGTATATAAAGAACTGTAAGTTGAATTATTTTGAATAAATAAACAAATAGGCTGAAATGGTATATACCTATGACTTTATTTTGGATTGAAATGATATATCCATCCCTGAAATAAAAATATAACTGGTTCACTAGGCCATATGATAGAAAATTATATACGAACACTGGATTGGTTAAGTTAAATAATTTTAAAATTTTTGATTTGAAATTATATAAATGAGTTTGATTTAATGAAGTAAAAAATCGAATTATGGAAATCGAATTCTTTTCGAAATTGAGCTAAAAAATGTTGGAATCAAATTGTTAAACGAAATTGTTTAAAAATGAAATTTGAGAATTTTGAAGTTAAAATCGAAATATGATTTGAATTCTGGAAATTGATTTGTTTTAAAAAGATTTGAACTCTTACTCGAACTTTAAAAATAAATCCAAGTAAAAGTAATTTAAATAGATATTTCAAAATTTAGGCTCGGAATTGAATTAGGTTTTTAAGATTTGGATTTTAAAATTGAATATTGAAGGTTAATTTAATTTAAGTGATCTAATCGATATTCTGAAATCGAACTCGAGTTTATATAAATCGAAATGATTTAAAATTGAGAATTGAATTGAAATTAATTCAAATTGGAATTGAATTAATTGGAATTGAAATCGTAATTGAATTAATTTGGAATTGAGATTGAAATTGATTTGAATTAATATTGGAATAGAAGTTAATCGAATTAAAATCAGAGTTGAATCGATTTAAATGGAAATGGAAATGGAAATTGAAATTGATTTAAATTGGAAGATTTGAAATTGGATCAGTTTGACTTTCAAACTATTTTCAAACAAACTATTTTAATACAAACTGTCTAAAACCCTATCTTTTAAATATTCAAATTATTTTGATTTCTATGCCATTTTAGTATATAAACCACTTTTAATGCTCAAACTATTTTAACTTTTTAAATTATTTTAAACTAGTTAAACTATTTTCTAAAATCCAAACTGGTAAAGGTGGAATATTTATATTTAAATCATCGATTTAAATACAAATTAGGTTAAAATGAAGTTATAACCTAAATTGAAATTCGAAACAACTTTGGAAGCGAAATCGAGATATTAAAGCGGCATATTATGAATTAAAATTGTATATTTTGACTAAATATGATGATTTCGAAATGAAATTGATTTTGAAGCGAATATGATATTTTAATATCAAGTATGAATCGTTTTTGAAATGTAAAAGTACCAACAGGTGTGTAAAACAACGTTTGGTTGTTAAAGAGACCAAGGCCTCTTATTGGCATACTCTCTGTCAATATTGGAACCACTTTAACAACTGTGTACGCAGAGGAGACTTTAGAACGAAGTTGTTGGATTTGGCGTCGTTTTCTGGATTTGAAAAAAGAGAATGATGACGGATAGACCTTCGCACTTGTGCCAATTTCAGATGACTAAAATAGGACGGGTTGATAGGGAAAAGTGCGCTAATTACCCCGAGCGGACATCCGTTCTTCGATTTTCTTGGACTCGGTTCATATTATTACTCTTGTTGTTGGTTTCGATCGGTGCACCTTGATTTGGGATAGCCTCCCTTTGATTCGATATGGGATGGATGGACGCGATGGACGGTCAAAGCTATGATGCGTTACCACCAGCCCTACGTCCCGAACTTGTAGTATCCTGCATTGGGAATTGCCTCACATACCTTGTCATACTTTTATCCGTATACGAGACCACTACGGTTTTGATTTAGTGTTGTCATATCACGGCGCATCCCTATCCACCAACGGTTTACTAGTGTTTAATATGCAAACTGTATGATAATGCTAAAAAACGCGTTAAAGGGGATCAATGTAAAGCCCTAACGCTATTTTGATATTTATTTTATCGACTAGACATTATATATGTAGCGTATTCTACTACATATAAATATTTTGACGGATCCTTAAGAGATGGAAAATCCCGTAACATCTCTTGAGTTATTGCACGCACGTTATACACTAGATAAGAGATGTCTTTTCATCCGTAACATATAAATACTCACATAAGAAAATTTTATTCGTGACTCGAGTGTTTTGTCTTTTCATTACGCTTGGGTCAACCTTGAGTTTTCAGCTTATTGAAGATTTATTCTGGAGGACGAAGACGAAGATTTGGTATATTATTGCTATTATTATTTATCCCTGATGTATATATATAACTTCGATAAATGTTGTACAAATTGTAATCAAATATATAATATAAACAGCTTCAGAACTGTTTATTTGATTATTATATTTATCATTCCACTGCGAGATTTTGTATTTGTTTTCTTCTTCTTTTCATATTTTTCTTAATTAACCCCATTGATTATCTATATTCTGGATTGTTTAAGTTGGACATGTGTGGATTATTGTCAATTTAATCCTTCCGAAATATGGGTCATCACAGTTGGTATCAGAGCTGCAGGTTAACCGAGAACCTTGGCTTTGATGGGGTAACTCATTAGAGATAGGGTCAGTAGCACCTAGAATAAGTATGAGTGTATTAATAGATATGAGCGCGTATTTGTTAGAATAGAGATGCTTTATATTGTGTTGGTTGATCTATTGAGTGGCTTATGGATTCTGGTCAATACGAGTAATTAACGTTATTGACAGGGATCTCTGAACAATTGAATAGAGTAACTCGACATGACATTGTTTGAAACTGGGTAAATGAAATAATTTTACCTGGATTATATTTTATATACAGAGAATAAATTTTCAGAAATTATTTTATGATGCGCTTGGTTGTTTAGGAATGATAATATTTGATTATTATCATTTGTTTATTGTTGTTTGTGATCGAATTAAGGATAATGTTATAATGCAAACAAAATTAGCAGTTAAAAAGTGATGTTATATAACAAAATGGAATTATGTTTCATAAATGTGATTATAAAAAAAGGAAATTTCAGAAGTATATTTTAAATATGATTTATAAAAAGGGTTTAAAAGCTAGGAATTGGGAAATTTAAAATTCCATTGATTTTAAAAATGTTGTAACGATCCAGAATTTCAATCACTCGGAATTGGGATAATTAATTGATTTCAAATATTTAAAAGTAAATTTTATAAGTTGAATAGCTTATATTTCAAATATCTTGATTTAATTAGATAATCTAATTGTTAATTTAATATTTGAAATTGTGGAAATGATAGAAATTTGAATTTAATATGAAAGAAAATGAATTATAAAGTGGATATAAATTCTATTTGAATTAGAATGAACTTAGTAAACTTATAAATTTGATTTAAAAGCGATTTAAAAGAAATTGGAAATTTTAATATTTAATTAATGTGTAAAAATAGTCATTTTTGACACTGTCTCAGATTTCGACGAAACGGGTTTCATTGGATCTGTAATGTCATATTATTATTGTATTTCAATTTTCGTGTCGATCGGACTTGCGTTTTAGTCGTGCGAAGCTGAAACGTGAAGAAATTTATTTAAATAAATTTTAATTTAAAATAATTCAATTCAAAAACCTATCTTCCAAATATGATAGAATTTCCTCCTGATATGTATTCCATTGTGTTTAGAATAAGGGTAAAATATTATAAACGCCAGGCGGCACGCTTCGATTGGAGTTCGAAAAGTTTTCGGGTGAATAGTGTGCGAAAATTTCATATGGAAGGACCTCAACATTCACTTTTTTCAACCAAACCTTAATCCTAGAAGCCCTAGCAGCCACTTTCGGTTTAATGGCCGAAAATGTTCCATACTTCATCCCCTTTGATCTCCTCATCTATTCACTTTCATTGAAAACTTCCAACCAACAAATTGTAAAGCGCGACGAGAGCTTCAAGATCAACGGTGGCGATCATCTAATTCGCGACGTGGAGGGAGGAATATGACCGTGTTCACCTAGGTTTCGTGCGTGGTTTTCAAGGTGGGTTGGTGGCCAAGCTCTTCGGCCTGGCTGGCGTAGGTCCAGTAAGGGTCGAGCTTTCGCGTGGTTGTCCTTGATCGAGTTGTAGGCAAACGTAGTTGAGCAACGATCAAAAGGAAGAACGACGTGCGTATGGGTTTCTTGTTCGCATTTAAAACCTGGGAAGAAGATGCAAAATGCGGCCGATCTTCTATCAAATTGAACGTACGACCAAGATTGAATAGGCCCATTAAAAAAAGAATTGTAAATTATTTATAATTTAATTCATGTAATCTTCAAAATTGAATATCTTTGTCATACTGGGTCTGTTTTGCATGAAACAAATTGCGTTGGGTTCGTATTTGCGAACACTACGCGATGGAGCTAGTTTGGTGTTGATTAGAGCTAGTGAAAATTTTGGAAAAACTTAAATGCCAATTTAATTTTATTCGAAATAAAAAGCTGCAACTACTATTGAAATCAAAGTGAGTGCAACTCACTCTTTCTGACTCACTTATATTTTTATATAAGTAAAAATAAATTTAATTATGTTGATTGATGATTGTTTGGGTGTTATATGATATATTATATATATATATTGATTGGTGATGGTTTGGATATATTCCAGCATATATTAGTGGTTGAGACCCTATACGTTCCCATGTATGAGTGGATGACCCTTTGTACGCGCGTCTGCCTCAAAGTGGACATTGTATATATTTTCTCATATGTATATTTGTTGCAGGTTACAGGTTGGAGGGATCCAACTAGATTTGTCACCAATGTTGATTTTATTTACAAATATTTATATATATGTTGTTATCATGTCATATATGATGTTTGGATGCGATGATTGATGTGAATTCCCTTATTTAGCATTGGGCCATATTTTGGAATTTTAAAAATATTAAAATGATGATTCCAAATTTAAAAGAAATTCAAATTGATTTTGAAAATATATGTTTATTTATTTTTGAATTATAATGGAAATGAATTTATTTCAAACAACTAAAAAGCTATAATTTTTATGTTATAAAAACTATGATTTTTGTGAAATATACATAAATATGATTTTTTGTGAAATATACTTAAATTTGATTTTTGAAGTTATATGAGTTTTTATAATGATTTGTAAATTATTAAAAGAAGAAGTTTATTTAAATGGAATCAAAATGTATTTTTGAGATATGAAGTTAACTATTTTGTAAATTAAGCTAAAGTGAGGTTTTGGACTTATTATAAATGGTTTATATATATATAAGATTTGTAAAATGGATATTTTTATAAATAAAAATAATGGAATTATAAATGAGTTTTGTAAGTATTAAAATGAAGTTATAAATGGATCTTATAAGTAAAAAAGGTTTATAAATTTATGAAGTTATAAAAAGAATGAATTTGTAAATAAAGAGATTTATAAGTAAAGAACGTTGTAATTGGATTTTGGCATATAAACGAGATATGAATGAGATTGGTTATATATGAAAGATTTTATAAAATATAAATGAGATGTATAAATAGGCATGTCAATGGATACTTTCGGATGCGGATAGTGCCATATCCACATCCGCATCCGAAATGATTTTCGCATATCGAATATCCGCATCCGCGGGTACGGACGGATATCGAATAATTATCCTACCCGCTGATGACTGACAAATCAAGAAATATAAATATAAGTTTTAAGTTTAACATACATTTTTTCCAATCCAATTGATTATAAAAGTGTTAAATATAAACAAATATGGTGATAATAAATAGTTTTGAGCAGTTAATAAGCATTAAGTGCATATAATACAAACTACTAACTTAATAAAACAATAAATAAATATATTTCATTATACTAAAATACACATAATTTATACTATAATCTTGACAAAGACCAAACGGATAATTTTTGGATGCATATGTCTTTGTATCCGCATCCGCATTCGTTCTTTCGGATATCGGATATTATCCTCTTTTCGGATACAGATGGATTTCGAATTTTTGGGGTATCCATTGACAACCCTATGTATAAACATTGTTTTATAAATCCGAAACCAATTGAATTTGATAAGTTAAATATGAAAGTTTATTAAAAGAATTTTATTCATTATTTTGGGCAATGAATAATCCTTTTAATTAAATGTGTGGAAGCAATGAATTTGGAAAGAGAATTATATTTATGATTTTGGACAGTGAATAATCCTTTAATTAAATAATTGTTTTGGGAAATGGTATTTTAAAATGGATTTTAAATGGTTTGAAAATAAAGTAAATTGTGAATTCACTTATTATTAAAATATGTATATGGAAATGTCTTCCAAATAGTGAAATATTGAAATGTTTTGGAATTATATCTTTTTAAAATAATTTGAAGTAAATATTCAGAATGTGATTTAATTAATAAAAGATTAATTAAAAGGGCCTAGCGATTGTTTATGGTGCTAGATACTTGTTTGTTGCTTCGATGGTTAAATAACTGACTATCAAATTTGGTCATTTTAGTTCCTCGACTTGATGTGGGAACTATGTAGTCATGCACTTAGTACATAGCCATCTGTGTAGGCTTGATTATCGTTTGTGTTGAGGATGTTGATTCGTGTTGTATGGAATATTACTCCAATCTATCGAGCTTCCTTCTTGTTCGAAGGATAGCAAGTTGAAAGTTGAAGACGTGATAAGTCTATGAGACTTAGTTTCTGTGTGAGGTTGAGAAACACTTTTACGTTGTTGGTGCGAAGAGACCCGGATCAGATTTATCCGAAAACCACTTCGGACCAAGTATATGCGTTCGATTGTATAGGTTGTGATAATATTGATTATTAGGATTTTCATAGTGAAGGACTGCTTATTGATCGTTTGGGGTTAAAATCCCAATATACATATAACAGCAGTAGTATTTTCTATCCAATGCAAGAATTATTCGCTATTGATCCTAGGGATTTCCCGACAGGATATGGTAGGAAAGTACCTTCGTTTTGTCATGTTCCTGGACAATTTGTATGGACGAGTTTCTGACATTGCATTTCTAAGATTACGTACATTGGTTTTTACAAACGTACATCAGCGGTGGCGGAGAAGGCAACTTCTCTTAGCTTAACACCCTCCTTGAGACGTACGAGCTCAAAAGTTGTATTTTTATGGAAGGCAATTAGTACTATACAGAAATGGCAATGGCATTCAAAGTGATGTGATTTGCGATATGCGAAAGGTGATCGTTACCTTAGGCCTCATCAACTGGAAATGGCCGAAATAGGGTTAGATGCAACAGGGCTAAGTGAGCCATTCCTAATTAGGATATGATCATCCTCTTTTAGATATACTTCTTCCCGCTATGACGTTTGGGATGTAAATTAATGTGGTTTGTCTGCTATGAGGGTCCTCGGAAAGGTCGATAACGACCAAGAGATGACATATTCGGTACTACATAGTTACAGAAGTAGGCTGGTCTTGTGTTCGAAGAGGGCAGACGTTCTATGCCTTGGAAAATCCATCTAGAGGTGTACCCGACGGAAGGTAGTCGCTTCACCTGGTCATTTGTATGGAAATCCAAACTTCACTACATGCCTGCATTTTGATTATATTATCCATTTTGGGCTATATGTTGGAATTCAATGTAACAATTTCGGCTATGATTAATATTATTTGTATACTAGACTCTAGTATAATATAAGAGAATTTGATATGAAATGTTTTGGTTATCGTAAGGTAAAAACATGTCCGTGTTTATGTGTGGGCGTGTCTTATGAGATAATTTTGTTTGAAAGGAAAAGTTTTGGTAATTTAAAATAAATTCAGTTGAGTGTGTTTCTCACGCTTGTTTACCAGACTGATCTGGGCGTTCTTCCCTTTCAATGCTCGGGTCAGACCGAGTGTATTTACAGGTTTAGATTTGGTGTTTTCGAGCTTCAACAGGCGAACTGTAGATCTTCATTTTCATATACACGTATATGTTTATTATCCGTAGTATTGTTGTTGTTTATATTATCGGCAATTGTAAGGATGAGTTATTATAACTTTCCATGCCGATGATTAGTGATTGATTGTTGAACTTTGATGGATGTATGTATATGATATTAAAGTTTATGTTTTGTAAAGATCATTGATATGATATTATATGTTTTCCGCTGCGATGTGAGATTTTGTATTGTTCTGTTTGGTTCTCTCTTCTCTCTTTCTTCTCTTCTTTTCTTTTCTTTCTCATGACTTTCCGTCATTCTATGCTTTTTGGGTTGAACATATGTGGTTTATTATCGATTCAAAGGGTACAGATTTATGGGTCGTTACAAATATTTTCAAAGCTTTGGAAAATAATAGTAACATTATGTAGAAAGTATTTGTAAAAGGAAACATTTTAAAAGGATTTCAAAAGAAAATGGGAAGAACTGAAATCACTTCGATCGCTGGAAAATAATTTCGATGATTACTACAGCACCATCGACGTTCGTTTTTGAGTTTCCAAGAGAGAAATTGCTACCATTGGAGTTGTTTGGTAAAACTTGTTTCGGTTTTGAAATTCAAAGGATAATTTGATATACCAAGCGATTGAGTATATATATGTATATATGATTTCAAAAATGATTTGAAATACTTAGAACAAATTGTTTAAACTCTGGAATTTTCATTTAAATGTTTTATTGGAAATATGAGAAAATAAGTTTGATAACTTATCAAATTTGTAAATTGCAAGTTAAAGCAATGTTTTAAAATTGTTGAATGTGAAAGCAAGAAGGGAAAATTTTAAATTTAATTGTGGAATGAAATTTAACTTAAATTAAGTTAAATAAAGTGAAATTGAAAATTTAGCCTAAGTTGGACTAAATAAAGTAATTGTTGGAAATGAAATTTATTGAGATTGAAATAAATTAGCGAATGGACTAATTAAATTAATTAGTTAATTGAATTTGGTTCAGAATGTGGATGGATAAAATTGAATGTTGAAATTGGGAAATGAAATTTGATTTGGTTAAAAATTGGTATGGACTTAAGTGGTGAAGTGGTAATAAACATAAGAATTTTTGTATAATTTTTTATAATAGACTTAAGAAAAATTTGATGGAATCATTCTAAAGAGATAGTTAGCATTGAAAGGTTATATTAAGTAAATAACAAAATGTAAATTAAGCAATGTGAATAGTGATTGTAAATAAGTGAATACGAGTGTAGTAAATGTGAATAAGAGAATAGGGTGTGGCTAAGAATCAATTAGAAATAAATACGTAAGTTGTACGTATATATTTTATTCGTATAATGGTTTGATCCAGATTCGAGCATAGAATTTTGAGATTATTTATATCAATCCGAGTTAGGATTTTTCACTTGATTTTCGACAGCGAACCCTGGATATGGTTTTTTGATTGATCCTGAAATTCTCTATCATAGTATAGGCTATGAAATAAGAATAACAGTTTCTGATTGAAGAACCAGATTTAAGTCTGCACTAGAGGGTTATGTGAACGATACTAGTTTGAAAGTAAAATTGTGTGATCGAGTGAGCGATCAGATTTGATATTGCGTACGGATGATATATTACACCATATAGGTTTAAGTAAAGCAAATATTGGAAATTGAAAATGCATTATATAAAATGATTTAAATTATATGATTGGATATCATTGGTAAATAAGATGCAAGTATTTAAAATCAAGAAAAATTTGGATTGCCAAATATGTTTATTTTGTCATTTGATTTAATGGTTTTATGATTGAGCCACTTGGCTTTTGTTTTCTTTCGTTGGTTTGGGCCATAGTAGCGTTTTGTAGTTGTTTGGATCTAGCCACGCAAAGCAGACGCTAGCGAAACTTTATGAAAATTTAGGGAGTTAGAAATTTTTAATAACTAAAATTTGGTTTTGGGAAATAATTTGAAATGATCGAGTAAATAATACTATTTGGAATCTATGGATGAATTCGGAAATTAGTAAAAGTGATAATGTGGTTTCAACAAATTGATTTTGGGGAATTGTTTCAACTAATTTGTTTTGGAAAAGTTAATGGGTTTTAAAACATTCTTCTTACCTTGATTATTTCGAGGACGAAATTCTTTTAAGGGGAAGAAATGTAAGGATCCAGAATTTTGGTTATTTTAAATTGAAATATTAAATTAATTTCAAATACATGAAATGTAATTTTTTATAGATTTCATAACTTGAATTTAAAATATAATGATTTATTGAAAAAAATTAATTGTTGAATTAAATAATTGAAATTTGTTAAATAGTGGAAACTTGAGTTCTAAGCTAGATAAAAATAATTTCAAAGCTTATTAAATCTCTATTAATAAGAATGAAGGTAAATAAAATTTTAAATTGGATTTAAAAGCGATTTACTCGATTTTAAAAATAACTTGTTTAAGTTAACATATAAAAATACTCTTTCGGGACACAGTATTAGATTTCGACAAAACCAGCTCTATTGGATCGGTAATAGTATATTATTATCAGATTCCAAATTTGTAACATTTAAAGTCATCGTTTGATTGTATAGGATAGAAACGCGTTGAAATTAATATCGAAAAATTACTATTTTAGTTGGGTTCAAAAAGCTTTCTTCTCCATACGATCGAAATAGGTCTCGAAAATTGTTTTGTTTCGTTCGGAGTAGGGGTATAACATTACGGACTCTTGGCGGCATTCCTCAATTGGGATCCAAAATTTACAGCTTGATATTTTGAAAATTTAAATAATATATATATTCTTGATTTTGACCTTAGCCCACATTCTCTCACATCAGCCCACCTTATCCCTATTAACAAGCCTACCTACCCTCTACTCGTTCTTTTTCCATCCTTCATACCTTTTTAAAACAATCACTAAGCAATGTTTAGGAAGAAAAAAATTAAATGGCCTCGAATTGGAAAAAAATCAACACAAAATAAAATCCTCCACTAAAAATTCCAACTGAAGTCGCTTTGTGTTCGACTCGTTGAGCTCTTCCATTCCTTATCATTTTTGAAGCTTATAGTGAGTTTTTAGACTGTCAAATGTTCTCAGACATTGGCATGATCTAGGGTTAGCTATGGGATGAGATTGAAGGCGTAATACATGAAGCGGAGCTTGAATTCGAGCATCTCGTATCGAATAGCAGCTGTGGGCCGAAGATGGTGACATGGGTGCTACTTTTAAGATCGTGACATGGCTATAATACCTGGTGGAACGAGCAGCAGTCGCGACTTTCGTGGGTGCTCTGGAGTCGCCATCGTGGGTGCAGGAAGGTGGAGGTTTCGATGAGAAATAGGATGGCATGGTTCGATTCGAGTTTTGGCTAGTGGTTCGTCGAGAGGAGGAGCGTGCACGTTCTTGTGCATTTGGGTGTACATAGGGGGAAATTTTGAATTGGAAGAAGAAGAAGAGTAGGCTTGTGGGTTATTTCTTGGGCCAGGTTATATAATTTGGGTAAGGAGGGGGAAGTATTAATTTACATAATTTATTGTTTACAATAAAATCGATAGATTGTAAATTTAATATCTCATTCGTTTTAGGTCCTAATCCAACGCGGTCAGTCGCATTGGGTTCATATTAAAGAGATCTTTACCATGGAATCGGTTTGATTGAATATGGAGCTTCTAGAATTTTTAGTTAAATTCGAACGCCTTAGAATTTAATCGAAACCAGAACGCAGAAGCGACAACAGAAAATAAATGATGAGTGTTTTATACGCTCACAATGAACTAAATATGTTTATGTTAGTTAAATTTATATCGTGAAGTGATTTAAAATTATTAACTCTGTTGAATAAATTTAATTGACATTTAAATTGATTTTAATTAAAATGATAGGAATTTGAATTGACAGTTCAAATTGAAACGGAAATTATTTTGTTAGTTAAACTCTCGATTATTGATGACTAGTTAATTGATGTGATATTTTGACTATTTGGCTGCTTGATTGTTTTGTATGCTACTGATTGATATTTGGATGATTTGGATGTTTATTTAATTTATATATGTCATTTTATCACCCTATAATTTATTTACAGTATATAAAACTGTAAATAGAATTATTTTGAATAGATTAAGAAATAGTTTGAATTTTATATACCTATGACATTTATTTTGGATTGAAATGATATATATCCATCTTTGAAATAAAAATAAAAATAACTTTTTCACTTGGGCATAGGATAGAAAATTATATACAGACACCGGATTGGTTAAGTTAAATAATTTTGTTATTTTTGATTTGAAATTATATAAATGAGTTTGATTTAATGAAGTAAAAAAATCGAATTTATGGAAATCTAATTATTTTCAAAATTGAGCTCAAAAATGTTGGAATCAGAATTTGTTAAACGAAATTGTTTAAAAATGAAATTTGATATTTTTAAGTTAAAATAGAAATATGATTTGAATTCCAAAAATTGATTTGTTTTAAAAAGATTTGAACTTTTACTCGAACTTTGAGATAAATCCAAGGAAAAGTAATATAAATGGATATTTCGAAATTTGGGCTCGGAATTGAATTATTTTGAAGGAATTGGATTTTAAAATTGAATATTGGAGGTTAATTTAATTTAATTGATATAAATCGATATTCTGAAATTGAACTCGAGTTTGTATAAATCGAGATGGTTTAAAACTGAGAATTGAATTGAAATTAATTCAAATTCAAATTGGAATTGAATTGAATTAATTGGAATTGAAATTGAATTATTTTCGAACCGAGATTGAAATTGATTTGAATTAATATTGGAATTGAAGTTAATTCATATTGAAATCACAGTTGAATCGATTTAAATGGAAATGGAAATTGAATTTGATTTGAATTGAAAGAATTGAAATTGGATCAGTTTGACTTTGAAACTATTTTCAAGAAATATATTTTAATACAACAGTTTAAAACCCTATATTTTATATATTCAAATTATTTTGATTTCCAAGTCATTTTATTATATAAACAACTTTTAATACACAAACTATTTTATGTTAAACTATTTTAACTTTGTAAATTATTTTAAACTATTTAAACTATTTTCTAAAAACCCAAACTGGTCATGGTGGGAATGTTTATATTTATATCGTTGAATTAAATACGAATTAGGTTAAAATGAGGTTATAACCTAAATTGAAATTCGAAATAATTTTGGAAGCGAAATCGAGATATTAAGGTGATATGATTATGAATTAAAATTGTATATTTTGAGTAAGTATGATGATTTCGAAATGAAATTGATTTTGAAGCGAATACGATATTTTGATATCAAGTATGAATCGTTTTGGAAATGTAAAAGTACCAACCGGTGAGTAAAACGACGTTTGGTTGTTTAAGAGACCGAGGACTCTTTTTGACATACTCTCTATCAATATTGGAACCACTTTAACAATTGTGTATGCAGTAAAGACTTCAGAATGAAGTAGTTCGATTTGGCATCGTTTGCTGGATATGAAGAAAGAGAACGATGATGGATAGACCCTGGCACTTTGTGCCAATTTGAAATGACTAAAACAGGAAGGCTTGATAGGTCCAAGTGGGCTAACTACCCCGAGCGGACTTCCATTTTTTGATTTTCTTGGACTCGGTCCATATTATTACTCTTGTTTTTGGTTTCGATTGGTGCACCTTGATTTGGGATAGCCTCCCTTTGACTCGATATGGGATGGATGGACGCATTGGGCAGTAATGGCTATGATGTGTTACCACTAGCCGTACGACCAGAACCAGTAGTATCCTACCTTGGGCATTGCCTCACGTTCCTTGTCTACTTTTATCTCTATACGAGACCACTACAATTTTGATTTAGTGTTGCCGTATCACAACACGTCTCTATCCACCGACGGTTTACTGGTGTTTTATACGCAAACTGTATGACAATGCTTAAAAACACTTTAAGGGGGATCTATGTAAAGCCTTAACGCAATTTTGATATTTATTTTATTGATTAGATGTTATATATGTAGCGTATTCTACTACATATAAATATTTTGACGAATCCTTAGGAGATGGAAAATCATGTAACATCTCTTGAGTTATTGCACGCACGTTATACACTGGATAGGAGATGTGAAACCCTGTAAATATCTCTGACGCCATCACACTCATGTTATATACAGTATTGATTTTACTCACATAAGAATATTTTAGTTCTGACTCGAGTGTTTTATCCTTTTATTACGCTCACGTCAGCCCTGAATTTTCAGCTTATTGAAGATTTATTCTAGAGCACGAAGAAGAAGATTTGATTTATTATTACTATTATTATTATTACATCATGTTGTCTGCTGCATTACTTTATATATCCCTGATGTATATATAACTCTGATAAATGTTGTACAAATTATAATCAAATATATAATATAAACAGCTTCATGAAGTATTTATTTGATTATTATATTTATTGTTCCGCTGTGAGATCCTGTGTTTGTTTTTTTTTCTTAATTAACCCCGTTGATTATCTATATTCCAGATTGTTTAAGTTGGACATGTATGTATTATTGTCAATTTAAACCTTTCGAAATGTGGGCCGTCACAGTAGGTATCAGAGCCGAAGGTTAAGCGAGAACCTTGGCTTTGATGAGGTAACTCATTAGAGATAGGGTCAGTAGCACTCTGGAATGAGTTTGAGTGTATTAATAGATATAAGCATGTATTTTTTAGTGAATAGAGAATGTTTTATATTGTGTTGGTTGACCTATCGAGCGGCTTATGGATTCTGGTCAATACGAGTAATTAACGTTATTGATAGGGATCTCTAAACACTTGAACAGTGTAACTCGACATGATACTGTTTTGAAACTGGGTAAATGAAATAATTTTACCTGGCTTATATTTTATATACATATGTGTAATGCCACACATTAGAAAGATAATAAAATTTGTGATTTAATGGTGAAAATGGTTTGTTAATCCGTCGCTTCTACAAGAAGTTATTGCGTTTTAAAGATTGATAATTAATGGGGTGCAAACTTTAATTATGGATATGAGAATAACATCCATATATAACGAATCAACATTATGCAATGGAGAAGAGGGGTATTGTAGGGAAGAAAATTGTAGTACTTGAAAATAGAGATGTAATTTATATCTTTTTTATGAGGAGGATGTTTTGTATATTAAGTTTGATTTTAAGGATGTGTCCCTTTTTCTCACTATAATATATTTTATATATAGAGTTGCCATCATCAAAAAGGGGGAGACTGTTAGTACCTTAGGAATTCGTTTTGATGATAACAACTATAGGATATTAAACAAAAATGGATACAAATGTTTTATCAAGATATATATTGTATATAATGCAGGATATTAGACATGTATTGATTAAGAAGATTGTACAATATCAAGATGCTGGTATCAAGTGTAGATTCAAGATGCTGATATAAAGTTTCAAGAGTTCAAGGATGAAGACTCATGAGTATTGAAGAGTTCAAGATTTCAAGATATTCCAGATAAGTTATAGAGTCATAAAATTTATGTTAAAACCTTGACAGCACTTTCCTGATCTCTCTTATCTTCTCTAACTTTGTTTTGAAATGTTTTTCAAATATTCTATATTTAAAATAATATTTTCAAAATATTTCTCAAAATGATTTTCAATCTCTGATACTTATAAAGTTATTATTATTAAGTTTATATATTAAGTTTTTGCCATATTGATTTTATATATATTATTTACATTATATTGAATATGCTTATTAAATGTAACAACCCAGGATTTCGCAATTATTTATTATCGTCATTAAACGATTAATTTGGTTGCTAATTGCTTTTGGCATTTAACCAATCGAAATTCATTTAAAAAAATTTAATTAATGTTGTTGGGCTTTAAAAATTAATTTTAGCCCATATTTTGTTTGCTGCCGAGGCAAACCCTATAAACCGTTCCCCTTTTTATTTCTTTGGAAAAAAAACACTATCTTCTAATATAAAAAAATTTGTCCCGTTCCCTTAATATAAAAATTCGACCCTTTCCTCTTTTCGTTCTCATTTTCGTTCTAACCCTAAACCTAAATGAGAAAATAATTAATGACGGCCTCAATTTTTCGTGTTCGTTCGTTCCTCAAGCAAGGGTTTCGCGAATTGGGGATTTCCATGGCTTCGGCTGTTGATTTGTGTGATTCATCCAAAGGGAAATGAAGGTGAGTAATCTTTATTACTCACATCTAATTCGAATGTTTTGATGATTTCTGACTTGCTCATATTCATGAATTTCGTCGCTATTTCATCACGGCTTCGATTAATTTGAACTTGTTCGTTTTTGATAAAGCTGCTGCTTGATTTTATTTCGTTGGATCTTACTATTACCGTTTGATTCTTGGATGCTTTGTTGATTTATGAAAATAATTAGGTTTGGCATTGATTTTGTTTTCTGGTCACCTTAATTCGAACTGTAGGCGACTTCGGTATTTCTGTGAACTGTAGTTGTTTGAATTCAAATATTTTGGTTTGAAAAAGCAATATATTTTAAATTTAGAACTTGCTCGATCCATTTCAATGTTGCTGGCCTTTGTTGTTGCTTCGGCAATGTGCTTTGTTCTTGATTGTGATAATTGCATTTTCCAGTTTCATGCATTTGTTACTGGTGCCTCCTTGGTTCAAGATGCATTCACTTGTCTACCCATTCATCATATAGTTTCCAGTATTGGGTTTCGAACATGGTTATTCCTTTATCGGTCTGTTATTTCATCTGTTGGCATAGGTTCGTATACTTAAAGGTGAACTTGTTGCCTTGGTCTTCATCGTGGTTTCACTATAACTATATGTGATTTTGTGATTCCACTGCTTTGTTCGTATATGTGATTTGCGATTCTACTGGTTTGAATTTTTTGGTATTCTGATTTGGTCACTGTATTTACTGGTGACATCACTCTTACTTGAAGCTGTTGTTGAAGTGGGTTAACTTTGTTCTGCCCTTATTCATTGGTTTGCATTGTTTCATCACGTCACCATTTACATATGCATTGGTTCAGGATCGAATCATTAAATTGGTTTGCACACCTATATGTTTTCACCTCTGTTGTATGGAGCCTGGTCTTTGTTTCATATTCATTGGATGGAAATTGGTCCATTGGTGCATTCCTGAAGTGCTTTTGGCCTTGATATATTTTGTCATGTTGAAATGTTCCTCTGGCCAGTGATTGTTACACTTCGGTTTTGTTGCCCTGATCATTCCTTTGTTTCTCTGGCATTTAACTGAGTCCATACCTTGATGTTGCATTTCCATGTATATATATTGAACTTGAATTCTTGTGGTCAATGGGAACCTTCATCATGGTTTGTATTCATATAGTACAGACCATGTGATTTTTCTTTCTTTGAGTATGAGTTCTGTTGCACTTTGGTCTTGCCTGGTTTGTAATCATTCTTTGATCTCATTTGCATATGTACACTGTGCACTAAGCATTGTCTCGAGACGGTGTACTCGAGTGTGATATGTGCATTTTTTCCATACTGTGGCCTTTGTGACAATTGCAGTTTGATTATGCAGTTGTGGAGTTTCACGTAGTTTGCTGTCTCATAGGCAGTTTGTACTTGGGTATCTGCATTCGAACTTGATCCTTTGCTTTCCACTGATCTATTTGTTATCACTTGCCCTTGTGCATTTGTGTAGCTGATTGCATCTATGGGGTACTGTTTGCATTCATGTATATGGTAGAAGTGATCGAACTGTTAACCTTTGGTTAGTAATTTCTGATTCGTTACCGACTTGGTAGTTGGTTTGGATCCTCTGATTCATTGATGTAGTTGATGCAAGTTTCCTTTGTTTGAGCTCGAGTCTGATACATTGCATTGATGCATTGTATTCATTTGCATTTGGTGCTCTCACCTTCACTCTACCCCTATAGTATGTATGTAGTTTGCCCTTGTCGGTTTGCGTTGTATCGATGTAATTGGATTGTTTTCGAAGTCACTTGAGTTGAATCTGGTATTTCGAGTTTGACCTTGTGCCTGTTTGTGCACATCATCACTGTAGTGGCAAGGCAGTGCACGCAAGCGTGTACTCAGCCACACGGTATTGAGCTTTTGGGTACATCATCACTGTAGTGGCAAGGCAGTGCACGCGAGCGTGAACTGCAGCCACACGGTATTGTTTTTATTGATATCCTATTTTGTTTTGATTTATTGATCTTTTTCATATTCCATATACTGTAGTGGCGAGGCAGTGCACGCGTGCGTGTACTGCAGCCCTACCCGTATTGTTATTTTAATTGATATTTCAATTGTTTGAACTGTTTCGTTTATTCAATTCAATATGATTTAAATTGTATTTTGATTTGTTTAATTTGATGATTTTGTTGTTAATTGTCGTTTTGGCAATTCTGTTGTTTTCTAAATTATCTTCATTGATAATCTTTTTCACTTATCTTTGTTGATGATTTGAATTTGCTGATTTGTTGTTTACACTATTACGTGTTATATTTATCGTTATCCAATTTTCTTATTTAAGGATCGGATAGACGAGATTTATTTCGACTGTCGTCTAATTGCTATTTAATTATCATTGCTTCTGTGCATTAATAACTGAGTTTGAATTAGACTGACCCGTGTATTATTTTCTTTTGAATTTAATACTCGGGTCAGACCGAGTTATTACAGGTTGTAGATATCTTACTTTGGGTTGCTGCTAGAGCTATGAAGTCTTTTCATACCTTTTGGAGTAGTCGTTTTCATTTTATAGTAGTCAGTGTATTTGTATAGGAAGATATGTATTCATGTATATTATATACGAGAATGTACTTGTATATGTAACTTCCAGAGTCGACAGTTGTAGTTGTATCATATGTACTGTATCACATGTATTGTAACTGAGATCAGTTATTATATATATGAGACTTTTTGTTTTATCTGTGTTTTGCATTTATATGATCTGTGTTATTATTATATTTATTGTCCTAAACTATTATGAACCATCGTAGTTCGTTTTATACTGGAATTGGGTATGTCGATGGGAGTAAATAAATAAGAGATGAAATATAAAAATATATACCACTCCTATCGAGATAACCAATACTAGTGTAAGTCCTAACTACGGATGGCCGCTCCTATCTAGCCTTATTTTTCGTGATAACGGACAATATTTCCTTTAATACTCTTTGTTATTGTGAGCATAGAGGTGGGGCGTCACATTAAATCTTTCAAAATTATTTTATAAATTTCTATTAAGCTTTAGTATGATTGAAATATACATTAACAAGTGTTTGTACAAAGTTTTAAAATATTTTACAAAGCATAATAATTTCAAAATAATTTTTAATAAGTAATTTTTCAAAATACAAAGGGATACATTGACATATCATCTGCAAGTATGTCGACATACTAGTCGAAAATTTCAAAATACTAATTTGAATGGAAGTGTCTTTTCGTCGTATCTCTTCACGAATGGACATGACCGTTGTTTTCCTATATATACCAGACTTCCAAACAAATTTTCGTTAACTACTTTCTTATTTTTCTTCCCTCTTTTCACACTGTTGATTTCTAAATCAATTTCTATTGAAACTCTACCAAAATTCAACCAGAGTCAAATTCAATCATTGCAAGTTTGATTCTCTTTCATATACTCTCTGATTTCTCTCTTCTCTTTCAAGATCACAGTGCTATTCAGGAGTTAAAGGATCAATTGTAATCAAAGTCAAAGATTTGAGTCTGTAAACTCTATTAAATCATACTCTTATACTTTGTGGTCTGCTTGGTATTCCTGAATTCAAGTACATATGATTGTAGACTGTTTAAATTAACTAGATGTGCTTAGTAGCCCGCAAATTTAATGGGTGTGCATGTGGTCCGGAAATCAAGTGGCTCTATCCAGATGCCGGGATTTTGGAGGGTGTGTCTCGTAGCCATGAAATCGAGATTGTATTTACATTTACTAGTAGAAAAGAAATATATAAAAGGAATTGTGCGAGGCTGGATGTAGGGTAACTACAAACCAGCATAAAATCCTGGTGAGTTCTTTCCTTTTTTTTCATTTTTTCATTTCCTTTTATCTGTAATTGTTTCTGTGATTTTTAATTCCATCGTTCCATGTAAAATCTAAAAGAATTTGAAAAATATTCATATAATCCATTAAACACTATTCACCATCCCTCTAGTGTTAATTTAGCCTTAAGATCCCTATTCCGCTGACTCACACCAACAGTATGTTAAGGAATCGCCAAATGGCGGGGAAACCATAAGATACAAAGGTCTACCTGCTTTAAGTGAACAACCTGAGCCTAGCAGGAAGGAGAAAAGGTGAGCTATTGATAGACTGGTCATCAACTTAACGGTCACTTGGGGATAGAGTAGCGGTCGATAGCCATGCTACTGCATCTATCACTATCTAGTTTTCCCTCTTTGCATATAAGCCTCCCAGAGACATGGAGGCACTGTAATAGGTAGGACATGCCATTTCTTTCACTTATTAATAAAATTCGCTTCTTAAACCAATAAAACCGTGTTCTTGTAAGCAGGATTTCTATGCCTTGAAGCTATCGGCACGACCAAGGAAGCGCTCCTCGATCCTCGAATGATGGAAGGGGAGTGTAGACTCACAAATTGCTATGTCAATGGTCATATTCGACCCAAACCTTTTGAGAATCGACGTTGCTCCAGAAACGTCGGGAAGTTCTAAACCACTGGGTCGATGGTCACATTTGATCCCAACCTTCTGAGAACCGACGTTGTTTCGGCAACGTTGGGAAGGTCTAAAACATCAGGTCGACGGTCACATTCGATCCCTAATCTTCTAAAAAGGGGCGTTACTTCGGTAATGTCGGGAAGGTCCAAACAGCCGGGTCGACAGTCACATTCGATTCCTAAGCTTTTGAGAACCGACATTGCTCCGGAATTATTGGGAAGGTCCGTGAAAGAACTCATCATTTCTTGTGTTTGATAAAGTGGCTTTCTGAGTCCAACACCCTGTCTCTCCATTGCTCAAGAGTCATGACTTGACAAATTCAAATTGATTTGCGTATGATTAATGCAAATATGAAGGTACCCGAAGATAGCTGCTACCAAACTTCCACAGTCTATGATCAGACCATAGAGATTCAACTACACTTGGCATTCAAAGATAGACGCCAATTAACCCTTGCACTTTACGTAGGAGCAGGAGTATAAAATCAAACTGGATGCGATACGACCTTCCGTACACTAACTCTCACCACCAACACGAGGGCATGAGTATAAACTCAAACCGAACCTGACATGACCGTCCATACACTAACTCTTGCCTCTAATGCGAGGTCAGGAGTATAAACTCAAACCGGATATGACATGACCGTTCGTACACTAACTCTTGCTCCTGGAGTAGCACCAGGAGTATAAACTTAAGCCGTACGTGACATGACCGTGTGCACCTTAACTCTTGCCTTCAAATTTGGGGCAGGAATATAAAATCAAGCCTGACACGACACGACCATCCATACCTTAACTCTCGCTCCCATAGTAGGAGCAGGAGAATAACTTGAGCCGGACGCAACATGACCATCCATATCTTAACTCTTGCCTTTGGATTGGGGCAAGAGTATAAACTCAAGCCGAACATGACACGACCGTCCATACACTAACTCTCGCCCTTAATGTGAGGGAAGGAGTATAAATCAAAATGAATGTGATACGACCATTCGCTCCTTCAATTCTTGTCCTCGCATTGGGGGAAAGAGTATAAACAAAAATGGATGACCCAGGACCATCCAATCCTTAACATCTGGCTTGGAATTAGCAAAACGAAAGATCCATGCCCAGAGTAAGGCAGGATCTAACTTTCTAGGCTCCGATTGACGCTTGGAGTTGGGCACAATTGGAAATAAACACCCTGGACAAGGATGTACAAGCTACGATCCGAAGTACTTAATCCTAAACTGGCAACCGGAACGTGGCGCAATCGGTAATCACTATCCCAAATAGGGGTACCAAAACTACTATCCTAAGTGGTTAAACTCATTTGACGCCCGAAGGTAGGCACAAACACACTCAAAATCCCAGAGAGGAAAATATAAAGGTTGAATCATCAACTAAGCTGGCTAGTCCCGAAGATTCGCGGCTTATAGGCTTGATTCTGGTGGATGTATTTTCCGCTTCGAGCATGGACCAGATGGATGTTGATTGGAACTTGGAGACTGAACCAGAGAAGGATTCATTGATGACTCAAATAAGTGATTATTTTTAGAGAGGAATCCTTCCAGAGAGAAGGAACTACCGACGAAAGCTCCTTCATCAAGCTTTAAGATATGTCATACATTAAGAAGTACTCTAGAGGAAGTGTTTCTTTATCCCTATGCTTCGTTGTGTTGCTCACAATGAGGCTAAGTGAGCTCATGAAGGGGCCTGTAGTGACCACACTTGAGGGGGCATCCTAGCGAAGAAGATCCTCCACTACATATACTTCCGACTAACTGTCAATCGAGATGCTGCTAATTACACTCGAACGTGCGACAAGTGCCAGAAATTTTCTAAAATTCCAAGAGCCCGGCAAATGGAGATTACTTAAATGGTTAGTCCTTGATCGTTTGTTGTTTGGGGAATTGATATCATCGCATGTCTCCGATATCTAAAGGCTGCACGAAGTCCGTCCTCATCGCAGTTGACTACTTCACCAAATGGGCTGAGGTAGAACCGTTAGCCACGATCACCACAAAGAAAGTTGTTAACTTTGCTGCCTGAAATATCATATGTCGTATTGGAGTTCCATAATCAATCGTTATCAATACCGAATTCAAGAATTTATATCGCCAACATTGCATAAAGAAGACATTTGCTGTGGTGGCATACCCCCAGGCGAATGGACAAGTTAAAACTATGAACAAATTTATCAAGTCCATACTTAAAAAGTAATTGGCAAAGACCAAAAACAAGTGGGTGGATGGACTTCCATTGATACTCTAATCTTATCAAATGACCCACAAATTAGCAACTGTCATTCTCCAATCGCCTTGGAATGTGTATCGGAGGCTATGATTCTGGTCGAACTGGAAGTACCTTCTCGTCGAGTGACACACAACAACAATGAAGATGATGAACTACATATGCCAACATTAGTAAGTGCATATGATCAAGAACTTCTACAAGGATGTGCATGTGTATATTTGTACTCAATTGTATTCGACAACCAACGACTAGAGTTAAAGAAAGGAAGATTCATACCTGGAAAATCCATAAGAGAAACCGGTTTAGAATTACTAAGTTCAAAACAATAGATCGAGAGAGCACTCTTAAAATTTATAACATTGGACGCATGTCAAGCATCGCACAAACAGCTATGGACATAACTCTTTACAGAAGCGTTCCGTAAGAAAGACAACAACCATTCAAAGCACATAGTGGAATCCTTTGTAGCAATCCTGACTTGCCTTGATTCAAAGAACATTATGTGATTTGAGTCAAGATGTATTTTGGAGGGCAAACATTATCCAGCCTTTTGACAGGTAGTGTTCAGACAGACTGGACGAGTCAAACTTGGAGTTATTAAGGAAGGCGGTCAAAAGAGCTAGCCCTAGAGTCCAGAAACCAAGTACAACTGAGAGTTCACAAGGCGTACTTTGAAGGGCCGGTGTTACGACCAAATTTGTCGTAGTCTTTGGACGGACTTAAACAGTTGAATCAGATGAGCAAATGATGGAGAAATGACCCTAGGAATTTGGGAATGTCATAAAAAGACAAGGAAAAAGAAATAACAAAAAATAAGCTGAAAAAGTTGAAAGTTTGGATGTTTAAGTTTTTGGAAGAATCATCTCGAAGCGAATGCAAAAAATCCCCAGGTCAGACTCGAAGCAGAATAGACTTGAGAATTCCCTCATGAATAGACCATAAGGCTATTTTAACATCCTCAACAATAATTAGGGAAGATAAGTATCTTTTTCCTTCCTTATTAATAACCATTCTTAGCTGTATATGTAGGAATTGAGTGGCAGTTTCCATATTGTAGAGATTAAAGCAATAACTCAAAGATTCCTGAGTTATTTTATCATGATCATATATGTACTCAACTGATGGAGAAAGCAGGGTTTGAATTCTATTTCTGTGCTGTCAAATTGACATACATAAGAAGAAAAACTTGGAATTAGTATCCCCCTTTGTAAGCAAAAGGGTTTTACTTTTTTTCCATAAGTTCTTTAGTTTGGATAATATATTGTTTCCTTAACTCTAAGTTAACATGCATCGGAGTATCATATAGTGTTGTGTCTTTTGGATCTGCATCTATTTACTGAAATATAGAATTGTAATCTTTAGTTAATTTCTGCACTGCACTGCTATTAGCTCTTTCCTTGTTCTATTTCTTCAGATTAGTCTTTATTAGTTTAAGTTTAACAAGTAATTGATGTGTGTAGTCCCTCCATGTTGTTGCTTTGAGTCCTTCATTAATACACAATTGATAACCATGTTTGAAACACCAAGTATTAACATATCTAAATGGATTTTTCCTGTCTTGCTTTGAATTTTCTTCAAATGCTATTAGAACTAGGATATGATCACTTAAAATGTTTGGAAAAGAAATAGCTAATACAGTAGGAAATAACTGTAAAAAATCATGGTTGATCTGTACTTTGTCTATATTATTGGCCATGCCCCTTTTCCTTCCAGTAAACGTACATCCCTACAATTGACATTTAACAAGGTTGCACAATAAAATATAATTCTTAAAGCGATTAAGATAAGTAAAAGGTATAGGCAATCCTCCCTTTTACCTTTAGGATTCAACGAATTATTGTAATCCCTAAAAACTATCCATGGCATGTGAATTGAAGATGCGTTATGAGTTAAATTACGCCATAGAATTTCACTCTTTAAATTGGTTTTACTTCAATATATGAAGATGCAAGTGCATTATAGGCCTCCCTGGTTGGTAAGAATAGTAGTAACATGCTAAAAACAATTATCTGAGATGCTTATATTCCATACATTAGCATCAATGATGATCAAAATATTACCCTTAGTGACCATTTCATTATTGTAAGTATATATACAGTTTGGTGGAAATTTCTGCATAAATCTATGTATGGTATTATCCTTTAATTTTGTCTCATATAAAGCTATTAGAGATAGCTTTAGAGACTTGAGTTGATTGAACAAAGATTGCATCTTGTTCTCTATGTTTAATACCCTCTCATTCTATCCACATATATTCATTTAATAGGGGAGGAACCCCTAATTTTCCTTTTAGGAGGGAGAGGTGGAGTATCTTGTTTTTTATCATGCTTTTTCCTATAATTCACATTAGCCTCGACCATTTGGAGAACATTATTTTTAATGATTTTTCATATTTTCCTATTTCTTTTATGTGTTGTGCAACTGTTTCCACAAATCACTCTTGATCATCAAATAGTTCAAAAGTGGGTAGAAAGTCCTCGGCTTATCAAGCTGTATGTTTGAAGTGTCAACTGAAGTCTTCTCCTCTGGTTAGTTTGTAGGTTCAGTATGGGAAGTATGGGTTTGCTAAGATGTAGAGGCATGTGTAAATGTTGTTGTTATTAGGATTCCATCATCTTTAGAGTCCAAGCAAGCAAACTTATATGCTGTAGGGATATCATTCGGTTGTTTTCCTTTTTTGCTTCGACCGATGACAAGTTTGAGGCATAGTTCTCTTCTGCTTATGTATTGAATCATTTGTACTACCTGCATGTTTAAGAGGAGATATGGGCACCTTAGAAAACACTTTGCTACTTGATTCACTGTTACTGGCTGTCTACTTTGCCCTTTCAGAATGATTCTGTTTGGCTGTCTACTTTGTACTATAGCCAAAAACTTTGTAGTAATCACATGAGTGTGGTTTATATTCATATGATACTTGAATTTCAATTTGCTGCCCATCAGAACCTGTACCAAGTATTGGGGTAGAGTAAGTAAAGTTTGAATCTATCTCAACTAGGACTCGAGCAAATTTCAAACGAATCTCCTTTAAAGTATAATTGTCTATTCTAATAGGATTGCCTAATGTACTGACAATCCTACTAATTTCATCCTTATTCCATAATTCCAAATTTAGGTCTTGTAATCATATCCACATAGGAATTGTAGTAAAGTAATCTCTAGATAATTTCATACTTTCCCTCCATTTTTTCATGATAATAATATACGAGTTGACATTTAAGGACCAGATTTTATAATACGATTACAACCTCTCTCTTTATCATAATGAATAATGATAAAACCATTTTTTTTGTAAAATATTTCAACCGCTCCACAAATTTCATAAATTGAGTATATATAGGTCCGCTTTCAAAGACATAAACTACAACAGAATTTCTCCACTTTGCTCCGGCAGCTGACTTGTTTGAATATGGAATTGTGAAGAATGAACGACCATTATCAATAGTTGGTTTTATAAAATGAAAATCCGCTTCCTGTTCATCTTGCATGTGGTTTTGAAGACATGTAACCGCCTCTACCGAAGATCTACTCCATGAGGTTGATGCAGATGGACGTGGTGGTTGGTCAGGGGGCTTAGGTGGTGGTTTTTCAGTCATAACCGCTTCCACCTTTTGCACCGTGTCCGCCACTATATATATATATATATATATATATATATATATATATATATATATGACTACCTTAGTGGTAGCTTGCAGGTCTTAGCATCCAAGGGTTCACTAAGTGGATGTCTAAATAAGGAATTAGGAACCTAATTACCTTCTCATTCTTGTTTTTGTTGTCAGAGTCTTCTAATTTTTTATATAGACTCATGTAGTTTCTCCGTCTCAACAATAGACTTTTACCAGTCATGGTAAAGATCCATATCAAAATCATATTCTATAGATCTGTTTCTTTCTTCATGTTCTACGAATATATTCATCCATTCTTTATGGAATTGTTATAAAAATCTTTGGCTTAAAGTTATGTTTTTATTTTTTGTTCGCATAAGGTAATGAAATATATATATTTCATTCATTATTTTGTATAAATTTAAGTTGGAATCTTTTGTGTCTATTAGTTCAGTTACATATTTGTTTTTGAATATATCTGCAATCGTATATTGGTCTTTCTGGTTTAAGTCCATATTTTTTATAATAAAAAGTAATTTTGTGAGAAAATCTTCTTCTAAATGGTTTTGTAGGAATTCCATTAAAAGGTTTGTAATCATTATCGGTTTTTTGAAAACATGATGTGAACAACAGACATGGATCTTAGAGTACTTAGTAAAGCAGACTAGATGTTGGTTTTTATTTATTATCTTCTCATCCTAATTCTTCTCAAACTTAGATGTTTTTCTTTTCTTAACTATTAGAATTCTTTTTGTAACAAATCCTCACCTTGTTACTCTAAGAGTTACTTCCCTTAGAAACGCCTAACGCCCTCATGGCTAATGGCTAAAATGGGTACTTTACTCTTCCAAGCGAGCTTACGTCTTTTGGATTTGGTTACATTAAGAACAAGAATAGATCATAAAATACGAAACATCTCATCACCAACAATAAACATTTCAGGAAGATAATAAATATTAGCCATACCTAAGTCGCTTCACTTTTCTTCTTTGATCCAAGTCTTAAGTAGTTAGCTAATATTTATGGAGTTCGCCATTAAAAGAGAAAATGAAAACATGAGGATTTTATGGCTTTCTTACTTATTACAAACTTTGCAGCCAAGGATTCTATATCCTTCTTACACAAACTACTGCTATATATATAGGCAATATAACTAGGAAAATAAACATACAGCTGCCAGCAAAAAATGACAACCTTTACAATGCACTCAAAAAGAAAGGAATTCCTGGAAAAGAAGATTCTCCACTATATATTATTTTACAATACTTTATGTTGGGTGGGAAATAATTATTCCCAATATTCTTCTACCAGCCTTCCTTTATGTCACATCTTCTTTCCACCTTTGTACCTTTGTGCAGAGAAGTTGGTATTGTGTTATGTCATTAGGCTCTCTTCGTTCTTTGTTTTGCTACTGCTTGATTCTTCTCCATCTTCTCTTAATTTCTGTTGCAGCTTTTTGTAAATGTTTATTGCATTTGGACTAGGATGAAATATATCAAAAGGCCAGTATCCAGGACCAAATTCTTCTATACATGTTGATATGTATATTTTTGTTACTGGGGACTTAGCATACAAAGTGAAACTTTGATTATCAGTTCCGTCCCAATTTAGAATTTTCCTAATTATGTAAGCTCTATACTTTTCATAATGTTGTTGTTCGTTTATTCTGGGGGTAGATCTGTCATGAAATTCTGTAGGATCTTCCCATTCTGGAAAATCAATATCAAAGTTTTGTGCTTTTACTTTGATGATATGTCTGGCTGGATCTATTATGTCATTGCCAAAATGTGGAGGGACAGTAGTAATGTCAAGATGTAAATCTGTATCTAGTACTTATGTGAAATATTCTGTAGTAGAACCAAGGGGTTCTAGAAGTTCTGTGTGATTCCATCCTCCAATAAATATTTATTTTATGAAGCCATAATTTAGCAGTGTTGTTGGATCCAAAGTGAATTTGTTATGTACCAAATATTTGTATTGCGAAAACTTGAGGCTTATAAGTGGCATAGATGCAATTATAGTGCACCTGCAATCTGTAGAATAATCTTGGCAATCTGTGAATTGTTTTGTACAGGGAATATTTTGATTTTTTAATATTTCCCATGTTATCTTGAGTCCAGGGATTCTTTGTGAGGAGATTTTTTTCAATAGAGAATAAATCTCTTTGTATGTAGAAGCATTTTGTTCTTTTGTAGCTTGGAGAAATTGGATTTCTCTGTTAAAAGTTTTCGAAAAGGATATTACTGGTTTGTTTGTTTGTATAGAAGCAATCTGAGGAATGTGGCCTAGTTGGACCATTTTTCCTTTCTGGGATTCCTTTGTTATTGCCGCAAAAGATGTTCTAGGCTTTAGGCTTATCTCTGTTATATTTTTTGGCTCTTCTTTTATTTTCATTCCAGAGGATATAGTTTGTATTTGTTTTATACTGTCTGAGACTATGTAATCTTTACCAAGAATTTTTTCTATGGAAATTTGTGCAGTCTCATATGTGTAGAAGCCTTTGTAATATGGTCTCCCATATTTGGGTTTTTGTTCAAGTTCCTTAAGTTTGGGAACCATCTCTTCCCAAGAGAGATATATACCTGCACTAGGTCCGTTGAAAGACGGTAGTGGGTGAATTTCTTTGTAGTTTTCGAATTTGTAAAAATCTCAACAAGTGTGTACAAAATGCTGAGTTTTTGTTTGTTGTGTTGTGGTGTTGTGGATAAGTTCCATATGTTATCTAACACCATTTGTTGTTCTTCTGTAAGTTGAGAATTTGTGATAAATCTATTCTGTGCATATGTCTTCAGGAATTTCCTGCTATTTGTTGTCTGGTTTGTGAGAGACATATCTCTATCTTCTTCTCTGTTAACAAAATCATATTGTTTTACCGAATCAATAAATAATCTTGATAGTCTATCTGGTAATATGTTTGAATTGCCTTTAATGTGTTCCCATATGATCTTAGTACCACAATTTAAAATTGAGTTTTTAAATTTTAACCATCTATTGTTTATTATGCTTTTCTCCTTTTTATTATTTGCATATTTTACTATAGACTCACAATCTGTTCTTATTGTTATTTCTTTTTGTGATATTATAGAAAGTCTAAATGATTCTAAGACATATATTATGGCTAAAATCTTATAATCTAAAGAAGTCATATAGCATTTTTCTTTATATGTTCCTAAAGTATATCTGCATATTTTTTCTGTAGATTTAGGATCATTTTTGTATTTTTTACTTAATAATATTCCTCCCCATCCTAAAGAGGAACCGTCTGTTTCTATAATTATATAGTCTGTAGCCAATGGTAACGTCAACGGTTTTAGGTTTTTTGCTAATTCTTTAATTTTTTGGATTTGTTTTATGTCCTCATTAATGAATTCTCTTTTACCGTTGGGACTTGCTTTGTTATATAAAGGTCCAGTATATTTGGATAAATTTTGTATAAAGGGTCTTGCATAATTTATGAGTCCAAGAAATGATTGTAATTGTTTTAAATTTTCTATTTTATCTGGAAATTCTAGTATTTTTCTGGTTATATGGGGCTGGAGTTCTATTTGTCCTTTTTCTATTTTTACTCCTAGGAAATCTATGGAATTTTTGAATAATTCAATTTTCTTTTTAGAAATTATTAGCCCATGTGCTTTAAAGAGCTTAAATATTGTATATAAGTGTGATATATGTTCCTTTTTTGTTTTTGAAAAAACTAGTATGTCATCTATATATACACATGTAAACTTACTACGATGTTTAAATATGTCATCCATTTTCCTTTGAAATATTTATGGAGTGTTTTTTTAATCCAAATGGCATTACAAGCCATTCATAATGTCCTTCTGAATAGGTGAAAGCTGTCCATGGTATAGAGTCCGGGTGCATCTTGACTTGCCAGAATCCAGATTTTAAATCAAATTTAGAATACCAGTAATTATTTTGTATTTTGTTAATTAATACATCTTTGTCAGGAATACAGTTTCCATCTTCATTTGTATTATCGTTAAGTCTAGTATAATCCATGACCATTCTACTTTGTCCTCGTTTTCTTTCAGATTCTTTTTATACTATAAAGGTTGCAGTTCTATGTCTAGAGTCTGTTTTCCTTATAACTCCTAGGTTATTTAGAATGTCTATGTGCATTTTAAATTCATCGATCATCCAGTTATCATATTTTGGGTGATCTGGTTTTAATAGTAATGTCTGGATTAAATACGTCTAGTTTACAATGAATATAATCTTTTTCCCAGTATTTTAATGGTTTTTCTCCTATTATTTCTATTTTTTCAGGTTACTTATAATTTGGTTTATATCATCAGTTGTTAAAAGAAAATTACTTATTTTATTTGGTTGGATCAAATCTATTTCTATATCTTGTATATCTTTATAACAATATAATTGTTCTGTTGTTATTTTATTAGTTTCTTGTTGTTGGCGTTGGCCCAGAATGTCACAAGCACATTCTAATTTGGATTTTTAGGTTGTATTAGTTTTATTATCTGTATCTCCACCACGCTTCTCAAGCAGAAACTCTGACATAAGAGGTGTAAATGTTGTCTTTTTGGCTATTTGTAAGTAGTCTTTATTAAAGGAAAAGCTTCCATTGTCGCTTAGGAGAAAATCTAATCCAAGAATTAGATTTATATTTCCTAGATTTAATTTGGCAACCCATAATTGTTTTAGGTGATAATGTTGACCAATTATCACAAGTGGTATGAAACCTTAGTTACACGTTAGTAATTACATCTGTTATGATATTAGTTGTTCCATCAACTGGGTACTCTGTTTGGGTTTATTAGCTTTTGTGATTAAATATTGAGGTATTAATTTAGAATTTATTGTTGAACTTGTTGCTCCTGTATCTATAAACGCTAATAATTTAATTTCTAATCCTTTAATATTTATTAATGTTAGTAGTCGGAGTTCTCTTAGACAATCAGGATTGCATATTAAAGGAATTTGTATTATATCATCTGTATGGGTAAGGCTATTTTCAACAATATTTTTCCCTTTATTCTACTTGTCTATCCCTGCTATTGTTTTTCTTATTTCATCTATTTCAATTTCAAAGTTGTTTATTCTATCTTCTAGGGCTTTTAACCTATCTTCAGTGATTTTGTTTTTATCAGTATATTGTAGTTTATGTTGGTTAGGAGTTCCTAGGTTAAAATATGTTTTATCACATTTATAAGATATTTACGTTGTGCATCTTATGTATTTGAATCATTTGTCAAAGGCTGGGTACCAAGGGCAAAAGTAGCATTTTGTAGTATCAGTTCCCATTTTTTATTTGAAATCATGTATACATTCTTCATAATTCATTAGGTTTAGGAAATGTTCTTGTGGGAAATCCGTATAATCGGTTAGTTTTGCTTGTTCATTTGTTCGTTCTTCTATTAGGGAGTAATTTGAATTAGAAGTACCTTCTTGCTCTTCTGGTCCTTCTAATGATACGATGGAATATATAGTAGAGGTTTCAGATACGTCTGAAGCTACTTCAAGTAGATCTCTTTGACAGAGTCAACCAGATTAGATTCTCTAGTATATAAGTTGTGTCTTTTTGGACATGTTGAAGACAAATGTCCTTTCTCATTACATGCGAAACATGTAGTAGTACTTGCATATGTTTTCTTTGGATTATATTTTCTAACATGTTTTTCTTTGTTTAAGTATGGTTTTATCGCATTTGATTTTCTAAGATAATATTTCTTAGTGTATTGTTTCTTAGGCTTATGTCTTTTGACAGTAGGGTTTTTAGATCCATATTGTTGAGGAGTATATATCTGAGAACATAATCCATAATTCTTTTGTTTTAATTCCCTCTGGATTTGTATATATGTACATTTCTTTTTTAATTCGGAAATAATGTGAGTTATTCTAATTCCTATGTTATCATATGTTTTAGGAATATTAGCATGTGTCTCATTTCAAGATTTATGTATATCTTTTCATAAATCACCAGGTAGTTTAGAGAATAATCTATCTCCTATTTCTTTAGAATAATAGTTGCCGGAGGTTGTGGCATAATATAAAAATTCATTTAAGAATTTTATTATATGTTTCCAGTCTAACAATTGTATTCGTTCTAAGTCTCTCATTGCTTCTTGTTGCCGAGGGTAAGTCCAGTGTTTACTTCTCTTCCTGTTGTTATTCTATGTATCAGGCAAGAAAAATTGTATATGTTTCCTCCTTGCGCTACTAGGGAGGCTATTTCATCTGGAAAATTAGTTTTGTATGCTTCCCACATTCCTTTAGCTATGTCACCTAGATAGTTTTCTGCTATTCTAACCATTTCCTCTCCAGTTATTATGTTTGTATGTTTGGCTGAATAGTCTCTAGCTATTGTAGCAGTCCATTGTTCTAGGTACGTATCTAATAGTTGAGGATGACATTCTGTAACATTGAGTATTACAGAGTCTTTTCCAAAGAATGTTTTTTCAGTGGGTATTCTTCTTCCTATAGTTCTTAAATTTTTATTTTCTTTGGTATAGGGATTAACATTTATTCTAGGAGGATGTCCTAAAGCATAATCCATTTTTTGAGGCGGTTCGTTAGGGTAGGTTACTACCGAACTTTCTCCTTGACTTTCCATTAATTCTATATGATAAGTGTATTCACTATTTAGTTCTTTGTTTGTGTCAAAGTCTTTGATTTTTCCTTCGATTATTTCATGAGAATCCTTTAGAAAGGTTTCTAATGTAGGTATTGTTTTAATTCTAACATTATTTTCATCATCCGTATAAACAAATGTGTTACTGTCTATTTGATTGTTCTTTTTAAGTTGTTGTTCTAACTCATATAATTCAAATGGTTCAAGAACCATTTCTAGTTCCTTTGGATAAATTATTTTATCCATTGTAGGTTTCTCTGGAGCTCGGAAGTAGATTCTCATCTGTGTCTATGTCTTTTTGGTTAGAGGGTCCATAATATTTAAATCTTTAGGATAATGTCCCATTAGGATTTGTGTAAGTTATAACATCATTTGGTTTTAATGTATCCCTATTTCATTAGGATTTTGATATTCCACTCATGTCCTGCTAATATAGATGAGTCTATTTCCATTGGTCTTAAAAAAATTATACCCGTGGATGTTAATTTTTTTATTACTTCATCGAGTTTTATTTTTATTTTAGGAGTAAACTTTGTCATGCACTTCCCTAAGGATGTTATATCTAACAGTATGTTTTTACCATTAAAGTTCTCAAATCCTTTGGTTTGGACAATTATTTTTATATGTTTGTAAAAATCTTGTAATGTCATTGTAAAATTTGGTGATACATAAACAATACCAATATTATTGTTCATATCAACTTCTATCGTTCCAAATATAGCTTTGTCTATATCTTGGTGTCTGTCATCTAGTAGGATTATTAATAATTTAGCTCCTATCTTTTGTCTAACTAATCCTCTTATTCCTATAACAATGAGTCCTAGGTGGATTAATTTATAATTTTGTATTCTTAATTGCTTAATGGCTTCATTATACATTAAATTAATAATTTGTTGATTTCCATCACTTAAAGAGAAAATTCTTCCCTATGATGTCTATATAACCCTGTACTTAATATAAATACACTTGTTCTATATAGTCCTCTTGGATTTAGGGTATTTAGTTGGTTGTTTGAAAATACTTCTAAGTCATTTTCATATTTATTATTTCTTCTAATTGATACTGTGAATTTACAGATCTCCTTAGAATACTATCCATCCAAGTGTCTGTGGCTAGGTTATTACTTTCTGTAGGTCTATCCATTAAAGTTCTGGATGGACCTGTAAAAGATCTTCTATTCATCATATTGTGTCTAATTTTTTAAATGTTAAAAAAATGATTTTGGTCTTTTTACCCTTGTCTGTGTCTACTGGTCCTAGGTTTAAATTTGATATTTTTTCAGTTAGTTGATTGATATCGTAGTCTTTTTCTTGTGTAGTTTTATCTAAGTTATTTAGTTTTTTGTCTAGACCTGTAATTTGTTTATCCATTATGTCTAGTCTATCTTTGATCCATGTGTTATCAGTGTTATTATGGTGTTAGCCATTAAGCATAATACATTATCTGCTTTACTTGTAAAAATGTCTTTATTATATCCTGCTGTTAATGCTTCAGTTTGTTTTAATGACATGTTAACATATTCTTTAGCTTCAGAATAATATTTATTATCATATCCCATATTAATTTAATTGTATATATTTTATTTCTTGTAACATTTGCTCAAGTTTTTGTATTTGTAGTTCTTATTTGCCTCTGATTGATCTTTAGTCTGCAAGATTAAGTCTTTAGATTGTATTTCAATCTCTTTAGGCTTATTTTCTTCAATCATTTGTCTTAATGAAATTATATCTTGTTTATTTGGGAAATTTTGAGTAGTAAAGCTTTAAACTTCTTGGTTAGTTTCTGTATGGTATTATCGAATTCATTTATTTTTTGTAATCCTGTTTTGAGATAATTTTGATTGTCTTGTATCTGTTGGAGCTTTGTGTTTCTAGAAGTCATACTTTCTGAAATAAGCTCGACTAGCCTATAGTACTTTTCATTATACCAACGTAGAGAATCTCCTAATTCAATGACTAGATCTGTTATGGAATTTAGATGATTTGATTCAGAATGTAGCATATGTTTGTAATTACTGTTTATATAACACATATGCTTTTGTTTTTCTAACGTGATAATTCTTTTTGAAGGATTGTTAACTTCTAAGTTCAGGTACTCAAATTTCTTATAGTTATTTGATTCAACAGGTTTTAGTTTATTCATTTTATTTAATGTATTCGCTCTGATACCAGATGGTGGACAGAGATTTTGTTAGATTTTATTTTCATAGCATATAAGTTTATATGCGACATTTATATGAATATATCATTTATTGCCAATTTTTCGTACAAATACATGTTTTGAAATTAAAACTATACTTATCAAATTGTAACCTTAGGTATGACCGAAGAATTAACGATTGAACAAAAAAGGAAAGTAAATTATTAAATTAAACACCTTATGCATAATTAAAAATTTGGTGATTCAATAAAAGGGAAAGAAAACTCACCTTTCTCACATAAAGTTTTCTCGATTATACATGATTTAATTTTTAGGTCAAATAGGGAATATAATGTAAAATATCTACAATCAAATTTTTTTTTAATTTTGAACTTTAGATTCAAAACGTTGTATGAAGATTTGGAAATCAAATCACCATTCAAATAATAATATAATAGAAAATATTCAAATATAAGACACAATGATGATACTCATATTCAACCTCAACTATATATATATATATATATATATATGGATTTCAAAGCTAACAGAAAGTTATATAAACATGAGATTTTTCAGATCTAAACAAAAGTACTGATTGCAAACTTATCTTAGTAAAACATATCTTAATAAGCATATGTAAATCTCTATGTGCATTAAAAATATATGTATGCACATACATACAACATACATACATACATATATATATATATATATATATATATGATTGAGGGATTTTTTTTAAATCAAATCTAAATGAACTCAATCTACTTTATAAATTAATAACCAAAACAAAAACACTGGTATAAGTATATAAACGCTATCATTCATAACTACAGTATTTACAATTTAAAAGGCATCAAATGTTACAAACAATCTCAATAAATTAAAATTTCCATAAAAGTATACATTTTTGCAATACAGATGCATAGATTAGGGTGGATGGCATATTGAAATTTAGAGAAGAGAATTTACCTTTATTAGTTCAAACCCTTTATGACACCTTGATTCGAGAATTAACTCCTAGATTGCTAGAATCTTCGATCTTGCTAGA
The DNA here is from genome assembly GCA_030765085.1 of Allium cepa. Taxonomy (NCBI): domain Eukaryota; kingdom Viridiplantae; phylum Streptophyta; class Magnoliopsida; order Asparagales; family Amaryllidaceae; genus Allium; species Allium cepa. The sequence goes on from CM060932.1 coordinate 385,111,264, forward strand.
ATTGAATGAACCGATTTTGTTATTTTTTTATTTAAATTTGGGTAAACTGAGGAAAAAAATTCGAGCATGATAAGGAGAGGGGTGGCGTTCATGATGAAGTGAGAAGGAGGAGAAAATAAAATAAAAAAACGAACGAGAGGATTTGTTTAAAGGAAAGAATAAAAACCTTTCCCGTTCTCCCTTTAAATCTTCCTCTTTTATTTTTCGATAAATTTCAATCAAGTCAGTCCCCTCATTCTCCTATGCATGGCCTCCATGTCATAACCTTGCATGGATTAATAATATCTTTTCCAACATTTTGTTGAGTAATTATCTCCATTTAAAACCCATTTAAATAAATATGAATATCGTATATCGATGCATGCATGTATAACTTTTATACAACGTAAAATAATTAGTAACAATACCCAAAACATAAAATAAAATTAATAATTAGTAATCCTTAAATATTAATTAATTTGATTAATTTATAACACTTTATAAACTAATTAAATCTTGTAGTTTTTCGAAGAATTCACAAATGCGGTTGTATGACTTAGATGTATGAATCCAGTCAGTAATTAATATTGAACATTTCAAAAAATAAAGTTGACATGTCACCTTAGCTAGTGGCATGATAGTTTAGCCGAACTCATGACTTACAGATCTTTCTGGCAAAATCAAATTTCATATTATATGAAGTAGTACTAATATGTTCTCTTCTCCAACACTATATCATAATAGGATGTATGTACTTTGTATTGGTTAAAACTTGAATATTATCCACTTTCAACATGATTAGTCTATAAACAAAATCTTGAGTTTAATAATAACATTTATTATTAACCGTCCTATTCTGGACAAAGATTTTGACTCTGAGTTGATTACAGTTGACTGTGATACTATCTCAAATAACAGAGGAGGCGAATTCTCTATTGAATAGTGCTTCACTTTTAATGCTTCAACTCAGATCCAATATAGTAGCTCAGTTGATTGCCATGGCATGATTTAACTATAATCAAATTGGAGTATCCATATTGAAGTTCCCTAATATTCTCATATCAATGGAACTTCCTAACACCATCACAATGAGATTTCAAGTTTGATCTGGTTGTTATTAACCAGTATGAAACTTTTAGATGAGTCATTCCATAGTTATCCAATAACTACGAGTATATATACCCTTAGTGCCCCAAAAAACCAAGAATAACACACCATGCAACATTTGGGGAGTGTTATGCACCCTGGTCTTAATGAATGAATCGACATCCTTTCTCGAAGCATCTTGACTAGGAATATTTAAAATAAAATGTTATTTTGTATGGCGATCAATTATCCATGATTACAACTATTTGCAACTACAATCACATAACATTTTATTTAAGAATTTTATTATTATATAGTTTAAATTAATTACTTAACTAATTATATACAATATAACAGAGTATATAAAAAAACAAACACCATTATTAGGAAGAAAATAGATTGCAGAGTTAGATATATGCAACAAATTACATGTTTGCCAAGAGGGTTGTAACCACCGTAATTTTTGAGATTTTGAATTCAAATATTTAATTTTATTTAAATACTCGAATTTGAATTTAAGTATAGTAAAATATATGTTTTGGATAAGTGTTGTTGAGTCACAAGTTTTATGAAAGTTTTTGATTTCTGACAAATAAGGCGATCGACAAAACAAGGTCATTAGAGCTACATATGTTACTATAGATTATAGGTTGATTATTTGATATTGTAATAGTGATAAACTTGTTAAAATCTATCCTCAAATAATCATGCACCTCAATATAATCGATATATATACGTTTTAAAAGCATTGAACATTCATTGTGCAATTTAACAGGTACCGGTCGACCGGTTAATAATCATACGGTCGACCGTTTCTGTATAAAATGCACAATGAACGTGCACACATGCACATAACGTATATATATTTTAAATTCCTGTCTACTGGTCACTTTTTAACCTGTCGACCGTTTTTGAACAGAAAGCAATTTTTCCAAAAGACACTTCTCTTCTCCAAAGGTTGCATCTCTTAACCTTTCACCAAAAGATCATATCTCTTAATGGCAAAGAGTTACAACCATTCTTATCTATATAAACTCATCCAATTCGTTGATTAAATAATAACAATTTCATATTCTTTTAATCTAATCTCTGATCTTAATTCTGCATTATAAAAGCTCTAAATTATTTATTGAATCTTTGAAACTATTTCATATCCTTTGATTCAATAATATACTTTCCTTAATCTTTTCAAAACATCATATCGCATACTTTGAGGATAAGATTATAGGAAGGGTGTACTGCTAGTGACAAATCCGTGTTTTCAAGAGCACAAATTGTCAACAACAATTATATTTGTTCTTTTGTTGAAGTCCTCTGTGTTGTAAGAGGCAAGTGTTGAAGTCCTCAGTGTATTAGAGGCGTGAAATCCCGTTCGGCTGTTCGGGTGTTGTAAACCTGTTCCTCCGGGTGAAGCGAGGAAGTTAATAGTGAAAATCCAGATAGAAGTCTGGGACTGGACGTAGGACGGTGCTCCGAACCAGTATAAAAATCTCTGGTGTGATTTTTCTATTTTTTTATTTACTATGCTATTATCATCTATTTCCGCATTTGTATTGTAATCCATATTACACGATCCGTGTATACTATATTAGCACATATAATTGTATACACACAGCACTTTCATTTGGTATCAGAGCGAGGTTATCATATAACCATAACACAGTTATTTGATATATTATAGTAATATGGCAAATAACGTAAGTACTAGCACTCAAAACACCACTTACACGGAAGGTCAATCGACACAAAGACCTCCATTTTTCAATGGTCTTAACTATAGTTATTGGGCAACACGTATGTCATTCTTTATGCAATCAAATAACTATGATGCGTGGAATGCCACTCAAGGAGAAATAGTGAATCCAACAACTGATTATTCAGAATGGACTGCAGTTGAGAAAACGGCAGCAGCTGTAAATGCAAGAGCAATAAATATGTTGTTCTGTGCATTAGACCAAAATGAATATAACCGTGTTAGTATCTGCACTACTGCATATCAAATTTGGCAAACACTAAAAATCACTCATGAAGGTACTAACAAGGTTAAACAAGCCAAAATAGCCATGCTGAAAAGTCAATTTCAAAATTTCAAAATGAAACCAAATGAGACAATCAATGACATGTATTCACGGTTTCAAACTATTCACCATGCACTTATTGGCTTAGGACAAAAGTATTCTGATTTCGATGTTGTTTCAACAATCCTACATTCTCTGACTAGTGAATGGGAAGGAAAAGTATTAGCAATCGAAGAAGCTAATGACCTTTCCGTCATGAAGCCAGATGAATTGATAGGAAATTTAATGTCCTATGAAGCAAATTTGCAGGCTAGAAAAGAACAGAAGGAAGAAAAGAAAAATGTAGCATTTCATGTTGAGAAAGATGAAAATGAATCAGATTCTGAAGACGAAGATTTGGCATTCATTGCGAAAGGATTCAAAAAATTCTTAAAATATCGAAAAGCCAGTCGTTACAATAAAAGGAAACCCGGATCGAATAAACCATCTTCATCTGCTATAGAATGTTTCAACTGCCACAAAAAGGGACACATGCAGAAAGATTGTCCAGAACAAAAGAAGAAGTCAGAAAATGACAAATTCATATATAAAAAGGACAAATCTAAGAAACGAGCTTTCTCAGTAACATGGGATGATTCAGAGTCATCTTCATCAGAAAGTGAAAGTGATTCAGAGAATGAACAAGCTAATGTTTGTTTTATGGCAACAGAAGATGAGGTACAAATTCCTACATTTGATGAATTACTTGATATTAATGCTGAATTGATAGTCAAATATAAAGACATAAAACGTCAATTAAAAGTAGTCAAAGCAGATTTAAGTAGAGCAGAGCTTGAACGAGATATGTTAAAAGATGAGAAGAAAATATTAGAAGAGGAACTTGAAAATATTCAAGAATCATCATCTAATGTTGATTCTCAAATATCTCTTTTGAGTCAAGAAATAGAAACTCAAAAAGAGAAAAATAATGCTCTCACTACTGAAAATCATGAGCTTAAAGCAAAAGTCAAAATTCTAGACCTAGAAAAAGCTAGCTTACAAACAAAGTTTGATGACATTACTCAAAATGTTTCTAACTTTAACAAAGGTCGAGAAAACTTGACAAAAATCATTGAAAGTTCACAATCTATTTCAGACAAACAAGGATTGGGATATAACAAACAAGAAACCAAGAAACATCTTGGAAATAAAAGGAAAAAGAAAGTACAAAAAACTGAAGCTAAGAAAAATCTTAGTTTATTATATTCCAAACCAAAACCAGTTGTGAAATTTCAAAAGAAAAATGTCAAGACTATCAAAATATGGGTTCCTAAAACAAATAACAATTTGATTAGGAACAAATACATTCAGCAATTCATGAATACTGTGCATTTTAATAACAATTATATATATAAAGGGGATACCGGACCCAAATGGGTTTGGACTCCTAAGACCTAACTCTTAGGACCCTATAAAAAGTGGGTACCATGGACTTAATTCTATTTTTTGCAGGTCCCACTTAAGAAAAGAGGAAAGTGGATATTGGACAGTGGTTGCTCAAAGCACATGACGGGAGACAAGAGTTTATTAACAAATATTACATATTCAAATGGTGGCTCCGTCACTTTTGGAGACAATTCAAAAGGCTATATCATCGGCAAAGGCGATGTGAGCAATTGCGGTACATCTAACTTACCTCTTATTACTAATGTCATGCTAGTTAGAAATTTGAAACACAATTTGTTAAGTATTAGTCAGTTATGTGACAAGGGTTTTATAATTTCATTTTCAAATAATAAGTGCAGTATTTTAGATAAAGACCATAATTTGGTTTTCGATGGTTATAGAGACAGAAATATATATATTTTGAATATGAACATTAATCATAATTCAGATATGTGTCTTGTGGCTAATGACAATGATCCATGGCTATGGCACAAACGCTTCTGTCATATAAACTTCAGAACTATTGACAAGCTAGCCAAAAACAATCTAGTAAGAGGTCTACCCAAAATGAGTTTTAAAGTTAACAACATTTGTGATGCATGTCAATTAGGAAAATTGACCAAATCATCTTTTAAATCCAAGAAAGTCATATCAACATTACAACCACTTGAGTTACTACACATGGATTTATTTGGACCTACTAGAGTTCAATCAATAAATCACAGTAAATATGTGCTTGTAATTGTTGATGATTTCTCTCGTTATACATGGACAATTTTCTTAAAAAATAAAAGTGATACTTTCGATCATTTCAAATCTTTCGTCAAAAGAATTCAAAAATCAAAAGGGATTAAAGTTAAAAATATAAGAAGTGATCATGGCGGAGAGTTTGAAAATAATGAATTTGAACAATTTTGTACAAAGAAAGGTATATTTCATAATTTTTCGTTTCCCAGAACTCCACAACAGAACGGAGTTGTAGAACGGAAAAACCGAACTTTACAAGAATGTGCAAGAACATTATTGAATGGAACCACCTTACCAAAACATTTTTGGGCAGAAGCTGTGGCAACTGCCTGTTATGTTTTAAATCGTGTATCCATAAGACCTCTTACCAAGAATACTCCTTATGAATTATTTAACAAAAGGAAGCCTAAAATATCATACTTCAAAGTTTTTGGTTCGAAGTGCTTTATTTTAAATACAAAAGACCAGCTTGGCAAATTCGATCCAAAGGCCGATGAAGGAATATTTGTCGGTTATTCGGAACGAAGTAAGGCTTATCGGATATTTAATAAACGAACCAAAACTATTGAAGAATCACTTCATGTCTCTTTTGATGAAATCTATCAGCACCCTCACACTATATCAGATGATGACGAATCAATAGTCACTGACAATCAAATCATCACAAATATTGATTCTGACTCGGAAATAGTTATTGAGAATATTCCTCAAATATGTGAGTTACAATCACCACCAAGAATATTAAGAGACCATCCGCCTCAAAATATAATCGGTGAAATAACATCACATGTCAGAACAAGGAGTCAACTCAATCAAATGGGTCATGTCGCTTTTCTCTCAAATATCGAACCTAAGAATCCAAAAGAAGCTGCTACGGATGATTACTGGATCATTGCCATGCAGGAAGAACTAAATCAGTTTGAGCGCAATGACGTTTGGGAACTTGTTCCAAGACCAACTGATCAGTCAGTAATTGGTACTAAATGGGTCTATAAAAATAAGGCTGACGAACAAGGCAATATCACCAAAAATAAAGCAAGATTAGTAGCACAAGGATATAATCAGGAAGAAGGTATCGATTATGAAGAAACTTTTGCACCAGTTGCTCGACTAGAAGCTATTAGAATCCTATTATCTTTTGCTTGTCAGCATAATTTCAAACTTTATCAGATGGATGTCAAAAGTGCTTTTCTCAATGGATTTATCAAAGAGAATGTCTATATCGAACAACCTCCTCTGTTCATACATGAAAAATATCCTGACCATGTGTTCAAACTTAAGAAAGCTCTGTATGGTTTAAAACAAGCACCTCGTGCTTGGTATGAACGACTACGTAGCTATCTTATTAGCTCAGGATTTCAAATAGGCAAAGTCGATCAAACTTTGTTTATTAAACATTCTCGAAAAAATATTCTAGTTATCCAGATATATGTAGACGATATCATCTTTGGTTCAACAAACGATAACTTTGCAAAGAATTTGCAAATATTATGACCAAAGAATTCGAAATGTCTCATATGGGAGAACTATCTTATTTTCTTGGACTTCAAATAAAGCAACTTCCAAACGGCATTTTTATTAATCAAGAAAAATACTGTGAAAACCTTATCAAACACTTCGGATTAGAAAATACATCTGGAAAACCAACTCCTATGAGTACAACTACACATCTTGACAAAGATGAAAGTGGTAAGAATGTTGACCAGAAATTGTATCGAAGCATGATTGGTTCTCTTCTTTATCTTACAGCTAGTCGTCCAGATATAATAATGAGTGTTTGTTTATGTGCTCGTTTTCAAGCCGATCCAAAGGAATCACATCTACGAGCAGTGAAACGTATAATTCGTTATCTTAATAATACCAAAGATTTCGGTCTTCTTTATCTAAAAGAATGTCCATTTGAATTAGTATCATATAGTGATGCTGATTTCGGTGGCTCACGAACGGATAGAAAAAGTACAAGTGGTACGTGCCATTTTATTGGAAAATCACTTGTCTCTTGGTTCAGTAAGAAACAGAATTGTGTTTCACTATCAACATGTGAAGCTGAATATATATCAGCAGCTCTTGCTTGTACTCAAGTACTATATATGCAACAAACACTTCAAGATTTTGATATTCATTTATCAAATTCTATTATATACTGTGATAACACTAGTGCTATAAATCTCTCTAAAAATCCAGTAAATCACTCCAGAACCAAACACATTGATATCCGTCATCATTTCCTTCGAGATAATATTGACAAAGGAAATATATGTCTTGAATATGTTCATACTGACAATCAATTAGCAGACATTTTTACTAAGCCTCTGCTCGAATCTAATTTTATTAGATTACGAAGAGAGCTTGGTTTAATTTCAAGAAAAAATCTTGACTAAGAAATTTCTAAAAGAACATCTTCTTGTTAGTTATTCTTTAGTTATTCTCTTTAGTTATCCTTTAACTACAACTATTGCATAAACTATATTTTTTAACATTAAATATAAGCCACTGCTTTATTTAATGGTTAAATTCGCTTTACTTATTTTTTTTTTGTGATCGTTCTTTACTTTCTTATCTTATAAATTCAGTTTTTTTAAAAAAAAAGTTATTTTTAGACTTACAAAAAATATTTTCTTCTTATATTTTCTTGGTTAAAATTTATCATTAACTCACATCCATAGGTTTATACATAAGAAACTTATATATAAACTTGCAAACATTTTATATTTTGTTCATCTTTTCTTTTTATCAAACCATAATATTCTATACAACGTACACTATGGCTCACATTTGTGATAAATGTGCTCAAGAATCATATATTTCAATTACGAGTTCTGAGTCGGAGGAATTTTATTCTCCTACAACTCCAAAACAAAAATCAAGTTGTCATCATCAATGCTCTTGTATGTCTGATAAAACTCCAAATTCAAAACGAGTGAAGCGGACACTATTCTATTCTCCTCGTACCAAAGCTCAAATCGATGAGATACACCACTACCAGAAACATCAGATAGATCTTCAGAGACAACTCCATTACGGGCAAAGTCAACTTTATCACGAGCAACAACGGACGTCGGCACGATTGTCTATTTTAGAAAAGTTGGCAACATTTTTCTGCGGTTCCAACAAACATGACGTGCATGAACCAATGCCGTCTAGGCCATCAACATCTAAGATTCCTAACTCATGGGATCGGAACTATGAGAAGAATGAAGGAGCTCGGAAACAATGGAGTCCATGGTCGAAACGTATTGAAGGAAACAACGATAATTCTAATGACGAACTTTCTCATTAGACTTGTATATATAGTTATTATATCTTTATCTATCTCTTGTGTAATGACGGTTATATTTTGTATTACGTATAAAATATAATATATATATAGGTTGATATATGATAAATACTTGAAATATAAACTTAAATGTCACAACAGACAAAGACCGGTCGACCGCCCCTGTTATAGCCGGTCGACCGTTTGCTCTCTGGTTGAAAACGGTCGACCGGCCAAAAACAGTAGGTCGACCGGTTGTCGTATTTTCAGTTTTTTATATAAACCTATACGTCATTTTTCCCTCTACCCTCATTCACTCTTTACTCAAACTGTTATCTTACCCAAAATCACAAACCCTAGTTTCCATTCTTCAATTCCCAAATCACAAATCCTCCAACAATGGCTCCTCCTTAAAAGAAATCAAAGAAAGGAGCAACCTCTGAAACTTCATCTCCTACCATCTCCGTCAAAAAATGGCTTCAAACTCCAATTGCTGTAACAAGATGGAATCAGATGACAAATTACAAGTTTCATCCAGGCTCTTTCATCAAATTTGATGATTTCACGGCTTACGGAGTTCGGAGGTTAGCCAATAATGCCAACATTACTCCATTAATAGATTTTTCTGCAAATAGTGTGGAGGTAAATCATTTGATGATCAAATTATTTTACGCCAACATGAATCTTGATGAATATCAACCTGATAATCCAAACGGCGTCATCTGGTCTGTGGTCTGTGGGAAGCAAATTTTTCTTACTCATGCTAGAATTGCCTCTATACTTGGTATACCAAATCGAGGCGAAGAGTTTTCATCTACCTTCTGCGAAGTTTTCACTCGAAATAGTACCAGTCATCAGTTTATAGAAGATAATAGTGATGGCACTAAGTCTATTGGACTTCGCCCGACAGCCAGGTTACTTCATCGGGTCTTGATGCATTCTCTTTTTCCTAGACTTGGAAATTATGATGCAGTGTACAAAGAAAACTTCAAGGCACTCTATGCTATCTATGGTGAAATCCAAATCAATTGGGTTCACATGCTTTTTGATGAAATTCTCAAGGTAAATAACTCAACCCGGCCTCATTTCTTTTACAATGAATATATCATGAGACTTTTGTTAGCTTGTGGGGTCAATCCTCCTGAATCTGCAACCTCAAAACCAAAATGCATTGATTCCATTACCATCAAGCGAATGAAGCTTCCTCCACCTTATATTGAGATTATGCCTTTCGAAGAATGGCAACAAAGAGGACCAAGGAAACAACGAGCAACTTCATCTCGTCCTCGTTCCGATGAAGTAAAACTTTTAAAATCAAAGTCATCAACAAAAGAATCACTTGAAACAATCGCTCGTAACCAATTTTTGCTTGAATCACGTCTCAAGCGCATGGACTCTAAAATTGATAAGCGCTTCAATAAGGTCAAGTCATTCTTTGGTATGCTATGGGATGCTATATCATGTTCCACATCCACCTCTGTTCAAGCACAAGACCCGGGAAAACGTCCTGCTGCTCCAGTTTTCACCTGGACATCATCTGACGAGTCTACAGGAATGAGTGGTCATGGACATGGTGAATCATCTAGAGGGCACAATGATGAGGAAGAAGAAGATGATGATGACGACGACGATGATGATGATGAAAAGGAGATACGATCTGCTTCATCCTAGATTCTATTATGTTTTAGCTCTTTATAAACATTCATCGACACTTGTACTAAATAGTGTCGTTATTTATGATTTTCATTTGACATTATGTTCTGTAGTAAACTCTGTTATGTTTTTGATGTGTTAATGATTTATTTTTCTACGCATATTATATTCATTCTATGCATATCATATTCTAGTATCTGTTACTCCTTTTTGTCGATGACAAAGGGGGAGAAAAGGCTAACAATTGCTTGCAGGAACATACATTTATAAGAATTCAAAGAGAAAGAGATCACGTACTCAGGGGGAGATTCAGATTTGCAGATATATATTGTCATCAATCAAAAAGGGGGAGAATGTTGAGTCACAGGTTTTATGAAAGTTTTTGATTTCTGACAAATAAGGCGATCGACAAAACAAGGTCATTAGAGCTACATATGTTACTATAGATTATAGGTTGATTATTTGATATTGTAATAGTGATAAACTTGTTAAAATCTATCCTCAAATAATCATGCACCTCAATATAATCGATATATATACGTTTTAAAAGCATTGAACATTCATTGTGCAATTTAAAAGGTACCGGTCGACCGGTTAATAATCATACGGTCGACCGTTTCTGTATAAAATGCACAATGAACGTGCACACATGCACATAACGTATATATATTTTAAATTCCTGTCTACTGGTCACTTTTTAACCCGTCGACCGTTTTTGAACAGAAAGCAATTTTTCCAAAAGACACTTCTCTTCTCCAAAGGTTGCATCTCTTAACCTTTCACCAAAAGATCATATCTCTTAATGGCAAAGAGTTACAACCATTCTTATCTATATAAACTCATCCAATTCGTTGATTAAATAATAACGATTTCATATTCTTTTAATCTAATCTCTGATCTTAATTCTGCATTATAAAAGCTCTAAATTATTTATTGAATCTTTGAAACTATTTCATATCCTTTGATTCAATAATATACTTTCCTTAATCTTTTCAAAACATCATATCGCATACTTTGAGGATAAGATTATAGGAAGGGTGTACTGCTAGTGACAAATCCGTGTTTTCAAGAGCACAAATTGTCAACAACAATTATATTTGTTCTTTTGTTGAAGTCCTCTGTGTTGTAAGAGGCAAGTGTTGAAGTCCTCAGTGTATTAGAGGCGTGAAATCCCGTTCGGCTGTTCGGGTGTTGTAAACCTGTTCCTCCGGGTGAAGCGAGGAAGTTAATAGTGAAAATCCAGATAGAAGTCTGGGACTGGACGTAGGACGGTGCTCCGAACCAGTATAAAAATCTCTGGTGTGATTTTTCTATTTTTTTTATTTACTATGCTATTATCATCTATTTCCGCATTTGTATTGTAATCCATATTACACGATCCGTGTATACTATATTAGCACATATATTTGTATACACACAGCACTTTCAAGTGTTAGATTTACAATGACTATTTTTAATTTAATTTATGGGATTTTTCCATAATTTTTACTTTGGAAAATAATTGAATTTTCACTTGACATATTTTACGGCAAACGTTGGTATTTTTAAACCTCACAGAATAAGATAACTAGTGTGTTTTATTGTTTTTTGTGTTCGTGTCACATTGTTGTGCATAATTTTATTTTTATTTTTATCGTTTGTGGTTTGTATGTGAAAGAAATATTGTGTAGCAAAGTGCAGCAAATTTTTTATTTTCATATCAAAATTTACACGCACAACACAATCTTTTGGCACCAAATCTTTGCAATATATTTTTGTTGTCCTTCGCTCATGACTTGGGTTACTTTGGTTTCCTTGGCTCCTAAGGAATTTTCTTTATATATACATGCGTGCATACGTTTACATAGGGGACACTACATTTTCTTTTCCTCTGCAACATGAAAACACAGAGCATGCATCATAGCATAAAAGTTTGAGATGGAAAAACACAAAATTATACACATTTTATTGTTTCAATCCGATTTCACTTCCATTTAGTAATTTCAGCAACTCTTTTACTTTATTTTTTTCATTCATAAAAATGCACCATTCTCTTCATATATACACAATAAAAAAAGGATATAAAACATTACATAATTCTTTCGATAAAATTATGTTCACACTTCAATTTCATCATTGTAAATAAAATAAGTATACAATAGTTTTATGTACACCTTTTCGCAAGCCACAGCTCCACAAACGACTTTATGACATGGGCCGATGCTACTACTTCCACGACCAAGCCAGTATCTATGTCCAGGCGAGGGAACAATGTGGTGAAGGCTTCGTTGATGGTTGTAGGGGTTTCGATAGTGGTAGGCTGACGGTCGGCGTCAAATTCGTTATGATGGCCATGGGATAGCTCAGTACTAGAATCTGCTATGAATGGAGGAGGTGATGTGTAGGTTCAGGCAGTATGGATAGGTGGTGGTTGTCGAGATTGACTGACATGGATGAGCTCATAAGTGATCGAGTGGGCCAGGGAGATAGCTGGTGGTGCGGTGGTCGAGGTGAGTTCGATGGTGATTTGCGGTTGTTAACCCGCCTTTTGGCAAGGTAGTATGCAGGACCCAACAGGCTTCGTGATTATCAAGGGCGAAGGGTATAGAGCGACGATTGTATGGCTTAGAAATCAGGTACAAATGGTTATATGAAGCCAGTTGGATGGGGTCGGTAGATAAATGATGCAGGATACTTGAAATATGGATATTAGCTTCGATAAGCAAGGGATCAACATGGAATGTAAGTTTCAAAATGCTCAACACAGATGAAGGCTAAGGGATCGATATGCTTGGATAGGCAGGGGTCGGCATGGTCGAAGCAAACGAGGGATCGACATAGGCAAAAGCGGTTGGATCGGCATTGTCCAGGTGAGATAGATCGGCGTAAGTCAAGGCAAGAAGGATCAGCATAGGTCGAGCCAAGATGGATCGGCATTGATAATGGAGGGCTTGGCATAAATGGAAATACATGGTTCAGCGCGGTTTACTAGTTAAGGAAGTTAAGTTTTAATCCACAAAGAGTGACCGACACCATAGGCTAGAAGGGATCGACACATTTTAGTTCTTAAATAAGGGATCAGTATGGATGGATGGACAAGGGGTCTGCATGGCCTATGAAAAATGGATCGGCATAGCATATGAAGGAAAGGATCGACATAACATATAGATGGATGGATCGACATACGCGAGTCTACCAAGGAAGGGCCGGCATACGTCAAAAACCAAGTTTATTCTTATATTCAACAATCAATAACACGAGCTTTGTTGATCTGAACGACATGAAACTTAGGGCTTAAACATATTTTATTATGTAGAATCCAACCAATGAAGGGATCAATACGGATCCCTCTTCATTAGGATTTGGGCCTAACGACCCATATGGTGGGCCCATATGGATAAGAAGGTCCTGTAGTCCAAGTTTTAGAGAGATTGATAGTTGTCTTCGCCTATAAATACAGCATGCATGGCTTAAGAAAAGGGGATCTTCTTCATTTTGCTCCTCTTCATCTTCTACTTAGCCCATACCCTGTCAATTTTACTCTTGAATTTAATGGATTTGTAATTATAGTCAGCAGTATAAACTAATAAAAGGAAAATCTTTAGAGTGGACTTAGGATGGAGTTAGCCGAATAACTATAAATTTGTGTCTCTATTTGCATGCTTTATGATTGTTTTAATTTTGTTCTTCATTTATTTCTCTTCATATTTCTATGGCTGGATTGGATATTGGTGCTTTCACATAATTGGGAGTTGATGGTTAATTTTAACACCAACATTTTGGTGCTTTCACTGAGAGGACTTGCACCCGTGGATTTGGAAGCTAGGATCTAAGATTTAAATGCTTGGATATTTGGATCTAGGAAACAATGGCTAAGCCATCAACAAGGAGATAGAGAACAGATAGGAGCCATTATAAAGGGAGTCAAGAGGCTTCCTTAGGAGCTAATTTTACCTCAATCTTCATTACCAGAGACGAGATGGAAACAACGATGGATGCTATGTAGGAAAGGATGCTGAAGAGATAGGAGGAAATGATGCCGAACCTACACCGATAGGTTGGACAAGCTAGAGTGCAAAACCAAGGAAATGGAGTAGCAGTGAATACTAGAAATAGGGATCACAGAGTTGTAGCAGCAGGAGCTAAGGAAATCCAGAATCAGAACCATGGAAATGGAGCAAACAGGTAGAGGAGTGGAATAGAGCAGCCAGGGGCAGTCCCCTGCCATCCAAGAGGGATCGACATCGATCCTCAAAAGCTGAGGGCACGCCCCTAAGTCTGGGTGATCGTGATGCTGGAGGACTGTGATCAATTCCATGGAGCTTGGTGTGAACCAGAATTTGGATGCATGACCGGAGGAATACGTTCTAGAATTCCATTGTAAACTTAGGGGCGGCTTGGGCATGATGATATGAGACTACCATTGGAAGACAATAACAAGTTTGCGGAGATGATAAGGCAAGCTATGCGTGGAGGATTAGTGAACTGGGATCTCGAGGATCTAAATAGAAGTCCATTGGCTTCAAATATTAAGCAAGCTAGGAATCCGTCGGAGTTTAAATTACCAACGCTTGAGACATATGATGGAAAAATGGATCCTGCTATTCATTTGATGAGGTACATAAGACACATGGAAGTACTAGGTACATCGAAGGAAGTAATAGCATGGTGCTTCCTCTTGTACTTATCGTTTATAGTTGCATTATGATTCAGACAGTTGGAAAGCGGCTCTATTGGCACGTGGACGGAATCGATAGAAAAGTTTATGAGGCAGTCTAGGGTTCACATCTCGAGACTCAAAAATGTGATGAGTTTGGCAACACTGAAATAGAGGATCGGAGACTCTCTAAGGAGTTTCTTAACATGATTTAATGTCACGGTGGAATCTGTGGATTGTCCAGATCCATCTATGGTTTTAATGGCAGTTGTATCTGGAATTATTGATGACACGAAGTTTAAAGATTCACTGGCATGGGATCCACCTATGGATCTCAGAGAGTTTTATCATAAAGCAAAAAGGTTCCTGTGATAGGAAGAGGCACGAGCAAACAAACCGGAGGTGAATGTTGTGCAAAGTAGAGGATCATCAGGAGATGTAAACAAGAATAATAAAAGCAAACAGAAAATGGATGATGGCATTAATGTATCGAATAGGAAATGGAGAGAGCCAAAATTCTCTTCTTACACAGATTTGACTGAGTCTATGGAAAGGATTTATTTGAATACTCGAGGACGTCTTCAGTATCGAAGGCTGGCAAGGTGGGAACCCTCTGAACATGAGCAAGCATCTGGAAAGCATTTCCTACTCTATGAGCTAAATGGGCACAATACAAATGACTGTAGGAATTTGAAGGATATCATTGAGGAACACATGAGGAATGGCTAGCTACAACAATACATAAGGACTCGGGATACGACGGTGGAACAGTGGCAGCCACCGTCCACCTCAAACGAAAATGGCACTAGATCAAGGCATCATCGCTAACATTTTGGTGCTTTCATTGAGATATGAACCCAAAGCGGTTCCGTATTTGGATAAACCGATTTGGAGAGATCAAGGATTTAGTTAACGAATTTAGAATGGATTCGAAATTGGATATCGACTCAGAACAGTCATGGATTTTGCTAATGATCTAAAGAGATCAAGGAATGCGATTGACAATGGATTGGATTCCAGATTGCATAAAATGACAATCAATGGATTATGGACTTTGGATTTTGAATTTATGGCAATTTAGTTTATGCCTTCCTATCACAAGGCATGTTTTTTGGGGCAAAGTGTTAACTCGCCTTTTGGCAAGACAGTACGCATGCAGATTTAACCCAACAAACTTTGTGATTATGAAAGCCGATGGGTATAGAGCGATGATTTTAAGGCCTAGAAATTAGGTACAAATGGTAATATGAAGCCAGAGTTGGATGGGGTCGGTAGATAAACGATGCAGGATAATTGATATACGGATATTAGCTTGGGCAAGCAAGGGATCGACATGAAATGGAAGTATCAAATGGCTTGGCATAGATGAAGACTGAGGGATCGGTATGTTTGGTTAGGCAGGGGGTCGGCATGGTCGAAGCAAAGGAGGGATCAACATAGGCAAAAACGGTTGATCGGCATGGTCCAGATAAGATGGATCGGCGTAAGTTAAGGCAAGATGGATCGACGTAGGTCGAGGAAAAATGGATCGGTAAGGATAACGGAGGGTTCGGCATAAATGGAGATACATGGTTCGGTGTGGTTTACTGGTTTAGGAAGTTATGTTTTAATCCATAAGAGGGATTGACACTGTAGGTTAGAAGGGGTCAGCACATTTCTGTTCTCAAATAAGGGATCGGTATGGATGGAAAGACAAGGGGTCGGCATGGCCTATGAAAGATGGATCGGCATAGCATATGAAGGAAAAGATCGACATAACATATAGATGGATGGATCGGCATACGTGAGCTCACCAAGGAAGGGTCGGCATACGTCAAAAACCAAGTGTATTCTTGCATTCATCGGTCAATAACACGAGCTCTTTTGATCCAAATGACACGAAACTTGGGGCTTGAACGTATGAATCCACCATAGGGATCGCTACCCAAAAATCAACCAATGAAGGTATCGGTACCAATCCCTCTTCATTGGGATTAGGGTCTAGCGACCTCTATGGTTGACCCATATGGATAAGAAGGTCATGTAGCCTAAGTTTCAGGGAGATTGATGGTTGTCTTCGCCTATAAATACAGTAGGCATGGTTTCAAAAAAGAGGATCTTCTTCATTCTTCTCCTATTCATCTTCTACCTTGGCAATACTATGCCATTTTCATTCTTGAATTTTACAGATTTATAACTGTAATCAGCAGTATAAACTAATAAAAGGAAAATCTTTATAGTGGACGTAGGCCGGAGTTAGCCAAACCACTATAAATTTGTGTCTCTATTTACTTGCTTTCTGATTGTTTTAATTTTATTCTTCATTTATTTCTCTTCATATTTCTGTGACTGGATTGGATATTGGTGCTTTCACAAAATTGGGTGTTGGTGGTCAATTTTAACACCAATAGCACCGATTAGAGGTGGCTTAAGGCGATAGTGGTCGTGGGTGTCGAGGCATGCACGGTATTGGAGTAGCAGGCGCAATTCTTTTTTTTGAGTAAGAGAGAAGACCCTATAGCTAAGTGGGTTTAGGCCAGGATGTATGTTGGGCTTGGGTGAGTTCATATAGTTTTATTTCGTTTTAAATTTTATAAAACCAAGTTAGTTAAGTTTAAGTTGCAATATCTGACTCATTTTAAATTTGATTAACCCATGGATTTTTACGTTAGACTCGCATTGATAAGTACAACATTATGGCATAGTTTGTTGATAGTTTTAACGAAGTATAAGATATTGATAAAATAATAATGATTGAATTTAATTACGTTTTTTAACGTAGTTTAATTAAGTATACTTCATTGGTGTTATCTATTTGACCAAATAAAACACCATTCTGCTATAATTAAATTGAATAGATTATTGATGACATCTGTTTAGTAGAATAAATCTTGGTTCTATTATATTAATTTGGAAATTTATTTTCATGATAGTTGATCTATGTAGGTAAATGATGGATTAATTTTTGTTGGTTAATCATGGATTTGATTTACATATATGTTGCTAATGTAAATACTAGTGTTGGTTTGGGAAGTTAAATTGGAATAATAATGGTAGCTTGTCTAAGTATCATTGTGGTCGCTAAGCCTCTTTTTGGATTTAAAAGGTTATAGATTTTAATTTTGAGTTTAAATTTTATAATATTTTAAAATAAACATTTTCTATATTCATAATGGAATCCAATATAGAAATAAAATAAGTTTTAAATATATTGGTAAAAGGTTATATAAAAATTATTAAGTAAAGATTCTAATTAGTTAAGTAATTATATTATAAATGTTATTTAATTATATTAATAATATTATTATTTAAAGTTATTTAATTATATTATTAATGTTATTTAAAGTTATTTAATTATATTATTAATGGGGTTTTAGTTGATTAATTGATTTAATTATGGTTTAAGTTAATTAATTATTTTATTAATAATGTTGAAGTAAATTAATTATTTTATAAATGATGTTTTTAAAGTTAATTATTTATTCTATAAATGATGTTTTAAAGGTAATTAATTAACTTAATAAAGGTATTTATAAATAATAATTTGTTTAAAAGATATGTGGAAATTTTAAGAGAGTATTTTAAGGATTTCATAGTGGAATTTCAAAGAGACGGTAATACTCTAATTATAGTAAAAGGATTTTGGAAGTTGGTAAAAGAAGTTTGGTACATAACCATTTGTTTTAAATGAATAGTACTTGAAAATTTAGTCAAATACTTAATACTAAAAGTAGATAAGTAGATCGATCCTCTATCTATGAGAACTAGAACCAGAGTTTCTAGGTGAGGGATAGGATAAGTCGCAAATATAGAAAATGTGTCAAGTAAAGGAGTTTTATAAAATAGATTTTTAAAGGATATTTATAATAGGAATTTTATAATAATTTTGGAGATTTATAAAAGAAATTTTATAAATTAATTTGGAGTTTTATGAAAGGGTTTGTAAATCTAGAACGGGTGGAATTATAAAAGGGACGAGGTTCAATTCTGATAAATAATCCTATTTAATTATAGCGGCATGAAGGCGTTCTTGCCATACTTAACACCGAAGGAATAAGTGGTTTGGGTTTCGAGTAAGTAATGTTTAAATGGTATTTGTTTTGACCCATTTAATATGAATTTGGAAAAGATGAAAATTTTCTTATGTTTTGTTAATGTACTTATACCGGTGAGATAAGAATATAAATGTTTTTCCAAGTATTGAAAGGAATATAGAGAGTTTGTGAAAGCATCTTTTGTGAAGGTATTCTGAATCAAATAATTGGAAAGATATTTAATTAATGAAAGATTAATTATAGAGGCTTAGTGGATGCCGCATGGAACTTAATCTATGTTGATCATTTGTTCATTTGATAGTTAAATAATCGACTATCAAATCTTCACAAAATATAACTCTAAAAATATGTAGAAGAAACATGGAAGTTATATGGCACAGTTATCTTCAATGAGGCTACACTGTGTATATAAATCTTTTGTTCTCGTAGGATAAAGGATAAGGAAATCCACCAACTTAAATGGTTAGGAGGTGATCTATGCTCTTATGTATTGTCTGATTATTTCTATAAGAATCAGAGTTGAGTTTACCGGAACTATAGACTTGGTTTTGGAGCGGCCGTTAAGCGGGATAGTGTACTCATATGAGATGACTCGAACCATAACCATTCCAAAACGATATGCACATCTATGCTTTGGAAGAGATTCAAGATTAGTCCGAGATAATGGAATCGAAGACGAATTTCTTTGATGTGCAAAGACTACTTGCAACTAATCTTGAAGGTGATTCCAAAATATGTGTAGTAGAAGTAGTGCCTTTGGTTTTTTCATATCCTGAACCACTTGTATGAATGAATCCTGACATTGCATTGTTGCTTGGAAGACAGTGTTAGCATTCCAAGTGGGAACTGCTAAGAAAGGAAAAAGGTGTTCACGACCTCACAAGCCTCACAACTTGGTAATGACTAATATGTGGGATATGTAGCATAGCTATGTGGTTCGCTACCATTGGGAGCAGTGATTCCTCAGTCTAAAATAAATGTTTATAAATTTTGTATGCATGCACATGGGAAGAGTGAGGCCATGGCCTGGTGCGAATATTTTGCAGCCTTGGTCCACAACGAATGATGTGATCTGATATGGCATGTTAAAGAGGCAGCTGACTCTACTTTGGGGTAGGGGTCTATGTGAGGCCCTCGGTATATTGTCTAGAGATGTACTATGACAGGCGTTACCACAGTAACCTTGTCATTGATGGAAATCCAATCTCCAATACGTGCCCTAAGGTTTTAGTTTTTGAACCTAGTATTGTTGGTTATAAATATGGGTAACCATTCCAGATATTTTATATATTTATTCTCAACCCCTAGACGTTATTATAATATTACTAGATTTTCTAATAAAAATGGTTTGGTTATCGTAAGGTAAAAACCCATCCGTTTTTATGTGCGACATGGTCTTCTAAGATACCTTTATTTTGAAAGGTTTTATAATATATATAATCCACTTGATTGTGCTTCTCTCGCTAGTTTTACTAAAATAGTCTGGGCGTTATTTTTCTTATAATACTCGGGTCATCTCGGGCATGTTTTCCAAATTTAGTTGGACACTTTGGACCTTCAGGAGACGAGTTAGATGCTCCAAGACGTATTTGCATATTTATCTTTCATTGTTTGTTCTTGTATGTATTTATCAAAAATTGTAAGGACAGGTTGTTATAACTGTCTGCATAGATGATAGTTTAGTTTTTCTCTGATGATAGTATGTATATTAACTTTTCTCTTCGTAAAGACCTATTGTGTATTATATATTACTCATCATGTTATGAGATTATGTTCGATCTTTTCTTTCTTTCACCCCCAATTATCTGTCATTTTGGTAATTGGAAGTTCGACAAATGAATACCGTGGATGTATTACTGTCAACTTATGAGGATCGAAAAGGCAGGTTGTTACAAGGGCATATAACTAACTCTTTCAATATCAACTTAATTTATACAACTACAACTACATTGATCTTCTTCTAGAAGACTCCTGCCGCCAATGGATCATATCCTTTCAGCTACAGTTTACTAAACTAAAATTTTCTAATGTACTTGGAGTCTATTTCAGATTTAAAGCATCTTTCCATGTTGTAGAGTCTATACTATCCATGGCTTTTTGACTATTAAGGAGATTATTACTATGAATAATCCATTTTCTCGATATCGATAAGAAACTCGTTGGTTCTCCTCAATTTATGAGATTTCATATTAGACACTCGAATGAGCCGTGTCGTTTTGGATTTCATTAAAAGTTATTTCATCTACACAACCAATTATCATGTTAGAACCTTGGATCATATCCAAGTCCGCCACACTATCAATAATTTATCTAGAAAGAAATTCATTGGACAAGATGGTGGCATGTCTTGAAACAACAATTTGTTACTCAATGTAATGGAATAGGAATTCAAAACATTTTATGAATTGCCTATAGACTTAAATCAAATAAATTTAGCCTTGATTCATGAAACTTACGTTCATAACATAGATTAGACACTCACATATCTTAAACCATTTAAGATGGGGTTTCTTCCCAATTCATATGTTATATGGAATAGTATTCTCACCTTTAGATGAAACCGAATTCAACATATGTGCTTACCCTTAAGTACATATTCTTATAGAAAGAAGTTACACAACTTCACTCACTATCAATCATATTTTGTCCAACAGAGTCCAGTTACTCCTTACCAATATATCATTATATGTCATAGGGAGGAGTGACTTAAGAGTGAATCCTATTTCTTTTAGGTACTATTGGGACTCTTATCCAAGATACTCACATATTCGATCAAATCGAATTGTCTTTATTCTTTTACATGTTATATTTTTCTATCCATTTTATATTTGATGAACTTATCAGAGATATCCAACTTGTGTGTCAAATACACATGTTCATTTTTGATTAAACCCATCAGTGAATTTAATGAAGTATATGATGCCCTATCCTAATGACAAAGATACCATAGAGTAATAATTGTCCAATAGCCCCGATCAAAGGGCTTAAGATGAGCGATCTCTCGCATATATTACTTTAGGTCAGCATGAATACATTACAATACCCGAATACATCTAAAGAATATATATCTCCTCTCAACACAAAGTAACATATATAAATGAATAGGACTGAGTAAATCATGTATCAGAATATATATAGGTATTAACCCAAAAAAACATATATATCAAAGATTGATATCACCGTGGCAAATGATAAAATATCCATCAAGGATGCCTAAGTACATGGACATCCTAAAATAAATCAATACGTACATGATAGACTATATACACAGCTACCCAAATTGACATCCATGCATACACTACGAGAGTCATGGACTCAAATATCATCATTCGAAAGAATAAAGTGGATCCAACTACAGTCCACTATCTTATGGTAATATCCATGATATGCCAAAAGAGTAATATTACAAATGTACTATACCATGATCGTCACATGGTTCACCCTATTAACACAACTATATACAATCAGCTAAAAATAATCATCTTGTAAAGCAACAACCTCGGTCTGACCCAAGGTTGGTAAATATATTAAAAAAAACTCTAAATCATCCTCGAAACTGGCCGTGAGTGTAATAGTGCATACAAATAATCCATCCGTGGTGCCAGGTTTACATGTGATAAGTCAAATAAGTAAAACATATCATACACTCCATGGTTTAAACCCGCCTGCCAACTCATTAAATAAAAACAGTGTAAATACCAATGTGTGACACTATTTAAAATAACTAGCAACTACAAGTCTAATCAACTAGGATATAACATCCGATCCAGACTGATAATTTTTGGTCTTTACAATTATCAAAAACACTATTTCAATCATCATGTAATTGGGTCTAAAACATATAATTGGTGATTTTGGTTTGACACCAAGATATCATAGCATGTTCCATATGTATATCCCATGACTAGAAGTTGTCATATTCACTCTACTAAACTTTACCTTGACACTAAGACATCACAACATGTTTCATCCATATATCCCTCCATCAGAAGTTATGGGTGCCTTACATGATCTATTTGTTGCACAATCATCTCTCATTCTCATTGGCGCATACCTCGTCATGCTAGAGTAATATGTATCATCTCAATGCATTTCCATCATTATTATTACTATAATCCTTACTGCACAATGCTGCCCCACAGTATATCAATGCAACAGATCATTTGGATAAATAGTGGTGATAGACAATTCACCACGATTCAGGTAGCGACCCTGAATCAATCCGACTTGGATGGATGGCTAACCTGTCTAGTAGTCTTACCTCGTATCATTCTCATTAATATCATAATCAATACATTTACATAAATTTTCCCTTAGTCATGCTATTTAATCATAGAATTGCATTTTATCACATGTTCATATATATATATATATATATATATATATGTTGTGTGTTGGATCCGAGCCAATCAATAGTACGTGCAATGGGTTGATTTCAATTTTTCCCTTATTTGGATCATAGTGGGCCCATAAAGTCTAATGGGTTATACGAGATGCATTCTAGTTATTTAGATAAAATCCTATTTTATTTATTTTTTTTGATTTAATTTGCTAATGAGTTAACTAAAACTGATCTGTATATAGTTTATCAATATATCATTATATATTCATATGTGTAACGTGCGTGCACAACATAATATATGTGCACATAGTTAATGCATAGGTTTATTAAGTTGGGATTTGCGTCTATATTGTGTACATTAGCCATTCATATACACATTGGTGGTGTCATAAAATTATTTAAAATACATACTTAAACATACATACATATATAATTTTCAAATTTTATTTATATATTGAATAAATTAATTAAAATATTTAGTTAAATATTGACCAAGTAAATAAAATTTAAATTCATATTTAATATATAGAAGATCTATTTTTGACTTAGTAAAGATATTTTAAAATTTAAATCAAGATATATAAAATCATTTTGAAATATCTTCTAATTATTTAGATAAATATTTTTTATTATGAATAAAATTTTATTGTTGCTGTTGGGTCAAAAAATGACATAACACCCAAAATAAATCAAAAACAAAAATGGCAGATCTCAAATGAAAAGTAAAGCTTGAACACAAGAGATTTTATAGTGGTTCGGCCTCATCCCTGCCTATGTCCACTTTAATTTCATTTCAGAGGATTTTGCATAAGTAAAATCAGTTATAAAGTTTTAGTTCTAGAAAGCTAAGTAAACTTGAGTTCGACAACACTTTGTGGCAAAAAAGAGTTAAAGGAGAGAAAAGATCCTTCTTTCGTTGCTCTAGGATGGATATTTTTGTATGAATTCATCACCGAAATTGTTAGCGTGCAAAGGACCAGGTAAAAGATCAGATCCATGCTTTCAAGCATGAAGACTAAGTCAAATTCATAACTCAAATATGTTGATATTGACATGATTTTGCGACTTGTATCTTCATGTTTTCTCTATATTTGTCGAAGTCTTCCAATTTCCAAGCTTCATTGAAGAAATTGATCTTACAAATCATGTCGATATTGGTACCGACATGATTTGTATTATATGAATTTTCTCTTTTTCTTCCAAGTACATTGCATCCTCATTTACTACTCGGAGGTGGACCCCACATCAAAATCAACTCGTTATCGACATGATCGATCATGCCGGTACCCACATGGTTTGGCGTATGCAAACCTTTGTCAAACTTCTTATGCTTTATCTTTCATCATTCCTATCATTTATTGTGCTCCTTGATCTATTCCTTCATCATCTTGAAGCTCATATTCATCAAGAAGTCGCTCGATTCAAATGCTGAATAACACTTGCCCCCTAAAATATACTTGTATGAAAAAAAGTGTGCTCAGGATCAAGAAAAGCATTCAAACGCTAAATGCATAAGGGTCATCAATTGATATAGTTGTCATCTTGAAGCATTATGCCTATTTCCAAGAGCAATCATTCATTGTTTCAAATAGTCGCTAAATCATCTCTTTTCCACAATAAGGTTGAAGTCTTCGATTCTCTGGAAGCTATATCGTAACTCGATTAGGTAGATCTCCTTTTTTTCCTTTTATTTTTTTGCAAAATATAGGATCAATACATGTCGGCTAAAACATGTCAATTCCAACATGATCATATCGGTACCGACATGTATTATGAGTTGCGTATAAGTATGGTACTTAGAATATTTTTAAGTCCACGCTTCATTTAGCAGTATTCTAGCTTTCTTTGATTTAGAAATTTTCAATTTTGTCAGCACCTTGATGCTCATAACTCCACTCCTACCAATCATCAGCAGCATCATCGCTAGAATCACCGTAGCCACTTCGTTGTTTGCTCCTTTACATATAAGTCATCATCGATTATTCCATCATATCCCTACTAGATCCTCGACTTCAAATCTAGATAAGCCTCGACGTCAACCATAGCGCCGTTCTCGATATTGCAGCAGCTGTCACATCACCATTCTCATCGTCTAATTGACATTAATAGTTCATGTTTAACTTATTCAAGTCCCCTCTACGTTATTGCTGACCTGAAATGAAATGAACACCCTAGGGCTCACTTAAAGTTGGCTCCAAGGTCTCTTAGTTTTGGTCCCAAGTTTTTCTTCTTGGTGCATTCTTGGTGTTCACTTTGTGTTCCTAAAGGCTTGACTCTGAGCTTTTTCAAGGCTAAACATCCTTGTTGGTTTTGATACGTTTTCATATAGGAAAATAGGGTAATTGATATTTGTTGAACTTCGATTGAGTATGGACTGGTGACTTGGTCTCAGTGGGATGGTTTCGACAAATAGTCATATTGTACGCACTTTGGTGTTCACTAATTAAGTGATTGACACTACAGGTCCAACATCACAAACTATGATTCTGCAAAGAAAACTCTATGTCACTTTGGACAATGGTCCTGTTATCGTATATTCTATAATAGTGGATGAAACCCGACTTATGGTTCCATAGCGTGATGGAGCTCACTTGCTAGCATGAATGGGAAGTCTGCACAAAGTGTTCACGTACACCGTCCTATGAACACAGAACATACAGTGCATAGATTGGCACTTCACATTGCCCTGGTCAACATGCGAGATCCGATTAGTTAACGTATGTTAACATCTGTTGGATCCTGTACATTAGCTACATGGGTTTTGATCAAAACAGAACATCAAAATAGAACATACCTGACTGCGTTTTCCATCAAAATTTTCTATTTAAAATGACAGACTTGAGACGAACCTCTCGTCTATGAATCGGCTCCAGCCCTTCTACACTCCGAAGAAGGGCTCGTCTACTGCCCAAGCGTGTACTTCTAGTCCATCATGCATAAGACATTCAATTACATAAGTACTTCAACTTCAAGCTGTCCCAACATCTCAGTCTTATAGCCTGCCCTTTCGAGGGATGACTAGCCTATTCTCACGGTCTTAGGTAACTTACTAGATTAGATATCTTCCAGACAGACCGCTAAGGAACTTAGGTCTATCAATATCAAGCACAGGATCCCTAAAGATGTGGTCTTTCTACCCAAACCCCATCAAAGGGCTCATCTCCCACCAATAGGCTACACTGCTTGCAATAAATATGTATGCCTCTCGAGAGTCGTGCCCTTATTCAATGAATTCCTAAAATTCTTATTTCAAGGGATCTTGCAAGATCCAACACAAGTTCATCTGAACGGTTACACCTTATTGAGCTCCCTTTATATCATATTGTGTTGCATCTAGGTTTCTCCCCTTCCTATGAAGAGCTAAATTACTTACACATCTTCAAAACGAGAAGAGAGAAACCATCGCTACTAATAGTTGAAGCCTCCAATAGCTGCAAAGTTGTTCAAGGGATTCACAACAAGCGAAGTAACTTCAAGAGTTATTGCTTTGTTTGATGCCTCGAGGGCTTTAACCACTTTAATTATCTGGCTATAAGTTTTCTTATCCAGTACCTTCCCTACACTTGGGTTTTCTTCACCAAAGTGTCTAACTTTCTTTCCGTATCTCTATTGAATCTCCCGAAATGAGTCCTAACTGAAGATCTTGCAGACACACTCGCACTCCTGAAGAGGATCGATCCGGATCTGAGAAAAACATCTTGCCTTCTCACAAATGCTCGATTATGACAGTTCCACCTCCTCTACAATGGAAGGAGCATAGTTACTGACTCAGTTCCTACTAGAGCGACCCATGCGATCGTTGGTCCTTCTTCTTCTTCTATGCACGACTCCGACAATGATGAAGAAAGGAGTGAAGAAGGCTAAGCAGCTGTAACAACCCTAATTTTAATTAACATTATTTAGACATTTAATTAGTTAAATTAAATGAAATAATGCAAATGGTTAAGGGATAGAGATTTGTGTTAATAAAAGGTAGTCGTGCCTAATGAACAATGAACTAAAAAGGGATTAAAATGAAATAGATAATGGAAATAGATAAGAGCAAAGTAGAAATAAGTTATATTCATATCCCTAAACCCTCATACCACTTCATGTTACACGTTCACAAACTAAAATCAAAACATAAGAGAGGCGAGCCACCATTAGGGAGAAAGCAAGAAGAAGATAAAGCTAGAATAAAAAGAAGGAAGCTTAATCAACTTAATCCAAGGTCAAATATCAACTCCTTAATCACAAGCTAAAGGTAAATAATAGGTTACATCTCATATTTTTATTATTTTAGTTGAGATCCGAAATTGTTTTTGCAAATGATTTGCTATATTTGATTGTTTAAATTGATATATATACACACACACTTGTTGATGATATATGCTTATTCATATAAATTTTATGATAAGGTTTAACTGAAAAACCAACTAAATGACATCCGAATGCCTTGCGATTTTGAGTTAAGGTCAAAAATAATATTTTAGACATGGGTTTCAAATTTCATAATTTTCTGAATTAATGTGGACTTATTATGAATTTTCTAGTGAAGAAAAATGGTTAATTGGGTTTAAAATTAATTACGGCTATTTTATATTGGCTTTAGGTCATAAATTTATATATGTTAGAAAACATATTAAAGGTGATTTATGGGAATTCTTGTAGAATTTTTCTAAGTGTTTTGATAAGTATATAAAATTGTTTAAGCTATGAGACTTGAATGTTTTATATGTTTATAAAAGGAAAAGGGGCAATTTGTAAATGTTTTAAATTGTTTAATTTTGAATTTCGGCAGAACTTTTAGAAAATATTTTGGAAAAGAAATTAGTAGCCAATCATATGTTGACAAACAAACCAGGTTAGTTGAAAAGAAAGTACTTTTTAAAGTCAAAAATCATTTTTTATAAGGTTTTGTTGTTTCGCTACTTTCGGCTGCTACCTTTTAACTTCATACTTCCGCCTTCATCCTAAGTCGAAACCAATACACATGGTATCAGAAGACTTTCTACGTAGTGGACTGGAGATAGGCGAAAGGTATAGTGTAACATCCCCTATCTTGAGGCCCAAAGCTAAGCACTATAAGTGCTGCAGTCATCTATAGTATTAACTTCCGGCGACAAAATACGGTAATGTCAATGGTATGCATAATATCAGAAGTGCATAATTACGAAACAAAATCACAGATTTCGAAAATAATTTTTCTAATTACATTTCACAAAATATGTTTCATATCCAATTACATAATCCCAGTTGTTTCCCAGGTTCGGATCGTATATAACTATTACATAAATACGCCAAGAGCGACATATGAAGATACCCCCTTGGTTGACCATAGTACTAAATAGTCATAACAGACTTAATACAACACAGTGGAAATAAAACAAAATAACTCCTAAACATAGCTAACATCAACCTCCTGCTCATCTCTAGAAGTTTTATTTGTCAACCTACTAAAACCTGTAAACCTCAGGTCTCAACCTACATAAATAAATTTTGAGCACCCGAGAGTTTAACGGGAAAAACATAAACTTCGAGTCAGACATAAAGCCTGGTGTGAGTAACAATATGCATCTCGGTTATCTGATATTATGTGAGACTATGCCACTTAGCAGAATAGGTTTTCTCTCACTAATACCCTTTTAAAAACATATCTTTTGTAAATCATAACCCTGAAACTAAAGTGGCTAAAGCAATAGCATCAATATTATGTAAGTATACAAATCAGGTAATCAATGGACTATCTGTCCGAACACTATAGCTTTGTTTGGCTAACTACTAACCTTTGGATGACTCGATCCTACCAGACAAAATAAATAAATAATCTAACTTCTACTCTTCTAGACAGTCTGTCCCTAACATACTTCTCCCAGGGTCAGCTAATCTTAATGGTTTTGCGGGCTCACCAATAACCTGTCTCTACTTTGTATATTCCTTTCTGTGTGCAACATCATTTTAGTCTTACCTATGACAAAGCCCTATACACTGGAATTTTGGACTTTTATTAGATACGGGCTACTAGCTAAAGTAAAAGGCGCGACCCCGTACCAGTCTCATCTAGCATTCTAATATCTGAGTCATTTTACTTAGATTCATCAACCCTTAAAAATTTCCTTCAAAACATTTCTTTCAAATTGATTTAACCCTTTAAATCGTACTTGAATAAGGAAAATATACTCTATGCTTTACTCAAATCACTTTGCCATGTTATATATATACTTTCACAAAACATTGTTGATGGAAACGTTCGAAACCTTTGAAAGTACCCCTTTCGAAACCATTGAAAGTACTCTTTTCGACACAGGTAAACTACTTTACTTTATAACCAAGGCCGACGGCCAAAGCATACCTTTCGGAACCATTTACCTTAAACCTTTAGAAAACATTGAAATCATCTCTTTCAAAAGCTTTATTACACTATAGACATCCTCCTTTCAAAATGCTTTAAATATGTCTTTTGAAACCACTGGAAACCTTCTATTTAAAACTTTTCAAAAACATTGGGGAACCACCCCCTTCGAACCCTTCATCTTAAACCTTTCGAAAGCTATAAGTTCTTTATATAAATCAAACCTTTAGAAAGCATTTGGGTTCAAGTAAAACATGTGGAACGACCTTTTGAAACCATTTAAAATCATTCCTTTTGAAACCTTTGGGTTTAACTTTCAATAGTGCAAAGAGTCTTAAAACAACTAAGTCGAAAGCACTCTTTTGAAAGCAATTTCCTAGGTAAAAGAAGTAGATGGTGTCGAAAACAATCCTTTCGAAAGCATCGGTGAAGCGACTTAGGTTTTAAAACAAAGAAACCCTTTTGAAGGCATTGCTTTGAATGGTAAGATGCGGCAGGTAGGGGTTTTGACCCTTCAAAAGCTTCTTTATAAAACAAAGGTGCAACCTCTTTCGAAAACATTCTTTAAAACCATTTGACCAAGTTGAAAGCAACCTAAGTTGAAAGCATTCTTTTCGAAATCAAAACACGGGCATTTCCTTTTAAAAGCAAAGAAAGTCTTCGACCCCTTCAAAACCCCTAGTTTCGACTATATACCTTTCGCCTATGTCCAATTCACTACATACCAAGTCTATGATACTATGCACTTTGGTTTCGATAAAGATGGAGGCAGTAGTACCTAATTGAAAGGTAAGTGTCGAAAGTGGTGAAACAAAGAAAATATGGTAAAACTGATTTTTAACTTTAAAGAGAAATTCAACCTGCTATGTTAGTCAACATATGATTGGTTGCTAATTTCTTTTCTAATTTTTTTCTAAAAGTGCTGCAGAAATTTCAGAAGTAAATAATTTAAACTTTTTACAAAATGCCCCTTCTCCTTTTAAAAATATATAAAACATTTAAGCCCCATACCTTGAATAATTTTATATACTTATTAAACACTTAGGAAAATTCTATAAAAATTCCCATAAATCATTTTTAATAGGTTTTCTAACATATATTAAATAGCGATTAGCCCGTGCTTCGCACATGGGCATTGTTATAATTTGTGAATTATAATCTCCGTAGCAAAAACGTGAAGGTAGTACGGAACAGTGATCACGTATTTGTTATACATTTTAATGGACAGTGGAAATCGAATTCATATGACAGCACATACATGACGTGAAATTACAGTTGTATTGTAAGTAACAATGATGTTCATAAATTGTAGTTTAAGTCGAAGCTGAGATTTATAAAAAAAAATCACATACATATTGCGTATGAAAGAAAACGAATTAAACGTCATACAGTCTGAAATATGGTTAGAGAAAAAAGTGCAAAATGAGTTACTGGGAAATAAATAGAGTCAATGGCAATATTGAACGGAACAGTAGTAGGCATAGATAGAAAAACGTAAATACACCATAAATACGAAATCATGAAATAGGAAAATTTATTTTTTTTTCTTTTTCTCTCGAATCTTGATTCCAATAGATGCTGCAGTTAGCTGATCTGTATGAACATCCTACAGTGAGGGAAAAAACAGCGTTTAAGTTTGGGAGTACAAAACATGTTTTGGTGGTAGAAGGTGATAGTATGAAGTAAATGTACATTGCTACAATATCGGTCTGAAAGTTGAAACAGTTCCAAACGGGAGTATTCATACGTTGAGCAGCGCAGTAGTATTTGAAATGGACAAATAGGTGTAATTTCCACTAATGTAGGTGTGACGACCCGAACTTGATGCTTGACAAACGACATCGAATCCGTATTGTCGGAGCTTGCAACAACATTAGATGTTAAACAACACGGCAAAAACAAAAGATGATATCATTGATACAATACGAATACAATATTTGATACATCAATTTGATACAGTGATAATCATCAACATCAGAGAATATACATCACAAAATACAGCGGAACACGACAAAATATGAGATGAGTCTTCAACAGAATCTAATATTGCAATTCCAAACCGAAACTCCAAAGCGAAAACTCTAAAACTCCAAGCTCGAATCTCCATCAAGGTTGCACTAAGCTAAGCAAGTGCAGCCCATGCACTCCAAAGACTCCAAAGAATACCAAACAGAAAGGTGATGGCTACCAAATCGATATCTACTATCTAACTATCTGAAAAACTAAACTCTAGACTACCCGTGTGGAAAATCGTGTGCACCTAGAGTTTATGAACGGAACAATAAACTCCAGGTCAGTCGTGGGATTAGTATGACCAAACAAAAAAATTCAAAAACAAACAAAAGAATTTAAATTCGAAATCCGCAATGCTTTTTAGAAAACGAAACTACCATAAGGCCTCCCGCCACACACACCATGCAAACGCAGAATTGGAGGAGATTTCTCCTTATGATAGTCAAAAATGCTTGATACGTGAAAACCATTTGATATTATTATTAGTGCATAGTGGAAAACATTTCGAAAGTATAATACTAATCTTAACCAGCATACAACCATGATTGTATGCCTACTATAGCTACCATGTTCAATAGCAGGTTACCACCACATTCCATGGCAGGTTATACAACTAAAACCGTACAGGGCGCGTATTGGAGATTGGATTTTTCCAACAAATGGCCAGGCTAAGAAACTTCCTATTGCCACATGGGAACGCCTCTAGAGGGACACCCCGAGAACCTACCCTGCTCTCTGCCAACGCAAGGCCGGTTACCCCCTTCTCGGGAAGTAAAACCTAAGGTATGCCACCTCCGGTCGTTTGCGACCTTTATCCGAGAATCCTATACACCAACAACATCACACAGTAATAAATTTACAGCTTCCACATGAGTTAAGTATCAGGGCTCCATACCATCATACCACCCTTTTCCAGAAGGAATGGGCATACCCTTGGGGTGCTACCCCTGCAACCTTGCCGCATCTTTCCTGTTTCGACCATTACCGATTTGTGAGGTCCTAATGCAGTCTCGTCCACAAAGCTACGCTTTTTCACAAAGCCATGCTTTGATCAACAAATGATCACCAGCACTTCGTATGCCACATTACCAAATTGGGAATGTATTACTAGTAACCATTAACTACATAACCTCTGGGCTCGTACGTCTCAGAGAAGGGTGTTAAGCTAAGAGAATAAATCTCCACCACCAAACAGAAATGTATTTGATAGGAACCAACTTTACATCTCAAAGTGTTATGTCAGACACACATCCATACAAGTCTGTTCTAGGCTCGAACAGAACCGAAGGCACTTCCGAAGAAGCCCTTGCAATCCGGGTATTCACAATCCCAATCAGACTCCCCATCACATAAGGAGAACTCTATACCGTAGCTACTTAGTGCAGAGTCATTCGATAGGTTATCCTATCATTCTCGCAAACACCCGGTCTTTACCACTGGTCTTCACCACCGGTCTTCAATGTTATCCATAACGTCATATCATTATTCGGAATGGGTTATATGACACAAGGCCCTCTCCTGGCTAAACCGAATAATGAGCGCAATATTTAAAAACATATGGATATGGGATTTCAGTTAAGTCACAACTTTAAAACCCAAAACTTTCTTTCAAATGGTTTAAACAAAGTACCATTTCAAATCTTTAAATAAAAAGATTCATTTTAAAAAGTTCACCCAGTTTCACAAAGATTCATTCACGGAATTCAAAACAATTTCCTTCCAAATTGGATTAAATCATCCAATCTTTAAATCCAATATTTAACTCATAGCTTTCAAAACCCGTTTCCAAAGATTCATTCATAACTTGGAAAACCATTTTCAATTCAAAGTTGAAATTCCATTAATACAAATTGGAAATTCATTTCTTATATGAAAGCTTTTATCATTTGAAAACAAACAGTTTTCATTTCGAAAAAATCCGATTTCATTTATACAAGTTAAAATCTTTGGGTTAATTCAAAGTCCCAAAACAACACTTTTAAAATGGTTTAAAACCCATATAAGCTTGTATAACCTTTTTAAATCATAAATTCTTAACATAGAATTCAATTTCAAATTTTGAATTCAAATTTAAATCAAATTTCAAAACTAAATTAAGTTATTAAAAAATAACTTTTATCTTTGAATTTCCCTTTCAAAAGCTTTTCACTTTAAACCTAATCCATTTCCAAAACCATTTGGATTCAAAAATTCAATTTTTAAAACTATTTCAAAAATCTGTGACTTAATCGATTTCCACGTGCAATCCACATTTGTGTGTGTATAGTGTAGTCCAGGGGTTTAACACAATAGTGCAACATCATCAGTCATTATAGATACAATCACAGCAATATCGATAAGCGGTATAATCCTATAACGCTTATCAATATACACGGCATCATAGATAGATAATATAAATGCATTATAAATAAATAATTACATTCATTACAGCTTGAGTTAAAACAATTTACATCACAAAGCATCACACAGTAGAGAATATCAAACAATTCATAACATTCAATAGAATATAGTCATCCATAAGTAAAACCAATTAAGATATCCGATTAATTTAAACCAGAATCATTTGCCTTCAAATAATATTTTTTTAATCATGGTTAATTAATAATCAATTACTTAGAAAATATTTAATTAATTATCCTTTAATTATTTATTAATTAACCTTAATTAATGAATAAATTAACCTTTATTTTTAAAGAATTAATCTTAATTAATTAATTACCCTTAATTAATTATTAATTAATTAATTAATTTACCCTTAATTAATTATCATTTAATTAGTCAATCCTAATTCATTTAAAATAAGTAATTATCCTTAATTACTTAATTAACTTTTACCATTAATTAATTACCTTTATTAATTAACTAACCCTTAATTAATTAATTACTTCTTAAATTAATATCTTTAATTATATTGATAAATTATCCTTAATTAATTAACCTTTAAACACTTTGATTAAATCAATATTTAATCTCAGTTATCAATCCTTAATTACTTTCACTAAGTAATTATTTTTAATTAATCATTCATTAATTACTTGATTAATTAAACTTGAATTTTTAATTAATTTTATCTTAATTACTATCAAGTAATTAACTTCAAGTAACTAATTCCCTTTAACAAATAAATTTAACTTAACCTTTAAAAAGTTAATTAACAATTTTAAAACATTCTTATATTAATTAATTAACCTTTAGTAATTAGTAAATTAAAATAAACCTTTCAAAATAAAGGTTATATTTATTTCAAACTATGTTAAAACTTGGTTAATTTAAAACATTTTTTTTCTTAAAACTTTCTTAACCAATCAAAACTGGGTCAACGTCAAATATTCACAAAAAACTATTTTTAACAAAATTTGTTTCAAAGTAAAAATTAATTTTCTTTAAAAATTTGAAACTGTTTTGCCCAAGCTAAATAACCCGAGCAAATGCTTGTTTTACACGATCTTGACTTCGGACAAAACCAGTCCTTCACTCGCTTTGAGTAAACCCATCATTTACGCGTGCTTAACCCCAAGCCGTTCGCCTTCTTCCTCAACCACCTCAAAAAACTAACACAAACAAATGCACGTATATGTGCACAATCGCCTCAGCTAGCTACGATCGACGTCGAAGCTATGCCATCATCCACGATGATCTCCAGAATCGATTAGAACAACTCAATACACGAAATCTTCATGCACTCAAAATCTAGCAAATTCGAGGCCACATATTCTTCCAGAAACCTACTCGATCAAAAAATTCAGTTCGCTCCACCGCAACAAGCCATCAGAAGCCACGCCGTCATAGCCGATGATGCTTCGAACCACCACGAACTCGACCCCCCAGGTGCGATCGATTGAGTCGTGCTGATGACGACGCAAATACCTCGCGATTTCAACCAATAAACGCAGTGCTTAAACCCTAGATCAATCCAAATTTCCTTCCATACTAAACTATAAATTCATTTCGCATTTTTCCTATGATTAGTGATCATTCCAGCACCTATTAACGAGATCCCGAGATTCAACAATTGATTGATCATCAGAAATTCGCAATAACCCATTTCCCGTTCATTTAGCAAATGCGACCTTAATTCGAAATTTAAAATCCTGATTTTTGTCTTAAAAATCATGGTTTTCGAAGTGGATCTCGATGATGTAAATGAATTCAGAAACATTGATACTTGATTTTTTCTAATATAAGAGTGTACATTCTGCAATTTTCCAATTTTAAATTGTTTACTCAGTAAGTATACCTGAAATAAAATTTTAAAATTTTCATTTCATAGTTATAATTACTTTTCATTTAGAAAAAAAAATCTGAAATCAGTTAGATAGGAAGATTTCAGATTTTCTAATAGGTTTCAATGCCTGTAATAAGAACAGAGGCCAATTTCTCTGGTTTCCAGACATGCACAAAACATAACTAACACACCCAGATTTCTGCATGCACATTCCTTCAAACAACTTCAAACATATAAGGGTTTAACTGTTTGCTCACCTGGAGTTGAAGCGGAGAAGAACAGAGAACAGTATTTAAAAACTGGAAACTTGCATTGATGTTGATCTGTTTTTGACCTGTTTCTTTGAATTTGTTGATATATTTGTTTTAAATTTTATCTTTGAGTTGCACTTACTCCTTTGATTTGTTTTTCATAATCTGAAACTTGCTTGATCATGTTGACTTGAAATCTAGTGTGTAGTTTGTTTTGATCTCAACTTTTGTCTTTAGGTTTCCAGGCTTTCTGATTCTTCCTTTTCCAGATTGAAGATGATTTGTTCTTTGATTTGTTCTTTTGCTCAGTTGAATTGGATCTGAGATGATCTTCTTCTTACTTGTTGAGTTGCCTCTGAACTTTTTTTTGTATATTGATAGAGTTATTTGTCTCAGTTTCTTTTCTGTTTTGATTTTCTTTTCTGGTTTGCTTTCAGATTTTGGATTTGTTTTGTTTTTGATTTCAGGAGGTGGAGACGAAGGAATATGCAAATGTAAACAGCCTTGTTTACCCATTTCTCATTTGTTTATATTTTGATTAATTAATTTTAAAAGAAGAAACTTGTTTTTGCCACTTGTTCACCTTAAGCCAACACTTGTTAAAGCATAATATACTAAATTTACAAATGTCATTAAAAATGGAATTTATGCTTATATCCCTTGCTCTAATTTATTTTATGAATTTTGTTTTGGACCTTGCATTATTTTAATTTTTATGAAACATGTTTTTATGTTTTCTTATGTATTAAAGATTTACATATATAATGTTTCATGCATATTCAATCTATGTTTTTATTATTTTTAAATGGTATTAGGTTTTATTAATTTTAAAAAGGTAAATACATATTAAGACTTTATATTTATACATTTTATATTGTACTTCAAATCAAATTTAAAATTCAATTTTTATTTATTTATAAGATGTTTAATTTTGAATTTCAAACCCGTAATTCAGTTTACAATCTATTTATATAATTAAGCAGGCACAATATTTATTTAATTTGAAAAATTCAAATTAATTCACAGTTTAATCCAAAAATTAAATTAATTATCAGATTTAACTTGGCTAAAATTCAGGGATGTTACATATTCCCCACTTAAGAAAATTTCATCCCCGAAATTTGCTAGGGAGACGACAAAGAACAGATAGACACATCAAAGGTAGAGAATCAACTCATCAGATCAAGCTGAATATTCATTCTGCATTTGGCTTTCCAAATCAGAATATCATCAATAAATATGAGAACAAACTCATTCCATATTTCACAAGATACTCGGGTCATCAGATCAACGAAGACATACGGGGAATTGGTTAGTTCGAAGGAATAACTAACCGTTCGTAGATTTTATCGAAACCCAATGAACAGACAAAAATAGGTTTGACTATGATCTCAGATTCAAGATTTAACGTATTTGCGATTTGTTAGGAAATAAAACTATGTATAGCTCCCGTGCGTCGAACAAAACTCAAATTTTTTTATCATAAACGAGGAGGATACCTTCTAAAATTTCTTTTCCTTTATCAGCCGTTGAGGTTGAAGAATCATCTCTGATTGCATACACCCTTGCTACTAGAGCTTCTTCTTTTCTGGGCAATCCTTGATCCTATGTCCCGGCTTGTGTCAATAATAACATTCCCTACATTCCTGATCTGGCCTTATAAATGGCTCTCTCATTCCTGGCTTCCAAGGGTTCTTACATTTGTCTGAGTAATGACCTTTCTCCAAGCAATTAGGACAAGTAACATCTCTCACCTTTTTCTTCTTTCCTTTATCTTTCCTCGGTTTCTTTCCACCGAACTTTCTTTTTCTCCAATTCAGATTGCTTGTATTTCCATCCTCCTCTGGAACTTCCTACTTATCCAGAGTATCGTATCGATAACCCATATCGATCAATTCAGAAAACGATTCCTTTACGTGAGTAGTCATTCTCCCCTGAAACTTCTTGTTCATTCCCCGAATAAACTTTTCATTCTTCTTTAACGGTGTATTCACCAATTCTGGACCAAACTGAGATAATTCGTTAAATTTGTTTAAGTATTCCTCAAATGATAAGCCTTCTTGCTTTAAATCCGTAAACTCCCGGTACATTCTAGAGATACCAGCAGACGGCATATACGCTGCTCGAACACTTCCTTGAAACGACTCCAAGTGAACTCATCCGCCGGCTTATCCACAGTAACTGTTTCCCACCATACTAAAGCCTCTTCCTGGAGTTGCTAGGAAGCTATTAATTGCATTTGATCATCTCCCAACTTTAATCCTTTGAAAATCCTTTCGCACGATCGAATCCAGGCTTTTGCTTCGATAATGGTTTCCTTGCCAGTGAATGGCTTTCCACCAAGTTTAGAAAAGCTTCGACATAAATCAGCCAGATTTGGTTGAGATTGAGTGGGAATATTTGTTGTTGCAGGGAATCGACCAGTTGAAGTGGTACTTCCCTATCCCCTATCTTGTCCTCTTCTTCCACTCATTCTTGCTATCTGTAAATAGTAAGAAAACCGATTTAGGCATTCGGACGTGATATCTTAGGGAATAACAACAGTTAAAGAAAATAGACTGAGAAATTTGGGTTTCGGTTTCACTGGTTGTACTCATTCTAGGGTATACTTCACCCTATCTCTAATGAGCCATCTAATGTGTTACACTCCGTAGCTAAAGTTCTTACCCAACCTTTAGCTCTGATACCAACTGTGACGACCCGAACTCGATGCTCGACAAATGACATCGAATTCGTATCGCCAGAGCTTGCAACAACATTAGATGATAAACAACACAGCAGAAACAAAAGATGATGTCATTGATACAACATGAATACAATATCTGATACATCAATTTGATACAATGATAATCATCATCATCAGAGAATATACAACATAAAATACATCAGAACACAACACAATATGAGATGAGTCTTCAACGGAATCTAATACTGCAACTCCAAACCAAAACTCCAAAGCCAAAGCTCTAAAACTCCAAGCTCGAATCTCCATCAAGGTTGCACTAAGCTAAGCAAGTGCAGCCCATGCACTCCAAAGACTCCAAAGAATACCAAACAGAAAGCTGAAGGCTACCAAATCGATATCTACTATCTGACTATCTGAAAAACCAAACTCTAGACTGCCCGTGTGGAAAATTGTGTGCACCCAGAGTTTAGGAACGGAACAATAAACTCCAGGTCAGTCGTGGGACTGGTATGAGCAAACAAATTTTTTTTATTTTAAATACAAACAAAAGAATTTAAATTTGAAATCCGCAATGCTTTTTAGAAAATGAAACTATCATAAGACCTCCCGCCACACACACCATGCAAATGCAGAATTGGAGGAGATTTCTCCTTATGATTGTCAAAAATGCTTGATACGCGAAAACAATTTGATATTATTATTAGTGCATAGTGGAAAATATTTCGAAAGTGTAATATTAATCTTAGCCAGCATACAAGCATTATTGTATGCCTACTATAGCTACCAAGTTCAATAGCAGGTTACCACTACATTCCATGGCCGATTATACAACTAAAACCGTACAGGGCGCATATTGGAGATTGGATTTTTCCAACAAATGGTCAGGCTAAGAAACTTCCTATTGCCATATGGGAACGCCTTTGGAGGGACGTCCCGAGAACCTGCCCGGCTCTCTGCCAACACAAGGCCGGTTACCCCCTTCCCGGGAAGTAAAACCTAAGATATGCCACCCCCGGTCGTTTGCAACCTTTATCAAAGGATCCTCTACAACAACAACATTACACAGTAATAAATTTACAGTGTCCACATGAGTTAAGTACCAGGGCTCCATACCATAATACCACCCTTTTCCAAAAGGAATGGACATACCCTAGAGGCGCTACCCCTGCAACCTTTCCGCATCTTTCCTGTTTCGACCTTTACCGGTTTGTGAGGTCCTAATGTAGTCTCGTCCACAAAGCTACGCTTTTTCACAAAGCCATGCTTTGATCAACAACACTTCGTATGCCACATTACCAAATTGGGAATGTATCACTAGTAACCATTAACTACATAACCTCTGGGCTCGTACATCTCAGAGAAGGGTGTTAAGCTAAGAGAATAAATCTCTGCCACCAAACAGAAATGTATTTGATAGAAACCAGCTTTACATCTCAAATTGTAATGTCAGACACACATCCATACAAGTCTGTTCCGGGTTCGAACAGAACCAAAGGCACTTCCGAAGAAGCCCTTGCAATCCGGGTATTCACAATCCCGATCGGACTCTCCATCACATAAGGAGAACTCTATACCGTAGCTATTAAGTGTAGAGTCATTCGATAGGTTATCCTATCGTTCTCGCAAACACCCAGTCTTCACCACCGGTCTTCAATGCAATCCATAACGTCGTATCATTATTCGAATTGGGTTATATGACACAAGGTCCTCTCCCTGCTAAACCAAATAATGAGCGCAATATTTAAAAACATATGGATATGGGATTTCAGTTAAGTCACAACTTTAAAACCCAAAACTTTCTTTCAAATGGTTTAAACAAATTACCATTTCAAATCTTTAAACAAAAAGATTCTTTTCACAAAGTTCACCTAGTTTCACAATGATTCATTCATGGAATTCAAAATAATTTCCTTCCAAATTGGATTAAATCACCCAATCTTTAAATCTAAGATTTAATTCATAGCTTTCAAAACCCGTTTTCAAAGATTCATTCATAACTTGGAAAACCATTTTCAATTCAAACTTGAAATTCCTTTAATACAAATTGGAAATTCATTTCTTATATGAAAGCTTTTACCATTTGAAAACAAACAGTTTTCATTTTGGAAAAATTCGATTTCATTTATACAAGTTAAAATCTTTGGGTTAATTCAAATTCCCAAAACAACACTTTTAAAATGGTTTAAAACCCATATAAGCTTGTATAACCTTTTTAAATCATAAATTCTTAACATAGAATTCAATTTCAAATTTTGAATTCAAATTTAAATCAAATTTTAAAACTAAATTAAGTTATTCAAAAATAACTTTTATCTTTGAAATTCCCTTTCAAAAGCTTTTCGCTTTAAACCTAATCCATTTCCAAAACCATTTGGATTCAAAAATTCAATTTTTAAAACTATTTCAAAAATCTATGACTTAACCGATTTCCACGCGCAATCCATATTTGTATGTGTATAGTGTAGTCCAAGGGTTTAACACAATTGTGCAACATCATCAGTCATTACAGATACAATCACAGCAATATCGATAAGCGGTATAATCGTATAACGCTTATCTATATACACAACATCATAGATAGATAATATAAATGCATTATAAATAAATAAATTGCATTCATCACAGCTTGAGCTAAAACAATTTACCTCACAAAGCATCACACGGTAGAGAATATCAAACAATTCACAGCATTCAATAGAATATAGTTATCCATAAGTGAAACCACTTAAGATATCTGATTAATTTAAACCATAATCATTTGCCTTTAAATAATTTGTTTTAATCATGGTTAATTAATAATCAATTAATTACAAAATAGTTAATTATTTATCCTTTAATTATTTATCAATTAACCTTAATTAATGAATAAATTAACCTTTAATTATTAAGGAATTAATCTTAATTAATTAATTACCCTTAATTAATTATTGTTAATTAATTAATTTACACTTAATTAATTATCATTTAATTAATCAATCCTAATTCATTTAAAATAAGTAATTATCCTTAATTATTTAATTAACTTTTACCATTAATTAATTACCTTTATTAATTAACTAACCTTTAATTAATTAATTACTTCTTAAATTAATTACTTTAATTATATTAATTAATTATCCTTAATTAATTAACCTTTAAACACTTTGATTAAATCAATCTTTAATCTCAATTATCAATCCTTAATTACTTTCACTAAGTAATTATTTTTAATTAATCATTCATTAATTACTTGATTAATTAAACTTGAATTATTAATTAATTTTATCTTAATTACTATTAAGTAATTAACTTTAAGTAACTAATTCCCTTTAACAAATAAATTTAACTTAACCTTTAAAACGTTAATTAACAATGTTAAAACATCCTCTATATTAATTAATTAACCTTTAATTATTATTAAATTCAAATAAACCTTTCAAAACAAAGGTCATGTTTATTTCAAACTATTTTAAAACATGGTTAATTTAAAACAATTTTTTTTTCTTAAAACTTTCTTAACCAATCAAAACTGGGTCAACATCTAATATTCACAAAAATCTGTTTTTAACAAAATTTGTTTCAAAGTAAAACTTAATTTTCTCTAAAAATTTGAAACTGTTTTGCCCAAGACAAATAACCCGAGCAAATGCTTGTTTTACATGAGTTGACTTCGGCCAAAACCATTCCTTCACTCGCTTCGAGTAAACCCATCATTTACGCGTTCTTAACCCCGAGCCGTTCGCCTTCTTCCTCAACCATCTCAAAAAAACTAACACAGACAAATGCACATATAAGTGCATAATCGCCACAGCTAGCTACGATAGACGTCGTAGCTATCCCATCGTCCACGATGATCTCCAGAATCGATTAGAACAACTCAATACACGAAATAGTCATGCACTCAAAATCTAGCAAATTCGAGGCTCGATCACCAAAATTCAATTCACTCCACCGCAACAAGCCATCAGAAGCCATGCCGTAATAGCCGATGATGCTTCGAACCACCACGAATTCGACCCTCCAGGTGCGATCGATTGAATCGTGCTGATGACGACGCAAATACCTCGCGATCTCAACCAATAAACGCAGTGCTTAAACCCTATATCAATCCAAATTGCCTTCCACACTAAATTATAAATTCATTTCGCATTTTTCCTATGATCGGTGATCATTCCAGCACCTATTAACGCGATCCCGAGATTCAACAATTGATTGATCATTAGAAATTCGCAATAACCCATTTCCCGTTCATTTAGCAAATGCGACCTTAATTCGAAATTAAAAATCCTAATTTTTGTCTTAAATATCATTGTTTTCGAAATGGATCTCGATGATGTAAATGAATTCTGAAACATTGATACTTGATTTTTTCTGGTATAAGAGTGTACATTCTGTAATTTTCCAATTTTAAATTGTTTACACAGTAAGTAAACTTGAAATAAATTTTTAAAATTTCCATTTCATATTTATAATTACTTTTCACTTAGAAAACGAAATCTGAAATCACTTAGATAGGAAGATTTCAAATTTTCTAACAGGTTTCAATGCTTGTAATAAGAACAGAGGCCAATTTCTCTGATTTCCAGACATGCACAAAACATAACTAAGACACCCAGATTTTTGCATGCACATTCATTTAAACAACTTCAAACATATAAGGGTTTAAGTATTTGCTCACCTGGAGTTGAAGTGGAGAAGAACAGAGAACAGTATTTAAAAATTGGAAACTTGCATTGATGTTGATCTGTTTTTGACCTATTTCTTTGAATTTGTTGATGTATTGAAACTTTATCTTTGAGTTGCACTTACTGCTTTGATTTGTTTTTCATAATTTGAAACTTGCTTGATCATGCTGATTGAAATCTAGTGTGTAGTTTGTTTTGATCTCAACTTTTGTCTTTAGGTTTCCAGGCTTTCTGATTCTTCTTTTTCCAGCTTGAAGATAATTTGTTCATTTGCTCAGTTGAATTGGATCTGAGATGATCTTCTTCTTACTTGTTGAGTTGCCTCTGAACTTTTTTTTGTATATTGATAGAGTTATTTGTCTCAGTTTCTTTTCTGTTTTGATTTTCTTTTCTGGTTTGCTTTCAGATTGTGGATTTGTTTTGTTTTTGATTTCAAGAAGTGGAGATGAAGGAATATGCAAATGTAAACAGCCTTGTTTACCCATTTCTCATTTGTATATACTTTGATTAATTAATTTTAAAAGAAGAAACTTGCTTTTGCCACTTGTTTACCTTAAGCCAAACTTGTTAAAGCATATTATACTAAATTTACAAATGTCATTAAAAATGGAATTTATGCTTATATCCCTTGCTCTAATTCATTTTATAAATTTTGTTTTGGACCTTGCATTATTTTAGTTTTTATAAAACATGTTTTTATGTTTTCTTATGTATTAAAAGTTTACATATATAATGTTTTATGTATATTCAATCTATGTTTTTACTATTTTCAAACGGTATTAGGCTTTATTAATTTTAAAAAGGTAAATACATATTAAGACTTTATATTCATACATTTTATTTTGTACTTCAAATCAAATTTA
Organism: Allium cepa; assembly: GCA_030765085.1. Taxonomy (NCBI): domain Eukaryota; kingdom Viridiplantae; phylum Streptophyta; class Magnoliopsida; order Asparagales; family Amaryllidaceae; genus Allium; species Allium cepa. Next base: position 385,155,473 of record CM060932.1, read on the forward strand.
AAATTCATTTATTTATAAGATATTTAGTTTTGAATTTCAAACCCATAATTCAGTTTATAATCTATTTATATAATTAAGCAGACACAATATTTATTTAATTTGAAAATTTCAAATTAATTCACAATTTAATCCAAAAATTAAATTAATTATCAAATTTAACTTGGCTAAAATTCAGGGATGTTATAGTAGGAAAGTATAGTGTTATGAAATTATGAACATTGATACAAAACGTACCAAAATCTACCGTGGATGGTTCACAAATCACTAACATACTATTGAAAATAGTAAAAAAAAGGATAAAATTTCCTTAATAGTTGATTTAAATATTGCAAACTACCTTTCAAGGAATTTTTTTGTTTTTATAATCCTTGCATACCAGCATATCAACACATCAAAGATAGAAAATTCACGGTTGCATGTGTACTAAACATAACTTCACTGCCCTCATATATTGTTTTAACACACATCTTGCTAGATATACTGTAAAATATATGTTATGCATAACGTGGGTGCAAAAATTCTTTTTCTCATGGATTTACTCAAAGCGTATAACATAATTGTTTAAGTATATTAAAAGGGAAATTCTGTATTACAAAGCGGTAATGCATTACAGAGCAAAAAAATGAAACTTTGATAGATAAGTATAGTGAAACCAAATAAATGTAATTGTTTTGAGTAATTTACAAAAAAGAATTGTAAATGCATGCAAGAACAGCACATTATGAAATGGTATGTAGTAAAATTAAGGTCAATATCCAACATAAATAGAAATAAGTAATGTACTTTTGAGATAATCTTATAATCGCCTGCAAATAAACGATAGTTGAAGAAAAAATTAAAACAATATAATGAAAGTCTTAATAGGATCACAAAATCATATAGTATTAGTGCACAGTAACACCAAGACAAAGAAATGAGTCAAACAGAACTACATTATATACTTCTACATAAAAGTCAATAATCATTTCAATTAAACGTTAGTCATAATAGGTTTTAAAAATAATATGATTAAAAATTTCAAGACATCTTGACATTAATAGGCAAATTCTTATCACATACCCATAGTTGAACGTTATAATTTCTTTCACTGCTAAATCAATGATCAACCATAAAGTTAATTGTAATGTTACAAACATCACAATTACTTACAGTAGCACAATAAAAAATGCATATAAAACCAAGAGAATATCTTATATGAATATGAGAATATAATATAGAGCTACTTGATTGTAAGTATATATTGTAGCATAAGCAAAAGGATGAAAGAAATCAAAATCATGTACTGTCAACAGCTAGCTACTTCTTCAATGATGTCCGTGCCCTTACTTTTCAACATACCTAAATTAGAACAAAAAAAGAGTATCTTTATTAGATATAATAGACGTATACACATTACACTTGAGTGTATAAGGCATTGGTAATGTTTTGGTTGATTCAGAAAAGCTTTGTTTCATAACTAAGGTTGGAACAATTGATAGAAAGCAAAGAGCAAGAGCTCAAACACATTTCCATTTTTTTACTTCGGTCAACAAACATAAGATAGGATCTGAATTAGAAATTGAATTCTTATAATGGTATTATCCAAAAAAATTGTAAACTACCGAATATTAACTTATTTTGCGAAAGGAAGTAATGAAGTTTCTTACCTCATAAAATAGATGTTAAAATCAAGAAATTTTTTCTATTAAAAAATTCTACATATCGACCCAAAAGCAATGTGAAATGGATGCAGTATTTATAGTGTGAAATAATTGACATAGTAAAAATAGTTTTGTAGTAAAATGGTGATTTGGTTACCGAGAGCTGGCTTGTGCGCATGAGTAATATGCGTCTCTAACTTCGCTTTGTTGTAACATTACCAGAACGCGTAGTAATCTAAGAAAAGGCTTATATATGAACCCTATGAAGGTAAATACACAATCGTCTCAAACACCAATAAAAGAATCAGGCATACCCTGGAGGCTACATATGAACAGTTACAAATATGGGCATTGGTAAGCGTTATGTAGTTTTAGTCAGCAATAATGCAGGTTTAAGGTGAGTAAAACTTTATGTATACTGAGATGAGGAAAATGCATCTAATGATATCGTATGCATGTAAAAAGCATGTTGGAATGTCGAAAACTATCATTATGTTACTAATTTGGCTTACAAACATAGTGCAAACTTACAAAAAACAAAATTGGGATCTTATGCATCAACAGTGAGCTACAAACAATTATCAACAAACTGCTAAATTTATGACCATAAAGAGTCAATAATTAAAATGATAAATAGGGGGAAACGAAAAATGAGTGCATAAATAAGTTCATAGCAGTTTGTGAGCGATCGATCCTTAATTACTAAAGATGCTTTACACACGAGTGGATGGTATTAGGTTGATTGAAGATACTGAAATGTATAAATATGAGCTATCATACAGTCAAATTTGACATATGTGATGGCCCAAGTACATTGATAAATATTTAATACTACTTTGTGCAGAAGATAAATTACAAATATGTTGGCTTAGATCAAGTTAAAAAGCATGCATAAACAGTAATCGTTGGTTAGATATGAAGAATTCTACAATGCAGTCTGGCACACCGGTAATTAATGCACATAAGAAACAGTGAAAATAGGCCATTTTCCTCTTTTCCTTTACCTCTTCTTTCTAGATGTAGGTGTACACAGTAATGGGTTAACCTATTATGCTAGTGAACATAGCATGTAAATAACATATGGGTAACATGTCTATGGAGTTAATGATATAATTAGATTATGTCTTTAATACATCTCTTCTGTGTTCACTAAGTCAAATCCTATGTTGACATTACTTCTATATTTTCATAACAAAGTAGTCAATTTGTAATGAGTGGTTTAGCATCGACAACATAGGCGCTACCTAAAATTTCATAACCTAATCTAGATTATAAACAAAAAGGATTTGCACAGACTAACAACGTCAATATTGGTGCATGACCATGCTAAAGAATACAGAAGATATCAGTTGTTGTAAAAGAATATGTGTTTTAGTTTTATTTTATTAATGATAACAAAAGGCCAACTATATGGTCGTATAAAAATAATTGTATGTGTTTTAAAAAAAAACATTTTGTGATCATAGAATGTTTTCAGTGAGCAAAATTAAGCCCAAAACGATTTCAAAACATGGTGCTTCATGTGTAGCTCATGCCTAGTAAAACATTAATCATATCAGATTGGTTTTGATTTGTGTCTAGGTATGCTTGAGTCCAAAAGTAAGCACAATTTTATTATGCCAACAGCATACGTTGCAACAATTACTGATAATTTCCAGTCAGTTCAAGACATGTTTATATTACTTTAGTTTGTGAACTTATATGTCGATAATGAATATTTTAAAAATATCTAAATTTAAAAACTGTTGCATCGGTAAACATTGAAGTAAGATTTGTACTCAAGTAATCCATAGGTTAATGGTTAACGATTAATTAGAAAGAAAACTATACATATCTATAATTGACTATTGTTTTTCATATTCAATCTAATTAATAGAACATAAAAAGGAATATCTGTTATATGACAGTTATCATAAATGAAAAATTACGTCAACAACAGACTACAGCCTAAACTATGCTAGAATGAGTTGGCGTAGAATTATATGCTATAATAAGTTGACGTGGAATTAAAGGATGCTATTATATGACGATGTAGATCCTGCTAGCACAGCATGAACATGAACAACAATATGCATAGTTAGGAAAGTGAGTACAATGTAATAACACGAGTGGTATGGCTAGTAAACAAAATTTCATGTAATCCCTCTTTTATTAATTCAAATCAAGCAATGAGGTATGAAAAAATGTTAAAATTGTACGTATGATAAGCTTGTTATGTTTTTTTACTCTAACGGACAAAAACTAAACATAAAGATAATAGATATGAACATAAAAACATTTGAGACAGAAAAATATTTTAATCAAAAGCCACATGGTAATTTGAAGATATCCAACTCAAATCATTCAAGAAAGCATTGCGAGCACCACCACAGCATGAAAAACCATTGCATCAGTGGACTGCGGTTTGAGAATCTATGCAAAGATAAAGTTATGAACGATTACAAAAACCTAAAAGCGAAAAAATAGGAATAATGAAGGTAGCAACATATTATCAACAAACGGATAAATTAGATTGCAAATTTGTATTAGGTCCAATGAAGATTGGAAATAGGCATAGGTAGAAAGTAAGATGGTTTTAGAATTAGACGCAACCAAAGTAACATAAACCACAAATTATTTATGACCATCAAATTGCTGCTTATGGAATCATCCATAAATGGTGAACAAATCAAGTCAAAAAATGACAAAGTCGCAATGTTAATGGATGGAAGATGACAACGGAGATAACAAATCAGTCAAACCATAGGACAAGAAAACTTCGAGTATAGCGAGGAAGGAAGCAGTTACATGTACATCCAACGGAGAGGCAAGGAGGAGGATGGGGGAAAAGCAGGTCGTAGTCGATTGGGCATTTGGTAGGAAGACTGCGATAATTCGAAAGAGGAGGCACCGAGGAGGATGAATTCGGTAGTAAGTTGTTTGGGAGGAAAGAGGGCAACGAAGTGGAAAGGGGAAAGAGAAGGGAGTTGGCACGTGGTGCAGCAGTTGGAGACGCGGTAGGGAAGGTGAAAAAAAAGCGGAATGGATAAGTAAGCGGCAGCGAGGGAAAAAATAACACGGAAGCGAAAAAACAGTGAAGCGAACAGTGCGTTGTTATTTTGAAATGAGAAAAGGGCAGGAGTCCATGTCAGCTTGGGAAGTTCCTGCTTTAGTATAAAGTAATAGATTTCTGATCCAAAAACAATATAAATTAACTGTATTTAATTTTAAACCCAATTAACCATTATCTTCACTAGAAAATTAATAAATTCACATTAATTCATAAAATTATGAAATTTGAAACCCGACTCCAAAATATAATTTCTGACCTTTTATTAAAATTGCAAGGCATTTGGATGTCATTTAATAGGGTTTTCACATTAAAACTTATCATAAAATCCATATGAAATAGCATAAATCATCAACATGCATATATATATATATATATATATATATATATATATATATCCATTTTAACAATAAAAAACATGGCAATACACTTTGCAAAAATATTTAAATCTGATCTAGAAACCAAAACATCAAAAATATAAGGTGTAACATATTATTCACCTTTTGCTTTGTGATTAAGGAGTTGAGATTGGATCTTGGATAAGTTGCTTAAGCTTCTTCCTTTCTTCTTATTCTTCTTGTTTTCCCTTAATGGTGTCCGGCCACTACTTTGTTTTATTTTTGTTTTGAACATGAGAATGAATATGGCTTAAGGGTTTAGGGTATAAGAATATACATATTCCTACTTTGCCCTTATCTATTACCGTTACATACATATTTCATTTTAAATCCCCTTTTAGTTCATTTTTTAAATTGGCACAACTGCCTTTATTAATACAATTCTCAATCCCTTAATCATTTCATTATTTCATTTAATTTAACTAATTAAATGTCCTAAATAATGTTAACCAAAATTAGGATTGTTACATATAGTGTCGAAATAGCGGTTCCAAAGGTGTCCAAACCTCATTTTGCTTTTGAAAGGAAATGCGCCTGTTTTGCTTCGGAAAGAATGATTTCGAATAAGATAGCTTTCGACTTAGTCAAATGTTTTAAAGAAAGGTTTTGAAAGAGGTTGTGCCTTGGTTTTATAAAGAAGCTTTCGAAGAGGTCAAAACTTCTACCTTCCACATCCAACCTTTCGAAGCAACGCTATCGAAAGGGTTCCTTTATTTTAAAATTAGAGCCGCTTCTCCAATGCTTTTGAAGGGATAGGTTTCAACACCATCCACTTCTTTACTTAAGAAATTGATTTCGGAAGTGTTGCTTTCGACTTAGTTCTTTTAAGACCCTTTTGAAATTTTGAAAGTTAAACCCAAAGATGTTGAAAGAAATGGTTTTAAGTGGTTTCAAAAGGTTAGATTTATGTAAAGGACTTAATGCTTTTGAAAGTTATAGGTTAAAGGTTTCGAAGGGGTGGTTCCTTAATGTTTTCGAAAGTTTTACCTTATTGTTTAAATGGAGGGTTTCCAATGTTTTCGAAAGGCATGTTTAAAGTGTTTTAAAAGAGGATGTCTAAGGTTTTATAAAGCTTTTGAAAGAGATGTTTTCAATATTTTTGGAAGGTCTATTGTAAATGGTTTCGAAAGGTATGTTTTGGCCCTACGGCCTAAGGTTATAAAGTAATGTAGTTTACTTGTATCTAAAGGGATACTTTCAATGGTTTCAAATGGGGTACTTTCAATGGTTTCGAAAGAGGTTGTTTAAAGCTTTAAATAAAGGTTTCGAATGTGTTCATCAACAATGTTTTATGTGAAGTATATATAACATGGAAATGTGATTTGAGTAAAGAATAGAATATATTTTCCTTGTTTAAGTATAATTTAAAGGGTTAAATCAATTTGAAAGAAATGTTTTCAGGAAAATTTTGATGGGGTAGCTGACCCTAAGTAAATGACTCAGATATTAGAATACTAGATAGAACTGGTAAGGGGTAGCGCCCTATACTTTAGCTAGTACCCTTAGCTAACATAAGTCCAAAATTCCAATGTGTAGGGCTTTGTCACAGGTAAGACTAAAATGATGTTACATATAGAAAGGAATATACAGAGTAAAATAGGTTATTGGTGAGCCCGCAAAACCATTAAGATCAGTTGACCCTAGAAGAAGTTAGGGACAGATCGTCTAGAAAAGTATCTATAGAAGTTAGATTATTTGTTTATTTTGTATGGTATGTCCGAATCAGCCAAAGGTTAGTAATCAGCCAAACTAACTATAGCATTCGGACAGATAGTCCATTTATTACCTGATTTATACGCATATATGATATTGATACTATTGATTTAACCAGTTTGGTTGTAGGATTTTGATTTGCAAAAAATATGTTATAAAATGGATATTAGTGAGGGGAAACTTGTTCCGCTAAGCAACGTGGTCTCACTTAATATCATCAAACCAATATGTATAGTATTATTCACACCAGGCTTTATGTCTGACTTGAAGTATATGTTTTCCCTCTTAAACTCTCGGGTGCCCAAAATTGATTTGAGTAGGTTGAGAGTTGAGGATTTACAGGTTCTGGTAGGTGGACGAATAAAGCTTCTGGAGACGAGCAGGAGGCCAATGTTAGCAATTAGGAGTTGTTATGTTTTTATTTCCACTGTGATGTATTAAGACAGTTTTTGTCTATTTAATACTCTGATTATCCAATGAGGCATCTTCATATATCGCGCTTGGCGTATTTTGTAATAATTATATTTGATCAATGCCTAAAAAATGATTGGGATTATGTAATTGGATATGAAACATGATTTTGTGAAATGTAATCAGAAAGTTGTTTTTGAATTTGTAATTTTGTTTCATATTCATGCGCTTCTGGTATTATGGATACCATTAACATTACCGTATTTTATCGCTGGAAGTTAATACTATAGATGACTGCAGCATCTGTAGTGCTTAGCTTTGGGCCTCAATGTAGGAGATATTACAACTTAGTTTCAGAGCATAGGTTTATGAAAAAATTTAAGCCTAAAATGATTTTTGGAAACATAATCCTATGGAATTAGAGAAAAGATCGGGGTATGAGATAGCGGTTATTAACTTACTTGTATTTGCTATATATAAGTATATGCCATATCTCTATTCTCTTTTCTCTCTTAGGCTATTTTTTGTACCTTACGAAGACTCAAATGCAGATATGGACGCTAGAAGCGGAAGAGATAACCTTGGAGGGGGAAGCGCCACTGCTAATAGAAATGCCAGACCAAATATGAGGAGGAATCAAGGTCAGGCACAAGCTATAAATGTGGGTGCAGGAGCCCCGCAAGTTGATATGGGAGCGACGTATCAATTCTTTGTAAACATGATGCAAGCGGGAGTTGTTGCTGGAGTAATTGGAGGAAATGCTGTACGAGGAAATCAAGGAGCTCCAGTGATCAACAACTATGCTATTTTGAGTAGAGATATGCCTGGCCGGGAGGAAAGCCGTTTATTGGTACTAAAGACGCAATCGAAGTGGAGAACTGGTTACTTCATTGCGAGAGGATTTTTGTTGATATTGTGGCTCAACGATGAGCAGAAGAGGAGACTCGCTTCTAGATAGTTACAAGGAGCAGCACTATACTGGTGGATCAGTGTTACACCGGAGTTAATGAGGAGACTATGGCTTAGGCTGAGTTTAAAAGGAGATTTGAGGAGAGGTTTTTGTTGGAGATTGCAAAGTCTACTCTACTCAAAGAAGTTTGATGGGTTGGAGCAGGAAGACATGACTGTACTTGAGTATGAAACAAGGTTTGAGGAGCCAGTGAGATACGACTATGCTACTATTGATACTGTTGTTAAGAGAAATGAAAAGTTCGTTCGGGGGTTGAAGCCTGAGCTTGCAAAAGCCACATTACCGCATATTAGGGATCCATGTGATGTTGTGGAGTTGGCTTTGAGGCATGAAAAGATGCTTACTTTTCTTGAAATAAATAAGGAAAAGGAAGTTCAAGGAGGGAAGGGTCAGAAGAGAAATTTTTTCCACAAGAAAGGATCTAAGAAGGGTAGAGCTGCTAAGAAGGGGAAGGCAGAGGTTGTCTGCCATAGGTGTGATAAGAAAGGGCATTTCGCAAATGAATGTTGCTCAGGAGATGGAAAGAAGGTGATCGGGAAGAAGAATATTAGATGCTTCGACTGCGATTAAATTGGACATTATAAGAACGAGTGCAAGGAGCTAGCCAAGAATGGAAAAGGCAAAGTGTTTGCATTGGAGCCAGCTACCTTGAAATCAAAGGAAAAGGGAAAGGCTGTGTTGGGAGGTATGCTTATGATTCATGGTATGTCGGTTAGCATTCTATTTGATTCTAGTGCATCACATTCGTTTATATCTCATTGTTTGGTAGATAAGCTTAACCTAGAACCCTCATACCTAGTTACTTCTTAAGGGATGCAAAACCGATATAAGGGTATGTGACTCTTGGGATGAGATGTGACCACTTAGAGTTTGAATTGTTAGGTTATACCTTTGTTTACGGTTTTCATGTGTTTAATTTCGTAGGGTTCCAAATTATTTTAGGTATAGATTGGTTAAGTAAATACAATGCTAGGATATTTTGCCATGATAAGAAAATATCACTTAGACACCCTGACTGTAGTGATCAGATTATATACTCCATATAAAACTCTAGTTTTGAGGTTAGTACTTTGTTGGGTGTTGTGGAGGCAGAAGACGAGAGTTTTTGTTGTTAGAGAATTCGCCGGTATCTTTGAACCCGTGGTAGGATTTCCATCGAAACAAGCCATTGAGTTTCAGACAGATTTAGTTCCAAGAGCAGAAATGGTGAGTACATTGCCAAGCAAGATGTCACATACCGAGACGAGGGAGCTAAAGGTGCAGTTGGTGGATTTAGAAGGCAAGAATTTTATCAGACTAAGCAGTTCACCTTGGAGAGCAACCGTAGTGTTTGTTAAGATGCCAGAAAGATCGTTAAGGTTGTGTATTGATTATCACAAGTTGAATGAGATGACGATAAAGAATTGATATCCATTGCCTATAATTGACGGTTTTTTCGACACGTTGAGTGGAGCCAAATTATTTTTCTAGTTGGATTTTGCGACAGGATTCCATCAGCTTTGGGTGGTAGAGAATAGTATTCCTTTGATGGCGTTTAGGACCAGATATGGATCGTACGAATGGTTAGTAATGCTGTTCGGACTAACTAATGTGCCAACATTCTTTGTAGATTTGATGAATCGAGTTTTCCGGGCGCATTTGGATAGGTTCATGTTGGTTTTCGTAGATGATATTTTGATATACTCTAAGGATGAAAGTGAGCATGAAGTTCATCTTAGAGTGGTGCTCGAGACGTTGAGGCAGCATCAACTGAAAGAAAAGTTTTCGAAGTGTCATTTCTGGAAGAAAGAAGTGAAGTTTCTTGGTCATGTAGTCTCAAAGAAAGGGTTGTCTGTAGATCCACCTAAGATCGAAGCGGTGAATAATTGGAAGAGACCCGAGACAGTGACTGAGATAACGAGTTTTCTTGGATTTGCTGGGTATTATCGGAGATTCATAAAGGATTTTTCGACCATAGCGGCACTGATGGCCAAGTAACACGAAAGGATGTGAAGTTCATTTGGACTGATAAGTGTGTGGAAGCATTTCAGAAGATGAAACACTTATTGACTAATGCACCTGTGTTAGTTGTTCCAGAAGGAAACCAAGATTTAGGGGTGTATACAGAGGCATGTGGAACCGGGTTAGGAGTTATGTTAATGCAAAGGGGTAAATTGACTGCCTATGCATTTCGATAGCTTAGACTATATGAGGTTAGATATCCAGCACATGATTTGGAATTACCTGTGGTAATTTTTGCGTTGAAGGCATGGAGACATTACCTTTCGGGAGAAATATTTGAATTGTATATGGATCGTTGAAGGCGTGGAGACATTACCTTTCGGGAGAAATATTTGAATTGTATATGGATCATAAGTTGTTAAAGTATTTATTCTCCCAAAAGGAGTTGATTATGAGACAGCAGTGGTGGTTAGATTTTTTAGCCGCTTATGACTTTGGTATTGGGTACACACCAGGAAAAGGCAACAAGGTTGTAGATGCACTTAGTAGAAAACATCAGAATGCAGTGTTGGAAATGATAGCTGCATGGAAAGATTTAGAAGCATTGACTACATGTAGAATACAATGGAGAAATGAAGCCTGATCCAGTAAGGAAACTACTACATTGTCATGTTCAAAAGTTTGACCACTGATAATCGAAAGGATTGCTTCTAAGAAGAAAGAGGATCCAATATTAGCTGAGAGGATTAAAAGTCTTGAGGTTGGAACTGAGATCGATGATCTAAAGAATTTTTATCTTGATCAGAATGGGCGGTTTAGGAAGAAAGAAAGGTTATGTGTTTCGAATGTAGGAAGCATTAGGAAGTAAGTTCTTGAATAATGCCATCTTTTGAAGTTCACTATTCATTGGGGAGGAACTAAATGTATCGGGACATGAATAGGAGTTTCATCTGGGAAGGTATGAAGAGAGATGTAGGTTTAGAGTGAAGCAGTGTCTGAACTATCAACAGGTGAAAGCCGAATATCAGGAACCGAGTGGGTTACTTCACCTTTAGATATTCCAGTATGGAAGTGAGATTTCATCTCAATGGAATTTATAGATGTGTCGCCAAGATCTAATAGAGGAAATGAAAGCATATAGGTCGTAGTGGACAGGTTAACCATGAGTGCCAATTTCGTTCCAATTAAGTCAACCAGGAGGATACCTGTTTTAGCTAAGTTGTTTATGAAGAATATAGTTAAACTGCATGGGATTCCTAGTAGTATAGTAAGTGATAGAAATTCCTTATTCACTAGCAAGTTCTGGGAGAGTCTACATGATACTTTAGGTACCAAGCTCAAGATGAGTACCACTTACCATCTATAGACAGATGGAAAAAGGAAAGAGTTAATAAGATTTTGAAGACTTGTTATGAGCTTGTACGCTAGATTTTAGGGGGAACATAGGAAAACCATCTACACTTGGTCGAGTTTTCATATAGCAACAGTTATCAGGCTAGTATAAGGATGGCACCGTTTGAAGCTTTGAATGGAAGGCCATGCAAATCTCCAGTTTGTTGGTTAGAAACCGGGGATAGGTTGGTTCATGGTTCAGATTTAGTTAGAGAAGCTGCAGAGAAGATGGAGTTGATTCGAGCTAGAATAAAGCAAGCTCGGTCTAGGCAGAAGAGTTATGCTGATAGAAGATGGAAGGACTTAGAGTTCTCAGTAGGAGATCATGTTTTCGTCAAGGTATCACCGATGAAAGGTGTAATTTGATTCTGGAAAATTAGGGAAATTGGCACTGAGGTTTGTTGGACCATTTCCTATTGTAGAGAGGATCAGGAAACTTGCATATAGAGTAGATTTACCGAGCAGTTTGGTAGGAGTCCATGATGTTTTTCATGTTTCTCATCTGAGAAGTGTATTCGAGATCCGGAGACTACTATAGCACCAACTATGTTAGAGGATTTAGTAGTGGAGCCGAATTTAACTATAGTAAGAAAGCCAGTGCGTATAGTCACAAGAGATGAGAAGAGGCTAAGGAACAAGATCGTCAGATTAGTTAAGGTCCAATGAAGTAACGACGAGAGAGACTGTACTTGGGAAACTGAGAACAGGATTAGAGACGCTTATCCTGATTTGTTTCATGGTATGTTTTTACCTTTATGATTGATTTGATATGTACCTTATCATAATTTTGAGGACGAAATTCTTTAAGGAGGGAAGTCTGTAACGACCCTAATTTTAATTAACATTATTTAGGACAGTTAATTAGTTAAATTAAATGAAATAATGTAAAGGGTTAAGGGATTGAGTTTTGTGTTGATATAAGGTAGCCATGCCTAATGAACAATGAACTAAAAAAGGATTAAAATGAAATAGATAAGGGAATAGATAAAAGAAAAGTAGGAATAAGTTATATTCATATACCTTAAACCCTCATACCATTTCATTTTACATGCCCACAAACTAAAATAAAAACATAAGAGAGGCCGACCACCGTTAGGGGGAATGCAAGAAGAGGATAAAGTTAAAATCAAAAGATGGAAGCCTAACCAACTTAATCTAAGATCACATCTCAACTCCTTAATCACAAGCTAAAGGTGAATAATAGGTTACATCTCATATTTTTATTGTTTTCAGTTTTAGTTGAGATCCGAAATTGTTTTTACAAATGATTTGCCATGTTTGATTGTTTAAATGGATATACATATATATATATATATACTTGTTGATGATATATGCTTATTCATATAAATTTTATGGGAAGGTTTTGCTTGAAAAACTGATTAAATGACATCCAAATGCCTTGCGATTTTGAGATAAAGACAAAATAATATTTTAGAGATGAGTTTCATATTTCATAAATTTTTGAATTAAAGGGATTTATTATGAATTTTCTAGTAAAGAAAAATGGTTAATTGGGTTTAAAATTAATTATGGCTATTTTATATTGGCTTTGGGTCATAAATTTATATATGTTAGAAAACATATTAAAGGTGATTTATGGGATTTTTTGTAGAATTTTCCTAAGTGTTTTAATAAGTATATAAAATTATTTAAGGTATGAGACCTAAATGTTTTATATGTTTATAAAAGGAGAAGGGGCAATTTGTAAATGTTTTAAATTGTTTGATTCTGAATTTCGGCAGCACTTTTAGAAAAGATTTTGGAAAAAAATTTAGCAACCAATCATATGTTGACAAACAAAGCAAGTTAGTTGAAAAGAAATTACTTTTTAAAGTTAAAAATAAGTTTTTATAAGGTTTTACTGTTTCGCTACTTTCGGCAGCTACCTTTCGACTTCATACTTCTTCCTTCATCCTAAGTCGAAACCAATACACATGGTATAAAAAGCCTTGTATGTAGTGGATTGGAGATAAGTGAATGGTGCAGAGTCGAAATAGGGTTCCGAAGGGGTCGAAACATTGTTTTTCTTTTGAAAGGAAATGCGCCTGCTTTGCTTTCGAAAAGAATGCTTTCGAATAAGATAGCCTTCGACTTAGTCAAATGTTTTAAAGAAAGCTTTTAAAAGAGGTTGCGCCTTTGTTTTATAAAGAAGATTACGAATGGGTCGAAACCCCTAGCTGCCGCATCTAACCTTTCGAACCCCTAGCTATCTCATCCAACCTTTCAGAGCAATACTATCGAAAGGGTTCCTTTTTTCAAATTAGAGCCGCTTCTCCAATGCTTTCGAAGGGATAGGTTTTAGCACCTTCCACTTCTTTACTTAGGAAATTGCTTTTGGAAGTGCTGCTTTCGACTTAGTTCTTTTAAAACCCTTTTGAGATTTGAAAGTTAAACCCAAAGGTTTCGAAAGGATGGTCTTAAATGGTTTCAAAAGGTTAGATTTATGTAAAGGACTTAACGCTTTCGAAAGGTATATTTTAAAGGTTTTGAAGGGGTGGTTCCCTAATGTTTTTGAAAGGTTTACCTTAGTTTTTAAATGGATGGTTTCCAATGTTTTTGAAAGGTGTGTTTAAATTGTTTCAAAAGAGGATGTCTAAGGTTTTATAAAGCTTTCGAAAGAGATGTTTTCAATGTTTTCGAAAGGTCTGTTGTAAATGGTTTCAAAGGGTATATCTTGGCCCTTAGGACGAAGGTTATAAAGTAAAGTAGTTTACTTGTATCAGATGGGGTACTTACAATGGTTTTGAAGGGGTACTTTCAATGGTTTCGAGGGGGTTGTTTAAAGCTTTTAAACAAAGGTTTTGAATATGTTCATCAACAATGTTTTGTGTAAAGTATATATAACATGGCAAAGCGATTTGAGTAAAGTATAGATTACATTTTCCTTGTTTAAGTATGGTTTAAAGAGTTAAATTAATTTGAAACAAATGTTTCCAAGGATAATTTGATGGGTTAGCTGGCCCTAAGTAAATGACTCAGATATTAGAATACCAGACGGGACTAGTATGGGGTCACACCCTATACTTAAGCTAGTAGCCCCTAGCTAATATAAGTTAAAAATTCTAGTGCGTAGCGCTTTGTCACAGGTAAGACTAAAATAATGTTACACAGAAAGGAATATACAGAGTAAAGATAGGTTATTTGTGAGCCCATAAAACCATTAGGATCAGTTGACCCTAGGAGAAGTTGGGGACAGACCATCCAAAAGAGTATCTAATAGAAGTTAGATTACTTGTTTCTTTTGTGTGGTAGGCCCGAGTCAGTCGAAGGTTAATAATCAGTCAAATAAAACTATAGCATTCAGACAGATAGTCCATTTATTACCTGATTTATATGCATATATGATATTGCTATAATTGCTTTAACTAGTTTGGTTAAAGGATTTTGATCTGCAAAAGATATGTTTTAAAAGGGATATTAGTGAGGGAAAACTCATTTGCTAAGCGGCGTGGTCTCACTTAATATCAGCAAAATGAGATGTATAGTATTATTCATACCAAACTTTATGTCTCACTCGAAATTTATGTTTTTCACATTAAACTCTTGAGTGCTCAAAATTAATTTGAGTAGATTAAAAGTTGAAGATTTTAGATTTTAGTAATTGGACGAATAAAGCTTCCGGAGACGAGCAGGAGGCTGATGTTAGCTATTTAGGAGTTGTTATCTTTTTATTTCCACAGTGATGTATTAAGATAGTTTTTGTCTATCTAGTACTCTGATCATCCAAGGGGGCTTCTTTAAATGTCGCTCTTGGCGTATTTTGTAGTAATTATATTTGATCAATGCCTTGGAAACATTTGGGATTATGTAATTGGATTTGAAACATGATTCTGTGAAATGTAGTCAGAAAAGTTGCTGAAATTTATGATTTTTTTCTTATTCATGTGCTTCTGATATTATGGATACCATTAACAATACCGTTTTTATCACTGAAAGTTAATACTATAAATGACTGCAACATCTATAGCGCTTAGCTTTGGGCCCCAAGATAGGGGATGTTACAGCAGCCGGGGCAAATCTTGGAGAAGAAGAAGAGTTATTGGATCGGGAAACTTGAGCGAAGAAAGGAGAAAATGAGGAGAGAATATAAAAGAAGCTAGGATGAAGAAATACACGATGGAGAGGAAGAGGGAGAGGATAAGGAAGATGATGAGGAATACAATGCTAGTGGAGATGAATCATTCGAGGATACATCCCCTGAAGCACCATGGTCACTTCACCTCCTGAGCCAAAATGATTGGTGATCAAATCTTCGCAGATTGCACTCAAACTATGCCACAGACCTATTAAAAAATCTACTCCTCCAACGAGTGCATAAAAACTTCATCAGTTCTTTGAGTAATATTGGGAATCTCTTCGATTTTCCTTCGGGCGGGCTAAACTTTCAAGAAATCTTAAATGCCAGCCCATATGATTTCAGCTTCCTTCCTGTTGATATTGTCCAAACTGCAGAGGGTTATGGGACTCTATCTTTAAATCTCCTCAAACATGGACTGTATGCTACCTAAGGCACACCAAAACTTCAAATATTTCTAGAATCACAAGAACAAACATCGCGCATTTTTTCTTAATCCACCGATTTAACTCTAATACAATCTATTTTCCTTTTAGGTACAATGGGAAGATGCAGCCGTATAGATAAGCCTAGAGATCACACTGGACAACACTAATCTCAAACCCTAGAAGCCTATTATTCGTATCATGGCTCTAACCATGAGACATAGAGCAAGAGATTAATAAGGAAGGAATAAGAACAATGCGATGTTGAGGAAAGATAGAGCTACCATGATGAGAAAAGGGAATCGCATGACTACTCTTGGCGTGACTTCAATTCCCATCATCAACATCTCTCGTACACTCAACCTTCACTGCAATGACAATATTCTTAACACAATCTTCCTCCACCA
Organism: Allium cepa; assembly: GCA_030765085.1. Lineage (NCBI taxonomy): Eukaryota > Viridiplantae > Streptophyta > Magnoliopsida > Asparagales > Amaryllidaceae > Allium > Allium cepa. The sequence goes on from CM060932.1 coordinate 385,171,894, forward strand.
TCTCTACCTCTTACAACTGCGAAGCTACAAATAATCTAAAATAGTTAGCTCTTCCCATTCTCAACAATCTCACAGGGCCAGCAAAGACATAAGCTCACGTCACACGTCTCCTCCTCCACCGATGAAGGCCAATCAACTTCCATCACTACTAAGATGCAAATGGCCCTTCACAGATACTTCCATGACGGGGTTAGATTCGATTGTAGTGTCAAGGACTTCCCATATAGCTATACGAATGAAAGCCTCGCCAGACATAAGGAGGTTGTGGAGCAACTATACGAGTGGGAGAAACTGGCTAAGGGCTTCTTCGAAGTCAATCATGCTAACCGGCTGATTCATACTTTCAACCTGGAGATGGCCGACCATGACCAAGTATGAAAAGATTACAAAAAATGTTGGACACGGTTAAGAAAAAAGGGGACGAGAAAGATGAATCTTTCAAGGATTCCTAACAAAGACTATCTGAGTTGGCTTCTACTTACATGGCTGAGACCCTAGTTCTAAACTCATATATGAAGAATTCTCGTGCTGCTAACATCGATCTTGAGAAGCATGGAAATCCTTCCTTCATAATATCCAAAAATCATCGTCTCACAACAACCAATGACTTCCAAAGACCATAAAAGATGGATTGTCGAGGTAAAATACAAATGAAATACTAAACCAGGACATTGGTAGGATCTCACAATGGAATGATATATATAATATACTGAACATACATGAACAGAATAGGTAAATATATTAGAGACTACACTAGTGGAAGCAACTGATAAATAAATATCAATACAAGAAATCAGAATACATCAACTCCTAAAAACGCAGAGTTCTAACTATATCTGATACAACAAGTCTCGTATACAAATAACAGGTCTTTCATGCACTACTAAAATATCAAGTATACATATCCAAAGTTCCGATGCCACATCTCCAAAATGCACCATCTTTGCATCCATTTAGAATATTCCCAAAAACACTGACTCCCAAACTACTCAATCAAGTACCCGAGAATTGTCGTGACATATATAAACAAAGACAAAATGTGAGTCAGACATAAAGTCTGATGTGAGGAGAACTATCTCAAAATGCTATATATCAGAACTATTTACGAATAAACATGAAACAACTAAATCACAACCGGCCCTCTTCACAAACGTGGCTTAAGGATAACTCGGACTGCCCACAAACAAGTATAGTAAACCCATCTCAAAAATAGAGAATCATACCATAATATACTCTTCTCTTGTAATATATGAGTCAGCACAACTAAAATGATGTGACTCGTGCAACAATATACTATGATAAAGGAAATCCTAATATAAAAGTGTGAAAGTGATAAAAAGTGTCCAAATATAAGACTACACTATGCTATACACGATGATAATATCAATCAACTAGCATAGCACAAGGATAAGCACAACATAACAATGATGTCAAATAGAGAATATCTACTATCGACTCAAACTGAAAGAAATATAAATGGAGCAACTACACCTTATGTGGTCTTGTATTTATATACATTCTTACCCTTGAGAGTTCAAAGGAATAAACTGTCCCATATGACCTCTTGCCTGTACAGGTGCCCCCATACAGACCTAGATCGCTCTCCTGACAATAATGAAATCCCCTACCATTGTGGTGCCCCATGGCGTCTATATCTATGCTAATGCTACCGAGTGCAACAACACCTTAAGCATTGCTCCAAACCCTCCTGAAGGCTTGATTCGAAACCATAAAACAACATTTAAATGGATGTGTAGTAATGGAACCATACTACAACATGAATTTAGTCACCTAACCTATGATTTCCTCACTGTGCACTTGCTTTGACCACAAAGTACCACTTAAGAACAACAACGCTTGGAACCTTGGATTGTATGCTAGCCATATGCATTTACGTCTTCTCGATCTGGTACTGATTGATGCTATCACGTGCTCACACATTAGCTTGAGTCCGGAACAAACTCTTTACCTTCATTTGCTTCTCCCAATTGTATACACTTATCATACATGATCATGAAACATATCACGTTCCAATTTCATTTCCAATTGGATCTCAATCGTTGTCTCAATCTCCTACTATTCCTATGTTGGAATAACTTATGCCTTGTGCTCCTAGCCTTGATCACTTCCTCGACTGCTTGCTCGAACACCTTATTGATCATTATTGATCACTATGCATTGCCTTGCATCCACATCTAGATCCCATTCTTCACCTTGCTTCCTACTTTCCCTAGTAGACCAAAGACTCTCTGAAGTCGTGCTAAGACCTCACGAAGAACTGCACTCGAAATTGAGGAGAAATACCCATTAATATGGCATCTAGCCTGGGCTTACTCCCATGTCCAAGCACCAGGTTGACTGGTGTAGCTTGTCCTAGGCTTACTTCCTGGGCTTACTGTTTAGGTACAAGTGCTATCGGTCGACTGGTGGTAGCCTGTCCCAGGCAGTAAGCCTGGAACACGTGCAAACTACCCATGATGGTCGCCTCATTGCACGCCTTTCCTCCTTCGCTCCGCCCGACGAGCCGCCTTGCTACCCAAGCCTACGTTCACCCCATCGGACGTCCTTCGAAGCCTATTGGTTGATGTTTTGAAAGTGATTCCTTACGTGTTTGAAAACCATTTTGACATGAAGTCCACTCTTTTCATGCGTAAAATTCAACAAGCGACTATAGCGATCTGGCTTCCTCTAAGCACGCTAAAACACAATCAACCGACCATCTAGCCTGACGACTACACATGCTAGCACACTCATTCGTACATATTTATACATATGTACACAAGCATGCTTCACTACACAATTCATGTTTCGGACTTTACCGAAACTACTACTCGGCCCGGTGTAATCTCACGCAACTAAGTGCACACGGATTTAAATATACAACAATTCTAACTATAATATACAAGTTGTTTTTATTGTTATATACCTTTAAATACACATATATGTATACTTACCCATATATATATATATATATACATACACACGTATTTAAATAAATAATTCATTCATTACCAAATAAAATCTCGCTTTTATTTATAAGATCTCTTTAGTAAAAGTCTAATATGATTTCATACTATTTTATAAAATAATATAACTATTTGTAAAATATATTATTAGCATATTAATTATTTTAAGCCTTTGAATACTTAATTGCTTCATTAAATTGAGTATACATCATATTACTATTCTATAAAATCTCATTTCCATTTTATAAAATCTATACCTCATTTGTAAAATCATATAATCATTTTCTAAATGCTAATTAAGCACTAATCATATTATTTTATAAACTATAACATCATTTCATAAAATTCCACTTTTACTTATAAAATCATTCCTCTATTGCTTTGTTTCTGCTGATTTAATTCCTTCGTTAGCCTCTCTTTTCTCCGATTATTATAATGTTATTAGGACTGAATCTTCACATGAGGAAAATGGATCTTCCTCCTTGGAGGAGGACTAGCTTAGGTCTAGTTAATTAGCAGTCTAACATTTTCGCCAAACTCCTGCGTTGTATTATTTCATTTAGCTGTTATGGTACATTTACTTGAACAACTAATATCAAATTATTTTATTCATATGGATGTCCCACTATAAGTGTCGGCTAGCTTTGCAAAAGAAATCATTTCTTTACTTAAATAATATTTATAAATCTGCTCCCATACCTCCTCTCTCCTCCGACCATACCTATGTCCTTACACCTTCTGCCATAACCATTCCTCCACCATGCTCGACTCCTAACCCACCCCCTCCTCCCCAAAACATCTCTGTTGCGTCTATCCATTCATTCTCTCCTCCTTCATCCTCCGTCCTTTCTCCACTTCTTCTATTCCTAATGGATCAACTTAACAAAAATGGAGTTCCCTGCTCAAGAAAAAACAGAGAAATGTAGGGAAGTACATCCCTATTAACATAAAGCCGACCTTTTCGGCTGATATCCTAGTTCCCCCGCCATCTGTTATTGAAACTGTTTTCCAAGTATGGAGTGAACTTCAAGTAGGATTCTTCCTCGATAAGCCACTAACATACACCGCTGTGGTACAATCTCTAAAGAAAATCTGGAAGTTAAAGAGATCTATCAAGATTAAATCTGATAGATTTGTGTTTGTATTCCTTTTCGCTTATGATGAAAACAAGAACAGGATTCTTCAAGGTGACCCCATTCGATGAGAAGCAAATTTTTTATAATGAAACCGTAGGACCCTACGGTGGGTAATGTATGTGGAAACATTCTGTCTGCGCCTATTTGGGTAAAGGTTTACAACATCCATAACTTGTGCATGGTCGTACGTGGGTGTTAATTGGTTGGCAAGTAGACTTGGAAAATTGTTATGCATGGATGAGGCAATAGAAAAGCTTGAGAGACTAGACTATCCTAATTTTATGATTGAGATTAATCCAAAAAATCTCTAGATGAAAGTTTTGACGTGCAACTAATCGCTAGTGGAACTTAGAAAATGGAGGTGAGATACCTCTAGAAACCTGGTATTCATACTAGGTGTAAGATATTCGGCTATTGCTATGAGAACTATAACATGAAAGGAGATCAAGGAGATAAGTCAGAGGTGAAAAAAAATGAAAACAAGTTAATTAGAAAATAGATGCAAATTGGGAAAGAAAAAAATCTATAAAGTCCCTACTAGGAAAAATCAGAAACGACAAAGGTTGAACAATGCTAAAAAGAAAAGAAGAAGTGTCAACGATGATGTGGCTACTAGAAAATTTACTAAAATTGGTGAAAAGATGAATGATGTAATATGGAAAATGAAGAAGGTGAGATTCTACCTGAAAAACAAAGAGTCTTTCCTAATAAATATAAAGCTATGGTGAATGGAATGAGGGATGAGCACAGCGTTATAAGCACTAAAAATAGTTACCAAGTTTTAGAAACTTGTATTAATGAGGTTGGAAACAATGTAAGTGAACCTGAATTTGTAGAGAAAGACAAAAGTGATTTGCGCGCTATAATGGACAAAGAGTTGGCTGATAAACATCTTGGCTGCACTCAACTAACACCATCTCCCTTGAAATTATCAACCACCAAACCAAAACTTCACAACAGTAAAATAGCAATTCAGAACACTCTCTTGATCAAGAATCTTCCCCGTTGTCCTTTTTAGAAGAAATTGATTCTTGCCGAGTGAAAAAGTGCCGAGGTTATTAATTTTTCACTTAGTGAAAGGGAACCTAATGTATTAAATAGTGCACAGAATGAGCATGTGCATGAAGAGGTGCACAAGCAATTAATTATCCAACCACAATTTCCAATTCTACATACATGCAATTCAACACTTCCAATTCCTCAACAAACTTTCCATCCGCACATGAAAACCAAACTATACACCACTTGAACCCGATCACCTCAACACTCTGATCAGAACTTATTCCCATATTATGCCTCCACTTGGAAGGATCCACCACCCCAGTCTTCACCTAAAACCATCATTCCAACCAACGTCAAAGCTTCACTTCCTATTTTCACATCCCTTACTTCCACAAACAACAGTAATAAGAATAGAAATCTCAAGCGAGGATAGTCTCTAAATGGTGATTTGAACGCGATCTCTAATAATTTAACTTCCATTATCCCTGAGATCAAAGAGCGGAGAACTCCATATACAAGGAGTAGCAAAAACAAGGCCCTAACAAACCAAAAGTTTACTCAATGATACACAACATAGAAGCTTGGAATATTAGAGGTGCCCATAGTGACATCAGACTGGATCAATATAGAGATCTAATCCGAACTCACAATCTTAACTTACTAGCTATTCTAGAAACTAAACTCAACGCAACTCTAATCTCTAGAGCTGCCAATTTTGTTGACTCTACCCGGTCCCTCTCTTAAAACCTCCATGAAGTAGCTATGGTATGATTATGATGCCTTCATAACCCACAAGTTTACATTTTATCTCCTATTTTGAAAATTCTCAAAAAAGTGAGTGACGGGGTGTTCAAGAGAGATATTTTCTATAGAAGCCATAATTGTTTCCAGCTGATGGATTAATCCCAATCGATGTTGATCCTCAATTGGCATTTCCAACATCTAAATGAGAATAAAAAAACATATTTTTTTGGAGAGAGAGACTATTTCACCAATCGAGTCACAGGGAACTTATTGAGATTCGATACCAGGCCTGCTAAGTTATAGACTGGTAGATGATTCCCAGGTATCCAAAATGCCTTGACGAAATGTCCAGTTTTGTACCAACTACTCAAACAATAGAACAACCCCTATCATTTCGTCCCTTCGGTCTAGCCACTAGAAAAATGCTACACGTTCACAACATCCATCTTCCTACCAATATATCTGATGTTTACGTAAATGTACATATTTTTACTTCCATATTTGATATAATATAATTAAATAAATGATCATAATAGGTATTTTAACATGTTTAAACCAAAATTCAAATTATTTTTAAATCATCATTTATTCATCTTCATTTAGAAGCAAAATGGTCATTTTTGTGTGTTACTTTCTCTTTGCAATTTTTTTATGCAATTTCAATTCAAGTCTTTTCTTGTTTATTTACTTCCATGTTAGTAGTGTAGATCTTCTTTTATTTTATGCAAGTAGAATAATTCTCTTTTCCATTATCTTTCATTTTTCTTTTTTTAGTTTCATGTTGCATGGTACTTGTGTTGATATGATAACACAAATGAGAGGCTAAGCCCTTCAATTTAGAGAAAATGAATCTCTCTAATTATGTAGCTTCAACATTTTGATAATTATTGCTCACTTTTGTGCTTAATGGAAGAATGAATGTTGATGTGATTTATTGTTTTATGTTGAATTTGATAGTCTATGTTGTTCATCACAAATAGGCTATGCTTAATCAATCACAAACAAAATTACCTCTTCATTTACATATGATTATGGTAATGAAGTGATTCTAAAATTAAAATACTATGGTCTATATTTCTAATTAATAGTTAACAGGCTATGCTAAAATAGATTTTATTTTCAATTTCATTGTCATTTTTGATGAGAATTAACAAGTGGTTTAAAATTTGTGTTATAGTTTAATGGCTTATGTTGAGCAAATTAATAGCACAAATAGGTCATACTTATGATAAACACATCATTTAAATTCACTAATGACCAAAAAAGAGAGATCATAATTTCATACTTTGTTGAACTATGTGATCTAGAGAGTGGATTTATCTCTGAATTGTCATTTTATTCTCATAGTTTTCATTCACATTTATAGTTGTTAGTTTGTCATTTTTCTCATTTTCTAGCTTAAACAACTCTCAACTTTGGTTTAATTTGATTGAATAGGAAATTTAAATCAACAATTCCCTATGGATCGACCCGTACTCGCTACGTACTATAATAGTACGCAGTGCGCTTGCGGTTATTTTATTTCAAAATTCGTTCGACAGTTTTCTAAACCGATAGAAAAACCATCTTCGAACAAGTTTTTGGCGTCGTTGCCGGGGAATTGTTTAATTTTGATTTTTTCTATTCTTCAATTTTTTTTTTGATTTTATTGTGTGTTTGTTATGTGTGTTAACTTGCATGTAAAAAAATATATTGTGTGTTTGTGTATTTTTGTTTACATTATTTGTGAGCATCTCTTGTTGTTCTATTTGTTTTTGCATTTGCATTTGCATATAAAAAAAAGAGCATATACAATTTCAAAAATAAGAAAAAAATTCACTTTTCATTTACATTTCACGTTTTTATAGTTTTCATTTCTCTATTTTCATTTTACAGTTTTCCTTTCCTCTGCTCTCTGGTTCCACCATACTTCTACATTCACCACCCATAAACATACATCTGCAATCACACTTCAATGGCCCACCTTCCGTTCCTCCTTCACATCAAAACAACCCTCTGGCATTCCTTAAAACCGCACTGCAAATCCATTAACTCACCGTTGTCCAAGTCACTCCACCAAATCAATACCTTCGACCATCTCTCTCAACTACTTTGCTTTCAAACCCAACATCTTTCCACTGATACTTCAACAACACAGTGCACCATCTACCCTTCACAACACCACAGACAACATCACAGAACATCACCGAACACCAACCATCTCACTACTCACTCAACCACACTCACTGCTCCACAAACTTCTGCATTTAATCCGCCACCACAGAAATCACTACATACAACCACATATACTGCAACTCCTTACTTTGCCTAACTTCTCGCTGCCTTATTCACAAACCTTCCTTACTGTCACCTTCAAACTCCCTACTGCAACACAACATTTCACCAAAACAACTCACATTAACCCTGCACAACTGCCAAACTGCTGAACACATTTCCTGACCATAACACAACCACTTCCCCACCATAACATCATACAACTCTGTTCAACATCTACCTGGCATACTCACATTCCTCTTCTTCCTTAACCATCAATCACCCCTTGTTCAATCGCTGCCTGCTTCTGACATAACTAAATTACATCACTCAAACCTCTTCCACAACCTGTTTTGAAACTATCGAATCCAAATCACTGTTGGTGCGGGATTACAACACGAGACCGCTCAAATCGAAACCCCACAAGCACAGCGAAAGACGGAATCGTGGTAAGAAGTGTATAAATAACCAATCAATAACTCAATTCCAATCTCAATTGATCCAAAAGCAATCACAATCCCAAACAAGCAACATAGAAATCAAAGCAATAACGAAAAATAAATCACACAGCGATTTATAGTGGTTCCACTAACGTTGTGTTAGTGTACATCCACTTTAAGAGCGAGCTTTTATTAGTATTGATGAGAAGAGTACAAGAGATTGAATACAATAACCAAATTCTAATTAGATTTGAATTTGTGAAGAAGAGAATTGAAGAAAATTAGCTTTTGATAAACCCTAATTTGGTGGAGGCTAATCTCTTTCCGTTGCTTGCACACATATAGATCTGAAACGTGAGGCTAGTTTATATAGGAGAATAGAAACCCTAGGCAATGTTTTGAAATTTCCCCTACGGATGTCACAAATTTTCACCCAAGTCCGCGAGAAGAAAACCAGACGAATGTCGTTCCGAACGTCTGACCAAAAGGTCAGACGTCTGACTTAAGTCACTGGAGTGACTTTGCTTCAACTCAAACGTCTGACCCATTTGGTCAGACGTCTGATGAAATGCTCTGGAAGCATTTCAGCCCTAAATCAGACGTCTGAAAAATGGGTCAGACGTCTGAAAAAAGTTTATGTCCCTGCTCAGCCCACTTCGCCTTTTCTCTTATAACTTCCACCTCCGAACTCCAATTTGCAAACCATTTCCTCCGTTACGAAGCTACTTCCGACCTCTACAAATTTCCTTATAGTGTCGCCAAAATTTAACACTCCACCTCGACACTATATCTATCTTCGATTCCAATGGTACCATACCATCAACGAAAACCGATAGCGCCAACTATCACCTCTTCTACCTTCAACCAAACATGAATGCTTTCCCAATGAGCTTCGGCAAAGCCACCGCCCATTACACTCCACCAACGAGCTCAGGCAAAGCCCCCGCCGCTAATGAAATGTTGAAAACATCCAAATCCTAAGCTATCTCACCAAAGACTAGCACTTACCAAGAAGATAGAACTCCAATCTCTCACTGATACTCTTCCTCATCTACTACCAAGATCCTCCCTTTACCGTGCCACCCAGTGGCACCTAGCACTTCTCCAAGCGAATCAAATTCGAGCAATGCTCGAACTTTCCAACCGGCAATGCCTTAGTGAACATATCCGCCGCGTTATCCTTTGTGTGCACTTTCCGAAGATATACTTGCTTACCTTCATCCATGGCTATTAGAAATGACTCTCTCACCTCAATATGCTTAGTCCGTGAGCTAAATGCCAAATTCTCTGCCAAGTGAATAGCACCCTGGCTATCACATCGAACATCAATACTATCATGCCCGAATCCTAAGTCACACAACAATCGCTTCAAATAGAGTGCCTCCTTTGCTGCCTCCACTTCGACTATCAACTCCGCCTCCGTAGTGGATAAAGAAACTACAGTTTGCAATCTAGATCTCCAACTTATGGTTGTACCCCTAAGTGTGAAGACATATCCGGAAGTTGATTTTCTTCGATCCCTATCATCGGCGTAGTCCAAATCACAATAACCAAATAACTTGCAATCCATCGCCTTACTACCGCCAAAAACAAGACCATGAGATGATGTGCCTCTAATGTATCTCAATATAAGCTTCACAGCTTCCCAATGCAATTTTCCCGGTTTAGCCATGTATCGACTAACCATCCCAACGACATTTGCAATATCGGACCTCGTACACACCATAGCATACATTAGACTTCCAACCGCACTAGCATATGACATCTTTGCATATAAGTCTTGTCTTCCTCCAAGATAGGTGATCCTTTACTCGAAAGCTTCGTATGCAAAGGTAAAGGTGTATTTGACGTCTTTGCATTCTCCATGCTAAACCGGCAAAGCACTTTCTCTATGTACTCCTTTTAAGTTAGTTTCAACTCAAAATGCTTTCGATTCCTTACAATTTCCATGCCCAATATCCTTCTTGATTCTTCAAGATCCTTCATTTCAAACTCCGATTTCAAACTCAGTTTTAGATTGTTGATTTCATTCTTATCCTTAGAAGCAATGAGCATGTCATCCACATAAAAGAGTAAATACACCCAACAATCATTTTTCAACCTTTTGAAATAAACACAAGCAACTTTGATGCTTCTTTCAAAACCATTTTCAAGCATGAAATGATCAAACCTCTTGTACCATTGTCTAGGTGATTGCTTTAAACCATATAGTGATTTCTTCAACTTGCAAACCAAATTTGACTTACCATCTACAACGAAACCTCCTGGTTGCTCCATGTGGATGTCTTCATTCAAGTCCCCATGCAAGAAGGCGGTCTTCACATCAAGTTGCTCCAACTCCAAGTCGCGAATAGCAACAATAGCAAGTAATATCCGGATAGAAGTATGGCGCACAACCGGTGCGAATATCTCATCATACTCCTTTCCCTTCCTTTGTGCAAACCCCTTAGCCACTAGCCTAGCTTTGTATCTTCCATCGACCTTCACCTTGTATATCCATCTGCACCTAATAGCACGGTTTCCTTTAGGAAGTGGAACCAAATCCCAAGTTTGATTCTTCATTAATGATTGCATCTCTTCCTCCATGGAACGAATCCATTTCGAGCTATCACTCGACTTCACGACATCATCAAGGTCCATCGCTCATCTTGGACTACATGAAGAGCATAGTCCAAATTATCACAAAAGCTAAGATAGTTCCAATCACCATATCTTTCGGGTGGTCTTATAGTACGACGACCAACCCGAGTAGCAATATCATCACCTAAACTCCCTTCGGCTCCACCTTGAACCGAATCTTCTCTTGAATCATGTACATCACCAGCACCACTAGAGGCACCCTGTGGATTATGTAATGTAACATCAACTGCTTCTTTCTCACAAGCATCTCCTACTACTCCACTCTCTCTATTTCTTGGACAAAATGTGGAAATAATTTCCTTCTCCTTTGATTCCTCATGAACCAAATCCGAAACATCCGATGAGCTCACATTCTCCTTGAACATCGCCGACTCATCAAAAGTAACATGACGAGAATTCATTACCTTCTTTGTTTTCAGATTCCAAATCTAATAGTCTTTTACACCGTCTGTATAGCCAAGAAAAATTCCCTTGAAAGCTCTTGGTTCAAGCTTATCATTTCCCGGATCATGCACATAAACTGGACTGCCAAACACACGAAGATAGCTCAAGTCTATGCTCTTTCCCTTCCATGCTTCCTCCGGAATTTTATTACCAACAACTGAGCACGGAATTCGATTAATAATATGCACTGCGGTTGACAAAGCTTCAGCCCAAAATCCCTTCGCCAAACCCGATGTCAATCTCAAGTAGAGTACGATCCATTCTCTCCGCAACACCATTTGATTGTGGATCTCCAGGTGTAGTAAAATGCCTTTGAATACCATGATGCTTGCAATACTCCAGAAATTCTTCGGAAACATACTCTCCGCCATTGTCAGACCTTAGAACCTTCAAAGACTTGCCACTCTCATTCTCAACAAGATCTTTCCACGCTTTGAACTTTGCAAATGCCTCCGACTTGGCCTTTATTACATACACCCAAACTTTCCGAGAAAAGTCATCTATAAAAGAAATATAATAGCGAGCTCCTCCTAAAGAAGCTACAGGTGTCGGTCCCCAAACATCCATGTGAACATACTCAAGAACCCTTCTAGAGTCATGCTTTCCTTCGCTGAATGAAACTTTAGTTTGCTTTCCCATGACGCATTCTTCGCAAAACTCTAACTTGTTGAAACTTTCTCCATCGATCATCTCTCTTTTCCGAAGAACATCTAAACTCCTCTCCGAGACATGACCCAACCTCAAATGCCACAGCCTAGTTGCATCCAAGCCACGAGAACTATAAACTCCTATACAAGTTTCACCTTCTACAGTCACTCCTTGGAGCAAATAAATACCATGAATCCTTGCACCCTTCATTACCATAGGCGCACCCTTCGAAACCTGCAAGCTATCACTCTCAATAGTGATCTTACAACCTAAAGAATCTAGCTGCCCCAAAGAGATAAGAGACTTTCTAAGTCCCAGAACATAGCGTACATTAGTGAGAGTACGAACCACTCCGTCAAACATTTGAATTTGCACGGAACCAATGCCTTTCGACTTGCAAATAGCACCATTTCCCATAATAATTGAATTTCCTTCTTTGTCGATGTAAGAAGAAAAACAATTTCTATTTGGCGTCATATGATAAGACGCCCCAGAATCGAGCACCCAATCGCTACCCGAAACATCCGATGCTACTACCGACAAAACATCTACATCTCCCTCACCAACTGCACTCTCCACCGCTACTGATGAAGATGCTACTTCCTTATTTGCTTTCTCCTTGTCCAGACACTCATTCTTCCAATGACCGGGATTCCTATAAATATAGCACTTGCCTTTTCTTTCCTCCGACATTCCTCTCCAACCGGGGTTCCTAGATCTAGAACGCCCCCGGTTCTCCTTCTTCACATACCTCTCCTTCTCCACAAATAAACCATGACCATTACTAGCACCATTACTTCCATCACCTAACTCTTTCATTTGATCCCGCAACTTCTCGCTAAGAAGACCCGTCTTGACATCATCAAGAGTCAATGTATTCTGGCTATAGATCAAACTATTTGAGAAACCTGTATAGCGATCTAACAATGAACACAACAATATCATTGCCTTTTGCTCTTCCTCAATCTTCAAATCTACCGCGTTCATCTTCATTAGCAAATCATCAAAAGTATTTAAGTGCGCCTTCAGCGAAGTACCCTCCTTCATCTTATAGGTGAAGAACGTTCGCAATAAGATCAAACGATTTGTCAAGGACTTCTTCATATACAATTCCTCCAACTTGTCCCAAATACCTTAGCGGCTGTCTCACCACTAATTTCATAGATAACATTCTCTCCCATAGCAAGTTGAAGTGTAGTGAATGCCCGCTCTTCCATCTCCTCTCTCTCAACATTTGAGATGTCCGCTGGCAACAAATGTGTGTCAAACACTACCCGATGCACCCGATTCCTCCTTAGAACCGCTTTCATCTTCCATTGCCATTTTTCAAAATTATTATCGTCATTCCGCTTGTCTATTACCAGTTGTGATCCTGAAGCTACGTACGAGCCACGTACATAAGGAGCTACATCACTTGGATTACCCATTGAGGAACTACTAGAGTTACTACTTGATTCAGGCATTTCTACAACCACCTACCAACACCAATGCTCTGATACCAAATGTTGGTGTAGGATTCCAACACGAGACCGCTCAAATCGAAACCCCACAAGCACAGCGAAAGACGGAATCGTGGTAAGAAGTGTAAAAATAACCAATCAACAACTCATTTCCAATCTCAATTGATCCAAAAGCAATCACAATCCCAAACAAGCAATATAGAAATCAAAGCAATAACGAATAATAAATCACACAGCGATTTATAGTGGTTCCACTAACGTTGTGTTAGTGTACATCCACTTTAAGAGAGAGCTTTTATTAGTATTGATGAGAAGAGTACAAGAGATTGAATACAATAACCAAATTCTAATTAGATTTGAATTTGTGAAGAAGAGAATTGAAGAAAATTAGGTTTTGATAAACTCTAATTTGGTGGAGGCTAACCTCTTTCCGTTGCTTGCACACTTATAGATCTGAAACCTGAGGCTAGTTTATATAGGAGAATAGAAACCCTAGACAATGTTTCGAAATTGCCCCTGTGGATATCACAAATTTTCACCCAAGATCGCGAGAAGAAAACCAGACAAAAGTCGTTCCAGATGTCTGACCAAAAGGTCAGACGTCTGACTTAAGTCACTGGAGTGACTTTGCTTCAGCTCAGACGTCTGACCCATTTGGTCAGACGTCTGATGAAATGCTCTGGAAGCATTTCAGCCCTAAATCAGATGTCTGAAAATTGGGTCAGACGTTTGAAAAAAGTTTTTGTCCCTGCTCAGCCCACTTCGTCTTTTCTCTTATAACTTCCACATCCGAACTCCGATTTGCGAACCGTTTCCTCCGTTACGAAGCTACTTCCGACCTCTACAAATTTCCATATAGTGTCGTCAAAATTTAACAATCACATCACTCAAACCATTTTCGTCCTCACTGCACATAACACCCCTTGCTTTCACAACCTGCTACCACCTGTGCATATCACACTTTCAAATTATTGTCACATTCTCATCATACCACTGCTCCTCCTTGAACCACTTCCAGAAATTCTACCTCGGCCACCTCTGTATAACCTTTTACTCCTCACCACTGTTACCAATACTGTCATTACAATTTCCAGTCTTATCCACCACAAGAGTGCTACTTTCCCTCATCCAATCTAGAGCAACCATCAAAGCAACCAAAAACTGCAGTTTGACCACATCAACAAGCTTCACCATATCACCACTGTTGAAATCAAACTATGGCCGCAAACACAACCACCTAAAAATAACCCAAACATCGCGACAAACACTATCCTACTAACACAACATACCACCCACTACCGAACTCAAACTCGAAGCACATCAAGTGCGCAACCCCAATGGACCACCAATCTCCTCAAACAATCGCCCAAACCCCAATCGCCTCGAATCCGCCTCCCTTCATCACAAACCAAATCCAAGAACTCAACCACCCAAATAGTCACCTCCTACAAACCGCGAGAATTTAGAATCTAATTGGAATTGAAAATTGATTTTGTAAAAATTGGTTTGCGAATTCTCTTCTAAAAATTAGATTGAGGAAGTGCACGTTGAAAATTGTCATACGTACGTCTGTTTTATTTATTTTGGGCTGGGCTGAGACCTTTGAGCTTGTTTTTAAATTTTTTTCCTCTTTTATTTTGTCTTTCTTAAGCATAAGGTATCTTCTAAAAAAAAGAAGTTAATTTGGTTTCTTTTGCTTTTCCTTCTAAAAAAAGTTTGTTTTTGTTTTGTTTTATCCTTTAAAAAAAGTTAATTTAATTTTTTTGTGTTTTAGTTTGTTTTAAGTTTTCTTCTCTGAAAGAAGAAAAGAAGAAGAAGGAATTGTTTTCAGTTAATTAGTTTTGTTTTAGTTTCTTCTTTGATAAAAAAATTGTGTGTGTATATATATATATATATCTTGTTTTTATTTTCAGGTTTCCAACGTAAATTGGAAGAGTTGTTTGCTTCACTTCGCTTGCAAAAAAAATAACTGCTTGCTCGCTTATAAAAAAAATTGCTGCTTTTAACCCCATCCAATTTTTTATTTGCTTTGCGTAGTTGTTTGCTTGCATTTTAGAAAAAGAAAAAAAATCAAAATAAAAAAAGAAACTCATTCGTAGTTGTATTGTTAATACATGTTTAATTTCTGTTTTGCATTTCATTTTAGAATTTTGATTAATAATAACGGTTAGACATCAATCACGCTTAATTGTATATTGACAAGTTGTCTTCTTTGAACAATTTACTTTCTTGGTGTCTAAGCTACGGTAGAGCAATAACCATTTATAAATATTACGGTGATTCGTAAATATTGTAAGGGTTGTTTCTCTGAAGGTATTTAAACCTTCGGCTGCATTGCTATGGTAATTCGTGGTGCACCGATAACCCCGTCCGTTATCTGATTGAGAACTATCTTGTTGGATTAAGACAAAGTATGATTATACGATTTTGGGTTAGGAGCTAATTAGGATAAACCATTTGTAATTGAAATCTTGCATTCATTTATTTGCATTAGTTCATGCATATTTAAAAAAAAATCAAAACCAAAAACTAAAAAAAAATTGTAAATATTTCTTAACTTAGTTTTTTTTAAAATCCTTTCTTTTGAAATTTATTTTTCAATCAAAAATTGAAAAAGAAAAATCAATCTATGAGTTAGTTTTTTAAAACCAAAATCAAAAATCCCAAAAAAAAATTACTCAGTTTTTTTTTAGAAATTTTTTTTCCAAAAAATATATAAAATCTTTGCAAAAAAAATTAATAAAAAAAATAAAAAAAAATCAATTTTCCATTTTGAAAGATAAATTCTTTTTGTAAATATTTTTCCTTTATAAAAAAAAACCAAAAATATTCTTAAAAATGTCTTAATTTCCACATTCAATTGAATTTTACAATAGTTGTGAAAATCAATATAATCCATATGATCTCTCTCCAAATTCTAATGGATATTTTAACAACAACTATTGTGCAAATAAATCGAATTTCGAACAACAAAATTTTCAAAATGATGAACAACCCTCAACTCTTGAAAATAGCATTTCATCTTTACTTGAACTCGTTAAACTAAATCAAAGGATGAACGATTTGTGCTATAACTCAAGTCAAAGTTTTCAAAATAATAAAATTTTGAATTCACTTTAAAATTCAAACGATTTCGGGTATAACCCATGTCAATTCAATTTCGAACTCCAAAGCGAATGTCAAAATCAAAATGAAAATGTGAAAAACTTTTCAAATAATTTTGGAAATGGGAATAATCTCGACTACAATGCGAGTGAAAATTTTTGTTCTCAACAAAATTCAAACTGAAAATTCTTAATTTAATAATCATGAATTTGATTTAGTCGAGAAAATGGAAAACGATTACGAGGATTTGTTGCGTGAAATCTACAAAAAAAATGTGAGAAACAAAATCAAATCCCAACTTATAAAAAATCAAATAATAATCCACCGTCAATTGAAATTGACAATTTTTGTCTGCAATAAGTCCAAAACGAAAATCCTCAAGGTAATAATTATAAATTAGGTTTTGTTGAACGAATGAATGAAATTTACAATGATCATACAAACTTGTTGATTGAAACATACAAAAAATTATATAAACAACAAAATCAAATCCCAACGTGTGAAGAGTCGAGTGATAATCCACCTTTTACCCAATTTGATGATTTTCAAGTAACAACTTTTGAAATTGAAAACAACAATCTTAATGAAGTTGTTGAAAATAGGTATTGAGTTGGATATCAATTCTTTTGAGGGTGTGAAACTCGATTTAAAATTCAATCTTCCATTTTTCAGATTTCAAAATTTTGAATACAACAACTTTGGATTTTAAAAACGATATACGCAATGAAGTTATTGATAATACAATAAATGAAGATGAATTCAATGAACATGGTTTTTTTGGACTTTACGAAAATGAGTTGTTAAATTCCAAAGGGGAAGAGTTAAATCACCTTTCAATTTGAATCAAAAAATTTGAAAAATTTGTCAATGATGAGTTTGAGTCTCAATTTGGTGAAAATAAGTGTGAACTTCAATCAATCGTTATATCTACCCCACAAATCATCGAAAATAAAACAACTTATATGATTTTTAATGAAACGACATTCGTTTTCTCAAATCAACATTCAACTTTGAAATCATTTACGGTTTGGTTTTCCGAGCTTAAGTTGTGTCTCATATATATGACAAGACAAATGAATCGGTCTTTGGAAGACCGTTTCATTTACTTTTTGACTACATACTTTCTGATCTCACGTAAATACCATTCATTTTCATGTGAATATAGGTCATCTTTTTATTTTTCTTTTATTCTTCTCCTTCCACGTAGGTTGACTGTGGGGACACAATCAATATCAAATGTGGGGGGAGTCTCGTCTTCATTTTTAATTTTTCATGGTAATTTTTAATTTTTCATGGTTTAGTTTTACATTTTCTTTTCAAAACATAGAAAAAAACAAAAAAACTCAATTTTTTTAAACATTTTTAATTTATTTTTAAATAAACACTATAGATAAATATATGGTTTTGGTTTATTAAATTAAAAATTTTGATAATTTATTTGTCTTAACAAAAATAAAAATGAAGTTTGATTACAAATAATAATGGTTTAACTAGTATATAGAAAGATTCATACGTGTTAATTATGAAAAACATCCTAATTGAAAATCTTTGTTTTAAAAAGTGGTTGGTTTAAAGTAAAGATGTGACATTTTTTTGTCTTCTAAGTTAGATGGTGCTAAGATGATACTGTGAAACTCTCTCTTCTTAAAAACCAAAAAAAACAAAAACAAAAACAAAACAAAAACAAAACAAAAAAAATAAAAAATATTTCTTGTACATATTTATAGCTTTTAATAAACAATTAGAGTCATGTGTTCACATTCGTGTGTTTACTCGACATGCTTTGTACCCTTCTCACGTCAACCCGAAAGGCAATGCATGATTGGTATATTTGGCCTCGGTTTATCTGAGTTAGGCGTGTGCATATAAAAGTTATTTTACTAAAATCGCCTACAGTCAATAAGTATTCACACTTATGTGGTGTGACGACCCGGAATTTTTAAGCATTTGTAATCGGAATATTTGATTGATTTTAAATATTTAAAGGTTAATTATTAACTTAAATTACGAATATCATAATTTATTTGACAATTAAATTGTTGAATTAAATAATTTGAATTGGATAAAATATGAAATCTGAGATTTTAATCCTATTAAAAATAATTTGAAGGCTTATAAAATTTATATTGATGATAGTGAAGATAGTAAAAGTGTTAAAATAGAATTTGGAAGTGGTTTGTTCAGTTTTGAAATGTATATCGTTTAAATTGAATTAAAAAATAACCTTTCGAGGCACAGTCTCAGAATTTGACGAAACTAGTTCCAGTGGGTCCGTAATATTGAATTATTATCGGATTTCAAATTTCGTTTTGATCGGAATTAGTGTGTGAGTGTATGAAATATAAACGTGCTGGAAATTTAAATTGATAAATACTCTAATGAGATTTAAGTTAAAAAAAAATCGAGCCTTCTTGTATACGCCTCCTTACTTTATTTCTAATCACGTGGCCCCTTCTTTCTTTTCAGCCGAACATTTTGAAAAAAAAAATATATATAATAAAATAAATGATAATGGATTCGTTCAGATGCTTCTCATCCTTCTGCTAAAACAAAACTTCTCGGCTTAAATAAAATAAAAATAATAAATAGATAACGTAGAATCTTCAGCACCGAGTCTTCCCTATTTAATTCAAAACCCATTCGATTCATATCAAGCTTCACGGCCGCTCGCGCGAGGAGTATTCATGAGCGTGTGGGAGGAGAGAAGCTTTCCAGTAGGGGTCGTGTCGAGATTCACGAGGCGATGTTTGGGAATTTTGCGAGCTCGAGGCTGTCGTGGGTGGGAATTCGAAGACCTAGGGTTTTTGTTTGTAGCCGCAATTGATTCCCGTGAGCAGCGAGGAAGCATCCACGCGAGGTGGCGCCGCGTGGAGGAGAGCGGCGGTGGCTTTGTGCTAGGGTTTCGGGTTCGTTGATTCTAGGGTTTGTGGCTGTGATTTTGCTTCCTGGAACAAATTGATAAGGTAATCGCTTGTTATCTCTTTCAGTTTAAATTAATACATATATGAATATATGTAAGTTTAAAAAAAAAAATAATTAGTTAATTATGAACAGAAAAATGAAAAAAAAAACACAATGAAATAGATAATATATAATGATATGCAGTTCCAGTTTTAATTTGCAAGCAGAAAATAAAATAAAAATTTAATCTTAGTAAAGATTTTAAATGCAGTTTATACATATATCATAAAGGTAGTTTTATTTAATAAAACTTATTTAATTATTTTTGCAAGAGATTATATTATTCGATAGAGTTTTGAAAGTTAACTTTTAGTTAAATATTTTATTAAAGAGAAATTAGTCTAAAACTAAAGCCTTGGCTAATTAAGTTATTTAATGGTAAGTGATTTTTTAATTAGTTCAAATCTTTATTTAAAAGAAAATTTATTTATAACCAAATTTATAGTTAAAACCAAATTGTTAATTTTAAATTAAATTAACAAATGGTAATTTATATTTCGATCATTTCAAATATTAATAAATCCTATAATGCTTGTTCAAGGTTAAAATCAAAAAGGGAATAAGTCGAGGTTGGATCGGATTGCAATTTCTAAAAAATAATGCAAAGGTGGGTTAATCTCACTCAGTATAAATTTAAATTTAAATGATTAAATTTAAATAATTGATTGTATGGTTGAATTGATTGATGTAATGTAGTATGGTATAATTTGAAAATTGGTATATTATGTGATGCTAACGTTTGTGGATGCAGGGAAAACAGGTTGGAGGGATCCAACTGGACCCCTCAACTTTTATTTA
This sequence comes from Allium cepa, assembly GCA_030765085.1. Taxonomy (NCBI): domain Eukaryota; kingdom Viridiplantae; phylum Streptophyta; class Magnoliopsida; order Asparagales; family Amaryllidaceae; genus Allium; species Allium cepa. The sequence goes on from CM060932.1 coordinate 385,192,491, forward strand.
AATTATTTAATATTCTTTGGTCTGATTATTTGATATTCTATAATGAATTATGTGGAAGTATTGAATGCTATGGCTTGGATGATATAATTGGGTATAATGAATTACCAAAAAATATAAATTTGATTTTGGAATGAAAATAAAAGAAGTGAAATTGCAAGTAAAATAATTATAGAATAAATTTAAGAATGACTTGGAAAAGAAATAAAGTGAATTTAAAATTCTAATAAATGAATCCTCGAAATGGAAGGGAAAATTTGAATAAACAGGAAGTTGAGGAATTTAAAGTTCAGTGTTATTATTTAAAAGAACAAAACATTTATTTAAAAGCTAAGATTTAAATTATTGAAAGAATAAAGAAGCAATTGGGAAAGATCTGGAATTTGTATATTTCAGTTAAAAGTTTTAAAATCAAATGGAAAATAATAATAACAACAACAATTAAGTCCATACTTAATGAATTTTGAAATGAATTAGGTAATTAAAGAAATTTATTTCAAATTAAATAAATTGGAAATCAATTTGGAGAAATTGATTTAAGTGATTGAAGTTGGAATTTCTCTGGATGGCCAAGTACATGCTTTTAAAAGTAAATTTTTAAATATAAATTAAGTATTTTAAAGTTGTTTTTAAAGAAACCAGGTTTTGTAAAATTTATTATTTCTAATATTTAAAGTCTAAAGTAAGTATTCTCTTTAATCTATTTTAGTAGTAATTAATAAGAAGTAACTTAGTAATTTGTTTTAAAAGTAGAAAACTAATTTTAAATTTTATTAAGTAACTTTATTTTTCAAATGTTTATATAGTACATATTTTTAACCAATTATTGAAGTGGTTTTAACTTAAATGTTTAAAAGTAAAATTCTAAAGTAAGTATTTTGTTAATCTATTATCGTAATAATTATTTAAAGAATAATCTGGTATTTTAAAGAAGAAAATCTAATGTATAGTTATAAGGTAACCTTATATTAGTTATTTCTAGAATACTATTTTAAATTAGGTATTAAAGTAATTTTTCTAAATTAAATGTTAAATATATTTTAAAATAAAGTTTTTTTTAAAATTATTTTAAAAATCTAAAGTTTTGGGTTGGTGATTCCAGTGGAAATAGAAATACTTGGAATTTATTCTGAGAAAGGCAGATAGTTTTGAAAACTGTTTTCAAAAGGGTTTGAAAGTGAAATTATATCATGTAAAGATATTTTGAAGTTAATAAATAATCTGGGAAATTATTTATTGTGTGATGGTTGTTTGTGAATATTAATTGATAGTTAAATAACTGACTATCAATATTGGCCAAATGCGTTGATCGTTTCGAAGAGACCGGGATCGAGATTAATTTCTCGAAAACCACTTCGATCCGGTTTGTATGTTTCGGGGAAAATGATTTTGGATTCGAAGATGGAGCAGTGAAGTGCAAGGGCTAGTCGCTACTAATCCTGAGGATATTTCCAAAATGGATGTAGTAGGAATAGTGCCTTCGGTTCCGTTCGAACCCGGGATGGACTTGTATGGATGAATGCTTGCGAAACATCGTCAGGTGGACGATGGGCATTCTAAGGTATATGTTCTAAAAGGTAACGCTTATCCTCAAGCCTCGTCAAATGGGAATGACTGAAAATCAGGGGTTATGCAGCAAGGCTAGGTGGGTAGCACCCAAGCAGGGTGAGGTCATTCTAGTCTAGATGTCCCTTTTTATTTCGGCTTAGTGGGCGGTTGCTAATCCCAACCGCGGGGTGATCTCACTCGAGATTATCCGGTAAGGGGTAATCCCGGCCTTGTGTTGCAGGGGAGCGGGCGTACTCCTCGGTACGGTGATCTAGGCCCCGTACTGTGACAGGTGGTACCCCAGTGCCTAGTCATTAGTTGGAAATCCATTTTCCCTACGAGCCTTGTACGAGTTTTGTTTGTATTACCCACTCTGTGGCTAGTAGCTGGAATTTAATGAATGTAACAATTTCGGCTATTTTATAAGTATTTGTAAATAGACCTTATTATAATATCAGAGGATTTCTATAAAAAGTGTTTTAGCTATCGTAAGGTAAAAATCCCGACATGTTTATTTGTGACGTGGTCTTACGAGATGCTTTTGTTTTCAGAGGATTTTTGAAACTTTAATGATCAATTGGGTGTGATTTTCTCACGCTGGTATTCCAGACTAACTCGGGTGTTATTTAACTGTAATGCTCGGGTCAGACCGAGTATTATAGAATACAAGATGTGATGTTGTGGACCTCGGGAGACGAGCTGGATGACGATACATACTCTCGTACTTTTTTTTATATATATTCCGCTGTGTTGAGTTGCTATGTATCCAGTTGTATGTTATTGATGTCGAGCTGTGATTTGATGTACTCTGATGATGTAATATATGAACAGATATATTTGAATTGAGCAAAGATTATTTATAATCTATTATATTTTATTCCGCTGCGATGGTTAGATTCTAATGTTGTTTTCTATTTTCTTCTTCTTTAACCCAAATGGTTCGCATTTCTGTGCAACTTAAGTTGATTGTTGTAGAATAGTGTTGACTCAAGAGGTACGGATTTGCGGGCTGTTACAGTTGGTATCAGAGCTTTGGTTGGTGATAACCTTGGCTCTGGTGGGAATTACTCATTTAAAATAGAGTCTGTAGTACTCTATAATGAGTTTGAGCGTATTAATAAATATGAGCGCGTATTTGTTAGTGAATATAAATTGTTTTAATATTGTGTTGATTGGTTTATTGAGTGGCATATGAACCTTCGTCGGCCAGTCTCGACAACTGTATCGAAGGGGTTTCTAAACACTTGAATAGAGCAAGCGACACGATATTGTTTTAAATGTGGGTAAATAAAATAATTTTACCCAAAATATATTTTTGATATAAAGAAAGGTTTTTGTAAACTATTTAGCTAATATATGGTTGCTTGGATGTTAGGAATAATGATATTAAAGTGTTATCATTGTTAAGTGAAAATTTAACTAGAAATTGAAAATATAACCAACGATTAAGGAGATAAATTCATTATATAAAATGAAATTCATAAATATGAACTATAATTGTAAATTATAAATTGAAATATAATCAAATGAGAATTTGTATGAGCGTAAGCTGTGCAAATGAAATATAGTTAAAACTTATTTAAGCAGGATTTGGAAATTTAAAATCCCGGAGATTTAGAAGTATTTTGAAGATAAATGATGGCATTATTGTTTTAGAGATATTTCTGAATGGAAATATGTTTAATGGATTTTGAAAGTGATATAGCATTGAAATCACTTGGATTATTGGAAAATAATTCTGATGATGACGGCCGCATCATCAGTATTCATTTTTGAATTCCTAAGTGACGGATTGCTGCCAAAATTTGATTTGTTCAGAAAAGCTAGTTGTTTTTGAAAATGTCAAAAAGGAAATTTGTTGGGGAATAAAACCAGGATTGGTTTAATTTTTAAGAAGTGTGATTTTGAGGTGTTGAAGATTTCAAAGTGATTTGAACCTGAAAGCCGGGTATTTAAAAATCCTGATGAGATAGTTGTAAGCTTATAAATTGAGATGATTTTTAAATCAGGAAGGGAATATAAGCTTTAAATGTTGGAATTTAAATTTAAAGGGAAAAGTTAAAAATGGAATTAACTTGGACTGGGAAATAAAAATTTAACTGGATTAAAATAAATTGAATAAGCTAAAAATAATATCCAGTTGTATTCGAATTAAGTTAAAATTGAACCGAGTTAAATAAAACTGAGTTAAAATGAGATTGAATTGGAATGAGAATTCAATTAAATTAATGAATGGAATTACATTCTTACCTGAACAAATGGAAAACAAATTGGATAAAGATTGGACTTGACATAAATAAATCAGAATAACTTATAAGAGAATTAAAATGCATGAAATAAAAATATGCTTGGGCTATAAATAAATAGAAGGCTTGAGTTCAAAATATAAAAAAATGAATATATTCAAGCCTATAATGAATGTAATTGTGTAAATAATCAGTTGTGACTTATAAAATTGAAAATGGAATACAAAATCCAAAATAAATATTGTTTGATAAATTGAAAAATAAAATGAAGATCAAAACTTGAATTATAAAATAAATTGGACTTAAGAAAATTAAATGAAGTGATATTTGAAATTAAAAATCAAGTATTGAACTATAAATAGGAGGGAACTAATTTTACAATAAATGAATTAATAAAATGTGTAAATGGGAACGTAATGTTGTTTAATAGAAGCTAAATTGTGAATTTACGATGAAGTTTGGAAATAAACTCAAGTTATAAGTTAAATTCGACTTAAATTGTTGGTGAGGTAAATGTAATTGAACTGTAAGTTGATAAATTGGATGATAAATTAAAAGAGAATGGTGGAATCAAAACTTGAGTTATAAATTGAAAATTTAACTTGAAGTGTTAACAGCTTAAATATAGTTAGGAATGTGTCGAATAAATAAAAATGTAAATGGATTAAAATAGTAATGGTTTGAATATGCAAATGAAATCCAATAAGTGGAAATAAATTGGATATGGCCTTGTAATCAATTGAGTTAAGTTGAGTATAAAAGAGAAAAATTTACTTGTAAAATGAAAATGAGCTTAAGTATAAAATTTGAATAAATTGAAGTAAATCGACTTAAGCTAAATAGATGGAAGAGAGTTGAATTTAATTCAACTTAAACTAAGTTTAATGATATTGGGTTGGATTTAAATCAAGTGAAAATAAATTTAAATCGAAATAGAATTCGGTGAGTTACAGATAATATTTAATGGAATGAAATTCTTAAATAAATAATTGTAAACCATTTAAATTGTTAAAGAATTGAAATAACTTGGAGTCTATAAGAAAAATTTAAATGGTTATTGAATGAAATAGCTTAGATTGTCTTTGAGCTAAATAAAACGGTTTGGAATAAACAAATATGGAATGGGATGTAAATGAATGGATTGTGAATAAAATTGAAATGAAATGTGTCGAGCTAAATAATGGTCGTGAATGAATTAAAAAAAAGGAAATTTAATAGGTAATGAAGATGAACCTAAATTGTTAATGGTTTTGAATGAACTGGTTTGGTTAATAAAACGAAATGCAAGTGAATGTATTCAAATTTAAAATGCTTTGAAAATGAGAATATATGGGTTGTGAATAAACTCAAAAATGGAATAGAATTAAGTATAAATTGAGTCGGAGTCAATTTAAATTGATTATAAAACTCAAGTGCTTATTAATTCACATAGATCTCGTCAAATTGCAAAGAATAAATTGTTATTGAATGTAAATGGGAGTTATTAAAATGCCATGGATGGATAGGAGTAAAATAAATTGATTTTGAGAATAATTGGATTAAATATGAGTTCGGTTTGCTTAAAAATAAATTAAATGTAAGCGATTGAGTTTTAAACCATTCAAATTGAATGAAAATGGTTATAAATTAATTGAAACGGTTGAATTAGTATGAAAATTGTATAAGTTGCTTACGGGAAAATGTTTGGTGTGAATTTCTTTTAGAATTCATGTGTTTAACTATTGCAAATATATGATTTGCTGTTAAACTTCATATATATGGCACTTACATGTTTAAATTGAGTAAGTATAGGTATCTGGAAGTCGTGTGGCTGGATTTGGGTTGCATTAGTTGCTAAAGAATATAAGCTGTTTGCCTAAAATTGCTAAATAAGGTACGCCTACGCAATAAAAATAGGAAATATGAACTGTTTTTGGTTTTTCCGACCGTGTGGGTCGATGTATATATATATTTATCTCTTTTGTCAAATTGCAAAAGCTCCTCCGTACAAAGGGGACTCTGCCAAAAAAATTCAGAAATTTTGGGAGTTAGAATTTTTTTCAAATTTTTGAGAAATTTTGTTAACGACAAAACGATTTCAAATTGGAAATTGAAATAAGTTAGTAAATGAAACTAATTAAAATAATGACATGAATTAGTAATAAATGACAAATAAAATTTATATATTCAGAGTTAAAGATGAATTGAATTCATATGTAAAGGAAGGAATCAACTTGAATAGAAATAGATATAAACTAAAATGGTAAGATGAAAATAAACATAAGAAACACATAAATGCATATACTAACTTAAAAAGGGAATGGTGAATTCTTGATTGAGAATTGATACTACAAATATAATCTAAGTTAATATTAGAATGAATAAATACTGACATTTTGTAATAAAGTTGATATGATGTTTCGAGAATATTGTGTTTGGATATTAGTGCTAAGCAGGATATGCAGGTAATATAAAGGAAAAGTGAATTGGTTTTGACTTCATAAGGATAAAAATTGAGTTGCCCGACCAAAAAGGTATGTGTTTAAATTTCTGTGAAATTTGATTGGGATTTTGGATTGAGCCACTTGGCTTTTTGTTTTCTTTTTGGATTTGGGAGGCTGTAGAGCCATTTTGTAGTTGTACGGAGTCAGCCGCGCAAAGGAGACGCTGGCGAATATTTTTGGGAATTTAGGGAGTTAGAAAAAATTTGAGAAAATTTTCGATAATTCAAAATTTAGTTTTGAATTATGATTTGAATGATTGTATAAGTAAAGTTATTAGGGAACTAAGGGAAAAGTTTAGGAAGTTAGTAAGAATTATAATGGGCCTTCTATTAAAAAGATAGTTGGTAAGATGTTGAATTGTTAAGAACTGATTGGTTTTGGGAAAAGTAAACGGGTATCGGACCATTCTTCCTAACTTGTAATTTCGGGGACGAAATTCTTTTAAGGGGGGAGGAATGTGACGACCCAGAATTTTTAAGCATTTGTAATTGGAATATTTAATTGATTTTAAATATTTAAAGGTTAATTATTAACTTAAATTACGAATATCATAATTTATTTGACAATTAAATTGTTGAATTAAATAATTTGAATTGGATAAAATATGAAATCTGAGGTTTTAAGCCTATTAAAAATAATTTGAAGGCTTATAAAATTTATATTGATGATAGTGAAGATAGTAAAAGTGTTAAAATTGAATTTGGAAGTGTTTTGTTCAGTTTTGAAATGTATATCGTTTAAATTGAATTAAAAATAGCCTTCCGAGGCACAGTCTCATAATTTGACGAAACTAGTTCCATTGGGTCCGTAATATTGAATTATTATCGAATTTCAAATTTCGTTTTGATCGGAATTATTGTGTGAGTGTATGAAATATAAACGTGCTGGAAATTTAAATTGATAAATACTCTAATGAGATTTAAGTTTAAAAAAAAAAGTCGAGCCTTCTTGTATACGCCTCCTTACTTTATTTCTAATTACGTGGCCCCTTCTTTCTTTTCAACCGAACATTTTGAAAAAAAACAAATATATAATAAAATAAATGATAATGGCTTCGTTCAGATGCTTCTCATCCTTCTGCTAAAACAAAACTTCTCGGCTTAAATAAAAATAATAATAATAAATAGATAAAGCAGAATCTTCAGCACCGAGTCTTCCCTATTCAATTCAAAACCCATTCGATTCAAATCAAGCTTCACGGTCGCTCACGCGAGGAGTATTCGCGAGCATGTGGGAGGAGAGCAGCTTTCCAGTGGGGGTCGTGTCGAGATTCACGAGGCGATGTTTGGGAATTTTGCGAGCTCGAGGCTGTCGTGGGTGGGAATTCGAAGACCTAGGGTTCTTGTTTGTGGCCGCAATTGATTTCCGTGAGCAGCGAGGAAGCGTCCACGTGAGGTGGCGCCGCGTGGAGGAGAGCGGCGGTGGCTTTGTGCTAGGGTTTCGGGTTCGTTGATTCTAGGGTTTGTGGCTGTGATTTTGCTTCCTGGAACAAATTGATAAGGTAATAGCTTGTTATCTCTTTCAGTTTAAATTAATACATATATGAATATATGTAAGTTTAAAAAAAAAATTAGTTAATGATGAACAGAAAAAAGGAAAAAAAAAGAAAAAAAAACACAATGAAGTAGATAATATATAATGATATGCAGTTCTAGTTTTAATTTGCAAGCAGAAAATAAAATAAAAATTTAATCTTAGTAAAGATTTTAAATGCAGTTTATACATATATCATAAAGGTAGTTTTATTTAATAAAACTTATTTAATTATTTTTGCAAGAGATTATTTTATTCGATTCAGTTTTGAAAGTTAATTTTTAGTTAAATATTTTATTAAAGAGAAATTAGTCTAAAACTAAAGCCTTGGCTAATTAAGTTATTTAATGGTAAGTGATTTTTCAATTAGTTCAAATATTTATTTAAAAGAAAATTTATTTATAACCAAATTTATAGTTAAAACCAAATTGTTAATTTTAAATTAAACTAACAAACGGTAATTTATATTTCGATCACTTCAAATATTAATAAATCCTATAATGCTTGTTCAAGGTTAAAATCAAAAAGGGAATAAGTCGAGGTTGGATTGGATTGCGATTTCGAAAAAATAAAGAAAAGGTGAGTTAATCTCACTCAGTATAAATTTAAATTTAAATGATTAAATTTAAATAATTGATTGTATGGTTGAATTGATTGATGTAATGTATTATGGTATAATTCGAAAATTGGTATATTATGTGATGCTAACGTCTATGGATGCAGGAAAAACAGGTTGGAGGGATCCAACTGGACCCCTCAACTTTTATTTAAATTATTTAATATTCTTTGGTCTGATTATTTGATATTCTATAATGAATTATGTGGAAGTATTGAATGCTATGGCTTGAATGATATAATTGGGTATAATGAATTACCAAAAAATATATATTTGATTTTGGAATGAAAATAAAAGAAGTGAAATTGCAAGTAAAATAATTATAAAATAAATTTAAGAATGACTTGGAAAAGAAATAAAGTGACTTTAAAATTATAATAAATGAATCCTGGAAATGGAAGGGAAAATTTGAATAAACAGGAAGTTGAGGAATTTTAAAGTTCGGTGTTATTATTTAAAAGAACAAAACATTTATTTAAAAGCTAAGATTTAAATTATTGAAAGAATAAAGAAGCAATTGGGAAAGATCTGGAATTTTTATATTTCAGTTAAAAGTTTTAAAATCAAATGGAAAATAATAATAACAACAATAATTAAGTCCATACTTAATGAATTTTGAAATGAATTAGGTAACTAAAGAAATTTATTTCAAATTAAATAAATTGGAAATCAATTTGGAGAAATTGATTTAAGTAATTGAAGTTGGAATTTCTCTGGATGGCCAAGTACATGCTTTTAAAAGTAAATTTTTAAATATAAATTAAGTATTTTAAAGTTGTTTTTAAAGAAAGCGGGTTTTGTAAAATTTATTATTTCTAATATTTAAAGTCTAAAGTAAGTATTCTCTTTAATCTATTTTAGTAGTAATTAATAAGAAGTAACTTAGTAATTTTTTTTAAAAGTAGAAAACTAATTTTATATTTTATTAAGTAACTTTATTTTTCAAATGTTTATATAGTACATATTTTTAACCAATTATTGAAGTGGTTTTAACTTAAATGTTTAAAAGTAAAATTCCAAAGTAAGTATTTTGTTAATCTATTATTGTAATAATTATTTAAAGAATGATCTGGTATTTTAAAGAAGAAAATCTAATGTATAGTTATAAGGTAACCTTATATTAGTTATTTCTAGAATACTATTTTAAATTAAGTATTAAAGTAATTTTTCTAAATTAAATGTTAAATATATTTTAAAATAAAGTTTTTTTAAAATTATTTTAAAAATCTAAAGTTTTGGGTTGGTGATTCCAGTGGAAATAGAAATACTTGGAATTTATTCTGAGAAAGGCAGATAGTTTTGAAAACTGTTTTCAAAAGGGTTTGAAAGTGAAATTATATCATGTAAATATATTTTGAAGTTAATAAATAATCTGGGAAATTATTTATTGTGTGATGGTTGTTTGTGAATATTAATTGATAGTTAAATAACCGACTATCAATATTGGCCAAATGTGTTGATCATTTCGAAGAGACCGGGATCGAGATTAATTTCTCGAAAACCACTTCGATCCGGTTTGTACGTTTCGGGGAAAACGATTTTGGATTCGAAGATGGATTAGTGAAGTGCAAGGGCTAGTCGCTACTAATCCTGAGGATATTTCCAAAATGGATGTAGTAGGAATAGTGCCTTCGGTTCCGTTCGAACCCGGGACGGACTTGTATGGATGAATGCTTGTGAAACATCGTCAGGTGGATGATGGGCATTCTAAGGTATATGTTCTAAAAGGTAACGCTTAGCCTCAAGCCTCGTCAAATGGGAATGACTGAAAATCAGGGGTTATGCAGCAAGGCTAGGTGGGTAGCACCAATTGGGTGAGGTCATTCCAGTCTAGATGTCCCTTTTTATTTCGGCTTAGTGGGCGGTTGCTAATCCCAACCGCGGGGTGATCTCACTCGAGATTATCCAGTAAGGGGTAATCCCGGCCTTGTGTTGCAGGAGAGCGGGCGTACTCCTCGGTACGGTGATCTAGGCCCCGTACTGTGACAGCTGGTACCCCAGTGCCTAGTCATTAGTTGGAAATCCATTTTCCCTACGAGCCTTGTACGAGTTTTGTTTGTATTACCCACTCTGTGGCTAGTAGCTGGAATTTAATGAATGTAACAATTTCGGCTATTTTATAAGTATTTGTAAATAGACCCTATTATAATATCAGAGGATTTTTATAAAAAGTGTTTTAGCTATCGTAAGGTAAAAATCCCGACATGTTTATTTGTGGCGTGGTCTTACGAGATGCTTTTGTTTTCAGAGGATTTTTGAAACTTTAATGATCAATTGGGTGTGATTTTCTCACGCTGGTATTCCAGACTGACTCGGGTGTTATTTAACTGTAATGCTCGGGTCAGACCGAGTATTATAGAATACAGGATGTGATGTTGTGGAGCTCAAGAGACGAGCTGGATGACGATACGTACTCTCGTGCTTGTTTTTATATATATTCCGCTGTGTTGAGTTGCTGTGTATCCAGTTATATGTTATTGATGTCGAGCTGTGATTTGATGTACTCTGATGATGTAATATATGAACAGATATATTTGAATTGAGTAAAGATTATTTATTATCTATTATATTTTATTCCGCTGCGATGGTTAGATTCTGATGTTGTTTTCTATTTTCTTCTTCTACCCCTTCTTCTTTAACCCAAATGGTTCGTATTTCTGTGCAACTTGAGTTGATTGTTGTAGAATAGTGTTGACTCAAGGGGTACGGATTTGCGGGCTATTACATGTGGTCACTCGCCACACTCTCTATTCTCCTCACATCAGTCTGCAAGGCAGTGCTTAGGTAATATATCTAGCCTCTGTTTATATGAGTTAGACATATGTAAATATTGTTAATATCAATAGAATTTTAAAATAAAAAAATTAGAGAGAGCAAGCAATTGAAATCCAAGCACTATTTTAACTTGTTTGATTTGACTTGTTATTGAAAAGAAATGAAAATACCACTTTGATAAACATTGATAACAACTAAGGATCCATTTTATAGTTACACTATACTATCGACCGAAACAACGAGTTATACTATGGCCCATTTGTTACGATAACTTTGTTTTATTGGAAATTTTGACGAGTAAATGACTTAAATTTCAAGATAATGAGCAAAACCTATATTTAACTTATTTGAGTCAATTTAAAAGTAAATCCTTCATTGTAAATGTTTTCAAAAACTCGCATTCATCTTTTTGTAAATAAATCCTGCATTTTGTAAATATTTTTATCCTTCATTTGGATTTTGTGGGTAGTATCCGCTGAAAACCCTTACGAGACAACGCTCGTCCTACTGGGGACACCTAGAGGTTAACAGCTTATTGCGTACGCTCAATGCAATCGTGTTTCCTACAAAAATAGATTTATCTTAGTTTTCTCCTTTATTCGAGGGCGAATAAAACGATAAGTGTGGGGTATTTGATGTGCACGTAGATGTGCATATTTTTACTTCCATATTTAATCTAATTAAATTAAATAAATGATCATATTGGGTATTTTAACATATTTAAACCAAAATTCAAATTATTTTCAAATCATCATTTATTCATCTTCATTTAGGGGAAACATGGTCATTTTTGTGTGTTAATTAACTCGAGAAAATTCACTTACACATTTTATTTTTACTTGTAGGAAAATTGATGGAAACTAGAAGAGACTTCATGTATTCATGCATACACACAAGAGAAGGAAGCAAATGAAGATGGAAATAATTCATTTCATGCATCATGGAGGACCCCACCTACCTACTTACCATGATCCCCTCTTAAGAGCTAAGACATATGATTAAAGCTACATGCACATTTGAATGGAGGGTTATGCTAATGTTAATGATTACTTGGAGGTTACATTTCCTACGAGAATAGTTCCAAAAAAATGGATTAGGGTTTTAAAACTTGTATAAATACCCCCTATGTATCATGTAGCCCTTCTCTCTTCTCTTGGTCTCTTCTCTTAGTTTATTTTAGATCAAAAATAAAATAAAAGCTCTCTTTCTTTTCATGGCTACTTAGCCATTTCTTTTATGTAATTTTTTTATGCAATTTTAAATAAATTCTTTTCTTACTTATTTACTTTCATGTTAGTAGTGTAGATCTTATTTTATTTTATGCAAGTAGATTAGTTCTTTTTTCCATTAGCTTTCATTTTTCTTTTTTTAGTTTCATGTTGCATGCTAGTTGCGTTGATATGATAATACAAATGAGAGGCTAAACCCTTCAATTTAGGGGTAAAGAAGCTCTCTAATTATGTAGCTTTAACATTTTGATAATTATTGCTCTCTTTTATGTTTAATGGAAGAATGAATGTTGATGTGATTTATTGTTTTATGTTGAATTTGATAGTCTATGTTGTTCATAACAAATAGGCTGTGCTTAAATAATCAAAAATAAAAATTACCTCTTCATTTACATATGATTATGGTAACGAACTGATTTTAAAATTAAAATTTGATGGTCTATATTACTAATTAATAATTAATAGGACATGCTTAAAATAGATTTTATTTTCAGCTACACTATCATTTTTCATGAGAATTAACAAGTGGTTTAAAAGCTGTGTTATAGTTTGATGGCTTATGTTGAGCAACTAATAGCACAAATAGGTCATACTTATGATAAACACATCATTTAAACTCACTAATGACCAAAAAAGAGAGATCATAATTTCATGCTTTGTTGAACTATGTGATCTAGAGAGTGGATTTATCTTTAGATTGTCATTTTATTCTCATAGTTTTCATTCGTATTTGTAGTTGTTAGTTTGTCATTTTTCTCATTTTATAGCTTAAACAACTCTCAACTTTGGTTTAATTTGATTGAATGGGAAATTTAAATCAACAATTCCCTACGGATCGATCTGTACTTGCTACGCACTATAATAGTACGCTATGCGCTGGCGGTTATTTTATTTCTTTATTTCTAAATTCGTTCGATGGTTTTCTAAACTGATAGAAAAACCATCGTCGAACAATATCCTTCTACACCACTTTCATCTACACCGATAACAAGTTATCCTCCAGGAAATCTCTCCTTGACCTACTTCCCTCTCTTAGACAAAACACCCACCCTGGGCTAGCAGTAGGAATTTTTAACTGCTCCTTAGGATAGGCATGATGGCAATGCCTTATCTACCACTGAAATTAAAACTCTTAATAATGCTATTAACTCCTCCCTACTTATTGAAATCAAAACCTTTGGTGCTATATTTTCTTGGAAGAACTACAAAAGGAATAGAACTAGAACCTTTTTCAAGATAGATTTTGCCTTCTGCAACCAAAAAGCCCTTATTTCTTGGCCTGCCCTTCTCAACCATCTCCTTATGCTATTAATATCTGACCACTCCCCCCAAATTCTCTCCTCTACTGACCTTGCCATGAAAAGGAATTCTAATTTTAAAATTTCCAATGCATGGGAAAATGAACCTAAATTATATGACATGGCTAAACATGTGTGGGCTAACAATTTCTTTGGTAACCCTATGTTTATTTTGTACAAAAAATTACAAGCTATTAAGGAAGCTTTGAAATCATGGTCTATGATAAAAAAATTCATGTATGCACTTTCTCGGCTACTTTGAAAAGGAAACTTAAAGAAGTACAAGAATCTGTGCTCTCCCTTTGGATGATCCCACACTCTCTACTCTTGAAACCAAGGTATCACAACAATATGATGAAGCCCTACTATAAGAAGACAACATGCTCAAGCAGAAGACTAAGATGATGTGGTACTTTGATGGTGAAAGACACTCTGCATTCTTTCACTCATCTTTGAAATCAAAACAAACTAGAGATAATGTCATTGCTATATCTGACCAAAATGGTGAAATACATATGGATCAAAACAAGATTGAAGATCTCTTCCTTACCTACTTCCGTGACTTACTTAGCAACACTACTGACTTTTCTCTTGACCTTGAAGCTCTTGATAATATTAATCTCCCTAGACTTAATGCCCTGACCATAACCTCATATGCAATAATGTGACCGATGCTGAGATCAAACATGCAATAATCTAAATCATGCTGGGTTTAACGTGGTATTATATATATCATGTTGGAATATTATTGAACACAATCTATACAAAGCGGTGCACAACTTCTTCAACAATTATAGAATATTGGGATCAATCAATGATACCAACATTGCTTTGATCCTGAAAGTTAAAATGTTAACTCTGTTCATCTCTTTAGGCCCATTTCTTGCTTTAACACCATATACAAATGCTTATCCAAAATAATCGCTACTAGGTTGAGGAATGTCCTCCCTAATCTATCTCCTCGAATTATACAACTTTCCTGCCTAATGGAAATATTCAAGCTAATGTTCTCATGTCCCATAAACTTCTCAAAGGGGACAACAAATCTCACATCTCTCTTAGGGCATTATTGAAGTTTGGTATTAGTAAAGCATTTGATTCATTATATTGGGATTCTATTGTCATAATTATGTCATTAGTGAACATTCCAAAGCATATATTGGCATGGATGTTCGATTGTATCTCCACTCCTAGGTTCTCCTTGATTATTGATGCCTCTCCTATGGGATATTTCCAAAGTAGGCAAGGGATTCATCAAGGCGATCCCATGTCCGCCTACTTGTTCATCATTGTCATGGAAGTCCTGACTCAAAATTTTAATCATATGGTCATCTGGGTCAATCAAACTTCATCCTAAGTGTAAGGAGCCCTAAGTCACATCTCTGATATTTGCCGATGACCTGGTTGTTTCCACAAAACCCGAGATGCCCTCCATTCTTGCTATTCTGGGTGGGCTGGATCTCTTTTAGAAAATTATCGGGCTTTGTATTAACCTATCCAAATCTAAAATTTTGTTAGCAAGAGTTAATCAAAAATTTAAACAAGACATTCTTCAGGCTACTTCTCTTCAGCATGGAAATGAAACTATGAGTTATTTAGGCCTTCCACTTGCAAACTCTAGGATAACTAAAGATCAGTGTATGCCGTTATATGAGAAAATCCTTTATAGACTTAACAACTGACTTAACAGGCACCTAAGCTGAGCAGGAATACTCACTCTCATTAATTTTATCATCTTCTCAATGTCAATTTACTGGTCCAGGACCTTTACGTTGCCAGCTAAGTTAATCAATATAATCCATATGCGTGCATGGAACAAAGCTTCCTTCGCTGGATACATGGACGAACTGCTGAACAGCAACAACACTATATGGGTCAAATGTCCGTTAAATAGATTATCAAAGGTAAGAATTTTTGGAATATGCAAGTTCCTCAGAATTGCAGCTAAATCTGGGGAAACCTTTTAAGGCTTAGGGGATCAATGCTTCCTCATACAGGATACGAAGTGGCGGTTGGAGAAAACGTCAGTTTTTGGGTTGACCCTTTGTTTAGATCTGGATTTGTTATGAGCAGACGTCTTTCCTATCAACAAATGCATTAGATAGGCATAAACAAGCAGGCTAGAGCATACGAGTATATACATAATGGCTATGTGCTTTGGCCACACTATAGTAACCAAACCATTTGATTGTTATGGTCCTCATACCATGGTAAACACTACCCCATAATGGATAGAGATGGAGTCAACTGGTCAAGTAATTGTATGGGGTTTAGTATTGGAATGGAGTACAAGAATTTAATATATCATGACTCACGTATGACTTTTAGTTGGTAAAAGAGGGTGTGGTTAAGACACAACAATGAGAAGGAGAATCTTATGCTATGGAAGGTGTTATGTAATGCTCTGCATACTAAGGCAATATTTCTTAATAGAGGGATGAATATTGATAGTAATTTCCCCTTCTGCGATAATGTTGTAGAGGACATTTTGCTTTTGTTTTTCAACTACCCCGTTGTCTTTAATCTTTGGTCTCCTCTGATACTGATACTGAAGGTAGGAAGAAGTAATGCTAATTCAATTAGTTTCATTGAGTGGCATTCGATCTATAAAGCAACGAGATGGAGGGATGTTAAATATTTTACTCTTCTCTTTGTTTTGAATAAATTCCTTAAAGTTATTTGGTCTAAGAGAAATGACATACTTTTCAATGGTCGCAGGAAAATGCCAGATTAGTTGCGGCACTATTTGCTGCATTAAATAAGGGAGGGTATGGCCCATTCTATGAATTTGACTCATCTAATCTGGATGCTTTCAAATGATATGCTCATGTTGCCATGTTGTGTTTTCCTTTTTTTCCTTTCCTTTTCTCCTTTTTCTTTGTATTGTTTGTCGTATCATGCTTTGTATTCTTTTCCTTTCTTTTGTGTTCTTTCCAAAGCTTGTTTGGAAAGGTTTCTTTTGTAATCCCCGACATTTCAATAAACTGGTAGGGGCCAAGTTAACACTGCTGGCTTTGCCAAAAAAATTATAAGTAAAATATTCATTAATGAAGATTGTTTCTTTATTTTTAAATAGTATTCACAAGTGCTAATTAAGTTTTATTAACTGTCTGACAACTTTAATAATAGATATAGAGTTCAAAACTCACTTAATTAGCTTACTAACTTTTCTAAAAGATTTCAATTTTGTTTCATTATAACTAACTAATGAATGCAGTTAATTATGTCATGTAATTTGTCCTTAACCTATCCTAACATCACACATAATAATTCAATTAACCCAAAACCTAATTCTTAGCTTACTAAATATTTTCAACAAAAGTTATTAAGGTCTTAATTGAACAATGAGTTAATATAATCATGTAAATCAACCCAAACAATCTCCAAAACATTTCATATAATTATATATTAATCAATAAATGAAAATATGAAGATTAACACGTAAATATAGATGGGGAATCATACCATTCACCTCCTCCTTGACCAAATCAAGGTTTAATCACCAAAATCTATTCCATGTTCTCTTTAAAGTGAGATCTTGCTATAAAATCCACCTCATGCTAATTCCTTTGCGAGATATGTGAGGAATGAGTAGAGAGAAATTATGATCATTTTTATTCGATTTAGGAATTTTATTTGAGCATAATTTAGTGGATTAAGGCTTAGGGGATTATGGATAGATTAAGAAAGTAATTAGAGAAGAGGAGGAAATGTTACGTTGAAATGAAAATGAATGAAGAGTTAGCTACATATAAGCTAACTTATAGGCAAGCTAATGGGCTTAACCCAACTTTAAGTTTCATTCCTTTCTATTAATCACTATTCACTCTAAAAACTTATCGACTTCAAACAAAGTCAAGTTTATACTCCAAACTACGGGTGTCTCGAGTCCTAATTTATCCATCTCTGAAAAATTGAGTATAATGGCGTTCCATTAATTAACAATTAAATATTTAAATTAATCATTTAAATATTCAATTATTAAAATTGTCGGATGTTACATTCTCCCCTCCTTAAAAGAATTTTGTCCCTAAATTCCTATGAATATGTGAAAGTAACAAGACCAACTAAAATTCTCGAATCCTAATTTTTGAAAATTTCAACTATACTTTCTCTTATGCCATCAGCATTACGAAAACTCTCAGATTAGAATGCATCACACAACTAAGGAATATGTGAGAACCTATGTTATCTCACATTTCCCTAAAATACATACTTCTTTCTAAGAAAGCTTCTCATTATTTAAATGAAAATCTAAACAAATGAGCATTTAAATAGCTATTCTTCAACCTTTAAGTACCTAATTTTACTATGTAAAGAGGATTATGTACCTACGTAACAACATAGAATTCATACACGTATAACCTTAGAGTAGTAACTGATACAACCATAATCATAAATGAAAATCTATCGGAGAATAAGCTCAAGTGATTCCATATGAAAATATACCATAGACTCTGAGTCACATTAAAAGTTGGTAGACTCATATAAATTCTATCTCGACTCTACAGTGGGCATGGATGATATGTGGTTTTGTAACGACTCACCTTTTTGGACGGTTCAAATCGACAATAAATCATACATGCCGGACTCAAACTATTCAAAAGGGAGGATTGTTATGAGGTAAATCAGAAAAAGCAGAGAAAGAAAGAAAAATAAACATAGAATCTGACAGCAGAATGACAAAATATAGTAATCAAATAAACAGTTCATGAAGCTGTTTTACAAATAACAATTGATTACACTTTTACAATGCAGAATCAGAGTTATATACAATAGAAATAAATAAAAATGCGGCGGAATAACATGATGCAGTGGAAATAATAAATAATAATAGTATTAAATCTTCGTCTTCGTCCTCCAAAAAAGCAGCATTCGATACACTGAAAAGCTCAGACTGACTCGAGCGAATTGAAAAGACAAAACACTCGAGTCGGAACTAAAATCTTATGTAAGTTAAATCAACAGTAAATAAATATAAGTGTAATGGTGTAGGACATGTGTACAAGTTTTGACATCTCCTATCAACGTGAGTGCAATAACTTAAAAGATGTACGGCATTCCATCTTCTAAGGATCTATTAAACCAGCTACATACATAGTACAATACGCTATTATAATAGTGTCTATGGTAAAGTAAAGTATTAAAATAGCATTAAGGCGTTACCCATATTCCAATTATTATATTTTTATATATTCTCGTAGTCTATATAGTACCGTAATTCCTCCGTAAACTAGAGGGCACTCCATTGGCACGGTACAAACCAAACTCGTAAAAGACGCGATAAGGCATGTGAAAGGCACGCGACGCAATGCCAGGGTAGGATTCTACCATTTGCACTCCCAGACAGGTGGTAACGCATAGCAGCTACTACCACTCACCTCGAAACACACTCCCATAATCAAATTGAGGGGTGACCACCAAATCATTCATAAAGTAATAATATGGTATCGAAGAAATGTGCTCGATTGGAGGAGCGACTTCACTTAGCCCGGTATAGCTCCTGTTAGCCACATCAAGCTGACTCACGGTAGTCAAGGCTATGCAAATACCTCATATAGAATCATTTGCCAAACCAATCTACTTCATTCTAGAATCTCCATCACGTATACAGTTGTTAAAGTGGTTTTCGATATTGGCAGAGAGTATGACAATATCCAATCCCGGTCTCTTTAAAACCAAACGCTTATTTCACACCAGATGTTTCTTTTACATTTCAAAAGTTAATTCATAATTGATATCAAAGTATCATATTCGATTCAAACATATCACTTTCGAAATCATATTCACTTTCAAAATATATCGACAAAATAGTTTAAAACTCATTTCAAAATCATCATATTAAATCATATATGTCATTTTACCAAAAAATATCATTTAAATCCCAATCCAAGTTATAACATCATTTAACGATATTCACTTTGAAATCAAGGATTTAAATATAGCAGTCCAATCATGCACCATTTATTTTGAGGAAATAGTTGAGATAGTTTTAAAGTAGTTTAAATAGTTTTTAATAGTTTAAAATAGTTAAAATAGTTTAAAATAGTTTTAAATACTTTAAAAATAGATTAAAATAGTTTAGGTGGATTTAAGATAGTTTTAAATAGATTTAAAATAGATTTAAAATAAAATAAATAGATTTAAAATAGATTAAAATGGATTAATTAGTTTAAATTTGGTAAAATATACTAAATTGGATTAAATATATTATAATAGATTAAAATAGCTTAAATTGATTAAAATAGATTAAAATAGATTAGATTAGTTTAATAGTTGTAAATTTTAATAGTGGTGGTTTTTCAAAATGATATATTTCTTAAACAGTTTACACTAAACTAATGAATTTGAAATTTACATCAAATCTAACAATTTCTTCCATTTCAACAAACTGGACCATATCCAGATTTCAAATCAAAACCCAATTTCAAATCTTGAAATATTAATTTAATCTATTCCAATTATAATAAATTTCAAAATTACAAATTTCAAACGTTTTAATGATGTGCACGTAAATGTGCATATTTTTACCACCATATTTAATCTATTTAAATTGAATAAATGATCATATTGGGTATTTTAATTTGTTTAAACGAAAATTCAAATTATTTCCAAATTGTTATGTATTCGTCTTCATGCAGGGGTAAAATGGTCATTTTTATGCATTTATTAAATTGTGAAAGTTTACTTGAAATTTTCTATGTTGTTTTGTAGGAAACTGGGTGAATTTTTATAAGTGGTTTTATGATGAAATATGCATAAACAAAGAAGATACAAAAAATGAAGATGGAATAATTCAAAGTGAAGAACGTGGAGGACCCCACTCACTTACCTTGATTTTCAATTAGAGGCTAATGCACATGCATATAGAGTTTATGGCTTCATGTACACTTAAATGATGATTAATAGAAGCTAATGATTACTTGGCATCCACACTTTCTCAAGGGTATTTTAGGCATTCTCCAAAAATATGAATTAGGGTTTAACACATGTATATATACCCCTTATGTTTCATGTAACCCTCTTCTTGCTTGGTCTCTTCTTTAGGTTCACTTCTCTTTAGTTGTGGCTCATAATTAAAAGAAAGCACTCTTTCTCTTTTCATGGCTACTTGGGCACTTTTATTTTATGTAATTTTCTTTTCTTTTTATGCAATGTTAATTATTGTTTCTTTTTAATTACATATTCATTTTCTTTTATGCAAGTAGTGTAGATTTTCCTTTATGCAAATAGATTAGTTGTCTTTTTCATTAGCTTTCATTTTCCTTTCTTTTTGTTCAATGTTGCATGCTACATTTGTTAATCAAATGAAAAATATGAGAGGCTAAACCCCTTCAATTTAGTGGTAATGAAGCTCTCTAATTATGTAGCTTCAACTATTTGTTAATTCATGCTCTCTTTTTGTGCTTAATGATGATCAATGAAGTGTTTTATTTGTGTTCTTGCTTTGAATTTGATAGCCTATGTTGTTGACACCAAATAGGCTATGCTTAAACAATCATTAACACAAACGTCTCTTCATCAAAATATGATTATGGCATAAGAAGAAATTCAAATTTGATCGTCTATATTTCTAATCAATAGTTAATAGGTCATACTTAAAATAGATTTCATTTTCATTGTCAAATTTCATAAAAGTTAGTAAGTGGTTTAAGGGACGTGTTATAGTTTGATAGCTTATGTTGGCTAATCAATAGCACAAATATGTCATACTTATGATAAACACATCAATTAAAGCACTAATGGCCATAAAAGAGAGATCATGATTTCATATGTGTTGAACTACATGATCTAGAGAGTGGATTTATTCTCTAAATTGTCACTTAACTCTTATATTTGCTTATCTTTTCTTTTAGTTAGTTAGTTAATTCTCTAATTCTCCAGCTTAACTTTCATTTCAACTTTGGTTAATTTGATTGAATAGGAGATTTGAATCAACAATTCCCTGCGGATCGACCGGTATTTGCCACGTACTACGATAATACGCCGTGCGCTTGCGGTTATTTTAATTTTAAATTTTTCAGCATTTTTCTAAACCGATAGAAAATCCACCGTTAAACAAGTTTTTGACGCCGTTGCCGGGGAATTGTTTTGGTTTTAATTTTTTATTTTTCGAATTATTTTTCATTTAATTTTATTTTGTGTGTTTAAAAAAAACAATTGTGTGTTTGTTTGTGCGATTTTTGTGTGCGTTTGTTTTTCTTGTTTTCTTTTCCATTTGCATATTTTTAAAAAAAATACACAAACAATTTCAAAACAAAAACAAAAATACTTGATTTCATTTTCTATTTGCGTTTCATTTTACAATTTTTATTTACATTGCATTCAAAAGACAAAAATTGTTTTGCCTTTACTGTTACGTTGCTTTCACGACAGTGCATTTCTTTCTCTGTTCATTTCTTTTTATCTTCAACCGTTACTGCCTTGCAACGACTTCTTACTTCAAACCATCATCAACAGCCCACAACAGTAGCATCTCTACCCCATCAAAAAAACTGCCTGACATAGCTGCCAACATTTCAACCCAAACTGCCTGACAATTCAATCCATTCTCTGTGCACAGTATATCACAGCCAATACAAATTCCTCCCTCAACCACCATTCATTACTTCACCTTAACAAAACACTGCCTCCTACTTACAATCAAACAACCAGATCCTCCACCAAAACTACAAGCCTTCCTCCACAAACCCGAAGCTCCTTGCTGTTGCCACAGATCCTCATACCCATCATTGCCACCACCACCATATACAATACTGCCTGCACACCGCAAACACCACCACACTTCAACACTTCAAATACCTCGCTGCAGTTCATCCCTTCGAGCTCACCATTTCAAGTTCAAAACAATTTACAAGCACGGTACTACTGCCATTTACCCCAGACATTCCTCTTCCAGTACGCTTCACCATCCATCCACCATCATACCCCTATCAACAACACTACACAGAGCTTCAGAACCCAAACTGCAAAAGCCTACTCCCTGCCCTCACAACTTAAAAAAAAACACTTCAATTCTCCTCACAAAAACAAACAACAATCAATCTGTGCATCCCCTTGCACATCATTTGCTCCTCCTCTATTCAATATCACTGCAAATATCAGTTCTCCATCATCTTCGCCATACCAGATCATCAGTTCACCTCTCATAACCACAGTGCACTTATCAATACAACTACATACCACTGCCCTTCCGCTGCCCTCCCACTTCATTCACCTGAAATCAAACAACTTACAACCAGGCATTCAACTGCACTGCCTTCCGAAGCCTCTGCGTTACCATTGCCTAATCGCCTACATCCAACAAATCCACCGCAAACTGCCAAACCCTATACCGCCTCATCTGACTCCACTCAGTCACCGCATCTAAATTCCCCAAACCATTAACCACTTCCGCAAACAGCGACCTTTCCCACCTCCATCCCACGCTTCAAAACATACCATCAGTCTACCAAAATATTTCATACCTCACTGTCATTCAGCTGAACTGCTTGCTCCTCCCTCCACGTTCAGCTACCTCACGACAACAAAGTAACCATCTTCCAGTAAACTGCAACCCGACCAACAACTCACTGTCTACATTCCACCCGCGATCTCCCCTGACATCACGAACCCAAGAAGTCGAAACATCTCCATCACATACAAACCCTCTCCTGACATCATCATCATCTTCCTCGACTTCGAAACCCAAACAAAATCACCACCCACCTCTGAATCGACTTCAACCCCTATAATACATCAGCAACACCCTCGACCAAACCACAACCCAAATCCAAACTCTTGAATCGCCTTACTGTAGCGACCGTAACCACCCCCTTTCGAACACTGCAATCAACCACAGCGGCTCCCCGACACGTGAAATCGGTTCAGTAATTGCCGTAACAGGCAGTGAGGAAGTTCGTGAATTTTTTAAATTTGGTTTTGAAATTGCTACGTGATTTGGAGAATTGAGTTCGATTTAATTGAGAAATTGAGTGACCGAGTTTTTTATTAGAGTTTGACTGTCAACCGATTTCTTATTACACAACATATGGTTTAAAAGTGGGTCTTGTTAAAAAAATTAATAGAGTGGGTTGGTTTAACTTTCTTTTTTTTATTAATTTTTTGTTTCTTTAGTTTAAGTTTTTTTTTTTTTTATCCAAGTTCATTTAAGTTTTAATCCTCTTTCATTTGCTTTAGTTTGATTTGTTTTGTTCTAATTTCATTTGCTTTTGTGCCTTCACGGATAAAAATAAAACAAAAAAACATTTGTTTTATTTAATTTAGCTTGTTTTGGTTCTTTTTGGAAGAAAAAAAACAAAACAAAAAATATGGTCATTTTGATTAGATTCGTTTGCTTTTAGTTTCAAATTGTTTTGGTTTCATATCTTTTTTTATTTCTTTCTAACCAAAAAAAAAACCATGAAAAAGTGTATATATCTTCTTTTATTTTCAGGTTGCCAAAGCAGATTGGAAGAATTTCTTGCTTCGCTCCACTGCCAAAAATAAATTGTTGATTTGCTTATAAAAAAATTGATGGTTTCATCTCTACTTTCGTTTGAATTGCATTGTTAATTGCATGCATTTGGAAAAAAAATTCAAAAACAAAAATTCATTCGTAGCTGCATTGTTAATACACGTCTAATTTCTGCTTTGCATTTCATCTTAAAATTTTGATTAATAACAACGGTTAGACATCGATAACATTTAATTGTATATTGACAAGTTGTCTTCTTTAAATAATTTAAATTCTTGGTGTCTAGGCTACGGCAGAGCAACAACCATTTATAAATATTACGGTGATTTGTAAATATTATAGTGGTTGTTTCTCTGAAGGTACCTAAACCTTCGGCTACATTGCTATGGTGATTCGTGATGCACCGATAAATCATGTCCGTTACCTGGCTGAGAACTATCTTGTTTATCAAAGACAATGTGTGATTGTACAGTTTTGGGTTAACTTAGGATAAATCATGTGTAATTAACCACTGCATTCATTTAGTTGCATTAGTTCGTGCATATTAAAAAAAAAATTCAAAAATCTGAAACTAAAAAAATCGTAAATATTCCTTTTTTTTTTTTGAAATTTTTAAATCCTTTTCCTTTGAAATTTCAAAGATCCAAAAAAATTTAGAAAAACAAAAATCCAAAAAAATATATAAAACCTTTCTAAAAAAGCAAAAAAAATTTGAAAAACCAAAAAAAAAAAATCAATTTCCCTTTTGAAAAATAAATTTTATTTGTAAATATTTTTCCTTTGTAAAAAAACAAAACAAAAACATTCTTGAAAATTTTCGAATTTCCATATTCACTTGAATTTTACAATAGTAGTGAAAATCAATATAATCCATATAATTTCATTCCAAATTCCCAAATTCGTATGGATATTTTAACAACTATTGTGTAAACGATTCAAATTTTGAACCATAAAATTTTCAAAATGATTACCAACATTCAAATCTTGAAAATAGCATTTCATCTTTACTTGAAATCTCCACACAACATAATCAAATGATAAATGATTTGTGTAATTCTTATTTTTGCGATAACTTGAGTCAAAGTTTTCAAGGATTTCAAAATTTGAATTCTAGTCAAAATTCAAAGGATTTGATTATAACCCATGCCAATTCAATTTCAAACTCCAAAACGAATTTCAAACTCAAAATGAAAACGAAAACAACTTTTCAAACGAATTTGGCAATGGGAATAATCTCGATTACGATAGGAGAGAATTTTTTTGCTCTCAACAAATCCGAATCAAAAATTCTCTAGCTAATAACTATAAATTGGATTTTGTTGAACAAATGAACGAAATTTACGATGATCACACGAATTTGTTGTTCGAAACATACATGAAACAATGTGAGAAACGAAACCAAATCCCAATATGTGACGAGTCAAATAATAATCCATCTTTTACCAAAATCGACGATTTTCAAATAACAACCTTTGAAATTGAAATAACAATCTTAATGAAGATGTTGAAAACACGGTAATTGAGTTGGATTTCAATTCTTTTGAGGGTGTGAAACCAATTTAAAATTCGACCTTCTCTTTCTCGATTTCAAAATTTTAAATACAAAAACTTTGAATTTTGAACTTGAGACATGTAATAAAGTTGTTGATAATCCAATAAAGGAAGATGAATTTAATGAACACGAATTTTTTGGACTTTTGGATGACGAGTT
The DNA here is from genome assembly GCA_030765085.1 of Allium cepa. Taxonomy (NCBI): domain Eukaryota; kingdom Viridiplantae; phylum Streptophyta; class Magnoliopsida; order Asparagales; family Amaryllidaceae; genus Allium; species Allium cepa. The sequence continues at coordinate 385,218,383 of CM060932.1, forward strand.
GTTAAATTCTGATGGGGAAAATGAAAATCACCATTTTGATTTTGAAATCAATAACTTTGAAAATGTTTTCAATGATAAGCTTGAATTTCAAATTGATGAAAATAAACTTGAACTTCAATCAATGGTTTATCGACCTTAAAAATCATCGAAAACAAAACAACTCGTACAATTTTCAATAAAACAACATTCGTTTTTTCAAATCAACATTCAACTCTGAAATCTTTTACGGTTTGGTTTTCTGCGCTTGAGCTGTGTCTCGCATACTTGACAAGACAAATGAATTGGTCACTGGAAGACCGTTTCATTTTTTTTGACGATATACTTTCTGAACTCTTGTAAATAATAATACTTTTGTTTTCATGTAAATATAAGTCATTTTTTTTCCTTTCACTTGGCTTGACTGTGAGGACACAGTCGAAGTCAAGTGTGGAGGACTCTCATATTTATTTTTAATTTTTCATATTTATTTTTACATTTTCTTTCCAAAATTTAAAAAAAAAATCTTAAAAAAATACAATATTTAATCATTTTTGCTTTATTTTTAAAGAAACACTATAGGATAAATATAGGTTTTGGCTTATTAAATTGAAATTTTTAAAAGTTTATTTGTCTTAACAAAAATAAAAATAAAGTTTGACTACAAATAACAATGATTTAGCTCGTATATAAGATTCATAAGTGTAATGCTTGGTTGTTTGAATCCCGAAAGCTTTGAACTGCTGTAGAAAATATTAGCGTTCAGAATTCAATGACCCATTCGTAACTTACGTAACACAGACTTTAGTGTATTGATACGACTAGTAGTTATAGAGACTACATAAATACAGACCTTCCTATAAGCTAGCATAAATTAAAAGTTTGTGCTAATACGCTCATACTTTTAAACGTGATATTTCCTATTGTAAGCTTATTGGATAATTAACATAACATAATAATACACCTTTTTAGATAAATTTACCTACCGAAGACTCCTGCGAAGACACGCATGATTTCTCATAACCCGCAAAACATAACAAACCTATAATCACATTCATACCCAATCATATCATTTAATCATACGCAAAATGCTTTGTTTTACACGTACAATTACAACCATGAACATCATCGCGCTGCTAGCACATCTTTGACTTGATTAGCCACTCTTTTCCTCAAAGACTCAAACGGTATTTTATCAATAACTTCAGCACCAAAAGAGAAAACAAGAGCTTCTCGAGCTGTTTGTAAGTTGATACCACGTGCTTGGAAATAAAAGAGTTGTTCTTCTTCCAAGTCGCTAACTGCTGCTCCATGAGAACATTTCACATCATCCGCAATTATTTGTAGATTAGGCTTCAGGTTAACTGTTGCCCTTGGGGCCAATAGAAGCGACCTTGTTAGCTGTCCAGCATCAGTTTGTTGAGCCAATCTGTTAAAACAAAGCATTCTGAATATCAGCGCCTTCTATATACAAGAGAAGGATAATAAGGATTTAGCTAGTAAGTCTTTTGTGTCTCTGACAAAAAAAGAAAAATGGAAAAGGAAAAGAAAATGGATGTACCTGTTAACCTTTACGTTGCCATCAAATACAGCTTGACCTGAGGAGTGTGACACAATGCACTTATGGAGCTGGCGAGAAAAGCCTCTTGGATAGTCCATTATTAGTCTACTATGTAGATCTTGTATCTGGTTTTGTTGAGCTACATGAAATGCTGCAAATTCCGTGACTGTATCAGGACCCAACTGTTGAATGTGAAGATTATGCCTGCTTAATCTTCCACCAGCACTTACCTCTATTAGCTCGTAACTACTCTTTTCCTCCTGCAATGGAAGATAATAAGGTTAATGATAGTAAAACTATCGCTTACAATAATATATCTTGTAAATGGTTAGGTAGTAATTTACAAATTTGATAGTTAAGTAATCCCAACATCATAGTTCAGTGTGAGCATTTTAAAATGACATTTTGGGCAGTCATGATACATTGAGGTTGCAACTAAAAGTATAAAAAGTATTTTAAAAGATAGACATGTAGATTTCGTATAACCTAAAGTACACTTACAGTTTTGCATCAAGCTATTACTTTTAATCAGATACAGTTGACAACGACAAATATTCACTTTCTTCAGGTGCCCAAATCAGATTAAATAGTTGTTGCTTGTTACCAACAAACTGTTCAACTGCTAATGTGGCTAAAACAATTACATGAGTAATATACGCGGCTTTAAGATGGAATGAGAACACTTTGTAAAAAAAGGTTCCATATTCATAAAAATTCACATTTATTCGACAACTAAAGTTTGGGTATTGAGTAGTGGCAGCGCGAACGATACACAACTCTTTGACATGTCTAACTCCCTGTACAAACAAAAATATTTTCACAACAGACTAAGCATTGGCTACAGGTAATATTATTCAGTAAATAGATAAAATCATTAGATAAACTAGTATGAATATCGTTAGGCAGTTGGTTTGGACAAGAGATTAATCACCTAGGCCGGAATTAATCAAAAATTAACTAGAGCTAGCCGTTTTTATTATTCACAAAATTTTATATACTTCAAGCAAAACTTATTTACTACCTTATAAGATATACTTACATCTAATAGTTGAAATTCAATTTTTAATTCTCCGTGAAGGCAGTATTCTACTTTCAATCGAAAGTTCCACACTACTTAGCATGTCTTCATCCACAACGGTAAACCATAACCATTATTCATGACTGTACATTTAAGACAAAGATACTTAAGTGAGATTGTAAGCCTCGTCTAGCATCTAGGTGCAACTTATAAAGATACCTAGGCAGTTACCATCGCCTAGCACCAGGAAAAATCAGACGCCTAGAAGGAATTTTACCGCTGTGTATATCCACTTGTTACGTAACCATTTGTTTGGTAGACTGTAACAACATTGAAAACCAGCTATTATCGTTCAGTGATATAATTCATATCATAATACCAGATACAAAAATTAATATATTAAAATAGTTATCAGCCAATATTCATAATGGGGTCCAAGGCTTACTTGGTAGCTATGTCGCCAACTGAATGAAATAGGAAACTAGCCATTATTGATGCTGATATTTTTGAGTCATTAATACAGCTACATTGAAAATGAACTTGGAATTTAAGGGCATTCTGGTTCAAGAAATTCAATATTCCCACCGACTAAATACACACAGCAAACTTATCAAGACCACTTACAAAGCAAGTTCATTGCCTTCCAGTATACCAAGTACTTGACACTTTAGGAATGGAATTATTAGTGGAAAAAATTCAAATGCAATGATAGAATATAAAATTTTAAAATTATGTTTCTTTCATGTTACAACTGCCATACAACAAGCAATTCGCTGTAACATGTTTACGTACATACATGCATGCATGGGAAAAATCTATCAGAACACAATTGATGACATAATGAATCTCAACCATTATATTCTTCCCTGATTTCAACCTCATATGTGAATACAGTGAGATCCAATGATCAAGATCCATTGTGTTTCTTTTTGTGTTTCAATAGCCGTGCCCATGGGTGTGTGCATGTATGTGTTTCTGTGTGTGTATTTATGTGTATATATGTGTGTGCATGTATGTATATGTGAATGTGTATGTATGTGTATGTATCTAACTTGTTAAATAGAAAAATTATATTCAATTATCTACAACTGATATTCTATTACATTTGTTGAGATGGAACAAAATTATCCTATCAAGAACTAAACAGTCCAAATCCAAAGTCACTTATGTATCCAATATATATTACAACACGGTCATTTTGCTATATAATATCATAGTATCGCACACATTAAATGTATTTAGTCAAATTTAAACCGGTGTATTAATCATTGTTTACATTTTACAGATACACCACCTTAACCAACACAAACATTGATATGTACAAATTAGCAATTTAGGGTGTGCATAAGCAAACAACATCAAATTCCACCATACCTGCCGTGTCAATGTCCATTTTATATGTGCAGTCTCCCTACCCTGCCAATTCAAGTAAGTATGGCTAACTTTCGCTCCCTCCTCGATCATAATGTCCATAACGACATTCCCCCAATAACACTTCCCTTCCATTTCCTCCCCAAATCCTGAATGCTCCTCCACTATGGCCAGCTCCGCTCCCTTTTCCACCAATATCAAAACCCTAGGATTCATCACCACCACACTCCCCTCCCCTACTCTGCTCCCTTCCCCATAAAAAAACCTCAAATTTATCGGCTCGTTCATGTTCTTACTACCTTCAGGCACATGCACCACCGCCACGTCCGTCGCACCCACCCCGTTCAGATTGAAAAACACGTCACCTTCCTTAAAATCATTGGTGACCATCATTTGGGATATCTTTTGGTTCATAGGGAAATCACGGATGCTTCCAGCGAACGTGGAGGTGGATGCAACGACACGTCCGTTGAGGACTGTAAGAGAATTGGGCGGAGAATCGACGGAGACATTTAGATCTGGATGAGGGTTCAAGGGAGGGGTGATTTGGGAATTTTTGAGGAACGAGGTGTCGGTGAAGCGGAAAGTTTCGTGCTTGGAGGTGGGCCAAGGGGTGGAGAGGAGGGAGAGAGACGACGTGTCGCGAAGTGATTGGAGGAGAGGATGAGATGGGTTCGGGTTGGAATCTTCGAGCTTTTCGGCAATCGATAGGACAAGAGGATCGGAGAAGGCAGATGCGGTAATTTTGTAGGGTTTAGGGCTACGGAGTTGGGTTCGAGTTTGAAGAAGGAGAGGGAAGTGAGTGTGGGGAGAAGATAGGAGAGAGGACATTGTTTATGGCTTTATGAAGTGAACGAAGAGTTGGAGGAAGCATTCAATCTTTGAACCCTACTATACAACCAAGTAAGTTTGATTATTTTGATTGAATTTTGTTTGTTAATATATTAGTTTTGATGTCTAATTTTCAATAATTCGGTTTTAAGATTGTTTTCTATCCTCAATATTTCAAATTTAAACAATCAATTAAACTTAATAACAAAATCCAATCTAATCTAATAGGTAATTGTAAAGGCATCTCCAGTCCATTCAGGGTTGAATATTCAAAGCCCTGAATATTCAGCCCTGAATGGGGCTGAGTACTTCAGTGGTTAGGCATCCATTTAATGGGCGTCTGATGCCAGACTCCCATTTTATGGGAGCCTGATGCCAGACTCCCATAAGCGTTCATTTTATGGGCGCCAGGGGTTGGGCGCTCATTAAATGGGCGCCCAAACCTAATTCAGGATTCTGAATCCAATCCTGAACGTTCAGCTGAATTTGTCCCCTTAATTTGACGACTGGAGATTTATTTTTTGCTTATTCACTGAATTTCAGTACCACTGGAGATGCCCTAAGAGCATTCCCAACCCAACGGAATGTCGGTTGGAAAGCAACCGACCTCTGTTGGGGTCGGTTGAGCTCTTCTAAATTGCTTAGCCGGTCATAATAAAGTCGGCTAAGCTTAGCAGGCTTTATTTTAGTTGGTTAAGCCAATGGCTATTATATAGTCGTTGGCACTTAGTTGATTATATAATAGTCGGCTAACGCCAACAGCCACATATTAGACCGTTGCCACTTAGCCGGCTATTATTTAATTGGCTAAGTACCAACGGCTACACGATTGTTGTCTATCCCTCTCCATCCTCCTCTATATAACTTTCAAAATTTTATATACATTGTTTCAATTACAATTTTTACTCTCATCAACACACTTTCTTCAAACAATATCAGTAATATTGAAAAATTCAAAAGGTAAATCTTAGAAATCTTCATCTCCTATATTTCTATCTCAACAACGATCAGATAATAAGAATCTGATTCAATTTAATCAGCATATGTATAATTCTCAACACGGTAAGAATCAATTTTATTCTCAATAAACGCTAAATCGTATCAGCCGCAACAAAATCAAAATTTCTACCATTCTCATCAAGATTCGAACCAGTATCAAAATTCTCAAAATGTGAATTATTCGTAGAATAGTTCGTTTCAACAAAACTTTAAGTATGATAAAAACTATGTATCTCCGAATAGCCAACAACAGTCAGTATTGCCTTATCGTTCACAAAATTTATCAAGAAATCTCAATAATCAATTTGGATGCAACAGATTTGAAAATAAAGAAACCAAATTCGATGACAATGAAATAGTCGAAGAAGAATATGTTTATAGGAATTCTAATTTGTCTTCTACTCAAACTTGGGGGAATCAACCAATAAGAATCAAATCTGCAAACGCAGAACCAAAAGCCGCAAAATGGGTTAAATGGTCGCCTAACGAGCAAGCTGAATTAGCATTCTGCTGGGTTGAATGTTCTAAAGACAATAAGAAAGGTACGAGCGAAAGTGAAACTTCTTTTTGGAATTCTATACACAATTTGTTCAACCCTCGAAGTCCAAATAGTCTTCCAAGAACGGTTGATTCGTTGAAGTAGTCTTGGAAAAAAACAAACGTCGCTTGTCAATGTTGAAAAGAAATAATGGCCAGCCTGCATTCAATACAACAAAGTGGGCAAACGACATGGACCTGATAATGATTTTAAATTTGGACTTCATATTATCAAGCTTTATGTTTTGTTCTTCTTATAGTACTTCATCATCTACAGATCAATCAAGAAATGCAGTTTATATGTCTAAATATAATAATCAATGTAACGACCCAACTTCCTATCTTAAGGAAGTCGCATCGCTAATAAGGAAGAAAGGGATAGAGAATAGAAAGAAAGAGAAGAAGAAGAACAACACATCAGAATCTAAACAGCGGAACGAATAAATTATATTAATAATATAAAATATTTACATAGTATACAACATTATCAGAGTACACAGATATACAACACATACTAGACAGTTATAAACACCTATCTAGTATTTACAACATAATACAATCTCAGAGCTAATCACAGAACACAGAGCGGAATACTAATATCTAACGCAGAAGCCTCCTGCTCCATTGCTCCTCCAATATTCGTCAAAGCTAGTCCGAAACCTAACCTGAATCCCTTGGCTACTCGTAAAAATTTGAGTACCCAAGAGTTTATAGAAAACAAAAATAAACTCCGGGTCAGACATGGGTCTGGTGTGAGTAACAGGTTAAAGTTGTTTAACTTTGGAAAAACCTTTTAAAAGAAAGGTATCACGTAAGACTTCCCACACATAAACATGGAAAAGTTTTACCTTACGCTAACCAAAACATTTGATAGGAAATCCGATGATATTATAATAGTGTCTAGGGTTTTCAAATAAATATGAAATAGCCAAAATTGTTACATGATTAAATTCCAGCTACTAGCCACAAAAGTGGGTAATACAATCAAAACCGTTGGCACTTATTGGATTTTGGATTCCATACAATGGCAGGGCTACTGGGGTACCGCCCGTCACAGTACGTGGCCTAGATCATCGTACCGAGGAGTACTCCCACTCCCCTGCAACATAAGGCCGGACCCATTCCTTACTGAACAGTTCCGAACAAGACAACCCCGGCAGTTGTCGCGAACCAACAGCCCACACAGCCGAATATAAAGGGACTTCTAGACAGGGATCAATCTTGCTCTCCAGTGGGAGCTACCCACGAAGCCTTGCTGCACCTTCCCTGTTTTAGCCATTCCCGGTTGATGAGGCTTGAGGTTACGATTACCTTTATAGGACATCAAATCTTAGAATGCTCATCGTCCGCCTGACGATGTGCTGAAAGCATTCAATCTATACAAGTTCGTTCCGGGTTCGAACGAAACCGAAGGCACTATCTCGTTGCACTCATTATTGGAATCACCCTCAGAGTCAACGACCATAGCCCTTGCACTCTGATTCACCATCTCGAATCTATAATCACTATTCCGTCAAACTCATTACGGAATCACCCACAGAGTTATACTGACGTATAGCCCTTACACCTCGAGTCTTCACTTGCTCCACTTAGATTAACGACCTAACGTTTAGTTGGAATCGATGTGGTTTTTGGATTCCAAATATGGAAACCCGATCCCGGTCTCATCGAAATCCAAAGCGTGTCTTTTAGGTCCAAGTTGTTTTAAGTTTAAAACAATTCAATTCTAATTATCTATATACACACAGATAGATACTTCACATCATCATAATGGATAATCAACAATATTATCATAAACAAGTAATCATCACAAATTGACAATCTATATTATCATTGTCAATAGATATTAATATCATCATCACAATACAACCAATGCATCCATAACACACAATACTATTTATCTCATGTCTGAGATTCAAACCATTCAAGTCAAACCAAATCATCCATTCATAAGCAGGATCCATAATCACATCATCCATAATTAATTTAAATTAAATTAAATTAATTACTTCTATCTCTAATTAATTTAAAGTGAATTAAATTAATTACCTATCTTTAATTAATTTAAAATGAATTAAATAAATTACTTCACCATTTAAAACTTGCTTACTTAACTCTTAATTGATTTCCAATCAATCAAATAATTATCCTCAAATTAATCACCTTAATTAATCACCCTTGATTAATTATCCCTTAATTACATTCAAGTAATTATCTTTAATAAATTTTACAAATTAATTATCCTTAACCAAATTCAGTAATTAACCTTTAATTACTTCATTAATTAATTATAATTAATTACATTAGTCCTTAATTAATTACATCAATTAATTACTTCCTTAATCACTTATCATTGATTAATTAATCTTAATTAATTAATCCTTAATTACATCATTTATTATATTAATTAATGATCCTTAATTAATTTTAAATTAATTACTTATTTAAATTAATTACATTAAGTAATTAACCTTAATTAAACCATAATTATTAATCATTCTTGATTAATTACATTTAGTAATTAACTACCCTTAATTACTTCTTTAATTACTTCTAAATTAATTACATTTAATAATTAATAATATTTATTAATCATCCCTGATTAATCTCATCAGTAATTAATTACTCTTAATTAATTACATCACTTAATTATTTCAAATAACTTAATTGATAAATGCTTAAATTAATTACATTAAGTAATTAATTATTAATCACTTCATAAAGAAATTATCTTTACATTAATTACACAAAGTAATTAATCCCAAAATACCATACTTCAATTAATTACTTCCAGTAATTTATTTATCTTGATTACTTCTCTAAGTAATTATTTCTCAATGATTACTTATCAACTCATTTAGTGATTATTCTAAATTAATTAAAGTTAATTAATTAATTTAAACTAATCCAATCAATAAATTAATTACAAAGTGTAATTAATATCTTTAATTATTTCCATAAAATAATCATACTTAATTAAGTTTCATAATTGATTATTTAAATTAATTAATCCGATTAATTTATCAAAATTAATTACATTAATTAATTAATAAATAATCACAAGTTAATGACCTTCATTAACTTATTAACAATTTCTTAATTACCTTTCTTAAGTAATTAACTTAAATTAATAACTAATTTAATTACCTTAATTAATTTCAAATCTTTAATTAATTAAACAAATTAATTAATTAAATTATTTAAATTACCTTACTAATTTAATGAAACAAAGATCATTAAATCTTAAATTTACTTTTAAAAATAAAACATTTCTTATTCATGATTTCTTTTTTATTAATAAAGTGACTTAAAACAATTTAACTCAAAATTGTTTTCAAATTACATTTTAAATTTTAAATTTAAAAAGAAATCAAACTTAACTTAAACAAAGTTTTAAAAACATTTTAAAATCTTTTAAAGCTTATTTCTTATTTTATAAAAGAAGTTATAAGAAATTTAAACTCCAAATTCATTTAAAAATACAAATCATATTTAAATATGTTTGAACAACCAATTTGTTTAAACATTTATATTTCTTTTTAAAACTTCCTTAATTTTCAAACATTGTTTCAAAATTGAAGTTTGATTCCAGATTTGAACTTATGTTTAAATCCTTACTTAAATTTAAAGCTTATCCTAAATTAAAATATTTAAACTCTTGAAGTTGTTCTAAACATTTTGTTTCAAAGTTTAAATTTAAATTTCAAACTTGGATTCAAAACTCATTTGAAATTCAAATTTTAAATTTGGCTTAAATTCTGTTTTCAAAAATCCTGCATTAAGATTTTAAAACAAATCTTTAAATTTAAAACTACAGGTTTCAAAAACCTGTAATTTCAGAAAGCAACCCGAGTTCCCCCTTAATTTGCTTCGAGTCGCAAACCTAACTACTTCGAGCAAAAATTCGCATCCACTCGGGTATAACTCGAGTACAAAACACAGCGAACCCAATAAAAAACTTCACCTGATACACCACCCCCCACCGTGCATATGCACGGTGGCTCTGGCCATCTCCGGCCTCCACCAACACATCGAACAAGTCCACGACCAACCCTAAAACCCACCATGGCCATCAAAATTATACTAGCATCACGAAATCGAAATTCGAACACCACGAACAGAATCAGGAAACAACAGTCAACATCCACCAGACCGAAAACCTTCCTCATCCTTGCTCTTCCGGTCACCGGAGGTGTTTCAACTCCGTTCACCTCTTCTTCAACACTCAAGCCCCCATTACCCCAAGAATTACTGCACTCGATCGATTCTTGACTTCGAGATGATCAAAATTTACCACACCAGTAAAATTAGGTTTATAGACTTCGTCACCCTCCCTTCGCCTCCACCGCACACTTATCATCTTCCTGACATTTTTGCCCCACTCCCTGATCACTACTCTACCTCCACCAAAAACCCCAAACACTCAAATTAACTTGGTCATCATGGATTGACCAAAACCCAATTTGAGTTCAAATGGGTACTGCAGTTCCAAATCCTAACTAAACAATATGATTTTAGTTTTAAAAATCATTATTTTGTTTAAGTTTTCAGTTTACAATACTGCATTTAAACTTTATAATGTTTGTGTTTTCAAGTTTATTAATCATCCACTGAAGCTTTACAATTTTCCAGAGACATTCCTCAATTTGATTTTACTTAATAAGTTTCCTAAACTAAACTATGGTCTAATTAACATAATTATTACAGAATCTAAACCTTAACAAGATATTTTAACTAAAGCAAGAGGATTCTCTTTTTTTTAGAAACAGGACCTGAAACAAGGATCAGAGGAAGCACAGTCACAAACATTCAAACATTTATATGCATATATTCAGCAATATATTCAAAATCATATGCACAGACAAACAAATCAACATGCAATCCAAATAGCATACACAAACATACCTATTTAAGCAACCATTTATATTTAAATTTCAAAAAGAGTTACTCACCTGTTAGTAGAGATGGAACAGAGCTTTTGGAAAACTGTTTTGAAAGCTTTTTCCCCTATGCTTCTTTTTTTTTATTATTTGAATTCAGCTTGCATGCAGGTAACATATGCTTTGCTTTGCACTTGAAAAAGATTGCACAGAGGATTGTAGGCAGATGCTTTTGCATTTGGAACTGATTTTAGTTTTGAGGGAGAGTTTGCATGCTTATGGAATTTACAGGTTGGTGATTGTGCTTTTGAAATGAATTTTAGGTGCAGGCTTGATTTTTGAAAACAGATTGTAGGATGTGGATTGCAAGATTAAACATGCAAGTTTTTTTTTGATTTTCCAGGCTAAAATGTAGAGGCTTAAATTTCTTTTTGAATGAAATTGCAGGTTGCATTGCATTTGGGAAAAACCAGATTTTTGAACATGATTTAAATTTTTTCTTTCAGCTGAGATTTTTTTTCTTGAGAAATGAAAATTAGAAAGGATAGAAATGAAGGAAACATGTTTTATATAGGTATAAATGATTTATTTAAAAAAATTTAAAAGAAATCAAAATAAAAGACACTTGTCGAAATAAGAAAATAAATTGTTTACACTTGTCTTATTAATCACCTAGAATATTAACACGTGTTTTATGCATATGTTACTTATAACTTTTAATTTAAAGATAAATAAAAATCCTCTTTCCTTTATTAAGTACATATATAGTAGTTTCATAAATAAATGTATATGTATTTCTTTTTAATGAAGTAAAACAATTTATAAAACATGAAAGCTCACTTACAAAATTTAAATATGGTTATTCATATATGTTTATTCATTTGAATTTCAAAATGAATTCAAATTCAAATGTTATTTATACATTTAAAATCAAATTTTAAAACTAATTTATATTAACATATTTATTTTGACAATAATAATTTTGTCTTTTAAAACATATCTACATTTATACATTTATTATTACTAGAAAATAACATATTTATTAACTTTAAATCATTTATAAAAGAAATCATAAATTACATATACTATTTAACTTATTTAAATACATTAATGTTTTTAATATATAAATGGTATTTTAAATTTTTAAATAATTCCAAATTAAAATTATTAAGCTATATTCAAAAAGAAATAAAATAAACTTTTATTTATCTTATTAAAATTTAAACTATATTTAAAATACAATTATACAATTTAAAACAATTACTTTAAGTATTTTAAACAACTAGTTATTTATTAAATAAAATAAAAATCTTCAAACTATCAAATGAATATTATAATTTTAAAAACCATATTTTATTTGTTCATTTATCTAAAATCAAAACTTATCTATCTATAATATATATACATATACATTATAAATAGAAATCAATTTATTAGCTTTTAAAAGATAATCATCAATTACACATTTATTTAATTGGATTATTAAATCAAGTAAATTTTTATTAAAATTTTATCAAATCAATTTAATTTTAAATATAGATTATTAAATTGATATTGCTAAAATTTCCGGGATATCACATTCCTTCCCCCTTAAAAGAATTTTGTCCCCGAAATTTAAAAGCAAAGATAATTTAATAACCCATTTAAAAATTTTAAATTTTAAATCACAGACATACATCAATCATATGCTAACAACCATAGCAACCAATTTATCTAATCAAACAAATTTAATTATCCAGAAAAATTCTGGATAAAAATTTCTCGAGTTTCCCCAAGTATATATATACCGGGATACTCGCCCTACAAAATACAAACAATCTAAACTACGAAGCTACAGAGCTTCTACTCATCTAGATCTCTAGAACTAGACAAGATATCAGACTACAAACGAGTCTGACTTAACAACCAAACCTTCTTGAACAGCTGGTTCCACTTCCAGAGATAACTCATACACGTACTCCCTCAGAGACACGTGAAACTCATAAATCCAATTATCCAAACTGGCAATTCAACTCTTGAAAACCAAACACCAATCCAACCAAAACACAGAAGAGATCCAAAACAAAACTTCGACTCCGGAATCCAAATTCCTTCGTCTCTTATCTTCCAAAACTCTCCTGACGATCCCGGGCTGCCTAAATCCAAACCGATCAGCTCAACCCTTGCTGATTCCTCTAAAATCAATCTAGACCAAAAACAACCCAACACAACGATCTTCTCAAGCTCAACCAAGACTAAGTCAACCAATTCTACTCTTCAAACATCAGAAGAACAAACTCACTTCTTCTATCAGGAAAGACAAAACAGAAACATTCCCAAACTGCTTCCGCTGCACAACTCTGATCTAGCACAGAAGACCCTGCTGATGAAGAATATGATCACACTGGACATCACTTCCAAGAAATATGGCTCAACATATCCAAAGAAAACTCAGATGTTCTACCAATCCTGAGCTGCCTCACCAAACCTATCTCGAGAAACCATCCTTCTACTAGCTGATCCACCGGTAGCACTCCTGAAATCCGGTCGATAAGAAAACTCAATCTTCAGAAGCAGAAAAACCTCTGTCTTCTTAGAAGACAACCAAAAATTCTTCAATACCTCAAAAGAAAACTCAAACTATCACAAGTCACTTTTGCGATCAATATAAACCAATTCCAAAGAAAACTGTTCTCTCTTTACCAAACAGAACAGCTTACTCTTAATTAGCCAATCCAATAAAGTATTGGGTCCACTCTTCTGCTTCTGAACTCCACCTTCAGAAATTACTTAGCCAGAAAACTTCTGCCAACAAAGACACTCCGAGTTGCACTGCTGACACCAATGCCAAAATTTCCTAATCAAAGCTTTTTGAGAAACTCAGACCTCAAAGCCAAACTCCAACAACTAGCTGAACTCGGCCGCATCATCGAAGCAGACACACTTCCTAACTCGTTCCAAAGAAAACATCTTCGGGTATAATCCAAAGTCACTGCATCTCATCACGCGGCTACCACTTCTTGAGGTATCAAAATACCATTACACACTTCTGCCAACCAACAGATTCAAACTCAACTCATCCATCTTCAAAGATGAACTCTGAACCTTTACAGGTTACCTTCAGAGATCGATGAAATCTCTACACCACTGCACAACTCACTTGAGACGGTATTAGGTCTACAGTCTTGACAAATACACTTCTAACCTCAAACATTCAAACTCCAACCAATGGTAGTAATCGTGTTACACACACCACTACCTTATCTACCTTTATAACTTATATTGGAAAACCTGAACGGGTAACCCAACAAATAGGTAGAAATATATAAATATATATAGATATATATCAAAATTACAAATACGCTCTCTCAAGATAGACACCACTCCAGAGCCTAGTTATTCACTCAACCTAATGCTCTGATACCACTGTAACGACCCAACTTCCTGTCTCCAGGAAGTCGCATCGCTAATAAGAAAGAAAGGGATAGAGAATAGAAAGAAAGAGAAGAAGAAGAACAACACATCAGAATCTAAACAGCGGAACGAATAAATTATATTAATAACATAAAATATTTACATAGTATACAACATTATCAGAGTACACAGATATACAACACATACTAGACAGTTATAAACACCTGTCTAGTATTTACAACATAATACAATCTCAGAGCTAATCACAGAACACACAGCGGAATACTAATATCTAACGCAGAAGCCTCCTGCTCCATTGCTCCTCCAATATTCGTCAAAGCTAATCCGAATCCTAACCTGAATCCCTTGGCTACTCGTAAAAATTTGAGTACCCAAGAGTTTATGGAAAACAAAAATAAACTCCGGGTCAGACATGGGTCTGGTGTGAGTCACAGGTTAAAGTTGTTTAACTTTGGAAAAACCTTTTAAAAGAAAGGTATCACGTAAGACTTCCCACACATAAACATGGAAAAGTTTTTACCTTACGCTAACCAAAACATTTGATAGGAAATCCGATGATATTATAATAGTGTCTAGGGTTTTCAAATAAATATGAAATAGCCGAAATTGTTACATGATTAAATTCCAGCTACTAGCCACAAAAGTGGGTAATACAATCAAAACCGTTGGCACTTATTGGATTTTGGATTCCATACAATGGCAGGGCTACTGGGGTACCGCCCGTCACAGTACGTGGCCTGGATCACCTTACCGAGGAGTACTCCCACTCCCCTGCAACACAAGGCCGGACCCGTTCCTTACTGAACAGTTCCGAACAAGACAACCCCGGCAGTTGTCGCGAACCAACCGCCCACACAGCCGAATATAAAGGGACTTCTAGACAGGGATCAATCTTGCTCTCCAGTGGGAGCTAACCACGAAGCCTTGCTGCACCTCCCCTGTTTTAGCCATTCCCGGTTGATGAGGCTTGAGGTTACGATTACCTTTATAGGACATCAAATCTTAGAATGCTCATCGTCCGCCTGACGATGTGCTGAAAGCATTCAATCCATACAAGTTTGTTCCGGGTTCGAACGAAACCGAAGGCACTATCTCGTTGCACTCATTATTGGAATCACCCTCAGAGTCAACGACCATAGCCCTTGCACTCTGATTCACCATCTCGAATCTATAAGCACTATTCCGTCAAACTCATTACGGAATCACCCACAGAGTTATACTGACGTATAGCCCTTACACCTCGAGTCTTCACTTGCTCCACTTAGATTAACGACCTAACGTTTAGTTGGAATCGATGTGGTTTTCGGATTCCAAATATGGAAACCCGATCCCGGTCTCATCGAAATCCAAAGCGTGTCTTTTAGGTCCAAGTTGTTTTAAGTTTAAAACAATTCAATTCTAATTATCTATATACACATAGATAGATACTTCACATCATCATAATGGATAATCAACAATATTATCATAAACAAGTAATCATCACAAATTGACAATCTATATTATCATTGTCAATAGATACTAATATCATCATCACAATGCAACCAATGCATCCATAACACACAATACTATTTATCTCATGTCTGAGATTCAAACCATTCAAGTCAAACCAAATCATCCATTCATAAGCAGGATCCATAATCACATCATCCATAATTAATTTAAAATAAATTAAATTAATTACTTCTATCTCTAATTAATTTAAAGTGAATTAAATTAATTACCTATCTTTAATTAATTTAAAATGAATTAAATAAATTACTTCACCATTTAAAACTTGCTTACTTAACTCTTAATTGATTTCCAGTCAATCAAATAATTATCCTCAAATTAATCACCTTAATTAATCACCCTTGATTAATTATCCCTTAATTGCATTCAAGTAATTATCTTTAATAAATTTACAAATTAATTATCCTTAACCAAATTCAGTAATTAACCTTTAATTACTTCATTAATTAATTATAATTAATTACATTAGTCCTTAATTAATTACATCAATTAATTACTTCCTTAATCACTTATCATTGATTAATTAATCTTAATTAATTAATCCTTAATTACATCATTAATTATATTAATTAATGATCCTTAATTAATTTTAAATTAATTACTTATTTAAATTAATTACATTAAGTAATTAACCTTAATTAAACCATAATTATTAATCATTCTTGATTAATTACATTTAGTAATTAACTACCCTTAATTACTTCTTTAATTACTTCTAAATTAATTACATTTAATAATTAATAATATTTATTAATTATCCCTGATTAATCTCATTAGTAAATAATTACTCTTAATTAATTACATCACTTAATTATTTCAAATAACTTAATTGATAAATGCTTAAATTAATTACATTAAGTAATTAATTATTAATCACTTCATAAAGAAATTATCTTTACATTAATTACACAAAGTAATTAATCCCAAAATACCATACTTCAATTAATTACTTCCAGTAATTTATTTATCTTGATTACTTCTCTAAGTAATTATTTCTCAATGATTACTTATCAACTCATTTAATGATTATTCTAAATTAATTAAAGTTAATTAATTAATTTAAACTAATCCAATCAATAAATTAATTACAAAGAGTAATTAATATCTTTAATTATTTCCATAAAATAATCATACTTAATTAAGTTTCATAATTGATTATTTAAATTAATTAATCCGATTAATTTATCAAAATTAATTACATTAATTAATTAATAAATAATCACAAGTTAATGACCTTCATTAACTTATTAACAATTTCTTAATTACCTTTCTTAAGTAATTAACTTAAATTAATTACTAATTTAATTACCTTAATTAATTTCAAATCTTTAATTAATTAAACAAATTAATTAATTAAATTATTTAAATTACCTTACTAATTTAATGAAACAAAGATCATTAAATCTTAAATTTACTTTTAAAAATAAAACATTTCTTATTCATGATTTCTTTTTTATTAATAAAGTGACTTAAAACAATTTAACTCAAAATTGTTTTCAAATTACATTTTAAATTTTAAATTTAAAAAGAAATCAAACTTAACTTAAACAAAGTTTTAAAAACATTTTAAAATCTTTTAAAGCTTATTTCTTATTTTATAAAAGAAGTTATAAGAAATTTAAACTCCAAATTCATTTAAAAATACAAATCATATTTAAATATGTTTGAACAACCAATTTGTTTAAACATTTATATTTCTTTTTAAAACTTCCTTAATTTTCAAACATTGTTTCAAAATTGAAGTTTGATTCCAGATTTGAACTTATGTTTAAATCCTTACTTAAATTTAAAGCTTATCCTAAATTAAAATATTTAAACTCTTGAAGTTGTTCTAAACATTTTGTTTCAAAGTTTAAATTTAAATTTCAAACTTGGATTCAAAACTCATTTGAAATTCAAATTTTAAATTTGGCTTAAATTCTGTTTTCAAAAATCCTGCATTAAGATTTTAAAACAAATCTTTAAATTTAAAACTACAGGTTTCAAAAACCTGTAATTTCAGAAAGCAACCCGAGTTCCCCCTTAATTTGCTTCGAGTCGCAAACCTAACTACTTCGAGCAAAAATTCGCATCCACTCGGGTATAACTCGAGTACAAAACACAGCGAACCCAATAAAAAACTTCACCTGATACACCACCCCCCACCGTGCATATGCACGGTGGCTCTGGCCATCTCCGGCCTCCACCAACACATCGAACAAGTCCACGACCAACCCTAAAACCCACCATGGCCATCAAAATCATACTAGCATCACGAAATCGAAATTCGAACACCACGAACAGAATCAGGAAACAACAGTCAACATCCACCAGACCGAAAACCTTCCTCATCCTTGCTCTTCCGGTCACCGGAGGTGTTTCAACTCCGTTCACCTCTTCTTCAACACTCAAGCCCCCATTACCCCAAGAATTACTGCACTCGATCGATTCTTGACTTCGAGATGATCAAAATTTACCACACCAGTAAAATTAGGTTTATAGACTTCGTCACCCTCCCTTCGCCTCCACCGCACACTTATCATCTTCCTGACATTTTTGCCCCACTCCCTGATCACTACTCTACCTCCACCAAAAACCCCAAACACTCAAATTAACTTGGTCATCATGGATTGACCAAAACCCAATTTGAGTTCAAATGGGTACTGCAGTTCCAAATCCTAACTAAACAATATGATTTTAGTTTTAAAAATCATTATTTTGTTTAAGTTTTCAGTTTACAATACTGCATTTAAACTTTATAATGTTTGTGTTTTCAAGTTTATTAATCATCCACTGAAGCTTTACAATTTTCCAGAGACATTCCTCAATTTGATTTTACTTAATAAGTTTCCTAAACTAAACTATGGTCTAATTAACATAATTATTACAGAATCTAAACCTTAACAAGATATTTTAACTAAAGCAAGAGGATTCTCTTTTTTTTAGAAACAGGACCTGAAACAAGGATCAGAGGAAGCACAGTCACAAACATTCAAACATTTATATGCATATATTCAGCAATATATTCAAAATCATATGCACAGACAAACAAATCAACATGCAATCCAAATAGCATACACAAACATACCTATTTAAGCAACCATTTATATTTAAATTTCAAAAAGAGTTACTCACCTGTTAGTAGAGATGGAACAGAGCTTTTGGAAAACTGTTTTGAAAGCTTTTTCCCCTATGCTTCTTTTTTTTTATTATTTGAATTCAGCTTGCATGCAGGTAACATATGCTTTGCTTTGCACTTGAAAAAGATTGCACAGAGGATTGTAGGCAGATGCTTTTGCATTTGGAACTGATTTTAGTTTTGAGGGAGAGTTTGCATGCTTATGGAATTTACAGGTTGGTGATTGTGCTTTTGAAATGAATTTTAGGTGCAGGCTTGATTTTTGAAAACAGATTGTAGGATGTGGATTGCAAGATTAAACATGCAAGTTTTTTTTTGATTTTCCAGGCTAAAATGTAGAGGCTTAAATTTCTTTTTGAATGAAATTGCAGGTTGCATTGCATTTGGGAAAAACCAGATTTTTGAACATGATTTAAATTTTTTCTTTCAGCTGAGATTTTTTTTCTTGAGAAATGAAAATTAGAAAGGATAGAAATGAAGGAAACATGTTTTATATAGGTATAAATGATTTATTTAAAAATTTTTAAAAGAAATCAAAATAAAAGACACTTGTCGAAATAAGAAAATAAATTGTTTACACTTGTCTTATTAATCACCTAGAATATTAACACGTGTTTTATGCATATGTTACTTATAACTTTTAATTTAAAGATAAATAAAAATCCTCTTTCCTTTATTAAGTACATATATAGTAGTTTCATAAATAAATGTATATGTATTTCTTTTTAATGAAGTAAAACAATTTATAAAACATGAAAGCTCACTTACAAAATTTAAATATGGTTATTCATATATGTTTATTCATTTGAATTTCAAAATGAATTCAAATTCAAATGTTATTTATACATTTAAAATCAAATTTTAAAACTAATTTATATTAACATATTTATTTTGACAATAATAATTTTGTCTTTTAAAACATATCTACATTTATACATTTATTATTACTAGAAAATAACATATTTATTAACTTTAAATCATTTATAAAAGAAATCATAAATTACATATACTATTTAACTTATTTAAATACATTAATGTTTTTAATATATAAATGGTATTTTAAATTTTTAAATAATTCCAAATTAAAATTATTAAGCTATATTCAAAAAGAAATAAAATAAACTTTTATTTATCTTATTAAAATTTAAACTATATTTAAAATACAATTATACAATTTAAAACAATTACTTTAAGTATTTTAAACAACTAGTTATTTATTAAATAAAATAAAAATCTTCAAACTATCAAATGAATATTATAATTTTAAAAACCGTATTTTATTTGTTCATTTATCTAAAATCAAAACTTATCTATCTATAATATATATACATATACATTATAAATAGAAATCAATTTATTAGCTTTTAAAAGATAATCATCAATTACACATTTATTTAATTGGATTATTAAATCAAGTAAATTTTTATTAAAATTTTATCAAATCAATTTAATTTTAAATATAGATTATTAAATTGATATTGCTAAAATTTCCGGGATATCACATTCCTTCCCCCTTAAAAGAATTTTGTCCCCGAAATTTAAAAGCAAAGATAATTTAATAACCCATTTAAAAATTTTAAATTTTAAATCACAGACATACATCAATCATATGCTAACAACCATAGCAACCAATTTATCTAATCAAACAAATTTAATTATCCAGAAAAATTCTGGATAAAAATTTCTCGAGTTTCCCCAAGTATATATATACCGGGATACTCGCCCTACAAAATACAAACAATCTAAACTACGAAGCTACAGAGCTTCTACTCATCTAGATCTCTAGAACTAGACAAGATATCAGACTACAAACGAGTCTGACTTAACAACCAAACCTTCTTGAACAGCTGGTTCCACTTCCAGAGATAACTCATACACGTACTCCCTCAGAGACACGTGAAACTCATAAATCCAATTATCCAAACTGGCAATTCAACTCTTGAAAACCAAACACCAATCCAACCAAAACACAGAAGAGATCCAAAACAAAACTTCGACTCCGGAATCCAAATTCCTTCGTCTCTTATCTTCCAAAACTCTCCTGACGATCCCGGGCTGCCTAAATCCAAACCGATCAGCTCAACCCTTGCTGATTCCTCTAAAATCAATCTAGACCAAAAACAACCCAACACAACGATCTTCTCAAGCTCAACCAAGACTAAGTCAACCAATTCTACTCTTCAAACATCAGAAGAACAAACTCACTTCTTCTATCAGGAAAGACAAAACAGAAACATTCCCAAACTGCTTCCGCTGCACAACTCTGATCTAGCACAGAAGACCCTGCTGATGAAGAATATGATCACACTGGACATCACTTCCAAGAAATATGGCTCAACATATCCAAAGAAAACTCAGATGTTCTACCAATCCTGAGCTGCCTCACCAAACCTATCTCGAGAAACCATCCTTCTACTAGCTGATCCACCGGTAGCACTCCTGAAATCCGGTCGATAAGAAAACTCAATCTTCAGAAGCAGAAAAACCTCTGTCTTCTTAGAAGACAACCAAAAATTCTTCAATACCTCAAAAGAAAACTCAAACTATCGCAAGTCACTTTTGCGATCAATATAAACCAATTCCAAAGAAAACTGTTCTCTCTTTACCAAACAGAACAGCTTACTCTTAATTAGCCAATCCAATAAAGTATTGGGTCCACTCTTCTGCTTCTGAACTCCACCTTCAGAAATTACTTAGCCAGAAAACTTCTGCCAACAAAGACACTCCGAGTTGCACTGCTGACACCAATGCCAAAATTTCCTAATCAAAGCTTTTTGAGAAACTCAGACCTCAAAGCCAAACTCCAACAACTAGCTGAACTCGGCCGCATCATCGAAGCAGACACACTTCCTAACTCGTTCCAAAGAAAACATCTTCGGGTATAATCCAAAGTCACTGCATCTCATCACGCGGCTACCACTTCTTGAGGTATCAAAATACCATTACACACTTCTGCCAACCAACAGATTCAAACTCAACTCATCCATCTTCAAAGATGAACTCTGAACCTTTACAGGTTACCTTCAGAGATCGATGAAATCTCTACACCACTGCACAACTCACTTGAGACGGTATTAGGTCTACAGTCTTGACAAATACACTTCTAACCTCAAACATTCAAACTCCAACCAATGGTAGTAATCGTGTTACACACACCACTACCTTATCTACCTTTATAACTTATATTGGAAAACCTGAACGGGTAACCCAACAAATAGGTAGAAATATATAAATATATATAGATATATATCAAAATTACAAATACGCTCTCTCAAGATAGACACCACTCCAGAGCCTAGTTATTCACTCAACCTAATGCTCTGATACCACTGTAACGACCCAACTTCCTGTCTCCAGGAAGTCGCATCGCTAATAAGAAAGAAAGGGATAGAGAATAGAAAGAAAGAGAAGAAGAAGAACAACACATCAGAATCTAAACAGCGGAACGAATAAATTATATTAATAACATAAAATATTTACATAGTATACAACATTATCAGAGTACACAGATATACAACACATACTAGACAGTTATAAACACCTGTCTAGTATTTACAACATAATACAATCTCAGAGCTAATCACAGAACACACAGCGGAATACTAATATCTAACGCAGAAGCCTCCTGCTCCATTGCTCCTCCAATATTCGTCAAAGCTAATCCGAATCCTAACCTGAATCCCTTGGCTACTCGTAAAAATTTGAGTACCCAAGAGTTTATGGAAAACAAAAATAAACTCCGGGTCAGACATGGGTCTGGTGTGAGTCACAGGTTAAAGTTGTTTAACTTTGGAAAAACCTTTTAAAAGAAAGGTATCACGTAAGACTTCCCACACATAAACATGGAAAAGTTTTTACCTTACGCTAACCAAAACATTTGATAGGAAATCCGATGATATTATAATAGTGTCTAGGGTTTTCAAATAAATATGAAATAGCCGAAATTGTTACATGATTAAATTCCAGCTACTAGCCACAAAAGTGGGTAATACAATCAAAACCGTTGGCACTTATTGGATTTTGGATTCCATACAATGGCAGGGCTACTGGGGTACCGCCCGTCACAGTACGTGGCCTAGATCACCTTACCGAGGAGTACTCCCACTCCCCTGCAACACAAGGCCGGACCCGTTCCTTACTGAACAGTTCCGAACAAGACAACCCCGGCAGTTGTCGCGAACCAACCGCCCACACAGCCGAATATAAAGGGACTTCTAGACAGGGATCAATCTTGCTCTCCAGTGGGAGCTAACCACGAAGCCTTGCTGCACCTCCCCTGTTTTAGCCATTCCCGGTTGATGAGGCTTGAGGTTACGATTACCTTTATAGGACATCAAATCTTAGAATGCTCATCGTCCGCCTGACGATGTGCTGAAAGCATTCAATCCATACAAGTTTGTTCCGGGTTCGAACGAAACCGAAGGCACTATCTCGTTGCACTCATTATTGGAATCACCCTCAGAGTCAACGACCATAGCCCTTGCACTCTGATTCACCATCTCGAATCTATAAGCACTATTCCGTCAAACTCATTACGGAATCACCCACAGAGTTATACTGACGTATAGCCCTTACACCTCGAGTCTTCACTTGCTCCACTTAGATTAACGACCTAACGTTTAGTTGGAATCGATGTGGTTTTCGAATTCCAAATATGGAAACCCGATCCCGATCTCATCGAAATCCAAAGCGTGTCTTTTAGGTCCAAGTTGTTTTAAGTTTAAAACAATTCAATTCTAATTATCTATATACACATAGATAGATACTTCACATCATCATAATGGATAATCAACAATATTATCATAAACAAGTAATCATCACAAATTGACAATCTATATTATCATTGTCAATAGATACTAATATCATCATCACAATGCAACCAATGCATCCATAACACACAATACTATTTATCTCATGTCTGAGATTCAAACCATTCAAGTCAAACCAAATCATCCATTCATAAGCAGGATCCATAATCACATCATCCATAATTAATTTAAAATAAATTAAATTAATTACTTCTATCTCTAATTAATTTAAAGTGAATTAAATTAATTACCTATCTTTAATTAATTTAAAATGAATTAAATAAATTACTTCACCATTTAAAACTTGATTACTTAACTCTTAATTGATTTCCAGTCAATCAAATAATTATCCTCAAATTAATCACCTTAATTAATCACCCTTGATTAATTATCCCTTAATTGCATTCAAGTAATTATCTTTAATAAATTTACAAATTAATTATCCTTAACCAAATTCAGTAATTAACCTTTAATTACTTCATTAATTAATTATAATTAATTACATTAGTCCTTAATTAATTACATCAATTAATTACTTCCTTAATCACTTATCATTGATTAATTAATCTTAATTAATTAATCCTTAATTACATCATTAATTATATTAATTAATGATCCTTAATTAATTTTAAATTAATTACTTATTTAAATTAATTACATTAAGTAATTAACCTTAATTAAACCATAATTATTAATCATTCTTGATTAATTACATTTAGTAATTAACTACCCTTAATTACTTCTTTAATTACTTCTAAATTAATTACATTTAATAATTAATAATATTTATTAATTATCCCTGATTAATCTCATTAGTAAATAATTACTCTTAATTAATTACATCACTTAATTATTTCAAATAACTTAATTGATAAATGCTTAAATTAATTACATTAAGTAATTAATTATTAATCACTTCATAAAGAAATTATCTTTACATTAATTACACAAAGTAATTAATCCCAAAATACCATACTTCAATTAATTACTTCCAGTAATTTATTTATCTTGATTACTTCTCTAAGTAATTATTTCTCAATGATTACTTATCAACTCATTTAATGATTATTCTAAATTAATTAAAGTTAATTAATTAATTTAAACTAATCCAATCAATAAATTAATTACAAAGAGTAATTAATATCTTTAATTATTTCCATAAAATAATCATACTTAATTAAGTTTCATAATTGATTATTTAAATTAATTAATCCGATTAATTTATCAAAATTAATTACATTAATTAATTAATAAATAATCACAAGTTAATGACCTTCATTAACTTATTAACAATTTCTTAATTACCTTTCTTAAGTAATTAACTTAAATTAATTACTAATTTAATTACCTTAATTAATTTCAAATCTTTAATTAATTAAACAAATTAATTAATTAAATTATTTAAATTACCTTACTAATTTAATGAAACAAAGATCATTAAATCTTAAATTTACTTTTAAAAATAAAACATTTCTTATTCATGATTTCTTTATTATTAATAAAGTGACTTAAAACAATTTAAATCAAAATTGTTTTCAAATTACATTTTAAATTTAAAATTTAAAAAGAAATCAAACTTAACTTAAACAAAGTTTTAAAAACATTTTAAAATCTTTTAAAGCTTATTTCTTATTTTATAAAAGAAGTTATAAGAAATTTAAACTCTAAATTCATTTAAAAATACAAATCATATTTAAATATATTTGAACAACCAATTTGTTTAAACATTTAAATTTCTTTTTAAAACTTCCTTAATTTTCAAACATTGTTTCAAAATTGAAGTTTGATTCCAGATTTAAACTTATGTTTAAATCCTTACTTAAATTTAAAGCTTATCCTAAATTAAAATATTTAAACTCTTGAAGTTGTTCTAAACATTTTGTTTCAAAGTTTAAATTTAAATTTCAAACCTGGATTCAAAACTCATTTGAAATTC
Organism: Allium cepa; assembly: GCA_030765085.1. Lineage (NCBI taxonomy): Eukaryota > Viridiplantae > Streptophyta > Magnoliopsida > Asparagales > Amaryllidaceae > Allium > Allium cepa. The sequence continues at coordinate 385,244,341 of CM060932.1, forward strand.
AAATTTTAAATTTGGCTTAAATTCTGTTTTCAAAAACCCTGCATTAAGATTTTAAAACAAATCTTTAAATTTAAAACTACAGGTTTCAAAAACCTGTAATTTCAGAAAGCAACCCGAGTTTCCCCTTAATTTGCTTCGAGTCGCAAACCTAACTACTTCGAGCAAAAATTCGCATTCACTCGGGTATAACTCGAGTACAAAACACAGCGAACCTAATAAAAAACTTCACCTGATACACCACCCCCCCACCGTGCATATGCACGGTGGCTCTGGCCATCTCCGGCCTCCACCAACACATCGAACAAGTCCACGACCAACCCTTAAACCCACCACGGCCATCAAAATCATACTAGCATCACGAAATCGAAATTCGAACACCACGAACATAATCAGGAAACAACAGTCAACATCCACCAGACCGAAAACCTTCCTCATCCTTGCTCTTTCGGTCACCGGAGATGTTTCAACTCCGTCCACCTCTTCTTCAACACTCAAGCCCCCATTACCCCAAGAATTACTGCACTCGATCGATTCTTGACTTCGAGATGATCAAAATTTACCACACCAGTAAAATTAGGTTTATAGACTTCGTCACCCTCCCTTCGCCTCCACCGCACACTTATCATCTTCCTGACATTTTTGCCCCACTCCCTGATCACTACTCTACCTCCACCAAAAACCCCAAACACTCAAATTAACTTGGTCATTATGGATTGACCAAAACCCAATTTGAGTTCAAATGGGTACTGCAGTTCCAAATCCTAACTAAACAATATGATTTTAGTTTTAAAAATCATTATTTTGTTTAAGTTTTCAGTTTACAGTACTGCAATTAAACTTTATAATGTTTGTGTTTTCAAGTTTATTAATCATCCACTGAAGCTTTACAATTTTCCAGAGACATTCCTCAATTTGATTTTACTTAATAAGTTTCCTAAACTAAACTATGGTCTAATTAACATAATTATTACAGAATCTAAACCTTAACAAGATATTTTAACTAAAGCAAGAGGATTCTCTTTTTTTTAGAAACAGGACCTGAAACAAGGATCAGAGGAAGCACAGTCACAAACATTCAAACATTTATATGCATATATTCAGCAATATATTCAAAATCATATGCACAGACAAACAAATCAACATGCAATCCAAATAGCATACACAAACATACCTATTTAAGCAACCATTTATATTTAAATTTCAAAAAGAGTTACTCACCTGTTAGTAGAGATGGAACAGAGCTTTTGGAAAACTGTTTTGAAAGCTTTTTCCCCTATGCTTCTTCTTTTTTATTATTTGAATTCAACTTGCATGCAGGTAACATATGCTTTGCTTTGCACTTGAAAAAGATTGCACAGAGGATTGTAGGCAGATGCTTTTGCATTTGGAACTGATTTTAGTTTTGAGGGAGAGTTTGCATGCTTATGGAATTTACAGGTTGGTGATTGTGCTTTTGAAATGAATTTCAGGTGCAGGCTTGATTTTTGAAAACAGATTGTAGTATGTGGATTGCAGGATTAAACATGCAAGTTTTTTTTTGATTTTCCAGGTTAAAATGTAGAGGCTTAAATTTCTTTTTGAATGAAATTGCAGGTTGCATTGCATTTGGGAAAAACCAGATTTTTGAACATGATTTAAAAAAATTTCTTTCAGCTGAGATTTTTTTCCTTGAGAAATGAAAATTAGAAAGGATAGAAATGAAGGAAACATGTTTTATATAGGTATAAATGATTTATTTAAAAAAAAATAAAAGAAATCAAAATAAAAGACACTTGTCAAAATAAGAAAATAAATTGTTTACACTTGTCTTATTAATCACCTAGAATATTAACACTTGTTTTATGCATATGTTACTTATAACTTTTAATTTAAAGATAAATAAAAATCCTCTTTCCTTTATTAAGTACATATATAGTAGTTTCATAAATAAATGTATATGTATTTCTTTTTAATGAAGTAAAACAATTTATAAAACATGAAAGCTCACTTACAAATTTAAATATGGTTATTCATATATGTTTATTCATTTGAATTTCAAAATGAATTCAAATGCTATTTATACATTTAAAATCAAATTTTAAAACTAATTTATATTAACATATTTATTTTGACAATAATAATTTGGTCTTTTAAAACATATCTACATTTATACATTTATTATTACTAGAAAATAACATATTTATTAACTTTAAATCATTTATAAAAGAAATCATAAATTACATATACTATTTAACTTATTTAAATACATTAATGTTTTTAATATATAAATGGTATTTTAAATTTTTAAATAATTCCAAATTAAAATTATTAAGTTATATTCAAAAAGAAATAAAATAAACTTTTATTTATCTTATTAAAATTTAAACTATATTTAAAATATAATTATACAATTTAAAACAATTACTTTAAGTATTTTAAACAATTAGTTATTTATTAAATAAAATAAAAATCTTCAAATTATCAAATGAATATTAGAATTTTAAAAACCATATTTTATTTGTTCATTTATCTAAAATCAAAACTTATCTATCTATAATATATATACATATACATTATAAATAGAAATCAATTTATTAGCTTTTAAAAGATAAAATTCATCAATTACACATTTATTTAATTGGATTATTAAATCAAGTAAATTTTTATTAAAATTTTATCAAATCAATTTAATTTTAAATATAGATTATTAAATTGATATTGCTAAAATTTCTGGGATATCACAATCAACCATTAACTTGCAGCATTGCTATAACATACTCGCAGAAGAGGAAAAATGGAGTCAAGTGCGAAAAGAACATTCAGTAATGCGCTTTCTTCCTCGAAAGACGAGCGATGAATCTAGCTTTGGTAGTTCTGATCCACATGAAGACACCCCCTTCATAACTAGTACAGATGGTAGACCACCAGAAAAGTTCAAGGGCAAGAGAAAAACCGCCTTCAATTACAGCGCACATTATGAACGTATTGGAGAGCGTATGGCGGCTGCCAAAGATGTAAACAAATTATACCTGGAAACAAAAGAAACAAAGAGACTTAAAAGGCCAATGGAAAAACAATGGCGGCATGATGGAAAAAAAAGTTAAGAAATGATGAGCTAGAGTTAAGAAAACAAGAATTAGCTCGACAATAAAGAGCTGATGATATGGCACTTTTAACTTGCAATTTAAACGAACTTAATCCAGTTAAGAGGATATATATGGAGAAGAAACTTGAGGAGTACCATAGACGTCAAGTGGGGTTGTAGGAAACTAGGTTCCTACAATGTATCTTAGCACTGCATCGAATATTTGATCTCGTAAGTGTTGGTTGTAATGTCATTGTTAGTGTTGTCGTTAATGTGATTGTCGCTGTATTAGTTGGAGTTATTGCTAATGCTATTGTGATCAATTTTGTTGTTATTGCTATTATTATAGTTTCAAGGTCATCTTGACCTGGCATTCTTGCTGTTGTTAGTACTTTTAATACGTCAACAATAACTTAGTGCAGTAGATATAAAAAGTTCAAACACAAACATTAGTACAAAACGTCAACAACAGCTTATTACAATAGATAAGCGAAACATAAGCACCATCTAACCATAAATTCTACTAATGGTTTCCTATATTTTCCTAGTAGTGTTCCACTAGTTCTTCTCTTAGATCAAGATGAGATTATGGATCTCGAATGTCTTGTATTCTTTGCAAGTATTCGGCAAAAGTTTTTAGGTCCTTAAAAGCTTTCTTTTGAAATTCTACAGCAATGTCTAGATAGTTTCTCAGTTGAAGCTCATACCCACCACATTCTTCTTTGAGCATCATATTATGTAAAATTATACAACCGTATATGACATCAGATAATACCGCCGATTCATGGTAATATACCTAATTACTTAATATATGAAACCTACCTTGAAGCACTCCAAATGCTTGTTCGACATCTTTCCTCAAACTCTCTTGTTGTTTGGTGAACCTAACTTCTTTTGCGTTATTTGGTCTTTTGTAAGGCTGCACAAGTGTTTTCCATTTTCGGTAGAATCCATCTACCAGATAATAACCCATGGAATGATATTTGTCTCTAATTTTGTAATTGCATGGAGGTGATATGTCATTAGATAGGTAATTGAATAAATATGGCTGTCGTAAAACGTTAAAATCATTCAGTAAACCTAGTTCTCCAAAAAAGCATGTCATATATACAAATTGAACGAAGCAATAGCTTCCAAGACCAAAGTTATCTTTTTGCAATGTCCTGTGTATTGGTCCTGCAATGCAACTGGATAGTTTTTCCACCTCCAATGCACACAATCTACGCTACCTAATATACCTGGAAATCCACGTTGAGATCCCATTGATAGCAATCTGTCAATGTCTTGAGGGGTTGGGGATTGAAGATATTCTTCACCAAATATACAAACAATGGTTTTGCAAATTTCTTTCATACATAATATTATCATTGAGTCTTCAATCCGCGCTTTGTCATCTTGCGAATCACCAGAAGTTCCATATGATATCATGCGAAATGCAGCCCTAACCTTTTGCGGTGGAGAAATTCAAAGTTCGTTGATACCATTTCTTCCGTGGATGAAAAAATGTTTGTGTCGGTTAATTTTTTGAAAACCCAATTAAAGATATTCTTCGACATACAGAATCTTCGTCTAAAATCCACGTTCCCGTATGGGGTTTGCTGTAAAATAATCCTTGGTCAATTGATTATGATCGCCAGCATAGTCACAGCCGTAACGCAAGTCTTTTCTTCCCACAACTCTACCTCCTTGGGCTGACGTAGTGTTTTTAGCAATTTTGTGGGCCATTATATCCCTCGTTTCAGTAGCAAACGTTCTTTGTTGAGTAATACAATAATCAATAAAATCATCGGAAGATGATGGCAATGACAAAGACAAGGATGAGAAGCACCACAAACTTTTTAGAGAACTCATTTAATATAAGTTGAAGAACGGTGGTTATTAGTTTAGAATTTGGCATGACTATGTTATTCGGCATCCTTTCTTCTATTTATAAGCTATTGATGTTTAGAGGATAATGAAATGTCACATGATCCAGTCATATGGTTTAAAGACTGGTAATGTGTTGGGTCACATCAGTAACGACGTACTGTGCAATAAAGCTGGTAGATATTGATTAAACATGATGGATGTCAGGAGGTTGGGTCTTGTTTGAAATAGAGTTAAAGCCGATGGACCCACTGGTCATATTGATTAAAGTCAGTTGATGTGATTAAAGCTTGTGGATGTTAGGAGGTCGGGTCTTGTCAGAAACAGAGTCAAAACCGATGGACCCACGGTCATATTGATTAATGCTGGTTGATGTTGATTAAAGCTGACGAATGTCAGGAGGTCGAGTCTTGTCAGAAATAGAGTTAAAGCCAATGAACCCACTGGTTATAATGATTAAAGCTAGTTGATGTTGATTAAAGCTGATGGATGTCAGGAGGTTGGGTCTTGTCTTACCAAAGCTAAATCTGATGGACCCACTGGTCATATTGATTAAAGCTGGTTGATGTCAGTATGTCAGGTCAACATAGACAGTATGCAATGCTGTAGAGGGATTAATGCTGATGGATATGGAGTAAGAATGATAGCAATGTCGGGTCAAATCGGCACTGTATCCACATTGCACTAGTTCATACAGGCAATGTATTATATTATATAAATATCGTTTTGCTTGCCATACTTCTCTTCATCATTATCGTAGCGGTAGTATATAAAAATAGTCGATTACTATCATATTTCTTTGTCGTCCTCATACTCATACGAAGGTCCTTTACACCATAATAACCCATCGAATACATCCTCCCCTCAACCACCGACCAAGTGGTATATTGAAATGGAGGAAAGACACAATGCCGATATAAGAGAGCATGAGATGGAAGTACAAGAGTGCATGCAGCTGGAAAAATGGTAGACGCCAAAGAGAAGAGCGGCTAGCCATAACAGAAATAGATGACAAAGGAATGAAATACAATGCCAAGTATCTCGCACAGATCAAGAGGTTAATTCTCGAGAGATCTACTGTAACTATGGGGTTTCTGTTCTGTATGCTGTTATAAGTAGCAGAATAGACATCGGTCTGTTGCACTACAGATGTCGTAATTCTCCTGATGGTTGTGGACTTTGGCAATGGATTGACGAACCTCTTCCTTACCCTGTAGTTGTTTATCCTAACAAACTTGAAAACCAAATTTAGATGCTTCAAAGGACGTTGGGTTCAATTAACTTATCAGGTGGTCAAAGGCAATTTTTAGTCATCGGTTGTCTTGTTTGTTATCTTGTTTATTTCCATGATGCTATTGTGTTTTATTGTTTGTTGCCTTGTTCATTTCCTATGAAAGTAGTTATTTGTTGTCTTCGTAAGTTAAGTCTTGTTGTTAATGTTTTCATTAGGCTAAATGCTATTATTATATTAAGTGCGTGGTAAATGATGAAAATGCAAAATTTACGTAAATTTGAAAGTACATATAAGTTATAAGTTACTGATAGTGTAAAAGAACTAGCGGAAGGTAATTAACTTAACAAAAATACTTAACTAACCCAAACATCATTCAAATTGTCTAATATATCCAATCCAGAGATTGTATGCAGCATGTCCAACAAAATCAACGTGATACTTCCACAAATAATGGGAATCAAACGTAGCTCGTGTTAACTAAAATAGATCTTCTTCCTTCATTGTTTTTATAATGATTCTACATCTTCAATAAGCTTAGGTAAACGTTACAAACGTGCTTTGGGTTTCCAAAATCCTTCAAATTAATCTACAATCAGGATGACTATTAAAAGCTCGTTTAGAGCGACCCAATTTTTTTGCACCATCTCCTCTTCCATGTGTCTACGGTCAGTTTCTATGTACGATTTGATTAGTACTGAATAATCATCGATAGTCCAGCTTTCAGCTAACATTGAATATTATTGACAACATTGATAATAATTGAAGATGTTATGAATTTTTAATACAGAACTTTGGTTTGAATAGAAAGTTCATGATCCATGTCTAATGAATCAAGTGCCTTCTAATCAACCACGCAGCAAGCATCCACAAATGTAAATATAAATAAACACAACTGTGTTTGTTCCTTCACATAGTGATTTACGCGTAGTCAAACAAAATAGAAAATCCAGAATTGATACAATTATGCAAACACTACTAGTAAGTAAGCATACAGATAATACACCTGTACAAAGAATGCTAGTAAGTACAAAACAATATAATTCACCGATACAAAACTACTAGTACATACAAACCACTAAAAATACATCATACAAACTCTGCTAAGAAATACATAACAATGAGACACACATGGATATAACGTATAAACAATAATAGTACATACAACCATTATTGCTCATCAAACTGGTACTCATCAGCAAAAAGATGGACACCATAACCATCATCGTCATAGTCATCATCATCGGCATCATCTACTCTACGTGTAGGATGATATTGCTGCTCATCAGCTGTAGTAAGCTTGATCATACGAGCAATCAACTCATCTATGCTCCGTCGATGCTCGATGTACATGACCTGGTGGAGTCCCATCTGCATCTGAAACAAATCCTCATATGAAAATGTTGCTGGATCAGGATACTGGGAAATCTCAAGCAATGGAATATCAACACATCAATCAACTCCAGATGTTGTCGGTATACCGACTGTCCAACCATAATCTTCTACCTGGGAGGGCTGTGGAGCATGATATGCCTGAGTACTCTATGCAAGGTCCTATAGAACAGGAAGGCAACACCACTCCAGATGCCCGAGGGCCCAACCAAATCAATGGATGCAACATGAATAAAAGTAGTCATATGCAATGGAGTCTAAAATCGATGCTAAAAGGATGCATAATTACATTCATGATGATGAAGTAATTAGCTAACCACCACTCCCTTGCATACTCCTGTAAAGCAGCGCTGTCATACATCTTAAAAAAGGTGTATCCGGATGTGGACCGTTAGGAACAAAATAACCATCTACCATTTGTCTCCAAGTACGCTCACCGAGGAACCAATAGCATCCTAAGCTGGATGAGGATGAAACCAAAGGAAAATGTCTCGTAGAAAGAAATGCAGCGTGCACTATGATAGGGTCAGTCATAAAAGGCGATCCATCATACAGATTCCAAACAACACTCTTTCGTGTGGTCCGTAACTCGATCTGATTTCGGGCCACAACAAAAATATGACGTGCCTCCTCTCCTTGCACCATTCTACGGTTATCTCGAGCCCGTGCTCTAACTTGAGGAAGAAAAGGAGTAATGTGAAGTCCAATGTCAAATAAGTCATGTTACAGAAGTACTTATAGTACCGGTACTGTAAAAGCTCACAAAAACCTATAATGGACGTGGATCTACCTCTAACGACGCACCGATGATCCAAAGAGCGATACAAATACGTTAGTATCGAAGTCCCCTAATCATATGCGACTGGCCTATCAAACGGCAACTTCGCTACAGCTGCAACATATCTGGCCGACAACGTATTCGATGCATTTGTAAAGAATAAGTTCCCCATCATGTACAGAATAAAATGTCGAGCAATCACCAAATGGTTCTCTGAACTACCACTATGTATCAATTCATTGATTGCTTGTCTAATGTAAGAGCATCGAATCTGCAGTTCGAATGACTGTCCGTCCGTCATGTAAATTAAGACGTGGAAGTACACTAGATAAATATGAAAGTGTTGGTACTCCTCGTCATAAGATAAGGTCTTCCCCTTCCAACCTAAACGGTAAGCTTAGTAAAGTCTAATGGGGTAAAATCCAACTCTCCAAAACTAAAGTGGAATGCATGATGGTCTTCCACCAACAGGCGGCTAAAGCACGACATAACTAAACATCCGAATTTAAAAGATTATCGATATCTATTAAACCAATTTACGATTATTGAAAGCGCTAAATAGTATTAAATAAATAAACAATAATTATGTAAATATGTACTCAAGAAATCCCCAAATCCTAGATCGGATCATTCTATAAGGCGTATTATACTAACGCAAGATTCACGAGTGCGCTTAGGAGGAGCCTAATGTAAAATAGGTTGCATATTCAATATTTATTGTACAATTTTGACTAATAAAATAATTTTAAGGTAGATAACTTACAGAATTTTCAACACAAGTGCTGACGTGTACTTCATTGTTTGGGAGTATACGAAAATTGATTAAATCCTTGTCGGGTCCAAATTTTGGTTGATGTGGAGGTCCACAACCGCATTTGCTGTATTTCTACCACACATCTTCACCTAACCATCATGCTTCGCCGACCTCCAATGCCCGTCGTCGGTACGGTTGTGCTTTCTTCGGCAGTGGATTTTTCAACGGACGGTGGAACATTTCCACCGCTGTGACTTCCGTTACTTCAGATTTGATTACAAGCACTTCTCATTTTTTTCTTGGTTGCGGAGTTTTTGTTTGTTAGAAAGAAGGAAATGACGTCCGGGAGGGGGGGGGGGAGGAAGGAGAGTGGTTGGGGGGAAATGGGTAACCGGCTAATATATAGCCGGTTCCCATATGTACACTTAGCCAGCTAAATTTTATTTGGCTAAATGCACGTTGTGGATTGCAATCCACAGCCATTCTTTTAGTCGGCTAAGGTAAAGCACAAATGTGCCTGTTCACCAACTGTTAAGTGTGGGTTTGCATTTGATTGCCTTGAATCGACGCATCCTACCCGCATCAGTTGGGAATGCTCTAAGATAATTCTCAACTAAGTGTCCGTTGGAAAGAAACCATCCCCCAATAGGGGGTTGGTTGAGTTCTTCTGGGTCGCTTTGGAAACCCGAAAGCTTGCCAAAGCAACCCAGGGTGTTAGTGCTTAGCCGACTTTCTTTCAACCGGCTAAATCCAAATTTTCTCTTAGCAGGCCAAAAGAAAGCTTGCTAAAGGAAAACATAAGTTTAGCTAGCTTTCTTTTAGCCGGCTAAGGCATTATTTCCTTAGCCGGTTAAATTAAACCTGACTAAGGATCGCTTCTTTTTCTCCGATTGGGGGTGGGTTTTGGTTGAATGGGTTTGGATGGATGTGCGGCAACACACACGATTGGGAATGCTCTTAGGGTACAAGGCAACTCAACTCGGTTCATTCCTTACAGGTGTCGGTTTAGCCAGTTTACTCTCCTTTTATTTTTTTTGTTTTTGTTAGTTTGTTATTATTATAGCTTGTTTTTTTTTAGTTTTTTTGGGGATGCATTTCGTATGAGTGGTTTTGAGAGCTATTTCCTTCACATCTCCTCCACTTATTTTAATTGCAGTCTCTCAGGTGTGCTGTAATTTGAACTTCTTTGTAAGTCAATATATGGATATAGCATGTGCTCTTTTCCCTTGTAAGGCACCTGTGTAGGTCTGGAGTTTGTAAGGTTTTAATGAGGGATGTTATGGATACATGAATTTGTTTATAATAAAGAACCTTTTCCAAAAATATGTTAATAAGTATACTTAGATCATTAATTTTTTTAAAGATAATGACAAGTATAAAATGATCTTGGGTTTATAGCAATAATATTTTAAATTACATCTATTTTTGACCTATTTATTTATACTTTTGGAAATTTGAATGTATATTCTTATACCATATGGGATAAAAATATGAATACATTTCTAGTATTGAGATGTGTAGAACTGAATAGTAAAAGAGTAGAAATGAATAGCTAAAGAGTAGAAATGAATGGTGAAAGAGTAGCAGTAAATAGTGAAATAGTAGCATACATGTGTATATATTTTGAAAAGTTATACACACACACACACACACACAAGTATTTAAAAAGAAGTTTTAACTAATAAAAGAATTAATTAAATAAAAAGAGGATTTGAAGTCGTTTATGTGACTTAATCGTGCCTTGTGTGAGTTAATCGTGCTTATGTGTTTACTTGTTTATAAAAAATATTTAGTCGGTGCTTAGCACTAATGTAACAACATGCACCTCCCGACATACCAATCCAAAGCCCGATGTGGCTTTTAGACACATCATGTCGAGAAATGCGAGCTATTGAAATTTTAGAACATTACAGAGCATAATAATAAAAGTGGAGTTCTAAGACATTTTACATTTTTAGATCTCATAGCGGAAGGAATTAAAGTATAAACAGGTATTTCAGAAAAACAATCTCCAAAATACTTGATCTACATGCACACTATTTTTCCAAAATACAATATAAGCTTGATAACATTTTATAAAATAGGAAACTACATGTAGCAATAAATGATATGGAAAAATCCAACGGGAAGCTCCTTCCTTCACATACTATGCACAAAAATTGCTAACTTGTCATCCATTAGTGGGGGTAAATGAAAAGAAGGGAGTGGGTCAAACAAAAGTCTGCTGAATGGGACAAGTTTAATAAGATACTTAAGTGCAGTTAACTTTAAATCTACTTTAAGTGATATAGGGTGTATATCCAGTGTCCATGAACTTCTAAGGTCTAATACCTAGGGATTCTTATCTAACATAGTGGCTCATACCTACTGACCGAGACTCACGTTAACGATCGACCAAAACTGAGACTACTCTCCCATCATAACTACATCAACACTATGCTTGGAGAGGGAGAACACCGAAAATGTAAACTCGCATAATGACTCACCATATGTACCCATGTTCATTTCTCGATCGTAGTGGAAGAATATATCTTATCATACTGTATCGAGTTCTCTCTCATAGGAACACCCGTTAGTACCGAGCCTTAATTTACTAAATACCTATAACCACTTGTTGTACTGCACAATGTCTACATATACCACATTGCGCCAGAAAACGTGCATACGTGGATCTCTCGTTAGTACCAGACTCTCTCGGGAAGCATCTTTGACAGTGTTATATCCACTCGTATGGAACACCCCTGAGCCTATGCGAAATAAATCGCCCTAGTCAACTTCATATATGCGATATAAATCACCTTATACCAAAATTAACCGTTGCAAGATAAAATTCTCCGATACTAATATCAACCATTGCGACATTCATCGCTTTAGCCACTCTGATAGGGAACCAACTTCCCTATCCTCTCACTCATGTATACTTAGTCCAATTTAGCTCAACCAAATAGTTCATTACTTACATAATTTTTAACCAAATTATATTTTATTATTATTAAATTTAATCTTTAGGCCAAGTATCAAGTCATGCATTTTTATTCCGATCGGTCGACCCTAGGTTGCCCTAGGTCTATCACACCGACCCTTGGCAATCCAGGTCGACCGGCTGCACATAAAAATTAGGATTTTGATTCTTTTTCTTTTGGCGATCAATCTTATGTTTAATTCATGTCGATTAGTATATTCAATTAGCCCTATTTTTGATTAACAACCAGTTTAATGTCCAAATTACAATCAATTTTAGGGTTTACATGTCTAAGGCTTTCAAGTTGGCATTAAATAAGTATTTGATTTCATTATCCTTTTGCTGTAATTTGGTTTCTAGGGTTTAAGGGTTATATTTAGGGTTTAAACAAATTCAAATTAAATTTAACAAGTTCCATTCAAGGGTTTCTAACATTATAATCATTTGGAATAATTTAAAATTAATTTTACTAATAAACCTATTAAATATGTGTCCACTCACCTCAAGCCTAAGCTCTACGCATTTGGCCTCCAATCGATAGCTCCTTCCTAGGATAGCCTTAGTTCTCCTTTGATTGCTTGCTCTTGCCTCTTATTTACTAGAGTTTGATTTCGAGCAAACTATGGTTTTGAGGTGAAAAATGACATATACTATAAGCTTACATTAAAGAATTAGGGTTTCATTAGTTACAAATTTATAGATTTAGAGTTAGGTTTAAAGTCAATGGATTAGCTTCGGAAAAATCTAGTCCAGTCATCAAATAGTTCATATGAAAGCAACTGATCTCGTCACTTCATCGTCGTCTCTTCAGATCACAAATCACTTAATTTTCCCCATGTTAGGTCGACCTACGAAGGCCACAGTTCGACCTACGAAGGCCATGGGTCAACCTATGGATGTCAAGGTTGACCCATCAAAATTCTAGGTCAACCTATATTTATTAAATTACTAATTTTCAATTATTTCTATTTCAAATTTTCAAACATTCGTAACCTCTCCACACTAAATCCGATTTCAAAGTGTTATATATAAAAATCATCTAGAAAATTGCTATGAACGCAATGGAGTAGATTTCCTAGCCAAATTCAGATGTTTGTAAAAAATCTTTTCGTTCTTTGTTTTAATTAAACCTACTTTCCTTATTAAATTTCCATTTAATTCTTTATTAAATTTTTGTTAAATTTTACGTAAATTTTTGAGGTGTTACACTTTTCTCTCTTGAAAGGATTTCATCGCCGAAATCTTACACGACAAAAAAATGTAACTTATACATACAACAATCAATAGCTACAGTCATCTACTCATCCATCATTCACGAGCAATCATTGTCCTTAGAAATTTTCTAATGAAATATGTACGGATATTACAATGTGAAATGCACGTGAACCTATTCTAATGCAAAAGAGTAGGGATTTTACTGATGTAGTCGAAAACCAGTCATGCAAATGCTCAAGTTATGCATTTAATGTATGCAACAACCTAAATAAGTATACTTGCAATTCTATATGTATGCGCAACTATTTCATCTATATGCAACATCCATATACATAATACTCAAATAAGATATACAAAATTCAAGCATATCTTGCAAGAAAATAAATTAGAGATAATGTTAATATGTGTGTACTACCTTGAGGATATATTGCCTTAATGTGTCAAAGAAACAGTCCAAACGATACATCCAAATACATCCACTAGCATCCATCGTCTGTAACATGTCTTAATGACATGTTTGCAACTTATCCTACCATTCAATGGTCTCTACCTAAGCTAAATCCTATTTACAAAAATAATATCTTCTAACTAAAATGGAAACATGCCAGAAAAGAGTTTGGGATAGGTAGCTCGGACTTTCTCCTCAAGTTCCTACGTACTCTCGATTGAACCGTCTCCCTATCGGACTCTAAGCAATTTTATTACTTTATCATAGAATTGGTTTGTCCCATGCTCAAAATATAGGTAAGTGCATAGTGAACAAGGGGCTCACCTATCCTTCCTAACTTTCCTTAATTGACTTGGCTCAACCATGGTAGCCGCATCCCATAAACACTTCTGCAAGTGTGATATAAAATAAACATTGTGAACTCTCACCAACTCTCTAAGAAGCTCCGCTCCATAAGCTAACTCCCAAACTCTATCCAAAATCGAAAAAGTCCCTACAACTCTCAATGCCAACTTTCCTGAACTATCAACCCAATACATATCGACGAGGCAAGGCATTCACATGGACTATGTCATCACCGTGGATCTTTGATTCCACGTGTCTTATGTCAGCACATGCTTCCTTCTTATCTTACGTAGTCTTTGTCCTTCTATAAGTCGAATTCATATTTCAACTTCATTTCTCATCTTTTACCACTGACATGTGCCATCAATCAAATGCATGTGTATCGGTAACCCTCTGCAACGCTTGCTACCAACTCAAATGTTGTCAAATTGCACATCTCTAAGTAACTTGAGCATAAGTATGCTAGCATGAAATTGTAACCCTATGCAATCCTTGGTACACAACCAAACTGCCTTAAATCATCCACTAGTATATCTAATCACTTAACCTTTTGGATACCAAGGTAAGATGCCCCAAAAGTGGACGACATCTCCTCCTTAGTAATTTCTACTTAGACCTATTTTCTACTTCTTAATTTCCTCCCAAGGATATCTAAAGTTGTTGGTTCCTTGACTATTGCAAATAGTATAATCTCTCTTCCCCTTCGATTCCTCTTAAGTCATTTCACTTTTCTTTTTGAATCGTTTCCTCAACCCTTCAAATATTAATTGAATTTATAATCTGAATTATTTTAGCATTGACACTAATCACCTAAGTGATACTTCATCCGCATGCAATTGTTATGCAACCAAAAACTACGTATTCCAAATTAATCTTCTCCCAATTTGAGGGATGATTGGAGAGTATCCTTTTTATCCCTTACTCCAAGTCTTACCAAAAGTTTCCGATCATATCCTTTAAAATCGCCTCTACATTCTCAATGCATGCAAATAACAATATTCTTTTTCCTTGAACGGAGACCCAAATCCTTGAATTAACCTTCATGGAAGAACCTAGACAACTACTTTTATATAGGATACCTTTTAGGTTTGAACTTCCAAAATTTTACCCATTTCTTAATATCCTTCTATAACTTCTTATCATTTCATTCCAACTATTTCATTTATTTTATGGTTGAGACAACTTAATATGAGATGATTCCTTGCTATTTTAATACATTTGACATAGTAACAAATACTTTAGTTTATATTTAGAGCTTTGCATTTTAATGCATTGGAACCACACTTTTCTCCTAAAGAAACATGAACATTGCAGCTTTCCATAAATTATCTAAATGATGATTTGTGCAATGTTTGGAATTACAAGGAATTATTTCTTCTATTCATTATTGAAATAGGCAAAACAAAATACATTAGCTATCCCTATTTTGTAAATCTCTTTTATTTGGGTACATTCTTTATTATTTTAAACAATACACTTTTGTATTAGAACTGGGTGATTTATAAAAAATTACATTGTCACACACTTCAGTCTAATGAATTAAAATACTTCTTAAATCTTGCTCCATTTTATAATAACTTCCTGTTTGGTATTCACTACTCCATATCCTTTACTCGAAAAAATTACTGCTATGATTAATTCTGCATTTTTACTTATTCAATCATGTAAGTCCACCAATTTGGAACTTACCATATTATATCCATTATAAAGGTTCTCATTAATTTAGAGACTACTTTCCCCTTATTTACCATACTCTAGTTTATGTTATACTTAACCTTACAATTCCAAGATCTACATTAGGCATACATGGAACACATCTACAATGATATAATTCCAATAATATGTATAAAATAGATACCTTTCCATTCTTGTCCACTTGATCCGCCTATAGCCTACAGAAGCCAACACAATACTTGGGCCGCCCATAGCTTATAGGTATCCTATTCTCATCTATATGGTATTAACTAATATTTTATTGCTATAGTGCCAAGTATATACTTACTGTTCCATTTAAGTTTGCCTAATGTAATCAAGGAAATGCCTATTTTCTCTTTTACACTTTTAATACAGATTGAAGTAGATCCTAGTTGTCCCTTTAACACCTCAAACCGAAAAAAATTCACATCTAAATTATTCTTGGTGTAAAAAAAGCATCTTAGCCTTCTATTTCCTTAGAAACATGTTCACCCAAGTCATGCTTTTCAATCTTTCTTCTACAAGGATCCTACGATTCCAACCATACTTGGATGGAAAGATACATAGTAGTGTTTACTCTTCACTATTATGGAAAGTTCGAGTTAGTAATTTATCCTTCCAATTGACCATTAAGTTTACTAAATTCCCATGTTTGTTTTTTACCTTTGTCCTAACCATTTAAGGCTTCCAAATTCCATAGTTAGTTTCTTTCCTAGTGGGCCGTTTAATCCTATTTATCTAACCATAATCTATTTCTCTTCTTTTAAGTTTAAGTGATAGTTGGAATACTCTCATTTTACCTTTTTAAATCAAAATCTTTGTATTTTAACTTTATCTTCCAAAAAACTAGTAGGTTTTAAAACTGTAATACTCTCTTTTCATTTTTAACAAGTTTTTCCTTTTTTCTAAGATCATGATATTTTTCTTTAATCAAAACATCACAAATGATTAACTTAAACTAGTAAAATATACAAATGACACATCATTTTAATTTTTTTCCATAAATAAGACATTTTCATAAAACATATTTTTAAAGAAAGCATGGTATATTTAAACTATTATTATTAGAGTTTGAAAAATGTATTTATGAAAGACATTTTCAAAATTATCAATTCTTAATTATAAACAGAGTTCTAATGTCAGATCTTCTTAACTTTTATTTTTATTTGTCAAAAGTTCTATTATTAAAAACAAAATGCATATTGAGATAAGCATCACAATGTGGCCAAAAAAACAAAAACTTCTAAAACATTTATTAAAGATAGCTTTTTGCCAGATTCTTTAGTTTTGCTTTTTAAACAAAACCCATAAAGTTTATCTAATTTATTTATATAAAATCAGTGCCCATTTTTTATTTATAATATCAGGCATTTACCATTTCTAACTTTTAGAAGATATTTTTATTGATTAACACTTAAATTGGAGTAGATATAGTAACCTAATTACCTAAGCCCACTTCTGCCTAACAATGCCTTAGGTGCATAAAATTTATGTTCTTCTTTCCAAAAGTGGTCAAATCAAGTTCGTTTTCCTATATAGTGTCCACTTTAATATGGAAATACGCCAACCATTTAACTAAATATGAGTACTTACAATTACTGACAATAGGGTTTCTATTTTGATGGAGGAATTTACCCTAAGTTTGTGAAGTCACCTTCCCTATTCCCTTTCTCGCTTTGTTGGTATCTTATTCTTATTATATGGGTCTTTGGTACTAATCTTCCTCATTCACTCTTAATTCCATAATTTACTAGTTCTTCCTTTATGGGTAACATGAAAAGTTTATCTTCCACCTTAACTTTTATAACTTTAACATTCGCTTAATCCACAATTGTCTGCTTATATAAAGGATACGTTAACAAGTACCTTATGTGTTCACATGTATAGGGTGTTGCGTACTAACACACATATCAAAAGATCAATTTTTTCTCTCCTAGTTAGACTTGACTCATCTTATCTCCTAAAACTTGTACTCATTCTCACTATATGTGTCCGGGAATTATTTTCAACTTTCTTACAGATAGTATAGGTACGGATTATAGAAATTTTGATATACATATGAAATCTTTGGAATCTCTTTAAAAACTTTTCATAAAGCATACTGGAAAACCATTTTTTTCAAAACCTTTCCAAGTACGTTCTCTTAATACACACCTAGATCCTAGGGAATCCTACACTTAAGCTCTGATACCAAGTGTAATACCTGCACCTTCCAACACACCGATCTAGAGCCTAATGTGACTTCGGACACGTCATGCCATGAAATATGAGCTATTGAGATTTTAAGATATTATAGAGCATAATTATAAGGGTGGAGTTCTAAGACATTCTACACTTTCAGATCTGACAGTGGAAGGAATTAAAATATAAATTGACATTTTAGAAAAACAATCTCCAAAATACTCGATGTACATATACATGTTTTTCCAAGATATAGTATAAGTCTAACAACATTTTATACAATAGTAAGCTACATGAAAAAATAAATGATATGGAAAACACTAACAGTAAGCTCCTTCCTCCACATACTATGCTCAAACAACTGCCAACCTGTCACCTGTAGTGGGGGAACAATGAAAGAAGGAGGTGGGTCAGACAAAAGTTTGTGAATGAGAATAAGTTTAATAAGATGATTAAGTGCAATTAATTTTAAATCTACTCTAAGTGATACAGGGTGTATATCTGGTGTCTGTGAATTCTAAGGTCCAATACCTAGGAATTCTTATCTAACAAAATGGATAGAACCTACTGATCAAACCTCAAACTTACAATCGACCAAAACAGAACTACTCTCCTATCATAATACATCAACACTACAACACCGAAAATGCAAACTCGCTTAATAAATTATCGTTGCACCCATGTTCTTCTCTTAATCATAGTGGCAAAATGCCTCTTATTGTACTGCACTAGGGTCCGTCTCATAGGAACACCCATTAGTACCGGGCCCAATTTACTAAATACCTATAGCCACTTATTGTTTTGCACAAATGACCACCCGTACCTCTTTGCCTCATAAAAAGTGCATACTTGGATCTCTCGTTGGTACCAGACTCTCTTAAGAAGCATCTTCGTAATGCTGTGCCGATCCGTATGGAACAATCCTAAGCCTATTCGAAATAAATCGCCCTAATCAACTCCGTATATGTGATATACGTTGCCCTATACCAAAATCAACCATTGTGAAATAAAATTTGTTCATAATAATATCAATCATTCTGACATTCATCAGCCTAACCACTCTTAAATGGAACCAATTTCCACATCCTCTCCCGCATGTATAAAATTAGCTCAACCAAATAGTTCATAACTTACATATTTTTTGATGAAATTATAAGATTTTTATAATTAAATTTGGGCCTTAGGCCAAGGTACAAGTCATGCATTTTTATTCCGACCAGTTGATGCTAGGTTACCCTAAGTTGACCGCTATCAGTCGACCCCTGGCAATCTAGGTCGACCAATTGCATGTAAAATTAAGGTTTTGATTCCTTTTCAATTGTGGATTAATCTTGTGTTTAATTCATGTTGATTAGTATATTCAACATCCCTAATTTTGACTAAT
The DNA here is from genome assembly GCA_030765085.1 of Allium cepa. Lineage (NCBI taxonomy): Eukaryota > Viridiplantae > Streptophyta > Magnoliopsida > Asparagales > Amaryllidaceae > Allium > Allium cepa. Next base: position 385,263,656 of record CM060932.1, read on the forward strand.
GACCGGTTTAATTTCCAAATAACAATCAAATGTTGGGATTACATGTCTAAGGCTTTTAATTTGGCATTAAACAAGCATTTAATTCTATTATCCTTTTATTGTGGTTTGGTTTCCAGGGATCCAGGGACAAATTTAGGGTTTAAAAAAATTCAAATTTAATTTAACTAGTTCGATTAATGGGTAATAGCATTCGAATCATTTAGAATAATTTAAAATTAATTTCACTAATCAACCTATTAAATCTGTGCCTTCTACCCTCAAGACTAAGCATTTGCACTTGAGAATTTAGCCTCCAATTGATAGCTCCTTCCCAAGATCACCTTAGTTCTCCTTTAATCGCTTGCTCTTGCCTCTTAGATCGATTAGGGTTTGATTTTGATTTTGGGTTTTAAGAAAATTTGGGTTTTGAGGAGCAAAATTGACAGAAACTATAAGCTTCCATTAGAGAGTTAAGGTTTCATTTGTTACGAATTTATAGGGTTAGAGTTAGGTTTAGGGCCAATAGATTAGCTTAGGGAAAATCTGGTCCATTCATCAAAAACTTCATATGCAAGCAACTGATCTTGTCACTTCATCATCGCCTCCCATATCACAAATCATTCAATTTTCCTCATGTCAAGTCAACCTATGAAGGTCGTATGTCGACCTATGAAGGCTAAGGATCGACCTATGGACGTTACATTTTGACCTTTCAAAATTCTGGGTCCAAATTTTCAAACGTCCATAACTTCTCCATACTAACTCCAATTTCAAAGTATTATATATGAAGATCATCCAAAAAATCATAAAAACGCAATAGTGCAAGTTTTATGGCCAAATTTAGAAGTTTATGAAACTTTTATTTTTAGTCCTTGTTTCAATTAAATTTACTTTTTTTAATTAAATCTCGATTAAATTCTAGTTAAATTTTACATAAATTTTCGGGTGTTACAACTAAAAGTCGATAAAGTAGAATTACCCTATCTACAAGAAGTAAGAATGATGTTCGAGTAGGATTTAGAAGTAACAGTGCTCTAACCTACCAGCTTCACTGTTGATCGAGGGATAGTATAATTTGAGAAAGTCGGAAACGTGATAAGTATACAAGAGTGGATTTCCATACGCTATTATTTCTATTTTATCTAGGTAGTTAATTAGTTGGCTATTGAGTTTGACCAAAATTAACTTTGGAAGAATATGTGAGCATCACATATTGAGATCCCCTAGGGAGGACATTCCTATGAATCACTCTTGCTTTAAGAATGTATATATACAAGATTACCTGAGGAAGACTCCTTTATATCATTTTTTTACTTCTTAAAGAGTCAGAATTGAATTAATTGAAAATTCATCGATTTAGTTTTAAAGAGACAAAGATCCAATACATTTATTACTTATCGAAAACCACTTCAAAACGTATATATGATTTCTATGTTTTGGAAGCAGTCTTGGAGTGGAATGCTATAAAGTAAGGTATCTGTCCTAAGGTTAAGTCCAAGGGAGAGGTCTACGTTAGCATTCGTCAGACTACTTCTGTTGGGATGTTTATAGAGATTCGTGAACTATTCGAGATGCTAAAACCCAAAGAGAAATTCAAGATCTTTTCGGATGATGAAGACTGTATGTTGAGTGATGAATGTGACATCACCATCAGTAATGATAGAAAATAGAGTAGGCCTCATAGCTAGTGAGTTTAGCTAACCTAAGAGTACGCCAACTCTATATCTAAAGATGCTTACGTAAGTTGGTACCGGGAGTTCATGATATTCGGTATCACATGTTCGGCATGAACTACCAATGTTTCTCCTATTGATGTATTTTATCTAGAGACATCCGACGCCCGGAAGGTATTTTCTAACCTTTGTCAAAATATTTTGCTCAATGTGCTAAGTGCGTCTCCGATGGAACCTATTATGCAAATGTACCTTAGTGATTTTAGTTGCACTTCTAATATTGTTGTGTTATAAGATGCAAGAAGTGCATCTATTTTTTGATTTATATTCTAAACCCTAGACATTGTCTATTATATAACCTTACATATGTACTAGATGGGTTTGGTTCTTTTGAGGGATAACTATTATGGTGATTTAAAAGATCTCAAAAGTACTGTTACATGTTCAATGCATATTTCTCGAGTTTCTTATATCAGACTTACATCTAACTCATGGATTTATATTTCCCTTATTTCCATAGGTGTTCCTTCAAGTAGTCTGAGAAAGGAAGGCTTTTGTTGATATTCTTTGCAGCTCGAGACAGGGAGCTTGATGCTTCCATTCACCTACTGTAACATCCCAAATTTTAGCAATATTTTATTCTTTATTTATAACTCCGGGGTTTTATTTTTCGAAAATTTAGTTGTCTAAATTTAATTATAAATAATCACCCAAGATTTTTATTAGTGTGAAAATTCTAAAATTCTTATTTTGGTTAAAACTTAACATTTTTTTTGAAGTTATAAATCTTTAAATTTTTAATTTTTAATCTTTTGGTTTAATTTAATATATTCGTAACAACGTTTATTTCACCTTTTGTTATTTAAAAAAATTGATTTTATAATTTTAAAAATTTAATATTTAATATTTTACTTATATACATTTTTGAATATAAATTTCTTAGTAAATGTGTAAACAAATCATATTTTTATATAAGTAATAAATTTCCAAAACTTTGTGTATAAATAAACTGTTTAATTTCGCGTTTAAAAGGCGCGTTATTTGATGGAATAAATAATGTATATACACATACAAGAAAATGTATAAAATTTAAATCCGTTATTTTCATTTTTTTGGACAAAAATCACTGCGTCTGTTGTACGCATTCTAATTTTATTCACTTTCCTTTTACTCTCTTGATTTAATAGGAACGTTATTTACAAATTTTATAACCGTCCGCCTTTTTAATTTCTTGCCATTGTTCCCATCAACGCGAGCTTTAAATTTTAAGCACATTCAATATTGTTTAAAAATCTTATTCCAAAATCTAATCTTAGCTGACCGTTTCTTCTGCTTTAATTTCGAAACCCATTTGCTTAAAATTTGTAAAAAATCTAGTAACCATGTATAACAAGAAAAATCAGTGCTCAATCAAAATCGTGGCCCTTTTTTTTAAATCAATATCTTATTTCTTGCCTATAACTGCTCATTAAAAATCAACGCTAGTTTAATTTCCTTTCCATTTCAAAGCAAGTTGATTTATTGCTGTTCTTTCTTCTCCTTAAATCATGCTACCTCTCTGATCAAACCTATATAACTCACGCAAATATTCATTTCTCAACAAAATTTTATTTTTCTAACCTTTCCTTTCCTACGCTCCCTGTTTCCACTTCTTTCTTTACGACCATTCATTATATATATACACTACAGTTGGAAAGTTATAAACATATAAACTTAGAAACATTTTGTATTTATTAAAAATTTAAAGCTTACCTTTAGTTGTGACTTTTCTCTTTCCTTCCGTTCAAATTTAAACGCGCATCAATCAATTGCTTTAATAAATATTGCAGAATCAATGCACAGACATTATCAATTTCATTTTATGGTGGTACGTTTATTTACATTTCCTACCGTTTAAATTTTAAATAATTTGCTTTTATAGGTCAGCTGAATCAAGCAACGTGACCGTTGCTATTTATTTCTTTTATTAATTGCTACAATTATTTTCACCAAATCAAGGGTTCACCGTTACAATCACTTTTATTTATTTATTCACTTAAAATTTGGTTGCCTATTCATTTTCTTCCGTTATATTTGCTTGAAAACATGCGGTTCATCCCTATTTATTTTTGCTTTCACTTCTCTTTTCTCTAGATCTGTTCGTTTCCCTCCCTATTTTTCTTTGGAAAAAAGCAAACTGAAGCATGCCGCTGTCACCATTATTTGCATCCGCCACTTCACCTTTCTTCCAAACCTCATCATCAAACGAAACCCATCACCTCGCCTTCCGCTTGCTTCCGTTTGATCAGTGAGGTATAGGCGTGTAAGCACATATATGTTTTGATTTATATTCGTAATTACATGTTTTTTTTTTGTTTTTTTGTTTTTTTCTGTTTTTATGTTAGTTGTGATATACATACTATTTATATAAGTATTGAATACTATTTTTTCAAAAGTTTATTTTCATAACATGACAGTGTATATTTATATATAGTTTCTATTTGATCTTCCTTACAGCTTATAAGTCATGTTAATATTTTGAATTATGTATGCGACATTTTGAAGGGAACATACTATAAAATAAGTATCTTTCATTTTTAATAAGAATATATATATATATATATATATATATATATATTGTGTTTTATATTTTAATATGGGTCAGCTTCTATTTGTTGATATCAAGTTTCCTATAGTATGGTTATTCGCTTATGTAAGTCATATATTTGTTTTGTTACAGACTATATAAAATACTTTAATATATGTATATTATGCGGTTTGTTACCATATGGGTTTCTATATGGTACTGACTTATTTAGTTGATGATTGTATATATTTTGTTACAGTATTATATTTATACTATTTTGGATTTAAGATGATTCTATAAATACTCTACTTTGTAAATTATTTTAATACACATATATAACTTGGAAATTTATATAGGTTGAATATAATATATTATTGAATGTAAAAATATGGATGGATTTAAATTATATATATATATATATAACATTTAATATACATAGAAATAGTTATATATATATATATATATAAAGTTTTCTTTTAGGTATTCATATTTAAACATTTATTTTATCTGTTTGAGAATATATATATATACTAGTTATATAAGTTTAGTATAAAGGTGTTAGTATATTTTTTTTTTAAGTGTATGTTAATTTTAAAAAAAATGTAAGCTTGATTTATTTATTTATTTATATGTTTGAAAAACATGTAAATTAAATTTGTGATGTTTGAACTTAGAATATAAATTTCATATGTGTATATATAGTTATAGGTGGTTATATAAGTTCGCTTATACCATTTATCTTCATCGTTCCAGTTCTGATCTGATCCGTTTCATCAATTCGAGCCAATCAGCTTTGATCGTTGAATTCGTGCCGATTTTGCTTCGCTTGGATTTGAAATTTAATTTTAGTGTCTGTATCAGTGTGCGTATCCGTGTCTCCTTCTATATTCCCTAGCCTCAAAAGGTGAGCAATCACTCACGATCAACATTTTTTTATTCATTAAATTTGATTTCAATTGAAACGACAATTGAAATATGCTGCTGTAGTTATTTAAATTTGTTATATATGCTATTATCTGTAACTGTTCGCCTGCGGGATATGACACCATATCCTGTTGTTTATATTATATTGTTATTGATGATATATGCCTGTTATTTTATTGTATTTTCTGTTATCACTCTGCAAGTTCCCTGTAGTTTAGAAATCACTATGGGTTGAAATGATACATACCCGAACAGACTTTAGAATAGGAGAAAATCGTTATGGTTTGAAATGATAAACCCAAGCGATTTTCATTTAATTGAATTTGGGATTATGGGTTGAAATGATATCCACCCGTATATATTTAGTATACGGATTGAAATGATAAATATCCGTTGCACTTGGCTATATGATAGGAAATATATACAGACACCGTTGGTCCATATAAATATTTTGAAAATAATTTCTATAATTTTGGAAAGAAATAATGGTTTAATAAATTTGATTCTTAAGATATTATATAAATGAAAATTGTATATATAGATTTAGTAGTAATATTTGATTTAAATTAGATTGATTTAATACATATAATATGGTTAAGTATTTATGTAAATCTATATTTCAAATAGATTCTCTTGTAATAAATTGAATAATTAAGATTGGGAGATAAATTTGGGTTTATAAAAATGGTATTTAAATAAGGATTTATTTAATTAAATCGATTTGAAATTTTTGAATGGGAAATTTAAAGGGTATGATTTTATAACTGGATTTTTGATTTAAGCGATTTAATGAATATTTCACGTTTAAATAAATTAAAGAAAATATTGAGTAAAATGTAATTTAAGGTTACTTAAATGATATTAAATCTAATAAGGGAGTATTTTAAGACTAAATAATAATGAGGTTAAATCGAGATCTATATGAAACTGTTATATAGAACATTTAAATATTAAAGCCTTGAACTATATTGGAATTTAAATGGTTTATGTTGAGATTCGGATCTATATTTGAAATCAACGTAGTTGAATTTGTTATTTAGCAACTAAATTGAATTAAAATGAAAATTTAGGTTGAACTAAATTTGAATTTATTATTTAGAAAACAAAATTGAATGAAAATTTAGATGAAAGGTTGAATACTTAAAGTTTTGAAATATATGGAAATATAAAGGGGTATTTGTGATTATAAATCCGAATTTGAGATCGATAAAATTTAAGTGGTTATTTTAGAAATTGATTGAATTTAAATTGATAAATTGAGATTGAATTTAATTTGAATGGGAAGGTCGGGTTGATGTTGGAACGATTTGTTAAGTTGAGGAAATTGAAAATACTTTACTGTATAAATTATTTAATATATATAAATACTATTTTGGGAAATATAGAGATATTTGAAGTGAAAATGAGATTTGGTTTTGAAGTATAAATTAAGCTGAAATGACCACGTGTTATAGTGTATATTTCTACCTTGTAGAAAGTTCCATGGACCCTTAGAGGATGGTTATCCCAAACATCCTTTAAGTTATTTGTATTTCAGTTGATATTTCACTTGAGTTGGATTTATTGATATAAGAATGTTAATCCTGACTCGAGTGTTTTGTGTTTTGCTTTACGCTCGGGTCAGACTGAGTGATACAGCATTTGAGACTCACCTTTGGAGTTCGGAGCTTCATTTGGAAATCCAACCATCGATTCAGATTCCAGCCTTTCCAGTTGATTGGTTCAGAGAAGTCATCTGTTGCATTGGAGACTTCACTGCATTTGAACTATTCGGTTGTATTTTTCTAACTCTGATGTATATAGTTGCTACATGAACTACTATTCTTTATCTATTCCGCTGCATTATATTACTCTGTGATTTGTGATTGATTTATTTACTGTATATTTTAAGTTTTGCCAAATTTTAATTAACAATTCAATATTTTGAATTGTTCAAGTCGGATATGTATGGTTTTATTGTCGATTTGAATGGTCCAAAATAGCGGGTCGTTACACCTACCATAGAAATTTCTTTCCACTGCATTATTTTTATGTATATATTAGCATTTGTGAGGACATATTGTTATAACTATCTAAGATGATGATAATACTGAGGATTGTAACTCTAAAATGCTATATATCTTAGAAGCACTTTGTACTATCTTTCGATATTGTATGTCATCGTTCCACCATAAGATTCTAATGTCATGTTCTCTTCTTCCTTGTTTTTTTTGTTTTTTTCAATTTATTTCACCATAATAAAAAAATTCCAACATTGGAGTGCTCGGCACATGAATACCATGGATGTATCAATGTCGATGCTTGGGGGTTAAAAAGGTGAATCGTTATGGACAGTGAGTCTAACTTTGGAAAGTTGCTTCTATAAAGAAGCTATCTATGTTAAAGGATTTCTGTAAACAAATCAAACCAGTTTCTATACTTGGAAGGGATAGAAATGGAAAATAGATTAAATACCGGTGGTCAAGTTGGACCGAGTAGTATGGTGAAGAGTAATGAAGCTGTTAGGCAAGATAGTAACTGTAGGATAATGAAGATCAATAATGATAATAAAAGAAAGAATAAAAATACTAAGGGCAAGAAGGAGGAGCCTAGAAAATGCTTTTGGATGCATAAATTGGTAATATATAGTTGAATGACTACAAGGAAAGTATTTACCTTACGACCTACGTCATGGTAAGATATAGAAAGCTTTCTCCAAAAGAGGTTGCTAAAGAAGAGAAAGACTATGTGAAGTATTTTCCATTTTATGAGACATACAAACACAATACCAATGAGTGTAAATATCATAAGGACATGATGAAGGAGTTAACCAGGAAGAAGGAATTGTAAAAGTATGTGTGAAATCAATAGGAGGGTGGACAAAGGAATAATTAAACCCTAAGGCAAAGCTTTAGGATGATATAGAGGGAACTAGTGGAGAAGGACCAAGATCACCTAAGTGTGAGCTTCGAATCAATACAATTTCTAGAAGTCCGCATCCTGTGAAGAAAATCTTGAATGAAATGGAATGCTAGAAGAATTCCTCAAAGCATGCCTCACAAGAGGTATGTTATGCGATCAACGATGGCACCCCGCCAAGCACCTAAAAAAGGATGATGATGTCATATTCAAGAACAAGGATGCAAATAGGGTTGAAGCACCAAACTTCAATTAAATGGTGATAATGGCCATGATTGGGCTTGCTACTATTCACTGGTGTTGTTTGATAGTAAGCTCGTTGAACATTCTATTTAAGAGATCATTTAATGAGATGTAGTTGGACGAGAGTAACTTATTGCCTTGTAAATCCCTTTTTTATGATTTTACAAAAGAGGTCCAATTAAATGTATCAAACCAATGGTGTAGCTAAAAGAAATACCCCTTATGGTGACATAGGGATAGAAATTTGTTGTGGTGGATGGATATTCTGCCTATTACCATTATTGGGATGACTATTTTCCTGATTTCAGGACAAGCACTGCTCCATGGTATTTATTACTGAAATTCCCTATGGATAATGGAATCAGGATAATCGAAGATGACAAAAGTGATGGAAAGGAATGCTACGTCGTGGAACTACAAGAAGCAAGACGTAAAGAGAAAGGAAAGGGTGCAAAGAAGGCTCTCTAAATCAAAACTCATAATGCATAACAACTACCATTAGAGACTCGGCTTGGGTTAACTACCAACAAATGTGAAGCTACAGACCCATGAAAAGAGCCGAATAAGGCAAGGATGGGACCGGTTGAGCTGATGGATGAGATTCAAATAGAAGAAGACAATCTAGATTACCAATTTTATATAAGTCTATGGGTGATCACTTTAGTCATTTGGTTAATCTCCCAGCTAGGGGTAGCTTGAGAGGTTTTATGGTTGGTTAGAGAGGAAATTTCGTTAAGATTTTACAATCGGTTACTAATATTCATGCAATGCATCTTATTTTTTTAGACAATTATGGTTCATTTCTTAACATAACCATTTTTATGGGTCGAATTCAAATGTTGATCGGAGGTTTCTTTAGATCAAGTGTCTCAACTTTAGAGCACTCGCTTTCGGTCGTTAGGTGGTGGGTGGCGATTTTAATGTCACTAGGGTTTTAGGGGAATGTTCACCTAAAGAAGGTGATGTTTCCAGTATGGAGGAGCTCGACCAATATATTGTTGGTGGTAATTTGGTTGAGCTAGCACTATGAAATAGATGATTCACTTAGTCAAACAACATGGAAGTTCATTCATTGGCACTTTTAGTTAGGCTTTTCATTAGCAATAAGGTGGAAAACATCACAATAGAAGCATTCTAGAAAATGTCCTCTTGACACATGAATTACTGAATGGTTACTCTTCACCGTATATATCATCAAGAGCCAAGCATAAGATAAACATCAAAAGAGCCTTTGATACAGCCAACTGGTCAGACCTCATGTCCATTCTTAACAGGATGAACTTTCCCATTGCTTTCAACAATCGGATATATCAGTGTATCTCAACTGTGAGATATACTCTAGTGTTTAATGCTCATATTGTTGGGTATTTCAAAGGAAATAATGGTTTGAGGCGAGGAAATCCCATATCATCTTATATATTCATAATAATTATGGAAACTTTCACTTTAGCAGTTGAGAAGCAAGTTGCTCTGCATAAATTTGATCTTTATCTTAAATGTAGAAAGCCCATGGTGACGATATTGGCTTTTGCTGATAACTTATTGATATTCACCAAACCAAGTGCCAAGTCCCTTCAAAAAATAATGAATACCCTTTCCTCCTTCTATATTTTTTCTGGTCTTCAAACTAACTCTGAAAAATCTCATACATTAATAGTTGGATTGCCCAGTAATCCAGTCTCTGAATGCTTGAACATTGTAAATATGCTTCCTCTAGAATCTGACGTGACATACCTAAGAATTCCTCTTGCTACAAAGTGAATTACAATTTCTCAATGTGTTCCTCTGTTTGAAAAGATAACAACAGTTTTTAATAGGTGGGAAAATAGGTATATATTTCAACCTGGGAGGCTTGTAATAATAAATGCTGTCATACTTTTTATGACAGTATATTGAAGCAGAACTTTTTTATTGCCAGCAAAGCTTATAGTCATGATAAGATCTGCTATAATAAAATTCTTATAGTCTGGATCAATACACTCTAATAAACTGTCTCCAATAGAATTCAAAAAGCTAAATATTCCAAAAAGAAAAGGAATATTAGGCATAAAAAAATATAAAGAATTGGAACATTGCAGCATTATTTAAGCACTGTCATAATCTTGTTTCCAAAAATGATTCGCTGTGGGTACAATGGAGCATAAGAAATAACTTAAAGGCAAATGAAATATGGTTTACTTCCCCTAAACAGACTCAAAGTTGGGTATGGAAAACAATGATAATAATAAGAGATTTTGCTTCTGCGTGCTAAACTTCTCCTTTCCTAAGTGAGCAAATCAAAATTTTGGTCTATTTCATGGATTAAAAATGGCTTGATACTCCAAAGAACGCTCTCACATGATATGATTATCCAGTCTGGCATATCCTTATATGCTAGAGCCACATCCTATATCTCCAATGGAAAAGTCACTCTTCCCCATACAGTAATTCCTCAATAAATGCATTATGGATATTATTTAATGATAAACCCTATATCTATAGCCAAAACGAAGAATTTAAATGGTCAAATAACTTTAAACACCACTCTTCTCATATTGTCTACACTGCCATTGTGGGAGAGAAACATCTGCCTTTCTTCCCTTGTTACAAAAGAGTCTGGAACATAAATGTGAATGAAAAGCTTAATTTTATGCTCTGGAAGGTACATAGAAATGCTCTGCACACTCCGGGTAATTTGGGAACGAAAGGTATAGTTGTCTCGACTATGTGCTTATATTGTTCATCTACGGATGAGGATATTCATCATTTGTTCTTTAGCTATGCCTTCACTCGATTCTTCTAAAATAAAGATAAGAGGTGGATTTGGTTCATCTCAGATTGACTATAAGCTCGAATGGATGAGCATATATAATGCTTCGAGATTGAAGAAATCATCTTCATATGAGATATTAATATTGCTGAAAGTTACGGTATTAGAAATTTGGCATGAAAGGAATTGGAGAATATTCACTCATAAGAGCAAGAATAGTACGCAGATATATTATCAGATAAGCAGTAAAATACACTCTATGATATCCTTGTCTTCCCACCCTTTTGATACTGTCACAATTGCTAAGTGGTCCTAGCTTGATTGCTGTGACCTTCTTTCCTCCAGTCTTTCTTATTTTATCTTTTTTTGTATTCTCCGCTTCCTTATATCTCATTTACATTGTAATTTTCTGCTTATTGATATAAATAAATGGTAGGGGCCATTCAACCCGCTGGGTTTGCCAAAAAAATAAGGTGGAAAACATATTCTCCATTTGTAAGATCATTGGACTTTTTAGTATTTTTTCGGACCGCCGTCCTATTAATTTATCATGCAAGAACCAAAGTGTTGTCAATAAAGTACTTAGATTCGAAACGATGTGGTTGCTAGAAAATAATTTTATGGATTAAATCAAAATAAAATATTTTCTATGAGTTATTACAATTATATATTTTCAAGAAACATAGCTAAAGTGTTCATAAGTAAGCTTAAAGGTTAAGAATTTTTCTTAAAAAATGGAACAAAATTTTTTTATGGTAACATTAGAATTAAAAAAACATAAATTACTAAATGAGACTTTAATGTTCAATAAAATAAAATAATTTAGAAATTTAAATATTTTAGAGAAAAATGTGCTTTCAAATCTGAAAGAAGAATTAAATAAAATTATAATGCAAAAGGAGTTTTATATGGAAACAAAGGGCTACGTTTTAGTGGATGGATGAGGGAAACACGAATACTAAAAAATTTCATAAAATAACCACCGGTAGGAAAGTAGAAATATCATAAATTCAATTGTAATTAACAACATTGAGATATTTGATCAAAATGAATTAACTAGTGCATTTAACAACTATTATAAAGAAAATTTTGGAACTAAGAAAAGGCATAGGATGGGCTAAATGGGATGATTTGTATCCTAATGACATGAGGATTAATTTAAATGGTTTGGATAACCCATTTATGGAAGAGGATATTTTGGGGGTTATTAACGATATGTCGAATGATAAATTGCCTAGTCCTGACGAGTTTCCTATTTTATTCTATATTTTTTGGATTGTTTTAAAATATAATAAGACCGATGGAGTTAGATATATGCCCTAGGGGCAATTATATAATTTGTTACATTTATTTAACTCGATAACCAATCTTGTCCACAATAAAGGTATTTAATTTCTATAATATACTTTGTTATATTGTAATATAATTAATTAAGTAATAAATTTAAAGTATATCAAATAGAAAATCTTTAAATGATATGTTGTGTGATAATTGTTATGTTGTGTAGTAATCATGGGAAATTTATCGCATTAAAATAAAATATTGCTTTAAAATCACTTAGGCATGATATTTTATGATGGGATACCGATACATCCGTTGAGATTCAACTTTATAATATTCTCCAAATGTTGGATAGTGTATTACTCGTGACTGCTAGGGCACTAAGGGGTTACATGCTGATAATTAGTGGATAACAATGGGATGACTCATTCGAGAGTTTTCTATTGGTTAATATAACTAAGGTCAAATAGAGAATCTCGAAGTGACAATGCTATATAACTCCCTCAACTTGAGAATACCGTGAAACTTCAATATGTAGACTCCACACTTTATTACAATTATCATGGCATGGCAATCCACCAACCAACTATAGTAAGTTCTGGGTTAAAGCATTAGAAGTGAAACACTATTTAATAGAGAATTTGTCTCTTTAGTTAGAAGGGGTTAGTACTACGGTTAATTGTAGTCAACTCATAGTCAAAGTCTTTAGCTAGAGTAATACGGCTAATAATATTTGTTACTATTGAACCAAGGATTTTATGTTTGAACTAATCAAGTTGAATATTGAAGATGCTAAGATTTTGAAAAAAAATCAAATTTCGTAAGTACTAAAGTATATACCTTTGGCGAAGAGAATTGGTGCCCTGCTTTTGGGTACCGCTTATAATACTAAAATTGGATTTTACTGAAAATATCTGTAAGTGAAGAATTTAGCCAAAATGTCCTACCACTAAGTATGGTGACATGTGAATGCTAATATTTGAATTGTTTGATAATCATTTATTGAATTTATGCCTTTGAGTCACACAACCTAATGATGAATACACCTAGAAACCATTTGATATCGATAAAAAGTTTAAATCTAGTTTAAATAGATTATTACCAAAATGGCTTTGGAAATTTTGAAAACCTTGATAGGCCCTTTATTGGCCGGCCATGTGTGGTAAAGGAGGGGTTTTGACTAATATTTAATAAAGAACTAAAGAGGAAAGCTTTTGAGGAAGAAATTGGAAAGTTTTAAATTTTTTCTTTAAAATAGAAGTCCTTTTGTTCACATGTTCAATTTCCTGACAATTCTTTTTTTTTCCTCTCCTTCCCCTATGGATGAAAATTCCATAGCTTCACGGAAGAATTTTTTTCCAAAACAAATCAAATGAAATAAATACAAAAGGTGGCGCTTCAAACTGGTGCAATTTTTGGAGGTGATTTAATCAGATCTAGGAGTTTTCATTCATTCAAGGTGTGAATTTTGACTTCATCAAAAGGTAATTTATCCCTTTTAATATGTATTACATCATATTACAATGGTTATGACCCTTATCTTTACATCTCATTATAATTATATGTTGCTTCTTGTTAATTTATTTTAGATCTCATATCATATACAATGTATTTATATATGCCTATGTTGTCCAATTTTTGTTTTGCTATTATTTTAGAAATTAAAGTTTAGTGGAAAGAAAATTTAGTTCCAAATCTGAATTTAATTAGTTGAAATATTTTGTGACGTATTTTACATACAATTATAAGTGAAACAAATACTCATAAACTTTTTGAAATCATCTTATGAAATTGAATGTAAGTGTATCACTATATATAAAAATCCTTGTAGGCCTCGCTTAATTGCTAGGCATGGCTTACCACCTAGCGATTTGCCTATGCCCACCTAGACAAGGTTTATTGCCTCATGTAAGAATCAAAACATGTATTTAGGCACTAGTTGGGCATTATTTAAAGTTTGATGCCCTCATATAAGCATCAACATGCTAATTTTAGGCAACCTTCCCTCCTTGGCAATTCCTATGTACATTCAAAATCAAAAAATTCCAATTTACATCAATTGATACTAAAAATCACTAATTTTTTTATTAAAATACATAAGTTAACAAAATTTCCTATCTTTGATTAATTCTCGATTAATCGATTAATCGCCACCTAAACGATTAATCCTTAGTCTATACTAACTGCCTAGCACCCGCCTAGCAATTTTTACAACCTTGGTGTGTGTATGTATGTATATGTGTGCGTGTGTATACACGCATATGTATGCACTAGTTTGGTTGTTATATTATTTATTTATATTATTTCAATTCAAAATTTATAAAAGGGATTTCGTGGAAAATTATAGATCTAATGTTGATTTCCTTCATAAATCAAAACTAGACTTCGGATTATTAGCTTTAATTGTAAAACAAATAAGATTACCAGTTATATATATATATATATATTATTACTATGTTATTTTGAATTTAAATATAGTTTGTTATTATTTATGTGTGTGTATAATTTTATTTCAAAAATAATAAAATAACTTCTACATAAAACTATAGTTTCAATGTTGAACTTCTTCTTAAGTCAAAATTAGATTTTAAATTAACAATGTCTTCATTACGTTGTTAACCCCAACACATATAAATGCGCACACTGACCATGTACAAAGTTTATGTGTCGCATTTTCACTATACACATATGAGTCTATTTGGTACGCTCATTATAATATATTTAACTTAAATTAAATGAAACTCCTTTTAAACAAACTAAGTCTATTGACCGGTAATTTCGAACACTTCATATTTAAATAATTGAATGATTTAAATATTTGAATCTTGATTAAATACGATAAAAAATGATTTTATAACCTTGATTAACCATAAAAAATGATTTTATAACCTTGATTAACCCCTTTTAATTGAAAACACATGAAGGTAAACTTGTTTTTGAAATATGTATGCAAAAAAATAAATAATTTGAAGAAATAATGATAATATGACCGAAAATCGTTTTATCGATAATGGATATTTACTAGACATAAGTTGTTTGAACTTTTCGGTGATGTTTAATATATTAATGTTCCATTAGTTAGCGACTAAAATATTTTAATAATTTTGGCTAACTAAATGCTTGGGATGATGCCATGAGTAATGTCATGGAAGATATTTTGTGAAGAAAGCTTAAAGATGAAGTAAATAAGAAATTTTAGGTGGTTGAAGAGCATATGAAGGAGCATGCTTATGACCTTCGATATGAGGATTAGGGGGTGGTGTCTACCTCTTGTAAACATATACTTATACACTTCATCAAGCTCACAAATTTGTTACAAAGTAAAAATACTAAAAGATGGCTCTTCAACCTCTCCCCACTTCCTTTTAACTTCCTAATTAACAGTGGAAAATGTACCCGAAACTCTACCAAACTTTGGCAAAGGTCTTAGCACAACATAGGAGAAAGAAATAGAAAATGTTGGAGGAATTTGGCACACGTGGGGGATGCATTCCAAGCCATGAAAAAAGATGGAGAGGGAATCATTGCCGAGGGCATGTTGGAGGCAAAGTCGAAGTTTTTAGCTTGTTTAGTGATGGTAGGAAGTAGTCTTGTGTTCTAGGTAGCTTGTGCTTGATGTTGGCAAAGTTTTGGGTGAGTTAACTCACCATTGAAAAGTATATATTATGCATATATATGTTGTGTGTAAATAAAAAGTGAAGTTAACAAATAAAAGTTATTACCTCGGACCCCTCCTGCTTTAGAAAGCAAATGATAGGTTTATATGTAATATATTCACTTTAATTACTCTCTATAACATGTAATATAGCCTAAAATATGTGTTTGCATGTTTGGTATGGTTGTATGTGATGTGGAGGTATGTGTGAACTTGTTTGAAGCGAAAGAGTCACTATAAAGTGCACTTCGAAAGTCGTTATGTTTAACTTATTTAAAATGGTAATATGTAAATGTATTATGATATAACGTATTATTGTATAAGACAACAAAGAAAAGGTTTGCGAAAGTATAAAACTTTTAGAACAAAGTTGAAAAGGTTAGTAGCGAGAAAGGTCGCTATTTAAGCACTCTATAAATGCATTATTTTAAGAAATTTTTAATATGGTTTTAAAAGACATCCTTATGGGTTTCTTTGTATGTTTTTTAATTACTCTAAGTATAATACTTAGTGTAAAAAATAGATTTCAAAATAGTTGTTTCGGTTGAGAAAACAGATCGACGTTTTCAATCATTTTAAAGTATTCTTTATCCAAGTATCTTTTACAACACTTAACAACATCAATTACTGGACTGCAACTGCACTTCTGAGTTTCTATAGCATTGTTGTTGTAATGTAGTTTATAAATATTTTTTGTGATTTAAATGAGTTTAAAACAATAGTTAAATTTATTTTTATGAGATCTTCTTATGAATGATTAATAGCATATTTTAGAGTATTTTAACAGTAATATTAAGTTTAAATATATTTTTATTAATTATGTATGAGTTTAATGGGCTTTCTTTGTAATATTTTTTTAAAATGGTTTTTCTAGTAATTTCTAAGTTAGTTATTTTTACCCAATATTTTATATGGATATCTAAAACATATTTATAAGTATTTTAAAAGTATTTATATGTGTACATATAAGTTTAGAATAAATTAAGTATTTTAAAACTATATGTAACTTTGGAAAAGTGAGTTAAGAGTTTTGTAAAAGAGTAAAGGAAGTTTTGGTATAACATTTAGTTATAACGAATGGTTTTGAGAAGTTATTTAAAAGTATATTTACTTGTTGAATAAGTGTAGGTATGCTTAGATATTTAAAAAGATTACTTTATAGATAATGATAAGTATAAAATGTTTTGGGATTTATCGTAATAATGTTTTGAGTAACATTTTTTTTAGCCTCTTCAATTATATTTTAAAACAGGAAATCTTATTAAGTAATTTTTGAATATTCTTATACCTTTGAGATAGGTATATGAATATATTTTGAAGAATGAAAAGTGTAGAACGAATAGTGAAGTAGTATACATGTATATATATCTTTTGTAAAGGTACTTTAAATATATATATATATATATATATATATATATATATATATATATATATATATATATAGTTGTGATGAGTGACAAAATTGTTGATATGTAAATATGTATATATGTCTTTTGTATTGTGTTGTTTGTCTGTGCATCATTTTCTTATTTGAGTTTCTCATGTATTTGGTTAGTGGGCTTGGCCCATTAGAGGTAGGCAAGTCTGTACATAAGTATTTGGGGTTGTACTGTTTGTAACTAACTTTCAATTTCATTTTGAATATACTTCATTTTTCAGTTTATAACATGGTATCAGAGCATCAAGATCTCAGACTTTAATTCGATCTCAAATTATTCTTTCCGATCCATTGTTCGATTACCTTAGATCATGATGAGCGAAAATAAGGTTACAATGGATGCGATGCAGTTGATGCCAAAGATCACTGATCATAAACTGAATAATTTGAATTATCTAAATTGGAGTAAAACTATTCGTCTTTATCTTCGAAGTATAGATAAAGATCGACATCTTATTGAAGATCAACCAGATCTGAATTCAAAAGAAGATAAGCATCTATTGTGGTTGAGAGATGATGCTCGATTGTTTCTTCAAATTAGGAATACTATTGATAGTGAGGTTATTGGATTAGTAAATCACTGTGAATTTTTGAAGGAACTCATGGAATACTTGGAATTTTTATATTCAGGGAAAGGAAATTTACTAGAATGTATGATGTTTGTAGATCATTTTATCGGACAGAGAAACAGGAGCAAAATCTGATGAACTACTTTATGAATTTTAAAAAAACTTATGAGGAGCTTAATCTACTTCTTCCATTTAGCCCACATGTGAAGGTTCAACAGCAACAGAGAGAACAAATGGCTATTATGAGTTTTTTAGCTGGATTACCATCTGAATTCGAATCAGCAAGATCACAGATTCTATCAGGATCTGATATCTTGTCACTTAAAGATGTTTTCAGTAGAATTCTTCGTACAGAAATTGTTCAGTCACCCAATGTAATGCCAGAAAGTGCTTTGATTGGTAATAGTAGGATTAATTTGTCTTGGAACAATCAGAAATCAAATTCACAGAGCCAAAATGTCAACCCATCAGGAAATAACCAGAGATCAAGTGTGCCTAGTCAGAATAAATTTTGTGCATACTGCAAGAAACCTGGTCATACAAAATTCGAGTGTAAA
This sequence comes from Allium cepa, assembly GCA_030765085.1. Lineage (NCBI taxonomy): Eukaryota > Viridiplantae > Streptophyta > Magnoliopsida > Asparagales > Amaryllidaceae > Allium > Allium cepa. Next base: position 385,282,188 of record CM060932.1, read on the forward strand.
AAATTGCAATACAAGAATTCAATATCTAGTAATTCACAGAATTCTACTAAGAGAGTGTTGATGACAGTTGATGAGTATGATAAATATGCACAGTATCAAGAATCACTAAAGAAACATGCATCTGATCGGAATCCATCACCATCAGTAACTACTGTTGCTAATTCAGAGAAACAATCATCAAAGTGGGTCATAGACTCTGGAGCTACAGTCATATGACAGCTAATCTCCATCTGATCTCAGAACCTTATTTAAATAAATCAAATCGTGTGGTAACTCTAGCTGATGGATTACAAACAAGAGTGTATGGAACTGGAAATGTGGACTCACATATTCAAATTCCATTAAAAACAGTATTGTATTTGCCAAATTTATCTTTCAACTTGATTTCAGTAAATCAGATTACTTGTGATCACAATTGTTGCATATCCTTCTTCCCTGATCATTGTGTGTTTCAGGACCTTACAACGAAGAAGATTATTGGTAAAGGTGAAGAGTCTGGTGGCTTATATATCCTGACTGATAAGACACCTAACCATATAGCTTGTTCAAGTTTAAATTCTGCTCTTAAAACTCATTTTCAGTTGGGTCATCCTTCATTGTCACTGCTCAAGAAATTATGTCCACAGTTTAATTCATTATCTACTTTGAATTGTGAGTCATGTCAATTTGCTAAACATCACCGTAGTAGTTCTTATTGTAGAATAAATAAAAGAGCTAAGTTTATATTTGAGTTAATTCATTCAGATGTTTAGGGACCTGCTACAGTTGTATCTAAACAAGGTTATCCATACTCTTTTACTTTTGTTGATGACTATTCTCGAGTAACGTGGTTATTCTTAATGAAACATAGATCAAAGTTATTTTCTATTTTCTGTATATTTTGTTCTGAGATCAATACACAATTCAATACTAATATTAGAATTCTAAGGAGTGATAATGCCAAGGAATATTTCTCTGAACAGTTCAATACATATATGGCTCAAAAAGGAATTTTACATGAGACTTCATGTGTCGATACTCCTTCACAGAATGGAGTAGCAGAGGGGAAAAATAGACATTTACTTGAGACTACAGGAGCACTACTGTTTCAGATGAAAGTTCCTAAAGTATTATGGGCAGATGCAGTTTCTACTGCATGTTTTTTAATCAATAGGATGCCATCAACTGTACTGGAATACAAGGTACCATTTCAAGTATTGTTCCCAGATAAACATTTATATCCAATTAAGCCAAGAATTTTTGGTTGCACATGCTATGTGAGAAATGTTAATTCTCAACTCACCAAACTAGATCCAAAATCTTTGAAATGCATCTTCGTTGGTTATTCTAGACTACAGAAGGGATATAAATGTTTCTGTCCCAGTCTCCAAAAATACTTGATATCTATAGATGTTAGTTTTGTGGAAGATGAAGCATTTTTCTGTCCATCTATATCAACAAATCAAGAATGTATAGAGGATGATTTTCTATTGTATCCTGTTGAAAATTCAGAAAATATTAATCACCATATGGATTGTGAATCAAATCAAGAACCAGAAACTACTGATTTGATCATTGATCATGCAACAGCTCCACAACCAGACCCAAGTTTGGATTTACCAATTGCTCTTAGAAAGGAGAGAAGAAACTATACATATCCAATCTCATCTTTTATTTCATATGATTGTTTGTCACCAGAATCATATTTATTTGTTTCTACACTTGACTCGGTTTCATTGCCTAAAACTGTCTAGGAAGCAATGTCAAAACCAGAGTGGCAATATGCAATGCTAGAGGAAATTAATGCTTTAGACAAGAATAATACATGGGATCTAGTTAAATTACCAAAGGATAGAAAAGTGATAGGATGTAAATGGGTTTATTCAGTCAAGTTAAATCCAGATAGATCAATTGCAAGGTTTAAAGCTCGATTAGTTGCTAAAGGGTATGCTCAAACATATGGAACAGATTATGTGGAAACATTCTCACCAGTGGCCAAAATGACATCAATAAGATTGTTTATATCATTGGCAGCAAAACATAACTGGAAATTACATCAACTTGATATTAAAAATGCATTTTTACATGGTGATCTAGTTGAAGAAATATATATGGAATAACCTCCTGGGTTTGTTACTCGGGGGAGAACAGCAGGGTATGCAAATTAAAGAAGAGTTTGTATGGTTTAAAGCAGAGTCCACGTGCATGGTTTGGGAGGTTTAGTAAATCAATGGAAGAGTTCAGGATGTTGCAGAGTAAATCTGATCATTCAGTATTTTTCACAAATTCACAAGACAAGTCAATCTTGTTGGTTGTTTATGTAGATGACATTGTGATTACTGGAGATGATGAGCTAGGAATTGAAGCTCTTAAGAAGTTTATTCATACACAGTTTTGTACAAAGGATCTAGGGGAGTTGAGATACTTCTTAGGGATTGAAGTAATGAGAAACAATAGAAGAATATATTTGTCACAGAGGAAGTATGTGTTAGACTTGCTAAAAGAAACTGGAAACTTGGGTGCAAAACCATCTTCTGTACCTATAGTGGTGAATAATACTTTAAGCAAAGACGTAGATAAGTTCAATGAGCCAGATAAATATAGGAGATTGATTGGTAGACTTAATTACTTAGTAGTAACCAGGCCAGACATTGCATACTCAGTGAGTGTTGTAAGTCAGTATATGAGTGCACCAACTACTGATCATTGGAATGCACTAAAGCAGATCCTATGTTACTTGAAGGGAACAGTGGGTAAAGGAATTGTATACAAGAATAATGGACACAACAGAGTAGAAGGCTTTGTAGATGCAGACTGGGCTAGATCAAAGGAGGACAGGAGGTCTGCTTCAGGTTTTTGTGTGTATGTTGGAGGAAATGTGGTGTCATGGAAGAGTAAGAAACAGAGTGTTGTATCAAGATCGAGTGCTGAGTCAGAATATCGAGCTATGGCTGGTGCAGTATGTTAACTGATGTGGGTTAAGCATTTCATGACTGAACTAAAGCTTGCAATTGAAGTACCTTTGTTATTGTGGTGTGATAATCAAGCTGCTATGCATATAGCTTCTAACCCAGTGTTTCACGAGAGAACTAAACATATAGAGTGCAACAGGGGCTAGTGGAAACTTGTTACGTAAGATCAGAGGAACAAGTGGTAGATATAATGACTAAAGCTCTTAATGGTGGTCGAATGAAGCTTCTGTGTAGCAAGTTGTGCATAGTAGATATATATGCTCCAACTTGAAGGGGAGTGTTGTGATGAGTGATAAAATTGTTGATATGTAAATATGTATATATGTCTTTTGTATTGTGTTGTTTGTTTGTGCATTTGTTTGTCTGTGCATCATTTTCTTATTTGAGTTTCTCATGTATTTGGTTAGTGGGCTTGGCCCATTAGAGGTAGGCAAGTCTGTACATAAGTATTTGGGGTTGTACTGTTTGTAACTAACTTTCATTTTCATTTTGAATATACTTCGTTTTTCAGTTTATAACATATATATATATATATATATATTGAAAATAAGTATTTTTTGAATAAGGGGATTAAAAATCACTTGTGTGACTTAATCATGTTTGTCTATAATTCGCCTATGTAAAGTATTTACTCCTATACTTAGCATCAAAAGCTGAAAAATTAGACTTATTCTATCTATAAAAGCTAAGAATGACGTGTCAAGGTAGGCGTTTGATGCAACCAGTGCTCCAACATACCTGGCTTCACCCTTGTCCGAGGGATAGCGTAAGTTGAGAAGGTCGGAAAGGGTAACAAATATACGAAACTTCATCTCTATATGCGATCATTTTTATTGCTATTTAATTTGGCCAAAATTTAACTTAGAAAGTAGTTAAAAGCTTCATGACTCCATACGGTTTGAGATCCCATAGGATGGACTCATTATTATGTAACATCTTTTGCTTTAAGAATTGTAGTTGAGACCCCCGAGGCAGGACTCCTTTATATCATTACTTAATTCTAAAAGAATAGAAATTGAGTTGACCGAAAATTCATTGATTTAGTTTTTAAGGTCCAAAATCGGATGAGTATGCTTAGGTATTACTTATTGAAAACCACTTCAAAACTATAATATGAGTTTTATGTTTTTGAAGCAGTTGTGAAGCGAAATGTTATATAGTTGAACTGTCTATCCTAAAGGTAACTCCGATGGAGAGTCGATGTTAACATTTCAGATAATGCTATAGAGTTGAACTACCTATCACGACGGTAACTCTGAGGGAGAGTAAGCGTTAACTTTCATCGGATGACTTATGCTAGAATCCATGGAGAGATTCATAAACTATTTGAGGGATAATGTCGTCTTATGTATTGAGACTTTGAAATCCATAGAGAGATTTGAGATATGTTTGAGTGATGAAGATTGGTGTATTGAGGTGTTGTACGTGATTTTACCATTGGTAATGGTAGAAAATAGAGGAGGGCATAGCCAGTGGGTTTACCTAACCCAAGGGTATATGAACTCCAAATTCAGAGATTCTTACAAATGTTGCTTGCAGGAGTTGATGATATTCGGCATCATGTGTTCGGGAGTGGTCTAGTCATGTTTTCCTTTATGGTACATTTTATCTAGAGATATATGTCAATGGGAAAGTAGTTTCTGACCCTTTTTAAGAGGTTCACCTCGATGTACTGAGGGTACCTCAGCTGGAAATCCATATGAAAACGCAACCCTTAGTGGTTTTGATTGTGTGCCTAATATTGTTGTAGTGTAAGATATAAGCAACATAGCTACACTATATATTATTTTGCCATATGTACTTATTAGATGGTTTTGGTTCTATTGAGGGGAAAACCATTCCGATGATTTGGTTGATCTCAAAAGATATTGCTATATCGATCGGTATTTCTTGAAGTTATCATACCCGAATTATACCTGACTCGTGATTTTATTTTTCACTTAAATCTTCAGGTGCTCTTTCGAGTAGTTTTGAGAAAACCAACTTTTCTTTGGATGTTCTATGGAGCTCAAGGAGACAAGCTGAATGCTTTCACCTACCAATGTATTTTATTTCCACTTCACTACTATATGTATATATCATTATTTGTGAGGATAAGCTATTATAACTGTCCAAGCTGATGATAGTAGTTTGAATTGTAACTCCTAAAATACTGTATCTTTGAGCAACACTTTGTACTCTCTTTTGGATATTATATATTATCGTTTCGTTGTGAGATTCAGATATTTTATTATTTCTTTCTTGTTCTTTTTCTTTCTACCTTTTCTTTTTCCTTAACAATCTATCTTTTCGGCATTTGAATGTTCGACACGTAAATACCGTGGATGTATGTACGACCTAGAATTTTAACGTTTTAATATGAGAATATTTAAGTTAATTTAAATATTCAGTTAATTTAATAACCCTCTTTTAATTTATAACTAATAATGGAAAATTTACTTTTAAATTCTATTTAAATAAATAGATAGTTCGACAAAATACTAAAAATGTGGCCGAAACACACTTTTCAAATTTTGATCTTTTTTATCGAACGTCAAGTTAATAGAAGTTGTAATATCTTTAATTTTGTTTTAAACAACATTTAAATGTTAAACACATTTTATTTTAGGAATAATATAATAATAAAAATGAAAAATATATTCAAATTTGAAAATATGAAAAGATGTGAACCGGATTCGAAATCGTAAGGGTGAAAGTGAACAAATGTACTTGAACCATGCTAATATCCTCTATATTCTATTAAGAGTGACATTTCAGTGGCTTTTTAAATGATGGCAAAGTTGAAAAGGAAATTAAGAGGGGTATTATAGTCATTTTCTTTGCATTTTATAAAAATGAACATTTACTTATTTTTCCATTCTTTCATTTCATATTTTTTTCCTCCTTAACTCCATCATTTTCTTCTCTGCTTCTATAAGTTTTTAAAATAGAAATCTTTTCTTTTAGTTCAAAAATTCCTCACTGAAGCCCAAAAATTGAAGCATTTTAAGCCATGGGGAAGGTGAGATATTCGATTCTTATTTAAATATTTTTAGGTATGAAAGTTGTGCAAATTTATTTGTAACTTGAATCCTAATTTTCTGGTGAATCTCATGTTTAAGTAATACCTTTTTTTTTAAATATCTTGATTCATATTTGATTTAGAATGAAGAAATGTGCTTACTGCTAATACAAAACAAACATATAGAGTTACTGTTACATCTCTTTATCTTATCTATTCTGTGTAAAAAAATAAAGTAAACATTCCTGTCTTAGTTTCACAAATCGCTATCTTCCAAACTATTGAGAATTAGCTAGAAGTTCTAACTAGAAAATAATTCGCATTTTAGTCTAGTACTTACTAAAAATGATCAGGTGTGGTTTTGTCGAGAATGGTGGAAATATGGGTTAATCGCTATAAAAGGTCGTGAGTCGAGAGTTTTTCGACTAACACGAATTGACGAACGGGTCTTGCAATCGTGTTCGTGTCTAGGAGTGATGATTTTTAAGCCTGGTTTCATGATTTTTGGTGGCCAGGATTTGTGGTAGTGAGGAGATGAACCGATTTTTTTCACAAGTTGATTTTCGATAATCGGAGCATCGAAGTGGCTAGTGGTGGGTTATAGAGCAAACTTGGGGATGGTAGAGATGATGGAAGTAGTCGTGTGGTCGATGGTAATTGGTGTGATCGGGTTGAGCTAAGTTTAGGGTTTTGGGGCCTGGCCATTTTAGGTTTGGATTTTGGGTTGCGGCTCAAGGAAGTGACCAGAGTTGATGGCATAGGGCATGGAAGTAGAGAATAGAAGTGGCGTTAGATTAGTGGTGGCAGTGGTAGTTGGAAGTAGGTGGGGTGGCAGCCATTGGCGTTTGAATGCGGTAATTTCCTGAAGCTTTCTTTTTGAATTTTGGAGCGAACAGTCAATGGCGATTGGGGGTGGCGTTTTGGGCGCATGCATGTGCACGATTTTGATGCCAGGAAGTTTGTTAGGTAAATAGATTTTGGAGTTTGAATGTAAGCATAAGATTTGGGAAAGGAAGGCTTGGGTTTAAGTATATGGTAGTGTACCTTAAGCCAAGGGGTTATTTAAAATCTATTTAGTAAATTCATTAGTAATTAATAAGTTAAACTTTGAAATTTTTTAACATGATCATACGAAGTCCATTTGACCTGCTGATTTCGACGTTAAGCTCGTATTAACTAGCATATCACGTTTGTGTAACCTTTTGACAATATGTTATTAGTTATAGATAATAATTAAGTAGTTAGGTAATTATATTGTAACATTAACATTCACTTAGCAGAATAAAACACTGTTATGCTGCATTTAAAATTGAATAGATCTTATTGGACATCTAGTTAGCAGAATAAATCGTCGTTCTGCTATTTTAGTAATTTGAACATTCATTTACATGTCTATTAACTAAGATAGATGATGTATTATCTGTTCTTATTAATTATAGGTTTTATCTACATGTATTTTTCTTATGTCAGCATCAGTGAGATAGTCTGGAATTTTTGAATTGAAAACAAGTGGTAGTTTTTCTAAGTGTCATTGTGGTCCTTAAGCCTCTTTCCAAAAATTTGAAAAGAAACAGATTTGAATTCCCTTTAACTTTAAGTATTTTGGAGTAAATTGTTTTCTATATTTAATGGATAAGTTAATATTATTTGAGTAATAAGAATATTTTTAAGTTATAATAACGATGTTTGAGTTAATTAGTACATTTATTTAAATAAAGTTATTATAAAATTAATTAATTATTTTATTTAATTTATTTTAAAGTTAGTTAATTATTTTATTAATGATATTTTAAGATTAGTTAATTATATAATGATGATGGTTTTTGACATTTGTTAATCATTTATATATAATGCTTTGAGATTTATTAATCATTATTTAACAATGATTAAGTTTATTAAATATCCATTATAGTGTTTAGAAGTTAATTAATTATTTACTAATGATTTATAGAATTAATAGATCACTTCTTAGAAAGGTTTTAAAGGTAATCAATTTATTAAATAAAGTGTTTAAAGTATTTTTTTAATTTTTAAACAAAAGGTTATTAAAGTTATAAATTGGAAAAAGATCTTGGAAATTGGAAAAAATGGTTTGAGTTTATAAAATATTGATTTTATATGAATAGGATCACTTGTTAAAGTAGAGTTTATGAAATAAATAAATAATCCTTCCTAATTTTAGTGGTATAGATCATTTTCCATACTTAATACTGAAGGATTAAGTGGTTTGGGTTGATAATAAACAATGTTCTTTGAATTGCACTGTGTTTGATTCATTTAATATGATTTCATATTAAGAAACTTTTCTCAAATTGCTTTGTGAATATTCATATGCCTTTGTGTAAGTATATGGTAAAGTCTTCCAAGTATAGAAAGTAAAGTGGTTTGAGAATATACATACAACAGCGAGATAAGTATATAAATATCTTTTGGTAAATAAGTAAAGTGGTTTAAATAAATGGAAATTTATTTAAGAGGCATAGTGGATCCTACTTGGAATTAAACCTATGTTTGTATTGTTTATTTATCTGATAGTTAAATAACCGACTATCAAATATGAACTAATTTTTAACTCTGGAAATATCTAGGAGAAATATGAGAATTATATGGTACAATTATCTTTGTTGATATTGCTGTACGTGTAAACTCATGCGTTCCTCTAGGACAAATGATAAGGAGATCAGTCCACTTAAACAGTCAGGGAGTGATCTACTCTAATGTATTCTCTACTTATTTCTAAAAGAACCAGAATTGAGTTTACAAAAAACTATCAAATGTTAGTTCTAAGAGACCAAGATTGAATAAGTATGAATTATCAGAAAACCACTTTGAACCAATTCAAGCATTTGAATTGAAGACTTATTGAAGATGATAGGATCTAAGATGGAGCTCTTTGAAGTGCACAGGCTACTTACTACTAATCCTGAGGTGATTCCAAAAGGATGTAGAAGAAGTAGTGCCTTCGGTTTGTTCTTATCCTGAGTAACTTGTATGGATGAATGCTGGCAATGCATTTTCGCCCAGAGGGTAGTGTTACTTTTTAAGTGGGATTTGCTAAAAAGGTAAAACATAGCCTCAAGCCTCATCAACCAGGAACGACTAAAACAAGGGATATGCCGCAAGACATGTGGAATGCATCCATTAGGTATTTTTATCACCCTTCTAGATTATTATTTATAGATTTGATTGTGCATGAGAGCTCTTGGGATAAGGTTGCAAAGCAACCGGGTGATGAAATATTCGGTACTATCTAGTAAGGGATAGGCCGATCTTTCCACGTAAGGGGTCCATATGTGACCCTTGGTACATTTTATCCAGTGATGCACTATGACAAGCAGTACCCTAGTAGCCTTGTTATTGATGGGATCCATTCTCCAAAAAGTGTCGTACGAACTTTGTTGTGCCCAACTATGCTGGAATGTGAGATGCAAGCATTCCAGCTTTATACATAATTTATTTTAAACCCTAGACATTATTATAATATCATTGGATTTTCTACAAAAATGTTTTGGTTATCGTAAGGTAAAAACCAGTTCGTGTTTATATGCGGTGTGGTCTTACAAGATACCTTTATTTTAAAAGGTTTGGAAGATATAACAATTATTATTATTTGAGTTTCTCATGCTAGTTATACCATACTAAACCGAGCATTACTTTACTTATATTGCTTAGGTCAGCCTGAGCATATTTTGCAGATTTAGATAGGCAGTTGAAGCTACAAGAGAAGAGCTAAATTCTCCAAGACGTATTTATTTATTTTATCTTTCGTTGTTATGATTTTGTTATATTTATCAGCAATTATGAGGGCAGATTATTATAACTGTCCAAGCTGATGATAGATAGTTACTCTGATTTGGTGAATGTATATTACAATTTTTCTTTTATAAAGATCTGTTGTATATTATATTTTACTCATCATGATATGAGATTATGTTCTATCTTTTCTTTCTTTTCCCTACCCATCCGTCATTTTGGTACCTGGATGCTAGGCATATGAATACCCTAGATGTATTAGTGTTGACTTTTAAGGGTCGAAAAGGTAGGTTGTTATAATGTATTATTGTCGTCATTTGAGGGATCAAAAAGGTCGTTACATCTAGCATCAGAGCTGAAGGTTAAGCGAGAATCTATGCTTTGGTTGGGCATAACTCATTAGAGATAAGGTAAGCGATGCCCTAGAATGAATTGAGTATATTTAACATATAAGAGCATATTTTTATATTTGTTACAAACATCTGCCTTAAAGGTATTTTAACTATGAAAATTAATAGATCTTATATATTGGTAATTTGTATATGTTTGATTTGTAGGTGCAGTTTAATTAATGTAAGGAATAATGATATTCATTTATTATTCCTCATTGATTTGCTGAATTATGCTTGGCTAGTTTATGGGCATTGTTATCATATGTAGATTGATAAGTCATTTTCGACCAGTTTATGGGCATTGTTATCATTTGTAGATTGATCAGTCATGTTAGGCCAATTTATGAGCATTGTTGTCATCTGTAGATTGAGTAGTTATGCTCGACCAGTTTATGAGCATTTATTATCTCTTATTAATTTTTATTTATTCCCAACCAGTTTATGAGTAGTTTGCCTTTTTACTACATGGGTTAGGTAGGTAGTATTTGTGGGTGCATTAAAATGAACACCTTTTGAATTGAATTTCACAGTTTGACTACAGGTATTCGATGGTAATATAAGTTAAGTAATATATTATAATAAAAGATGATTATTATAATTTAAAGGAAAGATATAATTTGTTGGACATAAATATTTATGAAATGATTTTATACAAGAATGATTTTATATAAGTATGGCTCATAAAACATTGTTTATAAACAAAGAGGATTTAAACTGATATTTTGAGAACTTAAATCCTTGTGTCTTTGAAATGCTTTTCAAGTTTCTCAAGAAAATAATAACATATTATTTGAAAGTACTAATGAATCTTAACATTTTGGAAAGGGTTTTAAGATTTGTTCGAGTTTAAGGTTTCTCTTGAAATACGCAAGTCAATTTGGGACCAAAATATTTTAACTTAACCGAGTGGCTCGAAAAAGATTAAAAATGGGTGAGAGATGTGTTCGGTTGGTAAGCGCTTCTCATGAGTATTATCCTTCTTAGTAAAGGTATATATTGTATGACTTGATAGGATCCATTACCATCGTATCATTTTGGTATTACTCAATCTATTTGCATATTTTCGATGGATTCTATAGTAAATATTTGAGAAATTGGTTTATAAATTGAGATCATGATACTTGGTATGATTTATAAAGTATTGTAGCCACATTGAAAATGATTTTGATTTAATCCCAAAAGTATGATTTGATATACAAAAGGTATATGTATATAGCATAAATTCAAAGGGTTTGAGATAAAACATGATTTTTTTGTTCTAAAAGTTTTATTTAAAAAAATTTGATATAAAATACGTAGTTGTTTTGGTGATATAAATTTTGAACTTTCTGTATAGAAAATGTATGCTATTTAAGAAGCCCAAGTAGTAGTGGCATAGCCCAGATAATTATGAAACCTTTTCTTATTTCTCTTTTAGAGTAAAGATGTATCTAATAAATAACAAAAACTCTGATAAGCTGTTTTATTGACGCTGTATCCTATACATTAGGACAGTGTGGTGTATTCATTATAATATGATGTGTTTGTTTTGTATTTTTATTCATTGAAGTTTTCGATGATTTTTGACAGTTTGAAACTTCCAATCGTTAGAACTTGAAATTAAGTGTTTTTGAAATATAAAGATGAGTTTTTGCAACTCTAGAATTGAGAAGATAGTAAGCTAAAACAAGTTTTAAATTTATTGGACATCCTTGTTAAGTAACCTGTAACATCCCATAAAATAAACAACAATTAATTAAAAAAATTAATAAATAATTAGTACCGCTCAAAAATTGAATTTGAACAAATGTCAAAAAAATTCAACGAAATAAATTTTTGCACCAAAAATACGCACAAACGCCCATTAGAGGTTTATAAGAGAAATAAATGAAGAATATAAAATTAAAAAAGAGGAACAACAAATAAACAGTAGTAAATTGAAAGAATAACACGCATACAACGATTTATAGTGGTTCGATGTTGTTTGCCTACATCCACTTTGAATAGATTACTTTATTAACCACTTCACAATTTGAGTACAACAGGGATCAGATGAAAATCCTTAGTTACAAAAGAATATAAAGCAACTAGCCGCCTAAAAATCCAAAAAATGAACAACCAATCCCATATTTACAGACGAAGATGGCTAAATATCTCCCTAAAAATTCGGTAGAAGGAACTCCAAAACCTTATGGACCCACAAGAGGGATCTCATGGCCCAATTCCCAAAGAATAGGGATTGGCACCGATCTCCACTTTGGTGGAATTTTGGGTGTGATCCCTCAATTAGCTTCCTCATCCTAAAACATGCTTAGCCTCCCAATATCATGCCAGTTGGATCAGCGGAACTTGAGTTATTGCATGATCTTTGCTTCAACATGGTTTGCTTATTGATTTCTGCCAATCCCTTATAAAGGAAGTATATTGATCCCTCCAACTTCATCTCCTTGAGATGTGATCCCTAGGGTAGGGTCCCCATGTGTTGCTCACAAAATTTCATATGCATTGGACTTGCGGATCTTGAGATATTAATTGTTTTATATAGGAATGCTCTCACACCTTGAAACATGTCGATCCCTATTATTGGAACTAATTTATGCCAATTTCTCATATGTGTTGAACCATATTTCATGCTTCGAACATTCTGCCTTGCATATCTCTCAATTCCATTCAACCCTGACTCCATGTTACCATCTTTACTTGACTTCTGGGGCCCACAATCATCATTTTGGAGCCAGCGGCCTTGATGGCAGTCGAATCTAACTTATGCAATTAGTTCAATATAGCCAGGTTAAAATGCCGGATAACACTTGCCCCCCAAAATATGTCTTGTGATGAACAAGACATGCTTTGAATCGAAGCAAGTTAGAATCATGGAATGAAATCTATCGATTTTTCTGAATAATAGTTATCCCTCTGCCGGACAATTTTCTCGAAATGTTGCATCTCTTTTTGATCGTCACGATGCTTGGTTGATTTCTATAAGTATAAGTTTAGGGTTGTATTCTATCAGTTGATATATGTGTCCGGTTTCACGAGACTAATAAGCTTTGGTTATCTGGTTCAGCCTCAAACCTAAAAGCTTCAGGTTTGATTTCAATTTCTATCGACATCATAAATTGAACCTTTAAGTCACATACGTGCAAGTTCGTATGCGCTTTCTTGTTGTTGGCCCCCGGATGCATTCGAATGCTTATGGGTCGTTACCAACTTTCATTGAGTAAGATGCAATTTAATTGCATTTTGAATATACACGCTTTGAATTATCTCTATGCCTAAGTTTATTTGCGTGCATGCTCACAACCGATCCCTTTTTTAAGTGTTTGTAGGGATCAGCATATGTTAAGTCGACCCCTCTACTTTCTTTTAATGTTTACATGGATCGACGTAGTTCTTGTCTGTAACAACCCGCCTTTTTGTACGCTTTAAATCGACGATAAACCACACACGTCAGACTCAAACCATACAAAAGGGAGGATTGTTATTGGGGTGAACAAGAAAAAGCAGAGAGAAAAAACAAAACAGAATCTTGCAGCGGAACGACAAAATATAATAATCAAATAAACAATTCATGAAGCTGTTTTACAAAACATTTGATTTTACTTATACAACATAGAATCAGAGTTGCACATACCAAAGAATAGTAAATAACAATGCAGCGGAACAATGTGATGCAGTGGAACACTATAGTAAATAATAGTAATACAATCTTCGTCTTCGTCCTTAGAAGTAAGGTCCTCAAACCCTGAAATGCTCAGGCTGACCCGAGCGAATTGAAAAGATAAAACACTCGGGTCAGACTAAAAGATCTTATGTAAGTTAAATCAATGGTAAAATATGAGTAGAACGGCGTCAAAGATGTTTACGGGGTTTGACATCTTCTATCCAGTGTCTAATGTGGGTGCAGTAACTTAAGAGATGCTCGGGATTCACATCTCCGAAGGATCCGTTAAACTATTTACTATGTAGTAATATTTCGATATTATAATAATGTCTATACTAAAATAAACTTACTTTAAAATAGCATTAAGGAGTGACACAAATTCCTCTTAACACGTAATAGTCCCAATAGTCAATCCAGTATCATAGTCCCTCCTGGTCGGGAAGCCACCAGAGGATACTCCATGGGCTACGGGAGAAAACCAAAATCGTACAAGGCGCTAGGGTAGGTGACACGGCACAACTAGGCAATGCCAGGGTAGATAGACCAATTACACTTCCAGACCGGTGGTAACGCGTAGCAGCTACTACCGCCTACCTCGAGCCACACCCCCAAAATCAAAAGGCCCCAATCATCACAAAGTAAAAGAATGGTATCGAAGGAGTGTGTCCGTTAAAATGTGCTACCTTCTTAGCCCATCGATCGCTCCTGTTTTAGCCACCTTATGCCAACTCATGGGAGTCGGGTCCACGTATATACCTTAAAGGAACGCCGTCACCATCCTACTTCATTCTGGAATCTCCACCGCGTACACGGTTGTTAAAGTGGTTTTCGGCGTTGGCAGAGAGTATGACAACTTCTGAACCCGGTCTCTTTAACAACCAAACTTTATTATAACACCGCGGTCGTTTCAAAATAATTTATACTTCAAAACCGGAATATAATATCCATTTTTAACCCATATAAATACGATATCATTTCCATTTAAAAAAAACCAAACCAATATGAAATCCTTTTTATTATAACCCAAATCAATATACTATCATTTTAATTTTAAATATATCCTTTCCAAAAATCATAGCACTTTCAACGTTATAACACTTCGAAATCAGAACACTTGAAATATAACACTTCCAAATCGTAACACTTTGAAACTCATAACTTGAAACATAACTACACCACTTAAATGGTTTAAATATTTAAGTACTTTATATAATAAAATAGCTTCTTCAATTTCACCAATAAATTCCAAAAAAACATGAATTTCTAAAATTTAATTTTGAACCAAATCTCAAATCATAAATTTCAGTGCAATTCAGTTTCCAAATAAACTATTCTAAATTATATTGATTTCAAAACAGATTTGATCCGCTGAATAAACCATTTCAAATTTAACATATTTCAAACTTTAAGTATTCAACAATTTCAACTAAGTTTGGTAATTACAATTCAGTAATTCAATTTCCCATTATTTAGTTTTGAAATATTTTACTTAATAAATCCATTATCATTTAAATAAAAATTAAATTACAAATAACTAAATATTTCCTTCAATTTATTTATACTTGAAATATTCATTTAATTCACCTTAAACCAAAATCAAGTTGTAAAATCATACCTTTTAAAATTCAAATTTAATAAATTTCAAATCAAACTTATTTGAGTTTGATTCTTAAATAAATTCAATTTCAAATAAATTTCAAATTTATCTTCTAACCTTAATTTATTCAAATCATTATAAACTCTATATTAAAATAAAATTTAAATACTTAACCATATTTTCTTCAATAAAAATCAACTTATTATTAAGCTTATTCTATATTAAAAGAAATTATACATAGCTTAAAAATCAAGGGTAAAATAACATTTATATAATATCAAAAATCGATATTTATCTAAAACCATATATTTCTTTACAAAACCATAGAAATCATTTCGAAATATTTTTATATATAGACCACGGTGTTTGTATATAGTTTTCTATCCTATGGTCAAGTGATACGAATATTTATCATTTCAATCTGTAATTTAAAATATACTTACGGTTATATATCATTTCAAACCGCAATCCCGAATGAAATAAAAATCCATAACAACTTGCAGTTTGTAACAATATAAAATACAACATCCATTCATCCAATATCAATCATCAAACATTTATCACAATCATCATCCAATTCAATCAATAACATCAATATATAACAGATAATAAATAACAGGTATTTACTGGCAGTTTATATCCAATAATAAATTAAATAAAAAATTTATCCAAATAAATTCAAATAACTGAGATGGTGATTCAAAATATGCCAAACAGTCATAAATAAATCTCTAATCACATCATGGATCAATTTAACAAACGTAAGAAAATTTAGAAGTTGTGAGTGGGTTAAAACACTCACCGTTTGAATTTAAACCCAATTTAAACCAAAATTTTTGGAAGTTGTGAGTGGGTTAAAACACTCACCGTTTGAATTTAAACCCAATTTAAACCAAAATTTTTGGAAGTTGTGAGTGGGTTAAAACACTCACCGTTTGAATTTAAATTGAATTTAAACCCAATTTAAACCAAAAATTTGAACAATCTCAGAATTCGTCCAAACAAGCACCACAATGTCAGGAATTCCAATACGATCCTAGTGGAGAAAACCGTACGTGAAACGGAGTCCGCATGCAAAAGTTATGATTATTAGAACAGTTTGAAATAAAATAAAATAAATAGACAATGAATAAGATTGTGCCATGTCACCCGTTAGATTCACGTGCTCTTCAGAAACCCTAACTCTATCGCGATCAAACCCCATCGAGCCGCCATCACGTTTCAAATTTTTCCGACCACCATGTGTATTTTCACGAGGATCAGACCCCGCCACCATGCTCCCCTCCTCGAGCCGCCCTAGACCGAACCCACGCCGTTGACTTCACCATCCCCTAGCTATACGGCCGCTATCCCATTCATACGGCCATCGCAGCGAATTCCGATGCTAACCGATGACTAAGGACCTTGAATCTAAAGCTCTCATCATCCTCTTCCTCGTGACACCCTCCTATCGTCGTCTGGTCGACGATCGACCGTAGATCAAGGAACCCTAGCATGGACGGCTACAAATGATTCATCAAATTTTGGGCAGACGATGATTCCAATCGAAAAACGAATCTCAAATTCGACCTGCGCTCGTCGAGAGCTTCAAATCGATATATAGTTTTATATGGTTTGTGGAGTTTGAATATTTGATTTTATTTTCAATTGCAATTGGATTCGGAATTGAGAATTTATCTGCCATTGAGAAAGAGGAGCAACAGAAAGAATTGTACGTATAGACAAATAGGAATAAGAAGTTGTTAGGGTTTATAATGAGATATATATAGGTAGGTTAGAAAATAGAAACGACGGATCAGATTCGATTTGGGTTGGAACGATAAATGGCCCGAAAATCCCATTCCGACTCCGGAACAAAAGTGGGTCAACCCATATATCAAAATAAATGTTTTAAAATATTTTAAACGTAATGGAACAGGTTTCAAGTTCTAATTCCATCGTATGAAAAAGTTATGCTAAAATCGATATATTTCAAGTTGATTTCAATTGATTTCAATTAAATTGATTTCTAGGCGTTTCGAGTCCGTACAATCAAACAACAAGCCCGATCACTACGAAACTTGAAATCTTATAATAATTCATCGTTACGGATCCGATGAATCTGATTTCGTTGAAATCCGAATCAGTGGCCAAAAATAGCTATTTTCTGGTTAATTAAATAAATTAATATTAAATTAAATTAACTCCCTTTTCCATTCAATTATCATTATCTCCAATTTCTATCACTTTGGATTACTTAAATATTTAAAATCCTTTAAAACAAATTCTCTTACTAACTTATTATTGGACATTTCACAATTTACGACATTTAATTTCAAATTCCAATTAATTCAGTAATTGTAAATTTAAATTCCCAATTAGATCCATGCATTTGATTTCTAAATCTTGTTATTGAATCAATTATCATTTTATGGGTAAAATTATCATTGGTTTATTTTTATTACATAAACATTTCCCATTTCATCCTAGTTTCAGTTGATATAGTATTTAATTTCATTTACTTGCTATTAATCCATTTGTTATAGATTGAATTTTAATTAATTAATTTCAAATAAATAGATTTGGTTCAATTCAAATCTTTTTATTAAGTCTATATTACTCTATAAACTTAGTTAATATTCGCTTGTCTTTCATTACATTAATATATTCAAATTTCCATCCTTCCTTATTATTTTCACTTTTATTGAATTTGTCAATATATACATTTATTATAATTAATATCTCAATTAATTTATTCAACTTGGTTTCATTCCTTTATTTTATCTTATGAATAAAATATACATTTCCATTTATTACATTCACACTTTACAATTACTGTCCAAACTCTCATTAATGAACATTTATTTACATTTAGATGTAATTGATTTCCAATTGATTTCATTGACAAATTAAATAGGTAATTTATAATAATTGTTATCATAACCTTTAATTTACACTTAAGTTTATTATATATTCAACTAATTATTATAATTACTTACATAATACCGAATTCATCCAATTATCATTAATTATAGTAATTCATCTATTTATACAACACTTACCCTTATTTACTTGTTTTCAATTTTATAACCAAGTGCAACAATTTACACTATTTCATTATTGGGATTTCACTTCAATTGTCAACAATTAGTTTTAATTACCATTGCTACATTTCATTTTAGCATTCATTTCATTATTAAATTACAAAGTTTTTATTTCTTGCAATATTAAATTACAAAAACACATAAATTAAACAAATAAAATAGTCAAAAATTTACGGGTCGTTACACTCTCCCCGACTCAAAACTTTTCATCCCCGAAAAGGAAAAAGAAGGGGAAAGAAAGAATTTAAGTAAACAATACATCTTATTCAAAAATACTAATTTTATAAACAAATAAATTTATAAAATTAATTAATTTGAATAAAATATACCAATTTATAACCATCAAATCTTTTATACTCAAATTAATAAAGTTTGGGAAACATTTTTCAAAGAAATTTCTAAGTCCAAAGTTCACGGAAAATTTCGGCAAAGTCTCCTTTGTACGGAGAGGCTAGGGAGAAAATAGAATATCAAATATAACAATATATATCACAATATCTCAAAATAATATCTCCCAACAACGGGAAAAACAATATAATAACGCTATAAAACCGTAATCCGAGAACGTACCTATTTGTCGGGCAATTATCGCTTATTTATGAAACCAAAAGCAGCAGCAATTGCTTCCATAACCTGTATTTCACTTATATAATCCAAGGAAGTTGATAATTATATAAAATGAAATGTTTAAAGTTATTTCAACCATAAACAAACAAATCAATATAAACAACAATCACTTGCAACAAGGCGTACAACCATCACATAAAATCAACACAAATCAATCATTCATTCATATCAAACAAAAAAAATAGTTGTTTGGGTTAAAAAACTTTAAATTGCACCGAATGGAAAATAAAGTACTAAGTGCACCATTTACTCAACAGTCTTAGATGAAACTAAATAGATTATTCATACATCCAAACAATTTTAAAGTATCCTTGCCCAAACAACCATAAACCAAACAAACAACAATTTCAAACAATAGATCAAGTTCATTCTTATTAATTTCATTTCATACATTTGTATTTTGATCCTTTTCATCCATATAATAATTTATCTTTTTAATTTACACTTATTTCTTGCAAATTTACATTTCCATCCATTGATTCAGTGTTTTTTTTCACTTATTTGCACTTATACTTACATAAATTCATTTTTTTATTCATATCATATAAAATTTCTTTTTTATTGCATTACATTCATCCATTTCTCAATTTCATTTAATTTCATTCATTTATCCATAGTATTCATGTTCCATTAAATTTCTTAGCAATTCGATTCATTTACTTAAGTTTATAATCATTTATTTATGATACTTACCTTCTATTATATTTACTTATAGTAATATTTCAATTATAACTTAATAATATATCCTCAATTCTTATTTATTAAAGGACTTCATTGAATTCTTTCATTACTTTAAGTTTTACTTGTATAATTTCCATTACATTTTCTTATTAGACATTTCAACTTTTAAATCTTTGGTAAGTTATATATACGCTTTTTAAGAATGCAATTGAAATTTATCCAAGTTTATCTCATTTATTTAAATTAATTTAATGTTCAATGCTTGTAATTTCATTTAGTGGTTTCACTTATTAGTTAAATTCCATTTCACTACACAAAATAAAACTATTAATTAACAGAAACTTAAGAACTAAATACCGGGTTAAATTTCAAATCGTTTTAAAAATAATAGATAAATGTATATACTTACAATTTATACATTCAATTATATTTAAAACAATTTGAAATTTATATTTGTTCATCAAAATAAATCTGTAGTAAAACCACTACTGTGGCCTTTTGACTTCGAAACTCGAAAATGAATGTCGATGGTGCGTGCACTCATCATTGAAATTATTTTCCAACGACAGAGAGGGGAGTAAAAAATCTATTTCTTTCCAAAATTTCTTTAAAACATTACTTTCAAATTATATTGAAATATTTATATCAGAAAATGCTTCTAATAATATTATTACTATATCCCAAAATCATTCGAAAGAAAGTTTCAAAATCCCGGAATTTAAGTTCTAAATTTCCAAATTTCATTTATTTTAATTTAGATCTTATTTCCAACCTATATCCATAAATTTCACTACCAAAAAACAATTTTATTACAACCAAATACACATCATTTATAAAAAAATTATTTTATATATAGAAAATATAATAGGCAAAATTATTTCATTCACCTATATTCAAAACAGATATTGTGTCGGTCTGTCCTATTAAGTGTTTAGAAATCCCTATTGTTGTCATAGGGTCCTATGCACCAACCAGAATTTACAAATACAAAACGGAACAAATTAACACAATATAAAAACTTTTATAACACTAACAAATACGCTCTCTCATATATATATACACTCAGCGACTCATCATAGGGTATTTCTACCCTATTAATAAAGAGTCAGACCCCACAAAGATAAGGTTTATCGCAAAACTAAAGCCCTAATACCAAATGTAATATCCCGCCTTTTTGTACGCTTTAAATCGACGATAAACCACACACGTCAGATTCAAACCATACAAAAGGGCGGATTGTTATTGGGGTGAATAAGAAAAAGCAGAGAAAGAAAACAAACAAAACAGAATCATGCAGCGGAACGACAAAATATAATAACCAAACGAACAATTCATGACGCTGTTTTACAAAACATTTGATCTTACTTATACAACACAGAATCAGAGTTACACATACCAAAGAACAATAAATAACAATGCAGTGGAACAATGTGATGCAGTGGAACACTATAGTAAATAATAGTAATACAATCTTCGCCTTCATCCTCCAGAAGTAAGGTCTTCAAACCATGTAATGCTCAGGCTGACCCGAGAGAATTGAAAAGACAAAACACTCAGGTCAGAACTAAAAAATCTTATGTAAGTTAAATCAACGGTAAAATATGAGTGGAAAGTCAGAGATGTTTACGGGGTTTGACATCTCCTATCCAGGGTCTAAAGTGAGTGCGGTAACTTAAGAGATGCTCGGGATTCACATCTCCTAAGGATCCGTTAAACTATTTACTATGTAGTAATATTTCACTATTATAATAATGTCTATAGTAAAATAAACTTACTTTAAAATAGCGTTAAGGAGTGACCCAATATTCCCCTTAACACGTAATAGTCCCAGTAGTCCATCCAGTATCATAGTCCCTCCTGATCGGAAAGTTACCAGAGAATACTCCATGGGCTACGGAAGAAAACCAAAATCATACAAGACGCGCTAGGGTAGGTGACACGACACAATTAGGCAATGCCAGGGTAGATATACCAATTACACTTCCGGACCGGTGGTAACGCGTAGCAGCTACTACGGCCCACCTCGAGCCACACCCTCAAAATCAAAAGGGGCCCAATCATCAGAAAGTAATAGAATGGTATCGAAGGAGTGTGTCCAATAAAAGGTGATACCTTCTTAGCCCGTCGATCGCTCCTGTTTTAGCCACCTTATGCCAACTCATGGGAGTCGGGTCCACGTATATACCTCAAAGGAACGCCGTTACCATCCTACTTCATTCCAGAATCTCCACTGCGTACACGGTTGTTAAAGTGGTTTTCGGCGTTGGCAGAGAGTATGACAACTTCCGATCCCGGTCTCTTTAACAACCAAACATTATTATAACACTGCGGTCATTTCAAAATAATTTATACTTCAAAACCAGAATATAATATCCATTTCAAAACCATATAAATACGATATCATTTCCATTTAAAAAAGCCAAACCAATATGATATCATTTTTATTATAACCCAAATCAATATAATATCATTTTTATTTCAAATATATCCTTTCCAAAAATCATAGCACTTTCAACGTTATAACACTTCGAAATCAAAACATTTGAAATATAACACTTCCAAATCAAAACACTTTGAAACTCATAACTAGAAACATAATTACACCACTTAAATGGTTTAAATATTAAAATACTTTATATAATAAAATAGCTTCTTCAATTTCACCAATCAATTCCAAAACAACATAAATTTCTAAAATTTAAATTTAAACCAAATCCCAAATCATAAATTTCAATGCAATTCAGTTTCCAAATAAACTATTCCAAATTATGTTGATTTCAAAACAGATTTGATCCACAAAATAAACCATTTCAAATTTAATATATTTCAAACTTTATGTCTTCAACGATTTCAACTAAGTTTTCAACAATTCAATTTCCTATTATTTATTTTTGAAATATTTTACTTAATAAATCCATTATCATTTAAATAAAACTCAAATTACATATAACTAAATATTTCCTTCAATTTATTTATACTTGAAATATTCACTTAATTCACCTTAAACAAAAATTAAGTTGTAAAATCATACCTTTTAAAATTCAAATTTAATAAATTTCAAATCAAACTTATTTGAGTTCAATTCTTAAATAAATTCAATTTCAAATAAATTTCAAATTTATCTTCCAACCTTAATTTATTTAAATCATTATAAACTCTATATTAAAATAAAATTTAAATACTTTACCATATTTTCTTCATTAAAAATCAACTTATTATTAAGCTTATTCTATATTAAAAGAAATTATACATAGCTTAAAAATCAAGGGTAAAATAACATTTATATAATATCAAAAATCAATATTTATCTAAAACCATATATTTCTTCACAAAACCATAGAAATCATTTCAAAATATTTTTATATATAGACCACGGTGTCTGTATATAGTTTTCTATCCTATGGTCAAGTGATACGAATATTTATCATTTCAATCTGTAATTTAAAACATAATTACGGTTATATGTCATTTCAAACCGCAACCCCGAATGAAATAAAAATCCACAACAACTTGCAGTTTGTAACAATATAAAATATAACATCCATTCATCCAATATCAATCATCAAACATTTATCAGAATCATGATCCAGTTCAATCAATAACATCAATATAGAACATATAATAAATAGCAGGTATTTACTGGTAGTTTATATCCAATAATAAATTAAATAGCAATTTTATCCAAATAAATTCAAATAACCGAGATGATGATTCAAAATATGCCAAACAGTCATAAATAAATCTCTAATCACATCATGGATCAATTTAACAAACATAAGAAAATTTAGAAGTTGTGAGTGGGTTAAAACACTCACCTTTTGAATTTAAATTGAATTTAAACCCAATGTAAACCCAAAATTTGAACAATCTCAGAATTCATCCAAACCAATGCCAAAATGTTTGGAATTCCAATACGATCCTAGCGGAGAAAACCACGCGTGAAACGGAATCCGCATGCAAAAGTTATGCTGATTAGAATAGTTTGAAACAAAATAAAATAAATAGACAACGAATAAGGTTGTGCCACGTCACCCGTTAGATCCATGCGCTTTTCACGAAACCCTAACTCTATCGTGATCAAACCCAGCCGAGCCGCCATCACGTTTTGAATTTCCTGACCACCTTGTGCATTTCCACGAGGATCAGACCTTGCCACCATGCTCACCTCGTCGAGCCGCCTTAGACCGAACCCACGCCGTTGACTTTACCATCCCTTAGCCGTACGCCTGCCGCTCCATTCATATGGGCATCGCGGCAAATTCCGGTGCTAACTGATGACTAAGGATCATGCATCTAAAGCTCTCGTCATCCTCTTCCTCGTGACACCCTTCTATCGTCGTCTGGTTGACGATCGACCATAGACCAAGGAACCCTAGCATGGACGGCTGCAAATGATTCACCAAATTTTGAGCAGACGATGATTTCAATCGAAAAACGAATCTCAAATTTGACATGCGCTCGTCGAGAGCTTCAAATCGATATATAATTTGATATTGTTTGTGGAGTTTGAATTTTTGATTTGATTTTGAATTGCAATTGGATTTGGAATTGAGAATTTGTCTGTCATTGAGAAAGAGAAGCAACAGAAATAATTGTATGTACATACAAATAAGAATAAGAAGTTGCTAGATTTATAATGAGATATATATAGGCAGGTTAGAAAATAGAAATAACAGATCGGGTTCGATTTGGATTGGAACGATAAATGGCCCGAAAAGCCCGTTCTGACTCCGGAACGAAAATTGGTCAACCCATATATCAAAATAGATGATTTTAAATATTTTAAACGCAATGGAATAGTTTCAAGTCCTAATTCCATCGTACGAAAAAGTTACGCTAAAATCAATTTATTTCAAGTTGATTTCAATTAAATTGATTTCTAGGCTTTTCAAGTCCTTACGATCAAACGACAAGCCCGATCGCTATGAAACTTGAAATCCTATAATAATTCACCATTATGGATCCGATGAATCTGGTTTCGTCGAAATCCGAGTCAGTTGCCAAAAATGGCTATTTTCTAGTTAATTAAATAAATTAATATTAAATTAAATCCCTTTTCCATTCAATTATCATTATCTCCAATTTCTATCACTTTGGATTACTTTAAAATTTTAAGTCCTTTAAAAATATATTCTCTTATTAACTTATTATTGGACATTTCACAATTTACAGCATTTAATTTCAAATTCCAATTAATTCAGTAATTATAAATTTAAATTCCCAATTAGATCCATACATTTGATTTCTAAATCTTCCTATTGAATCAATTATCATTTTATGGGTAAAATTATCATTGGTTTATTTTTATTACAAAAACATTTCCCATTTCATCCTAGTTTCAATTAATATAGTATTTAATTTCATTTACTTACCATTAACCCATTTGTTATAGTTTGAATTCCGATTAATTAATTTCAAATAAATAGATTTGGTTCAATTCAAATCTTTTATTAAGTCTATTTTACTCTATAAACTTAGTTAATATTCGTTTGTCTTTTATTACATTAATATATTCAAATTTACATCCTTCCTTATTATTTTCACTTATATTGAATTTGACAATATATACATTTATTATAATTATTAATTTATTCAACTTGGTTTCATTCTTTTATTTTATCTTGTGAATAAAATATACATTTCCATTTATTACATTCACACTTTACAATTACTGTCCAAACTCTCATTAATGAATATTTATTTACATTTAGATATAATTGATTTCCAATTGATTTCATTGACAAATTAAATAGGTAATTTATAATAATTGTTATCATAACCTTTAATTTACACTTAAGTTTATTATATATTCAACTAATTATTATAATTACTTACATAATACTGAATTCATCCAATTACCATTAATTATACTAATTCATCTATATATACAACACTTACCCTTATTTACTTGTTTTTCAATTTTATAATAAAGTGCAACAATTTACACTAATTCATTATTGGGATTTCACTTCAATTGTCAACAATTAGTTTTAACTACCATTGCTACATTTCATTTTAGCATTCATTTCATTATTAAATTACAAAGTTTTTATTTCTTTCTATTAAATTATCAAAACTCATAAATTAAACAAATAAAATAGTCAAAAATTTACGGGTCGTTACATTTTCGATCCCTCTCTCTTCTTCATTTTTTACGCATATTCATAGGGATCGGTATCTTTTTAAACAATCCCTCTTCCCTTGCTTTAAGTTGAAATTGTGGGACAATCCCCTCTCCTCCATATATATACCAACCCTTTTTCTTTCCAACCTTCACATTTCCAACTTTCCTACCTTCTTTCCATTTTCATCCTTAGGACTAAACCCTCCCCTGCCTCGACATATTTAGGTAGGTTACTTGCCATTAAATTTTGATTTGATGACGACATAATAGATTCAATTCCATTGGCGATAATTTGGAGTTTGATGTGATGGAGAATTGAAGGCTGAAGCTACTTGGAGGAGACAAGAAGTGGGATGTAGGGTTCGGTTTAAAAGTTTAGAGGGAAGTACGAGAAGGTGGAAGTAGAAAGTGATCGACCATCTTCGATCCGCATGGAGGATTATGTAGTTTCAATGGATAGAGGGGGTATAGGTTGAAATGGTGAAGGAAAAGGATTGGTAGTGTCAAAAACGGTGAACTAGAGTAGGGATCGATAAGATAGACCGGTGCGGAAGGATCAATTAGAATTTGCTGAGGATAGACCGGTAACTCTGGCCAAGCAAACGGATCGACAAGGATCATGTGAAGAAGTGGACCGATTGTGTTTTGCTCTAGGATAGGGATCGACAAATAGGGATCGACATATTGGGATTGGATAATTCTAGTCTTCGAATTAAACTTAATAACCAATTCATAATCACTTGTTTAAACAACTAATCCCGTTCCAATGAATTTGAATATGACAATGATGAAGAACATGACTTGCATATCCATTAATAAACTTGAAATTGAACGACCTAATCCATGGAACTTAGAACATGAACTAATATGTAACATATAGACTTGAATAATGGATTTCACACTTTGATATGCCGATAGTCGATCTCAAAGCTTACATGACTGATCAATCTTCTCACGAGTTGAGATGGTCAATGAGGATGGTCAATCTATTCGAAATCCAAAGTTTCGTCATTTAACTCTGTTTTCTTATCTTAAGCTGCTTATCTTTGCACTACACGACACCACTCCACACTATATTACACTTATAGGGGGACATGTAAACTTTTCTAATCTCGATTATATACTGTGTATAGTTAACATGGCTTCAGACATTCAAAGCATCTAGATGCAATGTCTTCCCAACTAGCCTCGTAACACCGTAATCTCGAAGCTGAGTCGAGTTCCGCAACCATATCTGGTTGGCTTTCCCCTGGTCTTCGAACTAAATAAATGGGAGTTTCCAGCTCGTTAGTCAACCTTTTTTCTGATATTCCTATCCTCTTGGTGCAAGACATAAGTCCTTCCCCCGACGCTGTGGAAGGCGCCATACTCTTAGATAACCCAACAGACTCTCAAGCCTCTAGAATTAATGAGACCGCCCTTTATAGACTATGTTCCAGACAAAGAATTCCATTCGAAGACATCCTGGCTCCTTCGATAAATGATGGGGCTCACTTGACCTCTAGATGGGTATAAACATGAAATAAATTGATATGCTGGACTGAATGCATGCTGCCCTTTAATTCTTTCATCTGGGAGATGCTAAAATATCTTGGAATAGCCCCCACTCAGTTTCACTTGAATAACTATGCGTTTCTTTATGGCACTTTCTTGTTATTCGTGAGCATATTATTCTACCCACCAACTCCTGAGGACATAAGGTTTATTTACAACCTTAAACGGTGGTAGGAAGTCCTTTTTATGTTTTCCTCGAGCCTTCGCCCAACCGTCAAGTATTAACGGGTGCTTGGAACAAACTCACACCTTTTAAACATGAATGGTTCTACATTCAATGTCCACCTGGCTTTGCAAGGTGATGGTTGGAAGGACGCAAGTGTCATCTTTGCTTTATTCTCAATTTCCTTGATCCAAGTAATATTTTGAATCAACTAACATTCTAAACATCTACAGGTTTCCGCCCATGTCCAGAGGGCGATAGTTTTTCAAGAGCAATTTCTGCATTTTGCGCTACCCCAATTGAAAAAGGGATATTAGACTGCCCGTAACCGATAAATTCTTATCTCTATTCATGCTTCCTAGAAGCGATGCCCTACCAAGAAACATTATAGAACAAGAAGGAGATATCAATAACCCTGTCGTCCCCTAGTTGAGGGGACATAAGATGAAGCCAAAGAACGCAAAATTAGGAGTGCCAAGACAAATGAGCTTGGCAACACTTATGCAGGCCCGGGCAAGGCGCCTATGGTTGGACCATCATAAGGCACACAACCTCACACGCTATCTAAGAGAAGAAAGAAGATTGCATATAAGCTTCAGAGGAGAAAAACTGCTAAGGATCCAGAATTTGTTATCACTTTTGTCGACGAAGAGTCATCTTCCCAATATTTAGAAAGCTGAATGAAAGGGTTCTCAATTCTCAAAATTCCAGATGACATCATGACTTATGACTACCCTAACATTAATATTGATGGGTTCAATTTTCCCACTAAAAGTGGTGATGGTATTCTTCCTACCGGCAAAGGAGAGAAAACTCCCATGAGTAAGGCTGCAGCAACCGGTCCGTTAGGGGGGACACTAGGACACTCACAATCACGTGCACTTGACCACATGATTTCCATCTATCTTTTGTGCAATGGTTGATATTTGGTTTTTTGTAGGTTATATGTATCAATCCCGAGCTTTTGATCACTTGAGGGGCTCCTCGATGCAATACGGATCCAAACGTGATTCAAAATTAGGTAGGCATAGAGAGAGGGATGGCGATCGAGAAACAAATCACCGTTCGATGAAATCTTCATCTTCAAAACATAGATCCCAATCTTGGTCCTCTCATTAGGAAGCACAACCTAATCTTCCTATGTATAGTGGTGATTAGACTTCTTTCCACTGTCCTCTAGCTTCCATACCGCCTAAGCAATATTCTGGTTCATCCAGCTCCAAGCAGTCCTGTAACCATAGTTTGAGCAAATGTCCAATCGTCGCTTCGAATCCGTCTTTGCCGATCATTGCTCCTAAAGCTTCTATAGTAGTGATATTGGCCGAACTTAAGGTTATTTTCCCAAAAAATTGTTTTGACGGGCTTATGTTCCTCCCCACCATTTATACAATCCTAGGGAATGTTAAGGCAAGTACTCTCCCATGCGTTAGTGATGTTTTTGTTTAACATGAATTGTTCTAGCACTTGGCAGAAAAAATCTCTAAGGTGTTTATTTAGCGACAGCATAAAATCGATCACCTAAAGATAGAGGCGAATTACGACAATGATATAATCAAACACCAAGAAAATAGGATCTCGAACTTGACTGTAAAAACTGACCGAGGAAGAAAAAAGTGCTAAGAAAACATCTGAAAAGGTGAGTCTTTAAGAGGCTGCCTACAAAAGGAACTTGATGCCACTCTCAACTGCAGCGATGCACTTGCCTTGGAAAAAGATACTTTGCAAAAGGAGAAAATATTCTGGCCTTCCGCGTTGAGGAGCTTGAAGAACTTATTAATTAAGGAGTGGGATGAGAAAATCATAGCTCAAGAAGAATCGCAAAGATATTGCAAAGAGGTTGTTGAGGCTCGGACCTTGAAGAATAAGCATGATGGACAACTTGCTAAAATTGAAATCTTCAAATAAGAGGCGAGGAAAGCGGGCCGCATTGAGATGAGAGAACAACTCGAGGCCTAAATAGATGATGCCAAAGAAGCTGATCAAAATGAAATCAAGGACATGTTCGAACCCTTGATCATCGAATACAATGCTAAAGTCCTTCTCCACATCGATCTAAGCTTTCTTGATGAGGGTTATCTGGAGCCAAAGTCTAGGAATATATTATTGAAATTAAAAATAAAACTCTAGACAAAGATGATTTGGGCGAAGAGAAACTAGTATGGGGATCCTTCATGGAAATGAACCCCTAGACCTTGCCGCTACGAGATTCTGATATTTCAACATTCTAGCACCTTCGAGAAAATGGAAAAATATCTCCGAGTCTTTGAAGTTTGATCCCAAGGGCCCCTCTACTTTCAAGCAGCCGAAGCATCGGGTTCTTTTAACCAGGGACATGATCTGAGCTATGATTTGGATAAACTCGATTATCTATCTGAGGTGCCAACCCCTGTTCTGGAAGGGAGCACTTTGGCTACAACTGAGAGTCAACCGAATGCAGGTATTCCATTTTAGTCTTCACTTTTGATAAGTTTCGTTCTCCATGCCAATAGTCATGGGCTTATCTACTTATTTCCAAAAAATCGCAGGTCTTTCGGGTCTCATCCAAACTCCAAAAAGCAATGCTGCCATGGAGCAACAATCGACATCTACTGAGATTTCAGCGGCCACCGATGCTCCAGGGCCCGATGCTTAAGTTATCGTAGCGCTCGATGATGATAAAGCTGAAGATCTGCTACAGTTGGATGAATCTGATGATGTTGTGACCAAAGCACCACTAAACAACTCGTTGAGCTTAGCTCAAAGGAGCACATCGAGAGGAAGGAGTTGTTGAAGAAGCAAGCCAAGATTGAACTCGTAGATGTGGATATCGATGATTCCAATCTCGTTTCATTACAAGTCATTCTACCTGGCGGGTCGATTTCCAAAAAAATCCTTCCTGCTCTTGAAAGATCTCTCGCCAAAGGTGGTAAAGGGTCGATGAAACGGATAGGCAGAAGCATGGGTAGCGTCACTCCTGAAAAATCAAAAAGGAGAGAAGACAAAAGAAATAGTTGTTGCTTCGGCTTTTTTTGTACATAACTTGTATAGCCGTTTTCCCTTTTGTTGGCCGTGATTATATAGGACCGGCCCTCGCTTTTCAAATAATCGTATCAAAATTTTAAAGCTTATTATGCACACAATTTTTTTTGTTTCCTATTGAAATCTCATGTGAATTGTTACTTATGTATTGAGTTATTACTTTCCATTCAATGTACGTGTAATTTGTTGCCCGTTTATTCAGATAACATTCCGTTAATTCTATCTCAAGGCCTCCACGTGGTCATAGCCCTGAGTCGAACCAAACACGGGACTTATGCCCTGGTGTTACACTATCAGATTCAACGGTTTGAGTGATTATACTTCCTCCCCCAATCTTAGGTTAGAGAAATTAGATGGTGGATGGTCGAACTCCATCTTTAGCGAGTTTATACTTCTCCTATTGGTTTTAGACCGGAGTTCATGGAATAATGAATGGTTGAAGTGCATTCGTCTATTTATTTATACTCATATCTGCACTTTGGGGATAAGAATTAGTTAGCGGGTGGTCGAACCGCACTCGACTTGTGTATATACTCCAGTTCGAACTCTGGGGATAAGAGTTAGTTTGAAAAATAGTTGGATCTTACTTTCCTTAATTGATTTATTTGCCCTAACATCCTAGGTTTGACCTAGCGAGCGACCAGTCATATCACGATCACTTTTGGTTCATAAATGTCCCATTGCTTAGTGGGATTAATTTGGTTATCGGATTGTTGAGTCTCATCAATTCCTCGTTACGTGCTCCATCCATCGAATTGTGAATGTGGACCGTCAAATGAATGGTCGACCATTCTCGTTTTGTTTAGTTCAATTGTGAACTTATGTACTCGAAAACTATAGGAACCTACTCAGACATGTCAATACTAGTTAGTCTAGTATCGTAACTAATATGTACTATTACAGCAAACATAGATATGAAGGAAATTCAAAAATTTATTTTCCAAATGGAAAGAAATAACATAATTTGTCTTATTACATATTTGGAAAATAAAATGCTAAAGCAAATCTTGGAACTAAATACAAATAAATGGAAAAGAATTAAAATAAGTGAAATAGTGTTGTAAATGCTCGCTATTCCAAGCCCTTGGGAGTGTGATGCCATCAATAGTCGCTACCTTGAAAGTTCCCTCTCTAGGCCTCTATTCAATAACGTATGGTCTTTCCCAAGTAGGATTCATATGTGACGGATAGGAAAAACCCATTTCGTTGATTTCAAAGGTTCTAGGTTGGACTTTGGTGTTGTAGTATCAGGAGATTCGATACCGGTGTGCTGCTACCCTCAAGTTAGCTTCTTCGCTTTCAAATCTACAAAGCCTAGAGATTCCATGAGGAGATCTTTATTCATTCTGGGATCATAGAAGGTCATTCGATGAGAAGGAACTTCGAGGTCAACAGGAATAACGGCTTTAGAACCACAAGCAAAGGCAAATAGAATATGGCCAGTCGTGGACCCATGGGTGCTTCTATAAACCCATAGTGCTATAAGGAGTTCATCCACCCACTTGCCTCTAGCCTTTTCCAAACACTTCTTTAGAATGAATTTTATGATCTTGTTCACAGCTTCAACTTACCCATTCACTTGAGGGTTAGTGACTGCTACAAATCTTTTTTCAATATGATGCTGACGGTAGAAGTCTTTGAATTCAGCACTGTCGAATAAAGCACCATTATCTGGTACAATAATTTGTCGAGGAGAAAATCGATAGATGATGTTTTGGATAATGATGTTGATTACTTTCTTCGTTATGATTGTTGCTAATGGTTCTTCTTTGTCCCATTTGGTGAAGTAATCAACTGCGACGATGGCTTACTTTGCACCACCTTTAGAGATTGGCAAGGAACCAATAATATCTATGCCCATATGGAAAACGACCATGGACCGACCATTTGGGTCATTTTCGTCGACAGAGCTCTTGGAACTTTTGCATATATCTGGCACTTGTCTCATCACCGTACATAATCAGTAGCGTCTCGATTGACGGTTGGCCAATAACACTTGTAATGGAGTATTTTCTTTGCTAGAGTTTTCCCTCTAGTGTGATTGCCACATTCTCCTTCATGAACTTCTTTTAGGACTCGTTTTATTTTATCATGAGCGATAAACTAGAGCAGGGGAACGAAAAAACCCTTTTTGATACATAACTCCTTCCTATATGATATGTGATGAAGCTTTACAAAGTGTAACGATCTGCCTTTTTGGACGTTTTAAGCAGACACACGTGCCAGACTCAAACCATTCAAAATGGCAGATTATTATGGGGTAAATAAGAAAAAGAGGAAGAAATAAAACAATTACAGAATCTCTCAGCGGAATGACAAAATGTAATAATCAAATAACAGTTCATGAAGCTGTTATATAAATACATTTGAATATTCTTTACGACACAAACATCAGAGTTACATAAACATGAATAAACAAATACATAAATGCAACGGAATAACATGATACAGTGGAATAAATATAATAATAATAATACTAGTACAAATCTTCATCTTCGTCCTCCAGAAATAAGGACTTCAACCTTCAAATGCTCAGGCTGACCCCAGCGAATTGAAAAGACAAAACACTTGAGTCAGAACTAAAAGATCTTATGTAAGTTAAATCAATGTAAATATGCGAGTGACGGCATCAGATATTTTAAAGGGGTTTGACATCTCCTATCCAGTGTCTAACGTGAGTACAGTAACTTAAGAGATGTTCGAGATTTATATCTCCTAAGGATCCATTAAACTATCTATTATGTAGTACAATACGCTATTATAATATTCCCACAGTAAAGTAAAAGTATTAAAGTAGCATTAAGGCGTTACCCATATTCCCCTTAACACATTTTATATATTCTCATAGTCTATACAGTACCGTACGCTCCCCCGTAAACAAGAGTTTACCCAAAGGGCACTCCATAGGTATGGTATAAAATAAACTCGTAGAAGGCGTGCTAGGGCATACAACATGGCACTCGAGGTAGTGCCAGGGTATATATACCATTTGCGTATCCAGACTGGTGGTAACGCATATTAGCTACTACCGTCCACCTTAGAACACACTCCCAAATCAAAATCAAGGGGTGGCCACCAAATCAATCACAAAGTCAGAGTATAGTATCGAAGAAGTGTGCCCGATAGGAGGAATGACCTCACTTGTCCTGGCGTAGCTCCTGATTTTAGCCACATCAAGTTGACTCACGGGAGTCAGGGTCACGTAAATATCTCATATAAAATTGTTCATCAAACCATCATACTTCATTTCTGGGATCTCCACCACATACACAGTTGTTAAAGTTCGGTATTGGAAGAGAGTATGATAATATCCGATCTCGGTCTCCTTAACAACTAAACGCTTATTTCACACCGGATGGTTCTTTTACATTACAAAAGTCAATTTACAATTTATATCAAAATATCATATTCAATTTCAAATCATATCCCTTTCGAAATCATATTCACTTTAAACAATATTTGTAACGACCCGTAAAATTTTCAATGATTTAGTTTGTTAAGTTAATAAGTTTTGGTAATTTAATAATAATAATAATAAACCTTATTAATTAAAAATTGAACGATGGTAACTAGAACTAATTAGTAATAATTGAAATGAAATTACAATTTAGTTAAGTAATGAAAATTGGTATACTTGGCTATAAACTAATGTAAGGAGACTAATGCAAACATTCAAATTTATAAAAGGAATAATATGAAATAAATGACTCTTGAATAAAGATTGGATATATAAGAATGGTAACATTTGTTGTGAAAAATGAAATCACAAGTGTGAATGTTGAATCATTAATGAGATAATATATGATTAATATAAATTTAAGTAAATCAGTGTTAATTAAGTAATTGTAACAATTGATTTGTAAATAATAATGAATTCATTAATGTGATTTAAGGTAATAGTAACGGTTGTAAGTTACTATTTACTTGGTTTATTAATTTAGTTGTAAATGTTAGATTTAGGTATAAAATTTGAATATAAGAAAATAAGGGTAAGTGTGGTGCGAACAAATGAATTAGTGTATGATCTATGCTAATTGAATGGATTTAACATTTTGCTAGCAATCAGGATAATTAGAGAAAATGATAAACTTGAGTGTAAATTAAAGAGTAATGACAACAACTATTGTAAGTTGTCTATTAGGCTATAAAATGAATTGGAAATCAATTGTATTCAAATGTAAATAAATGTTCATTAATGGGAATTAATGCAGTAACGGGAGGTGTGAATGTATAAATTAACTAGAAACGTAAATTTATATATAAAGTATAAATTGGTAAAAAGAATGGAACTAAGGTAAATTTATTTAATTGGTTTCAAACCTTAATTAATGTGTACAATTGACAAAAGTACACATTTAAAAAGCAACATTTATACAAATTTAAGATGTAAATAGGGATGTATTAATGTAATGGAGTATAAAACTAATGTAACCAGGCTTATAAAGAAATAGTGGGCATAGTATAAAGATGGAAATTAAATCAAATCAAATTATGGGAATCAATTTTAATTGACTGGAATGTAATCTATAATAAATAAATTTAATGATAAGTAAATGAATTTAATTACTATATTAATTGAAAACTAGGATAAAATGGGAATGCATATTTTATTCATAAGATAATATAAAAGAATAAAACCTATTAATTGATGTTTTAATCATAATAAATGTATACATTTGACAAATTTAATAAAATAAACAATTTCTGAAATTTTTTATATTTTTGGTCAACTTAAAGTCAAAGTTTGACCACAGTTGAAAATTTTAAATTTGAATTTTTAAATGCTATTCTTTTTCTTTGAAAATGTATTTTATTTTAATATTTATTCTGCTTTTCATTTCATGAAATTTCGATTTATACTTTTAAATTTGGATAAATTACAGCGTTTTACACGCAATAAATTTCTGTATTTTCATTTTATATATATGTATATATATATATATATATTTCTATATTTTTCCTATATCCATCTCTTCGTTTATTTCTCTATTTATTTGTCTAGGCTTTTATTGTGTCCATTGGAATTTATTTGTTTATATCTTTTATAAAGAGTTGGAGAAAATCAAAGGGTATACGTTACTTTGTGAAATGCTTGCCTTTTTAATTTTCTACCCTCTTTATTAATTCTTAGCGTTTCTCACCTATTATAGCCATGCATTACTCTATCAAATCACGTACAAAATCTTCCCAAATATCTCACTTCTTCATTTGCCTCTTCTGATTGGAAGATATTACATAAGTTTCTTTTATTAAATAGGAAATAAATCACATTCATTCACTAGCCTCTTTATTTTTTGCCTTTTTATTTCCCACCTTCTTAATTACCTTCTAGCCGTGCATTTTATTTTCTTTAAGCCATGAGAAACTTTCCATTCACTTCATTTTTCATTTGCGTGTAAACAAAGAAAATATACAAGATTCCTTCTCCTTAAATTGTGGCTCTTAATTTCCTAACCATTCATTTTCTTGCCTTTACATCTCTAGCCATCCACTCTCCATATCTTTAGCCGTTCATTGTTTCTGTAACCCTAGCCGCCACTTTTATTATAATTTCACATGAAACTTTCTTATCTCGTTTCCATTTGCGTGAGAGAAAGGTAAAACAAGCTCTAAATTTTCATGGCTTCTCCTTGCTATTTTCTTCCTTTTTCTTTTGATTTTCTCTTTGGTTTTCATGCTAGCTCGGCCTCCAACTCCTAGCCTACCTCTCCTCCTCGTCACCACCACATGACCACAAACATCCCTAGCCGTGAGTTTGAGATGCCTAGACCCTACCCAAACCCAATGGCTGAGCCCACTTGGTGGTTGAAAGCAAGGTTATGTCCTCTTTGATTCATAATTGCATTATTTAATCCATCTTTTGTTATGTTGAATCTTATTCTTATGATTTGTGTATTTGTTATATACAAGATATGGATCTTGACTCTTCATGCACTCAAGTTTGCATTGTGCTTTGTCCTGCTTTTCATGCTATGTGGAGTTTGGATTTTAATTCTAAATTTTAATTCTAGCTTTTAAAAGGCGAGTTTTATCACTCTAGACATATGTACTTATATTATTGTGGAATAATGACAAGTGGATATGTATAAATTGATATGTTATTCATACATGCCTGTGATATGTTATCCGATGTTAAATGCTGTTTATATATTTGTACATCATCTAATATGCTATTATATGATATACTGTTCATTTTATTTACTGTATCATTACTGTAAGTTCCCTATCACTATGGGTTGAAATGATACTTACGCGAACGGACTTTAGAATAAGGAAAAATCATTATGAGCTGAAATGATGAGCTCAAGTGATTTTTATTGTGATTTTTATTGCATTTATTTTACTTGGGATTGCGGGTTTGAAATGATAGAACCCAGATTTTTCTTTTAAATTACGGATTGAAATGATACATATCCGTATCACTTGACCAAGGTTAGAAAATATTATATAGACCCATGGTTATATTTTAAATGATATTTCCTAAAAATTTATTAAGTATTTTAATATTTTTTGAAAATTATTAAATATTTTGGAATTATAAATATATGAAAATTTAACTTAATTTGATTTAATGCTTTAAAATGTAAAGAAATATTGTTTGTCTATAAGCTAAATTTTTTATAAGTTAATTGGTTTCGAATGGATTTTTAAGAGTCTTATTTACAATAAATAACTTAATAATCAAGTTGATTTAATTTGGATTCTTAAATCTAACCTAATAATTTTAACAAAGGTTATTTCTTGAAATGGAAATGTTTTGTATAATAAATAATGCAATTTTGAATAAATAAAATGAAATACATTTTATCGGACATTGGTAATAAGTTTATTTAACTTGGAACCATAGTTGAATTGATGCCTAAATGAATAGATCTATTAAGGAAAATTGATTGTTATATTAATTATGATAAAATGTTCTTTTGTGAAATGTTATGTTGGGTAAGATAAATAGTTTTGGTTTTAAAATGGGAAAATGTAATTTAAATAATGACTTAACTTGGAAATTTGAAATTTGGTTTTAAATGGAACTATTAACTTAAGCAAATAAATGGAAATTTAATTTATTTATGAGATGGGTATGTTAAATAAATTATTAAGTTATTTATTAGAATAAAGGTTAAGCAATTTATCAAGTATTGACTTAACAAATGGATGTTTAATTTAAATTGAATATTTATTAATAAATGTTATTTTACTAAAATTTATAAGTTAAGTAATATCCAATTTATTTTTTGAAAAGTGGAATAAGTTTGATAAGTTAATAATGAGAAAATTGAAGATTTAAGAATATGACTTTATAAAGTGGTTTGATTTAGGATGATTTTAAGGACTATTTCAAGTTTAATAAATTGAAGGAAATATTCAATGATTTGACATTTGGGTTTTATTTAACTAATATATGGATTTCGTTTGGAATTTAAATGATATATTATATTTTGGTTTTGAAATGGAAATGATATATTGATTGGTTTTGAAATGAAATAATATAGTATTTAGTTTTGAAAATGGATATTATTTTGGAAAGTATATGGATTTAGAAATATTACCATTTTTGAAAATGGATATTATTTTTGAAAGTAATAGTATTTGATTTTAAATGGTTTTGGAATCGAAAGGTTTTGAAATAAATATACATGGGCAATAATAACGTTTGGTTGTTAAAGAGATCGGGATCCGAAGTTTTCATACTCTCTGCCAACTTCGAAAACCACTTTAACAACTGCGTAAGCGGTGGAGATTCCAGAATGAAATAGGATGGCGGCGGTGTTCTTTTGAGGTATATACGTGGACCCGACTCCCGTGAGTTTGCATAAGGTGGCTAAAACAGGAGCGATTGACGGGCTAAAAAGGTAGCACCTTTTATCGGACACACTCCTTCGATACCATTTTATTACTTTATGATTGATTTGGGGACCTTTGATTTAGGGGTGTGGCTCGAGGTGGGCGGTAGTAGCTGCTACGCGTTACCACCGGTCCGGAAGCATAATTGGTATATCTACCCTGGCATTGCCTAGTTGTGCCGTGTCACTTACCTAGCGCGCCTTGTACGAGTTTGATTTGTGTCGTACCTATGGAGTATTCTTTGGTAGCCTCCCGATCAGGAGGTATTACAGTATTGCATAGACTATTGGCACTATATATGTGTTAAGGGGAATATTGGGTCACTCCTTAACGCTATTTAAAAGTAAGTTTATTTTACTATAAACATTATTATAATAGCGAAATATTACTAATAGTAAATAGTTTAACGGATCCTTAGAGGATGGGTGGTCCCAAGCATCCTTTAGGTTACTTGTACCCTATATTACAGTTCACTTGAGTTGGTTTACATTGTACAAGTATATATGTCCTAACTCGAGTATTTTGTGTTTTGCTTTACGCTCGGGTCAGACTAAGTGATACAACATTCAAGACTCACCTTCGGAGTTGGAGCTTTGCTTGAAGATCCAATCATCTATTTCACTTTCAGCTATTCAGTTGATTTTGGGGATGTATTCAACTTGGTACTGATTTCCATATTGAGACCTTTGTTGTATCTAGTTTAACTCTGATGTACTTGTATAGTAGCTTCATGAACTACTATCTCTTTACTTTCGCTGCATTTTATTACTCTGTGTCTGTGATCTGTTATTTATTTATTTACTACATATTCTGAGTTTTGCCAAATTTATTTTTACAATTCGGTATTTTGAGCAATTCAAGTCCGACATGTGCGGATGTGAATGGTTGAAAATATCGGGTGGTTACAATATTTACTTTAAAAATCATATTCACTTTGAAATTATTGATAAGTTATGTTAATTAATTCTTTATTTCAAAACTATTCTCATTTACTCAAATATGTCATTTCACAAAAGGTAAAATTCCAAATTCCAACTTAAGTTGTATCATCATCGAGGATTTAAATACAAATACTTCAACTTATACATTCTAAATCCTTAGAAAATAGTTTAGGTCATTATGAGTAGTGTATATAGTTTTAAAGCAGTTTAAGTAGATTTAAAATAATTTAAATAGTAAAATAGTTTAAATAGATTTAAATTTGATTTAATTAGATTTAAAATGATCTATATAGAGTCAAAATAGATTAAGCAGATTTTTAAGTAAATTAAACAAATTTAAAATAGATTAAATAGATTTAGATTATACTAAATAGATTTAAAATAGATTAAATAAACTTAATTTGTTAAAAATAGGTAAAATAGGTTTGTAATAGATTCAAAATAAATTAAAATAGTTTTAAATTTTATTAATTTAGTTAATTTGTTTAAAACAATTTAAATTAGTTCAACTAGATTTCAAAGTTATATCCAAACATTTCAATAACTCAATTCCACTAAATTCATTTATATTCGACACTTCAACCTTGAAATTCCAAATTAAATCCTTTGAACAATTTTATTAACACTTGGATTATCGAAAATACTTCGGTTTAAATAAATCAATTTCTTCTTCAAAATACTAGTCAACTGAATTCAAAATTTCAAAGGTTCAAAACCATTTAATTTAACCAATCCGGTGTCCGTATATAATTCTCTACCCTAGGGTCAAGTGATACACATATTTATCATTTCAATCCGCAATTTACAATTTTACGGTTATATATCATTTCAAACTGCAATCCCGAATTAAATAAAAATCCATAAAATTGCTCGAGTCAATCATTTCAACCCATAACAATTTTTCTCTAATCTATAGATCGTTTGGGTATGTATCATTTCAACCCATAGAGAACATACAATATTATAACACTATAAAGTACAACATCATGTCATCCAATATCAACAATCAAATATACATCACAATCAACATCCAAATCAAGCAATAAACATCAATAGATAACTGATAATCAATAACAGGTATTAATTTGACAATTTAAATTTCAATATTTAAATTAAACGATGATTGGTTGCAATAAAAGTCAAATTTAACCAAAATGGCAATTTAACATACCAAACGACAATCAATAAATTTCTAATCACATTATAAATTTAATTTAACTAACATAAGATAATCTAGTAGTTGTGAGTGGGTTAAAACGCTCACCTTTGAAATCAAATCGATTTTAAATCCAATCTAAGGATCAAATTCAAACAGTCTCAGAATTCGTCCAAACTAATGTCAAAATGTTCGGAATTTCGATATGATCCTAATGGAACAAACCGCGCGTGAATCAGACCTCATATGTCAAAGTTATGATAGTCAGAATATTAAACGATTTAAATAAGAAAATAAATAAAACTAAAACATACATGTCGTCACATTTAAAATACACGGCTTCGGCCATCTTCCAGTTCGAATACACGGAGCCGCCACCCACCCAATCAATTTTCGATGCCACCTGGAGCATTCTTGACATGATCAGAGGGCACCATCGTCCTGCATGCGTCTGGCCAGCCCCATGGCCGAAAGAGCTCCGCCCCTGGTCATTCCTAGCTCCCTTCGCCGCCACCGCCTTTAATCCCATTTTTGGTGAACTCGATCAACATCTAGGTGAACGGAGACCAGATCTAAGACCTACACTTCAACAGCTTCCCAATGCCGCCTCCCGATCGTCGATGGGCGACGATCCACCGTTGGATCACCAAAACCCTAAAATGAACGGCCGAGTTCATCCTCGATTTCTGGACAAACGGTAATACGATGAAAAAAATGAATTACAGATCTGGGTTGTGCTCATTGAGAGCTTTCCAATGATATATAATCTGATATAGTTTGAGGAATTTAAATTTTGAAATTAATTTTGAATTTGGATTAAGGGTTTTGAAGTTTTAATCTATTTATGCAATTGAGGAGTAGAGGAGCAGAAAGAATTGTACGTACTATAAATGAAAAATGAGAAACAATTAGGGTTTATAATGAGCTATTTATAGGTGTAGCTGAAATAGAAAAGAATGAACTAGATCGATTTGGATTGGAACGATAAACGACCTGAAAAGCCCGTTCTATCTCCGAAATGAAAATGGTTCATCCCATATATCAAAATAAATGTTTTGGATAGTTTTAAACTCAATGGAATATGTTTCAAGTCCAAATTCCATCGTATGAAGAAGGTAGCTTAAAATCAGCTTATTTCAAATTGATTTCAAATTGATTTCAATTGAATTTGATTAAATTGATTTCTAGGCGTTTTGAGTCTGTACGATCAAACGACAAGTCTGATCGCTACGAAACTTGAACTCCTACAATAATTCACTGTTACGGATCTGACGAAACTAGTTTCATCGAATTCTGAGTCAGTGGCCAAAATGGCTATTTTCACATTAATTAAATAAATTAATATTGAATTAATTTAATTAGTTTTTAATTCAATATTTATAAACTAATAAATTTCATCATTTTTTATTACTTAGACATTTATAATAACTTAAAGCAAATTTACATATCAAATTCAGTGTTTAATATTTCACTAATTACAGTGTTCGAATTTTAACTGTAATTAGATCCAATTAATTAAAATTAAATTCCAATAAATTGTTTTAATTGATTTAAGACTTTTTATTCAATCAGTTATTATTCTATAGACATATTTAACATTGTTTTATACTTCATTACGTTAATATTCTCCAATTTCCATCCTTTTACTTGTCGGTTGCAATATCTCAATTACGTTGAATATCTGTAAAGTTTTTATTATGATTTAAAATTCCAATAAATTTATTTATCTTTCGCTCACTCTTTTTATTTCCATTAATTATTACCTTGCAAATAAATTTGACATTTCTATACATTTACGATCCCAAGTTCTTTTACTCCAT
The DNA here is from genome assembly GCA_030765085.1 of Allium cepa. Classification (NCBI taxonomy): domain Eukaryota; kingdom Viridiplantae; phylum Streptophyta; class Magnoliopsida; order Asparagales; family Amaryllidaceae; genus Allium; species Allium cepa. The sequence goes on from CM060932.1 coordinate 385,324,534, forward strand.
TTAGAAATGGTTTTCCGCCAGACGACTCGTAGGAGGTGAGAGGGGCCCACAGCGTGGAATATAATCCAAAGTACCCAAAAGACTCAAATCTAGTTAATGGAGACAGAATCAATGTCATGTCAGGTTTAAGATGATAAAGGAGATGTCAAGCAAGCCCTGAATCTTAGTACTCAACTTGCCCGACCTGCCTCTTCCATTGGACCTCGTCTTTCAAAGAGCAGTAGTTATTGGAGACTTTGCCCCCATTTTTTCTTTTTTCTAAATCGGAAGAGAATCCCATAGATTCGATACCCGGCTAAAAGGGTAATCACTTAGATTCTCTATCATATAATCATCTTAACTTCGATTCGATACCCCAATTCCCTCTTCTGTGTCGATGGAAGTAGCCCCTACCTTGTCCGAAAAAACCTTCTTTAGTTGTGATTCTAACCTCCTAGAATGGAGGAAAACTAAAGCGACACCCGGTGGGAAAATCTTTTTCCTTTGCCAACACAACATTAAGGAAACCGATCCACTTTCATTTTGTATTCTGGACTAAATTCTTTTACTCCTCGCATCAAGCTAAATAGGCGGTACTGATCAATATACTGGATCGTTTCATAGAAACAGGAACAGTTCATGAAACTGGCGATACTCCCCAACCCTATCTCAAAAACTAGGTCTGAAGTACTAAGTACGCAAGCGGTGGTTCGGTATCTGCTGTCTCAACATCACGACACCAGCCAAGTTGGGTGAAGGATTAATATACTGGCGCCTGTAAGGCCGAGCAAATCCGGTAAGATGGCCTTAGTTCGGATTGTTCTCTACAACTCCGGAACATGAAGTTGGAATTTATAATTCTTTCGTTTTACTAGATGGAATTTCAATGAGTTAGGAGTTCGCGAATTCACCATTATTTCATTCTTGAGCTAGGATAAATCTCCGTCCGGCCCAAGGAAACCTTTGCATGCCTCCATTACCTTTTAAGAGGCCCATGCCTCATGAAAACTGTCTACCTGATACTATCCCTATAAGGTTGGTGCCACCGGCTGGGTTGGCGTTAGCAAAAGAGAGTAATGACATCGTACCGTCCTAGAAAGCGAAATTTGATTATCTTGATTGAACAAATCCTCTCTTTTCGAACATCAGGCCAACGGCCGCGCAATTCATTTTTTTCACTTGTTTCTCATATGTCAAGTAAATGTAAATTTCTCGGCCCTAGAATTCCATAGACTGATTTATCTGGGCATTCTCATGCCCCGCATTAGCTAATCACTCTTGGGCACTAGCCTCGGATAGACAGCTAGACCATTCGGTTAAGGAAAAAGGTACTGCACTTTGGTCCTAAGACGCAAGGATGCCTAGCTCTTCCAGTGGGGAGAGGAAGTGAAACAGATAGATGATGGAACCAGCGAAAGAACTGGTCAACCGAAATAGTAATAACCCTAGTCTTCATGCTTTTCTCTTTCTATCCAATCGCCCTCTCTTCTCTGTCAATACTTTATCGTAATGCCGGAAGGTAGGATTTTAGGTTTTTCCCAAGCTCAAATTGGATCAGTGATTGATTTCTAGGTTTCATCGGAAACCTAATTGGTTACTTGAATGATCTATCTAAGGGTGACGTCAGTGGAACCGATGAACCACGCGAGCTGGTTAGATGCGTGGGGAGGAACTATAAGAATTCTATATCTTGGTGGATAGCAGCCTCCGATGGTCGTGTTGGTCCAAGTATAAAGGAAGGTACTACTTTAAACTACGGTTCGGCCAACAGTGCCTTGAGAAATGAAGTGAACTCAATCAATGTTTCACCGATGTCATGGAGAATTCACCCCAAAGCCAAGTCGCTATGGTATCTCCTACTACAGGTATGCCGCCAGCTAAGCTTGTAATAACGGAGTGCATCCGATGGCCCATGTCGTTAGATTCACTAAAGTGAGCCGTGCTTCTGGTGATAGACCCAAATAGGTCTCATTTGGTGCACCGGGAACGGAGTGCTTTTCGAAAGTGAGACAGACGACCCCAGGAGTTTGGGTTAGCCCACTTGCCCCAACACACTAACATCCACTACAACTCTCACTACCAAAGGAAGGCGTATCTTTATAGGTCCATAGATAGATTGGATTGGGTCATTTGTAACTAGAGCAATAACCGTACCATTGCTTAGGATTCGTATAGGTGATATGGAGCATGTGGTTTTGACTTCCTTATAGCTATGAATTGTGTGATTTGACTGTTCTCGGTTAAGTGGTTAAAAAGCTACTCCCAGTTTGTTTTGTTTTAGTAGTATAATAATTTTAACAGTGACTTGGGTCTTTAACCATTACCTTAGGACCTAGGCATACCCTCAGATTCATTAGGCTTTTTGACTGAAAGTTCATGGCTTTACTAAGGGCTTTTATCTAACCTGGCCCTGCTATTATCTAAATGTTGATGGAACCCCCATCCAATAGGGATTTGACTCCCAAGAAATTCTTCAATTTCTTTCGAAAGCAGATGAATAATCATCTGCTTATCACGTTTGGTAAATGGTGGTAGTAACTCTAACTGTCCTAAGTTAGCGAAATTCTTTCATAGGTGGCAGAATACTAGACTATATAACCTTGCCAACTGAAGCGGCCTACTCTATCGCGGGCTTAAGCGATCGAACTAACCTGGATCCATCTAGAAGGGCCCCCTGTCAGGGCCAAGCGACCAACGGGAGGCGCCCTCCCTCACATTAATGTAGCATTTTTTTGAGAGAAAACATTAATGTAGCATTTATTTACATTTATTTGCAATTGATTAATCAAATTGGTGACACATAACATTTGTTACCATTACTTACGCAACATTTGTGAGTTTATTATTTACCACCAATTGTTATAACAACTTACACAACACTACTCTTATCAATTACATCTATTTCATTAATTAATCACTTTTTTGACTATCAATTATTCTTTATGTCCAATTATTAATTAGTGCACATATTACTATAATTTATTTACAATCTATGTCAATTTTAACTCTTAATTATTTTGATTAATTGGAATTTCATTCAAAGCAATGATAAACTACCTTAAATTAATAGTATTACATTTCTTTTCAGTTATCTTCTTTTTATTAACTTGCAAATTTTTATTTCTTCTAACATTAAATCATAATATCTTATTAAATTAGAATTTTTAAATTATCGAAAATTTACGGGTCGTTACACGAAGAACTTATCTCTTTTCATCCTTTGTTCAAGAAGAACTCCACGTAGCAAATTGTATTTAATAAGGGTCATCCATGATTCCTTCTCAGGCTTTGTCCATAGTACCCGGTTGATTTCCATCAGGTTTATGCTCGGGCCATTTCATACTTCGATTGGAACCAAGCCCATCCGTTGTGCATCCTCAGTGCTAACAAACTTCGCCAATGAATCAACCTCTCTGTTTTGATCCTGAGGAATGTCCGTAATGTCATAGTACTCAAAGTCAGTCAACAACTCAAGGACTTGGGTAAGTATGGAGCAAGTCCTTTTACTTTAGCTTGGTAATGTCCACTTACTTGGCATACTACCAATTGTGAGTCACAAAAGATTTCAAGAGACTTTATCCCTAGTTCTCTAGTGAGTTTAAGTCCGACAATCAGAGCCTCAAACTCAACTTCATTGTTTGTCGCAAGGAAATCAAGCTTCAAAGCATAGAAAATCGACTGAACGTCAGGAGTTACAAGCACTATTCTAGCTTTAGAACAACGATCATTGGATGCTCCGTATATAACTTCCACCATATGGTTGGGTTTTTCGCTGATCTCTGGGAAATCATCCTATGTAATAAATTCCGCTATAAAATATGCTAGTTCCTGACTCTGGATAGCCCTTTGAGGAAGATAGGTAATGTCGAATTGGCTAAGCTCGATATTCCATTTGAGTAACCTTCCAAACGTCTGAGGTCGCTGTAGGACCTGCCATAACGTCTGGTCGATGGAAACATTGATGGGGAGTGCTTGGAAGTAAGGAGGGAGCTTTCACGATGCAATCAACAATCGGTACGCCAGTTTCTCTATCTTTGGATAGTTCTTTTCATCCCCTGTAAATTGCTTGCTAACATAATAGATCGGTCTTTGGATTCTATTCTCTTCACAAAACAATGCGGCACTTTACCGACACAGCTAAGTTGAAATATTAATCTTCATGATCCACTAGCTTTGATAAGATGCGAGATCTCTCTAAGTGGTTACCAAAGCTTGAAATGTGTCCCTACAATCCTATGTCCATTAGAAATTCCCATTTCCTCTCCTAATCAAGTCAAATAAAGGAATGCAATCGTCGATAGCTCTGGAGATAAACCGGTTTAGGACAACGACCTTCCCATTCAGGCTCTGTACTTATTTGATGGTCTCGGTGCTTGGATATTGCAAATTGCGTGGATCTTCTTGGAAATAGCTTCAGTTCCACGAGTACTAATGACAAAGCCAAGAACTTTCCTGATGTAATGCTAAAAGAACACTTTAGAGGATTAATCTTCATCTTGTAATATCAAAGGACGTCGAACATTTCCACCAAGTCTATGATATGGTCGCTTGACCATCGTGGCATCATAAGCATATCATCCACATGTACCTCAAGCTTTTTTTGATCTGATCCTTAAACATTCTTTTGACTAGACGTTGATAGGTCGCTCCTGCATTCTTTAGTCCAAATGGTATCACCACATAGCAAGATAATCGAACATTGGTAATGAAACCGGTGTGCTCTTAATCAAAAATATGCATCGAGATTTGGTATAGCCTAAGTGTGTGTCCATAAAAGATAGTAATTCGTGTCATATGGTTGAGTCTACCAACTGGTCGAAACCTTGGAAGGGGGAAGCTGCCTTTTGGGCATGCTTGTGTCAAGTTCGAGTAATCAACGCATGTCCGCCATTTCCCATTCGTCTTTCTCACAAGTACAAGATTAGATACCCACTTAGGATAGAGGGCATCACGAATAAACCCATTGTCTTTGAGTCTATCCACCACCTCTTTAAGAGTGGCAGATCTCTTCGGATCCATGCCATGTCTTTTCTATTTAACGGGACATATCTCGAGTCAATATTCAATGCATGACTCACAATGGCAAGCGAGATTCCATACATGTCAGAGTGAGTCCAAGCGAACACATCAAGATTCACTCGGAGAAATCCAACAAGTTCTTTCATCATCAGGGGGCAGAGCCACAATCCGATCTTTAGGACCTATGACAGGTCGTCATGGTTGACTATGATGTCAATTGTTAGCTCAACCAATGTAGCCATGGTCTCTTTGGGCTCCTCCTTGTCATCTCTCGGATCTATATCTCTATAGAACGACTATGGCGCCCGAGCCAAGACTCAAGCGCAAGTTGTCAATCTTCAATGGCTTGGATGTGGACTGACTTGTCCACACCCTTACCTTTCTCCTTTCGTTGAGCATCCCTCAACTCAGGTACATAACAAACATGTCCGGTTTCCTGATGACCATAACCAACTCCAACACCATTATATGTTGGGAACTTCAAAGTCAAACATCATGGGGCAAGAGCTGCCCAAAACTCGGTTAGGGCAGGTCGGTCTAGAAAAGCGTTGTATTGAGAGTCAACATCCAAGACAACAAAAGGCAAAATCTACACTCTCCTACGGTCACCTTCTCCCAACTATACAGGTAATTCAACATAACCAACAGCTTCAGTTGCCGCACCATTGAAGCCATGAATCCGAGCTTTAGATGAATCCAAGTCCTTGGCTTCCATCCTTATCTAATTATAATCCCTTTTGAGAATTATATTTACAGAACTTGCATAGTCAACCAATATCCTTCTCACTAAAGCGGGCCAATCATACCAGAATGACCGCTGGTTCGATTGTTAGAGCCTCCATCTTGTCTGCATCTCTGTTTCTAAACACAATATCATTTGCCCTTGCACGTTGTTGTTTTGCCGGAGCTCTATCTTACGTACTCGAACAACATTCAAAATTCACATGCTTAACCGCACTAGCATAGCACTCCATCTCATGACAACTCTTATCAGTTGGAAGTGGTCCTTCGATTATTGTATTGATTACCAATCTTCTGCCAGTCTGTGCAGGCTCCTCAGCTTTATGCTGTGCCGGTCCTCGGTTGGGGTCGAATGTCACCTGCCTACCATCCAGTGGAGTTTTTACAAACTATTGTAACTTTCTTTCTTGAATCGGCTTTTTGATAATATCCTAGAGATGCCTACATTCATTTGTGTTATGCCCATAGCATTTGTGAAATCGATAATATTTTCTGGTCATTTCTGCTTCTTCGTTGATTCTTTTGGAGACGACTACCTACGCTGCATGGTATTACAGGTAGATAAATAGATATTCTCTAGGGACGTTGTAACGACCCTGAAATTCAGACCCAGTTTAAAATTTTAAATCGCTTATTTTATGTAGAAATTCGAATTTTCACAAACAATTCCCGTTGCCATCCAAACTTCACATTTGAAATGCGTCTAGATAGACATAGGCGTGCGCCAAATTTCGTTGAAAAATATTGAAGTAAATTACGCTCGTCGCATTTACATATCAGTTTAAACCTTATGTATAAAATTCCTGTCGTCCGAATTCAAATATTTTCTCAATGTTGCATAAGAAAAATATTCTGAACTTGACGGCGCATTTCGTTTCGTCAAATTTCGCTTTTAATTGCTAGCCAAAATGTTCGCTCGTGCAAATGGTTCAATAAGATTTACCACTTTGCAAACGGTGTCGAACCATCAATATCTTTATACCGTTGTATCCGTCTCGACGCGCTGATCAAAATGGTATATTTATTTGTGTCAATCGGAGTTCGGCGTTGCAAACTATAATTGTTAACGGAGCGCAAACCGGTCCGTTACGCAGCACAAACCGGTACCCAACTTTCTTCACTGTACAGAGTTCTAGGAGTCCTATGTCTACTCAGCTGTCTTGAAAACCCAATAGCCACCACTTTGCTGAGAACATCATTGCATTGACCTGTAGACTCTGAACTTCTGTATATATCTGCCCTCTGCCTTTCTTTTATTGCTCAGTTCATTAATTGCTCAAAATTCTCTGGTACGTCTCTGCACTTCTTCTTTCTCCTTCCTCATGTATATTTTTATTTTCTTCTTTACTTCAGCTTGAAACTTACCCATCCCAACTCCAGAAAATGAAACTCTCCCCTCCACTGTCCATGCACCAGCCCACCTTCAACCCATGCAAGACCCGTCAGCTTCGCCCTCGCCCAGACCCACCAGCCTGCCCAGAACCCCACCAGCCCGCCCAGAACCCACCAGCCCTCGCCCAGAACCCCCGCCAGCTCGTCCAGAACCCCACCAGCCCTCGCACAGACCTGCAGCCTCGCCCAGAACCCTACCAGCCCGCCCAGAACCCACCAGCCCTCGCCCAGAACCCCCACCAGCTCGCCCAGAACCCCACCAGCCCTCGCCCAGACCCGCAGCTTCGCCCAGAACCCCCACCAGCCTCGCCCAGAACCCACCAGCCCGCCCAGAACCCACCAGCTCGCCCAGAACCCCCACCAGCCCTCGCCCAGACACACCAGCCCGCCCAGAACCCACCAGCTCGCCCAGAACCCACCATCCCTAGCCCAAAACCCCACCAGCCCGCCCAGAACCACACCAGCCCTCGCCCAGAACCCACCCACTGCCCAGTCAGCAGCCACCAAGCCCCACTGCCGTATCCACACTTCGGACCACCAGCCCACTGTGTCTCGCCCTGGCCACAGCGGTATGCGTTGATATATATAATTATATATATATGACTGTTATACTAAGTAACAGCAGATAACTTTGAATTTTGGTTGCTCATATACAGTGTTTTACTGTGTTGTTTCAGCTGCTGTTTCGGAGACGTAGGCTTCCATTCAACTTGTCAATCTATTTAGCTCTTTGCTTTGGTATGGGTATTATACATATTCAATTGATCTATATTGCAGTAAACAAAATTTTGATTAATTATTTGTTGAACTGCAATTTGCGTCGTTTTGCATCGTGCTTGTTTGTGCCTCTTATCTATTCGTCTTAGTGCTTCGTCATCTTCTCTAACCACGCAAGGTGAATATTTTATTCACGACTCAGTCTATTATGCAACGATAATTAAGTGATAAATTGTTGTTATTATAAATTTGGATGTTGAATCATTGATTGTTAAAAATTGTTGAATTAAACTGTAAATAGTATATATAAGTTAAAATTTAATATTGTTAGAATTTAAAATTCTAAATTGACGCCATGTATTGTTTAAAGGTTTAAATGTGAAAAATTGTGATAAATGTTGATTTATGGTTAATAGTTGTGACACTAAATTTGCTATGTAATTTGGTCGTTAATATAATCGATAGGTAATATGAAGTTGAATTTGGTAGGATAGTTAAACAATTTAAATGTATTAAATATATTGAATTTTGACCCTTAAACGTTAACTAAATCGACGCCTAGAATAGAGTTAACCTCAATTGAACTATTGAATGTATGTAGACACCAAGTGACATCAAAATGGAATAATCTTTAATTCGCATGAAATGATAGTGCGGATTCTAGGAATAATTGTATTAATTTGCATTAACTACAAATGTAAGTTAATACGGTTATTTCGGGATTATTTAATAAATTGTTAAATTGTCATGTTTGATTGATATTGCTTGTTTATTTACTTTGACATCATCCCAGTTATCACACTGCAAGTTTCCTTTGCTATGCTTTGTTTTATATTGAATAATATTGGGTTGAAATGATAAATACCCCATTTAAACAATTTGGCCTAGGATAGAAAATAAGGTAAGAAACCCGATTGGTCAACAAAACCACTTTCGAAATTGAAATATATTTTAATTTAAGGAATGAACTTAACAATTTATTTGGAAATTTATTAACGAACTTAGGGATTTAAGTTGGAATGAATTAACGGATTTAAATTGAAAAGGATTAATAACTTACCAAATTGGATAAAATGAATTGAAATTTTAAGTGAAATAAGATTAGAAGCAAGTAGGTTTTAGAATTTAACAATTCAAAGATTTAAAGATTTGTTAGCTCTAGTTTTAAACTCAGGCTTTAATGTAATAAATTTGAACTTGTTATAAGTTATATTGAGATTTAGAAAATTTTGACTTACTAATTTAATGAATTTAAATTAGGGATAATTTGAATTTAAAGGATTTTAAATATTAACGAATTTACCAAATCAGGATTTTGTATATGAAAATGAACTTCTTGATTTGAAATTTAATTGAATCGGTAAATAAACCAATGAAGTTTGAAAGGGGAAATTTAGTTAATAAAGTTGATTTAATCGAATGTATGATAACGGTGGATATAAACATAAAGTGACATGAATTGAACTTGAGTTAGTGTTTAACTAAGTTTACCATTAAATTGAATCCATTGATTATGAGCTAAATTTAATAAGCGACTTTTAGACCTTAAATCAAACTTGATTACTAAATTTTAAATTGTCAACTCAAATGTTTGAGCGAAGGATTTCATTTGGAAATATGTTTAAATTATCTAAAATAAATTGAATCGTAAAATGTCAAATTTTGGAAGTTGAATTTGCACCTTGACTTTTGGACTTTGATTTGTTTAAACGTTAAATTTAATCGACCATCGGGTAATAAATTCGTAGTTATTAAAGAGACCGGGATCGGATATGGACATATTCTCTGTCGATACCGAAACCACTTTAATAACTATTATGCACGAAGTGTTGATCCAGAATGAAGTGGATGGTTTGTTGAACGCGTTGACTGAAGAAAGAGAACGATATTGGATGACCCCTGACATGACTAAAACAGGAGCCGCGCCGGGCCATTGAGGATCGCCACCTCTAGCGGACACGCTTCTTCGATACCATATCTATTACTTTTGTGATTCGATTTGGGTGCACCCTTTGATTTGGGAGTGTTGTTTCGCGGTGTTGAGATAGTAGCTACTATGCTCAACATCAGTCCGGATCACGCAACTACTAGTATCCTAGTTGGTATTGCCTCATGTACCTTGTCATACTGATTATCCTATTCGCGACCACTACGTTTTGATTTGTACCTTGAGTATATGGATTGCCCTCTGGTGACTTCCGGTTTTGGGGAAACTACGGTCTTGTATATGCTTTTGGGAATATAAAATGTGTTAAGGGGAATTATGGTAACGCCTTAACGCTATTTTAATATTCTATTTTTGCTGATTAGACATTACCTACATACCGTATTCTATTGTATATATAGATAGTTTATCGGATCCTTAGAGATGTTATTTTATTCATCTTTGAGTTATGAACTTTATTTCCTGCATTGATTATCCTGCATAAAATTTTGAGTCCTGACTCGAGTGTTTCTTTTTGTATATGCTCGGGTCAGTCTGAAGCTATCCAGTTTGCTGATCAAGGTTGGTTGAAGATGCTGAAGACTTAGCATTTATCTTTATCTGTCTATTTTGATGTCCGTGTCTGTTGGACATTTGTGTATTTCCTTGCAGTCACCTTTTGTATAGACATTGTTGTACTATATATAGTAGCTTCATGAACTGCTATTATGACGATGTATTTCCGCTGCATTATTCTGTGACTGTGATGTTGTATTGATTCTCATTTACATTTATGTATTTATAATCCCATAATGATTCGTGTTTTGTATTATTTAAATTGACATGTGAGGATTATTGTCAATTTAAATGGTCCAAATATACGGGTTGTTACAGACATATTTAGTGGTGCATAAGTATTGTACGTAGGAATCTTAGGCTTTCCTATTCCAGAATCTCTCTTTCGTTCTTGGCTCCTATCTCCGCCTTTCTTTTGTTGATTCGATTTGTTCTAGGCATTCACTTGAGAACTTTTTCAGAGCTATCATCAGACTACTTTACTACAATATTACTTTGTACTCCCTCTCTACTTAGTCCCACAACATTCTTCTTTCTGGAGATTCTGGCTTCCTCCTTCCTCAAATACTAAGCCGCTTTTGCATAAAAGCGCTCCAACATTGCGGGTGGCTTTCCAACTAACCAATCGCCAAAATCAGACTCTGGATCAATCCCTCTTATTACGACCATCAATATTGCATTGTGATTTGGATTACTGATTTCTATAACAGCTGCATGGGATCACTCCGAATAATATTTTAACGATTCTCTCGGAGCTTAGATCACACTGGACAGAAACATTACGTCTTTAGGGTGAGTTGCAAGGATATGGAACACCTCTACAAACCTTATTGCAAAATCGTGTAATCTAGAGATCGACCTTGGAGGTAACCTAGTAAATCACATTGTTGCTATTCCAGAGAGAGCTAAAACATGTACACTTGGTCACGTCATCTACTCGTGCAGAATCCATCATCCATTCATATCTCATGATGTGCTACACGGGGTTGGTTTTTCCCTCGTAGGCAGGCATTAATGGCACGTTGAACCTCCTTGGATACTCTGCATGTAGGACATTGTTAATGGATGGGGTATGGCTTCTCGAGATTTCCCAGTCAACATTGGTTAAGCCTAGGCTCTCTCTCACTAACTATCTAACCCTAACAGATAAGTTCAGCATTTGGATGGTCGGTGCCAAGCGATGGTCGTGTTCCACCTCACGTGAATTGTCCATTGATCTCTATGGGCCATTCCACGCCTTCTTGGTTCAACATCTTCCCAATGTATGTCTTATAAATTCACTTCATCGTCATTCCAAGGAAGCGTTTGGCCAACATTTAACTGAACTCCATCATCCAAATCAGCCGCCGCAGCTCCAACTTGAATCCCAGCGTGCATAGGTAAGCTCTCTCCTCTGGAGGAGGGATCGACACTGATCCCTATGGAGAGATCCACACGGATCGGACCTGGCAGACCACGATGTCTACCTGTCGACTCCCCGAAGTTTCTACTCGATATCCTTCTATTCTACGATGCATGTGCCTATGATACTCATCTGATGAACTAGAACTCTCCGATGCCGAGTAAGGGGTAGGGTCCCTCCTAACTTTTCCTCGTCATTGCCGACTGAGTTGGTTCATTAGGTTGATACTGGTTTGAATCTGCTTACTTAATTGTCAATGGCTATCTACTATCTCTCTCATTAGATTTTGGAATTTAGCTCTTGTAATGGAATCAGCAGGATTGCGAACTTCAACTAGATCAGCATTCACATCCATTAGTTGACTTCTCGGGCCTCCTAGTTGGATGCTGGTATTTTCATTTCCTTCTGTGTTTTGAGAAGTAGATCTAGTGTTCCTCACCATTGTTGATAGCTTTGCTTAGATTTTTCTCAAATCTTAATAGAACGAACAAACTTCTTGAAAATAATTATGGACCTCCTTTAGGGGATTTATGCAAATCAGCAGCAATAAAAGGATCCTAATAAGTTAAGAATCAAGGTACTCGGTGAAAACGTCAAATTATTTGCACCAAATTTAACACAAACACCCAATAGAGGTTTTGAAGAGAAATAAATAAAGAATATAAAATAAGAACAAATGATAATAATAAATAAAAATAGTAAATTGAAAGAATAACACGCGCACAACGATTTACGGTGGTTTGGCGTTGTTTCCCTATGTCCAGTTTGAATAGATTGCTTTATTAACCACTTTACACTCCGAGTACAGTAGGGATTGGATGAAAATCCTTAATTGCAAAATAATATAGAGCAACCAACCACCTAAAAGTTCCGAAAATGAACAACCAAGCCTAGGAAGATGGCCAAATATCTCCTTGAAAATTCAATAGAAGGACCTCCAGAACCTTGTGGACCCACAAGAGGGGTCGCACAGCCCAATTCCCAAAGAAGAGGGACCCGTATCGATCCCTACTTTGGTAGAATTTTAGGGTGTGACCCCTATGGTATCTTCCTTATGCTAAAACGTGTTTTGCCTTTAAACATCATGCCAATTGGATCAGTAGAACTTAAGTTATTGCTTGATCTTTGCTTCGACATGTTCTGTTTTCTGATTTATGCCGATCCCTTCCAAGGGAAGTATACCGATCCCTTTTAATTCATCTCCTTATGGTGCAATCCATAGGCTAGGCTCCCTAGGGTCCCGATGTCTTGCTTATAAAATTTCATATGCGTTGAACTTGTGGATCTTGAGATATTAATTGATTTTTTATAGGAATGCTCTCATACCTTGAAACATGCCGATCCCTATTATTAGAGCCAATTTATGTCGACTGCTCTTATGTGTTGAACCATATTTCATACTTCGAACATTCTGCCTTGCATATCTACCAAGTCCATTCAACCTTGACTCCATGTTACCATTTGTACCTGACTTTTGGGCCCGACAATCAACAATTTGGAGTCATCGGCCTTAATGGCAGTTGAATCTAACTTATGTAATTAGTTCAATATAACTGGGTAAAATGACGGATAACACTTACACCTTTGGTTTCATGGCATTCTTTTGATCAACTATCATACATAAAGTTTTGCGATTGGAGTTCAAATGAAGTAGTTAGCAGTATTTGAAGGTTATCAGATAAGAATTAATTTTAAACTAATTAAGAAAATAAATATTAATAACTTAATGTTAAAGTAAATGTCAAATATAAAAATTAATGTTGAAATAATTGTTAGTATAAACATTACTAAATAAATAATGGTAAGAAATATTAATAAGGCCTACTGGTCGACAACCGGTTGCATCACATCGACCGCTATTAAACATTAGTCGACCGGTCAGGTTAGGGTCGACATGCATTGAACCTTGACCTAAATGGCCCAGATTTAATAAAAACTAATCTAATAAAGTAAACTGGTTCGAGTTCCTATAAATATAGGCAAATCCCTTTACTTTACTTCTTATATTTTTTGAACAGAGCAGCGAAGCTCTACCATTTTTTCTCTCCACTATTTCTAGAAATTATAAAAACAAAAAAAGTTAAATTCAGTATATTAGAGATGAATAGAAAATAGAAAAGTGCGAAAAAGGTGAGTGAATTGAATTCTACATAAAAAGGTAAATTCAATAATTTAAAATTTAAACTTCCCTTTAACTCATATCTCCTATCAGATTTGTGATTCAAATAAGTATGTATATATCTTTTTATACATATTTTGATTGGAAGGAAAAGGAATCAATTAAGAAGAACGGGATTGGATTTGGAGATTTGAAAACTATAAGGTGAGTGGAAAATTATAAATCTTACATAATATTAGATTTATATTGTTGAAATTATATTTCTTTTATGCTCATGTAGAAATCATTGAATTATAAGCTTAAATAAATAACCCTAACTTAGAATCATTGCCTACATATTTAGTAGATTGTTTAACTTTAATGAGATGATACATATGTCCTAAATCTATAATTTAGGGATGATAGTCCCTAAAGTTTATGAAATAAGATAGTGATAAAATTTCATAGTTATTCCTAGATTTGTTGTTTGAGTTTAAATTGTATAAACTTGATAAACATCATTTGAAGATGTTTTAATTTAATTTAGGGTTTACGTTCTATATTTTAATTCGTTGGAGTGTAAAATTCCCTATGTGAATTTCTATAAATTATATAACCTCGCAATTATATATGGAAATTGAGTCGATTAACATAACAAGGAATATGCCTAAAGGAAAGAGATGTGCAATGTATGATGCTTTTCTATATTTTGTACTATCTATTTCAATAAAAATAGAAAATATAATTCCCTATAATTCCAAAAATAGCACAATTCCTTCGGATAGTTTATGGAAAATTACCACGGTAAATTTCCTTCTTTAGGAAGATATAGTTCCAATGTACTAAAAATATAAATGTAAATATCTTAAGGGATTTATGTATAAGTATATATCTAAAAAGCTCTAAATTTAGGAACTAAAACATTTTAAATAGAAAAAATAATAACCCTGCTTATCAAATAAATAAATATGGCAAAGTATAAGTTATCTCAAGCACTAAAATATGAATAGGGTAATGAACTAAAAAATTATGGAAGTTACAGTCGTGAAGTCAGTATGGGCATGAATTGAAAGAATCAATAAATGACACTTGTTAGCAAAATAAAAGAGAAGTTCATAAAGTAAATAAATGAATATTATTACATGAACTTTGAAAATATAATAATTCCACAGTGAAATTATATGGCCTCAATAATATGTTTACAACAAGTGTGAAGCAATAGGCCTATCCCAATATTTATATTTATTATAATGATTTGTTTAGTATGGATTGGGATGCGAGATCTGTAGCGTTACACAACAGAAGTCTGCCCTCTATAAGAGGCTACCAATAGTTATGTATATATCTTACCAATTTGGGATATCTCCAACTATCGGACTGGAAAGGATATACATTTGCTATAGGTTTGGGGAATATACCAAGGGGATTCATCTTGGATTTAAAACATTAAATAGTCGTTGGCTCTACTTCAATTCCAACCAGAGGTACTAAGTAACCGGATTGGCATATTCTTGATTTGCATTAGGAAAATCTAAATAGGATGGTGGTTGGAAGCTCGACATTATGTTAGCATTATTGGCAACGATATTTAAGGAGTAGGGCTAGAGACATAGGTCGAGAGCACCATCGGCCCTGAGAAGTTGTTAACAAAGACTTGGATTATGATTGGATGGACCGCACTTCCTATTGGTGTAGATTTCATAGGGATATGCAATTACCTCAACCTTTGGTTGCTTGTTTGTTAGGTAGGTGGGCTAGTTAACCCTTATATAAGTCTTTGGAATGAGTTGGTATTACGGCTGATTAAATCATAATGCCATTATTAGGCATCAATAGGAGGTTGCTCGATGTATGCAGGCAATTAGGCCTAGATATTGTTTCTATATGCTTGGGTCATTGCATAGGTACAAACACTGGCAGGGGAATCACTCGATGTACATGAGAAACTAGGCTTAGACATTGATGCACACTCTTTTCCATCAATTACAGTGATGCTTATATATATACACTCATATATATACTTTTATTTATACCTCAGAGTAGGTTGAATGTATCGTACATGCATATGGAATCAAATGATAAAGCTATAAATAATAGACATAAAAAATAATGGAAACCGATCGAAATAAACTAGTGTTATGGATAAAGTATATAATTTACCGGTCATCAGAATATTGTTCTAATCCCTCTCCTTATTACAAACTCTAGGACAGGTTTAAAGGGACATAATACTGATGCATGACGGAAATGGTAAATGGATAGGTCTTTTATTCATATTCAGCACTGACAAGGCAACTAGATATCCAAGTAATAATATTTCTTCCAAGGTAAAAGCCCTAGTATGCATGTATGTTTTATTATATTTTACTATTATATTGTGAGTTCATACAGATAGTCTGATATATTTATGTTTATTACAGGTTACCAACACCAACGATCCGTATCCTAATGGAATTCGGTTTTTGATTCAGTCGAAAATTAGGCCATTAAGGTGAGGGTGGTTGCATAAATCATTCGATGTTAGTGGGCCAACTAATACACACCTTTATCTTAGGGTGTTTAAGAAAGTAGACTCTAAGTTAGATTTTGGATAACAGTGTCCTACTCTCCCTAGCTACTTGCTTAATAACAGATAAATAAGTTAAAAAGGTCGACTCGGTTATAAGACTCGTATTTATTTTGGTCCTTCATTGAAAATTTAGAAAGTAGAGTGAATTTGATGTTTTGTGTATATTGTGATGACCCACCTTTTTAGGCGGTTTAAATCAACAATAAATCATCCACGTCTAACTCAAACCATTCAAAAGGAAGGATCGCCAATGGGGTAAACAAGAAAATAAGAGAAAAGAAGAAAAACAAAATACAGAATCTCGTAGCGGAATTGACAAAATATAATAATCGGATAAAAAGTTCATGAAGCTGTTTTAAAATATACATTTAATTACAAATTTTTTACACAAAATCAGAGTACAATCAACAAACTTACCAAAATAATGTTGTGGAATAAAACTAATAAATACGGTTTAGCAAACTCGATCTTCATCTTCAAAG
This sequence comes from Allium cepa, assembly GCA_030765085.1. NCBI lineage: Eukaryota > Viridiplantae > Streptophyta > Magnoliopsida > Asparagales > Amaryllidaceae > Allium > Allium cepa. The sequence continues at coordinate 385,341,433 of CM060932.1, forward strand.
GATAGTGTCTTCAACACTGAAAAGCTCAGGCTAAACCGAGCGTGATGAATAGACAAAACATTCGAGTGGGAACTGAAGTTCTTATGTAAGTTAAATAAAAAACAAGCAAATGTAAGTGTGATAGCTTCAGAGATGTTACGGGATTTTCCATCTCCTAAGTATATGTAGTGTCTAATCAGTAAAGTAAACATTTTTATTAGCATTAAGGCTTTACATTAATCCCCCTTAACACATTTTTAAGCATTGTCCTATAGTTTTCCTTTGACACCACCAATAACATCGGTAGTCAGGGAGGCACCATGATAAGACAACACTAAAACAAAATCGTAGTGGTCGCGTATCAGGATAAAAGTAAGACAAGGCACGTGAGGCAATACCCAAGGTAGGATACTACCAGTTTGGGTCATAGGGCTAGTGATAATGCATCGTAGCCACGACCGCCCACCACGTCCAACACGCCCAAAATCAAATCAAGTCAAGGTGCACCGATCAAGCCAACATCAATATAGTAATATGAAGAGGTGTGTCCGCTAGGGGTAGCTAGCCCACTTGACCCTGACAAGCCATCATGTTTTAGTCATTTCAAATTAGCACAAGTGTCAGGGTCATCCATCATAGTTCTCTTTCTTCAAATCCAGCAAACGTTCACCAAATCCAACCACTTCATTCTATATCAACCACCACGTACACAGTTGTTAAAGTGGTTCCAATATTGACAGAGAGTATACCAATAAGAGGCTTTGGTCTCTTTAACAACCAAACGTCATTTTTCACACCGGTTAGTTCTTTTACATTTCGAAAATGGTTCACATTTGATATCAAAATATCTTATTCACTTCAAAATATCACTTTATTTCAAATTACCATATTTACTCAAAATATGTCATTTTCACTTGAAAGTATCATTTCAAATTCCAAATTAGGTTATATCCTCGTTAAACCACAATCACATTTAAATCAACGATATACATTTGAACATTCCAACTTTGCACAGTTTGAAATTTTAGAAATATTTTGAACAGTATAAAGATTTAAAACAGATTGATATAAAATGATTTGAGTATTGAAAGTGGTTTATATAGTAAAATAGTTTGGAAAAATCTAAATAATTTGGATATTAAAAAGATAGATTTTTAAACAATTTGCATTAAAATAATTTATTTTGAAAATAATATTAAATCAATCTGTTTCCTTCCATTTCAAAAATCTGGACCCATGTCCAATTTCAAATCAACAAACTCAATTTCCAATCTTTCAATCCAATTAACTCAATTTCAATTTAGTTGCAAATCAACTTGATTTCAATTTCAATTCGAATTAACTTTAATTTTCGAAATGTTCAATTTTAACTTCAAATTCGACTCAACAATTTAATATAATGATTTATATTTCAATCCAATTATTATTTAAACCATTTCAATTTATCGATTTAAACCACCAATCAAATTAAACCTCACTGTTCAATTTCAAGATCCAACTTTAAAATAATTTAATTTTACGAATTTAAGTCAAATATCAATTATAAATTCACATTTCCAATTTTATTCTTTAAAAAAAATTCCTTTTTACCAATTTCAGTTTCAAAAGCTTGAATTATAAATAATTAAATTCATATAAATACACAATTTATTTCCTTTAAAACAATATCATTTAATAAAAATCCAAATTCAGGATTTTAAAACCATTTAATTTAACCAATCCAGTGTCGGTATATAATTTTCTACCATACGGCCAAGTGATCAGTTATTCAATTTTTAATTTCAGGAATGGATATATATCATTTTTGTGACGACCCAAACTCGATGTCCAATAAATGACATCAAATTCGCATCGCCGGAGCTTATAACAACAATTAGATGTATATAAAACAGCGGAACAGAATCAATATCATAAATAACATCACTGTTACAACATCAACATAATATCCATACTGCAACAGAGTACATAATACATACACTACAACTCCAAATACAACATCATGATAATACAACAGTGAACATATATCCAAAAGTTCTCAAATGAGAGATGATAACGAACTCCCAAAAGCTAACACCTGTAATCTCCAAAAGCTCCTAAGATAGCTCCAAGATAAGAGCTCCAAAATACTGCTACTCCAAAATACAGAAATCTGCTACTAGGCTGCCCGTGTGGAAATAATGCGCACCCAGAGTTTAGGAAAGAAAACAATAAACTCCGGATCAGTCATGGGACTGGTATGAGTAAACAAGACAGTTGTATTTTAAATAAACAAGATTTATAAAAGAATTTTCGGAATGCTTTTAAAAATGGAACTACCATAAGACCTCCCGCCACACACACAATGCAAACGCAGAATTGGAGGAGATTTCTTCTTATGATAGTTAAATATGCTTGGTACGAGAAAAGAATTCTTTGATATTATTACTAGTGCCTAGTGAAGTAAATCATTTCGAAAATAGAATATTAATCTTAGCCAACATACGACCATTATCGTATGCCTACTATAGCTACCATGTTTTGTGGCAGGTTACCGCCACGCTGCATGGCAGGTTCTACAACTAAAACCGTACAGGGTTTCGTATTGTTTCTTTGGATTTCCAACAAATGGTCAGGCCAAGGAACTTCCCATTGCCACATGAGAACGCCTCTAGAAGGGCGTCCCCGAGAACCAAACCGGATCTCTACCAACACAAGGCCGGGTTACCCCTAACTGGGTAACTACTGACACGAGTATGCCATCTCCCGGTCGTAACCAACCTTTAACCGGGGCCCCAGCAACAAATCACAAAATCATATATATATATCTGCGATATCAACATAAGTTAAGTATCTGGGCTCCATACCATGATACCACTTCTATCCAGAAGGAAATGTACATACCCTAAGGGGTGCTACCCCCAATAACCTTGCTGCATCTTTCCTGTTTTGACCATTTCGGGGTGTGAGGTCCGACGAAGTCACGTCCACAAAAACACACTTTATACAAAAGCCGTGCTTTGGGTCAACAAATGATCATAGAAATGATCACCAAGATAGACGATCAAATAAATGATCCTATCCAAATGATCAACACAATGATCATTTCACAGCAACACTCAGCATGTCACATTACCAAATTGGGAATATATTGCTGATAACCTTCAACTATATAACCTCTGAGCTCGTACGTCTCAGAGAAGGGTGTTAAGCTAAAAGAATAAATTCTCCGCCACCAATAGAAATATATTTGAAAGAAATCGGCTTTATATCTCAATTTGTAATGTCAGACAGACTATCCATACAAGTCTGTTCCGGGCTCGAACAGAACCGAAGGCACTTCCAAAGAAGTCCTTGCAATCCGGATATCCACAATCCTGATCGGATTCCCCATCACATATGGAGAACTCTATACCGGAGCAACTCGGTGCAGAGTCAATCGACAGATCATCCTATCGCTCTCGCAAATACCCGGTCTTCAACACCGGTCTTCAATTGCTATCCATAACGTCGAATCACATATTCGAAATGGGTTTTATGACACAAAGGTCCTTTCCCGGTTAATTCGAATAGTGGGTGTCAAATTTCAAAACATGTGGATGTCATTCACAAATATTCACAGAGTCGATGTGGGTTTCGGATAACCAATGGAAATTTGATTTCCTGTCGCATCGAAGTTTTAAATGTCGTTTTACGGCAACAAGTTTTCACATCAATATAGAACAAATCATAGTCATAGTGCATCACACAGTATCACAGTCACAACAGAAATATCAATCTAGTGCATAGCAATAGTTAATTATTTACCAATCCAAGTGAATGGGATTTAATAAATTTACCAAATAATTATTTTTAAATCAATGATAAAAATTTGGATAAATAAATTAAATCTTAATTAACTCGATAAATTGTTTCAAAATTAACAAATTCTTAATTACAAATTTAATTAAATACTTAATTGTTTATTAATCAATTTAATTACAAATCATTCTTAATTACTTTTCATAACCATTAATTAATACCCTAATAAAACTTAATTATTCATTCATTGATTTCTTAATTTCTTAGTTAATCAATGATTAATCCTTAACTCTTAACGAAATTACTTAATTAATTAACTATTAGTTCATAGTTAATTTTTTTTTTCATAATCAATAAATATAAATTATTCACTAATTTATATTTACAAAGAAATCTCTCTTAAACTTTTGAAATCAATTTATTACAAATTTGAGAACTTAAATGTTAATTTAAATTCCAACACTAGTTTTATATTAATTACTTGATTAAAATATAAATTAGATCTAGAAAACTTTGTTAAGTTTTTACTTATTTCATTAACTTGTAATGAAACTTGATTTAATTGTCATACAGCAATTACCACTTAAACTTGTTTAAGCAATTTACACACCATTTTTAGTTTGCAGGTTTCAGAAATCAAACCGAGCAAATCTTCAGTTCACTCGAGTAAACACTCGACCCTTTTCATTTCTTCCCCGAGTCTCTCTCTGTTCGTTCGCGTATCCATCTTCCCTGTTTCATTCTTTTTTTTTCTTTTTTTAACTTTCTAGTTTTAAAACCAGATAGCTTAAATTTTTAAGGACTCGAACTATACGAGAGAAACTCAGGCAACTTCAAAAAAAAACCCGGAGTCTTCCCTGTTTCATTCGCGAGTCCCTCTTCTTCTTCCTGTTATTATTATTTTTTTCACTGGCACATCACCACCACCGTGCACGTGCACGGTGGTTCGCGACCTCCCCGATGGCCATCGTGACCATCAACAAATCACGCTTCATTCCCTTATTCGAAAACGATGATCAATTCAATGCTAATGACCCCACCACGAAATCGAGCTTCCAGCTCGAAACTCGAACCCATGCTCACCAACAAATTCGCTTCGCCCTCGTTGCTCCAACCATCGAAGCAGCTCAAACTTCGTCACCATCACGTCCACACCTCATGCCATCATTCCCCTCAAAATCCCCTAACTCGATGCGTCAGAGGTGGCGTACACATCGCGGTTCCAGACCGTATACATTTCGAGACTAAAACCCTAGTTTGATCTCAAACTCCCAATTCACACAATAGAAAAATTAATTTGTATTTTTCCCAACATCGTGAATGGTTAGGCTTGCTTCAACTCAAATTTCAGAAATTTAAATTGATTCACTTACAGGAAATTGGTAAAAATTCGATTTTTATTCAAATGCAAATTTCCCTTTAAATACTAAACTAAAATTCTTAACTTTTGTTTTGAAAATCATGATTTGCAGTAAGGATATAGGCTATGAATTTGAATTAGCTTTTCATAATACTTGGGTTCATCACATTTTCTTTTGATTTCCTGTAGACAACTTTAGTGATGATATCTTACAGCTTTGAGTTTTAAATCTGTTTTTAATAAACCATATTTGAGTTCCATTATCTTGTTTGATTTTTTTTTTTAAAAACTGAAGCTTTACTATGATTCAGATTAAAACCACTAGAGTTTGAATTGAAATCTACCCTGTAACCCATAACAGAGAAGGACAAATTGCAGAGTAACCTGTATATCTATATATATTTACCAACTATATTGAAAGATATCATATACAATGCCATGAAACACAGAATCATCTTTACAGTTAACTTAAAGCCTTTAAGTTGTTGTTCACTCACCTGACAAAGGTTAGAAATAAAGACTATATGGGTTTCCTTTGAACTGCAGATTTGATTCTTCTTCTCTTTTCTTCTTTCAGTACTTTTTGCCTTTCAACTTGTAATTTATAAAGTGACTATCTTCTTCTTCTTTTTTTCTTTTTCAGGTTTGCAGAAGTTTGTTGAACGAAATAAAGAGGCAGGTTGATGTTTATATATAACAGATTGTGTACAGAGGTTTATTAAAACAGGTACAGAATAAACCATGCTGGAAGTAAAAGCATTGAATGCAGGTATGTTGCTTTGTAGAGGCTTGCATTTAATGTAAGCATGTTTTGAGATGCTTCTATACTGTGTACTTGTAGAAATGAGCTGTTTGATTTATATAAATATTATTTTGTTTGAATGTTTTACTCTCTTGCTTCTTCTTTCATATGTACAGTTTATATGTTTTATATTTTTATTAGCTAATGTTTTGTTTTTATTTTATATATATATATATATATATATATATATATATATATATAGGTGTGTTGTTTTGTTTATTTTGCTAAATGTAAGAGTTTGTTTTTATTTTATCTTATTTTCTTTTGCTTACATATTTACTGGTTTGTATAGTAACATATTCATTTGATTAATTTGTTTAATTATTTGTTCATTTGTTCTCTTATGTCTTTATAGTGTTTATAGCAACTTATTTTAGTTATTTTGCTAAATATAGGAAAAGTTGTTTTATTTTATTTTATCTTCTTTTGCTTACATATTTTAGTTTACTGGTTTGTATATTTCTTTGCAAACTTGTTTTAGTTGTTAACTTTTAATAATTATGTGATTTTATTACAATATACATTTTCTTAAATTTTATTTCTATTCAAGATTTAAGTTATTAATATTTAATCTATAACTTATATTTTATTTTATTTTATTTTTTTAGGCTTAAACAATTTCTTGTTTTGTTGAATATTTCATTTCTTTATAACTTTTCAATTTTTATTTCAAAAAGTTCCAATATATTACTAAAATTTAAATTCATAAATTTCGGGATGTTACAATATCCCCTCCTTAAGAATATTTCGTCCTCGAAATTGAAAGAGAGAGAAACGTAAACAAATAATATACGAATTCGGAAACAAGGAAATGACTTACAGTTTTAAGTCGAGATGTCAATTCTGCATTTGGGATATGACTTCTTCATATTCTCTTCAGTCTCCCAAGTACAGTCCTTTGGATCGCCACTCCATTTAACTTTGACCAATTTCACAATTTTGTTCCTCAATCGCTTCTCGTCACGATCAACAATTTTCATCGGTTCCCTTCTAACTGCCAAATTGGGAGTGATTTCAAGATCCTGCTGAGCAGCTTCTTCAATAATATCATCTGGATCGTGCACATATTTCCGAAGGTTAGAAATATGGAACACATTATGTACGCCAGACAACCAGCTGGGTAACTGCACTCTATATGCTAGAGAACCAATCCTTTCCAGAATAGGAAAAGGACCAATATAACGCGGTGCCAACTTTCCAGTTTTCCCGAATCTCAATACACCCCGCATCGGAGATACTTTCAGAAATACAGAATCTCCAACTTGAAATTCCAAATTTCTCCTTCGACGGTCATAATAGCTCTTCTGACGGCTTTGGGCAGTTAATAACTTCTTTCGAATAAAATTTACCTTCTCAGTGGCTTCTTTTATCATATCCGGTCCAAGAACAAGTCTGTCACCTGATTCGATCCAGCATGTAGGTGATCGACACGGACGACCATATAAAGCTTCGAAAGGAGCCATTTCTAAACTGGCCTGATAACTGTTATTACAAGAGAATTCAACCAGATGCAAATGGTCCTCCCAAGAACCACCAAAATCATGAACACAAGCACGCAGTAGGTCTTCTAAAATTCGGTTAACTCTCTCAGTCTGTCCATCAGATTGCGGGTGATAAGCAGTACTGAAATTTAATTTCGTTCCCAATGCATCCTGAAATGCTTTCCAAAATCTACTAGTGAAGATCGGGTCACGATCACTCACTATACTACTGGGAATACCATGGAGGCGAACAATTTCCTTTATATATATACCTGCCAAGCTTGCTGCAGTCCGAGTAGATTTAACTGGAATGAAATGAGCATTTTTGGTTAGACGATCCATAATAACCCAAATCGCTTCATTGCCTTTCTTGGTTCGTGGCAATCCGTCGATGAAATCCATCGATACCAGATCCCACTTCCATTTCGGTACTTCTAAAGGTTGAAGTAAACCGGCCACTTTCTTTGGTCGCTCTTTATTTGCTGACAAGTAGCACAGCGACTCACATAAATAGATATGTCTCTCTTCATCGTTTTCCACCAGAATGTTCTTTTAACTTCTCGATACATTTTGTTGACTCCTGGATGGATGCTGAATTTGGACTTGTGGCATTCATCCAACACTTCACGTTTTAGTTCTGGAATGTCAGGGACACAAATTCTGCCCTTTATCCTTATAACTTCTCTATCATCTATCTCAAAAGTAGTATCCTCTCCTTGATCTATTCTTCTACGCATTTCTCGAAGAAACTTGTCTTCGGTTTGTTTGCTCGCGATCTTCTCAAGGAGAGTAGGAGTGATAACAAGATATGCAAGAACAGCATGTCTTCTACTTAAAGCATCGGCTACTACATTGGCTTTTCTCGGCGTATATTGGATATCTAAGTCATAAGATGCCAGAAATTCCAACCAACGTTGTTGTCGCAAATTCAAATCCTTCTGGGTGAAAAGATATTTCAAGTTTTTATGATCGGTGAATAATTCGAATTTTTCACCTAAAACAACGAGAGTTTATTAAGTATATTTCTTTAGTTAATTTCGCAAATTATTAAGAAAGCTGAAAAGATTCTTACCCAGAAGATAGTGTCGCCATATTTTCAAAGCGAAAACAACAGCCAAAAGTTCCAAATCGTGCGTTGGGTAGTTCTTCTCAAGCGGACGTAATTGTCTACTCGCGTAGGCAACTACCTTTCCATTTTGCATTAATACTGCACCTACCCCTTCACCACATGCATCAGTATAGACAGATAAGCCTTGGTTCCCATTAACTATAGTGAGAACAGGAGCAGTGGTCAATCTCTTTTTCAACTCTTGAAAGACTTCTTCACATCTTGAAGTCCAAATGAACTTTGCATTCTTCATTGTTAACTTAGTCAGCGGACTAGCTAACTTAGAAAAATCTTGAACGAATTTCCGATAATAGCCTGCTAAACCCAAAAAGCTTCGAACTTCTCTTGGAGTAGTGGGTTGTTTCCAATCAAGAATAGCGGAAATTTTGCTAGGATCTACTGAAATTCCTTCTTCATTAACAATATGGCCAAGGAATTTTACTTCATTGACCCAGAAGTGGCATTTGGAAAATTTTGCATATAGAACATTTCTCCTCAAAATTTCTAAGACAATTCTAAGATGCTCGGCATGCTCATCTTCAGTTTTGGAGAAAATTAAGATGTCATCAATGAATACAAGCACAAATTTATTCAAAACTTCCCGAAACACACGAGTCATGAGATCTACGAAGTATGCTGGAGCATTGGTGAGCCCGAAAGGCATAACCAACCATTCATAGAACATATCAGGACCTCTGAAAGCAGTCAGATGTACACAATCTTCGGCGATTCGTAATTGATGGAATCCTTGGGCTAGATCCATCTTTGAAAAGAAACGAGCGCCATGCAACTGATCAAATAAATCATCAATCCTGGGTAGTGGAAATTTATTTTTGAGAGTTTGTTTATTTAGATCACGGTAATCTACACACAATCTCAAAGATCCGTCTGATTTGGCAACAAATACGACGGCTGAGCCCCATTCAGAAACACCGGGTCGAATTAATCCTTTTGCTAGTAGCTCATCAGTTTGATGACCAATTCAATCTTTTCCCTGGGTGCCATCCTGCGACTTGCGTGAACAACAGGACGAGTATTAGGTATAAGATCGATTCGGAATTCTATTTCTCGATGAGGAGGTAAAGATTTCACTTCTTCAAATACGTCGGAAAAATTCCGAACAACAGGTATAGACTGCAAAGTGGGTTCAAGATTTCCCAAAGTATATATCAATCTGTCGCTCCTTGGACTTGGATTCTCACAAGAGATTTCAATAAAATTTCCAAGGCTTGTTTTGATTAAAACTGTCCGATTACTACACTCCAATCTAGCATCGTATCTCGATAACCAGTTCATACCGAGTAAGATTTCAAATTCGTCAAATTCGAGGACATATAGGTTGATAGGAAATTTATAGCTAGCATATGAAATAGGAACTCTCTTACAATATGAACTAAGATTTGCGGGACCTCCAACCGGATTTTTCACGCAAACAAGATCGTCAGCAAATTTAGTTTCAAGTCCCAATTCATTTACGGTTTGTTGGGAGATAAAGCTATGTGAAGCTCCTGTATCAAATAAAACTCTAACAGTTCTATTATTAATAGTAAGGTTACCTTCCAAAACACTTTTCCCTTTATCAGCTTTTGAAGATGAGGGGTCCTCCTTTATCGTGTAAACTTTTGCCACCTGCGCTGGCTTCATCACTGGGCAATCTTTAACTAAATGTCCCGGTTTATGACAATTGTAACATTCTCTAGCTGGCTTCTTCGGTTTTGGGCAGTCATTTGAATAGTGGCCTTTCTCTTTGCAGTTGTAACAAGTGACATTTTCTGTTGCACTTCCTAGAATGTTCTTCTTCTTCTCTTTGCCTTGCCAAGGTTTCTTGCCTCCGAATTTTCGCTTTTTATAATTCTGACTACCTGAATTACCTTTCTCCATAGTTGCTTCTTGTATATCAAGAGTAGCGTACCTGTATCCCATATCTATCAAATCTGAAAAAGATTCTTTAACATGACATGTCATTCTTCCATGATATTTTTGGTTCATTCCCCGGATAAACCTTTCGTTTTTCTTCAGAGGTGTATTTAGCAATTCTGGGCCAAACCGAGATAGTTCACTGAATTTATTCAAGTATTCTTCAAACGACAAACTTCCTTGCTTCAAATCCAGAAATTCCTGATATATTCTGGAAACTCCCGCCGATGGCATGTAACGTTTCTCAAACACTTCTTTAAAACGATCCCAAGTAAATTCTTCCTCAGGTTCATCTACAATGATGGTTTCCCACCAAGCTGAAGCTTCTCCTTGGAGTTGCCAAGAAGCTATAAGTCTTTTCTGCTCATCCTGCAATTTTAGCCCTTTAAAAATCTTTTCACACGATCTTACCCAAGCTTGAGCGTCAATAATTGACTCTTTGCCAATGAATGGTTTTCCACCAAGCTTTTCAAATTTCTTATATAATTCAGCCAAGTCCGGCTGCTGCTGAATTTCTATTACTGCTTCTGCGGCTATGGGAATTTGATTTGGTGCTGCAGCATTGCCTTGACCCCTAATTCTTCCTCTGCGTCCACTCATTTTCACTATCTGAGATTAGTAAGAAAATTGATTCAGATATACAGACGAAATATCTTAAGGAATATCAGCAGTAAAAAGAAATAGACTAAGAAATTTCAAAGTTTCAATTTTGATTATACTCATTCTAGGGTATACTTCACCCTATCTCTAATGAGCCATCTAATGTGTTATACTCCGTAGCTAAAGTTCTTACTCAACCAACAGCTCTGATGCCAATTTGTGACGACCCAAACTCGATGTCCAATAAATGACATCAAATTCGCATCGCCGGAGCTTATAACAACAATTAGATGTATATAAAACAGCGGAACAGAATCAATATCATAAATAACATCACTGTTACAACATCAACATAATATCCATACTGCAACAGAGTACATAATACATACACTACAACTCCAAATACAACATCATGATAATACAACAGTGAACATATATCCAAAAGTTCTCAAATGAGAGATGATAACGAACTCCCAAAAGCTAACACCTGTAATCTCCAAAAGCTCCTAAGATAGCTCCAAGATAAGAGCTCCAAAATACTGCTACTCCAAAATACAGAAACCTGCTACTAGGCTGCCCGTGTGGAAATAATGGGCACCCAGAGTTTAGGAAAGAAAACAATAAACTCCGGATCAGTCATGGGACTGGTATGAGTAAACAAGACAGTTGTATTTTAAATAAACAAGATTTATAAAAGAATTTTCGGAATGCTTTTAAAAATGGAACTACCATAAGACCTCCCGCCACACACACAATGCAAACGCAGAATTGGAGGAGATTTCTTCTTATGATAGTTAAATATGCTTGGTACGAGAAAAGAATTCTTTGATATTATTACTAGTGCCTAGTGAAGTAAATCATTTCGAAAATAGAATATTAATCTTAGCCAACATACGACCATTATCGTATGCCTACTATAGCTACCATGTTTTGTGGCAGGTTACCGCCACGCTGCATGGCAGGTTCTACAACTAAAACCGTACAGGGTTTCGTATTGTTTCTTTGGATTTCCAACAAATGGTCAGGCCAAGGAACTTCCCATTGCCACATGAGAACGCCTCTGGAAGGACGTCCCCGAGAACCAAACCGGATCTCTACCAACACAAGGCCGGGTTACCCCTAACTGGGTAACTACTGACACGAGTATGCCATCTCCCGGTCGTAACCAACCTTTAACCGGGGCCCCAGCAACAAATCACAAAATCATATATATATATCTGCGATATCAACATAAGTTAAGTATCTGGGCTCCATACCATGATACCACTTCTATCCAGAAGGAAATGTACATACCCTAAGGGGTGCTACCCCCAATAACCTTGCTGCATCTTTCCTGTTTTGACCATTTCGGGGTGTGAGGTCCGACGAAGTCACGTCCACAAAAACACACTTTATACAAAAGCCGTGCTTTGGGTCAACAAATGATCATAGAAATGATCACCAAGATAGACGATCAAATAAATGATCCTATCCAAATGATCAACACAATGATCATTTCACAGCAACACTCAGCATGTCACATTACCAAATTAGGAATATATTGCTGATAACCTTCAACTATATAACCTCTGAGCTCGTACGTCTCAGAGAAGGGTGTTAAGCTAAAAGAATAAATTCTCCGCCACCAACAGAAATATATTTGAAAGAATTCGGCTTTATATCTCAATTTGTAATGTCAGACAGACTATCCATACAAGTCTGTTCCGGGCTCGAACAGAACCGAAGGCACTTCCAAAGAAGTTCTTGCAATCCGGATATCCACAATCCTCATCGGATTCCCCATCACATATGGAGAACTCTATACCGGAGCAACTCGGTGCAGAGTCAATCGACAGATCATCCTATCGCTCTCGCAAATACCCGGTCTTCAACACCGGTCTTCAATTGCTATCCATAACGTCGAATCACATATTCGAAATGGGTTTTATGACACAAAGGTCCTTTCCCGGTTAATTCGAATAGTGGGTGTCAAATTTCAAAACATGTGGATGTCATTCACAAATATTCACAGAGTCGATGTGGGTTTCGGATAACCAATGGAAATCCGATTCCCTGTCGCATCGAAGTTTTAAATGTCGTTTTACGGCAACAAGTTTTCACATCAATATAGAACAAATCATAGTCATAGTGCATCACACAGTATCACAGTCACAACAGAAATATCAATCTAGTGCATAGCAATAGTTAATTATTTACCAATCCAAGTGAATGGGATTTAATAAATTTACCAAATAATTATTTTTAAATCAATGATAAAAATTTGGATAAATAAATTAAATCTTAATTAACTCGATAAATTGTTTCAAAATTAACAAATTCTTAATTACAAATTTAATTAAATACTTAATTGTTTATTAATCAATTTAATTACAAATCATTCTTAATTACTTTTCATAACCATTAATTAATACCCTAATAAAACTTAATTATTCATTCATTGATTTCTTAATTTCTTAGTTAATCAATGATTAATCCTTAACTCTTAACGAAATTACTTAATTAATTAACTATTAGTTCATAGTTAAATTTTTTTTTTCATAATCAATAAATATAAATTATTCACTAATTTATATTTACAAAGAAATCTCTCTTAAACTTTTGAAATCAATTTATTACAAATTTGAGAACTTAAATGTTAATTTAAATTCCAACACTAGTTTTATATTAATTACTTGATTAAAATATAAATTAGATCCAGAAAACTTTGTTAAGTTTTTACTTATTTCATTAACTTGTAATGAAACTTGATTTAATTGTCATACAGCAATTACCACTTAAACTTGTTTAAGCAATTTACACACCATTTTTAGTTTGCAGGTTTCAGAAATCAAACCGAGCAAATCTTCAGTTCACTCGAGTAAACACTCGACCCTTTTCATTTCTTCCCCGAGTCTCTCTCTGTTCGTTCGCGTATCCATCTTCCCTGTTTCATTCTTTTTTTTCTTCTTTTTTTAACTTTCTAGTTTTAAAACCAGATAGCTTAAATTTTTAAGGACTCGAACTATACGAGAGAAACTCAGGCAACTTCAAAAAAAAACCCGGAGTCTTCCCTGTTTCATTCGCGAGTCCCTCTTCTTCTTCCTGTTATTATTATTATTATTTTTTCACTGGCACATCACCACCACCGTGCACGTGCACGGTGGTTCGCGACCTCCCCGATGGCCATCGTGACCATCAACAAATCGCGCTTCATTCCCCTATTCGAAAACGATGATCAATTCAATGCTAATGACCCCACCACGAAATCGAGCTTCCAGCTCGAAACTCGAACCCATGCTCACCAACAAATTCGCTTCGCCCTCGTTGCTCCAACCATCGGAGCAGCTCAAACTTCGTCACCATCACGTCCACACCTCATGCCATCATTCCCCTCAAAATCCCCTAACTCGATGCGTCAGAGGTGGCGTACACATCGCGGTTCCAGACCGTATACATTTCGAGACTAAAACCCTAGTTTGATCTCAAACTCCCAATTCACACAATAGAAAAATTAATTTGTATTTTTCCCAACATCGTGAATGGTTAGGCTTGCTTCAACTCAAATTTCAGAAATTTAAATTGATTCACTTACAAGAAATTGGTAAAAATTCGATTTTTATTCAAATGCAAATTTCCCTTTAAATACTAAACTAAAATTCTTCACTTTTGTTTTGAAAATCATGATTTGCAGTAAGGATATAGGCTATGAATTTGAATTAGCTTTTCATAATACTTGGGTTCATCACATTTTCTTTTGATTTCCTGTAGACAACTTTAGTGATGATATCTTACAGCTTTGAGTTTTAAATCTGTTTTTAATAAACCATATTTGAGTTCCATTATCTTGTTTGATTTTTTTTTTTAAACTGAAGCTTTACTATGATTCAGATTAAAACTACTAGAGTTTGAATTGAAATCTACCCTGTAACCCATAACAGAGAAGGACAAATTGCAGAGTAACCTGTATATCTATATATATTTACCAACTATATTGAAAGATATCATATACAATGCCATGAAACACAGAATCATCTTTACAGTTAACTTAAAGCCTTTAAGTTGTTGTTCACTCACCTGACAAAGGTTAGAAATAAAGACTATATGGGTTTCCTTTGAACTGCAGATTTGATTCTTCTTCTCTTTTCTTCTTTCAGTACTTTTTGCCTTTCAACTTGTAATTTATAAAGTGACTATCTTTTTTTTTTTTTCTTTTTCAGGTTTGCAGAAGTTTGTTGAACGAAATAAAGAGGCAGGTTGATGTTTATATATAACAGATTGTGTACAGAGGTTTATTAAAACAGGTACAGAATAAACCATGCTGGAAGTAAAAGCATTGAATGCAGGTATGTTGCTTTGTAGAGGCTTGCATTTAATGTAAGCATGTTTTGAGATGCTTCTATACTGTGTACTTGTAGAAATGAGCTGTTTGATTTATATAAATATTATTTTGTTTGAATGTTTTACTCTCTTGCTTCTTCTTTCATATGTACAGTTTATATGTTTTATATTTTTATTAGCTAATGTTTTGTTTTTATTTTATATATATATATATATATATATATATATATATATATATATATATATAGGTGTGTTGTTTTGTTTATTTTGCTAAATGTAAGAGTTTGTTTTTATTTTATCTTATTTTCTTTTGCTTACATATTTACTGGTTTGTATAGTAACATATTCATTTGATTAATTTGTTTAATTATTTGTTCATTTGTTCTCTTATGTCTTTATAGTGTTTATAGCAACTTATTTTAGTTATTTTGCTAAATATAGGAAAAGTTGTTTTATTTTATTTTATCTTCTTTTGCTTACATATTTTAGTTTACTGGTTTGTATATTTCTTTGCAAACTTGTTTTAGTTGTTAACTTTTAATAATTATGTGATTTTATTACAATATACATTTTCTTAAATTTTATTTCTATTCAAGATTTAACTTATTAATATTTAATCTATAACTTATATTTTATTTTATTTTTTTATTTTTTTTAGGCTTAAACAATTTCTTGTTTTGTTGAATATTTCATTTCTTTATAACTTTTCAATTTTTATTTCAAAAAGTTCCAATATATTACTAAAATTTAAATTCATAAATTTCGGGATGTTACAAGTCCAAATCAAAGTGTCATAGGTATATATCATTTTAACATATTTTTTAATTCCTTCAATATAATTCAAATAACAGTTTATATGATTTCAATTAATATACAGGGTGATACTAGGGATATACATAAATAAATAAACATCCAATCATCTAAAATGTCAACAAACAGACATCCATCAGAGTCAACATTCAAATCATCCAACAAATCACAACAATTAACTAGTCATCAATGTCAGGTACTTAATTAAATTCAATATTAATTTAAATGTTAATCTAACTCAATTTAAATTCAAATTAAATTTACATAAGAATTTAAATTACCAAACAACAATCTATAAAATTCTTATCACTTCACAAATTTAATTCAACTAATATTAGAAGGTTTAGTATTGCGTGAGTGGGTTAAATCACTCACGTCTGATTTATAGTCGATTTAAAATCCAATAAAAGCCAAAATTTGAACAGTCACCAAATTTGACCAAACTAGTTTCATGTTGTCAGAAATTTCGATACGAACCCAATGGAAGAAACTGCACGTGAATCCGAGTTCGTATGCATAAGTTATGGATGTTAGAAGTTTGAAAATTCAAATTTAAATTAAAAATAAAACAAAGGGTAAAATGGTAATACTCACCATCTCTCCCAAACCCTAAGCCGCAACAAAACAGACGAACTCATCCATGCACAGCCGTCGTAATGTTCATCACCAAATGTCATGCCCTGCACGCCTCGATCTCCAGATTGGACCATTGCGTCGCCATCCTCGCTTGACGTCGCACCCCACTATACCCATGCAAACGCCTCTGCCACCCTCTATAGGCAACGCCGCCGCTACATTAATCGCCTAAATCTAGCAAACCTCATCATCTTCAAGACGATCCAACCGCATGGATTGAAACCAACCTCTTGGTTGCCTCTACGCTGTAGTACTCGTCGACCGCTCCGAATTCGAAGATCCACTGTTGATCACGAAACCTAATATGAACAATTGAGACTATTCTGGTGATTTCTGGACAAACCGAAACTCGATTGCAAAAAAAACTAGAAATGTAGATTACGTTCATCGAGAGCTTCACGATGATATATTATATGATAGTGTTTGAGCAGTTTGAATCTTTAGAGTTTGATTTGTAATCGGTAATTAGGGCATTGAGATGTCTGCCATTGAGAAGGAATAGATGAGATAGAAATTGTATGTATAGAAATGAAAATAGAAAATCGTTAGGGTATATAACAGCATATATATATACCAAGCTGAAACAAGAATGGATGGTGCAGATCGAATGGGACATAGCGATAACCAAGACCTAAAAAGCCCGTTTCGTTCTCGAAATGAAAATAGATTATCCAATATATCGAAATATAGGTTTTCAATATTTTAAACTCAATGGGAATAATTTTAAAACCTTATTCTATCTTATATAGAAGTTAGCTTTTCAAATCAAATTATATTTATTTAAATTCTTTTAATTGATTTCTATGTGTTTCAACCTCGCACAATCAAACGATAAGTCTGATCACTATGAAACTTGAAATCCTATAATAATTCACTATTACGGATCTGATGAAACTAGTTTCGTTGAAATCTGAGACAGTGGCCAAATAGAATAATTTTCCATGTTAATTAAATGAATTATTATTTAAAAATAAATTTAATGACTTTTAAATTCAAATTAAAAGTTTTCTATAATAATTCTAGATTAAATAGAATTTAATAATCGTTTGAAATACAATTTTCCATGTTAAATCCAATATTTTAATTATAAATTAATTTCAATGTTTGAATTACAATAGAAATAAACCTAATTTATTATAATTTAAATTTCAACAAATCCTTTTATTTTGATTTACATGTTCTTATATTAAATCAAAAAAATACCTTATGTAATTTATTTATTAACATAAGTTTCCATTTTATTTTATTCATTATTCTACATTTAATGTTCCTTACCATATTAGTTGCAATAATTCAATTACATTAATTTTATTGATTTCTAAATTAATTTCAACTAATTTAATTAATTAGATGATAATAAATCAATTGTTACAACTTAATAGTTCATATCTATTAATTTATTGTTCATAAAAAGGAGTATAAATCTACTTACCAAATAGCTGATTTCATATTTTATATTAAAAATTTTCAATTAAATTACATATAATTTCACCATTAATACATCATTTAATTTATTCCTCATCGACTTACAATTATTTCCAAATTTTGCTCTACAATTACATTCCAAATTAAACTTTGAAATTACGTTAACAGTTTTCAGTTTTATTCAATGAACATTATTAAATAATATTTTAATAATTTTATCCATTTATAAATCATAAATTTTAATTTCTAACAATATTCAATTCAAAAAATCTTATTAAATTTAATATTTTAATTATCAAAAATACCGGTCGTTACATATACTCTTAGGATGTCGTAGAGTATTATACAAGTTTAAACTTGAATTTTGATTTTGTGAAATATTTTATAAATAAAAGTTATGTTATATGAAATTTTTTATAAATAAAGTTATGTCTTTACAACATATTTAATGAGAAAAGGTACGTTTTATGAAGTGTTTCACAAATGCTTTTAGTATTGAATGATATATTCTTTGTGTAAATTAATGTGATTTAAAATTAATTAAAATAGCGAAAGAAATCAATTGGTTAAAATATGTAAGTTGTTAGTAGATCATCTTATTCACATGATAGTTCTTGATCCAGATTCAAGTACATGGTTTCTTGGTGATTTACAATGGCACGGACTAGAATTTTTCCGTAGATTCTCGATGATGAACACTTGAAATGGATTCTTGATATGATTCCAAGGTTTTCTATCATAGTATATGGCTATGTAAGGGAAATAGAAATCTCTAATCAAGGAACCTCACCGGAGTTTGCACTAAAGAGGTTGGGTGATCTATGCTAGTTTCGAAGTGAGATTTATTTGATCGAGCACGTTATCAAATCAGATATCATGTACGGATGATCCATATGCATCATATGGGCTTAAATTTATGTATGCTGAGTTATTGCTGGCTTAGGAGGGTTTAGGGGATGGCCTTTTAACTTTTTCTAGAATAGCTTGAATAATCATCTAAATAATAACCTGAAGCTGATGAGCGTAAGGTAGGCCTGGTAAATTATTGATCGTCCTTATGTGATGATAGGATTTTTCATCTTGAGAAAACATTGAGCTTTATTTGCTAGTAATTTAGAATGATACCGAGTGGTATGTATTTGTTTCTTTTGTTAATGGTTCGTGTTGGAATTTCAAGAATGAAATTTTTAAGTAGAGGAGAAAGTATCGACCCGCAATTTCAATCACTTCATATTTAAATATCCAAATCTTAGTTAAATGTAATAAAAATTAATTTTATAACCTTGATTAGCCCCATTAAATTAATAACATGTGAAGGTAATTTTTTTTTGAAATGTGTTTAGAGAAATAAATATTTTGAAGAAATATAGATAACGTAGTTGAAAATCATTTTATCGACAAATGGATTTTTAATCGATATAAGTAGTTCGAAATTTTTGGGCATTCTAATATATTAATGTACCATTAACTAGAAACTTAAAATATTTTAGTGGTTATGGCTAACTAAATGCTTAGGATAATGCCATGAAAGATATTTTGTGGAGAAAGCTTAAGGATGAAGTAAAGGAGATATTTTGGGTGGTAGAAACACATAGGAAGGAGCATGCTTATGACTTTCCATAAGGGGTTTGTTGGTGTTATCTACCTCTTATAAACATCTACTCATACACTCCGTCCAGTTCACAAATCTATTACAAAGTAAAAACGCTAAAAAAAACGGCTCTTAAAACAGTAGGAAATGAACCCCAAACTCCACCAAACTTTGGAAAAGGCCCTAGCACAACATAGGAGCAAGGAATAACATCTTAAAGTGGAGGATTAATTTTAGGCCATGAGCAAAGGATAGAGAGGGAAGCATGGTCGATAGCATTTTGGATGCAACCAGTGGTGTAATCTACCTGGCTTTACGCTTGACCAAAGGATAGCAAAAATTGAGATGGTTGGAATAGGTAATAAGTATACGAGACTTGATTTCCATATGTGATCATTTTTATTGTTATTAAATTTAGCTAAAATTTAATTTTAGAAGTATATAATGGCTTCATGGCTCCATATGGTTTGAGATCTTCTGGGGAGGACTCATTGTTATGAAATGTCTTACTTTAAAAATGTGTAACCAAGATCCCATAGGGAGGACTCCTTTATATTATTTACTTACTTCTAAAAGAACCAGAATTAAGTTAATCGAAAATTCACCGATTGGGGTTTGAAGTGTCCAAGGTTTGATAAGTATACTAAGGTATTAATTACCGAAAACCACTTCAAAACTATCATACGGTCTCTATGTTCTAGAAGCAGTTGTGGAGCGAAATGTTATAGAATGAATTACATGTCCTAAGGGTAACTTCGAGGGAGTGGTGCATCAACATTTGTTTGTTGTTGAGAATATAGATCAAAGTTTTAAAGCATATTCAAATATTCACTGTCCAAATATCTTTTACAACACTAATAACAGCTGTTTTTGACCTACGGTAGCAGTTCCGAGTTTCTATAGCACTATTTGTTGTAATGTTGTTTTTAACCATTTTGGTGATTTAAATGAGTTTAAAATGATAATTGAGTTTGTTATTTTTTGAGATCTTTTTATGAATGACTAATAGCGGGTTCTAGAGTATTTTAAAAGTGGTTTCAAATTTCAATATATTTTTTTACTAATTATATATGAGTTTTCAAAATAAAGGGTTTTCTTTGTAACATTTAGGGTATTAGTATCAACATTGGGGTCGAAAAGGTGGGTCGTTACAGTACGATTTTATTTAAAACAACATTAGATTGTATCTAATAAACCCTTTAAACTTCATATGCCCAATAGATCCAAAATTTGGAAAAGAAAAATTGAAATCTATCTATTTCACCTGCTTTCGACTAGCTTAGTTCCTTCAATAGCATCATAGATTATTGATTGAAGCGTTTACCTGGTCATTAGATGTCTAAGGTTTGATCTCCACAACTACTATGATAGGGGGTTCTTCTATTGACGAAGCATTTCCTCTTACCCTTGCCTATCTTACAATGATTGTGCTAGTTGAAAGGCTACATGTAAAACTCGCTCGTGGGTACCTAGTTGGGTAACCCTAAGGATTTTAGGCCAAAGCATCAATGTTATTAGAGCCCAATGGTCTATACGGTTTAAATTAGAAATATTAGGGCTAACTTATAAATGCTACCTATTTAGTATGGTGTCAATTAAGTTATTGCTAAGTTTGGGTTTGGATAACCGAGTCTCTGTCTAACATAGCTTCTGGCCTAGGTAATCCCGTAAGTTATCCTAGATATAAAGATCTGAATTAATTTTGGGCCTTGGGCTAATTTTCAAAATCCAGTTTGAAAATTTAAAATATATTTTAAATTTAAAAGGTTAAATTTAAAATATAAAATGAAATTCTACAAAATTCATAAAATAATTTAAAAATTATTTTGATTTTTTTTAATAATTTGAAAGTTATATCAATTGTTTGGATTAAGTAAATAAATAAATCATTAACAAAAAGTTAATTGATTAAAATAAAATATACATAATGATGTGTATATACACTCACATTTATGTTAACTTGTTCAAGGTAAATAATAAATTTAAATTTAAATTTTGTTAACAAAAAATTTAACTAAAAATATATAAACAAATGAATATTTATTTGACAAATACATATTAATTAAAGTTTAGTCAATAAATCAATATATGTTATAATGGGGGGGTGTGTGTGTGAAACTATAAATGTTATAGTTCATATCTATCTTAAATTATTCAAAATGAATAAAATAAAATTTTGTAGTTCTAAAATAATTTAACTAATTTTTTTAACTAAATTAATAAATTAAAAATTAATTAAATAAGATTTAATTAATAATGTACACAAGATATTATATAACTTAAATAAATTGTAAAAGGTTTTAAACGAATTAAACTTGTATTTTATGAATGTATAATATAAGTGGAGCTATAAGTAACTCAATTTAGGCTTAAGGAATAAGTACATGTATACTGTAATTTTGATGTATCTGAAATTCAAATCACGAGGGTTTTCATAAGAGATACATCGTTCCTTAAATTGATATAACTATATATGAAAGATTATGAATCTTTAGAATATGTAACAATCCAAAATTTAAGCTATAATAATTAATTAACGAATTAATTAAATGATAAAATAAATTTATGAACTTATCAGAATTGAGCCATGAGAGTTGCATCATTATGTCCGCGGTAATTTTCTGATCAATTTCCATATATAGAACATCAAAATCCAAGCTAGTATGAAGGAGAAACGAAATACATAAGGAAACAAAAAAATTATATATATACATATATAGATACACACGTATACATATACATATATATAGGGTTAGGTCGATCAGGGGGTCGACCTAACCAACCCTTGGGTCAACCTAGGAGTGGGAAGGTTGACCGTGCGGTCGACCCCCCCTACGTGGTGAGCGAACGAATTGTTAGTTCCAGTTCGTTCCAACAAGCTTTGTACACGTCAATTGCATTCTTTTGTTTCATCTGGTCCTTCCTTGCTTCTATCGGATGGTTCCTATTCAGGCTATGGCGTGGTTGCACCATATTAAATATCCAAATCCAACGGTATGAGATCCACTTCTACCCCTATATATAAGACCCTAAGCCTAACACTTTTCTCATTCTAGATTTTCACCGTCGTGGTTCACCTTTTTAGGAAGGACCCTAAAAGGAATAATTTTCCAAGAAGAGAATCTTTTTAAATAAAATATTTTAATACCCTCAAGTGGATCCGGGAAGACCAAAAGGGAAGAGCTTAGGACCACAAGTGAGTGATTGTAATTATTTAGATTTTTAAGCAATCTAAAATAATAGGGTTTTCAATAGTTGTAGGTTTTCTACGATTTTGGAAATACCTTTTTATCAGTTATTTTCAGTTTTAGATTTATTTTCAGCCTATTTATTTTTAAATATTATTTTTAGTTATTCGTAATTAATTTCTGCTAATTATAGTTTTTCCATTTAATTACAATTATTTATAGTATTTTTTAATATTTGCCGTTATTTATGATTTATTTACATCTTCTCCTATGTTTTGGATTTTCTTCTATTTTCAATTTCCTTTTATTTCTCCTTCTTCTTTGCATATGGATTAGAATAGATTAAATGCGGATATGGATTCAAATTATAAGAATATTAAAATAACGGAAGATAAGACGTAAATTGTAAAGACTATTATAAAAATAGAATTAAGACTGAAATTGAGCCTAATTATGATATTAATGTTAGAATTGGACTAATTAAAGATAATTAACCTAGTTATAACTTAGAATTATAACTAAAAAGAGTATAAGATAAAAGAGGCTTATTTTCACACTTAGACCTTGGGTAAAGTAATAAACATAATTATAACGTAGGTTATAATAAGAAAAAGAATGGAATGAGACTTATTTTAAGACTTAGGATAAATTAATAAGCAAAGACAGTGAAGAATAATAAAGGCTTATTTAAATAATTTATCTAATTTAATAAGAAAAGATGAAAGTAGGACCTATACCAAAAAACATTCCCTATTAGACAAAATGGTGGTCTCACATTAGCCTGAAGTGAGATGAGGGCACGCTTATGCTAATAATGGTAGTAATTGGCAAAATAGAAGTCCAAATCACGAGGGATTTAGACAAGGGGCGCAACTAGATATTGTTTGGATGACATGCCAGTACCAACTACATTTCCCCTATTATTTCTATGGACACGGTGTTTCACATAATCTTAAAGTGAGTTGAGGGGCATGCTTATGCTGGAGCTTGAGGTAATAAGAAGACCCAATAGGTCGAACAACATGTAACGCAAGCTTAGTGGTGGTCACGCATGCGACTTCCAAAGATGGCTCATAAATCGTTATGAGTTCCACTCATTTAGTATGTGTGTCTTTCGTAGACACCATTGCCTTCTGTGTAGGGAGCTATATAATGTCTAGTCCATAATAAATACTTTTTGCGTCTTTCGTAGACACCATTGTACTTTGTGCGTCTTTCGTAGATGTCATTACCTTATATGTTGGGAGTTATATAACGTCTAGTCCACAGTAAGGTCTATAAAGTAGCAGGCCGATCAAAGGGTAGAATTAGGATTTCAGCCTAAATATAGGATTAAGAATTTAACCTAACCAAAGAAGCTAACAAAGACAAGTGCAAACAATCTAAGTTAATCAACCGCGTAAATTTAGTAATTCATATTTATTTCAAGTTTATTCCTTTTTCTTCCTATTCTCTTTGTTTCCTTTATATATACTAGAACTGTTGTAAGGTCTATTACCTTTACATTGCTTAAAGATTCTAAAAATTACTATCATTCACCAGACTTTTTGTACGACCCGGGATTTTAGCTATATTTATTTTAATAAATATTTAATCTAATTAAATAAAAAGTAAACTTATCATTTTAAAATGAACATGTCTTTTGGAAATATTTGCCATTCATTTATGTACATTTATATTTTGAAAAGGGAATTGATTTGAAAATTTAAAATAAAATCTCTTAAAAATATTTACAATAAAATCTCTATTATATAATTAAATTAAAATGTTCTACCTTATTAACATTTGGTAAATATATATATATATATATATGGATAATAATGTTTAAAATAAAATCAAATTCTATCAATATAAAATATAAGTATAAAATATAAGCAAAACATATGAATCTAATTTAAATGTTGATAGTTAAAATAGAAATATAAATAAAAGCAAGAATTAAGTAATTTGGTGTGCATACAACATAAGTTTAAAATTTGTAAGAACAAAGTAGAAAATGAAATCAGACAAAGTGTATATGTACATACAAAATATCTTTATACAACAAAAACATAATAATAGTATGTAAACAACTTAGGAAACCATGGCATTAAATGCCATCATCTCAGCCAAAAATAGGTCCATACAAAATATTTAGAAAATCTGACAATCAAAACAAAAAGAAGAAAGCTTGACCAGATAATACCTTCCTTAGTACAACTGTTTTCTCTTATAAATATAAATCTAAGCTATTTTAGTTCATTCAGCAAAAACTTAGCTAACCAGAGAAAAACAAAAAGCAAGAAAAAGAAGTAAACTCAAATTCAATTCAACAAAAACTAACAGGGATTAAGGGCAGATTCAAACTGCAGTTCTCAAAGAACAACAGAGTGTTCTCTGTTTAGCAACCCTTGTAAGTGAGTAAACATCAATTTTAAAGCTTCAAGTTTAATTTAAAAACAGTTCAGGATATTCATTGATCATATGGTATTGTATATGTTTTATCTTTGAATATAATTCTGTGTTTATATATAGGATTGCTCTGTATATTGGTCTTCTCTATTTATTGATTACAGGGTTGATTATCATTCAAACTCAAATTGTTTTCAACTGATCATTGTAAAACTTTAAGTTTTCAATCAAACAAGAAGTTTAACTTCAATCAAGATTTTTTTAAAGCCGACTAAAACATGTTAGTGAAATATTACTACAGGAAGTCTTGTTTACAGGTAATCAAGTAATAATTTGATAAATTTGATTTTATAGAAAGCTAATTCAAGTTCATAACTTGAATTCTTACTGCAAATTATGATTTTTAAAATTAAAATGAAGATTTTTAGATTAGTATTCCAAGAGCAGTTTTTATTTGAACAAAATTTGCATTTTTCTCATTTTCAGACAATCGAATCAATTTAAAATGTTGGAATTTTGTTTGAAGCTTGTATGAACATCTGTGATCTCGAGAAAATTGTTGAATAATTTTTCTATTGCGTGAATTAAAGAAACGAGGCTGAATTAGGGTTTAGTTCGAGCTTTTGGGACATGTCAGAAACGAGGCGTGTACGTCTCCTATACGTAATCGAGTTTTACGAGATTCTGGAGAATGGAAGCTTAATGTGTTGTCGTGGTGTGGATGGATTCTGAGCGTCTCCGGTGGCCTGAGCGATGGTGGCGAGGTGGTTATGTCGTTTGGGTTGAGCTTGAGGGTTCGAGCAAAATACTATTTTTTTGATTTGAAATGCTTGGTGTCGATTTGAGTTTCGATTTCATACGTAGGGACGATTTGTGATTTGCCGAAGGTCGTGGAGTTCGTCGGAGCTAAGGCGCGTCGCCGTGCACGTGTACGGCGAGGTTTCGGTGTCAGCATCGTTGATGTCGTGTGTCTCGAGTCGTTACTCGAGTAAACGAGGCGATTGCTTCGGCTTAGTAATCGAGTTCGAGAGGTTACCTAATACTATAACTTATGTTTAAACTTAAACTTACTGGAATAAAAAAAGAAGAAGATGGAGAACGAGAGGGAGAGAGTGTCTCTGGAAAAGCTGGTGAGAAATGCGTGGGGTTACTCGAGTTAAACATGAAGAGTTCTCGGGTTTTCAAAACTGCAGTATTTTAAAAAAAAGTCAAGTGTGTTTCAACAAGTTAAACATTGTCGATTTAATAAATGTTTAACAATTTGAGTCAAGACTTTAATACAAGTTTTAATTATTTTAGTTAATTCTTAACAATGTTTTAAACTCTTAATTGATATTTTAATTAAGTAATTAATTTAAGTTAAGTATTAAGATTTAAGATTTGTAGTTAGTAATAATTTGATTTTCAAAGTTTAAAGAAGAGCTTTAAAAAGTTAATTAGAATGAATAATAATTAATTAATTATTTTGGAAAGTAATTAAGAATAATTAAATTATAATTGTAATTAGAGATTGGTGAATTAATGATTCAGTGATAAATAAATTTGTAATTAACTAGTTAAAGTTAATTAATGTATGATTAGTAGTTAAGTAATTAAGTAATTTAATTACGAATTAATAATTGATTAATTAAGAAATAAATGGGTAACTAAGTTTTATTAATTAATAATTAGGTTATTAATCAATAATTAAGGGGTAATTAATTAAGTAATTAAGATTTAATAAATTGATTAAGAAATGATTAATTAATTAAATGATTTGAAATGGAATAAGTAATTAATTGATAATTAATGATTAATTAAACAGGATTGAGTGATTAACTCTTAAGTAATTTATTTCAAATTGCATTAATTACAATTAGAATTAAAGATGTTTGCTTATGAATGTTGTATATGTAGAATATCTGATTTGTGATATTTATTTGGTGATATTCTGTGATGTTATATGATATGCTTGATATATCTATGATAATTGTGTATGATTTATCTGTGATAAATACTATGTGAATTCAAAGTATTGAATTAAACTGTTTAAACTATTAAACAACTTGACCTTTAAAATGGCGTTTGGATTTCGATGAGACCGGGATCTGGTGTCATTTATGATTATCCGAAAAACCACATCGATCCAAATTAAACGTTAGGTCATAAATCTCAAGCGAAGATCGAGATGGCATTTCAGAATGCAACGGTTATTGTCGTTGACTTTGAGGGTGATTCCAAAATGAGTGTAACGAGATAATGCCTTCGTTTTCGTTCGAACCCGGAACGAACTTGCATGGATTGAATGCTTTCAGAACATCGTCAGGTGGACGATGAGCATTCTAAGAGGTATATTCTATTAAGGTAATCGTAACCTCAAGCCTCATCAACCGGGAATGGCTAAAACATGGGATGTGCAGCAAGGTTAGGTGGGTACCACCCAAGCAGGACGAGATATACCCTTGTCTAGATGTCCCTTTTTATTTCGGCAGTGTGGGCAGTTGCTAGCTACAACCGCGGGGTTATCTTATTCGGGACTATTCAGTAAGAAATGGTTCCGGCCTTGTGTTGTAGGGGGTCGGGAGTGATCCTCGGTACGGTGATCTAGGCCCCGTACTGTGACGGTCGGTACCCCAGTTGCCCTGCCATTGTATGGAATCTAATTTCCAATAAGAGCCGTATGTTTTGATTGTGCCCAACTACGTTGGAATGTGAGATGTAAGCATTTCAGCTATTTTTGTATTTTACTTGAAAACCCTAGACACTATTATAATATCATTGGATTTCCTATTCAATTGTTAGGTTAGCATAAGGTAAAAACTTACCCTTGTTTATGTGTGGGGAGTCTTACGTGATACCTTTATTTTCAAATGTTTTTCAAAGTTAAACAACTTTAAACCGTTTACTCATACCAGACCCATGTCTGACCCGGAGTTTGTTTTTGTTTTTCATAAACTCTTGGGTACTCAAATTTTTATGAGTAGCCAAGTGATAGGTTTTGGAATGTTGAGTTCTGGAGGAGCTTGGAGCAGGAGTTCCAGACGTATGTATCTATCTAGTTCCGCTGTGTTAGTTGATGTATGCTGTATTTTGGGATGTATGTATTGACATATATGTATATGACTGTCATGTGTATGATATTGTGTAACTCTGATATATGTAAACTATGTAATAGTTATGCGATGTATTATATTTTGTTCCGTTTCCGCTATGAGATTCTGATGTTGTTATTCTTTCTTTCTATTCTTTTCTATTTCTATCCCTTTCTTTTCTTATTGATGATACGTCTTTCGTCACACTTTTAGTCTGACCCACTCCTCCCTTTTTCCCTTTTTACCCCCATAGGAAATTAGGGGCAAGGAAGATAGACTGCAGCTTCTTGGAGACTTGGAGACCCTATCATGTATTCCTTTTTATCTCCAGCTTTTTGTTCGTTTATTGTACAGGTACTTTATTAAGGGAAAGTTTGTATTTTTACTTTGGTTTTTCTGAAGAGGCTGAGATTTTATTTTCATAAGACAATTTTATTTGGTATTTGGAATATATGTGGTTTATTTGAAGTATTTATGAAGTATTAATTTCTAAAATCACTTATTGTTTTTAATTGCTTCCGCTGTGTTATTATCTATCTATTTTGTCTTGTGAATCTTAGTCTCTGCTAGCTTTTTTATACCTATAACACACCACATCTTTTAGCGTGTCATTTTGGGTATACTAAGGGAGTGTGTGGTGTTTCAGAACATGTTGTCATCTGCCATTTATACATTAATAAATTACTCGTATATTCTCTAGTTGTTGAGCTTTGCTCAAGCTAGAGATTTATGTGTAGTACTTAATATATTGACTAAACAAAAGACACATGTTGAGCTTTCCTCAAAGTACATGCACTACGCTTCGGCTATTACAAAATTATAGGTATAACTAAATAATAACAATTAATTTGTTGAGCTTTCCTCCGGTTTGAGATGAGAGTAGGACAAAACCATGGGTTAGGAGTTGAATATGATGCAACCGACAAGGTGTATCCATCACATGCGGGCCTATGATCTGTTAAGTTATCCTCAAGATCAGAATCCCAAGGCAAGTGAGTCATAACACTCATTAGAGAAATCAAAAGATTTTTATGTTTTTTCATAGGGTTTTGAGAAACATAAAATTTTAGTGGGAGTCTTATTAGAAAATTTCAACTTTTTAATATTATAATAACATTTGCTATATAAAGCTAAAATAATCTACGTCGATAATTTTGTGCAACTAAAGTGTTAATAAAATGTTTATTAATTATATACAAATGACTAATTTAAGGTTGACGTAGAAATATAAAATATATTTACCAATAAGACTTTCAACATGTTGCCACTTCAAAAACCCATAAGAGCCAATTTACACAACCACTAAAATTTTCATTTCTCGATTGCTTAAGTGTAACTTTATCTAAGACTATGTATTGTATTTTATGGGTTTTGAACTTTTAAGCAATACAAGAATATGGATATTTAATCCATATTCGATTACATATAAATGTTAAATGGTATATAGTCATGATTCGTACTGTACGAAACATTGATGAAATTGATTCATTCAAAATAAGCAAGTAAACCATAACATGAGATCATATATTCAAAATTATTAGTTACAATATCGATCTTGTTGTGCTACATGTACCATTAGACGAAGAGCTGGAAGGTGAACCAAGGGATTCAATTACCGAAATGGCATTTTGATTATTTTAATTGAAGTACAAGTTATTCAACATCATTAAATGTTAAGGATGATTGAACGCATTTTTTAGTAAGGAGTGCATTATGGTCTTATAGCAAGGTTTCCATTTTAATGGATTGATCATTTTAAAAGGAAAGCGAACGTTCGAGGGTAGATGTAACTTAGACACGAATGGGATAAAGGGCGTGAATAGTCACCTTTGCTTCAAGATGAGACATCAAAATCAAGAATTGTATAAAACACTTAAATATACTTAATATGGAATGAGAAATATGATTTCTATTTCAATTTTGTTTTCATATGGAAATTATTTTCTATAATAGTTATTTCGAGTTCAAGGTATTTAATCAAAAACACTAAACTATAGACTGGCTACGGTGAAAGACATAAATAGTTCATAATAAGTAGTTAGATGAAGCTTTATATTTTATATGTTATTACAATAAAGGTGGAAATAGTGGGAGCATGTCATATAATGTTTATCAGTGAATGCATCAAGCTACAAAAACTGTTTTCGTAAAATACATCAAATATTATTTATGAATTCATAATTGTCTTCGGTATTGACTAGAAATAGATATAGTTCCATTTTGATATGAATACTATGAATATTCATTATGAAATAAATTAATAATAATTTTATTTTTAACAAAGTGATGTATTTAAAAAACATAGACTAAGCCGCATTTTTGAGAACTAATTCTTTGACCATATGATTGTGAATCTTGTCGTACTGGTGAATTTTATCTTAAGCGATAAAGAACAAAACACCACTCAGTGGGAGCGACGTAAGAGTTAGTGAACTCCTAGGATTAATACATATAGATATAAGAAATCGTAGGTCTAATGATACCAAAATGGTCCATATATTTTGTTAAATTCGCCAATGAATTATCATAGACATGAACATGTTTATTGTAACGACCCATGTTCTATGCATCAGAGGATTGTAGAATATTTCTATTATTTTCATATGGGGTCGTACGATTGTATAATTTTGGAAAATGAGTCTTAGGGACATTTTCCACATCAATATTTTTTATATAATTTTTCTATGACTGTTTTGAACCTACAAAATCTTATATGGCCTATAACTTTCGATAAGAGTCGAGTTAGGGTTTGACAACACTTCCATTAGATCGGCATGATGATTTTCCTTTCCGTAGAGTGGTTGCACTAAGAAAACGGACTAACCATTTTGAGAGTTATTGTTGTTTGAAGTTTTGTTTGATCTTGAATAGCCTAAGTTTGTAATTAGGATCTTTACTGTTAAGGCCCATGACTCATTTCAGGTTTGGAGTAAGTAAAGGCTGATGGAACCTCATCCTCATCATTTCACAACTCCTACAAGTAATTAGAAACCTCCATTGATAAAAAAAGAAACCCTTAAACCTAATTTATTTAGCCAAATTACATCATTAAAAGAGATTAGCGTGATAGCACTTGGCATTAGAGATTTGTTGTTGAAGAAGCCTTGTATTTCATGCCTTCTACTGTGCATTTGGGATTTGAGTCATACTTTGGATTATGGTGAGTGATTAAATCTCTTAATTTCTAACTATAACATTATACACCCTAAATGAATTTTAAAAAATACTAAAAATGTTTTTAGACCATAATTAACCATATGTGCGAATTTTAGATGAGTTGGACTTGATTTGTAAAAAAATGTTTTAATGGATCCCTAACCTTCACCTTAGATTTAGATTTCTTTAATTGTAAATGTTCGGATGTTTGGTTAATGTTAATGCTTATATATGATATATGTTTGTTTGTTTGATGTCTGAATGGGTAAAACGCCAATCAAATAGCGATGTAGATTTAAGATTGTTCTTAGATTGTTCATAATCCATGAATCCAAAGTGGTCAGATTAGTATGTGATTGATATGAGGCAAAAAGGAAGGCCTCATAATGTTGCACACCAAATTGAAAATCATTTAAAGCTAGTATATCCAATATATAAGCATTTTAAGTATGGATCGATAGAGAGTTCAAAGTGTTGGATCGATAATGATACAGGAACCCAAATTTCTCATATTACAGTGTGATCGATAGGAGGTGACAAGGATGGGCTCTAGAGGTTGCACTCTAAGTTTCATCTCATTTTAAGTTGATACATTCGAGTTATAGCCTTTTGAAGCATTGATCGATGGATAATTTCACGTGTGAATCGGTGTAACTCTTATGCTTGCAGCAATGGACTGGGATGCAAGCTATGGATCAGGGCATGGAAACATGAAGGCAAGGAAGTGGTGCCAAAATCATAAGATTTTGGCCAACTTTGGGATCATCCCCACCGATCGGTACCGATCTACAGGTGTTAGCCTATTGGACTCGCGAATCGTTGTGAAGCATGGGGAGTTATGCTGGAGCTCATATGTGAGGTGTGGGATCAATTGTGATGGATCGGTAGTCATGGATCGGTATATATTCATATTTTGTACCGAACATGATAAGATCGATATGGGGTAACAAGGAGAGCCCCATAAACCTATTTCCAAGTTTCAAGTCA
Source organism: Allium cepa (assembly GCA_030765085.1). Lineage (NCBI taxonomy): Eukaryota > Viridiplantae > Streptophyta > Magnoliopsida > Asparagales > Amaryllidaceae > Allium > Allium cepa. The sequence continues at coordinate 385,374,029 of CM060932.1, forward strand.
TTTGGAGTTCATACACTCAAGTTGTGGTCATTTGAAGATATAAAGTGTTGGATTGGTAATTATCCAATGGATTGGTGATGATCCTTGACTTTTGTCCCAAACTTGGTGAGATCTATATGGAGTAAAAAGGAAGGCCCCACAATGCTATGTTCCAAGTTTTAGGCCTTTTGGAGTTAGTAAGCTGGAGTTGTGGTTATATAAAGATGGATCGGTGGCAAATTTTGACAATGATGATGCATGATTCGACGACGTTGATTCCATGATGGGAAGTGATGACTTCGACAATGGAAAGCTATACTTTGAGATATAAAGTAGGAGACATCGAGTTAGATTGAAGGAACTGTTAGAAGAAGGTAACGGGACAAATGATGATATTCTATAATTAACGATGGCTGTCTAGAATGGCCCCCGACCATAATAGCTCCAGAGATATAAGGATAGTTCTAGATGAGCCGAGCTACGGATGACATATGCAAAAGGATCATTGATATGTGTAGGTTTCATAGTGTACTCATGAAGTAGGGGTATGTGAGGACGCTCACTTTGGTTACAGAGTATGACCTGGGTCACAAGATGTTTCAATCCATTTACCTTGGATTGTCATGGAGTATGCAGTCTAATTCATAGCCTACTGAGTGGCATGGATTCTAGTATCAAGAAACCCAGATGCTGAGTAGTCCTTGACTATACGATGGGGTCATATGAATGTCTTACATCCAACGCACTGAGTGAGTGAATGTGAGAATGGATGATGGGTGCTATGTTTGCTTGATTGTGTTATCATCTTAGAAATGTCACGTGATGTAGATATTATCGATGTAGATATCTGTACACCCTTAGTACTTTGGCATATAGTACACCCATGGTGACTATCATATAGTAGCATATATCTTTTGTATGTGCTAACTTTGTGGATGCAGAATAGGTCAAGTGTGATTTTCCATACCATTTGTCATAATATATTGAATTTATAGTATTTGAGATTTCTACCACTCATACCAGATTATTGTCTAACCTGGGGTTTTTTTGCTTTCTATTACTCTGGGTATTCTTAAATGAGTAGATTAGGGATAGTTGGTCTAGTGAGCATATGGATCTGGATAGGGGAGAGTAGGAGGATATTCTCTCGTATTATTATATTTATTCATTTGCTATTCCATTACACAGCCTTATGGAGCTTGCTAGTGCTTCACTATTTAGAGATAGTTTATGGGTTATTGTTTGATGTATACTCTGTTACTTATGTTGTTTTCTCTATGGATCTATATACTCTGATGTTGTGAGTCATTTAGTTATTTTTTATCTGGCCTGTTTTATATCTATGATGTTTATAGTTATATTTTATTTCATGCACTATGAGTTAAACGACAGTCTCTGTGTTGCTTACTTTACTTTATTGATGATCCTTCTACATTGAACATACACCGTTACAATGCACTATACAGGCACATTGGGTACCGATTGTGTAGGTCATCGTCACATTTGGTATCAGAGTTTAGGTGGCGTTGTTTAACCTAAGGGATACCATGATCCAGTAGAGATAAGGTAGGAGTTCTCGCATTAAACTGGATCGAGAGTATGTATATGTACGAGAGAGCATACGTGTCGTACATTTTGGTTCTCAAAACTATAGTAGTATACACATTATATAAATCGTACTACACACAAGAGTACAAATTAAGTGTATCGCTTGTATAGAAACTGATCGTCCTTATTAAAAATTGAAGGACGAGCCATCAAATAAGGAATGCTGCTAGGAACTCCACCTCTAGAGTCGAAGAATGAGCCGGCCTGGGAGCTGCAAAACCTAACTTGCAGACTATGTTTAATACCATGATGAGGAACACAGTACAAAATTCTCAAGTAGCCACTCTGAATGTTGCTGTTGATGGTGGTGCTCCAATGCAGGAGCTCAGAGCCAATTTTGCCAAGATGAAAAAAGACTTTACTAGTCTTGGTGGAAAACCTTTCCAAAGAATGGAGTCAGTGATGAAGGTGCATGGGTGGCATAATACCCACCAAAGGATTTTTGATAACTTAGAGCTGGATGACGCTATGAAATGGTAATTAGCTTCCCAATGGCTTCAAAGGCGAGCCATAAACTAGTAGAATGAAATGAGGGATGCTACTCCCAAGGATCAGTTCACTTAGGATTAATTCAAAACTATATTTAAGGAGAAATATATTCATACAACTCAGGGGTAAGTTCTATTCAATAAGTTCATGGATTTGAAGCATGTGGATATGACTATCTTCGAGTATGTTGTTGAGTTTGATGCCTTGTCAAAATATAGGATGTTATTCATCGACACTCCATTAAAGAAGAACAAAACGTTCGTTATTGACTTAGATGACTATTTAGGGGAGTGACTCGTTCGCAATATTGACGTGACTTTTTAGATAATAGTCGAGAAGGCCCTAAGGCATGAGAGTATGTATCTAAAACTGAAAGCTATCATTCCTAAAGAAGTGCCAAACCCATAATCAAGTGGGGATGGCAAGAAAAATTGGAACAATAAGAAGAGAAAGCCATTTCAGTACAAAGATGGCCAAAAAAAGAAGGCCAAGTTGCGCCTGACTTGCTACAACTGCAGAGAGAAAGGTCACTATGTTAAAGACATCAAAGCTGAAGGGAGAAAGTACTACAACTACAATAAGCTTGGGCGTATCAAGAATAAATATCTGGAGTTTCCTAAGTAGAACCAGGTGGTGATACCGTATGCTATCAATGTCATTCCAACTTCATCGAATGCTCTATTGATGAAGGTGAAAGTAAAAGGCATTGTTATTTAAGGTATGCTTCCCATTTATGATATTCCTATATGAGTTTTATTTGATACCGCGGCTTTAATTCCTTTATATCTAGTGACTTAGTAGATGGATTAAGATTAAGACCTATAATAATTGACCGACCTTTGATTGTGGTGAACCCTGTTTGAGGCTCCACTAGCTTGTGTATGATTTTTTGTGGTTTGGTCTTATCGAGTCATGAATGCAATTTTGATTTTGATTATTTTTTTTGGTTTTGTTGGGTTCGGTATTATTTTAGAGATGGATGGGCTTTACAGATATGGAGTAGTGGTGGATTGTGAGAAGCCATTGGTCACGACAGGGGCAGATGATGGGTGGATGGTAGTGCTAGGCTACCTTCCAAAAGATGATGTGATGGTTAGCTTTCTATATTCGCTCGATGTCCCACATAATGAGTTGTCATCAGCGCCTATTGCTAAGGAGTATCCAAACATATTTGAGGAGGTGATCGGACTTCCGTTACATGGAGAGATTGAGTTCCGTATTGATTTGACAAAAGATGTCGTACCAATAGTGATGCCTTTGAGGAGGATGACACCTAGAGAGTAGTAGGTGCTCGACGTGCAAGTGGATGACCCATTACGATGAGGGTTTGTTTGTAGGAATATTTTCGAGTAGGGAGTGCCTATAGCATTCGCCACGATGGCGGATGTCTCCCTTAGAATATGTGTTGACTACCGTGAGTTAATTAAAGTAATGGAGAATAACAGTATCCACTCCCACGTATTGAGGACTTGTTCCATCAGCATCATGGTGCTATAGTATTTTCTCAGTTGGATCTTACGATGGGTTTCCACCAACTGAGAGTGGTGAAGGAGAGTGTACCTATTATAACATTTCTCATACCATCTGGACTTTATGGGTGGTTGGTTATGCCATTTGGCCTAACCAATATGATGGCATACGTTTTTGATCTTATGAACTGTGTCTTCAAGGGTCAGCTAAATAAACTTATTCTTGTGTTCATTGATGACATTCATGCTTACTCATGGACGGAAGAAGAGGAACACAATATGCATTTAAGGATTGTATTGGAGGTGTTAAGAGGGCACCAAATGAGGGAAAAGTTTTCTAAATGTCACTTCTAGAGGATGGAAGTGCAATTCTAAGGTTACGTTGTTTTTTAGTATGGCATTGTTGTTGATCCTACAAAAGTTGTAGCAGTCCTAGATTGGATTAGACCCAAAAAATGCTATAGGTAAGAAGTTTCTTGGGGTTAGCTGGATATTATAGACGATTCATCCAGGAATTCTCTACAGTAGCGACACCTTTGACTCACTTGACGGAAAAAAATCAAACTTGGGATGCGGATGCGAGCAGGCTTTCATAAGTCTAAACGAAAAGTTAACGAGTGCATCAGTAATGAGCATTTCGAGCGGGAATTAGGAGACGATGGTATGAAATGATGTTTTGGTACCGGATTGGATTCCATATTCATGTAGAGAGGCAACGTTGTTGCATATACTAGACGACAACTGAAGCCACATGAAAAGAAATACCTAACCTATGATTTGGAGTTGGCAGCGATTGTGTTTACACTGAAGATTTAGACGCACTGTCTTTTGGAAGAGAGGGTCGAGCTGTTCATTAACCATAAATCATTGAAGTACCCCTTTTTGCAGAAGGATCTTAACCTTTTCCAGTAGCGTTGTTTAGAGTTTCTGGCCTCTTATGACCTTGATATTGCATATACACCTTGGAAAGGTAATGCTATTGTTGATACTTTGAGTAGGAGACAGGCTAGCTTAGAAGCTATGTTCCTAAAGTCGACGTAGTAAGAGTATGCTGTTGGTTATGATTTCTGACCAATATGCGAGCTAGAGCCAGAGGTTTTATCGAACTTAACCATCAGACCTACTTTGACTAAGTGTATTTGTACAAGTCAGAGACGTGATGCGAAATTTATGAGATTATCACTAGGATTGAATCTGGAGTAAAGTCTGAGGATATAAGGCCGTACAGACTCAATCGAGATGGTTGGCATTATAAGGATGGGGGATAATTTATTCCTGATGTTGACTGGTTGAGGGATAATGTACTACGAGAGTGCCATCGTTCGAGATTGATTGTACATCCCAATGATAACAAGATGTACCGTGATATGAGCTAGACCTTTTATTGGGAAGGGATAAAGAAAGACGTCAGGACATTTATCTTGAAATGCAAGAACTGCCAATTGGTTAAGGCAGAGCAGAAGAAACCTTATGGTTTGATACAACCGTTAGAAGTTTTCGAGTGGAAATGGGAACATGTATCGATGAATTTCATTGACAGACTACTAAGGACTCGAGCAGGGTACAATAGCATTTGGGTTATAGTCAATTGATTGACCAAGATTGCCATATTTATACACGTCAAGTCAAATAGAACGATGGACGGAATTGCCTACTTGTATGTGAAGTGGAAAGTACGATTCCATGATGTGTCGAAGAGCATTGTGAATGATAGGGACTCACTGTTCACTAGTGAGTTTTGGAAGAGCTTACAGGAGGCGTTAGGGACAAAGCTGCACCTTAGCATAGCTTATCACCCTCAAACTGATGGCCAAACTGAGAGAGTGAATCGTATCTTAAACGATCTCTTGTATGCTTGCATATTATACTTTGAAGGCTCATGGGATGATCACTTACATCTTGTTGAATTCGCATACAATAACAATTACCAGTCTAGCATCGGTATGGAAGCATTCGAGGCAATGTATAGCCGACCGTGCAATGCTCCTTTATGTTGGTGGAAAGTGAGTGAGAAACTGATACTTAGGCCAAGTATAGTTAGAGAGACATAGAAGAAGATCGAGATCATTCAACAATGGATGGAAGCTTCCCAAGACAGATAGAAAAGCTATGCTGATAAGAGATGTTGAGATTTAAATTTCTCTGTCGGTGATATGGTATTTGTAAAGATCACTCTATTGAAGAATTTCATTCGATTCGATAGTAAAGGGAAGTTGGCACTAAAATTTGTAGGTCCTTTCCCGATACTGAAGTGCAGGCTCGACTTACCTCAAAGAATGGTAGGAGTACACAATGTCTTTCACATTTCTCACTTGGAGAAATTTATCGACGACTCAGGCGTAACTATCACAGGATTAGTTAGATGATATTAGATAAGACTAGAGACTTTAAGATCTCGTAGGCTCATTCATATCATTGTATATTGTACAAAGCAGCTTAGGAAGAACACAGTGAATTTAATGAAGATTCAGTGGAGTGAAAGCGAAGACAATTGCATTTGGAAAATGGAGGAGAGCATGAGGGCAGCATATCTAGAGCTCTTTACTTAGTGAGACTTTCTATCAATCGCTTTTACTTTCACTTATGATATCATAAAATATACCAAGGCATAGTATCCTGCATTCTAGAGTAGGATTAGATGTTTTCTCTTTCATTTATTGCTATGTGTGCATGTTTGATGTGTGATGATTTCCCATGCTTGTATATAATTGTAAGGCATGTTGGATGACGCTATTGACTTGATTATGGAATTTCAGGGGCAAAATTCCTAAAGGGAAAGAATGTAATGACTTTTATTCTATGCATTGGAGGATCGTTGAATATTCATGTTAATTTCATATGAGGTCGTACGATTCTGTAATTCCGGAAAATGACTCTTAGGGACATTTCCACATCGATGATTTTTTACGAATTTTTCTGTGGCCGTTTTGATCCAACAAAATCTTGTATGGCCTATGACTTTTAATAAGACTTAAGTTAGGATCTGAAACCACTTCCATTGGGCCAGGATGATTATTTCTCTTTCCGTAGAGTGGTTACGTTAAGAAAACTGACTAACCATTTCAAAGTTATTGTTGTTTGAAGTTTTATTTGATTCTGAACAATTTAAGTAGGTAATTAGGATCATTAGTTTAAGACCAACAACCCATTTCAGGTTTGGAGTAAGTGAACGCTGATGGGACCTCTTCCCCATTATTTTACAACTCCTAAAAATAGTTAGAAATCTCCATTGACCTCCATTGACCAAAAAACAACCCTTAAACCTACTTCAATTAACCAAATTACATCATTAAGTGGAGATTAGCATGATCAACACTTGGGATTAGAGATTTGATATTGGAGGAGCCTTAGATTTTATGCCTTCTATTGTTCGTTTGGGATCTGAATCTTGTTTTGGATTAAGGTGAGTGATTTGATCTCTCACTCGCTAATTAGGTCATTACTCACCCTAAAATGATGTTTTAAAAATATTTAAAATTATTAGAAATGTTTTTAGGCCATAATAAACCATATTTACGAATTTTAGATGATTTGGACTTGATCTGTAAAAATGTGTTCTTATGGATCCTAAACCTTCACCTTAGATCTAGATTTCTTTAAATTGGATATATTTAGATGTTTGACATTGTTAATTCTTATATATGGTATATGTATGACTGTTGCTAGTTGAATGGTTGAAACACCAATCGAATGCCGATCTATATTTAGGATTGTTCTAAGATCGTCAATAATTTGGAATCCAAATTGGTTAGATCGATATGTGATCGATATGGGGAAACAAGGAAGGCCTCATAAGATTACACACCAAATTTGAAATCATTTTGAATTAGTATGATTTATCTATAAGTAGTCAAAATATGGATCGATTGAGAGTTTAAAGTATTCGATAGGTAGTGATCAAGGAATCTAAATTTCTCAAATCGAGGAGAGATCGATAAGAGGTGATGATGATGGCCTCTAGAGGTTGCACATCAAGTTTTGAGTTGTTTGGAGTTGGTATGTTTAAGTTATGGCCTTTTGATGCATGGATCAATGGAAAATTTGACATGGGAATTGGAGGAACTCTCTTATGCTTGGAGCAATGGATCGGGGTGCAAGCTATGGATCAGGGCATGGGAATATGGAGGCAAGAAAGTGGAGCCAAAATCAGTTTGGGACCATCCCCATGGACCAGTTACATATCCATGGAAGTTAGCCCATTCGACTCGCGAATCATTATGAAGCATGGGGAGGTGTGTTGGAGCTCATATGTGAAGTGTAGGATCGGTGGTGATGGAGTGGTGGCCATGGATCTGTGGGGATGGATCGATGGTCATTGATCGGTGATGATCCATGAGTTTTGTCTCAAACTTTATGAGATTGATATAGGGTGAAGGAAAGCCTCTTAAGCCTACATTCCAAGTTTCAAGTCATGTAGAGTTTATACACTCAACTTGTGGTCGTTTGAAGATGTAAAGCCATGGATCGGTGATGGTCCATAACTTTTGTCCCAAACTTGGTGAGCTAGATATGGGGTGATAAGGAAGGCCCCCATAATGCTACATTCCAAGTTTCAAACCATTTGGAGTTTGTATGCTCGAGTTGTGGTAATTTGAAGATGGATCGGCGGCGACTGTAACGATAATGACGATTCCTATGGCTTCAACGATGGATAAATATACTTCGAGATGCAGAGTAGATGATGATGTGTCGGATTGAAGGAACTATTGGAGGAAGGTTGTGGGACAAATGATAATATTCTATGACAAGCAATCGCTGTCTAGAATAGCCTCCAACTGCGCCAGCTGTAGACGGAAGTTGTAAGGATAGTTACAGAAGAGCTCTGTCGTGGATGATGTGTGCAAATGGATCATTGATATTCATAGATTTCAAATTGTACTCGTGAAACCAGTGTGTGTGAGGATGCTCATTTAGGTAACAGAGTATGCCCTAGGTCACACGATGCTTTGATCCATTTATCCTGGACAGTTAGGAGTATGCAATCTAGTTCATAGCCTATTGAGTGGCATGGATTCAAGTACCGAGAAGCTGATACATTGAGAGGTCCTTGAATATACGATGAGTTCATAAGAATGTCATATATCCAATGTACTGAGTGAGTGAATGTTAGGATGGATGATGGATGTTATGTTTGCTTAATTGTTTTATCAGCATAGGGATGTCACGGGATGTAGATATTATCGATGTAGATAACTATATACCCTTAGTACTTTGACATATAGTACACCCATGATGACTATCTTAGATAGCATATAACTTTTATATGTGCAATTCTATGGATGCAAGGGTAGGTCAAATATGATTATTCATACCATTTGTAACATCCTCTATCTAGTGGCCTGAAGCTAAGCGCTATAGATGTTGTAGTCATCTATAGTATTAACTTTCTGTGACCAAATACGGAATTGTTGATGGTATCCATAATATCAGAAGCACTCGAATATGAAATAAAATCATCATAGATTAAAAAACTTTTCTGATTACATTTCAAAATAACTTTTCATATCCAAGTTACAAGATCTCAATCGTTTCCCAAGTTCAAATCAAATATAACTATTACAAAATACGCCAAGAGCGACATATAAATATGCCCCCCTTGGATGATCAGAGTACTAAATAGTCATAACTGACTTAATACAACACAGCGAAAATAAAACATAACAGCTCCTAATAGCTATTCGTCGGTCTCCTACTCGTCTCCGGAAGCTTTATTCGTCCACCTACTAAAACATGAAAATCCTCAACCCTCCGCCTACTCAAATCAATTTTGAGCACCCGAGAGTTTAAGAGGAAAAATATAAACTTCGAGTTAGACATAAAGCCTAGTATGAATAATACTATACATCTCGCTTATTTGATATTAAGTGAGAGTACGCCGCTTAGCGGAGCAAGCTTCCCCTCACTAATGTCCTTTTAAAACATATCTTTTGCAAATTTTAAACCTGCAACCAAAACTGGTTAAAACAACAAAGCAATATCATATAAGCATATAAATCAGGTAACAAATGGACTATCTGTCCAAACAATATAGTTTTGTTTGGCTAACTACTAACCTTTGGCTGACTCTGACCTACCAGATAAAATAAACAAATAATCTAACTTCTGTTAGATACTCCTCTTCGGGACTGTCTGTCCTTAACTTTGTACTCCTATGGTCAATTGATTCTAATGGTTTTGTGGGCTCGCTAATAACCTATCCTCACTCTGTATATTCCTTTCTGTGTGTAACATCATTTTAGTCTTACATGTGACAAAGCCTTACATACTGGAATTTCGAACCAAATCAGCTAGGGGCTAATAGCTAATGTATAGGGCGCGACCCTATACTAGTCTCATCTGGTATTCTAATATCTAAGTCATTTTACTTAGGGTTATCTATTCATAAAATTATTCTTGAAAACATTTCCCCTCAATTTGGTTTAAACCATTAAATCATACTTTAAACAAGGAAAATATTCTTTATGCTTTACTCAAATCACCTTGCCATGTTATATATACTTTACACAAAACTTTGTTGATGAAAACATTTAGACCTTTGAAAGTACCCTTTTCAAAACCTTTTAAAGTACCTCTTTTGAAACTAAGTATTTACTTTGCTTTATAACCTTAGGCCGAAAGGCCAAAACATATCCTTCGAAACTATTCTTAATAACCTTTCAAAAACCTTGAAAAAACATTTCATTCGGAAGCTTTAAAACCTTAGACATCCTCTTATCGAAACACTACAAACATACCTTCCAAAACCTTTGGCATCCTTCCATTTAAAACATTTCGAAAACATTAGGGAACCACCCCTTCGAAACATTATTTCAAACCTTTCGAAAGCATTCAATTTCTTTTCTATAAACAAACCTTTCGAAAGCATTTGGTTCAAGTGAAACATGTGGAACAACCTTTTGAAATCATTCAAAACTAAACCTTTCAAAACCTTTGGGATTATCTTTCAAAATCTCAAAAGGGTTCGAAAACAACAGAGTAGAAAGCAACACTTTCGAAAGCTATTTCCTAAGTAAAAGAAGTGGATGGTGTCGAAACCAATCCCTTCAAAAGCATTGGAGAAGCGGCTTGGGTTTTAAAACAAAGAAACCCTTTTGAAGGCATTGCTTTGAAAGTTAAGATGCGGTAGCAAGGAGTTTCGATCCCTTCGAAAGCATTTACTTAAAACAAAAGGCACAACCTCTTTCAAAACCATTCCTTAAAATCATTTAACCAAGTCGAAAGCTAACTAAGTCGAAAGCATCCTTTTCGAAAGCAACCCAGGCGCATTTTCTTTTAAAAGCAAAGTAAAGCTTTGACCCCTTCGGAACCCCTTATTTCGACTTCATACCTTTCACCTCAATCCAATTTGCTACGCACCGAGTCTTTCATACCAGATGCATTGGTTTCAATGGTGATGGAGGCGGAGGAACTCAATCGAAAGCTAAGTACCGAAAGTGGCGACATATGTAAAAAAAATGTTTAAAATGAATTTTAACTTTTTAAAGCAACTCTTTTCAACTAACCTGCCTTATTTGTCAAAACGTGCTTGGTTGCTAATTTCTTTTCTAAAAGTACTACCAAAATTCTAAAATAACCATTTAAATTATTTACAAAATAACCTATCTCATTTTATAAATATATAAAAAAATTAAGTCCCATACCTTAAAATAATTTTATATATCCATTAAAACACTTAGGAAAAATCTATAAAATTCCTATAAATCATTTTTAATATGTTTTCTAACATGTATTAACTTTTGACCCAAAATCATGATAAAATAGCCGTAATTAATTTAAACCCAAAATAACGATTTTTTTCACTAGAAAATTAATATTAAATCCACATTAACTCCAAAAATTATGAAAATTAAACCCATCTCTAAAATATCATTTTCGATCTTATTCTAAAATTGCAAGGATTTAGATGTCATGTAATAGGGATTTCATATTAAAACATATCATAAAATCTATATGAATTAGCATAAATCATCAACAAGTATATATATTCATTTTAACAATGAAAAAACATGCCAAAACCTTGCAAATAGTTCGGATTTAATCTAAAACCGGAAACAATCAAAAACATGAGATGTAGTCATTATTCACCTTAGCTTTGTGATTAAGAAGTTAAGATTTGACCTTGGATTTGATTAATCTTTCTCTTGATTGCTTTATCTTCTTCTTGTTCTTCCTTAATGGAGGTCGGCCTCTCTAGCTTAATATTTGATAGTGAACGTATGAAATGAATGCGGTCTATGGGTTTAGGGTATAAGAATACTTATTCCTATTTTTCCTTTATCTATTACCTATTTCTATTATACTTTAATTCATTTTAGTTCATTTATTATATGGCACGACTACCGTTCTATTAATCACAAATCTCAATCCTCCAATTATTACATCATTTTATTTAATTTAAGTAATTAAATATCCTAAATAATTTTACTCAAAATTAGGGTTGTTACAGACTCCTCTTCTTAAAGAATTTCGTCCTTGACATTACAATAAGGTATATACAAATCAATTATACAGGTAAAACGTACCATCAAACAAATCAGGATAACGTCTCTAATCTTGCTCCCAGTCTCCGAAATACAGTCTCTCTCATCGTCGCTCCATTAGACTTTAACTATTCTGACTGTATTGTTCCTTAGCCTCTTCTCATCTCCTGCGACTATATGAACTGGCTTTCTAACTATAGTCAAATTCAGCTCTACTAGTAAATCCTCTCACATGGTCGGTGCTATAATAGTCTTCGGGTCTTGAACATACTTTCTTAGATGAGAAATATGAAAAAAATATGGACTCCTACCAAAAAGTTTGTTAACTCTTCTATATACTTGAGTTTCCCGATCCATCTATAATAAGAAATGATCCTACAAATCTCGGTGCCAATTTCCCTGATTTCTCGAATCGAATTACAACTTTCGTCGGTGATACCTTAATAAAAACATGATCTCCTACTAAGAACTCTAAGTCTTTCCGTCTTCTATCTGCATAACTCTTCTGCCTAGACCGAGCTTCCTTCATTCTAGCTCGAATCAACTCAATCTTCTCAGCAGCTTCTCTAGCTAAATCTGGACCAAGAACTAACCTATCTCGGATCTCTAACCAACAAAATAGAGATTTGCATGGCCTTCCAAACAAAGCTTCAAACGGTGCCATGATCCTCCAAAATCTAGCACAAAAGCTCATAGCAAGTCATCCGAGACTTTGTTAACTCTTTTCTTTTACCCATCAGTCTGTGCATGGTAAGCGGTACTCATCTTGAGCTTGGTACCTAAAGTATCATGTAGACTCCTCCAAAACTCGCCAGTGAATAAGGAATCTCTATCACTTACTATACTACTAGGAATTCCATGAAGTCTAACTATATTCTTCATGAATAATTTAGCCAAAACAGGTGTCGTCTTGGTTGACTTAACTGGAATGAAATAGGCACTCTTGGATAACCTATCTACTACGACCCATATACTTTCATTTCCTCTATTAGATCTTGAAAACCCGTCTATGAAATGCATTGAGATAGAATCCCACGTCCACACTGGAATATCTAATGGCTGAAATAACCCACTTGGTTTCTGATGTTTGGCTTTTACCTGTTGGTAGTTCAAGCACTTCTTCACCCATAAGCCTACATCCCTCAACATACCTTCCCAGAAGAAACTTCTTTTCATGTCCTGATACATCTTAGTTCCTTTCGATAAATAGTAAACTTCAAACGATGGCATTATTCAAGAACTTCCTTCCTATGCTTCATACATTTAGAACACATAACCTTCCTTTCTTCCTTAACCACTCATTCTGGTCAAGATTGAAATCCTTCAAGTCATTGCTCTTGGTTCCATCCTTTAACTTCCTGATCTGTTCAACTAATACCGGATCCTCTCTTTGCTTAGAAGCAATCCTCTCAACCATAATTGGTCGAACTTATAGACAAGATAACATTACAGCTTCTCCATTAGATCTAGTTTCAGGTCTCTTTTGTACTCTACATATCGTCAATGCTTCCAAATCTCTTCATACAGCTATCACTGCCAACACTACAGTCTGATGCTTTCTGCTAAGTGCATCTGCAACCTTATTGCCCTTTCCTGGTGTGTACTCAATACTTAAATCATAAGTAGCTATAAATTCCAACCATCTTTGTTGTCTCATCTTCACCTCCTTTTGAGAGAATATATACCTCAACGAATTATGATCCGTATATAACTCAAATCTTTCACCCAAAAGGTAATACCTCCACACTTTCAGTGCAAAAATCACTACAGCCAATTCCAAATCACACGTCAGGTATCTCACCTCATGCAGTCTAAGCTATCGAGAAGCATAGGCAGTCACTTTACCTCTTTGCATCAACACGGCTCTTAACCCAGTTCCACATGCATTTGCATATACTACTAAATCTCAATTCCCTTCTGAAACAACTAACATAGGTGCATTAGTCCATTAGTATTTCAGGCTCTGGAATTACACTTATCGGTCCAAACAAACTTCACATTTTTCACATTAGCTTGGTCATCAGTGCCGTTGTTCGTGGAAAATCCTTAATGAATCTTCGATGGTACCCAGCTAATGCAAGAAAACTCTTTATCTCAGTCACTGTCTAGGGCCTCTTTCAATTATTCACTACCTTGATCTTAGTCAGATCTACAGATAATCCTTTATTTGAGACTACATGACCAAGAAACTTCACTTCTTTTTTCCAGAAATGACACTTTGAAAAATTCGCCTTTGGCTGATGCTGCCTTAGCATCTCAAGCACCATTCTAAGATGAACTTCATGCTCCCTTTCATCCGTAGAGTATATCAAAATATCATCTATAAATACTAACACAAACCTATCTAAGTGCTCTTAGAAAATTCGGTTCATCAAATCCACAAAGAATGCCAGCAAATAAGTTAGTTTAAACGACATCACTAACCATTCGTATGATCCACATCTGGTTCTAAACGCCATAAAAGGAATACTATCCTCTCTAACTCTAAGTTGATGGAAATTTGTTGCTAAATCGAATTGAGAAAATACCTTGTCTCCACTTAACTGATCGAACAAATCATCAATTCTAGTTAACGGATATCGATTCTTTATCATCCTCTCATTCAAGTTACGATGATAGATACATAACCTTGAGGATCCTTCCGACTTCTTAGCAAACACTACGGCCGCTCCCCAAGGTGAACTACTTGGCCTAATAGAATTCTAACTTTCCAAATCCACCAATTGCACCTTTAGCTCCTTCATCTCAGTAGGTGTCATCCTTCTTGGCGGTCTACTCACTTGTTCTGCTCCCGGCACCAAATCTATCCGAAACTCATTGGCTCATTTTGGTGGAAATCCTACTGCATGTTCAAAAACATCTGCGAATTCTCTAACCACAAAAACTCAATTTAACTTGTCTTCTACCTCCACAACACCTAACAAAGCATTCACCTCACAACTAGGGTTTTCTACGATATAGACAATCTGATCACTATAGTCCAAGTGTCTAAGCGATATTTTCCTATCATGGAAAAATATCATGGCATCGTACTTACTTAACCAATCCATACCCAAAATAATTCTACACCCTACGAAATTAAACACATGCAAACTGCAAACAAAGGTATGACCTAACAAATCAAAATCTACATGGTCATACTTCATCCCAGGTGTCGCATACCCTCCTATCGAATTTGCAACCCTTAAGGAAGTAACTAAGCATGAGGGTTCTAGGTTAAGCTTATCTACCAAACAACGAGATGTAAAAGAATGCGATGCACCAGAATTAAACAGAATGCTAACTGACACGCCATGAATCGTAAGCGTACCTCCCAACACAACCTTTCCATTTTCTTCTGCTATTGGCATTGAGGTAATTGGTTCCAATGCAAACACCTTGCCCTTTCCATCTTTAGCTAGCTCTTTGCACCAGTTCTTGTAATGTCCAATTTGATCGCAGTTGAGCACCTGATATTCTTCTTTCCGATCACCTTCTTTCCCTCTCAAGAACAACATTCATTTGCAAAATGCTCTTTCTTGTCACACTTAAAGCAGACAACCTCCGACTTCCCCTTCTCTACAGCTCCATCCTTCTGAGCTCCTTTCTTATGGAAGAACTTTCTTTTCTTACTCTGCCCCACTTAGACTTCCTTTGTCTTATTTATCTCCAAAAAAGCAAGCATCTCTTCATTCCTCAAAGCCATTTCCTCTATAACATCACATGCATCCCTAATATGTAGTAACATTGCCCTAGCAAGCTCAGGCTTCAACCCCTGATGAACTTCTTGTTCCTCTTATTCACAGTATCCGCCGTAGCATAGCCATATCTCGCTAGCTCCTCAAACCTTGTCGCATACTCAAGCACAGTCATATCCCTTGCTCCAATTCAACAAACTTCCTGAGCAGAGTGAACTTAGTAATCTCTAAAATTAGCCTTTCTTAAAACCTCCTCCTGAACTTGACCAAAGTCATATTCTCCTCGTTGACTCCAACTGTCACCTTATTCCACCAAAATAGTGCTGCCTCTTGAAGCTGTCTTGTAGCAAGCCTTCTCTTATGCTCATCATTGAGCCCAAGATTAGCGAAAATCCTCTCGCAATGAAGCAGCCAATTCTCTACTTCGATTACGTCTTCAGTACCAGTGAATGGCTTTCCTCCCAACCGAGCATAATCTCTACTCAAAATAGCATAATTATTTACTACTGGAGCTTCTTGATTTCCTCCTCCAACTACTCCAGCAGCAACTCCCGCTTGCATCATGTTGATAAAGAACTGATACATCGCTCCTATGTAAACTTGCGGGACTCTAGCACCCACATTTCCAGCTTGTGCCTGACCTAGGTACCTTCTCGTATTTGGTCTGGCATTTTCATTTATAGTGGTGCTTCCCTCTAAGGTTAACTCTTCCACTTCTAGCATCCATATCTGTATTCAAGCCTTGTAAGATACAAAATAATGGCTTGAGAGAGATGGGAAAATAGAGATATAGCGTATTCTAATATATAGAAAATACAAATACGTTACTATAGCATTATCCCTTACCTCGGTCATATCCCTAATCCCTTAAGATTATGTTTTCAAAAATCATTTTAGTTTAAATTTTTTCATAAACCTATGCTTTGATAACAAGTTGTAACATCCCCTATCTATTGGCCCAAAGCCAAGCATCGTAGATGTCGCGGTCGTCCATAGTATTAACTTTCGGTGACAAAATATGGTAACGTTAATGGTATCAATAATATTAGAAGCATTTAAATATGAAAAATTCATCATGGATTAAAACATTTTTCTGATTACATTTCAAAACAACTTTTCATATCCTAGTTACATAATCTCAATCATTTCTCAGATTCAGATCAAATATAATTACTACAAAATACGCTAACAGTGACATATGAAGATTCCCCATTGGATGACTAGAGCACTAAATAGTCATAACTGACTTAACACAACATAGCGGAAATAAAACATAACGAATCCTAAATAGCTATCCATTAGCATTATGCTCATCTCCGAAAACTTTATTCGTCTACCTACTAAAACCTTAAAATCCTCAACCCTCGACCTACTCAAATCAATTTTGAGCACCCGAAAGTTTAAGGAAAAAAACATAAACTTTGAGTCAGACATAAAGCCTGGTGTGAATAATAGTTATTTGAATTAAATGAGACCATGCCGCTAAGCGGAATAGGTTTCCCCTCACTAATATCCTTTTAAAACATATCTTTTACAAACCACAAACTCGCATCCAAAAACTAGTTAAAACAATAAAGCAATATCACGTAAGCATATAAATCAGGTAAATAATGGACTATCTGTCCAAGCAATATAATTTTGCTTGGCTAACTACTAATCTTTGGCTGACTCGGGCTTACCATACAAAATAAACAAATAATCTAACTTTTGTTAGATACTCCTCTTTTGAACGGTCTACCTCTAACTTAGTTCTCACAGGGTCAATTAGTCCTAATAGTTTTACGAGCTCGCCAATAACCCATCCTCACTCTGTATATTCCTTTCTATGTGTAACATCATTTTAATCTTACCTGTGACAAAGTCCTAAACATTAGAATTTTACACTAAATTAGCTAGGGTAATAGCTAATGTATAGGGTGCGACCCTATACTGGTCCCATTTGGTATTCTAATATTCGAGTCATTATTCTTAGGGTTATCTACCCATAAATTTCCTTGAAAACATTTTCTTCCAAATTGATTTAAACTTTTAAATCATACTTTGAACAAGGAAAATATTCTCATGCTTTACTCAAATCACTTTCCATATTATATATACTTTACACAAAACTTTATTGATGAAAATATTTAAACCTTTAAAAGTACCCCTTTCGAAACCATTTAAAGTACCCCTTTCGAAACCAAGTATCTACTTTGCTTTATAACCTTAGGTCGAAAGGCCAAAACATACCTTTCGAAATCATTCTTAATGAACATTTCTTTCGAAAGCTTTAAAACCTTAAGCATCCTTTAATCGAAACACTATAAACATGCTTTTCAAAACCTCTAGAAACCTTCCAATTAAAACCATTCAAAAACATTGGGGAACCACCCCTTCGAAACCTTCATTTAAAAACTTTCGAAAGCATTCAAAAAAATTTCCATAAACAAACCTATTGAAAGCATTGGGTTTAAGTAAAACATGTGGAACAACCTTTCAAAATTATTCAAAACTATACCTTTCGAAACCTTTGGGCTTATCTTTCAAAATTTCAAGAGGGTCTTAAAACAACAGAGTCAAAAGCAACACTTTAGAAAGCTATTTCCTAAGTAAAAGAAGTGGATGGTGTCGAAACCAATCCCCTCGAAAGCATTGGAGAAGCGGCTTGGATTTTAAAACAAAGAAACCCTTTCGAAGGCATTGCTTCGAAAGGTAAGATGCAGCAGCAAGGGCTTTCGGCACTTCGAAAGCATTTACTTAAAACAAAAGGAGCAACCTCTTTCGAAACCATTTCTTAAAACTAGTTAATCAAGTCGAAGGCTAACTAAGTCGAAAGCATCCTTTTTGAAAGCAACCCAGGCGCATTTTCTTTAAAAGCGAAATAAAGCTTCGACCCCTTCGGACCCCTTGTTTCAACTTCATACCCTTCGCCTTAGTCCAGTTCGCTACATACCAAGTCTTTGATACCAGGCGCATTGGTTTCGTTGGTGATGGAGGTGTAGGAACTTAGTCGAAAGCTAGGTGCTGAAAGTGACGAAACATGTAAAAAGCATGTTTAAATTGATTTTTAACTTTTCAAAGCAATTCTTTTCGGCTAACCTGCCATGTTTGTCAAAACAAGATTGGTTGCTAATTTCTTTTCTGAAAGTACTGCCAAAATTTCTAAAATAACCATTTAAATTATTTACAAAATACCCTTTCTCCTTTTATAAATATATAAAACATTTAAGTCTCATACCTTAAATAATTTTACGTATCTATTAAAACACTAAGGAAATATCTATGAACTTCCTATAAATCATTTTTAATATGTTTACTAACATATATTAATTTCTAATGCAAAATCATCATAAAATAGCCGTAATTAATTTAAACCCAAAATTACTATTTTCTTCACTAGAAAATTAATATTAAATCCACATTAATTCAGAAATTATGAAAGTTGAAATCCATCTTTGAAATATCATTCAGATCTTATTCTAGAATCGTAAGGCATTTGGACGTCATTTAATAGGGTTTTCACATTAAAACATATCATAATATCTATATGAATTATCATAAATCATCAACAAACATATATATTCATTTTAATAATAATAAAAATGGAAAAACTGTGCAAAATAGTTTGGATTTAATTTAAAACCAAAAACAATCAAAAATATGAGATGTAGTCATTATTCACCTTTGCTTTGTGATTAAGGAGTTGAGATTTGATCTTGGATTTGATTAATCTTCCTTTTAAATGCTTTATCTACTTCTTGTTCTTCCTTTATGGTGGTCGGCCTCTCTAGCTTTATATTTGATAGTGAACGTATCAAATGAATGTGGCCTAAGGGTTTAGGATATAAGAATATACTTATTCCTATTTTGCACTCACCTATTACCCTTTTTTATTATATTTTAAGTCATTTTAGTTCATCTATTATATGGAACAGCTACCCCTCTATTAATCACAAATCTCAATCTCTTAATCATTACATCATTTTATTTTATTTAACTAACTAAATATCTTAAATGTTACTCAAAATTAAGGTCATTACACCATTTTCCTAGTATATTGAATTTATAGTATTCGAGATTTCTACCACTCACATCTGACTGTTGCCTAACCTAGGGTTTTATGCTTTGCTTTCAATTACTCAGAGTACTCTTAAATAAGTAGATTAGGGATATTAGGTTTGGTGAGCATGTGGAGCTGGAAAGGTGGCGATCAGGAGGCTATTCTCTCGTATTATTATATTTACTCATTTGTCATTCCGCTGTGCAACACAATGGAGCTTGCTAGCGCCCCACTATTTAGAGATAGTTTATGATTTATTATTTGATGTATAACTTTATTACTTATGCTATTTGCTGTAGGGATCTATATACTTTGATATTGTAATTCATTCAGTTATTTGATGTCTCACCTATCCTATGCTGAGCATATGTATGGATCTAGTACATTAGTTGCCAGTCCTGTTGGGTGGTCATCACATGTAGTTGACACGTAGGTAGTATGTATATGATAAGTTTATAGAATGTAAAATAGAAGCAAATAATATAACACTAAAAGAAAATGATTTGTTTTGATAAAATAGGTGAGTGTATTGGAAAGGAGATCCAAATGTACCTAAAAATGAATTAGAATTGAACTCAAAAGACACTCCTCCCTATGATACATAATGTTGTGTCAATAAGGAGTAATCGAACTTTGTTGGAAAAATACAATTGATGATGAGTGAAGGTAAGTCAACTTTTCACTATAAGGATGTGTACTTAAGAGTAAATATATAAGGTTGAAATTAAATTTCACACAAAGTATAGTTTATGAGATCATAAAAGATATGAGTTCAAAAGAAACCCTTACATATCCTAGTCAAGGAGTTGACAAATTGTGTGAATACTTGCTAGTGAGGGATCTTGTGTGGACCACCCTAAATGAATTTAGGACCGATCAATGTTAACCTATTTATGTTATAAACATAATTTGCGTAAATTTAAAAATAATTAGTTTTATACATATACAAAGGTAGTTTGTAATTTTTTTAAGAATATCTATTCCATTTCACTAAGGAATAACCGTTGTTTCGAGAAATGTCAATTACATGATGAAGAAAATTCTTTTAGAAATTATTGGTAGTAAAATGGATTTGGATATATACGACCTAAAGATAAAAATAATTACAAAGGACGAAATGAAATTGACCAAATCTAAATAGACATAAGTAATCAGAATGTCTAATAGGAACTCTTGCACATTAAAGAAAAATTATGATTTTCATATCGATGTTCGAGAAAAAGAATTTCCTTGGTTGGTAGTAAGCCATTAAAACTATTGAATCTACCATATGGCATGATGTGCAAAATTTAAATGGATTCCAAATATATTATCAAAATATAGTTTTGATAGTTTTTCATGAATGGATATGATCCATCAGTTGCAAAGTGTCTCCGAGAAGCAGACCAATGCGGTTGGAATATGGTAAGTGACGTTGATAGAATAACATCATAAACTTCAACTATTGAAATTAACTTTACAGATTCATCATTCAATGTACTTAAGTTAATTAATATTTTACTCACAAATTATCGCTCACTATGATTTTAAGATTTGATATATGTAATTGTGACGACCCGCCTTTCATTCCATAGAAAGACACATCCTTATTAAGAAAGAAAGGGATAGAAAAGAGAAAAGATAGAGAAGAAAGAACGAAAAAAAAGAATCTCAACAGCGGAACGAATAAATTATATTAATCGCATAAGTATTACATAATATACAACATCTATTAGAGTTACACAGATTATATACCATATTTTAGACAGTTATAAACACCTGTCTAACATACAACTCAGAAAACAACTCAACAACGACACAAAGATCAACACAGCGGAACCACTATATATCTACAAGCTAAAGCCTCCTGCTCTAATTCTCCCCCAGAATTCGCCAAAGCTAACCTGAATCCTTTGGCTACTCGTAAAAATTTGAATACCTAAGAGTTTAAGAAAACAAAAAATAGACTTCGGGACAGACATGGGTCTGGTGTGAGTAACAGGTTAAAGTTGCTTAACTTTCAAAAACCTTTGAAAACAAAAGGTATCTCGTATGACTTCCCGCACATAAACACGAAAAAGTTTTTACCTTACGATAACCAAAACATTTGATAGGAAATCTAGTTATATGATAATAGGGTCTAGGGTTTTCAAGTAAATAAGAAATAGCTGAAATTGTTACATGATTAAATTCCAGCATACTAGCCACAAAGTGGCTTATACAATCAAAACCGTAAAAGTCACATAGGAAGAATGAGTTTCCATCAATGGCAGGGCTACTGGGGTACTGCCCGTCACAGTATGTGGCCTAGATCACCGTACCGAGGATCCACCCTAAATCCCCTACAACACAAGGCCGGAACTATCCCTTACTGGATAGTCCCGAACAAGACAAACCTGCAGTTGTTTGCAACCAACTGCCCACACAACCGAATAAAAAGGGATCTCTAGACAGGGGAAGATCTTGTACTACTTGAGCGTGACTCACTTAGCCTTGCTACACCTCCCCTGTTTTAGCCATTCCTGGTTGATGATGCTTGAGGCTACGATTACCTTTATAGAACACATCTATTTTAGAATGCTCATCGTCCACCTGACGATGTGCTGAAAGCATTCAATCCATACAAGTTCGTTCCGGGTTCGAACAAAACCGAAGGCACTATCTCGTTACACCCATTTTGGAATCACCCTCAAAGTTAACGACAATAGCCCTTGCACTCTGAATCTTCATCTTCACTTGAGATTCACGTCCTACCATTTAATTTGGATCGATGTGGTTTTCGGATATCTAAATCTGGGAACCCGATCCCGGTCTCATCGAAATCCAAAACGCTATCTTTTAAGTCCAAGTTGTTTTAAAGTTAAAACAATTTGATTTATTATCTATATTCACATATAGATAATTCACAATCTCACACATAGATAATCCTTACTTCCCTAAGTAATTATGCTTTAATTAATCATTATTAATTACAAGTTAATTAATTCTTAATTTCCAGTTAATCCATCTCTAATCACTTAATTAATTAAGTGCTTAACTATAACTTAATTAATCTCTAATTACTTGATTAATTAATTTCTAATCATTAATTAATAATTCATACTTATCTAATTAATGATCCTTAAATACAAATTAATTAACCCTTAAATTAATTAACTTACAACCCTTTATTATTAATTTATTAATCCTTAATCATAAATTAATTAAATTAATCAATTACTCTTTAATTACCTTATTAATTTAATTAATTTCAAATCATTAACTCTTAATTAACTTAAGATAAATATTTTCCTAATCAATGACTTAATTATCATTTATAAATGCCTTTGAAACATTTTACTTTTAAATTTACCTTTAAATTTCATTTCAAATTAAAGATTTAAAATAATTACAAATTTAACTTTAACAAGATTTAAAAACAATTTAAAATCTTTTAAATCAAATGTTACAGAAACACTTATCTTATAAAAGAAATTTATAAGAGTTTTAAACCAAATTTATTTAAATTCAAAACTTTGTTTTTATTTTAGTTTTTTTTTAAAATCTCTTTTAAGAAGCCGCTTCGGGTTCAACCCGCAAGCTACTCGAGTTTTTATCCGAGAAAACCACATCTTTCTTCATTTTCAAAATTTTTGTTTAAATTTAAAGTTTTAAAAACTGAAACCAATCTCACTCACATTTACTCAAGTCCTTACTCGAGTCAATACCTCACTTTCCCGTAACCTACTTCGAGATAGAACCTCAAACAAAAACACTGACACAACAATACCCCCGTGCACATGCACCGATAAGGTAGCCACCTCCGACCATCTATGATGCCTTCCTCACATCAGCGATCATCCTCGCACCAGATCCCAATCACCAGAATATAGATTCTCCCTCAAAATCGAACTCGAGCATTCAAGCATAACCTAGAACAAACCACCTCACCCAAAACCTGCTCGAACCCACGATGCCGATCACTGGAGCTCTTGCGCTTCCAGCCATGCCTTCGCCAACACCCCTGTTTCCAATTCCCAAAATTTAATGGAACTCGATCCACTAGAGATGTCGAGATGATCAAAAACTCTCGACCTTGCCAAACTAGGGTTTAAAAAAATTCGGCCACCGCCGTCGCCACAATAGCCTAAACACCCTTTTGACATTTTGTCGACCTCTCCAATCATTCCACTTCCTCCAGTGAGAACCACGACCCCCCCCCCCCCCCCCCCGAGCATCTAGATCGCCAGAAACCACCCAAAATGCCAAGTCTAAACAAATTCGAACTGCTCAAAAAATTCATTACTAAAATTTGTGATTTCATTTTTAAAAATCATGTTTTTTGACAAGGATTCAGATCATATCCCTGAATCAATGAATTAGGATGCTTGAATTTTCACTTATCTTAAGCTTGCTCTGTTCCTTTTGGTTTCTAGAGAGTTTCAAATTTATTTTGACTCAAATAAATTTTTAAACTTTAATCTATGATGAAACAAAAAAATTTTGTTTAAAACTTAAACCCTAACAAAGATTAGTTCAAGAGATAATGAATTTTTGAATAAATCTTAAGCCTGGAAATTAAAAACAGGAGGGTTACTGATACAACAGGTATGCACACATCCCATACATCCATATATACACAGAAAATTCATATAAACACAAACATATTTTGTTTCAGAAACTCACATGCAACCAGATTTCATACTTAAGCTTTTTTAAAAAAATTGTTACTCACCAGATTCAAAGATGAACAGAGCCTTTTCTTTTTGAAATAGCTTTTAAACTTTTAAAAGTTGAGTTGTTGGAATATGCTTTGATTTAAAAACTGCATGCTAGGATCTGAAAAATGCTTGAATTGTTGATCCTTATAAAACTGGAATGCTTGTAACTAGATCTTGTTGAAGAGATGGTTTAAGCCTTGATTTTCAAGTTTGCTTGCTTTTGATAATCTCAGGTTGAAGAATGATGTTCAGGTTTTGGTTCCGATCTTGAAAATGAATTTGCAGGTTATTGAATTTTGATTTTTGGTTTGTGAAGTGTTTGATTTACAGATTGTTTTTTTTTTTGAGAAATTTTACAAGCTAGTTTCTTAGCTTTGAATTAAAGAGGAAGATAGAAAAGAAATTGAAGGTAAGAAGCATATGTATTTATAAAGGCTAAATGTGATTTATTTAAAATAAAAAGAAAATAAAAATTAAAGGACACATGTTTAAACACTTAACATTTGTTATTTGCATTGTTTATTATTTAACACTTGTTACTATTGTCTCTTAATTTAATTACACTTGTAAAATGTAAATAAAAAGCTTTTATACTTACTTTTAAATTTCTTATCTAAATATATATATATTTCTTTAAATAAAATAAAATAAAACCAATTACATATAAATAAAATCTTATACATATATTTTAAAATCCAAAAATATTTTAAAATATCTATCTTTTGAATTTCAAAATTAAATCCAAATTCAAATTTAAATTAAATTTAAAAATCCAATTTAAAATCAACTTATATATATATATAACAACACATTGAATTTAAAAATAATTATTCTATTTTCTTTAAAATCTATTTATATTTAACCCATTATTAATATTGTTTGAAAATAACAATTAGACAATTTTAAATAATTTATAAAAGAGATTATCTCATTATTTATATATTACTTATTTTAAATATTTATCAAGCCCTATTTAAAAAGAAAATAAAACAAACCTTTTTGTTAATCTTATTTAAATTTAAACTTAAGCTAAGATATAATTTAAACAATTAAACATTTGCCTTCGGCAATTTAAAATTATATGGTTATTTATTTAAATAATCTTTAAAAAGTTTTATATTAAATTTAAATCAAAATTTTCAAGTTACCAAAATATATTAAAAGTTGAAAACATGATTTTATTTGTTAAATTCAAATCAAATCTTTTCTCTTTACAAATATACAAATATATACATATATATATATACATTATAAATAGAAACATTTTATTAACTTTAAAAGATAAAGTTCACCAATTAAATATTTATTTACTTTTAAAAGAATAAACATGCCAATTTAAATTAAAATTATAAAAGAAAATTATCAAATCAATTTAATTATTAATACAGATTATTAAATTGATATTGCCCAAAATTCCGAGTCATCACATTCTTCCCCCCTTGAAAGAATTTCGTCCCTGAAATTTAAAAGCAAAAATAATTTAATAACCCATCAAAGATTTTAATTTTAAACCATAAGCATATATTACCAACCATATGCTAACAACCACAACAACCAATTCACTCAATCAAACAAATCTAATGATCCTGACACAAATCAGGATAGACCTTCCTAACATTATCTATAGTTTACCAAATATAAACACTGGGATACTCGCTCTACAGGTCCCAAACAATCTATACTACGAAGCTACAGAGCTCTTACTTATCTAGATCTGTAAAAAAGAATAGGATATTAGACCATGGACAAGTCCGACTCAACTACCAAATCCTCCTGAACTGCTAGTTCCACAACCAGTGATGGATAACACACGTACTCCCTCAGAGATACGTGAAACACAGTGGATCCCAGTTTTCCAAACTGGCAATTCAACCCTGTAGACCAAACACTTATCCTCACAAAACTCTTTTGACGATCCTGGGCTGCTTCCATCGTTACTGATCAGCTCAACCTTCTCTGATGCCTCTAGAAACAAACTGGACCAAAAACAATCCTACAAAATGATCCTCTCAAGATCAACAAAAATCAAGAACACAAACTCTATTATCATCAGTAGACTACAAACTTACTTCACCTATCTGGAAAAGACAAAACATGTGCACTCGCCAATCTTGCCTTCATGTCTTGAATGAACTTCCTGTAGAAACCCTCTAATCCAAGAAAGCTGTAAACTTTCAAGAAGTCTAGGGTTGCTTCCACTCTAGAACAGCTGCTATCTCGCTTCCGCTGCGCAACTCTGATCTGGAGTAGATGAGAATGTTCATGATGAACACGAGCACAAACTTGTCCAACACATCCTAGAAAACATGGTTCAACAGATCCAAAAAGAGAAAACACAGAAGTTCTACCAAAACCTGAGCTGCTTCACCAAATCCTCTCTCTTGGAGCCATCCTTCTACTAGCTGAACCACCGGTACCACTCTTGGAATCCTAGTCGATACGAAAACTCAATCTCCGTATGCTATGGCAAACCTCTAACTTCTTTGAAGACATCCGAAAAATCTCTGACAACTCTGATAACTCCTACATTCCTTAGAGATGCCTCAATCCCAAGCAAAAGATTACCCAAGAGAACACTCAACTATCGCAAGTCACTTTTGCGATCAACCCAGGCCAATTTTCAAAGATACTGTTCTCTCTTTACCAATAAGAACAGCTTATGCTTATCTAGCTAATCCATCAAAGGAATGGGTCCATTCTACTATTTCTGAACTCCACATCTAGAATCACTGCTTAGCCAGATGACCTTCCTGCTGGCATATAGAACACCTCCGAGCTGCATGTTGACACAGATGCCAACGACTTCCTATCCAAAGCTCTTTGAACCTCAAAGCCATATCATCTAATCCCACACAGAGCCTAGAGATGGGCAGACATCTCCTCAAGAAATTTGGGCCACAAACCAAACACAAACATCCCGCTGAACTGAGTCTCATCATTGATGCAGACACACTTTCTTAAACTTGCGCCAAAAGAAACATATTTGGAAACATCCATAGTCACTGCGTCTCATCACACAACTGCTTCTTCCTGAAGTTGCCAAGATACCATCACACGCTTTTGCTTAACTGACAGATCCAAACTTTCACTCAACCAAACTTGCACTTTAATGATGGACTTCAAACCTCAAAAAGGCTTCCTTCAGAGATTGGTGAAATCCTTACACCACTGCAAAGCTTACTCGGGGCGGTATTAGGTCTACAGCCTCGGCATATACACTTCCAACCTCAACATTCAGACTTCTTCCATTAGTAGTCGTGCTACACATACCACTACCTTCCTATCTCTAGAACTCATATTGGAAAACCCGAACAGGTAACCCAACAAATAGGTAGAAATATATATATATATATATATATATACATACATACATACATACATACACACACACACAAAATTACAAGTATGCTCTCTCAAGAAAGAAATTACTTCAAATCCTAGGTATTCACTCCACCTATCGTCTGATACCAAATGTGACGACCCGTCTTTCATTCCATAGAAAGACGCATCATTATTAAGAAAGAAAGGGATAGAAAAGAGAAAAGATAGAGAAGAAAGAACGAAACAACATCAGAATCTCAACAGCGGAATGAATAAGTTATATTAATCACATGAGTACTACATAATATACAACATCTATCAGAGTTATACAGACTATACATCACATTTTAGATAATTATAAACACCTTTCTAATATAAAACTCATAATACAACTCAACAACGACATAGAGATCAACACAGCGGAACCAATATATATCTACGACGCTGAAGCCTCATGCTCCAATTCTCTTCCAGAATTTATCAAAGCTAACCTGAATCCCTTAGCTACTCGTAAAAATTTGAGTACCCAAGAGTTTAAGAAAACAGAAAATAAACTCCGGGTCAGACATGGGTCTGGTGTGAGTAACAGGTTAAAGTTGCTTAACTTTGAAAAACCTTTGAAAACAAAAGGTATCTCTTAAGACTTCCCGCACATAAACACGATAAGTTTTTACCTTACGATAACCAAAACATTTAATAAGAAATCCAGTTATATTATAATAGGGTCTAGGGTTTTCAAGTAAATAAGAAATAGCTGAAATTGTTACATGATTAAATTACAGCATACTAGCCACAAAGTGGGTTATACAATCAAAACCGTAAAGGGCACGTAGGAAGAATGGGTTTCCATCAATGACAGGGATACTAAGGTACCGCCCGTCACAATACGTGGCCAAGATCACCGTACCGAGGATCCACCCTAAATCCCCTGCAACACAAGGCCGGAACCATCCCTTACTGGATAGTCCCGAACAAGACAACCCCACAGTTGTTTGCAACCAACTGCCCATACAGCCGAATAAAAAGGGACCTCTAGATGGGGTAAGATCTTGTCCTATTTGAGCGCGACTCACTTAGCCTTGCTGCACCTCCCCTATTTTAGCCATTCCCAGTTGATGAGGCTTGAGGCTACGATTACCTTTATAGAACACATCTATCTTAGAATGCTCATCGTCCACCTGACGATGTGTTGAAAGCATTCAATCCATACAAGTTCGCTCCGGGTTCAAAGGAAACCGAAGGCACTATCTCGTTACACTCATTTTGGAATCACTCCCAGAGTTAACGACAATAGCCCTTGCACTCTGAATCTTCATCTTCACTTGAGATTCACACCTATCATTTAATTTGGATCGATGTGGTTTTCAGATATGCAAATCTGGAAACCCGATCCCGGTCTCTTCGAAATCCAAAACGCCATCTTTTAAGTCCAAGTTGTTTTAAAGTTAAAGCAATTTGATTTATTATCTATATTCACACAAATAGATAATTCACAATCTCGCACATAGATAATCCATATCATCACAATTCAACCAAAGCATCTCATATTACAGATCAGCACATATCTCATATCAGAGATATCAAACAATCCAAGGCATTCAATATCATTCAGCCATCCATAAGCAAAGATTTAATTAATCACACCATCTCTAATTAATTTAAAATAAAATAAATTAATTACTTTCATTACTATAAATCCTGCTTACTTAACCATTAATTAATTACAAACCAATTAATTAATCATCCATTAATTATTCATCTTAATTAATCATCATTGATTATTATTCTTCAATTACATTAAGTAATTAGCGTAAGTTAATTACACAAATTAATTATCCTTACCATTTGCAGCAATTAACCTTTAATTATTTCCATTAATTAATTAACTATAATTAATTATATTAATCCTTAATTAATTACAATTAATTAATTACTTTATAATCACTTATATTTATTAATTACCCTTTAATTAATAAACCCATAATTAATTCATTAATTACATTAATTAATGATCCCTTAATTACTCCTTAATTAATTATTATTCTAATTAATCACATTTAGTAATTAATCTTTAATTAATTACGTTCATTAATCAACTTTGATTAATCACATTTAGTAACTAACTACCCTTAATTAATTATATTACTTAATTAACTTCTAAATAAATTTTATTAATTAATTCTTAAATTAATTTCACTAAGTAATTAATCCTTAATTACTTTCACTAAGTAACTATCCTTCTTATTAATTACACAAAGTAATTAGACCTAAACTACTTTCATTCTTCAATTAATTACATCCAGTAATTGTCCATTAATTACTTCACTAAGTAATTACACTTTATAAATTACATTAAGTAATATATACTTAACAAATCAGCAAGTGATTATCTTAAATTAATTAAACTAATTAATTAACCTATACTAATCTAATTTAATTAATTACATTGAGTAATTAATCCCTTATTTACTTTCATTAGGTAATAACCAATTCCACAAATGATTATCCTTAATTATTTAATCTAATTAATTATCTTAAATTAATCACATTAATTCATCATTTCATAATCCCTGGTTAATGATCTTTACATTAACTATTAACAAATCTTTAATTACTTCCCTAAGTAATTATGCTTTAATTAATCATTATTAATTACAAATTAATTAATTCTTAATTTTCAGCTAATCCATCTCTAATCACTTAATTAATTAAGTGCTTAACTGTAACTTAATTAATCTTTAATTACTTGATTAATTAATTGTTAATCATTAATTAATAATTCATACTAATTAATGATCCTTAAATACAAATTAATTAACCCTTAAATTAATTAATTTACAACCCTTTATTATTAATTTATTAATCCTTAATCATAAATTAGTTAAATTAATTAATTACTCTTTAATTACCTTATTAATTTAATTAATTTTAAACCATCAACTCTTAATTAACTTAAGATAAAATATTTTCCTAATCAATGACTTAATTATCATTTACAAATGCCTTTGAAACATTTTACTTTTAAATTTACCTTTAAATTTCATTTCAAATTAAAGATTTAAAATAATTACAAATTTAACTTTAACAAAATTTAAAAAAATTTAAAAACCTTTTAAATCAAATGTTAAAGAAACAGTTATCTTATAAAAGAAATTTATAAGAGTTTTAAACCAAATTTATTTAAATTCAAAAATACGTTTTTATTTTAAAAACTTTTAAAAAAATTGTTTTAAAAAGCTGCTTCGGGTTCAACCCGTAAGCTACTTGAGTTTTTACCCGAGAAAACAGCATCTTTCTTCATTTTCAAAATTTTGTTTGAATTTAAAGTTTTAAAAACTGAAACCAATCTCACTCACATTTGCTCGAGTCCTTACTCAAGTCAATACCTCACTATCCCATAACCTACTTCGAGACAGAACCTCAAACAAAAACACTGACACAATAATACCCCCATGCACATGCACTAGTAAGGAAGCCACCTCCGACCATCCATGATGCCTTCCTCACATCGGCGATCATCCTCACACCAGATCTCGATCACCAAAACATCGATTCTCCCTCAAAATCGAACTCGAGCATTCAAGCACAAACATGGAACAAACCACCTCACCCAAAACCTGCTCGAACCTACGATGCCGATCACCAAAGCTCCTGCGCTTCCAGCCACGCCTTTGCTAACACCCCTGTTTCCAATTCCCAAAATCTGGTGGAACTCGATCCACTAGAGATGTCGAGATGATCAAAAACTCCCGACCTTGCCAAACTAGGGTTTAAAAACAAATTCGACCACCGCCGCCGCCACAGTAGCCTAAACACCCTTCTGACATTTCGCCGACCTCTTTGATCATTCCACCTCCTCCAGTGAGAACCACGACCCCCCCGAGCATCTAGATCATCAGAAACCACCCAATATGCAAAGTCTAAACAGACTCGAACTGCTCACAAAATTCAATACTAAAATTCGTGATTTCATTTTTAAAAATCATGTTTTTAGACAAGGATTCAGATACCTGAATCAATGAACTAGGATGTTTGAATTTTCACTTATCTTAAGCTTTCTCTGTTATTTTTTGGTTTCCAGAGAATTTCAAATTTACTTTAACTTAAATAAATTTTTAAACTTTAATCTATGGTGAAACAAATAATTTTTGTTTGAAAATTAAACCCTAACAAGGATTAGTTCAAGAGATAATGAATTTGCGAATAAATCTTGAGCCTGGAAATTAAAAACAGGAAGGTTACTGATATAACAAGCATGCAAACATCCCATACATCCGTATGTACACAAAAAATTCATACAACAACAAATAATATTTTGTTTCAGAAACTCACATGCAACCAGATTTCATACTTAAGCTTTTTTTAAAAAATGTTACTCACCAGATTCAAAGATGAACAGAGCCTTTTCTTTTTGAAATAGCTTTTAAACTTTTAAAACTTGAGTTGCTGGAATATGCCTTTGACTTAAAAACTGCATGCTAAGATCTGAAAAATGCTTGAATTGTTGATCCTTGTAAAACTGGAATGCTTATTACTGGATCTTGTTGAAGAGATGGTTTAAGACTTGATTTTTAGGTTAGCTTGCTTTTGATAATCTCAGGTTGAAGAATGATGTTCAGGTTTTGGTTTTGATCTTGAAAATGAATTTGCAGGTTATTGAATTTTGATTTCTGGTTTGTGTAGTGTTTGATTTACAGATTGTTTTTTTTTGAGAAATTTTACAGGCTTGTTTCTTAGCTTTGAATTGAAGAGGAAGATAGAAAAGAAATTGAAGGTAAGAAGCATATGTATTTATAAAGGCTAAATGTGATTTATTTAAAATAAAAGGAAAAATAAAAATTAAAGATGACACACGTTTAAACACTTAACATTTGTCATTTACATTGCTTATTATTTAACACTTGTTACTATTGTCTCTTAATTTAATTACACTTGTAATCATGTAATTTTTTATTTGTTTTAAATGTAAATAAAAAGCCTTTACACTTACTTTTAAATTTCTTATCTAAATATAGATAAAAATTTCTTTAAAGAAAATAAAATAAAACCAATTACATATAAACAAAATCTTATACATATATTTTAAAATCCAAAAATATTTTAAAATATCTATCTTTTGAATTTCAAAATTAAATCCAAATTCAAATTTAAATTAAATTTAAAAATCCAATTTAAAATCAACTTATATATATAACAACACATTAAATTTGAAGATAATTAATATGTTTTCTTTAAATTCTATTTATATTTAACACATAATTAATATTGTTTGTAAATAACAATTTAGACAATTTTAAATAATTTATAAAAGAGATTATCTTATTATTTATAAATTTCTTATTTTACTAAATGAATTAATATATCATATATTTTATACATTTGTGAGTTGTATTTTATACTATATATATTTTCAAATCATATTTATCAAGCTATATTTCAAAAGAAAATAAACCAAACCTTTTTGTTAATCTTATTTAAATTTAAACTTAAGCTAAAATATAATTTAAACAATTAAACATTTGCCTTAAGTAATTTAAAACTATATGGTTATTTATTTAAATAATCTTTGAAAAGTTTTATATCAAATTTAAATCAAAATTTTCAAATTACCAAAATACATTAGAATTTGGAAACATGATTTTATTGTTAAATTCAAATCAAAGCTTTTTTTATTTACAATATATACAAATATATATACACACACATTATAAATAGAAACATTTGTAACGACCCAGAATTTCTATTAATTAAAATTTGAATATTTAATTAATTTTAAATATAAATAAGTGAAATTTATAAGTCGAATAAATTTTATTTCGAATAATTGGATTTAATTGAATAATTAAATCGATAATTTAATATGTTAAATTATAGAAATAATTGAATAATCGAGTTTAATATGATTGAAAATGGTTTGTAAAATTTTATTTTATCATATTGGAGTTATAATGACATTATAGAACTTTTAAAATCGAATTTAAAGTTAATATGTGAAAATTGAATATTTTAATATAATTATCGACTGAAAAATAGCTAATTTTTGAACAGTCTCAGAATTTGACGAAACCAGTTCCATTGGATCCGTAATAATTTGTTATTATCGGGTTTCAATTTTCGTAGCAATCGGAGTTGTCGTTTGACCGTGGCAGCTCGAAACGCATCGAAATTGTTTTGATATTAATTTGGCGAGTTAAAATAGTCATTTTTCAAAAAGTCTCGGATTTCGACAAAACCAGTTTCATCGGATCCGTAATGTGATATTATTGTAAGGTTTCAAATTTCAAGTCAATCGGATTTACCGTTTGTCCGGTGCAAGCTAAAACGCCTAGAAAATCGTTTAATCGGTTTAATTTTAAATTGAACGTTTATTGCCATAACTCACACAGATGACCGAATTAGCTCCCGAAACATGTTCCATTGTGTTCGGAACGCAGGGTAAACCCTAGAAACGCTAGCCGGCACGAGTCGTTTGGAGTTCGGAAAATTTCGGATGAATAGTGTTTTGAGAATTTTCTATATAAGGCCCTCTATTTTCACTTTTGCAAACCAAACCCACCTTCTTTCTTCTTCAGCGGGCCCTAATTTCAATGGCCACGAAAATTCGAAACTTCTTCCCTCAATCTCTTCCAATCCGTGAAGAATTAGCAAAAACTCTCAACTACAAAGTTGTAGAGGACGATGAAAGCTTCAAATCCAAACGGAGATGATCGAAAACGGAGCTTCGAATCAACGGGAAATCGAGCAAGAAGGGGCTGCGTTTTTCACGCATTTCGAGGCCGTAGGGAGGGCCGAGCCTGGCCAAAATGCAGCCGAGCGTGGCTCTTGCGAAGGGGGTCAGGATGGTGGTACTTGATCGTGGTAGATGTCGTCGAGGTGGTCGCATAATTTAACCCTAGTTTAAATTGCTATGGGTTTCTTGGTTCGGCCTTCACCTGAAGGAAACATGAAGATCGAGAAGAGTTTAGGGACGGCCAAGATATGCAGGGCTTGGATCCAAAGGCTGAGATGATTTAGGTTGAGAAAAAAATAAAAATATGTTGTAAAATTGATATATATGAATTCGTGAATCTTTAAAAATTCATAACTTTTTCATACGAGGTCGAAAATACACGAAACCAGTTGCGTTGGAATCGTATGGACGAGCACTACGCTATGGAATTCGATTGGAGTCGTTTGGAGTTAGTGAGAATTTTAGGTAAAATTAAACGTCCGTTTAATTTTATTCGAAATAAATCGCTAAAACGAAATTGAAATCAAGGTGAGAACTTCTCACTCAATCGAATCGGTTTCGATTTTATTTTTAAATAGTTATATTTAAAATTATTGAATGCATGTTTGAATGATGATTGTTATCTATTGATCGTTAAAAATAGACATTATGCGCCGTTAGTAAGCGGATGTTATTTATTAAAAACATATACCGTGAATATTTCACAGTACGGTGAAATTGGTATTATTTATGTACTTGGAGTTGATTTCCAGCATTATATAGCGGGTGAGACCCTATTGCGCCGTCTATTAAGCGGATAATATTTTATAAATCCCATATACCATGATAATTCCGTACTGGAGCGGAATTGGTATTGTGCTAATGTTTGTGGATGCAGGGAAACAGGTTGGAGGGATCCAACTGGATTCCTCAACTGTATTGATTTATTTACAGATATTTTGATATTTGTTGATTATCATATCGATATATGATATTTGGATGTCGTGATTGACTATTTGGTGCTGCTGCATCATCGGATCCATTTCTGAAGTTTTAAAATAATGATTTTTGGTTTTAAAAGGAATTTTAAAGTGATTTTCAAAAGTATACGTTTTATTAAATTTTGAATTGTTAAAATAAATAAACGTTAAAATTTTATTTTCATAAAAGTTATGATTTTTGGAAAATAATGCTTAAGTATGATTTTGAAATATATAAGCTTTAAATAACGATTTTTAAGTTATTAAAAGAATAAATTGGTTTAAATTGGGATTTTTGAATTATTAAAAACGATGTATATAAAAGACTTATAAAATTGATATTTTATAAATTAAAAATATTGGAATATTAAAACGAGTTTTTATAAGTGCTAAAAATGAAATAAAAATGGATTTCATAAGTGAACGGAATTTATAGATTTATAAATTATGAAGTTATAAAATGAATAGATTTTGTAAAATAGAAGATTTATAAGTAATTATCTTATAAATCGGATTTTGGCATTTAAATGAGATATAAATGGAATTTGTTAAAAATGAGATTTATAAATCAAAGCTTATAAATAGAAATGGAATTTATAGACATTGTTTATAAATTCAAAATCAATTTAATTTGACAAATTGAATATTGAAGTTTATTAAAGGAAATATATTCACGATTTTGGACAGTGAATACATTATTGAATAAAATAGTCATGTTTGGCAAAATGAATATTATAGAATGAAGTTAATTATTTTAAAGATGTTTTAAAATGTATTATGAATCGAAACCATAGATTTCAACATTTATTGTTGAAATAGACGTTTTCGAGAAAGAAGGAAATGGTGGACTATAACACTGTTGTTATAGTAAATGGTTTCCGAAAGGAAATGTGTTGTATAGTATTGGGATTTATATATCTATTTAAACTTTGAATCCCTATACTAGTGATCTTGGGTCGTCGTAACGATGTTTTACACAACATTTGTTTTTGACCCAAATAAATGTGTTAAGAGAATGATTTCCTTAAGGAATGAAATATATACTAAATTTTGATTTAAGTATATCGAATATTTTCAAATGTTGAAAATAAATAGATTTCTGATGTACTTATTATTAAATAAGTATGGAAATATTTTTCCAATGTGAAATGAACGTTTTAGAATTTATCCTTGTAAAGATAAATTGAAAGTGAATATTTGAAATCGATTGAAAATTGTATATCATAGATATTTTGGGATTATAAATTCACTATGGAATTTATAAATGAAAAGGGGAATTTGTTTAAAAATAAACGTTGATTTATTTTTGAAGTATGGGAATTAATTTACGGATTTGGAACGTAGATATAAAGTAAATCGTTAAGGATTTATTTAATTGGTTTAAATGAACCATGTTGAAATGAAAGTATTTCCACGTAAGGAAAATGATTGAAAATTTGTTTTCAAAAGTGGTAAATGTGAAAAGTAATTTGAAAATTGTTTTCATATGGTTGAAGTGTGAAAATTATATAACTTGTAAAGATATTTTTGGAAAATAAATAATTTGGAAAATTATTTGGAATCTGGTGATGTTGTGCATATCCATTGATAGTTCAATAACCGACTATCAATATTTACCTTTAAATAGGTATTTGTTGTGATTTGTTTGAATTTGAATGCCACACTTATTTTTGAATAAGCGCTCACTATTCGGGTTAGCCGGGAAAGGACCTTGGGGTCGTATAACCCATTCCGAATATGTGATACGTCGTTATGGATTGCATTTGATGACCGGTGTTGAAGACGGGATATTTGTGAAAACGGAAGGATTACCGTCGAGTTACTCTACATCGGCTGATCTCCGATATAGAGGTTTTATCACCCTTAGTGACGGGAAGTCCGGTCGTGATTAGTGAATATCCGGATTGCAAGGACTTCTTTGTAAGTGCCTTCGGTTCTGTTCGAGCCCGGAACAGACTTGTATAGATTGTATGTCTGACATTACAAGTTGAGATATAAAGCTGATTTCTTTCAAATATATTTTTGTTGGTGGCGGAGAATTTATTCTCTTAGCTTAACACCCTTCTCTGAGACGTACGAGCTCAGAGGTTATATAATTGAAGGTTATTAGTGATATACTCCCAATTTGGTAGTCTGGCATGCTGAGTGTTGCTGTGAAATGATCATTGTTTGATCATTTGCGATATGATCATTTGTTTGATCATTTATCTAGGTGATCATTTCTATGATCATTTGATTGACCCAAAGCACAGCTTTTGTATAAAGCATGGCTTTGTGGACGAGACTTCGTCGGACATCACACCCCGGAAATGGTCAAAACAGGAAGGATGCAGCAAGGTTATTAGGGGGTAGCACCCCTTTAGTGTATGTCATTCCTTCTGGATAGAGGTGATATCATGGTATGGAGCCTAGATACTTAACCTATGTTGTTGCTGCAAATTTTGTGGTTGTTGGAAATCGAGGATCCTAGGATAGATCGGTTACGATCGGGGGATGACATATTCGTGTCAGTAGTTACCCAGTTAGGGGTAACCCGGCCTTGTGTTGGCAGAGATCCGGTTTGGTTCTCGGGACGTCATTCCAGAGGCATTTCCATGTGGCAATGGGAAGTTCCTTGGCCTGACCATTTGTTGGAAATCCAAAGAAACAATACGAGACTTGCACGGTTTTAGTTGTAGAACCTGCCATGGAATGTGGCGGTAACCTGCTATTGAACATGGTAGCTATAGTAGGCATACGATAATGGTCGTATGTTGGCTAAGATTTATATCTTTATTTTCGAAATGAATTTTTCCTACACTATGCACTAGTAATAATATCAAATGTTTCTTTTTTAATGCGTATCAAGCATCTTTGACTATCATAAGGAGAAATCTCCTTCGATTCTGCGTTTGCATTGTGTGTGTGTGCGGGAGGCCTTATGGTAGTCTCATTTTTAAAAGCATTGCGAATTGACTTTAAAAATATTCCTCTATTTTTATTTTAAAGAAAAATAAACTTTTTTAGTTCTCACACCAGTCACATGACTGACTTGGAGTTTATTGTTTTCCTTCCTAAACTCTGGGTGCCCACCAATTTCCACACGGGCAGTCAAGAGTCAGGTTATCAGGATATTATGGAATTCAGGAGTTGCTGGAGGCAAGCTGGATGGCATGGCGTATTACTAGTATATAGTATTTCTTTCCAATGTTTGTTTGTTGTTGTACACTCTGATGATGTGATGTAATGTAATATGATGTAAGGTAATAACTGATATAGTTTTTTGTTTAAATATTATTCATTTATCTATTATATGTTGTTCCGCTACGAATTGTGAGATTCTGATGTTGTTTTGTTATTTCTTTCTGTTATGTTCTCTCTTCTTCTACCTTTTTCTTCTTCTTTAACCCTAACGGTACGGTTTTCCGGCCTTCGATTGCTCGACAGTTGATACAGTGGACGTATTGATGTCGGCATTCGTGAACGAAAAATCGCGTTCGTTACAACATTTTATTAACTTTAAAAAATAAAATTCACCAATTAAATATTTATTTGCTTTTAAAAGAAGAAACATGCAAATTTAAAATAAAATTATAAAATAAAATTATCAAATCAATTTAATTATTAATACAGATTATTAAATTGATATTGTCCAAAATACCGGGTCATCACAGTAATTGAGATAGAAATTCTAAATAATGATTCAGAACATGCTGTTTGTGCTTAATAACCAAAGTATCTCAAAATAAATGATAGGGATTCTAAGTTTATGGGTTAT
The DNA here is from genome assembly GCA_030765085.1 of Allium cepa. Taxonomy (NCBI): domain Eukaryota; kingdom Viridiplantae; phylum Streptophyta; class Magnoliopsida; order Asparagales; family Amaryllidaceae; genus Allium; species Allium cepa. The sequence continues at coordinate 385,413,216 of CM060932.1, forward strand.
TGGATAGGATCTAAGAATAAATATGGAAATAATTTTCAACAATCATTAGATTTGATAAAATATTTTCATAAAAAAATCAAATAGTTTGCATTTTGGTTAAAACACAGAGGAAGCATTTGTCTATAAAAAAACTATAGAGGTACTAAAATATTTCTATAACTATAAATAAATAATAAACTTATGGTTATTAATGATGTACCCATGCTAAAATCATTTTGGTTTGGTAGTGTATTCTCTATATTGGATTTGAAATTGACATCTTTTATAATCAATATAAAAGGATGTTGGGAACATGCCAAAACAATATACACAGACAGACACCATATTAGATTGTTTAATATAGAGCACCTAAGATAGGTTCCTTACGTATTGGAAATAGTAATTATGAAACGTTCTATATTTTCAACATTATCAAGCCCACCCCAAGATGAGTGCTCTCCTATTCCGACTTCCCTAGAGCCTCCGGTAGCACATCTCGTACGGCTCAAACAGAAACACACAAATACCGATCTTGACGGATATACAATAGAAAGTTCAAAACTTCAAAATTTTGCTTATGTATTATGTACATAGAGAAATTATCAAATCCGAATAAGGTAACAATCAAGTGGTTTAGTGTGTTCCCGAATATTAAAATATCAAAGAATTGCTTATAGAAATAACAAACTCCATATGAAGAAGTGCTTAACTGAAACTTTATTGGTGATATCGAGCATAGTATGCCAATCATAAATTCATGTTCAATCTTAAGTTGGAGATGTTTCAAACAATTAATAACGGTTGATTGAACCAAAGGCTAAGTACATTATATAGTGGTTGATTGAACCAAAGTCTAAGTATATCACCTTGAATAGCCCTATAATAAAACGAAGTACAAATAAATGCACAAATTTGTAACCGAGCTTAGGGTTATTCTAAATGTTGGAAGTCACATGTCTTTTTTATACGATAATGATGCCATGATACAATTCACAAAAGAATCTAGAACTCATTGGAAGTCTAGAAACATACTCTAAAAAGTTCCATATGATAAAGTCAGTTTATCAGCATCAAAGAGAGTTTATTAGCAGAGTGGATAATTAAGATAATATAGCATACCTATTCACTAAGGAATTGGCCTATTGGTTTTTGAGAAAACTGATCGAAGGAGTTAGGATAAGATTCCATAATTGACCCAAGTGTAAGTGGGAGATTGAAGTACTTTGAGGTATGCTCTAGGGGAAACTATGTAATTTTGTTACATATATCTAACTCGATTACCAATCTTGTTTTTATTAAAGGTTCTGATTTCTGTAATTTTGTTATTTTTTATAATCAATTAAGTAATTAATTTAAAGTATATTAAATAGAAAATCCATATTTATATGTTGTGTTATAGTAATTACAATGTGTTGTGATCATGATAAATCTATCATATTAAAATAACATATTTTTTAAATATTCCTAATCGAGATGTTTCGAGATGGGATATCAATGCATCTGTTATGACTAGAGTGTGTAACGCTTTCCAAATGTTCGACATCGTAATACCCATGGATGATGGGGAACTAAGGGTTATGTACCAATAGCTATTGGATAACTATGATAACTATGGACTGACTCGCTCAAGAGTTTTTTGTTGGTTATATAACTAAGATCAAACGGAAAATCTCAAAGTGGCATTATTACACAGTTCCTTGATTTGAGAATAATATGGAATTTCAATATTGACACCCCAGTTTGATTATAGTTAAATCATAGCATGGCGATCCGTCAAGCAACTGTAGTTGGGTCTGAGTTGGATAAGTGGAAGTGAAACACTATTCAAAAGAGAACCGTCTCATCGATTATAAGAGGTTAGTATCACGATCAACTGCTGTCAACTTAAAGTCAAAGCCTTTGGCCAGAGTAGTACGGCTAACAATAATTTTTATTACGAAACAAGTATTTCATGCTTGGACTAATCAAATTGATTATGGATGATGTTGGAATTTTGACCAAAACTTATTTTTATAAGTTCTAAAGTGACTTAGTTTTGACAAAGAAAATTTGTGTAGATAATCATTGATATAACTTATAATAGAAAATTTGGATTTTACCAAAAAGAAGCGATAAATTCATCCAAAATGTCACGATATTTGCCAAGGCAACGTGTGAACGTTAATATTTTAACTGGTTTATATTAATAGCTGACTAAATTTACACATTTGAGTCGCATAACCATAATGATGAATACTTGTAAAACCACACGATTTAATTAATATATAATCGTTGTGGGTTAATTAAACTAATTATTGCTTATAAACTATTGATTATTGTATTTTATTTAATTTGATGTTTGAATTCCATTAGTATTTAATGAAAAGCGTATATATAAAAGTCATGCATACGCATATTGATATATGATATCGATAAAATATTTAAATCTACTTAGAATGAAGTAATTACCAAAATGGGTTTGGAAATTTTGAAAATCTTAATAGGCCCTTTATTGGCCGACCATATATGGTAAAAGAATTTGGGTTTGATTGAGATTTAATAAAGAATTTAAAGGAAGGTTTTAAAAGAATTGGAAAAGTATAAATTGTTTTCTTTAAAGCAAAATTCTTTTCGATCGTTCATCCATTCTTTCTAATAATTCATTTTTTGCACTCATCTCTCTCCCATGGGAAAAATTTCCATAGCATCATGAAAGACAAAAATTCCTAAAACAAATCAAAATAAATGAAAAAGATGGTGCTTTAGATTATTGCTATAGATCATTGCAATTTCTAGAGGCAATTCAATCAGATCTAGGATTTCTTTTCATTCAAGTTGTGATTTTACTTCATCAAAAGGTGAGTTCAGTCCTTTTTAATACATGTTGCATCATGTTAGAATGGTTTAAAACCCCTATCTTTGCATCTTATTATAATTATATGTCACATTTTTTTGATTTAGTCATACCTCCTAACTTGTACAACGTATTTATGTATTCCTATGTTGTCCAATTTTTGTTTGCTATTGTTTTAATAATTAAAGTTTAGAGAAAAAATAATTCAATTCTAGATCTAATTTTAATCAGTTGAAATATTGTATAATATTTTACATACAATTATAAGTGAAACACATACATAAGTTAAAATATTTTATAATATTTTACATACAATTATAAGTGAAACACATACATAAGTTAAAATATTTTATAATATTTTACATACAATTATAAGTGAAACACATACATAGATTATTTGAAATTATCTTATGAAATTGAATGTAAATTGAATGTGTGTGTGTCTATACATACATATGTATGTGTGTATATATATATATATATATATATATATATATATTTGTGTGTGTGTGCTAGTTAGAATGTCTAATATTTTAGTTGTTATATATACATGTTTATTTGTATGATTTCAATTTAAAATTTATAAAAGGGATTTTGTGAAAAATTATAAATCTAATATTGATTTCCTTCCTAAATAAAAATTATATTTCATATTGTTAACTTTAATTGTAGAACATATAAGATTACAGGTCTTATATGTTATTATATTGTTTCGTAGTGAAATATAGTTTGATATTATTTGTCAGGTGTGTGTGTGTGTGTAAATGAGCAAGGATCGACTATACCTCAATTTGGTTATGCCTCTAATCCTCTCTGATTCCCACCACACATTCCAAATTAAATAATATAATTAGTAGGTAGAGAGAAAGTAGTATTATTTAATTCAGAATGTGTGGTGAAAATCAGAGGGGACTGAAGGTATAGCCAAATTGAGATGTAGTCGATCCTTGCCCTATATATATAGTATTGTCCATTCGGGACATCCAATAAAATTACAATGACATCAAGAAGATGAACATGGCCCATGCGCAAGGATGACATGCACAAATTGAGAAATGGTCAAAAATTTCCTTCTATATATACATATATATTCAGTTCAAAATTTATAAATATACTTTTGTATAAAACTACAGATCCAATATTGAAATCCTTCTTAAGTGAAAATTAGATTTTAAATTGCTATTTTAGATTTCAAAACATGTAAAATAGTCAAAATACATTATGTGTATAATTGTTATTTTATATATAATTTGAAAAAAACTATAGATAATAAAGGCATTGTGTCCTTTATGGTGTAAATCCCAAAACTTATAAATGTACGCATTAACCATATGCACTGCTTATATGTATTACACTTGCATGTACACATATGAGTGTATTTTATAAGCTCGTTAATAATATTTTAATTTAAATCAAATGAAAATCCTATTAAAAAATTAAATAAAATAATATTTTATCTAAAGCAATATTTAATTAGATCTAATAAACCCTTTAGACTTTATAGGCCTAGTAGATCCAATTTGTAAGCCTAATAGATCCAAAATAGGAAAAAAATTGGAATCTACCATCTTCAACCAGTTCCGACTGGATGGGTTGCTTTAATAACTAAAATCACTTCTATAATGGTTCTTTATAATTAGACAGGGATAATTAATTTAAAAATGTAATCTTACTACACAAGAAAGTATGAACGAATGAGTTTAAAACGTTAGACCTTTTCGTTATTAAATTATTCTTTTAAAAATATTTCAAAGATTTTAGCTAATAGGTTAAGTATTAAAATGAAGGAATAAACTGATAGTATGCAATATGTTTTTATCAAGGGTAGAAATATTTCAGATGATATAGCGGTGGTTCAAGAGTTATTAATTGCTATTGTAAAAATAATTTCATTGCGTGCTTTTAAAACTCGATTTTGCAAAAACTTTTGATTCAATTGATTGGGAATTTCTGAAGGATTTATTACTGGCTACAGATTTCAGTTTAAGATGGGTAGATTAGGACAATCAAGCTAGCCACCTTGTCAACCCTTTACATAAAATCAAAGTTCATGTGTTATGGTTAAAGGTATTTAGGGAATACAATACAATCGAAACGTGAACTTAGGTAGGGTGACATATTGTCGCCTCTTTTTTTTAATCAAGTCACTGACGTCTTTGCTTGGATAATCAAGCAAGCCACTAGTAATGGTATTTTACGCAATATAGGAAACAAGATTAAGAAAAGTGGCATCTTCATTCTCCATCTTGCTAACAATACCATACTCTTTACTTCTTCTCTGTCTCGATAAATTATAGCAATTAAGTTTATTATATATAGTTTAGTATTACTTTCTGGATTAGAGATTAATTTTAATAGTAATAAATGATGTAGATGAGGTAGATGTAACATTCTCCATTATGAGGTCAGAGGTTAACTATTACGGATGTTGCATTCATTCACAGTAATTAATTTTTGATGACAAAACACGGCCATGTTAATCATTTTGACAACACTAGAAACACATAAATATAGAAATTCAACGCAATTTTTTTAAAATAATTTTTTTCATCTCATTTCACAAAAAGATTTCAATTTCATTACATTATCCCAATTTGCAAATCATGTTCAGAGAAAATATAATTATTACAACACATTCCGAAAGCGACGTACGAAGATGCACACTTGGATGATCAGAGTCAAATATCTCGAATTTAATACAACTTGCTATTACAACACAAAAGCAGAATTAAAACACAACGGAAAATAGAAATATAGCTCCTACTAGCTAGATTGCCTCTAGCACGTCTCCAGAATCTTATTCATCTAAAGAGAACCTGAAAAACCCTTACTCTCAACCTATTCAAATGAGTACTCAAGAGTTTGAAGGGAAAGACAAAAAATTTGGGTTAGACAAAAAGTCTGGTGTGAATAATAACTACCATCTCAAACTAGCAGATACCTAGTAAGACCACGCCGCAGTGCGAAATGGGTCCTCACTAGTACCTAATTAGACATCTTAACCATATATTGTTCTCATGCATCCACGGTGTCTATAACAAAATAATACGATAGTGTATGAACTTGTAATATGTATCGGACTACCCATCCCCCATTTATTAGACTACTCGTCTATGTTCTTATTTACTACCCATCCTATGTTCATGTGGACTAGAAATCCTACATTTTATTTTACTTAAATTAGTGTGGACTATCCATCACACATTTTATCATTTAAACTAATGCGGACTATCCGCCTCACATCTTATAGTTTTTCTAGGATGACTGTGAACCCTTAAATTAACCAATTAGAGACTACCTATCTCCAGCATGATGCGGACTATCCATAGTACCTCCCATAGTTTTCTTAGGATGATTATGAACCATCACTTGGATATTTAATTCATGTTATCCACATGTTTCTATTTGTCCCATCCATGTGTTTAACTTTACTCCATGCTACCTACATGTCCAATATTAATACATGTTATCCATATGTATAACTTACCTCTATTAGTGTCCCCAATTAGGTTGTTTCCCATCAGTTATTTAAATTTCATGGTAACATAATTAACTCATTAAGATATACCTTAGTGCCCGTAAGGTTCAAAATTAAAATCATGCAACAAATGGCTCTCCGCCATTTATAAGCCTGATGTGTATTAATGCCGATATCCATCTCATGTCGATGTAAAAGCATAAGGATTTCCGCCTATTAAAACTAAAAGACTAATCATGCAGCAACATGCTCGATGACAATGAATTCGCTGATCCTCCTAATGTATAGGTTATCCTCCCATTTAAAAACTCGAAGACTAGTTAAAATCGACATGAGGTAAACTCAATGACAAATTAAATGCGGCTTAGACTAGGCTTGATGACCATCTAGGTGGCAAGATAAACTCGAAGTCACTTATAGAACAGAGAGACGTCGAAGTTATAAAGGTTGGTGACTGATAAAACATATGCGACGACATCCGTGTTTGTAAAATGCAACATTTATGTGCATCGATATGCCCACTTCGAGGACCATCTCTCTATTTTTGTTACTATAACCTCGATGAGGTTCACCCAATTCACTTCATGCCAAACTTGTTCACATTGTGCGTATTGGTTTGTGCCGCATCGATGATGATGAAGTGTGGTGACATGTGGCTTGACATGACCGATTTCGACATAGCAGAATGGTAATTAACCTAAAAACTGCAATATTACTATTAAAAGTGTTCCCTTTTCACCAAACCTCTATAATTTGCCAAAATCTCATTGGCTAATAAAAACATTATCGATTTCTTTACTCAAAATCTGCCACACATTATAGCTTGAAATATTAAAACATTTTACCTTTTAACCCTTATTATAAACATTTTACTTAAACGAATAACAATTCAGAGTTAAACAATTTATTTATCATTCCTAAACACTTAGGAAAAATTTCCAAAAATCAAAATAAATAATCCTAATCATACTATTTGCGATGTAAAAATTTCAGGGATAAAAACTTATTTTGATTATTTATAATAACTAAAACTCAAAATTCACTAATTTATTATCTTAGAATATTCATATAAAATCCATACTTGCTTGGAAAATTATGAAATTAAAAACCCATCTCCAAAATAGTGTTTTCCTCGACATATCAAAATTTCAAATCATTTGAAGGACAAGAATTTTGGATATAATCCTGAAACCGAATTAAACAATTTCCATTCCAAAAACTCTCATTAACCATTATTCTATCCAAATAATTATTACTAGATCATAAGTTCACCAATCAACACAAAAGATTGGGGTATTACCTATAACCGAATCAAAAAAAAAAATTAAAGGATGATAAGTGTTATTATTCACCTTATATTAATGGTTGGAGTTTGAGATTTGGTGTTGCTTTGATTTCCTAAGCTTCTTTCTTGCATCTCTAGATTTTGACTTCCTTTCTATGGACGGCTCCCTTAGTTTTCTTTAGTTGTTATGTGAATGATGGAAAATGAGAACGGAATTAGGGTTAAAGGTTTAAGGTAAATGATTTAGGTCTATTTCCTAAGGTGCCCTTCTTAAACATTCTCTTATATGTTAAATTTATATACATTTATCTTAATTCATTAAGGCACGACCAGATTGATTGTCTAAATCTCACTCCCCTTAATTATCAACATTATTCTATTTAATATATCCAGTTAAATATCCTAAATAATGTTGGAAAAAAATTAAGGGTGTGACAAGCTCCCCCCTTAAAGAATTTTGTCCTTGGAATTCACTAAGGACTACAAAATAAGCATAACAAACATGCAACCAAAGCTATTATATCCTACCAGCCATAAAATCTATATACAACAAATATAGAACACACCTTCACAACAGCTCAAGAAATATCCCTAATCATATCCTTTGTCTCCTAAATACAGCCTTCCTCGTTATTGCTCCACTGAACTTTCACCAACTTGATTGTCTTGTTCCTTAACTTCTTCTCATCTCTTGCTACAACCCGAACTAGTTGCCTAACAAAAGTCAGATTCGGTTCTATTACTAAATCTTCCAATGCAGTCAGAATGATAGTAGTCTTTGGATCATGCACATACTTACAAAGATGAGAAACATGAAAAAAATTATGGACATATGTCATACTGCTTGGTAACTCTACTCGATATGCGAGCTTTTCGGTCCTCACTATAATCAGGAACGGTCCAACATATCTCAATGCTAGTTTCCTTGACTTTACAAAATGTACCGCACCCTTCATTGGTGATACTTCAATGAAAACCTTATATCCAACTGAGAACTCTAGATCCATACGCCTTCTCTCTGATTTTCTGTCCAGACTGAGCTTATCTCATCCTACCTTGGATTAACTCAATTTTCTCTACTGCTTCTCTCAGCAGATCTACACCTAAGACTAATCTGTCTCCGATTTCCAACCAACATGCTGGTGACTTGCACGGCCTTTCATATAAATCTTCGAAAGGCGCCATTTCTATACTAGTTTGTTAACTATTATTATAGGAAAAGACAACCAAGTGTATATGGTCTTTCCATAATCCACCAAAATCTAGTACGCAAGCTCTCAAAAAATCCTCAAGTACCTTTCTAATTCTCTCTGTCTACCGATCTGTTTGAGGGTGCCTAGTGGTACTCATCTTAAGCTTGGTACATAATACTTCCTATAGACCCTTCCAGAACTCACAAGTAAATAATGTATCTCTACCACTGACTATACTTTAGGAATCCCATGCAGTCTAACTATGTTCTTTATAAATAAATTGGCCAAAAAAAGTGCCATCCTGGTTGTCTTAACGAGAATGAAATGGGCACTCTTGATCAATCTGCCCACTATGACCCATTTACTCTCATTTGCTTGATTTAGGCTTGGCAACCCATCAATAAAGTCCATGGATATGAAATCCCATTTCCAAACTGGTAGAGGCTTAAATAGCTCACTCAGCTTTTGATGTTCGGCTTTTACTTGTTGGAAATTCTAACATTTCTTTACCCATATGCCAACATCCCTCTTCATACCTATCCAGAAGAAACTTCTCTTTGTATCCTGAAACATCTTGGTTCCTCCAAGATGAATCATAAACCTCAATCGATGACATTCCCTAAGAATTTCTTTTTTAAGTGTACCTTCTTTCTCAACTATCCCTTTCGGTCAAGGCTGAAATCTCTCACATTATCAATCTCGGTTCCAATCTCAAGTCTTCTAATCTTCTCGGCCAATAATGGATCATCTTTCTGCCTAGAAGCAACCCTTTCGATCAAAACTGATCGAACTTGCAAATCGAATATCATGGAGTACTCTAACTTGAACTAGCGGTTGATCTCAACTACACATTTCATGTAGTCAATGCCTCAAGATCCTTCCATTATGCCAGCATAGCTAACATCAGATTTATATGTTTGCTAATAAGAGCATTGGCTACCTTATTTCCTTTTCCTAGTGTATGCTCTATACCAAAATCATAAGCTACTAAAAACTCCAACTACCTCTGTTATCTTATATGCAGCTCCTTCTGAGAGAACAAATATCATAAAGACTTATGATCTATGTCAACTCAAATATTTCTCTCAAAAAATAATGTCTCCACACTTTCAATGCGAATATCACCGCTGCTAACTCTAAACCATAGGTCGAATATCTTACTTCATGTGGTTTTAGTTATTGATAAGTGCAGGTAATTACCGTACCCTTTTGCGTCAACATAGCTCCTAATCTAGTCCCATATGCATATGTATACACTACTAACTCTTGATTACCATTTGGCACAACTAACAAGAGCAATAAGTGCTTTAACTTAAGGAATGCTTCCTTGCGTCTATCGGACCAATCAAACTTATCATCCTTTCTGGTAAGCTTAATTAGGAGTTCTGCTATCTGTGAAAAATCCCTTATAAATCTCCGAGAATATCTAGCCAATCCAAGAAGACTTCTTATCTCGGTCATTGTCTCTAGTCTCTTCCAACTAATAACCAATTCAATCTTAGTTGGATCAACTGATAGCCATTCTCCTAAGACTATATAGCCAAGAAACTTTATTTCTTTCCTCTAGAAATGACACTTCAAAAACTTCGCTTTTAGATGATGCTGTCTCTAACACTATTCTAAGAAGAACCTCGCGCTCTCTTTCATTCTTAGAATATATCAAAATGCAGTATATAAACACCGATACGAACCTATCCAAGTGCTCTCGAAAAATATGGTTCATCAAATCTCTGAAGAAAGCTGACGCATTCGTTAGGCCGAATGGCATACTAACCACTCATACGAACATATCTAGTTCGAAATGCCATCAAAGGAATATTGTCCTCCACCACTCTTAGCTGATGGAACCCTGTTGCCAAATCCAATTGGGAAAACACTCTGGCTCCACCCAACTGGTTGAATAAGTCATCGATTCTCAGTAAAGGATACTTATTCTTGATCGTCATCTCATTCAACTTACGGTAGTCGATACACAACCTTAATGACCCGTCTGATTTCTTCACGAACACCGTAGCCTCTCCCCAAGGTGAACTGCTTGGTCTAATAAAAAAAATTCCTTCTAAGTCTACTAGGTACTCCATTAGCTCCTTCATCTCAGTAGGTGTTATCCTGCTAGGTGGTTTGCTTATGAGTTCTACACTTAGCATAAGATTTATTTGAAACTTGATGCCCATTTCGGTGGTAGTCCTATGACTGGCTCAAAAACATCTGCAGATTCTCTTGCTACCAAAACCCGATTCAACCCTTTTTCTTGTTCCATGACATTCAGCAAAGCACAAATTCCTAGACTTGAATTCTTGACTAAGTACACTATTTGATCATTATTACTAGGATGTCTCAATGATATTTCCCTATCCTAGCAAAATATCCTTGCATATCTATTTAACCAACCCATACCCAATATGATCCCAAAGCCTACGAAATCAATGATATACAAATTTCATGCAAACTTATGACCTAACAAATCAAGTTCTTACCGATCACATTCCATCCCAATAATTGCATACCCTTCTATTGGATTCGCAGCCCTTAAGTTAGTAACTAGGTGTGAAAGTTCTAAGCATAACTTATGTACCAAACATTAAGATATAAAGGAATATGATGCATCGGTGTCAAATAGTATCCAAACTAGTATACTGAGGATTAAGAGCGTACCTTCCATCGTAGATTTTTCTTCTCAACAGATGTTGGTCTAGAGGATGATGGTTCCAAAGCATAGACTTTACTCTTCTCAGTCTTAGTTGCTTCTGGACACTTGTTCTTATAATGCACCACTTAGTCGCAGTTAAAGTACTGCACACGTTGCTTCCCCATAACCACATATCCATCATCCAGTAACACCGATTAGCATAGTGCCCCTTCTTATTGCACTTCTAACAGACAATATTTGTCTTCCCTTTCTTAGTTGCTCCTCCTTTCTGAGCACCCTTCTTCTTAAAGAATTTCCTATTCATATTCTGGGTACCCTAAGACTCCGTTGACTTCTCCTTCTCGAAGGTAGAAAGCATTTCTTTGTTTCTAATCGCCATCTCCACTGCTACATTTGATGGATCTTGGAGATGTGGCATAATTTTCCTAGCAATTTCTGGTCTTAAACCCCAGATAAAATTCTCATTTCCCTTAATGACAGTGTTCACAGTGGCATATCCATACCTAGACAGCTCATCAAACTTTGCGAAGTACTCCAACACCGACATCTCCACTTGCTCCAAATCCATAAATTTTCTTAGCAAAGAGGACTTAACTACCTTGGAGAAAAATCTCTCTGTGAATCTCCTTTGGAAATCTGCCCAAGTTAACTCTTCCTCGGGTACACTCAGGGTAACTTCAGTCCAGTCGAACAATACTGCACCTTGCAAGTGCCTCAAAGCCAATCTTCTCTTCTGCTCATCATCCAAACCAAGATCAGTGAAAATTCACTCACAATGCAAAAGCAAATTTTCCACTTCTACAGCATCTTCAGTCCCCAAAAAAGGTTTTTTTTACCCAAACTGGTATAATCTCGACTCAGCTTGGCATAGTTATTGCCAATTGCCTCTAAGGGATTTGCTCCTCCCGCATTCACAACATTTCCTCCAGCTACTCCTACAGCCGCTCCAACTTGCATAATAACGAAGATCGAATACATCATTCCTATATTTACTGGCGTGGCTCCAGCACCTATGTTGGCATTTGCATTTTGGTTAACATAGGCTTGTCGACCATGGTTTCTCTAGGTATCAGGTTGAGCATTTCCGTTTGTTATGGTGCTTCTCCACCTAGATTCATTTTTCTGTTTCCTACTCCCATACCTTTCTTTCTTGTAAATCTACATTCCAGCCTTAGTAAGATATAGAAAAAAGGTCTAAGCGAGAGGTAAATACATACTTATATATACATAGCAAAATATGAGTACGTTATTATAGCGTTATCCCAACCCCAATCTTGTTCTCTGATTCATTAGATTATGTTTCAAAATCTATTTAGGTTTAAATTCCTTTAAAGTTTTCATAAAATTATGCTCTGATAATAAACTGTAACATCCTTCATTTTGAGACCCGAATGGGTACTGCATTCACCATAGTAATTAATTTCCAATGATAAAATGCGGCTATGATAATCATTTTGATACTACCATAAACACATGAATATGGAAATTCAACACAAATTTTAAAAATAAATTTTCTCATCTCATTCCACAATAAGATTTTAATTTCATTACATAATCCCAATTCGCAAACCACTTTCAGAGAAAATATAATTATTACAACATATTCCAAGAGTGACATATGAAGATGCCCCCTTGGATGATCAGAGTTAAATATCTAGCATTTAATACAACTTACCATTACAACACAGAAGTAAAATCAAAACATAATAGAAAATAGATACATAACTCCTACTAGTTACATTACTTCATGCATGTCTCTGGAAGCTTATTAGTCTAAAGAGAACCTGAAAAACCTTTTCTCTTAACCTATTCAAATGAGTACCTAAGAGTTTAAGGAGAAAGATAAAAACTTCGAGTCAGAAAAAAAGTCTAGTGTAAATGATAATCTACCATCTCAAACCAGTAGATATCTAGGGAGACCAAGCCGTTGTGCGGAATGCGTTCCCCCTCATTAGTACCCAATTAAACATCTTCACCATATATTGTGCTCTTGCATCCATAATGGTTATAATAGAATAATATGATAGTGTATAAACAAGTCGTATATCATGGATTACCCATACCCTATTTATTAGACTAACCACCTAAGTTCTTATTGACTACACGTCTTATATTCATATGGACTACCCACCCTACATTTTACTTTACTTAAACTAATATGGATTATCCATCTCATATTTTATCATTTAAACTTATACGGGCTATCCATCTCACATTTCATAGTTTTCCTAGGATGACCATGAACCCTTAAATTAACCAATTAGAGACTACCCATCTCTGACATGATGTAGATTATTCATTATACATCCCATAGTTTTGCTATGACGACTATGAACCCATCACTTGGCCATTTAATTCATGTTACTACATGTTTTTACTTGTCCCATGTTACCCACATGTTTAACTTTACTATATGCTACCCATATGTCCAACATTAATACATGCTATCCACATGCATAACTAATCTCTATTAGTTTCTCCAATTAAGTTGTTTCCAATTAGTTAGACATATATTGGTAACCCTAAAATATTTCATGTGCATTAAGATATATATTAGTGTCCCTAAGATTTGAAGTTAAAATCATGCAACGAATGGCTCTCCCCATTTATAATGTCAATGTGTATTGATGCCAAAACTGAGCACCAACACCTAATAGAATCTCATTGAGATTAAATGATGAATGAAATAAAAACATATTAGAGAAAGTAAATGAACACATAGACTTTTAAAGTGATTTGGTAATCTTGGCCTACGTCCACTTTATGTTTTTATTAACCTTGCACTTGATTATGATTACAAGAAAGTTTGGATCAGTAGGGATCCACTAGTACAAGAATGAAGAATAAAAATGGTGGAGCCTCGACAGCGGAAAGAAGGATCCTCTTTATGGAGAATGGCTGTTGTATTTATAGAGGAAAATGTGCATTGATTAGGCTAAAAATTCGCCAAAAGAATCTCTAGAACCGTAGAGGCCCACAAGAACAATTGCGAATCCCATCTCGATCATTGGAATGATCGGTACCGACCATTCATTTGTGCTTTAATGCACGTGTAATCATTTTTGTGAGTTCCCTCATGCCTCTGGTCCATGCTTCCAAAGTTTGGCATCATTCTGACTTTATGTTAGTGAGATATTGACTGATCTTTAGCGAATTGAATCATTTTAGTTGAAACGATCCGATCGATCATGAACGATGTATGATGATCATTCATTTTTGCTCATCTAGGCATGCGATCAATTTTAGAGGCTCCTTCCTTTAAAATATTATTTTCCCTAAAGTTTCATGTGTGATGGATTTGTAGATTTTGATCAATCACTATTAAATTGAGCTATAGAATCGATATGATATGATCCATAGTGATGAATATGGATCATACCTAATCCATCATTTAGGAGTAGTGAGTTTTCATGCTTTGAGTGTTCTATTGAGTTTTCCTTCAGCTTCCGCTTTGCTACTGCTTCATATTATCGTATGTATCTAATTTGTAGACTTCATGATCATTAATATGATGCATCGATCCTGATGACAACTGAGTCTATCCTACCTGGTAGATCTACATATAGCTGGGCCAAAAGGCCTAATAACAATGTGTATTATCATCGACATCCATCTCATGTCGATGTAAAAGCACAAGGCTTTCTGCCTATTAAAACTCAAAGAATAAACATGCGGCATCATGCCTCGATGATAATGAAGTTGTCGATCCTCATGATACATAGGTTATCCACCCATTTAAAAACTCGAAGACTAGTTAAAACCTGCATGAGGTAAACACAATGACAAGTTCAAAAGCATCCTGTCTGGGTTCAATGACAATTTAAAGTGATAAGGGTTAGGCTTAATGATAAGTTAAATGCGGCTTAGTGTTGGCTCGATGGCCATCTGGTCGGAGAGGTTGAAACTCGAAGTCACTTGTATAACATAACAACGTCCAAGTTATAAAGGTTGGTGACTCATAAAACATATGCAGTGACATGCCTCTTTTTTAAAACATGGCACTTATGCACATTGACATGCCTACCTCGAGGATCATCTCTCTATCTTTGTTACTATAACTTCGATGAGGTTTCAACCCAATTTGCTTCATGCCAAACTAGTTGACATCATGTGTATTGGTTTGTTTCGCACCGATGATGATGAAGTGTGGTGAGGTGTGGCTCGACATGGCCGATGTCGATGTGGCAGAATGGTAATTAACTTGAAAACTACAATATTACTATAAAAATTTCTTCCTTTTAACCAAACCACTACAATTTTTCAAAATCTCAATGGCTATCAATTTCTTTACTCAAAATCTATCATACATGATAGTTTGAAATATTATAAAAATCTGCATTTTAACCCTTATTATATACATTTTTCCTAAACAAATAATCCCTTAAGAATCAAACAATTTATTAATCATTCCTAAACACTTAGGAAAAATCATCAAAAATCAAAATAAATCAAGTTAATCATACTCTCAATATTTAAAAATTTCAAGGCCAAAATCTTATTTTAATTATTTTTAATAATTAAAACTTGAAGTTCACTAATTTATTCTCTTATAAAATTCATATAAAATCCATAATCCTTGGGAAATTATGAAATTAAAAACCCATCTGCAAAATAGTATTCTCCATATATTAAAATTTCAAATCATTTGGAGGACAAGAATATCGTATTTCATCCCAAAACCAAAATATACAATTTCTAATCAATTCAAAAAATTTCCATTAACCAATATTCTATCCAAAAAATGATTATTATATCACAACTTGACTAACCAAACACATAAGATTTGGGTATTACCCTTAATTGAATCAAAAAAAAAATTAAGAGATGATAGGTATTATTATTCACCTTATATTAATGCTTGGAGTTTGAGATTTGATGTTGCTTTGATTTCCTAAACTTCTTTCCTCGAATCTCTAGATTTTGATTTCCTTCCTATGGTCGGCCTCCCTTAGTTTTCTTTAGTTGTTTTGCAAATAATGGAAAATGAGAATGGAATATGGGGTGAGGGTTTGAGGCAAAGGCTTTAGGTCTATATCCTAAGTTTCCCTTCTTAAACATTCTCTTATATGTTAAATTTTTAAACATTAATCTTTATTCATTAAGGCATGACCAGATTAATTGCCCAAATCTCATTCTCCTTATCTATCTACATTATTCTATTTAATCTATCCACTTAAATTTCCATAATAATATTGAACAAAAATTAGGGGTGTTACAGTAGAGAATTAGGTCGCTTGCACATTAAATTATGAAATTTCCCACTAATTGCATTGGGCTTTTTATAAAGCCAACTAAAATTAAACATGAATAGCTAACTATAAGTAATAAAATTAATAAAAGGTTATTCAAATGGAACAATAAATTTTTGTCAAGGACGGGAAGAATAGTTATTATTTAATCCATTTTATCATCTATATTGGATGTCTTTTTACCTTATAAAATAGTTAATTGAAAATAGATAAAATTAAGAGAGACATTTTATAGTGTAAGGATAATCCTATTAGTAGTTCAAACTGTCTCATCAATTGGGAAATCGTATGTAAATCCAATGAAGAACGAGGTTAGATAAAATTAATTTACATAGTTTGAATGTGTCACTATAGGAAAATGGTTATGGAAATTTAATGCTCATACTGATATCCTAATTTGAAAAGAAATAATTTCTAATCAACCTTATGGAGGAACATATAATTTATATCATATAACTTCTGGTAACACTAATAGTTTTTCATCTTTTTGGAAACCAATTTTAAAAGTTTTGATATTTTTAGACTATGCATTAACAATACTGCTCAGATAGGGAATAACATATTATTCTGACACGACTACCGATATCTACTATACTACTTAGAGCAGAGTTTAGAGAATTTTATGATATTTTCAATTTTAAAATTGTTTTAGTTTCAGAGGTTTTGAGACCAAACCTGAACTTTCCTTAGGAATTTAGTTTTAATCATACAGAGGAATTACTTCCTTATAATCTTCTTTAGTTGTAAATTAGAATTATATTATATAGATAATAAAAATGATTTTTTGAATTTATTATTGGGATAAGAGTAATTTTTTTACTTCTAAGTCATTTATAGATTTTTAAATTTTTTGGGAACTAAGTCAAATTTATTTAAATTTGTTTGGCATGCAATGTAGCGCCCAAAGATAAGCTCATATATGGTTAATTTTACATGAGAAGTTAAATATAACATAACTTTTAAAGAAGAATACAGTTTTATTAATAAAAATATATTCTTGCAATACAAACTTGGAAATTATTGTGCAATTATATTATGACTGTCAATTTGTTACATTCATTCTTCTAAGCATCCTTAATATTTTTTATTTTAGTTGTGAATTTTATTAGCATAGTTTTATATTCTACTATGCTAGTGGTCAATGGTTTTTCTTAAATACTATTTTCACTATTATGTGTTGGTGCATTTAGTTTGAAAGAAATCAAAAGATTTTTTAATAATCTTAGTATTCCTTCGAAATATTTGGTTTATATAATTGCTCTATTTAGTTTTAACTGGATGTCGAACCTTAGTGATAAATTAATAAACAATAATCGTTTAAAGAGTTCATTAAGAAAGTAAGTCCCATATTGATTTTCTAAAAGCAAAATCGTTTTAAATAATAAGATATATATTAATCTCTATAAGTACCATTTTACTAGATGTTTTTTCTAGCGACTCTTCTGCTTCTATATTGTTACTAGGAAAGTAGCTTATTTTTGAGTGATATTGTTCTCGATGTGTCTCTTATCTCTTCATTTTATTCTTGCATGACCCTATTTAGTTTTTTATGGTTTACCAGGCTTAATCATATTGTTTATTTATGTTCCTTTACCCTCTAGTTGACTTTTACTTAGTATTAATCGGTTTACTTGACTTAGTCATAGTGTTTACTTTAGTTCCTTTACTTTTATTTAACTTCTATTGTTCACTATGTTGTAGTCTTGATTCATTTTTCATTTTATTCCTTTTCCTTTGCATTACTTACTTCATTATGTGAATTTTTTTTACTTAGTATTAATCAGTTTACTTGGTTTAGTCATAATGTTTACTTTAGTTCCTTTACTTCTATTTAGTTTATATTGTTCATTGTGTTGTACTCTTGATTCATTCTTCATTTCGTTCCTTTTCCTTTGTATTAGTTACTTCATAATGTCTCTTACATAGGTTAGTCAAATCATTTATAGTTTTATTAGTTTACTTTACTCTTACATATATGTGTATAAAAATATTTATTTATGTACGTATACACATACATACATACATACATATACATATACATATACATATATATATGTATGTATATTTATTGGTCTTAATGTTGCTGTTGAGTTTTTTTAGTATTAGTAGTTATTATTGTTTGGATGGTGTTAATCGACCTTTTGAAAAAGTGGATTTTCAACTGAAATTAGAATGTCAAGACGAAGACAAAATGATTAACAAATTGGAAATACACTCGGAAGGGCAAGAAGATGGCATTCAACAAGTTTCAAGTAGGATGCTGCAAAGTGGACCTCTCGGTATAGAGAGGAAATTGTTCCACTTCAAACCTATCAAAGCCTTTGTACTTCAAGTACTACCTCAAGCAATCATCGTGGAGTGCTTTTCCCAAAGAATAAACGAGCAACTCTAAGGATTGATGAGATGAAAGCAAAGAAGCATAATAAGATAAAAAGTATCAACGAAGTTATCAAGAGGTAACTCAATTGTCAAGGAAAAGTGTTTGTAACATAGCAAATCAGAAATAGGAAGGCAAAACAAGTGAGGAGGGAAGATGCTCGCAAATAGAAAGTAGTCGGTACCGAAAGGAATCTCTTGTTACTCGGTCCAACTTTGAGTCTCTATCACCTTTGGACTTACATTTGAACCATAGGTTTCAGGGGCATATGACTCTACTGGCTAACTCCTCTATAAATACCATTCCTATAAATAAGAGAGGACTTTTGGCACTTCTCCTTCTTCGTCGTCTATTTTCCTTCACCATAGTCACCAAGGCATATGCTCTTGGCAGTTTTAGACTTAAGAACTTGTTAATCTTTTGTTCTTTTGACTTATAATTATCTATAATCCTCCCAAACTCTCCCTCAAATCAATAATTAATAAAGATAATAGTGGACGTGGGCTAAAAATTGCCGAACCACTATAAAATTTCTTGTGCGTTCTTTAATTTTCGTATAGTATTTGCTAGATCTCAACTTCCCTATAGGTTATTAGGTGTTCTGTCACTTTTGACGTCAACATTCCGGTGCTTTCACTAAAGCCAGATTTCACAACCTAAAGCTTGGATCTAAAGTTTGAAGAAGATAAAGAGGCTTAACACTAGATTTAAGATTAAAGGGAGTCAAAAAGATCATAGGAGCAATTAGAAAGTTTCTCTAATTCCAATCAATCCATCTACGTGGCTAGGAAGGAGATAGAGAGCATGATGAAAGAGATGCAAGATGGAATAATGGATCGACAAATAGAGATGCTAGATGGATTCTACAAAAGGATGGGATAGTAAGCTGCAGCCCGAGTAGTTGGAAATTAGAGGCCATGAACTAATGCAGGAGCACCTAAAGTTGGAGCAGATCAACCCGGAACAATGCCCCCACGACCAAAACCAATCAGCATCAACCTCAATCCTCTCGGTACAGAGTGGAATTTACTTGGGGGAAAAGTTGGTTTGGGTTAAGGTGAGCTAGGATGTGGAGGATGGATGATGCTAGAGCCATAAACGCAAGTTAGAACACAAATGCACAATGACCAGAGGAGTATGTGCCAAAGAACCCCCGTAGGAACGATGGGCAGAATGAAGCAGGAAGTATGGATCAGAATGCGAATATGCGACCAAAGGAATATGTATCGAAGTTTCTATGATGATCGCCCTACATCCCGGATGCTCATATAACCAAGTAATGCAGTGCTGGATCATCCAATCGATGTAGGATGATTGTCAAGGGAAAAAAATAAACGTCAACGAGGAAACAGAGAAGAAGAGAATAAAAGAGAAAAGAAAGAAAGGAAAACATCGAACAATCACATAACCTATTGTATATAACACAACACATCTGACAAAATATAGTAGTCGTTGCGGATATAAAATTGGCGAGACAGTAATAACTACATGAACCATAGAATTAGAGTAAACGGGTTTATACAGTTATACAAAATAGCAATAGAGTTTATACAACTGTTAAACAAAATCAACTGTTAAACAAAATCAACTGATAAACTATCTCCAAAAATAGTATATTAAACACTTACAAGGCTCCACAATATCACATACTAGAGTAAATAATAATAAACGTAAAATATAAATATAAGAAAGTGTCACCTCCTGTCAGTCCATCTACATAGCTCCAAGTGTTGCTTGCACTAGCTCCATGTGTTGCTTGCACCTACTATCTAGTCTACTCATTTAAGAGTACTCGAGATAATAATAAACAAAGTATAAAACCTCGAGTCAGACAATAGTCTGGTGTGAGTGATAAATGATCTCAAAACACTATAAAAGTCGGTATGGTATATGGAACAGAGGGTATGGAAATCAAACCAGACCTATCCCTAAATCCACGAAGTTAGCACAGAACATATGATGTATGCTACTATATATCATAGTCATTATAGGTATACAATACACTAAACTACTGAGGGTCTAGGTATCGACATTGGTAATATCTACATCGTGTGACATTCCTTTAGTGATAAGCAATCAAAGCAAAAAGGGCATTCATCACCTATCCTCACATTCACTCACTTAGTGCGTTGGATATATGATATTCGTATAACCTCACCACTCCGTCAAGGACTACCCTACATCCTAATTTCTCAGTATTCGAATCCATGCCACTCAGTCAGCCAGGAACTAGACTACCATAACCATAGTCCATGGTACAACTGATATAAAACTCGTACGATCCAAGGGCCACCGCCAACCCTAAATGAGTGTACTCATATACCCCTGATTTGCAAATACACATCAAAACCTACAAATATCAAGGATCCCTTTGCATACGTCGTCGATAGTAGAGCTCATCTCAGAACTGTTCTTTCAACTCCCGTCTGAAGTCATCGCGGTAGGGATCTATACTGGATAACCGTTGTTAGTCACATAACATTATCATGCATCCTATAACCTTCCTCCAACAGTTCTTCCACCCGACTACTCTGCATCTCAAAGTGTAGCTATCCATTGTTAAAGCATCACTCTCCATCACCAAATCATCATCATTGAATCGTGAAGCCATCGCGTCGAAGAATCACACTTTTGCTTCACTGTCAAAACCACTTGTTAAAGAGCAGCAGCGCCAAAATAGAAGAACAAACCATCACATCATGCTCTTCGAAGCCTCTCCATCATCCACATCAAAATTGGTTAAATAGGCCCCATTAATAGTTGAAATATCTACCACTACAAAGTAGTCGATAATGACCACTTTGTCTGTGTACTTAACTAAGAATAGTTAAATACAAACCAAATGAAAGCATTCGGGATCTTCCTTAAAGTCCGTAGCGCATCTCCAAGTCCACCGTGCTTCATCTTCCAATCAGCCGGCATGCATGAAGCTCTATGCATGCAATCCTATCCTATGGGATATTTCTAATCCTATATCGCCATAGAACGGTGTTTTCAACCAACTAAGTGAACAAGTAGACATGCAACCAACAAGCATAGAAATGTCCATAATAGCCTAACTACATCTATAATAACATAGTACAGCACATCCAAAGCAATCAATGTAGGATAAATATCAACAATAGCATAAATCTATCAGTATCATAAAAATAGTGCATCAAGTGGGAAAAATATGATATTTAATTTAAAATCATGTTAAAACACTTTTAAATTCTTAAGATATAGATTTAAACATTTCAAAAATCACATTCTAAAGTTACAAAACATTTCAAAACGTCGTTTTAATACTATACTAACAATCATAGTATGGTGAGAGACAATATCACTTACCTCGACCAAATCTAAACAAATTATCACCATGTCGTAGCCCTCTCCATCAGGAATGTAAAGCACGAAACTACATCCAAAATGGACCTCGTATGTAAAAGATACGTGTAATATAAGAAATTAGATTATATAAACTATTCATTAAATTAAATAATCGTTAACCACATTAATTACCTAAATAAGCTTTCTTTCCCCAAATTCCCAAATTACCAATGCGTGAAATTCCATGTCCAAGCCATGCATCTTCCAGTATGATACAGGGCTTTGCTCCATTGGATTGAATGTCGTCTGCACCATTCTCCTCGTTAAGTGGTCGACTTACTAACGTCAAAATCTCCAAGCCCGGTGCCCTCTTTCAAAACACATAGCCCGAGCATGTGCTCAACCAAGCTCTAGGTTGCACTTTGCCTTGATGAACCACACTTGACAAGATTATATGGTAAGGTGCTCGTCATGAAGAGAAGTTCAACGGTCCTTACCTCATCGCCCAACTCCGCTCCAATCAATCGCAATATGAAACCATAGTTTTCGAGCATGAGGTGGATCTTGGCCAAGCAACGTCACACACTACGAAATGGACATGGGCTCAAAGATCCCTTCGATACAAGTGCAACATAGCTGGTTTTGTAATTTTTTGTGGCCTGAATCGCAATTTTTGAAAATAAGAAGAGGATAGCGGCCATGTTTTTATTCTTTATTTAATGGAACAGTAACTCGAAAATGGGGAGAATGGTTTCTATTGGCCTATTTAAATATTATTATATTTATTTAATTTAATTTCTCAAATAAATGGTCGTACGTTTTGATCTTGCAAGATCAAACGGTGCATATAATCGTTAGAAAACTCGTTTGCATACATCACTTCATTTTTCGGTCCTAACAGTCCAAATTTCGACGCTATCATAGACAGCGCTCTGGGATGATAATTTCACACTATTTGAGACCATTTCGACTACTGGATCATACGATCTTCTAATATAGCATTCCTTATACTCATTTAATTCACATCGATACGAGCACAATGGAAGTGATCTCGAGTCCTGAATCAATCGTATGTGAAAAGTCACATTTTTGGGACCGTTAGTTAATTGATGACTCAATAATTAAATCAATTATTTAAATATCTTATCATAAAAAATACGGATCATTACATTCTTCCTTCCTTAACAGGATTTCTTCCTTGAAAACCCAAGGATGAAGTAACACAACCCAACACCCTCACATAAGCAACGATGCAAGAAAAATCGTCACTTATAAACTCACGCCAACAATCAATGAAAGCGATCACAACAAAGGGAATAGACTCGGAGTTATCTTGAGCCATCATCCCCATCCCTAAGTACAATCACTATCAAATCCAAAATCAATGTGGCTAAACCAAACGTCTAAGTTACGTACTTGTTACGAAAGAAATGGATAATAGAAAAACAAAAGCACCAACTCACTAATCAAAAGGCAAGTCAACTAAATATCATACATTACCGAATCTCTCAACTATAGGCAACGTCTAATATCCTATAAAATGATTTTTCTCCCAATTTTGGCTTATGTCACGAAAAATTTCAGCAACACCTCCTTTGCATGGCTAGTTCCGAGAAAAATCACAATACAACATAGATATATACATATCGTATCTAAGGCATCTCATTTCCGAGGGCAACCAAGCATATATATCCAAATCTACACTGCAGATGTTACATACTTCTTTTATAGCAAGAGCATAACATTTAGATGCAGATAAAATTGGTAAGTATTTAAATAACCAACACTTGCTTTTTATGTACCTGAATCTGTACTCAACAAAGATGATTAAATGCAATAGCAACATCATCATGTATTTAAGCATGCCAGATTATATATATGGCAATCATCTCAAATTATATGCTATATCAAATCATAGCTATCTCGCATGTCTAACAACCACATACGCATAAGTAATCGTATCAAGTGCCAACAATCAAACATAAAACAAGCACCTATAAGATCAACCATCAAAAAGTAACATCCATGCCTATTCTAAAATGCAAGATACTAAATTATCTAGTATAAGACATCAAATATGATACATAATATGAAAGTTGACGAAGAATGAAATCTCACCAAGCGAAGAGCTCTGGATAAGTGGTCCTCATGCTTTTCCCGATCTCTCATATGAAATCGCCTATGCTTTCATTCTACTGAACCTTTACCGCTCCATTGCCTTCCTCCTAACCTGTTTCGTATCATGTCAATCGGTAATAGGCCTATGAGGTCTCGAAGTCCCCAGTTCAATCTCGATATCAACTAGTCCATTTGGTGCCAAATTTCCAATTCCCAAAACCCACTAGTGAACAACGAGTTTCAGCTGCTTACAATACTCCTGACACGCGGTGGAATCACATTATCCATTCCATAGATGCCTCGACTAATCTGGATGCCATTCGACTGGACTTAATGAGTACAAATCTAGCAATCTTCGTCAAATTATCGACTATGACTCAAATGTATCATATTCTCTTCTAGCACTTGGCATTCCATCATGAGGTCCATCAATATCCATTCCCATTCGAACTTGCTAACCTCGAGCAATAGTAGTAACCACTTAACCTATTCTGTTCAATATTTACTAGGTGATGATTCATTCGTCTCGAAATGAATGCCTGACGTCCTTCTTTATCCCTTCCCAATAAGATGTCTACCTCGTATCACGGTGCATTTTATTGTCATTGGGATATATAGTCAATCTTGAATGAGAGAACTCTCATGGAGCCTTATCCCTTGACCCAATAACATCGGGAACAAACGATATCTCATCTTTATGGGGCCAACCATCTCGGTCGAGTCTGCGCTGCATCACCTTTACACACACTACTTGCTCTTCTAACTTAGCCACGATCTCTGCTAGTCAAGCATTATGCCTCAGTCTAGCACTGATCCACTAAATCAAAGTAGAATCTGATAGTCAAACTGGCCATCATCTTTGATCGTAGCTCACATTGAGTTCCTAAGTCATAACTAGATATAAACTCAAGCGATGTCCACTCTAGGAATATCACTCTCAAACTAGTATGTCTTCCACTTGAGGAAAATACTGTAGCTACGACCTCAAAATCATGAGTCAGATACTTGTTGTCATGCAGTTTCAGTTGTCGACTAGCATATGCGACAACCTTACCTTTCAGCATCAATACTGCACCTAGTTAAGTAAATAGGCATATGTGTACTATCGACTCGTCATTCCCTCTCGAAATGAGTAACATTGGTGCACTCATCAATCCCTCTATTAGACTCACTAATGCATGTCTACACCTCGCATCTCAAATAAATGTATGATACTCTCTTGTTAACGGTGCTGCTGCTACCATTGGGAAGTCCTTATATAAAAGCTCACCAAACCAACGAAACTTCTCATCATCAGTTGGTATTTTCTCAACAACTCCAACACAGTCATCAATCGTGTCTTATGCTCCTCTTTTTCCCCTTAGTAGATGAAAGTATCATCAATGAGCACAAGTACAAACTCACTTATGTGATCCCTCGAAACATGGTTCAAGAAATCAAAAATGCATGACGACGCGTTGAATAGCCCATACGACATAACCATTCAATTAAAAACCAAACTAGAGTACGAAACGATGTGATTGGCACACTCTCTCTAAATACTCTTAGTAGATGAAACCACATTGTAAGGTCCAACTAAGAAAATACCTCTGTGCTATAGAGCTGATCGAACAAGCCCTCAAAAGGTGGGAGTGGATACTAGTTTGCCATCCCATTCAACTCACGGTAATCAACCTACAACCTCAAAGAGCCATCCATCCTAGTGGCGAACACTATAGGTGCATCCCACTCAAATATATTCATGCAAATAAACCTTCTCCTCAATAGGTTGTCTACTTGCACCTTTAGTCTCCTATGCTCTTTGGGCATTATATGCTTTAAAGAGATAACTATTGGTCAAGCACCTCTAACCAAATTGATATGAAACTCTATCCTATATAGTGGTAATCCTGTCACCTAATCAAATGTGTCTAGACATTGTTCAGCTACAAGCGCAAATGATAACTCATCATGTAGAATATCGAGCGAATATAAAAAGCTAACCATCATCTTATCATCAGATGGGAAACAAAACAATACTTTCCGCTCGTTGTCGGCCCCTATGGTCACCGACGGCTTCTCATGATCCACCACTATTCCGTACACCTTTAGCAGGTTAGTTCCCAGAATATAATATTAAACCCAATTAAACCTAAAGCAATCAATACTAAACAAATAGACAAACATCCATGACTTGATAAGACAAAGTTTCGAAAAACCATGTATAAGTTCAGTGTAGACAAACCATATGATAACATTTTGCATTTTGAGAACAGAAACTAAGCGTTACGGATGTTGCAATCATCCATAGTATTAATTTCCAATGACAAAATGTAGGATGTTACACATGTATAGCCTTGCTGACCCCCAAATAAGGTTCGTCGTAATTCAAAATTCGGTCAACAATTTTGGGTCTCGGACCTTATCTATCTACAAGTCACTAAATATGATGGAATGTGAAAACTCTACGTCAAATAAAGTACATATGGAAATTCCATAAGTGAAAAGCATCCCCAAGATATGATGTTATTTTCCTTCTCTTTCTCGATGAAGTACTCTAAAAAGTCAGAATAACATTTAATTCATAAGCTTCTACGATCTGTCCTTACTGATCTGGATTGGAACAATCCTTCAACACTGGGTATAGGCTGTCACATCATAAAGCCTTTTCGATCAACTTCTTGAAGCTTTCATCAATATGGCCAGTCAATTGCTTCCTAAGATGATCACTCAACCCAATGATAAATTCTCTATTATTTCTATGTGGAGTATCAATGGAAGATATATCATACTTCGAGAGCACATTGAATTTGGTTATACACTCTGACATAGACATACAGCCTTACTTCAAGTCAGCAAACTTCCTAAACAATACCGACTTTTGAAAGTCAAGATAAATTTCTCATTGAAGCAAACTATGAATTGATCGTAAATAAAATGATCCTCGAGAGTCGAGGCTATAAGGACACTCCACCAGTTTATTGTTCATCCCTGAAGTCATATAGAGGCTAACTTCTACCCCGTTGGGTCATATAGCTCCAAGTCATCGAAGTTCCTTTTGTAAGTATTCATCCCTTTTTTCACCTCAATAGCTAACTTCGTTCCAAGGAACGGTTTGCCTCCTAGACTCATGTAGTCTTTATATAGCTCGGTAAAGTCGACTCTTAGTGTTTGCACTTGAGCATCATAATCATTTGGAGAAACTTGGGCATTCCAGAAAATGATTCGCACCACCTCTGCAAATATATTCTATAAATCAACGTTAGGGGCCGCAATCCTACCCACTCTTTTACACCAAAAATGGAGTCAATAACAGCATTTCTTATATGCTAGATCACTCTTAAAACATAACAAGAATTACTAGTCTCTTATGGAGAAAACTACATCAATAGCATTCGTGCATGCAATACAACTTATATACTATATATACTACTATATAGTTTTAAAAATCAAAATATTAAAAAAATACACAATCTCTCACATATATAGGTGTACCCTCGATCCAGTCTAAGGTGGGAACCCCTACCCTATCTCTACTAGATCATGGTATCCCTTAGGTTAAATAACGCAGCCTAAGCTATGATACCAAATGTGACGACCGCCCTACACCTGGATGCTTACATAACCGAATAGTGCACTGTTGGAGCATCTGATCGATGTAGGATGATTGTCAAGGGAAAGAAATAGAAGTGAAGGAGGGAAATAGAACATAAGATAAGAGAATAGAAGAGAAGAGAGAGAAAGGAAAACATCGAACAATCATATAACATGTTGTATATCTCCAGTGCATCAGATAGAATATAGAGGCTATCACAGATATAAAATAGGCAAGACAGAATAAATACATGAACCACGGAATCAGAGTAAACATGATTATACAATTATGAAAAACAGTAATAGAGTTTACACAACTAATAAACTGTCTCTATTAATAGTAAATTAAACACCGTCAAAACTTCACAGTGCCGCATAGTGGAATGAACAATATTAAACTCAAAATATAAATATGAGAAAGCATCACACCTCCTGCTAGTCGATCTGCACAGCTCCAACTGTTATTTACACTTGCTATCTAGTCTACTCATTTAAGAGTGCCTATGATAATAAGAAGCAAAATATAAAACCTTAAGTTTGATAACAGCTTGATATGAGCGATAAATAATCACAAAACATTATAAAATCGGTACAGTATATGAAACAGAGGGTATAAAGAATCATACATGACCTGTCCCTTCATCCACAAAGCTAGCACATAATATAAGATATATGCTACTCTATATCATAGTCGTCATGGGTGTACTATACATCAAACTACAATGAGTGTCTAGATATTAGCAACGGTAATATCTACATCATCTGACATCCCTAAGGTGATAAACAACCAAAGTAAACATGGAATCAATCATCCATCCTTACTTCACTCATTCAGTGCATTGGATATATGATATTCGTTTGACCTCACCACCCAGTCAAGGACTACTCAACGTCCCAGTTTCTTGGTACTCGAATCCATGTCACTCCATCGGCTAGAAACTAGACTACAACCGCCATAGTCCAGGATACAACGGATCTAAACATCATGCGATCCAAGGGCCATGGCCACCCCTAAATAAGTGTCCTTACATACCCCTGCATTGTGAGTAAACATCAAAATCTATGAATATCAACGATCCCTTTGCAAACATTGTCCATAGCAGAGCTCATCTTGAAATTGTTCTTTCAACTCCCTTTCGAATTTATCGCGGTAGCAAACTATTCTAGACAGCCACTGTTAGGCATAGAATGTCATCGTGCATCCTATAACCTTCCTCCAACAGCTCCTTCCACCTGATTACTCTGCATCTTGAAGTGTGGCTGTCCATCATCAAAGCCATCACTTACATCATGGAATCATCGTCGCCGAATCAAGAAGTCAACATGTCGAGGCGTCACATCTTTGCTTCACCGCCAAAACCACTCGTCAGAGAATAGCAACACCAAAATCGAATGTTGAACGAATGAACGAACCATCACATCATGCTCTTCGAAGTCTCTCCATCGTCCATATCAAAAATGTTCAAACTGGGCATCATTAATAGTGGAAGACATCAATCACTATAGAGTAGTCGATAACGATCACTTTGGTCATGTACTTAACTAAAAATAGTTAAGTACAAACCAATGAAAATATCTGACGTCTTCCTTGAGGTCCTAAGCACATCTCCAAGTCCACCATGCTTCATCTTTCAATCAGCTGACATGCACGAAATTCTACGCATACAATCCTATCCTTGGGATATTTTCTAATCCTATATCGGCTTCGAAGGGCGTTTTCAACCAACTAAGCAAACAAGAAGACGTGCAAGCAACAAGCGTAAAAATGTCCATAATAGCCTACCTACATCTACAATAACACGGTACAACACATCTTAAGCAACTAAGTAAATATTAGTAACTGCCTAACTCTATCAATATCATAAAAATAGTGCGTCAAATGGGAAAAATATGATATTTAATTTAAAATCATTTTAAAACACTTTTAAAGTCTTCTATAAAATGAGATATAGTTTAAACATTTTAGAAATCACATTTTAAAGTTAGAAAACATTTCAAAACGTCATTTTAATAATATTATATTAACTATCATAGTATGGTCAGACAATGTCACTTACCTCAACCAAATTTGACCAAACCATCGCCAAGTTGTAGAACTCTCCTTCAAGAGTGCAACAAACCACGTCCAAAACGGACCTCGTATGCAAAAGATACACATAATATAAGAAAATGGATTATATAAACTATTAATTATATTAAATAATCATTAGCCACAGTAATTACCTAAATAAGCTTTCTTACCCAAATTCCAAAATTGCATGTACGTTCACATTCCTTATCCAAGTCGTGCATCTTCCACAATGATAAGGAGCTTCACTCCATCGAATTGTACGTCGTATGTGCCGTTGTTCTCCTCATTGAGTGCTTGACTTGCCAACATCAAAATTCCCTAGCCTAGTGCCCTCATTCAAAATGCGTCACCAGGGCATGTGCTCAACCCAGCTTCAAGACGCACTTCTCCATGATGAACCGCACTCGACAAAAATTTGAAAGAAGGTGCCCATCGTGAATAGAAGTTCAATGGTCCTTGTCTCATCGCCTAACTCTACTCCAATCGATTATAATGTGAAACCTTAGATCTAGTGCAAGTGGTGGATCTCGGCTAAGCTACATTGTACATTATGAAATTGATATGGGCTCGAAGATATCTTTGGTATGACTGTAATGAAACTAGTTTTGTAATTTTTCATGGTTTGAACCGCAGGATTTCGATTTTTGATAGTAAAATAAGGATGTCGGCCATGTTTTTATCCTTTGTTCTATGGAATAGTAACTCGAAAATAGGGAGAAGGCTTTTGTTTGGCCTATTATATTTCTTTTATTTGATTTCTCAAATAAACTGTTGTACATTTCGAGCTCGCACAATCGAACGGTGTGCCCGACCGTCTCAAAACTCATCTGCTTACACCACCTCTTTTTTATTGTCTCAACGGTATAAATTTTTTCGTTGCCTGAGACAGCACTCCAGGATGATAATTTCATGCTTTTCGTGATCATTTTGACCATTGGATCATCCGATCTCTAAATATAGAAATCCTTATGCTCATTTTAGTTCGCAACGTCGATATGAACTCAACGAAAGTGGTCTCAAATCCTGGTTCGATGGTATGTGGAAAATCACTTTTTTAGGATCATCAATTAATTAATAATTCAATATTTAAATCAGTCGGTTGAATATCTTATCGTTAAAAATATGGGCCGTTACAGTTTTTCTGTAGGAGATGGGCAAAATATAGTTATGGAGCGAAGACTACCATTACACGACGACAACCGAATATCTAATATAATTAGAAGAGTGTTGAGAGTTGGACCCCCAGATCAGTGTTAGGAGGACGTAAACCCATTTACCCCTAATATCCAATATATGAGGAATCCTCCTTATTTCAGGCTTTCAACATTGGAAATGTATAATGGAAAGAAATATCCAACAGTTCATTTAATGAGGTACATCCGACACATGGAAGTGTTGGATGCTTCTAAGGAGGTAATGGAACAATGCTTCCCATTATATTTAATGGATTTAGCAATAATATGGTTCAAACAGCTGGAGAGTAGGTCCATAAGCATGTGGACCGAGCTAGTGAATAAGTTCATAAGGCAGTTTAGGTTTCACATTTCACGATCAAAGAATGTGACGATGCTATCAAGTGTGAAGAAAAGAGTTGGATAGACATTAAGGAGTTACTTGACTAGGTTTAACATAGCAGCCATTGCAGTTCATAAGTCGTATCCACCAGTGATTTTGATGGCGGCGGTTTCAGGAGTGGTGAATAAAAATAACATTAAAATTGCTTTGGAAAGGGATCCACCAATGGATCCAATGAAGTTCTATCGTGAGGCATGGAGGTACTTGCGTCAGGAAGAAGCTAAAGCTGAGAATGTTGAAGTAAATGCTACGAATGATGGAGAACCGTCCGAAGCAGGATATGGTAAAGACAAAGTAAAGTGGAAAGCTGAAGATAACCTCGAAGGACAAAAGCAACCAAGGAAGGAATTAAAATTCCCTTCTTACATTGAACTAACCGAAACCTTAGAGAGGATATACCTGAAAACTAGAGGCAAATCCCTTATCGGAGGCAGCTAAAAGGGAACCTACATATTGGGAGAAAAGGTCTGGAAAGTTTTGCATGTTCCATGAGCTAGACGGACATGAGTGAAGGCACCTTTATAACATCCCTATTTTTGGTAACATTATTTAGAATATTTAATTAGTTAAATTAAATAAAATAATGTAAAGATTAATATGTTGAGATTTGATTAAACTAAGGGTAGCCGTGCCATGTTAATGTGAAAATTAAAATGAAATAACATAAGCTACTGTGTTAGGAAATGAGAAGGGCAATACGGAAAAGAGGAAAGGCTTATACCCTAAACCCTTAGGAATGAAACTCAAGTTCATCTCATTTTCACCCAAACAAAATTTTTACTAAGGCTGGCCACCATTTTTATTCTCAATGAAGACGAAGATAGGATTCAAGAGAAGAAGATAATCAATTTATCCAACATCAAATCTCACATCTTTTAATCTTAAAGCTAAGGTGAATAATTACTACATCCCATATTCATTTGGTTTTCTTTTTTAAGACTAAGATCCGAAATGTTTTTGCAAGTAATTGCCAAGTTTTGAGGATTAAAAGTTATATGTATGTTGTTGGTGAAGTATGCATGTTCATACTTGTTTTAAATGATATGTTTGATATCAGATCCCTAATTGATGACATCCAAAGGCGTTGAAAATTTAAATATAGGTCAGAAAGGATATTTTAGCGATGGATTTCAATTTTCAGAATTTTCAGAATTGAGGATGATTTTATTTTAATTTTCTAATGAAGGAAATTGTTTATTGGGTTATAAATTATTTTCGGCTATAATTATTATTTATGGTTGAAATTTTTATATGTTAGGCAACATATTAAAATAGATTTTTTGCGATTTTTCTAGATTTTTCCTAAGTTATTTGATGAATATATAAAATTATTTAAGTTATGAGACTTAAATGTTTTATATATTTAATTAAGGAGAAGGGGCGTTTTGTAAAATAAAATGTTTATAAATTTTGAAAATAGCAACAGCGCATTCTGAAAAGAATTTGTTAACCAATGGGAATTTGATAAACAAAGGCAAGTTCGTTAAAAATTTGTCCTTTTTAAGTTAAAAACAAAGAAATCATACTTTTAGCATGTTTCAGCCTATTACAAATAGTAAACCTTTCGACCCAGACCTTCCGATAAGGTCAAAAGGGTCTAAGCTTTCGAAAAGGTCAAACCAATGCATATGGTATCAAGCTACTTGGTACATAATGTATTGGACAAAGTCGAAGGGTTATTAGTCCAAAGGTTGTTGGCCAAAGAGGTTGGGGTATGTTTATTTTATAAACCAAAAGCTTCACCTGCTTTGCGTTCAAATTAGAGCTATTGACTTGGTTGCTTTCGACCAAGTTAAATATTTAAAAATAAAGTTTTTAAACTTTTCGACAAAGATGAACGGTTGCTGCTGCATTACTTCTATTTTGTTTTGAAACCTTCCCAAACAGTCGAAAGGTTACTGCCACTTATTATTTATTAGTTTTGAAACTTTCGACATAGTCAATAGGTTATAGCCGCTTTTTCCAACCTTTCAAAGTCATTACTTTCAACAAAGTCGAAATGTTTACTTGTTTTAAAGCCAGCTGCTTCTCCACGCCTTCAAAAGGTATCAAAGCTTTCGACTTAGATGATTTACCCTTGTTTTATAATTGAAGTATAACCCAAAGCTTTCGAAGGAGTTGTTTTAAAGGCAGTGGCCTATTGTTTTAAATGACATGTTTTAAAGCTTTCGAAGTTAAGCTTTCGATGAAGTCGAAAGGTTGCTTTCAAGGATATCAAAAGGCTTTAAAGGAAGAGTTTCCAAGGTTTTAAATTGAATCCAAAGAGCTTTCGAAAGGTTTATGTTTTAAGAGTTGAATGCTTTCGAAAGATTTTAATTGTTGAATGGTTTCAATGGGGTCGAAAGCAAAGCCTTCGAAGGGGTCGAAAGGTAGCTTCCGACAGAGTCAAAAGGTTCTATTTTCTGATGATTTCGAAAGGTTAAAACTAGAAGGCTTTCCAAAGGATTTCTAAGGCATTGTTTTAAAATGTTTTAAAGTAGGATATCTAATGTTTTATTGCTTTCGAAAGGAAAGATATCGATGGTATCGAAAGGTTGAAGTATGATTTCAAAAGGAAAGGTTTTGGCCTCTAGCCTAGATAATTAAATGGTATTACTTGGTTTAGAAAGAGATGCTTTCAAAAGATTTAGAAAGGGGCGTTGTCTATGGAATTGAAGGGGGTACTTTCAAATGGATAAATGCTTTCATCAACTAAAGTTTGAGTAAAGTATATATATATACACAACGTGGCAAAGTGATTTTGAGTAAAGCATAAAGAATTTATATTTTCCATATATAAGTTTGATTTAAAGGTTTAAATCATATTGAAAAGGTTTTCAAGGAAAATTATGGAAGGGGATCCTTAAGTAAAATGAATCGGGTATTAGTATAGCAGATGGGATAGGTATAGGGTCACGCCCTATACATTAGTTATTAGCCCCAGCTAATTGTTGTCCAAATTCCAATGTGTAGGGCTTGGTCAGATAGACTAAAAATTATGATTACACACGGAAATATATATATATATATGTATGTATGTTTGTATACATATAGGTTATTGCTGAGCCTACAAAACCATTAGGATCAGGAAGACTTGGGAAATGATTAAGCTAAGGGCAGCATGTCCAAAAGCGAAGTATTTAATAGATAAGTTAAGGATAAATAGTCTGGAAGAGGTGTGTCTAATAGATGTTAGATTATTTTGATCATCTGGTAGGCCCGAGTCAGGCAAAGGTTAAAAGTTAGCCAAACAAAACTTTTGTGTTTGAACATATAGTTCATTTATTACCTGATATTTATGTATGTTTACATAATGATGCTTTATAGTATTTAACCAGTTTTGGTTGCAGGAAAAGGTTTTGCAAAGATATGTTTAAAAGAATGTTAATGAGGTGAAACTCGTTTCGTTAAGTGGCATGGTCTCACTTAACATGTTTAATCGAGATGTATAGTATTATTCACACCAGGCTTTATGTCTGAATCAAAGTTTATATGTTTCCCTTAAACTCTCTGGTGCTTAAAATTGATTTGAGTAGGCTGAGAGGTTAAGGTATTTTCAAGTTTTAGTAAGATGACGAATAAGGCTACCAGAGGCATGTAGGAGGCAAACAGATAGCTAATTAGGAGTTACAGTTTTATGCTTTGTTATATTTTCGATGTGTCTGTATTAAGTCTATTATGACTATATGACTATATGACTCTGATCATCCAAGGGGGTATCTTCATATACCACTCTTCGCGTATTTTGTAATAATTATACTTTATCAGTGCCCGGGAACGATTCGGGATTATGTGTTGTAAATGTGAAACAATTGGTTTTGGAATGTAATAAAGTAAAAGTTGTTTTTGAAATCTACGTTTTGTTTCATATTCAAGTGCTTCTGTATTATTGATACCATTAACATAGTCGTATTTAGTCTTTGGAAGTTAATACTATAGATGACTTCAGCATCTGCAGCACTTAGGTTTGGGCCTTTTGATAGAGTATGTTACAGCTTGGTATCAAAGCATGGTTTATGAACTACTTTAACTAAAAATGATTTTGAAAACATAATCCTAATAAATTAGAGTAAAGATCGGGGTATGGGATAACGCTATAGTAACGTACTTGTATTTGCTATATATATAAGTATACGTTGTATCTCTAGACTCCTGTCTTAGTTAGGCTATTTATCTGTATCTCACGAGGTTTGAATACAAACATGGAAGGAAGAAGAGGCAGAGTTAATCTTGGAGGAGAGAGCACCACCACTAATGGAAATGCCCGACCAAACGATAGAAGAGATCCAGGTCAGGCTCAAGCTGAAAAATGTTGGTGTTGGGTTCACCAGGTGGACATGGGAGCCATGTATCAATTTTTGTGAACATGATACAAGTTTGAATTGCAGCTGGAGTTTTCGAAGGGAATGCTGCTGGAGAAGGAGTTTAGGAAGCTTCGATGGTCAACCACTATGCTAATCTGAGCAGAGACTATATTAGTATTGGAGGGAAGTCGTTCATTGGAACTGAAGATGCAATTGAGGTAGAAAACTGGCTATTGCTATTGCATTATGAGAGGTTTTCGCTAACTTAGGGTTGAATGATGAACAGAAGAGGAGATTAGCTTCAAGATAGCTTCAGGGAGCTGCTTTATTTTGGTGGAATTCTTTTGTAGCTGGTGTGGATGAGGAAACCATGACTTGGGTGGAGTTTAAGAGAAGGTTTCAAGAAAGGTATATGTCAGTGGTAGTGCAGTCAGCATTAGTTAGGAAGTTCACTGAACTGGAGCAAGGAGAGATGTTTGTCCTTGAGTATGCAAGAAGATTTGAAGAGTTAGCCCGGTATGGATATTTCATGGTTGATACAGTGATAAAGAGAAATGAGAAGTTTATAAGCGGGTTAAAGCCGGAATTGGCAAGAGCTACCTTACCGCACTTAAGAATCCCTGTGATGTAGTGGTAGAAATGGCGCTAAGGCAGGAAAAGGTGTTAGCTTGTTTGGAGAAGAAGAAAGAGAAGGAAGTCCAGGTGGGACAAGGCAAGAAAAGAAAGTTTTTCCAAAGGAAGAATGCTCAGAAGGGAGGAGCATAGAAGAAAGGAAAATCTGAGGTGGTCTATTGTTAATGTAATACGAAGGGACACTATGCTCATGATTGTCGGACTGGAAAAGGAAAAAGGATAGAAGCAGTTGGAACGAAGAATGTCAAGCGCTTTAATTGTGATTAAATCGGCCACTAAAAGAACTAGTGCAGAGAGCCTGCAAAGGAGGGAAAGGGCCAAGTGTGTCCAAGTGTGTGTGGTGGAGCCTGTTGCTTCAAGACCAACGGCATAGAAGTAAGAAAAGGCTAGTCTAGGAGGCTCGCTACAGATTCACAGTATGTCTGTTTGTGTTCTATTTGATACTGTTGCATCACATTGTTTTATTTCTTGATGTTTGGTAGATAAGCTTAACTTAGAGCCCTCATATTTAGTTACTTCCTTAAGGGTTGCAAATCCAATAGGAAGATATGCAACACTTGAGATGAGGTGTGACCATTTAGAGTTTAACTTGCTAGGTCATACTTTTGATTGCTGTTTACATGTATTTGATTCTATGGAGTGTAGGATTATGCTTGGAATGGATTGGTTAAGTAAATTTGAAGCTAGGATATCTTGCCACGATAGGAAAATATCACTTATTCACCCTAGTTGCAGTAAGCTAATTGTTTATGCCATAGAAAGCCCTAATTGCAAAGTGAATGCTTTATCGGGCGTTATGGAGATGGAAGATGATTTAAGACGAGTTTTCATGGTAAGAGAATTCGTAGATATGTTTGAGCTGGTAACTGGGTTGTCACCGAAACGAGCCATTGAGTTTCGGATTGATTTGGTGCCTGGTGCAGAATCGGTGAGTAGACCGCCAAGTAGAATGACTCCCACCGAGATGAGAGAATTGAAGGTGTAGTTAGTGGATCCGAAAGGCAAGAATTTAATCCGACCGAGTAGTTTACCTTGGGGTGCAGCGGTGGTATTTTTTAAGAAGCCGGACGGATCGTTGAGGCTGTATCGATTATCGTAAGTTAAATGAGAAGACAACAAAGAATCAATATCCATTGCCAAGAATTGAAGATTTATTCGACCAGCTGAGTGCAGAGAAGATATTTTCTCATTTGGATTTGGCTACCGGGTTTCATCAACTGGATTTCATCAGCTTAGAGTTGTAAAAGATAATATACCATTGACGGCGTTTAGGACCCGTGATGGATCGTACGAATGGTTAGTCATGCCGTTCGGACTAACTAATTCGCTGACATTCTTTATAGATCCGATGAGCCGAATCTTCAGAGAGCACTTGGATAGATTTGTGGTAGTGTTCATAGATGATATTTTGATATACTCTAAGGATGAGAAGGATCATGAAGATCATCTCAGAGAAGTACTTGAGATCTTGAGAGAGTATCGACTGAAGGCAAAGTTTTCGAAGTGCCACTTCTGGAAAAAGGAAGTTAAGTTTCTTAGTCATGTAGTCTTGGAGAGGGGGTTGGCAGTAGATCCAACTAGGACCGAGGTCGTTAACAGTTGGAAGAGGCCAGAAATCGTGACTGAAATAAGAAGCTTTCTTGGACTTGCCGGATATTATAGAAAGCTTATAAAAGATTTTTCACGGATAACGACACCGATGACTAAGTTTACGCGAAAAGATGTGAAGTTTGTATGGATTAATAAGTATGAGGAAGCATTCCGTACCATGAAACACTTATTGACCCATGCACCGGTGTTGGAAGTTCCAGAGGGGAATCAAGATTTAATTTTTTATACTGATGCTTGTGGAACTGGGTTGGGAGATGTGTTGATGCAAAGAGGTGAACTAGGTTGGGAGATGTGTTGATGCAAAGAGGTAAAGTGATTGCTTATGCTTGTAGACAGCTCAGACCACATGAAGTTAGGTATGCAACGTATGATTTGGAGTTAGCCGCCATCATATTTTCTTTGAAGGTGTGGAGGCATTATCTTTTAGGAGAGCTATTTAAGCTGTGCACGGATCATAAGTCGCCGAAGTACTTGTTCTCTCCGAAGGAGTTGAACATGAGACAGGAAAGATGGCTTGAGTTTATTATTGCTTATGATTTTGGGATTGAGTACACACCTGGAGAAGGAAACAAGATAGCGAATGCACTCACCAGAAACATCATAGTGTGGTATTGGCTATGATTGCTGAGTGGAAAGACATGGAAGCATTGTCAGCTTGTAAAGTGCAGTTTAGATCTGAGGCAGGTTCTAGTGCAGGAAGAGATGTATTGTCTTGTTTAGAAGTTTGACCAATAATGATTGAGAAGATAGCTTCTAAACAGGTGGAGGATCCAGTTTTGGCTAAGTGGATCAGAAAGTTAAGGGAAGGAACGGAGAGCGATGACTTAAAGGATTTCAATCTTGACCAGAATGGATGGTTAAGAAAGAACGGAAGGTTGTGTGTTCGGAATGTAGGAGACATGAGGAAAGAAGTTTTGGATGAATGCCAACGTTCAAAGTTAACTATCCATCCACGTGGAACAAAGATGTATCAGGATACGAAGAGAAGTTTCTTCTGGGAAGGTATGAAACGGGACACTGGTTTATGTGTTAAGCAGTGTTTGAATTGCCTGCAGGCAAAGGCTGGACACCAGAAACCAAGCGGATCGCTACAACCGTTGGAAGTTCCATTATGGAAGTGGGATTCTATCTCTATGAATTTTATTAATGGGTTACCAAGATCTAGTAGGGGAATGAAAGTATATGGGTCATAATGGATAGATTGATCAAGAGTGCCCATTTTATTCCCATCGGGTCAAATCGGACGGCACCTAGTTTGGCGAAGTTGTTTATGAAGAATGTGGTTAGACTGCATGGAATTCCTAGTAGTATTGTCAGTGATAGAGAATCTTTGGTTACTAGTGAGTTCTAGAAAAGTCTACATGAAGCTTTAGGAACCAAGCTCAACATGAGTACCCTTACCATCCATAAATTGATAGGAAAATGGAAAGAGTTGACAAAATCTTGGAAGATTTGTCAAGAGCTTGTGTATTGGATTTCGAGGAATCATGGGAGGAACATCTTTATCTAGTTGAGTTCTCGTATAACAATAGTTATCAAACTAGTATTGGGATGGCACTATTTGAAGCTTTGTATGGAAGACCATGCAAGTCTCCCGTATGTTGGTTAGAGACCGGGGATAGATTGGTTCTTGGTCCAGATTTGGCAAAGGAAGCCGCAGAAAAGTTTGAGTTGATCCGAGCTGGGATGAAGGAAGCTGAATCTAGGCAGAAAAGTTATGCAGATGGAAGGAGAAAAGACTTGGAATTTCCTGTTGGAGACTATGTGTTCATTAAGGTATCACCATTTAAAGGTGTTATCAGAGTTGGAAAATCAGGAAAGTTGGCACCTAGATTCATTGAACCTTTCCGTATTATTGAGAGAATCATAAAATTCACATATAGAGTTGACTTACCAAGTAGTTTGGCAGGAGTCCATGATGTATTTCATATATTTCATCTGAGAAAGTGCATAAGGGATCCAGACACTGCTATAGAGCCTACTGAGTTAGAAGATTTATTAGGGGAATCAAATTTGACTATTGTTAGGAAGCCTATCCGGATAATCGAGAGAAATGAAAAGCAATCGAGGAACAAGAAAACCAGATTAGTGGAAGTCCAGTGGAGTGCTGATAATAGAGACTGTACTTGGGAGACTAAGAGAAGGATTAGAGATTCTTATCCTGATTTGTTTGATGGTAAGTTTTACCTTTGATTGCTTTGTTATGTACCTAATTGTAATTTCGAGGACGAAATTCTTTAAGGTAGGGAGTCTGTAACACCCCTATTTTTTGTAAAGTTATTTAGAATATTTAACTAGTTAAATTAAATAAAATAATGTGAAGATTAATAGGTTGAGATTTGATTAAATTAAGGGTAGCCATGCCATGTTAATGTGCAAAATAAAATGAAATAGCATAAGCTATCGTGTTAGGAAATGAGAAGGGCAATATGGGAAATAAAAAAGGCTTATACCCTAAACCCTTAGGAATGAAACTCATGTTCATTTCATTTTCTCTCAAATAAATTTTTTACTAAGGTCGGCCACCATTTTTATTCTCAAAGAAGATAAAGCTAGGATTCAAGAGAAGAAGATAATCGATTTATCCAACATCAAATCTAACATCTTTTAATCTCAAAGCTAAGGTGAGCAATTACTGCATCCCATATTCTTTTGGTTTTTGGTTTTAAGACTAAGATCTGAAATGTTTTTGCAAGTAATTACCATGTTTTGAGGATTAAAAGTTATATGTATGTTGTTGGTGAATTATGCATGTTCATACTTATTTTTAATGATATGTTTGATATGAAAACCATAATTGATGACATCCAAATGCCTTGAAAGTTTAATATAGGTTAAAAAGGATATTCTAGAGACGGGTTTCAATTTTCAAATTTTTTTGAATTAAGGTGGATTTTATATTAATTTTCTAGCAAAGGAAATGTTTATTGGGTTATAAATTATTTTCGGCTAAAATAATTATTATTCGGGGTTGAAATTTTTATATGTTAGGCAACATATTAAAATAGATTTTCTGAGATTTTTCTAGTTTCCTAAGTTATTTGATGAATATATAAAATTATTTAAGGTATCAGACTTAAATGTTTTATATATTTAATTAAGTAGAAGGGGCATTTTATAAAATAAAATGGTTATTAGTTTTGAAAATAGTGGCAGTGCATTTCTTAAAAAAATTCGTTAACCAATGATAATTTGACAAACAAAGGCAGGTTAGTTGAAAAGTTATCCTTTTTAAGTTAAAAACAAAGAAATCATACTTTT
The DNA here is from genome assembly GCA_030765085.1 of Allium cepa. Classification (NCBI taxonomy): domain Eukaryota; kingdom Viridiplantae; phylum Streptophyta; class Magnoliopsida; order Asparagales; family Amaryllidaceae; genus Allium; species Allium cepa. The sequence goes on from CM060932.1 coordinate 385,454,694, forward strand.
AGCATGTTTCAGCCTATTACAGCAGTAAACCTTCCGACCCAGACCTTCCGACAAGGTCGAAAGATTCTAAGCTTTCGATAAGGTCAAACTAATGCATATGGTATCAAGCTACTTGGTACGTAATGAATTGGACAGAGTCGAAGAGTTCTTAGTCGAAAGGTTAATGACCAAATAGGTTGGGTGTTTGTTTTATAAACCAAAAGCTTTCACCTGCTTTGCTTTCGAATTAGAGCTTCCGACTTAGTTGCTTTCGACCAGGTCAAATTAAAAATGAAGGTTTTAAACCTCTCGACAAAGACGAAAGGTTGTTGCTGCTTTACTTCCATTTTGTTTTGAAACCTTTTGACACAATCGAAAGGTTATTGCCACTTATTATTGTTTAGTTTTGAACTTCCAACATACTAGAAAGGTTATGGCTGCTTTTTCCAACCTTTCGAAGTCATTGCTTTCGATAAAGTCGAAAGGTTGCTTTCAGAATGTATCAAAGCATTCGACTAAGATGATTTATCCTTTTATTTATAATTGTAGTATAACCCAAAGCTTTCGAAGGAGTTGTTTTAAAGGCAGAGGCCTATTGTTTTAAATGACATGTTTTAAAGCTTTCGACGAAGTCGAAAGGTTGCTTTCAAGGTTGTCAAAAGGCTTTAAAGGAAGAGTTTCCAAGGTTTTAAATTGAACCCAAAGAGCTTTCAAAAGGTTTATGTTTTAAGAGTTGAATGCTTTTGAAAGATTTTAATTGTTGAATGGTTTCAATGGGGTCGAAAGCAATGCCTTCAAAGGGGTCGAAAGGTAGCTTCCGACAGAGTCGAAAGGTTCTATTTTTTGATGATTTCGAAAGGTTTAAACCGGAAGGTTTTCCAGAGGTTTTCTAAGGCAATGTTTTAAAATGTTTTAAAGTAGGATTTCTAATGTTTATTGCTTTTGAAAGGAAAGATTTCGATGGCCTCGAAAGGTTGAAGTATGGTTTCGAAAGGAAAGGTTTTGGCCTCTAGGCCTAGATAATTAAATGGTTTTACTTGGTTTAGAAAGAGACGCTTTCAAAAGATTTAGAAAAGGGTACTTTCTATGGAATCGAAAGGGTTACTTTCAAAGGTTAAATGTTTTCATCAACCAAAGTTTGAGTAAAGTGTGTATATATACAATGTGGCAAGATGATTTTGAGTAAAGCATAAAGAACTTATATTTTCCTTGTATAAGTTTAATTTAAAGGTTTAAAATCGTATTGAAAAGGTTTTCAAGGAAAATTATAGGAGGGGATCCCTAAGTAAAATGACTCAAATATTAGAATACCAGATGCGCCCTATACATTAGCTATTAGCCCCAGCTAATTGTTGTCCAAAATTCTAGTGTGTAGGGTTTGGCCAGATAGACAAAAAATTATGATTACACACAGAAAGAAATATATATTTGTGTACATATAGGTTATTGGTGAGCCCGCAAAACCATTAGGATCAGGAAGGCCAGGGAGATGATTAAGCTAGGGACAGCCCGTCCACAAGTGAATTATTTAATAGACAAGTTAAGGATAAATGGTCTGGAAGAGATGTGTCTAACAGATGTTAGATTATTTTGATATGTTGTCTGGTAGGCCCGAATCAGCCAAAGGTTAAAAGTTAGCCAAACAAAACTTTTGTGTTTGAAAAGATAGTTCATTTGTTACCTAATATTTATGTATGTTTACATAATGACGCTTTACAGTATTTAACCGGTTTTGGTTGCAGGAAAAAGTTTTGCAAAGATATGTTTTAAAAAATTTAAGTGAGGGAAAACTCGTTCTGCTAAGTGGCATGGTCTCACTTAACATATTTAACTGGGATGTATAGTATTATTCACACCAGGCTTTATGTCTGACTCGAAGTTTATATTTTTCCCTTAAACTCTCGGGTGCTCAAATTGATTTTTGAGTAGGCTGAGAGGTCAAGGTCTTTTTAGGTTTTAGTAGGACGACGAATAAGGCTATCGAAGGCATGTAGGAGGCAAACAGACAGCTAATTAGGAGTCATAGTTTTATGCTTTATTATATTTCTACTGTGTTTGTATTAAGTATATTATCACTATATGACTCTGATCATCCTATGGGGTATCTTCATGTAGCGCTCTTGGCGTATTTTTTCATTATCATATATTATTTGTGCTTGGGAACGATTTGGGATTATGCGTTGTAAATGTGAAACAATTGGTTTTGAAGTGTAATAAAGTAAAAGTTGTTTTTGAAATCTGTGTTTTGTTTCATATTCAAGTGCTTCTGATATTATTGATACTATTAACATAGCCCTATTTAGTCACTGGAAGATAATCCTATAGATGACTGCAACATCTGTAGAGCTTAGTTTTGGGCCTATAAATAGGGGATGTTACAACCTTTCAGGATTTGATAGAAGAATTGGTTCAGAGTAATCAGTTAAAAAATACGTAGGGAATCGAATTGCGATGGTGCAGCCGGAGCAACCATCACTTGCAGTGAATGCATTAAGATACGACTAGGGATCTAGGTTAAGACTGGTAATCCCATGATTGAGATAGACACGAGTCAGGTTCATTTCGCATGCTTTGCTTTTCATTTTGAATAGTTAAGCAAATAATAACTTTAGACCACTTACACAGCATGAGACCTCGATTGGTCTCTAGGCGGCTCTGAGTCGGATGTTTGAGATGAATATTTAGGATGTTTTGTTGATTGCTTTGATTTGAATATTTAATTTTTGAAAACCGCTTGATCGCGATGGCTGATATTGATCACGGTAGTCTCGTCCGAAGAGTCGGGGCAATGATATAAGAAATAAGTCCCCATACTAGAGAGTAAGAATATGAACTTGCTTAGAAATTGGGCCTGCTCGCTGGAGAGTGAGTGGATTAAGCATAACGATCATCCAAAGAGATCAAAAGTAAGTCCCATCACCAGAGAATAAGAAAATGGACTTGCTTGGACGTTAGGTCCCCTTGTTGGAGAGCAATCGGATTAGACTCAGTAAGGATCCAGAGATATCGAACCCTAGATTGGACGATAAACAATCCAAAGGGAACGATCCTCTTTGATTTCAAAACAAGGTTCACAATTTTCACAAATATTAATTCATAGTTTTCAAAATTATTTCAATTCCATTTCAAACTTTAAATCTTTCCACACAAATTGGAAATCCTTTCTTTATATGAAAGTTATTTTTATTTGAAAACAAATAGTTTTCGTTTTGGAAAATTCCTATTACATTTGCACAAGTTAAAGCCTTTCAAGTATAAAACTTGGGTTAAATTCAAATTTACAAAATAATATGGTTTAAAACCCCTAAAAACACATTTATAACTTGTATAACCTTTTTAAACCATAATTTCCAAACATAGAATTCAATTTCAAATCATGAATTCAAATTTAAATCGAATTATCTAAAATATAACGACCCAGAATTTTCGATCCCTAAAATCGCAGATAGTTAAGAAAAAGAAGAAAAGAGATAGAAGAAGAAATAAAAACAAAACACAGATTCTCACATTCGCAGCGGATCAAAATATAATATCAAATAATATCATTTATACAAAGAAAGTTGTATCAGTAAATTTACATTTTAAACACATCAGAGTTACAACATTTCACAATTACTGGACAGTTAAAATAACTTGCCCTAGATATGCAACAATATATTACAACGGATACATTCCATACGTCCTACCATCATGCTCGCCTCCTGAGCTCTAGAACGTCCTTACTTGAAAATCTGTAATACTGGTCTGACCTGAGCATTACATTAAAGTAACACCCGGGTCAGGCTGGAAACCAGCATGACTAAACCTATCTAACAAGAAATTCTAATGCATAAAACATACTCAAAACCCGGGGTAACTCGTTCATCACTACAACTTCACAACTTGCTATAGCCAACACTTATATTCACAATCAATTTCTAAGTACTCTTACTTGGTTTTAAAAGGTCCAGTCATTTAAATTATTCCATTTTAGCCTATTGATATACCAATCAATAAAATATCATTGTAGGTTACAAATCGAAGTGGGTTCGGGTATTTGCTGATACCCGACTCTGGTCTCTTCGAATTCAATACCATATCAACCCATGTTATTCAAGTGAAATACAATTCAACTTTAAATACAAGATTTCACTTGTACACAGCAATTCATCATTGATAGATAACCACATTATCATTGTTCATCCAAATGTATCATATCACAAAACATCTCATATCAGAGATATCAATCAATTTAAGGCGTTTAATCATCAATCAATCATTCATAAGCAAGATTGATCACTTCCAAAATTAATTCAATTTATCTCTAATTAAATTAATTTCTGATCTTTAATCACTTAAATTACCTTTACCCAACATTAATTAATTACAAACCAATTAATTAGTCATCTTTTAAATTTTCCATATAAATTAATCACCCTTGACTAATTATTCTTTAGTTACAATAAGTAATTAACCCTTAATTAATTACACAAATTAATAAACCTTCACCCATTTACATTAATCACATAGATCCCTAATTAATTACCCAAAATAATTATGCTTTAATCAAAATTATCCTTAATTGAACCCTAGACCGAAGAGATAGAACTCTAGATTGAATGTTAAGCGATCCGGAGCGGTCGAATCCAAGATTGGATGATAAACAATCTGATGTGACCAAACCCTAGAATGGGCTGATTGTGATTCATGACTAACACTTAATCAAGGACTAAAGTCTTAGTTGTGGTCTAGAATGACCATGGATTTGCAAGAGAATCCAAAAGAACTGGGCGATTCACCAAGTTCGTGATTGATAGATGGTCGGAGGGCTCAACTATCTAAGATTGACTACTACTAAAACTTGTTCTTGAGACAAGCACACCTTATATTCATAAGGCATACTTTGGGAAGTAAGTGTTAAATGGCTTGTTGATCAAGCGAATTTTCAATTGGAATTAGAAGTTTAAGATGAAGACAAAATGATTCACGAACTTGGAAATACGCTCGGAAGTGACATTCAACAAGTTTTAAGTAGATTGGTCCATAGTGGACCTCTCGGTCCTAAGAGGAACATCTTGGTATTGAGAAGAATTTTTTCGACTTTGGACTTCTCAACCCTTTGTACTTCAACACTGCACCAGAAATTCCATTTCGCAATGGCTTAGAGCCGTTGCAAAATTTTGCAAAATTGGCAGTGGTAAAAATTTTACAACGGCTCTAAGCCATTGCGAAAGTAAATTTAGCAACGGCTCAAAGCCGTTGCAAAACTTAATTTTACAACGGCTAAGAGCCGTTGCTAAATTTAATTTCGCAACGGCTAAAAGCCGTTGCAAAACCTCGTTGTGCATGGGTTGTTAATTTGGTTTTGCAACGGATCAAAACCATTGCTAATTTTAATATATTTTTTTAAATATACATTTCTTTTTTCTGCCCTCTTATAGTAAGAGTTAATTCATTATCATACTCAATAAAAACATTTACAAATTTAACATAATATCACAAAAGAAAGATCATTAAACCAAATATTTTTCATAGATTCAGCACAAAGACCAAACATAACAAATCTTTTAATTACAATGTTCAACAACAATACATTACACTACATAGTTCAGCGGCAACAACAACAAATTACAGTATACAATACATAGTTTAGCAACAACAACAAAATGATTAGAACAAAAATACTACATCATTGCCAACAATACTACATTATCATACTCAATATTACAGTATATAGCACTCAATACAAATAGAGGTATCTTTCAGGACAGAAGAGCTTACTGCATTAATCAAACCTGGAAAACCTTCCACATATATCTTTGAAAACTAGGAACCGAGACTCTTCAACTATGATACATATAAGGAACCTGGAAAACATTATATTTAGTGTGAGGGTATAGAAGAGAAGATCAAGTGTAAAAGAGTTTACTTTCATGCTTTTGCTGAAGTGCAGTCAATCTGTGAATCAAATGTGAACCAACATCAGCATAATGGCTTTGACGCTTCTCCTTGTCAATAACTTTAAGCACTTCAAGTCCCCCAGCAGAACATACAGGGTTTCCACCGAATGTATTGAACTGTGTCTTTTGATAGGACAATAGAAAGACAAGCTCTAATTTCTATCAAACTCTTCTAAAGTATCATGGGAAGTATACCACAGGAATAAAGCCTGCTTCATATGGAGAGAATAAAGATGTTTTAAAGAGCAAAATGTAAATTTAAAAATAGTGGATGTTTACTGATGCCTGTTCTTCGAATGGTCAGTTAAAGTTCTATTAGTATCGTTACCATTATCTACTGACTGTCTAACTTTTTTTTTTGAAATACAAAAACAAGTTCATGCTTCATATTAATATAAACCATTTATGTGAGGGAAAGCAACATCATTGCTAGGTGATTAATTATAAACAACTATGGCTCAGTAGCTACGTTGAACTGATCAGTGACAGTGATATTTTGCACACAAAATCTACGATGGTACAAACTATATATCACTATATCAGCTTGATGTATTTTTTTGTTAAACAGCTTGTGCATAATAACCCTAAAGAATAGCTTGTGCAATCAAAGAACTAAGACAGCAGTAAATCCATAGCAAAAAAATAAACCAGCAGTTACCGAGGAATCTAATGCACATCTATTGTTACATACCTGACCTTCTTCTTGAATAAAAAGAAGGAAAAGTTTTTAATTAAGGGACCCCCTCCTCACTTTACATTTTCTTAATTAACTGCTCAAAACACCTAAGTTGAATAATACCACTACCACATAATATCTTATTGGTAAAAAAATACCATTCGAGCCTGGGACTTTAATTCAGTAACTGTTTGCAACTATATCGAACTGCGTTTCAAACGATAATTGAATTTTAAAATTCATAGTCAAATATGTACAAATATTTCAAGATATGAACTGTAAAAGAGCAAGTTTTGTCTGCATATTATACTACACTTTTACATGATCGATTCATATATGCCTTGTAAATATGTGATTAGTGCGGTATTAAGAAAACAAATGGGCAAAGCGTGCTCCGAAAAACTCTCCCAAAAGCTTCGCATCGAAATCAAAGCCCCAGCCCTCTTTCGTTGCCCAATCTCAATTGAAATCATGCGGTCGCCCTAAGTCTTTGCACCGGCATCACCTACGACCGTGCCTCCATCCAACGGTGGCTCGATTCCGGCAACACAACTTGTCCTCCCACGATGCTCCCTCTTCCTTCCACAGATCTCATTCCCAACCTCACCCTCCGCCGTCTGATCAACCTTTGGTCCGCCGCTAAGCTGTGTAATGACGCTTATACCCCTGTTGATATCATCCGCGATTTGAATACTTTAAAGCTGGGCGATCCCTTCATGGATCCCGATGTCGACGATTCCATCAAAAACGGATTCGTCTGCCTACCTGATTTTGTGGAGAATGTCGTTCGTTTGATTCTGGATAAAAGCCTTGGAATTGAGCCGAATTTGAAAGCATTGGAAATTCTCGAGTTGATTTTGGGTTCAAATTGGATCGATGACAAAGCGGCGGAGGAGGGAAATGGGGGCGATTAATTAGGGCAAAGTGGAGGAGGAGGGAAATGAAAGTAATTTGGGGCGTTTAGTTTTGGGAACGGAGGGATGTTTCTGCACGTAAGTGGATGGTCAACAAATTAAAAAAAAAGGAAAACTAAAGAACGGCTATTAGCCGTTGCCAAATCAAAACGGCCCATAGCCGTTCCTAAATCATTTACAACGGCTGATAACCGTTGCTATTTAGCAACGGCTCAGAACCGTTGCGATTCTTCCGCGGGGAGGAGTTGCAAAACTGCCAATATGGTGTAGTGCAAGTACTACCTCAAGCAATTGTCATGGATTACTTTTCTAAAAGCATAAATAAGCAACTTTAAGGACTGATGAAAAGAGAGCAGGATAAGGCTAGTAGTATCAAGGAAATTATCAAAAGACAACTCAATAGTCAAGGAAAAGTATTTGTAACATAACAAACCAGAGATAGGAAAGTAAAACAAGTGAGGAGGAAAGATGCTCACCAATAAAACGCAGTCAGTATCGAGAGTTTCGTCCCGGTGTCGAGAGGAATCTATTGTCATTTGGGGCAACTTTGGATCTCTAGCACCTTTGGATTTGCAGCTGGACCATGGATTTCATGGACCTACGACTCTAATGACTAATTCCTTATAAACACCAGCCCTATACCAACCAAGAGGGAATTTTTTGGCACTTCTTCTTCTTCATCATCTATTTCCCTTCACCATACTTACCAAGGCAGATACTCTTGGTAGTTCTAGATTTAAGAACTTGTTAATCCTTTTTACTTATGACTTATAGTTCTCTCTAATCCTTTCAAACTCTTTCAAATAAATAATCAATAAAGGTAACAATGGATGTAGGTCATAAATTATCGAACCACTATAAAAATTCTTGCATGTTCTTTAGTTTTCTTATAGTATTTGCTAGATCTCAACTTCTCTATAGGTTATTGGGCATTATGCAACTTTTCAACGGATGGATATAATCATCTGCTATTTTGGATGGGATAAGGTTTCTAGATCATTGTTTTTGCTTTGCTACTGATAACCTGTTGTGATTCTACTACATTTAGCTCATACGAACGATTGGATCTGCTATGTTTATTATTAATGATTTTTTTCACTTTTAAGTCTTATTGATTTTTCTAAGGCATTGGTTCGTTTTTTGCATTTTATATTCATTGGTTATTTATTGTTTTTATTGGACTCAAATATATTTCTTTTCTAGTTTATGTTTTATTGTTTTCATTTTCATTGTAGAATTTAGTTTTTAGGCTTGGGGGATTCCATTTTTATTTACATTATTGGGGGTTGAGCGTCGCTACCTGCTAGGCATGTTCATTTCTAGTGTAGAAAAATACATATAAGTGCTCACCTCCTTGAATAGAGGATCGCTCGTCTTATCAAATAACATGGTTTTTAAAGGAAAACCAAGACGTATTCGTATAGACTCATTCTGATACGGGCAAGATTTCACATGAAATTACATGCCATGCACTAAATGTCAGCCCACCGTTCGTTCTTATAAAGCAGAAAAGATGTTGTATGTAGCCAAAGAGATCCACTGCAATAAAAAGAGAACTAGTTAAGTTGTTGGCAAATGAATTCATTTGAGAAGCACTATACCTTGATTGAGTAGCAAATCCTACGATGGTTAGAAAGCCTAATGGAAAGTGGTAGACATGCATCTATTATGCTGACCTAAATAAAGCAAAGCCCAAGGACTCCTTTCCACTTTCATGGATCGACTAACTCATGGATGGAATGATCGAACATGAAATGTTATCAGTTATGGACATTGATTTCAGCTATAATTAGATTGTAATGCACGTCCCTGATCAAGAACATACGAGTTTTATTATAGATTAGGGGTTGTATTGTTATAAAGTGGTTTCATTCGGTTTGAAGAATGTTGTAACTACTTCACATTGTTTAGTCAACAAGATGTTGTCGGAAAAAATCTAGCAGACAATGAAGGTCTACGAGGATAATATACTAGTAAAGTCTAGGAGATTAACCAATCACATATGCAACTTATCGAAATGTTTGATGTGCTCTGAAAGTATGAAATAAGATCCGATCCATTGATTATACAGTAGCATTAGAGAGGTTTTAAGGCTTCATTATGAACTCTTTGAGTATTGATACTAACATAGAGCAAATCAAGGCATTAAAATAGGTTACAACCCCGCAGACTATGATGGAAATGCGAGTTTGAATGGCAAGGTTTCCACTTTGAGTAAGTTCATCTCAAAAGAAATAAAAAAATGTACACATTTTAAAAAGGAAAAGAAAATGTTTCGATGGACAGATGAGTGTAAAGCTACTTTTTAGCAACTATTGAAACATCCTAAAAATCACTAATTTTGTCAAAGCCTTTGGAGGAAGAAGATTTGTATATTTACTTGTAGTATAAAATCACACATTGAGCACAACATTAGTTCACGAGGGAGCGAAAATCCAATGGGGTGTTTATTATATTAGTAAATGGCTTATAGACATGGAAACTTTTTGTCTGAAACTAGAGAAGCTAGCCTAGTGTTTACTAATAGCATCGAGAAAGTTATGGCTTTACTTCCAGGCTTATCCAATAGGAGAATTAATGGATCGATCTATCAACTAAGTATTGCATTACCCTAGGACTTTAGAAAGATTACCGAAGTGGGACATTAAGATGAGTCAGTAGGAGATAACTTATCATCATAAAGAGGTGGTTCTTGGACAATCATTGGTAGATTTCATTGCTAAATTTACTATCTGGGAAGATGAATGGAAGAGGAGATGTTGAACTTTGTCAATGCAAGCTAAAAGTGAATGGCACTTCCAATGTCCATGATTTTATAGCAGTAGTAGTTTTGGTAACTCAAAAAATTTAGAGGATATGCTAATGTATCGGAACTTAAGTTTTATTCTATAAAAAATGAAGCAAGATATGAGGCGCTAATTAAAAGAATCAAAATAGCGAGGGAATTGGGAACACGGACACTGTATATATTCAATGACTCTAATTGTGGTTTTCCAAGTTAAGAAAGAATTTATGGCTAAGGGTGCACAATTTGTTGCTTAAATTTCGAAGGTATTGAAAATAATGAACGAAATTGAGCACTATATGATAACGTACATTCCTATGGAGGAAAATATGAATGCTTACTCTTTATCCAAACTAGTTAGCTCCATAGATGCACAACTGTTGGGAATCATTTCACTAGAGGTGTTAAAGACTCCAAGTATTAATGAGATGAATATTTATTATACCTTGAAAATTGAGGAGGAGGAGTCATGGATGACTCTGTAGAAGGAATATTTAACAAAGAAAACTCTTCTAAAGGGTAAATACTAATGACGAAAGCTCTTGCATAAAGTAACATGGTACATTATGCAAGATAGAGTGCTATTTCGAAGAGGATTCTATGTCCCTTGGCCAAGGTGTATTAACAAGGATGATGCAGAAAAAAATCATTGAGTATGTTCATCAAAAAAGCTGTGGAGATCACACTAGAGGTAGAATTTGGCAAAGAAGATACTTTGTTATGATTATTTCTAACCAACTAGCAATCGAGATGAAATGGACTAGGAGATATGTGAAGATACCTATATCCCCATCCAACAAGCTCACAAAAATGGTTAACCTATAATCATTTGCAGTTTGGGGAATTGATATAATTGAAGCATTGTCGATAGCCCAAGGAGGAGGTAAGATGATTATAGTGGACTACTTTACAATATGGGTCAAGGCCTAGCCAATCACCATAATCACTTGGGCAAAAGTGATTAACTTTTTGTGCAAGAACATTTTATGAAGATTTAAAGTGCCATAAAAGATAATTATAGACAGTGTGACTAGTTTCAAGAGTTTAAAGTTCAAAGAATTATGTTCTTGGTATCGAATTCAAAAACTTTTCTAATGGTAGCACATCTGCAATCAATAAAGAAGATCATCAAATCTATTTTAAAGATTCGTTTGTAATAGCGAAAGGAAATTGGATTGATGAGTTGCCACTTGCATCATGGGCTTATAGGACGATCAAAAAATCTATAACTAGAAACACTATTTGCAATGGCTTATGGAACTAAGGAAATGATACTGATTGGATTAGAAGCAAGTCCCTTCTCATCAACACATGTATGAACCCTAAGGTAAATGATGAGTTATTGCTAGCATCCCTTGACTTGGTATAGAAAAAGCAAGAAGAGGCAAAGCTAACGATAACTGCTCACTAATAAAGAATAGCACGATAGTTCAGCATCAAAGTCCAAAACTATACCTATGAGATTGGGAACCCCATTTTGAAATAGGTCTTCCAAGTACGAGGCACTTGATTTGAATTGAGAAGGACCCTATGTGATAAGACTGAAGCTTGAAGGCAACACTTTCAAGCTATAGACAGTAGATGGGGACCCAATTCCACGAGCAGGAATATTGAGTATATGCATCGCTAATTCACTTGATTTTCTATAATTAGGCATTTTCTTTCATTTGAACATTCACTGGATTGCATTCAATGTAATAAAGCGGCATTCTCTATACAAATTTCAGCAAAGTTTACTTTTTAATTAGTGGAATCGTATTAATTAATTTATGTTAGTCCTTGAGATAATGGTTTTGATGACAACAACCTTAGGACTTGTTATAAAATACAAATGCTAACATTATAGTTTTGATATATATGTATATGCAGGATTTAACCATGCAGGTACCAAGAATGAAGACTATACAGTATAGAGATTCAAGATTGAAGATATCAAGATTGAAGACTCATAAGTATCAAGATATCAAGAGTTCAAGAAGTACTAGATAAGTATTGAGTTTAGAATTGTGTTAAAACTTCTTGAAAGCACTTACGTCTTTATTCGAAATTTATTCGTGGAATGGAATCAACTTCGAGCCTGTTAAAGGGATGGAACCCACGACAATATCTAGTGGAACAATAGTGGTCCTATTTTGATATCCACTAATCTTATAAAAATGTTTTTCAAAAATATATCTCTTGTTTTTTAAACAAATGTTTTCAAAAAGGTGTCTCTCTTGGTTTTAAATATTTTAGCCTCAAAACAATTTTTTTTCATTTTTAATATTTTGATTTCAAAATTGTCCTTGATTTTAAACTATTTCTTGTTTAATATACTTAGCTTTAAAGTATTTATACTCAGATTTTAAATCACTTTATAGATTAAGATTATATATTAAAAATTACTTTCTAAACTCTTCTATATGTTTAATTTATATTCAAATATATTTCTTAAAGTTTAGAAATTGTTTTTAAAAATTATAGAAACAAATTTTCATAAGAAAATCAAAATCATCATTTTTTTCCTAGAGCATGTCGACATACTCCTACCCCCATGTCGACATGGTGCCCGTTAAAATTCAAAATTCAAATTTTCAAAAGAAGTGTCTATTCGTCGTATCCTTTCACGAATAAATATGGCTGTTGATCTTCTATAAATACCAGTAGTTCTAAACGAATTTTAACCAGATTTCACTTGTTTTCTCTCCTCTTCGTCTTCCACATTTATTCTAAAGAATCCCAAACTATACTCTGCCGAAATACCAAGTGAATCAAACTTGATTATCTCAAGTTAGATTCTCTGCCACTCTCTCCATAAGATCTCAGTGCTATTCAGAGTTATAGGATTATTTGTAAATCGAACTGTTGATTAAAGGTGCGGTTGAGCCTTGAAATCAATTGGGTGTGATTGTTGCCCCTGAAATCGGTTAGATGTTCTTGTAGCTTGGTAAATCAAGATAGTTTGCCCCGGACTCGAATATGGGAGGGTGTACCTCGTGGCCTTGAAATCAAAGATGTAATCTGGGAGATTATTTTGAAAAGAAATCCGTACAATTGTGCAAGACCGGATGTAGGGTAACTCCGAACCAGTATAAAATCCTGGTGTGTTCTTTCCTTTACTGCTTTTATTTATTATTTGCTTTTGTGTCTAATTCTGTGATTATATCCGTGTCTGTGTATTGCATTTGTTGGTGATTAAATTACATAAGTTTCAAAAAAAATTAGAAAATCCACAAAACACTATTCACCCCCTTCTAGTGTTATTCTAGCCTTAAGATCTGTAATCCGCATTTCTCACTTTTGGTATCAAAGCAAAGTTTTCATAACATGAATTTTGAAAAAAAATTTAAAAAAAATGGCTTTTTTGGGGATTTTTTTAACCCTAGTTTAAATCTGTTCAAATCATCATTGTCTCATAAGTTCGCATATAGTTATTATAGAAAATCAAATTATCTACCATTTTTGTATTTTGTGCAGGAAGAAAAATGTTATATGGCCTTTGAAGAATCAACTCTCAATGGACAAATCGTACAAATCAAGAAGAGTAAGTGGATACTTGATAGTGGATGTTCAAGATACATGACTGGTAATCCAGATATGCTGAATGATATTATCTACAAAGATGGAGGATTGGTTAATTTTGGAGACAAATCAAAAGGATATGTGATTGGCATCGGCAACGTCAGTAACTCTAAAACTCTTACTATTTCTAATATTTTATTAGTTAAGAATTTGAAACACAATCTACTTAGTATTAGTCAACTTTGGGATAAAGAATACAAAATTAATTTTGAAAAAGATAAGTGTCGCATCGAAGATAATAATTCAAATATTATATTGAAGGAATTAGGAAGAAAAATATATATATTCTTAGTATGAAAATCTCAAATGATAATCTATGCCTTTGGGCTAATGCAAGTGACCCTTGGATTTGGCATAAAAGATTTGGACGTTTGAATTTTAAACTCTTACCTAGATTTTCTAAACTTGATCTAGTAAGAGGCCTCCCTAGAATGAATTTTAAAATAGATAGTATATGTGATGCTTGTCAATTGGGAAAACTTAGGAAGAGTTCTTTCAAATCAAAAAAATAAGATTTCAACTTCAAAACCTCTTTAGTTACTTCATCTAGATTTATTTGGTCCATCTCAAATTCAATCAAGAAATCACAATAAATATGTCTTCGTAATTGTAGATTATTATTCTAGGTTTAAGTGGACAATTTTTATGAAACATAAAAGTGATACTTTTGACTCATTTAATTTTTTACAAAAAGACTTCAAAACCAACTTTCTTTAAAAATTATAACTATTCGTAGTTATCATGGTGGGGAATTTGAAAATGAAATTTTTGAGAGATTCTGTAATAAAAAGGGAATAACTCATAATTTCTCTTTTCCAAGAGCTCCACAACAAAACGGAGTGGTAGAACATAAAAATAGGATGATTCAAGAGTGTGCTAGAACAATGCTTTCAGATAGTAACTTACCATAACATTTTTGGGCTGAAGCAGTCGCTACAGCTTGCTATATTTTGAATAGAATATTAATTAGACCATTAACTGATAAAACACCCTATGAACTTCTTTACATGAAGAAACCAAAGGTATCTTATTTTAGAATCTTTGGAAGTAAATGTTTTATTCTAAATACAAAAGATAATTTAGATAAATTTGATCCTAAATCCGACAAAGGAATCTTTATCGGATATTCTAATAGAAGTAAAGCATACAGAGTTTTCAATTTAAAAACTAATACCATTTAAGAAACAATGCATGTTTCGTTTGATGAAAATTTCAAAGATATTGAATAAATTAATGATGAAGAAGATTTTGCTACCCTAAATAATGAATCAATTGAAACAAATAATGAACTCATTCATCCAAATAAAAATGTTAAGCTTTTAAAAGATCATCCTATAGAAAATATACTAGGAAATATTGATTTTGTTGTTAGAACTAGAAATCAACTAAATAACATGAGTAATGTAGCTTTTATATCATCTATTGAACCTAAAAATCCAAAGGAAGCATCGTCTGATGATTCATGGATTCTGGCTATGCAAGAAGAACTGAATCAATTCACCATAAATGATGTTTGGGAACTTGTTCCTAGACCTGAGGATAAAACTATAATAGGAACTAAATGGGTTTATAAAAATAAAATGAATGAACTAGGTGAGGTCGCTAGAAATAAAGCTCGATTAGTCGCACGAGGTTATTGTCAAGAAGAAGGAATAGATTTTGATGAAACCTTTCCACCCGTAGCAAGATTAGAAGAAATTAGAATTCTACTTGCTTTCCCAAATTATAATTATTTCAAATGGATGTTAAAAGTGCATTTCTAAAAGGATTTGTTAAAGAGGAAATTTATGTTGAACAACCTCCACTCTTTGAAGATGAAAAATTTCCAAACCATGTTTTCATACTTAAGAAAGCTCTATATGATCTGAAACAAGCTCCTAGAGCATGGTATGACAGGCTAAGATCTTTACAATCAAAATTTTGAAATTGGTAAAGTAGATAATACTCTTTTCATTAAAAGAAATAAAAATGATATCCAACTAGTACAAATTTATGTAGATGACATTATTTTTAGATCAACTAATCATGAAATGAATAAAGAATTTTCTGAAATAATGACAAAAGAGTTTAAGATGAGTCATATGGGTGAACTTACTTTCTTCTTAGATTTACAAATAAAACAATTAGATAACGGTATTTTTATTAGTCAAGAAAAATATGCTAGGGATCTAGTTAGTAAATTTGGTATGAGTACTGCGAGTGGAAAACCCACTCCCATGGCAAGCAATGAAGATTTAAATAAAGATCTTTCAAAAGATGTAAATCAAAAACTATATTGGGGAATAATTGGATCACTACTCTATAGCACTACGAGTAGACCTAATATCATGCATAGTGTTTGTCTCTGTGCAAGATATCAATCTCAACCCAAAGAGACTAATTTAAAAGCTGTGAAACGTTTCATAATATATGTTAAGCATACTTTTGACTATGGTTTATTTTAACCTAAAAATGATTCACTACATTTAATATCTTATTATGATGCTGACCATGCTAGTTGCGAATCTGACCAAAAACGTACAAGTGGAACGTGTCACCTTTGGGGCATTCTTTGGTTTTATGGTTTAGTAAAAAGAAAAATACTGTTCCTTTATCAATAACTGAAGCAGAGTATATCTATGCTGCTTTGGCTTGTTCTCAAGTCATTTATATGCAACAAACCTTAAAAGATTTTGGATTAACAATTTCAAAATCATAAATTTATTGTGATAATACTGGTGCAATAAATTTATCTAAAAATCCAACTCATCATGCGAGGACTAAACATATTGATATCAGAAATCATTTTCTCAGAGATAATATAAGTAAAGAGATTATTTCTCTTGAATTTATCGACTCCGAGAATCAAATTGCTGATATTTTAACCAAACCCTTAAATCAATCTATATTTACTAAATTAAGAAGAGAACTAGACATTTGTTCAATAACTGAGATAGAGAATATAGATATACTAACATTTAAACAAAGGTATAAAAGAAAACCAAATTTCTCATAGGTATGTCGACATACCCCTGCCACTCATGTCGACATACAACGGCAAATTTTGAAAATTTGATTTTCCCTCTAAAAATAATTTGGTAGTTATATAAACCTATATATTTCGAATTTTTCTGTCTTCTCACTTCCTTTCTCTATATTAAACTTCTGAAATTTAAAACTAATGGCCTCCTCCACTAAATCAAACCAAAATGACACAATTTCTTTTCCTTCTCCTCATTCTGGTCTATTTCAACGCACTACACTGGCACTTGTGATAAAGATTGAAGAATCTTGGAAGGATGCCATATGAATGTTGACTGGACTTCAAGTTGTGCAAATAAAGATGGAAAAAGAAAAGGAAAAGCAAGGAAATTCTTTGGAATTTTCAAAATTTCCTAATGGATAATCATGAAAATCCTATAGTGATTGAAGAAGATTCTTCCAACATTCAAGTGCATAAACCTTTAAAGCACAGCGAAGAAGAAGAAGAGGAAGAAGCACCTATGGAAGAAGACGACAAGGTTGTCTGCGTAGGCAAAATATGTTTTGACAAAGATAGGAATTTGATTGAACAACGTGGAAACTTTTGATTTCATTATCCAAATTGTTCAATCCACAAATCTCCAATTATCAAAAACTCTCATTAGAAGTGGAATTCTATAATTTATGTACTTAAATATATTTGTGTGTCTATAATCCATATATATATATACATCTGTGTGTAAATATAACATTATATATAATAAATTTTTGTTTTTCTTATTATACTTCCTTATTAGTACATAGTTTAGATAGTATTAGATTAAAGGGGAGTTATATATATAAGTATAGGATTAGTTTTTGTTGATGACAAAGAGGGAGAAATATAAAATAGAGTAGTTAGAGTAGTTTGGCTTAGATTAAGAGGGAGTTATTGTGAGGGTGAGGTATATTTTATAAACATAGGTTGTCATCATCAAAAAGGAGGAGATTGTTAATCCTTAAGATAATGGTTTTGATGACAACAACCTTAGGACTTGTTATGAAATTTAAATACTAATATTATAGTTTAGATATATATGTATATGCAGGATTTAACCATGCAGGTACCAAGAATGAAGACTGTACAGTATAGAGATTCAAGATTGAAGATATCAAGATTGAAGACTCATGAGTATCAATATATCAAGAGTTCAAGATTTCAAGAGTATAAGATAAGTATTGAGTCTAGAATTGTGTTAAAACTTCCTGAAAGCACTTACATCTTTATTCGAAATTTATTCGTGGAATGAAATCCACTTCGAGCCTGTTAAAGGGATGGAACCCTAGTGGGATGGAACCCACGACAATATCTAGTGCAACATATAGTGGTCCTGTTTTGATATCCACTAATCTTATAAAAATGTTTTTCAAAAATATATCTCTTGTTTTTAAAAAAAATGTTCTCAAAACTTTCTTTTGAAAAAGACATCTCTGTTGGTTTTAAATATTTTAGGCTCAAAACAATTTTTATCATTTTTAATATTTTGATTTCAAAATTGTCCTTGATTTTAAATTATATCTTATTTAATATACTTAGCTTTAAAATATTTATACTCAGATTTTAAATCACTTTATAGATTAAGATTATATATTAAAAATTACTTTCTAAACTCTTTTATATGTTTAAATTATATTCAAATATATTTATAAAAGTTTAGAGATTGTTTTTTTAAATATTATAGAAACCAATTTTAATAAGAAAATCAAAATCTTAACTTTTTCCTAGAGAATGTCGACATACTCCTACCCCCATGTCGACATGGTGCCCTATTAAAATTCAAAACTCAAATTTTCAAAAGAAGTGTCTATTCGTCGTATCATTTCACGAATAGATATGGTTGTTGATCTTCTATAAATACCAGTAGTTCTAAACGAATTTTTAACCAGATTTCACTTGTTTTCTCTCCTCTTCATCTTCCATATTTATTCAAAAGAATCCCAAACTATACTCTGCCGAAATACCAAGTGAATTAAACTTGATTATCTCTTGTTAGATTCTCTGCCACTCTCTCCATAAGATCTCAGTGCTATTCAGAGTTATAGGATTATTTGTAAATCAAACTGTTGACTAAAAGGTGAGGTTGAGCCTTGAAATCAATTGGGTGTGATTGTTGCCTCTGAAATCGATTAGGTGATCTTGTGGCCTAGTAAATCAAGAGAGTTTTCCCCAGACTCGAATACAGGAGGGTGTACCTCGTGGCCTTGAAATCGAGGGTGTGATCTGGGAAACTATTTTGAAAAGAAATCCATATAATTGTCCAGGACTGTATATAGGGTAACTCCGAACCAATATAAATCTTTGTGTGTTCTTTCCTTTGCTGCTTTTATTTATTATTTGCATCTGTGTCTGATTCTATGATTATATATGTGTCTGTGTATTGCATTTGTTGGTGATTAAATTACGTAAGTTTCAAAAAGATTTAGAAAATCCACAAAACACTATTCATCCCCCTAGTGTTATTCTAGCCTTAAGATCCGTAATCCACATTTCTCACAATTTAAACATCATGTACTGGATATATAGCACAAAAAATCATGTGTTTTGAAAATTAGATATTTAGATACCTAGAGTTAGGTATCGTCGGACTCCTCTGAATCATGATCAATTCCTTATAGTATAATTTAATTTGGGACATATCGAATAATCCATTCCCACTTATTTAATCTTTTGGCAAATGCTCAAAGATATGTGATGTCTAGGATAGATGTTCAGAGATAAGCATCAATGAAAACCAAAGATCAAAGATGATATTGGTATATAACCAAATTTATGCAGGTATAATAAATAGGAAATACATTGGTACTCATGTGAACGTGAGTGGAAGGCCATATGAAATAATCAATACATTAAACTTTTATTTATAGTTAAACTGAGGAAGTTTAATAAGCAGCAAATAAAATTAAGTAAAATAACATCGTTGTGTAACAGCGTAAAATTTATTTATATGTATAGAGATAAAATAAGTAAATGCATTACACATATCAATGTATACAAGCAGGTATAATACAGAGGTAAGTGATTATTGGCCATATATACATACATATATATATATATGTAGGAACTGCAAATAGATGTAGAAAAGTAAAATAAGGGAAGTAAAGGACATCGTTTGGTAAAAAAAAAATTATTAGTTGCTTAACTTTTTAGTGCAAATCGAGTGTTGAACCCATACAACATAAGGGCCTATGTAAAGAAAAGAGCAAAAATGACAAAATAGTCGAACACATCATTTCATTAGTGGCATGTGCTTAATTGTCTACTTTGTCTTACATGCTACTTTAGCATGTCCCATTGCCTTCCGGAGGAGTGTCTTCAATAAAGAAGGAAGGTTCATTGGTGGTTATGATATGCTGCTTTCATTTCCTGTCCTCGGACACACCGATAGCAACAAAATAGGCGGAAGTCAAGAGTGGAGTAATAGCCTTAGAAGTTGGAGTGATGGACGAAGGGGGAGGAATGTCATCAAGCTTCACCTTTACAAGTGTAGTCTTCTGGTCTTTTAGTTCGTTAGCTAGAGATGGATCGGTGTTGGAAGTGTGGATAGTGGAATGCCCCTTACTCATCAATCAGTAGTAGGCTCATCACTTTTCATTAAGGCTTCGATCTTTTTAGCATAGAGATTGTGCTCGAAACTTGTAGAAGTAGTAAGGGTAATGGCCTTAGTAGTGATAAACTCAACTGAAGGACCTACAGCGAGATCATAGAAGGTAGTAGGGTAAGATTAGATCATCCTGAAATTTAAAAAATAGAATTGTATAAATCACCAACATTTTCTAAAGGCATATGAAGCTTCTCAAAGTAAGGAGAGTAAACATGAGTACCTTCAGCTAATTGCAAGTCCGACAATAATAGGACTTACTCTAGAGATGGGATTTCAAATGACAACCACCCCTCTTTAGGAATTGGAGATATCATAAAGCCGACAGTGGCAGAAATAGTAGTTGACATGTATTTTACCATGGATTTGGAGGTGGGAGCTTTGGTTGGTGAAGAAGGATGAGATTTAGATGCATCGACAACCTTAGAACTAGACGTAGATTAGTTTAAGCGACTATCAGAGGTTCCTAGGATCAGATACCAAGAAAAGCTTTGACCATCTCCTCGGTTAGGAGATTAGGTGGAATCTTAACAATTGTCCGCAATGATTCTTCAATGGTTCATTGTTGCCAACCATCCTCCAGGCATCCTAATCTTCACGATTGAAAATTTCTTCTAAGATGATGGCTTTAATGAATGGGATGCCCTTCCGTTCAGCCTTTCTCTTTTTTTTTGTAATTTTGTCATGGATATCCACCAAAACTCGGGAGTATTCCTCCTCCAAACTTCTTAAGTTTTTAATTCTTAAAATGTTCCTACAAAACTTAAGATGGTGGAGTCAACCTACGTAGCGGTGGAATCCTTTTTAGCTTAAGCCTTGGCTAGTTGGTCTTAGAGATTGGCGATTATGGCCTTTAACTGTTCATTCTCTAATAGAAGCTTGGGGACTTTGTTAGCTTTAACTTTGGAATTTTCAATAGCAGACGTAACGTAGGCCATTTCTATAGCAAGTTGAGCTTCATGGTTGGCGATGCTGGCCTTTAGTTGTTTAAATTTTTTGGACAAGTCACCACTATAGATATAGGATTATTCAACTTGTTGTTTTAAGAGATAATCATGATTTTATGCACTTTTACTTCCTTTAAGCTTCTATTTTCCTAGCCCTAAGTCTTCTCCCTATAGTTCATTGTATTCTCTATGGTTTCTATTTTCTTTTTTAATGTTTTTTTTTCAGTTTTTGGTCATCACCTATAGCTTTTTCTTATTCTGTCAGTAAGAGACTGTTCATGGAGTTAATGATATTGATATGCTTAGTGAACTTTCACCAAGCTTCATGTCAGTCGATCAGGGCATTAATGATCTCACAAGCTTCTTTAATTTTTTTTCTAAAATATCATCCAAGTTATAGGCGCACTTGAGCCTTGTAAGGTCCAATGTAACATCCCATCTTTTGAGGCCCAAAACTAACCACTACTGATGCTGTAGTCATCTATAGTTGTTATTTCTTGGTGACCGAATGCGGCAAAGTTAACAATTATACATAAGAACACATGAATATGAAAATTTTAAACTTATAATAATAGAATTTCTCATTTCATGCAAATTATTATTTAAGATTTAATTACATAATCCCAGACGTTAAGCACGTTCAGATCACATATACATGTACAAAATACGGTAAGAGCGACATATGAAGAAGTTCCCTTATGATGATCAGAGAACTAATAATATGAACTTTACAGTTCTTAGTACTTCATGGCTGAATACACAAAATAGCTCATATATAGCTAACACTACCTCTTGCATGTCTCTCGAAGCCCATTCATTCAAAAGCCTGAAAGTCTCCCACTCTCAGACTACTCAAATTAATTTTGAGTTCCCGAGAGTTTGTGGAAAAACACAAATTTCAAGTCAAACCATAAGTCTGGTATGAATAATCTCCTATCATCTCTTATCATAAATAGATATCTAGTGAGACCACGCCACTTAGCTGAACGGGTTTCCCATCACTAGTATCCAAAATAAAACATGCAAATCATTTACTATGCCCCTACACCCAAATGATTAGTCTTAACATAATATGAAATAAAGCCATAAATCATATGTACTGGATATCCCATCCACCTATTTATTAGATATCCCATCTAAAAGCAATTTATTAGATTTCCCATCTAAAATCAATTTATTAGAGTTCCCCTCTAAAATCTTTAAAATGACTATCTGTCATAATTTAATAGGACTGTGCGTCCTAAATCCATTTAAATAAATGCAGATTACCCATCGTACATTGTTTTACAAAAGATGGTTTGGGCTATCCACCGCACATTACATAGTTTTTCTAGGATGACTATGAACTCTTGGGTGCCAAATCCTAAGGTTAACCACCTCTGGAAAAATATTTTTTCTTTAGAAATTTGATATGGGCTATCCACCGCACATTCCATGGTTTTCTTAGGTTATCCAAGAACCCATGATTACTTATTTTCCCTAGGCATACCACCTGTTTAACCTATTTCCATTGGTAGCCCCAATTAGGTTAAATTAAATAAAAACACATTGATAGCCCCAATTTATACTTTTAAAAGCATATTTCTGTTTGTAACCCTAAACTATGTATCGAAAACATGAAACCCAACCTGGTGTTCCCAAGGTTTATTAAAATTCATCTTATATAAGGATCCCCCTTACATATTCAGACAAAGATAAATATTTTATGTTGTAACCCTTCGAAGTAACCCCTTTGAATTAGCAAAAATTTACTTAAGAAAAATGGCCAAAAACCGCTCTTTAAAACCCTTCTAATGAAGTCCCATTCGAAAGAAAATAAACATCCAAAATTAGCCCCTTCGGAAAACTTCCTTTTAAAAGCATCACAAAATCATACCTTTCGACCTTGTCGGAAGGTTCTACCTTTCGAATTCCTGGGGTATCTCCCCCTTATAAAACCATTTATAAACCTTTTGAAAGCAATGAAACTCAAAACCTTTCAATCATTGAAGGTAACCCCTTCAAAACGTTTTGAAATCAAAACCTTTCGAAATAAAACCTTTTGAAATCAAAACCATTCGATTTTGAAATCCTTTCGAAATCAAAACCATTCGAAATCAAACCTTTCGAAACCATTCAAAAACAATGAAGTGTTGGTGTTGGAATCAATGCTTTGAAATTATACTTCCAAACTTGTCGGAAGGTTTACCCTTCATTGTCGAAGGTATTAGCACTTTTACTATAAAAACAATGGGAGGTTCAGATGTAAACCCTTCTTCTTCCCCTTATTTCCCTTCGACTTAGCCGAAAGGATTAAAACACCATTTTAGAAAACAATTTAAATAAATATTTTGAAGGGTTTGGATTTCGAAGATATGGTTCGAAACCCCTTCTTGAATATATATAAATTTTAGTCTTTTATAAAACGATAGAGTCGAAGGATCCCCCTTCAACTTATTCGAAAGCAATTATGTTTCTATTCGAAAGCAATGGAAGAAACCTCCCCATCCCTTCACCCCTCTTCCCTTCGACACCGTGCCTACCTTTCGACTTAGATGGAGTGTAATTGTTTACCTTCCGTTTTAGATGAAAGGTGCCATTCAACTTTGTCGAAAGGGTAAAAGCAGGCTTGTTGGAGTTGAAAGAAAAATTGGGCCTACTAAAGTGATGTTACATCTTGCTTGTCTAATTTTGATTGGCTGAGGAGCCTTCTCCTATACTTCCAAATAGTGAAAAGCATACAAAAGCCAAACTTTTCTTAAAACACTATACTTCTTCCCCAATTAAATTTTTGAATTGCAGCCTTCCCTCCGAATTAACTAATTCAAAGGCAATTTTGCAGTTTAGCCCTTAGGCTTAAATAATTTAATTACCTTAGTAAATCACTAAGGAAAATCCCAAAAAATCATCAAAAATCTGATAAATCGTATACATCAACATATAAAAATTTCAAAGCATATAAAGATTAAAACAACTCGAAATTTAACCAAAACGGAATAAAAACATGTTAATTAGCGCATTAACATATAAAACACCTATGTCTTATCCAAACAAAGGATTAAATGGTTATATGCTAACCAAAATCACAAACATGAATCGGGTATACCCATAACCGATCCAAACACATAAAAAATGAGATGATAAACATTATTATTCACCTTGATTAGTCAATTGGAGAATGAGATAATTTCCTAGCTTTATTTCCTTAGCTTTTTCTTCAATTTATTGCTCTCCCTTGAGTTCTTTAATGGCCGACCGAATATAGGTGAGGAGTTATGAATGAGAAAGTAAAAGTTTGTTAAGGTGGAGAGAGAGATTTATACTAAGAAATGTAGCCCCATTTCCAAGTTTACCCCTTAGGAAATTCCTCCTTCTTATTTTAGTTCCTTCATTAAGACATGGCCATTAGATTTATTAATCTCATCTCTCTAATTATTCACATTACTCTACTTAATTTATCCAATTGGATATCCTAAATAATGTTAATTAAAATTCAGGGGCATTACATCCAAGTTGAGATACTTTACTTACATGGATGTAGGGGTAGATATAGATAATAAGGAGCTTGAAGAGGACATAAGAGGAACAAATACTTTGCCCAGTCATTGTTGAAGAGTAGCGGAAAAGGTAGTCAAAAGAGTGGGTGTAGTTGTCGGCTCGAAGAATGGCACTGAGGAACCGGGAGCTTGCTTGCCCTTTTGGGTAGGGACAAACGAGGAAGAAGCAGCAGCAACATAGCTCACAATGAAGGTGTGAGGAGGATCAACATTGCATGGAGGTGAATGCTAAGAAAGAGAGCGACTTCCCTTATGATATGTGCCATGTAAGCAATGAGAAGGCGACGAACATTTTAAATATTACAAGCCCAAAATGTGAGGTGAATGTTGAATGCTCATGGTGCTCGTAGTCATATCATAGTGTTTATAATCATATCAGCATTTGCAGTCATCTCTTTCTGTTTGGGATTCCCCACGATCATCCTTTGTGTGAGATTTGTCATGACGTGATAACTCCTTAGGGGATATGGACTCATCCTTTGACACCTTCTTAGTGAAACAATTATAGTGGCCAAAGTGACCCATAGTACCTAGAAAGACAAAGAAATGGTAGTTACTTATTGAATAAGTAGTATGGAGATAAATGTCATGCACATGATTGTGGTCCTTGGTAGCATGAGTAAAGTATAGCTATATCTAGGCTATGGACATCCTCAGTTGGGAATACAGAGGGAGCAGATATGCTCGCAAAAGGAATAAGATCGATAGGATCCATCCAGTGTGATCTGTATAGGATATCCTTATTCCATGGTTGGATGGATTGGAATAAGATCCACTTTTTCATTTTTTTTGTTTTTCTTTGAATAAATTATAAAGAATCACTATTAGGCTACTTAAACGTGTACACAACCCGATTGAACTTATAGAGATGCTTTGAGTTAAGCTCGAGAGTAGTCCTTGATTGACTATTTGCTTAGGTTGCTTCTTGATGCATTTTGATTTAAACCCTACGAATGATTTTTTGGTTTAATTTTAGCTATGAAATCATTGGAACATGATGTTTGACTTTTTTATTACTGCAGAATACTAATGGAACTTAGCTATCCCTTATATTTGATAGATAAAGTGATAGATTATAGTGTTCCCGACCAAAGAGATGGGGTAAGGAACTTAAAATATAGGTCCCTTACAGGAGAGTGAGTAGATTGGCCTATACATGATAGCAAGTCCCCTCATTGATTCGTGAATGGATGGACTTGCATTAACCTTTGAATAACCTCGTCGGAAAAAGGGTGGATGGGTCAGAGTTAATTTATGATTACATAATCCGAAGAAATCAGAAATTAAGGTCTAATTATGAACAACCTTTGATTTTAAATGATTTGATTATGATTACTAAATGATTAATGAGTATTATTGCCTTGATCTGGTTGGACTTGCTTATAATGGAGTGCTAAGATGTATTAGATGATTTAAAGGTATTACTAAAATCGAAGATAATACACCACTATGATTTATGTTGCATGTTAACAAGATATATGGTTTATGTATGACATATTAATCCTGAGAGACATGGGATGATAGTAGTCATGATTGACTTTTAGTCTAGGATACGAGTTCTTGACCTTAATCGATTTATAATGACCTTTTATTTGTAGGTGAGTTGGAGGGAACTAGATGATCACCCACGATCTTTTCAAAGTCTTTCTCCATGACAACTTCCTCAAAGTCCATCGTTCATCATGACCTTATTAAGGTATTTTCAAAGTCTCACCTCGCTATGATTATTTTCGTAGTCTGAAACCATCATAATCATTTCCAAAATCTCATTGCATTTTGACTTTACCTAAGTACTTCATGACTTTCTCAAGGTTTCTTGGGTATATGATAACTCACTCTATAACCTCTCAAGCTGGTGAAACCTCATGCCATAATTGGATCGGGCATTCTTTTGGTCAACTAACTCATAGGTACTGTCCTTTCAGGACAAACAAGATCGTCCTATGCTCGGGTAAACAGGTGAGTGTCCTCGCATACCCCTAGCCTTAGGAACAACCATCCTATCTAGAGTTACCAATAACCCCTTCAGCACCGACTCGATATGGAACTTCTCATGCCCCTCTACATTTCTTTACCTTGGAAAACGCGCTTCCTCGGACTACTTTAGTCCCTTGCATATTTTTCCATCGAGAAGTACTTGATCAAACAACTCGCTTTGACGAACAGAACTTCAAAGTCGTTTTAATTCGTTCGAGAGTCATACACCTTGATCCACCTTAGCTTTCCAAAAGCTCCAAGCACTTTTATGCCTGCTCCGAATCAAATCATGCCATGCTCGAAGTCAGTGGCCCAAAAACCCATCCTTGTGCTCTGCATGATGTTCCCCACGACCATCGAACCAAAGCCACACCGCCAAAACCCCCAAACCTATTGTTTGTTCGACACTTTAAACCCCCAAACTGAACGACACTACCGGATAGGAATTTATGTCTGGTATATCCTTCCAATGAAACACCAAAGCTCAAAGCCAATGATCAGCCAACCACCACCGACCAGCCCCTGCCGAACGAATCCACCACCAAACACCACTTTTTGTTTGGCATATCCATCATCCGACCAATCCATCACTGAACATATTTCTTGTTCAGCGCATCCATAGCCGGACCAATTCATAACTCAAAACCATTTCCTATCCAACCTTCTACTACCGACCATCACCATAGCTAGACCCCCATGCCCAAACTGAAACCTAGAGCTCCTTCAGCACTCCATCATCACACCAATTCCACTGCTACACTTAATTCTTTGACCCATATGCATCATCTATGATTGATATGACTACAAACACAAAAGAGTCAATCTATTGAGCCCGATCCTACGTTATCATCCCTAATATACTCCGACGAACCCTTACAACCATTCACGCAAACAAACTAAACATCCAAATATGCAAACATACATCAAATCATGACAAATCATCATACAATGTATATATGACATAGCCAAATACATATAAAGGCAATTACACATTAAAATAATATGATTAAAACACTTTATCATGTTTAAATCTCGTTTTTAGATTGGGCTTTAAAATAGTCCCAAAACATAATTTTGACATTAAAATTGAGTTCAAAACATGTTAAAACTATAGGTATGTAACTACATATATAATAAAATGTGAGATGACAAATCACTTGCCAAACTCCCAAAAATCCAAGTTTTGCACGTAAATTGAGGCAAATCCGAAAATGAATTGCAAAACCCCAATTTTTCTTTCCCACAAATATAGAATTGAAGATTTCAAACTAATCCCTTTATTAATCTACCATGGATCTGTGATTTAGATAAGTTTGGAGGATAAAGATGAAGGTTTTGGTGAAGAAGAGGTTATGTTTGCTTGGATCTATTTAGGAGATGGCAAAAATGATTTCGAGATGTTCGTTTCAAGAAATATATTATTTAAACCTGAGATGGGGTCATCGGGTCTCTCCATAATCTCAAAAATTGCCTACTAAGATGCTCCAAAAACTACCAAACTTTAAACAGCCATATCTCCTAGGCAGAAAGTCCAAATCGCTATTATGACCATTCTATGGAAAGGGAAACCATTATATCTTTTAAATGGAAAAGGTTTCAGGCGCTATTTCAGCTTCTATCCAAAGTATTAGTCCTTGAGATGATGGTTTTGATGATAACAACCTTAGAATAAGATTATAAAATATAAATACTAACATTATAGTTTAGATATATATGCATATGCAGGATTTAACCATGCAGGTACCAAGAATAAAGACTTTATAGTATAGAGATTCAAGATATCAAAATCGAAGACTCATGAGTATCAAGAATATCAAGATTATCAAGAGTTCAAAATTTCAAGAATAAGTAATTTAGTTAGGAATTTTGTTAAAACTCCTAGAAAAGCACTGGCATCTTAAAATCCAATTTATTCGTGGAATGGAATCCACTTCGAGCCTGTTAAAGGGATGGAACCCTAAGTAGGATGGAACTTACGAAAAATCTAGTTGAACATCGTTTTGTATCCTCTAACCTTTTATTCAAAATGATTTTGCAAAATTATATCCTTTTTTCAAAATGTTTTCAAAACCTTCCTTTTAAAAGAATCAAAAACATCTATTTAAATATTTTTAGCCTTAAAATAATCTTTAATATCAAAATCAAATTATCCTTGGTTTTAAACTATCTTTTATAATAATATATTTAACTTTGAATATTTATACTTAGATTTAAATATGAAATTATAAGTAAAATTTTATATATACCAAAGTATTATTCTCTATATTTATTTATGTATTTTAGCTATAGTTAAGTATATTTATAAAAGTTTAAAATAGTTTTAATATAAGATAAAAGTTATTTTCAAAGAAAAACAAAATACCAAAATTTCCTTTGGGATGTCGACATACCCAAGTTACCCATGTTGACATAGTCAGTTGATTTCAAAATTTTGAATTTCAAAAGAAGTGTCTATTCGTCATATCCCTTCACGAATGGACATGGCTGTTGTTCTTCTACAAATAGGGGCTATTTTCAACGAATTTCTAATCATATTTTTCTGGTTTTCACTCCTCTTCTTCTTCCACATTTCTATATACATATTCTTACCATTACTCTGCCGAAATTAACATTGAATCTAACTAGATCATTTCTGGTTTGATTCTCTATCACTATCTCAAAAAGATTCTCAGTACTATTCAGAGTTATAGGCTTCTTTGTAATCATTTCTGTGAGAAAAGGTGTGGTTGTAGCCTTGAAAATCAATCAAGTGAGAAAAGGTGTGATTGTAGCCCTGGAAATCAATTAGGTGAACTTGTTACCCGTGAAACCAAGTATCTCTACCCAGAGGATTGTGAATCTAGAGGGTGTACCTCGTAGCCTTGAAATCGAGGGTGTAATTGTAAGATTTCTTTTGAAAGGAAATTCGTACTTGTGTGTGGGACTGGATGTAGGGTAACTCTGAACCGGTATAAAATCTAGTGTGTTCTTTCCTTTACTGCTTTTACTTTATTTCTGCATCTGTGTTTGTTTCTGTAATCATATCTGTGTCTGAATATTGCATACATTTGTGTTTAAATTAACAAAAACTCCAAAAGATTTAGTACTTTCTTAGAACACTATTCACCCCCCTCTAGTGTTTATCCTAGCCTTAAGATCTGTAATCCGCATTTCTAGCATTTGGTATCAGAGCAAGGTTTGCAAAGTTTCATAATCTGATTTTTGAAAAAGTTTTTAGAATGGCTATGTTTGTTAATACTAGTTTAGAAACATTCAGATCATCATTGTCTCTTGAGTCTGCATATAATCAATATTCAAATACAAGTTGTCTAAGAAGATTGTTTGATGTGCAGGAAACATGCTTTATGGGGGTTGAGGAATCAATCCACAACGGACAAATTGTGCGGATCAAAAAGAATAAATGGATACTCAATAGTGGATGCTCTAGACACTTGATTGGCAACCCAGATATACTGAATGATATAATACACAAAGATGGAGGACTGGTTAACTTTGGAGATAATTCAAAAGGATATGTGATTGGCATCGGCAAAGTCGGTAACTCTGAAACTCCTATTATTACTAATGTTTTGCTAGTTAAGAATCTAAAACATAATCTGCTAAGTATAAGTCAACTTTGCGATAAAGGATACAAAATTAAATTTGAAAAAGATAAATGTCGCGTTGAAGATAATAATTCAACCATAATATTTGAGGGAATTAGGAAAAAGAATATTTATATTCTTAGTATGAAAGTTTCAAATGATAACCAATGTCTTTTAGCAAATACAAGTGAGCCTTGGATTTGGTATAAGAGTTTTGGGTATTTGAATTTCAAACTCTTATCTAGACTATCAAAACATGATCTAATAAGAGGTCTGCCTAAAATGAATTTTAAAGTAGATAGTCTATGTTATGCATGTCAATTAGGAAAACTTAAAAAAAGTTCCTTTAAATTAAAAGATATGATTTCAACCTTAAAACCACTTGAATTACTTCACCTTGATTTATTTGGTCCATCTCAAATTCTGTCAATAAATCATGGCAAATATGTTTTTGTAATTGTAGATGATTATTCAAGATTTACATGGACAATATTTTTGAAACATTAAAGTGATACTTTTGAATGTTTTAAGAACTTTACAAAAAGGATTCAAAATCAACTTTCTCTAAAAAATTATAACCATACGTAGTGATCACGGTGGTGAATTTGAAAATGAAAAGTTTGAGGAATTCTGCAATAAAAAAGGAATAACTCACAATTTTTCATTTCCAAGAACTCCATAACAAAATGGAGTAGTAGAACGTAAAAATAGAATGATTCAAGAGTGTGAAAGAACTATGCTTTCAGATAGTAAATTACCAGAGTATTTTTAGGCAGAAGCAGTTGCTATCGTCTGTTATATTTTAAATAGAATCTTAATTAGACCTTTAACTGATAAGACATCTTATGAACTTCTTCACTCAAAGAAACCTAAGGTATCTTATTTTAGAATTTTTGGAAGTAAATGTTTTATTTTAAATACAAAAGATAACTTAGATAAATTTAATCCTAAATCCGACAAAGGTATCTTTATCGGATATTCAAATAGAAGTAAAGCATACAGAGTGTTTAATTTAAGAACTAACACCATCAAAGAAACAATGCATGTTTCTTTCGATGAAATTCTGAAAATTTTTGAAGATACAAATGATGAAGAGGATTTAATCACTCAAAATCAAGAGCAACTGAAACTAATAATGAAATTAATCATCCTAATAAAAGGATTAAACTTTTAAAAGATCACCCTATAGAAAATATACTAGGAGATATGCAATCTGTTGTTAAAACTAGAAATCAACTAAGTCAAATGAGTAATGTAGCTTTTATATCAACTATTGAACCCAAAAGTCCAAAAGAAGCATCAACTGATGATTCATGGATTTTGTCTATGCAAGAAGAATTAAATCAATTCACTAGAAATGATGTTTGGAAACTTGTTCCTAGACCTAAAAATAAAACTGTAATTGAAACTAAATGGGTTTATAAAAATAAAATGAATGAACAAGGAGAGGTTATTAGAAATAAAGCTCGGTTAGTCGCTCAAGGTTATTTTCAAGAAGAAGGAATAGATATTTATGAAACCTTTGCTCTCATAGCAAGATTATAAGCCATTAGGACTCTACTTGCTTTCGCAAATCATAATAATTTCAAATTATTTCAAATGGATGTTAAAAGTGCCTTTTTAAATGGATTTGTAAAAGAAGAAGTATATGTTGAACAACCACCACTTTTTGAAAATGAAAAATTACCAAATCATGTTTACAAACTTAAAAAAGCTCTATATGGTCTAAAACAAGCTCCTAGAGCCTGGTATGATAGACTAAGATCTTACTTATTACAATCAAATTTTGAAACTGGTAAAGTAGATAATAACTCTTTTTATTAAAAGAAATAAAACTGATATTCAGCTAGTACAAGTTTACGTAGATGTATTTTTGGATTAACTAATTTTGAAATGAATAAAGAATTTTCTGAAATGATGACAAAAGAGTTTGAGATGAGTCATATGGGTGAATTAAATTTCTTTTTAGGATTACAAATAAAACAATTAGATAATGGTATCTTTATTAGTCAAGAAAAATATGCTAAAGACCTAATTAGTAAATTTGGTTTGACTACTGCGAGTGGAAAACCCACTCCCATGGCAACCAATGAGTATCTTAGTAAAGAAGATCTCTCGAAAGATGTAGATCAAAAATTATACAGAGGAATGATTGGATCACTACTCTATATCAATGCTAATAGACCTGATATCATGCATAGTGTTTGTCTCTTTGCAAGATATCGATCCCAACCTAAAGAGACCCACTTAAAAGCCGTAAAACGTATCATAAGATATGTTAAACACACCTCTGATTATGGCTTATTTTACCCTAAAAATGATTCTTTTGACTTAATATCTTACTGTGATGTTGATTATGCTGGTTGTAAATCAGACCAAAAAATACAAGTGGAACTTGTCACTTTTTGGGGCATTCTCTGATTTCCTGGTTTAGTAAAAAGCATAACACGGTCTCTTTATCAACAACTGAAGCAGAATATATTTCTGATGCTTTGGCTTGTTCAAAGATTATGGTTTAAATATCTCAAAATCACTAATTTATTGTGATAATACTTGTGCGATAAATTTATCCAAAAATACTACTCAACATGCTCGAACTAAACATATTAGTATAAGACATCATTTTCTCAAAGACGATATAAATAAGGAAGTAATTTCTCTAGATTATATTAATTCCGAGAATCAAATTGCCGATATATTAACAAAACCCTTAAATGAATCTATATTCACTAAATTAAGAAGTGAATTGGGTATTTGCTCAATAACTGAAATATAAAATATAAATAACAAAGTATAACTAAAAATTAAATCAAAATAATAGCAAAAAATCAAGCACCATGTCGACATCCCTCCTCTACCCATGTCGACATATAATGATTTTTTATTTTTGAAATTTTTCCCACCAAAATTCAAATAATTGGTTATATATTCTTCTTATTTTCAAAATTTTGATCATTCTCTCTGTTCTATCTCTGTTCCAACTTCTGAAATAAATTAAACCATGGCCTCCTCTTCCAAATCAAACAAAAATTCATCCTTTTCATTCCCCTCTCCTACTTCTGGACCGTTTCAACGAACTACGCTCACTCGAGTGACAAAAATGAAGGATTCTCTGAAGTGTGCACTGCAATTATTGACTGAAATTCAAGTGGTGCAACTTAGAATGGCGAAAGAACAAGAGAGGCAAGGCAAAATCCTTAGGAATTTGCAAAAATTTCTAATGGACAATCATGCTTACCTAATCTTGATTGACGAAGATTCTTCAGGAGATCATGTGCAAGAGGGCAGCGAGGAAGAAGAAGAAGAAGAAGCCTTTATGGAAGAAGAGCACGTTGAAGAAGACGACAAAGTCGTTTGTGTTGGCGAAGTGTGCTTTGACACAGATGGAAATCTTGTCAAACAACGTGGAAATTTCTGTTTTCACTATCCAAATTGTTCGATTCATAGATCCCCCGTTTTCAAAGACACTCATTAGTTTCTTTTCTTTTTTTCTTATTGTTGTATGTTCTTTCTTACATTCTCTACGAAAATGTAAATATAACTATATAATTAATAAATAGTTTGTGTTCTTGTATGTGTTCTTTAAAAGTATTATTATATGGATGCTTAGATAGGATAGTTAGTAGTTTAGGACTAAGTTTTAAGTTTTAGAGTTAAGTGTTGATTATTTATGATAACACTATCATTATAATCATATTTCATAGAGTATTAGATTAAGGGGGTAGTTATATAGCTTGGAGATTATATAGTTTGGAGTTAGTTTTGTTGATGACAAAGGGGGAGAAATATAAAATAGGATAGTTAGGCATAGATTAAGGGAGAGTTATTAGTTTTAAAGGGAGTTATTAGGATAGAAGTAATATTTATAAACAAAGGTTGTCATCATCAAAAAGGGGGAGATTGTTAGTCCTTGAGATGATGGTTTTGGTGACGACAACCTTAGAATAAGATTATAAAATATAAATACTAACATTATAGTTTAGATATATATGTATATGCAGGATTTAACCATGCAGGTACCAAGAATGAAGACTGTACAGTATAGAGATTCAAGATATCAAAATCCAAGACTCATGAGTATCAAGAATATCAAGATTATCAAGAGTTCAAGATTTCAAGAATAAAAAGTAATTTAATTAGGAATTTTGTTAAAACTCCTAGAAAAGCACTAGAATAGGCATCTTAAAATCTAATTTATTCGGGGAATGGAATCTACTTCGAGCCTGTTAAAGGGATGGAACCCTAAGTAGGATGGAACCCTAAGTAGGATGGAACCTATGAAAAATCTAGTTGAACATCGTTTTGTATCCGCTAACCTTTTATTCAAAATGATTTTACAAAATTATATCTTATTTTCAAAATGTTTTCAAAACCTTCCTTTTAAAAGAATCAAAAACATCTATCCTGGTTTTAAATATTTTTAGCCTCAAAATAATCTTTAATTTCAAAATCAAATTATCCTTGGTTTTAAACTATCTTTTAATAATAATATATTTAACTTTTAATATTTATACTTAGATTTAAATATAAAATTATAAGTAAAATTTTATATATACCAAAGTATTATTCTCTACATTTATTTATGTATTTTAACTATAGTTAAGTATATTTATAAAAGTTTAAAATAGTTTTAATATAAGATAAAAGTTATTTTCAAAGAAAAACAAAACCCCCAAAATTTCCTTTGGGATGTCGACATACCCAAGTTACCCATGTCGACATAGTGTCAGTTGATTTCAAAATTTTGAATTTCTATTCGTCATTGTTCTTCTATAAATAGAGGCTGTTTTCAACGAATTTCTGATCATATTTTTATGGTTTTCACTCCTCTTCTTCTTCCACATTTCTCTATACATATTGTTACCATTACTCTGCCGAAATCAACATTGAATCTAACTAGATCGTTTCTGGTTTGATTCTCTATCACTATCTCAATAAGATTCTCGGTGCTATTCAGAGTTATAGGCTTCTTTGTAATCATTTCTATGAGAAAAGGTGTGATTGTAGCCTTGGAAATCAATCAAGTGAGAAAAGGCGTGATTGTAGCCCTAGAAATCAATTGGGTGAACTTGTTGCCCGTGAAATCAAGTATCTCTACCCAGAGGATTGTGAATCTGGAGGGTGTACCTCATAGCCTTGAAATCGAGGGTGTAATTGTAAAGATTGCTTTTGAAAGGAAATCCATACTTGTGTGCGGGACTGCATGTAGGGTAACTCCGAACCAGTATAAAATCTGGTGTGTTCTTTCCTTTACTGCTTTTACTTTATTTCTGCATCTGTATTTGTTTCTGTGATCATATATGTGTCTGAATATTGCATACATTTGTGTTTAAATTAACAAAAACTCTAAAAGATTTAGTAATTTCTTAAAATACTATTCACCCTCCCTCTAGTGTTTATCCTAGCCTTAAGATCCTTAATCCGCATTTCTAACACAAAGTTATAGTTGTTCCAAGTTTTTTAGAGGTAAAATCATCCGATAAAATTCTAAAGATAGGGAATGTCATTAATAGACATTTTCCAAATATAGAGTTATACGTCCTCATATGAGTTTAGGATGATTTTCTACGACCCTTTGATAGGTAAAATACGGGACATTACACTAACCCCTTTATGACTTTCACCCTTGAAATCCAAACACAACAAAGGAAAAGTTAAACCTAGCTTTCCCACATTCCTAACAGCCATGAACAATCATATCAAGCATCAAACATGTACAACTATGCTACAAATAATATCTACACCCATCATATCATGCAAGATACTACACTTTCTAATAAAGAACATCAAATGTGAAAGCTAATGATAAAAATAGAACTTTTATCAATCAATGAGCACTGGATAAATGGTCTTTATACTCTTCTCATTCTTTCAGGTACTATCGCCTTCGTTTCCACTCTATCAAACTTTACCAACTTCACTATCTTCCACCTAAACTACTTCATACTCATTTCAACTACACGAACTGGCTTTCGAGGCCTTGACAATTCATGTTTAACTACAACATCATCCATTCGATTCACTGTCATAATCATGCTTGAGTCACACATAAAACAACCTAAGATAAGAAACATGGAATATGTTGTGTATACCCACCATCTTCTGAGGTAAGCCGATCCTACACGTTAGGTTCCCTATCCTCTCCAATATTGAAAAAGGGACTTATGAATCTTGATGCCAACTTCCCCTTACAACCAAACCAAACTGATAGGTATTGTCATATGCAAATTCCTTTAATATACAATTAGCTCTCTCGAACCGGAAATTAGTTTTTGGGTGATAAGTCGCACTTAGATGCAGCTTCATCCCCAACGCCTCTTGTTAGCTCTCCCATAACCCGCTCATGGATAATGTTTGTCTATCACTTACAATGCTCTTTGCATACCCTAAGGTCGCACAATCCACTTCATTTGCCACTTAACTTGCTTCATTCCCATTCCACTCGACTCCAGCCATGCCACTAGGCAAACTCATGAAAATCCCAAATAAATCCCTTAGTCTACCCCAAGCATATCCCTACAAAACACGAAATCGCTATCTGCAACTCAAATCCCATGCTCTATCCGGCACGTCCACCACCAAACAAGGATCCTGGTCCATACTTCCACCACCGAACAAAAATAGCTATCGAACAGGATTTCTTATCCGATCTTCCACTGTTAAACCAACCTATAACTTAAACATCACCTTCCCATTCTGATACAGTGTATGTTAAATACACTTTAATGCCCCACAAATATACATTCAATCTTGAACGACGATACTCTTGTAGTGCCTCATCTCTAAATCCAGCAATATCTAGTATAACTAATAATGCACTCAAATCATTTCTTCTTTGGGAACACTACTCCTAGGCTGGCACATCTCCTTAAAACCATCTACGAAATTCCAAAGTGCATCATGGACTTCCTTTCCATTAGGAGGAAAGAATATCACAGATGGATTCAGGTATAAGCTTTTTAAGCTCCCGACACTCCATGCCTGGATATACCACCATGAATGAACCCCTACATGGGTCACTCTCCTACACTTTTAGTTTTCCTACCTCTTTAAGTACTATTTTCCTCGAAGATATAAATGTGATCACTATTCTCCTACACTTCTAGTTTTCCTACCTCTTTAAGTACTAGATCGATATGGAACTCCATCTCTCTATGTGGTGAAAATCTGACTACCTCTAGATGTCCCATCACTATGAAAACGATGAGGACTCCTCATGCGGGATCCCAAGCGAACACATACATGTAACCGTAATTGTACCCTCTTAGGTGTACAGCCTTACTTTAACCTCTGCTCTCCCTCTTCCATGTCCATCGTGTACCGCACCTCACCATTTTGCCATAACTCTATATCCTCTTGGTTATCTCATGTCATATGATACTGAACCCCACATGACCCAAAAAAATAAAATACAAGCAAAAAAACATCGATGACTCAATACACTAAGTATCGACAAACTATCACTACATCCGTTGAACTTCCACTAAGTTCAAAACACTAAATGTATGTCCATTAGGTGAGGTCAACATTCTAAGTACTCACTAAGTCTTTGGTATATAAAGGGTTTAGCGTATCGATATCAAATAAAAACGTGCTTAGGTATAATGCAAAGAAATTCCTACCTCAAATAAGAATGCCCTTCCTATTTTCCTTCGTCGGTAGAGCGACTGATGAAGTCGAATGGCATCCAACACATAACTAGTAGCTCTATGCCTGCTTTTTTATAATTCTAGGCGGTCCATTTTCAACTGTCCAGCCTTATCATAGACAAAGCACTTGCTCTCTCCACCCTTCAGGGACTTGCAATCCTTGTTAAGATGACCCGTTTATTACAATTAAAGCATTGTATTTCCCACTTATCATTCTTATATCCATCTACTTCCTTGTGTTGTTTCTTTCCCTTTTCTTTCCATTTCCTCTTACCTCCCCCGCTCACTTGTAGCTTTGGCTCCTGATTTGATACAACAACTTTGACTATTGACTT
Organism: Allium cepa; assembly: GCA_030765085.1. Classification (NCBI taxonomy): domain Eukaryota; kingdom Viridiplantae; phylum Streptophyta; class Magnoliopsida; order Asparagales; family Amaryllidaceae; genus Allium; species Allium cepa. The sequence goes on from CM060932.1 coordinate 385,493,175, forward strand.
TGGGTATAGGCTTTCATGTCGAAGAGTCTTCTCGACCAGCTTCTCAAAGTACTCATCTATATGCCCCACTAGCTTCTCTCCTAAGTGGTCGTCTAAGCCTATAATAGACTTTTCATTCTTCTTAAGCAAAGTATCGATGAAAGATGGATCGTACTTTGATAGCATATCGAACTCGACCACATATGCCGAAGCAAACACGTCACCCTGTCTCAAATCAATAAAACTTCCGGAAGAACACCGACTTCTAATCGGCCAGTATATACTTCTCTTCAAACCTCACTTTGAAGTTCTCTAAGGTAATCTAGTCCTTGAGAGTAGTAATCTTGATGGCGTTACCCATAGCTCGCTCCTGAAGCTGTCTAGAGGACAACTTCCACTTCATCGCATCCTCAATCCCCATATCCTCAAAGATTCGTTCACAGGTATCTAATCAATCCTGCATTTTGATGGTATATTTCGTTTTAAGAAATGGTTTGCTACCCATAGTAGAATAATCCTTTTTCAATTTGGCAAAGTCAGCCTTCGGCAATTGCACCGGAGCATGACCATCACCACTAGCATAAGAAGCAACTCCTTGAGTGTTTTACAACATGTTCCTTATTTGAACATAGCCTGTGTATCAGGGTACACAACTGCTCCGGCGCCTGCTTCCTTCTCCATTTCAAAAATATGAGTCTTAGCTATATTCATCATTTGCCAACCCATTCTTATAAGTTATAATAAGAATGATCAGTCTCTTAAAAAGGAACAAGTGATATATATGAATGCAAAGCGACTTATTCTATATATATCATATTATATTTTTGAAAACCAAAATATAACAAGCACACTCTCTCGTATTTTGTTTGACCCATCCTAAGGTTATAACTCCTACTTATCTCTAATGTATCCAAACATCAACTTAGGTCGACCACACAACCTAAGCTATTATAGCAAATGCGACGACCGCCTTATAAAGTGCATTATAGAGGTAATTGGCCGATGTAGGATGGAAACCAAGGGTGCAAAGTAATAAAAATCCACAACATAGAACTTGCAGAACATCTCAAAATGCATAGGAAAATTATAAAAATAAATAGATTTAAAATAGGTGAGACAGTAATATAATCAAATGAACCATAAATAAGAACATTAGAGTGCAACATGTTCATAGATTATACAAAAATGAAATAATAGAGTCATACATCCCAAATTTCCAAAACAAACTCTATTAACCGTCTCTTAAGAAGTACAAGTGCTAACATGCTCTACAATAATGTACAGTGGAATATAAGCGATAGTACGCTTCAAAGTATAGATATATGAAAGCTAGCCTCTTGGTCATCCTTCGTAAAACTCCATGTACTAACCAGACCTATTATCCCTAATCTACTCATTTAATTGTACTCAAGATAATAAGAAGAAAAGCATGATACCATGGGTTCGATAATAGTCTGGTGTGAGCAATACATCATCTCAAAATACTATAAAATCATTTATAGTAATAAGAATGTAGGGTACACAGGAACATACATGACCTATCCTTAAGTCCAAAGAGTTAGTACATAACACTCGATATATACTATTCTAACTAACATCATAGTATCATAGTATGGGTGTACTACACTAAGCATCTTATGGATTTCAAGGTACATATCTTGGGAACACCATCATCACAAGACATCCAACAATCACACCAACCATAGCAATCATAACAAGTATAAAGAAAACACACAAATGCAACCATCTATAAGGTTTCATTTCTCTATCCCTATTTCCAAGGTCACGCCTCGTTATGTATCGTCACAGCCCTTCCCAAGTCCTAATGTCACTATGATTATCGCCAAAGTATCACTTCTCTAAGATCCTCATCGAAGTCTCCCTTCGCCATGGTCGTCCCCAAAATCTCACTCCACCAAAAAATTTCAAAGTCACACTCTATGGTAACTTTCTCAAAGTCCACCCTTCATTATGGCTTTCTCTACGTATTTGCAAAGTCACACTTCGCTATGATCATTTCTGGAGTCTCAACCCATAATTATCATTTCTAGAGTCTCACTCCGTTATGACTTTCTCAAAGTACTCCTTCATCATAAACCTCTCGAGGTTTCTCAGGTATATGATAACTCGTTTTACGACCTCTTAGGATGGTGACATCTCATGCCATAATTAGATCTTGCATTCTTTCGGATACCTATCTCATAGGAATTGTCCTCTCAGGACAAGCCGGACTATCTCACGATCCAAGGCACATAGGTGAGCGTCATCACATACCCCTGCCCCTAGAAACAACCAGCTTATCCAGAGTTACTTCAACACCCGACTCGATCTAGAACATCGCATGCCCCTCTATATTACTTCACCTTGTCGAATGTGCATCCATAGACTACTTTAGTCCCTTGTGTATCCTTCCCACTAGAAGCACTCAATTAAGGGGATCATAATGTCAACCTAAACTTCAAAGTCATCTTAAGTCATTCTAGATTCATCCACCTTGCTTCACCTTAGCTCGTTAAAGACCCAAAGCACTCTTATGCTTACTCTGAAGCAAATCCATGCCATGCTCGAAGTCAATGGTCAAAAATCCTATCCTTATGCTCTGCCCATGTTTCCCATGACCACCGAAGCCAATCACTAGCCAACCACCACCAAACTAGCTCTTGTCGAAACAAACCACTATCGAACATCACTTCTTGCTTGGCATATACATCGTCGAATTGGTCCATCACTAAACGCTATTTCTTGTTCGGCACATCTGTCGCCGGGTCAATCCATCATCGAATACAACTTCTTCTTTGGCCATCTAGTACTGACCATCACCATAGCTAGACCTCCATACCCTAACGAAAAACATGTAGCTCCTTTGCACTTCATCATCGCACCAATTCCACCGCTACATTTAACACTTCGACCCGTGTGCACGCCCTATGCATTAATATGACTATAAACATAATAGAGTCAATCCATTGAGCTCAACCCCACGTTACCGCCCTGATTTGTGTTTACAACCATTCGTGCATACAAACAAACATTACGCATGCATAAATCAATATGTAGACATGAAAACATACAAAATTATGACAAATCAACATATAATGTATTTATAACATAGTCTAATAGATATAAAGGCAATTACACATCAAAGTAATATGACTAAAACACTTTAAATCGTTTAAATCTCTTTTTTACTTCAAGTTAGGTTTCAAAGCAGTCCTAAAATATAATTTTGACTTTAACAATGAGTTTGAAATATGTTCAAATCTATAGATACATATATAATAAGGTGTGAGAAGATGAATCATTCACCAAACACTCAAAAATCTAAGCTTTGTAGCAAATCGAGGCAGATCGAAAATGAATAGTAAAGCCCCAATTTCTATTTTCCAAAAATGTAAATTTGAAGGTCTCTAACTAATCCGCTTATTAATCTACCGAAGATTTATGATTTAGATTTAATCTAGAGAAGAAAGATGAAGGTTTTGGTGAAGGAGTTAATGGAGGCTTGGATCTATTTAGAAGATGGCAAAAATTATTTGAGTATGTTTGTTTCGATCAATATAGCCACCAAACTTAAAATTGGTTATTGGGCCTATCTCCAATCTCAAAAATTATTAACTAACCTGCTCTAAAAACTATCAAACTTCAAATAGACATATCTCATAATTAGAAAGTCCAAATCTCTATTATGACCACTCTATGGAAAGAGAAACCATTATATCTTTCAAATGGGAGTGCTCTTGATGCTACTTCGACATCTATTAAAAGTTATAATCATTCGAATTTTTTAAGGGTAAAATCGTTTGATAAATTTTTTGAGATAGAGAATGTCACTAGTAGGCATTTTCCAAATTTATAGAATCATACGACCTCATATGAATTTAAAAATAAATATCCTGTGATCCTTCGATATATAAAATATGGGTCATTACACCAGATTATTAAGATCATCAAGTGTAAGGAAGTCGAAAGGGATGACTGCTCATCGCAAATAATAGGAGTCCTCTCCTCAATCTGGTTAGAAGTTGAACGAGAGCAACTTTGAAAAAACCACTCCTTAGGCGCCAGAATTAGGGAGTATGAAAAACAATGTCGTTTCAGTCGTTGTTCTCACTAGTTGATTCAACACCAAAGGCTTCATCCTCTTCTTCCACATACTCTTATTCCTTTCCATTTATCTCCACCTCAACATCTTCATTTTTATCATCATCATTAAAGATCACCTGGCGTCGAGTTAGGGCTTGGCTAGGACCAACCTCATCCTACTTAACAATTTGATCCCTAACTAATCGAGTGTCAGCTGTTGCAGTATGCTTGAGGAAGACACTTTGTTCATCATGGAGCATACAAAAATAGAAGAGGGGTAAGTCGGTGAGTAAGAAGTATGTGTTGTGTTCTGGCTTGGGGACAACTTGAAGAGTTATGACCTTACGCCTTATCGTTATAAGTTCTTGGTGGATATCAGTAATTAAACAAGTAAAAGTAACCAATTTGGATGAAGCAAATCCACATAAGGCAGAAACTAGAATCGGTGACGTAAAACTTACATATGAAAAAATTGTCAAATTCAATAGTGCATCGAATGAAGAAATATTTCATTAAATAGCTTCGTTTATTATAGAGGTCGATCATTACCTTGCAATCTTAGAAAACTATAAATAAAGTCAATAAGGTACTCGAAGACCGACATTTAAAGTTGCATAGATATCCAATGTCAACTAGAATTATCTCTCTTCCTAAATAACAAGCAAAAATCATGTACAAACCCAAGGGCACGGCATAAGAGTTATGGTGCAGTTGAGAAGGAGCCATTCTCATGGATTGGAGTGCAATAAAGGAACAGGTTGAAAGGTAGGACAGCCCAGGATAGGCACAAATACCGTTATATGCAGGTAACCAGCATGAGGAGAATAAGCTCTTTCATGCAACAATGGGAGTCTGACTTCATTTAGTGGTATCCTATGCCTCTCGCGTATGCATAGGAGCTTTACTATAGTTAACCGAAAGGAGGAGAGTCCGGTGGATTATCTATATCATGACCCAATTTAGACCAACATCCAGAGGAATCTCTTTATATGGATCCTTATTAGTTATCAAAGGGAGACATAAGCTGGAACTTGGCGGACGCGATGGACGCATGATAACACAATAGCTGAGGTAGAAGTTGAAACCGACATTGAGCTGGAAGTCATTTCACATGAAGAGGAAGCAGAGGTGGCTACTATATCCATACAAAGACGAAGAGAGTGCCTTGTAGCTATAAATTAACTAAAAATATTGGATTATGAGCATGATCAGGTAAAATCTATCTTTTTCCTACATGTATATGATGTGTGATATGCCCTATTATGGTCGATTAATAACATCTAACAATGACATGTGTCAACCCATCAGATTATGCACATTGACTGGGGGCAGTGTCCTAAATAGTATGTGTATCATGTGTCCTATACATGATGTACAAAACCATGCTATATAAACTAAATGCCCACTTGTGCTAGCAAAAGATCTCCAGCACATGATGGAACTGTGTTGGAACAAAAATCATTAACATAGAACTACGTTAATGGACCCAAATAGATATAATGAAAGTGGAATTCTTGCACTCATCCGGCATATCTTGGAGAGACGGTGCAATCTTCAAAGGTCGGAGCTTCCTTTTCCTTTGAAGGCGAGAGTTGGTGGAATTTGTACTAAAGGACAAGTCAATGCATGAACTCTTTGATATATGTCCTTAACTTCATGAAATCAACCCAACCTATGGCATAATACCATCTTGCACCGACTCATCCTCTCCCACATCCAAAACTGACTTAATCTTTCTTCTAGTATCTAAACCTCATCATGTTTCAACAGGAGTCAATCAGTGTAGACCGAAAGCAAGAAATGGCGTGGAAAAAGAGTTTGCAGCAGTGGCATGGTGGAATTGATGTGGATGATGGTACGACTGGGGGGTATCGAGCAACATGGGAGCGAAGTTTACCTTGGATTGGTACTTGAATGGATCATAAAAAGGAAACTGGTGCTTTGAATCAAAGGTCTCAAGGAGTCCTAACTCATGCTGAAGTATGGAGACACATTTGAACGCAATGGCAAAGTAAGACATAAATTTCTAATGTTTAAATTTTATGACAGCTGAAAGCATCGATCAGCATTGATCCATGGATGAATTGGTACTAACCCATTAAGCTAAAAAATGGAAAATGATGATGACGGAAAAGGATTTCTTCAACCTGACAATGAATTAGGAAAACTCTCAGATGATTCTTAGTAATGAGCGAAATGAACAAAGTTTTTGGACTGCAAAATTGTGGTGCTTATATTTATTGGAGAGACGTGACTGAATGACTACGTACAAACTAACTTTTGGATTCTTAGTGAAAAAACAAAATTCCAAGGATGTGTTTTTAAGTTACAAAAGCGTCCGACTCGAATTTTGTCACTTGTCCTGGCTCAAAGCATGTTTTATGTCCATAGAAGCATGCTTTGGTGGAAAATGCTATATAGTATTTTTCTGAATGACGTTTCGATGGAATTAAACTATGAAATGATGAAAGAATATATGTCAGACTTAAAGGCAATCAAGTATGAAGAGCAAGCAAGGATTGAGTGGAAATAAGGGCTAGGTTCATGGATTGGTATCAAACTATGGATGGATCGGTACCGACCGATAGATGGATCGATACTGATCCATCAAAATGACCATTTTTTCCTCTAGTTCTCAATGATAATGACGATATCAAGGCATGGACGAAAATGGAGAAATATGGCAAAGTTCATAGATAAGTGTCGATCCATAGATCACCTTTATAAAGCCAACTTTCTCGGTGATACAAGATTAGAAGCATTAAGTGGATACTAAAATAAGGAACAAAGCACCTAGACTCGAGGAACATGGTAGAAAACACAAGACTAGGGCCAGAGCCAAGGATCGGTACTGATCCATGGATATTTGCTGTTAAACGTCTAACCTAAGTCATATCTGCTTGACATCTTTATGCTAAATAAGCAACTGTGATGAACAATGCAACATAAACGTATGATAACTTTGGGTTTATATATGATATGAACGTTTATGCGATGTTTTATCATATCATTAGTCGATTAGTTAAACGATAACTTGAACTTTGTTCTTACAGGGTTATCAATTACATATTTCTTAATCTACGTAATATGTAACCATAGCACAAATTAAACATATAGAATGATGCACATAGTAATAATATGACTGAATGTGAATGAATTATGGGGCTCGATGAAACATCATAAGTTATGGATATGAGCGTGATTTCATCTTCATAGATATATTATATAAGCCTAAATCAAATGTCGATGATTTTACATATAACGAAGTTTTATGCATAGTCTAAATACTAGATATATATTAGAACATGTTAAGGTCACCTGTTAAAACTATTACCAAAACTAATGATATCAAAGGAGGGCCAACCCATCTTTTACTTAATGATTGAAAGTGATTTGCATGCAACAATATAGTATACGTAAATGTTGATTTCCATACCATTATTACAACAATTAAATATGTTAAATTTATACAGTTGTCTATTCTATGGTTCTTATACTCATGTTAGGAAAGAATGTGTTGTTCTTGACCTTCTTGGTGAATCACTTAGAAATGTGCAAGTTAAATCAAAAGTTCGGTCTCAAGATTTAGAAAATATCGTTAACTCAAGATTTAGAAAATATCTTTGAATCTATTTAAGGCTAAACAACAATTCAACTATAATCGCTCAAAATCAAAAGTGTGCAACTAAAGGAACCAGGTCAGTCTACAGTGTGTGAAATCGATAGATTTTAAAAAATCCTATTAGGATCATAATGGGCCTATAAAGTCTAATGGGCTTCACTAGATTGATTTAGTCATTCAATAGAACATATATTTTTAATATTATTTTATATTTATTAATTAATCATATTAATTAATCCAACTAATTTTTTTATTTGAATGATCATGTATAGATTCAATAATATAACAACATATCGTAACGAAATATAAACATGTGTATAACACTATATATATACACACGCACACACATACAGATTTTAGGAATTATATCTAATGGATATACATATATATTATACTTACATATACATACGATAATTTCAAATGAAAATTAGGAATATCTATGTCGTGTGTGCGTATGTGCGTGTGTGTATGTGTGTTTGAATATACTATAATAAGCAGTGGATAATAAAATAGATATGTGTATACGAAATGAAGATCTCCATCTCTCCTACTGAAGCTACAAAAGCACCAAATCTGAACCTGTAAATATACTCGATTTGATCCGCGTATTGAAAGGGAAGAACGCCCGGATCGTCTGGCAAACCAGCGTGAGAAACACAGTTAACTGAATTTTGTAAATTACCAAACTTTTCTTTTATCAAAACAAAAGTATCTCGTAAGACACGTCCACACATAAACATGGACATGTTTTTACCTTATGATAACTAAAACATTTCACATCAAATCATTTGATTTTATACTAGTGTCTATTGCACAAATAATATTCAAAATAGCAGAAATTGTTACCATTATTAAATTCTAGCATACTATGCTCTACAAATAAAATGGCAGGTACGTAGTGGAGTTTGGATTTCCTTACAAATGACCAGGTGAAGAGACTACCTTCCGATGGGTACACCTCTAGACGGATGTCCCGAGCCACAGAACATCTGCCCTCTACCAACACAAGCTCGGCCCACCTTTATAACTAGATGGTACCGAATATGTCATCTTCCAGTCGTTACCGACCTTTTTCGAGGGCCCTCTAGCATACAAACCACAATAATCAGATACACGACGTCATAGCGCGTAAAGATATATCTAAAAGAGGATGATCATAGCATACTTGGGAGCGACCCTCTTAGCCTTGCCGCATCTAACCCTGTTTTGGTCATTTCCGGTTGATGAAGCCTGAGGTAACGATTACTTTTCACAAATCACATCACTTTGAATGCCACATGGCCATTTCCGTTGACTACTAATTGCCTTCCACAAAAATACAACCCTTAAGCTCATACGTCTCAAGGAGGTTTTTAAGCTAAGAGAAGTTGCCTTCTCCGCCACAACTAATGTTCGTTTGTAAAAATCATTCTACATAATCTTTAGAAATGCAATGTCAGACAAACATCCATACAAGTTGTCCAAGAACATGACAAACCGGAGGTACTTTCCTACCATATCCTGTCGAAAAATCCTTAGGATTAGTAGCGAATAGTCCTTGCATTAGATATTTCATAACAAAAAGACCGCTACTACTAGTTGTATATTGGGATTTTAACCCCAAACGATCAACAAGCAGTCCCCACTATGAAAATCCTAAATGTTAATATCATTAATAATCTGCACAATCGAACACATATACGTTTTTCCGAAGTGGTTTTAGGATAAAACGGTCCCGGTATCTTCGCACCAACAACGCAAAAGTGTTTCTCAACTTCACACCGAAACTAAGTCTCATAGACTTATCACATCTCCAACTTTCAATCTGCTATCCTTCGGCCAAGAAGGAAGCTCGATAGATGGGAGTAATCTCTGCACTATACGAATCAACATCCTCAATACAAATGATAATCAAGCCTAAACAGAAGGCTACGTACTAAGTGTACGACTAAATAGTTCCCACATCAAGTCGAGGAACTAAAATGGCCAAATTTGATAGTCAGTTATTTAACTGTCAAAGCAAACAAACAAATATCTAGCACCATAAGCAATCACTAGGCCTTTTAATTAATCCTTTATTAATTAAATCATTCGCCAAATATTCACCTCAAATTATCTTTAAAAAGATATATTCTCAATACCATTTCAATATTGGAAAAACATTTCCACATACTTATTAAATAATAAGTAATTCACAAATCAATTTATATTCAACACTTAGGAAATATTACATATACTTAAATCAAGATTAAGTATATATTTTATTCTTTAAGGAAAATGTTCTCTTAAACACATTTATTCGGGTCAAAACGAATGTTGTGTAAAACATCGTAACAACAACCCAGAATCACTAGCATACGGATTCAAAAATTAGATAGATATATAAATCCCATACTATACAAAACATTTTACTTCATTTAAAATATCATTCCAAAACGTTTATTTAATTCAAAAGATTATTCACTGCCCAAAATCGTGAATAAAATTCATTTATCAAATCCAATATTTCTACACGTTTATTTTAAGGATTATTCACTGTCCAAAATCATGGATATAATTCCAACCAAATACATTGCTTTTACACATTTAATTTAAAGGATTATCCACTGTCCAAAATCGTGGATGAAATTCCTTTAATAATTTCTATATTTAACTTATCAAATTCCATTGATTTCGGATTTATAAACAATTATAAATTCACATTTCAATTTTATAAAAACTTCCATATATAAAATCCCTTTATTAACCAATTCCATTTATATCATTTACTCACCAAAATCCAAACTATAAATTAATTCACTTATAATTCATCTATTTAAAAATTCATTCTTTTTTATAACTTCACAAACTATAAATCTTATTACTTATAAAATCCATTTATAACTCCATTTTAACTCTTATAAAACTCCTTTATAATCCCATTATTTTGATTTATAAAATATTCAATTTTATAAATCTTATATCTAAACCATTTATAATAACTTTAAAAATCCAAAATTAATCAACTTCATATTTCAAAAATCACATTTTTGACACATTTTTGATATATCTAAACCAACACAAGACCGGCCCACCTCTATAACTAGATGGTACCGAATATGTCATCCTTCGATCATTACCGACCTTTTCAAGGGCCTCCAGCATACAAACCACAATAATCAGATACACGACGTCATAGCATGTAAAGATATATCTAGAAGAGGATAATCATACCCTACTTGAAAGCGACCCACTTAGCCTTGCAGCATTTAATTCTGTTTTGGTTATTTCTGGTTGATGAGGCCAGAGGTAACGATTACCATTCACAAATAACATATCACGTCACTTTGAATGCCACACGGCCATTTCCGTTGACTACTAATTTCCTTCCACAAAAATACAACCCTTAAGCTCATACATCTAAGGAGGATGTTAAGCTAAGAGAAGTTGCCTTCTCTGCCACTACTGATGTACGTTTGTAAAAACCCATGTACGTAATCTTTAGCAATGTCAGACAAACATCCATACAAGTTGTCCAGGAACAGGACAAACCGAAGGTACTTTCCCTACCAAATCCTGGCGGAAAATCTCTAGGATTATTAGCGAATAGTCCTTGCATTGGATATTTTAGAACGAAGAGACCACTGCTACTGGATGTATATTGGGATTTAACCCCAAACGATCAACAAGCAGTCCCCCACTATGAAAATCCTAAATGTCAATACCATCAATAATCTGCACAATCGAACGCATATAAGTTGGTCCGAAGTGGTTTTTGGATAAACCGATATCGATCTCTTGGCACCAACAACGCAAAAATGTTTCTCAATTTCACATAGAAACTAAGTCTCATAGACTTATCACGTCTCCAACTTTCAACTTGCTATTCTTCGACCAAGAAGGAAGCTCGATAGATTGGAGTAATACTCCACACTATACAAATCAACATCCTCAACACAAATGATAATCAAGCCTACACAGAAGGCTACGCACTAAGCGTATGCTAAATAGTTTCCTCATTAAGTCGAGGAACTAAAATGGCCAAATTTGATAGTCGGTTATTTAACTATCAAAGCAAACAAACAAATATCTAGCACCATAAGCAATGCCTAGTACCTTTTAATTAATCTTTTATTAATTAAATCATTCGTTAAATATTCATCTCAAATTATCTTTAAAAAGATATATTGTCAAAACCATTTCAATATTGGAAACGCATTTCCATATATTTATTAAATAATAAGTAATTAACATATCTATCCCATTAGGTAGAAAATTATCCAAATACCAATCAATATATAGATAATATATCATATCTCGTCCAAACAATCATCAATCGGTATAAAATAAATTTATTTCTCACTTATATAAAAATATCAATGAGTCAGAAAGAGTGAGTTGTACTCACATTAATTTCGATAGCAGTTGCAGTGTTTTATTCCGAATAAAATTAAATGAGCGTTTAATTTTACCTAAAATTTTCATTAGCTCCAATCAACTCCAAACTAGCTCAATGCTCGTCAATACAGACCTAACGCAACTTGTTTCGTCGAAAACGGATCTCGTATGAAGAAGCTATAGCATTTTAAAATTTGTACGAATTAAATATATATAAATTTCTATTTCTATTTTTATTTTCCAACCCTAGCTCGATTTCTGGCCATTGATTTCCACAACATCGGATCTGAGACGATCATGCTTTCTTCCTCCCCCGCGTTCATACTTCGTACGCGAGAACCCAAATGTGGCCGCCGATCTTCATCAATTTTCGTGCCACCAACGTCCACTTCGACGTCGATCAGGCATAGCCGTTCGAAGCGCCTAGCCAAACTATATCACTGCCATAAATATGAACGAACTCGGTCGCATCGTGATCTCGGGATTCGTGCTTGAACATGCGCCATTTAAACTCGATTTACCATCGATCGGCTTTGCCTTAAACGATCATCACCGTTGGAACGATATATCTTGATGCCCTCTACGTTTTTGTATTTGATATTTTTCGTATAGGTGGATGGATTGGAAGAAAAACGAGGAGGAAGATCGGACATTTCTGGCTATTAACAAGAAGTGGCGGCTAGCCCTAGCCTTGTTAGGGTTTGTGAAAATAGAGGAAAATTATGGCCTTACATAGAAAATTTCGCGACACTATTCACTCGAAATGTTTCTGGACTCCAAACGAAGCGTACCGCCTGGCATTTATAATGTTTTTCCCATATTCCGAACATAATGGAATATATATCAGAAGATAATTCGATCGAATTTCGAAGATAGGTTTTTGTACCATATTATTTAAATTAAAAATTTACTTAAACGAATTTCTACGCGTTTCAACTTGCCAAGACTAAAGCGTAAATCCGATTGACACAAAATTTGAAATCGTATAATAATATAACATTACAGATCTAATGAAACTATTTTCGTCAAAATCCGAGACTGTGTGAAAAATGGCTATTTTTATACGTTAATTAAATATTAAAATATTCAATTTCTGCAAATTAACTTTTAAATCGATTTCAAAAGTCCTCAAACATCATTCTAATTCAAATAGAATTTATATCAACTTTATAAATCATTTTCAATCACATTAAATTCAAATTCCAATTATTTCAGCAATTTCAAATATTAAATTAATAATTTAATTATCCAGTTAAATCGAGATATTCGAAATATAAGTTATTCAGCTTGTAAAATTTACTTGTGAATATTTAAAATCAATTAAATATAAGTATTTTGAATGACTAAAATTCTGGATCATTACACCATGGTTTAATAATAACATTTATTATTAAGCATACTACTGTAGCCAAAGATTTTGAATTTGAGTTGACTTCAGTTGACTGTGATACTAACCTCATATAACTAAGGAAACGAATTCTCTATTGAAATGTGCTCCACTTCCAATGCTTTAACTTAGACCAGATTATAGTCACTCGATGGATCATCGTATCATTATTTAACTATAGTCAAAGTTGAGTATTCATATTGAAGTTCCATAATGTTCTCAACCTGGGAGAATTGTGTATATTGTCACTATGAGATTTCGTATTTGACTTAGTTGTTATTGACCAATATGGAAACTCTCAGACGACTCATTTCGTAGTTATCAAATAACTGCGCGTACGTAACCTCTTGGTACCCCTAGCAGCCAAAGATAATTCATTGCTTCTTAACGGATAAATAGATATAATTTTCTTGAGATATCTTGACTAAGAATATTCGCACAACATTTTATTTAAGGATTTTTTTTATTATATACTTTAAATTGATTTCTTAGTTAATTATGTCACAATATAACAAAGTTTATAAATAAAAATAAACACTTGTGTTACACACAAGATTAAGTACTGAGATAGATATATGTAACAAATTAAGTAATTGCCCTTAAGGGCATACCACTAACTCTTTCGGTATTCCAAGTGCACTTAGGGTCAATTATGGAATCGTAATCCCATTCCTCTAATTATTTCAGAACTGGTCGAGCTACTTCCTTAACGAATGAGTATATTGTTTTAATTATCTACTATATCAATCAATTCTCTTTGATGTTGACAAACTGGCTTTATCATATAGAATTGTTCGAAGTATGCTTCTCAACTTCTAGTAATCCTAGGTTCTTTTTCTAATTGCATCATGACATTATTATCGCATAATAATGTCATGGAATTATCAACATTTGGAATCACTCTTGGCTTGATTATAAATTTGTGCATTTATATACACATACACACACACACACAGATTTATATATATATAAACACACACACACACACATTGTTCCTATTGTTGTGCTCATTCTAAGCAATATACATGGCCTAATTTTTAAATTAACCTCAACCTCTTGTTAGGAACATTTCATACTTAATGCTTCTTAATTAAGATCGATTATGAATATGGGATCGACATACTACACTTGATATTACTTATGAAGTTCGAGTTTGAATACTCCTTCATAAGAAGTTCGTTATTTCTATAAATAATTTCAAGGATTTCATAAATAACTGAGAATACTTTAAAGTATCATTTAGTGATCTTAGTTCGAATTTGAACATGCTTCATGTATCAAAAACAAAAGAAAAATGTGATATTGTCGACAATACAGTATGTATGATAATTTCTATTGCCAATACATAAGGAATTCATCTTATATGCCCCATATTAAACAGTTTTGTATGGTGTTCGTGTATACCCATACGGACATTCCCAATATCCTATTATACTAATTATAAAAGATGCTATTTCAAATCCTACGTCGAGAATTAAATAACCAAGCTAGAACTAATTTAATATAGATACGTCATTAACAATCAGTGGTATGTTGCTTACTTATAGTTTTAGAAATATATTAGTACAATTCAATGTTCTTTCTTATAGACACATGCTTCCTCTACATTTTGACAGAAAATCAAACTATGTGATTTCATTACCAAAATATTTGCTTAATTCCAATACTTATAAAAACTACTTTCGTATCAGTTCTTAGATCTTATCTAAAACCACAAACTCAATATGCTCCCAGTCACTTCGATACACTTTAGTTGTTATATGCAAACTATATTTTCTAAATCTTTATTTAAATTTCTATTTCAACCTATATATAACAAAACTCAAAATCATATAAGTTAATAATTTTGTGAGTAAAAATTGAATTAATTTAAGCATGTTGAATGACGAATCTTTTACGTCATTTTCAACAATTGAAATTAACGATGTTGTTTTTATCAATATTACTTACTATATTCCAACAATGTTGGTCCTTTTCTCAAAGATACATTTATGGCTGATGGATTATAACCCTTCGCTTACAACTATAAAAAACATATTTTGATAATATACTTGGATTATGGATTCATGCATCATGCTATATCGTAGAGTTAATATGCATTATGGCTTATTGATCACTACGGAAGTTCTTTTCTCCATAGTGATATAAAACTCTCTTCAATGCATGATAATTATCATTATACATTCTAATATGTTGTGTCCATTTAGGTCCGGTTAATTTCATTTCATCCTTCGTGATCGGTTTTATCTTTGGATCGTGTCCAGATAAATTTTACTGCTAACAATTTCTAGAGGAAATTCCTTCCTTACGAAATGATGTTCCTTGAAACGACAATTGTTTCTTAGTATAGCCGAATGGGTATTCATAAACATTTTATAAACTATCTTCATATATGTGTAAAAATAATTTAATTTTAAGTTTATGAAAATTGATGTTCACAACATAAGTCAGTCAAACTAATGTTGGTCGATCCCAAACTCCTTTGGGGTGGTCCACACAATATCCCTCACAAATGAATATTACATGTAGCCTCTCGACTCATACAACCTATCAACTCCTTTTGTGTGTGTGTGTGTGTGTGTATGGGTTGCTTATCAACTCCTGTCTCATATGATCTCGTAAACTATGCTTTATATGAAATTAAATTTAATCTATGTACTTACTCTTAAGTACACGTGCCTACAAAAAGAAGTTAACTCAACTTCACTTGTCATTATCGTGTTTTCTCTAACAAAGTCTGATTTGTACTTATTGATACATCATTATGTATCATAGGAAGGAGTGACTTTTAAGATTGAATCTTATTCATTTTAGGTATTTTTGGAACCCTTTTCTGATACATTCACCTATTTTATTTTACTACTTCCATTTTATATCGTATGAACTTAGCATAGACACATTACTTATGTATCAAATTCATACGTTAATTTGTATGATAATTCATTGGTGAATTTAACAAAGTGAGTGGATCTTTTTCTGCTATCATTAGAACTTTGACTGCATACATCCATATGTATCAACCTGAAGAGTTCGTTAACTCCTTTTTCACAGCCACTGAATGGGTACATTACCTTTAATCATTTGAGATATAATTCACTATCATATAATCCATAATCGTATGACCAAAGAACAATTTCTCAAAAAAAACAGGGCTTGGTCTATAACTCCAAAATAATTGTAAAATTTAAATACTTTTGTATTTTATATTGCATCACTTTTTTTATGAAAATAAATATCATTATTATAGATTTGGCTTAAAATGAATATTCACAATATTCATAACAATAAAACTATATATCTATTTTCAATTAATACTAAAAACAATTATTATCTCATAAATAATATTTGGTATATCTATGAAAATAATTTTTGTATCTTGATGCATCCACTGATATATGCTATATGGTATGCTCCCATTACCCCCATTATTTTAACAGCACATGAAATATGAAGCTCTATTCCAACCACTTAATATGAGATACTTATTTCATTTATTGTAACCAATTTACAGTCAGAAGTATCAGATCAAATAAACTCAAAGAAATAATTCTCATAGAAAACAATTTTCTATCAGAAAATAAATTTGGATATAAATCAAATTTCTCATTCCATATTAGGCATCTTCTGTTATTTTATACAATTTCCATTTCCAATATCTCTCCATGAAGCGGAGGTGAACATTCACTCTATTCATCCCAATTATGCCTAAATTACAACCACACTCATACGTTTACCTTTCCTTATAAATGGTTGAACTATTTAAAAGGAAACCCTTATCACAAGACATAATGAATTCTTTATAAAAATTCATTCGACCATCCCTAATATATAAGGGTATCGAATATCTCATAAACCGATCAAACTGACATTTCAATAATCAAATTCGTAGGTCCATCTTGAAGTTCTTGGTCTAATGCTACATCCAACTCAACAAGATTCTTACTACGATCAATCGTATTAAATACATGGTTTAGCATCATGGTTTATTTTCTTATTTTAATTGACAAATCACAATTATTCACCATATAACGTTTAATGTGATTGAATGTGGATCAGATATCCATATTTTTGTATTACTTAAAAGTTCAAAACTATATAAGACAATAAATAATCTCGAACAACTAGATACATAGTGACTAAGTTACATATAGTAGTTGTACAATTAGGTGCTCACATAGGTCTTGAAGTGACAATACGCCAAAGGATTTATTGGTAAGAAATATATTACATTTCTACATCAATCTTAATTCGGTTTACTTGTATATTTTAATGGATAAAAATTCTATCAATTATATTAGTTGAATAAATTTATCGAGGTAGATTAGTTTAATTTGCATAGCATACATTCTTATAATATTAAAAAGGTTAAATGTGTTCATTTCATTTTTCTCATAAGGCTCCCGCTAGATTTTTTATATTTTACAAAATCCTAAGAGAAATATGAAAATCTTTTGATTCCTTTAGTGGGTATTGGGACTTTCTTGCTTTGAGACCTGATCTTGAGGATGTTCAATAAATCATAGGCCCGCATACAATGGACTACACCTTATTAGTTGTATCATATACAATACTTAACCTATGGTCTTTACCCTAATCTAGTCTTGACCTTGAGGATACTCAATAAATCAAAAGAGTTCACTCATACCCCATCTCGTGGCAGCCAAAGTATAATGCACGTGCCTTGGGGAGCTTAAACATGCATGTATCTTATCATATAGTTAATATATTAATGGTACTACATAAAATATCCCTTGCTTGAGTTCGCCCAACAACTAAAGAGTATGTAAGTAATCCGTTAATATATAAATGGTAGAGGAGAGATTGTATATTAAGGATTCATAATTTTTAATATATATACATTGAGTGATATCGATTTAGGAAACAAAGTATTCTTATGAAATACCCATGTGATTCAATTGTCAGACACGTCTGAAATTGCGGTATTCATACAATATGCATGTACTCGTTCCATAAATCTAAGTTGGATTTCCTACAAGTCCACGTTCTTTATATTTGTGCATATATAGTTATATAAGTTTAATTTACTTATATCCATTTATAATTTAATTAACTTATATAATATTTATATGTATATTATTAATTAAATTATATTTGATTAACTTTAACCTTATTAATTAAATCATGTTTAGTTAATTATTTCTTCTTCAATATAATACCCTAACTTAACTAAATTTTATTTAAAATTTAAATATTATTTTTTGTTTATCTTAAAATATTTAAGAAGAATATTCAACTATAAGCATTATAGTTTCATACACACACACTTGCACACACTGAGACACACATCAAATAAAAATTTAATTAAATATTTAGTAAATTTTAAAATTTTGTTCAGTTTAATTTCTCAAAACAATTTTGAGAAAATCAAAACATTTTAAATTATTAAACAATAACTTTTTTAGTATTATTTACATATATATCGGCTTATATAATTTATTAATTAACATTTAGTTAATTAATTATTAAATAAACCATTTATTTAATCAAATAATTTAATAAATTTCAAAAAAGAATTAATTTACCTTAAAAAGTCTAAGATAAATTTTCAACTATAACTTTTGTAGTTAAATAAACATGTATCATTGCATAAGTATATTTTAGTTAATTAACTTTTTAATTAATTGCTTGTTTAATCAATCAAAATAAATATTTATAAATATTGAAAAATATACAATAAATTGCTCAGAATAATTTTGAAAAAATGTAGATTTATTTTATAACATTTATAAAATATCATTTTATACTTTAAACTTAACATCTAAATTTAAAAATTCTTTTTTAATTTTTCAAATCTTAGTTTAAAAATTAGCACAAGACCCAAAATCAATTTGGACATTTACAATTGGGTCAATCGCTTGGACTTACTCTACCCATCGGGCCAGGTCAGTAGCCAAGAAGGGGAGAATACTTGCTTATTCAATCCCAAGCCTGGACAATACTTTTCAGGATACTCATCAAATAGGTAGGCTTAAGTAGTTAACCCTTAAGTTGTTAAGTAGACTATGCAGACCATTTGGGCTCTGATACCATTAAAGGACCAGCACAAACTCCTCTGGGGTGACCCAACTAGGTACATCATGAGCGAGTTTTATATGTAGTCTTTCGACTAGCACAACCATCCCAAGACATTGGGGCTAATGGGCAATGCTTCTTCATGGATCATAATGTGAGAACCCTCTATCATGCTAGTTACATAGATCAAACCTGGGACATTCAATGTGCTAGTTGTACGCCTCAACTAACCATGATTTTGTGCCATTAAATGGCACATAATTTAAATCTTAGTTCTCATGATTGGACCCTTTCTATGATACCATGGAAGAAATCGAGTCGGTCTATAGCGGGTGAAATAGGTGGATTTTAGAAAAAAAAATCTTATTTGGATCATAATGGGCCTATGAAGTCTAATGGATTTCACTATGTCAAATCTAATTATCTAATAAAATCATATTTTATTTAACATTATTTTGTGTTTATTAATTAATCACATTAACTAATCTGATTAAAATTTTATTTCAATGAATCATATATACATTCAATAATATAACAACGTAACATGATAAATAAAAACATATATGTATGCATATATATAAGGATTTATATCTATTGTATATACATATATAATATACTTTTATATGGGTATTGCAGTTTTATATGAATATCAAAAATATAAACGCCTAAGTATATATGTATGTTTGAATATACTATAATATGTGTATATGATTTGTATATAGCTATTTACAGTGCCATAGACTCACACACACAAATGTGTGTGTGTGTGTGTGTTATAGTTTAGACATATATATACATATATGATGGTCACTTATATATATATATAACGTATGTATATATACATACATATAAAAATACAAAAACAAACCTATATAATAAAATCAGATACTTTCAAAATAAGAGAATGCATGATTGGAGGTGAAGAAGGAAATAAAATTTCACATTAAATCTAGACGTAATCAAATCATAATTAAAAGAAAATATAATAAGGTGATATTTTAAATTTTTTCCGTTACAAACACTAATTAATAATAGATTCAACACCATAAAAATTTCATGCCTAATCATAACAAATATCCAAACTTTAAAATTACAAATTTGAAAATACACGTCTAACGTGTAAACAAAATTGTTAAAACAAATTATTGTTACAACTAACATTCGACCTCAATAACATGATTAAATTTTCTAAACGTTACATATATAAATATACACACATGTGAAAATTCCAATTTAAAATTAAATTTAAAATACATATAATTGACTAAATAACAAGACATAGTATATATTAATTGAAAAAAAAAATAACTTAACTAAAATTTTCAACTTGATATTGATTTACAAATTTGAATAGCATAAACTAAAGCATATGAATATGTGTACATATATATACATACATACATATTTGATTAATCTAAACATTATTCATAACTATAAGTGAATCAATTTTATAGCGAAACAAATTTGCATAGCTGATAATTTTAGATTCAACAAATAATATCTGAACAAAAACAAATCAATCACAAATTGATTTACAATTAAATGGCAATACACAAGTGGTTTCAAAATAAATTCAACAAATAGTGATTCAGTATACACATATATGTGAACGTACTCAGGATTAAACAACATGAATAAATAAAATAAAATAGAAGAGTTGAACCTGAAATTTTTTACTATATGTAACACTTTGATTTGAGATTTCTCCGTAGATCTCTATGTAGATCCACATCCAGCTTTACAAGAGAAGGATGAACCACTTAGCTTTTATATTATTTAATATTTTCATTCGATTTGGAGTTAATTTTGTTTTGAAATGGATGAACGAAATTTCGGCCATAACTATGGAGAGGATGAGAAAAAACAAAATTAATGGAAAGAATGAATTATAATAAAATTAATGGATTTGTTGTATTTGAAAAAATGAAATATTTCCCTTTCTTTCAATTAAAACTCACCTAATCAACTCCTTAAATTTATTTCTCTTTACCCCTCTCTATTCTTAAGATACGGTCAGCCACGGATGTCGTTAAATGGCATAAAATTTCCATGAATCTCTTTATGCAATTATCTTTTATTTAAACTTGTTTAAAGTTATGCAGACTTAGTATATAGGTGCACACAAGTATAACTTTTATATATGCTTTACAAACAACTCCCAAGTATCAAATGAATTAAATAATAATCAATATTTCTCAAATCTTAATTAGTTTAATTAACTACAATATCTTATAAATAAACTAAATCATATGGTTTTTTTTGGAGGATTCACAAATACGGTAGTGTGACTTGGAGGTGTGAATTCAGTCAGCAAGCAATATTCAACAATTCAAATTTTAATATTCACATGTCACCTTAGCTATTGCTGTGACAGTTTGGTCGAATTCATCGCGTTTACAAACTTTTTCAGCAAAATCATATTTTAACTTATCTTAAATAGCACCATTTAGTAAGAATAATTTACACACGTGCTCTTCATTAACAATTCCACTTTAGGATTTTTGGAATTTGATTTTGGTCAAAACTCCAGTACCATCCTTACTCATCTCAATTAGTCCACAAATAAAGTCATAGGTTCGTAATATCATTTATTATTAATCATACAACTCTGACTATAGATTTTTACTTTCAGTTGACTATAGTTGACCGTAATACATAGCTCATACAACAGAGGAGCGAATTCTTTTATTAAACATCAATCCATTTTCAATACTTCCACTCAAACTCAACCATAGTCGCTCGATGGATCATCATATTATGATTTAACTATAGCTAAAGTGGAGTATTCACATTGAAGTTCTACGGCGTTCTCAACTCTAGTGAATTGTGTACATTATCAGTGTATCACTTTAATATTTTATATTCGACTTAGTTATTATTAACAACCAAGAAACTCTCGAAAAAGCCATTCCATGGTTATTCAACAACTGCAAGTCGTAACTCCTTGGTGCCTCTAGCAGTCATGAGTAATATGATGCCCAACATTTGGAAAGCGTTACGCATTTTGGTTTCAATTGGTGAATCAGTATCCTATTCTCGAAACATCTTGATGAATATTTAACAAAATATCATTTTGTTTTGTGATTATTGCTAAAGACTGGTGTAACAACCCAGAATTTTAGATATTTGAAATTGAAATATTTAATTGATTTTAAACAATTAAAAGTTATAACCATTTATTTGATAATTTAATTACGGAATTTAATAATTGGGAATTGGCCAAAATAGTGAATCTTGAGTTTTAAGCTTGCTAAAAATAATTTAAAGACTTATAAAATTTATATTAATAATAATGAAGATAACAAAAGTTTTAAAATTGAATTCAAAATTGATTTTTTTCAGTTTTAAGAATATATTGTTTAAATTGACATTTAAACATAGCCTTCCGAGGCACAATCTGAATTCAACAAAACTAGTCCATTGGATCCGTGATAGTATGTTATTATCGAATTTCAAATTTTGTAGCATTCGAAGTTATCACTTGGTAGTACGGGATATAGATGCGCTGAAATTTATATTGAAAATTTAATGTAATAATTGGGTCCAAAAAGTTATCTTCTCCATACGATCGAATTAGGACTCGAAACTTTTTCCATTGCGCTCGGAATATGCGTATAACATTATGAATGCCTAGCGGAATGCCTCAATAAGAGGTCGAGATTTCTCGGCATGTGTTGTGAGATAAATTGAACTAAATTAAATTAAATATATAGTCAAATCCTAGCTGACAAATCACCTGTAACGACCTAGGATTTATGTCAATTAAAATTCGTATATTTAATTGATTTTAAATATTAACAAGTAAAATTTGTAAGTCGAATAAATTTATTTTGAATATCTGGATTTAATTGGATAATTAAATCGATAATTTAATATTTGAAATTTCAGAAATAATTGGAATTTGGGTTTAATGTGATTAAAAACGATTTGTAAAGTTGTATTAAATCATATTGGAGTTAGAATGATGTTATAGAACTTTTAAAATCGAATTAAAAGTTAATTTGTGAAAATTGAATATTTTAATATTTAATTAACGAGTAAAAATAGCCATTTTTCAAACGGTCTTGGATTTCGATGAAACTAGTTTCATCGGATCCGTAATGTTATATTATTATATGGTTTCAAATTTCATGTCAATCGGATTTACGGTTTGTCCGGGGCAAGCCAAAACGCATAGAAATTAGTTTAACCGATTTAATTTAAATTTGACCGTTTATTTCCGTAACTCACACATATGATCAAACTGGCCACCTATTCCATTATGTCCGGAACGCGGGGTAAATCCTAGAAACGCCAGCTGGCACGCTTCGTTTGGAGTTCGGAAAATTCCGGATGAATAGTATTTTGAGAATTTTCTATAAAAGGACTTGTTTTCTTCAATTTGCAAACTAAAACTAAACCCTACTTACCAAGCTTCAGCCGCCACCTCCAATTCTATGGCCGAAAATTCGTCTCCTTCCTCCCTCATTTTCTTCAAATCCACGCATCAATTCGAGAAATCTTCAACTAGAGATTTGTAGAGGGCATTGAGTTCTACAAATCCAACAGCCAAGATCATCTGAAGTGTAGCGGATCGTCGGCAATTGGCTTGTAAACGTCGAACGTTTCGACGCGTTTGTCCACGCAAGATGGAGACGAGCGTGCCGTGCTCGTCGGCGGTGGAGGAGTGGAGTGGGGTGCTTCAAGTGGTGGTCGTGGATCAATGTCAAAATCATCGAGGCAATCGTGAAAATTTGCCAAAGATCGGCGGCCGTGGGTTCTCGCGATCGAACAAAACTGGAAGGAGAAGAAAATAAACGCACGGCCACGATCCGTTGAAACGAAAATCAGCGGCTCGGATGAAAACTAGGTATAAAAAAGGAAAATCTATTTGTAAATTTATTTATATTAATTCGTACAAACTTTAAAAAGCTATAACTTTTTAATACGAGGTCGAAATTTGACGAAACGAATTGCGTCGGGTTCGTATTGACGAACACTACGCGATGGAGTTGGGTTGGAGTTAATTAAAGCTAGTGAAATTTTTGGGTAAAATTAAACGCGCGTTTAATTTTATTCAAAATAAAATGCTGAAACCATTATTGGAAACAAGGTGAGAACTTCTCACTCGATCGAATTTGTTTCGATTTAAATTTTAAGTAGTTAGATTTAAAATTGCTTGATTTTATGCTTGGATGATAAATTATTATCTATTGTTTTAAAATAGACCCTATACTCCGTATATTAAACGGAGGTTATTTATTAAACACATATACCGCGAATTTCACCTTGATGTGGAATTGGTATTATATATGTACTTGGAGTTGATTTTTCCGCATTATATAGTGGATGAGACCCTATTGCGCCGCATAATAGCGGATAATATTTTATATAAACTCATGTACCGCGATATTCCGTATTGACACGGGATTGGTATTGTGCTAACATCTGTGGATGCAGGGAAACAGGTTGGAGGGATCCAACTGGATTCCTCACCCGTATTGATTTATTTACAGATATTGCGATATATTATGTTATCATATTGATATATGATGTTTGGATGCCGTGATTGTTATATTTAGTGTTGTTACGGCGTTGGGCCTATTTTTGGAGTTTTAAAATTTTTAAAGTAACGATTTTGAATTTAAAAGGATTTTAAAGTGATTATTGAAAATATACGTTTTATTTAATTTTGGAATTGATTCATTTTAAATAAATAAAAGTAATAAATTTTTATGTTATAAAAATTATGATTTTTGGGAAATATATTTGAAAATTAATTTTTGAAAATATGGAGTTGATGATTTTATAAAATAGTTTAAACAGAGATTTTTGAATTTATTATAAAACCTTTATATATAAGATTTATAAAATTTGATTTTTTTATAAATCAAAGTGATGAAATTATAAATGAGTTGTGAAAATATTTTTAAATGATGTTTTAAATGGTTTTTTTTAAAAGAACAGAATCTACGATTTGTGAAGTTATAAAATGAATGAATTTGTAAATAGAGAATTTTAAGTAATTTTCTTATAATTTGGATTTTGGCGTGTGAATGGGATATGGATTGAATTTGACAAACGATTTATATCCACAATTTTGGACAGTGGATAATCCTTTAAATTAAAACATGTAGAAGTGTTGAATTTGACAAACGATTTATATTCACGATTTGGACGGTGAATGATATGTTAAAAAAATGTTTTAGGAAGTGATATTTTAAATAGAATTAAAATTATTTAAAGATGTTTTAAAATGTGTTAAGGATCGAAACCATATATTTCAACATTCATTGTTGAAATAGACGTTTTCGAGCAATAAGGAAAAGATGGACTATAACACTGTTGTTACAGTAAATGATTTTCGAAAGTAAATGTTTTTTGTATAGTATTGGGATTTATATATCTATCTTAATTTCGAATCCCTATACTGGTGATTTTGGGTTGTCGTAACAATGTTTTACGCAACATTCGTTTTGACTCAAATAAATGTGTTTAAGAGAATGTTTTCTTTAAAGGATAAAATATATACTTATCGTGTTTTAAGTATATTGAATATTTTCTAAGTATTGAAAATAAATAGATTTGTTAATTACTTATTGTTAAATAAGTATTTGGAAATGTTTTTTTTCCAATGTAGAAATCGAAATGGTTTAGAGAATATATCTTTCTTAAAAAGATAAATTGAAGTGAATATCTGGCAAGTTATTTAATTTATTGAAGATTAATAAAAACGGCCTAGTGATTGTTATGGTGCTAGATATTATTTTTTTTGGCCTTGATAGTTAAATAACTGACTATTAATATTTACCTTTAAATGGGTATTTGTTGTGATTTTCTTGAGTTTGAATGCTACACTTATTTTTAAAATAAGCGCTCGTTATTCGGTTTAGCCGGGAGAGGACCTTTGGGTCATAAATCCCATTCCAAATAGCGATATGTTGAAAGGGATAGAATTTGAAGACCGGTGTTGAAGACCGGATATTTTCGAAAACGGAAGGATTACCGTCGAATGTCTTTGCATCGGCTGATCTCTGATATAGAGATTTTATCACCCTTTGTGATGGGAATCCAGGACATGATTAGTCAATATCCGGATTGCAAGGGCTTCTTTTAGAAGTGCCTTCGGTTCTGTTCGAACCCAGATTGGACTTGTATGAATGTGTGTCTGACATTACAATTTGAGATGTAAAGCTGGTTTCTATCAAATATATTTCTGTTGGTGGCGGAGAATTTATTCTCTTAGCTTAACACCCTTCTCTGAGATGTACGAGATTAGAGGTTATGTAGTTGATGGTTACTAGTGATATATTTCCAATTTGGTAACGTGGCATACGAAGTGCTGCTGATCATTTGTTGATCAAAGCGTGATTTTTATGAAAAAGCGTAGCTTTGTGGACGACACTTCGTTGAACCTCACACCCCGGAAATGGTCAAAACAGGAAGGATGCAGCAAGGTTATTAGGGGATAGCGCCCCCTTAGTGTATGTCATTCCTTCTGGATAGAGGTGGTATTATGGTATGGAGCCCTGATACTTAACCTATGTTGTTGCTGCAAACTTATTATTTTGTGGTTGTTGGTGAATCCCGGGATTTAGGTCGGTTACGACCAGGGGGTGACATATTCGTGTCAGTTGTTACCCAGTTAGGGGTAACCCTGCCTTGTGTTGGCAGAGATCCGGTTAGGTTCTCGGGGCGTCTTTCCAGAGGCGTTTCTATGTGGCAATGGGAAGTTCCTTAGCCCGACCATTAGTTGGAAATCCAAACTCCAATACGCACATGTACGGTTTTAGTTGTAGAACCTTCCATTTATTTATGGTGGTCACCACTGTTTAGATGGTAGCTATAGTAGGCATAGTGCGAAATGCCTATGTTGGCTCAGATTTATATCATACTTTCGAAATGTTTTTCTACACTTTGCACTTATAATAATAATATCAAAGAAATTTGCGTATCAAGCATATTTGACTATCATAAGGAGAAATCTCCTCCGATTCTGCTTTTGCATTGTGTGTGTGTGCGGGAGGCCTTATGGTAGTCTCATTTTCTAAAAGCATTGCGAATCTAATTTTAAAATATTTCTCTGTTTGTTTTTAAAGAATAACTGTTTTATGTTCTCACACCAGTCACATGACTGACCTGAAGTTTATTGTTTCCTTCCTAAACTCTGGGCGCCCATCATTTTTCACACGGGCAGTCTAGAGTCAGGTTATCAGGTCATTTTGGAATTCGGGAGTTGCTGTGGAGATCAGGAGCAAGCTGGATGGCGTGGCGTATCAACTAGTATATAGTATTTCTTTTCTACTGTTTGTTGTTGTAAACTCTGATAATGTAATGATAATGTGATGTAATGTAATAACTGATATAGTTCTTTGTTTTAAAGATATTCATTGATCTATTATATGTTGGTCCGCTGCGATATGTGAGATTCTGATATTGTTTCTGTTGCTTTTTCTTTCTTTCTTCTTCTATCTTCTACCTCTTCTTTAACCCTAACGGTCCGGTTTTCCTACATTCGATTGCTCGGCAGTTGATACAGTGGACGTATTAATGTCGACTTTCATGCGTCGAAAATCCCGATCCTGACATCACCTTACCGTTTCCCCTCCCAACACGCACCATCACGCCAAGCCGCCTCGTTTCATTTTAAAAATCACATCTTTCTTTTTCCCCCCTCTTCCTTTCAGTTCAATTTCAACAAGAAGGAAAAAAGGGGCTGTCTATCTTACTCGAAGCCATTCTCCTATTTTAACAGCGTATCTCCCTCCTTTTATCTTCTCAAATCAACTCGAACAAAAAGAGGGAAAGTTTCTTCGTTTAAAAAATCGAATTCATAAATCAAAAAAAAGGAAATCTAAGTTGAAGTCAATGAAGTCGTGGAAGCTGTTCAGTTGAGGTCGTATCACGAACGAATCATGACTTTCGATGTAGCCAAGCGAAGCTCGGAGTTGATGGTCATGCACATTGGGAAGTGCGATCGTGGAAATGGCGATGGTATGGAGATGGGTGCAGCACGGCGTTCATGTAGATGGAATCGACATCGCATAGTTGAACAAGAAAGTGGTCACGATTTTCAGGTCACGTTCTATGATGCGTCGATTAAGTCGAAGGACAGTGGCAGTCGAAATCTGGCGGCGTGGTTTCGTCGTTGGTGGTGGGGCGGTAGTCAGGTACGACAGGAGGAAGTGGGCGCGAGCTCGGGGCGTTCTGGTCTGAGGCAGTGAGGTACTAAGATTTTAAAGTAAAAATATATATGTATATGGTAATTTACTTTGTAAATTAAGTAATTGATTGTTTTGATTAAATCGAATGTTAATAAATTCGTAATGCATTTTTACGAGGTCAAAATTGCATGGAACGGGCAGGATCGTAGGGCGATAGGCTACAAGCTGGAATTTTTTATTTAAATCGAACGTTGTTCGATTTAATAAAAAAAAATCAAGGTGAGTAAAAGCTCACTCATTTGGATTGCTAGTATAATTTAAAAGTGTTGAATTGAAATTATTGATTGTTTGGATAAAATTTATAAATTATTATCAGTTGGATTATATGTCATATATAGTGGTATATATATTAGAAATTGGAGTGATATTCCCGCATATTATAGCGGATGAGACCCTATGCGCCCCGCATAATAGCGGATGATCCAATATACCGCGATATCCCCCTAGAAGTGGGATTGGTATTTTTATCGTTGTCTAAAATCTGTGGATGCAGAGAAATAGGTTGGAGGGATCCAACTGGATTCCTCAAATGTATTTAGTATTTTTCATATATATATAATACATAATGTGATTTAAAATTCTACTGGATTATTGTGTGTTTTTAAAAGTTATAACAGCATGGGAATTAATTTTGGTATATTAAATACCATAAATGTTATTGAACTTGTAAGGAACTAAAAGGAGATTTTTAATATAAAAATGATGTATGGCGAAATTTGGATTATTTAAAAGAGATTGATTTGAATAAGCAATAATGGATTTTTGATCGTATTAAATAATGCGAGGAAAAATATTTCAAACAGAGATTTCAAAATAAATTATATAAAGGGATTTTTAAGATTTGATTTTAAAATGACATTCGAGAAATATAGAAAGAAGTTGAAATCAATATTAAAAATAGATTAGCAAAAATGAATGAAATTTATGAATTGGAATTTTATAAATAAGATTATTTTAGTGAAACTTAAAGGAGTTATAGAAAATTATAAACGATGATTATAAATAAAGAAAATTGATTTCTGGTGATATATTTGGAATATAAATTTACGGGAATAATTTATAGTTGAATATGAAAGTAGGGTGAGAAAGAGATAGTGGATACTATTTTTAAAGTGAAGACAGGTTAAGGAGACCAGAATGGGAGTGATGTGATGGAAATCAAGAGTGGTTATATATTAGAAATATTGGTTATCCAGATTTAAAAATATTTTATCAATAAGTTAAGTTTCAACTTTTTGAAAAAAAGAAATTTTTTATTTATTAAACTATGTAATTTAAAGTCGATTAATATTTTAATACTACAGAAGTTAATTTTTTTATACTTAATATTTATTTAATAAATCCTAGATTTTAAAATCTGCCTTGGAAAAATGATGTTATAGAAAATGTTTCAATATTTTAAATAATTATTTAAATATGCCTTTAAAAAATTATTATTATTTTCTTTTAATATATTTTTATTTACCTATGTACATATATATATATATATAGAGTTTTGAAATGTTTTAAATTTGTTTATGAAACTTCTCGAAAGTCTTAAAATAGGGTTATTCAGTATATGGGATTTATAAGAAAATCCTTAAAATAGAATTGGGAAGAAAGTAAGGAAATTTCCAAAGTAGTTAAGTAAAAGTGAACTTCGAAAAAATGAAATAGAATCCATAAAGAAGTAGAGAAGGGAAATGGAAATTAGAGGCGAGTATAATTGACTTTGAAATACAAAAGGGAATTAATAAAAGAATTCCAGAATTTATAGAACTCGTTATAAACTAGTCAAGGAGGTTATGAATAAAATTGTAAGTGATTTGCGAAATAGGTAGTAGAAAATAGATGGAATACCTCCTAAATGTGAATATAAAATGAAATGGGAAAAATATTTTAAGTGTTGGAAAAAGGGGTGGAAATATTCCATTGAAGATATAAGGATTTGAAACTGTTTTCAAATGTGAAGAACTGGAAGTAATATCTTATAAAGATATTTTGAAATAAATTTTGGGAGATTTATATTAAGGCCTGATGATTCTTATGTGTGTGTAATAATAGTTAAATAACCGGATATCAATTTTGGCTAATTTCGTTAATCATTTCAAAGAGACCGGGATCGAATTTAATATCCGAAAACCACTTCGATCCGGTTTGAACATAACGAATGAATACTGTGAAGATGATGAAGACGGTGATTTGGTTTGTTCGGACCCAGGACAACTTGTATGGACGAATGCTATCAGAACATCGTCATTGGAGGATGATGAGCATTCTAAGTTGAAATTTGTCCTTGAAAGGTAACGCTTAGCCTTAAGCCTCATCAACCGAAATGACTAAAACAGGGACGATGTAGCAAGGCTAAGTGGGTCGCACCTAAGTAGGGTATGTTATCACCTTTCTAGATGTCCTCGGAAACCTTTATATTATGGATATGGTTGTATATGGAAGGAGCACTCAATGGTAAGGGTGAGAACACCCGGGGTGATAACATATTCGATCTATCCAGGTTAGCGGTAGCTCAGTCTTGTGTAGCAGGGGATCCCGGCTTGGTCCTCGGTACATTGTTCTAGAGGTGTACTGTGGTGGACGGTACCCCAGTGGCCCAGTCATTCGATGGAATCCATTCTCCAATAAGTGTCGTACGGTTTTGATTATGCCCAACTATGCTGGAACATGAGATGCAAGCATTTCAACTATTATCTGTTTACTTTCTATATGCACTATTATAATATTAGACAAAATTGATAAAAATGTTTTGGTTTTTAAGGTAAAAACCCGTCGTGTTTATGTGTGGTGTGGTCTTACGAGATACCTTTGGTTTTCAAAGGATTTTTGAAAAGTTAATAATTCAAATTGAGTGTGTTTTCTCACACTGATTTCCCAGACTGACTCGAGTGTTATTTTATTATAATGTTTGGGTCGGATTGAGTATTATAGATTCAAGATAGGAAGCTATGGAGTTCAGGAGGCGGGCTGGATGACAGAGACGTACTTCCGTACTTGATTAATATTTTTCGCTGTATGAGGACAAGTTATTATAACTATCCAGATTTTATGTATCGGTTGTTGTACTCTGATGCTTTTAAGTATTTAACAGTCGCCAATTCTTTTGTATATAAATCTGTTATTATATATTATATATTATATTTTGTTCCGCTACGATTGTGAGATTCTGTGATGTTTTGTTTCTTTTCTTCTATCTTTTCTTCTTCACCCCTAATGAAATGGTGTTTCTGGCACCCGATTGTTTGGCATTATATACAGTGGACGTATTGATGTCGATTTTTTAGGGTCGAAAAACCTGTTCATTACAGTTGATATCAGAGCTGAAGATTAAGCGAAAACCTTGGCTCTGGTGGGGATTACTCATTAGAGATAGGGTCAGTAGTACTCTAGAATGACTTTGAGTGTATTAACAGACATAAGCGCGTATTTGTTAGTGAATATCAATTATTTTGTATTGTGTTGACTTATCGGTTGAGTGTTTATAAATTCTGATCGGTACAATCTGGACAACTGTATCGATAGGGACTTCTAAACTCTTAAACTAGGCAAACCAACACGGTATTATTTTAAAAAGTGGGTAAATGAAATAATTTTTCCCAAACCATATTTTGATATGAAAGAGATAATTTTCTAAAATTTTTGTAGTATATTGAAGTGTTTGGATGATAATATTATAATAAATAAGATTATAAAAATTGAAAATGGTTTATATAACCAAATGAAAATTGTATAAGTATAAATTATACAAATGGATTATAATTAAAAATGGATTTAAACCGGAATCTGGAAATTTAAATCCCGGAAAGTTGAAAAAAATATTTTTTTCAAGTGGTGTGGAAAATAATAATAAGAGTGTTATTTTTGAAAGGAAAATGGTTTTAAATGGATTTTTGGAAGTGATATAGCACTGAACTCACTTCAGTCGCTGGAAAGTAATTCTGATGATGACAGCAGCATCATCAGTATTAATTTCAGGTTTCTAAGTGATAGGTTGCTACCAAAATAATGGATTTGGATATTTTGTTTAGAAATTCCAAGGGAATTCGTTTTGGGATAAAAACCAGGGTTGGTTTAAATTTAAAAAGTGAGATTTGAGATATTTGTGATTTCAAAATGATTTGAAATAAATACCGGGTGTTTAAATTTTGGAATCCTTATTTAAAATGTTTTACAAAACATTAGGAAATAAGTATGAACTTATAAAATTGAGAATAATTTTAAAATAGAGAGAAAGGTGTGGAATTTGAATTTCGGAAATATATTATAACTTGGGAAAGTTAAGTTAAATGAAATTAAACTGAAGCGAAGTAATTGGAATATACAATGAAATTTAATGAACTAAAAATAAAATGGTTTGGAATAAAATTAATTTAAGTATGAATAACTCGAATGTGGTTTTGAAATGTTGGTTAAAAAGAATTAAAATTTAAATTAAAAGGTGAGTTGGATTTGAGTTATATGGAACTGAATTAAAATATGTAAATGAGAATTATAAAGTGACTATATAACTATCAGTATAAAATTTGAACTGGATTAGAAATAATATCGAATTAAAGTAAATATAAATTTTGAATTGTGGAATATTATAAAAACCATATGGCATAAATCTTGAATGAAATAAAATTTGAGTGAAAAATCTAAAATTATGAATAAATAAATTAGAATAGCTTATAAAAAAATTGAAATAAATTGAATAAAAATATATTTAGGTTATAAATAAATGTATACTCTCGAGTTAAAAATAAAATGGGAATACACTCGAGTGTAGACTTGATGGAAATATGTAAAAAAAAGTTGTGTGACTTATAAAATTGAAAATTGGAATAGATAAGCCAAAATAAAAAGGATTGATATTTTGGAAACGAAATAAAAACCCTAACTTGAATTATAAAATAAATTTGAACTCAAGTAAATTGGTTGAAGTGATTTTTGAAATAAAAATCAAATATTGAATTATAAAGTGGAAAAGAACTAATTATATAATTAGTTAGTTAATTGGATATAAAATGGATATTAACCGGGTCGAATAAATTTGGATTGTGAGTTAAAAATGGAATTTGGAAATGAAACTTGAGTTATAATAAAAATTCAACTTAGGAGGTAAGCAAATTAAATTAAAATTGGAAATGTGTCGACTAAAATGGAAATAGTTTGAAATAGTGATAACTCAAGTTATAAATAAATTCTATTGAAGCGTAAATTATTTGATATGGCTTGGGATATTAAATAAATGGATTTGAGTATGGAATTAAAATTGAAGTGGATTAAATGAATGAACTAATTAATTAATTAGTAATTTAATTGGAATTCGATTGAATAAAAGTCAATTTAAATAAAATGGATTTGAATATAAAGAGAGTAGATATGAATGGAATGCATCTAAATTGATCGAGAATTAATTTGAAACAGAATAAAATTAAATATAAATTGATTTGGAATCAATTAAAAATAGTTATAAGCTTAAATGGTTATTCATCTAAATGAAAAGCGACAAATTTGCATAGAAAAACTGTTGTCCGATGCAAGCGAAAAAGTAAATAAAATTCTATTGATTAATAGAAGTGAATAAAATTGATTTTTTAATCAATTTGAAATGGATATGAGTTGTTTGGTATAAAAATAAAGTGATGCAAGAAAATTGAGTTGTAAATCACTCGGTTTGAATGAAATGATATATAAATCGATTGGAAATAAAGAATTGAATGATGGAAGCCTTGTAATTGCTATAAAAACATGCTATAACGGGTTTGTTTATGAATCTATTTGTTTATCCATTTAAATAAGTGAAATGTTATTGAATTTGATGTTTTGGGAACTTACATGTTTAAATTGAGTATGTACAGGTACTTGGAGACCATTTGGTTAGATTTTGATCACGCTAATCTCATATAAAATAAGTCACTTGCTTAAAAATGCTAAAATAATGTACGTTTTCGGATTAAATACAGCGAATATATAAATATTGATATATATTTTTGTTTTTCGACCGTGTGGTTCGGTGTATATATTTATCTCTCTTGTCATATTGCAAAAGGCTCTCTGTACAAGGGAGATTCTGCCAAAAAAATTGAAAATTTAAGATGTTAGAAAAAAGATTTGAAAAAATTTGGAAAAATTTTTGTCAACGGAAATCGATTTCGAAATTATTATCGGAATAAAGGAATTTGGTTTAGGATGAAAAAATAATTTTTTGAATGAAGGTAAAGTGTTTGAAAAGTGAAGTATCGAGCTTTTTGATAAGTAAATGGGATTGGGGTATTTTTCCTACCTAGCAATTTCGAGGACAAAATTCTTTTAAAGGGGTGGAGGAATGTAACGACCCGGAATTTTGGATATTTAAAATTGGAATGTTTAATTGATTTTAAATATTTAAAATTTAATTTTTAACTCGAATTTCAAATAGAACCATTTATTTGATAATTTAATTATAGAATTTTATAATTGGGAATTGGTTAAAATAGTGAATCTTGAGTTTTAAGCTTGCTAAAAATAATTTAAAGGCTTATAAATTTATATTGATAATAATGAAGATAATAAAAGTTTTAAATTGAATTTAAAAGTGATTTGTTCCGTTTTAAAAATATATCGTTTAAATTGATATTTAAAAATAGCCTTTCGAGGCATAGTCCTGGAATTCGACGAAACCAGTTCCATTGGATCCGTAATAGTGCATTATTATTGGATTTCAAATTTCATAGCTTTTGGAATAATTGTTTGGCTGTACGGGATATAGACCCGCTGAAATTTATACTGGAAATTTAATATAATAATTGGGTCCAAAAATCTATCTTCTTCATGGATCGAATTAGGACTCGAGACCTTTTCTATTGCGTTTAGAATAGGGATATAACATTATGAATGCTTAGTGGTGTGCCTCAATAGGAAGTCGAGATTTCTTGGCATATGTTGTGAGATAAATTGAAATAAATCATGTTATATATATAGTCAAATCCTAGCCGACAAATCACTGTACCGTTTCCCTTCCCAACATGCAACCATAACGCCAAGCCGCCTCCTTTCATTTTAAAAATCACGTCTTTCTTTTTCCCCCTTCTTCCTTTCAGTTCAATTTCAAAAAGAAAAAAAAAAGGGGGATGCCTATCTTACTTGAAGCCGTTCTCTATTTTAACAGCGTATCTCCCTCCCTTTATCTTCTCAAATCAACTCGAACAAAAAAAAGGGGAAAGTTTCTTCGTTTTAAAAATCGAATTCGTAAATAAAAAAAAAAGGGAAATCGAAGTTGAATTCGATGATGTCGCGAA
Source organism: Allium cepa (assembly GCA_030765085.1). Taxonomy (NCBI): domain Eukaryota; kingdom Viridiplantae; phylum Streptophyta; class Magnoliopsida; order Asparagales; family Amaryllidaceae; genus Allium; species Allium cepa. The sequence continues at coordinate 385,529,091 of CM060932.1, forward strand.
AGCTGTTTAGTTGAGGTTGTATCGCGAACGTATTGTGACTTGCGATGTGGCGAAGCGAAGCTTGGAGTTGATGGTTGCACGCGCTGGGGAGTGCGATCGTGGAAATGGCGATGGTATGGAGATGGGTGCGGCACGGCGTTCGAGTAGATGGAATCGACATCACATAGTTGAACAGGAAAGTGGTCGCGATTTTCAAGTCACATTCTATGATGTGTTGATCAAGTCAAAGGACGTCGGCAGTTGAAATCTGGCGGTGCGGTTTCCTTGTTGGTGGTGGGGCGGTGGTCAGGCGCAGCAAGAGGAGGTGGGCGCGAGCTCCGGAAGTTTTGGTCTGAGGCAGTAAGGTATTAAGATTTTAAAGTATATATATGTATGTATGTATGTATATGGTAATTTACTTTGTAAATTAAGTAATTGATTGTTTTGATTAAATCGAATGTTAATAAATTCGTAATGCATTTTTACGAGGTCAAAATTGCATGGGACAGGCAAGATCGTAGGGCGACAGGCTACAAACTAGAATTTTTATTCAAATCCAACGTTGCAATACTTCAGAAGTTAAATTTCTTTTATACTTTATATTTGTTTAATAAATCCTAGATTTTAAAATCTACCTTGGAAAAATGATGTTATAAAGAATGTTTCAATGTTTTAAATAATTATTTAAATATGTCTTAAAAAAATTATTATTATTTTCTTTTAATACTTATTTTTATTTACATATGTATATATATATAGAGTTTTGAAATGTTTTAAATTTATTTATGAAACTTCTCGAAAGTCTGGAAATGGGGTTATTTAGTATATGAGATTTATAAGAAAATCCTTTAAATAAAATTGGGAAGAAAAGTAAGGAAATTTCCGAAGTAGTTAAGTAAAAGTGAACTTTGAAAAATTGAAATAGAATTCATAAAGAAGTAGAGAAGGGAAATTGAAATTATATGCGAGTATAATTGGCTTTGGAAATATAAAAGGGAATTAATAAAGAATTCCAAAATTTATAGAACTCGTTATAAACTAGTCAAGGAGTTTATAAATAAAATTGCAAGTGATTAGAGAAATAGGTAGAAGAAAATAGATGGAATACTCCCTAAGTGTGAATATAAAATGAAGTGTGAATATAAAATGAAGTGGGAAAAATATTCTAAGTGTTGGAAAAAGGGGTGGAAATATTTCGTTAAAGATATAAGGATTATAAACTGTTTTCAAATGTGAAGAATTGAAAGTAATATCTTATAAAGATATTTTGAAATAAATTTTAGAAGATTTATATTAAGGCTTGATGATTTCTTATGTATGTGTATTGATAGTTAAATAACAGACTATCAATTTTGGCTAATTTCGTTAATCGTTTCGAAGAGACCGAGATCGGATTTAATTATCCGAAAACCACTTCGATCCGGTTTGAACATAACGAATGAATAACGTGAAGATGATGAAGACGGTGATTCGGTTTGTCCAGACACATGACAACTTGTATGGACGAATGCTATCAGAACATCGTCATTGGAGGACGATAAGCATTCTAAGTAGAATTTGTTCTTAAAAGGTAACGTTTAGCCTCGAGCCTCATCAAACGGGAATGACTAAAACAGAGGAGATGCGGCAAGACTAAGTGGATCGCACCCAAGTAGGTATGTTATCACCTTTCTAGATGTCCTCGGAAACCTTAATATTATGGATATGATTGTACATGAAAGGAGCGCTCGATGGTAAGGGTGGGAACACCCGGGGTGATAACATATTCGGTCTATCCAGGTTAGGGGTAGGCCGGTCTTGTGTAGCAGGGGATCCCGACGTGGTTCTTGGTACATTGTTCTAGAGGTGTACTGTGGTGGACGGTACCCCAGTGGCCCAGTCATTCGATGGAATCCATTCTACAATAAGCACCGTACGGTTTTGATTGTACCCAACCATGCTGGAATGTGACATGCAAGCATTTCAGCTATTTTCTATTTACTTTCTATAGACTCTATTATAATATCAGATGGATTTGATAAAAATATTTTGGCTATCGTACGGTAAAAACCCGTCATATTTATGTGTGGCGTGGTCTTACGAGAAACCTTTGGTTTTCAAAGGATTTTTGAAAAGTTAATAATTTAAATTGAGTGTGTTTTCTCACGCTGGTTTTCCAGACTGACTCGGGTGTTATTTTATTATAATGCACGGGTCAGACCGAGTATTACAGATTTAGGATTGGAAGCTATGGAGTTCAGGAGACGAGCTGGATTACAAAGACATACTTCCGTATTTGATTAATATTTTCCGCTGTATGGGGACAAGTTATTATAACTGTCCAAATTTAATGTATCGATTGTTTTACTCTGATGATTGTAAGTATTTAATAGCTACTGATTCTTCTGTATAAAAATCTGTTATTATATACTATATTTTGTTCCTTTGCGATTGTGAGATTCTGTGATCTTTTGTTTATTTTATTCTACCTTTTTTTCTTCACCGCTAATGAGCTGGTGTTCCCGGCCCTCGAGTGCTCGGCATTATATACGGTGGACGTATTAACGTCGATTTTCGAGGATCGAAAAACCTGTTCGTTACAATTGAAACTATATGCAAGTACAATCACATAATATTTTGTTAAGGATTTTATTATTATACTTTAAAATAATTACTTTGTTAATTATATTATAATATAATAAAATATGTAAAAGAAAACAAACACTTTTATTACGAGCAAGATTGGTTGGATATATGAAACAAATAATATAATTTCCTCAAAGGATTGCACTAACTTTTTCACTATCGTGTCCTAGTTGTTGGTTCGATCAGGCATAAGTGCGATGAAAATCTTGAAACTATTACCCAATGCTTCAATTAAATCGTCTACATTCTTCTTTAATTCCTAAATCAACACATATCGGTTTAATTTGGAATCCCCAATTCAATTCTTCAAAGTACCCTAGGTCGGGTCGCTTGAGAAATCGGGTATGAAAACGTGGCTCAAATGCATGAACTGGTGTGGAAATGGGTAGTTAGTTTGTACCTAAGATGAATCTGAGGATTTTGTTCAGACAGGAGATTAAGTGATGGAAATATCAATAAATGTGAGCTTGTCCCTTGAGTTTTTCTTTTCGTTTTTTTATCGTAATTTAGGTTTATGAGAAATAGAGGAGAAAGGAAAAAGTATAACGGGGTAGGCATGTGGGATCTTAAAAGAAGGCGAACCCAAATACGAAACCAATATTATGATTAAGTGACCCAGTCTAGTGCGAGCAAGCCAAGTTGATCGCCCATGAATACATAACTTAGCAAAAGTGTTTTACAAATCTAACTTCATCAAACTTTTGTTTCACCGAGTTAATGAAATCTACTTTGAATAATATTACTTCTGTTTACGCACGATACTGCAAGTGACTACTTGGAGAATTTATAATGGTTTCTTCTCAAATGACTTGATATTTCATGAAAAGCTACCATGGATAGTTGCGTTAGAATGATCATTCATGTTGAGAGACAAGTGGTGTGGGTGCATGTTCATACCACTCTCCTGATAAAAAGATGATGAAATCTTGGAGTATCCAGAGTATCTATTCGTGGTCAATGAAAGCTTGGAAGAGTCATGTTTGATGTAATTAAGAAAATATCTAACTACGAAGTTGAAACAAGCATGAGGGGCAAATATGGGCAAATATAGATTGTTGATCTCCCTTAGAAATAATGAAGCGACCTAGAGCCCTAACGATCCAAAAATGTTGATCTCTCTAACTAAGCATTACACCTACCAAAGCTTACCGACCCAAGATTGTTGGTAGCCTAAGTACTTTAATCGTCAATCCATGCCTACGACCCAAGATTTTGTGTCGCTCTAACCATCCTTGGGATCGAGCCATGTTTATGGCGATCCAAAGATGTGGGTCGCTTAGTTTTTTATCTTGCCAATCCAAAGTGTTGAGCCACTTGCCTACACCAATTCTAGCTTGATCTTTCTCTTGATAATGTGGATCTGGATATATTTAATTCAAATGACTTAAAATTCAAACAACTTGTAAGAGATTTTCAACATTTATCTCCGTATTCTTGGATTTGAATATAAAAGAGGTGTCCAACAAATAGTCATCGCAACCAAATCAAAAGGATATTTTAGCTATTGCACACAAGGAGCCCTCTTGCCACCAAATCTAAATTGATTGCTCTGTTATGAATTGTGTATATGTTTGTATTAGTATCACACCATATGATCTATCATTTCATATAATATGCATAGATTTAGGTACTCTTTGGATTAAAATAAGTTTTATGTTTTACGTTTTCAATATATATATCAAATGACATGGAATGGAAGGACCTGAAAAATTATAATCATTCCAACAAAGGAAAAAAGAAGGTGAAAGAAAATTTTTGATATTTCTCAAAATGTGAAAAACAAGAGGAAAAAACAATTTTCAATTTATATGTTAGAAAACATTTTCCAAACCGTTTTCCACCACCTTCTACCCTATAGTGCATGAAAACGTAAAACAAAACTCGTTTTCAAACTAAACGTTATTATGTAAAACATAACTTAAACTTACAGTCAACGGATTAGGTTCTTCCCAGAAATATCTTTTGCGGTGTCCACCCATTTTTTATCCAAACAGTTAAGAATTATCTTCAACACAACATAAATTGTCAAATAAAGCTAAAATCTACTTTACGGGATCAAAAAGAATAAATCATCAACGCATGCTGCAGGAAATGTTTTTTTTTTTTTTTCCGTTCAAGAAATACGTTTGCATTTAATGTAAACTCATATTGTAATAAAAATAAATTTATAGACAAGCATTCTTATAAAATGAGGATCGTTGCTAGTACTCTCCGAATATTAAAACATAATGGAAGTTTATCGGTTGGCACGTTATCAAAATGACTTCTACAATGGTCTAAATGCTCATGAAAATTAATATCTGATCGAACAACTCAATATTTTATGCTCAAGAGAATTTGCAACACATGCACAGCTCACCTGTGCCTATAAGTTAAGAGTTTTTGCCAAGCAACCAAGTCATTTTACAAATGGCTATGGAGCATTTTACACAGCAAAATTCACTAAACAAATATCCATAAATTAAGTTTGCCTTAAAAAGTGCAATATTTTATTTCGTAATATCCATGACATTATTTGGTTTTGAAGATGATTACTTCTTTAATGAGTTATTTGGATCATTCTCCCTTTTCCCTTGATACAAATGAGAAGCAGTACCAAAGAAAGCAAATGCAATGTCTTTTCTCCTATCAAAAACACTGATACTTCTTCTGCAAATGTATATTAAAGGATAGTTAGTTAGCTGCCGGCTATATACAAGTAACATATCCATGATCAACAAAGTAGATTTACGAACCCGATGATATTTGGTTTTTGGCTGGCTATCAATATATGCAAGTAATTCCTCTTGCCTCATTAGTGCTTCATGTAAAGCCTGCATAATCAAGTAGATGCTAACATATGCACTGATGGTATTCCATGTGTTATTTCATACTGAACTGACACAAATTGTTAATTTTACAAAGCCCATATGTGTGCATTAGCACAAATTAATAGTTTTGACCATACAGAGAAAAGAATGTTTTATTAACATACAGACAAATGTAATGTTCATTTATTTCTTGCTCTTATCATGAAAGAAATAAAGTGCATGTTATACCATAATTCATCATGTTTTTTTTTTATAAATATGCATCATTGTTTACTTGCTGTTATCATGCAAGTAAATTAAAAGTGTCATGAGGCAGTAGTTATGTTAACATAAAGTGCATGTTATCCAACTAAGCCATCTTGCTTAGCTGTAAGAGTCGACAATAATAATGGTTACGATAATATAAAGTGCACATGCAAGAATTTGAAATGCTTCTCTAAATCTTAATTTTATGCTCTAGTTGACATGCTAAAACGAAATAGACTAATAGGGAAATGTTATCATGTGCCCTAAGGGCACATGTTAATATTGATTAAATTACCTAACTAACCCCACTTGAATTACACCTATTTTTATGTTATAAGGATAAAATAGGTATTTGCAAATAATATTTTTGTCCTTTAGCATATAAATATCATCCTCAACAAAACCCTATGTTATATTATAAAATGCCTTTTTTGGGAAATGTGAAAAATGTATAGACATATAGGTAACTTAAAAAATCATTCCTTTGAAATTTATGTCTGTTACAGGGTCTTTTTTTTTTCAAACAGTTCAACTTGATCTATTGACTTAGTACATCTGTGTAATAAATCTTGTACAAGTTAGAAAACCTTGAATTTAATGGTATAAACAATACAAATCAACATTGCCGAAAAATAAAACATATCATGATCTAAGATGAAGCAACAAATGGTATCTGGGCAGGAATATTTGTATTCATGTGTCAAATACGCAAAAGATGAACAGTCTGCGATATCAAGTAATGTTGTAAAAGCACAAATATTAGAAAAAGCACACTGATCGGTTATATATGTAATGGCATCGCCAATTTTCTAGAGAACAGGCTATATTTGGTGGGCCTGTGCAAATGCATACTAAAATTTGAAATTATCTGCATCGTGCACTAGGTTATCTGTTTCATTAACCTTGTCATAATTTCAGTTAATCTTCCTGGGTTTCTATTGCATATCTATAGCAGGTTCAAAAGGACATTACTACTTATATACGATAAAAACAATCAGGTTCATCAGATGTCTAAAATATGTTTTACCTTTTTGGTTGAAATCAACTCAGCTTCTAATGCATCAACGCGACGCACAGCAGCATTAAGCAATTCTTCCTTCTCCGAGGGCATCTCGGATGGCTTTGCTTGTAATTCATATGCTTTTGCTTCAACTTCGCTGAGCCTTTTCAAAACATAAGACATTTGATCCACTTCTGATAACACAGGAGCAGGCGAAGGAGGTCGCAATTCTTCTTCTGGTGCTGAATCTGGTGAAAAGGATCGGCTTTGGGTATCTAGTTGATTTCTGTATTGGATCTTGTTCGTCAAAGATTTCACAAGTGATTGGAATAGTGTGAAAAGAGTCACCATGAATGTTATCAGCACTGGTAGAACATGAAAAGAGTTGCCTGCTAGAAGTGTTTTAGTTTCTAACCGAGGAGATCTTCCTGAAAAAAGAGGTATGCTGTTCGTGGTCAGATAGTAACTCCAAATTTATCCAATAATGAAATGAAAATAAATTTTGATATGCAAAATTCTTACAATGTTCAACGTTTACTAAATTGCGACATGGACAGATTATTTGTCATTTTGCAATTGGACACTTTATTTAAACATTCCTATGCCATAGCTTTTGTCTAGTAACAGTTCCCATGTATATTAAATGTTGGTGCTTTCATTTGTTATATTATTTCTTATATCTACTGAGTTGAATAGGTTGTTTCGAAATGGACACACATACAACAAGGTTGGAGGATCTGGTCAGAATCCCGAGATTCCAGCCAAGTTCTGGCCGGAGACAACACGAAAATGGACTCAAAGTCCGGTTTCGGCAAGGAAGTACATAAAAAACGAAAAATTAGAGATTTGATCAAAGAAATCAAGTACAAAAAAAGAATAGAATTTGATCATATATCATCTGAGAAAACAGTAAAACTTATCTGAGTTAATGATTGTTGCATCAGGTTCGCTTTTCATCCATATCAGCAACACTAACTTGTGATGTTGCCATACCTAATTGATGCCCTAATCAAACTGTTGCAGCGGCATGATAGAAGTTTCAATTTTTATTTCATATCTTTTCTTTGTTAACGGATTTGTAGGAAAGCCGAGGAAGGCTTGGAAGTTGGAATGATAATTTAGAGTTAGTGACTTATCGTTGCTTATTTGGTTCCAGAACGTAAGGTTACAAGCCTTAGTTTAAATATATTCAGTTATCAATTATTCTTATACTTGTACCATATCATGTTGAATGTTGAGGATTACAGACTTCAGGTTAGGTTGTGTCCACTGATTCGGGCTGGATTGTTGATGGGCCATGTTATACTTTAGGATAAATATAATTTTAGGGTTAATGTTTATAATTTATTATATATTTCAATTATATCTTTTGAGATTAGTTACCGAAATCTGAAATCAAAACTTCTACACACTTCCAAATTTAACAAAACAGAACAAAACTACCAACAGTCAAAAAGATCAAAACTGAAACCAAGTTCTCAAAACAACTATACCAGTAGACTTTGAAAGGGTCGACTATCCCCTATTTTATTGTTTCTTGTTGATTGATATAAGCAGTATATGACTTTTTCACTTGTAGTTGAATGGATGATTTGTGTTAACTGCATCTTAAATCAATTTCTTCCATTACATTTTTGCTGTGCATAATTTTCTCAACTCATGGTTACAATTTACAAGTCATTAAAGTTTAGCACATAACAGTGCAACTAACATTCAGATATGTGTGTGTTATTGTTATTGTGTGTTATCTTTACCGTTCGCAAAAGTTTATTAATATGATATTCTCGTACCTGCACTAGTTTAGTTATGGTTGTAAATTATTGTTAATAGTTGGTTTTACTTGATTTTTATACCCAAAATATTTTAATCTTAATAGCTTTTACTACACCAAATAAATTATGATCTGATGGGCAAGGTTTTACATTTTCATATAAATATTGCTTTGCAGATGTGTAGTTCATGAGAACTGCATTTTGATTCCTTTATATGCACATTCTTTGTTTAATATTTATGGTCGTTAAGTTTCTTACGTTACATATTATACATATTATTTAATGATACGTTGATTATTAAAAAAATTACTAATTATTTTAGTTAATTATAAAAATGAATTAGACGATTAAGAAAATATAATTTCAATATTAATAGTTCTAAATTATAAACATTCAAATAATAAGATGATGAAATATATGGGATTGCTAATTCATCAATTTATTTTATCTAATTTTCAGTTTACATGTGATCAAGTTTGATCAATAAAAAAATATATGAAAACTTCAATGTTAATCGCTAGTACTGACAATGATGGAATATGAATAGTTTCGATCATTGACAAAATTTCAATCTATTATAACATCAACTAAGCCATTATTCGCAAATTGAGAAATCATTGCAGCTAGATCTATGCATAACATGTTTGTATCATTTGAATAACTTTCGATACATATATTTAAGAAACTTCAAGTTTTGCATGATGGTATTCAGTCTAGATGTATATTCAACTCTCTTTTTAACATTGGTTAATTGATGCCAATAGGAATCAATCTCAACTCCTCTCGATTAACAACTAGATTCTTACCCTTGTTCCTCAAGGAACATTGGTTATATATCTGATTCAATCACTTCATCTTGAACGTAAGTTTATGTAAACTGTTTGTTAGCGTTTCATGTAAAGTGTTTACCCAATAATAAACTAATATGATATGTTAACTGAAAAAAGAAAAAAAAGAAAAATCAAACCTCTGAAATATAGACTAAATATTGATATAGCATTTCGTAGGATGAAGGATCCATGTTATCAATATCACATAGGTACAATCAAGTCATTTCTTACAATCCTTGCTCAAAAGTGGATCCACACCTTGAAAAATTGGACCAATGAACATGGTAAACAACTTTGGAAACGATCGGAAAAATCATAAACATATGTTAACATTAGTCAAAACATGTTACTTTATCTTCTACTGCTTCTACCATGCAATGTATAATTTAATTTCAGACTGTGTGCATTAAGAATGGATGCACAAATATGGTCTCATTGTTGTTCAGCATTAGTTTGGAAGCTTGATTAAATGGCGTACTCCCAAAATTATTTGTAAAATGTTTTTTTCTTTTTTTTACTTGCACATCTATATCATTGAATTTGCCAACATACTATTATAATTAGTAAATTGCACATCTACGTTGAAGTCTTATTTTAGAAGTTGTAGGAAGGTAATAGAAGGAGCTAGGCACATAAAGATATACTTTGATGATACTATCAGATTCACTTTTAATGTCATCGCTTTTTGAAACTTTTTAACTTCATTTCGCAAAATATGGATCATTGCCTCTACTTTCATTATTAGCTAACGTGCTTCCTTAAGGTGCAAACAAAACTATGCCTTCTCCATTCACTCCATAGTTCATTCATACGGTAAGTAGCATACGAATACAATATCCAAAATGGTAAGTAGCATTCATATTGGCATCCAAAATTATGAAATGCCATAGTTCATTATCATCTTACTTATTTGCTTATTTCCGTATCAAGCCGCTCAATATGGCTAATTCCCACATTTCTGAAAGGTGCTAGAACTCATGGAGTTTATTTGCTTGACGGTGTGATTAATGAAAGTGAAACTTGTGTGAATGTTGATAGTTCTCATGACTTATAATGTTGTGACATTTGAGGTTGGGTCATGTGTCGAAGATGAGTTATATTCTTCGAAACTGTACAGTTAAAGCGCTTAGCGGTTCTATAGTGGAGGAGATGCAAAAAGATATAGTGGAGGTGAAGCGGGGATATAACGGAAAATAACGTTAGTACAAGAAGCTTCATTAGATATAAAACTAAATATTTAAAGTTAATATATTCTCATTGTCACGTCATTTATGCAAGGAAAAAGAAATATTGTTTAATCTTATATAACAAAACCAAACAATATCATGATTTATGAAAACAAAATTTTGTGACTATAATAAATTTCTAACTTATATTGTGCATGTATGCCTTAAAATTAGGTATTTACCCTAACTTTGTTGATTTGTTTAAAATAACATTAGTTAAATCAACGTTTATATATTAATGTTTCTATAACGAGTCCTAAAAAGCCTTGATTTAACGAATTCAACAGAATATACTAGGGCTTAAAGCGGATCTACTGTTTAATGGTTTTAAATTGAAATAGTGTAGCGGTTGATGAGCGTTATGTGTTATAGAAGAGATTTTGCGGGGCTTTAACTGCATAGTTTCGAAAGAAGGAGATGACCGATCGAGAAAGTTACAACAAACTTGAGTTTTGCGAGGAATGTGTCATAGAGAAGCAAACTAAAGTGTCATCTGGTGAAGGAAAGCATGATTCGAGAGATGTTCTTGAGTACGTTCACTCGGATGTTTGGAGGCCGGCACCGGTAGCTTCTTTGGGTGGAGCTCGTTCTAATATTTCTTTTATTGATGATTTTTCTCAAAAAGTATGGGTGTATGTAATGAACACCAAGTAGAAGGCATTTGCAAAGTTCAATATTTGAAAGACTCTTATTGAGAATGAGAGTGCTAAGTCTTTGAAGGTGTTGAGGTCCAACAATGGCGGGAAGTATGTTTTTGAAGAGTTCTTGGATTTTTTGCAAGCATCATGGTATTCGAAGGCATTTTACTACACTAGAGGATCCGCAATCGAATGGGGTAGCGGAGAGAATGAATCGTACTATACTTGAGAAAGCTCGACGCTTAAGATTGGAATAGGGTTTGTCGAAGGGATTTTGGACCAAAGCTTTGGCAACCGCGGTGCATATTGTAAATTGAAATTCGTGCTCGACTATTGATAAAAAACTTGGGAAGGAAGTTTGAAAGGGAAAGAGCATTGACTAGAGCTATCTTCGTGTATTTAGTAGTCTGGTTTATGTGAATGATCAAGAAAATAATAGGCTTGAACCTAGAGCTTTCAAAGGGGTCTTACTTGGTTATAAGAATGGTGTCAAAGGCTACCAGATTTGGAATCCGAAAACGAAGAAGGTTGTGAATTCTCATCATATTACTTCTCATGAATCGGCTTTGTTCAAGAAGAATAAGAGCTCGTCGGATGTTCTGAATTTGATTCGTGATGAATCATAGGAGAATGAAATTGTTCCCATTTTTCATCCAAGGAGTAGGTTGTTGGAGATGCTTGTATTCAAAAAGCATTGATAGTACATCACAGTCCACATGTATCCTCTATTAGTGTTGGTGATGTGCACGATTCTAGAGATGATTCGATTCAAGGTAGAGAAAGAAGTTTGGGTCATATTATTCCAATTCGGGTTGGTCGTCTGTTATAAGACCATCCAAAGATATGGTGACTGAAATTATATTAGCTTTTGTGATAATTTGGACTATGTTATTTATGTAGTCCAAGATGAACCGATGAACCTTAATGATGTCATGGATTCGAGTGATGGCTTGAAATAAATTTTGAAATAAATTTTGTGCATAGAGGAAAAAATGCAATCTTTGTTGAAGAATCAAACTTGAGATTTGGTTCCACTTTCTAAAGGAAACCGTGCTATTGGATCCAAATGGATATACAAGGTGAAGGACAATGAGAGGTACAAAGTTAGATTTGTGGCTAAGGTGTTTGCACAAAGAAAGGGATAGGAGTATAATGAGATTTTTGCACCGGTTGTGCGCCATACTTCAATCCGGGTATTACTTGCTATAGTTGCTCTTCATGATTTGAAATTGGAGCAACTTGATGTGAAAATCGTCTTCTTACATGATGACTTGGATGAAAACATCTACATGGAGCAACCGGAAGGTTTCGTCGTAGATGGTAAGTTAGATTTGTGGCTAAGGTGTTTGCACAAAGAAAGGGATAGGAGTATAATGAGATTTTTGCACCGGTTGTGCGCCATACTTCAATCCGGGTATTACTTGCTATAGTTGCTCTTCATGATTTGAAATTGGAGCAACTTGATGTGAAAATCGTCTTCTTACATGATGACTTGGATGAAAACATCTACATGGAGCAACCGGAAGGTTTCGTCGTAGATGGTAAGTCAAATTTAGTTTGCAAGTTGAAAAAATCACTATATGGTTTAAAGCAATCACCTAGACAAGGGTACAAGATATTTGATCATTTATGCTTGAAAATGATTTTGATAGAAGCGTTAAAGATGCTTGTGTATATTTCAAGAAATTAAAAAATGATTGTTGGATGTATTAGTCTTGTATGTGGATGACATGCGCATTGCTTCTAAAGATAAAAATGAAATCAACAGGATAAAAATGAAATCAACAATTTAAAAATGTGTTTAAAATCAGAATTTGATATGAAAGATCTTGGAGAAGCAAAAGAAATTTTGAACAAGGAAATAGAAAGAAATCGAAAGTGTTTTAAGTTGAAATTGACTCAAAGGTGGTATATAAAGAAAGTGTTTTGTCGGTTTAGCATGGAAAATGCAAAGGCGTCAAATACACTTTTACATTTGCATACGAAGCTTTCGATTAAGGGATCATCTATCTTGAAGAAAAACAAGGCTTATATGGCAAGAATGTCATATGCAAGTGTGGTTGAAAGTTTAATGTTTGTCATGGCGTGTACAAGGCCCGATATTGCAAATGTTGTCAAAATGGTTAGTTGGTTTATAGCTAATCCGGAAAAATCGCAATGGGAAGCCGTGAAGGTTATTTTGAGATACCTTTGAGGTATTTCGTCTCATAGTCTTGTTTCTTATGGTAGTGATGGGTGAATTGTAAGTTGGTTGCCGATGATAGAGATCGGAGGAAATCAACTTTCAAATATGTCTTCACTTTTGGTGGTACAGTCATAAGTTGGAGATCATGAATTCAAACCAAATTGTTTTATCCACTACGGATGCGAAGTTGATAGTCGTGGTGGAAGTGGTAAAGGAAGCACTATACTTGAGGCGATTGTTGTATGACTTGAGTTTTAAACACGATAGCATCGACGTTCTCGAAGTTGATTCGCTTGTTAAAGTGCTAGGTGTCACGAGATGACATGATTGAGAAATAGTTTGTTTATTGATGATGAAGAGTATCGGTGAGAGATTGTAGTTTTATTTTCTTGGTAAGTGCTTATTTGCACTCATAAGTAGGCGTGTCAATGGGTCGGGCTCCTTCCGAGTATCATAAAACCTGGATCCGAGTCCGATTACAATAATTAAGACCCGAGCCCGATCGAACCCGCAGGGTGTTTCAAACTAATACTCGAACCCGGCCCGTCGGGCTTTTTAAGCCCGTTGGATAATACCTGCATACCTAACTCGGAATATTTACGTTAAAACCGTATTTTAAAATTACAACTTTGATAAAATTTGTGCATACAATGTTAGCATATAAATTGGTCGGTGATGTGGTCAAGTTCATAACAAAAGCATGCAAAAACATATACATGTAAACAAATAACATACACACTCATGTTTTGATACGACGGAAAACTAATAGTCGGGTCGGATCCAAAATAGGCTAGGTTTTATCAAAACTGTATCCGACCCTAATAGTAATCGGGTCAGACCTGGATCGGTCTTGAGGGATAAAAGGCAAAACCATACCCGCATTGATGGGGTGGGTTCGGACCAAGCTAGGGTCGAAACGTGTACCATTGACAGGCCTACTCCTAAATACTTTTGTCTTTTGATAAGATGGTTTTGAATTTGGATACTTTTAACACTTCGTTAGTCGGCGGTGGCTTTGTCGAAGCTCTTTGACAGAGTGTAATGGACGGTAGCTTTGCTAGAGCTCATTAAGAAAGTATCAAGTGTTTTGAAGGTAGAATTAGTGATGGTTTGGTACCATTGGTTCTTGATGTATGGAGATGGATATAACGTCGAGGTAGAGTGTTGAATTTGGGCAACACTATATGTAGAATTGAAGAGATCGGAAATTACTTGATAACAGTGGAGACGATTCACAAATTGAAGCTCGAAAGCTCGAAATATCGCATTTTGAAGCTAAGGGGGTCTGTTTTTCTACATCTTGTCAATTCAAATGTAAGAGTTGGGGTTCTCGAACGTCTGAATAGGATGGCAGATGTCTGAGAGACCACTCAGATATCTGAATTGGGTGTTTTATGGACCAGAGCGTATACGGTGTATTTTTTTGACACTGTCAGACGTCTGAATTCGGGGATTAAACGTCTGGTTACCTGTAGCAAAAACTTCATTGGTTGAAGTCAGACGTCTAAGTTATGAGATAAACGTCTGACCTATTTTTTGAAAAACAGAATCGCCCGAGCTGCTGTGTATTGATTGTGAAGGCTTCAAAAGGCATATTGCGTATTTGCCAAAACAAAAATTCTTCCTATATAAGCTATTTTTAGAATTTGAAGAAGATGAGGGTTTATTCAAATTGAAACAGGGTCCTCTATCGAATTTCAAGTCTAACATCCACAGTTGAAATTCTATAGAATTTTGGTGATCATTGTAACCAATCTCTAGTACTTTTTCATTGTTAGCTCCTCAAAGTGGATATACACTAACACAACGTTAGTGGAACCACTATAAATCTTGTGTGTATGATTTACTTTCGTTATTGCTTTCCTTTTATTGTTTGTTCGAATTGTGATTTGGTTTTTATTTGGATTGAATTGAGATTTGATATCGAGATATTGATTGGTTGTTTTTACACTTCCTACAACGATCTCTAGTTTTCGCGGCGTTCGGAGTTTGAATTAGAGCGATCTCGAATTTGAATTCCATAACAAGTACCAGACCTGATGTGACACACTTGGAACAATCTGAAAATATTTGCTGGTACATGAAGAACACATACATCATTCGTTATTTTTAAAGATGGTATTCGGCTGTACGAAAGGTATAATACCTACCAAAGCATCACAATAACAAATGAAATAGTAAGGAATATGTTTGTAATCATATCAGCACATCAAATTTCCCCAACATCAACAATGAAATGATGGAATCACCCTACGAAAAAAGAAAAGTTCAAAGAAACTTTTTTTATAACAAAGTTTTAATTTTGTTGTTTCGGACTTATATTTGTAGGATGAAATTGTTTTGAGTGCAATATCTTGCTTGGTGTTGCAAATTAATCTATGTACGTACATGCATGCTGCTTGCATGCACACACATTTATAATAATAATGATTTGCTACACAGTAACGATTTGCAAAAATAGTGTGATGCAGCTTTTATATACATGTCACTATTTTGCAAAGCAGCATTAGTTTCACATATACAAAACATAATGGATACAGGCATTGTATATTCCTTTTCCAGAAAGGCATACCTGTAACAAATACGTTATGCGCATATCGTCCATGACAATGTGCTAGTATATAATACAAAGCTAACAAAGTAAAGTTCAAAATAGAGCAAAAATGTATTTGGTCAGCTAGTAAATCTAGTAAATTAGTTGAACTTGATGATGCTCAATAATTACGGAAAAAAAATCACATGACAAACCTTCAAATGAGGAGAGCTTCCGGTTGAAAGTTTCATTCTTCCAACTTACATCTACAGCTTTGTCAACCATTGGAACCTGTTCTTCACATGCTGTAGAGCCAAGGACTGTGTTCCCCACAATTTTCGTCTGACCATAAAAACATAATACTTGTTATCTGATGGATTGATCAACGTGTGCAACTATGCCTTATAAGCACAGTAAACATGGTTAATCTATTTCTCAACAGAAAGAAAAGGCAAATATTTCACAGCAAGTGTATAATAAAAGACATTGACACCCGTCACTCAACTACAATCTGTCATGTCATTATTGTTCGTGAGCTTGGTGTTTCCAACAAAAATTACCTTAAAAACATAATCCAGATAACTATTTTATTTGATGAACTTAAACGAATTATGAGTATTAAATCTGGCATTACAGATTATAGCACCATTCTACCCTTGGCCTCTTTTAGTGATGGTGTATAACTCATTATCTTTGTTCTTTTTTGGGTTCATGCATCTGGTGACTTCGCAAAACTTTTGTGTGTTGACAAAAAAAATAAAAAAAATCAAATCAATTAATGTTTACATGATATAGGTTGTTTATTGGATGCAAGTTTTCATCAATTAGAATGTTCATCTCTAATCATCCAAAAACCTGATATACAATTAACATGTTATCACCAACTACTTGCTTTATGAAGTAGAAATCACATCCCCACACACACGTGTGTGTGCATGTGTATATATATGTAAATTTATGTATGTGTGTGTAAGGTTGTGTGTGTATACGAATATACACAAGCACACAACCTTTTCAAAATTGGAGGCTTTCTGAATTTGTAACCTTTTCAAAATTACAAGTCAATCTCAACCGAAAAACATATGCTTTAGTAGTTGATTTAAATTATCAATTTCATTGAGTTAGAAATATTCAAATGACCCAAATTTTTACTTAGATTAGATGATCTTAACCGTAACATGACATATCACAAAATTTGGCAGCATTTGAAATTGTGCAGGTCAAAATAAGAGAGGGGTTCTACAAAGAGGGCGGGTAACGTTGAACCTTTCTCTGCTATATGAGTAAGGCTTCATTAACGTTGAACCTTTCTCTGCTATATGAGTAAGGCTTCATTATAGCATCCATTTGGCACACCTCGAATAGCTTTAATCGCATTGTTCAAATGCTACAAAATTTGGTCGATGTTTAATCTATACCATGGATATCATCTCCTCCAAAAAAAAGTTGCGATCATTTTAAAATGACTAACCCCTTCAAAATTATAAGTCAATATTAACTGCTAAAACACCTATTTTAATTGATGATTAGAAATATCAATTTCATTGAGTTAGTATTCAAATGACCTCGATTTTTATATACTTGATCTTCATTGTAATATGAACATATATCCAACAAAAACTGCAACATTTGAAATTGAAACAACTCAAAATATAAGAGGGACGCTAAATAGATGATGCAAAGAGGGATGTCACAACCTTCCTCTATATGTAATGAGTAAGTAGTATCTGTGGCACCCAGCATTGTAAGCACTCTTTTAGCAGCCCAACCATATTTTGAGTCGCTACTACAAATGATACAATATTTTATAGATCTTTAATCAACATTATGAATATTATCTCTATAAAAAATGATATCATTTTAAATTTCTTGTTTCTTCAAAATTATAAATCCTTATCCACCAGCAAAACCTTTTTTTTTTTTTTTGAATTACCTAGAGAAACAAGCTTTGCTTGTAAATTCTACGGAAATATGTGTCGGCCAAACAAATTCAAGTACTTGTTACAAGGTTGTCGGTTTCATATAGAGAAAGGTTGTCAGTCTCAAAACATTTATTATAACCATTAATTTGAAATATTTATCCTATTAGATGCATTCGAATACACTCATTTTTGTGGAGGTGTAATATTAATAACGATATAACATACTGCTTAACGTGATATATGAGTTGAAACAGGAGGTTGTCTTTATCTAAGCATTATATAATACACACACACATAGTCAATGACCACTTGTTCAAATGATAAAACATCCTGTATGAGCCAGTTGCTAGAGGTTTTGGTTTCAATCCCCTAGACATACATATTAACGAGTTTCAAAGAGGGAGGGAGAGAGAGAAAAGGAGAAAAATCCAACAAAAGAATATGAGTGATTCACACCTCTTCGTGAACAGGGGTCAACTGAGAATGTGAAACATAACTCAGTGACATTTTCGAAAAAGTACTGTCTTCAGTTTCAGAACCAGATTCAGCAGTGGATGCATCACTACAATTAATCTATACAATAAGAAATTCAGTTAAGCTTCTAACTAATATAATCATTTCTTACAAATAAATTAGAAGAAGAAAAATCAACAGATCCTACCAGCATGTATTTTTGCTTAGAGTAAGTAATAGTTTTTCCTTCATCGTTGGCAACAGTAACTATTTTCATGTCACGTTGTGCTTTACTGTTAAGAACCATCTAGTAAGAACAAAAGAAAATGTATGATCAGTGAAAACATAATAAACCGGTGGGCAAGTGGACAAAATGTTCATAGATCAATACTTTTAAAATGTTGGAATCTTTCCATGGACCCTTTTCAGACTTGAGGCATCCTCCTAGATCAGCACAGTTGCAAGTACCACCAAGAAATTCAGGCAACTCACTGTAGTAGTCAAGTAATCAAGCACTAAAGGAGGACTGAGGCATTATTCAAGTTTCGGTAGATAAAAAATAAGACTAACCTGGTATCAATAAGTTCGAGCAGTTTACATTGGTATTTATTACCAAGAACCTGAACATAATTTGATAAGTAAAAGTAAACAACATTGTGTAATGGCCTAAAAGAGAGAGAAATAATCGCAGAAAACAGTTCCATACATGTATCTTGGAAGTAGTTTTTGCATCAAGGAACGATTTTATGGAGTTCCAAAGTAACCTAAAACCAGGGCCGGCATTGATAATAAACATTTGGTGTAAGGTCTGCAAAAATATCACAGTACAATTTTGAAATGATAAAAATCAATTCAATTCATTACCAACATGAATGATTAACCAAAATTAAGGAATACCTCTGGATAATTGTCACTGTCAATTTTCTGCAACTTTAATATTAATTCCCGTGCTGTTTTACTGAAGTTTTTCATACCCTGTCAAGCATGCACGTGTATATCATTTAAACCTGATAATTTCTTACCCCAAATACAGATATATAATGTTAATTCTATGATAATACCAATGAGAAGTAACATTGCAGTCACATACCACGCCTTGAACATCCAAAATAGTCGTACTTGAGTCAATGTGCCTTTTAGCAGCGATTGAGCAAGCTGGAAACTTAATTGCAAAGCTCCTTTCAAACTCTTTTACATGATACTTTATATAACGATCCATAGTGGTTACTTGCATGAGCTTGCTAGGATCAACTTTACCAAGTCTTTCAATGTAAACAGGTCTTCCGTCTTTATCAACACCATGGTATCCATGAGGATAATGCTGGAGAACTTCATTTAACTCCTCATACTCAAAATCCTGTTAAGCAAGAGCTTGAATGTTGATCAATGATAACAGTGATAAAACTGACGGACCAATAAATTGACGTAATTTACTGAAAACCGTTTAGTTTGCATTCAGATAGAAGCCACTAAAAATTAATCACCTCTATGATGGTGTCAGCACCAAACTCTGATCTCCATTGAAGCATGTCAGCCCACATGTGCTTAGCTTTCTCGATATCATACTTTCTTGCTTTCAGAAATCTAAGTTTATAAATGAGTTACAAGTTCATGAATGAGTATGCTAAACATGGCAAATTGAAGTGCTTTATTGTACAACATAATATTCAGTCTTTCATTGTATCTTTCTTTCATCTTTTTTGTTCTCTTCTTGATGGTGCAAATTACAGTGAGGTGCTTCGTTGAGGAAACTAAAAGAAAATCTAAAGTAGAAGCTTTATCTGGTAACCAAAAATATCGTTGTAGAACAGGTCAGGAAATATCATTTTTCAACGTATTATAGCTAAAAGTACAAAATGTATACTTGTAACCATCAGCTAGCGAAGACGAAATTCAAAGTTAGCACATGGTTACATGCACATTTGCTGAAAAGAAAAAAAATGGATTTGACATGAAAGACTACTGATGCCAAATTACTTAACATAGAAAACATAATATGATGTAGTGAAGAAAAGAATTCATGGAAATAATGAATATCTTAAATGCATATAATTTGAACAAAATAAGACGGATGGATGTAAATCTATGAAATGGAGTATGACATCAATAAATAGACGATAAAAATGAGGAAAACATGAATGAAAATAGTTAACTTTGAATGATGTCATAAGATATTCATTTTGTAGGCAACAACTCTCCCTTCAAGCAAATAAACAAGCAAATTTATAAATGCTACATACAGGCCCAGTTTTGGCCCAAAACAGTCATTGCATATTCGATATTTTTATAGCTTGTAGCTAATTCAACTAAGGGTGAGCATTTATCGGCCCCAACCAATTAACCGACTGTACCAAATACTTTTGGCCAATTCAGAATGGTTTGGTGAGTTGATTGGGTACGATTTTTTATTCTTATTTTCAAGTAATTATTTGGTTTTGTGATTGACTTTGACTTTCAATATCTTAAAACCGAACCAATTGAATATAAAACTTCGATCATTTCAATAAAACATAGTTCTCAATGTCAATGTTATTACTTTGGTGTATTACTCTTCTCATGATTCATGTGACTGTTTTTATAAAATGAAGAGTTTTTTCTAGAGCACGAACATATCTTTTTACTATTATAATGATGATGATGATTCGTTGATTTGGTCCGTGCATCTCTTTTTTTTTCCTTTGATCCCCAAATTACCCCTGTTTATACAAAAATATACAAAAATAACAACTGTTTTGAGGCTAAACGTTTCATCATTTACTGGGGACACAAACACTAATACCATTTACCAAATTAACTTATCCGTAGTTGTATCATAACATACTAATTGAACTACTTATGGTGGAGATGCATATTATCTAATGAGTATATCATGGATCCTTACGTACATCGTACATGTCTAAAAAGTGTATAGGTACGTTGAAACCATATGATTATATGCATGTTCAATTTGTGTAGGAAGTACGTATATGTATGTAGCATGTTAAAATGACAGCATATTACTTCTATCACAGTAGTTGAACATTTCTTCAGTCGCTGATTTGGTTAGTGCGTTCATTTTTTGGAATCCCAAATTGCCACCGTGTATACAGGCAAAGCAAAATTAAAAATAACACATACATATGTATGCACATTGTGTGTATAATTTACCAGTCTTTACATAAAGATAAATCAACAATCATCGTGTGCATTTATTCGGTTGGTTAGGGAAATAACAACTTTGGTTCTATTTTTGTCTATTTGATCCTTATTTAGGTTTAGTATTTTTTGGCAAAGTCAAGCCGAAGTGACTATTCGCTCACCCCAAGATTTAACCAAGTGTTTGACAAATTTTGTGAACTCTTTTTGGTGATGTTGGGTTAAAATACCTTTGTTTTTGAACACTATATTGTTTGTATGTGTTATTTGTGACTGACTGACATATTTGGTAGATCTTTAGCTGCAATTTGAGCTCATAATTTTCCTTCTTGTTTTTACTTTATTTCCGTATTTCTTGCGCTTTGGCATAATTCCTTTCAGTTTTTGCGTGTACAAAGTTCTCATTTTAACTTTCGCTAAGATGTTGTTGACATGAAATTAAATGTGATTAGTTGTGATAAATGTACATAAGATCTGTACCACTAGGAATTTGGTTTCATCCATGTGACGATTGGTTAGTAATCCAGTACTTAAGAATTTGATCTCAACATAGATTGATTCTCCCAAACTGATTTGCAAGTGTGCTTTTCCTAAGTTTAGGCGAAAAGAAAAACTTTGAAATATCATCCCAAATCTATGTTTAGGTACCGAAACTGCTAGATCTGTAATAGCTTTCACACATTGATATTATTTTGAAACAATGACACAATCATGAGATAGTGTACATTACTCCTATACTTTAAATAAGCAAGCATAGAAACGAAACACTTACAATATTAGAAACTAGCACTATTTCAAATCTTGTTTATCGTACTCGAGATCTTGCTTGAGATCTCATTTTCGAACTTGAGCAAGATAAGGTCTAGCGAAACAAGACGGTAAATTTTGTTTATTTATTATTAGACACTCATCTCGTCCAAGATATTAAGATCTCAAGTGAATTGAGGTAAAATCTAATAGATTTTTTACTATCCATCTAATACTAGTTTTATTTTTATTTTTTAACAAATGAGCAAGTATAAAAGACTTAATATTTATTTTTTATTTTTTAATATTCGGATGAGTAGAATTTATTCAATCAATATCAAATCAATGGTGCTATCACTCTCTAAAAATAAATTTTAATCTTATCAGTTTTTACAAATTATGCATATTAAAAGATTATATTTAGATGGCAATTATTAAAAAAAAATCTTTAAAATGTCAATTTTTGACGTTTAAGTTACTCCGAAATAGTTCCAAAATGAACTTTAAATTTTGAGATGCAAATCCGAGATGTAGGTCCAAGATACACTGACATCTCATCCGATACGAGACGAGATATTGTGTGTAAAATTTCCAAGACGAGAGCCGTTGAAATCTGAAATCTAAAACTTTGGACACTAGCAGCAGTACATGAGAACTTCTCAGATTTTGGGGAAGTTACTTCACAAATCATACTATTTGGACTATGAACGCAGCATATGAAGACCCTTCAAGGTTAACATACAACTTAGTAAGTTAATAGAATACCAATAAATTACCTCAACATCATATGAAAGTCGTCATGTCTAGCAGGTAGCATCTCATCCAAGATAAGCGCCTGGCGAAATGCATCGACGGCTTCAAGATCTTCGATGTTCCGTATGTCTTCAATGGAAACAGAAGTTACTCTGGTCCCACTTTTCCTCCTGTTCTTTTTCTTTAGTGAATGTCTGAATCTGCTTGATGCATTAATTGCCTTTTTCTTAAAAGAACCAATCCTTGTTCTCCTTTCATCTTCTGAACATTCAAAATCTGACTTGCGTTCTTTTGGTTCATCACGAAAAGAGGAAACCTCAAAGCCTAAAACATTCAAAAGCGTTAACTTTATCTGTCTACCTTATTTTAGAGCATATTTGATAAGTACTTATAAGTAGTCAAGACTACTTGTAAATTACTTATTTCAATTTTAGTGTTTGACAAATCATTATAAGAAGCTTACAAAAGTTTATGATAATTAGAAACATAAGAAGCAACAATTTGTTGCTTATCACTAATGAACATATTTCATAACTAGTTTTGGCAAATTACTTTACTTAATTAAACTTAAAAGTCAAATTGCATCCAAACGCTCTACTTATGTATCGCTATTTAAAACTAGTTAGAAGTTACTATTCATAACTCATTTTTAAAGAGTTTCAGAAAAAGATGTTGCCAAATGGGCTTGCGTAGCAGCATTTTGAATAGTTAAGCACACTTCAAATCGCCAAAATTACCCTTTTTTGCTCAAAAAATCTTATTGAATGATGACCATCTTATTTACAGCATTTTATAAACTGATTTGTTTTAATAAGTAGTAATTGGTTCAAGTTCCAGCTCTGATTAATAACATTTCAATTCCTCACACAACTAAACAAGAATTCTAATTAGATAGCTCAATATACAGTTCGAAAACTTGATCCCAGCTTATACTAAAAAATACCATGCAATCTAATTAAATAGCGTAAAAATCCCTAAAAAATAACAAATCGAATCAGAATGCTCACAAGGCTTAGCAAATCGATCCAGCGGTCCAGACATAAGTAGCACTAACCCCTAAAAATGCAAATAGATTTAAGTAATAATATTCCAAGGAAAAAAATAGCTCTAACATTCCCCAAAAAAACTGAAAATTAAACAAATTCGATACCAGAGAATGCTTCCTAGTTAATCTGACAGCAACACTAGAGGAGTACGGGAGTGAAATATACTGACGAGAATCAAGCCCAAAAGTTTTGGTAGAATTTGGTTCGCTGTAATCTTTTGAATTTTCAGTTCTGTTTTTATTAAATTATAAAATGATGATGATTGTAATGATCGAGATGGGTAAGAGTCAGCGAGCGGCGGAATATGGAATTAGGGAGTGGAGGTAACCGTACCACATATTACAGCGTTAGAGGCCAGAGCATTGGAGATCTCGGCTGGCTGTCAATGGATGCCCAAAAATTTCAAAATCCGTCCGTATCCGCATTTGAAAAGCGGACAAATATCCGATATCTGAAAAAACGAATGCAGATGCAGTTATAAAGACATCCGTATCTGAAAATTATTCGTCCGATTTTTGTCAAGATTACAGTTCAAATTATTTGTATTTTAGTGTAGTGAAAGATATTCGTTTATTATTTTATTAAACTAGTAATTTGTATCATATGCATTTAATGCTTATTAACTATTCGAAATTATTTATTATCATCATATTTGTTAATTTTTAACACTTTTATAATCAATGAAATTGAAAAAAATTATGTTAAACTAAAATTTTCATTTTATAATTCTAGATTTATCGGTCGTTAGCGGATAGAATAATTATCCGATATCCGTCCGTATCCGTGGATGCGGATATCCGATATCCGAAAATAATTTCGGATGCGGATGCGGATATCACTATCCGCATCCGAAAGCATCCGTTGACAGACTTAAATGGATGAAGCCTTTTAATGTTCAGCTCTAGAATATAAAGGATTTCACTGACGGTAAGAACCTCAACAGTCGCACGACTGTTTAATAGGTTCTTGAGTTTTAACTCTTATTACTTAATGACATAAATCTTAAACGCATATTTAATAGGCATCTGAGCTTAGACTCCTATTAAATATATATCTGAAAACAAATCTTTACTAGATTAAAGATTTAAGCGCATATGTAATAGGCGCGCATGTTTCGAACATCTATTTAATGTGCGTCTGAATATAGGCGACTGTGACCAATTTAGAATCCCTGAATATTCAGAGTAATATACACTGTTGGATGTATATTTTCAAAAGCCACTGAATATTAAGGCTAAATTAACCTTTGTTGGAGATGTTCTTGTTGTAATGTTTTATTTTATAGGAATCATAAAACGTGGTGCTAAGGGCACTACGCTGCTTGACAAGGATACTGCGATCAATAGTTAATCACTAATCAAACATTATTTGATTGACGGTTGTTCGTCGATCATAGTGTAAAAAAAAAAAATTATGTTCGAATATTAACCGTTAAACACGGTGCCCCTAGCACAAATCGTGGTGCTCTTAGCATTACACTACATAAATTTTTATGACAATTCAATTCTAGATTATTATTATTTATTTTACTATTGATTTGTTTGATTGAATATTTATTTAGTTTTGGAAAGAATTAATTCGTTTAGTCTTTGAGTAGTTTTTTTAGGGAAATAGAGTGGATGACTTTATTTTAGTCTATAGGACAACTCGCTTATCTTTTCTGCTAGAGGACAATGCTGGAAAAATATTCATTACAAAACATAATTCTTAATCTACAGGACATCGTGTTTTTTTCTTCTTCGTTACAAAACACATATGCATACAGTTCGTCTTTTTCTACTTGTCTCAATTACTTCTGATTAGATCGTCTCTTGTCATCTCTGATCGTCGTCATAGTTAAGGTTCGATTCTTTTTATATTTCAATCTTTTTGCTCCTCCTATTTCTCTAAGTCTCTATTAGATCGATTTTTTCTTTTAAATTTGATTTCAAGTTCAGGGTTGTATCGCTCTTTGAACTATGACAAATTTTGGTAGTAGCAGCGACAGCTTTGAGTGCTATTATGTAGTATCATTTTCATTTTTATTTTGGTAGTGATTAATTAGGATTAAATTTTGTGTTTATGAAGTATTGTTATATATATATATATATATATATATATATATATATATATATATATATATATATATATATTGTAGCGTATGAATATTACAAATTTTGGTATTAATGTTTTTTTTTTACATTTTGCTTATTTTCTTCTTTTGCATCGGTGATAATAGCCTTTCTATTGTTTATATTTTGATGATAATACTTTAGTTAGTCAGTTCTATGTTAATTGTCCTTTTTACGATGTAAAGAATGAAATTCGTCGTCGGTCTCAACTTATTCATATGCCCATTGGGACATCTATATGCTTGAGAATAAAGCTATTTCGATTGTATTAATTTTAATATTTAAAGTATACTTTATTATCAATTGTACGAAAAGATTGCATTTTTTTACTTTCACTATTAAGGTTAAGAGTTCTTCGTTGGAATTTGAAGTTGATTGTTCTATTTGGGTTTCATCTATTGTTCTTAATAATTCATCATGTGGTGTTCTTCGTTTTCTAATGTTGTTGTATGAAGTAAAAAGTTATTCAAAAGATATTTTGAAAAGAGGTATGTTTTCGGATTAAATATTAAAAAAGCTAGATTTGAGCTGCGAAATTGCGTATAAAATAAGCCGCTTGCTTAAAAACGCTAATAAAGGTACGTTTTTGGATTAAATACTGCAAATATATATATATATATATATATATATATATATTGTTTTCCGACCGTGTGGATCGATGTATATATTTTTATCTCTCTTGTCATATTGCAAAAGGCTCTTCGTACAAAGGAGACTGCCAAAAAAATTCAAAAATTTAGGGTGTTAGAAAAAATTTGAAAATTTTTGAAAATTTTGTGTTAACAACAATTTGATTTCAAATTATAATTGGAATAAAGGGTTTTGGAATTAGAATTGAGAACTAATTATTTTGGTTGGAACTAAAAGATTAGAAAAGTGAAATATCGAGTTTCAACTAAGTGGGTTTTGATAAGTTAATGGGTTTGGAGCGTTTTTCTTGCCTTAGCAATTTCATGGATGAAATTCTTTTAAGGGCGGAGGAATGTAACTACCCAGATTTTTCGTCGTTTGATTTTGAATGTTTAAGTGGTTTTAGATATAAATTTGGAATATAATTTGATTTTTGAATATGAAGATGTTGGTTGAAAATTTTAAAATGAGTTTAAATCCAAATACAGTGATTTACTGAATAAATTTAATTGTTGAATTTATAACTGAAAATTGTTAAATAATTGAAAATTGGAGTTGATTATGAATCGAAAAGATTTCTAATGTTGGTATAAATTCTAGAATTAGAAATTAGTTGGTAAGATTTTAAAACTGAAATTTTGAGCGATTTCGTAAATTTTGGAAATCGTTGATTTAATCAACGATTTAAAACAGTGATCCAGGGCACAGTCTCAGAATTCGACAAAACTAGTTCCATTGGGTCCGTAATGGTGTATTATTATCGGATTTCAAATTTCGTAGAGTTTGAAGTTACCGTTTGATCATATGGGATAGAAACACATTGAAATTAATATCGAAATTTAATATAATAATTGGGTGCAAAAAACTATCTTCTTCATACGTTCAAATTAGAACTCGAAACTTTTTCCATTGCTTATAAACGCATACGCCTCGATAGGATATCAAAATTTTAAGTCACATTAAATGAGATATTTTATAATTAAATGACATTATAAATTAAACAAGTCAATCACGTCGTTCCATCCCTTTAATCCCTACCGTGTTCATTACGCCTCCCTCAACCTTAAATCATGTCTTTCTCCTCTCAGTTCAAAATCAGATAGAGCTGCCTACTCCACTTTTAAATCGCTTCCCTTCTCATTTTTCTTCATTTTCAAATCGAAGAACAATTAAACGAAATCATTTCGTTCCTCGCTTTAAAAAAAAGGGGCGAACGATGTTTGCAATGGAATGGCCGCTACTTAGCGTGTGCGTTCTGAGGCAATAAACAGCAACTTGGGTTCGGCGTGGATTCGTAGTTGCTAGGGCAACAATCGTAGGGGTGTTGATTGACGACAGGGGTCGTGATGGGGTGGGGCGTTTCAGGCGACATTCGTGATTTTGGGGGGTTCGAAGCATGAAGTCAGGGCGGCAGTAGGCGTTGAACGATGTGGTACTGGGATTTCTTTTGGTCGAGTCTCGACATGGTGAAGTTATGATCTGGAGCTGTTATAACTAAAGAGGGATTAAAGTTCTAAAATGGTAGTTAATTAGCCTAATTACTGTAATCGTTAATTTAGATTATAATAATTTAATTCGTTAACTTATCAAAATTCGTAACCCTTTTATACGAGGTCCAAAATTTACACCCTCATTGAGACGTATGAGCTTAAGGGTTGTATTTTTGTGGAACGCAATTAGTAGTTAATGGAAATGACCGCATAGCATTCAAAGTGATGTGATATGTGATATGTGATTTGTGAAAGGTAATCGTTACCTCAGGCCTCAACAACAGTAAATGACCAAAACAGGGTTAGATGCAGTAAGGCTAAGTGGGTCGCTCCCAAATAGGATATGATCATCCTCTTCTGGATATATCTTTACAAGCTATGGCGTCGTGTATCTGATTATTATGGAGATCTTCATTTTCGTATACACGTATATGTTTATTATCCGCTGCATTGTTGTTGTATATTATCGGCAATTGTGAGGACTGGTTATTATAACTGTTCAGGATGATAACTATTGATTGATTGCTGTACTCTGATTGATGTATGTATATACAGTTTCTGTTTTACAAAGATCATTGATATGATATTGTATGTTTTCCGCTGCGATGTGAGATTCTGTATTATTCTGTTTGGTTCTCTCTTCTCTCTTTCTTCTCACTACTACAAAACAGGCTATTTGCATCGGTTGTTTACCCCCCTTTTGCATCAGTTCAACAACCGATGCATATGCAACCGATGCAACAGGCTTAACACTTTTGCATCAGTTTTGAAACCGATGCAAAAAGGTCCTTTTTGCATCGGTTGTTACTAACAACTGATGCAAAATATCATTGTTGGTTGCTTGGACACAGCCCCCCTGTTGCATCGGTTGTAATGAAAACCGATGCAACAAAGGAACTTGTTGCATAGGTTGTTGTTGAAAACCGATGCAAACTAAGCCCTCTATTGCATCGATTTTTTATAACAACCGATGCAAACTAATACTTCTATTGCATCAGCTATCCTGATGCAAAAGAGCCATTCTCAGAAACCATTATTACAGTACTCAAATAGACTATATATATTATTGATTATAACAAACAATTATTGCATGCAATATTACAATCATTCAAAATTAAATTTGATGAAAAATACATAATCAGATTTAATAATTCTACAAAAGAATGAAAAACATAAATAAATTCCACAATACATAATCAGACAGTCAGTAGTAAAAAATAAATGCAGCGTGTTATATGTAGACATCCTATATTGTACATGAGCTACCTGAAGTTGTGCTATTCCATCCAAACAACCACTGCCTACTCCTCTTCTACACTGTCACCTTCAATGCCTGCTGCATTCTTCCACCTGACAGCAACAACAATTTTCCATTCAGCATATAGTTACATTTCCAACAACCCCACTTATATAACTCTCCTCAATCACCAACATCTGCTCCCCCAATCCCTGTTACTGCTCATACAACTTCCAGTCGCTACTTATACCACCGCAACAATTTCGACACCCCGTTCTCCAAATGTGCTTTTATCGCCTCCAAATTCGTAGTTGCAGGCATCCTAAACTGTCTCCAGAACTTGCCCTTTGTTCTCTCCGCTCTGTACCATGTATCCCTTTCCTTCTCTCTTCCGTCTTCCGCTCCCCGCTTATTCTCAGCACTCTGTTGTCCTCCACCTCTATCTTTATATCTTTCTTCTCCACCCCTATTTCCCATCATTTCACAAATCACAGCCGTTATATTGTGATCATGTGCAAACATAGTTATATACAAATGTATATGGTTTGAATGCAAATTTGTAATGTACCCGGCACATCCAATATGATGACATGAACACTGCAGACAAGCAACTGCTGCTTCAACCATCTGTATCACTCCACTGTGGTCATACAACTGCACAACTTCACACCATACTTCTTCATCACAACAACACAGTTCAGACCGCTCCCTCTACAAAACAGTGTTGTTGCCATCCTTCTTTCCGCCTCACCTCTCAATACAACCGCTGATCATCCAAATACTACCTGCCAAACTCACTGACCAAAACAACCTGACCACAAGCTACTGCAACCATCACAAAACCCAGCTGAACTACAAGCCATCATTCCCATGCCACTGTTGCAACAAATGCCACTTCATAATACCATTTTCTGATCATCTCCACTACAGAACTCCATCATCCAACAAATTACTACCATAACACCATCATAACCACACCCCCCGCTGCCAATCAACAACACTGCTGCTACTTGTGATACTGCTGTTGATATACCATCAATCACCCTGTACAGTCACCCTCACTACTACCCCCATCACCAATTCCCACTGCCTTGCTTTCATCATTGACCACTACCCAAGCAAAACTGCCACTACAATACCACTATCAATTACATGCACATCAAAACTTACTGGCCATTGCCACCGCCAACTGCAACTGGCCATTGCCACTGCCAACTGCAACTGGCCACTGCCACTGCCAATTGCAACTGGTCATTGCCACTTCAACTACTCCACACACCGTCACTTGCATACATACTGCCTTCACAGTTCCGTTGCTGAACTTCATCATCTGACACAAACTTCATCATAGAAACCCCGATATCACCATCAGATACACTACGACAATGGTCACTACATCTTCAACAATACTTCTCCGCACTTCATATCTCCACCACATTCATCATTTACTTAACCACCAGCCTTCCCTTACCATAACTTATCACCGCCTTTCAACCTATGTTACACCTCATTTACAAACACACAGCCGACTTCCACCATTTGCTTACATTTAAAACAACTTCCACATGAAACAATTTTTCCACATACACCAGACCATAAGGAACTCTCTACCCATCACAATACCATTACATACAACGCTGCTTTCTTCAATTATCCCTGCCTTATAATACCAAAAGCAACTCTCTGCCCATACCAACAAAAAAAATTCTATACCTTGACATCCGCCAATTCACATCCACTTGCAAAATTTCCAACAACTCACCAAACCACCGGACCGCTTATACCCTGCAACATTCAATATCATCACAGTGCCTCTGCCACCATTCATTCTCGCCTCTGCCAACCAAAACCGCAGCCTATCTCCAACCACTCAACTACCCGCGATCATTCTCCATCACTTCAGAGCATCGCCCTTCATTAAAACCAACCCAATCTGTAATCAATCGCTAAATCTTCCAAACTGCTTGTCTGTAGTGTTCTGTAGTGTTCTGCAATACAACATTATAGATTGATAAGTGCAGACATGCCATTCTACTATTCAACGGATAATATATTATCGTACTTGAAATTTGGAGTTAACGATATAAACATGCTTA
Organism: Allium cepa; assembly: GCA_030765085.1. Taxonomy (NCBI): domain Eukaryota; kingdom Viridiplantae; phylum Streptophyta; class Magnoliopsida; order Asparagales; family Amaryllidaceae; genus Allium; species Allium cepa. The sequence goes on from CM060932.1 coordinate 385,560,555, forward strand.
ATGAAGTAAAACAAAAGATAATTGCTAACTCTACAACTTATGCACTATTGCACACTACTGCTTCATGTACAACAAGAGCTGATACAATGCTCACAAAATGCTCCACGAGGCTGAAAGCTTTAGTTCGTTCAGGTTTTCTAACCTCCAGTATATGCAAGATTTCTTCCTTCACCAGCAGTTCCTTCTTCTGCTTGATTTCATTGAATTTCTGCATACATTTCTTCTATCATAGGCTTCCATAGGCGAACACAAGCATTTATGAACCAGTTAGATACCTATACCATGTTATCCCATATTCACAATCTAAGAAATTAGTATTACCTAAGTGTAACATATAAAAAGAGCAGTACATAACACATATTATTTGTATGTTCGGAAAAAAAAGCGAAAAATGTATATAAATGGAGTTCCAAAAATGACTACCTGACTTCGTGTTAAAACACTTTGTATGGCAAGAATTTGCTTCTCGCTGTCTTTTGGATACCTGAATTGAAAAAATAAATAAATTCTTTATTAGTCCAAACACCTGTTACTTTATACAGTTGGTCACTAAATTCAGCATTAGACTAACAAAAACACGTTTGACTATGTGTTTCTACTGCAGTTAAAAACTAAAACCTTTAAAAACTACTGTGATTTCTCAACAGTGATAACTTCCTATGTTAATAGTCTGGAATTTTGGAGTGTTCAAGAAACGACTGTGATTTTAGTTTTAGTTGAACTCACGGATGCAGAAAGTTCTGAAACATCCAAGCCTTTGATACAGAAACAGATTTTTCTGGCAAGCCTCTTTCGGGTCTCCAGGACTGATGCTCGTTTCTCTTAAGCTGCTGAAGAGCCCAATGTTTTTGTACAAATGATGTTTCAAAGCTTCTTTCTTTTTCCATAGCAAATTCCTGAACATAATGCTCATTGCAAATAACTGTTATAAGAGAACATACTGCTAAAAGTCCTTGACTACATAGTACATGCAAGTAACTAGAACAACTCCCTCAGTATATCAGCTCAATGGTTTTATCATGAATAATACTCAGATAGATTAAATATTTGGAAACTATTGAGGAATTTGAAAACAAAATGTCAAAAACTATTTGCATTCAAAATACCAGTTAATACCGTTCTTCTCAGTTGATATAATAGCATTATTTATTTTATTTATTTTATAGTCAGTTTAATTACTTTTACAACAATATAACAAACACGTGTATATGCAAGATAAAATGCCATAAGCCTGAAGAAAAACAACAAATAAAATGCTTTAGATCATCTACAAAAAACAAAATTATATCAGTAAAAACTATGTCTCGATCTAGGGAAAAAACAAAAAATAAGTTACCTCAATTTATCTGAAGGCACTGATAAACCAAAACCCTTCTTGTAGTGATACCAACCATCAGCATCCTTAGGTGGTAACGCAAGATGCCTATTCTTGACACTGACCACAATCACTTGAACCAAACCTGCTAAAGTACTGTTATTCGCCTTCACCTTCTTGTAATATCTGGATCCCAACAAGAACATAGATGCATACAAAGTCATTAGAACAACAGGAATACCAAACCCGATGTTGAACCCCTTGTGATCTTGAATGTAAACAATCATGGTAACTACAATGATAATGGAAAACCCAACTGTTGCGTAGTAAAAGTTGAAGAAAGACGGTAACTTTCTCTCATTCTTTGGATCATTCTTGTTTTGTAATTGATCAGCACCAAAAGTCAAGGAACAGGGCCTGATGCCACCAGCTCCAATAGACATCAAAGCAAATGAGGAGAATAAAAGTAAGTACTAAGACAAAGTTGCACCATTGCATCTGTTAATAGTGCCATCGCAGTGTGTAGGACGTGCGCTTGGAAGCACATCAGTCATCCATAAGAGAAGCATTCCCTGTAATTTTGTCAATAGATAAAGTCGGTATTTTGTGACTTGTCGTGGATTAGTATTGTAGCGATATGAAATGCATACAATTAAGCTTATTGTGAATCCAAGAGCAATAACACAAAAGCGACCCAGGTAAGAATCAGAAAGGAAAGCACCAAATATAGGAACAAAATTACTTAATGTTGACCATAAGAAAATAATGTTTGTTCCAGTTGCAGATGTCATATGATACTCATTTTTGAGGTAGATTATCATGTTTGCAAAAAGTCCTTAACTTGCAACCTTTTCAAATATTTCATTAGCAACATACATACAAGAATAAAAACATTCAGAAGGTTTTCTAAACATATGTAAGAGCTTGTGTAATATGAAATATATTACCCATGATAAATGGAAGGGTCTTCAACCCTCCTTTATTAGGAGTATGAGTTTCTTTCTTCACATCTTCGATGGATTCCTCCATTTTTTCAATTGCAAGTTTTCACGAGAATAAAAAAGAACATAAAATGATGCTATGAATACATGGAGGAAAAGTATTGCAACAGCTATAACATTTTAAAAAAAAAGCTAATCTGTTTTTCTGCTAGCAGCGTATAAATTAGTGAAAGATGATGCGAAAGAAAACAATAGACATAATAGATAATTATGTGCTATCTTCTATGTTTCCTAACTTTAGATCTTTTTGGCGTCATCAGGGCGAGTTCAATACCGATCTCTCTCCCTGTAGAGTAATTCACTAGTCGTATTTTTGATGAGTAAATGATAACAGTGATGAGATGTTAAGGATTAATAGGAACCAAGGACTTCCATAGCATGCACTTATGATCCTATATATTCCGATACAAACAAATATGTCACACTGCAAAGCATAAACCTACATCAGAATTAATTTTCTCACTTTCAAAATGTCCAGGGATCCTTGATAGAAAATATGAAGCACACACACACACACACACACACATATATATATATATATATTATGTAGGTAAGCCTAATTCTGTTTCAGGCATTGCAAATAACTGTTATAAGATAGCATACTGCTAAAAGTTGATATATGATACAAAATAATTAGAATGTCTAAATGCAATAATTCACAAGGTAAAACTCATACAAGTGACAAGATGAGAAAGGTTTGCTAAGAAATTAATTTGAAGCATCCATTATAACTTCTAAGTAACTTCATTTGAAAATACATGCACTACTGGTAATTTAGAGATAATTTATTAAAAGTGGAAAGAAGCAATTTAGCGATAATTTTCAGTCTACTGCAGATATGTTCTCACCATTAACAAATGGCCCCTAATAGAATTAGAAAACAATCAGTGTTTCACAAATATGGTAATGAAGTAGAAAAGGCTAGTCATGAGTTGTTCAATAGTATGAGCAAAGCACAATATAAATACATGAGCCATAAGATGATCATCCAAAGCTTGCAGTTCCGCAAGCAAAGCCTACTCGCTTCCATTATTTGGATCCTTGCTTTTCAATAACTTGATAAAAGAGCAAGAAACTTCACTATAGGATGGTAATACTGAATGATCTTCAACTATACATTAAATGTAACTAAATGTAATGCTAAATTATCATATCACATTAATTCCTCTTATAGGTTTCTCCATCCTATTATGCGTGGTGACTATCCAAAACTTCTCTAGAGTACAGTGTATATTAACTATTTTTGTGGATATAATATCTTGATTACTCTAGACTATGTTAAAGAAATAGTTTTTTGATAACTATGAAATCAAAAACATGCAGAATGACATCATATATGCAGATAAGCATAAGATCACTTGTGTTGAACTATATTCTAACATGCACCACTTAAACCCAACAAGTAATGGCACCTGTTTGGCGGTATAGTCATACAAACTAAGCACGTTTAGAGATTTACATTTCAAAATGCTTCAAAAAATAGTCATATAATTATGCTCAGGAATAGTAACCTCTTCACTCAGTATAATGCTCTGAAGCTCACGACAACTCAACCATTTAACTTCAACGTGAATGGCACCAACTGCCCATCACAGTGAATTAGGACAACAACTCAAACGTGAATCAGGAATAGTCATACCATTTAACTTCACTGACTTGCATCTACTGCCCATCACAGTGCCTGCATCTCCCCTGAATATCAACACATACCACCATACATATCGACCACTTCATTGCCTTACTGCCTCTCACCCACCCGAAAACTTCAACCAGCTATTCTACACATGAAACAAATGTTGAAGTTAATGATACATCAGATACAAAACTGCAGAAAATCATGATTTTCAGGAAGTGAACATAGTTGAAAATTTATCAACACATATACAAGAAGATGCAAAACCACCTTCAGATCAGATAGCCTGGCTATTTACGTTTATTCTTTGTTTAATAATATTTGACGTTGCTATATATTTACAATGAGCATACAGGTGTATTATTAGCCATAGGATATCATAGTAATTAAGTAATCATCATTCATCATGTTCTGTATGATGCTTATTCGTATTACAAGTCACATGAAGTAAGAAGTAAGACAGTACCCAAACTTAGAGCATCAAAAGATAGTATCCATATGATGCTAGCAGATTAAGACGATACCATTTCATTTATTCACCAATATTAAGTTCAACAATTTAATACAGAAGCAGAAAGAAAGAAAGAACATGGCTTTTAATATCTACTTTTATACCTTTTCAATAAATACAAAAGCACATCTATTTTTAGTCGGTAAAGTAGTTATCAACGGTTCAAAACTGCTTATTTGATTACAGCGTCCATTCTATGTACACATATAAGAACGTGGAAATTTCCAGTTTTAGTTTCATCGATCGAGTGAGTTGCATAATGAAATAGATACAATATCAGGACTTACTAACATCTTCAATTCAATAATTTCCCATATATGTTCTTGGTATGTGTGTTTGTGCTCAAAGCAAATAAACAGTATACAATTTCTAAAATTAAGTTTTTACTATTTTACATCAACTAAACAATTCAATTCATTCACCAATTTATTTATCCAAGACAGTAATTTTGTTTAGAGAAATCAGTAATTATTGATATAGGTGCGTGAGATTATTATCTCACCTCGACGAAAAGAAGTATGCCACCTGCCATCGCTGTTGAGCACCTGCCATCGCACCCAGATTCGCACCTCCATCGCACCCAGATTCGCACCTCCATAACTCGCATCACCAGAACGTACCTCGAAGCGCATGCGACCTTCCTTATCGCCTTAAGATGTTGATGCCGTTCAACCTCGCCTTGCCCTAACATGCTTGAAACACGCCTCCTCACAATAGCCGCCGACGACGTACGCAAGGCTTATTTCTTGTATTTTATTTGAGATTGGAATGAATACTGAAGGTGGAGATGAAAAGGAGATCTGGTTTAAGGGGGGCTGTAAAATTAGTTGGGGACGAAATGAAAATTTGATGGAGGAACGAAAAATTTGAGAAAAAAAATTTTAGCGGCAAAGAAATATGATTCGGCGGCAAACAAAATTCACCGTAGTTGCATCGGATGAATTTGAAACCGATGCCACTAAAACTATTCGCACGTCCCAATTGCATCGGTTGTTGATGACAACTGATGCAAATTTGATTTTTTATTACCTATTGCTTTCCACGTACCAATTGCATCGGTTATTAAGATAAAACTGATGCAAATAGTTCTATTTGCATCGGTTTTTACTTCAACTGATGCAAATGAGGCGAAGCAATATGCACTTTTTGTACTAGTGTCTCTTCTCTTCTTCTCTCTTCTTTTCTTTCTCTTGACTTTCCGTCAGTTGGTGCTTTTTGGGTCGGATATGTGTGGTTTATTGTCGATTCAAATGTATGGATTTGCGGGTCGTTACAAATAATACTGATATAACTAATGTTTATGAAACTCGATTATTTATAATAGAAATACTAACAACAACAAAAATCATAATAGCAAGAATAATAATAATAAACAAAGTTTATAACAATTAACTAAGTTTCATGACAATTAACTAAGTTTAGGATACTAATAATACTAATAACAATAAAAAATTATAAAATATTAAACAAGTAAACTAAGTTTTATAAAAATTAATTAAATTGTACGAAATAATAATAGTAATAATAAACTAAGTTTATAATAATAATAAAATATTTGAAACACCCCACGCCCCTTAATAGACCCAAAAAGGACACATTAAAAGGCGTGGTGCATTGTGGGTATAACTAAAACTAACAGTGACTATAATTCACAAGACAAAAATATGTAAAAACGGCGGAAACTAAATAAGTATTTAATTAGAACAAAACTTCAGAATTAATTCATAAATAAGTCAAATGCCAAGTACAACAATCAAAACCCATAGTCTCTTATGAAATAAAACTTCATTGTCTCAAAATCGGAGTATATAATATCCCTCGTAAATAAACTAGTGCATATAAGAACAACAGCTGAAAATAAAATAAGTGCATGGAAAAAGTCTCCTCCAAGAAGAACTCCAAGCTGCAATAGTCTACTAGCTTCTTCCTTGATTGCCTAAAGGAAAAAAAAGGGGAAATAGAGGAGTGGGTCAGACTAAAAGTCTGGTGAATGATAGTAATTACTAGAGTCTTTGAGCATGATAAAAGTAATAGACTCTGCAATAGTTCTAGCATAAATAAGGATAATAAAGGAAATGGGAAAGAGATAAATTGGCAATGAATAAGATTAAATATTTCTCAAGATAGGTTAACTTTGATTGCTTACACTTGTTCTGATTTAATTAGGTTGAATTCCAAAACCTGTAATTAGGAGGTAACCCCAATTCTATCCTTTTTGATCGGCCTGCTACTCCATAGACCTTTCTATGGACCAACCGCTATATAACATCCTACACCGCAACCATTGGTATCTGTGGAAGATGCTTAGAGCAACTACTATGGATCCGGATGACATATATAGTTCCATACACAAAAGGCAATGGTGTCTACTAAGACACCATATTAAGCGCTTGGAACTCATAGCTATTACTGAGCACCCGAATGGAAGTCGCACGCGTAACTGCCACCATGCCGCTACCCTTTTCTCCACTTATTGGGTCTTTTTATTACCTCCAACGTAAAGCATAGCGTGCCCTCAATCTCACTTCAGGCTAATGTGAGATCACCGTGTGTCCATAGAAAAATAGGGGAAATGCTGTTGGTACTGGCCTTTCATCCAAACAATATCTAGTTGCACCCCTTATCCAACTCCCCGTGATTTGGACTTCTATTTGACCAATTACTACCATTCTTAGCATAAGTGTGCCTTAGAGAATGTTATTTGATACAGGTCCTACTTTCATCTTTGCTTATTAACTTAGATAAATTATTTAAATAAGACTTTATTCCCATTTTTACTTTCTACGCTTATTAATTTATCCCAAGCCTTAAAATAAACCCCATTCTATTCTTTTTCTTATTATAACCTACATTATAATCATGCTTATTACTTAACCTAAGGTATAAATGTGAAAATAACCTTATTTCATCTTTTGCTTCATTTTGTAATAATTCCAAGTTATAACCATGCCAATTATCTTTAATTAGTCCAATTATAATTAGGGTAATTTCATTCCATTTCCATTATTTATCACAGTCTTTATAATTTATATCTTATCTTCTTCATTTAATATTCTTACTTATAAAATCCATATTCCCGTTCAATTTATTCTAATCCACACGCGCAGAAATAAGGAATGAAGAGAATAGATGCTTGCATAAAATCCAAAACGTCAAAAAGATGTAAATAAGAAATAAATAATAGTAAATAAACTTAAATACTTTAAATAGATTGTAAATTAATAAAAAGCTATGCTTAACAATTAATAATTTATAATTAAAAATAATAATACTAAAATTACTGAAATGAATAGCTGAATAGACTGAAAATAATAAAAAACTATAAATAATTACTGAAAAAGGCTACTCCAAAAATCGTAGTAAAACTACAACTGTTGAAAACCCTATTATTTTAAATTACTTAAATAAATCTTAAAAAATAATTACAATCATCCACCTCTAATCCTAAGCTTTTCCTTTGGTCTTCCCAGATCCACTTGGAGTTGTAAAAATATTTTTTATTAAAAAGATTATCTCCTTAGAAAATTATTCCTTTTAGGGTCCTTCTTGAAAACGTGAGCTCAAGCGGAGAAAATCTAGAATGAGAAAAAGTGTTAGGTCTAGGGATCTATTTATATGTGTAGAAGTGGATCTCGGAGTATTGGATTTGGAGATTGAATAGGATGCAACCATGTCATAGGCTGAATAGGAGCCATCGGATGCAGAAACGGATGGACTGGATTAAACAAAAGGGTGCAAATGACATGTTCCGACGTCTCTAATTCGTTCGAACGAATTTACTTTCGTTCGCCTGCCAAATTACACAGTGGGTCGACCAGGCGGTCGACCTCCCCTTGCCCAGGTCGACCGAACATCGACCTGACTATGTGTGTGTGTGTGTTATTATTTTTTGTTATATTTTGTTTATTTTGTAACTTGGTCATATTAGCTCGAGTTTCTGACATTCTATATATGAAAATTGACCAGAAAATTACCACGAACACAATGGTGCAACTTCCATTGCTTAATTCTGATAATTTCATAAAGTTATTTATTTTTTTAATTAATTAACAAATTGTTTATTATGGGTTAAATTTCGGTTTGTTACAATATTAACCAAATTGACCAAGTTTTATAAAAAATAACAAGTTTATGTAATAATAAATTAACTAAGTTTATAAAAATTAATTAAGTTTATAATAATAATACTAATAGCAACAACAACAATAATCATAATAGTTAAAATTAAATTTTATAATCTTAGTTAAATAATCATAATAATAAAATCAACTAAGATTAATTAAATCAACTAACTGTAAGAATAAAATTTAAATAATAATAATCACACTAAAATTAACTAAGATTATAAAAATTAACTTTGTTCATTATTAATAAAAACTAAATTAGCTTATAAAAATTAACTAAGTTGATAACAAAAATAATAATATAACAAAGTTTTAAAATTCAACTTGTACTATTAACTTCATTAATTAGGGTGAATGGTAGTCAATACATTCATATGCTAATTGAAACGATTGAATTATAAGTGCACTAAACTTTAGTTATAGCTCTAGTTGGTTTCAACTGAAAATGAAAAACATATTTTCTGCTGAATGAACAACAAAACATATAGAAATGAGATCTTAGAAATGAGTTCCGAATCCGTTGTAGTGTGTTTACAAATGAACAATTTATGAAAATTAAGCACCATATGACTAAAACGACATAAATATTAGTACCAAACTGTAACACGTACAAATATTAGCATGTAGTATCAATATTCTTAGTAGAACTAAAGGTAGAAAGTCAGCGATTAGAATTATTGTCCAAATAATAAACAGTACTTACAGTTAGCATGGCAAGTTGCATATGTTAGAGACAGGTATTGCAATAAGTTTACTCATAAACTGTTTATATACAAAATAGTATGGAATCAAATTCAGAATTTAAAACCGTTGCTGCTTCTAATTTTATTAGAACTAGATACAGTAGTTAAATGACACACACGTAACCAACTATAGAATGAAAACCCATGAATACTGAATGAGATTGAACAACACGTAAGCAGTTATCGGTCTTGCTTGAAATCCACAACAATAACCCATTAATATGGAATTAACTACCGTTAGCACCCTTCTTCTTCATGATGCTTCTGGTAGCCATTTTACTTCAAGAAAGGTTCCAAGTGGTGTTGTAATGGTCAGTAAGAAGGGCGAATGGGGTTTCAAGTTTGTGCAGTTTGGTGCATGTGTGTATATGCTAAGAAAAAGCAAACGGAGGATGTTATAATGCAACATGCAATAAGACATTATCTTCATCCATCTAAGAAAAATTTGATGTTTAAAAAAATTATGTAAATCTTCATCCATCTAATAATAGAAGGTACTAGCAATAACCTATAATTTTCATTACAGTTTTATATAATTATTTTCAAATTGTTCTGAATTTTCAGGAAGTACTACCGACGACCGAAGGCATGCATGAAGAAAGGCTTTGAGCTGTTCAAGTTCTTAGTGATGAATTTGGTACTTGTAGACGTTAACTTTGAACTATGTTGAATTTTGTTATCATGAATATGTATTGAATTTGGTAACTCATGTGTTGAACTTATTTTTTGTTAGGTGATGCTTTATTTTGTTATCATGAATATGCGTTACATTTGCTGATTATTATACTTTTTTCGTTCATGCATTATTCAAATTATTATCTATTCAAAGAAGATTCATTTTGATTGTTATTATTAAAACGTAATAATGGGGTACATCAAATATATAGTAAAATAAAGCATAGCTCCTAAAAAGCGTTATAACTATATGACATAAGTGTTATAAAAAGATAATGCAATGTATGAGATTACTGTCAAAGGATAGCAGCAAATGGGCGTTATTGTATCTACACATTTTATAGCGATATATATATATATATATATATATATATATATATACTGTAAATAGATGTAGAATACACTATAAACATGTTGATCTATAGCGCGAAATAGGCGCTATAGAATCATGCTCTTTTATAGCGGTTTTTTGTTATAAATGTGCAATTCTTTTTATAACATGTCGTTATATAGCGTTTATCAAACTGCAATAGCTGTATTTAATAGCGACTATATGCCACTAATAGACTGTTTTTCTCATAGTGTTTATTTGGGTGTGCTTGTTGTCCATTCAAATCAAGTGGGTATGGCTATTAGCCCGTCTAAATCTAGTTGGTGATCTTATTGCTTGCTAAATCCATAGAGTTTTACCCGGACTCATGAGATAGGAGGTTGTATCTCATAGTTCTGAAGCTGAGACTATATTATGGTTTGCTTGTTACCTAATTAAAAGGCAATTGAAAAGAAACCTATACAGTATTGTATAGGATTGGTTAATCCAAATCAGTATAAAATTCTTGGTGTCATCTTTCTTATTTTATCTTTTTTATTTATTTTATATTTATTTGTGATTGCATCTGTGACTGCTTTATTAGTGTAGATCTTTGTTGTTAATCTGTGATTTGATTTAAATTTTGAAGCTAAGTTAAAAAGATTCATCAAAGTAATAAAATACTATTCACCCCCTTCTATTTTTAAAGTAGCCTTAAGATCTATTATACCGTAACTTATATTTGGTATCAGAGTTTTAAGGTTTTTAAAAATTCATTGATTTTCAAAAAGTATAAATGGCTTATAACACTGACAGTTCTTGTTTTAACACTTCTGTAAAAGGATAATCAACCACTAGATCTCTAATATTTAATATAGTAGTTACACTTATTGGTCATGTAGGATGAAGATTTATTTGTGATCTAACAGTTTAGATATTTGGAATATTACATAGTGAATACATTAAACTCCAAACTGATTTTTCATAATGGACTATTGACCAAAAGACACATGCACTAACTAGTTCTAAGGCCATGAATATTTTATTTTGCTCTTTAGATAAAAGTGAATTTAATAGAGTCTCTATGTAAGTCTGCATGTGAAATTTGAAGAACGCTGCAAATTACAGATGATGCCACTAGTAAAGTAAAACGGACAAAAAATTTCATGCTAAATAATCAGTTTCAATTGTTTAAAATGAAATAAAATGAGTTTATTTCTGATATGATTCTAGATTTCAATATATAATTCATTCTTTAGTATCAATAGGTAAAAATTTCTCTGAAGAGGACCAAGTTAGAAAAGTCTTTAATCCACTCTCTTCAAAGTGGGATCAAAAGACATTAGCAACAGAAGAGGCTAAAGACATTAGTAGTTTAAAAATTGAAGAATTAATAGGTAATATAATATCCTATGAAGCAGAATTGCAAAGTAGAAGAGAAAATAAAGCAATGGAAAAGAAATACATCTCAAACGATGATAGTGGTGAGGAAATTTCCCTTACGACTAGGAATTTCAGAAAACTTATAAAGTATAGAAAGACGAATGACTTCCATAGAACTTTCTGGAAATGGAATTGTGATTGAGTGTTGAAATTGAGATGAACCTAATCATCTGTAGAGGGACTATACATATCAGAAGAAATCAGAGATCACGCCTATCACTGATTCATCCAAAAAGAGAAAGAGGTCTTATAATGCAACTTTAGATGATTTTGATACAATTCCGAGTTGAAATGAACCAAACATCGGGAATGCTAACATGTATTTTACAGCAGTAGAAGATTGACCGGATCAGGACAAAGGAAAACGGCAAAAGGTGGTATTTTTTACATTTGATTTTTATTTCATTTGTTTGGAATTATTGAATTTAGGAATAAATATAGAGTAATAATAATAATAATAATGAGTGTATATAAGTGTGTGTGTGTGTGTGTGTGTGTGTGTATCTAGAGAGAGAAATTTATTGCCTTAGTTTGACTTTGAAATTTGGCTCATACGTCGACATATGTCACATGGGTATGTCGATATACCCGGCAACATTGTGAAAATCTTTTAAAAATTCACACTTTTTAAATTCCTTCTGCTGCGTTAAATTCAAAATTTGAATTGCCACCTTTTCGTTTGTCACATGCCCATTCAACCTCTATTTATTCACTTTATCCCTTCTCGTCTTTTACATACAAATAATTTCAAATTTTAAAATTATTCTTCATCCTTTGTCTTCAAAACAATTCAATAAGGTCTTCCTCAAACCAACCCTCCTTATCCAAATCCATTAGGTTACTAAATAGATCAAAAATCAACTTCATAATGGTCGAGAGTCCACCGAAACTTATATTGAGTGTGCTACTTATGAAAAGGTATTTTTGGGAAGGTTTGCACATTTTGATGAATTTTCTTCTTATGGTTTACAAAATTTTACTTTAGAAGACAATATTTTTGTTTTAATCGTTTATCTCAAAATTAATTTGATTTCCATTATGATTTGGTTAAAATGTTTTATGCTAATTTGAGTGGAAAAAATTTCAAGGAGAAGAAAGTCAAATTTGGAGTAGTGTAAAAGACACAACTACTGTTTTAGATTGTGAAATTCTTGGTCGAATTTTTTGTTGTAAAAGTATTGGAGATAACCTCTCCACTTTTGATAGATTATGCTAATGGAGAAGTTATACATGATTTATTTTCTAATGATGAATAATATGGTTTTAAAGGCAAGAATATTAGGCCTAAAGCAAGAATAATGAGTCTTATTTTACAACAAAGTATTACATCGAGGACGAGGAATTATAGCAACCCCACTCAAAAACTTTTCAAAGCTCTTTTTGCTATTTTTGGAAAATATGATATAAACTGGACTCAAATGATTTTGGTTGACTTTGTTTAATAAAATCTTGTCATGAGAACACACTTTACCGTTGTGAGTCAATGGAATAGGATCTTAAGACTAAATTAACACTAGAAGGGGGTGAACAGTGTTTAATGGATCATACAAATATTATTTAAATTCTTTACGATTTTACTTGGAATGATGGTATTAACAATGACAAAAAAATTCACAGAATCAAAGTATAGATAAAAGTAAGTGCAGTAAAAGTAAATAGGAAAGACTGCATCGGGATTTTATACTAGTTAGAGTCACCCTTCATCCAGCCCTGCGCATTTCCCTATACAGATTTCTTTTTTTCTAGTAAATGCAAATACAATGTCGATTTCAGTGCTATGTGACACACCCTTCAAAATCCCAGCCTCTGGGTAGAGGCACTTATTTTCTCGGCCATAAGCACATCCACTAGATTTATGAGCTACTAAGCACACCCAATTGATTTAATCGGGCTACAATCGCACTTACCTGGATTTCAAGGATACCAAGCACACCATAGAATATAAGAGTATGATTTGATAGATTTTATAGAATCAGATCTTCGATTTTGATTATAATCGATTCTATAACTCTTAAATAGTACTTGATCTTGAGAGAGATGAGAGAAATCAGAGAGTATATGAGAGAGAATCAAACTAGTAGTGATTGAATTTGATTCCGGTTGAATTTCGACAACATTTTGATAGAAATTGCTTTAGAAATTAAGAGAGTGAAAAGAGGAGAGAAAAATAAAAAAAATAGTTCAAAAAACTTCCTTTAGAAGACTAGTATATATTGGGATACAGTGGTCATGACCATTTGTGAAGAGATACGACAATAAAAGACACAAAAATTCAAATTTTGAATTTTGAATTTTGCGGCTGGTATGTCGACATACTTGCAGATGATATGTTGACATATCCCTTTGTATTTTGAAAAATTACTTAATAAAAATTGTTTTGAAAATATTAAGTTTTGAAAAATATTTTGAAACTCTGTACAAGCATTTAAACATAGTTTATACATATGTTAATCATATTAAAACCTAGTAAAACATAATAAAATAATTTTGAAAGATTTAATAAGAATATTTAATATAATGTAATAATGTATATAAAATCAATATATTTATATATTATTAAACTATAAACAATAATACAATATATATATATAACATAAAAACACTAAAATAATATCTTTAAAAGTATAAGAGATCTGAAAATCATTTGGAAATATTTTGAAAAGATTATTTTAAGAATATTTGAAAATCAATTTAAAACAAAATTAGAGAACGTAAGAGAGAACGGGAAAGTGTTATCAAGGTTTTAACATAAATTCTATGACTCTATAACTTATCTGGAATATCTTAAAATCTTAAACTCTTTAATACTCATGATTCTTCGTTCTTAAACTCTTGAAACTTTATATCAGCATCTTGAATCTACTCTTAATACCGCACAGTCTTTTTAATCAACACTTGTCTAATATCATGCACTATATGTTATATATATCTTGATAAAACATTAGTATCTATATTTTATACAATGTCCTATAGTTGTTATCATCAGAACCAATACCTAAGGTACTAACAATCTCTCCATTTTTGAAGATAACAACTCTGTATATAAAATATATTATAACTCCCCATAAGTTATAAAACTCCTCCTTAATCTTTGTCTAGATTTTATATATTCTCCCCCTTTGTCATCAACAAAAAACAACTAACTAAAATTATAACTCTAACACTAACTTTATTATAATCCCAACTCTAACTTTCCTAAATAAATACTAATTAATATGTGTAAGAATTATATATAATGATTGTGATTAATATTATATACAAACAATAAGTGATATGTAAAAAATAATAATCAATCTAAATATTCATCCAATCAAACAAAGTTTATGCCACACAACAATCAAACAAATCCATGTAAATCAAAACCAATCAAATCCAAAACAAACCAAGTATTATTGTTTATGTACAATCAAACCTATTTAAATTAGATATTTCGAGGAACTTCACCCATTCATCAGCAATAAAGATTGGGTCCACTTTGATAGCATCCCAATCTTAATCATCTTTGTTGATGGTACACTCTGGATTGATAGTTGGTTCTTCTTTGTTCAAGGCAGGAATAATACATCGAACCGCGCCTAAATGCCTTTCTTGCTCCTTAATCATCTGCATTTGACTTAATTCTAAGTGCCTCTAATTCCTTAGGATGAAAGTTAGAATGTATTTGAATGATTCAAAAGTTTGTTCAAGTTTTTTGGTTAGTTTTTGGATTGGTAAAGCCATTATTTTGTTTTAGAGTTCAGGAATGCAAAGGAAGAAGAAAGATAGTAGAAAATAGTGATTCTCTGGTCTCAATAGATATTTAAAGGGGTGGAAATTCATTGGAAATGAATAAACATTTGCTATATTTTTAATTTTAAAGCTAAAATTTGAAAATTTTATCGTTGTGTGTCGATATACATACCTAGGGTATGTCGATATATATGCAAAAAATTTCAAAACAACTTTGTAAATTAATGTATTTAGCTTATACTATTATACTTTTATACTTTTTACAGATGATAAATGATGTATAACATCAAGGAAATAAATTTTCATTAATACTTAGATAGAGATTACATAGAACACAAAGAAATGAAAAGATACATAAGATTCAGCATAAACTAAAACAAAAAAAATCCAAACATAAGATAGTTTAGACAACTAGAAATATACAGATGAAGATGATGAAGAACCATCAAGCTTGCAGATGATCTTTCCAAAGAATTTATCCATTTTGTTGGAAATTGAAATAAATTTCTTTGAAAATGATTTCTTATAATTTCTTTAGTTATGGACAATCTTCTCTTGATTTTTGAGAAGATCTTTGTTGGATGGATTTGGTGGCATATTGATACTTTCCAAAGAAGTATACTCCTCCTCTTCTTGTTCTTCCTCCTCGACTTTCATTTCATCTTCTTCCTCTTCCTCTTCCTCCTCTTCCCTTTTCATGCTCTTCTTCCCAAGCCAACCTTTGTTCCTTTTGCGCAAGCGTTTCATAAGGCTTAAAAAAAGGTGAAATATACATAAGTGAAATGTTGGCCTTGTCAAATATATTTTGAGGAATTGTTTCCTCTCCTTTAAGATCAACACTAAAATAATTGAAAATGCGACTGAGATACACATCATGACATAGTGTGTTTTCATGTTTAGAAAGATTCTTAGGAAAAAGTTCATCCAAAATGACTTGAGACCAACTTATGTTGTATCGACCTAAATTGCGAAAAGAGCTTTGAAAACTTTTTGAGTGGGGTTATTATAATTACCCGTTCTAGGAGTAATGCTTTATTGAAAAAGAAGGCTTAAAATTATTGCTTTTGGACACTAGTTTTTATTTTTGAATTCAAAATCATCATCACTTTCAAAAATATCATGAATTACTTCATGATTTTGAAAATCAATTTGAAAATATGAGAAATCCATTCCACTAGATTTGCATCGAAGAATGTACCCAAAAGATCACAATTTAAAACAACTCATGTCTCTTTGACGCTACTCGAAACTTCTCCTTCTCTATCGTCATAAAACTTTCCTTTTAAATCCACATAAAACATCTTTACTAACTTTGGATAATAGAAAAAATCATTTTGAGAAGAACCGATTAATCCAAGAATTTCATTTTGCAAACAAAGATTGAATAGATCATAAGTAGAAAAATCTTCAAAAATAACAAATCTTCTGGGAATGACTTTTCCGAAAGATAAATAATCTATATAGGCTTGAATGGCTTCTTGATCATTGAAAAGATATTCTTTATTTTCTTACAAAGCCCCATGGTTGCCTTAGTATTACTTGAGGATGCCATTGGATAATAGTTTGAAGAGATAAGAGAGTTTAAGATTTTTGACTTTGAAAATGAAAGTGAGAAATGGATGAATAAAGGTGGAGTAAGTAAATAGCGAATCAAAGGTTATGTTCTATAGGCAAAAGGCTACTTTTCAAAACATAGGAGTTAGAGAAAAGGCGGAGGGAAATTCAAATTTTAAATTTGAAATTCAAACTCAAATTCTATCTACATATGTCGACAAATGCTCATAAGGTATGTCGACATATAAGTCGAATTTTCAAAAAGATTTTTGTTTAACTATTTCCTATTTTATTATATAAATCTATTTATAGACATTTTATTTTCAGTAAATTAATTTTAATTATTTTATATTAATATTATATTATTAAAATATTTCAAATATAATCACACAATGTTCGACAAATATTATTATTAATCTAGGGTATTCCTAACAACTAATAAAGTAACTAAAAGAAAAGAAATATTCATTCAAGAAATTAAAAAAAACTTTTGATATATTAAATGTATACCTTTTTGATCCATTTTACCATTTTGTTCTGAATTATGTATTGTTGTGAAGCACATGTTAGCAATTTCTGTATCTGATTCATTATCACCTGAGGATGTATCTGGGTCGTCTAATGTTACAGTGTATGCTCCTCTCTACGTTCTGAATGAATCAATATTTGGTGTAGTTTTTAGTTTATCGGGATGTGGACAGTCTCGTTTTAAATGACCAGGGTCATTACGGCTATAACATCCAATGCCATATCCATTTCCACTCCCGCTTCCTTTTGTTTTCATTTCTTTTGAAATTGTTGATCTTTCTATATTTTAGAAATTTTCTGAAATTCCTTGTCATGAAAGTAATTTCTTCATCTTCATCGCTGTCTAAATCCAGTTTATCCATCGTTGCACTAAAAACTATAGATTTCTCCTTTATTGCTTTTATTTCTCTCCTGTCCTACGCATGTGCTTCAAAGACATTAAACTATCAATTTACTCTTCAATATTTAGAGTGCTAATGTCATTAGCCTCTTTGATTGCAAGAGTCTTTTGACCCCATTTAGGAATAAGCGAATTGAATTTTTTTCTAACTTGATACTCTTTAGAAAAGCTTTTACCCAGTGTAATAAGTGAGTATACTATATCTTGGAATCTATTATAAATATCAAATATGAACTCATTTGGACTCATTTTGAATAATTGAAACTGGTTTGTTAACATGGAAATTTTGGTCTGTTTGACCTTACTTGTCCCTTTATGTGTAACTTGCAAAGTTCTCCAAATTTCAAATGCAGACTTACAAATAGATACTCTATTAAATTCATTTTTATCTAGTGAATAAAATAATATATTCATAGCCTTACAGTTACTTTGTGCAACTGCTTTTTGGTCAGTAGTCCGCTGTGCAAAATTTACCTCGGGTTCAATGTATTTAGTTTGTGTGATATTGCAAGTGTCTAAACCAATTTACTATAAATAAATTTACATTCTACATAACCAATATGTGTAATTACCGCCATTAAAATGTGGTGGTCTAGTAGTGGATTGTCCTTTGACAAATAAGTTACTAAAAAGTGTATTAACGGTATTACTAACAGTACTATTACTAGTGTTGGCAGCCAGTTGAATTTTTCAG
Source organism: Allium cepa (assembly GCA_030765085.1). Taxonomy (NCBI): domain Eukaryota; kingdom Viridiplantae; phylum Streptophyta; class Magnoliopsida; order Asparagales; family Amaryllidaceae; genus Allium; species Allium cepa. Next base: position 385,579,215 of record CM060932.1, read on the forward strand.
AAATCAGATGATGAATACCTTGAAACCCAATGCTTTGTTACCAAATGTGAGTCAACGAAATAGAGATCTCAAGTCTAAATTAACACTAGAGGGGGGGTGGGGTGAACAGTTTTTAATGGATTATATTAATATTATTCAAAAAAATTAAGATTTTACTTAGAATGATGGAATTAACAATCATAGAATCAAAGTACAGATAAAAGTAAATGCTACAAAGGTAAGAAAGGAAAGAACACACCAGGATTTTATACTGGTTCAGAGTTACCCTATATCTAGTCTCATATAATTCTTTGTACATATTTTTTTCAACTAATAAATGCAAATACAACCTCGATTTCAAGCTTACGAGATACACCCTTCGGAATCCTGGCCTCTTGATAGAGCCACTTGATTTTTGGGCCATAAGTACACCCACTAGATATATGGGTTACTAAGCACACCCAATTTGTTTATTCATGCTGCAATCACACCTACTTGGATTTCAGGGATACCAAGCACACCATAAAGTATAAGAGTATGATTTGGTAGTGTATACAGACTCAGATCTTCGATCTTGATTACGGTTGATCCTATAACTCTTGAATAGCACTTGATACCGAGAGAGGTGAAAGAAATTAGAGAGTATGTGAAAGAGAATCATACTAGCAATGATTGAATTTGATTCCGGTTGAATTTCAGCAACATTTTGATAGAAATTGCTTTAGAAATCAGGAGAGTGAAAAGAGGAGAGAAAAATAAGAAAGTAGTTCATAAAAATTCATTTGGAAGACTAGTACATATTGGGAAACATAGTCATGTCCATTTGCGAAGAGATACGATGATAAGACACTTCCATTCAAAATTTGAATTTTGAAATTTGCGGCTAGTATGTCGATGTACTTGTAGAGGATATGTCGACATATCCCTTTGTATTTTAAAAAATTATTTAATAAAAATTGTTTTGAAACTGTTATGTTTTGCAAAATATTTTGATACTCTGTACAAATATTTAGACAAAGTTTATACATATTTAATCATATCAAAACTTTATAAAATAATTTTGTAAGAATTATTGAGAATATTAATATAAAGTAAATAATATATATATATATATATATATATATAAAATCAATTTAGTCATAAATTATTAAAGTATATACAATAATGCAATATATATACATAAATTTAAAACACATAAAATAATATCTTTATAAGTATAAGAGATTTGAAAAGATTATTTTATGAATATTTGAAAAACAACTTAAAACAAAATTAGAGAAGATAAGAGAGATCAGGAAAGTGATATCAAGGTTTTAATATAAATTCTATGACTCTACAATTTATCTGGAATATCTTGGAATATTGAACTCTTCTATACCCATAAGTTTTCATTTTTAAACACTTGAAATTTTACATCAGAATCTTGAATCTACTCTTGATATCAGCATCTTGATATTGTACAGTCTTCTTGTAACAACTCATAGTTTTGTAAATATTTTTATTTAAATTTTTATTTGAAAACATTAAATTTTAAATTATTTAAGATTTGATTTTCTTGAGTTTTCTAATGTTAATTTTGAATTTGGTTATAATTTATTTTTCAAATACAATGAAATAAACAATTTCTGAAAATTTTATATTTCGGTCAACTAAAAGTCAAAGTTTGACCATAGTTGAAAATTTTAAACTTTAAAATTTTAAATTCCAATCTTTTTCTTTGAAAATATATTTCATTTTAATATTAATTCAGCTTTTCGTTTTGTAAAATTTTGTTTTATACTTTTTCAATTTGATAACTTTCAGCGTTTTACACGCGATTGTTTTCAATAAAATTTGTCTATTTTATATATTCATTTTTCTTCTTCAATTCTATTTTTCTATTTTCTACTTTATTTTATGTTCCATTCTATTTTCTAATCGATTTTTGATTGGAAATTCAAATAGATTTAGGTTACTTTTCTTGGAAGGAAGTTAGGCCTTTTCATTTGCCTTAGCCTATTTTATTTTCTCTTTTTCCTATGTTTATTTCCCTAACTTTTATTTTCTATTTTATTTGTATAAACTTTGATTACATTTATTTAATTTTTGATTGGTTTTATTTTTAATAGTTGGCTTTGGAAATTTCTAGAGACTTGAGTTCTTGTTTTTATTTGTTGCCTTTTCCTTTTCCCTTGCCTTTCCATTTGCATAGCCAATTACTTCCTACATTCATAGCCGTGATTTTCTCCTATCAATCACGTACATATTTGTTCTCATCTCATTTCCATTTGCATGCAACAAAGGAAAAATAATAATTAAATCCATCATGTTATTTGTTTTATAGTATTGCCTTTTTATTTTCCAAACCATTCAAACTCTTACCTTTTATTGCCTAGCCTCTTTATTACATCTTTAGTCATTCATTATTTGTGCAACCCTAGCCGCTACTTTTTTTATTATTTCACATGAAAAGTTTCTCATTTTATCATTTGTGTGAAGAGGAAAATTTTAATATCTAGATCCACGGCTTTCTTCTTCCTCTTTCTCTTCTCCTTTTCTCTTTTGTTTTGCCTTTCTCTTCATGCTAGGCTCGGCTATCCACCTCCTAACCGACCTCATCACCACTCCACCACCACCACGCCGACCATCACCATCTCCTCCATCACCCTAAACCCTAGCCGTGACCATGGATCCAAGATCCATCACCAAAACAAGTGCAAAGCCTAGCCAAGCTTGTACATTGCATCCACTTCCTCCTTTAGCCTCGGCCACCACTCAAAACTCCACCACTTCTTTGCCATGCCTTGATCTACATCACCTAGCCGTGCACACAAACCATCTAGGCCAAGCACAACATGATGATCTGGCCCATCGAAGCCATGGCTGAGCCCACTTGCTTGGTGATTGATCATCTTGCTTTGTTTTATCAAAAGGTTTTGTCCTCTTTAATTCATATTTTCATTTGTTTAATCCATCTTTGTTTGTATTGAAATCTTATTCTTATGTTTGTTGTATTTGTTTGTGTATAAGATTTGGATCTGACTTTTCATTAACTCAAAAATATAGTCGTGCTTTGTCGTGCCTTTTGCGCTTTGTGGATTTGGATTTGTGTCTTGAATTTCAATTCTAGCTTTAAAAATGTGAGTTATTCACTCTAGACACACGTACTTTTATAAATGTGAAATGATGACAAGTGTATATATAAAACCGATATGTTACGTTCATATATGGTTGTGATATATATCCATATGATGTTAAATGCTGTTTATATATCTGTTACATCATCTGTTATGTATTTTATTCTATACTGTTATTTTATTCCTGTTTATCATACTGCAAGTTCCCTATCGCTATGGGTTGAAATGATACACACCCGAACGTAAATTAGAATAAGGAAAATCACCATGGGATGAAATGATGGCTCGAGTGATTTTTATTGATTTTTATTGCATTTATTTTACTTGGGATTGCAGGTTTGAAACGATAGAACCCGGATTTTTCTTTTTAAATTACGGATTGAAGTGATACATATCCGTATCACTTGACCTAGGTTAGAAAATATTATTCAAGCCCATGGTTATATTTTTCTAAATAAAATTATCCTTAAAAATTTATTAAGTATTTTAAATAATATTTCCCTAAAAGATTTTTGAGTATTTTGAGTTTTATAAATATATGAAATTTTGACTTAAAATTTGATCTAATGCTTTAATTATAAAGGTGTATTGGTTTTTCTATAAGTTAAATTTTTATAAGTTAATAATTGGTTTTAAGTTGAATTAAAGATCTTTATTGATGATAAATAACTTAATAATTGAAACTGACTTAATATGGGAGTTTTAAATCTAACCTAGTAATTGTTTTGAATTTTACTTTATGAGATGGGCATGTTTGTATAATAAATACTGTATTTTGAACTGATAAAATGAAATACAGTTTTAATTAGGGCTTTTGTAATAAAATTTATTTAACTTGAAATCATAGTTAATTGATACCTAAATGAATAGATTTATAAAGAAAATTTGATTGTTATATTAACTATCATAAAATATCCTTTTGTGAAATGTTATGTTTTGTAAGATAAATAGTTATGACTTTAAAATGGAAAAAATGTAAGTTAAAACATACTTGTGAGATGTAAGTTTAATTAATAATTTAATTGACTAATATAATAAATGTTCTTTACTGTAATAACAAAACGAAAGAAACATGTAAAGTTTTAATCAATGCAAGAAACATGTAAAGTTTTAATTAATGAAAGGAACATGTAAAGTTTTAATTAATGCAAGAAACATGTAAAATTTTAATTAATGAAAGAAACGTGTAAAGTTCTAATTAATGAAAGAAACATGTAAAGTTTTAATTAATGAAAGAAAGGTTTAAAGTTCTAATTAATGAAAGAAACATGTAACGTTTTAATTAATGAAAGAAACATGTAAAGTTTTAATCAGTGTGATGCTGATTAAAATAATAAATGCTCTTTATTGTAATAAAAACGTATATTTGATAATATAAGTTTTAATTAGTGTAATATTGATTAAAATAATAAATGCCCTTTATTGAAATAAAAATGTAAATTAAAACGTACATTTGATAATGTAAGTTTTAATCAGTGTAATATTGATTAAAATGATAAATGCTCTTTATTGTAATAAATGGAAGTTAAAAGGTACATTTGATATGTAAGTTTTAATTAATGTAATGGTGTATTTTAAATTGATTAAAATGATAAATGTTCCTTACTGTAAAAATAAAATGTAAGTTGATAATGTACATTTGATATGTAAGTTTTAATTAATGTAATGGCGCATTTTAAATGATTAAAATAATAAAGTTTCTTTATTGTAATAATAATGTAAGTTAATAAGGTACTTTTAACTTAACATAAGAATTTCAGCTTTAAATTAGATATTACATAAACAAAGTTTATTTAACTATAAGGCTATGATAAAATGACCATGTTAAAATTTGTAAGTATATAAATACTTTGATTATATAAAATGTTGAAGTGGAAAGTATTACATTCCAAAAATGCTATGATTCCTTAAGGTTACATTTCCTAAATGCTATTATAATTTAAAGGGATATTTCAAGTTTAATAAATTGAAGGAAATATTCAATGATTTGGAGATTTGGGTTTATTTAAATGATATATTATTGAATTACTTTTGAAATGGAAATAATACTATTGCGATATGGTTTTGAAATGAGTATGATATTTTGGTTTTGAAAGTATACACTATTTTGAAAGAAATGATATGATTTTGAAATGGATATGCTAGTTTGGTTTTGAAAGTATAAATGATTTTGAAATAAATATCCATGGGTTATAATAACGTTGGGTTGTTAAAGAGACCGAGATCGGAAGTTGTCATACTCTCTGCCAACTCCGAAAACCATTTTAAAAACCGTGTACACGGTGGAGATTTTAGAATGAAGTATGATGGTGGCGACATTCCTTTGAGGTATATACGTGGACCCGACTGCCGTGAGTTGGCATAAGGTGGCTAAAACAGGAGCGATCGATGGGCTAAGGAGGTAGCACCTCTTATCGGACACACTCCTTTGATACCATTCTATTGCTTTGTGATTGATTGGGGCCCTTTGATTTTGGGGGTGTGGCTCAAGGTGGGCGGTAGTAGCTGCTACGCATTACCACCAGTCTGGAAGCATAATTGGTATATCTACCCTGGCATTGCCTAGTTGTGCCGTGTCACCTACCCTAGCGCGCCTTGTACGAGTTTGGTTTTCTCCCGTAGCCCGTGAAGTATTTAGGGTAGTCTCCCGTTTTGGAGATGCGCTGATACTGGATGGACTACTGGGCCTATTATTGTGTTAAGGGGAAGATTGGGTAACTCCTTAACGCTATTTAAAAGTAAGTTTATTTTACCATAGACATTATTATAATAGTGAAATATTACTACATAATAAATAGTTTATCGGATCCTTAGAGGAAGGGTGATCCCAAGCATCCTTTAAGTTACTTGTACATTTATATTACAGTTCACTTGAGTTGGTTTACATTGTATAAGCATGTATGTCCTGACTCGAGTGTTTCGTGTTTTGCTTTTTGCTCGGGTCAGACTGAGTGATACAGCGTTTGTGACTCACCTTCAGAGTTGGAGCTTTGCTTGAAGATCCAGCTATTTTTTCATTTCAGTCATCCAGTTGATTCCATTTATCCAGTTGTTTCCAGTGTTGTGTTCAGCTTGGTACTTGATTATCATCTTGTTACTTCTGTTGTATCTTGTTTAACTCTGATGTATTTATATAGTGGCTTCATGAACTACTATCTCTTTGCTTCCGCTGCATTATATTATTCTATGTCTGTGATTCTGTGATTTATTTATTTGCTGTATATTCTGAGATTTGCCAAATTTAATTTACAATTTGGTATTTTGAGCAATTCCAAGTCCGACTTGTGCAGATGTGAATGGTTGAAAATATCGGGTCGTTACAGTTGGTATCTGAGCTTTGGCTCTAGGCAAAACTTAGCATATATGGTAAATGTATTTACAGTATCGTTTTAATTCAAGTGTGAATCTCTTTCTCTTTGATTCTGTTTCCTTTGAATTTTGGAACGTTCTCTTGGTTCCGAAATTCATTCTTGCCCCTCACTCTTCGTATTCTTCTAAATTCTGGAGCATCCCATAGCTCCACTGAATGACTTGTAAAGGGGTGAAACTCCTTTATAATAGGAATTTATTTGCTGGAGATTTCTATATCCACAGTTTAGATGCTAGTATCTCTTGTTGTCCCGAATTCTACCTCTTGAGATCGAATGTAGATTTGCCTCGGAATTCTGCATCGACCTAATTCTTGAAGTCGCGATTAACCTAGTTAAAGTTGCCCATGATTTATAGAAGCTTGTCCATCTCCTTACTCAGTTAGTTAATAATCTTACCTTTGTTCCAACTTAGCCACAAATCAAAATTTTCTCTGTTTTGAGTTAATCAAGTTTGAACCCCTATTCTTGCTTTGTAAAGCTATATTTAAAATGTTTTATATATTGTTTTGTTTGAGTTGTTAATGTCGATTTGGATTTTCGATCGATTCGTATGACCAATGCTATCGATAGGATCTCCAAAACACTTAAACAGAGCAAACCGACAGAATATGGTTTTCAAATTTAGTGATGAATAAATTTTGTACAATTATATTATATATAAGTATAATTTTCTGAATTTTGACAGTTAATTGAATCGGATATCAAGAAATAATATTTGACTTTGTATATAGCTTGTAACCATTGGCTTTTGTTTCAAATATAAATAATTGAACTATAAAACATGGTTATAAATTAATTTGAAAATTTAAATGAATTTAAAACAAGAAACTGAGAATTTAATTTTCGATGGTTTCAAACTTTGGGTTTAAAGTTTAGAAGGGTATATTATTTAAAATATTTCAAGTAGAAATTATTTTAAAGAATTTTAATTTGTAAATCAGTGCTCTTTTTCTTTGTCGCTGGAAAATAATTTCACTGATGACTGTAACATCATTGACATTCATTTTCGAGTTTTGAAGTGAAGAGACCATTCTGTAGCTTTGCTATAGTTTTGCTTTGGAGAATTAAATTGATTTGAATTTCAAAAATATGACTTGATTTATAATATATGTGATATATGATTTAAAATATGTGATGTGATATATATTGTGTTTGTTTATTTATCTCTAATTGTTTGAAGTTAATTGGAAATTTAATTCTAAAATTTTATCTTAAAGGAAAATTTCAATTATGAAAGGAAATCGAATTATGAATAAATATGTAAGCTTGGATAATTAAACTAAGAAAAATTTTATTTGTACAATATTCTATTGCATTTCAATGTAACTTACCTAAATTATTTAAAAGTTAACTATGTAATTGGATAATATACAATATAAAAGGATTTTATAAATAAAATTTGAGTGTTTATAATAAATGTTATACACTTAAATTTTAGTTATAAAAAGATTAATAGAGATAAATAGAATAAGAGTTAATTGAATAAAATACAATATAAAAGGTGTTAAAGGAATTTATAAATAAATGGGAATAGTTATGGTAGGTATAAATACACTTAATGTATATGATTAGATATATTAAGTGGAATAATTTAAAAATTAATTTGGAATAAAGAAGAATTAAATTAGTTGAATAAAATGTGATTATAATAAACGATTATGCAAATTTATGATTTTAGAAATTGTTAATTAAAGATAACTGGATAAGATAATCAAGTTAGAATAGTTAAGATTGATTTAACTTGAGTGAAATTCAACGAATGAAAACAATTATTAAATTAAATTGAAATTTATATGGTTTAAAAATTTATTGTTTTTCAATCTATTTTCTTTCTGATCGTTTCTATTCTCCTACCTCGTTCCTTTTCGGAGACAAAAAGTTTTGAGTGTGGGAAAGTGTAACAACCCATAGTTTTGTAAATATTTTTATTTAAACTTTTATTTGAAAACTTTAATTTTTAAATTATTTAAGATTTGATTTTCTGGAATTTTCCAATGTAAGTTTGGAATTTGGTTGTAATTTATTTCCCAAATACAATGAAATAAACAATTTCTGAAAATTTTATATTTCGGTCAATTGAAAGTCAAAGTTTGACCATAGTTGAAAATTTTAAATTCCAATCTTTTTCTTTGAAAATGTATTTTATTTTAATGTTAAGTATGCTTTTCGTTTTGTAAAATTTCGTTTTATACTTCTTAAATTTGATAACTTTTAGCGTTTTGCACGCGATTGTTTTCAGTAAAATCTGTCTATTTTATATTTTCATTTTTCTACCTCAATTCTATTTTTCTATTTTCTACTTTATTTTATTTTCCATTCTCTTTTCTAATGGATTTTTTTCGGATTTTTGATTGGAAATTCAAATAGATTTAGGTAACTTTTCTTGGATAGGAAGTTAGGTCTTTTCATTTGCCTTAGCCTATTTTATTTTCTCTTTTCCTAGTTTATTTCCCTAACTTTTATTTTCTATTTTTATTTTTATGAACTTTGATTATATTTATTTTATTTTTGATTGGTTTAATTTTTAATAGTAGGCTTTGGAAATTTCTAAAGACTTGAGTTCTTGTTTTTAGTTGTTGCCTTTTCCTTTTCCCTTGCCTTTCCATTTGCATAGCCAATTACTTCCCACATTCATAGCCGTGATTTTCTCCAATCAATCATGTACATATTGTTTCTCATCTCACTTCCATTTGCATGCAACAAAGGAAAAAAATTAATTAAATCCATCATGCTATTTGTTTTATAGTATTTCCTTTTTATTTTTCAAACCATTCAAATTCTTACCTTTTATTGCCTAGCCTCTTTATTACATCTTTAGCCGTTCATTGTTTTTGTAACCCTAGCCGCCACTTTTATTATTATTTCACGTGAAAAGTTTCTCATGTTATCATTTGCGTGAAGAGGAAAATTTTAATATCTAGATCCATGGCTTCCTTCTTCCTCTTCCTCTTCTCCTTTTCTCTTTTGTTTTGCTTTTCTCTTCTTGCTGGGCTTGGCTATGCACCTCCTAACTGACCTCACCACCACTCCACCACCACCATGCCGACCATCACCACCTCCTCCATCACTCTAAACCCTAGTCGTGACCATGGATCCAAGATCCATCACCAAAACAAGTGCAAAGCCTAGCCAAGCTTGTGTATTTCATGCACTTCCTCCTTTTGCCTCGGCCACCACTCAAAACTCCACCACTTCTTTACCGTGCCTTGATTTACATCGCCTAGCCATGCACACAAACCATCTAGGCCGAGCACAACATGATGGTCTAGCCCATTGAAGCCATGGCCGACCCACTTGCTTGGTGATTGATCATCTTGCTTTGTTTTATCAAAAGGTTATGCCCTCTTTAATTCATATTTTCATTTGTTTAATCCATCTTTGTTTGTATTGAAATCTTATTCTTATATTTGTTGTATTTGTTTGTGTATAAGATTTGGACCTAATTCTTCATTCACTCAAAAATATAGTCGTGCTTTGTCGTGCCTTTTCGTGCTTTGCGGATTTGGATTTGTGTCTTGAATTTCAGTTCTAGCTTTAAAAATGTGAGTTATTCACTCTAGACACACATACTTTTATAAATGTGAAATGATGATAAGTGAACATGTAAAACTGATATGTTATGTTCATATATGCCTGTGATATATATCTATATGATGTTAAATGCTGTTTATATATCCGTTACATCATCTGTTATGGTATTTTATTCTATAATGTTATTTTATTCCTGATCATAATACAAGTTCCCTATCACTATGGGTTGAAATGATACATACCCAAACTGACTTTAGAATAAGGAATCACTATGGGCTGAAATGATAGGCTTGAGTGATTTTTATCGATTTCTATTGTATTTATTTTACTTGGGATTGCGGGTTTGAAATGATGAAACCCGGATTTTTCTTTTTAAATTACGGATTGAAATGATACATATACGTATCACTTGACCTCGGTTAGAAAATAATATACAGGCCCATGGTTATATTTTTTTAAATAAAATTTTCCTTAAAAATTTATTAAGTATTTTTAAATAATATTTCCCTAAAAGATTTTTAAGTATTTTGAGTTTTATAAATATATGAAATTTTGACTTAAAATTTGATCTAATGCTTTAATTATATAGGTGTATTGATTTCTCTATAAGTTAAATTTTTATAGGTTAATAATCGGTTTTAAGTTGAATTAAAGATCTTTATTGATGATAAATAACTTAATAATTGAAATTGACTTAATATGGGAGTTTTAAATCTAACCTAGTAATTGTTATGAATTTTACTTTATGAGATGGGCATGTTTTGTATAATAAATACTGTATTTTAAACTGATAAAATGAAATACAGTTTTAATTAGGCCTTTTGTAATAAAATTTATTTAACTTTAAATCATATTTAATTGATAGCTAAATGAATATAGATTCATAAAGAAAATTTGATTGTTATATTAACTATGATAAAATATTCTTTTGTGAAATGTTATGTTTTGTAAGATAAACAACTATGACTTTAAAATGGAAAAAATGTAAGTTAAAACATACATGTGAGATGTAAGTTAAATTAATAATTTAATTGATTAATATAATAAATATTCTTTACTGTAATAAAAAAATGAAAGAAACATGTAAAGTTTTAATTAATGCAAGAAACATGTAAAGTTTTAATTAATGAAAAGAACATGTAAAGCTTTAACTAATGCAAGAAACATGTAATGTTTTAATTAATGAAAGAAACGTGTAAAGTTCTAATTAATGAAAGAAAATGTACAGTTTTAATTAATGAAAGAAACATGTAAAGTTTTGATTAGTGTGATATTGATTAAAATAATAAATGCTCTTTATTGTAATAAAAACGTAAATTAAAACGTACATTTGATAATGTAAGTTTTAATTAGTGTAATATTGATTAAAATTATAGATGCTGTATATTGAAATAAAAATGTAAATTAAGGAAGGGTTGAAGTTTTCATCAATGGGGACTAGGGTTTTTCTTCCCGCCGCCTCTTCCTTTTTTGCTCTTTCGCTTCTTTTCTTATCCTAATTTCGCTCTCTGTTTGTCCCATAACCCCAGCTTTCCCTATTGCTGTTGCTTTCTACCCGTCCTTCATTAAATCTCCTATATTGTTGCTCAGACTTCTATCATATCGATTCTCTGTCCTTGCTTCGGCGTTTCCGTCTTTCGATAGCCTTTCGGTTGTTTTTTGGTCCTTGTTCAGGTCAACCCGCCGTGCTTTCCATTCTTTTGCCCTTGCTGACTGCCTGCAGCGGAAGTGGAATTTTATTGAACTGGATTGATGAACTGTGGCTTCGGTTGTCTTTGTTCAGGTCCATATTTGTCTATGGTCTTATCGGTGGTCGGTTTGCTTTGGTGGAGGTATCTTTTTGGATTTTTTTTTGGGATTTTGTGTTGGTCGCAGCATCTTGGTGTTTGTTTTCTGGTGCTTGGTGGCTTTGGGTGGTCTTCCTTTCCTTTGCCACCTTGTTTTGAATTTGCCTTGGTTCGTTTTGTCTACTTTGTTGGTCATCGTTCCTACTACTGCTATGTTTTTGGTACCCTTTGGTATCGAATGTGAGGTTTTCTCTTGAGGTTTCTTTGTCTTTAGCTGCCTGCTGTTTGGTTTGGGTATGCTCTTCAACAGTATCATTCTTGTTAAGTTAGGAATTTGGTAATTTGGTTTATGTTAAGTTTGGTTTCTTCTTTCTTGCTTTCTACTTGAATTTCTAGAACTCTTGGTCCTTCATGTCTTTGCTTCCGTATTAGCAGTGGGTTGTTTGCTTTGCTGCTGTTTTGTATGGTTGGTTGGTCGTTGGTGATCTGGGTATTCTTCATTTGGTATCATGGTTCTTTTTGGAACTTTGATCGCATTTGTGCTTTTGTGTTTAAGTTGGTGTATGTTACTGTGATTTCCTTGTGCAACATGAATGATTTCGTTGGGATATGGTATGGTGTTTGCCTTGTGCAACATGAATGTCAAGTGTGCACCCTGCGCGGTGCCTGTGTAATTTTTTTTAGTAGTTCGGGTGTGTTGTCTGACTCCTGTGCTGTAATCTAGTTTAGATATAGTGATCGGTCCACTTTAAAACCTTATATTTGTTGATAGGCATCCCGCTTATCATCTGCTTTGTATTGTTTTATTATTTTCTATAATAAAAAAGTGGACGGTCCACTGTAAAAACCGGCTGACTTTGCCAAAAAAAATATAAATTAAAACGTACATTTGATAATGTAAGTTTTAATTAGTGTAATATTGATTAAAATGTTAAATGCTCTTTATTGTAATAAATGGAAGTTAAAACGTACATTTGATATGTATGTTTTAATTACTGCAATGGTGTATTTTAAATTGATTAAAATGATAAATGTTCCTTACTGTAATAATAAATGTAAGTTTATAATGTGCATTTGATATGTAAGTTTTAATTAATGTAAATGACATATTTTAAATGATTAAAATAATACAGTTTCTTTATTGTAATAATAATGTAAGTTAATAAGGTACTTTTAACTTAATATAAGAATTTCAGCTTTAAATTGGATATTAAAGTAACAAAGTTTATTTAACTACAAGGTTATGATAAAATGACCATGTTAAATTTGTAAGTATATAAATACTTTGATTATATAAAACGTTGAAGTGGAAAGTATTACATTCCAAAAATTCTATGATTCCTTAAGGTTACATTTCCAAAATGCTAGGATAATTTAAAGGATTATTTCAAGTTTAATAAATTGAAGGAAATATTCAGTGATTTGGAGATTTGGTTTTATTTAAATGATATATTATTGAATTGGTTTTGAAATGGAAATGATACTATTGTGATATGGTTTTGAAATGAGTATGATATTTTGGTTTTGAAAGTATATACTATTTTGAAAGAAATGATATGATTTTGAAATGGATTTGCTCGTTTGGTTTTGAAAGTATAAATGATTTTGAAATAAATATCCATGGGTTATAATAACGTTGGGTTGTTAAAGAGACCGGGATCGGAAGTTGTCATACTCTCTGCCTACTTCGAAAACCACTTTAACAACCGTGTACGCGGTGGAGATTCCAGAATGAAGTAGGATGGTGGCGGCGTTCCTTTGAGGTATATACGTGGACCTGACTCTCGTGAGTTGGCATAAGGTGGTTAAAACGGGAGCGATCAACGGGATAAGGAGGTAGCACCTCTTATCGGACACACTCCTTCGATACCATTCTATTGCTTTGTGATTGATTGGGGCCCTTTGATTTTGGGGGTGTGGCTCGAAGTGGACGGTAGTAGCTGCTACGCGTTACCACTGGTTCGGAAGCGTAATTGGTATATCTACCCTGGCATTGTCTAGTTGTGCCATGTGACCTACCCTAGCACGCCTTGTACGAGCTTGGTTTTCTTCCATAGCCCGTGGAGTATTTAGCGTAGTCTCTCGATCAGGAGATGCGCTGATACTGGATGGACTACTGGGACTATTATTGTGCTAATGGGGAGATTGAGTAACTTCTTAACGCTATTTTAAAGTAAGTTTATTTTACCATAGACATTATTATAATAGTGAAATATTACTACATAGTAAATAGTTTAACGGATCCTTAGAGGATGGGCGGTCCCAAGAATCCTTTAAGTTACTTGTACATTTATATTACAGTTCACTTGAGTTGGTTTACATTTTATAAGTATGTATGTCCTGACTCGAGTGTTTTGTATTTTGCTTTACGCTCAGGTTAGACTGAGTGATACAGCGTTTGTGACTCACCTTCGGAGTTGGAGCTTTGCTTGAAGATCCAGCTATTTTTTTTCTATTCTGTCATCCAGTTGATTCCGGTTATCCAGTTGTTTCCAGTGTTGTATTCAGCTTGGTACTTGATTATCATCGTGCTACTTCTGTTGTATCTTGTTTAACTCTGATGTATTTATATAGTAGCTTCATGAACTACTATCTCTTTGCTTCCGCTGCATTATATTACTTTGTGTCTATGATTCTGTGATTTATTTATTTGCTATGTATTCTGAGATTTTCCAAATTTAATTTACAATTCGGTATTTTGAGAAATTCAAGTCCAACATGTGCGGATGCGAATGGTTGAAAATTTCAGGTCGTTACACTTCTTAATCAATACCTGTCTAATATCATGCACTATATACTATATATATCTTGATAAAACATTAGTATCTATATTGTATATGATCGCCAATAGTTGTTATCATCAAAACCAATACCTAAGGACTAGCAACCATGGTGTGTATCTTACTAGAATTCTCAATTATTTTGATATTGATATAAGAGGTGAAAACATTTTTTCTTACAATTTTTTTGACAAAGCCAACCTCTCACTAATGCACATTCCTCTTGAATTCAAACCCTATGATTACTTGCTGAAGAGGTAGAAAAATTGGCATGAGAAGAAAAGCAAGATATTCAAAAGGAGGAGGAAGAAGGTGATGGTATGAAAATTGAAGAGGATGAAGAACAACAAGAAGAAGCGGAGAAAATGGACACTTGTTTAGAAAGCTTTGACAAACCATCCCGCAATTCCAACAAAGAAATCCTCAAAAACTAAGACAAGATTCTCAACAATCAAAAGAAGCTTAAGCATTCCTTTAGTAAGAAGTTTACTTCTCTTTCAACCAAAGTGGACAAATACTTTGGGAAGATCATTAGGAATCTTGGACTAAACTCTTCTTCTTCTTCATCATCATCTTTTTATACCTTTTATCAATCTTTTTACTTCTTAGTTGTATGTTTTTCTAGTTTTATTTCATGTTATTTTTATTTATTTTTCTATTTATCTATTACCAAATTTCTTCACTGACCCAAGGTTGGTTTGGATAAAGTCTTAAGTGGTCTTATATAAGCTTGGAAGTATATGTAAGTTCAAATTCGAGTCCAAGTCTAAAGATTAATCATATACATGTCCATTATCTAAGTCCAAGTACAAATATGAGTCATATAAACGCCAAAAGTTCAATAATGGTCAAACATTCTCAATTGATAGAAGTATGCTGTACAAAGTTAATTGTCTGAACCCTTATATGCAAAAGTCCAAAAATTACGATCGGCTCTAAACTCCCTAAATCAATTTAGAGTTTACAATATTAAAATTTGAGAAAGAGGAAAGAATTAATCGACCTTTCTTGATGTCGATGGAGGTCTATTTATAAGGGTGTCAACCATGCGTAATGATTGCCATGTGTCATAGCTTTGAATCTAAGGGTTCCGACAGCTTTATCTTGATGAAATCTCAGCATCTTTTGTTGTGACTCAACATCACTTACCTTTATAAGTTTGGTAATGTAATCCCCTTTTAGCAGCTACTCATAGCTTTAGAATGGTAGATACTTAATAACTATTACTATGGTGGTACCTCGATGATAATTGATGTATCATAGGCTCATCATCCTCTAAAGTCTCGATATCCCCTGTTTATGACTATATGTAATATCCTCCCTTTATTACATGTTTGAAAATGCTTCGTGTTGTGGAAGCTCGATATCTCTTCCTTGGTCTTTGTTGATCTTTCTATTTTTGGACTTGGTTGCTTTCGTATTATAGAAGCTCGATATCTATAAGCACTTGTTGATTTAGAACATTCATTACCTTACAGGATCGATACCTTGATTCGTTATTAAGGTTCGACATCATCTTCTATGTGTTATACATTAGGTGACCTTTATGATTGCTAAGGCTCGATATCTCTCTTGCTTTATATGCTCAACGTCGCTTATGTTGTCGAGGCTCGACACTGCCTCCTTTTTATGCTCAAATTCGATATCGCTTATACTTGCCATCTGTTTAA
This sequence comes from Allium cepa, assembly GCA_030765085.1. Lineage (NCBI taxonomy): Eukaryota > Viridiplantae > Streptophyta > Magnoliopsida > Asparagales > Amaryllidaceae > Allium > Allium cepa. The sequence continues at coordinate 385,595,449 of CM060932.1, forward strand.
AGCTCGATATCTTTAGAGGTATGGCACCTTTTTTATTCTTGTTAACTGCTTGAGCATTCAACACCCTATTTATTATTGAGTTTCGACATCTTCTTGTAATTAATTGAAGCTCGCTATCCGTTGTTAAATGTTGAGTGCTTGATGACTTGGCTTTCTTCTGACCTGATACCCCTTATCGTTACCAAACCTAACACGTTCTCTTTTAGAAGCTCGCTGTGTATGCTTGTAGTAACATTTACCTCTCTCCTTTTTTGGAAGAAGCATATTATACTTTAGTATAATTTCACCTTTCACATTGTCACCTATCAGTATTTCGTATCAATCTCATTCGTTCATTTAAATAGGAATCAACGTTCCCCACTGTTGCTCCCTTCTCTTATAAATACATGCTTTTCCTTCTTCCAAAAGCTCTACCCTAACTAAAACTTAAAACTACAATTATAATTTTTCTCTTTTCAATTTTGAATTCAAGTAAAAGCTTTTGATTTGTATAATATTTAACTCGGTTTAAGGAACAACTTCTTTTTTCTCTTGATTTAAATATGAAAAGGAAGTTTTTTGTTTTGGAGTTTCAACAATCGAGTTTCTATGAATTGTTTGGGTTCAATTAGCGGTTGGATCCAAACACTTATCTTGGTTTTTAAACTCAAATGCCATTTGTAACCATAACGATTAACATAAGCCTAATAATCCTTGGATTTTTGATAATTGACATAGACTTTATTACCTTCTAGTAGCTCGATAATTTATTGGAGTTTTGGTAGCTGTCAAAAATTGGAGTCTACTTAGAGATTTGATACCCTGCTAGAGGCTTTCTAACTAGTTGTAAGTTTGATATCTAACTAGTGACTCGATAACTAGTTATGTATCTGACAACAACTTAGGAATCATTAACTAATTACATATTTGATAACCCTTTGGAGAGTTGTTATCTTGTTACTAATTCAACAACCCTTTAGAGAGTACTTAGATAACTATAAATTTGATACCTTTTTATAAGTAATGAAAAAGAATCTTCATCTGGTTATGGACTCACAAACTATCTATGGGCTCGACACCTTGTTGTAAGCTCGATAACTACTTATGAGTTCGATGTTTAGTTATGAATTAATTAAGTGGTTAAAGAATCTCCATCTGGTCATGAACTCTCTAACCATTTATGAGTTCAGTGACATATTATGAACTCGATAACCAGTTACAAATTCAATACCTATTTGGAGAATCGCCAACTAGTCATGAACTCGATATCTTGCTATACACTCGTCCATTTTTAAATTAATTTTTTCCTTAACATTTTCTTAAGTACCCAAAATTTTCATGAATATATGATACTTCCCTGATTTTTGTATAGTATCATCTAGTAGACAAGTGGCTGACAAGAAAGATTTCAAACCTTCTCTTTCTTAGGGACACTTGAAAGCTCCTACTTTGGAGAAAGGAGATTACAGGCTTGTATAATCCTCATAACTATGTAGAATAGACGTAAACACTATCCTTCTGCAATTTGGCATTACCAATGGTAGTTGGCGCATCTAGTACGATAGATAATCCTTTAAAAGGATTCTTCACATTCACTCTTATCCATATTTGGCATTCGAATTACCTTCTCCTCTCAGAACTCTTCACTCGATTCTTAGATCATTTAGGGATCACTCCAATACAGTTGTTGCTCGTTAACCCAAAAAATGTATCAACACCCTGGAGTGTGATGTGAAAGCACCAACCCTGTTAGAACAAAGAGAATATAATAGAAAAGTAGCGAAAAAGTAAATAGATATAGAGAATTTTATAGTGGTTTAGCTGTTAACTAAGCCTACATCCACATTATAACTTTGCCTATTGATTTTATGTTGTTTGTATGAGATTACAATGGGATAGAGAGAGAATTAGTCATAAGTCAGGAGCTAGAAAAGTTGTAACACCCTTAATTTTTAATAATATTTTTCATGAGATTTAATTAGAATAAATTAAATAGAATAATGTAAAGGAATAAAGGGATTGAGATTGGTAAATAAATTTAGTGGTCGTGCTTATCAAAATGAATGGGCTTATAAATGGATTAAATGTTAACTAGTTAATCATAAGGGCATTAGGGTCATTGCCGCCCCTTTGTTTCCCACCCTTATACTATTATCCCTAAGACATACACATTCATTTTTATTGTAAGCAAAAAAACGTAAATAAAAGAAAAAGGAAAGCCATCCATTAGGAGGAAGAATGGAAGAGGAAATATAAATCTAAAGCCTAGGATCAAGCTAGAAGAAATCAATCTCAAGCAATCTCCAATTTCCTTATCCAATCTAAGGTGAATAATAATCACAACGACTCTATTTTATAATCATTGGTTTTAGAATTTAAGGGTAAATTCGTTTTATGATGTATTGGATGATGATATGCATGATTTATAATTTGTTTAGTTTAAACAAGATTGTTTAAAAATGAACATGCAAGGTTCTAGGGCAAAACAGAGATTTAATGATTTTTAAATGCCATGGAAAAATTTTATGTTATGAGAAACATGATTTTGGAGTTGGGTTTTGATTTTATAGTTTTCCAAGCCATGGAGAATTAATTATGAATTTTCAAAGGAAAATATGGTTATTTGGGTTTATAAATTATTTTGGAAATTAAATTGAGCATTTGGGTATGAAATTATGATATGTTGGATAACATAATTAAAGTGAATTTCTAGAATTTTTAGTGGATTTTTACTAGGAGATTTATTATGGAAATTAAATATTTTGAAAGGAGGACCTAAATGATTTAATTGCTTTGTTAATGGGAATGACATATTTGTTAAATGTTATTCAGTTTTTAGATCTGAGAAAATGCAACAAACATTAGCAAATAATTTTAAAGTTTAATGTAACCGATCAAGCATTTACATGTAGGCAAGTTATTTAAAAAATTATTTAGTATAAGCAGCCTTTTGCTTAAAAAAGTAGGTTCCGCCTCCTTTGGAAGGAGCTTTCAATCCAGAGCTTCTGCCTTTAACCTAGTCAAAACCTTCTTACTCGAAACCACGAACACATGGTAACACATAGTTGGTATGCAGTGGATTGGAGAAAGGCAGAAGTTAGGGTGTCGAAATATCTTCCGAAGGTGTCGGTACCTTTTGTTTTGTTTTTAAAAGAAAAGCGCTTGTCTGTTTACAAAGAGGTTTCGAAGGAGTCGAAACCAATGGCAGTGAAAGTGTATTTTTAAACTAGCTCTTGGAGGAGAGCTACCACCTTTTTAGAGTAAGTAGCTTCCGAAGGAGTTACTAAGTCTTTAAAGTGATGCTTCGGAAGGGGTAGTTTCGATCATGTCGAAAACCTTACGTAACTTGATACCTTTCTATGGTATTGAAGATATCGATGATGTCGTAAGGTACTTTTTGTTCTTATAAATGTAAGCCACTTCCTATAGCTTTCGAATGAGGTTAAGGTTTTCAAAGGAAATGGTTTCGAAAGGGGTTTCGAAGCCAACCTTTCAATATTTTACCCATATGTTTTATGCTTTCAAAAGGATGGTTACGACACCATTATGTTTCCCCAAATACTTTTATAAATAAGAAAGGTTTCGAAAGGGGTACTTTCACTTATGTTATCTTTAAACCAAATTGTTACTTTATATATAAACCCAATGGTTTCAGAAGGTATATTTCCAGTGGTTTCCAAAGTGGGTCTTTTACTGTTTTTGAAAGGGGTACTTTCAATTGGTTTCGAAGCAATGCTTCTAAAGTTAAAGGTTAATAGTTTAATACATTCGAAGGGTTTCGAAAGAAAGATTTTAAGTATTCGAAAGGTAGGAGCCTAATATTTTGAAGATAGATTTTAATGCTTTCGAAGGAGGTCATCCAATGAATTTGAAAGCAAGGTTTCGAAGGCATTGAATGGTTTATGACCCAAAATCAATTTTAAAAGGAAAAACCCATGACTAAATAAAGGAGTTTTGAAATGATTTTAAGTATGTAAATTTGAAGTGTTTCCTTGATAAAATTATAGGTTAAAGGGATTAACCATGTTTTGTAAAAAAAGTATTTCAAGGACATTAAACCCACGTGAGTGGTATTGTTTTGTTATCATGTTTACTTCTTCAAATATAAATATATATTCACATGATAAAGGACTCATAACTGCATTTAGGGATAAAAGGGGTAGAATCACCAGCTAGGTTAACCCAACAGTGAATATCAATTGATTAAACTCCTGAATGAGTAGAATTGCATCCAGGAAGTTAGGGTAACCAGAATATAGAATGCCTAAACCTTGAAGTTGTCCTGGAGACATGTTCATAGTAAACCCATGAAAACTATGATTTAGAAGTTATTGGAGGTAACCAATAGGTTCATAGTGATCCTATGAAAATTGTGTATCAAAGATAGTTGGTAGGGGCCAATTGGTCTTAGTGAACCTATGAAAACAATATTCGGATTAAGTATTGACAACAGTCAATAGGTTCCTAGTCAACCCATGAAAACTAGATAAGAAGGAAGTTATCGTAGGCATGAATAAGTTCTTAGTTAACCTATGAAAAGTAGGATAAGAGAGGAGTTATTGGAATCACCAATAGGTTCAAGGGAACCCATGAATAAATTAAGTTAATGGCAGGGGCCTATAGGTTCTAAGTGATCCCATGAAAACTATGAAATAGGACGGGATGTCCAAGAAATATGAAAAGGTTATTAGTAAGCCCACGAAAACTAATAGGTAAATAGTGACCTTGGAAACTATAAATATGACAATTAGTCAATTATACCTGGAATGGGTAATCCAGAATGTTTTAATATGTATGCATATCATCGTAATATTTTGAAATGCTATGTTTTAACCATTATGAATGCAGGAGCATAGTATATGGTTTTAAAAAACGGTTTTAGGATACTAGTAAGGGGAAAACTCATTCCACTAAGCGGCGTGGTCTCACTAGATATCTAAATGGATTGAGATGTTAGATTATTATTCATACCAGGCTTTATGTCTGACTTGAAGTTTTTGTTTTCTCCTTAAACTCTTAGGCACACAATTGATTTTTGAGTAGTTTGAAATTTAAGGTTTCGAGGTTGTCTTCTTAGACAAAAAAGCTTCCGAAGGCGTGCATGAGGCAATTAGTTATTTAGAGTTGTCTTTTACCGCCGTATGTTTTGGATGTAAAGGCAAATTTGTTTTATTGCCTTACTATATATTCTGATCAACTAGGTGGGCATCTTTATATATCGCTCTTGGCATATGTGTAATATTTTTTTTTCTAAACATGGTTAATGTAACAGCCCGCAGTTCCGTATCATAGAGTCGACACTATTCTCCTTCAATCAACTCAAGATGTACGGAAATATGAACCATTTGGGTTAAAGAAGAAGTGGTAGAAGAAGAAAATAGAAAACAACATCAGAATCTAACTATCGCAGCGGAATAAAATATAATAGATAATAAATGATCTTTATACAAAAACAAATCTGTTTATACATTACATCATCAGAGTATACATAACACACAACTGGACAATAATCATAACATGTCCTCACAATCTGAATATACAACTAGTCACACAGCGGAATATTTAAAAACAAGTACAGAAGTACGTCTCGCCATCCAGCTTGTCTCCTGAGCTTCACAGCATCCTTTCTTGTATCCTATAATACTCGGTCTGACCCAAACATTACAGTTAAATAACACCCGAGTCGGTCTGGAATACCGGCGTGAGAAAACCACACTCAATTGGATTATTAAAGTTTCAAAATCTTTTGAAAACAAAGCATCTCGTAAGACCACGCCACAAATAAACATGTCGTGTTTTTACCTTACGATAGCTAAAACATTTCTTATAAAATCCTCTGATATTATAATAGCGTCTATATACAAATACTTATTCAAATAGCCGAAATTGTTACATTTATTAAATTCCAGCTAATAGGTATACAAACAAAACCGTAAAGGCTCGTAGGGAGAATGGATTTCCAACTAATGACTACGCACTGGGTACCACATGTCACAGTTCGTGGCCTAGATCACCGTACCGAGGATTACTCCTAATCCCTTGCAACGCAAGACCGGGACTACCCCTTACTGGATAATCCCGAGTAAGATCACCCCACGGTTGGGATCAGCAACCGCACCACTAAGCCGAATAAAGAGTGACATCTAGACAGGGATGACCTCACCCTAATGGGTGCTACCCACTTAGCCTTGCTGCATAACCCCTGATTTTCAGTCATTCTCGGTTGATGAGGCTTGAGGCTAAGCGTTACCTTTAGAGAACTCATCTCTTAGAATGCTCATCGCCCACCTGACGATGCTTTGAAAGCATTCATCCATACAAGTCCGTCCTGGGTTCGAACGGAACCGAAGGCACTACTCCTACTACATCCATTTTGGAATCAAATCGGGATAGCCCTTGCACTTCACTGCTCCATCTTCGACTCCGAACTCTTGTTTTCCATACGAAAATGTACAAACCGAATCGAAGTGGTTTTCGAGAAATTAATCCCGATCTCGGTCTCTTCGAAACGATCAGCGCATTGGCCAATATTGATAGTCGGTTATTTAACTATCAATTAACATTCACAAACAACCGTCCGATATAAATAATTTCACCAAATTATTTATTAATCTCAAAATATCTTCACAAGATATATTTCCACTTTCAAACCTTTTTGAAAACAGTTTTCCAACCCTACTCTTCTCATGGAATGAATTCCCAAATATTTATTTCCGCTGAAAACACCAAGCACAAAAACTTTAGATTTTTAGAATAATTCAAACACTTTATTATAAAATATATTGTAAATCATTTAAATTAAAAACTACTACAATACTTTATTAAAAATATATACTATAGGAATATATTTGAAAATGAGGTTACTTTATAAAATATAAAACTAGATTTTTCTCTTTTTAAAACAAAATACCAAGTCACCTTTAAATAGTTACTATGATGATAGATTTGAAAAATACTTACTTTAGAATTTAAACATTGAAAAATAATAAATTTTCTAAAACACGCTTTTTAAAACAACATTTAAGCATTTAACTTATATTTAAAATTTTACTTTGAAAACGTACTTGGCTATCCAGGGAAATATACTTCTCTTCACATCCTTCAAAAATAAATCACTATTTATTTTTAAACAAATTTTCCTATTTATTTAATCAATTCCCATCGTGAATTTATTCTTCAATATCCACCGATATATTACTTCACCTTTGTAAACACGGTTTATAAATTCCAAAGTCTCACTTCACTTTTAAAAATCCTGGTTTTACACACTTAAATCAATCTCCAAATTGATTTCCGATTTACTTCACTTTTAAATTAATTCCTTACTTACTCCATTTATTCCAAAATTCATTAACTTCAGATTTTATTCCTTAATTATGATTTAAAATCTTTTTAACCGAAAATACCAATTTCATATTTCCTAAATTTTCTTCTTTATCCTTTCAAATGAATTCAAACCTTGAAGTTTAAAATAAATCCTTTATCCTTTAAAATAATATTAGTTGTGTTTCAAAATAAAATCACTTATTCCCATTTATACAAAATCTCATTCCCCGCACTAGAATTTTATTCGTCAGAATTCAAAAATCACTTTTTATTCTTTTCCAATTCATTTTTAATTTATTCAAATTTCCATGATTATTTTACTCAAAATTCACTCTTTTATTTTCTTTTCAGAAATCCCATTTCTATATATTTTGTTAACTCAGTTCACTGAAATATTTTAAATCAACCATATTATCCAACATTTCTAATTATCAATATAATTCATCACAGAATATTAAATATTCGTAATACAGAATATTAAATAATTTAAATAATTTTGAGGAATCCAGATGGATCCCTCCAACCTGTTTCACTGCATCCACAGATGTTAGCGCAATACCAATTCACTTCGAGGTGGAATATCACGGTATATGGGTTTTAAATATAATATCATCCGCTATTATGCGGCGCATAGGGTCTCATCCGTTATATAATGTGGGAAATCAATCACTCCAATATATACTGTATACTACTATATATAATATAGCACATCAAATCAATTCAATCATTCAATCAATTATTTAAATTTAACCATTTAAATTTAAATAGAACCCAGATGAGTGAGATCAACTCACCTTTGACCAAGATTTGCAATCCGATCCACACCGGCTTGATTTCTTTCAGAATTTAACCTTGCATAAACATTAGACGATTTCAATAATATTCGAACCAATCGAATAATTAGATTCTCCTTTGATAAATTTAATTAACTAGGGATTTTACTTTAATAGTTCTCATTTTAAATAAATGATTTAATCTAAACAAATAATTGAGTTTAAACCAATAACTTAAATTTTAAACAAACAATTTAAATTGTAAACTAATTTTTCCCTTTAAAGGTCGTTTTCTAACTAAGAAAATTAATAAGTTAGTTAAACTATTTTCTTTATTTTCAAATCCATTATTTAAAATAAACTAGCAAATTTGCTAAAATTTCATTTTCTTTTCTGATTACCTATACATATATAACTGAATCTATATATTTTCAGAAATGGGTATTTCCTTTACTGTAAAATTTAATAAAATAAAGTTGTCTTCTGTACATATTTTAGACCCTAAATAATAAGTTGATATATTATATATATACTCTCTAATTCCAAATGTATTTATTTATTAAATCAAATTAGCCAAAACTGGAATTATCTCACTGCAACTATTTTTTTTTTCAAACTGTATATATATATATATATATAAGTATGTACACACACACACACACACATATATATATCTTATTAAAACAAAGGAAGCAGTCATACCTCACTCCCCTCCTGGATGCCACTGCAAGCCTCGCGAACATGGAACACCTAGATCGTAGCCGAGCACGAACGTGACTCCGCTCCTTGATCGATGCTGTGAACCCCCAAGATTATCGAACAACCCTACATCATTAGAACTAGCTTCCCAAATCGAAAACTAGCAATGCGATACAAAATCACTCGAGTTTGCTTGAGGATCCACCACCAACAGCGGCCAATCTAAAACCCTCCTTTTTGTGGTCTCTGCCGCCGAGGTACTTGCCTGAACGTTGCCACTCGTCGCCAAGTCCCACGAGACCATTGCGATGCAGCTTCAGTTTTCACGAGTGATGAACTGGAGGGGACAATCGAAATCGAGAATTTGTTTTGCACGTTTTCTTCTTTTGTTTTTATGCGAATACCATTCGTGAATGAATCTGAAAGGCGGGAGGGAGAGGAAGTCGTTCGAACGAGAAGGGGCATTGCAGTTTTTTTTCTTATTCGGCCATTTATTTCTTTCTCTTGTTTTTTTTTTGGGTTTCGATTTAATTTGAGGGAGAAAGGGAATTAGAGGTAATACGAGTTGATTGAATGAACGATGGGATAACTTGCATAAAAACTTGGACTAGCTTATGGAGGAAGGAACTGCTTTGATTTGTTTTATAATTTTTTATATTTAATTATAGAATGTCTCGTTCACATACCTCAAAATCTTGAACCCCTATCAAGGCGTGCTGCTAGACATTTATAGTGTTATGCCCCTATTCCGAATGCAACGGAAAAGGTTTCAAGCCCTAATTCGATCGTATGGTGAAGATAGCTTTTTGAACCCAATTATTATATTAAATTTCGATTTAAATTTCCACGCGTTTATATATCGTACAATCACATGACAACTCCAAATGCTAAGAAATTTGAAATCTGATAATAATACAATATTACGGACCCAATGGAACTGGTTTCGTCGAAATCCGAGACTGTGCCTCGAGAGGCTATTTTTAAATATCGATTTAAACGATAAATTTTCAAGACTTAACAAAACATTCCCAAATTCAATTTCAACACTTTTACTATCTTTAATACTATCAATATAAATTAACAAACCCTTAAATTATTTTTAATAGGCTTAAAACTCCAGATTCATCATTTTTACCCAATTTCCAGTAATTAAATCCAAAAATTAAATTTTCAAATAATGGTGATATTTGAAATTTAAGTTACAAACTAAGTTCTAAATAATAAAATCAATTAAATATCCCAATTTAAATTGTCCAAAATTCCGGATCGTTACATTCCTCCCCCCTTAAAAGAATTTCGCCCCTGAAATTTCTAGTTAAGAAGAATGATTCAATACGCATTACTATTTTTCAAAACCAAATAGTTTTATCAACTTGCCATAACATATCTTTTATTAAAGACCCACTATTACTTCAACCAACTTTCCAAAACCTTCCATAGTTTCCAAATAACTTTACTTATTCAACCATTCAAATTATAATTCAAAACCAAGTTTTAAAATTTCAAAATTCTCAAAAATTTTCGATCTCTCTAAATTTCCAAAAAAATTTGCCAGCGTCTCCTTTGCGCGGCTAGCTCGATACAACTACAAAATGCCTCTATGGGCTCCCAAATTTCAAAAGAAAACAATAAGCCAAGTGGCTAGATCAAAAACCCAATCAAATTTCATACAGAAATTTAAACACATACCTTTTTGTCGAGCAATTCAAATTTATCTTCTGAAATCAAAACCAATTTTCCTTTCCCTTTATAATACATGCATATCCTACTTAGCAATAATATCCAATCATAGCTTTTAAAATCTTTTTATACATTTCCTTACAGAAGTTTTCATATCAACTTCTATTCAAATTAGTTTTCCCATTTCCATATGAATTCAGTTTATCTCCAACTCTGAATATTGAATTTTATCTTCCATTTATAATTGATTCATATCATTATTTTAAATTAGTTTCATCCACTAATTTATTTCAATTTGAAATTGTTTTGTCGCTAACAAAAATTTTCTAACTCCCAAAATTTTCGAAAAATTTCGGCAGAGTCTCCTTTGTACGGAGGAGCTTTTGCAATTTGACAAATGATATAAATATATATACATCGACCCACACGGTCGGAAAAACAAAAACAGTTCATATTTCCTATTTTTTATTGCGTAGGCGTAACTTTATTTAGCATTTTTAAGCAAGCGGCTTATTTAATTAGCATTTTGCGCGATCAAATCCAGCCCAACGGCTTCCCTGAACTTGTACTTACTTAACTAAAACATGTAAGTGCTAAATATATGCAATTTACTAGTATTTCACTTATTTTAATATAGCTAACACATAAATTTCACATATAATGCATGTTATATAATTTCCATAAGCACATACAAAGTTCCGACACTTATTACAATTGCCTACAACCAATTCTCAAACCATTCCATTCAATTTAAGTGATTTACAACTTACTCGCCTATATTTAATTCATTCTAGGCAAAATAAACTCATATTCATTCCAATTTATTTCAAAATTATCCTATTTCACTTCTAATAACTCATAGGATTTTATCTAATCTCGTTGATACCAAGTGTAATGACCCATTTTCTTATGCAATTCGACAATATTCATGTGAATAAATAATTGCTCAAGCTTAAAACCATTTTAAATTGATTCCAACTAAATTTATATGTAATTCCTTCTATTTTAATTCATTCACAACCATCTTATTTAGCTCGACACATTCCATTTCAATTTTATTCCCTTTCAATTTTATTCACGATCCATTCATTTGCATTTCATTTCTTATCCGCATTCATTTCATTTGAAACCATTCTATTAAACTTGAAAACATTCCATTTCTCTTATTGTCTTTAAGTTATTTCAACTCCTTAACAATTTCATTTCTTCTTAACTTGTTGCGACTAACACTACTCCATTTTTAACATTATAGCATATGTTCATTTCATTCAACCAACCTTCATTTCTTTTTGCAACAAATTCTATTTCCATCTTTCATTTGATTCTTATTTAATCAAATTCCATCCATTTATTTATTCAATACAATTAGTTTGTTCACTCAATCCATTATGAATTTTAATTTCCATACTCAATTCATCCCGAATTTATTTTATTAATAACAAGGCCATTTTCAATTTATTTCTACTTACTTGGATTTTATTTGCAATACAAACCATTACCACTTTAATCCAATTCCATTTTATTTTTACAACATCTCCACTTATTTTAATTCATTATCAATCCAGGTCGAATTCTATTTGTAATTCGAGTTTATTTCCAAACTGCATTATTAATGTACAATCCATTTCATTTAACCGAGTTAAATTTTATTAACATACTCTATCAAATAATTTATTTAGCTTAAGTCAATTAAATTTTATTTCTTTAAAATCACCATCAACTAAATTTTCCACAATTTAATTTCTCCATCCAATTCAATTCCTTTTTTTTTCATTGAATCGCAATCCATTTAAGTTTCAAAATTTTAATTTCTTCACTTTATTCCAATTCAATTCTATTTTAACTCAGATTTACTTAATTCAATTCGATTCAATTTTCTTCCTCAATCCAACTTAATTTCATTTTTAAATTTTCACTTTAAATTTTAATTCCAACATTCAAAGCTCATATTTTCCTTCCTCATTTAAAAATCATCTCAACTTTACAAGTTTATTACTTATCTCGTCAGGATTTTCAATTCGATTAAGGATTCATGATTTCAAACACCCGGCTTTTGGTTCAAATCATTTTACAACCACCATTATCCCAAAATCACATTTCTAAAATTTTTAAACCAATCCTAGTTTTTATCCCCAACAAATTCCCTTTGATATTTCAGAAACAAACTAGTTCTTGTGAAAAAATCAATTTGGCAGCAATCCATCACTTAGAAACTCGAAAATGAACATCGATGATGCTGCAGTCATCACCGAAGTTATTTTCCAGCGATTGAAGTGAATTCAATGCTGTATCCCTTCCCAAAATTTATTTGAAACAATTTCCTTTTAGAAATACTTTTAAAACAATAATGCTATTATTTGTCTTCAAAACACTTCGAAAAACACTTCCAAAATCTCCGGGGTTTTAAATTTTCAAATATTGACTTAAATCAAATTTTAGCTATAATTCATTTGTATAATTTATGCCCATACCATTTTTTTCCATTTGATTATCCAAGTCATTCCAATTTTTATAATCTTATTGGTTTAAAATATTATCATCCAAACATCCAACTTATATATCAATTTAAGAATATATTTCTTTTATATCAAAATATAATTTTGGGAAAAATTATTTCATTCACCCACCCTTAAAACAATATTGTGTCAATTTATCGTGTCAGGTGTTTATAAACTCTTCTCGAATAGTGGCCAACTTACTCGATCAGAATTCATATTCCACTCAACCAATAAGTCAACACAATATTAAAACAATTTATATTCACTATAAAATACGCGCTCATATCTATTAATACGCTCAAACTCATTCTTGAGTACTACTGACTCCATCTCTAATGAGTAATCCCCACCAGAGCCAAGGTTATCGCAAACCTTCAGCTCTGATACCAACTGTAATAGCCACAGTTCCGTACCATAGAGTCGACACTATTCTCCTTCAATCAACTCAAGATGTATGGAAATACAAACCATTTGGGTTAAAGAAGAAGAGGTAGGAGAAGAAAATAGAAAACAACATCAGAATCTAACCATCACAGCGGAATAAAATATAATAGATAATAAATGATCTTTACACAAAAACAAATCTGTTTATACATTACATCATCAGAGTATACATAACAGACAACTGGACAGTAATCATAACCTGTCCTCACAATCTGAATATACAACTAGTCACACAGCGTAATATTTAAAAACAAGTACGGAAGTACGTCTTGCCATCCAGCTCGTCTTCTGAGCTTCACAACATCCTTTTCTGTATCCTATAATACTCGGTCTGACCCAAGCATTACAGTTAAATAACACCCGAGTCAGTCTGGAATACTAGCGTGAGAAAACCACACTCAATTGGATTATTAAAGTTTCAAAATCCTTTGAAAACAAAAGCATCTCGTAAGACCATGCCACAAATAAACATGTTGGGTTTTACCTTACGATAGCTAAAACATTTCTTATAAAATCCTCTGATAATAGTAGTGTCTGTATACAAATACTTATTCAAATAGCCGAAATTGTTACATTTATTAAATTCCAGCTAATAGGTATACAAACAAAACCGTAAAGGCTCATAGGGAGAATGGATTTCCAACTAATGACTAGGCACTAGGCTACCACCTGTCACAATACATGGCCTAGATCACCGTACCGAGGATTACTCCCAATCCCTTGCAACACAAGACCGAGACTACCCCTTACTGGATAATCTCGAGTAAGATCACCCCACGGTTGGGATCAGCAACCGCACCACTAAGCCGAATAAAAAGGGATATCTAGACAGGGATGACCTCACCCTAATGGGTGCTATCCACTTAGCCTTGCTGCATAACCCTTGATTTTCAGTCATTTCCGGTTGATGAGGCTTGAGGCTAAGCGTTACCTTTAGAGAACTCATTTCCTAGAATGCTTATTGCCCACCTGACGATGTTCTGAAAGCATTCATCCATACAAGTCCATCCCGGGTTCGAACGGAACCGAAGGCACTACTCCGACTACATCCATTTTGGAATCACCTCGGGATTAGTAGCGACTAGCCCTTGCATTTCACTGCTCCATCTTTGCCTTCAAACACTTGTTTTCCATACGAAAACGTACAAACCGGATCGAAGTGGTTTTCGAAAAATTAATCCCGATCCCGGTCTCTTCGAAATGATCAGCACATTGGCCAATATTGATAGTCGTTTATTTAACTATCAATTAACATTCACAAACAACCATCCAGTATAAATAATTTCACCAAATTATTTATTAATCTCAAAATATCTTCACAAGATATATTTCCACTTTCAAACCTTTTTGAAAACAGTTTTCCAACCCTACTCTTCTCATGAAATGAATTCCAAATATTTATTTCTACTGAAAACACCAAGCACAAAAACTTTAGATTTTTAGAATAATTTAAAACACTTTATTATAAAATGTACTTTAGACCATTTAAGCTAAAAACTACGATAATACTTTATTAAAAATATATACTATAGGAATATTTGAAAATGAGGTTATTTTGTAAAATATAAAACTAGATTTTTCTCTTTTTAAAATAAAATACCAAGTCACCTTTAAATAGTTACTACGATAATAGATTTGAAAAATACTTACTTTAGAATTTTAACATTGAAAAATAATAAATTTTCTAAAACGTGCTTTTTAAAACAACATTTAAGCTTTTAACTTATATTTAAAAATTTACTTTGAAAACATACTTGGCTATCCAGGGAAATATACTTCTCTCCACATCCTTTAAAAATAAATTACTATTTATTTTTAAACATTTTCCCATTTCTTTAATCAATTCCCATCATGAATTCATTCTTCAAATATACACATATATATTACTTCACCTTTATAAACCCAGTTTATAAATTCCAAAGTCTCACTTCTCTTTTAAAATTCCCAATTTTACACACTTAAATCAATCTCAAAATTGATTTCCAATTTACTTCACTTTTAAATAAATTCATTACTTACTCCATTTATTCCAAAACCATTAACTTCAGATTTTATTCCTTGATTATGATTTAAAATCTTTTTAACTGAAAATACCAATTTCATATTTCCTAAATTTTCTTCTTTATCTTTCAAACGAATTCAAACCTTGAAATTTAAAATAAATCCTTTATCCCTTGAAATAATATCACTTGTGTTTAAAAATAAAATCACTTATTCCCATTTATACAAAATCTCATTCCCCACACTGGAATTTTATTCATCAGAATTCAAAAATCACTTTTTATTCTTTTCCAATTCATTTTTTAATTTATTTGAATTTCCGTGATTATTTTACTCAAAATTCACTCTTTTATTATCTTTTCAGAAATCCCATTTCTATAGATTTTGTTAACTCAGTCCACTGAAATTTTTTAAATCAACCATAGTATCCAACATTTCCAATTATCAATATAATTCATCACAGAATATAAAATATTCATAACACAGAATATTAAACAATCTAAATAATTTTGAGGAATCTAGTTGGATCCCTCCAACCTGTTTCCCTGCATCCACAGATGTTAGCACAAAACCAATTTCACTTCGAGGTGGAATATCGCGGTATATGGGTTTTAAATATAATATCATCCGCTATTATGCGGCGCATAGGGTCTCATCCGCTGTATAATGCGGGAAATCAATCACTCCAATATATACTATATACTACTATATATAATATAGCACATCAAATCAGTTCAATCATTCAACCAATTATTTAAATTTAACCATTTAAATTTAAATAGAACCCAGATGAGTGAGATTAACTCACCTTTGACCAAGATTTGCAATCCGATCCACACTGGCTTGATTTCTTTCAGAATTTAACCTTGTATAAACATTAGACGATTTCATTAATATTCGAACTAATCGAATAATTAAATTCTCCTTTGATAAATTTAATTAACTAGTGATTTTATTTTAATAGTTCTCATTTTAAATAAATGATTTAATCTAAACAAATAATTGAGTTTAAACCAATAACTTAAATTTAAAACAAACAATTTAAATTGTAAACTAATTTTTCCCTTTAAAGGTCATTTGGTAACTAAGAAAATTAATAAGTTAGTGAAACCATTTTCTTTATTTTCGAATCCATTATATAAAATAAACTAGCAAATTTGCTAAAATTTCATTTCCTTTTCCGATTCCTATACATATATAATTGAACCTATATATTTTCAGAAATGGGCATTTCCTTTACTGTAAAATTTAATAAAATAAAGTTTTGTCTTCTGTACATATTTTAGATCCTAAACAATAAGTTGATATATTATATATATACTCTCTAATTCCAAATGTATTTATTTTTTAAATCAAATTAGCCAAAACTAGAATTATCTCACTGCAACTATTTTTTTTTTCAAACTGTATATATATATATATATATGATTATGTGTGTGTATATATATGTATATTATTAAAACAAAGGAAGTCAGTCATACCTCACACCCCTGCTGGATGCCACCGCCAGCCTCGCGAACATGGAATCCCTAGATCGTAGCCGAGGACGAACGTGACTCCTCTCCTTGATTGATGTTGTGAACCCCCAAGATTATCGAACAACCCCACATCGTTCGAACTAGCTTCCCAAATCGAAAACTAGGAACGCGATACAAAATCGCTCGGGTTTGCTTGAGGATCCACCACCAACAGCCGCCAATCTACAACCCTCCTTGTTGTGGTCTCTACAGCCGAGGTACTTGCCTGAACGTTGCCACTCGTCGCCAAGTCCCACGAGACCATTGCGATGCAACTTCAGTTTTCACGAGTGATGAATTGGAGGGGACAATCGTAATCGAGAATTTTTTTTGCGCGTTTTCTTCTTTTTTTATGTGAATACGATTCGTGAATGAATCTGAATGGAAGGAGGGAGAGGAAGTCGTTCGAACGAGAAGGGGCTTTGCAGTTTTTTTTCATATTCGGCCATTTATTTCTTTCTCTTGTTTTTTTGGGTTTCGATTGAATTTGAGGGAGAAAGGGAATTAGAGGTAATACGAGTTGATTGAATGAAAGAGGGGATAACTTGCGTAAAAACTTAGACTAGCTTATGGAGGAAGGAACTGCTTTGATTTGTTTTATAATTATTTTATTTAATTATAGAATGTCTCGTTCGCATACCTCAAAATCTTGAACCCCTATCAAGGCGTGCCGCTAGACATTTATAGTGTTATCCCGCTATTCCGAACGCAACGAAAAAGGTTTCGAGCCTTAATTTGATCGTATAGCGAAGATAGCCTTTTGAACCCAGTTATTATATTAAATTTCGATTTAAATTTCAACGCGTTTATATATCGTACAATCACACGACAACTCTAAACGCCACAAAATTTGAAATCCGATAATAATACAATATTATGGACCCAATGGAACTGGTTTCGTCGAAATTCGAGACTGTACCTCGAGAGGCTATTTCTAAATATCGATTTAAACGATAAATTTTCAAGACTTAACAAAACATTCCCAAATTCAATTTCAACACTTTTACTATCTTCAATAATATCAATATAAATTTTAAAAACCCTTAAATTATTTTTAACAGGCTTAAAACTCCAGATTCATCATTTTTACCTAATTTCCAGTAATTAAATCCAAAAATTAAATTTCCAAATAATGGTGATATTTGAAATTTAAGTTACAAACTAACTTTTAAATATTAAAATCAATTAAATATCCCAATTTAAATTGTCCAAAATTCTAGGTCATCACAGTTAACATTTGTGGGATTATGTAATGAACATAAATGTTTTGAATTGAATATGGAAATGTGTTTTGATTTGTTAATTTTTTTTTCATATTCTTATGATCTGTGTATCAATGTATCCAGCACCACCGTATTTGAGCTTAATAACTATGGATGACTGCAGCATCCATAACCGTTAGTTCTATGCCTCCAAGTAAGGGGATGTTACAAGTTGGTATCAAAGCATAGGTTTTTGAAACTTTTAAAGAAAAGGTTAAACCTAAACAGCTGTTTGAAACATAATCCAACAAATTAGAAATATGAGCGGGGTTTGTGGTAACGCTATAGTAATATATTTATATTTGATATATATATATATAAGTACGTGTTCCCCTCTCTCTTTTAGACCATTCTTCTGTATCTTACTAAGGCTCATAATTCAAATTTATGGGAAAGAGGATATGGAAGTAGGAAACAGAAGAGGAATCTAGGTGGAGGAAGCACCATAACCAATGGAAATGCTTGACCTAATACTTGGAGGAACGAAGGTCGACTGGCTAATGCTAATCCAAATGCTGAAGCCAATGTAGGTGCTAGAAATTCGCTAGTAGATGCGAGGACGGTGTATCAATTGTTAGCCAATCATTTGCAAGCCGGGCTACTGGTAATGTTGGAGGGGTTAATCATGTAGCTCCAGTTGGATATAATTATGCTAGGCCGAGCAGGGACCACACAGTCTAAGTGGAAAGCCGTTTGTTGGAATTGAGGATGCGGTTAAGGTTGAGAATTGGCTTTTTCACCATGAGAGGATCTTTACCGATCTAGGCTTGGATGATGAGCAGAAGAGGAGGCTTGCCTCTAGGCAGTTGCAAGGGGCATCACTTCACTGGTGAAATAGTATGACTACCGGAGTTCCAAAGGAAGAGCTAACATGGGAATATTTCAAAAGGAGGTTTGAGCAAGTTTTTATCTGAAGTGGCAAAATCGGCATTGATGAGGAAGTTTATGGATTTAGTCTAGGGAGATATGCCAGTGATCGATTATGCTACTAAGTTTGATGAGCTATCTTGATGTGGGTATGCCACTATAAACACTGACATCAGAAGGAATGAGAGGTTCATTCGAGGACTAAAACCTGAGCTTACTAGAATGACCGTGACAAGCATCCAAGAAACTTGTAATGTGGTAGTAGAGATAGCCATTGGCCATGAGGAGATGCTTGCTGTTTCTACTAGGGAGAAGCCTGTTGAATCCCAAGGTCCTCAAGGAAAAAAGAGGAAATTCTTTAAGAAGAAGAGAGCCCAGAAAGAGGATGCAACCAAGAAGGCAAAAACTGATTTAGTGTGCTTCAAGTGTGATAAGAGGGGTAATTATGCTCACGAATGCCGGACCGACAAAGGGAAGAAGCCTGCAGAGAAGAAGAATGTGTAATCCTTCAATTGCAACCAAATTGGGCATTATATGAACTAGTGTGCAGAGCCAGTCAGAGCGGACAGAGGAAAGGTTTTTGCTATTGGACCACCATCTTTTTCTAGGCTTACTGTAGCAGAGAAAGGGAAAACTGTAATGAAAGGTACGCTTTCGATTCAGAGTATACCAATTAGGGTACTATTTGATACCGGTGCATCACATTCATTTATATCATAGTATTTGGTTGATAGGTTATGCATAGGACCCACATACCTTGTTACATCCTTAAGAGTTGCAAATCCAATTGGAGGTATGCAACTCTAGGGATGAGATGTGACTGATTATAACTTGACTTATTAGGTCATATGTTTGCATGAAGTTTATATTTTTTTGATTTCGTATATTTCGAAATCATTTTGGATATGGATTGGTTGGGCAAGCATGAGGCACAGATATTTTGCCAGGATAGAGAATTATCATTGAGACACCCTGATAGTCATAATCGAATTATATTCTCAGTAGAGAATTCTGACCGGAGTAGTTATGCTTTGTTAAGTGCAATGGAAGTGGGAGAAGATCTAAGTCAGGTTCGAATAGTAAGAGAGTTTTCATATGTCTTTGAGCCAATCGCAGGACTACTACCAAAACGAGTTGTTGAGTTTCGGATAGATCTTATGTCAAGAGCTGAACCTGTCTATAGACTACCTAGTAGGAAGACATCTACATAGATGAAGGAATTGAAGGTGTAGCTAGTGGATCTCGAAGGAAGGAATTTTATTAGACCAAGCAGTTCACCTTGGGAGTGGCTGTGGTGTTCATGAAGAAATCAGATGGTTCGTTAAGGATGTGCATCGACTATCGTAAAAAAATGACAATCGAGAATAGGTACCCTCTGTTGAGGATATATGATATGTTTGATCAGTTGAGTAGAGGCAAGGTGTTTTCCCAATTGGATTTTGCGATAAGGTTCCATCAGTTGAGAGTGGCGAAGGACATCATTCCTTTGACAACATTTTAGATTAGGTATGGTTCATATGAGTGGTTAGTGTGGCCATCTGGATTTTCAAATGCACCCGCTTTCTTCGTAGATTTGATGAACCGGGTTTTTCGAGAGCACTTGGATAGGTTCATGTTGGTATTCATAAATGACATTAAGAGAGAATGAGATTCGTCTTAGAGTGGTGCTTGAAATGCCGAGGCATAATCAGCTATAGGCAAAGTTTGCCAAGTGTCATTTTTGGAAGAAAGAGGTTCAGTTTCTTGGTCATATGGTTTCAGAGGAGGGTTTGTCAGTCGATCTAGTTAAGATCGAAGCTGTCAATAAGTGGAAGAGACTAGAGACGGTAATTGAGATCAGAAGTTTTCTTGGACTTGCTGGCTATTACCGGAGATTTATCAGGGATTTCTCGCGGATAGCAGCGCCTTTGACTAAGTTGACCAAGAAGGATGTGAAGTTATAAAAATGTGAGGAAGGGTTCCTTAAGTTAAAGCATTTGTTGACTAATAGTCCAGTGGTAGTTGTCTCGGATGGAAACCAAGTTTTTGTAGTATACACATATGCATGTGGAACTGGATTGGGGGCAGTATAGATGTAGAAGGTAAAGTTATTGCCTACAAATCCAAACAGCTTTGGCCGCACGAAGTGAGATATCTTACTCATAACTTAGAGTTGGCTGCGGTGATCTTTGCCTTGAAGATTTAGAGGCATCGTATCTTAGGGGAGAAATTTGAGTTGTATACCGATCATAAGTCTTTAAGATATTTATTCTCTCAGAAGGAGTTGAATATAAGGCATCAAAGATGCCTTGATTTTTTGGCTACTTATGATTTCACTACAGAGTATACTCCTTGGAAAGGAAATAAGGTAGCAAATGCTCTTAGCAGAAACATCATGATGTGGTGTTGGTTATGTTGGAAGAATGGAAGGATCTAGAAGCTTTGGCCAGTTGCAGTGTGTAGTTAAGATCTACTACTAGTTCTAGACAGGGTACTGCCATGTTGTCTTGTTTAGAGGTTCATCCAGTGTTGATCGAAAGGATAGCTTCTAAACAGAAGAGGATCCAGTTTTAGCCGAGAAGATTAGCAGGCTTGAGGTAGGATCAGAGATTGATGATCTAAAGGATTTTAGTCTTGACCAAAAAGGATGGTTGAGAAAAAAGGGACGATTATGTGTTCCGAATGTAGAGAACTTAAGGAGAGAAGTCCTTGAAGAATGTCATCGATCCAAGTTTGAGATTCTTCCTGGAGGGACCAAAATGTTAAGGATATGAAAAGAAGATTCTTTTGGGAAGGCATAAAGAGGGATGTTGACTTATGGGTTAGGCAGTGTGTGAACTGTCAACAAGTGAAGGCCGAACATCAGAAGCCGAGTGGATTACTTTAGCCTTTAGAGATTTCACTATGAAAATGAGATTCGATATCCATGGATTTTATAGACTTGTTGCCAAGGTCGAATAGGGAAAATGAAAGTATATAGGTCATAGTGGTCAGGCTGACCAGGAGTGCCCATTTCATTCCGGTCAAGTCAACCAGGACGACATCTATTTTGGCAAAGTTGTTCATGAAGAACATAGATAGACTTCATTGGATTCCTAGTAGCATAGTTAAAGACAAAGATGCATTATTCACTAGCAAATTTTGGGAGTCTACAAGAGGTATTAGGTACCAAGCTCAAGATGGGTACAATATATCATCCATAGACGGATGGACAGATAGAGAGAGTCAATAAGGTACTCGAGGATATATTGAGAGCTTGTGTAATGGACTTTGGTGGATCTTGAGAAGATCACCTACATATGATTGAGTTTTCCTATAATAATAGTTATCAGCCTATTATAGGAATGGCGCCTTTTGAATCTTTGTATGGATGACCATACAAATCGCCAGCATGTTGGTTAGAGACTGGTGACAGATTGGTCTTAAGTTCGGATTTGGTTAGAGAGGCGTCAGAAAAGGTTGAGTTAATTTAAGGACGGATGGAGGAGACATGGTTTTCAGTAGGATAAGAGGCTTAAAGACCTAGGGTTCTCAGTAGGAGACATGGTTTTCATTAAGTTATTACCGATGAAGGGTGTGGTACAGTTTGGAAAGTCAGGAAAGTTAGCCCCAAGATATGTAGGTCCATTCTAGTTTTTAGAAAGCATTGGAAAGCTTGCGCACTAGGTAGAGCTACCGAGCAGTTTGGCAGGTATCCATAATGTATTCCACGTCTCTCATCTTCGCAACTTTATGCATGATCCAAATGCTACTATTCCTCAAACGGAGTTGGAATACTTGGTAGCTGAGCCTGATTTGATTTTTGTCGGACGACCAGTTTGGGTTGTAGCGAGAGGTGAGAAAAGATTGAGAACCAAGACAGTCAAGTTGGTGGAAGTTCAGTGGAGCGACAACGAGAAGGACTGTACTTGGAAGACTGAAGACAGGGTTCAAGATGCTTTGATGGTATGTATATATTAGATTTAAATAGATTAGTGGGCTGGTCAGGTAGGCTAGTACGGATATTAGGAGTGGTCACATATGATTGCTATGTTTGATATTTAGTCCTTACTGAATTTCGAGGACGAAATTCTTTAAGGAGGGGAGCCTATAACACCCTTAATTTTTAATAACATTATTCATGAGATTTAATTAGAATAAATTAAATCGAATAATGTAAAGAGATAAAGTGATTGAGATTGGTAAATAAATTTAGCGGTCGTGCTTATTAAAATGAATGGGCTTATAAATGGATTAAATGTTAACTAATTAATCATAAGGGCATTAGGGTCATTGCCACCCCCATGTTTCCCACCTTATGCTATTATCCCTCAGACATACACATTCATTTTTATCGTAAGCAAAAAAATGTTAATAAAAGAAAAAGGAAAGCCGTCCATTAGGAGGAAGAATGGAAAAGGAAATACAAATCTAGAGCCTAGGATTAAGCTAGAAGTAATCAGTCTCAAGCAACCTCCAATTTCCTTATCCAATCTATGGTGAATAAAAATCACAACATCTCTATTTTATAATCATTGATTTTCAAATTTAAGGGTAAATGCGTTTTATGATGTATTAGACGATGATATGCATGATTTATTATTTGTTTAGTTTAAACAAGATTGTTTAAAAGGGATATGCAGGTTTTAGAGCAAACCGAGATTTAATGATTTTTAAATGCCATGGAAATTTTTTATGTTATGAGAAACATGATTTTGGAGTTGGTTTTGACTTTTATAATTTTCAAGTCGTGGAGAATTAATTATAAATTTTCAAAGGAAAATATGGTTATTTGAGTTTATAAATTATTTTGAAAATTATATTGAGAATCTGGGTCTAAAATTTTGTATGTTGGATAACATGATCAAAGTGAATTTCTCGAATTTTTTGGGGATTTTTACTAAGAGATTTATTATGGAAATTAAATTATTTTGAAAAGAGGATCTAAATGATTTAATTGCTTTGTTAATGGGAAGGACTTATTAGTTAAATGTTATTCAATTTTTAGATCTAAGAAAATGCGGCAAATATTTGCAAAATAATTTAAAAGTTTAATGTTGCCGATCAAGCGTTTACATGTAGGCAAGTTAGTTACAAAAAGTTTGTATTATTTTATAAAATTAGCATTTTGCTCAGAAAAAAAGTAGGTTCTGCCACCTTTGGAAGGAGCTTTCGATCCAAAACTTCTGCCTTTAACCAAGTGGAAATCTTCTTACTCAAAACCACGAAACCAATAAACATGGTACCACATAATTGATACGTAGTGGATTGGAGAAAGGCGGAAGGTAGGGAGTCGAAACATAGCTTTCGAAGTGTTGATAACTTTGTTTTGTTTTTAAAATAAAAGCGCTTGCCTATTTACAAAGAGGTTTCAAAGGAGTCGTAACCAATGGCTACGAAGGGTACCTTTAAACTAGCTTTCAGAGGAGGGCAGCTACCTTTTTAGAGTAAGTAGCTTCCGAAGGGGTTACTAAGTCTTCAAAGTGGTGCTTTCGGAAGGGGTAGTTTTGACCAAGTCGAAACCCTTTTGTACCTTGATACCTTTCTATGGTGCTGAAGACATCAATTCCGTCGAAAGGTACGTTTTGTTCTTATAAATGTAAGCCACTTCCTATAGCTTACGAACAAGGTTAAGGGTTTCGAAGGAAACGGTTTCGAAAGGGGTTTCAAAGCCAACCTTCCAATATTTTACCCAGACATTTTATGCTTTCGAATGGATGGTTTCGACGCCATTATGTTTCCCCAAATACTTTTATACGATGAAGAAAGGTTTCGAAAGGGGAACTTTCGGTTATGTTCACTTTGATCCAAATTGTTATTTTAAATACAAACCCAATGGTTTCGGAAGGTATACTTCCAATGGTTTCGAAAGAGGGTCTTTCAATGTTTTCGAAAGGGGTACTTTCAATTGGTTTCGAAGCGATGCTTCTAAAGTTAATACTTTAATACATTCGGAAGGTTTTGAAAGAAATTTTTTGAAGTATTCGAAAGGCAAGAGCCTAATATTTTGAAGATAGATTTTAATGCTTTCGAAGGAGGCCATCCTACGAAGTCGAAAGCAAGGTTTCGAAGGCGTCGAAAGATTTTATAACCCAAACTCAATTTTAAAAGGAACACCAATGGCTAAATAAAGGAGTTTTGAAATGATTTTACGTATGTAAATTTAAAGAAGTATTTCCTTGATAAAAGTATCGGTTAAAGGGATTAACCATGTTTTGTATGAAAAGTATTTCAAGGACGTTAAACCCATATGAGTGGTATTGTTTTGTTATCATGTTTACTTCTTCTAATATAAATACATTCACATGATAAAGGACCCATAAATGCATTTTGGGGGCAAAAGGGGTAGAAGAACCTGCTAGGTTAACTCAGTAATGAATATAAATTGATTAAACTCCTAAATGAGTGAATTGCATCCATGAAGTCGGGGGACCAGAATATAGAATTCCTAAACCTTGAAGTTGTCCTGGAGACAGGTTTATAGTAAACCCATGAAAACTATGATTTGAAAGTTATTGGGGTAACCAATAGGTTCGTAGTGATCCCATGAAAATAATATATTAAAGATAGTTGGTAGGGGCTAATTGGTATGTAGTAAACCAATGAAATTATATTCGGATTAAGTATTGACAACAGTCAATAGGTTCCTAGTCAACCCATGAGAACTAGGATAAGAAGGAAGTTATTGGAGGCATTAATAGGTTCCTAGTTAACCCATGAAAATTAGGATAAGGCAGGAGTTGTTGGAATCACCAATAGGTTCAAGGGAACCCATGAATAAATTAAGTCAATGGATCTTATGAAAACTATGAAGTCGTACGGGGTGTCCATGAAAAATGAAAAGGTTATTGGTAAGCCCATGAAAGCTAATAGGGAAACGGTGATCTTAGAAACTATAAATAAGACAAGTAGTCAATCAAACCGGGGATGGGTAGTCTAGAATGTTTTAGTATGTATGCATATCATCATAATATTTTGAACTGCTATGTTTTAACCATTGTGGATGTAGGAGCACAGTATATGTTTTTGAAAAATGGTTTTACGATACTAATGTGGGAAAAACTCGTTCCACTAAGTGGCGTGATCTCAATAGAAATCTAAATGGATTGAGATGTTAGATTATTATTTATACCAAGCTTTATCTCTGACTCGAAGTTTTTGTTTTCCCCTTAAACTCTCGGGTACTCAATTGATTTTTTGTAGTTTGAGATTTAAGGTTTCTAGGTTCTCTTCTTACATGAATAAATCTTCCAAAGGCGTGCAGGAGGCAATTAGTTATTTAGAGTTATCTTTTTCTGCTGTGTATTTTGGATGTAAAGACAGACTTGTTTTATTGCCTTCCTATAACTCTGATCAACCAAAGGGGCATCTTCATATGTCTCTCTTGGCGTATGTGTAATTTTTTTTTTCTGAACGTGGTTAACGTTTATGGGATTATGTAATGAACAAGAAATATTTTGAATGAAATGTGGAAATGTGTTTGGTTTGTTAATTTTTTTCTATATTCTTGTGATCTGTGTATCAATGTATCTAACATCAGCATATTTGATCGTCGAGGATTAATAACTATGGATGACTGCAACATCCGTGGCCGTTAGTTTTGGGCCTCCAAGTAGAGGGATGTTACAAAAGTTCTAAGTCCCAAAAATTTCTGTAGTTGCTACCTTGGTGACTTTGATGTAGAGATAAGAGTTGAAGAATAGATGGAGATTCCATGTAGTGTTAGCAGAATCTCGATCCTTTATTGATTGCTCTATGGTTTGTATTTATAGTGTAAGTAGTAGTAGTATTAGGCCAAATGGAGAGTTGGAGCAGAGTCTAGAAGTCGGCCCAGAAGATGGTGCAAACTCGTGGACCCATCTAGGTTAACACCAAAAGTAGGCACGACCTCTCAAGTCGGTGCTGACTTCTGTGGTTCAATGCAGGGGGTTTTGAGTCCACTTGCATCCTTCATGCTACTTGATTTGCAATTTCTTTAGAAATTTGGTTGATGTTGGTGATGGTTCCTTTATCACTTAGTTTATTCTGCCATTCTGACTGCAAGCCCTTCAATCTTGGTATTACGTTGTTCTAAATCCTTTGATATTACTTGGACATATATAGGATAGGTAAAGAAGAGCCTCCGTAAATTTTGAGGGAGAAACATGGATATGTGTTATGTCATCACCGACATGGTGAAGTCGGTGCCAACTTCTCCCCTTTTCTCTATTCGTGTTGAAATTTATATAAGTTGTTTCTATTCCCTATCTAAGTATGCTTGTAAGATTTCAAGTCGCTTCATCTTTGTCTCGATGTTCGAACTCCTATTGATTTTTTCTTCGTTAAAAACCTGGTTAATATTTCCCCCTCAGAGTATGCTTTTGTTGAAAACAAAGTGTGCTCTGGAGTGAGACAAGTCCCAGATGGATATCCTTTAAAACGCAGTTAACTGTTTAAGTGCCGTCTTGAATGTTGCATTTATTTTGCTTTAGTTGATCGATCTCTATTCATTGTTTGCTTCAACTTGGATTAGAACTTTCATTCTCGATATTAGCTATGTGATTTAGATGTTGGAACTTGCAAGCAACTTCGTATCATTGAATAAGTTTAGTGTGGCAGGTTTGGTGGATTTTGGATGAGATATGGGATGTCGA
Organism: Allium cepa; assembly: GCA_030765085.1. Classification (NCBI taxonomy): domain Eukaryota; kingdom Viridiplantae; phylum Streptophyta; class Magnoliopsida; order Asparagales; family Amaryllidaceae; genus Allium; species Allium cepa. The sequence goes on from CM060932.1 coordinate 385,623,086, forward strand.
TACAGAAATGCACTTAAGAAAAATTTGTACCTTTTCTCTTATAAGTGGTACTTGGTATCTCACCCCCATTCGCTTCTATCTTCTAGCACCAAGTTCTCAAACCCTAAAACTAAGCCTTCCAGCATTGAATTGAACTTCATTGCCACTCCGACTTCACTCCCGACTAGCTTTTGCTAGACCACCACCTACCGACGTCTCCTTTAGTAGTTCGTTGTTGCCTGGAACGACAGCTGCCGTCAAGTTCGTCACTCGTGATTCTCGAATATGATTAGACTTAGAACCCTATGCTACCATGATTCGTTGAGTTCAAGTTGATTGCAAGGTAAGTGATGGGGTGTTTTGAGGCAGTAATAGAGGAGAAGGTTAAGGTTTTGGCCGATATCAATTCAGTTGGAGGAAATCAAGTTGGTATATGTGTGTATTCAAGGATGAATCTAAGATTTATTCGTATTAAGTACACATCAATCTAAAGATAAAATTGATTATGTGGATTTGATTATCTTCATGTGAGATTGATTAAGTTCCGGTCGAAAGATGGACTCTATTGTATTTTCTTTTCCATTCCTGCATTTTCAGTAATCCTGAAAAGAGAAACTTTCCACTTCACTCCGAACAACGGATCCATTATCAATTGTAGATCGATAATGGGTAAGTGTAAAAAAGATAATTTCAATGGATGATACAGATTGTTTTTGTAATGATCTGTGACGCCCCACCTCTATACCCACGCTAGCCAAGAACACTACGGTGTAATGCTGTCAACTAGCACGGAGAATAAGGCTGTTAAGGAGCGACCATCCGTGTAATTGCTTTGCGCGAGCACCGATATGTCAGATAGTATAACATGCATTTTATTTCAAGAGGAAATCCGACATACCGATACAAACACAAAGCTAATACACAGTGGCTATAATAATCTTCGGAAACAAATATAGAAATAAGCAAAACAAAAATCAGTCACATATAATTCATATCACAAAGGCGAAAGAAGATATGAATATATAACTAACACATGAAAGTGTATATCAGAGTAGTGGTCAAAAAGATCCACAATAATACAAAAGAATAGCAACACGTGCTATACAAAAGAATACATCTATGAGTCCATATCTCAAGTGTATACAACAAAATAAACTACTAATCTAAGTAGTTAGCCAAAAGTCAGAGTAATAAATCCCTGGGGAGAAGTCAAGCAGAAGCACCTGTAACATCTCGGTCTGACCCGAGTATTATTTAATAAGAAAATAATAAACGGATCAGTCTAGCTATAAATATCAGACGACATGATATAGAATAAGAGATATGGCATAAACATATGATAACCATAATGGCATACTACTATAAGTATGCAATTGAAACTCAACATGAGATTAATCAATATCACACAAATCTTCACAAAGACCCAAAAAGGGTTTCATACCCAAAACTTGAATTCACAACAAGTCAATGACACAAGAATTCACCAATGCATAAAAATTGATAAAGCATATCAATAGAAATCACAAAAATAGGTGAAGCATAAATTCCAGAATTCAACACACGAAATCCAGAAATCACAAGAAAGGGGGGGGAGGCCTATCACACGAACGGGAGCATTAAAGCTCACCAACATATGTATCACACGAACGAGAAGCTATCTCATGGTAGCTAGCCATTAATTTTTGGCACACGAATGGCCCGAAGACCATGGGGAGCTACCCCACATGTGTGAGTCGAAATCACACCGAAACAAAGAGACATCGCACAATTGCTAGTCTAAATCTTAAAATGATCGTCATGATCAAAGAGAAGTGTCAATTACAGTAAGCTAGTAAATATATGAGCTTAGCTTCATGTCCCATAACCACTAGCTTAATTAAATATTTACGAACAAATTGTAGATCTCCACTAGAAAATTGTCACAAGAGATTCAATCAAACAAGTCCAAGAATTAACCAACGAAGTAAACGCAAGCGTTTCATACCACTCGTTTTACTAAGTCGTTTAATTAGATTTCTCATACGAGTGAGGTAAAGGCTTGTATATACTAATAGATTGGAAAACGGTTTAAGAAAACGAGCTTTGTAATAAAATAGTGTTGAAATCATTTGAAGAAAGAGTTTTGATATTTACTACTAGTATAGAAAACCTTTATATTTTTAAAGTGACAAATCACAAAGAAGATTGTAGGAACAATCAATCACTAAAATTCATATTCGAAGATGTGAATGAAAATCCAAAGAAATCGATAAAGGATCCATCGAAATGGATATTCCAAGAATTCCGGAAGAAAATAAGTCATCAAGGTCAATAACAAATGATAACAACAAATAGGAAACAACACGAATCGATTAAAGTTGGAAATTCAAACAACTAGGCAAAAAAAACATAGTTGGCAGATAGGAGCAGGTCGGTCAACCGGACTCCCTGAGTCGGTTGACCGAACTAGAGGTTGGAAGTGCTCGGGCACCAGGTCGGTCGACCGGCCTAGGGGCTCAGTCGGCCGAAGCCTGTAACCAGTACTTCCAAAACAGAGGCAGGAAGTGCCTGGGTAGCAGGTCGGTCGACCGGACCCTGAGCTCGGTCGGCCGAACCTGTATACTTGCACTTCCTACCCTATTTCAAAAGAGGTGCAAACTCCCTCAATTTGCAAACCGTCGAGCAACGACACTAAGGGTTTACGCCAATCGACTACCCGGCCATAGAAGCTCTTTGGTTCATCACCAAAAACATGATCAAAACATCAAAGTTATGATTTTTAAAGAATTGAACCCAAAACACCAAAAATTGGAATATTCACAAAAGCAATCCAAATCAAAATCAAATGCACATGAATAAGTGTTAGGAATTCATACCCAACAATCGAAGATAAATATAGACTAAGATGTGAGATAAAAATCTCACCTTTGAACCCAAACGATTGAAGAAGAAGCTTGAAAGCAAAGGAGAATCAACCACTCTTCAAATCCAACTCAAGAAGCTTGATTCTAAGCTAAAAAGAGAAACATTTCCCAAATTAGGTTTAGGAATTTTCTGAAATCAAAGAGAGAAAGAGTTGGAGAAGAAGAAGAGAAGCTTACCAATGGGTTCTTCTTTTAGTTTAGAGCTAGAGCTTGATTTGCAAAAGGAAACTAGGGTTTTGAAGTTTTAATTTCCCATCTCTCCCACCATTGATGCTTTAGAACTGAAAAGAGGAGAAAGTGAGAGTGAATGGGGAGGAGTGGTTCAGTTTTGAGTATAAGTCAAACATAGGGCTGAACCCAAACCCAAACCCAAAGTGAAAATGGTCAAATTTTTGACTAGCTCCAAATATATCAAAGTTTATACTCAAAAAGGTTGCAAACGTCATTTTGAACTCAATGGAAGTGGTCCCGAGTCCTAATTCGACCGTATGCAAAAAGTAGCTTTTCGGACTAAATTCCGAGTATCGATAAAATATTCAAATAAAATATTTAAATATAAAATCGACAAATATGCGGGTTGTTACATGATCTGTTTTTTCCGTACCCTTTGAATCAACAATAAACCACACATGTCCAATTCAAATTGCACGAACAAGTGGATCATTATAGGTAGAAAGAAAAATAAAGACAGAACAAAATCTCACACGAATCTAATAACATATATTATTTCAATAATAATCTTTCAGTGGAAAATTTTTAAAATACAATATCAAAGTCTAACCTAGATTCAGCCTGGACAGTTATAAACTTTTGTTCTTACAAATGCTGAAAACAACAAAGAAAATGCAATAAATGTAGCAGATAGTAGAATACGTCCATATGAGGATGAAGATCTCTAGCTCTCCTCTGAAAACTCCAAACGTCTTCACATAAACCCGAAACTACTCGGATCTGACCCGAGTATTAAAAATACCCCGATCAGTTTTGATAAATCAGCATGAGATACTCAAAATTTAAAATGACAATATTATCAAAACCTTTGAAAAGAAGGGTATCTCATAAGATCACGCCCACACATGAACACAGACATGTTTTACCTTATGATAATTAAAACACTTTTATAGAAAAATACACTTGATATTATTTTTAATGAAATTCTTTGAAAACACTTTTCAAATAAACCTATTCAAATAAAGTATCAATATCTAGACTAAGTCTAAGGTAATATATCCCAACTAGGTCAACGGAATATACCCAACGGAATATATGATACCAAAAAGGGGTAGCTGAAATGTTTGCAAGTCATTACAACTATTTTGGAACTACAATCAAAACCGTAAATCTCATATTGGAATTGGATTTCCAACATGATGGAGAACTAGTGGCCTTTTCTCCGATCCACGCAAAACAAACATAGTTCCCAAGGTGCCTTAATTACTTTTCTTAAACTAGTCACTTGGAACTATACTTGGTACACTACTACTAATAACCGGTAGTTCCCTGCTTTTCTCAGGCTAACCACTTTATCCAAATGGGAAAATAAATGCATTGAGGAATGTATCCCCCAAAGGGCCCAACGTATTGGACACCACCATACATACTCACTTATTTCGAATCTGTGTTTGTTAGACTAAATAGTTCCCATATCAACATTCGGGATGTGAGGCTAGTGAGGCTACGCTCATTTTCTTCAAAGCCATGCTTTCCATACAAAACCACGCTTTGATCATAACAGGTTCCACTTTGAATGCCACATTGTCATTCCTTAATCACTATTTGACTCTCACAAGCATAAAACCTCTAAGCTCGTATGTCTCAGAGAAGGGTGTTAAGCTAAGAGAAGTTGCCTTCTCCACCACCAAGCAGATGTACATTTGTAAAAGTCAAACGTTGTGTCTTAGAAATATAATGTCAGATATTCGTCCATACAAGTTCATTCTGGGACTGAAAGAAACCGAAGGCACTTTCCTCGGCTATTACTAGGCGAGAAGCCCTTGCAATCCAAAAAAATCTCCACAACGAGGAGACCACTACTAGAAATAACTCTATAATGGGAGTGACCCAGAGCATATCAACAAGAAATCCTTACACTATAAAGATCCACGGTCTTCAATAATCATCATCCTCAACATGTCTTCACTTTCGAACGTATACATTGGTTTGAAGTGGTTTTTAGATAGGAATCACCCAAATCCGACCCTATTGCTTCGAAGCCAATTATCGATTTAAAAGATGTTAGGTTCATATGTGGATATCAATCATCAATCAATTGCTTCATCTTTTATTTAAATAAAATACCTTTCTTTAATACACTCTTTTCAATTTAGTCCATTTTTTTCCAAGTGTATATGGAATCATTAAGCCTCATTTATCAAATCATTTGATTTATTTAATCCTTTCTTAAATCTTGGAATAATTCCAAATCATTTTCTCTTTTACTTAGGGAAATCTTTCCAAATCATTCATTAAATCTTAGTTAAAGATTTCTTATATTCAAACTATAACCTTTAACTTAGAAAAAATATTCCCAAATCATTCATTAAATCTAAATCAAAAATTTCTTTCTTAACATCAAATTATATTCTTGCAAATCGAAGATTTCCATAACAGAGCACTACTGCCACCTTAGATATGGTAAATTTCACCTTTGGGGACTAATCGCTAGTAATCCTAATCATGAAGATTTTTGACTTCAATATGTTTTATTTCAATAATTAGTTTGAAGGGGTTTTTGGATAGGAATCACCCAAATCCGATCCCGGCTCTTCAGATAGGAATCACCCAAATCCGATCCCGGTTCCTTCATGCTAATCATCGAATAAAAGATGTTAAATGGTTAATTAACATTCAAAGAATTTGTTTCTTTTCTTTTATTTCAGAAAAACTTAAATATGATCTTTTAGAGCATCCGGGCTTTCCTTTCGATCTATTCCACCCATCGCCTAAAAAGAGAAAACATAGACGAGGTAAGTTCAGGGCACTAGTTGCTTCATTCCTAACCTTAGTTAAACACCTTATTTTATCTTTTCAGATCTCACAGGCAGGACAAATGTACTAGTTTTTTCCACATACTTAGTTTGTTATTGCATTCAATATTCTTTACATTTTGTTTAAGTGGTACAAACAATTCCTCTTAACCATTTATTCAAACTCTTATTAAAACTTCCAAATCATCTTTAAATTACTTAATTATTCTTTTAAAATTATTCACAAAATATATAGGAAAGAATTGTTAATTTTAAACTCATATTCTAAAGGTTATAGAATTCACAGTATAAAAGTGTTGCGGAAAGTACTATATAAGCTTATTTGATTTAAACAACTTTTTAATATTTGAAAATTCGTATTTTCCATTCCAAATCTCTTTTAAACCATTTTAATGGATTTATAAAAATTATTTTGTATTTTTAATCATTTAAAAATATCATTTGTAAGGAAATCACTTTTTGGATTCCGAACTGCAAAACCGCGATGTTTTTAGAAATTTGTTTTGGACATATTTTAAAATCTACATCATAAAATCTTGATCTTCTTTCTTCATTGGAAGATTATTATCATCGTGGACTAATGAATTTTTATTTCGAAGAATCTGACTTCTAAATCATTTTCTACGCTAATCTGAAGTTACTGGTCGAAATTTACAAACTGCCGCTACGCGACGAGCTCGATTTTGACCAATTTTGTGAATTGCTTCGGAACTTGTCCGAGGCACTTCAAATTTGTTTTAAACCATATTTAAGCTATTTTAACTTATATAAAACATTACTTTCATCATCAGAAACTCATTTTTCATTTCATTTCATTTCGTACTATAATATTATATTATTATAATATCATTTTCAATCTTTTTAGATATTTTGAAATCATTAAGAGGCTAAATAATTTTCATACACATATTTATATGGATTTAATTCTCATTTAAATAACTATACTTACTAACCATTTCTCTTATAATTTATTAAACAAGTTATCAACCACATAAACAATCATATAATCAACCAATTTTGCATCCAAGTTATCAAACATTCAAATAAATTATTCAAGGGTTTTAATGGACATATTAAAATAGTTATAAGGATGATTTAACTTTAAATAAACATTGAGTACTCACCTTTTACCAAAAGATTAACTTTCTACCAATATTCATTTAATCCAACACTTCACTAAATCTTCTTATCTTCACCAAACTATCACCCAAACAACTTCACCTCACTTTTTAGCACTCGGCCGTCACTTCACTTCCACTTGCTCTCGACCACAAGTCTTTCCTTCTTTTTTGCTCTCGGCCAAACCTTCCAACAACACCCATAAGCTTGGCCTCCTCTTGATCCTCCTCTTCCTCCATCATTTCTTCACTTCTTAGATACTAAACCATGTTTTGGTGATATTCTAAGGTTTTTGGCAAAGTTTGGTGGAGTTTTGACTTTGTTTGATATGGTTTTGAAAAAGTTAGTAAGGAAATGGAAGAGAAGAAGCCATTAGAGAGTGGAAGAAAAGCTTGAAAAAGAAAAAAGTAGAAGTGTAAAAAAGTGAGAAAGTGGATGCTTATTTATGGAAAAAGTTTCGGATTAAAATAATATTTGTAAAAAGACCAAAATACCCTTACTTACCTTTTAAGCAACCTTATGTTTACAACACTTAACATCAAATTTCAAATCATTACTCTATGTCATTTTCACTTAAGTATTAAGTAAAAAATATAATAATTATGTTTGGTTTAATTTGATGTTTACGTTTTGCTTTGAAATGACATGTTTTTCTTTTTATGCTTACTTTTTCTTAATTATATTCTAGAATTTTCTAAGTATATTTAGTAAAATTAAACTTGATTAGTGAATTAACTAATACATATACTATTTGAATTTATACTATTTGAATAATGTTCTTATATAAGAAAATAAAGGTGAGACGACGTTGCGATAACTTTTAATCGACAAAACGTTGTTTTTCGACAAAATGTTTTAGGTCACATTTTGACGCTTTAGTTAAACTATTTATTGTGTAAACAAAATTTAAAAATGAACTTTTTACTTCTTTAAATAAATTAAAACATGTCTCTTTATATTTTGAAAATCATATTTAAATAATATCAAAATCTCTAATTTTACAGTGTATGCGACAAAATGCAACAAAATTTGGTTATTTTAATAAAATGATTATTAATATACTTTAGATATTTTAATATACTTTTATTATCTTTATTAAATGTTTTCAATAAGATTTTATCCTTTTAAATAAATATTTAAACCTACTTATTTAAGCATTTATTTATTTTTAACAAAACTTAACTTTTGTTGATTTGTACTAAAATCCAAATGTATACTTTTTAAATTATTAACTATAAAGATAAATAATTTCTCTATTTTTTTTATATATATAACTTATTGTTTAAGTTTAAACTTTTTTAAATTTAAACAAACGATATCTCTCATTTTCGAAGTAGCGAAATTACGGGTCGTTACATTCTCCATATTTAAAAGAATTTCATCGTCGAAATTACCCTGAACAAAAGTTTGCCCAAAATATTTATTTTCAAACTTAATTCCATATAATATACACGGATCATCCATATGAAATATTTTATTAGGTCTCCTATTCAAACACACAACTTTATTTCCAAACTAGTATTGATCCCTCGATCCTCTAGTGCGGACTTTAATCAGGCTTTTTGCTCAAAAACCTTTGTTTTTCTTGCATAGCTCTCAACTATGATAGAAAATTAAAGTACTCAACTACAAACCCTCATCAAAGTTCGTCGTCAAGAATCGAGTGATAAACCCTTTTTTGGACAAGCGTAAATACCTCAAAGTTCCGTACTCGAATCTTAGATCAAAATTGTGTGATGAGATGATCTATATATAATATATATATTTATTAACCGTCAAAAACTTTTCATAAACCTTTATATTAAGTTTAAACATTTTATAAAGGTGCATCTTTATATAATCCCTTTAATTATTTATTTTCAAATATTTTTATTAAAGGAAAATATTCCAAAGAAACCATTTTTCACTCAAAAGATAATTTATCTTTATAAAAAGGTTTTCCCACAATCTTTTAACTCGGTATATTTAATTTAACCCTAGTATTATTTATGAATCATTACGTAAAACTATTACTTAAGTTTACTATATCTTATAACTTACGTAAATCAATCATATTTTAAAGAATTAAGTCTAAATCTTAATTAATGCTAGAATTCATTAATAAAACATTTTCTAGGGTATAATTACCTTTTTGAGAAATCATTATTTTACTTAATAGTTCACGACTTAAATCTATATTTGTATGATATACCTTTACATCTTAAGAGTATATAAATCCTAAATTTCAAATTGACTTTACTTAAATCTGCCTGTCTAATAAATTTAGATTTTGTTATAATTTACTATTATATCAAATTCATAAGTTATAAAACTTATTTCTTATTTAATACTATCATTAATTTTCTAGCTTTGAAAAAACAAATTTTAAACCACCCGTATTTAAATCTTCAAACTCTTAACTCTTAAATCTTTTTTTCCTTTATAAATCAGATTTATAAATTATCCTTGTCTTATTTCATTTATTCAAAGTATTTCACAATCTTTTATTAATTTCTTTGCTTTAGGTTATGTATGATTCAGAAATTTCGACTACCCAAAATCATCAGAAATTCCGCTTTATTTTAGCAATTAACGATCCTAATTTATTCTTAGTTTTAAACACTTTTATAAAGATTATTAATCAATGATTCACATTATTTCTTTGACTTAAGATAATTGTAAAATCGAGTAACTCCAAAACAATCCAAGGAACTGAGTACTACCAATAGTATCATATATCCTCTTAACAAGAAGAGTAATACTTAAGAGAAGTGCTTACCATCTGAACACATCACTTGCCCATTTTTAGTTTATTTTCGAGTCAATCGAATTAGTTATCATAAAATACCTCTTTTAATTTGGAATAATACAATTTTCAAAATCCTTTGGAGATTACTTTAAAAAACCTATTTTATAAACCCATTTTATCTTATAATAATTAACTTCATTTAAATTTCCATAATTTCTTAAATTACTTGAATTTAAATTCTCATTCCATTTAGATATATCTTTTTACAAAATCATTTTCTATTATTTAAATACATTTTTATCTTATATGTTCATTACTTAAACAAATCATATTATCAAACAACTTATAGTCAAATAGTGAAGCTTAATTCCCAAGGTATTTGTACTTAAACTTTTAAATCAAACAATTGATAAATTTATGATAGTAACTTAATATCATCATTTCTTAATTTATTATTTCGGAATAAGTATTAAAGATCTTAATTACCTAATCATATTTCTTACTTATCGATTATCTTTATGAAACTTCCTATAGTCAAACTATGAAATTCTAATCACAAGATGTTCATGTTTAAGTTTCACTAATCCTGATTTTTAGCTTTATAATTTTCCAAAATATACACTTTATATTCAAAATATTATCCTTGGTAAAATTGTTTCATTTACCAATTTTTTCAAAATCAGTGCGTCGGTTTTCCTTGTTTAAATGTTTAGGAACCCTCATCGATAACGGTGATCAGGCACATCGATCAGAATCCATAAATCACTCAACAGATAAATCAACACAAAATGATTTATTAGTCACTAACAAATATGCACTCGTATATAATACACTCAAACTCATTCTAGGGGTGTTACTAAACATATCTGTAATGAGTCACTCATCCTATGGTATTACTACCCTATCTCTGATGAGTCTTTACCCAACCAAAGCCAAGGTTCTTGCTTAACCTTCAGCTTTGATACCAAATGTAACGACCCATTTTTCCATACCCTTTGAATCGAAAATAAACCACACATGTCCAACTCAAATTGCACGAAAAAGCGGATCATTAAAGGTAGAAAGAAAAATAAAGACAGAACAGAATCTCACACGAATGGAATAACATATATTATTTCAATAATAATCTTTACAGCGGAATTTTTTTAAAATACAATATCAGAGTCTAACCTAGATTCAGCTTGGACAATTATAAACTTCTGTCCTTACAAATGCTGAAAACAACAAAGCAAATGCAATAGATGTAGCAGATAATAGAATACGCCCATACGAGGATGAAGATCTCCAACTCTCCTCTAGAAACTCCAAGCGTCTTCAGCTAAACCTAAAACTACTCGGATTTGACCCGAGCATTAAAAATATCCGGATCAGGATTGATAAATCAGCATGAGATATTTGAAATTTAAAATGACTATATTACCAAAACCTTTGAAAAGAAGGGTATCTCATACGACTACACGCACAGATTAATACAGACAGATTTTTACCTTATGATAATCAAAACACTTTTATAGCAAAATACACTTGATATTATTTTTAATGACATTCTTTGAAAACACTTTTCAAATAAACTTATTCAAATAAGATATCAATATCTGGACTAAGTCTAAGGTAATATATCCGGACTAGGTCAACAGAATATACCCAATGGAATATATGATACCAGAATGGGGTAGATGAAACGTTTGCAAGTCATTACAGCTATTTTAGGACTACAATCAAAACCATAAATCTCGTATTGGGATTGGATTACCAACATGATAGAGAACCAATGGCCTTTTCTCCGATCCATGCATAACAAACATGTTCCCACGGTGCCTTAATCGCTTTTCTCAAACTAGTCACTTGGAACTATACTTGCTACACTACTACTGATAACCGGTAGTTCCCTGCATAAACAACTTAACAGTGGCACATGATAGATACATATCACTTCATCGTAGCTGAGCGACTATAGAAGGAGCACTCTCGACCCTCATGCTCGTTGCTATGAAACAGACAAAGAGAGGTGAAGGAGAAAAAAGGTCTAGCATGATGAAGCTCGTAGATCTGAGAGAGAATGCCTCGATGTTGAAGAAAAAAGGGTGAAGAGAAATAGGGATTTCGAGGGAGATTCCTTCCGTGAGACTCACAAACACCCCGAAGAGATTCCTTTGAGCATTATGGATCCATGGAGCCATTGCTTTTATTGTTCCTCCATGTTTCGAAGCTTAAACTGCTATTATCCAAGACATTCCTTCATTGCGGACCATTACAGATGCCGTTGCCTTCGCTCCTTATCAAAGCACCTTAATGCTTACGCTTTCGCTCGGTTTATCCCGCCTCCAAGCTACTTATCCATACTTATACTTGTATAGATTAAAATTCAATCATGACATCAAAATCATTACTAGAGAAAGTGCTACGAAAAACTTGGAGGTAGTGCAAAGCGATGTTGACTCAATTTTCGGATGGCATCGATTGTGCAAAGTACTTTGTGAGATCAATAAGATCAACTTCACACAACTTGACTTGCGAGAGAGAAAGGGAGAGAGAGAAATCAACGAGCATGAAGAGGCAATTAAAGAACGTGATGCTGACTTAATCAAAATTACCAGAGAAAGAGATCTTTCACTCGAACTAAAAGCAAGTGCAGACTGTTTGATGAAATAGATGAATCATGCATATACCAATGCAGAGATAGTGATGAGGAATAACCTTAGGGCCACTCATCTTGGAACTAAGAGCCATAAGAAACAATTGAAAAGAAGGCAGCAATTATAAAAGCGAAAGACCAAGCCCTTTCCAGACAGACGTCTGAACTTGAATGCCTCCGCGAAGAAGTGTAGAAACTCCACGAGGGAAATCAAAGGCTGGTCAGAAAGTTGGACACTCTATTATCCGATAAGCTTTCAAATGACATCGAGCCTGCTGCCTTCCGGAGCAAGTTGACTGATCTTGAAAAATCCTAGGATGCCGGGAACGAGAAAAGGGCCAAAGAGAGGGAAGACCTCAACCAAGAATTCTAACATTTCTACATGAATGTGATTATGCATAGGGAACTAAATTGGTTAGGAAACTATTATCCTGCTACCCTTGCTGACGCGTGGGAAGAAGTGTTGCACCAAGATAGAGGCGACCACTCCATGACCGAGCTACTGATGCGATACTTAAGTGCCAAAGAGATAGATGTGCTTGCAATAAGGAAGGCAATTCTTACTGAGGAGGATGCTATGGCTGCTGCTTCCCACATTGGACCAAGCTCTTCAGGTCAGCGTGAAGTGCATATCTCATGTCTAGGGTGCCAGTAACAATCAACCCTTCTTCGGCTGCATTACACGAGCCATACTTCCCTGTTCCAATGATTGGGCCATTCTTAGCAACCGGAGAGTACTAGATTGATGTCATACCAAGGAGTCCTACTTTATGTACTTCTCTTGTTTCTTCCATGCTTTAGTGGGTCAATCTCACTCTTGAATCTCTGTTACTGAGCTATACCGTTATCTCTGTGAACTCATACGTCCACATGGCATCCCATCTTTGCCTACTTCTTCTCAGAGCGCACGAACTGAAGTGATCTTCACCGCCTCTACTGTCGTTTCCACAAGTTCAATTGCTACACTCCAACCTTCCATCTCTGAGCCAGGATCTGATGCACAATAGATCGCAACGTTGGAGGGGTTGGATCACAGGAGAAGGATGTTCAAATGGTTAGTGCTACCAATTCGACCAGGGACAAGACGATAACAGAGCAGATTCAAGAGGAAGAGAGAGAAGGCCAAGCTTAAAACGAATCTAGATACTGAAAATACCAGGATCATCCCATTCTCCATCAAGACTGGCAAATTCAAGTCTGTAGATGATTCGATCGGTCGGTCTAAGGAAACAAATTTAAGCAAGGTGGTGGTGAAAAAGAAGAAGTCCTAACCCGATCGGGTAAACGTGGCAAGGTGGCAGCAGGAAGAAGTGATGGACTCGAGCATCATTAGAGTTATGGTCCTTTTAGTTTTTGCCTTGATTTTTATGAGTCTTTCTTTATAAGTATAGAATCTGTACTTCACATCTTTTCTTTTGTTGATGCATCAGTACAGTTTGTACTTTTCCTTTTTGTGTCTAAACAGGTTGACATTGTGTGGGAACGGCCCTGCTTTTTGATATTGTATATAAAGTAATAATCAATGAAAATATTACTATTTCTATTGTGATCTCTTTTGTGTACTTCTCTACATTCTATGTGATGTGCTTGTGTATATATCATTGTATGTGTGCATAATACGATTGCTTATCTCACAATTTCCATATTGTACACTGCTGTACTGTGTAATAAACGACATGTTTATTTACCAAAATTCTATGCATGTAAATGGTGTAAATAGTGTAACTTACCGTCATTTGGTTTTATTATTTTACTTAGTACTATCATAGCTGCCATAATTTTTGTTTGGCATAACATAACCATAGAGTGACTTTTACTCTGACCAAGTGTTAGTATATTGTGTGCCCTTCGTCTATAAGGCTGGTTACGCCAAACACTTGAGGCAATGCTAGACACTCCAGGCTACTCTTTGGTTTCGCCCAGCCAATAATGTATTATAGTTCCTATTTCTAGGAACATGCAGTCTGAATGCTCGATTCCAAGCATTATGTACTTTGGTCACAGCTGATTTTCTTCGAGTTAGGTATTGAGGTTATATTCGTAAACTAGCCTCCGTTTCTTGAGATGTGTGGGTAGCTCAATTCCTTAGATTTTTCTTCAACACTGCCAATATCTGGGGGGATGTTGAGTTTTGTGAGGTGGGAATTGATTTCAACCAATCTTGCAACTGATAAATTTCCCGATAATGTCAGAGCAATGTTGGTACTTAGGAGGTTCGACAAACTGGTGATATTACTAAGGTAATAGTAATAGTTCAGAGCATGCTTGAACGCGGTTCCGTTGGTTTAAGAGATGAGGGAGTGGATGCTTACTTGGATGCGGTTCCATTAGTCCAAGAAGCAAAGGAGTTGGGCACACTTAAATGCAGTTTCATCGGTTCAAATAGCTAAGGAACTAAATCTCGCCTAGATGTGATTCCATATGTCCAAGAAGCGAAAGAAATGGAGCGCACTTGAGCGCAGTTCCATCAGTTTGAGTGGCTAAGGAATTTAACACTTACTTGGATGCGGTTCCATCAGTCCAAGACATGAGGCACGACTTATAGATGTATGCGAAGCTTTGGGCCTTTCTGATGTTGCCACAGCAACATCGGTTCTCAATGGGCAGGGATTGATTTTCCCCGTCGATCTGGTAGTTTGAGTCAATTTGTTTCAATCGACTCAGCGGGTTGCTTACTTGAATGCAGTTCCATTGGTTCAAGAAACATATGGGTAGAGCATACTTGGATGCGGTTCCACCGATCCAAGCAGCGAGTGAATGGTTTTCGTATTGATCTGATCCCATTGACTTAGCAAGTTGCTTACATGACCTTGGTTCCAATGGTTCAAGAAGTGAAATAATTTTATTTATAAAATAAAGAGAAAGGCAAATCCTACTTATTTACAATGCCCTAATTATCCTTGGGTGGCTTATTTGTGAAAACAAGAAATACGTATACAGAAATTCAAACAAAATAATGCTGCAGCGAATAGTTGTTCGAAGCGCGGGGAATATAGATTCCATCGACCTTTGTGAGGTTGAAAATTCCATCTCCAAATTTTTGGACGATAACGTAGTGTCCTTCCTAGTTTAAGCAAAATGCCCCCATACGCGGGTAGATTCCTTTCAGGATGAGATCTCTCGCTTCGAAGGTGCGGTTTAGAACTTTAGCATTGAAGTGTCGTGCCAATCTCTTTTGATGAGCAACAGTCCTTAGCTCAGCTTCTCTCGCTTCTCATCAATTTGATTAAGCGATTCGGACAAGAACTACTTGTTTTCACTTCAGTTGAAGTGTCATCTTCAATGAGAGGGGTATTCTAGTTCCACTGGAATCATTGTTTCCTAAACGTATGCCAAGGCGAATGGCGAGTGCCCGATCGTCGATTTATGAGTAATTTTGTAATCCCGTAGTGCAAGCGGAAGTTCATCAACCTAATTTCCTATATCTTTTGTTAGCTTTTTCTTAAAGGTGGATTCGATGATTTCGTTTACTGCCTCCACTTGCCCTTTTGCTTGTAGTGTGCCACCGTGGAGAAGTTCTTCTCGATCCGAAAATGCTGGTATAAGTTCTTGAATTCGGCACTCTCAAACTAAGTTCCCTTGTCTATTATGGTTTTTTGCTATACTCTGAACCTGCAAATAATATTTTTGTAACGAAGTTAATTACTTTATTAGTGGTGATGGTGGTCAGCAGTTCCGCTTCAACCCATTTGGTGAAATAATCAACTATGACGATAACATATTTGGCTCCCCTTTAGCTATGGGTAATATGCTAATTAGATCGATTCCCTAGATTTCAAATGCCCACGGGTTGACCATTTGCGCCAGCTTTATGGATGAGGTTCTCGTAATTTTGGAAAATCTCTAGCATCGATTGCAATGTCTAGCGTAGTCTGTTGCATCTAGGTTGAATAATGGCCAGAAAATCCATAACGGAGGGCCTTCTTTATTAGTGTCTGCCCCCCTAATGTGGTATCCATGGTTGCCTTTATGAAATTCTCATAGGATCCTCTTGGCTTCACAACTGGTTACACATCTAAGTAAGGGAGTGGAGAATCCCCTTATGTGGAGCAGTCTGTCTTGTAGTGCAAATCGCGGTGCCTTTCGAAGAAGCTTCTTCCGCTTATTCCGATCCCTGGGGAGTGTCCCTCTGAGTAGATAATCTTTAATCGGTGTTATCCAAGATACATCTGCCTTTGTAGTTTCTACAATCCAACCGGCATTCATCTGATCTATGCTAGGAGCTGTCAGTGTCTTAACTAGGACCAGCCTCATTGACTGTGCTTCTCTAGGACCAGCCTCATTGACTGTGCTTCTTCGGAACTGGCTAGTTTAGCTTTCGTACTTTGTTCTCTCGGAATATGACTTATGGTACAATGTTGAATTCCTTCAGGAATTCCCAAGCCTTTGACAGATAAGGGGAAAGGTTTGGCCCTTTAGCCTAATGTTCCCCCTTTACCTTACATACAACTAGCTGAGAGTTGTCGTAGATATGCATTGCCCTTATTCATAATTCCTTCACAATTCTCAATCCTGTTATTAATGCCTCGTACTCTGCCTCGTTGTTAGTTGCAGGGAACTCCAACCTTAGAGCGTAGCAAATAGACCATCCGTCAGGAGTTTTGAGGATAACTTCCGCTCCTGAGCAGATATCATTTGATGCACCATCAACAAACAGTTTCCACTATGACACTACTTCTAGAGTATTTTCTTCTTCTCCATCTCACATTGTGAACTCGATGATGAAATCTGTCAATGCTTGTCTGTTGATTGCCCTTTGGAGGTGCAGATGTCATACTGACTCGACTTAATGTTCTATTTAAGAAGTTGTGCCAACTTCTCTGGACGGTACATTACTTGCTTCAAAGGCTGATCCATCAACACTTTGATTGGATGAGCCAAGAAGTATTGGAATAACTTCCTTGATACAATCAATAGGCAATATGCTAGTTTTTCCAACTTTGGATAGTTCTTCTTGGCTATAGTGAATCACTTACTAATGTAGTAAACATCCCGTTGGATTTTAGCTTCGGAGCCAACCAATGTTGCACTCAAAGCATGAGTTAACACTGCTAAGTAGATAGAACAGGTCTTCGTCGACCACTGGTTTAGATAAAATGGTAGGGTCTCCATGTATCGCAATAATTTCTCAAAAGTGGTTTGGCAGGCCTAATTCCATTTGAAAATTTTCTTACCCTTCTTCAATACGTCGAATATTGATATACATTTGTCTAATGCTTTGAAAATGAATCGGCTCAATGCTGCGACCTTTCCCTTCAGACCTTGCAATTCCTTTTTTGTCGTAGGGGTTGTGACATTCCACAGGGTGGTAATTTGCTTGGGATTAGCTCTAGTGCCCTTAGCATTCACGATGAAACCTAGAAATTTCTCTAAAGCTGGAAGAACATTTCAGCGGGTTAAGCTTCATTCTATACTTTTGGAGAATCTCAAACGTTTTCGAGAGGTTATCCAAGCGAGTTCCTGACACAAGTGACTTGACTACCGTGTCTCCACGTAGACTTTCATCGTTCATCCGGTCTGATCCTTGAACATTGTATTCACCAACCGTTGATTAGTTGCGTCGGCATTCTTCAGGCCGAGTGTGTAACATCCCCACATTTGGAGGCCCAAACTGCTACGGATGCTGTAGTCATCCATAACTATTAGTTCTCGGTGATCAAATATGGTAATGCTTGATACACTGATATAACAGAAACACATGAGTATGAAAAAAAATTAAAATCATAAAATAAATTTCTCATTCCACTTCAAATCACATTTCAAATTCGTTACATAATCCCAATTCATAAACCATATTAAGAGAAGTATGATTATTGCAAAATATACCAAGAGCGAAATATGAAGATGTCTACTTGGTTGATCAGAGTCTAAATATAGGTAAGTAGACATCTTTGCCATTATACCTAAAGCATAACTAAATTAAACAGAAAGAACTTCTGATAGCTAGCTTGCTCCTGCACGTCTTCGGAAGCTTATTCATCTAAACGAGGACCTAAAAATCGAATTATATCATTGCTTAAAAATCCTGTCTTCTGTCTCCTAAGTACAGTCCTTCTCGTTGTCGCTTCACTGAGCTTTCACCAACTTGACTTTCTTATTTCTTAACTTTCTCTCATCTCTCGTTATAACCTAAACAAGAGCCTGACAAAGGTTAGATCCAGTTCTAGTATTAAGTCTTCCAATGTAGATGGAGGAATAGTACTCTTTGGATCGTGCACTTACTTACGAAGATGAAACATATGAATTACATTATGGACACCTGTCAAACTGTTGGCAACACTGATCTATATGCGAGTATTCCAATCCTCTCTATAACTGGGAATAGTCCAATGTATTTCGGTGACAATTTCCCTTAGTTTTCAAATCATACCACAACCCTCATTGGCGATACTTTAATGAAAACCATATCTCCAACTGAGAATTCTAGATCCTTCGCCTCTTATTTATGTAACTCTTTTTGTCTAGAGCGAGCTTTCTTCATCCTACCTCGGATCAACTCAATCTTCTATGTTGCATCTCTTACCAGATCTAGACCTAAGACTAATATGTCTCCAGTTTCCAACCAACATGCTGGTGAATAGCATGGGATTCCATATAAAGCTTCGAAAGGCCCCATTCCTATACTAGTCTGATAACTGTTATTGTAGGAAGACAAAACTAAGTGCAGGTGATCGTCCCATGATCCACCAAAATCTAGTACACAAGCCCTTAACAAATTCGCGAGTATCTTGTTGACTCTCTCTGTATGCTCATCTGATTGAGGGTGATAAGCAGTACTAATCTTGAGCTTAATACCTAACACATCCTATGGTCTCTTCTAGAATTCACTAGTAAACATGGTATCTCTATCACTTACAATAGTATTAGAAATTCCATGTACTCTAACTATGTTCTTCATAAACTATTTAGCTAAAACAGGTGCCGTTCTATTTGACCCAACTGAAATGAAATGGGAATTCTTGGTCAACCTATCCACTATGACCATATACTTTCATTTCCTAGATTCTTCCTTGGCAAGCCGTCTATAAAATCCATGGATGTTGAATTCCATTTCCAAACTGCTATTTCCAAAGGTTGGAGCAACCCCACTCGGTTTTTGATGTTCGGCCTTCACTTGTTGACAGTTCACTCACTACCTTACCTATAAACCAACATCCTTCTTTATACCTTCCTAGTAGAAACTCAACTTCTTGTCTTGATATATCTTGGTTCCTCCAGGATGAATCTTAAATTTGGATGGATGACATTCCCTAAGAACTTCTCTCCTTACATCCCGAACATTCGAAACACACCACCGTCCCTTCTTTCTCAACCATCCCCTCCTGTCAAGACTGAAATCTTTTAGATTAGCAACCTCTAATCCAACCTTAAGCCTTTTAATCACCTCGGCTTGTAGTGGATCCTCTTTCTGCTTAGAAGCAATCCTTTCGATCATGCCGGTGGCGACTTCCAAGTAGGATGACATGGTAGTGCTCTGACTAGAACAACAGTCGATCCTAACCACACACTACAAGTAATCAAAGCCTCTAGGTCCTTCCATTCTGTTAACATAGCTAACACCGCATTCTGATGTTTTCTGCTAAGTGCATCCGCTACCTTATTTCCTTTTCCAGCGTATAATCTATATGAAAACCATAAGCTGCTAAAGACTCCAACCACATCTACTGTCTCATATTCAACTCCTTTTGAGAGAATAAGTACCTTAAGGACTTATGATCTATATAAAACTCAAATGTCTCCCTTAAGAGATAATGTCTCCATACTTTTAATGCGAAGATAACCATTTCCAACTCTAGATCATAAGTAGGATATCTCACTTCATGTGGTCTAAGCTGTCATAAACCCATTCGAAACTAGTGCACGTGGTATCAAGCTATTGATACATAGTGGACTGGAGAAAGGCAGAAGGGACTATGTCGATGGCAAGCTTTCGAAGGGGTTGAAGTCATTCTTATAAGTTCTCGAATACATTACTTGTCTTTGTTTAAAAAAGATGCTTTCGAAGGGGTTGAAGCTTTTGAATCTTTACCTTTGTTCAAAAAAAAGAAGCTTTTGAACAAATCGCCGCCTACTTTATTTTCAAAGAAGCTTTCGAATGAGTTTCCACGTTTTGAACCTCCTAGCTACCGACTCCATACCTTTCGAATTGGTTAAAAGTTGCTTTTTTATAGCCTTATAACAATGGGTTCGAAAGGAAAGCTTTCATTTTATTAATATTGAAGCCGCCTTCCCAATGCTTTCGAAAGGGTCTTTGTAGCCGCTTTTATCAACGATTTTGAAAGGTTGGTTTCAAAATTATCCTTTTCCCTAACTCTTTTATTTAAAGATCAATACTTTCAAAAGAGTTATTTTTGCTTTTGTTCCCTTTGACCTAGAAGTTATAGTTAATGTTAAACCTAATGATTTCGAAAGAGATACTTTCAAATGATTTCAAAACTATGCTTTCATAAATTCTTCTTGAACTAAGCGCTTTCGAAAGTTATATCTTTAATGGTTCAAAAGATAAGCTTTAAGTGTTTCTAAAGGTATATCTTCAATGGTTTCGAAAGATAAGCTTTAAGTGTTTTGAAAGTGGAGGCCTAAGGTTTTAAGTAACGAGACAAAGGATATAGTCGAAAACCTTAATTTTCAAATAAGAATCACAATTGAGGCAAGCCATGTTTTTGAGATGGCATTTTACTTTGGAATTTTTGAAGAAGCTTTCCTTGCCTAAAGATAGTGGGTTAAGGGTATCAACCATGTTTCATTAGAAAAATGATTACAAGAAATTAAATCATAGAGGTTAATATTATTATATTTTGATCAGTTTCATGTATGCTTTTGTAAACATATTCACTTCATAATTAACCCATAACTGCATTTTGGGGTGTTAAGGATAGAATAACCAGCTATGTTGACCCAGTAGTGAATATACATTAAGTTAACTCTTGCATAAGTAGAATTGCCTCCAGGAGGACAGACTGACCAGAATATAGGATTTCCAAAGACGGATCAAAGAAATATTGGTTTAGACAGGATCTTAGCAAGCCAATGAAACTATGTATGAAAATTGTTATTGGCAGGGGCCAATAGGTTCTTAGTGATCCCATGAAAACTATGTTCGAAATAAGTTATTGAAAGAGATCAATAGGTTCATAGTCAATCCATGAAAACTATGACATGAGAGGTGTTACTGGAGAATCTAGTAGGTTCTAGTAATCCCATGAAACCTACGATTGAAGAAAGTTGTTGGTAGGTACCAATAGGTTCATAGAGATTGCATAAAAACTATAATTAGATGATAGTATTGGTAGGAATTCACAGTGACCCATGAAAACTATGAGATGGAATTTCTATAAAGAATTAACAAGTTATTAGTTGGCCCATAAAAACTAATAGATTAATTGTGACCCTAGAACCTATAACATGAGACAGATATACAGGTAAATGGGGGTAAGAAATCTAGAGAACATTGCATGATTGAATATCATCACGATACATTTTATTATGTTATGTCTTAACCATTATGGATGAAGGTGCACAGTATATGGTTATTATAAATTGGGTTAAGATACTAGTGAGGGGAAAACTCGTTCTGCTAAGCAGTGATCTCACTAGATATCTATGTGGTTCAAGATGGTATATTATTATTCTTACCAGACTTCTAACTTGAAGTTTATGTTTTCCCTTGAACTCTCAGATGCTTAATTTATTTTGAGTAGTCTGAGAGTTAAGGTTTTTAGGATCTCCTTTAGAACGAATAAGCTTTTGGAGACATGCAGGAGGCAAGCTAGCTAGTATGAATTCTTTCTGTTTGATCTCACTGTGTTTTGGATGTAATGGCAAAGTTGTTTAATTGCCTGCATTTAGACTCCGATCAAACAAGTGAGGCATCTTTATATGTCACTCTTGGCATTTTTTTTGTAATAATTATATTTCTTTAAATGTGGTTTACGAATTAAGGTTACGTAAGGAATTTAAAATGTGATAAGAAGTGGAACGAGAAAAAAATTTATGATTTAATATTTTTTATATCCATGTGTTTCTATCATATCAATGTATCTAACATTACCACATTTGGTCATCGAGAATTACTGTATGTGGATGACTGCAGCATCCATAGCAGTTAGTTTTAGGTCTCCAAATGAAGGATGTTATAAGTTGATATCAGAGCATAGGTTTATGTAAATTTAAAAGAAATTTGAACCTAAAAGATTTCCAAAACATAGTCCAGTGAATCAAAAAATGAGGCCGTGTGGTTTGGGTTAACACTATAATAACGTACATACGATTGTCATATATATATATATATATATATAAGTACGTATTCCCCTCTCTCTTAGACCGTTCTTCTATATCTTACAAAGTCTCGTATGCAGATTTACGAGAAAGGAAGAGATGGAAGCAGAAAATAGGAGAGGAAATCTAGGTAGAGGAAGCACACAAATAATGGAAATGCTCCATCAAATACTAGGAGGAATCTGAATCAATAGGCAGATGCTAATACAAATGCAAATGCCAACATAGGTGGAGGAACCTTGCTAGAAGATATGGGGATGATGTATCAGTTCTTTGTCAATCTAATGCAAGCTGGAGCAGCTACAAGTGCAGTTGGGGGAAACGTTGCGAATGTTGGAGGAGCTGATCCTGTGGCCCCAGTTGGCAAGAACTAAGCCGAGCTGGGATTATACTAGTCTTGGTATGAATCCGTTTTTGGGAACAGAGGATGCAATAAAAATAGAAAATTGGATTTTTCAATGTGAAATGATTTTTGCCGACAGGGGATTGGACGATGAGCAGAAGAGTAGACTTGCTTCTAGACAATTGCAGGGAGCAACACATTATTTGTGGAATAGCATTACCGTGGGAGTTCCCGTGGAAGTGTTGACTTGGGAAGAATTTCAAAGGAGATTCGAAGATAGGTTCTTATCTAAAGTTGCAAAGTCAATATTGTTGGGAAAGTTCATTGACTTAGTTGAGGTGAGATGTCGATAATTGAGTATGCTACAAAGTTTGATGAGTTGTCTAGATATGAATATGCTACCACTGACACCGTTATTGAAAGGAACGAGAAGTTTATTCAAGGGTTAAGACACAAGATTGCTAAGGTGACTATGTCGCACCTCCGTGATCCAAGTACAACTGTAGTGGAGAAGACAATTAGGAATGAAGAGATACTTTCTACTTATGGAAGGAGAATCAGTTTGGAACATAGGATTCTCAGGACAAGAAGAGGAAATTCTTTATGAAGAATGGAGCTCAGAAAGGAGGAGCTACCATGAAAAGAAAGGCCGATGTAGTTTGCTACAAGTGCGACAAGAAAGGACATTATGCTCATAAATTTCAAACTAAAAAAAGGAAGAAGGTTGCAGATAATAAAAGAGTAAAATGCTTTAACTATGACCAGATTGGACACCACAAGAATTTGTGTCCAAAATCAGTTAGAGCGGAAAAGGGAAAGATCTTTGCTTTGGAAACATCTTCTTTTAAAACAATTGCTGTTGGGAAGGGAAAGATTGTGATGGACGGTATGCTTTTGATTCATAGTATACCAGTTAAGATGCTATTTGATAATGGAGCATCTCATTCATTTATATCTCAATGTTTGGTAAATAGGTTATGTTTAGAATCCTCATACCTTGTTACTTCCTAAAGGGTTGCGAATCCGATAAGTGGGTATGCAACTCTGGGGATGAGATGTGACCAGTTAGAACTTGAATTGTTAGGTCATAAGTTGACATGTAATTTATATTTTTTGATTTCATAGACTTCGGGATCATTTTGAGTATAGATTGATAAGATAAATACAATGATAATATATCTTGCCAAGATGAGGAAATATCGCTAAAACACCCCAATAGTCATAACCGAATTATATACTCAGTGGAGAAGTCGGATTCAAGTGCTTAGGCTTTGCTGAATGCAATGTAAGTAGAAGAAGAGTTGAATCAGGTTTTGGTGGAAAGAGAGTTTGCAGATGTTTTTGAGCCAGTCATAGGACTACCATCAAAGCGACCCATTGAGTTCCGAATAGATCTTATGTCAGGAGCAGAACCTACAAGTAGACCACCTAACAAGATGACACCTACCAAGATGAAGGAATTGAATGTGCAGCTAGTAGATTTAGAAAGAAATTGATTAGACCGAGTAGTTCGCCTTGGGGAGCGGCCACGGTGTTCGTGAAGAAACCAGATGGGCGTTAAGGATGTGTATCGACTATCGTAAGTTGAACGAGAAAACGATCAAGAATAATTACCCATTGCCGAGAATCGATTATCTATTTAATCAATTGAGTGTAGCCAGAGTATTTTCCCAATTGGATTTGGCAATAGGTTTCCATCAGCGAAGATGGCCAGAGAACAATATTCCGTAGATGGCGTTGCAGATAGTTATGGTTTGTACGAGTGGTTAGTGAAGCCATTCGGGTTAACGAATGCGCCAGCCTTCTTTGTGGATTTGATTAACCGAGGTTTCTGAGAGCACTTAGATAGGTTCGTATTAATATTCATAGATGAAATTTTAATATACTCTATGGATGAAAGAGAGCATGAAGTTCATCTTCGAGTAATGCTTGAGATGTTGAGGCAGAATCAACTGAAAGCTAAATTTTCAAAATGTCATTTCTAGAAGAAAGAGGTTAAGTTTCTTGATCAAGCGGTTTAAGAGAAGGGTTTGTTAGTTGATCCGAATAAGATCAAGACTATTGACAACTAGAAGAGACCAGAGATAGTGACTGAGATTAGAAGTTTTCTTCGACTCATTGGGTATTACTAGAGATTCATTAAGGATTTCTCGTGGATAGCAGCGCCTTTGACTAAGATAACCACGAAGGACGTGACTTTTATTTGGTCTGACAAATGTGAGAAAGCATTCCTTAAATTAAAGCATTTGTTGACCAATGTGACTGTATTAGTTGTCCCTGATAGGAGTCAAAAATTAGTAGTGTATACCGATGCATGTGAAGCTAGATTAGGGGCTGTGTTGATATAGAAAGGTAAAGTTGTCACTAGTGCTTCATGACAGCATAAACCGCATGAAGTGAGATATCCTATTCATGATTTAGAGTTGGTAGCGGTGATCTTCGCACTAAAAGTATGGACTCATTATCTCTTAGGGGAGAGATTTTAATTATACACTGATCATAAGTCCTTAAGATATTTATTCACTCAGAAGGAGTTGAATATGAGACAACAGAGGTGGTTGGAATTTTTAGCCGCTTGACTTTGGAATTAAGTACACACCTAGAAAAGGAAATAAAATAGCGGATGCTCTTGGCAGGAAACATAGGAATGTGGTGTTAGCTACGCTAACAGAATGAAAGGATCTATAGGCTTTGACTACTTATAGTGTGCAATTAAGGTCGACTACCAGTTCTAGTCAGAGCACTCCCATGCTTCCAGCTTGGAAGTTCGACCAGTACTATCTAAAGGATTGCTTCTAAGCAATAAGAAGATCCATTGTTAGCTGAGAAGGTTAAAGTCTTGAGGTTGGATCATAGATTGATAATCTAAAAGATTTTATCTTGACCAAAGGGGATGGTTGAGAAAGAAGGGACGACTGTGTGTTTCGAATGTTGGAGACTTAAGGAGAGAAGTTCTTAAGGAACGTCGTCGATCGAAATTAATGATTCATTTTGGGGGAATCAAGATGTATCAAGCCATGAAGAGGAGTTTCTGTTGGGAAGGTATGAAGAAAAATGTTGACTTATGGATAAAGTAGTGTATGTAATGTTAACAAGTAAAAGCCAAACATCAACAGTCGAGTGGGTTGCTTCAACCTTTGGAGATACCGATTTGGAAATGGGATTCGATATCCATGGATTTTATAGATGAGTTGTCACGGTCAAATCGAGGAAATGAAAGTATATGGGTCATGATGGATAGGTTGACCAAGAGTATCCATTTCATTCCAGTTAAGTCAACCAGGACGACACCTATTTTAGCTAAATTATTTATGAAGAATATTGTTGAACTACATGGAATTCCTAGTAGTATACTAAGTAATAGAGATACTTTGTTTACTAGCAAGTTCTGGAAGAGTCTATGGGATATGTTAGGTACCAAGCTCAAAATGAGCACAGCTTATCACCCTTAAACAGATGGGTAGACAGAGAGAGTCAACAAGGTACCTGAGGATTTGTTAAGAGCTTATGTGTAAGATATTGGTGGATCTTAAGAAGATCACCTACACTTAATTGAGTTTTCCTATAGTAATATTTATCATATTAGTATAGGAATGGCGCCTTTCGAAGCTTTGTATGAAAGTTCATGCAAGTCACCAACATGTTGGTTAGAAACTGGAGAAAGATTAGTCTTAGGTCCAGATCTGGTAAGAGAGGAAACATAAAAGATTGAGTTGATCCGAGGTAGGACGAAGGAAGCCCAGTTTAGATAAAAGAGTTACACAGATTAGTGGCATAAGGATCTAGAGTTCTCAAATGGAAATAGGGTTTTCATTAAAGTATTGCTGATGAGGGGTGTGGTACAATTCAGAAAGTCAAGGAAACTGGCCTAAGATATATTGGATCGTTCCCATTTATTGAGAGGATCAGAATGCTCACATATAAAGTAGAATTGCCTACCAGCTTAGCAGGTGTCCATAATGTATTTTATGTGTCTCATCTTTGTAAGTATATGCATGATTCAAAGACTACTATTCCTCCGTCTGCGTTAGAGGACCTAATAGTAGAACCAGATTTGAACTTTGTTAGGAAGCCAGTTCAATTTGTAGCAAGAGAATAGAAGAGGTTAAGAAACAAGACAGTCTAGTTGGTGGAAGTTCAATGGAGCGACAACGAGAAGGATTGTACTTGGAAGACATAAGACAGGGTTAGAGATACTTATTCTGATCTTCTTTAAGGGTATGATCTATATTTGCTTTATATAGACTGTTTGCTAGTCAGGTAAGCTAGTATGGTAGTTAGGAGATGTTAGAGATGATTGATATGCTTAGTGTTTAGTCCTTGCTGAATTTCCAGGGCGAAAGCCTTTAAGGAGGGGAGCCTGTAACACTCCTAATTTTAAATAATATTATTCAGGAGATTTAATTAGATAAATTAAATAGAATAATATAGAGATTAGAGTGATCAACGGAATTGAGATTTGAAAAATATTTATGGTCAAGCCTTAACTAAATGAATTTATAAAAATGGTTTATAATTTAAATACCTAAGTGAATAAGGTAAGGGTAATATGGGAATAGTCGTATACCATAACCCCTAAACCCTTACCTCATTCTTATTCTCATTTTCATGAATCAAAAACATGAAAAAAGGAAACAAGGCCGGCCATAACCCTAGGAGAAGAGGATCTCAACATCAATTAGAGGCTAAGATATTCAAGTAGGAAGATTAAAATGAAGAAAAAAATCTCAAATTCCTTATCCAAACAAGGTGAATAATGATATAAACCATCTCATATAAGTTTTATTGAATGTTTTCATTTCGAGTTTAAGATTTAAAATCGTTTGGATGGATGGACGATGATATGCTTTGATTTATATTCTATGTTATAATTTAAACAAGGATTTTATAATTCGATTTTAAGGTTAAAATCATGTAAATTGATTTCGAATGCCATGATGTTTAATATATCATGTAAAACATTATTTTGGGGATGGGGTTAAAATTTCATAATATTCCAAGCCATGGATAATTTATTATGAATTTTGAATGAGAGAGAGATCATTTTTGGGTTTAAATTATCTAAGGCAATTATATAAAGAACGTTGGGTCTGAAATTTATATATGTTGGAAAACATATTAAAGTTGTATTATTTTGATTTTTGGGCAATTTTCCTTAGTATTTGACTATAGTTATAAAATTATTTAAGTTAAGAAACTTAAATGTTTTATATGTTGTATCAAGGGAAGTGCTTATCTGTTTAAAATGTTTTAAATGTTTAATTGTGAATTTGGCCGCCTTTTAGAAAAAGGATTTTGATAAAGAATTAGCAACTAATCATATTTTGAAAAGTTAGGTTAGTTAGTTAAAAAAGAATTTATTTGAAAGGCAATAAAACCAGTTTTGTTTTGATTTACAACTTCTCTACTTCCATTTTCTAGTTTTCATCACCATACTTCCGCTAATAAACACATTCGAAACCAATGCATATGGTATCAAGCTATTAATACGTAGTGGATTAGAGAAGCGAAAGGGACTATCTCGAAGGAGTGCTTTTGATAGAGATCCCATGAAAACTATTGGATGATAATATTGGTAGGAACCAACATGTTCATAGTGACTCCATGATAACTATGAAAGTGGATGGAATTTCATAAAAGAATTAACAGGTTATTCGTTAGCCCATAAAAACTAATAGGTTAATAGTGACCCTAAAAACTATAACTTAAGAATAAAGTCAGGTAAATAGGACGGGAAATCTAGAGCATATTGCATGTTTTCATATCATCACTTTACATTTTATTATGTTATGTCTCAATCATTTTAAATGCAGTTGCATGGTATATGGTTATTATAAATTGGGTTAAAATACCGGTGAGAGGAAAACTCATTCCGCTAAGCGACACGTCTCACTAAATATCTACATGGTTCGAGATGGTAGATTATTTTTCATACCAGGCCTTTTGTCTGACTCGAAGTTTATGTTTTCCCCTTAAACTCTTGGATGCTCAATTTATTTTGAGTAGTTTGAGAGTTAAGGTTTTCCGAGTCTCCTTTAGATGAATAAGCCTTTAGGGACGTGTAGGAGGAAAGCTAGCTAGCAGGAGTTCTTTTTGCTTGATTCCGCTGTGTTTAATGGAAAAGTTGTTCAATTGCCTATATTTAGACTCTGATCAACCAAAGAGGCATCTTTATATGTCGCTTGGCGTATTTTGTGATAATAATACTTCTCTGAACATGGTTTACAAATTCGGATTATGTAAGGAATCTGAAATGTGTCTATAAATGGAATGAGAAATTTGTTTTATGATTTTAAATTTTTTCATATCCATGTTTTTTTGTTATAATAATGTATCTAACATTACTGCATTTGGCCATCGAGAATTAATAACTATAGATGACTGCGGCATCCATAGCAGTTAGTTTTAGGACTCTAAATGGGGGATGTTACACTTAGGAAAGGACAAGGTAAACGGAACATGGACAATAGCTTCGATGGATTGAAGCTGCAGAGGGGAGAACCAAAATACTCTTCTTACTTAGAATTTAATGAATCCCTAGAACAGATATATCTGGATATTTGAGGATGCCTTCTGTATCAAATGCCGACATGGAGGCGACCTCGAAACGCGAACGGACATTAGGAAAGTGCCGCATATTCCATGCTCTGAATGGGCACAATACAAATGACCGTAGGCATTTGAAGGATGTCATTAAGGAACACATGATGAATGGTCATTTACAATAATATGTAAGGACTCGGGCTGCGGCGTCGGAACATGAGCAGCCACCGTCCACCTCGAATGAAAATAGCACTAGATCAAGGCATCATCATCAACTTATCATTAATTGATCAGGATGGTATGGAATAAGTTACAAACTCCGTAGTAGGATGGCTATGTCCTTACACATGTACGGGTTCGAGACGATTCCTAGGCATGCTCTGAGATAATGTAACCATAGTGCTCGGCTTTGTGACATTTGTTTTTTTCCTTCTTATTTGCTTTGAACTCTTGTTTTTCTAATTTTATTTGAACTCTGTTTATTGGTTGTACGGACTCTTATTTTATATTTTAGCAAACGAACTTCGGAATGCTTAGATTTGGATCAATGTAATATAAAACATAATTCGCGGTTGTGGTCCTATCTGGAAAGGCGGGATCATAATCGCAAGGTATGTGTCTTTTTGTCAGGCAAAACATGACAAAACGGACTTATGCATCATGGATTATGTCCTCAACTGGGTATCGAAGTCGAAGAATAAAACCCAAAAAGTCATCAGGTATGGACTATGGCTAACAAGGGGTAGGTTGCTTTACTCAAGCGCGATAGATCAACCTACTCTGGTCATCGAGTACGGATTATGCTCGGCAAGGATCCAGAAAGACAAGGTTGTCAGGTATGGACTACGCCTGGCAAGAGGTAGGTCACTTCACTTAAATACGATGAACCGGCTTACTCAGGTTGTCGAATATGGATTATGCTCGACAAGGATATAGAGAGATCAAGGTCGTCAGGTGTGGACTATGTCTGGCAAGGGGTAGCTCGCTTCGCTCGAACGCAATGGATTGGCCTACTTTGGTCATCGAGTACAGATTATGCTTGGCAAGGATCTGGTGAGATCGAGGATGTGGATTAGGATAACAATGCGGAGAGGTCATGGATTTGGATATCAGTTTTGAATAGTAATGGATTTGGCTTTGGATGGATGTGGATTCAGATAGAACGATCTAGAGAAACCGTGGATTTGGATTGGATTCTAATTTACGAGATATGGCTATCATGATTATTGATTTTGTATTTTGGATTTATGGCAGTACAAAATACACCTTCTTATAGCAAGACATGTTTTAGGGGGAAAAGTGTTAACTCACCTTTTGCCAAGGCAGTAGACATGCAGATTAAACCAACAGACTTCACTATTATCAGGCTAGTAGCCCAGAGTGATGATTGTGAGGTCCAAAAATCAAGTGCAGGTAATGATATGAAGCAAGGATCAACCGTGACCAAGAGGTAGTATATCCAAAATGTTATAAGTACAGATCAATACCTCACCTAGGCAGGGGATCATTGTCTATCCCTTCCCCTAGGGGATCGACACGTATCCTCAATTTTTATACCAAACTACGCGAGACCGGTATAAAGTGACAAGGAAGGTCCTACGAGGCCACATTTCATATCTCAAGTCATTTAGATTTTGTATGCTCAAGTTATAGGCAAATTACTTCACCCAAGAAAGGGATTGGTATAAAAAGGATCGACATATTTCATCCAAGCAAGTACAACTCAATGGAAAACAATCAATATCTCAAAGTCCATAAGTCCAATGCATAAAAAATTGCGAGCAAGATGTGGACCCTAGGGAGTCTACCTTAGGGATCACATATCAAATAGAGCAAGTTGGAGGGACCGACCCTCTTCCTTCCGTAGGGATCAACTATAATCAGTCTTCACAACTTATTGCAACAAAGTTGATCAATAACTCGATTTTTACTAATCCAATTGGCATGGGACTTGGAGTAATACAATAAGAGAAGCTCCCCTAGGGATCGCATTTGGAAGAGTCTGGAGGGACCGACCTCTACCCTCAATAGGGATCGGCCCTCTTCACTCTTAGGGATCAGCTGAACCCAACTTTATAGCAAAGATCGATCAATATCTCAAAATCTACAGATCCTGTCAACATTAAACTTGTTGTACAAGCTTATTACAACATGTGTAACACCCCCTAGGGATCTCATTCCAATTGGAGGAAGTTGGAGGGATTGGCATAACTCGCTTTGGAGGGATCATCATAAATCAGAATTCAAGCTACATTATTTTAAGGAAAATGCAATATGTCACAAACCGTACATTGGAATTGCATGAAATTTAGGGAGTGGGTAGCCAACATCATGAGGCACTCCTCATACTAATCCAATTGGCATGGGACTTGGAGGCTAAGCATAATATAATATAGAGAAGATCCTCTAGGGATCGCATGAAATTTGGAAGAGTCTAGAGGGACCGACCTCTATCCCTCAATAGGGATCGGCCCTCTTCCCCCTTAGGGATCAGCCGAACCCAATTTTACAGCAAAGATCGATCAATATATCAAAATCTACAGATCCTGTCAACATTAAACTTGTAGTACAAGCTTATTACAACATGTGTAACACCCCCTAGGGATCTCATTCCAATTGGAGGAAGTTGGAGGGATTGGCATAACTCACTTTGGAGGGATCAACATAAATCAGAATTCAAGCTACATTACTTCAAGGAAAATGCAATATGTCACAAGCCGTACATTGGAATTGCATGAAATTGGGGAGTGGGTAGCCAACATCATGAGGCGCTCCTCATAGTGATAGTATGCCATTAGGAAACACTAATAAGGATCGGTACCGATCTCTATTATGGGCCTTGATGGGCTGGAAATTTTTGGGTGGCCTCATCTAGGTCTCCCGAACCTTCAACCAAAATTTCAGTCCGATCTATGCATGTCTTCCCCTATAAATACAGCAAGTATGACATCATAAAAGGGATCTTTAACATTTTCTTTCTACTTATCTTTATCTTCAACCTAGGCTGCACTTTTCCAATTTAATTCTTGGATTTTGGATTGTAACTATAAACATTTATAGTATAATAAAAAAGATTATTTTGGAGTAGACGTAGGCCAGAGCTAGCCGAACCACTATAAATCTTGTCTGTTTTTACCTGCTTTCATTTTTAGTTTGTTTGTTTTTTGTATTATATTCTCCGCATAAGATATTATTTGAGATTTGGGACTGGATATTGATGCTTTCATACAACCGGGTGTTAGTGGCCAATTTTGACATCAACGGTAGGAATTGTGGATCTAACTTCTGGACCTATTTGATCCAATGTAGAGATTTAGATCTGAACCTGGGTTTACCGTTTCTCAGTGAAAGCACCAAAATGCTAACCCAAAAAAGGAATCAACAGCCTGAGTGTGATGTGAAAGCACCAGCCCGGTTAGAACAGAGCAAATATAATAGAAAAGTCGCGGAAAAATAAATAAACACAAACAATTTTATAATGGTTTGACTGTTAACTAACCCTACGTCCACTTTATAACTTTGCTTATTAATTTGATGTTGTTTGTATGATAATACAAGGGGATAGAAAGAGAATTAATCACAAGTATAGGGGCTAGATACGTTCTAAGTCACAGAAATGTCTATAGTTGCTGCCTTAGTGACTGTGATGAAGAGATAAGAGTTTAAGAATAGATGGAGATCCCACGTAGCGTTAGAAGAATCCCAATCCTTTACTGGTTGCTCTATGTCTATAGGATACATGAGTAATAAATTATTTTACCATAATTATCTATATATTATACAAATAAATGATTCCCTGCAGCATATGCCTTCAAGTCCATATTGAAAAGATGATTCATCTTTCTTTAAAATTCCTTGATTCGTCAGATTGCTAGTCTTGAACCATCGACCTTCTTGCTATCAAATAGCCTTGGATTTAAGATGAATTTGAATTGAGAATTTCTTAGGGTTTTTAGAGGAGGAGATCATCCATAAAAATGATAATAAAGGTGTCAATTTTTTTTACAAGTTAGGTTTAGTGATGATTATATATTTGTTGAATAAGAGAGAAACTATAATAGTATCCCATACTCTTTCTCACTTAACCTCATCCATTCATTTCACAACCGCTTTCCTATTTTTAGCTGCCCTTATGCCCTATTATTGTAGTTGAACCAAGCCTCTAGCTATATGGGCTAACTTCCCATTTAACCCAAATTAAATATGTTTAGTTATATCCAATTTATTTTGTTATCGATATATTATATCGATCAATATATTTATAACTGGTATGAATATACGTACAATATTTATTTCTAAAATCATATTCAAATATTATAATTAATATTTTATATATAGTAATTAATTTAATTAATTTATAACAATTATAAACTAATTAAATCGTTTAGTCTAAGTAGAATTCGTCATTTCGATTGCGTAACTCTTGGGTGTAAATTCAATCGGCAATTAACATCGAACTATTTGAATGTTAATGTTCACATGTCACTCAACATGCGATGTGACATTATCGTCGAATTTATTGCGTACTTGGTTTTTGGTAAAATCCAATTTTAGTTTAATAAGCGTTACCCGGTTGTGATATTATTTACACTAATTCTCTTCATTAAATCTATATTACTTTGGACTTTTGGAATTTGGCAATGGTCAAAATTCCAGAGTCATGCATATTCAACTCTATAGTCCAAACATAAAGTCCTTGGTTCAATCATAACAATTATTATTAACTGAAATGCTCTGGCCAAACACTGACTTTGAGTTGAGTAGATTTGACCATGGTACTAACCCTTATAACCGAGGAGACTAATCCTCTCTTGAATGGTGCTTCACTTCCAATACTTCCACTCGACCCAACTATAGTCACTCGATGGATTGTCATGTTATGATTTGACTATAATTAAAGTGGAGCTTAAATATTGAAGATTCGCAGCATTCTCAAGTCGATAGAACTATTTAAATTAGTCATAATGATATTTTCTATTTGACCTTAGTTATATTCACGAATGGAAAACTATCAAGTGAGTCGTTCAATAGTTATCTAATAACTATCAGTATGTGACCCCCAATAGCCATGAGTAATACACCGCCCAACATTTTGAGAGCGTTACGTACTCTAGTCTCAATGGATACATCGATATGCAGTCTCGATGCATTTTGATTATGAACATTTAAAATGGTATATTAATTTTACTGTGATAAATTACTCACGGTTACAGTACTTTGTAACTACTATCACAAAACATACCATTTATGATTTTTCTATTAAATACACTTTTAATTAGGTTAATTAATATAGCCATACTATATCAAGTGTATTATAGAAAGAAAATACCTTTTATTTCGAACAAGATTAGTCAGAGAGTTAGATATATGTAACATATTACATAATTGCCCCTAGGGCATATCCCTAACTCTACAAATCTTCCACTTGCACTTGGGGTCAATTATGGAATCTCATTCCAAACTTCTGCAATCAATTTCCTATAAATCTATCGGGTAATCCCTTGGTGGACGGGTATGATATTATGTTTTAATTATCTACTGTGTCAATCAACTCTCTCCGATGCTGATAAACTCCTTTATCATGTAGAATGATTCGGATTATGTCTCTTGACTTCTTGTGAGCTTTAAGTTTTGTTATGAACTATATGCTGACATTATTATCATGTAAAAATGTTGTGGGATTCCCAACATTTGGATCGCCCTCGGTTCAGTTATAAATTTGTGCATTTATTGTAAACTATTTTATCATGGCTCTATTCAGGTCAATGAATCATCCATAATCTCTTCTACTTGGAACATTTTTAACTTAAAGATTCTTAATTTATTATTGGCAAATTATACTTAATATCACTTATGAAGTTTGAGTCCGAATACTCTTTCATAAGGAGTTTGTTGTTTATATAAGTATTGCTTTAGTATGTCATAAATACACGAGAACACCTCAAATAACCATGTAGAGAAATCTATTTGGATTTGATATTTGCTTCTTGTATTAAATATACAACAAATCACGATATCATAGACGATATAACATGTATGATAATTCCTATTACCAATGCATAAGTAATCCGTCCTACATGTTCCATATTAAACATTTTAATATGGTGTCCTTATATATCATTTAGGACATTCCCAATATCTTTTATACTTACCGTAAAAGAATTATTTTTAAATCCAACACTGAGTATTGAAATAACTAAGGTTGATTTTAACACAAGCACATCCTTAAAATCAACAACGCGTTGATTACTTATAGTATAGAAATATTAATGTACCTTTTTATGTTCTTTCTTGTGAACACATGCTTCATCTGCATCTTGATTGATATTTAAACTATTTGATGTTTCTATCAATATATTTGATCAATTCTGATGCTTATAAAATGATATTTTCTTATTTCCTGGAGCATATCCAAAATCCCACAAACTCAACATCACTTCCACTGACTTCGAGATGCTTTGGTTGTTATGTGCAAATAGTCTAGCCTAAATCTATACTTAGAATTTTCCCATTTCAGCACATACGTACCAAATCACAAAGTCTTACAAAGCGATAATTTTTTGAGTAAATCTGAAATAACTTGATCATATTGAGTGATGAACATATTACGCTAATTTCAATGTTCAAAAATTATGATATTATTCTTATCTGCTCATTTAATTCCAACTGCATTGGTCTTTCTCATAAAGACATAATCACTATCGATAGATCACATCCCTTCGGTTACAACTGCCAAAATCATATTCTAATAATTACATGGAATTCATTTTCAGATATTCACATCATACCATATTATAGAGTCAAAACTCTAAATGGTTTAACTAAACAAGTGAGAATTGTATATTTTTGACATTGATAAGAAATTCAAAGTTTCTTTTCAATAGACACTCTAATGGGATATGTTCATTTAGGTTAGTTAACTTCATTTCATTTCATGTGATCAGTTTAATCTTTGGATCATATTCAATTTTATTTTACTACCAATAATTTCTCAAAGAAATTCCTTCAAAGTTAAGTTGGTATTTCTCGAAACAACAATTGCTTCTTAATGCAACAGAATAGGTATTCATAAACACTTTATGAATTTCCTTTTATATAAAACCGATTTAGTAAACTTATGTTCAAAACATAAACATATCATCCAATGACAGACTTTTCCAAACACCTTTTTGGAAGATTCATATAAGATTCCATATGAAAAATTATTATGTGTAAACTTTCGAATGGCATGACCTGCCAACTCCTTGACCCAGGATCAATTAGGATTTCTTACAAACCCTTACCTTATATGACTTTGTAAACTATTATTCAGATGAAATAATATTAACCTTATATACCACTCTTAAGTATGTCACCTTATAGAAGGAAATTGATTCAACTTTTCTCATAATTAATCGTACTTTATCTAATAAATTTTGATTACTCCTTATTGATGCATCATTATGTATCACATGGAAAAGTGACTTTTGAGATTGAATCTTTATTCACTTTTAGGTATGTTTTGAACTTTTTCCCAGATACTGACACATTCAATCAAATCAAAACATCTCTTTAACATGTTATTTTATTTACTTCTGTTTTATACTCTATAATTTTACCATAGATATACTACATGTATATCAAATACACATGTCCATGTTGGTGATAACTCATCGATGAATATTAAAAAATATCGTGGACTGTTTTGGTATAATGGACTTGAGATTACATATATTAATATGTATCAATCCAAAGAGTTCATCAACTCTTATGATGCTCTCACTAAATGGGTGCATAGCCACTAATTGTTTGAGATATAATTAACTAGTATCGTATAATTCATAATCACATAATAAAAAATTATTTCTCAAAACTATGGCTTTAGTCTATAATTCTAAATAATTGTAAATAATTTTAGATACTTATGTATTTTCTAATGCATCACTTTTGTTATGAAAACAAATACCACATTAAGTTCTATTTCATAATGAATACTCGTAATATTTACAATAAAATATAATTACTTTTATTTTTCAATCGATACCGAAAAATCATCATTATTTCATAAATAATGTTTGGTAAATTTTACGAAAACTATTTTCGTAATTTGATGCAATCAATAAGTGCTATATGACATGCTCCTACTATTTTCATCATTACTATAGTAGCATACTAAATTTGGAGGTTCATTTTCACTTAATATAGTTTATTTATTTCATACACTACAACTAGCTTACAGTGGAGAGTTTTTTGATCAAATAACTTAAACTCAAAGAAATAAATCTTATAGCATACCATTTCTATATGAAAGTACATCTCAACATAGAAATCATATTTATTATTTCAATATTATATATCAGTTATAGTTATAGTTCTTGTTTTCGATGTTTCTTTATGAAGCAGAATGACCATTCATTCTCTCAATTGTAACTTAAATCACATCTACCCTTGTATATTTGTTTTCCTTTCTAAATGGTCAAACTAGTGAAAAGAAACCCCTTACTACAATATCATAACGAACTCTTTACAAAAGCACATTCAATTATCTTGAACAATTAAGGACATCAAATATGTTGCACTTTACGTAAGCTAATCAAACTAACATTTCAGCGATTGAGTTCTTAGATTTATATTTTAGTTTTGGTCTAGTGTTACATTCAACACAATATGATCCTTTTATAACCAGTCAAATTAAATACTCGATCTCGCACTTAGGTTTATTTTGTTTTTCGGATGAACAAATTTCATGAAATATTGTACATTACAAACTTTAAGCGTTCATCATATAACATTTATAATGCTTGTATATGGATCAAATATTCGTAACCTTGTATTGCTTTTAGAGTTTGAAGCTCATATAATGCAATACGCGGACCAAATAAACACATAAGCGATCAAATTACGAACATTTTAGTAGTTGTAAGATGGGTGCTTGAATGGGTATTGAAACATTAACATGTAAGAAGCATTTATTAGTAAGTATTATTTGTCAATATTTGATTCAAATCATTTATGTGTATCTTAATCAATAAACGTTTTATCTATCATATTAAATGCAAAAATTTATCATTGTAGATTATTATACATTATATAGCATATGTTCCTACAATATTAGAAAGATTAAATGTTATCATTTCATTTTTCTAATAAGGCCATACTAGTTTTACACCAAACCCTAAGTGAAACATAGCAGTCTTTCAACTTCACTAGTGAGTGTTAGAAATCGTATATCTTGGGATTCTGAATTTGATGAAAGCTTAACAAATCAAACTTCTATGTACGATGGGTAACCCCTTATCAGTATGTATCACATACAACTCCTAACATGTTGTTCCTTATCCTAGATCCACCTTCGCCTTGAGGAAATCTTAAAGTAAAGTAGGACTATTCACTTGGACCTATCATTTTGCGGCAGCCTAAGTATAATGCACATATATTGATGAAAGCTGAACAAATATGTGTTGTTGTCCTATGTTGTCTATTCAATATATTAATAGTACTACACATAACATCCCTAAATTGAGGAAAGCTCAACAAATAAAGATTATTCAAGTAATCTATTGATATATAAATGATAGAGGTCAACTTAATATTAAAGAGATATAATCACGGCATACGTACAAGTGTCGAACACATTTGAAATCACGGTATATGTGCATTACATATGTATTTTTCCCTTACGTCTGTTTAGGGTTTCTTTAATGTTCCACGTTTAGTTTATACATTCATATTATAAAAGCTACATTATTATATAACTGTTATATTTCATACTACTTATATAATAGTCTGATATATAATAGTATATTAATGAAATCTTAATTAATTAATTTTTTTAATTAATTTTATATTATTTTAATATAACATCTGTATTCAATATTTATTACATACTATAACCTTTATAGTATTACACATATATCTTATACATGTGTATATTCATTTAATTAATTAACCTTTAATTAATCTAATTAATTAACCTTTAATTAGTTTATTTAATTAAAAAAATTAATTAAATTATGTTAATTTCAAAACTCAATTCATATACATAAATGTGCACTTATGTTATTTTAAACGTTTTAAAATATCGTAACATATATCATAATAGTTAATACATGCATTTATATTTTTATTAGTTACTCATCTAATTAATTTACTTTATTAATCCAATTAACAAATTTTAATTTTTTTGCAATTGATATATATATATATATATTCAAGCATTTTGAAAATTTTATTATATTATAACTATTATAATATATTTTTATCTTATTTTAAATTTATTTTTTAAATTTAAAATCTTATAGATTAATTTTTAAACAATTTTGAAAACTTATATCATGCATTTATAATATCTTTCTTATTATAAATTTAACCTTTTGAATTTAAAACTTTTATTTATAATTTCAAAATAATTTTGAAATTTGCCCAAATCCCAACTCAAATTAGGCATTTTCTATTAGGAATAATCTTTTGGGCTGTGAGCTTGATAGTTAACCCTAATATGGCTAATATAGACCATGTAGTTGGGCTCTGATATCACTTTTGGAGCTGGCCAGCCCGCAGCGGAAGTTATGTGTGAATTATAATTCTTTTACCTCATTGGATCTTTATTGGGCCTATGAAGTCTAATTTATTTAGAACATTTTTAAAATTAATTTAAATAAAATAATATTTTTTATTTAAATTCATAAATTTTTGATTGAAATTTATTTGATTTATTTTTACTTAGTACACGAGAGTGTGTGTGTGTGTGTCTATTAATTAGGATTTTAACCCAGCATAATTTACTAGAAGTCAGAACATTTAGACTAAGCAAGAAAGACTAGAAACTTGGCCGGAAGGCCTAAAAGAACCAAATAAAAGCTCATAAGAAGTTCTAGTAAAAGATAAATCAAGTTTTGGGACCGACACCGATCCGATCTGATCCATTGATTTAGTGTGACTCCAAATCTTTTACATCACACTCCTATGTCTCTATTAAGCTCACCCAACAAATTTGGTAGCATTCCAACCAATCTAGTTCCAGAAGCAAAGGTTCTTCCGATTCATAATACAGTTCAATCTAACCCATAAGCGAATCATCATCAAAACGAGTCAACAAGCTACGAAACTACATGGAAAACATCGTAACCAAGCAAGAAAGACAATCAAATGGTCAAAGTATCAAAAATGCTTAACTCTTTGGATCGGTACTGATCCAATTGGATCGGATCGGTACCGATCCAATACTTTGCTCCGATGACCTTCGATCTTTCTAAACTTCCCCCATGTGATGAATGTAGGCTTCCAACGAAGCGGCTCTGGCCTAAGTTCTCTCCAACTCCCATGAATACCATCTCATCTACAAAAGAAAAGGGATCTCAGGACTGGCTGTTGCAACTTTGCGATTACTATTCTTCACTCTTCTTCTCCCACACGATAGTCATAAAGAAGCAACTGAGATCCTCCGGTTGGCTCCAAGCACTTGTGATTTAGATCTAACTTAGGCGACTCAATCATATTGTAATCCAAATCAATCTTGTAACAACAGTCTGTTAACAAAAGATATAAAGTGGACTTAGGCTTCGTTAATAAAGCCGAACCACTATAAAATTCTTGTGTCTCTTTACTATTTTTGCTTTTTTATTCATTTTCTATATTAGTTGCTCTGAGAAATAGGACTGGTGCTTTCACACTCAATCCAAGGTGTTGATCCATTTTTTGAGTTAATATTTTGGTGCTTTCACTGAGAACTTGAAGAATACAGGCATAGATCTATCTTTTCTCCTTGGATCTGCTAGATGCGGAAACGAGATCCATTAAATCAGCTTTAGGAAATTTAAAGCCAGCTATTGTAGATCAATGGTGGGAAGAAAGAGTGCTACCTATAGAAAATCCATAGGAGTTGTTATAGCTAAAAAAGAGACTAATCCCCATCAAGTTGAAGTCAACAACCTGCTAATCGGAGCGAATAATGGTGCTAACATCAGAAATCAAGTGTCGGGATCTTTTACCCAGCATGAAGTCGTCACTAAAAGAGAATTAAACAATATGGTTGATGAAATCAACCAAAAGTTACGGAGTAGCCTAAAAGCTCTATGGACAAATTAAATGCCATCCTAACCTTGTAATCACGAGTTTCTCCAAGAACCATGCTAGAACCCGCTGCTTCTATGAAGCAGGAAAACTCTTTCGTTTCCAGCCCAAACAGAAGAAATGGAAGGTAGAAGCAAAAGAAGTAGTGGGTGGAGCTGCATGAATCATCATAGAAGGAAATACAAGCACTCCTTCAATTGCAAAAAAACCTGTTACAAACTTGAATTTTGGAGAGTAAACCCCACGGAAAGATATAGCATTGGATCTCTCTGACTCGGATGATGGTAAGCAACTTGACGACAACAAGTTAGAAGAAAATGCTAATTCACTCAATACCGTCAGGGAGGCTCAGACTACCCTTACCCGACCAATCGCAAGCCAATGTGACTCTGAGGGAGTGGCTTTTCCAAAGATGGGAGTGCCTAGGCCTCAGCCCACGTACCAAGATTGTTTGCAAAATCATACACTTGGCATAGTCACTGACAGTCACCAACGAACTACCAGAGATCAGAGGCATATACCGTGGATATGATCAAACATCTAATGGATGAAATTAAGGATATGAGAGATGATGAAGGGGGCTCTGCTCCAAGCCGCACTCCCTCCACTGATGACATTTTAAATGAACAGTACCTTGAAAAATTTACTATGTCGACTATTCTACGTTACGATGGAACTGGAGATCCAAAATCCCACTTGTACAAGTATAGTTGGTATATGGATGGAGCAAATGCCTCAAATGTTGTTCGATGTAGATGTTTTCCTATCTTCTTAGAGGGAATTACTTCTACGTGATTTACAAAGCTCCCACCAAAATCCATCTCCATTTTTAATGAATTAGCAACAAAATTCCTTGATCAATTTAGACTTCATATGGCATAGCAAAAAGACGTGATGTCCTTATTTGGCTTATTCCAAGGATGAAGCGAATCATTGAAATCCTTCACGGGTCGGTTTAACACTACAGTGACTGAAGTAAGTAACCCAAATGAAGATACGGTCTTCATGGACCTGGTCCACGCTATCCACCCCGACACTGAATTTGGAAAATGGATCAAAATGAAGCAACCTACTACTAGGAA
Organism: Allium cepa; assembly: GCA_030765085.1. NCBI lineage: Eukaryota > Viridiplantae > Streptophyta > Magnoliopsida > Asparagales > Amaryllidaceae > Allium > Allium cepa. The sequence goes on from CM060932.1 coordinate 385,665,734, forward strand.
AGACTTTAATTGGAAAGCAATACATTACTTGAGTTTGGAAGAGGCAGAGGAGCTAAAATGAAAACCTACTAACCCACAACCAACCAATGCTAGCCAGAATAGTGTGGTAACTAACCAAGCTACAAACACTTTCAAAACCACTACAGGAAAATAGGGAAGGACGAGAACCAGAAAAGGAAGAACTAAATTTACAACAATGAAATGGAGGTGACAAGCGACTTAAAGGCTTCAGGCACAAAGATTACACCCCACACAATGATACTCTAAAAAACAACTACCTTGCGACACAAGGAATGGAGGAGTACAAGAAGCCACCTAAAAAGGAAGCAACTGAACAGCAAAAGCATTCCGGAAAGTACTGCCACTTCCATGAAATACATGGTTACAATATGAATGAGTGTCAACACCTGAAGAACCTGATTGAAGAGCTAATTAGGAAGAACAAATTCAACAATACGTGAGAAAACTGCAGAAATCCTGACCATCCCGCCGCACCCTAAGCTCCTAATGCCCAGGGAAACCAAGATGGAACCAATGAAGAGGGATCCAGATGGACCTACTAAAGGCTCACCATCGAAATAATATATGGAGGACCTCATCCCACGCAAAAGAGTTGGGGAGAAAGGGAGTGATATGCAAGCTCGTTGAAACATGCCCCGAAAGATTCGTGTTTTGTGATAGAAGATGGAACTCTTAGCAAGCCATAGAGAACCTTGAATGATGATATAGTATTTTGAAATCGAGATATTGAAGGAATAAAAGCTCCAACTCTCGACCCTATGGTCGTGTCGGCAGGAACCGGACCAACCATGGTCCAAAAAGTATGTGGACAGTGGAATCTCCGTCAATATACTATTCAAATACACATTTGATCAGATAAAAATCAGTTTGAAAGACGTATCTGCTTGCCGAACAAAGATCCAAGTATTCACCGGTGAACCTAAGCAATCTGTCGGAATAATTTACTTGCCTATGGAACTTAAGGAAGGAGATCGAAGAGTCATTCTCATCCAGACCTTTGTAATTGTAGATGAAATGTCCACCTACAATGCTTTCTTAGGTCGGCCTACTTTGGCAAACTTCAAGATTGTTTTAGCTCAATGATGTCTAACCATGAAATTTCCAATAGAGAATGGAGTTGAAGTGGTCAAAGGAGACCAAAGTGTCGTTAGATAATGCTGCATTGTAGAACTGCATGAGTCTAGAAGAAAAGAAGAGGGGTAGAATGTGGGGAAAACACTCCACATTTATGAACCTACCGCATAGCAATCACAGACCCACCCATGGCTTGGGGACCATAGCCGATTTGACAGGGTTTTGCACTCTAAAAAGAAGATCTCAAAGGAGGATTTTGCAACACTGGCAGAATCGACGGTGCCTATCCAATCGATATGGATGACCCAACTCGGGTCCTGAAAATAGGGTCACATCTTAGAAACAAAATGCAACAAGAACTAATCAAATTTCTTCGTGTCAACCAGGACATATTCGCTTGGACGCATTTCGATATGAATGGGGTATCACCAGAGATAGCATACCATGCACTCAATATCAATCCCAGGTATATACTTGTAAGGCAAAAGAGGTGCAGCCTAGGACTCGAATGGTTTAAAGCACTAAGAGAAGAAGTGGGTAAGCTAATGGAGAATAGTTTTATCCGCGATGCAACCTATCTCAAATGGGTATCCAATCCAGTTTTGGTCAAGAAATCCAATGGAAAATGAATTTTTTTATCGACTACTCAAACCTAAACAAAACTTGCCCAAGGGACATCTTTCTGCTACCTAGATTTGACCAGCTTGTGGACGAGACAGTTGCACATGAATTGCTATCATTCATGGATGCCTACTTGGGATACAACCAGATCATGATGTGCGAACCTGACTAGGAAAACACCAATTTCACACTAATATGGGATTATACTGCTATGAAGTGATGCTATTCGGCTTAAAGAATGCTAGGGCAAATTATCGATGAGTAGTGAACATCATGTTAAAACATCAAATTGGGAAGAATATGGAAGTCTATTGAGATGATATACTAGTTAAATCGTGCGTAGCCGCAAATCACAAGGACAACCTCGTCGTAATGTTCGAGATACTCTACAAGGATATAATGAAGTTCAATCCACTTATATGTCACTTCGAGGTAGCCTCTGGAAAGTTCTTGGGATTCATTGTAAGTACTAGAAGCATCGAAGCTAGTCCCGAACAAGTTACCGCTTTATTGGAAGTCGAGGCCCCACGGAACAAGAAAGAGTTACAAAGCTTGAATCTATGTCAGTTCAGCCAGTGCTGCTCTTGGCTCCCTGGGTTCCTCATCATCGTCTCTCGGATCTATGTCTCTATAGATCCGATGATGTTGCCTGGCCAAGGCTCAGGCAATACTTATTAATCTTCATCGACTCAGATGCGGATGGAGTTGTCCACAACCTTTCCTTTCTCTCTTCGTTGGGCGTCTCTCAGCTCAGCCACATAACACGCACGACCAGTCACCTGATCGCCATGCACAACACCAACTCCTTTATCGGTCGGAAATTTCAAGGTTAAACACCACGGGGCCAAAGCTGCCCTAAACTCTGCCAGGGCCGGTCGATCCAAAAACACATTATACGGAGAATTGACATCCAAAACAACGAAAGGTAGGATCCGCACCCTCTTACGTTCACCTTCTCCAAGTTCAACTAGTAATTCAATAAAACCCACTGCATCAGTAGCTGCGCCGTTACAACCATGAATACATGTTTTAGATGGTTTCAGATCCTTTGTCTCCATCTTCATCTGGTCATATGCTTTTTGAAGATAATGTTAATAGAACTACCGCAGTCAGTCAGTATTCTCCTCACGAACGTTGGCCCAATCGTGGCCGACATGACCATCGGATCAATGGTGGGCGCCTCCACTTAATCAGCATCTCTGCTTCGGAACACTATATCATCGGTCATTATTCACTGTTGCTTAGCTGGGACCCCATCCTTCGTGTTTGAACAACATTCAAAATCTGCTTGCTTTAGGGAATTAGCATACCGCTCCATTTCTTACCAATTCTTATCTGCAGGCTGAGGCCCACCGACTATCATGTTTATGACTAGTCTACCTACAGTCCGAGCAGGTTCCTCTGGATGGCATGGCGCTTGCCCGCGGCCGAGGTCCGATGTTCCTTGTCTGCCTTCCTACGAATTCTTGACAAACTCTTGTAACTTTTTCTATCGAATCAACTTTTTTATAGCATCATGGAGGTTCTTACAATCCTCGGTATTGTGCCCGTAAGTCTCATGGAAGCGGCAATGCTTCCCAGTCCTCTTTTGCTCCTTTATGGACTCTTTTGGTCGGGACTTTCGATATTGAAAAGTATTACAAGTCAATAGGTAAATATTTTCCAGAGATGCATTCAAAGGAGTGTATTTGTTGCAAGTTGGAATCCTTGGTTTCCACTTTCCTGCTTCCCTTTTCTTTCTGGGGTTTTCTCCTCCGGATCCTTTAGATTTCTCTGGCTTGTTCTGGACAATGACTTGGACCTTCCTCGAGTTATCACCAGATTGTTTTACAACAATGTTCCTCTTCACAGTCTCCTTGCCAGGCCCTGGTGCATTGTCTTACGTCGTCCACCTAGCTTCCTCTCTTCTTATGAATTAATGCGCCTTTGACTAAAAATGTTCTAGTGTAGTCGGAGACTTTCCCGTCAGCCAATCGCCAAACTACTAATTCGGATCTACTCCTCGCATCACGGTCATCAGAATGGGATGGTCATTTTGTTTGCTAACTTCAGTATCTGCAACATGAAATATTTGTAAGTACTCTTTTAATGACTTCCCTGGGGCCTGAATCACACTGGACAAGGACATCACGTCTTTGGGACGAGTGGCATTAATCCTGAACTGTTCCACAAATTTTGTCGCTAACTCATCAAAGTTGGAGATAGACTACAGAGAAAGTTGGGTGAACCACATGGTAGCGATTCCATATAAATTTATTAGGAAGCATCTACACTTAGTTGCATCGTTTGCTCTAGCTGAATCCATCATCCACTCATACCTCATCGCATGTTGTCGGGGATCAGTCTTTTCTTCGTAGGCCAGAATAGTCGGCATGCTAAACTACCTGGGGTACTAGGCCTGTAGAATAGTATCTGTGAATGGAGTATGACTCCTGGATATCCCCCTATCATCATTAGACAAGCCTTGATTTTCTCTCATCAACCATTTGACCATTGTTGATAGGTCTGGGGTTTGTATAGAAGATGGCAGGTTGGAATCTGTCCTATGAGACCGTTCTGGTTGGTGTCTCCTCTATTGGCGATCTACCAAACATGTATCCTGGGGACCAACTTCATTAGGACCTTGGTGAGCCGGCCGTCCAGCTTGTACTCATGCTCCAGATCCTAAATTTCCTGTTCCAGCCTGGGTGTGATTTCCTTGGTGTAAGTGAGGGGCCATGCTCCAGGTAGGGAACCTGGACCATCCCTGGTTGATCGATCAACAACATCTGTTTGTGTCGTTTCAGTTCTACGGTGTCTATGCCTGAGGGGTTCGTCGGACGAGGCAGAGCTATCGGATGAGGAGTAGGAAGCAGGACTTCCTCCAGCATTCTGATGTTGTTATTGAGTAAGTTGAGTCATGAGGTTGGCGTTAGCTTGAATCTGTTCATTAAGTTGTCTCCTACTTTCCACGAGTTCTCTCATCAGCTCGTTTAACTCTGTCCTAGTGACAAATTCCATTTGGTTTTGGGCGGTGACAGTCCCTGCGCTTGGATTAGCTTGTAGTTTGTTGGGTCCTACTTGTTGAACGCTAGCAGTCTCGTTGACGTCCGCGTTGTGAGAGGATGATCTAGTATGAGGTCTTCCCATTATAGAGTTATTGGTAGGAACTCTGAGTAGAATCAATAGACTTCCTATGAATGACTTGGATCTCCTTCGAGGAATTTCTTCAATCCAGTAGCGACAAAGTAGATCCTAATAACCTAAGAATGCTGTTCTCAGTGAAAGCACCAAAATTGGTCACTAACAACCTTGAGTAGGATCGTGTAGAGAAACTAATGAAGAAAGTAAATTAAAACTATGGAATAACACAGTACAATGTAATAATAGCTGTAAGAAACAAGAACACCAGAATTATAGTGGTTTGGCGTAACTGCCTACATCCACTTTGATCGTAATGTTTATTACTTCTTCAAACAATTGAATACAAATATAATTCGTACACCAACAACTTGAATACAAGTTTAAAAAGAAAAGAAATGAGTCTTGAAAATGATAGAGTCTCCCTAGTGTTCTCAAAAAAAGGTCCCCTTTCATTGCACTCTTGTATCTCTATTTATAGACGAAGATAGGTTGGACTTCCTCCGTGGACCCAAGAACAAGTTACTTCGGCCCGTAGTAGGTGACTTCTGCACACCGAGCCAGGCATGCCGAATGAGACATGCCGACTGAAAAATGCCGACCGAGAGACACCAACCCATCATGTCTGGTCGGTGATCGATTATCAAATAACTCGAAGTAAGCCCTCAAAAGACTCGGAGCAATTCGTGGTAGAACTTGGAATGGAACAATGCGGAACCCCTTACTTTGATGTTGATCTCCACGAATAAGTCGAATCCCCAATGTTGTTTTAGAACAGCTATACCGAACGCTTGTGCCAAACATAATTAGCCGGGTGACGCTCCGTCGGGCGATGCTTGCCGAAAGATGTTGTCGAATGATGCTCACTGAGTTCCCAACAACAGTTTTCTTTTAACCGGGCAACACACGCCATACTTTCTCGGCTGAACCACATATCCGGGCCAAACGATGTAGCCAGGCTCGAAAGAAGGTTGCCGAAAGATGGATGTCGAACGGTATTGGTCGAACGTAGTGGTCGAGCGATGTTAGCCGAACGATGGACGTCGAGAGGCGATTGCTGAAACATTTAGACCGAACGACATACAACATACTATCCAGTCCAAGCGACGAATGATAATGCGCCTTCAGGGCTGGAACATTGTTACACCGAACAAAAATTGACCAAACGATGAACTTCTACCTTAAGCCGAGCAATACATGTGGAATTCATAACAACATTCGTCTTTCACCGATCTGCGTCTATATGCCGATCCGTATGCGTAGGCCGAACCATCCAAACTGACTTCTAAAACCAGTATTTTGTAGCCGGGCCAAGCATATATATATATATATATATATCGAACCCCAAATTCACTTTATATAACAAATATAACTCATATATGTACATACAGTAACCTTTATATACATAAAAGCAACTAGATCCCATAAGAAACTAATATATATATATATATATATGTATGTATACAAACAACTTTCAATGATTACCAATATGAACAGCAGCTTGTAAAACTATTATAACTTGGCAAAATCAGTTATACTTAGATAAACTAATATATATATACACACACACATACACACACTAATATATATACGTATACATATACTAACAGATAATATATATAATATATAACTTATATGTATATACAAACCGATTGTTCATAACTTAAATAAACTTATATACATATGTATACAAACAGATTTATATCTGTATAACTTATACATCACAACAACATTATATATTTTAAAACAACGTATTAACAAAATCATTATATATATGTAAATTCATATGTATATGGTAAAACAATACTTACTATACAATTTTTTTTACCTTTTAAAACTCTCTTTCATGTATATAAGAGGAGGCTAGATATGGAGCGGTTGCTCATTCATGACATATGCAGGTCGAGTGGTTATTGTGCTATGGCATGGATGTAGGTAGTAGAGCCTTGTTCCGCTGCTCGAAGTGAAATACATGGCTACTTGGTTGCTGGGTTGCCTACATGGCGGAACAAGGTGGTTAGAGGAGATAGGGGGAGGGATAACTCGGGTCGGCTGAGATATAGAGGAGGAGGGAGTTATGGGAGGCTCTGGCGATGACTGGTGGTGCGGTTGATGCTTGAGTGGTCGAGTTGGAGTAAGAGGGCATAGTTAGGAAGTGAAAGTGACTACTAGGTGGCTAGTTATCACTAAGGATCGTGTAATATGGATTGTATTATAATCTAAATGCGGAAGCAGATAATAATAGTAAAGTAAAAAAGAATAAGAACACTAGGAGTTTTTATACTGGTTCGAACTTATTGTTCTACGTCCAGTCCCAGACTTCCGTTAGAAATTTCACTCAGTAACCCCTCATTTACCCGAAAGAATAGGTATACAACATCTGAGCAGCCGAACAGGATTTTTCCGCCTTAGCAGACGAAGAGAACTTTTTCGCCTGATACAAACTAACAAGACATCTACAATTTCGATAAAGTTGTTGACACTTTATGTTCTTGATAATGCTGATTTTTTTAGTAAACCCTTCCTATAATCTTTTCCTCAAGTATAAATTGTGTGTGAAGATTAGAAAGGAAGATATTGCATAGAATCGAAGAATATGTTAATTAAGTCAGAGATTCAAGCAATATATAGATTGTGATTGCTTGTAGATTAAAGAGATAGATAGTAGAGAATGTAGCAAGAAATCAAAATAAATTTTTGGTGATTTTATAAGTGATTCTAACATGTTTATATAGTGAACAAAAAGTTAGAACTATTCATAAAGAGTTTCAATCAAAAGATGCAGCCATATCTCTTCAATTTGAATCGAAACCCTTCACATAGAAGTGTCTTTTCAGTAAATATAGCCGTTAGAGTCGGTCAATCGACTGGGAAAAAATGATCAGTCTACTAAATATTCAAAAATAGTGTAAAACAATGCATATCTGTGTACCGAGCATGGTCAGTCGACTGGCTATTTTCGGTCAGTCGACTGACCTAGTTGTCTGTGCACAATTTGCTCATTTAAAAAAAAATTGAATCTTAAAACAACTTTGATTTAGTGTAAACTACTTGAGGATAGATTTTAACAATTTCAAATTATATCTAACACTAAAACTTCAATAATAAACATACTATACTTAGATTTTAAGTTTCGTCTCCTTTGTAGTTTAATAGCATATCTCATTCTCTTTTTGTCGCTTGATCGTATTGTCTCATCACTGATTGTTTAAGCTTTTTGTCATGAATCAAAACTCATGATTCAACATTCTCCCCCTTCTTGATTGATGACAAACTGTTTTAGATAATACTATATTCTAAGAATTATATAATTGAAGTTATGTATATATCTCCCCTTGAATATACAGCGACATATCTAATTCTGCAAAAATTGGTTAGTCATACAAACTTCTCCCGCTTTGTCATCGACAAAAAAGAAATAAACAATAATTTCATCATTGTGAACTAACAACATAACAATAAAAAAATATTGTTTCGAATTGTATCGAGCTATTTGTATAGGCTCATAAAAGAAATAGTATTAGAGTGTTTGTAAATTTAAAAGAAAATAACTTACTACCATTAATTAAGAAATATCGATCATCACTCATCACTCATCACTCATCAAATTCTGAATCTGTTTATTATTCCACTTGCATTGGTCCTTTGCCTCATGAAGAACTTTCCACAAATTGTCTACCACCTCCATTTCCACTAGTGTTAGAACTTGTATGTTCTTCGGATGTAGACCAAGTAAAGCGAGTGCTGGACGTTTGCCCGGATCACGATGTGAAGTATCCGCAGTTGTGGAGGAGAACAAGAGATTGCATTCCATAAAATATCGGAAAAGCTTTTGATCTTGTCAAACTTCTTGTCGATCTTCTTATCGAGATTTTTAATGGGAGAATTAAAAATGAATTGATTACATGTAAGTAGATCAATGGACTCTCGGGTGCTTTGGGATGGAATTGGGGTACGAATGCCATCTCTTTGTTGCTGTGGAGTAGTAACTTGCCGACGAGGTCTTGATTGCAATCTTGGAAAGACATGATATGAGAGGGCTAGGGGCAATTTCATTAGACTAATTGTGCGGCTATTTATAGTTTTGTAGTGGATGCATCAGATTCTAGAATAGGAACTTGTAGGTTCATAAGTAGCCACATAATATACTTGCTGTAACAGATGATGTTCATTCGACTTTGGTTGAGGATAAGAATTCGTCAAGAATAAGCTTAGGCCAATTGATTTGAACATCTCCCCAAATTACATATAAAGCCTATAATTCTCCGGATAACAAGCTCATAAGAACCAGTACGAGGAAGAATTGTACACATTAAGGCTCGATACACAATTCGAGCTGTAGGGCGTAAGGCGACAGATTTTAATTCTGTCATGTCATCTTCCAAAAATCTATGACATACTTCATCTCGTTCGCCTATATGAACATTTAAATCTTCTAACGAAATACCACTTGTTGGTGTTTGAAGAATGTGTCCAATTCTATCTAATGACATGAATACTTGTTGACCACAAACTAAACTCCATATGCAATTGTCACGATTTCGTGGATTTTGATGACCCAAATTTAAGCTAGCGTAAAAGAGTTTTACCATTGTATGATTAATTTAGAGATTGTTCTGATTGTGGTCAAGAAGAGATTCTGGACGACTTCTTTTTGCAAGCTCTTGAATTCTGTATGCAGCAAAGTCTGGAAACACAACAAAAGATCCTTCTAGAAAATGAGCTTCCTTCATCTTGTTCCACCTTTGGATAGCGGTGGCGTCATAAAGCCATTGAGCTATTTGGGTATCAATAGGTTCAAGGGAAGAGGATGAGGCTTTTCTAGATCGTTTAGGTTGTCTTGGAGCCATTTGAAAGTACAATTGAGCAAAGATATTTGAAATTTTGAGAACCAGGGTTTTGAAATTCTGATGAGGGAAAGTAAAAGTGAAGAGTAAAAAAGAAGGTAGGTTAAATGGATAAAAAGTAGATGAAACAGTGGTTAATGGACCTAGGTAGCCTATTCAGTTGACTGATCGATTTTGGTCAGTCGACTGATGTAATTTCCCGAAACTTTTTTGTTTCCAGATTCAGTCGACCGACCTAATTCTTTCAGTCAACCGAATGCTCTTTTGCAGCATTATCAGTCTTTTTTATGCGTTAATAAATAAATTAAAATATATTAAATATATTAATCAACGAAGCATACAAAATAAATTGAAATAAAAAAACTTAGTTAGATGAAGAAGAAGTGGATGAATGCGGAGTCTTGCAATCTTTTGGTTCAACTTTAGTCTTTTCTTTGTATGGTTTTAATGGAGACCAGCGATTTCCACATTCCCATGAATTTGGAGACACAGGAGGAGGTTGTGGTGACTGATGATTAGAAGACATTATGGGTTGATGAACATTGGATGAAGACGATCCGTAAATATTCCAACCAAATTGCTCTAGAAAGCTAAGTCGTTTTGAATTTAGCTTTTGTTCATGGTACATTTCTCGTTGAATTGCTATTGATTCCCTTTGATAATGATGTAAATCATCAATCTTTTGTTTTGTCAACGGAGAACCAAAGAATAAAAAACGATGTGCCTTCTTTTTTTTCTGGAGTATAACCGTATGATAGTTGGATGGTCTGGCCGGTTCATGACATGGAGTAGGTGTAGGTAAATTAGAAGATCCAGAGGAAGGTGTAGAGAAATCGACAGAGGAATATGCAGAGCCATGTGGAGAGTTGTTTTCGGAGGACATTGTTGTAAGAAAGAAATAATATATGATTAAAGCAAATGAGATGGAGAGATAAACAGACACTCATCAAGTATATATAATAATTAGAGAGAAAAAATAGTAATAGATAGATGGAATAAAGGATAACCAGAAGATAATTAGAGGAGGAAAATAATTAGAATTTTCATGGTTGAGAATTATCCATGAGAAGAGTGAAATAAGTAAAGAAAATGTATTATAAAATCAATTGTGAAACAACAAATAGTAAAATGGTAAAGACATAGAATTTCCAAGCTGGAGGTGCTGAGATCAAGTACCAGAAAGAAGATTTTTTTTTTAAAATTTATTATAGAAATTTTATAATTCTTTTAAAGATATTATACCTAGTTTTCTTCTCAGCTTTATAAAACAATTTTCATTGAGTGGTTTAGTGAAAATATCAGCTAACTGATTTTACGAATTTACAAATTCTATATTCACTATATCCTTCTCAATATTATCACGAAGAAAATGATGACGAATGTCAATGTTTAGTTCGTGAGTGATTGATAATATTTTTAGATAAATTTATTGCACTGGTGTTATCATCATATATTATAGATTTATTTAATTTTATATCAAATCTTGCAGTGTTTCTTGCATGTAGATTACTTGAGCACATGCTAAAGCTGCAAATATATATTCTGCTTCACATGTCGATAGTGAAACGCAGTTTTGTTTCTTGCTAAACCAAGATACTAAGAATCGTCCGATGAAATGACATGTTCCGCTTGTACTTTTTCTATCTGTTCGACTTCCTCCAAAATCAACATCACTATAGGATACTAATTCAAAAGGACATTCTTTTGGATAAAACAGTCTTAAATCGTAGATCTTGCTAAGATAACGAATTATATGTTTTACTGCTCATATATGATTCTTTAGGATTTGCTCGCAATCGAGCACATAAACAAACACTCATCATGATATCAGGTCGACTAGTGGTTAAATAAAGTAATGATCCAATCATACTATGATTTAGTTTTTGGTCGACACTCTTACCATCTTCATCGCTGTCGAGATGTATAGTTGTATTCATAGGAGTTGGCTTGGCAGAAGTGTTTTCCATACCAAAACATTTAATTAGATTATTACAATACTTTTCTTAATTAATTAAAATGCCATTTTGCAATTGCTTGATTTGTAGTCCAAGAAAATATGATAGTTCTCCCATATGTGACATTTAAAATTCATTTGTCATGATAATCGAAAATTCCTGACCTAATTTTTCATTAGTTGAGTCCAATATGACATCATAAACATATATTTGTATAATTAAAATATCTTGTTTATTTTTTTTAATAAATAAAGTTTGATCAACTTTTCCAATTTCAAAACCAGAATCTACTAGATAGCTTTTAAGTCGGTCGTACCAAGCACGAGATGCCTGTTTTAAACCGTATAATGCTTTCTTAAGTTGATAAACATGATTGGAAATTTTTCATGAGCAAAAAGAGAAGGTTGTTCAACATAGACATTTTCTTTTATGTATCCATTTAGAAAAGCACTTTTAACATCCATTAGATATAATTTTAAGTTATGAAAACATGCAAAAGCCAATAGAATACGTATAGCTTCTAATCTCACTACAGGAGCAAACGTTTCTTTACAGTCTATTCCCTCCTCTTGACTATAACCTTGTGCTACTAGTCTAGCTTTATTTCTAGTTATATTACCTATTTCATCAGCTTTGTTTTTGAGAACCCATTTTGTACCAATGTCAGATTAATCACTTGGTCTACGAACTAATTCCCAAACTTCGTTTCTTTCAAATTGGTTTAACTCTTCTTGCATAGCTATAATCTAATAGTCATCAATGGAGGCTTCCTTAATATTTTTAGGTTCTATATTAGAGAGAAAAGCTATATGGCCCATTTTATTTAATTTATGTCTTGTTCTTATATTTGAATTTTCTTCTCCAATTATATTCTGAACAGGGTGACCTCTAAGAATTCTTGGAGGAGATCTTACAAGATTTTCATTATGAACAATGTTTTCATCTTCTCTAGTACTATTAATGTTATTATTTTGAAAAATAATATCATCATCTTCTGAATTATTTTTTATGATTTTATTAGAATTATTTTCCAAATTTTTAATATTAGAAGAAATTTTGACATTTTCATCAAATGAAACATGAAGAGTTTCTTTAATTACTTTAGTTCTTATATTAAAAACTTGATAAGATTTGCTTCTTTCCAAATATCCTATGAATATTTCTTCATCGGATTTTGGATCAAATTTGCCAAGTTGATCTTTACTATTTAATATAAAACATTTTGAACCAAATACTTTGAAATTGGATATATTAGGTTTTCTGCCATTTAAAAGTTCATATGGGGTGTGTTTTGCTAACAATCGAATAGAAATACGATTCAAAACATAACAAGCAGTTGCAACAGCTTCTACCCAGAAATGCTTAGGTAGAGTGCTTCCAATTAATAAAGTTCTTGCACATTCTTGTAATGTTCTATTTTTCCTTTCTACAACTCCATTTTGTTGTGGTGTTCTAGGAAAAGAAAAGTTATGATTAATTCCTTGCTTGTTACAAAATTTTCAAAAGCTTCATTTTCAAATTCACCTCCATGATCACTTCTAATATTTTTAACTTTTAAATTCTTTATATTTTGAATTCTTTTTACTAAAATTTTAAAATTCTCAAAAGTATCACTTTTATGTTCCATGAAAATAGTCCATGTATATCTTTAAAAATCATCTACAATGACAAACACATATCTATTGTGATTAATAGATTGAACTTGAGTAGGTCCAAAGAGATCCATATGTAGTAGTTCAAGTGGTTGTGTTGTAAATATGATTTTATTAGATATAAAAAAAGACTTTGCTAATTTTCCTAACTGACATGCATCACAAATTTTATCAATTTTGAATTTCATATCAGGTATTCCTTTAACAAGTTTATTTTTAGCTAATAGTATTAATATTAATATGAAAAAATCTTTTGTGCCATAGCCAAAAATCATTTTCTATAGCTACTAAACACATGTTTATGTTATGATTTATATTCATATTTAAAATATAAATATTTCTATCTCTTATACCTTCAAAAATCAAATTTTGATTTTTATCAGAAATATTGCATTTATTTGTAAAAAGGATATATTAAGACCTTTTCACATAATTGACTTATGCTTAATAAATTATATTTTAAGTTTTTAACAAATAAAACATCATAAATGAGAGGTAAGTTAGAGATACCGTTATTGCTCCAACACCTTTGCCGATGATATAACCATTTGAATTATTTCCAAAAGTGAGTGATCCTCCATTTGAGTAGACAATGTTAATTAATATGCCCTCATTACCAGTCATGTGTTTCAAGCAACCGCTGTCTAAAATCCATTTTCCTATTTTTTTAAGTGGTACTTGAAAAAAAAATATTAAGTTGGTACCTACATTTCTTTTTAGGGTCCTAAGAGTTAGGTCTTAGGAAACCAAACCCAAGCGGGTTCAGAATTCCCTTTATAAATATAATTTTTTATTTTTATGAACAGTTTGCATAAAAGTTTTGATATATCTATTCCTAATTAAATTGTTATTTGTTTTAGGATTCCATATCTTAATAGTTTTTAAGATCTTTAGAAACTTTTTTCTTAATATCTTTCTTAACTTTGTTTTTAAACTTATTTTTAAACTTTCTATATTTATTTGGATTTTTAATTTTTCATATCCTAGTCCCATTTTATTTGAAGTAGACCGAGAATTTTCTATTATTGTAGAAAGATTTTCTCGTCCTTTATTGAAGTTAGAAATATTTTTATTAATATCTTCTAACTTAGTTTTGAAACAAGATTTTTCTAAGTCTAATACTTTAGTGTCAGATTTTAAATCATTAATTTCTACAGATAAATCATCATTTTTATTCTTCTGAATTTCTAATTCTTGAGTTATCATAGAAAGTTGAGATGTAAAATTAGAATTAGACTCTTGAGATATTTCAAGGTCTTCTTCTTGAATTTTCTTTTCACCTCTTAGCATACTAATTTCTAATTCGGGTCTGTTTAGTTTTCCTTGTAACTCTTTATTTTGCCTTTTAGTTTGTTTCCAAAGTCCACTAGTTTCGAATTAATTTCAATCAAATCTTCAAAACTTAGTTCACTTACATCATGACTTGTAGCCATGAAACATACATTTGCTTGCTCTGTGTCACTGTCACTTTCTGATGATGAAGAAGAATCTGAATCATCCCATGTTACTGAAAATGATTTCTTCTTGAGTTTGTACTTCTTGAATTTATTTTTCTTTTTCTTTGGACAATCTTTCTTCATATGACCCTTTTTATGACATTCATAACATTCCATGACAGAAGATGATGGTTTATTGCTATTATTGTTGTTGTTAGAGTTATTGTTGTAACTCCTGAACTTGTTATTCTTTTTGAATTTCAAAAACTTTTTGAAATTTTTAGCAATAAGTGCCATATCCTCTTTCTTTGAATTAGAATCGTCTTTTTCTGCTTGAAATGCTAGATTTTTCTTATCCTATGCTTGAACTTTCTTTGTCTGCAAATTCACTTCATATGACATTAGATTTCCTATTAACAATTCTGGTTTCATAGTGGAAAGATCGTTTGCTTCTTCAATAGCTAAGACATTTCTTTCCCATTCATCCGTTAAAGAGTTTAGGATTTTTGATATTACATCAAAGTCATAATTTTTTTCTCCAAGTGCCAATACTGAGTGATATATATCTTGTAATCTATAGTACATGTCATTTATAGTTTCTTTTAGCTTCATTTTGAAATTTTGGAACTGATTTTTCAACATAGAGATTTTGCTTTGTTTGACTTTGTTAGTTCCTTCATGAGTTACTTTTAGAGTTCTCCATATCTCATAAGCAGTTGTACACATACTGACCCTATTAAACTCATTTTTATCTAATTCACAAAATAACATGTTCATAGCTTTAGCGTTTGAAGTAGCATCAGTTTTTTGTGCAATAGTCCAAGTTGAAAAATCTTCTGTTGGCATGTTATATTCATTTTGGGTAATATTCCAGGTTTCAAAACCATTAGCTTGCATATATATTCTCATTCTAGTTGACTAGTAATTATAGTTAAGCCCACTAAATAGAGGCGGTCGAGCGGTTGACTGACCTGCAGTGAAACTAGAGTTAATGTTAATGCTAGAATTGGTGTTACTATCTTATCAAATAACTATATCACGGTTATAGGATGTGCTGCTCTGATACCAAATGAAAGTGACTGATACCAAATGAAAGTGACTAATACCAAATGAAAATGCTTTGATACCAAATGGAAGTGACTACTATGTGGCTAGTTATCACTTAGGATCATGTAATATGGATTGTATTATAATCTAAATGTGGAAACAAATAATAATAGTAAAGTAAAGCACCCAGGATTATTTATACTGCTTCGAACTTTCCATTCTACGTCCAGTCCCAGACTTTCCTCTGGATTTTCACTCAGTAACCCCTCATTTCACCCAGAGGAATAGGTATACAACACCTGAGCAGCCGAACAGGATTTTTCCACCTCAGCAGCCGAAGAGGACTTTCCGTCTGATACAAACTAACATGACTTCTACAATTTCGATAACATTGTCGACACTTTGTGTTCTTGATAAGACTGATTTGTCATTAATAGTACACCGTTCCTATAATCATTTTCTCAAGTATATATTGTGTATGTGAAGATTAGAAAGGAAGATATTGCTTAGAATCGAAGAATATGTTAATTAATTCAGAGATTCAAGCAATATATAGATTGTGATTGCTTGTAGATTGCGGAGATAGACTATAGAGAATATAGCAAGAAATCAAAATAAATTTTTGGTGATTTGAGAAGCGATTCATTTATATAGTGAAAAAAAGTTACAACTATTCCCAAAGATTTTCAATCAAAAGATGCAGCCATATCTCTTCAGTTTGGATCAAAACCCTTCACAATAGAAGTGTCTTTTCAATAAAAATAGTCGCTAGAGTCGGTCAGTCGACTGAGCAAATACGACCAGTCTACTGAATATTCGAAGATAGTGTAAAATAGTGCATATCTATGCACTGAGCACGGTCAATCGACTGGTTGTTTTTGGTCAGTCGACTGATCTGGTTGTCAGTGCACAATTTGCTCATTTTTTTCAAAATTTGAATCTTAAAACAACTTTGATTTTGTGTAAACTACTTGAGGATAGATTTTAACATTTTCAAATTATATCTAAGACCAAAACTTCAATAAATAAACATACTATACTTAAATTTTAAGTCTCGCCTCCTTTGTAGTTTAATAGCATATCTCATTCTCTTTTTGTCACTTGATCGTATAGTCTCATCACTGATTGTTTAAGCTTTTTGTCATGAACCAAAACTCATGATTCAACAGGAAGAAGAAGAGGAGGTTGGGCAAGTGCACGAGGCAGAGTTATCGAGGCTGGGTCTCGGGTTTGGGCTCGTAGGTGGATGAGGGTAAGGGAAAGTGGGTGAGAAGCTCGGTGGTGAGCTATTGGTGGAATAGGCAAAAGAGAGAAGGGGGATGATAAACAGTTAATGGTGAGGGGAGAAGAAACGTACTGGTTTCATAAAAAATATATATATAATGGTCTTCTCTTTTCCAAATGAATAGTACAAACCAAAATAAATCAACCAGGGGAAAACAAAAGCCCAACATGAACAGTTGGGAATAGTAAGTGACAAAATTGAATTCAGGGAATAATAATGACTAGTGGCTATATAGCTTTGCACGATGGGAAGATGAATGGTTATGGGTAGATGAAAAAGTTTTAAACGATACCGATATGTGTAACCGTTTCACAAGTTTCGCCATGTATCGGACACCGAATTATAGAAATGAATATACTACGGAGACCAGCACGACGAGACAATCAAAACTGTACACAGATATTAGCGATACAATCATTCTATCAAAAGTCGATATTCGGTACCGAAAATGCTGCTAAAACTTCGAAAATAAGATAAACAGAGCAATAACAGTCCAAATTTAGTGAAATGAAATATGATGTCTCACTTCGAAGATGATTTACAAATTTGTTATATAAAAATAATCAGGTTTGGAAAATATTTTATTATCATCTAATGTTAACTGATTTAAATTAAATAAAATTACACAATAAAATAACTTTCATATTATCTGATGGAAATTTACCATTTGCTATATTTAAATAGACGCATTTCAAATATCAAAATTTTATTTTCAAATTCAATGATTAAAATTTCACAAAATTTCAGTTTATTACGTTATTAAAACCTTTAAAATTTACGGGTCGTTACAATTATAATGGTTGGATAAGTGAGGAAGCTATTTAAGTTTCTCACTAGAACTTAACCACACATTTCCAAACCATAATCCCATGTTGTAGCCTCCCATAACCCTAGCCAAACCATATGCCAATCATCTCTAAACAACATGGATAGTGAGCCCATTAACCCAAATTAAATGTAAAACATTATATTTAACTCAATTTGTTACCGATATCACATACCGATCTATATATTTATAATTATTATAAACATAAAAAAATTTATGTATCAATTCATATTCAAATTTCACAACTAATATTTCATTAATATTAATTAATTTATAACAATTATAAACTAGTTAAACCATTTGATCTAAAGAGAATTCATCATTTCAGTTATGTGACTCTTGGTTGTAAATCCGGTCAACGATCGAACTATTTGAATGTTAATGTTCACCCATCACTTAGTAGGCAGTGTGAAATTATAGTCGAATTTATCACTTACATAGCTACGGTAAAATCCAATTTCACTTTTGTAACGACCCGTAATTTCGCTACTTCGAAAATGATAGATTTCGTTTGTTTTAAATTTAAAAGGAATTTAAAGCTTAAATAAAATGTTATATATAATGTATAATAATGAATAAATCATTTATTCTTATAGTTAATAATTTGGAAAGTATAAATTTGGATTTTAGAACAAATCAACAAAAGTTAAGTTTTGTTAAAAATAAATAAAGGCGTAAATAAATAAGTTTATATATTTATTTGATAAGTTAAATCTTATTTAAAACACCTAATAAAGATATTAAAAGTATATTAATATATTTAAAAGTATATTAACAATCGTTTTACAAAAATAACCAAATTTTGTCGCATTTTGTCAGTTTTACATACACTGTAAATTATAGATTTTGATATTAATTAAATATGATTTTTTAATATAAAGAGAGACATGTTTTAATTTATTTACAGAAGTAAAAATCTCATTTTAAAGTTTGGTTTACTTCAATATATAGCTTAACAAAAACATCAAAATTTGACTGTAAAATTTGTCAACAAAAACTCCATTTTCAATCAAAACAAATTATCGCTACATTATTGTAATTTGAATAATATCATGTAAACATATTAACAAAGTTATAAACATCTCTCTTGTATCAAGAAAATATTAATTAAGAAAAAATATTAATTAATTAAAGTAAAGCACAAAATGACAAACGAAGTTTACTTTTACAAAATCTAACCAAATCTCTTTATTTAAATCTCATTTTTACGACAAACATCATCATTACACTTTACATCTTTTCTCATTAATGCTCAAGTCTTATCAATTATGAAAAAGGATCAAAAGGATATTTATGTAATTTGAAAAGTAAGAAAAAGAGGCAAAATCATTTCATAAGTACATAAATCAAATCCTAACATCATTTCACATTTAATACCATTTCTTCTCCATTAAGCAAGTTCAAATCAAGGGTAAAAAGGGTAAATTAAAAGTCAAAAAGTATAGAAGGGTATTGTTGTCATTTTCCATCCAAAGCTTAAGTATAAATAAGCGTCCATACCATTCATTTTGCACACTTCATTCTCTACCTTCCTTCTTCACTTTCCCCTTCTTCTTCACCTCCATTCCATGGCTTCCCACCTCTCCATTCTCTTCCACCATCTCCACCAAGCTCCACCACCACCTAAACCCCCTCTACACCCGGCCACACCACCTCCACATTACCAAAACACCACCCACACCACTACAACCCACGGCCGAGCCAAATACCCACACACACACCCTCCTTCCTACCTACCCGAGCACCTACACCACCTTACAAGCCTCCAACCTGTGCAGTTAAGGCCCCACTATTACCCCGCTATAACCCTGCTATATCTCATAGCGAATTTCTACTGCTACCATTTTCCATATAGCCTTTCCGCTTTAAGCCCCGCTATTTCCGCTATATCTCGTTGTTCCGGCTATATTCCGCTATTTCCACTATATCTTCTTTAAAAGAAATGACTTGAAAAATGACATTTATACATTTTAAAAGTTATGAAATTAATTTATTCAATTGAACTTTTAATATATTTTTATAAATGAAAATACTCCAGTATTCTGCAAAATTCAATTATGTTATATAACAGTTTTAGGTTTATTTACAATATATTCGCACATGTTTTTATTTAAAATTATTTATGTATTAATTATAATTCAATTGATTGTTAAATTTTCATTTAATTGCCATTTATATATTTGTAAAAACATTAAGTATAAATTTTGTATGCTATTTTAGAGTCATCCGTTATATCCTACTATATTCTCATTGTATCCTCGCCATGACTTTTTGCACCTCTGCCACATCAAATCTGCCGAACGCTTTAACTACACAGCCTCGAACATTCCACACCCATGGTCGTACCCTCCTCCCTAGGCCACACACCCTCCTCTTAACCCCACGACCAAAATAATAATAAAAAAAGAAAAAGAAGAAAAGAAAACGAGAAGGAAAAGAAAACGAGAAGGAAAAGAAAGCGGCGAATTCGAAGACGTTGGAAATAGCACGTTAGCCCGAGAGGGGCGTATTTCACGTTAATGTTTGACGGAGGGGATATGAAGGTGATAAATCCTCATCGCTTTTGAAATTACATTTTGGTTATGTTAAATCAATCACATTTATAACCTTATAACATATGAATGTTTATACCAATTTGATTGTTAATATGGATGATTGATAGTTTGATATCGAATTGTGATAATATATCCCATTATGGTAATAATAGTGAATGTTGGATTTGTAATCATATGTTATGTGATTGGTTGAATGGATGTTATGTTAGTGATATATTCGAATATTGGTTATGTTCTTTTTTGATTAAGCGATCCCTTTGTTAATAAGACCATATTTTGGTGATATGATATACTTTGGAAAAATAAGTCTCTTTTCAATTAGAAGTGAAATTAAAGTAAAAATAAAGGAGAATTTGAAATTTGAAGTGAAACGGGATTGAAAAAGATAGTTAAATTGAAATTGAGACGAATAGTGAAATTGAAATTGAAATCGATTTTGAAAATTAAATTTGAGATTAAGATTGAATTCAAGTTTAAATTAAAATTAGATTTGAAATCTAAATTTTAAATGAGCTTAATTTGAAGCTAGAATTAAAATTGAATTGAAACTGGAAGTTAAAATTTAATATTAAAATAATAGGAATATAATAATATCATAATATGGGAATATGAATATACATTTTAAATACTTTAAAAAGTGGAAATATTGATTTAAAATAATTTGAAATGATTTTATAAGTGATAAAATTCAATTAGAATAGATTATTTCAAATAATGAAAAATAAGTTAAAACTAGGTGCGTCGTGCAATGGTAGTTCGCGATTCCACACTGAAAAGTTCAAATAAATGTGTAGAGTGGAATATAGCTCAGAATTCCTCGAGATAATAAAATTCCGAACTATTATATATGTATCCTCTAAACAAAGAAATAAAATCAAAATTTCATTGAGTAGATTTTGAATTAAGTCCAAATCAATTTTCTAGAAAAATCGCGCTGGTGCAATTAAGTAATTATAATAGGAAATCTGTTTAAATGAGTATTTTTAATTATGAAAATATATGGAATAAATTTGATGAATCTATTTAAAAGGTTTAAAAAATATTTGGATTTGAAAATATGAATTATTAGATATTTAAAAGTAGATTTAATCAATTAAGCTTATATAACACTTTCCGTAGCACTTTATGCTGCGAATTCTATAACCTTTTGAATGTGAGTTTAAACGTAACGATTTTTCCTGAAATCAATTTTGAATGTTTTTAAAGGGAAAAATTAAGCATTGGAAAGATAATTTGAAATCTTTATAATCAATTCCAAAATAAAGTTTATAACTGAGTTTGTAGAAACGACTAGTACATTTGTCCCGCTTGTGAGATCTGGAAAGATAAAACAAGGCATTTAGCTAAGGTTAGGGATGGAGCAACTAGTGCCCTGAACTTAACTAGCCTATGTTTTTGTTTCTTAGGAAAGGGGTGGAACAGATCGAAGGGAAAGGCCGGATGCTTTAAGATAAAAAGATTGTATTAAGTTTCTGAAATAAAAGAAGATTAGTATTATCCAAAATTTAAGCAATCTCCAAAATGAATGATTTCTATGATCCTATTTACTGAGAAATGTTTGCTAAGATCTATTTTAGGGTTCATCATAAATGATGTCTTAAATAACATTGTTTTTTATCCTCCTAAAAGTTATGGAATTTGGATCGAAAGTTAAGTATGGAAATTTAAGATATTATCCGAAGCGAAAGAATGAATTACTTAGAATGACTCTAAATCAAAAGAAAGAGATTTCAAAATCATTCGAAAAGAATTAAAGTGAAAAGAGACTTAATAAATCCTGTATACTCATATTTACTTTTTGTCGATGATTGGCTTCGAAGGAACCAGGGTCGGATTTGGGTGATTCCTATCTAAAAACCACTTTGAACAAATGTATACGTTGGAATGTGAAGACATATTGAAAATGATGATTATTGAAGACCGTGGATCTTTATAGCGTGAGGACTGCTTGTTGACTTGCTATGGGTAGCTCCCATTATAGATTTATATATAACAGTGGTCTCCTCGTTGTGGAGATTTTTCGGATTGCAAGGACTACTCGCTACTAGTGGTAGTAGGAGAGTGTCTTTAGTTTGTCCTATTCCTGGACAACTTGTATGGACGTTTGTCTTGTTGAATATGCGCTTATATGTTTTTGTTTGATGATAATAAACATATATATTCATTTAAATGTATTTGGTTATGTACTATTTATAGATTAAATAAATATTTGTTGAATAAAATAAATTACACAGAATTTGAATTTGAATTCAAACAGAACAAGTTACACAGATTTTGAATTCAAACAGAAATTTTATTCAAACAAATATTTATTACAAACTTGAATAGTACAAATTCATGCTCTCACTATACATATACATTTCTGATTACATCACGATTACATCACAAATATTTTTACATTGATAACCTCACTACATATCACTCACACTCGTATTTTGTCTTCAACTGCATTCCAGTTTGAATCCAGCATCTGAACAATCTGCAAAAATATTCACTAACGCAGTAAAATTGAAAAAGAAATATTTTTGCAATATAAAATGAAATACGATTTTTGAAAATATCGTTTGCCTCAGTTATTTGGGTTGTTCGTCATCATTCACACTTGAATTCATCACAAAGTCGTGCACATAGATATTACAGGGACAGGTAATCATAAGTGGCTGCAATACACACGTGTACATTCATACACGTGTGCATTGCCTCGCCAACTCGTGTGCACAGCTCCAACCAGAAATTCAAGGCAACAGAGATCAAGCAATGAACCACTCAAAGCAACAGTCAACTGGCCAAGACTACAAGTACAAGCAGCAGTGTGCAACTCGAAAATGTACACAAGTGAAAGCAGCAAAATCAAGACAGCATCAAACAGCAACAGTGAAGACTGCATAAGTGCTACAAGCCAAATCATCACAATGAACACCACTGACCAGTGAATACAACGTCAAGTTCAGATCAAACAACGGTGTCAAGTTGCTAACAGTTCAAAGCTTCGACAATGCACTATGCAATGTACAACAAGACTGACCACAATGCAAATGAACATCACAATGAACCAACAGGTCAGAGGTGAAACTCAAGCATGTATGCAGCATCAAGTCAGAACATAGTGAAAACTCGAGTCACAGTACAGGCCAAGACCAACACTGCAACATGGAATACTAAAACAATGAAACTGCCTCAAAAATGAATCAGAAGCAATCAAGTGCATCACTACAAAACAAGACCAAATGGCCAACATAACATGCAGTGCTGTGCAAACACAAGTGGAATGCAACAGTGAAGCAAACAACAACAAGAAGCAACAGTCAGACCAAAAGAGAAGTAGTGCAAGCATATAAAATAGGAACAACATAATGAATACTGCAACAGAGTGCATGAACCAGTGATACACATGCAACAGTGAAGCTACTGAAGGGAACATGAAGAAATGTACATGCACCAGGGATGAAAGTTACAAGATACACAAGTTTTTGTTCAAATACCAGTGATACAAGTGCAACAAAGTTGCAAACAACATGACAGCACTGCATCAATACAAAGTGTACATGAATGCATCAATAAACCAAACTGCAAGACCTCAAGTGACACAGTGAAAGTAGCACAAAGTACAGTGCAACTTAAACCAATATAGCAGCAACTCCAAAAACCAAAGTGAAATAGAATGCAGTGGCAACAAGAATGGTGAAGCAGTGAAAATGAGAAAGTGCAACAGTGAATCGAAACATGCACTTGCAAATGAGCAACTACAAGGTGAACAACAACCAA
This sequence comes from Allium cepa, assembly GCA_030765085.1. Classification (NCBI taxonomy): domain Eukaryota; kingdom Viridiplantae; phylum Streptophyta; class Magnoliopsida; order Asparagales; family Amaryllidaceae; genus Allium; species Allium cepa. The sequence goes on from CM060932.1 coordinate 385,689,938, forward strand.
GTATACAACTACAGTAGCAAGCTACAATGGATGCAGCAATACCAAGTTCACACAACATCAAAGTGAAACAAATGTAGAACTGACAAATGTATCAACTCAACTACAGCCAGTGCCGACATGAACAGAAGTTCTGAATCAACAATGCAGACACAAGTCAGTTGCAACATGAAACAAGACATGAAGACAGTTCGAAGAAGATTACAATATCAAGTACATGAAGACCAACGACACAGTAAACATGCAGGTGAACAGAAGGTAGTCAGCATGTACTGTTGTATAAAATGCAAAGTTCAGATCTACAGAATGGGGATGAACTCGACCGAGTACAGTATGCAGCAGAGATGATCGAAGTAAAATACAAGCCGAAGTCAGAGTTCAATGAATATAAAATTCGTATCATTATTTTTTTGAAATGGTCAGAGATGTCAAAAAGAGGAAAGTTTCTGTTTTTATACAAGAAGAAAATCGAACGCTCTCAATTCAAAACCGTGATTATCACGTGTAACAAAATCAGGAAAGACGTGCACATCAGGCAATTAAGAATTTAGGAAAGTATCAAGTTAATTCGAACGAATTCAAGTGTCTCAAATTCATATAAATACAATCCCAATTCATCATCATCGGCTATCGAGTTCAATCAAGTGCAATCAAGTTAAAGCAAGCAATTGAACCAGTAACGAAAGTAATACATACCGCAATTTAGTGAACTCGATCAAGAGAAGCAGCTACAAACAATTTGCAATCTCGAAGAATCAATTGTCAGAGAACAAGCGACGCAAGTCTTCGGTCATCAGAGAACGAACACGAGAAAGATCATCAGAGAACGAGCTAGCAACAGTAATCAATCATCAGAACGAAGCCCTAATTCGAGAAAGAAGCCGAAGCCCTAATTCGACAATAAGAGGCCGACAATTTTCACAAGCAAAAGAAAAGGGGACGGTGAAATTCAAGTGGGCCGGCCTTTATTATTAAAGGGGAATTAGTTTTTATTTAGGGTTTAATTTTTAAAGGGTTTTTTCTTATTTTTTAATTGAGCAAAAATTACGCATTCAAGTCCATATTTTAATTTTTGCTCCTGTTTTAATTTTTGAAGTTGTTTTTTCTTTTCGAGTCGAAGAATCTGTAAATCACCACCTAGGGATTAGGTAGTGTCAGATTGTCTACTTAGAATTAGTTCAATGAGCAGGGAGTGCGAGTTTGCAAAGCTCTATAGGCGGGAGCAGTGTTTGCGAGTGAGTGAAACTCTATAGGCGGGAGCAGGGTGTGCGAGTCTAGTAGAGTGTTTGTGAGCGGGAGCAAAAGGGTCTGCGAGTCTAGTAGAGTGTTTGTAAGCGTGATACTGTTTAATTCTAATAGAAATCTGTGAATGCAGCAGTAGGCAGGGGTTGCCGAAGCTGGGTAAATTTTGTGTGTGATTTACTTTTCAGCATATTTATTTCTGCTATTATATTTCTGTGTTTAATTCGAGAAAATTTGCTATAACCCTATTCACCCCCCTCTCTAGGGTTAATCTAGATCCTACAAGTGGTATCAGAGCCTGGTATTTTTTATTTAACTCTAGAGTCATGAGTCTACAAAATAATGCTTTTTCTGAGGGGCAATCTATTGCTAGGCCACCCATGTTTAACGGGAACGATTATGCTTATTGGAAAGTTAGGATGAGTATTTACCTTAGTTCCATTGATTATGATGTTTGGGATATTATTGAAACTGGCTATAAACCTCCCACTGTAATCGTTGGTGATACTGAGATTCCTAAACCTAAGGATAGATGGGATGCTAACGATAAGAGATTGAAAACAACAAATGCTAAAGCCATGAATGCTTTGATATGTGCTCTTGATAAAAATGAATTTAATAGAATTTCTCATTGTACAACATCACAGGAAATTTGGCACACTTTGGAGGTGACACACGAAGGAACTTCTCAAGTCAAGGAGTCTCGGCTAGCCCTATTCAGCAATGAATACGAAAACTTTGTGATGGACAAAGGCGAGAGCATAAAGGACATGTTTGGACGCTTTTCAACTTTGGTGTACAACGCTAGAGCACTTGGGAAGGTATTCACTGAGGTAGAGCTTGTGCGAAAGATACTACGAGTCTTACCAATGAATTTTGAGGCAAAAGTCACGGCAATCCAAGAATCGAAAGATCTGAGTAAGCTAAGCATGGAGGAGTTGATTGGAAACTTGATGACATATGAGCTTGAGCTAAAAGCAAAGGAAGAACGCAACAACTCCGAACCAAAGAAGAAGACGATTGCCTTAAAGAGCAAAGAAGAAAGCGATGAAGAAGATCCAATTGAAGAGCTTGCAATGGCTGTCAATAATCTTAGAAGATGGTCTAGATTCAAGCCACGCAAGAAGAAAACAAAGGGCAATAGGTCAAAAGATTCCGAAAATTCCGATAATGAACTGACATGTTATAACTGCAACAAGCCTGGCCACATCAAACCAAAATGTCCACTTCTCAAAAACAACAAAGGAAAGAAAAAGGCGAAGAAGGTATTTGCAGCGACTTGGGATGATGAAGAAGGAGAAGAAGCTTCGGATAGCAGCGCAGAGGAGGCTAACTTGTGTCTTATGGCGAAATCAAATTCAGATTCAAGCTCAGAGGAATCTAGTGAGGAAGGTGAGTATTCCTATAGAGATCTTGTTTTTATGTGTTCTGATCTCACTAAAGTAGTTGATGCTCTTGAATCTAAAATTGAAAAACTGAAAACTGATAGGAGAGAACTTGCTCGTAAAAATTTTAGGTTAGAAACTGAACTTGAAAATATTCAAAACCTAGAATGTAAAAGATGTAAAGTTTTAGATTCAGAATTGACAAGACTTAAGAATAACTCTGAGAATCTTGAAAAAGAAAACTTGAATCTTAAGGAAACCATCGACACTAGGAAAAAGGATTTCATAAATCGATGCACCTCACTTGTCACTGAAAATACAACACTAAAAACCAAAGTCCAAAATCTTGAGAAATCTTTGAATAACTTTTCAAGAGGCGAAAAATCTTTCAACATGCTATTGGGAAATCAAATTTTTGCTAACAACAGAAAAGGACTTGGTTTTGGGAAAACACAAGCTGAGGATAATGCAAAAGGGAAAAGTGTCTTTGATATATGTGAAATAATTGGACATCATTCTGAAAATTGTAGTCATGGGAACAAGAACACAAAATTTATACAAGTTTGGGTTCCTAAGAATTCTACAAACAAATTTCATGTCTATTGGAACAAGAATAAAAAGTCTAAACAAGTTTGGGTTCCAAAGGGTTTGTTTATTCATAATGTTTCTGCCACTAACAATCATGGACCTAGAAATAGGTCACAAAAATCTTTCATCGTGTAGGTGTGGTGGCAGGCTAAGGAACAACAACGGTGTTCTCTGGATTTTGGCTGTTCCAGAAACACAACGGGCATCATAGCAAAGTTCCTTAGCCTAGTATAAAGGTGACAGAATCACAATGGGCAATCACGAGAAATTATCGTAAAGGTAAAACAGGTGAAGGTATATTAAATGTGATAATCTGCACCATATTCTGAATTAAATCTGCCAAAATTGTGATAATGATGTGATGATGACTTTAATTCTGACTTATTGATATTTTTTTGACTTGTTCTTACTTTGATTTGTGCTCAAAAGTAGACCAACCATCCTTTCATCATTGAACTTAATATGTTTGGTCAAATGATGGTATTTTATTGATCCTTGATTACTCGTGCTACACTTAGACATATTTTGACATTTTGATCACTGCTTGTAAATTTGCACGATTTCAAACTCATGTGAAAAAGGATTTTAAGAAATTGTTGAAACTTCAAGAAATTGATTTTGAAATAATTAAGATGTTGATTGACTGTTGATTACTCATGAATATAATTGTTTATCCTATGGTTTCTGAAATTAACACCATGATATTTGGTTGAGTGTGAACATGGCTTCAATTCAAAATCCAAAGAATGACATTTAAATTGTTGCTAAAATTGGGTTTGAAATTTTTGATGCACACTTCATGTCTGGTTTACCAAATCCAGTTAGTGATATTTTGGATTGAAAAAGAAATTCAGATGCAATTCATACTAGTAATCTAGTTGATAGAAAACTTACGAGTTGAACGTGATTTATTGTGAAACATTCATTTGCTGCATCTTTTTCAAAGAAAATTTCTGCATATTGTTCACTTCAAATAATTTTCAAATAGCAGAAATTATTTTCTTATATAATCCCTTCGAGAAAATAATTGTTTGACCATATTTTCAGATTAGTCATTTTTATTTGATTTTGAATGACAAATTTTGACTGATCCGACTCCCTACTAATTATCAAAGAGATAAATAGTGATTGAAAAAGTGATGAGTGTTGATATTTAACATACATTACTCAAGAGAGTATATTTGGAAAATTTCTTTAGGAATTAAAACAAGAATTATAAAACTTTTTGTTGGGTAAAGATTCCATGACCATTTCTATATCTATCATTATTTCTATCGGCCATGGTTTATCAAATATTCAATATAGTTTGTCGATATGTGGTACTATAATCAGGAATCATTTGTTTTTCATGTCATATTTTTAAATAAATAAATAAATATTCAAAGTATTCACTCTCATTTAAAAGTCCTCACGGTTATGCATGGGTGAATTACTTGAATTTTTTTATTATGTGCTTCCATGCTCATTTAAAAGTCCTTACGGTTATGCATGTATGGAACGCATATCAAAATTAAATTGTTTAAATAGACAAGTTGATTCTAATCCCATTTAAAAGTCCTCACGGTCATGCGTGGTTAGAAGATACTTGATTTCATTTTTTTAAAATTAAATTCGAATACTACTAATCTCATTTAAAAGTCCTAACGGTTATGCATGATTAGTAGATATTCAAATTCCTGATATAAATACCACAAGTTGATTCAACTGTATGATTTTATATGAACACCATATCCATCATTTCTAAAATTGGAATATGCGCCTAACAAGGGTAGTTATGGTTTTTGTTTGATTCTTATTGAAGTTTAATATTTATATTCAATTTGAGATTAATGTTGGATTAATATCGATCACTTTATCTCTATTTTTCTCTCACACTATTATTCTTTTGCTGATAACAAAAGGGGGAGAGAAAAGTTAAGATTTTGTCAAATAGAATCAAGCAAAGGTCAAATAATTTTTATGCATCTAGGCTCATTTGAATATATTTCTATTTGTATGCATATATGTAGGGGGAGCATCATGTAGAGAGGAAGCATTTAAATAGGGGGAGCAATTAGAGTATATAATTGGTCAAATACATTTAACACGGTCAAAATCTTAAATATATGTTTGTTATCATCAAAAGGGGGAGATTGTTGAATATGCGCTTATATGTTTTTGTTTGATGATAATAAACATATATATTCATTTAAATGTATTTGGTTATGTACTATTTATAGATTAAATAAATATTTGTTGAATAAAATAAATTACACAGAATTTGAATTTGAATTCAAACAGAACAAGTTACACAGATTTTGAATTCAAACAGAAATTTTATTCAAACAAATATTTATTACAAACTTGAATAGTACAAATTCATGCTCTCACTATACATATACATTTCTGATTACATCACGATTACATCACAAATATTTTTACATTGATAACCTCACTACATATCACTCACACTCGTATTTTGTCTTCAACTGCATTCCAGTTTGAATCCAGCATCTGAACAATCTGCAAAAATATTCACTAACGCAGTAAAATTGAAAAAGAAATATTTTTGCAATATAAAATGAAATACGATTTTTGAAAATATCGTTTGCCTCAGTTATTTGGGTTGTTCGTCATCATTCACACTTGAATTCATCACAAAGTCGTGCACATAGATATTACAGGGACAGGTAATCATAAGTGGCTGCAATACACACGTGTACATTCATACACGTGTGCATTGCCTCGCCAACTCGTGTGCACAGCTCCAACCAGAAATTCAAGGCAACAGAGATCAAGCAATGAACCACTCAAAGCAACAGTCAACTGGCCAAGACTACAAGTACAAGCAGCAGTGTGCAACTCGAAAATGTACACAAGTGAAAGCAGCAAAATCAAGACAGCATCAAACAGCAACAGTGAAGACTGCATAAGTGCTACAAGCCAAATCATCACAATGAACACCACTGACCAGTGAATACAACGTCAAGTTCAGATCAAACAACAGTGTCAAGTTGCTAACAGTTCAAAGCTTCGACAATGCACTATGCAATGTACAACAAGACTGACCACAATGCAAATGAACATCACAATGAACCAACAGGTCAGAGGTGAAACTCAAGCATGTATGCAGCATCAAGTCAGAACATAGTGAAAACTCGAGTCACAGTACAGGCCAAGACCAACACTGCAACATGGAATACTAAAACAATGAAACTGCCTCAAAAATGAATCAGAAGCAATCAAGTGCATCACTACAAAACAAGACCAAATGGCCAACATAACATGCAGTGCTGTGCAAACACAAGTGGAATGCAACAGTGAAGCAAACAACAACAAGAAGCAACAGTCAGACCAAAAGAGAAGTAGTGCAAGCATATAAAATAGGAACAACATAATGAATACTGCAACAGAGTGCATGAACCAGTGATACACATGCAACAGTGAAGCTACTGAAGGGAACATGAAGAAATGTACATGCACCAGGGATGAAAGTTACAAGATACACAAGTTTTTGTTCAAATACCAGTGATACAAGTGCAACAAAGTTGCAAACAACATGACAGCACTGCATCAATACAAAGTGTACATGAATGCATCAATAAACCAAACTGCAAGACCTCAAGTGACACAGTGAAAGTAGCACAAAGTACAGTGCAACTTAAACCAATATAGCAGCAACTCCAAAAACCAAAGTGAAATAGAATGCAGTGGCAACAAGAATGGTGAAGCAGTGAAAATGAGAAAGTGCAACAGTGAATCGAAACATGCACTTGCAAATGAGCAACTACAAGGTGAACAACAACCAAGTATACAACTACAGTAGCAAGCTACAATGGATGCAGCAATACCAAGTTCACACAACATCAAAGTGAAACAAATGTAGAACTGACAAATGTATCAACTCAACTACAGCCAGTGCCGACATGAACAGAAGTTCTGAATCAACAATGCAGACACAAGTCAGTTGCAACATGAAACAAGACATGAAGACAGTTCGAAGAAGATTACAATATCAAGTACATGAAGACCAACGACACAGTAAACATGCAGGTGAACAGAAGGTAGTCAGCATGTACTGTTGTATAAAATGCAAAGTTCAGATCTACAGAATGGGGATGAACTCGACCGAGTACAGTATGCAGCAGAGATGATCGAAGTAAAATACAAGCCGAAGTCAGAGTTCAATGAATATAAAATTCGTATCATTATTTTTTTGAAATGGTCAGAGATGTCAAAAAGAGGAAAGTTTCTGTTTTTATACAAGAAGAAAATCGAACGCTCTCAATTCAAAACCGTGATTATCACGTGTAACAAAATCAGGAAAGACGTGCGCATCAGGCAATTAAGAATTTAGGAAAGTATCAAGTTAATTCGAACGAATTCAAGTGTCTCAAATTCATATAAATACAATCCCAATTCATCATCATCGGCTATCGAGTTCAATCAAGTGCAATCAAGTTAAAGCAAGCAATTGAACCAGTAACGAAAGTAATACATACCGCAATTTAGTGAACTCGATCAAGAGAAGCAGCTGCAAATAATTTGCAATCTCGAAGAATCAATTATCAGAGAACAAGCGATGCAAGTCTTCGGTCATCAGAGAACGAACACGAGAAAGATCATCAGAGAACGAGCTAGCAACAGTAATCAATCATCAGAACGAAGCCCTAATTCGAGAAAGAAGCCGAAGCCCTAATTCGACAATAAGAGGCCGACATTTTTCACAAGCAAAAGAAAAGGGGACGGTGAAATTCAAGTGGGCCAGCCTTTATTATTAAAGGGGAATTAGTTTTTATTTAGGGTTTAATTTTTAAAGGGTTTTTTCTTATTTTTTAATTGAGCAAAAATTACGCATTCAAGTCCGTATTTTAATTTTTGCTCCTGTTTTAATTTTTGAAGTTGTTTTTTCTTTTCGAGTCGAAGAATCTGTAAATCACCACCTAGGGATTAGGTAGTGTCAGATTGTCTACTTAGAATTAGTTCAGTGAGCAGGGAGTGCGAGTTTGCAAAGCTCTATAGGCAGGAGCAGTGTTTGCGAGTGAGCGAAACTCTATAGGCGGGAGCAGGGTGTGCGAGTCTAGTAGAGTGTTTGTGAGCGGGAGCAAAAGGGTCTGCGAGTCTAGTAGAGTGTTTGTAAGTGTGATACTGTTTAATTCTAATAGAAATCTGTGAATGCAGCAGTAGGCAGGGGTTGCCGAAGCTGGGTAAATTTTGTGTGTGATTTACTTTTCAGCATATTTATTTCTGCTATTATATTTCTGTGTTTAATTCGAGAAAATTTACTATAACCCTATTCACCCCCCCTCTAGGGTTAATCTAGATCCTACATGTCTGATATTGCATTTCTAATGATTACGTACATCAGTGGCTCCGAAGAAGGAAACTTCTCTTCGCTTAACGCCCTCCTTGAGATGTACGAGCTCAAAGGTTGTATTTTTGTGGAAGGCAATTAGTAGTCAATGGAAATGGCAATGTGACATTCAGAGATGTAATATGTGCTATGTGAAAAGATAATCGTTGCCTCAAGCCTCATGAAACCGAAAATGACCAAAACAGGATTAGATGCAGCAAGGCTAAGTGAGTCATTCCCAATTAAGGTATGATCTCCCCTTCTAGATATTTCTTCCCGCTATGACGTTCGAGATGTAAATTAATATGGTTTGTATGCTAGAGCGCGAACGGTTAAAGGTCGGTAATGACCGAGGGATGACATATTCAGTATTACCTAGTTACAGAGGTATGCCGGTCTTGTGTTGGTAGAGGAGCTTTGTTATGGTTCCTCGAGTCAACCGTCAAGAGGTGTACCCATTCGAAACGTAGATCCTTCACCTGGTCATTTGTATAGAAATCCATTCTCCAATAAGAACCTGTGGTTTTGTTTGTATTGGCGTAATGAATAGCCTCAAAATGCTACATGGGTAACCATTTCGGATAAGATTAATAAGTTTGTTTGCAAAAAATTTCAAAGAATGTCGTTAGAAATAATATCAAACATTTTGATATAAAAGTATTTTAGTTATCATAAGGTAAAAACCCGTCCGTATTTATGTATGGGCGTAGTCTTATGTGATACTCTTTCTTTTAAAAGGATTTTATTTAAAGGCTGATATATGACACTGCCATTTATTATTGAGTTTTTCTCACGCTGGTTTATCAAGCCTAATCTGGGTATTTTTAATATTTGGGTCAGATTATAGTAGTTTCAGGTTAGTCGAAGATGGTTGGAGTTTCCAAAGGAGAGCTGGAGATATTTATCCACGTACGGGTATTTTCTATTATTCTTTGTGTTTTGTTAGTTTTAGTTTGATATTTGTGAGAAATTGTAAGGACAGATGTTTATAACCGTCCAAGCTGAATTTAGGTTAGACTCAGATATAAGTGTTTAAAATTTTTCCGCTGTAAAGATATTTTGTTCAATATTATATGTTATTACATTCTTGTGAGATTATTTTCTATCTATTTTTCTTTATTCTCTTCATGTTCCGTCATTTCGTGCAATTTGAGTTGGAATGTATGGTTTATTGTCATTCAAAGGGTACGGAAAAATGGGTCTTGACATTTGGTATCAGAGCTTTTGGTTGAGCGAACACTGAAGCCTGATAGGGGTAAGTCTCATCAAAGATAGGATTAGTAATATCCTAGGATAAGTAACTCATTAGAGATAAGGTTAGTAACACCCTGGAATGATTATGAGAGTATTATATATACGAGTGTATATTTGTTAATTTTATAAAAGTGATTTTGTTTTAAAGAAATTGGTAAATAAAATAACTTTACCTTTGGTTTATATTTCAAATATACAAAGGGGATACTGTTTTTGGTTAGGAATTTAAAGATTGATTGTAATTTAGCTTAGTAAAATTAAAATATATCTTGTGATTAGAAATGCACACTTTGACTATAAGATGTTCCATATAGAATCAATTAGTTGAAAGCTAGAATTTAGAGCTTTAATCATATACTCCTAGACATTTTGTTATTAAGAAATAATGGTTTAATGATCATCAAAATTAATGGATTTAAAAGCTAAGTACAAATACCTTGTGAAGTAAAATTCACAATTTGACTATAATATATTTGATGATAATATTGAAGCTATAAGTTTTAATTAGAGAATGTTGTAAAGGAAATGCACACTTTGAAAAAATTTCTTATAAATAGAAAAAGATAAGCCCAAATTGGGACTTTGGGTAAATATAATATAAAAGGGTAAGTTCTATAACTTATAACGGAGATAAGATAATTTAAAATTTAAAAACTGTGATTAGATTGAAATCAAAGTGAAATTTAGGAACAAGAGATATAAGAAATATTATTCTAATACAAAACTTTGAATTAGCGATACATTTAAGGTAACATTTGTAATTCAGAATGAAGTAAAATTTGAAGTGGATAGTTTTGAATAATATGGTTAGTAGGTTGATTGTTGGATGAAAATGTTTAAGTAGTAAATACCATGTGAATTAAGTTTCACAATTTGACTATAAGATATTTAACGGATTTAATGTTAAGAAATTTGAAAAAAAGGATAGGTAAACAAGTTAAGTAGATAATCATAGGATTTATAAGAAAAAGATGTACACTTAGTAAAGTTGTCTTATTAATATATGAATAAGATAAACAATGTTAGCTAAATTAAGACCTTAGGTAAATAAAACTAAGAATTAAGTTTTATAACTTATGAATTTGAGATAATAGTAAATTACAACAAAATTTGAATTTATTAGACAGACGAATTTAAGTAAAACCAATTTGAAGTTTGAGGATATGTATATATACTCTTAGGAAGTAAAGGTATATAATACAAGTTAAGTCATATTTGTAAGCTTATGTAACAATGGATTTAGTAGAAAGTAAATGGTTGTGAAATAAACTTGGATTAATAGGATTTTTGAAAAAATATTTTAGGTGAAAAATGAATGTGAATAAGTTGAATGTGAATACATACATAAGTTAAACTAGATTATTTTGGCACATAAAATTTGATCTAAGATTTAAGTACAGAACTTTGAGGTGTTTATGCCAATCCGTAAAAAGATTTATCACTCGATTTTTGACGGCGAACATTGACGAGGTTTGTGATTGTGTGCTTAAGTTTTCCATCATAGTTGAGAGCTATGAAAGGAAAGCAAGGACCTATGATCGGAAAGTCTGATCAAAGTCTGCATTAGAAAATTGGGGGATCGATACTAGTTCCGAAGTAAAGTTGTGGATTCGAATAGTAGATCGAATCAAATATCACATATATTATGATGTTTTAGGTCTGTCTACATAGTTGTTGATAGTTATCTTAAATAGTAGGCACTAAGATATAGTGGTTGGACTTATGTTTTGATATGTGTATATATATAGACCTCAGGTGTAGTACATGCTCAGGTCAGGGGATGAGTTATGTTGGATGTATTCATTTATATTGATGTAGTATTGTGTGTTTGTTTTTGGATGCATAGTCTTGTTTGGTTGTTGGATATATTATCTTAAGTGTGTAGTACGCACTTAGGTTAGGACTAGGATCGATGATTGTATTTCATGATCAGTATTTAGTAGCATTTCCTTTGCATATACTGTCGACCTTTATAGTTCTGTATCTTTGATTTCATTTCGAGGACGAAATGCTTTTAAGTAGGGAAAAATGCAACGAACCGTAATTTTGCTACTTCGAAAATGAGAGATTTCGTTTGTTTTAAATTTAAAAGTAATTTAAAACATGAATAAAATGTTATATATAATATATAATAACGAAGAAATCATTTATTCTTACAGTTAATAATTTAAAACGTATAAATTTGGATTTTAGAACAAATCAACAAAAGTTAACTTTTGTTAAAAATAAATAAAGGCTTAAATAAATAAATTTTAATATTTATTTGATAAGTTAAATCTTATTTAAAACATATAATAAATATAATAAAAGTATATTAATATATTTAAAAGTACATTAATAACCGTTTTACAAAAATAACCAAATTTTGTCGCATTTTTCCAGTTTTACGTAAATTGTAAAATTAGAGATTTTGATATTAATTAAAAATGATTTTTCAATATAAAGAGACATGTTTTAATTTATTTAAAGAAGTAAAAAGTTCATATCAAAGTTTGGTCTACTTCAATATATAGCTTAACAAAAACGTCAAATTTTGACTGTGAAATTTGTCAACAAAAACACCGTTTTGAGCCAAAACAAGTTGTCGCTACATTACTGCAACTTGAGTAATATCATGTAAACATATTAACAAAGTTATAAACATCTCTCTTATATTAAGAAAAGATTAATTAAGCAAAATAATTAATTAATTGAAGTAAAGCACAAAATGACAAAATGAGTTTACTTTCACAAAATCTAACTAAATCTCTTTATTTAAATCTCATTTTTTACTACAAACATAATCGTTACACTTTATATCTTTTCTCATTAATGCTCAAGTCTTATCAATTATGGAAAAGGAGCAAAATGATATTTATGAAATTTGAAAAGTAAGAAAAAGAGGCAAAATCATTTCATTAGTACATAAATCAAATCCTAACATCATTTCACATTTAATACCATTTCTTCTTCAATAAGCAAAGCTCAAATCAAGGGTAAAAAGGCAAATTAAAAGTAAAAAGTAGAGAAGGGTATTGCAGTCATTTGCCATCCAAAGCTCAAGTATAAATAAGCATCCATTCCTTTCATTTTGCACACTTCATTCTCTACATTCCTTCTTCACTTTCTCCATCTTCTTCACCTCTATTTTCATGGCTTCCCACCTCTCCATTCTCTTCCACCACCTCCCCAAGCTCCACCACCACCTAAACCCCCTCTACTCTCGGCCACACCACCTCCACATCACCAAAACACTAGCCACACCATCACCCACACCGCTACAACCCACGGCCGAGCCCAATACCCACGCACACCCCCTCCTTCCCACCTACCCGGGCACCTACACCACCTTACAAGCCTCCAACATCCCACACCCATCGCCGTACCCTCCTCCCTAGGCCTCACACCCTCCTCTTAACTCCATGGCCAAAATAATAAAAAAAGAAAAAGAAGAAAAAGATAAAAAGAAGAAAAGAAAAGGTAAAGAAAACGAGAAGGAAAAGAAAGCAGCGAATTCGAAGAAATAGCACGTTAGCTCGAGAGACGCATATCTCACATTAAAGTTTGATAAAGTGGATATGAAGATGAGAAGTCCTCATCGCTTTTGAAATTACATTTTGATTATGTTAAAACAATCACATTCATACCCTTATAACATATGAATGTTTGTACTAATTTGATTGTTAATATGGATGATTGATAGTTTGATTAGACAATTGAATTGTGATAATATATCCCGTTATGGTATTAATAGTGAATGTTGGATTTGAAATCATATGTTATGTGATTGGTTGAATGGATGTTATGTTAGTGATATATACAAATATTGGTTATGTTCTTTTTTGATTAAGTGATCCCTTTGTTAATAAGACCATATTTTGGTGATATGATATACTTTGGAAAAATAAGTCTCTTTTCAATTAGAAGTGAAATTAAAGTAAAAATAAAGGAGAATTTGAAATTTGAAGTGAAACGGGATTGAAAAAATAGTTAAATCGAAATTGAAATTGAGATGAATAGTGAAATTGAAATTGAAATCGATTTTGAAAATTGAATTTGAGATTAAAGTTGAATTGAAGTTTAAATTGAAATTAGATTTGAAATCTAATTTTTAAATGAGTTTAATTTAAAGTTAGAAATGAAATTTAATTAAAATTGGAATTAAAAATTTAATATTAAAATCATAGAAATATAATAATATCATAATATGGAATATTGAAAATACATTTTAAATACTTTAAAAAGTGGAAATATAGATTTAAAATGATTTGTAATGATTTTATAAGTGACAAAATCCAATTTGAATAGATTATTCCAAATATTGAAAAATAAGTTAAAAATAGGTGCGTCGTGCGACGGTAGTTCGCGATTTCACGTCGAAAAGTTCAAATGAACGTGTAGAGTGGAATATAGCTCAGAATTCTTCAAGATAGGAAAATTCCGGACTATAATATACATATCTTCTAAACGAGAAAAGAAAATAAAAATTTCGTAAAGGTAACAACGGGCAACAAAGCAAAGTTCCTTAGCCTATTACAAAGGTGACAGAATCACAATGGGCAATCACGAAAAAATTATCGTAAAGGTAAAACAGGTGAAGGTATATTTATTTGATCGTTAAATTAAATGTGATAATCTGCACCATATTCTGAATGAAATCAGCCAATATTGAGATGTTGTAGAGATGATTTTTTGATTCTGACTTGTTCGACTTAGTTGGCCAATTACATTTATGCCAAAATCATTATTCTTCGAATTACTTCATACATATTTGTTTGAATTAAACATTGTGTTTTGTTGGATACATTTGGTCATAATTCGGCTAACTCTATATTCTCAGTTTCTGACTATTTACATGGCTTCAATTCAAATTCAAAGAATGTCATTTAAATTGTTGCTAAAATTGGGTTTGAAATTTATGATGCACACTTCATTGTCTGGATTATCAATTTTAGTTAGTGATATTTTGGATTGAAAGAGAAACTCAGATGCAGATTACACTGGTAATTTAGTTGATAGAAAAATTACTAGTTGAACATGATTTTTGAGACATTTTGTAACTGCATCGTTTTTCATAGAAAATATCTGCATATTGTTCATTTTAAATAATTTTTCATTTAGCAGAATTTTTTTCTCATATAACCCCTTCGAGAAAATAATTGTTTGACCATATTTTCAGATTAGTCATTTTATTTGATTTTAAATGACAAAATTTTGGCTAATCCGACTCCCTACTAATTATCAAAAAGATAAATAGTGATCGAAAAGGTGATAAGTGTTGATATTTAACATACATTACTCAAGAGAGTATATTTGAAAAAATTTCTTAAGGAATTAAAACAAGAATTATAAAACTTTTTGTTGGGTAAAGATTCCGTGACCATTTCTATATCTATCATTATTTCTGTCGACCATGGTTTATCAAATATTCAATATAGTTTGTCGATATGTGGTACTATAATCAGGAATCATTTGTTTTTCATGTCATATTTTTTTAAATAAATAAATATCCAAAGTATTCACTCTCGTTTAAAAGTCCTCACGGTTATGCATGGGTGAATTATTTGGATTTTTGATTATGTGCTTCCATGCTCATTTAAAAGTCCTTACGGTTATGCATGTATGGAACGCATATCAAAATTAATTGATTAAATAGACAAGTTGATTCTAATCCCATTTAAAAGTCCTCACGGTCATGCGTGGTTAGAAGATACTTGATTTCATTTTTAAAATTAAATTTGAATACTACTAATCTCATTTAAAAGTCCTAACGGTTATGCATGATTAGTGGATATTCAAATTCCTGATATAAATGTACCATAAGTTGATACGATTATATGATTTTATATTAGAACATCATATCCATCATTTCTAAAAGTGGAATATGCGCCTAACAAGGGAAGTTATGATTTTTGTTTGATTCTTATTGAAGGTTAATATTTATATTCAATTTGAGTTTAATGTTGGATTAATATCGATCACTTAATCTCTATTTTTCTTTAACACTATTATTCTTTTGCTGATAACAAAAGGGGGAGAGAAAAGTTAAGATTTTGTCAAATAGAATCAAGCAAATGTCAAATAATTTTCCATTTGCATCTAGGCTTATTTGAATATTTCTATTTGTATGCATATATGTAGGGGGAGCATCATGTAGAGAGGAAGCATTTAAATAGGGGGAGCAATTAGAGTATATCATTGATCAAATACATTTAACATGGTCAAAATCTTATATATATGTTTGTTATCATCAAAAGGGGGAGAATGTTGAATATGCGCTTATATGTTTTTGTTTGATGATAATAAACATATATATTCATTTAAATGTATTTGGTAATGTACTATTTTGTTTTTCATAGATTAAATAAATATTTGTTGAATAAAATAAATTACACAGAATTTGAATTTGAATTCAAACAGAACAAGTTACACAGATATTGAATTCAAACAGAAATTTTATCCAAACAAATATTTATTACAATCTTGAATAGTACAAATCAAGCTCTCACTATACATATACATTTTTAATTACATCACAATTCAGTTTACAAAAATTCCTCACTACATATCACTCACACTCGTATTTTATCTTCAACTGCATTCCAGTTTGAGTCCAGCATCTGAGCAATCTGCAAAAATATTCACTAACGCAGTAAAATTGAAAAGGAAATATTTTTGAAATATAAAATGAAATATGATTTTTGAAAATATGATTTGCCTCAGTTATTTGGGTTGTTCGTCATTATTCACATTTGAATTCATCACACACGAACAATGTGACATGCACAGTGTATCACTGTACATGCCACAAGGCCGTGCACATCGATATACACTTGATCGATTTACAGGGACAGGTGAGCACAGGTCAAACCCAAATAAAAAGCCGGGTTCAACTCACGTGCAATATATTTAAAATCACGACACAAACACAAGGTCAAACCCGAGTTGTAAAACTGGATTCAACTCAAGTGTAATGGACAGTCTACACAAATTCAAGAAGGCACCAAATAACAAACAAAGTGCAAAGGTCAAGCCATCACTGCAAACTTGACTCAACTCAATGCAATTCAAACTGCAAGTCCAAAACAAATACACAATGCACCAAGCATTGAACCAGAAACATGATCATCACAGCAACAATGGTCAGGCAGTATGCATCAGGCACTAAATCAAGAGAAACAACACAAACCAAGCTACTAATGAATGGAACTTGAGCTCCTGACCACATACAAGTCCAGAACTCAATAACTGAAACAACTCACATGTTTGAAACCATAAGAGAATGCAAACAACCAACTACATGCAGGAGAACAAAGACCAAGTGCAGCATCAGTGAAGCCAAAGCATGATACAGGTGAACAGAACGATCAAATGTGCAAAGCTTCAGACCGGCATGATATGGTAAAAGGTTCAGACACAAGGGGTGCACATAGGTACACATTGGAGCATGCAGCTCAAACAAAATCAATGGTCATTCAAAAGAACCAGGTTAATGCAATCTACATCAAACAATGAATATGCAACAGGAAACACAAAACAGTGACACAGCCTCAACAATGAAGTGACTATGAACAAAACAACCACACAGTGAACACTATATACAGCAAAGTGGACAATGCAACAACAATTCACTATGCATCAGTTTCAATTCAAGTACTGCAACAAGTCGATGCAAACATACATGAACAGGCAGTGCACATGTGAACCAAGGCAAGCACAACCAGAAGTATACATGAAGTATTGAAATGACCAGAAACAATATCAGTGCAACGGTGATGGCCGTGGACATTATCATGTCATGCAATCGCATAAACAAAGTAAAGTGACCTCAATATAGTAATGACAGCAGATATGAATGCAATGAAGACAATACTTGAAACCGAGTAAGTACAAACTGATACATGATAAATCAGACAAGCAATAAAAAAATATATGTATTAGACTCTCCACCGAAAAAAAAACAATGGATCAAAGACAAGCTCGAAGTCAAAAACCAAGAAGTGTTGAAATCGTGAAAATATACAGAAAGTCAAAGCCGTAATTCACAGTAAAAGCCGAAGTCAGAATTTTCGAAAATAGGATGCTAAAGTCAAGTCAGAGAATTCAACGAAAATCAAATTCGTATCTTTGAAAAAGTCAGCAATGAAAAAGGGGAAAGTTGTTGCCGTGTGAATCAAGGAAAATCGAACGTTACATAATCAAGGCCGTGAGCATCAAGTAGTAAGTATATCAGGAAAGCCGTGTGTATCAAGTTGTAAAAAATTAGGAAAGTGATGAAGTCGCAAGTGAATACGAACGAATCAAGTGATTCGAATTCCTATAAATACTGAACCAAAAATCTCATCATCGGCATCGAGTTTGAGTTCGAAAATCACAAAAGCACAAACAAGCAAAGAGATTACATACCGCAACAGTGAACTCGATCAAAAGAAGCAGCTGCAAACAATTCGCAATCTCGAAGCCCACCAGAACCAATCATAAGCGAAGCAGTAAGCAAGGGCAACAATCGATCATCAGAAATAGAGGACGAGCGAGCAAAAGCAACGCAAAACAGTGAATTAATCATCAAAGAACAACCGCGAGCAACGAGCAACACAAATCAGAGGAGTCGAATAATTGAAAAGCCCCAATTTGGATCGTGAGCCGAAGCTCTAATCTCAGAACAAAGAATACAACGTCGGCCGAAATTGTTTCAGAAGGAAGAATAAAGAGGCCGACATTTTTCACAAGCCAAAAGAAAGAAGGATCGGGTTCAAGAATTAGTGGCCCGGCCTTTATTATAAAGGGGATTGGTTTTTACTTAGGGTTTTAATTAAAGGGGTTTTTTATTTTTGTTTAGCAAAAATTACGGATTCACGTTTGCATTTTAATTTTTGCCCCTGTTTTATTTTTGAAGTCTGTTTTTTTTCTTTTTCGAGTCAAAGAATTTGTAAATCACCACCTAGGTTGTAGGTAATGTTAGATTGTCTAGTTAGAATTAGTTCAGTGAGCAGGGTGTGCGAGTTTGCAAAACTCTATAGGCGGAGCAGAGTTTGCGAGTAAGCGAAACTCTATAGGCGGAGCAGGGTGTGCAAGTCTATGAGAGTGTTTGTGAGCGGGAGCAAAAGGGTTTGCGAGTCTAGTAGAGTGTTTGTAAGCGGGATACTGTTTAATTCTAATAGAAATCTGGGAATGCAGCAGTAGGCAGGGGTTGCCGAAGCTGGGTAAATTTTGTGTGTGATTTACTTTTCAGCATATTTATTTCTGCAGTTTGTTTCTGTGTTTAAATCGAGAAAATTTGCTATAACCCTATTCACCCCCTCCCTTTAGGGTTAATCTAGATCCTACAAGTGGTATCAGAGCATGGTATTTTTCTTTAACTCTAGAGTCATGAATTCATCAAATAATGCTTTTTCTGAGGGGCAATCTATTATTAGGCCACCCATGTTTAATGGGAATGATTATGCTTATTGGAAAGTTATGATGGGTATTTATCTTAGTTCGGTTGATTATGATGTTTGGGATATTATTAAAACCGGCTATAAATCTCCCACTATAACTGTTGGTGATACTGAGATTCCTAAACCTAAGGATAGATGGGATGCTAACGATAAGAAATTAAAAACTACAAATTCCAAAGCAATGAACGCTTTGATCCTTGCTCTTGATAAAAATGAATTTAATAGAATTTCTCATTGTACAACAGCACAGGAAATTTGGCACACTTTGGAGGTGACATATGAAGGAACTTCTCAAGTCAAGGAGTCTCGTCTAGCCCTATTCAGCAATGAATATGATAACTTTGTGATGGACAAAGGCGAGAGCATAAAGGATATGTTTGGACGTTTTTCAACTTTGGTGTACAATGCTAGAGCGCTTGGGAAGGTCTTCACTGAGGTAGAGCTCGTAAGGAAGGTGCTACGAGTCTTACCGATGAACTTTGAGGCAAAAGTCACAGCAATACAAGAATCGAAAGATCTGAGTAAACTAAGCATGGAGGAGTTGATTGGCAACTTGATGACATATGAGCTTAAGCTAAAAGCAAAGGAGGAACGCAATAACTCTGAATCAAAGAAGAAGACGATTGCCTTAAAAAGCAAAGAAAAAAGCGATGAAGAAGAAGAAGATCCAATCGAAGAGCTTGCAATGGCTGTCAATAATCTTAGAAAATGGTCAAGATTCAAGCCACGCAAGAAGAAAACTTCTGGTAATAGGTCAAGAGAGTCTAACAATTCCGATAATGAATTGACGTGCTATAACTGCAACAAGCCTGGCCACTTCAAACAAGAATGCCCACTTCTCAAAAACAATCGAGGAAAGAAAAAGACGAAGAAGGTCTTTGCAGCGACTTGGGATGATGAAGAAGGAGAGGAAGTTTCGGATAGCAGCTCAGAGGAGGCTAACTTGTGTTGTATGGCAAAATCAGAATCAGAAGCAAGCTCCGAGGAATCTAGTGAGGCAGGTGAGTATTCCTATAGAGATCTTGTTTTTATGTGTCTTGATCTCACTAAAGTAGTTGATTCTCTTGAATCTAAAATTGAAAAACTAAAATCTGATAGGAGAGAACTTGCTCGTGAAAATTTTAGGTTAGAAACTGAACTTGAAAATATTCAAAACCTAGAATGTAAAAAATATAAAATTTTAGATTCAGAATTGACAAGACTTAAGAATAGCTTTGAGAATCTTGAAAAAGAAAACTTGAGTCTTAAGGAAATCATTGACACTAGGAAAAAGGATTTTATAAATCGATGCACCTCACTTGTAACTGAAAACACAACACTAAAAAGCAAAGTCCAAAATCTTGAGAAATCTTTGAATAACTTTTCAAGAGGCGAAAAATCTTTCAACATGCTATTGGAAAATCAAATTTTTGCTAACAACAGAAAAGGACTAGGCTTTGGGAAAACACAAGTTGAGGATAATGCAATAAGTAAGAGTGTCTTTGATAGATCTGAAATAATTGGACATCGTATTGAAAATTGTAGTCATAGGAACAAGAACACAAAATTTATACAAGTTTGGGTTCCTAAGAACTCTACAAACAAATTTCATGTCTATTGGAACAAGAATAAAAGGACTAAACAAATTTGGGTTCCAAAGGGTTTGTTTATTCATAATGCTTCTGCCACTAACAATCATGGACCTATAAATAGGTCACAAAATCTTTCACCGTGTAGGTATGGTGGCGGGCTAAGGAACAACAACAGTGTTCTCTGGATTTTGGCTGTTCCAGAAACACAACGGGCAACAAAGCAAAGTTCCTTATCCTATAAGGTGACAGAATCACAATGGGCAATCATGAAAAATTATCGTAAAGGTAAAATAGGTGAAGGTATATTTATTTGATCGATAAATTAAATGTGATAATCTGCACCATATTCTGAATGAAATCAGCCAATATTGAGATGTTGTAGAGATGATTTTTTGATTCTGACTTGTTCGACTTAGTTGGCCAATTACATTTATGCCAAAATAATTATTCTTCGAATTACTTCATACATATTTGTTTGAATTAAACATTGTGTTTTGTTGGATACATTTGGTCATAATTCGGCTAACTCTATATTCTCAGTTTCTGACTATTTACATGGCTTCAATTCAAATTCAAAGAATGTTATTTAAATTGTTGCTAAAATTGGCTTTGAAATTTTTGATGCACACTTCATTGTCTGGATTATCAATTTTAGTTAGTGATATTTTGGATTGAAAGAGAAACTCAGATGCAGATTACACTAGTAATTTAGTTGATAGAAAAATTACTAGTTGAACGTGATTTTTGAGACATTTTGTAACTGCATCGTTTTTCATAGAAAATATC
This sequence comes from Allium cepa, assembly GCA_030765085.1. NCBI lineage: Eukaryota > Viridiplantae > Streptophyta > Magnoliopsida > Asparagales > Amaryllidaceae > Allium > Allium cepa. The sequence goes on from CM060932.1 coordinate 385,711,512, forward strand.
TGCATATTGTTCATTTTAAATAATTTTTCATTTAGCAAAATTTTTTTCTCATATAACCCCTTCGAGAAAATAATTGTTTGACCATATTTTCAGATTAGTCATTTTATTTGATTTTAAATGACAAAATTTTGACTAATCCGACTCCCTGCTAATTATCAAAAAGATAAATAGTGATTGAAAAGGTGATAAGTGTTGATATTTAACATACATTACTCAAGAGAGTATATTTGAAAAAATTTCTTTAGGAATTAAAACAAGAATTATAAAACTTTTTGTTGGGTAAAGATTCCGTGACCATTTCTATATCTATCATTATTTCTATCGACCATGGTTTATCAAATATTCAATATAGTTTGTCGATATGTGGTACTATAATCAGGAATCATTTGTTTTTCATGTCACATTTTTTTTAAATAAATAAATATCCAAAGTATTCACTCTCATTTAAAAGTCCTCACGGTTATGCATGGGTGAATTATTTGGATTTTTGATTATGTGCTTCCATGCTCATTTAAAAGTCCTTATGGTTATGCATGTATGGAACGCATATCAAAATTAATTGATTAAATAGACAAGTTGATTCTAATCCCATTTAAAAGTCCTCACGGTCATGCGTGGTTAGAAGATACTTGATTTCATTTTTAAAATTAAATTCGAATACTACTAATCTCATTTAGAAGTCCTAACGGTTATGCATGATTAGTAGATATTCAAATTCCTGATATAAATGTACCACAAGTTGATACGATTATATGATTTTATATTAGAACATCATATCCATCATTTCTAAAAGTGGAATATGCGCCTAACAAGGGTAGTTATGATTTTTGTTTGATTCTTATTGAAGGTTAATATTTATATTCAATTTGAGTTTAATGTTGGATTAATATCGATCACTTAATCTCTATTTTTCTCCAACACTATTATTCTTTTGCTGATAACAAAAGGGGGAGAGAAAAGTTAAGATTTTGTCAAATAGAATCAAGCAAAGGTCAAATAATTTTCCATTTGCATCTAGGCTTATTTGAATATTTCTATTTGTATGCATATATGTAGGGGGAGCATCATGTAGAGAGGAAGCATTTAAATAGGGGGAGCAATTAGAGTATATCATTGATCAAATACATTTAACACGGTCAAAATCTTAAATATATGTTTGTTATCATCAAAAGGGGGAGAATGTTGAATATGCGCTTATATGTTTTTGTTTGATGATAATAAACATATATATTCATTTAAATGTATTTGGTAATGTACTATTTTGTTTTTCATAGATTAAATAAATATTTGTTGAATAAAATAAATTACACAGAATTTGAATTTGAATTCAAACAGAACAAGTTACACAGATTTTGAATTCAAACAGAAATTTTATTCAAACAAATATTTATTACAATCTTGAATAGTACAAATCAAGCTCTCACTATACATATACATTTTTAATTACATCACAGTTCAGTTTACAAAAATTCCTCACTACATATCACTCACACTCGTATTTTGTCTTCAACTGCATTCCAGTTTGAATCCAGCATCTGAGCAATCTGCAAAAATATTCACTAACGCAGTAAAATTGAAAAGGAAATATTTTTGCAATATAAAATGAAATATGATTTTTGAAAATATGATTTGCCTCAGTTATTTGGGTTGTTCGTCATTATTCACATTTGAATTCATCACACACGAACAATGTGACATGCACAGTGTATCACTGTACATGCCACAAGGCCGTGCACATCGATATACACTTGATCGATTTACAGGGATAGGTGAGCACAGGTCAAACCCAAATAAAAAGCCGGGTTCAACTCACGTGCAATATATTTAAAATCGCGACACGAACACAAGGTCAAACCCGAGTTGTAAAACTGGATTCAACTCAAGTGTAATGGACAGTCTACACAAATTCAAGAAGGCACCAAATAACAAACAAAGTGCAAAGGTCAAGCACACACTGCAAACTTGACTCAACTCAATGCAATTCAAACTGCAAGTCCAAAACAAATACACAATGCACCAAGCATTGAACCAGGAACATGATCATCACAGCAACAATGGTCAGGCAGTATGCATCAGGCACTAAATCAAGAGAAACAACACAAACCAAGCTACTAATCAATGGAACTCGAGCTCCAGACCACATACAAGTCCAGAACTCAATAACTGAAACAACTCACATGTTTGAAACCATAAGAGAATGCAAACAACCAACTACATGCAGGAGAACAAAGACCAAGTGCAGCATCAGTGAAGCCAAAGCATGATACAGGTGAACAGAAGGATCAAATGTGCAAAGCTTCAGACCGGCATGATATGGTAAAAGGTTCAGACACAAGGGGTGCACACAAGTACACATTGGAGCATGCAGCTCAAACAAAATCAATGGTCATTCAAAAGAACCAGGTTAATGCAATCTATAGCAAACAATGAATATGCAACAGGGAACACAAAACAGTGACACAGCCTCAACAATGAAGTGGCTATGAACAAAACAACCACACAGTGAACACTATATACAGCAAAGTGGACAATGCAACAACAATTCACTATGCATCAGTTTCAATTCAAGTACTGCAACAAGTCGATGCAAACATACATGAACAGGCAGTGCACATGTGAACCAAGGCAAGCACAACCAGAAGTATACATGAAGTATTGAAATGACCAGAAACAATATCAGTGCAACGGTGATGGCCGTGGACATTATCATGTCATGTAATCGCATAAACAAAGTAAAGTGACCTCAATATAGTAATGACAGCAGATATGAATGCAATGAAGACAATACTTGAAACCGAGTAAGTACAAACTGATACATGATAAATCAGTCAAGCAATAAAAAAAATATGTATCAGACTCTCCACCGAAAAAAAAAACAATGGATCAAAGACAAGCTCGAAGTCAAAAACCAAGAAGTGTCGAAATCGTGAAAATATACAGAAAGTCAAAGCCATAATTCACAGTAAAAGCCGAAGTCAGAATTTTCGAAAATAGGATGCTAAAGTCAAGTCAGAGAATTCAACGAAATTCAAATTCATATCTTTGAAAAAGTCAGCAATGAAAAAGGGGAAAGTTGTTGCCGTGTGAATCAAGGAAAATCGAACGTTACATAATCAAGGCCGTGAGCATCAAGTAGTAAGTATATCAGGAAAGCCGTGTGTATCAAGTTGTAAAAAATTAGGAAAGTGATGAAGTCGCAAGTGAATATGAATGAATCAAGTGATTCGAATTCATATAAATACTGAACCAAAAATCTCATCATCGGCATCGAGTTTGAGTTCGAAAATCACAAAAGCACAAACAAGCAAAGAGATTACATACCGCAACAGTGTACTCGATCAAAAGAAGCAGCTGCAAACAATTCGCAATCTCGAAGCCCACCAGAACTAATCATAAGCGAAGCAGTAAGCAATGACAACAATCGATCATCAGAAATAGAGAACGAGCAAGCAAAAGCAACGCAAAACAGTGAATTAATGATCAGAGAACAACCGCGAGCAACGAGCAACACAAATCAGTGGAGTCGAATAATTGAAAAGCCCCAATTTGGATCGTGAGCCAAAGCCCTAATCTCAGAACAAAGAATACAACGTCGGCTGAAATTGTTTCAGAAGGAAGAATAAAGAGGCCGACATTTTTCACAAGCCAAAAGAAAGAAGGATCGGGTTCAAGAATTAGTGGGCCGGCCTTTATTATAAAAGGGATTGGTTTTTACTTAGGGTTTTAATTAAAGGGGTTTTTTATTTTTATTTTGTGCAAAAATTACGGATTCACGTTTGCATTTTAATTTTTGCTCCTGTTTTATTTTTGAAGTCTGTTTTTTTTTCTTTTTCGAGTCAAAGAATTTGTAAATCACCACCTAGATTGTAGGTAGTGTCAGATTATCTAGTTAGAATTAGTTCAGTGAGCAGGGTGTGCGAGTTTGCAAAACTCTATAGGCGGAGCAGAGTTTGCGAGTAAGCGAAACTCTATAGGCGGAGCAGAGTTTGCGGAGCAGGGTGTGCGAGTCTATGAGAGTGTTTGTGAGCGGGAGCAAAAGGGTTTGCGAGTCTAGTAGAGTGTTCGTAAGCGGGATACTGTTTAATTCTAATAGAAATCTGGGAATGCAGCAGTAGGCAGGGGTTGCCGAAGCTGGGTAAATTTTGTGTGTGATTTACTTTTCAGCATATTTATTTCTGCAGTTTGTTTCTGTGTTTAAATCAAGAAAATTTGCTATAACCCTATTCACCCCCCCTCTAGGGTTAATCTAGATCCTACAAATTTCAGTCTGATCCGTGCATATCTTCCCTTATAAATACAGCAAGCATGGCATCAAAAAAGGATCATTCTTTCTGCTGAAAAGGCTCTTCCATTTTTATTCTTCATTCTTGTACTAATGGATCCTAGCTGATCCAAACATTCGTGTAACTATAATCAAGTGCAAGACCAATAAAAATATGAAGTTGACATAGGCCAAGATTGCCGAACCACTATAAAAATATATGTGTTCATTTATGATATTTGCTCTTTTTTAATTACATTATTCATTTAATCTTTACTAGATTCTATTGGGCGTTGATGCCCATTTTTGGCATCAACACTTATTTATATTAACCAATAGAAAACTATCGAGTGAATCGTTCCATAGTTATCCAATAACTATTAATATCTAACCACTAGGTACCCTTGTAATCATTAGTAGTATGCTACCCGACATTTGGAGAGCGTTATGTACTCTAGCCTCAACGGATACATTGATATCCACTCTCGATGCATCTTGACTAAGAACATTTAAAATGGTATATTTAATTTTATTGTAACAAATTACTTACAGTTACAACACTTGTAACTACTATCACAAAACATACCATTGATGAATTTTCTATAAATAATTAAATCAAACAATTAATATAACCACATTATATCAAGTATTTAATAGAAAGAATACACATTTATTAGATTGGTTAACGAATTAGATATATGTAACAAATTACATAATTGCCCCTAGGGCATGCCCATAATTCATTCATCTCCAATGTTAAAGTAGCCTTAAGATTCGTTACACTATAACCCGTACTAAGGAGTATCAAGTTTTTATATTTTAATAAACTTTATTAGCACTTTTAGTATGACTATTTATTTATAGAATTCTGCTGTGCAATATTAGAATTTTTTAATGTTGATATATTGTTATTATGCAGTTTTTGTGATATACTACTAACTATCAACATTTAATTCTACTATGTAGTATCATGTTAAAATTTTAATAACATGTTTTATTTTTTGTAGGTTTTTTCCCACTAACTATGAATATAACATCTTATGAGAACAAGGATAATTGGAAATGGCGTTTGAATCATTTAAAACAAATGATTCCAGAAGATCAAGAGTTTGTTTTTATCTCGAATCATCATCAAGTTTAATTTTAAGGGTTCATAATGTGTTTCCTTCAACTTTTCATAGTTATCGTTATAAGATATGGAACCAAATCTTCTTTCGATGGTAAAAACCAAAAAAATATCTTGATTTGTCTATTGATGATTTGTTCAAAATGTGTTATAAAACTTCTACTGTCGATGACTTTGAACAAGTTAGATCTAAAATTCGTGAAATTGACGGTAGTACTATTGATAATTTATTGAAGAATAAACTTTATGATAAGTTAGTTGATTTGTTTTTTTGGGAACGTTATGGTGAGATAGTTCAAATATGAGCGAAAGTTTCAATAGTTGGAGTTTGGATGAATTTATTTTGCCAATTACTATATGTTTGGATAGTTTTCATGTTAAATTATCTAACAAATGGAAAAAGGAGAGGGAGTGTCCATTTGTGGAATACCACTCTCTATCGTTCTATTATGGTTCATTTAGGTGAACTGGTTGAAGAAGGTTTTAGACGGGATGCATTCAGGTTTTCAGAGTTTTCTTTTGAATTCAAGTTGCCTAAGTCTCAGCCTATCAAACTTAAGGAATGAATTTCTAGTTGCAATCAGTGAAATATAATTGAATTTTGTTGTCCTCATGTTATATAGTGTGTGAATAGGTTTAAATTATCCATTATGATTCATCGAGTGTTGCTTTACCTTTAAGGCTTACCGTTGCTCTTATTCTGATGCAATAAACCCTTATCCTAATTTTGATAAACCGATTGCTGATTGTAATGTTAAAGATGTTATGAAGTCTTCTAACGGAGATGTGATGCCAGAAGACCTTCTATCAAACGATAATGAGGATTTGCATATTTTCAAAATAAGAAAAATACATGTGGTTGTATGTAACAATATTGTCATAATAAGCAAAATTATCAAGCTTCTAATAAGATGTGAGTAAGTTTTTCTTTTCTTTTAATTGTGTTATAATGTTGTTGAATTTGTTAATTGGTTGTAGAATTTCTTTGTTTTGTTGGCAATTTATTATACTTAAATCATTTGGCAAATGTTTGAACTAAAAATGGCACAAAGACCCAATGCAAAGTAGAAGAGAATAAAAAGTGAAAAAAATAAATTAAAATAAGTAAGAAATGAACATATAAAGAATTATAGTGGTTCGGCAAACTCCGACCTACGTCCACTTGATTATTTTATTGCTTAACTTTTGGCTTGGTGAAAGAAGTTCTTAGTGGTCGGTACAATTCCGACACTTAGATTTTTAGAATTACAAGAATATAAAGTAGGGTGGATCCAAAGCCAAAAGATCCCCAAAAATGAACCATACACCTCTATATATAAAGGCAAGGAGCCTTAAATCTCGCACGAAAGATCTTCAAGCCGTTCTCCTTGTTATAGACCGATTCTCCATGAAAATAGGGGTGCCATATCATCAATTATTATGGATCGGTATGACTTCATTGGGTAGGGGTCGTTACCGACCCCTAAGTTGGTCAATCTAGTCATCTTGTACTCTTCATTTTGGCTCATCTTGTGATTAGCTTCATAATTCCATAGTTGTTTTCATTATTAATAGTTTGTTTCAGAGTCTAAATGATAGGGTTGTGAAAAACAAGGTTGTTGATTCAGAAGTTCATGGAGAATGATAGAGAATTGCATTAAATTGACAAAACAACATTAGAAATAGGTTTCTAACATCATGTGGGATAGGTTGGTAGAAGACGGGAAGATTTGGAGGAGGTTTATAGGTCGGCGTCGACCTCTAGGAATGGGTCGGTACTGACCCCATACTTTTGGTAGATGGGCCTTTGGAATTTTATGCTGGCTTGTTATGTGTGTTGTGATCTTGATTTTACTTTTGTTTTTGGGCTTCATTTCCCTATGAGTCTTGCCTTGATAACTTTGAAGTATGACTCAACGGGTACGTCCGTATACTACTTGCTCAAAAGGAAGGATAACACTTGCTCCCCAAAATACGCCTTGCAAATGAAAGGTGTGTTCTGCTTGAGAACAAATGCGATGTCAATTTTTGACAGTTGAGCTCTCCGACCATTTTAATCTTGGTAAATCATCCAGTTTCTTCAGATTTTCTTGCCATTATGGGTAATTCCAAGCCTGTCATAGCCTAAGACTCTAGATCTACTTAAGTGTTGTCTATACGTCATCACAATTCTGATTTCATTCGTAGTTATTACATTGCATATTAGAACCATCATGTGTTCATCTGAGACTTATTTGTTTGGTTTTAATTTTGAAGGCGTTTAAAGCTTTTATAAAAATCAATGAATGTTTTAAGGTTTGATTTCTTGGATCAATACAAATTCAGTTTAATGAATGATCTCTCTATATTGTTTAATGTTTAAGTTACGAGAACAATTTCTTCGGATCGTCAGTTAAATCTATGGCCGTTTAGGGTCGATTGTTGAATCCGCTATCTCTCTGGATCGTTAATTGAAGTCATGGCCATTCAGGGCCGATAATCAAATCCATAATCGCTCTGGACCGTTAATCAAATCACGTCCGTTCGAGGTCGATAATCAATCCATGGCTGTTCAGGACCGATGATCAAATCCTCGGTCTCTCCAAACCTTTGCCAAGCCCAATCGCTTGCTCTTTGGCGAAAGGACTTAACGACATGTAAGTCCATCTGCTCACGCTCCGGTGAGGGGACTTACTTCTTGCACATTGGCTCCGTGTTTCCAGATGGCACTTAAAGCGATTCAAGTCCATGGTCTTTCCAGGCCCTTGCTGAGCCTAATTTGCTTACTCTTCAATTAGGGGACTTACTTCTTGCACTCCGATCCTGCCTTTTTAGAATGGACTTTGAAGTGATTAATATCATACAAGTCCATCTGCTCGCTTTCCGACATGAGGACCTGTATTCTTCTCTCTAGAAAGGGGATTTGTGTTATATGGTTATATATTTTTGTGGTTTTTAACAACGAAGAGTTCTTTTACCAAGGTTGAATAAAATACTATGATACTTGCTTCTCTAGGCGTTATAGCCTAGCATCCAAAGTATGCCTAGGGACCGATCAAGATCTCAAACAAGAGTAAGTGGCTAGATTGTATAATTATGAAAATATCCTAATAACCATCTAAGACATCCAACTCAGAGCGTGTGTAGGGATCGTTTGGGATCCCATACATGTGTAAGAAGATGCATTCAGTGAGAATAAACTGCAAGGTAAAGGATTCGAACATGACTCCAATCCATCCTGAACATAGGGTGGTCATCTAATGGAAGATTTTGATCCATAACTTCAACGTGCCCCCATTCCTATTGAGAAATCCTAGCATGTACTCCTTCGGCTGTGCATTTTTATTCGCACTTAAATGCTCTTCTTCGTTTCCAATTCGCATATCATTCCTTCTAAGACCGGGACGACCCATGCCTTCGAGTCCTTAGGGGTCAATACCAAGTCTTGCTTAGGGGTCAATACCGACCTGTATATTTGGCTCGGGATTTATTCCAGGTCGTTCTACTCCACTTCCAATTTGCAGCACTTTGGCTTTAGGTCTTTGATTCTAATTTTCTACAACTCCAGTTCCCATCTATCCCATTCTTCCAAAGAAACTCTCCATCATCTCTTCTTGACGTACCATCGTCCTTTCCTACAATACATTCATCACAGCTTCAATCTCATCCATTATCATGAAGATTGATGAGGGATGGATACCTAAGGATGCCTCTTGGCCGTTTGCTCGTTGATTTCCAGTAATAACGGCTTTCCTAGTTGATTGTCTCCTTATTGAGAATCTTTCTAAGTCTTAAATCAGCAAGTTTAAGTACTCTCTCAGTAAAAGCACCAAAATGTTTAAACCAAAAATGGCATAAAATACCAATAAAAAGTAGAAAGGAATAAAAATGAAGAAAATAAATTAAAATAAGTAAAAAATGAACATATGGAGATTTGTAGTAGTTCAGTAAACTCTGGCCTACGTCCACTCAATGATTTATTGCTTAACTTCTGATTTGGGGGCAAAAGTTCTTAGGGTCAATACAACTCCGACACTTAGATTTTCAGAATTACAAGAATATAGAGTAGAGTAGAAATAGAGCCAAAAGATCCAAAAATGAACCCTACCCTTTTATTTATAGAGGTAGGGAGGCTTAAATCTCGCACGAAAGATCTTTAGCCATTGTTTGTTCTATAGACTAGTTCTCCATGAAAATAAAGATGCCATGTCATCAATTTTTATCCGTCGGTACGACTCCATGGGTAGGGGTCGGTACTAACCCCTAAGATGGCCAATTTGGTAATCTTGAACTCTTCAGTTCGGCTCATCTTGCGGTTATCTTTATGATTCCATAACTGTTTGCATCCATTACAACTTGTTTCGGCGTCCAAATGACAGAGTGATGGAAGGACAAAAAGTTACTAATTCACAAGTTCGTGGAGATTGATAAAGAATTGCATTGAATTAACAAAACAACAATGGAAATAGGTTTCTAACTTCATGAAGGATAGGTACGCAGAAGATGGGAAGATTTGGAGAAGGTCTTATGCATCGACGCACACCCATCGCCGGCCCCTAGGGATGGGTTGGTACGGACCCCATACTTTCGGGAGATGGTCCTTTCGAATTTTATGGTAATTTGGTATATGTTTTGTCATCTTAATTTTACTTTTGGTTTTTAGGCTTCGTGGTCATTTCTCCAGGTATTGTGCCTTGATTACTTCGATGTATGACTCGTCGGGTTCATCCATATACTGCCTGGTCAAAAGGCTGGATAACAGTTGTTATAATCTATTCATTTCTATGAATTTATTAATCTTCAAGTTAATATCATGTATGTAGATGTGATGTTGTTTAGTATTTTATATGATATTAATTTGTGGATTTTAATGACTGTTTGCATCTGTTTCGGTGTTTGTATTGTAAATAGTTTGTAGCAGTGTCTAATGTAATGATACTGCTCAATATCTGTTTTAGTATCAGTTTTTGTTTGGTATACGTTGATTTGATTTTTATTATATACATAATGAAATGAATTAACATCATAGTACTGTCTACATTCTTTTTAAGATGGTCATTTAGTAACTTATTTGTAAAGGTAACTTTTCTTATTGTTGGTGATATTAAGAAAAACAGATATTATATTCGGCTTTGTTTAATCCTTTTATTATAGTCTACTTGTAATAAAAATTATTGTTGCAGTACACTATCAAATCTGTTTAACATTGTTTCTGTAATCAACCCATAACAGTAACTTTGGTTAGCTCATGCATCTTTTTTAGCCTGTCTATCATTTGGTTTTCTTACGTATTTAATTAGAAGTTTCTTTCGATGACAAGCTCGGTTAACCGTTGTTGTAAATCAGTTATAAACTGGTTTTCTGTTATACTCGATTAGGCCGAGAACCTAATTAGGTATTGCTTTCAATGATAAGCTCAGTTAACCATTGTTGTAACTCAGTTACATATTTATTTTCTATTGTACCTTATTAGGTCATGCATGCGATTAGTAGTTGCTTTCAGTAATGAGCTCAGTTAACCATTGTTGCCACTTATCTACATATTGGTTTTATGTTGTACCCGATTAGGTTATGCATCGGTTTAGGTGTTGCTTTTGGTGATAAGCTTGGTTAACCATTGTTGTACCTCAGTTACAAATTGATACTCGATTAAGCTATGCACCTGATTAGGTGTTAATTGTAGTGATAAGCCTGGTTAACCATTATTGTAACTCGGTTACATATTAGTTTTTTGTTGTATCCAGTTAGTTCGTGCATCCGGTTAGCGGTTGATTATGGTGATACGTTCGATAAACCATTGCTGAAACTTGGTTACAGATTAGTTTTAAATGATACCTGATTAGGCCGTGCACTCGATTAAGTGTTGATTTCGGTTATAGGGTTGATTAACCAATTGTTGTAAATCGGCTATAGATTTATTTTTGTTATTGTACTCGATTAGGACGTGCACCCAATTAGCTGTTACTTTCGGTAATAAGATTGGTTAAACATTATTGTAATTCATTTATAAATTCGTTTCTGTTGTACCCGATTAGGTTATACACTGGTTTGGTTGTTGCTTTCGGTGATAAGTTCGGTTAAACATTTCGGAACTTGCCAGTCAACATTATACAAATTAGATGAATTTCAAAAAAATTTCTCTATTTGGATCATGGTGGGTGAAGTCTAATGAGTTCCTCACCATTCTAAAGTTACCAACCAACCAGCAGTAGAGTTGCCAAGGCCATTTACCCCTCAAGAGAAGGTCATAAGAGTGGAATTCAATAAGAGGATGGCGGAGTTAAAGAAAAGATGACAGATAGTCAGAAGGCTCTACTTGAAAAAATGGATGCTACGAAACCTACTGTCCCAGTAGTTGTAGAGGATTAGGAGAAGCAGGAGAGAGGCATCACCTGATAGATTTGAAGAGGACAACTCATCCGCTTCTAGTCAGAATAGAAGGAATGGGAAGCAAAAGTAGAAAGAACAAGTTATTGGAGCAGAAGGGATAAGAGCTAGAGAGACCAGAAGAGCCCCTATTAAGGGAATTTAGATCTCTACCGACCTAAATTTGAGGCCCTTAGAGGGGCAGGATAATAAGGCCGTCAACTTGTTTGACTTAGAGGACGATTTGCAGCATGTTGATGATGATGATTGACTTAATGTTAAAGCTCAGGATGTTGGAGCTCAAACAGCTACCATAGAGTTAACTAGATGTTAAAAAAGAGTAGAAAGAGTGGTTCTCCCAAAGACTTAAGAACCTAGACATTAATGAGCGAATCGAGGCCGTTTGGGGAGTTAAACACTCGGTGCAACTTTAGATAGTCATCCTTTGGAGTACCGGGCTAGTGAGGAACATATAACGGATTTGATCAAGTGGTTATTGGAGGATAATAAGCAAAGAAAGAATGAGGATTGGGATTCTATGCCTAGTAGAACTTTATTCACGAGGAACAACTTAAGGAAAGAGTATCCTAAGAAGTTTGCAATGCCTACAATATCATCACATAACGAGACTATCGATTGCATGCAACATTTATTTAAGTATGGGTGGCACATGGATAGTGCCATAGCAATGGATGCAGTTCAATGCATGTGTTTTTCTACTTTTCTGAATAAGATTGAATCGATGTGGTTTACTCAGTTCCTGCCAAAATCCATCTCAAATTTTGATGAGTTAGAAATGAAATTTCAAGAGCAGTTCGAGTTCCAAAACACTCGGCCTAAGGGTATGATGGTTTTGTCGAGCTTTTCTTAAGGACTTTGATCGTCATTGAAGGGAATCCTGAATATGGTAAATATTGAAGTTACTGAAGTTAACAATCTGAATGAAAGTATGGTGTTGATGGCATTTGTCCGGGGCATCCATTTAGACATGGACTTTGGAAAATGGATGAGGATAAAGCAGCCATGGACTATGGAGGAGTTCCACCAAAAAGCTAAAAAAATCTTACGTTTCAAAGAAGCAAGTCAAGTTGCTAGAAAGGCTGGTGGTGGACAATCAAAGGAAGTTATCCAGAGTAATATGGCAATTAGGAAAACAACGAGAGGTGTAGTTATATGGCTGTGAATGTTGGTAATTTCAGTAATGAAAGGATGAGAAACTAAGGTGTTGGGGTAGGTAGAATGATGCCAAAAAATGTCCAAGGAATATGAGGCCAAATGAATATATGTCTCTAAACAATACATTTGAAAAACATATACCAATGCATGTTCCATATAAGGAGCACATAAGTTTTATAATGAATTTGGTTTATATTGTTATCGAGTGATGTCATTTGGTCTAAAGAATGCAGGAGCTACATACCATAGTTTGGTGAATTCCATGTTCAGGAATCAGATTGAAGGGACGTGCAATAAACCACCTCGAAACAGACATAATTTTTTATCCAGAAAAGACCCATCGAACATTTTACCCATTCCAAATGTAGCAACATGCACCTTAATGGGCCTGAATTTTGACTAAATCAAAACACAAGTCCATTAGGTTGTAGATTGTTAGTTTTGGTAACATGTAACAAATACTAGCATATCAGAGAGCGATCAATAAATTCGTAGCGGAATTAAAAAATATGATAGAATATACATACCAACTATGACTATAATGTTGGAATCAATATTATTCCTTAGATGTCTAATTGCCTTATTAGCGTCGAACATGAACAAGAAGACTTCTCCATCCACCGTTCCGCCTTTCTCTAGTATATATCTCTCTAAATATATCATGTGGGTTGTAATGAGGCGGGGTTAGAACATAATTCCAATGATTGAAATATTACATACTTTAACCATACCATTAATTTATGTCGATTGATTTCCATTTAAGTGTTATGTCTATTACTTACGGCTAATCCGTTAAGTCCTATATGTGCACGTATGATATGCCTAACCTCCATTGAGGTATAACTATATATATAGTTACGTATGTATGCCTAATGTTTGATGAGCCTTTTTTGGGTAGAAAATTAGGCCTGTTTCAAGGAGGGTTGTTATAAGACGACTGAAGTATATGTGGATGATATGCTCGTAATGTCACGATTATCAAGAAACCACATGGATGGCCTTTCAGAGATGTTTGAAGTGTTACAGAAAGTACGGAATAAAGTTAAATCTGTTGAAATTTTCTATTGGAGTACCGTCGGGAAATTGAGATTTATCATGAATGTAAGAGGCATTGAGGCTAATCCGAAGTGGTTTACGCCTTTAGGAACGTAACTGCTCCAATCATGAAGATGGAGTTGCAAAGCTTGAAGGGAAGTTGTCATGTTGAGTCAATTTATCTTAAAGGAAATGGTAAGTGTATACCATTCTTTGATTCCCTCGAAAAGGGAAGAAGAATTTTGAATGGATGAAGGAATGTTAGGTTGCCTTTGTGGAATTACTGAGGCATGTGGAGACTCCATCGGTTCTATCCTAACCGTTGGAAGGGGAAGATTTGTTCATTAATATGGCGGTATTTACTGATATCCTAGGCGTAATATTAGTGCATAAGGAGGTGAGGATACAAAAGCCAGTTTATTATATCAGCAAACAATATACCTAAGCTAAAAAAACTATCCAATATTGGAGAAACTCTCTTATTGCTTGCTGAATGCATCAAGGAAGCTAAGACCATATTTCCAGGCTTATCTAATTAAGTGCCAACGGATCAACTTTTGAAGAAGGTATTGTAAAGACCTAAGACTTTGGGAAAGATACTCAAGTTGAACATTGAAACGGGTCAATATGATATCACTTACCATCCGAGGAGGGTAAATGGACAGGCATTAACAGATTTCATCACTGAATATACCACATGAGATTGTGAAGTGGAAGATGATATGATCACACTTTCTCTGTGGAAATTGTTTATGGATGAAGCTCTAATGAGTGTGGTTCTTGGGCAGGAGTGGTACTCATGACTCTAGAAGGACATTCGGTTTTCTATACATTGAAGTTAAAGTTCCTACAACAAATAATAAGGCTGAGTATGAAGCGTTGATAGCAGGACTCAGGATAGCAAAGGAACTGAGGGTAAGGATGCCGCATATATTTAGTGACTCAAAGTTGGTGGTTTGCCAAGTGAAAACAGAATTACAGGCTAAGGGCACGAGACTTGCCCCTTGCCCGACGAAAACATTGGACTGTTGAATGATATAGAGCAACACATAACTATGCACATCCGTGGGAAGAAGAATATGAAGATTGATTCATCAACTAAGTTAGCTAGTTCTGGAGATGCACAGTTGTTACGATTGGTTCCAATAGAGGTTTTATCGGCTCCAAGCATCAAATAAATGGATGTCAATTGCGTTTTGGAGGTGGAGGAGGGGATGGAGCTATGGATGACTCCAATCAAGGATTATTGCTTAAGGAAACTCTCCTGAGAGGAAACAACGAGCAATGGAAACTTCTTCGTAAAGTAATTGTTTATAATGCAAGGAGGAGTGCTATATAGGAGAGGATTATTAACCCGCTACTTCGGTGTGTAATCAAGGACGAGGCTAGGAGAGTAAAAGTGACTAAGCATCGTGCAATATAGAATATTAAACGAACTATCTACTATGTAGAATGTAAATGTAAAAGTAAAGTAATAAAGCAAATGACACCATAGATTTTTATACTGGCACGAACTTCTCGTTCTACGTCCAATCCCAAACTCCTTTTGGAATTTAACTATCAACCCTCACTTAACCCGGAGGAGCAGATTTACACCGCCTGAGCAACTAAACAGGACAACCACCTAAGCAATAGAATAAGACTTCAACGGCCTGAGCAACCTAACAGGACTTCAATAACACAGAAAATTATCTGACTTAATGTGCTCTTTTAGTAGCATGGATAAGTTTTTAAAGTACACCCTTCCTATAATCTTCACCATTTTGGTATATCGTGTAATTCGTGAAGACGGGAAGTTTATTAGATCACCGATGAAGTATTCTTGAATGAAAAATGATCAGAATAATTTTTTTAAGTATTGAATGCTTAGAGTTCAAATAGCAAGATAAATTAGAAATGGGAATAATAATTGACAATCAAAACAATGGAATCCATGGCTATTTATAGAGATTAAGAGTTGTATTCGTTCATGAAAGATATCCACGAAAAGATATGGAAGCAACTGTTGAATCAAGAGTTGTTTTTATTCATTAAAATGAAGTGTATCTTGAAATACTAGCCGTTATGAAGATTCATCCGTCTAAATGGAGCAACCCAACCGGCTGAATTGATTAGAAATAAAACTCGCAAGTAAATTGTGCAAAATGCATCAAATTAAGCTGGATGAATTATCATATTTAACCGTCTGAATATTCAATCATATTTGTGCACATGCACAGCAACTAGCCGGCTGACTTATGCCATTCAGCTGGCCGAGTTAGTATTTACTGGGTTTTCTACTTTTTTGATGAACTTTATATTATGTTTGTGTGCATATACCACTTCGGAGAGATTTTAACATATATTTGCAACTAAACTCAGACCTTAAACTTAATACTTTGCTGAAGCTTCAATCTGGAATTTGGTCTTCAAATTGTTAGAATATCTCTGTAGTAAAATACAATACCTTCCCCTACAAGTTTAGTTAGATCTAAATGATACATTTACTTATATAGTTGTCACAATCAAAACACCAAAATTAAAGGTTCTAACATTCCTCCCTTTTTGACGATGAAAACAATGTAAGTTATATAAACAAAAACAGATTAATACTCCCTCTGTCTTAATACTCCACCTATCGTTATGATGTGCCATTTTTCCCTCTTTGTTATCGACAAAAAGGAAAACTCAATAGAGAGGAGAAATATTGAAAATATACACAATGTTGATATGATTAAAAAGGAAAAATTAGACAACTATGAAGAAAATTTGTTGAAAAAACTGAAAATGGACAACTTTGAAATATTGTTCATGTGTAAAATTGTTGAAAAGCAACAAGCTTTGAAACATGTTTTAAAAGTAGAAATTTATAACTTAATATAGTTTGAAATAATGTTCATGCATATAGAATAATATGGTTCAAAAATAGTAATAATTTAGTATAGTCCCAAAACGTGTTCATAAATAGTAATAATATGTTAAAGATTATTTAAAGCAAAAACAACAAATATAAAAATGAAATCATAGACCATGACTAGAAAAGATAAGCATAAGTCTTAGTAACTTACATTCACAATGACAAATTTACATATAATCGAAAATATTGAATCGAACATCACATGATTTGCACAATATATAACACCCCATATCACATATCACTTGTAACTTACATTCACAACGATAAATTTACATGTGAGACATTCACACATAAACAATTAAAACAAAATGTAGACACAAACTTAGACAACACATTATCAAATAGCACAAATAAGTATTTTAAATTGTCACATTAAAACACAACTAAAGAAACTTAAAAGTCACAGGACAATCCCATAAGACACACATATTACACAATTGTTTTCCAAATAAAATAATTCACAATAAAAACAGGTATAAAAAGTAACAACTTACCAAATTAGTCCTCCCTCTCTTCTTCTTCATCATCATCTTTTTCTTCGGAAGATGTCCATGTGAACGGCTTCAGATTCTCAATGATTGCCGTTGAGGTGGAATTAAACATAACACTTTCTCCCGTATTTTATTTAAAAATCCTTTGATCAAATTAATATTTTTGTCCGTCTTTGTAACATTTTTCTCTACTCTAGCCAATCGATGATTTAATTTGCGCTGATTTCGAGAAAGTGTTACAAGAGCTTGCTTAGGGCCAACAACGACATTTAATTCACTAATCTCATCCTCATCATCATCATCTTCTTCTTCTTTTTTAGTGGTTGAGTGGATGAAGCTATGTTAGTGTCAATAGTTGCAGAAGACCTTGGTTTGATTTGCAACTCACTCTCGATAACTTATTATTAGTTGAGTCATAGGTCGTCTAGGAAGTCCCATAAGACTAAGCATCTTAGAGTTGAGTTCACTTATTTTTGTGAACTCGGCATTCAGTAAAGCAACACCAAAATTCTACAAGATCCTTATGATATATGATCCATATTGAATGGTTCGATAATTTCTTTTTTGTTTACACTCAAAAATTCATGCAAAATTATTTTACCCCAATTCACTCGTTGAGAGGAGTAAGCAGCGTACAAAGCTTGATAATCTCTATTGTATACTTTCTTATAACTTCATGTCTGAGGCTGAAGAGATCAAATAAGAGCATGGTGGATAATTCTTGCCTTTGGATGTAGGGCGCTAAATTTTAAGACGGTTAAATCGTCCGACAAGAATCAATGTGATACTTCATTGCGATGGTCCATATCGACATCTATATCACCAACATCCAACACTTCGGATGGACATCTTAGAATGTGCCCTAACCTTTGAAGAGGCAAGTAAATTTTACTCCACAAACTAACATCCATGTACAATCACTTCTATTCTATGGATTTTGATGACCAAGATTCATGTTGGCATAGAAGATTTTAATCAAAAGAGGGTAGATTTTAACGTTATTAGAATCATACCCAATAAGAGAATCAAAACCATGAGCTTCGACAAACTCTCTAATCATATAGCCATTGAATTCAGGAAATTTCATAAAGGCACCCTCGGAAAGCTTGGAAATTTTCATGCTATTGAAGCGATTCACTGCTGTATCATTATGTTGCCAGGCTCGAATTTGACTTTCAGATGGTCCAGTTGTCGATTCTCTCGCTCTTTTCGATCTTGGAGGCATGTGTTTTTTGAAAAATGAAGAAAGATTAAATTCTTGGAAGAAAGTAGGGTTTTCTTCTTTTTTTTTCCCAAATGGAAGGTAGGTAGAAGAGGTGTGAATAGGTAAGCCTTATTGATAAGAGGGTTTGAATTTGAATTGGTGTGTTGGAGAACATGCTAGACTATCTTAAAAAACTAAAACCCTTCAGGTTAGCCGGTTGAATGGGCTTAGTCAGCCGGCTGAGTCGTAGGAATTTCAACCTGTAAGAAAACAGTTTTTTTGGCTCAGATCAGCCGTCTGACTTTGGGTAGTCAGCCAGTTGAATTTTGGGAATTTTTTTTCCAGCTATGAATATTTAGCTGGCTGAATGGCCTAAGTCAGCCGGTTGAGTTTGTTGTCTCAGCACAAATTAACTTTTTCTTTAAAAAAAATTTGAACATAGAATACATTTAAAACACAGATACACACACTATATAATCCGTAGATATGAGTTAACGATATAATCTTGTTATCATTTTGTTTATAGTCGTCATATTGCCTATCCTAATAATTTGGTTCAATTTTCATGTTTTCCATAGATGGTTTAAGAAGGGACCAATAAAGCTATGTAGGACTGGTCTCTTGATGAGACGAGCCTTCTCCCCATAAATTTCTTGGTGTAAGAGTGCCTTCGGGAGGAGATTCATTGAAACGAGGTGATTTTTTATGGAGACAATTTTTCGACGAAGTGTGTCCGTATATTACGAACAAATACTTTCTAGAAAACGCAGATGCAAACTCTGACCTTCTTGTTCGTAGTACATTTCATTTTGTATTCCTAGCATCTCCTGCTAATAGTGAGAAATCTCATCCAGCTTAGCATGCACGGATGGTGATTCTGACTTGTTATTCCTTTTGGGCATTTTACCAAGAGGCGAATATCCCGTGCATTAACGAGGTGAAGCAGCTGGCGAAATAGACTTGTTTGATTGATGAGTCGACTAAGTCGAAGAAGTATATGTAGTATTGGATGATGGAGAACCATAATCGTATGATGAAAAATCAAAATTCTCTTGAGAAGACATATTGTACAATTTCTATGAAGAAGTATTTTTATTTTTATATGGAAATATAGGTTTTTTTCTACACATTTATATATACTTCTCTGCTATCTATTTCTAAAACATTTTTAATGGTGAATATTGTTTTGATTTTTAGCCATTTTTATTTTAATCAGATTATAAATAGAGTATATGATTGTGTGGTAAGGAGATGAATGTTCATTGTGTTATATAAGAAAGAGTGAGAATGATCCAAATGAAAAATATAAAAGAGAAACCTAGAATGACATACACCTAACTCCTATGAAGTTCAGAATCCGTGTGCCATCAGCTTAGTTTTGATCATTTCCATAACTTTTATTAATTATTTTTTTGCAAACGTTTAATATCTATTTAGATTATAAATTATGTAATGATACAATTCCGAGTTCTCATCTTAGTTTTACAAAAATATTTTTATTCAACGGTTTAGTAAAGATACCGACAACTTGATTTTCTGAAGATATAAATTCGAGTGAAATAACATCTTTTCTATGTTGTCATGTAGAACATGATGTGTATATCAATATGTTTTGTTCGAGAATGATTTAATGGATTTTTTGACAAGTTAACAGCACTTGTATTTTCATAGTAAATCATTGGTTTTTTAAGATTAAAACTGAAATCTTGTAATGTATATTGCATATAAATAACATGAGCACATGTCAAAGCGGCAGAAATATATTCTTCTTTACATGTCAAGAGTGATACACAATTCTGCTTCTTACTGAACCATGATACTAAAGACTGTCCAATGAAGTGGCATGTTCCATTCGTACTCTTATGATCCATTCGACATCCACCAAAATCAGCATTGCTATATAACACTAATTCAAATGAACATCCCTTTGGATAAAAAGAGGCTATAGTCTCTAGTATTGCATAAGTGGTACAAAATTCGTTTCACGGCTCGCAAATGTGATTCTTTTGAATTTACTTGAAAACATGCACACAGACAAACGCTCATCAATATATTAGGACGACAAGTGGTTAAATATAATAAAGATTCAATTATAATATGATATAGTTTTTGATCTATACTTTTTCCATTTTCATCTCGATCAAGATGAACGGTAGTTTTCACAGGGGTTGGTTTGGATGATGTATTTTCCATACCAAAACAAGTTGTCAAATTATTACGGTATTTTCTTGATTTATAAAGATCTCATTATTTAATTGTTTTATTTATAAACCAAGCAAATAAAAGAGTTCTTCCATATGAGACATTTCGAATTCACTTTTCATAATATTCAAAAATTCGTTACATAGATTTTTATTTGTAGAACCAAAAGTAATATCGTCAATGTAAATTTAAATAATAAAAATATCCTTTTTATCTTGCTTAATAAAGAGTTTTTGGTCAACTTTACCTATTTCAAAGCCAGATTTCAAGAGATAGCTTTTAAGTCGTTCATACCAAGCACAGAGTGCTTGTTTAATTTGTACAAAGCTTTCTTAAGTTTGTAAACATGATTGGAAATTTTTCATGTACAAATAAAGGTGGTTGTTCTACATAAACATTTTCTTTTATAAAACCTAAAAAGACACTTTGCGTTCATTTGATAAAGTTTGAAATCATAATAACAAGAAAAGACTAATAAAATATTTATAGCTTTTAAACGAGTGACGGGAGCAAAAGTCCCTTCATAATCTATTCCTTCTTCTTGATTGTAACCTTGTACTACCAATCTTGCTTTATTTTGAATTATATTACCATGCTTGTCTACCTTATAATTGAATACCCATTTAGTGCCGATAACTGTTGGTTACCGGGTCTAGGAACTAGCTCTCAAACATCATTTCGTTCAAATTGGTTTAGTTCTTCTTGCATAGCTATAATCCAGTAATCATTATTTGAAGCTTCTTTTATATTTTTGGGTTCAAACGTAGAGATAAAGGCTACATGACCCATTGATTTGATGGATTTCTAGTTTTTTACGTTTGAATTTATTTCTCCAATGACATTTTCTAAAGGGATATTTCTTAGTATCCTAAGAGGAGAACGTATTTCATTTTCAGTAGGAGTATTATTGTTCATGGCCATGGTTTCATGATTCAAGTTTTCTGAATTATATATATGTAGATAATCATCTTCATCTTTGTTTTTAATTTGCGAATTTTCATTAAAAGACACATGTAGTGTTTGTTCAATTATTTTGGTTCTCTTGTTGAAAACTCTATAAGCTTTACTATATTCATAATATCCAATAAAAATTCCTTCATCCGATTTTGGATCAAATTTTCCAAGTTGATCTTTTGCATTTAAAATAAAACATTTTGAACCAAAGTTTTAAAGTAAGAAATGTTTGGTTTCTTTCCTTTAAATAATTCATATGGAGTGTGCTTAGTTAAAGGTCGAATCGAAACTCTATTTAATACATAGCAAGCAGTTGTAACATCTTCCGCTCAAAATTGTTTGGTAAATTTCTATCACTAAGTTTAGTTTGAGCGCACTCGTGGAATGTTTTATTTTTTCTTTCTATAACTCCATTTTGTTGTCGAGTTCTAGGAAAAGAAAATTTATGACAAATTCCTTTCTTATTACAAAAATTTTCAAATAGTTCATTATCGAATTCACCACCATGATCACTTAGAATTTTTTTATTTTCAAAATTTTGAAATTCTGGACTCGCTTAGTAAAAGTTTTTAAATTTTCAAATTTTTACTTTTATGTTTTAAAAAGATCGACCATGTATATCTAAAAAATTCTCTAAAGTTATAAAAACATACTTACTGGTGATTAATTGATTGTGTTTGAGGTGGTCCAAAATGATCGAAATGTAACAATTCTAAATTCTAATGGTTGTAATGTAGAAATTACTTTCTTAGATTTAAAAGAAGATTTTTAATTTTCCTAATTGATATGCAACATAAATGTTATTAACTTTAAAATGAATTTTGGGTAAACCTTTGACTAAACTATTCTTAGATGATTTTCTTATAGCTTTAAAGTTCATATGGCAAAACCTTTTGTGCCATAACCAAGGATCATTGTCTCTGGCCATTAAACACATATTTGTACTATAATTTACTTTCATATTTAAAACATATATATTTCTTTTACGATATTCTTCAAAGATCAAGTTTTGATTTCTATCGTAAATATTACATTTATCTTTTTCAAAAGTGATTTTGAAGTTTTTATCGCATAATTGGTTAATGCTCAAAATAATATGTTTTAAGTTTTTAACAAGTAAAACATTAGTAATAAGAGGTAAATTTGATGTATAGTCATTGCTCACATCGCCTTTGCTAATGATAAAATCTTTGGAGTTATCTCCAAAAGTAACAGATCCTCCATCGGAGTACTAATATTTGTCAACATATTTTCGTTTCCCATCATGTGTTTTGAGCAACCGCTGTTAAGTATCCATTTTTATCTTTTTAAATTTGGTACTTGCAAAAAATATGAAAATATCGTTGGTACCCATTTCTCTTGTTAGGGTCCTAAGAGTTAGATTTTAGAAAGCCAAACCCATGCGGGTTTAGGATTCCCTTTATATACGAAGTTATTAATTTTATGTATAGTTTTTATAAATGACGTATAAAAATATTTCTAATCGAACCATTATTAGTTTTTGGCATCCAAATATTTATATTTTTTGTGCTGCACATGTCCTTTTGCGTGAAAACCTTTGGTTTTGGTTTCGGTTTTACAAAATTATTATGTACTTTGAAACTTTTATATAGTGAAACGTTCCACTTTGAACAAGATTTTGAGGAATTTGTATATCCAAAATCTTTCTTATTGCAAGAGGTTTGAGAGTTATTAATAATTCTACCTTTATTAAAGTTAGAAACATTAAAATATTTTCTAACTTGGTTTTGAGACTAGTATTGTCTAATTCAATAATATTGAGATTAGATTTTAAATCGTGATTTTTTGTAGTTAATGTCATATTCTTTTCTTTTTGGACTTCAATCTCATTTGATAGCATAGTGAGTTGAGAAGATACGTTAGACAAAGATTCTTGTTTTTCAGTAAGTTCTTCTTCCATGATTTTCTTTTCATCTATGAGCATATTGATTTCTATTTCACTTCTGTTTAGTTTTTCTAAAGAATCTATATATTTTCTTTCAACATCTTTTAGTTTATCCAATAACTCCAGGTTTATATCAACTTAATCATCAAAGGTTAGATCACTTACTTCGTTAGTTAAAGCCATAAAGCACATATTGGCTTGTTCGGAGTCACTGTCAATGTCACTGTCTGATGAGGAGGAAGAATCAGAATCATCCTAAGTAACAGCAAAATCTTGTTTCTTTCTAACTCTTTCATTTTCGCTTTTGTAAATGTTCCTTTTTTCTAAATCCGGACAATCTTTCTTTATATTCCCCTTTTTGTGTCACTCGGTGCACCCTAGAATTGAAGGTGACCATTTGTTATTGTTGTCTCTCCCGTTGCTTCCGAATTTATTGTTCTTTCTAAAAATTTCTTTATGTTCTTAGCAATAAAATCCATGTCATCTTCATCTTCTTCCAAATCTTCTTATTCGGCTTGGAATGCTATGGTCTTTCTGTCTTAGTATTGATCCCTTTTTGCCTGCAAGTTTACTTCACATGACATGAGATTTCCTATTAACTCTTGAGGTTTTATGGTAGAAATATCGTTAGCTTCGTCTATAACTAAGACTTTCCATTCCCATTCATCCGTTAAAGAGAATAGGATTTTTGAGACAATATCAAAATCAGTGTATTTTTCTTCTGGTGCCAATAGTGATTGAGACATGTCTTGAAATCTAGAATAAATTTCATTTATAGTCCCATCTTGTTTCATTCTGAAATTTTGAAATTGTTTAATAAGCATAGGATTTGTTTAACTTTGTTTGTTCCTTCATGCGTTACTTTAAGAGTTAGCTAAATTTCATAAGCTGTTGTACACATGCTAACTCTGTTACATTCATTTTTATTTAAAGCACAAAATAGCATATTCACAGGTTTTACATTTGAGGTGGCATCAAACTTTTGTGTGTTTGACCATTATGCATATGGTGTCGTTGGTAAAGTATATGCTTACTGAGTTATATCCCAAGCGTCATATTCGTTTGCCAGCATATAAATTCTCATGCGAGTAGACCAATAGTTATAATTCAATATGTTAAATAGTAGTGGTCATGCAGTGGAGACCTTCAATGAAACTGGATGAAGCAGTATTTTCCATATTACTTGATTATAAAAAACATTTTTTACGGTTTTATGATGACTTTCTCTGATACCAATTGAAAGTAATTATGGATCGTGCAATCCAAAATATTAAATAAACTATCTACTTATGCAGAATTAAATGTAAAAGGTAAAGTAATAAAGTAAATGACATCATAGATATTTATACTAGTTCGAACTTCCCATTCTATGTCCAATCTCAGACTCCTTCTGGAATTTAACTATCAACCCTCACTAAACCGGAGGAACATGTATTACACCACTAAAGCAACCGAACATGACTTCAACCGCCTAAGCAACATAATAGGACTTCAACCGCCTGAGAAACCAAAAGGGACTTCAATAATATAGAAAATTATGTAACTGAATGTGCTCTTTTAGTAGCAAGGATAAGTCTTTGGAGCACACCTTCTATAATCTTCTCCTTTGTGTAATGTCGTATAATTCGTGAAGACATGAAGTTTATTAGATCACCAATGAAGTATTCTTGAATGAACAAGTGATTAGAATGAATTTTTTAAATATTGAATGCTTAGAGTTCAAATACAAAGATAGATTAGAAATAAGAAGAAGAATTGATGATCAAAACAATGGAATCCATGGCTACTTATAGAGATTAAGAGTTATATTCGTTCATGAAAGATATCCACGAAAAGATATGGAAGCAACTCTTAAATCAAGAGTTGTTTCTGTTCATTAAAATGAATTGTCTCTTGAAAAAATAGTCGTTACAAAAATTTAGCCGTCTAAATAGAGCAACTAGGCCGTCTGAATAGAGCAACTAGGCTGGCTGAATTGATTAAAAATAAAACCTACTATTAACCCGCCTTTTGACAAGGCAGTATATAGGCAGATTTAACCTAATAGATTGCACAGTTATCGAGGCTGGAATATTATGAACTTGGTTCAAATGGATGGATGGATAATCAATTATAGATATAAAGCCAAGGTTAAGCACAGTCGATGGGTAAACGGCGCAGGACTTCGAGAAAGGCATAGCTCGGGTTCAACTTCGGGTCGGCATGGGGTTTGCTTTGGGTTCTACTTCGGGTAGGCATAGGGTTTGCTTCAGATTCTACTTCAGATCGACATAAGGTTCACTTTGAGTTCTACTTCAGATCGGCATGGGGTTCGCTTGGGGTTCTACTTCGGGTTAGCATAATGCTCGCTTCGGGTTCTACTTCGGGTCAGCATGGTGATGCTTCAAGTCGGCATGGTGTTACTCTAGTTTGGCATAGGATGGACGAGTTAGGCTTGACTATCATTATGGTAGGCTCATGTAGGTGAGAAGGCCCTGTAGCCGAGATTTCACCTACCAATATAGTAGGCTTGGCTTCAAAAAAAGGATCTTCATTTTGCTTCTCTTCATCTTCTACCTAGAGGCTACTCTGCCATTTTTATTCTGGAATTTTGGATTATAACTGTAATTAAATTTCAGTATAATAAAAAGGATTGTTACGGAGTGGATGTAGGCCGAAGTTAACCGAACCATTATAAATCTTGTCTCTCTTTTATTGCTTTCATTTTAATTGTGGTTATTCTTCATATTATATTTTCTACATATACTTTATCTATGATCTATGACTTCATATTGGTGATTTCATTTATAACTGGGTGTTGGTGGCTAATTTTGATGCCAACATTTTTGTACTTTCACTGATTAAGCTTGGATTGAAGGATTTGAAAGCTTTGGAACTTGGAGTTGGGAAGCAATGGCTAGGCAATCAACAAGGGGACAGAGAAAAAAGAGGAGCCATTATGAAAGAAGTCAGGAGGCTTCCTCAGGAGCTAATCAGACCTCAATCTTCATTACCAGGGACGAGCTAGAAATGATGATGGATGCTATGCAGGAAAGAATGCTGAAAAGGCAGAAGGAATTGATGCAGAATATACTTTGATGGATTGGACAAGTTGGAATGCAAAGCTAAGGGAATGAAGTAGCTAGAAATACTAGAAATATGGATCATGAAGTTGGAGCAGCAGGAGCAGAGGATTTCCAGAATTAGAACTAAGAAAACAGAGCAACTAGGATACAAGATAGAGTGGAGCCATTGGTAGCAGCCTCTGAACTTGGAGGCATGCTCTCAGATCATATTGCTTGATTCCAGACAGGACACCAGGTTGTGCTGTGCAGTTTGGTAATTATAAGGAAATGAATGCTCGTCCAGAAGAACAAATTTCAAGACTCCCTCGTGGACTCGGGGGCAGGTTGGAGATGACAATCGAAGACCACTAACGGATATTGGAACAGTTGGAAATTGGAATCCAGGACTGGTAGCAGAATCTAGTTGGCTTAGATATGGATTGGATCAAAGGGGGGCAAACCCTGACCAAGGAGAATGGATTAGCATAACTCCTTATGAAACTGGGGGTATGGATATGGATGGCTTTGCTTGAAAATGGATAGCGGTGACAGAACAGGAGCAGTCACCATTTGCCACAAATCGAAGCTAGCCCGGCTTAAGGGCATAGGTCGTCATCTCTTGATGGCACGAAATATATAATTTGTAATAAATCCTACACCAAAATTTCTAATTCACTTACACATGTATAGGATCCGAATGGTCCTTAGGTATGCTCTGAGATGACGATGAACCGTCATAATGAATGATTACCAAACTTATTCGAAAGTGAAATCTAACATTTATAATTTCGATTCCCGTACGGACACTCACATATTGCCTTGAGCGGCACTCCATCTCGAACGATCACATTTCACCTTGAGCGGCACTCGATCTCGAACGATCACATATCGCCTGGAGCGGCACTCGATCTCGAATGATCACATTTCGCCTCAAGCAGCACTCGATATCGATCTCAAATGATTACATATCGCCTCGAGTGGAACTCAATCTCGAACGATCACATTTCACCTCGAGCGGCACTTTATCACGAACGATCACATATCGCCTCGAATAGCACTCAATCTAGAATGATCCTATTTCACCTCGAATGGTATACGACCTCGAACGATCACATTTCGGCCTGAACGGAACACGATCTCAAATGATCACATTTCGTCTTGAATGGAACAAGATCTCAAACGATCACATCTCGCCTCGAATGGCACTCGATCTCGAACGATCATAACTCACCTTGAACAGCAAACAATCTCGAACGATTGCATTTCGCCTCAAGCGGGACACGTTCTTGGACGATCGCATTTTAGCTCTAGCGGTACACGATCTTGAACAATCATATTTTGCTTCGAACAAACGCTTGATCCCATGCGATCATCATCAGCCTGGGACGGCTATGAATTTTATTAATGACCCCGAATGATCATTATTCATAATCAGGCAAGTCCATTGATCTCTTCACATATCATCCATTGATTTCGAACATCGGGCTTACGACAATACAAAACACACCTTTATCGCAAGGCATGTTTTGGGGGGCAAAGTGTTAACCCGCATTTTGACAAGGCAGTATACAGGTGGATTTAACCCAATAGACTGCACGATTATCCAGGCTGGAATATTATGGATTTGTTCAAATGGATGGATGGAAAATCAACTACGGATATGAAGCCAGGGTTAAGCATAGTCGATGGATAAACGACCCAGGACTTGGAGAAAGACATAGCTTCTACTTCGGGTCTGCATAAGGTTCGCTTCGGGTTCTACTTCGGGTCAGCATAAGGTTCGCTTCGAGTTCTACTTTGGGTCGGCATGGGGTTCGCTTCGGGTTCTACTTCGGGTTGGCATGGTTGCTTCGGGTTCTACTTCGGGTCGGCATAGGGTATGCTTCGGGTTCTCCTTCGGTTTGGCATGGTGTTGCTCCGAGTCGGTATGGTGTTGCTCAGGGTTGATATAGGATGGACGAGTTGGGCCCGACGATTGTTTTGGTGGGCCCATGTAGGTGAGATGGCCCTTTAGCCGAGATTTTACCTATAAATACAGTAGGCTTGGCTTCAAAAAAAGGATCTTCATTCTGCTTCTCTTCGTCTTCTACCTAGAGGCTACTTTACCATTTTTATTCTGGAATTCTGGATTGTAACTGTAATCAAATTTCAGTATAATAAAAAGGATTATTCTGGAGTGGATGTAGGCCAAAGTTAGTCAAACCACTAAAAAACTTGTCTCTCTTTTATTGCTTTCATTTTAATTATGGTTATTCTTCATATTATATTCTCTACGTATACACTATCTATGATCTGTGACGGGATGTTGGTACTTTCACTTATAATTAGGTGATGATGGATAATTTTGACGCCAACGCCGGCAATCAAAAAAGCATCAAATTCAACTAGCTGAATTTTCATATTCAGCCATTTGAATATTCTATCACATTTGTGCACATGCACAGCAGCCACCCGACCAACTCGTGCCATTCAATCGGCTTAGTTAGTGTTTTTTGGGTTTTCTACTTGTTTTGATGAGCTTTATATTATATGTGTGTGCATATACCACTTTAGAGAGATTTTAACATATATTTACTACTAAACTCAGAACTTGAACTTAATACTTTGTTGAAGCTTCAACCCAAAATCTGCTTTTCAAATTGTTAGAATATTTCTCGAGTAAAAAATAACATCTTTTCCTAGAATTTTAGTTAGATCTGAATGATACATTTAATTATATAGTTGCCACAATCAACACATGGAAATTCGAGGTTCCAATAGGTAACCCTCATGGATGTCCATGAGCGTAGCTTTGGTGATCACACCAATAGGCAAACATTGGTGAAGGAGATATTTTGCTAGGGATACATCTGGCCAATGATAAACTGTAATGCTGCCAAATACACAAAATGGCGTGAATGATGCCAAAGGTTTGCAAAAATTCCAAGAGCCCATTCTTTAAAGCTTACACAAATTGTTAGCCCATGGCCATTTGCTATTTAGGGAATCGACATTATTTATGTGCTAAAGATGTCGAAAGGAGTTAAATACGCTATTATTGTGGTGGATTACTTCACAAGGTGGGTCAAAGAAAAACCAATTTCCATAATCACAACGAAAAAAGTGATCAAATTATGAAGAATATTATACTAGATTTGGAATACCTCAAAAGATTATAACGGATAATGGAACTCGGTTTGAATGTATCGCTGCAACGGTACAAGATCGAGAAACCTTTTTGGCAGTAGTTCACCTACAGGTGAATGGACAGGTAGAGGTAGTGAATAATGCCATCAAATCTATCTTGAAGTAACGGTTAACTAAATCTAGGGAAACAGGGTTGATGAGCTTCCGCTAGCATTATGAGATTGTAGGACGACCCCCAAGTCCACAACTTGACATACAAATTTGCTTTGGCCTACGGATTAGAGGCTATGATTACGACTGAACTGGAAGTCCCTTCACACCAGAAAAGGCATTATGAAGGTTAATGAGGAACTCTTGCTCAAATCCCTCAATTTAACCGATGAAAATGAAAAGAGGTGAAATTAATGGTAGTTGCTCGCTAGAAAAGAGTAGCACGCATTTCAACACCAAGGTCCAGAACTGTACCTTTAAGGTAGGGGATCTCATTTTGAAGCATTTTTTCCAAGGTACAGCTGCACTTAGTCTGAACTGGGAAGGACCTTGTGCAATTAAAAGAAGCTTGGGGTAATTATTGATGGAATCATGATTCCATGGACATGGGGCGACCACTTGTTATGACATTATCTTACTTAGTTTTATTTATCTTTTGCAGAAAAGCCACCTAAGGATTACGGCAGCAATGTAATAAGGGAGGGCTTGCCATGTTTTTCATTTATAAATAAAATTCAGCTTCTTGGACCAATAGAACTACATTCTTGTAAACAAAACCCTGTGATGTGTGGTTGGCAGTACAATTAGGTACCTAGAGATAGGTAACAACTCCTTTAGTGTAGCATTAGGACTAGGGAGTATAATTATAAGGCTCGATTGGATAATTCGAACCTATCCCTCCAGTATTGACTATTGTCTGAAAATAGGCAAGGTCGGTAAGGAATATCCGAAGTCAAGTTGCTAAAAACACTAGTTTCAGAGAAAGAAATTGATGCGAAGTTGGAAATTTGATAACCATGCTTATGGCCTTGAAGGAATTGCTAGGACGAAGACAAGTAAGGATGGTCGACGAACACTCTTGGTCGACAACCATAGATTGGTAAGACTAAAGGAGGATGCCTAGAGATAGGTGTCCAAAGCACTGGTTCTCAGATATCAGAACTTATGTAATGCCATGACTTTCACGACTGCACTTTCGACCCAACATGAAAGGTCGATGATATGCGAGGATGATTGGTAAATGCTTTCAACCAATGGTTAGAAATAGGCAAGGTTGAAAGGTAGAACCTAGAAATAAGTACCACCATACTCCTCCGATCCAGGATCAAGATCTAGAGAGTATGATCGGCCTAGGGATAATTGGATGAACTGCCTTATGTTATTAACCTTTGACCGATGCTTGAAGGAAAACAACAGCTAGGAATGATATCCAAATTCCGACATCTGGAATGTTGTGTCCTAGAGACAAGACTTAGTATGTGGTAGAATTACAAAAGGTATAACCTCACTCACAGCCTAGCGGGATTAGCTTAGTCGAGGTTGAGTGGTGGAAATAAATGGATAATATCGATCACTCCTGGTTATTGGAGAGATCGAAAATGTCAGGATACGAACTTCCAAATCATGGTTCCCTAAAAATAAGGAAAATCATGCAATTTGGTTTATTTATAGCAGTTTATTGGTTGAAGGAAACTTGACCCTAAAAAAATTAAGAATAACTGCAAAATTGGTTAAATGATAGTTTTGTTTAGCCAAATGGAATTGGCGTAGGTAAAACAGAAATGAATAAAGGAATGTAACTAAGGCAATTGAAGGAATTGCACTTGTACATAAAGAGTTATAGTAAGTCGAAGCATTGCACGGACACATGCATGTGTAATATGGTTACAGTACAAGCATTTATATTATATGTGCAGCCGGTTGTCTGTAGACATGAATAATATATAAAGTATGGAAATGTAAATGGAACAGAGATTGACACAAGAAAAAAGTCCATTGTATTCAAACTTTATATACAATGGATGCAATGGCCGGTCTCACACAAGCACGACCTATGTACTAAAGGAAAATAGAAAGTGCAATCTAAAAGGAGGCAAACAGAAACAGTCTCATCTTCACTAAAAGCCAGTGCATCTTCTTCTTTTAGCTACCCTTGCTGCCTGAGTTATTGCGTGGTCTCTTCTATCCCCTATCACCCTTAGGTGTGCGGCTTTGGGAAGGGGTGTTGTCACTTTCGATGAAAGTGTTGGCAGGATCTTTGGGTCAGAGGCTCGAATGTCCCTGTAGTTTGTCAGTGATACTGCCCTTTGAAGCTTTGATGGTAATAGGAAGGACTCTCTGAGAAGCTTTGATTCCTCGACACTAATAAAATTTTCAAGTCTAGGCTTGGTCTTGATTTTCACTTTAGAGATGTCGATCTTTAGCTTCTCCGCCATAGAGATGGAACCGATCGGGCCTAAGGCACTTGTCATAGTGATGTCTACCCCTAGGGAATGAGCGGTGTCATCTAATCCCTCCAGAGTTGTGATTCTCTTCGAATCAGAACTAGAATAGAGCTAGAGGAAGGCAAGGAATGACCCACCTCGTGGCAATAAAGGTTGACTAGGTAGTAATGGCAACGTGTCCAAGCCATATGTAACAGGTGGCGGCATAGGAGGAAGCGATGGGTGACTATGAGATCACAAACGGAGAAGTAAAGATTGTTTACGGTCTCAGGCGAGAATTAAAGATACTTGAACACTAGAGGGATGAGAGAAATATCTCCACTGATACTTGATTATTAGACATGATATTTAGTAATCTTTCCCTTTTCGAGGTGCAGATTGCATTGACTGATCGAGGAAGCGGGAACGTAGAGTTCAACAAATAATTTTTTTTGTAGATGTTGGAGTAATTTGGGTGGCCTTAGAGCTGGCTCCCTTGGACGTTGGAACCTTTAGCACAAGCTATTCTCAGGGATGGAGATCATGCGTGGCCCGATGCACTTGGACCATTAGGAGCTTCAACGACTGCTTTACCAATAGTGCCGTTCTTTGCACCCAAGATCACCTTTCCTTCTTCAAGATTAAAAATGTCATCGGCATCAACATATTTGGCTTATAATTCATCTTCGGTTCATCGAATGCTTCCACATAACATAGAATCTCTTCCTAGGCATCTGCGTAAGTGCTTCAAAACTACTTCAGGTTCTCGTAGCAGATAACGTTGGCAAAGAATTGTTGATCGGTGGAGCTCGGTTCTTTTTCTTGTGTCCTCTACTCCTTTAGCTTAATTAGTTTGTTCGTAGTTGCAACATGGTCGACCTGAGCCTCTTGTCTCTTTATTTTTACTAGGAGAAATTCATATTCAAAACTCTCCTTTTTGACATGGAGCTCATTGATCTCAGCTTCTTTGTTCTTGAGAGCATTGTCTTTCTCCTAGAGGGTTAGGTCCTTATCAGCAAATTGCATTTTAAGAGTGACATTATCCTCATAAGTAGTCTTTATAAGATTCTTCATCACAGTCTTGGCCTGATTATGAACATTTGTCATCTCTATGACCACGTTGTTGGCCGTCGTCTCTGATTCCGAAGCTACATCTCTTTCTTTCTCAACTTTGGCCATATCCTTTTTGTACTCTTCTATAATTTGTTTATAACTTGTCTTTTCTGACTAAAATGAATGGATATTAGTTTGATGAATTCGGTTGATGTCAGAGAGTGCAAAACATAGTTTCTTCTATTCATAACCTTGGTCTATAAGCTCTTGGATCCCTCTGACCCTAGGGTTTGCCTCTTCCTTTAGAATGTCTTTGAGGTCATGATCAAACATGACTCAAGTCAAGCAAAGAACCGGGACGGTAGCTTGCATCCTACTCGACAAATTTGGAGGAGGAGCTAGACAAATAGAGACCCATTTGGATTGTGAGGGTGCGAGAACTATGGTGGTACGAGGAAACGATGCTAGAGTTTGTTTCCAAATAGGGAGCTGAGGTTGTGATCGAGTCGGGAGGAGGTTAGAAGAAGAACCATGGTGGTCGCACTAATCTTTTTATCTCTTCTGATGGTTGTAAGACTGTCTCTCCTCTGCTTGTCCGTTCTTTCTATCTCTTTTCGCCCGGTGGTCACTTTCAGCTTCGTGTTCTTTTCTTCGAGCTCTTTCTTCTTTTGTTTCTTGTTCCCGTTGAGAGCTAGAAAGAGGTGGCTATAGCTTAGGAATATGTTTCTTTTCCTTAGAGAGACCATGGTGGAGACAACCAAATTAATCTCTGCCTATTGTACCTGAAATGAAAGAATGGATCGTATTAGTTTTGGAACATAGGAATGCAACGAATGCAAGGAATATGTGTTCGTGATCCTAAAGTGTGTGGGGTGCCAATATCTCCCTAAGTACTCTATGGACCATGTTCAGAAGGAAGTAAGGATAGAGTCTTACCTTTTTCGGCTATGATGCCCTTAGGGGTGAAGCTGAAGCCAATAGAGTACTACTTAAGAAGGTCATCAATAGAAATATCGAAATCACTCAGCGAGTCAAAAGTGTTGTTGGGAGAACTAGATGGAGGATTTGCTTCGATTGTTGGTATCGCACTTGGTTTTGCGGTTTGCTAGGAAGTTTTGATAATTATTTGTTTTAGATGTGGTGAGGTAGGAACTTAGGTGCCTTCAAGAGGCGTCTCTCCATACAACTCATCCCCTCTTTTACTAAAGTCTTCGTCATAATCGCTTTCTCCATCACCTTCTTCTTCTTTCTCTTCTCCTTCTTCTTCTCTTCCCTCCCTCTCTTTGAGGATTGTTTCCATTTTAGCCCTTTCTTTGCTTTCTACTTGAATTTCACCAGCAACATGAATTTCTGCTACTCTATCAAAGGATTCATCAATGTTCACTATGCTAGACGGGACTTTAACACCCCCTTCGATATCTTGTGAATGGGGGTAGAAGACCTGATTGGCACCTTGGAGCTACTTGTTGAAACTTCGATGGGAACGGCGAAGCGAATGGGATGTAGAAGATTGCATTGACTAAGATTCTTATTCGTCCGGAGATAAGTGTTAGAGCTATATCACATGTTGATTCTTAAGGGTTTAAAGGGTCTCAAAGTGTTTGCGCTCGTGTCTCAAGTGGGAATACCTGTGAAGAAAAGAGATAACAGGTTAGACATTTGGATGGTGGAAATCCAAGCATGTGGAAGAATGGAAAGGAAGATGTCTTATGTCTAGGGAGTCAAAGCCTATTGGAGCTATATGGACATTGGACAAAGAAACATTTGTTCTTGAACTATGGACATTTTTTGTGGAGCTCTTTGATGACCTTGCACCAACACTAGGCTTCAATAAACATATAAGAGGAAGACTAGCTACATTGCTTGAAGTTGAGGACATGTGTTAGTTCTTTGAAAGTTAGGCGTCATTGAAATTGATTCATTAAAAAGATGTACAACAAGCTCAACATGGCGTAACCGTTAAGATGGACTTGAGTAGGAGCAAGCCCTAGCTCTTAAAGGAACGTACAGAGGAATAGATTGAAGGGCGGTATAGCATCGCCTAACCACATGTATTTGTTGCAAGCTGTATAGCTAATTTGATGATTATGCACCCATTAGTGCTGTGTTGGGAGAATGACATCACCTTAAGGAATCCCATATTGTCAGTATATGGTTCGAAGTGATTTGGCAATTGAATTATTGGCATCTATTTAGGAGGATCATTTGAAACTCCTAAGCTGATACGTTCATTTCATTTTGGAGGAGGGGGCTGGTCTTGGATTGTTTTTGCTACTACTATCATTCTTTGTAACTCGGTAGTGATCGAGCGCTAGATCCAGCAGGAGTAGAAGTCGAAGCCTGAGCTATGGTAGACCCAACTTCGAGAGGAGTTGACGGCCCAACGCCAACATTGAATCGAGGAGAATGGAATGTCATTCTGGATAGGAAAACTCAATGTTGAACATGGTTTGGTATGTCTATTTTAGAATTCTATTTTAAATGCAAACCAATGTGACTGGCGCCTGGAATCCAGCCGATGTTGACGTTAACCAACTAGATTCTAAACATTGATGGGGCAATTGAAAGTGGTGGTATATATAGTATGAGTCCTATATCCCATATATGAAGAATGAAATTCTATGTAGATAGTCCGTATGTGCTAGAAAATGACCCACATTACATGATGGAACCATGCATCGAATCTTACCTATTATCACCGGATAGCCGATAATGGAACCGTTGCCCGAGCATTCTATTGTAGGAACACAGGAGGTCTAATGATTGGATATACTATGCAATTGGACTTTTTTAATGCCAGAGTTCGTTAGACGTGACCATTCTTTAGAAGAGAATCGTCTCACTAAATTCAAGAATAATAACTTATGATCAACTGCTTGTTGAAAAAGTCTGTTCAAGCATTTTGAATGGATGGAAATACAAAGGCTTTACAGAATCATGGATAACCCAAGATGATCCGAACTAAAAAGGTAAAAACATAGGGGAGACTTTGAGTTGATGCTAGGATTTTCAAGGCATAGGTAAATTTGATATTTTCCTTGGGTTTTACTCGAGGCGGAGATTCAGATAACATAGCCTTTGCAAAATCCATAGTTTCATGGGCTTGATCGATCACAAGTTATGGTTCCAACCAGCCATAGGCCATAGGCAATCTTAGGCCATGGATGGCAACATGTCGACCAACATGAGATGGAGAAGCTACCTACTTTTTTCTTCTTTCGAATCTAGTTGTAGACTTGAAGAATTCAAAAACGATTTGTTTCAAGAGATCGACAGCGATTGGAATGGAAATTTGGTAGCAGTGGCGAATTGAAGGAGATAATGGCGGTTCGATTTGATTGGCAAGAAGTTTGAACTTAGGAGTTTTACTCGAAGGAAATCAATATGAGGAAGAAGACTTAGAAAATGAAATATGAAATGTGAAAGGATAGTAGGCTAAGTACTTAACACTGAAGGAATTTTCGAGCCTAAGTGACTCGATAAAAGAGTTCTGTAAAGACCTAGTCTGGCCAGTACCGATATGAAACTTTGATTCGATACGAAAAGAAGAAGTAAGGAATGGGAAAAGGAAGGTATTATGTACCAAGATAAGGCTCAGAATGATCTCTAAAGGTGTAGATTTTAACCTTGGCATGGAGAATGGACTACTGTTATTTAAAGCAATAAAATGACATGAAGTCTAATGGGTTTTCCTAGATCTAATCTAGTTAATTTAAGTAAAATCAAGTTTTATTATTTATTATTTAAATTTTTATACTAATTAAATAAAACTTACATAAATTAGAATATATCAACATATACGCTAACGTATGTGATATGCGTGTGCAACATAGCATTGTCTACGTGCTTATTGCACATGGATATAGATGTTGGGATTTACGTCTACAACATATACGTTCGTTATACACACACACATTCATTATACCAAAATATTGTTTAAATACGCATATAAATATTTTTATAATTTTGAAATTTGTTTATATGCCGAATAAAGTAAACCTTTAAAATATTTAATTAATCTTATCCTGCTTTTAGACTAAGCAGCTTTCAATCGAATCTGGATATCGGGACGAAGCCGGAATGGTTTAGGAGTTTCGTAGCATGCTTGGAGGAAGATAGAAGTGGTTCTAAGAGTTTGGATGGCTTGAGGAACTTAGGAAATAACTCGGTATGTGTAACAACCCGCACCTCCCAACACACCGATCTAAAGCCTAGAATGACTTTCAGACTCGCTTTAGTGTCAAGAGGCATGAGCTATCAGGTTTTTATACATTACCAGAGACTGAAAACATAAGGATAAATATAAGCCATTCTACACTTTCAGATCTCACAATGGAAGGAATAAATATAATGGAAATAGACATTTAGAAAAAACAACCTTCAAGATGCTTAATTCATGTACATTAATTCCAAAATATAATATAAATTTACTAGATATTTAATACAACAAAAAGCTATATAAGGAACAACCAAGAGTAGCGGAACTCCAATGCTTAGCTCCTTTCTCCATGCTTTATGCTAAATTAACCACTGTCCCATTGTCCTATGGTGGTGGAAAAAATGGAAAGGAGTGGGTCAGACAAAATTTTGGAGAATGAGTACACCATTAATATATGGTGATCACATGCAGTTGACTTTTATAATACTTTATGTGATCTAAGGTGTTTTACAATTGTCTGTGGATGACTAGGTTTCTTACTTAAGTGTTTTTCACTTAATACACACCTACACTAACTACTTGTGCAGGCTCTTACTTAGGATCGAACGACTGATCGAACGTCTAGACAATATTGATCGGTGAATGGCCATTGGAACTATTCTACATAGGATTACCCTACCATTTCTATCATTGGACTAAGTTTCCCATGAATATGGCTACCCATACCCGTACCTCCATTATGTATTGTGGAGGAGCCTGCAATGCCGGTTCGCCAAAGTGTCTCATCGTCTGTATCTGTGTCCATCTATCAATAGTAACGAAATTACCTCTTATTGCACGCATCAGGATCCAACAACAACACAACATTATGTTGCATCAGAATTCCTGAATACTAAGGAACTCCCATTGTGTTAGGCCCACTCATTTCCTCATGCATCAATCAGTACTACGTGTTTACTGTAGAACCTCGTATGAGTGCCATTTGCGATAAAATTAACCCTATTTGAATACCGATCCATGTTGGATAAATAGCATTTAACCAGCTCTGCAACGTCCTAGTATCGGTTCATAGGAAACTGGCTTCTCTACCATATCATCCTTAGATATGCATACATACATACATATACACGCAGACATTCACACACATTTACACTTAAAATTGTTTTATTTATTCTTTCAAAAACAATAGTTTTATTTATAACCTAAGCCTAAGGACAAGGATTAGATTGTGCTTCTAGAAAGCCAACTGGCCGACCATTATATGCTGGGGTGGTTGATCGCTTGCTGTCGATCGCTCCAGGTAGTGCGGTCGACTAGTCATGGTGTACATTTTAGATTAATGTTCGTTGTTTGCTTCAATTCCAATTTAATTATCATTTAATTCAAATATGTTAAGCATTATCGCTGTTTCCAAATTTGTTATCATACAATAAGCTAATAACAATTAACCTAACTTGTCAATATCAATTTCAATTTTGTAGATCTGCATAATTTTGTAGTGAAATAGTTTACCTAGGGTTACTATTAACAATTCAAGTTATGTCAATTCTTTATCAATTTATAGATTTATGGGAACGATTCATGTTTAGGGTTTACTACTAACATCAATATCAACAAATTGGATTAAAATATTATAGGATTAGAGGGATTAGAGAAAGGGTTTTAATCAAGATCAATTCCTATTTAATGGGTTTACATCAATTTAACTTTTTAATCAATCTTAGATCTGAATAATAGATTTATATTTTAGTTTTAAATAACCTAAATCAGATAGGGTAAATCAAAATTAACTACATATAATCATCTTATTAAAACCATATCCACTCACCTCGAAGGAATTCCTCCTGATTTGATTTCACTGCCTCTCTCCCTTGTTGATTTATTTTCCTTCTTCCTTTCTCTTTTATTTTAATTCTCTCTCTTCTTTAATTTGATGTATACTCTTTTTATTTTTATTAAGAAAATTTGGGAAAGCGAACATGAAATATTTTTAGAATTTTTAAGGAGGAAGAAGAAGATGATAATGGAGGCTAGGGTTTATAAAATGAAAAGAATGCGGTTTGACTATGTATTTATAGTTGAAAACTACGTTTAGGAAAATTTATGTGTTTATCCTCAAGTTATTTACCATTACGTGTAAGAAAATTTTATCACCCTTTCTTTTATTTCAAGAAAGTAACATCTCTATCCTTCCCTTTTAATGTCATTAATAGCCATTTATTTAAATTTATTTTCTTCACTTAAGTATTCGCCTTTAATGTTTTTCACCTTTGTTACTATTTAATTTGGCAGAGAATAATGTATTTGTACTCAAAAGTACATGTGCATTTATTTAATTGGAAATCATACTCCTTACCAACTGATAGCATTAAACTTTCCAATTTAAAATCAATTTAATTAATTTAAATCAATTCTATTAATTTGGCTTCCTATATGTGTGTGTGTGTGTGTGTGTGTGTATTTAATCTCTATGGGGAATCCTGGATTTATATTCAAACATGTGTATGTGTGTATTAATTAAAGATCTTACTATTTACCGTAAATTGATTTTTATTAATGTTTTGATTTAAAAACCAAACCTATCCTTATTCTTTATGGATAAGAAATGACATATTTTACGTTTCCCTTGATAAATGATTTTCTTCCATTAATACACTTTCACCTTTTCTTTTCAAAATGTGTAATGTTTTTTTTACTAAGTACCTTCTTTATTTCCATATATATGGTTACGTCACCTTCCTTTTACAATAAACCAATACTTTTATTAAACATATCATTACTTTCCTTCTCTAGTATATTCAATATATCTTTAAAATAATTACAGCAATAATTTGATTATTAAGATTTTCTCCTTAAAGCGTTTTCAAATCTACGCATGTAAATATGTTTCCTTCCATTCTTTTAAATGCACATAAACCATTGTACCCTTTTCTTTTAAGAATAATTCATATATATTCAACTTACTTCCTAACGAATAAGTTTTTCATTTCTTCTTGTAACTAGTTCTTAAACTTAATTTCAAAATAAGCGCAAAACACAAAATGTATGCTATGGTATAGTTTATGTAACTTCTTCGTACGTTATTAGTTTATAACAACTTATTTATGAATTTGGGCTAAAGAAATATACTTGACACAATGGAAAAGTCGGATTCCCCAAATTACTTCATCTATAGAAATTTACTATTTTGTCATTTTATGTGAAATTCTTTTACCCTTATTAATATTTTAATTTGTTACGAAAATTTTCGAGGTGTTACATTCTTCCCGCAGAAAAGGATTTCGTCCCTGAAATCTCTAAGGATGGAAAAATGTGATTCATATATATACAAACCAATATCTACAACCATCATCCACTTGCAATCAGTCCTTAGTTTAAAATTTCTAATGCAACATGTACATATAGGTATGAAATGCATGTGAACCTATAACAAATGCAAAAATAGGCGGTCTCCTGAACTAGTTAACCTCTTAGAATGTAAGTGCTTATGCTATGCATCTAAAATGTATGCAAAGTCCTATGTAAATATACTAGTAGTTCTATATGTATGCGCAGCCATTCAGTCCATATGCAGTAACCATATGCATATTACTAATGAAATAAAATAGATAAGGTAAAGTGTGTCATGGGCTAACATAAAAAAATTGGCCCATATATGCAATACTATTTAATAAAATACATGATTAGCAATCATCATTCAAAATATGTCCTATCATCCAAACATTCCTACCTAAGGAATATACTAAGCTAAACACTAAGTGTCTAAGTAACTATACTAACTAAAATGGAAACGTACCATAAAAGAGATCCATATGGGTAGCTCGGATTTACTCCTAGGGCTCCCAAGACGCAAATACTCTCAACTGAATCATTCTTCCATCTTAAATTATCGACTTTACCACTGGCTTGTAAACTCAACCTATACCACTACAATTATATGTAGGTAAACCTCTACAGTCCTTGCTACTAACTCACATAAACTGATGTCGCTAAGCACCATAGCTAATAACTCGAGCATAAGTATGTTCCTAACAGAATGTCACCTTTTGCAACCCTCAACACACACACATTACCAATTACTTCATCCTATTGATACTAAAGTAAGACAACTCGAAAGTGGACAGTATCTCACCTAGCATCAAATGACTTGAATTTCTTACTATCCTATCAAACCTAGCAATTAAAATCCTAAGCCTAAATGAAGTCTTTAACTTAATTAAATCCTAATCTAAATTTTTTTAAAACTAAAGATTATTGGTTGGGTAATATACATACAACTATTACTTAAGTCAATTCTCCATGATAGTTTCGTTAAACAAATAGTCTTTAACAAATAGTCTTCCTATCATTTTCTTCTCGAAATTTTATGAAAATCTTCCAAATATTACTTTCCATAGAAGTCTCCTTTGCATCCTTAATGTTTGAAACTATAATATTTTTTAATGGGAACCAAATCCTTGAATTAACCAACCTTTGCGCAATCTTAACTCGAAGGAATCTAGGATATCCTTTGCAGTTTGAACTTCTAAAATTTACTATTTCTTAATGTCATCCCGTCAATGAGACCTTTTCCCCAAATGTAACTTCTCACCATTTTATTCCAAATATCATATAGTCAAGGCAACTCAATATGGAATGGTGTCTTGCCATTTTTATCCAATGGACAAAATGACCAATACTTTGGCTTATACTTGGGGATTTCCACATTTTAACACGTTGGAATTACATCTTTCCCAAAATGAAATAACTTTCCATAAATTATCTAAAAGAAGATTTGCGTTATATTTGGAATTACAAGCAATTATCTTTTCTGTTATTATTGAAATAGACAGCACAAAATTTGGTAAACATCCTTATTTTATACATCTCTTTTTTAGGCATATCTCTTGTTATTTCAAACGATATACTTTTGCACTAAAACTAAATAATTTATAGAAATTTACATTGTTACACACTTTACTCCAATAAATTAAAATACTGCTTAAATTCTTTTCCATTTTATAATAACTTCCAATTTGTGTTTACTGGCTTGTATTAATTACCCAACAAACCTAGAATTACCATGCAATTTCCTTAATGAATTATCTCATAAATTTAGGGACTGCTTCCCCCTTATTTTCCATATTTAAGTATATGCAATATTTAATCCCAAAATTCCAAGATATGCATTTAGGCATATATGGAATACATTTACAACGATATAAATTCAATAATATATAAAATATATTATTTCTCACTCATGTCCATCTGGTCTGCCCATAACCTTTAGAGGAACAACACAATACCTAGACTGCCCACAGTCTAAAGGTATTTTATTCTCACCTATACGGTACCAACTTTGTAATATAGAACTGAGCCTACACTTTTGTCCCATTTAGATTGCATAATGTAATAAAAAAATTCTCATTTAATACTTAACACTCCCTATAAGGATTGAATTACCCTACTTGGCCCTTTAACACTTCAAACCGAAAAACTTCTTACATCCGCAACACTCTTGGTACAATTAAAATAGCGCTGCTCACTCTTTCTTTAATCTGAAATATGTTTTACCCAAATCATACCTTCCAAAATGTATTATGTGAAGATTCTACAATTCAAGCCATACCTAGAAAAAACAAAAAATGGTGTTCACTCTTCACTATTACAAGAAGTCTGATCCAATACTCTACCCTTCAATTCAAACGTTGATTGGATAGTTCACTAAATCTTCCTACTACTTCTTATCTTTGCCTCTAAATATTGCAATACTTCTGACTTCATAATCAATATTGTCCTCATAGGCTACGTAATTCTCTCTATCTAACTCCAAAATAATTCTTTTCTATTTAAGTTTAAGTGACAGTCATAACTTTAATTTACCTTCCAAATCAAAATCTTTGATTTTAACACCATTTTCACAAAACTACCAAGTTTCCCTCCATTCATCTTTAACAAACATTTTTTTACAAAGATCATGACATTTTTATTTAGCTTTAAATTATAAAAAATGGTTTAGCTAAACTTAGCAAATTGTACATAAAAACAGTCATTCTAAAATTTTCCTTTATAAATATGAAGTTCTCGCTAACATTTATTTTAAAAGAAGACGAGATGTTTTAACTTGGTTTATATATTGATAAAGGAAAATTTTAGAAAGATATGTTTTATGTACATTTTGCTAAGTTAAACTAAACCATTTTTTATAATTTAAAATTAAAGAAAAATGTCATGATCTTTATAAAAATGTTTGTTAAAAATGAATGGAGGATTTTGTAGTTTTTAAAACTCGGTACTTTTGTGTAAATGGTGTTAAAATCAAAGATTTTGATTTAGAACGTAAATTAAAGTTATGACCGTCGCTTAAACTTAAACAGAAAAGAATTAAATTGGAGTAAGGTAGAGAGAATTACACATGCCTATGAGGACTAAATTGATTATGAAGTCAGAAGTACTGCAATATATAGTGGCAAAGATAAGAAGTAGAAGGAATATTTAATGAACTTTCCGATCAATGTAAAACGGGATGTTTTAACTTACTATATATATATATATATATATATATATATATATATATATTAAAGTATGACAGAAACACTTATAAAAGACATTTTCAACTACTAAGCACTTATTATTAATAAAATACGTTCAAAAGCTTGGTTTTCCATATTCCTTGGCTTTTTCCCAAAAGTTTCATTTTAAATGCAAAGTATGCTTCAAGGGTAATTGCAGCAATGTGCCCAAAAACAAAAGCTTTAAAGCAATTTGTTGAAAATTTTCTTTTTGTTAAATTCTTGTAATTTTACTATTTAAACAAATTTTATATAGTTTGCCTAATCATTTTATAGAAAATCATAAACCAACTTATTTTATTTTTAATATATCATACGTTCATTGTTTCTGACTTTCAAAAAACATTTTCACTAGTCCATCACTTAAATTGGAGTAGATAAATGCAACCTTATTTACACAAGCCTAATTGTACTCACAATGCCTTAAGTGCATAGGGTTTCCATCCTTCTTTCCACGAATTATTAACTCAAGTTTATCTTCTATACGGAGTCCAATTAAAACACTCTAACTACGTAAATAAAAAGGAATATGTGCAACTATTACTAATATAAGAATAAGGTTTTCAGCTTAACTGGGGAGAAATACTTTAAGTTTGTGAAATATTTCTTTCATGCTCCCTATTTTGCATCATCACATCTCATTTTAACTATAAGGGTCCCATGGTACTAAACTTCTTTGTCCACCCTCAAATCCATATTTTACATACTAATACAAGTTGGTATAGGAAACCTCTACTAGCGTCTCATTATGGGAAATCATAATAAATGTAAAGGGTTTATTTTTTTTACAAAAACCTTTTCAAGTATGTTCTCTCAATACGAACCTAATTTCTAAGGAATTTTAAATCTAAACTATGATACCAACTGTGACAACCTGCACGTGTCGACATACCGATCTAAAGCTTAGGGTG
The DNA here is from genome assembly GCA_030765085.1 of Allium cepa. Taxonomy (NCBI): domain Eukaryota; kingdom Viridiplantae; phylum Streptophyta; class Magnoliopsida; order Asparagales; family Amaryllidaceae; genus Allium; species Allium cepa. Next base: position 385,756,345 of record CM060932.1, read on the forward strand.
GCTTTCGGACTCGCGTCAGTGTCAAGGGGTACGAGCTATCGGGTTTATACATCATAGGTATCTTATCCATCAATATATGAATGGTGAAACGTGTACTGATTCCATTGATATTAGTAATTCCATGATACAATACTTTCATCAATGCTTCAACTCACAATCTGGACATAATAACTCTCTCAAATCAAATTCAAAATTCATCTCTTCATACCATCGTAATGCTTGAATCTTCTCAACTCATTTCATAAATCTCCGATTCAGAGATCAAAGATGATCTTTTCAGTCTCAACTCTACCAGTATGGGTGGTCCTGACAGTTTTAACTCTTTCTTTTTACTCAAACTTGGTCTATAATCAATGCATCATTCAGGGAAGCCATACATCATTTCTTCTTAACCAATACATTACTTAGGGTATTAACTCTACAAATCTTATATTGATTCATAAAAATGAAAATCCAACCTTTGTTCAGCACTATTGACCCATGCTTGCTCCACGGTCATATACAAGGTGATTACTAAAATGATTGCAACCAGATTAAAATGATTCGCTTCAGAAATATTTCCCCAAATCAAGTTTCCTACCTTCCTAACAGAGACATTCTACATAATATTCTATCAACCTATGAATTGCCAAAAGGATATGGAACTGAAAATACATCTCTAAGGTGTATGATGAAATTAGATATTCAAAAAGCATTTGACTCTACCAATTGGATCTCCCTTGTTGCTATAATAACTATGATGAACTTTCTAGAGTTCCTCATTGCATGTATTGTTACACGTCTAGTATACTAAAACAGAGAATAATCAAATATAAACTCGTCGCACAAATTTATAACTCAGATTTCCACTACACTGGAATTCTTTAGTAAATATTATAACAATATGAACGTTGTAAATGAATTACAACAACAGCGTTATACTATTTTGAATAAATAGTACAACCAAAATAAAGGATAGAATAAAGAATAATGTATATGAATATACAAACAGACTAAAATTCTAACCGGTTTGTGTCTGAGGCTCGTCGTAACGATTTCCTTAAGAATTTTATTTCAAAATTCTCCCAAGATACAACAGACGAATTCTGCTCGAAACTGTAATGAGTATATCACTCTGTGATTTGAATATAAGAACAGCAGTTAACAGAAGAGAAGAGATTAGAAAATTCAGTTAGGAAAGTGATCAGTTTTCCTACTTATTTATAGTTGGTCCGCATCCCTTCGAACGGTCGTGTCTGCAACCGTTCGTCCAAACGGTCGCGCCCGTTTCCTTTAATCGCTACTGTTCATGTGCCTGCTTATGTTCAGTCGCATCTCATCAGTCAGGCCGCACCTGTTCGCCTCTAATGGGTCGCACCCGCTTCTGTTCGCCTCCAACGGGTCGCACCCGCTTCTGTTCGTCACTAACGGGTCACGCCTCTTCATTTAACCGCGTCCGCTTATGAACAGTCGCATCTGTTCGTTCGTCTGCAAATGTTAAAAAGACCCGGCCCAATTTTGCAGTAAAATTAGAATCATATTAGACCCGAACCCGAACCGGTCGGACGGACGGCGGCGCGCGCGCATGTGGTGGAGATGCATGATCTCCCTCCTCACAACGAAGCATACATTTGGGAGCCTCAGGCCCCCAACCTCCTCATTGCAAAGCCATATATATATTGGAATGGTTTTGAAATTTTGGCGATGTGGGACTTTATGTATGTTTCATTCATTTTTTTCCTTTGGAATTCCAACATGTATATCCACTGCTTAGTTTTTCATAATTCTGAATGGTTCCCCTAAAGGTTATTTTTTCTCCTCATATGGTATAAGGCAGGGAGATCTAATATCTGCTTATCCTTTTATTTTGGTTATGGTATTTTTCACCATCTTATTGCAAAAATAAGTGCCAATGAAATCCATTAAATTTAATCCAAAATGTAGAGATCTAGAAATTATATGTTTGATGTTTTTTGATGAGCTAGTCATCTTCTCTAAACCTAATCACCATTCCATTCTCACCACAAAGAACGCTCTCTTGATTTTTTAGAGTTCTACAGGTCTTGCAATCTATTATTCAAAATCAAATATTATGGCTACTAGGCTTAACACTGTACAGATTGATGCTTTAATTCAATTTTCAAATCTTTCCTATATGCCCCCTAATTCTGTTTACCTTGAAACCCTTTACTTCTTCCGGAATTAGTACAAACCAATGTATGCCAATGTTTGAGGCAATCATTGCTAAGCTCAATTCATGGCCTTCCCACTTCTGTCTCAAGCAGGTAGAATGACAACTATCTCTTCCACTGGTACTACCATGACAACATACTACTCCAGGACATTTGTTCTCCCTAAAAAGTTATTAAACAATCAAAATAGAGCTTTTAGTCTTTTTTATGGCATGGAAATTGCTACTCCAAAAAACCAATCCATATTGTTTTTAGAAGAATAAATGTCCCAAAAATCTAGGGTGATCTTAGAATCATTAATCTAAATCTATGGAACATGGCTGCTGCTTCCAAAAACATCTTTCATTCTTGCTAACATTAAAAACTTCCTTACGGGTTTCGTGAATGCTTTGCTATCAGTCGAAGAATTTTTTTTTTGGATAATGGAAATCCCAATTCACTTAAGTTGGTTTTGGAAAAGTTTACTTAAACTGAGAGCAACACCGCTTCCATACATTAAATACAACGCTGCTAACTCTGACAAGGATCTGTTCTGGTACACACATTGGGCTAAGCATGGTTTAATTCTCAATGATTCTCGCTCCTTTAGTGAAAAACTAGCAACTGGAATTCCTGATAATATCATAGCATATAACTATACTCACAATAGAAAGATAATTCTCCCAAACACTAGTTGCACTAATGCAAAGAACCTATGGTCCACCCTCATGTCTAAGAATTTTGGATATTTGAGCTACCGATTTATCCTAGGCTGCTGAAAATTCTGAGCATTCCATTAAAGTTGTTTATTCTCACTAATTAATTGCAACAATTCTTCCCCCGATCCATGGTACAAGAGAATTTGGAACAGATATGGCTCCTACAAGACAATCTTCACTTACGCAAAGTTATAAACAATGCACTTCTAGCAAAAGATAAACTAGTCAACATAAGTTTCCTGCAAACTAAGAACTGTAATTTCTATTCATTTACTACCGAAACAAGATTACATCTCTATTTTGGATGTACATATGCTTATAACCTATTGTCAAAGCTTATGAATGAATTTCAATTCTCTCCGCTCTACTCAGACTCAATTATGGAATGGTATTCCATTTTTAACTTAACAAGATTGAAAACCCCGACAACAGATTGCTGCTCTTAATTCTTAAAAAATATATAGTCGAAGTATGGCATGGGAGGAATAAGAGGATCTTCAATAATCAAGCGTCACTTGAATTAGCTATATTCGATGTTATCAAAGCCAATGTTATTTGGGATCATCGGAGGATATGTGTAGACAGAGTAGATACTTCTAATGCTCGAAGAGCAGTTTTCTTTTCTATGTTCCCGATATATCCCTTCTCATGTCTTTGTATTTTTATTCTCATGTACTATGTTTTTCTTTTCTTTTCTCTTTCTGTTGCCCTATGTTTCCATACTAAAAGCAAGATAACAAAAATGATCCTTATTGCAAAATGTATTACATACATAAATAGTTGTACAGAGATATGTATATATAAAAAGTGATATGGGCCAAAGCAGTCTAGCCCATTAATGCTAGCAATCCGAATAAACAGAAGAGGCTCATCTCGTCCGTTGATCTTGATCTACGGTAGATTTGCTTTGTGAAAGATGATGCGGATAGATAAATGTGCTTTCGGTCTTTGTTTACTTCATTATACTCTGCCTCAAACAAAGCTAGAGTTTTTCTTTTTCTTTCTCTCCTATGTCGGTCGAACAAACTTTGAGATCTTCACGAAATCGATGAAAATTTTTGGCTGATAAAGCCTTGGTCAGAAAGTCCGCCCTTTGATAATAGGATGGAACATGGCTGATGGCCAGTTTGCCGCTTCCTGTTCTCTCTCGAACAAAGTGGATATCTATCTCCATGTGTTTCGTGCGACTATGTTGAACAGGATTCATGGAAAGAGAGATGGCACTTAGGTTGTCACACCAAATAACGGGCTTGCAAGTTGAGCTGAACCCTAATTCCCAAATTAGGGTTTCGATCCAGATGATTTCAGCAGCTGTACTCGCTATACATCTGTACTCAGCTTCAGTGCTGCTTCTGGAGACAGTGCTTTGCTTCTTTGTGCACCAAGAAATTGGATTTGGTCCCAGGTAGACACAGTATCCAGAGATGGATTTTCTGTCGTCGACGTCGTTTGCCCAATCGGAATCACTGTAAGCCTGTAAATTTATATCTTTGCTAGCTTTTAAGAGTAATCCGTATGAATTTGTGCCTTTGAGATATCTGAGAATCCGTTTGACAGCAATCCAATGCTCGTTTAATGGATTCTGCATGTATTGACACACCCTGTTTACACTAAAACATATGTCTGGTCTTGTAATAGTAGCATACTGAAGTGCACCGACAATACTTCTATATTGCTTGACATTATCGATAGGTTCGCCTCTGTCTTTAGACAACTGTTTATTGCTTTTCATGGGGGTAGGTAGTGGCTTTGCTTTGTCCATGTTATGTCTGACCAGGATGTCATTGATGTATTGCTTTTGTGAAAGAAAGAATTCATTGTCAGTCTTTCTTTGGATGCTTATCCCTAAAAAATATTTTAATTCCCCCATGTCCTTGATTGCAAAGTGCTTATCTAGTAGCTCTATGATGTGGCTGATTTCTTGTTGATTGTTTCCTGTAATCAAAATATCATCCACATACACAAGAATATATATACTTGCATGTTTGTCCTTTTTTAAGTAAAGTGAACTATCTGATTTTGTAGCATTAAAACCCAAATGTGTTAGTGTGCTTTTGAGCTTTTCATACCATGCTCTGTAGGCTTGTTTTAACCCATATATGGCTTTGTGCAATTTGCAAACATAACCCTTATTTGTATGATGATTGTATCCTTCTGGTTGTTGCATGTAGACATCTTCACATAATTCACCATTTAAAAAAGCATTGTGGACATCTAATTGTCTTATTCTCCAATTTTTGTGTAGAGCTAAAGTTAGCATAATTCTTATAGTGGTCGGTTTGATTACTGGAGAAAAAGTCTCAGTAAAATCAAAACCAAACTGCTGCGAATATCCTTTTGCCACCAGTCTGGCTTTATATTTAGATATATTACCATCTGCATCTCTTTTGATTTTATAAGTCCATCTACACCCCACAATATTTTTGTCTTTTGGTGGTTGCACTAGTGTCCATGTCTTGTTTTTGAGTAATGCATTTAATTCTTCATCCATGGCCTTTCTCCATTTTTTGTGTTTGCTTGCCTGATCATAAGAACTTGGCTCCACCTCATTTTCCTGAGCTATGTATAGTTTAGGTTTAAAAATGCCACTTTTAGATCTGGTAATCATAGGGTGTCCTACTTCACCATGTTGATTATGAGAGTCTTCTAATTGATTATCATTGACTGCTGCATCTGTGGCTTGATTGTTGTTTGACATGTTTGCACTTTGATCATCATTTTGACTACTGCTTGACATGCTAGCATTCTGTTGATCATTTAAGACAGCTGGTGAGTGATTGTTATTGTCTCCATTGTCTGAACTGTAACCTGATTTGGTGCTAGATATGGATGCATCTTCATCAATATTTTGTAAAGTCTGACTGTTTCTTTCAGTACATTCTGATAGCTCTGGAATACGAAAGCCATGTGTTCTGTTATTGTTGATTTTATGATTCAGTTCTCTTTTCCCTGCAAAAGGAAACACATTTTGATTAAACACAACATGCCTAGAAATGTAAATTCTCCCTTGGTTGTCCATGCACTTGTATCCTTTTTGATTGTGTGCATACCCTAAAAAAGTGCATGGACTTGACCTCAGGCTCAATTTATGTTTATTATATGGTCTAAGATAAGGATAACACAAACACCCAAAAACCTTTAATTGGTCATATTTTGGTTTTACTTTGAAGAGTTTTTCATGTGGGCTGATATTGTTTAACACCTTTGTGGGCATCCTATTAATAAGATGTACTGCAGTGGTAAAAGCATCACTCCAGTATTTTAAAGGTAAGGATGCTTGAGATAAAAGTGTTAAACCAGTTTCCACAATGTGTCTATGTTTCCTCTCAACTAAACCATTTTGTTCTGATGTGTAGGGGCAAGTAGTTCTATGAAGAATTCCTTTTTTGCCAAAAAATTCTTTTAATGGTTTAAATTCTCCCCCACCATCTGTTTGTATAATTTTTACATAGCTGTTAATTTGTTTCTCAACCTGAACAATAAACTGTATTATAGCATGGCTAGTGTCAGATTTAGCTTTGAGAAAATAGATCCAAGTGTGTCTTGTGTGTGCATCTACAAGTGATAGATAATACCTGTGCCCTTGTGCTGAAGAGAGTGGTGCTGGTCCCCATAAATCTGCAGTAATTAACTCAAGTGGCTTTCTATATATAGTTTCAGAAATTTGAAAAGGCAATTTATGCAATTTTCCCATTTGACAGTGATCACATAAGGATAAATCAGATCTATTTGGAACAGAAATGTTATTTTGTATTAAAATGAGTTTAACAACATCATAACTGGGATGGCCAAGTTTACAATGCCATTCATGAAACAGTTTTACATTACTATCATTTCTTGAGCTAACATTATTTGACCAAATACTTCCATTAGCAGCATCATTGTTTTGGATATTGCTGAACTTGTATAGGCCATTATCCAGCTTACCCTGTAATAATACTGCCTTACTTGATGAATCTTTAACAAAACAAATTTTTGGGTGAAACTCAAAATACACCTTATTTTCACTGGAAAATTGTGAAACACTAATGAGATTTTTCTTGATACTTGGTACTCTTAATAAATTGTTTAAATAGAGTAACCTTGTACCTTTTATATAGCCAGTACCAACATGTGTTATATTTGCAGCTTCACCATTTCCCATAAGGACAGATTGATTACCTGTGTATGCTTTGTTGCCCAGATTTAGATTTTGCAGATTATTTGTAATATGATTTGTTGCACCAGAGTCTGAAAACCATTCATCTGTGTTGTAATCATCTGTTTTAGGAGTGTCATCAGTAGTGTTATCTCCATTGTTTCTGGACTGGTTGCTAGTTTGAGTCATGTTAACATTTGGTTGCTTGCTGGTTTGAGATGTTTGTCCTATATTGACATCTTCTTTATATCTGAAATAGCATTTGTTTGCCATATGACCAAAATTTTCACAAATCTGACATTTGACTTTATTATTGTATCCACTTCTTCCTCTGCCTCTGCCTCTTTGAACATAGCCTCCTCTCTGACTTTGATTATCTTGTCTTGGTTGATTTGATGCATTTCTTGGATTTCTGTTTTTTGATTTGGCTGCATAGTTGACATTATAATCTTCTTGCATTGATTTTCTTTGTTGAATCCTTCCTTCATGAGCAAGCAAGGCTGTATGTATGTATTCAATATCAGGCAGGGTTGGTTGTGTGGCAATATATGTAATTAATGACTCATAATCTTGATCTAATCCATTGGTGGTTACTAAAATCTGCTCACTGATGGACACATTGTGACCAACACCCTTTAATTTGTCACATAAATTCTTGATTTTGGCAAGATATTCTCTCATTCGCATGTCACCCTTTTTTGCATTCTGTAACTCTCTTCTATATTGCATGACCTTTGCTGCTGACTGCGAACTGAAAATGCGCTCGATGGCTGACCATATTTCATAAGAGCTGTTGCATCCAACCATTTCTGAGAGTAAGCTTTGACTAATTGAAGATAGTAGCCAAGATGATAAAAGATTATCCTGCTTTTGATAATGTTTGTAATCTGGATTGCTAATGGTTTTGCCTTCTCTGTCAGTTATCATGATTGGTGGTGTGACTTTTGTTCCAGCTACGTAATCATGTAAGTCATATCCTTTTAGTGCTATTTCAACTTGATATTTCCATAAAATGTAATTGTCTTCATCTAGAGATGTTGTGACAACTTGACTTTTAGGTTTGATCAAGATCAGATCTGGACTCTGGAGGTTGGGCTGATTGCCTGAAGTGGCTGAAGTCGTTCCATCTTCATCAAGTGCCATGGTGATTCAATAATCTTGAAATGCCGGTTTTCTTGATGAGGATGACAGCAATCAGGGATATATATGTGATTTTGGCGTGGCTATCGAAAGATAGCAGCCAAGAAACAAGAAATGGGTTTGTATCTAAACTGCTTGTGATAGGTATATATTACTGTTTCATCAAGAAACAGTAATATGTATGAACAGCAGCGAAGAAATTTGGAATCTGAGGGAAAAATGAAGAAAGAGATCTGATTTCACCTCTGAAATGGATATAGAACAGATGTTACCGATCTTGATTGATTGAGAGAAAGGTATGCCTCCTCAATGATGATATATTTTTGAGAGGAGCCGATGGAATCTTAAATCTTTTAATAAAATTTGGATTTTGTTTTTGTTTTTGAGGGAATTACTGTTTGGCACTAGAGCTCTGATACCATAAAAGCAAGATAACAAAAATGATCTTTATTGCAAAATGTATTACATACATAAATAGTTGTACAGAGATATGTATATATAAAAAGTGATATGGGCCAAAGCAGTCTAGCCCATTAATGCTAGCAATCCGAATAAACAGAAGAGGCTCATCTCGTCTGTTGATCTTGATCTACGGTAGATTTGCTTTATGAAAGATGATGCGGATAGATAAATGTGCTTTCGGTCTTTGTTTACTTCATTATACATACGTAGGGTTTTCTTAATGCAGTCCTTTTTCTATTATTAATAAAACCGACAGGGATCCAATATAAAAGCTTACTAGCCCTTTAAAAAAGAATATAAGGATAAATCTAAGACATTCCACACTTTCAGATCTCATGGTGGAAGGAATAAAATATAAATATTGAAAATAGACATTTTAGAAAATAGCCTTCAAAATGCTCAAATCATATACATTGTTTCCAAAGTGGAATATAAGTTTACTATATATTTAATACAATGAATAGAATTATAAGGAATAAACAAGAGTAATGGAAGCTTAAGGCTTAGCTCCATTCTCCACACCTTTTACCAAATCAACTACTGTCTAGTTATCCTATGATAGGGGAAAAAATATGAAAAAGGAGTGGGTCAAACAAAAGTCTAGTGAATGAATACATCATTAATATATAGCGATCACATGCAATAGACTTATCATACTCTATGTGACCTAGGCTGTTGAACAAGTGTCCGTAGATGACTAGGTTTCTGCACAAGTGTTTTTAACTTAACGTACACCTACACTAATTACTTGTGTAGGCTCTTAATTAGGAGTGAATAAGTGATCGAACCTCTAGACAATACTTATCGGTTAATAGCTACTGGAACTATTCTACATAGGATTACCCTACCGTTTCTACTATGTGTGACGAACGAGATTTTCTACCCTTAAAAATCGATACTAATACACCCACTATATTACATGTCAAGCATTCATGTGAAGGAAAAACAGATTGTTAAAGGTTAAAAAAAAAGACAGAATGAAATCTCACACAAATGTAATAACATATATTATTTCAATAATCTTTATAATGAAAAAAAATTTAAATACATATATCAAAGTCTATCCTAATCTCAGCTTGGGCTATAAGTACCTATCCTTACAAATGCTGAGAAACAACAAACACAATGGAAAAGTAAACTACATCCATACATTGATAAAGATCTTCAACTCCTTTGGAAACTCCTGCATCTTCAGCTAATCCAAAAACTATTTGAATTTGACCAAAGTATTAAAAATACTCGGATCAGACTGGAAAACTAGTGTAATAAATGCAAATCACAAATATATATGATAGTGTCATAGATAACATTTGATGTCAAACAAAACCTTTGAAAAGAAGAGTATCTTATAAGACCACGCCGCACATAAACACAGACATGTTTCTACCTTAAGATAGCTAAAACGTTTTTATCGAATCATTTGATATTATTTCTAATGACATTTCTTTGAAAATCCTTTCAAATAACATATTGAAATAGCTGAAATTGTTGCATTTGCTAAATTCTATAGAATATTTAGGTATACAATCAAGTTCGTTAAAGGTACGTATTAGAGAATGAATTTCCAATAATGACAAGGTAAGGCACCACCATCCGACAGTACATCTCTAGTGTAGTATACCAAGGAAAAGCTTCACTACCCTCCACCAACACAAAGTTGGCCTACCTCTACAATAAATAGTCCCGGATATGTCATCACCCTAGTCGTTCCCAACCTATCCGTGGCCACAGCATACACAACAAACCCGATATATAGAGGAAAATCTAGAAAGGTGACAAACATCTCCTAATGTATGCGACCCACTTAGCCCTGCTTTATCTACCATGTTTTTGTCATTACCGATGTATGAGGCTTGAGGTAACATTTTACCATTCACATGACATCAAATACCACTTTGAATGCCACATTGACATTTGCGATGACACATTAATTTGTTTCCATAAAAATACACACCGGAGTTCATATGCCTCAGTGAAGCATGTTAAGTATAAGAGGGATTACCTTCTACACCACCAAACAGATATACATTTGTAGTAACAAATGTACATGGCCTTAGAAATGCAATATCAGATAATCATCCATACAAGTTGTCAGGAATAGGACAAACCACAGGTACTCCTATTACATCCTGTTTTAGGAATCACCCCTTGGATTAGTAGCGAACATGCCTTGCTTTCAAAACGAAGGTACTACTACCACCATATGTATATAATATGGCAATCAAAAGGTGAGTGGAAAGCAGCCCTATATTATGAAGATCTTCGTTTTCAAAATCATTGTCTTCAACATGTCTTCACTTTCGAATGCGTACATTAGTTCGAAGTGATTTTCGGATAGGAATCATTCGAATCCAATATTGGTCTCTCCGGACCAATAATTAATAAAAAGATGTTAATTATGTGAGTGATTAGTGATCGTCATTCAATCAATTAATATCTTTATATCCAATAAAATATCTTTAGAGATATATTTTAATCCATTTCTTCTTGGTATATACAAATTTATTAAACCTCTTTTTAACTTTGGAAATACAAAATCATTTCCTTTAAATTACTTAAGCAAAATATTTCCATCTTCTATTATTGGTATAATTTCAACCTTAATGGATATTACTTATTTCCAAAACATACCTATTATTTGGTTAAAAACAATGTTATTTAAGACACCGTTTACTGTATAACCAAACCAATTAATACTGAGTAAAAAGGATTCACATATTTTAGATTAATTATACTCAATACTGATTTCCGTGTTTGACCTGTACTATGCATCGAATAATGGCGAAATCATCATTTAAATTCACAGGAATAGTATGGGTTCCCTCCTCGGAATTTAATACAAAGTTAAAGTAGAATGTTCTCTTTGCCATTAAAATTCTATTTTAAATCTTGTTTAGCTTTTGAAAAAAACTCCCAATCTCTTTTAGTTTATCTATGGAAAAATATAGTCCGAGTAAATCAAATTAGCTGTCCCCTCCATTGGATTAGTCCGGATAGCTAGAGAAGCAGGCAATTGGTTTTCCAAACTCCAGCCTAGAGACAATCCCTCTATCACCCATAAGGCAGTCAAGTTATTTAATCAACTCTAAAGCTTTAAAATACTTCTATGGTTATTTGGAAAACATTTCTAAAAGATTCAGAAAGAGAAATCCAAATTTAAATCATTTATTCAAAAAATACCAAAATCAGCTGTTAAATTGCTGGTAAATAGTGATTTAAAGCTTTGTAGATCAAAACACTTATTCCAATTTCCATTTTTATAACTCAAATCCCTTTTAAAACATTTTAACATATTCATAGAATTTATTTCATATTTTTAAATATTAAAAACATCCATTTTTAAAGTGTTGAAACCAATATTTTTCGAACTGCTAAGGCACAATGTTTTTGAAAACTTGATTTGGACATATTTCAAACTTTACTAAATAAAATCTTGAATTTTCTTTTCCATTTGAAAATATAGCAATAAAGGCCCGGAAAATTTTTATTCCAAAGATTTCTGACTCATATTCCATTCTATACATGGATTTAACTTTTTAAGGCGCGATATCATGAACTACCGTTACGCCGCGCGCTTATTTTGACTCTAATTTCAAATCTTTTTCAAACTTTTTCGAAATGAGTTTTAATGCTTATAAAACAATTTTATCCACTTTTAAATAATTTAAAAATGCTATATGTATCATTATAATTCATAAAGGAAAGTGATTCTTTTGTGTAATTCGACGTGTACTTTACCGTGAATAATTTCCATACCAAGCAAGCATATTATCAAACAATCATCCAATAATCAATCATTTTAGCATCCAAGCTATACTAATTAACAAAATATACTTGCATAGCGTAAATCGTTGATAAATTTAGGATAAATTTAAATAAGATGGAAGTACTGTTCTTACACTTATACATGGATTTAACTTTTTAAGGCACGAAATCATGAAATACCGTTACGCGACGTGCTTATTTCAACTCTAATTTCAAATCTTTTTTAATTTTTTCCAAAATGAGTTTTAATGTTTATAAAACATTAATAAACCATTTTTATCCATTTTTAAAGAACTTTATAGTGCTATATATACTATTATAATTCATAAAAGAAAGTAATTCCTTCTTTGTAAATTCAACATGTACCTTACCATGAACATTTTCCATACCAAACAAGTATATTATCAACCAATCATCCAATAATCAATCATTTTAGCATCCAAACTATGCAAATTAACCAAGTATTCTTGCATAGCACATATCATAGTTAATTTTAAGATAAATTTAAATAAGATGGGAGTAGTATTCTTACATTTGTTATATCCGACTCTAAGAGTTTTTTAATCAACGAATTAATCGTCTTCTCCACACCGAAGCTTATGGAACTAGCCTCTTAACCTTAGTGATGCCCAGCCAAACTTGTGTGGAGGTGGAAGCTCAGCTTTGAGATGGTGGTAGTATGGGCTATACACTTTAGTGACGAAGAGGTGGAGTTTGGTTAACCTTTTGAAGCTATTTGATATCGTATATGTATGGAAACAATTTTCGCAGAACTTTGTCATGGTGTTGAATTTTTTTTACTATTTAGGAAGCCATTAAAGAAGAGCTATTAGAGAGATTAAGAAGAAGAAGAATGGCAATGAAGTGAATTTGTGAAGAAAGAAAAGGGCATGCATTTGTATTTAGGGTAGAAATCCTTGTGTATGAAATTACCAAAATACCCCTTCCCCTTGACTTTTCGGCCGAACCCACTCCCCCCTCCCCCTTCCATGTGCTTGTCTTTTCTTGATTATGTGATGGTGAGTTTGCTTTCCGAGACTTAAGGTTGAAATTTTAGCATTTGTATACATATAAATAGTTTATGTATAAATATGTATACTTTATTTGAGATATTTTTTAATCTTTAATTTGAATAATTATGAAGGTATATGTGTATGTATATGTATGTACATGCATTTATGTATGTGTATCAAATAATGTTACAACGATTTGAAACCAACTTCCGTTCGACGAAAGGTCGAAAATTCGAAAGCTGAATCCTGGTCACATTTTCAGGTTTTAATCAAATTATTTCTTTGTGTAAACAAACTTGAAAATAAATTTATCATCATATTTAAATATTTAAAACAAGATTACTTAAGTTATAAGACCAATAAATAATATTAAAATCCAGTTGTAAAAATACGGCGTCGAACTGTTTGACTGCGACGAAGTTTATATATCTTTATAAAACAATTTTATATATTTATAAACCATTATAAATCACTTATTATCATTATACAAAATTAAAATGAATTATTTATCATTTAAAAAAATCGATTGAATATTTAAAATGAATTAAATACCCCTATTCAAAGTTATAAAATTACGGGTCGTTACCTTCTCCCTCCTTAAAAGAATTTCATCCCTGAAATTGGACCACAACCCCAAATCCAAAAGTATTTACCCAAAATATTATCTTTAAACTCAATTCCATATGATATACCCAGATCAGCTATATACAATATCTAATTCGATCTCTTATTTGAATCCACAACTTTACTTACGAACTAGTATTGATCCTTCAATCCTCTAGTGTGGACTCTGATCAGGCTTCTCGATCAGAAACCTTCGTTTTCCTTACATAGCTCTCAACTACGATAGAGAATGCAAGTGCCTAACCACAAATCCTCGTCAACGTTCATCATCAAGAATCGAGTGATGGATAAACCGGTGTAAACACCTCAAATTTCATACTTGAATCTTATATCAGAATGTAAGACATAATGATCTACGTATCTCATGCGTACTTCGTATTCCTTTTTCAAAATTATTTATGAAAATATTTCATAAAATCCCATCCAAATGTTTTAAACCTTTTCATATATCCCTAATATTTTTAACCCTCATTTAGAAGATATCTTTAGAAGTTATTCTATTTATTTAAATACTCTTTTTTTAAATAGTTTGACATAAACATAGCTCTTAATAAAATAGGCTTTACTAAAATCTTCTACGAAGTTTAACTTATCAAAATCTCATTTATTGAAACACTTATTTGTTAAAACACCCATTTTTCAAAATAACTTTTATTTTGAATTAACTTTCTTAAGAATTCAAATACCACTTTTATTATTTCAAAATATCACTATATTTATAAAAATATAGCTTTGCTTCATAAAGGAAATTATCAAAGTAGTAAAACTGATGTAAAGTTTTCCCTAAGTCATTTTAAACGTGAGATAAGAGAAGCCATAATAAGGATCATGCATAGATATATATCATAATTCAAACCGTTACATTTTCCAATCAACCATACTAAACCATAGTGAATTGTTTTGCATGCCCATGATAATTATGTTAACATGTTACTAATATACTTAGGATATCCAAAATACTATCACTCCCTAGCAACTTCCAACCCTACCAAAACGCATATCGAATTAATCGGATTCTGAGGTCGACGGATCATTTGAATCTGAGAACACTACTACTTTTCGAACTTTTCTTCCTCCTATTCATTATCTCCTTCATTTCCATCATCTTCTTTTTCTTAAGTTTCCATCCTACAGGATGCCAGGGTTGTCCCTTGGGAACCCAAGGTTGAGCAATAGGGTTTCCTAGAGGGTGTATGGGACCTCTTCTTCTTCTTCCTCATTCTCTGTCATTCCTTCCTAATCAATACCGAAACATGTGACTCTTCCTCGGATATAGGAACGCCCATTTCCTAGATAATGTGGTCGTTGTTGCCGCCTTCTGATTTTTTGGGGATGTCGACTATCCATAAATCATATGTTGCTGAATCTAGGCTATTCATTTCTACCATCATATTAGGGTCCTCTTCTGGAACTTCTTTAGTTTCTGATTCTTCTGGATCTGTTACCCACATTATTGTGTCTTGCGATCCCAACCTACTTCTACATTATCTTTTATCTGCATCATTTCTTTATCACTGGATAATAATAATACTAGTTTTGGAGTCTTGGGTTCTACTAGCATCGTAGCCATGGGATACCCATCCTTATCATAATGGGTATGTTCATCAAACTCTTCCTTTATTTGTGGAATATGGTTTTCAGGTGACCCTTTTCTATTCCTTCATCGTCACTAGAAAGGATTATTAAGTCATCCTTTTCTCCTCAATTTGGTCTTGAGGATCCTTCTTTGGAATAACTCCTACCATAATTTGAAGGCTTCTACAATAGACAAGTAATACTTAGAAACATACTAAGCTTTTTAACTATTCTAACCTGAATCTAATATCATATATTAACTAGTTTCTTACTAACTTAACTTCTTAAATTATCATCTTTATGAAACTTCTTATACTCAAATTGTGAAATTCTAATCACGAAATTTTCCTATACCAGTTTATGTCTTTTAACCAACCCATGGTAATAACTGAATATGATTACCCCATAATTAACTATATCGTTTAAAAAGATGACCCTTTTATATTCAAAATATAATCCTAGGTAAAATTATTCATGTACCAATTTTCCAAAATAAAAATCATTTTTATATAGCATTAACAAATACACGTTCATATACAATACGCTCAAACTCATTATAGAGCGTTACTTATCCTATATCTAATGAGTTATTCATCCTAGGGTGTTACTAACCCTATCTTTGGTGAGACTTTACCCCTACTAGGCTCAGGTGTTCGCTCAACCTAAGTTCTAATATCAAATCTGACGAACGAAATTTTTGACCCTCGAAAATCGACATTAATACGCCCACTATATTGCATGTTGAGTATTTAAGTGCCGAAAAATACTGATTGCTAAGGGTAAAAGAAAAGGAAGACAGAACATAATCCCACACAAATGGAATAACATATACTATTTCAAAAATCTTTACAGCGGAATTTATTTTTAAATACATATACCAGAGCAATACTAAGCTCATCCTAGAGAGTAATAAATACCTATCCATACAAATGCTGGAAAAAAACATACAAGGTGGAAAAGTAAACTACTTCCATACGTTGATGAAGATCTCCAACTATCCTCCGCAAACTCCAGCATCTTCAGCTAACCCTAATACTACTCGAATCTGACCCGAGTATTAAAATTCCTAGATTAGTCTGTCAAACCATCTTGAGAAATGCAAATCATAAATATATGTGATAGTGTCATTGATCGACTTTGATATCAAACAAAACCTATGAAAAGAAGAGTGTCTCATAAGACAATGCCTCACATGAACACGGACGAGTTTTTACCTTATGATAACTAGAACATTTTTATCAAATAATTTTATATTGTTTCTAATGACATTGCTTTGAAAATCCTTTCAAATGACATATGAAAATAGCAAGAATTGTTACATTTGTCAAAACAACATATTTAAGTATACAATCAAGTCCGTTAAAGGCACATATTGAAGAATGGATTTCCAATAATGACAAGGTAAGGGACTACCTTTCGATAGTACATCTCTAGTGGAATGTATCGAGGCATAGCCCTACTTCCTTCTACCAACACGGAGCCTGCCTCTTTTATAGATAGTATCGAATATGTCATCACTCCAGTCGTTCCCGACCTATTTGTGGCCACAGCATACGCAACGAACCTGATATATTGAAGGAAATGTAGAAAAGCGATAAACTTCTCCTAATGGGTGCGACTCACTTAGCCCTGCCGCATCTATCCTATTTTTTCCACTGCCGACGTATGAGGCTTGATATAAAATTTTAGCTTCCACATGACAGCAAATCTTGCTTTGAATGCCACATTTCCATTTCTGACGACACACTAATTGGTTTCCACAAAAGTATAACCTCCGAGTTCATACGCCTTAGGGAAGGGTGTTAAATATAAGAGGGGTTACCTCCTACACCACCAAATAGATGCACGTTATTAAAAAATAATGTATGTGGTCTTAGAAATGCAATGTCAGACACTCGTCCGTACAAGTTGTCCAGGAATAGGACAAACCTAAGGTACTCCTACTACATCCTGTTTTGGGAATCACCCCTTGGATTAGTAGCCTACAGTCCTTGCATTGATGATTTCAAAATTAAGACATTACTACTACCATATGCATATAATATGGGAATCATGAGGTTAGAGGCAAGCAGTCCTACATTATGAAGATCTCTGTCTTCAAAATCATTGTATTCAATATTTCTTCACTTTCGAATGTATATATTGATTCGTAGTGGTTTTTGGATAGGAATCATCCAAATCCGATAAACAGCCTAAGGAAACTAAACTACATTACATAAAAAACTAGGTGCGCAGATTGGTCTCTCCGAACCAATTATCAATGAAAAGATGTTAAATATGTGAGTGATTGATGATCATCATTCAATCAATTAATATCTTTATATCCAATAAAATATCTTAAGAGATATATTTTATACCATTTCTTCTTGGTATATACAGATTTATTAAACCTCTTTTTAACTTTGAAAATACAAAATCATTTCCTTTAAATTACATAAGAAAAATACTTTCGTCATCTATTATTGATATAATTTCAATCTTAATGGAGATTACTTATTCCCAAGACATATATCCTAATGGGTTAAAAAACAATGTTATTTAAGACATCATTTACTGTATACCCAAACCAATTAGTATTGAGTAAAAAGGATTCATAGATTTTAGATTAATTATACTCAATAATAATTTTCATATTCAACCTTTACTATTCGTTGAATAACGATGAAATCACCTTTTAAATTTGCATGGATAGTATGGGTTCCCTCCTTGGAATTTAACACATTGTTTAACTAGAACGTTCTCATTACCATAAAAATTCTATTTTAAATCTTGTTTAACTTTTGGAAAATAACTCCTTATCTTTCGAGTTAACCAAATTAACTGTCCCCTCCGTTGGGCCAGTCTGAATAGCTAGAAGAGCAGGAATCGGTTTTTCAAACTTTAGCCTGGATACTGCCTCTCTTCCACATATAAGGGGGTCAAGTTATTTGATCGACTCTAAATCTTTAAAGTACTTATATGGTATTTTGGAAGACATGTCTAAAAGATTCTGGAAGAGAAATCCAAGTTTAAATCATTTATTCATAAACTGCCAAATTTAGTTGTTAAATTGCTGGTGAATTGTGATTATAGAGCTTTGTAGATCAAAACACTTACTCCATTATATATTTATGCCCATTTTTATACCTCAAATTTCTTTTAAAACATTTTAGCATATTTATAGAATTTATTACATATTTTTAAAGATTAAAAATATCCATTTTTAAAGTGTTGAAACCAATATTTTTCGAACTGCTAAAACGCGGTGTTTTTGAAAACTTGATTTGGACATATTTCAAACTTTCCTATTTTACATTTGAAAAATATAGTTATAAAGGTCTGAAAAATTCTTATTTCAAAGATTTCAAACTCATATTACATTCTATACATGGATTTAACTTTTTAAGGCACGATATCGCGAACTACCGTTACACGACGCTCTTATTTGGCTCTAATTTCAAATCTTTGACAAACTTTGACGAAATGAGTTTTAATGTTTATAAAACATTTATAAACCATTATTATCCATTTTTAAAGAATTTAAAAATGCTATATATACCATTATAATTAATAAAGGGAAGTGATTCTTTTGTGTAAATTCAACGTGTATTTTACTGTGCATAATTTCCATATCAAGCAAGCATATTATCAAACAATCATCCAATAATCAAACATTTTAGCATCCAGACTATGCTAATCAACCTAGTATACTTGCATACCACAAATCATTGGTAATTTTAAGATAAATTTAAGTAAGATGGAAGTAGTTTTCTCACATTCATGTTATCCGACTCTAAATATTTTTTAACTGATGAAACGATCTTTTCCCCCACACCAAAGCTTATGGAACATGCCCCCGGACCTTAGTGATGCTTGACAAGCTAGTGTGGGGTAGAAGCTCGGCCTTGAGATGGTGGTGGTGTGGGCCGTGCACTTTAGCGAGGAAGAGGTGGAGTTTGGCTAACTTTTTGAAGCGATTTGATATCGTGACTGTATGGAAACAATTTTAGCAGAATTTTGATGTAGTGCTGAAATATTTTTACTATTTAGGAAGCCATTGAAGAAGAGCTATTAGAGAGCTCAAGAAGAAGAAGAAGAGAACTGAAGTGAATTTGTAAAGAAAGGAAGAGGGTATGCACGTGTATTTACAAGGTAGAAATCCTTGTGCATGAAATTACCGAAGTACCCCCTTCCCCTTTACTCTTGATCGAACCCAACTCCCCTCCATTTGCTTGTCTTCTCTTGATCGAGTGTTTGAGGTGTAAGGGTGAAGTTTGCATTTGTATATATATAAGGAGTTTATATATAAATATGTATACTTTATTTTAAATATTTTCTTTACCTTTGATTTTACTAATTGTGAAGGTATATGTGCATGCATACATATGTACATGCATGTGTGTATGAGTATCAAATAAAACTGCGACGATTTGAAACAACTTTCGTCCGACGAAAGGTCGAAAATCCAAAAGATAAATCCCGATCACATATTTAATTTTTAATCAAACTATTTATTTATATAAACAAAACTTGAAAATAAATTTCTTATCATCTTTAAATAATTAAAACAAGATTATTTAAGTTATAAAACCATACTAAATAATATTAAAATCCAATTCCAAAAATACGACGTCGAACTGCCAAATGCGATGAAGTTTAAATATCTTTATAAAACAATTATATATATGATAAAACCATTATAAATCACTTATTATCATTATATATAATAATTCAAAGGGATTATTTATCATTCAAAACAATCAATATAATATTTAAAATAAATTAAGTATTCCTATTAAAAGTGATAAAAATATGGATCATTATACTATGGGGCTAAGTTACCCACAACTACAGCTACCCGTACCCATACCCTCGTTACGCATTGAGTGGGAGCGTACAATGCTGATTTTTCAAAGTGTCTCATCCTCTTCATCTGTGTCCACCTTTGGAAACATAATTGGCTCTTGTGCATGCACGGGAATCCAACAACAACACCACATCACTTCACATCAGATTCCGTGAATATGAAGGAACTCCCATTCTATCGGGTCCATACACTTCCTCAGGAACCAGTCAGTTCTGCGCACCCACTGTAGAACCTCCAGTGAGTGCCATTTACAACAGAATCTACCCCAGTCGAATATTGACCCATGGTTGACAAATAGCATTTAACCAGCTCCATAACATCCTAGTGTTGCGTCATAGGAAACTAGCTTCCCTACCCTAACATCCATATATATACTATATATATAAATTTACAATTTAAAGAGTTTTATTTATCACCTGAGCCTCAGGCCGCTTATGGAGACCAAGCGGTCGACCCTTTTATACTTGAGCGGTCGACCCTTTTATACTTGAGCGGTCGACCACTAGAGGTAGTGCAGTCAACCGGTCGTGGTGCAAATTTTAGATTAATGTTCGTTGCGTATTTCGATTTCAATTTAATTATCATTTAATTCAATTTTATTAATTATCAATGTCATTTCCAAATTTGTTACCATAAAGTAAGCTAGTTATAATTAAACGATTTATTATCATATAGTAAGCCAGTTACAATTAATCAAACTTGTTAATATCAATTTCAATTTTACAGATCTACACAATTTTATAGTGAAATAATTTATCCTAGGGTTACTGTTAACTATACGGATTATGTCAATTCTTTACCAGTTTACCAATTTATAGGAGCAATTCAAGTTAGGATTTACTACTACCATCAATATCAACAAATTATATTAATAGAAATTTAACTTATTATTCGATCTCAAAGCTAAACAATATGATTTACAATTTACTTTTAAATAATCTAAACCAAATAAGGTATATCAAAATTGACTACATATAATCATCTTATTAAAAATATACCCATTCAACTCGAAGGAACTTTCTTCTAATTTAATTTAATTTAATTTCACTGCCTCTTTCCCTTATTGATTTATATTCCTTCACCCATTCGCTTTTATTTTGATTTTCTCTCTCTTCTTTAGTTTGATGTATAATCCTTTTATTTTATTAAGAAAATTTAGGGAAGATGATAGAAAATATTTTAAGAATTTTTGAGGAGGAGGAAGAAGATGATAATGGAGGGTAGAGTTTTTAAAATGAAAAGAATGAGGTTTGGCTACGTATTTTGTAACATCCCTAATTTTTGATGACATTATTAAAGAAATTTGATTAGATAAATTAAATAGAAAACTGATAATAAGGGGATTGAGATTTGAATAAATTATATATATAAGGCCGTACTTAATAATAAAATAAACAGGCTTGGTTATTAGCTAATTAAATTACACAAGGGCAAATTAGTAAAATACCCTCTTTATCATACACGGCTATACACATCTCACCCTTGTCCATTAACGTTTCATTTTTCCTTTTTTACAAACGCAAATCTAAAACCTAAGAGCCGGACATTACCAAGGAAGAAAGGAGGAAAATTTATTTAAAGCTAGGAAGGATTAATCAACAACAAATCTGAAATTCCTTATCAAATCTAAGGTGAATAATAATTTTATACGTTTTTGGATTTATGATTGAATTCATTTTTATGATAAAATGGGTAATGATATGCTTGGATTATATTGTGATTAATTTATATTAATTCGTTTACATATGAAATTGTGCGGTTTTAAGGTCAAGCCGAGAGTTTATGATTTTAGAGTGCCATGGAAATTTTTTATGTTAACTAAAACATGATTTTCAAAATATGTTTTAATTTTCAGAATTTTCCAAGCTAAAGAAATTTTTATTATGAACTTCTAGAGGAAAATATGATATAATTGGGTTTAAAATTCATTTCGGGTTTTTCAGGAAGAAATTTGGTCTAAATTTTTAATATGTTCAGTTACATAAAGAAATGGAATTTCTGTGATTTTTGGGGATTTTTCCCAACCGATTTGCTGGGGAAAATAAATATTTTTTAAAGAAGGACTTTTCTAAAATTGTTGGTTTTATTATAAGGAAGAGCTTAACCGTTATCTTTCTATGATTTGGATCTGAAATAAATGCGGTAGTCTTAAATGTAAAGTATTTGAAAAGTTTTTATGGCAACTAATCAAAGGCTTATAAATAGGCAAGTTGTTATAAAGCAATTACTAAAAGAAGCTAAATTTCAGCCTTTAACTTAGAAAAGTAGGTTCCACCTATAATATTAATACCCTTCAACTTCATTGACTTCACCCACCTCAGTCGAAACCTACACGGTCGAAACCCATATAATCGAAACCAATGCATAAGTATCGTTTAAATGGTACGTAGTGGACTGGAAGGAAGGCGGAAGCCTTGGTGTCGAAAGATATGCTTCCGATGGGGTCGAAACCCTATTTTATTTTCAACATATAAGATCTTGCCTTGTTTTACTTAAAACTTTTGACATAGTTGGAACACATGCTTTTGAAAAGGTTTTTATAAATGGTTTTCAAAAAAGGTTGCTATACTATATAAGGTGTTAGTTTTCGAAGGGGTATCTTTTCTTTATGTAAGAGCTTTCGAAAGGATTGGTTTCGATTAAGTCGAAATCTAGCCGCTAATTTTCCTATCGACTATATTGAAGTCGTCTATGATGTCAAAGGGTTAACTTTGTTTTAACCTAAAATAGCCTTTTCCTGAATGCTTTCGAAAGGCGTTAAGGGTTTGAAGGTAATAGAGTCGAAAGGGGGTTTCGACTCTATCCTTTGAAGTTTCAATTTAAAGGTTGTTTCTTTCGACTAGATGGTTTCGACACCATCAACATTTTCCCCAAAAAAAACTGCAGTTGGTTTCGAAAGAGATACTTTCGTACATAACCATTTGACCCAAAGGATGTTTTTAAAGAGTAAACCTAATGCTTTCGAAGAGGTGCATTTTCATTTATTTCAAAGCAATGTTTTAAAGGAGGGTTTTATACCATTGAAAGGTATATTTGGTTTCGAAGGAAAATATTTATCAAGGGCTTAAAAAGGTATGTTTATTATGTTTTGAAAAGAATTTTTTCCTTCGATGGAAGTCATCCAAAGGTTTCGAAAGAGATGTTTTTAATATTTCAAAGATAAACCCAATCTCAATTTAAAGGAATAACGATGGCATAAATGAACAAAGGGTTTTGAAATAAAGAATTTTTCACCGATTATAAAGGTTAAAGGATTTAACCGGGATGTATATATATAAGATGATAAACCACAGGTGTTGGTATTAGTTGCTGTTATGTATACTTCTTCATTTACTTATTCACATTGTTATCAACCCATACAGTATTTTTGGAAGGGCAGAATAACGAGCTCGGTTAACTCAGTAGTGAATATAGTTTAATGAAATGTTAAAACCTTAAAACTATGATTAATATTGGCAGGTGCCAATAGGTTTACAGTAAGCCCATGAAAAATGCATATAACTAATTATATTGGCAAGGGTTAATAGGTTCATAATCAACCCATGAAAACTATAATAGACATTGACAGTTAGTCAATAGGTTCCTAGTTAGCCTATAAAAACTTGGATAAGAGAAAAATATTGAAGTTACCAATATGTTCTTAGTGATCCCATAAAAACTATGAAATCGTATAGATAGTCCATAACACTTAACAGGTTAATAGTGATCCTCAAAACTATAATTAAGACAAATAGTTTGAATAAATAGGGATGGGTAATCCAAACTTGACTTACTTAATTTGTATATCATCATAATATTTTAAAATGCTTAGTTTTAACCATTATGGATGCAAAAGCATAGTATATGGTTTTAAGAATATTTTAGGATACTAGTAAGGGGATAACCCGTTCCGTTAAGCGGTGTGGTCTCACTAGATATCCAAATGGTTTGGGATGGTAGATTATTATTCATACCAGGCTTTATGTTTGACTCGAAGTTTTTGTTTCCCCTTAAACTCTCGGGTACTCAAATGATTTTGAATAGGTTGAGAGTTAAGGTTTTTAGGTGTTCTTTTAGACGAATAGAGCTTCCGAAGATGTAGGAGGCAAGCTTGTTATGGGAGTTCTTTTTATTTTTGCTTTGTGTTTGACTGTAAAGAAAAACTGTTTTAGTACCTTAGTGTATACTCTGATCAACCAAGGGGGCATCTTCATATGTCACTCTTTGCGTATATGTAATTATATTTTTCTGAATGTGGTTAACATTTGTAGGATTATGTAATGAACAAGAAATATTTTAAATAGGATGTAGAAATGTGTTTTGATTTGTTCGATTTATTTCTATATTCTTGTGATCTATGCATCAATGTATCTAATATCGTCATAATTGGTCATCAAGGATTAATAACTATGGATGAATGTAGCATCCATAGCCGTTAGTTTTAAGCCTCCAAGCAGGTGGACGTCGTAAGTATACAGAGTGGATCGTGTAGTGTATATGCAAGTAAATGTCACAAAATATATGATTCAACTAAAACAATATTAATCTAGTTAAATATAGAATAAGCACACCAGGATTTTATACTGGTTCGGACCTCCCATCCTATGTCCAGTCCCGAAGTTCCCCTTCGGAATTCGACTATCAAACACCCTCGCTTCGTCCGGAGGAATAGGCTTGGTTACAATAAATTATTCTTGTCAAATGTGTGTTCTATACGACAGATATTGACTAATTAGTACAAATGCTTCCAATATATATCTAGAGAGTATTTTCTATGAAGAGCTGAATATTTGAAAGAGTGAAATACAACTATAGATTGCCAGAGATCAAGAATATATGATAGAGTGTGTAATTAGAGAGCATAAGTAAGTAAGGTGATTTGTTCTCTTGATTCTTGATGATATATATAGTTGTAGAGAGGTTCCTTGAGTAGTTGCATCCTTTAACAAGTGCTCTATAGTTACTTCTATTGATGATGAAGAGTTGCAGCGAAGAGAAGCGGAGATGTCTATTCGAATGTGGCAGTTGAAGTTTAAATTTAAACTCCAAGTTCAAAATCAGACATCTGTTATTTGTATCAGACATCTGATACTATTTTTTTGCATATAGTTGATTATCAGACGTCTGAGAGCTACTACCTGACGTCTAGTTTAGTCTATTTGTAGTTCCAGAGGACTTTTCCAGACGTCTAGCTTGTGCATCCAGACATCTGAAACTTGTGCATGTCTGTTTTGTGAATCTTTTATGTTGCTTCTTTGCACCTATCGACTTGTAGTCTCTTGTAGTGTTCTTTGAGCCTTTTTCTTGTCTTTCTAGTGATATTATTCTAGCAAGTACCTGTATATAGAAATATATATATGCATATTTGATTTCCATTGTATAGTTGTGTCATCGAAACTGTAGATTTGATTTCCTAACAAACGTTACATACTTATAGTTGAAAACTAGGTTTAGGTTTACGTGTTTATCCTCAAGTTATTTACCTTTACATATAAGAAAATTTATCTCTCTTTCTTTTATTCGAAGAAAGTAACAATTTGTCCTTCATTTTTAATGTCATTAATAACCATTTATTTAAATTCATTTCCTTTACTTAAGTATTTACATTTAATGTTTTGTATCTTTGTTATTATTGAATATGGCAAAGAATAATGTATTTGTATTCAAAATTACACATGCGTTTATCTAGTTGAAACCATACTCCTTTCCAACTAACTGGCATTAAATTTTTCAATCCAAAATTGATTCCACCTAAGAAGTGCTCTATAGTTTCTTCTATTGATGATGAAGAGTTGCAACGAAGAGAAGCGGAGATGTCTATTCAAATGTGGTAGTTGAAGTTTAAATTTAAAATCCGAGTTCGAAATTAGATGTACGTTATTTGTATCAGACGTCTGATACTATATTTTTTTTGTATATAGTTGATTATCAGACATCTGAGTGCTACTACCAGACGTCTGATTTAGTTTATTTGTAGTTTCAGACGACTTTTCCAGACGTTTGGCTTGTGCACCCAGACGTTTGAAACTTGTGCATGTCTGCTTTATGCATCTTTTATGTTGCTTCTTTGTACCTACCGACCTGTAGTCTCTTGTAGTGTTCTTTGAGCATTGTTCTTGTATTTCTAGTGATGTTATTGTAGCAAGTACCTGTATATAGAAATATATATGCATATTTGATTTCCATTGTGTAGTTGTTGTCATCGAAACTGCAGATTTGATTTCCTAACAATCTCCCTTTTTTGATGATGACAACTATACAATGTACTTATATATTTTTTTATAAATCTCCCCCTGAATATGTGATATCCTTCATCTATTGTGATTTATATTATTTCTACCCCTTTGGCATTATCAAAAAGAATTTATAACTTTTTAATTGTAGACATTATTTCCATTTCATTAAGTATTTACCAATCAGAAATATAAAAAATAACACACCAAAAAGGAAATTTCATTAACCACATTAATTGATTACATTCATCGTATTTATGCAAAAGATGGAATACTAAGAAATATACATATTTTTTGGAGAATCTTTTTCTTGATCATCACCTTTGTCTTCATCCTTGGAAGAACTTGCTTGTTTTTTAGGAGATGTCGGATTTTGTTCGAGAGGTTCGTTCTCCTCGTCAAAAAGTTTGGAATGTTTCGAAGGAGGAGGAGAAGGCACTAGAGTTGGCCAATCTTCTGAAGGTGGTTTAGGACCACAAACCCTTTGAAGAACCTCCTTTTGAATGGATAATACAGTTGAAAGTGACGTTTCAACCATGGATAGGCGAGAAGCAAAAGACGTTTCAAAATTATCAATGCGCTTAGCCAACAATTTTTGATTTCAAGACAAATTAAGCTGATTTTGGAGAGTTAAGTCACGAACACTCTCATTTGGATTCATCTCTGTGTGAGTCTCCAAAATGTCATCCTGGGATGTATAATCAAATGGTGCAGGAGGAAGAGGAGTAATTTCATGATGTTGCTCCACCTCTTGTGATGGTTCAGATTGTGTTTGAGGTGGAGGCCCAGCTTGTATGGCTTGACGACGTTGCGTCCGCTCTTTAGAAGATATAAAATTCTAATGATTTTCCAGCAAGTGCATTAGAAAGAAAATTTGGTGGATGCATATTTCAGAGAAATCTCTTCAAAAGTGGATAAATATGAGGGAATGTTGTGAGCTCATAGAAGTCTCATGATATATGTAGGATAGATGATGGATGGGCATGATCGAGTCCAAAAGTGTTTGAGCTCGTCAAATATAAATTTTACCCAATTGACCCTTGTTCCACTGAATATAGCATATAGGGCTTTGTGCTTTAGTTCCGTGATCTGCACATGACTACCAAGGCGAGGAATGATAGTATTGATAATCATTTTAGTGAGAAATCTCGCCTTAGGTCGTAGGTATGTGAATGCGAATCTAGGCATTTCATCTTCCCACATTTGATGTGTTATATTATCTCTCGGTTTTATACATATATCCGGAATATTATATAAATCTTCTCCGGTATCGGAACATCCGAGAGTTTGGCCTATGATCCCTGGAGTAAACCTAATTGTGTTGCCGTAAACACTAGGCCACGGCCAATTATCATTGTTGTCAGCCTTATAAATTGCTGTGCTATCCAAATTAGTGTAGAAAGGAAGTACGGCCAACTGATCAATTTGGATGTTATTGGGATTAAAGGATATCAAAGTTTCTAACCCAATAGTTTCACACATCGTCTAAATCATACATTGGGAACTTTAAAACATTATCAAATGTACCTATATGGAGTTTCTTTTTTTGAATATCCTCATATCTCTTGAGTGAATGCGGTACATGATTCATCCATCGTTCAACTTGATCGTCTGAGCATACTTGGGGTTAGAGGAAGTTGCTTGGTCTTGTTTTCGCTTAGAGATCTTAGGATTTTTTGTCTTAGGAGCCATCGAATTTTATCAAGTTTGGAAGAGGAAGTATTTTTGAGAAGTAATAAATCGATTTTGCAGTAGAAATAAATTGAAACGAAGTGAGAGAAGTAAAAAAAAAATAGACATTACCTGGGCATATAAGAGTGTCAATTGAATATCAGACGTCTAGAAGGTAAATCAGACGTCTAATTTAACCTAGTTTGAAGACAGTAAACAGAATCAAACGTCTGGTTGGTTGTGGTAGACGTCTGCATTTGATCTATTTGTAAATTTTGATAGTCAGATAGAATTATCAGACGTTTGAAATAGGTCGGAATTTTATTTTTATAGGACAGATAGTTTTCTCAAACATCTGGCTATAATATCAGACATCTGAAAATGATCTGAGTTTTTTATAATATGGACTGGAGACTTTGTTCAGACATCTGGTCCATTGTTCAGACGTCTGAAATAGGCTGGTTTCTATTTTTTATTAAGCAGAGGTAAATTTCAGATGTCTGAAAGGATTTATGAGACGTCTGATATATGCACAATGGTTAAAAATTTGTGTGATACCAGAGTGTCAGACGTCTGATGACAAAGTTCAGACGTCTGAAATGATTGAAATGACTTAAAATAGCTAATTTTAAAGGGTGTTGCTTAATTATTTTTCATAAAATATAGTATTATTATTTGTGAAACAGAATTTCAAATATACATAGATAAAAATACAATGAGAATAATTAACTTTATTTAGATGATGATGGAGCATTTCGATCTTCAGACTTGTCATTCCTCTATGGCTTGAGTGGAGACTATATATTTTCATGTTCGTGGATTCTTGGGAAACTAGAGAATCACCTAGATGAAGGATCTAAAGGTGTACGATAAGATGCAGACATATCTAAAGAACTGCAAGGAATCAGAAGTGGTTCATGTACATCCTTCTTCCGTGAATTACAAAATTTTATCGCTACTTTCTCCAGAAAACTTACTCGTCGCGCTGTGACTTTTTGCTCAAAGTACAATTCTCATTGTAACTCTATTTGTTGCTTTTGATAGTGATGTATTTCATAGATTTTCTCCTTGATGTTAGGAGAAACAAATAGAGATCGTTTGGACTTCTTTTAATCGGAAGTGAATCCCGTGTGATAGGAGGACCATCTATACATTGGTTCTTGATTTGGTGTAGGGGTAAGAAGGCGGTGAGGTGTATCCGTTAAGCTATCCGTTGTTGGTGTCAAAAAGAACAGATGAGAATTATCGGAAGACATGATTGTATTTTCTGTTGTAAAAATATGAAATCTACA
Organism: Allium cepa; assembly: GCA_030765085.1. NCBI lineage: Eukaryota > Viridiplantae > Streptophyta > Magnoliopsida > Asparagales > Amaryllidaceae > Allium > Allium cepa. The sequence continues at coordinate 385,785,952 of CM060932.1, forward strand.
TATCTTTACTTTTATGTTTTGTAAAGATATTTATATATGATTTTAAAAATTATTTATAGGTAATTTCAGAAAACAACCACCTAAAAAATTTAAGGTGAAGGAGTTATCAATTTTAATATGTGGATAAAAACTTTTAGCTAAACATAGAATAAATAAAGATGTAGTATTAATTAGAAGATCATTAAGAGAGCATATTCCTAAATCGCGTCGTAGTTTGACAAAAGTTTGTTCGTTTAGTGGTTTTATGAAAATATCTGCTATTTGATTCTCGGTACGTAAACTGTGAAACTAGTTCAAACGATGATCCCTTTGGGTAAAACAAACCATAATCTCTAGTATTAGATAGATATCGTAACATACGTTTAACGACTCTTTGATGAGATTCTTTTGGTTTCGCTTGAAATCGGGCACAAAGACATGCACTCATCATAATGTCGGGTTGACTAGCCGTCAAATAAAGTAAGGGGCCAATCGTACTACGATATAATTTTTCATCAAAATCTTTTCCGTTATCATCTTTTTCCAAGTGAACACTAGTACTCATCGGTGTTGGTTTATTAGAAGTTTTATCCATTTCAAAACGACGTAATAGATCGTTACAATATTTTTCTTAATGAATAAAGATACAATTTTCAAGTTGTTTTATATGTAAATCTAAAAAGAAATTTAATTCCCCCATGTGAGACAATACAAATTCATTTTTCATAATATTTGAAAATTGATTATAAAGATTTTCATTAGTTGAACCAAAAATAATATCGTCTACGTAAATTTATACAACTAAAATGTCCTTATTTTCTCGTTTAAGAAATAAAGTTGTATCGATTTTACCTATTTGAAAACCAAATGTAATTAAATGAGTTTTAAGATGGTCGTACCAGGCACAGGGACTTGTTTTAAACCATATAAGGTTTTTTGTAATTTAAAAACATCGTCGGTATATTTTTCATGAACAAACAATGGAGGTTGTTCAACATATACGTTTTCTTTAATAAAATCATTTAAAAAAGCACTTCTGACATCCATTTGAAATAGTTTAAAATTATGATGATTTGCAAAAACGAGTAACGTACGTATGGCCTCGAGTCTTGCTACTGGAAGAAAGGTTTCATCGTAGTCGATACCTTCTTCTGGATTATAACCTTGAGCAACTAGACGTGCTTTATTTCTAACTATATATCCGTTTTCATCTGCTTTGTTTTTAAATACCCATTTTGTTCCTATAACCGATTGATTTTCGGGTCTTGGTACTAATTCTCAAACATTATTATGTTCAAATTGATTTAATTCTTCTTGCATAGCTATTATCCAAAAATTATCGTTTAAAGCTTCTTTATAATTTTCGGTTCAAAATTTGACACAGATGCTATATGACTTATTTGGTTAAGTTGATTTCTAGTTACTGTGGAGTTAAGACAATGATGTTATTTTTTGGATGATCTTTTAAAATTATGGGAGATGATATTAAAGTATTATTTTGTGCATTTGTTTCATTAGTGAAAGAATTTGTTGTACATGTTATTGGAATTATTTCTTCATCGTCATTAGTATGATGATTAACAAAATTTTCATCAAACAAAACATATAAACTTTCTTCAATTGTGTTATTTCATTTATTAAAAATTCTATATGCCTTGTTATGATCCGAATATCCAATAAAGATTCCTTTATCGGCCTTCAGGTCAAATTTTCCTAAATTATCTTTTGTATTTAATGTAAAACATTTTGATCCGAAAGTTTTAAAGTATGATACTTTAGGTTTTCTTCCAAAAAATATTTCAAAACAAGTCTTTTTAGTCATAGTCACATGGTTACTCGATTCAAAACATCACAAGCTGTGACAATAGTTTCAACCCAAAAATGTTTTGGTAGACCACTACTATTTAACAGTGTTCGTGCACAATCTTGCAACGTTCGATTTTTTCTTTCTACTACACCATTTTGTTGAGGTGTGTGGGGAAAAGAAAAATTATGACTTATACATTTTTTATTAGAAAAATTAGTAAAAAGATCATTTTCGAATTCTCCACCGTGATCACTTCAAATATTCTTAATTTTCAAATCCATTTGATTTTTAGTTTTTTAGCAAAAATTTTAAACATACCAAAGGTGTCACTTTTATGTTTTAAAAATAAAGTTCTTGTATATCTTGAAAAATCATCAACTATTACGAAAACATATTTGTTGTGATTTATAGATCGAACTTGAGTTGGACCAAATAAATCTAAATGTAATAATTCTAATGGTTGTTTTGTGGAAATATTATTTTAGATTTAAAAGAGCTTTTCTTTAGTTTTCAAATTTGACAATCATCATATAAATTTTCTACTTTGTAATTTATTTTAGGTAATCCTCTAGCTAACTCATATTTTGCTAATTTATTAATATATTTAAAATTTATATGACAAAATCGTTTATGCCACAACCATGGATCATCATGTTTAGCGGTTAAACATAAATTTGAATTTTGATTTATATTAATATTTAAGACATAAATATTTTTGTTTCTAAAAGCCTCAAAGATAAGTCGTTTGTTATTGTCGAAAATATTTCATTTATCTTTTCCAAAATTGATTTGAAAACCTTTATCACATAATTGACTAATACAAAGTAGGTTGTGTTTTAAATTTTCTACTAACAGAACATTTGTAATAATAGGAGAGTTAGAAATACTAGAGTTGATGACTTCTCTGATGCCAACGACGTATCCTTTTGAGTTATCTTCAAAAGTTACTATTCCACCATCGATGTATTTTATATTTGATAACATTTTTGAGTTTCCGGTCATATGCTTAGAGCATCCACTATCAAGTATCTATTTCTCCTTATTTTTTATTTTGGGTACCTGCAAAATAAAAGATAGTTTAATTGGTACTCATACACTTTTTTAGGGTCCTAGATGTTAGGAGGAGCAGGTCGCCATACCTAAGAAGGTTTGGTGCCTTTATGAACATAATTTTTATTATAGACTACATTATCTAAAAAATTATTAATATGATTTTGTCTAATCAAATTATTATTTGTCTTAGGAATCCAGATTTTTATAATTTTTGGTATTTATATTAGACTTAAGTGGTCTTTTAGTCTTTTGATAAATCCAACTATATTTCTTATTATTCCCTTTTTGTTTAGGAATATTTTTAAATCCTAATCCATTTCTATCATCTGATGATTTTGAAGTTTTGATAAGATTTTCCAAATCTTGTTTTCCTTTATTAAATTTTGAAACATTATTTGTAATTTGTCTAATTTTTCTTTTAATTCTAAATTTTCAATTTTCAATGTTTCTATATTACTCTTCAAGTTGACATTTTCTAGTTTAGTTTTATCAAATCAATAGCCATAGTCTCATTTTCAACCAAACTATTTTTTATTTTTTCTTGAGATAATTCTAGTTCCTCTTCTAAAATAATTTTTTCATCTTTTAACATTCCTACTTCAAGTTTTTATCTATTTATTTTGATTATGTGTTCTTTATTTAATTTTTTAATTTGTCTAAATTTATCATCTAATTTCATGCTAAGTTCTAATAATTCATCTTAGCTAAGTTCGGGACATACCTCATCAGTTTGTGCCATAAAGCATACATTAGCTTGTTCTCCATCATTATCGCCATCACTGTCTGATGATGATGATGATGAAGAATCTGAGTCATCCCATGCAACTTTGAAAGCTTTCTTCCTTTTGAAATTTTCAAATTGTTCTTCTTTTTATCATTGTTGAGCTTAGGACAATCTTTCTTCGTATGTCCAAATTGGTCACATTCATAGCATTTGATTGATGTTTGATTTGTTGAGTTTGATTTTCCTCCTTTTTGAATCTAGTCATTCTTCTAGACTTCTCGAATTTGTTGTAGTTTTTGGTAATAAATACAATTTCTTCTTTGTCTAAGTCGGAGTCTTCGTTTGTTGCTAGGAATGCTATGTTCTTCTTTTTTGAATTTTGTTCTTTTCATGCCTGCAAACTAGCTTCATAGGACATTAAATTTCCTATCATTTCTTCAACTAAGAATGTTGAAAGATCATTAGCTTCTTCGATAGCTAGTACTTTTCTTTCCCACTCTAGAGTTAAAGAATTGAGTATTTTAGATACTAAATCAAAATTTGTGAATTTGACTCCAAGTGCCATTAAATTGTGTAGAATGGTTTGGAATCTAGATTACATGTCTATTATAGATTCATTTTGTTACATTTTAAATGATGAAAATTGATTTTGTAAAATTGAAATCTTTGTTTGTTTAACTTTGTTTGTGCCTTCGTGTGTAACTTGTAAGGTACGCCAAATATCATATGCAGTGGTATATAACATGATGCGTGAAAATTCTTTCGTATCTAACGAACAAAATAAAACATTCATAGCTTTGGCATTATTAGACGCTGCGGTTTTTTGTGCATCATTCCATGTGTTCATAGCTGTGTCAGGTGCTTCATATTTATTTTGAGTGGCTGACCAAATTTCTAATCCATTAGCTTCCATATAAATTCTCATATGTGTTGACCAATATGCATAGTTAGAACCATTAAAATGTGGGGGTAGTGCTGTGGATTGACCTGCTTGAAAAAATACTTGCCATATCAAAGTGATTCAAAAACGTCTTACTGTACTTTGATCAAACATTGTTTTGATATCAATTAAAAGTCTATAGAGTGGATTGTGTAGTTTATATGAAAGTATATGTGACAGAATATCTGATGCAACTAAAACAATATTAATCTAGATAAATATAGAATAAGCAACCAGGATTTTATACTGGTTCGGACCTCCTGTCCTACGTTCAGTCTCAAAGCCCCCCTTCGGAATTCGACTATCAAACAACCTCGCTTCGCCGAGAGGATAGGCTTGGTTACAATAAATTTTTCTTGTCAAATGTGTATTCTATAACATGGATATTGACCAATTAGTACAAATGCTTCCAATATATATCTAGAGAGTATTTTCTATGAAGATCTGAATATTTGGAAGAGTGAAATACAAGTATAGATTGCTAGAGATCAAGAATATATGATAGAGTGTGTAATTAGAGAGCATAAGTAAGTAAGGTGATTTGTTCTCTTGATTCTTGATGATATATATAGTTGTAGAGAGGTTCCTTGAGTAGTTGCATCCTTTAACAAGTGCTCTACAGTTACGTCTATTGATGATGAAGAGTTGCAACAAAGAGAAGCGGAGATGTCTATTCGAATGTGGCAGTTGAAGTTTAAATTTAAAATCCAAGTTCGAAATCAGACATCTGTTGTTTGTATCAGACATCTGATACTATATATTTTTTATATATACTTGATTATCAGACGTCTAAGTGCTCCTACCAAACGTATGGTTTAGTCTGTTTGTAGTTCCAGAGGACTTTTCCAGACGTTTGGCTTGTGCATCCAGAAGTCTGAAACTTGTGCATGTCTGTTTTGTGCATCTTTTATGTTGCTTCTTTGTACCTATCGACTTGTAGTCTCTTATAGTGTTATTTGAGTCTTATTCTTGTCTTCTAGTGATGTTATTCTAGCAAGTACCTGTATATAGAAATATATATATATATATATATATATATATATATATATATATATATATATGCATATTTGATTTCCATTGTATAGTTGTTGTCATCGAAACTGTAGATTTGATTTCCTAACAGACGTTACATACTTATAGTTGAAAACTAGGTTTAGGTTTACGTGTTTATCTCAAGTTATTTACCTTTACATATAAGAAAATTTATCTCTCTTTCTTTTATTCAAAGAAAGTAACAATTTGTCCTTCATTTTTAATGTCATTAATAACCATTTATTTAAATTTATTTCCTTCACTTAAGTATTTACATTTAATGTTTTGTATCTTTGTTATTATTGAATATGGCAAAGAATAATGTGTTTGTATTCAAAATTACACGCGTTTATCTAGTTGAGACCATACTCCTTTCCAACTAACTGATATTAAAGTTTTCAATCTAAAATTGATTCCATTAATTTAAATCAATTCTATTAGTTGGTATTCTATGTATGTATTATTAACCTTTGTGGGGAATTGTAACGACCCGTTAAATTAATAATATTAAATGAGTTAAATTAATATAATTTCTAACCTGATTTAGAAAAAAAAAGGCTTTAAGATTTATTTGAGAAAATGTAGTAATTTGTTATAGTAATTGGAATTTAATGTAACAATTTAATTTTTATGACAATAGTTTTGGATAATGTAATTGTCACACTTTGTTAAAAGTTAATGTTAAGAAACCAATAAATGTTGAATTAGTGAATATTAATAAAATATTTACTAGAATGGGATTCATTTAATATTAAAATAAATAGTAGGATTGTTTCATTTGGTGACCGTTGAATAAACCAATGCAATAAGTGTAGATAAAATTTTTTATGAATATTGTTCGATAATGAATGTACTTAAAAAGGGTAATAAACTTAATATAAGAAAACAAAGGCAAATTGTGTATTAATTAATGAATTCATGAATCAGTGTATGGACTTAGTGTAACTATACGTAAATGTACGCAATAAGGTTGTGAAATACCAATAATTTGGATTTCCAATTTATATTAAACATAATGTTGGTAGAAATTGGAATTCACTGTTGTGTGAAATATATGAGAAATCAGGTCAAATGTAAATTATACCGTAGATGATATACTCTTTTAAACAGTAGGATTTTTAAATAAATAAACGTTTCACTTAGGTTTCAATTGGATAACTTATGTAGTTTAATGGAGAATCAATTGCAATTAATTGCCATAAATTAGTGATGATAGGGTAGTTTGATTTGGCCTTTAAAAAGCAAAGAAAAAGAAAGCCAAGATTTATGAATTCATTTGCAATGTGAAATGCAAATCTTGTGGATTGTTTTTTTTTTACAAATGGAATTAATATTTAACCATTACGTTAGTGGAGTCTGATAAGTTAAGGTAGATAATCAATGGTAATTTACCTAATTCAAAGGATATATTAATATAAATATGGGTAAAATGAGGTTAGACCAAGGATATAATATTAATTGATTTTTAAGGCTTAATTAATACGTGAAATAGACAAGATTCTACATTCAAACATTTATACAAAGCTAAGTTATAAATAGAAGTACCAATGTAATATAATGTAAATAGATGGGAATCAACATTTATTTATTTATTTAATGGAATTTAATTTCTATAGTATGATAATCGCAATTAAATGAAATTGAAATAGCTAATTTATACGTTAGTTGAAATTTAGCTGGAATATGAGGATTTTTAATGAAATAGTGAAATCAAATGGAAATAAGGTTTCAATTATACATTGGAATTTATATTCACCATAAAAGGTTAATTGAAAACCAAAGGAGTTAATAAAGGAATCAAGCTTTATCTATTAATTTGGATTTAAGATATGGTAAATTGGATTTATTGCAATAATTAATTCTATAAGATGAGGTTAATACTTATTTTATTTATAATTAGACCAAATTGTTGATATAGATTTTTTGAAAGCAGAATCTATAAATCAATTTGAGTATCAAATTCAATAATTGCGCTTATTGCATAAATAAAGGGAATTTAACGTTAAATATTACGTTACTGAAATTTAAAATGAACTTTAAGAATAATATTGTGAATCATGAACCAAAGTATGTGGCATCCCTATTTGGATAAAGAATGAGTATATAAAAGTTAAAATCTAATATACGGGGTTTTGAGCATTTAATTTTATAATTCTTAAATATAGGAAAGTGCAGAAATTAACACTGCAAATTGATATACTTATAATTTTAATTCACATCCAAGCTTGTTAAATCATTTGAAATTGATTAAATTACATAAGTAATAAAATTTGGACAATTTTAGAATATAATATAAAATTTGGATTTTTGTAATTTATTTTGATTTATTTAATGAATATAAAAATAGCTTTTTTTTGTCACGGACTCGGATTTCGATGAAACCAGTTTCATCGGATCCGTATCGGTGAATTATTATAGGGTTTCAAGTTTCGTATCGATCGGACTTGTCGTTTGATCGTACGGGCGTGAAACGCCTTGAAATCAAATTTAATTAAAATCAATTTGAATCAATTTGGAAATTTTGTTTTCAGCATAACTTCTTCATACGATCAAATTTGGACGTGAAACTTTTTCCATCGCGTTCAGAATATTTTAAATTACCTATTTGGATATATAGATTTAATAAATTCGGTTCCGGAGGCATAGCGGGCTTTTTGGGCCATAGTTTGTTCCGCACGTTCATTCTACGGTCTATCTACTCTATCTCTAACCCCTCTATATAAACCTAGCTACAAGCCCTAGCCTCCACCTAATTTCTTTTCATCTGAGCGTATACTTTCTTCAAGCTCCTCTTCTTCTTCAATGGGTGCTAACCCTAGATTCAGTCAGTTCAAAAAATTAAAAAAAATTAAAAAAAAAATTAAAAAGAAAAAAAGAAAAAATCGGATCTGCAGCAGCTTCTGGTCGCGCTTCGGGTTTCAGGGGAGAAAACCCTAGAGCAACTTCGGGTCAGGAAGAAAATGACTCGGGTCGCTCCGGGTCGTTTTGGCGAAAACTCCAAGCAAGCACCGGGGAATTGAGGCGGCGCACCGAAGTCGAACCCGAAGTCGACCCAGGACCAGAATTTTTCCATTTTTCAAATTTCCATAACTTTTGCATACGAGCTCGGATTCACGCGCGGTTTGTTTTGCTGGGATCGTATCGGAATTTATGACGTTTTGACGCTGGTTTGGATGGATTTGGAGACCGTCAAAATTTTGAGTTTAAATTGAATTTAATTTCGATTTAAATTCCAAAGGTGAGTGTTTAAAACCCACTCACAACTACTAGAAGCTTTTATGTTTGTTAAATTAATTTTAGAAATGAATACCAATTTATTTATGAGTATTTGGCATGTTTATTTCACTCATATTTGTTGAATTGCATTTATTAAGTTTAACTGTTAATTTAATTTATTTATTGCGTATTAATTGATAGTTAGAATTTATTTGTTTGCCTATAAACTGCTAGTTAACAGTTATATAGATTATTACTGAATATAAACTATTAGATTAATAGTTGTTAAATTTAATCTGAATAAAATTGCCAGTTATTACCTGTTATCTATTATCAAATATAAATTGTTATTGATTGATATTGCTTGATGATTTTGATTGGATGATGGATGATGTTGATGGATGTTTATTGAATATCATAAAATTGCGAATTATCATGCATATTTCATTTCATTCGGGATTGTGGTTTGAAATGATATACAACCGCAAAATTTTATATCTTTTAAATTGCGGATTGAAATGATAAATATCCGTATCACTTGACCATAAGATAGAAAATTATATACAGACACCGCGGTATATATATAACTATTTAAAGGTGATTTCTATGGTTTGGATGGAATACGGTTTATAATAATCTTAAATTTTATATTGTATAAATATTATTCTTCCATATATATACATATGAAGTTGAAAATTTTGAAATTAAAAGGTGTATAAATCTCTTCATTAAAAATGGAAAATTTTTAAGAAAATGGAGTTTGATAATTTATATCATATGTTTAAATGTTAAGTTTGGAGATTTTAAGATATGATATTTATAATTGGATTTTTTTTCCAAGATAAATTGAAATGAATATTCTAGTATAATTTGAATTGAAAAAAATATATATTTTATTACTAGAAATTGGAGTTCTTATTTATTTATGGATTTTATGTGAATATTCAAGACTAAATAATAGAACATTTAATTTGGTTGAAGGAATAAATTCCAACTTTAGTTTTGAAATATTAATACTCCAAATTGATATATATATATATATATATATATATATATAAATAAATTGAAGTGGTTTTGGAACTTGAGAGAGATAATACAAATTTTGGTTTAGACTTTAATAAAGAAATGTATTTGTAAAGCCATGAGAACTATTTTCTTTACAAAGTAACATTTAAGTTAAACCTTTTAATTCATATACAGTTGAATATCCAAACCATTCAAGTTTTAGAAGTTATGGTTTTAAATTATGATTTTCAAAATACTATGCTTTGAAAATATTTGACTTTCAGACGATATGAAGTTAAAGCATTTTGATTTTGGAAAAGAATTATATTTGGGATAAGTGATAAAATATGGTTTTGGGTTTTGAAATGATATCGTATTCATGGTTATGAAATGGAATGTTTATTCTGATTTTTAAAGTATAACCTATTTTTAAATGACCGCGGTGTTATAATAACGATGGGTTGGCAAAGAGACCGGGATCGGATATCTGACATACTCTCTGTCGATACCGAAAACCACTTTGACTAACCGTGTACGCGGTGGAGATTCCAGAATGAAGTAGGTGGTGGTGACGTTTCCTGTAAGGTAAATACGTGGACCCGACTCCCGTGAGTTGGCATAAGGTGGCTAAAACAGGAGCGATTCTCAGGCCAATGAGGTCATTCCTCTGATCGGACCCTCCTCTTCGATATTATACTTTGATTTTGGATTGATTCAGTGGCCACTTCTATATTTTGATTTTGGGGAGTTAGTCCGAGGTGGGCGGTAACTGCGGCTACGCGTTTCCACCAGCCTGGATAGCAATTGGTATATCTACCCTGGCATTGCCTAGTTGTGCCGTGTCACCTACCATACCGAGCCTTTACTACGAGTTTCTATTTGTGTCGTACCTATGGAGTATCCACTGGTAGCTTCCCGATCAGGAGGTATTACGGTACTGTATAGACTATTGGCATTATTTGTGTTAAGGGCTATATGGGTAACCCCTTAACGCTATTAAAAAGTAAGTTTATTTTATAAATAGACACTATTATAATAGCGCAATATACTACATAGTAAATAGTTTAACGGATCCTTAGGAGATGTAAATCACGAGCATCTCTTGAGTTACTGTACTCATATTTATTTCTGTTAATTTAACTCACATAAGATCTTTTAGTTCTGACTCGAGTGTTTTTGTCTTTTCAAATTCGCTCGGGTCAGTCCGAGCGTTTCAGGATCGAAGACTTTAGCTTTGAAGGACGAAGACGAAGGAGTCGTATTATTATTATCTATAGTATTGCACCACACTCATACTGTTCCGCTGCATTGATTGTATTGGTAGGTGTAACTCTGATATTTATTGTATAAAGCAAATCAAGTGTTTGTAAACTGTTTTGAACTGTATATTTATTATTATATTTTATCCTTCCGCTATGAGATTCTGTTTTGTTTTGTTTTTTCTCTGTTTTCTTATTTACCCCATAACAATCCGCCCTTGCGTATGCTTTGAATTGGCACGTGTGTCGGTTTAAAGTGTGCGAAAAGGCGGGATGTTACAGGAATCCTGAATATACGTTCAAATGTATGTGCATGTATGTGTGTTTATGTGTATCTCTGTGTGTGTGATAATTAAAGATCTTATTATTTACCATAGATTGAGCAATCAATTACATTAACTGATTTGTATTAATGTTTTGAATTTCAAAAACCAAACTTATCCTTATTCTTTACCAATATCAAATGGAATGGCTTACCTTTTCTTTAATGAATGATTTCCTTCCATTAATACACTCTTACCTTTTCTTTTCAAAATATGTAATGTTTATTTTACTAAATACCTTCTTTTTTGATATATGGTTAGGTTACTTTCCTTATACAATAACCCTTTACTTTTATTAAATATATTGTTACTTCCCTTTTTTAGTATATTCACTATATCTTTTAAAATAATTACAACAATAATTTCATCACTAATACTTTCCTCTTAAGGCATTTTCAAATCCGTGCATGTAATATTTTTTGCTTCTTTTCTAAAAAAATGTGAATATTTCTTCTTCTTTTCTCTTAAATGCATATAAACCAGCATATCCTTTACCTTTAAGAATAATTTATGCATATTCAGCTTATTCTTTAACAAATGAGTTTTTCTTTTATACTTGTAATTGATTCTTAAACTTAATTTCAAAATAGATGCATAATACGAAATGCGCGCTAGATAAAATTTCTGTATCATCTTCATATAATATCCCTTTTTGAAAACTTATATATGAATTTAGGCTAGAAAAATCTACTTGACATAATGGAAAAGTCAGAACTTCTAAATTTCTTCATATATATAAATTTATTGTTTTGTTCTTTTCTATGAAATTATACTTCTACCCTTATTAATATTTTAATTTTTTATTAAAATTTCTAGGTAGTTACTGTATCGACCACTTTTAGAATGGTAACAACCTCTTTTTTGGAAAATGAAGAGCTCTGACGCCTTTGTTTGTGGATTTTGTGGTTAATGTGATCGTTATGGGGCATAAATTTGTCGCACCACTATAAAAATTCCATGTGTTTTCTATTTTGTTTTGCAAGAACTCTCTATTTAATCTAGTTTTATGGTGTTGTGCCATTTTCTATTTCAACAATTAGGACCAAGTCATTAAATTCAAATTTAATATCCAAAATATATAATTTTGACTTAGTAAAATAATTTAAAATTCAAATATTAATCTATAAAATTAATTAAACATCTTCTAATTATTTATAATAAATAATGAACCAAATCATATTTTGAAAAATAGGGAAATTAATTTAAAGGACAAAAATTTCTATATTTTTTGTCTCAAGGACACGACCTCAATATTTTTGCCACAAGGACAAACATTCTTCTAAAATTTATTCACAAGGACAAACATTTTCCAAAATTATTCATAAGGACAACAAAACTGATACCGAGCTAAAAACTGATACCTAAAAACTGCTACCGATAACTACAAACTGATACCTAAAAACTGCTATCAATAACTAAAAACTGATACCTACAGAAAGTTGTCCTTCAGGATAAAATATTGAAGGTCTGTCCTTGAGGCTAAAAAGCTGTGAAATTTTGTCCTTGACAATAAAGGACAAAAATTTCTATAATTTTTGCCTCAAGGACACGACCTCAATATTTTTAACACAAGGACAAACATTCTTCTAAAAATTATTCACAAGGACAAACATTTTCCAAAATTATTCATAAGGACAACAAAACTGATACCGAGCTAAAAACTGATACCTAACAACTGCTACCGATAACTACAAACTGATACCTAAAAACTGCTATCAATAACTAAAAACTGATACCTACAGAAAGTTGTCCTTCAGGATAAAATATTGAAGATCTGTCCTTGAAGCTAAAAAGCTGTGAAATTTTGTCCTTGACAATAATTTCCTGTTATTTATAATAAATAATGAACCAAATCATATTTTGAAAAATAGTGACCAAATTGTCATAGGGTTTCCTGTGTCATCGCTAAAATTTCGTCACTCAACCTCTCTCCGTTCATCTCACCTCATCATCTTTAGCTTCCGTTTCAATGTTGTCTTCACCAAATCATCCTCGTCCGCATTCTCTTTCATCTTCTCTATAGTCAGTTAATACGAAAAGAGGGTTTATTTCCCCTAATCGAAAACATAACAGTAAGGAGATTTAGATTGTTCCAATCCACCGACGACCAGATCTGGTCGTATCTACAGAGCCTTACTTCTCTTTGTTGTTGATTCCCCCTCGATTAGTCAACCAATAAGAGGATAGCTTCCCAAGCTAATCAAAGTCCATCCCCATATGGCCACATTACACCATCGTAGCGTATCCTTGATTGCCAGCCACTTCTTTCTTCAGCTCCTCTGCCTGATATGGCTTTGCCCTTGCCTCCGGTTGATTCTCCAAGAAATGTTGTAGATCATGCACATGCCAGTCAAGAGCAGCTAATTCAAAGATGCTCGTCAAACTAGTTGGCCCAAATGGACATCCCTCTTCTCTTCTAAACCCAGAATTGTAGGCAGGTATCTCTTTAAAAATTTCAAATTCTGGAGTAACGTAGATAAAATTCTTACCCCCTGACTGAGTTGAAGCGGGTAAGGAGTTTTGGAAGATAATCTAGTTGGAATTTTATTAGATACAGGACTCCTATGCTCGTTATTAAAAGTTAACTTACTAACCGTTGGAAGCTTAAAGGCTTCTTAAAAGTTATATTTGACAAGGATATGTACTCTTTTTATTTTGGCAATAAAGAGGAACCCATATGATATTGGAATTCGATCCTTGTGTGGTTGATGGTAAAGTCTTGATTATCACCTGTTGGGGTTCCTCAGTCGACGCCGCTCGTGAAGAGTTATGTCCTTTTCAGTCTAGGAAAAATTTACCAGTATCATCTCCTCACTTAAGTCCCTTGAAGGTCTTAACCGCTTGGCTAGTTATATGGGTGAGCTTATTTTCTTTGATGAGAACACTGAATATAGGGATCTCCTTGAATTTGCCAGATCCCTTATAGAGATCACCCAAAACCTCCATTACCGTCAAAGTTATTAGTAGCAAAGTTAGAGTCTAGAAATGTTCACATTACCATCTCATACTTTTAGCAACCTTGATCTATACACACTCCTACTCCTTTGGTCATACTGTCAACTCTTGCATCCTTTTTCCAACTATTGATGATTCACACACTATGACTACCCCTGCCTAATATCCCTGAGAAAGTTTCATTGTAGAAGCCCCACCTTGATAACGGAGTATAAAGAAGCCACTCGTCCCTAGTTCTAATCCTTCTTTAGCTGACCTTGCACCACCACCTACTGGCACCATGACCCTACTAAGCTTGCATACCTTGATGCTTTTACCACCTCTGCATTCTCCTCTTATCTCTTTGGCAAAGACAAGTCTCCTTTGGATAAGACTGGCTCTTTTGAGATTGCTGATCCTCCTGAGTCGGGCATCCTCCACATGCTATACTCTAGCAAGGCCTCCTTTTGAAATCCCATCATCTTGATGATCTTGATAAAGGAATTAAGTACGGTATTGCTGTCCTTTTTCCTTCTTAAGTCCTGGCATATGTTGCCTTCTGTTATGTATTTGATATTTTGGCATTTTTATTTTTTCATCATTAAGTTTTTAGGCTTTGGTCTATTATATAGTCATGTCGATATCAAGTTATTTAGGTCATGTTATGTATTGTGTCAGTTGAAGTCATTATGGCTCCATGTAATCTTCTATTTAGTATTAATAAAAAGTGGTCGAGCCGCTTAAAAAACCGACTTACTTTTCATAAAAATTGTACATATTTATATTTTATAAAATATATTTACTATTGAAAAAAAAACATAAACTATTTAAAATGCATAAAATAATTAATATATGTATTTTGTAATAAAATAATTTTTAAAATAATTTACGTATAATTATTTCTTTTAGTCCAAATTTGAAATTATTATTTTATATAAAAAATATTAAACTATATTATTATTTATTTTTTAGAATAATAATATACACACATACATATATACATATACATATATTAAAATTAATATAAACATTATTTAATAATTATTAAAATACAAATATAACTATATTAAATTTAAAAATTGGTCTGACAAAAGTATTTTTTAAAAGCCGAAATATATTTATGCTTATAATTTATTTTATAAACATATTAAATAAATATTATATATATGTATGATTGAAATAGTAAATAACAATCTTAAATTACTAAAAATTAATTTAAATTTTATAAAAATTATATAATAAATAACTTATATAGTACATGGCCGAACTTTATTTGATTTTAAGTATAGATCTAGTTAGCATATCAATTATAAACATAGTTCGATGTGATTTAAAATCAGATAATTTTGGGTGAAAACAGACTCATATATAAAATCATTCTATAAGAGTTATATTACATATAAGATGCAAACTATAAAGCATAATATATTACCTTGATGAGATTGCCCTTAAATGCATTTGCTTGAAGCGATCTCCTAAATTACGAAAGAACTAATCCACCAGCGGAACGATCTAGAGTCCACTTGTATTAATTTATTTTGATGGATTGTCTTCCATGGGATGCACGACTATGAGAGATAGGGAAAGGAGAATTTGGAGTTTGCTTATGGAGGGATCATGAAGTAATGAAATGAGGGGATTATCATGGTTTAAATTGAGAAAGAGACAAATTCTCCTCGATTTACTCCTTCTCTTACATTTCTCATATCCATGTCTGAATTCTGAATTCAAAACTCCCATTCCCTTTTTTATCCCATATTCGGCCATCTCATAGGGCTTTAAGGGCCAATGAAAACTCAAACCCGTTTAATAATTAATATCCTTTAAATCGTATTTAAATGTATATCGGTATCGTATATCAATGCGCACATATATACCTTTTATATACGCACCTGGTTAGTTACTAAATGGTGCCTAGAAAATACTAATAGCACCCAATATATCAAATAAATAAATAATATGTCACAAATACTAAATTAATTCAAAACAATTATAAATCGATTAAATCGTGCAATATTTTGGAAAAATAATCAATGCGGTTGTGTGACTTGGAGGTGTAAATACAGTCAGCTATTAAAATTAAACAATTCAAATTTTAATGTTCATACGTCACCTTAGTTTAGTGTGACAGTTTGACCAAGTTTATCTCTTATAAATCTTTGTTGTTAAAATCTAAATTTATAATTTAACTAGTATCTTTTAGTAACTATTATTTATACCAATTCTCTTTATCAACACTATATCACTTTAGAATGTTATGGTTTTGGTCAAAATTCCAATATCTACCATATTCAACCGAGTTAGTCCAGAAACAAAGTCCCTTGGTTTAATAATAATATTTAGTATTAATCGTACTACTCTGACTAGAGATTTACACTTTATGTCGACAATATTTGACCATGATACTAAACTTTTACAACCGAGAAGACAAATTCTCTATTAAATAGTGTTTCACTTTCACTGTTTCAATTCAGACCCAACTATAGTTACTTGATAGCCACCATGCCATAATTTAAATGTATTCAAAGTGGGGTATACATAGTGAAGCTTAATATTATTCATAAGTCGAGAGAACTATGTAACATTATTATTTCAAGATTTTCTATTTGACCTTGTTTGTTATTAACCAACATGAAGCTCCTAAGCAAGTAATTCCATGGTTATCCAATAACTATGGATATGTAATACCTTGGTACCCCTATCAGCCATGAGTAATACATTGCCCAACATTTGTTGAGCATTGCATACATTGGTCTCAGTGGATGTATCGATATTTTTCTCAAAGTATCTTGACTAGGAATATTTAAAATAATATGTTATTCTATACTGTGATAATTTTTTCGTTATTATAACTCTTTATAAAAGTTATCACATACCATATTATTTAAGGATTTTGTATTAATATACTTTAAATTAATTACTTATTTAAATACATCACAATATAACAAAGTGTATAATAGAAATCAAATACCTTTGTTCTGAACAAGTAGAGTTAGATATTATTTGAACCAAAAGTGGCATAAACACCCAAATGAGTATTGTTGAGAAAAGAGTGAAGAATTCAAACAAAAACAAGAAAAAACAAGACAAAAGAGTTTTATAGTGGTTTGACTAATCGTTGCCTACATCCACTTAGCTTTGTTGCTGATTTGGTGGCTGTTTACAAGTATAGTTCTTATGGATTGATACCACTAGATGGGTGACTACCAAGAAATATGTAATGATTGCAAGAAGTAAAAAAGATCACCTAAAATGAGCCCCTTACCTTCTATTTATAGCTATAGGTCACCAGGAAGTTCTCCTCTATGATCTCCACCACGTTCTCCACGTCCAAGAGCGGTTTATTCAAGAAAACATAGCCATGTCAGTATGTAGCTATGGATCGGTACCGATTCATAGGCATGGTATGGTATTTATCCATAAGGTCTACTCATGGATCAATTCCAATGCTTTTTATGATATCAACTCATTGTTAGCTTCATGTTTTCCATCTTATTTTCTTTGCTAGAAGCTTGCTTTTGGATTGATTAGACGAATTGGTAGTAGAATGGAGTTCCTGAGTTCAAGTGCTCGAGGAGATCGATAGCAAATAGCAGGCGACCGGTTTTGAGAAGCTTGAAATGGCTTGCTAACATCAAGACATAGGAGTAGAGAAAATTCATGATTACATGGTGGAGATTATATGATCGGTATAGATCCATGAGGATGGTTCGATGCAGACCCATCATTCTGATGGTTCTATGCTTTTTGAATCTTGAGGTGGCTCTGAACTTGCCTTGTGATTGATATTATAAAGCTCAAAGAAGGCTATTGGCACTGTAGCTTAAGAGTGAAAAAAGTTTGAGTTAATTTTTGGGTATAGGTTTATGGATCGGTACTGATCCATCAATTAATAGATTTTGGTTTTGGCATTTTTGAGATGGCCTTGCTTCCACCTCGTATTCTTGATTATACTTGGTTACTAGGCTAATTTTTGTTGATTTGAAGATGTATTGGGCATAAGTGGGGAATGGTACCGATCCATAGACATGGATTGGTATCGATCCATAACTTTGCTTGAATGTTGGACCCTAGATCTGGTAGTTGAAGTAGTTTGGTGTGTGGGCAACTTTTGGAGGTCATTTACATGTTGGCGACCTTAACTCTATTTGGCATCTAAGTTTAGCAATTATCGTTCTGGATTCCTGCTTAATTATTTTGATCCATTTGAATATAATGTTTAACGACGAGTTTTCTATTGAATTAGAAAATCGTCGATAAATTTCAAATTAAAATTTAACCACAAGCGCACTGCGTACAGAAGTTAGTACGTGGCGAGTATGGGTCAATCCACAGGGAATTGTTAGATTTTAAATTTCTAATCCATCAAATTAAACCAAAAGTGGAGATTGTTTTGAAAACTAGAAAGTTAAGAAAATGTTGAGATTAAAAACCATGTGATTAAAATTCAATTTAGAGGCAAATCCACTTTCTTATATTTTTCACATAAATCAACATAAAATCAAATGATGATCTCTTTCTAATCTAAGTAAGATTAGTGATGTAATTATCATAAGCATGGCCTATTTGAGTTATTAATTAACACAAATCAACCATCAAACTATAATACAACTCTAGTCCTACTTTTTCAAATCTCATGAAACATGGCATAAAAAATGAAACCAAAATCTAGTTTAAGCATGATCTATTTACTATTAGTTAGTAACATAAATCATTAAATTTTGATTTAAACTTCACTTCATTAGCATGATCATATTTAGATGAAGAGGCAATTTGTGATTAACGAGATAATCATAGCCTATTTGTTATGAACAAAGTAGGAAATTCAAATTCAACATTAAACACAAACAAACATAAACATCCATTTTCTCATGAAGTACAAAAAAGATCATACATAGAAAATTTATGTTGAATCTACATGATAAAAGAAAGCTTCATTACCCCTAAATTGTAGAGATTTAGCCTCTCATTTGTGATATCATTTCAACATATAGTGATTTCAACATTGAAAATAAAATAAAGTAGAGAATAAACAAAGAAGATTAACTACTAGAAGGAAATGAACTAAACTAGTGCATAAATGTAAATCTAAACTATAAACATGAAATGAAATAGAGTATAAGAATAAAAATGAGCATAAAAGTAAATAAAATCAAGTAGAAAAGAAAAGAAAATAAGGCTAGGAAGCCATTTTTATTTCATGAAACATAGAGCTTATAATATACTTGCTTAAGTTTCTAAGTAGAATGAAAGGTAGAAGATCTTTTACATGAACATAAGAGGGCTATTTATACATGCATAAAACCCTAATTCAATTTTTAGGGTGCTTCCCGTAATTCCCTTTAGGAAGTGTGGCCACCAAGTAACCATTAGCCACTAATTAATCCATCATTAAAAGTGCATGAAGCTTTAACCTCCACTCAGTTGTCTATTAGCTTTTAATTGTAGATTTAGGTAAGCGGGTGGGGTCCTCCATTATTATGAGCTTGAATTATTTCCTCTTCATTCCTTTGTATTCCCTTGTGCATGCACATATGTTCATGAAAACCTCTTCCATATGCATCAAATTCCTATAAAAATTATGAAAATGTCCAAGTAAAAAGTCTTAAATTAACACATGCACAATAATGACTATTTTGCCCATGTATGTAGAATATATGATGATTTGAAAATAATTGAATTTGGGTTTAAACATGTTAAAATACCCAAATATGACATTTATTTAAATAAAAATAGATAAAATATGGATGTAAATATATGCACATTTACGTGCATATCATATAGCCTGGCCAAATGGCTAGATACCACTTAGGTCCAAAGCACGCCTTGCAAATGGAAGGTATGATTTGCTCAAGAGTACATGTTGAAGTCGATGGAACGTTAATAATTGATTTTTTGGTTATTAGCCGATTGAGCTATGGCAAATCATCCAGTTCCTTTCGATTCACCTGTGAATCAAAGATTGTTCCAAACCGTGATAGCTTCAGGATTTGAGGCCTCACTTGAGTTTCAATCACAGATAATGATTCCATGTTCTCCCGAAATCAAGAAGTCTTGGGATGCGTTATGAATCAGGATCATCCCTTGTACATCTAGGAGTTAGCAATCACATATTGAAATCAATGGCACGATTCGTTTCGATTTGATTATCGCTAACGAATCATTTCAAGGATAAATGGCATTCAAAGCCAGAGTATGCATCTCGACTTCTCCGGGTAATGCATTCAATGACCAACTCAATTCTTGATTGCTCCATATCATTAGTTTAAAACTCAATCCCTCCTGATTGCTAGTTGAAATCATGGTCTCTCTGGATCATCAGTTGAAATCTCGATCTCTCCAGATCGTTAGTTGAAATCTCAACCTCTCTAGATCGTTAGTTGAATCTAAGGTCACTTGGGTCGATAATTAAATCCATGGTCTATCTGGACCCTTACCGAGCCCAATCCGCTCCCTCTTCGATGAAGGGACTCAACGACCAAGAAAGCCCATCTGCTCATAATCCAGCAAGTTGACTTAACTTTTGCACAAGTCTAATCCACTTGTTCTCCGGCAAGGGAAGCTTGCACTCTGGTCTCGACTCTCTAGTCGGGACTTAACGTGATCAATATGATATAAGTCCTTCCACTTGCCCTCTAGTAAGGGAACTTGTACCTTGTGGTCATTGCCTCGTCTCTTCGGTCAGGACTACCATGACCAATATCGGTCATCACATTCATGTGGACTTCAATAATCAGGGATCCATCTAATGGACTCGAATTCAAACATTAACAAACATCAAGACAAGCATCATTTATTGAAAGAGAAGATAGGGCGAGAACCAAACCGGATCCCCTGCCATCCCAATCAAGATATGACTATCCTCGACCTCGATCCAAGGTCGATTCCACTCACTGTAGAGGATGGCTGCTCCTGTTCCATCAATGTAGCTCGATTTCTCATATACTGTTGTAACTGGTTATTTCTGACCTATTCCTCAATCAGATCAAGCAAGTGCCCGTAATCAATTTTTTAATGCCCATCCAACTCATGGAATAAGTTGTACTTTCTGGACATCCTTTCACTGTTAGTGGGCTCTCTCCTTGCTATTTTTCGGTTAGGAGATCTGTCCCTCGGTGTCAAGGTAAATCCACTTTAGGATTTCATTCAAATCCATATAAGAAGAGAATTTCAGTTCTCTTCTTTGCCCCTTTTGATCCTTCAAAGCCATTTTCCATCTTTTGTTTTCTTTATTTTTGATATATGCTGCTCTAGACGGACCTCTACCATCCATAGCATTAATTTCTACTTTTTCGGCTTCAGTATCCTCCTAATGTGAGTATCTTACAGCCTCGTGACAATATTCTACGAGATCCATCAGAGGATCCCATGCCAGAGCAACCATAAAATTCATCTTATTGGCCACTCCTAAGACTGCCACCATCAAAACCACTAATGAATCCAGCCAATCAACCATGGCCTCAGTCGCATTAAACTTTGTCTGAAAACTCCAGAGGGAATCTTCAGCCATTTGTTTCACATTCGCTGGCGTCATTACATTTTTGAATCGTGAAATATAGGACCAGGACTTTTTCATGAATTTTACCACCAAATCAATCCACGTGTTTATAGAACCATTTTCCAGCTATCTAAACCATAATACCATAAAATCTTTCAAATACAAAGGAAAGCACCATCCCATCACTTCTTTAGATGATCTAGCACTTCCATGTGCTGAATGTACCTCATCCAATGGACAGTTGGATCAGTCTTTCCATCACACATTTTGAACATTGGTAGCTTGAAATCAAGCAGATTTGTAACATACAAAATATTCAGAGTGAATGGACTTCTATTCATGTCCTCCAAGCTTCAGTTAGGCAGTCAAACCTTCATTGCTTATCTCACCATCTCAGTAAATCTTATCAGTTTGTGTTCTTAGCTTGTCCCTCGTTCCCATGAGGGAATTCAATAATGTATTCTTTCGATTGTGCACCCACTGATTCACAATCAACGCTCGACATTATTTCCTGGACATGCATCATTTCCAACAAAGATAGCATTAGCTCGCATTCATCTTAGGGATTGATATTGAGGATTCTTTCCAATTTATTCCACTCGGCCTTTAGGTGCATTTACTCCAACTTCTGGCCTTTATTCTGGTTTTTAGCAACTCCGGTTGTTCCTACCTGTCCCATTCTCCTGAAGAAACTCTCCAGCATCTCTTTCTGGTAGGCTATCATCCTTTTTTGCATTTCATTCATCATAGTCTCCATCTCATCCCTAGTTACATAGATGATAGGCGACTAGAACTTAAGGACACCTCATGACTGCTCCCTTGTTAATTTCTTCTAGCAGTAGTCTTTTTGAAGATTGTCTCATCATTCTAACCTTTTTTAAATCTCAAATCAGCGAGATCAAGTAGTTGTGAAAGAATCAAAATGTTTGAACCAAAAGTTGCATCCAAATGAGTATCGTAGAGAAAGGGAGGAAAGAAATCGAATAAAAAAGAAAAAGAAAAGACACAAGAATTTTATGGTGGTTTGGCTAATCATTGCTTACATTCACATAGCTTTATTGTTGATTTGGTGGCTTATTTACAAGTATAGTTCTTATAGATCGGCACCACTCTATGGTTGGTAACCAAGGAATATGTAATAATTGTAAGAAAGCAAAAAGGATCCCCCAAATTAACCCCTTACCCTCTATTTATAGTTGTAGGTCATCTTGAAGTTCTCCTCTATGATCTCCCCACGTTCTCCACGTCCAGGGAAAACGTGGCCATTTAGTAAGCAGCTATGGATCGGTACCGATCCATAGACATAGTATGTTACTGATCCATAAGATCCACTCATGGATCGATTACAATGCTTTGTATGATGTTGATTCGTTGCTAGCTTCATGTTTTCCATTTTGTTTTCTTTGCTAGAAACTTGTTTCTGGATTGATTAGATGGATCAATGGTGGAATGGAGTTCCTGACTTCAAGTGCTCGAGGAGATCGATGGCAAATAGCAGGAAATCGGTTTTGATAAGCTTGAAATGGATTGCGAACATAAAAACTTGGAAGTAGAGGAAATTTGAGGTTACATGGTGGAGTTTCAATGGACCGGTACCGATCCATACGTATGGCTCGGTATTGATCCATCACTCTGATGGTTCAGTACCGATCCTTCACTCTGATGGTTCTATACTTTTTAAATCTTGAGATGACTCTGCACATGTCTTGTGATTAATATTCTAAAGCCTGAAGAGGGCTACTGGCATCATGGCTTAGGAAGTTTGAGGTAATTTGGGTATAGGTTTATGGATAGGTCCCGATCCCTTGATGGATTTTGGTTTTGGCATTTTTGAGATGGCCTTGGTTCCACCTTATGCACTTGATTATACTTTGTTTCTAGGCTTGTTTATATGGACATGAAGTGGTGCTGGGAAAAAGTGGGGATTGATACTGATCCATAGGCATGGTTTGGTACCGTTTCATAACTTTTCTTAAATATTAAACCTTGATACCGATACTCTATATGGTGCATAGACCACTTTAAGAGGTCGTTTGCATGTTGGCAACCTTACCTCTTAACTCTATTTAGTAACTAGGTTTTGAGTTATCATTCTAGATTCCTGCTTGATTAGTTCGATTAGTTCGAATATGGCTTAGCCAAAAGGCTGGATAACATACATAGGTAACAAATTACATAATTGTCCCTAGAGCATACTGCCAACTCTCTCAATTACCTACTTGCTTTTGAGGTTATTATAGAATCTCGATCCCATCTCTTTGATCGGTTAGCTCAGAATCGATAGAGCCCTTAGGGAACATATATGTTATATTGTCTTAACTATCCACTCTGTTAATTAACACCTCTTCGTCGTTGATAAATAACTTTACCTTATGGTTCCTTTCGGAGTATGTGTCCTAACTATTTACGAGCTTTTGAATCTTTCACGATCTATATTACGACTTTGTTATCATAAAAAATTCTATGGAAATTCTCAACATTTGGAATCACTACTTGCTTAGTTATAAATTTATGTTATTTATATACAGATTTTATTGTAGTGTTGTTCAGGATGATGTACTTCTCTTTTTGGTTGAATCAACTAACAACTTCTTGTTTAGGAAATTTCCAACTTGAAGCTTCTTAACTTTAGATTGATCAAGAATTTAGAATTGACATACTATATATGATATCACTTATGAAGTCCGAATTCAAACACTCCTTCATAAGAAATTCATTGTTTCTATAAAAAAATATACCATATTTCATAAATACTCAAGAATACTCTTAACTATTATTTGGCGATATTAATTCGGGTTTGATATTCACTCAATGTACCAAGTGCATAAGAGAAATGTGATATAGTTGACAATAACATATAATATTTTCCATCGCCAATGTATAAGGAATCCATCTCATATGTTTCACATTAAATATTTTAGTATGGTATCAATATATATCATTTGGAACAATCCCTCCATCATTTTATAAACATTATAAAGGATGTCAATTACAAATCCTACATAGAATTAAACAACCAAAATTAAAACTGATCTTAACATGGATGCATCATCAACAATCAGTAGTATACTATGTTCTTATAGTTTTGAAAATATTTTTGTACATTTAATATTATTTCCTACAGACGCATAGTTCCTCTGCATTTTGATTTAAATCAAGCTGTTTGATCTCTCCATCAAAATATTTTACCAATTTTATTGCTTGTCGAACGATATTTTTGTTTCAGTTCTTGGATCCTATTTGAATCTCACAATTCAGTGGTCACTCTCACTAACTTTAAGACACTTTGGTTGTTATATGCAAACAGTCTATTCTGAATCTTTATTCAGAATTTTGTTTCAACATAAATATCCCAAACTCAAAATCATATTAGGCGATATTTCGTGAGAAAAATCTGAATTAACTTAAGCTTGTTGAATAACAATCTATTACATTAATTCATACGGTTGAAGTTTACAATGTTATTCTCATCAATGTTGTTTACAACATTCTAACTACATTGGCCTTCATCTTGAAGTCATATATGTAGAAAATGGATCACACCCCTTCAGGTATAACTATCAAAATTGTATTTTGATGGTATACTTGGAATCCATTCTGGATTGGCACATCATGTTATATGGAAGAGTAACACTCTTAATAGTTTATTGACAACCGATGAAATTATTTTTTCGACATCTATATGAAACTCATAGTATCTCTTTAATGTATGAATGTTCTTATCAAACACTTTAAAGGGTCGTGCCTATTTCGGCCTTAATTTATTTTCATCTTACATAATCAATTTTATCTTTTAATTATATCTAAATCTATTTACTATCGATAATTTTAAGAAATTCCTTCGTCGTGGAGTTCAAATTCCTTAAAACAAGTGTTTCTCGGTATGATGAAATTGATATTTAGAAACATTTTATGAACCATCATTATGTATAAACTGACTTAATTTTGACTTTGCGATACTTGTGTTGATAAAATAAATTTATTAACTAATGTGGATTAGTTCTGAACTCATTTAGGATGGTTTACACAAGATCCCATATGAATAAATATTTTATGCAACCTCTAGGCTCACATAACCAGTCAACTCTTTGACATAGAATATGGATGAGTTTCTTATCAACTCTTACCTTGTATGGCCTTATAAACTATGCTTTATATTAAGTTAAATTTAACATTATGTACTTATTCCTAAGTATATGTCCTAATAGAAGAAGTTAACTCAACTTCATTCATCATCAATCGTACTTTGTTGTAATACACTTTAAGGTACTTTTGGCATTGAATCTTAAGCGTTTTAAGGTACTTTTAGAACCTTTTTCCAATACACTCACTTGTTTGTTAAAAATTAATTCTTTTATTTCCTTTGCATATTATGTGTTTTACTTCTGTTTTATATTTCATAAAGCTGTCATAAATACACTACTTATGTCTTAAACAGACATGTACATTTCTATGATAATTCACCTGTGATTTTAACAAAATAAGTGAATCTATTTTGGTGTCATAAACTTTAAATCCATACATCTGTATGTATCAATATGACACTACACAATACGAATAAATAACAATGCCCCCATATGGAAAATTCACAACGATCTTTAGTCATTGCAATATTGCAAAGTTTTTCTTTTTTTTTATTAATATTTTGAAATCCTTACATACAACCCATATCCAAAATAATGCGCTATACTCCATACATTTTCAAAATAAGACGTCTGCGCCCTAATTCAGCCCTCTTCTCTTTCTCGGCCTCACAGTACACCCTAATTTTGCGAAAATATCAAGATCAGCTCATCTCATATTTGTATCATTAATTATCAAATTATATAAGCAGATCGATCAAGGTATATGATAAGTTTCGATTATTATTTTTACCGATATTAAGGGTAACTCGTTATAATTGATTAGTTCTTTACTGATATTGGGAGTTTAGTTTACATCGATTTTGATTAGTGGATGATTATTAAATGAAGTAGATATTTTTCTCACTTCTCCATTATAACAATGGCTGTATGCTAAGACAATATATTTTGGTGTAGAATTTAATTAAAACTAAGAACGAATTTAGGATATAGACTATTGCAATAAGGAAAAATGGATAGATTTAAATGTGTAGTTCACTCTGATGTGCTCTCTTTTTCCCCTTTACATAATTTCTTAAAATTAGTACGTTGCAGTTTTTTGAAAAATAAGCCATGTAATGTGAATTCTAAACATCTTTTTATAGTTCTTTCAAAAATTGCAGCGTTTAAGTGACTGTAAAGAAATTAGTTTGTACATTTGTGCCATCAACCACCTTTTCAGGTATAGTTCTTTCTATTATTTAATTGAGAATTTTGCATTCCTTCATTTAACATTGCTTTATTAGAAACACTCATTATTAAAGACAATTATGGGATTAGGCTAATTATTTGCAAACTTAGGACCATAATCAAAAAGTACAATATAATTAAAATGGTATATAATAATTGTTATAAAGGTATGACTGATTTGCGTTAGATACAATTAATGTTGATTAGCTGTACAAATTAACAAGGCAATTGAGTACAAGTGCACTAATCCAAATCATTGCTTATATATTCTATTATTTCAATATTACGAACAGGCATAGTGTAAAAGTGACACGAACGTATATATTTACGTATACACCATATATCTATCCATTTTCATCATTGTATGCTTTGTTTGTATCTGCTTAGACTTTACTAGGATTTAAATAGAAGGTTTTCATTTTGTTAATTTATGTTATAACAACTAGAACACTTGTGATTTGTTTGTAACTTGTATGCAATGAATTGAATCAACAACTGGTCATTAGTGCACCTTACCTTGTCTTTCCACCTACTTTAACTAAGTTTAATTGGCATGTGTTAAGCCGGCCTTCTACTCTCATACTATTAACAATGCTATATGCATGTGAACATCGATATATCTATTAAACTAAAAAAAGCTAGCTTGGCCTTGATAAAACCATGCATGGTACATTCTTCATAAATATTATTCAATGGTTCACTTGTGTTGCATAGGATGAATTAGTAGTTTTTGTGTCTCTTTTGATATTTGACCAATCATAACTGTATGTAATGGTACTTTAGGAATCTTTATGTTTAGGTATACGATTATTGCTGTTAAATTGACTTTAAAAAATTCAACAATTGATCATATCATATGTTTATACAAGTACTATTTTTTGTTTCTCCCATTAAAGTTGAATATAAATCCGACATTCACTATTTGTTAATCGCTAGATAATAATATTTTACTAATCATATTTCCATAGGCTATGTTGTTGTGAGTAATCTAGCGTTTCATGCTTATGTAAAATGAAACCTATAGACAATTAGTTGGTGATCTAAGATCTCAATACTTATAAGGACCTTGGAAGTGGGTAAAATAATATTTAACCACACTACATGCTAGAACAATATCTAACTATTGATCTTTCTTTCTTATGCTAATTTTTCTTGGGCTAAGAGATGTTTTTGATTAGGGCCTCAATAATGCTAGGCCAGTTATATTGTGATATCTCGGAATTTCAAACCCAATTTAAACGCGATAATCTCTTTAATAAATTAATTAAAATTTATAAAATTGTTATTTTAAACAATAATAATAATTGTGTTGTATATATATTGATTTTAAATAGGATTATTATATACAAATGGAAATTGGATTTGTTAAAATTATATGTATATATCAAATTGATTTTTAAATTAAATTTGAAATTGAATTTGAATTTGAATATTTAAATGGGAATTCAAAAGATGGTTATTTATACGAGTACTTTGGCACGTGCGATGCACGTACGCAGGAGGAGTTGGTATGAAAGACACTGTTTGTATGGTTTTTTGGATCTTACAAAATGTCTTTGACACGTACATAATGTAGCATTTTTTATATGTGTACATGCATAAATCAATCGTGTGAGTGTGCGCTATAAAAGTGTACAATTGGAGATTTTGTAGTCATAAATTATTTGTATTGCTTTCTTTCTTTTTTTGGTTACTTCATATCATTAGATATGAGGTATAACTATATATATACTCGAATATATATGCCTTCATCGAAGAAATAATTTTTTTTATTTTAGAACATATTCTCATATCTTTTGTATGCTGTAAGCTATAAAGGTGTAAAGATTGAGATTTGTTAGTCAGAAATCATTAGTATTGCTAATCGCATTTGGTTACCAATGAAATTTGCTTTGCTAATACTCCATTGTTAAAAAATATTATCAAATATTAACGATATATTACTTCCATGATGATTGTCTATTACTGATGTGTTGCAAGTTACTAAAGCACCTTGAAAAAAAATCAACAAATACGCAAATAAGGGGAAAATCAAGTTTTAGCTGATATAACTTATATTATAACTAAAAAATAACTTGAAAATTGGTATACCTAAAAATAGCCATCTCTTCACTTGATGCATAGAAGGTACTTGGACATCGTCAATTAATAATGCATTTTTATACCCATCCCTTCATTCCCTTCATTCAATGCACAATTCGAGGCGAAACAGCTAGAAAAAGAAACGGTGAAAACCATACCTATATAAGTTAGATTCTTATGTGGTAAAAAATTTGCAATATCCATGTATAAGAGTTAATGTATCTAAATCATTGAGAACATCAAAATTAAACCTGAAATGATGCTATATTGAGATCAAGTTCTTGGTAGTTCATATTATGGATTAACTACGATAATTTACCAATCAGTAAATGGGACATGATTAAACATGAAGAAAGCATATGAACTACTGATTCTTCCATATTTTTTTTCCAATTACAATGATGTAAGGACTATAAAGGATCTATTATTTACCAAAATTTAAAGTGCTTATGTGCATGACACATTATACATTGGATATTATCTATATCTTGATATAATCATATTAACTGAAGAATGCCATAATTTGTTATTCCGTTTAAAAGTTAACACTCAATTTACCTCTCTATTCTTTGTTCATCAATTTCCTACATCTGAGGCTTTGATATAAGATAGTGTCAAATTTTTTTGTACAACTTCATTTTCAAATATGGTAATATTATATACAGATTATGATTAAGGAATAATAAGGTACACATTAAAATAGTAAAAACGCTCTAATTGTAGGCTATTATTTCTTATTAGATTATAGAAACATCAAAAATACATTTTTATAGTTAACCGAGAACCCCATAAATCATTAAACAAGTGTTCTTAGTTTATGCATTTAAGGTAGTGTCTTCATTTACAGAATTTTATGTGTGGTTGATACTTAACTATTAATTAATAGCTTTATCCTTCATTGAATAATTATCCCACATTTGTTTGCTTTATAATTTTGACATATACATTAAAATTCCAGCTTAAATTCCAACTTTTCAGTTATCCATATTTGCCAAAAAGAAACATAAAATATGCACGCTAATGCCAAAATAGAATATAGTAGTTACATATTTCTGGCTTTAACTGAGATAATATCTTGCTGAATCAAGATCTCATCTTAAAATGAGAACCTAACAAATTTAATCCTAAACAGTATTATTTATACTATATTATAACCATCTAAAATAATCATTATTAATTTCTGGGCATGGAATACTGTACTTGAGTAGCCTCGACAACATCCTATGTTCCACGCGTTGCCTCTTGATACATGTACTGGATCGAATCTTTGTGCTTCATGCAGTGCATGGTATACTGGATCACATCTCTGGGCAGCATTCGGCCTATTCTGTTTCACACTTGATAGTATATCTCCATAGATATTATGTCAGCACTTCATATGCGTGCATATTATCCTAGCTAGCTGTGTTTGATGTGTTGCATTGTATAGCTATATTGCATATGCTTGCTTCAGAACATCTCACAAAACAGCAATATTTAGAAGTCTCATCTAGCACAAATCCATACGCTTGCACATATCATTCTCTTTCATACCGCCTCATTTGCTCTTACTGGTCACACCTTGCTTCCTGCACATGAATTGCTCCATATTCAGGCATCTCAAAGCTCCAGATATCATTAACTGATCGCTTAACCTAGTTTGATAACTTGCAACATTAAATTCCTCCAGTAAGCACGTTCAGCTCAACAATTTGTCTCTTTCAAACCAGCAACATGCAACATCATCGAGTATCTCCAGTTTGAACACTCTAGCAACTCCCACCATCATTGAACGCCTCCAATACGCTCAATTCAATCATCCCTTTCAGGCTAGCCATTCAACAACTTTGTTACAGCATTTTCAGTGCAACTTGTAGCATCATATTCTCTCTACTGCACACTTTAGTACACACATTTCAATTCGTGCTCATATTCGATATTTAAATCATATTTAGCCTTATTGGATTGCTTCAACATTACTTGCAACTACAGTATGCACACTTCAGTTCAACAATCTTGATACACTCTTATCCTATCTACAATGATACTGATGGATTTCTGAAAAGTTCAAAGCCGAAGTAATCTTGACATGCTACACACTCTTGCTGTTACAACTGAATATTCATCAACAGTAGCAACTTGGCTTAATGCATCATCACCCCTTGCACCACCTTGCATGATCTCTGCAACAGCAACTTCTCAGTTCCAGACATTGATGCATCGGCTGGCCTTAAAGTTCATATTCACATTCTATACTCTTTGTACTTGCTATAAGTGCTGACAGGAATAAATAGGTACCTATGCCATTTAATTGGAACGATTCAATCACTTAATGCAGGTAGTTGAAATGTCTAAAGAAGGATTGATGTAACAAAAGTTATATTATATTCGTGATTGTTTCTCTTCACCCTGTAGTTGTATTACTGCATACCAGTAATGTGCAAAAGCATTGAACAAATTAAAGTAGTTGTACATGGAAACTAATTAATTTTAATTAGTCCCACATCACCTAAAACATCTTAATTGTTAGTGTATATAAGCTAAGAGAGAAATTTTCTGTTGTGTAGAGTTTATAAAATTGCGATGAGGTAGGAAGGGTAGATGAAGTCAAGTTGATTGCATGGTAGTTGAAAAATGATGTTTATGTTTTTCAATCTTTATTGATGTAAAGTGCATTTTCGGAATTTCAAAAAGACACGGTTGAAACTAATGGATTGAATTCTCATTATTAATAGTAGAGATATTAGATCATACTTTGGTCTAAAAATGTATTTTTATGATTTTATTTAGAATATAAAATTGTTTTATATTAATTTATTTTTAAAAGAGATTTATTTATACAAACTAAAAATGTATTTATAAATTAGAAAATTAATTATAAAAGCTTTTTAAAAATCTATTTTTGCATGAAACTACATGTGTTAACTTATGAATATCTCTATTTACAAGTGTTAACTAATTAAGCATGTTTAGTGATAAGTGTCACATTTTTATATTATTTTCTTAATTTTAATAAATCAAAAATTTAATTTATAAAACTTTACTTCATCTTCTTCATTCATTTTTTGCCATCTCATTTTCTAAAAGCAAAAAAGAAAGGCCATTAATTTACAAACCTGAATTTTATCAACTTCCACTTTTCAAACAAAAAACTCAAGTTCATTTTAAAATTTCCAAATCTACAAGCAAAAAAAATACAAAAGCATGTAAATCAAATTCCAGCAAAAAGCTTAAATCAAAGAATTCAAAGCAAGGAAAAAAAATTTCAATAAGTCTTCACAGAATTAGGCAAAAGTCAGGAAACTTTCTCAGATTTAAAGCAAATAAAGCAACTTCAGTCAGGCATTTCCAGTTTTTAAGAATCTGCAGTACAACTTTTCCAGATTTGCAAATTTTTTGAGTCTCTGCTTTAAAAAAGTATCAGGTGAGTAAACACTGCTTGTTTTAATTTAAATATGGATGCATGAGTGGAATATAGAAGCTTGAAGAAAATTTGTTTGCCTACAGTTGAAATGAATATATTTGAATGTAAATTTGTGTGCATGTGTGAATATATCAGACCTCATCTTTGTTTTGAAGTACAGAGTATAAAATTTGGATAAAAATTCAATTCCTCTTGTTTTAATCTTTGTTAGGTTAGGATATTCAAACAAAATATGATTGTTTAGGATAAAGCTATGATTTAAAAATATTTTTAAGTTTAAAAAAAAATTTGTCTGGAAAAGATAAAACAACAGAGGAACATTGGTTTATGTTAAAAATCAAATGTCTTGATTTGTAAGTTCATCTATATAATATGAATCCTCTTTTCAAACTTGATTTTTAAACTAAAATCTCGAATTTTAGTTGAGATTTGAGATTGCATTTTTGGGTTGACCAGAAATGCATTTTTGGTCGAAATCAGGCGACTAGGTCGATTCTGGTGGCCGAGGCTTTGGTCGGAGCTGGTATGGTGATCGACGAAGTTGAGAAAAATGGTGGATGTGGAGTTTGTTCACCGTGGTGTCGGCGATAGGCGATTTGGTTTTAAAACCCTAGTTTGGTATGGGTTTGAAGAAATGGTCACTGTGGATTCCTCGTTGTATCGAGCTTGGCCAGATTGGAGGAGATCATACTGGAGACGTGGAGGAAGGTGTTGATGAAAGCACGGTGTTTCTGGTGATCGAAATTGTTCTGGCGAAGTGATTTTCTGATGGGGTTGTGAGCTTCCAATTTCGATTGGAAGTCTTGATTTTTCTTTTGGCTTCGCGACATCAGTTGGAGGATCAGATTTGTACAAGTGGTCGATCGCCGATGTGTGGAGCAAATCGCCGGAGGTATCAACGCCGTTGGCACGTGCACGTGCATAGCCATGGTTTTGTGTCAGGTTGTTGGTTCGTGGGCGACTCGAGAGTATGTTCGTGTCGGAAGAGGGTTGACCCGAGTTAAATCTCAAGTTCGTTTGTGTGCAGTCATCCCTGTTTTGTTTATTTTACTTTAAAACTTAAACTAAACTAAAAAAGGGGAGATGAGGAGGAGGACTCGAGTCGGTACTCAAATTGGAAGCGGGTCGAACCCGAAGTGGAGTTGAGTGCTTTAAAAAGATTTTTCAAAACTAGTTTAAAATTTAAATTTTAAAAATAGTTTATACTTCTTTTTGATAAATGTTTAAAACTATTTGATTAAAGAAAGTTTTGTACTTTGTTAACTAAATTTGAGATGTTTATGTATTCTTTTAAATTTAATTTTAAAAAGTAAACAAGTAAAAATAAAATGTTTAAACATGTATTAATTTTAAGTAATTAATGAAATTGTTTTATTTTGAAAAGTTGGTTAAGTTTTTATGTTTTAAAGATTACTTTAATTAATAAGGTAATTAAAGTTAAATTAATTAATAATTGTAAGTTAATTAATTTATATAGGTTTAATGATTGATTATGGATTAATTAATTGTTAATTAATAATTAATTGTTAATTAAAGATTAATTAATTTTAGTTAGAGGTGAATTAATTAGTAACTAAAGATTAGTTAATTAATGATTAGTAATTAGTCAATTAAGTGATGAGTGATTAATTAATTAAAAATTAAGAATTAATCAATCAAGTAATTAGGGTTAATTAATTAATTAATTAAGCATTAATTTATAATTAATAGTTAATTAAGTAATAATTAAGAATTAATTAATCAAGTGATTAAGGTTAATTAATTATGGATAATTAAGTAAGTAATTAAGATAAATTAATTTATAATTTGAATTAATTAATTAAGTAATTAAGATATTTAATTGTTAATTAAGATTAATTAATTGGTAATTAAGGATTAATTAATTAATAATTAAGGAGTGATTAATTTATAATCAAGTTTTATTAATTAATAATTAAGGTAATTAATTAATAAATTAAAAGATAATTAATTAATTAATTAATTAAAGATTAATTAATTGATTATGAGATTAATTAAGAAGTGATTAATTAATTAAATGATTGTAATTAATCAATTAATGATTGGTTAAGCAAGGTTAAGTGGCTAATTCTTAGGTAATTAATTTAATTTGAATTAATTAAATTAATTATTACATGGATTAAAGATGCTTGCTTATGGATGATTGTTTTGGGTAGAATGTTTGGATTTGGTTATATTGAATGATAATCTGAGATATTCTGTGATGAGATGTTGAATATACCTGTGATAGATGTATGTAATTATCTGTGGATAATGTTGTGTGAATTTAATGTTTTAAAGTTGAATTGAATTATTTAAATCTTTAAACAACTTGACCTTTAAGACAAGTTTGGATTTCGATGAGACCGGGATCGGAAATCAAGTTTGATTGTCCGAAAACCACATCGATCCAAATTAAACGTTAGGTCGTGACATCTCAAAGTGAAGATCGAGACGGAGTTTTCAGAGTGCAAGGGTTATCGTCGTTAACTCTGAGGGTGATTCCAAAATGAGTATAACGAGATAATGCCTTCGGTTTCATTCGAACCCGGAACGAACTAGTATGGATTGAATGCTTTCAGAACATCGTCAGGTGGACGATGAGCATTCTAAGATAGATGTGTTCTCAAGGTAATCGTAGCCTCAAGCCTCATCAACTGGGAATGGCTAAAACATGGGAGGTGCAGCAAGGTTAAGTGGGTAGCACCCAAGTAGGACGAGATTTACCCCTGTCTAGAGGTC
Organism: Allium cepa; assembly: GCA_030765085.1. Classification (NCBI taxonomy): domain Eukaryota; kingdom Viridiplantae; phylum Streptophyta; class Magnoliopsida; order Asparagales; family Amaryllidaceae; genus Allium; species Allium cepa. The sequence goes on from CM060932.1 coordinate 385,821,258, forward strand.
CCTTTTATTTCAGCTGTGCGGGCAGTTGTTGGCCAAAACTGCAGGGTTGTCTTGTTCGGGACTGTCCAGTAAGGGATGGTTCCGGTCTTGTGTTGCAGGAGAGCGGAAGTGATCCTCGGTACGGTGATGTAGGCCCCGTACTGTGACGGACGGTACCCTAGTAGCCCTGCCATTGATGGAAACTCGTTCTTCCTACGTGCCCTTACGGTTTTGATGTATTGTCCATCTTTGGGGCTAGTAGCTGGAATTTAATCAGGTAACAATTTCGGCTATTTTCTATTTAATTGAAAACCCTAGACCCTATTATAATATCACTGGATTTCCTATCAAATGTTTTGGTTAGCGTAAGGTAAAAACTTACCCATGTTTATGTGTGGGAAGTCTACGTGATACCTTTTTTCCAAATGATTTTTAAAGTTAAACAACTTTAACCTGTTTACTCACACCAGACCCATGTCTGACTCGGAGTTTATTTTGTTTTTCTTAAACTCTTTGGTACTCAAATTTTTATGAGTAGCCAAGTGATCAGGTTAGGATTGTCAAAATATTTTAGAAGCTGGAGCTGAAGACCAGACGTATCTATCTATGTTTTTCCACTGTGTTATGACTTTTTGATGTTGTACTGTGGATGTAATGGTTAAACAGACTCTTATAACTATCTAATGTAATGAAGTCGTATTATTCTGTGTGCTCTGATATGTAAAACTATGTAATGGATATGTGTAATATATTATATTTTGTTCTGTTTCCGCTGTGAGATTCTGATGTGTTGTTCTTTCTTTCTATCTTTTCTATTTCTATCTCTTTCTTTTCTTATTGATGATACGTCTTTCTGTGGATTAAAAGACGGGTCGTCACAGTTGGTATCAGAGCATAGATTGAGAAACACCCAGGCTCTGGAGTAGTATCTATCTTGAGAGTGCGTGTTTGTAATTTTCTTATATAACTATATCTTTATCTAAATTGGTTGGGTTACCTTTCCAGGTAGCCAAAATGTGTTCAAGAGGCACAAGGGGCAGAGTAGTAGGAAACACATCAGCCAATGATAGGAGAGGTCAGGCTGATAATGAGGCTGTTAATTAAGCACCGCCTTAAGTCAGTTTTGCTGCCTTATGCAAGGACTTCATCAACCTTGGAGGTAAACCATTTAAAGGGTCAGAGACTATAATTGAGGTTCAAGCGTGGCTACGCTCTTGCGAGCGTATCTTTAAGAGTATGAAATTTTCGGATGAGCTGAAGAGGGTAATGGCTTCATGGCAATTACAAGAAGGTGCTGCAGCCTGGTGGGACGCAGTGACAGCAAATGTTTCTAAGGACGACATTTCTTAGGAAAGATTTAAAGATTTGTTTGAGGATAAATTCATACCAACTGCGGGGAAAACTCGTCTGCACTAGGATTTTCTAAACTTGAAGCAAGGGAGCATGACTATAGCAGAGTATGAGACCAAATTCAATGAACTATCTTGTTATGGACCAAGGCTCATTCATACTCCTCTTAAAAAGAACGAAATGTTTGTGCAAGGATTGAGGGCAAAATTCCATGAGAAAATGACAGCGCATTTGAAAGGATCTTTTGTGGAGTTAATTGATATGGCATTGAGATATGAGAATTTGATGAATAAGAGACTAATGGCACCAGTAGCATCATCTGGAAGGAATTCTTCCAACCCAAATACGAGAAAATTCAATCCCAATTGGAAAAAGAAGAATAAGAAGAAGCCTGGAAGTAACAACGGACCTTGCAAGTGCTATATATGTCAACAAGAAGGTCACTTGGCGAATCGGTGTCCCAGGAAAGGATCGCAGCAGCAGCAGCAGCAGCAACCGCATCAAAGTGGACCTGGTTCGGCTTTGGTTCAGAAATCACTATGCTTTAATTGCCACCAACCAGGTCATATGATTAAGAATTGTCCGCTCCTTCATTGAGCTCAACAGAACAAAGTGTTTGCTTTGGAGGGTGCACCATCAACTTCATCTAAAGGCAAAGGAGTATTGGAAGGTACATTACTTTTAGATGGAAAGTATATTAAAGTTTTGTTTGATTCGTGTGCTTCTTTGAGTTTTATTTCTCTGGAATCTGTATAGAAGTTCTTTCTTACCCCTAGTACTGTTGACCATCCCATCTTTGTATCTAATCCTATAGGAGGGGTAACCAAATTAGATATGATCTGTAAGGATTTGAGGATTTCCTATCCGTCCCATAGTTTTTCTTGTGACCTTTATGTGTTGGATTTTAAGGGGTTTGACCTTATATTGGGGATGGATTGGCTTGATAAATATAAGGCTGTCCTGAATTATGATGAGAGAACAGTTTTGTTAGAAACTGATTTGGGTAAAATTGCTAGAGTGATGTGTGATAACTCTGGAATTCACTTGAGTAGTCTTTTACATGGAGTTGAGACTTCTTAAGAGGAGGTTAAAGATATCGATGTGGTCTAAGATTTCCCAGATGTATTCGAGTAAGTCAAGTGTTTACCTACGCACCAAGAGATAGAGTTTCGCATTGATTTGGTTCCAGGAGCAGTACCGGTGATTCAGCTTAGTAAGAGGATGGCTCCGAGAGAGAGGGAGGAGCTAGTGAAGCAAACTCAGGATCTTTTGGAGAAGGGATTGATTAGGCCCAGTTTTTCTTGTTGGGGTTCTACTGCGGTGTTTGTCACCACGTCGGATGGGTCGCTAAAGTTCTGTGTTGACTATCGAGAGTTGAACAAAGTGACCATTCGAAATAAGTATCCTCTTCCTCGTATTGATGATCTCTTTAACCAGCTGCATGGAGCTTCTGTCTTTTCTCAACTAGATTTAGCATCAGGTTTCCATCAGTTAAGGGTAGCCGAGGACAGTATTCCCTTAACTGCATTTAGGGGACCTAATTGTTTCTATGAGTGCAATTTTTTCTTATTATTATTACATTACAAAACAAAAGTGCATTTCCAATCGTAACTAGATCTTAAATTTTTGTCTCAAATACCCCGCCGATTTCCCATCGTTAATACATAGAGTCCCTTCATCACCTGTCCCATTTGAAAGTTCTTCCAACAGTCAATGAGCAGGAAGAGGTTTAGGAAGTTGAGTCAAGCAAGAAAGGCAAGTCCATTGACTTGGCTACGATAGGGCTATGATTCCCATCGAGAAAGAAGAGTTTACAGCTACCAGCACCGATTCAAACTAAACTAATAAGAACTACCTCACCATGACCTTCCGGCACTGGGCAGGCGTTAGCCCCCATACATGGTCTTACGACTTTGCGGAGACTTGTGTTTTTCGTAAACAGTCGCCCGGGCCTGGTTACTGCGACCCCCTTTGTGAGGAGATTTTCCCCTCATACGGCTCCTCGTTCAATTCTTTCGAAGTAATTGGATCATTTTCTTCATTCGAGAATCTTTTCCCTTCTTCCACTCTGCCCCGAAGGATGATTGACTCATTCCATACTAGAAATAATTGTGGAAAATTCTTTGATAACACGGATTCCTATTTCTCAATGATATCCCACGATCGAGACAATTGGCTGAATCCCGTGAAACCATTTCATAGAAGTTCATAATAAACTATACTGAATTTTTACTGAATTTTTCATTTTTTTTATTATTCTAATTATAGTACATTACTTCATCATGGGCGGATAGCGGGAATCGAACCCGCGTCTTCTCCTTGGTAAAGAGAAATTTTACCATTCGACCATATCCGCATTTTTGCATTTCTGAAACGTATGCATATGTCCAGAAAAAACCCACAACTCCTTGGGGTTATCCTGCGCTTGTTCCTGCTGAAGAAGCAGGGGCTGCGGTAGCCGTCGAATCTTCTACTGGTACCTGGACAACCGTGTGGACTGATGGACTTACCAGTCTTGATCCGCCCGCATTTTTTATTGAATCAGATTCTAGAATAATTCGTCGAAAAATATACAGGAACTGTAACTGGACTTATAGACAGTTCCTTTAGAAGGTGCCTGATCTACGACCATCCTCACCTCATATTCTTTTTATTCTCGATAGCCAGATAGCGAAGAAAGACGCTTAAAAGCCCCTTCATCGTCTTCCTTCCCTAATTTCTTTAATTTAATGCCCATTGGTGTTCCAAAATTACCTTTTCGGAGTCCTGGAGAGGAAGATGCAGTTTGGGTTGACGTATAGTGCGACTTGTCAGACATATTGGGTCATATGGAATTTCCCCATTTTCTCCCCCGATCGAGATATCCTCTGTTTCGTCCAAGAAATATTGTATTAACCAATTAGCAGGAGTAGAGAAGCAGAATATATACCTGGGAATCATCTACCAGTCTATAACTTAGCAGGCCTGGTATCGAATCTCAATAAGTTCCTAATAAGCTGATTATCTTAACACTCTATACTCAACTCAACTCAGAGATCAAATTCGATTCAGTGGGATCTTTCACTCACATTTTTTCAATAATTTTCTATGAGGAACTACTGAACTCAATCACTTGCTGCCGTTACTCAACAGTTTTCTGTTGAGGTCTATCCCATAGAGGTACTCAAATTGGATCAGTGATTGATTTCTAGGTTTCATCGTAAACCTAATTGGTTACTTCCAAGTGAGCCACTGGTTCAGGTACAAGATACTATCATTACCGCCTGGACAAAGTCCGACGACTCAGCAGCAGTGCGGAATTGAGTTTTTCTTTTGAGTAATAGCAATGAGATTCTCCAATATCATGCTAAGAATAGCTAGGATTTCCAAAGAAGATGTCGTTCGTTTGATGAGAAATAAAAAGGAATATCGAAAATTCGCGTGGCTGAAGCTAAAGCAGCTACTTATGAGGGCCATTTGTGAAAATACATCGCTTCACGACCTAGCGTCCGCTTCTAGGAACTAGCTTCCCTACAAGTCCTAACATTCATTCAGTCACCCTTAGATAGGCTCACATCAGTTAACAATGTGTGTGTGTGTGCGCATGCGTGTGTTTATATATTATTAATAAACATTAGCCTTAGGCCAAGGTTCAATTTGCAATTTTCATTTTGATGGTTGACCGATGTTCCCTACAGTTGATCGCTTCTGTTATCTCATACGTTTATCAATTACTTGGCGAGCAATCAATCCATCTAGAGCGCTCGATCATACTAAAGTACACTCCAGAACGCTCGATTTTTCATAAGCCTAGGTCAATCGCTCCCTTTCCATGGTCAACCACTATCGGTCAACAAGAAATTCCATTGGGTCGACCAGTAGCAATGTAAATTTTGTGTAAATCTTATTTTGAATTTCTTATTTATTTTCAATTCTTCTAACGCTCGCACTAACTCTGATTACAATATGATATATATGAAAATCATCTAAAAAATCACCACGAACACAATAGCGCAAGTTTTATAGTTAAATTAGGACATCTATGAAATTTTTCTTGTTTTATTTAAATTTAATTTTCTAATCAAAATTTTCGTCTATATTTCTATTAAATTTTCGAGATGTTACAATACAAAGCATGATGCCATGTCATTGGTTGCACATCATAGAAGTATACAAACATTAGGTAGGTATTAATGTATGTTAATAGAACACATGCACATATTTTATGAATTTTATTTCGAATTTTTATATGCTATGTATGGATGCTTGAATTGATTGGTTTTCCTATTGTGATTTGAATGGATACGAATGGATGGTTGGATGAGTTATTTTGTATGCTCAAATGTGTGTGTGATATGAGGGAGTGTGATGCATTCTTTGTCCTTTAGGAATTTCAAGGAAAAAAATTCTTTTAAGAGGGAGAATTTAGCACCCTAAAAAATTTACAAACATTTTAATTAAATGTTAATAATATAATAATGCAGATATAATTGAATTTATTGAATAGATTAAATAAATAAAAGATATGGAGGGGAAAATGGTCATTGTTTCATAATTTAGAATTTGATGACCAAACCAGCGTCATTGCGACTGCCTCGGTTTTTTGGCTCGTGTAGTATTCTTGTTCACCTCATTTGGAATATGTATGGAGGAATTATGGTTGAAACATCATTGGGTCGAATGGGCACCAATGAGTTAGGATTTGAATTTGAAAATGGACGGACTAAATGGTTTCCCTTCTTGACTTAATACTAAATCACGTACAATACTTTAAAAAGTAACTACCTGACACATTTCCTTCTTCCTCCATCTTTCTCTAAAACCACTTGTAATCCAACTCAAATATCTCACTCAAAACTCCACCAAATCAAATAAAACCAAAAGCATCTTAAAGCAAGCGACAAGGCTATAACCCATGGTGTTTTGGAGGCGGAAATCTAAAGAGAGGAACACAATAGCCTGAACAAGGAGGATCTAGATAGGAATAAACAGTTGATTAGTGATTTATGCCATCTTCATCGTATAACACAATTTTGATGTTATAGATGATTTGCAGGCTGTAGTAGTATAACTATTCATGTATAAATAATTTTAGTTCAAAATTAATAGCGAATTGGGAGGGATTTGAATGATAATAACACATAGAAACTAGGTTTAATAATAATTTGGTACCTTGGTGGTTATATATCAAATTTGGTGAAATAAACGATTAAATTTGACTTAGGAACTTAAGGCTAGGGTATAGGCACGTTTTCAAACGATTTGAGTCAAAGCGATGGTGGCTGGAGATGGAAATGATGATGAAATGATAGAAATTCCAAAACCTAATACCTTCAAGGATTAGTGTGTATCATTGCATGGGTCTATGCCAACCAAACCACAGGTGCACTATTGAATTTTCAGTCTGAACTTAGGCCATAATGGCTCATATAAATTATTAACGAATGATCTGACTCTTGTTTTCTCTTGTGTTATGGAAGGTGATCTGAGACGTGACGAGATAAATGACGGTGCTACGGAATGAACAAATGTGTGGAATGGTTTGGCTATTGTTTGAAGTGATATGTATATGTGTGGTGATATAGAAATGTGATGCAGCGATGGATGCGAACGTGAAAGAGTCTGGGGCGCATGTAGATGGCCCAAAGAGTGTATGCGAATGCGAGGGCGGTCCTATGACACTTAGTAGGTGGTGCAGGCATGACGATTTCTCCCACCTAGTGTTATGATAGGCCAAGGGAGGAAGTGGATGTTAAACGGCTCTATAGGCTACAGGCGGACCAGGGTGTGAGTCAATTAGGTAGCATGAGCATAATAGGTTTTCCTGTAGGCTTCGAACAGTCCAGGTAAGTGAGTCTAATATGCGATTTAGGTGACGGCGGCAACAGATGACCCTGCATGAGGTCGGACCAAGGTGTGAGTATGTATAGATATGATGCGATATGGTTAGGTGTGTAAGACAGTCAGATATGATGTGTTTACAGAACTTATGGCGGCTGCCTGATAGACTCATATCATGTTATAGTACTATTTTTATAGTATATGTAGAGTAGAGTATGACTCACTCACCAGACTTATGTCTAACCCCCTCCTATTTTCCTTTACACACACACACACACATATATGTTTCCTGTTGATGGAGTTTGAAAATGAGATAATACAAGGATCGGAGATTCATTTATATATTGTGTAAATGATGTACATAGGTGTTGTCACTTGGAGTTGACTATGTATGTGGATTGGGTTGCATTTGTATTATTCAGACATATATATATTTGATGTAGGCAATGTTATGGTGATATGACTATGGAATTTATTTCCTGCTGTTTTGAGACTGCGAAAGTAGATAGTGATAATTACAACTGTATCTGATATCTTGTATCTGCTTGTGTCGGTATATGCTTATTTTATCTTAACCCCAATAACTTGTCCTTTGGTTCTCGGGTTTTCAACGTTAGTTTGGGCATCAGATCCAGGACTGAAGGGGCGGGTTGTTACAGTTTTGAAAAATGTTATGTAATAACATATTATAATAAGTTCAGATCCAATAAGAGCATTTCCAAAAATGTTGCAAAAGTTGTTCTTTTGCAACGTTTTTATCTATGCCATGTCAAACTTTTCTCAAGGTTTTCACCTATGCCATACAAGAGTGTACATAGCATTTTTAAAAACAATGCAAAGGTTTTTCACAATGTTTTAAGAAACACCGTGTAACGATAATATAGGTTCAAATTCTATAATAGCAATTTCTAAAACGCTGCCAAAAGATGTTTAAAACATTTTAGAAATGTCGTAAAAACTATCATAGTATTTTGGTCTTGTTCATGTTAGAGTTTACATATTAAACATTCAAATGTCTAAAAGAAATCATTTAACCTTCATTCAAAATGCAAATCAATCAACTTAAACAACAATAATTTAAAACCTTTAATAATCTAAGTGCATTATATACTAAACATAATCGAAGTTACGCCATGTTCATATACCAAACAATTAATAGTTTTGTATATATTTCATAGGAAATTCTTTAAGATACATGATAACACCATGACGATTCTAACAAAAACTTAGTAAGGCAGTATAATATCATTATCACAGAGCATGCCCTCTTCAAAGGTGCATGCCCTACAAAACAATTGGAACAGTAAAATTAGTAGACGCTAGCAAGCCTAGTTTAAAAATCAAATTATTATTAGTATTACTACTACTATTATCTATACTATTACCACAACTATTAATTTTAAAATCAAATTTGTTTTTTATAAAACATAATAAATTTTTGTAAAACTTGATCAATCTTTAGAAACTTAGTTAATTTAGTTAAATAAGTTATAGAACTTAGTAAACTTTAGAAACTTAGATAAATTTTTATAAAACATTATTAATTTTTATATAACATGGTTAACTTAATTAATATTTATAAACATGGTTAAATTTATAAAAACCTAGTTGACTAAGTAAATTATTTATAAGCTCGGTAAATTTTTATAAAGTTTAGTTAAATTTCATAAACATAATTATTGTTATAAACTTAGTTATAAATTTTAAACCTTGATTAATTTTTATAAACTTTATTAATTTTGTAAACTTATTTAACTTTTTTAAAACTTAATTAACTTCTACAAATAATGGTCACTTTTTTAAATTGGTTAATTTTCATAAAACTAAGTCAAATCGATTAATTTTTTTATAAAATTTAGTTAATTTCTATAAATTTATGTAATTTTTATAATACCTAGTTAACTTAATTTATTTTTGTGAAATTAGTTAATTTTTATAGAACCTGCTTACCTTTTAGAAACCTATTTGATTTCTATAAAACTAGGTTAATTTAGTTAATTTTTATAGTTGACTTTCTCAATTTTTACAAAAATTAGTTAATTTTATTAATTTAGTAACTTATTTAAATTTTTATGAATTTAATTATTTTTTATAAACTTAGTTATTTTTTATAAAAATAAGTTAAATTAGTTAAAGGTTTATAAAACTCGGTCAATTTTTATAAATTTGTTTAATTTTTATAAAACTTGGTTGACATATTTTTATTTTTTAATAAAAAGTTAAATTTTATAAACCTAGTTCTTTTTAAAAACTAATTAAATTGTTATAAAACTTGATTAACTTAGTAACTTAATTTTTTATATATAACTTAATTAACTTGGTGACTTAATTAATTTTTTATAAAATTTGGTTATTATGTGGTAATTATATATGCATATGCTACAAATATATTTTGATTTGTCGGAGCGATATCATATGATAACTCTATATGCATATGCTACAATTTTAATATTATGGTTTAAAAAAATCCAACAGCACCTTCTTTACGTAGTGAAAGCATTCCTACAAACCCCAATTCAATATCTATACACGATCAATACATGATCAGATTCATATCTATATTTCACAATATATATCCATGGTATCATATTGTAGTATAATTTGTATGTCACCTATAACACACATTCAAAAGGTAAAAACATACCTTCTTGAGTAAATTTTAGCGAGAAATCTTCCGTATAGCGAAGCATGTGTTTTATGTGCCTATATAGAAAAGTACATGGAATAATTAGGCACCTAAATATTATATGAAAAGTATTGTGATGAATAAAAGGATCCAAACTGATTAACAAATCGGAATAATTTTTTTTGAAGTTTCTAATCAAGCATGCATCCTGTGACGACCAGTCTCCTCGACCCTTAGAAATCAACATTAATACATCCACGGTATTCACATGCCGTAAATTCAAGTGCCGGGAAGGCAGATTATCAAGGGTGTAAAATAAAATAAAGATAGAAGACAACACGGTAATAGAATCTCACATCTCATTTAACATTTTAATTATACATAAATGATCAAAGTCAAATACAATTCTAGTGGGATAGTTATAACTGTCTATCCGTACATATGCTGGGAAATACATACTACATAACACAGCGGAAAATGGGTAGATAACTGCAAAAGGTACTTCAGCTTCATAGCTCCAAAATACTTCTCCAAAATGCTCCCCAACATGCTCTAAAATGCTCCTAAGGTATCCTTACTACACGGCTGCCTGAAAAATAGGGCACCCAGAGTTTAAAGGAAAAAACAAACTCTGCGTTAGCCATGGAGTTGGTGTGAGAACTCAAAGTACGATGTTTTTAAATCAAAAGGTATCTCATTAGACCACTCTGAACATAAACACAGAACATGTTTTTACCTTATGATAACCAAAATTCTTTATTACGTAAAATTTGGGATATTAATTTTAGGACATTCTTGAAAACATTTGCAAATAAACTTATTAATCTTAGCCAAAATGGTTACCTATATAGCATTTCGATGCTATTTATTACACTAATACAAACAAAACCGCAGGTTCTTATTGGAGAATGGATTTCCATTCAAATAACCATGTGAAGGGACTACCTTCCGATGGCTACACCTCTAGATGGATGTCCCGAGGCATAGAACATGTTTCCTCTACCAACACAAGAACGGCCTATCTCTATAACTAGACAGTACTGAATATGCCATCCCCGGGTCGTTACCGACCTTTATCCGAGAGCTCTCTTTGCATACGTTCACATTAATTTACATCCCGAACGTCATAGCAGAAAGAAATATATCTAGAAGGAGATGATCATACCCTTATTGGGAATGACCCACTTAGCCTTGCTACATCTAACCCTGTTTCGGTCATTTTCGGTTGATGAGGCTTGAGGCAACGATTACCTTTTCACATATCACATATCACATCTCTGAATGCCACATTGTCATTTCCGTTGACTACAAATTGTCATCCATAAAAATGCAACCCTTGACCTCGTACGTTTCAAAGAGGGTGTTAAGCTAAGAGAAGTTGCCTTCTCAGCCACCATTGATGTACGTTTGAATAAACCAATAAACGTAATCTTTAGAAATGCAATGTCAGACGAACGTCCACACAAGTTGTCCAGGAACAGGAGAATCGAAGGCACATTCCTACTACCACTAGTAGCGAGTATTCCTTGCAATCTGAAAAATCTCAACAACGAGGAGACCGCAGCTATAAATTACTCTATAATGGGAGCTAACTAGTGCATGTCAACAAGCATTCCTCATGCGATGAAGATCAACGGTCTTCAATAATCATCATCTTCAACATGTCTTCACTTTCGAACGTATACATTGGTTCGAAGTGGTTTTCGGATAGGAATCGCCCAAATCCGATCCTAGTTCCTTCGAAATTCAATCGTCGATAAAAATGATGTAATTAGATGATTGTTTTTCGATTCATTCATTTTTCTTTACCAAAGTATCTTCGAGAGATATATATTTGCAAAATATTCTTTTAGTGAATACGGAATCATTTAAACCTCTTTTTAAATATTTCTCAAATCATTTTTAAGAGTATCTTTTGAGAAAATAGGATTATAGAAATCATTCTACTTTTATCCAAAATCAACTTCCATATTCAACGAGTGCTATGGGCGGAATAACGGTGAGATCACATTTTAAATTCCACGAATAGGACAAGTTCCCTCTTTAGATTTTAATAATGAGTATAAGAATATTATTTCTATAAAATTCAAGTTTAGCATTCGGGCTTTCCTTTCGATGTGTTCCACCCCTCGTCTAAAAATGCAAACTAAGGCCTGTAAGTTTAGGGCACTGGTTTCTCCATCCCTAACCTTAGTTACATATCTTTTTTTCATTTTTAGATTTCACAGGCGGGACAAATATACTAGTCGTTTCCGCGTACGCATTTTCCTTTTTTAATCACTTAACTATTTGTTTAACCATCTTTAAAATAATTTTAAATTGTTCAAATTTATTTTAAAATGATTTATTAATTACATAAAAACATTTACCAAGGATTTTTGGAAAGAATTGTTAAGTTCCAATCTTTATTTCAAAAGTTATTGAAAAGCGTTGCGAAAAGTGTTGCAACTAATGTTACAAAAAGTGCTTTAAAAGCTATATTCTTCGAAACGACTTCTATATCATTTGTAAAACCATCTATTCAACTTAAATCACTTTTAAAACATTTTAAAATATTTTTTAGAATTTATTTCATATTTTTAAAACGATTATTTTATCAATTTCCAACTTTGATAATTTGGTGCAACAATTGGATTTTTCTTAAATATTGATTTTGCCATATTTCAAAATATAGAAGATGAAATCTTGATTTTCTTTTATTATATGAGAGATATGGATATAAGGATTTGACAAATTCTTACTTCGAAAAATTCTGAACTATATTCTACTTCGTATATTCATTTGAACTTTTAACGCGAAAATACAAACCGTTACGCGACGTGTCAAATTTTAGACGTATTTTGAGATTCATGTCCAAACTTTTCCGAGACAAATTTAAACACTTAGGAATCATTTCTAAAGCATATTCAAATATTTTTCAAAGGTATAAATGATTCCATATCACATTTCATTTCTTTTGAAAAGTGATTTCTTTGTGATTATATGTCGTGTAAATCCGTGACTTATTTCAACATATATGTTCAATATGTAACTAATAACCATCCAAAGCAATGTTTACAACCACTTTACCATATCCTAACATGCCATATGAACTTGCATATCAATTTGACAATATTTTTATTACAATGTCACATGATTTTCATTTATGTACATATTTGCTTACTAACTTTTGCAAATGACTTAAAGGTGGTTGCTTTCTCTTTCAAACACTTATCAAATATCATAACATTCAAACAATATTTGTAAATTGCAAAACATCATATAAACATTTCCCAATTATCGATTTAGAGTTCTCATCTTTTGTTGCTTTCAAACTAGTTTTAAACTTTTCTAACTTTGCTAAACTTCGCCTTAAGCTTCTATAACTTGTTAAACTTCTTCGTACTTGCCTTAGGAGGCCATGACCAAGCTTGAAGTGGAAAATGTGTTCGGCCAAATGGAGGAAGGGGAGGGGCGTGAGCAATAGGAGAAGGAAGGAGGCATTTTGAAGTGGTTCGGACGGAGTATTGTTGATATTTTTCTTTGTTTTATTTTTGAGAATATTTTGGAATTATTTAATTATGGAAAGAAGCAATTAAAGGATGTAAGAGAGCTTAAGAAAGTAGAGAATAAATGGTGCAAAAGTGAAGAAGAAGTGGATGGGTATTTATAGAAATATTTGAGAATAAAATATAGATTTGTGTTTTTACTTAAATAACATTCCTTACGAATTAAGTAAACTTATTTAATTCAAAACTTACCATCTACATCACATTACACTTTTAAAATTCAAACACTTAAGAGTTAAGTAAAGAATAAGAATGATTACTTTACTTTATGTCACATTTGATGTGACATGTGTTTTGTTTTTTTAGTTTACTTTTGCTAATTATTTTAATTTCCTAAGTGTGATTATTAAAAGTAAAATTATTTAGTTAATTTTTAACTATCTTTATATGTTAACATGTTTATTAAATTGTGCATATAAAGGTGCAACAACCTTGCGACAACTTTAAATTGATAAAACGTTGATTTTCGACAAAATGTTTTATGGTCACATTTTGACGTTTTAGTTAAACTATTTATTTATGTAAACAAAATTTAAAAATAAATTTGAATAATGTTATTTAAAAATATAAATACTCATAAATAAATTAAAATAATTAATTAAACCATTTAAACATACTTTTCTGAAATCAGGATTTTATCACTTTTGTCAATATACGCAAATGTTACTATTTTTATGTATATTTCTATTCCCAAATCCTATCAAATATTGGTTGAATCATAAAACCCTTTATATTTTATATTTAAAGTCACTTTAAATGTTATATTTTGAAGTGGTTAAATTTTAGTTGCATTCTCCCATACTTAAAAGAATTTCGTCCTCGAAATTAGATAAGAAGAAAATAGCTCAAAAAGAAATATATATTCAATAAGATGGAATATATATATATAAAATAAGTGATTACACCATATGTGGTGAGTATATTCAAATGATAAATAAAGTCGATACATCGATTCTAAACTGGGGATATACTTTTCTCATTCTATCTTACGTTTCTCATGTGCAATCATCAATCATCATAGTTCCATTGAACTTTGGCCAATCGTACTACCTTCCTTCATAATCTTTTTTTATCTTGATCCACGGTTCAAAAGGGCTTTCGAATAACCGCTAAGTTTGGTTCTATCTCCAAGTCATCCTGAGCAGCCGTTTCTATGATTTTTTTTGGGTCATATAGATGCTTCCGCAAATGTGATACATGATAAACATTGTGTATACCAAACAATCTTTCAGGCGATTGAACTTGATAAGCTAGTGGGCCAATTAGTTCAAGAATAGGAAAAGATCCAATATATCGAGGTGCTAACTTTCCAGCTCTTCCAAATCTTACCACTCCTCTGATTGGAGAGACTTTTAAAAAGACCGAATCTCCGATTGAGAATTCCATATTTCTACGCCTTTGGTCAGCATAACTCTTTTGTCTACTTTGGGCTTCTTTTAGCTTCTTTCTAATCACATCAACTTTCTTTGAAGCTTTTCGTATCATATCTGGGCCAAGCACTAACCGATCTCCAGTTTCTATCCAACATGCTGGCGAATTACATGGATGACCATACAAAGCTTCATATGGTGCCATGCCGATACTAGCTTGATAGCTATTATTGTAGAAGAACTCTACTAAATGTAAATGATTTTCCCATAAACCTCCAAAGTCTAGAACACATGCTCTTAAAAGAACTTCCAAAACATGGTTGACTCTTTCTCTCCGTCCGTCGGTTTGGAGGTGATATGTAGTGCTTATACCCAGCTTGGTTCCCAAAGTTATCTGTAGTGCTTCCCAAAACTGACTAGTGAAGATTGGATGACGATCGCTTACTATACTGCTCGAAACTCCATGCAATCGGACTATCTCCTTCATATATATATCTGCAAGGCTTGCTGCAGTTCATGCTGGCTTAACTGGAATAAAGTATGCACTTTTGGTTAATCGGTCTATGATAACCCAAATGCCTTCATTTCCTTCCCTTGTTCGGGGTAAGCCATCATTGAAATCCACGGATATTTGATCCCACTTCCAAGCCGGAATCTCCAAAGGTTGAAGTAATCCTGTCGTCTTTTGTTGGTCACTTTTGATTCTTTGGCAATTTTCACAATGGCTGACATAGATAGATATGTCCCTCTTCATACTTTTCCACCAAAATGCACGCTTCATGTCCTTGTACATCTTATGAATCCCCGGATGAATGCTAAGTTTGGCTGTATGGCATTGAGCTAATAATTCTTGCTTAAGATTTCCAATGTCCGGAACACAAATTCTTCAATTTAACTACAATACTCTATGGTTACTATTTTAAAGCTAGAATTATATCCTTGATGTATATTACAAACGATTTCCATGAGAAATAGATCCTCCTTTTGTTTGCTGGCGATCTTTTTTAGGAGAGTTGGAGTTACTACCAAATAATAAATAGTAGCTAACTTCCTACTCAATGCATTAGCTATTACATTGGCTTTCCCAGGTGTATATAGAATATCTAGATCGTAAGATGCAAGAAATTCTAGCCAGCATTACTGCCTTATGTTTAAGTCATTCTGGGTGAAAAGATACTTCAAAGATTTATGGTCCGTGAAGAGTTCAAATTTTTCACCTAAAAGATGGAATATTATTTACTAAGGTAAATTCAAAGTTTTATCGAAATAAACTACGAAAGATTCTTACCCAGCAAATAATGTCTCCATATCTTTAGAGAGAACACAATGGCTAGTAATTCTAAGTTGTGTGTTGCATAATTCTTCTCGTGCGTCTTTAGCTATCTACTTGCGTAAGAATCACCTTCCCGTCTTGCATTAAATCTACACCAACTCCTTCTCAATAAGCATCTGTATAAACGGTAAATCCACTGTTTCCATTTATAATTGCTAAAACTGGAGCAGTTGCCAATCTCTTCTTTTGTTCTTGGAATGCTTCTTCACACTTAGGAGTCTAGATAAATTTAGCATCCTTCATTGTCAACATCGTTAGGTGATAGGAAATTTTAGAGAAGTCCTGAACGAATCTTCTATAATATCCTGCAAAACCTAAGAAGCTATGAATTTCTTTAGGAGTTTGTAGCTACTTCCAATCTTGAATAGCTGCAACCTTCCCTGAATCGACTGAAATTCCATGCCTTGATATTATATGTCCGAGGAATCTTACCTCATTCTCCCAAAAATGGCACTTTGAGAATTTGGCTTTAAGCACGTTATTTTCCAGTATCTCCAACACAGCTTCTAGATGTCTTGCGTGTTCTTCTTCTGTCTTTAAGTAGATAAGGATATCATCGATAAAGACTAACATGAATTTTTTAGCACATCTCCAAACACTCTATTCATAAGGTCAACAAAATAAGCGGGCATATTAGTCAACCCAAAAGGTATAACCAACCACTCATAGAAAGTGTTCGGACCTTTGAATGCAGTAAGATGGATGCAATCTTCTGCGATCCTTTACTGATGGAACCCTGTAGCTAGGTCCATTTTAGAAAAAACTGAGCTATGTGTAACAGTCAAACAAGTCATCTATTTGGGGTAAATGATACTTGTTCTTGATTGTTTGTTTATTTAGATCTCGATAGTTTACACACAATCTCAAAGATCCATCTGACTTAGCAATAAAAACTACTACCGATCCCCAACTTGAACGGCTGAGTCTTATCAATCTTTTCTTTAATAGCTCTTGGGTTTGGTTATTCAACTCATCCATTTCTTTCAAAGCCATCCTTCTATCTTGTTGTTTAATTGGCATCGCACCAGGAACTAAATCAATACGGAATTCGATTTCTCGATGTGGGGGCAAACTTTTTACTTTCTCAAAGGCATCAGTAAATTCTTTAACAATAGGTATTATTTTTAATCCTGTCAAGGATGTATCTAAAGCATAAAGAAAGCTATCCCTTCTTAGACTAGGACCTTCATAAGATATTTCTATGATTCTTATAAAGAGGTAAAGATATCGTCCTTCTATCGCAATCGAGCACAGCTTTATACATAGCCATCAAATCCGTATAGTGTAAAATTTCGAATCCAATAAAATCTAAGATGAAAAGACCAAAAAGAAAGTGACAAGGATGATAGGAAATTAGGACTTTTTCATAGTGCATACAAGGATTAGTGGAACCTCCTATAGGATTTGTTACTCAAGTAGGGTCATCAATAATTTTAGGTATAAGTTCTAATTCTTCTACAGTTATTTTAGAAATAAAACTATGAGAAGCTTCTGCATCAAATAGTACTCTAACTAAAACATCTCTGACAAAAATATTACCTTTCAACACTCCTTTACCCTTCACATCTTTTGAGGTTGAAGGCTCATCCTTGATAGCGTAAACTTTGGCTTGTTCTGCTTTCTTCATTAAAGGACAATCCTTAATCAGGTGTGCCCTGGTTTATGACAATTATAGCAGAGATAATTCTGAGCCATGGGAGAGGCAACACTTTGACCGTTGGGACCCTAACAATTCTTCGCAATATGGCCATTATTCTTACAATTGTTACAAGTGATGTCCTTAAAGCGGTTCTCTTGAGATCCTCCTTTGGGTATTCCCTGCCATGGCTTCTTACCATTAAACTTCTTATTTTTCCAGTTATTATTGTTGCTTTCTTGTACTATGGGTGGATCTACTTTATCCAAAGCTTCATATCTGCATCCCATGTCTATTAAGTCTATAAATGGTTCTTTCACATACGTCGTCATTCTGACATGGTATTGCTTCTTCATTCCAAAAATAAACTTTTCATTTTTTTTAGGGACGTATCTATCAATCCAGTCCAAAAAGAGATAATTCGTTAAACATATTAGCATACTCCTCAAATGACATCTCCTCCTCCTGTTTAAAATACATAAAATTTCGGTAAAGACGGGATTTTCTACTTCCGGCACATACTGTTCCTCTAAAACTTCTTTGCATCGTTCCCATGAGAAAATATCTTCTGACTCATTCTACATAATAGATTCCCACCAAATTAGAGCTCCATCTTGTAGTAGCCAAAAAGCTAAGAATCTCTTCTACTCATCTCCAATATTCATTCTCTGAAAACTCTTTCACAAGAGCGAATCCAAGCTTGTACTTCAATGATGGTTTCTGTTCCTTTGAAAGGTTTACCACCAAGGCTGGTATAGTTCATGCATAAAGTTTCAAAAGTAGATTTGGAGTTGTACTGGAACTACTACTTCCTCGATTACTATAGTTGCGGGAGTTTGACCATTTGTGGCGTTACTTCCTCCCCTACCTCGTCCTCTTCTTCCACTCATTTTCTACTATCCGTATATAGTAAGAAAAAGATCTTTATGATATATAGACGAGATGCCTTGGGGAATGCAATACAGTATTAATATACAAATTCAAGTAAGAAGTTTTAATTATATGCTCTCTCAGACTAAACTCATTTTAGGGCATTACTAACCCTATCTCTAATGAGTCATACCCCAACAAAGCTAAGGTTCTCGCTTAACCTTAAGCTCTGATACCACGTGTGACGACCCGTCTCCTCGACCCTTAGAAATCGATACTAATACGTCCATGGTATTCATGTGCCATAAATCCAAGTGCCGAGGAGGCAGATTATCAGGGGTGTAAAAAAAAATAAAGATAGAAGATAACACAATAATAGAATCTCACATCGCATTTAACATTATAATAATACATAAATGATCAGATTCAAATACAATTCCAGCGGGATAGTTATAACTATCTATCCGTACATATGCAGGGAAATACATACAACATAACGCAGTGGAAAATGGATAGATATCTACATAAGGTACTTCAGCTTCATAGCTCCAAAATACTTCTCTAAAATGCTCCCCAACATGCTCCAAAATGCTCCTAAGATATCATGACTATACGGTTGCCCGAAAATTAGAGCACCCAGAGTTTAAAGGGAAAAACAAACTTCAAGTTAGTCATACGACTGGTGTGGGAACTCAAAGTATGATGTTTTGAAAACAAAAGGTATCTTATAAGACCATGCGGCACATAAACACGGAACGGGTTTTTATCTTATGATAACCAAAACTCTTTATTATGTAAAATTTAGGGATATTATTTTTATGACATTCTTGAAAACGTTTGCAAATAAACTTATTTATCTTAGCCGCAATGGTTACCCATATAGTATTTCGAGGCTATTCATTACACCAATACAAACAAAACCGCAGGTTCTTATTGGAGAATGGATTTTCATACAAATGACCAGGTGAAGGGACTACCTTCTGATGGGTAGACCTCTAGATGGATGTCCTGAGGCACAGAACATCTGCCCTCTTCCAACACAAGACCGACCTATCTCTATAACTAGATAGTAC
The DNA here is from genome assembly GCA_030765085.1 of Allium cepa. Classification (NCBI taxonomy): domain Eukaryota; kingdom Viridiplantae; phylum Streptophyta; class Magnoliopsida; order Asparagales; family Amaryllidaceae; genus Allium; species Allium cepa. Next base: position 385,840,863 of record CM060932.1, read on the forward strand.
TGAATATGTCATCCCTCGATCGTTACTGACCTTTATCTGAGAGCTCTCTTTGCACACATCCACATTAATTTACATCCTGAACGTCATAACGGGAAGAAATATATCTAGAAGGGGATGATCATACCCTAATTGGGAATGACCCACTTAGTCTTGCCGCATCTAACCCTGTTTCGGTCATTTCCGATTGATGAGGCTCGTGACAACGATTACCTTTTCACACATCACATATCACATGTCTGAATGCCACATTGCCATTTCCGTTGACTACTAATTTCCTTTCACAGAAATACAACCCTTGAGCTCGTACATCTCAAGGAGGGTGTTAAGCAAAGAGAAGTTGTCTTCACCGCCGTCACCGATATACGTTTGTAAAAATCAATGTATGTAATATTTAGAAATGCAATGTCAGACAAACTTCCATACAGGTTGTCCAAGAACAGAACAAACTGGAGGCACTCTCCTAGTACCACTAGTAGCGAGTAGTCCTTGCAATCCGAAAAATCTCCACAACGAGGAGACCATGCCATAAATAACTCTATAATGGGAGCTACCCAGAGCATATCAACAAGCAGTTCTCACGCTACGAAGACCCACGGTCTTCAATAATCATCATCTTCAACATGCCTTCAGTTTCGAACGTATACATTGGTTCGAAATGGTTTTCGGATTGGAATCATCCAAATCTGACCCCGGTTCCTTCGAAATCCAATCATCGATAAAAATGATGTAACTAGGTGATTGTTTTTCAATTCGTTCATTTTTATTTACCAAAATATCTTCGAGGGATATATATTTTCAAAATATTCAGAGAATGCGGAATCATTTAAACCACTTTTTGAATATTTCTCAAATCATTTTTTTAAGAGTATCTTTTGAGAAAATAGGATTATAGAAATCATTCTATTTTATCCAAAATCAACTTCCGTATTCAACGAGTGCTATGGACAGAATAACGTTGAGATCACCTTTTAAATTCCACCAACATGACAAGTTCCCTCTTTGGATTTTAATAATGAGTATAAGAAGATCATTTCTATAAAATTCGAGTTGAGCATCCGAGCTTTCCTTTCAATGTGTTCCACCCCTCGACAAAAAGAGAAAACTAAGGCCAGGTAAGTTCAGGGCACTGGTGCTCCATCCCTAACCTTAATTACACGCCTTGTTTTCACTTTTAGATCTCACAGGCGGGACAAATGTACTAGTCGTTTCCACATACTCATTTTCCGCTTTTAAATCACTTAACTATTCTTTTAACCATCTTTGAAATAATTTTAAATTGTTCAAATTTCTTTTAAAATGCTTTATTATTTACTTAAAAACATTTACTAAGGAGTTGGAAAAGAATTGTTAAGTTCCAATCTTTATTTCAAAAGTTATTGAAAAGCGTTGCAAAACGTATTGCAGATAGTGTTATAAAAAGTGCTCTAAAAGCTATATTCTTCAAAAAGAATTTTATATCATTTAGAAAACCATCTTTTCAACTTAAATCACTTTTGAAATATTTTAAAAGATTTTTTAGAATTTATTTCACATTTTCAAAACCATTAGTTTATCAATTTTCAACTTTGGTCATTTAGTGCAGAAATTGGATTTTTCTTGAAAATTAATTTTCCATATTTCGAAATATACAAGATGAAATCTTGATTTTCTTTTTTGATGTGAAAGATATTGATATAAGGATTCGGAAAATTCTTACTTCGAAGAATTCCGAATTATATTCTACTTCGTATGTTCATTTGAACTTTTGACGCGAAAACACGAACTACCGTTACGTGACACGTCAAATTTTAATCATATCCAAACTTTTCCGAGACAAGTTTAAACATTTAGAATCATTTCTAAAGCATATTCAAACATTTTTCAAAAGTATAAATGATTTCATACCACATTTCATTTTTTTTGAAAAATGATTTCCATGTGATTATACGTTGTGTAAATTTGTGACTTATTTCAACATATATATTCAATATACAACTAATAAACATCTAAAACAATATTTATAACCATTTTAACATATCCTAACATGTCATATGAACTTGCATATCAATTTAACAATATTTTTATTACAATGTCATATGATTTTCATTTATGTACATATTTGTTTACTAACTTTTGCAAATGATCTAAAGATGGTTGCTTTCTTTTTCAAACACTTATCAAACATCATTATTAACATCCAAACAATATTTATAACTTGTAAAATATCGTATAAACATTTCCTACTTATCGATCTAGAGTTCTCACATTTTGTTGCTTTCAGACTAGTTTTGAACTTTTCTAACTTTGCTAAACTTCGCCTTAAGCTTCTAGAACTTGCTAAACTTACTCGTACTTGCCTTAGAAGGCCACGAAAAAGCTTGAAGTGGAAAATGTGCTCGGCCGAATGGAGGAAGGGGAGGCGCATGAGCAATAGGAGAGGGAAGAGGCGTTTTGAAGTGGTTCAGACCGAATTTTGTTGATATTTTTCTTTGTTTTATTTTTGTGAATATTTTGGCATTATTTAATTATGGAAAGAAGATATTAAAGGATGTAAGAGAGCTTAAGAAAGTAGAGAAGAAATAGTGCAAAAGTGAAGAAGAAGTGGGTGTTTATTTATAGAAAATATTTGAGAATAAAATATAGATTTGTGTTTTTACTTAAGTAATCTTTCTTAAGAATTAATTAAACTTATTTAATTCAAAACTTACCATTCACGTCACATCACACTTTTAAAATTCAAATATTTAAGAGTTAGGTAAAGAATAAGAATGATTAATTTACTTTATGTCATATTTAATGTGACATGTGTTTTGCCTTTTTGAGTTTACTTTCTAGAATTTTCCAAGTGTGATTATTGTTTAGTTAATTGTTAACTATCTTTATATGGTAACATATTTATTAAATTGTGTACATTAAGATGCAACAACGTTGCGAAAAATTTATATTGACAAAACGTTGATTTTTGACAAAATGTTTTATGGTCAAATCTTGACGTTTTAGTTAAACTATTTATTTATGTAAACGAAACTTAAAAATAAATTTGTATAATGTTATTTGAAATATAAACACTTATAAATAAATTAAAATAATTAATTAAACTATTTAAACTTACTTTTTTGAAATTAAGATTTTGTCACATTTGTCGCTATAAGCAAATGTTACTATTTTTATGTATATTTCTATTTTCAAATCTTACCAGATATTGTTTGAATCATAAAACCCTTTATATTTTATATTTAAATCACTTTAAACGTTATATTTTGAAGTGCTTAAATTTTGGGTCGTTACACATCCAAACATGACCAAATGGATTAACAAATTGGAATAGGGTGCACAAAATATGAGTTGGATCGGGTTAGACCAAATACTTTACCCAACTCGTATATATATAGGTTAAAGATAGTTCAATCCGTATCCGACCTCATATAGATTGGGTTGAAGTATGGCTAGGGTTGAGTTTAGTAAGGTTGGGTTGAGGTACATAAACCTAACATGCAAATAAAAATTTGAAAGAAAAAAAAAACAAAATAAAATATTAAAACATTCACCTCAAAATAGCAAATTTTAGCCAACTTAATGTATCAAATATAACTAATTCACCACAATACATATTTTATTGGAAAATTCATTATAATAGGTATCATATAGAATTGATTCACTACATATTAAAGTAAGATTTTCATTCCCAAATAATTTAAGATGGTCGAATAATGTTCAAAATTTCTTAGTTATATGTGTTTTGTTCGTTCTAACTTTACCTTGACTAACATTGTATATGATTTTTTTTGTATATTTATTCTAAAATACATCTATTATATTTTAGATTTTAACTATTCTAATTTTACGTGGGCTGATATTGAATGAGTTTTTATACAGTTTTGGTTGGATTAAAATAAAGTTGGGTTAAATAACATATCATACCCGACCCGTATATAATATAGGTTACATACTGTAACCCATGGTCGACCCAAACTAGGTTGAGTTAGGTCGGATTTATGTGATTTGGGTAAGGTGGGTATGGGTTGTGTACACCCCTAAATTGAAAGCATAAATTTTGGACTTGCTAATCAACAATGCATCCGAACATGACAGTCAATAACTCTAGTTACACACATAAATGATGCGTTAAAAGTAAACACTTGTCTAAATTTTTTTGTTCCATCTTATACACGTGCACTGAACTTACCAACAGAAGAAGCAAGACATGATGAGAAACTGCATAATTTTTTCAATGATAAACCAATACCTTATAATGGTTTATCTGACACCAACAAAGAACTTTATATTATTGTTTTGGGATATTAAGCTTAGTTAGTTGTCTAAACTTTATTACTTGTACCATATTAACATTGATAAGTACATCTATGTCAACACCATGTATACCCTTTAGTATACAATAGGCACGAGAGTTCACTAAGTTTTGTATCGCCAAATATACTGACATTTGTTTTAAATAATCCAGACAAGTCGTCTTGATTTTAGTGTATGCAAAATCAAGGCTTTCGAAACCGAGTCAGCTCATAAAGGAAGGTTGATCATATTGCCTGATTTGATTGTTACAGTTACACATATGAAAACTATCATGGATACACACATAAAGCAAGATTGAAATGGTAATGAAACTTTTTTTTTTTTTCACAAGAAAACTTGATTACAATTCATAGATTAAACGGCTAATGCACTGTAACCGCACACATACAATCTAAAACTCGACTTCCCAAAACAAGACTCAAAAATTAAGTCAAATCTGTTCACTGCTAGTACCAGTGGTTTAATTTTGCTGAGAGTAAAAAACTATGGTGAAACATATAACCGTCAACAGCGCTGTTATAACTGAGCCCACCATGTTAATTTTCTTTAAAGTGGAAATGAAGTTGCTCGTGCGATTCATTCGAATATTATTCTCTAAAGTAGAAATGGAGTTGCTGAATTCTTTTAGTGTGAAAATAATTTGGGCTATATTGCTATTGTTGTTGATTTCACTGCTCGTTTCATCGATTATTTGGGCTGCTCTGCTTGACGATACTGAAGCTGTAAAAACCTCATTGCTGGTGGGTGAAATGACGGTTGGTTCATCAGTCAATCCCTCTATACTTGCTGTGCCAATCTCTGATGGCTCAATTAAATTTGCAAAAACACTGGAACATTGCTCTGTAGCCATTACAAGCCACTGATACATACAAAATCTCGTCATACAACTTCCCTGTTTTCAACCTCTCACTTGTTCACCGCTAAATCAACATCTACACTGCTTCATTTGCCTCACTTTCTTACCCATCAACATCTTCTGCCGACCTTTCTTCATCAAACCAACCATAACATTTGCACATCTCCACTGCTACACAACATTTCATCCTTTGACTGCTAGCTCATTACCATTCATCCTCTACCAGTACATCACACCTCTATGCATCAACCCCCTGCTGCTTTTACTTCGATCTTCTGTACTCCTCCAACATCAGACATTACTTCAATCTGCATACATACCATACCACCAGTGCACCTCTTCATCCAATTCACATCTACCATCCATGTGCACCAGTTGCACTGCCTTCCTATACATATCATATCCACCCTCTGCAGCAACACACTCCTCACAACAGTGCCACAAACCACATAACAACTCCACATACCCACTGTCACATACAACACTGTTGTGCCACCACTGTCACACCCTCTACTGCCCCAAAACAAACCTCCCTCCCCACTCAGTGCAACCAACATCTTCGATAAACCCTGCCACTGTGCCTGACCACCATATAGCACCATCATCAACAATCCCTGCCTTCAATCCCCTACATCCCTGAACTGCAACACTGCCATTAATACCAGCCTTCACAAGTGCAAATTCCCGTGCCTATTCCCCTCAACTATTCTGCCATTAACCAACACCACACTGTCAACATTTGCTTCCCTTCACTTCTGCTTATCACCACTTCAAAACTTCTTCCATCCTCACCACTGCCTTTTGCCCAAATACATAACTTCAATACATTCACATTGTGCCTATCGTGCCACTAGCATAACAACATCTCAACTCCACTTCAACACAACCCACCAGTCAACTTGCAACTGCATCTCCGCTGTCAAAACTGACCTAAACACTCCAGTGCCACTGCAGACCATCCACCTATCTGCACATAATACATACAAACCACCCTCCTGCAACTTCATTTCCTCCCTGTACACACATCAAACCACTGCTATCATCAACACCCCCCTCCATTTCCTCAGTCACTCACCACTGCTGCTACTTCCCTTCAAACCAGGCATCCCACTTGCCAGTCACTATTTTTTTTTTGGCGAAAACTTTTTTTTTTAATGAAAAAATATAAGAACAGAAAAACAAAGCCGCCAACAGGCCTGGCAGGTGACCAAACGGAACTAGAGATTCCAAAAAAATCGACAAAAGCCGCGAAAAAAAACAAACGGCAAACTCTTCTCCAATCATAAAGCCTCTTAACAACCCTTCGTATAGCGTGGTTATTAAATTATCATAATCTCGTTATTCCAATGTAGACGGTCTTCCGCCTGAACTATGAAACGAAGTACACTGATTACTTTATATACATGTATCAATATATGTGTGCATGTGTTAAAATTTGTCTCATTTGAAGGGCCAAGTAGAGCAAAAATATTTCAGGTTTTGTTCTTTAAGGGTGCAAATCCATATTGCATATGAATCAACTAAAAATGTATCTATGAAGCATTAATTAGAACCGACTTTTATACTAACTGTTAAGAATAAAGTCTTGCTCCAATATTGCAAGAGTAGAGGAACCAAAAAAATGCCTTAGTATGAGGAAATTATGTAACACCTTAACATAGTAGAATATTTTGAAGGTCTTGTTTGTATAAAATTCAGCATTGAAGTGCCATTGCATTTTTTATTTCTAATGTTAACGTGAAACATTAATTGAATTAGGAGATCCATAGATGAGTTATCGATCAAGTAGCACTGTAGCAGTTACATCCTATATCATTATTTTAAGCACGAATAAAGTGTACAGTTGCATGCATATAACCACGTAATCGTGATCAACACATGGTTGGAGATAACTGATACAAAAATCCAATTAATAAACAAAATGATTAAATATCAATGGATGTAGAATTCAAATCATCAAGCTTTAAAGTATAAACCATGTTTATTCCCAAACACCCCAAAATTATGCGACAAACTCAATAAAACATTCATTAAAGGAGCAATGCAATAACAATAAATCTTTTATATATAGTTATCTGTCGCAAGAAAGAAAAAATCCATAACAAGATGAATTATTCATAAACAGATGTACACAGTGGTAAAACATGAAAGATATTTACTGGTCTAAGTGCACAACCAACAATGACTTATTTAGTTGCTAAAAGGACATGGAACAAACAGACATTCCTTGTTCACTTCTCTGCAACTGGTTTAAGCTGATCTCGTGGCTAGTTTAGTAAACAAGTGCAGATGAGTATAACGATAAAAACTTTGCCGTTATGAATTTATAAAGACAAAGACTTCGCCGTTATAAATTTATAAAGACGAAATCTTCGCCTTTATAAAATGCGGACGTTATATTCAATTTATAACGGCGAAGTCTTCGCCGTTATAAATTTATAAATGCGACTTCGCTGTTATAAGCCAAGTGAATTTTGTTTTGCCGGTCTGTAGCTAGTTTGTGTCTTACCTGGTTGCGGGGCTCTTTCGGTCAGTCTAAAAACACGAGAGAGGGTGAAGTAAACAAAGCACATTGTTGACAATGGTCTAATGCTATTTAAATTCTCCTTGAGTAGTAGCTTCAACATGCAAGTACATCACAAAAACAAATATTTGGGAAAAAGAAGCGCCTTGACGTTGTATTTGTATGAAATGTTGGTTGTTGGAATTACTAGTGTAAATGAAATACACTTGTCCCACATCGTCAAATTTGCAAAGTCATTCCAATATATATATGGCTTTGCAATGAAGGTGTTGGAGCCTAGGGGCACCCAAATGTATGCTTCGCTGTGAGAAGGGAGATCATGCATCTCCACCACACGCGCGCGCGCCGCAGTTGCCGTCCGTCCGACCGACCGAACCGGGCCAGGCTGGGACGCGACTGTTTGAAGGGACACGGACAAAACTATAAATAGGACAGAATGCTGATCACATTCTCAATCCAATTCAGTTCTGTTTTTCTTCTGCTTCTTTTCCCTACCGCTCTGCATATATTACAGAGTGACATACTCATTACTATCTCGTGCAGATTTCGTCTGTTGTATCTTGGAAGAATTTTGAAATAAAATTCTTAAGGAAATCGTTACGACGAGCCTCAGACATAATCCGGTTAGAATTCTAGTCTTTTTGTATATTTATATACATTATTCTATATTCTATCCGTTATTCTGGTTATACTATTTATTCAAAATAGTATAACGCTGTTGTTGTAACTTATTTACAACATTCATTTTGTTATAATATTTAATACAGAATTCAAGTGTAGTGGAAATCTGAGTTATAAACTTGTGCGACGAGTTTATAATTGATTATTCTCTATTTTGGTATACTAGACGTATAACATCTTAAGAATTTTACTGTTTTCTTACTATAACAGAGATGACAACAGTAGAATTTTCAAAGAATACAACTCACAACAGACCTAAACCGTTCAAGGGAGATGGTGATGATTTCTTGACATGGCAGAATCAGATGTTGTTTTATCTCATCACACTCGGTCTGCAAAAGTACCTCGAGGAGGAGGAACCGATTCCTGCACCAGGCAAGGAAGCAGAGGTGAATACGTGGAAGCATTCCATTTTTATGCAGAAACTATATTCTGAATTGTCTCGACAATGTGCTATACAAAGTATATCAGCCTTTAAAGACATCAAAAGCACTCTGCAATGCACTTACCACGAAGTATAAGATGCAGAATATCAGTCTTAAGAAATTCATTGTAGACAAATTCATGGACTACAAGATGGTTGACTCCAAACCAGTGACCGCTCAACTGCATGAACTGCAGATCATCATTCATGAACTCGAAGTGGAAGGTCATGAGGTTGGAGAATCGTTTTTGGTTGAAGCCATCATGGGAAAACTGCCGCCGTCATGGAGAGATTACCGCAATTATTTAAAGCATAAGAAGAAGGAAATCTCTTTACAGGATCTCATAGTCCGACTGAAAATTGAGGCAGATAATCGTGGAATTACAAAACAAAGCGAGGAGGCATTTTTGGCTGAAGATTCAAAGATCAAAAACAAAAGGAAGAATTTTCAGAAGAAAATGAAAGCTCCAGACAACAAAGCAAAAGACAACAAACGAACCAAAAAGTTTAATGGTGAGTGTTGCGTTTGTGGAAAAGTTGGACATGCCGCTAAAGATTGCAGACACAAGAAGGAACGCGATAAAGAGGCAAATATAATGGATAACATGGAAGTAGACGAGTCCAACTTCTCAGCGGTGGTATCTGAATGCAATCTGGTTCATAATCTTAACCAATGGTGGGTAGATACAGGCGCTACTCGTCATGTTTGTTCTGACAAATCCATGTTTTTGACACATCAGAAATTCGATCACGAAGAAAAACTCTACATGGGTAATTCTGCAGTTTCCATGATCGAAGGTAGTGGCACAGTAATCCTCAAGTTTACTTCTGGAAAAACTGTTAAGTTGAATGACGTGCTCCACGTTCCAGACATACAAGAATCTCATCTCTGGTGCAGTCCTATCAAAGAAGAGATTCAAGATGGTGTTCGAGTCAGACAAAATGGTTCTGTCCAAAGCTGGAATGTATATAGAAAGGGGATATTTATGTGATGGCCTATTTAAGGCAAATGTAACCGTTGTCGGCAACAAAAATATGTATTCTGATTGTGCTATTAATAAAATTGAAGTTTCTTATTTGCTTGAGCACGAAATTTTACTATGGCATGATAGATTGGGACACATAAATTTCCGCAAAATGAAAACATTATCAAACTTGGGATTAATTCCAAAATTCCAAGTAGATAAGAACTACAAATGTGAGACATGTGTAGAAGCAAAAATGGTCAAACAACCATTTAAATCTATTGACAGAAGCACCGAACCATAAGGTTTGGTACATACAGATTTATATGATTTTAAATCACTACCTACAAGAGATGGAAAAAAGTATTTCATTACTTTTATTGACGATTATACGCGATATTGCTATGTATATCTTTTAAATAGTAAAGATGAAGTAATAACAGCGTTTATAAAATACAAGGCTGAGGTAGAAAATCAGTTAAATAAAAAGATCAAAATACTAAGATCTGGTCGAGGTGCAGAATATGAATCACCATTTGAACAATTCTGTGAAGAAAATGGAATAATTCATCAAACAACAGCTCCATATTCAGCACAACAAAATGGTATAGTCGAGAGGAAGAATAGAACGTTAAAAGATATGATTAATGCAATGCTTTTAACTTCTGGTCTACCGACGAACTTGTGGGGGAAGCCCTAAATATGTCTAATCATATATTAAATAAGGTTCCTCACAATAAAACAGGAACAATTCCATATGAGATATGGAAAGGATACGAACCAAGCTTTAAATACCTCAAAGTGTGGGGGTGCTTGGCAAAAGTTCCAGTTCCGCCTTCCAAGAGAGTCAAACTTGGACCAAAAACAGTAGATTGTTACTACTTAGGGCCAGCCCAAAATAGTAGTGCCTACAGATTTTTGGTATTCAAGTCTGATATAACTGATATTCATGTAAATACAATCATGAAATCAAGAGATGCCTCATTCTTTGAAGATGTGTTTCCGCACAAAAGGAATGAAGGAAATAATGTCCCAAAAAGGATAAGGGAAGAATCAAATGATTCACATGAAGATGAAACTCATCATGAAATTGAGGATGCTGAACCAAGAAGAAGCGTAAGGGATAGAACTTCCAAAATATTTAGTTCGGACTTTTTACATATGTATTAGAGCACGAACCTCAAACGTACGAGGAAGCAATGTCATCTTCTAAACTCATATTGAAAAGAAGCAATCCAAAGTGAGATTGATTCAATTCTAAGTAATAAAACTTGAGAAATTGTTGATATTCCACCAGGAATAAAACCAATTAGCTGCAAATGGATTTTCAAGAAGAAAATGAAAGCAGATGGTTCTCTCGACAGGTATAAAGCCAGATTAGTAGCCAAGAATATCGTCAAAAAGAAGGAGTAGACTTTTTTGATACATATTCGCCGGTAACACGAATAACCTCTATAAGAATGTTAATAGCAATTGCATCCATCTATAATCTAGAGATTCATCAAATAGATGTAAAAATAGCATTCTTAAATGGAAATCTCGATGAGGAAATTCACATGGAGCAACCTGAGGGATTTATTTCCAAAGGAAATGAAAACAAAGTCTGTAGATTAGTCAAATCATTATACAAACTAAAACAAGCTCCAAAGCAATGGCATGCAAAATTTGATAGTGTCATGATGAGAAATGGTTTTCGTATAAATGAATGTGACAAATGTGTTTATTATAAACAACTAGGACAATCATATGTGATAATCTGTCTATATGTGGATGATGTGCTAATATTCGGTCCAAATACTCAGGTAATTGAGACCATAAAGAAAATGTTGATCAACAATTTCGACACGGAAGACTTGGGTGTTGCTGATGTTATTTTGGGAATAAAAATAATAAGAACACCTATTGGAATTGATTTATCTTAATCACATTATGTAGAAAAAGTAATTGAAAGATTTCAAAATTTTGGAATTAAAGGAGTAAATACATGTTTTAATCCATCAGAAGTACTGCATAAAAACGCTAATGAGAGTGTAATGCAACTGGAATATTCTCGTGTAATAGGATGTCTCATGTATCTCATGAATTTCACAAGACCGGATATTGCTTATGCAGTAAGTCGATTGAGCAGGTATACGAGCAATCCAGGGAAGGAACACTAGAAAGCATTAATGAGAGTGCTTGGATATTTAAAAAATACCACTACCTATTCCTTACATTATGGAAAATATCATGCCGTCTTAGAAGGATATAGTGATGCAAATTGGATTGCTGATTCAGAGGAATCAAAATCAACGAGTGGTTATGTCTTTACCTTAGCAGGGGTAGCAATGTCATGGAAATCTACTAAACAAACATGTATAGCTCGATCCACTATGGAATCAGAGTTCATCGCTTTAGATAAAGCAGGCGAAGAAGTAGAATGGCTTCATCATTTTTTAAAAAATATTCCATTTTGGCCTAAACCTGTACCGGCCATATGCATACACTGTGATAACCAAGCTGCTCTAAGCAGAGCGCACAACTTTTGTGTATAATGGAAAGTCACGACATATTCATCGATGCCATAACACAGTAAGGCAGTTACTCTCAAATGGAAGAACGATTTCCATAGATTATGTGAGAACAAATGATAACCTAACGGATCCATTTACTAAAGGTTTATCAAAAGAGAAAATTGACTGTTCATCGAGGGGAATAGGTTTAAAAGCCTAAACCACCAAGAGTTATCTTATACGGAAACCTATCCTAGCGATTGGAGATTCCATGGACTAGGATCAATAGGCAAACCACTTCTGAATAACTCAAGACGTAATGCATTTGCGTGGACATAGTCCAACTCCATTCCTATGGTGCACAATATAAATGCATGCCCATAGAAGTATTTAAAGGTTAAAACTATGTTTTTTAATGATGACCATATCTTGGAAATAACAAGTGGGGTATATGTAAGGATACTCTTAATGGTTGCGATCATCTATGTTAGTGTGAGCTGGGTCGGCTCTATGAGAATATTAAAAGGCTTTTATTCTCTAAAACACTCGTAGAACCAAAAAATTGTTCAGGACCACAATGAACACAACCAAGAGATTGGATGAGAAGGGAATCAATGCTTCGTAAAGTTTATTGTCTGAATATACAATAAAGGCCGACGGTTCAAGATGAAATAATTCACCGATTAGCCAAGTAGATCTGATAAGTTTTAACTAGGGAAAGTTCAAAGTGAAATATCTACTTATTCACGATAAAGCATTATTCCATACGTAGTCTGTGATATTTCGCTTTGTGTGGGGGAAAAGTATATTATCATTTATGTGGGGAATTGTTGGAATTCCTAGTGTAAATGAAATACACTTGTCCCACATCGCCAAATATGCAGTCATTCAAATATATATATGGCTTTGCAATGAAGGTGTTGGGGCCTAGGGCACCCAAATGTATGCTTCGTTGTGAGGAGGGAGATCATGCATTTCCACCACACACGCGCGTCCGCGCCGCCGCCGCCGCCCGTCCGACCGAGCGAACCGGGCCGGGCTCGGGCTCGGGCTCGAGTTTGGGTCTAATATGATTCTAATTTTACTGCAATACTGGGCCGGTCTTTTTAACAGTTGCAGGCTATACGAACGGACGCGACTGTTCATAAGCGGACGCGGACTGCTGAGGAAGTGCGACTTCTGAAGCAAGCGGGTGCGACCTAACCGAAGAAGCACGGGCGTACAGAAGCGGGTGCAGCCCGACTGAGGAGGCACGGCCGAATGGATACGAGCAGCATGCGGGTGCGACCCATTAACGAATAGCAGCATTCAAAAGGCAGTGGATGCGACCCCTCGAGCGGACGCGACTGTTTGAAGGGATGCGGACAAAACTATAAATAGGACAGAATGCTGATCACATTCTCAATCCAATTCAGTTCTGTTTTTCCTCTGCTTCTTTTCTCTACCGCTCTATATATATCACAGAGTTGACATACTCATTACTATCTCGTGCAGATTTCGTCTGTTGTATCTTGAGAGAATTTTGAAATAAAATTCTTAAGAAAATCGTTACGACGAGCCTCAGACATAATCCGGTTAGAATTCTAGTCTGTTTGTATATTTATATACATTATTCTATATTCTATCTGTTATTCTGGTTATACTATTTATTCAAAATAGTATAACACTGTTGTTGTAACTTATTTACAACATTCATTTTGTTATAATAATTAATACAGAATTCCAGTGTAGTGGAAATCTGAGTTATAAACTTGTGCGACGAGTTTATAATTGATTATTCTCTGTTTTGGTATACTAGACGTATAACATTAGTAACCTCTACCATTGTAATTAATCTCAGTGCACAAAACATTTTAGATGTTAGGAGTTTTCATTTTCACCCATATATGGAAAAAGGTTCTTATTCAACAATTCCACAAATATGTTGCCTGCATAACCAAAAGATGGGCTTATATAACCAAAAACTGCTACAGAAATAAAATACTAATAAAAAGAAGGGATTCCTTTAACTGTCGAATTTGAAATAAGGATTTATAGTTCTAAAGGCACTACAACAAAAATATATTTTCGCAACTGCCAAAACAGTTGTAATATATCTATTACAACTAACACCCGTCAGTCGTTATATCCGCAGTTGTAATAGATCCGAATTATTTTACAACTGGCCAGAACAGTTGCAGAAACAGTTGTAGAAACTTATTTTACAATTGTGACATGTTAGTTGTACATGACTAGTTACAACTGCTTTTATCACTTGCAGAAGGTCTTTTACAACTGCCACTGCTAGTTGTGGAAAACTTATTTACACTGCGGAAAACCATTTGCAATTGCAACATGCAAATTGTAAATGACTAGTTACAACTGCTTTTAGCACTTGTAAAAGGCTTTTTATAACTACCGCTTGCAGTTGTAGAAGGATGAAATACGACTAACAATGACAGTTGCAACATATATTTTTACAACTGCTACAAACAACTATAATCATCTTTTCACACCTGCTATAAATTTCTTAATATCATAACTAAAACCAATATTTCGTTAATATTATACACAATCATGCAAATTACTTGAAACAACACAAACCATTTGCATTTAAGAAAATCGAAACAATTCGAGTTTACACCATTTATTAATTCATAAGTTCAATACAAAACACAACTAAATCCGTAACATATTTCAGTAAGAGTACATATACATACTAATTAAAAGAGACAAATTCCTTATGCCAAGCAACAGTCGTCCCAACCGCTTGTCCAATAGTATAGATATTCGAAGTAGGCCTATATAAAATAGCTTCGGGCTCCACCGCTGAATCAGTCCAAATGTTCCAAGCATCTGCTTCAAGTGGTACATGATGCACTAAAACCGTAGGATCGGTAGATGCAATTGTATCTTCTGCGACAACATTTCTTTGCCAACCCAATAATTTGCACTTTCTACACTGATTCTGAACTTGTATATTACCACCATTTGAAACGTTGTTGCTACTCCGATGTGACTGCAAACAAAAATCATAAACATTTAATTTATAAGTTCAAAATGTAAACAAAATTGAAAATTCCAATGTGACTGCAAACAAAATCATTAACTCCAATGTTCTATTTCTGCTTGCCCTGTTCTATTTCTGCTTTGCATTATCTATACTCTACTTTCCACATTTCATTACATTTGTATAGTTCAATTACATATAAAAAAAATTACATTGCATATTTCAATTTGTTACATTTAATTTTTACATGCATTTGATATTCTCTGCGAATTTTTGTTGCTTCATTACATTTGTATTCTACATTTGTTAACCTTATTTCTCTTCCATTCACTTCCTTGCTACCACTCACCATCTCTGCGTTATTCCTTCTCACATCAACATCACTGCATTGCAACCACACTTACAGTACATCTTGTTTACAATTGCATTTGCATCACATTTCATTTACAATTGCAGGAGCAACTTCTTCACCCTAACCCACCTCTGCCTAGTTCTGCCATCCACAAACTATGCTGCCACCATACATTGCACCACCTTCACGAATGCACCCATTCCACTTCACTGCCTTAACTCTCTGCCATCAAGGCCATAGAAACAATCACCTCCCACAAACCAAAAAAAACTCATGTTCATCAACTTCTTCCATCTATCCTCAACCTGCACATGAACCACAACTAAAATAACTGCCTCACCTACCATAACAACAACCACCACCATCCAATTCACAATTACATACCAAACCATCCAATTCACGTACAGTTGAAGCCTGCTTCCATTACAACCACTATTTCCTCCACTACAAACACAAAAAACCTCTTCTATAAACCAAAACAAACTCCACAGCATTGCTATCACCTTCCTCCTCAGCACCTCCAGCCAGCAAACACTCATCATACATCACTGCACCACTGCCTCAAACCTCCTCTATATAAACTTCCTTCCACATCACCACACTTCCACGAGCATCAACGGCCTCTACTAAACTCCACTGCATCATACAACTTTGTATAGAAACACCTTCAACTACATAGTAACCTGAATTCATCCCCTTAAAACTATCAACAATCCACTACTGCCTTCCTCTAATTCAACCAACAACATCACCGATCACTGCTCTACATCACTTCAACCAGTCATCACCCCTTCACCTTCCTCTGCCTAACACACCTCTATCATAATACACTCCATTGCGGCACGACTTCTACACCTCTGTCATAATATCACATTGTGGAGACATATTAACTCGACCTCAAACCTCCAGAACCCATCAACCGCCTTAACTGATTATCACAACCACCTTCAACGTCAAACCAAAGTTTATGCATCTCGTACAACAAATGCACGATCCTCAAACTCCCTCACCTAGAATCCTCAACCTCCCTCATAATCACCACTTCCCTTAGCAAAGCAGTTGTCGACCTTCCAACCAACATACGCCACTGTGCCACCCAATCCCAAAACAGTAAGCAAATCTCCTCCTCGGAAAATCATCAATTGTCAAACTCCATCCCCTTTTTTCCATCTACAACTCGCGATCGCCTACTTCGTATTCGCGACCTCAAATTTTTCAATTTGCATTTTATTTTTCGACAATGTTTTCAATCGCCTTTTTTTTATTTTTCAATTCATTTTTTAATTTTTGGACCTCAAACCGAGATAGATTAGAAGAGTAGTTTGCTTATTGGGCTTTGTTTTGGGGCATGGGCTGAGTTAGTAATTTTTTTATGCAAAGTTTGTTTTCTCTCTTTACTTCTTTAGTTCAAAAAAAAATTAATTGCTTTTATAATTCGACTTGAGTTTATTTATTCTTAAATCTTGTGTTGTCTGAACTTTCGTTCTTTCCTTCTTTGAAAAGTAAAAAAAAATATAAAAAACCAAACTAAAAATTCCTTTGAAAAAATAAATTGTGTTGTTATTTTATTCTCGAACCGGCTTCACAATTTAACAATCTAAACACTATTTCGCCGCTTTAACACATCGGGAAGTTGATACCGAGGAATGTATTTTTCAAATCTGCAGGCCCTTTTGATAAGTAGGAAATCTGAAATGTTGAATTAAGCATGCAATATCATATTCAAAGAGTTTAGGCCAAGCATTCAGTATCCACAGTGTTTGATATCTCCGTACGCATGCAATTGCTCTTTATTCAATATCCTTCCCACCCCTTCATAACCAGATTCCAATCCAATCACTGCAACCTCACCTGAACATAAAACAACAAAACACCCAAACCAATCCTCTAAACTACCTCCACTTCTCCACTATCAATCACCAACCAAAAGCCAAAACGTTACCCAAACCAATCCTCTCAACTAAATTACCCTCCCAAGTTCACCTAATTCGGCAACCAACTCCCTGCTCCTTCATCCCGCAGTAGTATCTCCTCCTCTTACCACCGAATAACCAACTGAAATCCAATCAGTTCTATAAGTTTTGACTACATTTGACTACCATGCTACAAGTTTAACTGCCAATGATAACC
This sequence comes from Allium cepa, assembly GCA_030765085.1. NCBI lineage: Eukaryota > Viridiplantae > Streptophyta > Magnoliopsida > Asparagales > Amaryllidaceae > Allium > Allium cepa. The sequence goes on from CM060932.1 coordinate 385,858,566, forward strand.
CATTGCAACCATCCCTACTTATCACGCAATCCACGACCTCGGCCACTCGCCTCAAACCACAAACTAGTTGATGACTATCACCTCAATCTCAATATATAACAGTACCATATTCCCAATCAAAGTTAACACTTTGGCTACGATCCAAAAATCAAATTAATGACAGCCTAAACTGACAAATCAAACCCACGAACCAAACCCTACCTCTACCAGTCACCGACACTCGAACAAGAGGAAACACAAAATCCTAAACCTATGAATCAATCGCAGAATTATGATTTCTGAATTGTGACATTCCAATTGTAAATGGCACTGGGGTTTGTCGATGGACATTAGCATGGTGATAACTGAACGTAATAAAAGATTAACATGCTAGTTGATGATTTCAAATAATACTTTTATACTCAATTTATAAAAAAAAATACCTGAGGCGTATTGCCACGAGGAGTCGTTGTCTCTTCCGCTACATTTTGTTTACCATTGATGTTCTGTTTAAAAAAAATCTTACCTGCATTAATAAATTTTTAAGCGCATATCAATTACTCTAACATAGTGAATCAAAATAACTTACACTTATAAACAAATCAGAGAGCTCTTTCATTTGGGCCCGCAAGGTAGTAATTTCATTTTCCAATGCATGTACTTTTTTTGAACTGCTCGTGTGAACTGCAAACTGAGTTGGTGTAACTCCAAAACCTAGTCCCCTTACTCTACCTCTATGTTCACGATCAAAAACCTTCGACACTCCATCTTCCTCCAGCGATACCGTTCCTTGAGAACTCTGATCAGTGTTTTTATACTCTTTTATCTTTGTCTACAAATTAAAAAATATCCATTTTTCGCATGTCACAACATTCATGTAAGGTTCATATATTGGAGACAATCGTGAAAATACATACCAATTAAAATATATCAAATTCAACTTGCTAGAAATAAAAAAAGGAAAAAAAATTGGATTAAAGAAAGGATAAAATGAAGTCAAAATAGGAAATGGAGAAATAATTAGATGTAATATATATGTATTCTTACCATGTAATCGCCGACAATAGAATTTGGTGGTTCTCCATTTTTCTTTATGTGGCCTCTGCACCACAAATTCTCCCTAGTAATATCCGATGAGCAACCACTTTCTTTTTTCTGCAAAAAGAACTTAAAAACTAATTACTAAACCGTATTGGATGAATATTTTTTATACTCATAACAAATGAATTTTATAAGTTATTTTTTCTTACCATATCTTCTACAAGTCTTGCGTACCATTTCGACTCATAGTGTGCGAAATTGTATTCATTACTCGTATGGTTTTGTATTTATTGCCCGTCGACTATAAAAGAGAAATTCAATAAAATTAGATATAATAAATTGAAATGAAAAAAATTCAACAGTAGCCACCAAAATAAAACCAACTACCTCAAACTCTTCCGTCAATTTCTCGTTGACAAAATCATTCTATTCTTGAGCACTCTTAATATTATCTGATTTTAACATGCCTAATTTGTTGGAAGCATCGGGACTCTTTGCTGCAACTTTATAGCTTTAACTAGCCGTGACTTTGACTCTTTCCATCGCAGTCCCAACATTTGAAGGAATATATGTTGGTGTATGTCATCCAACTTGAATCTTGCCTATACAGTATGAACTGTGTTATCAATGATTATTTGAATTCAATTGTAACCTTGAAGCACATTTTAACGAATAAAACTAACCTTCAAGCACATTTTAATGAAGAATCCAAAATTACCATGTTATCTAAAGAAGTTAAATCTTTTCCTACTGTCTCTCTCTTCTTCCTTGGTTTTTTCCCCCACTCATTCACAATATCTTTGACATCATCGAAGATTTGAGTACCAATATGTATTGGAGGCATTTGACTATTTTCTATGGTTCCATCAAACAAGTTTTTCCGGTGACGGTATTCATGATTAGGTGCAAGAAATCGTCTATGACCCAAGTATGCGCATTTTTTACTAAATGGTAGCCATATTGAACATGTATTAATGCCACAAACAGGACATGCTCTCTTACCTTTTACAGTGCAACTTGCTAAATTTCCATAAGCTGGAAAATCATTTATTGTCCATATTAAAATTGCATTTAATCTAAATTCGCTGCGATCGTATGCATCATACACTTTTGTTCAAATCTTTAATAAGTGGTTGCAGATATATGTCAATATCATTTCCTGGTTGACGTGGTCCGTGAATTAATAAAGATAGCGTTATATTATCTTTATGCATACAAAGCCTCGGAGGGAAATTATAAGCAACAAGAAACACTGGCCAACAACTATATGTTGAATTCCGATCACCAAAGGGGTTAAAACCATCACTTGCAAGACCAAGTCCTAAATTTCATGGATCGGTTGCAAAGGAATGATACATTCTATCAATTGTAGACAATTGAGAGGAATCTACAGGATGTTGCAGTTTGCAATCTTCTCTTTTATTACTGCTATGCCATCTTAATTGTTCTAAGGTCTCCGGCGACATAAACATTCTTTTCAACCTTGGTATGAGTGGAAAGTATCTTAAAACCTTCACAGGTATTTTTGGTTTGCTTTCCATCTTCGCTTGTCATGTTCTTTTTCCAACGAGTTTTGCCATATGTGGGGCAAAAATCACAATGTGCAAGCTCTTTTCTAAATAAGCAACAATCGTTTACGCATGCATGTATATTCCTATAACCTAAACCAAATGATTTATCAACTTCTTTGTTGCATATGTAGAATCAGGAAGCTTGTTTTCCTTAGGTAGCATATCCCTAAGAAGCTTAAGAAGTTCCGTAAATGTTGTGCCGGTTAAACTATTTCGAGCCTTATGTTTATAAAGAAGTATTGTGGCAGACAACTTTATATGGCTTGTACAATCAAGATATAAAGGAATTTCATCCATCTCCAACATTTTCATAGTCCGTTCCCTATTCGTTAATATGATACTCATTCTCATCGTCGCTAATTTCTGCATCTAAATACATTCTGTATGTATCTGTCACTTCATCGGTTTCATTTCGTGAATGACGTGCTTCTCCGTGAAAGATCCATACATCATATGTTGGATCAATTCCAAAACACCAAATGTGTCACAACATCTCTTGGAGAATGCCAAACAAGATTCCTACATTGATAACATGGACAAATAATTTTTTCTAGATTACCCTTACTTTTCTACATGCTTATGTACGAAATTCCAAATGGCTTGCCTTTATTCTCTGTCATTCTACAAAAAATAAACATGTCCTTAGTCAACCCTAAATAGTTATAAGTATGAAATAATTAATCAAAAATTACAAAACCTTGGTAGGTTAACCCATGTTTTGTCCATAGCTTATGTGGATCCGATTGGACGCACATGCAAAAGAAACTAGTAACTACACGACAAAAGAAACTAACAAGTTTTAAAAAGTCCATTCTTTACATGTACTTCATCAAGAAACTAGTAACACATTTTTATGCTAGTCTATGCACTAACATTGAAAATAAATAGTTTGTTAGTTCACAAGTTTGCTTTTCATTGTTAATATCGTTTATTATTTGCACAGTACGAATAAATTACATAGAATGAGTTATTACAAATTAAAAATGAAAAATATATTCAATGGTCTTTTACATGAAATGAAAAACATGATGTATGTTACTATGTTTTCAGAGTAATGAAGATCAAAATATATTATGGGATCTAAATGCTCATAGATATGTATTTGTACTAAATAATGACGTGTATGATCTTTTGTTTGAGCAAATGTTTTCTCAAGTTGATAACATGTATTAATGTAACAGGTTCTGGTTGTAGTCAATTATCTTATGCATGCATAAATAACGATGAGTAATTACTGGTAACTAATACCTTTTGTTCATCTTATTCCAACAAAGATGTTTTTTTATTTAACTTATTTGAAAGGATAATATATTTCTTATGGGCACAATATTTACACAATGAGACCTTCCTGCTTGCAAACTGTTTCTAGCACTAACAATTGTAGGCCTTAAGCACTTGCGTGATAATTTTATTTGCTATAGTTTTTCTAACGCTATTTTCTCTTCATAAGATCATTTCAATATATTATTCCCATTGGTTGCAAGTCATATATGTTGCAAACTTGGGAAATTCATGACAGATTAACTATCAAAATTGAAAGCAGTAGTTTCATTAATACATTTTGAAAGAAAAATATCTTGAATATCTAATTACTTTCTTGTTTGAACCCTTAATCGACACAAGTTGCAACTGTGTTTAAACACAACAGCAGCACGTTATATTTAAAAACACAGCAACAACTGTCTTTAAAAACCTAGCAGCAGCTGTGTTTAATTTTAAACACACTCAGTTTTAAAAAAAAACCAGTAGCAGCTATGTTAAACAAAGCAACAACTGCGTTTAAACATAATATAATTGGAGATAATGGGTTGTTTTTGTTCTTTTTCCTGGTCGAGATCACTTATCCGTTGGAATTTTCTTTGTCATGATAACTTTGTCAACAATTGGTTGGGTAAGAAACACAATGCCAAAAATTGAAGAATTTCTGTTTATGTTTATTACTGTTCGTGAGCATCTTCAGCTTTATGCTCGGATAAAGGTTGTTCCTGAAATTAGCTTAGATGGTGTTGGTTTTTTCCTTCATATACATGTTGCAAAATTATATTCTACAGTATTCTACATGATTCAAAATTCATAATGATATATTGTTGCAAAATGACCACAAATAAAATATTCCACCTATTGCGTAATGATATACATGTTGCAAAATTAATAAATGAAAATAAAATAAATAATAAGAGTTTGAGGGCTATTTTAAGCACTAAGCCAATTAAAATAATTAAAATAACTTGTAAATATTGAAATTGATGTTAAGTTTAAACCAATTAAGGGGAGCGCAAGCCTAACAAATTTCATGACAACGTGAAAGAAAAAATAGAAGACATAATAGCAATCATAGATAAACATAGAATGTGCCTTTGGAATTAGAACTCAAATGTGGGTACTACTATGTATACATCAAAATGTGCATTTAACAGGAAATATTTGATGTTTATATTTTATTAATATGTATTAACTCAAACATACATTTATATACATACAAATCAAATAGAACTAGTAGAGTTTAATTCTTTACCCTTTAAATCAAGAGTCTCTTGTCTCTTCCAAATCTAACATGGGATCAAATTTTGGCCAAATATAAAAAGATTTACATAAATAAGGAGTTCATTACTAATGAACCGCAAAGACACCGAAATTAAAAGCCTTTGGAATAAAAGATGTAGATGGTACTGAACCATGAGAAAGGGATAAACAAAATACAAGTTTACATAGTAAAAGGAAAAATTGACTTCACCAGATGATTTTCATTGTTTATGTGACATAACATTTACCTAATATTGATTACTATATTTATCAATAAGAATAATCTAACATTTAACAAAGTTAGCTTGTTTGGCATCCTTATATGCTAATATCTGGCTATATTCTGAAGGCCTAACATCATAATATTTTTAGTTGTACAACATATAAAAATATGAGACTTTGTATCAAAGTCATACTAGTTTTCAGTGTACATATAACTTTGTTCTAGGGGAAAATCAAAATAAAAAAGGGGTGGGGCACATAACAGCGAATACTCAATCAAGATTTTCATACTTTGTGCCCATTACAATACATATATCATCTTCTCGTAAAAGATAGATTTACGATTAGATTTACAGATACATGCCAAAAGTGCACCGATAATATCTTGACTAATATTATGTTATAAACTTTTAAGTATAAAAGTTAGATTCACATACATACGTTTTGGGGAAATTTGTACAATGTTGTATTTTATTTTGTGCTTTATAATTTTTTGGTAAAGATCACTACCTCAGTTTTGAGACAAACATTTGTTCAAAATGACTTTCTTGATCGCCAATCAACTGCATAATCAGTTTCTTATATGAACTCTAGCCTTTACAATCAGTTCGTATCAGAGCGAAAAAAATCTAAGTTCATCAATAATGATGGCAAAAATTAAAGTACAAAAAATTCACTCTCCAATACACTAACAGCTTCACCGACGACAAGGCAACGATGACGAGCAAAATGGCGGCGAGCAGCAAAAGACACGAGCGTAGCGAGTTAGAGTTTGTTGAAGGTTTCGTCGCCGGGTTCGTTGAGGGTTTTGTCGATGTGATTGGAGCGGTTTAGATCCATGGATGGCAATGGCGGAGAGTGACGAGATGGAATTAAGGTTTAGAATTAGGAACTTTGGCGGCCTAAGTTTTATTTCACGATAAAAAATTTAGCGGTCAAAATTTTCTTCGGATAGAGCGTGAACTTTTTAGCTACCAGCAAACAAAGCAGTTGTTAAATTTAAGTATTTACAATTGAACACAAAAAAATAGTTGTTATAGAAATATATTACGACTGCTGTAGAAAAGCAGTTTTTTAAAGTGCATTTGTTATAACTGCTAAAATAAACAGTTGTTGTAAAGTGCATATTACAACTGTTTGTTTATACATGTTGTAAACTAAAGTTTATAATATGGTTGTTTTGTTATAGTGAGGTCAACGAGTGTGATTTATAAATATCATAGCAAGGTCAAAATCCTCATTAGGCAATAATAATTTGAATACAATATGATCAGGAACATGTATCATTTAAACCTAATAAAACAAGGTTAATAAGTGTCATGCAAAACTTAAGGTAACAAAATTCAGATTATAAAAGCTGCAATATCCATTAGCTAATTAAAAAAGAAAGGACAAATTTTTAGATTAGGCCGTCCAAGAAACTTTATTTCAACATTAGGTCTCATTTCAAACTTATTGCAAAATAGGCCTCGTTTTATGTTCTTTAGTATTTTATACTTGCTCAATCCAAATATGCGCAAGTGTAAAAAAAAATTTCAAAAATTATACTTGCGCATTCCATAAATGCTCAAGCACAAAAAAATTCTTTAGTGTTTTATACTTACGCAATCCAAATATGCGCAAGTGTAAAAAAAATTTCAAAAATTATACTTGCGCATTCCATAAATGCTCAAGCATAATTTTTTTTATTTTTAAAAAAATAACACTTGCGCAATTCAAATTTGCGAATGTATAATTCTTTTGAGTAAAAATACACTTGCGCAATCCATATTTGCGCAAAATGAAGCCTATTTTTATAATAAGTTTCGATTCAGGTTTAAAATTTGAATATGTTTTTTGTTGAGATCTGTTGATCACAAAGAAACTTTCTTTAGACCTACACATTGATTTCTATATGCACTCAGACCATTATCTTACTTCGAATTCAAGTCATGCTAAAGTGGTGGTAAGGGTTCATATGAAATAAAAGAGCAATCCTAACTCAGAATTAGCTGCGCAAAAACCTAATTCTAGGCTTAGAAAATTAAATATTCCTAAAATAACATAAAATAACAAATAGGTCAAGTGGAAATCACAAGTGCAATTATTTTGGAAAAAAAACGATTAAACTACCTCACCAGTCATCACTGCATTTTTTATAATAAGTGTGACATGACTTATCCTTCTCATTGTAGAATTGTGAGGTAGGCTTTTAGTAGCAAGCCCCCACCTCTAATAATACATAGGGCTTGCATTTGGTGCGTAACAAACTATAGAAAATAAATGACCCTTACAAGTTTCAACGTCAATGAACTAATGAAAACCCCACAAAATACAACTGATCATAGAACGAGCATGTTATGATTATTTAATTCATAAACGAGACCTATCATAGAAAATAGATAGTGATGATAGAGAAATCAATGACCGGATGTGGTGGGCATGGAAACGGCTAAAATGAGAACAGAGGAATGGTGCTTTGATTGGCTAAGCATCTTTGTTTTTGCTTTTGCTATTTCCCTATTTAGAATGCTTTCACATTTACCCTTCTTTTTAAGAAGTGAATCACTGCATAATAGTAGCGTCTGCGGCATCGTTCAAATGCCAATGATTACTTTTATAAAATAAATGAATGAATTCTGGCTATCTTTATGAATATAGCTCTACCCATCCTCCGCTTTTCACCTTTGAATCTTTATCAGGTACATCTTAACAAATAAAAACAGTTAGAAATTTTGAAATCATTCAGATTATTGAATTCAAATGAGTCTACTTGATTTTCCTTTTATATAATGATTTTCAAAAGAAAATAACTTTTTGTTTGAACAAATAGAAAGTGAAATCAGTGAATAAAGTATATAAATAAATAGAAACATGAAAGCAAGATATAGCATTGGAACCCAGAGAATCCTCACAACACATATATGTCTATGTACATTGAACTCGGGACAACTCCAGTGGATTCATTGCTGAATATTCAGCTCTGAATGTGGGTGGACACCCAATGACCAGACGTCCATTTAATGGGCATCTGATTTCCAGACGCCCATAAAATGGACGCCAGCCCCCCTCCCCCCTACATAAATTCATTTCCTCCTCTACCCCTCGCTCTTTTCATTACATTTTAATTTTAATTTTTTTAAAATTAAAAAAGCTAAACGAAATGCCACCGCGTTCAACCAAAATCGTCTAAAGAACGGTTCACAGACATCAAGCGGAGCAAGTTAGACCGTTACACGTTCCACTGCCACCTGAAGTTTCACCAGACGATCTACGTGTACTACACAAGCTTCTAGATGGTTATCGACATAGAGCCGAAGCCGCTTTGACGACCGTACAGGTATAAATTGCACATTAATATATTTGATTATTTTTATATATACACCACATAATCATATTAAATAACTGTTACTCTATCAAAAAATATTAATTCATAAATTATCTATAGGATCATTACATTCATTGTCGGGATAGTTGGGCTAAGTGCATTACCCAGTTTTATGACTCTCTTCCCGGTCCTTTTATTGAGAGGCTACATGCTAGCCCTTTTGATCTTTTTTTGCCGATTACGTCTGTTCAGTCCTTTGATCGACCTCTCATTCAGGCATTAGCTGAGAGGTGATGGTCCACCACACATACGTTTCATTTTTTAGATTTTGAGCTTGGTATCACTCCATTTTGATTTCTACATGTTCACTGGCATTGAGATTGGACGACATGATCTTCGACCTTTTCCATTTGATGATTTATACGAATCCACCAATCTGTTTACTGTTTTTCTACCACTGATAGATGTTACCTGCGTCACTAGTGGTTCTGTTAAGTTGACTTACCTGCAATAATATATCACCACTTATATAGCTAGAGCCGATATGATGGATGCAGTTACTAGAGCATTTCTGCTGTACTTGTTTGGTTCGACATTTTTTCGAACCAAAAAGTTACGGTTAGACTAGGCTTTTTAGCATCTCTTGCCAAATTAGACCAGCTACATACTATTAATTTAGGCACAGCGATATTAGACACCATTTATACCGCTCTACATTCATTTGCGCTTGGCGTGTCAAGAAGATGCATGCTTTTTGGTATATTTTGTCGTTATGGAACTACGAGTACACGACAAACATGCATCCCCACATCCAGGACATGGCTAGTCAAGCTGCTGAGCAGTACTTCCCTATGATGAGACGACGGGAGACTATGCAGGACGTACATCATGTTCTCTTAGGTGTACGACATGACTTGATGGAGGCTAGGTCACAGCTTGATATGCCTAGTCGAGATAACATTATTCGGCCTCCTTGGGCCTCACATTGGACTCATCTAGCCGATGCAGGTCTTATGGTGCATGACCATCCCTTGATGGTCACTATCTAGATGTAGTATTGCTTTGCATACACCTACATTTATGCCTATATGGTATTTAGGAGAGAGGTGTGCTTATCAGATTACGGGTGATCGTCGTATACCATATGATCCTTTATCTTGTGAGGACATGTTTGGTAGATATAGGATGATGGGCGATCAGTACTTAGATGTTCTACAACAGGCTGGGTGGGTGGATAATAGTACTTTCTTCATCGATGGAGATTACGATGCTTATTAGGCTAGAGTAGCACCTCGTAGATTCATCGTACCAGATTATGTTCGTGGGGTCAACTTTGATCATATAGGACCTCACATAGCAGCCGATAGAGTTTAGATACCGTAGGTTTCATTTGACCTGATTCCGTCATAGTTCTCCCAGACTCCTATGCAGTTGGAGCCTGATACTACTTTTAGAGCATATGACATGACAGGTACTTTGATTGAGCAGCCTTTAGTCTTTCTAGATCACCCCGACTATCCTGTTGTGCCTTCGGTCGGGTTATATCCTCTGTATGAGGTACGTTTGTTGTTTATTGCCATTTTCCCTTTAATTTGTGCTTAGTTTCTTACTATGTCAAATATCATCTTTATGTGGTATGCTGCTAGATTGGACCAGGTCAGAGTTTCACTTGGTGTGTTTCGCGATATGACTCTTGCACATACACACACCATGCATGATATGTACATGCAGCATACACAGATGCAGAGACGAAGATTGATCAGTTATCAGGTAGACTTGCTGTATATGAGCCTTTCGGATCACAAGGCGGATGTGATGCTGGTCCCAGTGGGTATGATGTTGGTGGTTTAGATGAGGACGATGGGGACGAGGACGATAGGGATGATGAGGACGAGGGGGAAGATGGTGATGGGGATAACGATGATGATGACGGAGATGATGATGATGATGGTGATGAGGATGATGATGATGATGACGAAGATGATGATGATGGTTATGAGGATGATGGTGATGATGACGACGACGACGACGTTGCATCCCTTTAGTTGTATACCTTTTAGTTTATGCATAGTGGACGTTTTATTATATGTTGCAATTTCTATAGCTTATATACTTATGTCATTGTTTGAGTATACTATGTATTCTTTATGTTTATATAATTTTACTTTCTTGGATTTTGGATGATAATGTTCGAGTATACTGTGAATTCTATATATTTGTGTATACTGTGAATTCTATATATTTGTGCATACTATGAATTCTATATGTTTGTGTATACACATAAGCACCAACTAGTGACATATAAACATAAAGAAACTACTAGTGACATTAGAATTGAAGATATACGAAAATAGAACACCGATAAAAAAACGACACAGTAATAATAGAACACGAATATGAAGAAACTAGACGTGACGATTAAACTGCAACTCCTGTAAAGAAAGTCTAAGACATCTTATCTCCTATTCTAGTTCGTTTGCATAGGTTATGCCCCTTGGACATAAAGGATCATCCAACCATTCCGCGTAATTGCAACCATTCGGCCAGAATTGACATAGTTGGATTCGACGACCAATATTTTCTCCATTCGCACGTACTACAACTTCAACTCCATACCCGCACTGACAACAAACTGGGTACGATTCAACTTCTTGCTCGGTGGGAGGTTGAACTATTTGAACCTGGTTCTCAGGTTGTTCATATGCATGATGAACAACATGTTATTCTTATGGTGGTTCAACCACTTCTTGAAGTCTCAGCTGCTCAACATTTTGAAACTGACCGCGGACATCTTCATAGTATTGTTCTTGATAATTGATAAGCCAATCCTCATCAGTATGTAGACTTTCCGTAGGCACGTAACCTTCATCTGAATAGATAGAAGAAGGCTAAAAAGACATTGCGATGAATAATTTATTGTTGTGAGGAAGAAGATGATTATCAATGATGAGTAAGTAAATCAAAAAGTGCATATATAAACAAACAGGTCTATTTAATTTATGTGCTACCACTACTTTTTGATCTGACAATAACAACAAAAATTATTATTTGAAAAGAAAATTCAGAAAGCTCTCTACACATTAATGACCATTACATAACCAACTAGCAATACTGTTATCTTAAGGCCATCCAAATCTTTCTAGCCAATTTTGGCATATGAAGTATGCATCATGGCCAATGAACGGAGTGCGGTATTTTAAATTGTATCGACCGTCATAAGTCGAACGTGTAGTCTCGAACACATTTTTTGATATTACCTCATTAATAATCTTTGTGTAACGCGTGCATGCCCTAGTAAAGTTTCTGTATGCAGTCCTGACCTCTTGAACCATACGTCTGACTTGACAGCCCACATCGTTGTTGTAAAGTTCAACCAGATTGTCCCAAAAATGAATTACCATTAACTCCTGATTGTCGCACATCTCATCGGTTTGTATGTAGTACCGCATAAGCAACTTCAATTCATGAGACGTAAATATCATGTGGGACAATGTAATTTGAATAATGTTAAGTTTTTAAATGATTTAAACAGATAACTATTTGTGGATTTATATAATGGATGTTCTTTGTCTCCACTCAACAAAGCAGGGATTCTTGACGGGTAAATGAACGTAGTTACAGTACATGATTTGACCACACATTGAATCACCTTCTTTCCACTCATCAAAGCAGGAAATCTTGACTGGCAAATGAACGTGGCTACAGTACGTGATTTGACCACACACTGAGCCACCTTATCTCCACTCAACAAAGCAGGGAATCTTGACCGGCAAATGAACGTGGCTACTGTACATGATTTGACCGTACACTGAGCCACCTTCTCTCTACCCAACAAAGCAAGAAATCTTGACCGACAAATGAACGTGGCTACAGTACGTGATTTGACCGCACACTGAGCTACCCTGTCTCCACTCAACAAAGCATGAGAATCTTGACCGGCAAATGAACGTGGCTACAGTACATGATTTGACCGCACACTGAGCCACCTTCTCTCCATTCAACAAAGAAGGGAATCTTGATCTGCAAATGAACGTGGCTATAATATGTGATTTGACCGCATACTGAGCCACCTTCTCTCCACTCAAGAATTAGTCCTATATATAACCATATGGATCTCATACTTGTTCACCACAATTTAGTCTAACAAAACATTCTAATATCAAACAACTATCCGCAAATGTCAAACAATGTTTGTAAATTTACTAAAAGCTATATTGTTATGCGACAGTGCCTCTGAAGAAGAAGCGTATGCGTTAGCGCATCAACAAGAGGAGGAGGAACTGATGGAGATATACCGTGAAGCATACGGTTCAACTTTTGGAAAATACAGCGGTTCAGTTGTGGGTCGGAAATACATCAACTGTAACCAGCAAGCATTTCAAAAAACACTTATGCAAGATTACTTTGCCCGTGATCCAACTTACGGTCCAGAGATGTTTAGACGACTATTCAGAATGAGTCGTCCATTATTTTTAAGAATTCTCGAAAGTATTCAGCAGAATAATTATTATTTTGTTTACAAGCAGGACACTGCAAAAAAACAAGGTTTGAGTGGGCATCAAAAGATGACCGTGGCTTTGAGGATGTTAGCATATGGTACACCCGCCGATGCCCTTGACGATGCATATTGTACTGCAGAGAGTACGGCATTGGAAAACCTAGATTACTTCTGTCAGTTAGTTGTGGACATTTATAGGACTGAATATCTTTGTTCTCTAAACGAGGCAGATGTAACACGCATGCGTGAAATTCACGAAAGCAAAGGCTTTTCTGGAATGCTTGGAAGTCTAGACTAAATGTAATGGAGTGGAAGAACTATCCAAAAGCTTTTCAAGGAGCATATAACGGTAAAGAAAAAAACCAACTATCATCTTAGAAGCAGTTGCCTCTCATGATTTGTGGATTTGGCATGCTTTCTTTGGAATGTCAGGTTCTCTTAACGACTTAAACGTTGTCGAACAGTTTCATTTTTTTAATGATTTGGCGCAAGGTAAGTCAACTCCTGTATCATTTACTCTTGGTTATAACACATATAAGCATTTATACTATCTATGAGATGGAATTTATCCCAAATGGAGTATGATTGTAAAGACATTTGCAAATCCAATGACGGCAAAACAGAAACAATTTACAGCAATGCATGAAGGACAAAGGAAGAACGTAGAAAGGGCGTTTGGGGTCCTTCAAGCAAGGTTTGCAATGGTCAGCAATCCATGTAGATTATAGAAGAGATCAAAAATGGCTACAATTATGTTCTGTTGTATAATTCTGCATAACATGATCATTGAAGATGAACGCGGTATGGACTATCCCGATTTCGAGTATGATGGGGCAAGACAACCGCCTGAATTGTTTCGCATAGCCACGTTATGAAATGAAGGACAGCACACAATTCATGACGATCATCATGAAGTATATCGTAATGTAGCTATTCACAATAGACTCCAAAGGGATTTAATGGAGCATATTTGGAATTCTCATGGAAATCAGTAGTTCGGGATGGTGGATCTTTGTTTAATTACATCTGTTTGCCTTTTTACATCTATAACAAAGTGTAGAATGCTATAATTTTATGTTTATAATATCATTTATCTTTGCCAAAGTAAATCTATATTGATATCGACAGAATGCATCGAAAAAATGATATACCATTGAATATTTAAAACTGAAAATAGCACATGATTGAAAATATAAACAGAAGGTGCATGGATATTTAAACTGCAATAACTAAAAATATCACATGAATATTTCAACTTCATATGTTTTGTTCTTGATCTACTCTCAACAATGCATTGTTTGTACTTCATCCAATATTGCATTGTAATTGGATCCATTCCGGGGGCATCCTTTTTCATTACTAAGGTGTCTTAGCGTTGCCGCTCTAGCTCAAACTGGACCTTCTCAATCTCAGTCAATTCTTTTAACACAACAAGCTTTTTTGCACTCCCTCTTTGACATTCTACATTTTCTCTCGCATGTTTTTCATGCATTAGGGCTAAACGAGAATCGATTTGAGATTGAATAGCAATTTTCTTCTTAGCTGCTCGTTGCCCCATCGGTCTAGCATCTTCATCAAATGCGGGTTCTGCTTCTTCGTCTTCGTTATCTGGGCATACATTAGAGTCCATATGAGAAGAATTGTCCGGGCTAGAATTTTAATTAGTTCGACTTATTTTTTTCTTGCCCTTCGACTTCGTCTGGACATCTCTTAAGCTTTTTGCGGTGTTTGAGCTCTATTTTTTTTGACTAACAAGCAAGTCATAGCAATTTGCAAATTGATAGTAGTGTGGTTTCTTTGTACCATTTTCTCTTGGAAATAATTTTAAAAATTGATCGTTCGCTATTCTCTTCTAAAAAACAGAAACACGAAATGATATATTAACAAAGTGATCAGAAATGAATATAAATTAAAATGATATTTTTCAAAACGCTACCAATTCAACTTTGCCACCCATTTCATTTGGATTTGCCGTTCTTATTTTTTGAATCTACGACTCGTAGAACTGTGTTTGTCGATTAATCTTCCCAAAACGACCCATGATTGCAGACATTGACCTCGTCTTTTCAACATGCTTTTTATTTTACGTAGTCATGACTTTTGCCCAAAACGCCTCTCCACTTTGGTCATTCCCCTTTACCGAGTCGTTAGAAAAATGACAGTAAATATAACACAAATCCTTATCTTCATCGCCAGACCATGGAGCAGAAGAATGGAAGGATAGAAGGGAGCGGTCTGGGGATGAACATTTTGAAAGGGTTGGGAATCAAAATCCCAGCTATCCATATTCATCGCTTCGGTATATGATTGAAACGGATGAGACATACTTTCAATATTATGGAATTGAGAATAGAATTGTAATAGAAGAAGAGATGTGTGTATTACAATTTGAAAATAGTCCGATATATGTAATGAAATCATAAATATGACCATTTATAGCCGTTGTAATTTTAAATATGACCGTTTATAGCCGTTGTAATTTTAAATATGACCGTTTATAGCCGTTGGGGTCAAATATAACCGTTTATAGCCGTTGGAGTTCAAAATACAGCCGTTGCAGGTCGGAATAAGGCGGTGTGTAGCGGGGAAGGGGGATTGGATGGGGTGGGGATTGGGCGTCTATTTAATGGGCACCCAAGCCCAGGCGCCCATTTTGTGGGCGCCCAAGCCCAGTTCATGATCCTAAATTGGATCCTGAACTTTCAGCTGAATTCGTGCCGTGAATTTGACGACTGGAGATTTTTTTTTGGGCAAATTCAGTAAGTAATTGAACCATTGGAGATGCCCTTAGATGATAGAACGGTATATTTAATAGTATAAATTAATAGAGTTATGAAGTAAAGAAAGACAAAGTATTAGGTTATAAGCAGAAATCAACAAGTTCGGGTAAAAGGCATAACACAAGTGCAAGGCCCATTATCCCATATATCCATTTGTGACTATTTTTAATACATACCTATACTATCATATTATTACTCAGTTCTATTTCAAGAGCGTACGGACCTTTATCTATTTTGTGAAATCAACCGTCGCAGTTCCTATTTCTTCCTTTTGGTAACCAGCTCTCCACTTCCATCACACAATCTCTCCCTCCAGTTTTCTTTCTCTAACCCTATATTCAATTGCATCTATGGAGTCGGTAACTCTTTGACCAAACGTCATGGAGCTTTGCTAATCCTCATCCCTTACTCGGTATTAGTTGTCTTCTCCATTTTCAGGCTTCTCCAAATCCCAAACGCTTAAAAAATGGCGATCTCCTTTTCCGTCTTCTCCAGATGTTGGTCTGCTCTCCTCATTTCTATTCTCCACATGGATCCGAGATGGCCAAAAGTCACATGTCCAAACTAGAGTTTGCTTGTCCGTGACTAATCGTGTTTCGGCTACTAGATCTGACCGCGTCTTCGCTGCGTCTAATTCATATGAGTATCATTCAACTGAAGTTGCCATAAGGGAAAAAGCCAGACGTCCGAGATTTCTCGCCCACTGTGTTTGCTTTGGCGTTCTTCGTTCTACTATCCAGATAACTACTAATTTGCTATAAAGGTCACTTTTTAATTATTATGCATATTTTTTATTTCTAAAACTCTCGACTTGGGATGCATTTATTATAGGTAAATATTTTGTATCTGAATTTTAGTACCCTGCATATAGAACATTATAAGGTGAATTCAATATATATTATTTTACTATTAGTTCTTTTGGTTACATTGTAAGATTCAACCAATAATCTACAATAATATATCATGTAATTTGATTCAGGCACAATTTTTAAGCTAGGAGCCAAGCCATTCTATACGTCAGTTTCAATAGCAGCAGCATGAACAACTCGGCGCAACACAGTGACACGCTAAAGCAATTTGCTTATACTGCTGCTGCATTACATGTCTGTTTGAAATCCGATATCCAGGTTTCAATTATCCATAAAATTCTATAGTTTTGACCTAATAGTCATAATTTTCTATAAAATATTGCAAATTTAGACAAACCTGTTATGCCTACCGTGAGAAATGTAGATTAAGGATCTTAAGGCTAGGATAAAGACTAGAGGGGGTGAATAGTGTTTTAAAGAATTTTTAAATCTTTTTAGTTTTTGTTAATTTAAACACAAATGTATGCAATATTCAGACACGGATATGATCATAGAATCAAACACAGATGTAAATATAAAGTAAAAACAGTAAAGGAAAGAACACACCGGATTTTGTACTGGTTTGGAGTTACCCTACATCCAGTCCCGCACACAAGTACAAACTTCCTTTGAAAAACAATCTTTACAATTACGCCCTCGATTTCAAGGGAATGAGGTACACCCTCCAGAATCACAATCCTCTGGCTAGAGATACTTGATTTCCCGGGCAACAAGTTCACCTGATTGATTTCCCAATGCTACAATCACACCTTATCTCGCTTGATTGATTTCCAAGGCTACAATCACAAATTTTCTCGCTAAGTTGATTACAAAAAGCCTATAACTCTAAATAGCACTGAGGATCTTGTTGAGATAGTGATAGAGAATCAAACCAGAGATAATCTAGTTAGATTCAATGTTGATTTCAGCAGAGTAATGATAAGAATTTGTATATAGAAATGTGGAAGAAGAAGAGGAGTGAAAAACCAGAAAATCTATGTTAAAATTCGTTGAAACCAACTCCTATTTATAGAGGAACAACAGTCATGTCCATTCGCGAAGAGTTATGACGCATAGACACTACTTTTTAAATTTAAATTTTGAACTCAACTGACACCATGTCGACATGGGGTACATGAGTATGTCGACATCCCAAAGGGATTTTAGTGTTTTGATTTTCTTTGAAAATAACCTTTATCTTATATTAAAACTATTTTAAACTTTATAAATATACTTGACTATTATTAAAAATGCATAAGTAAATATATAGAATAATATATACAAAATTTTACTATAATTTTATATTTAAAATGTTAGTAAATATTTAAAAGTTAAATATATTATATTTAAAAAATAGTTAAAAACAAGGATAATTTGATTTTTAAAATTAAAGATTATTTTGAGGCTAAAAGTATTTGAAATCAGGATAGATGTTTTTGATGATTTTAAAAGGAAGGTTTTGAAATCATTTTGAAAACAAGATATAATTTTGAAAAATTATTTTGAATAAAAAGTCAACGGATACAAAACAATGTTCCACTAGATTTTTCGTAGGTTCCATCCTACTTAGGGTACCATCCCTTTAACAGGCTCGAAGTGGATTCCATTCCACGAATAAATTGGATTTTAAGATGCCAGTACTTTTCTAGAAGTTTTAACAAATTTTCTAATTAAAAAATAAATTACTTGAACTCTTGAACTCTTGATAATCTTGATACTCATGAGTCTTCAATCTTGATATCTTGAATCTCTATACTGTACAGTCTTCATTCTTGGTACTTGCATGGTTAAATCCTGCATATACATATATATCTAAACTTATACTGTTAGTATTTATATTTTATAATCTATTCGATGGTTGTTGTCATCAAAACCATCATCTCACGGACTAACAATCTCCCCCTTTTTGATGATGACAACCTTTGTTTATAAAATATTACTTCTATCCTAATAACTCCCCCTTAATCTATGCCTAACTACCCTATTTTATACTTCTCCCCGTTTGTCATCAACAAAAAACTAACTCTAAACTATATAACACCAAACTATAGAACTCCCCCTAAATCTAATACTCTATGATATGTGATTATAATGATAGTGTTATCATAAATAATCAACACTTAGATCTAATAATAAACCTAATCCTAAACTACTAACTACTCTAAGTATATAATAACCATATAGTTATATTTATTAATAGGGAAGAACACATATAAGAACACAATTTATTTATTAATCATATAGTTATATTTACATTTTCGTGGGAAACGTAAGAAGGAACATACAACAATGGTAAAGAAAGAGAAGAAACTAATGTGTGTTTTTGAACATAGGAGATCTATGAATCGAACAGTTTGGATAGTGGAAGCAGAAATTTCCACGTTGTTCGACAAGATTGCCATTCTTGTCAAAACACACTTCACCAACGCAAACGACCTTGTCGTCATCTTCCGCATGCGCTTCTTCCATAGGTTCTTCTTCTTCTACGCTGGCCTCTTGTTCTTGATCTTTTGAAGAGTCTTCGTCAATCAAGATTGGGTTAGCATGATTGTCCATTAGAAATTTTTGCAAATTCCTAAGGATTTTGCCTTGCCTCTCTTGTTCCATAGCCATTCGAAGTTACATTAATTGAATTTCAGTCATTAACTGAAGTGCATCCTTTAGAGAATCCTCCATTTAGGCACACGAGCGAGAGTAGTACGTTGAAATGGACCAGACGTAGGAGAGGGGAACGAAAAGGTTGATTTTATGTTTGATTTGGAAGAGGAGACCATTGATTATTTGATGATTATTTGATTTCATAGAAGAAGAAAAAGAGATACTAGAAAGGATGAATAAAATTTCGAAAGTGGGAAGAATATATAACCAATTATTTGAATTTTGGTGGGAAAAATTTCAAAAATTTAAAAACATTGTATGTCGACATAGGGTAGAGGTGTATGCTGACATGATTCTTGAATTTTTGCCTATTTAATTTATTTTGAATTAATTTTGAATTATACTTTGTTTATTTATATTTTATATTTCAGTTATTGAACAAATACCTAATTCTCTTCTTAATTTAGTAAATATAGATTCATTAAATGGTTTTGTTAAGATATCAGCAATTTGATTCTCAGAATTGATATAATACAGAGTAATTACTTCCTTATTTATATTATCTCTGAGAAAATAATGTCTTATATCAATATGTTTAGTTCGAGCATGTTGAGTAGTATTTTTGGATAAATTTATCGCACTAGTATTATCACAATAAATTGGTGATTTTGAAAATTTTAAACCATAATCTTGTAAAGTTTGTTGTATATATATTACTTGAGAACAAACCAAAGCGGCAAAATTATATTCTGCTTCAGTTGTCGAGAAAGAAACCCTGTTTTTCTTTTTGCTAAACTAGAAAATCAGAGAATGCCCCAAAAAGTAACAAGTTCCACTTGTAGTCTTTCGGTCTGATTTACAACCATCATAATCAGCATCACAGTAAGATATTAAGTCAAAGGAATCATTGTTAGGGTAAAATAAGCCATAATCAGAGGTGTGTTTAACATATCTTATGATACGTTTTACGGCTTTTAAGTGGGTCTCTTTAGGTTGGGATTGATATCTTGCACAGAGACAAACACTATGCATGATATCAGGTCTACTAGCAGTAATATAGAGTAGTGATCCAATCATTCCTCTATATAACTTTTGATCTACATCTTTCGAGAGATCTTCTTTACTAAGGTACTTATTGGTTGCCATGGGAGTGGGTTTTCCACTCGCAGTAGTCAAACCAAATTTATTAATAGGTCTTTAGCATATTTTTCCTGCCTAATAAAGATACCATTATCTAATTGTTTTATTTGTAATCCAAAAAAGAAATTTACTTCGCCCATATGACTCATCTCAATCTCTTTTGTCATTATTTCAGAAAATTCTTTATTCATTTCAAAGTTAGTTGATCCAAAAATGATATCATCTACGTAGACTTGTACTAGTTGAATATCATTTTTTATTTCTTTTAATAAAAAGAGTATTATATACTTTACCAATTTCAAAATTTGATTGTAATAAATAAGATCTTAGTCTATCATACCAGGCTCTAGGAGCTTGTTTTAGACCATATAAAGCTTTCTTAAGTTTGTAAACATGATTAGGTAATTTTTCATTTTCAAAAAGTGGTGGTTGTTCAACATATACTTCTTCTTTTACAAATTCATTTAAAAAGGCACTTTTAAAATCCATTTGATATAATTTGAAATTATTATGATTTGCAAAAGCAAGTAGAATCCTAATGGCTTCTAATCTTTCCACGGGAGCAAAGGTTTCATCAAAATCTATTCCTTCTTCTTGACAAAAACCTTGAGCGACTAAACGTGATTTATTTCTAACTACATCTCCTTGTTCATTCATTTTATTTTTATAAACCAATTTAGTTCCAATTATAGTTTAATTTTCAGGTCTAGGAACAAGTTCCCAAACTTCATTTCTAGTAAATTTATTTAGTTCTTCTTGCATAGCCAAAATCCATGAATCATCAGTTGATGCTTCTTTTGGATTTTTTGGTTCAATAGTTGATATAAAAGCTACATTACTCATTTGACTTAGTTTATTTCTAGTTTTAACTACAAATTGCATATCTCCTAGTATATTTACAATAGGATGATCTTTTGAAAGTTTTGTCCTTTTATTAGGATGATTAATTTCATTATTAGTTTCAGTTGACTCTTGATTTTGAGTAATTAAATCATATTCATTATTTGTATCTTCAAAAATTTTGAAATTTTCATTGAATGACACATGCATTGTTTCTTCGAAGGTGTTAGTTCTTAACTTAAATATTCTATACGCTTTACTTCTATTAGAATATCCGGTAAAGATACCTTCGTCGGATTTAGGATCAAATTTATCTAAGTTATCTTTAGTATTTAAAATAAAACATTTACTTCCAAAATTCTAAAATAAGATACTTTAGGTTTCTTTTAGTGAAGAAGTTCATAGGAAGTCTTATTAGTTAAAGGTCTAATTAAAATTCTATTTAAAATATAACAGGCGGTAGCAACCGCTTCTGCCCAAAAATTGTTTGGTAATTTACTGTCTGAAAGCATAGTTCTCGCACACTCTTGAATCGTCCTATTTTTATGTTCTACTACTCCGTTTTGTTGTGGAGTTCTTGGAAATGAAAAATTGTGAGTTATTCCTTTTTTATTGCAGAATTCCTCAAACTTTTCATTTTCAAATTCACCACCGTGATCACTACGAATGGTTATAATTTTTAGAGAAAGTTGATTTTGAATCCTTTTTGTAAAGTTCTTAAAACATTCAAAACTATCACTTTTACGTTTCAAGAATATTATCCATGTAAATCTATAATAATCATCTATAATTACAAAAACATATTTACTATGATTTATTGACAGAATTTGAGATGGACCAAATAAATCGAGGTGAAGTAAATCAAGGGGTTTTGAAGTTGAAATCATATCTTTTAATTTAAAGAAACTTTTTCTAAGTTTTCCTAATTGACATGCATTACATAGACTATCTATTTTAAAATTCATTTTAGAGAGACCTCTTACTAGATCATGTTTTGATAGTCTGGATAAGAGTTTGAAATTCAAATGCCCAAATCTCTTATGCCAAATCCAAGGGTCACTTGTATTTGTCAAAAGACATAAGTTATCATTTGAAACTTTCATACTAAGAATATAAATATTCTTTTTCCTAACTCCCTCAAATATTATGGTTGAATTGTTATCTTCAATGTGACATTTATGTTTTTCAAATTTAATTTTATATCCTTTGTCGCAAAGTTGACTTATACTTAGCAGATTATGTTTCAGATTTTTAACTAGCAAAACATTAGTAATAATAGGAGTTTCAGAGTTACCGACTTTGCCGATGACAATCACATATCCTTTTGAATTGTCTCCAAAGTTAACCAGTCCTCCGTCTCTGTATATTATATCATTTAACATATCTGGATTGCCGGTCATGTGTCTAGAACATCCACTATCGAGTATCCATTTGTCCGTTGTGTATTGATTCCTCAGTAGCCATAAAGCATGATTCCTGCACATCAAACAATTTTGGTAGACAACTTGAATTTAAACATTGATTATATGCAAACTCAAAAGACAACGATGATCTGAATATTTCAAACATAGCCATTTTAAAACTTTTTTAAAAATCAGATTATGAAACTTTGGAAACCTTGCTTTGGTACCAAATGTGAGAAATGCGGATTAAGGATCTTAAGGCTATGATAAACACTAGAGGGGGGTGAATAGTGTTTTAGAGAATTGTTAACTCTTTTTAGTTTTTGTTAATTTAAACACAAATGTATACAATATTCAGACACGGATATGATCACAGAATCAAACACAGATGCAAATATAAAGTAAAAACAGTAAAGGAAAGAACACACTGGATTTTATACTGGTTCGGAGTTACCCTACATCCAGTCCCGCACACAAGTACGGATTTCCTTTCAGAAACAATCTTTACAATTACACCCTCGATTTCAAGGCAACGAGGTACACCCTCCAGAATCACAATCCTCTGGGTAGAGATACTTGATTTTCCATGCAACAATTCACCCAATTGATTTCCCAAGGCTACAATCACACCTTATCTCGTTTGACTGATTTCCAAGGCCACAAACACACCTTTTCTCGCTAAGTTGATTACAAAAAGCCTATAACTCTAAATAGCACTAAGGATCTTGTTGAGATAGTGATAGAAAATCAAACCAGAGATAATCTAGTTAGATTCAATGTTGATTTCGGCAAAGTAATGATAAGAATTTGTATATAGAAAAGTGGAAGAAGAAGAGGAGTGAAAAACCAGAAAATATATGTTAAAATACGTTGAAACAAACCCATATTTATAGAGGAGCAACAACCATGTCCATTCGTGAAGAGTTATGATGAATAGACACTTCTTTTGAAATTTAAATTTTAAACTCAACTGACACCATGTCGACATGGGGTACATGAGTATGTCGACATCCCAAAGGGATTTTTGCTGTTTTGATTTTCTTTGAAAATAACCTTTATCTTATATTAAAACTATTTTAAACTTTATAAATATACTTGACTATTATTAAAATGCATAAGTAAATATATAGAATAATATATACAAAATTTTACTATAATTTTATATTTAAAATCTAAGTAAATATTTAAAAGTTAGATATATTATATTTAAAAAATAGTTTAAAAACAAGGATAATTTGATTTTGAAATTAAAGATTATTTTGAGGCTAAAAGTATTTGAAATCGGGATAGATGTTTTTGATGCTTTTAAAAGGAAGGTTTTGAAATCATTTTGAAAACAAGATATAATTTTGAAAAATCATTTTGAATAAAAAGTAAGCGGATACAAAATAATGTTCCACTAGATTTTTCGTAGGTTCCATTCTACTTAGGGTTCCATCCCTTTAACTGGCTCGAAGTGGATTTCATTCCATGAATAAATTGGATTTTAAGATGCCAGTGCTTTTCTAGGAGTTTTAACAAATTTTCTAATTAAAAATTAAATTATTTGAACTCTTGATAATCTTGATACTCATGAGTCTTCAATCTTGATATCTTGAATCTTTATACTGTACAGTCTTTATTCTTGGTAACTGCATGGTTAAATCCTGCATATACATATATATCTAAACTTATACTGTTAGTATTAATATTTTATAATCTATTCTAAGGTTGTTGTCATCAAAACCATCATCTCACGGACTAACACCTACAAATATATACCAAAGTTTGCATGCAAAAATGTTTTGTAAGCTTTGAGATAGGGTGCATTTTTGATGCTTTGGATAAACCATAGAAAGATATTCCAAAATTTTGAAATCGACCTTTTGTAATATCCACATAATAGTACTGTTCTTTCAAATATGCATCGACCACATATCACATTCAAGTATTAGGTTTATATGATTATCTCAATACTTTGATAAGATTATAAATTGAAATCACATGTTATAATGTCCTATCTCAATATGTTACCTAGATTAGTTGATATCTTGCAAGTTTTATCTCAATGTTTTGAATTAGCTATTACATTAAAAATGTGAATAAAGTGACCTTATTTTAATAGGTGCCATAAGCTCTAAGTCTAACTTACCAATTTAAAACCCATGGTTTAGAAAATCAAATAAAGTATCAAAAGTACTTAACCGAATTGCCTATGGAATAAAATGTCATAGAAGATACCCTCCCAGTGTACTTTCAAGCCATCTTCATAAGGCCCATGATTAGTTGGAGCTGATAATTCATGATTCCAATTTGAAAAATGATGTATATATGTAAATATAAAGAGAGAAGACTCAAATATGGGATAAAAGGAATGGATAGAGACAACTCCACATACAAAGCAAATATTATACAAAATGCATGAATTTATTTTTTTCGAAAGACCAAAAATGTAGGACGTCGAGTTCAATTTTTTTTTAAGTTAGATTGAGTATGTTTTATTTAGTTGTTGTGGATATGATCCTTTTAGCCAATTAATTGTAAACATGGTCAAATAAAAGTAAATGTGACATAAACAGTCTTTTGTAGATTTAGGCACATTTTGAAGAACAATAATTTGCTACAAGTCCATTAAACTTGAATATCAATGGAACTCATACAGAATGTGCACTTACCACGCAATGCATAGCTGTCTGTTATATGGTTAATGACAGAAATTTGTCCCATTGACACAGTTCCATTGAATCATCTGGATCATATATTTTTAGCTTATGACCTTATAATCATCCAATATGCTCAGAAATATGACATAGGTGGAGATGAAACTATGAAACAAGAAAATTTTATTTTATAGCTTCAGCAAAAAAATAAACACTAAGGTTGTTTTATCAAAAAAGTACACTTTCAATAAAATTCTCCGTAGCTTTGTTATAAATGTTTACCCATATAAATCAATATTAAGCCTATTAAGTGATGGTTTTGTAGGTACATTGATTGAGATCATATGTGTCATCTTTTACCATGGACGTTGATGCAATTACATTGTCATAGTACATATCAATTTACAAAGTTTACATGTATCTACTATCACCTACCGTGTTCTATTTGAGATCTAGATGTATAGATTATGATCACATAATTATATACGTGGTTTGTATCTTTGTGCGCATTGTTATCAGTTCGGTTTATAGCAGTATAAAGTGTAGAAAAACATTAGAAGTCATTTATTGTAAAAAAGGGTTTTTTATGGATGGTATTCCCTGCCTCCTAAAAAAAAATTTCGCGAGCCCATTGGGACTGCATGCTTCTTTTATATCTTCAAAGGTAATAATTAATTTATTTTATATCATGGGAGGAATTTATACTATACTATCATTACTTAGTTGAGTTTATATAGCTCTGAAGGCCTCTCTTATTTCGCAATGAAAACGTGTCATTTGTATTTTAAAAATTAAGGATATTTTCCCTCTCGCTTATCGAAGTCCCTTTGTTTAATCGTTCTTCCCTTCCTTTCTTCTTACCCTAACCCAAGATATTTATTTTCCCAGATTTTGGAACTTCCCTTTGAATCACATTGCCACACTGGCCGATATAACCACGACCAACTTTGACTATTCTCCTACCAGTAGCGCCAAGCCACTTCAAACATGAGAATCCAATTTCATTAGCTTCTAATTTCGATTAGCTCAATACCCATTGAAGGTCCACAACTTGATTTGACGGAGTTACCTACAGTCCATTTTCGCCTTCCCTTCCAATTTACAATGCATGACGTTGTTCGGTCATTGCCGAACTACTCACCGTCGCGCAACCCTGTCCATAAAACCGATCCACAACACCGCTTCACCAAAATTTATTTACTTACTCACCATCATATTTGTGAAAGGCAACTCCATTTTTTCCTTTCCACAATAGAAAATTACTTTGCATAATTTATACCTATTGTATTTTCTTTATCCACTTTTATTTTTTATGTTTACATAGGAAGTAAGTAAAGAAAGCAATTTCCCTTTTTGCTCCCATTACTTTAGTTTCTATAGCTTTGAAATTAAATTTAGAACATGAATTTTGTTGTATATGATTTGAAACTTAGACGCTTAGATAATTCCAATTTTAGAATACGGGTTGTTGATTTCTTGCACTATATTTAATATGAACTCCCTGATTTATTTTGATTAATATACTTTATTTGAAGTTAAATTTTTATTTATTATAAGGTTCAGCCTGAAAATAAACACAAACACATATAAATGTATCACTTTTCTGCATATATTTTTTATTTTTGAATGAAATGAAATTAAATATAGTGGTGTTATGGTTCTTAAATTTTGCTGTGATGTTGTAAATTTTCGACGTCAAATGTCTTTTCTAATTTTTGGCATAGATTGTTGATTTTATTGGTTATGTTAGTAATATGAACTCCAAAATACTATTTTGGCTGGTACAAAGTTGATTTTTTATCTACTATAAGGTTAAATTTGAATGTGTATTTGTATCATTTTCCAAAATAGTTATATGTGTTTATCCACATGTGTGTGTATTTGTATCATTTTCCATAATATTATATGCGTTTATATATGTATGTATGTATGTGTATGTGTGTGTGTATGTCTGTATTTACATCATTTTCCAATATAGTTATATGTGTGGATGTGTATATGTGTGTTTGTGTGTCTATATGTATATGCATGTGTTTGTGTTTCCCCCTACTCTGTTTTCATTCTCATTTTTTTAATAGAATGAAATTAAAGGAAGTTGTTTCTGCATTTGGTCGTATTGCTATTAATTTGGTAGCTCTAAATGTGGATTTATTAATAATAATTTTGCCATAGATGTTATGAGTTGTAGAAATATAAAAGAATTTCAAAATTTAGAACATCAATTGTTGATTTTTGGGGTTCCTTTCGCTCTTTGAGAAAAATTAATCACTCTTAATTTGCTAAATTTGATTTGTAGAATTTTCTTGCTTACTCTCAAACTAAATTTTTGTTATAATAATTAGAGAGTTTCATGCTACTTACTGGCAAGCTAAATATTAAAAATTAACATATCAAATTTAATTTATGTCCAAAATGAAGTTCCATAAATATATCAGTGAAAATAATGTTTTTGTGATTTGGAAGAGAAATATAGTTTTCTTTCATGTGTATTAATCAGTATTTTTGATTTTATGTTTTTTTTCTCATTGCTGATGGATTAGCAAGTAGTGCATACAGTTGATAGGTATTAAAATAGTCTAAAATATAAAATATTAGTTGGTGCTTAAGGCCAAATAATATGATGTTATACTAATGTTACAGTTATTGCCACCATGCAAAAATAAATTATGGCTTATGTTATGACAGTTGGTAAGAGCTAGCATATTTACTTGAAAACAAGTGTATAAAATGGAATCTCGGATTACGTCCTTAAGTTTATACATTTTAGCGATGCTCAAACTACACATAAGTGATCAATCACATTATATTTATGAAAGAGACAGCGGATTAAGGATCTTAAGGCTAATTTAACACTAGAGGGAGGGGGTGAATAGTGTTTAATAGATTCTAAGACTTACATGAACTAACTTAAAATTATGACACAAATAAATGCAAAACTCAATCATAGAACAATTACATAATCAAACACAGATGCAGAAAGTAAACAAAAAACAGTAAAGGGAAAGAACGCACCGGCGTTTATACTGGTTCGGAGTTACCCTACATCCAGTCCTGTACCAAGGCAAACCATCTCACACAGATTTTTATTATACCCAATTCGAGATTACATTCCTCAATTTCAAAAGGCCTTGAGGTACCCTCTTGTCTCATGAGCCCGAGGTAAGCTCTCTTGATTTACGGGCCACAAGATTACCCAATTGATTTCCAGGCACAACCACACCTTACAGAGAGACTCGATAAACTTTTGATTTCGAATTGATCCTATAACTCTGAATAGCACTTTGATCTTCGAGAGAAGGCAGAGAATCAAACAAGAGTGAGATTCTAATTTGACTCACTTGAGAATTTGGCAGAATTTCAGCACGATCTTAGAAATATGAAAATTATAGAACATGGATTTGTGGAGAAGAAGAAGTGAAGAAAATATGAGATTAGTTAAAAAATTCAGTTGTGTAGCCTATTTATAAAGTACCAACGGTCATAACCATTCGTGAAGAGATTTAAACGAATGGACACTTCTTTTGAAAATTGAAACTTTTGAATTCAATGGCCACCATGTCGACATAGGATATCCCATGATGTCGACATCCCTATGTAAAAAACAATGTAAAATTTGTTTTTGAAAATAATGTTTAAAACAAGAATTTATTTTAAAACAAAAACAAATAATATTTTAAGGCTAAAACATCTTTTTGAAAAATCATTTGAAAAGATAATTTTAAGGCTTAAATATTTTAAAAAGCAGTTTTGAAAACATTTTGAAAAACCATTTTAAAGTAGTTTTGTAAGCTTCTTCCTACGGAATATCTCATCACATCAGGACTCGAGAACTTGTACAAAACCAGGATGTTCGTGGGTTTGTAAGCCACTTGTCGTGGGCTTGTAAGCTACTTGTCGTGGGTTTGTAAGCCACTAAGAAGGTAGAAATGGGTTCTATCCCAAATGAAATTCAGAATGAAGATTTCCATGCTATTATGAAGTTTTAACAAAAACTAGACACATATCTTGAAATCCTGATCTCGATACTCTTGAGTCTTCAATCTTGAGTCTTGAGTCTTTATATTGATCAGTCTTTAGTAATTAATACCTATATATATATATATCCTGCATATACATATCTATCTAGACTACAGTATTAGTATATATTTTATAATAAGATAAGTTAAAAAGGTTGTTGTCATCAAAACCAACATCTCAGTTCCTAACAATCTCCCTATTTTTGATGATGACAACCTGTATTTATAAAATATACTTATCATATCAAAGGACAAGTTTCTATTCCTAATTCCTAATGAATATATATATATATATATATATATATATTATATCCTATATTCTAATTATACAATTCCTATGATAACATTAAATATAATAATACTTAAATATTAATAATTAAATATTTAAAATATTATTAAAATAATATATTTTTGAATTTCAAATTCAAATTTCAAGGGATAAATTTGAATTTTAAAATTCAAGGAATTTTAAAACAATCAAGCAAACAAACAAGCATCCATTCAAATAAGAAAAATCAAAAATAATGTAAATGCGTACCTATTTTTAGATCCATACTGCTATCGTCATCTGATTCATGAATAGCAGTGAAACACAGATTTGAATTATCCATCTTCTTTTCATCGTCACTGGATGATGAGTCTGAGTCATCAAGGGTTGGTGTGAATGCTTTCTTTCTTTTCCTTGACAAGTCATTGTTTGGACGGAACAATTGTTTATCTGGATAAGGAAAATCTTTTCTGTAATGCCCGACCTTATTGCAATTGTAGCATCTATCATTGTTGACATTCTCCGTATTATTTCTGGAATTCCTTTGATCATTTCTTTTGTAATTATTCATTTTTTTTATATTTTAGGAATTTTCGAAAGTTTCTTGTCATGAAAGCAATCTCCTCGTCACTATCTGGTTTTGAATCTTCGGTTGTTGCATTTGATGCTAATGACTTCTTTTCTATAGCATTGTTTTCTCTTCTTCCTTGCAGTTGAACTTCATATGACATCAGATTCCCAATCAATTCTTCTATTTTCATGAGATTGATATCATTTGCTTCTTCGACTGCAAGTGTCTTTTGATCCCATTCTGGAGTGAGTGAATTTAGAACTTTTCTGACTTGGCCTTCCTCCGAAAAGCTTTTTCCCGGTGCAATTAGTGAATGAAAATATCTTGAAATCAACAATACATGTCGGAAATGGACTCATTCGCATGCATTATGAACAATTGAAACTGATTGGTTAATATGGAAATTTTAAGTCTGTTTAACTTTTCTTGTTCCTTCATGAGTAACTTGCAAAGTTTTCCAGATTTCAAATGCAGACTTACAAACAGATACTCTATTAAACTCATTCCTATCTAGTGAAAAAAAAAAATTCATGGCCTTTGGGTTATTTTGTGCAACACCCTTTTGCTCAGAAGTCCGGTGGGAAAAATTGGTAGTTGGTTCACTATACTCAGTTTGTGTGATATTCCAAGTGTCTAATCCTACAGATTGTAAATAAATTCTCATTCTACAAGCCTAATATGCATAATTACTGCCATTGAAAAATGGCGGTCTGTTAGTAAACTGACCTTCTACAAATGAACTAGTGTTAGTGATAACAGAACTAGCGCTAGATTTGACATTACCAATGTCGGTAGCCATTAAAACAATTTTCAAGTTTTAGATTATAAAAACTATGAAAACCAATGCTTTGATACCAATTGAAAGGGACAGGGGATTAAGGATCTTAAGGCTAATTTAACACTAGAGGGGGTGAATAGTGTTTAATGGATTCTAAGACTTATATGAACTAACTTTAAATTATGACACAAACAAATGCAAAACTTAATCACAGAATAATTACAGAATCAAACACAGATGCAGAAAGTAACTAAAAACAGTAAAGGGAAAGAACAAACCGGATTTTATACTGGTTCGGAGTTACCTACATCCGGTCCTGTACCAAGGAAAACCACCTCATACAGATTTTTATTATACCAATTTCGAGATTACATTCCTCAATTTCTAAAGGCCTTGAGGCACCTTCCCATCTCACGAGTCCGGGGCAATCTCTCTTGATTTACGGGCCACAGGATTGCCCAATTGATTTCCAGACACAACCATACCTTATAGAGAGACTCGATAAATTTTTGATTATAAATTGATCCTATAACTCTGAATAGCACTTTGATCATCAAGAGAGGGCAAAGAATCAAACAAGAATGAGATTCTAATTTGATTCACTTGAGAATCGATAGAATTTCGGCACGGTCTTAAAAATATGAAAATTATAGAATATGGATTTATGCAGAAGAAGAAGTGAAGAAATATGAAATTAGTTAGTTAAAAAATTCGTTTGTGAAGCCTATTTACAAAGCACCAACGGTCATAACCATTCATGAAGAGATTTAAAGGAATGGGCACTTCTTTTGAAAATTGAAACTTTTGAATTCAACGACCACCATGTCGACATGGGGTATCCCATGATATCGACATCCCTATGTAAAAAACAATGTAAAATTTGTTTTTGAAAATGAAGTTTAAAACAAGAGTTTATTTTAAAACAAAAACAAATAATATTTTAAGGCAAAAACATCTTTTTGAAAAGATAATTTAAGGCTAAAATATTTTGAAAAGCAGTATTGAAAATCATTTTGAAAAACCATTTTAAAGTAGTTTTGCAAGCTTCTCCCTGTGAATATCTCATCACATCAAGACTCGAGAACTTGTACAAAACCAGGATGTTCGTGGGTTTGTAAGCCACTTGTCATAGGTTTGTAAGCTACTTGTCGTGGGTTTGTAAGCCACTAAGAAGGTAGAAATGGGTTCCCTCCCAAATGAAATTCGCAAATGAAGATTTCCATGCTATTATGAAGTTTTAACAAAAATTATACACATATCTCGAAATCTCGATCTCGATACTCTAGAGTCTTCAATCTTGAGTCTTGAGTCTTTATACTGATCATTCTTCAGTAATAAATGCCTGCATACATACATACATACATACATACATACATATATATATATATATATATATATATATCCTGCATATACATATCTATCTAGACGACAGTATTAGTATATATTTAATAACAAGATAAGTTAAAAAGGTTGTTGTCATCAAAACCAACATCTCGGTTCCTAACAATTTATTTGATTGTCAATTTGTAATATACTGTTATTTGCAGATGGAATTGTTTGAGCGACATTAATGTATGCAGTCTGCTGTTATGGCCTAAAAGAGTAACACTGGAACTAGAATATGAAGTTGGAAGAAGGAATTCTTCTGTTGTTGCAAGTAAAAGATGTATTAAAAAAGGACAAATTAATGTATTTATATTTAGTACTTTGCCGTTTGGGAGAATACACGGTAATTAAAATGATATGTTATATTCTGTTTTTGTGCGGCATAAGTTGTAGTTTTATTTATGTTTCACATGATGCAATTATGGTAATTGTTATGCATGGTTTGCATTGATTTTATGTATTACGATGTAGATGGTTCTTTACTGAAGAAGTTTATACTTTAATTTTTGATAATTTATGCAATATTTTTTGTTATAAGTACTTCAACTGATTAAGTTACTTAGGTAGGTTGAATTTACTCATTTAGTAAATGGATCATTTAGGTAAGAGGTTATTTATCCCATCGTTCAGTTTTGATGTGATCCATTTACAACGCAATTCAACCTTTTAAATGATATTTTTTTTCAATGAAAGTCATGTTCAGGCTATTATAAGTTTGGCTTTCTTTTGTTGTGCTTATGGAGAACGCTATTGGTTTCGTATATTAACAAATGTATGTCAAAGGCTCGATTACCATTTGGATGAGGCTACCTAATGTGAAATGCATTTGTTTTTTTCTACTAGAATCAGCAATGCTAAAATTTTCGTAGTACTTTTCGCATGTCATGTTTACGGTTTTTGTCAGCTGTTCAAGTTCGGTATGAGTTTGTTGTAGCTTATATATATAAACATAATAATATTATTTCTCTTTTGATTTTTGTTGTTTGAAATGGTTTTTTATTCCTTCCACTATATTATTATTATTTATTATGGACTTAAAAGGCTATTAAAAAAAAATTGAATCCTTTGCCAGCTGGTAGAATTATATAAAAACGCAGGTTACATGTTCTAATAACAAGAGTGGATCGCAAGTGATTATGAAGAAACCAAGACTTCAAATCAATGAGAAGTTAATTTTTTTAATCACCAAGGGTGTATGATGTTATCTAGGTTTACTGATTCCATATTTAATTATCATCATATTTGGCTGTTGTAGAACAAAATGGGATTTCATTCAAATGCCAGATTACAAACTATGAGCTACGAACTGTGTGCGTAGCATGGGTTCACACTAGTTATATAAAAGAGTGTATATACACAGCAAAGTATGAAATGAGATTACTTTCTTTTGATAACACAAAGCAATATTCTTAGTCTCTTATTTCTCTTATATGGTATTAGAGCCCTAGCCTAACGGCATCATCGGGTTGAGATTATTGTGTCGTGTCGAAACTCCATCAGAAAAGCTTCATCACGTGGAGTTTGCTGCACTAATTTCTCTCATCATCAGAGAAGGAATTTCTCCTTTCAATCTTATGGCCATTATTCAAGAACACGGTTCTTGATCTACATCAGAGTGTGCCACACCAATAAAACTCGAGTTAGAACCATCTCATCATTCTGGATCTCTGGATGCACATAGTTTGATC
Source organism: Allium cepa (assembly GCA_030765085.1). NCBI lineage: Eukaryota > Viridiplantae > Streptophyta > Magnoliopsida > Asparagales > Amaryllidaceae > Allium > Allium cepa. The sequence goes on from CM060932.1 coordinate 385,892,662, forward strand.
ATCATAAAAGTTTGCTTGAAGTGCTTTCATCATCTGTTTCTATTCTCAACTGCATACTGAAGTACGGTTTGCCTCACCAAGAACCCCTTTACATCCCACTACATTGAAGATATCATCATGTCTGAAGAAGGAGACAATGCTTCTTCCACCACATCACCTAATGAAACAACCACATTTTCACTTATAAAACCCAAAAGCCAATTGGTTACTATACAACTTGATGAGAATAATTTTCAGCTTTGGAAGTATCAAGTAAAAACTGCCATAAGTGGCTATGGTCTTGAAGATTTCACCAATGGAACTGCTGCAATTCCAGCCAAGATGGCTGCATATAAGGAGGGAAAGCTAATAACCAATCTAGAATACATAAAGTACAAAAGACAAGATAGTTTACTATCATTCAGGCTTCTATCATCAATTAGTATGAACCTATTATCTCAAATGGTTGGACATGGGTCATCGTGTGAAATATGGAATATCATGGAGCAGATCTTTAATTCTCAATCTGCCGTAAGAATTATGTATTACAAAAGGCAGTTTCAAAATGTCAAAAAGGAAAATATATCAATGAGAGAATATCTAACCAAGATCAAGACATATTGTGGCTTGTTAGAAACTGCTGGTCATAAAATTTCTGAAACTTAACAACTCTTGCAAATAATAAATGGTCTCGATGATGAGTATTAATCTGTTATTGTTGTCATCTCTTCAAAGGAAACACTACCTAATATGCATTATGTTCATTCCATCTTACTTGCTTATGAAGGAAGGGTTGAACAGAGAAAATCAACACAAACAAAGTATTCAGTCAACTATGTTTTTAATTCTAGAAACAAGAATCAAGAAAGAAGCTCAAACAACAGAGCTGATCAAAGTCAGAGAGGGGGTCAGACTCAGGGAGGTAGAGGAAGAAGTGGAAGATGGAACAACAATAATAGAGTTAACTGTCAAATTTGTGAAAAATTTGGTTACTTTGTAAGTAAGTACTACTTCAGATACAATGCAGATTCTAGTGGATATCGACAAAATCAAAGTATGCAAAGAAATTACAATCCAAATGCAAATGTTGCTCAACTAAACCGAGCAACTAAACCAACAAACAAGAAATCAAACTGAAAGCTCAAGAAATCAGTAGATATATTAAGATAATCTCACCAAAGCAGAAGACATACACGGTGAAGGGTGGTATTCGGATTCAAGTGCCACCAATCATCTCAAAAGCAACATTCAGAACCTAAATTTTGGCACCGAAGACTACACAAGTACACAAACTATACGTATGGATAATGATGAAGCTGTAAGTATCACACATGTTGGAAATGGCAGTATCAGAGGTAAAAGAAAACTCCACCTTAACAATTTATTGAGAGTTCCCCAAGTAAAAAAGAATCTCATAAGTGTTTCACAATTTGTCAATGACAACAATGTGTACTTTGAGTTTCACCCTAAATTCTGTTTAGTAGGATATTTACCGAATCAAGATATACTGTTATACGGGTAGGTTGCACAAAGGATTATACAAGTTCACTTTGGAAATTCAAGAAATTTTACTGAAAGGAGAACATGGTGCAACATTTTAGAATCTAGTACTAATAGCAGTAAGAATGTGTTTGACCTACGTCATTAGATGTAAACTGGGACACCCCAGTGTTAAAATTGTAAAACAAGTATTGAAAGACCATAATATCTCTTTTGGAAGTGTATCTACTCCTTATATTTACGCATGCCGTCGGTCAGGCAAGAGTCATAAACTACCATTTATAGATTCCTCTACTGTTTATAACAAACCACTTGAACTTACAGCTACAGATCTTTGGGGGCCATCTCCAGTGAGCTCAGATTATGAGTTCAAATATTATATCTTATTTGTGTATGCCTACTCAAGATTTACTTGAACATATTTTCTCAAAACAAAGTTAGAAGCATGTAAAGCAATAATCATCATTGAAGCAGACAAATAGTGCAATGGCGAGGTAAAAGTTATGCAAACTGATGGAGGTGCAGAATTCAAGTCACTTAAAGAATACTTTCAAAGAAAGGGAATCATTCACAGGACCACTTGCCCTCATACATCTGAGCAAAATGGTCTCATAGAGAGAAAACATAAACAGGTAATGGAGACTGGTTTAACACTCTTAGGATAGGGTTCTTTGCCCATGAAATTCTAACATGATGCATTTGCTACATCGATGTATTTAACTAACAAACCACCAACCAAGTTTCTGAGACTTAAAAGCCTAATAGAGGCTATACTTAATGCAAAGCCAGTTATTTAAGTCCGAAAACCTTTGGTTGTTTATATTTTTCATGTCTTAGGCCATATAACACTCACAAATTAAGTCTCATGTTTGCTTCTTGTACTTTCTTAAGCTATGCTAATAACCAAAAAGGATATAAATGTCTTAGCAATACTGGTAAAATTTACATTTCTAGAAATGTTGTGTTTAAAATGAAAATATTTTTCCTTTTGCAGATAAAGAGGTCAAAACCACTCAAAATACATATACTGCTAAAGTCTCAATTCCACTAATACTTGTATTCTCTGATTAGAGTACTAAGAAAATGGATGAAGGAACTCAAGAGACTCCAGGACTATAATACACATTACCTAACATCAGATCAGGTCATAGTTCAACTGATTCCATTGGTCACATCAACTAATCACCTCAAAGCAACTCTAATTCTGAAAGAAGTTCGGAACATCATGAAAGTCATTCACCACACTACAAGAAAATAACTCAGTAACAACAATTATTATCTACGTGTTTGAGGTGAGTGCTGTATGAAACACCTCAAAAGAAAAACATTCATTATCCGAACGCTGTTTTATCATTGCCGCAAAAAATTTAAAAAGGCGGGTTAACTCCATAAGCTAGCCTCTTATTTTCACTTCATAGTCATATCTTCTACCAAAATCAAAGAACCCTAAATTTTCTTTTCTTCTTCTCTAACCTGAATTACCGATTCAGTAAGAGCTCCATCAGTGAATCCAAAGACTGGGTCGTTCACTTAACAACGTTAGGAAAACTATCATTTTACTTCATCAATTATGGAACTCTAGCTTCTTCTGGTCGCAATACATTCGTACACTAATCTTCAACCCCCTCTTTCTCAAAATGGGTGTTTTATTTATTTTTTATTTTCTTCATTCAATATATTTTTTTCTTTTTCTTTTTTAACTATTGTTGCACAAAATTGAAGAGGATTAGGATTTGAATTTTAAGTTGGTTAGAGGTCGGACTTTTTGATTGAAAATTCCGTTTTCAAAGAGAACTTGAAATTGAATTCAAAAGTTCACTCAAGGTTGTGTTCAAAACAAAACCCAATACCGAATTATTTGGTATAAAAATTTTCTGCTCAATGGATTAATTGTACTCTTGATCATATTCTGCTTGATTATATTATTATTTATAGTTCAAAAGTTGCCTAATTTGGATTATATTTCTTATCACCTCATTGTGACAATTATAGATAAACTCTTAGATGGTTTATGATGATTTTGAATTTATTTGGTAAATGTTTGCATTTAAAAATTGATTACAACAATAGAATAAATATTGTTTGTTCGATAGCAATTGATCAAAGAGTTGAGACTCTTTTTGAAGAACTTAATAAATTCGGGCTATGCAAGGGCCAAGGGGTTTGTTGTCATTTATTTTATTTGAAAGTTTATTTTATGTGTAGTAATGATAAGTTAATCATAAATTGTTTTCATGATCCTGCAATAAATTCATTAGTTACACAATAATATATATGGGGTAGTCTTGAATCAATGGAGGTGGAATTTAGTAGTTGATAAACATATTTACCAATATTATTTCTTATTTTTTCTATGAATATTTTCTTTTTGCAATGTATGTATGGATAAAAATTGAATAATAGGTTGAGTATATTTTTTTCCTAAGAGAAAATTAATAACAAGATTAAAATTCTTTTAATGTGCAGACTAATAATAGAATTAATAATAGACCATCAAAGATCATTCTTTAATCAGCTTGTAAATTTTCCTTTACGTGCTTGTAACATATGTTTAATCTATACAAATATCTTGATTCTTTGACACTCATTCTAGAGAATAATTTAATGCTAAGCATTAACGAACTATACTCATTTTTTCATGATACGAGGTGAGTATTATGTCTGGAAATTTCTACAAATGGTGGTTTTCCTACAATAGACAGTAGGCAGTTTTCTTTGAGTTTTTGAGAAGGCCTAAAAACATTAGGTGTGAGTATGCCTTTCAGTGTTACTTTTTGTTTTCCAATGCCCACAGTGAATTACTCCATGCCTAAAATATAACATATTCTTATATCATATGCAATACAATAGTGAATTCATATCCTTCATCATCTTCAACTAACCGTTTGTGTGTATATTTGCCAACCTGCATGCGTGTGTCTATGTATTATAAGCATATGCTTAGGCGTTTATAGCTTTTAAATTGTCTGTCTATATATCAGATAAGAAAGAAGTTGTTCATTCTGAGAAAGCATATGCATCAGTGGGACATTATTCTCGGGTTACCAAGGTTAACAAGTAATATCCTTTTTGTATCTAGTTTTCCTGGCATTACTCCTGAGGTACTTTCTTGCTCAGTTTCACTTCTTTATTCTTTCCCACACCGGTTAGTACTTTTGGTTATATGAAATGCTACGCATAGAAAGGAAATTTTATTTTAGAGATTGTGGATGATCAAACTGAGCAGGTAACTGAAGATGCCAATGATATTATTTATTAAAGTCTCATGTATTGGTTCTTCCACACATATTTATGAAAAGGTACTAAATAACTGATTTCAAATTTATGATCTGTATCCGTTGATTCTCTTAATACAAGAAAAAATATTGGACCATCATTGTCAAATGCAAAATCTCTTTCTGGGTATTGGGCCTTGTTGTTTGCATAATCAAAGTTTTATGGAGAATAAATTTTTCTTATATAAGTGTAATTACAATCATAGCTGTGAAACACTCAAAACTGAGCTTTTTAAATAAAATATAAAAAGTTTCCTCTATACAGTCTCAGATGGTCATAAAATGTATATCTTTTAAGGCATAAATTATATAAAAAAAGATTGGAAGGTGTACACTAAAATTTAATGCATTTTTGAAGCAGAAGTGGGAGGAATTCCCATTTATTTAAGGATTTCTCACACTTCAAATAGGCAATCTAATGGAGATGCTCTAGCAGTAGGCATTGTTCTACTACATTTTGAAAGAATAGAAATAATTAAGAGTACAGTTGCATAAAAATTCCTTCAGACAACAATACATGATTTAGCACAATATTAATAGCAAAATTTAACTACCGGTATTATATGGACCTAAAAATCAAATTATGTTGTATCCCATATTATTATGTCACTACTCATGAAAATGGTACGGGCTTGATATTTAATCAACTTCCTAAAACAAAAATGTGCACCCAAGTTTAGATGATGGTGGGATCAAGTATCTCTAATTTTCTAATTTTGGTAGCTTTAGGTGCATGAACTGTGATAATATATCACTTGATGAATATTATGCATTTAACGATAGTAATTTATTTTTATTTTTCAAAAGATTTATCAAAAAATATAGATGACAATGGTAGGAGGAAATGATAATGTATGAATATTGGTCGATAACTGATCATTCCTGAAATGCTTGTTTTCAAATCAAGTGAATCCAACTACTTAATATTGTCTTTTATGTTGATCGATAACTATGCAAAGTGTATGCCTTTTTTCTTTAAAAAACAACTTAGTATCAAACAAGTATTTCAAGAGTTTGATTGGTTTCCACACTTCATTTACATGTACAAAAAATTGAATTGTGAATTGTTGTTATAACTAATTGGTAGAAATGCCAAATTACAATGATCTAAAATCAGCATTTAGCATATTAATTATCTTACATTAGATAATGTAATATAACATCAGATATATTTATGGTGATTAAATCAGCCTTTTGCTTTGATTATTACCAGTCCGCTGTAGCAAAAAATCATATAATTGGAAATTTGATGTTAAATTTGGATCAAAAAAACAATATAACATCAGTGACAAGAATATATTTTGTTTTACCAATTTAAGGGATGAAAGGTGTTGCAACACCTTTCATCCTCCGTGTATGTTTGTGTCGGGATTTTTTGCATTTTCTTATACTTTCTTTTCCTTTACTATTAGTTGGTTTTGGTTGTTGCCACGTTTTAGTTTTCTTATTTATACCCATTGCTATACTGGTTTGTTGTGTATTTTGAATTAGAGTACGCTAATATATTCCAATGGATGCATCTGGATAGCATATAATCTTCTTTTATTAGAATTTTAACTAATTCATTATCTGCACTATTGTAATTTATATTGGAATTAAGATAAATGTTATAAGTTTTAAGATGCTCTAATGTTTTGAACTAATTTAAGTTATCTATTGTAACTTAGTCGATAAATGTTCTAATTCTTGGTGAAAACCCATATATATTGACGATTTAGTAATTATGCTAGCTTGTCATGCATTTTTTTGAGATGCAGTTCTAGGTATGTGGGTGTTGAAATTATTTATTTACTCTTGTAAGAAAGATTTAGGTTTTGGTTGCTAAGGAAGCTTTACTCGGGATGATGCGGAAAACAGAGAGAATGAAATCAATAAACATGAGTCTACTAGGGAACAAGGCAACAACTCAAAACACAAATTTATCATGTTTCTTGGAAAGATAAGAGGGAACGGAGAGCACCAAAAGCACTTGTGGTACTAATTTTATTTCCTGTAGGCATATGTTTGTATACATATAAATGAGATGTAGTTTATTTATATATTCATTTGACGGTTTAAGAAGAAAACTTAATGTTATCAACCATAAAACCATGTTGAATGATTTTACTTATGATTTTTTATTGTTTTCTGATAGTATTAAAGGAGTTATTAGTTATAATACTTTAGTTGTCATTTTTTATTAATCATTTTTTTGTTGCTTCTTCACTTTTCCATGTATTTTTATAATTGACTTCACTACATTTGATTTATTATCAAATTTCTTAGTTAAAATGCCAGCTATTATTTTTCAGGCTTTAGCTCCTTTTATTTTAAGAGCAATTCAATTTGCTTGAGAAAATGAAGGTATCCATCAAGTTGTAGCATTGTAAAATGATAAAGGTACATCTACAGTTATACAAAATTTGTTACTTTTTCATTATTTATTCATATTCACTTGTTGGGTAAGCATTTAGTACTTTATTCATAATTCACTGGTTGGATTTTTCCAAATTAATATAATGTTAGAATATAGTTAGCTACCAAGCTAATTATGTTAACTAAGTTCTTTAAAAATTAACTAAATTTTTTAAGTTTTTAGCTTAGTTATATAAAATTAATCAAGTCTATAGAAATTTTATAAAATTCTAATTTTTATAAAATATTAATAGGTTAACCGAATTCTATAAAATTTAAAGTTACCAAGTTTACAAAAATCAAACAAGTTCATAAAACTTAACCAAATTTTATAAAAATTAACTAAGCTTGTATGAATTAACTAAGTTTATAAAAATTAACTAATTTAACTAAGCTATATAAAAATTAAGTAACTTTACCAAAATTAATCGGTTTTGTAAAAGTTTAACAAAGTTGACTAAGTTTTATGAAGATTAACAAAATTTATAAAAAGTAACTATTTTTTCGTAAAAACTAATTCAGTTAACGATATTTTTATAAAAATTAAATAAGTTTATAAAAAAATAAGTTTTTAAAAATTAGTTAAGTTTTAAAAAAATCAACTAAGTTTAAAAAGATAATAAGTTCATAATTTTTAACTAAGTTTTGTAAAAATCAACTAAGTTTTTTAAACATTTAACTAAACTACAGAAGAAATCATTTGAGAAGAAAAGGAAACATGATTTTGTTTATTGGTTTGTGGTATTTTACTGACACCGTTTTGAGTTGAAAATAACCAGGAGAAAGAATAGGGATGAGTTAACATACAGTTGGAATATTCTAGCAATTCCCTACCAACTCAACCTTCTAATATTGAAAATAATCTTGAAAACATTTATTACAAAATATTAGAGTTGTATAGACTACTCATTCAAGAAATGGGATAATAAATTTGTTTCATTTTTGAAAAGAAGACTGGGTTATATAGAAATTCTTTGGTAAGTTAAAAAATGAATTTATATAGACTACTTTTTGGTAAGTTAAAAGTACATATTTGTATTTAGTAAGCTAAAAATTTAATTTGACTACTATTCGAGGTATTACATTGAGAGGTATAGAAATTAGTGTGGTAGTTGAATTTTCAGTTGGTTCAAGACTAGAGGCTAAGAGCTTCCATTTTAGATATTCAATTATGAATTTATATAAAATATCTAAGGCTTCACTCATGTTGTTTGAAAGATATCAGTCACCCAACTGAAGCAAATAAACAAAACTGAAATGGGATATTAGTCACTCATCTGCATAGACATCATTCCACCCCTTACTAATGCCCTAGTCACTCAATTTCTTTGTCAAATGAAAAAATGTTTTCCACTTGTTACGATCTCCACTATCATAATGCAACTGTTTCCCATCATTCATCTTTACCCGTCATCATAATCACAACCTTTAGTAACAACATCCGGATCCCATGGATCTCCTATTTCTCCTTTACTGCTCAGCTTCAACTCTTCTCTCCTCTTAAGAAGCATCTTTTTGCTTCTCAACCTAATCACGATACGCTTAAGGATATTTATGAATTTCCTCCTTTGTCTTCTTATCCTCCAGGGATGGTCGCTTCCATGTTTCATATCCCTATTTCGATGTTACATCTGCATATCAAGTAGGTTTTATTTCTACCATGATTGTTGGTGTTGTACTATATTTATCGAGATCTTGCAAATTATCTTGGTACCGAAAGAAACACTGAAAAGAGGTATTGATAGCTATTTAATTACCTAGTTAAAGACATACCAATCTCATGCTAAGAAACAGAGAAACATGTGAGTATCAAACCATGTTATTTTGGAGTTGTTTGACTGGTTTTCGAAAATGGACGCTTCTTTCCATGCCATGACTGACCCAAATTCAAATAGAAGATGTTAGATAAAAGATGCAACAGTCCCTTTCTCGTTTTTTCTTCGCCTATTGTAATCTCTCTTTTTTAGATACATTTATGGTGCTTTTAATCAGAAGCTAGCATTAATTGCAAATGCTAGCTAGTGTAGCATCACTACTTTGAAGCATGATAGTATATTCTCCCTGTATGTATAAAGTATATCTATTCCCCCTTCTATCCAATATAATCAATGCCACTACGTTGAACATCCAATTTGAAATTTTATATTTTCTTTTATATTTGTTCATTTCAAACGATTCAAATGATTAACGATTTACAAGAAATATTCAAATACAATATTGTTCCTAAGAAGGCTATATAGCTCATTAGTTTTATTAGCTGCCAACATTTATAGTTAATATAAGTTATGGAATAATAAAGTATCCACTATTATGTAAAGAGTCAATTTGATCCACTAGTAGCATTTTCCCAATCAAAAAAAATCATTTTAGTCTTTCTACTGCTCTCTCCAGTAAAGTAGATCATTTTAGTCTTTCTGCTTGCCTTAAGCTAGAACTTGACTTAAAATTTTTCTTTCTCGAAACACTTTGCTTCAATTCATTAACTGTAGAAACACCCATATTTTCTTATTGTTGATTTTGTCCCTGTTGCTTTTGAATTTGTTAGCCACTCATTTAAGAGTTTTGTTGCCTTGGAAAATCATGCATGCAATGCCCTGTTAATTTAAATCATGATCATGAATCCTACTCTTATAGTGTTCCCTTTTAGCTCTATCTCCCTTACTGGTAGGTCTGTCATCTTGGACATGGGTTCATGATTCATGAGGTTAGGTGCAACTATAGCTAGGCCTTATTTGGCTTGGTGAAACGACCCGCAAATCCGTACCCCTTGAGTCAACACTATTCTACAACAATCAACTCAAGTTGCACAGAAATACGAACCATTTGGGTTAAAGAAGAAGAGGTAGAAGAATAAAATAGAAAACAACATCAGAATCTAACCATCGCAGCGGACTAAAATATAATAGATAGTAAATGATCTTTACACAAAAAAAATATATCTATTCATATATTACATCATCAGAGTACTTCAATCACAACTCAACATCAATAACATATAACTGGATACACAACTACATAGCACAGCAGAATATATATGTAAAACAAGTACGAAAGTACGTATCGTCATCCAGCTCGTCTCCAAAGCTCCACAACATCATATCCTGTATCCTATAATACTCGGTCTGACCCGAGCATTATAGTTAAATAACACCCGAGTCAGTTTGGATTACCAGCGTGAAAAAATCACACTCAATTGATTATTAAAATTTCAAAAATCCTTTGAAAACAAAAGCATCTCGTAAGACCACGCCACAAATAAACATGTCGGGTTTTCACCTTACGATAGCTAAAACATTTCTTATAGAAATCCTCTGATATTATAATAGGGTCTATATACAAATACTTATAAAATAGCCGAAATTGTTGCATGATTAAATTCCAGCTACTAGCCACAGAGTGGATAATACAAACAAAACTCGTACAAGGCTCGAAGGGAGAATGGATTTCCAACTAATGACTAGGCACTGGGGTACCACCTGTCACATTACGTGGCCTAGATCATGGTACCGAGGAGTACGCCCACTCCCCTGCAACACAAGACCGGGACTACCCCTTATTGGATAATCCCGAGTGAGATCACCCCGTGGTTGGGATCAGCAACCGCCCACTAAGCCGAATAAAAAGGGACATCTAGACAGGGATGACCTCACCCTGCTTGGGTGCTACCCACCTAGCCTTGCTGCATAACCCCTAATTTTCAGTCATTCCCGGTTGATGAGGCTCGAGGCTAAGCGTTACCTTTTTAGAACATATCCCTTAGAATACCCCATCGCCCACCTGACGATGTTCCGAAAGCATTCATCCATACAAGTCCGTCCCGGGTTCGAACGGAACCGAAGGCACTATTCCTATTACGTCCATTTTGGAAATATCCTCAGGATTAGTAGCGACTAGCCCTTGCACTTCACTGCTCCATCTTTGAATCCAAAATCGTTTTCCACGAAAACGTACAAACCGGATCGAAGTGGTTTTCGAGAAATAAATCTCGATTCCGGTCTCTTCGAAACGATCAACCTATTTGTCCAATATTGATAGTCGGTGATTTAACTATCAATTTATATTCACAAACAACCATCAACCAATAAATAATTTCCCAAATTATTTATTTATCTCAAAATAGCTTTGCAAGATATATTTTCACTTTTCAAACCCCTTTTTGAAAACAGTTTTCAAACTGTCTTCCTTTCTCAGAATAAATTCCAAGTATTTTCTATTTCCACTGGAATCACTAAGCACAAGATTTTAGATTTTTAAAATAATTTCAAATCACTTTATTGTAAAATATGTTTAACATTTAATTTAGAAAATTTTACATTAGTACTTAATTTAAAAATAATACTTTAGAAATAATTAAAATAAGTTTACTTTATAAATATAAGTAGACTTTCTTCTTTAAACAAAATACCAAATCACTCTTTAAATAATTATTACGATAACAGATTAAACAAAACACTTACTTTAGAATTTACTTTAAAACAGTTAAGTTAAGACTACTTCAATAATTGGCTAAAAATACATACTATATGAATAGTTAAAAATAAGGTTACTTTATAAAATATAAACTAGGTTCTCACTCTTTAAAACAAAACACTAAGTTACCTTTTTAAATAATTACTACGATAATAGATTTGAAAATATTTACTTTAGAACTTAAAAGATTAGAAATAATAAATTTTCTAAAACATGCTTTTTAAAACAACATTAAAGCTTTTACTTATATTTAAAAATTAACTTTGAACGTACTTGGTTATCCAGAGAAATATACTTCTCTTCACAATCTTCATTAAATTTTCAATTTCAAACACTTGAATCAATTTCCAAATTGATTTCCAATTTACTCCCTTTTACTTCAAAATCTATTAATTTCAGATTTTATTTCTTAATTTTGATATAAAATATTTTTAACCGAGAATACCAATTTTTGATTTCTCAAATTACTTCTTAATCATTTTAAATAAATTTAAACTTTGAATTTTAAAATAATTCTTATTTCCTTTAAAATAATATCACTTGATTTTACAATTTATTAATTTCTGTTTATTCAAAATCTTTTCATACTCATTTATTAGTATTATAATATCACTTCCATTTCCTTCAATTCATTCTTAATTTATTCACATTTTCTATAGTTATTTTGCTTACAAATTTACTCCTTTTTATTTTCTTCCCAACAATCCAATTTTTTTTTGTAATTCATTATACTCAAATATATCCAATCAAACCATAACATTCAATATTCCAATATAACTCATCATAGAATATCAATATTCACAACAGGGAATATTAAATAATTTCAATAAATGTTGAGGGGTCGAGTTGGATCCCTCCAACATGTTTTCCCTGCATCCACAGACGTTAGCATAATATAAAATACCAATTCCAAAATATACCAAACTATAGCACATCAATCAATTCATCCATTCAACCAATTATTTAAATTTAATCATTTAAATTTAAATTTAACTAAGTGAGATTAACCCACCTTTGATTTTTAATATGCAATCTGATCCAACCCAGCTTGCTTCTATTAGATTTTGACCTTAAATAACAATCGTACAATTTATTAACACTTTGAAATAATGTGAACAATTTATTTGCATTTTATAAATTTAATTAACCAATGATTCTATTTTAACTAATAAATTTTAGTTTGAATTAGTTTCCTTAAATAGATTATTTTTAGACTAATTTCCCAATAACAAGTAATATTTCTTATTCTTTTAAAATCCATATACTACAAATATAACCTATGTACATCTTAAAAATAATCTATGTAGAATTTCAAAAAAAAATTAGATTTATATATATATAAACATTACAGCATTCTAAAATTTCCTTTTTTTCTTTTTTTTCTTTTTTTCTTCCCTTAACCCCTTTTTTATCAGAAAACTCCTGCTTTCTACTTTACATATTTTCTAATTTGTAAATAATTAAATAAACTAATAGCTTAGACTTACCCCTATCAGCCTCGACCAAGAACAACCTTCACGCGATCCACGCACGACTGCAGCTTCCATCTCGCCCAAACCATAACTCGAATGAGCCCACACTGTTGAAGATTATCGCGAACAATGTGCTTGCCACGAGGTCGAGCCTTACAACTGCTCGAACACGCGAATCTCTAACTCGATTTCACTCTTGGCCATGCGCGCGAACGTACGGTGTCTTCACCGCTTTGCCGTGGCTTCGGTCTCAGCTTCAACTAGGGTCGCGATCTATAGAACGGCTTTGAATTTCGATTCGAATTGGGGAAAAGATGAAGACTGCACTTGATTCCTTGATTTGAATCGATGTCTTAAATTCTATTGACAAAGGAAGAAAGGCTTGGCCGATTCTAGATTTAGGTTTCCTTGTTCCCTTTTTTTTCGAGAGTCGAATTTGATTTCGAATTTGAATATAGGGGAGAAGGAAATGAAGGAGGAAGACAGTGCAGTCGCCATTATATATATATATTTTTATCTGAAACTTCGTTGTTTTCGGCTATTGTTTTCTTTTCTCTTTTTTTTTAACAAGAAGAAGGGGCTTTCGTTGAAAAGAAACGAGGGTTAGATTCCTGTTAGAAGAACAAAGGTGTACACGAGAAGATAAGGGAAAACGTTGGCGTATAAGAGAAGACATGACTATCTTGATTAAATTAGATTAGATTTTTCTATGCATTTACGGGTTGTACGACCAAACGGTAACTCCGAACACCGCGAAAATTGAAATTCGATAATAATATAATATTACGGATCCAATGGAACTGGTTTCGTCGAATTCCGAGACTGTGCCTCGGAAGGCTATTTTTAAATATCGATTTAAACGATATAATTTCAAAACTTAGCAAAATACTTCCGAATTCAATTTTAACACTTTTATTATCTTCAGTGTTATCAATATAAATTTTACAAGCCTTCAAATTATCTTCAACAGTCTTAAAATTCCAGATTTAACATTTTATCCAACCTCAAACTATTTAATTTAATAATTTAATCATCGAATAAATTGTGATATTTGAAATTCAAGTTAATAATTAACCTTTAAATATGTAAAATCAATTAAATATTCCGATTTTAAATGCTCAAAAAAATTCCGGTTCGTCACATTCCTCCCCTCTTAAAAGAATTTCGTCCCCGAAATTTCTAGTCAGGAAGAATGGTCCAATCCCCGTCTACCTTTTTCCCAAAACCAAACAGTTTCTAACAATTCAACATCTTACCAAACTTTTCCATAGTTCCCAAACAACTTTATTTATAAAATCATTCAAATTATAATTCAAAACCAAATTTTGAACTATCAAAATTTTCTCGAAAATTTTCTAACTCCCTAAATTTTCGAAAAATTTCGCCAGCGTCTCCTTTGTGCAGCTAGCTCGGTACAACTACAAAAGGCCTCAACGGGCTCCCAAATCCCAAAAGAAAACAAAAAGCCAAGTGGCTTGATCAAAACCCAATCAAATTTCACATAAATTTAAACACATACCTTTTTGGTCGGGCAATTCAATTTTTATCATCTGAAATCAAAACCAAAATTTCCTTTCTCTTTATAATACCTGCATATCCTGCTTAGCACTAATATCCAATCATAACACTCCAAAACATTTTATTGACTTCCTTACCAATGTCAATATCTATTCATCCAAATATTAATCTTAGAATATATTTGTATTATCAATTTCCCATTTAGAATTCACCATTCTTTTCTTAAGTTTAGTATAAGCGTTTAATATGCTTCCTTATTTATTTTCACTTCACCGCTTTAGTTTATATATATTTCTATTTAAATTGATTCTTCCATTTCCATCCGAATTCAATTTATCTTCAACTCTGTACACTAAAATTTATTTTCCATTTATAACCAATTCATGTCATTATTTTAAATTAGTTTCATTCACTAATTTATTTCAATTTCCAGTTTGAAATCGTTTTGTCGTTAACAAAAAAATTCGTAAAAATTTTCAAAATTTTTTCTAACTCCCAAAATTTTGACAGAGTCTCCTTTGTACGGAGGAGCTTTTGCAATTTGATAAAAGATATAAATATATACATCGACCCACACGGTCAGAAAAACCAAAAATAGTTCATATTTCCTATTTTTATTGCGTAGGCGTAGCTTATTTAGTATTTATAAGCAAGTCGCTTATTTATTTTAGCATTTTGCATGATCAAATCCATCCATACGGCTACCCCGAACCTGTACTTACTCGATATAAATATGTAAGTACTAAATATATGCAATTTAATAACATTTCACTTAAATTTAAATAACTAACACAAAGATTTCATAAGTAATGCATGTGATATACATTCATAAGCACATATGCAAGGCTTCGACACTAGTTTTAAATTGTTTGCATCCAAATTACATACCATTCCATTCAATTCATTTTTAAATGAAACGAACACATATTCATTCCAATTGATGCAAAAATCAATTTATTAAACTGCTATTGATTCATATAGTTTTGTTTACCTCCGTTTACTTCGAACGGCCAATTTTCTAATGCAATTCGACAATATTAATGTGAATAAATAATTACATAAGCTTTATAACCATTTAAATTGATTCCAACTCAATTTACACTTAATCCCATCCCATTTTTATTCACAAACCTTCATTGCATTTTCTTTCATATCCAAAAAGATTTGATTCCAAACCATTTTATTATACTCGACAACCAATATATTAAATAACCATCTCACAATTTACTTAAGTTATTTATTTTCTTCAAACTATTCCACCCAATAACTTAAGTTTATTTTATTCAAAGCCGTTTTGTTATACTCGACAACATCTCATGCTTCTATTAATTCAAACTTAAGTTAATTTACTTCAATTCACTACTATGTCATAACTTTAGTTCATTCTCGTTTTAATTTATTCATACTCGAATTGGATTTATTTTCATCTCAAATCATTTTTATTTTGAACCAATTCCACACAACTTCAATTCATTTTTAATCCACTTAAAATTCTAAGTTGAATTTCTATTCATAACTCAAGCTTCATTTCCAAACTCCATTACCTATTCACAATCTTTGATTTGATTTTCCCTTGATCAAATTCCAACCATTTCACTAATTTATTCGATTAGTTTTTTTTTTATCCATTTTAAATTTTCATTTACATTAACAATTCACTGTTGAATTCATTAATAATAAGGCCATTCAATTTATGCTTGAATTGGATTTGTTTATATTTCACACCATATCCATTTTAATCCAATTCAAATTTTCATTCAACAACACTTCCAACTATAATCCAATTACAATCCCATACTTGATTTTCCTTTTTCATTTACCTTGAAAATCATTTTATTTAATTTTCTTGAGTGCAATCTTATTTTATATCCAAGTTTGGATTTTTATCTCAGAATACAATATTTTTATTCCGGCTTATTTATTCCCTTTTTAAATTTTTATAAACTACTCACTTGTTAATATTCACTCTTCCCCATCTTTTTTACAATCAATTATATTCACATTTTACCTTTAACTAGGGGTTATATATATATATATATATATATATATATATATATATATTCAATGCCTTTCAATTCTTTTATAAGCTTCTGAAACTCATTTATTCTAATTCAATACTTGCTTAATTTACATTTGTTTTTTTGAGTAGAATTTTATTCCAGTCAGTATTATCTATAATTCGACTGAATTTATTTAAATTTAGTTCTATTCCAACTCGACTTCAGTTAAATCTAGCTACACACCATTCTTTTTGAATTTTGTCAAGCAAGGATTTAATTTCATTTAATATCGTTTATGACACAACTGAATTTTGATTCAATTCAATCCAAATTTAACTAAATTTTATTTCTCAATATATGAGTTCAAAACTTATTTATTTATTTGGAAGCCTATATTGCTCATTTGAGTCATTCCATCTTATAACCAAATTCAAATTATATATAACACTTACTAGCTTAAGGTATAAATTTTCATTTCACAATTATAATCATTTTACCTTTCAACTTATATCCAATATAATTCAATTTCAATTTCAATTTTATTTAACTTATCTCAAGTTAAACACAAATATATTTTCTTCACTTCATTCACTTAAGTTAAATTTTAATTCCGGATTAATATTTTCAATTTCTTCTTATTAATATCAACTTTACTTAATAAGTTCAATGGTTGATCCATTTATTCATTCATAAATTCATTTCCAACCAATAAATGTTATTTCCAAACATTATTTATGTTTAGTCCATTTAAACTTATTCTGCACCTTATTTTACACATTTAAATCAAGCATCAAAAATTTCATTTCATTTGCATACCAAATTAATTAATCAGTTACTTATAAATTTTAATCTTAAAACTTGTTTATTTAATCCAACTTAACTATATATTTTTTCTCAAACTTAAGTTCAACATTCGATTTTGTAAACACACACACACACACACACACACACACACACACACATATATATATATATATCTTACCAAACTATTCCTTTGCATTTTCAAAATCAACCAAATTTCTCTAACAAATATTAATCCAAAACATCCTGGTAGTAAACCCTCTTTTGGAAACTCAAAAATGAATACCGATGATGTCGCGATCATCATCGGAATTATTTTCCAGCGACCCTAAAGAGTTCAATGCTTTTCTCTCTTTTAAAATACTTCCAATATTTTTAATTTCCAAATCTCTCTAGATTTCACATCCAATTCAAAAATATTTCTCAATATATATTATCTTCCCAACTTTTTAGAATCATTATCAAATTCAAAGGAATCTAAATTTCCAAATTCCAAATCCCAAATCCTTTAAATTTATATTCAACATTACTTTGGAATTTTATCTTATTTTAATTATTAATCACACTATAATTCATATTTATAGCTTACATTTGCAAATTTCATTTGTATACAAATTGGTTTCTTAGTTTTTCAATTATGGTTTCAATATCTTATTCAATTATGAATCACATTTACAAATCTCATTTATTTATCAATTTATTCCTTAATCTCTGGTTATTATTTCAATTTCTTATTCAATTCTCATACAATAATGATAATAATTAATATATCACTTTCTAACAACCAAACATCCATATATAACTATAATAATTTACGAAAAATTATTTCCTTTATATACAAAATAATTTTGGGTAAAATTATCTCATTTACCCTATTTAAAAAAATACTATGTCAGTTTATCTTGTTCAAGAGTTTAGAAATTCCTATCAATAACATGGCGTCCCATATATCGACCAGAATCCATAAACACTCAACAGATAATTCAACACAATATAAAAACAATTTTATATTCACTAAAAAATACGTGTTCATATCTATTAATACGCTCAAACTCATTCTAGAATACTATGGACTCTATTCTATGAGTAATTCCCACCAGAGCCAAGGTTATCACCAACCTAAGCTCTGATACCAAGTGAAACGACCCGCAAATCTGTACCCCTTGAGTCAACACTATTCTACAACAATCAACTCAAGTTGCACAGAAATACGAACCATTTGGGTTAAAGAAAAAGAGGTAGAAGAATAAAATAGAAAACAACATCAGAATCTAACCATCGCAGCGGACTAAAATATAATAGATAATAAATGATCTTTACACAAAAACAAATATATCTGTTTATATATTACATCATCAGAGTACATCAATCACAACTCAACATCAATAACATACAACTGGATACACAACTACTCAGCACAGCGGAATATATATGTAAAACAAGTACGAAAGTACGTATCGTCATCCAGCACGTCTCCAGAGCTCCACAGCATCATATCCTGTATCCTATAATACTCGGTCTGACCCGAGCATTACAATTAAATAACACTCGAGTTAGTCTCGAATACCAGCGTGAGAAAATCAAACTCAATTGATTATTAAAGTTTCAAAAATCCTTTGAAAACAAAAGCATCTCGTAAGACCACGCCACAAATAAACATGTCGGGTTTTTACCTTACGATAGCTAAAACATTTCTTATAGAAATCCTCTGATATTATAATAGGGTCTATATACAAATACTTATAAAATGCCGAAATTGTTACATGATTAAATTCTAGCTACTAGCCACAGAGTGGGTAATACAAACAAAATTCGTACAAGGCTCGAAAGGAGAATGGATTTCCAACTAATGACTAGGCACTGGGGTACCACCTGTCACAGTACGTGGCCTAGATCACAGTACCGAGGAGTACGCCCGCTCACCTGCAATACAAGACCGGGATTACCCCTCACTGGATAATCCTGAGTGAGATCATCCCGCGGTTGGGATCAGCAACCGCCCACTAAGCCGAATAAAAAAGGTCATCTAGACAGGGATGACCTCACCATGCTTGGGTGCTACCCACCTAGCATTGCTGCATAACCACTGATTTTCAGTCATTCTTGGTTGATGAGGCTCGAGGCTAAGCGTTACCTTTTTAGAACATATCCCTTAGAATGCCCATCGCCCACCTGACGATGTTCCGAAAGCATTCATCCATACAAGTCCGTCCCGGATTCGAATGGAACCGAAGGCACTATTCCTACTACGTCCATTTTGGAAATATCCTAGGATTAGTAGCGACTAGCCCTTGCACTTCACTGCTCCATCTTCGAATCCAAAATCGTTTTCCACGAAAACGTACAAACCGGATCGAAGTGGTTTTCGAGAAATAAATCTCAATCCCGGTCTCTTCGAAACGATCAACGTATTTGTCTAATATTGATAGTCGGTGATTTAACTATCAATTTATATTCATAAACAACCATCAACCAATAAATAATTTCCCAAATTATTTATTTATCTCAAAATAGCTTTGCAAGATATATTTTCACTTTTCAAACCCCTTTTTGAAAACAGTTTTCAAACTGTCTTCCTTTCTCATAATAAATTCCAAGTATTTTCTATTTCCACTGGAATCACCAAGCACAAGATTTTAGATTTTAAAAATAATTTCAAATCACTTTATTGTAAAATATGTTAAACATTTAATTTATAAAATTTTACTTTAGTACTTAATTTAAAATAATACTTTAGAAATAATTAAAATAAGTTTACTTTATAAATATAACTAGATTTTCTTCTTTAAACAAAATACCAAATCATTCTTTAAATGATTATGACGATAATAGATTAAACAAAACACTTACTTTGGAATTTACTTTAAAACATTTAAGTTAAGACTACTTCAATAATTGGCTAAAATTACATACTATATGAATAGTTAAAAATAAGGTTACTTTATAAAATATAAACTAGGTTCTCACTCTTTAAAACAAAACACTAAGTTACCTTTTTAAATAATTACTACGATAATAGATTTGAAAATATTTACATTAGAATTTAAAAGATTCGAAATAATAAATTTTCTAAAACATGCTTTTTAAAACAACATTAAAGCTTTTACTTATATTTAAAAATTAACTTTGAACGTACTTGGCTATCCAGAGAAATATACTTCTCTTCACAATCTTCATTAAATTTTCAATTTCAAATACTTGAATCAATTTCCAAATTGATTTCCAATTTACTCCCTTTTACTTCAAAATCTATTAATTTCATATTTTATTTCTTAATTATGATATAAAATATTTTTAACTGAGAATACCAATTTTTGATTTCTCAAACTACTTCTTAATCCTTTTAAATAAATTTAAACTTTGAATTTTAAAATAATTCTTATTTCCTTTAAAATAATATCACTTGATTTTACAATTTATTAATTTCTGTTTATTAAAAGTCTTTTCATACTCATTTATTAGTATTTTAATATCACTTCCATATCTTTCAATTCATTCTTAATTTATTCGCATTTTCTATAGTTATTTCGCTTACAAATTTACTCCTTTTTATTTTCTTCCTAACAATCCAATTTATATATTATTATTTTTGTAATTCATTATACCCAAATATATCCAATCAAACCATAACATTCAATATTCCAATATAACTCATCATAGAATATCAATATTCACAACAGAGAATATTAAATAATTTCAATAAATGTTGAGGGGTCCAGTTGGATCCCTACAACCTGTTTTCCCTGCATCCACAGACGTTAGCACAGTATAAAATACCAATTCCAAAATATACCAAACTATAGCACATCAATCAATTCATCCATTCAACCAATTATTTAAATTTAATCATTTAAATTTAAATTTAACTGAGTGTGATTAATTCACCTTTGATTTTTAATATGCAATCTGATCCAACCCAGCTTGCTTCTATCAGATTTTGACCTTAAAAAACAATTATACGATTTATTAACACTTTGAAATAACTTGAACAATTTATTTGCATTTTATAAATTTAATTAACCAATGATTCTATTTTAACTAATAATTTTAGTTTGAATTAATTTCCTTAAATAGATTATTTTTAGACTAATTTCCTAATAACAAGTAATATTTGTTATTCTTTTAAAATCCATATACTACAAATATAACCTACGTACATCTTAAAAATAATCTATGTAGAATTTCAAAAAAAAAATTCGATTTATATATATATAAACATTACAGCATTCTAAAATTTTCCCTTTTTTTCTTTTTTTTCTTCCCTTACCCCTTTTTTTATCAGAAAACTCCTACTTTCTACTTTACATATTTTCTAATTTTTAAATAATTAAATAAACTAATAACTTAGACTTACCCCCATCAGCCTCGACCAAGAACAACCTTCACGCGATCCACGCACGACTTCAGCTTCCATCTCGCCCAAACCCTAACTCGAACGAGCCCACACTGCTGAAGATTATCGCGAACAATGCGCTTGCCACGAGGTCGAGCGTTACAACTGCTCGAACACGCGAATCTCTAACTCGATTTCACTCTTGGCCGTGCGCGCGAACGTACGGTGTCTTCACCGCTTTGCCGTGGCTTCGATCTCAGCTTCAACTAGGGTCGCGATCTATAGAACGGCTTTGAATTTCGATTCGAATTGGGGAAAAGATGAAGGCTGCACTTGATTCCCTGATTTGAATTGATGTCTTAAATTCGATTGACAAAGGAAGAAAGGCTCGGCCGATTCTAGATTTAGGTTTCCTTGTTCGCTTTTTTTCGAGGGTGGAATTCGATTTCGAATTTGAATATAGGGAAGAAGGAAACGAAGGAGGAAGACAGTGCATTCACCATTATATATATATATATATATATATATATTATCTGAAACTTCGTTGTTTTCGGCTATTGTTTTCTTTTCTCTTTTTTTAACAAGAAGAAGGGGCTTTCATTGAAAAGAAACGAGGGTTAGATTCCTGTTAGAAGAACAAAGGCATGTACGAGAAGATAAGGGAAAACGTTGGCGTATAAGAGAAGACTTGACTATCTTGATTAAATTAGATTAGATTTTTCTATGCATTTACGGGTTGTACGATCAAACGGTAACTCCGAACACCGCGAAAATTGAAATTCGATAATAATATAATATTACGGATCCAATGGAACTGGTTTCGTCGAATTCCGAGACTGTGCCTCGGAAGGCTATTACTAAATATCGATTTAAACGATATAATTTCAAAACTTAGCAAAATACTTCCAAATTAAATTTTAACACTTTTATTATCTTCAGTGTTATCAATATAAATTTTACAAGCCTTCAAATTATCTTCAATAGGCTTAAAATTCCAGATTTAACATTTTATCCAACCTCAAATTATTTAATTTAATAATTTAATCATCAAATAAATTGTGATATTTGAAATTCAAGTTAATAATTAACCTTTAAATATTTAAAATCAATTAAATATTCCGAGTTTAAATGCTCAAAAAAATTTCGGGTCGTCACACTTGGTGTCGATTATGTTCAATACTAGACTAAATGTGTTTGATGCTGAACTGATTTCAAATGCAGCTTTAGGCCAAGTCTTAAATCTTAAATCGATCCCTATGCCTTTTGACTTGTTGTCACCTCGTCCAGTTCTCTTTTAGGACTACTTCTTCCAAAAATAGAGTGGACCTCCTCCTCTCCTTTCCCATCCTTTTGCAATAGAATGTCAAAGGTTGTCGTGCTTTTCCTTTTGCAACTAATTCCTATTTGGAAGCTACCTTTGCATGTATGTCTACAACCTTACTCCTTGGATTGTTTTTGAAGGTTGTCCTGCCTTTCCTTTTGTGGTTGGTCTTCCTGTTGAGAAGCCACCTTTGTACGTGTGTCTATAAACTGACTCCTTGGTTTGTTTTTGCAAAATGTGGCCTTTCCTTGTCTAGCTGCAATTGTATGCATATATGTCACCTTGGATTTGTTCAAATCTGTGTTAAGCAAAGCCTGCTCTTGCTTCCTAGTAGTTTCAAAAGCAAGACTTTTATGTTGTTCCTTTCATTGCAGTATTGTATGTGAAACAGCAGTAGTATTGTGTGCAACATTTCATTTTGACTGTTGTGTCTTTGATCTTTGATACCATGTTTTACTTGTAGAACTAGAACAATTTTATGTAATATGCGATAGCAATCATTTTTGTGTATGAGTACCATAGGTTTCAGTTTCAAGTCCTTTCTGAGTACAGTCTTCATACCCATGTAATTGACACTAAGAGTTAACATACCTAAAAGACTTTCCCTTAACTTGTCATTGAAAATCTGTCAGTTGCAGCAACATTGGAGTATTGTCACTCTTCATACTTTCATGTTAAGATGTAAATTCTTAGATTTTAGGAGAATCGGACCCTCGGTTTTAAGACAAAACTGAGTTAATTCTCAATTTGTTTCAAAACTCAAAACTGAGCGGATGCTTAGTTTCAAACACCCACACTCCTTAATATACCCAAAAGGACATATTAAAAGGCGTGGTGCGTTGTAGGTGTAACTGAAACTAATAGAGACTAAGATTTACAAGACAACAATAGTAAAAACAGCGAAAACTAAAATAATAACTTATTTAAAATAAAACTTTCATAATTCTTCATAAATAAGTCGAATGCCAAATACAACATCCATATCTCAAAACCCATCGTGTCTTATGAAATAAAAATTCGGTCTCAAAATCAGAGTACATAATATCCCTCATAATAAGCCAGTATATAAAAAGAACTAAAATTGAAATTAAAGAAATACATGATAGAAAACTCCTCCAAGAAAATCTCCAAGTAACCGCACGTCTACTGTCATCTCCCTTAATTGCCCATTGGGGTAAGGAGAAAAATAGAGGAGTGAGTCATACTAAAAGTCTGGTGAATGATAGTAATTATTAGAGTCTTTAAGCAAGGTAAAATAATGGACTCTACAACAGTTCTAGCATAAATAAGGAAAACATAGGAAATACGAAAGGGATAAACAGGAAATAAGTACGAGTAAATATTGCCTAATTTATAAACTTAACTTTGATTGTTCGCACTTGTCCTTGATTGGTGCTTTGATTAGGCTGAACTCCTAATCCTGTAATTAGGCTATAACCCTAATTCAATCCTTTTGGTCGGCTTGCTACTTTATAGTACCTTTATGCGGATTGGATGTTATATAACTTCCTACACAAAATGTTAATGGTAACTACGAAAGATACACAAAGCACTCACTGTGGACTAGACAATATATATAGCTCCCTACATAGAAGGCGTTAATTTACTGTGGACTAGATGCTATATAACTCCCTACACAAAAGGCTATTATGGACTAGACGACATGTATAGTTCCCTACACAGAAGGCATTAATTTACTATGAAATCGATACTATATAACTCCCTACGCATAAGGTTAATGTAGACTAGACGACATATATAGCTCCCTGTACAGTATCCTGCCCTTTATCCAAACAATATTTAAAAGTGCACCTCGTCCAAATCCCCCGTGATTTGAACATCTACTTATTGAACAATTTACCACTATTAGCATAAGTGTGCCCCTCGTCTCACTTCATGGTTATGTGAAATACCGTGTCCATAGAAAATATAGGGGAATGCTATTTGGTACGGGTCCTACTTACATTTTTGCTTATTAACTTAGATAAATTATTTAAATAAGCTTTTATTATCATCTTTACTTTCTCTTCTTATTAATTTATCCTAAGTCTTAAAATAAGTCACATTCTATTCTTTTTCTTATTATAACCTACGTTATAATCATGCTTATTACTTAACCTAAGGTCTAAGTGTGAAAATAAGCTTCTTTCATCTTTTACTCTATTTAATTATAATTCTAAGTTATAACTATGCCAATCATCTTTAATTAGTCCAATTTTAATTATAATTAGGCGCAATTTCAGTCCAATTCCATTATTTATTACAGTCCAATTCCATTATTTATTACAGTCCAATTCCATTATTTATTACAGTCCAATTCTATTATTTATTTCAGTATTTATAATTCACATCTTATTTTCTTCATTCAATATTTTCACTTATCTAATCCATATTCGCGTTTAATTTATTCTAATCCATATATGAAGAAAAGAAGGAGGAAGAGAATAGACGCTTGCATAAAATCCAAAACGTAGAAAAAGATGTAAATAAAGCAATAAATTACATTAAATAAACTTAAATACTGTAAATAAAGTATAAATAAAAAAGCCATGCTTAACAGTAATAAATTGTAATTAACTGAAAAAGAATAACTAAAAAGGAATAGGCTGGAAAATATATATATAACTGATAAAAATGCTATTTCAAAATCATAGTAAAACTACAACTATTGGAAATCCTATTATTTTAAATTACTTAAAGAAATCTTTAAATAATTACAATCACTCACCTCCGGTCCTAAGCCCTTCCTTTGGTCTTCCCAGATCCACTTAAAGTTGTAAAATAATTTAATTTATAATGATTTTCTCCTTGGAAAAATTATTCTGTTAATGGTTCCTTTTAGAAAAGTGAACCCAATTGGAGAAAACCTAGAATGAGAAAAAGTGTTAGGTATAGGGGTCTATTTATAGGTGTAGAAGTGGATCTCGGACAGTTGGATTTTGAGATTGAATAGGATGCCACCACGTCATAGGCTGAATAGGAGCCATCGGATGCCAGAATGGAGGGACCGGATTGGTTTGAAGAATGCAATACACGTCATAGTCGGTTAAAAAAATCATGCCATTATTCGAACGAACGAACGATTGTTCGCCCCCAAAACAGCAAGCGGGTCGACCGGCTAGTTGACCTGCAATATATACATACATATATGCATGCATGCATACTTACATACATACATACATACATACATACATACATACATACATATCTTCTTATTTTGTTTATTTCATACCTTGTTCATATCTGCTCCGATTATGATATTCTATATATGGAAATTAATCAGAAAATTACCACGGACACAATGGTGCAACTCCTGTGGCTCGATTCTGATACTTTCACAAATTTATTTTATTATTTAGTTACTTAACCAATTAATGGTTATGGGTTAAATTTTGGGTTGTTTCATTCTCCCCTACTTAAGGATTTCGTCCCTGAAATCTCTAAGGACAAAAGTATGACTAAATGTTTTCATCCAAGTTCTACAACCAACTACTCAATCATCAACCATTCATCCGTTGTCCTTGAGTTTTTCTAATGCAATTTATGATACTTATGCAATTAGTGTGGTGTAAGTGTCCCTAACTAATGCAAAATATTAGGCGATCCACTAATTCAGTTGACCTTTTTTTATGCAATCATGTCCGTGCCATATACCCATATGAATGCAAAACTTCCTAATGATAACTGATAGTTTTATATGCATGTTATAACCATCATCCAAATGCAACAATCATGTGATAAACATCCATCTACGGCAACCATGAAAATAAAGTCAAAATGCACACATATCCATATGCATATGCTCTAGTGTCCTAATTAGGTCAATCCCTAAGGAATAATAGTGCCTAGTGTATCTATATGCGTCTATTGGCATCCACTAGCTAACACTTGCAACCACTAGCTTACATCATTCATAACATGTTAAGTTTACATCAAATCCTACCATCCATAGGTTAAATCCTAAATTCTACCCTTCCAAAGTATAACAAAGGAAAGAACCTATTCAAAACTAAAGATGGAAAAAGAGATTCTAAAACTTACTATCAAAAAGATGAGGACAGGAAGTACGAATCTTCTCTTCTGCTTCCCAAGTGGCGTCTGCAACATCATCTCCCTATTGCACCTTCACTAGTGGAACCTCCTTATTCCTCAGTCGCTTGATGTCTCTTCCGACAATCTTCGTGGGGATACGTCGAACAAAAGCTTCCCTTTCTATTTCCACCTCCTCCAACTGACTAGACTCTACAACCTCCGTTGAGTC
Organism: Allium cepa; assembly: GCA_030765085.1. NCBI lineage: Eukaryota > Viridiplantae > Streptophyta > Magnoliopsida > Asparagales > Amaryllidaceae > Allium > Allium cepa. Next base: position 385,919,986 of record CM060932.1, read on the forward strand.
ATGTAAGCACTTTCGCAAGTGCGAAACATGGAAAAACGTCGTGCACTCCTGTGAGCCTATCAGGTAGCCTTACTTGGTAAGCCATCTTTCCAGCTCTCTCTACGATAGAAAATGGTCCAACAAATCTAGGAGTTAACTTTCCATTTGATCCGAACCTTACCACCTTCCTAAGCGGGGATACTTTGATAAAAGCTAAGTCTCCAACCTCAAACTCCAAGTCTCTCCTCTGCTTATCCACATAAGACTTCTACCTATCTTGAGTTGTCTTCATCCTCCATGGAATCCACCCTCTCAGATGTCTCTTTGACCATATCGGGACCAAGTAATAACTTCTCCATAGACTCAACACAACATGATGTGGACTTGCAAGGTCTCCCATATAAAGCCTCAAATGGTGTCATCCCTATGCTTGCTTGATAACTATTATTGTAATAAAACTCAACCAATGGAAGATGCTCCTCCCAAGTACCTCTAAATTCCAAAATGCACATCTGTAGAAAATCCTCAAGCACGCTATTGACCCTCTCTGTTTGGCCATCCATCTAGGGTGATAAGCCGTACTTAACCTAAATACGTCCCTAGCGCCTCCTGTAAGCTTCTCCAAAACTCAGTAGTAAAAATGGGATCTCTAACACTAACAACTCTAAAAGGAACTCCATGTAGATGGACTATCTCTCGAATATACAAGGATGCCAAATAAAAGTCGTACACTTACTCTTCACTGGGATGAAGTGGGCACTCTTGGTCATTCTATCAACAATCGCCCAAATGCTAGTATTCCCCTTCCTAGAACGGATTAGACCATCAATGAAATCCGTAGAAAAAATATCCCACTTCCACACTGGAACTTCTAAGGGCTGAAGTATTACACCGGGCTTCTACTGCTCTACTTTTACCCTTTGGCATATGAGATACTTAGCTACGAATTCTGCCATGTTCTTCTTTATGCCACCGCAATAGAACATCCACTTCATATCCTGATACATTTTATCACCACCCAGATGAATAGTTATATGGGAGTGGTGCGCCTCCTCCAAAACTGCTCTCAACAAGTCACTGGCGCGTGGAATACAAAGCCTTCCATCTCTCCTAAGCCACTATATGCTATCAATGGAATAGCGTCGGAGATGTCTAGAGACCTCTCCTTGGCTAATCCTATCCATAATATCCATGAGCTCTGAATCCTCCCGCTGCCTCAATCCAATCTTATCCATATGGATAGGCCTCACCTCTAATGTCGCCAACAATTCGGGGGTAATGTCTGTAGAGGGCTTAAAATCAAAGGTAGAAATAAACTCCAAGATTCTCCAATCTACGAACATAGGACCAAGGGTAGCTTTCCTTCTACTCAATGCATCAGCAACCACATTACCGTTGCCAGGGGTATAAGCAATCTCAAAATCATACGAGGCTAAAAACTCCATCCACCTCTGTTGCCTCAAGTTCAAGTCCTTCTGCGAGAATAGGTATTTCAAGGACTTGTGGTCTGTGAGAAGCTCAAACCTCTCTCCAAGCAAATAGTGCCTCCAAGACTTGAGTGCAAAACCTATGATACCCAACTCCAAATTGTGGATAGGGTAGTTCCTCTCATGTGTCCTCAACTGCCTACTACAATGACATGTTACCCTTCCTTCTTGCATCAACATCGCTTCTAGACCTGTCCCGCATGCATCGATGTATACAATGAAAGGCTTAGCTCCATCGGGTAAAACTAACACCAGTGCACTAGCAAGGGATTTCTTAAGCTTCGTAAAGGAATCCTCACAGTCCACGCCCCACACGAAATCTTTATTCTTCTTAGTAAGGCGCGTGAGTGGTGCCGAAATCATGGCAAAGTCCCTAATGAACTTCCTGTAGTAGCCAGCCAATCCTAGGAAGCTCCTAACCTCGGTGACGTTCTTGGGGGCCTTCCAATCTTGCACTTAATAACCTTGGCCGGATTCATAGCCAAACCTTTCTTCGAAACTACGTGCCCCAAGAAACATACTTCCTCTCTCCAAAAATGAAAATTTGAGAACTTAACTCTCAAATGATGACTACGAAGTGTGCGAAGGACTTCTTCTAAATGAACAACATCCTCCTCCATATTCTTGTAAAATACCAAGATATCATCCACGAATACCACCACAAACTTATTTAGGACATCCCTAAAGACGCAGCTTATCAAATCAATGAAATAGGCAGGAGCATTGGTTAGCAAAAAAGGAATAACCAACCACTCGAAGAATCTGTCTAGTGTCCTAAAGGCAGTCTTATCTATGCTGTCATCAGTGACTCTAAGCTGATGGAATCCCGTGGCCAAACCAAGCTAAGAGAAAACCGAAGAACCTGCTAACTGGTCGAAAAGATCATCAATCCTAGTGAGTGGATATCGGTTCTTCTTAGTGAGCTTATTTAATTAACTATAGTCCATGCAAAGTCGAAGAGAAACATCCGCCATAGTGGCTAAGACGACTAGCGTTCCCCAATCTGATATACTCCTTCTAATGAATCCTTTCTTCAAAAGCTCACGAATCTGCTTGCTCAATTTTTTCCTCTCCCTAGGTGCCATGTGCTTCATAGGTAACGCTACTGGCATAGCATTCTCGGTCAAATAAATCCTGAAGTCAATCTCTCTCTTAGGGAGTAGTCCCCTAACCTCCTCAAAGACGTCTGCAAAATCTCCAACGACAGAAACCGAATGCAACTCTAATGGAGATGAATCGAGGAAATAGAGAAAACTCAACATGACTGACCCTTGTGGGTAGCAAGATACCTCTAGAGTCCTACCACTACAAGTCTCAAGTCTAACGACTCTCCTTTCACAGTATAATATAGCTCAGTATGTGGATAGCCAATCCATCCCTAAGATCATTCCATGCCCTGAGAATCCCAAAATATAGGCGTCAAATTCTATGCCTAGGATAAAGATTTTCGAACCCTTACAAACCATAAATAAGTGTGTCGATCCTCCTATAGGGTTTTAAACAATAATGGGGTCTACTACTAATGATATGTCCAAATGCAAACAATCTACTAAAGAGCTAGAGATAAAAGAGTGTGATGCTCCAGAATCGAATAAAGTGCGAATAGGAAAATCAAATATAGAAATCAAACCTTCAACTATGACTTTCCAACCTCTATCTGGAACACTGCCTAAAGGTGCTGCGTCTAATGCCTAAATCTGTGCAAGTGGTGCACTTTCTCCCTAACCGCTTCTCTGAGGACAACTCCTACTCATATGACCAGGCTGTCGGCAACATAGCACTTACACTTCAACTTATCTCTCATACAATCCTAGGAAAGATGTCCAACAATCCCACGGTTATTGCACCTCAATCCTTCCTTCTTAATCCTCTTTCGAGGGCCATTACCTTTCTTCTTCCTCTTATCCCATTATTTCTTCTTTGAACCTTCTGCATTAACCACCTCTTTAGACCCTCCTTCCTTTACTGCATCCGACATGAGCACTATCTCGACCAAAGACTCATAAGTAGCTCCCATCGGTACATGAGTCATCAATAATCCCTGAAGGGGTTGATTCAATCCCTTCGCAAACTTTATAGCTTTCATATGTGGTGTCTTCACCAAAACCATACCAAACCGCAACAGCTCATTGAACTGGTTGATGTATTCCTTAACAGCCAAACTCTCTTGCTTCAAATTGATAAACCTCTCCGGTTGAACGCTTTATTCCTCCTGAGACAGAAACTTCCCATCAAATCGCTCACGAAATCCATCCCAAGTAACATTTCTACCCTTCAGCTCGACCACCTCTCACCAATAGGATGCCTCCTCCTTCAGTTGCCAAGAGGCTAACTAAACTCTCTGCTGATCGTCTAATCCCAAAAGACCAAAAATCCTCTCTATGTCCCTAAGCCAAGCTCTAGCCTCTACAAAAGTCTCCTTTTCAGAAAAAGTCTTCCCATCCAAACTCGCAAAAACTTTACAAAGCTTAGAGAAATTGATGGCGGCAGGTGGGTTGATAGGATTACCACCCGCTAGTGTAGGATTAGGCGCTGACCCATGCACCTTGGAGTCGTGGCTTGTAAGTACCTACGAAACCAGGTTGGAACCGGGATGCCCTCGGGAAGTTTCGGGGCATCAGCCATTCTACAAAAAGAAAATGATAGTTTTGGAAAGAGTTAAAGGGAGATTGAACTGGACTTATGAGGGGATTTTTATAAAAAATCTTTTATCAAAAAAATTCTAAGAGTTCTTTTCTGAAAATTATTCTAAAAGAAGTTATTTTGAAAAACACTTTGCTTTTAAAAATAAATTTTTAGTAATTCTATAACATTAGGCTCTCATACCAAGTGAAACACCCCCATACCACTTAATATACCCTAAATGACACAATAAAAGGCGTGGTGTGTTGTAGGTATAACAGAAACTAATTGAGACTAAGATTCATAAGATAAAAATAGGTAAAAACAACTGAAACTAAAATAATAACTTATTTAAAATAAAACTTTCATAGTTGCTTCATAAATAAGTAAAATACCAAATACAACATCCATATCTCAAAACCCATCATGTCTTATGAAATAAAAATTCATAGTCTCAAAATCAGATAATATCCCTCATAATAAGCCAGTACACAAAAAGAACTAAAGCTGAAATAAAAGAAATACATGATAGAAAACTCCTCCAAGAAAATCTCCAAGCAACCGCGCATCTACTATCCTCTCTCTTGATTGCCTATGGGGGGAAAGGGGGAAAATAGAGGAGTGGGTCAGACTAAAAGTTTGGTGAATGATAGTAATTAATAGAGTCTTTAAGCAAGGTAAAATAATAGACTCTGCAAACAGTTCTAGCATAAATAAGGAAAAAATAGGAAATACGAAAGGGATAAACAGGAAATAAGTACGAGTAAATATTGCTCAATTTTTAAGATAGGTTAACTTTGATTGTTTGCACTTGTCCTCGATTGCTGCTTTGATTAGGCTGAATTCCTAATCTTGTAATTAGGCTACAACCCTAGTTCCACACTTTTGATCGGCCTGCTACTCTATAGTATCTTTCTATGGACTAGATACTATATAACTCCCTACACAGAATGCTAATTGTAAATACGAAAGATACACAAAGCACTCACTGTGGACTAGACGACATATATAGCTCCCTATACAGAAGGCATTAATTTACTGTGGACTAGATGTTATATAACTCCCTATACAAAAGGTTATTGTGCACTAGACGACATATATAGCTTCCTACACATAAGGCATTAATTTACTGTGGACTAGATGCAATATAACTCCCTACACAGAAGGTTATTCTGGACTAGACGACATACATAGCTCCCTACACAGAAGGCATTAATTTACTGCGGACTAGATACTATATAACTTCCTACACAAAAGGTTACTGTGGACTAGACGACATATATAACTCCCTACGCAGTATTCTGCCTTCATCCAAATATATTTAAAAGCGCACCCCGTCCAAGTCCCCCGTGATTTGAACATCTACTTATTGACCAATTACTACCATTATAGCATAAGTGTGCCCCTCATCTTACTTCAGGGTTATGTGAAACACCATGTCCACAGAAAATATAGGGGAATGCTATTTGGTACAGGTCCTACTTACATTTTTGCTTATTAACTTAGATAAATTATTTAAATAAGCTTTTACTATCATCTCTACTTTCTACGCTTATTAATTTATTCTAAGTCTTAAAATAAGCCTCGTTCTATTCTTTTGCTTATTATAACCTATGTTATAATCATACTAATTACTAAATCCAAGGTCTAAGTGTGAAAATCAGCTTCTTTCATCTTTTACTCTATTTAGTTATAATTCTAAGTTATAACTATGCCAATTATCTTTAATTAGTCCAATTCTAATTATAATTAGGCGCAATTTCAGTCCAATTCCGTTATTTATTACAGTCCAATTCCGTTATTTATTACAGTCCAATTCTATTATTTATTTCAGTATTTATAATTCACATCTTATTTTCTTCATTTTATATTTTCACTTTCTAATACATATTCGTGTTTAATTTATTCTAATCCATACATAAAGAAAAGAAGGAGGAAGAGAATAGACACTTGCATAAAATCCAAAACGTAGAAAAAGATGTAAATAAAGCAATAAATTACATTAAGTAAACTTAAATACTGTAAATAAATTGTAAATAAAAAAGCTATGCTAAACAGTAATAAATTGTAATTAACTGAAAAAGAATAACTAAAAAGGAATAGGCTGGAAAATAGATATAAAACTGATAAAAAGGCTATTTTAAAATCATAGTAAAACTACAACTATTGGAAATCCAATTATTTTAAATTACTTAACGAAATCTTTAAATAATTACAATCACTTACCTCCGGTCCTAAGCCCTTCCTTTGGTCTTCCCAGATCCACTTAAAGTTGTAAAATAATTTAATTTATAATGATTTTCTCCTTGGAAAAATTATTCTGTTTATCGTTCCTCTTAGAAAAGTGAACCCAATTAAAGAAAACCTAGAATGAGAAAAAGTGTTAGGTCTAGGGGTCTATTTATAGGTGTAGAAGTGGATCTCGTACAGTTGGATTTGAAGATTGAATAGGATGCCGCCACGTCATAGGCTGAATAGGAGCCATCGGATGGAAGAATAGAGGGATCGGATTTTTTTGAAGAATGCAAAACACGTCGTAGTCGGTTAAAAAAATCATGCCATTATTCGAACGAACGATTGTTCGCCCCCAAAACAGCAAGCGGGTCGACCGGCTAGTTGACCTACCATATATACATACATATATGCATGCATGCATGCATACTTACATACATACATACATACATACATACATATATGTATAAATATATATATATATATATATATATATATATATATATATCTTCTTATTTTGTTTATTTCATAACTTGTTTATATCAGCTCCGATTTTGATATTCTATATATGAAAATTGATCAGAAAATTACCACGGACACAATGATGCAACTCCTATGGCTCGATTCTGATACTTTCACAAATTTATTTTATTATTTAGTTACTTAACCAATTAATGGTTATGGGTTAAATTTTGGGTTGTTGCATTCTCCCCTACTTAAGGGATTTCGTCCCTGAAATCTCTAAGGACAAAAGTATGACTAAATGTTTTCATCCAAGCTTTACAACCAACTACTCAATCATCAACCATTCATCCGTTGTCCTTGAGTTTTTCTAATGCAATTTATGATGCTTATGCAATTATTGTGGTGTAAGTGTCCCTAACTAATGCAAAATATTAGGCGGTCCGCTAATTCAGTTGACCTTCTTTTATGCAATCATGTCCGTGCCATATACCCATATGAATGCAAAACTTCCTAATGATAACTGATTTGTATATGTTTGTATATTATCCGATTGAAATATAAATAAATGCAATTAGATTAATGATATGTGAATATTGTAATGGTACAACTGTCATAAACGACAGCGTTTAAAACGTGTGGTCATTTTTTTGGAAAAATAATTCATATTAATACGACAATGTTAATACCTTGCTATGTTTTCTTTAATATTAATACTACAGCGTTCAGGAACTGCTGATGAAATAAGTACTAACAACGTTTATAGATTATTGTTGAAAACTAACGAATATGCTTTAAACAGCGTATTTTAAACGTTGTCATAACTTACTAATAGCACTTAAAAACGCAGATGAAAATGTAAAATAATACCCTAAACACTTTTTCATAGCAAATTGAAAACGCTATTTTAATTTTAAAATGGAAAAATATAAACGCTGTACAAGAATTAACAGCAACAAAAATAACACTGTATAAAATTATTTTGGACAACGTTTTCTTTTAGTTGTTAGAAATTGTATATCAACGACTGCATGTCGTTAGACAGCGTTTCTAACTACATTGTTATATCCTTTAATAGTGGTTTTCGAACACTATTAAAAGGCTATTTTTTTGTAGTGCCATGTTCTGAACAATACAGTGATAATGCCGGCAACCATGAGAAAGTTCCTATAAGAGCAAAGCATCATATGATTACAAGAGCTAAATTTGGAATTTTTAAACTCAAGATATATGCAGCACAATTAAGTCACAAAGAACCTACTACATATAAAGAGGCTATCAAGAGTGATCATTGGAAATTGGCAATGGATGAGGAGTATAGTACACTTACAAAGAACAAAACATGGAGCTTGGTACATCTACGTAGTCACAAAAATGTTATTTGAAGCAAGTGGACTTACAAAATAAAGAAGAATCCTGATGGCACTATATCAAAGTATAAAACAAGACTAGTTGCAAAGGGATACACACAGCGGTTTGGATTTGACTTCATTGAGACTTTCTCCCCAGTGGTGAAGCCAACCACCATTAGAATTACACTAACATTGTATAATTATTGGAAAATAGGGCAACTAGACGTAAACAATGCATTCCTGAACGGAGATCTATAAGAGAAAGTATATATAGAGCAGTCAAAAGGTTATGTTCAAGATAACAATGCAGATCTTGTATGTAAATTGCATAAAGCTATATATAGGCTTAAATAAGCACCGAGATTGTAGTATGAAAAAAATCAAGTTAACATTGATCAAGTTAGGGTACAAGTCAAATAAGTCAGACAACTTACCATATACAAAATTAAGTGAAGGAAAGACAACATACATACTTGTGTATGTAGATGATATCATAATTGCAAGAAATAATGATGAGGAGATCAACAACACTATTAAGCATCTAAATCATGCATTTTCAATTAAAGATCTTGGTGACTTAAGTTACTTCTTAGGAATAGAGGTCACAAGGAGAAATACATCAGAGTTAATCTTAAGGCAGGAGAAATATATATTAGAAATTCTTACTAAAGCAAAAATGAGTTTAGCTAAGCTAATGCCTACTCCTATGACTAGTAATCTACATCTCTCTAAAGACAAAGGTGAACGCATCACTAATTACAAACGGTATCGAAGTATAGTGGGTGCATTACAGTATGCTACTATCACAAGAACAGAAATATGTTATAGTGTTAACAAAGTCTGTCAGTTTATGAAAAAACCTCTAGAGAGCATTGTAAAGCAGTAAAAACGTATATTGCGCCATCATAGAGGTACACATGATCATGGACTATTAATAAAATCTTGCAAGTGGTTAATTGTACAAGCTTACGCGAATGCTGATTGAACCACCGACCAAGACAATAGAAGATCCACATTTGGATATTGTATCTATCTCGACAACAACCCTACATCATGGTGCTCAAAGAAGCGGCAACAGTTTCCCGGTCCAGCACATAGGTGGAATATAGATGCGTTGCAAGTACAACTATCAATATAATATGGATTGAATTGCTACTCCATGAAATCAGAATCAAATCAACCAGAAAGCCGATTATTTGGTGTGATAATTTCAGCACCGTATCTCTTTCAGCTAATCCAGTCCTCCACTCACGTACAAAGCAAATTGAAATCGATCTATACTTTGTTCGTGAGCAGATTGTTAAAGGGAAACTTGAAGTGAACCATGTTCCATCTACATATCAAAGAGCAGGTATTCGAACTAAAGCTCTCTCAGCAAAGAATTTCTCAAAATTAAGGACATCTCGAAAAGTTGTTGATGGCGGTAGAGAGAAAGGGGATCAGAAAACCCTATATAAAATTAAAAAAGGGCAATAGAGATATGAAGTAAAGAAAGACGAAGTATTGGGTTATTAGCAGAAATCAACAAGTTCAGGTAAAAGGCGTAACACAAGCCAAGGCCCATTATCCCATATATCCATTTATAACTGTTATACTGCACATTATATAAAGGAATGTATGTACACAGCAAAGTATGAAATGAGATTACTTTAACACAAAGCAATATTCTCAGTCTCTTCTTTCTCTTATACAAATTATAGCTAAACTCATTATCATCAAATATTATATAAATGGTGATAGATGTTCCTTAATTATAGATCAATAAGTCATTTTAAGGAACTATTGCCAACACATTAAGAAGCTAGCCCTTTAAAGGTCTGTAGCGTTTCCAACAATGAGACTAAGCTATGGTCTCATCTCATTGATAATAACTCTTGGTATTTCCAATTTTGGCTATAACATTCTTCAATAAGTCAATTCTCTTCTTGTTCACCTATAAGAAGAATATACTGAAGATATTATGTAAGCGAAGTACGGTTGTCCTTATCAATAGGTAAAACCAAATCCGTAATTTTTCCCCATGATATTTTATTATATACAAACTATGAATTATGCGGTATCAAAATTAAACTAAGCGTCCGTTTTTTATGAAGTGGGCAAGATATTTAAGCAGGAAAGTTATTTGAATGGGGAACGTAAAGGGTTACCTGAGTGGAGTATTTAAAAAGAGATTTTTGATTCAATTGATTTATTGTCAATTATTTATTTATTTTGTTTTGTAATATATGTTTAATATTGCAAATAACAGAAAATATATTGCATAACTTCATTAAAATAAACCAATACATTTTCAAATTCAAATACGTTCAAAAAATAAACTAAACTACTGCCAATAACCACGCAATAAATCTAACTCGTACATTATAAATCCTGGTACTTCTATATTACTTATTTTTTCCACGATATCCAATTGTGGTTCATTGTGAAAAATTAACATAAGCTTCCATCTCTAAACATGTAAAATATGAATCAGTAAACCATAACAACGTCGCACGATATTGTTGAAACAATCTGTATTCATGATTAATCTTTCAACGTCATGCCTGCTCGAATTTCCCTATTTGGTATACCTATCGTGTCTAGACGGCAGAGTAACTACAGTTGCAACAAAAAAAATTCCCTTTGGCAACGGCCAAAAACAGCTGTAATAGGTCTATTACAAGGACGCTCGTCAGTCGTTATATCCGAAGTTGTAGTAGAGTCGGATTTTTTACAATGGTCACCAGCAGTTACGGAAGTAGTTGTAAAAGAATTTTTACAACTGCTTTTGGTAGTTGTAAAAAATCTTTTTACAACTGCGTTGGCAGTTGTGGTTAAAGGAATGCAAAATAAAAATAAAAATTTCTAAACACATTTTGCAACTAAAGAAAGCAACAAATAAGCATAAATGATAAGATAAAAATAACAATACACTATAAGAAATTCAAACATTAGATTATTATTATCTATAAAACTAATATATCAAACAACTCAAATAACAGAATCAAAGCAAACCAAAACAATACATTAATTTTTCCAGTCTCTTTTGCATACTGATCTTTTTAACTAATTTCATGCAATATAAGTTACACCATTGATTAGGTTACATTTACTTGTATGGGCCAACATATTGTGATGCAACCAAGTAGGTACGGTTTAATTTTAACCATTATGCCCAAACAAGTATGTGCATTTATCTCTTTAGTGACTAATATAATCATAATAGTACAGCTTTTCTACCTTCTCAAAGTTGTTGTTTTGAGTTTGAGAAGGATCAAGATATGTACGTCGTCAAATCAACCGTTGTCATCAAGCATCCAACGATTAGGAGGAATTGGAGGAGAGATAGGAATGATAGTTTAGTGAGATGTTTGGTGACTGGATCAGTGAAGGTGTGTCCAATAATAAAGGAGATGAAGACGAAATGCGATACTCCTGTACACGTGTTGCGACATGTGGCAGATAATATGCAGGCGAATATAAGATTTGGGCTCCATCTGACGAGGGTAGTGATCTTCAAATGATTCTAGTAGTCAATGGAAATCTGGTAGAAGAAGGTAAGAGTGGGAAGGAATATAACATATGAATTTTGAAGCCAATTTTTCACTATACCCCACCTAAATTTCATGCCTTTGCCACCAATTTCATGAGTTGTGGCCAATTTTTCATGAGTCCTAGTCAAATTTTTGCCAACATTTTGTACAAGTAAATATTATAAGTTAGAAATAACAAGTGAAAATTATATTAAATATGATATGAATTTCTTGAAAATTAATTTTTGTTAAAATATTAAATATTTCTTCTTAAATATTATTACTACTTATTACTTCTCAGTTATAATTGAATATCAATCACTAATTTTAATTATTATGTATATGTTACCGATTGTTAATTATTAAATATTTAATAGTAAATATTAAAAATTAATTGCTATTTATTAATTATTAAGTATTAATTATATTTAATAGTAATTATTATGTATTGTTAATTTGTAAAGTTATTGATAAATGTTCCAAAATATTAATGTTATTAATAATTTATTATAAAATATTAATTATTATTAATACTTAATAGGGCACTATTACAATTAGTAAAAAAGAGCCGTTGAAAATATGTTTATACAACTTTCTAAAAAAACATTGCAATTACTAATTATTAATTATGAATTATCAAAAATTAATTACTAAATATGAAGCATTACTTCTTAATTATTAATATTAATCATCGTGATTATTAATTATTAATATTAACAATGGAGCTTTCTTCTTTGTTTGTGTTGCATAGAGCTCCTGATTCAAATGCATGGAGTATCATTTTCTTTTGTTTCTAAGTACTCCTAACACCTTAGTATTGGGTGGTGGCCATGCTGGAACTCGATATCGGGTGTGATGGGTGGTGACCTTGCTGGAATTCATCTTAGGGGTACCTGATTTTTTTTTGATACTAGTATTTAGCTTTGTTACCTGCTAGGCATGTTGGCAGCACCTTATTATTGTGATATATATAGTTGCATGTGTGCTCTCCTCTATCCACATAGGGCATTTTTCTCAAAAAAACTATTAATTATTAAAAATTATTACTTATTTATTAATTATTTAACATTAATTATTAATTATTAATAGTAATAATTTCATATTTCAAATTAATTGTTAATTTTAATTATTATTTTTTATTAATTATTAAGTATTATTATTTAATTATAATTATTAATTTATTATTACAATAGTCAGACGAAAATGGTTGTAATGGGCATCTAATACAACAGGCAAAAAAGAAGAGTTGTTACAAATAGGCATATATTACAACTGGCAAAAAAGAAAGGCTGCAATAGGAATATATTAAAACTTATTAAATAAAAGAGTTGTTGAAAATAAGTTTATTATAGCTTTCTGAAAAAAACATTGTAAAAAAACTTATTACAACTGGCATTTTATGGCCGTCATAAATATACAATTTTAACAGGATCTTTTATCGTTATGAGTTTCATGGGCCACCCAATCGTAGTAATAATCTGTGTCGGTGGCGGTAAAAGACTGAGCGGGTGAGTTAGGATCCATCAGATATCAGCAGTCCTCGTTCCTATGCAGCCTTCAAAAAGTTGATCCAACTGTCCGAATATGAAAACGTACTTTTTTTGATCTTTTGAATCTTCTTGCAGTCGTATTCACCACTCCTACCACTCCTTAGGACCGCCCATTTAATCATTCTTCGGATCACAAATCTCTCCTTCTAGCTATAGTACTTAGTTCTATTCAACCCAAGAACGCTTCAGCTTGTCCCATTTGTTTTTTTTTGTGTCAGGGACGAGTCAAGATTCATTCTGCCGTTAAATGTGTTTGTAACCGACGCATAAAACGAGCTAACAAAATTTCTTCTTTTCGGTAAAAATTCAATGCACAAGTCTATGAAAATTGCAAACCTTTCGGGCGTCCATCAAGCAATAGGATGAAAGAAAGAAGAAGCAGAAGATCTGCACGATATGCTAAAAATTGAAAAATACAAAATATAGAGAAAATTCATTAGAAAACATATTTTATAGAACCGAATAAAATAAACACAAAAACATAAAAATATATCTGGAAAGATAATCGGATTAGGGCAAAGAAATTGGTGAATTTTCGGATTTGGAGTGTTGGGATGGAAGGGGGATGAATGAATAAATAGGAGGAAGAAGAAAGTTGCAGTTTGGAAATGACATGACGCATCGGACACGTTTGACACCAACGTGTCATTTTCTTCTTTTTCCACCAATGGTAATAGTGTTAGAATTTTTTGGAAATGGTACCTAAGATACATGATTAATTTTGTTAGCATATGTATGCTAAAAAAACTATAAATCCATAAAGTAATTATTACCTTTGTTAAGATATCCATCACTTAAATATAATATTTATTTTATTTGTGCATACCATTAATTTTTATTTTATTATGTAAATATTGTTAAAATAAATCGATTAAAATTTATGGCAAATCATACCTAATGAAAGCACTCGCATGCTCTGACGAAACAGTGTCAAGCCTTAACGTCAAATGCGTAGATGGCACAATAGTAGGAAGGTGGAGTTTGAATTTTCTTTTTGTTGGCCGGTGTTGTTTAGGTATGGCCCCCATGTTTTGATCTTATATAAAAGAAAATTATAAGCAATACATTGAAATTCTGACTATACTCTTATTTGTCTATTCATGTGTGTTCTATGCACTTGTGCTTTTTTTGTTTACACTTATCCAATTTTTGTGATTACCATCAAAAGTTTTATTTGGAGTAAAAATTCTTTTTTTGGAGTAACAGAACTTGTGAACTTATTATTTTGATTGATTTTATTTAAGTACAGGTGTATGCCCCTCATTCACAGGGATGTTTACTTCAAATGATCGGTAACTTATAATTTAGATAATTTTCATAGCAAACTTGAAATTTGGCTAAGTCACAGCTTGATTTTCCTTTTTTCGGCAGTTTTGCAACTTTAGCATGTAATCCAAGTTTTATGGTGATATTCTAGGGAGTATGCAATATATGCGTGTTTGAGAGGTGCACATTGCATGGGTTAACTGAGGGCGGTTTTAATCATTAACCGTCATTAGTTGAAACTTTTTTGTTGGTTTGTATCACTCCTATTTTGTTGAAGTTGGGTCCATTATTCCTAATTATAGAAGTGGTTGGCGTTGGTCATGAGACGTGCGGTGTTTCGGATTTATATGGCCCGTCGATTCGGTTCTGATGCTCCTCAGCGCTGCGTATCTTCAGGCAACATGAAGATTTTACGCTTTAGGAGCGTGATTTTTCGACGATGTTTCTCGATGTTTCCTATCTTTAGGCAATGTTGGGGAGTTGGTGCACGGCTTATGGGCATGCGGCTTTTGACATTTCTCTGTGTTGCCTATCCTCGCGCAACGTGAGGAATTTAATTTTTTTAAGGGTTGATGCACGACTTATGAAATGCATGGCTTTAGGTACTCCTCAGTGTTGCCTATCTTCGAGCAATGTGAGGAGCACATGTTTTAGCGTGGCTTATGAAAGTCGTGGATTTTGGCACTCCTTGGTGTTGCCTATCTTCTAGCAATGTGAGGAGTGTATGTTTTAGCGCGGTTATGAAATGCACATCTTTTGGTAGTCCTCGGTGTTGCCTATCTTTGGACCACGTAAGGAGCGTATGTTTTGGCATGGCTTATGAAGTGCACGGTTTTTGGTACTCCTCGGTGTTGATTATCTTCAGGCAACCTGAGGAGTTGGTGGTTTGAGTCGATTCGCTCTCTTTGATTCGGTGATTTGATGGAGCATACTCGGGCGCAGTTTGACCAGTCCAAGCAGCTAACGAATGATTTTCGAGGTGATCGGACTCCGTCGACTCAGCAGGTTGCTTAAATGCACACGGTTTTATTGGTTCGAAAAGAAAAATAGTTTTTGGTTCGGGTAATCATGGCTTGGATGATCCTTTCATGTTCTGGAAGATGTACACGTCCAAATAGATCAGGCTGCCATGGTGGAGACATCTACAACTGACCGCATGAAGATGGATTGAAGAAAGAGCCTATGGGAGTTCAGGTTATGACTCTTAGCTCTTGATCCAAACTGCCTTTAGAGAATGGGTCTTTAATTAGTATACCGTTTAAGAGGAAGAGGAATTGATCACTAAGACCGGTAAAATAGTAGTTGGAAAGAAGTGGGAAAGTATTATGCTAGTATTTCGTTTGTTGCACTAGCTAGGTCATTAAGTCCACGGTTGTCAGAATGCCAGAATTTTTGATCGGGCATAACAGAACTGTGGTATGACTAGTCTTAGCCTTTCTTATGGCTATTCAAGTGTGTGCGGTGCCCTCCCCCCCCCCCCCCGGTCACAAGGCAGTTGGCGCGCTTGAACTATATCCATGGTCTCTCCGCAACTCGTTCGGTTGCCCACAGTCCAGCGGGTGCGGTTCTCCCAAGTGCCGAATCTTAGCATGATTTGAGTTGGTATTTGATTGATCAAGAGGTCAGTTCAATTTTGGCTTAGTTTCTTTGAGCGGCTTTGAAACTCTGGAATTTAGCACTGTTTGTCTCATTGGTCGTTGGACGTGATTCCGTTAACTTTGCAGAGTGACTGGTATGACTGTAGATTTGTGACCCCATAGCATGACTTCATTGACTAGGGGAGCACTAGATCAGATGACTGCTAATCTTTCAGTTTACCTTTTTGGACATAAATCATACATAAATTTCACTGATCTACTGGTCCGCCTTCACGACGCTTTGGCTCATGAAAGACCTTCTCATTCGGGAAGGTTTTTGGGATCAGATGACCGATGATCTACTGGTTTACCTTCACGATGCTTTGTTTCATGAAAGACCTTCACGTTTGCGAAGGGTTTTTTGTATCAGAAGACTGCTGATCTATCGATTCACCTGCACGACGCTTTGGTTCGTGAAAGACCTTCAAGTTTGCGAATGATTTTTTGGATAAGAGGACCGCTGATCTACAGATTCACCTTCATGACACTTTAGTTCGTGAAAGTCCTTCACATTCGTGAAGGGTTATTTGGATCCAAGGATCACTGATCTATCGGTTAACCTTCACGATACTTTAGCTTATGAAAGATCTTCACGTTCGCGAAGGGTTTTTCAGATTGAAGGACCACCGATCTACCGGTTCACCTTCACGACGCTTTAGATCAAGAAAGACCTTCACGTTTGCGAAGGGTTTTTTGGATCTGATGACCATTGATCTACCTGTTCACCTTCATGACGCTTTACTTCGTGAAAAATCTTCACGTTCGCGGAGGTGTTTTAGATCAGAGGACCACTGATCTACCGTTTCACCTTCACGATCCTTTAGTTCATGAAAGACTTTCACGTTCGCGAAGGGTTTTTTAGATCTGATGACCACTGATCTACCGGTTTACCTTCACGATGCTTTAGTTCATGAAAGACCTACATATTAGCAAAGGGTTTTTATGATCGGATGTCCGACGACCAGATGGCCTTGGAATGATAATTTATCGATTCCAAAAGGAGATTTGGGTCGTGTGTTTGATGGCCCGAAGGTCTTGAATTAATGATTCATCGACTTCGAGAGGAATTTTTTGGATTCAGCTCGAGCAAACACGGTTTTATTGGTTCATGTAGGCTAAGGGGTTGGATCTGTTTGTTCGCTGATCCTTTGGGCAAGACTTCTTGATGCTACCAGAGTAAAGCCGATTCAAAAAAGGGTGATCGACCTGACTCGTTGAGGATATAGAAGAATTTCTTTCACCATGCCATCTGCGATACCCCAGTGTTCCGGTACTGCTCATTTGGAAAAGGAAAGTAGACAAGGGTGGATAAGTAGGCATCGTCTTAGGTTGTTGTCCATTCCTTAGTTGCTAGCTAGTAAGAGTGTTATTTGACAATCATCCTTTCGCCTGATTTAGTTAGTTAGTTGGGGCGCTTTTCTATTGGGTCTTAGTAACCTTGCTTGGGCAGAAGGTCCCTGAGGTCATGTAGCTCTTTCACTGTTTGGTATGTTCTTCGACAAATTGACGGGTTTGCCTTCTTCTAATTGCACTACTTCCAGTCTTTAGCAGCGGCTTTCCTTTACATAAATTCTTCCAGGATGGTAGGTTGTTTCATCCTTTAATGATTCTTGAAGGCCTTGCAGTAGACTGCATCTATTGTCCTCGCTTTGTCCGTATGCTAGTCATGCCTGTAAAAAGCAATTTCGAATCAGTTGTATAGTTGTATAAAAGGTATAATAGGCATGATAAACTTCTTGAGATATTTTGCATGTTGAACGGTTTCGGTGAATGGGTTTTGATTGGGAAGGATGCTCTAATCGTTGTCAGACCGGTCCGTTTTCAAGCTATGGCTGTTTATAATTCTTGAGAATAATACATGCATGATTATCTACACTTGAATGGTTGGAAATGCCAATGAATGACAAAACACTTATGATGGGGTCCTCAATGATGATCCTAGATTTTTTGAAACTAGGTGAGATCGGTCTGGGGTGACAAAGAAGGCCTCATAAGGTTGCATTCCAAATTTCAAGGTATTCGGAGTTCGCACGTTTAGGTTATGGACAAAAGAAGATGGATCGGCGGTATTTCACTTGGAGTCCGACCCGAGAAAATTTTCCATTTGCTTGGAGTCGACACATGGTTCACGTTGAGTCACAGAATTTGAAATGTTGTGTCGTTGACAAACGTTGCTTGGAGCCATTTGCCTGTTTGTTTGGAGAAAATTTTGGTTTTACTTGAGTCTGATTTCGGACCAAAATTTACTAAGTTTACTTTGGATCAAATGGGCGATTACCCGAGTTTGACTTTGAGTTAGGACTTTTGGAATCTGCTTCGAGTCAAATAGTCAATTACCCGAGTTTGACTTCGAGTCAACCCTAAAGTGAGTTTTTCAGCGACCATATTGATGATTTTTGACGATTTTCGACTAGACCGCTCATAATTCAACGATGGGAGCTCCATTATGGGATCAAAAGCTGGTTAGTTGGGAGTGGTCATAATATACCACAGGAGCTTGGCATTGTAATTGATCTTGGTTTGTATCATATCTTCTTGGTCTTTCTACCTCTAAGAATACCGTTTAAGTAGTAGTTCCTCGTCCATTACTTGGCACTGTGTTACGGCATGAGTTTTAGGCTTCTTTTAGCATTTTGCACGTTGGCAATTTCATCCAATTTGTCTTCCTTAAATTATTTGTCATCTTCAGAGCCGGAGAGAGCCATCCTTATATCCTTCTGTGGGGTTTTCACTCCTAAGTTCGGGTTTGCAGCCGTGCTTTTGCGGTAGGTGGAGTGTTAGTGTTTTCTTCCGTCATGATTCCTGGAGCTCTGCCCATTGCTTCCTTTCGATTATATCCCCTTCAAATGACCCAGACGGTGGTCTCGCTGGTCGGTCAGCGAGTCGGGGTCCAGGAGCAAAGTGCCTTGGTTTAGGGTTAGGGAGCAATGCCTCTGAATTTTACGGTATATGCAAAAATCATCACGAGCCGAGCTAACTTTATGGATCGCTAATGTTCCATAGGCTATGGATCACTGGAAATTTGTAGCTTTTGGTGATCCATGGCTTCTGGCATTCCATAGCTTTTGGCGATCCATAGCTTTTGGCAACCCATAGTATGGATCACTGGCGATCCATAATACATGGATCGCTAGCGGTCCATGTACTTAACTGATTTCTGTACTTTTTCTTCTGTGGTGCCTATTGAATCATTATGCAGGAGAGTTGTTTTCCCACAAGCGAACATCATGGATCGCTAGAGATCCATGACCTTATCATGTGTTTGCTTGCTTTTTCTCTGATCCTTCATGGTTGGTTCTTCTATTTTCAACAGCAAACCTTCTAAGCAGAGATTAAGGATCTAACTTCTGGACCTATGGGATCCAACGTAGATAGCTAGATCTGAACCCTGAGTTGGAGTTCTCAGTGAAAGCACCAAAATGTTAACCCAAAAAATGGACCAACACCATGGTTTGAGTTTGAAAGGACCAGTCCAGTTCTGACAGAGCAATATCATAGATAACAGATATAGAAAAAGAACAGTAAAAGAATGAAGGCGGGGAATATTTATGTAGTTTGGTTGTTAATGAAGCATGCATCCACTTTATAGTTTTATTATGACTGATTACTATTACAAGTAGTGTTTGATTACAAGGCTTTGATTATCCTTAGGTAGACTGAATCCTCAGAGTTAGAATCCACTGGAGAATCATAGTGAATTCCTTCGAAGATTGTTGTGAGAGAGGTAGAGAGTGAAGAATGTTTCCACCAGAGCTTCAGCAACCATTCCGGAGACGATCCTCTTTATGTTGCAGGCATGATGGTATTTATAAAGATCGGAGAGCTTCTGGGCCAGGCCATTTCATCAAATACTCGCAGGTAGGTAGGGACGACCTAGGGAGGTCTAGCTCACGATCTGAGCCAAAATCATAGGTCGCTAGCGACCCATGGCCTATGGGTTGCTAGAGACCCATAGAGTTGACTCGTGCACGGGCTAAGGACTTAGCTCCCTAGCCATTGCATTGCTTGGTTGGCTCATTGAAGATTCATGGAGAAGCATGGGTCGCTAGCGATACTTGGTAGACGGGTCGCTAGCGACCTATACACTTAGCATTTTTTAGCACCCCCTTCCTCCATTCTCTTTTTTTTTTGCATCACAGCGACCTTCCATGTCCATGGATCGCTAGAGATCCATAGGGTATGTGTCGGTGGCGATTCAAGCACTTAGGATATTTTAGAGTTTGGAGTTCGGGA
The DNA here is from genome assembly GCA_030765085.1 of Allium cepa. NCBI lineage: Eukaryota > Viridiplantae > Streptophyta > Magnoliopsida > Asparagales > Amaryllidaceae > Allium > Allium cepa. The sequence goes on from CM060932.1 coordinate 385,940,318, forward strand.
TGTTTCCATGATCTTGTATCATCGTTGCTTGTGTAGTCTCCTTGTACGTTGTTCTGTTTTGATGACAATTTACTAGCTGTTTGCACTCAACTGCTGGTTAGGCTGAAGGAATGTCGGTCTCTTGGCTTAGCCAATCTCAAGTGTTGCCTTACTAACATAGTTTGGCTCTTGTTTACTCCTTTCCTTAGCCTTTCTGGATAACTTCTAAACCATTATGATGTCACAAGTTCGTTCTGTTTCTTGTTAGGTCTTGTTGGGTTAAAACTTGGATAATAGATGATAATTGTTTTTCCTCTTAAATAATAATGATGTGATGGCAACTGTTTTTCTCTTAAATAATGACGATGACGATGAAGGTAATAATAATGTTAATAACCAATAGCTTAAGTGCTAAGTGGTATTACGTTCTAGGCCAAGGTCCTATAGATCATGGATTCGAACCCCCAAAACATCAAAAGTAAGTGCTCTACTTGAATAAAGTATCACTCTTATTATTATCAAATAATAGTAATGACGACGGTGACTATAATAATGCATACACACATACATCCATACCTGGCCATACTCATAATCTAAAAGACAATATGAAATCTTGAAGAAAACATTATGAGCTTGCACTGAGAAATTTAGCAAGGGTGGCTTATTCAAATCATAATCAAAATATATAAACAATGGATTGTGCATAAAACATTGAATACAATTTTAAGAACATATGTATTGAATTTTTCAAGCATGAATAATCAAAATAACAAAGTAACTAAATAGCTATTAGTTGATATTATTTTTAAATGTATTTAAATATTATATATATGACATCTTGGATGTCTCTATAATAAATATAAATAGATCGAAAGGAACCTCACTGATCATATAACAGTTGAAATCCCTTTTTGGTAAAAAAGAATGCAAAATATGCACCTAAATTACTATTTCTATTTTAACTAATGTCATTATTATTTTTGTTTCATGTAAATCTAAAAGATTAAAAGAAATGAAACACTCAAGAAAACGAACAAAAAGAGAGAAGGAAAAAGAATGATCAATTTACTTGCACCATAATAAATTGACTTCCACTATATTAAAATTGTCTAGCGTAACATTGAAAACCAAATTGCATTATTTGAAAATTGACTTGCATAACACTGAGATTAAATTACATAGTATTAAACTTGGCTTCTATTGCTCGATTTTCTCGCAAAAGAAATCAGGCTACCCTGCTGAGCATCCAACACTCTTGCTTCATCTTACATTGCCTTGACACCTTCTGGCTTGGCCCACCACTTGTGTAAATGCCTCATGTGGCGATCACTTAATAGATGCCCTACTATTTTATAGGTGTGGACAACAATCCGACCAACTATCACAATCCATGGAAGGTTTCAAGCGACCTACGCAATTCATCATAAGACGGTCTGTCTGCAACATGGATAAGGGTGTAGATTGGTCGGATCGGACCGAAGAGAGATGTGTTCGGTTTATGTCCTATAAGAAATTTGGATGGACACAAAGTATACGAGGATTTAGCTCGTACACCTTTAGAACGAGCGAGATGACGGATGAACGATAGAAAAGTCATCAGACAACATAGATGAACACGATTTCGTACATTTTTTCTTATCCTTATTCATATTCTAATTGAAAATTAGACGGATATAGATGAACATTATTTGACCTGGGATTCAAGTGGACATCCGATAATCCTATAAAGCTTACATCCCTAAACATGAAGGTCTCACCCCCTCATCTTTCCAAGCCCCCGAATCCACTCCGTTCATGTAACCCCCGAGCTTTAGACCCACACTAATAAAGGATGTTACTAAGAAATATCGTCTATTAGTGTAGAAAATAAGACAGGTTAGAAGCGACCATCTGTGAATAATGCTTTAAATGAGTGTTGACTTGAAAAATGGAGTAATAATTTTTTTTCAAAAGAGGATTCGACGTATACAACCCAGGCTTAAAACAATATTACGGTGACTATATTAATTGCTCTGAACAACATAATATATCATAGAACACAGAATGTACACCAGAATATACATATGTTATATATTGACAAAATACATATGTACATATATACAAAAGATAGTCTATAAAACAGTGGATATGAAAGTTCCACTCGATATACATATATAACTACCCAAAATGATGTACATAAAAAAAAAGTCTCAAGCTTGATAAACAAATACACAATGTACAAATCATAGTCTAAGAAAAATGATGATACATGACGACAGACAAGATCATAGAAGATAAAACTCAACCTAGACATTTCTAAAGGTCAACAAGGGATACCTAAAATAACTCGGTCTGACCAAAGTATTATACAAGATAATAATCAGTCTTGTACTAGTATATAGCAATGATAGTAGCATAGCACGAAAAGATGATATCCGTAAATATATATAGGCAACGTGATCTTGTGAACATCAAGTGTATCCACACAAAAATGTAATCCAAGAAATTGCCACCATCCATCAAAAATCACTAAAGAATCAAATGATATCAACGAAACCAAAGAATTCACCATGCCAAACTCTCATAAAATTATCCTTTCAGAGGTATTATCATAATATGGTGAAACAAGAATCACAAATCAAACCATGAGATTCAATCCACAAAATATATCAAAATTGGCGCCATACGAGAAGACGAGCCGATAATCGCCAATCATGCATGCACTTGTGAGGTGCTACCCTTTCCTAGACAAAGATATTATCCCTTCTTGGACAAATAAGCCTGAAAGCTACGCCGAAACTCTAAGACGAACCCAAAGGGCACGTTGAACATCAAGACAAACCCAAAGGTTACGTCGAACGCAAAGACAAATCCAAAGGTTATGCCGAACGCAAAGACGAGCACGAAGGTTACGTCAAACACAAAGACAAACACAAAGGTTACGCTGAATAGGAGGGTGTAATTGTACTTTCAAAAAGTAACCAAATGGACTACGCCAAAGCGTCCCATACCACCTGGAAAAATTCAGATGTTTACTAAGTGATCGTAAACCCCACTTCAAGAGCTATACAATAATAATATCAATAAAAATATTTCGTCGGGCGAGTTTGTTAACTAACCGATGAGGTAAATGCAAATGTTCCATACCATTTATTTTACAAAATCGTTTAACTAAATTCCTCATCTGAATGAAATACTAGTATATATATATTTTTAAATTCGGTTTATAGGAATCTTTTCCAAAAATACTTATTTCGAAATTTATTATTGGTAGATAAATAATAATATTTCCAATATATATATATAACTAGTTTGAAATCAAATTGATTGAAACAAGTTTGAAATCGATTGATTATAAACAAATTCGGATTATAAATCGCTTGTTTTATAACTATATATATAATAAATAAATGTTCATAAAAAATCAAGAAACTTGGATTAAAATAAACTTTTAAATCAAAGCTTTGAAACTCAAGAAATCAGAGCCAAAACAGAAGCAAAAACCATAAAACAAACAAGGCATCAAACCAGGCAAGAACACGAGAGTAGGGAGGAAAGACAAGCACCTCGAGCTACTGCTCTAGATTAGAACCAGTCGAACTGTCATAAGCCATCGGTCAATCAATAGGGACCTAAGGCATGAGCTCCAGGTTTCGTTCCCTCCCTATTGATATCGACGATTATTCCAGTGTGATTCCAACGCTTTCCAACAACTTGAAATTACAACATGGACTCAGAAAACAATCATGCATTCAACAAGGATACACTTAGCAATCAAAACATTGAATAATGGTGAAGTATGAAGTACAATATTGATTTAGGGAGCATGGATAAAAACAGATCACTAATAGAGAGCAATTTTCATATTCATTTATTTCAACAAGCCATATATATTAGTACAAGAGATGAGTTTTACTCACTTATTTCTTTAATTTGCATTTGATTTGGAGATGGATTAGAGCTTACTTTTCTCAACTATACCACCTAGAAGTTCATGTAAGAAGAAAAGAATAAAATATTTTTTAATGACTAAAGATTACTGAAATAGAAATTCAAATGGGACAAGATTCGGTTTGAGATTCATTTCTGAAGTTTATAATTTAAAAATTACAGCAATACTCCCTACAATTAACTAGGGTTTGGAGATTGACTTTCCTAGGGTTTGGGATGAAGAGGAAAGGTGGTTTACTGGTTAGTGAAATGGAAGAATGCGAAAACAACGTACTTTTTCTTATTTTCTCTTCCTAATAGCCTGGTTCGCACTTAGATTACTTTAGGCCTAAATAAAATGTCACTTAACCAATAATCTAGCTCTTATGTTAACAAAATAAAAGGTTATTTTCTTCTCTATTTTCTATAGTATGGCTTATATATACTTAAGTTCCAAATTAATAACTTAGCTTAACACAAACAAACAACACTAATTTATGGCATTACATTCATTTGTAGCAAATAGAATTGAGCTACATTCAAATTTTAACAAAAGAAATTATCATGTTAATAATTTTCCTTATTTCCATTAATTAGAAATAAATGACATCCTACACTACAATATCTAATTTTAACAAAAATCCATAATCTCACAAATTTTAATTAATTCACATTTAAGTTTATTGCGATATTTTTCAATAGCACCGAAATATGTTATTATAAAATCTTATTTATAATTAAAACAATATTTTAACCATCTTGCTTCCAATTTATTTGTTAAAAATAACTTACCATTCATTTATTCCACGTTCTCCAAAATCACATTTTTATTCCGATTAAAAGAGTAATTTATTTTAATAACCTTATTTAAATCATTTTATTGTATTTTCCATTTAATTTATTTCTTAGGTTCCCTTTTGCTATTCAAATAAAAGACTTAATCACAAATATAATTTTCTACTTGAAAGATCCGTATATTAATTCTCTTTGCCAATTAAACCAAACCCACTAGAATTTGGAAAAGAAATAAGATAAATCCCTAAATTTCATTTATATTAAAAAAAATTGTTCAAATTATATTTTCCTTTGGATTGAATAGTAGTTGATTTATTTCCAGGTATGCCTCAAACCGAGGGTTGTTACAGCTTGCATCTCCCTTGTAGACTGATTGGCTCGGATAATCTTATTTTGTATTGACTTAGCAGAGCTCTTACAAAAGCGCATAATTGTCCCTGCATAAAGAAGTAACAATCCTAGATTATTCCCTTGACAAGATCAACATAAAACGATATTGTTCATCTAACAAAAGTATCACCATACGGTAACCACCCTCTGCCTTTCACCTTCCACCTAAGCAGTGGCGTCACTATTCAACAACAACACTTCACCCTAATGCAGCCTTTTTGACGACATTGTGACTTTATACGACCCGATTGCTGGTCATTGTTAGGAAATCAAACATATACTTTTGATGACTACAACTATACAATGGAAATTGAATATGCATATATATATATATCTGTATATACAGGTAATTGCTAGAGCAATTGTAACGATCTCGGTTTTGGGTCAAATTTAAATTGGTAATTAAAATAAATTTTTGAATATATTTGTGAATTAATTTGATTTTTTCCAAATTAAATAATATATTTTTGTTTATTTATATATATGTATACAAATTGATTTTTAATTAAATTTTGGATTTGAGACTCAAAAATAAATATCTTAAAAATGTATTGGATTTGAAAACAATATATTTTAAATTAATAAAAATTTGTTATAATATACGTATGAAATATACTTTTGAATTTGATATAAATAATTTTCAAAAGTTAATCAAAGTTAATCATATATTTACAAAAAAAAACATTTGAGATAGATATTTAATTACTTAAAGGAATAGTAACTTGAGTTTAAAATTGGAATAAGATTTAATATTCTTTTCTTTTAAAATTATACAAATATAAAATTTGGTTTGTATATATTTTAAATACATGAATATAAAGAAGTGTTTATAAAACTAAATTGAAATATATTTAAAAATAAGTATATATTATTTCTTTTAACTTTTTTACATGGGTTATATATAAATGGATATAATACAAATATAAAAGCTAAAACATAAACCATACTTATAAAAAACATGTTTCACAAATTAAAATAAAGTAGGGATTTAAAAACATAATTATAAATTAATTTAAAATAAGGACTTAAACATAAATTACTTTCATTTTGACAAATGTAAGGTTGAGATCACGTGCATTAGCATGTGTTGCCCAAATATAATTTGTAATCACAAGTGTTAAGATTTTAAATTATGTAAACACAAGTGTCATGTTTCATTTTCTTTTTCTTTTTGAAAGTATTAATAAAGGAAAATCAAAGTTATATATATCATAATCTCCTCCTTCCCTCATTCGGTACAAAACTAAAGAAAAGAAAAAAAAAACCAAAAACCTAAAAAATAAATTAAAAATCCATAAACCAAAAGAAAAAAAATCAAAACAAACCTAAGCAAAACAAAACCAAAGAAAAACTAGAAATATAAAACAAGCAAGATTCAAAGCTTCAGATCAAAAACATTTCAAAAGCGTGAAACAAAACTTCAACCTGATTCAAATCTGAAGCATGCAAATGCATCTCAATCAAGTAAATCAAAGTCTGGTAGCAGATTCAAAGTCAACTTGAAAGCAAAGTAAAATACAATCCAGATCATCTCAAATTTCTAGAACAAAGAAAATGGAAACCTGGTCTCTGTTATAAGGTGAGTAATTTACCCTATTGAACCTAAATCTGTTCTTATGTATATGTTCATATGTATTGATATTAGTGATTGATTCTTGGGTATGTTGTGAATAATATTTGTATAAGCATAAATATACCTGTATATGTATGTATATAGGTAGATGGTTGATGTATGCATATCTGTATATGGTTATATACATATCTGTTAAATTACAGGCTCAAAGCAACTAAAACAAAAATTCAATTGCTCCTTGCATAATCAATTTTAGACTTTGAGTTATAAATGAAAAATGATTATAAGACTATAACATTATTTTTGAAAATAATTTTAAGTGTTTATATTTAAGTAAATAATCTGGAAATTGAAGATTACAGTAATAATCAAAAATAAGTTAAAAATCAATGAATGCAATTTCATCTTTGGATTTCAGAATTTAATTCGTATAAGAGAATCATTAATTTTGATATAAAATTCATGATTTTTAAGTTGATATTTGTCGTGAATTAGTGAGATGATCGGTTTTTGCTTTATCGCCAAATTCCGATGAATGACAAAGTGGTGAACGACGAGATCAATACTGGAGGTAGCGGAAGTCCTGGTAATCTCAGGAAAAATAGTGGACGGTTTTATTGATGGCCGTGGTGGCCAGCCAGCGACGAACTAGGGTTTAGAGGCTTGTTTTGGTCGAGGTTTTTGCGAGCTCCGTGCAATGTCGATCGATCACCGGAGGTGATCGCATAGGGGGGTTGATGCATGGCGACGTGACGAATCTCTGGTAAGGTCGACGAGGGTTCTCGAGGTTGGGATCATCGACGATTGAGGGTTTTTCATATCGGGTTTGTTCTAGTTTTTGTTCGTATGTATCATTTTTGACCGGTGGTCGATTTCGCTAATCTGAATGATCGAAGGGGTCGGCAAGGTCGTTTGTTGACTTGTCGAGAGTCACGACGTTGATCTATGGTGGTTGGACTGACCGTGCATGTGCACGTGCACTTTTGTATTTGGAGTTGATCTCAGCTTTAGGGAAAGAGTTGCTCGCTTGAGTTTGGTTCGAGATTATTTGTCTCGAAGTGCTTAAGGTCGTGAGATACTCAAAGTTGTGCTCGGGGAAATCAAGTAATAGCCCGGGTTTTTGTTCAATTGTCTCGGGTCTAGTTTTTCTGGTAACAAATCGGGTTTTCAAAATTTAAAAATAAAACCAGTTTCAGATTTTAAAATTCAACCAGATTTTAAAAAAAAGTAAACAAGCTTTCAAAGCTTAAGAATGAAAGTGAAGTATTTAACATGTTTTGCCAAACAAGTTTTAAACTTAAATTTTAAATTCAAATGTGATTAAAAATTATTTTGATTTTTTTTGAAAATAATTAAGCAATTAAACAAATCCTTAAGTGTTTTCAAATGAAGTTTTAATGATATGATTGAGTCATTAATTAAGATAAAATGATTTATCCTTAACTAATTAAGGTGGATAATTAAAGAATTAATTAAATGATCAATTACTTAAGGCAATTAATTTAAGGTTAATTTATTAAAGGATGATTACTTAAGGTCATTAGTGAAGATGATTAATCTATGTGATTAAATTGACGATTAATTACTTAATGCAAGGGTTAATTACATAATGTAATTAAAAGGTAATTAATAAAAATTATTAAAAGGATAATTACTTATAAAATTAATTAAGGATATTTAATTACTTAAAGGTTATTATCTTAATGAAAAGTAATCAAGGATAATTAATTTATGATTAAGGGTTAATTAACTAATGTAGTTAACTTAAGGCTAATTACTTAATTAAAGATTGTTTAAGGTTAATAAAGTTCATGACTAAGGTTAATTAGTTACATGATTATGGTTAATTAAATATTGATTAAGGATTAATTAATTAATAATTAAGGATTAACTAATTGGTAATTAAGGATTAATTAATTATAATAAGGGATAATTTATCATTAATTAAGGATAATTAATTAACATGGATGATTAAGGATTAATTAATTAATTTCATAAATTAATAATTAATTAATCAGGATTAGGTAATTAAGTCATAAACAATTAATTTAATTGGAAATTAAATTGAATTAATTAAGGATTGAATAGTTAATTTATCTTGCTTATGAATGTTTGGAATGCTTGAATTGATTGTTATCTATGTTTTGTAATATTTTGTGATTTGATTTGTTTTTTAATTGAGCTGTATGTAATTTATTTATTTGTGATGAATTTATATATTTATCTGTGAATCTGTGAATGGAAGATAAGCGTTATAGGATTATACCCCTTATCAATATTGCTATGTTTGGACTGTGATGATTGATGATATTGTACGATTATGTAAAACCCCTGGACTACACCACACACACACAAATATGGATTTCACGAGGAATTGGTTAAGTCATAGATATTTGAATTTAATACTATTTTATTCAAAATAATGAAATGGTTTTAAAATTGAATTTTGAATCCAAAATGGTTTGGAAATGGAATTTGGTTAAATATGAAAAGCTTTTGAAAAGAAGTTTTTGAAGATAAAAATTATTTTGAATAACTTGTTAAAGTTATGAAGTTAAAATAGTTTGATTTGAATTTGAATTCAAGATTTGAAATTGAGTTTTATGAATATATATTTGGAAATTATGGTTTAAAAAGGTTATATAAGTTATATAATGTGCATATATATGGATTTTAAACCATTTTTGAAGTATTTTTAAATATATTATTTTGAGAATTGAATTTAACCCAAGTTTATACTCGAAGGGCTTTAACTTGAGCAAAAGTAATCGGATTTCCCCAAAACGAAAACTCTTTGTTTTCAAATGATAATGGCTTTCATATAAAGAAAGGATTTCCATTTTTGTTGAAAGGATTTCAAGTTATTGGTGAATCAAATTGCAAATAGTTTTGAAAGCTATGAATGAATCTTTGTGAAAGATTGGTGAATTTTGTTTACATTGAAAAGGATCTTGAAAGTGAATCTTTTGTTTAAAAGATTCAAAGTGTAAATTTGTCTTTAACCATTCAAAAGAAAGGTTTTAAGAAACAAGTGTTGAAAAGTTGTGACTTGACTAAGATCCCAATATATCCATATGGTTTTTAAACTAGCGCTCATTATTCGGTTTAGCCGGAAGAGGACTTTATGTCATATAACCCATTCTGAATAATGATATGACGAATTGGATAGCATTTGAAGACCAGTGGTGAAGACTGGATATTTTCGAAAGCGAAAGAATTACCTGCCAAATGTTTCTGCACCGAATGGCCCCAGTATAGAGATTTGATCACCCTTTGTGATGGGCAGTCCGGACGTGATTAGGGATTATTCGAATTTGCAAGGGCTTCTTTTAACGTGCCTTCGGTTCTGTTGATTGGTTGATCGAAGCATGACTTTTTTGAAAAGCGTAGCTTTGTGGGACGAGACTTCATCAGAACCTCACAACTTAGAAATGGTCAAAACAGGAAGGATACGGCAAGGTTATCGGGGGTCGCGCCCCTTAGGGTATGCCCATTTCCTTCTGGATAAAAGGTGGTACCATGGTATGGAGCCCAGATATTTAACATATGTGGTTGTTGCTATTTATTGGTGAATCCCGGGATAAAGGTCGGTAAGGACGGGGGATGGCATACTCGTGTCAGTAGTTACCTAGTTACAGAGGCAACCCGACCTTGTGTTGGTAGAGAGCTGGTTAAGTTCTCGGGGCGTCCCTCCAGAGGCGTACCCATGTGGTGTAGGAAGTTCCCTAGCCTAACCATTGTTGGAAAACCAATCATCCAATACGCGCCTTGTACGGTTTTAGTTGTAGAACCTGCCATCTAACATGGTAGCTATAGTAGGCATACTATAATGGTACGTATGCTGGCTAAGATTAATATTGTACTTGCAAATATTTTCTGCACTATGCACTAATAATAATATCAAACAGTTTTTGCGTATCAAGCATTTTTGACTGTCATAAGGAGAAATCTCCTCCAAGTGTGCGCTTGCGTTGTGTGAGTGGTAGGAGGCCTTATTGCAGTTTCATTTTTCAAAAAGCATTGCGAATTTATTTTAATTTGTTTTTGTTCAAGATAAAAACTGTTTTTGTTTTCTCACACCAGTCCTATGACTGACCCGGAGTTTATTGTTCCCTTTCTAAACTCTGGATGCCCATAATTTTACACACGGACAGCCTAAAGTCAGGTTATCAATAGATAGTAGATATGGATCTAGAAGTCTTTGGTTTGGCGATTGCATTCCTGACCTAGCTTAATACAACGTGATGGTGGTTCGAGCTTTCGATTTAGAGCTTGGAGTCTTTTGAGATTTGGCATTAAAGATGTAGTTTGTAGATTCACTCTCTCTTGGAGATCATGATGGAGTTATCTCTTCCGCTGTTGTTCTTCCGCTATTGTTTTGTATCTCTGATATATATTGATATTCAATTATATCATTGTTGAATCGAATAATGTGTATCAATAAAAATTCTTCTTCTTGTTTCGTAGTGTTGTTTACTTAATGTGTCATAAGCTCCGGCGTGAATCGAATTTCAACTTTTGAATCTACGGCATTCGAATACGAGTAAGTATGGATGTCGATTTTCAGACGTCCGATTTCAGGTCGTGACAGCAACATCACTAGAAAGACAAGAACAAGGCTCAAAGAATGCTACAAGATACTACGAGTCGATAGGATCAAAGAAGCAACAAGAAAGATGCACAAAACAGACATGCACAGATTTCAGACGTCTGGGAGCACAAGCCAGGCGTCTGGAAAAGTCCTTTGGAACAACAAAACAGACAGGACCAGACGTCTGGTAGATGCACTCAGACGTCTAAAAATCTACTAAATACAAAAAATATATAGTATCAGACGTCTGATACAAATACCAGACGTCTGATTTCGAACTCGGAACTTGAATTCAAATTTCAACTACCACATTTGAATAGACATCTTCGCTTCTCTTTGCTGCAACTCTTCATCATCAACAGAAGCAACTGTAAAGCACTTGTTAATGTATGCAACTACTTAAGGAACCTCTCTACAACTATATATATCATCAAGAATCAAAGAGAACCTTCATCTTACTTACTTACGCTCTCTACGTATATACTCTGATATATATATTCTTGATCTCTAGCAATCTATATTTGTATTTCACTCTTCCATATATTCAGTTCTTCATAGACAATACTCTCTAGATATATAGTGGAAGCGTTTGTACTTATTAGTCAATATCCGTGTTATAGAACACATCTTTGACAAGAATAATTTATTGTAACCAAGCCTATTCCTCCAGACGAAGCGAGGGTGATTGATAGTCGAATTTTGAAGAGGAGCTACTGAACTGGACGTAGGACGGGAAGTCTGAACCAGTATAAAATCCTGGTGTGCTTATTCTCTAGTTACCTAGATTATTACTGCTTTAGTTGCATCATATATTTTGTCACATATATTTACATATACACTACACGATCCATCCTGTAGACATACGATTGGTATCAAAGCAAGGTTAGATCAAAATACAGTAACATGTTTTTTGAATCACTATAATATGGAAAGTATTTTTCAAGAATGTCAATCCACGACACGAGCCCCACTTTTTAATGGTTCTAACTATGCATATTGATCAACATGTATGAGAATTTTTATGGAAGCAAATGGATTAGAAATTTGGTCAGCCACTCAAAATAAATATAAAGCACCTGACAGTGCTATGAACATATGGACTGATGCACAAAAAACCGCAGCTTCTAATAATGCCAAAACTATGAATGTTCTATTTTGTTCACTAGATAAGAGTGAATTTTCACGTGTCATGTTATGTAACACTGCATTTGATATTTGGTGCACTTTACAAGTTACACACGAAGGCACAAAAAAAGTTAAACAAACAAAGATTTCAATTTTACAAAATCAATTTTCATCATTTAAAATGAAACAAAATGAATCTATAGTAGACATGTACTCTACATTTCAAACCATTCAACGCGACTTAGTGGCTCTTGGAGTCAAATTCACAATTTTTGATTTAGTATCTAGAATATTCAATTCTTTAACTCTAGAGCGGGAAAGAAATGTATTAGCTATCGAAGAAACTAATGATCTCTCGCACTTTTAGTTGAAGAATTGATAGGAAATTTAATATCCTATGAAGCTAATTTGCAGGCACGAAAAGAACAAAATTCGAAAAAGAAGAACATAGCATTCCCAACAACAAATGAAGACTCTGACTTAGTTGAAGAAGAAATTGAATTTACTGTCACAAACTACAACAAATTAAAGAAGTTTAGGAAAATCACTAAATTTCAGAAAGGAGGTAAATCAAGCTCAACAAACCAAACATCAATCAAATGCTATGAATGTGACCAATTTGGACATATAAAGAAAGACTGTCCCAAGCTCAATAATGATAAAAAGAAGAATAAATTTAAAAAATTCAAAAAGAAGAAAGCTTTCAAAGTAACATGGAATGACTCGGATTCTTCATCATCAGACAGTGATAGTGAAAGTGACAGAGAACAAGCTAATGCGTGCTTTATGGCACAAACTGATGAGGTATGTCCCGAACTTAGTTATGATGAATTATTAGAACTTAGCGTGGAGTTAAATGATAAATTTAAAAAAATTAAAAAATTGAATAAAGAACATATAGCCAAAACAAATAGATTAGAACTTGAAGCAGGAATGTTAAAAGATGAAAAAATTATTTTAGAAGAGGAACTATAATTATCTCAAGAAAAAATTAAAAATAGTTTGGTCGAAAATGAGACTTTTGCTATTGATTTTGATAAAACAAATTAGAAAAGGATGACTTGTTAAAATAAAATGTCAACTTGAAGCGTAATATTGAAATATTAAAAATTAAAAATTTAGAATTAAAAGAAAAATTAGATAAAATTACAAATAATGTTTCAAAATTTAATAAAGAAAAACAAGATTTGGAAAATCTTATCAAAACTTCAAAACCACCAGGTAATAGAAATGAAATAGGATTTAAAAATATTCCTAAACAAAGAGGGAATGATATTAAGAAATATAGTTGTATTTATAAAAAGACTAAAAGTTCACCTAAGTCTAATACGAATACCAGAAATATAAAAATTTGGATTCCTAAGATAAATAAAAATTTGACTAGGCAAAAACATATTAATAATTTTTTAGAAAATGTAGTCTATAATAAAAATTATATTCATAAAGGTACCAAACCTTCTTGGGTATGGCTACACACTTCTCCTAACATCTAGGACCCTAACAAAGTATATGGGTACCAATTAAATCATCTTGTATTCTACAGGTACCCAAAATAAAAAATAAGGAGAAATGGATACTTGATAGTGGATGCTCCAAGCATATGACCGAAAATTCAAAAATGTTATCAAATATAACATACATCGATAGTGGAACGGTAACTTTTGGAGATAACTCAAATGGATACGTCATGGGCATTGGAGAAGTCATCAACTCTGGTACTTCTAACTCTCATATTATTACAAATGTTTTGTTAGTAGAAAATTTAAAACACAACCTACTTAATATTAGTTAATTATGCGATAAAGGTTTTTTAATCAATTTCGAAAAAGATAGATGTAACATTTTCGACAATAACAAACAAATTATATTTGAGGGTTTTAGAAACAAAAATATTTATGTCTTAAACATGAATATAAATCGAAATTCAAATTTATGTTTAACCTCCAAACATGAGGATCCATAGTTGTGTCACAAACGATTTTGTCATATTAATTTTAAATACATTAATAAATTAGCAAAATATGAGCTAGTTAGAGGTTTACCTAAAATAAATTACAAAGTAGAAAATTTATGTGACGATTGTCAAATTGGAAACTAAAGAAAAGCTCTTTTAAATCTAAAAATAATATTTCTATAAAACAACCATTAGAATTATTACATTTAGATTTATTTGGTCCAACTCAAGTACGATTGATAAATCACAACAAATATGTTTTTGTAATAGTTGATGATTTTTCAAGATATACATGGACTTTATTTTTAAAACATAAAAGCGACACCTTTGATATGTTTAAAATTTTTGCTTAAAAAATTAAACACAAATGGATTTGAGAATTAAAAATATTCGGAGTGATCACGGTGGAGAATTCGAAAATGATCTTTTTACTAATTTTTGTAATAAAAAAGGTATAAGTCATAAATTTTCTTTTCCCTGCACACCTCAGCAGAATGGTGTAGTAGAAAGAAAAAATCGTAGGTTACAAGAATGTGCACGAACACTATTAAATAGTAGTGGTTTGCCAAAATATTTCTGGGCAGAAGCTATTGATACCGCTTGTTATGCTTTGAATCGAGTAACGATACGACCTATGATTGAACAAACTTATTTTGAAATATTTTTTGGAAGAAAACATAAATTATCATACTTTAAAACTTTTGGATCAAAATGTTTTATATTAAATACAAAAGATAATTTTGGAAAATTTGACCCGAAGGGCAATGAAGGAATCTTTATTGGATATTCGGATTGCAGCAGAACATATAGAATTTTTAATAAACGAAATAACACTATTGAAGAAAGTTTACATGTTTCGCTCGATGAAAATCTTCTTAACCATCATACTAATGACGATGAAGAAATAATTCCAATAACAAATACAAACAAATTCTTTTAGTAATGAGAAAAATGCGCAGAATAATACTTTAGTATCATCTCCTAGAATTATTAAGGATCATCCAAAAGATAATATCATTGGAGATCTTGATTCTAGAGTAAGTAAAAATCTACTTAACCAAATAAGTCATATAGCATTTGTGTCAAATTATGAACCAAAAAATTATAAAGAAGCTTCAAACGATAACTTTTGAATAATATCTATGTAAGAAGAATTAAATCAATTTGGACGTAATAATGTTTGAGAATTAGTACCTAGATCAGAATATCAATCGGTTATAGGAACAAAATGGGTATTTAAAAACAAAGCAGATCAAAATGGAAATATAGTTAGAAATAAAGCACGTTTAGTTGCTCAAGGTTATAATCAAGAAGAAGGTATCGACTACGACAAAACCTTTGCTCCAGTAGCGAGACTCGAGGCCATACGTACATTACTCGCTTTTGCAAATCATCACAATTTTAAAACTATTTCACATGGATGTCAAAAGTGCTTTTTTAAATGGTATTATTAAAGAAAGCGAATATATTGAACAATCGCCATTATTTGTTCACGAAAAATATCCCAATCATGTTTTTAAATTACAAAAAGCCTTATATGGTTTAAAACAATCCCTCCGTGCCTGGTACGAATGTCTTAAAAATCATTTAATTACATCTGGTTTTCAAATAGGTAAAATTGATACAATTTTGTTTATTAAACAAGAAAATAACGATATTTTAGTTGTCCTAATTTACGTCGACGATATTATTTTTAGTTCAACTAACGAAAATCTTTGTAATCAATTATCAAATATTATGGAAAATGAATTTGAAATGTCTCACATGGGAGAATTAATTTTTTTTCTTTGGTTTACAAATAAAACAACTTGAAAATGATATTCTTATTCATCAAGAATAATATTGTAACGATCTATTACGCCATTTTGAAATGGATAAAACTTCAAGCAAACCAACACAAATGAGTACTAGTGTTCACTTAGAAAAAGATGATAACGGAAAAGATTTCAATGAAAAATTATACCGTAGTATGATTGGCTCCTTACTCTATTTGAGAGCTAGTCGACCCGACATTATGATGAGTGTATGTGTGCCCGATTTCAAGCAAAAGCAAAAGAATCTCACCAAAGAGTTGTTAAACGTATCTTACAATATCTATTTAGTACTAGAGATTACGGTTTTTTTACCCTAAGAGATCATCGTTTCAACTAGTTTCGTATAGTGATGCGGATTTCGGTGGATGTAAAACAGATCGCAAGAGTACTAGTGGAACATGTCACTTTATCGGATAATCATTAGTTTCATGGTTTAGCAAAAAGCAAAATTGTGTCTTCTTATCTACTTGCGAAGTTGAGTATATTTCAGTAGCTCTAGCATGTGCACAAGTGATATACATGCAACAAAAACTTACGGATTTTGGCAAAGTTATCAATAAATCACCAATATATTGCGATAACACAAGTGCAACAAATGGATCAAAAAACCCTGCAAATCACTCATGTACTAAACATATAGATATAAGACATTATTTTTTACGTGACAATGTAGAAAAGGGAATCATTACATTAGAATATGTAAATACCAAGAATCAAATAGCAGATATTTTCACAAAACCACTAAACGAACAAACTTTTGTTAAACTGCGACATGAATTAGGAATGTGCTCTCTTAATGATCTTCTAAACTAATAACCACATCTTCATTTATTCTATGTTTAGCTAAAAAAAATTTTATCCACAAATCAAAATTGATAATTCCTTCACCATAAATTTTTTAGGTGTAGTTTCTGAAAATTACCTATAAATAATTTATGAAATTATATATAAATCTTTACACAATAAGATGTAAAATATATAGATTTCATATTATTTTTTTACAACAGAATACATAATCACGTCTTCTGAAATTCTCATCTATCATTCTCAACACCTACAACGGATAGCTCAGTGGATACACCTCAACGCCTTCCTACCCCTACACCAAATCAGAAACCAACGTATAGGTGGTCCTCTTATCACACGGGATTCGCTTCCGATAACAAGAAGTCCAAACGAGCTTTATTTGTTTCTCCTAACTCCAAGGAGAAAATTGATGAGATACATCACTATCAAAAGCAACAAATAGATCTACAAATAGAATTATATTTTCAGCAAAAAGTCATGGTGCAACGAGTAAGTTTTCTAGAGCAAGTAGCGATAAAAATTTGTAATTCACGGAAGAAGAATGTATATGAACCACTTCCGATTCCTTGCAGTTCTTTGGATCCCTCGTCCTTGTATTGTACGCCTTTGGATCCTTCACCAAGGCAATTCTCTGGTTCCCCGAGAACCCATGAACGTGGAAATATATGGTCTCCACTCAAACCATGGACGGGTGATAAGTCTGAAGATCGCAATGCTCCATCGCCATCTAAATAAATTAAATTATTCTCATTATATTTGTGTCTACGTATCTGTAATTATGTTTCTCAAAATTAATACTATGTTTTAATTAAACATATAAAATCGGAAAATAAGCAGCACCCTTCAAAATTAGGCTATTTTTAGAAAATTTGGTCATTCCAGACGTCTGAACATTGCCCTCAGACGTCTGACACACCGATATCACACAAATTTTACAACATCGTGCATATATCAGACGTCTGATAAAATCTTCCAAACATCTGAAAATTGCATCTGTATACTAAAAAATTGATACCAGTCTATTTCAGACATCTGAACTATGGTCCAGATGTCTGAATATAGTCTCTCCCACCATATTATAAAAATTCGACCTTTTTCAGACGTCTTATATTTAAACCAGACGTCTGAGAAAACTATCTGTCATTTAGAAATAAAAATTCGATCTATTCTAGATGTTTGATAATACAAACAGACGTTTGAAAAATCTCTTGACTATCAAATTTTACAACTCGATCAAATCCAGACGTCTACCACAACAAATCAAACGTACGATTCTATTTACTGTTTTAAAACTAGGTTAAATCAGACGTCTGATTTACCTTCCAGACGTTTGTAATTCAATCGACACACTTATACGCCTAGATAATGTCTATTTTTTTTTTTACTTTCTTACTTCATTTCATTCTATTTCTATAGCACTCTCGATTTTTGCTTCTCAAAAATCCTTTCTCTTCCAAACTTGATCAAATTTGATGGCTCCTAAAACAAGAAATCCTAAAATCTCTAAGAGAAAACAAGACAAAGCAACTTCCTCAAATCCTCAAGTTTGCTCAGATGATCAAACTGAACAATGGACGAATCGAGTACCGCGTTTACTCAAGAGATATGAGGATATTTAGAAGAAGAAACTTCACATAGGTTCATTTTATAACTTACTCAAGTTCCCAATGGACGAATCGAGTACCGCATTTACTCAAGAGATATGAGGATATTTAGAAGAAGAAACTTCACACAGGTTCATTTTATAACTTACTCAAGTTCCCAATGGACGAATTAGATGAAATGTGTGAAAGCGCCGGTTTAGAAATTTTGATATCTTTCAATCCCAATAACATAAAATTAATCAGTTGGCTACATTTCTCTTCTACGCTAATTTGGGTAGCACAGCGGTTTGGAACACTGAAAACGAAGATAATTGGCTATGGTCTAGCGTTTATGGCAACACAGTTAGGTTAACTCCAGGAATCATAGGTAGAACTCTCGGATATTCTGACATAGGTGAAGATTTACATAATATTCCCGATATGCATTTTAAACCAAGGAACAATATAACACATCAAATATGGGATGATGAAATGCCTAAATTCGCATCCAAATATCTATGACCCAAGGCAAGACTTCTTACTTGAATGATCATAGACACTATTATTCCTCTCCTTGGTAGCCATGAGCAGATAACGGAGTTAGAACACAAGGCCCTGTATGTTCTATTCAGCGGAACAAGGGTAAATTGGGCTAACTTTAAATTTGATGAGCTCAAACTTTTTTGGACTCGATCACGCCCATCGATTATCTAACCCACATACATCATGAGACTTCTACATGCTTACGACATCCCCTTCTATTTATCTACTTTTGAAGAAATTTCTCCAAAATATGCTTCCACAAAAAATTTCTTACTAATGCACCTACCGGAAAACCCTCAGCAGTCTATATCATTTAAAGAGTGGACACAACGTCGTTAAGGCAGACAAGCTGGGCCTCCACCTCAACCACACCATGAACTATCACAAGAGGTGGAATAACATCGCGAGACTACTCCTTCTCCTCCTGCACCGTTTGATTATACATGCCACGATGAGATTTTGAAGACTCGAACAGAGACGAATCCAAATGAAAGAACTCGAGATCCCACTCTTCAAAATCAGCAAATCTTATCTCGAAATCAAAAAGTCTTGGCAAGTGTATTGACAGCTTTGAAATATCTTTTGCCACACTCCTAGCCACTGTTGAAATATCACTTTCAACTGTATTATCGGTTCTCAAAGAGGTTCTTCAAAATGTTCGTGGCCCTACACCACCTTCCGAAGATTGGCCGACCCCAGTGCCTTCTCCTCCTTCGAAACATTCCAAACTTTTTGAGGAGAACGAACCTCTAGAACAAGCTCCGACATCTCCTACAAAGCAACTTGCTCTTCCAAAAATGAAGATAAAGGAGATGATCAAGAGAAAGCTTCCCCAAAAGACTCGTAGATTTTTAGGAATCCATCTTATGTAAAAATGATAAAAATCTATGAATGTACTCAGTTAATGTAATCAATGAAATTCCTCTTTTTGTGTGTTTATCTCTATATATTTCTGTCTTACAATGATTGGTAAAAATTTAATGATTTCTACATTTAAAAAGTTATATAGCTTTTTTGATAATGCCAAAGGGGAGAAATAATATTCAGGAGGAGATCACAAATAAATTATGGAAAGCACATACTCAGGGGGAGACTTATACAATTATATATAAGTACATTGTATAGTTGTCATCATCAAAAGGGGGGAGATCGTTAGGAAATCAAATCTATATTTTTGATGACTACAACTATACAATGGAAATCGAATATGCATATATATTTCTATACAGATAACTGCTAGAGCAACATCACTAGAAAGACAAGAACAAGGCTCAAAGAATGTTACAAGAGACTACGAGTCGGTAGGATCAAAGAAGCAACAAGAAAGATGCACAAAACAGACATGCATAGATTTCAGACTTCTGGGTGCACAAGCCAGACATCTGAAAAAGTCCTCTGGAATAACAAAATAGACAGGACCAAACGTCTGGTAGATGCACTTAGACATCTGAAAATCTACTATATACAAAAAATATATAGTATCAGACGTCTGATTTCGAACTCGGAATTTAAATTCAAATTTCAACTACCACATTTGAATAGACATCTTCGCTTCTCTTCGCTACAACACTTCATCATCAACAAAAGCAACTATAGAACACTTGTTAATGGATGCAACTACTCATGAAACCTCTCTACAACTATATATATCAT
The DNA here is from genome assembly GCA_030765085.1 of Allium cepa. Classification (NCBI taxonomy): domain Eukaryota; kingdom Viridiplantae; phylum Streptophyta; class Magnoliopsida; order Asparagales; family Amaryllidaceae; genus Allium; species Allium cepa. The sequence continues at coordinate 385,961,034 of CM060932.1, forward strand.
CAAGAATCAAAGAGAACCTTCACTTTACTTACTTACGCTCTCTACTTACATACTCTGATATATATTCTTGATCTCTAGCAATCTATATTTGTATTTCACTCTTTCATATATTCATTTCTTCATAGAAAATACTCTCTAGATATATAGTGGAAGAATTTGTACTTATTAGTCAATATCCATATTATAGAACACATATTTGATGAGAACAATTTATTGTAACCAAAGCTATTCCTCCGGAAAAAGCGAGGGTGATTGATAGTCGAATTCCGAATGGGAGCTTCGGGGCTAGACGTAGGACGGGAGGCACGAACCAGTATAAAATCCTAGTGTGCTTGTTCTATAGTTACCTAGATTATTGCTGCTTTAGTTGCATCATATATTTTGTCACATATACTTGCATATACACTACACGATCCATCCTGTAGACTTACAGTCACCACCCTAACCCTTCACTCCGTCTGGCATCCTAGCTAGCTCGCATCTAGATCAACTTCTTCATCAATGTCCACAGCGATTTCCAGGGCTCGACGCACCAACCTAAGCCGTCGAACTGGATTCAGCTCACTCCCAAAAAAATTGTTTGAAAATCCTAGATAATAATGTTTAATGCAAAGTGATGTTATTGGTGCAATTTCACTTTTATACAATGAAATATTAGAAAAAACTGCTTCCTTATCACAAAATTTGGAGCGGAATCCTAGTTATTTTGGTAGCCACGTTCCTTGCTATTTTCTTTATGCGAAACCCTTTTCGTTTTGTTTAGCTTCGTTCAAATTCCACATAACCCTCAATATTTAACTTTCAATCGTAAAAACTCTCCCTTGTCTCGCTATGCCACACTACTCGTTGTGGCCATCATGTCTCGCTCCACCTAACATCGATGTTCCTACTATCACTCTCCTAACATCGTCGTTCTTGATATCGGCCTTCGTTCCCTGATGTCACGATAATAAGTCTTAGATTCAAGGACATTGTGCTCCTTGTTTGATAAGGTAAACCTCATTTGTAATTTAGATATTCTCATATACATGGATAATGATAATTATGTTTTGTAAAATAACAGTAAATTATAGTTACAATTATAGGTATTATGTTGGTAAACCAAATAGTAATTGTAATTTAGATAAAACTCGGCTGATTGTAACTAAGCTCATTAGTTGCTTGTTGTATTATTTTGCAAAAATAAATTTATTTTAATGTAAAATGATTTTTTTGATTTCTCAATGTTCGTAGTTTTGAAAAAAAATTGGTAAAAAAATTCAATATACTAATCGAAAAATGTACATTAAGTGGATTTAAAATTTCATTGAAAAAAATTGCTTACATGGATTAGTTTTGATTTCGCTAGTTTTAGCTTTATTTAAGGCTGATTGTTGTGCACTAGTTTCAATTTTTTCATCTCTATTTTTAAATGCACACGTGAAACTATTAGCACTTTTATGAATCTATAGAAAATAGATTATCTAGATTGATCGACAAATATAACACCCGCTTTGACATAGTAGATGTTTACATTTGGTTAATTTTTTATGTATATTATTAAATATTGTATATATTTGGTTATATATTTTTTCTACCATGATAATTACCTTATTATTTGTGATCGATTAACTTATTTTAGATCGATTTTCTTAGTGTTTTGAGTCAAAGGCTATCAGCCAAAAGGATATAAGTATCATATTAGTATATCGTACAGTAATATCCAAGTTAGATTGCTTAGGCAATTTTTTAGCTTCAAATTGCTAAGTTGTTGATTTTTTTTCTATCCACCTTTTTTACGAAATATAAAATAAATATCTTCTTTCTTTCGAGTTTAACCTTTATTTATTAAATGTACTTTTTTGATAGATAATTATTCATGTTTTCGAATATTTGTAGTTTATAAGCGACTCTCTTACATGACATCAACTAACATTTCAATTGACATGGGAAGTTGAAAACAAGTATATTGAGTTTTACTCTTTTAGTTTGTTTTAATATGATTATTTGCTAAATTCATCATGGTAGCTTCTAATGATTAAAGTGAGTGTGTAGTTGGAGACCACAATACAAAAAGGTAGAGGAATAATTTAATGAAACTAATCAAAATGAAATATAAGAGAAACAATAATTGTGAGCCGGCGGCCTAAAGGGAGATTATTACATGCATTTTCAAATCATCTCATCACCCTGTTTTCATTTCATTTTGCACTCAAATAAAAATAAAAACTTGAATCCTTTAATGGTGGTGGCCTAAGCAAGAGAAAAATAAAAAGAAGAAGATAAAAGCTAAGGGAACTAGAAACATTATTCAACTAAAATATATATGTGAGTAATACATTCTCTAATCTAGTTCTATTTCATAATTGCTCATGGCCGAATCAATTATGAATATGTCTCATGATTCTTGTGATCTAAATGATCGAAAAATTTAATATGATGTTATGGACACATTATTAAAGATGAGTTTTGATTTATAGAATTTTCGATAAGTAAATAAACAGATATGAATTATTTAAGAACCAGTTATTATAGCAAATGGTTAAAAATATGGAGTTTCAAATTTTTTTATAAAGAAATATACACACACACATATTTTAAGATTTTCTAGAAATATTATAAGTGATTTTCAAGTGAAATATGCTTAGCTGAGGGGAGATTTATGGGTGCCAAAAGGAAAATAATTGGGTTCAGGGGGTAATTTATTTGAATAAATTATTGACAATTGACTAATAGACCAGATCCACAATATATGTTGAAAGTTAGAAAAGTACTAAATAACGACAAGAAAGGAAGATGTCAAATGAATGAGAAGTCGACACGTGTAAAGGTAGTGTCAAACATGCAGCGGGTAGGTTTTTAACGTGTACCAAGAGGTAGTTTCGAAGGCATTGGAGCCGATCCAAAAGAAAATGAACTAGGACCTTAGGTATAAAGTGATAAGTGTGAAAGTTAAGAAATTCAAAGTATAAAGCATAAAACTGAGGTTTATAAAGGAATTTTAAGTAGAGGAGGTCATTTTCGAAACCTAGGGTTGAGATTCATTATTGTAATTAAACAAAACTAAGTCAGGCTTTCCCAGATGAGACTAAGTGTAGTAATTGTCGAGAGTAACTTAGCTCTTGGTAAAATGATGAAACCATAAGTAATTGACTTCTTGATGTAGGAACGTATGCTAAGGTTTAAGATGGTCGAAACTAGTATTTATAATATTGATGATGATATAGTAATCAACAAGGTTAGAAGATGGGTGGTTGGACTTAAAGTAGTTTAATGAATAACTAAGTGAAAAGCTGGATATATAACTAGTTCAGTTTGGTAATTATTGTTTAGTAGATGTGTAAGGCTCGATGTGGCAGTCAAAGAATTGAAAGCGAAGGAGTAAGGCGTAACAACCCGAATTTTAAGTAATAATTAATTAAAGTTAATATAGTATTAAATTGACTGAATTTCAATTTGGCGATTTATTTTGATAAATTAGTTTTGAAATTACTTAATAAAAAGGATTTAAATCGTAAAAATATAATATTTAAATTTGAATAAGTTGAAATATGGAAATAATATTTTATACTAATGATGTAATTGATATACATTATAGGTTAGAAAAGAAATGATTTTTAATAGAAGTTGGTATTTATTTAAATCTAATAATATTTAGATATATGCATGCGTGTGCGTGTGTGTTTAAAGGAGGAAAAGAATAAATAAAAGATACACACACACACGCATATATATATGTGTGTGTGTGTGTGTGTGTGTGTGTGTGATTTTTTAAGGCCCACGCCCAACCATTCAAAACCCAGACCTAATCTTTTTCTAGAATTCTCTTCCTTTTCCTTAACCATTCACATATACTATCTTTAGTCATCTACTTACTTCCTGAAGAAAAAGAATAAAGAAAACCACCAATCTTTAATAATTATAAATAAATCAAATAAATTTCTATAAATCTCTAAATCTGAATATGTAACTCTTGGCATTGTCATGCGTCTTTGATGGGAAGCTAATCAAGTTGTGCTATGCGTGCGCTATAGTGTGTGCGTGCATATGGAAGAGGAGGAAGGAGATGAGCGCACAATAACAGAGGAGTTTTTAACTCACAATCCTATGTTTAATTAAGTAATTTGTGATATATGTTGTTTGGTTGCAAAAATCATTTGTGTAAACTCGCATACGGCTTGATATTCATCTATGATCATGTAGTAGCTCGCGTTTAAGTGCCTGGCACTGCTTGACCTATGCCTACTGTCGGTGGAGCGTAACCAATCGACCAGAGGTTATGGTCGGTCGACCAGTAATAGGTGTTGTTGTTGTTTTCTTTAAAAATATATATATATATATATATATATAATAAAATTATATAAACTTAAGACTATTATTTAGTAACAAATTAAAGATGTTATGATAAATAATATGTGGTTTAATAATATAATTACGATTTATTTATTTACAATGATTATTAAATGAAAGGAAATTTAAATATTAGATTAAAAAATTGTTTACACCTTTCCAAAAATACGAACTATAATTTAATAAACATTTTAAGTATTTCAAATGAACTTTGTGAGTAATAATTAATAGCATTTTGTATTATATATATAAGATTAATAATTAAAGTTAACCAAACATTCAATTAAATTTTAAAAGTGGGAAACTAAGGATTTCTTTTGCTCTTCATCCTTGTTTAATTACTATAGGTAATATGTTGTGAGTGTTTAAAATATTTGATAGTTTTTATGATAAACCTATGAATTACTTTAGTAAGTTTATGGAATTTTCATTTATATAACTCAAGATTTTAGAAAGGTATTTATTTGAGTATGAATATACAATATTGATTTAAATGTTTTAAAGTTATTTAAAATAATATTTGATTATAAAAGAATATGGGACAATTGTTATATGTAATGTTTAGCTTTGTAAATTATGTTGGGTTTCGAAATGAAAGAATTGAGTTTTCTAATATTATCAGTGAATGTTTAATTATTGAATATTCATATAAAAATGAGGAAATTAGTTATCTATTGTGAACAATAAAATTATAATTGAATTTAAATTCTAATTAATTCTAGAATATGAATTTACTGTTCATTTCTAGCTATCTATTTTCTTATATAAGATAGAATATTGTGAATGAATTTATTTAAGAATCAATTTTGTTGTTTTATATTTATATTCACTTATATTTATTGCTATAATCCATCTTCATAGTTTCCCGATCATTTTTCTCCGGTACATTGAATTGGATTGTATGAGCAATTCACCATTGATATTGATTTAATTGATGATTTCGATATGATATGGTGATGACATCCTTGATTTTATTTTATTTTATTTAATTCCATGTGATGAGAAACCTGAATAAATGGAGTTATAATATCGTTTGATATGAGATTTTCGGTAATATTTCTCCAGTTATTCTTTGGACTCGTTGCACAAAATACTGGATAATTTGAGTGTAATTTATAAGTAGTGAATAAACATTTAAATATCATGCAGTGGTATGGGCGATGTTGTGATATTTATTTGGTTATTCATTGTAAGTAGATAATACTCATCTGATAATAATAGAGTGGATAGTGTGAGGTGATACATGTGATATATAGCTCTGTGCCTATAATTAGCGAGTATAGCTCCATGCTTGATGATGACCATAACTTCGTGTCTATCTGTATTGTTTCTATATGCCACTATTACGACGTACTTCTATTATGTTTGTTGGAGAGGGCCAGATGACTAGAATCTACCCTAACGGCCTGATCATGGGATCACATTCTAGATCTGCGACATTATATTATTGATCTTTGTGCTACCCTTTGCGCATTTTCCCATGTGTCACCTGGGCCAGCAGTCTGTTACCTATAGGGTAAGAGTAGTGTCATGACTTAAGGTCCGTGCATTGACGAGTACACCGATGGATACGTGTCACGATGACTGTTGAGGTACCTAATACTATAGAGACTTAGTGTATTTGGAGCTTGCTTAGTTCTATCAGTCTCCCTTATGGTACTGACAGAGTAGTAGATTTGCATATACGATCGATACATCTCATTGTAGTATAGATAAGGGTTGATGACCCACATATTATTATATAGGTGGCTCTACTTGGGACTTTGAATTTGTCATATAACAATTTCCCATCATGATATTTACAACTAGATATTATATGAGGAGATGAGATTATACCTGAGATATATATCCAGTGTATAGTGGATTCTCAATATTTGACAAGCAGCCTATCCTATTTTATGTCTATTGATGATGATATTTTATTTATCGAGATTGAGATATATTTGAGTAATTCTTCGTGCTAGCATGATTATACTGGGTAACATCTTATTTATTGATATTTTTGGATTTATGATTTTGGATATGTATAATCACTCATTGTTGTTGATTCTACGATTTTTGATTTGATGTATTTCTATATTGGTGCAGCGCACCATGTTAAGTCGCATTTCCTTAAGTCTCTCAACCTTAAGTCGTTCAACCTTAAGCCTCCCCAACCATCCTTAAGTCGCATGCCATAAGTCGCCTACCTTATAAGATAATGACTCAAGAAAACAAAGCCGCATTTCTATAAGTCGCTCACTTATGCCGCATTCCTTAAGTCGTAAGTCGTAGGCCGCATTTCCTTAAGCCGTTCACTTATGCCGCATTTCCTTAAGTCGTTCACTTATGCCGCATTTTCTTAAGCCGCTCACTGATGCCGCATTTCTATAAGTCGCTGATTCCTTATGTCTCTTAAGTCTCTTAAGTCGTTCCTGAAGCCGTGCTATCTTCTTATGTCGCTTAAGTCGCTTAAGCCGTTCCTGAAGCTGTGCTTTCTTCTTATGTCGTTGATTTCTTAGGTCGTGAGTCGTATGATGTTAATTTGCATGTGTTTTGTATTGTTAAGTCGTTAGGTCGTGAGTCGTATGTTGTTATGTCATATGTTGTTAAGTCGTATGTTGTTATGTCGTATATTGTTAAGTCGTATGTTGTTATGTCGTATGTTGTTGGGTCGTGTGTTGTATGTTGAGTAGCATGTATGTGTTGTAATTTCCTATAAATAGGGGCGTGTTATTATTTGTAAAGGGAGTTGATTTTGAAATAAATTTTTGTATGAGCTTTGGCCGCCATTGTTGGAAGTTGAGTGTGATCTCCTTCTACTTTCCATCTTCGGATTATTCGTAAGCGAATCAACGAATTTGAAGCCAATTCTCGGTATCACTTGCGAGTGATCAACGATCGAATTGTAGATCTTTCAACACGGCATCTTGCGAGATCAACGGGTTGGAGATAGCTAGATTCCGGCATTATCACGATCAAGGGAATTGAGCATTTATCATTCTATCGGTTTATTTGACACGAAATCATCATTTCGTGAGGAAGATCCTGGATAGGTTGTGACAGTTTGGTATCTAAACTGTTCGAGCCTGGTCTAAGCTGCGTCAATTGGTATCAGAGCCAAATCAGAGACGGAAATGAGATTGTATAACGATCATGCCTCCGAGACGTGCTAATCGCTATCATAATGTTGAAGATTTATATAAAAGACAAGAAGCTGAGCAGATGGAGCAGCGTATCAATGAAAGGTTCAATGAGGGTATTGAAAAATTGGAGAAATTGATGAACGACATGAATCAAAATCAAAGGAGAACGTCACCAGTTTCGAACCAGAGTAGAAACAGGGTTTCACCATCGATTTCGGAAGAAAGGAGGATGTCACCCCAGTCTTATCGAGATAGGAGAGAATCATCAGTTTCAATGATGTGAGACCGCCATGGGTGCCGAAATGAAGAGGGAAGAACTCGGCGTGGGTGCGAAAATGAACCATATCGTGATGCTGAAAGACAGGGTAGAAGGGACATGCGTAGTCGTAGGGATGTAGATGGTCAGGATCGATATCGAAATACATATGATTTTGAGGAGGATGGTGATGGAGGTAGTATTCATTATCGAAATCGAGGTCAAGTGCGAAATCAATATCTGGATTCAGAAAATGATCATAAATGGGCGTCGGGTATAAGGATGGAAATTCAAAAATTCAAAGGTAGTATGCAAGCAGAAGAATTTCTTGATTGGTTGTCGAATGTTGAAGAAATTTTGAAATTCAAGGAGGTGCCTGAGAATCGCAGAGTCCAATTAGTTGCTACAAAACTAAGGGGAAGAGCTATAGCTTGGTGGCAACAAATTAAACTAACTCGGGAGAGAATGGGGAAATCAAAGGTTGTCACTTGGGAGAAGATGAGAAAGATGATGAAAACGACTTTCTTGCCGTACAATTATCAATCTCTTATGTATCAACGTTTGCAGAATTTGAGACAAGGGACGAAGGCAGTGAATGACTATGCAGATGAATTTTATCAATTGATTGCAAGGAATGATATTATGGAAATCGAGGAACAGCTAACGGCTAGATATGTTGGAGGGTTACGAATGCAAATTCAAGACACGGTTAATATGTTTAATCCAATATCTGTTGCTGAAGCACATCAGAAAGCTCTAGCTTGGGAGAAACAAGGAAGACGATGAATTGGTGTATTTGCAGGTTCTAACAACCAGAATAAGGGTGCTAGTAGCAATGTTAATGTATCCAAAGCAGTCAATAAACCAATTGTCAATGAAGCCGCTAAAGCAAAGGTCAATAACAGTATCAAGTTCTATAATTGTCAGGAATTTGGCCATAAAAGTAATGAATGTACAAAGCCAAAGAAGAGAGCATTAGTTGCAGAGGAATATGAGTATGAGGATGTGGAAGCTGAAATTGATTATTCTCAACCATCGAAGTTTGATGAAGATGAAGAAGTTGTGTCAGGAGATGAAGGGTGTAACTTGATGATAAGGAGGTCTTGTTTAGTGCCAAAGCATGAGAATGATTCTAGTTGGCTGAGAAGTAATATCTTTCAGTCTACATGTACTATCTTGGGAAAGGTTTATGGATTTGTTATTGATGCGGGAAGCTGCGATAACATTATTTTTGAAGAAGCCGTCAAGAAGTTAGGGTTGAAGACTGAAAAACACCCTAGACCTTATAAACTGGCATGGCTAAAGAAAGGTGGAGAAGTGACAGTGGGAAGACGAGCATTTGTTACATTTTCTATTGGGAAGAAGTACAAAGATGATATATGGTGTGATGTTGTCGATATGGATGTGTGTCATCTACTATTGGGAAGACCATGGCAATATGATAGAGCTGTACAACATAATGGTCGCACCAACAGCTACAGTTTCATGTTCGAAGGTACTCAAGTTACCTTAGTTTCTAAGAAGCGTGAACAAAGTGAAAACCAGTCAGAGAAGAAAGTGGAATCAACTAGTCTATTATCTACGAGAAAATTTGTTAAAGAAGTGGAAGATAGTGCTGAATTGTTTATGTTGATTGGGTATGAAATAAGTGAAGATCTTGAAATTCCTGCGGAGGTTAGACCGGTGTTAAATGAATTTGAAGATGTCTTTCCTACGAAATTACCCAAGGAATTACCGCCACTGAGGGATATACAACATCAAATTGATCTAGTGCCAGGTGCTGTTTTACCGCATTATCGTATGAGTCCGAAGGAGCATGAAAAGTTGAGGATACAGGTTGAAGAGTTGCTTGAGCAAGGGCGTGTTCGAGAGAGTCTCGGTCCTTGTGCTGTACCAGCTCTGTTGGTACCGAAGAAAGATGGTTCATGGAGAATGTGTACAGACAGCAGTGGACTCAAAAAAATAACTGTTAGATACAGATTTCCTATGCCAAGACTTGATGATCTATTGGATCAACTCAGTGGGTCTGTAATCTTTTCTAAGATCGACCTTAAGAGTGGTTATCATCAGATTCGCATAAGACCAGGTGATGAATGGAAGACAGCATTCAAGACTCGGGAAGGATTATATGAATGGTTGTTCATTCCATTTGGTCTATCTAATGCACCAAGCACATTTATGAGGGTGATGAATCAAATTTTCAGACCTTACATCGGGAAGTTTGTGGTAGTCTACTTTGATGATATCTTGATATATAGTGCTAGCACAGAGGAGCACATTCAACACTTGCGAAAGGTGTTAACTATTCTTCGTCAAGAACAGTTCTATGCAACGACGAAGAAATGCGTGTTCATGACGCCAAGTGTTTTATTTCTGGGTTATTTCCTATCCAAGGAAGGGATACAAGTGGACCATAGTAAAGTAGCCGCAATGAGAAATTGGCCACATCCCAAAACTATAACAGAAATCAGAAGTTTCCAGGGGTTAGCTTCATTTCATCGAAGATTTATACCGCACTTTAGTAGTGTAATGGCTCCTGTTACTAATTGTATGAAAGGAAAGCAGTTTTCATGGACGAAAGAGGCAGGATCTGCTTTTGAACAAATCAAGGAACTTTTAACCTCAGCACCGATTCTAGTGTTGCCATATTTTCAGTTACTATTTGAGTTACATACAGATGCATCCAAAGTTGGAATTGGAGGAGTGTTGAGTCAGAAGGGATGTCCAATCGTCTATTTCAGTGAAAAATTTTCTGGAGGAAAAATGAGTTACAGTACTTATGATATGGAGTTTTATGCTATTGTGCAGGCCATGAATCATTGGAGACATTACTTGTTCCACAAAGAATTTGTTTTGTACACAGATCATGAAGCATTGAAACATTTACAAGGGCAGAATAAAATTTCAACTAGGCACGCATCGTGGATAGCTTATTTGCAGCAATTTACATTCATCATAAAGCACAAGTCTGGAGTAACTAATCGCGTCGTCGATGCATTGAGTCGAAGGAATAATTTACTAACAACCATGCGAATAGAGGTGATGGGTTTTGACTTACTTCCAGATCTTCTTGTTTCAGATTCATATTTTTCCGAATCCTAGACAAAGTCAAGCAGGGAAACATGGATGGATATATGCTGGTTGAAGGTTTTCTATTCAAAGGAAATCAGTTGTGCATTCCAGATTGCAGTCTACGAATGAAAATCATCAAAGAATTACATGAAGAAGGACATGTGGGACGCGACCGTACTATGCAGTTGATCTCAAAGTCTTATTTTTGGCCGTCAATGAGGAAGGAGGTTGAAAAATTCGTTCAGAGGTGCCATATTTGTCAAGTTTCAAAGGGGACCGCAACAAATGCAGGTTTATATATGTCATTGCCTATACCTACTAAACCATGGGTGGATGTTAGTATGGACTTTGTATTGGGCTTGCCGAGGAAGCAACGTGGCAATGATTCTATATACGTGGTGGTTGATCGCTTTTCAAAAATGGTACATTTTATCGCATGCAAGAAGACTGTAGATGCATTTAATGTCCCATAGTTATACTTCAGAGAGATCTATCGACTTCACGGGTTGCCTGAATCTATTGTATCGGAGAGAGACACTCGTTTTCTGAGTCATTTTTGGATGAGTCTATGGAGAATGGTCGGGACAAAGCTGAAATTTAGTAGTGCTTATCATCCACAGACGGATGGACAGACAGAAGCTTTGAATAGATCCCTAGTAATCAATTGAGATGCCTCGTGATAGAAAATTTAAAGAGTTGGGATTCCAAGTTGTGTCAAGCTGAGTTTGCACACAACCATGCAGTTAATCGTAGCACTGGGTTCAGTCCATTCCAGATCGTTTACTCAACAATCCCTAAGGGACCATCATATTTATCTATAGTACCACAGCAGGAAGGAGTGATCAAACGAGCTAGTGATTTCGTGAATGAATTGCAAGAGTGCCACAAGGTTGTGCAGGAACAATTGCTTAAGGCGAATGAGAAATATAAGCAATTCGTAGATATTAAACGACGAAATGTTGAGTTCAAAGAAGGAGATTTTGTATATGCAGTATTGACTAAGGATCGATTTTCTATTGGTACTTACAACAAACTAGCTGCTAGAAAGATTGGCCCTTTGAAAATCGTAAAAAAGATTAATGAGAATGCTTATCAATTAAAATTGCCGGATCATATCCATACTGCCGACGTTTTCAACGTCAAACACTTGATTCCATATCATGAGAATAAGTATGTCGAAGAAAAGGAAAGTGTAAATTCAAGGTCGAATTCTTTTCAACCAGGAGAGGATGATGCAGCGCACCATGTTAAGTCGCATTTCCTTAAGTCGCTCAACCTTAAGTCATTTAACCTTAAGTCTCCCCAACCATCCTTAAGTCGCATGCCATAAGTCGCCTACCTTATAAGATAATGACTCAAGAAAACAAGGCCGCATTTCTATAAGTCGCTCACTTATGCCGCATTCCTTAAGTCGTAAGTCGTAGGCCACATTTCCTTAAGCCGTTCACTTACGCCGCATTTCCTTAAGCCGTTCACTTATGTCGCATTTCCTTAAGCCGCTCACTGATGCCGCATTTCTATAAGTCGCTGATTCCTTATGTCGCTTAAGTCTCTTAAGTCGTTCCTGAAGCCATGCTATCTTCTTATGTTGCTTAAGTCGCTTAAGCCATTCCTGAAGCTGTGCTTTCTTCTTATGTCGCTGATTTCTTAGGTCGTGAGTCGTATGATGTTAAGTCACATGTGTGTTGTATTGTTAAGTCGTTAGGTCATGAGTCGTATGTTGTTATGTCGTATGTTGTTAAGTCGTATGTTGTTATGTCGTATATTGTTAAGTCGTATGTTGTTATGTCGTATGTTGTTGGGTCGTGTGTTGTATGTTGAGTCGCATGTATGTGCTGTAATTTCCTATAAATAGGGGCGTATCGTCATTTGTAAAGGAAGTTGATTTTGAAATAAATTTGTGTGTGAGCTTTGGCCACCATTGTTGGAAGTTGAGTGTGATTTCCTTCTACTTTCCATCTTCGGGTTATTCGTGAGCGAATCAACGAATTTGAAGCCAATTCTCGGTATCACTTGCGAGTGATCAACGATCAAATTGTAGAACTTTCAACACGGCATCTTGCGAGATCAACGGGTTGGAGATAGTTAGATTCCGGCATCATCACGATCAACAGAATTGAGCATTTATCGTTCTATCCGTTTATTTGACACGAAATCATCATTTCGTGAGAAAGATCCTGGATAGGTTGTGACAATTTGGTATCTAAACTGTTCGAGCCTAGTCTAAGCTGCGTCATATATGGATGATGACATCTTTTGATATCGGAATTGATTGTTTCATATAGTTTTGAGTTGTTTGTGAAACATGAAACCTTGATTATTAGTTATAGAATACTCTGATACTCCATGCATATATTTCTATATCTATATATGTACTATGACATGTCGTCTAATGTTTTTAATTTCTCTAGTAGTGTTATCTTATTAGTATTCCTCGTTTATACCCTGTTATTAATGTTATAGATTCTTGATTAGACATAGTTTGACCTATGTGTTTCTTTTGTAATGCTCAAGTCAGTCCAAGACATTTCAGATACAGGGATCACATGACCAGCATATATTTTATTGGGCTTAGAAAAGTCTAATGTGGATTGTCAAATAATACTTGTATGACATTGATTCACTATATATATTTGTCACAAGTTTGTATATTGATTATTCGTCACCATATATTAAGATATTTGACATTGGAGTTATATTATACTCATATAACATTACTATATTATACATTATATGTTATTGCTGCGATTCTGACTTTGTGTTCTTTGTTATACACTATATATTATGTATCGTTCTATCCAAATGGAACACATATTTATTGCTTTGTATCGATATTTAGGTGAGATATTTATTCGATATTTTAATATATACCAGTGTTAATCCAATGGAATATTCATATGGGTACCCCATATAGCCTCATTCATTGTATTATCTGACAGTTTTACTCTGTAATACTCTTAGATAGTATGAACATAGAGGTGGGGTGTTCACAAAGGCCATAGTATCATCCACAAACTAAAGTGTAGGTGTAAGGCATGAGCCTGAAAGCATTGGTGCATGGCCTAATGTGGCAACTGCCACCAAGGATATTGGAGTAAGGCTTATGTGACATCCGTAACATGAAAGCAATTGGTGTAAGGCTTGATGTGGTAACCAAGAATTCAATAAATGATGTAAGAGGCAGGGCTGATGTGGCAATCAACGAGCTAAAAGCAAAGGAGCAAGGCCTTAGTGAAATCCAAAAATGAAAGCATATGTGTAAGGCTTGTGTGCTAAATAAAAACGAAAGTGTTGGTGTAAGGCTTGAGTGGAAACTAAAATCGAAAGCGTTGGTGTAAGGCCTAGTGCGACAATTGCAGTCGAGAGTGTTGGAGTATGGCCTAAGGTGGCATCCAAAACACGAAAGCAATCGGTGTAAGGCCTGATGTGGTAATCAAGGATTCGATAGATGACGTAAGGCCTAATGTGGGAATCAAGGAACCAAAAGAAAAGGAGTAAGGCCTTGGTGGAATCCACAAATGAAAACATAGGTGTAAGACTTGAGTGGTAAACGAAACTCAAAAGTGAAGATTTAAGGCCTAAGTGGCAACCAAAACTGATAGTGGAATTTTGTAGAATTAAGGAAGCATTGAAGGCATAAAGCCTTAAAGGTACCCAAATGCTAAAAAAAATCCCCCTTGTCATAAAAAAAGGCATAAGACCATGGTGGCAGCCAAAGATAGTAAGTTTTAGGTTTGGATAAAAAAAAGAATGATTACTGAATGACAAATCACTTGTTATAGTCGTATAAAGTACCATAGCATGTGTAAGATATTTTAGGATGACTTAATGTTGTATGCACATACTTAAAGCTATTAAATAAATGTTGTGTTATAGCGAGGGAAAACATGATCCGTGGTTCAGCGGCATGGTCTTGCTACATTCCATTTTTATGGTAACATATTGTTTGTATCAAACTTTGTGTCTGACCATTGCTTTTATCATTATTTTTTCTATAAATTTATGGGTACTCGTTAGATCAGGTTGATTTTATGGATATAGGCGGATCGCTTTTCGATGATGAATGGGGGGTTCTAGAGACGAAGCAAAAGGCTTAGGCTTTGTTATTATAATTCCGCTTTATTTAGTGCTCATGTCAGCATCTTCGTATGTTCGGTATGACGATATTATTATATTATTTTTGATCCCTACATAAGCATAGCTATAGGAATAAATTTAATACATAAAAATGATTATATGGTATAACATTCACCGGGTCTCTTTTTACTTAAACTGTTTATACAACTAATATAATCTCTATCGTTGAAAGATAATTCCAAGGTGATTATAGCACATTGAAGTTCCATCATTAGATTTTAAAATGATGGATATTACATGAGCTATCATAATCTTAGATACGAGCTATGATAAATTTCAAATAGAAGCTATTGTAAAAATCAAGTAGAAGTTACCGCAAAACTCAAATTGTTGCTGTACTCAAACTAAAATAGGATCTATTGCAAAACTCAAGTCGGAGCTAGTGTAAACAAAAATAGAAGCTATCGTAAAATATAACTTCTTGAGGTCGTCGTATGTTAAAGTGGCAAATCGGTAGTTAAGTGAAAAACTGATAATTTCCTTAATAAAGTAACTACCTTTGGAATTGCACTTGTCATCTGTTTATTGTACACTTTTATCTTGTGTAGAATCTTGTGCAAATAGCCACATTCTTCCTTTAATCGTATCTTAATCAATCGCTTTCCTCAGTTATTTTGGTAATGAAGGTATTTTCTTCCTTACCATTTAATTCATAACGAACCGAAGTTGATGTGAAAATTCCCAAAAATTCACAGAAATTCAAAAATATTTTCCTTCATCTTCGGTAAAAATTTCGAATCAAAATATTAAATTTTAATGTTTTAAATATTAATTTACAACCAAAATAACCCATTTTCAACATAGAAAATTCATAACAAGTAAACTTTTCATTCAAAAACTATGGAAATAAAAACCCATCTTTGTTTAATGATAATGACATCATATTAAATTTTCATTTGAAGAAGTTAAATTCATGTTTTACTGTAAAACATATAATAAACAAGGTCCTTTGATTCTCAACCATTCATAGAATCATTCTATAATCATCAAAACATGTTCATCCACATTTTAAAACATAAAAAAAAACATATAATCCAAACCCAATCGATTTTGGAAGAGTATAGAGTAAGTATTGCTCATCTAAATTAGAGAACTTGATAATTTTCTTGTTTTCCTTATAAATGGAAGCTTTCGGTCTTTAATTTTAATTTTTTTTCTTTCTGTTAAACATGGTTGTCAGCCACACCTTTAGGTTTTTAATTTGTTTTAGTGAAATAAAAGAAAATGAGGAGAATAATATTGTTAAGGATTTATGTATTAATAATTTTGGCTTGGGCTAAAACCCCTTATTGTTTTATCTCATTAATTCACTTCTCTTAATATAAAATTCATTTTATTCAAATATTAAAATTTTATTCTCTTTTTATCTTTATGGTTGAATTTAATTACGAATCACCTTTAGTCCACTCAATTAAACATTTTAAAGTACTATACTTAACTGATCAAATTTTCCTTAAGTAATTCTTTTAATTAAGTTTTCTTAATTATCATTTAATGCACCCTAAGAAAACGAACCTATTGCAATTAATTACTTACAATTGACGCCATATGACAGTTGCAATAGATGGTCTTCAACAATTGGCATTTTCTGACAATTACAATAAAGGGCTTTTAACAACAGGTATTTTCTACCAGTTGTAATAAACGTATTTTTTCTACTGCATTTTCCTACCAGTTGCAATAAACAATCCGCCTTTTGACAAGGCAATATACATGCAGATTTAACCCAACAGACTTTAGATTATCGAGGCTGGAATATCATAGACTTAGTTCAGATGGACAGATGGACATTCAACTATAGATAATATATAAAGCCAGGATTAAGCATAGTCATTGGATAAACGATGCAGGACTTGGAGAAAGGCGTAGCTCGGGTCAGCAAAGAGTTTACTTCAGGTTCTACTTCGGGTCGGCATAGGGTTTGCTTCGGGTTCTGCTCTGGGTCGGCATGGTGTTGCTCCATGTCGGCATTGTCACTCCGAGTCAGCATAGAGCTGCTTTGGGTTCTACTTCGGGTCGGTATAGGGTTCACTTTGGGTTCTGCTTCGGATTAGCATGGTGTTACTCCGGATCAGCATAGGATGGACGACTTGGGCTCAACGATCGTTATGGTGGACCCATGTAGGTGAGAAAGCAGCCGAGATTTCACCTATAAATACAGTAGGCTTGGCTTCGAAAAAAGGAGCTCTCCATTCTTTTTCTCTTCATCTTCTACCTAGAGGCTACTCTGCCATTTTCGTTTTGGAATTATGGATTGTAACTCTAATCAAATTTCAGTATAATAAAAAGGATTGTTTTGAAGTGGATGTAGGCCGGAGTTAGCCAAACCACTATAAATCTTGTCTTTTTTACTTGCTTTCATTTGAATTTAGAATATTCTTCATATCATACTCTCTACATATATTCTATCTGTGATATGTGACTGTATATTGGCGCTTTCACTTATAATTAGGTGTTGGTGGCCAATTTTAATGCCAACATTTTGATGCTTTGACTGAGAACTGAATTCAAGGATTTGGGAGTTAGGATCTTAGATTTGGAAGCTTGGGAATTTGGATCTAGGAAGCAATGGTCAGGCAATCAACAAGGAGACAAAGGACTGAGAGGAGTCATCATGAAGGAAGTCAGAAGGCTTCCTTAGGAGCTAATCGGACCTCAATCTTCATTACTAGAGACGAGATGGAGATGAGATGGATGCTATGTAGGAAAGAATGCTGAAAAGGTAAGAGGACAATCTTGGATTCCCTCGCGGACTCGGGGGTAGGATGGAAATGACAATCGGAGCCACTTATGGATGCTGGAACAGTTGGAAATTGGAATCCAAGACTTGTGGAAGAAATTGGCAGGCTTAAATATGGATTGGATCAACCGAGGGCAAACCCGACCAAGGAAAATGGATCAGCACAAATCCCCATGGAACTGGGGGCATGGATTTGGATGTTTTACTTGGAAATGGATAGCGGTGATGGAAAAGGAACAGTCATCATCTGCCATAAATCGGAGCTAGCCTAGCTTAAGGGCACAGGTCGTCATCTCTTGATGGAATGAACTAAATAAGTAATAATAAATCCTACACTAAAATGGCTAAGTCACTTACACGTGTATGGGATCGTGAATGGTCCTTAGGCATGCTTTGAGATGGCGATGAACCATCATAGCAAAAGATTTTGAAATTCACTCAAACGTGAAATCTAACATTAATAATATCGAGTCCCATCCGGGCACTTTCCTTTCACCTCAAACGGCACTCGATCTCGAATGATCACATTTCACCTCGAATGGCACTCGATCTCGAACGATCGCATTTTGCCTCGAACGGCACTCGATCTCGAACGATCGCATTTCGCCTCCAACGGCACTCGATCTCGAACGATCGCATTTCGCCTTGAACAAACACTTAATCTTATGCGATCATCATCAGCCTGGGATGGCTATGAAATTTATTAACGTTTCGAACGATCGGTACTAACAATCAGTCAAGATCATTGATCTCTTCATAGGTCATCCACAGGTTTCGAACATCAAACTTATAGCAATACAAAACACGCCTTCCTATCGCAAGGCATGTTTTGGGGGGCAAAGTGTTAACCCGCCTTTTGGCAAGGCAGTATATAGGTGGATTTAACCCAATAGACTTCACGATTATCGAGGCTGAAATATCATAGACTTGGTTTAGATGTACGAATGTACAATCAACTATGGATAATAATATAAAGCCAAGATTAAGTACAGTCGATGGATAAATGATGCAGGACTTAGAGAAAGGCAAGGCGTAGCTTGGGTCAGCAAAGAGTTTACTTTGGGTTCTATTTCGGGTCGGCATAGGGTTCGCTTTGGGTTCTGCTTTGGGTCGGCATGGTGTTGCTCCGGGTCGGCATTGTCAGTCTGGGTCGGCATAGAGCTGCTTTGGGTTCTACTTCGAGTTGGCATAGGGTTCGCTTCGGGTTCTTCTTCTGGTCGGCATGGTGTTACTCCGGATCGGCATAGGATGGACGAGTTGGGCTCGACGATCGTTATGGTAGACCTATGTAGGTGAGAAGACCTTCTAGCCAAGATTTCACCTATAAATACAGTAGACTTGGCTTGGAAAAAAGGAGCTCTCCATTCTATTTCTCTTCATCTTCTATCCAAATGCTACTCTGCCATTTTCATTCTAAGATTTTGGATTTTAACTGTAATCATATTTCTGTATAATAAAAGGGATTGTTCCAGAGTGGACATAGGCCAGAGTTAGCCGAACAACTATAAATCTTATGTTTTTTACTTGCTTTCGTTTGAATATTATTCATATTATACTCTCTACATATATTCTATCTATGATCTGTGACTAGATACTGGTGCTTTCACTTATAATTGGGTGTTGGTGGCCAATTTTGACGCCAACAGTAATTTTAATAATAGCGTTTTTCTGCCTGCTGCAATAACAAATTTTCAACAATTGCGTTTTCCTGCCCGTCGCAATAAACATATTTTTAATAAGTGTTTGTTTTAGCCAGTTGTCATAAAGATCTATAACAACTAATTAATTTTGACCGTTTTAAATATTTATTTATAAAAACTTACTTGATAATTTTTAAATATTAATTTGTAATTAATAATTATATATGTCATATTTTATAATTTATTATAATTGAGGATTATTAGTAAATAATTTATAATTGCTAATTATTATCAATAATCAATAATTAATTTTTATATTTAATTATTTATTATAGTTAATTATTAATAATTAGTAAATTATAGTTAATATTTATTAATTACATTTACTAATTAATAAATATATTTAATATCTAACAATTACTATTAGATAATTACTATTATACCTATGATACAAATTATTCTTTTGTACGCATTTAATATTTGTTATTTAATAATTATAACTGATAATTATATTTGAAATTTTAAAAGGTAATGATTAATAATGACCGAATAAGTAGTAAATATTTAATCAATAATAATAAAATAATTAATTTTCATTTTTTAATTACTTTTATTTTTTAATTTTTGATTTATATATAAATATTATTATTATTTAATAATAACTTGCAAAAATAATTAACAATTGGTATTTATTAGTTAATAATCGATAAATAACATTATCATCCAAAGAAAGGTAGTTATCAATTAATAATTGATATTAAATAGTTACAATATTCACTCGAACTCTAGTTGCAAATATGAGGTTTATGTAAAATAAAAATAAAGTAGAAATAATACTTATGTATATAAGTTCAAATGGACCATATCCAATTTGGTGCCGGGCTCACAAAAAATTTCGACGACCACTCAAAAGTAAACTTTGCTCTCTATCGTCGTAATAAATTTCCCATTTCAATATCGCCTTCCTTGAAAAGTTTGCGCTTTTGCCAAGGGAAATATGAATCGAGAAGCTTGGAAACAGGACCATCCTCTTCTTCAAGAAGAATTTATTGCTTCAAAACATTGTCTCAACCTTCACGGAAAAAAAATTATTCTGCTCAAACTAAATTTCGCTGCCCATTCCAGTCCTTTGCTTGGAAATTAAGGTTGTCACTATCTGAAAAAAGGTTCTTCCGCCCTGTGCTCGGATTTGCTCATTGTCGTGGTTCTGAAAATCTCATTGATGCCTGAATTTGATGTCCATTGGATGTAGAAAGCGAGCTTTGACGATTTGGTGCTCACATCTATGTTTAGGGGTTGTTAGGGTCTGGCTGCTTTGGAATCTGACCATGGATGATGACGCCGGCGTCAAAGATGAAGTTTCGACTTTAGGTCGAGTCACCTGCCTTGGAACCTAACCGTGCATCATCAGAGATGAAGCTTTAGTTTTAGGTTAGGTCGCATGGATGGTGCTTTGAAAATAGACCTGTCGAACGGGTTGGGTTTGGTCAAAATGGGTTGGGTCGAGTTTGACCCAACCCATTTAATACGTGGATTACCCATTTAACCCATTTAAAGGTTTAAATTTGATTTGACTAATAAAAAACAAATTAATATAAAATAATTCTAATTTTAATTTTTACATTTTGAATTTTGATAAAAATCAAAATTTAAGAATTTAAAATTTTAATTCTAAATTTTCAGAAAAATTCAAATATGGAAATGTGGTAGCCTGTTATTTTCTAAGTACAACTTTCAGTCTCCATGAAGAATTATAATGTGTGTTAACAATACAAAGCCGAGTCTTGTATATTGTCTTAGGCGGAAATTAGCAGGTCGATGTCTCGCCTAATTCTCGAACTAGTATGAAAAAATTATTGCAGTTTGAATAGAAAAACAGCGGCTTATGCACTAGATGGAGTTCAAATATGTGGACGTGTTGGCCTATTATTTTTCTAGTAAAACTGTCGGTCCCCATGTAGAACTACAATGTGCGTTCACAAGATGAAGTATCCAAGTATTCTATGTTGTCCGTAATTTATGTCGGGGTTAATCGGTCGAAGTCTCGTCTGATTCCAAATTAGTATGAAGAAGTTATTGCAGTTTGAACAAAAAAAAATAGTGGTTTCTACACTAGGCGGAGTTCAAATATAAGGATGTGTTAGCTTATTATTTTCTAAGTAAATTGTCAGTCCCCATTGAGAACTACAGTATGCCTTCACAAACTGAAGTACCCGAGTGTTTCATATAGGCTGTATTCATCGGTCGAAGTCTTGCCTGATTCCGAATTAGTATGAAGCACTTATTGTAGTTTGAACCAAAAAAATAGCGGTTTCTACATTAGGTGAAGTTCAAATGTGAGAATGTGGTAGCCTGTTATTTTCTAAGTTCAACTATCAGTCTTCATGGAAAAGTATAATGTATGTTCAAAATTCGTATTTTCAAAATTTATATTTTAAATTTTAAGTTTTTAACAAAATGAGTAAATGAGTTACTCATTTATAGCTTTTTTAAAAATGAGTCAACCCAACTCATAATTGATTTGATAAAATTCATAAATGAGTTGACCCAACTCATTTATAAGTGGGGTAAATGAGTTGAGTTGTTGAGTCATATTTTGACAGGTGTACGTGGAAATTGACGTTTTGATTGTCAAAATGCTTGGATCTGAATCTAATGCGCCTACTCGTGTTTGGATCTTAAAGAGAACGTTCGGTTCCATGCTTGTTTAGTTGGTCTAGAAGTTAGTGTCGGTTGTCGTTGCTTGAAGATATTTGAAAGTATTGCAACCGAAACATTTTGACTAGTAGTGTCAAGGTTTGAATCATGTCGTCTAGATTGAATTGCTGCCTCTGGTTCAAGGTTATGTTGTAATGTTCAGCTAGTTAATTTCGTTGAAAGATGTTTTGACATAAAAATATTCATGTATGATATTCTAAAATG
This sequence comes from Allium cepa, assembly GCA_030765085.1. Taxonomy (NCBI): domain Eukaryota; kingdom Viridiplantae; phylum Streptophyta; class Magnoliopsida; order Asparagales; family Amaryllidaceae; genus Allium; species Allium cepa. Next base: position 385,983,255 of record CM060932.1, read on the forward strand.
CTAGGATTTTCCTCCTTTTCGGTGCAAATCAAATTGCAAAAGATTTATCCAATCTTGGACAGATGTACAACAGAGAAGACATTTCATCCGAATCCCTAGTAAGCAAATGTAGAACAGAGTAGACATTTCATCCAATCGTGTGTATCTATTTATTTTTGCTTTACATGGTTGTGGCCCTTGTGGCATATCTCTCCATCCTCTCAATTAAGCGCACGTGCTATACAATTTTAGAAATCCGAGAGATTGCGTTTTTCTTCTGTCAGTAAAAAAAATAAAATAATAATAATAAAATAAAATAAAAGATTATTGCTGATCGTGTTGTACAGACAATTTACTTTAAGAGAGGCATTTCCATTTTTCTTTTGATTTGGAAGGACTCTAAATATGCAGCGTGAATATGCTAACTACAGAGACCTATCTTATCTTAGAAGTACAAGTTTCCAATTAAAAATGTATTTTACACATATATACAAACTTCTGTAGCTTATGCATTTTGCATTTTGCATACAAGTTACCAATTACCACTTGCATTTGTGGTAACGTACCATTTTTGTTCATGTCTATTTATTTGCTTGGTCAGTCGAAGCTTTGATATATCAAAAAAATAAAAATAAATAAATATTTAAAGAATGAATTGCGTCAAATAAATGCATGGTAGTTATACATGTACTTGTTATGTCAATTTTGGCGTTCTACAAGCATATTTAAGAATTATTCACAAATATTTAAAGCTACAAGTGGCAGTTTAAGACTTTATGTACTTTCCCCTCATGTAAGAAACCTATCTAAAGATATAGAGATATACAAATAAAATGTTGTCCACCAATTTTATAGGTATCCGTAGATTGCCGTGGTGCTTAATTTCAGTCAATCATGGACATTGTTTATAAACTCATGCTCTATTGAAAATTTTCAAAATAGTTTTTGGGTTTAGATTTGTTTTTTTAGAGGGAAGAAGTGGAAGAAGGGGGATGAATAGTCTCACATCTAGAAAAGTAAGAAAACGTATTCATTTATATATGCATTTCTCTAAGAAAAATAAGACCCTTTGTGCACCCAAAACTTTGTTTTGATGTGAGAAGGAAAGTTATGCATCGCCACCAAACGGGGCACGCCGCTGTCCGTCCGACCAGACCGGGTTTTGATCTAAAATGACGAATTAATTTTTGTTAACAGGCCGGATGCAGAATTTGAACAGACAGATTTTTGGCGGGTCATTTGAATGAAGAGGCGCGACCGTTTGTAACGGTTTCAGAGTATTGGAAAGAATGCGACGTTTGACGAATGGATACTTCCTCACTACTATAAATAGTGACGTTCATGAACCATTTCAAAAGTTAATCTCTTTTGTTTCTCTTCTTCTTCCTCCAGATCTGCGACGTCCAGAAAGTGTTCCAGAACACTGCATTCTCACCACAGTTTGCGACGCCTGTAAGGTGTTACAAACACAGAAACGTTGCACATCAATTCTCTTCTTCTGCATTCTATTCTTTACTATATTGCATCATCAGAGATCATATTTGAGTGTTCTTGGTCATATCAAAATCGTACAACTTTTGAATCTGATTACGCTATTTCAAGGCTTCATTGAATCCTGAAGTCGATAGTTCGATAAGCCGTTTGTAACTGTTAGGTTGAACTATTGTCTAAATTAATCTACGCAGTAGATCCTTAAAGTCAGAAGTATAGCAACTATCATCTTCATCTTTCTCGAATCATCGACAAATTATGCAACAGTTTTGAGAAAATATCTTCAACCATGGATGGCTCGAGTTCAAGCAATATCAATGCTCTTCAAGTTATGAATCAGCATTTAACGCGATTGGAGCGTTTTGATGGTGAAAACTTCACTCGTCGGCAAGAGACGATGAAATTCTTTTTGATCACGGTCAAATTGTTCTATATTCTTGAAGATAACTTGAAGGAAATGCCAGAGCAAACTGATAAAGATACTGACGAATTGAAAGCAAAACGAGCAAAGCGCAAAGAAAATGATTTCCTGTGTAGAGGACACATTCTCAATGCGTTGTCTACATCAGTTTGTAACGCGCATAGAAGTCTGAAAACAACCAAAACACTTTGGACTGCCCTGAAGAACAAATATCGAATATTTAAGGCAAGCAACAAGAAATTCCTGGTATGCAATTTTATGGATTCCAAAATGCATGATAATAAGTCCATTATTGGACAAGTTAGTGATATAATATAGATAGTCAATCAACTGAAAGATGCCAAGATTGAACTCCCTGAATCCTTTGTGGTTGGAGTTATTATTTCTAGACTCCCTCACTCTTGAAATGATTATAAAAAGAAGTTGAAACATGCGAAGACGGATTATGATTTAAAGAATTTACAGCGTCATCTTCGTATAGAAGAGGACTCTAGTAAAAGAGAACTAAATGATAATTCACAAACCGAGTCTCATTTTGAGGCAAATAATGTTGAAATATCGAATTCTCTAAAATCTAAGAATGAGACACAGTTTAAGAAGAAAAATCATTCTAAAAAAGATAAAAAGAAAGATGCTTATTATTTCTGTAACAAGTTCGACCATTAAGCTCGTGACTGTCGTCTACGAAAGAAACAATTAAAGGATAATATGGTCGAAGACAAATTGGTTGCAGTAGTGCAAGAGGCAAATTCCGTTGAGAACATGGGAAATGATTGGTGGTTTGATACTGGAGCAGCCATTCATATATGCAAGGACCGTAGTCTCTACAGGAATAAGATGTTAGCGGAGATGAGAATCAAGTCACTGGAGCAAACAATGTTCGCAGTAAGGTGATTGACAAAGGCACTACAGAACTACCGTTATCTTCTGGAAAGACTCTTACTTTGGTTAATATATATCATGTACCTGATATTTGTAAGAATTTGGTCTCTGAATACCTTCTTAACAAAGGAGGATTCAAGATAGTGTATGAGTCTGACAAACCAGTGTTATCCAAAAACGGAAAGTTCATTGGACAGGGATATTCTTGTAACGGCATGATTAAGTTGAATGCAATAAATAAATCTTCTTTTTATACTGTTGATTCGGTTATTTTATGGCATAGTAGACTAGGACATGTTAATTATAATTCCCTTAAAAATATGCATAAAGTAGGATTAATTTCTGATTGTGATTTCGATACTATCTCTAAATGTGAAATATGTGTTCAAGCAAAAATACACCGAAAATTCTTTAAATCTATAGAAAGGAAAACTGGCTTGCTTGATTTAGTATATAGTAATGTTGGTGACTTAAAAAATCATATCACCTATGGTGGTAACCAATACTATATAACATTTATTGATGATTATACTATATATGCATATGTGTATCTAATGAAAACTAAAGGTGAGGCTTTTGATAAATTTAAAATTTACAAAGTAGATGTCGAAATACAGTTAGGAGTTAAATTAAAAATATTACATTCAGATCGATGTGGTGAATATTTCTCAAATGAATTCACCTTATTTTGTAAGCAACACGGCTTAGTTCACCAATGCACTGCCCCATACACCGCAACAAAATAGTGTTGCTAAAAGGAAAAATAGAACTTTAGTAGAAATGGTTAATGTCATGCTCATAAATTCAAACTTACCTTATAACCTATGGGTACCACTTAAAAAGAATAATGTTTCCCCTTATGAATTATGGTTTAATTGGAAACCTAATCTTACAAAATTTAAAGTTTAGGGTTGTTTAGCATATGTTAGAAAACCAAGCCCTAAACGACCAAAGTTAGAAAATAGGGCATTTAAATGTGCTTTCATAGGATATTCACTTAATAGTATAACTTATGTATTCCTAATTCTTGACACCTTAGAAGTTATAGAATCCGTAGATGTAGAATTCTTTGAAAATCAAACTGTTGAGATTCCGTTGAGATCATCTAATCCAGAACCTAATACGATTGATGATATCAATGACGATGACTATGCTCCTGCTCAAAACAGCAAGGAAGTATCAGTACCAGATAATAGTACTGAACAAAGGAGAAGTAAAAGAGAAAGAATAGAGAAGGACTATTGTCTTAACTTCATTACATATCTTATAGAAGGCAGTAAGGACGAAGTCCTTAATGTGACTAGATGTGTCATGAACGTCGATGATGACCCCAAACCTTATTCTGAGGCTATGAGTTACAGAGATTCAATATTCTGGAAAGAAGTTATTAATGATGAAATGAATTCCATGTTGTTAAACCAAACTTGGGTTTTAGCTGACTTACCTCTTGGTGCTAAACCTATAGGATGTAAATGGATATTTAAGAAAAAGTTGAATACAAATGGATCCATTGATAAGTTTAAAGCCAGATTAGTTGCTAAGGGATATAAGCAAAGATATGGAGTAGATTATTTTGATACATATACTTCAGTTGCTCGCATATCTTCTATACGCTGTTTAATAGCACCTGCATCAATTCATAAATTGGTCATACATCAAATGGATGTAAAGACTGCGTTTCTAAATGGAGATTTAGAAGAAGAGATATATATGAAGCAACCTGAAGGTTTCAAAATCCCAGGCCAAGAAAAGAAAATTTGCAAATTAGTAAAGTTTTTTTATGGTCTGAAGCAAGCTCCCATGCAATGGCATGAGAAGTTTGATAAAATAGCATTGTCATATGGATTTATTGTTAATAATGCCGATATATGTATTTATAGAAAATCGAACAACAACGATTATGAATATGTTTATTCGTTGATGGCATGCTAATATTTGGTTCTAATATATCCTGTGTGAATGAAACTAAGAAGTTTCTATCTTCTAAATTTGATATGAAAGATATAGGAGAAGCTGACATAATTCCGAGAATTAAAATTATTAGAAAAGAGAGGGAGTTGTTACTAACACAATCTCAATACATTGAGAAGTTCCTCCGAAAGTTTGGTCATTATAATGGAAAAACAGCACATACTCCTTTAGATCCTAGTATTAAATTAGAAAAGAATACTGAACGTACCATTTCTCAACTTGAGTATTCCAGCTCCACTAGCCTGATAACCTTCTCCTTGGTCTGCGTTCTAAGCCATAGAATCGCAATTCCTTACTGATCTCTTATTCAATTAATTGCTGGACTTGGTATACTAGGGGTGAAATCCATAGATCTACGAAGGAATGCCAAAAGTGAAGGCAACTCCTTGGGTCCCTACCGATGGTGGGGTGCGAAAGCATGGGGAGCGAACAGGATTAGATACCCTGGTAGTCCATGTCGTAAACGATGAGTGTTCGCCCTTGGTCTACGCAACCTGCAAATTCCCCACTTGTTTACCTGTGGTGGATCGCTTTCTCCATTCAGCCATGGCAAGTGAACTAGGTTTTTTGGTATTACTTCTCGAGCTTCTATTTCCTCCGTTAAGGGAGATTCGAGAAAAGATGGAAGAAGAAAACGTGTTTCAAAAACGAACAATATACGGGTGGAGAAGGGGGAGTTAGCAAAGTTGGGCAAGATTGGAATGAGCATAAAAAAATTATTGGGAGTCTTATGTATGCTATGCATTGCACTAGACCAGACATAGCACATGCTATAAGCATGTTATGTCGATTTACTAGTAATCCAGGTTTCGAATATTGGAAAGCTATTTCCAGAGTTTTAGCTTATTTAAAAGGAACCGTTACTTATAGTTTATCTTATAAAGGATATCCTGCTGTAATAGAAGAGTATAGTGATGCAACCTGGAACAATGTAGAATTAAAATCCAAGTCTACGACTGGATGGATCTTTACATTAGGAGGTGCTGCTATATCTTGGGTTTTCAAGAAACAGACCTGTATATCTGACTCAACAATGCTGTCAGAGTTGATTGCATTAGCAGATGCTTGTAAGGAAGCAGAATGGTTTGGAAATTTCTTAGTAGAAATTCCATTATGGAAGAAGCCATCTCTAGCAGTCTTGATTAATTGTAATAATCAGGCTACAATATACAATTTCTCTAATAAGACATATAATGGGAAGTTTAGACATGTGAGTCTAATACATCAAATGATAAGACAGTTACTCAAAAGTGAAGTAATAATTGTTGATTACATAGATCAAAGAAAAACTTGGCTGACCCACTCACAAAGAGTCTTCCAATGGCAATGGTTTCTATAAAATCAAAGGAAATGGGACTAAGATCTTTGAATGAAGGTTGATCATCCTTAACAGAAACCCAACGTATGTCTTGAAAAGGATAGACAACGTTCAATTGGTACCAATAAATTAAGAGAATGATTATGAAACACTAAATCAATAATCCCATAATACTTAGTGTTGGATTCTGCAAGAACAAATGATGGACAATATATCCTTAATAAGTCTAGTTTCCTTAAAAAGGTGTATCGTAGAAACACCTTAAGAGACTTACCTATATGAGTATGAAAATCAGGTCGTTTCCTAAGAAAGTAAGACCGTTTTCTAAAGTAAACTCATGAATCAGGATTTAAGCACATGGTCATTAGTGTGCTAAGCATACAAAATATTCTATATACGGAAATCAGTTTATGTGACTGTTCCTATACTATCACTAGGGGTACTTGGTTCAAAATTCGTTCACCATAGACCTCGATGGAACTTTGAATTGTTTACGCTAAGTGAAGGTTCAAATCCAAAAGATACCTATCATTTATGTATTGGTTTCCACGATGATGCAAAACTTAATTTTGGAGCTACATTGGCTTGATTCCACTTGGGTATGTAGGTAGTCACTCTAGTGATGGAGTCGTCTATTTTATTTATTTTACTTATTTTGAAAACGGAGGGAAATTGTTGGAAATTTTCGAAATATTTTTTGGGTTTGAGTTTGGCTTTGTTTTTTGAAGAGGGAAGAAGTGGAAGAAGAAGGAAGAAGAGATGATGAATAGTCCCACGTCTAGGAAATTAAGAGAATGAATTCATTTATATATGCATTTCTCTAAGGAAGGTTGGGCCCCTTGGGCATCCAAAATTTTTCTTTAATGTGAGGAGGGAAGTTATGCATCATCACCACACGTGCGCACCGCCGCCATCCGTCTGTCCGACCAACCAGACTGGTTCGGGTTCGAGTCTAAAATGACGTTTAGTAACAGTTTTAAATCGTTGCGAAAATGTGCGACCATTCGTAACGATTTCGAACTGTTGAAAATGATGTGACGCTTGACTAATCGATACTTCCTCACTACTATAAATAGTGACGTCCATGAACCATTTCAAAAGATTAATCTCTTTTACTTGTCTCTTCTTCTTCTTCCTCCAGATCTGCGATGCCCAAAAAGTGTTGTAGAACACTGCCTTTTCACCAAAGTTTGCGACGCCTGTAAGATATTACGAATGTTGAAATTCCTAAATACAACGTGTAAATGAAATACACTTGTCCCACATCGACAAATATAAAAACAAAGCTAAGTATATTAATAGCTTTCTAATGAAGGGGTTGGGGCCTTGAGGAACCCAAATGTTTGCTTCGTTGTGAGGAGGGAGATCATGCATCGTCACCACACACGCGCGCGCGGCCGCCACCGTCCGTCTGACCGAACCGGGCCAGGTTTAAATGATCCTATTTTTTCTGCAAAACTGGGCCGGGTTTTCTGACGGTTGCAGGCTATGCGAACATGTACGGATCTATTCAGAAGAGGATGCGGATTGACTGAAGAGGTACGACTTCTGAAGCGGAAGCGGATTTTTTGGCGAACAGACGGAAACGGGTGCGAACCGTTAGACGCGAGCGGATGCGACCCGACTGAAGAAGCGCAGACAAACAAAAGCAGTGCGATGCGAACGGATGCAAGGAGTAGGCGGGTGCAATCCGTTAATGAACAATAGCGGTTCAAAGAGCAACGGGTGCAACCCGTCAAACGGACGCGACTGTTTGAAGGGATGCGGACGAAATTATAAATAGGAGAGAATAATGATCACATTCTCATTCCATTTCAATTCTAATTTCTTCTGCTTCTTCTTCTTTGTTGCTCTATACAAAAATCACAGAGTTGACATACTCATTACAATCTCGTACAGATTACGTATGTTGTATCTTGAGAGACTTCAAATAAAGTCTTAAGAAAATTGTTACGATAAGCCTCAGGCGTAAATAGTATAACGTTTAATCTATCGCTGTAGTTATTATTATTATTACTATAGTTCTTAGTTTGTGGTTGTAATTTAATTATGACATACCTATTGCTTAAATTAGCTAATACAGACTTACAGAGTAGTGGAAATCTGATTGATAAACTTGTGAGACGAGTTTATAATTGTTTTTCATCTGTTTTGGTATACTAGACGTATAACAACAAACGCAGAAAAGTTGCACATCAATTCTCTTTTTCTTCTTCATTCTATTCTTTACTAAATTGCATCATCATAGATCATATTTGAGTGTCTTGGTCAAATTAAAATCGTACAACTTTTCAATCCGATTACGCTGTTTCAAGGCTTTATTGAATTTTAAAGTCGATATTTCGATAACTCGTTTGTACATGTTGGGTTGAACTATTATGTAAAAGAATCTACGCAGTAGATCCTTAAAGTCAGAAGTACATCAGTTATCATCTTCATCTTTCTCGAATCATCGACAGATTATCCAACAAGCTCGTCAACTAGTGTGAATTGATTACAACTTACAACCCAATATTTTGGTTGCACATTGACTTTTACACGATCTGTAGCATCCTGCTTGTCAAACACTAAATTGTTTTCACAATAGGCACCTTCGTCTCATGGGCAAGCCGAGTTGTGAGATTTTGTCTCTCAAAAAGTGTCGATGTTGCTCTAAGTGAAGGATTGGTATTCCAATTCTAATAAACTAGTGGTTAACACGTTTGTATGTTAAAAAAAAAAACAGGCTGTGCATTTCCGCTGAATTCTTATTTTCCACCAATTTTTATATTCAGTGATATCTTTAGTTAAGTTTATTTAGTTTGAACATTTTGAATAGTGAAGCAATGGTAACCGAAGGGTCGTTAGGGGCTGTTACAAGCAACGAGGAGTCGCAGAATGGTAGGTGTGTACTTTTATTTAGCAAATTAATATCATAGGCAGGACAAATTAATATCAACGAAAGAGTTCCATTTGGAACTTTATTTCTATTTGGTTACTTTATTTTTTCTATTGGTTTGTACTTTTTATTTAGCAACTTAAAACATCAGTTATTAGCAACGGTAGGTTGAGCTATTTGAAATGCTCCATACCAAATCAGAGATTGCAACGAACTGGTTAGGTATAAAGATTGTTATAAGTTATTAGAATTATTATTTTTGCAATCTTAGAACACCTCCAGCCATTTAGAAGTGTAGAAGTTACATGTAATTTTGCAATTTTTACCTTTCACTCCCCAATTAGACAATAACTCTAACGATCTTCTTTAAAGGTGAAAAAGAGGAATACATATCAACCTTTACTTTAGGGGTTTGTTTCATTATCTTTTGTTAGGCGATATGCATAATCTTAGATATACTTTCAGAATTGTCACTGTATGTTCTTTTTTCTTATTTGAGTTCTTTCATTTCCATGTTCTTATTTGAGTTCTTTCATTTCCATGTTCCAAAAGGAATACAAAGAAAATATACCTTATGTCTAAGGCAGTTGGGTTCATTTTTGCAATTCTTGATGGTAAGTTTCTATCTTTTTAGCTGTTGTTCCTTTAATAGTTATGTTAGTTTAAATATTTTAATTATTGGGTATGAATTTAGATGTCAATTTAGCGGACTTTTGGCCATCATTTATACCAGCTGCAGCAGTTTTGGCTGCATACAGTGAGAGATTGGACAAAGAAATAGTTGAGTCTGAACTGGCTGTATTCTCTTTTTCATTCAAATCCTTAAACATTGTAACTTGGATTATTAACCCATGCGTTTTTTGTCCTTGTTAGTACTATCTTAAATTATTTACAAATGCCATTGCTTTAATTTCAGTCCAGTAATTATTTCTTACATAATGTCATTGCTTTAAATTATTTGAGTTCTGTGCTACTGCAGGATGCGATGAATAATAAAATAAAGCAATGCCCGAGCCATGTAGCTGGTGGAACAGATGAGTGTATTGTATGCTCTGGAACAAGAAGATGCCGATTGGTCTAAATTTTAAGTGATATGTTATTTTTACTGTGTACTACATGTTTATGTTGTTTTGTAACTATGTCAGGACTTTATGAACGACGTGAATACATGAATATTTTTGTCATTTTGAAATATGAATTTTTTTTATTAATTTTAGTAAATATAAATGAATGTGGTTGTTTTTAATATGATATTTTGATTTAATTAAAAAGTAATTTTAAATTTACAAGCGCACCGCAACCATTTTTATAATTTTTTATTTTTTTATTTGAATTTTTTAACAACTAACAAAAACAATTGTAAAAGACCATGTTGCAACCGACAAAAACAAATGCGAAAGACTGAAAAAACAATTGTAAGAGACTCTATTGCAACGAAGAAAAATAATTGCAAAATGAACCAACTCTATTGCGTTTTCGCATACTAAGACTGGCGGCTACTAGTTACAATAGACTTATTACAATTGATATTGTCAGTTGCGAAATGAGTATTTTGTTGCAGTGATAAATTCTTGTTATTAATTTATTTCCATGTTATGGTACTTTAAATGTGGAGTGTTATAAAAAATTTGCAACACTGTGCTAACCATCATTTTTGCATTTTGAAGATCGTCATCAAAATATACTTCCATCTCCGGTTTATCAATATCTTCTTGAAGATTGCGTTCAACTGCAAAATCATAGTTGAAAGGTTCATTGTTGACTTGCATATTATGGATCCAAGACCTACCGTTCTTCGACCTAACAACATCCATGCTATGTAGAGGATCGTTATATGCACGAATATCCACATCTATGTCTATATCATCATTATCAAAGTTGGCTACTTGTAGCAACCTGTAGTTCTGTACCCCTTGAGTTGATAATAATTCACTCTTGTCCAACCCAAAGTGTACGAAACAGCGAATAACTGGGGTAAAGAAGAAGAAAAGATATAAGGAAAATAGAACAACAACAACAGAATATCACAATCGCAGCGGAACAAATTATAATGTACAATGACAGATTTTTAATACAAGAAATGTGCTGTTAATACACATACCATTATCAGAGTACAATATACAACAATTAATCTGGACAGTTTACTAACTTGTCCTCATACATCGAAAATATAAATCAAGTACGGAGATACGTCTTCACTCCTTTAACTCGCATCTTGAGCTCCATAGCATTCTATCCCAGAATTTGTAATACTCGGTCTGACCTGAGCATTATAATAAAATAACACCCGAGTAGATCTGGAAAACCAACGTGAGAAAAACACACTCAATTTGAGTTATTAGAGTTATCAAAATCCTTTAAAAAAATATCTCGTAAAACCACGTCACATATAAACTCGACGGGTTTTTCACTTACGATAACCAAAACATTTTATAGAAAATCCGATAATATTATAATAGTGTCTAAATACAAATACTTATTCAAATAGCCGAAATTGTTACATTAATTAAATTACAGCATACTAGGCTCAACAAACAAAACCGTAAGCTCGTATTGGAGAATGGATTCCAACGAATGACTGGGCCACTGGGGTTACGCCCACCATAGTACACATCTAGAATAATGTATCGAGGACCATGGCGGGATCCCCTATTCACAAGACCGACCTACCCCTAACCTGGATAGACCGAATATATTACCACCCTAGGTGTTCCCACCCTTTACCATCGAGCGCTCCTTCTTTCATGCATAACCACATCCATAATATATAGGTTTTCGATGACATCTAGAAAAGTGATAACATACCATAATTGGGTGCGACCCACTTCTCCTTGCTGCATCTTCCCTGTTTTAGCCATTCCCGGTTGATGAGGCTGAGGCTAAGTGTTACCTTTCAAAAACAATTCTTCTTAGAATGCTCATCGTCCTCCAATGACGATGTTCTGATAGCATTCGTCCATACAAGTTGCCCTAGGAATAGACAAACCGAATCACCGTCATCGTCTTCACGGTATTCATTCGTAACGTTCAAACCGGATCGAAGTGTTTTTTAGATAATCAAATCCGTTCCCGGTCTCTTCGAAACAATTAATGAAATTGGCCAATATTGATAGTCGATTATTTAACTATCAATAAAACATCCATAAGTAAACATTAGGCCTTATTTTATAATCTCCAAAATATTTTATTTCAAAACATCTTTACCAAGATATATATTCAATCTCTTTCAATATTTCTATATTTGAAAACAATTTCAACACTTGGATCCATAACAGGACATTCCCCATTTTCTATACTTAGAAATATTTCTAACCTCCCTTTTTATAACACTTAGAAAATATTTCTATTTCAAATCTTTTCCCACTAAAATATTTTCCAAAAACTTCCTTGCAATACTTCGGAAAATAGTTATACGTATAATTTTCAAAATCATTTTAAGATTAAACTTGGAAATATTTCACAACATATCTTATAAGTCTTCGGAATTTTAACAAATTCTTCCAACGATTTTCAAACCGATTATACTTATTTATAATCCCAACCAACCATTTATAACTACTTTAAGTAAGTTCAAGATCTTCCTGAAGTTATCGCATCTAGATATTGAAAATTTTCTTAAGTCTCTAACATTCCATTTATAAGATTTCTCTTATAAAATCTCATCCTTTGATAACCCCGTCTACACCTCTCGAGATAATTTATAAATAAATTTGCAATCATTTCAAAACTATATATATATATAACAAGTATTTATTTAAAGAAAAGTAATTTATTTAAAATATGTTTAAGTTATTATTTAAAATATTGCAAACACTTTTATAACATCAATAACTCATTTTTAGATGAACATATAAATTTCCAAAACTGAATTTAAAAGTTAGAACTTATTAAATAAATACTTAATATTTGAAATCTAATTACCGAAGTATTCCAATCTCAACTAGTTTTAAAATTCCATAGTTTTAACATAATTTAATTTTCCTTTTAAGACAAATTCACTTCTTAAAATTTAAAATATATTTTTAACTCAATAACCAATTCAACTTATAAATTCCTCTCGATTTCCATCATGTCGCTTCCATTCTGATTTCCTTAACCATTTTCACTTTTCAAAAATACTAATACACTCTTTTCCTCACCCTATTTCCATATTCTAATATAATTTCACCTATGAATTTTATATTTCCAATTTATCATCCTGATATCGATTTCCTTTATTTATAAACTTTGTTTATAAATTTTTATAACTTCTTTGATTTTTTCTTGTTTATAAAAACAATCTTATTTATAAAATTTAATTTTATAAAACCATTTCTTTATAAACCCCATTTATAACTTTCAATCTATTTTAATATCAACTTCAACTCCTTTCTATATTTTTCGAATACCATTTATAAATTCTTTTTCAATAGTTTATTTTTAAATCTCCATTTAAAGTTAAGTGTTGCCCAGAAGTAAATATATTTTCCTAACTCAATTTCTTTAAAATAGCCCCAATTCCAATATAGTATTTTTATATCAAAAATTCTCCTTTATCCCTTAAATTTTAAAAATATTTTTATGGTATTTAAATTAACAAAATCCAGGCCAATGCTACAATAGCATCCAGTAAATTCCAAACACCACAATAATCTATATAGGTTATTCTATGCAATACATATATCACAATATATGAAATTAAATTTAATATTTTTGAGGAATTCAGTTGAATCCCTCCAGCTTGTTTCCTTGAATCCACATATGTTAATACAACATAAAATAATACCGATCCCACTTCGAGGGGATATCGCGGTATATAGGGTCATCTGCAATTATTCGGGGTGCGTAGGGTTTCATTCGTTATAATGTGCGGGAGTATCTCTTCAAATACTAATATATATACCACTATACATATTATATCAATCAACAGACAATAAATGTATAAATTCAACAAGCATCCAAAATTTGATTTCAACTATTTAAAATTTAAATTCTTGTAATCCAAATGAGTGAGAATTTTCTCGCCTTGATTTTTAAATTCACCAAACCAAATCTGTAGCTTCGGTTTCACAGTTACGAATCCAACTCGACTCGTTCCATGATTTTGGATCTCATGTGCAAATTTTTATTAATTTCATTACCTAACCCAATTTATATTCTTAATTTAACAACCAACTATGAAATTTAATTTTAAATACGGTGTATACCTCACCACTTGTCGCCGTGCAGCTACCTCATATCCCACTCGCGACCGAAATCCCTTACGGCCGAAACCCACCTCATTGAGTCGAGCTCGAAAAAACCCTCACACGACTCGCGGTTACTTTCCATGCGAGCAACCCTTCCCTTCCATCGCCAAAACTGCATCACGTTGCCATATATAAAACAATGCATCCTTTGGCTCATATAGTATAGCTTGGAGGATGTCAGATATATGAGATAGATATGTTACCGTTCAATGGTCCAACACTATTTTGCGATGTAGGTTGATGTGGAATATTGCTACAAATAAAGAAACACAATTTTCAATGGTTATAGTACAAGTAATATAGTATAAATACATTATGAAATAAGTGGTACCTCTGACTCTTACATGCGAAGCTGTCGTATGTGGGGTACGGATAACTACGTTGCATACCATGTTGAGAAGTCATGTAAGGAAAGAATCAAAAAAGCATATGTCGTTGGCCATAATTTGTTATATTCAACGGCATATTACTATAACAAGGAGAAATTATTTCTGGAGTAGCATTCACGGTCTCCAACATTCTGACATACTCTTCAATCCGATAATCCAATATGCTAAGAATATTTCTGGAGCAGCGTTCACGGTCTCCAACATTCTGACATATTCTTCAATCCGATAATCCAACATGCTGAGAATATATGGATACATATATGACATGCTTTATCACATGCATTTAGAACCAAGAAATGATTAAATTTAGTTTAGTAATTCAGTTCAAATTTCGCTAAATATGCTACTTTCATTTTCATTGATGCTTTTTTATTAAGTGTTATGATAAATTGTATAATAAGAAATGTTATAGTGTAAGATTATATCGAGTTATTGATTTTTTTTTTCAAACAAACAATAATTTACCATTAACAATATAATGATTATCAGTTTATCAGTATACCAATCTTTGGTATACCAGCAATTGGTAGCGGCAACAATAAACAATTTTAGCTTATCAATACAAACGGTACGGTAGAGGTATTTGCAAAATAGTAACGTTATCATAATGTTACCACCAATTCTTACTTCAACATTGTCGAAACTGAGGTGAATAGAAGAGAAGGTTGTACAAGAGATGATAGCATCAACAAAGCCTTTCGAAGGAGTCAAAAGAATGCTACAACCAAAGATCAGATGTCCTACAAGCTTTCGAAGGGGTCGAAGGGGTGAAAGCACCATTTCGCTTCAATTGCTTCCTTTCGAAACAGATGCTTCCGCATGCATAAGGACGTTTCGAATAATTTGAACAACACCTTTCGATGGCAACAAATCACAGCCATTCGCATGCGCGTCAAACCTTTCGAAACTAAAAGTTTCGCCCTCATTCACATTCTACATAAGGATGTTTTGCCTAATCAACCTCTTCAAAAGCATGAATGAGCCTTTCGAACTGGTCAAAACCATTCGCAATTGAGAATGAAAAGCTTGCTAAGGTCCAATGTTGCAATCTCCTACACTAGGATGGGGTTCTGCATCAATCGGCAAGTGTGCCATCGAAACCTTCCTTCCGCTTTGAAACCTTCAACGTCTCGACTCCTTTGAAGCTCCAAAGATCTATATGCTGATAGAATCGAAAGCTCGTATCTTTTCTTACTTACACAGCAATACAAAATGGAGAAGCGCACTAACCCCTTTCGATGGAGTCGAAAGCGCTCAAGTTCATTCAAAAGCAATGCAAAAGGAGACCTCAATGTAAACAGCAACAAAGGGACTCCAAGGCCGTCTATCGACCGAGTCGAAAGGACTATCTAGAAGGTGCCAACCCGCACCTATAAATACGACCCTAAGGGTCTGGTTTAGGGGATCCGAATTCTTTCACTCCATACTTGTATTTTCTTAAAGTCGTGAACCCTAATTTTTAAATCAGATTGGGAATTTGATCAATTTGTACTACTTGAGTTTAATCAAAGCAAGATTATGAAATCTTTGGATATTTGGCTGATTTGATATTTCTAATAGCTTCAGTTTGTAATCTTCTTATGTCAATTTGATCGAGGGGTCACAATTAGAGTAGCTCAAAACCCTTAGTTCAACTAATATCCATGGAGCCTTAGCTCCTAGCCTCAAGTCATCGAAAGGTTAGCTTCTGAAGGAGTCAGAACCTATTCGTTTGATTCACATCCTTAACTTATTATAACCAACTTTAGGCTCAACTCAACCAATTCAAAAAGGGAGGTTTCGAAAAGATACTAAATCAGATTAACTTGTTCGAAAGACAATGTAACAAGGATTTTAGTGTTTTGTCTAAATCAAAAGGTCTAATAAGAAGGAATTTCAACTTCAATAACCTATTCGAAAGGAAAACTGAAGTGAATAGAATGAATTATAGCCATCTTAACCTGATTGGGAGGTGTCAACTACTTTTACCTTTTTGAAAGAAGGCCTCGAAGGAGACATCTACATTTTGAATTCAACTTTGAGGTGTTGACAAGTTTTCTTGTTAATATTTTGGCTCTAGGAGGAGGGCTTGAACCTTCAATCTTGTTGAACTTCCAACTCCATTTTCCTTTAACCCAATTCTATTCCAAGCTTATCTACTTTAAACTTTACATCATCATGTTTAGCAAAATCAAAGGGTCTGAATAAGGATTCTCGGAGCTACATCCAATTGGATTCTCCCATAGGACAGCTAATGATTCTAAACTTCATGAAGAACAAATGTTGATCAGATTGGAAGCTTTAAGGATCATAAAGAAAAGGAAAACAAATTCTTATGATCCAGATAAATGGAGTTTAAACCCTTTTCTTATTGGTCCCACACCAATCTTTTCCTTAGGAGGAAAAAAGAATGAAAATAACAACTTGTTTGACCAATTGAGGAAAACAATTCAACTCTACACCAAAGGTACAGTCTTTGAAGAGGGAATGATGACCGATTACAACGAATTTGCACATAAGTGGCATCAAGCAAAAAGTGGGTACATATGAACTTCAAAGGGTTTTAGAAGAAAACTAGTCTCTTAAAGTGAAGCTCCAGAACCAAGTAATAAAAATTCTAGAAACTATCCTCAAAAGACAAGCTTTAAGTTGAGACTCCCTAAAGAATGCAATTTGACAACATCAATCGAGAATGTTTACCTGCTAACCAAGGAAGAGCTTAACTATTGGCCATCACATAAGAAAAAACCTAAATACAAAAGGAAGCTGGGAAGATCCTATTGTCATTACCACATGATGAATGGACATGGGACAAATCAATGTAAAGCATTGGAAGGAATGGTGATCGGTTTCTTCGGACAAGGCAAAATCAATGAATTTGTAAAGAGATCCTAATTGGATTCAATGAAGAACTACTTTACTAAGAAAAATCTACATGGTCAGGAGTAGAACTCTCCTTGCACTTGGACATTACCTTAAACAGTCAAAGCCTTTATCCGTCCCGAGTTGACCAGGTTAAAGCGCCTCTTAGAGGAAGGTTAGAGTAAGCCTTTATCCATGTCGCGCTATGGCCAGGTTAAAGCATTTACAAACCCTTGACCGCGCCACGCTATGCCCAGGTCAAGACTCTTCCTAGAGCGAGGACGGAGTAAGCCTTTGGTCCCTCCACGCTATAGCCTAGCTAAGGCACTGAACAAGCCCTTGATCACGCCATGATATGGCTAGGTCAAGGCGCCTCCTGGAGAGAGGTTGGGTAAGTCCTTAGGTCATGCTTGTGGATTAGCTAACTAAGCGCACTATACAACAATGGACTAAAATGTCCGAGCCCAAGAAGCGGCATATCAAATGATGGACTAAGACGTCCGAGCCTAAGAAGCGGCAAATCAAACAACAACTACATACAAGGCCTAAAGGGTTAACACATATCAAAGGAGTCACAGCCAAGGAGCGGTACAGAACAGAAGGCTTAAATAAGTATCAACAACCTCCAACTGATTATCAAAGAAGAACTTCTGAACTTCACTTGTTAATACCCGAATTTGGGTTCCGGGTCTTTCATTATTAAGTTCGAGACTTCACTTATTAGTACCCATATCAAGGTTTCAGGTCTTTACTAAAAATCTTCGGTCTTCATCATAACGAATCTGTGTTTCGGGGCTATTACTATTAATTACTAAACCTCACTCATTAATGCCTGAATCTGGGCTTAAGATTTCTATTATGAAGAGTATTATTATAGATGTCTGGTTATACTCCACTAATACTTGAATCTGGGTTTTGGATCTCTGAACTTTTAAATTTCATTCATTAATACCCGAACCTGGGTCATTGGACTTCTACTACAAACATTTAGACAATGATATTTTGGACTTCTATCACAGGATTATTATTGACTTTCTATTAGTTATCTTCAGAAGATGAATTTCTAAACATTTGTAATTGAATCCAGAATTGAATCTCTGGTTTTCTATCCTTAGATTTATGGTATTCTATCAATATAGTTGAAGTTGAATTCCTATCTCTCTCTCTCTCATCGTTACCAAAGATGGGCTTTAAGACACTCAACTGTATTCAATCATAGAATTACTTTTCACTTTTTATCATATGTTTACATAATGATCTGTTAACCTCCACTAATAATGTAGATAAATTTCTATATAGATTTTGAGTTAATGATAAAGAATACTGTTTACTTTATATATTACAGGGAAATAAGATCCGATAGGAAGACTGAATAGATTAGCAAATACAGAAACTGTAGTCCAAGTTGTCAAAAGGCAGATTCAAAAACAATATTATAAGAAACGACTGCAAACTAGGTGATATTTACATGATTTACATAATTTACAAAATTCTTTACAAGCATACAACACAAGTATATGTTTTACAAGTCCCGAATAGTCTTATTTAGATTTTCAACAATCAAAGGATCATTAATATGTTGAATTGCTATATAAAGGATTTCTTTAAGCTTCTTTTCCTTCTTCCTTATTTCATCGGTATCATCAATGGAATCAATGCGAGCCTTCAAAGCTCGTTTAAAAGCTTATTAGCACCTTTGAGGGTTTTGTTTTGCCTTTCAAAATTTACAATGTGCTTTCGAAGAAGATATTTATCATGTTCATGTTTTTAAATCCCAATCGCATACTCATTTATGCACTGTGAGTATCTCACTTTCTGCTAGGCATCAAAATATCTCATCATTTCGAACTTGACCTTTCTGTACCATTCTCCTACTATCCTCTCTTCTAAGCCAGGTGGAGGGTTAGTCGTAGCTGGAAATTTTTGAATAGCCAAAGACGAGGACCTTGTCGATTTCATAGTAGAGGAGGCGATAAGAGAAATTGGCAAATTGATATTTTGAATGTTGTCCCCCATGATAAACTCCAGCTATTTACACCGGGATTGACCGTCTTTTAATTTTATCTCTAAATCGCTTATCTGTTGAAGGAGCCTAGACATATCTTGATCGAAATCAACCGAGGGGTTTGATTTAACTTGTCGTCTTAGTTGAGGAATTATTTTGTCTTTGTTCTTGATGTCCGCTTCAAGACTCATAATCCGATCGTTAAGGCTCTAACAATCATCTTCTGAAGCAGAAATCTCCAACGCCATTCTAGTGCTTCAGTGTTGCTTTGGAGATGAGTAGACAAAGGATCGTTAAGGAGCTTCCTCTTTTCAACATCTACAAACAACCTATATCTAATACTAATAAAGCGAGATGTTGAATCTAACGAGAGTGGAGTTGAAGATAAATGTAACTCCTATTTGAGAGAACAAAAAGAAAATAAAGTCAAGAACTGAATAATTAATATCTTTATTATAACAATAAAGGATTAAAACTTGAGTAAAAATGAAACAAAAAATTACTATTTCAGTGGACACTTATTTCACACTTAAAGTTGAGAAACTGTGTTTCTGACCTTACTCAAGGAATTGGCTGAAAGAATAACCGTTGAGTCAATAGGTGCATTAAATCCTTCCGGAGTAATAACTGAAGAATATTTGCTATAATCCCATTCCCCGGCAGGAGGGCTGTCACGACCACATATTAATCTGTTATGATATGTTCGAATTTTCCTAAGAAGTTTTTCTTTGTCTTCGCTAAGGAAATCGAAACGAAGGCGAGGATGTTCCATGTAAAGTCTCTACAGTCTCTAAGAAAGCAGTATTTGGCTAATTTTGAAGATTTCAAAAGTGAAGCCTTTTTTAGATAATCTCTCCTTAGTTTAACATATTTTCTTAAATAATCTCTAGAAACAAGGCTGCTTGCGACACATTTATTCCGTGATAACGTAATAAAATGTCGTCAAGTATAAAAGGAAACTAGAACAAGAAATCTACAAATTGATAATATTACAAAATTATAAGTGTTCACCTGATTCATACAAAATTGACTTTTTGAATAACTCTGAAATAAATTTTTCCTTATAATATTAAATTTTTCAAGAATTTTAAAATTTGATTGTTTTAGTTTACTTTTTTAAAATACTTTTTTAATGGCGTCTTCAGCAGCTGGTGAAATCGGAGGGGAGGATGCAGAGGATGGGGGCTGGATGACAGTAACGGATAGGAGGAGACGGCTGGCGACTGGATCTGGGAAGCAGATCACCGATCCACGTTATTCTCGATCATTGAACAAGAATTTTCGATCAATCTCAGATGGATCTAAATCTGAATTAGTCAGACCTCGCAATCAGGCAATTAAATCTAATGTTTCCAATCTACCTAAAGTGTTTGCTGTCAATCCTAAAGCTACTCCTAAAAGTTGGTGTGATCTTGTAAAGGAGAAAAAACATGATGTTTCGTTGCAATTCTACAACCCAGCAGTCGTCAATGATCGGAAAACAGCAGTTATTGGAGAAGAGGAACTATTACATGCAGAGAAAATATGGTCCAATTCGATTCTAATCTATCTAGTGGGGAAAAGACCATATTACATGTTTTTCAAAGCATATATCAAAAGAACATGGTCTCCAAAAGGTAAATTTGAAGTTTATGCCAGAGATAATGGTTTTTATTTGGCTCAATTTGAACTAAAAGAAGATTGCAATAAAATTCTTGAAGGAGGTCCATGGTTAATGAACGGGAAATTCATTATTATGAAAAAGTGGAATAGCTCCATCAAATATGAAAAAGATCTGCTTCTAACCTTACCCATTTGGGTGAGGTTCCCTAATCTCAATTTTGCATACTGGAATCAAATCTCTTTATGTAAAATCGCTAGCACAATTGGAAAACCCATAGCAATGGATGAACATACAAAAAACAGAAGCAGAATATCCTTGCTAGAATACTTATTGAGGTAGATGCAGCTTTTAACTTTGAAAATCAAGTACAAATTAAACTGCCTGGAGGAGATTTTGTCATGCAGAATGTTGAATATGAATTTATTCCCCCAATTTGTCATAATTGTGTATGTTTTGGACACATGGATAAAGAGTGCCCCATATCTTTTTCGCAACAATGGAAGCAAAAAACTTTAAACAATAATAATGCCACTAATATCATGGGAGCTAATATAGAGGACAATACAAATCAGCAAACACTGTCAGTCATTGCAGAAGGAGGGAAAAATAACAACACAGAAGTTATCACAATAGATGAGCTGAATGTCCAAATTAATGCAACAGTTGATAAAGATCAGAATGCTAACAATTTAAATAAGGAAAATGATCTTTCTCCATCAGATATGTATGCTGCAAATTGTGAAACAGATCAGAGATTGTCAAAAGAGCCAGCCATTACAATTGCAGCCTCGCCATTAACTGATTTAACTGAATGTGTAGTATCTGTCACTCATATCAGAACGGCTGCTACAATTGCAAAAGGGTCCTTGTCTTCAATTTCTGATATGAATCAATTTCAAAATGCAGAAAAAGGATCACTTATGAGCAATAAAACTCTGGATCCTAATGCTCTGACGTCATCGACTAAAGTCTCAGCCAGCTTATCATCATTGGAGAATAATTGTATCAGGGAGTGTCATAGTAATACTGTTGTAAACAATTTAAATCCTCAACTTTCTAATCCAACAACTGAAGTGCTTAATTCTTTTCAGGTGCAGAAAGACAGGACAGACTCAAATGTGGATGAATCTTCTCTATCTCAATCATGTATCAACCACACATATCCATCACCTGATGAATCACCCAACATTATGTCTAAAAACCTGACATCCACCAATCCTGAATACACAACAGCAATTGCAGATATGAGAGGCAAAAACATTCAAGAAAGGAAAAAAACAAAGTGATTCAAGAAAGTGTGACTCCCACTGTTAGAACTAGGAGTCAAACAAACCCATCAAAATAATGTCAGTTTTGTGTTGGAATGTGCGGGGACTTAATAAAGCAGCACATGTGTTGGAGGTAAAAAATTTAGTGTCTTCTCATAAACCATCCATTGTTTGTTTACTTGAAAACAAGCTAAGAAATAATAAACTACAACTCTATATAGAATCTTGGGGAAATAGATGGACATGCATAAGTAATGTTGAGGTTTATCACAAGTATAGAATACTGATTATGATCAATTCAGAAATCTAGAGCAGTTATGTCATCTCTATGAGCAAACAGCACATTACTTGCATGCTAAATAACATTGCAGGTGCTCAATGCATTATAACTGTCATATATGCACTTAATCTTGAATCTGAAAGGAAAAGTTTATGGAAACAACTGATAAAAGAAGCTAATACTTTCATCACTCCATGGTGTATCATTGGTGATTTTAACTGTGTAAGGTACTTAAAGGAGAAAAGAGGAGGAAATAAGTTGTCAATTAAAAACATTCAGGAGCTTAATAACTTTGTTAATTCTTCAGGAATTTCAGAAATTGGTATCTCTGGGGTAAAATTTTCATGGAGATCAGGGCCTGCTAAGAATATTGCTACAAAAATTGATAGACTATTTTGCAATGTGGAATGGATGAACATATTTAAAAAATCACATGCAAAATATTTAGACCTATCAACAAGTGATCATGCACCTATTTTGTTCTTTTTCAATTGCATACAAACATATGAAGGTCCAAAACCATTTAAATTCATGAATCACTGGATTATGTGCGAGGGGTACAAGGAAGCAGTTGTAAAATATTTTGTGTTCCCAGAAGGAAATCAGCCATTCAATATAATTCACATGCAGAAAAACATCAAAAAGGAAATTAAAAGATGGTATAATGGGAAAAATGATTTACAAACTCAAGTTTCAAAATGCAAGCATGAGGTCAATACTGCTCTTCAGGCATTAGAATCTGATCATAATTCAGGTAATGCACAAAAGTTGCATGATGCTCAAGAAAATCTGGCCAAAAGCATGGAATTATTAGCTATTGATAACAAACAAAAATCAAAATGCCAATGGATCAAGTGGGATGATAGCTGTTCCAAATTTTTTTATGCAAAACAAACAAATAGAAGATTTGTTAATAGCTATCATAATATATTTAAAGAAAATGGAGATGTCTTTAAAACCCCAAAGGAGATGGAGGAAGAGGCAGTCAAGTATTTTGTTAACATATACAACAAAGGCAACATGATGACTCAGTTTCCCAATATCATTCCAAAAAGGAAACTAAACGAATGGGGAAAAACTTATCTTAATACTGCATTTGATGAAACAGAGCTGAAAAGAGCTATTTTCAGTGTGCATAATGATACTGCTCCAGGTTATGATGGTTTTAATGCTAAATTCTACAAAAATCATTGGAATGAATTAAAAGTACCCCTTTTAAAAGCTATGCAGACCTCTTTTGACAATGGCAGAATTGTAAGAGAAATAAATCATACCATTATTTCCTTAATTCCCAAGGTAAAAACCCCTCAATCTGCAGCAGATTTCAGACCAATAGCCTGCTGTTCCATGTTGTACAAGATCCTAGCTAAATTGTTATGTGACAGGTTGAAGTGTGTACTTGGAGAACTAATATCAGACAATCAGACAGCTTATTTACCAGGCAGACAGATAAAAGATGGGATTATAATTGCACATAAGCATATCAGAAATTTCAATAAACATGGAAGCAATAAAATGTGCATAAAAGTGGATCTCAAGAAAGCATATGATTCAGTAAACAGACATTTCATTTTGCACATGATGAGAAGTATGGACTTTCCAGTTAAATGGGTGAACATTATCCAAGAAATGATAAACACTCCTAGTTTTTCACTATCTATTGAAGGATACCATAGGGGATATTTTTATGGCACAAATGGTTTAAGGCAAGGAGATCCCCTATCCCCTTATCTCTTTACCTTATGCATGGAATATTTCACATTATTAATGGATGCTAAAGCCAGAAAAGGAAAAGTGGAATCAGTCATCAAAAACAATTCCAACTTAACACATCTAATTTATGCTGATGATCTGTTAATATTCACAAATGCCACTGAAATTGGAGCTAAAGCTGTCAAAAATTGTTTTAAGAAGTTACAGAGAGCTACTGGTCTAGAAATGAACAACCTTAAAACCCAAATTTTTTTCAACAGGTATTGCAACAATAAGGAGCAAGTGCTTAACATTTTGGACATTCAACAAGGTGAATTACCTGTCAGATATCTTGGGTTACCCCTATCTATGACATACATCAAACACTCAAACTGCAAACATCTGATTGACAAAGTGATACAAAAAATGCAAGGATGGGAATGCAAATTTCTTACAGTCTCAGGAAGAATAGAATTAATTAAGGCTGTAGTTTATCCTATGGTCTGTTTTTGGATGCAGTGTTTTATGCTTCCTAGCTTAACCATTCACAAAATCAACCAACTATGCAAAAAAATTATCTGGAAAGGTAAAAAAAGTAGTGTTCCATGGGAAACAGTTACAACTGCTAAATCTGAAGGTGGAATGGGATTGAAAAAATTGTCTGACATAAACACTATTTTCTGCATCAAAAGAATATGGGAGACCCTCAATAATTCTACATTCAGTGCTAAATGGTTGGATGCAAAATATGCTAACAATGAGACTCTGTGAGAATCCAATTTCAGTAATAACTATTCATGCACTTGGAAAAAAATGATATATCATAGGAAAAATGCACAGAAGCTAATTGATAGAAGAATTGTAGACGACAAATCTACTAGCCTATGGTTTATGCCATGGATTAATGGCTCAACTTTACTGGAAAAACTAGGGCATGAAACTCTATCATATTCAAGAGGACACAAACATAAGGTAGAGCTTATTTTATCAGACAATAATTGGAAGCCTGAAAATATCTCATATCTTGGCAACATATGTGAGGAAATTAAGCAAGTACCCATTCATTATGACAACACAGAAGACTATTGGATTTGCAGCAGCAGCAACAATGGTACATTTAATTTCCATGATGTATGGAATGATTTTAGAACCAAGTTACAAGAAAACAATGAATATAAAATTATATGGAACAACATCACACTCCCAAAAATGAATATATGTCTTTACAGAGCTATGTTCAACTTCCTACCTACAAAAGACAAATTAAAGATGCAAAGGGTGACTGAAGATGATGTGTGTGTTCTATGCAAAAGTGAAATGGAAACTTGTAAGCATTTATTCTTTAACTGTCCATTTTCGAAACATGTGTGGTATTGGATCAGAAGCAGGATGGGAGATCCTATAAAACAAAGAAACGTAGATATTTCTCTACCAGATGCTATTACATACATCAACCAGAATTTCGCAGCTAACAACATTAAAAAGGATATCATAATTGCTGCAATAAGTTCATCCATCTGGTTTATTTGGAAAAGCAGAAATTCCATCATCTTTAATAATGAAAAGACAGATAGATTCACAGTTTGTAAAATCATAAAATCAAATGTCCGTGACCTTATTTTAAATAGATCCAGATTTCTCAAGCATAGCATGAATAATCCTGAAGAGATTATTGTAAGATGGGAAATTCTACCTCTGAGACCAGACAGCAACATTACCTCAACCCCGAACCCTAAATCCCCAAACACAGTAACATCCTCAAGGTACATGATTGATAGAGAAGATGATGAAGCTGAGAGTTCTAGAGCGTCTAGATGCACTGGTAGTTTTAACGCGGATGTTGCAGGAGAAGCAAGTTTGACAGGAAGAGTTCACGAGCCGCCATGATTAGATATGGCAGCTAGGTATTCGCAATGTGTTTAGGGCATTGCTTGCGGTCATGTTTTGATTAGTAACCCGTTTATTTGTGCCATGTATATAATGTATGTATTGATTTTTCAATATCAATAAAGTGTTTGACATTTCTTCAACAAAAAAAAAATTTCAAGAGGCAACTCATGGGAAATCGATTTGACTCGTGGTAAATTCCAGCAGGCTCCCGAATGTGGATCGGACCTAATTCATCCAAATATATCTTGTTAAATGTCTAAGTAGACCCCCACTAAAATTACCTAAGTATGAAAAATCTACAGCTGGATGTCTGCAATAGGCTTTGTACAGGAAGTATACAAGGATGTCCCTCTCATCGACCAACATCCAAAAGTTCGCAATCAATTCTCGATTCACTAAATTTACTTACTGTTCATTTGAAAACTTAATTTCCAATTATCAAGTTAAGTCATTTTAAGTTGCATTTTTCCATTTAAATCATAATCATTTATTTTTACAAAACATAGCCATAAATCAAGTATTTTCTCATAGTTAATATAACAGTCCAATCCTTTTTATAAATCTATTCATCTAGACATCAATTAACTATGATTCTAAATTAAATAAATTTTATTACTAAGTCCAATCAAAACTGCAGTTCATTTTATTCACTCAAAATGCATTATTTACTATACAAACCTTATAAATTCCAAGAAATAACCTTTACTAAATTTACTAGGTTAGATTTTAGATTCCAAATTAAATCAAACTTAATTATTAAAATATTGATCATAAATAAAAATTTTAAATTACAATTTAAAACCAAATAAAGATTTTAAATTACAATCTAAACCAATTATCAACTCATACGATTTTAACTTATAGGAAACCAATATCTCAATATCTCTTTATATTCAAATCCTCAAATCAACTTTTTAATCAAAATTCTATATATTTAAAATTCAAAATACTTAATAATTTAAGAGAACTATTATAAAAATTTATCCATGGGCCTATATGAAATTTTCTAACCTAGGTCAAGTGAAACGGATATGTATCATTTCAATCCGTAATTTAAAAGAAAAATCCGAGTTCAATCATGTCAAACCCGCAATCCCAAGTAAAATAAATACAATAAAAATCACTCGAGCCTATCATTTCAGCCCATAATAATTTTTCCTTATTCTACAGTCAGTTTGGGTATATATCATTTCAACCCATAGTGATAGCGAACCTGCAGTGTTATAAACAGGAAATAAAATAACAGTATAGCATACAATATCATATCAGATGATGTAACAGGCATATAAACAGCATTTAATATCATATAAACATATCACAGGCAAGTATGAACATAGCATATTAATTTCTACAATTCACTTGTCATGATTCCACAATTGTATAAGTACGTAATGTCTAGAGTGGATAACTCACCTTTTTAAAGCTAGGATTGAAATTCAAACCAAATCTAAACTCCGCAAAGCACGAAAAGGCAAGACAAAGCATGATTATATTCTTTTGAGTGGATGAAGAGCCAGATCCAAATCTTGTATACAAACAATTACACAAACATAAGTGTAAAATCCAACATACAAGATTATGAATCAAACAATGAACAATATGGATCAAAGGGACATAACATTTTGATAAAACAAAGCAAGATGAAAACTTGAGTGAAAAGAGAGCCAAAATCCACATCTTGTACATAACAAAATAAAGCAAACAAATATCACAAACATAAGAACATGATTCAATACAAAGAATAGAGATTACAACAATGAAAAGATAGGAAATAAAATGACATAACCCTGATAAATCAAAGCAAGGTGATCAATACATGGCTTGGTTTGGTCAAAGTTTTGGTGATGTTGTCTTCATGGTGGTCACGGCCTTGGATGGTGGTGGTTGAGATGGTGTAGTGGTCATCTATAAGGGTGAGGCCGAGCTAGGCATGAAGGAAACAAAAGAAAAACAAAAATGGAAAAGAGGAAAAGAAGGAGGAAGCCATAGCTTTATGTGTATATTTTTTTTTCTGGAACACAAATGAGACGAGAAGTTTTTCTATACATAAATTTGATATGGAGTGGCGGCTAGGGTTTTTAAATAAAAGTGAATGGCTAAGGAAAGATGAGAAGGCAAGAAAAGAAAAGGCAACAATTAAAGGAGAAAGAAACTTGTATATATTTTATTCTTAAATGCAAACGAAAGAGAGGAGTTTTGAAATGAGAAATAAATCTTCTTGTACGTGATTTGTGGAATAATTTCTCATGGCTAGGAAAAAGAAATACACGGCTAAGCAAGCAAGAAAGAGGCCATGCAAATGAAAAGGCAAGAAATTAAAACATGTAACCTATGACTCCTTGATTTTCTCCAACCATTTATAAAAAGATATAAACAAATAAAATTCCAATAAATGATCAAAGTGCAAACTAAAATAAAATAACATAACATAGAAAATAAAAATATAGGAACGAACATGGAAAAATAGAAATTGAAATACAGAAAATAACTGCGTGTAAAACGCTGTGCATTATCTAATTTAAAAGGTATAAGTTTTAAATTCCCAATAAATCCATATATTTGATTTCTCAATCTTGTTATTGAATCAACTATTAACTTATCCTCTTATAGGTAATATTAACATTGGTTTGTATACTAATACATTAATAATTTCCCAATTCATCCAAATTTCAATTTACATAGTATTTAATTTCATTTACCTACAATAAATCCATCTATTACGGATTGAATTCCAATTAATTTATTCCCAATAACTGCTTTGCTTCAATTCTACTCTTTTTATTAAATCTATTATCACTCTATAAACCTAGTTATTATTTGTTTCTTATTCATTACATAAATACATATTCAAATTTTCATCTTTCTTTTGCAATAACTGTTATTTTCAATTATATTGAATTTGTCAAATATATACAATTATTATAATTAAAACCTCAATCAAGTTATTCAACTTGGTTTCATTCCTTTATTTCATCTTATGAATAAAATATACATTTCCATTTATGTCATTACATTCACACTTTACAGTTGCAATCCTATCTCACATTAATGAACGTTTACCCACATTTAAATGTAATTGATTTCCTACCCTGAATTTAGCAGCCTAGATAAAAGTTGACTTGCATAAATATCATCACTAACTTTATATTACACTCAAGCTTATTATTTCCACTAATTATTAGAATTGCTTATATAATGTTGAATTCATTCAATTACCATGCATTTATTTACTTATATTCAATTTTATACCCAAATGTAACAGTTACAACTACATTAATAGACCAATTAAGTAGTAACTTACAATCGTTACTGTAACCTTTAATTTACATTTCATTTTTAACACTCACTTCATTGTAAATGATAAAGTTTTTTTTCTTTCTTTATAAATTTAATTACAAAATCTTATTAAATTAACCAGTTTAATTATCGAAATTTACGGGTCGTTACACTCTCCCCCACTCAAAAGTTTGTCCCCGAAAAAGAAAAAAGAAGAACAAAGAAAGAATTAAGTCAACAATACATCTTATTCAAAAATACTAACTTTATGTACAAATTAATTTTCAAAATTAATTAATTTGAATAAAATATACCTATTTATTTAAAAATTTCCTTTAACGCCATATTATATTGTAAGCTATTCAATTAACCTTTTGCTCTATTTACCTCAATTAATCCTTTTTATAACTAAGATTTAAGTGTATAACATTTATTATAAACACTCAAATTTTATTTATAAAATCCTTTTATATTGTAAATTATCTAATTACATTGTTAACTTCTAATAATTAAGGTAAGTTATATTGGAATGCAAAAGAATATTATACAAATTAAATTTTCTTAATTCAATTATCCAAGCTTACATATTTATTCAAAATTTTGGTTTCATTTTATAATTGACATTATCCTTTAAGACAAAGTTTAAGAATTAGATTCCAATTAACTCCAAACTATTTTAGAGATAAATAAATACACATATATCAAATCCCATTTAAATCATATATCACATATATTGTAAATCAAGTCATGGTTTAGAAATTCAAGTCAATTTAATTTTTCCAAAGCAATACTGTAGCAAAACTACATAATGGTCTCTTCACTTCGAAACTCGAAAATGAATATCGATGATGCTGCAGTCATCATCGAAATTATTTTTCAGCGACAAAGGAAAGAGCTCTGATTTAACCAATTAAAATTCTTTGAAACAATTTCTACTTGAAATACTTTAAACAATATATCCTTTAAAACTTTAAACACAAAGTTTGAAACTATCGGAAATTAAATTCTTAGTTTATTGTTTTAAATTCATTTTAAATTTCTAAATTAATTTATAACCATATTTTCTAGTCTAATTATTTATATATGAAACAAAAGCCAATGGTTACAAGCTATATATACAAAGTCAAATATTATTTCTTAACATCCAATTCAATTAACTATCAAAACTCTGAAAATCATACTTATATATACTATAATTATATAAAATTTATTTCATTTACAAAATTTGAAAACTATATTGCGTCGGTTTGCTCTGTTCAAGTGTTTTGGAGATCCTATCGATAACGTTGATCAGACGAATTGATCGGAAACCCAAATCAACATCAACAACCCAAACAAAACAATATGTGAAACATTTAAATATTAGTTTACAAATACGCTAATAAAATTTCCAAAAATAAGGATAGGGATTCAAATTTGATTAACTCAATCAAAAAAAATTGAATTGAGGATAAGTTGGAACAAAACATAAGATGATTAACTAATCGAATAAGGAAGTGGATAAGCTTATATAAACCACGGGCAACCTTAACCAGGTCAACCACAATTTCAAGAATTAGATCGATGTGGAATTCTAGGGCAAATCTACATTCAATCTCAAGAGATAGAATTTGGGATACTAGAAATACTAGCATTTAAACCGAGGATATATAAATCTCCAGTGAATCAGTGCCTATTGTAAAGGAGTTTCCCCCTTTTACAAGTCATTTGAAGATTGGCGAGACCGTTGACTCACTAAAAGATCATTCGAAGTGGAGTTATGGGATACTCTAAAATCAAAAAAGATGAATATTGGGGAACAAAAATGAATTTCGAAACCGAGGGAACGTTCCAAAATCCAAAGGGAAAAGAGTCAAAGAGAAGAGATTCAAGCTCGAATAAAAGTGATTCTGTAAATAAATTTACTGTATATGCTAAGTTTTGCCTAGAGCCAAAGCTCTGATACCAAATGTAGCGACCCGATATTTTCAACCATTCGCATCAACAATTGTCGGACTTGAATTGTTTAAAATACCGATTTGTAATTTAAAATTTGGCAAAACACAGAACATACAGTAAATAAATAAATCACAGATCACAGACACAGAGTAATAAAATGCAGTAGAAGCAAAGAATTAGTAGTTCATGAAGCTACTATATAATTACATCAGAGTTATACAAGATACAATAGAAGTTCAATACAATAATAAGCACGAAGCTGAATACAACACTTGAATCAACTGAATAACTGGAATTGAAATAGATAACTGAATCTTCAAGCAAAGCTCCAACTCCGAAGGTGAGTCTCTAATGCTGTATCACTCAGTCTGACCCGAGCGTAAAGCAAAACACAAAACACTCGAGTCAGGACATACATACAATGTGAACCAACTCAAGTGAATTGTAATATAAGGTACAAGTAACTTAAAGGATGCTTGGGATCGCCCATTTTATAAGGATCCGTTAAACTATTTACTATGTAGTAATATTTCGCTATGACAATAATGTCTATAGTAAAATAAACTTACTTTTAAATAGCGTTAAGGAGTTCCCCAATCTTCCCCTTAACACGTAATAATCCCAGTAGTCCATCCAGTAACATGGTCCTTCCTGATCGGGAAGCCACCAGAGGATACTCCACAGGCTACGGGAGAAAACCAAACTCGTACAAGGCTCGCTAGGGTAGGTGACAGGGCACAACAAGGCAATGCCAGGGTAGATATGCCAACTACGCACACGGCCTGGTGGTAACGCGTAGCAGCTACTACCTCCCACCTCGAACCACACCCCCAAATCAAAAATCAAAAGTGGCCACCAAATAAATCTCAAAGTCGAAATATAATATCGAAGGAGTGTGTCCGATCAGAGGAATGATATCATTGGCCCGAGATCGCTCCTGTTTCAGCCACCTTATGCCAACTCACGAGAGTTGGATCCACGTATATACCTCAAAGGAACGCCGCCACCATCCTACTTCATGCTGGAATCTTCACCACGTACACGGTTATTAAAGTGGTTTTCGGGGTTGGCAGAGAGTATGACAACTTCTGATCCCAGTCTCTTTAACAACACAACGTTATTATAACCCATGGATATTTATTTCAAAATCATTTATACTTTAAAACCAAAATATCATATCCATTTCAAATACCAAAGTAATGATATCTCATTTAAATTCCAAAACCAAATCAATATATTATTTAAATAAAACCTAAATGTCAAATCATTGAATATTTCCTTCAATTTATTAAACTTGAAATATTCTTTTAAATCATCTTAAATCAAACCACTTTATAAAGTCATATTCTTAAATCTTAAATTTCAATAAGTTCAAATTTATATATTTAAATACAATTCTTATTTAAATACAATTTCAAATAAATTCATTTCCAAAGTTATATTACTTTCAACTTATAACAACTCCGAAACCAAACACTTTGAAACATATTTATTTAGACCATTTAAATTCAATGTTAATATCTTCTGAACAAGATTCATTTAACCATTTAAATTCAATGTCAAATAATATTCATTTCAAAGTTGTAGCATTCATAAGTCTATTCATTCAATTATAACATTCCAAAACATTGTATATTTCAGCTATACTAAAATTTTAATTTTTATCCAATTTAACTTATAAAATCACATTTCATGCTTCAAAAATATTCATTTGGATATCATTTAACTTCTGATTTAATAAAATAAAATTTTATCAATAAATATCCAAATTAAACTATAATTCATTAATAAGTCAAAATTACCCTATTTTACTAAACTTTTATTTTTAACAAACAAATAACTTTACACTTTATTTTAAAATATCCATCCCACAAATAAAATACCCTTATCACTAAATTTACTTAACTTTCGTTTGAAAACCAAATTTTCAATTATCAAGTTAAGTCATTTTACGTTGCATTTTTCCATTTAAATCATAATCATTTATTTTACAAAACATAACTGTAAATCAAGTATTTTCTTATAGTTAATATAACAGTCCAATCCTTTTTATAAATCTATTCATCTAGACATCAATTAACTATGATTTCAAATTAAGTAAATTTTATTACTAAGTCCAATCAAAACTGCAGTTCATTTTATCCACTCAAAATACATTATTTACTGTACAAACCTTATTTATTCCAAGAAATAACCTTTATTAAATTTACTAGGTTAGATTTTAGATTCCAAATTAAATCAAACTTAATTATTAAAATATTGATCATAAATAAAATCTTTAAATTACAATTTAAAACCAAATAAAGATTTTAAATTATAATCTAAACCAATTATCAACTCATACAATTTTAACTTATAGGAAACCAATATCTCTTTATATTCAAATCCTTATATCAACTTTTTAATCAAAATTCATATATTTAAAATTCAAAATACTTAATAATTTTAGAGAACTATTATAAAAATTTATCCATGGGCCTGTATAAAATTTTCTAACCTAAGTCAAGTGATACGGATATGTATCATTTCAAATCCATAATTTAAAAAGAAAAATCTAGGTTCTATCATTTCAAACCCGCAATCCCAAGTAAAACAAATATAATAAAAATCACTCGAGCCTATCATTTCAGCCCATAATGATTTTTCCTTATTCTACAGTCCGTTCGAGCATGTGTCATTTCAACCCATAGTGATAGGGAACTTGCAGTATGATAAACGGGAAATAAAATAACAGTATAGCATACAATATCATTTCAGATGATGTAACAGGTATATAAACAGCATTTAATATCGTATAAACATATCACAGGTAGGTATGAGCATAGCATATTAATTTCTACTATTCACTTGTCATGATTCC
Organism: Allium cepa; assembly: GCA_030765085.1. NCBI lineage: Eukaryota > Viridiplantae > Streptophyta > Magnoliopsida > Asparagales > Amaryllidaceae > Allium > Allium cepa. The sequence goes on from CM060932.1 coordinate 386,017,465, forward strand.
ACAATCGTATAAGTACGTAATGTCTAGAGTGAATAACTCACTTTTTTAAAGCTAGGATTAAAATTCAAACCCAAATCTAAACTCCGCAAAACACGAAAAGGCACGACAAAGCATGACTATATTCTTTTGAGTGGACGAAGAGTCGGATCCAGATCTTGTATACAAATAATTACACAAACATAAGTGTAAAATCCAACATACAAGATTATGAATCAAACAATGAACAATATGGATCAAAGGGACATAATCTTTTGATAAAACAAAGCAAGATGCAAACTTAAGTGAAAAGAGAGCCAAAATCCACATCTTGTATATAACAAAACAAAGCAAACAAATATCACAAACATAAGAACATGATTCAATACAAATAATAGAGATTACAACAATGAAAAGATAGGAAATAAAATGACATAAACCTGATAAATCAAAGTAAGGTGATCAATACATGGCTTGGTTTGGTCAAAGTTTTGGTGGTGTTGTCTTCATGGTGGTCACGATCTTGGACGGTGGTGGTGGAGATGGTGCAGTAGTCAGCTATAAGGGTGAGGCCGAGCTAGGCATGAAGAAAACAAAAGAAAAACAAAAATAGAAAAGAGGAAAAGAAGGAGGAAGGCATAGCTTTCTGTATTTTTTTTTCTTTTTTTTTTCTGGAACGCAAATGAGACGAGAAGTTTTATATGTAAATTTGATATGTAGTGGTGGCTAGGGTTTACAAATAAAAGTGAACGATTAAGGAAAGATGAGAAGGCAAGAAAAGAAAAGGCAACAATTAAAGGAGAAAGAAACTTGTATATATTTTATTCTTAAATGCAAATGAAAGAGAGGAGTTTTGAAATGAGAAATAAATCTTCTTGTACATGATTTGTGGAATAATTTCTCACGGCTAAGGAAAAGAAATACACTGGTAAGCAAGTAAGAAAGAGGCCATGCAAATGAAAAGGCAAGAAATTAAAACATGTAACCTAGGACTCCTTGATTTTCTCCAACCATTTATAAAAAGATATAAACAAATAAAAATCCAATAAATGTTCAAAGTGCAAACTAAAATAAAATAACATAACATAGAAAATAAAAATATAAGAATGAACATAGAAAAACAGAAATTTAAATACAAAAAATAACTGCGTGTAAAACGTTTTGCATTATCTAATTTAAAAAGTATAAGTTTTAAATTCCCAATAAGTCCATATATTTGATTTCTCGGTCTTATTATTGAATCAACTATTAACTTATCCTCTTATGGGTAATATTAACATTGGTTTATATACTAATTCATTAATATTTTCCCAATTCATCCAAATTTCAATTTACATAGTATTTAATTTCATTTACCTACGATAAATCCATCTATTACGGATTGAATTCCAATTAATTTATTCCCAATAACTGCCTTGCTTCAATTCTACTCTTTTTATTAAGTCTATTATCACTCTATAAACCTAATTATTATTTGTTATCTTTCATTACATAAATATATATTCAAATTTTCATCTTTCTTTTGTAATAATTATTGTTTTCAATTATATTGAATTTGCCTAATATATATAATTATTATAATTAAAACCTCAATCAAATTATTCAACTTGATTTCATTCCTTTATTTCATCTTATGAATAAAATATACATTTCCATTTATGTCATTACATTCACACTTTACAGTTACAGTCTTATCTCACATTAATGAACATTTACCCACGTTTAAATGTAACTGATTTCCTAATCTAAATTTAGCAGCCTGGATAAATGTTGACTTGCGTATATGTCATCACTAACTTTATATTACACTCTGGTTTATTATTTCCACTAATTATCAGAATTGCTGATATAATGTTGAATTCATTCAATTACCATACATTTATTTACTTATATTCAATTTTATACCCAAACGTAACAGTTGCAACTACATTAATAGACCAATTAAATAGTGACTTACAACCTTTACTATAACCTTTAATTAACATTCATTTTTAACACTCACTTCATTATAAATTATAATTTTTTTTCTTTCTTTCTAAATTTAATTACAAAATCTTATTAAATTGACCAGTTTAATTATTGAAATTTACGGGTCGTTACACATGCCCTCCTCGGTCGTGGGGCGTCCTCTCAATCATTGAAAGACGCTAGCACAGCCGCACTTTTGTTAAGCATATGATACTTGTCAGAGAGGGTATTGTGTTCTTTTATATCCTAATCTAACTCTCTACACAAGCTATTTATTTCTGCTTATTTTCTTTCAGGTTTAGTTTTATAGAGGTGGATGGACTTCCTCCTTATCTAAAATAAAAGATGTCAACTATTATTATCTTGGAAGTGAAATCCATTTAGACAAGGAATCCCATGCCCGAGAAACATGAATTGTAGTTTGAGAGACCTTCTTTTTTTCTCTTTGTTCTTTAAGGTTAATATTCGCAGCTCCTTCTTGAAGGTCAGAAGGATCTGGGGTTTAGGTGGGTTTGCTTCATAGATACTTGGATCGGGGTTGACCTTTTTTGAATCCTCGGTGATGTCATCACCATCGTTTTCATGAACACCGGTGCGACTACCTCCATCGCAACCTAAACCCTGGCCTCTATCCTCGTTGTCATCATTATTATCATCATCATTGTCTCCATCATCATCATCATTGCTGCCTTCTTCAGCGGCGGGTTCATCTTCATTATCTTCTTTATTAGAATCTGAGTCTACCTCGGTAGAAGATACTTCAAAAGATAAGATTTTGGAGGCATTAATCTCCTCTCCCTTAGGAACTTCAACTCCTTACTCCATTTCTTTGATTTTGTCCATAAATCTATTAACTAGAGCGGGGTCGATTGAAGGAAAGCTCAAATGCAGGCATTTTCCAATGTTGTCGGCACAGACAAGCATCGGGGCGTCTTTATACGAGTTTAAAATGATATCATCGAGGGAAGTATTCTGAAATTGTGGCCCCCGTTACTTAGCATCAGAGATAGTTTTGATAGCCAACTTTAAAGAACTTTTTTTTTCTCTAACTTTTTCATGAGAGAAGATTGTTTGATCACCGTTTGAGCTTTGTCATCTTTAGCTTCTTTCAAGGCCATTTCTAAGCTATATTTTCATCAGCTAGAAATTTTTTTGATTTCCTCTCTTAAGAAATGATGGGCTCTGCCTGAGCGAGAGGGGCTCTTATTCTTTCATGTTCCTTCATAGCATTATCTTTGTCAGCAGACAAGGAAGTGATCTAGCCTTTCAAAGTCAAGATTTCCTCTTGAAGCTTGGAGGCCTCAACGGAAGATTTTAGCGTGTTTTCTTGAAGAGAGAGCCAGCTTTTAGAAATATGAAAGGAAAATTATGATGCAAGTCAGTATTCAGAGAGAAACACTAATTAGAAGGATAAATAATGTGAAAGTTATAAAAAGTTGTTGTTCTATTAGAGACCGACAGTGACTCGCCGGGTCAGGAATGGAAGAAGGTGGGTGAATATATAGAAGCAAAGGATGAAGAGTTCAAGATGGATTGAACTATCCTTTCAAAATCACTTGAAGGCATATGTGACGTGGGTCTAGAAGGGTTCAGCTCTTGAGAAGGAGTTGAAGTTCCCAAGTCTTTTTGCATCTGCTCAATGACATGAGGGGAGTACGAAACGATGATGCAAGATAGGGGAACGTCCTTGGAGGGAGTCATCTTGGATCAATCGAGAGAAGCTTAAAAAATATGACTCTCCAAATGTTTTCCTATATCAATAGTCTCACCCTCTTCTGGTGGCAGATATTCTAGAACTTCAACAATCTTAGCCTTCTTGAGGGATGGGCCCGCAACATCCACCTTCCCCAATTATCTTTTAGCAGCCATCCTTGACTTAGCAATGGCTTGAGTTAGGGATGACGTATGAGAGGTTGGAAGTTGAGAGAACTGGATCACTTGTGATTGGTTCAACCCGAGGAGCAGTTACTGAAAATTTAAAAGAATGCAAATCAGTAAAATAATTTGAGAAGTAATATAGCAACAAACTGTGAGTACTATGTCTAAGTTTACCAGAGAGATCAGGGCAAATAGGAGACATAGGGGAGAAGTTCTTAGGATCACCCAAAGATGAGAAGAGTTTGCTCCGGGAAGTATACTGAACCAGGGGAGGTTGACCAAGGACTCTTTGGCCGGCATTTTTGAGGTTTGAGGGATTCAACAGAGTAAGCCTATTCTCGATGCTACTTAAGGTGGAAATCAACAGCTTTATAGTTTTCTTGTCTTCTTCATTCAGCTCTTTAATAGAAGGATCTAATAAAGAAGCGTAGGTTAGCAAAGGAAAGTATTTGAATAAAGAAAAAGATTATGATGAGGATAATAAAAACTCATATATTTATGAATCAACGTTACAATTACAAGAAGTGGAAAACAAAAATATTTCATCTAATTTCAATACACTAAAACTCGAACCCTTTTATGGATTAATAAGGATAGTTATTAATAAAAAGATTTCTCTTACAGGGAGACTCCACTGATGTTGGCAAAGCATTTGACGAAGAAGAATTGCGTCTCCCAAATTTTTTTACCCTCTTAGGGATTAGTTTTTTAGGGAGGGGGGTTATCTCTGAAGATCTGGTTGTTTAGGTTGCTGATTTTGACTAGACGGACCAAATAGTTGAGAATTTCAACATTTAACGAAGGAATTTTTGACTCCAGAGCCATAAGTTTCAAAGCAAGAAAGTATGTATATACATTGAGAGATAGCTTGATGGGAGAAATGCCAAGGTGGGTTAAGAATTTGGACAAGAAATTCGGGAAAGGTAGGAAGCCACCGTGCCAAATATGGACGGCAGTATAGGTGAAGTATCCTTCAAAAGGGTTTTGAATGGTGTCGCTATCACTTGGGGGAATAGCTTCTACCCAAGTGATACCAAAGTCATTTAGGGTGACATCCACCTCAACCTGAGAGGATATTAAGAAATGTTTAGAAACTGCTTAAATCTTCTTTGAAGAAGATTCCATCATCGGTATTATATCTTTTTCTGGTTTCTAGGAGATCTTTTTCACGCCCATTGTCCGGCAACATGAAATCATTTCAGTAAAAAGTTATAATTCGTTCTATAATCAACATTTTTCAAGGATGTCGAAAATCTATCACAACAAATATCAACCAGAATATGAAGTTTTTTAACCTTGAAAGAATTTTAAAGTCAGTTTAAGGCATGAAATTTGTTGAGCTTCTAATAGAGTCGAAAGGGTAAATGGAATGGGAACACATACAAACACCCTTCGACAATGTTGAAAGTCCAAAGAAGATTTTACTATTAAAATAAATAGTTAAGACTTACACAACTAATTTGAATATAAATATACGCTAAACAAGAAGGACAAATAAACCTTTCGCCAATATCGAAACCTATGAATTTTGTTTTACTAAGAGAATACATCGACATCCTATATGCCAATTGGGTCGAAAAGTTTGGGTTTGAGTAAAATCAATATAAATGAAAGGGCTTTGGGATGTTTTGACGGTATTTGTATAAAATGATGATAAAATATCAGTTAAATACATTGAGTTTCGAATAGGTCGAAAATGGGAGTATGTTTTCGAAAGCATACCAAACCAAACTTGAATCGATATGTTAGGATTTGATCAAATCGAAAGGTTTGATTCCATTTAGTAACTTAAATAAAATATGTTCTCTTCAATCTAATTCATGGTGGGAAGAATGAATTTTTAGCCCTTAATTTTTTCTAAAGTAAATTAAAATTAGGCATATGCTAGAGCTTTCGAAATATGTTTGGAAACCTATAAAATAAAATTTATGCTTTTGACAATATATATTATGTAACTATTTAGTGAAGCACATGAGGCAACTTCTTTGGAAGGCATCGAAATATAATAAAACATACTTATGCTTTCGAAGAAGTCCACTTTATATTGACTACATCGACAGTTTCGACGAGATCAATTAAGAGATAGATAGCGGAACATCTTTCGACCCTATCGAAAGATGTTGAAGAGGCAAAACGATGTCACCGCCTTAACCCCTTTCGAAGGGGTAGAAAGGTAAAATTACAATGTCAAATTGTAATTCATACGCCTTAAACTTCTTCCTGAAGTAACTGGAAAAACATTTCTCCCCCAAAATCAATTTTAATCCAATACTTCAAAAAAGTAATAACTAAATTGGTTTGAGCACGAATTTACAATTAATAGTTATAGAAATCTCCAAAATGTAAATTCGAACCATAGAAAAAAGGAAGAATTATAATATAAATTGATATGAGAAATGGAACAAAATAAGCCATCAAATTGAACCAAATGCTACTTTCATGTGAATGAAGAACTTAAATTATCATTATGAAATTAGAGCAAAACTTCAAATTCAAACCTAATGAATTTTAAAATCAAAATTCAGCGTGGAAAGTTAGTTCGAAAAGCAGCATAACAAGAACTTACTTTGAATTCGAGCTTTTTTTTGCTAGAAATATGAATTTATGAAGAAACCAAGAATTTTAATTCTTGCTAGAAAAATTTAATCGCAGGTAAATGAAAGAGGGGAGCAACGAAGCGCGACTTATAAGAAAAATTAGCATGAAAGACAGACCGTACAATCAATTTAAATAAACAGCCAGGATTTATGCAAGAATATGAAAAGTCAGGAAATCTCAATGCTAAAAATAAAGAGAAGTATCGAGGCAGATGACTTGAAAAGTCAAAGCATCCCTTCGTGGGGGAGGAGGGGCAAGTGTTGCCACCAATTCTCACTTCAATCTTGTCGAAACCAAGATGAATATAAGAGAAGGATGTACAAGAGATGATAGCATCAACAAAACCTTTCGAATGAGTCGAATGATTCTACAACCAAATGTCAGACGTCCTACAAGCTTTCGAAGGAGTCGAAAGCACACTTTTGCTTCAGTTGCTTCCTTTCGAAATAGATGTTTCTGCATCATGAGGACGCTTCAAATAAGTTGAAGAACACCTTTCGAAGGCAACAAATTCCAGTCATTCGCATGCGCGCCAAACCTTTCAAAACTAAAGGTTTCACCCTCATTCACATTCCACGTAAGGATGTTTTGCCAAAGCAACCCCTTCGAAAGCATGAATGATTCTTTCGAACTGATCAAGACTATTTGCAATTGAGAAGGAAAAGTTTGCTAAGGTCCAATGTTGCAATCTCCTATAATAGGATGGGGTTCCGCATCAATCATCAAGTGTGTGATCGAAAGCTTTCCTTTTGCTTTGAAACTTTCAACGTCTCGACTCCTTTGAAGCTCCAAAGATCTAGCCGCCGACAGAGTCAAAAGCTCGTACCTTTTCATACTTACATAGCAACACAAAGTAGAGAAGCGTACAAACCCTCTTTCGATGGAGTCGAAAGCTCTCAAGTCCAATCAAAAAAGTGATCTAAATTAAATAAAGCGAAATTATGGATACATTCATCTTTTCTAAACCTATTTGTTTTACACGCTTCACTTTTAGATACTATTTTCTATATCTTTTTTTTCTTATTTTCTTTTTTACTTCTCTCGTTTTCAAATTTAAAAGTGATTGCTCCGATGTATATTACGACGGTTATGAGATATGCACGATGCCCTAAGAGTGTATGTTAAGGTTGATAAAATTATCCAAATACCTCCATGGATTTCACTTTTTTTCTAAAACAAGAATGCAATTAATAAAGGAAAATTAGGAGAGACTAATGCTGATTTTTCATTATTAAGATGCATTCCAAAATTTTCTTTAAATAAATTTTCTTTGAATAATTTAACCTCCTCGTAATTAAGATGTATGCCATTTTCAAAATATCTCTTTTGTCTGCTCTGCTTTCACAAAAGGATTTTTTTGTTTTGGCCTCTTTTGTAAACTAATTACAAAAATGACCCTATTTAGGAACTAATATCGATTTTAGTCCTGTTTGAACAACTCAGGGTGAGATGGCCAAAACAAACTGTCGCCATTTCAACCAGCGCTAGTGTATCTTAATTTTTTTTGTTTGGGCACGTCATGACGACTTTTGAAAAGTCATTCAAATGTACTCGGATAATAAAAAGAACCAGGCTCCCCTTCTCTTCACTTTATTATTTTACCCAAAATCTCAAAAACGAAAACCCATTTTCCATTATACCAAAATTCAAATATATTTTTTCCGCGAATTTCTTCGCCAATTCGAAGCATGACTTGCTCTTCATCATAGGAAGCTTCCACAAGTATCAATTATACAATCGATCTCCATTATTTTTTACAAATTAGAGTTTTGTCAAATATGAAAAAATTTATGTTTTGTTGTTGTAGATGTAGTTGTGTGATCATGGAATGCAAAAATTCGTTGCTTTTACCATGTTTAAGTAGATGTTTAAAATCGTTAGTTTTATACTGGAAATAGGATTTGTGATTGTCAAATATTTATATTATGGATGGATTATTCCAAGATTCTGCCGGGCCTATAGACGGTAGCATATTGTATTCGCAAGAACACAATTGAACGAGCAATGACTGCACGTAATACACTTTCATATGGAGTAGAAATATACATTGGTTATACATGATAGTTATATTTTGTTGTTTTTCCGACAGTGTAATACTCCAGACGGGACTGTTGATCACTCATCTAAATTGAAGAGTGTGACTTCTTCTTATCCCACCGTGCTAGAGCTGATAGATTACACAAATCATCATGCAAAGGTATTTCCATGTGCGGTTCATCACTATTCCCGCATCCTTGGTCTTCGTCTCTAAAATCATAGTTAAGTGGATCATTGTTTACTTGCATGTTATCTATCCATGTTGTATCACTCTCTGGTCTTGGTATAACAGTCATGCTGTCAACAACACCAGTGTCATCAACTTGTACACGTACATCAACATCTATATCCATATCGTCATCAGCTACGTTAGGACCCCTAATTCAGCCGTTGGTTGAATGTTTGATTACACATCGATGTCGTGTGCCAAAAAGATGCAATATGGATATATGACATTTTTAATACAGTTATAAATTCCAACAATATTCATTATAATTGCAAAACGTAACTTACTTCTAGCTCATACGGTATAATTCGGAAGCTGTGGGCTGCATAGGAGAAGACATACAGCTGCTCGATGGTCCAGCACTATTTTGGGTCTGATGTTGCTGTGGAACAACACTGCACAACAAAATTAAATTATTTATCATATCTGATACATAAAATATTTTACAACTTGTATGTCATCTGTAACGGCCCAGAATTTCTATCATTTGAAATTCGTATATTTAATTAATTTTAAATATGCACAAGTAAATTTTATAAGTCGAATAACTTATAAGGATTTAATTGGATAATTTAATTGTTAATTTAATATTTGAAAATTGTGAAAATAATTAGAATTTGGATTTAATATGAATAAAAATAATTTATAAAGTTGGATTAAATCATATTTGAATTAGAATGATGCTAGAGAACTTTTAAAATTGAATTCAAAGTTAATTTGTAGAAATTGAATATTTTAATATTTAATCGACGTGTGAAAATAGTCATTTTTCAAACAGTCTCGGATTTCGATGAGACCAGTTTCATTGGATCCGTAATGTTAAATTATAGTAAGATTTCAAATTTTCTGTCAATCGGCGATTGGTCCGGGGCAAGCTAAAACGCGTAGAAATTGGTTTAAGTGAATTTTTAATTTAAATAGTCGATTTGAAAACCTATCTTCCAAATACAAACGAATTGGCTCCCGATATATATTCCATTGCGTTCGGAATAGGGGTAAAACATTATAAATGCCTGGTGACACGCTTCGTTTGAAGTTCGAAAAATTTTCGGGATGAACTGTGTCGTCGATTTTTCTGTAAAAGGACGTTATAATCTTCATTTTGCAAAACCCTAAAGTAAACTAGGTCAGACCGCTACCATAAATTTTAATGGCCGAAAATTGCCAACTTTTTTCTATTAATCTCTTCCAATCCATCCACTTTTATTGAAAACTCTCAACTGCAACTTTGTAGTGCTTGACAAGATCTTCAATATGTACGGTTGAGATCGAAATTCATGAGATAAATTGACGACAAATGGGGCGCGTTCATCGTGCGATCGTGCACGAAAATCAACGTGTAGAGGGAGCCGAGCTTGACTATTCCTTCGCCGAAGCTGAAGTTCGCAAAGGCGGTCAGGACGGTCGTGTTCGATCATCATCAAGTTGCTCGTATTTGTCGCGATAATTGATTTTAATATAGCGGGCGATGGGTTTTCTTGCCTGGGAGTGAACGGAGGAGAAGAAGTAAGCTTGGGCGGCCTGGATCGTGTTTGGCAAAACGAACGGTCACGATCTATTCTAGGGTATAAAATAAAAAAAATTGAAATTAATTTATGTATAAATTCGTATAAACTTTGTAATGCTATATCTCTTTCATACTAGGTCCGTTTCGCACGAAACGAATTGCGTTGGGTTCATATTGACGAGCACTACACGATGGAGCTGGATTGGACTTGATTGGAGCTAGTGTGAACTTTGGGTAAAATTAAACGCTCGTTTAATTTTATTCGGAATAAAACACTACAACTGTTATTGGACGCAAAGTGAGTACAACTCACTCTTTCTGACTCACTGATATTTTTATATAAGTGAGAAAATATTTATTATATGATGATTGATGATTGTTTGGATAATATATTGATTGGTATTTGGATATATACCTGCCTATTAGAGCAAATGAGACCCTATGCGCCGTATAATAGCGGATAATATTTTTATAAATCCCATATACAGTGATATTCCACCTTGAAGTGGAATGGGTATTTAATTATCGTGCTAACGTCTGTGGATGCAGGGAAACAGGTTGGAGGGATCCAACCAGATTCCTCAAATATTTAATTTGTTTCGTATGTTGTGTGTTGATTATTTTTAATTCGTGTGACTATTTGTGATTGAAACCGTTGAAGGCTGTAATTTAGCCGAATATATTTTTGGTACCGTAGGATAGCAGAAATAAATAAAAAATTGATTCTGAAACTTGGGTAGAAAATTTATAATAAATTCACTCATGAAATGTCACGATCCAAATTCCAGCGTTGGAAAATCGACATCCGTACTCCACCGTACTTGAATGCCGGAGATTCAAACGTTGAAATTCGAGTCGCGCCGGAGCTTATAACACATTAAGTAAATAACACAGCGGAAGAAATGAATAGCATATATCAATATACAACATTTGATACAATAACTGATACAACATGAATGATACAACAGAATGGTACAATAGATATCAACATTATCAGAGATACAAAGAATAGCAACGGAAATATAATAATAACACTAGCAGCGGAACAAATCTCCAAAATAGTCTTCAAGAAAGAACTCCAGTATCAGCAATCTCCATCTCCAAAGCACCAATCCAGAAATAGCTCGAACTCCAAATCAAGATGAAGAGAAACAACTCGATCCAAAATGCGATTGCCAAATCCTAAAGCTGAAAGCTATCGAATCTACACCTACTATAGATTATCTGAAAATCCAAACTCTAGACTGCCCGTGTGGGAAAATAGTGGGCACCCAGAGTTTAGAAAAGGAATAATAAACTCCAGGTCAGTCATGGGACTGGTATGAGCAAACAAAAACATTTGGTCTTTTAAAAACAAACAAGAGATTTTAAAATTTGAAATCCGCAATGCTTTTTGGAAAATGAAACTACCATAAGGCCTCCCGGCACACACACAATGCAAACGCACACATGGGGGAGATTTCTCCTTATGATAGTCAAACATGCTTACTACGAGAAAAATTCTTTGATATTATTACTAGTGCATAGTGGAAAATCTTTCGAAAGTATAATATAAATCCTAGCCAGCATAGGTACCATGATATTATGCCTACTATAGCTGCCATGTTAAATGGCAGGTTCTACAACTAAAACCGTACATGGCACGTAATTGAAGAATGGATTTCCAACAAATGGTCAGGCTAAGGAACTTCCTATTGCCACATGGGAACGCCTCTGGCGGGACGCCCCGAGAACTAACGTTACGGTTAGATCTCTGCCAACACAAGGCCGGGTTACCTCTATAACTAGGTAACTACTACACGAATATGCCATCCCCCGGTCCTTTGGGACCTTTATCCGAGAGCTCTCCAACAACAACATCACACAGTAATAATATAGTGTGTCCACATGAGTAAGTATCTGGGCTCCATACCATGATACCACCCTTTTCCAGAAGGGAATGACATACCCTAAAGGGCGCGACCCTCATAACCTTGCCGCATATTCCTGTTTCGACCATTTCCGGGGAGTGAGGTCCTGATGAAGTCTCGTCCACAAAGCTACGCTTTGTGCAACAAAGCCATGCTTTGGGTCCACAGATGACCAAAGCAAAGATCACAAGGATAAATGATTAACAAATGATCATATCACAAACAATCAACCAATGATCATCACACAGCAGCACTCAGCATGTCACATTACCAAATTGGGAATATGTCACTGATAAATATCAACTACATAACCTCTGAGCTCGTACGTCTCAAAGAAGGGTGTTAAGCTAAGAGAATAAATTCTCTGCCACCAAGCAGAAATGTATTTGATAGAGATCAGTTAATATCTCAAAGTGTAATGTCGGACATACAACCATACAAGTCTGTTCCGGGTTCGAACAGAACCGAAGGCACTTCCGAAGAAGCCCTTGCAAATCCGGATAATCCCTAATCACGTCCGGACTTCCCATCACATATGGAGATCTCTATACCGGGGATCGGCCAGTGCAGAGATAATCGACGAGTTATCCTTTCGTTTTCGGAAATAACCGGTCTTCACCACCGGTCTTCAATTGCTATCCATAACGTCGTATCACTATTCGGAATGGGCTATATGACACAAGGTCCTCTCCCGGCTAAACCGAATAATGAGCGCCATATTTTAAAACGTATGGGTATGGGATTTTAATTAAGTCACAATTTATAAAAATCCAAAACTTTTCTTTCAATGGTTAAACAAAATACCATTCTAAATCTTTAAACCAAAAAGATTTATTCACAAAGTTTCACCTAGTTTCACAAAGATCTATTCATAGATTTCAAAAAAACAACTTCCATTTCAATTTGATTAACCCAATAAATCTTTAAATTAAAGATTTAATTTACAGTTTTCAAAACACGTTCCAAAGATTAATTAATAACTCGGAAAAACCATTTTCCATTTTCAAAACTTGAATCCCTTTTTAACACACATTAGAAATCCATTTCTTATATGAAAGCTTCTATTATTTGAAAACAACAGTTTTCGTTTCCAAAATCCAATTCTATAATTTGAAACTTGGGTTAATTTTAAATTCCAAAATATCACCTTTTAAATTGGTTTAAAAACCCTATAAATCCATTTATAAGTTGAATAACCTTTTAAACCTTAGTTTCCACATTATAGAATTCAATCTCAAATATTGAATTCAAATTTAAATTAAATTATTTAAATTTCAAACTCAATCAAGTTATTCAAAATACCCATTTTCAAAAGCTTCAATTCCAAAACTATTTTGGATTCAAAAGGTTAAAATTTAAAAAAAACAATTTCAAAATCTGTGACTTAACAAATTTCCACGTGCAACCCATACTTGTGTGTGTATGAGTGTGGTCCAGGGGTTTTACACAATAGTGCAACATCATCAAATATCACAGATTCAATTATTACGATTCGATGTGGGTTTCGGATAACTAAATGGAATCCGACTCCCTGTCGCATCGAAATTCAAATGTCGTTCTACGGGTCAGGGTTTGCATAACAATATATACATCATAGAAATAACAGCTTAGCACAAAACGTCACATAGCATCGCATCACATATCAAATATATCAATCCATCACACAACATCAATAACAATCAAACATCTTTAATTAAGATGAATAGCCCGTGTGGTTAAAATTTTATTACTCACATAATTACCTTTGTTAGTAATTTTAATCAATGATTAATTTTAATTGATTGAGTCTTAACCACCTTCATTAACTAATCACTTCCTTAATTAATTATCTTAATTAATTAATCCTTAGTTGTAATTAATAAAATCTTAATCACTTTTATAAATGGGCCTTAATTAATTAATCTCAAGACTTAATTAAAATTGTTAATTATTTAATCAATCATCCATATTCCTAATTAACTAAATAGTTAATTATCCCACTTAATTATTTTAAAAAATTAATGAACCCAATCATTGAATTTTATTTATCTTTTAGATAAATATTTCTTACTTAATTAAAGAATTTAAATTTCACTTTTAAGTTTCATTTTAAACTTAAGATAAAAATTATCTTAAACAAGGTTTTAATACAATTCAAAAACCTTTATCTCATATTTTAAAAGAAACACATGCTTAACAAAAATTGGTTTTAAAGGTTTTAAATATCAATTCAATTTAAATTCAAACTTATTTTAAAAACTGAAATAAAAGTTTAATTCCAGATTTAAACTCACTTTTAAATTTCTGATTTAAAATTTTAAACTTCCAATTCAATTTCAAAACACATATATGCTTTTACACTTTTTAAAATCTAATTTAAATTTGAAAATATGAATTATTTCAAATCTCAGACAAACAAATTTGAATTCTTATTCAACTTTAGATTTTTCAAACTCAGTTTATATTCAACTTGCATTATAAACTTTACATTTAAAATTAAGAAACAAGTTTTTTGTGTTTTTATTTAAAAACCTAAACTAAGATTTAAAAATTCAAATGATTTCAAAACCTAGATTTAACTGTTGAATCCATATTTAATTTCAGGTTCAAAAACTTAGTTCAGATTTTAGATTTCAGATTCAACTTGTTTTAAAGCCTATATTTATAAATCTAAACTTCCAGATTTAATATTTGAAACCAATATTCTTTTATGCCTAAAAGTTGTTTCAACCCAACTCTAACTTCAAAATTTAAATTATTTCAAATTTAGATTTCAAACTTCCTAAATTCAGATTCAATCTCAGGTTCAAACTTAGTTTAAATTTCTAATTTACATTTTTTTTTTGAAACTTGCTTTGATATTTTAAGAACAGAACAGGTTTCTGTTTTAAACCAGAAAAAATGTTATTATAATTTTTTTTTTTTTTTTAATTTACTTCGAGTCAGATGTTACTTTACTTCGAGTCAGACACCTAAGAACTTCGAGTCACTCACGAAATCGACTCTAGAAGAAAACTTAAAACATTTTTCCCTCTGCTTCAATCAAACACTGATACAACCCAATACCATGTGCACGTGCACCACCACCAGAACCCCCTCCGGCCTCCGATCACCTCACTGGCACATCAGCAACCCATGCAGCTACTCAACTAAATCATCAACTGGTGCTACCATCATCAGGAATCAAGAATGATACCCAATGCCAAAACCTGGAAATGAAACCAAGTCCCCCTTCAAAACCTGTCATCGCCTCGCATCCGCCCCTCCGACCACCGTGACCCCTGAGACTCCGGTGATGACTTCAACCACGTCCAAGCTTCAACTGAGCGAAACCCCGTGCAACTCGATCAATTACATTAGCCGATAGGTTGAATTTTGTCAAACCCAGTAAAACTAGGGTTCAAAAATTCAAATCAAAATCGCAATTACAAAAACGAATTGCAACACAATCTAATATTTTTCCCCTCGTCCCTGATGTCTCCTCCACCTCCAGAAGCGATCACGACATCTCCAATCGATTGTGGAGATCGAAATACCCCAAAATGTATGATACAGTCAAAATAGAAGTGCTCTTGGAATATAGCATTTAAAATCATAATTTTTCTTGGAAAAATCATAGTTTTGTATGGAGATTGGATCTATAATCCTGAAACTTCAAATTATTATACTTGAGATTTCACTAATTTTTTTATTTATCTTCAGTACATACATTCCAGTGATATTCCTATATTTTTTCAACTTATATAGAATTTTAAACTGAAGTTCTAATTTAAACAGGCAAGTTTAATTTAAATCTTAACCTTAAACAAATCAAAGGGTTTTTGAATTTAAATTTGCCTAGCAACTGAGAGATGTGCAGAGAACCATACATGGTCATGTATACAGCAGCTATTCATGTCACACACATTCATTTTTCTCATTTTTATTAGCATGCAACCCATATTTGTATTTAATTCTTAAAAATGAGATTACTCATAGGTAACAAAACAAAGAATCTCTGGTCTTAAAAATAAAATAAATTTGTTCACCTGGATTCCAAGATGAACAGAGACCAGATTGGTTTTCTTTTTTTTAGTTTTAATTAAGTTTGGGCATTTTGTTCTCCCTGTTACACCCTACTTTGTTTAATCACTAAGTATCTTCTTCTGAGTTTATCTTAGGAATGACCTTATAATATCATGCCCCTATTTTCAGTACTCAGGCTTGAATTTGTTTTTAAAATAAGAAGATATATGTTCTTTTCTCATGTTTTCAAAACTGCAACCCAAAAACAATATACTTGTTCAAACAAACACATGCAGCCTTCCAAAATCAACAAACAAGCATCACAAAGCAATTCACAAGTTCATGAATATCAGATTCAAAGAGAAAGTTTTCAAGTTGCTCACAAGCATCAAAACATAAAAAAAAAACAGAGGTGAAAGTTTTGCTCACAAGCATGGAAACAGGGAAGTAACTAACAACAGAGTTTAATATATGCATCATATAAAAGAGGGTGAAGGATTGCTCACAAGTTCATGTTGTTTTGCTCAAATCTGTATAGACAGATTTTGTTCCAGATTTGATTTTGAATCCCTTTGCATTGCTTAAATCTTTAGATTGTTTTCCAGAGAGCTTGCATTTGCACTAGCATTTTCTTCTGGATTCCCAGATTAACATTTTGTTTGTTTTGAGTAGGCTTGATTACTTTCAGATTATCATTCCCAGGCTTTTTTTTTCTTCTTCTAAACTTGCAACTTTGTTTTGATTTTCTTTCAGATTGGAAACCTTTGCATTCTTAAATTTTTAAACTGCCATTTCTTCTTCTGTTTTCAGGTTGAATCATTGATTTGTGAAATGCTTTTGAGTTGATTTGCTTTTGAATTCTGAACTTGTTGAACTTGAAACAATTTGATCCATCTGTATATATATTTTTCCAGAATTGCTCCAAGATCTTGATCTTTAACTAGCTTCTTCCTCTACAAACTCAAGCTTGAGTTGAACTAGAAGTTGTCAATCTGGTTGCTCAATCCAGACATGGGTTTCCAGATTTCTTTTTTTTTTCTTTTGCTTTGTTTTCGAACTGAACTTAAATTTGAATTGTATACATTCCTTTGGTGTTTAGATTGAAATGCCAAATCTTTGATTACTGATTTGTTCAGATTTTGTGAGATGTTTAATATGATTGCATATGGGAAAATGAAGAGTTTTTGTAATTTTTTTATCTTATTATTTTATTTAAATAATAATGTTGAATGCCATTTGTACAAAAATATCAAAATCTCTAGATCTTGTTAATTATCTTACTCCAAACCCATGTGCAAGTGTATCTCTTTACTTCCTTATGTATATTTACATTTGTAATTTCACAAGACAAAGGTTTTTTTTTTATAAATTTTTATATCATATCTATTTTATAAATAAATGTACTTTTTCTCTATTTACACAAACAAAAATTATATTCCCATTAATCTCTTGTATTAAATTTTTTTTTTTGTTTGTTCAACATGTTTATACACTAATATATTTATACAATTTACATTCTTACATTTTTTTTGTTTTGTACAAAAAAATATTTTATAAAAAGAAAAGAATGACTTTTAAATACTTTGATTTTTATATTAACAATAGTTATATTTATTTATTTAAGGGAATTTGACTTAAGAAAAAATATTTTAAAAATGAGTACACTAATTTTTTTCTTTTATTGCCACTTCCAAAAATTAATAAAATTAAAAATTTTAGAAACAACTATCATTATCTTTTTATTAATCTTAAGCTTTTAAATTTAAATTTTATTTTTAATACATTTTATTTTGAATTTTATACTTTGGTACATTTACAAATAATATTCTCAATTTATTTCCAAAAATAAATTTAATTGCCAAATTAAACTTAATAAATTTTCGGGGATGTTACAGATTTCCCCCCTTAAAAGAATTTCGTCCTCGAAATTGCAAGGAAGACGAGAAAGAATAGATAATAGATAAAGAAATGATTGATCAGATCATAATCGAGATATTTATTCTGTATTTGGTTTACCAAATCAGAATATCGATAATATGAGAACAAACTCATACAATATTACACAAGATATTTAGGTTCACCTGTCTACGAATATGTAAGGGCATTGATTAGTTCGAAGAGATAACTAATCGTTCGTAGAATATGTTGGATCCCAGAGAATAGATAGATGGATCAAATCTTCATATTAGTTAACCGTTTTAACTCAATTTAAAATTTCCCATTTATTCAAATTTAAATTCTCAAATTCATTAGAGTTTAGATCGAAAAGCTGATAAGAATTCGATGAAGATACGAAGTAAGAATTTTCTACAACGATTCGTAGGGCCATCATCACACCGAAACTTCTTTCTGGAGCAGCTACGAAACAATCAAAAGAATTCGAAATCGAATCAAAGGAGATTGATAGAGAAATGTTGTTTCCGCTATTTCAGGGTATTGACCATTTGTAGTGGTATTTCCCTGTCCCCTATCTCGTTGTCGTCTCGCACTCATACTCACTATCAGTGAATAGTAAGAGAATTTACTGAGGCATTCGAATGGATATCTTAGGGATATACTCATTCTAGGGTATACTTCACCCTATCTCTAATGAGCTACTTAATCTGTTATACTCCTGAGCTATGGTTTTAACCATCAGCTCTGATACCAAAATGTCACGATCCAAATTCCAGCGTTGGAAAATCGACATCCGTACTCCACCGTACTTGAATGCCGGAGATTCAAACGTTGAAATTCGAGTCGCGCCGGAGCTTATAACACATTAAGTAAATAACACAGCGGAAGAAATGAATAGCATATATCAATATACAACATTTGATACAATAACTGATACAACATGAATGATACAACAGAATGGTACAATAGATATCAACATTATCAGAGATACAAAGAATAGCAACGGAAATATAATAATAACACTAGCAGCGGAACAAATCTCCAAAATAGTCTTCAAGAAAGAACTCCAGTATCAGCAATCTCCATCTCCAAAGCACCAATCCAGAAATAGCTCGAACTCCAAATCAAGATGAAGAGAAACAACTCGATCCAAAATGCGATTGCCAAATCCTAAAGCTGAAAGCTATCGAATCTACACCTACTATAGATTATCTGAAAATCCAAACTCTAGACTGCCCGTGTGGGAAAATAGTGGGCACCCAGAGTTTAGAAAAGGAATAATAAACTCCAGGTCAGTCATGGGACTGGTATGAGCAAACAAAAACATTTGGTCTTTTAAAAACAAACAAGAGATTTTAAAATTTGAAATCCGCAATGCTTTTTGGAAAATGAAACTACCATAAGGCCTCCCGGCACACACACAATGCAAACGCACACATGGGGGAGATTTCTCCTTATGATAGTCAAACATGCTTACTACGAGAAAAATTCTTTGATATTATTACTAGTGCATAGTGGAAAATCTTTCGAAAGTATAATATAAATCCTAGCCAGCATAGGTACCATGATATTATGCCTACTATAGCTGCCATGTTAAATGGCAGGTTCTACAACTAAAACCGTACATGGCACGTAATTGAAGAATGGATTTCCAACAAATGGTCAGGCTAAGGAACTTCCTATTGCCACATGGGAACGCCTCTGGCGGGACGCCCCGAGAACTAACGTTACGGTTAGATCTCTGCCAACACAAGGCCGGGTTACCTCTATAACTAGGTAACTACTACACGAATATGCCATCCCCCGGTCCTTTGGGACCTTTATCCGAGAGCTCTCCAACAACAACATCACACAGTAATAATATAGTGTGTCCACATGAGTAAGTATCTGGGCTCCATACCATGATACCACCCTTTTCCAGAAGGGAATGACATACCCTAAAGGGCGCGACCCTCATAACCTTGCCGCATATTCCTGTTTCGACCATTTCCGGGGAGTGAGGTCCTGATGAAGTCTCGTCCACAAAGCTACGCTTTGTGCAACAAAGCCATGCTTTGGGTCCACAGATGACCAAAGCAAAGATCACAAGGATAAATGATTAACAAATGATCATATCACAAACAATCAACCAATGATCATCACACAGCAGCACTCAGCATGTCACATTACCAAATTGGGAATATGTCACTGATAAATATCAACTACATAACCTCTGAGCTCGTACGTCTCAAAGAAGGGTGTTAAGCTAAGAGAATAAATTCTCCGCCACCAAGCAGAAATGTATTTGATAGAGATCAGTTAATATCTCAAAGTGTAATGTCGGACATACAACCATACAAGTCTGTTCCGGGTTCGAACAGAACCGAAGGCACTTCCGAAGAAGCCCTTGCAAATCCGGATAATCCCTAATCACGTCCGGACTTCCCATCACATATGGAGATCTCTATACCGGGGATCGGCCAGTGCAGAGATAATCGACGAGTTATCCTTTCGTTTTCGGAAATAACCGGTCTTCACCACCGGTCTTCAATTGCTATCCATAACGTCGTATCACTATTCGGAATGGGCTATATGACACAAGGTCCTCTCCCGGCTAAACCGAATAATGAGCGCCATATTTTAAAACGTATGGGTATGGGATTTTAATTAAGTCACAATTTATAAAAATCCAAAACTTTTCTTTCAATGGTTAAACAAAATACCATTCTAAATCTTTAAACCAAAAAGATTTATTCACAAAGTTTCACCTAGTTTCACAAAGATCTATTCATAGATTTCAAAAAAACAACTTCCATTTCAATTTGATTAACCCAATAAATCTTTAAATTAAAGATTTAATTTACAGTTTTCAAAACACGTTCCAAAGATTAATTAATAACTCGGAAAAACCATTTTCCATTTTCAAAACTTGAATCCCTTTTTAACACACATTAGAAATCCATTTCTTATATGAAAGCTTCTATTATTTGAAAACAACAGTTTTCGTTTCCAAAATCCAATTCTATAATTTGAAACTTGGGTTAATTTTAAATTCCAAAATATCACCTTTTAAATTGGTTTAAAAACCCTATAAATCCATTTATAAGTTGAATAACCTTTTAAACCTTAGTTTCCACATTATAGAATTCAATCTCAAATATTGAATTCAAATTTAAATTAAATTATTTAAATTTCAAACTCAATCAAGTTATTCAAAATACCCATTTTCAAAAGCTTCAATTCCAAAACTATTTTGGATTCAAAAGGTTAAAATTTAAAAAAAACAATTTCAAAATCTGTGACTTAACAAATTTCCACGTGCAACCCATACTTGTGTGTGTATGAGTGTGGTCCAGGGGTTTTACACAATAGTGCAACATCATCAAATATCACAGATTCAATTATTACGATTCGATGTGGGTTTCGGATAACTAAATGGAATCCGACTCCCTGTCGCATCGAAATTCAAATGTCGTTCTACGGGTCAGGGTTTGCATAACAATATATACATCATAGAAATAACAGCTTAGCACAAAACGTCACATAGCATCGCATCACATATCAAATATATCAATCCATCACACAACATCAATAACAATCAAACATCTTTAATTAAGATGAATAGCCCGTGTGGTTAAAATTTTATTACTCACATAATTACCTTTGTTAGTAATTTTAATCAATGATTAATTTTAATTGATTGAGTCTTAACCACCTTCATTAACTAATCACTTCCTTAATTAATTATCTTAATTAATTAATCCTTAGTTGTAATTAATAAAATCTTAATCACTTTTATAAATGGGCCTTAATTAATTAATCTCAAGACTTAATTAAAATTGTTAATTATTTAATCAATCATCCATATTCCTAATTAACTAAATAGTTAATTATCCCACTTAATTATTTTAAAAAATTAATGAACCCAATCATTGAATTTTATTTATCTTTTAGATAAATATTTCTTACTTAATTAAAGAATTTAAATTTCACTTTTAAGTTTCATTTTAAACTTAAGATAAAAATTATCTTAAACAAGGTTTTAATACAATTCAAAAACCTTTATCTCATATTTTAAAAGAAACACATGCTTAACAAAAATTGGTTTTAAAGGTTTTAAATATCAATTCAATTTAAATTCAAACTTATTTTAAAAACTGAAATAAAAGTTTAATTCCAGATTTAAACTCACTTTTAAATTTCTGATTTAAAATTTTAAACTTCCAATTCAATTTCAAAACACATATATGCTTTTACACTTTTTAAAATCTAATTTAAATTTGAAAATATGAATTATTTCAAATCTCAGACAAACAAATTTGAATTCTTATTCAACTTTAGATTTTTCAAACTCAGTTTATATTCAACTTGCATTATAAACTTTACATTTAAAATTAAGAAACAAGTTTTTTGTGTTTTTATTTAAAAACCTAAACTAAGATTTAAAAATTCAAATGATTTCAAAACCTAGATTTAACTGTTGAATCCATATTTAATTTCAGGTTCAAAAACTTAGTTCAGATTTTAGATTTCAGATTCAACTTGTTTTAAAGCCTATATTTATAAATCTAAACTTCCAGATTTAATATTTGAAACCAATATTCTTTTATGCCTAAAAGTTGTTTCAACCCAACTCTAACTTCAAAATTTAAATTATTTCAAATTTAGATTTCAAACTTCCTAAATTCAGATTCAATCTCAGGTTCAAACTTAGTTTAAATTTCTAATTTACATTTTTTTTTTGAAACTTGCTTTGATATTTTAAGAACAGAACAGGTTTCTGTTTTAAACCAGAAAAAATGTTATTATAATTTTTTTTTTTTTTTAATTTACTTCGAGTCAGATGTTACTTTACTTCGAGTCAGACACCTAAGAACTTCGAGTCACTCACGAAATCGACTCTAGAAGAAAACTTAAAACATTTTTCCCTCTGCTTCAATCAAACACTGATACAACCCAATACCATGTGCACGTGCACCACCACCAGAACCCCCTCCGGCCTCCGATCACCTCACTGGCACATCAGCAACCCATGCAGCTACTCAACTAAATCATCAACTGGTGCTACCATCATCAGGAATCAAGAATGATACCCAATGCCAAAACCTGGAAATGAAACCAAGTCCCCCTTCAAAACCTGTCATCGCCTCGCATCCGCCCCTCCGACCACCGTGACCCCTGAGACTCCGGTGATGACTTCAACCACGTCCAAGCTTCAACTGAGCGAAACCCCGTGCAACTCGATCAATTACATTAGCCGATAGGTTGAATTTTGTCAAACCCAGTAAAACTAGGGTTCAAAAATTCAAATCAAAATCGCAATTACAAAAACGAATTGCAACACAATCTAATATTTTTCCCCTCGTCCCTGATGTCTCCTCCACCTCCAGAAGCGATCACGACATCTCCAATCGATTGTGGAGATCGAAATACCCCAAAATGTATGATACAGTCAAAATAGAAGTGCTCTTGGAATATAGCATTTAAAATCATAATTTTTCTTGGAAAAATCATAGTTTTGTATGGAGATTGGATCTATAATCCTAAAACTTCAAATTATTATACTTGAGATTTCACTAATTTTTTTATTTATCTTCAGTACATACATTCCAGTGATATTCCTATATTTTTTCAACTTATATAGAATTTTAAACTGAAGTTCTAATTTAAACAGGCAAGTTTAATTTAAATCTTAACCTTAAACAAATCAAAGGGTTTTTGAATTTAAATTTGCCTAGCAACTGAGAGATGTGCAGAGAACCATACATGGTCATGTATACAGCAGCTATTCATGTCACACACATTCATTTTTCTCATTTTTATTAGCATGCAACCCATATTTGTATTTAATTCTTAAAAATGAGATTACTCATAGGTAACAAAACAAAGAATCTCTGGTCTTAAAAATAAAATAAATTTGTTCACCTGGATTCCAAGATGAACAGAGACCAGATTGGTTTTCTTTTTTTTAGTTTTAATTAAGTTTGGGCATTTTGTTCTCCCTGTTACACCCTACTTTGTTTAATCACTAAGTATCTTCTTCTGAGTTTATCTTAGGAATGACCTTATAATATCATGCCCCTATTTTCAGTACTCAGGCTTGAATTTGTTTTTAAAATAAGAAGATATATGTTCTTTTCTCATGTTTTCAAAACTGCAACCCAAAAACAATATACTTGTTCAAACAAACACATGCAGCCTTCCAAAATCAACAAACAAGCATCACAAAGCAATTCACAAGTTCATGAATATCAGATTCAAAGAGAAAGTTTTCAAGTTGCTCACAAGCATCAAAACATAAAAAAAAACAGAGGTGAAAGTTTTGCTCACAAGCATGGAAACAGGGAAGTAACTAACAACAGAGTTTAATATATGCATCATATAAAAGAGGGTGAAGGATTGCTCACAAGTTCATGTTGTTTTGCTCAAATCTGTATAGACAGATTTTGTTCCAGATTTGATTTTGAATCCCTTTGCATTGCTTAAATCTTTAGATTGTTTTCCAGAGAGCTTGCATTTGCACTAGCATTTTCTTCTGGATTCCCAGATTAACATTTTGTTTGTTTTGAGTAGGCTTGATTACTTTCAGATTATCATTCCCAGGCTTTTTTTTTTCTTCTTCTAAACTTGCAACTTTGTTTTGATTTTCTTTCAGATTGGAAACCTTTGCATTCTTAAATTTTTAAACTGCCATTTCTTCTTCTGTTTTCAGGTTGAATCATTGATTTGTGAAATGCTTTTGAGTTGATTTGCTTTTGAATTCTGAACTTGTTGAACTTGAAACAATTTGATCCATCTGTATATATATTTTTCCAGAATTGCTCCAAGATCTTGATCTTTAACTAGCTTCTTCCTCTACAAACTCAAGCTTGAGTTGAACTAGAAGTTGTCAATCTGGTTGCTCAATCCAGACATGGGTTTCCAGATTTCTTTTTTTTTTCTTTTGCTTTGTTTTCGAACTGAACTTAAATTTGAATTGTATACATTCCTTTGGTGTTTAGATTGAAATGCCAAATCTTTGATTACTGATTTGTTCAGATTTTGTGAGATGTTTAATATGATTGCATATGGGAAAATGAAGAGTTTTTGTAATTTTTTTATCTTATTATTTTATTTAAATAATAATGTTGAATGCCATTTGTACAAAAATATCAAAATCTCTAGATCTTGTTAATTATCTTACTCCAAACCCATGTGCAAGTGTATCTCTTTACTTCCTTATGTATATTTACATTTGTAATTTCACAAGACAAAGGTTTTTTTTTTATAAATTTTTATATCATATCTATTTTATAAATAAATGTACTTTTTCTCTATTTACACAAACAAAAATTATATTCCCATTAATCTCTTGTATTAAATTTTTTTTTTTGTTTGTTCAACATGTTTATACACTAATATATTTATACAATTTACATTCTTACATTTTTTTTGTTTTGTACAAAAAAATATTTTATAAAAAGAAAAGAATGACTTTTAAATACTTTGATTTTTATATTAACAATAGTTATATTTATTTATTTAAGGGAATTTGACTTAAGAAAAAATATTTTAAAAATGAGTACACTAATTTTTTTCTTTTATTGCCACTTCCAAAAATTAATAAAATTAAAAATTTTAGAAACAACTATCATTATCTTTTTATTAATCTTAAGCTTTTAAATTTAAATTTTATTTTTAATACATTTTATTTTGAATTTTATACTTTGGTACATTTACAAATAATATTCTCAATTTATTTCCAAAAATAAATTTAATTGCCAAATTAAACTTAATAAATTTTCGGGGATGTTACAGAAGAAATCGGGTAAATTTTAAAAGAAGGAAATTTAAATAGATAAAGTTTTATCTTTGAAAATTTATTGAATAAATTCCAAAAAATATGGGAAAAATATTTTAATAAAGGAATTTCGAGTAATGTTGTTTAATAGTTGAAGGATTTATTTAAGATACGTATTTTAAATAATCGAAAGAGATAAAGAAATTTATTTCAAAAGGAAATAAATTTAGAAATTAAATTTGGAATTTAATTTAAAGTTGAAATAAATTTAGAAATTAAATTTGGAATTTAATTTAAAGTTGAAATAAATTTAGAAATTAAATTTGGAAATTAATTTAAAGTTGAAATAAATTTAGAAATTAAATTTGGAAATTTGGTTAGGTGTTTTGGAAATAACTTGGAAAATCAATTTGAAATTGATTTGATATTTGAAAATTAATTTGGGAAATCAAATTGGAATTTGATTTTGTGTTTGAAATAAATTGGAAATAAATTTGGGATTTGATTTGGTTTAAAGTTGATATTTGGAAATCGATTTAAAATTCGTATATCAGTTGATATTTGGAAATGTAAATTCACCACGAGAATTTGTAAAGAAAAGGAAAATCATTTAAAAATAAATATTGGTTTATTTTTAAAGTGTGGAAAGGAATTTACAGATTTGAAATGTAAATTAAAATAAATCGAGAAGATTTATTAATTTATTTGAATGGACCATTTTGTAATGGAAAAGAATTCTTCCGTGGAAAGCCGAGTATATTTTTAAAATAACTTTTGAATAAAATTTAAAAGTTTTAGATTTGGTTTTAAAATAATATTATTGGAGAAATTAGTTTGGAAATTGTTTAAAGTAAAAAATAAATAAATTTAATTAACTATATAAGGGATTATTTTAAAGATTTTAATTGATATTTGATTTAGAAAATAGTTATTTAAATATTTATACTCTATTTACAAATTTTTATTTTAAAATTAGTTTTGGACTTGAATTTTTATATGAGATATTAGTATAATATTTTTCATAACTAATATTTAAGCAAATATTCTAAAATAGTTTATTTTAAATGTTTTCAAGTATATTTTGAAAAGTATTTTATATTATTTTAAAAATATTTGAAATCGGCAGATTTTCAGTGGAAATGAATAAATATTTGAAAATGTTTTCCGTGTAAGGAAGAAAATTGATTTGGAATTTATTTTCAAAGGATTAAAGTGTGAAAAATTGATTTGAATTTATTTTCAAAGTGTTGAAAAGTGAAATTTTATCTTGCGAAGATATGTTGAAAATAAATAATTGGGGAAAATTATTTGAAAATTGGTGATTGTTGTGAATTATTGATTGATATTTAAATAACCGACTATCATTATTGGCCTTTAAATGGCATTTGAATTTCGATGCGACCGGGAGTCGGATTTCCAAATGGACATTCGAAACCCACATCGAACCTTTGTGATTGTGATGGATCTTTTGTTTAGAAGATCAAAGTGGAATTTGTTGTGATTTGTTTGAATCTGAATGTAACACTTATTTTTAAAAATAAGCACTCGTTATTCGGATTAGCCGGGAGAGGACCTTGTGTCATAAAACCCATTCCGAATAACGATACGACGAATTGTGACTGCATTTGAAGATGGTGTTGAAGACCGGGTATTTTCGAAAGAGAAAAGATTACCTGTCGAATGTCTCTGCACCGGGTTGCTCTGGTATAGAGATTTTATCACCCTTTGTGATGGGGATTCCGGACGTGATTAGTGAATATCCGGATTGCAAGGGCTTCTTTGGAAGTGCCTTCGGTTCCGTTTGATCCCGGAACGGACTTGTATGGATGTGTGTCTGACGTTATACTTTGAGATGTAAAGCTGGTTTCTATCAAATACATTTCTGTTGGTGGCGGAGAATTTATTCTCTTAGTTTAACACCCTTCTCTGAGACGTATGAGCTCAAAGATTATGTAGTTGATGGTTACTAGTGATACATTTCCAATTTGGTAATGTGGCATACGAAGGGCTGCCGATCATTTGTTGATCAAAGCACGGCTTTTTTGAAAAGCGTAGCTTTGTGGACGAGACTTCGTCGGACCTCACACCCCGGAATGGTCGAAACTGGAAGAATGCATCAAGGTTATAGGGGGTAGCGCCCCTTAGAGTATGTGCATTTCCTTCTGGATAGAAGTGGTATCATGGTATCGAGCCCAGATACTTAACTTATGTGGATATCGCAAATATATATTACTTGTGATTGTTATTGTTGAGGATCCTCGGATAAAGGTTGTTTACAACCGGAGGATGACATGCTCGTGTCAGTAGTTACCTATTTTGCAGAGGTAACCCGGCCTTGTGTTGGTAGAGATCCGGTTAGGTTCTCGGGACGTCCCGACAGAGGCGTACACATGTGGCAGTAGGAAGTTCCTTAGCCTGACCATTTGTTGGAAATCCAAAGAAACAATACGCGCCTTGTACGGTTTTAGTTGTAGAACCTGCCATTTAAAATGGTAGCTATAGCAGACATAATATAATGGTACCTATGCTGGCTGAGATTAATATTATACTTTCGAAATGTTTTCTACTATGCACTAATAATAATATAAAAGAAGAATTTTGCGTAGTAAGCATATTTGACTATCATAAGGACTCCTCCAATTCTGCGTTTGTATTGTGTGTGGCGGGAGACCTTATGGTAGTTTCATTTTCCAAAAGCATAGCGGGCTTCATTTTATTTTCTTGGTGAAAATAACTGTTTTTAAGATCTCACACCAGTCCCATGACCGACCTGGAGTTTATTGTTCCCGTTCTAAACTCTGGGTGGCCACCAATTTCCACACGGGCAGCCTAGAGTCAGGTTATCAGGTCATTCTGGAATTCAGGAGTTGCTGTGGAGATCAGGAGTTGGAGCTGGACGGCGAAGCGTATCACTAGTATATGTAATATTTCTTTCCGCCGTTTGTTGTTGTACACTATGATAATGTAATGTGATGTAATGTAATAACTGATATAGTGATTCTGTTTAAATATTATTCATTAATCTATTATATATTGTTCCGCTGCGAAATGTGAGATTCTGTTGTTGTTTCTGTTTTTCTTCTATCTTCTTCTTCTTTAACCCTAACGGTTCGGTTTTCTGGCATTCGACCGTGCGACATTTGATACAGTGGACGTATTAATGTCGACTTTCGGAAGTCGAAAAATCGGGTCGTTACTCATCTCAAATATGTGTTACCTCTAACTCATGCGTGCAAAATTATCCTAACTCGGATATGGATAGCTAAATTGTACACTTGGCTCTGTATTCATAAAATGAGGATATCCGAAGAACATTTGTTGTAGCCTATATTGTGCTACGTTCATAGGCGGATTGCTATAACTGGGTGATGACATTCCTTGCGAAGTATTCATGGTCCCCAACAATTTAGAATAATCTTCAACATCAAATTAACTACGGATGCCGGTATAGGTTTTTCTACCATCGATCTTCTATTTTTCCCAACAAACAACTCTATGGATTTTGATACCACAGAAAACATTAATTCAACATTGTCATCGTCCACAATTTTTATTGCTTTAGATCCAGAATCAGTTGGTCAATTGCAAACTATATCAATATCATACTCCTCCAAATTTATCTTAGTTGTTTTGTACACCGACTCTTTTAATTGTTGTAAGTTAGATCATTGGCGAACTTTAGCCGGTTTGTACAAACCACCAACATATTTTTCATACATTTGACATCAATAACCAATTCACCATCATAATATCATATAGTTGGAATAAAATTAGGAGTCATTCTATAGTAATAACGGATACAACATTATTTCATTTTCAATTACAAATCTACCAAAAATCTACGATTATTCATGCCTTAATAGATCATGACTGATGAGATGTTGGTATTCTTGAAGTAGATCTTCGAAGTCACTACCTTTTATTGAATTCGATGCAATCAGTAGGAGATTTCAGAATGAAAAAGCGGAGGTTGGTTTGATTTCTTGTATAAAAGTTTGGTAAAGTATATAATGAAAGAAGGAAGGATGCTATTGGCTTTCAAGTTCAGTAAAATGGACGGCTTTTGAAAAGTTATCATGCAAACAAAAAAGGATTACTTTTGGGCTATTTTTCAAACGCCCTCGGTGGAGACGCATCCAAATAAAAAAAATTTAGGCGTGGTCCCGTCATTTTCTCTTCCCCCCCCGTATTTAAAAAAAATCCACCCCATTAATTTCTCTTCCCACCCCGTTCAATTCCATTAATACCCTCTTTGCCGATCAAAACCCTAATTAACCCTTAACCAAGCCGATTAAAACACAGCTCGAAGGAGTCGCCGCCGCAGTCGCCGTCGCTTTTGCATTCGTCGTCGTGCCATGGAGAAAGAACGAAGGAGCAAGCATAGGCACGGTATGATTTCTGTACTCGAATTAAGGATTCGATGTTGTTGCTTTCGATTTCTGCATTCGAATTCATCATTTGACTGTAGATGAAGCGACAGGAACGAGGTTGCTTAATCAACCTCGTGTGAGTATAACGTGGTGTTGTTAACGCCCACGTTATGACCGGATGAGGTTGATTAAGCAACCTCGTTCGTGTCGCTTTATCTATGGTCGAATGGTGAATTCTAATTGCATTTCGTAGGTCGAATTGGTCAAAATTCATCTCTCTACTTTTCCTCCATTATCTCGACCAAAGCTTAATGAAAAATTTGCATTTTGTTTGCATTGCATTGCATGGTATTACTGACATTATCATTTGTGCAGTTTGAAATTCTGCCACATTTGATATGGTCTGTTGAGTCTTCACAAGTGTTGGTGGTAAACCAAATTTAGGTGTCACTAACATTACTGAAATTAACATTTGCGAAGATTTTTTTGATATGGGTTACTTTGTAAACCAAATTTAGGTGTCACTGTGTTTATTTTTCTTCTTTTAGTTTCCAGTAATTTGTAACTTCATGGTAAAACAACAGTTCAATTTTTGAAAATTTCGCAGCCATGGTTTTTAACGTCTTTTTTTTTGAAGTTTATAAGTCGTATATAAAACAGTTTGCATCATGGTGTACATATGGATTTAAAATTTGTTTTGTTGTTGCAGAAAGTTCAAAAAAAACCAACACGCAATCCCCTAACGGCTTCCGAAAGAAATCGACGCGTGAAAGCGAGAAATCCAGACACTACAACTCAAACAGAGGAACAAAATCGAGATGAGCGTGATATTCAAGAGCGAATTGTTGAGCATGTTGTTCAAGAGCAAAATTTAGAAGAACAACCTTCACAGCCTGTTCAACAGCAACCTTCACAACATGTTGAAGAGCATCTTACGCATGAAGATATCTGTGGTTCTAGTGGCACACAAAATACATCTTCCGGTGGACCCAGAATAACCGATGTGATTTGCAGCTACGATACCCATGTTGCTTCATTGATACGAAATGGCAAGGTATGTCTTACAATATTATATTAAATAAATTATATATCACAATAGCGTAATATACTGTTACGTTGTCCTTTAGGAACGAGACACTCTGTTATGTGTAAACCATGGTACAAAGATTTTAAATTGGAAAATACCAAGCGATGCAACAATTTTTAAAGGATATGTGGAATCTTCCGGATTATTTTCTCTAGTAGAGACATGTTATAGCTCGGTAAATAAAATACTTATATCTGGTTTTGTTGAGCGTTGGCATCCGGAATCAAATACATTTCACCTACCATTCGGTGAGATGACTATAACATTAGACGATGTTGCCTCCCTACTACATATTCCAGTTGAAGGATTACCAATACAAACACATAATTATTCCCGAAGTGATATTACTAATTTGGTTGTCAATAATTTGGGGATAAGTGATATTGAAGCAAAAAATACCATGAAGGACAGTGTTGGATACAAATTGCGTTATACTAAATTGTACGAAATTTTTGATGGAGTCTACGATGATTGGGAAGAAGAAAAAATTAAACAAGCTGCTCGTGCATATCTACTGTATTTAGTGGGCAATACATTATTTGTTGATAAAAGTAAGTCTCATGTGTCCGTACATTATTTAAACCAAATTGGTAATTTGGATGAAGTTCGTAATTATTCTTGGGGTTCGGCAACTCTATGTTGGCTATATAGGCAGCTAGGTCTTGCGAGTAGAATTGAAGTGAAACAAGTTGCTGGTTTTCTCGGATGGTTGGAATTATGGATATATGAACATTTCGTACATCTGCATCCATCAACCAAAATGTATAATGAAAATTCACCAAGAGCGGCCCGTTGGGATCCAGCAAACGATTATCGTGCATCTCATAAGGAACTTAGGCTGTATCTTGATAACATTCAAGAACATGAGGTTTGAATCAGTTGAATTTTTGAATTTTTTTTTACAAATTAGGCTTGAATCATTTGAATTTTTTTTTAATTCAAGTTATAATAACTGCATTTTTTTTTACAAATTCATGTAGGTAGTCTTTGACCCTTACATGCATGCAAGACAATTCCATCTTTTTTCGCAAATTGCTTGGTATTCTAGTTGTTTATTATGCTTAAATGTGGTAGAACCATATCACCCCACCCGGGTTTTGCGGCAATTTGGTAGGGTTCAAAACATTCCGCGGCCTATCATTCAATCAACTAGTAAAAACACTCATCGCGGTGCTACGGCTTCAACGTATAAAGTGCTTTACGAGTTTGTGGAAAATATTTGGAATGAGTGGCCAAATCATGTTGTTAGTGCACAATATCGTTTCATTCTTCTGCATGAATCCACTGAAACGGTGACAAGTGATTATTTTGATTGGTATTACCCGCGCACCGTGTTAAAAGTTCGTCCGGTTAATGAACAAATTATTCACTGTAGCAATCGACCTTCGTACGATCATTTATACACGGTAAAAGTCAATATACTATTATTTTATATCTGATTTTACAATAATAACTTATTATCGATTTCCACTGCAGAGCTATGAAGAGCTTAATGATGTGATTAGTGAAGGCATAACACTGGCTTCATCACAACCGGAGACTTCACGTTTGGCTCATCTTGGTAGAATCCGCAAAGCCCTTACTAAAGCTAAAAAGATTTGTGCTCGTTTTGTTAAAAAGGATGATTAGTTTTAGTTAGTGATTTTCAGTTAATGTACTTCTTGTTGTGGAACAATTTCAACTCTTTTTGTTGTTTAAGTGGATGGTTATTTTGTACTCTATGGATGGTTAATGTACTTCTTGTAGTTAATGTACTTCTTCTTTGTTATAATGTGCCTACATGGCTGGTTAATTTTCATGTTTGTTATTTCAGTTTGCTTATTTCAACTGATCATGGATTCAGTTTGCTTATTTCAGATTGCTTATTGTACTTCTTGTTGTTAATGAATTCAGTTTGCTTATTTCAGTTTGCTATTTCAACTGATCATCGTGAGCTAATGTTTGTACTTCTTGTATTCAGTTTGCTATTTCACCATCATGGATTTAGTATGGATGGTTAATGTACTTCTTGTAGTTAATGAATTCAGTTTGCTTATTTCAGTTTGTTATAATGTAGTGATCTGGTTCTTGAAACTCTTGGGTAAGGCTTAAAGTTCTTGACCCTGTATAAAACGAGGATAATGTGCTAATAACGTTCAGCGTGAGCTAAAATAACCTTTATATATCGTCAACCGCAAACGTTGCCTCTGTAGTTGACCACGTCAATAATGGACGTTGATTGCATGCAATACTCGTTTGAATTTTCGTGGTTGCTTTAAACAACTCTCGGGTGAAACATTTGTTGTCAATACCCTGTAAGGAACGGGACTTACATAAAGATAACGTTAAGTATGAACGATATTTGCCAAACTTCATCGTCAGGGACAAACGTGGTCAATATAAACTACAACGTTCGCTCCATACGGTATACCTGTGCTAGCCACGTCTCTGTTTGACGTAAAATAAATGTTGATGTCGTTCATTAGCTATTTTTTGGTGTGGAAAACTCTCAGGTTCTGTTGATTTTGAACACCCTGCATACAACGAGGGTAACATGTATTTAACGTTTACCTCAACCTTTATATTTTCCAAAGATCTCGTCCGGTTCTGGCGTTAGTTTATTTTATTGTTAACGTAGTCTGCTGACGCGACTTCTTTGTATACCACGTGCGTTGTACTGCAATCAACAAGTTATAACAGGTACAGAAGCAATTTTCACAACAACTATTTCAATTCAAAGTACATGGTCACAATTTTGTTTTCAAACATTTTTACTATTTCAACATTTTTGTTTTCAAACTACATTTTAACTTAGAATAACATGGTCACAATTTTCCCACGTAGCCATATTTTCATAATCTTCCATCATCTTCCATTCTTCTCTTCTAGCTCGTAATATATGCTCCCATTGTTCCGCTTCAACATGGCGATTATTAAACCAACTGATGTATACTGGTGGTACCGGATGGTTCGTTTGTAAGACGGCCTATACAAATAAAAAAATTCATTGTAATTGTAAATCCTTCATCTATTTGTTGGAAATAAAATGATTAATGCATAATACCTGAACAAAATGGTGATTGTTTACGTGAATAATCCCTAGTTCACGACGATACAATTGAGATGGAATTTTTCCTCTTAAAGGTGGTATAGTCAAACTCAAACTGTCACTGATACTAAAAACGACAATATTATATTTCGTAGCTATTATGTACCCAATCTCGGGCATAATCATCCACTTACTTGGTTCGGCACTGCCAAATTCGTGATTAAGCACATTTAACAAATATGTGGTTCTACCTTTTTCAATAAACACTTGTTCATACATCTCTTGATGTTGTTCAAGTTCTTCCATTAATTCCTTACGGACTTGCCACCATCGATCTTCTCCTAATCCTAAAAAAGAAGCAACACATCTAAATCCACAATTACCATCCATATCCACGTCTACAATTCCTTCAATGTATGGCTTCCACTCTTTTGGTATGCAATTTTCATACACACCTAAATTTATATTTTTAGGTCTACGAACAATCAGTTTTTCTTTTTGTACCGAAATACAAGGATCAACTTTTTGTTTCTTAGCTATGCTACATTGGGCTGAAGCACATTCACCAAGTTCAAATGCGGAAGGTATCCTTTTTGTCGAAGTATCAATTTTTTTATGAGACCTTCCACGGGTGTTTGCGTAAAAAAGGCCGCAAACACCCAAAGTCGTATGAGTTGGTTGATTTTATGTTGTATTTAGTGATTTGGGTGATTTATGCAAATATATAAAAAGCAGGGACTAAACTGTAAAAGACACACAGATTTATAGTGGTTCGGCCAGAACGTGCCTACGTCCACTTTATATGTTATTCTCCTTTTTTCTTTAGATTACAAGTACAAAGCTTTGATTACAAGTATCTAAAGTTGTTTGAGAGTTCCTTTCAGGCTTGAGCTCCCAAACTTGTCTGCCATTGTTGTACCCCTGCCCCTCTATTTATAGAGTGAGGCTGAAGGCAGGGGTCTTGGATGTTTATAGCTGCTGGTGGGCTTGGGCTGAAGCAATCTGGACTGGCAACTTTGGTTCGGCATTCCTTGGTTCGGCTATGCTTGGAGAGAAGGATGGAGAAGCTTCGGTTCGGTGGTCACCTGGTTCGGTGGTAGGAAAGGAGTGGACCGGTGGAGCTTGGTTCGGTGGTGAGTTTGGAGGCATGTTTGGCCGAATGAGATCCGGAACTCTAAATGTCGAATGAGGCTCTGCTTCATACTGCCGAATGAATGAATACCGAATGTACTTTGGCACTGGGAATGCCGGATGACGCTGCCGAATGACGCCTTATTCTAGATATGCCGAATGACTCTGGTGATGATTACCGAATGAACCATATGTTGTAGACGCCGAATGGGCTTGAGTGTTGGAGCGCCGAATGAACTTTTATATGTGAAATTTGAGTGAAACCCTTGACTTATGTATGCTTGCTTGCTTCTTTTTGCTCCGGTCGTGGTGGAAACGCACACAACATGAATATCCTAGTTTTGACCAAAAAATGGGATAACAACGGGTTTTGACTTTGCTAACCGGAGATGCAAGAGTTGATGTTTATGGATAAATAATCTCTTTTATTTTCTTATAGACTTGCATTTGATGCGGTAATTCCATTTTCATAACTTCATTTAGCGTTTCTTCAAACTTTTTCTTCATATTAAAATCTCTTTTCTTTCCCATTTTTATAATATGCAATCTAGTCCAATGAACATGAATCAAGTCCAAAGGTATTTCAACATTTCGACCGACTTTTGCTACCGCATGAAAGCATGGAAGTCCGTGTGTCTTACGAATGACACATCCGCATAAGTCATCATCTACAATTTCATAAGAGTTTACCTGTAGAAGCTCGGAATGAATTAGCTCCAAAGCCGCAAGTGAAACTACACCACGTAGATTTTTAAATTCTTTTATATGATAAACATGAGCTACTTTTAATAGGCTTGTTTCAAATGAAGCTTTTAGTTCGGTAAAAGATAGTTCAAGTAGTGAATGCATACTCTCCCATGCTCTTTCGAAGTTGCATTCACTTGTGGCTAAATGTTTTTTCAATTTAGCATGTGCAGCCTCGGCTCTAGAAGAAAATAGATATTAAATTATTGTTATAAAAAATTCTAAAATAATTAAATAAATATAAAAGCAAGTGTCTTACCTATTTGATGTGTAGTTGCCAAAGTGCATGAAATTGTCAATCCAAGCGGGGACAAATCGATCTTTTCATGTCTCAAGCCAATTTTCAGTAATGTATTTTATTAACTTTGGGTACTCACCGTACTTGAAATGCAAATCTTGTAGATTATTATTATATTGCTCAATATTCCCAGACTCACATAAATTGATCCAATCTTGAAAAAATTGTTTTTTTCCTTCTTTTTTCATACCCGTAACTCTTCTTTGAATAAAAGAAAGAATATTTTTTTCGATATGCCACTTGCATAGGATATGAACTGCTTGGGGAAAAACAATGTTAATGGCATTAACCAATGCTATCTCTCTATCCGTGACAATGACACTTGGCATTTCTATATCACAATCAATCATTACCAATTGAAGACGAGTTAAGGCCCAACGATAGTAATTTTCACGTTCAGATACGAGATATGCAATAGCAACGCAAAAGGTTTTATTAGTTGATGTGACACCAACAATTTCCAACAACGGCATTCTATATTTGTTTGTTTTGTAAGTACAATACATAACAAGAAGATGTGGAAATGTTCTTAGCAAATCTATACTCGTAGGATGAGCCCAAAATATATCAGTAATTACATCACTTCCATCCAAAGTATTACGATGCCATTCGAAGTAATTTTTATCCTTAAGCTTGCTTAAGAGATATTGTATTTGAGAACGACCTGCTCTATCCATTTTCTTGTGCCTAGAAAGAACGTTATATACAGTTTTAATTGTTGTACTATTAGATGGATCGTTTTGTTTTTAGTGTGCAAAATGGCTTTTGGCTTCACCATATTTTTGTACATTTCAACGGCTAATTTTTTTTCATCCTCCGTTAGTCGACCAAGAAAAGAGCGGCCTTCCGAGCTGTAAAGTGAAGAATGATTATGAACACCGCATATGACTTCTAATCTCCAATTATCTGAAATATGAAGTTTAACACCTTTCAAACGAAATGGGCAATTGCATTTTTTTGTACTTGTTAATCTAATACTGTTAGATTTCTTGCCTTTGTACTCTTTATATGCTCCACTTCTCTCACATCCAAATATAATTCTTGGATTTCTATTGCTACTGTTAATATTCGATTTTAAGATTACGACTACCATAGCATTCCTTTTAGCATTTAAATCAATCCATTCTTTCATTTTATATCTATTTGGAAATACCTTCATACAATAAAAAAAATAAAAAAATTTCAATTTAGAAAATAAACTAATTTACATAATAGTAAAATAAATTACATACATCATATGTTGTGAACTCATTACTATAATCCATAACAATTTCTTCGTTTTCTTCGGCCACCCATCCAATCTACAAAATAAAAACGGGCATAGAATGTAACGAACAATGTTTTCATTATTTTCTAGTACATGATAAACTAGGTTTTGATCAATTCCTAGTGTATATGGCACTATGATTATATAAGTTCATAGTATAGGAGCAGCCATGAAAGAAGCATACCTGATTTTGTTGTACATAGTCATCTGTCGTATCCTCCATATCAATTTCAGCAAACGGAAGAGAGATGAAGATGAAGATGAATAGACACAGCAAAAATAAATTGAATAAGATATCTTTTAGACTGTTAAAGGGTACAATTGGAAATAAAATTTTAAAATTTGTAAGGCGGTGGAGTGAATATACGGGGGGTTAATAGACGACGCCAAAAATTTATGCACACTAACGCCGTTTGAAATATTGTCGGTGTATTGTGCAAAGGAAGGCTAATCAACAGCCAGCACTAGAAACCCTCCTTCATCACCTGCAAGAAACCGGCGAGAAGCTGAGCTATCCAGTCGTCGTGGTGGTTGAAAACTCAAGGCTCTGAAACAGCATCCAGTCTCCTAAGCGAACAGTGCGGTCGGAAAGCAGTTATTTTGACGCATAATCTAATGCAGAAAGGGTGGCACTGTAATTTTACACGACAATTGTATATTAGATTCTGAAATCCGGCCGTGATAGTTCGAATCGAATAGCTCAGTAAAAATGGCTGCAAAGCCGAAGAATCGGACGCTTCTACTACTCATAATCGTATTCTCCATATCCACGGTGGCGATCTTCTTGGTTAGGAGCATTGTCGATTCATGTGATTCAAGTCGAAATACAGTAAAAGCACTGGACCGATCTCAGATACAGTCTGAGCGGAGAATTAATCCGCTTGAATTTATGAGATCCAAGAGTACACTTCTTGTTTCTCACGAGCTCTCTCTTTCAGGTACCCTGTTTTTATTAACCTATGAAGTTACATTGTGTGTGTTGCTTATGTGGTTTTCCAAGTGGAATGAAATGCTTTATTTGTTTGCAATAAAAAAGTTGAATTGGTTTATTGCTTAATCTTTTATTCAGGTATTGTTTACAAATTACTGACTTGAGGGAATATGGGAGTACCGATTATTACCGCAAATGAGATTATCACTTTTAACAGCTTTCTATGAGGTGCTTTTATAGGCGTTTGATTATGGGTAAGTTTAAGAAGTTTAATTACAGACATAAAGTTACTTATATATCTATACAATCAGTATAAAACAAAAGGTTAAATCTATGTAACACCTCCTTGATTTTCCTTTTCCACCTTACTTTTCTTGCAAAAAGTAACGCTCTCCGTAAATTTCTTTCCCCACAACTATCTATACCAGTCCTACACTTAATTTTTTTTAATTTGTTTTCCTTCTCCTCATCTTCGTAATCCATACAATTCATGAAACCTAAAACCATTGCTTATTAGTTTGCAATTCTTAACATTAGTCTTCGTGGAAATAAACAAGGTAGTTAAGGCGCTAAGGTGCAAAAGGCACCAAGCTTGCGCCTTTGGTTCTTTCTTCCTTGAGCCCTTTTGTGCCTCTTTTATACAACTTTGTATGTTTTTCTCAAAAACAACTTCACTATAAATTACCATTAAAAATGATAATATAGTGTTAAAACATGTTTATAACCATTTTTTTTTTGCAAATAAAAAAGCACCAGCTAATAGATATGAAGTCACGAATGATAACCTTTTCCAAAACAATGCCAAATTCAAGTTCACAACATCGTAAACATAGAAATTACAATAACAAAAATCTAAAAATTGTGAAGGTGTTCAAGTTCAAAGCAAGATGCGGTTTAGGCATCTGGGAGCTTCGATGGCTTAGCAAAAGACGTGTTTTTTGAGTGCTTGAGTAGATTGCGTATCTCAGCTCCCATAAAGGCTCAAATCCTGTGCCTTAGGTGCGGATAGACGCTTGCCTTAATAACATTGGAAATGATTAAAAAAAGATCCGAAGCTAAACTAATCAAAAAAGAAGAAGATATAATTTCTCTTTCGTCTAGCGTTAGGGTTTACATTTTTTTTCCTGAAATTGGTCGATATATATTTTAAATTACCTGAACTAAATCAATTTTTATATATAAAAAAAAAATCAAGTTATTTGAATATATTTGAAATGAAATTAAGCGTAGACATGTAATTTTCTTCAACTTTTCAGTTTGAGATTAAAGAGGGGAAGAAAATAGGAATATTTGAACGTGTTGTATTGAGAGCAAATAAAAAAATCATTAATTTTTAGTTTTTACCGTGCTGAGTAAGGGGAAAACTTCGGTGTTAATAGATTCAGCCAAACCAAAATGCATTGAAAAATATTATCAAAATGAAAATCATTAAAAAAATAGTCCAATACAAGCTCATTTCTAGAATAATTGATTAAAATGGATAACATTATTTAAAAAGGTATACACTGAATTATCATATGTTATAAAAATATAAAAATAACCATGTTAACGTATCTTATGTTACAACTAAATATGTTACAAGTAACAAAATATGCGTTAATTAACAATTTATATTGTTGTAATAATATATTTTTACAAAGTGGAAAAATACGAGTTAGGGGAATAAAATACATATATATAGGTATGTTTGGGATTAAAAAAAAACAAAAAAAAACCCCATCGATTTGAATGTTTTTGAGAAAATACAATAAAACTAAATTATATCGGTTTTTGTTGATTTTATGACCAGACATAACTAACGGGTAAAAAAAAAAACCGAAGAGTAAGGATTTTCTCGTCCATTGTCGTCCAAAATCCGAGAATCGTATGATCTGTACCCCATTTCAAATTGAATCTCTCCATTTACGATTCAATTCACATTCCAATTCAAATAAGGCTGTCAATGGATACCAGAATCCAAAATCCGTCCGCATCCGTATTCGAAAAGCGGATAAATATCCGATATCCGAAAAAATGAATGCGAATGCGGATACAAAGGCATCCACATCCGAAAATTATGCGTCCGATTTTTGTCAAGATTATAGTTTAAATATGTGTATTTTAGTACGGTAAGAGATATTTATTTATACTTTTGTTAAGTTAGTAGTTAAAACTATTTATTATCATCATATTTGTTTATTTTTAATACTTCTATAATCAATATGATTGAAAAAAAATTACGTTAAACCAAAATTTGCTATTTTTATTTTTTTTGATTTATCGATCATTAGCGGATAAGATAATCATCCAATACCCGTCCGTATCCACGGATGCAGATATCCGATATTTGAAAATGATTTCGGATGTGGATGCGGCACTATCCGCAACCGAAAGCATCTGTTGACATGACTAAAATCAAACTTACTGACACATGTAGTTGGAAAAAAATCATTCAGTCCATAATGATACATCTAAAAAGCTTACTAAGAATTTGATTTGACATTAGAATCCGATTCAATATCCTTACTAAGAATTTGATTTTCGAGGTGGTTAACGAGGAACATATCACTTAATGAGACAATAAAGATTGATAGTTTAGATTTTTTTTGTTTTGTTTTACAAAGTAAATAACACAATTTTATGGTGGATAATCTAATAAGGAAAAACCACGCGAAAACCACAGTTTTCTTACACGAATTAAACTATAGATACATATAGTAAATGTATGTCTGACATCAAAGTTGAATCAGACATCAGGTGTTTTACTGCTAGAGTCGGCAATGTACTTGTAGACTGAAACCTTCTTTATAGTAGACAAACACGTTGTCGTTATAGAGTGAGATATTTGATTCACTAATCCATGATATATTTAATTGCTTAGTCCGTGAGATATGTGGAAATTGAATTGCTTATTTTCTTAGAGATGAAGTATTAGAAGGTGGTAAGGTATTGTGTTGTATTAGTATAGACCCCTTTAAGTCAAACATTGTCTTTACTTTTGAGGGCTCTAAATGGGTTTGAATTTTTCCTAACACTTCATTTCATATTATCCATTTTATTATCGCCCATTTTCTTTTCACTCATCTGAAATCATTTCTCCTTTTCTTATTGCAAGTTCTGTATTGATGCAATACCCCACTCTAACATTTCCTTATTTCCTATGAGTGGTCTCAAAAATTTCATCTAACCCTAATCGAGCATGAACCATAATCACATTTCATCACGCCTCATCCATCACAAACCCAAACCCAACCTTTAAATCCTAAGCCATAAATACCACATGAATTTCACCTAACCTTAATAGAACAATATGATCATGCATGTAGGATAATATCTTTATTTCCCCCTAAATTTTAGCCTTATTTGACAATATAATGTGTGGAACCACATGTTGAAAGACTTTGTTATGCAGATTGAAATTAGGAATAAATCTCACTTTCTGTTTGAACAATCAATAATACATAGCTGTGTGCATTTGCTGAAAACTTGTCATTACATAGTAGTACAATACAGTCAAATTTCATAATTTTTCAACACCGTGACAAAACTTTGTAGAATGAACTGAGAAAAAAAGACGTAAACAATTTTTGTCTAGGTTAGCGACATTTCAAGGCTTGTTGTCATTAAATTAGTATTGTATAACAACTAATTTTGGACGCATGTACCTGAAATTGAAATCGACTATAATGTTAATCTATAGGCACACAAGTAGTTAAGTCATATTTTCGTACGTTTTTTAATCCCATAAGCCAATCAAAACTCTTTAAATTATACATGATCACATTCTACTTGATTGTAACTTGTAAGCAAAAAGAACATTTTAGATTGTGTTTTACTATTTATGGCGTCAATAATATATAACATTAGACTTGTCTTATGCATTACACATGACCTGCATACACTCCAACATATTTACATTAATATCACACACCTCAGTGATATTCACTTAAAAACCTAGTTCATTTTTTCATATTGGTTTATTATCATCACTTTTATTTCAAATACAATCAGTATTTACTCACACGTCGATATGGTAGCCATCCAAATATTGTTAGTTGTATGTCCTTCTGAAAAAAATGTATACATGAAACATGTTTGCATCCAACAAATGCATGTTTCCAAAAAAAATGTATGGTAAAATTCACCTCAAAAAAATTATGTTATT
Source organism: Allium cepa (assembly GCA_030765085.1). Lineage (NCBI taxonomy): Eukaryota > Viridiplantae > Streptophyta > Magnoliopsida > Asparagales > Amaryllidaceae > Allium > Allium cepa. The sequence goes on from CM060932.1 coordinate 386,060,204, forward strand.
TTTTAATCTATGTCACCAACATATGCATATGATTTGAAGCACCAAGCAAAAAAATTACATAAAAGACAACGTTTAGTTTACATATAAGACCCAAAATGCAAAGTTAAAACATCGGGTTAAAAAATCTCATTGATGTTTGAAATTAAAGATTATGACAAAAAGCGTTTTCATTATTTCATTATTATCAATTATAGTTTCTGTCGGTGATTGTAATTGGGAAGTTTCAATTATTATGTATAGCAGAAAAAATGAAAATTATGCAGTACACGCATATATATCTCATTATATTTACACGTTCAAATTTACATCATCCAAATTTACTTACTAACAGTGAGGCATCCACTTAATTTTGTTTAGTAAGTGTCAAGTCCTTAATCAAATTACGTCTCTGTGATATCGTTGGACCGTTGATTGTCGAATTCCTGCATCATCTTTTTATAATAATGTCTTAATAATTATGCCTCTATTGTCTCACTTCTTCTCTTTAGTTATTCATTCATAACTTTGTATAAATTAATCTTCCGCAGAAAGATCAAAACAAAAGTTGTGGATCGAATGGGGTATAATCAGATTTTTATATTAATACCATTTTTTTGTTCTATGACTATTCCTATTTTCATTTTTATGATCTTAATGTAAACGTTGAGCCCCTCAAATAGGAATATAACATTTGTCAAACCCTTAATCAAATTACGTCTTCTCTTATATCATTGACTATTGATTGTCAAACTCATGCATCATCCTTCTATAATCATGTCTTAGTAATTATGCCTCTTTCGTCTTGCTTTTTCTCTTTAGTTATTCATGCATAACCTTGTGTAAATTATTCTTATACAAAAGATCAAACAAAAAGTTACAAACCAAAAGGGGTAACATCAAATTTTATATTAACACTATTTTTTTAATACCTATTACTGTTTTTATTTCTACGATCTTAAACAAGGTTGCCAAGGCGTAAGCTTAAGCATGCTTAGGCTTAAAAAACTCAAAACGCACGTGCTTTTCTATTTTCAAAGATGCATGTGTCAGTCAAGACATGCAAAAGTGCATTCTTTTGCAAAAACTGGTCTTGCGCATTTTTTTTGCATCTTAAGAATACTGTAATCATATAACACCTTTCTATGTTTTTTCCCATTGCCTTTTGCTCTTTTGTATTTTTCACCATTTTCTTCTAGATCCTATTTTGTTTTGCATAAGAATATCACAATTAGGGGAGAAAAAAAAAACAACTTTTAAATTTTGTCTTAGTTTGCATTCTACTTTTTAATTTAATTATCCATTTAGAGTGTTATTAATCAATATAATTTTAGATTCTATAGTGATTCATTAGAATGTTGTTAATCTATTATGTTATAATTTCAGATTTGACCTCTGCAACCGTTCAGAGAAATAATTGCACAAAAGTGGCATAAAATTTTAAATTTTGACTAGACATGATAAATTATCAAATAGGCATAACAAATAACATTTGTAGTTTTGCACAAAAAAGTGCACACCTAGCGTGAGTAAAAAAAAAGAAAAAAAAAGAAAAAAAAGAAGAAGAAGAAGAAGAGAAGATGCAGTCATGCAAGTCTTGCACATTGCCGTGCTTTTTGAGTTAACTTCCTTAATCTTAAAGATAAATAGAGGATAATAGTTGGACATATATAATGAAGCCATGTAATGTGTTTCAAGGTTTCTTTTATAGTTGTATACTTGTAATTTTAAGTTGTATTTACGATTATACTTACAAGGTGGTCCTTGGCGTAATGGCATGGTTGATCCTTTACAAGCATGATAGGGTCAACTCTGGAAACAGCCTCATGCACTTACCACCTTTTATTGTTTGTGTGTTCTTAATTTATTAAAAACTAAAATACACAAAAATATACATACATACATATATATGCATACATATATATGCATACATACATATATATATGCATGTATGTATATGTATGTATGTATATGTATGTGTGTCTCTGTGTGTGTGAACATTGTAATATTTTTCATAACAGTGCAATGGCTTGTTGACACTGACATTGACATTCTATTGTTACTTTACTTAACATTATGGTACATACGACATTATCATCATTAAATACAATTAGCTTTAGGTTGTGTTTTTCTAATTTTTACATTACCTAGCATTTGTCCTTTTACCTTGTATCAACCGTCCATATAACATACCCTTCATTTGCGATGTTTCTTTTAAATTGAAATATTACTATATAGGTGGACCTTTACTTTTAATGGAGTTAGCATTTCTTTTAAGAGGAGTTGGTGCAAAAGTACAATGGATAACCAATCAAAAATCAACCGAATCAAATGAAGCTACCTATAGCTTGGAACATAGGATGTTGGATCATGGCGTGCAGGTTTGTTTTAAGTTGCATTGTATGTTAAACGGTTCAAAGATGTATTTGAAGAATCATCTCCAGTATTGTACATACAAAACATCATCATTGAAATAAAGTCAAGTAAAACTACTTTTTCTTAGATATAAGTTAGAAACTGATGACCAGTTCTACAAATGAAATATCATTACCTAATAACTGTTGAGCAAAGTTAGTAGTTGAATTCTACGTACTTATATGGGTGGACCATGATTCGACAAATTGAACATCTTAACCAAATTCCACTCGATCAAGTAAATTTCTATTTTTGCTCTCTTATTTTCTAATGATAGCTACATAAAATTATGTATTTTCTTTGCCAATACACATAGGGAAAAATTTAGAAATTAAAATAAGTAGCAAAAAATATATTCTCCGACAATAGTCTTTGCTTATGAGAACAAAAAAACCCATAAAAATGATTTCTCTTGTACTATGGATCATATACAAAACCATAAGAACTAAGGTATGTTCTTTTTTTTTTCGTTTTATATGCACGAGTATTGCAGCACAGGTTTCGCGCGTGAAATGGAAATAACTTCTAGAAATGGCACGTGCAAGGACAAATTATTTGCACAAATGGTATGCACATTGCGCATGAAAAGGAAAATATTTGGTGAAAATGGTGTGAAAAATGCGGATTACAGATCTTAAGGCTAGAATTAACACTGGGGGGTTGAATAGTGTTTTAAGGAATTACTAATTCTTTTTGAATTTATATTAATTTGAACACAAATGTATGCAATATTCAGACACAAATATGATCACATAATCAAACACAGATGCAGATATAAAGTAAAAGCAATAAAGAAAAGAACACACCGGATTTTATACTGGTTCGGAGTTACCCTACATCCAGTCCCACAACACAAGTACGGATTTCTTTCAAAATCAATTTTACAATTACACCCTCGATTTCAAGGCCACGAGGTACACCACTCCAGATGCACAATCCTCTGGTTACAGATACTTGATTTTACGGGCAACAAGTTCACCCAATTGATTTTCTAGGCTGCAATCACACCTTTTCTCGCTTGATTGATTTTACAGGCTACAATCACACATTTTCTCACTCAATTAATTACAAAGAAGTCTATAACTCTGAATAGCACTTGGATCTTGTTAAGATAGTGATAGAGAATCAAACCAGAGATGATCTAGTTAGATTCAATGGTGATTTCGGCAGAATAGTGGTAAAAATGTATATAAAGAAATGTGGAAGAAGAAGAGGAGTGAAATTAGAGAATGTATGTATGTAAACTCGTTTAAAACAACCCCTATTTATAGTAAAACAATAGTCATGTCCATTCGTGAAACGATATGACGAATAGACACTTCCTTTGAAATTCAAAATTTTGAAATAAACTGTCACCTTGTCGACAAGGGTATTTTGGGGTTGTCGACATGCCTATGTTATTTTTGGTAATTTGTTTTTCTTTGAAAATAACTTCTATCTTGTATTAAAACTATTTTAAACTTCATAAATATACCTAAATATAGTTAAAATACATAAATAAGTATAGAGAATAATATTTTGGTATATAAAATTTAACTATAATTTTATATTTAAATCTAAGTAGAAATATTAAAAGTTAAATATATTATAATTAAAAGATGTTTAAAACCAATGATAATTTGATTTTGAAAATAAATATTATTTTGAGGCTAAAAGTATTTTAAAATCAGGATAGATGTTTTTGATTCTTTTAAAAAGAAGATTTTGAAATCATTTTGAAAACAAGATATAATTTTGTAAAACATTTGAATAAAAGTTAGTGGATGCAAAACAATGCTCCATTAGATTTTTCGTAGGTTTCATCCTACTTAGGGTTTCATCCCTTTAACGGGCTCGAAGTGGATTCCATTCCACGAATAAAATGGATTTTAAGATGTCAATGCTTTTCTAGGAGTTTTAACAAAATTCCTAATTAAATTACTTATTATTGAAATCTTGAACGCTTGATAATCTTGATACTCATGAGTCTTTAATCTTGATATCTTCAGTCTTGAATCTCTATACTGTACAGTCTTCATTCTTTGGTACCTGTGTATATATAATATTATATATATCCTGCATATACATATATCTAAACAATAATGTTAGTTTTTATATTTTATAATCTTATTCTAAGGTTGTTGTCATCAAAACCATCTTCTCCGGACTAACAAATGGAACGCTCTTCACGTTTGATAGGGAATTTTTCATACAAATTACATGCGCTTTATGCCTAAAGGGAGGAACAATTTGTACAAATGCTTTGCGGTAGCGAATAAATAATTTTAGAAGTCTAACATGGCTAAGGCAATATGATTAGTACAGTATGCATCTAGTACGCACATTTAACACGAAAAACAATTTTCTCTAAGGGAAAGCATGAAGAAAAAGAGAAATAAAAAAATCAGCATTGACCATGTGGAAGACATGATAGCTTATATAGTGGGTAGTAAGAGAAGATAATTCGAACTAACAGGAAACATCATTGTGGCATCAACTATAACACAGTAGTAAAGTTTGGTATATTTGTAACATGGTGGGATTCCACAAGCTAAGCTTATTTCTACCGAAGTTAGACTGGACCATCCATCCCTATATCAATAGAGTATTTATGCTTAAAATCTAGGTACTTAGAGATTCGCTTATCCCTCCTAGTGTCTCACCGTTCAACGATGCTACAAAAGTTTGTATGCTATTCCAGTAAAAACTTCCTGCATAGTTTTTATGCCTCACCGAATCTCAAAGGATCGATCTTCCTCAATTTCAGGTCCCGTGTGCTTGCATATCGGATTATAAAATTAGAGATCTGTGATTTAGCAGGTGTTTTCTTTTATAAATCAGGGCTTCATTTAACCAATGCATTTTTAGTGAGGGAGAAGGGGTCTTGCATTTGCAAATAAATGAGAAAGAGAAATAAAGTGCATGTTTGTGAGAAGCGAGGAAGAAGGTAGATCGAAGAACGTGCTGACCGTTCTCTTGTTACATGGACGATACATGGGATTCTTTTTAGTTAAAAGACATGTAAATTCTTTCAATGTCTGAAGAAGTTAATACCAAGGTAAAATATAAAAAGGGCAAATTTGACAGTTCTAAAAAGGCTTCACTTGCTTAGATATTTGCTTTATATATAAGAAGATAATGTTTTGTATAGTGCATATTTTTACTGACTTGAAGCCTATGATTCTACATGCTTAGTAAAGTAGTTGTCATATGTGGATGGGGATGGCAAGCCTATCTGGATAATTACTATATCCTGCCTCGCCTTTACAACTATCTCAACATTTAAAATCTTTTTGATCATATCTATATGCAGTGCATATTTATCATAAAAAGTATATGCAATGTCCAGCCCATCGTCTAGTGATATACCTTTCTAACAAGATAAGTTCACACCTGCCTAGTAATAGCAGTCTTTTATAACTATTATCCAAAATCTTGGTTAATTATGTGAAATGTTATTTTTCCAAAAGGTTGATTAGTCCATCTATATAAAATGTAAGGTGAACTTAAGTAGGATGACGTATTTTGGTTTTGGTGATCATAACTATACTGTTATCATATGTTATTTATTCGAGTATTTTATTTTAGCTCTTCTTTTTTCAAATCTAGTTATTCTGAGTTTGTACCTTATCTTCTAGGTCAAAACTATTCTTTCAAATAAAACACCATTAAATCAAAACATTACAGTAAAATAATTAAACTTACCAATCGAGGATGACAACCAAACAAACAAAATCATTTCATGCATTTGTTAATATATTGTCTTGTTATAAGCCTTTATTGTACCTTCTTCAATATGCTCTTTGGAGAACTAGGGTAAATTACTGGTTAATTGCTGCAACACCAAAGGTTAGGTTTAAAATTGTCAGTCGATATAATCAATGTCATTGGTGATTTGACATAGTATGAAAGGGAAAATGTTTACTAGATAACTAATATATCTCATTTATTTCTGCAATTTTGAAGAAGAAACTATAGAAATATGATTATTGAATTTTTTTTTTAATTTAACGATATATGGAAAATAACATACATATGTATAACGTTAAGTGAAAAAAAAATCGAAGACAAAACTCGATATTTACTTGGTCATGAAAGTGATAGTTAGAAGTAAATCATATACTTAGAAATGTGTAATATGAAAGAGGCTATGCGGTAGGATCGTGTAATATAGAATAATGAAATAGTCCAGGTAGATAAAGTAGGTAAATGCAAGGAGACACCAAGACTTTATACTGGTTCGGACCTTTCGTCCTACGTCCAGTCCCTAAGCTTCACTTAGGAATTTCACTAACTAACACCCTCACTTCACCCGGAGGAATAGGTTTACAACTTACCCGAACAACCGAACGGAATTTCTTGCCTCAACTGCTGAAGAGGACTTCAACTCAATTACAAAAATACAATATTCGACTTGTTGTGTTCTTGTCAACACTAATGAGTCTAATGTATTACAATATTCATATAATCTTATCCTCGAGAGTATGCAATGTGTTTGTGAAGATTTAGGAAATGTGAATTGCTATGAATCAAAAGAATGTTATAAATAAAAACTGTGATTCAAGCAATAGATTGATGATTGCTTTTAGAATATCTAGAGAATATGAACAAGAGAATAGTAAGATTAAAGTAAGAGAATTCAGTGAATTAAATGATGTTAGAATCATGTATATATACTTGTAGAAGAGGTGCATTTGTTGTCAAAGGTTGCAAACAAGAGATGCTTCCATTTCCATTGATGAATGGTTGCAACTATTGGGAGGAAGAATGTGTCTTTTCAGAGAAAATTCGCAGGTTCAAATTCAGTCGACTGAGCAGGGAATTCAGTCAACTGAAAATATGAAGTAAAATTTTCGGAAGCAAATTCAGTCGACTGTGCAGGAAATTCAGTCGACTGAAACTGTGCATGTGTATAAATTTGTTCCAGTTTCAGTCGACTGGCTGTTCCTGTTCAGTCGACTGAAATTATAAAATATGCACAGTGAAAACTTAATTGAAAATGAAGTTTATAAAATGTTTTTTAGTGTTCGTGCAAGCCTCTTGAGTATAGATTTTAACAATAAATATAGACTAAGACATATATAAAAAACATACTTTATGTTTGTTTGGTCTTCATCGATCTTCCTTTAGCATTGCATATATTTCTTCCTTATTTGTTTAAGCACTTTGTCATTGATCAAATCTTCGCGTATCAACATAATATATATTACATATATTTGTGTATGTGTGTATGTATGTATATATGTATATATAAAGAGACTAAATCATCACTCCCTTCATTTATTTACAATTTTGTTTATCTAACATAAATATTTAGCACTTAAATTTTTTTATAGAACTATTTTTTGTAGATATGATCGTAGATCATTTCGTCACCATAAAATTTGGTTCATCAAAAAACTTTAAATATCGCAAAATATGTTTAAAATCAACTATTAAATACATATTTTGAATGGCTCATATTGACTTTTGGGTTCGGAGTTTGAAATTAAAAAAATATACAAATATATACAGTTCCTCCTTTGAATTATTTTATTAATATTTCTTCCATTAAGCCATTTTTATTGATATTATACATATCATGTAGATTGTTTCTGTAAAATTGCAAACGTTTCAACTCTTTCAAAATCACAAGTCAACATGAGTTGCAATTTCATGATATAATAAACGTGCGGGAATTATCATTTTTGGGATGGCGGGTGCGGAAACTTACTCATGTAAATCATAGTATTTCTACGATTCATCATGTTATAAGTTCGTCCGTAACATTTTCAGTGCGATTGAACTAACAAATTTGTTGTAAATATTTTTTTTTTTTAAATCCGATATTTTATGGATCATATACTATCATTTGTAAGATCAACAAAGTTTATATCGGTTTGGTTTGGACTACTCCCATAGTATGTAATGCAATGAACATGTTCATTACAAATCAGTTTCTTTCATTTCAATCACGTATTCTTTTGTTCCTCACAAACCTAAGATTAATCTTGTATACGTCCACTATTTAGGATTGTGTTTGTTATATGTGATAGCGGTATTATTATTTTGGATTACAAAGATAGGGTTATAGGGTTCATCACATTTTCCATGTTGGTTGCTTCAAAACAAGATCGTTGTTCTAATTCAAATTTAAAAGCGAAGTTTGCATATTGTATATGTGACGAAAAATGTAACAATCACTATACAAACGTGTGCATGTGAAATGGTATATATGCTAAGACAAAATGGTGGCATAACCATGAAATTTTTACACAATACATACATACAGTACATATATGTGTGTGTGTGTGTGTGTATATATATACACACATAGATACAAACGATTTGATTCTAATATTAGGCTGATCGAAATTGTTCCCAGATTTTGACTTAGATTTCCGTCTAATGTTCATTAAATATTATCTTTTATTTTCCATTTATATTCTTTATGTGTATTTTGGCATGTATGATGCACTTATATGTAGAAACCATGTTTTTGAGATTCCGGTAAGGGTTCTGACCATAATTGGCAACCAAAAATCCGGTTTCGGCCATTGAAAAATATAAAGTTGTAAAAGAACCAGGAACTCAGTTAATAAGTAAATTGAAAAGGAAACAAATTATCAGAGCCGGTCCTGTAAAAACTAATGCCCCGGACAATTTTCTAGTTAATGCATTGAGTTTGGAAATGCATAAAAATAGAATAGATTTAATTCTTTATAAAAGCATTTAATTTATTTTTACAAGAAAATCACGAAGTATACTTCCAGTTTTTATCAAATTAAAATTATACAGCGTTTAATGTCACAATCTTTTAACATGAAATATAAATAAATATCATATTACTTTTTATATTTCATGACATCTGGAAATACTTGGTTAAATTCCTGATATTATTTATGTAAATTGTCTTTTGCATTAGTTAATGATGGTGGTAATAGTGGTATATCTTTTTTATTTGCAAAAGTTAAATCAATGAAAGTCTCTTTATAATCAACAATCATTTTAGAAAGTGCCTTAATTACTAAATTTGGTATAGAAGTTATAAATTCTACAAACACCTTCTTTGTTCTATAAACTTACATATAGTCACAAAATCATAAGTTTCAGGTTATATTAGAGATTCATGTGTTACACCAGTATAGCGGAAAGTATTAAATTGTTTATAAAAAGGAACAATGACCACAAATTAATTGCCATACCTGTGAAATAAAATTTATTAAGGATTGATGATGATTGAAAAGCATTTAACTTCTAGAATAATATAGATCTTTGGAAGTACCAAATCATTACCGATTGGGAGTAAACAATCTAGCCATTTTTTTTAATGCTTCAAAGAACTCCTTTTCCCAATGCTTCTTTTAGTACAAGTCTATAGTGGTTTAGGGTCGTAAACATGATGCCCTTCGTGGTTTTATGCCCCGTGTTTGAGCCCTGCTGGCACTGGGTCAAAACCGGGTCTGCAAATTATATGAAGCTACCATGAAAAGGAAGGTAAAAGAATAAAAGGAAAAAAAAAAGGAATTGAGAAAGAAGAGGGGAAAATATTTTACTCCCACATCTGCCATTTCTTAGAGTTTTCATTTATATTGGAGAGTAAATAGTAATGAATATGAGATAATTTGAATTCATTTTCCGACTTTGGCAGTAGTGAAAGCTGTTTTTTTATGCAACAACCAACAGGTAGAAATGGAGACCTTTATTTCCTTGTGATATATTTATTTGATGCAATCTTTATACTTTTTGTTTTGAGCCATTTGCTCGTCCACTGTTTTGTACAGTACGCATAAATTTTATTGATAAAATAACCTTTTTCAAAGACCAAAAGTTAATGGACATTTAATGCTATTGCATGTTATATTTGACCCTTTGTTTTTTATAATATTAATTCTGTACCTTTTGTGTTCCATTACCTAAACTATGTAACATGTACAATATTATATCAATATCAATTCATTGTTAGTTTGAAAAATAATAAAATGGATTAAAGTTCAATTCTATTTTAGGACTGCTAATTTTTTTTATTAAAATAAACAAACAACTAAATCTATTAATTATAATGTTTCTGTACAAGAATTTAGTATGGATTTATGTTAGTATTAAATATTTATTTTATCTATATAGAGAAAAGTAATTGGAATCAGCAAAACAGAATTTTCGAAATGGAACTTAAATATCAAAATGACCACTTGGATCAGAAACAAAAAACACAAATTTGACCCTTGGTAAAACTAGTAATACAATTTTATAATTTTCAACTGAACTTTGGGACTATACATATTTATTTTCAGTTAAAATAGAAAACATATGTTTGAATTATTATTTTACTGAATTTCAGAAGTAAAAATGAATCAAAATTTAATATATTTTTTTCAAAGAAAGATTTCCTTACTTCAAAAGAAATCAAGTTTTAATAAAACGTTAAGATACAGAAAAACACGAACAAAATGAAAAACCCTAATGCGACTCTCACAACATATTCAAGAGTGAGGTGGCATCCATTGTCAAGTGTCAATCACAAATAGATTCTTTTTATTACCTACTAATGTGTGAGGGATGACAATATTTTTTGTTATATTTGACTTAATGGTTGACGCTTGGCTATAGGGCTACACGAATCTGATTAATCTAGGTGAGAATCGATTCGATTCAGTTTGTTGTTGGATCATAAACTTTTGCTTCACGTCCAATCCGCTTGATCTTTAAATCTGGTCTGAATCGATAAACGTATTGTTGGATTGCGGTAGATTGGATATTAGTTATTGTTTGTAGAAAATTTTATCAAATCGACATATTCAAGAATATTTTGTGTGAATATAACGAGTTAATGTTAATTTTTATTTTATTAGTTAGAGCCACTAGTTTTTATTTTAGAAATTGTGTTTGTTTTTATACTAATTAGTTGTATCATATTCATTTCTTATTGTTTAATTAAACATTATTTTGGATTCATTCCATTATTAAAAATGTTTGATTGTTTTAAAAATTCCATTTTGTTAATTAGATGATGTTTGTTAGTTGAAGGGCATCTTTTATCGATAATTGAAGTTAATTTATAATAAATATATAGTATAGTTATAGCTTGCATCTATTTTCTTTAGCCTCTAATTGAATCAGATTAGATAAAAAAAACAGACAATAATTTTATTTTGTTCACATCTAATTAACTCGAGTTAGAGTTCAACTTTTTCCTTAGAGAATAACCAAAAGGTATTAAATGAAACTGTTGAAAACAAATATATTGAAAAAGAATAAACAGACGTGTTGTAACCGTTTAAATTGCATACATATCAACTAGTTAATCACAAAATCATAAAGTCACAAACATCATAATGAATTTTAAAGTTGAAATTAAAACATTTCAAACAATACGAATCGAAAATAAATGAGAAGCGAGAAACTTAAGCTAGTTTTTTTTTGGCATCGCAGTCAATCAAATTTGTCGATGTTAAAATCAATGGTGGATATTTACTTTACAAAATAATTTTAATTTAAACTTAGTTGGATCAATTATCCAATTGATTTCAACTATAAAGATCCATCAATCAGGGTGTGTTCTAAAAGTTGAATCCAATCTGATCTATTTTGTTAGATAGATTAGTTTCTTATTTTTGAATTTTTTTGATTGGATTGGATGAATTGGATTTAGTGAATGATCAATTCATATGCACTTCTACTTGGTGAAATGCGCTGACTCACACGTCAAATTAGTGTGGGGGGTAACGTTGTTCACAAACTAACAAGAAGAAAACCTAATTCACTTAAATCGTTCAAAACTATAATTCAATTACCATTGGTAATATTGACAAGAATTTTTTTTAGTTGTTAGTATCTTTGGCTTCGATTCCTAGACGTACATGATAACCCATGTTCATTTTTCTCTATAGATGTTATAAAATATTTAAAACTTAAATAAAAGACTAATTTTCGATTCAAGTTTTAACAGTAAGAATAATAATACAATTTTAACATTAATGTAAATCATAACTTTTGAATATAAATTTTTTCTTAGTATTTCTAATAAATCTGATTACATTAATTTGATTATCAAAACTCTCAAATCATAACCGTAGTTTAAAAACTCAAAATTTTAATATACATTGGAGTAAAAAATATGTTAAAAAGTGGAGATTGTATTAAAAGTAAAATGAAAATTTAGTATCTAACAACAAAAATAAAAATTGCTTCTAGAATCTTCTTATATGATTCGTAGTAAAACTTTTTAAGAACGCTTCCTGTGTTTTTTTAGTGTAAATTTTATTCCATAATTTGTCTCATCCCTTGTTTTAGTCAGTTTCTGTTAGTTTGAATTCTTGTAATAGAAATTAGAATAATTGAAACGAATTGTTTTCTATATTCTTAAATTTTTAATTAAGCTGTCCATAAAAACTAATGCAGAGTAGTTTTGGTAGTTCACTCATGTATTAAAAAGCTGTTGTGTGTTGACCATCTGTCAACATAAGTACACATTAAACAACATTGATATTATACAATGTTGGATGCGCCTGACGACCTAATAAGCTAATATATAAACTGACACGCTCCCGCTATTCATGGTTTTAGTTTTAATTTGGCTTCTAGAGTAGTTTATTCTCATGAAAGTGGATTACTAAGTGTAGTTGACTAGTGGAATTTCCATTCCATCAGACCTTCACATTGTAAAAAGTACTATGCAAAATGATGGAAAAAAGGAATAAAATAAAATTGGAAGAAAATAAGCTGCAGCAAGAAAGTCTACAAACTTTTTACATGATTATTCTTGTAGATAAAAAAAACAAAAGAAAAAGGAAGAAATTAGATGCATCTAAAAAATTAATACTTGATACCTAATTATGCATGCGTAGCATATCACATGGACAGATTCCATGTGTACAGCTCCAACTCACAGTCAACTAGAAAAAAAGCTACAACTTAAAATCCATAATTTTCCGATGCTGGAACAAACTTGAAACTTCGTCAAGTCTTGGAGGGACTCTCAGTTACCATAGCCATCACTAACGAAAGAAACTTGGATTTTGACAATTTCAGTCTCATTCACTTGCTTTTAAACCAGCCTTGTACTGTTCTCTCCATGTTTTGAAACGCCGATTTAAAAGTAGAGTTGCCCTCATGATCATGCTCCTTCAAACTGAAATGGAAGTTGGTGGGTGTTGTGCATACATAATTAATTTTGTGGAAGATAAATCTTGTTGACTGTCTTTAATATCAATTGATGGGAGGGATTTCAAAGCAGTTGCAGCAAGGTGTGGAGTGAGCTGATAGTTAAATAGTGCATTTGGAAGAAGAGTTTGAACTTGGAGGAGGTGACGAGTCCTTGATGAAAGTTTTACTTTCTTCACCAGTAGGCATCGTGCATTCTATAATAGTTCAGACGACACCGGACAAATTTTGCATGTAGGCTCGAGGAAATAACAAATTATGCATCTAGACTTCAGAAAAAACTAATTAGCAAACTAGGCCTCGTTTGGTTTATATTTGCGCAAATATGGAGTGCGCAAGTTATATATTTTTTTTTAAAATAACTTGCGCATTCCATATTTGCGCAAGCTTTATTTTAAAGCTTGCACACTTATGGAATGCGCAAGCTTGTTTTCGGGCATAAAAAAGACAGACAACTGAATCTATATTTCATTTCTTTTCCAAACTCAAATTTTAACAAAACCCTCCCCATTTCCAACCTTCAACCCATTCCAAATCTACATCTATCAACTCTAAAACATTCTCTTTGATCTATTCCTTCAATCAACCATTAGATTAAGCAAAAAATGGAAGCAAGCTCTTCTTCTTTGATTAGAGGTAATTTTATTTTGATTGTAAATTGATTACTACTTTAAAAATGATTGATGTTGTTAATGAAATTGATAGTCATGATGATGTCGATGTCAATGTGCTCTAATTGTTGGTTTATTTCTTGAAAATGCAAAAGGATATGTAGTCTTCATATAGCCAAAACTCTAACTTTGTACAAAGTTTTTGTAGTGATAAACGATTGTTGTTGTTTGTAGAATTGTCTCTCGGGCCCGAAGATAGAAGTGTTCTCTATCTTCAAGAACAGCATAGAAGCCAAAACGACACGTTAATGGAGGTAAATGTTTGATATTGGTAAACCAGAGAAAAGCAAATATGAAGCACCAATTTTTTTTTTTAATACATTTCAGGGTGTTGAAACTGTGAAGATATGCAATCATTGAAGTAAACTCAAGGAAATCGATTTTAAAAATCCAAGATTGGAGGCGAATCTACGAATCTTCAGATTTTGGCAAGCTATGCAAATCGACTACATTTGTCTTGATCATCACCTTATTACCGCTTTATGCGATAGATGGAGGCCGGAAACAAATACGTTTCATATGAGAGTCGGGGAGATGACAATGACCCTAGCGGATGTGCATTTTCTTTTTGGTCTTAAAGCAGACGGTCGTCCGGTATGTTTGCAAAATTTAGATATCGATTACATCGAATTGGCTCATGACTTGCTTGGTATTTTTCCACCTAGAGAGGCGGTTAAGTCTAAAAGTGAGTTATCAATGACTTGGTTTAAAAGTGAATTTTCTGAACCACTACCCGAAAGGGCGACCGATTTAGATATACTTCGCCGCACTCGTGCCGTGATATTGTATTTTTTGAGCTGCCGATTATTTCCCGATCATTCGAAAGGGAGATTAAGTTTGAAATTTTTACCTTTTTTGGACGATTTGGCTAACTGTGGATATCATTCTTGGGGTAGTGCTGTTTTATGCTATTTGTATAGTGAGTTGTCACAGGTTGTCTTGCAACGTCGAAAAGTTTTAAGGGGTTCTGCAACGTTGCTGCAACTATGGTCATGGTCGCATATTGCTATTGGACGACTGTCTATTAGAATTCCTACCGACTTAAATCCGTATCTTCCATTCGGGGCTAGGTGGAATTGTGCTAGGAGTTGGCGTGAGACGTCAAGAAATGTACAGTTTTACCGTAATGAGTTGGATTTGTTGGCGGATGATGCGGTTACATGCGAACCTTATTCATTAGTGAATAAGTTTGGACATCCGGAAATTGAGTATGCGTTCGCAGGTTGGATTGCTAAGAGCCGACTGATTCTATTTTTAGACTTTGAGTTGTATGCACCCGATCGGGTTATGAGACAGTTTTCCTTCGATTATCAGCACATTCCCGATCCTGTCGTCCCTCTTGACCCAGAACCCACTAGCTGGATGGCATTTTTGGAGGAAAGTATTGCTATTTGACAATCAAGAATTGATCGTGCCGAACGAGCACGCGAGCCACCGACACCTTTGAGTGAGTACGAGTATTGGTATTGGCGAATTACTCGTCGTTATATTCTTAAAAAATGGCAAGGAAGTTGGTTGCGTACACTCCCCGTGCTCCTCTAGAATGTGATGTGGTAAGTATTGTCATTTTAAAATTTTTATAGTTCAATTTGTATATCATATTGATGCATTGTTATGACTTATGGTTTAGGTAAGCGGAATATACAGCGCTTCGGATGTCGTGGATGAAATAGAAGAAAGTCATATGGAGCCGGACAAGGTCAAAAGTAAGTGTATTGACCTACGATGAATACTTGACACGATTTTGGGTCGGAATAAGCTAAGAAGGCCGGTCAAGCCACTGCGCATTGTAGAAGAGCCATCACGTTGTACATAGGAGATACATACCACGGTAGCGGGTGGACAAGCCCAATGGGAGGAGGCACACGTGGAGGGGGAGACTTCACAACATCCCGGTGGCGAAACCACAGCTGGATGGCCCGCTTGGCCCGAGGTAAAGCAACAATACACCGGTGGAGAAACTCAAGCTGACTGGCCCGTTTGGCATGAAGGAGAACAACAATTCAGATATGTTGGACAGTCGACATACGAGCATGCGCCAGAGGCGTCGCAATGGGAAATTCAACAAGAACTCATTTTTGGGCCAAGCCAACCACAAGAAACTCCATTGCCGACACCCGCTCCTACATTCAAAGAAGGCCAAGGATCGGCTACCATCGTGTACAAACGGAAGAAGAAGAAGAAAGACGACACCATCACTTGAGCTTATTGTTGTTGTTTTTTGGGTTGGTAAAGAGGTTATTGTACGACTTGTTCAATCTATTTACTGTAAGACTTGTACGACTTATTCAATCTATATATTTTGTCAGTTGAATCATGCTATTTGTTTTGTTTGGAGATGGTATTGTTAATGGAATGTTGTGTGCATGTTTTGGGAAGTTGAGAGTTTGCAAATTTTGGTGAAGGAATTGGCATAGCAGCTCACTGTTTTGAACTGCCCCAAAAAACAGCTTGCGCAAATGTGGAATGCGCAAGCTTTATTTCCAATATAGCTTGCGCGCTCCACATTTGCGCAAGCTGTTTTCGGGTTATTTTAAAAACACGCTTGCGCATATATGGAATGCGCAAGCTATATATCATGCGCAATCCATATATGCGCAAGCATGTTTTTGACCCTGTCCAAGACAGAGAACACTTTCAATACCGTATATTACATACTATCACACAAAAAGTCCTAACAACATTCTACATACCACGCAAACACCATTCGAATGACAACATCATTACATAATAAAGTCAACAACTCATACAGTAACATAGACGTTCTACTTCTATTACAATTCATCGTGTACAAGTTTTCTTCTTGTGGCCAATAGTACCACATTTGCTACATCTGTTATGGCCGCATGAAGATGGCGGATCCATGAAACCTTTTAATCGAGTAGATCGAGAACGACCTGAATTCCTACGTACAGGCGGTGGTTGTATAATTGGACCATCGTAAACGTTTCAATGTCGACTATCTGGTACAAGATGGAATAAAGGAGCATACGCTGCGGAATACATAGCCTTCGTGTACCACGTGGAGATTAAGTCAAAATACGCTCTATTAGCACCACCCGAACCACGTGAACAAGCCGCTAATACATGGGAGCACGGAAAATGATCTAATGTCGGCATGTTGCACGAACATTTGGCAACATTATCTTCGATATTCACCGTAGAGTCAAACATATGCACATCTTTCACCTGCCATTCAACGAAACTATATCTCTCTATAGACATGAGCCTCGATTCTTCCATTCTTCTCCGCGCTAGTGCTTCCCACCTAGGTGCGAGTTGCGATGTCCACTCTTCCCCCTGAGTTCGTCGTTCGACGAAGTAATGGTTCAGTCGATGAAACGTTCGTGCAACCAATGATGTAACGGGTAAATTTCTAGTTCCTTTGAGGACACCGTTAAAGCTTTCGAAAACGTTGATCGTCATCATATTGAACCTTACTCCGCCGTCATGACAAAGAGCACAGCTTGATTCCTGGCCTTTCAAACTTCTTTCAATCCACGCATCGACATCTCGATTTACATCCTTCAACTGTTTTCGAAAATCATTATATTTTACGATCTCTGATGTCGTGACACATGCGTGTAATAAATTTTGTAGCTCATCCGTACCAAACCCCGCTTTCTTGAAATTTGCTTTAATATGACGGATACAAAAGCGATGATGATGTTCAATTGGTCAAGCTTCTCTAAGCGCACGTGGAATTCCTTTCATACGATCCGAGATAAAGGTGATACATCTAGTACGTACGGATGTAATATAATTCCATATGCAACGAATAAACCAACTCCACGTTTGCCACGACTCTGTTTGTACAATAGCAAAAGCTAAAGGAAATAGCCCTTGATTTGCATCCACCCCAGTTGCTACTAGTAATGTACCCAGATACTTTCCGTATAAATGAGTGCCATCAATAGACGATATGGGTCGACAGTGGTCGAAGCCTTGAATAGAAGGTCCGAAAGCCCAAAAAGCTCCATCAAAAACACCACGACTATAAATAACATCATATACGGTTCCGGGGTTGGTATGCTGTAGGGCTCTAAGATATTTCGGCAATTCCGCGTACGACGATTCCCAATCGTCATAAATCGTTGCAACAGCTTTCTGCAGTCCGTGCCAGGCTCGAAAATAACTCACTTTAATATGAAACATGTTGGACATTGTCTCTTGAACAGTTCTTGCAGTCATGTTTGTTTCAGCTTTAATCAACGGAAGTATTTTGCTGCATATAAACTTAGCAGTTGCCTGTCGATGGTTTGAGTTGATGGTTGTATTTAAACAAGTGTGATCGCCACCATATGTAGTTATCTTCCACCAATTTGAATTTTTTCTTACCGAAAGGCTTGCATGAACACGCCAAGGGCATGTTTCTTCTACATCACAGCGGACCGTGTATTGATTTGCACGCGATTTCAGAACTTGAAACGAAACTGAACATTTAATCGCTCGTTCACATAACTGTTCAACAAGCTTCTGCTTACTTTCAAAAATCAACCCAACTCGTGGACCTTTCTCCACACATTCTCTTCCAAAAACTTCCACGTCTAGTTGACAATTTTCCATTATTGATTTCGCCATCATTGATGCCGTGCATAAATCATCGGCCAGAGCCTCTTCATATGTGATTTGTTCTTCTTCCGCATTTACATCATCAGCCTCCTCAATGTCTGCATATATGATTGCATCATTGTTAACTTCCATTTGATGTATCCAAGTTCTATCCTCATCATCCGCACAAACAACTTCCATGCTATCCAATTGACCACAAATCTCTTGTGGAGTATCAACATGATAATCGACACCGTCGTCGTCACAACCAGTAAATGCATTTATGCCACTAGGAATACAAAAAACAATCGTCATATATTTTGCATTAACGTAAGTCAAAATACAAGTGCCAACGTATAATAGTACTCACTTTTCAAATGCTTGCGACTGATTTGGATTTATAGCGTTCTGCATCATATTTTGTTCCTGACTAGAAGAGACTCTAGCCATTCCGCTGTACCTGTGAAGTAAGTCTGTAAACTCTCCACCTTGATGGCTTGAAAGATATGATGGATACGCCGACCATTATGTTTCTTGTAACTGTGTGGTATGCATATACTCACCCCCAGAGATTATTGGCGCTTGTGTTTCAACCACATTTTCATGTTCCACTCTCACAACGTAGATTTCTATAACTCTCATCCCAACTGAAAAAGTGGAGTTCAAATCATCGTCGTCCTTCAAATCAATAGCGGATGCACCATCATTCCGAACCCATTTGACCGCTAATTTTAAATCATATATCACATGATTTGCTTTTGTCACTTCATATGCCCTTTGTTTAAGCTCTTCGAAACTACAATGATTTTTTATTGTCGATCCTTTTCGCTTCCCGTCCACATATCTAGGTTTACCTTCATCATCAACCAACAATTCGCCATCAAAGTAAAATATAGTCGGAATCTTTGACATTGTCTGCAAAATAAGTTCCAATACCACAGTCTTGGTTTTTGTTCACTTACATAACTATAAACATCAATCTGATGAATTATTACCTATTTTTCTAGGTAGATTTTGCTTCCGCAGGCAATCTTCAACCAAAAGCAGTCAACTCAATCTTTAAAAAAACCCAAACAGGCAAATCAATATAACAACGTAACCAATATATTTCATCAACAAAGTCAACAATATTAAATGCATTTTAACAACATAATAAACTATCTAACTTGCACACGTTACGAGTTACAACAAATACAAACATTTTTACAACATATTACAGATACAACGGTTCAACATAAAATCCAAATATGACAACTTAACCAACTCCCAAACATCTACCACATTCTAGGCCTTCCGCTGTTTGTCCTTAGTTCTTCATTCACACTTTTCAAACGACTTATTTCAGCTTGCAGTTCGTAGGCATACTCAAGTCCCCTTTCGCACAGGGGTTGATCAATCCATTTAAAATAATTGCAACAATCATATTCACGAGGATTCAATCTATGCTCGCTGTACAAACTACATCCGAAAAATCTACGTTCAGCATTCTTTTCTTTTCTGCAAACAACCACTACACACATATCTCCACAATAACAGTTTGAAAATGGTCGTTGTCCCCTTGGCACGGATGGACTAACAGAATGTATACGCGTTAGCAAATTTCCGTCAACTGTATGTTGATGACCGGGCATTTCCACAGAAACAACTTCATGTAAACGAGCGTGTAAGGTTGATGATCCTGAATGGAATTTACGCGGTACTGGTTCGAACTGTGTTTCCAGAACATGATCGACATCAAAGTCAATGTGACTTGAACTTGCAACTCCGATTTTCCCTTCAACCTCATCAAAATGTTTCATCAATATTTCATCGTCTATCTCCCAATCATTAATGTCTACCGTCATAATAAACAATTAAGGTGTAAATTAGGGATTTTAGTTTACTAATACTAAAATTGGGTTTCCTAGTTTGTTAAACGCTAACAACTACTTCAACAACAACAGCATTCTCTAATAATTAACACAACTACCATCAATAACTCTTCATTTTCAACAACATCAACAATAGCAAAATTATATCTTAATTATCAAAAACATTAATTATTACCTTTGTTTTGTAACGATGAAGAAGATGATTCCATATATAGCTTAACAACTCTTTGGTTAATAAGGTGATTGTGTATTTGGATATGGAAGATAAATGAGTTTGGATTTGGAAATGGGAAGAGTTTTGTTAAAATTTGGATTTGGGAAAAAAATGAAATATAGATTCAGCTGTCCGACTTTTTGATGCCCGAAAATAAGCTTGCGCATTACATAAGCGCGCAAGCTTTAAAATAAAGCTTGCGTAAATATGGAATGCGCAAGTTATTTTAAAAAATAATATAACTTGCGCATTCGATATTTGCGCAAATATAAACCAAACGAGGCCTATTTTGCTAATTAGTTTTTTCTGAAGCCTAGATGCATAATTTGTTATTTCCTCGAGCCTACAAGCAAAATTTGTCCTAGTTCAGATTGTTTACAATAGCAAGGGAGTTTCTTGTCAGTCAGCATGTATTTAGCAAGTTTCTTGTTATTCAGCCTAAATGTAACGCAAAATAGCGGCGAGGTGTTGGTCCGACAATGAAAATTGCTAAACCGAACTAAAACCAATTCAAACCAACCAAATTAAGATTGGCTCAGTTGGTTATCCGGTTTATCCTAAAAATCATTCGCATTTTATCTTTTGAATAATCATTGTACTTTAAAATAAAACATAAATATATGATTATAATATTCTTATTTAGTATTGTTATTTTTTTAATGATAATTGTAACACATACAAGATAAACAAAGTTAATCTGAACAACTAAACTAATCTAAAAAGCATTAAAACATTGGTAATTTTGACAATCTAATAAAAGTTTGGTTAATTTATTTAAACCGATAATCAAACAAATTTTTTAATGGACTAATTATAAATTAATATTGTTTCGAAGCCAAACCAAGCCAAACGAAATAAACCGGTTTGATTGGTTTAACCAAAGATTGCTTATCCCTAACACAAATGAATTGATTACTTTGTATTCATCTCTAAAAAATTTCATTATATGCTCTATTTTTTGAGTCACTTTCTAGACAACGGTCCACATTCAGGTAATGTTTTTTAAGATTCTTTGGTTCCGATCATTTTCTCACCGAATCCAAATGGGAATACTTGATATCTTGATGTAGCTTATTCCTTAGCTTTTATCGTGTAATAGTCATCTATAACCACATTCTCCTTGTTAAGCCGTTCGTCTTTCTGATCAGTTGAGTAGCTCACCTTGAGTAAGGGTGGATATGAAAAGTTTTCGTTCCACCCTAGACATTTTCCATTTCTTCCAATCGTTGATGGAATAAATCTGATCGTTTTTTGAGACAAATAGGGATGATGAAGAAGCCACTAGAATTTTTGAGACAGAGGATGATCGCTTTTGTTTTTGATTTGGATGATGAAGAAGAAGGGTTCGTGATGCTGATATAATAATTTTTACGTTCGACGTAAACTCTAAAAATCGAACCGTTGAACCGTTTCTTCTTCATTCGCTGATTTAGTTTTTACGTTGGATGTAAAAAATTACAGCCGCTTTTTTTTCACGTCAACCGCTTGTCCGTGAATGCACCCAAAGCTGTACTCCATCAACCAACTTTGCCTGTTATCCTCGAAGATATCTCATTCGACTATAAAAAGTCGTGCTCTATTTATGTAAATGAGATTACACAGCTTATCTCCCTGTGTCGACACAAACACTGATATAACTCAATATTGTACATGCAGAAAATTCAATCATACATCGATTCCTATATCTGGACATCAGTGTTTGCGATGCCTATCTCCAGGCATCTATCTATGATCTCGCTAATCTTCGAGAATTGGTCAAATATAAGTTGTATAGGGACGAATAATTCGATCGACTCCCAGTCCGATTATACTCCAATAATCCGATCATCGACCAAATGAGTTTTCCGGCATCTATTTCCGAGTACTTAGATATCTGGTTTTCAAACACATAATATCTGATTATGCTATTGCTTTTGCAACACAGATTCGGACTTTAAAAATATAGTTCCATTCAAAACGCTAACGCATGAACAAATGAATGTCAATTATCGTCTAGTTACATCGAATCTTGATGAACATAATGTCTTATTTTCAGAAAAAAAATCAAGTGAAATAACGGCGCAAATAATCACTATTCCATATTCACGGAATTGAGATCCTATCGACTGTCGATAGCTTGAAAGTGTCGTCTTCAAGCTTTTTTCATTTCACGTGGAGTCCTTCCCAATTCGGACCAATGTACACGAAAATACCCGTTTCAAAACGAGTTCATCTATCTCGAAGTTACGGATACGACCTTGTCATTGAACTGTCTCACTACTCCTTGTTGGTGAGTAGCTATCCTTATATTAGCCTCTTCTTGTTTTTCTTCCGCCAAGTTGAGGTATAATAACAACTTCTCTTCATTTACCTTGGGGTAAACATGCATTCGTCTATGAGGAGGGACTTCAATCACTTACTTATAGGGTTCGTACCGTCCCTAACTCCAGGTCTCTTCGTCCTCGGCAAGCTATAGTCATTTCTTCACAACAATCCAAATCCTCTACTCAGCCTACTCATTCCGCCTCTTATATACTTATCCAACGGGTTAACAAAATGGTTATCTCTTAAGTTCCAACTACACAGGTTGTCTCTGCTCCGTCCTCGGCCGCAAATCCCGCTTTGACGGAGATGTAACGCGCTTTTTCAAATCTATGCTTTATTGGGGTAAACTTTGATTATCACTTGAAGAACATTCCTTCGAATACGATAACCCATGTCGTGGCCATTGTTAACGATGTCATCAATCAGTTTCATGTGAAAAGGTTGGCTTATGTCATATCTGACACTAACAAGTCTATTCAAGTTCTCCTTTAACAAACCGAGTCTAAGAAGATCAAGAAATGATCATTGAGACATACATCAAAGGGCTCGATGAAACTGTAAAGATGATTAAGGAGAAAAATCAAGCCCTAGAGGATCCTGAAAAGAGTCATCGATATGATATCAAAGACTCTGAGATTAAATTAAATTTGATGGACGAGCAAGTGAAAAAAGGCCTACGTGAAGTGTGACAAGCTCGCCAAATCTATGGCTTCGCTTAAACACACCGTCGATAACCAAGCGCTCTCTACCACAAACTGCAGGTCGAGGTGGCAAAAAAAGAAAAAAGGCCAGGGAAAAAAAGCCATTGAGGGGCAAAGTTAAAGAATCGAAAGCTCAGACCACTGCAGCTAAAAATGATAGAGACAAGCCTAAAGAAATATCGAAACCTCTATGGTATGCTTTTATGCCAATGTCAACAGATACAAAGACCTCAATTGGTTCAAGAAAGAATATCATCAATCATTTTTTTCTTCTTAGGATGAAATTTTAAAACAAGAGTTGGAATCCAATGGTTAGGTGGATGAAGAAAAACTTAAAGCGGAGCTACTTGACGATGGAGATTTAGAGGCCTTAGAAAAGGGTCATGCAAAGAGAGCGTCCGAAGCTTCCACATCTGCCCAGGTGCCCATCGAGATTGCTGGCAAGTCCAGCTCTATGGATTGGTAAAAGACAATGCTCTTATCTTCCAGGAACGTAAAACAAAGGATACTACTCGTGCGACGGCCAGCTCTAAGGCCGTCGCTTCTATTATATCTAGGCTACTCTGCTTGCCTCCGACGCCTCTACTTTTGAAACAATGATATCCAATACTACTCCAACTTCACAATCTGAGGGGTACAATCTCGAGAATCCTGGGTTTGTGCTATCATTATATGTTCCTCGCCCTATTCTTCCATCAATCTATGAAGAAAAGCAGATGCTAGCAGTCTCTCCACCCCCACTTCTTCTCCTGTAGGTATATCCTGAACCTCCTCGGCTTTTTATAAGCTCCAAGTGCTGCTATCAATGTTTCTAACATGTTTTCCTCTGTCTCGCAACTTACATGTCAGCCTTCGCTTCTTCCATCGCCTGGTGTCATCTTTGCCCTCACTGCTATTTCACACTTGTCACCATCTCTATTTCACTCATTATCTCGGCATCCTCTTCCGAGTCTGGTCCAAACTCGATATTGGAAAGATTGGAGTTCTCTTGGAGGAAAGCACACGTGAGCTTGAATTTTCTCTGGGCGACGAAGACGTCACGATCATCGATGCCAAGTGCTTGGACCCTTCCATGATAGCACGAAAGGCAGCTGGTGTGCTTAACCTCAAGTATGTCAAAATTGAGCTGAGCTCGGAGAAGATCCCTTCTCCCATGTCTATAAACTGCCTACCGCTCAAGTTTAAGTTCCGACCTCGATTACCCCCGGAGTTTCTGATTATGTTTCCAAATTCCCTTTTACTTTTGGGTCAAATAGTGACTACGATTGGATGCTCGACTCGGAAGGACGTCTTGGCTCATCCAAAAGCACCGATACATGAAAAAGGAAGCCTACAAACCGATTAAGGATAAGAAGCCGAAGAGGGGAAAAATCACAAATAATAAGTCGAAGAAGGGAAAGCATCACAAATAACCGACGATGCCTGACTCCAAAAACAGTTTCTTTTAGTTTTTTTTTTTTTTTTTTTTTTGGTTTTCCTTTGCATAGACTGTGAGGGGGGGGGGGGGGGGGCGCATCCTCTATATTTTTGTGATCAAAAGATGATGTAAATAAAAAATTGTTTTCTGTCCAGCTTTTGTCGTATTTACTTTATTGCATCTTTGCTTCATTGCCTATGTCCTTGCGCGCACGTATAAATACATAATTATTTGTAATGAAATTACTTATATATCATACCCACATGTGTATAATCTGTGCATTGCATTTATTTATTGTAGCTCTGTACATATAAACAAGTTTTCTGCAATTGGTCAGTGTCGTTATGATACTTAGCTTTATTTATTGTCGGCAAACATTTTTCATTTAAGTAAACAAAGGGCGCGTCGCAGACAAATTTGATTAGATGTCAGATGTTATAGATTAGAGCGTTCGTGGATAAATTTTTGATTCGATGTTGGTTAAAGGTTGTGTAGGATGTAAAAACTATTGTGTAAAGTAATGTAAAAATTGTTGAATAAAATTGTTGGTTTATTTTTTAATAATTATATTTAATACTAAAAATTCAAATTCAAATTCAACTACAAAACCAAAAATCTACTACAAATTCAAACTTCTAATACATAAAAAAATCTTGGGTCCCGCCTTTTTCCGCGATAATGACACATACATTGGCAACAAACGGCTCAATACTGAGCTGTAGCATAGGCAAAACCAACTCCAGTTTGTATGGAGACATCAAAAAGAAAGCAACAAAATCTAGTTCTTCTATCGATAACTGCTGAGTATCGTTCAGTGCTTTCATAGCTTCTTGCCACCGTAATATGGGAGTAGGAAGTGAAGCTAGAGTAGGAGCAGAAGGTCTAGCATCAACGGGACGTTTGGACTTTCGGTTGGGATGGTGGTGAAGAGAAGGATGACGTTGTGGGTGTAATTCTAGATCTTGGGTAAATGATACTTCGTGAAAATCAGATATGTCAGCACCATGAAGAGCAACCATAATATCCTCCGTACTCTTCGTTTATCAAACCGACCTGGCGCATGGCGACTTCGTAACTGAGATACAGACGAAGTGTGAACTCAACTTCACCGCCGAATGGAAAAACATCCTTTGATATTTGTCCATGAAGTAAAAAGTCGATCATTTCCCAGTCGTAAGGTGGCGACTCCTTAATATGATTCAGGAATGTATCTTGTTCTCTTGCTCTTTTCTAGAAATAAGCATCATATCTGGTTATCCGTTTTTGCGAATCTCATTCCAACCCCTCCACCAACATTTTAAAAATTTCCGCGCAAACTGAGATAACGGAGATGGTTATCCTATTTATCAACAGAACGGAACGTTCATAATTTGATTCATAGTAATCTTTCATGTAGATTCAGGCAGCTTCAATGAAAATAATTTTATTTTTATTTTTTTATTTGATCCGATGCAATAAGAAACATGCATCAGTAAATCTGATCGTTTCTTCGTCTATCTATTTTTTGATTAGCTTTTTTGGAGATAAAGGAAGACGAAGAATAAGCCATTAGAATTTTTGAGGCAAAGAATGATCAATTTTGTTTTTGATTTGGAATGATGAAGAAGAAAGACTCGGGATGCTGATATAACAATTTTTACGTCCGACGTATCTATGTCGGACGTAAAAAATTATGTCTCAGAAAAACTTTGGGAATTGAAGCGTTGAATAGTCTCTTCCCCAGCCGCTGACTTACTTTTTATGTCGAATGTAAAAAACCGCTGTCGTTTTTCCCCCCCCGCCAACCGCTGTCCGCAAACACACCCAAAGTTGTATTTAATCAACCAACTTTCTTATTACCCGTTGAACATATCTTGTTCGACTATAAAAAAGCCATGCTCTATTCATGCAAATGAGATTACACAGCTTGTCTTCCCGTGTCAACACAAAAATCGATATAACTCAGTACCATACCTTAAGAAAATTCAATCATATACCTATTACTATCTTTAGGTATCTATCTGTGATCTCGTCAATCTCCGGGCATCGGTCAAAGATGAGACGTGTAAGGATGAATCATCTGATCGACCTCCAGTCCGATTATACTCTAATGATTCGATCATGGACCAAATGAGTTGTTCGCTACCTATCTACGGATACTTAGACATCTGATTTTCAAAAGACAGAATGTCTGATTGTGCTACTGCTCTTGCAACACAAAGTCAGACTTTAAAAATATAGTTACATTTAGAACGTTAATATTATTTATGAACAAATGAATGTCAATTATTGTCTTGTTACATCGGATCTTGATGAATATAATGCCTTATCTACAAAAAGAAATTAAGAAGTGAAATAACAGTGTAAATACTCACTATTCAATTTTCTCGGAATTGAGATCTCATCGACCGTTGATCGCTTGAAAGTGCCATCACCAAGTTTTTGTCATATCACGTGGGGTCCTTTCCAATTCGGACCAAGTAATACCGTACACGGAAAGACCAATTTCTAAACAAGTTTGTCTATCTCAAAGGTATGGCTTTGACCTTGACATTGAACTGTTTCTCTATTCTTTGTTAGCGAGTAGCTATCTTTAGATTAGTCTCTTCTCGTTTCTCTTCCACCAAGTTGAGTGATAATAGCAATTTCTCCTCGTTTACCTTAGGGTCGAAACATATTCTTTTATGAGAAGAGACTTCTGCTTCAGTTGGAATCATGGCCTTCTTTCCATAGGCCAATGCGAATGAAGTATGTTCGGTTGTGGACTTCTGGGTTGTCCGACAAGCCCATTACGCCAATGATAACTCATCTATCCAGTTGCCTTTAGCTTGTGTCAGTCGCTTCTTAATGGTGGATTTAATGATCTTGTTCGTGACCTTCACTTGTTCATTCGCTTGTGGATGTGCTATCGCTACATAGCTCTTTTCAATTTGATGTCGAGCATAGAATTCATGGAATTATATACTTTTAAATTGAGTTCCATTGTCAATAATGGTCTTCTGTGGACGCCAAATTTGTACAAAAATGTTTATAACCCTCAAATTGATTACTTTCATCGAAATGATCGTCGTAAGAGGCTTCGCTTCCGTCCACTTTGTGAAGTAGTGCACATCTACTGTTGTATACTTCGCACCTCTTTCGAACATCGGTAGCACTTTGACGCTATCAATTCCACAAATCACAAATGACCACAAGCTAACTATCTGTGTAAGTTTGTTGGACGAGACTCTTGGAATCTTTGCAAAATTTTGACACTTGTCACATTTCCTCGAATATTCAGCTGAATCTTGATTGATAGTTGGCTAAAAGTATCTACAGCGAAGAATCTTCTTTCTTAAAGTCCACCACTTGTATGATTGCCACAGCTTCCGTCGTGTACATTCATATAGCTTCATCTTTGTCGACATGCCTTAGCAAGGATGTAGAGAATCGTTTTTTATATAGCACTCCTTGCATAATGAACCGAGATACCTTACACATGAGTTTTTGTCTTTCATTCTGATTTTTCGTGAGACTCTTCTTTAGCAAATAATCTTTGATCGGAGTCATCCATGACTTATTTTCTTCTTCAACCTTCAAAATCCAATCAACGTCCACTCGTCGATGCTCGAAGTCTTCATCACCTGTACTGACATGATTCCCAATAGTTGTGCATCTCCATAGCTTGTTAACTTGGCTAATAAATTGCACTCGTATTCTCCATTTATCGGATGAGCGTTATCATGCAATGCTCAATGTCGTCCATCAGGTCTAAAACATTCGACAGGTAAGGGACTAGCCGCTCGCCCTTAGCTTGAAATCTTTCTTCGCTTGATATACCACCAATTGGTAATCACTAAAGATACGCAACATCTTTACTCTCAGCTCTCTTAATATGTTAAGTTCCGCTATTAGAGCTTTGTATTTGGCTTCATTATTCATCGTACAGAACTCAAACTTCAAAGCATAGCAAATCCTTTGATCTTCTAGGGTTATCATTTAGAATTACTCCAGCCCTGGAATCATGGTCGTTGGATGCTCCATCAACATATAGTTTTCATTGAGAAAACTTGACTAATTCCTCTTCCATTTTATCATCCCAAACATATAGTTTTCATTGAGAAAACTTGACTAATTCCTCTTCCATTTTATCATCCCAGATGGTGAATTAAGCAATTAAACTTATCAATGTTTGTCCTAGAATCGTCTTCCTAAGATGATGAGTAACATCGTACCGACTCATCTTGATGTTCCACTTTATCAATCTTCTCGAAATCTAGGGATGATGTGACACTTGTCCGATTGGTTGTTCTGTTAACACCTTTATCGGTTGAGCCCGAAAGCATAGTCTCAATTTTTTCGATGCTATCAACAAACAATATGTCAACTTCTCCAGCTTCAGATATCGTTTCTCCGCTCCAGTGAATTTCTTGTTGATATAATAAACCAACATTTAGATTTTACACTCATCACGCACGAGTGCTGCACTCAATGCATGAGTCAATACTGCTAGGTAGATATAGAGATTTCCCTCAAGGATTTTGACAATATGGGTGATTTCTACATATGTTTCAATATATTCTGAATGCAACTTCACATTCACTCGTCTATTGGAACTTCCACCTTTATTTCTTGAGGGCATCGAAGTATGATATACATTTATCGATCGTCTTCGAGATGAATCGGCTCAAAGCGACGATTTTACCATTCAAGAGTTGCTTCTCTCTTTGTCTTTCGAGCAGCCACTAGCTTCATATCTTCATTATTCTGTTCTGGATTAGATTCAGTGCCTCTTGAATTCACGATAAACCTCAAAAAATTACTCGATACAACTTCAAAAGAATATTTAAGTGGATTCAATATCATTCCAAACTTTTGAAGCGCATCGAACATTTCTGAAAGGTCACCTATGTGATTCGCCAGCTGCCGTGACTTCATGAGCATATGGTCCACGTTGGCTTCCATCGTCCGTCTAATTTGTTTCTTGAACATCTTGTTGATCAAACGTTGTTAAGCAGCTTCTGCATTCTTCAAACCCGATGACATCACTTTATCGCAATGTAGTCTCAAACTCATAATAAAATTCATGTGCTCTTTTTGGGATGTACATCGTAATCTGATTATAGATAAAGTATGCATTCATGAAGGACAATAATTCATATTCGGCTATTCCATCCACAAGTTGGTCGATTCATGGCAAGGGAAGCGATCTTTTCGGCAAGCCTTACTCAAGTAGGAAAAATCATGTTTGTCTTTTTCCCGCTTTCTTGACCAACACTGGGTGTAGGCCATCGTTGATGATGCCATTTGTCTTAAGCTTATCCACCTCTACATTTAATGCAGCGGATCGTTCCGGTTTCATGCTACATCGTTTCTATTTTTATACTGAAGGGTAACATGAGTTCACATTCAGTGCATAGCACGCTACTTCAGACGATATCCCACACATCAGAATGTGTTTAAGCAGACACATCTGTGTTTGTCTGGAGAAATCCTACCAACTCCTTTCTTCCGACCGTGAGAATCTTCAAAGGATCGTCATCGTCTATTGGGACCTCAATTATTAGCTCTATCGGTGTCGTCCTTCCCTTCCGTCGGTCTATAGATTTATAATATTTACTGGTTGACTCGAGCCAAGGCTTTGACAATAGTCACTATATATCGTCAGATTTATGTAGAGAGACTTCTTTGTTCCTTTCCTTTCTCGCGTGGCATCCACATTCTAAGCTCAGCAATGTAACACCCACGACCGGTGTTTTGGTCATCTAGAATTTTATTACGGAAGGGTAGGTCGGTCCAAGAAAACATTGTAGGCAAATAATTTGTCTACTACCACAAAATATCATAATTACACCATCTTATGGTATTTATTACCCAGTTCAATAGACAATTTAATGCATTCGTCGGATCTTTAGCCTTTTCGGCAAATCCTTTGGATGCGACATTTACATGGCTGCAAATCCTTTTTGTCTAGTCCATTTTATCGAAAGTCTGCTTGAACAAGATATTCACCAAGCTTCCACTGTTAATAAGAACTTGTTGCACTATAGATGACCCTATCATGTATGTAATCACCATCGGGTTAATTGTTAGCGTTTCGACCCATCAGAATCTCTATTTTTAAAGATAATATCATTGTCAATTCTCTTCTATTGTTTCGTTGGAGCATCTTGTATGGTGTAACACATCTCCTGCGGCGCGTGTCTTAAGGAGTCATAATAATATTCCATTTAGTTTCAACTTTTCTACGTCAAATGCGGACATCTTGAAATGGTATTAATCACAATATCTGTAACCCGTTGTCTAGGTTCTTCACCGTTGGGTCCAACTACATTGTCTTGAATCTATCTCTGAAGTTGACCATTTCCTTGTCCGCCCTCCTGGTGGTTCCTAACATACCGCCGAAGCTTCTTTTTACTAATCAAATCTTCAATCACATCTTGGAGATGTCTGCGTTGTTTATATAGTATCCATGAGTCTCATAGAAGCGATAATACTTTTAGGAGTGTCTCTCCTCTTCAATGACCTTCCTCGGTATAAACTTCTTATATTTCTCAGTACTTTGCGTAACAAGGTAAATATTGTTCCAAAATCAATCAATTCCATGCAGCATTCATCACAACGCGTCTTGGTATCTCGTCTTTTGCCACTAGCGTCATTGAAGTTCTTTCGTTTATCTCCATTCACAGAATTATTACTTTCATTTCACCATCCTTCTTGGCAGTCACATTACCCTACATTGCGCTGTTTGGCACAGCGACCACCAGCACAAATTCTTTCTTCAAGTTCCACCTCGTTCAAGTTTAGAAACTGATTTGTCTTTCTATAGAAGTCTTCTAGCGAAGATGATTTGTTTATCCTAAGCCACTTTCCAAAGTTAGTCTGGCTATGGACTCCCCTTACAAAAGCCATTGAAACAATCTCATTCCTTGGGTTCTTTACCTATGGCACGACGGCGTTGAACCTCTTCAAGATCAAGGTCTCACTGGACTCTGGGTGTAACTTTGCCAAGGAAATTTGGTCCTTCGGATATACAGAATGCATCTTGAATTGCTTCAAGAATTTCTCAGCAAGTTGATAAAAAGATGACATGAATAGAGGCACTAGTTGGCAAAACCATCGTGTCATGTTCCTCAAGAGAGAGGAAGAAACATTTACATATCACAACATTGTTGCACGTGCACCATCCATCCGTTACATGTACTTCATCAGATGCTGCATAGGACCAATCAAGCCGTTATAACTCTGTATCGTTGGCATAACAAACTTCTTTAGATAAAGTTATTCTAATCTCTTGATGGGCTCCAACTAGCCGTGAACACTCATCCATCATCCTGCTGTTGCTGATCCTGATGCAACAATCTCTTTATCGTTTTCGTCAGCTAATCATCGTTACCAACATTTCACCCAGAGCGACGATCGTCATGAGCATTGCCGTGTGTTTGCTTGTTAGCATAGGTTGCATCCTCTTTTTATGAGCTCAATAGTGTTCCCTTTAGTACCTCCGGCTTGAGGACTAGTGGTTTGTCCATCGCCAGCATCAAGTTCCTGCTACTTGACTTTAGAATCAGATAGATTCAGTCTCTTTTGGAATCGATCGATACCAATCCGTTTTGATTGATCAGTTGCGATCGATATTCCCGTTGTGTTTTTTACTCCAACCTTCAAACTTGGCTTCTTCATCACCCTAGCATCTTCCTTGCACATCTTCCGCTTGTTTTCTCTGAGATCCTGCTCTGTCGAAAAATAACTCTTTTAATTTGAAAATGAGTAATCTCTTCTGCTCTTTTTACGCATGTGAGTCTTTCTTGGCTTTTGGGGTTGGGACAATAATCTCTTCATCTCTTTCATACATCTGATTCTTCATCATTTTCTTATTCATCTCCGCATCATGCGGTCAAACACAGACTTCGTTATCTCATCTGACGCACTTGAAGTTTCTGCATGAGTTGATTGAGTAGTTTCATCTTCATGGTGAGAGCCTTCATGCTTCCTTCAATTATAGCCTTGGATCTAGTTATTTTATTCTTCTTTCGAGCCATTTCTTTCTTCAGATCTAAGCGAAGGCTTTGTCCAAACCCAGTAGCAATCAGATTGGTGCAAGCACCAAAAAATGTTGGCCCAAAAAATTAGTCGACGCCCCAATCAAATAAAACAAAAATTAAACAAATAAGAATCAAAATATGAAGAGAAAATGAAGACAAATTTTAAAGTGGTTCGACCAAAATTTTATGCCTACGTCCATAATCAACTTTATTTTTATGAGGATACACAATTACAACCAAATTACAATCGATTTCAAATTTGAAAAAAGATGATTTTGAACTTAACAGCTCAGTGCAGAATCCGAATATAATTTCCAAGAGTTTAAATGTCGTTTCCTAGTTGATGTGGGCTGTATATTTATAGGCATATTCAAGCACGAATATCAGTAATTCTGATTTGAACGAGCAAATATCTACTGAACCGAAGTTCCAACATAAAGAACATGTCAAAACGCATGAAGTCCAGTAATCAACGCAGTTTGGCATCAATCAATATGAATTGATACCGATCCATATCTTTGGCTTTTTCCCTTGTTCCTTTCTTTGGCTAGTACAAGTTCCCTAGCTAGAATAGTTAAGTTCTGAAAACCTCATATGATTCGGTATTGATCCATATTAAACCTTGTACTTTGCTTTTTTCAACTTCAAGCCTTAGTCTTCACAAGAGTAGAGTGGGTGCCCACTTGCATTGGATCGTTTGGTACTTACCGACCGATCTGACTTGCACGTTTCTTGGTCTACTTTTTTAAGGTCTTCAGTATTGATACTACCTAAGTTTCTTGATCTATTTCTTCATCATTTCATAGTCCAGATCTACCAAAATGTCGCATGGTTCAAACATCGGATAATGAGATGCTTGAGATTCAAACCTGATTTTAATGTAAATAGGAAAAGGTAGGCTTTGAATTGTCATAGGAACTCTTTAGGCGTACTATATTTATCTGGAAACAGAAAGAAAAAAGAAATTCAAGGTAAGGAGCTGAATATGTTTATGGATACTGGCAATATTTCAGTACCTTAATATTGATTAGACAGATTATTGGTTTACAACCCAGTTTGATACACCAGTCACCTAATGTAATTTACATTCAAAAGACATTAACTGCTCAGAATTACACATGAAAGGACTGCAGCTGACATTAAAAAACCAAATTAGCTAATAAATGTATAAAATACACCGCTTCTGTTATACAGGTCATTTCGGCAAAGGGCCAAGAAGCAGTCGATGCTGCTCTTAGAGCAGATTTGGTTGTGTTAAACACTGCAGTTGCTGGAAAGTGGCTTGATGCTGTTCTTGGAGAGCATGTTCCTCAAGTTCTTCCAAAGATATTGTGGTGGATCCATGAAATGCGAGGTCATTATTTCAAACTGGAGTATGTCAAGCACCTTCCTTTTGTTGCTGGTGCCATGATTGATTCTCATATAACAGCTGAATACTGGAAAAATAGGACGCGTGAGCGCTTAGGGTATGTCGTTACTGAAATGTTTAAGGAAAAGACGTTTGAACTATAAAACATTTTGCTCTTGTTACACACACACACACACACACACCATATTTTAATACCTTTCAGGTTTTTACTAATATACTTGCAATAATAATCAGTATTCTGAGCTTGAACAAAGACACGTGACATCATATTTATGAAAAATGGCATCTGCATCTCCATATGCATACCTTTTTCTGATTTCCAATTGCTATATTGGTTAGTTTCCGGCATTTTTGATCATAATTTCTATGTACTAGCATTGCTTAACTAGATGAAAAGTTTAATCTTCTACGACAGTTGCCATTCAGTTACCTATATTTCTGTTTGCTAATTAATGTATTACGGTGCTTTTAGCTTGTGTTTCATCTCATTTTCTGTATCAACCCTCTTTTCTGTTTTGTATTTAGGATCCATATGCCACGTACTTATGTTGTTCATCTTGGAAATAGCAAAGAACTTATGGAAGTTGCTGAAGATGGTGTTGCCAGGAGGGTTCTTCGTGAGCATGTACGCGAATCATTGGGAGTACGAAATGAGGACCTAATCTTCGCTATCATTAACAGTAAGCTTACCTGAGATGTACTTATATGGTAATCTTTATATTTTTTGCCATCTTAATTCAGAATGTAGATTCTGCATCTTACACACTTGCAGACACAGTGTAGGCAAGGGGTCTAATCCCTGCTCAAACTTTGCATGAAGTTACTAGTTTGCCGCTATTGTTTTTAGAAATTAAATATTTACACCAGTGAAAACTTACATATTTTATTGCACCTTATACAATTTTCTCTTTAAGCACCCCAATTTGACAACTCGTAAACCACAATCCTAAGTGCTGCCGCGCACCATTCAGCCATCATTTTTCCTTCCTCTATCAGGGCCATTAACTGTGGCACCGGTGGCATCTGCTACACTCCATTGTTCTCTTAACCTCCGCTGTTTTCAAGTTGACCGCACAAACTAAGGAAACTAATTGAAGGAAATTTAATCACATGTTTTTATGTTCTTTTGTAATTTTGAAATGAAGGGATTGTTTAGATGTTAATTTCATTGTCAAATAGTTAATCTCTCTATTTGTTTGTATTGATGATGAAGATAACTGTTTCAAAAAATGAATAAAAGTAGAAACGGGACTTCTTCGACAAGTTGTTGAATAGGTTACTGAAAATATTGACACAATTTCTTTGTATAAAAAAAAAGCATCGAGGCTTTAAAAGATGTTGTATGATAAATTGGTTGATGTTACTGAATATGTTGACACAAATTTTCTTCTTCTTCTTTTTTTAAAGGCATCGAGTTTTTTAAAGATGTTGAATGATAGATTGGTTGATGTATTCAATAGTTTGTTGAACAAAAAATACGTAATTTAGTACTTTCTGCCACTTGATTCTCGAGTAATTCTGCTACCAGTTTGATATATATTTATTAAAAAGGATGATTTGATGCATATAAATGAATAGCTGAGGATACGAGATATAATTATGGTCCACACAATACAAATAATTTAGTAGTCTATATTAATTCGAACAGCGCACTCAATTTGTGTCTTTTCTCAAGTCCAATGTTTGCCCGGTAGAGTTTATTTTTTTATTTTTTATTTTTTATTTTTAACCCATTCCCAATTAATCTCGTTTGTCCGTGCTTCTCTTATGAGAGTTTCATGACAATATCAAATTATGAGCATTTTTCCTTGCATTTTTGCTATGAATTCAAAGGGATGAATTTTGATATATTCTGTGTTATATTCAAATTCTTTACTTTTATCAGTTTTGTTCCATCAAAGCTGGTCAAATTTAAAATGGAATGTCGAAATTATGTTTCATACCTTTACGCTTAAGAGTTATTTCAAGGTGGAAAACTAGCTATTGATTTCTTTCGAAAGAAGACAACCTTTTGTTATATTGGACCATAACAAAAAGAGTCTCTGTGCATGCGCACGTGCGTTCGTTTTCTCTGACCTTAAGTTAAAAAGGAAATATAACAAACACAACCTACTCAATTAACATTTTAATAACCATGTCTTATGGTTATAATTCAATTTAATATTTAGTTCTTAAAATAGGTTGGAGTTCCTGGAGTTTAGGAGAGAGAAGGAATGGGGATACGGATTGTTTTTAGGAAGCTTTTGGTGAAAGTTTGGAAGACATTGATATGGAAAGACAATGGATGCAATGACTAAATGATTAACTGGATAAATTACAATATTAGTTTGTGATTGGTTGAAATAGCATATAAATAAAAGCATCATTTTGTATTTTTTTTTTCTTACGGCGAGGGGTAAAAGTTTCCCAAAAACTAAATTTTAAATAGCTATTAAGATAAGTATAAGAACTACTGCTGTCCAAGACAAAAGAGGTAGTTATAATATGGATTGTCTGGTCAATGTTTTGCACATTTCTGCAATTTACAGTTATTTATTGCAGTTCCTCAAATGTTAGACCATACCTTATCTTCTTAAAATAATAAAAAAATATAAAGGAAAAGTCTTATATAACGAAAAAGTAATTGT
Source organism: Allium cepa (assembly GCA_030765085.1). NCBI lineage: Eukaryota > Viridiplantae > Streptophyta > Magnoliopsida > Asparagales > Amaryllidaceae > Allium > Allium cepa. The sequence continues at coordinate 386,097,444 of CM060932.1, forward strand.
CATTTTTATTCTATTGCACTTTGACTTTATGATATGAAACAATAGTTAAAACAGGCATACCATTTCAAAACCACAAGTCTCTTAATTGAGCTAATATTCACATGAGCACCAACTTTCTATGTTTATTAAGTTTTTTTTAATGGATAAATGAATATGTTGCAGGTGTTTCACGTGGTAAAGGACAGGATTTGTTTCTTCGCTCGTTTTATGAGAGTTTGCAGTTGATACAAAAGCAAAAGCTTCAGGTTCCTACTGTGCATGCGGTGGTAGTTGGGAGCGATATGAATGCTCAGACTAAATTTGAGATGGAACTTCGTGATTTTGTGTTGAAAAAAGGAATACAAGGATATGTTCATTTTGTTAATAAAACACTTGCAGTTGCTCCATTCTTGGCTGCTATTGATGTGCTTGTTCAGAACTCTCAGGTATTTGAATTTTAGTTCTAAAGCCATTTGTTTGTGGTTTATTTTTATATTTATTTTTATTTATTCATTTGTGTTATTTATATTTTATGTTTTACTTTCATGATCATTCCCAACTAGTATGTCCGCCAATGAAATTCAAAGGTATGATCCAGAGAGTATGTTCTATTTTGCCGCTCTTTAATAATAGGATTCATTTTTTCAATTTAACCCACATTCCAAACTTTATAACAATTTTATCCCATTTCCAAAACTTTTATAAAAAATCATGCCAGTGTGTTATTTTTAATTAGATTGCACTAGCTTGATTTGAAATCACTACAGTACAAAATGTTGACTTAGCACTAGTGTGGCAAAGATGGTCTATTCTTGTAACAAGTTTGAAAATGAGTTAAAATTGCTATTGTTTTAAAAATGTTGGAAAAATTGGAAAAAGAAAACCCTTAATGTAATGATACTCGATTCAGCTAGACTTTCTTCTTCTTCATCTTATAAGCCTTAACGCTTCAAAATTAATTTCGGTTCTTATTATTCTTTATTATCTTCTCAGCCACACTTGTAAGCTTACGACCAATGTAACTGCTCTTACTATCAGTTTTTTTTCTTTTCCTTTTTTACCTTTTCCCTTTTCTGCAGGCACGTGGAGAGTGCTTTGGAAGGATAACTATTGAAGCTATGGCATTTCAGTTACCAGTATTGGTTGGTATTTTATACCGATGATCCAAATAATTAGCACATTAATAGTATGCTTCATATTTTACCTCTTGGTAAAGTTTGAAAAGATCTGATCAACAACAACATGAAGTTGTCAGCACTAGTATACACTGTAAAGCTCACGCATTATACACACATTGGCGTACATTAGAATCAAGAACAACCATTATGCACCCTTTTTTATTCAGTAAAAGCAGCCGTAAAATTCCCTTTGCTCAAAAATTGAATACTTTCTATATTGGAACAGAATATTATCTATGTTAATTCTTCTCCATGTCATCAAATCGTGGCTATTATACCAAGTATTTCTTTAAATACGATAATATAATACAGGGTACTGCTGCTGGTGGCACAACAGAGATTGTTGTCAACAAATTGACTGGTATATTGCATCCAGCTGGAAAAGAAGGCATCACACCGCTTGCACATAATATTGTAGAACTTGCTACTCATGCCGAGCAAAGGATAGCCATGGGAAGGAAAGGTTATGAGCAGGTTAAAGAAATGTTCTTGGAACACCATATGGCCGAAAGAATAGCAGTGGTTTTGAAAGAAGTTATTCAAAAATCGAAACAGAAGTTACATTGACACTTAAGTCTTTTGTAATGGATATGCAACATGTGTCGTATCTCATGTTTAAGGCGCTTCTATAATTTAAATGATGCTCAAAATGTTGTATTGTAGATATAAAGTTTGGTCATAATTTGATTTCCTAGCATTAAAACTGGATGTTTTTATGTGAATAGAGCTTTTATATTTTAATAGAGAATAGCAATCCTATAGGCTTAGTCTTCTGTACTGCGAAATGAAAGTAGCAAGCCTATTCCGACAGGTTGCAGATGCCGGATGGATAAGGGGATACTTCAATTGAATTTGTGAAATCAAAGAGATTTATATCAGCAGTTAATTTTTGTCAGTCCTTTGCATACTGCTGAATACGTGGATGATGGTACTGCATGCTTGCTTCAATCATTTGTGTTAATGCTTTCTATTCTTTTGTTGTTTCTTTTTTCTTACTCTGACATTTTCATTTCCTTTTGTGGCAGTTTTGGACAAATATTTTTTGGACGCCCTCTTTCTGCCGGAAATCATGTGCTTTAAGAAGAGCTGCAGTGTTTCATCAATTTAACTGATAGTCATCCAGGATTCGGTCTTTAGTTAATGCACACTACAATGAGTAGGCTAACATTCATTTGTCTTTGCTCAAGCCATTATCATATAAACGTCTTTCTCTAAATAGAGATTATTGTAGAAATTATTTGTTGATCTGCTTGGTCATTTGGTGGTGTATGAATATTTGAAATATGTGGAACTTTTTAGTGTCGAACATGGTACTAGCATGGGATGTTTGTCGCAGCAGAAACCTTTGGAAACAAATGATCTTCGGCTGAGTCGTGTACTTGATCACTGTCTTGAAGTCGTTTCGACGTTATGCTCAGTGGTGCAAAGCAGTCTGCATAACGTCGTCGTCTTAAGGATAAAATAACCTCTTCTTTCTGATTCGATATTGATCGCTTGCACAGACGAAACCGACTCAGTTGCACTTAAAAATTAACCGCTCGTCTTTTGATTATAAGAACCACGTGGAGAAAACGAAAGGGTTTTGTTTACAGAAAAAATGTCGTTATTCTTTGATCTCGTCTAAAAACTAATTAAATGGACGGAATACCAAATCGAACGTGTTACTGAATAGTAGGGCGATGATGGCTCAAATCCGAATATGAAATTTTACCATTTTAAATAAAGTAACGGTCAGAAACCGCTGAACAAATTTCGTCCAAAAATATAAATGCCACACCACAAGGAGCCCGGTCCGGATCGGATCGGTCGGCGCGTGCACGTGTGATGGTCATGCATGCACTTCCTCCGTAGCACAAAAACAATATTTGGGTGCACAAAGGGCCCAATTTAGGAGCTCAGAAACTATACATACGTACACACACACACACACACACACATATGAGTATCTTTCAATAATCGCTATGGTGCGGGACTCAAAAATGCACTTATTCCAAGGTCTTTAATTTTTTTTTAAAACAATTCACAAGCACAATCCAACAACCCCCACTTGAATTTTTAAAAATATTTTTCAAGCAGTTTCTGAAAACATAAGATTGTGCATAAGCAAAGGTGTCTTTTGACTTGAACCATTCCATAGTGGATAAGATTTAGTTTTTATTAAGTGACACGCAGTCTTGAACTATATTCCTGACATCAAAACACACACAATCTTTCTAAAATGCAATCAAATAAGCCCGTGCATTTATGACCATGCACGTCTATCCCAGTTTAGTGAATGCTATAATAATTTTGCCCAAAATTCCATAGAAACGACCACATTTCCACATCCACATAGGTGAGTCAATCAAGAGCACTTCTGAACGTAGGCACTCCACTCTATATAGAATATAGATCTCATTAATAGTTTATATTAACTCATCCTCTAATCACTTCAGGAATACATGCTTCAGAATATATAAAAAGAGCATGTTCAACTCGTATGACTTCACAACTTGTTCTTACCCACTGAACATAGTTCTTGGGATCTCCAGTCATTAGGTCGGCTTACCATTGTGCGTGACTCAACAATCTAAGGGCAATAGTTCCATTCTTTTAGAGGTTTTAAGGACTTTCTCTCTGGTCAGTCCTTTTGTCAAAGGATCGATCAAATTCATCACTGCATATGTGATCCAATCTAACAGCTCCAGAAGAAAGTAGATATATAACAGTGTTGTGCTTACGACCTAACTGCCGTCTCTTACCTTTGTAATAACGTTCTGCACTTTGTGATAGCCGCAGTACTATCGCATTGAATCAACACAGCTGGTATCAGTTTTTTCCATAAATGAATCTCAGCTAGCAGATTTCTTAAGTAATCTGCTTCTTCACGAGCTGTGGCAAGTGCTATCATCTGAGACTCCAAAGTGGACTGAGCCAAAATAGTCTGTTTCTTAGATTTCCAAGAAACAGCTCCACAAGCAATACTAAAGATATAGCCACTGATTGCTTTCGAATCATTAGATAAAGTATTCCAGTCTGCATCGGTGTATCCTTCAAGACAGCTGAAAACTTTTCATAATGTAACCCAATGTTCATAGTTCGTTTTAGGTATCTCATGACCCTTTCGATAGCATGTCAGTGCTCTATACTAGGTCTACTATTAAACCTGCATAATAATCCCACGGCATAGGCAATGTCAGGTCTACTACAATCAGTGACATAACGAAGACTACCAATGATTTTTGCATAATCAGTGTCTTACATTTACACCAGTGTTCTTACATAGTTTTACACTATGATCATATGGTGTACATGCAGGTTTACAGTCAAAGTAATTGTATTTCTTTCGTATCTTCTCAATGTAATGAGATTGATCCAAAGAAATTCCCTTTTCTGACATAGTAATCTTAATTCCAAGAATTACACTCGCTTCAACTAGATCTTTCATATCAAAGTTGGCACTTAATAAAGATTTGACATCGTTTATAGCATGAATGTTTGATCAAAAATAAGTAGATTATCTACATACAGACATATAATAGTGCAAATGTTATTCTCAGATTTATAGTAAATACATTTGCTACTTTCATTAACTTTAAAACCATGTGAGATTATTAAGTTGTCAAATTTCTCATGCCATTGCTTAGGTGTTTGTTCTAAACCATATAATGATTTGTCTAATTTGCAAACTTTATGTTCTTGACAATGAATTACAAAGTCTTCATGTTAGTCCATATAAATTTTCTCTTCTAATTCACCATTTAAAAAAGCAGTTTTAATATCCATTTGGTGTATTATTAAATTATGAATAGATGCTAGTGAAATTAGTACTTGAATAGATGTAATTCTAGTTACAGGTGAAAAAGTGTCAAAAAGCTACATTTTCTCTTTGCTTAAACCCATTAGCTACTAAACGGGATTTATATTTATCAATTGTGGTTTTAATTTTTTTTTAAGTATCCATTTACAACCTATAGACTTACAACCAGGTGACAAATCTATTAAATGCCAAGCCTTATTGGATTGCAAAGAATCCATTTCATCATTTATAGTCCCTTGCCAAAAATCGACATCTAAAGAAGATACGACTTCCTGGAGTTTAAAGGATCATCCTCTATAGTAAAAGTGTTGCCTGAAACAACAATCAATTCTTCCTTCATCTCCTGTTTACGAGATTCCTCCTCAATATGGAGACGAGTAAATAGACTTTCTAATGAAAATTTCTTAGCTTTATGTCTAAGATTATTTTTAAAATCCTTCCAACTGTGAGGTAATTTATCAATCAACACTGCTACTTGAAACTGTTCATTCAAACTCATACCTTCAGAGATGATCTCATGAGCTATTTTCTGAAGCTCATGAAACTGCATCTCTACTGACCTGTCATCCGTCATCTGATACTTGAGGTAGCGGCTGACGGCATACTTCTTTGCTCCTGCTTCTCTCGTGTCGTACTTTTTTTGCATCGCTTCCCAGATTTCCCTTGTTGTTTTGTCAGAGTTGTAATAGTCATAGAGATCGTCACCGAGTCCGTTGAGGATGAAGTTCTTGCACAAGTAATCCTGCACTGTCCAGTTCTGCAACTCCTTTGATTTCTCTGTCCAAGCACTCATCTGATCCGTGTCTGCTTCGTTGGGTCTGTATGACAGTTGCGGTTTGTCCGTTATTAGCACGACGATTACCTTCCTCATCGTCAGAAAGAACTCCATCTTCTGTCTCCAGCGCTAGAAATGGAGGCCCTCGAAGTTGAAGGGTGCAGCGGACACCATAGTGACCTAGAAACTTAGACGTCGGGGCAGCATCGTCCAAATTTGCAGCAGAAGTCATTGTTGTTGGCATCGTCTTCAATTTGTTGGAAACAAATGATCTTCGGCTGAGTCATGTACTTGGTCACTGTCTTGAAGACGTTTCGGTGTTCTGTTCAGTGGTGCAAAGCAGTCTAGCTAACGCCGCCGCCTTTAGGATAAAACATGCTCTTCTTTCTGATTCGGTATCGATTCGCTTGCACAGACGAAACCGACTCAGTTGCACTCAAAAATTGACTGCCCGTCTTTTGATTTTAAGAACTGCATGGAGAAAAAGAAGGTTTTTTTACAGAAAAAAATGTCGTTGTTCTTTGATCCCGTCTAAAAACTAATTAAATAGACGGAATATCAAATCGAACGTGTTACTGAATAGCAGAGCGACGATGACTCAAAATTCGGATCTAAAATTTTACTGTTTCAAATAAAATAACGGTCAGAAACCGCTGAACAAATTTCGTCCAAAAATATAAGTACTACACCATAACAATCCCAAACCCGGTCCGGATCGGTCAGCGCACGTGTGATGGTCATGCATGCATTCTCTCCTCAACACAAAAGCAATATTTGAATGCCTAAAGGGTCCAATCTAGAAGCTAAGAAACTGTTATGGGACCCAAACTATAAACGCACTTAAAGGTTTTTTTAACTTTTTTAAAACAATTCACAAGCACAATTCCCAATAGAAACATACTTACACTGCTTTAAATGTTGGATGCGTTCTACTGGGTATGGTACACCAACGTTCTCGCTTTATAGTTGGCTCCACAAATTTATTTGGAAGCTACAATGATTAGTAATGGGTTATGCCCTGCGTATAATTTGCTTATAACATTGTAGCATAATTACGACTTTGGTCAAACATGGGTTTCATGCACGAGTCAAGTCTTGTTTTCTTAGGGATTCATAACCTTCTCATGAGCTTAAAGCTACCAATTCTTGTTTTCACAAGGATTCATAACCTTCTCATGAGCTCAATCCTATCAGCTTAGCAAGGATTTATAACCTACTAATGCATAACCGTCACACAAGGATTCATAATCGAGTCTTGTTTGTGTAAACCAATGTTTGACTAAGTTGGCTTTGATCCAAAAGATAGTGTTTGTTTTTACAGACTAATGTCTAGTCATTTTCATGCAAACTCTTTCTTTTGACCAAAAGCTAACTTAGTTTCATCTATAAACTGCAAAATCGATTACAAAGCTGATACATTGAATATTGTGGATTCAAATACCATAATATTATAGCGAAGGATTAAGAGTATTCGCTATGGTTTGATAATAACATTAAAGGTTAAACTAAATTTAAACATAGGATTTTAAGCTAAAGACCGTGCTGAGGTGATAATGATTACTGCTTGTGTTTCACAATACATACAAGTTATGCTGACCAAGCATTACAACAATTTAATACAACAATAAGCATCTACAAAGCTCAATCACTGGCTTTTTGATGAAGTCCTCTTGGTCAGTTTATAACTTACCATTCTGAGTATTTTGTAAAACCAAAATGCACTGACCAACTGCAATCCCATTGCCATCATCTGTTAATTCATATCAAGGGAAAATAATGATGTATGACCCGATAAAATTATGCAAAGGATAATGTAAATGTCGCTTAGTTATTACCTTTATAATCATAGGATTATCTGCTACCAAAGTTACATATGTGATATATGGACCAGCTATCATTCTTGCAAATGAAAAGGTGAGGGCAAACAATATCTGTATCATTAGCAGCAATCAACTAAGGTTGTATATTTTGTAATCTACTCGGCAAACAGTTTCTAATTAAAATATGTAAAGAACTGCATGTGGTATATAAGCGTGTAAACTGTAAACTCGATTCTAAAACCGAATGTATTACTTAATTGAAACCTGATCACTCTTTCCAGGTAAAGAAAAACAGAATGACTGTCAAACTAGGAAAGTATAAATCTCCTATTAAGATGTTATACCTACTCGCTTCTGTTAGACTGTATTGGTCTGGAATGCGGGTCATTCTGTATATTGTAGTGTGCTAAGTTGGCCATTGCATAGTATAGTTGGACTCTGTGTGAGTGTGTGTTGGGAGGGGGTTGGGGGGGGGGGGGGGTGCTGTTGGTGGAGGTGGGCGGCATACTAATTGGTAATGTACTGTTAGAAAGACAAAATTGAGTCATATGCTTGGCATACCATCATCAAAATAAAGCGTTGGTATATAGTTTTAAGTGTAACAAAAAGACCATGGTTATAGATGGTAGAACTAGAACTACAGTTGCCATATCAAAATGATTCATTGGTCTTTTCTCTCTTCTATTTGGTCACCTTAAACAAATGAGACATTGGAAGAAAGAAAGTCCCCGATAATACTGGGATTTTAACATTTGTTTGAGCAGAGAAAGCTAAAGCTTGACCATGACAAACTTGTGGTTTGGTTCATCTTAGGTTACCATAATATTTTTCTTATGGAAATGTATATCTATTTCCAGGTAAGTTTGATCCAATTTAAATTATAGTATACTCACATCAACTGCTAAATTGAGGTCAGTGTCGCGATAACCAAGTTCTTTTAGAAGTTCCCTCATATGTAATAGGGGACTGGACATCTCTGATACCCATAACGCTGCCACCAATTCTGATCCAGACTGCAAATACAAAAAACGGCATACACTTACTGGCAATTATACGATAATTCAAAGTATAAAGAGCATTTTAGCTCGTTAAAATGCTGCAAAAAATATGAGGTGTTTATCAGTTATTCAAAATACTAAAAAGATGCACACCAACACCCCCCCCCCCCCTTCCATGTATAAAGAACATGAATTTTCATCTTTTTTCTTCCCCTTTTGATTGAATAAGTTGTCCATTGTATATGCAGTATTGATAGAATGTTCTTTCGTTTCTTATAAGTACCAATAAGTAAGGTTTGGAGGACCTTTTGATAGACAAGTGCTGATCCAAGGCCAATTATGCTGACAGTGTGGTGAAATACATTGTCTAGATTGACTCCCTTGTCGCAGAAACAACATACAAGATCATATATCAGGTATCCAGCTGTTATCGCCATTGTTTTTATCTGCATATTTTAATTGCACATACATGTCAGGGTATAAATTAATAATAGCACTACTTACAGTATCCATCTTAAATGGATTATAGACATTTTAGCTTTGCTGTTTTTAAATGTTTTTTTTTCCATCAACTTAAATATAGCTTATCTAAAGCACTACTTACAATATCCAACCGGAACCCATAAGTTCCTTTCATTAAATTGCAGAAGAAAAAAAGTCTGGATCAAAAGCAATTTTGACCTCTATTATCACAATCTGGAAGAAGAAAAAAGAGAGTACCTGCAATGGTGAAGAGGGTGAAGCAAGAGGGTAAACAGGACATTTCCAGTCTTGCACAGAGTAAGAAGCTAAGCATACAGCCAATGTTGCATGAATTGTGGATACAAGGCGATTGCAAAAATCAAATGATCGATTAGGCAGTATCTTTCTGAGTACTATAAACGTAATTCCCCAGCAAACTGTTGCGCAAATGATCAACTTTAAGGTATGGTCTTCCATTTTACGTCTATTTTTTTCTTCTAAGAATATATTTATTTTATCCAGTAGGTTGGGAGTTAGGAGGAGAAAGTGAGCTTTTGAAACTTGCATTGAATATTGTCTCTTTAATAAATGTTTGCAAGCGTAGGTAGTAATGGGAAATTGACACAGGTACAGCTAATAATTTATATCTGTATCCCTTAAATTGGCTCTGTGCCAGAGCATTTTGCCATAAAGAAATTCTGTTCACTCTTTGTTATGTGATTTGGATCATACATCCACTCACCCATGGAGATTATAACAGTAAGCGGTCCAATTGCGGGAAAAATATCATATTAACTCGTATAATAAAGCCAAAATTGAGATATTATTATGCTCATTATGATTTACTAGGATGTCGACCTAAACATGCGAGTTGGCCAAGTAATATGAACAAAATCGACTAAATGTATGGTTGGTCATCAACTGTTGCGTACTCATATCTGCATACACAATGTATGTCTCTGACCTGTTGCCGCTCAATTTCTTCTGGTAACAAATATTGATATCATTTGTGGCGATATTAATACACCAACTAACATGAATATTATATCATGTGACACGTTTTTGTTTTGAAGAAGACATTGATGTTATCTGAAAGGGAGTGGGATTGTATATATACCCTCTTTAACTTTCCAAATGCACATCCACCTCTCCTCCAAAAACATATCATCCACCTTTCTTCCAAAAACATGTCATATATACGTGTGTGTATGTGTATGTGTGTGTATATGTATATGTATGTATGTATGTATGTATATATGTACCTGTATGTATGTATGTAACCTATATTTTCAATTTTTAGAATATTTATGGAAAACTCCGTAAATATTTGCAGCGACATATGCAAAATTTGAAGTTTCCACGTTGTAAATATTTGCAAAATTGCATACAGTTTTCTGCAAATATTTGTAGATTTCTTTGTAAATATTTATGGTTTTTCAAACAAATTCAAAAAAATACAAAAAAGTTTGTTTTGATATAGAAACATATGATTATTATTCAGATTTAATTTAGAAAAAAACTATTTTTTTTTATCGAAACTAAAATTAGGGATGTAATTTAAAACATTTTTTTTTAGAAATGAGAAGGGTTTTGTTATCCCACTTTCGAATCAAGTCACATCAACAACTGAAAGGTCGTAAGTAAACCAAAAGTCCGAAAGTGCGGGTCTGGAGACCATAATTCAAGTGAAGTCCAAAGAATCGGTGCTGAACTTTGCTTGTCACCGGAAAATAGCTAACCATTTCTCCAAACAAGTCAAGTAGTGGAAGGCAAAAGAAAACAAACAAGTCAGTATCACAACTCGGTACCCTAACTCAGTACCGAGTCATGAATGACTAGTCAACATTCCACTTTCAAGAAGTTTAAGACGAAACAAAGCAAAATATGAAGTCAAGGATGATGATTCAACACAATAGCTTCAAGAGTGAAGAGATAAAAGTCAAATGCCTAAAAACTGGAATTCTCACAATTCGACACCGAGCTGTGAAGCACAACTTGGTACCGAGTTGACTACCAAAGTAGTGATCTGGCCACAATATTCTTCCAGAGCCTCCTGATGAACGTGGAGAACATGAGGAAGAAAGTTTCTAAAGCTTATTTCGTTGATCTTCATCTATAAATAAGATGAGAACGTGGGGTCGAATTTTGAATGAAGAATTCACTACAAGGGGAAAGCCATTTTCCGACGGTTTCCAACCGTCGGCGGCCGTCGGAAGCCATCGGAAGCTGTCGATGGGCGTCGGAAATAGCCGTCGGAAACTGAGGCGTCGGGGAGCAGTATTTTCGACGGCTTCCGACGAACCTCGTCGTTCGTATTTCCGACGGATTCCGACTATCGTCGGAAGCCGTCAGAATCCGTTGAAAAAAATGACCCGAAAGCCGTCGGACGCTATGGGGAGCCGTCGGAAATATAAAACCTGAAAGCCGTTAGAAATCTGCTGAATTTTTTTTGTATTTCTATTGCAATACAACCTTCCGTCCACATTTCCCATACAAACACTATTCCACCAATACTGCAGAATTCAATATATAATATTCCAACCAAATATCAAAAACCAAACTATACACAAATCATAAAATAAAAAATACATAAAATTAAGTCAATACGCATAATCATCACCCAAACTAATGTACAATGCATAATAATATCACAACACCAACTGTTCTATCAATACATACATCCACAACATCCCCAACATCCACATAATTTTAAGTGTATCATAACATAGTACACAAAACCAGCAAGTACCTCTACCATCTACCAAATCATACAAAACAGAAAAAAACTTATCGACCAAAGCAATCAATCAATCTCCTTCAGAACCTGAGCTAGCAGAGGATGGGAAGCGGCCACCATACTGCTGCATGTACTCGACGATACGCTGGTCTAGCAACTGTGTAGTCTCTATGGCCTGCCGACGGTTCTGCTCCCCCATCTGCACCACTCTAGCCCGCAAATCTTCGATCTCTGCTAGATCGATTTGAGCTCTAGTCTGCATACCCCGTCTCTAACTGCTGGCATGTAATAAATATTTAATTTAGCTGTGTGATCTCTGTAAGTGTATGTGCATGTATGTGAATGATTAGCAGTGTGATAATGTTATTTAATTTAGTTTGTGATGTTTACGTATGTGTCTGTGCATGTTGATAACATTTTAGATTGTGGTAATACCAAATAACTATAGTGATAAGATTGTTGATTTATATTTTGAATTACTATAACTTTGGAACATTTTAGCATAAGTAACTATAGGGAAGGATGAGAGCAATAAATTTGAAATTACTCCTTGATTGCCAATATATTATTTACTTACCACATGATTGCCGTATCCGTATCGTCTACCCTGCTCCGAGGGATCCATTACTGACTCAAAAATAGCATCCTCCTCATCCGTCGTCAGCTGATCTCGACCCGTATCAATAAGGAGTTTCTGGCGCTACTCCATAAACTTTTCCTGCATTAATACATTAATATCATCATATCTTATTTCATTATATCTTAACAAGTAGAACAATTACTAATACTATATAAAATGAAATATGCTTATATGACTCTTGTTGGATTTATCGTCGTGTCATGTATACGAAACTGTCCCGTCCGGATTTACATGCTCGACAGCATGCGTACGAGTAAACACGTCCATATAGCCCACACGACCATGCGCCTCAGCTTTCTGAAATTGATTTTTACATACAATTATTGCACATTTAAAGTTATAGCACAAACTATTTGCATTCAGTAAATTTACCAACTCTTCCCGATATTGCCGAAATAACTTCGACCATCTGCGATGAGTGAGGGATTTTTATTTCTTTTTGCAGAGTTTCTTTCCGACTCTGCAAGTACATTCAAAAGTTGATACATTATTTATCGATCATGTATTGTTTGGTATTTTCTGCCATTAAATAATTTAAAAAAAAATTTGGTATACTTGCCTTCGCTGTGTTAGTTTTTCAGTATTCCAACCATGCTTGCCATACGCTCTCCCCCATCCAACGTGGTTTCTTACCTGATTTCTTGATTTCAGATATCGAGTCCCTATATTTTTTATGCATCTTCTTCATCCAATATTCTCGTGCCAACTGCATATCGTCCGTCTGAATGTCTATCTTAACCTGTGTTTCACGGTAAAAAGCAAAAAGAATATTAAACTGTAAACGATAAACAGTAAAACAAATGACAAAAATGAATTAAAAATGAAAAAACAGAAAAATATACTTACTAGGGCATCCTGCCAAATATACTCTACTATGTGGGGAGGGGTGTTATCCCACTTCGGCCAACAAGCACTCATCCTACTCTGGTAAGAAGCTCTAGAAACATCCAACACAACCTTCGAGGGAAGTAGGTCGAGCCCCCTGTTTTTAAATATGATACAGATAAGTACGTACGTATATCAAAGAAAAATAAGATGCTGAATAAAATTTAATTCTTACCCCTCTGCTCTAGGTAATAAAGAAACGACAGGATGTTGTGATGCTTGCGATGGACCACTGCCATCGCCTCTTGAAGATTGAGAAGAGCTCCTACCTCTAGATGACATTACGATAAACCTGTGATATATACACACATCATTTCAAAAGAGAATAATAACATGATAATAAAATATATTTCATATGTAATGAATACATCAACGGTATATATTGCTAAATTAGACTGAAATGGAAATAGAAATGGAAGTGTGTTATACCTGATTCATAATGGGTCTCATGTTCCGACGATAAGCAGATTACATTACATTTTTAATAATAATTGCTAAATAAATGATAAATGGAAATGATATAAAACATGTAAACAATGATAAACGTACAAATTTGGTTTCATAGTCACATCAATTTCATAATACATCAAGAATTTAACATAGTTACATCAACTGCAAAAAAATCAAATTCGGAATTTGTCAATCATTATCGTATTCTGATTCCGTTACGGTCTCGTTTTCTACGATATTTTCCTCTGCACTGTCAAATGTTTCTACCAAAATATTTGATTCATCGATTAAATGAACAAAATCTGTATGATCGTCTGTAATTATTATTTCATTATTTTCCTCAAGATCTGCCTGATAAGCTTGTTCATTTGGAATATTCTTCCCATCGAATGTAAATCTGGCCTTTATTTTAAAAACTGCAGACCAATCTGCTTTATCTCTTTTCAAAAACGGATAAGGAGCATAATACACTTGCAATTCTTGTTTGGCTAGTACAAAATGATCGTTCTTGTGATAGTGCGATGTATGCTTTATTTCGATAAGATTATAATCCTTGTGCATATTAATTGCAGAACCTGGAACATTAACCAATTGCATCTAAATAGAAACACCTCCTTCGTAGGTCGTGAGAAATATATCAGTTGCAAAATTTGTGTTAGAATGCCATAAAAATCATTTATGTGATTTTCTGGATCGTCACTACCTTTAACAAATACACCAGTTTATTCGTTAACTTTTCTGTACCGTATTCTTTGGTGTTAAATTTATATCCATTGACGAAATATATTGGATATGACTTGACCACTCTTTTTGGTCCCATCGCAAGATGTTTCAACCCTTCGTCAACAATACAATTTCTCGGCTCATAAACGTAATTTGAAAACCAACCGGAAAATTCTTTACTGAGATCTCCGTTCAGATGTTCACGTTCATAAACACTGCATATATAAACAAATCATTACATTAGGTTATATATGCGCATGCATTATAGAAAAGAATAAAAAACAAATTATTGTTTCAGATTACCTAACAAATGGTGCAACCTTGGCACAATTTAGAAGAATATAAGTGTGTGCTACATGAAGATCTCTATCGTCTAGCCATATTTTTGCACATTTTCCAGAAATCCGACCATGTTGTCTAAAAATAGATAACATTGCTTGAGAGGACTCTTGTTCGTCGCCTTCGTCATTACGAGGAACACTTTCAAATGATATATTCACATGGTCACTGAAATAGTAAGAGAAAAAGAACGAAGCTTCTTCTTCGATGTAAGATTTACATATCGAACCTTCAACTTGTGCTTTTTGCCTCACTTTTTTCTTCAAATGACTTAGATATCTTTGAAAAATTAGTTTACATTAATTTCATCTTTCAAATGCAATTAAACTACATGATAATATATTACATACCTCTCAAATGGATACGTCCATACATATTAGACAGGACCTCGAAGTCATGCTTCAGATGGGAGATGAACGGATAAATGTTCCATTACATTAAAAAAACCTGACGGAAATATTTTCTCTAATTTGCAGAGCAATATAGGAATATCTACTTCAAGTTTGCGTAAACGTTGCACTTTTAAAGTAGTCGAACAAAGCTCTTTGTAAAACATATCAAGCTCCGTTACTACCTTTCAAAATTTTAACGGTAGTAGTTCTTTGAACATAATGGGTAATAAATTTTTCATCACTATGTGACAGTCGTTGCTTTTCATTCCGCTTAATCAACCATTTTTAAAGTCAACACATCTACGAAGATTTGATGATATCCCATCAGGAAATCTTAACCCTTCCATCAATTTTAACACAACTTTAACTTGATTATTATCTAATTCGTAACATGCTTTGGGTTTTTTTACTGTCATTTGGTTTCATAAGAAGTTCAAGACGTTTGCATAATTCTTCTATATCGCATCTTGATTTCAAATCATCATTCGTCTTCCCTTTCACATTCAAAATTATATTAAAAACATTATCAAATATATTTTTCTCATTGTGCATCACGTCTATATTATGACAAAGCAAAAGATGTTTTCAATATGGCAACTCCAAAAAAATAGTTTGTTTGCACCAGTTATGAACAATCGATTTGCCTTCAATTTCTGTTTGCACCCTAGTTTCATATATCTTGGGATAGTCACTAACAAGTTTATATATGTCATCGCTTGACCATATCGTTGGTGGTTGTCTGGTTTCTACTCTATTAGCTAAACAGTATTTCTTGTCTCCTCTGAAGGGGTGATTTACATAGAGAAAATATCGATGACAGTTAAACCATGAAATTTTCTTACCATAAGGTAAAGAAAACGCTCATCCATGCAATATGGACATGCTAGACGACCTGCAGTACTCCATCCTTAAAGCATTGCATAGGTAGGAAAATCACTTATACTCCACAATAAAGAAGCAAACATACGAAAATTTTTCTTCTTGGACACATCGTATGTTTCTACTCCTTCGTTCCACAGTATTTTGAACTCCTCAATCAACGTTGTAAATATACGTCGATTCCTTGTGTCGGACCGTCGAGGTCAGGAATGACAACAATAAGAAACATATATTGTGTTTTCATACACATCCATAGAGGTAAATTATGGTGTGACGATAATGGGCCATGATGAATATTTGAAACCAAATTGAGAAAATGGCGAAAAACCATTCGTACATAATCCTAATCTAACATTTCGACTCTCCGCTGCAAAATTTGGATACGTTTTATTGAAATGCTTCCATGCTTCTCCATCGGCCGGATGTGTCAACGTACCATTTTCCTCCGTTCTCACACTATGCCATCTCATATTAGATGCAGTTACAGAAGATGCATATAATTTTTGAAGCCTTGGAGTGATCGGTAAGTAATGCATATGCTTGTATGGAACTTCCTTCCCCTTCTTTTTTCTTGGTTTGTATCTCTATTTGTTCGTCGATGGAAATTCTATCGGTTTAGAAAACCGTCGAACGACTTTAAATTAAAAATAACCGCAAGCGCACGGTGTACGAATGTAGCACGTGGCGAATACGGGTCGATCCGCAGGGAATCGATGATTTTAAAATTCTACTCAATCAAATTAACCAAAGTTGAAAGAGTGATTAACTAAAAAAAAGAGAAAAATGACAAAATAAAATAGATAAAAATATGAGTGTTAAGACAATTTAGAGGCAATTTACACTCTCTATCACATAAATCAACAAAATGAAGTTATGATCTCTCTTTTGTTTGTCATTAGTTAGCTTAATTGATGTGCTTATCATAAGTATGACATATTTATGCTATTAATTAGCTCAACACAAGCCATTAAACTATAGCACACCCCTTAAACCATTTACTAACTCACATGAAAAATGATAACAAAGTTGAAAGCAAAATCTATTTTAAGTATGGCCTATTAACTACTAATTAGAAATATCGGCCATCCAATTTTAATCTCAACATTCACTTCATTACCATCATCATATGTAGATGAAGAGGTAATTTGTGTTAGTGATTGTTTAAGTATAGCCTATTTGGTGTCAACAATATAGGCTATCAAATTCAAAGCAAAAACAACAAGTTAACCACTTCATACATTCTCATTAAAGCACAAAAAGAGAGTATAAAACATCAAAATGTTGAAGCTACATGATTAGAGGCTTCATTACCCCTAAATTGAAGGGATTAGCCTTTCATTTGTGTTATCATATCAACTCAAGTAGCATGCAACATGAAAACAAAAAAGAAAGAAAAATGAAAGCTAATGGAAAAGAGATTTATTCTATTTGCATAAAAGAAAAAGAGATCTACGCTACAACATGAAAGGAAATAAACAAAGAAAGGAAAAGATCATGTATTAAATTTCATAAACAAAAGATTACATAAAATAAAAATGGCTAAGTAGCCATGAAAATAGCAAGAGAAGAGCTTTGTTTATTTTGAGCCTAAAAACTAATGAGAGGAGGCCTAAGAGAGACTAAGAGAAGAGGAGGGATTACATGAAATATAAATGGTATATATACAAGTTTTAAAACCATAATTCACTTTTTGGGGAATGCCCAAAATGCCCTTGGAGGAAGTGTGGTGGGCAAGTTATCATTAGCTTCAATAATCCCCTACTTAAATGTACATAAAGCTTTAAATGTCTTTTAGCATGTGCATAAGCCTTTAATTTGTACATTAAGGTAGTGGGTAGGTGGGGTCCTCCATGTTCTTCACTTTGAATTATTTCCATCTTCATTCCTTTATATCCATTTTGTGCATGCATGTTTCTTCATGAACCCACTAATATGTGAAGCTAAATTCCTACAAAATATTATAGAAATTTCCAATTAAATTCTCTCAAATTAATATACGCCCACAAATGGTCATTTTGCCCTTATATGAAGATGAATATGTGAAAATTTGGAATTAATATGAATTTTGGTTAAAATAAGTTAAAATACCCAATAAGATCATTTATTTAATTTAAATAGAATAAATATGGTGGTAAAAATATGCATATTTACGTGCACATCAAATACCCGCACACTTATCTTTTTATTCGTCCTCGAATAAAGAAAAACTAAGATAAATCCGTTTTCGTAGGGAGCACGATTGCGTTGAGCGTATGCAACAAGCCCTTAAACCTCTGGGTGTCCCTAGTAGGACGAGTGTTGTCTCGTGAGGGTTTTCAGCGGATACTACCCACAAAATCCACATGCAGGATGAAAATATTTACGAAATGCAAGATTTATTTACAAAGAGATGAATGCGAATTTTTGACAATATTTACAATGAAGGATCTACTTTTAAATCGACACAAATAAGTTAAATATAGGTTTTGGTTATTATCTTGAAATTTTTTAGTCATTTACTCGTCAAAATTTTCAATAAAAACAAAGTTATCATAACAAATAGACTATAGCTTAACTCTTTTTTTTGGTTGATAACAAAGTGTAATTATGAAAAGAATCCTTAGTTGATTATCAAAGTTTATCAAAGTGGTATTTTCATTTCTTTTTAATAATAAATCAAATCAACTAAGTAAAAATAGTGCTAGGATTTCAATTGCTTGCTCTCTCATTATTTGCAAGAAATATTACACACCAAGCTCAGGTAAACTGAGGCCAGATATACCACCAATACACTGCCTTTCGGGCTTATGTGAGGGGGGTACAGAGCATGGCGAGTGCACACACTTTCGTGCATACACCTATCGACCGTAGGTGGTTTTTATTAAGTCTGTTATTTTTTTTACATGTGTTCCATACATCATAACCGTGAGGACTTTTAAATGAGTATGAAAGCACATAATCAAAAATTCCAAGTAATTCACCCATGCATAACCGTGAGGACTTTTAAATGAGAGTGAATACTGTGGATTTTTAATTTATTTTCTATTTTATTTTTTAAGAGGGAGAGAGAGTTTTGCAAAATCATCTTAGCGCCATTTAACTTAGAAGACAAAAAAAATGTTATATCCTTTACTTTAAATCAACCACTTTTTAAAACAAAGATTTTCAATTAGGATGTACTTCATAATTAACACGTATGAATCTTTCTATATACCAGTTAAACCATTATTATTTGTAATAAAAATTCATTTTTATTTTTTTAAGATGAATAAATTTTCAAAAATTTCAATTTAGTAAACCAAAACCATATATTTTTCCTATAGTGTTTCTTTAAAAATAAATTAAAACAAAATTTTTTTTTTGGGATTTTTTTTATTTACTTTTTTTGATATTTTAAAGCAAAAATAAACCACGAAAAAAAATGAAGATGGGTCTTCCCCCTACACTTGATTTTGACTGTGTCCCCACAGTCAACCCAAGTGGAAGGAGAAAAATAAAATAAAAATCCTATATTTACATGAAAGATTATTATTTACAAGAGATGAGAAAGTATACAGTCAAAAAGTAAATGAAACGGTCTTCTAAAGACCGATTCATTTGTCTCGTCAAATGTGCGAGACACAGCTTAAGCAAGAAAAACCAAATCGTAAAAGATTTCGAAGTTGATTGTGGATTTGGAAAAACGAAAGTCATTTTATTGAAAATCATACGAGTTGTTTTATTTTCGATGATTTTTGGGGTAGAAAGAAAAATTGGTTGAAGTTCAATTTCTTCCAAAGTATCGATTTCAAAATCAAAATGATGATCGAAATTTTCCCCTTTAGAATTCAACAACTCGTTTTCAAAAAGTCCATAAAACTCATGTTCGTTAAATTCGACTTCCTTTGTTGGATTATCAACAACTTCATCATGTAAATCGAGTTTAAAATTCAAAGTTGTCGTATTCAAATTTTCAGAAAAAGGAAGATCGAAGTTGAAATCGAGTTTCGCACCCTCAAAAGAATTGAAATCCAATTTAATTACCATATTTTCAACAACTTGATTAAGATCATCGTTATCAAATTCAAAAGTTGTTATTTGAAAATCGTCGATTTGGGTAAAAGGTGAATTATCACTTGACTCATCACACGTTGAGATTTGATTTTGTTGTTTACGTTGTTTCATATAAGTTTCAAACAACAAATCCGTGTGATCATCGTAAATTTCATTCATTTGTTCAACAAAATCCAATTTATAGTTATTAAATTAAGAATTTTCGATTTGGATTTGTTGAGAACAAAAATTTTCACTCATAACATGGTTATTCCCATTGCCAAATTCGTTTGAAAAGTTGTTCCCATTTTCATGATGAGTTTGAAATTCATTTTGGAGTTCGAAATTAAATTGGCATGGGTTCTAATCGTAATCATTTGAATTTTAAATTGAATTTAAATTTTGAAATCCTTGACTCGAGTTATTACACAAATAAGAATTACATAAATCATTTATCTCTTGATTTTGTCGTGTAGAAAGTTCGAGTAAAGATGAAGTCATTTCAATGCTATTTTCAAGAGTCGAAGGTTGGTCATCGTTTTGAAAATTTTGTTGTTCGAAATTTGAATTATTTACACAAAAGTGGTTGTTAAAATATCCATACGAATTTGGAGTGAACTCATATGGATTATATTGATTTTCACAACTAAATTCAAGTGAGTAAGAAAAAGGAAACTCGGACATTTTCAAGATTTTTTTTTTGGTTTGTTTTTCTAAAGAAAAATATCTACAAGTAGAATTTATTTTTCAAAATGGAAAATTGTTTTTTGTTTTGTTTTTGAATTTTGAATTTTTTTTGGCTTTTGAAAAGATTTTATGAAGAAAAATTCTTTTTTTTGGATTTTTGTTTTTCTAATTTTTTTTTGGGATTTTTGAAATTTCAAAGGAAAATGATATAAAATTTCAAAAAAAAGGAATATTACAATTTTTTTAGCTTTGGATTTTGAATTTTTTTTGTTGTTGTTTTTTTTTAAATATGCATGAACTAATGCAACTACATGAATGCAAGGGTTAACTACAAATGATTTATCCTAAATTAACTCAAAATTGTATACTCACTCATTGTCTTAAATCAACAAGATAGTTCTCAGCCAGGTAACGGGTAGGGGTTATCGGTGCACCACGAATCACCGTAGCAACGCAGCCGAAGGTTTAAGTACCTTCAGAGGAACAACCACTATAATATTTATTTTTGAATCACCGTAATATTTATATATGGTTATTACTCTGCCGTAGCCTAGACACCAAGAAATTAAATTATTCAAAGAAGACAACTTGTCGATATACAATTAAGAGTTATAGATGTCTAACCGTTATTATTAATCAAAATTTAGGATGAAATGCAAAGCAGAAATTAAACGTGTATTAACAATGCAATTACGAATGGATTTTGTTTTTAAATATGCAAGCAAACAACAATGCAAATAAAAACAATAGATAGGGCAAGCAGTTATTTTTTTTTGGAAAGCTGAGCAAGGCAAACACTCCTCCAATCTGCTTTGGCAACCTGAAATAAAACAGGATTTATAAAGTGTTTTTTAACAAAAAGAAGATTAAAACAAATGGAAAATCAAAATAACTAAAATCAAATGAAACAAAACAAAACAAATGAAGGAAAGACTTGAATGTTATTTTTATTTAACCACAACCAAAATCAAATTCAAAAGTCAAAACCAAAATCAGGTTATGCTATAACACATTCATTTACCCGCAAGGCCCAACAATAATAGCAGCAAAACCTAACTTATCCTCCCAAAGTCAACAAAAGAGATTCACTTTTTTTTCGTTCGTTCAAAAATGAAATACCAGAGAATTTTCCTTTCGATCCTGAATAAAATTCCACCACACAAATTTATAAAATTCTCGTTTGAAATCCAAAACCAAATCAGAATCCTTAATTCAATTACAAAATTTGTTCGACTCCTAGCGGCATGAGTTTGAGTTCGAATTCAATTCCAAAAGCTTGGTCGTCGACTGATGGTTGGAGGCGTGGTGAGAGGTCGTCGACTTATTTGTTGACTGGAAGGTCAATGTGATGGTGTGTATATGTGACGGTGGTGATTGATTTGGTTGACTGGAGCTGGGTGGATGTGTTGAACTGGAAGGTTGTCGCTCGCGATTGGGGATTTGGGTGATTGAATTGGAGTCGCGGGTTGAAGGTACGCGGTTCTGAGGTAAAATTCGATGTCGGATGGATTGGTTGAGGTGGCAGTTCGATTTGAAGGTCTTGGAGTTCGCGAAGGGGTGTCGAAGTGAGTCGAATTGGCAAAGAGGCGATGGTTTACTGCTGCGCTTGGATTCGATTTGCGAGGATGCTGTACCAAAGTGAGTCAGTTGGTTCGTTCTGCAGGTATGGTCTCTAGTTTTGAATGGCGTTGCAATTAACAGTTTGGATGTTGTGAGATAAGGTGGCAGTTTTCAGTGGCAAGGGGAGTTGTAGTTGATTGACAGTGGGTAGTGTTTATGTTGAGGAACAGTGCTGTGAAATGTAGCAGTTTGTTGAGAAGTGATGGGGTTCTGGGGATGAAGTGAAGTGGCAGTGCAGTTAGAAGTTTATATGTGTTGGGTGATGGATGGTTAGGGAAATGGTAGAGCACTGCAGTGTTATGAAATGTTGAAGTGGTATGTATTGGTTTGGTGGTTTCGTGATTGATGAAGTGGTTGTAACTATGAGTTGCACAGTGGTGGTTGTGAAATTTGAGAAGCAAGGAGTAGGTTATATGTAGAGAGATAGGTTGTTGCTGAGGTGTGTGCTTGTCTGATAGTAAGTATGTAGAGGGAGAAATTTTGGATAATCAGTGGAGTGGGGAAGTTTGTTGCTTAGTGGTGTGTTGTGGAGGCTGAAGATATGGGCTGTTATATGGTACAGGTCGAATGAATGCGGTGTAGAAGTTTTTTTTTATGACGGTGGATTTGAAATGGATGTAGAGTGTGGTGATTGGCAGAGGTGATTCGAGTTGCTTGTCATAGTTGCTGTGTAGTTATATGGAGGTTTGGATTGAAATGCTGTGATGGCTATGGGTAGTGAATTAGTGGTCGAAGTATGTTGAGTGGTGTTTTTTTTGACGTGGTAGATTGTGGGTAGTGAAATCGATGATGTCTGTTGTGGAGGATAATAGTGCAGGTTGTTGTGGAGGAAAGGAAGTATGGTAAGATGATGATGTTGTAGTGCAGCAGGGCAGTTTGTATGGGTGTAAATGGAGATGAAAGGTGTTGCTGTGGAAGGCGGTTTCAGTTTGAAGAAGCTGATGAGGAGGAAGGTGAATTTGTTGAATTACAGTGCACAGATATACACTTTTGCAGGCAGAGAAAGGCAGAGAGCAAAGATGTAGTATTGAAATGCAAAGTTGTAAATGAGATGTAAACAAAGATGAATGCTTAAATCAAAACAAAAGTTGTAAACGAGAATGAAAACGATTTTTTTTTCTTTTCTTTTCTAGTTGTGTATGCTTTTTTTTAATAATAGAAATAGAATTGCAAATGCAAGCACAAATCAAACACACACAACAAACTTTTTTTTAAATGCAAACAAGCACAAAATAAAAACACACAAAAATCAAAAGGAAATTAATCCGAAGAAAAGAAAATCAAAATCAAAATCAAAACAACTCCCCGGCAACGGCGCCAAAAACTTGTTCGGACGACGGAAATTCTATTGGTTTAGAAAACCGTCGAATGAATTTAAATTAAAAATAACCGCAAGCGCACGGTGTACGAATGTAGCACGTGGCGAATACAGGTCGATCCATAGGGAATTGTTGATTTAAATTTCCTACTCAATCAAATTATACCAAAGTCGAGAGTATGTTTAAGCTAGAAAATGAGAAAATGAACTAACTAACAAAAAGAAAAGAAATGCAAATATGAGTGTTAAATGATAATTTAGAGAATAAATCCACTTTCTAGATAATGTAGTTCAACACATGAAATCATGATCTCTCTTTTATGGTCATTAGTGTTTTAATTGATGTGTTTATCATTAGTATGGCATATTTGAGCTATTGATTAGCCAACATAAGCCATCAAACTATAGCACACCCCTTAAACCATTTACTAACTCACATGAAAAATTATAACAAAGTTGAAAGCAAAATCTATTATAAGTATGGACTATTAACTAGTAATTAGAAATATACACCATCAAATTTTAATCTCAACATTCACTTCATTACCATCATCACATGTAGATGAAGAGGTAATTTGTGTTAGTGATTGTTTAAGTATAGCCTATTTGGTGTCAAAAATATATGCTATCAAATTCAAAGCAAAAATAACAAGTTAACCACTTCATACATTCTCATTAAAGCACAAAAAGAGAGTATAAAACATCAAAATGTTGAAGCTACATGATTAGAGGCTTCATTACCCCTAAATTGAAGGGATTAGCCTTTCATTTGTGTTATCATATCAACACAAGTAGCATGCAACATGAAAGCAAAAAAGAAAGAAAAATGAAAGCTAATGGAAAAGAGATCTATTCTATTTGCATAAAAGAAAAAGAGATCTACACTACAACATGAAAGGAAATAAATAAAGAAAGGAAACGATCATGTATTAAATTGCATAAACAAAAGATTACATAAATACTCGGGTACGAAACCGTTTTGACACAAATGAACTTTCACAATATCTGGTAACAAATACTTCAAATGTCTACACCTACTATACGGACAACGAATTTCTGGATTGTTTCCGTTATTACTTAAAGCGAATTCAACAAATACGTTTATACCATTATAAAAATCTTTTTTTATTGAGCCTCTCTGTCCTTTTCTTTGGTACATCCATCTCCTCCGATCAACAAAATAATCAATCATTTTTCAAATTTGAGAAAATGAGTCACAAGTTCAAAATTTAATATTTATTTTCAAGAAGACAAATTCGAAAAAGATTATTTTCATGGTCGTATAATATTTGAATTTAAAGAACTATTTCAAAAATTAAAAAATATTTTCAAATATGGCACATTTTATTTTTTAAGGCATCGATACAAAATTTTGTACAAAAAGATATTTTTCTCCAATGGTTAGACATCCTACTTCCCATTACAAACACAGTAAACATTTACATTTCGTATATTACTTCGTCTCAAATGATTCAACAAAATTTTGACAGCATTTCCCTTTTGTTCCCTGCATTGTACACAAATGCATGTACGCAGGAAACAAAAAAGAAAAGTTAGGCCAAAATTTTATGAACTCGTAGTATACAAAATGTGCATGCTTACTATGTCATAACTTGTCCAATACAGGGACAAATCCAACAAACATTGTACCAGATGAATACAAATGGTCGTTTTTTGAAAAAAAACGACTATTTATATAACGATCATGTATAACACTCGTCAGATGGGGCCAAAAACTCCCTAAGGGACATTAAATATGCGCATTTTACGAAAAAATACAGTTTTACTAACTATTCACATTTGGAAAAATATATTTTAACTTAACACATTTATTCGACTATTGCATCAACTTTAGGCTGGTGTGACATTTTTGTCATTTTTAAATACACACAATTATAATTTAGACTCATGCATTTTTTGTTGCATTAGTCCATACGTGCACAATATAATACTCCTAGCTCGTTCATTCATTTTATCTTATTCCAACTAACATAATACAATGATAGCAGCGCTACACACATATACAATCGTAGAATCAAGACATACACAACAATCTATATATACACGAACAAACACAAACTACACATGGCTTTCCACAATTTCATGATAAAAGATGAAATAGGTATACCATGGAATGCTAGAAACTATTATCACACTATTGGAAATAATTTTAATCACCAATTTGCCCTAATTTATCATCTTATGCAAATCTAGAAATAGAGTAAAATTGAATTTTTCACGAAAATAAGAGATTATACCCGAGCTAGAAAGCAAGAGAGGTTCAATTCGTAGCCGGGAAGGATGCAAAAACACGCAATTAGTGATTGGTGGCTTGGTAAGTGCATTTGGGTTTTTAGAAATGTAATTTAAATTTTGCTGAAATGAGAAAGAAAGGCTCGACTGGAGCCTGCAATTTCATGATTTTTCGACGGATTCCAACGGCCGCTGACGGCCTGTCGGAAGCCGTCGCACTCCTCTGTCGCTTTTTAAGCATTTTCTAGTAGTGATTAGATTATGAGTTGTATGAGGTGGTTGATGTTAATGTTGGGCAGGCTACTGGTGGTTATAGTGGAGGTGTTCAAGCGAATTTCAGCAATCACGAAAAGACGTAGGCAACTGAAAGTTGGACGAACGGTTCTTCCAGAGATTGGGGAACTCAGATATCATGGAACTAGCCGAGAGCATTTGTGGAGCCAGCAATTGGAATCAATCCCTGATGATCGTTGTTGAATTGTTACGACTAATTCGAAATACATAGCTAAAATAATGAAAAAACCAGTGAATGAAAACCGAGACCAAAGTAACGATGAATGGGGCTCGTCGCCTAGAAAAACCCCATTCATGGATGATATTTTGCAGAAAGGTTGCGCGTGGAAGTTTGTTATGCATATGATTCCATCATACAACAGGTTTAAAGACCTTAGACAACATCTTTTGAAGTATAAGTGACACATGGATGGTGCCAGAGCGACAGATGTAGTGAGATGTCAATGTTTTTCCATATTTCTAGATGGAGCAGCCATGATGGGTTCACTCGGCTGGCGTTGAGGTCCATATCTTCATTCGATCAATAGCAAGAAAGTTTACGTAGTTTAGGCTCCACACCGCTCGACCAAAGGATGTGATGTCCTTATTAGGCATTTATTAGGGTCTTGGAGAGACTATGAAGGGATTTTTGAGTAGATTCAATATTGTCGTAACTGAGGTAAATAATCTAAAGGTGGATATTGTGTTGATGAAATCGATTAGGGAGATACACCCGAATACAGGATTTGGTAAATGGTTAAGGATGAAACAACCATCTACTATGGAGGAGTTCTTCGGAAGGCCAACTAGTTTCTACGCTTGGAAGAGGCAGACGTGATTGTCGAAAAAGCTGGTGGTACATCATCGAGTCAATTTATGTAGAGCAACGTTGTTATAAAGCAGACTGGTAAGAGCGCCGAGAACATTGCAGTTAATGTTGGGAATAATAACAACAACCAAAAAAGAAAGAATAAGGTGTTGGTGGAAAAAGTCAAACTTCAAGAAGCGTCCAAGATATTTGAAGTCTAAAGATTATACCCAACTAAATGAGACCATTGAGAACATTTACCTTTTAACATAAGATACAAAGAATTATAGAATGCCGGCTTGGAAGGAGTCAACTGAACCAGAAAATCTCTCAGGAAAGCATTGTCGCTTCCATGAGATTCATGAGCATAATATCAACAAGTGTTGGTGTTTGAGGGATATAATCGAAGATTTAATTAGAAAAAAGAGGCTACAACAGTATGTGAAAGACCTGCATAATGGTGGGAAAATGAGCAATAAACCTTAGGTGTAACACTCCATAATTTGGCATTAGTTATTTAATTGATTAGTTAGGTAATTAATTAAGCTTCAAAAATGGAATTTTTACAAATGATGGAATTTGACCACGAAACTTATACCATTGCATTAACGGCGAAATTCTGAGCAACTTTCATATTTGGGGTTTTGCATTTGGAGTCAAAGCGAAGAAGTTACAGACGAAAAACGAATTCGGAATAGAAATAATTCGAATAGGAAAATTAAAATGTTATATTAGTTAGTCTATGCATGCAGGTCGACCCACTATTATGAGCGGTCGTCCATGGGCAGACGACAGCTCCATGTGTGGCGGCTAGGGTTAGCTAAGGCCCGACGGTCCAGATTTAATATATTTCGATCTGACAGTTGAGATTGATTCTTGTGCCTGTAAATTCAGGCCTAACCCTTCTTTCTCCTCTCTTATTTTTCTGAATAGAACAACGGAGCTCTGCCATTTCTTCTTTTCCACTTTCTTTCTAAATTGTAAAAATAAGATATTTATATATATATTCATACAAATTGGAGAAGAATAGAAATCTAATAAAAAAGAGAAGAAAATAGAATCAACTATAAGCATATTCGAGGTATTTTATATATATATATATATATATATATTTGTATTTGCTTTCTCTCTCAATCCCAAATCTCTTCTCAGATATATAATTCTAATGTATGTATATACCATTTTTATACATATTTCTTGGATTAAAATGGATTTGGAGATGAATTTAAGGTTTTACTTTAGATCCGGAGATTTGGATCGCTTTTGAAAGTTGAGTGGGAAATTTTATATATTGTTTATGATTGCAAATCTATTCCATTGGCATACGTTTGATTTTTATGCCTAAATCAATCTTATTTGTGAATTGTTGGCTTAAATTAGTGTAGAAAACTATTGCCTACATATTTTTGTTTTAGATCTAATTGAAATATGTTTACACCTAGATCTAGAAATCAGTCCCAAAGATTTTAGAATTTGAATGTTGTATATTTTTATTACAGATCTGTACTTGGGTGTAAAATAGGATTTTTGGATTATTGCTCAATTTCTGCTATGTTGTAGATTTTCCATAGTTTAATTTCTGGGAAGAACATTCGTTTAAAATTTGTTTACTTTTTTTCACTTTTCATTTAAAAGAGCGACGCTTGATTTAACAAATAATACCTACTAACAAAAAGAGAAGATATGTGTACAGTATAGATTTATCCCCCGTACTTTACATTATTTATTCCAAATAAAAAATACCCATTCCTTATAATTTCAAACGTAGTCAATCCTTTTTGTGTTAAAACTTATTTATGGAAATCACAGTGGAAAATCTTCCTAAGAAATCTAATTTCAGCATATTAAGTATGGAAAGCATATTCTAGTTAAATATTTATGATTAGAATATAGTTGGATAAGAATAGATAGTTTTATTAGGTAGTTTACACGTATTTACTATGTTAATAAAGAAGAACATCGATTCGTGCATTATTTATGCATAACATTCTTTAGTTATTATTATATTTAGGGAGCGAATATGTAGAATTTGAAAATGTAGTAATTCCTATTATTAGGTAATAAACTACGAATTACCAATAATTAATATGTAATAAAAGATTGCATCCTAATTAATGGGCAATTAATAGGAAATAATGACAGGATTAGATTAAGGGTTACAATTGTTTAGTATGGAAATCAAAGACCGTAACTCCAATTAATGGGCAACTAATGGAAATGAATTTAGAAGTTACAATTAATATGGACAAATGGATAAAAAAAAAGACTGATAAAAATGGAACAGTTATAAAAAGGTTGCTAATTTGAAATTATTGATCATACATAAATGTCTTAGGAAATGCCCGTTAGGATTTTATGGACAAATTAACATTTATGAGCATTTAAAGAAGATTTGTGGATAGATAAATATTTAAGGTAAATATTATTGTCTTAAATAAAAAGAAAATTAGTAAGATAAGTCCAATGTCCACCTAAGATGATATAAATAAAGACATATGATGGTTAATTGGACTTAGTAGTTTAGTGATGCGAGGTCGGTAGGGTCACTCGATGGAAGACTGCTCTTCACTTTGAGACTACTAATAGTCGCATGCACTTATTACTGGTGTGTGATATCATTAATCCTAGGACCCGTGACGGCGTGAGAGATTGGACCTGCTTTTTGGTTCAAATTTGGAATTAAGAGCGATGAGGGATTGTTCATAGGGGTTCACCTCTGGTTTAAGGTATTAAGTAACTGTAGGGTCTGCCTTTCTCCTTAAATGAGGTATTAAGTAACCTAGTAGGATTTCAAATAAACAAGGATATCTCCAAAAGGGTTCACTTCAGTGTTGAGGTATTAAGTGGCTATTGCATGGTCTGCATCCTTACCGAAAGAAGTAATCTAATGAGACTCCATATTTATAATTAGGAGTGATAATGAATATATCGGGAACGGTTCGCTTCAGATTTGAGGTACTAAGTGACTGATCTAGGGTTCGCCTCTTTCCTATAAAAGAAGTATTAAGTAGCACAATGGGATTTCCAAGCAATGTTATCTAGATAACACCGGTGAGGAGTCCGCCTTGGGGTTGGGTATTAAATGACAAAGACACCTATAATAAGTGTTAAATGGTTAGAGGCCTGCGTAGTACTTGTTAATGAGGTATTAAGTGGCTTGGGTACAGTCTCTTACATTGCTAAGACTTTAATAAAAAGAGATGCACTAGAAGCATGACTATTATAAATTATAAAGCCATCGATATTGGTCAAAGGTATATATAGCTATGACCTATAGGCTAATAATGATGACGCTAGAAGTCCACCTTGGGAATATGTCTTAGATGACGGAGTCTACCTCGATTGAGGTCTTAAATGACAACGTCTTCCTATTTCTCTTTTGGAAGTATTATATGGTGATAGTAGAAGCCCACTTTATATTTATAAGTATTTAAGTGGCAAACGAGCATGGAAGTATTGGGTGGTTGATAAGGTTTCGTTAGTATTTTATACTTTGGGAATGAGTTGATAAGTAATCGTGTGTGTAATGCAAGGTTAGGTTAGAATTGCTAACCTTAATAGACATAACAATTAAATGGAAACTAATTGGTATAAATTTATGTTATGGAAAATTTATAGATTTTCCAGTCAGCAGAACGTTCTTCTGACTCCCTACTCATTGTAACCCGCAAGATGGATTTAAAGGAATATGTCGTTGGAGTTGGACGTGTTTAGTTGGCAGAGAAGCCTTTTTTTCTCTCACGCTCAATGCTGATATGACAATCTACTATTCAAGGAATATCATTAATCCCAAGGTAGTAATCATAATCAGTATTTTTATCCTATTTGTTTCCACTGTGAGTTTATATTTCCATCAATCTCTGATAATGTCATGCTTATTTGCAGGTACCGAATCCAATGATCCATGCTTTAATGAACTTGGGTTTTGATTTTTTTTGTTGAAGTTTAGACCCATTAAGATTTAGGTTGTTACATTTGGTATCAGAACTTGGATTAGTAAATCAAAAGAAATTAGGATAAATTGAGAGAACATATTCGTACTTTTTTATATAGTATTATTATATTTTTACGCTAAATTCTGAGAATTCCGACCATAGAAGTAGCTGTAGTTCTAATCCAAAGAAAGGGGCAAAGAAACCATGGATTGAAAATATCTTAGAGTTAAGATTTTCACGCCGACTTCGAAGTAGTGCTGGTAATGTGTAAGATGCTGTTGATAAAGAGCATGAGTACGACATATGGTAGAATCCTGGAGACTGGAGGTATTCGACTTGATGGTTGAGATTCTAGCTTCCTTATGATTTTTGATTTTGATGATGGGTTCCAATCGAAAACGCACATTTATTCCAGATGGGCGGAAATTAGATTTTGTATGTCGCAATTGTCAAGAGGCAAGGTTTCACTAGGGTGCATTTATTGGACACCTCTTTGATGGAAAACCGAATTTTTATTTGGAGAACTAATGTCAATTTCTTAGTTTTAAACCCACGAGAATTTTTATAAAATATATTTTGGAAATGCCTTAGATTTTGGAAAAAGAGTTTTCTAAGGATTTCATTTTCCAATGATTTATTTTAGAAATTTCGTTTTGGGAAAGTTTTGAAATTTTAATTTTCAAAGAAACACATATACTGCTACGATGGTTGTGTTAAGGAATTTTTAGTTTATAAAAGATCAAATTTTGAAATCCTTTAATATTTATATGTATCAGAGTCGGCCCAAAGAATTGGGTTGCCCTAGGCCAATTTACGAAGCAAAGTAAAAAAAAAAATGTACAGACCAATAATTTAACGACTGCAGGACTTGAACTCTACCTGCTTGATACTGAAGGCAACCGTCTAACCACTCCACCAAACGATTTTCCTAAAAAGTTAGTATTGTTTATTAATTAGTAAACAATTTTAACATAAAATTTAACATTTTGTTGCCCCCCTCCGACATGTTGCCCTAGGCGGCCGCCTTGGCAGCCTTGCCCTAGGGCCGGCCCTGTATGTATATGTCAATAAAGGCTTGGTTTCGATTTTTGGCAAAAAAATAGTTTTCCAATTTGGAAAATTTGTGTTTTAAAAAGATTTTTGGAAACCCTGAAATATTTTAATATATATACAAATTTGATTTTTAAGCGAAGTTTTGGTATGAAATAGTTTCTATTATTTAGTAACAAGTATAAAAGAGTATATATTTAGCTTAGTGATTTTTCAGTTTAAAAAATCGAAGTTCTTAAAATCTTCTCTCTTTTAGGTACTGGCAAAACATGAATGACATTCAATTTTATTGGGTTATGTAGTTTAAAGTGTTGTTGTGCCGCTAGCTATTGGAAGAAATATTTCCATACGAAGTAGCCAGGAAATAACAGCTTGAGTATTTTCGGATTTTCGGTATCGTTGTTGGTCGCAGCAGTTTTGTTGGTACTACTGTGAATTGTTGGAGCATAGTTCAGGACTAGACGGTAGGCTTTGATACTACCGCGGTGAGGATAGGAATTTTTTGGATTGTGTTGAATCGAAGGAGACGACACGAAATGATTATTATTATCTAATCCGACCCTAATTGGGTCTATGTTCAATTAACGCCTAAAGCCCGTCTAGCGGTTGACCATCTAATGGTAAACCTAGAGTGGTATATCGACTAACGAGTTTTGACACAACAAGAATCTGGAATGGGAATATAAAAATATCACGTTCGAATTTCCCCAATTGCATTCTTTCGTTCCTCCTTCCTCAATCAGCCGAACCCAATCTCCATCCTCCTCCTCTTCCAAATATCAGCCTCTCTCTTCTGGTCCTTCCCTAGGCGACATAGGTTTTTCATTGGAGCAGCAGCCTCGCCTTTTCCCCCTCGCGCTAGTTTTAGCGCATTAGCTCTTGCCCTACCACTATGATGTGCACATAAATGTGCATATTTTTACCACCATATTTAATCTATTTAAATTAAATAAATGATCATATTGGGTATTTTAACCTGTTTTAACCAAAATCCATATTAATTCCAAATTGTCACATGTCCTTCTTCATATAGGGGCAAAACAGTCATTTGTGTGCATATATTTCTTTGAGAAAAATTGATTGATAATTTATATATATTTTTGTAGGAATTTGATCCCAAATAGGGGTGATTCATGAAGACACATGCATGCACAAAATGAATACAAAGGAATGAAGATGGAAATAATTCAAAGTGAAGAACATGGAGGATCCCACTTACCCACCTAACTTAATGTACAAATTAGAGGTTGATGCACATGCTTATGGAGTTTATGGCTTCATATACACTTAAATGATGATTAGTAGAAGCTAATGATTACTTGGCATCCATACTTTCTCAAGGGTATTTTGGGTATTCCCCAAAAATATGAATTAGGGTTTAACACATGTATATATACCCCTTATGTTTCATGTAATCTTCTTGCTTAGTCTCTCTTTAGTTTAGTTTAGGCTCAAAATAAAAAAGAAAGCTCTCTTTCTCTTTTCATGGCTACTTGGCCATTTTTACTTCATGTATTTTTCCTTTTTATGCAATGTTAATTATTGTTTCCTTTTAATTTCTTATTTATTTCCTTTCATGTTGTAGTGTAGATCTCTTTTATTTTATGCAAGTAGAATAGTAGTTCTCTTTTCCATTAGCTTTCATTTTTCTTTTCTTTTCTTTGCTTTTTGCTTTCATATTGCTAGAAAACGATGAGTAATCGTTCTTCCTCATCTTCCTCCCCTTCTTTCCTTGAGGGGAGGCTGAAATTGGCATTTTTCTAGATGCCCTTTTGCCCCAACAGATAGCTCTTAGGATACTTGTGCCAGTTGTAGTCGTTCCCGAAGACTTAAGAGCCTTGGCTTGAATTCCAGCAGTTACAGGACCAGAAGTTGGAATAATGATTGGGTTAGTAGGCAAGGACACTGAGAGCAGGGGTGGAATGTCATCAACAACTTTTTCCTTCTTAATGTGCTTTATTATTTTCAAATAAGTGCTTTGCAGTTCTAACATTGATGGACCAGTGCCATGGTCCTTATCCTCTATGATAGTTCCTATGCCTTATTAGAATCATCTACAACATCTTCAACTAGCGCGTGAATCTTTTCGGCATTAAGACCCGAGCTGATCCGACATAAGAGGTTGGAATAAGAGGTTAAGCAGACATGATGACAGATTTGGTCCTTGA
This sequence comes from Allium cepa, assembly GCA_030765085.1. Classification (NCBI taxonomy): domain Eukaryota; kingdom Viridiplantae; phylum Streptophyta; class Magnoliopsida; order Asparagales; family Amaryllidaceae; genus Allium; species Allium cepa. The sequence goes on from CM060932.1 coordinate 386,131,623, forward strand.
ACCTTGAATACCCGAAGCTAGATCAGTTAGAACCTCTCTTTACAGTTTTGAAGTGACAACATATATTTCGAGATATTCGTATAAACAATAAATTTCAGGAATACTTGAAGCATAAAGAAGACTACTATAATCTACTCAAGCCAATGGTGCATAAAGTTTGAAGTTTTGATAGAGTCATTATAAGTCATAAGTTATAATTATGAACTTATACAATCTCCTCTGATGAACACCGTGCCTCCAAATATTTATATAAATAGAAAAGTTTTCAGAAATAAGAAAACCCACTTTTTAGACAATCAGACATCTAAAAATAAAACTAGATGTCAAAATATACTATCTGTTTTGAAAAATACAATAATCAGACAATTAAATTATAATTTGGTCGTCCAAATGAATAATTAGATGTCTAACCTTAAATTTTGACATCTGATTTAGGTGATTTTGAACCATAAACTGTCTGTTTACAAACAAACCAAATTCAGACATTTGAACTTTATTTCAGATGTCTGCATCCCTGTAACCACGATTTTTCATCAATAGCCATTTTTGTTTTGAAAAGACACCATCATTCATCAATGGTTGCATTTTCTCTAATAGTAATTTCTCTTTTCAAAAACTCTTCAAACACTAAATATAAAATTGTTTTTGAACAATGACAAATAACTTTCTTTCTCTTGATTACTATACTCTATATTCTTTAGAATTCAAATCTTTTCAGAAACGATCATCTATTTCCTAATGTCTACACTTTCAAATTACTACCATCGAAGGAGATTATAGGAAGTGTAAACTAAAAAGTGACTAATCTGTGTTGATAGAACACATCATTATCAAGATATTAAACTCGTGTAAATGCCTATTCTTTGGGGCTCAGTAAGGGTGTTTGGTCAGTGGAAATTCTGAAGGGGAGCTTCGAGATTGTAACATCCCGATATTTCATGCCATTCGCATCCGCACATGTCGGACTTGAATTGCTCAAAATATCAATTTGTTAATTTATATTTGGCAAAACTCACCATATACAGTGAATAAATAAGTCACATAATCACAGACACAGAGTAATATAAAAATAACCAGCGGAAACAAATGAATAGTAGTTCATGAAGTTACTATATATATAATAGAGTTAAACAAGATACAGCAGAAGTGATGACTACATAGAAGTCTCAATGCAATAGTCAAATACAAGATTAGAATATATCACAAGAGTCAACTAAATAACTGCAAGCTGAATAGATAGATGGATCTCTAAGCGAAGCTCCAACTCCAAAAGTGAATCTCGAATGCTGTGACACTCAGTCTGACCCGAGCGTAAAGCAAAACATAAAACACTCGAGTTAGGATTTACATTCTTATATCAATAAATCTAACTCAAGTGAAATATCAACCGAAATACAAGTAACTTAAAGGATGTTTCGGATAACCGTCCTCTAAGAATCCGTTAAACTATCTATTACGTAGTAATACATGCTATTATAATAATGTCTATAGTAAAGTAAACTATTAAAATAGCGTTAAGGCATTACTCATTTTCCCATTAACACATTTTTATATATTCCCATTATCTATACACTACCGTAACTTCCCGTAAACTTGGCTTATCAAAGGGCACTCCATAGGTATGGTACAAAACTAACTCGTAATGGTCTCGCTAAGGTAGGTGACACGACACAACTAGGAAATGTCAAGGTAGATATACCAATTACACTCCCTGGCTGGTGGTAATGCATAGAAGCTACTACCGTCCACCTCGAAACACACTCCCAAATCAAAAATCAAGGGTGGCCACCAAATCAATCACGAAGTCAGAATATAGGGTCGAAGGAATGTGCCCGATCGAAGGAATGACCTCACTTGGCCCGTCGATTGCTCCTATTTTAGCCATCATATGCCAAATCATGGGAGTCGGGTCCACGTATATACCTCATATAGGATTGTCGCCACCATCCTACTTCATTCTGGAATCTCCATCGCGTACACAGTTTTTAAAGTGGTTTTCGGTATTGCCATAGAGTATGACAATATTCGATCCCCGTTTCTTTAACAACCAATTAAAACACCACGGTCATTTAAAAATAGTTTTACATCAAAACCAAAATATCATTGCCATTTTCAAAACCATATCAATACGATATCATTTTCATTTCAAAACCATATCAATACAATATCATTTTCAAAATCATAGCACTTCAAAGTTATAACACTTTCTAAATCAAATCACTTGAAATTATAACTTTTTGGAAATCATAACACTTTGAAAAACCATAACACTTTCCTTTAAACTGTTTTGATATTAATAATAGTATATATAATAAAATAATTCATAAAATAAATAGTTTATATAAAATAGTTATAAGTTAAAATAGTTTATTTTAATAACCAGTATATTAAAATAGTTTATATTAAAAATAGTTTATATTAAAAGTGATTTATATTAAATAGTTTGTATGAAAAGAATTTATAAAGTAAAATATACAAATAATTTTAAATAAAATAAAAATACTCTATAAAATAGCTTCCTCAAATTTCACAAATCAATTCCAACTCAACGCAAATTCCAAAATTCAAATTTAATCCAATCTCAAATCATCAATTTAAATCAATTTAGTTTCCCAATAAACCATTTTAATTTATATCGATTTCAAAACAGATTTGGACCATAAAATAAACCATTTTAATTTCAATATGTTTCTAAAAAAGTTGTTTTCTATTTTGTATGTTAACTTCGTTTTTTTAATTGGTCATTTCGGCAATATACATACGTCTTGTGCACTTTTGTATGGACGAAAACTCAAAACTAAAAATAATAAACAAAACACGACCTAAATATTTCCTTCAATTTATTTAAACTTGAAATATTCATTTAATCACCTTAAACCAAAATCAATTATAAAAATCATATCCTTTAAAATCTCAAATAAATTAAGTTCCAAATCAATTTAATTAAATAAATTTACAAATTTCAAATAAATTCAAATTTATCTTCCCAACCTTAAATTATAAAAATCATTATAAATCTATTTTAAAATATAAATTTAAATAAATACTTAAACATATTACTTATTAAATAAATCAAACTTTATTAAATAAAATCTTATTATTAAACTTATTTTATATATATTGCAAAATAGTAAAATTATAAGTAAATCTTAAAATTTATAATTTCAAAACTAACTTATAACCTTTAAAAATTTCAAACATATAATTTTAAAAATAAAAAATTTAACTATATATAAAATAACATTTATGTATAATATTTAAAAATCAATATTTATATAAAACCACATATATATATATGTATATATGTATATATCTTTAAACCTTGGAAAATCATTACAAAAATATATATATAGACCAACAGTGTTTGTATATAATTTTCTATCCTATGGTCAAGTGATATAGATATTTATCATTTCAAACCGCAAATTAAATATATACGGGTATATATTATTTCAACCCGCAATCCCAAATTCAATTTAATGAAAATCGCTTGGGTTTATCATTTCAACGCATAACGATTTTCTTCTATTCTACATATCGTTCGGGTATGTATCATTTCAACCCATAGGAAATTCTATACTAACAGGGAACTTGCAGAGTGGTAACAGATATAATAATAATATAACATGCATATATCATCAAAATAAATAACATATAATGGTGTCAGATGTCACGGGTGAAAAGATATAGATAATGGCATATATACAACAATTTAAATGACTAACAACAGCATATTTCAATTGTCGTTTCAATTGAAATCAAATTTAATAAATATAAGAACGTTGCTCGTGAGTGATTGCTCGCTTTTCGAGGCTAGAGCTAATTCGACAATGGAACGAGTTACGAATCCAAGCATGAATTCCAAAGCAAAGTCAGATGGCACGAATTTGACGAATAGAGCTGATAATAGAAACCAATGAGAACTAATCAAAATTTGTTTAATAAAATTTAAACTAGATGTATATTATATTAAATTTTTTCTTAAACCAAATATTAAAATTTAAAATACATGTACATTTTTAAACCAATCTTAAAATTTAAACATATATATTGAAATCAAATATATATATATATATATTTCAAAATCATTATTTCTTATTCTATTAACTAAAATCAAACTATCTGTATATATATATATTTCTCTGAAATCAATAAGATTTGAAAACCCAAACCTATGTATATTCATATATACAAACTGATATATAAGCCTACACAGACTCACATACATTAAGAACAAACATATATACACATTATATTTTTAAATCAATGTATATATATATACCTGATAAACTAATATATATACAACAACTTATATAATATAATATAGCTTATATATATAGCATAAAATAAACAACTTATAAATTATGAAACTAACATATATATATATATATGTATATGTATATGTATATGTATGCTGCAAAACATAGTTGATGCATCTTCTAAACAAATATGTATGTATATATATATATATATATATGATATTATACACTGAACCAAACATAATATATAGAAATCATATATGTATACAACAGCCTGCATACCACTTAAATCGTATAACTTTATACTTTAAAACTTTATAATATTACTTATATGTAAAAACTAATATATATATATATATATATATATATATATATATATATATATATAAACTTACGTACGTAAAATACTGGATTCAACAATACATATATATTAATATATAATCTAATGTATAGAAGACTGTGAAAACCAGATTTTGTAAACCAACACATAAAACTAACATATAACATTTATACACACACACACACACACACACACACACACACACACACACATTTGCTAACTATAAAAGACTATAAATATAACTACTACAAAATTATATACTGTAACAATCATATTATACAATATATACCTTTCCTCACAATACCCAAAGAGCATAAGAAGGCCGAGTAAGCTGGATCTAACAGTGGAAAGGTGGGGTCGGGTTCAAGGCGTTGGTGATTGTGTGCACGTGGCAGAAGAGAGAGAGGAGGGAAGAGGCTCGGCTTGAGTTGTTTGTAATGGCCACTATGTGGTTCACGGCTATAGATGGGAAGGACGGGGTGAGCCACTGGGGATGGATCGGTTGACTGCTCAGGGGTTGAGTGTGGCGGAGAAGGAGGCGGGGTGGGGACGTAAGCAGTAGTCTACAAATGTACAGGCAACACGAGACTGATACAATAGGCTTCAGGAAGAAAAATTGATATAATCTTTTATATTATAATATTTTTTTAGAAGAAGTGCAAAAGAAGTAAAGTTCTCAGGCAGTTGAAGAAAGGGAAAATTGGAAGAGGAATAGAAGGCTACCGGAAAAGATATGAGTTTGCATATATTATATATTTACTTTTGTAATTGAACCGAGAGGAAGAGAATGGACCATTGTAAAATAAATTGAAATGATGGGAATAGTAACAGCTATCCCTTGAATCCTGCAAAATAAATGCCTGTGGCTGTTAGTTTATATGGTGGATAATGAACGGTCAAAGAGAAACCAAAAGGCACAAATATAGATACCGATATGGAAGTCGTTTTACTGGTTTCAGGGCATACCAAGTTCAAAAAATAGAAATGAACATACAGCTGAGATCAGCACGACGAGACAATCAAAATGGTATGCAGATATCAATGATACGACTGAACTATCAAAAGTCGATATCAAGTACCGAAAATGCGGTAAATTTGCTAGAAATAAGATAAACGGGGATATAGCAGTCTAAATTTAAAGAAACAAAATATGACACCTTACTCAGAAGATGGTTAACAAATTTATTGTATAAAAATATTCAGGCTTGGGAAACATTTTATTATCATCAAATATTAGCTGATTTAATTTGAAATAAAATTACACAAAAAAATAAACTTCCATATTTTCTGATGAAAATTTACCATTTGCTATGTTTCAATGGATGTAATCCAAATATCAAATTGTTATTTTCAAATTCAATTATTTAAAAATTTCACAAAGTTCCAGTTAATCACGTTATTAAAACAATAAAATTTTCGGGTCGCTACACTCTCCCCCACTCAAAATTTTTTGTCTCTATAAAGGAAGAAGGTAGGAGAATAGAAACAACCAGAAAGAAAAATAGATTGGAAAACAAAATAGAACAATCAATTTAAAACCATATAAATTTCAATTTAAACCAATTAATATTCATTAATTCATTTTAAATTCAAGGTATTTCATTAAGTTAATAAAATTTCAATTTATAAATTCCTTCAAACAAAATTTATTTTACTTATCTCATTTATTCATTATCTTATTATTCAATTTTATCTCAATTAACATTTCTATAATCATAAATTTAAGTATAAAACATTTATTATAACCACTCATATTTATTTATAAATTCCTTTAACATCATTTTACATTCTAAATTATTCAATTATATATTCAACTTCTGAATGATTTAGGTAAGTTATATATTGGAAAGTAATTGAGTTTTATACAAGTCAAATTTTCCAAATTCAATTATTTTAGTTTAAATATTTATTCAAAATTATGTTTCATTTTATAATTGAAATCATCTTCAACCTAAAATTTAAGAATTATATTCCTGATTTACTTCAAACCATTTAGAGATAAATATATATGTGTGTATGTATATGTATATATTCAATTCGAATCTAAAATCATATATCTATATATGTGTGTGTGTATATATATGTATATCAAGTCATACTTCAGAAATTCAATTAAAATCCATTTTTTTTCAAAACAAAGTGTAGCAAAGCTACAGATGGTCTCTCCACTTTGAAAATCGAAAATGAATGTCAATGATGCCGCAGTTACTACAGAAATTATTTTTGAGCGACAAAATAGGAGAGTACTGATTTAAAACTTTAAAATTCTTTGGAAACAAATTTCTATTCGAAAATACTTTAAATAATATGCATTTTAAAACTTTTAAAATCAGAGTTTGAAATCACCAAAAATTAAACTCAAATTCTCAATTAAATTCATTAAATTTCCAAATTGATTTATACACCATTTTTAATAAATTCATTTATTTATAATGTTGAAATAGTCAATGGTTTTCAAAACAACAAATGAAATATTAACATTTTTGACAATCGATTCATTAAAAATTATCTTTCAAAAAATTTACTTATATATATATATAATATAATTACACAAAGTTTATTTCATTTACCAAATTTGAAAACAATATTGTGTCATTTTGTGCTGTTCAAGTGTTTTGGAATTTCTATCGATAGCGTTGATCGGACAAATCGATCGAAAACCCAAATCAACATTAGCAACTCAAACAACAAAATATATAAAACATTTTATATTAATACACATACACTCCCTCGCTAGATGATTCCAGAATAATTTCTACAACAAGGATAGAAATTCAGATAAGAGGAACCCTAATCGAAGAAAATCTACCAAGAAGATAAGCTCAATACGAAGATAAGATGATTAAATTACAAAATAGGAAGTTGGATAGATTTATATAAATCGCGAACAACCTTAATCGGATCAACCATGACTTTGAAAATAAGATCGATGTGGAATTCTGAGGTATATCGACATTCGACCGTAAGAGATAGAATTCGGGCATAGCTAGAGGTAGCATCATCTAAACCGACGATACAGAAATCTTTGGTGAACCGATTGTGACGACCCAGAATTTTCGAGTATTTAAAATCGGAATATTTAATTGATTTTAAATATTTAAAATCTTATTTTTAACTTGAATTCAAATATCACCATTTATTTGATGATTAAAGTATTAAATCAAATAATTTGAAGTTGGGTAAAATGTTGCATCTGGAGTTCTAAGCCTGTTAAAAATAATTTGAAGGCTTATAAAATTTATATTGATAATACCGAGGATAACAGAAGTTGTAAAATTAAATTTAATAGTGATTTGTTCAGTTTTGGAATTTTATCGTTTAAATTGAATTTAAAAATAGCCTTCCGAGGCACAGTCTTGGAATTCGACGAAACTAATTCCATTGGATCCGTAATATTGTATTATTATCGGATTTCAATTTTCGTGGCGTTTGGAGTTGTTGTGTGAGCGTACGATATATAAACGCGTTGAAATTTTAATTTATAATAATCGATTCGGAAAGTTATCTTCTCCATACGATCGAATTAGGATTCGAAACCTTTTCCATTGCGTTCGGAATAGGTATATGACACTACGAACGCCTAGCGGCATGCCTTGATAGGAAGTCAAATTTCGTGTTGCGTTTATCGACACGAGTTGAATTTAACTTAAATATATATATTTTTATATCTGGTCACTATCAGCCGTTTCCTTTCCTATCAGCCGCGATTCTATCATCTTTCGAAACACTGTAGCGAGTATTCTACCACACGCTTCTGTTTTTAATAATTACAGCCGAGCCTTCTTCTAAAATTATTCGTTCAAAAACAAAAATGGTCGAAGCCTTTATTCTTCAAAATCATGTCTTCTTATTTCCCCCTAACCAGATCTGTTCGAAGGAATTGGATGCTTCCTTTTCCATCTCCAATTCACGAAAGTCAAAATCGTTCGTGGAAAAAAGAAGGAAAAAAAGGGAACGAAATGGCGGAACTGAGATTCGAATGATTTTCGTTCGAAAATCAAAGTCAAGATAATCTCGTCCTAATCGGCAGCTCGATTCATGCTGTTCAATTTGGGAAGGGCCGCGAGTTTCATCCTTTTTGTTTTCAAATCTTCTTATAGTCGGCTCGAGTTCAAGGAGACGTGCGACGTTGGGTAAGAGGTCGACGTCGATCATGGCGGATGGAAGCGGTCACTTGGGGTGCAGGTGTGAGGGAGGTCGCGGCTTCCATAGAGTACAATGGTAAGGCAACGACGGGTCGTGGCTGGCCTAAAGGGTTGTGCGAGGTCGATGTTGAGATGGATGTGGCAAATGAGGTCGTACGATTTGTATCCAGTGCCGATTGGGCAGCACGACAGGGCAGTGAGGTATATTGTAGATTGTTTTATAATTTAAAAGTTTAATATTAAAAAAAATTCTGTTTTATTTAAATTATATATAAGACAGAATACATTTTTATTTGGAATTTAGTAATATATATGTAAACAGTGAATTCATATATGTATGTATGTATATATATATATATATATATATTAGATTTTGGAGATCGGGAATTTTAAATGGTAATGAAGTTTATTTATAAGGATAAAACAAAAGTAATAATAATATCTAATAATAAAAATATCAAAATTTTAAACCCACTAATTATTTCAAAACAATATATTAGAATGATCAACTTGTTATTTGTTTTAGTTGCTAAAAGATTTCAGGAAGGAAAGTTGGCTTAGAATTAAATCATTAGATTAAATAAATTATTAAGTGGTAACTGGGTTATTCGATTTGTTTCGAATATTAATAAAATCATATGAATATTTATACAAGGTCACAATCCAGAAGGAAGCAAGCCGGATTGAAAATGGATTGCAAACAAAAATCAATGGTGAGTTAATCTCACTCAGCTGAATTTTAATTTAAAATTTAAATAATTAAATTTAAATAATTGATTGATTGATTTGATTTGGTGTGTTATATAGAGTAGTGTATAGTATATCTTGGAATGTTCGATTTTCCACATTAAATAGAGGATGGTTTTATATTTAAAACCCATATACTGTGATATTCCACCTCGAAGTGGAATTGGTATTTTATGTTGTGCTAACGTCTTTGGATGCAGGGAACCAGGTTGGAGGGATCCAACTGGATTCCTCAACACTTATTTAAATTATTCAATGTTCTCTGTGTGGTTATTTGATATTCTATGATAAATTATATTAGAATATGGGATGCTATAGTTTGCTTGAATATTTCGGTACTCTGAATTATCTAAATATATAGACTTGGATTTCGAAAAGAAAATAAAAAGAGTGAATTTTAAGAAAGTAATTATAAAGAATGTAAATAAATTAAAATGAATTAGATAAGAATATTAGTGGTTTCAAAATGCTAATTAATAAATTCCGTATATGAAAGTGAAATTTTGAATAATCAGAAAGTTAATGAATTTTAAACTTCAGTGCTATTATTTAAAAAGAACAAAACATTTATTTAAAATTTAAGACTTAAATTATTGAAAGCATAAAGTAGAAATTGATTTTTTTTTTGAAATTTGTATATTTCAGTTGGAAACTAATGAAAATAAAAACAAAGTCCATAATTAACGAATTTTGAAATGAACCGAGGAAGTAAAGAAATTTATTTCAAATGGAATAAATTGGGAATCAATTTGGAAAATTGATTTAAGTGATTGAGATTGGAAATTCTCCCCGAATAACCAAGTATGTTTTCAAAGTAAATTTTTAATATAAGTTAAAGGGTTTAAAGTTGTTTTAAAAAGAAAGTTTTGGAAAATTTATTATTTCTAATATTTAAATTCTAAAGTAAGTATTTTCTTTTAATCTATTATAGCAGTAATTATTTAAAAGTGACTTAGTATTTTGTTTTAAAAAGTGAAAACCTAGCTTTATATTTTATAAAGTAACCTTATTTTCATATAGTCATTTAGTATGTATTTTTAACAAATTTTTGAAGTATTTTTAACTTAAATGTTTTAAAGTATATTTCAAAGTAAAGAGGTTTAAATTATTTTAAAAATCTAAAGTTTTGTGCTCGGTGATTTTAGTGGAGATAGAAAATATTTGGGAAAGTTTATTCTGAAAAGTAGGATGGTTTGAAACTGTTTACAAAGGGTTGAAAATAGAAATATATCTTGTAAAGATATTTTGAGGTTAATAAATAATTTGGGAGATTATTTATTGGTTGATGGTTGTTTGTGAATATTAATTAATAGTTAAATCACCGACTATCAAAATTGGACAAAGGCATTGATCGTTCCGAGGAGACCGGAATCGAGATTTATTTCTCGAAAACCACTTTGATCCGGTTTGTACGTTCCATGGGAAACGAGTTTGGATGCGAAGTTGAAGCGGTGAAGTGCAAGGGCTAGTCGCTACTAATCCTGAGGATATTTCCAAAATGGATGTAGTAGGAGTAGTGCATTCGGTTCTGTTCGAATCCGGACGGACTTGTATGGATGAATGCTTTCGGAACATCGTCAGGTGGACGATGAGCATTCTAAGGAGTATGTTCTTAAAAGATAACGCTTAGCCTCAAGCCTCATCAACTGGGAATGACTGAAAATCAGGAGTTATGCAGCAAGGCTAGTTGGGTAGCACCCAAGCAGGGTGAGGTCATCCCTGTTTAGATGTCCCTTTTTATTTGGCTTAGTAGGCGATTGTTGATCCCAACCGTGGGGTGATCTCACTCGGGATTATCCAGTAAGGGGTAGTCCCAGTCTTGTGTTGCAGGGGAGCAGGCGTACTCCTCGGTACTGTGATCTAGGCCACGTACTTTGACAGGTGGTACCCCAGTGCCTAGTCATTAGTTGGAAATCCATTCTCCCTACGAGCCTTATACGAGTTTTGTTTGTATTACCCACTCTGTGGCTAGTAGCCGGAATTTAATAATGTAACAGTTTCAGCTATTTTATAAGTATTTGTATATAGACCCTATTATAATATCAGAGGATTTCTATAAAAATTGATTTAGCTATCGTAAGGTAAAAACCCGACATGTTTATTTGTGGTGTGGTCTTACGAGATGCTTTTGTTTTCAAAGGATTTTGAAACTTTAAAAATCAATTGAGTGTGATTTTCTCACGTCGGTATTCCAGACTGACTCGGGTGTTATTTAACTATAATGCTCGGGTCAGACCGAGTATTATAGGATACAGGATATGATGCTGTGGAGCTCAGGAGACGAGCTGGATGATGATGTGTATTTTCGTACATGTTTTATATATATATATATATATATATATATATATATATATATATATATATATATTCCGCTGTGTTGAGTAGCTGTGTATCCAGTTGTATGTTATTGATGTTGTTGAACTCTAATGATGTACTCTGATGATGATGTATGTATAAAACAGATATAGTTTTCTTTTGTGTAAAGATCTGTTATTATATATTATATTTTATTCCGCTGCGATGGTAAGATTATGTTGTTGATTTTTTGTTTTCTCTTCTTCTACCTCTTCTTATTTAACCCAAATGGTTCGAATTTCTGTACAACTTTAGTTGATTTAGGTAGAATAGTATTAACTCAAGGGGTACGGATTTGCGGGTCGTTACACTTGGTATCAGAGCTTAGGTTGGTGATAATCTTGGCTCTGGTGGGAATTACTCATTTAAATTTGCGTCCGTAGTACTCTATAATGAGTTTGAGCGTATTAATAGATATGAGCGCGTATTTGTTAGTGAATATAAACTGTTTTAATATTGCGTTGATTGGTTTATTGTGTGGCATATGAACCTTCGTCGACACAGTCTGCACAACTGTATCGAAGGGGTTTCTAAACACTTGAATAGAACAATTGACACGGTATTGTTTTAAATGTGGGTGAATGCAATAATTTTACCCAAAAATATATTTTGATATGAAGAAAAGTTTTTGTAAACTATTTTAGCTAATATATGGTTGCTTGGATGTTAGGAAAAATAATATTAAGTTATTATCATCATTGTGTAAAAATTTGACTAGAAATTGAAAATATAACCAAAGGTTAAGGAGATAAATTCATTATAAAATGAAATTTGTAAATATGAATTATAAACGCGATTTATAAATTGAAATATGAACAAATGGAAATTTATATTAATGAATTATAGTTAAGATTGATTTAAGCAGGATTTGGAAATTTAAATCCCGAAGATTTGGAAGTATTTTGAAGATAAATAATAGCATTATTCTTTTAAAGGTATTTCTGAAAGAAAATGTGTTTTGAATGGATTTTGAAAGTGATATAGCATTGAAATCACTTGGATCATTGGGATATGATTCTGATGATGACGGTCGCATCATCAGTATTCATTTTCGAATTTATAAGTGACGAATTGCTGCCTAATTGATTTGTTCAGAAAAGCTAGTTGTTTTTGAAAATTTCAAAAGAAATTTATTAGGGATAAAAACCAGGATTGGTTTAAATATTTGAGAAGTGATATTTGAGATGTTGAAGATTTCAAATGATTTGAAACCAAAAGTCGGGTGTTTAAAAATTCTTATAAGATAGGTTGTAAGCTTATAAATTGAGATGATTTAAATCAAAAAGGAAATATAAGCTTTGAATTTTGGAAAATTTGATTAATGCGACTTCTGAGAGTAAATGTGACGATCCGGAATTTTCAAGCATTTAAAATCGGAATATTTAATTGGTTTTAAATTATTTAAAGGTTAATTATCAACTTAAATTACGAATATCATGATTTATTTGACAATTAAATTGTAGAATTAAATAATTTGAATTGGATAAAATATGAAACCTGAGATTTTAAGCTTGTTAAATAATTTGAAGGCTTGTAAAATTTATATTGATAGTACAGAGGATAATAGAAGTTGTAAGATTTAATTTAACAGTGGTTTGTTCAGTTTTAAAATTTTATATCGTTTAAATTGAATTTAAAAATAGCCTTCCGAGGCACAGTCTCAAAATTCGACGAAACCAATTCCATTGGATCCGTAATATTGTACTATTGTCGGATTTCAATTTTCGTAGCATTTGGAAGTGTGGTGTGAGCGTACGATTTATTGAGGCGCTGGAATTTGAAAAAAAAATTAATAAAATAACTGGTCAAATTAATCAACAGCAGCCTACTTTCTATCTATATTTTTTTTAATTTCATTTCAGAGCACTGTAGTTTTCCCTTCTCCTACACGCCTCATTGTCTCCATTTAGTACAATTCCTTTACCTATGTCCTCATTTTTGCAGACAAGAAGACAACTTTGTCTTCATGCCATCCCTCTTCGTTAAAAGAAAAAGAAAAATAACAAAAACACAGTACAATAGGGGGGGCCGAACCCCTTTTCTTCCCAAATCCTCGGTGATAAAAAAAATGGCCGCGACATTCGAGTAAAACCCTAATCGAATCGAATTCGTGAGGCGAGCATCTTAATCGCGAATCGATTGCGTCGAGTGCGAGTATGGGGGAGAGGTGTGGGTCGCACGAGGCCTGGGAATTCGAACTGCGGCAAGGTTAGGCGGCGAGCTCGCTAGGGTTTAGGCACACGCGATATTGGAAAGGGACGCGGCGAAGGGTGAGCGTCGGCGAAGTTGAGTTCAATCGTGTGGGCTTGCGCACGAGGAGGGCGGCTCGATCTCGGGGAATGGAGGCGTGAAAAGCTCGCCTGGATCTCGATCCAACGACGTGGTGGAAGGAGGCCTGCTTGTGATGTTTTCAGAATAGGCAGTAAGGTATTCATGTTTATAATTTATTTTCAAATTGAAAAAAACTAATTTAAAGAATATACGAATATGCAGAAGACAGAAATATAGGTACATATTAGATTTCAAAAAAAGAAGGATATGTAGGAATTTATATAAAATTTTTATTTATGCAGTTTATATTAGTATACGCAGTTCAAACAGAAATTCAAAGATACATATACACCTACTAAACCTACTATTTAATTTTAGAATAATGTTAGTGATTAACTTATTTATTAACCTATTAAATTAAGTATTACCAAAAAATTTTATAAGGAAATTTGTTTAGTTAAATAAATAGTTTAGATTAAATAAATAAATGGAAATTGACGGTTTGATTTATTTCGAATATAAATAAATCATATGAATTGTTTATTCAAGGTCTAAAGTCTCAAAGAAATGGTCAAAAATGAAGTGGATTGCAAACAAAGGTTAAAGGTGAGTTAATCTCACTCAGTTAATTTCAATTTAAATGATTAAATTTAAATAATTGATTGAATGGTTGAGTTTGATTTATGTGCTATAGTATGGTAATTTTGAAATTGGCATATTATATTGTGCTAACAGGTTGGAGGGATCCAACTGGACCCCTCAACATTTATTATTTAATAATTCTCTATTGTGATTACTGGATATTCTATGATGAATATATTGAAATATTGAATGTTATGATTTGATTGGATATATTTGGGTATAATGAATTACCAAAAATATATAAATTGAATTTTGGAAAGAAAACAAAGGAAGTAAATTTGTAAACGAAATAATCTTAGAAAATTTAATAAATTAAGAATGAATTGCAAAAGAATTAGAAGTACGTTAAATACTGATAAATAACTTCGAGTATGAAAAGGAAAGAGTTTGAATAAACAGTAATTAATGAATTGTAAAATTTTGTAGTATTAATTTAAATGAATAAAGAATTATTTTAAAACTTAAAGTTTAAAATTTTATTTAAAGGAATAAGAAGTAAAGTGAGAAATCTAAATTGGAATTTCCGGTTAAAAGTATTTTAAATCATAAGTAAGGAACGAAATCTGAAATTAAAAGATTTTGAATAAATGAAGTAGATTGGAAATCAATTTGAAATTTGATTTTAGTGTTTGGAATTGGATGTTTGGAAGAATAAATTCAAGGTTGGAATTTATTAAAGGAATGAGAAAATTTGTTTAAAAATAAATAGTGATTTATTTTTAAAGGTTGTGAAGAGAAGTATATTTCTCTAAATAGCCATGTACGTTTTAATTAAATTTTTAAATATAAGATAAAAGTTTAAGGTTATTTTCAAAAGCATGTTTTAGAAAATTTATTATTTCTGAATGTTTAAAATTCTTAATTAAATATTTTTTTAAATCTATTATTGAAATATATTTTTTAAAGGTGACTTAGTATTTTGTTTTAAAAGTGTAAACTAGTCTTATATTTATAAAGTAAATATTATTTTCAAATATTCATATAGTATGTATTTTTAACAAATTATTGAAATATTTTTTAACTTAAAGGTTTTAAAGTATATTTCAATAAAGTGTTTTTTTAATTATTTTAAAAATCTAAAGTTTTGTGCTTGGTGATTCCAGTGGAAATAGAAATACTTGGAATTTATTCTGAGAAAGGTAGATAGTTTTGAAAACTATTTTCAAGGAGTTTGAAAAGTGAAATTATATCTTGTGAAGATATTTTTGAGATAAATAAATAATTTGGGAAAATTATTTATTGTTTGATGGTTGTGTGTGGATATGAATTGATAGTTAAATAACCGACTATCAATATTGGACAAATGCGTTGATCGTTTCGAAGAGGCCGGGATCGAGATTTATTTCTCGAAAACCACTTCGATCCGGTTTGCACGTTTCGTGGAAAACGATTTTGGATTCGAAGATGGAGCAGTGAAGTGCAAGGGCTTGTCGCTACTAATCCTGAGGATATTTCTAAAATGGATGTAGTAGGAGTAGTGCCTTCGGTTCCGTTCGAACCCGGGACGGACTTGTATGGATGAATGCTTGCGATACATCGTCAGGTGGACGATGGGAATTCCAAGGAATATGTTCTTAAAAAGGTAACGCTTAGCCTCAAGCCTCATCAAATGGGAATGACTGAAAATCAGGGGATATGCAGCAAGGCTAGGTGGGTAGCCCCCAAGCAGGGTGAGGTCATCCCTGTCTAGATGTCCCTTTTTATTTCGGCTTAGTGGGAGGTTGTTGATCCCAACCGTGGGGTGATCTCACTCAGGATTATCCAGTAAGGGGTAGTCCCGGCCTTGTGTTGCAGGGGAGCGGGCGTACTCCTCGGTACGGTGATCTAGGCCCCGTACTGTGATAGGTGGTACCCTAGTGCCTAGTCATTAGTTGGAAATCCATTCTCCATACGAGCCTTGTACGAGTTTTGTTTGTATTACCCACTCTGTGGCTAGTAGCTGGAATTTAATAATGTAACAATTTCGGCTATTTTATAAGTATTTGTAGATAGACCCTATTATAATATCAGAGGAGTTCTATAAAGATTGTTTTAGCTATCGTAAGGTAAAAACCCAACATGTTTATTTGTGGCGTGGTCTTACGAGATGCTTTTGTTTTCAAAGGATTTTTGAAACTTAATAATCAATTGGGTGTGATTTTCTCACGCTGGTATTCCAGACTGACTCGGGTGTTATTTAACTATAATGCTCGGGTCAGACCGAGTATTATAGGATACAGGAAATGCCGTGGAGCTCAGGAGACAAGCAGGATGACGATACGTACTCCCGTATTTTTTATGTATATATTCCGCTGTGTTGAGTAGTCGTGTATTCAGTGTATGATATTGTTGTGCTGTGATTGATGTACTCTGATGATGTAATATATGTAAACAGATATATTTTATTTTGAGTAAAGATTGTTTATTATCTATTATATTTTATTCCGCTGCGATGGTTAGATTCTGCTGTTGTTTTCTATTTTCTTCTTCTACCTCTTCTTCTTTTACCCAAATGGTTCGTATTTCTGTACAACTTGAGTTGATTTAGGTTGAATAGCGTTAACTCAAGAGGTACGGACTTGCGGGTCGTTACACTTGGTATCAGAGCTTAGGTTGGCGATAACCTTGGCTCTGGTGGGAATTACTCATAAATAGAGTCAATAGTACTCTAGAATGAGTTTGAACGTATTAGTATATAAGCGCGTATTTTTTAGTGAATATAAAATGATTTTTATATTGTGTTGATTGGTTTATTGAGTAATTTATGGATTCTGGTCAATACAAGTAATTAACGTTATTGATAGGGATCTCTAAACACTTGAATAGAACTATTCGACACAGTATTGTTTTAAAGTAGGGTAAATGGAATAATTTTACCCAAATTATTTTTGTAAATAAAAATAATAATATAATTTTTGTAAAGTATTAGTATTTGGATGCTTGATTTGTTAAGGAATGATAATATTAAATGGAATTGAATAAGAAATTGAAACTTATAACCAAAGTTGAAGAATAAATTTATATAACAAAATGGAATGTGAAATATAGATTATAAATTAAAATTATAAATTGAAATAAACTTCATATACAAATGAGATTTGTAAATGTAAACTGTAAAGGTGATTATAATTTTTGAAAATAGAATTCCAGAGAAACATTTGAAATTGAATTGAGATAAAACTCCAGAGAATGTTTAAATATAGAATTAAAGGAATTGCAATTTGGAATTTTTGGGAAAAGTTTAAATTCCTTTGGATTTGGAAATGGTTTTCAAAAGTTTTGAAGAAATAATAGTGGTATTATTTCGAGAATATTTTTGAATTGGAATTGAATATGGAGGAATTTGGAATTTAAAAATATTTGAAAGGGATTTTAAAGAGATAAAAGCATTGAACTCTTTTGGTCGCTGGAAAATAATTTCGGTGATGACTGCAGCATCATCGATATTCATTTTCGAGTTTCCAAGAGAAAGATTGCTACCAAGTTGTTTTGAATTGAAATTGTTTGCAAAACTGGGTAAGTTTTGAAATTCAACGAGATAAATTGAATTTATCAAAGGAATTTTGGATATAGAAGGTTTCAAAAGGGAATTTTGAAATGTTGAAAGATTGTTTAAACTTTGGAATTTTAACTAAGAATGTTTATGGCATATAAAAAGTTTGATGACTAGTAAATTTGGAATTTGTTGAAATAAATTCAACTGTGTAAGTAAGTAAAGTGAAAATTGAATACTGGAATCTAGAAATTTAAAAGGAAATTCAAATTTAATGTTGAACTTAAGTTTGGAAAAAAATAATAGTTAAGTTGGATTAAATAAACAAGTTTTAAGATTAAAATTTATGTGTAACTGATTAATTAATTTGGTATGCAAATGAAATGAAATGAAATTGGATATTGGATTATGTTGATTTAAATGTGTAAAATAAGGAGCATAATAAGTTCAAATGGATTAAAAATAATTAATGTTTGAAAACAAAATTCATTGCTTGAAAATGAATTTGTGAATGAATAAACGAATCAACTATTGAACCGATAAAGTAAAGTTGATATTAATAAGAAGGGATTGAAAATTTTAATCCGGCAAATAAAATTTAACTTAAGTGAATGAAAGTGAAGAAAATATATTTGAATTTAACTTGAGATAAGTTAAATAAAATTGAAATTTAAATTGAATTAAATTGGATTATAATTGGAAGTGTTGTTGAATGAATTGGATTAAATTTGATATAAAGTTGAAAGGTAAAATGATTTTAATTGTGAAATGAAAATTTATACCTAAAGCTAGTAGGTGTTATATATATAATCTGAAATTGCGGTTATAAGATGAAATGACTCAAATGAGCAATGAGAAATATAAGCTTTTAAATAAATAAATGGAATATGACTTGAAATATTATTTAAATGAGCTTGGGTTATGGAATTAGAAATGAATATGTGTATATATTATAAACTTGGATTATAAATAAATTTGCGACTTGTAGAACTTAGAAATGGAATTGTAAGTGAACTAAATATAAGTGGAGTTGGTTGGAATTGGATTACAATAGAAATGATGTAAGTTGCAAATAAAATCCAATATGAATATAACGAGTTAATTGTGTGCTTGGATATTATCTTGATAAATTGAGAATGTGAATTAAAATTCAAATAGATTTGAATTAATAATATACAAGCATGGGAGGCGGTTGAGCTTAAATAAAAATTTGGTGAGTATAAAATAGATTGATTTTAAAATCGATTAAATTTGATATGAGTTTATTTCAATTGGAAATGGTTAGTGTTATACAAAACATAAAACTATGTCGAGCTAAATAAAAATGGGTTCGTATGGAACCTATACACTATGAAATAAAATATTATGTAAGATAAAATAGAAATGAATTGGAAATGAATTGAGTTGGATCAATTTAAAATTTGCTATAAAACGTAAGAAATAAAATTCTATGAACTGGTAAATGTAAATAAAATTGATTTTGAAATCAATTGATTTGAATATGAGCTTGTTTGAATTAGATATGAATTGAAATTGTATGGAACTGGATCAAAATAAAAATGATTTGAGATGAAAACAAATCCAATTGAAGCATGAATTGAATAACCTTCTTATTAATAAATTCAATAGTGAAATGTTAATGTGAACTAAAGTTTAAAAATGTATAAAAGAATAAACTAATCTGATAAATTAATAAAATGGTTGGGATTTGACCCAAGGAAAATCAAATCAAAGATTTGAAAGGAAGTTGGTTGAATAAAATAAACTTAAGTTATTGGGTGGAATAATTTGAAAATAATAATAATAATAAATAACTTAAGTAAATTGTGAGATGGTTATATTGGTTGTCGAGCATGATAAAATAGTTTAGAATAGAACTCTTTGGATATGAAAGAAATGCAATGGGAGTTTGTGAATAAATTAAAATAGGATGGAACCAAGTATAAATTGAGTGGGAATCAATTTAAATGGTTATAAATCTTAAGTAATTATTTATTCACACTAATATTGTCGAATTGCATAAGGAAATGGATCGTTTGATGTAAACGAGATTGGATAAAATTCTATGAATTATTAGAAGTGAAATAAAATGATTTTGGAATCAATTGGAATGATTGTGAGGTTGTTTTGCTTAAAATTAATTAAATATAAGCGTATAAGCTGTAAAACACTTCAAGTGAATGGACTGGTTTGAGAATTGATTATAAGCAATTGCAATAAGTGTCGGAACCTTATTTATGTTTATGAAAATTTTATAACATGCATTTTATGCGAAATTTATGTGTTTATGCCAGTATACCATATGCATTGTTATAACATTGATGTTTTAGCTATTTAAATTTAAGTGAAATGCTTTAAAACCTTATATATATATATATATAGTACTTATATGTTTAAATTGAGTAAGTACAGGTACCGGGAAGCCGTTTGGCTGGATTTGGTTGTACTATTTGCTAAAGATAATAAGATGCTTGCTTAAAAATGCTAAATAAGGTACGCCTACGCAATAAAAATAGGAAATATGAACTGTTTTTGAAACTTGAATACTGGAATCTAGAAATTTAAAAGGAAATTCAAATTTAATGTTGAACTTAAGTTTGGAAAAAAATAATAGTTAAGTTGGATTAAATAAACAAGTTTTAAGATTAAAATTTATGTGTAACTGATTAATTAATTTGGTATGCAAATGAAATGAAATGAAATTGGATATTGGATTATGTTGATTTAAATGTGTAAAATAAGGAGCATAATAAGTTCAAATGGACTAAAAATAATTAATGTTTGAAAACAAAATTCATTGCTTGAAAATGAATTTGTGAATGAATAAACGAATCAACTATTGAACCGATAAAGTAAAGTTGATATTAATAAGAATTGAAAATTTTAATCCGGCAAATAAAATTTAACTTAAGTGAATGAAAGTGAAGAAAATATATTTGAATTTAACTTAAGATAAGTTAAATAAAATTGAAATTTAAATTGAATTAAATTGGATTATAATTGGAAGTGTTGTTGAATGAATTGGATTAAATTTGATATAAAGTTGAAAGGTAAAATGATTTTAATTGTGAAATGAAAATTTATACCTAAAGCTAGTAGGTGTTATATATATAATCTGAAATTGCGGTTATAAGATGAAATGACTCAAATGAGCAATGAGCAATATAAGCTTTTAAATAAATAAATGGAATATGACTTGAAATATTATTTAAATGAGCTTGGGTTATGGAATTAGAAATGAATATGTGTATATATTATAAACTTGGATTATAAATAAATTTGCGACTTGTAGAACTTAGAAATGGAGTTGTAAGTGAACTAAATATAAGTGGAGTTGGTTGGAATTGGATTACAATAGAAATGATGTAAGTTGCAAATAAAATCCAATATGAATATAACGAGTTAATTGTGTGCTTGGATATTATCTTGATAAATTGAGAATGTGAATTAAAATTCAAATAGATTTGAATTAATAATATACAAGCATGGGAGGCGGTTGAGCTTAAATAAAAATTTGGCGAGTATAAAATAGATTGATTTTAAAATCGATTAAATTTGATATGAGTTTGTTTCAATTGGAAATGGTTAGTGTTATACAAAACATAAAACTATGTCGAGCTAAATAAAAATGGGTTCGTATGGAACCTATACACTATGAAATAAAATATTATGTAAGATAAAATAGAAATGAATTGGAAATGAATTGAGTTGGATCAATTTAAAATTTGCTATAAAACGTAAGAAATAAAATTCTATGAACTGGTAAATGTAAATAAAATTGATTTTGAAATCAATTGATTTGAATATGAGCTTGTTTGAATTAGATATGAATTGAAATTGTATGGAACTGGATCAAAATAAAAATGATTTGAGATGAAAACAAATCCAATTGAAGCATGAATTGAATAACCTTCTTATTAATAAATTCAATAGTGAAATGTTAATGTGAACTAAAGTTTAAAAATGTATAAAAGAATAAACTAATCTGATAAATTAATAAAATGGTTGGGATTTGACCCAAGGAAAATCAAATCAAAGATTTGAAAGGAAGTTGGTTGAATAAAATAAACTTAAGTTATTGGGTGGAATAATTTGAAAATAATAATAATAATAAATAACTTAAGTAAATTGTGAGATGGTTATATTGGTTGTCGAGCATGATAAAATAGTTTAGAATAGAACTCTTTGGATATGAAAGAAATGCAATGGGAGTTTGTGAATAAATTAAAATAGGATGGAACCAAGTATAAATTGAGTGGGAATCAATTTAAATGGTTATAAATCTTAAGTAATTATTTATTCACACTAATATTGTCGAATTGCATAAGGAAATGGATCGTTTGATGTAAACGAGATTGGATAAAATTCTATGAATTATTAGAAGTGAAATAAAATGATTTTGGAATCAATTGGAATGATTGTGAGGTTGTTTTGCTTAAAATTAATTAAATATAAGCGTATAAGCTGTAAAACACTTCAAGTGAATGGACTGGTTTGAGAATTGATTATAAGCAATTGCAATAAGTGTCGGAACCTTATTTATGTTTATGAAAATTTTATAACATGCATTTTATGCGAAATTTATGTGTTTATGCCAGTATACCATATGCATTGTTATAACATTGATGTTTTAGCTATTTAAATTTAAGTGAAATGCTTTAAAACCTTATATATATATATATATATATATAGTACTTATATGTTTAAATTGAGTAAGTACAGGTACCGGGAAGCCGTTTGGCTGGATTTGGTTGTACTATTTGCTAAAGATAATAAGATGCTTGCTTAAAAATGCTAAATAAGGTACGCCTACGCAATAAAAATAGGAAATATGAACTGTTTTTCTGTTTTCCGACCGTGTGGGTCGATGTATATATATTTATATCTTTTGTCAAATTGCAAAAGCTCCTCCGTACAAAGGGGACTCTGCCAAAAAATTTCAGAAATTTTGGGAGTTGGAAAATTTTTGAAATTTTTTGTTAATGACAAAACGAATTTAAAAGTGGAAACTTAAATAAATTAGTAAATGAAATTAGCTAAAATAATGACATGAATTGGTTATAAATAGAAAATAAAATTCAAATGTTCAGGGTTGAAGATAAATGGAATTCATATGGAAATGAAAGAATCAATTTGAATAGAAATAGATATAAACTAAAGTGCTAAAGTGAAAACAAACAAGGAAGCATATAGAATGCTTATACTAAACTTAAGCAAGGAATGATGAATTCTTAATTGGAAATGTATATTACAAATATATTCCAAGTTGATATTTGAATGAGTAAATTATTGACACTTTGTAAGGTAGTCGATAGGATATGCAGGTAATATAAAGGGAAAAGAGAATTGATTTTGATTTCAGGAGATAAAATTTGAATTGCTCGACAAAAAGGTATGCGTTTAAATTTCGGTATGAAATTTGATTGGGTTTTTTTGATCGAGCCACTTGGCTTTTTGTTTTCTTTATGGATTTGGGAGGCCGTAGGGCCATTTTGTAGTTGTACCGAGTTAGCCGCGCAAAGGAGACGCTGGCGAAATTTTTCGGGAATTTAGGGAGTTAGAAAAATTTTGAGAAAATTTTGATAATCCAAAATCAGTTTTAAGATTAAAACTTGAATGGTTAGGCAAATAGGATTATTTGCAAACTAGGGAAAGGTTTGGAAAGTTAATAAGAATAGTGATGGTCTTTTGTAAAAGATAGTTGGTTGGATGTCGAACTGTTTGGTTTTAGGGAAAAAGTAAACGGGTAATGGATCATTCTTCCTAACTAGTAATTTCGGGGACGAAATTCTTTTAAGGGGGAAGGAATGTGACGACCCGGAATTTTCAAGCATTTAAAATCGGAATATTTAATTGGTTTTAAATTATTTAAAGGTTAATTATCAACTTAAATTACGAATATCATGATTTATTTGACAATTAAATTGTAGAATTAAATAATTTGAATTGGATAAAATATGAAACCAGAGATTTTAAGCTTGTTAAATAATTTGAAGGCTTGTAAAATTTATATTGATAGTACAGAGGATAATATAAGTTGTAAAATTTAATTTAACAGTGGTTTGTTCAGTTTTAAAATTTTATATCGTTTAAATTGAATTTAAAAATAGCCTTCCGAGGCACAGTATCAGAATTCGACGAAACCAGTTCCATTGGATCCGTAATATTGTACTATTGTCGGATTTCAATTTTCGTAGCATTTGGAAGTGTGGTGTGAGCGTACGATTTATTGACGCGCTGGAATTTGAAAACAAATTTAATAAAATAACTGGTCAAATTAATCAACAGCAGCCTACTTTCTATCTATTTTTTTTTAGTTTCATTTCAGAGCACTGTAGTTTTCCCTTCTCCTACACGCCTCACTGTCTCCATTTAGTACACTTCCTTTACCTATATCCTCATTTTTGCTGACAAGAAGATAGCTTTGTCTTCATGTCGTCCCTCTTCGTTAAAAGAAAAAAATGATAACAAAAACACAGTATAATAGGGGGGCCGAACCCCTTTTCTTCCCAAATCCTCGGTGATAAAAAATAAAAATGGCCGCGACATTCATGTAAAACCCTAATAGAATCGAATTCGTGAGGCGAGCATCTTAATCGCGAATCGATTGTGTCGAGTGCGAGTATGGGGGAGAAGTGTGGGTCGCGCGAGGCCTGAGAATTCGAACTGCGGCAAGGTTAGGCGGCGAGCTCGCTAGGGTTTAGGCACATGCGATATTGGAAAGGGATGCGGCGAAGGGTGAGCGTCGGCGAAGTTGAGTTCGATCGTGTGGGCTTCCGCACGAGGAGGGCGGCTCGATCTCGGGGAATGGAGGCGTGAAAAGCTCGCCTGGATCTCGATCCAACGACGTGGTGGAAGGAGGCCTGCTCGTAATGTTTTCAGAATAGGCAGTAAGGTATTCAAGTTTATAATTTATTTTCAAATTGGAAAAAACTAATTTAAAGAATATACGAATATGCAGAAGACAGAAATATAGGTACATATTAGATTTCAAAAAAAAAAGGATATGTAGGAATTTATATAAAAAATTTGATTTATGCAGTTTATATTAGTATACGCAGTTCAAACAGAAATTGAAAGATACATATACACCTACTAAACCTACTATTTAATTTTAGAATAATGTTAGTGATTAACTTATTTATTAACTTATTAAATTAAGTATTACCAAAAAAATTTATAAGGAAATTTGTTTAGTTAAATAAATAGTTTAGATTAAATAAATAAATGGAAATTGACGGTTTGATTTATTTCGAATATAAATAAATCATATGAATTGTTTATTCAAGGTCTAAAGTCTCAAAGAAATGGTCAAAAATGAAGTGGATTGCAAACAAAGGTTAAAGGTGAGTTAATCTCACTCAGTTAATTTCAATTTAAATTTAAATGATTAAATTTAAATAATTGATTGAATGGTTGAGTTTGATTTACGTGCTATAGTATGGTAATTTTGAAATTGACATATTATATTGTGCTAACAGGTTGGAGGGATCCAACTGGACCCCTCAACATTTATTATTTAATAATTCTCTATTGTGATCACTGGATATTCTATGATGAATATATTGAAATATTGAATGTTATGATTTGATTGGATATATTTGGGTATAATGAATTACCAAAAATATATAAATTGGATTTTGGAAAGAAAATAAAGGAAGTAAATTTGTAAACGAAATAATCTTAGAAAATTTAATAAATTAAGAATGAATTGCAAAAGAATTAGAAGTACGTTAAATACTGATAAATAACTTCGAGTATGAAAAGGAAAGAGTTTGAATAAACAGTAATTAATGAATTGTAAAATTTTGTAGTATTAATTTAAATGAATAAAGAATTATTTTAAAACTTAAAGTTTAAAATTTTATTTAAAGGAATAAGAAGTAAAGTGAGAAGTCTAAATTGGAATTTCCAGCTAAAAGTATTTTAAATCATAAGTAAGGAACGAAATCTGAAATGAAAAGTTTTTGAATAAATGAAGTAGATTAGAAATCTATTTGAAATTTGATTTTAGTGTTTGGAATTGGATGTTTGAAAGAATAAATTCAAGGTGGGAATTTATTAAAGGAATGAGAAAATTTGTTTAAAAATAAATAGTGATTTATTTTTAAAGGTTGTGAAGAGAAGTATATTTCTCTGGATAGCCAAGTACGTTTTAATTAAATTTTTAAATATAAGATAAAAGTTTAAGGTTGTTTTCAAAAGCATGTTTTAGAAAATTTATTATTTCTGAATGTTTAAAATTCTTAAGTAAATTTTTTTAAAAAATCTATTATTGAAATATTTTTTTTAAAGGTGACTTAGCATTTTGTTTTAAAAGTGTAAACTAGTTTTATATTTATAAAGTAAACATTATTTTCAAATATTCATATAGTATGTATTTTAACAAATTATTGAAATAGTTTTTAACTTAAAGGTTTTAAAGTATATTTCAATAAAGTGTTTTTTTTAAATTATTTTAAAAATCTAAAGTTTTGTGCTTGGTGATTCCAGTGGAAATAGAAATACTTGGAATTTATTCTGAGAAAGGCAGATAGTTTTGAAAACTGTTTTCAAGGAGTTTGAAAAGTGAAATTATATCTTGTGAAGATATTTTTGAGATAAATAAATAATTTGGGAAAATTATTTATTGTTTGATGGTTGTGTATGGATATGAATTGATAGTTAAATAACCGACTATCAATATTGGACAAATGCGTTGATCGTTTCAAAGAGGCCGGGATCGAGATTTATTTCTCGAAAACCATTTCGATCCGGTTTGTACGTTTCGTGGAAAACGATTTTGGATTCGAAGATGGAGCAGTGAAGTGCAAGGGCTTGTCGCTACTAATCCTGAGGATATTTCAAAAATGGATGTAGTAGGAGTAGTGCCTTCGATTCCGTTCGAACCCGGGACGGACTTGTATGGATGAATGCTTGCGAAACATCGTCAGGTGCACGATGGGAATTCCAAGGAATATGTTCTTAAAAAGGTAACGCTTAGCCTCAAGCCTCATCAAATGGGAATGACTGAAAATCAGGGGATATGCAGCAAGGCTAGGTGGGTAGCACCCAAGCAGGGTGAGGTCATCCCTGTCTAGATGTCCCTTTTTATTTCAGCTTAGTGGGCGGTTGCTGATCCCAACCGCGGGGTGATCTCACTCGGGATTATCCAGTAAGGGGTAGTCCCGGCCTTGTTTTGCAGGGGAGCGGGCGTACTCCTCGGTACGGTGATCTAGGTCCCGTACTGTGACAGGTGGTACCCTAGTGCCTAGTCATTAGTTGGAAATCCATTCTCCCTACGAGCCTTGTACGAGTTTTGTTTGTATTACCCACTCTGTGGCTAGTAGCTGGAATTTAATAATGTAACAATTTCGGGTATTTTATAAATATTTGTAGATAGACCCTATTATAATATCAGAGGAGTTCTATAAAGATTGTTTTAGCTATCGTAAGGTAAAAACCCGACATGTTTATTTGTGGCGTGGTCTTACTTGATGCTTTTGTTTTCAAAGAATTTTTGAAACTTGATAATCAATTGGGTGTGATTTTCTCACGCTGGTATTCCAGACTGACTCGGGTGTTATTTAACTATAATGCTCGGGTCAGACCGAGTATTATAGGATACAGGAAATGCTGTGGAGCTCAGGAGACGAGCAGGATGATGATACGTACTCCCGTATTTGTTATGTATATATTCCGCTGTGTTGAGTAGTTGTGTATCCAGTGTATGATATTGTTGAGCTGTGATTGATGTACTCTGATGATGTAATATATGTAAATAGATATATTTGATTTTGAGTAAAGATTATTTATTATCTATTATATTTTATTCCGCTGCGATGGTTAGATTCTGCTGTTGTTTTCTATTTTCTTCTTCTACCTCTTCTTCTTTTACCCAAATGGTTTGTATTTCTGTACAACTTGAGTTGATTTAGGTTGAATAGCGTTAACTCAAGAGGTACGGACTTGCGGGTCGTTACGGTAAATTTAAATTTAAAGGAAAAAGTTAAAAATGAAATTAACTTGGATTAGGGAATAAAAATTTAACTGGATTGAAATTAATTGGATAGGCTGAAAATAATATCCAGTTATATTCGAATTAAGTTGAAATCGAATTGAGTTAAATAAAATTGAATTGGAATAAGAATTCAATTGAATTATTGAATGGAATTAGATTCTTACCTGAATAAATGGAAAATAAGTTGGATAAGGATTGGAATTGGAATAAATAAATAAGAATAACTTATAAAAGAATCAGAATTTAAAAAATCCATAGAATAAAATATGCTTGGATTTTAAATAAATGTAAAACTCGAGTTAAAAGTAAAAGATGAATATATTTAAGCCTTGAATGAGTGGGATTGTGTAAATGATAAGTTGTGACTTATAAAATTTGAAAGTGGAATAGAAAATCCAAAATAAATATTGTTTGATGTTTTGGATAATGAAATGAAAATCCAAACTTGAATTATAAAATAAATCAAACGTAAGGAAACTAAATGAAGTGGTATTTGAAATTAAAAATCAAGTATTGAATTTTAACCAGGGGAAGAACTAATTTGATAATAAATTAGTTAATAAAATGTGTAAATGGAACCTAATGTAGCAAAATAGAAGCTGAATTGGTGAGTTAATATTGAAGTTTGAAAATAAAACTCTAGTTATAAATCAAATTCGACTTGAATCATTAGTGAAGAAAATATAATTGAAAGTGGCCCTGCAATTAATTAAATGAATTGAGAATGAAGTTGAATTGTGAGTTAATAAAATTGGATGGTAAATTAAAAGTGAATGGTGGAATCAGAACTTGAGTTATTAATTAAAATTTGACTTAAAGTGTTAACAAATTAAATATAATTGGAAATGTGTCGAATAAAGGAAAATGAAATTGGATTAAAATAGTAATGGTTTGTATTGCAAATAAAATCCAAATATGAGGATATAAATTGGAAATGGCCTTGTAATCAATTGAATGAGCTGAATCTGAAAGGTTAAATTTTATAATAACTAATCAAAAGAAATTGTAGATTTAAAATGAGATTTAATTGAGATAGAATTAAGTTGAATAAAAGAGAAAAATTTACTTGTAAAATGAAAATGATCTTAAGTATAAAATTGAATAAATTGAAGTAAATTGACTTAAGCTAAATAGATAGTGGAGTTGAATTGAATTTAACTTAAAACTAAGTTTAATGATATTGGGTTGGATTTAAATCAAGTGAAAATAAATTCACATCGAAATAAGATTCGGTGAGGTATAGATAGTATTTAAGGGAATGAAATGCTTAAATAAGTAATTGTAAACTATTTAAATTGTTAAGGGATTGAAATAATTTGGAGTCAATAAGAAAAATAGAATGGTTTTAAATGAAACGCAAGTGAATGGATTGTGAATAAAATTGAAATGGAATGTGCCGAGCAAAATAAATGGTCGTGAATGAATTAAAATAAAAAGAAAATTTAATTGGTAATAAAGATGAACCTAAGTTGTTAATGGTTTTGAATGAACTGGTTTGGTTAGTAAAATGAAATGCAAGTGAATGGATTCAAATTTAAAATGGTCATCAGCTTAAGTGGTTATTTACTTAAATGAATATTACCAATTTGCATGAGAGAAATTGGTTGTGGGACGAAAATAGAAGAGAATAAAATTCTACGAATCATTGCAAGTAAATAAAATTGAATTTTAAATCAATTGGAATAATATAGGTTTGTTTAAAATTTTAAAATGTTGGAATATTTAAATTGCTTATAAAAAGTGTTTAATGTGCATTGCTGTTAGAATTCATGTGATTAACTATTGCAAGTAAGTGAAATGTTGTTAAACTTTATATATTTGGCACTTACATGTTTAAATTGAGTAAGTACAGGTACCAGGAAGCTGTTTGGCTGGATTTTGGGCACGCTAATTGCTAAAATAATAAGCTGCTTGCTTAAAAATGCTAAATAAGGTACGCCAACGCAATAAAAATAGGAAATATGAACTGTTTTTGGTTTTTCCGACCGGGTGGGTCGATGTATATATATTTATATCTTTTGTCAAATTGCAAAAGCTCCTACGTACAAAGGAGACTCTGCCAAAAAAATTTAGAAATTTTGGGAGTTAGAAATTTTTTAAAAATTTTGGAAAATTTTGTTAACGACGAACGTTTTCAAATTGGAAATTGAAATAAATTAGTAAATGAAACTAATTAAAATAATGACATGAATTAGTTATAAATGGAAAATAAAATTCAAATATTCAGAGTTGAAGATAAATTGAATTCATATGGAAATGAAAGAATTGATTTGAATAGAAATAGATATAAACTAAAGTGGTAAGGTGAAAATAAATAAAGAAGCATATTAAATGCTTATACTAAACTTAAGTAAGGAATGATGAGATCTTAATTGGAAATTGAATATTACAAATATATTTTGAGATTAATATTTGGGTGAATAGATATTGACATTTTGTAAGGAAGTCGATAAAATATTTTTGGAATATTGTGATTGGAAATTATTGCTAAGAAGATATGCAGGTATTATAAAGGGAAAGGAGAATTGGTTTTGATTTCAAAAGATAAATTTGAATTGCTCGACAAAAAGGTTTGTGTTTAAATTTCTGTATGAAATTTGATTGGGTTTTTGGATATAGCCACTTGGTTTTGTATTTTCTTTTGGAATTTGGAAGCCCGTAGAGGCCTTTTGTAGTTGTACCGAGCTAGCCGCGCAAAGGAGACGCTGGCAAAATTTTTTGAAAATTTAGAGAGTTAGAAATTTTTGAGAAATTTTTGATAATTTAAATTTGGATTTAAATTTAAATTTGAAAGGTTGAACAAGTAAAGTTATTTGAAAACTATGGTAGGTTTAGGGAAGTTGGCTAAAGAAATAGTGGGTCTTTAAATAAAAGAATATGTTATGGCAAGTTAATTAAATTTTTTGGTTTTGGAAAGAGTAATGGGTATTGGATCATTCTTCCTAACTAGTAATTTCGGGGACGAAATTCTTTTAAGGGGGACGGAATGTGATGACCAGGAATTTTCGAGCATTTAAAATCGAAATATTTAATTGATTTTAAATATTTAAAATCTTATTTTTAACTTGAATTCAAATATCACCATTTATTTGATGATTAAAGTATTAAATTAAATAATTTGAAGTTGGGTAAAATGTTACATCTGGAGTTCTAAGCCTGTTAAAAATAATTTGAAGGCTTATAAAATTTATATTGATAATGCTGAGGATAATAGAAGTTGTAAAATTGAATTTTACAGTGATTTGTTCAGTTTTGGAATTTTATCGTTTAAATTGAATTTAAAAATAGCCTTCCGACGCACAGTCTCGGAATTCGACGAAACCAGTTCCATTGGATCCGTAATATTGTATTATTATCGGATTTCAATTTTCATGGCGTTTGGAGTTGTTGTGTGAGCGTACGATATATAAACGCGCTGGAATTTTAATTGATAATAATCGATTCAGAAAGTTATCTTCTCCATACGATCGAATTAGGATTCGAAACCTTTTCCATTGCGTTCGAAATAGGTATATAACACTACGAACGCCTAGTGGCACGCCTTGATAGGAAGTCAAATTTTGTGTTGCGTTTATCGACACGAGTTGAATTTAACTTAAATACATATATTTTTATATCTAGTCACTATCAGCCGTTTCCTTTCCTATCAGCCGCGATTCTATCATCTTTAGAAACACTTTAGCGAGTATTCTACCACACGCTTCTCTCTTTAATAATTATAGCCGAGCCTTCTTCTAAAATTATTCATTCAAAACAAAAATGACCGAAGCCTTTATTCTTCAAAATCATGTCTTCTTGTTTCCCCCCAACCAGATCTGTTTGAAGGAAATGAATGCTTCCTTTTCCATCTCCAATTCACGAAAGTCAAAATCGTTCGTGGAAAAAAGAAGGAAAAATAAAAAAAAAGGGAACGAAATGGCGGAACTGAGATTCGAACGATTTTCGTTCGAGAATCAAAGTCAAGATAATCTCGTCCTAATCGGCAGCTCGAATCATGCCGTTCGATTTGGAGGGCCGCGAGTTTCATTCTTTTTGTTTTCAAATATTCTTATAGTCGGTTCGAGTTCAAAGAGACGCGCGACGTTGGGTAAGGGGTCGACGTCGATCATGGCCGATGGGAGCGGTCACTTGGGGTGCAGGTGTGAGGGAGGTCGCGGCTTCCATTGAGTGCAGTGGTAAGGCAACGGCGGGTCATGGCTGGCCTAAAGCGTTGTGCGAGGTCGATGCTGAGATGGATGTGGCAAATGAGGTCGTACGATTTGTATCCAGTGCCGATTGGGCAGCACGACAGGGCGGTGAGGTATATTGTAGATTGTTTTATCAATTTAAAAGTTTAATATTGAAAAAAAAATCTGTTTTATTTAAATTATATATAAGACAGAAGACATTTTTATTTGGAATTTAATAATATATATGTAAACAGTGAATTCATACATGTATATATATAGATTAGATTTTGGAGATCGAGAATTTTAAATGGTGATGAAGTTTATTTATAAGGATAAAACAAGAATAATAATAATATCTAATAATATGGTGAGAATTTTAAACCCACTAATTATTTCAAAATAATATATTAGAATGATCAACTTGTTATTTGTTTTAGTTACTAAAAGATTTCAGGAAGGAAAGTTGGCTTAGAATTAAATCATTAGATTAAATAAATTATTAAGTGGTAATTGGGTTGTTCGATTTGTTTCGAATATTAATAAAATCATATAAATATTTATACAAGGTCACAATCTGGAAGGAAGCAAGCCGGATTGAAAATGGATTGCAAACAAAAGTCAAAGGTGAGTTAATCTCACTCAGCTGGATTTTAATTTAAAATTTAAATAATTAAATTTAAAAAATTGATTGATCGATTTGATTTGGTGTGTTATATATAGTATTGTATAGTATATCTTGGAATTTTTTATTTCCCACATTAAATAGAGGATGATTTTATATTTAAAACCCATATACCGTGATATTCCACCTCGAAGTGGAATTGGTATTTTATGTTGTGCTAACGTCTGTGGATGCAGGGAAATAGCTTGGAGGGATCCAACTGGATTCCTCAACACTTATTTAAATTATTCAATATTCTCTGTGTGGTTATTTGATATTCTATGATGAATTATATTAGAATATGGGATGCTATAGTTTGCTTGAATATTTCGGTACTCTGAATTATCTAAATATATAGAATTGGATTTCGAAAAGAAAAGAAAATAAAAAGAGTGAATTTTAAGAAAGTAATTATAAAGAATGTAAATAAATTAAAATGAATTAGATAAGAATATTAGTGGTTTCAAAATGCTAATTAATAAATTCCGTATATGAAAGTGAAATTTTGAATAATCAGAAAGTTAACGAATTTTAAACTTTAGTGTTATTATTTAAAAAGAACAAAACATTTATTTAAAATTTAAGACTTAAATTATTAAAAGAATAAAGAAGAAATTGAAATTTTTTGAAATTTGTATATTTCAGTTGGAAACTAATAAAAATAAAAATAAAGTCCATAATTAACGAATTTTGAAATGAACTGAGGAAGTAAAGAAATTTATTTCAAGTGGAATAAATTGGGAATCAATTTGGAAAATTGATTTAAGTGATTGAGATTGGAAATTCTCCCTGAATAACCAAGTACTTCAAAGTAAATTTTAAATATAAGTTAAAGGGTTTAAAGTTGTTTTAAAAAGCAATTTTTGGAATTTTTTTATTTCTAATATTTAAATTCTAAAGTAAGTATTTTCTTTTAATCTATTATAGTAGTAATTATTTAAAAGTGACTTAGTATTTTGTTTTAAAAAGTGAAAACCTAGTTTTATGTTTTATAAAGTAACCTTATTTTCATATAGTCATTTAGTATGTATTTTTAACAAATTTTTGAAGTAGTTTTAACTTAAATGTTTTAAAGTATATTTCAAAGTAAAGCGGTTTAAATTATTTTAAAAATCTAAAGTTTTGTGCTCAGTGATTTCATTGGAGATAGAAAATATTTGGGAAAGTTTATTCTGAAAAGAAGGATGGTTTGAAACTGTTTTCAAAGGGTTGAAATTAGAAATATATCTTGTAAAGATATTTTGAGGTTAATAAATAATTTGGGAGATTATTTATTGGTTGATGGTTGTTTGTGAATATTAATTGATAGTTAAATCACCGACTATCAATATTGGACAAATGCATTGATCGATTCGAAGAGACCGGGATCGAGATTTATTTCTCGAAAACCACTTCGATCCGGTTTGTACGTTTCGTAGGAAACAAGTTTGGATGCGAAGATGGAGCAGTGAAATACAAGGGCTAGTCGCTACTAATCCTGAGGATATTTCCAAAATGGATGTAGTAGGAGTAGTGCCTTCGGTTCCGTTCGAACTCGGGACGGACTTGTATGGATGAATGCTTTCGGAACATCGTCAGATGGACGATGGGCATTCTAAGGAATATATTCTAAAAAGGTAACGCTTAGCCTCTAGCCTCATCAACCGGGAATGACTGAAAATCAGGGGTTATGCAGCAAGGCTAGGGGGTAGCACACAAGCAGGGTGAGGTCATCCCTGTCTAGATGTCCCTTTTTATTTCGGCTTAGTGGGCGGTTGCTGGTCCCAACCGCGGGGTGATCTCACTCAGGATTATCCAGTAAGGGGTAGTCCCGGTCTTGTATTGCAGGGGAGCGGGCGTACTCCACGGTACTGTGATATAGGCCACGTACTGTGACAGGTGGTACCCCGGTGCCTAGTCATTAGTTGGAAATCCATTCTCCCTACTAGCCTTGTATGAGTTTTGTTTGTATTACCCACTCTGTGGCTAGTAGCTGGAATTTAATAATGTAACAATTTCGGCTATTTTATAAGTATTTGTATATTGACCCTATTATAATATCAGAGGATTTCTATAAAAAATGATTTAGCTATCGTAAGGTAAAAACCCGACATGTTTATTTGTGGCATGGTCTTACGAGATGCTTTTGTTTTCAAAGGATTTTGAAACTTTAAAAATCAATTGAGTGTGATTTTCTCACGCTGATATTCCAGACTGACTCGGGTGTTATTTAACTATAATGCTCGGGTCAGACCGAGTATTATAGGATACAGGATATGATGCTGTGGAGCTCAGGAGAAGAGCTAGATGATGATGCGTATTTTCATACATGTTATATATATATTCTGCTGTGTTGAGTAGCTGTGTATCCAGTTGTATGTTATTGATGTTGTTGAACTCTGATGATGTACTCTGATGATGATGTATGTATAAAAAGATATAGTTTTCTTTTCTGTAAAGATCTGTTATTATATATTATATTTTATTCTGCTGCAATGGTAAGATACTGTTGTTGATTTTCTGTTTTCTCTTCTTCTACCTTTTCTTCTTTAACCCAAATGATTCGTATTTCTGTACAACTTGTGTTGATTTAGGTAGAATAGTGTTAACTCAAGGGGTACGGATTTGCGGGTCGTTACACCGATGCTCATTGTAAAGGAGTTTAACCCCTTTACAGATCATACAGTAGAGCTATGAGATACTCTGGAATCAAAAGAACACGGGTATAAAGAGACAAGAATGGATTTCAGAACAAATGTGAGAGTTCTAAAGTTCAAAGGAAATTCAAATCAAAGAGGAACGAATTCAAGATCGAATGAAAGTGGTTTTGTAATTAAATTTACTATATATGCTAAGTTTTGCCTAAAACCAAAGCTTTGATACCGCATGTGACCTCCCAATATTTCATGCCATTCACATCAACACATGTCAGACTTGAATTGCTTAAAATATCAGATTGTTAGTTTATATTTGACAAAACTCAGCATATACAGTATATAAATAAATCACAGAATCACAGACACAGAGTAATATAAAAATAAGCAGCAAAAACAAATGAATAGTAGCTCATTATGCTACTATATATATATATAACAGAGTTAAATAAGATACAACAGAAGTCACGAGTACATAGAAGTCTCGACACAATAGTCAAATACAAGATCAGAATATATCGCAGGAGTCAATTGAATAACTGCAAGCTGAATGGATAGATGGATCTCCAAGCGAAGCTCCAACTCCAAAGGCGAGTCTCGAATGCTGTGACACTCAGTCTGACCCAAGCGTAAAGAAAAACACAAAACACTCAAGTCAGGATTAACATTCCTATATGAATAAATCCAACTCAAGTGAAATATCAACTGAAATACAAGTAACTTAAAGGATGTTTGGGATAACCATCCTCTAAGGATCCATGTAGTAATATACGTTATTATAATAATATATATAGTAAAGTAAACTATTAAAATAGCTTTAAGGCATTACCCATTTCCCCCTTAGCACATTTTTTATATATCCCCATAGTCTATACCGTACCGTAACTTCCCATAAACTGAGCTTATCAGAGGACACTCTATAGGTATGGTACAAAACAAACTCGTAGTAGTCTCGTTAAGGTAGGTGACACGACACAACTAGGCAATGCCAGGGTAAATATACCAATTACACTTTCGGGCTGGTGGTATCGCATAGCAGCTACTACCGCCACCTCGGAACACACTTCCAAATCAAAAATCAGGGGTGGCCACCAAATCAATCATAAAGTCAGAATATAGTATCGAAGGAATGTGCCTGATCATAGGAATGACCTCACTTGGCCCGTCGATTGCTCCCGTTTGAGTCAACACACGGGAGTCGGGTCCACGTACCTCATATAGGATCATCACCACTATTCTAATTCATTCTGGAATCTCCACCGTGTACACAGTTGCTAAAGTGGTTTTCGGTATTGGCAGAGGGTATGGCAGTATCCGATCCCGGTCTCTTTAACAACCAATCGTTATTATAACACCGCGGTCATGTCAAAATAGTTTATACTTCAAAACCAAAATATCATTTCCATTTCAAAACCATATGAATACGATATCATTTTCATTTCAAAACCATATCAATATAGAATCATAACACTTCAAAGTTATTACACTTTCTAAATCAAATCACTTGAAATTATAACCCTTTGGAAATCATAACACTTTGAAAAACCATAACACTTTCCTTTAGATAGTTTAGATATTAATAATAGTCTATATAATAAAATAGTTTATAAAATAAATAGTTTATATAAAATAGTTATAAGTTAAAATAGTTTATATTAAAATAATTAGAATATTAAAATAGTTCATATTAAAAATAGTTTATATTAGAAATGATTTATATTAAAATTGTTGGTATGAAAATAATTTATACAGTAAAATATATAAATAGTTTTAAATAAAATAATAAAATACTTTATAAAATAGCTTCCTCAAATTTCACAAATCGATTCCAAATCAATGTAAATTACAAAATTCAAATTTAGTCCAATCTCAAATCATGAATTTCAATTCAATTCAGTTTCTCAATAAACCATTTCAATTTATATCGATTTCAAAACAGATTTGAACCGCAAAAAAAACCATTTCAATTTCAATATATTTCAAAGCTTTAAGTATTCAACATTTTCAAAATAAGATTTGATAATTTCGTATATATATGAAATTCAATTTAATATTATTTAGTTTTGAAATACTTACTTAGTAAATCCAATATCATTTTAAAAAAACCTCAAATTTCAAATAATTAAATATTTCCTTCAATTTATTTAAACTTGAAATATTCATTTAATCACCTTAAACTAAAATCAAGTTATAAAAATCATATCCTTTAAAATCTCAAATTCAATAAGTTCCAAATCGATTTAATTAAATAAATTTACAAATTTCAAATAAATTCAAATTTATCTTCCAACCTTAACTTGTAAAAATCATTGTAAAATCTATTTTAAAATATAAATTTAAATAAATACTTAAACATATTACTTATTAAATTTTATTAAATTAAATCTTATTACTAAACTTATTATATATATATATTTCAAAATAGTAAATTTATAAGTAAATCTTAAAATTTATAATTTCAAAACTAAATTATAACCTTTAAAAAATTCAAACATATAATTTTAAAAATAAAAAATTTAACTATATATAAAATAACAGTTATATATGATATTAAAAATCAATATTTATATAGAACCATATATATATATATATATATATCTTTAAACCTTGGAAAATCATTTCAAAAATATAT
Source organism: Allium cepa (assembly GCA_030765085.1). NCBI lineage: Eukaryota > Viridiplantae > Streptophyta > Magnoliopsida > Asparagales > Amaryllidaceae > Allium > Allium cepa. The sequence continues at coordinate 386,169,949 of CM060932.1, forward strand.
ATATAGACCAACGGTGTATGTATATAATTTTCTATACTATCGTCAAGTGATATGCATATTTATCATTTCAATCCATAATTTAAATATATACGGGTATATATCATTTCAACCCGCAATCCCAAATTCAATTCAATGAAAATCATTTGGGTTTATCATTTCAACCCATAACGATTTTCTTCTATTTTACAGATCGTTCGGTTATGTATCATTTCAATTCATAGGGAATTATATACTAACAGGGAACTTGTAGAGTGATAACAGATATAATAATAATATAACATTCATATATCATCAATATAAATAACAGATAATAGTTTGAGATGTCACAGGTGAACAGATACAGATAATAGCATATTTACAGCAATTTAAATAAGTAAGAACAACATATTTCAATTTTCGTTTCGATTGAAATCAAATTTAATAAATATAAGAATATTAATCGTGAGTGATTGCTCACCTTTCGAGGCTAGAGATATTCGACAATGGAATGAGCTACGAATCCAAGAAAGAATTCCAAAGCAAAGTAAGATTGGCACGAATTTGACGAATAGAGCTTATAACAGCAACCGATGAGAACAAATCAAATTTTATTTGATAAAATTTAAACGAGATGTATATTATATTAAAAAAAATTCTTAAACCAAATATTAAATTTTAAAATACATGTACATTTTTAAATCAATCTTAATATTTATACATATATATTGAAATCAAAAATCTATATATGTGTGTGTGTGTGTGTATTTCAAAATCATTATTTCTTAATCCATTAACTAAAATCAAAATATCTGTATATATACATACATACATACATACATGCATATATGTATTTCTCTCTGAAATCAATAAGATTTGAAAACCCAAACTAATGTATATTCATATATACAAACTGATATATAAGCCTATACAGACTCACATACATTAAAAACTAACATATATACACATTATATTTTTCAATCAATGTATATATATACACACAGCTGATAAACTAATATATATACAACAACTTATATAATATAATATAGCTTATATATATATAGCATAAAATAAACAACTTATAAATTATGAAACTAACACAGTATCTATATATATACGCTGCAAAAAACATAGTTAATGCATCTTCTAAACAAATATATATATATATATATATATATATATATATATATATATATATATATATATATATATATATGATATTATACAGTGAACCAAACATAATATATAGAAATCATATTGTATACAACAGCCTGCATACCATTTAAACTGTGTAACTTTATACTTTAAAACTTTATAACATTACTTATATATAAATACTAATATATATATATATATATATATATATATATATATATATATATGTATGTATGTATGTATGTATGTATGTATGTATAAATCTATATTTATAAACTTACATACGTAAAATACTTTGGAATCAACCATATGTATATGTTAATATATAATCTAATGTATATGAGACTGTTAAAACTAGATTTTATAAACTGACACATAAAACTAACATATTACATTTATATATACACGTTTGCTGACTATAAAAGATTATAAATATAACCACTACAAAATTATATACTGTAACAATCATATTATACATATACTACCTTTCCTCACAAAACACAAAGAGCAAAAGAAAGACGAATAAGATGGATCTAATAGTGGAAAGGTGGGGTCGGGTTCAAGGCGTTGGTGATTGGGTGCATGTGGCGGAAGAGAGAGAGGAGGGAAGAGGCTCGGCTTGAGTTGTTGGTGATGGCCGTTGGGTAGTTCACGGCTATGGATGGGAAGGACGGGATGAGCCATTGGGGATGGATTGGCTGACATGCTCAGGGGTTGGTTGTGGCGGAGAACGAGACGCAGTGGGGACATGAGCAGTAGTCTACAAATGTACAGGCAACATGAGAATAATACAACAGGCTTCAGGAAGAAAAATGGATATAAGCTTTTATATTATAATATTTTTTTGGAAGAATTGCAAAAGAAGCACAGGCAATTGAAGAAAGAGCAAATTGGAAGAGGAATAGAAGGCTACCGGAAAAGATACGAGTTTGCATATATTTTATATTTACTTTTGTAATTGAACCGAGAGGAAGAGAAATGAACCTTTGTAAAATAAATTGAAATGATGGGAATTGTAACAGCTATCCCTTGAATCCTGCAAAATAAATGCTTGTGGCTGTTAACTCATGCAGTGAATAATGAACGATCAAAAAGAAACAAAATGGCACAAATATGGATACCGATACGGAAGTCATTTTACTGATTTCACGGCATACCAGGTTCGAAAAATAAAAATGAACATACCGCTGAGATCAGCACGACGAGATAATCAAAACAGTATACAGAAATCAGTGATATGATCGAACTACCAAAAGTCGATATCCGGTACCGGAAATGCTGCAAACTTGCCAGAAATAAGATAAACGGGGCTTTAGCTGCCCAAATTTGAAGAAATGAAATATGACGTCTCACTTAGAAGATTGTTTACAAATTTATTATATAAAAATATTCAGGCTTGGAAAACATTTTATTATCATCAAATATTAACTGATTTAAATTGAAATAAAATTACACAAAAAAATAAACTTCCATATTTTCTAATGAAAATTTACCATTTGTTATGTTTTAATGGACGTAATTCAAAGATCAAATTTTTATCTCCAAATTCAATTATTTAAAAATTTCACAAAATTCAATTAATTACGTTATTAAACCAATGAAAATTTTCAGGCTGTTACAGAGACTGGTCGTAGTACAGAAGGTCCGAACCATTATAAAAGTCCTGGTATGATTGCTTTTTACTTTACTGTTTACTTAGTTATATTGCTTGATATTGCATACACACTTATATAAAAGTTAGCCATAGTATATTTGATCCTTGTGCACTTTCGTTTGGTATCAAAGCATGTCATTTCATTAATCATAACAAAGTATTTGAAAATTAGAAATATGACAAGCACTTTTTTGGAGGGTCAATCAAGTGCATGTCCTCCACTATTCACCGAGTCTAACTATGCATATTGGTCTACACATATGAGAATTTTTATGGAAGCTAACGGCATCGAGATTTGTCAAGCTACTCAAACTAAGCGTGAAGCACATTCTACCAAAATAAGTACTTGGACGGATGCTCAGAAAATTGCGATGACAATGCAAAAGTAATGAATGTTCTGTTTTGTTTTGTTTTGTTCACTTGACAAATATGAATTTTCTAGAGTAATACTGTGCAAAACCGCATATGATAGTTGGCATACACTTCAAATTGCACATAAAGGGACAACCAAAGTTAAACAAACTAAAATCTCTATTCTTTAAAATTAATTTCAATTATTCAAAAATGAAAACAAATGAATCGATTGTAGATATGCAAGCAAGATTCTAAACTATACAACATGCTCTCATGGCATTAGAATTTACATTAAACGATTTTGATCTTATTACATGTATTTTAAAATATTTAGCTATTAAATGGAAAAGAAAGGTTCTAGCAATAGAAAAAGAAAATGATCCTTTCTGACTCAAAGTTGAAGGATTAATTGAGAATCTGATGTCGTATGAAGCAAATTTGCAGGCAAGAAAAGAACAAAATCAAGAGAAGAAGAGTATAGCTTTTTAAGCCTGCAGTGAGGACTCCAACTTAGATGAAGATGAGATTGTGTTTATCGCCAAGAACTACAACAAATTCAAAAAAATTAAAGGATTCACAAAGACACAGAATAGCGGAAACACAATCTCAATCAAGTGCTATGGGTGCGATAAATTCGGGCACATGAAAAAGGATCGTCCACAACTAAACAAGGAAAAGATGAAAAAAAAATTCGAGAAGTTCAAGAAGCAAAGAAAAGCTTTTCAAGTTACATGGGATGGCTCAAATTTGTCTTCTTCAGAAAGTGATAATGATAGTGACACGGAACAAGCAAACATTTGTTTCATGGCCACCAATGAGGTGAATTTTGAGCTTTCTTATGATGATTTCTAGAAATTAGTATTGAACATGGTGATAAACTAAGAAATTTCCAGAAACTATGTAAAGAAAATACAGGAAAATTAAATATGGTTGAATTAGAGATTAGTATGCTTAAAGATGTAAAATGTTTTTAGAAAAAGAACTAGAAATTTCACAAATATCATGTAATTTAACTTCTCAAAATACAGCTTTAATTGATGAAATTAAGGCCAGTAAAGTTGGGAATGATAAGGTTAATACAGGTTTGTGAACTAAAATCGGGTTTGGACTTTGCTAAAAATGAAGTTTCAGAGGTAAAACAAAAATTGGAACGAGTTTTGAACTATGTTTTAAAATTTAACAAAGGAAAACAAAACTTACAAAATTTGACTAAAATCTCAAAGCCGTCTGGCAACAAAATTGGTCTTGGCTTTAAAAAGGAAAAAAATATGAAAAATAGGCAAAAGAAATATAGCACTCTGTACAGAAACTTTTGAAAATCTAAATACAACACAAACAATATTTCAAATTCAAAAAATATAAAAATGAGTTCCTAAAACAGAAACAATTTAATTAGACAAATATGTGTAGATAATTTTCGAGAAAATGTTGTGTATAGCAGAAATTGTATTTTTAAAGGTTCCAAACCATCTTGCATATGGCTAGCTTCTTCCACTAACACGTAGGACCATAAATTATGAAATGAGTAGAATTAAAACTTCTTATTCTTTTGTAGCTACCTAAAAACAAAAAGAATAAATAGATACTCAATAGTTGAAGTTCCAAGCATATGACGGACAATGCAAATATGTAACATAACATACTTTGATGGAGAAACCATAATATTCAGAGACAACGCGAATGGATTCGTAGTTGGAATCGGAGACATCATCAATGTCGGTATATCTAATGCTCCTTTGATTTCAAATGTGTTAATAGTAGAAAATTTAAAACATAATCTTTTAAGTATAGGTCAGTTATATGATAACGGTTTTAAAACCGATTTAAAAAAATACAATATTTTTTGATCAAAATAAAATTTTAACTTTTAAAGGAATAAGAAAACAAAATATCTATGTTTTTAACATAAATACTAAGCATGTTAACGATATGTGTCTAGTTGCGAATCATAATGATCCGTGGCTTTGGCATAAACAGTTATGTCATATTAATTCCAAATATCTTGATAAACTTGCTAGAAAGGAATTAGTAAGAGGTTTGCCGAAAATAAATTTTAAAGTTAATAATCTATATGATGCATGTTAATACGGAAAAATAAAAAAAACTTCTTTTAAATCTGAAAAGGTAATATTAACAAAACAACCACTAGAACTGCTACATTTGGATTTATTCGGTCATATCAAGTAAAACCGATAAATCATGACAAATACTTTTTTGTGATTGTTGATGATTTTTCAAGATTTAATTGTACTTTATTTTTGAAACATAAAGTAATACTTTTGAAATGTTTAAAATATTTGCTAAAAGAATTCAAAATGAATTTAAGAGATTCTAAAATTAAAAGTATTAGAAGTGATCATGGAAGAAAATTTTAAAATGAATTATTTGAAGATTTTTATAACAAGAACGGAATTAGTCACAATTTCTCTTTTCCGCGAACACCGCAACAAAATAGTGTAGTTGAAATAAAGAATCGTACTTTACAAGAATGTGCACGAACATTGCTAAATAGTAGTAACTTACCAAGAATTTTTTGGCCGAAACCATTGCTACTGCTTGCTATGTACTTAATCGTGTATCTTTAAGACCGTTGGCTATGAAATGTTTTATGGTAAGCAACTGAAAGTCGTATATTTTTGAGTTTTTGGTACAAAATGCTTCATATTAAATACTAAAAATCATTAGGCAAATTTGATCCAAAACCGATGAAAGAAATTTTATTGGTTATTCGAAACAAAGTGAAGCCTATAAAATATTTAATAAATGAACTAATACAATTGAAGAGAGTTTACACGTTTCTTTTGATGAAGTATTTAAAGACAAAAACAAAAATGAAGATGAAGAAATTTTAGAAATGAACCAGACTCATATTCCAAAAAATAATATTAACATTGGAAACGAAAATGAAAGAATTGACAATGATAGTAACAATATGTCTTCAGATCCCCTCCAAGAATTTTCAAAGTCCATCCTATAGATAATATAATCAGAGATGTAAATACTCGAGTCATAACTAAAAGCTAGTTAAACCAAATGGGCCATGTAGCTTTTATTTCGAATATAGAACCAAAAAACTATAAGGAAGCCACCACTGACGATTTTTGGATATTAGCAATGTAAGAAGAACTTAATCAATTTGAAAGTAAATAACATTAGGGAACTTAAACCAAGACTGGATGGCTAATCCATTATTGGAACAAAATGGGTATTCAAAAATAAACCGATGAAAATGGTAAATAATTTGTAATAAAACAAGATTAGTTGCTCGAGGATACAATCAAGACGAAGGAATGACTATAAAGAAAACTTTGTTCCTATAGCCCGACTAGAAGCAATACGAATATTACTTACATTCTCTTGTCATCACAATTTAAAAATATCTCAAATGGACGTTAAAAGTACTTTCTTAAACGGTTTTATTAAGGGTAATGTTTATGTTGAACAACCACCTTTATTTGTTCATGAATCCAAAGCATGTTTTCAAACTTAAAAAGACACTTTATGGTCTTAAATAAGCAGCTTGTGCTTGGTACAATAGAACCAAAAGCCATTTATTAAGGTTTGGTTTTCAAATTGGTAAAATTAACACTATGTTATTTATCAAAAAGGAAAATGATGATGGTTTAACTGTTCAATTTTATGTCGATGATATAATATTTGGATCTAAGGATGAAAATATGCGTGATAATTTGCAGCTATTATGAAAAATGAGTTTGAAATGTCACATATGGGAGAACTAATTTTTTTCTGTGTCTGCAAATTAAACAATCAAGAAATGATATATTCATCTATCAAGAAAGATATGCTGGAGAATTGTTAAAACATTTTGGAATGGATAATACTTAAAGTAAATTGACTCCAATTAGTGTAAGATTGCATTTAGATAAAGATGAAAATGGTAAGGAGTTTGATCAAAAACTATGTAGAAGTATGATAGACTCTTTGATTTATTTAACAGTTACTCGACCCGATATTATTGTGAGTGTTTGTCTATGTGCTCGATTTCAAGCACAAACCAAAGAATCATATCATGGAGTCGTGAGATGAATTTTGGAATATTTAACCAATGTCAAAGATTACATACTTTTTATTTGAAAGGTAGCGCTTTTGAATTGGCTGATTCGATTTTGGAGGCTGCAAGGCTGTGACGACCCGGAACTTTTGGATATTTGAAATCGAAATATTTAATTTATTTTAAATATTTAAAAGTTAATTTTTAACATGAATTTCAAACATATCTATTTATTGGGTAATTTAGTTATTAAATTAAATAATTTGAAGTTGGAAAAAATGTTGAATCTGGGATTTCAAAGCTTGTTAAAAATAATTTGAAGGCTTGTAAAATTTATATTGATAGTACTGAAGATAGAAAAGGTGTTAAAATTGAATTTGGAAGCGTTTTGTTAAGTTTTGAAATTTTATCGTTAAAATCGGTATTCAAAAATAGCCTTCCGAGGCACAGCCTCGAAATTCGACGAAACCAGTTTCATTGGATCCATAATATTGTATTATTATCGAATTTCAATTTTCGTAGCATTTGGAGTTTTTGTGTGAGCATACGATATACAAACGCGCTTAAATCTATATCGAAAATTCAAAATAATAACTGGTCCAAAAAGCTATCTTCTCCTTACGAGCGAGTTAGGCCTCGTAACCTTTTCCAGTGCATTCGGAACAGGGGTTTAATATTATAAACGTCTAGTGGCACGCCTCGATAGGAGTTGAGACTTTGAGTTGCGTAATTTGATACGATTTAAATTTAAAATTTAAATTCAAATATATTGTCTGACCAGTCGAATTCCATTCACATCAGAGGACAATCTCCATCAGCCGACATAGGAAGCGTGCTCGTGATGCTTTCTCCCTTTTTATTTTTTTTCAGTCCGACATTTCCCTTTGTTTCGTTTAAATCACGTCACCCCCTCCTTATGCTTTCAGACAACTTCATTTATTTCAATTGAAAAAAATAAAATAAGAAATGGCCGCTAATAATAATCGCACCCCTCTTTCGTTCAATTTCTAATTTATTCGACCCAAATCAAAACCGAATTCAAGGAAGAAGAAGCTAGGGTTAGCAATTTTCAAGTGTGGCGTCGATTCGAGATAGGCGATAGCGAGTTTGTTCGATCAAGGCAAGGCAGCAGTGCCAGTGGACTCGCGAGGAGTTGTTCAAGGGAGCGTGTGGGTGCTAGGGCACGCGCGATGGCGGTGCAGCTGTGCTCGAGTGTGGTCGGGCTGATGGTCTATGGTTACGCCAACTGATTGTCTGGAGCTCGTGATCGTGTGTAAGGCAGTGGGTATTCCTTTTTTTCTTTTTTGGTTATACTCGATTGAATAAAATAAATATAAAGTTTATAACAGAAAAAGGAGAAGTAAAAGAAGGCTTGTAAAATAATTCGTTTTCTTAAAATTTTAGATTTATGTATGTATATGTATGTATACAGTAGAGTGGATTGCTGTGGTTATTACAGAAACAGGAAATTATTTTATATAGACAAAGTTTGAAAAAATAATAATAGGAATTTTTAAAGTTATTATAGGATCCATATAAAAATAATTCGATTTCGAAAATATATATAGGTTATTTTCTTAGTATATGTAGTTTCAAAGAAGAAAAATATATATGCCTATTTTCATTTACTAGTTTAATTTTAAAATATGCAAAGTATAAAACAGGAAATTTTTACAGTAAGGAAATTCTTTGTCTGTTATGCAGTTTTTAATTTTTAGGTTAATCCTAATTTAATTTAAATATGTATATTAAAACAGTAAAATATATGTATAGATTAGGAATATATAATACTCCAACTAGATGGTTCAGATAAAAACAAAAAAATAAAATAATATATACACACATTTTAAGTCTACCTGTTATTTTAAATAATGTATTTTAGTGATTAATTTGATTAATAAACTTATTTAATTTATTTAGCCACTGAAGGATTTTAAGAGGAAAATCATTGGTTAATTAAATTTATAAAATGGAAATAAATTGTTCAATTTATTTCAAGGTATTAATAAATCGTATGATTGTTTATACAAGGTTAGAAATCCTGAAGGAAACAAGCTGGTTCGGATTGGATTTCATAACAAACAAAAATCAAAGGTGAATTAATCTCACTCTCCTGGATTGCTATTTAAATTTAAATGGTTAAATTTAAATAACTGGTTAAATGATTGAATTTGATTGGATGTGCTATATTATATAGTAGTATATATATAGTATGTATTGGAGTGATTGTTTTCACGCATTATATAGCGGATGAGACCCTATACGCCGCATAATAGCGGATGATATTATATTAATCTCATATACCACGATATTCCACCTTGAAGTGGAATTGGTATTGTGCTAACATCTGCGGATGCAGGGAAACATGTTGGAGGAATCCAACTGGATTCCTCAAAATTATTTAGATTGTTAATATCCTAGGTTATGAACATTTGATATTCGGTGATGAATTATATTGATAATTGGAATATTGGATACCATGGTCTGATTGAATATTTCAGTACTCCGAGTCATCAAAATATATGTAGAATTGGATTTTGAAAGAAATAATAAGTGATTTATGAGAAATTATTAATATAAGTAATTAAGGATTAATGTAATTAATTATAGTTAATTAATTTGTGAAGTAATTAAAGATTAGTTACTGTCTTTGGTTAAGAATAATTAATTTGTGTAATTAATTAAAGATAATTACTTGAACGTAATTGAAGGATAATTAATCCAGGGTGATTAATTAATGGATTTGAAATTAATTAATGTCAAATGAAGGAATCTAAGCGATTGGGGTTAGTAATTCAATTAGAAGTGATTAAATTTATTTTGGAAGTGATCAGGTTTGCTTATGGATGATTGAATGGAATTGGATGCCTTGAATGAATTGGTATCTCTGATATGAAATGTTTTGTAGTATCATATGTTTGGGCGGACATGATATTGTGGTTATCTAACAACGATGAATTGTTGTGTATAGAGACATCCTGTATTTAAAGTTTGAAGTGTATTTCATTTGAATAACTTGGGTTAGGATGACATGAGACTCGAAGGGACCGGGGTCGGGTATTAGAAAAATATACGAAACTACATTGAATTTTTATAGATTGATATGTGAAATCAATAGGCTGGAGTGAAATGATTTACATAAATTGGACTATTTAATCTAAATTTTGGTACTTAATTGATGTGTGAAATAAGTGATGTCTACGACAAATTGTGAAATGGTAAATTGATACGAGTTACCCTAGGTTTTGTATAAGTTGTATGCCTTGTATTCCATGTTAGATGGGTTTACTCAAGCTAGTTTCCAGCCTGACCCCGGTGTTACTTTGATGTAGTGCTCGGGTCAGACTGAGTATTACAGGTTTTCAGTTAAGGACGTTCTGGAGCTCAGGAGGCGAGCTGGATGGCAAGAACGTGTGGAGTGTTTCCTCTGTATTATATTGTTGTATATATCTGAGTCGTGTTGATTGTATATGTATATATGTTGTAACTCTGATGTATTAAAGTGAAAGTTGACAAGTAAAGTTTTCCTTTGTATAACTGTTATTATTTGTTATTATATTTATCCGCTGCGAATGTGAGATGTTGGTGTTTCTGTTCTTCTTGTCCTTCTATCTCTTTCTTCTTTTCCTAACTATCTTGAATTTTCGGGATCGAAAATTCCGGGTCGTTACAGTTGGTATCAGAGCTGAAAGGTTAAGCGAGAACCTTGGCTCTGGTGGGGATTACTCCTTAAATTCCGTTGTACTCTAGGATGAGTTGAGTGTGTGTGTGTGTGTGTGTATGAGAGCGTACTTGTTATTTTCTTATATAAAGGTTTTAAATGATTTTATATAAAAATATATTTTGGTATATAAAGCAATATTTCCTTCTAATAAATATTAAGGTGATTGGTTGTTCAATTATTGGAATTAAATTAAGAAGTAATATAATACAACCAAATTGAAATCTTGAATTGGGATTAAATTAAGTGGTAACAGAAATACAACCAAATTAAAATTAAAGTTGATTGAAAATGGAATTCTAGAATTTGAGCTCAGAAATTAAATTGTTTAAAAACTTTAAATAAAGGTTAATTTGGTTTAAAAAGTTAAACCAATCTTTGAGAATTTAACTCGAATTTATATAATTCGAGATGGTTTAAAATTGAGATTGAAATTGAACTAGTTCAAAATTGAATTTGATTTGAATTAATTGGATTTTTGATTGAAGATGTATAAGTCTAAAAATTTAAATGGACAATTTGAATTGGATTGAAATGATTTGAAGTTGAAGGGGGTTCAATTGATATAAGTCCAAATTGATTGGAATAATTTGTGATTGTAATTAAAGTTGAACAGGTTTAAAATCAAATGGAAATTTGATTTGAAATTGGAGTTAAGTCAATTTCAAGTGAAAATGAAGTTATTCAAGTTAGAATTGAGTCAATTTAAATGGAAGTGAAAATTTAAATTGAATTGATGGGAAAGTGAACAGTTTTGACTTTGGACTATTTTCAATATAAATTGTTTTAATATAAACATATTTTTCCAAGCTATTTAATATATATACAACCTTTCTTTTTAAAGCCAAATTATTTTATATTTTTTTTACAATTTTTTTTGGAACTATTAACCATTTTTCAACTGTTTTATAAGCTAATTACTATTTTACAACTATTTTGCAATTGTCTAAAATTTCCAAAGCTATTTAACTATTTTACAATTAGTTAACTATTTTACAGCTATTTTGCAAACTAATAATTATTTTTAAGCTACTTATCTATTTTTAAAATTTTCAAGCTATTTTCTAAATATAAACTGGTCGGAGTTCAAACTGTTATTGATTAAATACCCAACTGAGATATGAATTGAAGTGATAATCCAAATGAGGATTAAGGTAAATGTGAATAAGTAATAAAATCGAAGTGAGGATGAATAGAAAGGAAATTGATTTGGCTAATAATCAATGAAGTTAAACACGTAGGATGTACGTATATTATTCTATTCGCATAGTGATTTGATCCAGATTCGAGCACAGAGTTTCGAGATAGTTATATCAATCCGAGTTGGTATTTTTCACTCGATTTTCGACGGCGAACCTGGATATGGATTGTTGATTGATTCTGGATATTCTCTATCATAGTTATAGCTATGCAAGGAGAATGACGGTTTCTGATCAAGAAACCAAATCTGTGTCCGCACTAGGAAGTCGGATGGACGAAACTAGTTCAGAAGTGAAATTGTGTGATCAAGTGAGCGATCAGATTGGTATAGCGTACGGATGATATATGTACATCGTACGTATTCGAATGAAAATGATATTGAAAAGAGTAATCAAATTTGAATATATTTGATTTTGAATAAACAAAGTTATATATCTTTGTTGTATAAGATAAATCTTCCCTTGTTGAATCTACTGCAGGAAGAAAAGGATTTTGAAAGTGTTTGAAGTATAAAAGGAGTTTTATACAAGTTTGAAATGATCCAAAGTTTTAAAATTATATATATATATAAAGGATCTTATGAGGATTTTGGAAAAGGGGTTTTGGGAACCTTTGCATTTGGAAAGGCTTTTGATTTTGGGTAAAATCAATATTGGAATTTGGAAAGCCTAGTTTGAGAATAATCGATTTTGGGATAATCGATTTTGAGAAAAGGAAATTTATATGAGATTCATACTAGGTGTATGATTTGGAAGATACTATATGTGTATAGTATAAAGTGTTTTGATAATGGATCTGGGGAAAAAGGCGCTCCCTTGAAATGAACTTCTCAGGAGTGCCACCGGGTGGTGCTGCCTTGAACCCTAATGGAGGGTTCTAAAGTTGATCCCGTGAGGAGTCCGGACAAAACTAGTTCCTGAGGATTATCAGTAGTGTGTAGCGAAAGTCGAGGGGTGCTGATGCCTACAGAGGCATTTGGGTTATGCTGTGACGACAGTGTAACTCAATGTCACTGCGATCTACTACATACCATAACGAAAGTCGTGTGTGCCGCTGAGAGCCAACAGTCTACGTTTGATTTTATATCGGTATACTGCGGCTTATGGTAACATAGCGAAAGTCGTGTATGCCGTTGAGAGCCAACAGTCTACATTTGATTTTACATCGGTAGACTGGGACCTATGTAGGAGTGGAGAAGTTTCATTTTGACAGCGAAAATCAAGGGCGCTGATGCCGACAGTTACATGGACTTTTGCTGTGATGACAACGTAACCCTGGAATGTAACTGCGATTTGTTGTGGGTTCCATGGCGTAATCGAGGGGCGAAGAGTGCCTACAGTTACATGGACTTTTGCTACGATGGCAACGTTACCCTGGAATGTAACTGCGACCATGGATGGGAGTGATGATTTCCAGGGCATTCTCACCAAAGATATTTCATCTATTTTCAAAAACTGTTTTCTATATTTTCAATAAATTTATTTTCCTAAGTATTTTCACTAGATGTTAAAAATGGGTCTACTAAGTACTTATAGATTTTAAGTCCTACGCCTGATCAACGTATGACTGAATTTCTGTGAGAACAAGGATGGACTGGTTGTGACATCGAGTTATAAGAAGTATTTTTATAAAGAGCTATTTTAATAGTATTATGTGAATTTAAAAGCATTTCTAAAATTTTAGAATAAAAATGTTGGAATTTTGGAAAATGAAAGAAATCTAAACTGGAATCATAAAAAAAAATTGAATTCAGAAAAATTTAATGAAGTGATTTTTGTAATAAAAATCGAATATTGATTTAAAAATTGGAAGTAAGCTAATTAGCTGAATAATTATTTGATAGAGTATGTTAATAAAATTTAACTCAATTAAATAAAATGGATTGTAAGTTAATAATGGAGTTTGGAAATGAATTCGAATTGTAACAGAATTCGACTTGGATTTGATAATGAATTAAATACGTGGAGATGTTGTAAAAATAAAAATAAAATAGAGTTGGATCGAAACAGTGATGGTTTGAATTACAAATAAAATTCAAGTGTGATATGAATAATATTTAATGAAATTTGCAAGTAAATTAGATATAAGGGAAGTGTTGTCGAATGAAATGAAAGTGAATTATAACAGAAATGGTTTGAGTTGCAAACAAAACCCAGGTGAGTAGAAATAAATTAAGAATGGCTTTGTATTAATAAAAATTCAAAAATGAATTAAGTAGGTGAATTTAAAATTTAAAATGGGGTGAATAAATGGGTTAATGGAATAAAATAATAAAAGGATGAAGTCTGACTGAATAAAACTTAAATCGGAGTTTTAATTGGAATTGGGTTATCAGAATAAACTTAAGTTATGAGGCGTATTAATTTGAAGTAAAATAACTTAAGTTAATAAAAACTTGGTTTTGAGTAAGAATGGAAGACCATTAAATAAAGTTTGGGTTAAATTTATTTGGAAAATGGATATTAATAAGCATCGAATGTTGTCAAGCTCAATGAAATAGTTTTCAAATGAAACCAATGCGGAGATGAAATGAAATGCAAATGTATGGTTGGTGAATAAATTAGAAATGAAATGGAATTAAATACATAATGAGTTGAAATTAATTTAAAGTAGTTATAAACTAAAATGGATACTCTATTAAGCAAATATCGCCGAATTTACATAAAAATAGTTGTCGTTTGACATAAAACAAAAGTAATTAAATTTTTATAAGTTGATAGAGATTAAATAAATTGATCTTAGGATCAATTGAATTGAATATGAGCTTGATTGGATTAAAAATAAATTGAATGTAAGAAATTGAGTTGTAAACCATTAAAACTGAATGGAATGGCATATGAATTGGTTGGAAGCAATTGGATTAGCTTTAAATCATATAAATCGCTTATGGAAAGCGTTTGGTGCTTGTTGCTTATGAAATGCATGTGTTTTTGAAAGTAAGTGAAATGCTAATAAATTTTCTATATATGGCACTTACATATTTAAATTGAGTAAGTACAGGCACCTGAAGGCCGTTTGGCTGGATTTGGTTGCGCTAATTGCTAAAATAATAGGCCGCTTGCTTAAAATGCTAAATAAAGGTACGCCTACGCAATAAAAATGGGAAATATGAATTGTTTTTGCTTTTCCGACCGGGTGGGTCGATGTATATATATTTATATCTCTTGTCAAATTGCAAAAGCTCCTCCGTACAAAGGAGACTCTGCCGAAAAATTTCAGAAATTTTGGGAGTTAGAAAATTTTTTGTTAGCGACAAAACAATTTTAAATATGAAACTGAAATAAATTAGTGAATGACACTAATTTAAAATAATGATATGAATCAGTTATAAATGGAATATGAAAAAAATTAATTAAATATTCAGAGTTGAAGATAACTTGAATTCATATGGAAATGGGATAACTGATTTGAATAAAATAGATATAAACTAAAGTGGTAAAGTGGAAATAAATATTAAAATTTGTAATAGAAATGTATAAAAGGGTTTTGGGATCTGTAGTTGGATATGGTTAAATTGGATATACATGTAGTATAAAGCGGGAGAAAAATTAGGATTTTTGATTTCAGATGATAATTGAAATTTGCTCAGCGAAGGTATGTGTTTAAAATTTCTATATGAAATTTGATTGGGTTTTTAATCTAGCCACTTGGCTTTTTGTTTCCTTTTGGAATTTGGAAGCCCGTAGAGGCATTTTGTAGTTATACCGAGCTAGCCGCGCAAAGGAGACGCTAGCGAAATTTTTCGAAAATTTAGAGAGTTAGAAAATTTTTGAGGAAATTTTGATAATTTAAATTTGGATTTCAATTCAAATTTGAATAAGTGGAGTAAATAATGTTGTTGGAAACTATGAAAGGTTTTGAGAAAGTTGGTTGAAGTAATAGTGGGGCGTTAATAAAAGATATGTTATGGCAAGTTGATAAAACCGTTTGGTTTGGAAAACAGTAATGGGTATTGGATCATTCTTCCTAACAAGTAATTTCGGGGGCGAAATTCTTTTAAAGGGGGAGGAATGCGACGACCAGGAACTTTTGGATATTTGAAATCGGAATATTTAATTGATATTAAATATTTAAAAGTTAATTTTTAACTTGAATTTCAAACATCGCTATTTATTGAGTAATTTAATTATTAAATTAAATAATTTGAAGTTGGGAAAAATGTTGAATCTGGGATTTCAAGCTTGTTAAAAATAATTTGAACGCTTGTAAAATTTATATTGATAGTACTGAAGATAGAAAATGTGTTAAAATTGAATTTGGAAGAGTTTTGTTAAGTTTTGAAATTTTACCGTTAAAATCGGTATTTAAAAATAGCCTTCCGAGGCACAGTCTCGAAATTCGACGAAACCAGTTCCATTGGATCTGTATTATTGTATTATTATCGGATTTCAATTTTCGTAGCATTTGGAGTTGTTGTGTGAGCATACGATATACAAACGCGCTTAAACCTATATTGAAAATTCAAAATAATAACTGGTCCAAAAAGCTATCTTCTCCTTACGAGCGAGTTAGGCCTCGTAACATTTTCCACTACGTTCGAAACAGGGGTTTAACATTATAACGTCTAGTAGCACGCCTCGATAGGAGTTGAGATTTGAGTTGCGTAATTTGAGACGGTTTAAATTTAAAATTTAAATTCAAATATATTGTCTAACCGGTCCAATTCCATTCACATCAGAGGTCAATCTCCAAGCCGACATATGAAGCATGCTCGAGACGCTTGCTCCCATTTTATTTTTTTCAGTCCAACATTTCCCTTTGTTTCGTTTAAATCATGTCACCCCCTCCTTATTCTTTCGGATAACCTCATTTATTTCAATCGAAGAAAAAAATAAAAATAAGAAATGGCTGCTAATAAGAATCGCACCCCTTTTTTGTTCAATTTCTAATTTATTCGACCCAAATCAAAACCAAATTCAAGGAAGAAGAAACTAGGGTTACAATTCCCAAGTGTGGCGTCGATTCGAGATAGGCGATAGCGAGTTTGTTCGATCAAGGCAAGGCAACAGTGCCAGGGGACTCGCGAGGAGTTGTTCGGCGGAGCGTGTGGGTGCTAGGGCACACGCGATGGCGGTGCAGCGGGCAGATGGTCTATGGTTACGGCAGCCGATTGTCTAGAGCTCGCGATCGTGTGTAAGGCAGTGGGTATTCCTTTTTCTCTTTTTTGGTTTTACTCGATTGGATAAAAAATATATAAGTTTATAACAGAAAAAGGAGAAGTAATAGAAGGCTTGTAAAATATTTCATTTTCATAAAATTTTATATTTATGTATGTATATGTATGTATAAAGTAGAGTGGATAGCTGTGGTTATTTACAGAAACAGGAAATTATTTTATATGGATAAAGTTTGAAAAAATAATAATAATAGGAATTTTTAAAGTTATTATAGGATCCATATAAAAATAATTCGATTTCCAAAATATATATAGGTTATTTTCTTAGTATATGTAGTTTCAAAGAAGAAAAATATATATGTCTATTTTCATTTACTAGTTTAATTTTAAAATATGCAAAGTATAAAACAGGAAATTTTTACAGTAAGGAAATTCTTTGTCTGTTAGGCAGTTTTTAATTTTTAGGTTAATCCTAATTTAATTTAAATATGCATATTAAAACAGTAAATATATGTATAGATTAGGAATATATAATACTCTAACTAGTTGGTTCAGATAAAAACAAAAAAATAAAATAATATATACACACATTTTAAGTCTACCTGTTATTTTAAATAATGTATTTTAGTGATTAATTTGATTAATAAACTTATTTAATTTATTTAGCCACTGAAGGATTTTAAGAGGAAAATCATTGGTCAATTAAAATTTTAAAATGGAAACAAATTGTTCAATTTATTTCAAGGTGTTAATAAATCGTTTGATTGTTTATACAAGGTTAGAAATCCTGAAGGAAACAAGCTGGTTCAGATTGGATTTCAAAACAAACAAAAATCAAAGGTGAGTTAATCTCACTCTCCTGGATTTCTATTTAAATTAAAACGGTTAAATTTAAATAACTGGTTGGATGATTGAATTTTCTTTGATGTGCTATATTATGTAGTAGTATATATAGTATGTATTGGAGTGATTGATTTCCCGCATTATATAGCGGATGAGACCCTATACGCCGCATAATAGCCGATGATATTATATTAATCCCATATACCATGATATTCCACCTTGAAGTGGAATTGGTATTGTGCTAACATCTGTGGATGAAGGAAAACAAGTTGGAGGGATCCAACTGGATTCCTCAAAATTATTTAGATTGTTAATATGCTAGGTTATGAATATTTGATATTCGGTGATGAATTATATTGATAATTGGAATATTGGATACCATGGTTTGATTGAATATTTCGGTACTCCGAGTCATCAAAATATATATAGAATTGGATTTTGAAAGAAATAATAAGTGATTTATGAGAAATAAATTAATATAAGTAATTAAGGATTAATGTAATTAATTATGGTTAATTAATTTGTGAAGTAACTAAAGATTAATTACTGTCTTTGGTTAAGAATAATTAATTTGTGTAATTAATTAAAGATAATTACTTGAACGTAATTGAAGGATAATTAATCCAGGGTGATTAATTAAGATGGATAATTAAAGGATGATTAATTAATGAATTTGAAATTAATTAATGTCAAATGAAGGATTCTAAGTGATTGGGGTTAGTAATTCAATTAGAAGTGATTAAATTTATTTTGGAAGTGATCAAGTTTGCTTTTGAATGGAATTGGATGCCTTGAATGAATTGATATCTCTGATATGAAATGTTTTGTAGTATCATATGTTTGGGCGGACATGATATTGTGGTTATCTAACAACGATGAATTGTTGTGTACAGGGACATCCTGTATTTAAAGTTTGAAGTGTATTTCATTTGAATAACTTGGGTTAGGATGACATGAGACTCGAAGGGACCGGGGTCGGGTATTAGAAAAATACCCAAAACTTCTTCGAATTTTTATAGACTAATATGTGAAATCAATAGGCTGGAGTGAAATGATTTAAGTAAATTGGACTATTTAATCTAAATTTTGGTACTTAGAAAATTGATGTGTGAAATAAGTGATGTCTATGACAAATTGTGAAATGGTAAATTGATACGAGTAACCCCGAGTTTTTTATAAGTTGTATGCCTTGTATTCCATGTTAGATGGGTTTACTCACGCTGGTTTCCAGCCTAACCCGGGTGTTACTTTGATGTAATGCTCGGGTCAGACCGAGTATTAGAGGTTTTCAGGTAAGAACGTTCTGGAGCTCAGGAGGCGAGCTGGATGGTAAGAACGTACGGAGTGTTTCCTTTGTATTATATTGTTGTATATATCTGAGTCATGTTGATTGTATATGTATATATGTTGTAACTCTGATGTATTAAAGTGAAAGTTGACAAGTACAGTTTTTCTTTGTATAACTGTTATTATTTGTTATTATATTTATCCGCTGCGAATGTGAGATGTTGGTGTTTCTGTTCTTCTTATCCTTCTATCTCTTTCTTCTTTCCTAACTATCTTGAATTTTCATGATCGAAAATTCCGGGTCGTTACAATGGCAGATTAAAAGAGTATAAGCGACAGTTGTCACTTTATCGATCAATCTTTGGTCTTGTGGTTTAGTAAGAAACAAAATTGTGTTTAACTATTGACATGTGAGGTTGAATATATCTCATCTGCTTTACCTTGTGTTCAAGTTAATATATGAAATACACTTCAAGATTTCGAGAAAAATATTACAAAATCTCCTATTTATTATAATAATATAAGTGCTATTAATCTCTCCAAAAATCCCATAAATCATTCTAGACCAAAATATATTGATAAATGTCATCCTTTTCTAAAAGATAATGTAGATAAACTAGAATTTGTAATACAGAGAATCAAAAAGTGGATATTTTTATTAAACCCAAATGCGAAACAACCTTTTTGACAGTATGTAGGGAGCTAGGCATTTTCTCCTTAAATGAAATAATTGGATAATTTTTACATATATATTCATACCTGAGAATGTTTTTTAATCTAATTATATTTTTGGTAAAATTCATCTTCATCTTAAGATAGTATTTTGTTTAGTTGGTCAATATTAAACAACAAATCCCTATGAGAT
The DNA here is from genome assembly GCA_030765085.1 of Allium cepa. NCBI lineage: Eukaryota > Viridiplantae > Streptophyta > Magnoliopsida > Asparagales > Amaryllidaceae > Allium > Allium cepa. Next base: position 386,190,132 of record CM060932.1, read on the forward strand.
GTATGCCTTTTATTATTTTTAGTAAAAAAATAAATTAGCAACTTCGTATTAAAAAACTTGCTTCAAAAAATCATTTCTCTTATTCAAAATTTCTACTAAAACATGTCGACTTCGAAAGAGAACTCCTCCTCGTATATTAAAATCATCTCCTCTCATTCAGAAAAACAGGCTTTTCTCCTATAGGAAAGAAAGTTAGACAATCGATTAATTTTGAAGCCCACATTTACTACTGCTCAAAATGATTGTATCAATGGCATAGCTCATTATGAAGAAGTAATGAGATTGCTAAAGGAAATATATTGGGAACAACGATGATATGGCGAGCATATGAATTTTATTAAAAGGACTCAATGATATTTTGTGGGAAATCTTTTACTACAAAATGCATTCATTCCACCAGAAGTCCTTCAAAAGAAACATTAACTCGTATTAAAATTTGTGAGCCTAAGCAAGATAATTCTTAGGAATTCCTTCGAGAAAAAAATCTGGCTTAACACATCTATTTTCTTTTATATATGTTTAATGGTTGGATGAATAATGTCTCTTCGAACATTTTTTAATAAATTGATTCTCTTTTATTATAAAAAATCATCCCGGTGAAATATTTATTAAAAACCTTAACAAGGTAGATAGAACACAAAGTCTATTTGACAACTCGAGATCATATCACCAAACCATCTTCACAATGCGTTTGTCAAAAAAATACTAAATTTACATTTTCAGGAACATTTAGACGACTTAAAGGTCAATCCAGTCGTCTATACAAGATTTTAATTCATTTTTGAACAAAAATTTAGATATCTGAATTTTATTTAACATGTCTGAAAATGGGCAAGTTTGACCTAAAATGTTTCAGATTTAAATCTTGTAACTATCAGACGTTTGAAAATAGCTTGAGATGTCTGAACGCCTATAAAAATTTATTTGAGCTTTCTTTTTAAACCCGTCCATTGGATCTATCTTCATTTTACTTTGAATTTTCTGCTAAACCCTAGCGGCCTAGCCTCTACCAAAAATTACAATCAATGGATCCCAAAAATTATGCTAAAATAAGAAAACCTAGAGGGGCATCTTCTACTCATCATCCAAGTATCACTCCAAATCAAATCCAAGAATGGCTTTATCATGACAAAGTTTCCATTAAAAGATTCAAGTCATTGTCTTCAATGAAAATATTTTCAGGCACTTCCTATAAATTAAGTGATTTTCCCACCTACAATCTTCGAAAATTTACTGATAGGGCTAGAATCACTTTTCTAATTGATTTCGATGCCAACAATATAAAGATTGATACCTGAATAATTCTAATCTTCTTAGCAAATCTAAACAGCAAAAACAATAGACTTGGGGATGAGGGATGGTTATGGTCTAGTGTATATGAAAATGTTTTCACAATTCATGCTAATAATATTGGGCGAAGATTAAAGAGTGATTATAAAGGAATATATCTTATATACGTTGGTATTGAAGAAAGAAAAAGAAATGAAATAAGCCATCATCTTTGGAATGATATAAAGGGAAAAGGACATTTTAAAGATCTTAGACCAAGTCCTCTTTTACTAGAAGGAATGATTATAAGTACTTTTATATCTAGAATGGGAAACCATGAGGTTTTATAAGATATAGAATTTAAAGTTTGTATGCTATTTTTAATATTGAAGTGAGTTAGGAAAGCTTTATTCAAAACGAAATAAGATCCTTCTTCTTTCAAAAAAAGGCCATGACTTATGTTCCACACATCATGCCTATCCTTAATGATTCGAGAATATAGGGTTTAAAGGACACAACGCTTCAAGTAACTAATTCAAAAAAAAAAAAATTCTTAGTGGAACTTCTTGAATTGGTTCCATCATATGTTTCTTATGAACAATATTGTCAACAAGTACATGCTCTTGTTCCACTTGAACAACTTTCTTCTTCCAAACCGCAAGATAAAGGAAAAATATAAAACTCATGAAATTGAAGAAGAATCTAGTAAAGAAAGTAGTGAGGGAAATGAGAGTGAATCAAGTGTAGCCTCATCAGTAAAAGTAATAGCTTCTAACTTACAACTATTTGGCTGGAATCAAATATATCAAAATCCTTCATAACTTCTAAAAACGAAAAAAGCTAGAAAAAATTTATCTAAAGGCTTTAAATCACTTGAAATATATATAGTTGAGAAAATTGAAAAATATGCGTGTGGGATAAAATCTATTTTTAGGAAAGATACGAAAAAAGTTAAGTGGTAAATCTAGGTCTCCTACTCCACCACCTGCAGAAGATTCTGATGTTGCCTATTATGATATGGAAAATCAAGGTAGGGGAAGCATTAAATTGAGGTTAAATTTGTTTACAACATTTTTTTTGAAAAACTTGTGGTGTTGTTCTTAATTTTCTTTGGTGTTGTTTAAATTTATGTTGGTACAAAAACTTATGGTTATGTGGTTATTTTTGTTGTGTGATAACTTGAGATGAGTATCCTGTGTTTTGTATGTGATTGTGTGAATATGCTTTCTTATTTGTGAAACCATTTCATTATAGTATATCTACACCATCCTTTTCTTATTTGTGATGTTGACAAAGAGGGAGAATAACTGAGTAAATAGATAACGGGAGTAAATTTTTACCATCTTTCTTCTCTACAAATATACAGTTGTCATAATTAAAAAGGTGGAAAATGTTAGAACCACTATTTATTTATTTTGAAGTGACAAATATGTATTTCGAGATATTCATATGAGTTAATAATTTTCAGGTATACCTGAAGAGTAAAGAACATTATGACAATCTACTCAAGCCATTGGTGCATAAAGTTTAAAGATTTGACAGAGTCATCATAAGTCATAAGTCATAGTTATAAAGTTATACAACCTCCTTTGATGAACACACTCTCTCCAAAATATTCATATGGATAGAAAAAAAATCATAAATTAAAAACCACTTTTAGACAATTGGACATCTAAAAATAAAGTTACACATTTGAATATACTATCTATTTTGAAAAATACTGTACTCGGACTACTAAATTATAATTCAATCGTCTAAATCAATAATTATATGTCCAACCTCTGAGTATATGTAATTTCGAACTATACACTCTATTTTTACAGATCAATCAAATTCAAGCATCTGAACATTATATCAGACGCCAGAATCTCTGTAAAGGCCATTTTTCATCAAACAACCACTTTTGTTTTGAAAAGTATGACAACCCACCGCCTCGACCCTCAGAAATTGACATTAATACATCATCGGTATTCACTTGCCGCAAATCCAAGTACCAGAGAGGCAGATTATCATGGGATAAAGAAAATAAAGATGGAAGACAAAAAAGAATCTCATATCGCATTCAACATTTAACTATAATATAAATAGGTTCATGTAGTCACTCCAAATTTCTCCATCAGAGTTCTAGTAAGTACCAATCCAGTTAGGATAGTTATAACTGCCTATACTCACAAGTGCCAGTAGACACATCATATAAAATACAGTGGAATTAATAGATGACTTTTTACAATGGGCCAAAAATGCTCCATGCCCATGCTCCTTCCTGAATTGCTCCATGCTTCCTAACTACTTGGCTGTCCGAAAAAATGGGGCACTCAAAGTTTAAGGGAAAAGGAAAATAAACTCCGAATCAGTCATAGGTTTGGTATGAAAAATTCAAAATACAAATATTTGAAAACAAATGGTATCTCATAAGGTTACGCCTCACATAAACACAGAATGATTTTTTACCTTATGATAACAAAAAAAATCTATACTACGCAAAATCTAGTAATATTATTTTTAATGACATTCTTTCGAAAAAAAATTTAGGTAAATATACATAATCTTAGCTGAAAATTTTGCATTATTAAATTCCAGCATACTAGGCTCTGTAACCAAGTCTGAAGGCACTTATTGGAGAATGGATTCCATATAATGACAAGGTAAGAGACTACCAGCACAAAACGGGCCTACCTTTTCCACAGATAGTACCGAATATGACATTACCCCAGTCGTTACTGACCTTTCCGAGATCCCAAAGCATACACAACATACCCAAAATATAGAAGTAATCTAGAAAGGTGATGACCATATCCTAATTGGTACGACCGACATAGCCCTATCACATCTACTATGTTTTGTCATTACCGGGCGGCGAGGCTCGAGGTAACTGTTACATTTATCATAGCACACATTTCACATGAATTCCACATTGCCAATTCCACTCATATTATTGATTTCTACAAATGTACAACCTCTGAGCTCGTGCATCTTAAAGAAGGATGCTAAGTATAGAAGAGTTACCTCCTACACCACCAAACAAAAATACGTTTGTAAAATTCAATGTATGTGCATTTTAGAAAAGTAATGTGAGACAATCGTGCATACAAGTTGTCCAGGAACGAAAAAACTGTTGGAACTCTCGTACAACATCATGTCGGGAATCACCCCTAGGATTAGTAGCGAGGAGCCTTTGCATCTAAGATTAAATGAAGATACTACTGCCACTTATATATGATATGGAAAATTTTCCTTGATGGTCAGTAACAAAAAACCCTACATTCCATCTTCTAATTTATTATCATTCCATGTATTCACCTTCGAACACATAAATTTTTTCTAAGTGGTTTTCAGATAGGAATCACCCAAAACCGAACCCACTTCCTTCGAACCAAACATCGATAAATGATGTTAAGTTTGAGGGCGATTATCATTTTATTTATCAATATCTTTTATCAAATAAAATATCTCTTTTCGAGATACAAATATTCAAATCATAGTCTTTTCCAATATATATGGAATCATTAAATCTCTCTTTAAATTTGAAAATACCAAATCTAAATCATCTCTAATAAATCATATTGCAAAACCTTATTGAGTAAAAAAAAGGTCAATAAAGATTATACTATCCATTGAATAACAGTTCAATCATCTTTTAAATTCACATGGACACTACGGGTTCCCTCCTTGGAATTTAATGCTAAGTATAAGAAGATTTTTTCTACACAATCCAAGTTGTATTAAATTTGTAAATTTGAACCTTTTAAACTTGTCTCGTTTCCAACATTTCGATTTTGTCTATTCCTCGTCTAGGAAAGAGGACAGGTAAGCCAGGGCACTGGTTGCTCTCAAACATCTCTTTAGTTTAAGAATCCTACATCCGAATCTCACGAGTAGAAAAATCTATTCTACTCATTGGCTTTTAGAGCCAAGATTAAACCATTTATTTATAACAGCTTTTCTTTTAACCATTCATTTAAACTCCTTTAAAAGTAATTTAAAAACTTCCTAATCATCTTTAAAATACTTAACTATATATTTGTAAGCATTTATAGAATATTTGAAAAGAATAATTAAGTTTAAATCTATATTTCAAAATTTATTAAAAACTGCTGCAAAAAGTGCTGCGAATAGTGCTTTTAAGGCTTATTTGATCAAAACAAATTTTCTATCATTTAGAAATCCATTTTTATAATACAAATCACTTTGAAACCATTTTAATATATTTATATAAGTTATTCCATGTTTTTAAAGAATTAAAAATATCAGTTTTAAAGAATTTATTGCTTTGGTTTTCGAACTATCAAAGCGCGGTTATTTTGAAAATTTGGCTTGCTTATATTTAAAAATCTACGAAACGAAATCTTGCTCATTTTCTTTTGTTTGAAAACTATGATTATAAGAGTTTGGAAAATTCTTATTCCAAAGAATTCCGACTTCAATTACTTCGTATAAATAGATTTAAACTATTAAGGCGCGAAATCGCGAGCTGCCGTTACGCGATTATTTTAACCCAATTTTCATATTCTTTCCAAAAAAATTGGAAACACTTTTAGATGTTTATAAAACATATCTAAATCATTTTAAATAGGTTTAACAATCTCCTATATACCATTTCATTTATTAAAGGAAAGTAATTTCTTTTATGATATTCAACATGTATTAAATGTGAATTTTTTACACATTCAAACAAACATATTATCATATCCAAACATGGTTCACAATCATCATAACCAAGCATAGCCAAACATATATATCATCCAAAATATAATAATATAAATAGAGTTTCTTACCTTAGATTCAATCGAACTAACTCTAAAACGACTATAGTTCCGCTATTAAGAAAATTTAGCTCGCTAAGCTTACACTAAAGCTCCTACATGGACTCAGCCTTGGCTTTTGGTGCTTGAGTGCTCACAATCTTGCTTGGAAGAGGTGAAAGGCTCGGCCTTTGGGTGGTGGATGGTGTGGCCGTGGGTTTAGAGGGATAGGAGGAGATTAGCTTTGGTTTGGAGGTGCTTGTATAACATATATATATATATATATATATATATATATATATATATATATATATATAATTTTAATTACTTTTTGCCATAATTTTCTTTATCAATTTCCTAAGATAGGAAGCCATTAAAGTAGAGAGAAGAAGTGAAATTACTTAGGAATTTATGAGCAAATGAAGTGAAGATGGATGGTGGTACTTATCGTAACGACCCTGTATTTTGGCCCTATTATTTTAATAAATATTTAATCCAATTAAATAAAAGTGAACTTATCATTTTAAAGTAAATAAATCTTTTGGGGATATTGCCATTTGTTTATATAGATTTGTATTTTGAAAAAGGAGTTTTGATTGCAAATTTAAATAAATCTCTTAATAATGTTTAAAATAGAATTTATCTTATATAATTAAATTAAAGTACTCTATCGTATTAACATTTGGAAAATAAATATATATGAATGATAATGTTTGATCAAAGTCTATCAATATAAAACATAAATATTAAATATAAGTAAACCATATTGAATATAATTTAAATATTGATAGTTAACATACAAATAGAATTTAAATGAATAAGCAAGCATACAACAAGCATACAACATAAACTGGAAATTGGTAAGAACAAAAGTATAAAATAATAAAACAAATGTCTTTGAACAGAATATATTCATACACAAAAACTAAATCTATAAAATAATACCCGACACAAACATATGTATATGGTGAAAAGCTAGGAAATAATAAAATAAATGTCTTCATACAAAATATCTTCACTCATGAAGCCCAAGTGTTTGCCTGCAAGTGTAATGTAAAACCTGACACAAATATGTGTATAAACTATTCAAGCTATAAGTTCACAAAACAAATGTTTATATACAAATTATCTTCATATACAAGCCGAATGTCTACCTGAAATTATATATTTACATACAAATATCTTCATACAGTAAAAACATAATAATAGTATGTAAACTAATTAGGAAACCTAAACATTTAATGCTGTCCGCTCAAGCCCAAATTTTGTCATTTCAAAATATTTAGAAAACCTGTTCATAAAAGAAGAAGCTGACCAGTTACTACCTTCCCTTACAATCCATTTTCTTCTATTTATATATGTATCTTCCATTTGAGTTCGTTCAGTAACAACTAAAGTAAACCAGAGAAAAACTAAAGAAGGAAAAAAGGAAGCAAACTCAATTTCAATTCAAATTAAAAAAAGACAAGAACTAAAAACAGATTCAAGACATTTCAAAACTTCAGGTTTTCAAAAGAAAAAAAGAAGTGTTATTTGTTTAGAAAATTTGCAGGTGAGTAAACATCAAGTTTTAAAATTTTGAGTTTAATTAAATCAGTAAAGGTGACTCATTTATTATATGGTATTGTATCTGTTTGATCTTTGAATATCATTCTGTGCATATATAGATTACCCTGTATATTGATTTTCTCTGTTATGGATTACAGGGTTGATTATCATTCAAACTCGAATCTGCTTCCAACCGATCATTGTAAAGTTTAAGTTTTCAGTTAGACAAGAAGTTTAAATCTTAATTAAGATTTTTAAAAGCAGATTTAAACCCTAATTGTAAAATATACACTGTAACTTTATTTTACAGGTAAGTAAGTAGAAATTGAATAAAATTGATTGATGTAAAATAATAGTTCAAGTTCATAGTTTGAATTCTTACTGCAAAACATGATTTTTAAAACAAAAACGAAGATTTTTAATTTCATATTCGAAGAGAAGTTTGCAATTGAAAAAACTTTGAATTTTTTCCATTTTCAAACAATCGAATCAATTTAAAAGGTTGAAATTTGGTATGAAGGTAGTATGATCATCAGCGATCTCGAGAAAAATGTGAAATAAATTTTCTATTGTGTGAATTAAGAGGACGAGATCGATTTAGGGTTTATAGTTCGTATGTTAGATGATCGGTAAACAAGGCGCGTGTGTCTTCTATTCGTGATCGAGTTGCACGAATCTATGGAGGAAGGTTGCCTAACGTGTTGTCGTGGTGTGGCCGAAGTTTGGGCGTCTCTGGTGGTTTGAGCGGCAGTGGCGAGGCATTTTGCCGAAGGAGTTGGTTTCAGTTTTTTTCGAGCGAATGCCTAAAATTCGATTTCGAACGTTTGGAGGCGATTCGAGTTGGGTTTTCGAGTTTGTGGGTGAATTGTGACATGCCGATGATCTTGGGAGTTCACCAGAGCTTCGCGCGTCATCGTGCACGTGTATGGAGAAGAGGTTGGTGTCGGTGTCAATGTGGGTGTGTGCCTCGAGTCGTTACTCGAGTAATCGAGTTGCTTGCTTCGGGTTTTAGATCGAGCACGTGAGTGAATAATACTGATGCTTTAATTTATATCTAAGTTTAAACTAAGCTAAACTTACTGGAAGCAAAATATAAAAAAAGAGAAGAAGAAGAAGTTGCATACAGGGAAGAGTCTTGGGAAAGTGAGTGAATAGCTCGAAGTATGACTCGAGTTAAGTAGGGAAAGTTCTCGGGTTTGTTTCAAACTGCAATATTATTATGTTATAAAAAAATAAAGTTAAGCACTTGTTTTTTTCCAATCAGTTTTAAGCACTGTAAATTTAAATAGGTGTTTAACAATTGAAGTTAAAACTTTAACACAAGCTTAAATTATTTTAGTTAATGGTTAACCATGTTTTAACACTTAGTTAATATTTTAATTAAGTAATTAATACAAGATAAGCATAAAATTTATAAACATATAAGTTTGTAATTAGTAATAAATTGATTTTCAAAAGTTAAAGAAGATTCCTTTTTAAAAAATGTTAATCAAGTTGAATAATTAATATTAATTGATTATTTTTAGAAAGTAATTAAGAATAATTACTTTTTAATTATAATTAGTGATGGATTAATTAATGATTATGTGACAAATAAATTTGTAATGAACTACTTAAGTTAATTAATGTAAGATTAGTGGTTAACTAATTAAGTAATTGAATTAAGAGTTAATAATCGATAAATCAAGTAATTAATGGTTAATAAATGGATAATTAAGTTTTATTAATTAATAATTAAAGTTATTAATTAATGATTAAGGGCAAGTAATTAAGCAATTAAGATTTAATAATTGATTAAGGAATGATTAATTAAATTAAATGATTTGAAAAGAAATAAGTAATTAATTGATAACTAATGATTAATTAAACAGGATTAAGAGATTAATTCTCAAGTAATTAATTTAAATTGAATTAATTACAATAAGAATTCAAGATGATTGCTTATGGATAATTGTGTATGTTGAATATCTGGTTTGTGATATTTATTTGATGATATTCTGTGATGTTCTTTGATATGCTTTGATATATCTATGACGATTGTGTATGATTTCTGTGATAAATGCTATGTGAGTTCAAAATATTGAATTAAACTGCTTAAAACTATTAAATAACTTGGCCTTTAAAATGGCGTTTGGATTTTGATGAGACATGGATCGGGTGTCAATTATGATTACCCGAAAACCACATCGATCCAAATTAAACGATATGTCGTGAATTCTCAAGTGAAGATCGAGATGGTGTTTCAAAATGCAAGGATTATCGTCGTTAACTCTGAGGGTGATTTCAAAATTAGTGTAACGAGATAATGCCTTCGGTTTCATTCAAACCCGGAACGAACTTGTATGGATTGAATGCTTTCAGCACATCGTCAAGCGGGCGATGAGCATTCTAAGAATATGTTCTATAAAGGTAATCACAGCCTCAAGCCTCATCAACCGGGAATGGATAAAACAGGGGATATGCAGCAAGGTTAGGTGGGTCATGCCCAAGCAGGACGAGATATATCCCTGTCTAGATGTCCCTTTTTATTTCGGCTGTGTGGGGCAGTTGATTGCAACAAATGCCGGGGTTATCTTGTTCGGGACTGTTCAGTAAGGAATGGTTCTGGCCTTGTGTTGCAGGGGAGTTAGGGTGGCTCCTCGGTACGTTGATCTAGGCCACATACTGTGACGGACGGTACCCCAGTAGCCCTGCCATTGATGGAAACCCATTTTTTCTACGAGACCCTACGGTTTTGATTTGTATTACCGACTTTTGTGGCTAGTAGTTAGAATTTAATAGATGTAACAATTTAGGCTATTTTATATTTACTTGAAAACGCTAGACGCTATTATAATATCACTGGATTTCCTATAAAATGTTTTGGTTAGCGTAAGGTAAAAACTTGCCCGTGTTTATATGTGGAGAGTCTTACGTGATACCTTTATTTTCAAATGTTTTTTCAAAGTTAAATAAATTTGAACCGTTTACTCATACCAGACCCATGTCTGACCCAGAGTTTATATTTTGTTTTTAATAAACTCTTGGGTACTCAAATTTTTATGAGTAGCCAAGTGATAGGTTTTGAATTTTGGATTTTGGTTTCTGGAGGAGCTTGGAGCAGGAATTCCAGACGTATCTATATATCTATCTAGTTCCGCTTTGTAGTTAGTATGATTTGTATTTTGGGATGTATGTAGTGACAGATGTATGTATGACTGTCATGTGGATGATACTGTATAACTCTGATATATGTAAACTATGTAATAGTTATGTGATGTATCATATTTTATTCCCTTCCGCTGTGAGATTCTGATGTTGTTTTTCCTTTCTTTCTATTCTTTTCTATTTATATCCCTTTCTTTCTTAATGATGATACGTATTTCTGGGAGTAGAAGGGCGGGTCATCACACTTATAGACAAAAAAGTGAACTAAAATATCATGATATTTATTTGCCAAAACAACACCATTACCTCATGATGGGTACGTACAAGCGTATATGTTTACTCACACACTTAATTTCATTTAATAAATGTCATAATTGGTGTTTTTACATGTTTAAAACCAAATTTTAAAAATGCTTTCCAGCCATCATTCATGCATCTACATAGGGGCAAAATGGTAATTTTCGTGTTTAAATTAATTTGGAAAAAACTACTTGCACGTTTTAATTTTTTTTGTACGAATTTGGATTTAAGTTGGAGGTGGCTTCACGTATGTATGCATGCACAAGTGAAGAAAGCCAAAGAAATGAAGAAATAAAAGAATTCATATAATCATGGAGGACCCCATTTACCCACTGACCATGAACCACAATTAAGAGCTAATGCATATGTTAGTGGGGATTAAAGGCACATGCACATTTGATGGAGGACTAATTTCATGCTAATGATAATTTGGAGGCCACATTATCTCAGGGGTATTTTAGGGAGTCCCTAAAAATTGATTAGGGTTTTAATCATGTATAAATAACCCTCTTATGTTCATGTAATGAAGTTTTAATCTTCTTATGATATTATGCAAGTTGTAGCCTCAAAATCAATAAGAAATAAGATGGCTTCTTAAGCGTCTTCTTCTTTTACATGCTTTTCCATTTCATGCTTACTTTTATTTACATGCTTTCTTCTATGTCATTTAGTAGATTAGCTTTCTTTTCATTGCATTTAGTTTAGATTTAATTTATGCAAGTAGTTTAGTTATCTTTTCCTTTAAGTCTCTCTTGCTTTCCTTGCTTTTTAATGTTGAAATATACATGTGTTGAAATGATAACACAAATGAAAAGCTAAACCCTTCAATTTAGGGGTAATGAAGCTCTCTAAAATTATGTAGATTCAACTTATTTTGTTATTTATGAACTCTTTTTAATGCTTAATGAAAAGTTGGATTATTATTTAAGTTTATTAGGAAATTTGATAGCGTATGTTGTAATCACAAATGAGCTATGCCTAATCCAACATAAACACAATTTACATCATCATCATCTAACTAAGTGATTTTTATCATGAAATTAAAATAGAATCAAAATTTGATGATATATGTTACTAATCAAAATAGTAAATAGATCAATGCTTAAAATAGATTTTGTTTTAGTTTCATATTCATTTTCATGACATTTAATAAGTGGGTTTAGTTGTTATATTAAAGTTTGATGGTTTAAGTTATGTTAATTAATAACATAAATAGACCATACTTATGATAAATACATCACTGATTCTACTTAGATTAAAATGAGAGATCATAGATTGATTTTGTGTTGATCTATGTAAGAGTATGAGAGTGGATTTGCCTCTAAATTGTCTTTTAATCTCATATTTTTATTCCCCTTTGCTTTAGTTTAATTTTTGCTACTTTTCTTAGTCTAAAACAAACTTGCAAATATGGATTAATTTGATTAAGTATAATTTGAAATTTAATTCATTTCCCTATAGATTGACTTGTGCTTGCATACATACTATGATTGTATGCCGTGTGCTTGCGGTTATTTTTATTACATTTTTCAGCGATTTTCTAACCGATAGAAAATTAGTTGTTAAACAAGTTTTTGACGCCATTGCCGGAATTGCAATTTAATTTTGGTTCTATTCTTCAAATTGTTTTTGTTTGATTTTATTGTGTGTTAATTTTGTGCGTTGAATTGCATTTTTTTTTTAAAAATAAGTTGCGTTGTGTGTTTGTTGTTTGATTTGTGCTTTCATTTAATTTATGTGCATTTTGTTTTTCTATTTGCATTTTCATCTCAAGAACAAAAAAAATTTATACACAATTTCATTTCAAAAAGAAAAAATTATATATTCCATTTCAAGTTTTGCATTCGGTTTTCACAGCTTTTACATTTTGATTCACTACAGTATACATTTTGATTTTCATTTCAAAAAGAAAAAACTGTCCTCGCCAAACTACACCTCCGCTTCACCCAAAATTCAACTTCCTTATACCAAATTATCATCACAACATCACCACTGCAATTCATCACCAACCACAGTCCAATTCAACAACAAAATAAACCATCATTTTAGTAATCAACTAGTTCACCATATTATCATTTTCTTGTCAGCACTTTAATCGCTTCACCATATCAACTGCATACAGCCACAATTTATAACCACTTCCCCCCACAGTTCATCAACCATCACTGTCAACCATCCACTATTCTCTGCACATAACCACAACAATAAACACTTCTAAAAAAACAACATACCTGTAACATCCCCTATCTAGAGGTCCAAAGCTAAGCGCTACAGATGCTGCAGTCATCTATAGTATTAACTTCCGACGACTAAATACGGCTAGGTTAATGGTATCTATAATATCATAAGCATTTGAATATGAAACAAATCATAGATTTCAAAACAATATTTTTCCATTGCATTTTAAAACAGATGTTCCATATTCAGATTACATAATCTCAAACATTTCCCAAGCAATGATAAAATATACTTATTACAAAATACACCAAGAGAGGTATATGAAGATACCCCTTGGGATGATCGGAGTCATATAGTCATAACTGACTTAATACAAACACGGTGGAATTAACAACGAAACAAAGAACTACACTCCTAAATAGCTATCCGTTAGCCTCTTGCATGCCTTCGGTAGCCTTATTCGTCATCCTACTAAAACCTGAAAAACCTTAACCCCTCAGCCTACTCAAATCAATTTTGAGCACCCGAGAGTTTAAGGGGAAAACATAAATTTCGAGTCAAACATAAAGCCTGGTGTGAATAATACTATACATCCCGGTTATTGATGTTAAGTGAGATCATGCCGCTTAGCAGAACATGTTTCCCCTCACTAACATACTTTTAAAACAAATCTTTTGAAAACCTTTATCCTGTAACCAAAACTGGTTAAAACTGTAAAGCATCATTATATTATGCAAACATGCATATTAGGTAACAAATGGACTGTCGGTTCGAATACTATAGTTTTATTTGGCTTACTATTAACCTTTAGCTGACTCGGGCCAACCAGACAAAATGACATAATTTATCTAACGTCTATTAGACACAACTCTTCTGGACAGTCTGTCCCCAATTAACATCTCCTAGGGTCACCTGATCCTAATGGTTTTGCGTGCTCACCAATAACCTATTTGTATACAAACATATATTCCCTTTTATGCGTAATCATAATTTTAGTCATACCTGTGACAAAGCCATATACATTAAAATTTTGGACTAAATTAGCTAGGGCTGATAGCTAATGTATAGGGCATGACCCTATACCAGTCTCATTTGGTATTTTAATATCTGAGTCATTTTCTCTTAGGAATAACTTCCCTTAAATTTTCCTTGAAAAACTCTTTCAAATTGATTTAAATATTTAAATCATACTTATACAAGGAAAATATATATCCTCTATGCTTTACTCAAAATCACATTGTCATGTTATATATATATATATATATATATATATATATATATATATATATATATATATTACTTGACCCCTTGTTGATGTAAACATTTACCCGTTTCGAAACCATTAAACCTTGTCTTTCAAAAACATTGAAAAATCATTTCCTTTCTTTTCTACGAAAGCTTCGGAATAAAAGACATCCCTCTTTAATACTTTTAAACATCATCTTTCGAAAATATTGGAATAACCTTTTCTTCCTTTTCATCGAAAGCTTCGAAAATAAAGAAAACATTCCCTTTCAACCCCTTCGAAACCTTGAGGAACCACCCCTTCGAAACGATTCCTTAAAACTCTTTCGAAAGCATTGAAATACCAAACCTTTCAAAAGCCTTTAGATTCAATTTAAAACATGCGGAAATCTTTTGAAATCATTCAAAATTTACTGCTTCAAAACCTAAAAAAACCATCTCGTTCGAAACCTTTTAAATTATGCCTTTAAGTAGAGCAAAAGGATAAGAAGCCCATTGATGTCGAAAGCACTTCCTTCGAAACCATTAAAACTATCTCTTTTGAAACCATTTGGGTTATACTTCAATTATAGGAAAAAGGGTTTTTAAAGCATTAAGTTTCTATTTCGAAACCGTTTCCTAACTGAGGAAGTGATGGTGTCGAAACCATCTCTTCAGAAGCGTTGGAAAAGTGGTCAAGTTAAAAATCAAAGCATTCCCTTCGAAACCATTGTAGTCGAAAGTAGAAAGCGACAGCTAAAAAGGTTTTGGCTTTGACAAAAGCAAATATATAAAACTAAAGTGCATCCCATTCAAAACATCTCTTTTAAATCCATTGATCTAGTCGAAAGCCAACTGAGTTGAAAGCCATTTAGTCGAAAAGAAGTAGGCGCACTTTAATATAAAAACAAAGCGACATTCCGACCCCTTTGGAACCTATGGTTTCGACCTCATTCCCTTCGCCTTCTATCCAATTCACTACGTACCTAAATAGGCGCATTTGTTTCGATGGAGATGGAGGCAGAGGGACTTGGTCAAATGCCAACTAAGGCGAAAGCAAGGGCCGAAAGCAATAAAACAGTTTTAAAGCCTGAAATAAACAGTTCTTTTCACCTAACCTGCTTTACGTGTAAAATTTTATTTGGCTGCCTCTTTTCTTTACCACTAAAAAGTGCTGCGTTCAGAACCAATTAATTAATTTAAATCTTTTGCAAAACAACTCTTCTCCTTAATTAAATGTATAAAACATTGAAGTCTCATACATTAAATAATGTTATATATTCATCAAAATACTTAGGAAAATTCTATAAAAATTCATGATAATCCTCTTCATTATGTTTTCTAACATATATAAATTTCAGACCCAAATAATTATTTATTTTGCCATAAATAATTTATAACCCAATATATCATTTTCTTCACTAGAAAATTAATATAAAATTCACCATAATTCAGAAAATTACGAAAATTGAAACCCATCTCTGAAATATCATTTTTGATCTACTTAAAAATTTGCAAGGCATTTGGATGTCATTTAATAGAGTTTTCATATCAAACATATTATACAAACTTATGTGAATATGCATAAAATATCAACAAGCATATATATAAGCTTTCCATCATTCAAAACTTGGCATAATCATGCAAAATCATTTCGGTTTACCCTTAAACCAGAAAACTATAAGAAAATGGGATGTAGCAATCATTTACCTTAGCTTAGTGATTAAAGATACGAGATTTGATATTGAACAAGTTGATTTACTCCTTCTTCTTGAAATCATAACTCTTATCTTCTCTTGAGATTGAAATGATGGCCGGCCTTAGGGTATTTTTGTTTGAAAAAATGGAATGAATGCGTGTTTGTTTTTCCAAGGGTTTAGGGCATAAGTCGATCATATTTTCCATTTTTCCCTTCCTTATTTCCCAACATATCTTATTCATGTTATCTCATTTTGAACTACACATTAACAAGGCACGACATAATTTTAATCAAATCTCAGTCTATTAATCATCTGACATTATTTTATTTTATTTAGCTAATTAAATATTCTAAATAATGTTATAAAAAATATAGCGTGTTACAGTAGCGCTGCCTTGCTTGGATCAACCCAAACCAGTAGCAAACCACGCTGCTACTTCAACCAAACACATCACCTCTGCCATCATTCACACAAACACCGATGCAGCCACCTCTGTCATCATCCGTGAACATTACAAACTTCTGTGTACATTTCTATGCACACCATAGTGCAATCTCCCCTTCAGTAAGCAACGTCGATCAACCTCTGACATCTCCCACCCTGCTCCTTCAGTTCAATTACAACCTCCAGACCATAACCACTGCATACAAAACAACACTGCCATACAACTTATTCTCATGTCCAGAAACTGCAACTTAACTTAACTCGACAGTTCGAACCACTAACACTCCTTCATTCACCATCTAATACCAGATAACCCTCCTCGACCCGTCATAACATTCACTACAACTACTCACTGTACAAACTGGCTACCCTCATCAAAACATCACCGCAGTTCCTTCATTGCACCTTGCTCCACTGTCACAAACATCCCTACCTTCACTTAACTAACCATCTTCACTTCTAACCATCAAACAATGCACATCTCTGTAAACAACACCACTTACTATCACTTCCATAACCACATAGAAACTACACTACACCACTGCTACCATCCTGTTCGTACACCTATACAACTTCACCACCTGCTTAAACCACTACACTTCCAACAACCCATAACCACAGAGCAACTACACTTCCACATCACTACTGTAACCGTTCAACGTCACTACTGCAAAAGACTATCAACTAGCAACTTGCCATCACCCCTTCCATCATCTTACATACATACTGTCATATACATCATCATACATACTTTCAACATACCCCTTTGCCACTACACATCCACTTCAGTTCCTCATCTTCACCTACACTGCACCACCCATTAAACTTCTGCAGCAACTTCACACAATCGCCTCAACCTTCAAGTGCAAACTGTCGTCCTATACATAATCACATCATCCTATACATACCCAATTCCTTCTCTGTGCATTAACAACACATACATCCCAACCTTCCCTGTACACACAACCCTTCTCTGTTCACATTACCTACATACCACATTACCTCCACATACTACCTTACTTCAACATCAAATTCACTTCTCACTTCACATACCATCCTCTGGCTGCACAAGAACAACTGCATATTATCACAACAACCTCTAGACCACTGCACTTCTAATCTCACTGCTGCAATCCCCTACAACAGCAAAGCACTTAACCATCTCTGCTCCACAACCTCCCAATACCCCTGACCACTGCAACCTTGCCAATAGCAACGTAGACCATCACTCAAATTACACCTTCACTTCACCCAACTTACCATCTCTGTCACTCCTTGCCACTACTACCCTCTGCCAACACTAACCACCTTCCAAAACCAATGACCGCACTTCATCACATTCCCATCTCCTCTAACCATACTTCACTCCATACTACTGCTACAACATACCAATCATTTCTGCAGCAACTCCACAACACCGCCACTCCTTCCTCCCAAAAAACGCTAAGACCACCTGAAACCACCAGAACCGCAAACCGAGCCTCAACTTCGACGCTTGCAACCACCTAAAACCAAAACAAAATCGTTAATCCTGGTATCGAAATTTTCGATTTCAGAAGTGTGAGCACGAGATTTGCATTTGAAACGAGATTTTGGTTTCAGGATTTTCTTTGGTATTTCTTTTATTTGGGCCGGGTGGGTTTTCTTCATTTGGGCCGGGTGGGTTTTTTTCTTTTTTTTTTTGTTTTGTTTCGTTTCCATTTTGTTTACGTCCGTTCTCCTTTTTGTTCGTCCATCTTCTTTCCTTAGAAGGAAAAAAAATGATAAGGAATTTTATTGACTTTTAAATATCTGAGATTCATTTTATATTTGGTTTTGGCTTGTAAATATTTTCTTTTAAATTGCTTTTATCCATTAAAAAAACAGGGAAGTTGTTTTCGTTTGTCTTATAAATATTCATGTTCAATAATTTTGCAGGCTGAAATTTATAGAAACTTAGAAGAAGAAGTCTTGCTTGCTAAAACTGCCGTTTTGCATGCCAAATTAAATCGCTTGTTAAAAAATAATAATTGCTGCTTTTAAAATAATTTGCTAATAATTCTACATACTCTGCTATCATGCTCGTATCACTTGTTTTTATTTTCATTGCATTGTTGGTTACTTGGATTTTTTGTGTTGAAAAAAAGAAAGATTTTTTTTCAAAAACAAAAAAAAAAAAACAAAATTTCATTTGTAGTTGCATTGTTAACACACGTTTAATTTTTGTTTGCATTCATACCATCTTATTTTCTTTTCTAAGGGCAACACCCAAATCCACATAAGGTGACAGATTTCATCACTCCTTCCTTTGTCCATAAATTGCATTCATCGTACAATTTTGACTAATAATAACGGTTAGACTTTGAACTTAAGAGAGCCATGTGTTCAGCTAGGGCTTAATTGTATCTTGACAAGTTGTCTTCTTTGAACAATTTATTTTCTTGGTATCTAGGCTACAGTGGAGCAATAATCATATATAAATATTACGGTGATTCGTAAGTATTATAGTGATTGTTTCTCTGAAGGTACTTAAGCCTTCGGCTGTATTGCGACGGTGAGTCAGGGTGCATGATAACTCATGTCTGTTACCTAGTAAGAACTATTTTGTTGAATTAAGACAAAGTGTGATTATATAATTTTGGGTTAGGAGCTACCAAGGATAGAAAATTTATAATAAGTCCTTGCATTCATTTAGTTGCATTAGTTCATGCATATTTAAAAAAACAACAAAATCCAAAACTTAAAAAAAATCGTATATTTTACTTAACTTGGTTCTTGTTTAATCCAAAATCCAAAAAAACAAACATTTTACTTGAGTTAGTTTTTTTAGAATATATATATACATATATAACAATTTCAAAAACAAAAAAACAAAAGCATATAAAAAAGTAAAAAAAAATTTGAAATTCCAAAAATCAAAACAAAAATCAATCTTCCTTTTGAAAAATTAATCATTTTTGGTAAATATTTTTCCTTTTAAAAAATATATTAAAAAAATAATTTTTCACTTCATTTTCTAAACTTTGCTTCGTTCTCATAAACTCAATTCTCATTTCTTTCTCTCCTTGACTTTCACTTATGCATGAGTACATGGACTCATGACACAACAACAAATATATGGAGTCGTGACGCAACAATGAATCATTTAACTCAAACAAACGATCCTTCTGCAATGGCAAACGAAAATGCCTCGGGAACTCTCATGGATACAATCTTCCCCAATCGAGTTCGTATCCTTTCTTGCATCACACTACCCGCCCCAACAGGCAACCATTTCGAAATTCATTCAAACCATATTGCCACGCTTCCGAAATAAAGCAATTTTGAATACGATGACCCATACATTTTCTTAACGAAATTCAAACAAGTTTGCACTACCTTTGAACTCCAACAACTTTGTCATAACGGAATTAAACTTAGGTTAATTCAATTTGCTCTGACCGATTACGCTGAAAAATGGTTGTACAGCTTACCATCAAATTCAATTAAAAATTGGAAAGAATTCGTTAAAGTCTTCTTGAAATGTTTCTATCCCTTGGAAACACAACAAAAATCCAAAACAAAATTGTCAATTTTCATCAATTCAGGGGTGGGCCATTAGAAAAATATTTTGAAAGATTTAAAGAGCTTTTGATAAAATGTCCACAGCATAATTTCGAAAAATGGACTCTTTGCCAAATCTTATACGATAGGATCATCTTTGGCTTGGAAGCTAAGATTTATGCAATGATTAATAAATTCAACAACGGTTTCTCATCAAACCAAATGAACCAAGCTTCCCAACCAATGTGTTATAAATGCAACAATTCGAATCACATTGTCGATCAGTGCCCTAACTCGATTGAACAACTCAATGCTTTCAATAAAGATAAGAATGACCCGTTTTCTCCAACGTATAATCCTGGTTGAAAAATCATCTGAACTTTGCATGGAACTGAAATAATTCCAACACGAATTTGGTTCATCCCAATTTTCAAGCATTTTCGAACAATGCTTCGAATCCTCCCTTACAACCCAATCATTTTCAAAAAGTTTTGTTGGTCCATCTCAAAGTCAACCGTAATAATCTTTCGCTCCCTAAGACAATAAACAATTAAGCTCACTTGAAAAAAGTATTGAAACTTTGGCTAAAGCAACCACTCAAAGTCTCCAGTCAAACAGTAATTTGTAAAATTTGTTAACCTCGTACATGTAAAATATGAGTCAATTAATTGCTAAACTTGAAATAAAAATGAATCGATTAGCCACGTCTGTAAGTGAACGTGAATGAGGCACATTCCTAAGTCAGCCAGTTTCGAATCCTAGAAACCAAAACACGAATTTGAATCAAGCCCGTGTTGTTCAAGATTGCAACGTAATCCAAATAAATGCCATTACGAATTTGCGTCCCAGTAAAAAATCGATAATCAAGTCGTTGATCCAAATGATTTACCGGAAAATCCTCTCGACGCTTCTAATACAACAAACGAATCTGAACAAAATGTTGAGCCAAACATCGAATCAAATTCCACTCCAAATTTTCTTCTACTCACGTAGACCCACTTCTTGAATATCGTGTTCCATTTCCACATCGCCTTCGACCCGGGAAACACTCCGACCAAATGGAAAAGATGTTGGAAATTTTTAAACAAGTGAAAGTTAACGTCTCGCTTCTTGATATCGTTATGCAAGTCCCAACTTACGCTAAGTTCTCAAGGACTCATGTACCCAAAAACAACACAATCATGTACCCGAGAAATCTTTCTTAACTGCCGGTCTTAATGAAGTTTTGTCCTAATAAATTCCCATCAAATACAAACATCCTGGATGTCCAACGATCTCATGCACAATAGAAGAAAAAACGTTTAACAAATGCTTACTCGATTCGGGTGCGAGGGTCAATTTGATTCCTTATTCCTTTTATCAACAACTTGGCTTGGGTGAACAAAAACCGACAAAAGTAACTTTTCAATTTGCCGATCATTCGATAAAGAAACCTATGGGAGAAATCGAGAATATACTCATCAGAATCTATCAATTCATATTCCCCATCCATTTCATCGTTTTGGAGACTCAAACTGTGAATAATACAATGAGTCAAATTCCACTGATTTTACGCCGACCCTTCTTGGCTACTTCAAATGCTCTAATCAATTGTTGAAAGGTTCAGTGAAAGTTTCTTTTGGAAACATGACTTTGGATCTTAACATTTTCAATCTTGAAAATCAACTGAATGAACCACATGACCAAACGCTGGAAGTTAGGTTCATTCAAGAAAATTTCGATAACGAAACAGTTGACCTAAACCACGAACGCGAGACCAAATACGAATAATTGTTTCAAGACGATCCTAACGAAATTGAAAATGCACTTCCATGTGAACACCTCACCATTGAGTCAGAACTTCAACCAAATTCTTTGATTGAGCAACCCCTGAGGTTGGATCTTAACCCCTTACCGATCACCTTAAGTACGCGTTGTGAGAAATGCGGATTAGGGATCTTAATGTTAGAATTAACATTAGATGGGGGGTGTGAATATTGTTTATAAAGAATTACTAAATCTTTTTGAGTTTATGTTAATTTAAACACAGATGTGTGCAATATACAGAGACAGATATGATCAAAGAAACAAATACAGATGCAGAAATAAAATAAAAGCAGTAAAGGAAAGAACACACCGGATTTTATACTGGTTCGGAGTTACCCTACATCCAGTTCCGCAACACAAGTATAGATTTCTTTTCAAAAGCAATCTTTACAATTACACCCTCGATTTCAAGGCTACGAGGTACACCCTCCAAAATCACAATCCTCTGGGTAGAGATACTTGATTTTCCGGTCTACAAGTTAACCCACTTGATTTTACGGGCAACAAGTTCACCCAATTGATTTCCCAAGGCTACAATCACACCTTATCACGCTTGATTGATTTTCAAGGCTACAATCACACCTTTTCTTGCTAAGTTGATTACAAAATCCCTATAACTCTGAATAGCACTGAGGATCTTGTTGAGATAGTGATAGAGAATCAAACTGCGAATAATCGAGTTCACTTCAATGTAGATTTCGGCAGAGTAATGATAAGAGTTTTTATTAAGAAAAGTGGAAGAAGAAGAGGAGTGAAAAACCAGAAAATATGATGTAAAATTCATTGAAACTGACCCCTATTTATAGTAGAACAACAGTCATGTCCATTCGTGAAGAGTTATGGCGAATAGACACTTCTTTTGAAATTGAAAATTTGAACTCAACTGACACCATGTCGACATGGTCACCATGAGTATGTCGACATCCCAAAGCATTTTTCGATGATTTGATTTTCTTTGAAAATAACCTTTATCTTATATTAAAACTATTTTAAACTTTATAAATATACTTGACTATAGTAAAAATTCATAAGTAAATATAGATAATAATATATATAGAATTTAACTATAATTTTATATTTAAATCTAAGTATAAATATTTTAAAAGTTAAATATATTATATTAAAAGATAGTTTAAAATCAGAAGTAATTTGACATTGAAATTAAAGATGATTTTGAGGCTAAAATTATTTAAAATCAGGATAGATGTTTTTGATGCTTTTAAAAGGAAGGTTTTGAAATCATTTTGAAAACAAGATATAATTATGAAAAAAAATCATTTTGAATAAAAGGTTAGCAGATACAAAACAATATTCCACTAGATTTTTCGTAGGTTCTATTCTACTTAGGGTTCCATCCCTTTAACAGGCTCGAAGTGGATTCCATTCCACGAATAAATTGGATTTTAAGATGCCAGTGCTTTTCTAGGATTTTTTTAAAAAAAATTCTAATTAAATAATAAATTACTTCAATTCTTGATAATCTTGATACTCATGAGTCTTCAGTTTTGATATCTTGAATCTCTATACTGTACAGTCTTCATTCTTGGTACCTGCATGATTAAATCCTGCATACACACACACACACACACACACACACATATATATATATATATCTAAACTTATAATGTTAGTATCTATATTTTATAATCTATTCTAAGGTTGTTGTCATCAAAACCATCATCTCATGTAACAATCTCCCCCTTTTTGATGATGACAAACTTTGTTTATAAAATTTTACTTCTATCCAAATAACTCCCCCTAAAACTAATAACCCCCCCTTAATCTATGCCTAACTACCCTATTTTATACTTCTCCCCCTTTGTCAGCAACAAAAAACAAAATCTAAACTTTATAACTCCAAACTATATAACTTCCCCTAAATCTAATACCCTATGATATGTGATTATAATGATAGTGTTATCATAAATAATCAACACTTAGATAATCCTAATCCTAAACTACTAACTATTCTAAGTATATGATAACCATATAGTTATAATTATTCATAAGGAGGAACACATATAAGAACACAGTTTATTAATCATATAATTATATTTACATTTTCATTGTAAACATAAGAAGGAATAAACAACAAAGGTAAAGAAAGAGAAGAAACTAATGTGTGTTTTTGAACATAGGAGATCTATGAATCGAACATTTTGGATAATGGAAACAGAAATTTCCACGTTGTTCGACAAGATTCCCATCTTTGTCAAAACACACTTCTCCAACGCACACAACTTTGTCATCATCCTCCGTTTGTGCTTCTTCTATGGGTTCTTCTTCTTCTTCTTCGTTGGCCTCTTGTTCTTGATTGAGTGAAGAATCTTCATCAATCAAGATAGGGTTGGCTTGATTATCCGTTAGAAATTTTTGCAAATTCCTAAGAATCTTGCCTTGTCTCTCTTGTTCCTTTGCCATACGGAGTTGAATCGCTTGAATTTCAGTCATCATCTAAAGTGCATCCTTTAGAGACTCCTCCATTTTTGTTACACGAGCGAGAGTAGTACGTTGAAATGGACCAGAAATAGGAGAGGGGAATGAAAATGTTGATTTTATGTTTGATTTGGAAGATGATGCCATGATTTTATTTGTTTTAGAAGATAGAATAGAAAGAGAATAGAGAGAATGATCCAAAATTCGAAAATAAGAAGAATATATAACCAATTTTTTGAATTTTGGTGGGAAATTTAAAGAAAAAAACGTTGTATGTCGACATGGGTATATGGGGGATGTCGACATGCTCCTTTATATTTCTACTATTTGATTTATTTTAGTATTAATTATTTATTATAATAGATATTTATATTTTATATTTCAGTTATTGAACAAATCCCCAATTCTCTTCTTAATTTAGTAAATATTGATTCATTTAAGGGTTTTGTTAAAATATCAGCAATTTGATTCTCAGAATTGATATAATCGAGAGTAACTACTTCCTTACTTATATTATCTCTGAGAAAATGATGTCTGGTATCAATATGTTTAGTTCGAGCATGATGAGTAGTATTTTTGGATAAATTTATTGCACTAGTATTATCACAATAAATTGGTAATTTCGATATATTTAAACCATAATCTTTTAAAGTTTGTTGCATATGTATTACTTGAGAACAAGCCAAAGCAGAAGAAATATACTCTGCTTCAGTTGTTGATAAAGAAACTGTGTTTTGCTTTTTACTAAACCAAGAAACCAGAGAATGCCCCAAAAAGTGACAAGTCCCACTTGTACTTTTTCGGTCTGATTTACAACCAGCATAATCAACATCACAGTAAGATATTAAGTCAAAAGAATCATTTTTAGGATAAAATAAACCATTCTTGGATGTGTGTTTAACATATCTTATGATTCGTTTTATGGCTTTTAAGTGGGTCTCTTTAGGTTAGGATTGATATCTGGCACAGAGACAAACACTATGCATGATATCAGGTCTACTAGCAGTAATATAGAGTAGTGATCCAATCATTCCTCTATATAGTTTTTGATCTACATCTTTTGAGAGATCTTCTTTACTAAGGTACACGTTGGTTGCCATGGGAGTGGGTTTTCCACATGTAGTAGTCAAACCAAATTTACTAATTAGGCCTTTAGCATATTTTTCTTGACTGATAAAGATACCATTATCTAATTGTTTTATTTGTAATCCTAAAAAGAAATTTAATTCACCCATATGACTCATCTCAAACTCTTTTGTCATTATTTCAGAAAATTCTTTATTCATTTCCAAATTAGTTGATCCAAAAATGATATCATCTACGTAAACTTGTACTAGTTGAATATCATTTTTATTTCTTTTAATAAAAAGAGTATTATCTACTTTACCAATTTCAAAATTTGATTGTAATAAATAAGATCTTAGTCTATCATACCAGGCTCTAGGAGCTTGTTTTAGACCATATAAAGCTTTCTTAAGTTTGTAAACATGATTTGGTAATTTATCATTTTAAAAAAGTGGTGGTTGTTCAACATAAACTTCTTCTTTTACAAATCCATTTAAAAAGTCACTTTTAACATCCATTTGAAATAATTTGAAATTATTATGATTTGCGAAAGAAAGTAGAATCATAATGGCTTCTAATACGGGAGCAAAGGTTTCATCAAAATCTATTCCTTCTTCTTGACAATAACCTTGAGCGACTAATCGGGCTTTATTTCTAACTACCTCTCCTTGTTCATTCATTTTATTTTTATAAACCCATTTAGTTCCAATTATAGTTTTATTTTCAGGTCTAGGAACAAGTTCCCAAACACCATTTCTAGTAAATTGATTTAATTCTTCCTGCGTAGCCAAAATCCATGAATCATCAGTTGATGCTTCTTTTGGATTTTTGGGTTCAATGGTTGATATAAAAGCTACATTACTCATTTGACTTAGTTGATTTCTAGTTTTAACAACAGATTGCATATCTCCCATTATATTTTCTATAGGATGATCTTTTAAAAGTTTAGCCCTTTTATTAGGATGATTAATTTCAATATTAGTTTCAATTGATTCTTGATTTTGAGTGATTAAATCCTCTTCGTCATTTGTATCTTCAAATTTTTTGAAATTTTCATCAAATAAAACATGCATTGTTTCTTCGATGGTGTTAGTTTTTAAATTAAACGCTCTGTATGCTTTACTTCTATTAGAGTATCCGATAAAGATTCCTTTGTCGGATTTAGGATCAAATTTATTTAAATTATGTTTTGTATTTAAAATAAAGCATTTACTTTCAAAAATTTTGAAATAAGATACCTTAGGTTTTTTTGAATAAAGAAGTTCATAAGATGTCTTGTTAGTTAAAGGTTTAATTAAAATTCTATTCAAAATATAACAGACGGTAGCAACTGCTTCTATCCAAAAATTCTTTGGTAAATTACTACTGAAAGTGCGGTGTGTATATAATTATATGAGCTAATATAGTATACACGGATCGTGTAATATGGATTACAATACAAATGCGGAAATAGATGATAATAGCATAGTAAATAAAAAATAGAAAAATCACACCAGAGATTTTTATACCGGTTCGGAGCACCGTCCTACGTTCAGTCCCAGACTTCTATCT
The DNA here is from genome assembly GCA_030765085.1 of Allium cepa. Classification (NCBI taxonomy): domain Eukaryota; kingdom Viridiplantae; phylum Streptophyta; class Magnoliopsida; order Asparagales; family Amaryllidaceae; genus Allium; species Allium cepa. The sequence continues at coordinate 386,217,064 of CM060932.1, forward strand.
GGATTTTCACTATTAACTACCTCGCTTCACCCGGAGGAACAGGTTTACAACACCCGAACAACCGAACGGGATTTCACGCCTCTAATACACTGAGGACTTCAACACTTGCCTCTTACAACACAGAGGACTTCAACAAAAGAACAAATACAATTGTTGTTGACAACTTGTGTTCTTGAAAACACGGATTTGTCACTAGCAGTACACCCTTCCTATAATCTTATCCTCAAAGTATGCGATATGATGTTTTGAAAAGATTAAGGAAAGTATATTATTGAATCAAAGGATATGAAATAGTTTCAAAGATTCAATAAATAATTTAGAGCTTTTATAATACAGAATTAAGATCAGAGATTAGATTAAAAGAATATATGAAATCGTTGTTATTTAATCAACGAATTGGATGAGTTTATATAGATAAGAATGGTTGCAACTCTTTGCCATTAAGAGATATGATCTTTGGTGAAAGGTTAAGAGATGCAACCGTTGGAGTAGAGAAGTGTCTTTTGGAAAAATTGTTTTCTGTTCAAAAACGGTCGACAGGTTAAAAAGTGACCAGTAGACAGGAATTTAAAATATATATACGTTATGTGCATGTGTGCACGTTCATTGTGCATTTTACACAGAAACGGTCGACCGTATGATTATTAACCGGTCGACCGGTTCCTGTTAATTTGCACAATGAATGTGCAATGCTATAAAACGTATATATATCGATTATATTGAGGTGCATGATTATTTGAGGATAGATTTTAACAAGTTTTTAACTATTACAATATCAAATAATCAACCTATAATCTATAGTAACATAACCTTGTTTTGTCGATCGCCTTATTTGTCAGAAATCAAAACTTTCATAAAACTTGTGACTCAACATTCTCCCCCTTTTTGATTGATGACAATATATATCTGCAAAATCTGAATCTCCCCCTGAGTACGTGATCTCTTTCTCTTTGAATTCTTATAAATGTATGTTCCTGCAAGCAATTGTTAGCCCTTTCTCCCCTTTTGTCATCGACAAAAAGGAGTAACAGATACTAGAATATGATATGCATAGAATGAATATGATATGAATAGAAAGATAAATTATTAACACATCAAAAGCATAACAGAGTTTACTACAGAACATAATGTCAATTGAAAATCATAAATAACGACACTATTTAGTACAAGTGTCGATGAATGTTTTTAAAGAGCTAAAACATAATAGAATCTAGGATGAAGCAGATCGTATCTCCTCTTCATCATCATCATCGTCATCATCATCATCATCTTCTTCTTCCTCATCATTGTGCCCTCTAGATGATTCACCATGTCCATGACCACTCATTCCTGTAGATTCGTCAGATGATGTCCAGGTGAAAACTGGAGCAGCAGGACGTTTTCCTGGGTCTTGTGCTTGAACAGAGGTGGATGTGGAACAAGATATAGCATCCCATAGCATACCAAAGAATGACTTGACCTTATTGAAGCGCTTATCGATTTTTGAGTCCATGCGCTTGAGACGTGATTCAAGCAAAAATTGGTTACGCGCGATTGTTTCAAGTGATTCTTTTGTTGATGACTTTGATTTTAAAAGTTTTACTTCATCGGAACGAGGACGAGATGAAGTTGCTCGTTGTTTCCTTGGTCCTCTTTGTTGCCATTCTTCGAAAGGCATAATCTCAAGATAAGGTGGAGGAAGCTTCATTCGCTTGATGGTGATGGAGTCAATGCATTTTGGCTTTGAGGTTGCAGAATCAGGAGGATTGACCCCACAAGCTAACAAAAGTCTCATGATATATTCATTGTAAAAGAAATGAGGCCGGGTTGAGTTATTTACCTTGAGAATTTCATCAAAAAGCATGTGAACCCAATTGATTTCGATTTCACCATAGATAGCATAGAGTGCCTTGAAGTTTTCTTTGTACACTGCATCATAATTTCCAAGTCTAGGAAAAAGAGAATGCATCAAGACCCGATGAAGTAACCTGGCTGTCGGGCGAAGTCCAATAGACTTAGTGCCATCGCTATTGTCTTCTATAAACTGATGACTGGTACTATTTCGAGTGAAAACTTCGCAGAAGGTAGATGAAAAATCTTCGCCTCGATTTGGTATACCAAGTATAGAGGCAATTCTAGCATGAGTAAGAAAAATTTGCTTTCCACAGACCATAGACCAGATGACGCCGTTTGGATTATCAGGTTGATATTCATCAAGATTCATGTTGGCGTAAAATAATTTGATCATTAAATGATTTATCTCCACACTATTTGCCGAAAAATCTATCAATGGAGTAATGTTGGCATTATTGGCTAACCTCCGAACTCCGTAAGCCGTGAAATCATCAAATTTGATGAAAGAGCCTTGATGAAACTTGTAATTTGTCATTTGATTCCATCTTGTCACAGCAATTGGAGTTTGAAGCCAATTTTTGACGGAGATGGTAAGAGATAAAGTTTCAGAGGTTGCTCCTTTCTTTGATTTCTTTTGAGGAGGAGCCATTGTTGGAGGATTTGTGATTTGGGAATTGAAGAATGGGAACTAGGGTTTGTGATTTGGGGTAAGAGAATAGTTTTAGTAGAGAGTGAATGAGGGTAGAGGGAAAAGTAACGTATAGGGTTATATAAAAAAACTGAAAATACGACAACCGGTCGACCTACTGTTTTTGGCCGGTCGACCGTTTTCAACCAGAGAGCAAACGGTCGACCGGCTATAACAGGGGCGGTCGACCGGTCTTGGTCTGTTGTGATATTTCAGTTTATATTTAGAGTTTTTACCATATATCAACCTATATTATTTATATTTTATACGAAATACAAAATATAACCTTCATTACACAAGAGATAGATAAAGATAAAAACTATATATATATAAGTCTAATGAGAAAGTTCGTCATTAGAATTATCGTTGTTTCCTTCAATACGTTTCGACCATGGACTCCATTGTTTCTGAGCTCCTTCATTCTTCTCATAGTTCCGATCCCATGAGTTAGGACTTTTGGATGTTGATGGCCTAGACGGCATTGGTTCATGCACGTCATGTTTGTTGGAACCGCAGAAAAATGTTGCCAACTTTTCTAAAACAGACAATCGGGCCGACGTCCGTTGTTGCTCGTGATAAAGTTGACTTTGCCCGTAATGGAGTTGTCTCTGAAGGTCTATCTGATGTTTCTGGTAGTGGTGTATCTCATCGATTTGAGCTTTGGTACGAGGAGAATAGAATAGTGTCCGCTTCACTCGTTTTGAATTTGGAGTTTTATCAGACATACAAGAGCATTGATGATGACAACTTGATTTTTGTTTTGGAGTTGTAGGAGAATAAAACTCCTCTGACTCAGAACTCGTAATTGAAATGTATGTTTCTTGAGCACATTTGTCACAAATGTGAGCCATAGTGTACGTTGTATAGAATATTATGGTTTGATAAAAAGAAAAGATGAACAAAATATAAAATGTTTGCAAATTTATATATAAGTTTGTTATGTATAACCTATGGATGTGAGTTACTGAGAAATTTTAACCAAGAAAATATAAGCAGAAATTTTTTTGTAAGTCTAAAAATAGCTTTCTTTTTAAAACTGAATTTATAAAATAAGAAAGTAAAGAATGATCATAAAAAAATAAGTAAAGTGAATTTAACCATTAAATAAAGCAGTGGCTTATATTTAATGTAAAAAATATAGTTTATGTAATAGTTGTAGTTAAAGGATAACTAAAGAGAATAACTAACAAGAAGATGTTCTTTTAGAAATTTCTTAGTCAAGATTTTTTCTTGAAATTAAACCAAGCTCTCTTCGTAATCTAATAAAATTAGATTCGAGCAGAGGCTTAGTAAAAATGTCTGCTAATTGATTGTCAGTATGAACATATTCAAGACATATATTTCCTTTGTCAATATTATCTCGAAGGAAATGATGACGGATATCAATGTGTTTGGTTCTGGAGTGATTTACTGGATTTTTAGAGAGATTCATAGCACTAGTGTTATCACAGTATATAATAGAATTTGATAAATGAATATCAAAGTCTTGAAGTGTTTGTTGCATATATAGTACTTGAGTACAAGCAAGAGCTGCTGATATATATTCAGCTTCACATGTTGATAGTGAAACACAATTCTGTTTCTTACTGAACCAAGAGACAAGTGATTTTCCAATAAAATGGCACGTACCACTTGTACTTTTTCTATCCGTTCGTGAGCCACCGAAATCAACATCACTATATGATACTAATTCAAATGGACATTCTTTTGGATAAAAAAGACCGAAATCCTTGGTATTATTAAGATAACGAATTATACGTTTTACTGCTCGTAGATGTGATTCCTTTGGATCGGCTTGAAAACGAGCATATAAACAAACACTCATTATTATATCTGGACGACTAGCTGTAAGATAAAGAAGAGAACCAATCATGCTTCGATACAATTTCTGGTCAACATTCTTACCACTTTCATCTTTGTCAAGATGTGTAGTTGTACTCATAGGAGTTGGTTTACCAGATGTATTTTCTAATCCGAAGCGTTTGATAAGGTTTTCACAGTATTTTTCTTGATTAATAAAAATGCCGTTTGAAAGTTGCTTTATTTGAAGTCCAAGAAAATAAGATAGTTCTCCCATATGAGACATTTCGAATTCTTTGGTCATAATATTTGCAAATTCTTTGCAAAGTTTATCGTTTGTTGAACCAAAGATGATATCGTCTACATATATCTGGATAACTAGAATATCTTTTCGAGAATGTTTAATAAACAAAGTTTGATCGACTTTGCCTATTTGAAATCCTGAGTTAATAAGATAGCTACGTAGTCGTTCATACCAAGCACGAGGTGCTTGTTTTAACCCATACAGAGCTTTCTTAAGTTTGAACACATGGTCAGGATATTTTTCATGTACGAACAGAGGAGGTTGTTCGACATAGACATTCTCTTTGATAAATCCATTGAGAAAAGCACTTTTGACATCCATCTGATAAAGTTTGAAATTATGGTGACAAGCAAAAGATAATAGAATTCTAATAGCTTCTAGTCGAGCAACTGGTGCAAAAGTTTCTTCATAATCGATACCTTCTTCCTGATTATATCCTTGTGCTACTAATCTTGCTTTATTTTTGGTGATATTGCCTTGTTCGTCAGCCTTATTTTTATAGACCCATTTAGTACCAATTACTGACTGATCAGTTGGTCTTGAAACAAGTTCCCAAACGTCATTGCGCTCAAACTGATTTAGTTCTTCCTGCATGGAAATGATCCAGTAATCATCTGTAGCAGCTTCTTTTGGATTCTTAGGTTCGATATTTGAGAGAAAAGCGACATGACCCATTTGATTGAGTTGACTCCTTGTTCTGACATGTGATGTTATTTCACCGATTATATTTTGAGGCGGATGGTCTCTTAATATTCTTGGTGGTGATTGTAATTCACATATTTGAGGACTATTCTCAATAACTATTTCTGAGTCAGAATCAATATTTGTGATGATTTGATTGTCAGTGACTATTGATTTGTCATCATCTGATATAGTGTGAGGGTGCTGGTAGATTTCATCAAAAGAGACATGAAGTGATTCTTCAATAGTTTTGGTTCGTTTATTAAATATCTGATAGGCCTTACTTCGTTCCGAATAACCGACAAATATTCCTTCATCGGCCTTTGGATCAAATTTGCCAAGCTGGTCTTTTGTATTTAAAATAAAGCACTTCGATCCAAAAACTTTGAAGTATGAGATTTTAGGCTTTCTTTTGTTAAATAATTCATAAGGAGTATTCTTGGTAAGAGGTCTTATGGATACACGATTTAAAACATAACAGGCAGTTGCCACAGCTTCTGCCCAAAAATGTTTTGGTAAGGTGGTTCCATTCAATAATGTTCTTGCACATTCTTGTAAAGTTCGGTTTTTCTGTTCTACAACTCCGTTCTGTTGTGGAGTTCTGGGAAACGAAAAATTATGATATATACCTTTCTTTGTACAAAATTGTTCAAATTCATTATTTTCAAACTCTCCGCCATGATCACTTCTTATATTTTTAATTTTAATCCCTTTTGATTTTTGAATTCTTTTGACGAAAGATTTGAAATGATCGAAAGTGTCACTTTTATTTTTTAAGAAAATTGTCCATGTATAACGAGAGAAATCATCAACAATTACAAGCACATATTGATTGTGATTTATTGATTGAACTCTAGTAGGTCCAAATAAATCCATGTGTAGTAACTCAAGTGGTTGTAATGTTGATATGACTTTCTTGGATTTAAAAGATGATTTGGTCAATTTTCCTACTTGACATGCGTCACAAATGTTGTTAACTTTAAAACTCATTTTGGATAGTCCTCTAACTAGATTGTTTTTGGCTAGCTTGTCAATAGTTCTGAAGTTTATATGACAGAAGCGTTTGTGCCATAGCCATGGATCATTGTCATTAGCCACAAGACACATATCTGAATTATGATTAATGTTCATATTCAAAATATATATATTTCTGTCTCTATAACCTTCGAAAACCAAATTATGGTCTTTATCTAGAATACTACACTTATTATTTGAAAATGAAATAATAAAACCCTTGTCACATAACTGACTAATACTTAGCAAATTGTGTTTCAAATTTCTAACTAGCATGACATTAGTAATAAGAGGTAAGTTAGATGTACCGCAATTGCTCACATCGCCTTTGCCGATGATATAGCCTTTTGAATTGTCTCCAAAAGTGACGGAGCCACCATCTGAATATGTAATATTTGTTAATAAACTCTTGTCTCCTGTCATGTGCTTTGAGCAACCACTGTCCAATATCCACTTTCCTCTTTTCTTAAGTGGGACCTGCAAAAAATAGAATTAAGTCCATGGTACCCACTTTTTATAGGGTCCTAAGAGTTAGGTCTTAGGAGTCCAAACCCATATGGGTCCGGTATCCCCTTTATATATATAATTATTATTAAAATGCACAGTATTCATGAATTGCTGAATGTATTTGTTCCTAATCAAATTGTTATTTGTTTTAGGAACCCATATTTGATAGTCTTGACATTTTTCTTTTGAAATTTCACAACTGGTTTTGGTTTGGAATATAATAAACTAAGATTTTTTCTTAGCTTCAGTTTTTTGTACTTTCTTCTTCCTTTTATTTCCAAGATGTTTCTTGGTTTCTTGTTTGTTATATCCCAATCCTTGTTTGTCTGAAATAGATTGTGAACTTTCAATGATTTTTGTCAAATTTTCTCGACCTTTGTTAAAGTTAGAAACATTTTGAGTAATGTCATCAAACTTTGTTTGTAAGCTAGCTTTTTCTAGGTCTAGAATTTTGACTTTTGCTTTAAGCTCATGATTTTCAATAGTTAGAGCATTATTTTTCTCTTTTTGAGCTTCTATTTCTTGACTCAAAAGAGATATTTGAGAGTCAACATTAGATGATGATTCTTGAATATTTTCAAGTTCCTCTTCTAATATTTTCTTCTCATCTTTTAACATATCTCGTTCAAACTCTGCTCTACTTAAATCTGCTTTGACTATTTTTAATTGACGTTTTATGTCTTTATATTTGACTATCAATTCAGCATTAATATCAAGTAATTCATCAAATGTAGGAATTTGTACCTCATCTTCTGTTGCCATAAAACAAACATTAGCTTGTTCATTCTCTGAATCACTTTCACTTTCTGATGAAGATGACTCTGAATCATCCCATGTTACTGAGAAAGCTCGTTTCTTAGATTTGTCCTTCTTATATTTGAATTTGTCATTTTCTGACTTCTTCTTTTGTTCTGGACAATCCTTCTGCATGTGTCCCTTTTTGTGGCAATTGAAACATTCTATAGCAGATGAAGATGGTTTGTTTGATCCATGTTTCCTTTTATTGTAATGACTGGCTTTTCGATATTTTAGGAATTTTTTGAATCCTTTCGCAATGAATGCCAAATCTTCATCTTCAGAATCTGATTCATTTTCATCTTTCTCAACATGAAATGCTACATTTTTCTTTTCTTCTTTCTGTTCTTTTCTAGCCTGCAAATTTGCTTCATAGGACATTAAATTTCCTATCAATTCATCTGGCTTCATGACGGAAAGGTCATTAGCTTCTTCGATTGCTAATACTTTTCCTTCCCATTCACTAGTCAGAGAATGTAGGACTGTTGAAACAACATCGAAATCAGAATACTTTTGTCCTAAGCCAATAAGTGCATGGTGAATAGTTTGAAACCGTGAATACATGTCATTGATTGTCTCATTTGGTTTCATTTTGAAATTTTGAAATTGACTTTTTAGCATGGCTATTTTGGCTTGTTTAACCTTGTTAGTACCTTCATGAGTGAATTTTAGTGTTTGCCAAATTTGATATGCAGTAGTGCAGATACTAACACGGTTATATTCATTTTGGTCTAATGCACAGAACAACATATTTATTGCTCTTGCATTTACGGCTGCTGCCGTTTTCTCAGCTGCAGTCCATTCTGAATAATCAGTTGTTGGATTCACTATTTCTCTTTGAGTGGCATTCCAAGCATCATAGCTATTTGATTGCATAAAGAATGACATACGTGTTGCCCAATAACTATAGTTAAGACCATTGAAAAATGGAGGTCTCTGTGTCGATTGACCCTCCGTGTAAGTGGTGTTTTGAGTGCTAGTACTTACGTTATTTGCCATATTACTATAATATATCAAATAACTGTGTTACGGTTATATGATGACCGTGCTCTGATACCAAATGAAAGTGCGGTGTGTATATAATTATATGAGCTAATATAGTATACACGGATCGTGTAATATGGATTACAATACAAATGCGGAAATAGATGATAATAGCATAGTAAATAAAAAATAGAAAAATCACACCAGAGATTTTTATACTGGTTCGGAGCACCGTCCTACGTCCAGTCCCAGACTTCTATCTGGATTTTCACTATTAACTACCTCGCTTCACCCGGAGGAACAGGTTTACAACACCCGAACAACCGAACGGGATTTCACGCCTCTAATACACTGAGGACTTCAACACTTGCCTCTTACAACACAGAGGACTTCAACAAAAGAACAAATACAATTGTTGTTGACAACTTGTGTTCTTGAAAACACGGATTTGTCACTAGCAGTACACCCTTCCTATAATCTTATCCTCAAAGTATGCGATATGATGTTTTGAAAAGATTAAGGAAAGTATATTATTGAATCAAAGGATATGAAATAGTTTCAAAGATTCAATAAATAATTTAGAGCTTTTATAATACAGAATTAAGATCAGAGATTAGATTAAAAGAATATATGAAATCGTTGTTATTTAATCAACGAATTGGATGAGTTTATATAGATAAGAATGGTTGCAACTCTTTGCCATTAAGAGATATGATCTTTGGTGAAAGGTTAAGAGATGCAACCGTTGGAGAAGAGAAGTGTCTTTTGGAAAAATTGTTTTCTGTTCAAAAACGGTCGACAGGTTAAAAAGTGACCAGTAGACAGGAATTTAAAATATATATACGTTATGTGCATGTGTGCACGTTCATTGTGCATTTTACACAGAAACGGTCGACCGTATGATTATTAACCGGTCGACCGGTTCCTGTTAATTTGCACAATGAATGTGCAATGCTATAAAACGTATATATATCGATTATATTGAGGTGCATGATTATTTGAGGATAGATTTTAACAAGTTTTTAACTATTACAATATCAAATAATCAACCTATAATCTATAGTAACATAACCTTGTTTTGTCGATCGCCTTATTTGTCAGAAATCAAAACTTTCATAAAACTTGTGACTCAACAACTACGTGAAAGCATAGTTCTCGCACACTCTTGAATCGACCTATTTTTACGTTCTACTACTCCTTTATGTTATGGAGTTCTTGGAAATGAAAAATTGTGAGTCATTCCTTTTTTATTGCAGAATTCCTCAAACTTTTCATTTTCAAATTCACCACCTTGTTCACTTCGAATAGTTATAATTTTAGAGAAAATTGATTTTGAATTCTTTTTGAAAAGGTCTTAAAACATTCAAAATATCACTTTCATGTTTCAAAAATATTGTCCATGTAAATCTAGAATAATCATCTACAATTACAAAAACATATTAACTATGATTTATTGACAGAATTTAAGATGGACCAAATAAATCAAGATGAAGTAATTCAAGAGGTTTTGAAGTTGAAATCATATCTTTTAATTTAAAAGAACCTTTTTTAAGTTTTCCTAATTGACAAGCATCACAAAGACTATCTACTTTAAAATTAATTTTAGGAAGCCCTCTTACTAGATCATGTTTTGACAATATAGATAAGAGTTTGAAATTCAAATGCCCAAATCTCTTATGCCAAATCCAAGGGTCACTTGTGTTTGCCAACAGACACAGGTTATCATTTGAAACTTTCATACTAAGAATATAAATATTCTTTTTCCTGACTCCCTCAAATATAATGGTTGAATTATTATCTTCAATGTGACATTTATCCTTTTCAAATTTAATTTTATATCCTTTGTCGCATTGTTGACTTATACTTAGCAGATTGTGTTTCAGATTCTTAACCAGCAAAACATTTGTAATAGTAGGAGTTTTAGAATTACCGACTTTGCCGATGCCAATCACATATCCTTTTGAATTGTCTCCAAAATTAACCAGTCCTACGTCTTTGTATATAATATCATTCAGTATATCTGGATTGCCAATCATGTCTCTAGAACATCCACTATCAAGTATCCATTTGTTCTTTCTGATCTGCACAATTTGTCCATTGTGGATTGATTCCTCAACAGCCATAAATCATGATTCCTGCACATCAAATAATTTTGGTAGATAACTTGAATTTGAATATTGATTATATGCAGACTCATGAAACAATGATGATTTGAATATTTCTAAACTATTATTAATTAATATAGCCATTTTGAAATTTTTTCAAAAATCAGATTATGAAACTTTGAAAACCTTGCTCTGATACCAATTGTGAGAACTGCGGATTACGGATCTTAAGGCTAGAATTAACACTAGAGGAGGGGGGTGAATAGTGTTTATAAAGAATTACTAAATCTTTTTGAGTTTATGTTAATTTAAACACAGATGTGTGCAATATACAGACACGGATATGATCACAGAAACAAACACAGATGCATAAATAAAATAAAAAGCAGTAAACGAAAGAAGACACCAGATTTTATACTGGTTTGGAGTTACCCTACATCCAGTCCCGCAACGCAAGTATAGATTTCCTTTCAAAAGCAATCTTTAAAATTACACCCTCGATTTCAAGACTACGAGGTACACCCTCCAGAATCACAATCCTCTAGGTAGAGATACTTGATTTTTCGGGCTACAAGTTCACCCACTTGATTTTACGGGCAACAAGTTCACCCAACTGATTTCCTAAGGCTACAATCACACCTTATCACGCTTGATTGATTTTCAAGGCTACAATCACACCTTTTCTCGCTAAATTGATTACAAAAGCCCTATAACTCTGAACAGCACTGAGGATCTTGTTGAGATAGTGATAGAGAATCAAACTGCAAATGATCGAGTTCAATTCAATGTAGATTTCGACAGAGTAATGATAAGAGTTTTTGTTAATAAAAGTGGAAGAAGAAGAGGAGTGAAAAACTAGAAAATCTGATGTAAAATTCGTTGAAACTGGCCCCTATTTATAGTAGAACAACAGTCATGTCCATTCGTGAAGAGTTATGGCGAATAAACACTTCTTTTGAAACTGAAATTTTGAACTCAACTGACACCATGTCGACATGGTCACCATGAGTATGTCGACATCCCAAAGCATTTTTTGATGATTTGATTTTCTTTGAAAATAACCTTTATCTTATATTAAAACTATTTTAAACTTTATAAATATACTTGACTATAGTTAAAATTCATAAGTAAATATAGATAATAATATATATAGAATTTAACTATATTTTTATATTTAAATCTAAGTATAAATATTTTAAAAGTTAAATATATTATATTAAAAGATAGTTTAAAATCAAGAGTAATTTGACTTTGAAATTAAAGATGATTTTGAGGCTAAAAATATTTAAAATCAGGATAGATGTTTTTGATGCTTTTAAAAGGAAGGTTTTGAAATCATTTTGAAAACAAGATATAATTTTGAAAAAAATCATTTTGAATAAAAGGTTAACGGATACAAAACAATGTTCCACTAGATTTTTCGTACGTTCTATCCTACTTAAGGTTCCATCCCTTTAACAGGCTCGAAGTGGATTCCATTCCACGAATAAATTGGATTTTAAGATGCCAGTGCTTTTCTAGGAGTTTTAACAAAATTTTCTAGTTAAAGAATAAATTACTTGAATTCTTGAACTCTTGATAATCTTGATACTTATGAGTCTTCAGTCTTGATAACTTGAATCTCTATACTGTACAGTCTTCATTTTTGGTACCTGCATGGTGAAATCCTGCATATACATATATATATATCTAAACTTATAATGTTAGTATTTATATTTTATAATCTATTCTAAGGTTGTTGTCATCAAAACCATCATCTCATGGACTAACACGCGTACTTAGGTGACAACGAAACGTTTCCATCATGATATCTTCAACTCCCTCTCTCTCTCTCTTGATCTAGAAGTTTCCCTTCTTTCAATTCTATCGAAAAAAGAAGCAATTGGAAGGTTGATCGCCAATATATAGGGAATTATTCCTGGTCTTGTTCAACATCATATCCATTTAGTTGACGGTGCCAAGCCTGTTCGTGACGCGCAACGACGGCTTAACCCAAAAATGAAGGATGCGGTTCAAGACAAAATTCTTAACTCCTCGATAACGGAATCGTATACCCAATCTCTGATAGTTCATGGGTTAGCCAATTCTTATCGTGCCGAAAATGTCTAGACTTACCGTTATCAAGAAGGATTCTAACAAACTCATTACAACTCGTACTCAAATGGGTTGGCGTGTTTGCATTCTTTATCGAAAATTAAATGATGCAACACATAAACATCACTTCCCTCTTCCTTTCATCGGCCAAATGCTTGAACATTCATCCGGCCACGAATTCCATTACTTGCTTGATGGTTATTCCGGCTATAACCAAATTCCAATCGCTCCCAAAGATCAAGAGAAAAAAACTTTCACATGTCCCTTTGGCAGTTTTGAATATAGACATATGCCTTTGGCCTTTGCAACACTCCTGCTACTTTTTCAAAGCTGCACGTTTAGCATCTTTTCTGACATGATTGAACATTTTCTTGAAGTGTTTATGGATGATTTTTCTATCTTTGGAAACTCTTTTTCTGAGTGCTTACACCATGTTGAGTTGGTTCCGGATCGATTCAAGGAAAAATATTTAACGTTAAATTAGGAAAAATGCCATTTTATAGTCAAACACGGCATTGTCATTGAACATGTCATTTCAAACAAAGGCATTGAGATAGATAAAGCGAAAGTTGACGTAATTGTGAATCTACCCATTCCCAAATCTGTCAAAGACATTCGTTCATTCCCTGAACAAGCTATCTTCTATCGTCGCTTTCTAATAGACTTCTTTAAAATTGCTCGACCACTTATGACTCTTCTTGAAAAATTGTTCCTTTCGATTTTAATTCTAACAGTGTTTCAGCTTCCGAACGTCTCATTAACATACTTATTTCTACTCACATCATTTGCTCACCCAATTGGGATCTTCCTTTCGAAAGAATGTGTGAGCCTTCTAACTTTGCAGTTAGTTTTGTCTTAGCACAACGCATCAAGAAAATTCTTCACATCATCTACTACGCTAGTTTGAATTTAAACGATGATCAACTTAATTACACGACCACTGAAAAAGAGCTTCTAGTAGTAGTCTTTGCACTCGAAAATTTTTGACCTTATTTGATTGGCTCACACATTACGGTTTACACTGACCATTCCGCTCTTAGGTACCTTTTCGCCTATGCAGTTAATGCGCTCGGCAGATTCATAGCGGTGGGGATGCAAAAAGTTATAGCGTAGATACAGTGAGGATATAGCGAGATATAGCGGATGGCTCTAAAATAGCATATAAAACTTATATTTAATGTTTTTACAAATATATATATGGTAAATAAATGAAAAAAAATCATTCAATTGAATTATAATTAATACATAAATAGTTTTAAATAAAAACATGTGCGAATATGCTTTAAATAAACGTAAAATTGTTATATAACATAACTGAATTTAGTAGAACATTAGAGTATTTTCATTTCTGAAAATATATTAAAAATTAAATCAAATAAATTAGTTTCATAATTTTTATAATGTATAAATGAAAATTTTTAATTCATTTTATTAAAGAAGATATAGCGGAAATAGCGGAATATAGCGGGAATAACGGGATATAGCGGAAATAGCGGGGCTTAAAGCGGAAAGGCTATATTTTGGGGCTACATGGAAAAATCGTAGCGGTAGAAACCCACTATAAGATATAGCAGGGTTATAGCGGGGAAATAACTACACAACTTTTCGTTAAAAAGGATGCTAAGTCTTGTTTGATCCGTTGGATCCTTCTGCTCTAAGAAATTGACCTTACAATCAAAGACAAAAAATCATCCGATAACATCATTGCTGATCATTTGTCTCATCTTCCAAATGCACCATCTTCTTTACCGATCAACGAGAAGTTTTTCGATGAGAAACTCCTTTCCATTTCTGTTGATCCATGGTATGCCGACATAGTGAACTATCTAGTCACAAAGGACACTCCTTCATTTTGGTTGAAACAAGATAATATAAATTTCTTTCCTAAATCAAGTACTTATATTAGTATGATCCATGCTTGTTTAAATACTGTTCCGACCAAATCATTTGACATTGCATCCCGAGTTGCAAAATCAAAAGTGTTCTTTCATTTTGTCACAACCAAGTTTGTGGTGGTCACTTCGGTCCTAAGAAAACTGCGAAAATGGTGCTTCAATGTGGTTGTTACGGCTTACGCTTTTTAAAGATGCATTTGAGTTTTGTAAAACTTGCAATCTCTGCCAAATGGTAGGAAGAGTCTATCGATGAAACATGATGCCTTTGAACCTCATTCTTACGATCGAAATCTTTGACGCTTGGGATATTGATTTTATAAGATCGTTTCCCAATTCTGTCGAAAATTTGTACGTTCTTCTTGCCATTGATTATGTCTCAAAATGAGTTGAATCCCTTCTTTGTAAAACAAATGATCATAGTTGTTGTGAAATTCATAAAAGAAAACATCTTTTCGGGTTTTGGAACACCTCGCAAAATAATAAGCGATAATGGCACCCATTTTTGTAATCATTCGTTTGAAATTCCATTGAAGAAATATTCGATAATCCACAAGTTATCCACTCCGTATCATCCTCAAACTTGTGGTCAAGTTGAAATTTCAAATCGCCAAATCAGACAAATCTTGGAAAAAACCATTAATAAAAATCGTAAAGATTGGTCTTAAAGATTAACGGATGAACTTTGGGCTTACCGTACCACTTTTAAAACTAATCTTGGGATGTCCCCATTTCATTTAGTTTATGGGAAAGCATTCCGTTTTCTCGCTAAACTTGAACATAAAACATTATGGGCAATTAAGAACATAAACTTTGATCTTGAAAAAGCTGGTGAAAACAGAAAATTACAAATCAACGAATTAGAAGAGATTAGGAATGACGCGTATGAAAATGAGAAAATTTACAAAGAAAGAATAAAAGTTTTTTATGACAACTCAATTCTAAGGAAAACGTTTTCGCCAAACCAAAAAGTTCTTTTTTATGATGCTAGACTTCACTTATTCTCTGAAAAATTAAAATCAAGATGGACCGGACCGTTTGTGGTTCGAACTGTTTTTCCAACAGTGCAATAGAAATACAAAAGCCTAGGAATGGAACAATTTTCAAAGTCAATGGTTATCCTTAAAACCATACTTGGAATTGCCAAGTAATCAAGAGGAGGAGCTCATGATTCATCATGAGCCATACTACGTTTAGTAAGAAATGTTAACCTTCTTTTGTAAATATGTACATATTTTTCCCCGTTACACTCATTATATCATCCATTGACTATGGGGACATAGTCAAAAGTAAGTGTGGGAGGAGTCTCATCTTCATTTTTTATTTTTCATGTTTAATTTTTTCATTTTCTTTCCAAAACTCAAAACTAAAAAAAAGACAAAAAAACAAAAAAATCCCAAAACAAATATTCTTTTTAGCTTATTGATTTAATTTTGAAGAAACGCTATAGGATAAGTATATGTTTTTGGTTATTAAATTGAAATTTTTGAAAATTTATTTGTCTCAACAAAAATAAAAATAAAGTTTGATTACAAGTAATGATGGTTTAACTAGTATATAGGAAGGTTCATGGGTGATTATTATGAAGTATATCCTAATGGTAATCTTTCTTTAAAAGAATGGTTGATTTAAAGTAAAGGCGATAACATTTTCAATCTTCTAAGTTAAGTGGTGCTAAGATGATTTTGCAAAACTCTCTCTTCATAAAAAAAATAACACAAAAAAAGCTTTTATAAAATAAAAACGCCTAGAGTCATGTGTTCACAGGCAAGTGTGTACACTCATCATGCTCTGTACCCTTCTCACGTAAGCCCGAAAGGCAGTGCATGATCGGTATATCTGGCCTCAATTTATCTAAGTAAGGTGTATGTAAATAGATTTAATAAAAATAACCACCTAGAGTCATGTGTTCATACGCAAGTGTATACACTCTCCATGCTATGTAGCCTTCTCACGTAAGTTCGAAAGGCAGTGCATGATCGGTATATTTGGCCTCAGTTTACTGAGTTAGGCGTGTAAATAAATATAATGTTAATACTTTTCAAAAATAGAGAGGGAGCAAGCAATTTAAATCCAAGCACTATTTTCACTTAGTTGGTTCGACTTGTTATTCAATAGAAATAAAAATACCACTTTGAAAATTTTTGATACTCAACTGAGGATCCATTTCATAGTTGCAATATGTTATCAACCGAAACAACTAACCAAACTAGAGTCTAACTGTGATGACAACTTATTTTTTGTTGGAAGTTTTGACGAGTAAAAGGACTTAAATTTCTTGATAATGACCAGAACTTATATTTAATCTATTCATATCAATTTAATAGTATATTCTTCATTTGTAAATATTTTCAAAAACTTGCGTTCATATCTTTATAAATACATTTAGGAATTTTTCATGTTGTGCTTGGATTTTCTAAGTATTATCCGCTGAAAACCTACACGAGACAACACTCGCCCTACTAGGGACACCTAAAGGTTTAACAGCTTGTTGCATATGTTCAATACAATTGCGTTGTCTATGAAAATGGATTTATCTTAGTTATAGTTTATTCGAGGACGAATAAAAAGTTACGTGTGGGGGCATTTGATGTGTATGTAAAAGTGTATATTTTTACTCATACACTTAATCTCATTTAAGTAAAATAAATGTCAGAATTGGATGTTTTCTCCATGTTTAAAAAAAATTTCAAAAATGCTTTCAAGTCATCATTCATACATCTACATGAGGCAAAAACAGTATTTTTCCTGTTTAAATTAATTTGGAAAAAATTACTTGCACATTTTAAATTGTTTTGTAAGAATTTGGATTCTACTTGGAAGTTGCTACGTGTATGTAAGCATTCACAAGTGAAGGAAGCCAATCATGGAGGACCCTACCTACCCACTAACCATGAACCACAATTAAGAGCTAATGCACATATTAGTGGGGATTAAATGCACATGCACATTTAATGGAGGATTAATTTCATGCTAATGATAACTCGGAGGCCACACTACCTCAAGGTCATTTTAGGAAGTCCCTTAATAATTGGATTATGGTTTTAGTCATGTATAAATAACCCTCTTATGTTCATGTAATGGAATTTTAATCTTCTTATGATATTATGCAAGTTGTAGCCTCAAAATCAATGAGAAATAAAATGACTTCTTAAGCCTCTTCTTCTTTTACATGCTTTTCCATTTCATGCTTATTTTTATTTACATGCTTTCTTCTATTTCATGTTAGTAGATTAGATTTCTTTTCATTGCAATTAGTTTAGATTTAATTTATCCAAGTAGTTTAGTTCTCTTTTCTTTTAAGTTGCTATTAGTTTCCTTGCTTTTTAGTGTTGAAATCTACATGTGTTGAAATGATAACACAAATGAGAAGCTAAACCCCTTCAATTTAGGGGTAATGAAGCTCTCTAAAATTACGTAGATTCAACATATATTGTTATTTATGATCTCTTTTTAATGCTTAATGAAAAGTTGGATTATGGTTTTAGTTTATTAGGGAATTTGGTAGCCTATGTTGTAATTACAAATGGGTTATGCTTAATCCAACATAAACAAAATTTACATCATCGTCTAACTAAGTGATTTTGATCATGGAGTTAAAATAGAATCAAAATTTGATGATCTATGTTACTAATCAAAATAGTAAATAGATCATGCTTAAAATAGATTTTGTTTTCATTTCGTTTTCATTTTCATGACATTTAATAAGTGGTTTTAGTTGCTGTATTAAAGTTTGATAGTTTAAATTATGTTAATTAAGAACATAAATAGACCACACTTATGATAAATACATCAGTAATTCTACTTAGATTTAAATGAGAGATCATATATTGATTTTGTGTTGATTTATGTGAGAGTAGGAGAGTGGATTTGCTTTGAAATTATCTTTTAATCTCATATCTTTATTCCCCTTTGCTCTAGTTTAATTTTTTCTACTTTTTTTAGTTTAAAACAAAGTTGCAAATTTGGGTCAATTTGATTGAGTAGAATTTAAAATTTAATTCATTTCTCTACGGACTGACCCGTACTAGCATACGTACTACAATTGTACGTTGTGCGCTTGCGGTTATTTTTGTTACATTTTTCGATGATTTTCTAACCAATAGAAAACTCGTCGTTAAACATCTCATCCATTTGCCTCCATCCTCCATCACCTACACGGTCGAGCACTCCTATGTGGTCACTCAACCGTGCATGTACTTATGTGTAAGATGTTGACTTTAGGATGCTCAAGGATGAAGCTTTACGAAAATTTCTTAGATATTTTGATATATATATATATGAAAATATTTATATATGCTATATGTATGTAAATGTGTGCATGTGACATGTTTGTGCATGTATATGTATGTGCACATGTATATGTGCATATGTATACCTTAAACGATTCACAACGTTGAAAAACTTTTCTACGTTGAATCGCTACGGATTCTGATTTCGATTTTCGATCATATTTTCACTTCTTATTAATATATATTTGTAAATAAAGTATAATAATAATATTTCTATTAAAAGTGCTTATTTAATGCAAGGAATGGCTGTCAAAGTCCTAGAATTAAAAGATGATGGAAGAAAAGTCCGTCCCAAAAATGTTGTTAAAATTAGGTCTCTGTTTTTAGTTTTCGGTTAATTTATGACACTTTTGCCCTGGATTTCAATGCTGGGACAATTTTCTAGGAGGGGGAGTTTGGTAAAAAGTAACAATATAGGGACTTAATTTACATGGATTTATAAGTATGGACTTTTTGTGTATGAGCTTTAAGAATAGGGACCTTTGGTCCAAACCCCTATTTAATAATTAAAATAATTATTAACTCATTTAAACTCAATTTAAATTCAAAAATCATTTATTACCAAATAGCGATATTATTGACGATGTCATAAAGGGATTTAAATTTCAAAAATAAAATAAATAATTTTATTACATATTCTCACTCATATATAAAAATAAGTGTATATATCCAACTCATTGCACGATGTGGGATGGTCAAAGAGCTATATGTCGATAAAACGGTTTTCGGTCATTTTATCGATATTTTTCCAAAGTATATATTTTTGTAAATATTTATTCAAAAATAAGATTACCAATATTATTTATTTTTCAAAACACCATTATTGATGTTAAAAATCTTATATTTGAATATTTTTAAATTTGAACATTAATTTACTAAATGATAATTTCACGGATCATTACAAACTTCTCTACTTAAAAGAATTTCGTCCTTCAAATTACGAAAAGAAGATAACTCAAAAGGGAATATATATATATGTATGTATGTATGTATATGATGAAATGTATACAAAGACACAATAAATGAATACACTACAGGCGATGAGTACACTATGATGAAAAACATACATATAGGCTACACATCTATCCTAAACTCAAGATAAGCCTTTTTTATTCTATCTTTCGTTTCCCTTCTGTAATGGTTAGCATCATCATTCCATTGAAATTTATCCAACCTTACCGCCTTCTTTCCCAGTCGCTTCTCGTTGTGATCCACGATTCAAACTAGTTGTCTGATAACTGCCAAATTTGGTTCTACTTCTAAATATTCCTAGGCAGCTGTTTCTGTAATCTATTTCGGATCTTGCATGTATTTCCGTAGATGGGATATGTGAAATATGTTGTGCACACCAGACAACCTTTCGGACAATTCCACATGATAAGCTAATGGGCCAATCCGCTCAAGAATGGGAAAATGTCCAATAAATCGAGGTGCTGACTTCTTTGCCCATTCAAATCTTACCACTCCTCTCATGGGAGAGACTTTCAAGAATACAAAATGTCCAAATGAGAATTCCAAATTCGTATGCCTTTGATTAGTGTCACTTTTCTACTCGCTTTGGGCTTCTTTCATCTTCTTTCTTATCATGTCTACCTTTTCTAAAGCTTTTCGAAACATACCAGGACCAAGTACTAACCAATCTTCTATTTCAATCCAACATAGGGATCTACACAGAGACCATATAAAGCTTTATATGTTGTCATATCAATGCTTGCATGATAGCTGTTGTTGTAGGAGAATTCCACTAGATGAAGATGACTCTCCCATGAACCTTCAAAATTTAAGACACGAGCTCATAGAAGATCTTCTAAGACTCTGTTTACCCTTTCGGTCTGCTCATCAGTTTGAAGATGGTATGCGGTGCTTAACTCCAGCTTCATTCCCAAAGCTGTCTGTGATGCCTCCCAAAACTGACTTGTAAAAATCGAGTCCCAATCACTCACTATACTGCTTGGAACTTCATGCAATCGAACAATTTCCTTTATGTATATCTCTGCCAGACTTGAAGCATTTCTCGTTGGCTTTGCAAGTGTGCACTTTTGGTCAATCGATCTATGGTAACTCAAATGTCGTCATTTCCTTTTCTTGATCAAGGTAAGCCATTGGTGAAATCTATTGATATTTGGTTCCATTTCCAAGTCCAAATTTCAAGAGGTTGGAGTAATCCAGTAGTCTTTTGTTGATCGCTTTTGATCTGTTGACAATTTTCCCATCTACTAACATGAATGGAGATGTCCCTCTTCATATCATCCTACCAAAAAGTCTTCTTCATATTTCGATACATTTTGGTAACTCTGAGATGTATTGAAAGTCGAGAATTGTGATATTCTATTAACACTTCTTGCCTTATCCCATCGATATTTGGGATGCATACTCTTCCATTCATCCTTGATATTCCTTGATCATCCACCCTCAATCCTAACCATCTTCCCGGTACCGTGTTTTTCTCCACTTCTTTGACCATCTTTGGAATAAACAAATCTCTGAGCTGGTTCTCTTTTATATAGTAAATCAAATTTGGATATACTATTAAATAAGCTATAACGGCATGCTTTCTGCTTACTACATCCACCACCATATTGGCTTTCTCGGACGTATATAGGATATCTAAATAATATGATGCAAGAAATTCTTGCCAACGTTGTTGTCTCATATTCAAGTCCTTCTATGTGAAAAATACTTCAAAGATTTGTGATCTGTGAAGAGTTTGAAATTTTCACCTATTTAGAAAAAGAATATTATTTACCGAGGTCAAACAAAGTTTATCCAAATAAACTATGAGAAATTTTCATCCAGTAATTAAAGCCTCCACATTTTAATGCAAACACAATGACTAATAGTTCTAAGTCGTGTGTTGCATGATTCCTTTCACAAGTCTTCAGTTGTCTGCTTGCATAGGCGATTACTTTTCCATGTGGCATCAAAACTGCACCTATTCCTTCTCTACAAACATCCATATATATAGTTAAACCGCTACTTTCTTTAGCTATAGCTAGGACTGGAGTGGTAATTAACCTTTTATTGAGTTCCTGGAATGCTTCTTCACACTTTGGTGTCCACTCAAATTTAACATCCTTCATAGTCAACTTTGTTAGATAGGAGGAAATTTTAGAGAAGTCCTTCAAATTTTAGAGAAGTCCTAAATGAATCTCTAGTAATATCCTGCCAATCCTAAGAAGCAGCAGATATACTTCGAAGTTGTGGTTGCTTCCAATCTCATAAAGTTGTAATCTTTCTTGGATCTATTGAGATCCCTTCTTATGAAATAATATGCCCAAGGAATCTTACTTCTTTCTCCCAAAAGTGACATTTCGAGAGTTTAGCTTTAAGTACATTTCTTCTCAATATTTTCAACATAATCTCCAAATGCCTTTGGTGTTCCTCCTCGGTTTTGGAATAGATAAGAATATCATTAATAAAAACCAACATAAATTTGTTTAGCACAGCTCTGAATACTCTATTCATAAGGTCAATAAACGGGAGCACTGGTCAACCCAAAAGGCATAACTAACCATTCGTAAAAGCAATCTGGGCCCCTTAATTCAGTTAATGGAATATCATCCTTAGCTATTCTTAGTTGATGGAATCCGGTGGCTAAATCCATTTGTGAGAATACCTAGGTACAATGAATTTGATTAAAAAAGTCATCTATGCAAGGTAGAGGATATTTTTTGAATCGTTTGCTTGTTTAGGTCTCGATAGTCTACATAAAGCCTTAAGGAGCCATCAAACTTTGCAACAAAAAACCACCGCTGCGCCCCAACTCGAGCGACTTGGTCTAATTAGACCCTTCTTTAACAACTCATATATTTGGTTTGCCAACTCAATTTTTTCCTTTAGGGCCATCCTTCGAATAGGGTGGATTACGGGCCTTGCACTAGGAATTAAGTCAATACGAAACTATATTTCCCGATGAAGGGGCAAATTTTTAACTTCCACAAAAACGTCCTGAAATTCCTTGACAATTGGTATTTTCTCCAAACCTTTTGAGATGAGTCAGGTGCATATAAGAAACTATCCCTTACTAGACTGGGTTTCTCACAAAATATTTCTATAAATTTTCCGAAGTTGGTCCATAAAGATACCGTTCTCTTAACGCAATCGAATATAGCTTTATTCTTAAAGAACCAGTCCATACCGAGTAAAACTTCAAATCCAGTAAAGTCAAGGAAAAATTGGTCACATGAAAAATGATGATGAGGGTAAGTGATTTGGATATCCTTGCAAACAATAGAATGATTAGTCACACGACCTATGGGGATGGACACACATATAAGGGTATCTGCTATTTTTGTGATTAGTTTTAATTTATCTATTAATCTCTTCGTAATAAATTTATGGGAAATTCCTGTACCGAATAATACTCTAACTAAATCATTATTAATATAGATATTACCTTCTAGAACTCCTTTACCTTTATGGAAAAAACTCTAGCCTGCTCTCCTTTCTTCATTGACGGACACTTGTTTTCTAATGGCCATGTTGGTTGCTATTATGGTAGAGACTATTCTACACCATAGGAGGGACAATTTCTTGATGTTGCCTTTGAACCTTGGGTTTACTACAATTTATGGAAAGATGGCATTTATTCTGGCAATTATAACAAGTCACATCCTTAAAATGATTCTCTTGTGATCCTCCCCCGGTCTATCCTTGCCATGGCTTCTTTCTCTTGTTTTGGTTGTTGTTGTTTCCTTGGGAGGGTACTAAGTTCTTGTCCAAGGCTGCATATCGGAAGCCCGTATCTAATAGGTCCGTAAAGGTTCTTTTTATGTGAGCAGTCATCCTATCCTGATATTGTTTCTTCATTCTTGCAATAAACATCTCATTCTTTTTGAAGGGCATGTCTATCAAATCGGGTCTGAAGCGAGATAGTTTACTGAACTTATGGGAATATTTCTCTATAGAGAGTTCTTGTTTCAAGTCCATGAAATTCCTATAAAGAAGGGATCTTTCGGTTGCTGGCATGTGTTGCTCTTCAAATACATCCTTAAATCTTTCCTACAAGAAAATGTCCTTCGAATCATTCGAAGTTATGGACTCTCACCAAGCTAGAGCCCCTTCTTGTAAATGCCAAGGAGAAAAGAACCTTTTCTACTCATCCTCGGTATTCAATCCTTTAAAGATCCTTTTACATGATCGGATCCAAGCCTATACATCAATAATGGACTCTATTTGTTCGAATAGTTTCCCTTCTAAGCTAGTGTAATTCTTAAATAGAGTAGCAAAGTTAATTCGGGGTTGCATAGGGGTTACTACTTCCTCAATTACTGTAGCAATTGATTGACTGTTGGTGGCCGTGGTGTAGCTACCCCTCCTTCCTCGTCCTCTTCTGTTATTCATCTTCTAATGTCTACATATAATAAGGAAACATCTTTAGAATCATAGACAAGATTATCTTAGGGAATGAGTATAAAACTCGAATATAATTATTCGGATAAAATTTCAAATACACGCTCTCTCTGACTAAACTAATTCTATGGCATTACTAACCCTATCTCTAATAAGTTAACCCCATCAAGGCTTAGGTATCCGCTCAACCATAAGCTCTACTACCAACTATGACGGCCCACCTCCTCGCCCCTCGTAAATCGACATTAATACATCATTGGTGTTCATATGCCGCAAATCCAAGTTCTGGAGAGGCGGATTGTCATAGGGTAAAGAAGATAAAGATAGAAGACAAAACAAAATAGAATCTCACATCGCATTCAACATTTAATTATACATATAAGTAGTACATGCAATTTCTCTAAATTTCTCTATCAAAGTTCTAGTTAGTACAAATCTAGCTATGATAGTTATAACTGTCTATCCTCACAAGTGCCGGTAGATACATTATATATAATACACAGAATTTATAGATAACTTTCTATAAAGGACCCAAAATGGTCTATGCTCCATGCTCCTTCTCGAAATGCTCTGTGCTACCTAACTACTTAGTTGTCTGAAAAAATAATATGGCACCAAGAGTTTAAGTAAAAAGGAATTTGAACTCTAGGTCAGTCATGGAATTAGTGTGAGAAACTCAAAGTATAGATATTTGAAAAGAAAGGGCACCTCATAAGACCATGCCACACATAAACAGGGAATGATTTTTTACCTTATAATAACCAAAGATCTTTACTATGCAAAATTTGGTAATATTATTTTTAACGACATTCTTTCGAAAATAACTTTTAGATAAATATACATAATCTTAACCGAAATTGTTACACTATTAAATTCCAGCATATTAGGATCCACAATTAAGTCCGAAGACACTTATTGGAAAATGGATTCTATATAATGAAAAGGAAAGGGACTACCTTTCGATAGTATATCTCTAGAATAATGCACCGAGGCACCAACAAATGGTCCTCTACCAACATAGAATCGACCTACCTTTACCGTAGATTGTACCGAATATGACATCACCCCGGTCATTAACGCCCCATCCGGCATCCCAAAGCTTACACAACATACCCAAAATATAGAGGGTGATTTTGAAAGGTAATGACTATATCCTAATAGGTGCGACTCGTGTAGCCCAGCTACATCTACCTTGTTTTTGTCATTTTTGAGTGATGAGGCTCGAGGTAACAATTACCTTTCTTATAGCACACATTGCACTTGAGTGTCACATTTCCAATTCCATTACACTATTGATTTCCAAAAATGTACAACCTTTGAGCTCCTACGTCTCAGAGAAGGTTGTTAAGTACATGAGAGTTACCTCATACACCACCAAACAGGTATACGTTTGTTAAAATCAATGTACGTGCATTTTAGCAATGTCAGACATTCATCCATACAAGTTGTCTAGGAACAGGACAAACGAAGGAACTCTCCTACTACATCTTGTCAGGAATCACCTCTAGGATTTGTTGCGAGCAGCCCTTGCATCAAAGATCAAATGAAGATACTATTGTTATATATATATATATATGTATATATATATGGGAAATTTCCCCTGAGGGTCAGCGACATGCATCCTTACATTCCATCTTCTAATTTATTATCATTCCATTTCTTCACCTTCGAATGAGTAAATTAGTTTGAAGTGGGTTTAGGATAGGAATCACCCAAACCAGATCTCGGTTCCTTCGAACCAACCATCGATAAAAGATGTTAAGTTTGAGGGTGATTATCATTTCATTTATCAATATCTTTTATCAAATAAAATATCTCTTTTAGAGATATAAATCTTCAAATCCTTTTCCAGTATTTACGAAATCGTTAAATCTCTCTTTAACCTTGGAAATACCAAATCAAAATCATCTCTCATAAATCACATTGCAAAACCTTATTGAGTAAAAAGGGTCGATAGAAATTATACTAATTCTGCTCAATATCAATTTCTGTATTCAACCTTTACTATCCATCGAATAATGGTGGAATCGCTTTTAAATTCACATGGATAGTACGGGTTCCTTCCTTGGAACTTAACAATAAGTGTAAGAAGTTTTTTCTACATAATCCAAATCGTATTAAATTTGTAAATTCGAATCTTTTATACTTGCCTCGTTTCTGACATTTTGACCTTATCAATTCCGCCCAAGAAAGAGGCCAGGTGAGCTATGGCACGGGTTTCTCCTGAACATCTCCTTAGTTTAAGCACCCTATATTTGGATCTCACAACTAGAAAAATCCAATCTACTCATCGGTTTTTAGAGCCAAGATTAAACCATTTATTTATAGTAGCTTTTCTTTTAACCATTTATTTAAACTACTTTAAATTAATTTTAAAATTTCTAAATCGTCTTTAAAATACTTAATTATTTATTTGAAAACATTTACAAAAGGTCTGGTAAAGAATAATTAAATTTAAATCTATATTTCAAAAATTATTAAAAACCACTGCACAAAGTGCTGCGAATAGTGCTTTTAAGGCTTTTTTGATCAAAACAATTTTTCTATCATTTAGATATCCATTTTTATAACTCAAAACTCTTTTAAACATTTTAATATATTCATAGTATTTATTCTATATTTTTAAAGAATTAAAAATATCAATTTTCAAGAATTTATCGCTTTGGTTTTCGAATTGCCAAAGTGCGATTATTTTGAAAACTTGGTTTGTTCATATTTCAAAATCAACTAAATGAAATCTCGATATTTTTCTTTAGTTTGAAAACTATGATTATAAGAGTTCAAAAAATTCTTATTCCGCAGAATTCTGACTCTGATTCCATCGTATAGATAGATTTAAATTATTACGGCGTGAAATCGTGAACGGCCGTTACGCGACATGCCTATTTTAAATTAATTTTCACATTATTTTCAAACTCTGTCAAAAGACTTTTAAATGTTTATAAAACATTTCTAAATCATTTTAAACCATTTTAAAAAGGTTTAACAATGTCACATACACCATTTCATTTATTAAAGGAAAATGATTCTTTTATGGTATTCGACGTGTATTAAACGTGAATATTTACACATCCAAACAAACATATTGTCAAGCATAGTTCACAATCATCACAACCAAGCATAGCCAAACATATATATCATCCAAAATATCATAATCTAAATAGAGTTTTTCATCTTAGATTCAATCGAACTAACTTTAAAATGACTATAGCTCTGCTATTCGAAAAATTAAGCTTGCACTAAAGCTCCTTGATAGGCTTGGCCTTGGCTTTTGGTGATTGGGTGCTCATTGCCTTGCTTGGAAGAGAGGAAAAGCTCGACCTATGGGTGGTGGATGGTTTGGCCATTGGTTTAGAGGGGGAGAAGGAGGAGGTTTACTTTGGTTTGGAGGTGTTTTTATAATATATACACTATATAATTTTAATTACTTTTTTCCATAATTTTATTCATTAGTTTCCTAAGGTAGGAAGCCACTAAAGTGGAGAGGAGAAGTGATGAAATTTTAGGAAATTATGAGGAAATGAAGTGAAGATGGATGGTGGTATTTATAGGCAAAAATGTGAACTAAAATATCATGATATTTATTTGCCTAAACATCACCACTGCCTCATCCATTTGCCTGCCTCCTCCATCACCTTGCATGGCCGAACACCGCCCCATATGGCCACTTAAGTGTGTGTGTACTTATGTGTAAGAGGTTGACTTTAGAATGCTTAAGGATGAAGTTTTCGAAAAATATTTTATATATTTTGATACACACACACATATATGTATATATATATATATATGCTATATGTATATATATGTGTGCATATGTTATGTATGTGCACATGTATATGTGCATATATACATATATATATATATATATATATATATATATATATATATATATATATATATCTCAAATGTTTCACAACGTTGCACAACTTTTCTACGTTGAATCGTTATGGCTTTAGATTTCGATTTCCAGTCATATTTTCACTTCTTATTTAATATGTATATATTTGTAAACAATGTTGATAATAATATTTCTATCATTATACGGAAGGGCTTACTTAATAATTAAAATAATTATTAAATCATTTAAACTTGATTTAAATTAAAATACCATTTATTCAAAAATAGTGATATTATTGATGATGTCATAAAGGGATTTAAATTTCAAAAATAAAATAAATAATTTTATTACATATTCTCACTCAGATATATAAATGAGTGTATGTATCTAGCTCCATGCATGATGTCGGATGGTCAAAGAGCTGTTTATCGATAAAATGATTTTCGATCATTTTATCGATATTTTTCCAATGTATATATTTTTGTAAATATTTATTCAAAATAAGATTAGCAATATTATTTATTAATCAAATTACCGTTATTAGTGTAAAAATATTATATTTGAATATTTTTAAATTTAATCATTATTTTCTAAAATGATAAATTCACGGGTCGTTACAAAAGGATACCATCATTTATCAATGGTTGCGTCTCCTCTAACGGTAATTTCTCTTCATAAAAACTCTTCAAACACTATATATAAAATCGTTTCTGAAAAATGTAAAATAACTTTCTTTCTTACTATACTCTATATTCTTTAAGAATTCAAAAGCTTTGAAAAACGCTACTTTCTAATATCTGCAATTTCAAATCACTATCACCAAAGAGGATTATAGGAAGGGTGTACTAAAAAGTGACTAATCCGTGTTGATAGAACACAGCATTGCCAAGGTATCAAACTCGTATAAACGCCTATTCCTCCAGACCAAGTGAGGGTGTTTGGTCAATGGAAATTCCAAAGGGAGCTTCGGGATTGGGCGTAGATCGGGAGGTCCGAACCAATATAAAATTCTGGTGTGACTGCTTTTTTACTTTACTTTATTATGTACATTTGTTGTATAACTTGATATTGTATATACACTTATATATAAGTTAGCCATAGCATCTTAGATCCTTAGGCACTTTCAAGATCCACTTCTAATAAGAAGGCAAGGGCAGGTGGACCTGAAACTTGAGAAAGTGAGAAATAGAGATTGAAAACATCGGCGAGTGTCATCTAAGCCATCTCGAACATAGGAGAAACTAGAGATATACCTTTAGGAGAAACTGAGTTTGTGTGAGATGGTGTCCCTATCATACTTTCCTTTACAATAGGGATAATGTTGGCAACTTTGGAGTGGACTCAGGCCTCGGGATAGTATTGAATGTGAGACAAGGATGAGGATGTTGATGCTTCTGAAGTAACATTGTAATTAAAGCTGTTGAAATCCCAAAAGAAGGTACAATGGGCTCAAAAATGGGAGGCCCTGTATAACCCTACTTTCTACATTGTATAAGTAAATATAATTTATTTTAATAGTTTATAAATTTATTTCAAAATAGAATTTAATCATAGAAAATCATATAGTAAATTCTATAAATTATATTTGATTCATTAAATGATTGTGAATGTTTTATAAGTGTATAAACAAGAATTTGAAAGTAATTTATAGTGTTAAATCTTTATTTTTGTTATTAAATAATGGCACAAAAGTGTTTAATAAATAAATGTTTTACTAGTTTTGCTAATCCTAGAAAATAAATTTAATTGAAGAAAAGTTTTGTTTACAATTATTATGAAAAGAAAGCTATAATTAGTTCTAATAATTATTTAAACATTACATAATTTTTGGAAATAGGAATATTTATTACTTAATGTTTCAAGTGTTTAAAAAGTTATTTCATAATCGACAACTATAACTAAATCCATAAGTTGTTTATTTTATATATTTGTTTAAATGATATTTTACTACACTTCTCTGATTTCTTATTTCATCCAAGGTGATTTTAGTTGTTATGAATGATTCACCATTAGATATTGATTTGATTAATTTCCATTAATATAATTTCATATAGTGATGACATCCTTTTTTTGATTTTGTAACATTTTATTTTGTATGACGAGAAATCTAAATAAATGGAGTTATAATACCGTTTAGGACGGTACATTCAGTAATATTCCTTCGGTTATTCTTTGGACTCGTTATATAGAATATTAGAGAGTTCCAGTATAGTTTATAAGTAGTGAATAAATGATTTAGTATTACACAGTGGTCTTTGATGCTGTTGTGATATTTATTTGATTATTCATTGTACGTAGATGACACTCACATGACATGAATTACATTATGAGATTGTACTTATGTGAGGTGAATCTTATAGGTGTAAGAAGGGTAGGTGCCCTTATATTTATTGTGTGCCACTATCATGATGTACTCCAAGATTATTGGCAGGAGAGGACCAGATGGCTAGAATAAACCTAGCGGCATGATCTTAGAGTCACATCCTAGATCTGCGACACTTTTTGTAGGGTCGTTTTCACCCTAGAGGGGGGGGGGAGGTGAATAGGGTCTACTAATAATTAATGTGGAAATAAAAAAAAAAGAAAGTAATGCAGTAGAGATCATACACAGATTTATCCAACTTCGGCAAAAACTAGCCTACGTGCCGCCCCCAAAGTTTCTACTAGAAATTAAGTAATCAGACGCTTACAAAAATATGTAAACTTGCGATACCCGCTACTTGATTAACCTAACTCTAATCTCAAAACCCTGCCATAACTCAATCACCGAGTTACAAATTCTCAAACTACAAAACCGTAGTTCGTAAACCACTTAAACTAGTGTTTGACTCAATAAAAAATTGAAAAACAAACTAGAGTACCAAAATTAAATGCAAAGCCCTAATATATTATTTGGCCCAAATAAAATAACAAATGAGGCCCAAAATTAAAAGATAAAAAATAGTCTCTTTTCCCTTTTCTTATTTTCATGGCCGCCTTGTTTTTTTATCAATCTGGAGTTAGGGCTTCATTCAAAATTGAAGTCATCGAATCAGCTTGATCGATTACAATGAGGATTTTATATTGATTTGCTTTGTCAATTGTCTCCTGGCTTTGATTGCTTGTGGTCGCTTCAATTGTGTCGAGCTTGAATGGAAGTTGCTTAAATTTTGTACGTGATTTGCCCCTTTCCAATTTATAATTATGCTTGATTCGTTGATTCGAGTTTCGGATTTTTTCTGTGATTTTTCTAAGTAAGCTCTCTAAATTTTGTCTCGAGCTCAAATGCTTTTGCCAATGATGATTTGGGTTTAATTTATAGGGATCGAAAACCTATACTTTCGTTCGTATATATTGGTTTGAATTTTTCATGATTTTATCTCTTGCGTTGATTTTTAATCGAACGAAATTTGTGACCTTTGACTTGTTCATTATTGAATTTGGTTGAATTGCTTTGGGTCGGTTCCATTCTGTACTTCTGTGATTTGGCATCGATTGATATACATACGAATATGACAATTTCTTTGAAATATCTTCAAATATGTTTGACACCTATTGATTTTTATCTCGGCCTTGACTTGTTGACTTTGTCTTTGGTATTGCTGGTGCTTGTTTTCTTCACCTGGAAAATTTGTGACCTGTTGTCATGTTGTATGTACTGAATTTGCATAAGTCTACATTGATGGGTTTGATGTCATGTTGCACTTGGTTTGAATTGTTTATTGTGTGTGTGTGTGTGTCTTCACTGGTGCTATGTTCATTTCTTGTTTGTCATTGGTATCTTTCCATTTCTGTACTGATATGGTGAGATTTTTTCTCGTATCCACTGGTATATTGCTCGAAACTGATATCTCCATGTATATACATACATACATACATACATACATATATGTATATATGTGTGTGATTGCTATGGCAATTTTCTGTCCACCTGAGTGCTTGCATTCTGGTATATGTATATACATGTCACTATATCCATCTGCCTTGAGTCCAGAGATTTCTGTGCACTTGATTTGCTTCTGTTACCATCACCCTTACTGCTCTGATCCACTTTTGTGTTGCATGCTCTTGTATACTGCATTTTGATGTGTTGATTAACTCACTGCCTTGAGTTTATTGATATGCATCCCTTTCGTACCTTACTTGTGCACTGGTGTCATTACTTTTGCCTGCACAGGTACATTTGTATTTGTCTCTGTCCTCAATTCTGGTTGTTCATGCCTGAGTGCTTGCATATCAATGTACGTATGAGCATGTTTACTTGTTTGGTTGCCACTATATATATGTAAACATATGTGTACACATATGTATATATGTATGCTTACCCCCACTTGACCACTGTCACTGTTTTGCCCTACCACATGCTTGTGCATTTCTCTGATATTCTATTCAATGTTTACTAGGTTGATAAACTTGATTTGCTTCGAGTTAAATTGTCAGTTGCTTCGAGTCATTTCATTTACAATTAAGTCTGGTCTGGTCATATTGTTTGAGGTATAATGTATTGACTCCATTGGCTTGTTTTCATGTAATCATGTCTGATGTTCTGATTCTTGAGCTACTGCCATGTTGAGTTCCATGTTCACCTGATTCAAGCCTGTTTCCATGTTGTCATGTGGATCTTCAATGGTCTGGTTCAATTTCATGTTGCATTGAGTCTTGTTCCAGCTGCTTTGTACATGTATGAATGCATGTTGTATGTTTTGGTTGAGGATGTTTGCATGTTATTTGCATTTTCACTTGAGTTGAATCCAGCTTAGGCTTGGGTTTGACCTTGTGCTCACTTGTCCCTGCAATTTTAACAAGAAGTGTATATCGGTGTGCACAAGCTTGTGGCATGTACAGTGATATACTGTGCATGTCACAAGTTGTTCGTGTAAGATGAATTAAAAGAAAATGATGACGAACAACCCAAATAACCGAGGAAAATAATATTTTCAAAACACATACTTTATTGTGCACTGCAGAATAATTTCTTTTTCAGTTTTACTACAGCAGTGTTTATTTTGCAGATAGTTCAGATGCTGGATACAGGCTGGACCAGATTTGAAGATCAAAAACGAGTGAGAGTGAATATGTAATGAGGTGAAAATTGAAAATTGTGTTGTAATTGAAAATCTATTGTAATTGAAAATGTGTAAATGTAGTGAGAGCTCACATTTGTACTATTTGAGTTTATAATAAAATATTCGTTTGAATAAAATATTTATTTAAATATGAATTTTGAGTTATTTATTTTATTTAACAAATATTTATTTAATTCTGTGGAAAAATAAAATAGTACAACAACAAATACATTTAAACGAATATATATATATATGTTTATTATCATCAAAAAAATCATAGGCTATTGTATTCTACACCTTTTTATTGGATATTCTATTTGATGCAGATAGCATTATTTGGGTTAGGTGACCTATAGGATAGGTGTCCTATAGCCCATTGCGTTTCATATGCCATAGTTTGTTGCCTATAGGGTAAGAGCAGGGTCGTGACCGAGTGCTTTGCGCAGATGAGCATTGGTTGGATATGTGTCACGATGACCGTTGAGGTAATAGACGACTATAGAGTCGAGTTAGGTGACCCCACTTTGGAGCAGGCATGTGGTCATCAATCTTCGTTCTGGTTCTAATGGAGTGATAGATTGACAAATAGTATTGGTACTCCTTACTTAAGTATAGATATAGGTTAGGCGACTAGGATTAAGTGACCCACATATTGATGTAGAAATGGCTCTATGTACGACTTTGTGTCTATTGTCCAGTCATTCACCCATCACGAATTACTTTGATTTTTTCATATATAAGGTGATGAGATTATATTTGGATAGGTGTCAAGAGTATAATGGATTCTCATATCTTTTATTGTATATGATTTTTCAAATAGAGGGCATATATTTCATATTGATGTGACACTGCACCCGGAGACACACATTAACAAAGAATATTACAAAATAATATTATCGGCTAGTGCAAAGAATAGTCCAGTTAGGAGCAATATCCGTGAATTTTACTTTAAGCAAGCATTGGCACATCGATTAATATGCTATACATTTCTCGAATCAAGTGGAATCGACGTATACAATTTAGCTTGATACAAAATTATAGTGGCTATAATAAAAATTAAGAACAACATACAATAATATACATATCATAGAATATCAGATCAGTCTTAACAGAATATAATAGATACAAGTCTGAACCGACACATAATAGATACATAACGTAGACTGCACATACACAAAATGCTACATCTCAAAATGAACACACACACACACACACTAAAGGAGTCTAATCTCAACACAAGATACTACATAATGTTAAATATATACATAGGATGAAAAAAGAGAAATACTAGCCAACATGTAGGGTATTCACTCTAAAGCCTTAAGTTAAAAGACCTGAAGCATCTTGTTTGGACCCGAGTATTATAAAACTAATAAACATGTCAGTCTAGACTAAGATAAATGTGGTAGCAAAACTGAATGATGGAAAAAGTAATCTAGATCTAATTTATAAGCATATATCGACAAATATCAAACACGCATTAATAACTTCAAATCCCCAAATACAAAAAAAACTTATAATAGCTTCTTAAAAGCAAAAACCTCCAAAATTATTTGACGATAATCCAACAACGTTAAATATAGAAATCTCACAAATAGAAATCTAGAAATTTCATAAATATGGGGAGGCATCAAACTCCAAGATTGGAGAAATAAATTCATCTACATGCATATAACTCGAAATTAGATGTATAAGTCTAAAAGCATCAAGATAGGTACGAAACCTATAAACATAGGTATAAAACCTATAAACTCTAAGATAGGTACGAAACTTATAAACGTCGAATAGGAACAAGTTCTATAAACATCAAGATAGTCTGTAAACATCAAATAGGACAAGTCCTATAAACACCAAACAAGAGTCATAAACTCGTCGAAAAGTGTTAAATCTTTTATATAGCAATCGAATATATAACAACCATGTGTCCCATACCATACGAGTTTAAACAAATGTTTACTATACAATAATAAACTCCACTCGTGTGTAACAATAGTTAAGTTGAACAAGTCTAGGAGTTAATTGGTAAAATGAACACAAGAATTCCATACTACTCGCTTTAAATCAATTTCTTATTTGATCGATAACGTGCAATTTTATGAAAATATTTCCCTTTTAGAATCACTTTTAAAATATTTGTTTATAATGGTTACACAGACAAATATATACATATGTATGTGTGTGTAAGTAAGCTTTTCAATCTATTATTCCAAAACATTTCTAAACCATTGCATAGAAAAGTAGATATAATATATATATATATATATATATATATATATATTACTAAAATTCCTTGTATGAATACACACACACATACTAGATTGGTACATAAATAGTCTTGTATAAAATGATTGGATTTAGAAATCAATCATTTGTAAACTTGGGTTGAAAATGTGCATCAAAAGTGTGTACTTCTCACAAGGATCATAGAATAATCTTTTGGTAAAAAACTACAAAATGAATTCAACAATTGATAAGTTACAAATCTAGAAAGTATCAATGACATTAATAGGAAATGCAGTATTTAAATTAAGCAATCAACTTATAATAACCATTTGGGCAAACAAGTGACAAACGGGTCAGTCAGGAAGTACCAAAACATAGCCTAGATGTTAGGTTCAGGCTACAAATGGTGCACCTGGTCGACCAACCGGTCCATCGGTTGGCTCCTAGGCTAACATTCAGGCAATTCTGGTAACCTTCCGCCTATCCGTTTTTGATATTTTTTCTAGTATTGCTTCTTTAATGATTTAGGGTTCCGAATAGGCAGTCATGCATGCTCATAAGCATGTATAATTGGATGAAATTCATGATTTTGTATGGTGGTTTTCAGTAAATAGCAAATTCAAATCAATTAGACAATGAATCCATCAACATGTTAAGATCATATGCACTTTAAATTCAACCATAATCATATAACAGCAACAACTATTTATCTAAGGCTAGAAATCATGAGATAAACTCATCTAAACAAACCTGGAATGGAAGATTAGAGCTTAGAATCTCCTATTCCTTCTTATGAAAATATCAACCTGGGCTATGAACAAAGATTGGATAGGAATGAACAATTTCAGAAATCAAAAATGAATAAATCATTAAATTGATGCATAAATAGATAGAGGAGGTTACCTTTTATCAAAACACACTAAAATAGATTGAATGCCCTTTGATTTGAAAATTTGGAGATTTAAGGTTTTTTACTTAGAGTATATTTGCATTTCTAGTTTAGAGATAAAAATGAGAAGTGAGAAACAATATATGTACGTTTTCTCATTTCTATTTCTTTTGTTTTGGGCTAAGTCGGTAAAGAATGTGGATACATTAGGCAAGTGTTGCTAATTCTTTCAAAACCAAAGTGTTGCTAATTTGTTGTGTTTCATTTTATTACTATATAAATACAAATTTATTTAAAACAATGTTCTAATTTAACTAAATTTATTTCTAAAATTTCTATAATATAAATAGCATGTCAAAATCTCATTTTTCATTAATGTTGAATTTTTTAATCAAAATTAACTCCAATTTATAAAATAAAAAAGCCATTCTCCATATTTTAATGAAATGAACCATTAATATAGAAACCGTAATTCAACCAATGAAATTGTTTTCATATAATTTATTTATTCATTTTTTTCCAAAATTGTTTTTATATAATTAAACATTGGAGTTAAATAGCATAATAAGAAAACTCATTAAATTCCTAATTTATTAAACTCCAATTCCATTTTAACTTGGTAATACAATAATTTACATATTCCCCAAATTCATTCAATTAATTAATTAAATTTAACTGAATCATATTTTAAATTAGATTCTAGGTAACCTTGACCGGGGTTGTTATAGACCCCATCCTTATAAAAATTGTGTCTCCTCGATTTCTTAAAGAAAAGTCAATAACAATTCAACGATGCATCTAAAGAGGATAAAATCATAAGCACGTAATACTTTAAAACAAGAGTCTCACCACCAATGAGCATGAGAAAGGATCTCTGGATGCATTCCCTCGATAAACTATCTAGCCTTCCACGAATAGTCCTTTGGATTGCTAGACGATTAGAATTTAACGAGCAGAACGCCTTTATTTCGGAAGCATTTAACATACAATGCAATAGTATGAATAGATCTCTGCTCATAAGTAATGTCGGATGAAATCTCAAGCTCCTCAAGAATTCTTGGCTCAAGAATACAATCTAAATCAAGAAGACAGTTCTGAAGTTGAGAAACATGGAATACATCATGAGTACCAGAGAATTGGGTAGGATGAGATACCAGATAAGCAATATGGCTGATATGATTAGTGATTGTGCATGGTACAATATATCTTGAAGCTAGTTTTCCAGAACGACTGAACCACATCACACCTTTCAGTGGAGATATACGAATAAAGACTCTGTCTCATACAGAGAATTCCAAGGCCTTTCTCCTATTAACTGCATAGGATTTTTTGCATGCTCTGTGCCTCTTTCATTCTCTATCGAATGGGGTCAATCTTCTCAGAAGGTTCATGAATAAAGTCAAGGCCAAAATCAGCTTCTCCTCAGATTCAAGCCAACAAGAAGATGATCAACATGGCCTTCCGTAAAGGGCCTTGAAAGGTGCCATGCTGATACTAGATTGGAAACTACTGTTATAGGAAAACTCAACATGGTAGATCCCAACTCCCACCGATTTTGAGAATACAAGCAAAAAGCAAGTCTTCCAATATCTTATTCACTCGCTCTATCTGCCCATCTGTTCGGAGATGATAGGCAGTGCTGAAATTAAGCTTTGCACCAAAAGCTTTTTGGAGACCTTTCCAAAATCTACTTGTAAACAAGGTATCTTGGTCATATGCAATGGCACTAGGGATGCCATGAAGTCTTATGATCTCCTTAACATAGATCTTATCAAGCTGAGAAGCAGTGGGTTGGACTTAACAAGAATAAAGTAGGCTGATTTGGTCAAATGATCAATGATCACCCATAAGCTATCATGGCTAGCCCTCGAATAAGGAAGACCATCAATGAAATCCATAGAAAGCTAAAAGGAAAAAGGAAGAATAAGATTATGATTATTACAAGATCGACACCGAAGAGGATTCAAATATGAACTTATGAAAGTATGATTACAATACCTGGTCCCAATTCCACACCGAGAACTCCAATGGTTGCAAAAGGCCACTGGGATGTTGTTGCTTGGCCTTAACAAGCTGACAAGTCAAGAAATGCTTCAAAAACTCCGCCACGTCCCACTTTATACCTTCCTAATAATAAAGATGCTTTATATCGGTGTACATCTTACTACTACCGGGATGAATAGTATACTTGGACTAATGACACTCCTTAAGAATATCTATCCTAAGATGACCATAATCTGGAACTAAAACCCGACCACTTATTCGAATACAACCATAAGCATCAACAAAAAAAATCCTTTAACTCATCACTTCGAGAAACACCATTACACTGCTGAAAAAGATGAGATAAACTAGGATCACGCTTTAGGCTTCCACGATCCGGTCCGAAAGATAAGGACGAGCCTCCAAGCTAAACAACAAGATGAAAGAACTAGAATCCTGAATACGATCCCTAATCTCACAAGAATATATAATCTCAAGATTCTTCCACTCGGCTAACATCGAACAAACAATAGCCTGTTGCTTATGACTAAGAGCATCCACTACTCGATCCCCTTCTCTGGAGTGTACTGAATATCGATATTATAGGAAGCAAGGAATTCGAGCCATCTCTGTTGTCAAATATTAAGCTTCTTCTGAGTGAATAAGTATTTCAATGACTTATGGTCGGTATAAAGCACAAATATCTCACCCAACAAATAATGACGCCAAATCTTTAAAGAAAAAACTATAGTTGCTAGCTCCAAATCATGAGTGGCATATCTCATCTCATTCGGCTTCAACTGCCTTGAAGAAAAAGCAACAACATAGTCTCGCTGCATAAGAATATCACCTAAACCAAACCTACTAGCATCCGTGTAGATCACAAGGTCTTGATTTCCATCTAGAACCACAAGAATATGAGCGTTGGAAAGGAGTTCCTTCAATTACTGAAAAGAATCTTCACACTTATCTGACCAAATACACTTAACTCCTTTTCTCATCAAAGAAGTGAGAGGTAAGGTGATCTTGGAAAAGTCCTTTATGAATCGACGGTAATAACCCACCAACCTAAGAAAACTACTAATCTTTGGTACATTCTCACGCATCTTCCAATTCTGAATAGCTTCAATCTTTGATGGATCAACAAAAATACCTTCTTTAGAAACTGCATGCCCTAAGAACTTCATTTCCCTTTGCCAAAAGTGGCACTTAGAAAATTTTGCTTTCAAATGATTCTTTCTAAGTGTTTCCAAAACAATCCTAAGATGTTCCACATGTACTTCCTCAGATTTAGAATAATCGAAAATATCATCAATGAATACAAGAACGAATCGATCGACATATTCTCAAAAAATAGATCATGAAATCGATAAAATAAGTTGGAGCATTCGTTAATCCGAAAGGGCATAATGAGCCACTCATAAGATCCATAATAGATATGAAATGAAGTAAGAGGAATGTTATCCTTAGCCACACAAAGATGATGAAATTTGGTTCCTAAGTCTAACTAGGAAAAGACTTGCACACAACAAAGATGATTAAAAAGGTCGTTGATCCTCGGAAAGGGATACTTGTTCTTAATGGTAAGCTAATTAAGCTTGCGGTAATCAATGCAAAGCCTAAGAATACCATCAGCCTTCTTCATAAACACGACAAAAGCTCCCCAAGGAGAAGAACCGAACTGGATAAACTACTTCGCTTCCAACTTGGGCAACTGCTTCCTTGACTCCTCATTCTCCTTAGTAGACATCCAATTGGGAGGATAACTAACTAGATAAGCACCAAGGATATGATCAATTCATAACTCAATCGCTTGCTTGGGAGGCAACGCCGAAATAGGTTCAAAAATATCAGGATAATCACAAAAAACAAGAATTTAGGAAATATCATCGTCTTCTCGAGTCTCAAGAGAAAATAAGGATGCTTCCGAGTCAGAATCAACATCATAAAGAATAATAGAAATCCGCTTAACAGATTTCGAATGTCTAAGATAAATAGTTCTTTCAGGATGTAGGATGTGGACTTCATAACGGTTAAACCAATCCATTCCTAAATCATTCCAAAACCCAAGATAATGCATAACATAAAGGTCAGCATGAAAAGAATGACCACATAAGAAAATATTGACATCTCTACAAAGCATATTGAGGGCTGTGGAGTCGCCGACAGGTTTTACAATTCTCAATGAAGACGCTAAGTACACAACATCCTAGGATAAAGCATCAACAAGTTCCTTTGGTATAAATGAATGAGATGCACCAGTATCGAAGAGAACCGAAATAGGAAGCTTTCGAAAGACAATTACACCTTTAAGAATATTAGAAGATATATCTTGACATTGAGAAGATCCACCAGAATCCTACATAAAACTAAGCTTCCTAGAAGTGAGGTCTTCAGCTGCTTGGGGACAAGATGCTACAAAATGACCTTCCTTCTTACAATAACGACAAATAGGAGCTTTAGGAAAATCCTTAAAGGAATGCTCCTTATAACCACAATTGAAGCATTCTCCTTTAGTTGGATGTGATGGAGTGGAACTAGAACCTTACTTCTTGATCTTATTATTAGGATGAACGAGCTTTGACTTGTTGAATGGTTGCTTCTTCTTCGGATGAAAGCTCTTCTTCGCTACATCTTCCTTACCACTATCCTTTTCGACCACTTCAAGTTTAAGGGCCGAATCGACTAACTCCTCAAATGAAACATTCAGTACCAGCATAAACGCCTTCTTAAGATGATTCTTCAGACCATCCATGAATCTCTGATTCTTTTTTAATGGAGTACTTATATGCTCGACCCTATATTTGGAAAGGGCTTCGAAGGTCGACAATACTCTGCTATAGAAGACTTTCCTTGCTTCAACTCAATAGACCTCTTAGCTAATGAGGATTTTTTCGATTCGGGAATGAATTTCAATTCACATCGTCCTTTATACTGCTCCCAAGGAAGAGTAGACTCATCCACCTCTACTATAAAATACTCATACCAATCAAGAGCTCGCTCTTGGAGCTGAATAGAAGCTACCTGAACTCGATGTTGCTTATAATTCAAGAGTCACACGATTCGATATTAGGAATTTCAAAGATAGACACTAAGGAATATACTTCATGAAAACCTAAGGGACGATACCTAAGATTTGCCAAATCCATGATTCGTTATTGTAATATCATAATTTGTCCTGAACTTTGCTCCGATACCAAGATGTGACAACCCACCCTGAGATCCACACTAACAGAGAATGTTACAAAGTAATATTATTAGTTAGTGTAGAAAATAAGGCTAGTTAGGAGCAACCATCCATGAATTTTACTTTAAGAGAGCATTGACACGTCGATTAATATGCTATGCATTTCTTGAATCAGGTGGAACCGATGTATACAATTTAGGCTTGAAACAAAACCATGGTCGCAATAATAAAAACTCAGAACAACATATAATAATATATAGATCATAGAATATCTGATCAGTCAAATCAGAATATAAAATATACAAGTTTGAACCAACACACAATAAATACATGATGTAGACTACATATATACAAATTACTACATCCCAAAACGAATACACACACGCACACAAAAGGAGTCTAATCTCAACACAAGATACTACATAATGTCAAATATATACATAGGATGGCCAAGAGAAATACTAGCTAACATGTAGGATATCCACTCTAAAGCCTCAAGCTGAAAGATCTGAAACATCTCGATTTGACCTGAGTATTATAAAAATAATAAACGGGTCATTCTAGACTAAGATAAATGTGTTAGCAGAACTAAATGATAGATAAAGTAATCTAGATCTCAATTATAAGCATATATCGACAGATATCAAAAACGCATCAATAACTTCAAATCACCAAATAAAAAAAATCATAATAGCTTCTTAAAATTAAAAACCTTCGAAATGATTTGGTGATATCCAACAACATTTAATCTAGAAATCTCACAAATAGAAATCCATAAATCTCATAAATAAGGGGGGTGACAAACTCCAAGATGAAATAAATTCACCAACATGCATATAACTCCAAGATAGGCGTATAATTCTAAAAACATCAAGATAGGTATGAAACCTATAAACATAAAAATAGGTATAAAACCTATGAACTCTAAGATGGGTACAAAACCTATAAACATCGAATAGGAACAAGTTCTATAAATATCGAATAGGAACAAGTTCTATAATCATCAAGATAGGTTCAAAACCTATAAACATCAAATAGGAACAAGTCCAATAAACATCAAAGGCAAGTCATAAACTCGTTAAAATGTGTTAAATACCTTTATACAGGAATCAAATAGATAACGACCATATGTCCCATCCACATGGACTTACCCAAACATTTACTATAAATAGTAAACTCCAATTATGTGTAATAATAGTTCGGTCGAACAAGTCCAGGAGTTAATCGGTAAAGCAAACGCAAACGCTCCTTACCATTTTATTTTACCATTTAAATCAATTTCTCATTCGATCGATAATGTGCAATTTTATAAAAATAATTCTTGTATATTTTATATATCTGTCGATATATGCTTAAAATAAATAAGATAAAATAAAATATTATTCAAGAGTTACACGATTCGATATTAGGAATTTCAAAGATAGACATTAAGGAATATACTTCATGA
Organism: Allium cepa; assembly: GCA_030765085.1. Classification (NCBI taxonomy): domain Eukaryota; kingdom Viridiplantae; phylum Streptophyta; class Magnoliopsida; order Asparagales; family Amaryllidaceae; genus Allium; species Allium cepa. The sequence goes on from CM060932.1 coordinate 386,260,017, forward strand.
AAACCTAAGGGACGATACCTAAGATTTGCCAAATCCATGATTCGTATTTGTAATATCATAATTTGACCTGAACTTTGCTCCGATACCAAGATGTGACAACCCACCCTAAGATCCACAGTAATAGAGAATGTTACAAAGTAATATTATCAGCTAGTGTTGAAAATAAGGCTAGTTAGGAGCAACCATCCATGAATTTTACTTTAAAAGAGCATTGACACGTCGATTAATATGTTATGCATTTCTTGAATCAGGTGGAACCGATGTATACAATTTAGGCTTGAAACAAAACTACGGTCGCAATAATAAAAACTTAGAACAACATATAATAATATATAGATCGTAGAATATCTGATCGGTCAAATCAGATATAAAATATAAAAGTTTGAACCAACACATAATAAATACATGATGTAGACTATCTCAAAGCGAATAAACACACACATAAAATATTTGTTTATAATGGAAATATATATGTATGAGTCAACTTTCCAAACTATCATTCCAAAACATTTCCAAAACCATTGCATAGGAAAGTAGACAATATACATTTTTAAAATTCTTTGTATGAGTACATACATACGTACGTACGTACATACATACATACATATACATATACATATACATATATATATATATATATATATTAGATTGGCATATAAATAGTCCCGTATAAAATGATTGGATTTGTATGTTAATTATTTGTAAATCTGGGTTAAAAACGTGCGTCAAAAGTTTGTAATTATCCTAAGATCCATAGAACAATCTCTATGGTATAAAACATCAAAATGAATTCAGCAATTCATAAGTCTCAAATCCAAAAAATATCAATGAAATTAATATGAAATGTAGTATTAAAATTAGGAAATCAACTTCTAGAAATTAATTGGGTAAACAAGTGACAACCAGGTCAATCGAGAAATATCGGAACATAGCCTGATGTCAAATTCAGGCAATAACTGATGTACCGATTCGACCAACCCGTCCATCGGTTGGCTCGCCTGGACTGATGTCCAAGCGGGTCCAATGACCTTCTATCGATCCGTTTTTGTTCGAACTTCCTATGTTGCTTCTCTAATAATCTAAGGTACTGAATAGGCAGTCATGCATATAGACATGTATAATGGGATGAAATTCATGATTTCATATGGTGGTTTTCAGTAAATAGCAAATCCAATTCAATTAGACAATGAATCCATCAACATATTGAGATCACATACACTTTAAATTCAACCATAATCATATACCACATCAACCATTTATATAAGGCTAGAAATCATGAGATAAACTCATCTAAATAAACCCAAAATGGATGATTAGAGCTTAGAATCTCTATCAAACTAGGCTATGAACAAAGATTGGATAGAAATGATCAATTTCAAAAATTAAAACTGAAATAAATCATTAAATTGATGCATATATAGATAAAGGAGATTACCATTTATCAAAACACACTAAAGTAGATTGAAAGCCCTTTGATTTCACTCTTTGATTTGCAAAATTGGGGATTTAGGGATTTTGTACTTAGAGTATATTTATGTTTCTGGTTTGGAGATAAAAATGAGAAGTGAGAAACGATATATATCCGTTTTCTCATTTTTATTTCTTTTGTTTTTTGGCTAAGTGGGTAAAGAATGTGGATCCATTAGCCAAGTGTTGCTAATTCTTTCAAAACCAAAGTGTTGCTAATTTGTTGTGTTTCATTTTAACTCTTTATAAATACTAATTTAATTAAAACAATGTTCTAATTTAACTAACATTTATTTGTAAAATTTTCACAATATAAATAAAATTTCACAATCTCACTTTTTATTAATATTGAAATATTTTATCAAGATTAACTGCAACTTATAAACTAAAAAAAAGTCATTCTCCAGATTTTTAATAAAATGAACCATTAATATATAAACCATATTACAACCAATGAAATTGTTTTCATACAATTTACTTATTAATTTTTTCCAAAATCATTCTTATATAATTAATATAAGAGTTAAATAGCATAAAAAGAAAATTCATTAAATTCCCAATTTATTAAACTCCAAATCCATTTTAATTTGGAAATATAGTAATTTACAAATTCCCAAAATTCATTCAATTAATCAATATTAATTAAATCATGTTTAAATTTAGATTCTAGGTAATCTCGATCAGGGTTGTTAGATTTTGGTATTCTATTACTCGAGATTGAGAGACATACTTGGGCATTGCTATTTGCTAGCTTAAATATATTTGATAATATCTCATATTTGATGTTTTTTGGATTATGATGGTGATTCTAGATATGATTGATTCACCTATTTGACATTGTTTTGATTGGATAATATTTGGTATGATTTTATATGGGTGATGACATCTTTGTGCTTGGTTTCATGGTTGTTGCTATTTTTGTTATATTATTGTTTGTATGTCATCACTATTATACTATACATAGTCTATAGTTATATATGTATACAATCATTGATTCAGATATAGTCTGACTTATGTGTTATTTATGTAATACTTTTATCAGTCTAATACTTTTCAGACACAATGATGATGACACCGACTTGTATTAATCGGGCTTCGTAGAGGCTAGTATATAGTATTGTTGTATATCATTTTGATTTCATATGGTCTTATGTACGTAGGTCTTCGTGTTGTATATTGGACATGTCTTTTATATATTTAGTATTATATATTATTGCCATGATTCTAACTTTGTGATTTTGATATTTACTATATATTGTTTATTGTTCGATATTAGAGGCACACATGTTTATTACTGTATGCCAATAGTATGTATGTATAGGTGAGTTATTTAGGTAATGCTTAAATACATACCGGTGTTAGCCTAAAAATATATTCATGTATGTATTCCATATAACCTCATTCTCCGTATTATCCAAAAGTATTGCTTAGTAAAGCTCTTGGATAGTATGGGTATAGAGGTGGGGTGTTTCAGGCCTAGATGTGATAAAAGTAACGACAACAATAGAAGCCATCGCTAAGTTAGTCATTTATGTTGAGAGTCCTTGAGCGATGGGAGTTGAACTTTCTCCTAAACCCTTAGAACTAGATTCAAGTAGGTCTCCAGTAGGAACTTAGTTAATAGCCGAAACCTTAGAAGCTAATATCACTTGGCCTAGGACAAGTGCATCCAAATCCCCACTATCTAAGAGTTCGGCCTTGAGCAAATCTTCGTCGCCTCGACCCCACATGAATGTTTTTCCCTTGCTTGACGATCTCTTCCTAGGCTATGGCTAATGCTATGGGTACGCATTATCAAGACACTTTAAATTTTCGGATTTGATAATGTTTGCATAGTATAAAACTAGAGTGGGCTCTATCTCGGACTTAATTTTATCCTCAATATTGTCCATATGAGTTTTCGCTTCTATGCTTGCCGAGCATCGTTCATTTCTTCTATATATCCTAGGACTGGCTAGGAGCTTCATCCTTTTCTTTTTCCTCAGCCACCAACATGGCCTCTAATTTTAAAATTTTCAGTGTCTTCTCATCCGCAGTTTTTCGGAGAGCCTCCTTTTCCATTGCAAGGGTGTGGCTCTTATGATATGCAGACTTAAGCTAAGTCTGTTTCATTTAAGACTTATCCTCAAAAGATTTTCTTTCTTCCTCTAATTTTCTCTTCATGAACTTGTGAGATTCCATATCTCCTCTAACTCCTTATCCAAATTATCGGTGGTTCTCCCATTGTCTTTCTTCTCTATCTCCTTCAGTTGAAGAGCTAGTTGTCTCTAGTGTTAACCTTAGATAGAACTTGGGCGAGTTTCCTTAATATATAATATTGATCATATGCATCTTTCACACAAGCCATGACCTCTTTAGACAAGTTAATAGGATGTATTTTAGATAGTAAGTGATTTTAATCCCATCATAGCAGTTGAAAAAGCTCTTTATAGCTCAGCAGATTGTGGATTAGAGGCAGATTCTATCACTGATGTTAAAACATGAGCAAGAACATGCTCTTTACCCGATCTTCATTAAGAGGGATCAGAAACTGTAGAACCAGACTGTTGAGTAACCAATTTAGATTTATAGAATAATGCCATTGTTTGTGTAACAAACAACATAGAAGTGGAGACACTCAAAGCCTTGAGGATGGCACAAGATTAGGTTTATAAGAATATACATCTTGACCCTTAGGCAGAGGAGAGCGGTTGCAATGTTGCGAAGGGGATGTCCTACCCGATCTAGAACGGTCATATAACCCTCAATCATGATCATCATGACGTTTCCATTCTTCTTCTCACTTTTCTTGTTCTCTCTTATGACACCTAGCCAATTCGGTTTCATATAACGACTCATGGTGTTAGTGTGAGGAATCATGCTTACGATAACCCAAAGAGTAACCTTGGACCTCATCAAAAAGATGTGGGCGTCCCAAGTATTTGAAAAGAAAATGTGATCGAGTTAAGATTTATAGATTGAGAAACAACACATGCAGTGCAAATGTGTGATGACTTTAAGTGATGTGTAAAGTGTCAGTGTGCCCTAATGCCCTCACGGACCATGCTCGTAAAGTTGACTAAGCACCCCCTTGCAATAGTCGAAGGCATGTCTATAGCCATGCGAATAAGAGAATCAATATCGAGGAGACTGAAGTTGTCAAGATCATCAAGAAGTAATGTTATTTGGAATGATCCTAAGTATACCATAGATATCGCTAGTTGTGTAGAATACAATAACTTATGATTTTTTGTTTGATGATAACAAACATATATATATTTGTTTAAATATATTTGGTATTGTACTTATCCACACAATTGTATAAACATTTTTTTAATAAATAACTCGAAATTCATATTCAAACAAATATTTTATTACAATTTTGAATAGTACAATTTCAAGCTCTCACCATAAAAGTTTCAATTACAAAACATTTTCAATTACAACATCAATGTATAATTTATCACCTCACTACATACCACTCATTCACTCGTATTTGATCTTCAACTTTGTTTTCAGCTTATATCTAGCATTTGAATTATCTGCAAAAATAAACACTGACGCGGTAAAATTGAAAAAGGAATATTTTTGCAGTGAATAGTGAAGTGTATGTTTGAATATATTATTTGCCTCAGTTATTTGAGTTGTTCGTCATCATTTACTTTTAAATTCTATAGGCACAACTTGTGACATGCACTGTACATGCCATAAGGTCGTGCACACCGACATACACTTGCTTGTTAAAATTAAAGGGATAGACGTGCACAAGGTCAAACCTAAGAAAAATCTAGATTCAACTCAAGTGCAAATATTCTGGTGCAATACAAATAAAGTCACAACATGAGCACAAGACCCTGCATATACACATGTGTACACATATACATGTGCATTGCCTCAGCATCTCAAATATCAACCATGAGAACATCAAATCAGATCAGCAAAACGTGCACCAAAGCAAATAGCAAAATGGAAAGACCAACAAACAACAAAAGGCACCAAAACCATGGACCAAAAATGCAATGCAATAGAGCAGTGGACACAAAGTCAACATGAAAGCATGAAAACCAGACAGTATCAACAAAAGCAGACCACACATCATAATATACAAGTATAAACACTTGATTGCAACTACACATGAAGCTAGAATATAAAGGACTCAGTTAACACATAGCAAAGCCTCAACATCAAAATGCAACAAGACTTTGATAATGCCAGAGTATACAGATCAACGTACACAATGACCAAAACCAAACAAGTGATCGAGTATCAAATGCATTCAACTACCTTTAGATTGCAACAACCTGCCTCGAGTAATCCAGAGTACACACATCAGAGGCATGTACAAGACAGCAAACTACATGATGCAACAAACCTAAACATATGAAACATAGAAAACAATGGGAGCAGTTCACAAGGAGTTGTGAACAAAAGTGATGCATCCAGAATAACAAAGTGAGATCAGTTCCAAATATGAAACCAGATCGCACATGAACACAAAGAACAGCAACTCAACATAAAATATGCAAGGACATGAAAATAAGATCAAACCAAAAAAGCATTCAAACATAGTCTAGATCAAGTGCAGACACATAAGTGAGCATGTGAATTATCTCAAGTATGGCCCGAAATAGCAATGAGCATAGTGAACACAAATGCAAGAACAAGTGTACGCTAAATAGTGCAGATCACTCGTGAAGCCAATATGAACAGTTGCAGTTCTAAAAACAAGTTAGAGTAGTTTCAATACAAATTCAAATGTCAAGGTAGCGGTTTGAATGAAGTCATCAAATCAAAGCCAACGAGGAAGGTAACTCACAGGTGAAACACAATAAACAAGTCAAGATGCAAAATTTCCAGCTTATCTTAAAATTAAAATGTCCATGATCGTAGGACCAAAATAAGGACGACTCACGCAAATAAAAATATATCAGTAACGTGTAAACAAATGAACCAGTCAAGATAAATCATAAGCGCTCAAGCAAAATCGAATGGACAAGTGAAAATCACCGATGAATTCAAACTCAAAATACAAACGAAATTATAGGGTTCGAACCCTATAAATTAAATCCCCATATCATCATTGGCAAAATGGCATTCGAGTTCAAGCAATAACCAAAAGCAATAAATCATAAAACTTGAATCAAGTCGAGAATAATCAAATTCAATAAAAGGCAATTCACATACCAGTATAAAGCATTATTCGATCTTGATGAAATTGGAGCAGCCGTAGGAGAACAAGCAGTAATCGATTGACAAGGCAATCCAAAGAAAACACATACTTCAATTGAAGAAAAAATTTCAAGCGGTGCTTCAATCTTTTTAAAAAACCCTAATTCCTCTTTGAAGAGAAACAAAGAAAGAATGGACATGAGGCAGCCATGAATAAAAAAGGAGACGTCTCCTTTTATTAACAATTGGGCCAGTCTTATTTTTTATTTGGGCTTTAATTTTATAATTAGGGTTTTGTATTGTTTTTGTTTTTTCTTTTAACTTGCGCAACTTTCTAGTTGTGTGACTAGGTTATGAACTACGGTGGTATAATTTGAGAATTCGCAGCTCATTGGCTGAGTTGTGGCAGGGTTTTGAGCGTAGAGTTAAGTTAGTCATTAGCGGTTGTCACAAGTTTACGTGTGTAGGCGTCTAACTATTTAATTTCTACTAGAAACCTTGGGGGCAACACGTAGGCAGGTTATTGCCGAACCTGGGTAAATCTGTGTTGTTCTATTTTTGCTTTTATTGTTCTGCTATTATCTGTGCTACAATTATTATATATATTTACGCATTAGTTTTTATTATTATTAGTATCACCATATTCACCCCCTTATAGGGTGAAAATGATCCTATAAGTGGGGTCAGAGCTAGGAACGAAAACTATATTTTTATTAAAACATTTGATATTTTCCTTTAATTAAAAATTTGATTTTTTTTTGAAATGGCTTCTTTTAATAATGCTTTTGTTAAGGGTTAGTCCATAGTTAGGCCATCCATGTTCAATGGCGAGCATTTCACTGAAAGGACAAATTTTGCAGTCTAATTAGTTTCTAGGACACACATCTATAGAAGTTAATTTCAAGGATAAATTCAGTAGAATAATTACTTTTAAGGATAAAGTCAGCAGTCCAATTACTTTCAAGGACATAATTTCATAGGTTTTTAGGCCTTAGAAACTAATTATTTTCATTTTGTTCTTAAGAGTAATTATTTCAGTTGTGCGTCCTAAAACTAATTGCACTGCTAAAGGGGCCCTTGTGGCTAATTTCCACTATTGGAAAACTATGATGAATTTTTTTCTTAAAACCTGAGATGCATGGAGTATTGTTGAGATGGATTATAGGACACCAACTGTAATGGTAAATAATCAATAAGTTGAAAAACCGATGGATCAATGGACAGATCTTGAAAATAAATGGCAATTTGCAAATGCTAAAACTACGAATTCTATTATTTGTTCATTAGATCAAATTGAGTTTGACCGTGCCTCACATTGTCTAACTGCGCAGGAAATTTAGCAAACACTTGAAGTGACTCACAAAGTAACCTCCCAAGTCAAAGAATCTCGCCCTGCCATTGCTCAATAGTGACTTCGAGAACTTCACAATAGCAAAGGATGAAGGTGTCAAAGAAATGTATGGACGAGTTTCTAATCTTGGATACAAATCAAAAGCTCTCGGAAAAACATACACAGAATTGGAAATAGTCCAAAAAATCCTCTGATTTGAAGCAAAAGTCACTACCATTCAAAAATCAAAAGATTTGAAACAAGTTAAAGTTGAAGAATTTATTGGAAATCTCACCACTTATGAGCTAAAAATGAAATTCAAAGGAAGAATGTGAAGGAGGTGATACTTGAAAGAAATCAATAGCTCTCAAAGGAACAACTGAAAGTGAAGATGATGACGATGATGATGGTGTAGAAAAACTAGGGTTGATAACAAAGAAATTCAAAAGGTGGAATCACAAGTATGGAAATCCAGCTCTAAATCAACAATTGAAAAGCAGAATAGTCAAAGTTCTAGACGATTCAGAAGAGTAAGAGATCATTTGTCACAAATGCAATAAACCCGGTAATAGCAAGCCCCATTGTCCTCAGAATCGACTCAGCCAAGGAAAAAAATCAAAAAGGAGAAGTTTTGCAGCCACTTGGAATAAAAGTGATGATGATAATAAAAGCATTAACAGCGAGAGTGAAAAAGAAGATCCGTGTCTTCAAGGGGATACAACTGACAATGATGATGATGAGCCAAGCGAAGTATCAAGACTATCTCACTCATAATTACATGTAAGTTTTCACGAAGTAAATGGCTGTTTTGAACGACTTAGGAAGAAGTACACTAAAATTGAATCACAAAAAGATAGTTTCATAGAACTAAATAAACAGCTTGATCAATTAGTTAAAATCTATCGAAACAAGAGCCCTAAGTGTGATAATGTCCATCATTTGAAGAAATAAAAAAATTATAAATTAAAATTAAATCGCTTGAAAATAAAATTTTGATTTTGAAGGAAAGTGAAAATACTAGGAGAGAAAATTCAATCAAAAAGTGCACATTGTTATTAAATGAAAATGAATCTCTCTAATCACAAGTCCAACAATTGTCTACAACTTTAGGAAAATTCTCCAAAGGAGAATGATCACTAGATATGTTATTAGGGAAACAAACTGTTAATCCTATTGGACAAGGACTTGGATAGACTCAATCTGAACATGTTAGAAACGAAATTAATCAAGTCCATTCCAAATGCGCGATTTGTGGAAAAATTGGACACAATCACAATAATTATTGGTATAGACCCAAACACGGGAAAACCATACCAATTTGGGTTCCAAAAGGCATGAATATAAAATCCCTTTAAGTCAAAAAAATTTGGGTGCCGAAAGGAACAAATTTATATTGTCTTGGGTCTACACAAACATATTTTTCAAAATCATTTGTGACTTACAATCACGGACCTATAAAAACAAATAGGTCACAAAAATCTTCCCTTGTGTAGGTGTGGTGGAAGGCTAAGGAACAACAAGAGTGATACCTGGATTCTGGCTGTTCCAGGCACACCATGGACGAAAAATCAAAGTTCCTTAGGCTAGCACAATGGTGGCAAAATCACAATGGCAACAACAAAAAATTATCGGTAAAGGTAAAATAGGTAACGGTACGTTTATCTTGAACGATATATTAAATGTTGAAAATCTGCACCATAATCTGATTTAATTCAGCCAGTTACGTGATAAGGAAATAAATGTTGATTCTGATTCTGATTTGTGCAAAAATGTTGATCAATCATCTTTTCATCCTTGAACTATTTCATATAGATTTGTTTGGACTAACGATATTACAAGTTTACGTAAGAAATGTTGTTTTGTATTGGTTGATGATCGCTCAATATACACGTGGATGTACTTGTTTATTTGACTGATTCTAGATGTGACATTATGTTCACTATTTGTTCATGTGCACGGTTTCAATTCAAATCCAAAAGAATTTCATTTAAAAGCTGTAAAAAGGATTTTAAGGTATTTGTTGCACACTCCACGATTTGGTCTATGGTATCCAGCGAATGATAACTTTGATTTAAAAGGATATTCAGATGCAGATTATGCTGGTAGTCTAGTTGATAAAAAAAATACTAGTGAAATGTGTTGTATGTTGGGACAATCGTTAGTTGCATGCTCAAGTCAAAAACAAATTTTAAACGAGTCCCACTTATGATCTCACAAATAATATTGTACGTCATTCTTTCATCAAGCATATAGATGTTAGACATCATTTCATTAGAGATCATATTTCCAAAGAAAATATCTGCATAAATTTCATTTTGACTGTTTTTCAATTGGCAGACATTTTTTTTTCAAATCCCCTTTAAGAAAATAGTTTTGTTGAATCATTTCATATTAGGAATTTTAGAAATATGATTTTATATTTATTTTGAATTTGATCTTAAATGCCTACTAAACTAATCTTACTCCCTTCAGATTATCGAAAAGGAAAATAGTGACTAAAATAATGGTGAGTGTTGATATTAATCATACATTTTGAATTAAGACAGTACATGTGGTAAATTTCTATAAAAAATTTAAACAAAATTTGTAATAACTTTGATTAGTACCATGACCGTCTCTATTTCTATCATATTTCTAACGACCATCGCTCATAAAAATTCAATATAGTATGCCAAAATGTGGTATTTTAAAAAGAAAATTATTCATTTTTAAAATTAGCAATAAAATTATCCAAAAGTAGTCACTCTCATTTAAAAGTCCTGATGGTTATGCATGTGTGAACTACTTGGAAACTTTGATTACGTGCTTTCATGCTCATTTAAAAGTCCTCACAGTTGTGCATGCATGGAACGCATATCAAAATTGATTATTAAATAGACGAGTTGATTCTAATCCCTTTTAAAAGTCCTCATAGTTATGCGTGGTTAGAAGATAATTGAAATTTATTTTTCAAAATTAAAAAGGAGAGTGCTACTAATCTCATTTAAAAGTCTTAACGGTTATGCATGGTTAGTAAGTATTAAAATTCCTGTTATAAACATACCACAAATGGAAACAACTACATAATTTTCTATGTCGACATCACCCTTATCACTCCAAAGTGGAATATGCGCCTAACAGAATATTTATGATTTTTGTTTGATTTTTTATTGAAATTTAATATTTATATTCGATTCAGTATTAATGTCTAGCACTTCTTCACTTTTCTCTATTACTATTATTCTTTTGCTGATAACAAAAGGGGGCGAGAAAGTTAAGATTTTGAAAAATAAGTTCAAATGTTATATTTGCATATTCCCATCTAGGCTCATTGCATATTTTATTTTTGTTATTTGCAATTTTTTTTCATGCATATGTGAAGGGGGAGCTTTGTTGTAGGGGGAGTATTCAAATAGAGGAGCTAACGGAATTCATTAAAATCAAATACATTTAATATAGTCAAAATCTTAATACATGTTTGTTATCATTAAAAGAGGGAAATTGTAGAATACAATACCTTATAATTTTTATTTAATGATAATAAACATATACACGTTTGTTTAAATGTATTTGGTATTATACTTATCCACATAATTATATAAATATCTGTTTAATAAATAACCCGGAATTCATATTCAAACAAATATTTTATTATAATTTTGAATAGTATAATTTCAAGCTCTGACTATAAAAGTTTTAATTATCACACATTTTCAATTACAACATCAATGTGTAATTTATCACCTCACCATATATCACTCATTCATTCGTATTTGATCTTCAAATTTGTTCGTAGCTATTCAACATCTGAATTATCCGTAAAAATAAACGCCGACGTAGTAAAATTGAAAAAAGAATATTTTTGCAGTGAATAGTGAAATGTATGTTTGAATATATTATTTGCCTTGGTTATTTAGGTTGTACGTCATCATTTACTTTTTCATTCTATACGAACAACTTGTGACATGCACAGTGTATCACTGTACATGCGACAAGGCCGTGCACATCGATATACACTTGCTTGTTAAAACTGTAGGGACAGGTGTGCACAAGGTCAAACCAAGCAAAAGCTGGATTGAACATAAGTGCAAATATTCAAGTGCAATACAAATAAAGTCACAACATGAGCACAAGAGCCTGCATATACATATGTGTACACGTCACATGTGCATTGCCTCAGCATCTCAAATTTCAGCCATAAGAACATAAAACTAGATAAACAAAATGTGTACCAACGTAAATAGCAAAATGGATAGACCAAAAAACAACGAAAAGCTCCAAAACCATGGACCAAAAATGCAATGCAACACAGAGTGGAAACAAAGTCAACATGAAAGCATGACAACCAGACAATATCAACCAAAGCAGACCACACACCATAGTATACAAGTATGAACACTTGATTGCAACTACATATGAAGCCGAAATATAAAGGACTCGGCTTACACATAGCAAAACCTCAACATCAAAATTCAAAAAGACTTCACAATGATGCCAGAGTATATAGATCAATGTATACAAAGACCAGAACCAAACAAGTGATCGAGTTTCAAATGCATTCAACTACCTTCAGATTGCAACAACCATACTTGAGTAAGATAGAGTACACACATCAAAAGCATGTGCAAGACAGCAGACTACATGATGCAACAAACCCAAACATATGAAACACAGACAACAATAGGAGCATTGCACAAGGAGTTGTAAACAAAAGAGATGCAACCAGAATAACAAAGGGAGACCAGTTCCACATAAAACCAGATCGCACATGAACACAAAGAACAACAACTCAACATGAAATATGCAAGGACATGAAAACAAGATCAAACCAAATAAGCATTCAAACAGAGACCAGATCGAGTGCAGACACACAAGTGAACACGTGAATTATCTCAAGTATGGCCCGAAATAGCAATGAGCACAGTAAACACAAATGCAAGAACAAGTGTAGGGTAAACAGTGCAGATCACTCATGAAGCCAATATGAGCAGTTGCAGTTTGGTAGTTTCAAATAAACATTCAAATGTCAAGATAGCAGTTTGAATGAAGTCATCAAACCAAAGCCAGCAAGGAAGGTAACTCATAGGTGAAACACGATGAACAAGTCAAGATGCAAAATTTCCAGATTATCTCAAAACTAAAATGTCCATGATCGTAGAAGCAAAATAAGGAACCGACTCAAGCAAATAAAAATGCACCAGTAATGTGTAAACAAATGAACCAGTAAAGATAAATCACAAGCGCTCAAGCAAAATCGAATGGACAAGTGAAAATCGCCGATGAATTCAAACTCAAAAATACAAATGAGATTATAGGGTTCAAACCCTATAAATTAAATCCCCATATCATCATTGGCAAAATGGAATTCGAGTTCAAGCAATTATCAAAAGCAATAAATCATAAAACTCGAATCAAGTCGAGAATATTCAAATTCGATAAAAGGCCATTCACATACCAGTATAAAGCATTGTTCGATCTCGACGAAATTAGAGCAGCCATAGGCGAATGAAGCAACAATCGATTGACAAGGAAATCCAAGCAAACACATACTTCTATCAAAGCAAAAATTTCAAGCGGCGCTTCAATCTTTAAAAAAAAACCTAATTCCTCTTTAAAGAGAAACAAAGAAAGAACAGACACGAGGTGGCCAGGAATAAAAAAGGAGACGTCTTCTTTTATTAACGATCGGCCCGACCCTATTTTTTTTTATTTGGGCTTTAATTTTATACTTAGGGTTTTGTATTATTTTTTGTTTTTTTTTTAACTCGTATAACTTTCTAGTTGTGTGACTAGGTTACGAACTATGGTGGTGTAGTTCGAGAATTCGCAACTCAGTAGCTGAGTTGTGGAAGAGTTTTGAGCGTAGAGTTAGGTTAGGCCTAGCGGGTTTCACAAGTTTACATGTGTAAGCGTGTGTATATTTAATTTCTAGTAGAAACCTGAAGGGAAGCACGTAGGCAGGTTATTGTCGAAGCTGGGTAAATCTGTGCCGTTCTATTTCTGCTTTTATTATTCTGCTATTATTTGTACTGTAATATTATATATTTTTTCGCATTAAATTTTATTTTTATTAGTATCACCCTATTCACTCTCCTCTAGGATGAAAACAATCCTACAAGTTGGAGGTGCTGATGCCTCTCTGGCTAAAGCCTGATGTGGCTGTGGTACATGATAGGGTAGAATAATCTTTAACTTTGGATGATGAGGATTATGTGGCACCATCACCACCTGTCTCTCACATGGACTCATAACCCAGATTTATAGTCTCCATCGCCCTTGTCTCCTCCTCATCATCACCATCACCTCCTTCTCCTTCATCGTTGTCTTCATTATTATCACCTACCTTCTCCTCCTCTTGACTAACTAGAGGATCCTGAACAATAGAAGGAACTTCTTGGTTCTCATCAGCTCGATGTTCAACCCCAGCCTCTTGAGCAATTGGGTGCCTATACGAGCAGTAGAAATGGGGCCAAGACTATGATGATTATTAGGAAGCCGTAATTGTCGCATCCTTTCGTCCATCAGAATAAATTTCATTTTTCGCTCTTCGACATGGATGTTTTGAAGAGCTTGAAGAGTACAAGCCAAAGAAGCGCTAATGTCTCCTTTGAATACCTGTAAATTTACATGATTACAGAGTTAGCGATTTTAATAGAACTAACTTGACCAAAACAAAGAGTGTCATTAAAATTTACATCCTGATAACTACCTCCGAGCAAAGCCAAGTGGACAGTGCATATAGAAGTATTCCTCTTCGAAATGGTTGAGCTTGTTCTAAAGATCAATAATCACATGGAAGCCCATAGAAAATTCCAAATAAGTCAAAGATGGGCTATCTTGTCACTTTTGAAATCGAATGGATATCTAGTTTCCTCCAATGTGAGCACCCTACCCAAGTGGTGAAGACAAACCATATAAATGTTGTTCAGAGAAGCATAGTCATTTGGATGAAGCTAAACATGGGTAAGCTTCTTGAACAGGAGGATGACTCGAGTAAAATGACTAAATTGGGGGATGACTATAGAAAGACTCATATAGTGGTATAACCCTCAGGTGGATCATGGGCCCGTTGAATGGGTCGTTGGACCAAACTGTCCTAAAAAGGAATTTCATGTCTTTCATAGATTATCTCAATGCCTGTTTCATCTAGAGTAGATGCTGGAGAATTTAGGGGTTATCGAGAATTTATACACCTTCAAGATTGATATTAGGGGCAAGCTCTAATTAAGCTTCATCTTCCATTATGAAAAGACTACCTTTAAAGAGTGTCTCTTCAAACATGAGGTGGTTGAGGTCGAACAGATGATGAAGTAAATGACAAAGTAGATGTTGAAGTAGAAGCTGAATCAGTTGCAGATGGGACGATCTCTGATTTGGATGGACATGTGCCCATCGCAAAGAGATGCAAGAAGCGTTTACGGTTCATGACTACTAGAAAACTCCATAGATGAGAAATGTCAGGTAGAATTCAACTCTAATCTACGTGTTGAAATTAAACCTTGTGTAGCCGATGTGTAAGACCTAATAAATGTCAATGTATATTGACAAACCGGATCTAATACATTAGCAGGGACCAAAACATGCAATTCAGTTATGTAGTGTGTATCCTATGTCTAGAGCATGGTAACGATGACTCCATGTGTTCTTTGATTTATGATTGGTATTTTGATTTAGAAATAATACCATTGCATTTCAAAGAGGGGTTACCTTGAATTAGGTCTGTCTCTGGCTTAGATTAATCTAAGTTAAATAAAAGCTCTATCACTCTACTACAAGAATCAAATATGAGACTTCATACACCTCAAAGTTCATAGGATAAAAAGAGATTTTTTTAAGTCGAAAACTCTATGTAGATAGATCGTTCATGCTGGCAAACAAGCACTGTTGCACTATGAAGCTGTGT
This sequence comes from Allium cepa, assembly GCA_030765085.1. NCBI lineage: Eukaryota > Viridiplantae > Streptophyta > Magnoliopsida > Asparagales > Amaryllidaceae > Allium > Allium cepa. The sequence continues at coordinate 386,275,844 of CM060932.1, forward strand.
GTCGGATTTTACCTGTTATTGTACGATTTATGATAATAGAACCGTCATCCTGAGAGACACTGAACTCTTTGCAGGGACACTGAAGTGAAGTATCCAACTTAAAGCGGCAACGAAGGAGTCCATTGAATGCCGAAGCTCGTTCGATGTGACCGTTATCAGAAACCGTTCCACCAGTACTCAACCATCAGTCCACGCTCAACCTAGACTTGCTAAAGCTATCTATCTTCCTCTATATACTTTGGAAATTTTAGCCAAAGTTTTAAAAAACCAAGGAAATACAAAAAACTCGTGCCGAAGCTTGGCAAGACATGAAGTTAACTCAAAGCACACGAAGAAGGGGAGAGTCCCGAGTCGTGCGTAAGAAATTCATGGAAAAACTTCAAGTCAACTGTGTTTTCAAGGCTAAACTCAAGTCCAAATTCTTCGCAAGCCTTGGCTAAATCAAGGGAGGAAGACGTAGCCTCAATTATGACCGAGTGCAGTCAACAGTCCATTAGAAACACTAACGATCGCCCAAAGCTGCATCACTACTTAACTAGGCTCGAGTATAATGTGATGACAAGAATCAAGGAAAAGGAATTGAGTTAAAACTCAGATAGATCTAGTAAAAATGGTGTGAGTCGAAGGCTAAATCAACCGGGCAAACGATGGCGGTGGTTACAGATGGACGACGATGAAGCTATTGGCTGACGACGATGGTGGCTGGTCCTCGAATAAGAGGTTAAAGTGTACTTGATGCTTGAAATCGCAAATGGTGATAATTAAAAGCGAGGGAGGGAGTTGCTCAAATATCACTTAAGTCCAAAACTTAGGTTCAAAAATGGATAGCAAGTTGAAGCCCATAACTTGGGATTGGGTTGAAGAATTTAAAAAAAGAGAAGCAAAGGAAGATGAGATAAAAGGAACAGTGATGGAAATTAAGTGAATACAAACGAAGTAGGAAGATAAACTCCTACCGGACATATTAAAAGAAAGGACCTCCAGAGTTTCTAGACCTGATTGATGGCTCTGAATTGAATATTACAGCTCTTATATCATCCGCATGATATGAATCTGTAATTGTTCAAAGTGATTTGACGATATAGAGAAGATGCACTACTTTGTGAAAATAGTTTAGAGTAACCAAGTTGTAAAACAAGTGGTATAGAAAGTCAGAAATCATTAACAAAGTTGTATGTTATTATTGTTATTGGTCGAACCATTATAAATCTCTTATATTATTTTTTCCTCATTTCAATAACTACTACTTATATATCAATTGGATAATAACAGGTTTTTCATATATCAATTCTGAAAACAAAGGAGCGAACCAAATTTCCAGCTATATATTTCGTTGTGGTTACAATGGAACATGAGCTTATTAATTATATAAAGTTGATGTTTACCAAACCGTGTTCAGTCTTAATGGCAGCGGTGTTGGTTGGTAAATATTTACTTCCTTTTGGCCATACTGCTTTAATTTTTGTTTTGCATCTTTTATGATCGATATATTCTTCTCAATTAATTCACAATAAATTTTATAATGTTGCACATTGGACAAAATACACGAATCTTAATTGTGGTTGGAATTAAAAAGGCTACATACGTAACATATTTTGGTATAAAGGTGATGAGGTCAGTGCCAATTGCGTGTGGATTTTGATGCAGGGTCGTTGATTGTGGTTGTAGTCATGGTGAAGTTGGCTCAAAGATAGATGACATTATAATTTTCTTTGGCAGACAATAGGCATTTTACAGTTGAAAACACAATAAATAGATCCATGGTCTTATACAAATTGTTATTGACAACCAGCCCATGTTAGTACCTTAGATATGCTAGTAACTAAAATCGTTTCCATTTAGGAGGTCATTTTCCAATCTAAGAACAAAAATGGCAACCGCCACAAAGTAAGCTAATTCCCGACCAAAATATCACTTTTCTTCAAGGATCATGATACAACTGAGTTGCTAACCCAGATCGAAATTCATTCAAGTTAACATGTGGATTATGAAATAGTAATGGGTTTATGCTCCTGTAACGTCTTATGATACAATATGATATTAGATGAAACTTAACCATCTGAAAGCATAATTTGCAGCGTTAAACTCTATTGTCAATGACATCCTGTCACATGCTTTGTTATCATAAGGAGATATAATAAAGTCAAGCATAAGGATGTCTGCTATGTTTGCAGTTGTGCTTATGTCATCCTATACTTTGCTCCAATTATAGTTTTTGGTTCACAAACAACCAACATTTTTTGTAATTTTTAAGGATAACTACTAGTTTTAAAGGTATTTAACAATCTTATAGTGATGGCTTTGTTCCCAATTAGGAATTGAGTTCTCTTTTTGTTTCCGAAACAACTTAGCCAAATATACCTGTTTAATCCAAACCTTGCACCCTCCACTCCAGTGTCAATCCTCAAGTTTATGCATGTCCAACAAATTGGTAATCTTTATTACTTGTGGGTGATGAGCAAAGAACTAGTGAACTATGTTGGCCCAGCGTAATCCTTGACCATACATGTATGTAAGAGTAACTATAGCAGTTTGAAGTATGGCTATTACAAAAACGTACGCTTACAAAATGTAAACGTATCGATTCTTCAATAGCATTTGGCTCCAGGCGCTTGTTCAACAAACGTCTGTGGTTCAGGTGCTTATTGAACAAGTACATGAAGATGGTGTCTATATCAATACTGTTTCCACAGCTGAGCTCATAATTTACTTCAATCTCTCTTTTACAGTTTACTTTTTTATTCACCAAAACAACGAAATGCCGTCACGATCTTTAAAAATCACTAGACGGACTGTCCATTGTACGACCACTCTCAATGCCAATGCAGCTCATATCATTTCAGATGCTACATGATTGCAGTTGATCTCCGTTGCTTGCACGAGCTGTTTCCAATGACGACGCATCGACTTAGTGCAACGCTAGTGACGCCACAAGTATAATTTTAATACGTGATTATTAGAGAACAAGTCTGTTACAGACTATGAAGGTTATTGGTTTGCTTAATTTACCGTTAACGTTAAATAATTATTTATATATGTTCAACACATAGTGATGTGCAGTAGTCGGCATAGGTGCATTACTGAGTATTTTGTCACAATTACCTAAACCGATTAAAACTAGGCTATATGCATCATCTTTCGGTGATTTTATACAATTATCTACATTTGCACACGTCGACTATTGTCAAGTAGTGGACCTTAATAAAAGATGGTGGCCTACCGTTCATGCTTTAATTTTCTAAATTTTGAGTTTGGATTGACTTCTTTAGATTTCTTTTATGATGTCTGGTGTAGAGGTTGGTCAGCCAAACATGCGCGGATACCCTTTGATAGTTCATTTGAGAATTTTGAGTCATATTTCATGTATTTACTGGCTTTGGCCGATGATGAGATTAGAGAAGGTGTTGTTACACTCATATGTCTAGAGTGGTATATAGCAGACTATAGGGACGTTGAGGTAATGCACACTCTTATTATAATTGCCTTTTTATTATATCTATTTGGTTCTACAATTTTTTGAACAATAAGAATCCGATTGGACTTGGATATCTGGTTAGACCGGTAGACATTGATGGACTTTATATATACGACTACGGACTGCCATTCTTGGATGTCTGCATGTAACGTTGGATACCTATGCGCTACAGCAGTCCTGATAGATGTATGATTTTTGGTACATCCTCCATTTTTGGTCCTGCGAGTATACGGTCGACATGCACCCACGACTCATAAATGAGGCAAACACTACACCATATATTTACTTTCCCAAATTACGTCACTGGATAAATGCTATGCTTGTGCAGCATGTTCATGGGGTGCATAATGAGTTGACAGAGGCCAAATAGCAGATGGATATGAGGTGGCGCAACAACGTCATCATTCATCCCTGACAAGAGTATATCCACTTTATGGAGCTCGGCAATGATCATCCCCTCACTTTCTACTATTCTCTTTCAAGACATAGGGTTTGCTTTTAGGTTCCTACATGTCCTTTTATATGGTATTTAGGGGAGCAGTGTTGGTTGCAGTTGTATGGTATAGTTCGCATTCTCTCTAATCTGCTTCCCTAGGAGAATATGTATTGATCTATTGAAGCTGGCCCGACTTATATTTCTTGTAAGAGGGCAACGAGATGGGTAGATGGTGAGCCTTTTATTGTACCAGAGGTTTCGATGCATATTTGACTCCAGTAGCTCCATGTACTTACTTGTTACCTGATTATATATGAATTTGAACTCCGATAATATTGACCCGTATATCTCTTCTGGTAGAGTACCATTAAGACCATCTACTTTTGATCCTACATCATCGCAGTACACACAGCCTCCTATGTTCGATCCCCCTCAGCATGTATTCAGAGCGTTCGCATTACAGGGTGAGGTCGTTAAGTATCCATTGCAGTATTCTGGTGATGAGGATGTTCAACGTATACCTTCTGCTAGTTTATATCATCCGCATCAGGTATGTACAAACTTTAAATTTTCCTATAGTTCACTAGCAATTACAACCATAATATATGTATAATTTTCCTTTTTTTACACCGTAGTTTGTTTGGTATATTGATCAGGATAGACGAGTGATCGCTGCATTTAAGTGCATGATGTTTGATTATACTCAGCTCATGTATTAGGGTTATTAGAATGCTTATCAGCAGCAACAGACTCGGTATGAGGCACAAATATATGATTACCATACTTATATTTAACAGTAGCATTAGCTGCCACCGGAGCCACATGACTTCGAAGACGTCAATGATGATAGCGACGACGATGATAGGGATGATGATGGGAGTGGTAATAGGTCGTATAATGACTAGTCTTTTTGAGCCTTAGAAGTCAACACTAATACATCCACGGTATTTACATGCCGAACAACTAAGTGCTAAAAAGACAGATTGTTAGGGGAAAGAAATAAGATAGAAAATAAAAGAAACTAAACAATCACATACTTTTACAACACAATGAAATAATATATATTAATCAACATAATACTTTACAAAGTCATTTTCAAAAATAATATATCAGAGTCATACTAATACAAAATCTACCCTAGGACAATCATAACGGCTTGTCCCTACCTAATCAATACAAGATACCTATAATACAGCGGAAATAAGATAATGACTAGCTATTGAAGAAGCTACCTGCTTTAAGCTCCTCCAAAATACATCCGTGATAAAACCTGAACTACTTGGCTGCCCATAAAAATTTGAGAACCCAAGAATTTTAGGAAAAGAGAATAAAACTTTGGGTCAAACATAGGTCTAATGTGAGTAAACTCAAACAACTGGATTATTATGTTTAAAACCTTTTAAAGCCAAAAGTATATCGTAAGACCACATCACACATAAACATGGATGGGTTTTTATTCTACGATAACCAAAACATTTTCTATAGTAAATTTGATGATATTATAATAATGTCTAAACATTCAAAATAAATATATGAAAATAGCCAAACATTTTACGATTATTAAATTTCAGCATATTAGGCTCTATAATCAAAATCGTAAAGGCATGTATTGGAGATTAGATTCCATACTATGACAAGGCACCGGGGTACCACATATCACGGTACACGTCTAGAAAACGTACGAGATCTAGCCAGGATCCCCTGCCAACACAAGACCAGCCACCCCATACTAGATAGCACCAAATATGTCGTCACCCCGATTTCTTTGCAACCCTTTTTTGTTGAGATTTCATGCACAACTAATCCATAAATATGTAGTTGTACCTAGAAAGACGATGGCTCGCCCTAATGGGAGCGACCCACTTACCCTTGCCGCATTTCCCCTGATTTTAGTCATTCCCGGTTGACGAGGCTCGAGGATACGCTTACCTTTTCAATAGCAATCCCACTTAGAATGTTAATACTGGCTTCCAAGCAATAGATGCAGTGACAACATTCATTCATACAAATTATCCAGGATAAGGACAAACGAATGCATTACTTCTACTACATCCATTTTGGAATCACCCTTAGGACTAATAGCAAGCAGCCTTTGCACTTCAATGACTCCATCTTCATTCCATACTCTTCAAGACGTCTTCAGTTTGAAATGCTTAATTTGGATCAAAGTAGTTTTCGGATTACATATCCGATCCCGGTCTCTTCGAAACAACTTTTGATAATTCTTGGTAAACTCAACCTCGGTTCTTTAAGAAATAAATAGACAAATATAAGAACGGAGTTCACCTTCTAACTGTTTCTGGATGGATTTTCTTATCATTTATCCTAAAAGAACGAAACAAGATTTATACGTATAGTACAACACCATTGGGGATGACTGTGCCATATAATTCATATGTTTCTCCTAGATATTTTCAAAGTAACATTTAGGTCCAGATTTGATAGTCGGTTATTTAACTATCAAATAAACAATCATTCAAAATTGATTTGATTCCATATGGGATCCACTAAGCCTTTATTAATTAATTTTAACTAATTAGAATCACTTTATAAACATTCGATCGAAAGATCTTTTGAAAACACTATTCCCAAACCCCTTACATCCCTTTTGTACTTGGAAAATATTTATACTTATCCTATGGGTGTAAGTATATTATCAAAATATTTGGAAAATTTCTCCTTTTACATTTCTTTTTGAAAACATTACTTACTATAAATCGATCCACTTATCCTTTATAAAAAGTTCCCTTTCTAAAGCTCACTTCACATTTAAATACCTTTATAAATTTTCAAAATTAATTTATAAAACTCTTTTAAAGTCTACGAGTCAATTTACAAACCTCTTTATCAACCTCTAAAGTCATTTATAAAATATTTCCAATTTAAAACTCCTTTGATAAATCTTCCTTAAGAAAAATCCTTTACGAAGTATCCTTTGCAACTTATCCTCTTAAATCACTTTAAATAAACCTTTTTACTCAGTAAAACCTATTTTTATAAACAAGTTATCATTTATAAATACATTTATAAAATAATAATATAACTTGAAAAATTATTTGTAAACCTTAAATCCCAAAACTGATTAAAGAATTGAAGTTAATTCAATGCCATACTTAATAATTTCAAAAAGAGTTTAGCAATCCCAATGATAGTAATTTAAGTTACCATTTAACATCAGTTTCACTTCTAAGTCACTTAAAAATTATTTACATAAGTCAACATGTATGAAAATGCAATTCATATTCAAATCAGGGAATAACATGTCAATACAAACTACTCGCATATATATATATATATATATATATATATATATATATATATCCAAATAACATAATAACAGGATGGAGATCTATCCCTCTAAATAGATGTCCAAACAATCAAACAATTAACTTAAAGTAAAATGGGGATTTATTATTCGAACATGTCCATACAACCAATCTATAGAAAAATAGTGATTTATTCTGCTAATATATATCCAGTACAATCAAATCAATTACATATAGCAGAAAATTGATTTATTCTGCTATCAAATGTCCATACAATCAAACAATCACATCATAACTCATTTATAGGCATTTTTCTACTTAATAGTGCAAACATTTGAATTCCTTGAGTTCAAAACCACCTTTGAAAAAGAAGTACCTTAAAAACAAGTTGATTCTCGGAGACAAAGGATTTAAAACTTAAAACACCCTTTAAAATGATTAACTACAAGATAAACTCTTATTAAATCATAATTAATCGTTATTAAATTTAATCTTAATTTAATTATATATTAGTAATTAATTAAACCTTTAATAAATTGTTTTTATAAATAAAAACCTTAATTAATCCTTTATTAATTATTAATTGATAATTTAAACCTTCATTAATTAATATTAATTAATCTCATTTAATTAATAAAATAACCTTTAATTAAGACTTAATTAATAAATTAAACCTTAAATAAGTAATTTATTTTAAAATTAAGCCTTAATTAATAAATAATTAAAAATAATTTAACACTTGATTTAATAAATAAATAATTAACACTATATTTAATTAACAATTTATTAAAATTAATCCTATCTTTAGAAGATAATTAATTAGAAACTAAACCTCATTAACTAACTTAAATAAACCTTGTTTAAACTTAATTAATTATTAATTATCAAAAATTAATTAATTAATAATTTATTATTGAAAACTTAATTAATTTTATAAAACATCATTATTAAGTTTATAAAACATATTCAAAACTGTTTTAAGTATAGAAAACAAAATTTACAAAAATCTGATTTTTATATCGAAAATACATCCATAGCGGCTATCGCTGTGGATGCAGTAACTTAAGTTTGTTTTTTCAAGTTACTAACTATCCAATTCTCCACCTCTAACTTTTTCATTTCAAACCACAAGGAAAAGTTTAGAGACTAAAATAAAGTTTAACTTTAAGTTTTTAAAAACATAAATATTTTAAAATATTTCCTTCCAAAGAATCCAAATATCCTTTTAACATCTCAATGATAACTTACAAACATACCACATCACAACCAAGTTCACATTCATATCATATCTAAACCTATAACCAACATCAATCCAAAGTTTGTAAACTATATCATAACCAAAGTTTACAAATTTACAACAATACTAAGGTAGACTTCGTTTCCAGTCCACTATTTCCATCTCGATTCATCCATATCCACAAATAACCAAACTTATAACAAATCAAACATATTTCACACATTTCATAAATCAATTCATGCAACATATATCAAGTTAAAAACTTTGAAACTTAAAACTAAGGTTTACTCACTGAAAGCTTGGAAGTTACAAAAATCCACTGAAAAATTGGTCGTTGTCTCATTGATTTTTGATTATGCTACTCTCGAAATTTGGACAGGTCATAAAAAGAAAACATTTAGGAAATTTCTTTCTCTTCAATTTGGAAATATAACTTAATTTGGTTTTGTTTGAGGAGATATGGTCAAAATAAGGAATGGTATTTTCGGCCATGATAATATGGGTACAAAAATGAGTCAGAAAGAAATGAAATTTTGACCCAAATTTTTTTGAAATTCGAAAAAGTCATTCAAATGAAAGTTATAGCCACTGAAATTATATATGGTTTTGAAAAAGGAAAATCTTGATTTAGTGTAGTATGGAGGTAGTTGTGGTCGAATGAAATGGGAGGAAAAAAAAGAAAGAGTTCAAAACAAGGTTTGAATACATTTTAAAAAAGAAGCTTGCTTTAATGTTTAAAAACTTCAAACTTAAAAGAGAAGCCATTAAAGTTCTTTGGAAAAGCTTTGAAATGGAGTATGAAGTTAAAAAATAAGGGAAAGTAAAATGAAATGAAAAGGGAAAAAGTGAAGTTTGATTTATATAAAATGGAATGTTGGAAATTACTAAACTACCCTTGTCCTTTTACCCTCCACCTCCTCTCGCGACCTCACCATGCCGTGTCTCCTTGTCTCCACCTTTCTTAATTTCAAAATTATCATTAAAAAAATGAAAAGATGGCCAAATGTCCTTTAGTTGCCATTAAGTCTAATCATGTCTCCCTCGATGTGATATATATATATATAACTTACTTAATTTAGCTATACTTAACCCTGACTAATTTACTAATCTATGTTCATAATATTTACATATGTTTGATTACACATTTACAAATGAGTACATAACATTTCAAATAACTTTTATACTATGAAACATCGAAAATTCGAAAAATAGTTTTCGGTCACATTTTCTGTTTTTCATCGAACTATATATTATTGTAAACTAAATTTGAAAACTATTTCACATTTATTATTTATCATTTAAAAGAGTTTCATTTTGATTATGAAACCTATATATTGAATATTAAAAATTAATTAAATATTCGCAAATCAAAGTAATGGAATTCTGGGTCGTTATATTCTTCCTCCCTTAAAAGAATTTCGTCCCTTAAATTACACCTCAACCCAACCCATAAAACACTTTTCATTATACATCAATTCATATGATGTATATAGATCATTTATATACAAAGTCTAATTTGATCACTACTCGAATACGTAACTTAACTACCGAACTAGTATGGCTCATCCAATTTTCTAGTGCGGACTCTGATCAAGCTCCTTGATTTAAAACATCTATTCCCCTTACATAGCTGTAATAATGATAGAAAACATTTTTCCCGTATCAAAAACCCTCATCAAGTGTTTTTCATCAAAAATCGAGTAATAGATCCTTATTTGGAATGTTATGAATCACTTCAAAGTCATTTACTCGAATCATAGGTCAAATTACATGGAAACTGTGACGATCGAGATTTTTCGATGCTCGAAAACCGACATCAATACGTCCACTGTATCAACTGCCAAGTAATCGAATGCCAGAAAACCGTACCGTTAGGGTTAAAGAAGAAGAAAAGATAGAAGAAGAAGAAAAATAGAACAGATCAGAAAGAAACAACAGAACAATATCTGAATCTCACAATCGCAGCGGAACAACATATAATTGAAATGAATAATCTTTAAACAAAGAACTATATCAGTTATTACATTACATCATATTACATTACATTTCATCATCAGAGTGTACAACAACAAACAACAACAAACAGCGGAAAAGAAATACTATATACTAGTAATACGCCATGCCATCCAGCTTGCCTCCAGCAACTCCTAAATTCTAGAATATCCAGATAAACCTGACTCTTGACTGCTTGTGTGGAAATTGGTGGGCACCCAGAGTTTAGGAAGGAAAACAATAAACTCCGAGTCAGTCATGTGACTGGTGTGAGAACTTAAAACAGTTTATCTTTAAAACAAAGAACAGGATAATTTTAAAATAGATTCGCAATGCTTTTTAGAAAATGAGACTACCATAAGGCCTCCCGCATACACACACAATGCAAACGCAGAATCGAAGGAGATTTCTCCTTATGATAGTCAAAGATGCTTGATATGCATTAAAAGAAACATTGATATTATTACTAGTGCATAGTGTAGGAAAAATTATTTCGAAAGTAAAGATATAACTCTTAGCCAACATACAACCATTATCGTATGCCTACTATAGCTACCATGTTCAATAGCAGGTTACCGCCACAATCCATGGCAGGTTATACAACTAAAACCGTACAAGATCGTATTGTTTCTTTGGATTTCCAACAAATGGTCAGGCCAAGGAACTTCCCATTGCCACATAGGTACGCCACTGGAAAGGCGACCCAAGAACCAAACCGGATCTCTGCCAACACAAGGCCGGGTTACCCCTAACTGGGTAACTACTAACACGAATATGTCATCCCCCGATCGTAATGGATCTATCCGAGGATCCTCGATTTCCAACAACCACAAAGCAATAAATTTGCAGCAACAACATAGGTTAAGTATCTGGGCTCCATTCCATGATACCACCTCTATCCAGAAGGAATGACATACACTAAAGGGGCACTACCCCCTAATAACCTTGCTGCATCCTTCCTGTTTTGACCATTTCCGGGGTGTGAGGTCCGACGAAGTCTCGTCCATAAAGCCACGCTTTATACAAAAGCTGTGCTTTGGGTCAACAAATGATCAAAGTAATGATCACCAAGATAAATGATCAAACAAATGATCATATCACAAATGATCAAACAATGATCATTTCACAGCAACACTCAGCATGCCACACTACCAAATTGGGAGTATATCACCAATAACCTTCAACAACATAACCTCTGAGCTCGTACGTCTCAGAGAAGGGTGTTAAGCTAAGAGAATAAATTCTCCGCCACCAACAGAAATATATTTGAAAGAAATCATCTTTATATCTCAATTTGTAATGTCAGACATACAATCCATACAAGTCTGTTCCGGGCTCGAACAGAACCAAAGGCACTTACAAAAAAGTCCTTGCATTCCGGATAATTTCTAATCACGTCCGGACTTCCCATCACTAAGGTTGATAAAACCTCTATATCGGAGATCAGCCGATGCAGAGTAACTCAACGGTTATTCTTCCGTTTTCAAAAATATCCGGTCTTCAACACCGGTCATCGAATGCAAATCCATTACGACGTATCACATATTCGGAATAGGTTATACGACCCCGAGGTCCTTTCCCGGCTAACCCGAATAGTGGGCGCTTATTCAAAAATAAGTGTGGCATTCAAATTCAAACAATCACAACAAATACCTATTTAAAGGTAAATATTGATAGTCGGATTATTTAACTATCAATAAGCGTGTTCAACATCACCAAATTCCCAATAATTTACCAAATTATTTACTTTTCGAAATATTTTACAAGATATATATATTTTCCACACTTCAACATTTGAAAACAATTTTCAAATCACTTTTCACATTTACCACCTTTGAAAACAAATTTCAAATCATTCCCCTATACGAGATTACTTTCATTTCAACATGGTTCATTTAAACCAATTAAATAAATCCTTAACGATTTACTTTATATTTACGTTCCAAATCCGTAAATTAATTTCCACGCTTCAAAAATAAATCAACGTTTATTTTAAAAAAAAATTCCCTTTTCATTTATAAATTCTATAGTGAATTTACATTTCCAAAATATCTATGAATATACGATTTTCTAATCGACTTCTAATATTCATTTTCAATTTATCTTTAAAAGATAAAATCTCAAAACATTCACTTCATATTGGAAAACATTTCCATACTTATTTAATAATAAGTAACTCACAACCCATTTATTTTCAACACTTGGAAAATATCCAATATACTTAAATCGAAATTAAGTATATATTTCATTCTTTAAGAAATCTTTTCTTAAACACATTTATTTGTGCCAAAACGAATGTTACGTAAAACACCGTTGCGACGACCCAAAATCACTAATATAGGGATTCAAAATTAAAATAGATATATAAATCCCAATACTATATAAATCATTTCCTTTCGGAAACCATTTACTATAACAACAGTGTTATAGTCCACTATTTCCTTATTTCTCGAAAATGTCTATCTCAACAATGAATGTTGAAATCTATGTATTCGATTCATAATACATTTTAAAACATTGTTAAAACGATTAACTTCATTTTATAATATTCATTTTCCGAAGCATATCCATTTTATTTGATAATATATTCACTGTCCAAAATCGTGAATATACTTTCTTAACCAATTTCAACTTTCAATTTATCAAAGTCCATGGATTTCGAATTTATAAACAATGTCTATAAATTCCATTTCTATTTATAAGCTTCGATTTATAAATCTACTTTATTAATCCAATTTTAATTTATATAACTCAATTATATACCAAAAGTCCATATTATAAGTTAAATTCTTATAATGCATTTATTTACAAAATCGTTCTTTTAAAACTTCACAAATATAAATCTTATTACTTATAAGATTTCATTTATAACCCTATGTTCAACATTAATAGAACACCTTTTAAAATTCTATTATTTCGATTTATAAAATATATATTTTATAAATCTCAACTATAAACCATTTTTGCTTCATCAAAGATTTCAATTTAAATGCAAAAATCCAATTTATAAGTTAATTCCTTAAAATCTTTTGTCTTACAACATCTATTCATTTTATAACTTCACAATTCATAATCTATAAATTTTCATTCACTTATGAATCCATTTATACTTCACTTTTTTTCACTTATAAAAACTCGTTTTATAATTCCAATATTTTTAATTTTAAAATATCAAATTTATACATCTTTCATATAACCCGTTTTTAAAATAATTAAAAAATCCTAATTTAACTATTTTATAAATTTATTAACTACTTATCTCAAAAATCACCTTTTGGTTATATTTCACAAAAATCTTAATTTTTATAACATAAAAATTTATAACGTTTTAATTATTTAAAATGAATCAATTTAAAAACTTAATAAAACGTATACTTTCAAAAATTACTTTAAAAATTCTTTTAAAAACCAAAATCATTATTTTAAAACTTCAAAAATGGATCCGGTGATACAACAGCACCAAATAGTCAATCACGACATCCAAATATCATATCGATATGATAATCAACAAATATCAAAATATCTGTAAATAAATCAATGCAGTTGAAGAATCCAGTTGGATCCCTCCAACCTGTTTTCCTGCATCCAAAGATGTTTGCACAATACCAATTCCGTTCCAGTACGGAATTATCGCGGTATATGGGATTTATAAAATATATTATCCGCTTAATAGGCGGCGCAATAGGGTCTCATCCGCTATATAATGCGGGAAAATCAACTCCAAGTACATAAATAATACCAATTTCACTGTACTGTGAAATATTCGCGGTATATGTTTTTAATAAATAACATCCGCTTACTAACGGCGCATAATGTCTATTTTAACAATCAATAGATAATAATTTATCATCCATGCATACAATCAACAATTTTAAATCTAACTATTTAAAATTTAAAATCGAAACCGATTCGATTGAGTGAGAAGTTCTCACCTTGGTTTTAATTCCGTTTTCAGCTTTTATTTCGAATAAAATTAAACGCGCGTTTAATTTTACCCGAAATTTTCACTAGCTCCAAACGATTCCAAACTAGCTCCATAGCGTAGTGCTCGACAAAATGAACCCGGCGCAATTCGTTTCGTCCAAATCGAACCTCGTATGAAAGAAATATAGCATTACAAAGTTTGACGAATTTATAATATAATAATTTTACAATTTATTTAAACCTAAATTTTCTGGGCCGTTGGATCTGGCCTCCCCTATCATCAGGCCGCACGCGCGTTACTTCATCTTCCTCCAGGCACTAACGAACGCAAGTAACCCATAATTTCGAAATTAGGGTTAAAAATCACGACCTCCACGAACGAGTTGAAGGTGATCAGATAGCGCCACTTTGTAGCCCATCACGAATGCTACCCACGGCCGAAAGATGGTGGAGCTCGGCTGCGTCCTGCCCTTGGGATTCGTGCGCGAATGTGGCACGTTCGAGTAAATTTCGCCATCGATTCACGCGACTATTTTCGATCATACCCGTATGGAATCGAAGCTCTCATTACGCTCTTCAACATTGTAGTTGAGTGTTTAGGCTAATTGTTTAAGGATAGAGAGAGATCAAGGGGAAAACAAATGAAATTTTTAGCCATTGATGAATAAACATGGCGGCTGAAGCTTTAGATTAGGGTTTTTGTGAAAATGAGAAAACAAGGGGGCTTTTATAGAAAATTCACGAATTACTATTCACCCCGGATTTTCCGAACTCCAAACGAAGCGTGCCGGTTGGTGTTCCTAAGGTTTACCCCACGTTCCGAACACAATGGAACGTGTTTCCTGAGCTAATTCGATCATCTGCGCGAGTTATGGCAATAATCGTTTGATTTAAAATTGAATCGGTAAATCAAATTTCTAGGCGTTTTAGCTTGCTTCGGACAAACGGTAAATCCGATTGACTTGAAATTTAAAACCATACAATAATATCACATTATGGATCGATGACACTGGTTTCGTCGAAATCCGAGACTGTTTGAAAAATGACCATTTTAACTCGCCAAATTAATACTAAAACAATTTCGATGCGTTTCAAGCTACCACGGTCAAACGAAAACTCCGATTGCTACGAAAATTGAAACCCGATAATAACAAACTATTACGGATCCAATGGAACTAGTTTCGTCCAATTTTGAGACTGTTCGAAAATTGGCTATTTTTCAATCGATAATTAAATATTAAAATATCCAATTTTCACAAATAAACTTTTAATTCAAATTTTAGAAGTTCTATAACATCACTCTAACTCCAACATGATTAAATAAAATTTTACAAATCATTTTCAATCATATTTAACCCGATTTTCAATTATTTCTGAATTTTAACATATTAAATTATCGATTTAATTATCCAATTAAATCTAATTATTCGAAATAAAATTATTCGACTTATAAATTTCACTTATTAATATTTAAAATTAATTAAATATACGCATTTTAATTAATATAAATTCTGGGTCGTTACAAACTTCCCCCCTTAAAAGAATTTCATCCTCGAAATTACCAAGTAAGAAAAAGTTGCAGAATCCATCAACTTTTCAAAACAAACCATTCAATTTAGATTTTTACAAATTTCTTAAGTGTTTAACTTTCCCAAAATTCATAGTTAAACTTCTTACAATATCTTTACTAAGTTTCCAAATCCAAACTTAGTTTTCAAAAATTTCCCAATTTTGTCAAAAATATTCTAACGCCTTAAATTTTCGGAAAAATTCACCATAGTCTCCTTGGCGCGGCTCGGTCCGAAAAAAAAATGACAATATATATATCACAAATATACATCTCATCAAGTTATGAGGCATCCCGCAGGGAAAAAAGTGTAAAAGTACGGTATGTAATCCGAGATATGTACCTTATTTATCATTAGCGAGCGTATAGAGCGAAAGCGAGCTCCAAATGCGAAGCAAACGTGATCCGCACCTACTAAACACTCAACAGCAACATGAGAAACATGCATACATGAAAATAATATCAATATACATCATATAGCAACATAACAACTACATAATATAGCAAATGCAACTAAAGCAACAAATGCAACCACCAACTCAATATAATTTTACTTCTCATTAATATTCATTGAATTGGTTTTCCAATTGATTCATTAACATTGGAATTTACTAACATTCATTCATTTGATTTCAGTTAGTTTACATTCACTAATTTATTCACATTAATTCGCCTTCAATCCAAATCAAATCCAATTCTATCCAAATTTATTTACTTCTAATTTGAATTCAATTACATAGCTTTTGATTTTGCTAATTTACTTTCATTAACACTTAATGAATTATATACAATCAACTAACATTCACATGACAACCAATGATATTCAACATAATCAAATTATTTAATTTACATTCAATTTGGTCCAACACTTTTAATTCCAATTGGTTGATATTTAATTGACTTTCATTCAATTTATTCAATTTCCAGTAACATTAGCTTTTAATGAATTAACATTTATATTCATTGTTTCATACTAATTATTTACATTCAATTGATTAATATTTCATCCATTCATCAATTCAATTGTTAATTCCTTTAACAATATAAAGTAGAATTTCATTTATACAACTCAAGTTCAAATTCTTAATGACTTCACTTCATTAATTCACTTATTAATTTACTTCGATACCAAAATCAACTCCATTCAACTTTACTTAAGTTATATTCTCTTTCAAACATCATTTCAAATCCAAATCAATTTATTTAACTTATTCAACAACCAAACAATCAATTATATACTTTAATAATTCTGAAAAATTATTCTTTTATGTATAAAATATAATCAAGGTAAAATTATTTCATTTACCCAATTTAAAACAAAACTGCGTCGAATTGTTCTATTCAAGTGTTTAGAAACCCCTTCGATACAGTTGCGCAGACTGGGCCGACGAAGGTTCATATGCCACTCAACAAACCAATCATCACAATATAAAACCATTTAATATTCACAAACAAATACGCTCTCATGTCTATTATTATCCTCAACTCATTCTAGAGTACTACTGACTCCATCTCTAATGAGAAATACCCATCAGAGCCATGGTTGTCGCTTAACCATATGCTTTGATACCAAATGTGACGATCGAGATTTTTCGATGCTCGAAAACCGACATCAATACGTCCACTGTGTCAACTGCCAAGCAATTGAATGCCAGAAAACCGTACCGTTAGGGTTAAAGAAGAAGAAAAATAGAACAGATCAGAAAGAAACAATAAAACAATATCTGAATCTCACAATCGCAGCGGAACAACATATAATAGAAATGAATAATCTTTAAACAAAGAACTATATCAGTTATTACATTACATCATATTACATTACATTTCATCATCAGGGTGTACAACAACAAACAACAACAAACAGCGGAAAAGAAATACTATATACTAGTAATACGCCATGCCATCCAGCTTGCCTCCAGCAACTCCTAAATTCCAGAATATCCAGATAAACCCGACTCTTGACTGCCCGTGTGGAAATTGGTGGGCACCCAGAGTTTAGGAAGGAAAACAATAAACTCCGAGTCAGTCATGGTGTGATAACTTAAAACAGTTTATCTTTAAAACAAAGAACAGGATAATTTTAAAATAGATTCGCAATGCTTTTTAGAAAATGAGACTACCATAAGGCCTCCCGCACACACACAATGCAAACGCAGAATCGGAGGAGATTTCTCCTTATGATAGTCAAAGATGCTTGATACGCATTAAAAGAAACATTGATATTATTACTAGTGCATAGTGTAGGAAAAATTATTTCGAAAGTAAAGATATAAATCTTAGTCAACATACGACCATTATCGTATGCCTACTATAGCTACCATGTTCAATAGCAGGTTACCGCCACATTCCATGGCAGGTTATACAACTAAAACCTTACAAGATCGTATTGTTTATTTGGATTTCCAAAAAATGGTCAGGCCAAGGAACTTCCCATTGCCACATACGTACGCCTCTGGAAAGACGACCCGAGAACCAAACCGGATCTCTGCCAACACAAGGCCAGGTTACCCCTAACTGGGTAACTACTGACACGAATATGTCATCCCCCGATCGTAACCGATCTATCCGAGGATCCTCGATTTCCAACAACCACAAAGCAATAAATTTGCAGCAACAACATAGGTTAAGTATCTGGGCTCCATTCCATGATACCACCTCTATCCAGAAGGAATGACATACACTAAAGGGGCGCTACCCCCTAATAACCTTTCTGCATCCTTCCTATTTTGACCATTTACGGGGTGTGAGGTCCGACGAAGTCTCGTCCACAAAGCCACGCTTTATACAAAAGCTGTGCTTTAGGTCAACAAATGATCAAAGTAATGATCACCAAGATAAATAATCAAACAAATGATCATATCACAAATGGTCAAACAATGATCATTTCACAGCAACACTCAGCATGCCACACTACCAAATTGGGAGTATATCACTAATAACCTTCAACTACATAACCTCTGAGCTCGTACGTCTCAGAAAAGGGTGTTAAGCTAAGAGAATAAATTCTCCGCCACTAACAGAAATATATTTGAAAGAAATCAGCTTTATATCTCAATTTGTAATGTCAGACATACAATCCATACAAGTCTGTTCCGGGCTCGAACAGAACCGAAGGCACTTACAAAGAAGTCCTTGCATTCTGGATAATTTCCATTCACGTCCGGACTTCCCGTCACTAAGGGTGATAAAACCTCTATATCGGAGATCAGCCGATGCAGAGTAACTCAACGGTAATCCTTCCGTTTTCAAAAATATCCGGTCTTCAACACCGGTCATCGAATGCAAATCCATTACGACGTATCACATATTCGGAATGGGTTATACGACCCCAAGGTCCTTTCCCGGCTAACCCGAATAATGAGCGCTTATTCAAAAATAAGTGTGGCATTCAAATTCAAACAATCACAACAAATACCTATTTAAAGGTAAATTTTGATAGTCGGATTATTTAACTGTCAATAAGCGTGTTCAACATCACCAAATTCCAAATAATTTCCCAAATTATTTACTTTCCAAAATATCTTTACAAGATATATATATATATTTTCCACACTTCAACATTTGAAAACAATTTTCAAATCACTTTTCACATTTACCACCTTTGAAAACAAATTTCAAATCATTCCCCTATACGAGATTACTTTCATTTCAACATGGTTCATTTAAACCAATTAAATAAATCCTTAACGATTTACTTTATATTTACGTTCCAAATCCGTAAATTAATTTCCCCACTTCAAAAATAAATCAACGTTTATTTTTAAACAAATTCCCCTTTTCATTTATAAATTCCATAGTGAATTTACATTTCCAAAATATCTATGAATATACGATTTTCTAATCGACTTCTAATATTCATTTTCAATTTATCTTTAAAAGATAAAATCTCAAAACATTCACTTCATATTGGAAAACATTTCCATACTTATTTAATAATAAGTAATTCACAAACCCATTTATATTCAACACTTGGAAAATATCCAATATACTTAAATCGAAATTAAGTATATATTTCATTCTTTAAGAAATCATTTCTTAAACACATTTATTTGGGCCAAAACGAATGTTACGTAAAACACCGTTATGACGACCCAAAATCACTAGTATAGGGATTCAAAATTAAAATAGATATATAAATCCCAATACTATATAAATTATTTCCTTTCGGAAACCATTTACTATAACAACAGTGTTATAGTCCACCATTCCTTATTTCTCGAAAACGTCTATCTCAACAATGAATGTTGAAATCTATGTATTCGATTCATAATACATTTTAAAACATTGTTAAAACGATTAACTTCATTTTATAATATTCATTTTCCCAAGCATATCCATTTTATTTGATAATATATTCACTGTCCAAAATCGTGAATATACTTCCTTAACCAATTTCGACTTTCAATTTATCAAATTCCATGGATTTCGAATTTATAAACAATGTCTATAAATTCCATTTCTATTTATAAGCTTCGATTTATAAATCTACTTTATTAATCCAATTTTAATTTATATAACTCAATTATATACCAAAAGTCCATATTATAAGTTAAATGCTTATAATCCATTTATTTACAAAATCGTTCTTTTAAAACTTCACAAATATAAATCTTATTACTTATAAGATTTCATTTATAACCCTATGTTCAACATTAATAGAACTCCTTTTAAAATTCTATTATTTCGATTTATAAAATATATATTTTATAAATCTCAACTATAAACCATTTTTGCTTCATCAAAGATTTCAATTTAAATGCAAAAATCCAATTTATAAGTTAATTCCTTAAAATCTTTTGTCTTACAACATCTATTCATTTTATAACTTCACAATTCATAATCTATAAATTTTCATTCACTTATGAATCCATTTATACTTCACTTTTTTTCAGTTATAAAAACTCGTTTTATAATTCCAATATTTTTAATTTTAAAATATCAAATTTATACATCTTTCATATAACCCATTTTAAAAATAATTCAAAAATCC
Source organism: Allium cepa (assembly GCA_030765085.1). Classification (NCBI taxonomy): domain Eukaryota; kingdom Viridiplantae; phylum Streptophyta; class Magnoliopsida; order Asparagales; family Amaryllidaceae; genus Allium; species Allium cepa. Next base: position 386,296,731 of record CM060932.1, read on the forward strand.
CAATTTAACTATTTTATAAATTTATTAACTACTTATCTCAAAAATCACCTTTTGGTTATATTTCACAAAAATCTTAATTTTTATAACATAAAAATTTATAACGTTTTAATTATTTAAAATGAATCAATTCAAAAATTTAATAAAACGTATACTTTCAAAAATTACTTTAAAAATTCTATTAAAAACCAAAATCATTATTTTAAAACTTCAAAAATGGATCCGATGATGCAACAGCACCAAATAGTCAATCACGACATCCAAATATCATATATCGATATGATAATCAACAAATATCAAAATATCTGTAAATAAATCAATATAGTTGAGGAATCCAGTTGGATCCCTCCAACCTGTTTTCCTGCATACAAAGATGTTAGCACAATACCAATTCCATTCCAGTACGGAATTATCGCGGTATATGAGATTTATAAAATATATTATCCGCTTAATAGGCGGCGCAATAGGGTCTCATCCGCTATATAATGCGGGAAAATCAACTCCAAGTACATAAATAATACCAATTTCACTGTACTGTGAAATATTCGCGGCATATGTTTTTAATAAATAACATCCATTTACTAACGGCGCATAATGTCTATTTTAACAATCAATAAATAATAATTTATCATCCATGCATACAATCAACAATTTTAAATCTAACTATTTAAAATTTAAAATCGAAACCGATTCGATTGAGTGAGAAGTTCTCACCTTGGTTTTAATTCCGTTTTCAGCTTTTATTTCGAATAAAATTAAACGCGCGTTTAATTATTTCGAATAATTTCGAAATTAGGGTTAAAAATCACGACCTCCACGAACGAGTTGAAGGCGATCAGATAGCGCCACTTTGTAGCCCATCACGAATTCTACCCACGGCCGAAAGATGGTGCAGCTCGGCTGCGTCCTACTCTTGGGATTCGTTCGCGAGCACGGCACGTTCGAGTAAATTTCGCCATCGATTCACGCGACTATTTTCGATCATACCCGTATGGAATCGAAGCTCTCATTACGCTCTTCAACATTGTAGTTGAGTGTTTAGGCTAATTGTTTAAGGATAGAGAGAGATCAAGGGGAAAAGAAATGAAATTTCTGGCCATTGATGAATAAACATGGCGGTTGAAGCTTTAGATTAGGGTTTTTGTGAAAATGAGAAAACAAGGGGGCTTTTATAGAAAATTCACGAATTACTATTCACCCCGGATTTTCCGAACTCCAAACGAAGCGTGCCGGTTGGCGTTCCTAAGGTTTACCCCGCGTTCCGAACACAATGGAATGTGTTTCGGGAGCTAATTTGATCATTTGTGCGAGTTATGGCAATAAACGTTCGACTTAAAATTGAATTGGTAAATCAAATTTCTAGGCGTTTTAGCTTGCCCCGGACAAACGGTAAATCCGATTGACTTGAAATTTGAAACCATACAATAATATCACATTACGGATCCGATGAAACTGGTTTCGTCAAAATACGAGACTGTTTGAAAAATGACCATTTTAACTCGCCAAATTAATATTAAAACAATTTCGATGCGTTTCGAGCTGCCACGGTCAAACAAAAACTCCGATTGCTACGAAAATTGAAATCCGATAATAACAAACTATTATGGATCCAATGGAACTAGTTTCGTCCAATTCTGAGACTGTTCGAAAATTGGCTATTTTTCAATCGATAATTAAATATTAAAATATCCAATTTTCACAAATAAACTTTTAATTCAAATTTTAAAAGTTCTATAACATCACTCTAACTCCAACATGATTAAATAAAATTTTACAAATCATTTTCAATCATATTTAACCCGATTTTCAATTATTTCTGAATTTTAACATATTAAATTATCGATTTAATTATCCAATTAAATCTAATTATTCGAAATAAAATTATTCGACTTATAAATTTCACTTATTAATATTTAAAATTAATTAAATATACACATTTTAATTAATATAAATTCTGGGTCGTTACAAAAACGAGAGATGATGTACGTCCAACCTACGCACTTATTTAATTGGTTCTCCCTAATACCAACTCAATTTCCACTGAATTATTTATGAAAACATTTCATTAAACTAAACTTAGGTTCAATTTAGATACTGCACCACTACCTTCTAAGAGTATATAACCCGACTTGATTCAACTATTCCATTTTACATTTATTTTCCTAAGAAAACTCAAGAGCCAAAAAATCGGTCTTATTTCAAAAACCTTTTTGACATGAAAATTATATATATATATATATATATATATATTAATCGTAGAATATACATATACATATACATATACATATACATATACATATACATATACATATACATATACATATACATATACATATACATATACATATACATATACATAGTACGAGTAACTCCAAAATGATATTAAGGAACTGGGTACTACCAAACAGTATCATACATTCCCTTAGCAAGAAGGAAATACTCAAAAGAAGTGTTGACCATCTGAACACATCTCTTTCCCAGTTTTATATTATTTCTAAGCCACTCGAACTAGTTAACTTAAAAATATTACTTTTATTTAAAAATCCCATTTTCGAAACAATAATTTTCATTTTTCCGACAAAATATTAATCACTAACTCGCTTTGGGTTCGTTTGGAGTTTGAACTTGTTACGATTGTACAATGATAAAGAGAATAATTTACAAAGTACACCACAACATTCACCTAAGCAAGCATCCAATTGTCATTTAGAACATTATTCAGATCATCACAAAACAATCAAGACTCATTCCTCCTAACCAATCCAAAAAAAACATTTCTTACTTAACATTTTCACTTCCTAAATTTTTATTCTTGAACTAAAATTGCTTTCAAATAATGCTATTATTATCCTTTAAAACCTTGAAACATATTCCAAAAGCCCTGGGATTTAATTTCCCAAGTTTTCAACTTAAATTATTTCAATCCAAGACATATTCTTATAAATCCATTTTAATAAATCAACTTTTATAAATGTAACATCCCGGAATTTTTGACAATATCAATTTAATAATTGGTATTAAAATTAAATTGATATTGATAATTTTGTCAATAATAATTCAAATAGATTTAATAATCTTCTTTTAATAAATATTTAAATTGGTAGATTTTTTCATTTTAAAGCTAAATAATTGTTTTCTGTTTATAATATATATAATTGTATATGTTGTAAATTGATAAACTTTGATTTGGAACATAGTAAATGAATCAATTTCTAATTTTAATTTATATTTGGTAAATTAGAAATTTGATTTAAATTTAACATTTAGCTTTTCAAAGCAATTCAATAAACAATTATATGGTTTGTAAATGTTAAAGATAAATCTTATTTGTTTAAATTTATATTTAATTAACTTGAATATGAATTTAAATTAGATTAACATTAAAAGCTTAGTTGTATTTTCTTTTTAAATTATTGCTTGAATTTATATATAAGAATTTAAAATAAAATTTACATATGATCTTAATTTATTAAGTAATAGAAGTAATTTATGATCTCTTTTATAAATCATTTTAAATATTGTTTAATTTATTATTTTCAAATGATATTGAGAATACTTAGTTTTAATAAACATAAATAAATTTTGTTAGAAATAGGATTTTTTATTTTAAAATTTAATAAGAGTTATATATGCACACATATATAACTTGATTTTTATTTTGAAGTTTATAATTTAATTTGAATTTGAATTTGATGTTTTGAAATTTAAAAGAATAAATACATAAAATATTTGAATAAGCTTTTATTTATAAATTGTTTTGTTCCATTTCCCTTTAATAAATTTAAAAGTGATAAATTCATTTATATATACATAAGAAATAATGAATTAAGATATAAAAGTTTTTAAATTCAATTTAAATTAAAAATACTTAGATTACATGTGTAAGTCTCTTAAGACATTTAATTTACATGTGAGCCATTAATTAAACCAAGTGACAAATGTTAAAGATTTAGGACAAGTGTATTATTTAATTTTTTTTTTAACATTTACTTATATAAACACTTCTTTTCTCACTTCATTTTCTTTTCCCTATTCTTCTTCATAACTCAAGAGAAATCTTCAGATCTAAAATCTGAAATCATCTACCTCAAATCACATATAAAATTTAATTTCTTTGATCATCTTCTTCAACAAAACAGAAAATTTTGTCTAAACGAAATCTGCAAATCTCCTCAAACCATCTGAATTCAATCTTCCACTAAAACTGTCTGAAATTATCCTAAAATCTGAAATTTTCATTTTTGCAAATCAAAGCATAAACATGTAATCCTTCAAATACATTAACCTGTATCCTCTTGAATCCATGCCTGAAATCATTTGCAAACCCTATAAAAAAAACTGTAGCTCTTCAATTTCAAAAACCTGAAATCAAATTACAATACCTGGAAATCAATTTGCAACATTCTAGAACCTGCATGCAACTACAATGCCAACCAAGCCTGCAAATTTCTTATCTGGAAGCATTTAGTGAATCAGGCAAAGCATTGTAGGGAAAAGGCAAAAGCATGGATGCAATTATTAGCAGGAAGCATAACATTTTAATGAAATCAGGAAGCTAGCATTTGCAAGTAAAACAAGATAAAGTTTTTAAAAAAAAGCAATTTGAAGATGTCAAGTTCAAAGCAACTCCAGTTTCAAGCATTTTCCAGTAACAGGGATATTCTGCTCATATAAAAATATGTGAGTAACAATTTATTTTTAAAACTAATTTAAAGTAATATGGTTGCTTGAATTGTTTCTTGTGATAATCATATTTTGTGTGGATGAGTATGATAAAAATTGTCTATATGTATGTATGGGTTTGAATGCATGTTGATGTGAATTCATTTTTCCCTGTTATAGACTCCAAACTTTAAGTATTAATTCAAAAATCATGAACTCATAATCTAGTTCATATCTAAGTTCAAAATTTGAACAAAACATGTTAGTATATCCTAATTAAAGTCTTAAATTTTATTTAGGATAATAAACTTGTTATTGACTCTGGAAATAGAATAAATAACAGAGAAACTTTATAGAAATAAAGTTTTAAATGTCCTAGATTCTTGAATTAGGGATATATGTAGATTACTTGAACAAAAACTTGATTTTTAAAAACAAAAATCAGAATTTTTAGTTTGAAATTAGAACAGCATTCCTGGTTTATTCAAAAATGGGTTTTGGGTTGGAGCTGTCAACCAAGGAGGTCGGGGTGGCCATGGAACTCTCTGGTGATAGAGTAAAGAGTGAAAATCCAAGGAAAAATATGGGATGATGGATTTATGAAAGGGAACAGTAGTAATTTGGGATTATTTTCTTTTAACCCTAGTTTCTGTGAGCAAAAGCAATTGGTCACCACGATCAAAATATGTTATCGAGTTCAACCAAATTTAGGGGATTGATGGAGGGTTGCTTGTCGAAGATGATGGTGGAAGGACAGAATCTCTGGTGGCGGGATTTTTGAGATTTAGGCGTTGTCAGTTTCGACATGGCTACTGTGTTTGAGCTCAAATGCTCATTTTTGATTTGGGGCTTTTGCAGTTTCTCTGATGGTCGGATTTTGGTTAAGGGATGGTCGTCGACATGTGTGGGTGGTCGCGAGGGGTCGGAATTGGTTGTTGCGGCGGTGCAGGTGCACGAATCTCTTGGTGTGTATGCTGTGTTTTTTTTTTGGAGAAGAAGGTACTCGATTTACTCGAGTTGTTCTGAGATTTGCTCGGGTTGTCTCATATTTTTGCTCAAAGTCAAGAGGGGTTTTGCTCGAAGTAAATTTGGATGCTTGAGCCTGTGTTGAATTACAGGTTTTTCAAAACCTGTTTGTTCTGAACTTTTAAATGAAAACTTTAAAATATAAAGCAAGGTTTAAGCAAAGTTTGAACCAAGTTTTAAATCTGTATTCAGAGTCTAATTTGATCTTAGTTTGTCATAATGTAGGTTTTGAAATTTAAGATAGTTTAAACAACATTAAATTGTTTTAATAGTTTGAATTTAATAGCAAAATTTGAAATAAGACTAGAAGTTTGAACCTAAGTTTTAAATCTGAAATCAAAATTCAATATGAATAAATGTTTTGAAAATAAAGAAAGTTTTTTTTTAAAAAAAACTTTAAAATGTTTAAACAAATTTTGATGTTGAACATATTTTAAATATGATTTGTATCTTAAAAATGAAATTGGTTTTAAATTTCCTTTTAACTTCTTCATAAAATAAGAAATTATTTAGTAGAAGTTTTTAAACAAGGTTTTAAAATGTTTTAAAACTTTGTTAAAGGTTAAGTGTGGTTTTCATTTCAAATTTTAAATTTAAAATGTAATTTGGGATCAAATTTTAAAGTAAGTTGTTTAAATTTGCTTGGTTAATGATAATGTGATCATTAATAAGAAATGTTTCACTTATAATAAATCAAAGATTTAAATGATTTTGGTTTATTAAATTAGTAAGGTAATTAGATGATTAATTAAATAATTTATTTAATTAATTAAATAAGGATTTTGAATTAATTAAGTAAGGTTGAGTTAATTAATTTGGAAATAAGATCATTAATTGAATAAGTTAAGGTTCTAATTAATGATTAAAAATTAATTTATCAAGAGGTTAAGATTTGTTAAGTTAAGAACTTAATAAATGAAATAGTTAGTGATTAATTAAATAATTTTTAAAGATTAATAAATTTGTGATTAATAATGACTAATTTAAATTAATTACTTAAGTAAGATAATTAAGTAAATTTTTGATGAGTTAATGAAAGTCATTAACTAAGGATTATTTTATAATTAGTTAATGTGATTAATTTTTAATAATAAATTAGATTAATTAATTTAAATATAATCATTTGTGTAATTTGTTAAGTATAATTACTTATGGAAGTAATTAAGGAAATTAATTACTAATTGTAATTAATTGAGATTAATTTGATTAGATTAAGTTAATCAATTCAGTTTAATTAATTTAGAATAATCTTTTGATGATTGTGAAGTATAATTACTTAATGTAATTAAATGAAGACAAATTACTTAGAGAAGTAGTTAATGGGTAATTACTATATGTAATTAATTGGAAGTGATTTGATAATGAGCTATTTGAGTATAATTACTTTGTGAATTAATCAAGGGACTAATTAGAGATAATTAATTAATGAGTAATTAATTTATTTTGTGGAGTAATTAAGAGAAGTTAATTACTAAATGGGGTTAATCAAGGGTGATTAACAATTATGGTTTAATTGTGGATTAATTACTTAATGTAATTAATTTTAAAAGGAAATGTAATTAGAAATCATTAATTATTATAATTAATGATGTAATTAAGAAATAGATTTATTTGGAAATAATTAATCAGTGAATTAATTAATTAATGTAATTAATTAAGAATAAATGTAATTAATTATGGTTAATTACTTAAGTAATTAAAGATTAATTTCTGTATTTGGTTAAGTATAATTAATTTGAGAAATTAATTAGTGGATAATTACTTAAAGGTTAATTAATCAGGAATGATTAATTAAAATAAATAATTGGTTGATGATTAATAGATAATGAATTAATAGTGATATAAGCAAGTTGATATTGATGAAGTAATTAATTTAATTTACTTTAAATTAATTTGAATGGTGTAATTAATTTAATTCATTTTAAATTAATTATATTTGGTGTGATATTAAATCATGGCTTATATGGTTGGATAATGTTGTTTGCCTTGAATGGTTTGATCTCGGATATGAGATAAATAATGTTGAGTGATATGGATGCATTGGTTGCATTGTGATGATGATTTAGATTATCCTTTGGATAATGATAATATGGTTATCTGTTGTGATGATAATGTGATTATCTGTTGTGAATCTGTGATTTATCTATCTGTGTATATAGATAATTGATTTGTTTTAAACCTTTAAAACAACTTGGCCTTAAAAGACACGCTTTGGATTTCGATGAGACCGGGATCGGGTTTCCATATTTGGATATCCGAAAACCACATCGTTCCAAATTAACGATAGGTCGTGAATCTTATGAGAAGAGTGAAGACTCGAGGTGTAAGGACTTTACGTCAGTATAACTCTGAGGGTGATTCCGTAATGAATTTGACGGAACTAGTTCTTATAGGTTCGAGATGGTGATTCAGAGTGCAAGGGTTATCGTCGTTAACTCTGAGGGTGATTCCAAAATGAGTGTAACGAGATAATGCCTTCGGTTTCGTCCGATCCTGGAACGAACTTGTACGGATTGAATGCTTTCATAACATCATCAGGTGGACGATGAGCATTCTAAGAGATGTGTTCTCTAAAGGTAACCGTAGTCTCAAGCCTCATCAATCGGGAATAGCTAAAACAGGGGAGGTGCAGCAAGGCTTCGTGGGTAGCTCCCACTGGAGAACAAGATTTACCCCTGTCTAGAGGTCCCTTTTATTTCGGCCGTGTGGGCAGTTGGAACGTACGCAAACTGCTGGGTTGTCTTGTTCGGGACTGTCCAGTAAGGGATGGTTCCGGTCTTGTGTTGCAGGGGAGCGGGCGTACTCCTCGGTACGTTGATCTAGGCCACGTACTGTGACGGGCGGTACCCCAGTAGCCCGGCCGTTGATGGAATCCAAAATCCAATAAGTGCCAACGGTTTTGATTGTATTACCCACTTTTGTGGCTAGTAGCTGGAATTTAATAATGTAACAATTTCGGTTATTTCTTATACTTGAAAACCCTGAACTTATTATAATATCACTGGATTTCCTATCAAATGTTTTGGTTAGCGTAAGGTAAAAACTTTTCCATGTTTATGTGTGGGAAGTCTTACGTGATACCTTTTCTTTTCAAAGGATTTTCAAAGTTAAGCAACTTTAACCTGTTGCTCACACCAGACCCATGTCTGACCCAGAGTTTATCTTCTGTTTTCTTAAACTCTTGGGTACTCAAATTTTTATGAGTAGCCAAGGGATTCAGGTTAGCTTTTGACGAATTATGGAGGAGCAAAAGGAGCAGGAGGCTTCTGCGTTGTAGATAATAGTTCTGTTGTGTGTTCTCTGTGTTAGTATTGTTTGTTGAGTTGTAAAACTAGACAGGTGTTTATAACGGTCTAGTATGAGATGTAAATTCTGTATAACTCTGATTTGTGTTGTATACTATGTAATATTTAAGTTATTAATATAATTATTCGTTCCGCTGTTAAGATTCTGATGTTGGTTTCTTCTTTCTTCTCTTTCTTTTCTCTTTTCTATCCCTTTCTTTCTTATTAATGATGCGTCATTCTGTGGAGACGGATGGCGTGTCATTACAGTGGTATCAGAGCATTAGGTTGAGTGAATACCTAGGCTCTGGAATGGTGTCTATCTTGAGAGAGGGTATTTGAAATTTTTATATATATAAATATTTACTTCTACCTATCTGTTGGGATACCTGTACAGGTTTTCCAATATAGGTTATAAAGGTAGATAAGGTAGTGGGGTGTGTAACACGACTACTACCATTGGTTAGAGTTTGAATGTTTGAGGTTGGAAGTGTATCTGTCGAGACTGTAGACCTAATACCATCTCGAGTGAGTTGTGCAGAGTATAGGATTTCATAGATCTCTGAAGGTAAAATGTTAAGGTTCGGAGTCTATCTTTGAATTGGATGAGTAGAATTTGGATCTATCGATTAGGCAGAAGAAAATGATGATATCTTGGTACCTCAGGAATTAGTAGCTGTGTGATGAGACGCAGTGACAATGGATGTCTCCAAAGATTTTTCTTTGGAACAAGTTTTAGAAGAATGTTTGCTTCGATGTTGTGGCTGGGTTCAGCAGGATGTTTCTGTATGGTTTGAAGTCCGAATTTCTCGAAGAGTTTTTGATTTAGGAAGTCTTTGACATCGATGTCAGCAGTGTAGCTCGAAGTGTTCTGTGCTGGCAAGAAGATCTTCTGATTAGCAGTTTTTCTGAAGGAGTTCAAAAGCAGCAAAGTGGATCCATTTCTTCGATAGATTGGCTAGTTAAGCATATGCTGTTATGTTTGGAAGAAAGAACAGTTTTGTTTGGATATTGGACAGGTTGATCGCAAAAGTGACTTGCGATAGATTGAGTGTTCTCTTGAGCTATCAGAGTTGTGCAGCAGAAGCAGTTTGGGATTGCTTTTGTTTTATCTTTTCCGGATAAGAGAAGTAAGCTAGTCTTATGATGTTTATGGAGTAGAGTTGATATTCTTGGTTTGGGATTGATCTTAAGGAGATCATTTTGTTGGGTTGTTTTGGTCAAGTTTGTTTCTAGAGACATCAGCGAAGGTTGAGCTGATCGGGAGAGATGAAGGCAGCCCAGGATCGTCAGAAGTGTTATGTGAATAAGAGACGAAGGAATTTGGATTCCGGAATCGGAGATTTCATTTTTGGGTAAGTTTTCTCTGATTTAAGGAGCTATAAGATTGGGTAAGACTGGGTAAGTCAGCTCCGAGGTGTTTTAAGTCTTTTCAGTATTCTTGTGAAGATTGATGTCTGATTTTCAAGGTTGGATTGCCAGTTTGGATAACTGGGATTCGTTGTGTTTCACGTATCTCTGAGGGAGTACGTGTATAATCTATCTTTGGTTTTGAAACCAACAGTTCAGGAGAATGTGATGAGTCAGACTTGTCTGAAGTCTGATATCCTGTTTAGTTTTGAAGATCTAGTTGAATTGGAGCTCTATAACTTAGTAGTATAGATTGTTTGGATTCTATAGAGCGAGTATCCCGATATTCATACCGGGGAAACTCGAGAAAATTCTATCCAGAATTTTGTCTAGATAGTTAGATTTGTTTGTTTGTTTGAATTGGTTGCTATGGTTGTTAGCATATGATTGATATATGCTTGTGTTTTAAATTTAAATCTTAAGATAGATTATTAAATTACCTTTGCTTTTAAATTTCGGGGACGAAATTCTTTTAAGGGGGAGTATTGTAACATCCCAGAATTTTTGACAATATCAATTTAATAATCAGTATTAAAACTAAATTGATATTGATAATTTTGTCAATAATGATTCAAATAGATTTAATAATCTTCTTTTAATAAATATTTAAATTGGTAGATTTTATCATTTTAAAGCTAATTAATTGTTTTCTGTTTATAATATATATAATTGTATAGATTGTAAATTGATTAACTTTGATTTGGAACTTAGTAAATGAATAAATTTCTAATTTTAATTTATATTTGGTAAATTGGAAATTGGATTTAAATTTAACATTTAGCTTTTCAAAGCAATTCAATAAAAAATTATATGGTTTGTAAATATTAAAGATAAATCTTATTTGTTTAAATTTATATTTAATTAACTTGAATATGAATTTAAATTAGATTAACATTAAAAGCTTAGTTGTATTTTCTTTTTAAATTATTGCTTGAATTTATATATAAGAATTTAAAATAAAATTTACATATGATCTTAATTTATTAAGTAATAGAAGTAATTTATGATCTCTTTTATAAATCATTTTAAATATTGTTTAACTTGTTATTTTCAAATGATATTGAGAATACTTAGTTTTTATAAACATAAATAAATTTTGTTAGAAATAGGATTTGTTATTTTAAAATTTAGTAAGAGTTATATATGCACACATATATAACTTGATTTTTATTTTGAAGTTTATAATTTAATTTGAATTGGATGTTTTGAAATTTAAAAGAATAAATACATAAAATATTTGAATAAGCTTTTATTTATAAATTGTTTTGTTTCATTTCTCTTTAATAAATTTAAAAGTGATAAATTCATTTATATATACATAAGAAATAATGAATTAAGATATAAAAGTTTTTAAATTCAATTTAAATTAAAAATACTTAGATTACATGTGTAAGTCTCTTAAGACATTTAATTTACATGTGAGCCATTAATTAAACCAAGTGACAAATGTTAAAGATTTAGGACAAGTGTATTATTTAATTTTTTTTTTTAACATTTACTTATATAAACACTTCTTTTCTCACTTCATTTTCTTTTCCCTATTCTTCTTCATAACTCAAGAGAAATCTTCAGATCTAAAATCTGAAATCATCTTCCTCAAATCACATCTAAAATTTAATTTATTTGATCATCTTCTTCAACAAAACAGAAAATTTTGTCTAAATGAAATCTGCAAATCTCCTCAAACCATCTGAATTCAATCTTCCTAAAAAACTGTCTGAAATTATCCTCAAATCTGAAATTTTCATTTTTGCAAATCAAAGCATAAACATGTAATCCTTCAAACATTAACCTGTAGCCTCTTGAATCCATGCCTGAAATCATTTGCAAACCCTATAAAAAAAACTGTAGCTCTTCAATTTCAAAAACCTGAAATCAAATTACAATACCGGGAAATCAATTTGCAACATTCTAGAACCTGCATGCAACTGCAATGTCAACCAAGCCTGCAAATTTCTTATCTGGAAGCATTTAGTGAATTAGGCAAAGCATTGTAGGGAAAAAGCAAAAGCATGCATGCAATTGTTAGCAGGAAGCATAACATTTTAATGAAATCAGGAAGCTAGCATTTGCAAGTAAAACAAGATAAAGTTTAAAAAAAAAGCAATTTGAAGATGTCAAGTTCAAAGCAACTCCAGTTTCAAGCATTTTCCACTACCTGGGATATTCTGCTCATATAAAAATCTGTGAGTAACAATTTATTTTTAAAACTAATTTAAAGTAATATGGTTGCTTGAATTGTTTCCTGTGATAATCATATTTTGTGTGGATAAGTATGATAAAAATTGTCTATATGTATGTATGGGTTTGAATGCATGTTGCTGTGAATTCATTCTTCCCTGTTCTAGACTCCAAACTTTAAGTATTAATTCAAAAATCATGAACTCATAATCTAGTTCATATCTGAGTTCAAAATTTGAACAAAACATGTTAGTATATCCTAATTAAAGTCTTAAATTTTATTTAGGATAATAAACTTGTTATTGACTCTGGAAATAGAATAAATAACCGAGAAACTTTATAGAAATAAAGTTTTAAATGTCCTGGATTCTTGAATTAAGGATATAAGTAGATTACTTAAACAAAAACTTGATTTTTAAAAACAAAAATCAGAATTTTTAGTTTGAAATTAGAACAGCATTCCTGGTTTATTCAAAAATGGGTTTTGGGTTGGAGCTGTCAACCAAGGAGGTCGGGGTGGCCATGGAACTCTCTGGTGATAGAGTAAAGAGTGAAAATCCAAGGAAAAATATGGGATGATGGATTTATGAAGGGGAACAGTAGTAATTTGGGATTATTTTCTTTTAACCCTAGTTTCTGTGAGCAAAAGCAATTGGTCACCACGATCAAAATATGTGATCGAGTTCAACCAAATTTAGGGGATTGATGGAGGGTTGCTTGTCGAAGATGATGGTGGAAGGACAGAATCTCTAGTGGCGGGATTTTTGAGATTTAGGCGTTTTCAGTTTCGACATGGCTACTGTGTTTGAGCTCGAATGCTCGTTTTTGATTTGGGGCTTTTGCAGTTTCTCTGATGGTCGGATTTTGGTTGAGGGATGGTCGTCGACATGTGTAGGTGGTCGCGAGGGGTCGGAGTTGGTTGTTGCGGCGGTGCAGGTGCATGAAACTCTTGGTGTGTATGCAGTGTTTTTTTTATTGGAGAAGAAGGTACTCGATTTACTCGAGTTGTTCTGAAATTTGCTCGGGTTGTCTCATATTTTTGCTCGAAGTTAAGAGGGGTTTTGCTTGAAGTAAATTTGGATGCTTGAGCCTGTGTTGAATTACAGGTTTTCCAAAACCTGTTTGTTCTGAACTTTTAAATGAAAACTTTAAAATATAAAGCAAGGTTTAAGCAAAGTTTGAACCGAGTTTTAAATCTGTATTCAGAGTCTAATTTGAATCTTAGTTTGTCATAATGTAAGTTTTGAAATTTAAGATAGTTTAAACAACTTTAAATTGTTTTAATAGTTTGAATTTAATAGCAAAATTTGAAATAAGACTAGAAGTTTGAACCTAAGTTTTAAATCTGAAATCAAAATTGAATCTGAATAAATGTTTTGAAAATAAAGAAAGTTTTTTTTAAAAAAAACTTTGAAATGTTTAAACAAATTTTGATGTTGAACATTTCCTTTTAACTTCTTTAAAAAATAAGAAATTATTTAGTAGAAGTTTTTAAACAAGGTTTTAAAATGTTTTAAAACTTTGTTAAAGGTTAAGTGCGGTTTTCATTTCAAATTTCAAATTTAAAATGTAATTTGGGAAGAAATTTTAAAGTAAGTTGTTTAAATTTGCTTGGTTAATGATAATGTGATCATTAATAAGGAATGTTTCACTTATAATAAATCAAAGATTTAAATGATTTTGGTTTATTAAATTAGTAAGTAATTAGATGATTAATTAAATAATTTATTTAATTAACTAAATAAGGATTTTGAATTAATTTAGTAAGGTTGAGTTAATTAATTTGAAACTAAGATCATTAATTGAATAAGTTAAGGTTTTAACTAATGGTTAAAAATTAATTTATCAACAGGTTAAGATTTGTTAAGTTAAAAACTTAATTAATGAAATAATTAGTGATTAATTAAATAATTTTTAAAGATTAATAAATTTGTGATTAATAATGACTAATTTAAATTAATTACTTAAGTAAGATAATTAAGGAAATTTTTGATGAGTTAATGAAAGTCATTAACTAAGGATTATTTTATAATTAATTAACGTGATTAATTTTTAATAATAAATTAGATTAATTAATTTAAATAGAATCATTTGTGTAATTTTTTAAGTATAATTACTTATGGAAGTAATTAAGAAAATTAATTACTAATTGTAATTAATTGAGTTTAATTTGATTAGATTAAGTTATTTAATTCAGTTTAACTAATTTAGAATAATCATTTGATGATTGTGAAGTATAATTACTTAATGTAATTAAATGAAGAGAAATTACTTAGAGAAGTAATTAATGGGTAATTACTATATGTAATTAATTGGAAGTGATTTGATAATGAGCTATTTGAGTATTAATTACTTTGTGAATTAATCAAGGGATTAATTCGAGATAATTAATTAATGAGTAATTAATTTATTTTGTGGAGTAACTAAGGGAAGTTAATTACTAAATGAGGTTAATCAAGGGTGACTAACAATTATGGTTTAATTGTGGATTAAAAATTAATGTAATTAATTTTGAAAGGAAATGTAATTAGAAATCATTAATTATTATAATTAATGATGTAATTAAGAAATAGATTTATTTCGAAATAATTAGTCAATGAATTAATTAATTAATGTAATTAATTAAGAATAAATGTAATTAATTATGGTTAATTAATTAAGTAATTAAAGATTAATTTCTGTATTTGGTTAAGTATAATTAATTTGAGAAATTAATTAGTGGATAATTACTTAAAGGTTAATTAATCAGGAATGATTAATTAAAATAAATAATTGGTTGATTATTAATTGATAATGAATTAATAATGATATAAGAAAGTTGATATTGATGAATTAATTAATTTAATTTGCTTTAAATTAATTTGAATGATGTAATTAATTTAATTCATTTTAAATTAATTATATTTAGTGTGATATTAAATCATGGCTTATATGGTTGAATAATGTTGTTTGCCTTGAATGGTTTGATCTCGGATATGAGATAAATAATGTTGAGTGATATGGATGCATTGGTTGCATGTGATGATGATTTAGATTATCCTTTGGATAATGATAATATGGTTATCTGTTGTGATGATATGTGATTATCTATTGTGAATCTGTGATTTATCTATATGTTTATATAGATAATTGATTTGTTTTAAACCTTTAAAACAACTTGGCCTTAAAGGACACGCTTTGGATTTCGATGAGACCGGGATCGGGTTTCCATATTTGGATATCCGAAAACCACATCGATCCAAATTAACGATAGGTCGTGAATCTTATGAGAAGAGTGAAGACTAGAGGTGTAAGGACTTGACGTCAGTATAACTCCGAGGGTGATTCCGTAATGAGTTTGACGGAACTAGTTCTTATAGGTTCGAGATGGTGATTCAGAGTGCAAGGGTTATCGTCGTTAACTCTGAGGGTGATTCCAAAATGAGTATAACGAGATAATGCCTTCGGTTTCGTTCGATCCCGGAACGAACTTGT
The DNA here is from genome assembly GCA_030765085.1 of Allium cepa. NCBI lineage: Eukaryota > Viridiplantae > Streptophyta > Magnoliopsida > Asparagales > Amaryllidaceae > Allium > Allium cepa. The sequence goes on from CM060932.1 coordinate 386,312,765, forward strand.
ATGGATTGAATGCTTTCAGATCATCATCAGGTGGATGATGAGCATTCTAAGAGATGTGTTCTCTAAAGGTAACCATAGCCTCAAGCCTCATCAACCGGGAATGGCTAAAACAGGGGAGGTGCAGCAAGGCTTCGTGGGTAGCTCCCACTGGAGAACAAGATTTACCCTTGTCTAGAGGTCCCTTTTATTTCGGCTGTGTGGGCAGTTGGAACGTACGCAAACTGCGGGGTTGTCTTGTTCGGGACTGTCCAGTAAGGGATGGTTCCGGTCTTGTGTTGCAGGGGAGCGCGCGTACTCCTCGGTACGTTGATCTAGGCCACGTACTGTGACGGGCGGTACCCCAGTAGCCCGACCATTGATGGAATCCAAAATCTAATAAGTGCCAACGGTTTTGATTGTATTACCCACTTTTGTGGCTAGTAGCTGGAATTTAATAATGTAACAATTTCGGCTATTTCTTATTTACTTGAAAACCCTAGACCTATTATAATATCACTAGATTTCCTATCAAATGTTTTGGTTAGCGTAAGGTAAAAACTTTTCCATGTTTATGTGTGGGAAGTCTTACGTGATACCTTTTCTTTTCAAAGGATTTTCAAAGTTAAGCAACTTTAACCTATTACTCACACCAGACCCATGTCTGACCCAGAGTTCATCTTCTGTTTTCTTAAACTCTTGGGTACTCAAATTTTTACGAGTAGCCAAGGGATTCAGGTTAGCTTTTGACGAATTATGGAGGAGAAAAAGGAGCAGGAGGCTTCTGCGTTGTAGATAATAGTTCCGCTGTTTGTTCTCTGTGTTAGTATTGTTTGTTGAGTTGTATAACTAGACAGGTGTTTATAACTGTCTAGTATGGGATGTAAATTCTGTATAACTCTGATTTGTGTTGTATACTATGTAATATTTAAGTTATTAATATAATTATTTGTTCTGCTATTAATTTTCTGATGTTGGTTTCTTCTTTCTTTTCTCTTTTCTATCCCTTTCTTTCTTATTAATGATGTGTCATTCTGTGGAGACGGATGGCGTGTCATTACAATAAAACATTTTCCAAATATTTCTTTCAAATATTCTAAATTTATAATAAGCATCTTTACATCAAATTTTACCTTAACATCAAATGCCTTATGTGAAACTCAATTCATAAGGTGTTCGTTTCAATATTTTCATATTTCTACCTACCCTACCCAAATCATAAAAAGGAAAGCTTTCTATACACACTAACAATTGCCAATGCTTAACTAGACAAGAATGACTAAAAAATCCTAATTGATAATAACATAATATTATTATCTCCTAACAACAATACCTCAAAACACTATACTATTTTTAAAATCATTCTTTATATGTATAATATATTTTTAGGTAAAATTATTTCATTTACCCAATTTCAAAACAATACCGTGTCAGCTTGCTTTGTTCAAGTGTTTAGGAACACCTATTGACACTATGGCAACCACATCTCGACCATAGTTCTTTATCCAATCAATAAATAAATCAACACAATATAAAACATTTTATGTCACTACCAAATATGCACTCTTGTATAATATGCTCATACTCATTCTAGGGTCTCACTTATGCGATCTCAAATGAGTTTACCCCATCAGGACCATGGTTCTTGCTTAACCTCATGCTTTGATACCATATGTAATGACCCGCCTTTTCATACCCCAGAAGCCAAACAACTAAATGTCGAAAAGGTAGATTGTTATGGAAACAAAGGAGATAAAAGATAGAAGAAACTAAACAAGAATCTCACAACGCAACGGAATAACATATATTAATTAACATAATACTTTAAAAAGTCATTTTCAAAAATGATACAACAGAGTCATACTAATACAAATTCTACCCTAGGACAGTTATAACAGCTTGTCCCTACCTAATTGATACAAGATACCTATAATACAACAGAAACAAGATCAAAACTAGCTATCGATGAAGCCTCCTGCACCAAGCTCCTTCAAAATGCATTAGTGGGAAAATCTGAACTACTTGGTTGCCCATAAAAATTTGAGCACCCAAGAGTTTCAGGAAATGAACATAAACTTTGGGTCGGACATGGGTTTGGTGTGAGTAAACTCAAACAACCGAATTATTATGTTTAAAACCCTTTTAAAATCAAAGGTACCTCATAAGACCACGCCGCATATAAACACGGATGAGTTTTTACCTTATGATAACCAAAACATTTTCTATAGTAAATCCACTGATATTATAATAATGTCTAAGCGTTCAACATAAATATGTGAAAATAGCCTAAATTGTTACCATTATGAAATTCCAACATACCAGGCTCTACAATCAAAACCGTAAAGGAACGTATTAGGGATTGGATTTCAAACTATAATAAGGCATCGGGGTGACACCTATCATGATACATGTCCATAAATTTACCAAGGACCTCGTCAAGATCCCCTGCCAACATAAGACCAGGCTACTCCTTACTGAATAGTACCGATTATGTCATTACCACGGTTGCATATTTATTGAGATCTCATGCACAACCAATCCATAAATATGTAGATGTATCTAGAATGGTGACGACCCATAATGCGAGTGACCCACTTAGCCTTGCTACATCTCCCCTAATTGTAGTCATTCCCGGTTAATGAGGCTTAAGGATACGCTTACCTTTGGAATAGCAATCCCACTTAGAGTGCTAACACCGCCTTCCAGGCAGTAATATAGTGCCATCATTTACCCATACAAGTTGTCTAGGATAACGACAAATAGAAGGCACTACTTCTATTATATCCATTTTGGAATCACTCTAATGACTAGTTGCAAGCTGCCCTTGCACTTCAATGGCTCCATCTTCGGTTCCATACTCTTCAACTTGTCTTCAGTTCGGAACTCTTAAGTTGAATCGAGGTGTTTTTCAAATAACATATCCGATCCTAGTCTCTTCGAAATAACTTTCGGTAATTTCCGTTAAAATCAACCCCGGTTCTTTAGAAAATAAATAGACAAAGATAAGAGTGGACTTCACCTTCTAACCATTTGTGGACATATTTCCTTATCATTTTTCCTAAAGGAACGAAACAAGATTTATAACCACAGTACAACATCATCGGGGATGACTGTGCCATATAACTCATGTGTTTCTCCTAGATATTTTCAAATTTATGTTTAGGTCCAGAATAAATAGTCAGTTATTTAACTATCAAATAAACAATCATTTATTTATAAAACATTTCCTATTTAAAACTCCATTGATAAATCTTCTTTAAGAAAAATCGTTTACGAAATATCCTTTACAACTCATCCTTTTTAAATCACTTTAAATAAACCTTTTTACTTAGTAAAACCCATTTATATAAACAATTTATTTTTTATAAATACCTATATAAAATAATAATATAACTTGAAAACTCATTTATAAACCTTAAACCCTAAAATTGATTAAAGAATTGAAGTTACCTCAACACCATACTTTATAATTTCAAAAGGAGCTTAGCAATCCCATTGGTAGTAATTTAAGTTACCATTTAACATTAATTTCACTTCCAAGTCACTTAACAATTTATTTACATAACAAAATGTATGCAAATGCAATTCATACCCAAATTAGGGGAAAAACATGTCAACACAAACTAATTGGCATATACAAGTCGAAATAACGTAATAATAGGATGGTGATTTATCCTGCTAAATAGATGTCTAGACAATCAAACAATTAACTTATTGCAAAATGGGGATTTATTACGCTAACATATATGTCCATACAATCAAACAACCAATCTATAGCAGAATGTGGATTTATTCTGCTAATATATGTCCACAATAATCAAGTCAATTGCATTATAGTAGAACGAGAATTTATTCTGCTATCAAAAGCCCACACAATCAAACAATCACATCCTAACTCATTCACATGTATTTGTCTACCTAAGAGTACCAACATTTGAATTCCTTAAGTTCAAAACCATCTTTGAAAAAGAAGTACTTTTAAAACAATTTGATTCTTGGAGACAAAGGATTTAAAACTTAAAACACCCTTTAAATGATTAATTACAAGATAAACTCTTATTAAATATCTTTGTTTAATTTAAACTTAATCTAATTATATACTAATAATTAATTAAACCTTAAGTAAATAATTTATTATAAATAAAAAACTTAAATTAATTATTAGATAATAATTTTAACCTTCATTAATAATTAATATTAATTAATCTCGTTTAGTTAATCAAATAACCTTTAATTAAAACTTAATTATTAAATTAAACCTTAAATAAGTATTTATTTTAAATTTAAGCCTTAGTTAATAAATAATTGAAAATAATTTAACCCTTGATTAATTTAACAAATAAATAATTAACCCTATATTTTATTAATAATTTATTAAATTAATCCTATCTTTAGAAGATGATTAATTAGAAACTAAACCTTATTAATTAATTTAAACAAACCTTGTCTAATGCTTAATTAATTATTAATTATCAAAACTTAATTAATTAATAATTTATTATTGAAAACTTAATTAATTTTCTAAAACAACATTATTAAGTTTATAATACACTTTCAAATCTCTTTTTAGAACTAAATTTTCAAAAATCTGATTTTTATCGAAATTGCATCCATAGGGACTATCGCGACGGATGCAGTAACTTAAATTTGTTTTTCCAAGTTACTAACTTTCCAATTCTCCACTTCTAACATTGTTTCATTTTAAACCATAAGGAAAAGTTTGGAGACTAAAACAAAGTTTAACTTTAAAGTTTTAAAAACTTAAATACTTTAAACCATTTCCTTCCAAACAATCCAAATCTCTTTTTAACATCTCAATGTTAACTATAAACATACCACATCATAACCAAGTTCACATTCATATCATATCCAAACTTACAACCAACATCAAATCCTAAGTTTGTAAACTATATCATAACCAAATTTACAACAATACTAAGGTAGACTTCTTTTCAAGTCCATTTTTTCCATCTTGAATCATCCATATCCACAAATAACCAAACATATAACAACTCAAACATATTTCACACACATCAAAAAGAAATTCATGCAACATATATCAAGTTAAAAAATTTGAAATTTAAAACCAATGTTTACTCATTGAAAGCTTGAAAATCATAGAAATCTACAAGAAAATAGGTCATCTTCTTACTGATTTTTGATCATGTTACTCTCGAAATTTGGATAAGACTAGAAAGAAAAATTTAGAAATTTTCTCTCTCTTCAATTTGAAAAAAAACACTTAATTTATATTTTTTTTAGGGAAATGTGGTCAAATAAGGGAGTGGTATTTTCGGCCATTATAATATGGGTCCAAAAACGAGTCTGAAAGAATTGAAGTTTTGACCCAAAAATATTCAAAATTTAAAAAAGTCATTCAGATAAAAATTGTATCCATTGAATTTATATATGGTTTGAACTAAACAAAATCTTGATTTAGAGTAGTATGGAGGAAGTTAAGGTCGAATGAAATGGGAGGAAAATGGAAAAGAAAGAGTTCAAAACAAGGTTTAAAACATTTTTAAATTAAGCTTGCTATAATTTTTAAAAACTTTAAACCTAAAAGAGAAGCCATTAAATTTCTTTGGAAAAGCTTTGAAAAGGCAGTGAAGTTAAAAAAATGGAAAGTAAAATGAAACGAGAAGGAGAAAAAGTGAAGTTTGTTTTATACATAATGGAATGTTGGAAATTACTAAACTACCCTTATCCTTTTACCCTCCACCTCCTCACGCTACCTCACCATGCCACATCTACTTGTCTCCCCCTTTCTTAGTTTTGAAATTATCATGAAAAAAAACATGAAAAGATGGCAAAATGTCCTTTAGTTTGAGTCTAATCATGTCTCTCCTGATTTGATATGTATATATATATATATTTGTGTGTATGCGTGTGCGCGCGCGTGTGTGTGTATAACTTGCTTAACTTAATTTAATTATACTTAACTCTAACTAATTTACTAACCTATGTTCATAATCTTTGCATATATCCGAATACACATTCACAAATGAGTACATAACATTTTCAAATAACTTTTATACGATGAAACATTGAAAATTAGGAAAACTATTTCCGGTTACATTTTCTGTATTTCATCGAACTATATATTTTTATAAACTGAATTTGAAAACTATTTTTCCATTATTATTTATCATTTAAAAGTGTTTTATTTTGACTATAAAATTTGTATATTGAATATTGAAAATTAATTATATATTTGCAAATCAAAGTAGTGAAATTTCCTGGTCGTTACAGGTCCCCTCACATAGACTGATGTTGTTTTTATGTCTCATACATGTATTTCAAACTAGTGTATTTGGGAAGTTTATGTTGATAATTGTGTATTCTTGTGTACATATTCTTTTATTAGTCATATGACGATGGTTCATATTCTATTTTCATTTTGTACTATATCCGTAGCATAAATAAAAACACATATGATTAAAACATTGTGAAGAAATAAACATACTTATGTTTGTTTGTTCACTAGTTCATGGATGTTTGCCACGTGATCGTTCATATGACACTTGATTCGTATGACATGGATTACGAACTTTCTAGTTAAATGAAAGTTTTATATTGAACGTTCGCAACATATTCAATGGTAAATGAAAGCTGGACTCCATAGGATTATTTAGTATTGATTAAAGCATACATAGATGACGACCATAGACACATGGAAGAGCAGTTGGATCAAAGTTTTTGGGTTACTCTAAACAAAAACATTAAGTAATCATCCTGATTGTAGATTAATTCAAATGATTCTTAAAATTCAGAGTACTTTTTCCAAGTTTACTAGATCTTGTTGCAGATACATTAGCATTATAAATATAGTGGAGGAAGTAGATCTATTTCAATTAACATAATCTACATTTGATTCATGATCTATGTGGGAGCATCGTACTAATTTTGTTGGACATGCTGCATTTGATTTTTGGGTTAGCTATGTTCAACAATTTGAATGATGTTTAGGTTAACTATGGTAGGCAAGTTGTCTCTATTTTCGAATTCGATTTAAGTAATCTAATTAAGTTATTTATCTTCAGTAAGTTTTATGTAGTTTCAAATTCAAGTAAGTTAGCTAAATTATCTACCTTTAATAAGTTCTATGTACTTTCGAATTCAAGTAAGTTAGCGTAAGTTATCTACCTTCAGTAAGTTTTATGTACTTTCGAATTCAATTAAATTAGTTAGGTTATTTAAATTAAGGTGAGAAAATGTAGATTTCAAATAAGTACGCAAGACAAGAAACTGATAATTACTTAATTAAAATGGTACAAACAAGACAACAGACATTGAAATAGAAAGGACAACATAGATCAAAAATAAACATAAAGATTAATTCAAAAAACTATTTACGACCACCTAATAACTGAATTGAACCCAGCCTCCTATGAAGCATTTCAATTTGTTCTTCAAGTTCAGTGGTATACATAACTGTTCGATGAGGTAAAGGATCATCAAGCCATTTCCAAAGTTCATATCTATCCAAAAAATTACAGCATCTATAGTGATTTCGACCGATTTTATTTACATTTCTTGTGAAAGAATACATAGCATAAACTTCACAGTTATAGTATATTGCACTAGAGTCAATATTTTGTCTGTTTGACGTACTTGGTGGCATATTTCATGCCTTCTTTGCCTTCCTCCATTGTTTCTATGCCGCTCTACTCTTTGCCTTTTTCCATCCTCTAGAAGCTTGAGCTCTTCCAGTTCTCTCTCATGCTCTCTTACATCATCATAGTGTCTTTCCTCCATTCCAATATACCACTTGGTTAGTGTTTGGATGAAGTTGTATTCGGTGGGATATTATGACTTAGAGGGTCTTTATATGAGTATGATTAGGGCAAGGAAGCATGGTTGTAATCCACCATTTTTGTATACTAATGGGATGATATGATTGTAGAGAAGCATGGAAAGAAATATGATATATATAATAGAATACATTACCTAGGTTAGCACGTAAAGAAAGTTATGCAACGTGGCTGTAGTGTTTGATTGTGATAGGATACTGAGCTACTCTTTTTCCATTAACCATGCTGGCATATGAAGAAAGTTATGCAGCATGGCTACAGTGTTTGACTTTGATAAGACTCCATGCCACTCTGTTTTCATTAACCACGTTGGTATGTGAAGAGTTGTGCAACGTACCTACTATGTTTGATTGTGAAAAGATATTGAGCCACTCTATCTCAATTAACCATGGTGGCATGTGAAGAAAGTTATGCAATATGGCTATGGTGTTTGATTGTGATAAGACACTAAGCCACTCTGTCTCTATCAATTATATATTCTAACTACTATAAATACCCATGGTAATCTTATTCATTCATGCTTATTCAAATCTTATACTTTGCCAACTACAAAATTAATGTTAGCTGAAGATCATATATTTTTCGACGATAACGATGTTAGCTTTGATGAAATGATGGAAGATCATTTTCATTGTGGAAGAGAATTAATAGCTATGTCAACGCTAAAAGTTGGTCGATCCAGCGGGAAACATGGTGGATCAGTTGTTAGTCGTCGTTATAAAAATCAAAAGCATGCCTGACATAATGAAACACTGATGGAAGACTATTTTATTCTAAATCCCACTTTTATCGATGGTGATTTTAGAAGAATATTTTGAATGCATTGACCTTTATTTCTTAGGATTTTATAGTCCATTAAAAATAATGATAATAGTTCATCCCCAATGCATCTCGTATTCAAGGATTGACCGGTCACTAAAAAATGACTACTGCATTGAGAATGCTTGCATATATAGGACCAGTAGACGCTTTCAATGAGAATCCGTGCCATCGATGAGAATTTGCGTCTGAGGGAAAGAACCGTACTAGAATCTTTGGACCATTTCTATCAAGCTATCATTGACATTTATGGCCATTAATACTTATGAAGACCGAATGAAGCTAAATAACAAGATTAATGAGGATACATAACATTAGAGGATGGCCAAGAATGTTGGGTAGTATAGATTGTATGCATTGTGAGTGGAAGAACTATCCAAAGGTGTACGCCAGAGATTATCAAGGTAAGTCTCATAGGTTGACAATCATTGTTGAAGCGGTAGCTTCATATTACTTATGGATCTGGCATGCCCTTTTAAGAATGCCAAGTTTTAACAATGACTTAAACATAGTCAAATGATCTACTTTGTTTAATGATTTAGCAAATGGTAGATCAAATCCATGTTACTTCGGCTTAGGAGGTAACATGTTCGATCATGGATATTATCTTGGCTATGGTATATACCTTAAGTGGAGTACCATTGTCCAGACAATTCCTAACCCATTAAATAATAAATAATCAATGTTTGTGGTAATGCAAAAAGGAAAAAGAAAAGACATTGAAATGGCATTTTTTGTTCTTCAATCAAGATTTTCCATAATCAGCAATCCATGTAGACTTTAGTATTCACTTAAAATGGCAAATATAACCTACATTTTTGTTATTTTAACAATAAGACTATTGAGGACGAAATTACATGGAAAATATAGACATACAAAAATTTAGGCAATCTTAACATAAGTGTTTCATTTTCAAATCCACTATGATTTGTTTGCTCTAACTTGAAAATTTGAGAACCAAATGTTTGTGTTTGATGGTTAACTTTTCCACGACCGTTGATCGACGATAGTGACCTTTTGCAATCAATGTTTTTTTGATTGTAGCAGTTTGTAATTTTGCTCCAAAACGTATCACCACTTTGGTCGGCACCTCAGATCAGATCGCTTGAGTGTGCAAACCAAATGTAACATAAATCACGTTCTTCCGTTGAAGTCTAATTAATAGTTACTGCTTCGCCAATTGGACCCGTATTGTCTTCTAAATTGAATCCTTTAAAACTGCATCTTGCGGCATCGATGTCGAACTCGGAAAACATTTTGAGATGAGAGAAGTGAGAGTATAATGTTTGGAAATGTTGTAGGGTGTTGTGTGGAAGGAGAAGAGATACGTGGATGGTATTTGTATAGGAGGAGAAAAGATCCATTAAAATAGCCATTGGGTTAAAATATACTTGGGTGCTTTCTAAACAGTGGCCTGGAGCTGGGGCGCTTATTCAACAAGCGTCCAAGTATATTATGCTTCCTGGACCAAAAGATTGAATTTGTAATCGATCTAATAATCTACATTCTATTGCAATGCTTTTTGGATGTACATCTTCAATTCTATAAATTGTAATCTCCTATTGGTGATGCTCTAATAAGTGATATACATGTACACACACCATAATATTATGGCATTGTGCGTTAATTTGGGCAACATTTCACTTTTACTCCCTGTTACTCTTTGTATCACGATTTATTTTGTATGAACTATCCATTTCACATTTTACTCTTCTTGAATCTTACTGTCACCATTCACTTTGTATGACTCCACATATCAGTTTAATTCATCACTATCTCTAATTTTTTCATTATTTCAAGCGCAAGTTTATGTCAAGAATTACTCCAAATGACCCTCCGTTCCACTTTCCTTGTTTTGAATTACTATTGTCTTTGGATTGATAAATACTCAAACAAATATATATCCCTCAAGGTCTCCTGTATGTGATTCTAACCTAACAAGAGTATCAATAATTTACACCCATTTCTAATTGTCAGATCAGGTGCATCATGCGATGGGAAAGTTTAAAAAGTAATATATATTTACAATTCATTAAGCACTAGATCTTTTATATTCTTATCATTGAATAATGTTGTTAATATTAAGTCATATTTAATGTTTCAATTGGGTGTATTTGATTTAAATTTTAAATTATATCGTGTTGTCTTTATAATAATAATATTGTTATAATCACAATGTTGTTATTTGTTTAAAAAGTACTTAATGAAATAGTTTATTACCAATTTAAATTATATTCATTTAATTGTAAATTTAATAATAAAATAATTTATCATATATACTTATGTATATATGAATGTGTGTATATATAGACTTTAAAAAATAGTTATTTGAATAATAGTAATTAATAAAATAATCTTACTTTAAATTAAAAATAGTACCGGTTCAAGTTTGATATTTCATAAATTGATATTAAATTTTTTAATGATTATAATTGGTTTTGATTCAGATATCAAATATCTGAATCAAACAAGTAATGTCTTAATATTTTAATATTGTTTATTAGTGTTGACATGTAAACATTTAATTTTAATATGAATATTTAAACGTCCGATTTAGAATACTAGAAACAGGCATATAAAATAGTGACAGGTAATATTAGTATGTTTTGAATTTAGTTATGGACTCATTGATGCAAGTTGTGCATGAATATGAGTTCGTATAAAAAAATCATACATGTTTAAAACTTAGATGTAAATAAATAAAATATGAGTACTTATTTAAATTTTTACCTTTCTCCTCTGGAAAACCTTAGCCATCACGATGACCAACTTCTACTAATTTTTCCCTTACCACAACAGATCAAAAGCCTCCTGTCGTCCGTGATCATGCTCTTTATGATCATTGTTACCTATTGACATCATCATTGCCGACTCCAACGCCGATTGCCCAAAACCCTAATTTTGGCTATCAACATTTACCATGTCCATGTCATCTCTATAGTTCATTGGAGCCTCCATCGATGCTCATAAACGATTCCCCATGCTCAATGCTCTTTCAGTCATTAGAATGACCGTAGTAACGACATTCATCAGATTGTAGTCGTGAAGTTGGTCGAATGTATGCAGACATCTTTGTGCACAAGAACAAACAATAAAAAAAAAATTTATAAAAATTTAAAAGGAGAAATGAAAATAAAACAATTTTCAAACAAAATAATAGATTTTTAAAACAATTTTCGCTAATTAAAAAAGTTCCTCGATAACCATGCCGATCGATAACACCTTGATTCGCTTTTAGGAGATCTTATCTCCGACTCAATGGTGCTCAATAGTAGAGTTGCAAAATTGTAACATCCCCTATCTTGAGGCCCGAAGCTAAGCGCTATAGATGCTACAGCCATCTATAGTATTCATTCTGGTGACAAAATACAGTGATATTAATGGAATCTAGAATATCAGAAGCACATGAATATGAAACAAAATCATAGATTCAAAAACAACTTTACCGATTACATTACAAAACCATGTTTGATATTCCATTACATAATCTCAAATAAATCCCAGGTTTTGATCAAATATGATTATTACATACCTGCCAAGAGTGACATATGAAGATGCCTCCTTGGATGACCAGAGTACTAAATAGACATATTAGGTTTAATACAACACAGTGGAAATAAACTAAATAGCTCCTATATAGCTAGCTTTGCCTCCTGCACATCTTCGGAAGCTTTATTCTTCTAACCTACTAAACCTAAAAAACCATAGCTCCCAATGTACTCAAATTAAATTTTTAGCACCCTAGAGTTTAAGGGAAAACATAAATTTCGAGTCAGACATAATGCCTAGTGTTAATAATACTACTACAACTCGGTTTACTGATAGTAAATGAGATCACACCGCTTAGCGAAATGGGTTCCCCTAACTGATATCCCTTTGAAACATATCCTTTTACAAATCAGAATCCTACAATCAAACTGATTAGAAAAATAATAACAATATCATATGTGCTCATAAATCAAGTAATAAATGGACAATCTTTTCGAATAATATAGTTTTATTTGATAACTACTAACCATTGACTGATTCGGGCCTACCAGACAAAATAAATGATCTAACATTTGTTAGACACACTTCTAGACGGTCTATCCTAATCTTACTTCTCCCAAGGTCAACTGATCCTATTGGTTTTGTGGGCTCACTAATAACCTATCATCTTCTCTGTATATTCCTTTCTACATGTAACATCATTTAAGTGTTATCTGTGACTAAGCCCTACACACTGGAATTTTGGACTAAATTAGCTAGGTCCTATAGCTAATGTATAGGATGCAACTCTATACCAGTCCCATCTAGTATCAAATATCTAAGTCATTTTCTTAGGATTAACTACCCATCAAAATTTTCCTTGAAAATATTTCTTGCAAAATGATTTAACCCTTTAAATCATACTTAAACAAGGAAAATATACTTTTGTTTTAATCAAATCTCTTTGCCACGATATATGCTTTACACAAAATATTGATGAAAACTTTGGAAACCTTTGTTTAAATGCTTTAAACAATCTCTTTCAAAACCTTTAAAAATGCCTCTTTCGAAACCAGTTAACTACTTTACTTTGAACTCTAGGCCGAAAGGCCAAAACATACCTTTCGAAACCATTTATAACAGTCCTTTTAAAACCATAGAAATTGTCCTTTCGAGAGCTTTATAAAATCTTAGACATCCTCTTTTCAAAACATTGCAAACTTTCCCTTTGAAAACATTGGAAACCTTCCATTCAAACGCTAATGGTAAACCTTTTAAAAATATTGGGGAACAACCCCTTCGAAACCTTTATCATATACTATTTGAAAGCATTGAAGTCCTTTACTTAAAACAAACCTTTCAAAAGAATTGGATTCAAGTAAAAATGTGTGGAACTTAGTTTCAAAACCATTAGAACTATTCCTTTTGAAACCTTTCGGTTTAACTTTCAAAATATAAAAATGGTCTTATAAGAATTAGGACGAAAGCATCTCTGTTGAAAGCAGTTTCCTAAATAAGAGAAAGTGGATGGTGTCGAAACCAACCCCTTCGAAAGCATTGGAGTAACGGCTCTAAGTTTAAAACAAAAGAACCCTTTCAAAGGCATTGCTTCGAAAGGTAGAATGTGATAGTAGGGGTTTTGACCCCTTCGAAAGCTCTATTTAAAGTAAAAGGTGGCAAGCTCTTTTGAAAGCTCTTTTCTTTAAAACAATTGACCAAGTCGAAAGCTATCTCATTCGAAAGCCTTATTTACAGCCAAATTAGTTCTAAGTTTTCAGAAGCTACTTCAACCCCATCGAAAGCCCTGTTTCAACTCCATACCTTTCGTCTAACTCTAATCCACTACATACCGATGTTGATACAATGTGTATTGGTTTTGAGTTAGAATGAAGTGATACTGTGAAGTCAAAAGGTAGCTGCCGAAAGTGGTGAAACAAACCTTTACAAAAACTGATTTTTGCTTTATAAAGTAATATCTTTCCAACTAACTTGCATATTTGTCATCATATAATTGGTTGCCAAGTTCTTTTCCAAAAATATTTTCTAAAAGTGCTGTTGAATTTCAGAGATTAACAATTTAAAACATTTACAAATTGCCCCTTCTCCTTTTTATAAACATATAAAACATTTAAGTCTTATACCTTAAATAATTTTATATGCTTATTAAAACACTTAAGAAAATTCTTCAAGAATTCCATTAATCACCTTTAATATATTTTCTAATATAACTAAATTTCTGACCCAAAGCTAATATATAATAGCTGTAATAAATTTGTAAACCCAATTTAACCATTTTCTTCACCAGAGAATTCATAATAAACCCACATTAATTCAGAAAATTATGTAACTTGAAACCCATCACTAAAATATTTTTTCTAACCTTATATTAGAATCACAAGGCATTTGGATGTCATTTGTTATGTCTATCAAGTCATAACTTATCATAAAATCTATAGGAACCAAGAAAATTTATCAACAAGCAAATATACATATATAACATTCAAAACATGGCATAATACTTTGCAAAAATTATTCAGATCTGATCTAGTACCGAAAATAAAAATATGAGATGTAAACTATTATTCACCATAGCTTGTTGTTAAGGAGTTTGAAATTCTCTCTTGAATGAATTTGATTAAGCTTCTTCCTTTTGATTCTTGCTTATCTTCCTCTTGCTTCCTCCTAATGGTGGGCGACCTTACTTGGTTTAATTTTTTGTTTGTGAACATGTAAAATGAGAGTGAATGAGGGTTTAGGGTATAAGAATATAACCTATTCCTATTTTTCTCTTATCTATTACCCTTATCTATTTCATTTTACTTCCCTTTAGTCCATTAGTTAATTAGGTATGGCTACCTTCTAATTATACAAACCTCAATTCCCTTAACCACTTACATTATTTCATTTAATTTATCTAATTAAATATCCTTAATAATGATAATCAAAATTAGGATCGTTACAAAAATTCACCATTAAGATATATCTTTATTAATAGAGAGAAGCAAAATTCTAGGTATCTTGAATGAGGCATCCATGTGTATTTATAGCACCGTTGGACGATGTAAAAATACCTTACCTAGATCCACTATTCAAGTATGACCTGTTATAAGTGAGATCTAATCTCACTTAACTAATCAAAATCACTTAATTTAACCATATCTACATATATTTTGGTCCGTTTTATTTTAGAATTTTTTTTAAAAATTTCGGCTAATAATATATATTATTTATTATTTTGGTCCAAAAAATAATTAAATAAATATATAATGACTATATATTCTATTAATTAATTTTAGGCCTTTTAATAACAATAAATAAAATAAAATAACCATTATACTAATTACTCTATAACAATAATTTATAACTTTTATAAATTATTTCTATCATAAATTGAGAGTTATGGATGTATAACTCTTAGGTGTGAACTTAACCCATAGTAGTATTTAAATAACTTAAATATTAAAGTCCATGAATTTATTGAAGTAAAGAAGAGGACACGAGTTTATTTGCGTACAAATTATCTGGGTGAAATCTAAGTACATATCTTTTAAACGACATCCTTAAGAAACGATATATTGTGCATGTTTTCTCTTCGTTATCACAATATCACTCAGGTATCTAGTGCTCGATCAATGGCCAAAACTTTGTTAATATCCGTTGTTAATTTAGAAGTCCAATATTTAAGTTCATGGTTCAGTCCAATAAGCATTATCAATTAACCGATTGTTTTTTCCAAATACTTTGACTTTATGTTGACTACCAGTTACAATGATACTAATCTTCTTTCGAAGGAGAAGAATGCTCTCTTCAATAGGGTTTCACTTCAAGTGGTTCATCATATACCTAATTATGGCCTTAACACAATCATTGTTATTATGAGATTGATTATGATTGAAGTATATTTTAGACACTTAAGATTCATAGTATTCTTAAGTCAAAAGACTACCTACTACACATCATTGCTTGAGATATCGTTTTTACTTTTAATCTATAAAAGACTCTCAAAGAGTCGCTTTGTAATTGTTCCAAACTACATATATGTAATCCCTTAATGCATCCAACAGTCATGATAATCCATTGTCCATCATATGAAGAGCGTTACGTACACTAGTCTTAATGGATATATCATTATCCTATTCTCAATATATATTGACCAAGAACATTTAGGACATACATTTATTTTTATCAATTCAGCATTCATGATTTTCAACAATTTGTAATTGCAATCAATTAAATACGTTACCTAAGGATTTTCTACTTGTATATATTTAACGTATTTGTAAAGTTATTTATATCTCAATATAACAATATATACAGTACCATGGACTACTGGCTCAAGTGTTAAGGTCTCTAGGTTATGATTCTAGAGGTCTTGGGTTCAGTCCCTTGAGACATCTAAATGAATGCTCCGCTTAAATTAAGTATCACTTTTATTATATAAAAATATGTGCAATAGAAAATAAATCCAAGGCATACTTATTTCCAACAAGATTCATTATAAGAGTTAAGTTATACAATCAAATTCCAAAATTTCACATAGGGTACACCTTAACTCTATCAATTTCTCACTTGTACTTGAGGTCAATTATGGTGACTCATAACCATACTCTTGATCATTTTTTCTAGATACAACTGAGAAAGGACCTTAGTGATTGGATTTTATATTATTATTTCGTGTCGACTTTTCGATTATACTTCTCCGTCACTATAAACATGCAATATACAAAGACATACCTCGATCTCTTATAAAGCTATCACTTCTTATTGTAGTTTATATTACGTTATTGCTATCACAGTAAGTTATTGGATTTTCAATGGTGCAAACTATCCTTAGCTTTCTTATAAATTCACATATATATTGCTTTCATTGCCAGCACTATTCAAGGCAATGTACTTAGCCTTTATAACTAAATTTTCCATAACCTCTTGTTTGGAACATTTCAACTTAAAGTTATCGAGAGTAAACATGAATTTAAGGTCGAACTATTATTTTGATGCAACTTATGAAATTTTTGTTCGAATGCTTCTTTATAAGGGTTTATTGTTTTCATAAATAATTCTCCAGTATTTAATAAATACTTGAGAGTACTACTATTAACTACCCCTCAGTGATTTTAACTCAGATTTTGTGTTCTTGCCTACACCAAGTGTAGAAGAGAATTCTGATCTGGTACACAACATAACATATATAATGGTTTCTATTGGAAATGCATAAGGAATATATCTCATAAGCTCCATATTAAACATTTTAATATAGTGTCTATGCATATTGATTGGGACGGTCCCAACATCTTCTTATATTGAGTATAAATGATGCCTTTTTCAAATGCTTCATCAAGAATTACATAACCAAGTTTTAACTAATTTTAACATGGCTACAACATTATAAATCAATAGCATTAGCATGTCATTTACTTATAGTATTATAAATGCTTTAGTACCTTCGATTTTCTTTCTTATAGACACACGCTTCCTCGGCATTTTGACTTGAAGTCAACTATTTGGTTTCTTTGTCAAAATACTTGCTCAACCTCTAGATGCTTGTTTAATATCATATTTAATGTATCCATAAGCTTTATTATTGCTCCTACTAATTTTGAGACATTTGGCTATGCTATTCGAATAGTCTTCTCTAAATCACTATTTAGAAGTTCTTTTCAACATCAGTGTACCAAAACTCATAGTCATATTATGTGATAATTTATAGGTAGAACCTAAATAGGCTTAAGCATGTTAACCAATTAAATTTCTCCATTACTTTTTACATTTGATATTGATGAGGTCATTTCCATTAGTTTTCTTCTCAAGGTTACACTCGCAGCTAATGGATCATACCATTTCAAGTGTATTCAAAATCAAAAAATTTCAATGTACTCATAGTCTATTTCAGATTTAGCATTATTCAATGTGAAAGAATCTACACTCTCCATGGTTTTTTGACAACTAAGGGGATTGTCATTATTAATAATTCATTTTCTCAATATTGGTAGGAGACTCGTAGTTTCTCTTCAGTATGTGGAATTTTCTATTAGATATTCTAATAACCCGAGCCCTTTTCGAGCTTGGTTAAATATGTATCATCTACATGATAAGTTTTTGTTTATGAATCTTGCATCATATCCAAGTTTGTTGCACTATCACTAATTGCTCTAGATAGAAATTCCTTCGGTAAGAAGGTGGTGTGTTTTGAAACAACAATTTATTTCTCAACATAAATGAATGGGCCTTTAAATATTTTATGAACTATCTATATACTTACATTATCAAATTTAGTCTTAAGTTCAAGAAACTTGCGTTCATGGCATAGATCAGGCAACCATGTATCTTAAACCAATTTCATATTTTATATGGAATAGTAATCTCAGCGTTAGATGAAGACAAATTCAACATATGTGTTATGCTTAAGTACATATCCTTATAGGAAGAAAAAAAAACTCAAATTCACACTATCGATCGTACTTTGGTCCAAGCGAGTGCAATTACTCCTTATCGATACATCATTATGTAGAATAGCGGGTGAGTTTGAAAGTGAATCATATTCTCTTTTTCGCACTCTTGGAACTTATCCTATATACTCACATGTTCGATCGCATCTAATTGTTCCAATTCTTTTACATTGTGTATTTTGGTATCATTAGACTTTAAACCGCACACGTCCATGTGTATCAACCCGAGGAGTTCAAAACTCGATGTATCTACTAGCAATTGTTATGTGGTGTGCACCACTACTTCCGCTTTTACAATAACAAAATTTAAAACATGAGACTTGATTCAATCACTTATCATCGACTATAGATTTCTTCTGCTGTAACTAATTTATAATCGAGTGTCTCAGATCAAATATCTAAAATTCAAAGAAATAGATCTTGTGGAGAATAATTTTCCATAAGAAAAATACATTTTGAATAGAAATAATATTTTTTGTTCCTCAATAAGCATCTACAAATATTCTACACAGTTCCATTTTTTATGCTTATTCATGCAGAAAAGGCAACCATTCACCATATCTTCATCCCAATTATGCCGACATTCGTGCCACTCTTGGACTTTGTCTTTTAAATGGTCGAATCATTTAGAACGAAACCTTTACTACAAGGCTGCACTAGATTTCTTGACATTAATGCATTTAGCCATTCTTAACACATTAAGGTGACCAAATAAGTTGCACTAGAGTAAACAGATCAAACATGACATTTCAATGCTCAAACTCATAAGTCCGTCTGTAGTTCGTGGTCTAATGTTATTTCAGTATAATAGGATCTTTACTGTATTCAATATATTGATCACATAATCTTGCACTATGGTTTAATTGCTTATGTAAAATGAAATAATTTCAAAGAAATTCCTTATATTACGAACGTGGCTATTCACCATACAAGCGACGATCCACAAATTTGACATATCAATTACTGATTAATTATATATAACCATTTAAATTCATTTGGTGATAAAAGGTAATTTTGAGCATAATTGTCTTTTTTGGAAATATTGATATTTCAATTGTGTTTAAAAATATCAAAAACCTATATTTCAGTATATAAATAAAGTGCCCCTTTATGACTGGTTCAGCCCAACTTTCCCCGTTTCGCCTATAAATAGAGTGCTATGTGAAAACCCTAGGTAGCCCCCACTCCATTCGTTTTCATTTTCTAGTATCCTCTTAAATTGAAATCTTCCATAAACTAATGGAGATTTCCCTACCAATTAAAAAATATGGTGATTTATAAATCACTCTAAAACTAAGCCAAAAGATATATTATTTCATATGTTTTGACGATATAATAACAGTAGCGGTGTTTGTTTTTCATAATTCAGCCACATCTGGTTGATATACACCCTATAAGTTATAGAATCATAGGAAAATCCATGGGCATCAGTTCTAGGGATTTGCAATAAATGGCGAAACAACAACGACATAAATGATGGTTGGTAATGTTGGGACGTGGCGGCTAGAGTTGTGCATCCACGTGGCCAATTAGGGAGATAGGGGACATGGCGGCCAAAATTACACCTCAAATTTAGTGGCGGCAGTCAGCTTCGCTAGTGAAGGTGGCGCCTAGAGTCAGGAAAGAAGGCGCATGATTTGGGAAGGTCCGAGGCAAGCTTAGATCGGCTGGTATAGCCTCAGGCGACAGTGATGTTGGCCTGAAGGCAAAGGCTGGTTGGGTTATGGGGAAGAGAAATGACTGTAGTTGTGACGACCTGGATTTTCGGACCAGTTAAAATTGCCCAAAAATCCAACCATTCTAAAACTACTAATGAAAACTACAACTTAGTAAACCATATATTAACCATTACTAAATATGTAGGATATAATTTCAATTATACAACTTAGTAGAGTAATTAATTAATTTATTAATCCTACAAAGTGTGCTTTTATACATACCAAATACAATGACTATAAATCTACCGCTGCACAACTCTGATGAGAGAGATAACACTATCCTTACCTACGAACTCAATAAACAATGTAAATACGGAAAAAATAGTAAGCAAGAAAGATACATTAACACAAGATAAAAAACAACCAATAATAGATAAACATGAAAGAGTTATATTATTTTAGGGGTTGCATAACTACCACTTGTGACTGCATACGTAACACTATCTAATTGGGTACCCAATTAGATACAAGATCAAGCCAACATATTTCTCCTACCGTAAATAGGACTCATAGAACCTACGATGCAAAAAACAATATGCAATTACCAAAACTACCCACTTAGGCTTAATATTCAGTTTTAGAATTTCGAATCTAATTACCTTTATGGAAATTAACTCTGTGGACTTTAATCCCGAATTCTTATTTCAAAACTTTTAAAATATATATTTTTTATATTCAAATTATACTTTACTTCATGATCTTAAATCAAATCACTTTTGAAAAGTTTATTTGAAAATCCCAAATGCTGTAATAAAAGCATATTAAACCATATACAACCAGATCGGGAGGTTTCTCCCAATAACAAGGCGATTGGGTCCCGGCTTTCATACAATCGATAAATAAGTACTTCCCTCTATTCCAAGAGCAGACTATACCAAAAACATGTGTCCACTTTTTAGTTACGGGTTGCCCGAATCATCGGTAACATAACAAATCATTTTATATCCCGAAGCGATAAATCATTTCACAATAATATTCACAAGTATTTTCAAATCTATAATAATTTTCATTTTCCAAATCCGTTCAAAAATCATCTTAAAACCATCGAGTTTAGTCCTTAAAATTCTTTTCGTTTTATAAAACATTTTTATAAAATCATTCTTATATGAATCACTTTTATATAATATAACTTCAAAATATTCATTACCAAACATATCTATTTCTTTTAAAGGGAAAATATTTCATAACAATTTAATTTGAAAACTAATTTTCAAAACAATTCATTAAATTGAAGTGAACCAATTATTACCGCTAAACATTTTATAATCAAATCGTGAAACAAATCTCAAGGTATTATCCAACAATTATTTTCTACCCATCCCATGCATATGGATAATTAATTGCTTATAAACTGGTTGAGCAAAGTCAACAACAATAACTGATAATCAGTGCTCATAAACCGGTCGAGCGCAACCCAAACAACCAAACAATCAATTAACAAAATAAACACGACAATAAATGATAAATCAACGCTTCATTCTATCAAAAATTTATAACACTTTATTTATCTTGGGTTAAAATGATTTGATATTTATGTTAGAGCATCCAGGCTTTCCCTTCAACATGTTCCGTCCCTCATCCAAGTCTCCTTGGATCCCACAGATGAAACACATGTATTAGTCGTTTCCGCATCCCCCATTAAGTATTTAACTTCTAAATTTTGAAATAATTAATTAACCATCCATACATAATATCGAGCAAGGAAACTAAACCATTGTTTTAGAAAACAAAGTTGTAACAGCCTAAATTTTAGCAATATTTTATTCTTTATTTATAACTTTGGGGTTTTGTTTTTCGAAAATTTGATTGTTTAAATTTAATTATAAATAATCACCCAAGATTTTTATTAGTGTGAAAATTCTAAAATTCTTATTTCGGTTAAAACTTAACATTTTTTTTGAAGTTATAAATCTTTAAATTTTTAATTTTTAATCTTTTGGGTTAATTTAATATATTCGTAACAATGTTTATTTCACCTTTTGTTCTCTGAAAAAATTGATTTTATACTTTTAAAAATTTAATATTTAATATTTTACTTATATACATTTTTGAAATAAATTTCTTAGTAAATGTGTAAACAAATCATATTTTTATATAAGTAATAAATTTCCAAAACTTTGTGTATAAATAAACTGTTTAATTTCGCGTTTAAAAGGCGCGTTATTTGATGGAATAAATAATGTATATATACATACAGGAAAACGTATAAAATTTAAATCCGTTATTTTCATTTATTTGGACAAAAATCACTGCGTCTGTTGCACGCATTCTAATTTTATTCACTTTCCTTTTACTCTCCTGATTTAATAGGAACGTTATTCACAAATTTTATAACCGTTCAACTTTTTAATTTCTTGCCATTGTTTCCATCAATGCGAGCTTTAAATTTTAAACGCATTCAATATTGTTTAAAAATCTTAAGCCAAAATCTAATCTTAGCTGACCGTTTCTTCTGCTTTAATTTCGAAACCCATTTGCTTAAAATTTGTTAAAAATCTAGTAACCGTGTATAACAAGAAAAATCAGTGCTCAATCAAAATCATGGCTTTTTTTAAAATCAATATCTTATTTCTTGCCTATAACTGCTCATTAAAAATCAACGCTAGTTTAATTTCCTTTCCGTTTCAAAGCAAGTTGATTTAATGCCGTTCTTTCTTCTCCTTAAATCACGCTACCTCTCTGATCAAACCTATATTTACTACATAAGAAAAACGTAAAAATTTAAAAGCGTTTCTTTGTTATAAATTGGGCGTATATTTTACGTCAATTTTACGCATGTCTCATTTTCTTACCTTGGATAATAATTAAATTTATCCGTAGGCGTATTCTTTTTAAGTGGGAAAGAATTAAATTGCCTAACCATTCAATTAGTTTAAAATGTTTGCCTTGGATTTTTGCGGAAATTTTCTACTCTTTCCAATTGCCTCTCGTTTAGAATTGGTATAAAATCTTTAAAATCCAATCCGGTTCAAAATCAACTTTCCTCCTGCCTTTTTCTTTCACCGTTATCAACGCGTGTTTGATTATAAAACACGATTCATTTCATACTTCTCTACCGTTCCTAAAGCAATTTATTTCATACCGTTTCCTCCACTTAATCAACGCAAATTACTCCCTTTAAATATAAAATGTGTCTCACCATTTACATGCAAATTATATTCACTTTCCTTTTGCCTTCTGATTTAATAGGAACGTGATCCACAAATGGCTAACCGTTCCAAAATCTTTAAATTTCTTTCCATTTTCCCTTGATGCATGCAAGCTTTTCTTTAAATGCTAAACACATTTTCTTCCTTGCTTTAAAATTTGCATGCCTTGATTTTTGCTTTCCCACTTTAACAATTGTGTTGTCACAAATAAATACAAACCACGTATCAAACTTCATCTGCATTTCATTTTGGGTTCCTCTCCTTCTTCCTTGCGTGTGAGCAAAGCATCAAATAATGACCGAATTATTTTTCCTCCTTCTTTTTTTTCTCTTTTCTTCATTGTTCTGTTCAAATTTTTGGCTCTACTATTTCACCACATGACACCTACCCTCCTCCACAATCAAGAGCACCCTCCACAGCATAGACAGATTCTTGCTTATATCATTTATAAACACGTTGGAAAAGGATGTAGGTGGCATCGCTGTTTTACTTCAGGTTTTAAATCAGTAATAATATTCTCCTCAGCTTTGTTCGTTCAAGGTCTTAACGTTAATAAGTATTTTGGTTTGAGAAAAAATACATTTGGCTAAGGCCTTGAAAAAAAATCATTTTCTCCACTTGTACTCTAAGTTAGAGTAAATATGTTTGCACCACTTTTATAAAAATAGAAAATAAATGTTATCACATGTTAGACCATGCGTGTTTTGTTAGTCACCTATGCTCTAGGAGAATGAGAAAATATTATTCAGGAACCACTTTTCTTTTATATATATAAAAAGGTAATAATAATAAGAATAAATAAATTAGATATATATAATATGTATAAGAAAGCATATATTTTTGTGTAGGTTAGAAACATTCGTATGATGTATATTTTAAAAGTTATTTTATAATGATAAAGTTTTTAAAAAAGTTTTAAAAGTTATTTTAACTGTTCATTGTATAAAATATATATATAATGATAAAGTTTTAAAAGTTATTTTATACTTGTTGTTTCATATAAAAATGCTTGACCGCTTATATATATATATATAACTCGTTGTTGAGTATATTAAGTGCATAAGAAAGTATAAAAAGGTATTATATATTCTCAACTACATATACGTTTGCAGTATAGTTATGTTATTAGCTTTTGAATATAAATATATAGCAAGAGTTTTTATATAGCCGAATATTAATAAATATATAAGGTTGTTCTCTGTGTTTATATTAAACTGAAATTTTACAGTCACATATTTTGTTATAAGTGTATTGTTAAATATTATATTTATAGTCTTAACGTGTATTGTAATAAGTGTACTGTATACTATATTACATTACTATACATAGTATAATTTAAATATAGTCTAGTTTAAATGTATAATGGATATATGTTGATTATACAGAACGTATGGCCAATAGTTATTTCTAAACTATTTATATTTTTGGAAAACGTATGTATATAATTTTAATGAGTCTCAAAGTTAATATTAGTTAAGCAAATAATATTTTGGGATTTTATATATTTTGTTTCTGTCTACATCAAGCAGTTTCTAATCTATTTTCATCGATCTCTATTTATCAGCTCTGTTCGTCCTATTCGTGCCAATCTTGTTCGTTTTGGAAATTCGTGCTTGGATTCGTAACCTATTTCAAATCTCTCTAGCCTCGAAAGGTGAGAAATCACTCACGATTAACGTTCTTTTATTTATTAAATTTGATTTCAATTGAAACGACAATTGAAATATGAGGCTGTAGTTATTTAAATTGTTATATATGATATTATCTGTAACTGTTCACTTATGGGATATGACACTGTATCCTATTGTTTATATTTATTTTGATGATATATGCTTTGTTATTATTATTTTCATATCTGTTATCACTCTGCAAGTTCCCTGTTAGTATAGAAATCACTATGGGTTGAAATGATACATACCCGAACGGACTTTAGAATAGGAGAAAAACGTTATGGGTTGAAATGATAAACCCAAGTGATTTTCATTTAATTGAATTTGAGATTACGGGTTGAAATGATATCCACCCGTATATGTTTAGTGTACGGGTTGAAATGATAAATATCTGTAGCACTTGACTTTATGATAGGAAATATATACAGACACCATTGGTCCATATAAATATTTTGAAAATAAATTTCTATAGTTGAAAAGAAATACATGGGATTTAATAAATATTGGTTCTTAAAATATTATATATAAATGGAAATTTTATATATAGATTTAATAATAATATTATTGAGATTGATTTAATCCATATAATATGTTTGAGTATTATTTAAGATTTATATTTCAAAATTTACCGTGTAAAAAGTTGAATAATTAAGATTGGGAGATAAATTTGGGTTTGTTAAAAAGGGTATTTAAATAAGGATTTATTTAATTAAATCGATTTGAAATTATTGAATGGAAAATTTAAATGTATGATTTTGTAACTGGATTTTTGATTTAAGTGATTTAATGAATATTTCACGTTTAATAAAATTAAAGAAAATATTGAGTAAAATGTAATTTAGGGTTACTTAAATGATACTGAATCTAATAAGGGAATATTTCAAGACTAAATAATAATGAGGTTAAATCGAGATCTATATGAAACCGTTATATAGAACATTTAAATATCAAAGCCTTGAACTATATTGGAATTTAAATGGTTTATGTTGAGATTCAGATCTGTATTTGAAATCAACGTAGTTGAATTTGTTATTTAGCAACTAAATTGAATTAAAGTGAAATTTAGGTTGAACCAAATTTGAATTTATTATTTAGAAAACTAAATTGAATAAAATTTAGTTGAAACATTGAATACTTAAAGTTTTGAAATATATTGAAATATATAGGGGTATTTTTGTGATTACAAATCCGAATTTGAGATCGATAAATTGAACTGTTTATTTTAGAAATTGAGTTGAATTTAAATTGATAAATTAAGATTGAATTTAATTTAAATGGGAAGGTCGGGTTGATGTTGAAACGATTTGTTAAGTTGAGGGAATTGAAAATACTTTATTGTATAAATTATTTAATATATATAAATACTATTTTGGGAAATACAGAGATATTTGAATTGAAAATGATATTTGGTTTTGAAGTATAAATTAAGCTGAAATGACCACGGTGTTATAGTGTATATTTCTACCTTGTAGATAGTTCCATGGACCCTTAGAGGATGGTTATCCCAAACATTCTTTAAGTTATTTGTATTTCTGTTGATATTTCACTTGGGTTGGATATATTGATATAAGAATGTTAATCCTGACTCGAGTGTTTTGTGTTTTGCTTTACGCTCGGGTCAGATTGAGTGATACGCCATTAGAGACTCACCTTTGGAGTTCGGATCTTCATTTGAAAATCCAACTATCGATACAGATTCCAGCCTTTCCAGTTGATTGGTTCAGAGAAATCATCTGTTGCATTGGAGACTTCACTGCATTTGAACTATTCGGTTGTATTTTTCTTACTCTGATATATATAGTAGCTTCATGAACTACTATTCTTTATCTATTCCACTGCATTATATTACTCTGTGATCTGTGATTGATTTATTTACTGTATATTTTTAGTTTTGCCAAATTTTAATTAATAATTCGGTATTTTGAATTATTCAAGTCGAATATGTATGGTTTTATTGTCAATTTGAATGGTCCAAAATAGCGGGTCGTTACAGTTGGTATCAAAGCTTTGGCCTAGGCAAAACTTAGCATATATGGTAAATTTATTTACAGAATCACTTTCGCTCGAGTTGAATCTCTTCCTTTTGACTCGATTTCCTTTGAATTTTGGAATGTCCCTCGGTTTCGAAATTCATTCTGTCTCTCCCTATTTATATTCATTTGATTCCGGAGTATCCCATAACTCCACTGAATGATTTGTAAAGGGGGTGAAAACTCCTTTTCAATTGGCATTGACTCACCGAAGATTTCTGTATCCTCGGGTTATGATGCTGATATATCTTGTTATGCCGAATTCTATATCTCTAGCGATCGAATGTTGAATTGCCTCAGAATTCTACACCGATCTAATTTTGGAATCACGGTTGACCGGTAAACCGGTCACCCGCGATTTATAGAAGTATATCCATCTTCTATTTTGTAATTTAATTATCTCATCTTCGATCAAGTCTATCTTCGAATTAGGATTCTATTGATTGGAGTTCCTCTAAATTAAATCTCTATCTTTGTTTTGAAATCCATTCTTAAATCATCCTTTGAAAATGGGGTTTTGTTTGTATTTTTTGAAATTGTTTATACCAAAATTTTATTTTGATAACTATGATTTTTTTTATATATAAAAGTGAAAATGTTTTCGACAAGGATTATATACCTATACATATAAAGAAAATAAGAAATGTTATTCTATATAAAAAGGTTTTGAAAGGATTTGAAATTTTGAAAAATTATAAGAAATTGATTTATACAAAAAAGATTTATAACTGTAGAGTTAAATTTGAAATTCGAGAATTGAATTCCGGTATTTTGAAATTGGTTTTAAGATTTTGGAAAATATATAAAAATAATACGATTTAAAAGTATTTTTCCGAATAAGAGATGTTTCAAATGAGTTCAAATGAATTCCAATAATTTTGAAGAAATTTCAAAGAAGTTTTCAAGAAAATAGAAGTCCAAAACTCACTTATGTCGCTGGAAAATAATTTCGGTGATGTGTGCACGCATCATCGACATTGATTTTAGAGTTTCAGAGTGGGGGAGAGGCCACTTTAATAGCTTCGCTATGCAAGTGATTTTGTAAAACCGTTTTTGATTTCAAATTCCGAAGTATAATTTGATATTTGAGAAAGATATAAGTATATATTTGAAACAATTTAAAATGAGACCGGTGTTCAGTCCTCGAGTTTCGGATTTAATAATTGATTTATTGTTGATTTTCAACTCTTGAATTGAAAATTTGATTTCTCTAACTATTTTGAAGGTTCAAATACTTCCAAATCAAGGTCTGAAATTTTAAAACTAAGAAATTTCGAAGGGTATAAAATATTTGATAAAGAATATAAGTTTAATTTTGTATGTTTAAAGTATGAAGAGTATGACTTAAGTAAATTTGAAACTTTTGTTAAATAAATAATTTGCAAGAAGGAAAGTTGGATTTTTCATATAGAAATAAATAGTAAGGTTTTAAAGGGATAATTATAAAGTTAGAACCATTTTATAATTGATTTTGAGAAAATATTTGGTTTGAAATTAGATTGGAATTAAAACCAGTACTTATATGGTGATTTTGGAAATGAATTTGTTTGACTTGAATTATGTTGATTTGGGAACTGGGATTATTTTCTAAGCCTATTATTTTGGGAACTTTGAAATTGAGATATTAATTTGGAAGAAATTCGGTGAAATCATATATGATTTTTAAACTGAATTGATACTAAAATGATTTGAAATTGAGAACCTTATTAAGTACTTGATTTGGGAGTGGTCGAACTTATATAAAATGGATTTGTACAAGTATGAAGTTGATTTGAAAGGCACTCAATTTGGAAAGAGAATTTTATATAATCGATGTCTATATAAGTATGATTTGATATACTATTGATTTGGAAAGTATTCGATTTGAAAATGGAATCCTATATATATGGACTTTATATAAGTACGATATTTGAAAGTGATTTGAAAAGGTACTATATGATAAATATTTTCGAAGTAAAGATATGGAAAGTGCCTTCTGCTTGATATCCGCTTTGTGGCCACATCGTGGATCCATTCTATCGATATTATTCTCTCTGATTTTTGGTTTTTCGGATGTAATACTAGAGTGTTCCCACCGTGGCGTAACCCATGGTTTTTTTCTCTCGCGACTGCATAGCGCAATTGCCTGGCTGAGTCTGGCCTAGGGGTACAGATTGTTTCCTGGGGGATCTAGGAGTAACCATTGTGTATCTTGCAATCTGTGTAGGTCGCGAATAGTAGCGAAACTGCCTGGCTGAGTCAGCCTAGGGGTACAGATTGTTTCCTGGGGGACCCAGGCGTAACCATTGTGTATCATGCACTCTACTAGTCATCATGGCGTAACTCGCAGGGCTGAGAAAGCTTACGGATACGGATTGTTTCCTAGGGGATCCAGGCATAACCATTGTGTATCTGCGAACCATGGTCGGACAAAGGTTTTGGTTTGGTTGTTTTGTTTGGATTGTACTTTCCATATCTGTTTTAAAGGTTTTTCAAGTATTTTCACTGGGTGTTGAAACAATTCTACTAAGTACTTGAAGAATTCTAGCTTTGCGCCTGATCAACGCATGGCCAGAGTTTGCAAGAACGAGGATAAACTTGTTGAAACATCGAGTTATAAAAGTATTTTCGAAAGGAAAATTTATTTCGATATAATAGTATTTTATTATAAAAGTATTATTATAAAGGTATTTATTATAAAAGTATTTTTCCCAACAAAGAAATTTTGAATTAATATTTGAAATTTAAATTCTTATGGTTCTAGATTAATTATTCGCGCCCGATACTATTCCTCGCATCTACCTTATCTGCTCAGTTTAGTTATTCACCTTGATTCTGTTTTCCAAATCTACCTTCCTTCCTTGTTGGATATATCCTTTTTAAATATTGCTTATTTGTATACTACATTGTTTAATAGAAAATTTTAGTGTTATAAATATTTTGAAGTTATTAATTTAATAAAACATGTTTAAATAAAATGATTATTGATGTATTTACAATGTTGAAAGTATCTTAAGATAAAGTAGTAAAAAAAAATTGAAGTATTAAAAAAAATTGATTTCCAAGTGAAGTTTTCAAATGAATATTTCTAGTAAAATTTATATAATTTTAAAATTTATTGTTTATCTTGTCTTTCAATCTATTTTCTTTCTGGTTGTTTTAATTCTCCTACCTCCTTCCTTTTCGGGGACGAAAAGTTTTGAGTGGGGGAGAGTGTAACAGCCCAAATTTTAGCAATATTTCATTCTTTATTTATAACTCTGGGGTTTTATTTTTCGAAAATTTGATTGTCTAAATTTAATTATAAGTAATCACCTAAGATTTTTATTAGTGTGAAAATTCTAAAATTCTTATTTTGGTTAAAACTTAACATTTTTTTTGAAGTTATAAATCTTCAAATTTTTAATTTTTAATCTTTTGGGTTAATTTAATATATTCGTAACAACGTTTATTTCACCTTTTGTTCTTTAAAAAAATTGATTTTATACTTCTAAAAATTTAATATTTAATATTTTACTTATATTCATTTTTGAAATAAATTTCTTAGTAAATGTGTAAACAAATCATATTTTTATATAAGTAATAAATTTCTAAAACTTTGTGTATAAATAAACTGTTTAATTTCGCATTTAAAAGGCGCGTTATTTGATGGAATAAATAATGTATATATACATACAAGAAAACGTATAAAATTTAAATCCGTTATTTTCATTTATTTGGACAAAAATCACTGCGTCTGTTGCATGCATTCTAATTTTATTCACTTTCCTTTTACTCTCCTGATTTAATAGGAACGTTATTTACAAATTTTATAACCATTCACCTTTTTAATTTCTTGCCATTGTTCCCATCAATGCGAGCTTTAAATTTTAAACGCATTCAATATTGTTTAAAAATCTTAAGCCAAAATCTAATATTAGCTGACCGTTTCTTCTGCTTTAATTTAGAAACCCATTTGCTTAAAATTTGTTAAAAATCTAGTAACCGTGTATAACAAGAAAAATCAATGCTCAATCAAAACCATGGCTTTTTTAAAATCAATATCTTATTTCTTGCCTATAACTGCTCATTAAAAATCAACGCTAGTTTAATTTCCTTTCCATTTCAAAGCAAGTTAATTTATTGCCGTTCTTTCTTCTCCTTAAATCACGCTACCTCTCTGATCAAACCTATATTTACTACATAAGAAAAACGTACAAATTTAAAAGCGTTTCTTTGTTATAAATTGGGCGTATATTTTACGTCAGTTTTACGCATGTCTCATTTTCTTACCATGGATAATAATTAAATTTATCCGTAGGCGTATTTTTTTAAGTGGGAAAGAATTAAATTCCCTAACCATTCAATTAGTTTAAAATATTTGCCTTGGATTTATGCGGAAATTTTTCTACTCTTTCCAATTGCCTCTCGTTTAAAATTGGTATAAAATCTTTAAAATCCAATCCGGTTCAAAATCAACTTTCCTCCTGCCTTTTTCTTTCACCGTTATCAACGCGTGTTTGATTATAAAACGCGATTCATTTCATACTTCTCTACCGTTCCTAAAGCAATTTATTTCATACCGTTTCCTCCACTCAATCAACGCAAATTACTCCCTTTAAATATAAAATGTGTCTCACCATTTACAAGCAAATTATATTCACTTTCCTTTTGCCTTCTGATTTAATAGGAACGTGATCCACAAATGGCTAACCGTTCCAAAATCTTAAAATTTCTTTCCATTTTTCCCTTGATGCATGCAAGCTTTTCTTTAAATGCTAAACGCGTTTTCTTCCTTGCTTTAAAATTTGCATGCCTTGATTTTTGCTTTCCCACTTTAACAATTGTGTTGTCACAAATAAATACAAACCACATATCAAACTTCATCTGCATCTCATTTTGGGTTCCTCTCCTTCTTCCTTGCGAGTGAGCAAAGCATCAGGTAATGACCGAATTATTTTTCCTCCTTTTTTTTCTCTTTTCTTCATTGTTCTGTTCAAATTTTTGGCTCTACTATTTCACCACATGACACCTACCCTCCTCTACAATCAAGAGCACCCTCCACAGTATAGACAGATTCTTGCTTATATCATTTATAAACACGTTGGAAAAGGATGTAGGTGGCATCGCTGTTTTACTTCAGATTTTAAATCAGTAAAAATATTCTCCTCAGCTTTGTTCGTTCATGGTCTTAACGTTAATAAGTATTTTGGTTTGAGAAAAAGTGCATTTGGCTAAGGCCTTGAAAATAATCATTTGCTCCACTTGTACTCTAAGATAGAGTAAATATGTTTGCACTACTTTTATAAAAATAGAAAATAAATGTTATCACATGTTAGACCATGCGTGTTTTTTTAGTCACCTATGCTCTAGGAGAATGAGAAAATATTATTCAGGAACCACTTTTCTTTTACGTATATAAAAAAGGCAATAATAATAAGAACAAATAAATTAGATATATATAATATGTATAATGAAGCATATATTTTTGTGTGGGTTAGAAACATTCGTATGATGTATATTTTAAAAGTTATTTTATAATGATAACGTTTTTAAAAAAGTTTTAAAAGTTATTTTAACTGTTCAGTGTATAATATATATATATATATATATATAATGATAAAGTTTTAAAAGCTATTTTATACTTGTTGTTTGATATAAAAATGCATGACCGCATATATATAACTCGTTGTTGAGTATATTAAGTGCATAAGAAAGTATAAAAAGGTATTATATATTCTCAACTACATATACGTTGGCAGTATAGTTATGTTATTAGCTTTTGAATATAAATATATAGCAAGAGTTTTTATATAACCGAATATTAATAAATATATAAGGTTGTTCTCTGTGTTTATATTAAACTGAAATTTTACAGTCACATATTTTGTTATAAGTGTATTGTTAAATATTATATTTATAGTCTTAACGTGTATTGCAATAAGTGTCCTGTATACTATATTACATTACTATACATAGTATAATTTAAATATAGTCTAGTTTAAATGTATAATGGATATATGTTGATTATACAGAACGTATGGCCAATAGTTGTTTCCAAACTATTTATATTTTTGGAAAACGTATGTATATAATTTTAATGAGTCTCAAAGTTAATATTAGTTAAGCAAATAATATTTTGGGATTTTATATATTTTGTTTCGGTCTACATCAAGCAGTTTCTAATCTATTTTCATCGATCTCTATTTATCAGCTCTGTTCGTCCTATTCATGCGAATCTTGTTCGTTTTGGAAATTCATGCTTGGATTCGTAACCTATTTCAAATCTCTCTAGCCTCGAAATGTGAGCAATCACTCACGATTAACGTTCTTTTATTTATTAAATTTGATTTCAATTGAAACGACAATTGAAATATGAGGCTGTAGTTATTTAAATTGTTATATATGCTATTATCTGTAACTGTTCACTTATGGGATATGACACTGTATCCTATTGTTTAAATTTATTTTGATGATATATGACTGTGTTATTATTATTTTCATATCTGTTATCACTCTGCAAGTTCTCTGTTAGTATATAAATCACTATGGGTTGAAATGATACATACCCGAACAGACTTTAGAATAGGAGAAAATCATTATGGGTTGAAATGATAAACCCAAGCGATTTTCATTTAATTGAATTTGGGATTACGGGTTGAAATGATATCCACCCGTATATGTTTAGTGTACGGGTTGAAATGATAAATATCCGTAGCACTTGACTTTATGATAGGAAATATATACAGACACCGTTGGTCCATATAAATATTTTGAAAACAAATTTCTACAGTTGAAAAGAAATACATGGGATTTAATAAATATTGGTTCTTAAAATATTATATATAAATCGAAATTTTATATATAGATTTAATAATAATATTATTGAGATTGATTTAATCCATATAATATGTTTGAGTGTTATTTAAGAATTACATTTCAAAATTTACCATGTAAAAAGTTGAATAATTAAGATTGGGAGATAAATTTGGGTTTGTTAAAAAGGGTATTTAAATAAGGATTTATTTAATTAAATCGATTTGAAATTATTGAATGGAAAATTTAAAGGTATGATTTTGTAACTGGATTTTTGATTTAAGTGATTTAATGAATATTTCACGTTTAATAAAATTAAAGAAAATATTGAGTAAAATGTAATTTAGGGTTACTTAAATGATACTGAATATAATAAGGGAATATTTCAAGACTAAATAATAATGAGGTTAAATCGAGATCTATATGAAACCGTTATATAGAACATTTAAATATCAAAGCCTTGAACTATATTGGAATTTAAATGGTTTATGTTGAGATTCAGATCTGTATTTGAAATCAACGTAGTTGAATTTGTTATTTAGCAACTAAATCGAATTAAAGTGAAATTTAGGTTGAACCAAATTTGAATTTATTATTTAGAAAACTAAATTTAATAAAAATTTAGTTGAAACGTTGAATACTTAAAGTTTTGAAATATATTGAAATATATAGGGGTACTTTTGTGATTACAAATCCGAATTTGAGATCGATAAATTGAAGTGTTTATTTTAGAAATTGAGTTGAATTTAAATTGATAAATTAAGATTGAATTTAATTTAAATGGAAAGGTCGGGTTGATGTTGAAACGATTTGTTAAGTTGAGGGAATTGAAAATACTTTATTGTATAAATTATTTAATATATATAAATACTATTTTGGGAAATATAGAGATATTTGAAGTGAAAATGATATTTGGTTTTGAAGTATAAATTAAGCTGAAATGACCACGGTGTTATAGTGTATATTTCTACCTTGTAGATAGTTCCATGGACCCTTAGAGGATGGTTATCCCAAACATTCTTTAAGTTATTTGTATTTTAGTTGATATTTCACTTGAGTTGGATTTATTGATATAAGAATGTTAATCCTGACTCGAGTGTTTTGTGTTTTGCTTTACGCTAGGGTCAGACTGAGTAATACACCATTAGAGACTCACCTTTGGAGTTCGGAGCTTCGTTTGGAAATCCAACTATCGATTTAGATTCCAGCCTTTCCAGTTGATTGGTTCAGAGAAGTCATCTGTTGCATTGGAGACTTCACTGCATTTGAACTATTCGGTTGTATTTTTCTAACTCTGATATATATAGTAGCTTCATGAACTACTATTCTTTATCTATTCCGCTGCATTATATTACTCTGTGATCTGTGATTGATTTATTTACTGTATATTTTAAGTTTTGCCAAATTTTAATTAACAATTCGGTATTTTGAATTATTCAAGTCGGATATGTATGGTTTTATTTTCAATTTGAATGGTCCAAAATAGCGGGTCGTTACATAAGTAAACAAGGATTCAACAAGGTTTTTCAAGCAACACTTGACACTTAAAATTGTTTTAACTTAGCAATGGTTTTAATGAACTTAAAATAAGAAATAACTTACTTTGGATTCCACTCCGTCAAATATTAATGCAAGGAAATTAAGATCTAACCCATACTTCCTATCATGCTTGGAAACCAAATCAAAATTAGCCTGATTTCTTCCTTCCTAATGCTTAGCCAAGGATTGAAATAGAGATTGGCCGAAAGTATAGAGAAGAAATCATAGAGCTTTGATCTTGAATTCTCAAAATTAGACCCAAAAAATAGGTCATATCCTCTCTTGTTTTTGACTCTCTTACTCTCAAAATTTAAAAACTTGTTAACTGAAAAGTTTTTGCAAATTCTTTTCTCTTAGTTATAAAAAAATGAATCACTTGATTTTAATTACTTTTTAGGAAGATATGGTCAAAAGAAAACGAGCTATTCTTGGATTCACAAATATAAATCCCAAAAATGTACTTCAAAGAATTGAGTTTCAAGTATAGAAAACCTCTGTAACGACCCGCCTTTTTGGACAGTTTAAACCGACGATCAAATACACATGTCGATTCCAAACCATTCAAAAGGGAAGATGGTTATTGGGGTAAATAAGAAAAGAAAAGAAAGAGAAATAAAGGAAATGAAACAACACAGAATCTCGCAGCGGAACGATAAAATATAATAGTCAAATAAACAGTTCATGAAGCAATCTACTATACTTTGACAATTATTTATACAACATTTATCAGAGTTATACATATACAACAGAACAATTAAATAATGCAGCAGATAGCATGATGCAAGGGTAATAATAGAAATAATATACCAAATCTTCGTCTTCGTCCTCCAGAATAGATCTTCAAAAATCTGAAAAAAAATCAGGACTGACCCGAGCGTAATGAAAAGACAAAACACTCGAGTCAGGACTAAATACCCTTATGAAAGTTAAATCAATCGTAAATAAATATGAGTGTAACGGCGTCGGAGATGTTTACGGGGTTTGACATCTCCTATCCAGTGTCAACATGCGTGCAATAACTTAAGAGATGTTACGGGATTTTCCATCTCTCAAGCATCCGTTAAACTATCTACTATGTAGTAATATGCGCTAAGTAGATAATGCCTATCAGTAATATAAAGTATCAAAATAGCGTTAAGGCGTTACCATAATCCCCTTTAACACATTTTATATTCCCAAAAGCATATACAAGACCGTAGTTTCCCCAAAACCGGAAGTCACCAGAGGGCAATCCATATACTCAAGGTACAAATCAAAACGTAGTGGTCGCGAATAGGATAATCAGTATGACAAGGTACATGAGGCGATACCAACTAGGATACTAGTAGTTGCGTGATCCGGACTGATGTTGGGCATAGCCAACAGCCACCCCAACACCGCGAAACAACACTCCCAAATCAAGGGGTGCACCCAAATCGAATCACAAATGTAATAGATATGGTATCGAAGAAGTGTGTCCGCTAGAGGTGGCGAACCTCAATGGCCCGACGCGGCTCCTGTTTTAGTCATGTCATGGGTCATCCAATATCGTTCTCTTTCTTCAGTCAACGCGTTCACCAAACCATCCACTTCATTCTGGATCAACACTCCGCGTATAATAGTTATTAAAGTGGTTTTCGGTATCGACAGAGAGTATGGCCATATCCGATCTCGGTCTCTTTAATAACTACGTATTATTACACCGTTGGCTCTTTTATATTTCAAATCGATTCATAATTTATATCAAGATATCATATTCGCTTCAAAAATCAAAACCATTTCAAATATCATCATATCTATTCAACTGTAAGATTCCGTTTCAAAAAACATTTTTCGCATCAATGTCTCATTTCGTTTTCAAAATCATTTCGAATTTCAATTTAGGTTGCAACTTCATTTAACTCAATTCGTATTCAAATTCAAGATTTAAATATAAACATTTCACCTTATTGACCAGCTTAGGATTTTAGAAAAATAGCTTTAAGTAGTTTAAAAGTAGTTTTAAATAATTAAAATACTTTAAAATCTTAAAATGGATTTGAAATAGATAAATTTAGTTTAAAATAATTTAAATTGGGTTAAGTAGATTTAAAATATATTAAAATAGTTTAAGTATTCAAAAATAATTTATATAGCTGAGTAATTTGGAAAACAAAATAAAACAGCTTCAAAACCAATACATTTCAATTATAACTCCCCAATCCAAATCAATTCCAATTTCCATTCTACCGATTCAATTTCGATTTCAATTCAATCAACGTCAATTTTTACTTCGAATTAATTCAAGTTTCCATTCACCTTTAATTTATTCAATTTCAATTTATATCGACTTGGAGCTTGATTCTCAAAATATCAATTTACAACACTTAACAAAAATTTCCAACAATATTCAAGTTTAAATCCAAATTCCAAATGTGATTCAATTCCAAGCTCAATTTCAAAATATCACTTTTATATCACTTTTACTTAGTAATATTCAAAGCTCGAATTAAGGTTAAATCTTTAAACAAATCA
The DNA here is from genome assembly GCA_030765085.1 of Allium cepa. Lineage (NCBI taxonomy): Eukaryota > Viridiplantae > Streptophyta > Magnoliopsida > Asparagales > Amaryllidaceae > Allium > Allium cepa. The sequence goes on from CM060932.1 coordinate 386,350,661, forward strand.
ATTTTCGACATTCAATCATATCCAATTTCAAATTTCAAAGTCTCAACTTAATTATTTAACAAAATTCCTTTAACCAAAATTTATTTCAACATTCCAAACTCAATTTTTTCGATGAATTCAATTTCTATAAATCGATTTCTATTTATAACTTTTAAATCAAAACATTTAATAAATTTCAAATCGACGATTTCAAAAATTATTAATTTAGCCAATTCGGTGTCCGTATATAATTTTCTATCCTATGGCCAAGTAGTTATTTATTTCAACTGAATGTCAGGGATGAATATATATATCACTTAAATCAATCATAGTGGCATATGCATGCATAACAGGTTATATATAAGCAAATAAGACATCCAACATTTAAATATCAACCAATAACATCCATCAAAATACTTCATCCAATAAACAATACAATTCATGGCAGTTTCATAGTTATCAATGTCATGTAATTTAATCGCAATTCAATTTTAATTTCAATTTAACTGTCAATTTAATTTACAACGGTGAATTCAAATGACAATCTATACGACAGATAAATTTTATCAAACAACGACAAATAAAATTCATATCACTTCATAATATTAAACTTAACTAGCATAAAGATATTCAGTACGTTGTGAGCGTTATAAAACACTCACCTTGATTTCAATGTAGTTCCAGCGTTTTATTTCGAATAAAATTAAACGCGCGTTTAATTTTATCCGAAATTTCCACTAGCTCCAAACGACTCCAATCCAATCCCATAGCGTAGTTCTCGACAAAACAAACCCGTCGCAATTCGTTTCGTCGCAATCCGACCTCGTATCAACAAGTTATAGTGTTTTAAACATTCGTGGATTAATATATACATTAATCAATATTTTATTTTTATTTATAAACCTTCAACCAATCATAGCCGTTGCTTTTCCCTGCCCTAGATCCAGGTCGCAACTTCCTTCATCTTCTCATTCGTGCGATGCACCAGGTAGGTGAACGCATACAAGAACCTAAGAACGCATACTTTGACCACATACCACGACCACCACAAACGTCGGGAAGTTGATCAGAGACCATCGTTGCGAAGCCCCGCTCGAGAGCCACCATCGGCTGCCACCATGTTGAACTCGGCCTCCCCTATCACCTCGATTTGCGTGAAAAATGCAGCCCCTTAATGCTCGATTTCCCGTTGATTCGAAGCTCCGTTTTCGATCATCTCCGTATGGATTTGAAGCTTTCATCGTCCTCTACAACTTTGTAGTTGAGAGCTTTTGCTAATTGTTGATGGATTGAGAGGAAAATGAGGAAGAAGTTTCGAATTTTCATGGCCATTGATTCAGTAAATGGCGGCTAGGGCTGAAGTCAATTAGGGTTTGCAAAGGGAAAGGGTGAAGGTCCTTTTATAGAAAATTTCCCAATTTACTATTCATCGAAATTTTCCGAACTCCTAACGAATCATGCCGGCTTGCATTTCTAGGGTTTACCCCGTGTTCCGGACACAATGGAACAGGTTTCGGAAGCTAATTCGATCGTATGTGTGAGTTACGGCAATAAACGATCGATTTGAAATTAAATCGGTTAATCAAATTTCTGTGCGTTTGGGCTCGCCCCGGACAAACGGTAAATCCGATTGACTCGATATTTGAAATCTTACAATAATATGACATTACAGATCCGATGAAACTGGTTTCGTCGAAATCCGAGACCATTTGAAAAATGACTATTTTAACTCGCCAAATTAATATTAAAACAATTTCAACGCGTTTCGAGCTGCCACGGTCAAACGACAACTCCGATTGCTACGAAAATTGAAATCGGATAATAACTAACTATTACGGATCCAATGGAACCAGTTTCGTCCAATTCTGAGACTGTTCAAAATTTGGCTATTTTCCAGTCGATAATTAAATATTAAAATATTCAGTCTTCACAAATTTACATTTAATTCGATTTTAAAAGTTCTACAACATCATTCTGACTTTAATATGATAAAATAAAATTTTACAAATCATTTTTAATCATATTAAACCCGTTATTCAATTATCCAATAAATTCCAATTGTAAAATCTTATTAACTCTATTATAATCCCAATATAACTTACATTCACTTTGGAAACCAATTTGAATCATATTAAATCAAATTTTAATTATTCACTCTATTTTCATATATTAAATTTCAATATCAAATTGATCATATAAAATTCAGAATTTAATTATTCAAACATCTATAATATTAAATTTAAACAAATTTGATTATTCTTAAATCACTATCTTTTGAAATATTCAAACGAACTTATAAAATTTAACAAATTCAAATTATAGAACAACCATTTCATTAAAACAGTTATTCAATTCCCGTTATTCAATTAATTCAATAGATTCCAAATATTAAATTTAAACAATTTAATTGTTCAATATTTGACGGATTTCAATATTGGATTTTAAATAAAAATTTCATTATCAGTCGATTTACTATATTACATCAAATGAACTCTACATTATTATTAATCAACAGTTAGAGATAATGCACTCAACTAATATATGAACTTTCATTTCAATTTCAATTCGTTCACAAATTCAATTCGACTAACAAAATGAATAGGTAACTTAAATACTTATCGCCGTTAACTTTTAATTACTTATAATTTTATTATTTACAAACCCGTGTCACAATTACCTAAACAATACAAATTCATTCAATTACCTTTGACTACACCATATTACAATTGATTTGGGATTTCATTCAATTCATAAATAATTAACTTAGATAAATTTTGTTGCATTTCATTTTAGTTATTATTATTCCAAACGACTTACAAATTTTTTTCTAACACTAAATCACGAAATCTTATTAAATTAGCTATTTTAATTATCGAAAATTTACGGGTCGTTACACTCTCCCCCACTCAAAACTTTTCGTCCTCGAAAAGGAAAAAGAAGGGAAAAGGAACTAAGTAAAGAATTCAACATTTGATATATTTTATTAAAAATTATCCACTTATAAACAATGAAATTCCATTTATAAAGTCATAACTACGCTTCCACTAAGTTACTCCGAACGGCTTCCTAACTTTAAAAGTTAATAATCAAAACAAGTTATAAAATTTTTAAAACTTGAAAAATTTTCTAACACCCGGATTTTACGGAAAATTTCGGCAGAGTCTCCTTTGTGTGGCTCGATCAGGAAAAAAAATGACAGTATATATATCACAAATATACATCTCATTAAGTGATGAGGCATCCCGCAGGGAAAAAGTGTAAAAGTCCGGTATGTAATCCGAGATATGTACCTTATATATTGTTAGCGGGCATATACGGCTAATATAGCGCGAAAGCGAGCTCCAAATGCGAAGCAAGCGCAATCCGCACCTACTAAATACTCAATAACTAAGTTAGAACCATGCACATAAAGATAGATCGATATACTTAGCATACACAACATATATATAATATATTTAGCTTTAAAATTGAGATTCCAATTTCAGGACAGCAAACAAATCTTAGTTTTAGGTCATCTAAACGATAAAATTCGGCAACATAATCTAAACAAAAGTTGTTGCAATCGTTTCAGGCTTTCCGGAATGTCCAAAATCATCGAATTCGGACCATACGTTCAAAAATTATGGCCGTTTACTTAGGGGATACGCCTCAGCCTGGGCAATGAATTGCGCAGATCGGCGACGTTCACCCACGTTTTCGACCTTCTAAACGACATCAAATGTAACGTTTGCGATTTTTTCGTTGCCGAAAAACCGAGTAGTTATGGGTTTTAGAAAAGAATTTAAGAAAAAGGAAGAAGAAAGAAGGGAGAAGAAGGTAGAAAATAGAGAAGAAAGTAGAGAGGAAAGAAAACAGAAAATAGGAAGAAGAGAAAATAGAAAAGAGAACAGAAAATTTTAAAATAGAAGAAAAAGAGAATAGAACGGAAGATAGGGAAAAGGAAAATAGAGAAAAGAACATAGAACAGAACAGGAAACAACAGAACAACATAATCTCACAATTCGCAGCGGAACAACATATAATAATAAATGAATAATCTTTAAACAAAGAACTATATCAGTTATTACATTACATTACATTTCATTACATCATATCATCAGAGTGTACAACAACATACAACATCAAACAGTGCAGCGGAAAAGAAATACTATATAAGTAATACGCCATGCCATCCAGCTTGCCTCCAGCAACTCCAGAATATCCAGAATATCCTGATAAACCTAACTCTTAACTGCCCGTGTGAAAATTGGTGGGCACCCAGAGTTTAGGAAGGAAAACAATAAACTCCAAGTCAGTCATGTGACTGGTGTGAGAACTCAAAACAGTTTATTTATCTTTAAAATCAAAATAGAGGAATATTTTTAAATTCAATTCGCAATGCTTTTAAAAATGAGACTACCATAAGGCCTCCCGCACACACACACAATGCAAACGCAGAATCGGAGGAGATTTCTCCTTATGATAGCCAAAGATGCTTGATACGCATTTAAAATAACACTTGATATTATTACTAGTGCATAGTATAGAAAAATCATTTCAAAGATAAAGATATAAATCTTAGCCAGCATAGACATTCCGCACTTATGCCTACTATAGCTACTATGTTCAATAGCAGGTTACCGCCACATTCCATAGCAGGTTATACAACTAAAACCGTACAAGTCACGTATTGTTTCTTTGGATTTCCAACGAATGATCAGGCCAAGGAACTTCCCATTGCCACATGGAAACGCCTCTGGCTGGACGTCCCCGAGAACTTAACCAGCTCTCTGCCAACACAAGGCCGGGTTACCTTTATCACTAGGTAACTACTACACGAATATGGCATCCCCCGGTCCCATTGGACCTTTTAACCGAGCGCTCGTCACCAACAACACCACACAGTAATAAAATATAGTGTTTCAACATGAGTAAGTATCTGGGCTCCATACCATGATACCACCCTTTCCAGAAGGAAATGCACATACCCTAAAGGGAGCTACCCCTCATAACCTTGCCGCATCTTTCCTGTTTTGACCATTCCGGGATGTGAGGCTCGACGAAGTCACGTCCACAAAAACATACTTTATACAAAAGCCATGCTTTGGGTCAACAAATGATCATAGAAATGATCACCAGGATAGACGATCAAATAAACGATCCTATCACAAATAATCAACACAATGATCATTTCAGCATCACTCAGCATGTCACATCACCAAATTGGGAATATATCGCTGATAACATTCAACTATATAACCTCTGAGCTCGTACGTCTCAGAGAAGGGTGTTAAGCTAAAAGAATAAATTCTCCGCCACCAACAGAAATATATTTGAAAGAAATCGGCTTTATATCTCAATTTGTAATGTCAGACATACAATCCATACAAGTCTGTTCCGGGCTCGAACAAAACCGAAGGCACTTCTTACGAAGCCTTTGCAATCCGGGTATTCACAATCCGGATCGAATTTCTCATCACTTAAGGAATCTCTATACCAGGAGCTACCCAGTGCAGAGACAATCGATAGGTCATCCTATCGCTTTTGCAAATACTCGGTCTTCAACACCGATCTTTAATGCAATTCACAACGACGTATCACATATTCAGAATGGGTTATACGACCCCATGGTCCTTTCTCGGTTAACCCGAATAGTGAGCGCTTATTTAAAAATAAGTGTAGCATTCACATTCAAACAAATCACATCAATTACCCATTCAAAGGGAAATATTGATAGTCGGCTATTGAACTATCAATTGATATGCATACATCGCCAGATTCCAAATAATTTTCCAAATTATTTATTTTCCAAAATATCTTTACAAGATATATAATTTTCACACTTCAAAAATAAATCAATATTTATTTTCAAACAAATTCTACTTTTCATTTATAAATTCCATAATGAATTTATATTCCAAAATATTCATGCATATACGATTTCAATTATCCATTTTCAATTTATCTTCAAAAAGATAAATTCTAAATATTTCATTTCATATTGGAAAACATTTCCATACTTATTAAACATAAGCAATTCACAAATATTTTTATTTTCAACACTTAGAAAATATTCAATATACTTAAATCGAATTAAGTATATATTTCATTCTTTAAGGAAATCATTCTCTTAAACATATTTATTTGGGCCAAAACGAATGTTGCGTAAAACATCGTTACGACAACCCAAAATCACTAGTATATGGATTCGAAATTAAAATAGATATATAAATCCCAATACTATACAAAACATTTCCTTTCGAAAATCATTTACTACAACAACAGTGTTATAGTCCACATTTCCTTTTATTTCTCGAAAACGTCTATTTCAACAATAAATGTTGAAATCTATGGTTTCGAATCTCAACACATTTTAAAACATCGTTAGATCGTTTTAATTCTATTTAAAAACATCACATCTAAAACAATTTCTTTAACGTATTATTCACAATTCAAAAACGTGAATAAACTTCATTACAATTTCATCCTTTTATTCATTTTAATTCAAAGGATTATTCACTATTCAAAGATGTGAATATAACTCCATTTATAGGTTTCAACAATTAACTTATCAAAATAAGTTGTTTGCGAATTTATAAAACAACGTTTATAAATTCCATTTCTATTTATTTATAACAACTTCCTTTTACAAATTTCCTTTATTAACCTATTCCAGTTTATAACTAAATTATAAACTAAACGTTCATATTTTAAGTCAATTACTTATAAAACGATTATTTTACAAAATCGTTCCTTTAGAGACTTTCCAATTTATAAATCTTATAACTTATAAGATCCATTTATCTAACCAATCTATTCTTCAAATAATTTCACCAAATTTATAAATCTTACTATTTATAAATTTCTTTTATAACTTCACAGTTTATAATTCTATAAATTTCATTCATTTATGAATTTCATTTTCACTTCATTCAAACACTTATAAAAACTCGTTTTATAAGTCAATATTTCAATTTATCATTTATCCGTTTATAAATCTCTTAATATAAATCAATTTATATTATTCTTTTAAAACGTCTTTAATTTCCTTTATAGTTTCACCATTTTGATTTATAAAATAATCAAATTTTATAAATCCTATTTTTAAACTTTTATAATATATTCAAAAATCCAATTTAAACTATTTTATAAAATCATAAATCCCCTATTTCTCAAAAATCAACTTTTAACTATATTTCACAAAATCATAATTTTTATAACTTTAAAAATTATAACGTTTATTTATTTAAAACGGATCAATTCCAAAAATATAGTATATTCTCAAAAATCACTTTAAAATCATTTTAAAATCCCAAAATCTGGGTCCAATGATGCTACACACCAAATAGTCAATCACGACAACTACGACATCATATATCGTATATGATAATCAACGAATATCAAAATATCCATAATCAAATAAATACTGTTGAGGAATCCAGTTGGATCCCTCCAACCTGTTTTCCTGCATCTAAAAACATTAGCACAATACCAATTTCGCTCCAGTACGAAATTATCGCGGTATATGTTTTTAATAAATATTATCCGCTTAATAACGGCGCAATAGGGTCTCATCCGCTAAACAAAAAATGCGGGAAATCAACAACTGCAATATATACATATGCCAATATATATATATATATTGATATTATATATAATACCAATTTCACTGTTTATGAAATATTCGCGGTATATGTTTTTATTAAATAACATCCGCTTACTAACGGCGTATAATGTCTATTTTAACAATCAATAGATAACAATCAACATTCAAACATGCATTCAAATATTTTAAATCTAACTATTTAAAATAAAATCGAAACTGATTCGATTGAGTGAGAAGTTCTCACCTTGATTTTAAATTCCGTTTTAGCGATTTATTTCGAATAAAATTAAACGGACGTTTAATTTTACCCAAAATTCTCACTAACTCCAAACGACTCCAAACCAACTCCATCGCGTAGTGCTCGTCCATACGATTCCAACGCCTCCTGTTTCGCGCAGTTTGGACCTTGTATGAAAAAGATACAACATTTTAAACATTTGCGAACTTAAATTACAAATTTTATTTTTAATTTCAACCTAAACTAAATCACTACCGTTCGATCCCCCCCTTCCCTCACGCGTGCGTTCAGCCTTCTCCTCCCAGGCATCTCCTTCCCGTGCGCAAGAACCCAAACCTAGCTTCCTAGGGTTGAAAACGCAACCACCATACGACGCCTAGCCTCCGATCAGATGATGTCGTTCCATTCGCCATGACGAGAGCTACTCACGCCCCAAAGCACGTGCAACTCGGTGGTCCCCTGCCTCCCCACGACGAGCTCGAACGGCCCACGCCTCGGCCTTGATTCTGGCCACCACGTCGCACGAAAAATCATCCTGACCGTTGGATTTACCCGTCTCTCCATCCCCTACGACTTCTTAGTTGAGAACTTTGGACGAAAACGATTAGATTGAGAGAAAAATCGCGATGAATTCTGGAGCATATCGGCCATTGGCTTTAGCATAGGCGGCTAGGGTTTTGAAATGTTTTTTTTTTATTTTTTTTATTATGGGGGTATTTATAGAGAATTTTCGAACACTATTTATCCGGAAATTCCAAACTCCGATTTACGCGCCGAAACTGACGTACCTAGGGTTTATCCCGCGTTCCGGACACAATGGAATAGGTTTCGGAAGCTAATTCAGACATATGTGCGAGTTATGGCTGAAAACGCTCAATTTAAATTAAACCGATTTAAATCGATTTTTAGGCGTTTTAATTTGTACAGGACAAACGGTAAATCCAATTGACTTGAAATTTGAAACCTTACAATAATATCACATTACGGATCCGATGAAACTGGTTTCGACGAAATCCGAGACTTTTTGAAAAATGGCTATTTTGACTCGCCAAATTTAAATTAAAAACGATTCGATGCGTTTCGAGCTGCCACGATCAAACGATAGCTCCGATTGATACGAAATTTGAAATCCGGTAATAACTAACTATTACGGATCCAATGGAACTAGTTTCATTCAATTCTGAGACTGTTCAAAAATTGACTATTTTCACTAGTCGATTTAAATATTAAAATATTCAATTTTCACAAATTAACTTTTAATTCGATTTTAAAAGTTCAAAAATATCGTTCTAACTCCCATATGATAAAATAAAATTTTACAAATCATTTTCAATCATATTTAACCTCATTTTCAATTATTTTCATAAATTTTACATATTAAATTATCGATTTAATTATCCAATTAAATCCAAAAATTCAAATTAAAATTTATTTGACTTATAAATTTCACTTATTAATATTTAAAATTAATTAAATATTCAAATTTTAAATTATCAAAAATTCTGGATCGTTACAATCTTCACCACTTAAAAGAATTTCGTCCTCGAAATTACAAGTAAGAAAAGTTATAGAATTTATTAATTTTCCCAAATTCATAATTAAATTTCTTACAATAACTTTACTAAGTTTTCCAATCATACTTAGTTATCCTTTCAAAAGCAATTACCATTGTTTAACTTTCAATTCCAAAATCAATGTTAAAGTTTTCACAAATTTTCCAATTTTCTCAAAATTTTTCTAACGCTTTAAATTTCCGGAAAAATTCGCCATAGTCTCCTTTGCGCGGCTCGATCCGAAAAAAAATGACAGTATATATATCACAAATATACATCTCATCAAGTAATGAGGCATCCCGAAGGGAAAAAAAGTGTAAAAGTACGGTATGTAATCCGAGATATGTACCTTATATTTTATTAGCGAACATATACGGCTAATATAGCGCAAAAGCGAGCTCCAAATGCGAAGCAAACGCGATCCGCACCTACTAATCACTCAACAAACAACATGAGAATCATGCATATAGATAATAGTATCGATATACATCATATAGCAACATAATAACTATATATGTCACATAGCAAATGCAACATATTCAAACATCAACCAACTATCATCCAACAAATTCATAACCAATATATATTCATTCATATTCTCATTAATATTCAATGAATTGGTTTTCAATTTAAATCACATTTGATTCATATACATTGGATTTTTATCAACATTCATTCTCAATTCAATTAGTTATCACTTACTAATTCATATTCAAGTTGGTTCACTTCCAAATCAAATTCAATTCCATTCAAATTAATTTACCTTTAATTTGAATTCAATTACTTTAGCTTCCAATTTCATTAATTCAATTTCATTAACTTAATGAATTACATACAATCAACTAACAATCATCTAACAACCAATGTTTATTCATTACAACCAAATTCCTTTGCTTCACTTACATTCATTATTCCATATCAATTTAATTCACATTCAATTGATTAACATTTAATCCATTAACTCAATTCAATTACTAAAGTTGAATTTTACTTACATAACTTAAGTTCACATTTATCACTTCACTTTACTAATTTACTTTGATACTAATATCAACTTCATTCAATATCACTTAAGTTATATTTCCATTTAACCTTATTTGGTTTTACATAACTTAAAATCCTACTTGTAAATAAATTCAGATTTCAATTCTAAAGTAAATTTCCATTTAACTTTAAATTCACTTTTACTTACAACTCATATTCATAAATATATTCATATAGTTTCACTTTTTATATATATAAGTTTATTTCACAATTGTAAATCACTTTAATTATAATTCAATTCTTATAATTCTTTTTCTTATACAATTATTCTTTTATTTAGATTATTCAAATAACTAAACAATCAACTTATATACACTTTAATAACTCTGAAAAAATTATTTGTTTATATATAAAATATAATCAAGGTAAAATTATTTCATTTACCCAATTTTAAAACAATACTGTGCCGAATTGTTCTATTCAAGTGTTTAGAAACCCCTTCGGCATAGTTGTCGAGACCACGCTGACGAAGGTTCATATACCACTCAACAAACCAATCATCAAAATATAAAACAATTTCATATTCACTAACAAATACGCTCTCATAGCTATTATTACACTCAAACTCATTCTAGAGTACTACTGACTCTATCTCTAACGAGTAATACCCAACAGAACCATGGTTGTCGCTTAACCATAAGCTCTGATACCAAATGTAACGTTTGTAGGCTTTTCAACCGTCGACAGCAGTCACAACCGGTAGGCTTTTCAACCATCCCAGCCCCACCGTGGCTTACACTGGTACCCCAGACCTTGCTTTTACGGCCAGCCTCTCGACTGTCTCAGGTTACACCTAACCAACCCCCTAAAAGAGGATGTGTGGGAGTAAGAGTCTCCCGTTCGCCACCTAACCGCGAAGCGAGAACCCCCCATCACATAGCCCAATAGCTTAACAAGACTGGTGTGAGAACTCAAAACAGTTTATTTATCTTTAAAATCAAAATAGAGGAATATTTTTAAATTCAATTCGCAATGCTTTTAAAAATGAGACTACCATAAGGCCTCCCGCACACACACACAATGCAAACGCAGAATCGGAGGAGATTTCTCCTTATGATAGCCAAAGATGCTTGATACGCATTTAAAATAACACTTGATATTATTACTAGTGCATAGTATAGAAAAATCATTTCAAAGATAAAGATATAAATCTTAGCCAGCATAGACATTCCGCACTTATGCCTACTATAGCTACTATGTTCAATAGCAGGTTACCGCCACATTCCATAGCAGGTTATACAACTAAAACCGTACAAGTCACGTATTGTTTCTTTGGATTTCCAACGAATGATCAGGCCAAGGAACTTCCCATTGCCACATGGAAACGCCTCTGGCTGGACGTCCCCGAGAACTTAACCAGCTCTCTGCCAACACAAGGCCGGGTTACCTTTATCACTAGATAACTACTACACGAATATGGCATCCCCTGGTCCCATTGGACCTTTTAACCGAGCGCTCGTCACCAACAACACCACACAGTAATAAAATATAGTGTTTCAACATGAGTAAGTATTTGGGCTCCATACCATGATACCACCCTTTCCAGAAGGAAATGCACATACCCTAAAGGGAGCTACCCCTCATAACCTTGCCGCATCTTTCCTGTTTTGACCATTCCGAGATGTGAGGCTCGACGAAGTCACGTCCACAAAAACATACTTTATACAAAAGCCATGCTTTGGGTCAACAAATGATCATAGAAATGATCACCAGGATAGACGATCAAATAAACGATCCTATCACAAATAATCAACACAATGATCATTTCAGCATCACTCAGCATGTCACATTACCAAATTGGGAATATATCGCTGATAACATTCAACTATATAACCTCTGAGCTCGTACGTCTCAGAGAAGGGTGTTAAGCTAAAAGAATAAATTCTCCGCCACCAACAGAAATATATTTGAAAGAAATCGGCTTTATATATCAATTTGTAATGTCAGACATACAATCCATACAAGTCTGTTCCGGGCTCGAACAAAACCGAAGGCACTTCTTACGAAGCCCTTGCAATCCGGGTATTCACAATCCCGATCGAATTTCCCATCACTTAAGGAATCTCTATACCAGGAGCTACCCAGTGCAGAGACAATCGATAGGTCATCCTATCGCTTTTGCAAATACTCGGTCTTCAACACCGATCTTTAATGCAATTCACAACGACGTATCACATATTCAGAATGGGTTATACGACCCCATGGTCCTTTCCCGGTTAACCCGAATAGTGAGCGCTTATTTAAAAATAAGTGTAGCATTCACATTCAAACAAATCACATCAATTACCCATTCAAAGGGAAATATTGATAGTCGGCTATTGAACTATCAATTGATATGCATACATCACCAGATTCCAAATAATTTTCCAAATTATTTATTTTCCAAAATATCTTTACAAGATATATAATTTTCACACTTCAAAAATAAATCAATATTTATTTTCAAACAAATTCTACTTTTCATTTATAAATTCCATAATGAATTTATATTCCAAAATATTCATGCGTATACGATTTCAATTATCCATTTTCAATTTATCTTCAAAAAGATAAATTCTAAACATTTCATTTCATATTGGAAAACATTTCCATACTTATTAAACATAAGCAATTCACAAATCTTTTTATTTTCAACACTTAGAAAATATTCAATATACTTAAATCGAATTAAGTATATATTTCATTCTTTAAGGAAATCATTCTCTTAAACATATTTATTTGGGCCAAAACGAATGTTGCGTAAAACATCGTTACGACAACCCAAAATCACTAGTATAGGGATTCGAAATTAAAATAGATATATAAATCCCAATACTATACAAAACATTTCCTTTCAGAAATCATTTACTACAACAACAGTGTTATAGTCCACATTTCCTTTTATTTCTCGAAAACGTCTATTTCAACAATAAATGTTGAAATCTATGGTTTCGAATCTCAACACATTTTAAAACATCGTTAGATCGTTTTAATTCTATTTAAAAACATCACATCTAAAACAATTTCTTTAACGTATTATTCACAATTCAAAAACGTGAATAAACTTCATTACAATTTCATCCTTTTATTCATTTTAATTCAAAGGATTATTCACTATTCAAAGATGTGAATATAACTCCATTTCTAGGTTTCAACAATTAACTTATCAAAATAAGTTGTTTGCGAATTTATAAAACAACGTTTATAAATTCCATTTCTATTTATTTATAACAACTTCCTTTTACAAATTTCCTTTATTAACCTATTCCAGTTTATAACTAAATGATAAACTAAACGTTCATATTTTAAGTCAATTACTTATAAAACGATTATTTTACAAAATCGTTCCTTTAGAGACTTTCCAATTTATAAATCTTATAACTTATAAGATCCATTTATCTAACCAATCTATTCTTCAAATAATTTCACCAAATTTATAAATCTTACTATTTATAAATTTCTTTTATAACTTCACAGTTTATAATTCTATAAATTTCATTCATTTATGAATTTCATTTTCACTTCATTCAAACACTTATAAAAACTCGTTTTATAAGTCAATATTTCAATTTATCATTTATCCGTTTATAAATCTCTTAATATAAATCAATTTATATTATTCTTTTAAAACGTCTTTAATTTCCTTTATAGTTTCACCATTTTGATTTATAAAATAATCAAATTTTATAAATCCTATTTTTAAACTTTTATAATATATTCAAAAATCCAATTTAAACTATTTTATAAAATCATAAATCCCCTATTTCTCAAAAATCAACTTTTAACTATATTTCACAAAATCATAATTTTTATAACTTTAAAAATTATAACGTTTATTTATTTAAAACGGATCAATTCCAAAAATATAGTATATTCTCAAAAATCACTTTAAAATCATTTTAAAATCCCAAAATCTGTGTCCAATGATGCTACACACCAAATAGTCAATCACGACAACTACGACATCATATATCGTATATGATAATCAACAAATATCAAAATATCCATAATCAAATAAATACTGTTGAGGAATCCAGTTGGATCCCTCCAACCTGTTTTCCTGCATCCAAAAACATTAGCACAATACCAATTTCGCTCCAGTACGAAATTATCGCGGTATATGTTTTTAATAAATATTATCCGCTTAATAACGGCGCAATAGGGTCTCATCCGCTAAACAAAAAATGCGGGAAATCAACAACTGCAATATATACATATGCCAATATATATATATTGATATTATATATAATACCAATTTCACTGTTTATGAAATATTCGCGGTATATGTTTTTATTAAATAACATCCGCTTACTAACGGCGTATAATGTCTATTTTAACAATCAATAGATAACAATCAACATTCAAACATGCATTCAAATATTTTAAATCTAACTATTTAAAATAAAATCGAAACTGATTCGATTGAGTGAGAAGTTCTCACCTTGATTTTAAATTCCGTTTTAGCGATTTATTTCGAATAAAATTAAACGGACGTTTAATTTTACCCAAAATTCTCACTAACTCCAAACGACTCCAAACCAACTCCATCGCGTAGTGCTCGTCCATACGATTCCAACGCCTCCTGTTTCGCGCAGTTTGGACCTTGTATGAAAAAGATACAACATTTTAAACATTTGCGAACTTAAATTACAAATTTTATTTTTAATTTCAACCTAAACTAAATCACTACCGTTCGATCCCCCCCTTCCCTCACGCGTGCGTTCAGCCTTCTCCTCCCAGGCATCTCCTTCCCGTGCGCAAGAACCCAAACCTAGCTTCCTAGGGTTGAAAACGCAACCACCATACGACGCCTAGCCTCCGATCAGATGATGTCGTTCCATTCGCCATGACGAGAGCTACTCACGCCCCAAAGCACGTGCAACTCGGTGGTCCCCTGCCTCCCCACGACGAGCTCGAACGGCCCACGCCTCGGCCTTGATTCTGGCCACCACGTCGCACGAAAAATCATCCTGACCGTTGGATTTACCCGTCTCTCCATCCCCTACGACTTCTTAGTTGAGAACTTTGGACGAAAACGATTAGATTGAGAGAAAAATCGCGATGAATTCTGGAGCATATCGGCCATTGGCTTTAGCATAGGCGGCTAGGGTTTTGAAATGTTTTTTTTTTATTTTTTTTTATTATGGGGGTATTTATAGAGAATTTTCGAACACTATTTATCCGGAAATTCCGAACTCCGATTTACGCGCCGAAACTGACGTACCTAGGGTTTATCCCGCGTTCCGGACACAATGGAATAGGTTTCGGAAGCTAATTCAGACATATGTGCGAGTTATGGCTGAAAACGCTCAATTTAAATTAAACCGATTTAAATCGATTTTTAGGCGTTTTAATTTGTACAGGACAAACGGTAAATCCAATTGACTTGAAATTTGAAACCTTACAATAATATCACATTACGGATCCGATGAAACTGGTTTCGTCGAAATCCGAGACTTTTTGAAAAATGGCTATTTTGACTCGCCAAATTTAAATTAAAAACGATTCGATGCGTTTCGAGCTGCCACGATCAAACGATAGCTCCGATTGATACGAAATTTGAAATCCGGTAATAACTAACTATTACGGATCCAATGGAACTAGTTTCATTCAATTCTGAGACTGTTCAAAAATTGACTATTTTCACTAGTCGATTTAAATATTAAAATATTCAATTTTCACAAATTAACTTTTAATTCGATTTTAAAAGTTCAAAAATATCGTTCTAACTCCCATATGATAAAATAAAATTTTACAAATCATTTTCA
Source organism: Allium cepa (assembly GCA_030765085.1). Taxonomy (NCBI): domain Eukaryota; kingdom Viridiplantae; phylum Streptophyta; class Magnoliopsida; order Asparagales; family Amaryllidaceae; genus Allium; species Allium cepa. The sequence goes on from CM060932.1 coordinate 386,366,807, forward strand.
ATCATATTTAACCTCATTTTCAATTATTTTCATAAATTTTACATATTAAATTATCGATTTAATTATCCAATTAAATCCAAAAATTCAAATTAAAATTTATTTGACTTATAAATTTCACTTATTAATATTTAAAATTAATTAAATATTCAAATTTTAAATTATCAAAAATTCTGGATCGTTACAATCTTCCCCACTTAAAAGAATTTCGTCCTCGAAATTACAAGTAAGAAAAGTTATAGAATTTATTAATTTTCCCAAATTCATAATTAAATTTCTTACAATAACTTTACTAAGTTTTCGAATCATACTTAGTTATCCTTTCAAAAGCAATTACCATTGTTTAACTTTCAATTCCAAAATCAATGTTAAAGTTTTCACAAATTTTCCAATTTTCTCAAAATTTTTCTAACGCTTTAAATTTCCGGAAAAATTCGCCATAGTCTCCTTTGCGCGGCTCGATCCGAAAAAAAATGACAGTATATATATCACAAATATACATCTCATCAAGTAATGAGGCATCCCGAAGGGAAAAAAAGTGTAAAAGTACGGTATGTAATCCGAGATATGTACCTTATATTTTATTAGCGAACATATACGGCTAATATAGCGCAAAAGCGAGCTCCAAATGCGAAGCAAACGCGATCCGCACCTACTAATCACTCAACAAACAACATGAGAATCATGCATATAGATAATAGTATCGATATACATCATATAGCAACATAATAACTATATATGTCACATAGCAAATGCAACATATTCAAACATCAACCAACTATCATCCAACAAATTCATAACCAATATATATTCATTCATATTCTCATTAATATTCAATGAATTGGTTTTCAATTTAAATCACATTTGATTCATATACATTGGATTTTTATCAACATTCATTCTCAATTCAATTAGTTATCACTTACTAATTCATATTCAAGTTGGTTCACTTCCAAATCAAATTCAATTCCATTCAAATTAATTTACCTTTAATTTGAATTCAATTACTTTAGCTTCCAATTTCATTAATTCAATTTCATTAACTTAATGAATTACATACAATCAACTAACAATCATCTAACAACCAATGTTTATTCATTACAACCAAATTCCTTTGCTTCACTTACATTCATTATTCCATATCAATTTAATTCACATTCAATTGATTAACATTTAATCCATTAACTCAATTCAATTACTAAAGTTGAATTTTACTTACATAACTTAAGTTCACATTTATCACTTCACTTTACTAATTTACTTTGATACTAATATCAACTTCATTCAATATCACTTAAGTTATATTTCCATTTAACCTTATTTGGTTTTACATAACTTAAAATCCTACTTGTAAATAAATTCAGATTTCAATTCTAAAGTAAATTTCCATTTAACTTTAAATTCACTTTTACTTACAACTCATATTCATAAATATATTCATATAGTTTCACTTTTTATATATATAAGTTTATTTCACAATTGTAAATCACTTTAATTATAATTCAATTCTTATAATTCTTTTTCTTATACAATTATTCTTTTATTTAGATTATTCAAATAACTAAACAATCAACTTATATACACTTTAATAACTCTGAAAAAATTATTTGTTTATATATAAAATATAGTCAAGGTAAAATTATTTCATTTACCCAATTTTAAAACAATACTGTGCCGAATTGTTCTATTCAAGTGTTTAGAAACCCCTTCGGCATAGTTGTCGAGACCACGCTGACGAAGGTTCATATACCACTCAACAAACCAATCATCAAAATATAAAACAATTTCATATTCACTAACAAATACGCTCTCATAGCTATTATTACACTCAAACTCATTCTAGAGTACTACTGACTCTATCTCTAACGAGTAATACCCAACAGAACCATGGTTGTCGCTTAACCATAAGCTCTGATACCAAATGTAACGTTTGTAGGCTTTTCAACCGTCGACAGCAGTCACAACCGGTAGGCTTTTCAACCATCCCAGCCCCACCGTGGCTTACACTGGTACCCCAGACCTTGCTTTTACGGCCAGCCTCTCGACTGTCTCAGGTTACACCTAACCAACCCCCTAAAAGAGGATGTGTGGGAGTAAGAGTCTCCCGTTCGCCACCTAACCGCGAAGCGAGAACCCCCCATCACATAGCCCAATAGCTTAACAAGACTGGTGTGAGAACTCAAAACAGTTTATTTATCTTTAAAATCAAAATAGAGGAATATTTTTAAATTCAATTCGCAATGCTTTTAAAAATGAGACTACCATAAGGCCTCCCGCACACACACACAATGCAAACGCAGAATCGGAGGAGATTTCTCCTTATGATAGCCAAAGATGCTTGATACGCATTTAAAATAACACTTGATATTATTACTAGTGCATAGTATAGAAAAATCATTTCAAAGATAAAGATATAAATCTTAGCCAGCATAGACATTCCGCACTTATGCCTACTATAGCTACTATGTTCAATAGCAGGTTACCGCCACATTCCATAGCAGGTTATACAACTAAAACCGTACAAGTCACGTATTGTTTCTTTGGATTTCCAACGAATGATCAGGCCAAGGAACTTCCCATTGCCACATGGAAACGCCTCTGGCTGGACGTCCCCGAGAACTTAACCAGCTCTCTGCCAACACAAGGCCGGGTTACCTTTATCACTAGATAACTACTACACGAATATGGCATCCCCTGGTCCCATTGGACCTTTTAACCGAGCGCTCGTCACCAACAACACCACACAGTAATAAAATATAGTGTTTCAACATGAGTAAGTATTTGGGCTCCATACCATGATACCACCCTTTCCAGAAGGAAATGCACATACCCTAAAGGGAGCTACCCCTCATAACCTTGCCGCATCTTTCCTGTTTTGACCATTCCGAGATGTGAGGCTCGACGAAGTCACGTCCACAAAAACATACTTTATACAAAAGCCATGCTTTGGGTCAACAAATGATCATAGAAATGATCACCAGGATAGACGATCAAATAAACGATCCTATCACAAATAATCAACACAATGATCATTTCAGCATCACTCAGCATGTCACATTACCAAATTGGGAATATATCGCTGATAACATTCAACTATATAACCTCTGAGCTCGTACGTCTCAGAGAAGGGTGTTAAGCTAAAAGAATAAATTCTCCGCCACCAACAGAAATATATTTGAAAGAAATCGGCTTTATATATCAATTTGTAATGTCAGACATACAATCCATACAAGTCTGTTCCGGGCTCGAACAAAACCGAAGGCACTTCTTACGAAGCCCTTGCAATCCGGGTATTCACAATCCCGATCGAATTTCCCATCACTTAAGGAATCTCTATACCAGGAGCTACCCAGTGCAGAGACAATCGATAGGTCATCCTATCGCTTTTGCAAATACTCGGTCTTCAACACCGATCTTTAATGCAATTCACAACGACGTATCACATATTCAGAATGGGTTATACGACCCCATGGTCCTTTCCCGGTTAACCCGAATAGTGAGCGCTTATTTAAAAATAAGTGTAGCATTCACATTCAAACAAATCACATCAATTACCCATTCAAAGGGAAATATTGATAGTCGGCTATTGAACTATCAATTGATATGCATACATCACCAGATTCCAAATAATTTTCCAAATTATTTATTTTCCAAAATATCTTTACAAGATATATAATTTTCACACTTCAAAAATAAATCAATATTTATTTTCAAACAAATTCTACTTTTCATTTATAAATTCCATAATGAATTTATATTCCAAAATATTCATGCATATACGATTTCAATTATCCATTTTCAATTTATCTTCAAAAAGATAAATTCTAAACATTTCATTTCATATTGGAAAACATTTCCATACTTATTAAACATAAGCAATTCACAAATCTTTTTATTTTCAACACTTAGAAAATATTCAATATACTTAAATCGAATTAAGTATATATTTCATTCTTTAAGGAAATCATTCTCTTAAACATATTTATTTGGGCCAAAACGAATGTTGCGTAAAACATCGTTACGACAACCCAAAATCACTAGTATAGGGATTCGAAATTAAAATAGATATATAAATCCCAATACTATACAAAACATTTCCTTTCGGAAATCATTTACTACAACAACGGTGTTATAGTCCACATTTCCTTTTATTTCTCGAAAACGTCTATTTCAACAATAAATGTTGAAATCTATGGTTTCGAATCTCAACACATTTTAAAACATCGTTAGATCGTTTTAATTCTATTTAAAAACATCACATCTAAAACAATTTCTTTAACGTATTATTCACAATTCAAAAACGTGAATAAACTTCATTACAATTTCATCCTTTTATTCATTTTAATTCAAAGGATTATTCACTATTCAAAGATGTGAATATAACTCCATTTCTAGGTTTCAACAATTAACTTATCAAAATAAGTTGTTTGCGAATTTATAAAACAACGTTTATAAATTCCATTTCTATTTATTTATAACAACTTCCTTTTACAAATTTCCTTTATTAACCTATTCCAGTTTATAACTAAATGATAAACTAAACGTTCATATTTTAAGTCAATTACTTATAAAACGATTATTTTACAAAATCGTTCCTTTAGAGACTTTCCAATTTATAAATCTTATAACTTATAAGATCCATTTATCTAACCAATCTATTCTTCAAATAATTTCACCAAATTTATAAATCTTACTATTTATAAATTTCTTTTATAACTTCACAGTTTATAATTCTATAAATTTCATTCATTTATGAATTTCATTTTCACTTCATTCAAACACTTATAAAAACTCGTTTTATAAGTCAATATTTCAATTTATCATTTATCCGTTTATAAATCTCTTAATATAAATCAATTTATATTATTCTTTTAAAACGTCTTTAATTTCCTTTATAGTTTCACCATTTTGATTTATAAAATAATCAAATTTTATAAATCCTATTTTTAAACTTTTATAATATATTCAAAAATCCAATTTAAACTATTTTATAAAATCATAAATCCCCTATTTCTCAAAAATCAACTTTTAACTATATTTCACAAAATCATAATTTTTATAACTTTAAAAATTATAACGTTTATTTATTTAAAACGGATCAATTCCAAAAATATAGTATATTCTCAAAAATCACTTTAAAATCATTTTAAAATCCCAAAATCTGTGTCCAATGATGCTACACACCAAATAGTCAATCACGACAACTACGACATCATATATCGTATATGATAATCAACAAATATCAAAATATCCATAATCAAATAAATACTGTTGAGGAATCCAGTTGGATCCCTCCAACCTGTTTTCCTGCATCCAAAAACATTAGCACAATACCAATTTCGCTCCAGTACGAAATTATCGCGGTATATGTTTTTAATAAATATTATCCGCTTAATAACGGCGCAATAGGGTCTCATCCGCTAAACAAAAAATGCGGGAAATCAACAACTGCAATATATACATATGCCAATATATATATATTGATATTATATATAATACCAATTTCACTGTTTATGAAATATTCGCGGTATATGTTTTTATTAAATAACATCCGCTTACTAACGGCGTATAATGTCTATTTTAACAATCAATAGATAACAATCAACATTCAAACATGCATTCAAATATTTTAAATCTAACTATTTAAAATAAAATCGAAACTGATTCGATTGAGTGAGAAGTTCTCACCTTGATTTTAAATTCCGTTTTAGCGATTTATTTCGAATAAAATTAAACGGACGTTTAATTTTACCCAAAATTCTCACTAACTCCAAACGACTCCAAACCAACTCCATCGCGTAGTGCTCGTCCATACGATTCCAACGCTTCCTGTTTCGCGCAGTTTGGACCTCGTATGAAAAAGATACAACATTTTAAACATTTGCGAACTTAAATTACAAATTTTATTTTTAATTTCAACCTAAACTAAATCACTACCGTTCGATCCCCCCCTTCCCTCACGCGTGCGTTCAGCCTTCTCCTCCCAGGCATCTCCTTCCCGTGAGCAAGAACCCAAACCTAGCTTCCTAGGGTTGAAAACGCAACCACCATACGACGCCTAGCCTCCGATCAGATGATGTCGTTCCATTCGCCATGACGAGAGCTACTCACGCCCCAAAGCACGTGCAACTCGGTGGTCCCCTGCCTCCCCACGACGAGCTCGAACGGCCCACGCCTCGGCCTTGATTCTGGCCACCACGTCGCACGAAAAATCATCCTGACCGTTGGATTTACCCGTCTCTCCATCCCCTACGACTTCTTAGTTGAGAACTTTGGACGAAAACGATTAGATTGAGAGAAAAATCGCGATGAATTCTGGAGCATATCGGCCATTGGCTTTAGCATAGGCGGCTAGGGTTTTGAAATGTTTTTTTTTTCTTTTTTTTTTATTATGGGGGTATTTATAGAGAATTTTCGAACACTATTTATCCGAAAATTCCGAACTCCGATTTACGCGCCGAAACTGACGTACCTAGGGTTTATCCCGCGTTCCGGACACAATGGAACAGGTTTCGGAAGCTAATTCGGACATATGTGCGAGTTATGGCTGAAAACGCTCAATTTAAATTAAACCGATTTAAATCGATTTCTAGGCGTTTTAATTTGTACAGGACAAACGGTAAATCCAATTGACTTGAAATTTGAAACCTTACAATAATATCACATTACGGATCCGATGAAACTGGTTTCGTCGAAATCCGAGACTTTTTGAAAAATGGCTATTTTGACTCGCCAAATTTAAATTAAAAACGATTCGATGCGTTTCGAGCTGCCACGATCAAACGATAGCTCTGATTGATACGAAATTTGAAATCCAGTAATAACTAACTATTACGGATCCAATGGAACTGGTTTCGTTCAATTCTGAGATTGTTCAAAAATTGACTATTTTCACTAGTCGATTTAAATATTAAAATATTCAATTTTCACAAATTAACTTTTAATTCGATTTTAAAAGTTCAAAAATATCGTTCTAACTCCCATATGATAAAATAAAATTTTACAAATCATTTTCAATCATATTTAACCTCATTTTCAATTATTTTCATAAATTTTACATATTAAATTATCGATTTAATTATCCAATTAAATCCAAAAATTCAAATTAAAATTTATTTGACTTATAAATTTCACTTATTAATATTTAAAATTAATTAAATATTCAAATTTTAAATTATCAAAAATTCTGGGTCGTTACATCAAAACACAAAACATTTAAAACAAAAGTTTTAGCTTAAGTTCTTAGCTTTCCAGAAAGTGTAAGATCATCAAAATCCAATAAACTAGTCAAAAGATATGGCGAAAATACTAAGGGTGTATACTACTGATTTTACTTATTTTTACACAGGACAGCGAGTAACATTCAAGTTTTTAACCTAGTAGACGAAGGAATTTTCTCAAGTTATCTAAACAAAAGTTGTGCTATAGTTTCTAAGCTTTTCGAAAAGTCCAAGATCGTCGAATTCCATTCATCCATTTAAAAGTTATGGTTGTTTTCGTTTCAGCATATATTGGACAATTTTGGATTTTTTCCAAAATTTGCTTTTATTATTTCAAAGTACAAACCATCAAAACTTCAAATTTTCTAAAGAACAATCATAAACACAAAGTCATTTATTTTCTTATTCATCCATGCAATAGGTTTACATTCAATTTGTTTCCGATTTATTCAAGTTTGTTTCATTCACATTTTAAATTCAAGTCACTTTGCTTCAATTTAAATTGAATTCAATTATATTTAATTTCACTTTGCTTCAAATTTGAATTTAATTATTTTAAAATTTTATTCCGTTTATTCAATTCCATTAACACTAATGAATTCTACTTAATCAATTATCATCCATCTAACAACCAATGCATATCAAACATTAACATCCATCCAAAATCTACACTAAATCAATTATACATTTCCAAGTCAATTTTAATTTCATACACTTCCAAGTTTATTGACATTTAGTTATATTCAAATTTAATTAGTTTCCATTTACCAATTTTATCGTTCATTAATTTTAAATTTTATTCATTCACTTATATATATCATTCATTTTACAGCTTAAATTTCTTTTATATTTACAACTATCAATAGATCTTCACATTTTATTATTCACTCTCACGTTGGTATATTATTTCTCTACCTATCCTTATTAGCATTTTAAACCTTTTAAGTATTTGGTAGGTTATAGTTATGCAAATAGAATGTAGTTAAACAACATACAACTTCTTTTCATTTAAAGTTGAATTTTCAATTTATTAATTCTTAAGTCATTACTTAAGTCTCACTATAATTTAATTTCACATTTACATTCACATATAGTATTTCCATTTTATATTAACATAATTGTGAATCACCTTTAAATGTTAATTTAAATTCCAATTATTTACTAACAATTTTATTTATATTTGCAAACCATTAATTAAATGCATATTTCATTATTCAAACCTATACTTGTATATTATCCAATTAACAATTCATATAACATTTTTGAACTTCTTAAATATTTTGGTAAGTTATATCTATGCTATAGAATGAAATTTAATACTATGCGAATTTTACAGTTTTAATTTTATTTTAAGTTCATAATTTCCTAATTCTAAGGATTTCTACTTCAATTGATATTTTCACTTAGCTCTTAGGTTCATTTCTCATTTCACAATTCAGAAGTTCCTTAATGATTCAAGTCTAAATTCATTTCAATCATTTAAAAAAAATTATTAATTATTAAAGGACTTAAGAATTCCAATCCCGGTTTCATTTCAAATCAAGTTTTGAAATAATATATACTTATATAATTTATATATCAAATCATACTATAGAGAATACAAAATAAAATAAAAATTGAATCAAAACAAGGTTTAGACAAGCTATTAAGTGGTCTCCCCCACTCGGACTCTCGAAAATAAACGCCAATGATGCGTGCACTCATCACCGAAATCATTTTCTAGCGTCAAGAGAAGGGAATATAACACTTATCATAAAAAATCCTTCGAAAACAATTTCAACTCAATTGTACTATCATATAATACTCATATTATATTTTTTCAAATTCTTGTAAGTCAATTTCAAACACCGGAATTTAAATTCCCAAATCCAAGTTAAAATTCATTTATATTCATTATCAATTGATTTCATTTTCCTAAATCCATTATTATTTAATCAATTTTTTTGTAAATATTGACTGATCAAACAATAACGATAATAATCTAATATTATCATCTCCTAACAATCAATTCAATCAAAATGAATAAATATTCAAATAATTCTTTTATTAAAATATATTCCAAAATGATATTGTGTTGGTTTGTCCTATTCGAGTGTTTAAAAATTCCTATCGACGCCTTGGCGTCCCAAGTATCGACCAGAATTCATAAATACTCAACGGAACAAAGTTAACACAATATAAAACCATTTTATATCAAATAACAAGTACGCTCTCTCATATACACTCAACTCATTCATATAGTTTACCTCTATTTCAATGAGTTATTCCCCACTAGAGCCAAGGTTTATCGCTAAACCAAAGCTCTGATACCAACTGTAACGACCCGCCTTTTTGGACAGTTTAAATCGACGATCAAATACACATGTCGATTCCAAACCATTCAAAAGGGCAGATGGTTATTGGGGTAAATAAGAAAAGAAAAGAAAGAGAAATAAAGGAAATGAAACAACACAGAATCTCGCAGCGGAACGATAAAATATAATAGTCAAATAAACAGTTCATGAAGCTGTCTACTATACTTTGACAATTATTTATACAACATTTATCAGAGTTATACATATACAACAGAACAATTAAATAATGCAGCAGATAGCATGATGCAAGGGTAATAATAGAAATAGTATACCAAATCTTCGTCTTCGTCCTCCAGAATAGATCTTCAAAAATCTGAAAAAAAACTCAGGACTGACCCGAGCGTAATGAAAAGACAAAACACTCGAGTCAGGACTAAATACCCTTATGAAAGTTAAATCAATCGTAAATAAATATGAGTGTAACGGCGTCGGAGATGTTTATGGGGTTTGACATCTCCTATCCAGTGTCAACGTGCGTGCAATAACTTAAGAGATGTTACGGGATTTTCCATCTCTCAAGGATCCGTTAAACTATCTACTATGTAGTAATATACGCTAAGTAGATAATGCCTATCAGTAATATAAAGTATCAAAATAGCGTTAAGGCGTTACCATAATCCCCCTTAACACATTTTATATTCCCAAAAGCATATACAAGACCGTAGTTTCCCCAAAACCGGAAGTCGCCAGAGGGCAATCCATATACTCAAGGTACAAATCAAAACGTAGTGGTCGCGAATAGGATAATCAGTATGACAAGGTACATGAGGCGATACCAACTAGGATACTAGTAGTTGCGTGATCCGGACTGATGTTGGGCATAGCCAGCAGCCACCCCAACACCGCGAAACAACACTCCCAAATCAAGGGGTGCACCCAAATCGAATCACAAATGTAATAGATATGGTATCGAAGAAGTGTGTCCGCTAGAGGTGGCGAACCTCAATGGCCCGACGCGGATCCTGTTTTAGTCATGTCAGGGGTCATCCAATATCGTTCTCTTTCTTCAGTCAACGCGTTCACCAAACCATCCACTTCATTCTGGATCAACACTCCGCGTATAATAGTTATTAAAGTGGTTTTCGGTATCGACGGAGAGTATGTCTATATCCGATCTCGGTCTCTTTAATAACTACGTATTATTACACCGTTGGCTCTTTTATATTTCAAATCGATTCATAATTTATATCAAGATATCATATTTGCTTCAAAAATCAAAACCATTTCAAATATCATCATATCTATTCAACTGTAAGATTCTGTTTCAAAAAAACATTTTTCGCATCAATATCTCATTTCGTTTTCAAAATCATTTCGAATTTCAATTTAGGTTGCAACTTCATTTAACTCAATTCGTATTTAAATTCAAGATTTAAATATAAACATTTCACCTTATTGACCAGCTTAGGATTTTAGAAAAATAGCTTTAAGTAGTTTAAAAGTAGTTTTAAATAATTAAAATAGTTAAAATACTTTAAAATCTTAAAATGGATTTGAAATAGATAAATTTAGTTTAAAATAATTTAAATTGGGTTAAGTAGATTTAAAATAGTTTAAGTATTCAAAAATAATTTATATAGCTGAGTAATTTGGAAAACAAAATAAAACAGCTTCAAAACCAATCCATTTCAATTATAACTCCCCAATCCAAATCAATTCCAATTTCCATTCTACCGATTCAATTTCGATTTCAATTCAATCAACGTCAATTTTTACTTCGAATTAATTCAAGTTTCCATTCACCTTTAATTTATTCAATTTCAATTTATATCGATTTGGAGCTTGATTCTCAAAATATCAATTTACAACACTTAACAAAAATTTCCAACAATATTCAAGTTTAAATCCAAATTCCAAATGTGATTCAATTCCAAGCTCAATTTCAAAATATCATTTTTATATCACTTTTACTTAGTAATATTCAAAGCTCGAATTAAGGTTAAATCTTTAAACAAATCAATTTTCGGAATTCAATCATATCCAATTTCAAATTTCAAAGTCTCAACTTAATTATTTAACAAAATTCCTTTAACCAAAATTTATTTCAACATTCCAAACTCAATTTTTTCGATGAATTCAATTTCTATAAATCGATTTCTATTTATAACTTTTAAATCAAAACATTTAATAAATTTCAAATCGACGATTTCAAAAATTATTAATTTAGCCAATTCGGTGTCCGTATATAATTTTCTATCCTATGGCCAAGTAGTTATTTATTTCAATTGAATGTCAGGGATGAATATATATATCACTTAAATCAATCATAGTGGCATATGCATGCATAACAGGTTATATATAAGCAAATAAGACATCCAACATTTAAATATCAACCAATAACATCCATCAAAATACATCATCCAATAAACAATACAATTCATGGCAGTTTCATAGTTATCAATGTCAGGTAATTTAATCGCAATTCAATTTTAATTTCAATTTAACTGTCAATTTAATTTACAACGGTGAATTCAAATGACAATCTATACGACAGATAAATTTTATCAAACAACGACAAATAAAATTCATATCACTTCATAATATTAAACTTAACTAGCATAAAGATATTCAGTACGTTGTGAGCGTTATAAAACACTCACCTTGATTTCAATGTAGTTCCAGCGTTTTATTTCAAATAAAATTAAACGCGCGTTTAATTTTATTCGAAATTTCCACTAGCTCCAAACGACTCCAATCCAATCCCATAGCGTAGTGCTCGACAAAACGAACCCGTCGCAATTCATTTCGTCGCAATCCGACCTTGTATCAACAAGTTATAGTGTTTTAAACATTCATGGATTAATATATACATTAATCAATATTTTATTTTTATTTATAAACCTACAACCAATCACAGCCGTTGCTTTTCCCTGCCCTAGATCCAGGCCGCAACTTCCTTCATCTTCTCATTCGTGCGATGCTCCAGGTAGGTGAACGCATACAAGAACCTAAGAAAGCATACTTTGACCACATGCCGCGACCACCACAAACGTCGGGAAGTTGATCAGAGACCATCGTTGCGAAGCCCCGCTCGAGAGCCACCATCGGCCTCCCCTATCACCTCGATTTGCGTGAAAAACGCAGCCCCTTCTTGCTCTATTTCCCGTTGATTCGAAGCTCCGTTTTCGATCATCTCCGTATGGATTTGAAGCTTTCATCGTCCTCTACAACTTTGTAGTTGAGAGCTTTTGCTAATTGTTGATGGATTGAGAGGAAAATGAGGAAGAAGTTTCGAATTTTCGTGGCCATTGATTCAGTAAATGGCGGCTAGGGCTGAAGTCAATTAGGGTTTGCAAAGGGAAAGGGTGAAGGTCCTTTTATAGAAAATTTCCCAATTTACTATTCATCGAAATTTTCCGAACTCCTAACGAAGCATGCCGGCTGGCGTTTCGAGGGTTTACCCCGCGTTCCGGACACAATGGAACAGGTTTCGGAAGCTAATTCGATCGTATGTGTGAGTTACGGCAATAAACGATCGATTTGAAATTAAATCGGTTAATCAAATTTCTGTGCGTTTGGGCTCGCCCCGGACAAACGGTAAATCCGATTGACTCAAAATTTGAAACCTTACAATAATATGACATTACGGATCCGGTGAAACTGGTTTCGTCGAAATCCGAGACCGTTTGAAAAATGACTATTTTAACTCGCCAAATTAATATTAAAACAATTTCAACGCGTTTCGAGCTGCCACGGTCAAACGGCAACTCCGATTGCTACGAAAATTGAAATCGGATAATAACTAACTATTATGGATCCAATGGAACTAGTTTCGTCCAATTCTGAGACTGTTCAAAATTTGGCTATTTTCCAGTCGATAATTAAATATTAAAATATTCAATTTTCACAAATTTACTTTTAATTCGATTTTAAAAGTTCTACAACATCATTCTAACTTTAATATGATAAAATAAAATTTTACAAATCATTTTTAATCATATTAAACCCGTTATTCAATTATCCAATAAATTCCAATTGTAAAATCTTATTAACTCTATTATAATCCCAATATAACTTACATTCACTTTGGAAACCAATTTGAATCATATTAAATCAAATTTTAATTATTCACTCTATTTTCATATATTAAATTTCAATATCAAATTGATCATATAAAATTCAGAAATTAATTATTCAAACATCTGTAATATTAAATTTAAACAAATTTGATTATTCTTAAATCACTATCTTTTGAAATATTCAAACGAACTTATAAAATTTAACAAATTCAAATCATAGAATAGCCATTTCATTAAAAAAGTTATTCAATTCCCGTTATTCAATTAATTCAATAGATTCCAAATATTAAATTTAAACAATTTAATTGTTCAATATTTGACGGATTTCAATATTGGATTTTAAATAAAAATTTCATTATCAGTCGATTTACTATATTACATCAAATGAACTCTACATTATTATTAATCAACAGTTAGAGATAATGCACTCAACTAATATATGAACTTTCATTTCAATTTCAATTGGTTCACAAATTCAATTCGACTAACAAAATGAATAGGTAACTTAAATACTTATCGCCGTTAACTTTTAATTACTTATAAGTTTATTATTTACAAACCCATGTCACAATTACCTATACAATACAAATTCATTCAATTACCTTTGACTACACCATATTTCAATTGATTTGGGATTTATTCAATTCATAAATAATTAACTTAGATAAATTTTGTTGCATTTCATTCTAGTGATTATTATTCCAAACGACTTACAAATTTTTTTCTAACACTAAATCACGAAATCTTATTAAATTAGCTATTTTAATTATCGAAAATTTACGGGTCGTTACAACCTCAAAACTATAAAAATTGATCAACATAAAAGTTGTTGCCACTGGAATTTCATATGGTTTTGAAAAAGAATTTCTTAATTTTGATCAGTTATGTTCAAGTTATAATCAAAACAAAATGACATATTCTCTGGCTTAAAAGCTGGGCCATAGAATGCAGTGGAAAGAAGTAGATTTTTGGCATGGTTATGTTTAGAATGAGACAAAGTGGTCAACATGAAAATTGTAGCCGCTGGAAAAATACATGATTTGAATAAAATAATTTTGCATTTTAGCTCAGTTTTAAAGATATTATGGCCAAGAGAAGAAGAGGTAAAATATGGAGAAAAGACGAGTTTGATTTGAAGAGAATGAATATTGATCTCTTTTGAATATTTTGTCATTATCTTTCTAATTTTTTTTCCTATGGCTTGGAAACCATTAAAGAGGAGGAAGAAGATGAAGAAGGTTGAGAAAAGAAGAAAATAAATGAAAGTGAAGAAGGAAGTGGGTCTTTATAGAAAAAAAGAAGAGGTAAACTTACCAAAATAACCTCTTACTAAATTATCAAACTATCCTTACTTCAACCTAAAGCAACATCCACTTTTTCAATATTTAACATCGTTCTTTCACTTCTTACTTTTTGTCTTAGTCATTCAAACATTAGGTAAAGAAAAGTAATTATTTAGTTGGATTTTGATTTGATGTGATTTCATGTTTACTTTTCTTGCTTTTGTTAATTCTTACTTGCTTTTACTAATGACTTCTAGAAGTTTTCTAATTATATTTAGTAAAAGTAAACATATTTAGTTATTAAAATGTGTAATATATTGTTGAAACATGTTAAAAAAGGTGCGTTAACGTTGTGGCAAATTAGTTTGAACAAAATGTTGATTTTCAAAAAAATATTTTCCGGTCATATTTTAACGTTTTTTATTAAACTATTTTATTCCTCTGTATCAAACTTCAGAATAAATTTCTTATTATCTTTAAATAATTAAAACAAGCATATTTGACTTATAAATTGATATAAAATAATATCCAAATCTTCTTATAAAAATATGACATTGATTTATCAATATGCGACAAAATTTGTCAATTTTATAAAACAAGTTTTATATATTTATCGAACCATTATAAATTAAATTACTATAATTATCAAATGAGTTTGATATCAATTATATATATATATAATTAAAGGAATTATTTAACCTTTAAACAAATTTCTCGAATATTTTCCTACTTTATTGGAATCCGACTTTTGTCAATTTTACAATGGGAATCCAAAACGTTTATTCAACATTAAAAATAAGTTTACCATTCTTATTTATCATATAATACATGATTGTTTAAGTTTGAAAATTCTACACTTTAATATTTAAATAAATTAAACATTCCATTTCAAAGTGGTAAAATTACGTGTTTCGTTTCCTTCCTCCATACTTAAAAGAATTTCGTCCTCGAAATTACAGTGACGAAAAAATATAACAAAAAAAAAACAAATAACGAATAGTTAAGCACAGCAAAATAGTAATATCACCCACAACAGTGGTAGGAGGTATGGTGCCTTATCCTATCCATTCTACTTATCCAACTAAGGTAGTTTCATTTTTAAAATTCCTAGGTTGATATACTAACCCTAGATGAATTTTACTTAGGAACCTAACCTAAGCTCTAGTACCACGTGTGACGACCCAAATTTTTAGACTAGTTAAAATTACCGAAAAATCCGTTCGTTTTAAAACTACCAACTTAATAAACCATATTTGATAAATATTTAACATTACTAAATGTATAGGATACAATTTCAATTATACAACTTATTAGAGCAATTAATTTATTTATTAATCCTACAAAGTGTGTTTTTATACATACCAAATATAATGACTATAAATCTACTGCTGCACAACTCTGATGAGAGAGACAACACTATCCTTACCTGCGAACTCAATAAATAATGTAAATACAGAATAAAATAGAAAGGAGGAAAGATAAAATAGTACAAGATAAACAACAACCAATAACAGATAAACATGAAAGGCTTATATTATTTTAGGGGCTGTATCACCACCACTTATGACTACCTACGTACCCCTTTCTAATTGGGTATCCAATTAGATACAGGATCAAGCCAACGTAGTTCTCCTACCGCAAATAAGACTCATGGAGTCTACGATGCAACAAACAATATGCAATTTCCAAAACTACCCACTTAGGCTTAATATTCAATTTTAGAATTTCAAATCTAATTACATTTATGAAATTATCTCTTTGGACTTTATTCTTGAATTCTTATTTCAAAACTTTTGTAATATATATATATATATATCTTTTATATTCAAATTATACTTTACTTGGGGATCTTAAATCAAATCACTTTTGAAAAGTTTATTTGGAAATCCCAAATACTGTAATAAAAGCATATCAAGCCATATGCAACCAGATCGGGAGGTTTCACCTAATGACAAGGTAACCAGGCCCCAGCCTTCATACAATCGATAAATAAGTACATCCCTTTATTCCAAGAGCGGACTATACCAAAACCATGTGCCACCTTTTTAGTTACGGGTTACCCGAGTCATTGGTAACATAACAAATCATTTTATATCCCGAAGCGATAAATCATTTCACACTAATATTCACAAGTACTTTCAAATCTATAATAATATTCATTTTCAAAATCTGTCCAAAAATCATCTTAAAACCATTGGTTTTATTCCTCAAAATTCTTTCCATTTTATAAAACATTTTTATAAAACCATTCTTATATGAATCACTTTTATATAATATAACTTCAAAATATTCATTACCAAACATTTCTATTTCTTTTAAAGGGAAAACATTTCATAACATTTTCATTTGAAAACTAATTTTTAGAACAATTCATTAAATTGAAGTGAACCAAATATTACCGCTAAACATCTTATAATCAAATAGTGAAACAAATCACAAGGTGTAACCCTACAATTATTTTCTACCCATCCCATGCATATGGATAATTAATTTCTTATAAATTGATTGAGCAAAGTCTATAATCAATAAATAATAATCAGTGCTCATAAACTGGTCGAGCACAATCCAAACAACCAAAAAATCCATTAACAAAATAAACACAACAACAAACGATAAATCAACATTTCATTCTATCAAATATTTATAACACTTTATTTTATCTTGGGTTAAATGATTTGATATTTATTTTGAAGCATCCAGGCTTTCCCTTCGACATGTTCCGTCCCTCGTCCAAGTCTCCATGGATCTCACAGACGAAACATGTGTACTAGTCGTTTTCGCATCCCCCATTAAGTATTTAACTTCAAAATTTTGAAATAATTAATTAACCATCCAAATGTAATATCGAGCAAGGAAATCAAACTATTATTTTAGAAAATAAAGTAAACAAGCATTCAACTAGGGTTTTCAAACAACACTTAATATATAAAGTTCTTTCAACTTAGCAATGGTTTTAATGAACTTAAAATAAGAAATAACTTACTTTGGATTCCATTCCGTTAAACTTTAAGGCAAGGAAATTAAGATCTAACCCATACTTCCTACCATGCTTGGAAACCTAATCAAAATAATCCTGATTTCCTCCTTCCTAGTGCTTGGCCAAGGCTTGAAATAGAGATTGGCCGAAAGTATAGAAAAGAAGTGGTTGAGCTTTGATCGTGAATTCTCAAAATTAGACCCAAAAAATAGGTCATATTCTCTCTTGTTTTTGACTCTCTTACTCTCAAAATTTGAAAACTTATTACCTGAAAAGTTGTTGGAAATTCTTTTATCTTGAATACAAAAAAATAATCACTTAGTTTTGAGGAAGATATGGTCGAAAGAAAATGAGCTATTCTCGGATTCACAAATATAAAGCCCAAAAATGTACTTCAAAGAATTGAGTTTCAGTTATAGAAACCTCAAAACTGAAAAAATTGATCAACATAAAAGTTGTAGCTACTAGAATTTCATATGGTTTAAAAAAAGAATTTCTTAATTTGGATCAGTTATGATCAAGTTATAATCAAAACAAAATGGCATATTGTCTAGCTTAAAAATTGGGCCATAGAATGCACTGGAAAGAAGTGGATTTTTGACATGGTTATGTTTAGAATGAGACAAAGTGGCAAGATGAAAATTGTAGCCACTATAAAATACATGTTTTGAATAAAATAATTTCATTTTGGTTCTTTTTTGAAGATGTTATGGCCAAGAGAGGAAAAGGTAAAATATGGATAAAAGATGAGTTTGATTTGAAGAGAATGAACGTTGATTTCTTTTGAATATTTGTAAATATTTTGACATTATTTATTTCTAATTTTTTCCTATGGCTTGAAAGCCATTAAAGAGGAGTGGATGAAGTTGAAGAAGCTTGAGAAAAGAAGAAGAAAAAAATATGAATGAAATTGAAGAAGGAGGTGGGTATTTATAGAAAAAGAAAGAAGTGGTAAATTTACCAAAATAACCTCTTACCAAATTACCAAACTATCCTTACTTCAACCTAAAGCAACATCCACTTTTTCAATACTTAACATCATCCTTTCACTTCTTACTTTATGTCATAGTCACTTAGACATTAAGTAAAGAAAAATAATCATTTTGTTGGATTTTGATTTGATGTTTACTTTTCTTACTTTTGTTAATTCTTACTTACTTTTACTAATGACTTCTAGAAGTTTTCTAATTATATTTAGTAAAACTAAACATATTTAATTATTAAAATGTATAATATGTATGTTAAAACATGTTAACAAAGGTGCGATAACGTTGCGGCAAATTATTTTGAACAAAGCGTTGATTTTCGAAAAAATAATTTCCGGTCACATTTTGACCTTTTTTTGTTAAACTATCTATTCACGTAAACCAAACTTCAAAATAAATTTCTTATTATCTTTAAATAATTTGACTTATAAAATAATATAAAACAATATCTAAATCTTCTTATAAAAATACGACATCGATTTATCGACATGCAACGAAATTTGTCAATTTTATAAAACAAGTTTTATATATTTATCGAATCATTATAAATTAAATTACTATTATTATCAGGTGAGTTTGATATCTATTATATACATTAAAGGAATTATTTATCCTTTAAACAAATTTCTTGAATATTTATCCTACTTTATCGAAATTCGACTTCTGTCAATTTTACAATGGGAATCCAAAACCTTTATTCAATATTAAAAATAAGTTTACCATTCTTATTTATCATATAAATCAAGATTGTTTAAGTTTGAAAATTCTACATTTGAATATTTAAATAAATTAAATATTCCATTTCAAAGTGGTAAAATTACGGGTCATTGCAGTACTAGATAGGTATATTTTACATTTAAGTCCTCGTAAAAATTTTATTCACAAAAAAACCTTACATCTACTGATCCTGACATCTTTTGCATGCAATCTTCATTTCATGCATGGTTTATTTCATTGTATTAGTGACAAAAATACGAACAACTAGACATCTGGTTTTCTGGCTTTTGGACTTGTTTATGGAAGTACCTTTCCAGGATTCGATGGTCGTATTTAGAAAATATATTAAATAAGTATTTAGCGATATAAATATACATTTGTTGATATATGTAATGCCTTTTTGATGATTTTTTGATTTTATGATGTTTTGATATGACATACCAAATTTGGCTGTTTATTTGTTTAATTATGCATTATTGGATTATGGATGTTTGATAATAATTATTAGTAGATTTGGGGGAAATAAATTATTAGAAGTAAATAAAATTTGTAGTTGTGGAATAAGTATGATCATCCATGAACTTTGGATGATATTTGTATATAATCTGATTAATGGTTTATACATAAAAAAATGTGTAAATTTTAATAAGGTTATTATTTCTGAATTTCTAGGGAAACTCATAAACAATGATGAAAAATCTATTTTAAAGCAAATGTGGAGAATTTATTGTTATTTATAAAGTAAGGTGGAATTTAACAAATAATACTGATTTTTTCACAAAGGCTGTATTGTTTTTGAATAAAATAATAATAAAACAATTTTATAGAGATTATAGAACATTATTATTATTGTTATTATTATTGAATTAATAGAAATAAGAGATATTTTGATGATGATAATAGTGATAATAAAGTGTGTTATTAGAAGTTGGGTTAAGTTATACTACATTTGAATAAGTAACAATAAAAGGATTTTTGAGATTTTAAGTAGAATGTTATTATTTATATGCTAAATAGTAATAAAGTGATTGTGAAAGTAATAAGCTGACTGAGTATATATTATTTTGGCACAAATTGATAATATTATTGTTTTTTAAAGTAATTTGATACAAATTACTATTTGATTAGGTAACAATGTTTTGTGATATTTAAAGTAATAAATGTATAATGGATGAATCCTTAAAGTACATTGTCGTTTTGGGAAATTATTATTGTTTTAAATAAATAAATGTGTTTATAGAAACAAAAATAAGATGATTTTATAATTAAGAGGAAATAATGGTAGTTACTAGATTATTTTTTATTGTCGTGACATATGTGATTAACTATTGTTTGACCTTATCATATACGTCTATTGTATGGAGATGGAACCGCTTTAGAATGAGTTATCTCATATTTTACCATTATTACCATATGGATGTTGCATAGTTAATTTAATTTTTCTTTTGATGTGTTAACGATAGTTGTTGCTCAATTTTCATGCAAGTGTAAAATGGGTCGGCCCACCCAGTTCAACGTCCCTACGTGGTCCCAATAACTAACATCCTAGCATGTATCTTGGCCTTCATCTTACCTTGCAACTTGGTTTGCATCTTGGCCCGAACCTTAGCCTATATGTTTTCGAAAGCTGGTACATTGGCCCATCCATTTCACAAATGTTGTTCTTAGCTCGAATGACCAGTTCACACATGAAGTGGCTATCCCAACGACCAAACCAAGTGACCCATATGGTCATCAATAGGCGATGATAATTGATAACAATCAGGCATGTAGAATGGTTCTTAGAAACAAGCAGCCCGGGTAACGGTCCTCTCCCCAGTAAGGCCCCTCACTCGCCTTCTATCTTGTCCACTCACACTTTTTGAACCCCTCTTGTTTTAACACGATAGGCTTTAGCCAAGGGTGCCCAATTGCCTCTATAAAAAGAAGCCACAACTATGCATTTTCTTTTAAAGATTGGCACACATGACATTGTTTATCTAACAAAAGCAGCACTATGTGATAACCATTTTTTGTCCTTTGCTGCCCCCAGTAAAACACCATTGCACAATCACTTCCTAATCCCACGTCGTATGTCCCTAAATAAGGTGTTGCTCAAGTATAGACCACCTGGCGGTGATCGTCTAAGCCATACAATCTAGCTGGCATCCTATTTGGCCTATATAATAGTTGTATGACCAAATCAACAGTTAAGATATATTCTTTATCTTTGTAGTGTAATCTTAACTGACCATTTCAAATTTTAGCATCTATAGTACAACCAGACATTCAACTTTTCAAGAGTTGAAAAACTGAAGCTTATAAGCATTTATTTTATTATTATTATCTCTTGTAATTCAAGATTGTAAGTAAAGCAAAACAATAAGAAAATCTTCATGGTGGACATAGATCAACTTAGATCAAACAACTCTAAATCTTATCTCTTTATTTAATACGAATTTTACTTCCTCATTTTTTTATTCTACTTAGTTCAAAGCGCTTTAAAATTTAACCCGAAAGATAGTTTCCCATTATCGTACATCGATCAACTTATTGATGCGACCAGTGGGCATGAGCTTTCTACATTCATGGACGCCTATTTCAGGTATAACCAGATCACAATTGTGATATCCCGGAAATTTTGACAATATAAACTTAATAATCTGTGTTAAAATCAAATTGATTTGGTAATATTTGATAATAATTGTTAATAAGATTTGAATTGATTTAATAATCTTCTGATAATTTATCTTTTAAAAACTAATAAATTGTTTTCTATTTGTAGTATGTATATATTTGTATATATTATAAATAGATAAGCTCTGTTTTAAATTAAAAAATAAAGACATGTTTCTAATTCTAATATTTCAGATAACTTGGAAATTTGATTTAATTTAGTATTAAGCTATTAAATAGATATCTATATGGTTTTAAATACTTAAGATAAATGTTTAATAGTTAGAACTTATTCTAGCTTAAGTCTAAATTTAAAATTTAGTAACAAAAAGATTGTTTTATTTTCTATCTAGCATAGCTTGATAAAAATATGGTTTAAATAGACTCAAGATAAGATTAAAATTTGTTTAAATGATTTAACAAAGGTTGTTTTGTTTTTGTTTTAAATGTGGTTAATAAAATAAGTAATATATTTAGGTAGTGATAAGTTCATTTATAAATTATTTTAATAATGAGTTATTTTTTTAAAACAATAATAAAATGTAATATCTTTACAATGGATTTTAAATAAATAGAAGTTGTTATTTTAAATTTATTTATTTATATACATATGTATTTTGGAAAGATATGATTTATAAATTTAAAATTAAAATCTTTCAACAATGTTTAAAAATAAAACAAACTTTATAAATATGAAACATAGTGTAAACCAAATATATGGTTATAAAAAATAGGTCTGAATACATATACTTAAGAAATTGTAATATTAACATAAGAATAAGAAATAATAAGTAAATAAAGTAATAAACCAAAACAAATGACTACAACAAATTTTATAATATGTATGTAAAATACAAAAGCAAGTAATCATGACTGTAAAATAGATATGCAAGCTAAAGAGTAAACAAAATAAACATATGCAGGAAGCTTGTAAATAAAGATTCAGACAAGTATGAACATGAAGTAATAAGAAGTTAAACCAGGTATCGTAAGAGAAATGCAAAGCTAAGTAAAAATATCTATGTGCATGTTAGACATAAGGTACCATTGCATTTAATGCTTTCAAACTCTAGCACATAACCAAGTCAATTCGAATTGTTTAACATCATTTCAGCCTCCTAATTAAAAAAATCTTGCCTGATACAAACAAATAAGTCTGATCAAAAGAAAAGCCTAAACCCAGATATCACCTACCCTGAAACTTCTTTATATACATGTCTTCTTATCTTTTCATTCGTTCAACACAACATAGCAAGCTTTTCCTTTTTACAACTGAAGCATCAACAATAAATACTTCCATTTATACAACTTGAATAAAGTTTGCAACTCAACTACAAACAAGAAGATTAAGGAAAATCAAAGAAAACCATTTTCCAGTTTTGAAGTCCAAAGCTTTTCAAACAAGAATGCTCTGTCCCTCTTCAAAAGCACTGGTGAGTAACTTCACTTTGAAAAACTTAAGTAGTAATCTGGTTGCATAGAATTTCTGGAAATTTTATGTTTGAATGCAAGTATATATTGGTGCTTTTCTCTGTATTTATATAGGAATGTATGATATGAATGTTCTGTTTTAAATCTGGGTACTCTCTGCTCATATTTCCAGGTTCTCGTTTGATTTAAATTCGATAACTCTTGATGTAGTCCCTATTTAAACTTAAGTATCAAGTAAAACTTGTGTATTTCATCACCAACTTTAGTTTTAAAAATTTTATTTTAGTTAAAGAAATATGGTTTGTCTCTGGTAATCAAAATAACAGACCAAACTGTAAATAAGTGAAAATCCCAACATCATGATTCAATGATTCAAGCATGCAATCTGAAACTCCATCCAAACTTATGATTTTTAAAACTAAAACTATAATTTTTAGTTAAGTATTGAAGGTGTAGTTTGGGTTTGAACGAAAGTGGGTTATTGTCGATTTTTGGGTGATCAAGTGGACCGGAATGCTCGAGGTTCCCTGTGGTGATGGAGGAGTGATTGGAGGGTCGAGGAAAAATGGTGGAAGGTGGTGCAGTTAGGCGTGGTGGCGACGGCGACGAAATTCTTTTTGTAAACCTAGTTTTGCTATGGTTCAGTTTTGGGTCTCGTTCGCCTTTAATTGGTGATCGAGCTCGACGCGCTTATGGGGATTTGAAGAGGGGATGAAGACGAGGTTGTAGCCGGAGACGCTGGCGTTCCGATGATCGGCATTGGGAGGACGGAGCGTTGACAGGTTCGAGGTGATGTTGCTCGAGTTGTTTCCAGGTTTGGAAATTTAACTCGATTTCGATTTGAGTTGCCGTGATGATTTTGAGTGGTCGTGATCGTGTCTGGGGGTAGTCGGCGACGTGTTGAAGTTCATGTTGGTGGCCGGAGGTGGCCAGAGCCACGGTGCACGTGCACCGTGCCCATTTGAAGAGCAAGTGGTATTTGGTTACAGGCTTTGATAAAAACCTGTCACTGTGTTTTCTTTTTTTTCTTTTTTTTAGGTTGTTTCCTCGGATTTCACTCGAGTCATTTGAGTATATGGCTCGAAGAAGATGGGTATGCGACTCGAATTCAACTTTGGTTTGAGTTTGATCAGTTTTTGTTCCAGGCTTGTAACCTGATAGCAAAGTTGTTTCAGTTTTTAACAAATTCAAATGAAAACTTAGTTGTATACCAGATTTTCAACAAGTTTAAATCCAGATTTAAGTTGAATTCAAATTTATCTTTGCATTAAAATAGGAAATGTAATAAAAAGTTAAAATACTTAAATGGGGTTTCAGGTTTAAAACCTGTTAGTTTTCAGATTTTTAAAGTTTAATTTAAAATCTGAAATAAAAATTTAAACTGGAATTTAAATTCAAAAATTTAAAGTATGGATGCAAATGAACCTTTGAATCCAAGGTAAAAGAAAAAAAAATGAATTTGGTTTTTAATCAAGAATTAAACACCAAGTTTTCAAAAGCAAGTTAAAATGTAATGTAATGTAAAAAGCTAACTTTTTATCAAAAAATTAAGTAGTTAATTTAAAGGCTTTTCTTATATAAGTTCATATGTAAATAATAGATGTTATTTACATTTATTTTAAAAGATTTTAAATTGAATTTAAAATTTAGTTAATGTTAAATAAATAGTCATTTTGAGTCTTAAATTCAAAATGGAATTTGAATTTAATTCAAAATGTAATGTTCTAATACACTTTAATATTAATAAAGTCATTAATAAGTAAATTATCTTAGGAATAATTAAGATATTCAAATGATTAAATGAATAAGTTAATTAAGGAATGACTTATGTGTTTAAATTTATAAATTAATAATTTAGATTAATTTATAACTAAAGATTTATTAAGAAGTAAATTAAGAAATGTTTTTAGTTAATGAAGATAATTAACTAAAGATTATTAATTAATTAATATATGTGATAAATTTTGATAATTAATTAGATTAATTAGCTAATCTATTGTAAATTGTTAAGTATAATTACTTGATAAAAGTAATTAAGAGATTAATTACTTATTGTAATAAATTTGATGATATAATTAATTTAAGCTAGTTAATTTAGTTTAATTAATTTAAAAAAATCATTTGATAAATTGATAAGTGTAATTACTTAGTGTATTTAATGGAGCATAATTACTTAAGGAAGTAATTAATGTTAATTACTGAATGTAATTAGTGGAAGATGATGTGTTAATGGAGTAATTTGGATAATTACTTTTTTAATTAATCAAAGGATTAGTTAATGGAGATAATTAATTATGGGATAATTAATTTATTAATATGAGTAATTAAGGATAGTTAATTACTGTTTTGTCATTAATCAAGGGTGATTAATAATTGAGTTTAATTAAAGATTAATCGCTTAATTAATTTAAACAAAGTAATTTAATTTAAATCTGAATTAGAGATCATTAATTAATATAATTAATGACGTAATTAAGAATTGTTTAATTAAGGAATAATTAATAATGTGGTGATTAATCTATGTAATTAATTAAGAATAAATGTAATTAACTATATTTAATTAATAAATGTAGTGATTACATGTTAATTACTACACATGATTAAAAATAATTAATTTGTGGAATTAATTAAAGACTAATTACTTATTGTAATTAGAAAATGATTAATCAAAGATGTTTAATCAAGATGGATATCTATAGATTAATTAGTTAATTCGATTTATAATTTAATTAATGATTATATGAGCAAGATTTATAGATGAAGTAATTAATTTAATTTACTTTAAATTAATTAGAGATAGAAGTAGTTAATTTAATTCAT
This sequence comes from Allium cepa, assembly GCA_030765085.1. Lineage (NCBI taxonomy): Eukaryota > Viridiplantae > Streptophyta > Magnoliopsida > Asparagales > Amaryllidaceae > Allium > Allium cepa. The sequence goes on from CM060932.1 coordinate 386,393,266, forward strand.
TTTAAATTAATTACAAATGGTATGATTATAAATCATTGCTTATGGATGAATGATATTGATATTTCATTTGATGATTGTGAATTCAGATATGACATGAATAATATCTATGTGATATGGATGCTTGGTTTAAGTATGATAATATTTAATTATCTGTTTGGATGATGATATAGATTATCTGTTTATGATGATGATGTGATTATCTATTGTGATATTATGAATTTTTTATCTGTGTGTATTGATAGTATTGAATTAAACTGTTAAGACTAAATAGACAACTTGGCCTTAAAAGACACGTTTTGGATTTCGATGAGACCGGGATCGGGTTTCCTTATTTGGAACATCCGAAAACCACATCGATCCAAGTTAACGATAGGTCGTGAATCTGAAGTGAAGATGAAGATTCAGAGTGCAAGGGTTATTATCGTTAACTCTGTGGGTGATTCCAAAATGAGTGTAACGAGATAATGCCTTCGGTTTCGTTCGAACCCAGAATGAACTTGTATGGATTGAATGCTTTTAGAACATCGTTAGGTGGGCGATGAGCATTCTAAGAAATGTATTCTCTAAAGGTAATCGCAGCCTCAAGCCTCATCAACCGGGAATGGCTAGAACAGGAGAGGTGCAGCATGGTTAGGTGGGTCATGCCCAAGCAGGACAAGATATTCCCCTGTCTAGATGTCCTTTATTTTTCGACTGTGTGGGCGGTTGATTGCAACAACTGCCGGGGTTATCTTGTTCGGGACTGTTCAGTAAGGAATGGTTCCGGCCTTGTGTTGCAGGGGGTCGGGAGTGATCCTCGGTACGTTGATCTAGGCCACGTACTGTGACGGGCGGTACCATAGTAGCCCTGCCATTGTATGGAATCCAAAATCCAATAAGTGCCAACGGTTTTGATTGTATTACCCACTTTTGTGGCTAGTAGCTGGAATTTTATGAATGTAACAATTTCGGCTATTTTCTATTTACTTGAAAACCCTAGACCTATTATAATATCATAGAATTTCCTATCAAATGTTTTGGTTAGCGTAAGGTAAAAACTTACCCATGTTTATGTGTGGGGAGTCTTACGTGATACCTTTTATTTCAAAGGTTTTCAAAAATTAAGCAACTTTAACCTGTTACTCACACCAGACCCTTGTCTGACCCGGAGTTTATTTCTGTTTTTCCTAAACTCTCGGGTACTCAAATTTTTACGAGTAGCCAAGGGATTCAGGTTAGCTTTGACGAATTCTGGAGGAGCAATGGAGCAGGAGGCTTCAACGTTGTAGATATATATAGTTCCGCTGTGTTGGTATCTCTGAGTCGAATTGTTTGAGTTGTAATAACTAGACAGGTGTTTATAAATGTCTAGTATTTGATGTATTATCTTTATAACTCTGATTGATGTTGTATATTATGTAAATACTTATGTAATTATTATAATTTATTCATTCCGCTGTGAGATTCTGATGTTGTTGTTCTTTCTTCTCTATCTTTTCTATTTTCTCACCCCTTTCTTTCTTCAAGACGAAACGGTTTTCTAGGCGTTGAAAGCTGGGTCGTCACAGTTGGTATCAGAGCGCTAGGTTGAGTGAATACCTAGGCTCTTGAGTGATTTCTTTCCTGAGAGAGAGCGTATTTGTAATTTATATATATATATATATATATATATATATATATATATATATATTCCTACCTATTGTTGGGTTGCCTGTTCAGGTTTTCCAATAAGCTATAAAGGTAGATAGGGTAGTGGTGTGTGTGACACGACTACCGATGGTTGGAGTTTAAATGATTGAGGTTGGAAGTGTATCGGTCGAGACTGTAGACCTAATACCGTCTCGAGTGAGCTTTGGGTGGTGTAAGGATTTGATCGATCTCTGAAGGAAACCTGTTAAGGTTCAGAGTTCATTTTTTTTGAAGTGTAAATTTGGTTGAGTTAGAGTTTGGATCTGTCGGTTGGACAGAAACCAGTCATGATATCTTGATACATCAAGGTGTAGTGTGTGATGAGACACAGTGACTATGGATGTCTCCGAAGATGTTTCTTTGGAACAAGTTAAGGAAGTGTGTCTGCTTTGGAGTTGTGGAAGAATTCAGCCGGGTGTTTCTGTTTGCTTTGAGGTCCGAGTTTCTCAAAGAGCTTTGGATTAGGAAGTCTTCTGGCTTAGCAGTTTTTCTTGGGGTAACTTCAGAAGCAGTAGAGTAGATCCATTTCTTCGATGGATTGGCCACATAAGCGTAAGCTGTTCTATTTGGTAGAGAGAGCAGTATCTTTGGAATTAGGCAGGAACAATCACAAAAGTGACTTGCGATAATTTGAGTGTTCTCTTATGTTTCAGAGATATTTCAGGATGTCTTCAAGAAGTCAGTTTTGCTAACATTTGGAGATTGAGTTTGGTATCGACGAGATTTCAAGAGTGGCACTGATGGATCAGCTTAGTAATAGGATGGCTTTTGAGTTTGGTAAAGTAGCTCAGATTTTGGAGAAACTTCTGAGTTTTCTTGTTGATCTGTGGAACCCTAATGTTGGAATGTGTTGTCCAGTCTATGTTTGACTTTAGCATTTTCATCTGTTCAGTCAGAGTGGCGCAGTGGAAGCATGGTGGCAGCTGTTTTAGTTTGGAAGCAATTGGATGTTGCAATGTTTGGATTGGAGAGTTCTATAGGAAATTTTTCAGGATCTTAAGGCCAGATGGAGGTGCATCTGATTTATCTCTTCTAGATAAGAGAAGTGAGATTTGTCCTCTACTTTTGGAATAGAGTTTGTGTTATGAGTTTTGGTTAATCTTGCAAAGATCATTTTGTTGGATTGTTTTGGTTCAGTTTGTTTCTAAGGACATCAGCAAGAGTTGCGCTGATCAGGGAAGATGTAGGCAGCACAGGATCGTCCGAAGAGTTTTTTGGATAAGAGACGAAGGAATTTGGATTTCGAAGTCGGAGATTCGATTTTGGATAAGTGTTTGGTCTTCAGGATTGAATTGTCAGTTTGGATAACTGGAATTCGTTGTGTTTCACGTATCTCTGAGGGAGTACGTGTATGATCTATCTATGGTTGTAGAACCAGTAGTTTAGGGAGTTTTGGTTATTGATTCAGACTTATCTGTAGTCTGATATCCCGTCTTGTTTTGTAAATCTAGATGAATGGAAGTTCTGTAGCTTAGTAGTATTGATTGTTTGGATTCTGTAGAGCGATTATTCCAGTATTTATACTTGGGAAACTCGAGAAGATTCTATCCAGAATTTTGTCTGGATAGTTAAATTTGTTTGATTAGATAAATTGGTTGCTATTATTGTTAGCATCTAGTTGATATATGCTTGTGTTTAAGATTAAATCTTTAACTAGATTGTTAAATTACCTTTGTTTAAAATTTCAGGGATGAAATTCTTTTAAAGGGGGAGGAATGTGATATCCCGGAAATTTTGACAATATAAATTTAATAATCTGTGTTAAAATTAAATCGATTTGGTAATATTTGATAATAATTGTTAATAAGATTTGAATTGATTTAATAATCTTCTGATAATTTATCTTTTAAAAACTAATAAATTGTTTTCTATTTGTAGTATGTATATATTTGTATATATTATAAATAGATAAGCTCTGTTTTAAATTAATAAATAAAGACATGTTTCTAATTCTAATATTTCTGATAACTTGGAAATTTGATTTAATTTAGTATTAAGCTATTAAATAGATATCTATATGGTTTTAAATACTTAAGATAAATGTTTAATAGTTAGAACTTATTCTAGCTTAAGTTTAAATTTAAAATTTAGTAACAAAAAGATTGTTTTATTTTCTTTTTAGTATAGCTTGATAAAAATATGGTTTAAATATACTCAATATAAGATTAAAATTTGTTTAAATGATTTAACAAAGGTTGTTTTGTTTTTGTTTTAAATGTGGTTAATAAAGTAAGTAATATATTTAGGCAGTGATAAGTTCATTTATAAATTATTTTAATAATGAGTTATTTTTTTTAAAACAATAATAATAATGTAATATCTTTACAATGGATTTTAAATAAATAGAAGTTGTTATTTTAAATTTATTTATTTATATACATATGTATTTTGGAAAGCTATGATTTATAAATTTAAAATTAAAATCTTTCAACAATGTTTAAGAATAAAACAAACTTTATAAATATGAAACATAGTGTAAACCAAATATATGGTTATAAAAAATTGGTCTGAATACATAAACTTAAGAAATTGTAATATTAACATAAAAATAAGAAATAATAAGTAAATAAAGTAATAAACCAAAACAAATGACTACAACAAATTTTATAATATGTATGCAAAATACAAAAGCAAGTAATCATGACTGTAAAATAGATATGCAAGCCAAAGAGTAAACAAAATAAACATATGCAAGAAGCTTGTAAATAAAGATTCAGACAAGTATGAACATGAAGTAATAAGAAGTCAAACCAGGTATGGTATAAATATGAAGGTAGCCTGTTAATATGACTCAGGCAAGAAATAAAATAAAATATGCAGGTTGCTTGTAAGAGAAATGCAAAGCTAAGTAAAAATATCTATGTGCATGTTAGACATAAGGTACCATTGCATTTAATGCTTTCAAACTCTAGCACATAACCAAGTCAATTCGAATTGTTTAACATCATTTCAGCCTCCTAATTAAAAAAATCTTGCCTGATACAAACAAATAAGTCTGATCAAAAGAAAAGCCTAAACCCAGATATCACCTACCCTGTAACTTCTTTATATATATCATGTCTTCTTATCTTTTCATTCGTTCAATACAACATAGCAAGCTTTTCCTTTTTACAACTGAAGCATCAACAACAAACACTTCCATTTATACAACTTGAATAAAGTTTGCAACTCAACTACAAACAAGAAGATTAAGGAAAATCAAAGAAAACCATTTTCCAGTTTTGAAGTCCAAAGCTTTTCAAACAAGAATCTCTGTCCCTTTTCAAAAGCACTAGTGAGTAACTTCACTTTGAAAAAATTAAGTAGTAATCTGGTTGCATAAAATTTCTGGAAATTTTATGTTTGAATGCAAGTATATATTGGTGATTTTCTCTGTATTTGTATAGGAATGTATGATATGAATGTTCTGTTTTAAATCTGGGTACTCTCTGCTTATATTTCCAGGTTCTCGTTTGATTTAAATTCGATATCTCTTGATGTAGTCCCTATTTAAACTTAAGTTTCAAGTAAAACTTGTGTATTTCATCACCAATTTTAGTTTTAAATTTTTTATTTTAGTTAAAGAAATATGGTTTGTCTCTGGTAATCAAAATAACAGACCAAACTGTAAATAAGTGAAAATCCCAACATCATGATTCAATGATTCAGGCATGCAATCTGAAACTCCATCCAAACTTATGATTTTTAAAACTAAAACTATAATTTTTAGTTAAGTATTGAAGGTGTAGTTTGGGTTTGAACGAAAGTGGGTTATTGTCGATTTTTGGGTGATCAAGTGGACCGGAATGCTCGGGGTTCCCTGTGGTGATGGAGGAGTGATCGGAGGGTCGAGGAAAAATGATGGAAGGTGGTGCAGTTAGGCGTGGTGGTGACGGCGACGAAATTCTTTTTATAAACCTAGTTTTGCTATGGTTCAGTTTTGGGTCTCGTTCGCCTTTAATTGGTGATCGAGCTCGACGCGCTTATGTGGATTTGAAGAGGGGATGAAGACGAGGTTGTAGCCGGAGACGCTGGCGTTCCGATGATCGGCATTGGGAGGACAGAGCGTTGACAGGTTCGAGGTGATGTTGCTCGAGTTGATTCCAGGTTTGGAAATTTAACTCGATTTCGTGATTTTGAGTGGTCGTGATCGTGTCTGGTGGTAGTCGGCGACGTGTTGAAGTTCAGGTGGGTGGCCGGAGGTGGCCAGAGCCACGGTGCACGTGCACCGTGCCCATTTGAAGAGCAAGTGGGAGTTGGTTACAGGTTTTGATAAAAACCTGTCACTGTGTTTTTTTTTCTTTTTTTTTGGGTTGTTTCCTCAGATTTCACTCGAGACATTTGAGTATATGGCTCGAAGAAGAGGGGTATGCGACTCGAAGTCAACTTTGGTTTGAGTTTGGTCAGTGTTTGTTCCAGGCTTGTAACCTGATAGCAAAGTTGTTTGAGTTTTTGACAAATTCAAATGAAAACTTAGTTGTATACCAGATTTTCAACAAGTTTAAATCCAGATTTAAGTTTGAATTCAAATTTATCTTTGCATTTAAATAGGAAATGTAATAAAAAGTTAAAATATTTAAATGGGGTTTCAGGTTTAAAACCTGTTAGTTTTCAGATTTTTAAAGTTTAATTTAAAATCTGAAATAAAAATTTAAACTGGAATTTAAATTCAAAAATTTAAAGTATGGATGCAAATGAAACTTTGAATCCAAGGTAAAAGAAAAAAAAATGAATTTGGTTTTTAATCAAGAATTAAACACCAAGTTTTCAAAAGCAAGTTAAAATGTAATGTAATGTAAAAAGCTAACTTTTTATCAAAAAAATTAAGTAGTTAATTTAAAGGCTTTTCTTATATAAGTTCATATGTAAATAATAGATGTTATTTACATTTATTTTAAAAGATTTTAAATTGAATTTAAAATTTAGTTAATGTTAAATAAATAGTCATTTTGAATCTTAACTTCAAAATGGAATTTGAATTTAATTCAAAATGTAATGTTCTAATACACTTCAATATTAATGAAGTCATTAATAAGTAAATTATCTTAGGAATAATTAAGATATTCAAATGATTAAATGAATAAGTTAATTAAGGAATGACTTATGTGTTTAAATTTATAAATTAATAATTTAGATTAATTTATAACTAAAGATTTATTAAGAAGTAAATTAAGAAATGTTATTAGTTAATGAAGATAATTAACTAAAGATTATTAATTAATTAATATATGTGATAAATTTTGATAATTAATTGGATTAATTAGCTAATCTATTGTAAATTGTTAAGTATAATTACTTGATAAAAGTAATTAAGAGATTAATTACTTATTGTAATAAATTTGATGATATGATGAATTTAAGCTAGTTAATTTAGTTTAATTAATTTAAGAAAATCATTTGATAAATTGATAAGTGTAATTACTTAGTGTATTTAATGGAGCATAATTACTTAAGGAAGTAACTAATGTTAATTACTGAATGCAATTAGTGAAAGATGATGTGTTAATGGAGTAATTTGGATAATTACTTTTGTAATTAATCAAAGGATTAATTAATGGAGATAATTAATTATGGGATAATTAATTTATTAATATGAGTAATTAAGGATAGTTAATTACTGTTTTGTCATTAATCAAGGGTGATTAATAATTGAATTTTATTAAAGATTAATCGCTTAATTAATTTAAACAAAGTAATTTAATTTAAATCTGAATTAGAGATCATTAATTAATATAATTAATGATGTAATGAAGAATTGTTTAATTAAGGAATAATTAATAATGTGGTGATTAATTTATGTAATTAATTAAGAATAAATGTAATTAACTATATTTAATTTATAAATGTAGTGATTACATGTTAATTACTACACATGATTTAAAGTAATTAATTTGTGGAATTAATTAAAGACTAATTACTTATTGTAATTAGAAAATAATTAATCAAAGATGTTTAATCAAGATGGATATCTATAGATTAATTAATTAATTCGATTTATAATTTAATTAATGATTATATGAGTAGGATTTATAGATGAAGTAATTAATTTAATTTACTTTAAATTAATTAGAGATAAAAGTAGTTAATTTAGTTCATTTTAAATTAATTACAAATGGTATGATTATAAATCATTGCTTATGGATGAATGATATTGATATTTCATTTGATGATTGTGATATCAGACATGACATGAATAATATCTATGTGATATGGATGCTTGGTTTAAGTATGATAATATTTAATTATCTATTTGGATGATGATATAGATTATCTATTTATGATGATGATGTGATTATCTATTGTGATATTATGAATTATTTATCTGTGTGTATTGATAATATTGAATTAAACTGTTAAGACTAAATAGACAACTTGGCCTTAAAAGACACGTTTTGGATTTCGATGAGACCGGGATCGGGTTTCCTTATTTGGAACATCCGAAAACCACATCGATCCAAGTTAACGATAGGTCGTGAATCTGAAGTGAAGATGAAGATTCAGAGTGCAAGGGTTATTGTCGTTAACTCTGAGGGTGATTCTAAAATGAGTGTGATGAGATAATGCCTTCGGTTTCGTTCGAACCCAGAACGAACTTGTATGGATTGAATGCTTTCAGAACATCGTCAGGTGGGCGATGAGCATTCTAAGAAATGTATTCTCTAAAGGTAATCGCAGCCTCAAGCCTCATCAACCGGGAATGGCTAAAACAGCGGAGGTGCAGCAAGGTTAGGCGAGTCATGCCCAAGCAGGACAAGATATTCCCCTGTCTAGATGTCCCTTATTTTTCGGCTGTGTGGGCGGTTGATTGCAACAATTGCCGGGGTTATCTTGTTCGGGACTGTTCAGTAAGGAATGGTTCCGGCCTTGTGTTGCAGGGGGTCGGGAGTGATCCTCGGTACGTTGATCTAGGCCACGTACTGTGACGGGCGGTACCCCAGTAGCCCTGCCATTGTATGGAATCCAAAATCCAGTAAGTGCCAACGGTTTTGATTGTATTACCCACTTTTGTGGCTAGTAGCTGGAATTTAATGAATGTAACAATTTCGGCTATTTTCTATTTACTTGAAAACCCTAGACCTATTATAAGATCACTGAATTTCCTATCAAATGTTTTGGTTAGCGTAAGGTAAAAACTTACCCATGTTTATGTGTGGGGAGTCTTACGTGATTCCTTTATTTCAAAGGTTTTCAAAAATTAAGCAACTTTAGCCTGTTACTCACACCAGACCCATGTCTGGCCCGGAGTTTATTTCTGTTTTTCCTAAACTCTCGGGTACTCAAATTTTTACGAGTAGCCAAGGGATTCAGGTTAGCTTTGACGAATTCTGAAGGAGCAATGGAGCAGGAGGCTTCGGCGTTGTAGATATATATAGTTCCGCTGTGTTGGTATCTCTGAGTCGTATTGTTTGAGTTGTAATAACTAGACAGGTGTTTATAACTGCCTAGTATGTGATGTATTATCTGTATAACTCCGATTGATGTTGTATATTATGTAAATACTTATGTAATTATTATAATTTATTCATTCCGCTGTGAGATTCTGATGTTGTTGTTCTTTCTTCTCTATTTTTTCTATTTTCTCACCCTTTTCTTTCTTCAAGACGAAACGGTTTTCTGGGCGTAGAAAGCTGGGTCGTCACAACAATGCATGGTTCGAACCAAGAGCTCACCTCTTTCAACATAAATGTAGCACTTTACTGCAATAAAGTCATGTCGTTTAGTCTCCGCATCATGCGTTCCACCTACCAACGACTTGTCGATAGAATGTTCATGCAACAAATCGTTTGGCCTATGGAAGTTTATTTGGATGACATGTTATTGAAGTCCATGAAGGCTAGGGGCATATAAAGTACCAGGCCAATACCTTGAATATCCTCAGCCAATATTAAATGAAGCTGAACCCAAAGAATTGCTCGTTCGCTATTCGGTTAGGGAAGTTTCTTAGGTTTATAGTGAGCGCCAAAGATATAGAGACCATCTCCAATAAGTTTTAGGAAATCTAAGTTATGCAGATTGCTCGCATAGCCAACTAAGTGCAAAGCATCAATGGGATGATCACAATGCTTAGTCATTTTGTTTTGAAGGCAACAAATCACCGTGTACCATTCTTTGACCTCATTAAGAAGGAAGTTGTTCATTTGGAATGAAGAATGCACCAAGGCCTTGAGCTAAAGTGGCATCTTGCCACATCACCATGCAATTTAAGCTCGTAGATGGAGAAGACATGTATTCGCACTTCGTAGTTACTAACCATGTGATTAGTGCTACCTTGGTTTGAAAAAACATTCAAGGATCGATATATTACATCAGCAAACACATTGTCTGGCCTGGAAATAAGATATACTAGGTTGGAAATGTAAGCTTTCTGCACCCTGATGTCAACCTGGCATATCCATGTATATTTCCAAACTCACTCAATAAAGGACCTCACAAACTTCCACTAAAATAAGTATTGGGCTGGCTTGATACAACAAGCTGACCCCTGAAGTGATCCATATTGTAGGATCGATTTCACCATAGAGGGGGGGGAGTGAATAGGGTGATGGTATTAATTTTAAAAATTAATTGCGGAAGCTTATAAAATTATTTCAACACAGATCACAGATTAATAGCAGCACCAAAAAATAGCATAATAATAAAATGCCGAAATAGAATGACACAGAATTTACCCAGCTTCGGTAAAACCCTGCCTACGTGCTGCCTCCAAGTTTTCTACTAGAAATTAGATAGTCAGACGCTTACACACGTAAGCTCGCGACACCCGCTATGGACTAAACCTAACTCTACGCTCAAAACCCTGCCACAACTCAGCCACTGAGTTGTGATTCTCAAACTACGCCACGTAGTTTGTCCCCTAGTCACGCGACTAGTAAATACAACGGTTAAAATATGAAATACAAATTTAAAAGAAATTTTAAAATAAAGACATCCCTAATTTAGAAATTATAAGCCTTTTTATAATATTCAAAAGGAACTCTTAAAATAGAAGAGGCCGACCCCATTTTTTTATTTAGACCCGATCCTCTTGTTTCTTGGTGAAATGGCGGCTTGATTTCTCCGTTCCAAAATTAGGTCTTTTGAAGCTGCGCCTTTTGTTGATCGATATAGTGGTAATTCGTGTGCTTCGTTCTCATTTGTTCGCTCTTGGCCGCTTCTATTTGATCGAGTTCACTGTTTGCTTGGTATGTAATTTCCCTTTTTGTGCTTCTATGATTTTCGCACTCGAACTCGATGACTGTGCCGATGATTATTTTGGGGTCTTTATATGAGTTCGAGTCCTTAGATTTTTGTTCGTATGATTTGTTCATTATTATACTTTCGGCCATTCGATTAATTTTTGATGTTGATGATTTTACTGACTTAATCAAGTTCGTATAATTGATGCTTGCTCCTCACGGTATTGATGTTTAACTCGGTCAATTATCTTGGTCACCACGATTTCGAATTTGACTTGTTCATACGCTTGATTTCCGACTTTGTCAAAATTGATTTTGACTCGTGAATTCATTGTACTGCTGGCTTCAGCCTTGGCTTGAGATTTCGTGTAATTGTTTGCAGCTGCACGTTGCCATTTTCGTTCTATTGCTGTAGCATGACCTACAGTCTTCACTGCACCGTTCTATGCATTGTATACTGTAATATCAATCTTGGTTGCTGCTGTGTTGTGTAGTAGTCTCTTGACATGTTTTGCTGGTTGTGCTTGTTAACTACTGCTTTAACTTGACTCCGTTCAGTTGTTCACGGTGTCGATTTTGAGTTGTATTATTCCACAGCTCTGACTTTGTTTTGATAAATTGCTGCATGGATTTTTGACTGATAAATTGCTGCTTGGATTTTGACCATGGCTTCTTCTGTCAACATTCTAATATGTTACATTATTTTTACTGTATATAAATATTTCTTGTGTGTTATTCTTGTCACCGTTCTTGTGCATTCATGTGCTTGATGTTCACTTATTGTTCGAGACAGTTTGCATTAATCTGTTTCATGAATGCTTGCTGCCTGACCTTTGTTGCCGTGTTGATCTTGCTTTCTACCTGGTCGACACTTGCAGTTCACTGTGTCAAATTGTTGTCTTCATATTGTCACTATATCATGTTCGATACAGTTTGCATTTCAGTTGTTTGGTTGACACACTTGAAGTTGTAAATTCTTGTGTTTGTTCCATCATGTGGTATGAATTTGCTTTGATCTCATTTCTAGTGTGCACTGAGCCTCGAGTGTATACTGAGTTGTGCCTTGTAAGTTTCATTTAGAGTCTGCACTATTGTTTCATTTGTTTTGGTTGTTGCATTTATTTGGTACACACGCTGTTCTGGTTTGAGGCTGTATATATGAGTTTTGCAATTGTAGTGTTTTGTACCATGCTTGTTGTGAGTTTGAAGTTGAAATAGTCATGTGTACTTTCTGGTTTTGGTTTCTTGATGCGGCTATGCACTTTATATACATGTGCCATTTCATTTTCTTCTCTGGTCTGTTGGCACTGTTGTATTATGATTTGTACATTGAGTTGAATCCAGCTTAAACGCTCGGGTTTGACCTTGTGCTAGTGTCGAGATTTTATTTATATTGCACCTGAGTTAAACCCGTCCTTTTATTTTGGGTTTGACCTGTGCTCACCTGTCCCTGTAAATCAATCAAGTGCATATCGGTGTGCACGGCCTTGTGGCATGTACAGTGATACACTGTGCATGTCACATTGTTCGTGTGTGATGAATTCAAATGTAAATGATGACGAACAACCCAAATAACTGAGGCAAATAATATTTTCAAAATCACATTTTATTTTATACTGCAAAAATATTTCCTTTTCAATTTTACTACGTCAATATTTATTTTTGCAGATTGCTCAGATGCTGGATTAAATTTGAAGTGAAGTTGAAGATAAAATACGAGTGTGAGTGATATGTAGTGAGGTCAACTGTAAATGTAAAATTGTGATGTAACTGAATTTGTATCAAAGTTGTATAGTGTATAGTGAGAGCTTGAATTTGTACTATTCAAAATTGTAATAAATATTTGTTTGAATAAAATTTCCGTTTGAATTCAAAATTCTTTGTTATTTAATTTTATTCAGCAAATATTTATTTAATCCATGAAAAATAAAATAGTACATTAACAAATACATTTGCACGAATATATAAGTTTATTATCATCAAACAAAAATCATATAATCGCATATTCAAAAATCTCCCCCTTTTGTGATAACAAACATATATTTAAGATTTTGAATATGTTAAATGTATTTGATCATTGATATGCACTAATTGCTCCCCCTATTTAAATGCTTCCTTTCTACACAAAGCTCCCCCTACAAATATGCATACAATTAAATAATATGCAAATGAACCTATATGCAAATAGAAAATTATTTGACCTTTGCTTGATTTTATTTGACAAAATCTTAACTTTTCTCTCCCCCTTTTGTTATCAGCAAAAGAGTAATAGTGTTAGAGAAAGTAGAGATAAAGTGATCGATATTAATCCAACATTAAAACTCAACTGAATATAAATATTAAATTTCAATAAAAAATCAAACAAAAATCATAAATATTTTGTTGGGCGCATTTCCACTTTTAGAATGATGGGAATGATGTCATCATATAAAACCATACAGTTGTGTCTATTTGTGATATATTTATATCAGGAATTTGAATATCTACTAACCATGCATAACCGTTAGGACTTTTAAATGAGATTAGTAGTATTCCAATTTTTTTTTTTAAAATGAATTCAAGTATCTTCTAACCATGCATAACCGTGAGGACTTTTAAATAGGATTAGAATCAACTTGTTTATTATCAACTTTTGATATGCATTCCATACATGCATAACCGTGAGGACTTTTAAATGAGAATGGAAGCACATAACAAAATCCAAGTAATTCACCCATGCATAACCGTGAGGACTTTTAAATGAGAGTGAATACTTTGTTTTTTTTTAAAAAAGAAATATAAAATGAAAAACGAATGATTCCTGTTTAAAGTACCACATATCGACAAACTATATAGAATTTTGATGAGTGATGGTCGTTAGAAATATGATAGAGATAGAGATGGTCATGGAATTTTTACCAACAAAAAGTTTTGTAACTCTTGTTTAAATTTCTAAAGAAATGTACTAATTATACCATCTCGAGTCATAATATATGATAAATATCAACACTCATCACTTTTTCAATCACTATTTATCTTTTTGACAATTATCAGGGAGTCAGATTAGTAAAAATAGTCATTTAAAATCAAATTCAAAAATAATTACGAAAATAATTTTTCAAAATGATTAATCTGAAAATATGGTCAAAAATGATTTTCTCGAGCGGGTTATATGAGAAAAATTTCTACTATTTGAAAATTATTTGAAATGAAGTATATGCAGATATTTTCTTTGAAAAACGATGCAATTACAAAATGTCTTAGCAATCACGTTCAACTAGTAATTTTTCTATCAACTAGATTACCAGTGTAATCTGCATTTGAATTTCTTTTTCACTCAAATTATCATTAATTGAATTTGATCGACCAAACCATGAAGTGTGCACCGAAAATTTCGAACTCAATTTTAACAGCATTTTAAATGACATTCTTTTGAATTTGAATTAAAGTCGTGTAAATAATCAAAAATCGTGAATATAGAGTTAGCCGTATTATAACCAAATGTATTATCCAACAAAACACTATTTTTGATCCAAACTAATATATATGAAGTAATTCAAAGAATCTAGAGAATTTTATAGTGTTTTTGGCATAAGAATATAATTTGGCCAACTATGTTGAATGAGTCAGAGTCAAAATCATCATTTTTTCATCATCTCATTATTGGCTGATTTAATTCAGAATATGGTGCAGATTATCACATTTAATATATCGTTCAAATAAATATACCATTACCTATTTTACCTTTACGATATTTTTTGTTGTTGTCCATCGTGATTCTGTCACCTTTATACTAGGCTATGGAACTTTGCTTTATTGCTCGGTGTGCTCTCGGAACAGCCAGAATCCAAGTAGCACTATTGTTGTTCCTTAGCCTGCCACCACACCTACACGATGAAAGATTTTTGTGACCTATTTGTTTTTATAGGTCCATGGTTGTTAGTGGCAGAATATTTTGAAAAATAATTTTTTGAAGACCCAAACTACTTATATATGTTCCTTTCGGCACCCAAATTTGTTTAACTTTGAGAGATTTTATATTTATGCCTTTTGGAACCCAAATCGATACAGTTTTCACATGTTTGGGTCTATACCAACAATTATTGTGATTGTGTCCGTATTTTCTACAAATTGTGCACATAGAATTAACTTGATTAATATTGCTTTCAATAATTTTTGGACTACTATATCCAAGTCCTTGTCTAACCGTATTAACAATTTGCTTTCCTAGTAGCATACAACGATCTTTCACTTTTTGAAAATTTATCTAAAGTCGTTGACAATTGTTGGACTTGTGTTTTGAGAGATTCATTTTCGTTTAACAATTGTGTGCACTTTTTAATAGAATTCTCTCTCCTAGTATTTTCATTCTCTTTTAAAATCAGAATTTCATTTTCAAATGAATTTATATTGATTTCTGATTTTTTAATTTCCTCTTCGAATGTTGGACACTTATCACACTTAGGGATCCTTCTTTGTTAATTTTTAACTAATTGGTCAAGTTGTTCATTTAATTCTATCAAAGTGTCTTTTTGTGATTCAAGTTTAGCGTATTTTTCCCTAAGTCGTTGAAAACAGCTATTTACTTCGTGAAAATATATAAGCAACTCTGAATGAGTAAGTTTTGATACCTCGCTCGGCTCATCATCATCACTGTCAGTTATATCACCTCGAAGGCACAAATCTGCTTTTTCGCTCTCACTGCCAGTGCTTTTATCATCCTCATCCATTTCATCCCAAGTGGCTGCAAAACTTTTCTTTTTCTGTTTCTTTCCAAAGTCGCGTCGATTTCGAGGACAATTGGGCTTGATGTGTCCGGGTTGGTTGCACTTATGACAGATGATCTCCTGTTCTTCCGAGTAGTCAAGTGCTTTGCCTATTCTGCTTTTCAATTCCTGATTTCGAGCTGGATTTCCATATTTGCGATTCCATCTTTTGAATTTCTTCATTATTAATGCCAGCTCAGCTGCTCCATCATCATCATCCTCATCATAGCTGCTTTTTACAAATCCTGTCAAGCACATTTCTTTAACTGAGTCGGTTGTGGAGGATTTCTCATTGATGTTGACTTTTGCACCATATGCATCGAAAGTATTCCAGATTTCCTGTGCATTTTCACAATGAGAGATGAAATTAAAATTATCTTGATTAATATGAGAACATAATATATGCATAACAAGAGCAATAATCGAGATGATTTTCTCGTCATTTATATCACACCCACTTTCAATAATATTCCAACATTTAATATTAACAGATTTTAAATAAAATTCCATTTTCAATTTCCAGTTCAAAAAATCTATTCCATCAAAAATAGGAGGAATAATATTGGAACGACCCTCAACAAAATACTCCGTGTTGTGTACTGTAGTCTCTTGACATTGTATACTGTAATATCAATCTTGGTTGCTGCCGTGTTGTGTAGTAGTCTCTTGACATGTTTTGTTGTTTGTGCTTGTTAACTACTGCTTCAACTTGACTCCGTTCAGTTGTTCACGGTGTCGATTTTGAGTTGTATTATTCCATAGCTCTGACTTTGTTTTGATAAATTGCTGCATGGATTTTCGACTGATAAATTACTGCTTGGATTTTGACCATGGCTTCTTCTGTCAACATTCTAATATGTTACATTATTTTTACTGTATATAAATATTTCTTGTGTGTTATTCTTGTCACCGTTCTTGTGCATTCATGTGCTTGATGTTCACTTATTGTTCGAGACAGTTTGCATTAATCTATTTCATGAATGCTTGCTGCCTGACCTTTGTTGCTGTGTTGATCTTGCTTGCTACCTGGTCGACACTTGCAGTTCACTGTGTCAAGTTGCTGTCTTCATATTGTCACTATATCATGTTCGATACAGTTTGCATTTCAGTTGTTTGGTTGACACACTTAAAGTTGTACATTCTTGTGTTTATTCCATCATGTGGTCTGAATTTGCTTTGATCTCATTTCTAGTGTGCACTGAGCCTCGAGTGTATACTGAGTTGTGCCTTGTAAGTTTCATTTAGAGTCTGCACTATTGTTTCATTTGTTTTGGTTGTTGCATTTGTTTGGTACACATGTTGTTCTGGTTTGAGGCTGTATATATGAGTTTTGCAATTGTAGTCTTTTGTACCATGCTTGTTGTGAGTTTGAAGTTGAAATAGTCATGTGTACTTTCTGGTTTTGGTTTCTTGATGCGGCTATGAACTGTATATGCATATGCCATTTCATTTCTTCTCTGTTCTGTTGGCATTGTTGTATTATGATTTGTACATTGAGTTGAATCCAGCTTAAATGCTCGGGTTTGACCTTGTGCTCGCGTCGAGATTTTATTTATATTGCACCTGAGTTGAACCCATCCTTTTATTTTGGGTTTGACCTGTGCTCACCTGTCCCTGTAAATCAATCAAGTGTATATCGGTGTGCACGGCCTTGTGGCATGTACAGTGATACACTATGCATGTCACATTGTTCGTGTGTGATGAATTCAAATGTAAATGATGATGAACAACCCAAATAACTAAGGCAAATAATATTTTCAAAATCACATTCTATTTGATACTGCAAAAATATTTCCTTTTCAATTTTACTGCGTCAATATGTATTTTTGCAGATTGCTCAGATGCTGGATTAAATTTGAAGTAAAGTTGAAGATAAAATACGAGTGTGAGTGATATGTAGTGAGGTCAACTGTAAATGTAAAATTGTGATGTAATTGAATTTGTATCAAAGTTGTATAGTGTATAGTGAGAGCTTGAATTTGTACTATTCAAAATTGTAATAAATATTTGTTTGAATAAAATTTCTGTTGGAATTCAAATTCTGTGTTATTTAATTTTATTCAGCAAATATTTATTTAATCTATGAAAAATAAAATAGTACATTAACAAATACGTTTACACGAATATATATATGTTTATCATCATCAAACAAAAATCATATAATCGCATATTCAACACATATGACTTAAGCAATAACAAATCACCTTTCATCGCTACACTTCGATCAAAGGCCCAGCTGTCGTCAATTTCATAACAGAG
This sequence comes from Allium cepa, assembly GCA_030765085.1. Classification (NCBI taxonomy): domain Eukaryota; kingdom Viridiplantae; phylum Streptophyta; class Magnoliopsida; order Asparagales; family Amaryllidaceae; genus Allium; species Allium cepa. The sequence goes on from CM060932.1 coordinate 386,411,093, forward strand.
TACTCAAGCCTAGATAGCGATAAAGAAGAAATAATCATCAACCAACAAACATGGTGACTTTATGTAGTCAGAGCTTTGAATGAGAAAGGGGTTGGGTCTGACATGTTCCTAGTCATTCCTTACGGAAAAGAACTATGCTTTCCAATCTGCTTTACCTTCAAGGCCACCACAAAAGAAGTTTTCCTAGCTGATCTCAGGTTGAATAAAGAACTACAAATAGAATACTTAAAAGCATTTAGTAACTCATCGCCAGTCGTCAACCAAATCAGCAACTGGTTCTAGGTAAAGGGAAAAACATTAACCCAATATGTTGTGGAAGCCAAGGAATATAACTACACCTTCTCATATTTCAAGCTGAGGCAGATACCAGTGAAAACAATCCTGAGGCTAACTGGCTAAGGCAGCAAGCGACCCTAAAGAGAGTATCCCTTGGGACTCATTAGAGGTATAGATTGCTCCTTTCTTCGAGTTGGTGGCAATCGCCATGGAAATTCATGGTGCCCTAACCGATATCTAGATGACCCCACTGCTATGATATCTTGCAGGCAGCGACTTACCCACAAATAAGAAAGAAGCCTGGAAAGTTTTTTAACGAGCACCCCCACTATATAATCATGGATGGGAAGCTATACTGGTGGGCATATTCAACTCTCCTTTAATGCTTTGTAAAAAATGAAGAAGCCAACAAAGTATCGTAGGAACTACGTGAAGGCTTCTATGGAGATCATGCCAGGGGCAAAGCTTAGTAAGGAAGCCTGCTCGCCAAGGTTACTACTAGCTATCCATGACCAAAGATGCAATGGAATACGTCAAGAAACGTGATTTATTTCAGTAGTTTAATAATATCCTTAAATCTTCTCCGAACGTTCTAACTACCTAGACATCTCCTTGGTCATTCGATACCTTGGGGATTGACCTAATCAAAAAGGACTCTAATGTTAAAGGAGGATATAATCATGTCATCATCTCCATAGAAAACTTCGTAAAGTGGGATGAGTTAGAACCCCTTACAGGAATCACCACGCCTAAAGTTCTAAATTTTCTCATCAACAACATCATTTGGCGCTTTGGACTTCCTAAAAAGACCATCACAGACAATGGCGTACTGTTCGAAAGTGGAATGTTCCAAGATTTCTATAAAAGGAACGGGATCGAGAAGTGTTTCTCCTCAGTCACCAATGTGCAAGTGAATGGACAAGTTGAGGCCATGAACAAAACCATCAAGTCAAATTTAATGAAGCGCCTCCCCAAAGCAAAAGGAGATTGGACTGAAGACCTCTTGTTAAAGCTTTGGTCATACCAAACCTCAATCGAAAACTCGATTGGGCACTTCCCATTCTCCTTAGCCTATGGGAATGAAGTTATGCTTCCCTTCGAAGTTGACATCCCATAAGCTTAGTGCCTCACTCATGGCCCTGAGCAAAAGGAAGAATTTCTTAGGATTCGACCCAATGCTTAGGAAGAAAGAAGAGAAAAGGAAAAATTTGTGCCAAGGCATAAAAGAGAAAGATAGACAAACACTACAATGTAAGGGGAAGATCTGCCAATGCATCATCAACAACTTATTTTTATGCCGGGTCTTCACAAATATGAAAAACCAGGCCAAAGGAGTAACATGGCCAAATTGGGAATGGCGGTATTTAATCAACATCATGCTTACCAATGGTGCCTACCACCTTACACACCCGAATGGCACTCACATGCCTTGAACATCACCTTTCAGCCTACTATATCTAGAAAATACTGTAAGCCATAATTATAAGGTGAATACACATTTTGTTATTTTTTTGTATGTTATATAAGAGGAATATTCCTATGTAATCATCATATAATGTTAGCACTAGCACCAGGGACATCCGGCAAGGGTGAGCCACACAACAATCTCTTCATGTTTAGTGAATGTCGGCAACCAAGGCTATCTGATGTGGTAAAGCCAAGCAATGCTACTCACCCTACAGCAGAATGTCAAAATGGCCGTAGGAGCATGCAAGATCCACTCAACGCCCCCTTCTATATTGGGGACACTGCCGCTTGGGTCATGTGACAACTCACGTCGTGGTCCTGATTCCACGTCTATAGTGCACTACTTCATAAGGATGTGCAAGCTACTCAATGCTCTCTTCCATGCTTGGGACATCGTCGCATAGATGGCATGACCACCCACATCATGATCTCGACTCCTATGTCTCTAGTGTACTCCAAAAGGATGCACGAGCCAATCAACACTCCCTTCTAGGTCGAAGGCATCAATAGTTGGCATGACCACCTATGCCTTCATCCCATTCGTTCACTTATGATAATACCCGTCCCTCCAGTAAGGAGGGGTGTTGGTGTTAGGATATGCATGATAATCCATGACGTGATGCCGAATTTGCCATCCATAGTGCTGTCCAATGAGGATACTCATGCCATTCAGCACTCCTTTCCATGCCAGACACCTTTGTAAGGATGGTGCAACCACCCACGTCATAGTCTTGATTCCTGCATATATGGTGTTTTCTCTAAGAGGATGATGGACCAATCAACGCTTCCTTCCATGCTAGAGATATTGATGAAACAGGCACGATAACTCATGCCGTAGTCTCATTCTATCCGCCCGTGATATTACCCAACCCTCTAGTAGGGTTGGGCGCTAGCGCCAAGATGGGCATAGTTACCCATGCTGTATCCCCTAATTTAGCTTCTTTGGTGCTAGTTATCTCAAATTTCCAAGGTGTCCTAGCCATAGCAAAGATGGGCCCCTCAGTGGCTCTTAGATACATAAAAAGCGAGCCAACATAGTGCACAACAACCACCAAAGAATGCCCCATCACAAACTCATGTCTACCCACACATGTTAACTAGATACATGGAACATAAAAAAAATCCGTTGTTCGCAATCTTGTTCTCTGTTTTCCTTTTTCTTTACATGATTATTGTGTTGTGTATAATTTCCCAAGTCTACACGTCTGCTTAACAAATTCAAGGGTCGCTAGATCCGCTCGATATAAAGATGAAAACAGTCGCAAATAAAATAAACATGGAAGGCATGCATACATGAAAAATATTAGTAGAAAGGTAAAAAAGTCAACATAAAATATAGTAATAAAGATGGTTTAATCAAACCATAATTTTTACCACACAACCATTGTTACAAAGATTGGCCATGCCTATCCTACAAACTATTACAAAAGATGAGCAAAAAGAAAGCAAAAGGTTGGCCATCTACTCTTCTGCTTAAGAGGGTAGGAGATGCCTGATGACTTTTGGCAATCGTCATCACGTGTCATGTTCTTCCCTCCTCGAGAGTAGCTTTAGTGTGTGGTCCATTGGGTTTGCTCATCAAGGAGTGTAACATCCCCCAGTTTGAGGCCTACAAATATGCGTTATTGATACTACAACCATCATTAACATCAGAAGCATGGGAATATGAAAATTATCAAAACATATTTCATAATCAACTTTCATATTCATTACATAATCCTATCCATTGCCCAGGCTTAGAGTAAGTATAAGTAGTACAGAATACTCTAAGAGCGACATATGAAGATGTCACCTTGGTTGTTTAGAGTCTAATAATTGATAGTTATACAATCTGCCATTATATTCATTCAAGCAAAATAAAATAACAAAAAATAAGCTCCTAACATAGCTAACTTGCCTTCTGCACGTATCTGGAAACATATTCGTCAAACCTTAAAACCTAGAAACGTTACTCCTTTCCTACTCCACTGAGCACCTGAGAGCTTAAGGGGAAAAACAAAACCTTCAGTCAACAAAAAGTCTGATGTGAATAATGATATGCCATCTCGAATCAAATAGATATATAGTGATACCACACCGTCGAATGGAATGGGTTTTCCTCTCAGTGGTATCTTCTGAAAATACGTTAATCATAAACCATGCACCTACAACCAAAATTATTAGAATATAACATAAAACAATCATACGCATGCAAAAAACATGGGTAAATCTGATGAGTCTATCTCCATCAATGGACTATCTGTCCCTACATCATAGTTTTTCTAGGGTTACTACAAATCTCTATGGCTGACTCGGGCCATCAGATATACCAAAAATCTCCAAATACTGTTAGGAGGAAACTAGACTGTTCATTCGAACCTAATTTTCTTAGCCTCACTTTGACTATCTGTCTAACTCGTAGTTTTTCTAGGATCGCGAACCTATTAGTTTTGATGGACAAGCAATAACCTATCCGACCTATAAGTTCCTTTTTGTGTGTAAACCTACATTTTGTCGTTACCCTTGACAAAATCCTATGCACTAGAATCATGGAACTTCAGTACTGGGGGCTAATAGCTGAAGCATAGGGTACGACCCCACACTAGGCCCGCACTATCTGGTTTTCTTAATCTAGGAGTCAAAATATCCTATCACAATTTATCTAATGGTGACAAGAATAATAATTCGTTATAAAAACTTGGCCTAAAAGGCCCCTTTTATTTTTTTGAGAACACTTGTATTTATAATTGATTTATCCCTTAAAATCATATTTTGATACAAGGAGACATAGCTCTTTACTTAATTAAAACCTTATGCCCAAAATACAATCTTCTTTGAAATGGCTTTTAATACATTCGACACTAAAAAGAAGGTCGTTGGACCTCTAAAACACTTGGTAATCATGCCTTTAAGTAAAGCTACTAGATTTTAAAAATATAGGACATCTATATCATCGAAATATAATATCGGGCCTCTACTTATGGAGTTTCTAAAAAAGTATTCTGATTTATAAAACATAAGACTATAAGGCTAAAATATGTGGTTGTTGAATTTATAAAATAAATAGATTATCGTACCAATAAAAACTTGGCTTTCAGTTTGCACAATATAAGGCTTTCTAGCCAATAAAACTAGGGTATAAGATTTGAAAACAAACGATATTCATGCCGCTAAATATCGAAAATACAGGGGACAAGGAATGTCTATTTTAAAACAGTTAGGATGCTGGTCCTCTAATATTAGAAGGTATCGGATCTTTAAAATAGAAAGATGTGGAGCATTTAAAAGAACCATGTGGAGTTAAGGAACATTTGGGTGTCAGATTTCTAAAACTAAAGGTATCGTTCCCCTATAAACTTAGTGTCGAACTTCTACACAAACTGATACATCATATATCTACAAGGTAGATATCGCATGTATTGCTTCATATAAATGTTGAATATATGGGAATGGTACCAAGTATTAGCTTTTAATAGGGATGTCGGACCTCTATGTTGATGACATTACATTTTCGTAAATAAACTTAAATTGATTTATTTCTTTAAAAAGACGTTTCTTTCCACCAACTTTCATCCCTTGTTAATTTTCTATTGGATAGCAAAATACTTTTATTTTCTTTTTAGAAAACTACTGGAAGGTCAGTTTACCTTCCCCAATACCATTTTCCAAACATATTTAAATATTATTATTAATCAATATTAATTTATTGCTTTTCTAGCTAAATAAATTTATAGAAATCATAATCACTTTGGAAAAATCCCGACAAAAATCAGAATTAAAATATCCTTTAAAAAAAATTTTGAGGCCAAAATCATTATTTTATTTTTTTAATAATTAAAACCAAAAATAAAACCTTTTTTCTCTTATAAAATTCAAAAATTATTCAAGCACGGACTTGTTAAATTATAAAATTAAAAACCCATCTCAAAATAATGTTTTATACATCATATTAAAATTTCAAGTCATTTGGATATCATAAATTAGGTTTCTAACCTTAAACTTATCAATTTAATTTCAAGTAAATCCAAAAAATCATTACTTACTCATATTATGATGCAATCAATCTAAACATAGCAAAATATTGCAAAATAATTCGAAAATAGTCACAAATATAAATTCAAGCATTTAATAGTGAGATGATTAACCATTATTCACTTTAGATTGGATAAAGTGATTGAGATTTGTAGTTGATTGCTTTTCCTTAGCCTTTTCCCTCGAATGCCTTATATTTCCTCTTTTATTTCTCTTATTAATGACCGGCCTCTATCTTTGTATTCAATTGTATGAGAATGATGAGAATGAAATGATAACGAGAGAGGTAGGTTTATGATATGAAAATAAGGAACTATTCATACATTGCCCCTTCCATTATTCCTCTTCTTTCCTATGTTTTAAACATTCTTATTACTTGATTACATAAATCAACTCTCATTCTTTTTATCTCAACATATTAGTTTATTTAGTTTATCTAATTAAATCTTATAAATAATATTAATCAAAATTAGGGGTATAATAGGCTCTCCTCCTTAAAGAATTTTGCCCTCGAAATTACAACAAGGAATATAACAAATATATAGCACAGATACAGAACATACCATCAAAACAATTCATGATAAATTTCTCTAACCTTGTCCTTTATCTTCCAAGTACAGTCCTTCTCATTATCACTATACTGACTTTTACCAACTTGATTGTTTTGTTCCTTAACTTCTTCTCATCTCTAGCCATGACATGAATTGGTTGTCTAACAAAAGTCATATCTGGTTTCACTACTAAATCTTCTATCGCTATCGAAGTAATAGCAATCTTTGGATCATGAACAAACTTTTTAAGACGAGAAACATGAAATAAATTATAAACTCCTACCAAACTGCTCGGTAACTCTATCCATTAAGCTAGTTTCCCGATACGCTCTATAACTGGAAACGATCCAACATATATAGGTGCCAATTTCCCCAACTTTCCTAATTTTACCATACCCTTCATCGGTGATACTTTGACAAAAACTTAGTCTTCGATTGAGAGCTCTAACTCCTTACGTCTCTTGTTTGCATAATTTTTCTTCCTAGACTAAGTTTCTCTTATCCTTCCTCGGATCAACTCAATCTTCTTTGTGGCTTCTTTTACCATATTTGGACCAAGAATCAATCTATCTTCGCTATCTAACCAAAATGCTGGTGATTTGCATGGCCTTCCAAACAAAGCTTCAAAATGCATCATTCTTATACTATTTTGATAAGTTTTATTATAGGAAAACTCAAATAAGTGCAAATGGTCTTCCCATAACCCTCCAAAATATAGTACACAAGCCCTTAACAAATCTTTAAGAACTCTATTAACTCGTTCCATTTGCCCATCTGTTTATGGATGGTAAGCAGTGCTCATCTTTAGCTTGGTACCTAATCCTTCTCATAGACTCATCTAGAATTCACTAATGAAGAAAGTATCTCTATCACTAACTATACTACGAGGAATCCCATGCAATATTGCAATATTCTTTGTAAATAACTTCGCAATTGTAGGTGCCATCCTTGTCGACTCAACGGGAAAAAAGTATGCACTCTTGGTCAGTCTATCAACCATGACCCAAATACTTTCATTTTCCATATTCAACCTTGGCAACCCATCAATGAAATCCATGAATGTAGAATCCTATTTTCATCTGGTATATCTAAAGGCTGAAGTAATCCATTTGGCTTTTGATGCTCAGTTTTTACTTGTTGGCAATTTAAAAATTTCTTTACACATAAGCTTACATTTCTCTTCATATCCTGATAATCTTAGTTCCTCTAGTGTGAATAGTAAACTTCGATTGATGACACTTCATAGGAACTTCCTTCCTTAGGTCACTAACAACTGGAATACATAATCATCCCTTCTTTCTTAACTATCCATTTTGGTCAAGATTAAAAGCTTTCAAATCATCAATCTCAATTCCAACTTCAAGCTTCCAAATCCATTAAGCTAGTAATGGATCGTCTCTCTGCTTGAAAACAATCCTTTCAATCATTATTTATCGTACTTCTAAACATGGAAACATAGCAGTTTCTAGACCAGAACTAACCATCAATCTTATCTGCACACCACAAGTAGTCAGTTCGTCTAAGTCTTTCCATTCGGCTAACATAACTAACACCACATTTTGATGTTTCCGGCTAAGTGCATCGACATCCTTTCCCCGATGTATACTCAATTCCAAAATCATAAGCTACTAAAAGATGTAGCCATCTCTGCTGTCTCATATTCAACTTTCTCTAAGAGAATAAATATCTTAAGGACTTATGATATGTAAACAACTTGAATATTTCTTTTAAAAGATAGTGTCTCCACACTTTCAAACAAAGATTACTACTGCTAACTCTAAATCGTGAATTGGGTACCTTACTTCATGCAGTCTAAGTTGTAGATGAAAGTGCAGCGTGGATCGTGTAATATGGATATATGATAATGCAGAGTATACTAATGATAATAATACTGTAAATAGTGCGAAATAAAAAGAAGTATAGTAAAATGACACCAAAGATTTTTATACTGGTTCGGAGCACCGTCCTACGTCCAGTCCCAGACTCCTTCTGGTATTTTACTAAAAAAATAACCCTTACTTAACTCGGAGGAACAGGTCTATACACCCCTGAGCAGCCGAACAGTGACCTGAGCAGTAGAATAGGATTTCGCCTCAACAGCCGAAGAGGACTTCACTCACCTGAGCAGCAGAACATGACTTCAACAATTACAGAAAATAGTTTTGACTTATGTGTTCTTGATAACACGGATTTGTCACTTGTAGTACACCCTTCCTATAATCTTCTCCTCGACTATGAATGTTTGTATTTGAAGTATATGAAGAATAGAAAGGGATAGTATTGCTTTTATGCAGAATAATTGATAGTATGATAGCAACTAGATTTCAGAAAGTTAGATCAGAGAATAAGAGAAACCGATTGTAATTCGGTGAGTTGAAATGAAGTTGGAGTTTGTATTTATAATAGTTAGAAAGCTATGACTATTGGTGAAGATTTTCGATCGAAGTGTTGCATCCGATCTTTTCGTTAAAGATTCGCAAGTCTTCACAAAAGTCTTGTCCTTTCAAAAATATGGCTGTAATAGAAATGCAGTCGACTGGGCTTCACGGTCAGTCAACTGAATAATCAGAACGAATTTTAAATTTTAAATTCATATATACGTGCACTTTGCATATTGCACTTTTTCTCAAGTTTCGGTCGACTGGCAAACAGGGTCAGTCGACTGACCTGGTGAATTTTGTGCAATAAGCACAGTTCACACACACACACATATATGTATATATAACTTTCCAACTTTTATAATCCAATTATATACTTATATATAGATGAAATATTTGTAAACATAAACAGAGTGATAGAAAATATATAAGCTAATATATACTTAACCGAGGAGAGATTTTAACAATATTGACCTAAGACTCAAAAATCAAGTAATAAAATTGATGCACCAGTTTTGAAGTCTTGTCTCCTTGTAGTATACACTCTTTTTTTTCGTAGCAGCCGTCAAATTTGTATGTTGTAGATGATAGCTTTATGTCATGAATCAAAACCAAGTCTTTGTTGAATATGCGCTTATATGATTTTTTTGTTTGATGATAATAAACATATATATATTCGCTTAAATGTATTTGTTAATATACTATGTTATTTTTCATAGGTTAAATAAATATTTGCTGAATAAAATTAAATAACACAGAATTTGAATTCAAACAGAAATTTTATTCAAACAAATATTTATTACAATGTTGAATAGTACAAAATTCAAGCTCTCCCTATAAATATACAACTTTGATTACAATACAAATTCAATAACATCACAATCTCACTTTTACATCTGACCTCACTACATATCACTCATTCACTCAACTCGTACTGATCTTCAACTTTATTCCAATGTGAATCCAACATATGAGAAATCTGCAAAAATAATTTTTAACGCAGTAAAATTGAAAAGGAAATATTTTTTGCAGTATAAAATAAAAAATGAATTTTGAAAATAATATTTGCCTCAGTTATTTGGGTTGTTCATCATCATTTAATTTTTGAATTCATCATACACAAACAACTTGTGACATACACAGTGTATCAGTGTATATGCCACAAGGCCATGCACACCGAAATATACCCTTGATCGATTTACAAGGACAAGTGAGCACAGGTCAAACCCAAATACAGGATTCAACTCAATTGCAATAAAATAATGTCATTCAGCACAAGGTCAAATCTAAGCCGGATTCAACTCAGGTGTAATTCGAAAATCAAATCCAAATACAATCAAGTGGTCAAGACATTGACAAAACAGTTTCAAGTGACGGCAGTATAAAGCTCCAATCAAGTGAAAATGCAATATGTACACAAATGCAATGCTCAAAGACACAGTACACATATGACACAAGACTGCAAACAAGTCTAGAAATCAGACTCAATGGAACAACAGTGCTACGCTGCAGATACAAGTAGACTCGAGTCTCTGTGCAGCTTGAATTAAAAGGTATACAACAAGACTCGAACTCAAAACAGTGCACATAAACCAGAGAACAAGCTACATGAAGACTACTTGAAGCGTACACAATGAACCAACAGACCAGTAGACCAAAAGGAAATACAACAGAGCAATTAACACTTTTACTGAAGTACACAAGTGCAACAGGTCAAGGATGTGAACCAAACAAATGAATCAATCAAAGACCAAGACTCAATATGCACAAATATGCAAACAGACAAATGAATGACCAAGTGCGCCAGAAATATGCAAACATCTCAAGATGACAATACTACAGAGTTCAAACAGCAAATGCTTTGACCAAACATATATATGATTGACCAGAATAAACAGAGAGTATATGCAAGGGTCAAGCAAGTGATATATGCAAACAAACAAATGGATGCAACAGATGTATGGTGATGCACAAATCCAAAGACTCAGCAATGCTCAACATACAAGTGACACAGCAACGATAAAAACAAACAACAACCACCAACATAACAGCAACAAAGGAACCAGACAAACTTAATGAAACATGACTCAAGCCAGTAAATAGTTCAGTGGTAAAGATGAGTGCAGACTCGAATGTATATTTCAAGTATGTCAATCAAACAACTGAAATGCAAACTGTATCAAACAAGATATAGTGACAATATAAAGACAGTAACTTGACACAGTAAACTGCACGTGTCGACCAGGTAGCAAGCAAGATCAACACAGCAACTCAAATGACACAGTGTACACAAGTGAAGCCAAATGAAAATCAAGACATCATATACACAATGTCAACCAAAGTAGTGGAACGGCAACAACTCAACTAGACAATGCAGACAAATATACAAAGTGAAGTACAATATCAATTTCAATGAATTGAATGAACAAAACTCAACTGTATACAAAGAGTTTCAGCGATGCACGAAGAAACAGAATCCATCATAATGGAACAGATGGTACAGTTCGACATTACCACCAGATTTTATTTTATGATCCCAAGTCAAAGCCAAAGTCATGGAATAACATATACAAAGTCAAAGCCAAGGTCAGATGAATATTAAACCAAGTCAGAATTCAACGCAAGAAAAGAATTGAAAAAGTCAAAAATAAAATAGGAAAGTAGCTGCAGTAACGATCAAGGAAGGATCGAATGATCTCAAGCTAAAGCCGTAACAGTGAAGTAAGGGAAATATTCGAATTGAATTCGTCAGTTAAATCTAAAACGTTCAAGCATTATCAAGCGGCAGAGAAAAGTTTTGACAAATTCAAAAATCATCAGATGAATATATACGAACGAATATTTAGGTATTTGACTCATATAAAAGGATAACATCACCGGCATTCAAAGGATCGATTGATTTCAAGCATTAAAACCCCAATCAACATCACCGGCAGAGTTCGAGCATTGAAACCAGAAATCAAAAGGAGAAATTCACATACCAAATCAAATCCGAACTTGATTAAGGAGGAAGAGCCGCGAACAAGTTTATTGAAGCAGAAACTAACTCGATAAAGCAGCCGAAGTCTTCTCAAGATACGAGCGACCAACAGAGCAAGAAAATCAAACATTTACAGTCGCGATCTCCCAATTTTAGGAAACCCTAATTTCTGTAGAAAGAGGATCGGCCGCCATATTCACAGAAACAAACAAAGCAAAGAGGATCGGGCCGAATTATCAAAAGGGGGCCGGCCTTTATTTTAAAGGCGTTTTAATTTTTCAATTAGGGTTTTTTGTTTTTGTTTTTAAAATTGCTTTTTAAATTTGTTTTTAAATTTTAAATCGTTGTATTTACTAGTCGTGTAACTAGGGGACAAGCTACGTGGCGTAGTTTGAGAATTCACAACTCAGTGGCTGAGTTGTGGCAGGGTTTTGAGCGTAGAGTTAGGTTTAGTCAATAGCGAGTGTCGCGAGTTTACGTGTGTAAGCGTCTGACTATCTAATTTCTAGTAGAAACCTTGGGGGCATCACGTAGGCAGGGTTTTGCCGAAGCTGGGTAAATTCTGTGTCGTTCTATTTCTGCATTTTATTATTCTGCTATTTTTCTGTGCTGCTATTATTCTGTGATCTGTGTTGAAATTATTTTAAAAGCTTCCATAATTAATTTTTTAAATTAATATTGTCACCCTATTCACCCCCCTCTAGGGTGAAATCGATCCTACAAGTGGTATCAGAGCTAGGAATAGAAGTCAACTTTTGTTTTAAAAAATTCGTTTTTCAAAAACCAATTTTTGTTCTAAAAATTTAATTTTTTTAAAATGGCTTCTTTCAATAATTCTTTTGCTGAGGGTCAGTCTATAGTTAGACCACCAATGTTCAATGGTGAATATGCTTATTGGAAAAATAGAATGAAATTTTTTCTGAAAACCATTGACGCTTGGAACATTGTTGAGACAGGTTATAGAGCACCAACTATAATTGTAGATAATCAGGAAATAGATAAACCGATGGATCAATGGACATAACTAGAAAATAAATTACAAAATGCTAATGCTAGAGCTATGAATTCTATTATCTGTTCATTGGATCAATTTGAATTTAATCGTGTCTCACATTGTCTAACTGCACAGGAAATATGGCACACACTAGAAGTGACTCACGAAGGAACATCTCAAGTCAAAGAATCCCACCTTGCCATGCTAAGCAGCGAATACGAGAATTTCACAATGGCAAAAGAAGAAAATGTCAAAGAGATGCATGGACGACTTTCCAATATCGTACACAAATCAAAAGCTCTTAGAAAACCATATACAGAGTTGGAGATAGTCCGAAAAATCCTCAGAGTCCTTCCACGAAGTTTTGAAGCCAAAGTGACTGCCATTCAAGAATCAAAAGATTTGAAACAAATGAAAGTCGAAGAACTCATCGGAAATCTCACCACTTGTGAGCTAGAAATGAAATTCAAGGAAGAACGTAAAGGAGGTGATACTCGAAAGAAATCAATAGCTCTTAAAGGAACAACAGAAAGTGATAGTGATGATAATGATGATGGAGCAGCAGAATTGGAGCTGATAATAAAGAAAGTCAAAAGGTGGAATTATAAATACGGAAATCCATCTCCAAATCGAAAATTAAAAGGCAGAATAAATAAAATATTAGACAATCCAGAAGAACCGAAGATCATCTGTTATAAGTGCAACTAACTCGGACACATCAAGACCAATTGTCCTCAAAATCGACGCGACTTTGAAAAGAAATCAAAAAAGGAGAAATTTTGCAGCCACGTGGAATACAAGTGATGAAGATAATCAAAGTACTAACAGTGAAAGTGAGAAAACAGACATGTGTCTTCATGGTGAAATAACCGACAGTGACGATGACGAGCCAAGCGAGGTATCAAAACTCTCTCACTCAGAATTACTTATATATTTTCATGAAGTGAATGGCTGTTTTGAACGACTTAGGGAGAAGTATGCCAAACTTGAATCAAAAAAAGATACTTTAATAGATTTAAACAAACAACTTGACCAATTAGTTAAAACCTATCAAAGTAGGATCCCTAAGTGTGATAAGTGTCCAACATTCGAAGAAGAAATCAAAAAATCAGAAATTAATATACAATCACTTGAAAATGAAATTCTGATTATGAAAGAGAATGAAAATACTAGAAGAGAGAATTCTATTAAAAAGTGCACACAATTGTTAAACGAAAATGAATCTCTTAAAATACAAGTCCAACAATTGTCAACAACTTTAGATAAATTTTCAAAAAGTGAAAAATCATTGAATCTTCTATTAGGGAAGCAAACTGTTAATACAGCTAGACAAGGACTTGGATATAATCAATCTGAAAATGTTGAAAGCGATATTAATCAAGAAAATTCCATGTGCGCAATTTGTAGAAAATATGGACACAATCACAATAATTGTTGCTATAGACCCAAACATGTGAAAACTATACCAATTTGGGTTCCAAAAGGCACAAATATAAAATCTCTCAAAGTTAAACAAATTTGGGTGCCAAAAGGAACATATATAAACAGCTCTGGGTCTCCAAAAAATTATTTTTCTAAATATTCTGCCACTAACAACCATGGACCTATAAAAACAAATAGGTCACATAAATCTTTTCCCGTGTAGGTGTGGTGGCAGGCTAAGGAACAACAATAGTGCTACTTGGATTCTGGCTGTTCCAAGAGCACACCGAGCGACAAAGCAAAGTTCCTTAGCCTGGTATAAAGGTGACAGAATCAAATTGGACAACAACGAAAAATATTGTAAAGGTAAAACATGTATTGGTATATCTGTTTGAGCGACATATTAAATGTTATATTCTACACAGTAATCTAAGTAAAATCAGCCAATATTGAGATGATGAAAAGATGATTATTTTGATTCTGACTTGTTTAAAATTGTTGGCCAAATTATATTCTTATGCCAAAAACACTATAAAATTCTCTAGATTCTTTGAATTGCTTCATATATATTAGTTTGGATTAAAAATAGTGTTTTGTTGGATAATACATTTGGTTATAATACGACTAACTCTATATTCACAGTTTTTGATTATTTACACGGCTTCATTTCAAATTCAAGAGAATGTCAATTGAAAAGCTGTTAAAATTGATTTTGAGAAATTTTGTTGCATACTCCATGGTCTGGTCTATCAAATTCAACTAATGATAATTTTGAGTGAAAGAGAAATTCAGATGCAGATTACACTGGTAATCTAGTTGAGAGAAAAATTACTAGTTAAACGTGATTTTTGTTGAGACATTTAGTAACTGCATTGGTTTTTTAAAGAAAATATCTGCATATTTTTTCATTTCAAATAATTTTCAAATAGCAGAAAATTTTCTCAATAACCCCCTCGAGAAGATCATTTTTAATCATATTTTCATATTAGTCATTTTGAAAAATTGATTGCATAATTATTTTTGAATTTGATTTAAATGACAATTTTGACTAGTCTAACTCCCTAATAATTATCGAAAAGATAAATAGTGATTGAAAAAGTGATGAGTGTTGATATTTATCATACATTACTCAAGACAGTATATTTAGAAAAATTTCTTTAGAGATTCAAACAAGAGTTATAAGACTTTTTGTTGGGTAAAGATTCCATGACCATTTCTATGTCTATCATATTTCTATCGACCATCGCTCATCAAAATTCAATATAGTTTGTCGATATGTGGTACTTTAAATAGGAATCATTCGTTTTTCATTTTATAAAACAAAATAAAATCCAAAGTATTCACTCTCTTTTGAAAGTCCTCACGGTTATGCATGGGTGAATTACTTGGAATTTGTTATGTGCTTCCATGCTCATTTAAAAGTCCTCACGGTTATGCATGTATGGAACACATATCAAAATTGATTTATTAGATAAACAAGTTGATCCTATCCCATTTAAAGTCCTCACGGTCATGCGTGGTTAGAAGATACTTGAATTCATTTTTTTTAAAAATAAAATTAGAATACTACTGATCTCATTTAAAAGTCCTAACGGTTATGCATGGCTAGTAGATATTCAAATTCCTAATATAAATGTACCACAAATAGATACAACTGTATAGTTTTATATGATGACATCATTTCCATTATGTCTAAAAGTGGAATATGCGCCTAACAAGGGTAGTTATGATTCTTTTTTTGATGTTTTATTGAAGTTTAATATTTATATTCAATTGAGTTTTTAATGTTGGAATAATATCAATCACTTTATCTCTATTTTCTCTAACACTATTACTCTTTTGCTGATAACAAAAGGGGGAGAGAAAAGTTAAGATTTTGTCAAATAAAATCAAGCAAAGGTCAAATATTTTCCATTTGCATCTAGGCTCATTTGCATATTATTTAATTGTATGCATATTTGTTGGGGGAGCTTTCTGTAGAGAGGAAGCATTTAAATAGGGGGAGCAATTAGGATATATCTGTAGAACAAATACATTTAACACATTCAAAATCTTAAATATATGTTTGTTATCATCAAAAGGGGGAGATTGTTGAATATGCGCTTATATGATTTTTGTTTGATGATAATAAACATATATATATATATATATATTCGTTTAAATGCATTTGTTAATGTACTATGTTATTTTTCATAGGTTAAATAAATATTTACTGAATAAAATTAAATAACACAGAATTTGAATTTAAACAGAAATCTTATTCAAACAAATATTTATTACAATGTTGAATAGTACAAATTTAAGCTCTCACTATATATATACAACTTTGATTACAATACAAATTCAATTACACCACAATCTCACTTTTGCATCTGACCTCGCTACATATCACTCATTCACTCAACTCGTACCGATCTTCAACTTTATTCCAATGTGAATCCAGCATATGAGAAATCTGCAAAAATGATTTTTGACACAGTAAAATTGAAAAGGAAATATTTTTTGCAGTATAAAATAAAAAATAAATTTTGAAAATAAATTTGCCTCAGTAATTTGGGTTGTTCGTCATCATTTAATTTTTGAATCCATCATACACAAACAACTTGTGACATACACAGTGTATCACTGTATATGCCATAAGGCCGTGCACACCGAAATATACACTTGATCGATTTACAGGGACAAGTGAACACAGGTCAAACCCAAATACAGGATTCAACTCAAGTGTAATAAAATAATGTCATTCAGCACAAGGTCAAATCCAAGCCGGATTCAACTCAGGTGTAATTCGAAAATCAAATCCAAATACAATCAAGTGGTCAAGACATTGACAAAACAGTTTCAAGTGACAGCAGTATAAAGCTCCAATCAAGTAAAAATGCAATATGTACACAAATGCAATGCTCAAAGACACAGTATACATATGACACAAGACTGCAAACAAGTCTTGAAATCAGACTCAATGGAACAACAGTGCTACGCTGCAGATGCAAGCAGACTCGAGTCTCTGTGCAGCTTGAATTAAAAGGTATACAATAAGACTCGAACTCAAAACAGTGCACATAAACCAGAGAACAAGCTAAATGAAGACTACTTGAAGTGTACACAATGAACCAATAGACCAGTAGACCAAAACGAAATACAACAGAGCAATTAACACTTTTACCGAAGTACATAAGTGCAACAGGTCAAGGATGTGTACCAAACAAATGAATCAATCAAAGACCAAGACTCAACATGCACAAATATGCAAACAGACCAATGAATGACCAAGTGCACCAGAAATATGCAAACATCTCAAGATGACAATACTACAGAGTTCAAACAGCAAATGCTTCGACCAAACATATATATGATTGACCAGAATAAACAGAGAGCATATGCAAGGGTCAAGCAAGTGATATATGCAAACAAACAAATGGATGCAACAGATGTATGGTGATGCACAAATCCAAAGACTCAGCAATGCTCAGCATACAAGTGACACAGCAACGATAAAAACAAACAACAACCACCAACATAACAGCAACAAAGGAACCAGACAAACTTAATGCAACATGACTCAAGTCAGTAAATAGTTCAGCGGTAAAGATGAGTGCAGACTCGAATGTATAGTTCAAGTGTGTCAATCAAACAACTGAAAGGCAAACTGTATCGAACATGATATAGTGACAATATGAAGATAGCAACTTGACGCAGTAATCTGCAAGTGTCGACCAGGTAGCAAGCAAGATCAACACAGCAACTCAAATGACACAGTGTACACAAGTGAAGCCAAATGAAAATCAAGACATCATATACACAATGTCAACCAAAGTAGTGGAACGACAACAACTCAACTGGACAGTGCAGACAAATATACACAGTGAAGTACACTATCAATTTCAATGAATTGAACGAACAAAACTCAACTGTATACAAAGAGTTTTAGTGATGCACGAAGAAACAGAATCCACCATAATGGAATAGATGGTACAGTTCGACATTACCACCAAATTTTATTTTATGATCTCAAGTCAAAGCCAAAGTCATGGAATAGCATATACAAAGTCAAAGCCAAGGTCAGATGAATATTAAACCAAGTCAGAATTCAACGCAAGAAAAGAATTGAAAAGGTCAAAAATAAAATAGGAAAGTAGCTGCAGTAACGATCAAGGAAGGATCGAACGATCTCAAGCTAAAGCCGTAACAGTGAAGTAAGGGAAATATTCAAATTGAATTCGTCGGTTAAATCTAAAACGTTCAAGCATTATCAAGCGGCAGAGAAAAAGTTTTGACAAATTCAAAAATCATCAGACGAATATATACGAACGAATATTTAGGTATTCGACTCATATAAAAGGATAGCATCATCGGCATTCAAAGGATCGATCGAGTTCAAGCATTAAAACCCCAATCAACATCATCGGCAAAGGCATAGAGTTCGAGCATTGAAACCAGAAACCAAAAGGAGAAATTCGCATACCAAATCAAATCTGAACTTGATCAAGGAGGAAGAGCCGCGAACAAGTTTATTGAAGCAGAAACTAACTCGATAAAGCAGCCGAAGTCATCTCAAGATACGAGCGACCAACAGAGCAAGAAAATCGAAAATTTACAGTCGCGATCTCCCAATTTCAGAAAACCCTAATTTCTGTAGAAAGAGGATCGGCCTCCATATTCACAGAAACAAATAAAGCAAAGAGGAGCGGGCCGAATTATCAAAAGGGGGTCGGCCTTTATTTTAAAGGCGTTTTAATTTTTCAATTAGGGTTTTTTGTTTTTATTTTTAAATTTGTTTTTAAATTTTAAATCATTGTATTTACTAGTCGTGTGACTAGGGGACAAGCTACGTGGCATAGTTTGAGAATTCACACCTCAGTGGCTGAGTTGTGGCAGGGTTTTGAGCGTAAAGTTAGGTTTAGTCAATAGCGAGTGTCGCGAGTTTACGTGTGTAAGCGTCTGACTATCTAATTTCTAGTGGAAACCTTAGGGGAAGCACGTAGGCACGGTTTTGCTGAAGCTGGGTAAATTCTGTGTCGTTCTATTTCTGCATTTTATTATTCTGCTATTTTTCTGTGCTGCTATTATTCTGTGATCTGTGTTGAAATTATTTTAAAAGCTTCCGCAATTAATTTTTAAAATTAATACTGTCACCCTATTCACCCCCCTCTAGGGTGAAATCGATCCTACAGTCTCAACATTCTCCCCCTTTTTGATTCATGACAACCTGTAAATTGATATAGATTTCGACTATATATAAAACAATATAAATATTTTATCCCCCTAAATCTCTGACGCTCTATATCCTGCATTCTTATTATTATCAATAATATATCTCGCCCTTTGTCATCGACAAAAAGAAATAAGTAATATGATATTATAATGTGAGAGATAATATGAAATAAAACGTAGAACACACATCCACACATTTAATATCCATAGGCAATAGTGTTTCAAAAGCAAATAAACTAGGATGGCTACTTAAGTACAAGCCATATTAATTAAAATAAATCTCTTGAATCAAAAGAAAAAAATAAACATCTTACACCATTGGACCCTTACCCCTACCACCATCTCCTTCATTACCATCCTCTCCTTCATCTCCTTCATCACTACTATCTTGATCATCCCCAGAAGAAGTAGAAGAAGAGATGTAAATACGGGTTACTTACCCGGATCGCCCATAGTAGATGTAGATGTACCGGAAGAGCACGATATAGCTTGCCATAATTTTGTGAAAAATACTTTGACTTTATCGAGCTTCTTATCAACCTTTTGAATGTTTGATTGAAGGATTTGTTGATTACAGCACATGATATTAATGGCCGCACGTGGTTGAAGACCTTCATCCGGAATTGTAAATTCTTCCTGTTGATATCGAGTTGATGTTTGATGAGATGGTCGGTGAGAAGACTCTCCTTGTTGTGGTTGGACTTGAGACGTTTTCCTTTGTGTCCATTCTTCAAAGGAAATTATAGAAGGGGGTCGGACAACCGGTAACTTCATTAAAGTTAATGTCCGAGCATTTAAGTGTCTAACTGTATAGAAGATGCATAATATATTCTCCGTGATAAATTATATTCATCTTGCCTTTGTTAAAGCTTAAAAAGTTGTCAAGTATTAAACGAAGCCAATTGATTTTGATGTTTCCAATAATTGCATACAAGGCTCTAAAGTTATGCTCGTAGACGAGTTCATAACTCCTGGTTCTAGGAGTTACGGTTTTCATTAAGGTGCGATGAATTATACGTGCCTTTGGTCGTAAAGACATTGACTTTAATTGACGCATATCGTCTTCAAGAAATAAATGGCTTATGCGGTCTCTAACAACCAAATCAACATCAATAGTAGATAACTCAACTCCATCATTTTCTGTTATTAGTATATGAGCCATACGATCTAGAGAAAAGAAGATGGGCTTACCACAGACGAGGCTCCATATGCAGTTTTCTTGATTCAGAACATCTTGATGACCCAAGTTGAGATTAGCGTAGAACAATTTAACCATACTTTGGTTAATTTTGTGCTTATTGTCATTGATATCAATTAACGACTCTAAATTTCTATGTCGGGCTAATTCTTGAATATGATCAGATGAAAAATCAGGGAAGTTGACGAATGAACCTTTGAATATTCTGGAATCTTGCATCCGTCTCCATCGTTTCATTGCGGTGTCGTCAAATAGCCACCGCTGAATTTGTTCATTAGAAGGTGGTTGAGACGAGGAGGAGGCTTGGCCTTTTCGTTTTGGTGCCATTTAATTTTGATTTGGAGGAGAAAATTTTGATTTTTGGAGAGCTTAAGGTTTGGAGTAGTTTGAAAAACTGAATTGTAAAGGAGGAGAGAAGGTAAAGTGATAAATAAAGAGGGGTAAAAGGGTAGGTGGAAAGGTTAAAAGCTTTTCAGATCTATGGCTCAGTCAACTGGTGCAGGCCTTTAGTCGACTGAAGCTGAAGGTTGTGAATTTTCGACCTTCTGGACCAGTCGACTGAGGGCCTACATCAGTCGACTGGTCGTGTGTAACTTTTGGCTACGTTACAGCATCAGTCGACTAAAGCTGAAGGTTGATTATTTTCAATCATCTGGGCCAGTCGACTGAGGACCTGCATCAGTCGACTGGCCGTGTTTTTATTTTCAAAATTATGCAGTGTCAGTTGACTGATTTGCAAGTCCAGTCGACTGACCTATATCATTTTGCACAGTGAACTGTTTTATTATATGAAATGTTTATATTTTATTTATTTTACAAATCTAACATTTTGTAGTTAAATGTAAATAGTTTTTTATATGTAAAGTGTTGTTTATTTGATGTGAAATAATTTTATTTCAGATATATAAATGTACACATTGATAAAATAATTATTAAGCATAAAATGAAAGATTATTAAATATTATTATTATTTCTTAGGACTCGGTGTCTTGATTTCAGCTGTTTACAATGAATGTTCGAAGCTTCATTGCGATCCCATGAATTTGGTGAGTATGGAGGTCGCGAAGGAGACGAAGTCGAAGGGCGTCGGATCGGCGAAACAGCATTTTCGTCAATCGGGAGTGGCGAAGCCCCGTAGAATTTCATTGCTATTTGCTCGATTATACCTATACGTATGGAGTTAATTTTCTGCTTATAATACATATCCCGTTGAAGCAATAGAGACTCCTGTTGGTAATGATGGAGATCGTCAATCTTTTTTTTGTGTTTGGTGAGATATCAACGGTCTTTTTTCCTTTTTTATTTTTGGCGTGCATCCGGTATGGTAAACCGATGATGGTGAACCTTTGTGGTATGGTGTTTTTGGGGAGTTGGGTGTGGCAAGGATTTTAATAGAGTCGGTAGTAGATGATGTTGACATTGTTGTAAAGGATGCTGTTGATTGATTTTATATTTCAAAGAATCGAGTAATGTAATGTTTTAGAGTGCATAGGAAATAAGAAAATGTACCTATTTTAGTTGTAGTTTTAGATAAAATAGGATTTGAATTGATGGATTATATTAATTCTAGGCTAAATGTATGTAGAGTCAGTGGATTTATGATGGCTGAGGCCATTTAATCAGTTATAATATGTATAAAATTAATAAGACACAAATACGGTAGTATAAAGATTATTGTGACATATACAGTAGTATAAAATACATGTAACTATATAAAAATATGGCCATAAGAGACTAAAACAGAAAACATAAATAGCTCAGGTGGTTAAGCACCTGGGTTATTCACAACAGGGCACGAGTTCAAGTCATAGCATGGTTAGAATTTCGAATTTTCGAATTTTTTTTACTTTTGATTTTTCAATTTAAAAATTTTAAATTTTTATTTATACATCCTTACTTGAAATTATCCCGAGCTCACGTCGCAATTTTATAAACGTATTCTCTAATAGTGGTTTAGTGAAAATATCGGCTAACTGATTTTCAGATGGTACGTAGTCTAGATTTATTATATCTTTTTCTATATTACGACGTAAAAAGTGATGTCTAATATCTATATGTTTAGTTCTTGAGTGATTTACTGGATTTTTAGATAAATTAATTGCAATAGAATTATCGCAGTAAATTATTGATTTTGATAAGTCGATTCTAAAATCTTTAAGTGTCTTTTGCATATAAATTACTTGTGTGCGAGCAGTACCCTAGTACCGTAGAAATATATTCTATTTCACAAGTTGATAGAGAGACACGGTTTTGTTCTTACTAAACCAAGATATTAACGATTTACCAATGAAGTGACATGTACCACTTGTACTTTTTCTATATATTCATGATCCTCCAAATCAGCATCACTATATGATACTAATTCGAACGAACACTCTTTTGCATAGAAAAGTCCGAAATTTTTAGTTTTACTAAGATAACGTAGTATTCGTTTTACAACACGTAGATGTGATTCCTTCGGGTCTGCTTGAAATCGAGCACATAAGCGTACACTCATCATGATATCCGGTCTACTTGCTGTTAAATATAGTAGTGATCCTATCATACTACGATATAGTTTTTGGTCTACACTTTTGACTTTTTCATCTTTATCAAGATGTGTTGATGTACTCATAGGAGTTGGTTTGGCAGAAGTGTTTTCCATTCCAAAACGTTTAATAAGATTATTACAGTATTTTTCTTGATTAATAAATATTCCATTTAAACTTGTTTAATTTGTAGTCCTAGAAAATATGATAATTCTCCCATATGGGACATTTCAAATTCTCTAGTCATTATTTCAGAAAATTCTTTACATAATTAGTTATTAGTTGAGCCAAATATAATGTCATCGACATATATTTGAACTATTAATATATCATTTTTAGATTGTTTTATAAATAATGTTTGATCTACTTTTCCTATTTCAAATCCAGAATTAATTAAATAGCTTTTAAGACGTTCATACCAAGCACGTGGTGCTTGTTTTAATCCATATAAAGCTCACTTAAGTTTATAAACATGATCTGGATATTTTTCATGAATAAATAGAGGAGGTTGTTCAACATAAACATTTTCTTTAATATAACCATTTATAAATGCACTTTTAACATCCATTTGATAAAGTTTAAAATTATTAAAACATGTGTATACCAATAAGATTCGTATTGCATCTAGTCTAGCAAACAGAGCAAACGTTTCTTCGTAGTATATTCCTTCTTCTTGGTTATATCCTTGTGCTACTTGTCTTGCTTTATTTCTAGTTATATTTCCTAATTCGTCTACTTTATTTTTATAAACCCATTTAGTTTCTATAACCGTTTAACCAGTCGGTCTGGGTACTAGTTCCCAAACTTCATTTCGTTCAAACTGATTTAATTCTTCTTCTATAGCGATAATCCGACTTTCATCGGATGATGCCTCTTTAGTATTTTTAGGTTCTATAGTAGAGATAAAGGATACATTACACATTAAATTTAATTGACTTCCAGTTCGAACAATCGATTGTATTTCTCCAATTATATTTTCTGTAGGATGATTTCGTAAGATTCTTCAAGGAGATCTTATCGTATTAGTAGTATTTCTATTTTCTAAATTATAAACAATGTTTTCATCTTCTCTAGATAAAATGATACCGTCGTCGTCGTTCGAATTGTTTTTGGTTTATTCAGTAAGTCATTGTCATTAATTGTAGTAGAAGCAGTTTTAGCATTTTCATCAAAAGATACATGGAGTGACTCTTAGATAGTATTTGGTCGTTTATTAAAAATTCGATAAGTTTCACTTCGATTTGAATATCCAAGAAATATTCCTTTGTCACATTTTGAATCGAATTTGCCAAGCTGATCTTTAGTATTTAATATAAAGCAATTTGATCCAAATATTCTAAAATAAGATATATTTGGTTTTCTACCGTTAAAAAGTTCGTAAGGAGTATTTTTGGTGAGAGGTCCAATAGAAACACGATCCAAAACATAACAAGCAGTTGCAACAGCTTCTACCCAAAATTGTTTTGGTAACGTGCTTTCATTTAGTAAAGTTCTTACACATTCTAATAGAGTTCGATTTTTTTGTTCTACAACTCCATTTTGTTGTGGAGTTCTAGGAAATGAAAAGTTATGAAATATTCCTTTCTTTTTACAATAGTTATCAAATTGTATATTTTCAAATTCACCTGACCACTTCTAATATTTTTAATTTTAATACCTTTTAGATTTTGAATTTGTTTAACAAAAATTTTAAAATTTTCAAAGGTATTACTTTTATTTTTCATAAAAATAGTCCATGTATATCTGAAAAAATCATCAACTATTACAAATACGTATTTATTATGATTTATAGATTGAATTTGGGTAGGGCCAAATAAATCCATATGAAGTAATTCGAGCGGTTGTAATGTTGAGATAACTTTCTTAGATTTAAATGAGGATTTAGTTAGTTTTCCTAATTGACACGAATCACATATATCATTGACTTTAAAATTCGTATTTGGTAATCCTTTTACAAGATTATTTTTAGAAATTTTTATATTTTTGAAATTGATATGACAAAATCGTTTATGCCATATCCAAGGATCATTTTCTTTAGCTATTAAACATAAATCTGAGTTATGATTAACTTTCATATTTAAAACGTGAATAATTTTATCTCTATTTCCTTCGAAAATAAGATTTTGATTCTGATTGAGAATGCTGCACTTATTTTCAGAAAATGATATTTTAAATCCTTTATCGCAAAACTAACTTATACTTAATAAGTTATGTTTTAAATTCTTAACTAATAAAACATTTGTAATAAGAGGTAAATTAGATGTACCGTAATTGCTCATATCACCTTTGCCGATGATATATCCCTTTGAATTGTCTCCAAAAATGACAGAACCTCCATCTGAGTATGTAATATTTATCAGCATATCTTTATCTCCTATCCTATGTTTTGAGCAACCACTGTCAAGTATCCATTTTCCTCTTTTATTGAGTGGGACCTGTAAAAAATGTGAGATATCATTGGTACCCACCTTTTAATAGGGTCCTAAGAGTTAGGTCTTAGGAAACCAAACCCAAGAGGGTTTAGTATCCCTTTTATAAATATATTTTTTATTATTATGAACATCTTCTATGAACGAACTAATATATTTCTTTCTTATTAGTTTGTTATTGGTTTTAGGTATCCATATACGTATGGTTTTAGAAACTGGTCTATTTAAAGACGTGGATGTTTTATTAGATTTAACTTTGTTCAAATTACTAGTTTGTGACTTGTTAACTTTCTTCTTATATCCTAAACCACATTTATTATTAACAGATTGCGAATTCTCAATAATTCTAGATAAATTTTCTCTACCTTTATTAAAATTTGAAACATTTTTAGTGATTCCATCTAGTTTAGTCTTTAGACTTGAGTTTTCTAGTTCTACCATTTTAATATTAGTTTTTAAAACATGATTCTCAGAAACAAGAGTATCGTTCTTTTCTTTTTGAGTTTCAATTTCTTGACTCAATAGTATAAGTTGAGAATTAACGTTAGAGAGAGTTTCTTGAGTTTTCTCAAGTTCTAATATTTTCTTCTCATCTTTAATCATATCTCTTTCGAATTCTGCCTTTTTATGATTTTCTACCGCTTCTTTATATTTTCTTTTAAGACTTCTTGAAGTATCTAATAATCCAGAGTTTATTTCTATCATATCATCAAAAGTAAAATAACTAACCTCATTAGCTTTAGCCATAAAACATACGTAAGCTTGTTCATTATCGCTTTCACTTTCACTTCCTGAAGAAGATGATGAGGAATCTGAATCATCCCATGTGACTGAAAAGGATTTTCATTTGAATTTGTCCTTCCTTTTATTTCGGCGTTCTTTATTTTGTTCTGGACAGTCTTTCTACATGTGTCCCTTTTGGTGACAGTTATAACATTCCATAACTGATAAAGACGGTGGTTTATTGCTGGTTGAGCTTGTCTTGCTATTATTTCTGTTTCCTTTTTAATATTTCAGGAATTTCCTGAAGTTCTTTGCAATAAAAGCTAGGTTGTCTTTGTATGAGTCTGATTCTTCTTGTTCTGCATGAAATGCTATATTCTTTTTATCTTGAGCCTAAACTCTTTTTACCTGCAAATTCACTTTATAGGACATTAGATTTCCTATTAATTCTTCTGGAGTTATTTTGGAAATATCGTTCGCTTCACAATAGCGATAACTTTCCCATTCATCCGTTAAAGAATTAAGGATTTTGGATACATATCAAAATCTGAATATTTTTCTCCTAATCCTACTAATGAATGATAGATATCCTGAATCTTGAATACATGTCATTTATGGATTCATTTTCTTTCATTCTAAAGTTTTGAAGCTGACTCTTGAGCATGGATATTTTGCTTTGTTTAACCTTATTGGTTCCTTCATGTGTGATTTTGAGTGTACGCCATATTTCATATGCAGTATTACACATGCTAGCACGATTAAATTCATTTTTATCTAAAGCACAAAACAACATATTCATGGCTTTTGCATTAGCCGTGGCATCTAATTTCTGTGTATTTGACCAAGTGGAATATTCTTCAGTAGGAATAGTATATTCTGTTTGATTTATATTCCATGATTCAAAACTATTTGCTTGCATATATATTCTCATTAATGTGGACCAATAGTTATAATTCATGCCATTAAATAGTGGTGAACGTGCAGTGGATTGCCCTTCAACAAAGCTAGTGTTAATGCAAGTGCTGGTGTTAGTGTCCATATTACTACAATATCAGATAACTATGTTAGACCTTGCTCTGATATCAAATGAAAGTGCAGTGTGGATCATGTAATATGGATATATGATAATGTAGAGTATACTAATGATAATAATACTGTAAATAGTGCGGAATAAAAAGTAGTATAGTAAAATGACACCAGAGATTTTTATACTGGTTCAGAGCACCATCCTACGTCCAGTCCTAGACTCCTTCTGGAATTTCACTAAAACAATAACCCTCACTTAACCCGGAGGAACAGGTCTATACACCCCTGAGCAGCTGAACAGGGACCTGAGCAGAAGAACATGATTTCGCCTCAACAGCCGAAGAGGACTTCACTCGCTTGAGCAGCAGAACAGGACTTCAACAATTACATAAAATAGTTTTCACTTATGTGTTCTTGATAATAGGGATTTGTCACTTGTAGTACAACCTTCCTTTGATCTTCACCTCGAGTATAAATGTTTGTATTTGAAGTATATGAAGAATAGAAAGGTATAGTATTGCTTTTATGCAGAATAATTGAGACTATGATAGCAAATAGATTTCAGAAAGTAAGATCAGAGAATAAGAGAAATCGATTTTAATTCGGTGAGTTGAAATGAAGTTGGAGTTTGTATTTATAATAGTTAGAAAGCTATGACTATTGGTGAAGGGTTTCGATCGAAGTGTTGCATCCGAATCTTTTCGTTAAAGGTTCGCAACTCTTCACAAAAGTCGTGTCCTTTCAAAAATATGGCTGTTATAGAAATTCAATCGACTGGGCTTTAGGGTCAGTCGACTGAATATTAAAAATGAATTTAAATTTTTAAATTCATATATATGTGCACTGTGCATATTGCACTTTCTCTCCAGTGTCAGTCGACTGGGAAACAGGGTCAGTCGACTGACCTGGTGAATTTTGTGCAATAAGCACAGTTCATATATATATATAACTTTCCAACTTTTATATACTTATATATGGATAAAATATTTGTAAATAAAGTGATAGAAAATATATAAGCTAATATATACTTAACTGAGCAGAGATTTTAATAGTATTGACCTAAGACTCAAAAATCAAGTAATAAAATTGATGCACCAGTTTTGAAGTCTTGTTTCCTTGTAGTATATATTCTTTTTTTGTCGTAGCAGTCATCAAATTTGTATGTTGTAGATGATAGCTTTATGTCATGAATCAAACCAAGTCTCAACAATTGAGAGGCATAGGCAATCATTTACCTCTTTGCATCAACACAGCTTATGATCTAGTTCCACACAAATCGCTATACACAACCAAATCATGATTCACATCTGGCACAACTAACACAGACGCATTGATCAATATATGTTTTAGCTTTAAGAATGCTTCTTCATATTTATTAGTCCAAACATGCTTTACATCCTTCCTTGTTAGTTTAGTCATAGATGCCGCTATATGAGAGAAATCTTAGACGAATCTCTAATAATAGCCAGCTAGCCCGAGAAAACTTCTTATATCAGTTATAGTCTCGTTTCTTTTCCAATTATTAATAGTTTTAATCTTAGTTAGATCTATTGCTATCCCATTCTCTAAAGCTACATGGCAAAAGAACTTCACTTCTTTCTTTCAAAAATAGCATTTGAACAACTTCGCTTTTAGTTGATGTTGCCTCAATGTTTCTAGAACTATTTTAAGGTGAACTTCATGATCTCGCTCATTCCTAAAATATATCAAAATGTCATCTATAAACACTAACATGAATCTATCCAAATGCTCTTGGAAGATCCGACTCATCAAATCCACATAGTAAGAAGGCGCATTGGTTAGTCCAAATGGCATGACTAACCAATCATACGAATCATATCTTGTTTGAAATGTCGTTAATGTAATGTTGTTATTTTCCATCCTTAATTAATGGAACCCTATCACTGAATCCAATTGAAAATTACTTTGGCTCCACTCAACTGATCAAACAAATCATTTATTCTCGACGAAGGATACTGATTTTTTGTCGTCTTCTCATTAACTTACGGTAATCAATACCATCCTCAATGATTTATCCGATTTCTTCACGAACACCGCAGCTGATCCCCAAGGAAAATTGCCTAGCCTAATAAAATTCTTTCCTTATGTCCATCAGCTGCACCTTCAACTCTTTCGTCTCAATATGTGTCATTCTGCTAGGCGGTATACTTATGGGTTCAACTCTAGGTACAAAACCTATTCTAAACTCAATAGCTCTTTTCGGTGCTAATCCTATAACTGGTTCAAAAACATCTGCAAACTCTCTTACAAAAAACCCGATTCAACTTGTTGTCCTCCTCCATTGCACCCAATAAAGCACAACCATTTAAACTCAAATTCTCTATTGAGTATTTAAATTGATTGCTTCTACTAGGGTGTCTTAATGATATCTTCCTATCCTAGAAAAACATCCTAGCATCATATTTGCATAACTAATCCATACCCAGAATAATCCCAAACCCCACAAACACATGAAAATTGCAGGCTAATGAATGACCTGATAACTCAAATTCTGAATGGACACATCTCATCCAAAAAGTTGCATACCCTCCTATTAGATTCACAACTTTATGGAAGTGATAAGGTAGATGGTTTCAAACTTAATTTATCTACCGGACTATGTGAGTTAAAAGAATACGATGCACCAGTATCAAACAATAATTTAACATGTATGCCATAAATCAAAAGCGTACCTTCCATCACAGCCTTTCCTTTCTCCTCTACAGTCAGCCTAGAAGTAGATGGTTCCAAAGCAAACACTTTTCCTTTATCAGCCTTAGCCATTTCTGGGCACTGATTCTTTTAATGCCCAACCTGGTCATAGTTGAAACACCTTATGTTCTTTCTTCATGTCACCTTATTTCCATCCCTAGAGTGATACTCGTTGGCAAAGTACCTTATCTTGTCACGCTTAGAGCAAAAAACATTAGCTTTTCCTTTCTTGGAAGCTCCGCCTTCTAAGCTCCCTTTTTTTTTGGAAAGAACTCCTTTTTTTAGGTTTAACCACCTTGAGTCCCCACTAGCTTGTTACTACCAAACAGTGCAAGCATTTCCTCATCTTTTTATGCCATCTCCACTAACATGTCACATGAATCCTGAGATGCGGCAGTGTTGTCCTGACAAGCTCCAGTTTTAATCCACAAGTGAACTTCTCATTCTTCTTTATTACGGTATTGACTGTAGCATATCCATATCTGGAAAGCTTCTAAAACCTAGTTGCATATTCCAACACGGATATATCCCCTTGCTCTTATTCAACAAACTTCCTAATAAAGTTGACTTGGCTATCTCAGACATAAATCTTCCTCAAATCTCCTTTTAGTCTTAGCCTAAGTCAAGTTCTCCTTTGGTATTCCAACAGTCACACTGCTGTACCATTACAAAGCAGCTTCTTACAACTGTTGAGATGCCAACCTCCTTTTTTTCTCATCGTTCAAGCCTAAATTTGAAAAATCCTCTTATAGTGCAATAACCATTTCTTAACTTCAATAGTGTTTTCTATTCCAATAAATGGCTTTCCTTTGAGTCTAGCGTAATCTCGGCTTACTACAACATAGTTATTAACAACTGGAACTACGGGATTTGCTCTTTCCATATTAGTTGCATTTCCCCTAACCAATCTGGCTGCCACTCCATCTTGTACCATGTTGACAAAGAACTAGTACATAGTCCCCATATCCACTGGTGGGGTTCCAGCATCCACATTAGTAGTTGTCTCTCGACCCGGATTCCTTTTAGTGCTAGGCTGAACATTTTCATTCGTTGTGGTGATTCCTCCTCCGAGATTCACTCTTCCATTTCCTACCTCCATATATTACTTCCCTTAAATCTTCATCAGACCATTGTAAGATAAGGTAGAATGGTCTAAGAGAGAGGAGAATAGAAATAGAATACATACTTATATATAGCAAATACAATTACATTACTATAGCATTCTCCAACAGTCTAGTCTTATTATTTGATTCTTTTGGATTATGTTTTCAAAACTCTTTTAAGTTCCCTTAAGTTTTACATAAACCATTGCTCTAATATCAAGTTGTAATATCCCCAAGTTCTACTAATACTACAACCATCAATAGTATTATTTCCCAATACAAAATGAGATCAGTTGATAGTATCATTAACATCAGAAGCACATGAATATGAAAATTTTCAAAACAGATTTCATAATCAACTTTCAAATTCATTACATAATACCATTCATTGACCAGGTTAGAGAATTATCACAAAAATTTCCATTTGCGATAGATAAAGATGCCCCTTGGTTGTTCAGATTCTACTAATCGACAGTTATATAATCTGCTATCACATTCATTCAAGAAAAATAAAATAACAACGCAGTGGAAAATAAAGCTCCTAATATAGCTAGCTTGCCTCCTGCATGTCCCTAAAATCTTATTTGTCAAACCTGGAAACCTTACTCCCGGCCTACTTAAGTGAGAAACCGATAATTTAAGGGGCAAAAAAAAAATTTAGGTCAGAAAAAATTTGGTTATGAATAACAATATGCCGTCTCAAATCAAATAGATATCTAGTGAGACCACACCACTGAGAGAATGAGTTTTCCCCTTACCAGTGTCTTTTAAAAATATGTCAATCATAAACCATGCACCTGTAACCATAATGATTAGATCATAACATAAAACAATCTTATGCATGCATGCAACATAGGTAAATCTGACTAGTCTGTCTCAAACAATGGACTATCTGTCCCTACATCATAGTTTTCCTAGGGTTAGTACAAACCTCTATGGCTGACTCAGGCCTACCAATTATACCAAAATCTCCAAATACCATAAGGATGAAACTGGACTGTCTATCCGAACCTAATTTTCTTAGGGTCATGCTGACTATATGTCTAACTCATAGTTTTTCCTAGGATCACTATGAACCAATTGGTTTTGTAAGCCAATCAATAGCCCATCTGAACTATAAGTTCCCTTTTGTGTGTAAGCCTACCTTTTGTCTTTAGATAAAGCCCTATGCATTGTAATCGTGGACCCTCATCAACTGGGGGCTAACAACTGAAGCATAGGACATGAACCTATGCTAATACTAGACTATCTGGTTCTTGAAATCCATGAGTCAAAATATTCTATCATAATTCATCTAATCGTGACAAGAATTACAATTTCCTTATAAAACCTTGGGCTAAAATACCCTTTTTATTTCCTTGAAAACATTTATATTTATAATTGATTTACCCCTTAAATCAGACTTTAATACAAAGGAAACATAACTCTTTACTTAATCAAAATCTTATACCCAAAATACAATCTTCTTTGAAATGGCTTTCCATACAATTAGTATAAAAAAGGAGGTTGTCGGACCTCTAATACACTTGGCTATCAAGCCTTTAAGTAAAGTTATTAGATTTTAAAAACATGCGGCACCTATACTGCCGAAATAGAATGTCGAGCCTCTACTTATGGAGTCTCTAAATAAGTATTTGGATTGTAAAACATAAGGCTATAATGTTGAAATATGTAGTTATTGATTTTCTATAATATACAGGTTGTCGTACCTACAAAAACTTGGCTTTCGGTCTGCATAACATAAGGCTTTTTAGCCAATAAAACTTGGATATCATATTTGTAAATATATGGCGTTCATGTCACTAAAATAAATATCGAAATATAAGGGACACGGAATGTCGGTTATAAAACGGTGATGATGTTAGTTTTATAACATTGGAAGGTGTCGAATCTTTAAAATAGAAAGATGCCAGGCTTTTAAAAGAGCCATGTGGAGCTACGAAACCCTTGGGTATCGAATCTCTACAACTAGAGGCACCATACCCCTACAAACTTATTGTCGAACTTTTATACAAACTGATACATCACATATCTACAAGGTAGCTATCGCATGTATTACATCATATAAATGTCAAATATATAATCACGATACGAGGTATCGGCTTTTAACAGGGATATCGAAACTCTATGTTGATGACATAACATTTCCATAAATAAACTTAAAACCAATTTATTTCTTTAAAAAGACATTTATTTCGACCAACTCTCATCCGTTGTCAATTTTCTATTGGATTGCAAAATACTTTTGTTTTCTTTCCTGAAAACTACTAGAAAGTCAATTTACCTTCCCTAATATCATTTGCAAAGCTATTAAATATTATTATTAATCAATTGCTTTTCTAACTAAATAAATTTATAGAAAACCATAACCACTTGGGAAAAATATCCAAAAAATCAGAATTAACAAATACTTTTACCTATAAAATTTTGGGGCCAAAACCATCATTTAATTATACTTATAAAATTACAAAATTAAAAACCCATCTTCAAAATAATGTCTTATACATCATATCAAAATTTCAAGTCATTTGGAGATCATAAATTTGGTTTCTACCCTTAAACCTGTCAATTTAATTTTATATAAATCCAATAAAGCTTTGATCAACAAACTACCTACTAAAGACCATCCTCATAATTGGGGGATAATGGAAGACACGACTTGTAACTTATGTAATATAGCGACAAAAACTCATGAACACTTATTTTTTGAGCGTCCTTATGGTAGAAGAGTCTGTAGCATCCAGTAACTAAGAGTATTCGAACTAATGAAGTTAAACCATTAAAGGAAGAGGTGGATTACTTGAATGAGTGAAGTCATGTGTCGAACTTGATGCAAGAGTTGGTCAAAATTGGCTTCACAACTACCCCTTGGTACCTTTGGAGAGACTAAAATGACCGGGCTTTCAACAATAAAACGAAGGAAGTGTAAAATCTTATCAACTAAATTAATCAAGACAATAATATCATAATTGGAGAATTTCAAGATGACTTACTAGCTTAATAGTATAAGAAGCATGACCATTGGAGAGGATTAGCTGGATGGCAGCGAGCATGGAAGACCAATCAAAGAATTGAGAGATAATATAGCTCGATTTTCTAAATCTTAAAGAAGGAATGTTTAAGTAAAAGTATGTCTTTAACTTAAAGTTTGTCTTTTATTTATCTGAAATGTATTTTCGATTGTATTTGCATTGGGCCGCACTGCTCATTTGAGGTTGTAATAATAATTAACCAAGTTTAAAAAAAATCATCATTTAATCGTATAATGACACAATCATACCAAACATGGCAAAACATCACAAAATAATTCAGAAATGATCATAAATCTGAATTCAAGCATTTAAAAGTGTGATAGTTAAATTTTATTCACCTTAGATTGGATAAAGAGATTAAGATTTGTAATTGATTAAACCTTCTTATCTTTTTCCCTCGAATGCTTTAGATTTCCTCTTTTATTTCTTTTATTAATGGCTGGCCTCTGTCTTTGTATTTGATTATATGAGAATGAAATGATAACGAGAGAGATGAGTCTAGGATATGAAAATAAGGAACTATTCCTATTTTTCCCATCTCATTATTCCTCTTCTTTTCTATGTTTTAAATAGTCTTATTACTTGATTACTTAAGGTGTAACCAATTTAGTTATCAAATCTCATTCTTATTATCACAACACATTATTTTATTCATCTAATTAAACTCCTAAATAATGTTAATCAAAATTAGGGGTGTTACAAGTAGGCAATTTGTTCCTGAGGTAAAACTACCATCGGAGTCCTCCCATTAGCAACCTCTTGGTGGACTTCTGCATAATCTTTAGGAGGGATAAAGCTTATGACAAGGGGAGATGGAAGTTTACACCAAAAATCATCTTCTTCATAGGCATCAGCCTGTCGTTCAACTCCTCCTCTAGGGTAGCTTTCACGCTCGCTTGCTCCCTCGAGTCATTTTATGTAGTTACAACTACAAAGTACTCCTCTTCTCATCCATTTCTTTTGACTAGCCTCTAGATCCACTCAAAGTCATGGGGCTTCTCTTTCTTTTCTATTCGCTTCCTGATGGAACTATCTCTGGCCAACTCCGCCATATATCTCGGCCCTTCAACCTCGAGAGCTCGTCTTTCCACCTTCCCAATCCTTCCCTTTTCCCGTTGGCGAGCTATGAACTTATCCTCGACCTACTTCTTCAAAGCTTGCATGCACATATGGATGTAGAGGACGAAGGGTCTGATCTGCACAGTAAGCCAGTTAGTACAAAGAAAAGGAACCACCAAGTTTGAGAACCATGACCAAATTGGCATCCTTTAGCTTTGCATCCACCATCTTCTCCATGGAATAAGGGTTCCAGTCAGACCTAGGCCGTGCTGTGTTAACCATGGCTTTTGAGGCCACCCTAGCCATTAACTGCACAATTGTCTACAGGCTAGCCTCACCCCCTCCTCAACCATTTTCAAGTGGTTGAACCCATAAACTCAAATTGAGTACACCCTGTAGGGAACCAATCACGTCTGCTTTGCTAAAAAATTTGAAACACGGATTGCAATTGGAATCCTCTACCTTCTCTATTTGGGGCCCTCTTGGATCATACCTTATCCAAGCTCGTGGTGTCGCCAAACGGGTAGGTAACAAATGCCGAAGACCTTTTTTCAATTTTAGATTGGCTGTGGAAAGAAGGTGACCGTAATATAGCCTAGTTGTAAGATTTGGGTTGTTTGCAAAATTAACTAAGATGGCGCCTTAGTGCTATCAATGTGGAGTTACTAGAAAGCTCCCCTAGAGATAGGAATATCCGCTAGTTGCATGAAATTTAAGAGAACCACTACAAACAAAAACAAGAAGAGAACTTATTAAATTTTAAAGGCTACAGACAAGTCAACACAAGTTAAAGTTACCATCATTGGACATGTCCCCCTTAACCATTTCCTAACTAAATGTGGGAATGCAACCCTATGCTGCTACTTCCAAATCATGCTCCATTAGAAGTTTGTATGCCAAGGGCACGATGTGTGCGACTTGGTTTGGAGACCCGCGATCGGGAGGAGTCTCGGAGGAGGAACCTAGGCTCGGTAGCTTACCCAGATCCCATGCCCACCCATCCATCCCTACTGCCTTAGGAGTCTCTAGAGTACCGAAATAACTTGAAGACTAGGATATAATTTGTTCGAGGACACCATGTCCTCCAAAGACCACCATGTCCTCCAAAGACCCAGATCATAGGCCTTCCAGTCACCATAGCTAAGGTCAAACTTAGTAGCCACTTCATCCTTGACATCCACTGGCCTTAAAACTACTGGCACTCTAATAACCACCCCAACAGGCCTAGCCAATCGTCTAGCTGGGGTACAAGCTATGACTTTACACACTCTTCTGGTCTGGTTTGGCCCAAAACATCCCATGTGGCAATGGTTTTCATCTCTCAAAATTACGGCCAGATTTCTAGCCACATCGGGCGCCTCCCTAATCGGAAAGAGATATTCCTTATAGGTAGCCATATTAGGCTAATATCGATAGGAGTTACTACAACAAAAAGAGAAAATTTTTATTAATGAAAAGTTCCAACTAGTAGAAATTCAAGAAACAATGTGTACCAGGGACATTAAAGACCTACGTCATGA
This sequence comes from Allium cepa, assembly GCA_030765085.1. Lineage (NCBI taxonomy): Eukaryota > Viridiplantae > Streptophyta > Magnoliopsida > Asparagales > Amaryllidaceae > Allium > Allium cepa. The sequence continues at coordinate 386,447,716 of CM060932.1, forward strand.
AAGTAAGGTTCACAGTCACTAGCATAATGAAAAGTGGTCTTGATAGCGCGTTAACTTAACATAGAAACCATAGAAGAAGGGCTTCTTGATCCTATAAAGATGATAGCAGTTGTCAGCCAGGATCATTGATTGCTTGACTAGCCTATAGACCAACTTGATGAGGGTCGGTTCCAACTCTTAGATTTCTAAGTCATTGCAAAAGATGAATAACTAGGCAAGGAGGCTGTAGCTATTTAGGAGAGTTGTGCGAGCACCGTGTGTTGGGCATTTAGAAATTAGATGAAGAAAGGATATAGGGGGAGTGCCACCCTCCTCTACATATATGTAATAGACCATGTAATGTAGCACGTTATTAGTTAATTGGCTCTGTCGACATTTGAAGGGTAAAAATTCCCTATCCCCCAAACCCATAACGACAATGAGCCAAAGAGCCAACAAACGTTAAATTGGTCCTTCTAGACCTTTAACGAACCCAAATTAAAACTTTCCTAGCGGTAGATGTTACGTCACTTATATGTAATTAACAAAACCTAATCACTTAACCACCCACCGGCTTGGAAATTACTTAAACTCGAGGGCAAGCAACTTGCCCGGCTCAAATCGATTTAAGACATAACCCTAGTCTATAATAGGTCATGTGGCCCGAGACCACTATTAGTCCTTTTCTTAAACAATAACAACGGGTTAAGAACCAATGTAATGTCTTCCAACTCTAATGAGGGGTAGTTCAGTATCATTGACACCGATAATTTTTCCAAATGGTCAAGAAGGTGTTAAATGTCGATAGATCGATGCTGATTTCACAATGGCGATCGTTCGATGCCACGCTTAGGGAAAGTTTATTGATGTAACAGTGATTTCAGGTTAAAATAGCAAAAGCAACGTTAAAAAAGAAAGAACAACAATAGAAATAAGTCGCTACTCACATTAAGGATCCACCCGACATTTAACCACAAATCAATGCCCGACACAACATTCAAATAGAAATAGAGCATAATCAAAATTGAAACAAAAGTTACTCACTGGTAACAATCGAAGATTGTAGTAGCTAGGCGATAATAAAGGATTCGAAATATTTTCCTTTTTCTCGCCAGCGGCAGAAATTTGCAATGCTCAGTAAAGAGTAAAGAAAAAAGTAAGAGGAGTGGTTATAGATAATAGTAGTCAATCTCAGCCATTAAAGCATAAAAGAGAGATATGTCTAGACCATCTAAGTTTCACTAAATATTCTATCAAATCAAACTGAAACATGATAGCAGCATCTCGAGAATTCAATCACCAATGCCATAGCATCTCGAAGGCATGAACTGGGAGGCAAAAAATTGCTCGATATTCTCACAAGTGTATAATGGGCCATCCCGCCTAGTTCTACATGACTACATGGTTCGAACAGCTGACATCCTAGCCTGCATCTTGGCTTACGTTTTGGTCGAAACCTTGCCTATACATTTCCAAATGCTAGTGCATTGGCTCACTGATTTCATGAAGGACATTCCTGACTCAAACGAGTAGTTCTCACATTAAAGCGACCGTCCAACACCTGCTTACACACGAACCTAACAAAGCCCATGTGGTCATCAATGGATAATAAAAATAGATAATGATCTGATATGCAAAATGGTTCAAAACAATCGAGTGGCCCAGGCAATGCCTTATCCCCGGTAAGGTACCTCATTCGCCTTCTATCTAATTCGCTTAAACTTTATAAAGCCCTCCTATCTTGACTTGGTAGACTTTGGACATGGATGACCATGTATTTTCTTTGAAAAGACTGACACATACGACAATGTTCATCTGACGAAAGTGACACTGTGTGATAACCACTCCTTACGCTTTGTTGCTACCCTTGCGAAGCACCAATGGACAGCCACTCCTTGATCCCATGTTGCATATCCCTCAATAATGCATGCGCAAGTACAAATCACCACTTGGTGATAATCTATGCTATATAATGCAATTGGCATCCTAGCTAGCCTACATATCAGCCAAATGACCAAATCAACAACCAAGAGAAACTCCTATATTTAAGTAGCATAACCTTGGTCGTCCAGTTCAAATTCTAACATCTATAGATAAAACGAAACATGCATTTTTATATGGGATAAACATATAAAACTCATAAACATTTATTTCCTGTTACCGCACCTCTTTTAATCTAAGCCATTGTAAGAAAAGTAAAGTAGTAAGAAAATCCTCATAGTGGACTAGATCAACTTAGATCTAACCACTCTAATCTTGTGTCTCTTTAACTACCTTGCGTTTTAATTCCTTTTTTAATCAAGTTATTAGTGAATAATCTTCGCTAATAGCTTGTCTCAACTGTATTTCTATGGTTGGCTAAGTTTTTAGTCAACAACAGTGACGTTTGTGCGCTAATATAGAGTAGTTAGTACAAATTTTATAAGTTTGATGTTATGTTACTAATATGGAGTGGTTTGTACACATTTGTTGGATTTATAATTACATTTATGCTATTGATGTTGTGCTACTAAGGATGAGTGATTAGTACAAATTTGGCGATATTTGTTGTTGTTGATTTACTTGATGTTTAGGGCTAACATTGAGTATTATTGAGTTTGCACGAATTTAATGGCTGTATGTTGCTATTATTATTGTTCCGCCGTATCCATGAGGATTGATTGCAGTGTTGTAGTAGAGTATAATGTTTTATGCTTGTATTGGTTGCTTTATTGTTATTGTTGTGAAATTTTATGTTGTAAAAGCTATTTAATGTAGAAGAAGGGTGGGAAATAGAACTACGTGCTTGATCCCAAAATTGCATGTAGACAGTCTTTCCCTATGTATATCCTAGGGATCCCTTAAGGCTAGGGAGTATAGGATAAGGCGTAGTTCAAAAATAGTTGATCGCCTTTTATTATATGTATTTAAGCATTTGTAATTTGTAGGTAGAAGCGAAGGAGGGAAAGTAGGTCTTGATGTAGGCCATATCTATAGGTTGTCGACTCGATATACTTCTCTTGAATCATAATTACATTGCTTATAGGTTCGATGATGATTAATGTATTAAATAAATGTAGATGTTTATTTGATGTACTGGATATTGTACGACATTCATTTGTTGAGATAATACATGTATTATTGATTAATTCCACCATAAGGTATTCCCTTTTCGTTCATATTTAGATTAAGTATTTTTTAAGCAATGACCCATTATTTTTATGTCCGAGATTAGTATGCAAGCATATTTTGATGGTGTTTATTGCTAATTTATACATCAAGAATAATGGGGTGTCACAATACGCGTAACAACCCCTCCGTGATGCCCTGTTTAGCAAAGAATATTACATGTAATGCCATCTGCTAATCCGGAGAATACGGCTTGTTAAGGGCGATCGAATGTGAATATATCTTTATACTAAAACTGACACATCATTTATACCTTAATATCTGAACCGAAATTTGACATGTATAGTATAAGTACAAAGTAATAGACACACTGAATTCTTAGAATCATAACAATATATCATATAAAAATCAGTCATAGATCACAGTGGAATAAAAATCTCAATATATAAAAAAAATTAGTTTACAAAATGAAATACTGAACTCAATTAATATACAAGTTATGTTTTTCTAATCTTAATTATACATCTTAATTTCAAACAAAATTCCTAAGTGATATAACTAAATATCAAAGGTCCAACCTGTACTAGCCCAACTATCCATAGATCTACTTGTCATGTAACCTAAAAGTCTCGATTTGACCTGAGCAAATAACTCTCGGTTCAGACTATCTAAATATTCAACAAGGTAAGAATAGAATATAACACAGTTTAAATAACATATAAGTAAATACGGATACCTAAGATATAACGAGTCACGAGGATTTATTCAACTTGGAGTTCATCATAAGGCACATGGTTATACACTTAAATCACGAACACATATTAGACACAACATCTCTAAGTACACAAATAACAATGATTAACTCAGAATAGGGTTATAAATTTAAGTCACAGACACGAACTAGTCACTTAACATAGAATAATAGATTTAATTTAAGTTGGCATCCATCATACGACACAAGAATATATATTTATTTCATGAACACAAGACCCAAGGATATATATTTGTTTCACCAACACAAGAGCCAAGGATATATATTTATTTCACGAACACAGAATAGTCATTGAATCCAAATATCCAGAATTAAAGAGATCTTACTCAAAATGATCATAATGATCATACACAGAACCATAACAAACAAACAAACAATTTGGTATCATAGAAATTGATCCGATACTTGGGATCGTACACGGGACAGGAATCAAAGTATCACAAGACGATCTCAAGCATAGTAGCCACGACCGAATCTTCCATATTTATTTTACATTATAACACTTGAAAAGAAATCCAAGAGCAAATTCTTAAGGATCCAGCAACCACTTGCCACACACCAAAAGAGAGTAAACTCTAAAGTGCCAAATAATATCGCCTTTAGTAATTACTACGATTTAACCAATACGTCTCATATCGTATGGTGAAATCTAAGTACTAAAAGCTAGTAAATATCACTTATTATGGATATCACTGAAAAACCTAAAATATATTCTCTTAAGGATCTAGCAACCACTTGTCGCACACCAGAAGAGAATACAACTCTAAAGTGTTAAGTATTTCCCAAATATGATCACAAGAATTTAACCAAGGCATCCCATACCACCTAGTGGAATTTGGGTATTCGCTAATGAATTTTTAAATTTCACTCTAACGTTCTATTCAATGAGTTATACTGTATTCAATGAAGCGTTATTCGAAAGCACTTAAAATAATCGATAACATTAAGTCGAATAATATTACTTTTCAACTTATAGAATTAAGGTTCTCAAAATAATTTTTCTCCCTTATTTTTATTATATAAAAAAACACTTGTTATAATTTTACACAAATCCACTTATTATTTAAATTTAAATAAATGTTCACCTGTTTGATAAAATATTCATAAACCAGAGTTATTCCAAAATTACACTTATGTGCACAGAGTTGTCACAAATTTCCATATAAAACACTTAGTTGATAAACCATATTTTAAAACTAGTTTTATTATTCATCCAAATCCATTTTGATATATATATATATATATATAATTTAGAAATAAATTATATTCACCATTTTAAAACCATATTTCCAAAGGCACTTTTATATATTATCACTTATTTTATAAAACCATAATCACTCATATCTTCAAATCCATAATTCTTTATAATAGAAATAATATATACGTATATATAATTACTTATTAAAATCATTTACAGAAGAAAGTTAAACTAATTTAGAAAAAAAATTGAGATTTATAAATTTTAAATAAACTCTCTTTCGTAAAATTACTTGAATACGAAGCATACCATTTATATCTTTTTAAATCAAATTTTAGAGCTTTTAGATTTGTAGTTTCGATCCTTTAAATCCCATAATTTTGCAAATCACAAAACATGAAAGTTGTAGATAAAAGAGATTTTAAACAAGGAAAAGATCATACAATTTGGACTTACAGTTCAAAAGTTATGACCGAAACAATTTCTCAGATTTAAATTTATTAACTCTATCTTTCATTGACAGGCCAGAAACAATAAAACTAATTTTTTTACCATGTAAACTTCAAAATTATGCAAAAACAAAATATAAAAATTGTTCCTTATAAAAATAAATTTCAACGGAAAAAAACCTCACTCAAGTTCGACCCACCAGTCAAAATTTATGGTGATATTAATTTCATGGTTTAACATAGCAAATAAACAGGGCAGAATTACACTATTAGATTCAAACTCGATTTCGACACATTAATCAGCAAATTTTGAAATCTAAATAAAAGAAAACTTGTAGCAAATTGAAAGATCTTTCTACCATAAAAAATTGAGTCATTTTGTATTATTTTACAACATGATTTTGCTGTTTTACAGCAGTGATTTTCACACTTTATTTTTAGCAAACAGTTTAATAATCACTTAAACTCAAGCAAACAATTCACAATCAAATTGAAATCAATTCAATCAAAAAACTATCCAATTCAATTCAAATAGAAACAAATAATTATTCTTGATTAGGGGTAGTAGTGTGAGTGACTAACTCATCTCTTATTGCATAAGACGAAGAAAAGTTTGAAGATGATCACCACTTCTCTTATTAACCACTACAAAATCTTCTTCAATCTGGTTTCACCTCTAAATAGCCCTAAGCCCAATAATTTTAAAAATCAAACATCAAATCAAACCTTAAATTGATGATAGCATCAAATAGAGTAGGAGACTAAGAACTCATACCTTCTTTCCTTATGGTTTATTGATTTTTCATCAAATTGCTATGATTTTATTTAGAGCTTAATTAGTTCCCTTTATCACCATTTGCTTAGCTATGGAGAAAGAACATGAATTTTTAATGTGCAGGAGGTTTTGATTTGTGTTAGGCTAAAGAATTTAGGGTATTGGTGAAAGTGTGTATGGATCGTGTATTTATATCTAATATGCAAGTGTAATCAAAAATAACCTTATAATTACCAGAGTAAAGTAAATAAAAGTAAAGAAACAATCATATCGGAATATTTATACTAGTTCAAACCTTTCGTCCTACATTCGGTCCTCAAGCTCCCCTTCGGCCTTAAACTAGAAGACAACCCTCGCTTCACCTGAAGGAATAGGCTTGATATAAAAAGTCTTTTCTTGACAAGTATGTGTTCTTTGTAACACTGATTTTGACCGCACATTACAAATCTTCCCATAATCTCCTTTGACTAGTATGTGTATGTGAAGCTATGTTTATAGGAAGCGATAAGAGTGATGTATTGATTGCTTTCTAGAAATCAAAGTATGCAAAGAATAAAGATTCAGAAAATTTAAGCAAGTTGTTTCTCAAAATCTTTACATATTTATAAGTGTTCAAGGGTTTTCTTGAGAAATAACAACCTTTAGTATGTTTTACTTTAGTCTAAGGGTTGAAATCTTTGAGGAAGAAGAGATGCTTTAAAGAGATATGGATGTAACCATTCGAATAATCCAAGTGTCTATTCAGGAATTTAGCCCGTTACCAAGGTTAAATGTCTGGAATAAATTCAGACGTCTGTCTCATTATATATTTTTTGACATGAGAGCATAGTCAGACATCTGACTTATATGAACAAACATATGATGTCTATGTACTTATAAAACACTTTGTTTGATATAATGAAAACCTTCTAAAAGCTTTTATGTTCAATTTTTTGTAAAAACCACTCAAGAAGATTTTACAAACCATCTGTCTATGACTATAACACAATATAATAGCTTATCTAATACTAATGATTCTTTTCTTCTATTGTTCATCTTCAAGTCATGATATTATGAATTCTCAAAGCATTTACCTACAAATAGATTGAATATATTATGTGTATGATTGTATAGTTGTTGTCATTGAAACCATAGAATAGAGGTTCTAACGTTCTCCTCCTTTTTAATGACAACAACTGTACAATCAATTATAGAATAAGCATATAACTCTCCCTGAGTGTGATTCCTCCCCCTATATATATAGCATTCTCCCCTTTTTTGATGATGATAACTATACAATCAATTATAAAATAAGCATGTAACTCTCCCTGAGTGTGATTCCTCCCCCTATATACATGTAATAATATGATATCTCTCCCCTTTTGTCTTTATCAAAAACAATTATTGATCATAGAGGAGATATTCTAAAGAGAAACATATAGATATACAAGTCGCAAAATTTTGCAAGAAGCATAGTACAAAGAAATGGTGATTTATCATGGAAGCATAGGTGACATAGTATGCATAGAAGCATAAAGAACACAAGGTTTTACTGAGTCACAGAATAGCAAACATAGTCATATAAACAAACTCATTGTTCTCAAGAAGTTTTATACACAATTATGAATGAAAAGAGAAGATAACTTATTGATATTGGAAGTATCCTCAGAGATTAGAGGCGTCTTCATCATAGTCGTTGCTTTGCCACTGCGATTGATCATGGTATTCCTCGTCTTCTCGAATAGAGATACCATGAAATGTTATGTAATTACTACAGTGTGGAGGGTCTTGTCGAGGCCAGAATATATCTTACCTTCCTTGGTATCAAAAGGTCACCAGTGGAGATAGTGGCATTGGTTCACCCAAATGACCTATGCCTGAAGAAGGTCCTGAATGACAAAACTGTGGTGGTGGTGACGGTGGTGTAGAAGATGAAGACCGTGAAGAGGAATGACCCCTTACCTTTCTCATTACTTTCCTTAAAGTAGAAACGACCTCCATTGTTTTTTCTACTTTGATCATTCTAGTAGAAAATGATCGTTCTAAGCGGGAGACCTTTTTATCCAATGCCTTTTGGTTTAGTGAGAGGAGACGTTGATTTTGAAGTGCAACATCTCGATAGGTCTCCCCTGGCCCAGCTGTAATTCTTGCTTCTTGAATTTCCGAACCAGAGTAATACTCTGTAGGTTCGAAATGTCTCGCTGATTGGGAAAGTTGAGTTGGAGTTTGTTGTTGCTGTTGCTATTGATACAGTGAGAAAGGTTCTATTCTTGGCGGAGTGACAGAAAGATGCATCAAAGATAGAAATCCAATTCCACTATCTTTAGTGACAATGTATTCATATTGGAAAAGATACAAAGGGATGCCAAATGATCGTAGAATTCTCATGATATATGGTGCATAAATGATGCTTTGACGTTGAGGCGTCCAAAAGCTTTTTATTTGCTCAAAAATGTATCATGCCCAATTTACTTCAATATTACCAAATATAGCATAAAAAGCTTTATGATCATCTTCATATACTTGTTCATGACTACCTAATCTAGGGATGATTGTGTTGATAAGCATACGATTAAGTAGTCGAGCTTTTGGACAAAAATTTTATGGTTTTAATCTGCGCATGTCATCTTCCCAAATAAGATGAGTGACAGCATCTCATGGTGCATGTCTTGTATCAGGAACATCTTGTAGTCTAATTCTCGTGTAAGAACAACAAAGAATTTGTCCAAGCATCTCAATATTGAATTTCATGACTGTTCCATAAACGCTTTTCCAAATCCAATTTTCATTGTCAAAATAATTCCAAATTTTTAAAGAGCATGAATTGATAAGAAAAGGAAATACCGCTAATTGATCTATGTTTCTAGCATTATCATCGTAGTTGATTAGAGGATGAATATTAGCATCTCTAATCAAAGCATAAATTTCATAATGAGAAAATCATCAAATAGAATAAAATGGACCAGGATGTACAGACTTTTTCCCTAAATCCTTCAATTTTTGCTTCCCATGCTCCTTCTCAACAATTCATTCATCTATGTGAATGTTAGTGACTAAGCTTTTGAGTAGGAGGTTGAGAGCTTTGTCCTGGAGTAGCCTTCCTTCTTTTAGAAATGGGAGTTTTGGGTTGGAGCCATTGATTTTAGCTTTTGAATGGGGAAATTATTTTAGGTTTTTAGGGTTTTGAAATTGAGGGAGTGAAAAAAGGTGAAAATAAGGAGAATGGTGAAAAGATAATATAGGTGGTGAAAAGGTGCGAACTCAGGCAAATAATAAACGTCTGGAACTTTTTTTCAGACGTCAAGATGGGGGTAGATTTCAAAATAGAGAGTGCGGACAGACGTCTGGAAGGAAGTTCAAACGTATGTGCTGAAGCATGTAATATTCCAGAGAGCACAAACATACGTCTGGGTTATTTTTCAGATGTCAGTGCGGAAGCATGAATTTTTCCAAAGACATCGTTTAGACGTCTCGATATAAATTCAGACATCTGGGCTGAAACGAAAATTTTCCGGTGATACCAGGCAGACATCTGCCTCTTTATTCAAACGTCTGTTTTTTATGTTTTTTCTTTTTCTACCTATTTCTGTTATTAAAAAAAAATTAATCTTAAATATTATTATGAAAATTACAAATGATTATTCATGCATGAATATAAATGCTTATTTTGAAGAAAATGTAAAATATAATGCCCCTCCTTTATGAAAGACCTCTTTAGCTTTCATCAAACGAGTTTGAGGAATGGTAGTTTTGTTTTTCCCATGAATTTGGCACAATCTTAGTTTACTCGGTAGATGGCTTAAGAGGAGACTAGTGTGGATGAGGAGGACTATTTCAGATGTTTGATGTCCCTTCTCCCTATAAGTTTCGTGGCGTAACCTTACCATCTTTGATCGGTGTTTCAATGAAGCGGGGTGACTTCTTATGAAGACAGTTCTTTGTTGGAGAGTGTTTGCATATTCTAAAGAGACACTTTTCCAGAAAACATAGATGCATGCTTTGTCCTCCTTTCTTATAGTACATTTCCTTTTGCACTCCGATCATTTCTTATTGGTAGTGACGTATCTCATCTAGTTTATTATGTACAGATGGTGATTCTGGGTTGATATTCTTCTTAGCCTTTTTGCTAATAGGCGAACGACCCATGCGACACGGCGTTTGAGCAGCTGGTGAAATGGACTTGTTTGATTGTTGGGTGACTTTTGAAGGGGGAGAATATGCACTATTGAATGATGGAGAGCTATAGTCTATTAAAGAGAAGTCAGAATTTCTTTCAGAAGATATGATTTTTGGTTTGGAAGAGAAGACTTTTTGAAAGAATATAATATATATGTGCATTCTATCTCCTATATATATATACATAAAGTAGTTGTCCACATATAGAAACTATTTTTTGAGTAAAAAAGTTTATAACCTTAAACCAAAAAAAAATTAGTTTGTGGTTGGATGTGACCACAGAAAAAATTTAATTTATTGTAAAGAATTAAAGAAGTTCAACAGAGAATATATATACCTAGTTCTCTTCTAAGCTTTATGGTAGATGCTTCACATAATGTTTTTTTAGAAATATCCGTGATTTGGTTTTCGGTATTAACAAATTCTAAAAATATGATACCTTTTTCTACGTTATCTCTAAGAAAATAATGTCGAATATCAATGTGTTTAGTCCGAGAATGATTCGTAGGATTTTTAGTTAGGTTTATGGCACTTGTATTATCGCAATATATAGGTGAACGAGTTATAGTTTTATTGAAATCTTGAAGAGTTTGCTGCATGTATATAATTTGTGCACAAGCCAGAGCTGTAGAAATGTATTCTACTTCACAGGTTGAAAATGAAGCACAATTCTGTAACAACCCGCCATCCGACTCCACAGAATGACGCATCATTAAGAAGAAGGAAAGGGATAGAGAATAGAAAGAAAGAGAAGAAGAAAGAAACAACACATCAGAATCTAAACAGCGGAACGAATAAGTTATATTAATAACATAAGATATTACATAGTTTACAACACTAATCAGAGTTACACAGCATATATATCACATACTAGACAGTTATAAACACCTGTCTAGTTATACAACTCAATACATCACAACAAAGAGATACAACACAGAGTACACACAACGGAACTATATATTTAACGCAGAAGCCTCCTGCTCCATTTTCTCCTCCAATATTCGTCGAAGCTAACCTGAATCCCTTGGCTACTCGTAAAAATTTGAGTACCCAAGAGTTTATGAAAAAAAAATATAAACTCCGGGTCAGACATGGGTCTGGTATGAGTAACAGGTTAAAGTTGCTTAACTTTTTGAAAAAACCTTTTAAAAGAAAAGGTATCACGTAAGACTTCCCACACATAAACATGGAAAAGTTTTTACCTTACGCTAACCAAAACATTTGATAGGAAATCCAGTGATATTATAATAGGTCTAGGGTTTTCAAGTAAATATGAAATAGCCGAAATTGTTACATCTATTAAATTCCAGCTACTAGCCACAAAAGTGGATAATACAATCAAAACTGTTGGTACTTATTGGATTTTGGATTCCATACAATGGCAGGGCTACTGGGGCACCGCCCGTCACAGTACGTGGCCTAGATCACCGTATCGAGGACCACTCCCGATCCCCTGCAACACAAGACCGGAACCATCCCTTACTGGACAGTCCCGAACAAGACAACCCCGTAGTTGGCGTACGTTCTAACCGCCCACACAGCCGAAATAAAAGGGACCTCTAGACAGGGGAAAATCTTGCTCTCAAGCGGGGGCTACCCACGAAGCCTTGCTGCACCTCCCCTGTTTTAGCCATTCCCGGTTGATGAGGCTTGAGGCTACGATTACCTTTATAGGACACATCACTTAGAATGCTCATCATCCACCTGACGATGTTCTGAAAGCATTCAATCTATACAAATTCGTTCCGGGTTCGAACGAAAACGAAGGCATTATCTCGTTACACTCATTTTGGAATCACCCTCAGAGTTAACGACGATAACCCTTGCACTCTAAATCACCATCTCGAACCTATAAGTACTATTCCGTCAAACTCATTACGGAATCACCCACAGAGTTATACTGACGTATAGCCCTTACACCTCGAGTCTTCACTCGCTCCACTTGGATTCACGACCTAACGTTAATTTGGATCGATGTGGTTTTTGGATATCCAAATATGGAAACCCGATCCCGGTCTCATCGAAATCCAAAGCGTGTCTTTTAAGGCCAAGTTGTTTTAAAGTTTTAAAACAATTCAATTATCTATATACACACAGATAGATAAATCATAGATTCACAATAGGTAATCAACATTATCATCATATCAGATAAACCATATTATCATTATCATAAGATAATCCAAATCAATATCACAATGCAACCAATGCATCCATATCACCTAACATTAATTATCTCATTTCTGAGATTCAAACCATCCAAGCAACCAATATCATCCATTCATATATAAGCAATGATCCATAATCATACCACCTATAATTAATTTAAAATAAATTAAATTAATTACATCATTCTCTAATTAATTTAAAGTGAATTAAATTAATTACTTCATCAATATAAACCTTGCTTATAAATATTAATTAATTATCAATCAATCAATTAATTAATCTTAAATCAAACACCTTAATTAATCACCCTTGATTAATTATCCCTTAATTACATTCAAGTAATCATTCTTTAATTAATTTTACAAATTAATTATACTTAACCAAATACAGTAATTAACCTTAATTAAATTAATTAACTATAATTAACTATATTAATCCTTAATTAATTATATCAATTAATTACCCTTAATCACTTATTATTAATTAATTAATATTAATTAATCAATCTTAATTACATCATTAATTATATTAATTAATGATTTCTAATTATAATTTAATTAAGTACCTTATTTAGATTAATTACATTAAGTAATCAAATCTTAATTTAAACCATAATTGTTAATCACCCTTGATTAACTCTATTCAGTAATTAATTATCCTTAATTACTTTACCAAACAAATTAACTACTCCATAATTAATTATCTCAAATTAATTCCTTGATTAATTCACAAAGTAATTATACTTAAATTACTTCAATTATCAAATCATCTTCAATTAATTACATCCAGTAATTACCAATATTACTACCCTAAGTAATTTCTCTTTATTTAATTACATTAAGTAATTATACTTCACAAATCATCAAATGATTATTTTAAATTAATTAAACTGAATTAACTTAATCTAATCAAATTTAAACTCAATTAATTATAATAAGTAATTAATTTACTTAATTACTTCCATAAGTAATTATACTTAACAATTTACAAAATGATTATCCTTAAATTAATTAATCCAATTAATTATTAAAAATTAATTGAATTAATTAATTATTAAATAATCCTTAGTTAATGACCTTCATTAACTATTAACAATTCATTAATTATTTTCTAAAATAATTAACTTATTTTAAACATTATTAATTACAAATTAATTAATCATTAATAACTCACTAATTAACCCTTAATTAATTAAATAATTAAGTGTTAATTAAAACTTAATTAATCCATTATTACTTGATTAATTAATTATTAATCACTAAATAAAATCAAATCTTCTTTAATTAATTAATTATTTTTAATTACAAGTTAATTATTCTATGAATAATTAATCCTAAACTTTTAAGATTAAACCTTTAATTACTTTAAGTAATTATTCATTCATTAATTTATTAAAATAGATTAATTACTCATTTAATTATCCTAATAATTAAATGTATAACAAACCATTAAACTATAATTTAATTTCACCAAGTCTTAAAACAAATTTAAAACTTATACATTATATGATAAATAATACTTATAAAAGATATTTATACAAGATTTAAAACAAATTCTTTTTAAATTCAAACATTCAAATCTTAAATTATCATTCAAAACTGTTAAAATACTTAAATCTATAAAACTTGAATTATTTTTAAATCAAAGATTCAAAATTAGATTTGAATCAGTTTAAACTTTATTTATAACATTTTTTTACATATTCAAATTTCAATTTTAAATTCAAATTTCTTTAAAAATCGTTTTTAAACAATAAATCCCTTTAAAGTTATTTTAAACAAAATTTGAATTTAAACTTATTTATATCCAGTTATGATTCAAATTGAATCTTGAATCTATAATTTAAAATTAGATTTAAAACTTAATTTAAATCTTTGCTTCATACTTTTTAAATTTAAGTTTAAATTTGGGAAAAAGTCAAGTTTCAAACTTGAACAAATTGACTCGAGCTACCCATAATTTGCTCGAGTAAGATACTAAATAATCTCGAGTAAAACTCGAGCAACTTTTCATTCTGAAATCTTTCAACTAACAATTGACAGGTTTTATACAAACCTGGAACTGTCAACCTCACCCGAGACCACAACCCAACTCCTTCGAGTCTCCTACTTCTCTGCTTCGAGCAAATCATGTTGCAACCCGACACCAAACTCGAGAAATCCTTCTTCCCCAAAACACATAATGCACACCATAAATTCGTGCACCTGCACCATCCCTTCACCCAACTCCGACCCCTCGTGGCCACTCATGCATGTCGCCGACCACTCCCCAACTCGTCTCCGACCCTCCAATCCACTGCAGAATTCCTAAACCAAATTTGAGCATTTGAACCGAAAACTGGAACAAAGAGGTCGAACCTGAAAATCACTTCAACCACCAAATTCTGACAACCAAAAAAGCTTCGCCTAAGTCCACGACTTCCTCCCTACATCATCAATCTCCCATGCAAATCTGGAAACACTCGATCACCTATAGGGGTAGCGGTCATCATTTCTTTCCAGGTGAACAAAACTAGGGTTAAAACCCTTAATCCCAAATCAACACTGCCTCATTGTTTTAATCCACCTTTCTACATTTTCCTTGATTCTTCAATAACCATTCTATCACCAGAGCAAACCATGGCCACCCCATCTACCTAGAATAACAGTTCTAATCCATAACTTGATTTATGATTAAACCAGAATTTCTCAGTCATTCTTGAACTAAAATTCCTGATTTTAGTTTTAAAATTCAAGTATTGGTTTATGTAATCTATTTATATTCTTGAATTAATGAAACAGGATGATCAATTTTTTGCTTATATTCAGTTGTTCTGCAATTACTGAGTTTACAGAAACATTACAGTTTTTATTATCTTTCATATTTACTAAAATTAAAAATTTTACTTACTACTCACATGCTTGTTAAAATATTAAACTATAACAATGATTTTAACATGAAGTCATGATTTTTGAATATACAAAAATCTAGAATTTAGAACAGGCAAAACAACACAACATGCATTCAAACATATAACAGAGGATGTCATCATATTAATCCATTCCAACATGATTATCACAGTAGTAAATCAAGCAACTATATTACTTAAATCATTTTAGTTAAAATGTTACTCACCTAAATTTTAATGAGCAGAGCACCCAGGTTTTGACAAGCTTGAACCAGAATGTATTTTGAACTTCAATTTGCCTTACTTTTTAAACTGCAGTTTGCTATTAAAAACTTGCTTTTGTATAATACTTTCCTTGATTCCATTTTAATTTACTACAAATGCCTTTGCTTCCAGAAAACAATGTAGGTTTGGTTGATGAAGCTCAAAACTTTGCAGGCCTTCATAAAAGGAAGTGCATGCAGTTTTATTGAGTTGCAGATTTGATTCAGATTGATGAGATTGAAGAGCTACAGGTTTTAAATTTGCAGAATGATTTTTAAGTTACTGATTTTTGAAGAGAGCTTCAGATTTAAGAATGAATTGCATTTCAGGCATTGGTTTAGAGGAAAATTATAGATTTTCAAATTTGTTTTGAGGGGAAATTTACAAATGGGTTTTGAACAGATTTTGTTTTTGAATAGAGATGGTTTTAAGATTTCAGATTTCAGATCTGAATATTTCTCAAGTTTTTTGAAGAATAGGATGAGGAGAAATGTTTACATAAACAAATTTTTAATTTAATTAAAAGAAAATGAAAAAGATTTAATTAGGACACTTGTTTTAAATTTAAACATTTGTCACTTTAGTTCATGCTATGCTTACACATGTCAATTAGGTATAAATAAATTAACATATGTATTAAGAGAATTTTTACTTTAATTTAAATTGTTTTATAAGAAGTTTAATTCTAAATTTGTTATTTCTTATGTAAAAATAAATAAGTTCCTCCCCTTTTAATTTATTAAAAAGGAAATGAGACAAACAAATTATGAATATAAGCTTATTCAAATATTTTTAAACATTTATTTCTTTTAAATTTCAAAACATCAAAGTCAAATTCAAATTAAATTATAAACTTCAAAATAAAAATCAAGTTATATATGTGTGCATATATAACTCTTATTAAATTTTAAAATAACAAATCCTATTTCTAACAAAATTTATTTATGTTTATAAAAACAAAGTATTCTCAATATCATTTGAAAATAACAAATTAAACAATATTATATATGATTTATAAAAGAGATTATAAACAAATTAAGATCATTTGTAATTTTATTTTAATTCTTATATATATAAATTCAAACAATATTTAAAAATAAAATAAAACCAAGCTTTTAACGTTAATCTAATTTAAATTCATCTTTAAGTTAATTAAAATATAAATCTAAACAAATAAAATTCTCCTTTAATATAACCTATATAATTATTTACTAAATTGTTTAGAACAATTAAATGTTAAATTTAAATCAAATTTCCAATTTTACCAAATATAAATAAAAATTAAAAATTGATTCATTTACTAAGTTTTAAATCAAAGTTTATCCATTTACAAGATATACAATTATATATATATATATATATATATATATATATATATAAACAGAAAACAGTTTATTAGCTTTAAAAGATAAAATCTACTAATTTAAATATTTATTATAAGATGATTATTATATCAATTCAAAATTTTATTATCAAAAATTATTAAATCAAATAAATTTTTTTAAACACGGATTATTAAATTTATATTTCCCAATTTCCGGGATATCACAAATTCTATTTTTTTACTGAACCACGAAAATAGAGGTCGACCGATAAAGTGATAGGTGTCACTTGTATTTTTTCTATCAGTTTTGCCACCATCAAAATCTTTATTACTATATTATACGAGTCCGCAAGAGCTGCCTTTAGGATGGAAAAGACCCTAATCCTTAGTGTTGGTTAAGTATCGCAGAATACGTTTAACTGCTCGATAGTGTAAATATTTTGGTTGTGCTTGAAATCTTGCACATAAACACACACTCATCATGATATCAGGTTTACTAGCTGTTAAGTATAATAGTGATTCTATTATGCTTCGATATAATTTTGATCAAAATCCTTTCCTTCATCTTTATCAGAATGGCTACTGGTGCTCATTAGTGTTGGTTTACTAGACATTTTTCCATTCCAAAGCGTTTTAGAAAATCATGACAATATTTTTGTTGATTTATAAAAATACCATTTTCTAACTGTTTAATCTGTAATCCTAAGAAAAAATTTAATTCTCCCATATAGGACATTTCAAATTCGTTTTTCATGATATATGCTAAACTGTTACATAACTTTTTATTTGTTGATCCAAATATTATGTCTTCCATATATATTTGAACAACCAAAATATCATTATGGTCTCATTTTATAAACAAAGTTGTATCAATTTTTCCAATTTGAATTCTAGGAGGTATTAAATGAGTTTTTAGTCTATCATGCAAAGCACTAGGTGCTTGTATTAAACCATATAAAGCTTCCTTTAGTTTATAGACATGTTCAGAAAATTTTCCATGTATGAAAAATGGAGGCTGCTCGACATAAACCTTCTCTTTTATAAAACCGTTTAGAAAAGCACTTTTACATCCATTTGAAAAGGTTTAAAGTTATGATGACATGCAAAAGCAAGTAGTTCGGATGGCTTCTAGACGTGCGACTGCAGCAAATGTTTCTTCATAGTCAATGCCTTCCTCTTAATTATATCCTTGTCTTACTAACCTTGCTTTGTTTCGGACAATATTTCCATTTCCATCTACTTTATTCTTATAAACCCATTTTTTCCGATTACGGATTAATCCGTAGGTTTCAGTACAAGTTTCCAT
Source organism: Allium cepa (assembly GCA_030765085.1). Taxonomy (NCBI): domain Eukaryota; kingdom Viridiplantae; phylum Streptophyta; class Magnoliopsida; order Asparagales; family Amaryllidaceae; genus Allium; species Allium cepa. The sequence goes on from CM060932.1 coordinate 386,466,099, forward strand.
ACTTCATTTCTTTCTCATTGATTGAGTTCTTCTTGCATTTTCATAATCCATGACTCATCATTCGATGCGTCTTTATAATTCTTTGGCTTAAATTTTGAAATGAATGCAACGTGACTCATTTGATTTAGTTGATATCTAGTAGGAACTTTTGTATTCAAATCACCAATTATATTGTCAATTAGATGGTCTTTCAAAATACGAGGTGGTGACGTGAACGTATTCTCTTTATCAACATTATTCTCATTATTGTTATTTGAAACAGTGTTATTTTCAGAGGTTTTGTCAAAATTTCGTCATCATTGTTTTTGTTATTGCAATTTTTTTTTCAAATGAGACATGTAGACTTTCTTCTATAGTATAGGTACGTATATTAAATACACTATAAGCTTTCTAACAATTTGAATATCCGACTAAGATTCCTTCATCGACTTTTGAATCAAAATTTTCAAGATTGTCTTTAGTATTTAGTACAAAAAATTTTGAACCAAATATTCGAAAGTATGATACTTTGGGTTTTTTACCAAAAAACGTTTCATAACACGTATTTTTGGTTATAGGACGTAATATGATATGATTTAAAATATAACAAGCAGTAGCTACAGCGTTTGCCCAAAAATTCTTTGGTAGATCACTACTATTAAGCATAGTTCATGTAAATTCTTAATGTGTACGATTTTTCCTTTCTACAACATTATTTTGTTGTGGTGTTCGAGGAAATGAAAAATTATGTGAAATTCTTACAGAAATTTTCAAAAATCTCGTTTTATTCACCTCTATGATCACTTCTTATATTTTTATTTTAAGATTGATCAAATTTTTTATTTTTGTGGCAAAAATCTTAAACATCTCAAAAGTATCACTCTTTTATTTTGAAAACAGTGTCCATGCATATCTTGAAAAATCATCTACAATAAAAAATACATACTTGTTATGATTTATCGAACGTACTTGAGTAGGTCCAAATATATCAAGATGTAGTAATTTTAAAGGTTGTTTGGTAGAAAATTTCTTTTTAGATTTATGAACTCCTTTTTAATTTGCCATATTGACATGCATCACATAAATTTTTATTTTTATAGTTTATTTTAGGAAGACCTCTAGCCAAATTGTGTTTAGCCAATTTGTTTATAAACCTAAAGTTTATGTGACACAACTGTTTGTGTCATATCCATGGATCATTAAAATCTACGAATAGGCATAAATCGTTGGAGTTATTAAACTTCATATTTAAGACATGGATGTTTATTTTTCTTAAAAATTTAAAGATTAGATTTTTATTTTGATCAAATATGTTGCATTTATTCTTTTCAAAATCAATTTTGAATCCTTTGTCACAAAGTTGACTAATACTTAATAGGTTATGTTTTAGATTTTCAACTAAAAGAACATTAGTAATAACAGGTGAAGTGGACATACCGACATTGATGACATCTCCAATTCCAATGACAATTCTTTTAAATTATCTCCGAAAGTTAAAGTACCACCATCTATGTATGTTATATTCGATAACATATGCGCATTTTCGATCATATGTTTGGAGCATTCGCTATCAAGTATCCATTTCTCCTTATTATTAAATTTTCTTTTAGGTTCTCGCAAGATAAAAACAATTTAATTAGTGTCCACTTCCTCTGTTAGGGTCCTAAGTGTTAGATTGTGAACCCAAGAGGGTTTGGGACCTTTAAAAGAGTAATTTTCATTATGAACAACACTTTTCAAATAGTTATCTATGTGTTTTTGTCTAATTAGTTTGTTACAAGATTTCGGAATCCATATTTTCATTATTTTATAGTTAGAAGCTTTTTCTCTAGAATGTGGCTTCTTGAACTTTTTATATGGTGAGCTATAGTTTCTATGTTTTGGAGTCTTCTTGAATCCTAATCCTTCCGATTTCCAGACAGCTTAGAAATTTTGATCAAATTGTCCAAATTCTTCTTTCCTTTATTGAATTTTAAAAATTGTTTGTAATCTTATCTAATTCACTTTAAAGATTAGAAATTTTGGATTTTGATGCTTCTAGATTATTCTTTAATACAATGTTTTCTTTTCTAATATCATTATTTTCTAATTTAACTTTTCCTATTTCACATAATAAATAATCATTTTAAATAGAAAGAATCTTACATTTTTCCCATGTAATTTCTAATTCTTCTTCTAGAATGGTTTTCTCATCTTTTAATAATCCAATTTCAAGCTCCATTCGATTTAGTTTAGCAACATATTCTTTATTTAACTTTTAATTTCTCTATATTTGTCATCTAATTCCATGCTAAGTTATAAAATTTCATTATAAGACATCCTCAGTGTTTTCCATGAAGCACACATCGGCTTGCTCAGAATCACTATTGTTGTCACTATCTGATGATGAAGATGAATCTAAGTCATTCCAAGTTACTTGAAAAGCCCGTTTACTTTTCTTCAATTTCTCGAACTTGCTTTTCTTTTTGTCATTATTGAGTTATGGGCATTGTTTCTTCATGTGTCCATACTTGTCACATCAAAAGCATTTGATTGAAGTTTAGTCAGATGAATTTGAATTTCCTCTATCTTAGGATTCCATCATCTTTTTCAATTTCTTGAACTTGTTGTAGCTTTTTGCAATAAATGCGATCTCATCTTCATCTAAGTCTGAATCATCATCGTTGGCTTAAAAAGCTATATTCTTCTTTCATGATTTTGTTCTTTTCTTGCCTGCAAGTTCTTACGACATTAAAATTCCTATCAATTTTTCAACTTTTAGTTGAGATAGGTCGTTTACCTCTTCGATGGCCAACACTTTTCTTTCCTATTCATTAGTTAAAGAATTTAAAGTATGTGTAACTAAATCAAAATCTATGAATTTGACTCCAAGTGCCATGAGATCGTATTGAATAGTTTGAAATTTAGCATACATAGCACCAATAGATTCATTTGCTTTCATTTTAAATGAAGAAAATTGATTTTGTAAAATAGAAATCTTTGTTTGTTTAACTTTGTTTGTGCCATCATGAGTCATTTGTAGTGTACGCCATATATCATATGTAGTAGTGCACAAAATGACATGTGAAAAATCATTTTTTATCAAGTGAACAGAATAGAACATTCATGGCTTTAGCATTGTTTGTTGTTGTGTTTTTTTTGAGCGTCTGTCCAAGTTCTTATATCTATGTCTGGTGCTTTATATCTAACTTGTGTTGCTTGCCAAATTTCTAGACCACTAGCTTCCATAAAAATACGCATACGCGTAGACCAGTAAGCGTAATTAGATCCAGTAAATAGTGGAGGATGATTAGTGGATTGGCCTTCTTGAAATGTACTTGCCATATTAAATATGTTTCAATTACGTATTACTGTAACTTGAAATATCCTTGCTCTGATACCAAATGAAAGTGTTTACGGATCGTGTACTTATATCTAATATGTAAGTGTAATAAAGACTAACTTATAACTACAAGAGTAAAGTAAATAAAAGTAAAGAAACAATCACACCAGACTTTTTATACTGGTTAGACCTCCCATCCTACGTCCAGTCCCGAAGCTCCCGTCTGGCCTTAAACTAGCATACAACCCTCACTTTGCCCGAAGGAATAGGATTGATTCAAAAAGCCTTTTCTTTACAAGTATGTGTTCCTAGTAACACTGGGACTGCATGGTACAAATCTTCCTATAATCTCCTTTGAGTAGTATGTATGTGAAGCTTTGTTTTTAGGAAGCGATAAGCATGATGCATTGATTGCTTTTTAGAAATCGAAGTATGCAAAGAATAAAGATTCAGAAAATTCAAGTAAGTTGTTTCTCAAAATCTTTACATATTTATAAGTGTTCAAGAGTTTTCTTGAGTAGTAACAACCTTTAGTACGTTTTAGTTTAGTCTAATGGTTGCAATCTTTGAGGAAGAAGAGATGCATTGAAGAGATATGGATGTAACAATTAAAATGAAGCAAGTGTCTATTCAGGATTTTAGCCTGTTACCTAGGTTAGACATCTGGGATAAAATTCAGATGTCAGTCTCATTATATATTTTTTAACATAAGAGCATAGTTAGACGTCTGACTTATATAAACAAATGTCTGATGTCTGCGTACTTATAAAATCACTTTGTTTGAAATAATGAAAACCTTGTAAAAGCTTTTATATGCAATTTTGTGTAAAAGCTACTCAAGGAGATTTTACAAACCATCTATTTATGACTATAACACAACATAATAACTTCTCTAACACCAATAATTCTTTCCCTCTACTGTTCATCTTCAAGTCATGATATTGTGAATTCTCGAAGCATTTACCTGCAAATAGATGGAATATATTGAATGTGTATGATTACATAGTTGTTATCATCGAAACCATAGAATAGAGGTTCTAACAACTAGGTTAAGGAATAGCTAATAAACTTGAAACTAAGGCCAAAAGTTCACTTAGCAACGTAATTAAATTATTTGCTTTAGCCTAATTATTCTTAACAAAATATTTAAACAAAATCCTAAACCAAACTAATATCCAAACTAAATAAAATCTCACCTCCAAATAAATATGTAAATTCCATATTACTAATTCACCAATTATTGATACCATATCTAAATAAATCAAAATCAATTTTAAGAAAAATCTCATTTCTAATAATATTGAGTTATTATACCACTTTAAATATACTTTTGAAAACAAAAGTAATCCTCGTTATTATTTTTTATAGACATAAACTATAATTTATAAAACCTTATTTTAAACAATAATTCCCAACATTAACACTTCATTTAAAAAAAAATTCATTAGTTGATTTAATCATATCTCGAATTTTAAATATTTAATTCCTTTTAAGAAATGAAACTCATTTCTTAATTAAATTAATTCAACAATTCTCAAAAACTTGATTTAGTTTCATAATTAAATTTCACAAATCACAATTAACATTAATTATCCATAATTAAGATTAATTTATTAAGTTATTAACAACAGATTTGTTACAGTATGAATTTTGCATATGATTGAATATCGATCAAATATACGTGCTACTCTATTGTTTTAGAGTTCAAAACTCATAGAAGGAAATACACAGCCTTAGGCAAATTCATACTTAAGTGACAAAGACTTGAAAATTTTAATGGGTTGTATTATTATCACTTGCAAGGGTATTGAAACGATAGCATGCCAAAAGATTAATTTACTGGTAAGTATATTATTGCATTTCTTTGTTAATTTTTAATTTTAGTCCGTTTAGTATATTTCAACAGATGATTTTTTTACCAATTATATTATGTACTCAATTTTATCAAGTAGATTATCATAATATTACATATGTTCTTATATTTATTTGAATGGTTTATCATATTTACCAACCCAATAGATTTTACCTCTCTCAATAATCCTAAGCGAGATGTGGGAATTTCAAAAAATTCCTTTATTAAGTGTTAGGATATTTTACTATGTTACTACAACCTTGAAGGCGTCAAAAAATTGTTGTCTCCATAAATGGCAAATAACACGTTATTAGTTATATCTCATACACAATTCATAATCATATATTATTTGAATCTAATCATCTTTATGACCTTGATAGTGCTCAACAAATTATAAAGACAATCAATAATCATAATCCCTCATTTCCTGATTACCTAAGGAAAAAGTTGTAATCCTTGAGGGCGCAGAAAAAAGATACAAAATGTTCTTACCAATATAGGAACGGTATAAACATTACTATGAATATTTTATAGCTTAAGGATTCTTTCCAACCATAAGTATGTATAGTACTATATTTATATCTTAAATGATAGAGAGAACATTATTTTAGATTTATAATGTCATAATAATAATAATAATAATAAGTGCTATCATCTATAGGGAATAATGAGTATTTACAACACTCGATGGCATCATTTTCAATATATACATGTATATACACACAACATATACAAATATATTTATACCTTATAACCATTATGAGTTTTATTTGATTTGTACTTTTTAGATTGAATTTTTATTTTATTTTATATAAATTATATAACATCTCTAATTTAATTATAACATTTATAATATAATGTTAAATATTATATTTATTATATATTATTATTAATTATTATTGTAACTTTATCGTAACCATTTATAAATTGTAGCATTTATAGTTAATACTATAATTTCAAATTGATTTGTACTTATTTGTTTATAACTTTTATAGTTTTAAATTCAAAAAATTTAAAATATATTTATTTAGAACTTTTATAAATTCATATTTAAACAATTTTAAAAACTTCATTCATAACCTTTATGAATATATATTTAAAATAATTTAAATCTTATTCGTAACCTTTATGTGTTTGAATTTTAATTTACAACAATTTTAATTTACTTTGTTTATTACTTTTATGAATGTTAAATTTAAAATGAATTTTAAATAACCTTTATAAATTTAATTAAACCAACTTTAAATTCAGATTTTATATATTAATCATAACAACAATATGCATGCCCTAATACCATTTTTGAATCAGGTTTATAAGGAATCAGGCAAATTTCAAAAAATTTCCTTTATAATTCATTACACACTAGATCTATTATAATGTTATCATGAATAACGTTGTCAATAGTAAATCATATTTAATATTTCTATTGGATGGATTCAATTTGAACTTTATGTTATATTGTATATCATATAATATATATATAAAGACACTTTAAATAACAAATACCTAAATAATAGCAACTTATAAAATAATCTTATTTTAAATTTAAATAGTGCTTGTCAAATTTGATGTTTCATAAATTGATATTAAACATTTAAATGGTTGTAATTCATTATAATTCCAATATCAAATATCTGAATCAAATGAATAATGTCTTAACATATTAACATTGATTAATTGTGTTGATATGTAAATATTTAAATGTAATATGAATATCAAAATGTCTGATTCATAATATTAGAAATAAGCATATAATTTAATGGATGATTAAGAACTCGCCAACGCAAGCTGTTCATGAATAGGAGTTCATATGTAAAAGTTATACATGTCGCTAACGCAGGCTGTTCATGAATAGGAGTTCATATGAAAAAGTTATACATGATTAAAACATAAACTCTTTAATGTAAATAAATAAAATATGAAGACTTATTAAAAAATTCACCTTTCTCCTCGAGAAAATTCTAACCGCAACGATGACTAATTTTACCAATTTTTATCGCTTTCCACAACTAATGGAGCTCATCACCATCATTTTCGTGCTCTGCATCAATTAGAACTGCTAATTGATGTCATCGTCGACTCCGATGCTGAATATCCAATACCATAATATTTCACTATCGATTTTTACCTTGTTTGTGCTGTCGCTATAATGAACCTGAGCCTCCATTGACACTCATAAATGATTCTGCATGCCTCAACACCTATTAGTCGTCAAAATGGCCATTTTGATGACAATTATCAGGCATATCTTGGTTAATATGGTCGGCTGTATATGGGTATCTTTGTGCACATGTACAAACAATCAAAGCAAAAAATAAAGGGAGATAAAATGAAAAAACAATTTTCAAATGAAGTGGTACCTTTTAATGATTTCTTTAAGAAAAGTTAACTCTATAACCATGCCGGTTGATAATCATTAGGATGTTTCCTACTTGATGGAGGGAAAAGAAAATTATATGTGTTTTGAATTGAATATCTAGTACTGTAACAACCCGCATATTTAACGATTATATATTTATATGTTTTATTTAAATATAGCGTCGTTTGTCGGATTTTGGATCCGAAATGTTACTTTTTGCAAATGGCCGAATTAGGACTCAAAACCACCTCCATTGAGTCCAAAATGGCGTTTGCGATCTTTTTGAGTATAAGCTTTGATATGTTTGGAGTAAGTTGAATTTTGCTACTTTTTCTAGTTGGGTTTTTGGTTTGGGTTCAGCCCACTAGCTAACTAAATATCCAAACTCAGTCCCTCTCTTCTCCATTCACTCATTTTCACCTCCAAACTCAAGCTAAAAATGAAAATAGGGAAAAGGAAGAGGAATTAGAAATTCCAAGCCCTAGTTTCTTCTTGCAACTTGAATTCTTGCTCCAAAATCAAAGAGAAGGTGTTGGTAAGCTTCTTCTTCATCTTCTCCAACTCTTCTCCTCTTCAATTTCAGAAAGTTTCCTAAAACCTAATTTGGGAAATATGTGTTTTATTCTTAGATTGAAGCTTGTAGAGTTAAAGTGAAGAGTGGCTAATCTCCTTCTTGTGTTTGTGCTTCTCATCTTTGTTTGTGTGTAAAAAGGTGAGTTTTGAACTCACATCTACTTCTCTTGATTTCATGGGTGATGGGTATGAATTCCTATTACTTATTCATATGCATTTGATTTTTGATAAGATTGGTTTTATGAATGTTCCAATTCTTGAGTTTCAAAGTCAAATTTTTATGAACATTCTCTTATGGATGTTTTGATCTTGTTTTGGTGATGAATTGAGGTGCTTATAGGGCCGGGTAGCCACTAGGCGTGAACCCCTAGCGTCCGTGCTCGTCCGATTGAAAGTTGGGAAGTTTGCTCATCATTTGGGATAGGCTGGAAACAGCCCAGGTTGCAGGGCCGGCCGACCGAAGACCCTGTCCGGTCGACCGACCTGCTATGCCAAGCATTTTTCTGCTTCTGGCCAGCCGACCAAGCTCCGTAGCCAGCCAACCGACCTGCTGCTGTTTTGCCTATTTTTGCCTTTTTGTGTGTTTTCCAAATTTTATCGATTCAAGTTGGTTCTTAGTGGTTGTTATTGCATCTTTGACTTTGATAACTTATTTTTGACTTCATTCACAGGTTTTTATAAATAATCCCTCTAAAGCGTATTAAAAGCTCGTTTCTCCAATTTATAAATTCTATTTAAAATGCACACACACAATTTCGCACTTCGAGCGGAGTGGAAGGGAGATTAAATGGTTAGGTAAAACACGGACCATGAATCCATGCGTTTATCTTTTCGATTAATCCCCGACCTTTTCGATTGATCGTTTTGGCCTTTTGGTCTGGTTTACCGATGACATGAGGTGAACTTTGTACTGCTTTGAGTGTGAAATTAACTAACGGATAGTAAACCGTTTAGTGCGAACGAGTGGTTATGGGACTCATGTTACCACTTTTCGGATTCCTTTTTGAGAGTTATGACACATTCTGCCATTTAGTGGTGTCCAGTACTGGGCCTCCGGACCTTCACCACTACGGTTTGTTGCCTTCGGGTGTGTTGCCTTCGGGTTTGGACCTTCAGGTTTGTTGCCTTCGGGTATGTTGCCTTTGAGTATGTTGCCTTCGGGTTTGTACCTTCGGGTTTGTGCCTTCGGGTTTGTTGCCCTATTGTATCGCTTTCGGAGTTAGGTCTTTATGAGCCGCTCGAGTGATATCTGGGTTTGGAGTCTTTGGGCTCATGGATCCTTGTTTATACAGTACTGAGCACGTGCAAATTTTATGATGTTTTCATTGATATGTATATTCCCTAGTATCGCCCTTCGGTGTTGGTCTTTTTGAGCCTCATGATATGTAGCGATTACCTTGTGGAACTTGTGTTACCTTCATTGATATTTGCCTTTATGGCTTGTTTTGGGATATACCTCTATGAGTTGCCGATGATACGAGGCTTGTTATGATATGATTCATCTTTTATTAGATGATTGTGTTATCTCTTTTAGAGATATTTGTTATACATTGTGACCTTGCAGGTTATTGGTGTTCAGTTTATCTAACTGATTTGTTTAGCTAGACTGATCCATGTATTTTATACTCTGGTCAGACCGAGATGTTTCAGGTTAGGTGCATTTGGACTTAGCCTATTTTGCTTCTGCATGGACTATCCAGCTTGTTCCTTTTTGTTATAGCTTTTTGTGTAGTCCTTTTTGTTGTAACTCTGATATATGTACTATTTTGAATTCGTCTGTATATTATGGTTTGCTATACCACTTGACATGTATTATTTGGTATACTCTATTATGTATCAATATATGTGTATATGATGATCCACTGTTCTATGATGTATATTACATTTGAGTTGTTATATTCTGTTCTGATAGATCCTCCAACCACCTATGGTTTTGTTTTAAGTATTCATTGGGTATGTTGACCTGCTTGGTATGTCTATTGTCGATGTATTCAATAGATAGTTAGAGCAAGGCTATAGATGGTCGCTCCTAACCAGCCTTATTCTCCATGTTAGTAGACGGCATTACTCTGTAGTGTCCTTGGCTAGCGTGGGTATAGAGGTGGGGCGTCACAAGTATACTTATAACACTAATGACATATGAAAAATACCTTATCCACATCCACTATTCAAGGTATGATCCATATATAAGTGTGATCTTTTCTCACTTAACTAATTGAACCCATTCAACTAATCCAATCCTACATATATTTTGGTTCGCCTTATTTTAAAACAAACTAAAAAAAATTCTAGCTAATAATATATGTATTATTTATTATATTTAAATTATTATATTAGTCCAAAAGATATTTAAATAAATACATAACAATTATATATTTTATTAATTAATTTTAGGCTATCTAATAATAATAAATTATATAAAATAAATATTATATTAATATCTCCACTATAATAATTAATGACTTTTATAAATTATTTTGGTGAATTATTTTCGATCAAAAATTGAGAGTTGTGGGTGTGTGATTCTTAGGTGTGAACTCAAGCCTCGTTAATATTTAAATTATTTAAATACTAATGCTTGTACGGACTTTGTTGAAACACAATAGTGGATATGAGTTCAGTTTCTTATAGATTATTTAAGTGAAATCTGATTTCTAATCTTTTAAAGTAACACCCATAAACAACGATATGTTATGAACGTTTTCTCTTTGTTATCACTATATCACTCATATACCTAGAGCTTGGTTAATGGTCAAAACTCTATTAATATCTGTAGTTAATTTCAAAGTCCAACATTTAATTCCATGGTTTGATTTGATAAAAATTATTGATTAACCAATTTGCTTTGGCCAAAGACTTTAACTACCAATTACAGTGATACTAACCTTCTATTCAAAGGAGACAGGTTCTATTTTGAATAGTGTTTCACTACAAGTTGTTCAACTTATATCCAAATATGGCCTTAACACAATCATTATTGTCGTGTGATTAGCCATAATCAAAGTATAGTTTAGGTACTTAGGATCCACAGTGTTCTAAAGTCAAAAAACTATTGCATGTTGCCATGTGAGATCCTTTTTAGCTTTTAACATATAGAAGACTCTTGGTGAGTCATTCTGTAATTATTCCAAACAACTACATGTACATAATCCCTTGGTAACCCCTAAGTCATGATTAATTCACTGCCCATCATATGGAAAGCGTTATGTATACTAGTATTAATGGATATATAAATAACCCTTTCTAGACACATCTTTATTAGGAAAATCTGAGAATAATTATTTATTTTATTGATACAATACTCATGGTTATGAATAATAACTATAACCGATTAAATACATCTCCTAAGGATTTTCTACTTGTATAATTTTATTGTATTTATAACATAATCAATATATGTTAGAACCGATCAGTTTGGCAACTAGTAAAATGGGTATATTTAAAAAAAATCGCTATTTGGATATTAGTGGGCCTAGGTAGACTATTACTTAGCATTAGCTCCAATCTACATTTTAAAAATATATCATATTTTATGATACATACATATAGTGCACATATATAGCCAAATTATATAACATTATGGTAACTATAAAAATATCTATTGTATATATATATATATATATATATATGTATGTATGTATGTATGTATGTATATGTATGTGTTTGTGTGCATATGTTAAATTCATATACATATCAAGGGAATATATATGCATAAGTATATACATATGTTTAAATGTACTAAGATATATTTGGTTTGTATACATACATTCTTAGTACCGTATATGTAGTGTAGACATACATATACATTTACATACATACCTAATATATAAATAATCCATTTAGTGGGTTAAGTAAAAGATACCTATTTAAACAAAATATTAACATTCAAATTATATTAATTCAAATATAATTTGATTATGTCAAAATATCTTGTGTCCAAAAATAAAGTACAATTGACTATTATAATACATAGCTTTGAAATTAAAAATATATTAAATCCAAATATTTATTATGGATCTAAGTCAAACCACTAATTTATAAAAAGTATTTGCATAATTTGAACAAAATAATTTTTTGTGCGTATATTATTAAAATATATTTACATATTATTAATATCTATAGTTATATATTTAAATGGTCAAAAGAATTAAAAAAATTGAGAGTAGATCTTGTCGTATGTAACACATCGATCTGCAATTTGACTCTTAGAATCTTTAATCCATCACCCGAACTTGCAACTCGACAAGTGCTAACACTTTTGGATGTTTTATTTGAATAAGAGGGGAAGATGAGTTCCACCAAGGGGTAGGTGGCCAGGGCTTTATACTGTCCAGTGTTTTATATGTTAAAGGATCGTAAAATATTACTTTTAAATTCGTAACTATTCGTATGATTATACAACTTTAGGTAATGTAGAGTACTGGCATTCTTCACTCTTAGAAATTTTATTGGATGACTTTGATTTTGAAATTTGTATGACCTATAACTTTTGATAGAAGCCGTATTAGGGGTTGAATCCACTTCCATTGGAAAGATACGATAGTTTCTCTCTTCGTAGTGTCGTCTTAATAGCTTTTTGGACTTACCGTTTAGGATACATTGCCACTACAAAAAATTTAGTTAGTTTTCATACAAATAAAATAAAAAATCTTATGATCCTCCAATACGTAAAGCATGGGTCATTACACTTTCCCCTTTTAGGAATTTTGCCCCCGAAATCCCTAAACAAATGCAGAAAATCAACCATAGTTAACCCAAAAGCCTAATAATCATGTGTATCATTAACATATCAAACACATGACCATGAAATCAATAATGTAGGCAAACCTGCCCTAACATAAAGGATACTAAACTACCCTACATGATATCGAAAGTGAAAGTAAATATGATAGACAATAGGCCTTACTATGCAAAGAGCTACGGAATGTGGCCCTCGTACTCTCCTCGGTTTCCCATATGCAATCGCCTTCACTTTCACCCAACTAAACCTTCACCAACTCTACTGTCTTTATCCTAACCTATTTCGTATCGTGTTCGACAATATGAACTGGCCTACGATGTCTCAAAGCTTCAGGTTTAATCTCGTTATCATCCAACTGATCTGGTGTGATGAATATGCCTGAGTTGTGCAAAAATTTCCACAAATGAGAGACATAGGAGACTGTAACATCCCGATATTTTCAACCATTCGCATCCACACATGTCGGACTTGAATTGCTCAAAATATCAGATTGTTAGTTTATATTTGGCAAAACTCAGCATATACAGTAAATAAAACAATCACAGAATCAAGGACATAGAACAGTATAACAATCAACAGCGGAAACAAAAGAACAGGAGTTCATGAAGCTACTATATATATAACAGAGTTAAAACACAATACAACAGAAGTCTCGAATACATAGAAGTACCAATACAATAGTCAATAATAAAATCTGAATATATCACTGGAGTTAACTGAATATCTGAAAGCTGAATAAATGGATCTCAATAGATGGATCTCCAAGCGAAGCTCCAACTTCAAAGGTGAGTTTCTAATGTTGTGACACTCACTCTAACCCGAGAATAAAGCAAAAACCAAAACATTCAAGTCAGGATTAATATTCTTATATCCATAAATCCAACTCAAGTGAAATATCAACTGAAATACAACTCAAAGGATGTTTGGGATAACCATCCTCTAACGATCCGTGTAACTATATACTATGTATTAAAATACGCTATTATAATAATGTCTATAGTAAAGTAAACAATTAAAATAGCATTAAGGCGTTACCCATATCCCCTTTAACACATTTTATATATTCCCATAGTTTATACAGTACCGTAATCTCCCCCGTACTGGGCATCGTCAGAGGGCACTCCATCAGTATGGTACAAAAAAAAAAATCATAGTGGGCTCAATATGATAGGTGACACGGCATAACTAGGCAATGCCAGGGTAGAGATACCAATTACACTTCTGGACTGGTGGTAAAGCATAACAGCTACTACCGCCCACCTCGGAACACACTTCCAAATCAAAATCAAGGGTGACCACCAAATCAATCACAAAGTCAAAACATAGTATCAAAGGAGTGTGCCCGATCAGAGGAATGACCTCACTAGGCTCGTCGATTGCTCCTGTTTTAGCCACCTTAAGCTAACTCATGGGAGTCAGGTCCACGTATATACCTCAATAGGACGTCGCCATCATCCTACTTCACTTTGGAATCTCCATAGTGTACACGGTTGTTAAAGTGGTTTTCGGCATTGGCAGAGAGTATGACAATAACCAATCCCGGTCTCTTTAACAACCCAACGTTATTATAACACCGTGGTCATTTCAAAATAGTTTATCCTTCAAAACCAAAATATCATTTTCATTTCAAAAACCATATCAATACGATATCATTTCCATTTCAAAACCATATCAATACGATATCCTTTTCATTCAAATATATCCATTTTCAAAAATCATAGCACTTTCAAAGTTATAACACTTTCGAAACCAAAACACTTGAAATTATAACAATTTGGAAATCATAACACTTTGAAATCATAACACTTTGGAATCATAACAATTTGAAATCATAACACTTTGGAAAACCAATAACATTATGAAATCATAACACTTTCCTTTAAACAGTTTAGATATTAATGATAGTATACACAATAAAATAGTATATAAAATAAAATAGTTTATATAAAATAGTTATAAGTTAAAATAGTTTATATTAAAATACTTAGTATATTAAAATATTTATATTAAAAATGATTTATATTAAAATAGTTTATATTAAAATAATTTTGTAAAGTAAAATATATAAATAGTTTTAATTATAATTTAAAATACTTAATGTAATAAAATAACTACCTCGAATTTCACAAATCGATTCAAATTAACACGAGTTCCAAAATTCAAATTTAATTCAATCTCTATTCATCAATTTCAATTCAATTCAGTTTCTCAATAAACCGTTTCAAATTTTATCGATTTCAAATACAGATTTGAACCACAAAATAAACCATTTCAATTTCAATATATTTCAAAACTTTAAATATTCAACATTTCAAACTAAATTTGATAATTTCATATATTTCTTGATTTGACTTCATTATTATTCAGTTTTGAAACATTCGCTTAATAAATCCAATATCATTTAAATGAAACCCCAAATTACAAATAAACTAAATATTTCCTTCAATTTATTTAAACTTGAAATATTCATTTAAATCGACTTAAACCAAAATCAAGCTATAAATCGTATCCTTTAAAAATCTTAAATTTAATAAGTTTCAAATCGATTTAATTAAATAAATTCTTAATTAAATACCATTTCAAATAAATTTCAAATTTATTTTCCCAACCTTAATTTATTAAAAATTATTATAAACTCTATA
The DNA here is from genome assembly GCA_030765085.1 of Allium cepa. Taxonomy (NCBI): domain Eukaryota; kingdom Viridiplantae; phylum Streptophyta; class Magnoliopsida; order Asparagales; family Amaryllidaceae; genus Allium; species Allium cepa. Next base: position 386,481,567 of record CM060932.1, read on the forward strand.
TTTGAAAATAAAATTTTAAATAAATACTTAAACATATTATATATAAATTAAATCAAACTTTGTTAAATTAAATCTTATTATCGAACTTATTTTATAATAAAACTAATTTATACATATTTTAAAATTGTAAAATTATAAGTTAATTCTTAAAATTTATAATTCAAAACCTAACTTATAATTTTTTTAAATTTTCAAAACATACAATTTTAAAATCAAGAATTTAAATTTTATAAAATACATTGATATATATAAGATCTTGAAATCAATATTTATTAAACCATATATCTCTTTCCAAAACCATAGAAATCATTTTCGAACTATTTATATATATATATATACCAAGGTGTCTGGATATAATTTTATATCCCGTGGACAAGTGATACGAATATTTATCATTTCAATTCGTAATTTTAAGTATATATGGGTATATATCATTTCAACCCGCAATCCCAAATTCAATTCAATTGAAAATCACTTGGGTTTATCATTTCAACCCATAATGATTTTCCCATATCCTATAGATTGTTCGGGTAGTATCATTTCAACCCATAGGGAATTCTATACTAACGGGGAACTTTTAGAGCGATAACAGATATGATAAAAATATAATAGGCATATATAATCAACATAAATAACAGATAATGGTGTCAGATGCCACCGGTGAACAGATACAGATAAAAGCACATATATATATAGCAATGTAAATAACTAATAGCAGCATATTTCAATTGTCATTTCAATTGAAATAAAGTTTAATAAGTATAAGAATGTTAATCGTGAGTGATTGCTCACCTTTTGAGGCTAGAGGTGAACGATGAAATGAGTTACGAATCCGAACACAAATTCTAAAGTAAAGCTAAATTGGCACGAATTCGACGATCAAAGCTGATAATAAGGAATCGATGAAAATGAATTGGAATCAGCTTGATATAGGCTGAAATGAATTATTCTACTGTATTATTTTCTTAACCAATATTAAATTTAGAACTCATTAAAATAATATATAACACATTTTCAAATAAGTACTAAATCTAAATACCTGTAAATAAAAATCTCTATATATTTATTAAAAAGTCAAACTCTGGTATACTCATATATATATATATATAAAAGTTAATATATAACATATACAACTCACATACATAAAAATAAAATACATATATATTAATTCCAAATCAATACCTAAACACAAACACATAAAATATCCATATATTTTGAAAACTAGATTGACCTACACTTACATAAAAATTAATGTATATAGACAACATGTTGTCTACCCTTATAAAAATATATATATAACAATAAAAAACTTCCTTGCTTATATATAAACTGTCCCACTGCAAACTTTCATAACCAACATATTAGATTATCATATTATAAAATAACATCAATACAGACAGATTATATAATTTGACAAATATAAGTACAACAGATTGTAAAGAGTGCTAATATAATTTATATAGTAAATAACTATATATCTATTTATATACATATATTCAATATATTATATATAAAATTTAAAACCAACCTAACATATTACTAAAACCAGACAAATAAAACATATACAAACGTATACACTTATATATATATACACTGCAACTCTTATAAACTAATATATATTCTATATTAACTATGCATAGAATGATATATAAATAGACTTATATATATATACCAATAAGTTATATAACATATATCATATATACATATACACTCAAGCATGCATCCCAAAGTTTTCAACATATATATAAGCTAACAATATATAACTTACATGTTATATTTACAACCATATACATAAACGTATATAGATTATATTCTAGACGGGCTAGACTACATACAAATGCATGCTACCAAACATATGTGCAAGCTATATTTAGATATACAAACCAGTATATGAACTTACATACAGATATATATATATATATACATACAATTAAAAAAATCAATGTTTACAAAAAAAAAATTATTTTTCGAAAGTTTCATATAGTGTATGCAGACCATACATAACTCGTATACTTAGATGTATATATATAACTAAAATATTATACATAACACAAACAAATATATATATTTTTAAAAATGAACAGATTATTTAAATTTTATAAACTTATGTAAATAAAAGACTAATATACTGGTTTCATAATGAATTAACTATAGAGATAGAAACCTGGTTCAATTCCAACAGTTGGATCTGTAGTGAAGTGACAAGATTACAAGGGTGAATAGCGAGTTCAAGTGCATAGAGGTGAGGCTGGCAGTGGCTATGGCTCAAACATAGCTAAGCGGATGCAACTAAAAGAGGAGTATAGGGTTCGGCTGCTTGGAATGGTGGGATCAGAGAGCGGTGGTTGTTCACGCAGAGTAGCATGGTGGGGTCACGCGCATGGAGGGAGGGAGAGGTGCAGGCCGAAGCATAGGGTTGTGAGGCAAGGGAGGCCGAGGCTAGCGGGGTGGAACGGTCGGAGAATGGGTGATGGCTTCTCGGTGGAGGCGGGAAGGAGAGGAGGATGAAATGGTGGTGAGGAGATGCTGCAAAAGATGGAGACGCATGGCGGTGGTTCACACGAGAGAAGGTGGAGATGTAGATAGGGTTGCATGGCTGTGTGTTTGATGGGTTGTTGGGTTTTCTGAAAATCGTGGGAAGGCCAGGAAATAAAGAGAAGCAATGGTAGAGAAAAGTGGAGAGGAACAACGAATAAACAGAGAAAGTGATATAGAAAGAGAGAACCACCATCATATTTCGAAACTGTTTGGAATAGCAATAGTTAAGGCTGAATTCAGGGGAATAGATAAAGACTAGTGATAGTTCGTATTATATGATGACAATCGAAAGGTTGCGGAAAGGAAAGAAAAAAACCACATTGCGGAACCGATACGGAAATCATTTTCGTAGATTTCGCCATTTCTCAGACTTCAAAACACACAAACGAATATGCTGCGGAGATCAGCAGGATGAGATGGTCAAAATGGTATACAAATTTCAGTGGTACGATCATCGTATCAAAAGTCGATAATCGATACCGAAAATGCGGCTAAAATGCCGAAAGTAAGATAAACGGAGCAATAACATTCCAAATTTGACGAAACGAAATATGACGTCTCACTCAGAAGATAATTTACAAATTTATTCTATAAAAATATTCAGGTTTGGAAAAGATTTTATTATCATCAATTTTAACTAATTTGAATTAAAATAGAATTTACATAAGAAAATAAACTTTCATATTTTTTGATGAAAATTTACCATTTGTTATGTTTAAGTAGACGTATTCCAAATATCAAATTTTTATTTCCAAATTATATTATTTATAATTTCATAAAAATTCAGTTAAATATATTTTTAAAACAAATAAAAATTAATGGGTCGTTACAAAGACATTGGTTACTTCCACCATTCTTTAAGGTAAGTCGACTCTATAGGCAAGGTTCCCAATCCACTCTAATATCGAAAAGGGCCAGCAAATCTCTGTGCCAACTTTCCTTTACTAGCAAACCAAATAACTTTCTTTAATGAAGAGATTTTAACAAATACCATGATCTTATCAATGTAGCTTCTCTATCTGTTTTGGGCAGCTTTCATCCATTTCTGAATGATCACGATCTTCTTTGATGTTTCTCTAAACATATTTGGCCCCAGTATCAGTTTCTCTTCCGCTTCCCACCAACACGAAGAAGTTTTGCACAGTCGACCATATAATGCCTCGAATGGTGCCATACTAATACTCGACTTATAACTATTGTTGTATGAAAATTCAACCAGATGTAGGCGATCATCCTATGAGCCTCCAAAGCCTAATATGCAAGCCTGCAAGAGATCCTCCAAGATACGATTCACTCTCTCAGTTTGGTCGTCAGTTTGAGGGTGATAAGATGTACTAAAATGTTGCTCGGTACCACATGCCTCCTTTAAACTTTTCCAAAATGCACTGGTGAAAAATGAGTCTTGGTCGCTCACAATGCTCTTCGATGCACCATGAAATCGTACAATCCATTTCACATACAACTTGGCCAGTTTGGATGTCGTTCTGCTTGACCTAATGTGTATAAATCAAGAGCTCTTGGTCAACTGATCGACAATGACCCAGATGCTTTCATACCCTGATCGAGTCCTTGGCAGCCCATTTATGAAATCCATCGATATCTGCTCCCACTCGCACTTGGGAACTTCAAGTTGTTTGCAATAGACCACAATGTTTCTTCTGCTCTGCCTTAACATACTGGAAATTCATGAGTTTCGAGATGAATGTCCCAGCATCCTTCTTCATCTTTTCCTAATAGTAGATATGCCTCGTATCATGGTGCATCTTATTACCATTTACCGCTAGGATAGTGGCACTCATGGAGCACCTCATCCCTCAACCGATCGACATCAGGAACAGTCTCCTGTCCCTACGGATCCAATTGTCTCGATCTAGTCATACTATCTCATACACTAAGACTCCACTCCTGCTTTAATATTGGAAATGATCTTATCTAATCTGGCATCGTGCTTCTGATTAGTACCAATCTGCTCAACAAGAGTAGGTCTGATAGTCAAGCTTGCCAACGTCTCTGGCTCTAACTTGGAATAAGGTTTGAAGTCACATCTATCAATATACTCTAACTGTTTATACTGTAGGAACATCGCCCCTTAACTGGCATGCCTTCTACTCAACATGTCGGCGACCTCATGCCCTTTACTAGACGTATAGGAAATGCTAAAGTTGTAGGAGGAAAAGAATTTCAACCATCGCTGCTGTCGAAGGTTGAGATCCTTCTGGGAGAAAAGGTACTTCAAGGATTTATGGTCCGTGAATGCCTCAAACATTTCTGTTACTAAATAATGCCTCCAAATCTTCAAAGCAAACAGTATCACCACTAACTCCAAATCATGAGTTGTATACTTCTTCTCGTGCGGCTACAACTATCGATTAGCGTATGCAAAAATGTTTCCCTTCTGCATCGATACCTCGCATAATCCAATACCACGGGTGTTGTGTATACAGTCGCCTCTTCATTCCCACTCGAGATGGTGAATAAGGTGCACTCGTCAACCTCTCCTTCAAACTCACAAATGCCAGCTCACATCTGGAATTCCAAGTAAATGTCTAATTTTTCTTAGTCAAATTGATGAATGGCACGACTACCTTTGAGAAGTGCTTGATAAAGCATTTATAATATCCCGTCAGTCCTACGAAACTCCTTATTCGGTAGCAATCTTGGGTTGGATCCAATCTTGAACTGCTATCACCTTGGAAGGGTCTACTAGGATGCCCTGCTCAGAGATGACGTGACCTATGAATCTCACTTCCCTTCTCCAAAAGTGATAATTTGAAAACTTTTCTTTAACTTGTGCTTCTTCAACACTTTGAGCACAATCCGCAGGTGCGCCTTGTGTAGGATCGATTTCACCCTAGAGGGGGTGAATAGGGTGATACTATAAATTATTAAAATTGATTGTGGAAGTTTATAAATTATTTTCAACATAGATATATCAGAATAGCAACACATATAATAGCAGAATAATAAAGCAGAATTAGAGCAACATAGAATTTACCCAGCTTTAGCAAAACCCTGCCTACGTGCTGCCCCTAAGGTTTCTACTAGAAATTAAGCAGTCAGACGCTTATACATGTAAACTCGTGACACCCGCTATCGACTAGCCTTAACTCTACGCTCAAAACCCTGCCACAACTTAGCCACTGAGTTGCGAATTCTCGAACTACACCACCGTAGCTCGTCCCCTAGTCACACGACAAGAAATTACAATTGTTTAAAAGAGAAATTAAAAACACTATAAAAACAATCAGACCCTAATTTAAATATATTAAACCCAAATGTATTTGCCGGCCTAAAAGTAAATAGAGGTGATAAATCTTCTTTATTCCTATGGCCCAACTCCTTGTTTTATTTCTTCGGCCTTCAATTCTTCGAGTTAAAAATGGATGCTTCGTCTGTAGCTCATCAGGTAAATTAGGGCTTCTGATATTTCGAAGTCGCCGCTTGAATGTTAGTCGATTTCAGTAGATATTGCTTTGTTTTGCTTTGAAAATCGACTCTCTGTCTCTGATTTGCTTTCGGCTACTTCAATTCATCGAGGAAGCTTTGTTGAAAAGTGGTACGTGATATTCGTTTTATATTTTGATTATACTCGACTTTTGATTCGAGTTCCTTATTGATTCTATGCCCTGTTATATTGCTTGAACTCGAATGAATATTTACGATGATGTTTTAGGGTTTATATAGGAATCGAATTCCTTATTTTTCGTTCGTATATTCTCATTGAAATCGTCTGATAATTTTTTGATTGTCATTCGATATTGTTTGGACGCTGGTGATTATTTTTGACTTTGTCACTTCGTATAATTGATTACTTCTGACTTTGCTTGGCCACCACGGTATTGAATTTTGACTTCTTCAAATTCGGCCTTGTCACTACTTTTGTTAAAATTGGAACTTGCTCGATTTCGGCCTTAGACGCCACGGCTCTGACTTGATGCTGCTGACTTCGGCTTCTCTGTCTTTGTTCATTTTGACTCCGCTCAGTTGTTCACGGCTTTGACTTGAATTTTAATATTAAACTGTTATTACATTTGATTCTCTTACATTTTTAGAAATGACTTTGGTATAAAAATAAATTGTCTTTGACTTGTTCCAAGAACTTCTCTTGTGACATATCTGATTTCGGTTACTTGATATTGAATTTTAAAACCTGCTGCTCACCTTATTAGATTTGCTATCACCCGACTTTGGTCATTTTTGAAAATTCTTTCTTGATTTGTGTAAGGCTGTGAGAAATATTGACTTCGGCCAGCATGTTCATCCCTGTAGCATACTTGACTTGTTTGAAACATATATCTTGATTTTGCTTTGATTTTGTCTCTGCTGCATATATGTATTCCCGAGTGTTTTGCTGTTTAATTTACTGCTCTGGTCATCTACACTTTGATATATAAACTTGTCTTGGTTTGTCGAAACCACAGTGGCATTTGCATATGTATTCATCCACTGGTGTACTGTCTTGAGATCGAGTTACTTCAATGTTGCTTTGCACTTGCAGTCAGTTCTGCATGGAGTCTAGTCTTTGTTTCACTGGTGCACGTGGTTATGCCTTCATCATGTGTACACATGCATATGTATGTGTGCGTACATATGTATCTTGTTACTGCTATACACATGCTTCGGTTCATTTTGGTTTTGCTGTCACTACATGTATGTATACATTGTATCATGTCTCTGGTGCACTTGCTCATTTGAGTTTGCACTGAATGGATGTTGTAGACTTGTCTTTGCTTGAATTGATTTGCTATTCCATGGTTCGACATTGATTGAGTTCATTGTGGTTTGCTATTTGATGTAGAGGCCAGTTGCAGTTTAATATTGGTCTTGCAGCTTGGTTTATTATGTAGTCAAGTGTGCATTGTCAACTACTTGGAACTTCTTGTTTTCTGACTTGTATTCTTAAGCTGGTCTGGTTCACTGTATTATACTGGTACACTTTGTTGTTTGAATTTGGCCATTCTGGGTTCAAGTGTATATTCGAATTTTCGGTCGAGGCTGTGTTGTATGTATCTTGACCCACAGTTTTGATTGCACCTGTGTTGGATCCGGCTTACAGCTCGGGTTTGACCTTGTGCTAGTGTCGTGACATTATTTTTATTGCACTTGAGTTGAACCCGGCTTTTTATCTGGGTTTGACCTTATGCTCACATATCCCTATAATTTTATCAAGTGTATATCGGTGTGCACGGCCTTGTGGCATGTACGGTGATACACTGTGCATGTCACAAGCTGTTCGTGTATGATGAATTCAAATTTAAATGATGACAAACAACCTAAATAACCGAGGAAAATAATATTTTCAAAATCACCTTTTATTTTATGCTGCAAAAATATTTCTTTTTCAATTTTACTGCGTCAATGTATATTTTTGCAGATTGCCCAGATGTTGGATTCAATCTGGAATGGATTTGAAAATAAATATGAGTGAATGAACGATATGTAGTAAGGACATTCGTAAATTGAAATTGTGATGTAATCAAATTTGTATTGTAATTGGAATTGTATATATATAGTGAGAGCTTGAATTTGTACAAATCAAAATTGTAATAAATATTTGTTTGAATAAAATATCCATTTGAATTCAAATTCTATGTTATTTATTTTATTCAACAAATATTTATTTAATTATGTGAAAAATATAATAGTACATTAACAAATACATTTAAATGAATATATATATATATATGTTTATTATCATCAAACAAAAATCATATACTCGCATATTCAACAATCTCCCCCTTTTGATGATAACAAACATATATTTAAGATTTTGAATTTATTAAATGTATTTGATTATTCAATTTGCTCTCCCTATTTGAATGCTTCCTCTCTACACAAAGCTCCCCCTTCATATATGCATGTAAATAAAAATATGCAAATAAGCCTAGATGCAAATAGAAAATATTTGACCTTTATTTATCAAAACCTTAACTTTTCTCTCCCCCATTTGTTATTAGCAAAAGAGTAATAGTGTTAGATAGAGATAAATTAGACATTAATACAACATTAGTTCCCAATCGAGTATAAATATTAAATTTCAAACAAAAGTCAAACAAAAATCATAAATACTCTATTAGGCGCATATTCCAATTTAGAATGATAGGAATAATGTCATCATATAAAACCATATTGTTGTGTATATTTGTGGTGTGTATATATATATATATACATATCAGGAATCTGAATATCTACTAGCCAGGCAAAACCGTTAGGACTTTTAAATGAAATTAGTAATATTCCAATTTTTTCTTTAAAAAAAAGCGAATTCAAGTATCTTCTAACCACGCATAACCGTGAGGTTTTTAAATGGGATTAGAATCAACTTGTCTATTTAATAATCAACTTTAATATGTGTTCGATACATGCATAACCGTTAAGACTTTTAAATGAGCATGGAAATACATAAAAAATTCCAAGTAATTCACCCATGCATAACCGTGAGGACTTTAGAATGAGAGTTAACACTTTGGATTTTTAAAAAAATAAAATGAAAAAACGAATGATTTCGTGTTTAAAACACCACATATTGACAAACTATATTGAATTTTGATGAGTGATGGTCGTTAGAAATATGATAGAAATAGAGATGGTCATGGAATTTTTACCAACAAAAAGTTTTTATAACTCTTATTGAAATTTCTATTGAAATTTACTAAATATACCGTCTCAAGTTATAATATATGATTAAGATCGACACTCATCACTTTTTCAATCACTATTTATCTTTTCGATAATTAGTAGGGAGTCAGATTTGTCAATGTAATCATTTAAGATCAAATCCAAAAATAGTTATAAAATCAATTTTTTCTAAAAATGACTAATTTGAAAACAAGGTCAAAAATGATTTTCTAGAAGGGGTTTTACAAGAAAATTTCTGCTATTTGAAAATATTTGAAATGAAAAAATATGCAGATTTTTTCTTTGAAAAACAATGCAATTACTGAATGTCTCAACATAAATCACGTTCCACTAGAAATTTTTCTATCAACTAGATTATCAGTGTAATTTGCATCTGAATATTTCCTTCACTCAAGATTATCATTGGTTGGATGCTATAAACTAGACCGTATGTTGCAACAAATTTTTAAAGACCTTTCTAAATGAAATTCTTTTCAATTTTAATTGAAGCTGTGCCAATGAACGAAAACCTTGAATATAGAGTCAGCCATAAAATAATCAAATGTATTATCAGCCAATAAAACACTATTATTAATCCAAACTAATATAAATAAAGTAGTTCAAAGATTCTAGAGATTTTTATAGTATTCTTGGCATAAGAATATAATTGGCCAACAATTTTCAGTAAGTCAGAATAAATTAGCATTCATTTCTATATCAATAACTGGCTGAATTAAATTCAATTTATGGTGCAGATTATCACATTTATCGTTCAAGATATCTTTACCTGTTTTACCTTTACAATAATTTTTCGTTGTTGCCCGTTGTGATTTTGTCACCTTTGTATTAGGCTAAGAAACTTTGATTTGTTGCCCATTGTGTCCCTGAAACAGCCAGAATCCAAGTAACACAGTTGTTGTTCCTTAGCCTGCCACCACACCTACAAGTTAAAAGATTTTTGTGACCAATTTGTTTTATAGGTCCATGGTTATTAGTGGCAATTGATTTTGAAAAATAATTTTGTGGAGACCCAGAACTATTTATATACGTTCCTTTTGGCACCCAGATTTGTTTGGCTTTGAGAGATTTTATATTCGTGCCTTTTGGAACCCAAATTGGAATTGTTTTCACGTATTTGGGTCTATACCAACAAATGTTTTGATTGTGTCCAATTTTTCTATAAATGGTGCACTCGGATTTTACTTGATTAATTTTTCTTTCCACACGTTCAAACTGATTACACCCAAGTCCTTGTCTAAAAGTATTAACAATTTGTTTCCTTAATAGCATATTCAGTGATCTTTCACTTTAGGAAAAAAAATTAAAGTCGTTGACAATTTTTGGACTTGTGTTTTGAGATATTCATTTTCGTTTAATAATTGAGTGCACTTTTTAATAGAGTTTTCTCTCTTAGTATTTTCACTCTTTTTCAAAATCAGAATTTCATTTTCAAGCAATTTAATTTAATTTTTGATTTTTTAATCTCTTCTTGGAGTGATGGACACTTATCACACTTAGGGATCTTACTTTGATAGTTTTTAACCAATTGATCAAGCTGCTTATTTAAATCTATCAAAGTATCTCTTTGTGATTCGAGTTTAGCGTATTTCCCCCTAAGTCTTTCAAAACAGCCATTTACTTCGTGGAAATATATAAGTAATTCAAAGTGAGTATGTTTTGATACCTCGCTTGGCTCGTTATCATCACTATCAGTTATATTACATCATAGGCACGGATCTGCTCTTTCACTCTTATTGCTAGTGTTTTTATAATCATCACTTTTATTCCACGTGGCTGCAAAACTTTTCCTTTTTGATTTCTTTTCTTTGTCGAGTTGAATTCGGGGATAATTTGGATTGATTTGTCCGGTTTTGTTGCACTTGTGACAGATGATCTCCCATTCTTTTGGGTTGTCTAGTGCTTTGAATATTCTTCTTTTCAATTTTTGATTTAGAGCTGGATTTCTGTATTTGCGGTTCCACTTTTTTAATCTCTTCATTAGTAATGCCAGCTCAGCTGCTCTATCTTCATCATCCTCATCACAACTGCCTTTTACCAATCTTGGTAAGCATATTTCTTTAACTGAGTCGGTTGTGGAGGATTTCTCATTACAGTTGACTTTTGCACTATATATTGCATCATAAGGGTTCCAGATTTCCTGTACATTTTCACAATGAGAAATAAAGTTATCTTGATTAATATAAGAATATATTACATGCATAGCAAGTGCTTTAATTAAGATAATTTTCTCGTCTGTTATATCACACCTATTTTCAATAATATCCCAACATTTAAAATTAACAGATTTTAAATAAGATTCCATTTTTAATTTCCAATTTAAAAAATCTGTTCCATCAAAAACAGGAGGGATAATACTAGACCGACCCTCAGCAAAAGTAGCCATTTTTTAAACAATTCAAATTTTTAAAACAAAAATTGGTTTTTGAAAAATTAAATTTTTAAAACAAAAATGGCTTTTGTACCTTGCTCCGATCCCACTTGTAGGATCGATTTCACCCTAGAGGGGGGTGAATAGGGTGATACTATAAATTATTAAAATTTATTGCGGAAGTTTATAAATTATTTTCAATACAGATATATCAGAATAGCAACACATATAATAGCATAATAATAAATGCAGAAATAGAACAATACAGAATTTACCCAGCTTCGACAAAACTCTGCCTACGTACTGCCCCCAAGGTTTCTGCTAGAAATTAAGCAGTCAGATGCTTATACACGAAAACTCACGACACCCGCTATCGACTAGCCTTAACTCTACGCTCAAAACCCTGCCACAACTCAGCACTGAGTTGCGAATTCTCGAACTACACCATCGTAGCTCGTCCCCTAGTCTCACGACTAGAAATTACAATTGTTTAAAAGAGAAATTAAAAACACTTTAAAAACAATAAAAACAATCAAACCCTAATTTAAATATGTTAAACCCAAATGTATTTGCCGGCCTAAAAATAAATAGAGGTGATAAATCTTCTTTATTCCTATGGCCCAACTCCTTGTTTTATTTCTTCGGCCTTCAATTCTTCGAGTTAAAAATGGATGCTTCGTCTGTAGCTCTTCAGGTAAATTAGGGATTCTGATATTTCAAAGTCGCCGCTTGAATGTTAGTCGATTTCAGTAGATATTGCTTTGTTTTGCTTTGAAAATCGACTCTCTATCTTTGATTTTCTTTCGGCTACTTCAATTCATCGAGGAAGCTTTGTTGAAAAGTGGAACGTGATATTCGTTTTATATTTTGATTATACTCGACTTTTGATTCGAGTTCCTTATTGATTCTATGCCCTGTTATATTGCTTGAACTCGAATGAATATTTCCAATGATGTCTTAAGGTTTTATATAGGAATCGAATTCCTTATATTTCGTTCATATATTCTCATTGAAATCGTCTGATAATTTTTTGATTGTCATTTGATATTGTTTGCACGCTGGTGATTATTTTTGACTTTGTCACTTCGTATAATTGATTACTTCCGACTTTTCTTGGCCACCACGGCGTTGAATTCTGACTTGTTCAACTTCGGCCTTGTCACTGCTTTTGTTAAAATTTGAACTTGCTCGATTTTGGCCTTAGTCACCACGGCTCTGACTTGATGCTATTGACTTTGGCTTCTCTTGTGACATATCTGATTTCGGTTACTTGATATTGAATTTTAAAACATGCTGCTCACCTTACTTATTCGATTTGCTATCACCTGACTTCGGTCATTTTTGAAAATTCTTTCTTGATTTGTGTAAGGCTGTGAGAAATATTGACTTTGGCCAGCATGTACATCCATGTAGCATACTTGACTTGTTTGAAACATGTATCTTGATTTTGCTTTGATTTCGTCTCTGCTGCATATATGTATTCCCGAGTGTTTTGCTGTTTAATTTACTACTCTGGTCATCTACACTTTGATATATAAACTTGTCTTGGTTTGTCGAAACCACAGTGGCATTTGCATATGTATTCATCCACTTGTGTACTGTCTTGAGCTCGAGTTACTTCCATGTTGCTTTGCACTTGCAGTCAGGTCTGCATGGAGTCTGGTCTTTGTTTCACTGGTGCACGCGGTTATGCCTTCATCATGTGTACACATGCATGTGTGTGTGTGTATGTATCTTGTTACTGCTATGCACATGCTTCGGTTCATTTTGGTTTTGCTGTCACTACATGTATGTATACATTGTGTTATGTCTCTGGTGCACTTGCTCATTTGAGTTTGCACTAAATGGATGCTGTAGACTGGTCTTTGCTTGAATTTATTTTCTCTTCCATGGTTTCAACATTGATTGAGTTCATCGTGGTTTGCTGCTTGATGTAGAGGCCAGTTGCAGTTTAATATTGGTCTTGCAGATTTGTTTATCATGTAGTCTAGTGTGCATTGTCAACTGCTTGGAACTTCGTGTTTTCTGACTTGTATTCATAAGCTGGTCTGGTTCACTATATTGTATTGGTGCACTTTGTTGTTTGAATCTGGCCATTCTAGGTTCAAGTGTATATTCAAATTTTCGATCGAGGCTGTGTTGTATGTATCTTGACCCACAGTTTTGATTGCACCTATGTTGAATCCAGCTTGCAGTTCGCGTTTGACCTTGTGCTAGTGTCGTGACATTATTTTTACTGCACTTGAGTTGAACCTAGCTTTTTATTTGGGTTTGACCTTGTGCTCACCTGTCCCTATAATTTTATCAAGTGTATATCGGTGTGCACGGCCTTGTGGCATGTACGGTGATACACTGTGCGTGTCTCACGTTGTTCGTGTATGATGAATTCAAATTTAAATGATGACGAATAACCCAAATAACCGAGGCAAATAATATTTTCAAAATCACTTTTTATTTTATACTGCAAAAATATTTCTTTTTCAATTTTACTGCGTCAATGTATATTTTGCAGATTGCTCATGTAACGCCCCATCTCGAGACCCATCTTAGTAGAGATAATTAACGAGTAATTCCGTCTACTAAAGTGGAGAATAGGGCTGGTTAAGGGCGACCATCTATAATTTTGTCTTAAACATCTACTGAATACGTCGATAAATGCAATATGATTTTTCTTTTCTATCTCAACTGGATCGATATAACCAGTAAATGCTTAATCTAAAACTATAGGTGGCTTATGGATCTATCAGAACAAAACACAATAATTAAATGGAAAACACATCACAGAACAGTAATCCACATCATATATATATATATATACACTAATACATGTTTAGTACAATACAATATGAATACAATAACGTTGGTACTCGACCACACCATATACATCGAATCAGATATAAATATATCAGAGTATGCGCAAGAACAGAAACTACTCAAGAGAAAGAAGAGCTGTTATCCAACATCAACTTCAAGCTAAGCCCAATAGATAATACCTGAAACAACTCGGTCTGACCCGAGTGAAAACACACGGGTCAGGCTAGCTAAAACTTATCATTAGTAAAGGCGATGATAAGAGATAAGGGGAAAACCATTCCATCGTTACCAATGGAATGATATAGGTCATCAAGTTATCTCTAGACTGATACATCAATGGTTCATCATGATTGCATAGAGGAATACAATATGTATATTAGATAGACATGGTTCATCTAATTATATATATAACCAAATGAAATGGGTGAGGATATGGACCATAAGTAAATCTTCATAAGATAATTAAAACTTCAAGAATCCATCATAAATAAAACTCATCTAATAGAAACTTCTTAATTATTATACCTCATCTGATCGGTATAAATATAAATACATCTCAAATCCATCATTAAACTCATTATAAAGGAATCTCCATAATCATTTATACCTCATCTCATTGGTATAAATATAAATATATCTTAAATCTATTATCAACACTCATCATAAAAGCATTACCATAATTTATACCTCATCTCATTGGCATAAATATATATAATGTCTCAAATCCATCTTGATAGAGCCCGAAAAGAATCCAAAACATCATATTCGAAATCACAAATAAAACCATGTATGTTAATAAGCCTTTTTCATACATAAGGCTATACTAAAGCATCATCATCAAAATAGTGAAATCGAAACACCTAAAACCTCATGGAAAACAGCACGTGCATTTACATCTTGACTAGTACTACCATTATTTGGTACCATTCATCGTGATGACTTGGGGTCACATAACATCATAACATCGTGATCATCTTGATTGACTATAGTCGGAAACATCTTGATGACACCCAGTCACAAAAACCCGAGTAATAACATCGTGATGATTGGAGTCGAGTAATAACTTCATGAACATCGTGATGACTCCAATCGAGTACTCGGTCTGTAGCACTAGTAACATCGTGAATGTGTCTCAACTTCTCGAATAGGAACCCAATAGGCGTCAACGTATGTCCAATACCATACGTTTGTACCTATTGGTTTACTAATCGTTAGTCGATGCCACATTAGAAAACCATCATAAAACATCATCAATTAAACACTACCTCATCTCATCGGCGAGTGTAAGATACCTAACTCATCTTATCTCTTATTTGGACGAGTTTTAAGTGACATCGAGGCTTGTCTCATTTCACCGACAAGTAAAAATTTATCGTAAATATCAAAATCATCATCAATCCATCATAACAACTTGCCTCATCTCCTAGGCAAGTAAAAGAACATCGTGATGGTTATTTCTAACCATAGTTGCAAATTAAAACTTAACATCAATATTGCCTCATTTCATCGGCCATCACAAAATGCATCTAGATTGGTTCGTCGTCGAATGTACTCAAAGAGTAATTCTCAAACCAATAATCTTCACCAAAATTTGGTAACTTCTAAATCAACTCAAAATAACACTTCAAATTGGTTTCGATCGTACAAGTCCGATATTTAGCGATAAAGCAAAAATACATGTCCTATACCACATATTTTTTTTACTAAATTGTTTAATTCTCATTCTTATACGTCAAAACTCATAAACATAGGCTAAATTATATTTAAAATAATTTTTTAGAGAAAATAGAATTCTTAAACAATCTAGAAACCATTTTAAAAGCTTTGTACAGAAAAATGCACTATTTTAAAGAGAACGTCTATTATACAAACACTTTAAAATAATGAATAATTAACAAAAAAATCTCTTAAAAATGCTACAAATACTTATTTCATAAATAATGGTTTATTTTTATTTAAGAAATTTTCAAGAATTTATTTGAAATTAAAATCATTTAAAACACTCAAAATACTCACATATCGGTATTAACCGTTATTTAAATTTAAATGGAATTTAAATAAAACTTTAATCTCAAACTTCTTCAAATATAAGATAATATATTCATGGACATCATTTCCATCTAATAACATCAAGTTTTAAAAAAAAAGAATGCGACTGAAATCATAGAAATCGTTAGAATATCATCAAACACGGAAATTAAACACTACATATATTTCGGTTCTACTATAAAGAATATATATTTTCACATAGAAATATACAAACTATGAGAATAATTACAATATAAAAGTTGTAGACTAAATCCTCAGGTTTCCAGAACTTCAAAAATTTCTAAATTCCGATAAGTAATAAGGAAGTTATGACCAAATTACTTTCTAGATGAATATGTAAACACTCTTTGTCAATGACAGGACAGTCATAAAGATATGGTTTTTCCACCATATAGACATCAAAAATACTCAAAACTCAAAACATCAAAGTTATATCTTAAATCATAAGGTTTCCATAGCTTCAAAAATTTCTAAATTCCGACAGGTAACAAAAAAGTTATGATCAAATTACTTTCCAAGTAAATATATAAACACTCTATGTCAATGACAAGACAGTCACAAAGATATGGATTTTTCACCATATAAACATTAAAAATAATCAAAACTCAAAACATAAAACTTGTAGATCTATGTCTATTCTTTTCAGATCATCTAAAATTATTGAATTCCGACTTAAAACGAAAGACATATGTCTAATTTACTGACAGTAATTTCATAATCAAACATGCAACAAACAAAATTGAGATTTCTTACCTTGAAATCTCAATCAAAGCTAGAAAATGTGAGTTTTAAAACTCACCTTTGATTTTAGATAGCAAACACCCAAATTTGTGAAGAAAGACAGGAGCTTGAAGGTGAAGTCCTTTCTCTATTCTTATTTTGGTGAAGTTCTTCTTGAATTAACGGCAAAATTGAGTGGAATTGAGATTCAATTAAAGAAAGCCATTGTTTTTCTTTCTTTATATTTACTGTATCTTTTGTTTTGGGGAGGAAGATGAGAAAAAAAAAGTACTTTACACATATTTCATCTTTTCTAGATGGTTCTATAGAAGGTTAGTGGATTCAAACCTTACCCAAATAAGCCCAAGACAAATATACTTAGAGATATTCCTATGTTATATACATATTTAACCTATTTAATCAATTTATACACTAGTTTTCTCATTTTTAACCAAACAAAATATCTACAACAAATTGTTTGCAACAAAATTTTTATTATATTAAAAAAATTATTTCGACAACAAAAAGTTATTTTTATAAATAAAACTCTAACTTTCACAATATTTTTACAAATTACACCATTTTAGTGTAAAAACACTATTTTTAATGCAATAACTTAAACAAAAATTTCTTTCGGGTCAAATAAATTGCAATAAATCATTCTAACACTTTTTTATCATCAAAATATTTTTTTTCCAATTAAAAATATTATTTTTCCCATGTAACACAATATTACCAATATTCACATTTTTAGTGAAAAATCAATATTTTCATCCATTTCAACCAAATAAAATTTATTTTTAAGTCTAATGAAGTGTATTAAAATGTTTTAACATTTTTATAATAATAATACATCATTCCAAGCCTAACCACACTTCTAAATTTTATTTTCTTCATATTATTCCTTTTATTTTACAATAGAAGGCTAACATTGGAATAAATTTCCAATATTACTAATTAACTAAAATTAAACCATCACAATTATTTATTTTCAATCCAAATCCAAAAATAAAGTTTTTCAAACTTTGTTTCATTCATTTACACTCTTTTTTTCAACCATCAAATGTTGAAATATGCTTCAAATAAAATAATATGGCTTATTTAAAATTCAAATCCCAAATTATATTCATCAAGATATTGCTTATATAAAATAAACAATATAATCACTCATTTTATTATCCAATTCGTTTTTAACAAAATATTAAATTATAATTTTCATTATAATTTAATATTAACAGTAACCTTCAAAATCCCGGGTTGTTACAGACTCCCCCACTTAACAAAATTGCGTCCTCGCAATTTCTAGTGGAAAAATGCTGTAAACAACACAAAAATTCAATCGAAAAAGGATAAAAGAAAAGCTCAAAACTCAAACATTCATACTCTCAACATAGAATGGTAGAGAGAAACAAGAAAAAACTCACTTGGTTAATCCAATGGACCATCAAATACTAATATAGTGATTAGCAAAACATCGAATTTTCCAAGTAACTCGAAAGAATTTTGAAGATATACCATCTTTGAATCAAAACTCATTAAAATGCTCAACAATTAATCAATCGAAAATGATTGAATTCAAAAAAACTCTACGAGTAGAGTCGGGATCAAACTCACTTAAACCTAATCTCTAAGCAATAAAGAAGATATCGATAAGATTTTTCGCATAAATATATGGAAAGAACATCCTCACAATAGGGTAGACACAATAGACAAGATTGAAAATCACAAGATGGCTTCTCACAAGGATACCAAATCGAACGACCGTGAAAAATGCATGTCGTTAATAATAGCTCAAAAATAGAATATACTCAAGAACAAGGATATAAGCTCGAACTATCTTTTAATCCAAGATATTTAGAATTTTTAAATCCCAACATCTTTTAAATTTTAAATCTCAATTTTCAACATTTTCAAATTTTCAAACTTTTTACTATATTACTTAGTAAGTTATTTAAAACTCAAATTAAAAGTCCAAATTTATTCTCTTACTTCAAAATTAATTTCCAAAGAAATTTGTAAATCCATAATGATATTCCTAAAAATTAATTAAGGGTTTAAATTCTCTTTACTCTTTTTATTAAACCACTTAAATAGTTTAAAAACAATCTTCAAATTCTCTTATAACTCTTCTCTTAAAACATCCAATGTATATAATATAGATTCTAAAATCTCAAAATATACTTCCAATAAAGCAAAGCTAAAAAATAATCTCATTTATATTCTCTTCTTTATAATTTAAAAATAAATAAATAGCATTGCCTCGCCATTGAGTCTCTAATAAATAAATATATTTGTTGGCTGCAGAGTTGACCGAACGATCATAACTGCCTCGCCACTCTATTACTTGTCTGTAAAATCAATGGCTGCAATTACCATTCAAAAATAAATTTAATATTTAATCTCAAATTTCTATTTTTCAAATCTTAATTTTATTAAAACACAAATCATCATGTTTGATTGTCTCATCATAGCATTGGGAGATTCCTACCGATAACGTTGATCAGGCGTATCGACTAGAACTCTTAACTACTCGATGGACAACCCAACACTCTCAAATTTTTTTCTATAAAAGAAATACTACTCATGTAAATATATTCTCAAAATATTCTTTGATTTTTAAAATATCTCAAAACTCCAATTTCTCTTTTTAAAAGTCATATATATATAGCTTCAAAAACTCAAACCAAAGAACATTTGGTGAATACATCGAGATATTCCTAGAATACGCGATTCTCAAAATCAACAGAAGGAGACAGAGTGTTAATCAATCTTACGATGTCATGAGCCACTCCCAAAAGTCATCAGGATACAGGATAAGCAAGATATTCTTCTCAAAGGAGATGAAGCACACAACAACAAAACATTACTTCAAACAAAGTAATGCTACAAAGATAACACTGATTGAGTATCTGAAAAGAACACTCAGTGAAGCTGAATGATAAACTCAATCAAACTCGAACGATCTAGAAACTCACCTCATTCCTCAGTGGATATCTTCGTGGAAGGATAACCGAAGAGCTAAGAGCCAGGAATAAGGTTACCTCAACACTTGATTGCCTAATTGGATGTCAAATCAAAACGGACTCAAAAAAACTCAACAAAGTCACCATGACTGGAATTTGAGATATATCATCAACATCTCAATAATCAAGAGCGAATTCAGAAACTTTGGAATCATCATTAACATTCCAAAGTGATAGAATTAATAAACCAATCAAATTAGGATGCCTAAATAAATATAGGATCGTATAACAACAAAATGATCAAGCTTTACATCAAATAAGTCAATCCATCTCAAATCAGATACATCTTAAGATAGTGAGTAATAAACAAACACTCACT
Source organism: Allium cepa (assembly GCA_030765085.1). NCBI lineage: Eukaryota > Viridiplantae > Streptophyta > Magnoliopsida > Asparagales > Amaryllidaceae > Allium > Allium cepa. Next base: position 386,502,037 of record CM060932.1, read on the forward strand.
AAAACAACAACAAATAAAGAACTCAGAATGCTCACAACAAGCCAATCGTTGTGGATCCCATCAATAGGATTCACAACTCTCAAAGGAATGCAACAAGAATGCCCAAAGAAATCAATCAGTTCCATCGATACGAACTCACTCGTATCGACAAAAATAAGAATCTAATAATCCCAAATAAGATTTTATATAAGATAAGATGACATCAAACTCTATCATGGAATACTACGGAATACAATATATCTATATTCCTAGACATATTCCATCTTAACAATCCCAAAACTAAAAAAAGAATCAAGGCTCGATTCAAAAACAAGCTTAAATAAAGGACAGTGATTCACTCATATTGTACTTCGATGTATCGTGATATACATACTATTCTGTGTTTATCCTACTTTGTTCTGACCACAGCTCTGATACCAAGCTGTAACGCCCCACCCCGAGACCCATCTTAGTAAAGAGAATTAACGAGTAATTCCGTCTACTAAAGTGGAGAATAGGGCTGGTTAAGGGCGACCATCTATAATTTTGTCTTAAACATCTACTGAATACGTTGATAAATGCAATATGATTTTTCTTTTCTATCTCAACTGGATCGACATAACCAGTAAATGCTTAATCTAAAACTATAGGTGGCTTATGGATCTATCAGAATAAAATACAATAATTAAATGAAAAACACATCACAGAACAGTAATCCACATAATATATATATATATACACTGATACATGTTTATTACAATATAATATGAATACAATAACGTTGGTACTCGACTACACCATATACATCGAATCAGATATAAATATATCAGAGTATGCGAAAGAACAGAAACTACTCAAGAGAAAGAAGAGTTGTTATCCAACATCAACTTCAAGCTAAACCCAATAGATGATACCTGAAACAACTCGGTCTGACCCGAGTGAAAACACACGGGTCAGGCTAGCTAAAACTAATCATTAGTAAAGGTGATGATAAGAGATAAGGGGAAAACCATTCCATCGTTACCAGTGGAATGATATAGGTCATCGAGTTATCTCTAGAGTGATACATCAATGGTTCATCATGATTGCATAGAGGAATACAATATGTATATTAGATAGACATGGTTCATCTAATTATATATATAACCAAATGAAATGGGTGAGGATATGGACCATAAAGTAAATCTTCATAAGATAATTAAACCATCAAGAATCCATCATAAATAAAACTCATCTAATAGAAACTTCTTAATTATTATACCTCATCTCATCGGTATAAATATAAATACATCTCAAATCCATCATTAAACTCATTATAAAGGAATCTCCATAATCATTTATACCTCATCTCATTGGTATAAATATAAATATATCTTAAATCTATTATCAACACTCATCATAAAAGCATTACCATAATTTATACCTCATCTCATTGGTATAAATATATATAATGTCTCAAATCCATCTTGATAAAGCCCGAAAAGAATCCAAAACATCATATTCGAAATCACAAATAAAACCATGTATGTCAATAAGCCTTTTCCATACATAAGGCTATACTAAAGCATCATCATCAAAATAGTGAAATCGAAACACCTAAAACCTCATAGAAAACAGCACGTGCATTTACATCTTGACTAGTACTACCATTATTTGGTACCATTCATCATGATAACTTGGGGTCACATAACATCATAACATCGTGATCATCTTGATTGACTATAGTCGGAAACATCTTGATGACACCCAGTCACGAAAACCCGAGTAATAACATCGTGATGATTGGAGTCGAGTAATAACTTCATGAACATCGTGATGACTCCAATCGAGTACTCGGTCTGTAGCACTTGTAACAACGTGAATGTGTCTCAACTTCCCGAATAGGAACCCAATAGGCTTCAACTTACGTCCCATACCATACGTTTGTACCTATTGGTTTATAAATCGTTAGTCGATGCCACATTAGAAAACCATCATAAAGCATCATCAAATAAACACTGCCTCATCTCATCGGCGAGTGTAAGATACCTAACTCATCTTATCTCTTATTTGGACGAGTTTTAAGTGACTTCGAGACTTGTCTCATTTCACCGACAAGTAAAAATTCATCGTAAATATCAAAATCATCATCAATCCATCATAACAACTTGCCTCATCTCCTAGGCAAGTAAAAGAACATCGTGATGGTTATTTCTAACCATAGTTGCAAATTAAAACTTCACATCAATATTGCGTCATTTCATCAGCCATCACAAAATGCATCTAGATTGGTTCGTCGTCGAATGTACTCAAAGAGTAATTCTCAAACCAATAATCTTCACCAAAATTTGGTAACTTCTAAATCAACTCAAAATAACACTTCAAATTGGTTTCGATCATACAAGTCCGATATTAAGCGATAAAGCAAAAATACGTGTCCTATACCACATATTTTTTTTTACTAAATTGTTTAATTCTCATTCTTATACGTCAAAACTCATAAAAATAGGCTAAATTATATTTAAAATAATTTTTTAGAGAAAATAGAATTCTTAAACAATCTAGAAACCATTTTAAAAGCTTTGTACAGAAAAATGCACTATTTTAAAGAGAACGTCTATTACACAAACATTAAAATAATGAATAATTAACAAAAAAAAATGTAACGACCCAGAATTTTGAATAATTTAAATTTAAAATATTTAATTAATTTTAAATATTTGAAGGATGGTTTGAATTGAATTTCAAATTATCAGAATGAATTTAGCGATTAAATTTTAGAATTTAATCTATTGAAGTTGAATAAAAATTTGAATATTCAATTTTAAGCCAATTAAAAATATTTCAAAGGCTTGTAAAATTCATATGTATAATACTGAAGATAATCGAAGCTTCAGAATTTAATTTGAAAGAGATTTGTTCAGTTTTGAAATTAAATCGTTTGAATCGATATTTAAAATAGCCGTCCGAGGCACAGTCTCGGAATTCGACGAAACCAGTTCCATTGGGTCCGTAATATTGAATTATTGCCGGATTTCAAATTTCGTATTTTTCTGAGTTAATGTGTGAGCACACGACACATAAACGCGTCGAAATTTTCAACGATTTAAATTTAAATTTAAATTTAAACTTAGTCAACGACATCACGTTTCGTTCCTAAAAACATGCCCCTAAGTTCACGCAGAGAATCACGCCTAAGATCACGATACTGAATCGTGCAAACCATACTTCATTCAATTTTAAAAACTCCTCTCATCCTTCAGTTTCAATTGGAACGAGAAAAAGGAAAAAAAATCACGAAGTTTTTAATGGCCGAAGCCTATAAGGAAAATCAATTCAGTTCGTTCCCAAATTCAAAACGAACAAAAGCATCTCTTCTTTCTCAAAACAGGCCGAGCCCTCTTCTCTTCCGTTCGAAATCGTTCCCAATTTAAATAAACGGCGATCCTTCTGCTCATTCAACCCATCGAAGTCCTCGGTTTTGAGAAGAGCAAGTGGGGAGGCGAGCTAAGATCGCGTTCGATTTCATGGTGACCGAAGTCGCGATGTGGCGACGTGATGCTCGCGAATCGATTTGAGATCGATTAAATCTAGGGCGAAGCGTTCGTGCTCGCGATGGCTGTTAGGGCGCGGCGGCGAACGAAGCTCGCGAGCAAGGCAATGAAGGCGGCGACTTCGGCGACTCGATTTTGTTCGATGGGGGATTACGAGCGACGTTGAGGCGATGGGGTGGGTTTTTTTCGATGTAGCATCGGGGATGGAGAAGTTGGGCACAGTCATCGTCGCGTTGGTGATCGCGATGTTAGCCTTGGGTTTCCTGATCGCAGAGAGGTATCAATTCTGTTTTTTTTTTTCTTTTCTTTCTTTTCGTTTATGTTTAAAATATAATGCTGATTGAAAAAAAATAGTTAAAACAGAAACAAATAAGTATAGAGATAGGATTTTAAGAAATATATGGTATTGCCACAGTAATTGATTAACAGTAAGTTAGAAATGCAGATTTATATATATATATAAATAGAAAATTTATTTATATAGATAAAGCTATTACGTTGGATATTATTTCAATTATCAAAAGGTTGTTCCAGAAAATTAATAATTATAGTAAAGAAATTTCTGCTAGTATTTACAGAAAAACAAAACATAATTTTTTTTTTTAAAGTAAAGTTTGAAGAAAGTTATAATAATAATAAATATAAGTTTTTAAAATTAATATAGATTGTTTTTACAAGAAAAGATTAAAACCCTTAGTTTAAAATAAATCACTTGTTAATTAATCCATTATAAAAAGGAAATTTTGTTTAATTGGAAATTTCTAGTTAGAATTATTTTTAAAGGAAAATTAGTTTTAATAAATTATTAAAGAAGAAACTGGTTCAAATAAAACAATTGATTAATTAAACAATCAAGAACGAAAATTGAATAGTTCGATTAAATTCTAATATTAATAAAATTTTTGGCTAATTTAATTTACCTAATAGGAATTTAATTTATTGTATAAATAAATTAAAAGAATTCTAGTTTAGGATTTAAATCTTCAATTAGATAATTTTATTGAAAGTGAGTTTGGTTAATTAAATTAAAATTTTAGTTAAAATAATTTATTAATCAAAGGAATTTTAAAAGATTTAAGAAAATTTATATAAGCAAGATGTTAGAATTATTTTAAAAAGAAAATCAGTTTGAATCTTTAATTTTTAGTTTAAAATAGAAATCATTAACTTGAGATTGAAATAATTAGTTGAATAAATTCAATTTAAGGATAAGTTAATTAAATCTATTTAAGAAGAAAATTTAGTTTTAAAATTAAATTGTAGTTGAATAGAATTATTTAAAAGGAAAATTTATTTATAATAAATTTAATAGTTAAAACCAAAAATGTGTTAGTTGATTTAATTTATAAAAAGAAATTTAAATTTTAGTTAAATAAAATTTTAAAGAAGAAATTGGTTTAAATAAAACTATCAGTAATTTAACTATTAAAAATGAAAAGCACCGATGAATCGAAATTATCGAATGAAAATTAACAGTTCGATTAATTCAAATATTAACAAACTGTATAATTATTTATACAAGGTATAAATGAAGAAAACAAGTTGAATTGGAAGTGGATTGCAAACGGGAATAAAGGTGAGAACTTCTCACTCAAAAGGAATTTTATTGTTTATTTAAATTTTAAATAGTTAGATTTAAAATTTGTTTGACTGTGTTGATTGAATGCTTGAATGATGATTGATATATATATATTGGATGTGAATAGACCCTATACGCCGTTAGTAAGCGGAGGTTATTTATTACACACATATACCGCGATATTCCACCTCGAAGTGGAGTTGGTATTATATTATATATACAGCAATATATATATATTGGCATATGTATATATTGCAGTTGATTGATTTCCCGCATTTTCTTTTAGCGGATGAGACCCTATACGCCGTTAGTAAGCGGATATATATTTATAAAATCCCATATACCGCGATATTCCGTCTTGAAACGGAATGGTATTGTGCTAATGTCTGTGGATGCAGGGAAACAGGTTGGAGGGATCCAACTGGATTCCTCACAAATATTTATTTGATTTCATATATTGTGATATTTGATTGTTATCATGGATGATATATGATGTTTGAAAGTTGTGATTGAATATTGATGTGTTGCATCATCGGATCCAAATTTGAAGTTTAAAAATAACAAATTTTCATTTCTAAAGTGATTTTTGGAAATATACGTTTATAAAATATTTTTGGAATTGATTCATCTGAAATGAATAAACGTTATAATTTTAATATTATGAAAATTATGATTTTTGAGAAATACAGTTAAAAGTTGATTTTTGAAAATATGGGATTAGTGATTTTATAAAATAGTTTGAAATGGGAATTCTGAATTTTTTATAAGAGGTTTAAAATAGGATTTATAAATTTTTTATTTTATAAATCAGAATGATGAAAATTATGAAAGAATTTAAAGATGTTTAAAGTAATAATATAAATTGATTTATATTAAAAGATTTATAAATTGATATTTATAAATTTAGAATATCTTGAATTATAAAATGAGCTTTTATAAGTGATAGAATGATTTGTAAATGGATTTCATAAAGGAATGAAATCTATAGAATTTATCAAATTTGATTATTTTATAAATCAAAATGATAAATTATAAAGGAGTTGAAAGACGTTTTAAAATAGTAATATAAATTGCTTTATATTAAAAAGATTTATAAATTGATATTTATAAATTAAAAATATTGGAATTATAAAACGAGCTTTTATAAGTATTAGAAAGAATTGTGAATGAATTTCACAAATGAATGAAACTTATAGAATTATAACGGTGAAGTTCTAAATAGAATTTTATAAATAAAATTTATAAAGTTATTTAGGAAATAGATGTGGATAAATAAATGAATCTTAGAAGTTATAAGATTTATAGATTTGGGAAGTTTGAAGGAATGATTTTTATAAATAAATAAATTATAAGTATTTGACTTATAATATGAAATTTTAATATATCATTGAGATATGAAATTGAATAGATTTATAAAGGAAATTTATAAAAGGAAGTTGTTATAAAAATAAATAGAAATAGAATTTATAAACGTTGTTTTATAAATTCGAAATGACTTATTTTGATAAGTAAAATTGTTGTAATTTATTTATAGAGTTATATTCATGTTTTAGACAGTGAATAATTCTTTAAAATAAAATGAATAGAAATGATGAAATTTATTAACAAAGAATATTCACGTTTTTGAATAGTGAATAATAAGTTAAAGAAATTATTTTGGAAGTGATGTTTGAAATAGAATTAAAACAATCTAAAGATGTTTTAAGAAGGTGTTGAGATTTGAAACCATAGATTTCAACATTTATTGTTGAAATAAATGTTTTCGGGAAATAAAAGGAAATAGTGGATTATAACACTGTTGTTATAATAAATGATTTCCGAAAAGGAATGTTTTGTATAGTATTGGGATTTATATATCTATTTTAATTTCGAATCCCTATACTAGTGAATTTGGGTTGTCGTAACGATGTTTTACGCAACATTCGTTTTGGCCCAAATAAATATGTTTAAGAGAATGATTTTCTTAAAGAATGAAATATATACTTAATTTCGATTAAAGTATATGAAATATTTTCTAAGGTTGAAAATAAAAGATTTATGAATTACTTATAAAATAAATAAGTATGGAAATTGTTTTTCCAATGTGAAATGGAAAGTTTAGAGAATTTATCTTTTTGAAGATAAATTGAAAATGAATAATAGCAATCGTATATTCATAAATATTTTGGAAATATAAATTCAATATGGAATTTATAAATGGAATTGGGAAAATGGGTTTAAAAATAAATATTGATTTATTTTTGAAGTATGGAAATGGTTTCCAATATAAAGTAAATATGTTGAGAATTTATCTTTTTGAAGATAAATTGAAATGAATAATTAAAATAGTATATTCATGGATATTTTGGGAATATAAATTCATTATAGAATTTATAAATAAAAAAGGGGATTTGTTTGAAAATAAATGTTGATTTATTTTTGAAGTGTGAAAACTATATATCTTATAAAGATATTTTTGTGAAATAAATAATTTGGAAAATTATTTGGAATCTGGTGATGTTGGCATATCTATTGATAGTTCAATAACCGACTATCAATATTTACCTTTAAATAGGTATTTGTTGTGATTTGCTTGAATTTGAATGCCACACTTATTTTTTTTTTTAAAATAAGCACTCACTATTCGGGTTAACCGGGAAAGGACCTTGGGGTCGTATAACCCATTCCGAGTATGTGATACGTCGTTATAAATTGCATTCGAAGATCGGTGTTGAAGACCGGATATTTTCGAAAGCGAAAGGATTTCTTGTTGATTGTCTCTGCACTGGCTGATCCCTGGTATTGAGATCTCCATATGTGATGGGAAATCCGAACGTGATTAGAGATTATTCGGATTGCAAGGACTTCTTTGTAAGTGCCTTCGGTTCTGTTCGAGCCCGGAACAGACTTGTATGGATTGTGTGTCTGACATTACAAGTTGAGATGTAAAGCCGATTTCTTTCAAATATATTTCTGTGGTGGCGGAGAATTTATTCTTTTAGCTTAACACCCTTCTCTGAGACGTACGAGCTCAGAGGTTATATAGTTGAAGTTATCAGCGATATATTCCCAATTTGGTAATGTGACATGCTGAGTGATGCTGAAATGATCATTGTGTTGATTATTATGATAGGATCATTTATTTGATCGTCTATCTTTGTGATCATTGTGTTGATCATTTGTTGACCCAAAGCATGGCTTTTGTATAAAGTATGTTTTTGTGGACGTGACTTCGTCGAACCTCACACCCCGGAAATGGTCAAAACAGGAAAGATGCGGCAAGGTTATGAGGGGTAGCACCCTTTAGGGTATGTACATTTCCTTCTGGATAGAGGTTGTATCATGGTATGGAGCCCAGATATTTAACCTATGTGGTTACTGCGAATTTATTACTTTGTGGTTGTTGGCTATCGGGATCCCGTGAGAAAGGTCGTTTACGATCGGGGAATGGCGTGCTCGTGTCAGTAGTTACCCAGTTAGGGGTAACCCGGCCTTGTGTTGGCAGATTTCCGGTTTGGTTCTCGGGGATGTCTTTCCAGAGGCATTCTCATGTGGCAATGGGAAGTTCCTTGGCCTGACCATTTGTTGGAAATCCAAAGAAACAATACGAAACTTGTACGGTTTTAGTTGTAGAACCTATCATTCACTTATGGTGTCGCAACACTGTTTGGATGGTAGCTATAGTAGGCATAGTTCGAAATGTCTATGTTGGCTAAGATTTATATTCTACTTTCGAAATGAATTTTTTTCCCTACACTATGCACTAGTAATAATATCAAATGTTATTTTAAATGCGTATCAAGCATCTTTGACTATCATAAGGAGAAATCTCCTCCGATTCTGCGTTTGCATGTGTGTGTGTGCGGGAGGCCTTATGGTAGTCTCATTTTTAAAAGCATTGCGAATTGAAATAAAAATATCTCTCTATTTTGATTTTTAAAGAAAAATAAACTGTTTTGAGTTCTCACACCAGTCACATGACTGACTTGGAGTTTATTGTTTTCCTTCCTAAACTCTGGGTACCCACCAATTTCCACACGGGCAGTTAAGAGTTAAGGTTTATCAGGATATTCTGGATATTCTGGAGTTGCTGGAGGCAAGATGGATGGCATGGCGTATTACTAGTTTATGTAGTATTTCTTTTTCCGCTGCATTGTTTGTTGTTGTACACTCTGATTATGATTTGATGTAATGTAATATAATGTGATGTAATAACTGATATAGTTCTTTGTTTAAAGATTATTCATTTACTTATTATATGTTGTTCCGCTGCGAATTGTGAGATTCTGATATTGTTCTGTTTCTGTTCCGTTCTATGTTCTATTTTTCTTTCCCCTCCATTTTCTATTCTCTCTAATTTCTATTTTCTATATTTCCTATTTTCTTTTCCCTCTATCTTCTACCTTTTTCTCTCTTTTTCTTTCCTTAAATTCTTTTTAAAAACCCTAACTATTCGGTTTTTCGGCAACGAAAAATCGACAATGTTACATTTGGTATCAGAGCTTATGGTTAAGCGACAGCCATGGTTCTGTTGGGTATTACTCGTTAGAGATAGAGTCAGCAGTACTCTAGAATGAGTTTGAGTGTAATAATAGATATGAGCGCGTATTTGTTAGTGAATATAAAATTGTTTTTTGAATCGGGTAAATAAGATAATTTTGCCCAAAACTATTTTGTATAGAAAAGAAATGATTTTCTATGAATTATTATAGTATATGGTTGCATGATTGTTAGGAAGTGATGATATTGAATATTATCATTAGTATATGGAATTAAATAAAATGGATTGAATTCAAGTAAATTAACTTGATAATTTATTTATTTGTGAAATAATTCTCAAATGGAATGAATATGAATATAGAATGTGAATAAAATTGAATTGAGCAATTAAGTAAATTCGAGATGAATTGAAATATTGAAATGAATTAGTGAATGTACTAATTGAAAGGAATTAGTAAATAAAAGTTAATCGATAGAATTCAATATTTAGAATTGAGAATTAAATTCGAATGGAATTTCAAATTGTGAATTGAATTCAAATGGAATTTAAATTGTGAATGAAACTAAATTGAAGAGTAAAATTGAATGAAATGAATATGTAACTTCAATAGTGAAGTTAAAATATATAAGAAACATATATCGAAATTTTGCAATAGAATTGGCAAATTGGTTTGAATATTGTATTTGGATTTGTATGCTACTACTACTAGCAGGTTATACAGGTGTATAAAGGGATTGAGATTTTGATTTCAAAGATAAAATTGAAATTGCTCGACAAAAAAGGTACGTATTTGAATTTCAGTATGAGATTTGATGACTTTCTTCTCCAGCCACTTGGCTTTCTTTTTTCTTTTTGATTCTGAGGGGCCGTGGTGCCATTTTGTAGTCGTACCGATCGAGCCGCGCAAAGGAGACGCTGGCAAAAAATTTCGAAAATTTAGGGTGTTAGAAAAATTTTGAGAAATTTTGAAAGTTTGAAATTTGAATTTGAATTTAAATTTGAATTGTTAGGAAAACAATGTTGATTGAAACCTATAATTGAAGTTGGAAAACTAGTTGAAATGATAATGAAACTCTAGTAAAAAGATTTAGGCTAGTAAGTTGATAAAACTATTTGGATTGTGAAAGATAATAAATGGGATAGGGACATTCTTCTTAACTTGTAATTTCAGGACGAAATTCTTTTGAGGAGGGAAGATTGTAACGACCCAGAATTTTGAATAATTTAAATTTAAAATATTTAATTAATTTTAAATATTTGAAGGATGGTTTGAATTGAATTTCAAATTATCAGAATGAATTTAGCGATTAAATTTTAGAATTTAATCTATTGAAGTTGAATAAAAATTTGAATATTCAATTTTAAGTCAATTAAAAATATTTCAAAGGCTTGTAAAATTCATATTGATAATACTGAAGATAATCGAAGCTTCAGAATTTAATTTGAAAGTGATTTGTTCAGTTTTGAAATTAAATCGTTTGAATCGATATTTAAAATAGCCGTCCGAGGCACAGTCTCGGAATTCGACGAAACCAGTTCCATTGGGTCCGTAATATTGAATTATTGCCGGATTTCAAATTTCGTATTTTTCTGAGTTAATGTGTGAGCACACGACACATAAACGCGTCGAAATTTTCAACGATTTAAATTTAAATTTAAATTTAAACTTAGTCAACGACATCACGTTTCGTTCCTAAAAACAAGCCCCTAAGTTCACGCAGAGAATCACGCCTAAGATCACGATACTGAATCGTGCAAACCATACTTCATTCAATTTTAAAAACTCCTCTCATCCTTCAGTTTCAATTGGAACGAGAAAAAGGAAAAAAAATCACGAAGTTTTTAATGGCCGAAGCCTATAAGGAAAATCAATTCAGTTCGTTCCCAAATTCAAAACGAACGAAAGCATCTCTTCTTTCTCAAAATAGGCCGAGCCCTCTTCTCTTCCGTTCGAAATCGTTCCCAATTTAAATAAATGGCGATCCTTCTGCTCATTCAACCCATCGAAGTCCTCGGTTTTGAGAAGAGCAAGTGGGGAGGCGAGCTAAGATCGCGTTCGATTTCATGGTGACCGAAGTCGCAATGTGGCGACGTGATGCTCGCGAATCGATTTGAGATCGATTAAATCTAGGGCGAAGCGTTCGTGCTCGCGATGGCTGTTAGGGCGCGGCGGCGAACGAAGCTCGCGAGCAAGGCAATGTGTAACGACCCGTATTTTACGTGTCGATGGATCGTAGAATTTACAGGTCGTTAGTGTTGTTTGTGGTGTTCCTAGCCTGAGTCGTATTGGGAGATAACTCGTGTGTTAAGTGATGAGTCGTGACCGACTCATAGTTAGGTCGTGTTCGAGTTACGACTTAGGAGGGTGCTCGGGTTAGCATGTTGCCGTGTTAGCTTAGGTCGTGAGGTAGTTTTGGTCGCTGGAGCGACCTAAGAGAGTGACCGACCTAAGAAAGTTGACCGACTCATGAAATAGAGGGCTTCCGAGTTAGGGAGGTTGCCGAGTTAACGACTTAAGGGGATAAGTCGTATACGAGTTAAGGCGATGAGTCGTATGGTTGTTAGGTCGGAAGGGTTTTGGAGCGACCTAAGGAAGTTAGGTCGTGGACGACCTAGCAGATAGGATGATGCTAGTGGCGACCGATCTAGTGTAGATCGACCTAGAGGTGTCCGACCTATAGTAGTAAACGACTTAACTTAGAAGGTGTAAGCTGTTAGGTCGTGTAAGTTTTGGGTCGTGGGAGTAGTTAGGTCGCGTGAGTACTGTTTAGACTTAGGTCGTAAACGACCTAAGTTAGGTCGGAGATATTAGGTCGGCCATAAGGCTAAGCTGTTAAGTCGTGTCCCGTATGGCCTTGGTCTATGTGTTTAGGACTTAGGTCGGCAGGGTCTTAGGTCGTAGGTCGGCATGCTAGTTAAGTCGTCAGGCGACCTAGGACTTAGGAAATGCGGCAGTGTGTTGAGTCGTGTGACAGTTGGGTCGGCAGTGCGTTGAGTCGTTAGGTCGGCCTGTGTTTTAGGTCGCGTCTGGGTTAAGTCGTAAGTCGGCCTTGGTTGTATGTTGTGTTGGTTAGGTCGTAGGTCGTAGGGGCTGATGAGTCGGCAACGACTCATAGTTAGGTCGGGGACGACCTAAGGGGCGACGACCTAAGGAGTTTCCAGCCTATAAATAGAGGGGTTCGGCTCACTTTTTGGCACCGGTTTTTGAAGCAACGAAGTGCTGCCATTTTGAAGACTCGACTACAACATTTCTTCATCTTCTTTTCTCCATTCCAATCAAGTGTTAGCATCCATCCAAGATCGAAGATCGGGATCGAAGATTCAAGTGTCCAAGTTGAAGATCTTCATCCGTTCGGGCTAGATTTCATCGATTGAAGCGAGATCTTGCCGGATCAAGCCTTGTTCTTCGCTGTCCAGATCTGAAGTGTGTGGTTTTTGAGGTGTTTGGGTGATTTGGTGAGTGGTAGTTATCTCTCACGCGGACCCAAAGGAGTGTAGTGGATTGGTAGCTAGTTTATGTGTTTGAAATAGCATTTTCTCGCATTGTCCTTAAGTCTGCATGTAGATCCATCATTTTTGAAGATGTTTACCTATGCATATTTGTTTAACAAGTATTAGAGACAAAACCCATGTTTTATATTTGATAGATCTATGCTAAAAACCTATGAATCATGCATGTTGGACTTATGCTCATTTATTTATGATATTGCCATTTTTGTTGATATTGCTTATTAAATCTTGTTTGAATGCTTGATTGTTTGTATTGATGAATGATTTGGATTGTTTCAAGTTAGCTAGTGGTTGATTTGGAACAAGATGGTTCGAGATGATTCAAAAGCTAGGTGGAAAAGCTCTTGAATGTGGAAGCTGCCTGTAGCATATGAAGCGGATGTGGAAGCTCATATGGATGGATTCGAGGATGTGGGATCTTGCCATGATACGAGAAGGCAAAGCATGATTGAGATGGGACTTTGCTATGATGCGATAAAGCAAGGTGTGATGTTGAAATGGGACGGGTCATGATGACGTTCCAAGAAGAGAGACTTTGCTATGATGTGATGAGGCAAGACATATGTTGTGATGGGACGGGTCACGATGACGTCCCAAGCACGGGCTGCGACGACGTGCAAAGTTATGTTGATTACTCGGTGATGCGATCCGAGTTGGTGATAATGGTTAGCTTGAGAGGCGCTTGAGCTAGTATGGAAATAGTCGTCGAGGAGGATGACTAGGAGGCTGAGATCTTATCGTTGTTGAAGGTTCTAGCATGCTCAAAGCAAGGGTACGTTGGAACGGGCTGCGACGACGTTCCAGGCACGGGCTGCGACGACGTGCTAGTACTCTGGGTAGTTGCGAAAATTCCTAGGCACGGGCTGCGACGACGTGCGGAGTTATGGCTAGAACCGGGGTTACCATTAGCCCTTGACAGGTGGTCATTCAACTAACGGTGATATCAAGGCAATGATACAGTGATAGCCAGAGTCATGGATGTTTGGTTGTACTATCATTCGGTCTCAAGTGCGGTGTTTTCTGGGTGCTTATCTGATCTTGGTTTAGGCCTTGGGGGTTTGTATTTGGAAAACATCGTCCTTGACTCGAGTGATTATTGCTTTATTTTAATTACCTGCTATGCTATGATTGCTTCTCCTTAGTGTGTGTCTGGGGGCTATCACTGTGAGAAGAGGTGGAGTGGGATGGTTTAGTTCCTATTCCTTTTATTCCTTATGCTCTTTTGGTATGTTTGATAGTTAATTTACTGCTCACTAAGACTTTGTCTGACTCAAGGTTTTATGTCTCCCCTTATTACCTTGGGCTGTTCATCCATGTTGGGATGGGCAGACTAGGTAGCAGGTGACAGGTGCTGTGCTAGGAGTTCTACGATGAAGATGACGAAGACGAGCAGGAGGCTTTGCATATTAGTTTTCTTACTATATGTACTGGGTATCCGCTGCTGTATTTGGTTGAGTGATTTGTAGTGAGGCTTTCATGTATGGATTTGAGTAGATGATTGTATAAAACTACTGTGATGCTTATATGATGATGTTCTGTTCTATGGAGCTTCACTATATTATATTTCTCTATTGTATTTTATCCATGCGCTGTGAGTTGTACGATAGAGATTCTTTTGTTTTGTTTTACCCTTGACGGTCACCCATGGCTGCCTTGCACGCCTTTTAGCGCATTATTACCTTCATTTGGTGCGGGAGTCATGGGCGGTCGTCACATTTGGTATCAGAGCTTTGGTTAATCGATTTTAGCCAACGCTCGCTGATGTAACTACGTAAGAGAGACGTAATTGTAATTTGATGGATGATTACTATATATAATATAGTAGCCTAGAAGGATTTGAACTCCTTATGCAGTTGTTTCTTAAGGTGTTCTAATCACTCTTATTACAGATATTAAGGATGAGTCGAAGAGGGAGACCAGCTGCAAGGGAAAGCCGTGCTGATGAAGGAGCTGTTGATTATGGAACTATGTTCGAAGCGATGATGACTTCGATCATGAGAAGGATACCAGCTTCAGGATCATCAGTGGATGTGGGAGTTCAAGTCCAAGCTCCGAGACCGGTGGATTTTGCCAAGCTTTGCAAGGATTATACTTCTCTTGGAGGAAAAGCTTTCTTGGGGACAGAGTCGACTATTGAAGTACAGAGATGGATTGATGCTTGTCGAAGGATCTTTGGTGACTTAGGGATTGAGGATGCAACCAAGAGAAAGCTTGCATCGAGACAGCTTCAGGGAAGAGCTGCTGATTGGTGGAATTCTATCACCATCGATACACCAGAAGAAGAGATTACTTGGGAGCAATTCCGAGTTAGATTTGAAGCTAAGTTCATCTCTACGGCTCAGAAGTCTGTTTTGTTCAAGAGGTTTGTAGAGCTCAAGCAAGGTGGGAGACCAGTTCTTGAGTATATTTCCGAGTTCGAAGCTTTGTCTAAGTATGCCAGATCGTATATTGATTCTCCCTACCAGAAGAACGAGAAGTTTGTGACTGGTCTGGATGCTTATCTTGGGAGGCAGTTAGTGGATCACTTGGACGATCCATTTGAGAAGCTGGTGGAGAAAGCCCTTAGGCATGAGAGTTTGTTCCCTAAGGAAAATTCTGTTGTTGCTGTAACCAGGGAAGGATCTAAACCACAGCAGAGTGGGAATAGGAAGAGGAAGCAGCAGCAGAAGAGTAAGGATGGCCAGAAGAAGCCAAAGGGCGAAGTGACCTGCTATAATTGTCAGAAGAAGGGCCATCTCTCCAAGGATTGTAGGAATCCAAAGGCGCCGGCGAAGTGCCATAACTGTGATAAGCCAGGGCATTTCAGGAAGGATTGTCCAGAACCGAGGAAGGACAGGCAAGTTGTGCAAGCTTATGCTTTGGAAGCTGTGCCGTCGTCTTCAAGAGCTCCTACTGCTGAGGAGAAGGGGAAGAGTGTGGTGGTTCAAGGTACTCTTTCTATTTGTGGTGTTCCAGTTAGAGTGTTGTTTGATACTGGAGCGTCGCATTCTTTTGTTTGTGATGATTTGGTAGGCCGGTTAGGTTTGAAACCGGATATTGTTGATAGGCCATTGGTTGTGACTAATCCAGTTGGGGGTTCGTCATGTTTGTGTATGAGATGTCGTGGTCTAGTTGTGTCGAGTCATGATTGCTCGTTTGTTTGTGATTGCTTTGTTCTGAACTTTGCGGGGTTCGGAATTATTTTGGGTATGGACTGGCTTAGGAAGTATGCGGCAAGGATTGATTGTGAGAGGCTTGAGGTGACAGTCGGGAATGTGGAAGGGCGAAAGGTTGTGATACGATGTAAGCATGAAGAAGGCGTCTTCATGAGCTTCATGTATTCGCTAGTTGTTCCACGGGATGGACTGTCATCGGTGCCTATTGTGAATGAGTTTGAGAATGTCTTTGAGGAAGTCAAAGGGTTGCCGCCGCATAGGGAGATCGAGTTTCGTATCGATCTAGTTGAGGGAGCCAGACCTGTTGTGATGCCTCTTAGGCGGATGGCACCGAGGGAGCAGCAAGAGCTGAAGGTGCAAGTCGATGATCTTTTGCGGAAAGGATTCATTCGGAGAAGTGTGTCCGAATGGGGTGCGCCCGTTGTGTTCGCAACCAAAACGGATGGATCGTTGAGGTTGTGTGTTGATTATCGTGAGCTGAATAAGGTGACTAGGAAGAACAAGTATCCATTGCCGAGAATAGATGACTTGTTTGATCAGCTTCACGAGGCTAGGGTGTTTTCTCAGATGGATTTGGCAACGGGATTTCACCAGTTGAGAGTGGCGAAGGATAGTGTGCCGAAGACTGCTTTCAGGACACCATCCGGGTTTTATGAGTGGCTGGTAATGCCGTTTGGATTGACTAACGCACCAGCCTATTTTGTGGATCTTATGAATAGAGTGTTCAGAGATCAGTTGGATAAGTTCGTGCTTGTGTTCGTGGATGATATTCTGATTTATTCCGAAACTGAGGAAGAGCACAAGACGCACTTGAGGATTGTTTTGGAAATTTTGTGGAAACATCAGCTGAAGGCTAAGTTTTCGAAGTGTCACTTCTGGAAGAGTGAAGTGAGGTTCTTAGGCCATGTTATCTCTGGAAATGGAATAGCGGTTGATCCCGCTAAGGTGGCAGCGATCCAGGATTGGGTTAGACCTAAGAATGCATCTGATGTGAGAAGTTTTCTTGGATTAGCAGGATATTATCGACGGTTTATTAAAGACTTTTCCAAGATAGCTGCACCGTTGACAGGATTGACGAAAAAGAACCAAGTGTTCAAATGGGATGATAAATGTGAGCAAGCTTTCGTGATCCTGAAAGAGCGACTGACAAGTGCTCCTGTTTTGACAATTCCTAGTGGGAATGATGAGATGGTGGTCTACACCGATGCATGTGGCACTGGACTAGGAGCGGTGCTAATGCAGAAGCATAAAGTTGTTGCGTATGCTAGTCGACAACTAAAGCCGCATGAAAGGAATTATCCGACTCATGATTTGGAGTTAGCGGCGATTGTGTTTGCTTTGAAGATGTGGAGACACTATCTATTGGGAGTTAGATTCGAGCTGTTTACAGATCATAAGTCGTTGAAGTATCTGTTTTCCCAAAAGGATTTGAATCTTCGACAGCAAAGGTGGCTAGAGTTCTTAGCATCGTATGATTTTGGTATAGCCTATACTCCAGGGAAAGGTAACGCAGTGGCTGATGCGTTAAGTCGAAGACATGCAGGATTGGGAGCCATGTTTTCGGAATGGAAGAGTCTTGAGTATTTGGCTGGATTTGATTTCAGGCCTAGATGTGAATTGGAACCTGAGATGTTGGCAAACTTATCGATAAGGCCTACTCTTGTGGAAAGAATTGGTGAGAGGCAAAGG
The DNA here is from genome assembly GCA_030765085.1 of Allium cepa. Lineage (NCBI taxonomy): Eukaryota > Viridiplantae > Streptophyta > Magnoliopsida > Asparagales > Amaryllidaceae > Allium > Allium cepa. The sequence goes on from CM060932.1 coordinate 386,519,962, forward strand.
GGAGATGATAAGCTTGTCAAGATTATCTGTGATTTGGAATCTGGATTGGACCCGGAGAAGGATAAGGGATTCGAGGTCGATCGAGAGGGTTGGCTTCGAAAGCAAGGGCGACTAGTTGTTCCCGATGTAGATGGATTGAGAGATGAAGTTCTGAGGGAGAGTCATCACTCGAAGTTGACAATTCATCCAGGTGGAAATAAGATGTATCGGGATATGAAGAGAACCTACTACTGGGAAGGTATGAAGAAGGATGTTGGAAACTTTATTTCCAAGTGTATGAATTGCCAGTTGGTGAAAGCTGAGCAGAAGAAGCCCAGTGGATTGCTTCAGCCATTAGAGGTTCCTACATGGAAGTGGGAGCAAGTGTCGATGGACTTTATCGATGGTCTACCTAGGACAAGAGCAGGGAATGAAGGGATTTGGGTCATAGTAGATCGTTTGACCAAGAGTGCAAGGTTCATTCCTGTTCGATCGACTAGGACTGCATCGAAGTTGGCTGAATTATATGTGAAGTGGATAGTTCGTTTCCATGGTGTTCCGAAGAGTATAGTGAGCGATCGAGATCCATTGTTCACTAGTAGATTTTGGAAGAGCTTCCAGGAAGTTTTGGGAACTGAGTTGTGTTTGAGTACAGCTTATCACCCTCAAACAGATGGTCAGACTGAGAGAGTCAACCGAGTTTTGGAAGATCTTCTTAGAGCATGTGTTTTGGACTTCGGAGGATCATGGGAAGATCACCTTCATTTGGTGGAGTTTGCTTATAATAACAGTTATCAGTCGAGTATTGGTATGGCACCATATGAGGCATTATATGGAAGACCGTGTAACTCTCCGACATGTTGGTTGGAAACTGGAGAAAAGCTGATACTTGGGCCAGAGATGATTCGACAGACTTCAGATTGTATAGAGATCATTCGGCAAAGAATGAAGGCAGCCCAGGATCGTCAGAAAAGTTATGCAGATAATCGTCGTAAGGATTTGGAATTCGACGTAGGTGATATGGTTTTTGTGAAGATTTCTCCTCTGAAGAGTGTCATTAGATTCGGAAAGAAAGGAAAGTTAACTCCGAGATTTGTTGGACCATTCCCGATTATCGAGCGAATTGGAAAGCTCGCTTATAGATTGGAGTTACCGGAAAAGATGGCGGGTGTGCACAATGTTTTTCATGTATCTTATCTACGGAAGTATGTGCACGACCCAACTACTGTGGTTTCTGCTGATAGCTGTGAAGACTTGGAGGTTTATCCAGTTGTTTCGAGACCTCGTAAGCCGCTTCGTATTGTTGAAACCGATACGAAACAGCTTAGGAGGAAGACGATTACGTTGCTCAAGGTACAATGGAGTGATGATGTTAACGACTGTACATGGGAGGAGGAAGAGAGGATGAAGGCAGCTCATCCCGGACTCTTCGAGGTATGGCCCTAAAGTGTCGTGACATCTCATGAATTTGTAGCTTGTTCTGAGTCTTAGAATTCTGCATGCTAGGCTAGAATTGGTTGCATGGTTTGTTGATTGCTTTGGATGGTAGGCATGCGGAATATCTTTGATTTCTGATTGTTTGCTTGGAATTTCGGGGGCGAAATTCCTAAGGGGGAGAGAATGTAACGACCCGTATTTTACGTGTCGATGGATCGTAGAATTTACAGGTCGTTAGTGTTGTTTGTGGTGTTCCTAGCCTGAGTCGTATTGGGAGATAACTCGTGTGTTAAGTGATGAGTCGTGACCGACTCATAGTTAGGTCGTGTTCGAGTTACGACTTAGGAGGGTGCTCGGGTTAGCATGTTGCCGTGTTAGCTTAGGTCGTGAGGTAGTTTTGGTCGCTGGAGCGACCTAAGAGAGTGACCGACCTAAGAAAGTTGACCGACTCATGAAATAGAGGGCTTCCGAGTTAGGGAGGTTGCCGAGTTAACGACTTAAGGGGATAAGTCGTATACGAGTTAAGGCGATGAGTCGTATGGTTGTTAGGTCGGAAGGGTTTTGGAGCGACCTAAGGAAGTTAGGTCGTGGACGACCTAGCAGATAGGATGATGCTAGTGGCGACCGATCTAGTGTAGATCGACCTAGAGGTGTCCGACCTATAGTAGTAAACGACTTAACTTAGAAGGTGTAAGCTGTTAGGTCGTGTAAGTTTTGGGTCGTGGGAGTAGTTAGGTCGCGTGAGTACTGTTTAGACTTAGGTCGTAAACGACCTAAGTTAGGTCGGAGATATTAGGTCGGCCATAAGGCTAAGCTGTTAAGTCGTGTCCCGTATGGCCTTGGTCTATGTGTTTAGGACTTAGGTCGGCAGGGTCTTAGGTCGTAGGTCGGCATGCTAGTTAAGTCGTCAGGCGACCTAGGACTTAGGAAATGCGGCAGTGTGTTGAGTCGTGTGACAGTTGGGTCGGCAGTGCGTTGAGTCGTTAGGTCGGCCTGTGTTTTAGGTCGCGTCTGGGTTAAGTCGTAAGTCGGCCTTGGTTGTATGTTGTGTTGGTTAGGTCGTAGGTCGTAGGGGCTGATGAGTCGGCAACGACTCATAGTTAGGTCGGGGACGACCTAAGGGGCGACGACCTAAGGAGTTTCCAGCCTATAAATAGAGGGGTTCGGCTCACTTTTTGGCACCGGTTTTTGAAGCAACGAAGTGCTGCCATTTTGAAGACTCGACTACAACATTTCTTCATCTTCTTTTCTCCATTCCAATCAAGTGTTAGCATCCATCCAAGATCGAAGATCGGGATCGAAGATTCAAGTGTCCAAGTTGAAGATCTTCATCCGTTCGGGCTAGATTTCATCGATTGAAGCGAGATCTTGCCGGATCAAGCCTTGTTCTTCGCTGTCCAGATCTGAAGTGTGTGGTTTTTGAGGTGTTTGGGTGATTTGGTGAGTGGTAGTTATCTCTCACGCGGACCCAAAGGAGTGTAGTGGATTGGTAGCTAGTTTATGTGTTTGAAATAGCATTTTCTCGCATTGTCCTTAAGTCTGCATGTAGATCCATCATTTTTGAAGATGTTTACCTATGCATATTTGTTTAACAAGTATTAGAGACAAAACCCATGTTTTATATTTGATAGATCTATGCTAAAAACCTATGAATCATGCATGTTGGACTTATGCTCATTTATTTATGATATTGCCATTTTTGTTGATATTGCTTATTAAATCTTGTTTGAATGCTTGATTGTTTGTATTGATGAATGATTTGGATTGTTTCAAGTTAGCTAGTGGTTGATTTGGAACAAGATGGTTCGAGATGATTCAAAAGCTAGGTGGAAAAGCTCTTGAATGTGGAAGCTGCCTGTAGCATATGAAGCGGATGTGGAAGCTCATATGGATGGATTCGAGGATGTGGGATCTTGCCATGATACGAGAAGGCAAAGCATGATTGAGATGGGACTTTGCTATGATGCGATAAAGCAAGGTGTGATGTTGAAATGGGACGGGTCATGATGACGTTCCAAGAAGAGAGACTTTGCTATGATGTGATGAGGCAAGACATATGTTGTGATGGGACGGGTCACGATGACGTCCCAAGCACGGGCTGCGACGACGTGCAAAGTTATGTTGATTACTCGGTGATGCGATCCGAGTTGGTGATAATGGTTAGCTTGAGAGGCGCTTGAGCTAGTATGGAAATAGTCGTCGAGGAGGATGACTAGGAGGCTGAGATCTTATCGTTGTTGAAGGTTCTAGCATGCTCAAAGCAAGGGTACGTTGGAACGGGCTGCGACGACGTTCCAGGCACGGGCTGCGACGACGTGCTAGTACTCTGGGTAGTTGCGAAAATTCCTAGGCACGGGCTGCGACGACGTGCGGAGTTATGGCTAGAACCGGGGTTACCATTAGCCCTTGACAGGTGGTCATTCAACTAACGGTGATATCAAGGCAATGATACAGTGATAGCCAGAGTCATGGATGTTTGGTTGTACTATCATTCGGTCTCAAGTGCGGTGTTTTCTGGGTGCTTATCTGATCTTGGTTTAGGCCTTGGGGGTTTGTATTTGGAAAACATCGTCCTTGACTCGAGTGATTATTGCTTTATTTTAATTACCTGCTATGCTATGATTGCTTCTCCTTAGTGTGTGTCTGGGGGCTATCACTGTGAGAAGAGGTGGAGTGGGATGGTTTAGTTCCTATTCCTTTTATTCCTTATGCTCTTTTGGTATGTTTGATAGTTAATTTACTGCTCACTAAGACTTTGTCTGACTCAAGGTTTTATGTCTCCCCTTATTACCTTGGGCTGTTCATCCATGTTGGGATGGGCAGACTAGGTAGCAGGTGACAGGTGCTGTGCTAGGAGTTCTACGATGAAGATGACGAAGACGAGCAGGAGGCTTTGCATATTAGTTTTCTTACTATATGTACTGGGTATCCGCTGCTGTATTTGGTTGAGTGATTTGTAGTGAGGCTTTCATGTATGGATTTGAGTAGATGATTGTATAAAACTACTGTGATGCTTATATGATGATGTTCTGTTCTATGGAGCTTCACTATATTATATTTCTCTATTGTATTTTATCCATGCGCTGTGAGTTGTACGATAGAGATTCTTTTGTTTTGTTTTACCCTTGACGGTCACCCATGGCTGCCTTGCACGCCTTTTAGCGCATTATTACCTTCATTTGGTGCGGGAGTCATGGGCGGTCGTCACACAATGAAGGCGGCGACTTCGGCGACTCGATTTTGTTCGATGGGGGATTACGAGCAACGTTGAGGCGATGGGGTGGGTTTTTTTCGTTGTAGCATCGGGGATGGAGAAGTTGGGCACAGTCATCGTCGCGTTGGTGATCGCGATGTTAGCCTTGGGTTTCCTGATCGCGGAGAGGTATCAATTCTGTTTTTTTTTTTTCTTTTCTTTCTTTTCGTTTATGTTTAAAATATAATGCTGATTGAAAAAAAAATAGTTAAAACAGAAACAAATAAGTATAGAGATAGGATTTTAAGAAATATATGGTATTGCCACAGTAATTGATTAACAGTAAGTTAGAAATGCAGATTTATATATATATATAAATAGAAAATTTATTTATATAGATAAAGCTAATACGTTGGATATTATTTCAATTATCAAAAGGTTGTTCCAGAAAATTAATAATTATAGTAAAGAAATTTCTGCTAGTATTTACAGAAAAACAAAACATATTTTTTTTTTTAAGTAAAGTTTGAAGAAAGTTATAATAATAATAAATATAAGTTTTTAAAATTAATATAGATTGTTTTTACAAGAAAAGATTAAAACCCTTAGTTTAAAATAAATCACTTGTTAATTAATCCATTATAAAAAGGAAATTTTGTTTAATTGGAAATTTCTAGTTAGAATTATTTTTAAAGGAAAATTAGTTTTAATAAATTATTAAAGAAGAAACTGGTTCAAATAAAACAATTGATTAATTAAACAATCAAGAACAAAAATTGAATAGTTCGATTAAATTCGAATATTAATAAAATTTTTGGCTAATTTAATTTACCTAATAGGAATTTAATTTATTGTATAAATAAATTAAAAGAATTCTAGTTTAGGATTTAAATCTTCAATTAGATAGTTTTATTGAAAGTGAGTTTGGTTAATTAAATTAAAATTTTAGTTAAAATAATTTATTAAACAAAGGAATTTTAAAAGATTTAAGAAAATTTATATAAGCAAGATGTTAGAATTATTTTAAAAAGAAAATCAGTTTGAATCTTTAATTTTTAGTTTAAAATAGAAATCATTAACTTGAGATTGAAATAATTAGTTGAATAAATTCAATTTGAGGATAAGTTAATTAAATCTATTTAAGAAGAAAATTTAGTTTTAAAATTAAATTGTAGTTGAATAGAATTATTTAAAAGGAAAATTTATTTATAATAAATTTAATAGTTAAAACCAAAAATGTGTTAGTTGATTTAATTTATAAAAAGAAATTTAAATTTTAGTTAAATAAAATTTTAAAGAAGAAATTGGTTTAAATAAAACTATCAGTAATTTAACTATTAAAAATGAAAAGCACCGATGAATCGAAATTATCGAATGAAAATTAACAGTTCGATTAATTCAAATATTAACAAACTGTATAATTATTTATACAAGGTATAAATGAAGAAAACAAGTTGAATTGGAAGTGGATTGCAAACGGGAATAAAGGTGAGAACTTCTCACTCAAAAGGAATTTTATTGTTTATTTAAATTTTAAATAGTTAGATTTAAAATTTGTTTGACTGTGTTGATTGAATGCTTGAATGATGATTGATATATATATATTGGATGTGAATAGACCCTATACGCCGTTAGTAAGCGGAGGTTATTTATTACACACATATACCGCGATATTCCACCTCGAAGTGGAGTTGGTATTATATTATATATACAGCAATATATATATATTGGCATATGTATATATTGCAGTTGATTGATTTTCCGCATTTTCTTTTAGCGGATGAGACCCTATACGCCGTTAGTAAGCGGATATATATTTATAAAATCCTATATACCGCGATATTCCGTCTTGAAACGGAATGGTATTGTGCTAATGTCTGTGGATGCAGGGAAACAGGTTGGAGGGATCCAACTGGATTCCTCACAAATATTTATTTGATTTCATATATTGTGATATTTGATTGTTATCATGGATGATATATGATGTTTGAAAGTTGTGATTGAATATTGATGTGTTGCATCATCGGATCCAAATTTGAAGTTTAAAAATAACAAATTTTCATTTCTAAAGTGATTTTTGGAAATATACGTTTATAAAATATTTTTGGAATTGATTCATCTGAAATGAATAAACGTTATAATTTTAATATTATGAAAATTATGATTTTTGAGAAATACAGTTAAAAGTTGATTTTTGAAAATATGGGATTAGTGATTTTATAAAATAGTTTGAAATGGGAATTCTGAATTTTTTATAAGAGGTTTAAAATAGGATTTATAAATTTTTTATTTTATAAATCAGAATGATGAAAATTATGAAAGAATTTAAAGATGTTTAAAGTAATAATATAAATTGATTTATATTAAAAGATTTATAAATTGATATTTATAAATTTAGAATATCTTGAATTATAAAATGAGCTTTTATAAGTGATAGAATGATTTGTAAATGGATTTCATAAAGGAATGAAATCTATAGAATTTATCAAATTTGATTATTTTATAAATCAAAATGATAAATTATAAAGGAGTTGAAAGACGTTTTAAAATAGTAATATAAATTGCTTTATATTAAAAAGATTTATAAATTGATATTTATAAATTAAAAATATTGGAATTATAAAACGAGCTTTTATAAGTATTAGAAAGAATTGTGAATGAATTTCACAAATGAATGAAACTTATAGAATTATAACGGTGAAGTTCTAAATAGAATTTTATAAATAAAATTTATAAAGTTATTTAGGAAATAGATGTGGATAAATAAATGAATCTTAGAAGTTATAAGATTTATAGATTTGGGAAGTTTGAAGGAATGATTTTTATAAATAAATAAATTATAAGTATTTGACTTATAATATGAAATTTTAATATATCATTGAGATATGAAATTGAATAGATTTATAAAGGAAATTTATAAAAGGAAGTTGTTATAAAAATAAATAGAAATAGAATTTATAAACGTTGTTTTATAAATTCGAAATGACTTATTTTGATAAGTAAAATTGTTGTAATTTATTTATAGAGTTATATTCATGTTTTAGACAGTGAATAATTCTTTAAAATAAAATGAATAGAAATGATGAAATTTATTAACAAAGAATATTCACGTTTTTGAATAGTGAATAATAAGTTAAAGAAATTATTTTGGAAGTGATGTTTGAAATAGAATTAAAACAATCTAAAGATGTTTTAAGAAGGTGTTGAGATTTGAAACCATAGATTTCAACATTTATTGTTGAAATAAATGTTTTCGGGAAATAAAAGGAAATAGTGGATTATAACACTGTTGTTATAATAAATGATTTCCGAAAAGGAATGTTTTGTATAGTATTGGGATTTATATATCTATTTTAATTTCGAATCCCTATACTAGTGAATTTGGGTTGTCGTAACGATGTTTTACGCAACATTCGTTTTGGCCCAAATAAATATGTTTAAGAGAATGATTTTCTTAAAGAATGAAATATATACTTAATTTCGATTAAAGTATATGAAATATTTTCTAAGGTTGAAAATAAAAGATTTATGAATTACTTATAAAATAAATAAGTATGGAAATTGTTTTTCCAATGTGAAATGGAAAGTTTAGAGAATTTATCTTTTTGAAGATAAATTGAAAATGAATAATAGCAATCGTATATTCATAAATATTTTGGAAATATAAATTCAATATGGAATTTATAAATGGAATTGGGAAAATGGGTTTAAAAATAAATATTGATTTATTTTTGAAGTATGGAAATGGTTTCCAATATAAAGTAAATATGTTGAGAATTTATCTTTTTGAAGATAAATTGAAATGAATAATTAAAATAGTATATTCATTGATATTTTGGGAATATAAATTCATTATAGAATTTATAAATAAAAAAGGGGATTTGTTTGAAAATAAATGTTGATTTATTTTTGAAGTGTGAAAACTATATATCTTATAAAGATATTTTTGTGAAATAAATAATTTGGAAAATTATTTGGAATCTGGTGATGTTGGCATATCTATTGATAGTTCAATAACCGACTATCAATATTTACCTTTAAATAGGTATTTGTTGTGATTTGCTTGAATTTGAATGCCACACTTATATTTTTTTTTTAAAATAAGCGCTCACTATTCGGGTTAACCGGGAAAGGACCTTGGGGTCGTATAACCCATTCCGAGTATGTGATACGTCGTTATAAATTGCATTCGAAGATCGGTGTTGAAGACCGGATATTTTCGAAAGCGAAAGGATTTCTTGTTGATTGTCTCTGCACTGGCTGATCCCTGGTATTGAGATCTCCATATGTGATGGGAAATCCGAACGTGATTAGAGATTATTCGGATTGCAAGGACTTCTTTGTAAGTGCCTTCGGTTCTGTTCGAGCCCGGAACAGACTTGTATGGATTGTGTGTCTGACATTACAAGTTGAGATGTAAAGCCGATTTCTTTCAAATATATTTCTGTGGTGGCGGAGAATTTATTCTTTTAGCTTAACACCCTTCTCTGAGACGTACGAGCTCAGAGGTTATATAGTTGAAGTTATCAGCGATATATTCCCAATTTGGTAATGTGACATGCTGAGTGATGCTGAAATGATCATTGTGTTGATTATTGTGATAGGATCATTTATTTGATCGTCTATCTTTGTGATCATTGTGTTGATCATTTGTTGACCCAAAGCATGGCTTTTGTAAAAAGTATGTTTTTGTGGACGTGACTTCGTCGAACCTCACACCCCGGAAATGGTCAAAACAGGAAAGATGCGGCAAGGTTATGAGGGGTAGCACCCTTTAGGGTATGTACATTTCCTTCTGGATAGAGGTTGTATCATGGTATGGAGCCCAGATATTTAACCTATGTGGTTACTGCGAATTTATTACTTTGTGGTTGTTGGCTATCGGGATCCCGTGAGAAAGGTCGTTTACGATCGGGGAATGGCGTGCTCGTGTCAGTAGTTACCCAGTTAGGGGTAACCCGGCCTTGTGTTGGCAGAGTTCCGGTTTGGTTCTCGGGGATGTCTTTCCAGAGGCATTCTCATGTGGCAATGGGAAGTTCCTTGGCCTGACCATTTGTTGGAAATCCAAAGAAACAATACGAAACTTGTACGGTTTTAGTTGTAGAACCTATCATTCACTTATGGTGTCGCAACACTGTTTGGATGGTAGCTATAGTAGGCATAGTTCGAAATGTCTATGTTGGCTAAGATTTATATTCTACTTTCGAAATGAATTTTTTTTCCCTACACTATGCACTAGTAATAATATCAAATGTTATTTTAAATGCGTATCAAGCATCTTTGACTATCATAAGGAGAAATCTCCTCCGATTCTGCGTTTGCATGTGTGTGTGTGCGGGAGGCCTTATGGTAGTCTCATTTTTAAAAGCATTGCGAATTGAAATAAAAATATCTCTCTATTTTGATTTTTAAAGAAAAATAAACTGTTTTGAGTTCTCACACCAGTCACATGACTGACTTGGAGTTTATTGTTTTCCTTCCTAAACTCTGGGTGCCCACCAATTTCCACACGGGCAGTTAAGAGTTAAGGTTTATCAGGATATTCTGGATATTCTGGAGTTGCTGGAGGCAAGATGGATGGCATGGCGTATTACTAGTTTATGTAGTATTTCTTTTTTCGCTGCATTGTTTGTTGTTGTACACTCTGATTATGATTTGATGTAATGTAATATAATGTGATGTAATAACTGATATAGTTCTTTGTTTAAAGATTATTCATTTACTTATTATATGTTGTTCCGCTGCGAATTGTGAGATTCTGATATTGTTCTGTTTCTGTTCCGTTCTATGTTCTATTTTTCTTTCCCCTCCATTTTCTATTCTCTCTAATTTCTATTTTCTATATTTCCTATTTTCTTTTCTCTCTATCTTCTACCTTTTTCTCTCTTTTTCTTTCCTTAAATTCTTTTTAAAAACCCTAACTATTCGGTTTTTCGGCAACGAAAAATCGACAATGTTACAAAAAATCTATTAAAAATGCTACAAATACTTATTTCATAAAAAATGGTTTATTTTTATTTAAGAAATTTTCAAGAATTTATTTGAAATTAAAATCATTTAAAACCCTCAAAATACTCACATATCGGTATTAACCGTTATTTAAATTTAAATGGAATTTAAATAAAACTTTAATCTCAAACTTCTTCAAATCTAAGATAATATATTCATGGACATCATTTCCATCTAATACATCAAGTTTTAAAAAAAAGAATACGACTGAAATCATAGAAATCGTCAGAATATCATCAAACACGGAAATTAAACACTACATATATTTCGGTTCTACTATAAAGAATATATATTTTCACATAGAAATATACAAAATCTGAGAATAATTATGATATAAAAGTTGTAGACTAAATCCTCAGGTTTCCAGAACTTCAAAAATTTCTAAATTCCGATAGGTAATAAGGAAGTTATGATCAAATTACTTTCTAGGTGAATATGTAAACACTCTCTGTCAATGACAGGACAGTCATAAAGATATGGTTTTTTCACCATATAGACATCAAAAATACTAAAAACTCAAAACATAAATGTTATAGCCTAAATCATAGGGTTTCCATAACTTCAAAAATTTCTAAATTCCGACTGGTAACAAGAAAGTTATGATCAAATTACTTCCCAGGTAAATATATAAATACTCTCTGTCAATGACAGGACAGTCACAAAGATACGGATTTTTCACCTTATAAACATCAAAAATAATCAAAACTCAAAACATAAAACTTGTAGATCTATGTCTACGATTTTCAGATCATCTAAAATTATTGAATTACGACTTAAAACGAAAGAGACATGTCTAATTTACTAATGGCAATTTCACAATTAAACATGCAACAAACAAAATTGAGATTTCTTACCTTGAAATCTCAATCAAAGCTAGAAAATGTGAGTTTTAAAACTCACCTTTGATTTTAGATAGCAAAAACCCAAATTTGTGAAGAAAGATAGGAGCTTGAAGGTGAAGTCCTTTCTCTATTCTTATTTTGGTGAAGTTCTTCTTGAATTAACGGCAAAATTGAGTGGAATTGAGATTCAATTAAAGAAAGCCATTGTTTTTCTTTCTTTCTATTTACTGTATCTTTTGTTTTGGGGAGGAAGATGAGAAAAAAAAAGTACTTTACACATATTTCATCTTTTCTAGATGGTTCTAGAGAAGGTTAGTGGATTCAAATCCTATCCAAATAAGCCCAAGACAAATATACTTAGAGATATTCCTATGTTATATACATATTTAACCTATTTAATCAATTTATACACTAGTTTTCTCATTTTTAACCAAACAAAATATCTACAACAAATTGTTTGCAACAAAATTTTTATTATATTAAAAAAAATTATTTCGACAATAAAAGTTATTTTTGTAAATAAAACTCCATCTTTCACAATATTTTACCAATTACACCATTTTAGTGTAAAAACACTATTTTTAATGCAATAACTTAAACAAAAATTTCTTTCAGGTCAAATAAATTGCAATAAATCATTCTAACACTTTTTAATCATCAAAATATTTTTTTTCCACTTAAAAATATTATTTTTCCCATATAACACAATTTTACCAATATTCCCATTTTTAGTGAAAAATCACTATTTTCATCCATTTCAACCAAATAAAATTTATTTTTAAGTCTAATGAAGTGTATTAAAATGTTTTAACATTTTTATAACGTTAATACATCATTCCAAGCCCAACCACACTTCTAAATTTTATTTTCTTCATATTATTCATTTTATTTTACAATAGAAGGCTAACATTGGAATAAATTTTCAATATTACTAATTAACTAAAATTAAACCATCACAATTATTTATTTTCAATCCAAATCCAAAAATAAAGTTTTTCAAACTTTGTTTCATTCATTTACACTCTTTTTTTCAACCATCAAATGTTGAAATAGGCTTCAAATAAAATAATATGGCTTATTTAAATTTCAAATCCCAAATTATATTCATCAAGATATTGCTTATATAAAATAAACAATATAATCACTCATTTTATTATCCAATTCATTTTTAAAAAAATATTAAATTATAATTTTCATTATAATTTAATACTAACAGTAACCTTCAAAATCCCGGGTTGTTACAGCTCAGATGCTGGATTCAATCTAGAATGGAGTTGAAGATAAATACGAGTGAATGAACGATATGTATTTGTAAATTGAAATTGTGATGTAATCAAATTTGTATTGTAATTGAAATTGTATATATATAGTGAGAGCTTGAATTTTTACTATTCAAAATTGTAATAAATATTTGTTTGAATAAGATATCCATTTGAATTCAAATTCTGTGTTATTTATTTTATTCAGTAATTTTTATGTGAAAAATATAATAGTACATTAACAAATACATTTAAATGAATATATATATATATATCTGTGTTTATTATCATCAAACAAAAATCATATACTCGCAATTTCAACATCTTGTGTTCCTCCTCTGTCCTAGAATAGATCAGCATGTCATCCATGAACACAAATACGAAATTCGATCTTTCTATGCGGTGGTAATCCGGTCACCTCCTCAAACATGTATGGTTATTATCTAATGATAGACAAAAATGACGAATCATCCTGTGGTTCTCAAGTGAATATAGAAAGCTAAACATAGCCCCATCCTCAGGCAGGCAGCCAATTACTAACGTTCGCCCTTCCACTACCCCAACTATCACCAACAACTTCTCGCGATTCACTACCTCCGCATACTTCCTTAGCTAGTCCATTTCCAAGATAAAATCCAATGAAATTCAAGACAAAACAAATCACAAACAAAAGGGCATCCATGACTCGATAAGACCAAACCATGACAAACCATACATAAGCTAGTGGAGCCTCCAATATTGTTCGTCACAACCTATGGTGGGTCAACAATTTTGGGTTTTAATCCAAGTATATCTACCAAATCACTAGAACGAATGCGAAGCCCTAGCATCGAATAAAACACATATGGTAACATCACAAAGGGAAAGCATGCCTATAATAACAATGTCCTTCCACTTCTATTTCGCCGAGGGAGCACTTGACGAAGTTGGAACAACGTCTAAAGCATATGCCTTCACAACCATTTTTTAATGCAATGGTTCTAGAAAATTCATCAGTATACCCCCAAGGTTGCCGCAGTTATAACACTTACTCTTTCTGTTGGTCATGCAGTTTTTGATCACGTCATCCTTTTCTTCTCAAGCATAGCAAACAAGGTCCCATTTGACCTTCTTCTGAGCATCCTTCTCATTCTTTCCCTAAGACTGATTCCTCTTTCCAAACCATTTCTTCTTTTTGCCTCTATCACTTTTTTGAGGTTTTGGCCCTTCCTTAACAACAATAGTCGATTTGGAAATAGGGTATAAAATCTCTTAGCGAAGAGCTTTTCTAATGAGACTCTCAAATTTCTAATCGATGAGATTTACTAGCTTCACCCCCATGTACTCATCCAAACCAATGTTAAATTTAACGTTCTATATTAATGGAGTGCCGATGAAGGACATCCCATACTTCGATAAAGCATCAAACTCGGAAATATATTTAGTAACAGACATACTTCCCTACTTTAAATTAGCGAATCTCCTGAATAACACCGACTTCTGATCAACAGGAACAAACTTTCCTCAAACCTATCCTTGAACTGGTCCCAAGTGAACTGATCCTCGAGTGTTGCAGCAATAATATAATTTTACCAATCCATTACCTACCCTTGAAGCTATCTAGAGGCTAGCTTCCTTTCTATGCCATCATTAATCCCCATATCACCAAAGAGATGTTCGTAGGTGTACAACCAATCCAAAATTTTGATGGCAGACTCCATTCCAAGAAATGACTTGCCTCCTAATGTAGAGTAATCTTTGCCTAGCTTGGCGAAGTCAGCCCTCGGCAATTGCACTTAAGCACTACCACTAACATCAACATATGGAGCGGTCGTTGGGTATTTTGAAGCATGTTTTCCATCTTCGCATTAAACATAGCTTGCAAGTCAGGGTTAGCAGCCCCCGAAACTATTCCTTGCTCAACTCCTGCGAGGGATTTCCTAACAGCATTTCTTGTTTGTCGGCCTATTCTTGATCTATAATAAGAATGATCGGTCTCTTGAAAAGAAAACCGTATTAATGGTTCTCATGTGGCTTATATACTATATATACTACTATATAGTTATGAAAATCAAAAATATGACAAGTACATGCTCTCATATATATACATACTCTCTCGATTCAGTCTAGGTTGAGAACTCCTTCCCTATCTCTACTGAATCACCATATCTTCTGTTAAACAGTGCAACCTAAGCTATGACATCAAATATGACAACACCCTACACCACCGGTACCTAATATACATAAGATAGTGCACTGCTGCCATGCCGATCGATGTAGAGTGACCATGAAGGCTTAAAATGAAACAAAAACATCACAAGACCTGTGGTGTATCTCATTACACATGGAATAAAATATAATATCATAAATATAAAATAGGAGAGACAATAATAACCAAGTAATCCAAATACTAAAGTATAGATACACTGAGTTATATATCATGAGATAAAGTTTATACAACAAAAGAAAACTCATATAACTACCTCATAGTACTAATAATAAGCAAGCACTGCCAAGGCTTCATAATGTTTCACAATAGAATAAGCATAAAAATCCATATATAATATGAGATAGCTCCCTCCATCTTGTCCTCTACATAGCTACTACATCGCACCTAAAACTACTGCCTAGCTTACTCATTTAAGAGCATCCGAGATAACAAGAAGCAAAGCATAAACCTCGAGTCAAACGATAGTTTGGTGTAAGTGGTAAATGAATCTCAAAATACTGTACAAGTTGATATAGTAAGGAAATAGTAAGGAACAAAGGTATACGAATCATACCTGACTTCTCCTTGCAACAAAAGAGTTAGCACATAACAACATAATATGCTACTATAAGTGTCAAAATAGTGAAATACAACAAATTGTGATAATGGGTGTCCAGATATCCCTATCTACAATACCTATCTCCAATGACTGCCCTAGAGTGATAGACTGTAGGGAAAGGAACCAAAGCGATCATAACATCCATCAAATAATCATCGTGATCACTCAATGTACTCCAGATATATGATAACTTGTATGACCATTCTTATAACATACCAAAATTCATCAATTTAAAATTGGAAAATGTTGAACTTTTATAATAAAATTTGAAAAGTTTCAAAATAAATAAATAATAAGTGATGATTTAAATGAATAAGAATTTCAAATTCCTTTAAGTTTAAAATTTGAAATATTAAAAGTTTTTAA
This sequence comes from Allium cepa, assembly GCA_030765085.1. NCBI lineage: Eukaryota > Viridiplantae > Streptophyta > Magnoliopsida > Asparagales > Amaryllidaceae > Allium > Allium cepa. The sequence continues at coordinate 386,535,854 of CM060932.1, forward strand.
AAATCATTTGAATTTAACTTTATTTCATATATGTAAATATATATATGTATGTGTGCATACATGGGTAGATTTGAATATTGAATAGGATTTTTTTTATTTTTTTGAATTTAAATTTTAAAATAAATGTTTTTAGTAAAATAATTTGCATTTATATATACATATCTATGAGATTTATTTAATATGTATTCAAATTCAAAACACTCTCTTTTTAATAATATGTATTAACATAAAGCTAATGTCTTTAATGGAAAAATGTAAGTATAAATACAATTTAAAAATAATGTAAAATACTTTGTTAATATAAGAAGAAGAAAATTTACAAGTGTTAAATTAATGATAACTAGAATGACAAGTGTAATTCAAGGAAAGAAAAAAAAGTAACAAGTGTCATTTTATTAATTTCTTTTCTTAAGTAATTTTTTTGAAAAAAAAGAAATAAACTTATACAATATCTTGTCTCCTTATTTTTATTCATTTCAAAGAAGAATCTGTGCAATCTTTTATTTCAGAAAAAAAAATATCATCATCAAAAGAAAAACAAACTTACTTTGCCTCAATAAATTGAAATCAAGAAAACATATCCAAAAAAAATTTGTAACAAATTCCTTTCAGTTTCTAAAGCTGTAAGAAGAAGGATTCAACGATAATTCCAACCTTCAACAAACATTACAAAAACTTCGAGCAAGAATTTCAAAGATTTAAAGAGATTCAAGGGTCAACTTAAAAAGAAAAAGAAAAAACTGGAAAATATAAAAGTTTGAAGGTGCAGGCCAGAATTTCACTTCTGTTTCAACAAAGATTAAAGTGTAAGTAAATTTAATTATTATTTTTTGTTAAAAAGAATAAGTAAGTAAATACATCAAAGTTTAAACAAGTTTATACAAAATTTACTGCAGATAACAATTCAAAAGAAATCAAGCTAAGTAGAAAAAGAAAAAAAAATCGCAGTTCAAAAAATTCCAGAGCTTCCCTCTGTTCCACTTCTGTTTTCTGCCCCAAATTGGTGAGTAAATCTTTCAAGGAATTTGATTTTTATCTGATTGATTGAATACTTGATATATGCAAGTTGGAAAAAATGGTTTGCATGCAACAAAAATTTGAATGAATTATGTTTTTCCTGTGCATGTTGATAATTCTGTTCTAAGCTACAGGTTTCATTTTTTTTGAAAACCTGTCAGAAACCTCATGTTCCTTAATTCCAGTGTGTTAGATTTAAGTATCAGAAGAAAAAAATGTCTAAATTCATTTAAGATTGAAAGTTAAAAACTTTTAAAAGGCTAATACTCAGGATTTAGAACCTGGAACAAGAAAGCACAGTTGAAATTCAAGTCATGTTCAATTTCAAAGCTAGTAGATTTTAATTTCAAATATACCATCTGAATGCTTATCAAAAATTATAATTTTTGAAAATAAAATCAAAGTTTTTAAGTTAGTGATTACTGGGATAAGCTAAGGCAACCGAAATTGGGTTTTTTGCGAAATTCCGGCCATCGGCATGATGATGATGGTCGAGGCTGTGGATGGAGATGGCTGAGGCATTGGGGGTTCTAGGAAAAAGTCATAAAGAATTTCCACTTGATCGTGGTTGCCGTGCGATGTTCATGTAGGGTTTTAACTCAAAATTGGATTGCAGTAATATATGGGTTCGCCGCGGTCTCGTCAGGCCACCAGAGTTGATCGCTCCGGTGGGGATAAGGGCGTATGATCTAAAGTAAGCTTCGGTCATATTATTGTATCCTCCAATGGCCAGAGGTTGGAGAACATGAGGGTTTTCTAGCAATCAGTTTTTTATGAAGTTTTGGGTTTGGGAACAAAATTTCGAAATCGTGTTTCGTTCAAACTTTTGAGTGTTTGAGAGGCTCGAGCACATCATCGATGATATGTGGACGACCAGAAATTCAGTCGGAGGTGGCCGACGAAGTTGTGCAGGTGCACACAGTTGGGTGTGTCATGGGGAAAAATTTGGGGAAGAAAGGGAAGACTCGGAGCACTGCACGGAGAATTGGGAAGAAAACACGAAGACGAGCCTGAGTTTTTTTAGCGTTGGATCGGGTCGAATTTTAAAACTTAGACAAAATTTCTAAAAAAATTTCACTCGGGTGATTTGGGTAGAAACTCGAAGCAGGGGGCAATTTTGATCGGGGATGACCCGAGACAGCCTCGGGTTGGACCTGAAAACAACAATTTCAGTTTTAAATTTTGTTTGAAACATAAGTTTAAATGATTTCCTAAATTTGTTCTTTATAAATGATGATAGTTGGTTAATCGAAGGTAAAGTATGGTAATGAAATAATTATTTGAAATAAATGAAGTTCAATGATATTTCAAACTTGTATTTTTAAAATAAAGTTGTTTCTAAATTCAACTTAATAAAATATTCAAGAAGTAAAATACATATTCAAATTGTTAACTTAAAAAAAATTATTTGTAATGATTAAATAATGATTGAACGATTAATGATTTGTAACCACTCTATAATTAAAAGTTAATTAATTAAAGAACAGGTATTTAATAAAAGTAATTAAGATTGAGTTAATTAACAATTAAGGAATTAATAAATTAAGATAGTCAATTAAAGAATAAATAATTAATAAAGCCAAATAAGATTTAATTAATTCATAATTAAGTAAAAAATTAATTAAAACATTGATTTAAAATAATTAATAAAGATAATTCTATGGTTAATTCACTTTAATCACAACCACTTTAGCCGAAGATGATTGACTATCATCAAATATTTTGTTCTGGATTGATATTTATGTTGTGGTACTATGGTTGCTTTATGATGAACTATGATTTCTGATTTGTTTCTATATGTATGTGAACACCCCTTTTTGCCCATAAGACGGCATTTGAACTTCGATGCGACAGGGAGTCGGATTCCAGTTGTGTATCTGAAACCCACATCGAACCTATGAATCTTTGTAAATGACATATCCACATATTTTAAAATTGATGCTCATTATTCGAATTAGCCGGGAGAGGAACTTTGTGTCATATAACCCATTCCGAATATGTAATACGACGAAATGGATAGCAATTGAAGACGGTAGTGAAGACCGGACATCTTCGAGAATGATTGGATAACCTACCAATTGTCTCTGCACCAAGTTGCTTCGGTATAGGGATTCCCTAAGTGATGGGAAGTCCGATCGGGATTGTGGACGCCCAGATTTGCAAGGGCTTCTTCCTTTATTAGACGAAGTGCCTTCCGTTCTGTTCGAACCCGGAACAGACTTGTATGGTCGTGTGTCTGACATTACACTTTGAGATATAAAGCCAATTTCTTTCAAATACATATCTGTTGGTGGCAGAGAATTTATTCTCTTAGCTTAACACCCTTCTCTGAGACGTACGAGCTCAGAGGTTATGTAGTTGAAGTTATCAGCGATATACTCCCAATTTGGTAGTGTGGCACGCTAAGTGCTGCTGTGTATTGATGATCAATTGTTGATCATTAGATGATCAAAGCATGGCTTTTATGAAAAGCGTAGCTTTGTGGACGAGACTTCGTCGAACCTCACAATTCGGTGATGGTCGAAACAGGAAAGATGCGGAAGGTTATTAGGGGTAGCGTCCCTTAGGGTATGTGCATTTCCTTCTGGATAGAAGTGGTATCATGATATGGAGCCCAGATACTTAACTTATGTGGACAACGCAAATATATATATTTCTTTGTGATTGATGTTGGGGCCTTGGATAAAGGTTGGTTACAACCGGGGAATGACATACTCGTGTCAGTAGTTACCTAGTTATAGAGGTAACCCGGCCTTGTGTTGGCAGAGATCCGGTTAGGTTCTCGGAACGTCCCTCCAGAGGCATACCCATGTGGTCCAGGAAGTTCCTTAGCCTGACCATTTGTTGGAAATCCGATTACCGATACGAACCCAGTATGGTTCTAGTTGTATTACCTTCCATTTACTTATGGTGGTCACCACTATTTAGATGGCAGCTATAGTAGGCATAGTTCGGAATGTCTATGCTGGCTAATATTGATATTATACTTTTGAAAACGTTTTCACGCTATAAACTAGTAATAATATTTAAAATGTTTTATCGTATTAAGTAATTTTGACTGTCATAAGGAGAAATCTCCTCCAAGTCTGCCTTTGCATTGTGTGTGTGGCGGGAGGCCTTATGGCAGTTTCATTTTCAAAAAGCATTGCGAATTTCTTTCAAAATTCTTTTGTTGTTTTCTTAAAAAGATAAAATGTTTTTGGTTTACTCATACCATTCCCATGACTGACCCGGAGTTTATTGTTTTTTTCTAAACTCTGGGTGTCCATAATTTCCACACGGTCAGCCTAGTAGTAGCAGGTCATACGCGTTTTGGTGCTAGCTAGATTTTGAAGTCGTATGGTTTGAAGGCTACTGGTTTTGAAGACCTTTTTGTCTTGGAGATATTCTAAAACTTTTTGGATCTCCAGGTTCTTAGTTGGATGTTCGCTATCACTTCTTTTATTTGAAGGCTTTCTTGGAATGCAATCACATGTTGTTCGCTTGTGATGGTCTATTTTGGAGTTGTGTTGTATATGTATAAAAATACTCTGATGTTGGTGCTGTTGTTGTATTGATATTGTGAGATGTTGTATCTGGAATATTAATGTTAGCAGTTTTATTTTCCGCTGTTTATATTCATCTAATTGTTGTTATAAGCTCCGTCCGAACTGAAATTCGACGTTCGAATCTCCGGCAGTCGAATACAAGTGAGGTATTTGATGTCGATTTTTGAACGCTGAACTTCGGGTCATGACAAGTGGTATCAGAGCTAAAGGTTGAGTAAGAACTTTAGCTACTGAGTATAACACATTAGATGGCTCATTAGAGATAGGGTGAAGTATACCCTAGAATGAGTATAAGCCGAGACTAAAACCCAAAATTTTCTTAGTCTATTTTCTTTAACTGCTGATATTCCTTAAGATATCTCGTCCGAATCTCTAAATCAAGTTTCTTACTAATTACATATAGTAAGAATGAGTGGGCGAAGGGGTAGAGCTAGGAGTCAAGGGAATGCTACAACAGCTAGTCAAGTTTCTCTTCCAGCAGAAGCAGTTGTGCCTACTCAGTATCAGCCGAATCTGGCTGATTTACATAAGAGCTTCACAAGGCTTGGGGGTAGGCCGTTCACTGGAAAAGAGTCAAATATTGAGGCCCAGGCTTGGATAAGATCATGTGAAAAGATCTTTAAGGGGCTTAAGCTGCAGGATGATCAAATGCGTCTAATTGCTTCTTGGCAGCTACAAGATGAAGCCTCAGCCTGGTGGGAAACAGTCACAATAGATGAACCTGAAGAAGAGTTTTCTTGGAGTCGATTTAAGGAGGTGTTTGAAAAGCGCTATTTGCCGTCGGTAGGAATTTCACGAATGTATCAAGAGTTTTTGGATTTAAAGCAAGGAGACTTGTCTTTTGAGGAGTACTTAAACAAGTTCAACGAACTATCCCGTTTCGGTCCGGCGTTGGTGAATACGCCTTTAAAGAAAAATGAAAAGTTCATTCGTGGGATGAACAAGAAGTATCACGAAAGGATGACAGCACACATCAAAGAATCTTTCTCTGATCTTATTGATATGGGATATCGGTATGCCACCCTGGATATGCAGGAGATTCCAAGGGAAAGCGGAAATTCGAGTAATCAGAATTGGAAGAAAAGAAAGTTTGGAGGCAAGAAGCCACATCAAGGCAAGGATAAGAGGAACAATCAAGGAAATTCGGCTAGAAATGTAACTTGTTACAATTGCCAAGAAAAGGGGCATTATTCAAACAACTGCAAAAACCCGAAGAAGCAAGTCAAGAAGGAGCAACCTGTGAAGAATAATCAAGGAGCTCGAGAATGCTATAATTGTCACAAGCCTGGACATATTGTTAAGAATTTCCCGACAATGAAGCAAGCAAAGGTGGAAAATGTTTATGCGATAAAGGAAGACCCTTCAACTTCGAAGGAAGATAAAGGAAAAGGTGTTCTGGAAGGTAACCTTACTATTTATGATAAAGTTGTTAGACTATTTTACACGGGAGCTTCACATAGCTTTATTTCCCAACAAACAGTAAATGAGTTAGAACTTAAAACTGGATTTATTGACGACCCCATTTGCGTGAAAAATCCGGTTGGAGGTCCCACAAATCTTTGTTTATATTGTAAGAAGTCCCTATTTCATATGCTTACTATCAATTTCCTATCAATCTTTATATCTTTGAATTTAATGAATTTGAAATCTTACTTGGAATGAACTGGTTATCGAGATACGAAGCTAAATTGGTTTGTAATAATCGAACAATTTTAGTCAAAACAAACTTTGGAAATTTTATTGAAATCTCTTGTGAGGATCCGAGTCCCAAGAGAGAGAAATTGATGTATACTTTGGGATATCCTGAACCCAGTTTGGAGTCTATACCTGTTGTTCGGAAATTTTCTGACGTATTTTAAGAAGTAAAATCCTTACCCCCACACAGAGAAATAGAATTCTGAATTGACTTAGTACCCAATGCCCGTCCTGTCGTTCATGCAAGTCGTAGGATGGCACCTAGGGAAAGAATTGAATTAGTCAATCAAACTCGAGATTTGTTAGAAAAAGGATTGATTCGCCCTAGTGTTTCTGAATGGGGTTCAGCTGTCGTATTTGTGGCTAAATCAGACGGATCTTTGAGATTGTGTGTAGATTACCCGATCTCAATAAACAAACTCTCAAAAAAATTCCCTTTACCTAGAATCGATGATCTATTCGATCAACTTCATGGTGCTCGATTATTTTCTAAAATGGATTTAGCTCAAGGTTTCCATCAACTGCGAATAGCTAAGGATTGTGTTCATTTAACTGCCTTTAAGGGTCCTAACATGTTCTACGAATGGTTAGTCATGCCTTTCGGGCTAACCAACACTCCTGCATACTTCGTAGATTTAATGAACCGAGTATTTCGAGAAGTACTGAACAAATTTGTCCTTGTGTTTATTGATGATATCTTGATTTATTCCAAAACTGAAGAGGAGCATGCTGAACATCTCAAAATTGTTTTGGAAATATTGAGGAGAAATGTCCTATTCGCTAAATTCTCTAAATGTCACTTTTGGGTCAAAGAAGTCAGATTTCTCGATCATATTATTAATGAGGAAGGGATTTCTGTTGATCCAAGCAAGATTTCTGCAATTCTGGACTGAAAGCGACCCACTACTCCTAGAGAAGTTTGAAGTTTTCTGGGTTTAGCGGGATATTATAGAAAGTTTGTCCAGGATTTTTCTAAATTGGCCCGTCCATTGACTAAGATGACAATGAAGAATGCTAAATTCGATTGGACTCCAAAGTGTGATGAAGCTTTTCAAGAATTAAAAAGGAGATTAACTACCGCTCCCGTTCTCGCTATCGTTAATGAGAACCAAGGGTTATCTGTTTATACTGATGCTTGTGGAGACAGTTTGGGTGCAGTACTAATGCAAAATGGAAAAGTAATTGCCTACGCGAGTAGACAATTACGGCCGCATGAGAAAAATTACCCAACATACGATTTTGAGCTTTTAGCTGTTATTTTCGCTTTGAAAATCTGGCGACACTATCTTCTGGGTAAGAACTTTTTCAGCTTTCTTAACGATATAAGAAATTTAACTTAACTAAATAAATATACATAATGAACTCTCTCTGTTTTAGGTGAAAATTTTGAATTATTCACTGATCACAAATCTTTAAAGTAACTCTTCACCCAGAAAGATTTAAATCTACGGCAACCACGATGGTTAGAGTTTCTAGCATCATATGACTTAGGTATTCTGTATACTCTTGGTAAAGCCAATGTAGTTGCTGATGCATTAAGTAGAAAGCACGCCATTCTTGCTCATCTTGTTATCACTCCTACTCTTCTTAAGAGAATCGCAACCAAGAAATATGAAGACGAGTTTCTTCGGGGAATTTATAAAAGAATATGCCAAGGCGAAGACACTAGTTTCGAGATGGATAGTAGGGGAGTTATAAGGTTGAAAGGCAGGATATGTGTTCCAGACTTCCCTGATTTAAAGCTTGAATTTTTAGATGAATGTCATAAGTAAAAACCCAGTATCCATCCAGGAGTTAATAAAATGTATAAAGGTATTAAAAGAACCTTCTAGTGGAAGACAATGAAAAGAGATATATCCATATATGTGAGTCGCTATGCTACCTGTCAGCAAATTAAAAGCAACCAGAAGAAGATGGCGGGTTTACTCCAACCTTTGGAGGTACCAAAATGGAAAAGGGATCGGTTATCAATGGATTTTATCGACGGATTGCCACAAACCAAGAAGGGAAATGAAGCAATTTGGGTTATAGTGGACCATCTAACCAAAACTGCTCACTTCATTCTAGTAAAATCCACTCGGACAGCAGCAAGTTTAGCTGAGCTATATATCAAAGAGATTGTTCGTCTCCATGGTATACCGAGTAGTATAGTGAGTGACCGTGACCCGATCTTCACTAGTAGATTTTGGGAAGCGTTTCAGGACACGTTGGGAACAAAGCTAAATTTCAGTACTGCTTATCATCCACAATCTGTTGGGCAGACTGAAAGGATAAATCGAATATTAGAGGATCTTTTACGAGCTAGTATTCTCGACTTTGGTGGTTCTTGGGAAGACTATTTACATTTGGTCGAACTTTCATATAATAACAGCTATCAAGCCAGTATCGAAATGGCTCCTTTTGAAGCTTCATGTGGTCGACCGTGTCGATCACCGGCATGCTGGATTGAATCCGGTGATAGACTGGTTCTTGGACCAGACATGATTAAGGAGGCCACTGAAAAGGTTGATTTTATTTAAAAGAAGCTAATAACTTCTCAAAGTCGCCAAAAGAGTTATTACGACCGTAGAAGAAGAGCATTGGAATTTCAAGTTGGAGATTCTACTTTCTTGAAAGTATCTCCAATGCGGGGTGTGTTAAGATTTGGGAAAACTGGTAAGTTGGCACCGCGATACATTGGTCCTTTTCCTATTTTGGAAAGGATTGGTCCTCTAGCATATCGAGTGCAACTACCTAACTGGTTATCTGGTGTACACGATGTATTTCACGTTTCACATCTTCGAAAGTACGTGCCCGATCCAGACAGTATTATCGAAAAGGCAGCATAGAAGGATCTGGAGATCACACCAAATTTATCAGTTAAAAGAGAACCAATTAAGATTGTGGATCGGGACGAAAAGAAATTAAGGAAAAAAATTGTGAAACTGGTTAAAGTGCAGTGGAGCAGAGATCCATAGGACTGTACTTGGGAGACAGAAGACAGTATGCAAAGGTCTTATCCCAAATGCAGGGTGGATGTCTCGTCTTAAATTGGTAAGCTATTTCTCTAACCCTTTTCTGAATTTTTATATTCTTTGTTTGCTTTTCTCTCTCTTTCAAATTTCGAGGACGAAATTTTCTAAAGGGGGAAAATCTGTAACATACCAAAATTCATCAATTTAAAATTGGTAAATGTTGAACTTTTATAATAAAATATGAAAAGTTTCAAAACAAATAAATAATAAGTGATGATTTAAATGAATAAGAATTTCAAATTCCTTTAAGTTTAAAATTTGAAATATTAAAAGTTTTTAAATATCAATTGAAGTTAACTTTATTTCATATATGTAAATATATATATATATATGTATGTGTGCATACATGGGTAGATTTGAATATTGAATTTGATTTTTTTTATTTTTTTGAATTTAAATTTTAAAATAAATGTTTTAAGCAAAATAATTTGCATTTATATATACATATCTATGAGATTTATTTAATATGTATTCAAATTCAAAACACTCTCTTTTTAATAATATGTATTAACATAAATCTAATGCTTTAATGGAAAAATGTAAGTATAAATACAATTTAAAAATAATGTAAAGTACTTTGTTAATAAAAGAAGAAAATTTTTTACAAGTGTTAAATTAATGATAGCTATAATGACAAGTGTAATTCAAGGAAAGAAAAAAAGTAACAAGTGTCATTTTATTAATTTCTTTTCTTAAGTAATTTTTTTGAAAAAAAGAAATAAACTTATACAATATCTTCACTCCTTACTTTTATTCATTTCAAAGAAAAATCTGTGCAATCTTTTATTTCAGAAAAAAAATATCATCATCAAAAGAAAAACAAACCTACTTTGCCTCAACAAATTGAAATCAAGAAAACATATCCAAAAAAAAATCTGTAACAAATTCCTTTCAGTTTCTCAAGCTGTAAGAAGAAGGATTCAAGGATAATTCCAACCTTCAACAAACACTACAAAAACATCAAGCAAGAGTTTCAAAGATTTAAAGAGATTCAGGGGTCAACTTAAAAAGAAAAAGAAAAAAACTAGCAAATATAAAAGTTTGAAGGTGCAGGCTAGAATTTCACTTCTGTTTCAACAAAGATTAAAGTGTAAGTAAATTTAATTTTTTTTGTTGTTAAAAAGGATAAGTAAGTAGATACATCAAAGTTTAAACAAGTTTATACAAAATTTACTGCAGATAACAATTCAAAAGAAATCAAGCTAAGTAGAAAAAGAAAAAAAACTGCAGTTCAAAAAATTCCAGAGCTTTCCTCTGTTCCACTTCTGTTTTCGGTCCCAAATTGGTTAGTAAATCTTTCAAGGAATTTGATTTTTATCTGATTGATTGAATACTTGATATATGCAAGTTGGAAAAAATGGTTTGCATGCAACAAAAATTTGAATGAATTATGTTTTTCCTGTGCATGTTGATAATTCCGTTCTAAGCTACATGTTTCATTTTTTTTTGAAAACCTATCACAAACCTCAAATTCCTTGATTCCAGTGTGTTAGATTTAAGTATCAGAAGAAAAAATTGTTTAAATTCATTTAAGATTGAAAGTTAAAAACTTTTAAAAGGCTAATACTCAGGATTTAGAACCTGGAACAAGAAAGCACAGTTGAAATTCAAGTCATGATCAATTTCAAAGCCAGTAGATTTTAATTTCAAATATACCATCTGAATGCTTATCAAAAATTATGATTTTTGAAAATAAAATCAAAATTTTTAAGTTAGTGATTACTGGGATAAGCCTTGGTAACCGAAATTGGTGTTTTTGCGAAATTCCGGCCATCGGCATGATGATGATGGTTGAGGCTGTGGGTGGAGATGGCTGAGGCATTGGGGGTTCTAGGAAAAATACCTATAGAATTTCTACTTGATCGTGGTTGTCGTGCGACGTTCATGTAGGGTTTTAACCCAAAATTGGATTGCAATAATATATGGGTTTGCCGCGGTCTCGTCAGGCCACCGGAGTTGATCACTCTGGTGGGGATGAGGGCATATGATCTAAAGTAAGCTTCGGTTAAATTATTGTATCCTCCAATGGCCAGAGCTGGGAGAACGTGAGGGTTTTCCGATATCAGTTTTGATGAAGTTTTGGGTTTGGGAACAAAATTTCGAAATCGTGTTTCGTTCAAACTTTTGAGTGTTTGAGAGGCTTGAGCACATCGTCGATGATATGTGGACGACCAGAAATTCAATCGGAGGTGGCCGGCGAAGTTGTGCAGTGCACACAGTTGGGTGTGACAAGGGGAAAAATTTGGGGAAGAAAGGGAAGACTCGGAGCACTGCGCAGGGAATTGGGAAGAAAACTCGAAGACGAGCCTGAGTTTTTTTTAGCGTTGGATCAAGTCTATTTTTAAAACTTAGACAAAATTTCTGAAAAAATTTCACTTGGGTGATTTGGGTAGAAACTCGAAGCAAGGGGCAATTTTGATCGGGGATGACCCAAGACAGCCTCGGGTTGGACCTGAAAACAACAATTTCAGTTTTAAATTTTGTTTGAAACATAAGTTTAAATGATTTCCTTAATTTGTTCTTTATAAATGATGATAGTTGGTTAATCGAATGTAAAGTGTGGTATTGAAATAATTATTTGAAATAAATGAAGTTCAATGATATTTCAAACTTGTATTTTTAAAATAAAGTTGTTTTTAAATTCAACTTAATAAAATATTCAAGAAGTAAAATACATATTCAAATTGTTAACTTATAAACAAATTTATTTGTAATGATTAAATAATGATTGGCCAATTAATGATTTGTAACCACTCTATAATTAAAAGTTAATTAATTAAAGAACAGGTATTTAATAAAAGTAATTAAGATTGAGTTAATTAACAATTAAGGAATTAATAAATTAAGATAGTCAATTAAAGAATAAATAATTAATAAAGCCAATTAAGATTTAATTAATTCATAATTAAGTAAAAAATTAATTAAAACATTGATTTAAAACAATTAATAAAGATAATTATATGGTTAATTCACTTTAATCACAATCACCTTAACCGAAGATGATTGACTATCATCAAATATTCTGTTCTTGATTGATATTTATGTTGTGGTACTATGGTTGCTTTATAATGAACTATGATTTGTGATTTGTTTCTATATGTATGTGAACACCCCTTTTTGCCCGTAAGACGGCATTTGAACTTTGATGCGACAGGGAGTCGAATTCCAGTTGTGTATCTGAAACCCGCATTGAACCTATGAATCTTTGTAAATGACATATCCACATATTTTTAAATTGACGCTCATTATTCGGATTAGCCGAGAAAGCACCTTTGTGTCATATAAACCACTCCGAATATGTAATACGACGAAATAGATAGCAATTAAAGATGGTGGTGAAGACCGGACATCTTCGAAAATGATAGGATAACCTATCGATTGTCTCTGCACCGCGTTGCTCCGGTATTGGGATTCCCTAAGTGATGGGAAGTCTGATCGGGATTGTGGACGCCCGGATTTGCAAGGGCTTCTTCCTTTATTGGACGAAGTGCCTTCTGTTCTGTTCGAACCCGGAACAGACTTGTATGGTCGTGTGTCTGACATTACACTTTGAGATATAAAGCCAATTTCTTTCAAATACATATCTGTTGGTGGCAGAGAATTTATTCTCTTAGCTTAACACCCTTCTCTGGGACGTACGAGCTCAGAGGTTATGTAGTTGAAGTTATCAGCGATATACTCCCAATTTGGTAGTGTGGCACGCTAAGTGCTGTTGTGTATTGATGATCAATTGTTGATCATTAGATGATCAAAGCATGGCTTTTATGAAAAGCGTAGCTTTGTGGACGAGACTTCGTCGAACCTCACAATTCGGTGATGGTCGAAACAGGAAAGATGCGGAAGGTTATTAGGGGTAGCGTCCCTTAGGGTATGTGCATTTCCTTCTGGATAGAAGTGGTATCATGATATGGAGCCCAGATACTTAACTTATGTGGACAACGCAAATATATATATTTCTTTGTGATTGATGTTGGGGCCCTGGATAAAGGTTGGTTACAACCGGGGAATGACATACTCGTGTCAGTAGTTACCTAGTTATAGAGGTAACCCGGCCTTATGTTGGCAGAGATCCGGTTAGGTTCTCGGAACGTCCCTCCAGAGGCATACCCATGTGGTCCAGGAAGTTCCTTAGCCTGACCATTTGATGTCGATTTTTGATGTCGATTTTTGAACGCTGAACTTCAAGTCATGACAATTCTTCTACAAGGGACTAATGGAATCCCGGTTTTAATTTTACTCTCTTTAGCCTTAAGCTTGTGCTAGACCCATTCTTTTGGTCCAAGGTACACGGATCCATTCTTTCGATCCGAGGGAGCCATTCTTCACTACCCATGAGCATCCTTACAATAGCCCCGCTTTGAGTACAAAAGACCGAGTATCAACGATCCTTAGTACGCGTATCGATTCGTTCTTTTTGCTCCATCTTGCTTTCATTATCTTAGAGCAACCATCCTGTACTCCCCCACTTAACAGCTCCTTTCTCAATCAAGCCATTGTCCTTAAGGAACCATTCTACATTCCCCATTCTACAACTCCTTTCTACATCGAGCCGTCATCTCTAGAACCTAACTCCATTCAACATCGAGTTACCATTTGAAAACTCTTACTTTCATCATGATATTACATCGCACATCAGCCATCAAGCGAATGAGCCAATACCTCCAACATGACAAATAGAACATCAACAACGGTCCCTAGTTCCACTGCCACATTGGACCATCCTCCTAAACTCGGTGCTGAGTTAAGCCCTTAACTCATCACTAACACAAGTCCTTAACTTGTCACCAGCTCAAGCACTTGACTCGTCACCATCTTAAGTCCTCAACTCGCCGCCAGCTTAAACCCTTAAACCGTCATTAACTTAAGTCCTTAAATCGTCGCCAGCTTACGTCCTTAACTCATCATCACATCCTATACTTAGCCAATTCCTTACACCATGCTATGGAACATCTCATCTAGCCAAGCGCGATCCATCCATGCCAACCACCGACTCATCGAAGCTACCACCAAAACTCGTTGTCGACTCAAGCTTCTTAAATCGGGGTTGAGTTTAGGCATCAACTCCAAATGAAGTGCGACTTAACCCTTAGCTTCCCACCATGTTCCAGAGCACAACCACCATGTCTTGTCCCATTTCGACCAACTTTGCCTTCGATCTATCTGATTTCTTAACCTATATACCTAACATGCAAAACACTAGAAAACATCATCAAATTATAAATTACAATCATATAATAACATACATATACATCTGTTCATACAACCAATACATGGGAATGTGATAATCAAACTAGTTTTCTCGTAAATGTAAGCTTTACATGAACATATAAATGATGGAGATTACTCTAGCTTATGGATATGAGTAAATATATCTCAAAACCCATTTCTAAAATCATTTAAAAAATATCATATTTCTAGTCATAAACATATATAAACAAGTGATTAAAGTTAGAAAACCATTTTAGACAAAAAAAACATGTTGAAAACAGCCATTTTAACTATATAAACAAGTATAGATGAGTGAGAGGTTAAGAAGCACTCATCAAATACCTAAAATACCCAATTTCCTCCTTAGATCTGAAGTGGACAACCGAAGATAGACCCAAATTAATAGAAATGATATTCTGTAGTTTCTATACGTTAATCTCCTCTCTTATTATTGATTTGGCTAAATTTGTAAGGAAAATGTCTGATTTGTAATTAAATTAGGGTTGACGGAGGTTTAGATCTATCATGGGGAAAAAGAAAATGACTTAGGTCAGTTCCTACAACCCCCATTAGCTCTAGTTTCAAAGTGGGTTAATGTGATGCCCCACCTCTATGCTCACACTAACCAAGGACACTATTGGGTAATGCCGTTAGTTAGTATGAAGAATAAAGCTGTTGAGGACCGACCATCTGTGTAATTGCTTCGTGCAAGTACCGATATGTCAGATAGTATATCGTGCATCTCATTCAAGAGGAAATCCGACATACCAATGCAAACTTAAAGCTATTACACAGTGGCTATGTGGTCTTTGGAAAAAAAATAAGCATACCACAAATCAGCCAAAGATATTCATATCACTAAGGCGGAAACAGATATGAATATAACACATAGAAGTGTAAATCAAAGTAGAGGATATATAAGATCCACTAAATCACAAAAGAATATGTACAAGTGCTAGACAAAAGAATATGTATACATCAAGGAGTCTTTATCTCGAATGTATAAAAGAAAAAACTACGAAGCTAAAGTAGTTAGCCAAAAGTCAGATGACGATCCTTGATAAGAAGTCAAACGGAAGCACCTGAAACACCTCGGTCTGACCTAAGTATTATTTAAAAAGAAAATAATAAACGGATCAGTCTAGCTATAAATATCATGAAGATGAGACAGAATGAGAGATATGACAAAAATATATGATAGAAATAATGTCATACTTCGACAAGCATACATTTGATAACAACAAAAATCATACAATATCTCAAATCTCCTCAAATATCCTAAAAGAATATCACATTCTTTAGATTATTCAATGCCAATTCGCAATAAATGGTGAAACACAAATTCCAGAAATCAATAATTAGAAATCCAAAAAACACCGAAGGGGGAGGCCTATCAAAACGGGAGCATGAAAACTCACCAACACGTGCATCACAAACGGGATGCTATCCCATGGACGCTACCATAGAGCCGGCGCATTGACGTAGTACAACGGTACTCCCAAGGAACCTGAAAATCAAATAATTCAAAACAACGACGTAGTACAATGGTACGCCCGATGAACCTGAAACTCAAATAATTCGAAACAACGACGTAGTATAACATTACTCCCGATGAACCTGAAACTCAAATAATTCGCAACAACAACGGTACCCCCGATGAATCGAACTCCATAAAACCATTAGGTTGCTAGCCTATAAAAATGAGACGAAGATCAACAGAACGGGGTACAGTCCCCCATGCAGACAAAGATACATCGCATATCGCTAGTCTAAATCAAAAAATGATCATCATTGATCAATAAGAAGTGTGAACTATACTAAGCTAGTAAATAAATGAGTTCAGCTTCATGTCTCATAACCAATGGCTTAACTTAAATATTTACATACAAAATGTAGATTTCCACTCGAAAATTGTCACGAGAGTTCAATCGAACAAGTCCAAGAATTAACCGATAAAGTAAATGCAAGCGTTTCATACCACTTGTTTTGCTAAGTCGTTTAATTAGATTTCTCATACGAATGAGGTAAAGGTTTCTATATACTAGTAGATTGGAAAATGGTTTTAAAAACAAGCATTGTACTAAAAATAGTTTGGAACCGTTTTTTGAGAAAGAGTTTGAGTATTTATTACTAGTATAAAAACCTTTGTATTTTAAAGTGACAAATCACAGAAATTATTGTAAAAACAATCTATCATCAAAACCCACATTCGACAACATGACTTAAAACCATAAAAATCGATATCAAATCCATCAAATGGATATACCCAAAAATATAGAAAAGAAGCCATCAAAGTCGATAATAAATGAAAACAACTAATCGGATCAACAAAAAATCGATAAAATTTGGAAATCCACTCGAAAATAAGCGAAATGGTCAAAAGTTCAACAGGACCAAACGTCTGACCTGGCATGACCAGACGTCTGGCCCGGCATCACCAGACGTCTGTCCTGGGGTTAGGACATTTTTTATTTTACTTTGCTCTTTTTTTTCTATCTGAAGGCATCCAGATGTCTGGTATAGATTAACCAAACGTCTGGTGAAGGGCTCGGCCATTTTTCTTCTGTCGTATATTTTTTTATCTCTTCCAGAGACCCCTACCAGATGTATGAGTTCTTCAACCAGAAGTCTGGTCACCTAGGCCTGGGGAGAATTCACCTTGGCCATTGATGGACAAATCGATTCGGAAGCGATCGGATAAGAGATGGAGGCTAGGGATTTATGCCAAGCGACAACCCAGCCTTATAGGCTCTTTGATACACCCAAATAACATGTCCAAACGTCCAAGATAGGATCTTTAAAGAACTGGACTTCAAAACACCAAAATTGGAAAATTCACCAAATCAGTTCAAATCAAAAGCATTTGAACATGAAATAGATGTTAGGATTTCATACCTAACAACAACGAAAGTTATAGACATAGATGTGAGTTCAAGAATTCACCTTTAAAACTCAAAAACAACGAATGAGAAGCTCTAAAACAAGGCAAGATCAATTCCTCTTCAATACACCTCAAGAATCTTCAATATATTATCAAAGGTGAAGTTTTTCCTAAGTTAGGTTATAGGAATCTCTGAAAATTGAAGAGAGATTGAGATGGAAAAGATGAAGAGGATACTTACCCAATCTTCTCTTTGATTTTAGAGCAAGAATTTGAATTTTCTAAGAGAACTAGGGCTTAGCAATTTCTATTCTTCTCTCTTTTCCTCCATTTTTTTTCTTTTGCTTGAGTGTTAGGAAATATTATGAATGAATGAAGAGGAGTGGAGTTGGAGTTGGAGTTGTTATTGTAGAGGAGTTTGGTTCTTTGTTAGGTTAGTGGGCTGAAACCTAAACCCAAAGCCCCAAATGAAAATATCAAAATTCTAATCAACTCCAAACATATCGATGTTTATACTCAAAAAGGTTGCAAACGCCGTTTTGGACTCAATGGAAGGGGTCCCGAGTCCTGATTCGACCGTTCACAGAAAGTCGCATTTCAGACTTTAAATTCAACTAACGATGCTATATTTAAATAAAACATTTAAATATATAATCGTAAAATATGCGGGTTGTTACAGACTCCCCTCTTTAAGAAATTGCATCCTCGCAGTACTTAAGAAGAAAATTAAGGGTAACAGCCACACTAAGGCATAACAACACAAAAAAATAATTGAAATGAGAAGTTCTCCTTAAAGAGCACGAAAGAGTGAGTCCGGATATGTTCGCTCAATGAATTCTCCTGATTCCCATGAGCAATCCTTAGGATTTGAGGACCATTGAACTTTCACAAGTGCAACATCTTTATTTCAAAGGCGTTTAACCTCTGTAGCAATGATGCGAATAAGATGTTGCTCATAAGTCAAATTAGGTGACACCTCAATATCTTCAATATCACCTGGATCAAGAATAGAATCGGAATCCCTAAGGCATTTCTGTAGTTGAGAGACGTGGAACACGTCATGAATAGCAGAAAATTAAGCTAGTAATAAAAGGCGATAAGCCACAAAACCAATGCGTTCGATGATGGAAAACGGACCAATATATCGAGGTGCTAATTTTCTCGATCGATTGAAACGCACAACACCCTTCATAGGTGAAACACGAATGAATACCAAATCTCCCACATAAAATTCCAAATTCCTTCTTCGGTTATCGGCATAGGATTTTTGTCTACTTTATGCTTCTTTCATCCTATGATAAATAAGGTCAATCTTTTCTGTGGAATCACGAATAAAATCTAGACCTAAAACCAGCTTCTCACCAGCCTCAAGCCAACAAGAAGGAGATCAGCATGGCCTTCCGTAGAGTGCCTCGAAAGGTGCCATACCAATACTAGATTGAAAGCTATTATTATAGGAAAACTCAACAAGAGAGATATGATCTTCCCAACTTCCACCAAAATCAGGAACACATGCACGAAGGAGATCTTCAAGAGTTTGATTCATACACTCTGTTTGTCCATCGGACTGAGGATGATAAGCGGTGCAAAAATTAAGCTTTATTCCCAAAGCTTTTTGAAGACCCTTCCAAAATCCACTAGTAAATAATGGATCACGACCACTAGCAGTAGAAGTTAGAACGCCATACAATTTAACAATTTCTTTAACATAGAGTTTGGCCAAAAGCGGTACGATCCGATTAGACCGAACAGGAATAAAATGGGCAGGTTTAGTGAGTCTATCTACGATCACCCATAAACTATCATGATCCGAACGAGAACGGGAAAGACCGTCTATAAAGTCCATGGAGACTTGATCCCATTTCCAAATTGAAATGTCCAAAGGTTGCAATAACCCATCGGGCCTTTGATGCTCGGCCTTAACGAGTTGGCAAGTCATGCAACGCTTAATCAAGTTAGCAATATCGAATTTCATTCCATCCTAATAATAAAGTCGCTTCATGTACGCATACATTTTACTACTACCGAGATGAATGGTAAATTTAGAACGATGAGAATCTTCTAAATGTCTTTACGAAGATCACTAATATATGGCATGATAAGTCTATCAAATTTTCGAATGTCGCCACAAGCATAAATTTCAAAGTTATTTGAACCATCAACCTTATTTTTATCCTTACAACTTTGGCTAAGAAGAGCCAGTTCAGGATCTTGCTTTTGAGCTTCAAGGATGCGGTTTAAAAGAGAAGGATGAGCCTCAAGGATACATAAAACAAGTGATGAACATGAATTGGATTTACGATCTCGAATCTCACAAGTGGACAAAGTCTCGAGATCATTCCATTTGGATATCATCAAAGAAACAATCGCTTGTTGCTTACAGCTAAGGGCATCGGCAACATGATTTCCCTTTTCGGGAGTATAAAAAATATCAAGATCATAAGATGCAAGGAATTCGAGCCAACATTGTTGATTCAAGTTAAGTTCCTTTTGTGAGAATAAATACTTTAAATTTTATGATCGATGTAGAAAACAAATTTGTCCCCTAAAAGATAATGACGCTAAATTCTAAGGGGGAAACAATGGCCGCGAGCTCTAAATCATGAGTGGCAATTCTAGTTTCGGCAGGCTTTAATTGCCTAGAAGCATAAGCAATAACACGTTCCCTTTGCATGAGAATGACACCCAAACCAACAAGATTAGCATCGGTATAAACAATCAAGTCTAGGTTCCCTTCGGGAATTACAAGAATAGGAGCATCGAAAAGGAGTTTTTTTAATCTCTGAAAAGCAGCTTCACATTTATCTGACCAAATGTACTTAACTCCCTTCTTTGTCAAACTAGTAAGAGGTATGGAAATTTTAGAAAAGTCTTTTATGAATCGACGGTAATAGCCCACCAATCCAAGAAAGCTACGAATTTTCGTCACACTCTCCGGTTTCTTCCAATTTTGGATTGCCTCGATCTCTAAAGGATCCACGGAAATTTCAGATTCAGAAATGATATGTCCTAAAAATTTCAAAAGGGATTGTCAAAAGTGGCACTTAGAAAATTTTGCTTTCAATTGATTGCTCCTAAGAGTTTCCAACAAAATCCAAAGATATTTTTCATGCTCTTCCTTGGTTTTAGAATAAACAAGGATATCATCTATAAAGATGAGAACAAATCGATCGAGGAAGTCCTTGAAAACTCGATTCATAAGTTTAACGAAATAAGCTAGAGCATTCATTAAACCAAATGGCAAAACAAGCCATTCATAAGATCCATAAGGAATACGAAACTATGTCAAAGGAATGTTATCCTCTACATTACGAAGCTGATGAAAACCGGTTGCTAAGTCTAACTGTAAAAAGACTCTAGCAGCGCTAAGTTGATCGAATAGATCACCAATATGTGGTAAAAGATATTTATTCTTGATGGTGAAGTCATTAAGCTTGTGGTAGTCAACGCAAAACCTAAGTGTACCATCGGATTTCTTCACAAAAATAGATGAAGCTCCCCAAGGAGAGGAACTAGACGAATAAATTGTTTTGTTTCCAATTCGAATAATTGTTTACGCATCTCCTCATTTTCTTTATTGGACATACGATAAGGAAAATGAGTGATAGGAAGATCTCTAGGGATTAGATTAATTCTAAACTCAATTGCTCGCTTAGGTGGTAATGCTAAAACAGGCTCAAAATATATCGGGAAATTCATGAACAACGTGAATGAGGGAAATGACATCTTCCTCATCATTATTATCGTCATCATGAGGGTTTAGAGAATATAAGGATGCTACCAAATTGGAATATGAGTCTTAAAGAACAATATAAATCTGCTTAATAGATTGAGGATGTCAAATATATATAGTCCTCTCGGGACATAGGATGCAGGCTTCATAATGGTTATGCCAATCCATTCCCAAAATCATTTCGAAACCTAAGCAACGTATAACATGAAAATCGGCTCGGAAAGCATAATCGCATGAAATAATATCGACATCTTTACACAATAAACTAAGTGTTGCGGATCCACCAAACAGATTTGCAATTCTCAGTGAAGTTATCAAGCCCAAACATTTAAAGACAAAGTATCAACAAGTTCATTTGATAAAAGAGTGAGATGCACCCGTGTCAAAAAGAACTCGAAGAGGATGATCACAAAACTTAATAATGCCATCAAGGATAGAGTGAGAAATACCTTGACTAAGAGGAGTGTTGCTAGGGGCTTGCACAACATTTAGCTTTCTCTCTTTCTTGCTTTGAAGTTTGGGGCATGAAGATATAAGATGACCCGAACTTTTGCAATAGCAACAATAAATAGGCTTCGGACACTTATTAGCATAGTGATCCCTAGAACCACAATTGTAGCGTTCTCCACGATTAGGGGCAGGAGTCTTTGCTATGTTTGCTTCCCTTTCTTATTGGGGTTAGGGCCTTTGAACTTAATAGGCCTCTTCTTGTTGATGTTGAAATTCTGTTTGGCAACCACAACTTCAACATCACTTTCTTTATCGGCCTCTTCAAGTCGAAGAGCGATATCAACAAGCTAATCGAAAGAAACTTCCGGTTTCAAAAATAAAGCCTTTTTGAGGTTCTTATTCAACCCATAGATAAACCTCTGATTTTTATTCAATGGTGTATTAATATACTCGACCTCATATTTAGAGAGGGATTCAAAAGATGTGACATAATCTGTCACAGAAGATTCACCTTGAACAAGGTCAATAAAGTACCAAGCTAAAGTTACCTTTTCACAGCTTCCGGCACAAACTTCAACTCAAACCTTTCCCGAAATTGCTCCCAAGTACGATCCACTTTGATAATCTCAAAAACCAAAAGCTCATACCAATCTAATGCTCTTTCCTGAAGCATGTTAGAAGCCACTTGGACATGATGTAGATCTATAAGATTCATGCGAGAAAAGATGCGATCGCATGTTCTAAGCCAAGCTTGGACTTCTATGATGCTTTTGGAATCCTTGAATGGCCTTCCACCCAAATTGGTATAATCACCGCATAAGTGTGCAAACCCGAATTTAGGGTGAGTAGGCTCAAGAATAGGTCCAGCAGCCTGAGCATTCTTTACCAGATCCAAAAGCTGTTGGGACGACATGAATTCACCATCCTAAGGAGTAGCACTGGATTGACCAGCGCTGGGACGGCCATGTCTAACCATTTCTCTTCTTTATGAAAGAAAGAAAGAAAGAAGAGGAAGAATGTTATGCTCAGAATGAATATCAAACAAACTTGATTGATAAAACATGGCATCATAAAAGAAAATAGGATAGAACAGGTCCTAAGACTCGAATTAAATCCTAAGGCACGATTCCTAAGCAAGACTTAAGACAATGATCCTTGCTAGATTATTCTACATTGTTTCGAAGTTTGGCTCTGATACCAAATTGTGACACCCCACCTCTATACTCACACTAACGAGGACACTACCGGGTAAAGTCGTCAGTTGTTAAGAAGAATAAGGCTGTTGAGGAGCGACTATCAGTGTAATTGCTTTGTGCGAGTACCGATATGCCAGATAGTATATCATGCATTTCATTCAAGAGGAAATCTGGCATACCAATACAAACTCAAAGCTACTACACAATGGTTATGTGGTCTTCGAAAACAAATATAAAATAAGGATACACAAATCAGTCACAGATATTTATATCATTAAGGCGGAAACAGATATGAATATAACACATAGAAGTGTACATCAAAGTAGAGGTCATATAAGACCCACTATATCATAAAAGAATAGGTACAAGTGCTAGACAAAAGAATATGTATACATCAAGGAGTCTCTATCTCGAATGTATAAAAGCAAAAACTACTAAGCTAAAATAGTTAGCTAAAAGTCAGATGACGATCCCTGATAAGAAGTCTAATGGAAGCACCTGAAACACCTCGGTCTGACCCGAGTATTATTTAAAAAGAAAAATAATAAACAGATCAGTCTAGCCATAAATATCATGAAGATGAGATAGGATGAGAGATATGACAAAAATATATGATAACAATAATGTCATACTTCGACAAGCATACATTTGATAACAGCAAATATCATACAATATCTCAAATCTACTCAAATATCCAAAAAGAATACCACATTCTTTAGCTTATTCATCAAATCTCAAATATTGGCAAAATATATCAATGCCAATTCGCAATAAATGATGAAACATAAATTCCAGAAATCAATAACTAGAAATCCAGAAAAAACAAAAGGGGGAGGCCTATCAAAAACGGAAGCATGAAAACTCACCAACACGTGAATCACAAATGGGACGCTATCCCATTGTCGCTAACCATAGAGCCGGTGCAACGATGTGGTACAACGGTACGCCTGATGAACCTGAAACTCAAATAATTCAGAATAACGACGTAGTACAACGTACGTCCGATGAACCTGAAACTCAAATAATTCGGAACAACGACGTAGTACAACGGTACGCCCGATGAACCGAACTCTATAAAACCCATAGGTCGCTAGCTTAAAAAACGAGACAAAGCTCAACAGAACGGGGTACAATCCCCCACGCAGACAAAGAGACATCACATATCGCTAGTCTAAATCACAAAATGATCATCGTTGATCAATAAGAAGTGTGAATTACACTAAGCTAGTAAATAAATGAGTTTAGCTTCATGTCCCATAACCACTGGCTCAACGTAAATATTTACGAACAAATTGTAGATATTCACTCGAAAGTTGTCATGAGAGTTCAATCAAACAACTACAAGAATTAGCAGACGAAGTAAACGCAAGCATTTCATACCACTTGTTTTTCTAAGTCGTTTAATTTGATTTCTCATACGAATGAGGTAAATGTTTGTATATACTAATAGATTGGAAAATGGTTTTAAAAATAAGCTTTGTATTAAAATTAGTGTTGGAACTGTTTTTTGAGAAAGAGTTTGAGTATTTACTACTAGTATAAAAACCTTGGTATTTTAAAGTGACAAATCACAGAAATGAGTGTAAAAACAATCTATCATCAAAATCCAAATTCGACAACGTGAATTAAAACCATAAAAATCGATATCAAACCATTAAATGGATATTCCAAAAAATCCAGAAAAGAAGCCATCAAAGTTGATAATAAATGACAACAACTAATCGGATCAACAAAAAATCGATAAAAATTGGAAATCCACTCGAAAATAGGCGAAATGGTCAAAAGGCAACAGGACCAGATGTCTAACCTGGCATGACCAGACGTTCGACCTAGGGTTCGACCATTTTTTTATTTTACTTTGCTCTTTTTTTCTATCTAAAGGCATCCAGACGTCTAGTATAGATTAACCAGATGTCTGGTCGAGGGCTCAACCATTTTTCTTCTATTATATACATTTTTTTAATCTCTTCCAGGGACCCCTACCAGACGACTAAGTTCTTCAACTAGACGTCTGGTAAATCGATAAGGAAGCGATCGGACGAGCGACGGAGGCTAGGGATTTATGCCAAGCGACAACCCAGCCTTATAGGCTCTTCAATACACCCAAATAACATGTCCAAACGTCCAAGATAGGATCTTTAAAGAATTGGACTTCAAAATACCAAAATTGGAAAATTCACCAAATCAATTCAACGCAAAAGCATCTGAACATGAAATAGATGTTAGGAATTTATACCTCACAATAATGAAAGCTATAGACATAGATATGATTTCAAGAACTCACCCTTAAAACTCAAAAACAACGAATGAGAAGCTCAAAAACAAGGCAAGATCAATTCCTCTTCAATATGCCTCAAGAATCTTCAATCTATTATCAAAGATGAAGTTTTTCCTAAGTTAGGTTATAGAAATTTCTGAAAATTGAAGAGAGATTGAGATGGAGAAGATGAAGAGGATGCTTACCTAAGCTTCTCTTTGATTTTAGAGCAAGAACTTGAATTTCCTAAGAGAACTAGGGCTTAGGAATTTCTAATCTCCCCTCTTTTCCTTCATTTTTTCCTTTTGCTTAAGTGTTAGGAAATATTATGAATGAATGAAGAGAAGTGGAGTGGGAGTTGTTATTGTAGAGGAGTTGGGTTCTTTCTTAGGTTAGTAGGCTGAAACCCAAAGCCGCAAATGAAAATATCAAAATTCTAATCAATTCCAAACATATCGATATTTATACTCAAAAAGGTCGCAAATGCCGTTTTTGGACTCAATGGAAGTGGTCCCGAGTTCGGATTCGACTGTTTACAGAAAGTCACATTTCAGACTTTAAATTAAACTAACGATGCAATATTTGGATAAAACATTTAAATATATAATCGTAAAATATGCGGGTTGTTACAGTTAAAAGCCTGAGTATGGACTTAGTTAATTATCCACTAAGACATGCCTATAGTTGCCAAAATTTAAAACTGCTATAGCTTTTAAATGACACGTCCGTTTTTCAATTATGACCACTTTACGTAATGAAAAACCATCATCCAAAAGCGATGGAAGTGGTTTGAGACCTTAATTTAGCTCCAATTAAAAGTTATAGTCCAAACAAGATTTTCAGTGTCAAATGGTCAAATAGAAATTCTGGAAAAATCATAGATGTGGAAAATACACCTGAGAGTCACTTTTTAAAATCTTTGAATATTATAACCTCATATGAATAAAATAAAAATATTTTATGATCCTTTGATATGTAAAAAAAGGGTCATTAAACTCTTCCCCCTTCGAAATTTCTCCTCCAAAATCCCCAAACAAATGTAGACAATTAATCATAGTTACCCTGCATGTCTAACAATCATGTGTATAATCAACATATCAAACACACAACCGTGAAATCAATAATGTAGGTAAACCTATCCTAGCATGCGGGATACTAAACTACCAAACCTGATATCGAAAGTAAAAGTAAACATGATAGAAAATGGGCCTTACGATGCGAACAGCTCCGGATATGTAGCCCACATACTCTCATCGGTTTCCCAAGTGCGATCGTCTTCACCTTCGCTCCATTGAACCTTCACCAACTTCACTGTCTTCCTTCTAAGCTGTTTTGTATCGTATCTAACAATACAAACTGGCCTACAAGGTCTCAAAGCTTCGGATTCAACCTTGATATCGTCCAACTAATCCGGTGTGATAGTTGCGCATGAGTCATGCACAAATTTCCACAAATGAGAGACATGGAAGATATTGTGCAGTTCCGCCATTCTTTGAGGTAAGTCTACTTCATAGGCAAGGTTCCTAATCCTCTTTAATATCGAAAAAGGACCAAGAAATCTTGATGCCAACTTTCCTCTGCTACCAAACCAAATAATATTCTTCAATGGAGAGATCTTAACAATAACATGCCGTCGACAGAGGACTCTAAGTCTCGATGACTCTTATCAGTGTAGCTTTGCTATCCATCTAGGGCAGCCTTCATCCATTGCCAAATGATCACGATCTTCTCCGATATTTCTCTAATTATATCTGGCCCCAATATCAGTTTCTCCCCCACTTCCCACCAACACAAAGGAATGTTGCATAGTCAGGCATATAATGCCTCGAATGGTGTCATACAGGTACCCGACTGATAACTATTGTTGTATGCAAATTCAACTAGATGTAGGTGATCATCTCAAGAGCCTCCAAAGTCTAATATGCAATCCGCAAAAGATCTTTTAAGATACATTTCACTCTCTCAGTTTGGCCGTAAATTTAAGGGGGATACGCTGTACTAAGATATAACTTGATACCAAATGCCTCCAGTAAGCTCTTCCAAAACCCATTATTGGACAATGAGCCACGGTCGCTCGCAATGCTCTTTGGCACACCATGAAATTGTAAAATCCATTTCACATACAACTCGGCCATTTTGACTACCGTTGTGCTTAACTTGATGGGTATAAATCTGCGCTCTTGGTTAACCAATCGACAATATCCCAGATGTGCCTCGAGTCCTTAGTAGTCCATCAATGAAATCCGTCGAAATTTTCTCCATTTCCACTCGTGAACTTCAAGCGTTTTCAATAGACCACTTTGTTTCTTTTACTCTGCTTTAACCAACTAGTAGTTCATGCATTTCAAGATGAATGTCCCAACATCCTTCTTCATTCCTTCCCATAGTAGTTCTGCCTTACATTATGGCACATCTTATTACCATTAGGATGGATAGTCAATCTTGAATTATGGTACTCAAGGAGCACATCATCCCTTAAACTATCAACATCAGGAACAAACAATCTTCTGCCCTTACAGAGCCAACCATCTCAGTCGAGTATGTACTGTCTTATATACTCAGACTCCACTTCTGTTTCAATCTTGGAAATGATCTCGGCTAATCTAGCATCGCGCCTCTGACTAGTACCAATCCACTTAATAAGACTAGGTATACTTGCAATGAGGTCTGAAGTCGTAACCAACAGTATACTCCAACTATTTTCACTCTAGGAACAACGACCCCAAACTGGCATGCCTTCTACAAAATGCGTCGATGACCGCATTCCCCTTACCGGGCATATAGAAAATGCTGACGTCATAGGAGGATAAGAATTCCAACTATGCTGATGTTAAAGGTTAAGGTCCTTCGGGAAAAATGTACTTCAAGGATTTGTGGTCTGTGAATAGCTCGAACCACATGCGCCTATGTATACTGTCAGCTCCTCATTCCTGCTTGGGATGCTCAATATAGGTGCTCTCATCAAACTCCCCTTAGGATTCATAAATGACTGCTCGTATCTTGCATCCCAAGTATAAGTCTGGTTTTTCTTTGTCAAATTGGTCAACGGCATGGCTATATTTGGTAAGTCCTTGATAAAGCGTCTATAATATCCCACTAGTCCTAAGAATCTCCTCATGTCAATAGCATTCTTGGGTTGGTTCCAATCCTGAATTGCTGCCACCTTGGCAGGGTCTACAGCGATAACCTGCTAAAAGATAAGGTGACCTAAGAATCTCACTTCCCTTCTCTAGAATAACACTTTGAAAACTTTGCATTCAACTTGTGCTACTGTAACACTTCGAATACAATCTTCAAGTGCGCCTTATGTTCCTCCTTTGTCCTAGAATAGATTAGGATTTCATCCACGAACATAAGTGCAAACTTATTCAGCTAATCCTTGAAACACGGTTCATGGTATCAACAAAGTATGTCGGAGCATTAGTTAGCCCAAACGGCATAACCAACCACTTATATAAACCAGACGATGCACGAAAAGCGGTGATCGGCACACTTTTCATTGCTACCCTCAACTGGTGAAATCCCATCGCCAAATTCAATTGGGAGAACACCTTTGCATCGTGGAGCTGATCGAACAAGTCATCAAT
Organism: Allium cepa; assembly: GCA_030765085.1. NCBI lineage: Eukaryota > Viridiplantae > Streptophyta > Magnoliopsida > Asparagales > Amaryllidaceae > Allium > Allium cepa. Next base: position 386,564,440 of record CM060932.1, read on the forward strand.
ATGTGGGAGTGTATACTTGTTCATCTTCATCACTATATTCAGCTCACAATAATCCACACACAACCTCAGAGAGCCATCGCCTTAGTGGAAAATGCTACAGGTGCACCCACTGGTATACTCCTATGACTAAAGCTCTTTTCCAATAGGTCAATTGCTTGCACATCCAAATATTTCTGCTCTCTAGGAGCCATACGCCTCAAAGACATAACAATAGGTCTGACATCCTTCGTTAAGTCTATATGAAACACGATCTCTCTATGCAGTGGTAACTCGGTTGCCTCTTCAAATATGTTTTGATATTCCCTAGTGATAGGCACAGATGATAACTCATCCTGTGAAATGTCAAGTGAATATAGAAAGTTGACCACAACACCATCCTCTTGTAGGCAGCCAATCACGACTGTCCGCCCTTCCACAGCCTCAATCGTCGCTAATAGTTTTCGCAGTCCACTACTACTGCATACTGCCTTAGCCCGCTACTACTGCATACTGCCTTAGCCGCTCCATTACCAAGATAATCCCGAATCTAATGAAATTCAGAACAAAACGATCAAAAACAAAATAGCATCCATGATCCGATAAGAACAAACCATGACAAACCATACACAGGTAGGGGAGCCTCTAATAGGATTCGTCACAACCAACGGTCAGTCAACTATTTCAGGTTTCAGTCCTAGTCTATCTACCAGATTATTAGGTATAAAGGAAGGTGAAACCCCGGTTTCGAATCAAACACATATGGGAACATCATAAAGGGAAAGCGTACTTTGAATGACAACGCCCTTCCCCTTCTCTTTCGCCGAGGAAGCACTTGACGAAGCTGGAACAACGTCTAAAGCATATGCCTTCACAACCTGTTTCCATTGGGATTGTTTCAAAAAATTCTTCAACATATTCCCTGGCTTGCCGTAGTTATAACAATTTTTCCTTTCGTCGGTCTTGCAGTCTTTGATCATGTGATCCTTTTCTCCGTAAGCATATCAAACAAGGTTTCACTTGACCTTCTTCTGAGCATCCTTCTCATTCTTTCCACTACACTTCTTCCACTTTCCAAACCATTTCTTTTTTTTTTTTGCCTCCACCACTTTACTGTGGTTTTGGCCCCTCCTTATCAACAACGGCTGATTCGGACTTGGAATATAAAATCTACTGGAGAAGATCTTTCCTGACAAAACTCTTAAACGACTCATCGATGTGATTTACTAGCTTCTCTCCCAAGTACTTGTCCAAACCAACGATAAATTTCTCATCCTTCTTTAATGGAGTGTTGATGAAGGACATCCCATACTTCAACAGATTGTTGAACTCAGCAATGTATTCAGTAATAGACATATCTCCCTACTTTAAATCAGCGAATCTCCTGAATAGCATCGACTTTTAAGCAGTTGGAAGTTACTTCTTCTCAAACCTAGCCTTGAACTGATCCCAAGTGAACAGACACTCGGGTTTAGCAGTAGTGACAGCATTCCACCAATTCATGGCATGCCCTTGAAGCTGTCTAGAGGCTAGCTTCCTTTCATGGCATCATCAATCTCCATATCACCAACGATACATTCGCAAGGGTTTAACAAATCTTGCACATCTTGCACTTCGATAGCAGAATTGGTTCTAAGAAATGATTTTGCTTCCCAAAGTAGACTAATCTTTACATAGCTTAGCAAAGTCGGCCCTCGGTGCTTGCACTTGAGCACCTCCACCAACAACCAAAATTCAAAGCGGCTGCATGGGCATTTTGAAGCATGTTCGCCATAATTGCATTGAACATAGCTTGCAAGTCAAGGTTAGCAGCCCCCGAACCCGCTTCTTGCTTGAATTATTAGAGGGATTTCCTAACAGTGTTTCTTGTTGATGTGCACATAAATGTGCATATTTTTACTTCCATATTTAATCTACATTTATTTTAAATGTCATAATTGGGTGTTTTTACATGTTTAAACCAAATTTCAAAAATGTTTTCAAGTCATCATTCATGTATCTATTTGGGGGTAAAATGGTAATTTTGTGCATATATTAATTTTGGAGAATATTTATTTGCACATTTTGTCTCAATTATAAGAATTTGGGATGGGAATATGAAGAAGCCTTCATGAATGTATGCATGCACGAGAGAAGAAGGCGAATGAAGATGTAAATTAATGAATTCATGTATCATGGAGGTCCCCACCTATCCACTTACCTTGATCTACAATTATGAGCTAATGCACATGTTAGTGGGGATTAAAGTTACATGCATACTTAATGGAGGAATAATTAGAAGTTAATGATAACTTGGTGGTCACATTTTCTAAGGGGTATTTTGGATAGCTCCCTAAAATATGGATTTAAGTTTTAGGCTCGTATAAATACTCCTCTTCTGTTCGTGTAATGAAGTTTTAGTTTTACATTATATGGTGCAAGTTGTATCCTTGAATCAAATAAGAAATAAAATGGCTTCCTAAGACTTTTCTTCTTTACTCTTTCATGCTTTCATGTTATTTATATTCATTTTTATTTACATGCACTTTTTTCTTTCATGTTATTAGTTAGCTTTAATTTATGCAAGTAGTTTAGCTCTCTTTTTATTGTAATTAGCTTGCACTCCTTTTGTTTTCTTTGTTGAAATTTACATGTGTTGAAATGATAACACAAATGAGTAGCTAAACACCTTCAATTTAGGGGTAATGAAGCTTTCTAAAATTATGTAAATTCAACATATTTTGTGATTTATGGTCTCTTTTGAATGCTTTATGAAAATTGGATGTTGATGTAAGTTTATAAAAGATATTTGATAGTCTATGTTGTAATTACAAATACGCTATGATTAATCTAACATAAGCACAATTTACATCATCATCTACTTAAATGACTTGGAATTAAAATAGAAACAAAATTTAATGATTTATTTTACTAATCAAAAATAGTAAATAAATCATGCTTAAAATATATTTTGTTTTAGTTTCATATTCATTTTCATGATAGTTGACAAGTGGTTTAGTTGTTGTATTATATTTGATGGTTTAAATTATGTTAATTAATAACATAAATAGACCGTACATATGATAAATACATCACTGATTCCACTTAAGAATCAAAAAAGAGAGATCACAGATTATTATTTTTGTTGATTTATGTAAAAATATCAGAGTGGATTTACCTTTAAATTGTTTTCTAATCACATATTTTCAATCATTTTTGTTCTAGTTAATTTTACATTTTTTTTAAGCTTTCAAGAATATCAAGTTTGGTTTAATTTGGCTGGGTAGAATTTTTAAATCATTTCAATTTCCTACGAAACGACCCGTACTCGTCACATGCTAATATTATACGCCGTGCGCTTGCGGTTATTTTTATCATATGATTTTTTGGCGGTTTCCAAACCGATAGAAAATCAATTGATTCAACAAGTTTTTGGCACCGTTGCCGGAAAACAGATTTTTAATTTTACTCTTCAAAATATTTTGTTTGATTATTTTTATTGTGTCGTTTTGTGTGTTAATTTGCATTTCTAAAAAAATTATTTACCATTGTGTGTTAATTGTGTGATTTGTGCTTTCATTCGATTCGAGTGTTTGTTGCTTTTCCAGTTGCATTTGCATATGTAAAAAAACAAAAAAAATACACAAGTTCATTTTAAAAAGAAAAAATATATATAATCCATTTCAATTTTTAGCAATACATTTACAACCTTTCTTTTTACAAATTTCATTCGCAACACATTTTAAAACTGTTACACTGTTGCACACTTCTTTGTGCATCTTCACCATGTATCTTCACGGTTCAACTATGCTCACACCAGTGCACAAACCAGTCACCACCCCTACAACCATACGAACAAATGCCATTCAACCATCCTGCTACATCCCTGACCACCCAGACTACTGCCAAAACTGCCACCCTGCCGCCACCACACAACTTCATTCAATACAAACTTGCATACAAACCTCTGTACAACTTTTATCAACACACCATCTCACTGCCGCCATTATCCTATTGCCAGTCCTCCATCTCACCGCCGCCATTATCCTATTGCCAGTCCTCCATCTCACCGCCAACTACAAACTTCCATTGCTTCACCTGCTTCCTTCTTCAAACCTTCAGCATCCATACCCTATCACAGTGCATCACAGAACCACTTCTACAACCACAGCATTGTTCACTTTCCCAATCTACCATCAGTGCCTCTGTCTGTACAACAACCACCCACTATCAGCTACATCATCATCACATCACCAGTTTCACCCTTCTCTACTGTCCATACCATAACATACATGCCTGCAACATTCTCCACAGTCAACTTTAATCAAACTGCTGCACGTTAACATTGTTACATTGTGCATACAACCATCAACACCTCACCTTACAACCAGCATCATACAAATACAAAACGCAGACTGACGTTGCTTCATACAACACATATTGATTTCCACTGCATTCCTCTAACGCACCTTCATCCACTAGTTCACCACACCCCCACCAGTCATACAAACATTTTCATACTCACTATGCACAAACTTCACTGTGCAAACCTATACACCCTGCACATACCATATATCCTCCTTTGTGCGTACATAAACTCTGTGCACATTTCAATTGTTTACTTACTTCAACACTTCTTTCAACAACTTCGTCAAAACTCCCATACCATCACAGTGCAGTCCCATTGCCTTCATACCATCCCCACCACCAAACCATAATAATACAAAACCATACAACCTTACTGCTTACTGCGTCAAGCATCACTTGCAATACCACCTCTGGCAATACCATTTCATCCACCTTACTGCTCCAGTCATCTCTTCATCTTACTGCCACTGTCAACTACCGCTCTTATATCACAACTACAAAACTCCACAACCATACATCACTCTGTTATACCATACAAACTGCACAACCATACAACTCCAAACTCCATACTACTCCACAGCAAACCCCTCTACCATACATAACATTCATTCCATTTCCCTACATCTCACAAACTGCTGCTCCAACCCTCTACTTCACCATTGTTCTGTGCAACAAACACATCACCTCCTGTACTCTGACCATCCTTCAAAAAACATACAACTGAACCAAATTCAAGCTTCACTATCCCCTGTCTCACTGCTGTATATACACCGCAAAGTGTATCACAGCCTACTCCTTTATGCACTTCATTATGCATATACAACCTCCCTGCAACCAACATCTGACATCACAATCACCATCCTTTGCTAATCCCAACTACAAGCCTCTTCACCAATTGCAAGGAACCTGAAGCCAACATCACTGCAGCGAACAAGCCTCAAAACCTCGCCTTCAGTACCCAACAATCCCAAAACAAACCACCATAAGCAACCACCAGCCACAACTTCAACCAAATCGCAGAATACCCAAACCCCCAAATTCACATCCCTCAAACATCGGCGTCCCCTGAAAATCCCCTGTCTCCAATCCCGCTGCATCTCAATTCAATTTCTCTTCCGATTTCCATTTTTTTGTCTTTTTGATAAGTTGTGTTTTCATCGTATTATTATTTTTATTATTTTTTCTTTGATTTGGATTTGTAGTTATGAACGGAGAGGAACGCGTTTCAAGCATTTAAACAGGTTGGGCTTGTGGACTTTGATTGGGCTGAGCAATATTAAGTTTTGTATTAATTTTGTGATTTGTTTTGCTAAGTGAGTATTTTGAGTTGACTGCCTTATTTTGCTTTTGAGCACACGCTTGTGAGTAGATTGTTTTGCATAAGTATTATTTTCCTTAAAAAGAAACAACAACAATTTTGCTTTAGTGTAAATTCATTTTCTTTTTTTTCATTCTATCCTTAAAAAAAAAACAAAAAAGATTTGTTCAATACCTTTTTAGGTTGCAAAAGCAGAAATTCAAAGGAGGAGATTAGCTTGCTAAAAATTTGTCTTTGTTGCTTATAAAAAATCGCCGCTAAAAGAATAAATTGATAAATTCTGCACGCACCGTTATCGTGCTCTCATCTCTTGTTTTTATTTGTTTTGCATTGTTGTTTTTTTGTATTTTTTTGAAAGAATTTTTTTGCAGAACAAAAACAAATCTCATTCGTAATTGCATTGTAAATCACATTTAATTTCAGTTTTGCATTCATTTCATCTTATATCAAGGGTAACAGCCCAATCCATATAAGGTGAGGGATTTCATCACCCCTTTATTGGCTCACAAACTGCATTTCATCTTAGAATTTTGACTAATAATAACGATTATACATTTGACTTAAGGGAGTTGAGAGCTCACATAGGGCTTAATTGTATCTTGACATTTGTCTTCTTTGAAAAATTGTATTTCTTGGTGTTTAGGCTGCGACAGAGCAATAATCGGTTATAAATATTACGGTGATTCATAAATATTATAGTGATTGTTTCTCTTAAGATACTTAAAACTTTGGCTGCATTGTTACAGTCATTCTTGGTGCACCGATAACTCATGTCAGTTACCTGGCTAAGAAATATTTTGTTGGATTAAGACAAAGTGTGATTGTATAATTTTGGGTTAGGAGCTACTAAGGACATAAAATTTGTAATTAAGTCTGTGCACGCATTTAGTTGCATTTAGTTCATGCATATTCAAAAAAACAAAATCCAAAAAAAAACAAAATTTGTAAATTTGACTTAACTTAGCTTTTTAATCCTTTCCTTTGATATTTTTCAACCAAAATTAAAAATCCAAAAAAAAAAATTAAGTTAGTTTTTTTAAGGGAAAAAAATCTTTTCAAAAACAAATAAAAACATCAAAAAAAGGAAAAACTGAAAATCCAAAAAACAAAATAAAAATCAAATTTCTCTTTTAGAAAATAAAAAAACAAAATAAATATTTTTTGGTAAATATCTTTCCTTAAAAAAACATAAAAAACAATTTTTTTCACTTCATTTTACCTTCTAAAGCTTACCTCTTTCTCTTAAGCTCAATTCTCACTTCCTTCTCTTCTCGACTTTTTCTTGTGCATAAATGCTTGGACTCGTGACACAATAACAAATACTTGGACTCGTAACATAGCAATGAATCGTTCAACTCGAACAGACGATCATCCTACAATGGCAAACGAAAATGCCCCTCGAACTCTCATGGATAGAATATTTTCCGATAGAATTTCTATTCCTTCTTGTATCATGCTACCCGCCCTCAATGGATAACCATTTTGAAATTCACTCAAACTATATTGCCACACTTCCAAAATTCAGCAATTTTGAATACGATGACCCATACATTTCTTAATGAAATTCGAACAAGTTTGCGCAACCATGAAACTCCAACAACTTTCTGATTATGGAATCAAACTCCGATTAATTCCATTTTCTCTTACTGGTTATGCTGAAAAATGGTTGTACAACTTACCATCAAACTCGATTAAAACTTTGGAAGAATTTATTAAAAGTTTCTTAAAAAATGTTCTACCCCTTGAAAAAGGCAACTAAAATCCGCAATGAAATCGCTAGTTCTCATCAATTCAGGGGTTAACCATTTGGAAAATATTTTGAAAGATTTAAAGAGCTCTTGATAAAATGTCCACACCATAATTTCGAAAAATGGTTGCTTTGCCAAATCTTTTACGATGGACTCAAAAAAAGCTCATAAACTATGCTTGAACAATGTGCCAAGGCATCTTTCTCACCCAACATCATAATGATGCTTGGAAATTTCTTGAAAACCTAGCTGAAAAGTTACCCCGATCAACTACGCATTCTATAGGATCATCTTTGGCTTTGGATGCTCGATGCAATGATAAATAAATTCGACAATGTTTTCTCATCAAACCAAATAAATCAAGCTTCCCACCAATGTGTTATCAATGCAACGATCTAAATCACATAGCCGATCATCGCCCTGATTCGGTCGAACAACTCAGCGCTTTCAATAAAGTTAAGAATGATCCGTTTTCTCCAACGTACAATTCTTGTTGGAGAAATCGTTCAAACTTTGCTTGGAACCAAAATAATCCCAACACGAATTTGATTTGTCCCGATTCTCAAGCATTTCAGAATAATGCTTTGAATTCTCCCTTTCAACCCAATTATTTTCAATAAAATTTTGTGAGTTCGTCTCAAAATCAACCGCAACAATCTTTTGCTCCCTAAGACGATAAACGATTGTCGTCACTTGAAAAAAGTCTCGAAACTTCGGCTAAAGCAACCACTCAAAGCCTCCAATCAAAGGGTAATTTGCAAAATTTGTTAACCTCCTACACGTAGAATATAAGTCAATCAATTGCTAAATTTGAAATGCAATGAGAGTCAATTAAGCACATCTATGAGTGAACGTGAATGAGGCACATTCCCAAGCCAGCGTATTCCAAATCCCAAAAATCAAAACACTAATTCGAATCAAGCCCCTGTTGTTCAAGATAGCAAAGTAACACAATTGAACGCTATCAGAACTCTGCATTTTGGTAAAAAAATCGATAATCAAGTCGTTAATCCAAACGATCGATCGAAAACTCCTCTTGACACTTCTAAAACAACAAACGAATTTGAACAAAACGTGGAGCCAAACATCGACTCAAATGCCAATCAAAAGTCTTCTTCTACTCAAGGAGACTTGTCTACTGAGTATCATATTCCATTTCCACATCGTCTTCGACCTAAAAAACACTCGGATCAAATGGAAAAGACGTTGGAAATTTTTAAACAAGTGAAAGTTGACATCCCGCTTCTTGACATCGTTTAGCAAATCCCAACTTACGCTAAATTTCTCAAGGACTTGTGTACCTAAAAGTGGCACACTCAAGTGCCTAAAAAAGTGTTCTTAGCGGCCAGTTTGAGTGAAGTCTTGTCCCACATTCCCGTTAAGTACAAAGATCATGGATGTTCGATGATCTCATGCACAATTGGAGACAAGACGATTAACAATTGCTTGATAGACTTAGGCATAAATGTCAGTCTGATTCCATACTCTGTGTATGAATAATTAGGTTTATGTGAGCTCAAACCAACAACGGTCGTGCTTCAATTCGCTGATCATTCCATTAAGAAGCCCGTGGTAGAAATTGAGGACGTGCTCATTAGAGAAGGGTAATTCATATTCCCCATTGATTTTATCGTTCTTGAAACACAACCTGTGACCAACCCTATGAGTCAAATCCCTTTTATATTGGACCATCCTTAGCCATCCCAAGTGCCTTAATCAATTGTAGCAACGGTTTGATGAAAATTTCTTTTGGAAACATGACTTTGGATCATAACATTTTCAATCTTGATAACCAATCGAATGAATCACGTGACCAAACGTTGGAATTTAGTGTAATTCATGGAAACATCGAAAACGAGACGATTAACCTTAACGATGAACGCAAGGCCGAGTATGAAAGATTGTTTCATGAAATCCCCAATGAGATTGAATATACGCTCCCTTTTGAATCACTTCCAGTTGAGTTCGAATCTCAACCTAATTCTTTGATTGAGCAACCCCCAAAGTTGGACCTCAAGCCCCTTCCTTATCACCTTAAGTAAGCATACTTAGGTGACAATGAAACTTTTCCCATCATAATTTCTGAAACTCTCACTTTCCATCAAGAAACTTCCTTACTTTCAATCCTTTTGAAAAACAAGGAAGCAATTGGGTGGTCGATCACCGATATAAAGGGAATTAGTCCCGCTCTTGTTCAATATCGCATCCATCTAATTGATGATGCCAAGCCTGTTCGTGACGCGCAACGAAGGCTTAACCCAAAATGAAGGATGCAGTTTGTGACGAAATTCTTAAACTTCTCGACAATGGAATTATATACCCAATCTGTGATAGTTCGTGGGTTAGCCCAATTCATGTAGTACCAAAAAAGTCTGTACTTACTATTGTCAAAAACGATCAAACGAACTCATTCCAACTCATGCTCAAACGGGTTGGCGTGTTTGCATTGATTATCGAAAATAAATGATGTAAGACTTAAGGATCACTTCCCTTTTACTTTCATCGACCAAATGCTCGAACGTTTAGTCGACCACGAATTCTATTGCTTTCTTGATAGTTATTTCGGCTATAACCAAATTCCAATCACTCCCGAAGATCAAGAGAAAACAACTTTCACATGTCCCTTTTGCAATTTTGTGTATCGATGTATGAGTTTTGGCCTCTGCAATGCTCCTGCTATGTTTCAAAGATGCATGGTCAGCATCTTTTTGATATGATCGAACGCTTTCTCGAAGTGTTTATGGACGATTTTTCTATCTTTGGTAACTCTTTTTCCAAGTGCTTGAACCATATTGAGTTGGTTCTTAAACGATGCAAGGATAAACACTTAAAACTAAATTGGGAAAAATGCCACTTTATGGTTACTCAAGGAATAGTCCTTGGACATGTCATTTCAACTAAAAGCATTGAGGTAGATAAAGCAAAAATGAATGTCATTGCAAATCTACCCATTCCCAAATCTGTTAAAGACATTCGCCATTTCCTTGGACACATCGGTTTTTATAGACATTTTGTGAAAGACTTTGGTAAAATTGCTCGACCTCTTACAACTCTTCTTAGAAAAGACGTTCCATTCGACTTTAATTCTGATTATGTTTTTGTTTTCAAACGTCTCAAAAATAAACTTTTTTCTGCTCCTGTAATTTGCTCACCAAATTGGGATCTCCCATTTGAAATAATGTGTGATGCTTCGAACTTTGCAGTTGGTGTTGTCTTAAGACAATACATCAACAAAATTCTTCACATTATTTAATATGCCAGTATGACTCTGAACAATGCTCAGCTTAATTACACAACCACTGAAAAAGAGCTTCTAGCGGTAATTTTCGCACTTGAAAAGTCTAGACAATATCTGATAGGCTCACACATTACTATTTACACTGATCACTTTGCTCTTAGATATCTCTTCGCTAAAAAGGATGATAAATCTCGTTTGATCTGTTGGATCCTTCTACTCCAAGAATTTGATCTTACGATCAAAGATAAAAAGGATTCGACAATGTCATAGTCGATCACTTGTCTCATCTTTCCAATGCGCCATCGCCTTTACAAATCAATGAAAACTTTCCCGATGAATCAATTCTTTCTGTTTCTGTCGATCCACGGCATGATGACATAGTGAACTATTTAGTCATCAAAAAATCTCCTTTATTTTGGTCGAAACAAGATAAATATAAATTTCTTTTCCAAGTCAAGTACTTCTATTAGGATATCCATACTTGTTTAAATACTATTCTGACTAAATCATCCGATGTTGCATTCCAGATTGTGAAATCAAAAGCATTCTTTCATTTTGCCATGACCAAGCTTGTGGTGATCATTTTGGTCTGAAGAAAACTGCTGAAAAAGTACTTCAATATGGCTTTTACTAGCTCGCTCTTTTCAAATGTTCATTTGAATTTTGTAAAACTTTCGATCATTGGCAAATGCTAGGAAGAATTTCTCGACGAAATATGGTGGCTTTAAACCCCAGTCTTACGATTGAAATTTTTGACGTTTAGGGTATTGATTTTATGGGACCATTTCCCGATTCTTTAGGAACGTTGTACATTCTTGTTGTTGTTGATTACGTCTCGAAATAGGTTGAGGCCGTTCCATATAAAACCAACGACCATAGAATTATTGCGAAATTCCATAAGGAAAACATCATTTCAAAGCTTGGCACACCTTGCACAATAATAAGTGATAATGACACTTATTTTTTGCAATCATTCATTTGAAACTTCAATGAAAAAATACTCGATAACCCACAAGTTATATACTTTGTATCATCCTCAAACTTGTGGTGAAGTTGAAGTTTCTAACCAACAAATAAAATAAATTTTGGAGAAACTATTAATAAAAATCGAAAAGATTGGTCTCAGAAATTGACCGACACGCTTTGGGCCTGCCGTATTGCTTTTAAAACTAACATTGGGATGTCCCCATTTCATTTAGTATATGGGAAAGCAAAGCATGCTTTACCCATTGAAATCAAACACAAAGCATTGTGGGCAGTAAAGAACTTAAACTTTGATCTTAAAAAGGCTGATGAAAACAGAAAATTGCAAATCAACGAATTATAAGAGATTAGGAACGATGCGTATGAAAACTAAAAGATTTACAAAGAGAGAACAAATTTTTTTCATGACAAGTCAATCCTAAGAAAAACGTTTTTACCAAACCGAAATGTTTTTTTGTATGACTCTAGACTTCATTTATTCCCTGGAAAACTAAAATCAAGATAGACCGAACCATACGTTGTTCAAACTATTTTTCGATTGTGTGCCATAGAAATACAAAAGCTCAAGGATGGAACAATTTTCAAAGTCAATGGTCATCGTTTGAACCGGTTCTTTGAGTTGACATGTGATTGAGAGGAGAAGCTTGTGATTGTTCATGAGCCATGCTACGTCTATTAAAAAATGTTAACCCTCTTTTGCAAAAATGTAAATATTTTTCCCTGTTACACTCATTATACCATGTATTGGCTGTGGGGACACAATCAAAATCAAGTGTAGGGGGAGCCTCATCTTCATTTTTGATTGTTCATGGTTTTTTACATGTTCTTTCCAAAACTTAAAAAAATTATGGAAAAAAACAGATAACAAAACGAAAAAGAAATTCCAAAAAAAAAATTCGATTTAGCATTTACTTTTAAAGAAACACTATATGATAAATATAGGATTTTGGTTATTAAATTGAAATTTTTGAAAGTTAATTTGTCTTAATAAAAATAAAAATAGAGTTTGATTACAAGTAATAATGGTTTAACTAGTATATAGGAAGGTTCATGGGTGATAACTATGAAGTGTATCCTAATTGAAATCTTTGTTTAATAAGTAGTTGATTATAAGTAAAGACGATAACGTTTTTGATCTTCTAAGTTAAGTGGTACCAAGATGATATTACAAACTTTCTTCATAAAAAAAAAAAAAAAAAAATTGATATATGTATGTATTTTATTAACACCTAGAGTCATGTGTTCACACACAAGTGTGTACACTCCCATGCTTTATACCCTTCTCACGTAAGCCTAAAAGGCAGTACATGATCGGTATATCTGGCCTCAGTTTATCTGAGTTAGGTGTATGTATATAAAAATTCCTTCTTTAATAACTCTTACAGTGGATAAATGTACATACTTATACACTTGCCATGCTCTGTATTCCCCTCACGTAAGCCCATAAGGCAGTGCATAGGTGGTATATCTAGCCTCAATTTTCTAAGTTAGGCATATGTAAATATTGTTCGTATCAATAAAATTTCAAATAAGAGAGAGTAGGCAATTGAAATCCAATCACTATTTTCACTTAAGTGATTTGACTTGTTATTCAAAAGAAATAAAAATACCACTTTGAAAAAACTTTGATAATCAACTAAGGATCTATTTCATAGTTGTACTATATTATCAACTGGAACGACTAGCCAAACTAGAGTCTAATTATGATGATAACTTAATTTTTATTGGAAGTTCTGACGAGTAAAAGGACTTAAATTTCTTGAGAATGCCTAAAACTTATATTTAACTTATTCATGTCAATTTGAAAGTAAATTCCTCATTTGTAAATTATTTCAAAAACTTGCATTCATGTCTTTGTAAATAAATCTTGCATTTAGGAATTTTTCATATTGCATTTGGATTTTGTGGGTAGTACCGCTGAAAACCCTCACGAGACAACAGTTGTCCTACTAGGGACACCTAAAGGTTTAACGATTCGTTGCATACGCTTATGCAATCATGTTTCCTATGAAAACAGATTTATCTTAGTTTTAGTTTATTCGAAGGCAAATAAAAAAATAAGTGTAGGGGTATTAGATGTACACGTAGATGTGCATATTTTTACTTCCATATTTAATCTACTTTTATTTTAAATAAATTTCATAATTGGGTGTTTTTATATGTTTAAAACCAAATTTCAAAAATGTTTTCAAGTCATTATTCATGCACCTATTTGGGGGTAAAATGATAATTTTGTGCATATATTAATTTTGGAAAATATTTATTTGCACACTTTAGTTTTAATTATAGGAATTTTGGATGGAAGTATAAAGAAGCCTTCATAAAGATTTGCATGCACAAGAGAAGAAGGCAAATGAAGATGGAAATAAATCAATTCATGCACCATGGAGGACCCCACCAACCTAATTATCTTGATCAACAATTAGGATCTAATGCACATGTTAATGGAGATTAAAGTTGCATGCATACTTAATGGATGATTAATTAGAAGCTAATGATAACTTGGTGGCCACACTTCCTAAGGGCGTTTTGGGTAGCTCTCTAAAATATGGATTGGGATTTAGGGTTATATAAATACCACTCTTATGTTCATGTAATGAAGTTTTAGTTTTACATTATATCATACAAGTTGCAGCCTCAAATCAAATTAGAAATAAAATGGCTTCCTAAGTCTCTTCTTTTTCTTTACTCTTTCATGCTTTCATGTTATTTATGTTCATTTTTATTTACATGCTCTTTTTCCTTTCATGTTAGTAGTTAGCTTTAATTTATGCAAGTAATTTAGCTCTCTTTTATTTTGGTTAGCTTGCACTTCTTTTGTTTTCTATGTTGAAATTTACATGTGTTGAAATGATAACACATATAGCTAAACCCTTTCAATTTAGGGGTAATGAAGCTCTTTAAAATTATGTAAATTTAACATATTTTGTGATTTATGATCTCTTTTGAATGCTTCATGAAAAGTGGACGTTGATGTAAGTTTATAAAAGTTACTTGATAGCCTATGTTACAATCACAAATGGGCTATGCTTAATCCAACATAAACACAATTACATCATCATCTACTTAAATAACTTTGATTGTGGAATTAAAATAGAAACAAATTTTGATGATCTATGTTACTAATCAAAAATAGTAAACACATTATGCTTATAATATATAATTTTTTAGTTTCATATTCATTTTCTTAAGAGTTGACAAGAGGTTTTAGTTGTTGTATTATAGTTTGGTGGTTTAAGTTATGTTAATTAATAACATAAATAGACCACACTTATGATAAATACATCACTAATTCCACTTAAGAATCAAAATAAAGAGATCATAGATTATTTTGTGTTGATTTATGTAAAAATATAAGAGTGGATTTCCCTCTAAATTGTTCTCTAATCTCATATTTTCAATCACTTTTCTTCTAGCTAGTTATAAAATTTTCTTAGCTTAAAACAATCTCAAATTTGGTTTAATTTGATTGAGTGGAATTTTTAAATCATTTCAATTTCCTACGGATCGGCCTGTACTCACCACGTGCTAAAATTGTACGTTGTGCACTTGATGTTATTTTTATCACACAATTTTGTGGCGATTTTCTAACCGATAGAAAATTAGTTGATTCAACACTTGTTCATCGGCTCATTCTCGATCTAACAAGAATGATATGTCTCTCAAAAAGAAAACCGTGTTAATGGTGCTCATGTGTGCATGCAACTTATATACTATATATACTACTATATAGTTTCGAAAATCAAAATATATAAAAAGTACATGCTCTCGTATATATACATGCTCTCTCAATTTAGTCTAGGGTGAGAAATCCTTCCCTATCTCTTTTGAATCACGGTATCCCTTAGGTTAAACAATGCAGCTTAAGCTTTGATACCAAATGTGATGACTACCATACACCAACACACATAAGATATTGCACTGTTGCCATGCTAATCAATATAGAGCGACCATCATGGTCTAAAATGGAATGAAAAAAATCATAGAACCGGTAGTATATCTCATGGAAATTGGAATAAAATATAATATCATAGATATAAAATAGGAGAAGCAGTAATAACTTAGTGATCTAAATACCATAGAACAAATACATAGAGTTATGCATCATGAGGTAGAGTACATACAACAAAAGAAAACTTATATAACTATCTCTTAATGCTAATAATAAGCAAGCGCCGCCAAGGCTCTATAGTGTTGCATGGCAGAATAAGTGTAGAAATCCATATATAATATGAGATAGCTCCCTCTAGCTCATCCTCTACACATCTACTACGTTGCACCTAGATCTACTATCTATTCTAATCATTTAAGAGCACCCGAGATAATAAGAAGCAAAGCATAAAATCTCGAGTCAGACGACAGTCTGCCGTGAGTGGTAAATAAATCTCAAAATACTATACAAGTTGATATAGTAAGGAACAAAGGTATACACATCATATCTGACATGTACCTGCAACCAAAGAGTTAGCACATAACAACATAATATGCTACTCTAAGTGTAATGAAGGTATAAAAAAAAGTGTGATAATGGGTGTCCAGGTATCCCTATCTCATGACTGGCCTATAGTGATAGATTGTGGGGGAAAGGAACCAAAGCAATCATAGAATCCATTAAATAATCCTCACTACCACTCAATCCACTTTGCATATATGATAACTCTAATGACCTCCTTCTATCAGGAGCTAACAGAAATCCTGGTTTTCAATTGTACTCACTTTAGCCTAAAACTCGTACTAGACCTAATCTTTTGGTCCAGGGTACACATATCCATTCTTTTGATCCGAGGTAGCCATTCTTCACTACCTATGTGCATCCTCCACCTTGCTATGGAACATCTCATCAAACCAAGATCTGGTCATCAAGCTAACAACCGATTCATAGGAGCTACCACTTAAAACTCGGTGTCAACTCAAGGTTTTTAACTTGGGGTTGAGTTTAGCCTTCAACTCCAAATGAAATGTGACTTAACCCATAGCTTTCCACCAAGTTCCAGAGCGCACCCACCAAGTTTTGTCCAATTCCGACCAACTTTGCCTCTGATTTGTCTGATTTCTAAACCTATCTACCTAACATCCAAAACACTAACAAACACCATCAAACCATAACATACAATCATGGAATAACCCGTATATACATCCGTTTATACAGCCAATACTTGAGAACAAGAAAATCAAACTAGTTTTTTTTCGAAATCTAAGTTTCACATGAACATATGCATATGAATGATGAAGAATACTTTAGCATGTGGACATGAGTAAATAGATTTCAAAATCCATTTCTAAAATCATTTAAGAAGTCTCATATTTCTAATCATAAACATATATGAACAAGTGGTTAAAGTTAAAAATCATTTTATATCCAAAAAGCACGTTAAAAACAACCATTTTAACCATATAAACAAGTATAGATGAGTGAGAGGTCAAGAAACACTCAAAAATACCTAAAATATACAATCTCCTCCTAAGATTTGAAGTAGACAGCAATGCAGATAAACTCAAATTAATAGAAATGACAAGCTCTAGTTTTTATATGTTAATCTCCTCTCTAATCAATGATTTGGCTAAGATTAGTAAGGAAAATGTGTGATTTTTGATGAAATTAGGGTTAATGGAGGCTTAGATCTATTTTGGGGAAGAAGGAAATGACTTGGTTCGGTTCCTACAACCCTTCATTAGCTCTATTTTCGAAGCGAGTTAATGGGTCTAAGTATGGTCTTAGTTAATTGCCCACTAAAACATTCAATAGCTGCCAAAACTTAAAGCTGCTATAACTTTCAAACACATGTTCATTTTTCTACAATGACCATTCTATAAAATGACAAACCATCATCCAAAAGTAGTGGAACTGGTTTGAAACCCGAATTCGGCTTCTATCAAAAGTTATAGTCCAAAAAAGATTTTCAAGGTCTAAATAATCACACATAAATTTAGGAAAAATCATTGATGTGTAAAATATCCCTAAGAGTCACTTTCCAAAATCTTAGAGTCATACAACCTCATACGAATAAAATAAAAACATCTTACGATCCTTTGATACATAAAACATGGGTTGTTACACTCTCCACCTTCCAGGAATTTCCCTCTCGAAATCTCCAAATGAATGTCGACAATAAACCATAGTTACCCCCACATGCCTAACAATCATGTGTATCATCAACATATCAAACACACAACCATGAAATCAATAATGTAGGTAAACCTATCCTAGTATGCGGGATACTAAACTATCCTACATGATATCGAAAGCAAAAGTAAACATGATAGATAATAGTAATTTCCATGCAAAGAGCTCTGGATATATGGCCCTAATAATCTCCTTAGTTTTCCATGTGCAATCATCTTCACTTTTTCCCTATTGAACCTTCACTATCTCCATCGTCTTCCTCCTAAGCTGTTTCGTATTGCGTCTGACAATACAAACTAGCCTACGAGGTCTCGAAGCTTCGGGTTCAATCTTGATATCATCCAGCTAATCCGATGTGATTGTTACGCCTGAGTCATGTGCAAATTTTCACAAATGAGAGACATGCAAGGCATTGTGCACCCCCACCATTCTATGAGGTAAGTTGACTATATAGGCAAGGTTCCCAATCCTCTCTAATATCGATAAAGGACCAACAAATCTCGATGCTAGTTTTCCTCTACTTCGAAATCGAATAACAATCTTTAATGGAGAGCTCTTAACAAAAACCATTTCATCGATAGAGAACTCTAAGTCTCGATGTTTCTTACCAGCATAGCTTTTCTATCTGTCTTAGGTAGCTTTCATCTACTACCAAATGATCTCCGATGTTTCTATAATCATATCTAGCCCCAGTTTCAGTTTCTCACCCTCTTCCTATCAACATGAAGAAGCATTGCACGATTGGCCATATAACGCCTCGAATGGTGCCATACAGATACCTGACTGATAACTGTTGTTGTGTGCAAATTGAACTAGATGTAGGTGATCATCCCATGAGCCTTCAAAGTCTAATATGAAAGCCCGTAAGTGATATTCTAAGATACGATTCACTCTCTCAGTTTGGCTGTCAGTATGAGGATGATAAGCTATACTAAGATGCAGATCAGTACCCAATACCTCCTGTAAGCTCTTCCAAAATCCACTGGTGAATAACGAGTATTGGTCGCTCACGATGCTCTTTGGCAAAGCATGAAATCGTACGGTCCATTTCACATACAACTCGACCAGTTTAGCTATCGTTCTGCTTGATTTGATACGTAAATTCTAGCGTTCTTGGTCAACCGATCGACTATGATCCAGATGTTGTCGTACCCTACTCAAGTCCTTGGCAATCCATCTATGAAATCCATCGATGTCTACTCCTACTTCCACTTGGGAATTTCAAGCGGTTGCAATAGACCACTTAGTTTCTTCTACTCAACCTTACTCAACTAGCAGTTCATGCATATGTAGATGAATGTTCGAACATCCTTCTTCATCCCTTCCCAATATTAGGTCTACCTTATATAACGGTACATCTTATTATTGCTAGGATGGATGTCAATCTCGAATAATGACACTCACGAAGCACCTCATCCCATCGACATCAAGAATAAATAATCTCCTATCTTTAAGGATCCAACCATCTCGGTCGAGTCTGTACTTTCTCATATACTCATACTCTAATCCTCTTTCAATCTTGGAAATGATCTCGGCTAATCTGGCATCGCGGCTCTGATTAGTACCAATCCGCTTAATAAGAGAAGGTCTGATAGTCAAGCTTGCCAACGTCTCTAGCTCTAGCTTGCAATGAGGTCTAAAGTCATAACCAACAATATACTCTAACTATTTTCACATTAGGAACATCGCCCCCAAACGAGCATGCCTTCTACTAAATGCGTCGGCAACTGCATTCCCCTTACCGGGCGTATAGGAAATGCTAAAATCATTGGAGATTAAGAATTCCTATCATGTTGCTATTGAAGGTTAATATCCTTTTGGAAAAAAGGTACTTCATGGATTTGTGGTCCATGAATAGCTCAAACCTTTCCGCTAATAAATAGTTCCTCCAAATCTTCAAAGCAAACACTATCGCTGTTAACTCCAAATGATGAGTTTGATACTTCTTCTCCAGCAGCTTCAGCCGTTGATTAGCGTAGGCAACAACTTTTCCATTATGAATCAATACCACACTAATCCAATACCATATGCGCCTGTGTATACTTTTAGCTCCTCATTCCTGCACGAGATGGTCAATAGAGGTGCTTTCGTAAAACTCTTCTTAAGACTCATAAATGTCTGCTCACATCTTGCATCCCAAGTAAAAGTCTGAATTTTATTTATCAAATTGGTTAATTACATGGATACTTTTGAGAAGTCCTTGATAAAGCATCTATAATATCACGCTAGTCCTAAGAAACTCCACATGTCGGTAGCATTCCTGGGTTGGCCCTAATTCTGAACTGCTATCACCTTGGCAGGGTCTACAGTGATGCCTTTCTCAGAGATGACATGACCTAAGAATCTTACTTCCCTTCTCCAAATCGACACTTTGTAAACTTTGTTTACAACTTGTGCTTTTGCGACACTTCAAGCATAATTCTTAAGTGCGCCTTATGTTCCTTCTCTGCTCTAGAATAGATCAAGATGTCATCCACGAACACAAATATGAACTTTTAAAGCTAATCCCTAAGAACACGGTTCATGAGACCAACAAAGTATGCTGGAGCATTGGATAGCTAGAATGGCATGACTAACCAATCATATAAACTGGATGGTGGACGAAACGTGGTGATCTGTACACTCTCCTTTGCTACACTTAACTGGTAAAATCCCATCGCCAAATCAAATTGGGAGAACACCTTTGCAACGTAGAGCTGATCGAATAAGTCATCAATATGTGATAATGGATACTTCTTCTTCGTCGTCACTTTATTCAACTCACGATAATCCACACGCAACCTAAGAGAGCCATCCGCCTTAGTGGCGAATACTACAGGTGCACCCCATTCAAATATACTCCTATGGATGAACCCCTTTTCCAACATGTCATTTACTTGCACCTCCAACTCCTTCTACTCTTTAAGTGCCATATGCCTCAAAGGAATAATAATAGGTCTGGCATCCTTCATCAAGTCTATATGAAAGTCGATCTCTCTATGCGGTGGTAATCCGGTCACCTCCTCAAATATGTCTGGATATTCTCTAATGATAAATATAGACGATAACTCATCTTGTGGAATCTAAATTGAATATATAAAACTGACCATACCCCATCCTTTGGTAGGCAGCCAATCACTACTATTCGCCCTTCCACAGCCCGAATCGTCACCAACAGATTCTCGCAATTCACTACTACTATATAATTCCTCAGCCAGTCCATTCCCAAGATAATCCCAAACCCAATGGAATTCAGAACAAAACAATCATAAACACAAGAGCATCCATGACTAAATATGACCAAACCATAACAACCCATACACAGGCTAGTGGAGCCTTTAATAGGGTTCATCACAACTAGCAGTCGATTAACTATTTCGGGTTTCAACCCTAGTCTATCTGCCGGTCAGTAAAATAAAGGAATGTGAAGCCCCGATATCGAATAAAACCTGTGCAAAAAAATCATAAAGGGAAAGCATACCTTGAATGAAAACGCTCTTCCCTTTCTCTTTTATCGTGGGAGCACTAGATGAAGTCGAAATAACGTTTAAAGCATGTGCCTTTACAACCTATTTCTACTGTAATGTTTTTGAATAATCTTCAGTATGTGCTTGGGCGTGCTACAATTATAACACTTTTTATTTTCGTCGGTCTTGTAATCTTTGATCATGTGGCTCTTTTCTCCGCAAGTATAGCAAATAGGTTCCTACTTAACCTTTTTGAGCATCCTTCTCATTCTTCCCTAGACTGCTTCCTCTTTCCAAACTATTTCTTCTTTTTCCTCCGCCACTTTATTGTGGTTTTTGCCCTTCCTTAATAACAATAGCGGATTTCGACTTGGGTTATAAACTCTCCTGGCAAAGAGCTTTTCTGATGTTACTCTCGAATTGCTCATCAATGTGATTTACTAGCTTCTCCCCTAAGTACTCATCCAAACCAATGATAAATTTCTCGTTCTTCTTTAATGGAAGGTCAATGAAGGACATCCCATACTTTGACAGAGCACCTAACTTAGCAATGTATTCAGTGACAGACATATCTTCCTTCTTTAAATCAGTGAATCTCCTTAGTAGCACTAACTTCTGAGAAGCCGGAACAAACTTCTCCTCAAACCTAGCCTTGAACTATTCCTAGTGAACTGGTCCTCGGGTGCAGCAGCAGTGATAGCATTTTTCCAATTCATGGCCTGCCCTTGAAGCTATCTAGAATCTAGCTTCCATTCATGGCATAATCAATCTCCATATCACCAAAGATACATTCGTTGGTGTCCAACCAATCTTGCAATTCGATGGTTGATTCTGTTACAAAAAATGAATCGCTCCCAAGTAGAGTAATCTTTGCATTGCTTGGCGAAGTCGACCCTTGACACTTGCACTTGAGCACCACCACTAACAACAACATTCGAAGTGTCTTCATTGGCATTTTAAAGCATATTCACCATCATCGCATTGAACATAGCTTGCAAGTCAGGGTTAGCAGCCCTCGAACCTGCTCTTTGATGAACTCCTGAGAGATATTTCCAAACAATGTTTCTTGTTAGTCGGCTCTTTCTTGATCTGTAACAAGAATGGTCAGTCTCTCAAAAGAAAACCATGTTAATGGCGCTTATGTGTACATGCAACTTATACACTATATACACTACTATATAGTTTAGAAAATCAAAATATATAAAAAGTACGGACTTTCGTATATATAGATAATCTCTTGATTCAGTCTTGTTAACCCAAGAAATGGATCAACGCCCTGGATCGAGTATGAAAGCACCAACTCTATTTACTAAGGCAAATAAAGTAGAACAAACGTAGCAGATTGCGAAAAAAGTAAAGAGACAATAGATTATTATGGTGGTTCAACTTTTGTTATTGACTGATAGTTGTTAGTTGAATCTGATTACAATTTTATTCGATCTTGTAAGTTAGACCGAGTCACTAGTAGTAGAGATGTGGAGAATCACAGTGAATCATTTAGATGACTATTTTGTATGACCAGAAGTGTGAAGAACAGTTTATGTAGAATTCCAATGGCCAATCCAAAAGATCCTCTTTATGTTGCAGATGGGTGACTATTTATAAGGATTGGAGAGTTAGTGGGCAAGGCCGCTTTAGTAGAAGCCCGCATTTGATGGTACGAAGGCGCTCAAGAAATTTCATGGTGAGCCATGGCAATTTGATGGATTGCTAGCGATCCATAAGACATGGATCGCTAGTGGTCCATGCAGTTGAATATTTTTCAGTCATTTCACTTGGATCATGCTTCTTGCCTTATGTAGATGCTCTCCACATAATTTCATAAATAGTTGCCTTGTTTTGACGATGACTCACGTACAAGCTGGATTGAACTATGATCGAAATCAGAAGAATGCTTAGTTCTCGAACTAACTTGATTGCAATATCATGATACTTGGCAGGCATCCCTAAAAAAGATATTGGTTCATGATGCAAGAGGTTTGGAAGATCCATGAGCTACCCATATGGATCGCTAGTGATCCATCATCTTGGCCTATTTTTGCTTTATTCCTCTTCGGGCTTTTTTAGCTCCTTCTTATGTTCCTTTTGGTTGATCCTTGAGTTGTTTTAACTTGGCGTGAATATTCTAACTTCATTTGAATTCTATTGGGTCAGAAACCCGATTAACATTTGTCCCATAATTTATGCCTTCGTTGGAAACAAGGTGTACTCTGAAAGTAACTGCTTTTGAGTTCCTAGTTGGTGAGGGTTAATTGATCATGTTGGGGTTATCATGCAAATTTGGCTGTGGCAGTTCAACCATTTGTTGAGTTTTGATGTGAATTGTCGTTGCTCGTAACAAATAATCAATTTTGATCCAATAACTTTCAAGATGCTTGCAAATAATACATAGGTCGTGCTTGGCGAGTTTGGATAAATTTGGTTGCAATTCTAAGGTTCACTAGCGATCCATGGTCCATGGATCACTAGCAACACAATGGATTAGCAATTTTTCATTCAATCTCCTCATACGAGCTGATCCTTCCCTAGCTTGTCCGCTCATGTCGAACTTGAATTGCTCATAATATGAGATTGTTAATTTATATTTGACAAAACTTAGCGGCTACAGTAAATAAATCAATCACAGGATCACACATACAAAGTAATATAACAATAAGCATCGGAATAGATAAATAGTAGTTCATGAAGCTACTATATAATCATCAAATTCTGAAGTTAATACAACAGAAATCTCAAATACAAAGTAGTCTCAAATACAAAAATAACTGACAAGACTGAACAGAAATCACTGGAATAATCAAAATAACTGAAAGCTGGATAGATTGATCTTCAAACAAAGCTCCAATCTTCAAAGGTGGGTCTCAAATGCTGTGACACTCAGTCTGACTCAAGCATAAAGCAAAACACAAGAAGCTCGAGTCAAGATTAACATTCTTATATCAGTAAATTTAACTTAAATGAAATATCAACTGAAATACAAGTAACTTAAAGGATGCTTGGGATTCCCATCCTCTAAGGATCCGTGGAACTATCTACTATATAGTAATATACGCTATTATAATGTGCCAATAGTAAAGTAAACTATTAAAGTAATGTTAAGACGTTACCCATATCCCCCTTAACACATTTTATATATTCTTGTAGTCTATACAATGTCATACGCTCCACCAAACCGGTGGTTTACCCAGAGGAAACCACATAGGTACGGTATAAAATAAAATTGTAGAAGGCGCGATAAGGAATGCGACAAGACACTCGAGGCAATGCCAGGGTAGATATACCATTTCACTCCCTGACTAGTGGTAACGCATAGTAGCTACTCACGCCCACCTCGTGACACACTCCCAAATCAAGGGTGCACCCATTCAAATCATAAAAGCAATAGAATGGTATCGAAGGAATGTGCCCGGTCGAGGGAATGACCCCACTAGGAACGGTATAGCTTCTGTTTTAGCCACATCAAGCTAACTCATGGGAGCCAGGGCTACTTAATTACCGTATAGATTATCGCCAAACCATCCTACTTTATTCTGAATCTCCACCACGTACACAGTTGTTAAAGTGGTTTTCGGTATTGGCAGGGAGTATGACAATATCCGATCCTGGTCTCTTAAACAACCAAACGCTTATTTCATACCGTGCTCCTTTCATTTCAAATAGTTTATACTTTATATCAAAATATCATATTCGTTTCAAAACCCATATCAATTTAATATCATTATTCACTTTAAATAATATTCATTCCCAGAATCGTAACACTTTCAAAATTATAACCCTTTCTAAATCATGACACTTTTTAAATCATAACTGTTCCAACTTAAACGGTTTAGATATTGAAAATAGTATATATTTTAAAATAGTGATAAATTAAAATGGTTTATATATTAAAATAATTTATATATTAAAATAGTTTATATATAATTAAAAATACCTTGTATAATAGCAATAGTTTCCTCTAATTTCACAAATCGATTCAAATCAGCATAGATTCCGAAATTCGATTTAAATCAATTCCAGTTTAACCGTTTAAATTTAAAGGTCAAAGATTCAATTTAAATTCTTAATAAACCATTAAATCTTTATAATTTTCAAATCCAGGTTTGAACTATCTCTTCAATTTCCATAAGATTCAAAGTTTAAATATTTAAATATTTTCAATATAAATTCCATTTATATTTCAACATTTAAATTTACTATAATTTAGTTTTGAAATATTCATTTAATCAATCCTATAATCATTTAAATGAAATCTGAAATTACAAATTTAAATTAAATTAAATATCCCATTTAAATTTATTTAAATTTGACAATATTCATTTAGTCACCTTAAATCAAAAGTCAAGTTAAAAAATCATATCTTTAAAATCTCAAATTCAATAACGTCAATTTTTTTAGGTACAATTCTTAAACAAATACAATTTCAAAGCAATTTCAATTTATCTTTCCAACCTTAATTTAGTATAGTTATTACAAAAATCACTTCCTAAAAGTATAAATTTAAATATATACCTAAACATATTGTATACTAATTAAATCAAAATTTTATTAAATTAAATCTTATTATTACATTTATTTTATATTAAATTTATTTTTATGTTTTTTAAATTAGTAAAGTAATAAGTAAAATCTTAAAAATTATATTTTCAAAACTAACTTATAAATTTAAAATTTTCAAAACATATAATATTAAAAATCAAAAATTTAGACATAAAAAAATTATACATATTATATAAAAAAATCAATTTTTATTAAAACCCATATATTTCCTTTCAAAATTTTGGAAATCATTTTCATAATATAGACCAACGGCGTTCATATATAATTTTCTATCCTACGATCAAGTTATACAGATATTTATCATTTCAATCCGCAATTTAATTATCTATGGGTATATATCATTTCAACCCGCAATCCCAAAAATTCAAAATAAATGAAAATCGTTTGGGTTTATCATTTCAACCCATAACGATTTTCCCATATTCTACAAGATCATTTGGGTATGTATCATTTCAACCTACAGGGAATTCTAAATTAACAGGGAACTTGCAGAGTGAGAACAAATGTGATAATAATATAACATATCAACAGCAGGAATATATCATTAGTAATAAATTTAATTATAATATAAATAATAGATTATGGTGTTAGATGTCACGGGCGAATAAATACAGATGATGGCATATCATATATAACAATTAAATAATTAACAGTCCAAATTTAACATCATATTTCAATTGTTATTTTAATGTGAATTAAATTTATTAAATATAAGAATGTTAGTCTTGAGTGATTGCTCAACTTTCGAGGTTAGAGGAATTAAGACACACTACAAGTCATGAATTAAAGCACCAATTTCAAAGAACGGCACGATGGATATGAATTCGACGATCAAAGTAGAGCTAGTAGCTAGGAATAAACGGAAGAACAAATCAAAACTAGTTTGATTTGGGCAAAATATCTAAAATTTGCTCATATAGAAATCTTTATATCATATCTATTTCTTTAAGAAAATCAATATCCAATTTGAAACACATGTCACAACCATTTCTTTATATCTATTAATATCAATATTTAATTCAAATCTATATACAGAAATAAAAAATATATATGTATATACTCCAAAAATCAAAAATATATATATATGTATATATTTTAAAATTAATGCTAACATATACATATATGTTTTAAACATCAAAATTATTACAATATATATATTAACTAACATATAATATAACTAACATATATATATATATATATATATATAAAACATAATATATAATACTTATACCTTAACCTATTTAAACATATGAAACTATAATCTTTATATTATATTATATAGAACTTTAGTCGAAGATACCAAAATATATGTAAGCAATATATATAAGCTTGATATGGACAAACAATTTTTATATTATATAAACTACTATATATACTTACACACATGCACAAAGAAAAAAACCAATATTTAATAACAAATATATATATATATATATATATATATATATATTCTTTTTGTTACTCCGTAAGATGATGGTTTTGATGACAACAACCTTAGAATATATTATAAAATATAAATACTGACATTATAAGTTTAGATATATATGTATATGCAGGATCTAACCATGCAGGTACCAAGAATGAAGACTGTACAGTATAGAGATTCAAGATATCGAGATAGAAGACTCATGAGTATCAAGATTATCAAGAGTTCAAGATTTCAAGCATAAGTATTTTTATTAGGAATTTTTGTTAAAACTCGTAGAAAAGCACTGGCATCTTAAAATCAAATTTATTCATGGAATGGAATCCACTTCGAGCCTGTTAAAGGGATGGAACCCTAAGTAGGATGGAACCTACGAAAATCTAGTGGAACATTGTTTTGTATCCACTAATTTTAATTCATATAATTTTACAAAGTTATCTTGTTTTCAAAATGATTTCAAAACTTTCCTTTTAAAAACATCAAAACTCTCTATCCTGATTTTTAAATAATTTTAGCCTCAAAATTATCTTTAATTTCAAAGCCAAATTACTCCTGATTTTAAACTATCTTTTTAAATTATATATTTAACTTTTATACTTAGATTTAAATATAAAATTATGGTTAACATATATATATATATATATATATATATATATATATATTATTCTCTATATTTACTTATGAATTTAACTATAGTCAAGTATATTTGTAAAGTTTAAAATAGTTTAATATAAGATAAAGGTTATTTTCAAAGAAAATCAAATCACCAAAAATTGCTTTGGGATGTCGACATGCCTAGGGTAACCATGTCGACATGGTGTCAGCTGAATTCAAAATTTAAATTTCAAAAGAAGTGTCTATTCGCCATAACTCTTCATGAATGGACATGGCTGTTGTTCTTCTATAAATAAGGGTTAGTTTCAACGATATATCAGATTTTATGGTTTTTCACTCCTCTTCTTCTTCCACATTTCTTAATACATATTCTTACCATTACTCTGCTGAAATCAACATTGAATCAAACTCGATTACTTCTAGTTTGATTCTCTATCACTATCTCTACAAGGTTCTCAGTGCTATTCAGAGTTATAGACTTCTTTGTAATCTATTAAGCGAGAAAAGGTGTGATTGTAGCCTTGGAAATCAATCAAGTGAGAAAAGGTGTGATTGTAGCCTTGGTAAATCAATTGGGTAAATTTGTGGCTCGGAAATCAAGTATCTCTACCCAGAGGATAGAAATTCTGGTGGGTGTACCTCGTAGCCTTGAAACCGAGGGTGTAATTGTAAAATTTCTTTTGAAAGGAAATCCGTACTTCTGTTGCGGGACTGGATGTAGGGTAACTCCGAACTAGTATAAAATCCGGTGTGTTCTTTCCTTTACCGCTTTATTTTATTTCTGCATCTGTGCTTGTTTCTGTGATCATATCTGTGTCTATATATTGCATACATCGGTGTCTAAATTAACATAAACTCAAAAAGATTTAGTAATTCTTTATTAACACTATTCCCCCCTTTAGTGTTAATCCTAGCCTTAAGATCCGTAATCCACATTTTCTCACAATTGGTATCAGAGCAAGGTTTTCAAAGTTTCATAATCTGATTTTCGAAAAGTTTTCAAAATGGGTACCAACACTGGTACTGTTACTAACACTAGTAACCCTGTCACTAGTTCATTTGTAGAGGGTCATTATACTGTTAGACCACCACTTTTAATGGTAGTAACTATGCATATTGGGCATGTAGGATGAAAATATATTTACAATCTATAGGATTAGATACTTGGAATATCACACAAACTGAATATTCTGAACCCACGACTAATTTTGCACAGTGGACTGCTGAGCAAAAGACTGTTGCACAAAATAATTCTAAGGCTATGAATATTCTGTTTTTTTCACTAGATAGAAATGAATTCAATAGAGTGTCAGTTTGTAAATCTGCATATAAAATCTGGAAAACTTTGCAAGTTACTCACGAAGGAACAAGCGAAGTTAAACAGACCAAAATTTCGATGCTCACAAATCAGTTTCAATTATTTAAAATGTATCCCAATGGGTCTATTTCAGATATGTATAGTAGATTTCAGGATATTGTGCATTCTCTAATATTTTTAGGAAAGGAATTTCCTGAAGAAGATCAAGTCAGAAAGATTTTAAATTCTCTAACTCCAGAATGGGATCAAAAGACACTTGCGATCGAAGAGGCAGATGACATCAATACTTTGAAGATAGAAGAATTAATTGGAAATCTAATGTCGTATGAAGCTTAAATGCTCGGGAGAAGAGAAAGTAAAGCATATGAAAAGAAATCAATGGCATTCAATGCATTGACCGATGAATCAGACTCAAAAGCGATAATGATGAAGAGATAGCCTTTATGACTAGAAATTTTAGGAAATTCCTGAAATACAGAAAGATGAATAATCTCAAGAGAAACAACTATAAGAATTCTGAAAATCAGAATGTATTGCCAAATAATGACAAATGTTACAACTGTGATAAACCATGCCATTTCAAAAGAGACTGTCTGTATCCAGATAGGCAAAATTCTCCTATGAATAATGATCCAGCAAAGGAACGAAAGCGTCATTTACTGCTACTCTAGATGACTCAGACTCGTCCTCAAGTGATGATGATCAGAAGACAGATAATTCGAATTTATGTTTCACAGCTGTTCATGACTCCGACGAATTCAAAGAAACGGACTCAGAAAAAGGTACACGTTTGCAATACAATTGGTTGAAATTGCTTGCTTAGAATTAGTTGCTTGATTGTTTGATTGGTTGATTTTGAATTGGTGTGTTGTTTGAATTTTAAAATTTATTTTCTATTATTTATTATTATTTCATTATTTTATTATTATTTTTATTATTTTTTAGTAGTATAATAATATTTTATGAAATATACTTGAAGTTTAATAATATTTCAAATATATATATAGGCATTAAAAATAATAATAATATATATATATATATATATATATATATATATATATATTAGAGAACTTAGGAAAAATGAATTCATGAAAATTCAAAGGCACATGTCGACATGGTCCCTACCATGATGTCGACATGCGTACCTGAATTTGAATTTCAAAATTTGAATTCAAATGTTTGAATTTCCCTCCACCTTTCCACTTCATTCAATTCTCTAAAAAGCTATCTTTTGACCAGAGAATATGTCCTTTGAGAATCTATTTATTCACTATCTTTTATCATATCTTTTCACTCTCATTTTCAAATTCAAACTCTCTCTTCATAACTTCAAGTTCTCTACTCTCTACTTTAATGGCTTCTTCAAGCAACCCATCCACCATGAGAATATCCAGAAAAATCAAAGAGCAATTATTCAATGATTTGGAGGCAATAAAAGCATACATCAATTATGCTAACTATGCCAAAGTCCATCCTGGAAAATTTTCTATTTTTCAAGATTTTTCTTCTTATGAAATTGATTCTCTTTTTGCAAACAATGGAGTTCATAGTTTTATTTATGCTTCTCAAAATGATTTTGTTTGCTACCCTAATCTAGTCAAAATTTTCTATGTGAATTTTATGATGGTAATGAGAATGAAATTTGAAGTATGGTCAAAAGCACTAGAATTGTTTTGAATTGTGATCTTTAGGGTATTATTCTCAATTGTAAGAATTCGAGAATGGATCTTTCTAACTTTAAAATCGATGAACATGATCGTGAGACATTTCATCACATTTTAGAAAGAGATGATGATTTTGAGTTTAAAAATAGAAATTTTCGACCAAAAGCAAGAATTGTCAATCTTCTTTTGCAACTTACTTTGACCCCAAGATCGGGAAATTTTAACAATCCTACTTCAAAAGTTTGAAAAGCACTGTTTGCTATTTTTGGAAATTATGACATAAATTGGGCGCAAGTTATTTTGGATGAACTTCGTCCCAAAAATCTTGAAATGGGTGAGAATACTTTATATCATGGAATTTATCTCACTCGGATTTTTAACTATTTTTGAGTGGATTTCAAAGGCGAAGAATTTGCTTCTAAAAAGGTTTTCAATCATTCCAACATTTCGCTTATGAAAATTCCATTTGTTTTTCAACCTTATGAGACGCTTACCGAAAAGGAAGAGTGTTTGGCTCATGAGGAAATGAAAGAAGAGGAAGAAGAAGAAGAAGGGGATGAAAGGGAAATTGAAGAAGAAGAAGGTGAAACCTCTTTGGAAAGTATTGACCATCCTCCAAATCCGTCCACCAAAACCCTTCTTAAATACCAAAAGACTATTGTTGAGAATCAACAGATTCTTAAACGATCCGTTAGTAAAAAGTTGGATAATATTTCTTCGAAGATGAACAAGTTCATTTCAAAAGTCAGCATGAAACTTGGATTATCTTCATCATCTTCATCCTCTAACTAGTTTTATCTTCTCGTATCATGTTGTATTTGTTTTAGTTTGCTTTATTTCAAATATTCATGTAGTTTGTTGTGTGCTTAATCATTGTATTATCGTAGTATGCAATGAAATGAAATTTCCTTTCTGTTATCTACCTTATCTTATCTCCAGAATAAATGTTAGTATATTATATAAATATATATACACATAATTATTCACAAAATCAAATTAGTCAGAAGTTTTTACTAACCCATGTCGACATCCCCTATATGACCATGTCGACATGGATTGGTCAGAAATGATAATTGATTTTGAAATTTGAATAACTATCAAATATCTATTCATTTCAAACGAATTTCTACACCTAAAAATACCATGTTTCTTCCAGAATTCTTCACTGAAATTTATTTCTTATCATCTATATCCTTTATTTCTTTCACAAATTCAACTATGGCTAATCCTATTCACAATCTATCCGAAAATCTTGAAGAAACCCTTAATTCGTTCAAGAATATTCTCTCGTTTATTCTACGTAACCAGCGTCACTTAGAATTGAGTCAAATACAGATGATCAAGGAACAAGAAAGGCACTTAGATGCGATATGATGGATGATCTCCTCTCTGCACAAGGATGATAACGAAGCACATCCTCCTGTCTCTCTCACCAACGACAATGAAAATTGGGATGCAATTAAAGTAGACCCTATATTTGGAGAAGAAGGATGGATGGAAGTTACTCATAACGTTTGATTTCATTACCTTGTTTGATATTTGTTTGAATTGATTTGGTTTTGATTGATACTTTGTGTGAATTGATTTCTTGATATTTGTTTAAAGTTCGTTGTATAAAACATATATATATATACATTGAAATGTATATAGTCTTTGATTAGTTATCATGTTCATAAGTATAATTATTTCTTAATCTATATATTATATATTGCACTGTATAGTTTATCAATGCAGGTACTGAAGTCCAAGAATGAGGGGGAGTGAGTTTTTGTTGATGACAAAGGGGGAGAAATATAAAATAGGGTAGTTAGACATAAATTAAGGGGGAGTTATCAGTTTTAGGGGAGTTATTAGGATAGAAATAATATTTTATAAACAAAGGTTGTCATCATCAAAATGGGGGAGATTGTTAGTCCGTGAGATGATGGTTTTGATGACAACAACCTTAGAATAGATTATAAAATATAAATACTGACATTATAAGTTTAGATATGTATGTATATGCAGGATTTAATCATGCAGGTACCAAGAATGAAGACTGTACAGTATAGAGATTCAAGATATCGAGATAGAAGACTCATGAGTATCAAGATTATCAAGAGTTCAAGATTTCAAGCATAAGTATTTTTATTAGGAATTTTTGTTAAAACTCGTAGAAAAGCACTGGCATCTTAAAATCCAACTTATTCGTCGAATGGAATCCACTTCGAGCCTGTTAAAGGGATGGAACCCTAAGTAGGACGGAACCTACGAAAATCTAGTGGAACATTGTTTTGTATCCACTAATTTTAATTCAAATGATTTTACAAAATTATCTTGTTTTCAAAATGATTTCAAAACTTTCCTTTTAAAAACATCAAAACGCTCTATCTTGATTTTAAATAATTTTAGCCTCAAAATTATCTTTAATTTCAAAGTCAAATTACTCCTGATTTTAAACTATCTTTTTAAATTATATATTTCACTTTTATACTTAGATTTAAATATAAAATTGTAGTTAAAATCTATATATATTAATCTCTATATTTACTTATGAATTTTAACTATAGTCAAGTATATTTGTAAAGTTTAAAATAGTTTTAAAATAAGATAAAGGTTATTTTCAAAGAAAATCAAATCACCAAAAAAAAAAATTTGGGATGTCGACATGCATAGTGTAACCATGTCGACATGGTGTAAGTTGAATTCAAAATTTAAATTTCAAAAGAAGTGTCTATTCGCCATAACTCTTCATGAATGGACATGGCTGTTGTTCTTCTATAAATAGGGGTTAGTTTCATCGAATTTTATATCAGATTTTCTGGTTTTTCACTCCTCTTCTTCTTCCACATTTCTTAATACATATTCTTACCATTACTCTACCGGAATCAACATTGAATCAAACTCGATTACTTTTAGTTTGATTCTCTATCACTATCTCTACAAGGTTCTCGGTGCTATTCGGAGTTATAGACTTCTTTGTAATCTATTAAGCGAGAAAAGGTGTGGTTGTAGCCTCGAAAATCAATCAAGAGAGAAAAGGTGTGATTGTAGCCTTGGTAAATCAATTGGGTAAACTTGTGGTCTGGAAATCAATTATCTCTATCCATAGGATAGAAATTTTGGAGGGTGTACCTCATAGCCTTGAAACCGAGGGTGTAATTGTACAATTTCTTTTGAAAGGAAATCCGTACTTGTGTTGCGGGACTGGATGTAGGGTAACTACGAACCAGTATAAAATCCGGTGTGTTCTTTCCTTTACTGCTTTTATTTTATTTCTGCATCTGTGCTTGTTTCTGTGACCATATCTATGTCTATATATTGCATACATCGGTGTCTAAATTAACATAAACTCAAAAAGATTTAGTAATTCTTTATTAACACTATTCACCCTTCCCTTTAGTGTTAATCCTAGCCTTAAGATCCGTAATCCACATTTTCTCACACTTTTGAACTTAAAATTTATACCTTGAATCTAAATTATGCAGACTCACATATATCGCATTCTTTAAACTCACAGTGTCTACATATTATACATAAAACAATATATAAAACATATATTTAGTACAATATATACTGATATGTGTATACTAACCCTACATGAAATCAATACATTTTTTAAACTCACTTTCACAATATACCGTAGCCTTGCAAAAATATATGTAATATCCTTATATATATAATTCATGTTATATCCAAATCTATAAAAAAATGTAAATAATCTTTCAAAACACATATGTGAAACTACTTTTACAATAAACATTATATATATATATATCAAAACAATACTTGTATATTTAAAACAGTACTAAAAAATATATATAACATTTTAAAACAATATTTATACATACATACAAGAGCTTGGGTTGGCAGTGCTATTTCTCTATGCGAGTGCTCGAGGAACAACTGCAAGGTGTCTGAGGAAGACGAAGGGGAAGAGAGAAGGCAGGCGGAGAAAATGGAGACAGGCGAAGTTGAGGCGTGGGCACGGAAGTCTAGGTCGAGGTGGCTATGCTTAAGCGAGGGTGGCGGCTGTAGTTTGGAGATGGGCGGTAGTGGGTGGTCATCGGATTGGAGAGGGTCCGTGCTCGGGCTGCTGCTGTGTCAGGTGGCGGAAGGGACGTGTGGGAGATGGTTCGGAGGGTAGCAGCCGTCGACGATTATTGATGGTTGATGCTACGGTGCTTGAGGTTCGATCTGGGTAGGGCTATTGCGTGCGTAGGTGGCAGACAACATGGGGAAAGGAGCAGATAGGAGGGAAAGGTTTTAGGAGGAAGAATATGAGCAGCTTATCACCGATTCAATATATATATATATATATATATATATATATATATATAAACATGCTTTTTATCTTTCTTCTTTATTTTTTTTGGAGGAAGGAAGCAATGGTTTCGGCCATGAAGGGTTGGAACTTGAAAGAAGATGAGCAAGCTTTAGGTGGATCTAAAAAATGGAAGAGAACGTTCCTGTTCATATATATGTGTGTGTGTGTTACTATATATTTTATTTTTTTCCAAGGCACAGAACCATAATGAAAAGAAAGAATAAACAAACGAAATAAATGTTGGAACCAGTGATAAAGCAAAAGTCACATCTGCTGAATTCAAAAATATTAATAACAAATGGGTAATTGATATATGCGGTGGAAATGAATGGACAAAGGGAACCAAAAAGCTCAATACGGTTACCGATATGGTTAATCGTTTTCACGGATATCGCTGTGTATCGAACTCCGAAATACCCAAATGAATATACCGCAGAGATCGGCACGACAAGACGATTAGAGTGGTACATGATATCGGTGATACAACCATCCTATCAAAAGTCGAGTTTTGGTGCCGAAACTGCTGCTAATTTGCCAAAAATAAGATAAACGGGGCCAGAGAAGACCAAATTTGACGAAAAGAATTAAGACTTCTCATTCAGAGAATAGTTTACATTTTTATCATATAAAAATATTCAGATTTCAATAATATTTTATTTACATCAATTTTAGCTGATTTAAATTGAAATTGAAATTAGACAACAAAACTAACATTCATATTTTCCAATGAAAAACTACCATTCGCTATGCTTAAATAGATGCATTCCAAATATCAAATTTTCATTGCTAATTTTACGATTAAATTCCAAGAAAAATTTCAGTTAATTACATTATAAAACCGTTAAAATTTACGAGTCGTTCCATCACGTCTTGAGCCAGCCTTAACACTTGAATTGTAGCATGCTTGATCTTACCTAACTTGTTGGATCGCCGATGACTTAAGATTGACCACATTTGCCTTTTGATTTTTGACTTAAGGTGGGTGGAATGGATTTTTGGCATTTTGTTTTAGCAATTTGGTGATGAGGTTGTATTGGAGATGGACGTAATGGAGAATTCGAGTTGATTGCGATTTTGTTGAAGAAGATAGTAAATCGAGTAATATGTTCTTCATGGAACCAAATCCGAGGTTTTCGCTGGTGCTTGACATGTTTTGCTATTTTTGTCCACGGAATCAGAATGAACTTGCATCGAGTTACATCGCTAATCTGGCACGACGTCTTGCGGATTGATTTTGGTTTTTTTGGAGGTGATAGTAGCTTGGGGTAGCGTCTTGTGTGCAGCATATGCCGTTATCACCTTCCAGAAATTAAAATCAACCGAGAATTCTCTGCTCATTTTGGACGTATCGATCTATATTTGCTCATTTTGGATTGATCCTGTCATTGCACAATCGATGTACTCAAAATAGGATGTAACATCCTGTATCTAGAGGCCAAAAGCTAAGTGCTACAGAGCTGTAGTCATCCGTAGTATTAGCTACTGGTGACAAGATACAGAAATGCTAATGGTATCCATAATATCAGAAGCACTTGAATATGAACAAAATCACATATTTCAAAAACAAATTTTACTGATTACATTTCAAAACAATAATTCATATCCAAGTTACATAATCTCAAAAACGTTTCCGAAGCAATGATCAAATATAATTTATAATAATACGCCAAGAGCGACATATGATGATGCCACCTTGGTTGATCAAAGCAATATAGTCATATCTAAATTAATACACAGTGGAAATAAACAAAATAATTTATACTCCTATTTAGCTACCCGTCAGCTACCTGCTTGTCTCTTGAAGCTTTATTCGTTAAAATTTCAAAAACCAGAAAATCTCAACCCTCGGCCTACTCGAATCAATTTTGAGAACCTAAGAGTTTAAGGGGAAACAAAAACTTCGAGTCAGACATAAAACCTTGTGTGAATAATACCATTCACCTCTGTTATTTTATGTTAAGTGAGACCACGCCGCTTAAAGGAATGAGTTTCCCCTCACTAACATCCTTTTAAAACATATCTTTTACAAATCTTTTCCTGTAACCAAAACTAGTTAAAATCTGTAAAGCATCATTTCGTAAACATGCATATCAGGCAATAAATTAACTATTTGCTCGAGCTTAATAGTTTTGTTTGGATAACTATTAACCTTCAGCTGACTCGGGCCTAACACACAACATATCAAAATCTATCTAACATATGTAAGACATACCTCTTCTTTTGGACGTTTTGTCCTTAATTGTCTATTAAATACTCCTCTACTTGACGATCTGTCCTTAAAATATCATCTCCTCGGGTCACCTGATTCTATTGGTTTTGCGGGCTCACCAATAACATATCTGTATACAAACATATATTCCTCTCTATGTGTATTCATAATTTTAGTCTCACTTGTGACAAAGCCTTACACATTGGAATTTTGGACTATATTACCTGGGGCTAATAGCTAACATATAGGGCTTGACCCTATACCGGTCTCATCTGGTATTCTAAATCTGAGTCATTTTACTTAGGGATCCCTTCCTAAAATTTTCCTTGAAAACCTTTTCAAAATTATTTAAATCAAATTTAAACAAGAAAAATTTATATATTCTATACTTTACTCAAAATCACTTTACTATGTTATATATATATATATAAAGTTTACCAAAAACTTAGTCGATGAAAACATTTAACTCTTTGAAAGTACCCCTTTCGAAACCATTGAAAGTATCCCTTTCAAAACCATTGAAAGTACCCCTTTCTAGACCAAGTAAAACCCTTTCTTTTATCTTGGCCGAAGAACCAAAATCTTCCTTTCGAAACCATTCTCAAAACCCTTTCGAAACCTCTGAAAATCCTTCCTTTCTAAAGTTTTAAAACCTTCGATATATCTTTCTTTTAGATCCTTTAAACATTTCCTTTCTAAACCCTTTGAAAACCTTTCCTTTTAATCCTTTCGAAACAACTAGTAAAACCAAACCTTTCGACTCATTCGAAACCATTAGGGAACCATCCCTTCGAAACCTTCCTTTAAAAACTTTCGAAAGCATCAAATCTTGATAAACATAAACCTTTCGAAAGCACTTGGGTTCAGTTTAAAACAAGTGAAAAAATACCTTTTGAAACCATTTAAACCATCTCTTTCGAAAACTTTTTGGGTTATACATCAACAGAGAAAAAGGGTCATTAGACCATTTAAGTCGAAAGCCATTTTTTGAAAGCATTCCTAAGTGAAGAAGTGATGGTGTCGAAACCATCCCTTCGAAAGCATTAGAGGAGTGGCCAAATTTTAGAAAACAAAATAACCCCTTCGAAACCCTCTGGGTCGAAAGGTAAAAAGGCGGCAATAAAAGGTTTCGACTTAGTTGAAAGCAGTTATTTAAAAACAAAGGCGCAACCCAATCGAAACCATTTCTTTAAATCTATTTAACTTAGTCGAAAGCTAATCTAGTCGAAAGCTAACCAAGTAGAAAGCTACTTAGTCGAAAGCAAGCAGGCACATTTACTTTTAAAAGTAAAGTAATGCCTTAACCCCTTCGAAAACCCTGGTTTCGACTCTATTTCTTCCTCCTACATCCAATTCACTACGTGCCAATTCCTTGATACCATGTGCATTGATTTCAAATGTGTCGAAGGCGAAGGTAAAGAGGTGGAACCTGGTGTTGA
This sequence comes from Allium cepa, assembly GCA_030765085.1. NCBI lineage: Eukaryota > Viridiplantae > Streptophyta > Magnoliopsida > Asparagales > Amaryllidaceae > Allium > Allium cepa. The sequence continues at coordinate 386,603,155 of CM060932.1, forward strand.
AAGCATCGAAACAGTGAAAAACTTATTTGTTTGTCCTTTTAAACTATTTCTTTTGTACCTAACCTGCCTTGTTTTTCTAAATCTGATTGGTTGCCATTGTACTTTTTCAAAAATGCTGCCAATTTCCAGAAATAACAAATGAGAATTATTTACAAAGAGCCCCTTCTCCTTTTACAAATATACAAAACATTTAAGTCTCAAACCTTAAATAATTTTATATATATCCATTAAAAACCTAGGAAAAATCTACAAAAATTCCAGAAATCTTTTTTTAATATGTTCCCCAACATATAAAGATTCCATACCCAGATATTTTACCATTTAATCGTAAATAATTTATAATCCAAAATACATTTTCTTTACTAGAAAATTCATATAAAATCCACATAAATTCAGAAAATTTTGAAAATTGAAACCTTTCTCCAAAATATTATTTCTGATCTACATAAAAATTCGCAAGGCATTTAGATGTCATTAATAGGGTTCTTACCTTAAAACATATCATAAAATCAATATAAACATGCATAAATCATCAACAAGTATATATAATTAATTATTAAAAAACATGGTAAAACATTTTGGATTTCTCCTTAAAACCAAAAACAAAACAAATGAGAGATTAAACATTATTCACCTTAGCTTTAGGGAATAAAGTTGTGTGATTTGAATGAATTTGATGTCGATTAAGCTTCCCTTTAATCTTTCTTTCTCTTGCTCTTGTTAATGGTGGTCAGTCTAAGCTTTTATAATTTTGAACAAGCAAAAATGAACGTGTAGGAATGTACATGGCTAAGGGATATAGATATAGGAATATCCTCTTTTCTATTTTTCCTCTCCTATATTTCATTTTAAACTCTTATCTTAATTCATTGTTTAAATGGCACAGCTGCCCCTTAATTAAATCAAATCTCAATCCCTTAATCATCACATTATTCTATTTTATTTAGTTAATTAAATATCCTAAATAATGTTATAAAAAATATGGGGTGTTACAGTCTCCCCTCCTCAAAGAATTTCCTCATCGAAATTACGATAAGGTACACAACAAATCAAACAAAGAGGTAAAACATAACGTCAGACAAGTCTGGATAAGCATCTCTAATCCTTCTCTCAACCTTCCAAGTATAATCTCTATCATCATCACTCTACTGGACCTTGACTAATCTGATTGTCTTGGTTCTAAGCCTCTTCTTATCTCTTGCAACTATACCAACTAATTTTCTAACTATGGTCAAGTCCAGTTCTACCACTAAGTCATCTAGCACAGTCGGTGCAATAGCAGTCTCTGGGTCTCTAACACACTTTTTGAGATGAGAAACATGAGAAATATTGTGGATTCAGACAAAACTACTTGGTAACTCAACTCTATATGCTAATTTCCCAATCCTCTCAACAATAGGAAAAGGTCCAACGAATCTCAATGCCAACTTTCCTGATCTCCCAAATCTGATCACACTCTTCATCTGTGACACCTTTATAATTACTTGATCTTCAACCGAGAACTCTAAATCTTTCTTTCTTCTATCCGCATAACTCTTTTTCCTAGACTGAGCCACTTTTATTCTAGCCCGATCGACCTCATTCTTTTTCGTAGCTTCTCTACCAAGAACCAACTTGTCCCCGGTCTCTAACCAACAAATGGAAGATTTGCATGGACTTTCATACAAAGCTTCAATTGATTTCATCCTAATACTAGTTTGATAACTGTTGTTATACGTAAACTCGACTACATGCAGATGATTTTCCCATGATCCCCCGAAATCTTGAACATAATCTCTAAACAAATGATCCAAGATTTTGTTAACTCTTTCTGTTTTCCCATCTGTCTACGGATGGTAAGCGGTGCTCATCTTGAGCTTGGTGCCCAGAACTTCCTATAGACTCTTTCAGAACTCGATAGTGAATAAGGAATCTCTATCATTAACTATACTTATAGGAATTCCGTATGGTATAACCACACTCTTCATAAACAACTTCACTAAAACAGGTGCCGCCCTAGTTGACTTAACTGGAATGAAATGGGCACTCTTGGTCAATCTGTCCACTATGACCCATATACTTTCATTTCCTTTGTTTGACCTTGGAAATCCGTCAATAAAATCCATAGAAATAGAATTCCGTTTCCTTACCAGAATATCTAATGGCTGAAGCAATCCACTTGGCTTCTGGATTTCAGCCTTTGCTTGTTGACAATTCAAGCACTGCCTTACCCATAAGCCAATATCCCACTTCATACCTTTCCTAAAGAAACCTCTCTTCATATCCTGATACATCTTAGTACCTCCTGGATGAATAGAGAACTTCGAATGATGGCATTCCTCTAAGACTTCTTTCCTTATGTTTCCTAAACTTGGAACACATAGTCTTCCTTTCTTTCTCAACCTCCCATTCTGGTCAAGACTGAAATCTTTCAAGTCATCATTCTCGGTTCTATCTCTTAACTTCCTGATCCGTTCAGCTAATACCTGATCTTCTTCCTATTTAGAAGCATTCTTTTCAATCATCACTGGTCGAAGTTCCAAACAAGATAAAACTGTGGTTTCTCCGCTAGACCCAGCCTCAGATCTCCACTGCACTTTGCAATCTGCCAATGCTTCCAAATCTTTCCATCCAGCAATCATCGCCAACACTACATTCTGATGTTTCCTACTAAATGCGTCTACAACCTTATTGCCTTTCCATGGTGTGTACTCAATCCCAAAATCATAAGCAATAATAAACTTAACCACCTTTTCTATCTCATGTTCAGCTCCTTCTGAGAGAACAAATACTTCAGTGACTTATTATCTGTGTATAACTCAAACCTCTCTCCCAAAAAGTTAATGTCTCCACACCTTCAATGCAAAAATCACTACACCCGATTCCAAATCATTCGTTGTATATCTGACCTCATGTGATCTAAGCTGTCTAGAAGCATAGGCAATCACTTACCTCACCAAATCAGCACAGCTCCCAACCCTGTTCCACATGCATCTATATAAACTAGCAAATCCTGATTCCCTTCCGGAACAACCAACATAGGTGCATGGGTCAATAAGTGTTTCAAACTCTGGAATGCTTCCTCATACTTACCGGTCCACACAAACTTCGCATCCTTTCTCGTTAGCATGGTCAACGGTGTTGCTATCCTTGAAAAATCCTTAATGAACCTCCGATAATAACCAGCCAACCCAAGGAAACTCTTTATCCCCGTCACCGCCTCGGGTCTCTTCCAACTATTCACTGCTTCAATCTTAGTTGAATATAATGACAACCCTCTCTCTGAGAGTACATGACCAAAAAACTTCACATTCTTCTTCCAAAAATGACATTTCGAAAATTTCGCCTTCAGCTGATGCTGCATCGGCGTCTCAAGCGCTACTCTAAACAAACTTCATACTCTTTTTCATCCTTAGAGTATATCAAGATATCATCTATGAAAACAAATATGAACCAATCCAAGTGCTCTTGGAAAACTCTTTTCATCAAATCCACAAAGAATGTCGGCGCGTTAGTCAGTCCTAACGGCATAACCAACCATTGTACGATCCATATCTAGTCCTAAACGTCGTTAAAGCTATGCTACCCTCTGCTACTCGGAGCTGATGGAAACTCGTTGCCAAATCAAACCGGGAAAATATCTTGGATCCACTTAACTGGTCTAACAAATCGTCAATTCTGGGCAATGGTTATCAATTCTTTATCATCCTCTCATTTAACTTACGACAATCGATACATAGCCTCAATGATCCATCAGGCTTATTAGAAAACACTACGGCGGCTCCCCAAGACGAATTACTCGGCCTAATAAAGCTCTTGTCTTCCAAATCCACCAATTGCACCTTCAACTCCCTCATCTCTGTAGGGGTCATCCTGCTCGGTGGCCTACTTACTGGTTCTGCTTTCGGAACCAAATCTATCTGAAACTCAATGGCTTGTTTCGGTGGCAATCTAACTACTGGCTCAAACACATCCACGAATTCTCTAACCACAAAAACTTGACTCAACTCATCTTCTAATTCCATAACACCCAATAAAGCATTCTTCTCACTATTGGAACCTTCTATGGTACAAACAATTTGATCACTATAATCAAGGTGCCTAAGCGATATTATCCTATCCTAGAAAAATATCCTAGCATTATACTCACTTAACTAATCCATCCCAAGAATAATCTCAAACCCCACAAAATCAAACACATGCAAATTGCAAAAAAAGGCATGACCTACCAAGTCAAACTCTAACTGGTAACACCTTAACCCTAGAGTTGCATACCCTTCTATTGGATTCACAACTCGTAAGTAAGTAACTAAATAGGTGGGTTCAAGGTTAAGCTTATCTATCAAACATCTAGATATAAAAGAATGCGATGCACCAATATTAAATAGAATGCTAACAAACATACCATGAATCTGAAGCATACCTTCCACTGCCTTTCCCTTCTCCTGATCTGTCGGCTTAGAAGCAGCAGGCTCCAATGCATACACCTTGCCCTTTCCATCTTTAGCGGGCTCCTTGCATTGTTTCTTATAGTGGCCTATTTGATCACAGTTGAAGCACCTAATGTTCTCCTTCTCGATCACGTCCTTAGACTTCCCAGTACGAAATTCTTTGGCGAAATGACCCTTCTTGTCACACTTAAAATAGACCATCTCAAACTTCCCCTTATTGGCTTCCCCACCTTTCCGAGCACCCCTCTTGTGAAAGAACCTTCTCTTCTGATTCTGCCCAAATTGGACTTCTTTTACCTTATTCTTCTCCTAACAAGCAAGCATCTCTTCATATTTCAAAGCCATCTCTACAATTATAGGGATCTCCAATATGCGGTAAAGTAGCCCTGGCCAACTTAGGCTTCAATCCCCTAAGGAACTTCTTGTTCCTCTTCATCATTGTATCAACAACAACATAACCATATCGGGCTAACTCCTCGAACCTACTAGCATACTCCTAAACAGTAATCTCTTCCCGTTCTAGCTTAGCAAACTTCCTAATCAAAACAGATTGCACCATTACCGACATAAACCTCTCCTTGAACCTCCTCTTAAACTCTGCCCTGGTTATAGTCTCCTCATCCACTGCCATAGTCAAACTATTCCACCAAAAAAAAGCAGCTCCCTAAAGCTATCTCGATGCCAACCCCCTCTTCTGTTCATCATTGAGCCTCAAGTCTACAAAAACCCTTTCGTAGTGTAAAAACCTGTTTTCCACCTCAATGGCATCCTCTGTTCCATCAAATGTCCCTCCGAGCTTAGTGTAGTCTCCACTCAACTTAGCATAGTCGTTGACAACTGGGGCTCCCATAACTCCTCCTCCCACTACTCCAGCAGCAACATTGGCTTACACCATGTTCACCAAGAATTGATACATAGCTTCCATTCCAACTTGTGAGACTCCAGCACCCACATCCTCTTCTTGTGCCTGACCTTGACCTCTCCTTGCATTAGGTTTGGAATTTCCAATGGTGCCTTCCCTTTTTAGGTTAACTCTTCCTCTTCCACCTTCCATATCTGTATTCAAACCTCAAAAGATACAGAAAAATAACCTAACAAAGATAGAAGACTAGAGATAAAGCATATACTTATATATAACGAATACAAATACGTTACTATAGCATTACCTCATACCCCAATCTTACTCTAATTACTTAGGATTATGTTTTTTAAAAAAAATTCATTTTAAAGTTTTTCATAAATCTATGCTTTAATACCAAGTTGTAACATCCCGCATCTAGAGACCAAAAGCTGCTGTAGTGATCTATAGTATTAATTTCTAGTGACAAAAAATGGAAACACTAATGTTTCCATAATATCAGAAGCACTTGAATATAAACAAAATCAATGATTTCAAAAACAAATTTTACTGATTACGTATCAAAACAATAATTCATATCCAAGTTACATATCCTAAAAAAGTTTCCCAGGCAATGATCAAATATTATCTACAACAATATGCCAATAGCAACATATGACGATGCCCCCTTGGTCGATCAAAGCAATATAGTCATATCTGATTTAATACCCAGAAGACATAAAAAAAATCTGTAATCCTATTTAGCTATCCATCAGACACTTGCTCGTCTTCAGAAGCTTTATTCGCCAAAATTTCAAAAACCTGAAAACATCAACCCTCAGCCTACTCAAATCAATTTTGAGCACTCGAGAGTTTAAGAGGAAACAAAAACTTCGAGTCAGACATAAAGCCTGGTTTGAATAATATTGTTCATCTCTGTTATTTTAAGTTAAGTGAGACCATGCCGCTTAACGGAATGAGTTTTCCCTAACTAACAGCCTTTTAAACATATCTTATGCAAATCTTTTACTACAACAAAAATTGGTTAAAATCCATAAAGTATCATTATGTAAACATACATATCGAGTAATAAATGAACTATCCGTTCGAGCTTAATAGTTTTGTTTTGCTAACTATTAACCTTTGGCTGACTCAGGCCTATCAAACAACATATCAAAATTTATCTAACATCTGTTAGACACTATTCTTCTTCTGAACGTTATGTCCTCAACTGTCTGTTAATACTTCTCTTCTGGACAGTCTGTCCATAACTTATCATCTCACAGGGTCACCTGATCCTAATGGTTTTGCGGGCTCACCAGTAACCTATTTGTATGCAAACATATATTCCTTTTTGTATGTATTCCTAATTTTAGTCTTACCTGTGATAAAGCCTTATATGCTAGAATTTTGGACCAAATTAACTGGGGCAAATAGCTAATGTTTAGGGTGCGACCCTATACCAGTCACATCTTGTATTCTAATATCCGAGTCATTTTACTTAGGGACCCTTTCCTAAAATTTTCCTTGAAAACCTTTTCAAAATGATTTAAAACCTTTAAATCAAATTTAAACAAGGAAAATTTATATATTCTATGCTTTACTCAAAATCACATTGCCATGTTATATATATACACACACAAACACATACTTTTCCAAAAACTTAGTTGATGAAAACAACTATATCTTTGAAAGTCCCCCTTTGAATCCATTGAAAGTACCCCTTTTGAAACCACTTAAAGTACCCTTTTCTAAACCAAGTAAAACCCTTTCTTTTATCTAGGTCAAAAGGCCAAAACCTTCCTTTCGAAAAACCTTTCTCAAAACCTTTTGAAACCTTTGAAATACCTTCCTTTCGAAAGCTTTAAAACCTTTGATGTATCTTTCTTTTAAATCGTTTAAACATTGCCTTTCGAAACCCTTAGAAAACCTTTCCTTTTAATCCTTTCAAAAAAATTAAAAAAAACCAAACCTTTTGACTTATTCAAAACCAATAGGGAACCTTCCCTTTGAAAACTTCCTTTAAAACCTTTCGAAAGCATCAAATCTTGATAAACATAAACCTGTCGAAAGCACATGGATTCAATTTAAAACATGTGGAAAACCACCTTTTGAAACCATTTAAACCACCTCTTTCAAAACCTTTTTGGGTCATACTTCAAAAGAGAAAAAAGGGTCATCAAATCATTTAAGTCGAAAGCCATTCTTTCGGAACCACAAGTGATGGTGTCGAAACCATCCCTTCGAAAGTGTTGGAGAATTGGCCAAATTTTAGAAAATAAAGTAACCCCTTCGAAACCCTATGGGTTGAAAGGTAAAAAGGCAGTAGCAAAAGGTTTCGACTTAGTCGAAAGTAGTTATTTAAAAACAAAAGTGCAACCCAATCGAAAAAAATTCTTTAAATCCATTTAACTTAGTCGAAATCTAACAAAATTCGAAAGCTACTTAGTCGAAAACAAGCATGCACATTTTCTTTTAAAAGTAAAGTAATTCCTCAACCTCTTCGAAACCCCTAGTTTTGACTCTATTGCTTCTGCCTATATCCAATTCACTACGTACCAGTTCCCTGATACCCTGTGCATTGGTTTCAACTGTGTCGGAGATGAAGGTAAAGAGGCGGAACCTGGTTCTGAAAGCATCGAAACAGTGAAAAACCTATTTATTTTTCCTTCTAAACTATTTCTTTTGTATCTAACCTGCCTTGTTTATCTAAATCTGATTGGTCGCCATTGTACTTTTTCAAAAGTGCTGCAATTTTTAGAAATAGCAAATTTGAATTATTTGGAAAGTGCCCCTTCTCCGTTTATAAATATATAAACATTTAAGTCTCATACCTTAAATACTTTTATATATATCCACTAAAACATTTAGGAAAAATCTATATAATTTCCAAAAAAATCTCTTTTAATACGTTTTCCAACATATAAATAATTCAGACCCAAATCTTTTATTATGTAACCATAAATAATTTATAACCCTAAATAACATTTTCTTTATTTGAAAATTCATATAAAATCCACATAAATTATGAAAATTCTGAAAATTGGAACTCATCTCCAAAATATTACATTTGGTCTATATAAAAATTTGCAAGGCATTTAAATGTCATTTAATAGGGTTTTTATCTTAAAACATATCATAAAATTAATATGAACATGCATAAGTCATTAACAAGCATATATAATGATTCCATTATTAAAAAACATGGAAAAACACTACAAAACATTTCGGATTTCTCCTTAAAACCGAAAACAGAAAAAAATGAGAAATGTAAACATTATTCACCTTAGCTTTAGGGATTAAAGATGTAGTTTCGAATGAATTTGTTGTTGACTAAGCTTCCCCTTTATCTTTCTTTCTCTTACTCTTGCTAATGGTGGCTGGCCTTAGCCTTTAAAATTTTGAACAAATGAAAATGAACATGTAGGACTATACATGGCAAAGGGATATAGATATAGGAATGGCCTCTTTCCTATTTTACCCCTCATATATTTCATTTTAAACTCTTATCTTTACTCATTGTCTAAATGGCATGGTTACCCCTTAATTAAATCAAATCTCAACCACTTAATCGTCCCATTATTTTATTTAAGTTAGCTAATTCAATATCCTACATAATTTTATAAAAAATATGGGGTGTTATATGGGAAGAGCTTCTCGTGTCGCTTCGGATAGCAGATCAGTCATCGATCGTTGGTCGATAACGATTAAGTGTAGAAGAAATAATTTTAATGGATGATATGAAAAGTTCGCATAACTTGTACACCTTTGTGACATGTGCACACATATATTAACAAAAATATGTACATATAGCAATGGCAGAAAAGTATAAATATATTTACATATGGTAAATATGAAAAAATATCTAAGATATTTTAGTTTACTTAATACTTATGCTTCCACAAAGTCAACAATACATGCACTTAAGCATACACATGGGAACACTCACATTTGGGTCATTTTGGCTGAAATGGTGAGGTAAGGGTGGCGGCTGAAGTAATGATGGTGGTGATGGTGGATGATGTAAGGTGGAAACAAATATCTACTTCTCTACTTGCCTATAAATACCCACCCATTTTGCCTCTTCTTCATTCTTCCATAAATCTCTTGATATCGAAAGAAATGGTGCAAATTTTTTCTCCAAAACATTCAAAATTTCAGTATCTATAACTTTCTAGTTGACCACTTCTTCCCATTCTAAGCTTAGCCATGCTCAAAACCCACTTCTTTCCATTACATTTTTGACCCCAGAATTCCCTCTTTCTTTTGATCATATCTTCCTAACAACAAATCAAAATCAAGTGTTTCTTTTTTCTAAATTATAAAAGAATTTTAAAGAACTTTCTTGTTCACTACTTTTCATAATTCTTTGACTAATACGTCCAAAATTCAATTGAAAGTTGACCCATTTTCGAGTGTATTTTTGTAAATCCGAGAATAACTCCTTTTCATTTGACCATATCTCAATCAAAACTAATCCAAATTGGATGATTCTTTTATCTAAAATGTATAGAAACGAATGACCTACAACTTTCGTGTTGGCTACATTTCCAAATTTGGAAAGTAGAATATCCAAAAACCCAAACAAATGACCTATTTTTAAGTCTAGTTATTGGTAAATTTAACAAGAATCCAAAGTCCTACACCTCATTCCCCATGCTTGGCCAAGCACCACTTTTGGCATGGAGTGGCCGAGCACACTAAGAGGCCATACGTTGGGGTTCGAGATCTCGGATCGTGAGTTAGTGAAGCTATAACCCTTTTTCTGATAGGAAATCAAAGTGAGGAACTCCTAAACTATAGTGTTATATGCTATTGCATGTTATATATATTTGATCATGATTTTTGATAATGATTGTTTAATATGAATGTTAAATATATATATATATATATATATATATATATATATATGTAAATCATGGAAATATACGTCGATAAGCATAAAAGAAATCATTTTTCTTTATTATATTAATTGGTGTATATGAAATGTTAAATATCTTTAAAATGGTTTTAAAATGAGTTTTAAATGTTTTATAAACATATGAAAGTGTTTTGGTGAAGTTTGAAAGACTAATTGAAAACTTAGTCAAAAATAGACGTGTCGCGTAACGGCAGTTCGCGATTTCACGTCATAAAAGTCAAATAAATATGTAGAATGGAATAAAGCTTGAAATTCTTCAAGATAAGTATTTTCCGAACTATTATATCAATAGTTTTCAAACAAATAAAGAAAATCAAGATTTTGATACGTAGATTTTAAAATATGAGTAAAACAAGTTTTTGGAACAATCGCGGTTTTGCAGTTCGGAATCCATAAAATGATTTCTCTAAAAATTATTTTTCAAAATAATTTAAAAATATGAAATAAAATCTGAAAATATTTTAATGTTTTTACTGAATTATAAAATTGAATTTTCATATGATAAAAAATCATTTTGACCAATATAGCTCAAAAGCACTTTCCGTAGCACTTTTCTATAACTTTTGAATATAGTTCTAAACACCACCATTCTTTTCCAAATCTTTGTAAATATTTTATAAATGACTTATTAAGTATTTTAGAGATGATTTGAAGGATTTATGGAATGTTTAAATGTTAAATGATTTAGAGGCGATCAAATAACTTGACTGCCTTATTGGTGTTAGAGAGATAATGTCTAGGCTTGAGTTTGGAAAACTAGTTTTCTACTCTCCTTGGCTATCCAGGATGGCCCGATGTATGTGATAATGAATTTGGTTTGCATGGATCAATATTTTCCTAGGAGAAAAATGAAATGATTTTGAATTATTCCTAGTTTGAAAAGGTTTAAAGTAATTAAAGGATTTGTTAAGAGAGGTTTAATGGTTCCTTATATACCGAAAAGAATGTTTTAGAAATATATACATATACATACATACATACATATATATATATATATATATATATATATATATCTTCATAAGAGATTTTGATTAAAAGAACTTAATCAATTAAATAATAATTCCCTATTCACAATACATCTTTGATCAATGATTCTAAGGAACCGGGGTCGGATTTGTGTAATTCCTATTTGAAGACCACTTTAAACCAATTTACCTATTCGAAGTACAGACATGGATATGATTTGAAAGATGGAATGTGGGGCTGCTTGTCACTGAACCTAGGGAAAAATTCCCCATATCATATTATGTGGTAATAATTCTTCATTTAAGATCTTCGATGTAAGGACTTCTCTCTGCAAATCCTAAGGGTAATTCCTGGCAGAATATGGTAGGAGAGTGTCTTTGGCTTGTCCAGTTCCTGGTCAACTTGTATGGACGAGTTTTTGATGTTGCATTTCTATTACATAAATTGAACTCTATGAACGTATCATCTATTTGGTGGCGGAGAAGGCACCTTCTCTTAGCTTAACAATCTTTCATGAGACATATAAGCTTAAGAGTTATACGTTTGTAGAAATCGGTTGTGTGACTATGGGATAGTAATGTAGTGTTCAAAGTGGAATGTGCTATGTGAAAGGTAATTGCTACCTCAGACATCATTACCCTATAATGGGTTAAATAGGGTAGGCCGCATGGCTATGTGGTTCGCAACCATTAGGGTATGGTCATTACCTTCCTAGATTACTCTATATCTATCGAGTATGTGGTGTATGCTATAGGACCCCGGATAGGTCGGTTACGACCATGGCGATTTCAAATTTTGTTTTATTCAAGCCATGTATGAGTGCTAGTAGGGATAGGCCGGTCTTGCCAGATACGGATGATTTTTTGTTTATCCTCGGTACATTCCTCTATAGATATACTATATGGAAGGTAGTCCCCTACATGATATTGTATGGAAATCAATTCTCCGAATGAGCCATGTAAGATTTTTGCTTGTAGAGCCTAACATATCCAAAATTTAATAATGGTAACAACTTCGGCTAATATTGATAAGTTTACTTACAAATATTTTCAAAGGAATGTCACTAAAATAATATCAAATGATTTTTGCATAGAAAATGTTTTGGTTATTATAAGGTAAAATCATCTTTCATGTTTATGTGCGGCATGGTATTATAAGATACCTTTTATTTTCAAAATGCATATTTTTAGTTTTTCACACCAGTCTCATGACTGATCCAGAGTTTATTTTCCTTTCCCTTGAACTCTGGGTGCCCTAATTTTTTCCTGGGAAGCCTGGTAGTCAGTTTTAGTTTGAAGAAATCTAGAAGAGCTCAGAGTAAGGAGTTTGAAGATTCTTCTGAAGATTGTTATCCATTTCCACCACAATCTTATGTTATAGTATTCCGCAGGTGTAAGGACAAATATCTATAACTATCCATTTTAAAACTCTGGTAAATGTATTTAAATTTCCACTAAAAAGATTATATGTTCAAATAATATATGTGTGGTTTTGTTCTGTCTTAAATTTCTTTCTTACCCATGATAATCCGCCTCTCTAGCACTTGGATTTACGACATGTGAATATCGATGATGTATCATTATCGATTTCCAAGGATCGAGGAGGCGGGTCATCACAACCATGAACAATTTACCGAGGTGCAAACCGGGTAAGGAGGACTTGAAGCCACCATCAGCCTTGAGAAACAAAGGAAGAGTGTAGAAGGAGGAAGGATTTAGAAGCTGAAGTATGTCGTTGGACCAACAGAGAATAGGCTAGATTTCACAAGTGTGGTTATGAGAAGAGAAAAACTCCTGAATATCGAGAAGAGCCGTCCAAGATGTCAAAGGTAGATCACGGTTCTCATCCCTCCAAGCACCAAGCATTTGTCCCGGCTCCAATCACAGTTGGATTGAAGTTCGGGCTCCCACTATTCAAGTTCCATCTTCATTCCAGGCCCCGTCAACTCACATGTACCTGTTTCTGGTTCTTCACCTCCCTATAGGAGGTCGGCTTATATTCTCTCGTTCGGTACCCATAAACTCAAAGTTGCGCTCTTCGAATGGTTTCTAAAGGGAGTTAAATTTGATGGTGACCTGCGCCCAATCTGCAAAGATTCTAATATACCCCATCTCCAGGCAATTCAAAGTGATTTGGATCAAGCTGAAGGATGGGAGAAGTTATGCAAGCAACTGGCAGACACCAACCGTAACAATTACTAAGAGATCCTCTCCTTCAAGTTGTAAAAGGATGTTTATGAGAGGATGTTAACGGATGCCAGAATCGAGCAGTTGACAAAGGAGAGGGATGCTGCACTTTGAGAGAGTAAGAGCAATGCCAGCTTGCTGAAGGAAGTGAAAGTGGTCCACACAAAAATAGAAATCATGTTCTGAGATGAAATCAAGAAGGCCATATGGATAAGGTTAAGCTAAAAGAGGAGCTTGAAGCCTGTAATGAGATCATCGAAACTCAAAAGAAAACTATTGCTGGTCATGACAAAGCCGTCAAAGCCTATAAAAGGACAATTGCTGATTTTATGGGAATGGTGGAATCTCATGACAAGACTATTTTCGATTAGACCAAATCATTGCTTCACCCCAAAAAAGAGTCGCACAACTTAACGCGGAAAAGACCTAAGTTGAACTTGAGAAGGCCGTCGTGACTGTGGACTACATGGAGTTGCAGGATACTTTCGAATGGAAAATGGGGAAGATGGATGACACCATCTTGAATTTCTATTTTAACTCCTTGCTGCATTAGAGGAGCCTTAGCTATCTGGGCCCCAAATTCCTAGGTACTCTTGCTATGGTTTGGGAGGAAGTTCTAGCCTGTTTCTAAGAGAACAAGGATGTATACACGAGCAATAGTTGGAGGATGCCTATCTCAACAAAGAGTCAAAGACGGCTTGGATAGAGGATAGGGGGATCATTCAAATTAAGAGGGAACATGAGGCCGCCGATGTTGGTGCGACTACAAATACTAAAGCGCTACTAGAGCCTTTCATTTCCAGGCTTGGCGAATCATCAAAACAGCTCCACGATCAATTAGCTAGTTTGCCCAGTGTTGCCTTGTTGTCTGCCCCTTTGGCAGTTATCTCGAAAACCTCAGGTGGTCCTGGAACTTCTCCAAAGATCGTGTAGACATCCAAAGAAGGAGAAGGTGGGGAGTATGATACTGAAATTCTCGACCACTCGTCTGATGCAGGTAACCTTCTTATTTCCATCAAGTTTAAGAATTTTTAGCTCACACCGCAAGAATAAGACGAATCAAATCCTTTCATTTTTGATCTTATAGGTACATCTTCTTTACCTACCGATCTCTTCAATCCCTGGGCTTGCTACTATCTCAACAGCCTCGATGCTTATTTCTATAGCCGCTCCGATTATTGCACCCTTATTTGGCTCACAAAAAGGCTAGAATCTATGAAGATTGCTACGTTGCATCGTCTAGATGACCCTTCTATATCTCTGGAGGGCGATTTCACCGTAGTTGAAGCTCGAGAGTAGGAAGACCAAACTGGACTGCTAAGTGAAACTTGAACAACAGATGGTAGCTGTGAAGAAGGAAAAGATTAAGAAGAGAAAGTCTTCAAGGAGCTTCTGTAAGTCCCGGAAGCGCAAGACCAAGGGGGAGTCTTTCGAGAAAGTTGAAGAACATGGGAAGATGCTGGCACGGAGGAGATTGTTAATTTTTCAGCTAGCGACACAACTCCTGGTAAGGATTTTGAGAAGAAGAAGAACCTTCCGACTAAAGTTGGGAAGGGGAGTGGTGGAAAGAAACACTGACTGGTTCGAGTAACAGTGGAGCCAAATATCGAGACATTATGATTTGTTTGATACGTGTTTTGTACAAGTGCAGAGTCTGCACTTATTACTTTTGTTGTTGTAGCATCTGTATTTTCCTTTTGTTGGCCAATATTGTCTAGGTATGACCCCATATTTTTCTTTTGTAAAGAAAGTGTTATAAGTAAGGCTATATTGACACTTTGATTGTAACTTTATTTGTCTACTTATCCATGTCTCGCGCACTTAAGCCAAATTTATTTACTTCTATTTTATCTAGTCCTGTAATTACCATCAAAATTCTTTATTTGGAGTAACAGAATTATGGAGTACTTGGTTTTTTTTTTTAAAATATTGGTGTGTACGTCCTCTAGCAAGCAACAATCCTTAATTCGACTTCTTTCCTCTTCTCATCGACCATATCGAGCGACTCGAGTAGGAGCTGTTCGTTCTACCTTTGATCGAAATTTGCTTCTGATGAGAAGGGACTTCCAGCTCAATAGGGATCATTGCTTCTAAACCATATGCCATGGCGAACGGAGAGTGCCCGGGTGCAGATTTGTGTATTGTCCTGTAAGCCCATATTGCGAGTGGAAGTTCAATGACCCAATTTCCTTTTGCTTTAGTTAGCCGTTTTTTGATGGTGGACTTGATGAACTTATTTATGGCTTCCACTTGCCTGTTTGCTTGCAGATGTAAGAGAGCGGAAAAGCTTTTCTTGATTTGTAATCATTTGCAAAAATCTTTGAACTTAATGCTTTTGAATTCAGTCCCGTTATCTGTGACGATTCTCTATGGCACACCAAACCTGCAAGTCATATTTACAGCAACAAAGTTAATTGCTTTCTTTATGGTAATATTGGCCAGCGGTTTCGCTTCGGCCCATTTGCTAAAATAATCAACAACAACGATAACATATTTGCCTCCTCCTTTAGTCAGTGGTAATACACCAATCAAACTGATTCCCCATATTGCGAACGGCCATGGGGTGACCATCTGTGTTAGCTCCATTGCGGGGGTTCTTTGGATTTTGCTAAATCTTTGCCATTGATCTCTCCATCTGGTGTAGTCCACTGCATCACGGTTTATTATTGCCCTAAATTACCCATATCAGAGAACTTTCTTTGTAAGGGTTTACCCCTAGTATGATCTCTACAGTCGCCTTCATGGACTTCCTTTAGGATCCTTCAAGCTACATCTTTGGTTACGCATCTGAGCAAGCGGGTAGAGAATCCCCTTTGGCAGAGTATCCCATCCTGTATTGCAAATCGCATTGCCTTTCTTAGAAGCTTTTTGTGTTGGTTTTTATCTGTGGGGAGAGTTCCTATGAGTAGGTAATCCTTGTTTGGCATCATCTATGTCTTTGTTTCTTTGGTTGTCTCAAAAATCCAACTGATATCCATTTCGCTATGCTTGGAGCGGTCAGGGTTTCAACTAGGACTAGCCCTAGTGATTGAGCTTCTCCGAAACTGGCCAGTTTGGCTCAAAAATCTTCCTTCGTGTTCTATTCCTTCAGGACGTGAGTTATAGTTTAATGCTTGATGTTGTTCAGTAGTTCCTGTACCTTAGATAGATACGGGGCAAGGTCCCCCCCGAGCCTGTATTCACCTTTCATTTAACAGACAACTAGCTGAGAGTCGCTATAGACGTGTATGGATTTTATCTAGAGTTCCTTCACAATCTTTGGCCTAGCTATTATTGCTTCGTATTCTACCTCTTTATTTGTTGCAGGGAATTCAAAACATAACGCACAGCAAATGGATCATCCTCTAAGAATCTTAAGCACTACCCTTGCTCGAAGTTATTAGATGCACCATCAACGAACATCTTTCAACATATCTCCACTTCTAGAGTCGTTTCTTCCTCGTTATCTCGTATTGTAAATACGGTAATGAAATCAGCTAGTGCATGCCCGTTGATCATCTTTTGAGGGTGGTGTGTAATTTAGTACTAACTTAATTCGATGTTCCATTTGATAAGTCGTCCAGAGGTCTCGAGATGGTATAACACTTGCTTATAGGGTATATCTATCTGCACTCTGATCGGGTGTGCCTGGAAGTACTGTCATAACTTTTTGGATGCGACCAAGAGGCAATATGCCAGTTTTTCAATTTTGGATAGTTCTTTTCAGCTCCAATGAACCATTTGCTGATGTAAAATATGGATCGCTGGATCTTAGCTTCTTCTCGTACGAGCACACTCAATGCATAGGGCGAGACTACTAATTAGATGTACAAATCTTCTTCATCTACCAGATTGGATAGGATTGGCGGGGTTTCCATATGTCGCAGCAACTCTTCGAACATAGTTTGACAAGCTTGATTCCATTCAAAGTTCTTCCTTCCCCTCTTTAGCGTGTCAAAGAACGGTATACATTTATTGGTTGCTTTTGAGATAAACTGGCTTAGCGCTTCAACCTTTCTATTCAAGCTTTGTAACCCTTTCCTATTCGTTGGGGCCTCAACTTCCCTTAAAGCGGTTATTTGTTCGAGATTTGCTTCGATGCCTCTGGCGATTACGATGAATCCCAATAACTTTCCAAAGGCTATTCAAAGTGACACTTTGGTGGATTGAGCTTCATTCCATATTTGTGGAGAATTCTTAACATTTCGGCAAGGTTGTCCAAATGATTTGCAGCTATGTGTGATTTAACCAACATAACGTCAACATAAACTTTAATAGTTTTCCTAGTATGATGTTTAAACATAGAATTCACTAGCTGTTGGTATATTTCCCCAGGATTCTTTAAGCCAAATGGCATCACTTTATAGTAGTATAGTCCTAGATTAGTGATGAAACCGTTATTCTCATGATCAAGTTCATGCTCATGATTTGTATGCCGAGTATACATCCATAAATGGTAGCAATTCATGTCTAGCCATCCCGTCTATAAGCTGATCGATTCTAGGTAGAGGAAAGCTGTCTTTTGGGCAAGCTTTTTTCAGATCTGAGTAGTCGATGCAAGTTCACCATTTCTTGTTGGACTTATTGACTGAGACCGGGTTGGGTACCTATTCGAGGTAAGTTGCATTATGGATAAAACAATTCACCATCAGTTTATCTACTTCTTTTAACGCTGTGAACCACTCGAGTCCTTAGCTACGCATTTTTTGTTTCACTGGCGCATACTTAGGATCAATGTTAAGTGCATGGCATGCAATCTCTGGCGATACCCCCCACATATCCGAACACGTCCAAGCAAATACTTCCAGGTTGGTGCAAAGAAATTATATGGGTTCAAGTGGCATCTTGTTTCCAAGATGTGATCCAACTTTCCAGACTCGTATTAGGTCATTTGTATCAAGTGGGACCAACACAGTCAATTTTGCTGGTGCTGCCTGTTCCTCCCCTGAACTTTTCTTTCTAGGTCAAAAGCCTTATCAAATCGGTAATGGTCCCCAAGTCAAGGCGGCTCTGTAGTTACTGTTCCGTAGCTTCACGAATATGGAGAGTTCTCCCCATATTATTCTACTTTTCTCTTATTTTAGACCTGCATAGCTCTATGGCATATCATTCTCTAGTGGAACTTTAATCTCCTTTGATCACCCCGACCCCATTTTCCATCGAAAATTTCATAGTTAGACATCATTGAGCTAAAGCAATCCTAAAATCTGCCGAGATGGGTCGCCCCAAGAAGGCATTATAGGCGGAAATTTCATCTACGATCATAAAGGTTTTGATGAGGGTAACTCTTCGATCGCCTTCTCCAAGTTCTATGGGTAAATCAACCGTTTCAATAGATTGTTTGGGTTCACCGGTGAATCCTTGGATCTTTGTTCGGCAGGCGGATACATCTTTAATATTGATCTTCATCGGATCAAATGTGTGTTTGAAAAGAATATTCAATGAACTACCACTGTCTACCAACACTAGTTGGACCATGGAGGGTCTGATTCCTACTGTCACAACCATAGGGTCAAGAGTTTGAGCTTCTATTCCTTCAATGTCTTGATTCCTAAATACAATGTCATCGTTCAGGGTTCTCTACTGCTTGGCAGGGGTTCCATCTTCGATCGCAGAGCATGACCTTTCGGAGTATGCTTTAATGAGCTCACATACCGCTTTATTTCTCCTTAAATCTTCTACATAGGATATGGTCATCTAGATTTGTTCTAATGATGAGTCTTTGGTCAGTCCATCTGGGTCCTTCAATGCTGGTTCTAACTTGATTCCCTCTATCTCTAGGAGCTTGGGTGTTGTGCGTTGGTCAGAATTCTGTTATTTCCTCACATACTACTTAAGCTTGTTTTCCCGAATCAGTTCCTCAATCAAGTTCTTCAAGTGATGATACTCATTCGTGTTGTGGCCATGTATCTCATGAAAGTAGTATTACTTTTCGAAATGCTTTTGATGTTCCGTCGCTTCCTTTTTAGGCGGCTTATTGTACTCATCCGTTCTCTGTGTTGCGAGATAGATATTTTCTTGAGTATCGTTGAGCGGGGTGTATTCTTCGGGCCTCAAACCTTTATGTCTCTTGCTACTTCCATTTCGCTTGTTGGAATTTTGGTTCTTCCTTTTCTGATTTCCATTTTTCCTTGTGTTTCCTTCAACGGTCTTGGAGGTATTCATGTCGTTGTTTGTCGCCATTCTACTCCGCCTAATGTTGGTTGGCAGTAAGTTGGTACATTTTCTTTCTAATTCCAGCGCCTCTTCAAATCTCAAATACTAGCTCGCCTTTCAATTGAAATCCTTCCTAGCGATATGTTGTTTCATTTCAATCCATTTCCCAAATTCAGTTTCAGGGGCGGATGCACGGACTAAGGCCATGAAAGCCATACCCTTGTTCGGATGACATACTTCATTTACAGTGGTGTTGAACCGATTCATGAAGGACTTTAGAGATTCATTCCGTACCTAGAATAGGCTGGATATGGACATCACATCTTTTGGTTGTTCTATGTGAAGTCTAAATTGATCAAGGAATCTTGTTCCTAGTTGACTGAAGGTGGAGATGAATCTTGGCGGAAACCTAGTGAACCACATGGAAGCAATTCCTTCTAGAAAAATTGAGAAACATCTACATCGAATGGCATTAGAAGCATTTTCTCTATCCATGTACCAACTGTACTAATATAAGTGGGGTTTCGTGTCTCTCATTCCACCGTAAGATGGAATGGTTGGCATAATGAACATTGTAGGGCACCGTACATTCAGAATGTCATCAGTGAAAGGAGTTCGATTTTAAAGCATATCCTTATTCATCATCCCTTTTATCTTTACTTAATCCATTAGTCGCTTGACCATGTCCGTAATATATGCCTTAAATGTTCGGTAATCTATGGGTTGGCTGTTAGTGACTACACCAAGTGTTTGATTTCGCAAACAATCTTGGTAAGTGGGCTAAAGCCTAAGTCTCTTATCTTTGGAAGAGCTACTCCCTTAAGGTTCTGCTTGCTTGTTGTTGGTCTGGTAGGGGCAGTTTCGATCTCCATGGAGGAATTGAATGCATTGGTATTTTCCTTTCAAATTGTCATCATCAAGTCTCTCATCATCTTCTAAGTCGAAGAGATCCATAGCTATATCTTCCAATGGGGCGCCCCCAAGATTTAAATTTGTAGTTGGTTGCCTCATAGTTGGTAGAGTGTTTGCGTTTCCTTCCATATTGATTCCTACGGTTCCACCAATAACTCTTTTCTACTACTATCCTTCATTTATGCTGTTTAGGCCAAAGATGGAAGAATTTTCTTATTCCGTTGGAACTGCAGGATCCATCATGGTTCTTGGAGCAACATGTGATTGTAAGGTTAATAGAGCATTCAATTTGTCCACAAAGGCTCTTTGGTTATTTTTCATCTTATGATTAATTTCATCAACCATCTTGTTCAATTTTCCCTTAGTCACAACTTCATGTTGTGTGGATGATTCTAGAACTTGATCTATAGAGTTAGCACCTAACTGTAGGTTACATGGGTTTTTGAATTCAATTTACCGAGGGTTTATTTCTTCTCTTGCAAAGGTAGCTTCTATGGACCTTCCAGAGGTAGTTCTCATTCTTCCAGGTGACACTGACTCTCAACAACATATTTTGTATATATAGATTGAGAATCTAACTTCTAAACCTATTTGATCCAAAGTAGATAGCTACATCTAAGCCTTGAGTTCAACTCTCAATGAAAACACCAAAATGTTAACCCAAAAAAGGGCCAACACTCTAGACTGAGTATGAAAGCACTAGCCCAGTTTATTAAGCAAATAAAATAGAATAAACGGTAGCAAATTGCAGAAAAAGTAGAGAGACAAAAGATTTTTACAGTAGTTCGGTTGTTAGCGATGCCTACGTCCACTTTATAACTCTTTTCTAACTGACTACTGTTACAAATTGAATCTGATTACAATTTGGTTGGATCTTGTAAGTAAGATTGATTCACCAATGTTAAAGTTCATAAGAGAATCATAGCGAATCCTTTAAATGACTATTATGTGGGAGGAGAAGAGTAAAGAACAATTTCTGTAGAGTTCCAGCTGCCAATCCAAAAGATGCTCTTTATGTTGCAGATGAGTGAGTATTTATAGCGAGTGGAGAGCTATTGGTAAAAGCCGCTTTTCCAGAAGCCCACATTTGATGGTATGAAAGCACTCAAGGAATTTCATGGCGAGCTGAGTCAGTTTGATGGATATCTAGCAATCTATAGGGCATGGATTGCTAGCAATCCATGCAATTAGAATATTATTCAGTCGTTTCACTTGGATTGTGCTCCTTACCTTATGTAGATGATCTTCATGTAATTTCATAAATACTTGCCTTGTTTTGACGATGACTCATGTACAGGTTGGATTAAACTATGACCGAAATCAGACGAGTACTCACTTCTCGAACTAACTTGCTTGGAATATCATGACACTTGGCAAGCATCCCTAAAAAAGATATTGGTTCATGATGCAAGAGGTTTGAAAGATCCATGAGCTACCCCTTATGGATCGCTTATACACCTATACTTATCAAACTTCTACAAAGTATGGATTTTGAAAAAAATCTACTCTTTTACATTTAAAAATGGTTGGGTTTTTGATTATGATTATAAAGCTTTTATGGAAAATTGCTTTAATTTTTCATGAAATGGAACTAATCAGTTCCAGTTCAATATGTTTTTAAAATATGCTAAAAATAAACTTAGAAACCGAAATAAAGTTAATAATCATAACAAAAACAAGGTGGATTTGTTGAGAAAAGAAGGGAAAATGTTACAAGATCTTGCTAATAAAACTTGACGATTTAAATATTATTGAATTTATTTAATTAATTTTAAAAATCTTTTTAAAGAATATTATATTAATACTATTTATTCAAAACAAAAGGCAAAGATAGATTGGCTTACTTTAGGTGATGATTGCACAAAAAATTTCATGCTAAAATGAGCAGCAGAAAATATATTAATAATACAGGCAATGTTATTGAAAATTTTGGAAATTTATTTAGTGCTTATGATAAAGTTGCAAAAGAAGTCGTTGATTTTCATGACAAGTTATATTTCACTGAGTATAATGAAACAAAGTTTCCTCAAATTAAATGTAGAAATATGTTGAATGAGAATGTTTCAGAAATTTTACTTGCTCCTGTCATTACCAAAGAAATTAAATATGTCAATTTTTATGCTGGAGATAATAAAAGCCTTGGCCCTGATGGATTTAATGCAAAATTTTGATAAAATTCATTGCAAAAAAAATTAAGGGTTGGGTTTTTTGGAGTTACTAATGAATTTATGGAAAAAGAAAATTTTCTTAAGAGCCTAAATCATAATTTATTAATTTAATACCTAAAATAAAAAAACATACTTGTATTGGAGACTATAGACCAATCTCTTGTTGCAATTACAAAATTATTGCTATTATATTAAGTATTAGAATCAAAGTGTTTTGCTTTTTTGTTATTTCAGAAAATCAAAGTGCTTTTGTGCCAGGTAGACTTATTTATGAAAACTCTCTACTGGCACATGAAATGGTAAGAAATAATACCAAGAATGGTGATAATGTATGTCTTAAAATAGACTTGCAAAAGTCGTATGATAAAGTAAACGGATATTTCATATATCATACCATGAGATGTATGGGTTTCCCTATTAATTTTTGTGATTTGATCTTTGAATGTATTAATACTCCTACTATTTCTATAATTATTCAAGGTAAATCAGAGGGTTACATCAAAAGTATTAGGGGTATTAGACAAGGGGATCCACTATCACCTTATCTGTTTACTATGGTTATGGAGTATTTTTCCATTTTAATGGAAATTAAGGCTATTAAGGGTAATATTACCCTTAGAGTTCAGCCTTCTATTCCGTATCTTATTTATACAGATAACCTAATGCTTTTTGTCAAGGAAAATAAAGGCAATGTGGAAATAACTAAAGAAATTTTTGAGTGCTTGTATAAGTATGCAGGGCTATAGATAAATGAATTTAAAAGCAAAGCATATTTCAGGAAGTATAGCAGATATAAAAAGGAAGTTCTAGATTCTTTAAATATTGCTGAAGGTAGTCTTCCTATAAAATATTTGGGTGTGCCTTTATCTATTAATCAGGTAAGAGATATTGATTGTTCAATGCTCATTGAAAAATTCAAGAGAGAATGGAAACTTAATCAAGTAAGTTATTATCAATTGCTGGCAAAATGGAACTTATCAAAACAGTTATATATGCTATTATTTTGTATTGGCTACAAACATATCATATTTCAGCTGCATCTATTAAAAAAACAGAAAGTAGATGTGCTAAATTTTTATGAAGGAGAGGATATCATAAAATTAGCTAGGATACAGTTTGTAGGCCTAAAAAAGAAGGGTTTTCGCATAAGAAACATGAATGATTTTTGTTTAACTTGCCATTTAAAGTTATTTTAGAGATTTATATGTGCAGATTCACTATGGGCCAATTGGATGAGATTCAAATATCTTTAAAATGGCATTTTTTGGAATATCATGCCAAAAAACGATCAATCTAATGCTTAGAGACAAATATTAAAATGTAGAGAAATAGGAAAATCATTAGTGGAAAGAAAATTTAAACTTGTGAATAAAATAGTTTATGATTTGATCTTTGGTTTCAAAATGAATCTTTTATAAATAGAGTGGGGTGGGATAATTTAGTTATTTGTATTGGTTCAAATGCAACTGTGGCAACGATCATCAAAGATAACCAATGGCAGCCACATTTACATCCTATAACAAACCCATATAAACATAATACTTGTAAAATTCCTTTAGATTCTACTGCTGACAGCGACTATTGGTAATGGATAACTAGCAACAAAGGAAAGACTTGGGAGGTTATTAGAAATAAACAGACCAATGTTGAATGGTTTGGTTGCATTTGGAATAAAGTGAATAATCCCAAGATGGCATTTTATACTTATTTTGCTATTAACAATAGACTGCCAACCTGGGACAGAATTAATAAATAGTGTAATAATACTAATTCACTTTGTTCCTTATGCAAATTAGAGAATGAGTGTGATAATTATCTGTTTTTTGAATGAAATTATGCATACTACATTTAGAATCGCATTCAATCTATTTTGGGTATTACGAGCAATGGATGTATGGGTCTCAAGCAAGTTATACAGTAGATTAACAATAAATTCATGTCAAAATCTCTTGAGAGAGGCTTTGCTCACATCTTGGTAACTATTGTAGCATATCATATATGGAAAAAAAGACATAAACGAACTCATAACAAAGCTGGCTTAAATAGAGAGCAAAGGTGTTACTTTTCGAGACTGATAGTAGAGTAATTCTTCATAAGTCAAAGAAAAAATTTAAGGATCAAACCAAGTTTGCCTATTTAGCTAATGACTAGAGTAGAGAAGTGGGAAGAAAGCATGTGGAGTACTTTCTATATCACTCGGAAGACTTCCAACTTAAGTAGTTCCAACTAGGCAATGATAACATATTAAAGATCACGAAGAGCCAAATAACTGTCTAGTTATTGTGAATGGTAGAGAATTAGCAGATTTGAGTCGTGATGATCTTAGATCCATTAATTATTCTAATTTTCATAAAAACTATGGTTCTACTAGAGAAATCGAAGGGATGCAAAGAAGGTTTAACGACTACCTCTCGTATTGGTAAAGAGGAGAAGTGAGCGGTGTGAAGTAGGTAGGCAAAATCCATCAAAAATCTAAATTTTTTCTGCCATTATAGAGTTTTTGAAGTTTTGAATATCAGAGTTGTGTATTATTTCAACATTGTAACCCTAGATTAGGAAGTAGGGTTTATTATTGAGTAGGTTATGTAACTGACCCGAAATTTTTGTTTGGGCTTTAAGCCAGTTTTAACTTTGCTTCAATATGGATCGCTAGCGATCCATCATCTTGGTCTATTTTTGCTTTCTTCCTCTTGAGTCTTTCTTAGTTCCTTCTTCTGATCCTTTTGATTGATTCTTGAGTTGTTTTGACTTAGCGTGAATGTTCTAACTTCCTTTGGATTCTATTGGGATAAAAACCCGGTTAATAAGTCTAGGGTGAAAACACCTTCTCTATCTCTACCGAATAATGGTATCTCTAAGGTTAAACGACGTAACCTAAGTTCTGATACCAAATGTAACGACCATCCTATACCACCAGACCCCAATATACATATGATAGTACGTTATTGCCATGTCGATTGACCATCAAGGTTTAAAATGAAACGAAAACATCACAGAACCAGTAATGTATCTCACAACGCATGAAATAAAATATAATATCGTAGTTATAAAACATGAGAGAAAGCAATACTTAAGTGATCCAAATATCGAAGTACAAATACACATAGTTATACATCATGCAGTAGAGTTTATAAAACGAAGGGAAACTTATATAACTATCTAATAATACTAATAATAAGAAAACACTGAGAAGGATCCACATTGTTGCATTGCGGAATAAGCTTAGAAATCCATATATAATGCGAGATAGCTCCATCTAGCTCATCCTTTGCACAGCTACTACGTCGCACCAAGACCAACTATCTAGTCTACTTATCTAAGAGCATCAGAGAAAATAAGAAGCAAAGCATAGAACTTGAGTTAGATTACCGTCAGGTGTAAGTGGTAAATGAATCTCAAAATACTATACAAGTTGATGTAGTATGGAACAAAGGTATATGAATTATACCTGACCTGTCCCTGCAACCAAGGAGTTAGCACATAACAACATAATATGCTACTTTATGTGTCATAAAGGTGTAATACAACAAAGAGTGATGACAAGTGTCCAAATATCTCTCTCCAATACCTATCTCTAACGACGACCTTAGAGCGATAGACTATAGGGAGAAGAACCAAAGTGACCATAACATCCATCAAACAATCCTCATTCTCACTTAATGTACTCTGGATATATGATAACTTGTATGACCATTCTTCTGCTAGAGGCTAATGAGAATCCTGATTCTTAATTATATTCTCTTTAGCCTAAAGCTGATACTAGACCCGTTCCTTCAATCCTGGGTACACGGATCCAATCTTCCGATTCAGGGTAGCTATTCTTCACTAGCCATTCTTCACTAGCCATGAGCGTCCTTATGATACCCCACTTTGAGTGCAAAAGAAAACATTATGAGTATTAATGAAACTTTAGTATGTGTTTCCAAGTCCTTCCTTTGCTCCATCTTGCTTCCATTATCTTGGAGGAACCATTCTACATTTCCCTACTCAATGACTACTTTCTTCATCAAGCTGTTGTCCTTGAGGAACCATTCTACATTCCCTATTTTATGACTGCGTACTACAGTGAGCCATCATCTCCAAAACCTAACTCCATCCAACGTCGAGTTACCATCCAAAGACTTTAACTTTCAGCATACAATTACACTGTCATCAGTCATCATGCGAACAAGCCAACACCTTTAGCATGACCAACATAACCCTAACAACAATCCCTAGAAGTTCCACTACTACTGGACCTTCGTTATAAACTTGGTGTTGAGTTAAGCCCTTGACTCATCACCAATTCAAGCCTTTAACTCGTCGCTAGCTTAATCACTTAGCTTGTCATCAACTTAAGTCCTTAACTCATCGCCATCTTAAGTCCTTAACTTTTTGCCAATTTAAGCCCTTAACGTTTTACCAACTAAAGCCATTAACTCATCATCACATCCTATACATAGCCAATTTCCTACACCTTGTTATGGAACGTCTCATCTAGCCAAGCTCTATCCATCCATGCCAACCACCAACTCAAAAGAGGTACTACCTAAACTCGGTGCCGACTCAAGCTTCTTAATTCGGGGTTGAGTTTAGCATTCAACTCCAAATGAAATGTGACTTAACCCATAGCTTTCCACCATGTTCCAAAGCACACCCACCAAGTCTCGTCCAATTCCGATCAACTTTGCCTCCGATTGTCCGATTTCTCAACCTATTTAATTGTCCGATTTCTCAACCTATTTACCTGATGTACAAAACATAAGTAAACAACATCAAATCATAACATAAAATCATGAAATAAAATGCATATACATCCATTCATACAACCAATACATGAGAATGTGATAATCAAACTAGTTTTTCCAGAATCTAAGTTTTGCATGAACATATGCATATGAATGATGGTGATGAATCTAGCATGTGGATATGAATAAACAGATTTCAAATCCCATTTCTAAAGTCAATTAAAAATATCAAATTTCTAGTCATAAACATATATGAATAAGTAGTTAAAGTTAGATAACCATTTTAGATACAAAAACATGTTAAAAACAACCGTTTTAACTATATAAATAAGTAGCGATGAGTGACAGGTCAAGATCTACTCATCAAATACCAAAGATACCTAATCTCCTCCTTAGATCTGGAGTAGACAGGAATGAAGATAAACCCAAATCCATAGAAATGATAATCTTTAATTCTCTATGTTAATTTGCTCTTTAATCAATGATTTGGCTAAGATTAGTAAGGAAAATGTGTGATTTCTGGTGAAATTAGGGTTAACGGAGGCTTAGATCTACTTTGGGGAAGAAGATAATAACCGAGGTCAGCTCCTATAGACCCCATTAACATTAATTTCAAAGTGGGTTAAGGGGCCTAATTATAGACTTAGTTAATTACCCACTAAAACAGGCCAATAGGCGCCAAAACTTAAAAATGATATAACTTTCAAACGACATATCTGTTTTTCTTTTATGACTAATCTTCGAAATAAGAAACCGTCATCTTGAAGTAATGAAAATGGTTTAAGACTCTATTTTGGCTCTATCAAAAGTTATAGTCCAAACAAAATATTAAAGGTCAAAATGGTCATATAGAAATTCTTGAAAAATCATAGATGTGGAATATGTCCCTAGGAGTCACTTTCCAAAATCTTAGAGTCATGCAACCTCATATGAATAAAATGAAAATATCTTACAATCCTCTGATACGTAAAACATGGATCGTTAGATTTGTAATGGCCCATGTTTTATGTGTCGAATGAGCATAAAATATTATTTTTAAATTTATAATTGTTCGTATGGAGCTATAACTTTGAGTAATGTTGAGTATTAACATTTTTGACCCTTAGAAATTTTATTGGATGATTTTGATCTTGAAATTTGTATGGTTTGTAACTTTAGATAGGAGCCAAATTAGGAGTAAAACCTGCTTCCATTAGAAAAAGATGATGTTTTCTCTCTTCGGAGTTGTCATAATAGCTTTTTGAACATTCCATTCAAGATACATTGCCATTTGAAGTTTAGTTAGTTTTTGGACAGTTTAGTAGGTAACAATGAAATTTAGGTTAAGCTCGTACGCCTACTACAGGATTAGAGTTAAGTGGGGATGATGGTACATTCCCTAATCATTATTACACTTCCCCAAAGTAGTTAGAAACTCCATTAGTTTCCTATATAGCCAAAAAGCAACATTTTCTTTAACTTTTCTTAGCTTAAACAAGGGATTAAAGAGTAATCAACATGGGGATTGGCTTATTACTAATTAGACATCTTGGGATTCGAGAAGGCACTGTTTCACTTTAGATTTTATTTCAAAATTAAGCTTGATTTGATCAAGGAGAGTGGATTTATACTTCTCACTTTACTATTTTAGTTTATAAAATAAAAATGATGGTTTTAAATGGTTTTAAAATGGTAAAATTGTTTATATTTAAAACTCGACATTAATAGAAGCTTTAAGATGGTTTTAAAAAGATAAATGTCAAATTTGATCTATTTGACCATATCGGTTGTCGTATGCTATTTTGATAGATCTAGGACGATAGAATTATTTGGATATTGATTATAGTGATTTGAAATGATTTATGAATGTCGTATATAAATTGTATATGTTGTCTGTTGTGTTTTTGATTTGTTTAGTGTAGTTTGAGAGTGGTCGTCATTTGAGTGGATCGAGTGGTGAATTTGGTCGAAATGTGATGTAATTGTTTATAAGTGTTTGAAAAGGCCTAAGGAACCTACATTTTAGGTCGCATGTGGTTTGGACCCGAAATGATGAAGTTTAGGCATGTTCAAAGTTTGGTCAGTGGTAGAGTTCAAAACCAGTCACGGGGTACTCTAGTTCGGGACTTTGTTAGAGTGACTTTGGTCTGGAAGTGTTGAGATGTGGCTGGAGACTGGGGTCAAAATTTAGACGAGAGATTTTACATTTGTGGACTTGGAAAATTTAGTCTAAGGAAAATTCTAGATACTAGAGCTTTTGACTGAAGGTTTTGGGAAAGTGACTTCGAACTGGAGCTTCAAAGACTTTAACATGCATTGGGGCTTGCTCCGAGAAAATCCTGCAACGACGATATGTTTGCTTTTGTGGAGCACTTTTCCAAAATTGGCTAAGTGCTAGCAAAAAGTGGTTGTCACCAACCACCTATGTAGTTAAAGCCCTGCAAAATCCTCGCTATAGCGCGTAGCGCTCTTCAGCCGCTACGCTGTTTCAATTTAGCACTATTAAACAGTAGATCTGCTTTAAGCCCTGCTATTTTCCACTATGCTTGCTAAATCTTGGTTTTATTAGCACCCAATTTAACAACATTAATATACAAAGATTGATTTGAGTGGTTTTCTTTTAAATTAAATCAAAAAAGTTAGGTTAAAGACCTAATTTTAAGGAACAAGTGCTCAATATAGTTTATAAATCTATTGTAGTCACCTAATATAGTGATAAATCATGATATTCCTCAGTTTTTTATATAAGATTAAAAAACATTTCTTTTTTCTAGACAAATAATGCGATAATGAGAATAAATTAACTTTAAATATTTGGTTTTATATTTAATAAAGCTTTTTATAACTCCGCTATTTTTTGCTATATCCCTACTTTATCTCAGTTCTAACTTTTTCACCTTTACTACTATAGAATCACTAAACGCTTTAACTACACAGCTAACCACTATTAAAGTTAGCCAATCAAAATAATTTTGACAAGGATGATGGGGGCATTTTGAGGAGCATTACTTGATGGCTCATACATATGTCGGTGCTTCATTTTAATGTTATAGCTCTACAATGAGCGGTTTTAACGATGAAGTGATGATGCTATGCTTTGACATGATGAATTTGGGACGTTGACGAGAGAACTCTATGACTTATGAAGGGGGTCTAGAAATGTTTCGGTGAGGATGATTCGATGATTGGAGTTGTGATGATGATCCATAAAGGCAAGTTCGATGAAGGTGAACTCATGGGTAGAACGATGACAACTGGGTCTACTATGGAAATGAATAAAGTGAAATGTTTTCAATTATGGAGAAAAATTTAAAGAGAACGTTGGTACTTGGAAGCTTCGAAGTATGCTCATAAAGAGAAGGTATATGGGGATGCCTACCTAGATATAAGGATACATTATTTCTGATTTGTTGACATAGATCTATGTACCCCAGACCTTGAGGATACCAAGGTCTAGTTCCTAGCCTTTGAAGTGATATGGAGTCGATCATCG
The DNA here is from genome assembly GCA_030765085.1 of Allium cepa. NCBI lineage: Eukaryota > Viridiplantae > Streptophyta > Magnoliopsida > Asparagales > Amaryllidaceae > Allium > Allium cepa. Next base: position 386,633,910 of record CM060932.1, read on the forward strand.
AGAAACCGAGACTTTCATTAGACACTAATAAGGTCTTAGCGATACAAGTTATCATATATCCAATGCACATAAGATATGTGAGGATTATTTTGATGGATGTTATGTTTTCCATGTTTCTTTTTATCGCTCTAAGGATATTACCTGACGTAAGTATTGTTGGCTTGGATAACCAGACACCTGAAACTGTACTTTGACTTGTATTATATCCACACGATGACGATGATAGTAGAGAATATATATTTATGTTATGTGCCAACTCTTTATATGCAGGGACATGTCATGTATGATTCTCTATACCCTATGTTATATATAAAATATTGAGTTTTATAGTATTTTGAGATTGTTTGCCGCTTACACCAGACTGTTGTATGACATAAGGTTTTATGTTTTGCTTCTTATTATCTCCAGTTTCTTAAATGAGTAGACTCGATAGTAGATACAGAACAACACATGTGTAGAAGGACTAATAGGAGGATACATTTCATATAGTTTTACTTGGATTTACTATTGCTTTATTCCACTGTGCAACATTATGGAGCTTTATTAGTGCTTTACTTTATTATAGATAGTTTATTGTTTGAGTTACTATTTAACGTATAAACTCCATAACCTATTTTGTATACCTATGTCAAATCTATGCTTTAATCTATAATGGTTTGTATAGTTATAGTTTTGTCTCGTCTGTTTTACATCTATGATTACTATTAGATAGTTCTATATAGTTATATGTCCTTACATGTGCTTTGATCGGTGAATTAATCCTTGCGCTATGAGATATATGATATGTTACTATTAGAGAGTTCTACTTTTATTTACTTGAGAATCATCCTACATTGACCGGGTACCATTACAGCATGTTATATAGGTATATTGGGTACCAGTGGTGTTGAGTGGTCATCACATTTGGTACCAGAGCTAGGTTGCATAGTTAACATAAGGGATACTAGGATCGATTAGAGATAGAGTATGAATTATCACTCTTGGATGGATCGAGCAATATAGCGAGAGCATACTTGTTATATATTTCGATTTTAAAAAATATATATAGCAATATATAGTATAAAATGCATTACACTTATAGCACTATTGATGCGACCTTTTCTTTTGGCAGACTGGTCGTTCTTATCCACAAATTAAGAATGAGATGGAAAACAAGAAACGATGCTAGGAACTCCATCTATAGAGTAGAAGAGGGTCATGTTCTAGGGTGGCTAACCCCAACATGCAAACCATATTTATAGAAATTATAAAAACATGCTACGAAAAGCTCAAGTAGTTGCTCCAAGCATTGTTGTGGGTGGTGATCCAGTGCAAGTTTCTAAAGCCGACTTTGCCAAACTAAAAAGGGACTATGTTTCCCTTAGCGGCAGATCATTCCAATCGACACAGACACCTATGGAAGTGTGGGTCTGGGTAGACACTTGCAAAAGGATCTTTGATAACTTAGAATTAGATGATGCTATGAGGACAATGTTGGTCTCTAGACGACTAGAAGGAAGAGAGATGAATTAGTGGAATGCTCTTTGAGTTGCTACTCCCGAGGATCAGTTCACTTGGGATCGGTTCCAAGTTTTTTTGAAGAGAAGTTTATACTAGTGGCTTGGTTGGTATTGTTATGTAAATTATTTGATTTGAAGCAAGGTGACTTCATTGTTTTAGAGTATGTTGTTGATTTCAACTCTTCATCAAAGTATGGAATGTCTTTCATAGACACTACAAAAGAAGAATGAGAAGTTTATCAATAGATTCAATGACCATCTTAAGGAGAAATTGATAGGTCATTTTGAAAAGAGCTCCGAGAAATTGGTTGAAAAGGTTTTACGGCATGAGACCCTATACCCAGTGCAAAAGGCTATTATTTCTAAGGATGAGCCAAAGGCACAAGCATGTGGGCTAGACAAGAGGAAACCAAATAACAAGAAGAAGAGGCTTTAGAAGAAGGATGGTTATGAGACGGGTAAATGGGACTTGGTTTGCTATAGCTGCGGTGATAAAGGCCATCTAAGTAAAAACTGCAAAACAGTGGAAAAAAGTGCAACAGCTGAAACTAGTTCGAGCATATTTAGAAGGACCAGCTCGAGCAGGTAAGCAGCATCAGATTTTAAAAGTATATGCAGCCTACTTTGTTTTTTCTTCGTCAAATGCTCCATAGAGGAAGGGGAAATCAAAATGTCATCTTTCAACATATGCTTTCCATTTATGATGTTCATATATGAGTTTTATTGATACCGAGGATTCACATTCTTTTATATATAGTGATTTGGCTAATAGATTAGGATTGAAACCTGAGATAGCTGACCAACTATTGATTGTGACAAAACTTGTTGGAAGTTCGACTAGCCTATGCATAGTTTGTTAAGACCTTGCGTTATTGAGTTATGAACTTTTATTACGATAGTTTTGTAGGGTTCAATATTATATTAGGGATGGACTAGTTGAAGAGATATAAAGTAGTGGTGGACTATGAGAGGTCGTTGGTGATGATAGGGACTTATGACAGGTAGATGGTATATATAGGCAAACCGAATGATGAGCTAATGGTTAGTTTTCTGTATTTGCTAGAGATTCGGCATGATAATATGTCATATGTTCCTATAGCTATAGAGTATCTGGATGTATTTGAGGAGGTGACTGAATTGCCACAACATAGGGAGATAGAGTTCCATATAGATTAATGAAGGACACCAGACTAGTGGTATGCCTCTGAGGCATATAAAGAGCAAAGAGAATAAGGTGCAACTGAATGAACTACTAAGGTGAGGGTTCATCTGTAGTGGAGTGTATTTGAGTGAGGAGCACCTATATTATTCACTACGTTGGCAGACAACTCTTTGAGGTCGTGCATAGATTACCGTTAACTGAATAGGGCGATGACTATCATGTATTGATGACTTGTTAGATCAGCTCCATGGTGCGAAGGTATTTTCCTAGTTGGACAAAGCAATAGAGTTTCACCAACTGAGAGTAGCTTGAAGGAGTGTATCAATTACTGCATTTCGTATGCCGCCTGGACTTTATAAATGGTTGATTATGATGTCCGGGCTAACCAATGCATCGACATGCTTTATTGATCCCATGAACCATGTCTTCAAAGACAAACCAAATAAGTTTGTGACTGTGTCCATTGATAATATTCTTGTATACTGAACATAAGACACATTTGACGATTGTGATGGAGGTGCTGAGAAAACATCAAATTTTCAAAGTGTTAATATGGAGGTGTTAATTGTGTTTTTAATCAAGCAAAAATCAATAGGAGTTAGAATGTCAAGATGAAGACGAAATGAATTGTAATCTTGGAGGCATGCTTAGATAAGGGATAGGAACATCTCAAAGAAAACTCAACCAAAATGGAGGAAATTACAGAAGTCATCAGCGACCTCTAATGTTGAGATTGACCGATCATAGCTCCACGTTTTCCACTCAAACTTTGCAGAAGTGATTCTCTACCTTTTCTATGCTCGCTCAAGGAATTTCCAAGGGTTTTAAACAACCTAGTGCAAGAGTAAGAGAATTAGCAGGTAGAACAATAAAATAAGCTAAGTAATGAAGGAAATATCACCAATATCAACCAATTATCCACGAAAACATGATATTGGTGACAAAATCATGAAAAATCAAGTAGCATGAAATGTACATAAGAAGTTGACTCACTTGGAGTTAACTAAAGATGTTGGTACCGACATGAGAAGTTGGTATCGACATGTCTAATTTAACCAGTTGAGTTCATGACTTCATACACTCTTTCGGGCCTTCATCTGGAATAAGCTCCAACTCTCCATTTGGCCGAATATGACTGCTACCTATATAAATAAAAACCATAAAGCAACCAAAACATGATTGGGTTTCTGCCATCACTAGGTAGAAGCTTTGTCTCTTCTTCATCTTCTTCCTCTACATAATAGTCGGCAAGGCATCAACTTTAGGCAATTTTAGGACTTAAAATCAATCCCTATACTTACGACTTTCTCTCTCTCAAATCCTCTGTTATCTCAATCAAATCCTTAAGCAACAAAGCTATAAAGTGGAATAAGCCAAAGATTGCCGAACCACTATAAATATTATGTCTCTCTTTCTTGTTGCTATTTATTTTCCTGTACCATTACTATTATCTACTAGATCTAGGTCTCACATGTGTCCTACAACTATCCTTTGGTGTTGATCCATTTTTAGCATTAACATTTTGGTTCTTTCACTGAAAAAATCTTAACCCAGGCTCGGATCTAGCTTGCTATTTTGGACTAAAAGAGATCATGCAGTTAAATCTAGGGAGTTTGTTTCGAAGATTTGTAGGCTTGCTATTGGAGATCTATGGAACCTAGAAGACAGATGACTACTTCTAGAAGATCTACAAAAGCAACAGTTGGTGGTGATGACGCAAACCCCCAACAAATTGAAGTGGACAATGCTAACAATCATTAAACAGAGGTTGATATCGAAAATCTAGCAATAAGTTCCTCCATCCAACATGATGTTGTGACTAAGAGAGAGATTAACTATATAGTTAATTAACTTAACTAGAAAAAATGGCCAATAGCCAAATGGCTCTCATGGATAAAATCAATGCTTTGCTTGTGCTGCAGCCACCAAGTGTTCCAAGACCAAGAAAAGTAACTGCAGCTGCTATAAAACAAGAGAATTCCTCTATTTTAGGCTTGAACAAGAGTAACTATAAACAAAAGCAGTAGGAGGTTGTTGGTGGAGATGCATGAATCATATGAAGACATTGGAAGTACTCCTCCTACTGCAAAGTAGCCCGCTACAAATCCAAATCTTCGAATGAACACTCGTCAAGTGAACAATGCTTGTTTCTGAATTTGAAGATGACATGCAATAAGATGGTGATGTATTGGAAATGAATGCTGATGTAAATAGGCAAAATGCTGGAAAAAAAATTCAATCTATCCCGGTAAGACCAAGTGCACTAATGGGACCTTGCAGGAGTGTTTCTCTCAGAGAATGAAGAACCTAGGCTTCAACTGGTGAACCAAGACCATTTGTTGAGTCAAACACTCGGCATAGCCTTTGACAACTGACCTATAGATTACTATGCTAGTAAGGAGTACATCGCTGACAAGGTCAAATAGTTATTAGAGGAGACTAAGGGAAGAAAAAACGAACACTAGGGTTCTATGCCAAGCCAAACTCCATTCACTAAAATTGTTTTAAGAGAAGAATATCCCAAGAAATTCACTATGCCGACTACACCATCGTATAACGGGATGATGGAACCTAAACACACTTGTACAAGTATGAGTGAAAAATGGATGAAGCTAGGATGATGCATGTTGTCTACTATAAACGTTTCCTATCTTCTTGGAAGGAGTTGCTTCCATGCGGTTTAATAGGCTTGCACTGAGGCCTATTTCCACTTTCAACGAATTAGCAAAAAAAAATCTAAAGTAGTTTAGGCTCCATACTACATGACCAAAAGACGTGATGTCTTATCTAGATTTTTCAAAGACCCAATGAGTCACTGAAATCATTCATGGACCGGTATAACATCGCTATTACTGAGATAAGAAATCCAAGGGAAGATATGATTTTTATGGCTTTGGTCCAAGCCATTCACCCAGATATGGATTTTGACAGATGGATTAAAATGAAACAACCCATAACCATGGAGGAATTTCAAGGCAAACCAGTTTCTACGTCTAGAAGAGGCAAGTGTAGTCGAAGAAAATTTATCATTGAGCAACTAATGGAAATGGTTCAGAGCAATGTCATAGTTAAGCAGGATGGAAACAGTTCTGGAGCTACAACAGGAAAGAATTTGAATCAGAAGAAGAGGAATTAGAATTCTGGTAAGCACGATGGGAATGGGAAACATCTAAGGAATATTAGACCTGAGGATTATATGTCATTGAATGATAGCGTGGAAAACATATACCTTGCCACTTAGGGAACTAAGAGATACAACAAACCGCTCAAGCAGGAAGTGTCTAAACAAAAGAAGAAATCGATGAATTTTGCCGCTTCCACGAGACTCATGGATATAACAGAAATGATTGTCTACATCTGAAGGACTTAATCGAGAAACTAATAAGGAACGATAGGCTCTAATTATATATGAAGGAACCGAAGAATTCTAACCAACGCTGGACCCCGAGTTTCAAGAAATTAAGGAAATCAAGTTGGACCCAGCGGAGAAGGGACTCATTAGACTCATTAGAGACTCATCATAAGTACCATCATTAGAAGACCTCACCTAACGTAGAAGAATCGGTGTGAGATGGCATGGTATGCTAGTTCTTTGAGGCACGCTCCTAAGGAAACCTATTATGCCATTGAAGATAAAGTCCCGACCAAACAACAAAAGTTAATAGCTAATGATATCGTATTCTAAAATCGGGATACTTAAGGTATAGAGATGCCAACTCTCGACCCAATGGTGGTAATGGTTTGAATCAGGGCTACAGTTGTACATAGAGTGTTGGTTGACAACGGACGTTCGGTTAACATTCTTTTTTTAAAAACGTCCGACCAGATGAAGATAAGCATGAAGGACGTTACTACTTGCAAGATGAATATTCAAGGATTTATAGGAAAACCAAAACAGTTAGTCAGGACGATTGACTTACTTATAGAACTTGGAGAAGGAGAACAAAGCGTGGTTGTTATTTAAAACTTCATGACAATTGATGAATTCTCAACCTATAATGCTTTCTTGGGCAAACTGGCCCTTGCTGATTTTAGAATAACTTTGGCTCCATGGTGCCTTACAATGAAGTTTCCAACAAAAAATGGGATGGAGTGGTAAGAGGTATCCAAAGCACGGGTATAGAATGTTACGTCGTCGAATTGCATGAACCCAGACGACGTGAGAAGGGAAAGAATGTGGGGAAGACTCCCCAGATTCATGATCTACAAGCATAGCAACTACATAATGGCACTTGGCTCGAGGACCATACTCTCTTCAACAAGACTATGGATCCTAGGAAGAAGAGTGCAGGAGACGAATAGGATGCGCTGTCGGAGTTTATAGTTGTTGTCCCTATCGATATCGATGACCCAACTTGGATCTTGAAGGTAGGTTCACAACTTGGAGTCAAGATGCAAAACAAATAAATAAAATTTCTTCATGCCAATCTAGATGTGTTCATTGAGACACATTCCGATATGTGTAGGATATCATCAGAGATAGCATGTCATGCACTTGATACCGACCCCAAATTAGTACTAGCAAGGCAGAAGAGATGCAGACTGGGTCCAGAGTGATCCGCTGCATTGAAGGAAGAAGTGGATAAGCTGTTGGCCAACGGCTTTACCCGTGATGCAATATATCCTGAATGTGTGTCAAACCCTGCACTAGTCAAAAATCGAATAGGAAGTTGCAGACTTGTGTCAAGTACTCGGACTTGAAAAAAGCCTTCCCAAAGGATTGCTTTGCACTTCCTAGAATCAACCAGCTAGTGACGGAACCGCGGGAGAGGAGTTGCCCTCATTCATGGATGCCTACCCAGGATACTATCAAATTATAATGCATAAGCCCGATCTGAAGAACGCCAGCTTCATAATCGACTTGGGACTGTATTGTTGTCACATGATGTTGTTTATCTTAAAGAATGCTTGTGCTACTTGCCAAAGATTAGTGAATGCAATGTCCAATAATTAGATAAGATGGATGATGAAGGTATATGTGGATAGTATACTTGTCAAATCACGAGTATCTGGAAACCATCAGGATCATCTTAGAGATGTTTGAAATCCTTCTGAAGTAGGGATGAAATCGAACCCTTCAAGTGCTCATTTGGTGTTTCGTCATGAAAAATACTTGGATTCGTAGTAAAGGCGAGGGGTTTTGAGGCCAATCTTGAACAGATCATTGCATTACAAAATATTAAAGCCTCGTTGACAAATAAGGAGATTTAGAGTCTAAATAGGAAGATCGCAACATTATGCCGCTTTATATACAAAGCGATGGATAAGTGTATACCATTCTTTAACGCATTGAAGAAGAGTAAGAAGAACTTCAAGTGGAATTATAACTGCTAAAAAACATTTGAGGAATTAATTCGGCACATGGAAACACCGCTGGTTTTATCTAAACCGGCAGATGGAAAAGAACTATTCATCTACTTGTTATGCCAGCCTATGAGATAAGTGCAACATATATGCGTAAAGAAGCTAGGATTCAACAACCCGTCTATTATGTCAGCAATCAGTCCACCGAAATTAAATGAAACTACCAAAGTTAGTGTATCGGTTGCTGATAGCATTAAGGAAGGTGCAATCGTACTTCCTGTTGATATGCTATATTTTGATCAATGACAACGTGCTTCAACAAAAAGGAAGAGATACGTGCAAAGCTAAAGGAAGAACGATGAAGACCAAGGATAAACATGAGTATGATTTCTATATAGGTCTTAGTTTAGATTTATTGTTAAAATCTATCCTCAAGAGGCTTGCACAAACACTAGAACACGTTTTATAAACTTTATTTTCTAGAATAAAAATTCACTGTGCAAAAATCAAAAGTTCAGTCGATTGAACAGGTATGCCCAGTCGACTGAACCTATTACACATACACAAACATGCACAGTTCCAGTCGACTGAAACACCCTGCTCAGTCGACTGAATTTGTTCCTGAAAATTTTACTTTACATTTCCAGTCGACTGAAATCCCTGCTCAGTCGACTGAATTTAAACCTGCGAATTTTTCTGAAAGGACACCTTCTTCTTCCCAAGAGTTGCAACCATTATCCAATGGAAATGGAAGCATCTCTTGTCTGCATCTCTAGCCAACAAATGCATCTCTTCTACACATATAAATACATGGTTTTAACATCTTCAATTTACCAATTTTCTTATGCTTTAATCTCACTACTTTCTTGAACATATTTCATATTCTCTAAAAGCTTTCAAAGTAATCACCAATCTATTGCTTGAATCTCTGCTTTGTTTATAACATTCATTTGATTCATAGCAATTCACATTTCCTAAATCTTCACAAACACATTGCATACTCTCGAGGATAAGATTATAGGAATATTGTACTACATTGGACTCATTAGTGTTGACAAGAACACAACAAGTCGAATAATTGTTTTTAGTAATTGAGTTGAAGTCCTCTTCAGTAGCTGAGGCAAGAAATCCCGTTCGGTTGTTCGGGTAAGTTGTAAACCTATTCCTCCGGGTTAAAAGAGGGTTTTAGTTAATAGAATTCCTAAGTGAAGCTTAGGGATTGGACGTAGGACTAGAGGTCCGAACCAGTATAAAATCCTGGTGTCTACTTTACTTATTGCTTATTGTTATTTACCTATACTATCCACTATTCCATATTATACGATCCTACCGCATAGCTTCTTTCAAAACCAGTATAAAATCCTGGTGTCTACTTTACTTATTGCTTATTGTTATTTATTATACCATCCACTATTCCATATTATACGATCCTACCATATACCTTCTTTCAATTGGTATCAGAGCAAGGCCGTCCTATAACCATAACACCGTTATTAGACATACTGATAATATGGAAAATAACGCAAGTACAAGTACAACATCTGCCTATAGTTCTACATTTGCGGAAGGACAATCTACCCAAAGACCCCCCTATTCAATGGACTAAACTATAACTATTGGGCTACAAGGATGAGAATTTATATGCAAGCAACAAGTTTCGAAGCCTGGAATGCCACTCAAGCAGAGTTCATTGTACCCACGACCGATTATCCTACATGGACACAAACTCAGAAGAATGAAGCAAGTGCAAATGTCAAAGCTATGAATATGCTATTTTGCGCCCTGGATAGAAATGAATTCAACCGTGTTAGCATATGTACTACTGCATATCAGCTTTGGGAAACACTTAGAGTCATTTATAAAGGCACAAACAAGGTCAAACAAACAAAGATATCCATGCTGAAGAACCAATTCCAAAATTTTAGAATGCGACAAAATGAATCCATCAATGACATGTACTCGAAATTTCAAGACATTCATCATGCCTTAATAGGACTAGGAGTAAAATACACGGACTTTGACATTGTGTCTAAAGTTCTAAATTCACTCACTGTTGAATGGAAGAGAAAAGTACTAGCAATCGAGGAAGCAAATGATCTATCTATAATGAAACCAGATGAATTAATTGGAAATCTTATGTCGTATGAAGTGAATATGCAAGATAAGAAAGATCAAGCTCGAGAAAGAGAGACTGTAGCTTTTCATGCGGAAAAAGAAGAATCAAAGTCTGAAGATGAGGATTTAGCATTTATAGCCAAAAATTTCAACAAATTCTTAAGATATAGAAAAAGAAATAAAAACGGATTCAATAAGAATTTCTTGAACAAACCTACATCCTCGAATATAGAATGTTTCAACTGTCACAACAAAGGTCACATGCACAAGGATTGTCCAGAGCAAAAGAAGGAGAATCAGAAAGCTCTCAATAATAAAAACAAGAGAGAGAAATTCAAAAAAAGGCATTCTCTATAACATGGGATGATTCAGATTATTCTTCGTCTGAAAGTGAAAATGATAGCGACAATGAACAGGCGAATGTATACTTTATGGCTCAAGAATCCGAGGTTAGTAATTTAACTTTCGATGATTTAATTGAAGTAAATACTGAAATTTTGAGCACAATAAAAAGTCTTAAAAAGAAACTCAAGAAAACTCGTGAAAATCAAAACAAAGCTGAATTTGAAAGGGATATGTTAAAAGATGAAAAGAAAATTCTAGAAGAACTTAAAAAAGTGCAAGAATCTCATTCAAATTTGGAAACTCAATTATCACTTTTAAGTCAAGAAATTGAAACTCAAAAGAGAAAGAATGATATAATTGTTTCTAAAAATCATGAGTTAAAAACTAAGATTAGACAAATTGATTTAGTAAATAATAGTCTTCAAGCTAGATTAGATAACATCACTAAAAATGTTTCTAACTTTAACAAAGGAAGATAAAATTTATCTAAGATTTTAGAAAATTCTCAATCCTCTTCAAATAAACATGGATTAGGATATAAAAAGAAGTCAAAAATTCCTAAAAAGAAAAATACAAATTTAAAGAAGAATATTGATTCAAAACAACAAATGTTATCAAGAGAACCTATTAAAACAAAAGTAGAAACTAAGATAATAATAATTTAGGTTCCAAAGAATAACAATATTTTAATTAGGAATAAATATATTAAAACATTTATGGATAGTGTTCATAATAATAAAAACTATATTTATAAAAAGGACACCGAACCGAATTGGGTTTGGCTTCCTAAATTCTAACTTATAGGACCCTATTAAAAAGATGGGTACCAATAATTTCGTATTTGTTTTCAGGTCCCACTCAAAAAGAAGAAATGGATAATAGACAGTGGTTGCTCAAAACACATGACCGGAGACAAAGATATGCTTACAAACATCACATACTTTGATGGTGGCTTGGTTACCTTCGAAGACAATTCAAAAGGCTATATCATTGGCAAAGGAGATGTGAGCAAATACGGAAAGAAAGTGCATATATTCAGGGGGAGGAAATAATTGCATCTCTACACGTTTCAGTGTTGTCATCAATCAAAAAGGAAGAGAATGTTGATACACTATATTTGATCAATGACAATGTGCTTCAACAAAAAGGAAGAGATATGTGCAAAGCTAAAGGAAGAACGATGAAGACCAAGGATAAACATGAGTATGATTTCTATATAGGTCTTAGTTTAGATTTATTGTTAAAATCTATCCTCAAGAGGCTTTCACAAACACTAGAACACGTTTTATAAACTTCATTTTCTAGAATAAAAATTCACTGTGCAAAAATCAAAAATTCAGTCGACTGAACAGGTATGCCCAGTCGACTGAACCTGTTATACATGCACAGTTCCAATCGACTGAAACACCCTGCTCAGTCGATTGAATTTGTTCCTGAAAATTTTACTTTACATTTCCAGTCGACTGAAATCCCTGCTCAGTCGACTGAATTTAAACCTGGAATTTTTTCTGAAAGGACACCTTCTTCTTCCCAAGAGTTGCAACCATTCTCCAATGGAAATGGAAGCATCTCTTGTATGCATCTCTAGCCAACAAATGCATCTCTTCTACACATATAAATACATGGTTCTAACATCTTCAATTTACCAATTTTCTTATGCTTTAATCTCACTACTTTCTTGAACATATTTTATATTCTCTAAAAGTTTTCAAAGCAATCACCAATCTATTGCTTGAATCTCTGCTTTGTTTATAACATCCGTTTAATTCATAGCAATTCACATTTCCTAAATCTTCACAAACACATTGCATACTCTCGAGGATAAGATTATAGGAATATTGTAATACATTGGACTCATTAGTGTTGACAAGAACATGACAAGTGGAATAATTATTTTTAGTAATTGAGTTGAAGTCCTCTTCAGTAGTTGTGGCAAGAAATCCCGTTCGGTTGTTCGGGTAAGTTGTAAACCTATTCCTCCGGGTTAAGAGAGGGTTTTAGTTAGTAGAATTCCTAAGCGAAGCTTAGGGATTGGACGTAGGACTAGAGGTCCGAACCAGTATAAAATCCTGGTGTCTACTTTACTTATTGCTTATTGTTATTTACCTATACCATCCACTATTCCATATTATACGATCCTACCGCATAGCTTCTTTCAAAACCAGTATAAAATCCTGGTGTCTACTTTACTTATTGCTTATTGTTATTTACCTATACCATCCACTATTCCATATTATACGATCCTACCGCATACCTTCTTTCACTTCCAAGCTCACTCCATCAAGGTGTTGATGGATCAACCATTGAAATAAATACTTTACCGACCCGAGACTTTATGACGACTTTTGAAATTGAAAATTGAGTTAACCCAATACGATGTGACTTATCATCCCCAAAGAAAAATTAACGGACAAGCACTAGTAGACTTCATTGCCAAGCTTACAATTCAAGACGGTGAGGAGGAGGACACTACGGTTGTAGCATCATAACGGAAATTGTTTGTCGATAGTGCACTATACAAATTCTGCTCGAGAGTGGGAGTTGTTCTTAAAACCCCAGAAGGACGGTCGATCAGTTATGCACTAAGGTTAGAACTCCTTCTTACTGACAATGAGGCGGAGTACGAAGCATTAATAGTAGGGCTGAAAATTATGAAGGAACAAGCTCTCTATATATACAATAACTCTCAGTTAGTTTTCTGCCAAGTGAAATGAGAGTATTAGGCTAAGGGTGTGAACCAAGTCCCTTACCTGTCAAAAGCATGGGAACTACTCAACGATATCAAACACTGCACGATAGCTCATATTACCAAGGAACAGAATGTAAAGGCCGATCACTTGGCTAAACAGGCCAATTCCAGAGATGCACAATCGTAAGGAATGGTGCCAGTAGACGTATTATTAGCTCTCAACATAGATCAAATGGATGTGAACTGGATTATGTAAACTGCAGAAGGGGAGGAGTGATGGATGACGCCTACTAAGGGCTACCTACTCAGAGGAATACTCCCAATGGACCAGAATGAATGAAAGAAGCTCCTTTGAAAGGCGACACGATTCGTAATGCAACATGGAGTACCATACCAAAGAGGTTTCTGTGCTTCCTTATTCAAGTGTGTTATAAAAAAATAAAGCCAAGAAAATCCTCATGGAAATTCACGAATGCAGTTGTGGTGACCACATCGGAGGGCAAACATGGGCGAAAAAGTTCTCTACTTTGGATACTTCTGGCCAACTATAAACCAAAATGCTGCAAACAATTCCAGATGATGCTATCAATGCTAGAGATTTGTAAAGACTCCACGAACCTTATCTACGGAACTTACGCGAATGATCAGTCCATGGCCATTTGTAATCTAGGAAATTTATCAAATCGGCCTATTACCAATAATAAATGTAGGTGCTAAATACGTCATCGTTGTAGTTGATTACTTTACAAAATGAGACGAAATGGAACTTCTTTCCATGATAACTACTAAAAATGTAATTACCTTTGTAACTAAAAAAAACTATTTGCAGATTTGGAGTACCATAGAAAATCATCATAGATAATGGAATTCAGTTCGAGGGTGCTGAATTCAAAGGCTTCTTCAAGCGTTATCGGATTGAGAAGAGCTTTTCTATGTTAGTGCATCCATAGACAAACGAGGAAGTGGAGGTAGTTAAAAAAATCATTAAATCCACCATAAAGAAACAACTGATAAGAGCTAAAGGGAACTGGGTTAATGAACTTCTGCTTGCTTATGAATTTATAGGATGACACACATATTTGCGACTGGATACCCACCTTCGCTTTAGCTTATGGTTCGAAAGCTATGATGCCAATGGAACTGGAAGTCTCCTTTCATTGCAGAAGGTATTTCAGTCAATTAGAAAAAGAGCAACTACTTCTCGAATCGCTTGACTAGATGGATGATAAGTGAGAGGAAGCTAAGCTTAGAACTACTGCTCACCAGAAAAGAGGGGCATGACACTTCAACACCATGGTTTGAAACCATACCATCAAAATGGAAGATCTCATCCTAAAATGAATCTTCTCGAGTATGGGAGAACTTGGCCCAAATTTGGAAGGACGCTACATTATCGGCCAAAAACTAAGCGATGAAACATTCAAGCTAACTATGGTCGATGGAAGTATGATTCCCTATGCTCGGAACAACGACTTATTGCGGCACTACTTTGTTTAATACTTATCTATGTATTTTCTGTTTTCACTAATAAGCCATCTAGGGACATTGGCAGCATTGTAAATAGGCAGGAGTTACCAATCCTTTTACTAACAATATATCACGCTTCATGAACTAATGGAACCGGACTCTTCTAAGAAAAGCGCCAAGTCGACAGGGAAAATCAACTCAAACCGCCGGATCGATAGAGAAGATTGGTCCACGTCTGTTGAGAACTGGCATTGCTCCGGCAATGACGAGAAGGACCATCTCCTTATGCACCACCAATGAGCCAGATGATGCCGCTTGAACCAATGGAACTGTGTTCAAGTATGTGGTAATCCCTATGCACCACCAATAATTTGCATAACGTTGCTTGAACCGACGGAATTGTGTTTAAATACGGAATAATCCATGTTTTCCACTAATATGCCACACAATGCTACTTGAACCGATGGAATTGTGTTCAAGTACGCAATACACCTTGTGCACCAACAATAGCCACATGGCACCGCTTGGACTAGTGGAACCATGCCCAAGTATGCCAACCCCTTGTGCGCCATCAATAAGCCGCATTTCACTTCAAGAATTGATGGAACTACATTCCTACAAGCAAACATATGTCTCACGCGATCGAGAAAATACTTTCCAATATCCGGACGTGAGATATAGACCCTCAAATTGTTGGATCAACGAAAAAATCGATTCAGTATTTCCTAAGTACTAGTCCTGCCCCGGCAACGTTGGGAAATATTTTTATTCTCTAGTAATTAATGTTACCCTGGTAAAACTAAGAGCTTATCCAAATATTCTAAGTATCAACATTGCTCCGGCGGCATCGAAAAAGTTTCCTATCGTAGGATTATTGGAATCAGCATTGCTCGCCAATATCTTGAAAGTCTAAATCACCAGATCAACCACAACACCATAGAAAATTCCAAGTACTTGAGCTATTTTCATGTTTTTGGAGACAGAAATTGATGTGCGAATAGGAACTCAACACTGAACTTGGAAGAACCTAGTCACAATCAAGGAAGGAAATGCTAGAAATAGAGCATTAGGACCATAGGTTCCTAGAGACAAGCATCATGACCCAGTCTGAGGAGGACCCAAAGGAGTTGCCCAGAATAACCGATTTCTAACTAATTGCTCGAACCTTGAGTTCGGAGTAACAAGGCTGTGGAGTATAGGGCATAATACACCAAAGCATGGTCGACACAGGCTAAAATGAGATACACCATAGTTCAATTACGCCGAGTGGATTATTTTGGCATATCATAACGGAGCTAAGTAATATAATATGCTAGATAACTGCAGAAATACCATTTACATGCATAGAGTTGCGGTAAATAAAGATATAACACAAATGCAGAGGTATATGATATAGGAAATTGCAATACAGGAAATCGTATTATATGCACAGGTAGTTATTCATAAACAAGCATAGAACATAGAATGCAGGAAAAGCACATAGGAGAGATTACAATGGAAATGACAATCTTCCATTACGAATATCATTTTATGTATAGACTCAACGAACAATGAGGGTCGTTCCCACACAACATTCGCCAGTTTCAAACATCATAGAATAGAAAACCAAATAAAATAGAAAGTATATATCTGTATACAAACGTGATCGACTCAAAAATATACAAAAATCATAAATTCTCCCCTCCACTAGAACTCGATCACATCATCATTTCTTCCTGGCATAGCCACCTTTACCATCCTTGCCTAGAGGAGTTAGAATTTTCTTCCTCTTGCTCATCTTTCCAAGGGTAATCACACCCTCTAAGGATGTGGTCTCTTCTCCTATGGAAGGACCAGACCCTTCAGAACCTCCTGTAGCAGCTCCTCCATCCATTAACATCCGGAGCTTGATTATAGCCGAAGTCTTGCACTTTACTTCCTCCTCCTTCGCCTGCAACCCCTTCCTTTTCTTTTCAAGTCTCCCTACCATCATCTCCTTGTCAATTGGACCTAACTCAATGATATCTACCCCTTTTACTTCTAGAAACACGTAGACGTCTGAGTAGTCAATGCCCCGCTATAACCCCACTATATCTCATAGCAGGTTTCTACCGCTACGTTTTTTCCATGTAGCCCCAAAATATAGCCTTTCAGCTTTAAGCCCCGCTATTTCCGCTATATCCCGTTATTCCCGCTATATTCCGCTATTTTCGCTATATCTTCTTTAATAAAATGAATTGAAAATTTACATTTATACATTATAAAAATTATGAAACTAATTTATTTGATTTAATTTTTAATATATTTTCAGAAATGAAAATACTCTAATATTTTACTAAATTCAATTATGTTATATATACGTTTATTAAAAGTATATTCGCACATGTTTTTATTTAAAACTATTTATGTATTAATTATAATTCAATTGAATGATAATTTTTCATTTAATTACCATTTATAAATTTGTAAAAACATTAAGTATAAGTTTTATATGCTATTTTAGAGCCATCTGCTATATCCCGCTATATCCTCGCTGTATCCCCGCTATGACTTTTTGCACCTCCAATGTTATGAATCTGCCAAGCGCATTAACTGCACAGGTAGACGTCCTCTAGGTTTTCAAACGCCGCTATCTACTCAGAGTCGAGCCTAGGCCCAGAGATTGAGACAGGAACTATACCCAAAGCCACCGTAGAGACAGCGGCAGAAGTGGTAAAGATGACAGGGCTTAAATACCACCACTCTTCTCCCAAAAATCCTAATACCATTCCAATTCTTCTTCTTCTTTTCAAGCTTTCTAAGAGCCTCTTTAATGGCTTCTTATTCATAAAAAAATATTTTATAAAATTTATAAAAAAACATGGCAAATAAAGAGAAAAAGGTACATACTAGCTTATAATATCAATCCCCTTCAAAACTAGTCCAAAACACCTCCTCTTCACTTCCAAAAAACCATGGCCACTGCACACCATTCCCTTGGCCATAAGCACCATCACTATCAAGGCTAGGCTAGGCTCTCTCTTAGCTCGTAGGCTTGGTTTCGTTTGCTTTGGTTTGATCGTAGCGGAGCTATAGCTGATTTTCTATTAGCTCGAGGAAAATGAAGATGAGAAACTGTTACTTATATTATATTTTTGGACGATGATACGATGTCCGCAATAGATGTTTAATATGCTTATCAAGTTTGGATTGTTTCATATTAATGTTGAATATATATGCAAGTCACAGAAATACACGTAGATAAGCACAAAAGAAATCACTTTTCTTAAAATAATGAATGGTGTGTATGGAATGCTAAACCTATTTAAAAAGGTTTAAAAAAGAGTTTGAAATGTTTTATAAATATTTGAAAGTATTTTGGTGAAGTTTTAATGAGAATGGAAAATTTAGTCAAAAATAGACGCGTCGCGCAATGGTAGTTTGCGTGTTCGCACCATAAAAGCCAAATGAGTGTAAAAGATGGAATATAGCTTGAAATTATTTGAGATAAGAATTCTCCGAACTATCATATCCTTAATTTTCCAATGAAGAAAATCGAGATTAAATGAGTAGATTTTGAGATATGAGTAAAACAAGCGTTTTGAAAAATCGCGGTTTTGTAGGTCGGAATCCAAAATTGGGTTTCTTTAAAAATGATGTTTTAAAATTGTTTAAAATGTGGAATACATCTTATAAATCTTTTCAATTTTTTTAGAAGTGATTCGAGTAATAAAAGTGAATTTTCAAATAATAAAAAGTCATTTTGATTTATATAGCTTATAAAAGCGCTTTCCGCAGCACTTTTCCATAGCAATTTTATATAAATTTTAAATTTTAGTTTTAACATAATGATTATTTTCCAAATCTTTTATAAATGTTTTTAAATGGATAATTAAATGTTTTAATAACGATTTGGGATTTCTGTATCTTATTTAAAATATTTTAAATAAATGATTTAAAAAAACTATTATAAATAGGTAGTTTAATCTTGACTCTAAAAGCCGACGAGTATATTGGATTTTTCTATTTGCGAGCATGAGGTGCTTAAACTAAGGAGATGTTAAGAAGAAACTAGTGCCTTGGCTCACCTGGCCTCTTCCCTGGTGAGGGATAGATAAGGTTGAAATGTCGAAAAGAGTTAAGAATAAAAAGGATTTAAATTTTTCATATTTAAATTAAATGCAACTTTGATTTTATGGGGATGATCTTCTTATACTTAGTGTTAAAGCCCGAAGAGGGAACTCATACTATACGTGGAATTTAAAAGGTGATTTTACCGTTATTCCGCCCATAGTATTTGTTGAATACAAGAATTGATATTGAGCGAAATTAGATGATTTCTATATATTTCGATCACTTGATATTTACTGGTTTTGGATTAACTTCCTAGATAACATGGTTTTAACCAAATCAAAATTATTAGTTTGAATTTAGAAATCTATGTCAAGATTTAAATGGAATAATTTAGAATTAGTTTAACTCCTATACTTAAAATTTATTGGTTGGGATTTATAATAAAGGATGTCTTGAATAACATTGTTTTTAATCCGTTTTAAAAGTTATGATTTGGAAATCTTTGTTAAGATTTAAATAAATGATTTGGAAATATTTCCCTAAGAAAATATGAAATGATTTGGAATTTAAAAGGGTTTTATGTAACCAAAGGATTTGATAAGAGAGATTTAATAATTCCGTACATACCGAAAAGAATGTTTTAGAAATATATATCACTTAAAAAGAGATTATGATAAAAAGAACTTTATCAATTAAAGAATGATTCCCTATTCACAGAACCTCTTTTTATTGATGATCGGATCAAAGAAACCAGGATTGGATCTGGGGTAATTCCTATTTGAAAACACTTTGAACCGACGTATGCGTTGGAAAAATGAAGACCTTATAAAGAAAATGAAGGATGAAGACCACGGATTTTCGAGGTGAAAGGACTGCTTGTTGATAATTCTGGTTAGCTCCTAAATACTAAAGTAGCAGTGGTCCTTTTGTTTTTGAAACTCTTTAGGTTACAAGGACTTCTCGCTACTAAACCTAGGGTTAATTCCTGACAAGATGTGGTATGAAGGCTCCTTCGGTTTCGTTCAGTCATAGAACGAATATTTGACGTTGCATTTCTTGTTACATAAGTGATCTCTACGAACGTATTATCTTCTTGGTGGTGGAGAAGGCAACTTCTCTTAGTTTAACACCCTTTCCTAAAACGTACGAGCTCAGGAGTTATACGGTTGTAGAAAATCGGTTATGTTATTATGGAATGAGAAAGTGGCATTCAAAGAGGAAAGATGATGTGCTTTGTGAAAGGTAATCATTACTCAAGCCTCACACCTGGAAGTGGCCGAAATAGGGTAGATGCAGCAAGGCTATATGGTTCATGCCCATTAAGATATGATCATCCCCTTCTAGATATATTTATTCCTGCTATGACGTTCGTGTTTTAAATTATTTTACACGTATGCTATGAGGGCCTTCGGATAGGTTGGTAACAACCGGGCTGATGACATACTCGGTATATTTGGGAATAGGTAGCCAGTCTTGTGTTGGTAGAGGACCATCAGTTAGGCCTTGGTACATTCCTCTAGAGATGTACTACAGAAGGTAGTCCCTTCACCTGATCATTTAAATGAAAATACATTCTCCAATAAGTGCCTGCCATTTTGTTTGTAGAACCCGTATTTGTGCCTAGTATGTTGGAATTTAATAATGTAATAATTTTGGCTAAGATTAATAAGTTTACTTAAAAATGTTTTTAAAGAAATGTCATCAAAAATAATATCCCTTATTTTTACATAATAAAGAGGGTTATCATAAGGTAAAAACCCGTTCCGTGTTTATGTGCGGCGTGGTCTTATGAGATACCTTTTTTTCAAAACACGTAATTTTGAGTTCTCACACCAGTCCCATGACTGAATCGGAGTTTATTTTCCTTTCCCTTAAACTCTAGGTGCCCTAATTTTTCCTGCCTGCCTAGCAGTCAAGTTTGGTTTTGAAGAAGTCTAGATGAAGCTCGAAGCATGGAGTTAGAAGACTCGTATGAAGACTGTTATTTGTTTCCACCACACTCATGAAATATTGTTTTCCGCATTTACAAGGATAGGAATTTATAACTGTCCATGTTTTTAACTCTGATAAATGTATTTTAATTTCCGCTGTAATTTTTTTATTGAAATAATATATGCGAGATTTTGTTATATCTTTATTTTTCTTTCTTACCTTTGAGAATCCGCTTCTCGGGCACTTGGATTTATGGCACATGAATACCGAGGATGTATTAGTGTCGATTTTCGAGAGTCCAAAAAATGGGTCCTTGCACTAATATACACTTATATATATACTAACTTGTCTTCAAGTATGTTAACTTATGCTAAAGAGTTTGTAATGTTTCCGATAATTTTTAGCCAATGAAATGTCCAAATCAAAAAATTAATTTCGGTCATATTTTCAATCATTCTTCGAACTAATTATTTTTGTAAAAAAATTTTGAAAACTATTTCACCATAATTAATTATTATTTAAAAGTGTTTTATTTTTTTTATAAAACCTATATATTGAATATTTAAAATTAATTAAGTATTCGCAAATCAAAGTAGTGAAATTCCATATCATTACATTGGCCTAAACCCAAAGCCTAGCCTTAAGTCATTCCATTTACTCATCAACATTCTAGGTTCATTTCTTGCTAGCACAACTTAAGATGGCTTCAACAACCAACTCATCAAGAAAGACCGGATCAAGTGTGACCTATCTTTGGCATGACTTTATCACAACTCATTATGTAACGACCCGGGATTTTGGACATCCCGAGTTGTGAATATTATTTATAATATTCAATAATATTGTATTTTAATATACAATATTCCCAATAATCAATGATTAATAATTATATACAATCTTTCCAAATCAATATAACTAGAGTTTTCAAATCTATATTTAGTTATTAATTTGATTTAAATAGAATTTCTTAAATATATATATTTAGTTTTAAGGATAAAATATGTACATATTGTTTTAGAATTAAATATATGTATTTTGTTTTAAGGATAAATATGTATATTTTATTCTAAAGTTGAGATATAATAGGAAATCCAAATTATTGAAAATCAAATATTTTTACATATAGGGTAATAAATTTATATGTAATAAAATTGGATGAAAATTCATAATGAAGTGATCGTGTTATACTTTGATTTGATATATATAAACAATGTTGTTTATATTGAATAAAGTAGTTTTAAGTTTCTTAAAAATATATACTTTGAATAAGGAAAATTTGGTATGTGACGACCCGGCTTTCATTCCATAGAAAGACGTATCATCAATTAGGAAAGAAAGAAATAGAAATAGAAAAGATAGAAAGAAAAGAACAACAATCATCAGAATCTCACAGCCGAAACGGAACAAAATATAATATTACACATATTCATTACATAGTGTTACATATCAGAGTACACAAAATAATACGACTTCATTACATTAGACATTTATAAGAGTCTGCCAAACCATACAACATCAAAATGTCACTACGGCGGATAGAGATAGATAAGTACGTCTGGACTCCAGCTCCAGCTTTCAAAACATTTCTAAATCCCAACCTGCTCACTTGGCTACTCATAAAAATTTGAGTACCCAAGAGTTTATGAAAAAAAATCCAGATCAGACATGGGTTTGGTGTGAGTAAACAGGTTAAAGTTGTTTAACTTTAAAATCATTTGAAAACAAAAGGTATCACGTAAGACTTCCCACACATAATACCTTACGCTAACTAAAATATTTGATAGGAAATCCAGTGATATTATAATAGGGTCTAGGGTTTTCAAAATAAAACACAGAAATAGCTGGAATACTTACATCTCACGTTCCAACATAGTTGGGCACAATCAACACCGTACAGGCACTTATTCGAGTTTGGATTCCATGCAATGGCAGGGCTACTGGGGTACCGCCCGTCACAGTACGGGGCCTAGATCACTATACCGAGGACCACTCCCCATCCTCTGCAACACAAAGCCGGAACCATCCCTTACTGGACAGCTCCGAACAAGACAACCCCGCAGTTGTGGCCAACAACTGCCCACACAGCCGAAATAATAAGGGACTTTTAGACAGGGGAAAATCTCGTCCTACTTGGGCATAACCCACGCCTTGCTACACCTCCCCTGTTTTAGCCATTCCCGGTTGATGAGGCTTGAGGCTATGATTACCTTATAGAACACACCTCTTAGAATGCTCATCGTCCACCTGACGATGTGCTGAAAGCATTCAATCCATACAAGTTCGTTCCGGGTACGAATGAAACCGAAGGCATTATTTTGTTACACTCATTTTGGAATCACCCTCATAGTTAACGACAATAACCCTTGCACTCTAAAACTCCATCTCGATCTTTACTTTGAGATGTCACGACCTAACGTTTAACTTGGATCGATGTGGTTTTCGGAAAATCAAACTTGATTTCCGATCCCGGTCTCATCGAAATCCAAACGCCATCTTAAAGGTCAAGTTGTTTAAAGATTTAAACAATTCAATTCAATTTTTAATATTGAATTCACACAACATTATTAACAGATAATAACAATCATCCAACATAGGTATATACAAAATCTCATCACAGAATATCTCAGATTATCATCCAACAGATATCAACCAAATCCAGATATTCAATTCAAAACAATCATCCCTAAGCAAGCATATCTCTAATTCATATTATAATTAATTTAATTAATTCAAATTAAATTAATTACTTAAGAATTAATCACTTTACCTTGCTTAACCAATCATTAATCACAATCATTTAATTAATCAATCACTTCTTAATTATCCTCATTATCAATTAATTAATCTTTAATGAATTAATTAATTATTCTTTAATTATTAATTAACAACGTGAAATATTCATTATTAAAACTTGATTAAAAATTAATCATTCCTTAGTTAATTACTAATTAATCCTTATTTAACAATTAATTAATTGCTTTATTTAATTATAAATTATAAATTAATTTATCTTAATTACTTAATTAATTATAATTAATTAACCTTAATTATTTAATTAATTAAGTCTTAACCACTAATTAATTAACTATTGATTATAAATTAATTAATGTTTAATTACTTAATTAATTAACCTAATCATTTAATTAATTCTTAATCACTAATTAATTAATCACTAATCACTTAATTAATTAATTACTAAACATTTATTAATTAATCTTTAATTATTTAATTAATTATTTATTAATTATAATTTAATTTAATTTTTAATTATCAATTAATTAATCCATAATTAATTAATTAGACCTTAATAAATTAATTAATCTAAAATTATTACTTTATTTAACTTTAATTACTTTATTAATTTAAATAATCTTCAACTATAAAAACTTAATTAACTTTCAAAACAAATCAATTACATTCATTACTTAAAACTATTACATATTTAAAACATTTCCATTTGGTTTAAACTAATTACTTTTTAAAAGTTAAATTTAAATGAATATAAAACATCTCAAAATTTAACTATCAAAGTTTAAAATACTTTAAATTAAATAGTTTAACATTATCATAAAGCAATTTAAATAAATTTTATAATTTAAAATTTAAAACAAAGTTTTGAAAAAACTTTTAAACAAGCTATGGGTTCAATCCGACAAACTCGAGACCAATTCGGTCCATACCCCTTCTTCTTTCTTTCTTTTTCTTTTAGCTTAATGTTAAAACTTAAATTTTAAGGAACAGGAAAGAAAGCAACCCACCCCAAACCCAGGCACGAACCACAGCAACCTGAGCCAAGACGCGAGCAAAAACCCTCCCTACATGATCGTCACTTCGAGTCGTACATCACAAAATCTCTCTGACACATTCCCCCTGACACTGTGCACGTGCACGCCGCACATACACCGCCGCCACCACCAGCGACACTGGGCGCAAGCTCCCTATCGATCACTGACGCGACTCCCACCCGTTGATCAGCCATCACGCGACCTTAAACAAAATCGAAGCAGCTTGCACCCATCGGAAACAACCCCTTCATCAGTAAATCCACCGAACCCATCAACCTCAACCATCGTTCGACATGAAACTTCGGCCACATCACCGCAATCCCTCCACGCAGCTATCCTCTAAATCAATCGCAACTCGATCCACTACACGTTTCCCAGTCACTCCATTTCGAACGCAACCCAAAACACCATGTTAAACCCTATTTCCCCCAAATTCCTTCTCCACAACGATTGATCACCACTTCCATGATTTTTCTCAAATACATCGATCACCATTACAACTCTGACCCAAAGTTCACCCCTAAAATCTACCCAGTCACCAGAATTTACCCAGAAACTACTTTCAGGTCATCACCGAAATACTCCACCATAACCTGACTAAAATTCGAACTTTTAGTTCTAAAAATCAAGAATTCAATTGAGGATTCAGATTATATAGTTAAGTTTACAAATTTAGGCCATTGAATTTTAACATAAATTATTGGTCTACTGTATTTTATCCTTTCCACAAAATGTTTTATTTTTAAAACTTAAAAATATTTTCAAATTTTAGTTTAAACTTAAACAAACATATTTTGTATAAGAATCATAGTCCAACAGAGATAATACCAAAAGAAAATGAATTTTCTTTCTTCAATCTGTACTCTGCACACATTTTTTATTTAAAACAGAGTTACATTTTGATAATTCATTTACATGCAAGCAGATTTAAAATAAATATACTTAGTCCAACAACATGCAAACATATTTATCATCAAGCTTCTAGTCATGCAACCAGATTTTAGTTTAAACAAGTTAGTGTTTACTCACCTGAAATTTTCGAGCATAGACCAAAAGTTTGTAAATTCCAGGAAAGATGAATCTGCAGGTCTTAAGACTGGAAATCCAGAGAAGAAAAGCTTTTGAAACACAGGTGATCTTATATGCTCCTTCACTTGAATTAAATCAGAACCTTAGATTTTAAACTGAGGAGAGTCATGAATTTTCTTTTACTGGAATTTGATTTTTTTTTTCAGGAACTTGATTTTTACAGAATTTCTTTTGTATTCTCTTTGCAGATTTGGGAGTTTGAAATAACTTGGATCCTTGTTTTAAAATTCTTGGTTGAAAGAGTGAAAATTGATGAATTTCAGATTTGTAAGTAGAGGAGTGTTTTTTTCTTTGTATTTTTTAGAAAATAAGATGATAAGTTTAAATGCAGTAAATGAAATAATCTTTTATAGATATAATTTTGTTTTATTAAAATTTTAAGAAAATTAATTTATAAATGTGACACTTGTAATACTTTCTAACATTTGTCATTACACATGGTTATCCTCTTAACACATGTTATTAGAGTGATTCAAATTTTAACAAATGTAATTCTCATGCAAAAAGGATTTTTAAATGTTTTTATTAATTAATTTTCTAAATTCAAAATACATTTTTAATTTATATAAACCAATCTCTCTAAAAAGAAATAAATATAAAACAAATTTTATATTCTAAATAAAATCATAGAAATACACTTTTAAAATCAAAGTATGATTTAAAATATAAATAACCCTATTTTGAATTTCAACTTAACAATTCAAATTCAATTTCAAATTCAATTTAAAAATCAAATTTGATATGTATATAATTTTAACAAATCCATTTCCATTTGTATATATTAATTACATTTAAAACCAATATATTTGCAACACAATTATTATTATTGTTTAAAATAACTATTTTATTAATCTTAATTAATTTATTAAAAAGATTATCACATTTAAATTGGGTTTGAAATTCCGGAATATCACATTCCTTCACCCTTAAAAGAATTTCGTCCCGAAATTTGAACAAAAGATAATCCAATTTTTTTTTTCATTTTATTTCAACAATTCAAGCATACATATCATCCATACATAAGCAATCAACAAACAGAACATCCAAAAAACAATACATCCAATACAAACATCATTAGCTATCCGGACACATATCCAGATAAGTTTTCCTAAAACTATCGAGAGTCTCCCAGGTACAATCTCTGGGATCCTCACTCCACTGGACTTTAACAAGCTTCACTATCTTTCTTCTGAGTTGCCTCTCGTCTTGATCAACAATTTGAACAGGATGTCTGACAATTGATAAGTCCGGCTCAACCTCTAAGTCTTCCTGCACAACTGGCTCCACAATAAGAGATGGATCGTGCACATATTTTCGTAGATGAGGTACGTAGAAAACATTGTGAATTCCAGCCATCCGGACTGGCAATTCAATCTTGTATGCTACGGCACCAATCCTCTCGAGTACTCGACATGGACCAATATATCTTGGGGCGAGTTTCCCTGTCTTCCCAAATCTTACTGCTCCTTTAATAGGGGAAACTTTGACAAAGATTAAATCACCAATCTCAAACTCCAATTTTCTTCGTCTTTTATCTGCATATTTCTTTTGACGATCCTGAGCAGCTTTCATCCCTTTCTTGATAAGCTCAACTTTAGCAGATGCTTCACGGATCAGATCTGGTCCAAGCACAAGACAATCTTTTGACTCTATCCAATAGGCTGGGGATCTACACGGTCTTCCATAGAGAGCTTCATAAGGAGCCATCTTAATACTTGCTTGGTAACTATTATTATAGAAGAATTCCACTAGATGTAGATGGTCTTCCACGATCCACCAAAATCCAATACACAGGCTCTCAGCATATCTTCTATAATTCAATTTAGCCTCTTCGTCTGTCCATCTGTCTGGGGATGATATGCTGTATTTAATCTCAAACTTGTTCCTATAGCCGATTGCAAAGCCTCCCAGAATTTACTGGTAAAGATAGGATCTCGATCACTAACAATACTGACTGGAACACCATACAATCTGACTATCTCTCTTAAGAAAATTGCTGCCAGAGAAGCTGCAGTACGGGTTGCCTTAACTGGTACAAAATGGGCGCTTTTGGTTAGACGATCAATAATCACCCATATTCCTTCATTCCCCTTCTTTGTTCTAGGCAATCTGTCGATGAAATCCATCGAAATCATCTCCCACTTCCACATCGGAATTTCC
Organism: Allium cepa; assembly: GCA_030765085.1. NCBI lineage: Eukaryota > Viridiplantae > Streptophyta > Magnoliopsida > Asparagales > Amaryllidaceae > Allium > Allium cepa. Next base: position 386,661,489 of record CM060932.1, read on the forward strand.
AAAGGTTGTAACAACCCAGCTGACTTCTACGGATTCCTTCATTCCCCTTCTTTGTTCTAGGCAATCCGTTGATGAAATCCATCGAAATCATCTTCCACTTCCACATTGGAATTTCCAAAGGTTGCAACAAACCGGCTGACTTCTACTGATCTCCTTTAACTTGCTGGCAGATAGCACAACTATTAACGAAAGCACTACATCTTTCTTCATTCTGCCACCAAAAAACTCTTCTCATATCTCTATACATTTTTGAGATTCCTGGATGGATATTTAATCTGGAGCGATGACCCTCAGATAAGACTTCGTGCTTTAATCCATCTATATCAGGTACATATAAACGACCATTAATCCTCAATGCCCCTTGATTGTCTATCTTGAAATCCGAATATCGACCATCCTTGGTTCCAAGAATCAGTTCTTCAAAAGATCTATCCTTCATTTGCTTGCTTATGATTCTTTCGTGGAGAGACGGAACAGCTTCCAAAAGAGATAGAACTGCATTCCTGCTAAGAGCATTTACCACAACGTTCGCCCTTCCCGGGGTATACAAAATATCCAAATCATATGATGCCAAGAACTGACCCACCGCTGCTGTCTTAGATTAAGATCTTTTTGAGGGAAAAGATATTTCAACGGTTTGTGATCTGTAAATAACTCGAACTTCTCTCCCAAAAGATAGTGCCTCTAGATCTTTAAAGAAAAAACAATGGCCAACAGCTCTAGATCGTGCGTAGCGTAGTTCCTTTTATGTGGCTTCAATTGTCGACTCGCATACGCAATTACCCTACCATTTTGCATCAGAACTGCTCCCAATCCAACAATACAGGCATCAGTATAAACCTCAAACTTGCTCTTCCCATCCGGAATAGCCAACACTGAAGCACTTGTCAACCTTACCTTTAGATTCTGAAAAGCCTCCTCACATTCAGGTGTCCACTTGAATTTAGCTCCATTCCTTGTCAGCTTTGTAGGTGCGAAGAGATCTTGGAATAATCCCTAATAAACTTCCTGTAGTAGCCAGCCAATCCCAGAAAACTGCGAACTTCAGTTGGTGTCCGAGGCTGCTTCCACTCCAGAATAGTTTCTACCTTCGCTGGATCTACAGAGATTCCCTTACCAGAAACAATGTGCCCCAAAAATTTTACTTCAGATTTTCAAAAATGGCACTTAGAGAACTTCGCCTTCAGAACATGCCTTCTCATAGTTTCCAATACTATTCTCATGTGCTGCTTATACTCTTCTTCCGACTTAGAGTTGATTAAGATATCATCAATGAACACCAAAATGAACTTATTTAAAACATCATGAAAAACCCGGTTCATCAGGTCTACAAAGTAGGGAGGAACGTTGGTTAACCCGAAAGGCATAACCAACCACTCTAGAAATAATTAGGTCCCCTAAATGCAGTTAAGGGAATACTATCCTCGGCTACCCTTAACTAATGGAAACCTGATGCTAAATCCAATTGAGAAAAGACTAAAGCTCCATGAAGCTGATCAAAGAGATCATCAATACGAGGAAGTGGATACTTATTTCGAATGGTCACTTTGCTCAACTCCCGATAGTCTATGCAGAACCTTAGCGACCCATCCGACTTGGTGACAAACACCACAGCCGAACCCCAACAAGAAAAACTGGGCCTAATCAAATCCTTCTCCAACAGATCTTGAGTTTGCTTCACTAGTTACTCCCTTTCCCTAGGAGCCATCCTCCTACTAGGCTGAATTACGGTTACTGCTCCTACAACCAAATCTATAAGAAACTTTATTTCTCGGTGCGGAGGCAAACACTTAACTTCCTCAAATACGTCTGAGAAATTCTGGACCACTTCAATATCTTCAACCTCCTCTTGAGAAGTCTCAACTCCATGTAAAAGACTACTCAAGTGTATTCCAGAGTTATCACACATTACTCTAGCAATCCTACCCTGATCAGTTTCCAATGAAACTGTTCTCTCATCACAATTTAAAACATCCTTACATTTATCAAGCCAATCCATTCCTAATATAAGGTCAAAACCCTTAAAATCCAACACATAAGGGTCACAGAAAAAACTATGGGATAGATAGGAGATTCTCAAATCCTTACAGATCCTATCTAATTTGGTTACCCTTCCTATAGGATTAGATACACAGATGGGATTGTCTACTGTACTAGGGGTAAGAAAGAACTTCTCTACAGATTCCAGAGAAATAAAACTCAAAGAAGCACCAGAATCAAACAAAACTTTAATATACTTTCCATCTAAAAGTAAGGTACCTTCCAAAACTCCTTTGCCCTTAGATGAGGTTAATGGCGCACCTTCCAAAGCAAATACTTTATTCTGCTGGACTTTATGAAGGAGCGGGAAATCTTTAATCATATGTCCTGGTTGATGGCAGTTGAAGCAAAGAGATTTTTGAACTAAAGCTTAACCTGGTCCACTATAATGCGGCTGCTGCTGCTGTTGCTGAGACCCTCTTCTGGGACACTTATTCGCCAGGTGATCTTCTTGCTGACAAATATAGCACTTGCAAGGTCCATTGTTGCTTCCCGACTTCTTCTTGTTTTTCCTCTTCCAATTGGGATTGAATTTTCTCTTACTAGGGTTAGAAGAATTTCCTCCTGATGCGGCTACTCGAGCCACTGATCTCTTATTCATCAAATCCTCATATCTTAAGGCCATATCAATTAACTCCACAAAAGATCCTTTCAAGTGCGTCGTCATCCTTTCATGAAACCCTGGCATCAATCCTTGCACAAACATCTCGTTCTTTTTTGAGAGGGGTGTCTATAAGTCCTGGACCATAACAAGATAACTCGTTGAATTTAGTCTCGTACTCCGCTATAGTCATGCTTCCTTCCTTTAGATTCAGAAAATCCTGATAAAAACGAGTTTTTCCTGCTGTAGGCATGAATTCCTTCTCAAACAACTCCTTAAACTCTTCCCAAGATATATCGTCCTCTGAGACATTTGCTGTCACTGCATCCCACCAGGCTGCAGCACCTCCTTGTAATTGCCATGAAGCCATTACCCTCTTCTGCTTATCCGATAATTTCATGCTCTTAAAGATTTTCTCATAAGAGCGTAGCCATGCTTGGATCTCAATTATAGTTTCTGACCCTTTAAATGGTCTTCCTCCAAGGTTAACGAAGTCCTTGCATAAAGCAGCAAAACTGACTGGAGACGGTACTGGATTAACAGCCTCATTATCAGTCTGTTCTCTCCTATTATTTGTTGATATACTTCCAACAACCCTTCCCCTTCTGCCTCTTGAACTCATTCTGGCTACCTGGACAGGTAACCCAACCAATTTAGATAAGGATATAGTTATATAAGAAAATTACAAATATGCACTCTCAGGATAGATACTACTCTAGAGCCTAGGTGTTTCTCAACCTATGCTCCGATACCAACTGTGATGACCCGGCTTTCATTCCATAGAAAAACGTATCATCGATTAGGAAAGAAAGAGATAGAAATAGAAAAGATAGAAAGAAAAGAACAACAATCATCAGAATCTCACAGTGGAAACGAAACAAAATATAATATTACGCATATTCATTACATAGTTTTACATATTAGAGTACACAAAATAATACGACTTCATTACATTAGCATTTATAAGAGTCTGCCAAACCATACAACCACAAATACAACATCAAAATGTCACTATAGTGGATAGAGATAGATAAGTACGTCTGGACTCCAGCTCCAGCTTTCAAAACATTTGTAAATCCCAACCTGATCACTTGGCTACCCATAAAAATTTGAGTACCCAAGAGTTCATGAAAAACAAAATAAACTCCGGGTCAACATAGGTCTGGTGTGAGTAAACAGGTTAAAGTTGTTTAACTTTAAAATCATTTGAAAACAAAAGGTATCACGTAAGACTTCCCACACATAAACACGGGTAAGTTTTTACCTTACGCTAACCAAAATATTTGATAGGAAATCCAGTGATATTATAATAGGGTCTAGGATTTTCAAAATAAAATACAGAAATAGCTGGAATGCTTACATCTCACGTTCCAACATAGTTGGGCACAATCAAAACCGCACAGGCACTTATTGGAGTTTGGATTCCATGCAATGGCAGGGCTACTGGGGTACCTCCCGTCACAGTACGGGGACTAGATCACCGTACCGAGGACCACTCCCCATCCCCTGCAACATAAGGCCAGAACCATCCCTTACTGGACAGCTCCGAACAAGACAACCCCGCAGTTGTGGCCAGCAACTGCCCACATAGCCGAAATAATAAGGGACTTCTAGACAGGGGAAAATCTCGTCCTACTTGGGCATAACCCACTTAGCCTTGCTGCACCTCCCCTGTTTTAGCCATTCCCGGTTGATGAGGCTTGAGGCTACGATTACCTTATAGAGCACACCTCTTAGAATGCTCATCGTCCACCTGACGATGTGTTGAAAGCATTCAATCCATACAAGTTCGTTCCGAGTTCGAACGAAACCGAAGGCATTATTTCGTTACACTCATTTTGGAATCACCCTCAGAGTTAACGATAATAACCCTTGCACTCTGAAACTCCATCTCGATCTTCACCTTGAGATGTCACGACCTAACGTTTAACTTGGATCGATGTGGTTTTCAGAAAATCAAACTTGATTCCCGATCACGGTCTCATCGAAATCCAAACGCCACCTTAAAGGTCAAGTTGTTTAAAGATTTAAACAATTCAATTCAATTTTTAATATTGAATTCACACAACATTATTCACAGATAATAACAATCATCCAACACAGGTATATACAAAATCTCATCACAGAATATCTCATATTATCATCCAACAGATATCAACCAAATCCAGGCATTCAATTCAAAACAATCATCCATAAGCAAGCATATCTCTAATCATATTATAATTAATTTAATTAATTCAAATTAAATTAATTACTTAAGAATTAATCACTTTACCTTGCTTAACCAATCATTAATTAATTAATCACAATCATTTAATTAATCAATCACTTCTTAATTATCCTCATTATCAATTAATTAATATTTAATTAATTAATTATTCTTTAGTTATTAATTAATAGCTCTAATTATTCATTATTAAAACTTGATTAAAAATTAATCATTCCTTAATTGATTACTAATTAATCCTTATTTAACAATTAATTAATCTTAATTAATTGCTTTATTCAATTATAAATTATAAATTAATTTATCTTAATTACTTAATTAATTATAATTAATTAACCTTAATTATTTAATTAATTAAGTCTTAACCACTAATTAATTAACTATTGATTATAAATTACTTAATGTTTAATTACTTAACTAATTAACCCTAATCATTTAATTAATTCTTAATCACTAATTAACTAATCACTTAATTCATTAATTACTAATCATTTATTAATTAATCTTTAATTATTAAATTAATTATCCATTAATTATAATTTAATTTAATTCTTAATTATCAATTAATTAATCCATAATTAATTAATTAGACCTTAATAAATTAATTAATCTAAAATTATTAATTTATTTAACTTTAATTACTTTATTAATTAAAATAATCTTTAACCATAAAAACTTAATTAACTTTCGAAACAAATCAATTACATTCATTACTTAAAACTATTACATATTTAAAACATTTCCATTTGGTTTAAACTAATTACTTTTTAAAAATTAAATTTAAATGAATATAAAATCATCTCAAAATTTAACTATCAAAGTTTAAAATACTTTAAATTAAATAGTTTTGTTATAATATATGTATATTATAAAGTGAATATGCTTGTACATTGTTTTATTTAGTCTCACATCGTGGGATAAGTTCAGTCCTTACTTCTGAAGCCTTTATATAAAGTAGGCCATGTAATGTAAATATATATCTATTCTCTGAATGAATAAAATTATTCTCTCTCTAATGGCTTCCAATCTCTTTATTCTATAACACACTATCAGCACGATGTTTTATTTTTAAGATTTTCTTTATGCATTTAAGATCATTTCTTTTCTCTTGGGATCTAATTTTATTTCGTAGATCAAATTTCATTTTGTAAACATTTGCTTTGATCTCATTTCTTTTTCCTGGATCTCGTTTTGTATATCTTATAATGTTGATCTAATTATGTGAATCTAATATTATTTATTTGTATAGATCGAACTTTGTAGACTTCATTTTTGAGATCTCATTTGTAGACTTATTAAATTGATTTTATTTGTAGATATTATTATGTTGATCTCAATATGATCCAATTTTTCTAACCTAATTCTATTATAAAACTAATTTTATAGATCTATAACATTTTATATTTTATTTACTGTTGCTTTTCTTTTCGATCCACAACCTTGATATGGTACAATGATTGATTTTAGATCTCATTGATCTTTATTATTTTTAATTGATATTCTTTGTTATGAAGGATTTTATATAAAAATTTCTACCAAATTAATGTTGATTATCAAATATCTACATGAAATAGTTTTGATATTTGTAGTGTGTATAATTATATATATTATTGCTGATTTAATAATACAGAGAGGTTTGAGTTGCAGGAGAAGCAAACAGATTAATTTCCAATGACTCCAGTAACGAGAATCGAATCAATGGTACTTATATTTTTGACTTGTTCCATTTTTCATTCGTCGATGTATAAAACACGTTTCCTTTTAATGGAAACACGCACTTTTGCTCTTGCTATGAGATTTCTGGTGCATTGAGTGAAACAAAGTTCCGTGATGTTCATATTTTCATTTAGAAATAATTTAGAATTTATATGATTATATCCTTTTTGTTTAGGAATTAACCATATTCAGATGAGGTATTCCATTATTTTCAACTTACAAAGTTCTATTAAATTGATTCTTCATTCTTTATAAAAGCCGCGCATATATTATGGACATTATATTCCATTTCTAGCATTTGATTTGAATTATACGGCTAATGGTAATAACTACCATACCACCTTGCTTTATTTGGTACTTGACATTCAATGAAGTATAAAAAAAATTGGTTAGTCCACTATTTGATCAATGAAATTAAGCAACACAAGAAACAAAGTTTCATCAGATTTCTATTTTATTGTATGGTACAAGTCATGTCATTTTTTTCTTAATCATATGTTTCAGGGCACATACTCACGTCATTCATATTAGTGAGTATTGAAATTGATTCCATGCAAATATATATTTTTATTCAACATTTTTTTTGTTGCTAAATTTTCTATACTTGGTTAACTTGACTTGCATATTACACAGATTTAACTAAAAAATATCATCTTTACCTATGGAACTCCCTGAAGGAGCATTATGACCACCAAAATTTGGTCACACTTTTAAACACTAGATATGAGTGGTTGAACTTGAAGTTTTAATTCTTTAAATCTACTAGGAAATACAATTCCTCTATATTAAAATTACTTCTAAATTAAAATTATGTGAAAGGATTGTCTAGTAATACTAACCTGAAGTTAGATCATTTCTTCGAAGATGAAGGAAACATCATTAATGATGAAAATCTAAGTGCGGTAATAAATGATATGGTCGAATTGATCAATATTAGCAGCCTGAAGTCTGCTATGTGGATTTTATTTTATTTCAGTTCAATAAATCAGTTTGAAGTTGGCAAAACCCAAGTTTTGATAATCTTTGGGTGTGTTTGCCAAACTATATATTTGAAGAAGTACATTTTAATATTCTCCAGAAGAGATAATCCATATGACATACTCTTGAAGAGATGTTTTATGATTTTTATATTTCAAAATCCAAACATCCTAGAAGAGATGTTGTAAAATTATGTCAATTATGTAGAAAAAGATATTGATTATTAATGACATCCCAAAAACAATGCATATAAAGTATCTTTAGAAGTGATATGTACCACTCTAGAAGCGGTGTTTATGAAATATCCCCAGTAGTGATATTATATCATCGTATAGCACTATGAAAGAATTGCCTATAAAATATTGTCAAATGTGATAATAAATTATCTAAAATTCAATCGTCTATTGTCATGGACCCGTAGCTCCATTAGACAAATAGTGATATGTAACCTTTTACTTTTCAGAACTTACGATGAATCAAATATTATATGCACAACTATCCTTGAAGAATTATCTTTAGATATGCTCCTGAAGAGATAATCTATATGTCGTATCATAATTTTCACTAAAGCTATACATACGGTCCTGAGGAAATCTGTACCTGTAACATTCCAAGTATCCAGAAGATACTATTATTATTTTTGTTGTAATTTTTTTTACAGAACTCTCAATAGAGATGTGTAGAAATGTCTATATGCAATTATAAATTATTCGTTGATAAGTAATATAATTAATTTTCAAAACTTATACTTGAGATATAATTGAGGAACAAAACTTAACAACTTGAAGTTGTTCGAACTAGAAGTTCGATATGATTTCAAACCAAATGTTTTGAACATTATCATGCGGTTTTGACAGGTTTGCATTGACATTGGTTTATAAATAGAAATTAATAATTTGGATCCTTGTAATAGTTTGTTCTAAAAATCACTAATTCAAATGAGAAAGAATATGAAAATTTTATAATATATATGTGACACGTGGACGCACGTACACATCCATATATGTAAATATTTAGCTAACAACCTGAAGTTTGTTATAAGCTCATCTTATAGATTATGCATAGATATTATTTAGTGATTTCAAATTCAAGCAACATAAATGTTGAATGACCTGAAGTCATGTATGTATTCAAATGATCTACACAATAAGTAAATTCTTCCAATTGCTTAGATCAATGAATGAGAACAAACTCTAATAATCAATATTAATTGAATGCATCTTATGAACTAATAAAAGAATTATCCTCCTATTATTAATATGTATGATGTATTTGCTAGTAGCAATATCATAACAGATCAAAATGAGAGTCCAAAGATGATTATTATTTAATGTAACAATGTTCGTCAACATTGAGGGGGAGGATAAAGGGATACAAGATCATTTTGATCATCGGTATTAAATATTTGTTAAAATATACAATGATGCAAGATATTAAGTAACTTGAATAAATTATCAATATTATCCTTAGTAGACTTTCTCCAATATAGATTTGAATCCCTGAAGGATCAAAATTTGTAAACCACATATGAAATATGGTTCAAAAGTCAGTTCAAAATATTTTTCGAGTAAGTAATAAAGATGCCAAATAAAGGAGGTGAGTGTTCTTGAAGAAACACTTAAGGATGATCTGAAAGAGATCCATGACATGGTTCTCAAATAACCCTAGAAGTGGGTTAGGTACCTAAAACATGATAATAAAAGAGATCTCAATAAATCATTTCTAGAACTGACAAGAAATAATCATCGATGATAAATTTATAAATAATAAAGCGCTTATGTTTATAAGTGGACTAAAGATCCTAGATTAGAGAAAAACATGATTGGCCATCATGAAATTCTCCTTAATAAGAAATGCGAACTTGTAGTCTGCAAAGTACCGAAAGTACTTGAAATGCTTAATATACCCCAAAGGTATAAATATGGTTTAAATCATATTAAATAATGAAAGTATACAAGCTCCTGAAGAATATAAATAACTTTCATTGTTATAAAGAATGCAAAGAACAAGGAGAGTAGATTACAACCTACTTTTAAGTATTGTTGTAATGAAAATCTTGATATAATTCATGATGAGTAGATTACTTCCTATTTTTAAGTATCGTTGTAATAAAACTCTTAATATTCATTGAAGTGATAGTTGTGATATGCAAATAATTATTAAAGTATACAAATTTCTAAAGAATATATATAACTTTTGTAGTTATAAAGAATGCAAAAGACATGAAGTGTAGATTACAAATTTCTTCTAAGTATTGTTGTAATGAAAATCTTGATATACTTCAAAATGAGTAGATTACTTCCTGCTTTCTAGTAATTTTGTAATGAAATTTTTAATATTCATGAAAGATGTATAGTTGCAATATGCAAAACTAATTTGAAGCACAAAAATGAAAGCACATGAAGTGTTTTTCATAAAAGTAGCATACAAAATGCATAAAATGCAAACCATATTTGGAAGAAACAATCTTAGAAAATTTGATTGTATCGAAGGAAAATATTAATAAATTGTATTATTAATGGGATACATATTTATGGATCCAGAAGTATCTATAATCAATTTGAGTTATCAAAAGACGAATATGAATTCAGAGGAAATTTTAAAATCAGGGGGAGCATTCATAAGTATTTTATAATGCACTCTTTTTCCTTAACTAAGATTTTTCCCACTGGGTTTTATTAGTAAGGTTTTAATGAGGCATTATCTTGATCCAGAAGTATCAACTCCCCAGTAACATTTGAAAATAAGTTACAATGTACTCTTTTCCCTTATTTAAGATTTTTCCCACTAGGTTTTTCTTACTAAGGTTTTAACGAGGCATTGTCTTGATCTAAAAGAATCAAACGTCTTTTCAAGAAATAACATCTCAAATATGTTATTTAAGTTAAATTGTATTTTTATCCTTGACTAAGGCTTTTCCTATTAGGTTTTCCTTTGTAAGGTTTTTAATGAAGTATTATATTGATCCAGAAGTATCAAACTCTATTTGATTCTGTAAATTATTGAAATATCTCATACTATATTGTACTCTTTTTTCCTTCACTAAGATTTTTTCCATTGGTTTTTTCTTAGTAAGGTTTTAACGAGGCATTAGTTTAATCCAGAAGTATCAAGCTTCATTTAAAGAAATAAGAAAATAAAATTTTACTCTTTTTCCTTCACTAAGATTTTTCCCATTGGATTTTTCTTAGTAAGGTTTTAATGAGGCATTATTTTGATCCTGAAGTATCAAACTCTTATAAGGAATATCATTTTTAGAATGATATCTATGATTTCACAAGTTGCACTCTTTTCCTCGTTCAAGGTTTTTTCCCACTGGGTTTTTCTAATAGAGGTTTTCAATGAGGCAACAAACAATTTCTGTATCGACTGAATCGATAAATGCAAGCAAGATAATAATGAGGGGGAGCAATCATCATACACGTTTCCAAACGGAAATTTCCAAATTATCCGAGCATTCAAGATTTTGAAGACGCATATTCAAGGGGGAGTGTTATAATATATGTATATTATAAAGTGAATATGCTTGTACATTGTTTTGTTTAGTCCCACATCGTGGGATAAGTTCAGTCCTTACTTCTGAAGCCTTTATATAAAGTAGGCCATGTAATGTAAATAGATATCTATTCTCTGAATGAATAAAATTACTCTCTCTCTAATGGCTTCCATTCTCTTTATTCTATAACAAGTTTAACATTATCATAAAGCAATTTAAATAAATTTTATAATTTAAAACAAAGTTTTGAAAAAACTTTTAAACAATACTAGCTATGGGTTCAACCCGACCAACTCGAGACCAATTCGGTCCATACCCCTTCTTCTTTCTTTCCTTTCTTTAGCTTAATGTTAAAAATTAAATTTTAAGGAACAGGAAAGAAAGCAACCCACCCCAAACCCAGGCACGAACCACAACAATCCGAGCCAAGACGCGAGCAAAAACCCTCCCTACACGATCGTTACCTCGAGTCGCACATCACAAAACCTCTCTGACACATTCCCCCTAACACTGTGCACGTGCACGCCACACCTACGCCGCCTCCACCACCAGCGACACTGCGTGCAAGCTCCCTATCGATCATTGACGCGTCTCCTACCGTTGATCAGCCATCATGCGACCTCAAACAAAATCGAAGCAGCTTGCACCCATCAGGAACCCTTCATCGGTAAATCCACCAAACCCATCAACCTCGACCATCGTTCGCCGTGAAACTTTGTCCACATCACCGCAATCCCTCCACGCAGCTATCCCTAAATCAATCGCAACTCGATCCACTACACGTTTCCCAGTCACTCCATTTCGAACGCGACCCAAAACATTATGTTAAACCCTATTTCCCCCAAATTCCATCTCTACAACGATTGATCACCACTTCCATGATTTTTCTCAGATATATCGATCTCCATTACAACTCCGACCCAAAGCTCCACCCCTAAAATCTGCCCAGTCACCAGAATTTGCCCAGAAACTACTTTCAGGTCATCACCGAAATACTCCACCATAACCTAACTAAAATTCGAATTTTTAGTTCTAAAAATCAAGTCTTCAATTGAGGATTCAGATTATGTAGTTAAGTTTACAAATTTAGGCCATTGAATTTTAACATAAATTATTGGTCCACTTTATTTTATCCTTTCCAGAAAATGTTTTATTTTTGAAACTTAAAAATATTTTCAAATTTTAGTTTAAACATAAACAAACATATTTTGTATAAGAATCATAGTCCAACAGAGATAAAACCAAAAGAAAATGAATTTTCTTTCTTCAATCTGTACTCTGCACACATTTTTTATTTAAAACAGAGTTACATTTTGATAATTCATTCACATGCAAGGAGATTTAAAATAAATATACTTAGTTCAACAATATGCAAACATATTTATCATCAAGCTTCTAGTCATGCAACCAGATTTTAGTTTAAACAAGTTAGTGTACTCACCTGAAATTTTCAAGCATAGACCAAAAATTTGCAAATTCCAGGAAAGATGAATCTGCAGGTCTTAAGACTGGAAATCCAGAGAAGAAAAGCTTTTGAAACATAGGTGATCTTGTATGCTTCTTCACTTGAATTAAATCAGAACCTTAGATTTTAAACTGAGGAGAGTCTTGAATTTTCTTTTATTGGAATTTGATTTTTTTTAAACAGGAACTTGATTTTTACATAATTTCTTTTGTATTCTGTTTTGCTGATTTGGGAGTTTGAAATAACTTGGATCCTTGTTTTAAAATTCTTGGTTGAAAGAGCGAAAATTGATGAATTTCAGATTAGTAAGTAGAGGAGTGATTTTTTCTTTGTTTTTTTAGAAAATAAGATGAAAAGTTTAAATGAAGAAGATGAAATAATCTTTTATAGATATAATTTTGTTTTATTAAAATTTTAAGAAAATTAATTTATAAATGTGACACTTGTAATACTTTCTAACATTTGTCATTACACATGGTTATCCTCTTAACACAAGTTATTAGAGTGATTCAAATTTTAACAAATGTAATTCTCATGCTAAAAGGATTTTTAAATGTTTTTATTAATTAATTTACTAAATTTAAAATACATTTTTAATTTTATAAACCAATCTCTCTAAAAAGAAATAAATATGAAACAAATTTTATATTCTAAATAAAATCATAGAAATACACTTTTAAAATCAAAGTGTGATTTAAAATATAAATAACCCTATTTTGAATTTCAACTTAACAATTCAAATTCAAATTAAACTTCAAATTCAGTTTAAAAATCAAATTTGATATGTATATAATTTTAACAAATCCATTTCCATTTGTATATATTATTTCCATTTAAAATCAGTATATTTACAACATAATTATTATTATTGTTTAAAATAACTATTTTATCAATCTTAATTAATTTATTAAAAAGATTATCACATTTAAATTGGGTTTGAAATTCCGGAATATCACATGGTATATGTGTTATGATAAGTTAAAAGGAAATTTATAATATTTAATTGGGAAAATATTATAAATGGATGTATATAAAGATCACTTAAATAAATAGGAGAGACCATTTACACATAAATATCAATGAGACTTGGTTTGTTTTGAAATAATATATTCCTATGTTTTAAGTTAAAATTTTTATATATGGTTACATATATACATAAAAACTTAAAATAATTTTAATCACTTTGTAGTTCTTCTTTAAAAGTACCATATATATATAAGGTGATTAGTGTAGAAATTGAGATTTAATTATAACATAGATTTTAATTTTAACAAGGTTTCATTTGGTTTAAATTATATGAAAGTGTAAATGTAATTTTATTTCATCTTGTTTAAAATAACACACATATACAAATATATTAACAAAGTAGATTATTTTAATAGTTTCTCATTTATATTTAAATGATGTATAAGTAATAAATAAAGCTTTGAGGATGATTTAAAAATCACTTTGAAATTCTTGCATTGTAATAAATGATATAAGAAGTGTTTTATAAAGTGTTAGTTTATATCTTAAGTTTAAATGACAAATTTCATGTTTAAAATTGTGTGAATATATAGAATGCAAACACTAATTTTGTTTAAAGCAAAAATAACTACAAATTTCATACTTCCATACCTTAAAACATTTTATAGTTTATGTATAGATAAGATTTCAAAGTTATTTACTGTTAAGAGAAACAAGTTAATAAAAACAGTTAACAAAACCAGAAATCAGGCCTGTAAAACAGTTAACAAAACAATGGGAAGTTAAGTAATAAATTTTTATTAACAAACTACACTTGGCAGTAAAATCCTGGAAAGAAAATCTTACATAATTATTTTAGTTTCTTTTCAAAGGATATTTCAGCTGAGACACTATCTTTTCAGCCACCAAAAAGTCATTCTCTCCATCTTCTATAAATTTCAAGCTGGTGTACATTTGGATATTTCAGGTCTGAGTGGCTTGTTTAAGAAGCCAAAAACCTGTATCTTAAATACAAAAGCCTTCGGTTGAAATTATAAGCAACAGGGAAGAAAACTAAAAGAGAAAAATATAACAGTGTTCTGGAACTCTGTAAAACAAAACACCCTCTGTTAAACTCGAGCTCGGGAGAATTCAAAACAAGATTTCAACTTTTCAAATTAAAAGACTTCAACTTCAATTTGAAAGGCTTCTGGAACTAAGATATTGAAGGTGAGAAACAATATATTTCAAATTGAAATGATATGCATGCTCTGTTAACAGTGTTCATTAGGTCCATTTTTACTACAAATTGAAATGATATGCTTGCTTTGTGATTTTCGACGGTGACGTAGAGTGGTGTAAGGGCTTTCAATTTGTGGAGGAAGCAAGGAAATCAGAGGGAAAGGCGAGGTGCGGTTCTTCGATCAGTAGAGGCAGGTGGGTTTTTGGGTGTTTGGAGGTTTGGAAAATTATCGATTTCAAAAGGGGAGATTGTGAAGCATCGGCATCGTGGCAAACTTGGTCGGGGTGACAAGGGGAATGCGCCGGCAGTGGTGTGATGGCGAGATGGCCAGAAGTGAGGGCGTGCATGTGCACGTGTGTTATCATGCACGATTGAGATCTAGGCGAGTGAATTATCGTTGTGGTGGATGCGCATGCGTGCGTATGGGGTAGGCTTTGGAACCGTGGATGTGCGAGTGGTTCGTGTTCTTGCTTGATTGATTTGTCATTCGAACTCGTGTTGAATCCTGATGTCAAACTGGAGCAGGTGTTTTGGGGAAGAAGTGGACAAGGGGTAGTTTTTTTTGGGTTGGGCTTCGGTCCATTGTTCTGTGATTGATATAAAATAGGATTAAATTGTTTAGTCTTGGGTTTTTTTTAGGGTTTTCAGCCAAAAAGCTTTGTTTGGAAAAAAAATGAAACGCGGTTGTAAATTTTAAACAGAAACTAATTAAAAGTTAATGCTTGTGAAAAGTTTATAAAATGAAATTATCTTTTCAAGTTTACAACAAGTATGTTTGTTTAAAGCAAAACCAATTTTCACAAATATAAAGATTAATTTGGAGTTATATTGAAAAAGTAATTTAAATTTGTTTGCTATAAGCCTAATTGATATGAGATATCTTAAATAATTTTATCAATAAGTAATCAAACTTTTATAAATAGTTTATTTATAAATCCTTGGGTTTGAATAAGTGAAGATTACTTGTAATAATTAAAGTGAAATAAATGTTTATGCTTTGGAAATAATTCATGCTCTTAAGAGATATTATATTTGAATAATTATTAATTTCACATATGACAATGTGTTATAAAGGAAATGGTTCGTAACAACGGATAATACGCCGTCGTACGACCAGTTGTGAAGTTTAATAAGAAAATTTTATAAGCTTGCATAGATAGGATTTAATTATCAATTGAAAATGAATGCCGTTGTATAATATTATGGCCTATCTGTTAAGACATACCCAAACTAAATTAGATGTGTTATTGTAGATTATTTCAACTGATTGACATCTAGACAGCAAAAACCGACACCATTCCGCTAAATAGTATATTTAACTTCTGTAGATAGTATACGCTATCTATCTGATATTTTCTGTGTATTTGTTACTAGCAATGATGATTTCTTATCTAATATACATGCATATATCTGTTATGTGCTTATTAATTATATTTGAGAATATAATGTAAATCGATCTATGGAAGCTGATTGATTTGAATATCCATGTGACTGTAAGTTTTGATTGTGAACTGATAAGTACCGTTGGGATTGATAAGCCTTATTCTGTTTGGATTGATTTTGAAATTAGTTTTGCTTTAAAAATAAGTATTATTTTTAGAAATGTTTTAAAGAAATGGATAAATGTTTTGAGAATATAAAAGTAGATATTTACTATTATTTTGAAAATCCTTATAAGGGTGTTATTTAAACAATTTTCACGTATTTAACTCTTTTGTAATGAACCTTTAGAGATTATTTCTTTTTATATTTAAGTATATTTTCTTCTATATAAATTTATTTAGTATAAATGTTGTTTGAATAATATTTTATAATAACTTTCACAAAGAGTATTTGTTTGTTTAAAATTGAAACTAATATTTGCAAATTTATATATATGATTTAGAAAGAAATGCTTTGGATATACATTTTTTTTTCGAATAAACTTTCTGAAATCCATTTGTCTTTTAAAGGTAAACAAGGCTCAAAGGTTGTAACGGGAAAAAGCTTGGTAAATTGATTGTTTCATTGTTTGATAGTTAAATAACCGACTATCAATATTGGCCAATGCGCTGATGGTTTCGAAGAGACCGAGATTGGGATTTATTTCCTGAAACCACTTCGATTCGGTTTGAACGTTTTCGTGTCGAAAACAAGAGTTTGGATTCGAAGGTGGAGCAGTGAAGTGCAAGGGCTAGTCGCTACTAATCCTGAGTATGATTCCAAAATGGATGTAGTAGGAGTAGTGCCTTCGGTTCCGTTCGAACCCGGGACGGACTTGTATGGATGAATGATTTCAGAACATCATCACGTGGATGGTGAGCATTCTAAGGGATATGTTCTAAAAAGGTAACGCTTAGCCTCAAACCTCATCAACTAGGAATGACCGAAAATCAAGGGTTATGTAGCAAGGCTAGATGGGTAGCGCTCATTAGGGTGAGGTCATCCCTGTCTAGATGTCCCTTTTATTAGGCTTAGTGGTGCGGTTGCTGATCCCAACCGTGGGATGATCTTACTCGGGATTATCCAGTAAGGGGTAGTCCCGATCTTATATTGCAGGGGATTGGGAGTAATCCTCGGTATGGTGATCTAGGTCACGTACTGTGACAGGTGGTACCCCAGTGCCTTGCCATTAGTTGGAAATCTATTCTCCCGATGCGCCTTTTACGGTTTTTGTTTGTAGAACCCACTTTACGGCTAGTAGCTGGAATTTAATCATGTAACAATTTTGGCTATTTTAAAAAGTATTTGGAAATAGACCCTATTATAATATCAGAGGATTTTAATAAAAAATATTTTAGCTATCGTAAGGAAAAAACCCGACATGTTTATTTGTGGCGTGATCTTACGAGATGCTTTTGTTTTCAAAGGATTTTGAAACTTTAATAATCAAGTTGAGTGTGTTTCTCACGCTGGTTTACCAGATTGACCCGGGCTTGGTGTTTTTCCTATTTGCTTGGGTCAGACCGAGCATTTCCAGGTTTAACTGGAAGAGTGGAAGCTGTTCCGGAGAGGAGCTAGATCAGGAACGTATTCGTGTAGATGTTTATATTCAGTCTGTTGGTCATGCAATTATGGTTGTAAGGACAGGATTGATATAACTGTTCGAGTTGTGTAGTTGTAACTCTGATGTAAAGTTGTATATGTTTATAAAGTAACAGTTTTGGTTTAGTGTAAAGATTTGTTTATACTATAATTTAGTCGACCCGCTGTGAGATTCTGATTTGTTCTCTTTTCTTCTATCTTCTTTCTTTTTCTACTTTCTTTCATTATCCATCTTCCTGTGCCATTTGGCTGACAAGTGTGGTTTAAGGTCGGTTTAAATCGGTACGGAAAAATGGGTTGTGACATTGTGGTATCAGAGCCTAGGTTGAGTGAATACCTAGGTTCGGAAAGGTTGCTAATTAGGAATGGAGTCTGTAGCAATCTGTTTGAGTTTGAGTGTGTGTATATATATATATATGAGAGCGCGTATTTGTTAATTATATAAAAATGTTTTTATATTGTGTTAATTTATTGGTTAAGTGGCATATGGATTCTGGTCAATACAAGTAGCTAACGTTATCGATAGGGATCTCTAAACACTTAAACCAGGCCAACGGACACAATATTGTTTTTAAAGGGGTAGATGAAATAATTTTACCCAAAAATATTTTCCATATAAAAAGTATGATTTTTAAATGTATGTGGTTTATACCATGATTGGTTGAGATGATAGTAATTTATCATCTGGGTTCTGAGTGGTCCCGGCCGTCAACCTTAAGTATATTCATTTGTTGCCCTTTTGACTTGAGTATGCCCTTATAAACTGAACCCTTTGGAATCTGAATCTTTGGAAAATGGATTTTATTGAGTTTATTTGCTAGAGAAATATGAAAAACTCTTTAACTGAAATTTGGAAATTTTTTAAACTAGTAGGTTTTGGAAAAGTTTCCTCTCTTTAAAGATAATTAATCAAGTAATTAAGAATTAAATAAGTTGCAGTTAACACTTAATTAATTCAATAATTAGATATGAATTAATCGGTAATTAAAAATTAATTTATTTGAAATTAAAAATGGTTAATTAAAGCATAATTACTTAGAGAAGTAATTAAAGGGATTGTTAATAGTTAATGTGAAGATCATTAATTAGGGATTATGTAATGATTAATTAATGTGATTAGTTTTAATAATTAATTAGATTAATTAGTTGGGGATATTTGAAATTTTAAAAAAAAACTTTATAAAAATTTGTTTATTATATATATATATATATGAATTTATAAATTGAAGAAATAAGTTGTTTGTAAAACTTACTTTATATGTGTGTGTGTGTGTGTGTGTGTGTTTGTATTTTCTCCATTCGATAATCACTTTTCAAATATGTATACTTAAGTTATTTTGAAAGGATGATTTTATAAAAATCTAGGATAATAGGAATTTAAAAGGTGGAATAAATTTTGAAATGTAAACCTTGATGTACTCCTTAGCCTATAGAATTCTAAAACCTTAGGATCTTATCTTTGGATTTTGGTTTTGATTGTAGCGAACCCGTAGCATCAACCGAGGTGGAGCACTCTCGAAGGCCAGAAGAATTGGCGATTATCGTTTGGCTAAAAGGATTCAGGAGGATCTGGGTAAGCCGTCAATATACGAGGAAGTGCAAGTGGAGCCTATCGAGCAGCCACAACCTCAGGAAGAAGAGCCCAACGAAGAAACAGTTGAGGAGCCCAGGGAGGAAGTTGAAGAAAAACCTAAAGAGGAATTCGACGATGAAGAGGAGTTCGAGGTCGAGGAAGGACGCGAAGAGGAAGTGGAGGAGTTTGATGACGAGGAATGGTTTGAAGTTGAGGAATATGTTGAATCATAGAATGATGATGCAGTCATTTGGGATTTAGGTAATGCTGTTGAGGGGCCAGCTGATGATGTAGGTTTCATTCCTGAAGTGCCTAATCCAGAGGATGTTTGGGTAGCAGACAGTGATGCAAAGGTCGGGGAATTGTCAGGGCCCGAAAGGGAGGACTCTGATAGTGAGAGTCCATAGTTGGTTAGGTTATTTCCTTTTGGATAGTTGTGCTTTATGTATGTGTTTTGACTCATGGACATCATGAATGCTAGATGTTTGATAGGGTAATGGATGTATCTGTAGATATATGTATGGTTGAATGAATGATTATAACATATGTATGAATATTATAGGTGATACTTGATGTAATGTATATTTTGAATTACCATATGAATCTATGTGTTTACTGGTGTAATTTGAGTTGTTATTGATCTGTTCTGCGTGTGTGGATAATTCATAAACGAGCTATCGAATTTCGAGGACGAAATTCTTTTAAGGGGGGAGGAATGTAACGACCCGGGATTTTGGACATCCCAAGTTGTGAATATTATTTATAATATTCAATAATATTGTATTTTAATACACAATATTCCCATAATCGATGATTAATAATTATATACAATCTTTCCAAATCAATATAACTGGAGTTTTCAAATCTATATTAAGTTATTAATTTGATTTAAATATAATTTCTTAAATATATATATTTAGTTTTAAAGATAAAATATGTATATATTATTTTAGAATTAAATATATGTATTTTGTTTTAAGGATAAATATGTATATTTTATTCTAAAGTTGAGATATAACAGGAAATTCAAATTTATTGAAAATCAAATATTTTTACATATAGGTAATAAATTTATATGTAATAAAATTAAATGAAAATTCATAATGAAGTGATAGTGTTATACTTTGATTTGATATATATATATATATATATATATATATATAAACAATGTTGTTTATATTGAATAAAGTAGTTTTAAGATTCTTAAAAATATATACTTTCAACAAGGAAAATTTAGTATATGCGTTATGATATAAAAGGAAATTTATAATATTTAATTGGGAAAATGTTATAAATGGATGTATATAAAGATCACTTAAATAAATAGGAGAAACCATTTACACATAAATATCAATGAGACGTAGTTTGTTTTGAAATAACATATTTCTGTATTTTAAATTAAATTTTTTATATATGGTTACATGTATACATAAAAACTTAAAATAATTTTAATCACTTTATAGTTCTTGTTTAAAAGTACCATATATATAAGGTGATTAGCGTAGAAATTGAGATTTAATTTATAGTATAGATTTTAATTTTAACAAAGTTTCATTTGGTTTAAATTATATGAAAGTGTAAATGTTATTTTATTTCATCTTGTTTAAAATAACACACGTATACAAATATATTAGCAAAGTAGATTATTTTAATAGTTTCTCATTTATATTTAAATGATGTATAAGTAATAAATGAAAGCTTTGAGGATGATTTAAAAATCACTTTGAAATTCTTGCTTTGTAATAAATGATATAAGAAGTGTTTTATAAAGTGTTAGTTTATATCTTTAGTTGAAATGACAAATTTCATGTTTAAAATTGTGTGAATATATAGAACGCAAACATTAATTTTGTTTAAAGCAAAAATTACTATAAATTTCATACTTCCATACCTTAAAACATTTTATAGTTTATGTATAGATAAGATTTCAAAGTTATTTACTGTTAAGGGAAACAATTTAATAAAAACAATTAACAAAACCAGAAATCAGGCCTGTAAAACAGTTAACAAAACAATGGGAAGTTAACTAATAAATTTTATTAACAAACTACGCTTGGCAATAAAATCCTGGAAAGAAAATCGTACATAACTATTTTTTGTTTCTTTTCAAAGGATATTTTCAGCTGAGACACTATCTTTTCAGCCACCAAAAAGTCATTCTGTCCATCTTATGTAAATTTCAAGCTGATGTATATTTGGATATTTCAGGTCTGAGTGGCTTGTTTTAGAAGCCAAAAACCTGTATCTTAAATACAAAATCCTTCGGTTGAAATTATAAGCAACAGGGAAGAAAACTAAAAGAGAAAAATATATTAGTGTTCTGGAATTCTGTAAAACAAAACACCCTCTGTTAAACTCGAGCTCAAGAGAATTCAAAACAAGATTTCAACGTTTCAAATTAAAAGACTTCAACTTCAATTTGAAAGGCTTCTAGAACCAAGATGTGTAAGGTGAGAAACAATATATTCAAATTGAAATGATATGCATGCTCTGTTAACAGTGTTCATTATGTCCATTTTTACTACAAAAATCTACATCTCTTGATATAGATCAAATTTGAAAATGTTGTAAACTAAGAATATGCTTAATTACTAGAATAGTTTAAGTTAAAATTAGTTAGCGAATTATTTATGCTTTGTAGTTAAGTAAGGATGAGATTTACAGTGAAAATTTATTTTTGTGAAAAATTTAATGTTCTTATATTAAGAATTCAAGCGTGAAATTGGGTTGCAGGTGTAAAATTATGAATTTTAGTAGGAAGTTTGGAACTTATAATGATCTTTATCATAAAAATTTGAAGAGTGAATGGTTTTCGTTCGAAAATAAATTTCTGGCAAATTAGTCGCCGTGAGATGACGCGGTCAATTCCAAAAGGAGCTGGTGGTCATTGTAGAGGCATCGACCGTGGTGGAATCTTGGATTTGGTTTGGGATTGGATGGTCGAGTGGTTTCTATGGTTTAAGGAAGGATGTGGCCGTGGTAAAGTCGCGGGATTATTGAGGGGTAAGGGTGCGACCGGAGTTTGTGATTTTCGATAGTGACGTAGAGTAGTGTAAGGGCTTTCGATTTGTGGAGGAAGCGAGGAAATCAGAGGGAAGGGCGAGGTGCAGTTCGTCGATCAGTAGAGGCAGGTTGGTTTTTGGGTGTCTGGAGGTTTGGAAAATTATCAATTTCGAAAGGAGAGATTGTAGAGCATCGGCATCGTGCCGAACTTAGTCGGGGTGACAAGGGGAATGCGTCGGCAATGGTGCGATGGCGAGATGGCCAGAAGTGAGGGTGTGCACGTGTGTTATCGTGCACGATTGAGATCTAGGAGAGTGAATGATCGTTGTGGTAGATGCGCATGCATTCGTATAGGGTAAGCTTTGGAACCGTGGATGTACGAGTGGTTCGTGTTCTTGCTTGATTGGTTTGTCGTTCAAACTCGTGTTGAATCCTGATGTCAAACTGGAGCAGGTGTTTTGGGGAAGAAGTGGATAAGGGGTAGTTTGTTTTGGGTTGGGCTTCGGTCCATTGTTCTGTGATTGATATAAAATAGGATTAAACTGTTTAGTCTTGGGTTTTTTTTGGGGTCTTCGGCCCAAAAGCTTTGTTTGGAAAAAAAATGAAACGCGGGTGTAAATTTTAAACAGAAACTGATTAAAAGTTAATGCTTGTAAAAAGTTTATAAAATGAAATTATCTTTTCAAGTTTACAAGAAGTATGTTTGTTTAAGGCAAAGCCGATTTTCACAAATATAAAGATTAATTTGGAGTTATATTGACAAAGTAATTTAAATTTGTTTACTATAAGCCTAATTAATATGAGATATCTTAAATAAAGTTATTTTATCAATAAGTAATCAAACTTTTATAAATTGTTTATCTATAAATCCTTGGGTTTTGAATAAGTGAAGATTACTTGTAATAATTAAAGTGAAATAAATGTTTATGCTTTGAAAATAATTCAAGTTCTTAAGAGATATTATATTTTGAATAATTATTAAATTTCACATATGATAATGTGTTATAAAGGAAATGGTTCGTAACAACGGATAATACGCCGTCGTATGACCAGTTATGAAGTTTAATAAGAAAATTTTATAAGCTTGCATATATATGATTTAAATATCAATTGAAAATGAATGCCGCTATATAATATTATGGCCTATCTGTTAAGACATACCCAAACTGAATTAGATGTGTTTATTGTAGATTATTTCAACTGATTGACATCTGTACAGTGGAAACCGACACCATTCCGCTAAATAGTATATTTAACTTCTGTAGATAGTATACGCCTATCTGATATTTTATGTGTATTTGTTACTAGCAATGATGATTTCTTATCTAATATTCATGCATATATATGTTATGTGCCTATTAATTACATTTGAGAATATAATGTAAATCGATCTATGGAAGCTGATTGATTTGAATATCCTGTGACTATGAGTTGTGAATTGTGAACTGATAAGTACCGTTGGGACTGATAAGCCTTATTCTATTTGGATTGATTTTGAAATTAATTTTGCTTTAAAAATAAATATTATTTTTAGAAATGTTTTAAAGAAATGGATAAATGTTTTGAGAATATAAAAAGTAGATATTTACTATTATTTTGGAAATCCTTATAAGGGTGTTATTTAAACTATTTTCATGTATTTAACTCTTTTGTAATGATCCTTTAGAGATTAATTCTTTTTATATTTAAGTATATTTTCTTCCTATAAATTTATTTAATATAAATGTTGTTTGAATAATATTTTATAATAACTTCCACAAAGAGTATTTGTTTATTAAAACTTGAAACTAATATTTGCAAATTTATATATATGATTTAGAGAGAAATGCTTTGGATATACATTTTTTTTCGAATAAGCTTTCTAAAATTTGTTTGTATTTTAAAGGTAAACAAGGCTTAAAGGTTGTGACGGGAAATAGCATGGTAGATTGATTGTTTGATTGTTTGATAACCGACTATCAATATTGGCCAATGCGCTGATCATTTCGAAGAGACCGAGATCGGGATTTATTTTCTGAAAACCACTTCGATCTGGTTTGAACGTTTTTGTGTGGAAAACAAGAGTTTGGATTCGAAGGTGGAGCAGTGAAGTGCAAGGGCTAGTCGCTACTAATCCTGAGGATGATTCCAAAATGGATGTGGTAGGAGTATGCCTTCGGTTCCGTTCGAACCCGGGACGGACTTGTATGGATGAATGCTTTCAGAACATCGTCAGGTGGACGGTGAGCTTTCTAAGGGATATGTTCTACAAAGGTACCGCTTAGCCTCAAGCCTGATCTATGAGGAATGCGGATTACGGATCTTAAGGCTAGGATTAACACTAGAAGGGGGAAAATAGTGTTAATATAGAATTACTAAATCTTTTTGAGTTTATATCAATTTAAACACTGATGTATGCAATATACAGATATAAATATGATCACAGAAACAAACATAGATGCAGAAATAAAATAATAGCAGTAAAGGAAAGAACACACCGGATTTTATACTTGTTCGAAGTTACCCTACATTCAGTCCCGCAACACAAGTACGGATTTCCTTTCAAAAGCAATTGTATAATTACACCATCGGTTTCAAGGCTACAAGGTACACCCTCCAAAATTTCCATCCTTTGGGTAGAGATACTTGATTTCCAGGCTACAAGTTTACCTAATTGATTTACCAAGGCTACAATCACACCTTTTCTCTCTTGATTGATTTCCAAGGCTACAATCACATCTTTTCTCGCTTAATAGATTACAAAGAAGTCTATAACTCTGAATAGATTTGAGAACCTTGTAGAGATAGTGATAGAGAATCAAACTAGAAATAATCGAGTTCGATTCAATGTTGATTTTGGCAGAGTAATGGTTAGAATATGTATTAAGAAATGTGGAAGAAGAAGAGGGTGAAAAACCAGAAAATATGATATAAAATTCGTTGAAACTAACCCCTATTTATAGAAGAACAACAGCCATGTCCATTCATGAAGAGTTATGGCGAATAGACACTTCTTTTGAAATTTAAATTTTGAACTCAACTGACACCATGTCGACATGGGGTACTTGGGCATGTCGACATCCCAAAGGATTTTTTGGTGTTTTGATTTTCTTTGAAAATAACTTTTATTTTATATTAAAACTATTTTAAACTTTATAAATATACTTGACTATAGTTAAAATTCATAAGTAAATATAGAGAATAATATATATATAGAATTTAACTATAATTTTATATTTAAATCTAAGTATAAAAATTTAGAAGTTAAATATATAATTTTAAAATAATAGTTTAAAATCAGGAGTAATTTGACTTTGAAATTAAAGATAATTTTGAGGCTAAAATTATTTAAAATCGGGATAGAGAGTTTTGATGTTTTTAAAAGGAAAGTTTTGAAATCATTTTGAAAACAAGATATAATTTTGAAAAATCATTTTGAATAAAAAGTTAGCGGATACAAAACAATGTTCCACTAGATTTTTCGTAGGTTCCATCCTATTTAGGGTTCCATCCTTTTAACAGGCTCGAAGTGGATTCCATTCCACGAATAAATTGGATTTTAAGATGCAGTGCTTTTCTATGAGTTTTAACAAAATTCCTAATAAAAATACTTAATCTTGAAATCTTGAACTCTTGATAATCTTGATACTCATGAGTCTTCTATCTCGATATCTTGAATCTCTATACTGTACAGTCTTTATTCTTGGTACCTGCATGGTTAAATCATGCATATACGTATATATCTAAACTTATAATGTCAGTATTTATATTTTATAATCTATTCTAAGGTTGTTGTCATCAAAACCATCATCTCACGGACTAACAATCTCCTCCTTTTTATGATGACAACCTTTGTTTATAAAATATTATTTCTATCCTAATAACTCCCCCTAAAACTAATAAATCCCCCTTAATTTATGCCTAACTACCCTATTTTATATTTCTCCCCCTTTGTCATCAACAAAAACTCACCCCAAACTATATAACTCCCCCTAAAACTAACACTCTATGATATGTGATTATAATGATAGTGTTATCATAAGTAATCATCACTTAAATCTAATACTAAAACGTAGTCCTAAACTATTAACTACCCTAACTAAGAATTCACGATAGTACTTATAATTAAAACTCATATAAGAACACGAGTTATTTATTACGTATGAAGTTGTATATACATGAGCATTTAGAAAAATAAAGAAACACAAACAACAAGGGAGAAGAAAGAAAAGAAACCATTGTGTGTTTTTAAACATATGAGATCTATGAATCGAACAGTTTGGGTAGTGGAAACAGAAATTTCCGCGTTGTTCAACAAGATTCCCATTTTTGTCAAAACACACTTCTCCAACACACATGACTTGGTCATCATCCTCCTCATGCGCTTCTTCCATGGGTTCTTCTTCTTCTTTGCTGGCCTCTTGTTCTTGATTGAGTGAAGAGTCTTCATCAATCAAGATAGGGTTGGCCTGGTTATCCATTAGGAATTTTTGCAAATTCCTAAGAATCTTGCCTTGCCTCTCTTGATCGTTTTCCATACGAAGTTGAGTCACTTGAATTTCAGTCATCATCTGAAGTGCATCCTTTAGGGAGTCCTCTATTTTAGTCACACGAGCGAGAGTAATACGTTGAAATGAACCAGACGTAGGAGAGGGGAATGAAAAGGTTGATTTTATGTTTGATTTGGAAGAGGAGGCCATTGATTATTTGATTCCATAGAGAAGAACAGAGAGATAACAGAAAGGATGAATATATGTGAAGAATATATAACCAATTATTTTGAATTTTGGTGGGAAAAATTTCAACATTTAAAAACATTGTATGTCGACATGGGTATATGGGGGATGTCAACATGGTCCTTTTCATTTTTACTATTTGATTTATTTTAATATTAATTATACTTGTTATTTATATTTTATATTTCATTTATAAAACAAATACCTAATTCTCTTCTTAATTTAGTAAATATTGATTCATTTAAGGGTTTTGTTAAAATATCAGCAATTTGATTCTCAGAATTGATATAATCGAGAGTAACTACTTCCTTACTTATATTATCTCTAAGAAAATGATGTTTGGTATCAATATGTTTAGTTCGAGCATGTTGAGTAGTATTTTTGGATAAATTTATCGCACTCGTATTGTCATAATAAATTGGTGATTTTGAAAATTTTAAACCAAAATCTTTTAAGATTTGTTGCATATATATTACTTGAGAACAAGCCAAAGCCGCAGAAATATATTCTGCTTCATTTGTTGACAAAGAAACTATGTTTTGCTTTTTACTAATCCAAGAAACCAGAGAATGCCCCAAAAAGTGACAAGTCCCACTTGTACCTTTTCGGTCTGATTTACAACCAGCATAGTCAGCATCACAGTAAGATATTAAGTCAAAAGAATCATTTTTAGGGTAGAGTAAACCATAATCAGATGTGTGTTTAATATATCTTATGATTCGTTTTACGGCTTTTAAGTGGGTATCTTTAGGTTGGGATTGATATCTGGCACAGAGACAAGCACTATGCATGATATCAGGTCTACTGGCAGTAATATAGAGTAGTGATCCAATCATTCCTCTATATAGTTTTTGATCTACATCTTTCGAGAGATCTTCTTTACTAAGGTACTCATTGGTTGCCATGGGAGTGGGTTTTCCACTCGCAGTAGTCAAACCAAATTTACTAATTAGGTCTTTAGCATATTTTTCTTAACTAATAAAGATACCATTATCTAATTGTTTTATTTGTAATCCTAAAAAGAAATTTAATTCACCCATATGACTCATCTCAAACTCTTTTGTCATTGTTTCAGAAAATTCTTTATTCATTTCAAAATTACTTGAACCAAAATGATATCATCTATGTAAACTTGTACTAGTTGAATATCATTTTTATTTCTTTTAATAAAAAGAGTATTATCTACTTTACCAATTTCAAAATTAGATTGCAATAAATAAGATCTTAGTCTATCATACCAGGCTCTAGGAGCTTGTTTTAGACCATACAATGCTTTCTTATGTTTGTAAACATGATTTGGTAATTTATCATTTTTCAAAAAGTGGTGGTTGTTCAACATATACTTCTTATTTTACAAATCCATTTTAAAAGGCACTTTTAACATCCATTTAAAATAATTTGAAATTATTATGATTTGTGAAAGCCAGTAGAATCCTAATGGCTTCTAATCTTGCTACGAGAGCAAAGGTTTCATCAAAATCTATTCCTTCTTCTTAACAATAACCTTGAGCGACTAATCGAGCTTTATTTCTAACTACCTCTCCTTGTTCATTCATTTTATTTTTATAAACCCATTTAGTTCCAATTATAGTTTTATTTTCTGGTCTAGGAACAAGTTCCCAAATATTATTTCTAGTAAATTGATTTAATTCTTGTTGCATAGCCAAAATCCATGAATCATCAGTTGATGCTTCTTTTGGATTTTTTGGTTCAATAGTTGATATAAAAGCTACATTACTCATTTGACTTAGTTGATTTCTAGTTTTAACAACAAATTGCATATCTCCCAGTATATTTTCTATAGGATGATCTTTTAAAAGTTCGGTCCTTTTATTAGGATTTAATTTCATTATTAGTTTCAATTGATTTGAGTGATTAAATCCTCTTCGTCATTTGCATCTTCAAAAATTTTGAAATTTTCATCAACTGAAACATGCATTGTTTCTTCAATGGAATTAGTTTTTAAATTAAACATTCTGTACGCGTTATTTCTATTAGAATATCCGATAAAGATACCTTTGTCGGATTTAGGATCAAATTTATCTAAATTATCTTTTGTATTTAAAATAAAGCATTTACTTCCAAAAATTCTGAAATAAGATACCTTAGGTTTCTTTGAATAAAGAAGTTCATATGATGTCTTATCAGTTAAAGGTCTAATTAAAATTCTTTTAAAATATAACAGGCGGTAGCAACTGCTTCTTCCTAAAAATTCTTTGGTAAATTACTATCTGTAAGCATAGTTCTCGCACACTCTTGAATTGTCCTATTTTTACGTTCTACTACTCCGTTTTGTTGTGGAGTTCTCGAAAATGAAAAATTGTGAGTTATTCCCTTTTTATTGCAGAATTCCTCAAACTTTTCATTTTCAAATTCACCACCATGATCACTTCGAATAGTTATTATTTTTAGAGAAAATTGATTTTGAATTCTTTTTGAAAATGTCTTAAAACTTTCAAAAGTATCACTTTTATGTTTCAAAAATATTGTCCATGTAAATCTAGAATAATCATCTACAATTACAAAGGCATATTTATTATGATTTATTGATAGAATTTGAGATGGACCAAATGAATCAAGATGAAGTAATTCAAGAGGTTTTGAATTTGAAATCGTATCTTTTAACTTAAAGGAACTTTTTCTAAGTTTTCCTAATTGACAAGCATCACATAAACTGTCTACTTTAAAATTCTTTTTTGGGAGACCTCTTACTAGATTATGTTTTGAAAATCTAGATAAGAGTTTGAAATTCAAATGCCCAAATCTCTTATGCCAAATCCAAGGGTCACTTGTATTTTCTAACACACACAGGTTATCATTTGAAACTTTCATACTAAGAATATAAATATTCTTTTTCCTGACTCCCTCAAATATAATGGTTGAATTATTATCTTCTATATGACACTTATCTTTTTCAAATTTAATTTTATATCCTTTATCACATAGTTGACTTATACTTAGAAGATTATGTTTCAGATTCTTAACTAGCAAAACATTAGTAATAGTAGGAGTTCCAAAATTACCGACTTTGCCGATGCCAATCACATATCCTTTTGAATTGTCTCCAAAGTTAACCAGTCCTCCGTCTTTCTATATTATATCATTCAGTATATTTGGATTTCTAGTCATGTGTCTAGAACACCCACTATCAAGTATCCATTTGTTCTTTCTGATCTGCACAATTTGTCCATTGTGGATTGATTCCTCAACACCTATAAAGCAGATTCCTATACGTCAAACAATCTTGATAGACAACTTGAATTTGAATACTGATAATATGCAGACTCAAGAAACAATGATGGTTTGAATACTTCTAAATTAGTATTAACAAATATAGCCATTTTAAAAACTATTTCAAAAATCAGATTATGAAACTTTGAAAACCTTTCTTTGATACCAATTGTGAGGAATGCAGATTACGGATCTTAAGACTAGGATTAACACTTGAGGGGGGTGAATAGTGTTAATAAAGAATTACTAAATCTTTTTGAGTTTATGTTAATTTAGACACCGATGTATGCAATATACAGATACAGATATGATCATAGAAACAAACGCAGATGCAGAAATAAAATAAAAGCAGTAAAGGAAAGAATACACCGAATTTTATACTGGTTCGGAGTTACCCTACATCCAGTCCCGCAACACAAGTACGGATTTCCTTTCAAAAGCAATTGTACAATTACACCCTCGGTTTCAAGGCTACGAGGTACACCCTCTAGAATTTCAATCCTCTGGATAGAGATACTTGATTTCCGGGCCACAAGTTTACCCAATTGATTTACCAAGGCTACAATCACACCTTTTCTCTCTTGGATTTCCAAGGCTACAATCACACCTTTTCTCGCTTAATAGATTACAAAGAAGTCTATAACTCTGAATAGCACTGAGAACCTTGTAGAGATAGTGATAGAGAATCAAATTAGAAGTAATCGAGTTTGATTCAATGTTGATTTCGGCAGACTAATGGTAAGAATATGTATTAAGAAATGTGGAAGAAGAAGAGGAGTGAAAAACTAGAAAAGCTGATATAAAATTCGTTGAAACTAACCCCTATTTATAGAAGAACAACAGCCATGTCCATTCATGAAGAGTTATGGCAAATAGACAATTCTTTTGAAATTTAAATTTTGAACTCAACTGACACCATGTCGACATGGGGTACTTGGGCAGTCGACATCCCAAAGGATTTTTTGGTGTTTTGATTTTCTTTGAAAATAACTTTTATTTTATATTAAAACTATTTTAAACTTTATAAATATACTTGACTATAGTTAAAATTCATAAGCAAATATAGAGAATAATATATATAGAATTTAACTATAATTTTATATTTAAATCTAAGTATAAATATTTAAAAGTTAAATATATAATTTTAAAAAGATAGTTTAAAATCAGGAGTAATTTGACTTTGAAATTAAAGATAATTTTGAGGCTAAAATTATTTAAAATCAGGATAGAGAGTTTTAATGTTTTTAAAAGGAAAGTTTTGAAATCATTTTGAAAAGAAGATATAATTTTGAAAAATCATTTTGAATAAAAGTTAGCGGATACAAAATAATGTTCCACTAGATTTTTCGTAGGTTTCTTCCTACTTAGGGTTCCATCCCTTTAACAGGCTCGAAGTGGATTCTATTCCAGAATAAATTGGATTTTAAGATGCCTGTGCTTTTCTATGAGTTTTAACAAAATTACTAATAAAAATACTTAACCTTGAAATCTTGAACACTTGATAATCTTGATACTCATGAGTCTTCTATCTTGATACCTTGAATCTCTATACTGTACAGTCTTCATTCTTGGTACCTGCATGGTTAAATCCAGCATATACATATATATCTAAACTTATAATGTCAGTATATATATTTTATCATCTATTCTAAGGTTGTTGTTATCAAAATCATCATCTCACGGACTAACATCATCAACCGGGAATGACTGAAAATCTGGGGTTATGCAGCAGCTAGGTGGGTAGCGCCCATTAGGGAGAGGTCATCCCTGTCTAGATGTCCCTTTTATTCGGCTTAGTGGTGTGGTTGCTGATCCCAACCGTGGGGTGATCTTACTCGGGATTATCCAGTAAGGGGTAGTCCCGGTCTTGTGTTGCAGGGGATTGGGAGAAATCCTCGGTATGGTGATCTAGGCCACGTACCGTGACAGGTGGTACCCCAGTGCCTAGTTATTAGTTGGAAATCCATTCTCCCGACGCGCCTTTTACAGTTTTTGTTTGTAGAACCCACTTTGTGGCTAGTAGCTGGAATTTAATCATGTAACAATTTCGGTTATTTTAATAAGTATTTGAAAATAGACCCTATTATAATATCAGAGGATTTTAATAAAAAAAAATCAGCTATCGTAAGGAAAAAACCGACATGTTTATTTGCGGCGTGGTCTTACGAGATGCTTTTGTTTTCAAAGGATTTTGAAACTTTAATAATCAAGTTGAGTGTGTTTCTCACGTTGGCTTACCAGACTGACCTGGGCTTGGTGTTTTTTCTATTTGCTCGGGTCAGACCGAGTATATATTTCCAGGTTTAACTCGAAGAGTGGAAACTGTTCAGGAGAGGAGCTGGATCAGGAACGTATTCTCGTAGATGTTTATATTCAGTCTGTTGGTCATGCGGTTATGGTTGTAAGGATAGGATTGATATAACTGTCCAAGTTGTGTGGTTGTAACTCTGATGTAAAGTTGTATATGTTTATAAAGTAACAGTTTTGGTTTAGTGTAAAGATTTGTTTATATTATAATTTTGTCGATCCGCTGTGAGATTCTGATTTGTTCTCTTTTCTTCTATCTTTTTTCTATTTCTACCTTCTTTCTTTCTTTCATTATCCGTCTTGTCGTGCCATTTAGCTGACAAGTGTGGTTTAAGTTCGGTTTAAATTGGTACGGAAAAATGGGTTGTGACACATCACGTTGTCCTATGGTCTGTTGGATACCTCCCTTGCAACTTGGTCTTTAGTACTATTCAGATTTCCTCAACAAGCTTCAACGGCAAGCGACTACCCATTGACGTGGCAGATACCCAATTTTGCTCTAAGCCAGCCTTGTTACTCAACATCATTCCAAATCTATAGGCAGTCAGCACAACTCAATGTAGCTTCAATAGGAAACTCATTGGGCAAGACTGGTTTAGGCACGATCCTTCTTTCGCCTGGCTTCACCATACTTGTCCCATCATCTTACAACCAGCCCTACACGTATTTAATTTTCTCCTTAGCATTGTTTGATTATCCACACATGTCATCAACAATCGATTGGCCAGCACAACTCAGAGAGAGCCCCTCACTCGCCTTGCTTGCTTTTTTTTTTGAAAGGCAAGAGCAAAGAGCTCACTTTATTAACTAATATATCATTACAAACACTAAAGCTTGACTTACAACCAAATACAAACACAATGACAATTCTACAAAATTACAACCATACTCAGCATTAACTTGACTGCTATCAATGACAATAATACAACCAAATACATCAACAGCAACAGCATTACAGATAAACTAAAACACAATTAGAAATACATGCCAATAGCAGTAAACTCAAATGGACCAGTGGAGAAAGCAAGCAAAGGCAAAAGTATGATATCTCCATCAGCTCTCATGACAGTAAAATGACACCATCTTACTTTAAATCATTCTTGATAAAACCTGAAATGAAATGACTAATGCTAAAACATTAGATTTCTAGAAGTTTACAAGGCAGCAAGATGATACATCACACCTTAAAATGTATCAGTCTTCAAAAACCTAAGTATATTACCATGAATCTGATTAAACAGCTGAGAAGAAGTCTTTATACCAATACCAAAAATTCTTTTATTCCTCTCTTGCCATACCTCATAAATCAATCTCTTAAGCAACTTTAGCAAAATCCTAGTTTCACGAGATTTCCATCTAGTTGCTTTGAAAATATTAAACCACTCAATAGAACTTACAGGCGAAGGCTTATAAAATCCACCATTGGATAACAGTCTGTACCAAATTTGAAATACAAAAGGACACTCAAAAAATAAATGAGTATTGCATTCTGTTCCAGACTTACAAAAAATACATAGATCTTCAGAAATAATGCCAATTCTACAAAGTTTATCCTTGGTATCTAAAGCATTGGCCATCACTTTCCATAGCAACAAATTTTCTTTTGCACTACGACCTGTTTTCCAAATTCTAGTATGCCAGGGAAACTATGAACTATTATCACAGAGAGACTTGTAAACAAGCTTAATAGTAAACTTCCTCCCAGACCAGATTAGAGCATTATCAGCATTGATAATAGGGTTATTTGAAATGAGATTCCATAAATTTCTTAGTTGAAATGAACTAGAATATGGTAAAACTATACAATCTTCATGAATAAAATCATCAACTTTAGCCTCTTCTGAAATTCTAGAATTTCTTCTCAAATTATAATCAACAATAGAACTTAAGATTAATCCCTGTTTAGCCCATGGAGAATGCCAGAAGGATAATCCTTTAATCAGAACATAATTGCATTGTATAAAAGGAATAAATGATTCTCTAAGCTTAAGAATACACCACCAACTCCAACTACAGCTTTGTGGAATTGACATAGTCCAAAAATTTCTCTTACCAATAAGATTGTGATTAACCCATTGAGACCATAGATTCTTATCGGTTGTAAATTTTTTATTGAAATACACTGAGATTGCAGCTTTATTCCATTGAAAAATATTTGTTATTCCAAGACCACCATGCTTTTTGGCATCAAATAGTTTATAGAAAGATATAGGAATAAGCTTCCTTGAAAAAGGATCACCATGCCATAAGAATTTATTAAGAGCACTAGATATCATATTAATCAGCTTAATTGGAAGAATATAATGCCTAGTCCAATAAGTTGTCATGGCCACAACAATTGATTGAATAATAGTTAACCTACCAGCTTGTGATAGTTTTTCAGTAGGCCATATCAGAAGCTTTTCAATAATCTTTTCAAAAAGAGGCATACAATTTTGCTTGGTAATTCTAGAGGTGATCAAAGGCAAACCCAAATAGAAAGAATTTTTAGATAATTCTTGAAGGCCCGAGAATTTGATGATATCATTTTTTTCCAAAGAATTTAAACCAGCAACCAAAATATTAGACTTAGAGAGATTTATCTGAAGACCAGTAATGGAATGAAAGAGTTGCAGAGTAGAAAGAATGCACTGAATATTGTCATAAGTAGGCTTTGTAAAAACAATCAAGTCATCAGCAAAAAGAAGATGAGTACTTAGAGGTTTCTTACATTTGGGATGAAGCTGAATGGCTTTTTTAACAACAAGATCCTTGAAAATAGAATTAAGAAGCTCCATAACAATTATGAACAAGTAAGTTGAAATTGGATCACCTTGCCTAACACCTTGCACACCCTTAAAATATCCATACAAACCACCCTCCCTCGAAATAGAATACATAGGTGAAGATATACATGTATAAATCCAAGCTAAGAATGGTTTTGGAAAATTCATTTTATACATAACAGCTAAAATAGAATTCCAATCTACAGAGTCAAATGCTTTCTTAATATCCAATTTTAACATGCATCTTGGTGAAATGATTTTCCTCTCATAACCAAACAGTAATTCTTGAGTCAAAAGAATGTTATCACTAATTGATCAACCATTAATATATGCAGCTTGATTAATGGAGATAATGGATGGCAAGACTAATTGTATTCTATTGGCCAAAATCTTAGAGATGATCTTGTAGATGATGTTACAACACGAGATAGGCCTAAAATCAGCAACTGAAGTTGGATTCACAATCTTAGGAATTAATGCAATAGCAGTAGCAGATAAACCAGCAGGAAGCTTATTATGAAGAAAAAAGAATTGAATTGCTTTAACAATATCAATACCAATAGCATTCCAACTATGCTGTATGAAATGTGCATTATAACCATCTGGGCCTCCACAACTATTACTATCCAAACTAAACACAGCAGTTCTAATCTCATCAGCTGTTATTTCACATATCAGAGAATTCGATTGGAAGTTAGACAAAGTAGGAAGTGAAATATTAAAGAGAGGTTTAAGATCAGGAATGAAGGAAATGGATGGATCTAAAATAGATGTAAAATATTGAACAAAGGCCAGATTAATACCATCAAAAGAATTCACCAAGTTCCCATTCATATCCTTAATCTGAAAAATGCAATCACGATTTCTTTTAACTTTAAGAAAGTTATGAAAATACTTAGTATCCCTATCTGCCTCTTTCTCCATTTTCAAATGAATTTTCTGTTTGAGAGAAGACACCTCCCTCTCAATAACTTGCTCAAGATCATTTTTTAATTGTAATTCAACATGTTTTAAGAAAGAATCAAAAGGCCTGACACACAAGACTTCCTGAATCTTAATAAGCTCATCCCTAATCTGAGTAGAAAGTTTAGATTCATTACCAAAATTAGCTGCAGACCAAACCTTTAGGTGAAACTTAAGCACTTTCATCTTATGAATAATATTTGCTAGCGGGTCTTTGCCAAATTGCATACTCCAAACCTGTTTCAGAATATGATGAAAATCGACCTGCTTTGTCCAAAAATTAAAAAATGTAAAAGTGTGTTTCCCTCCACAAAACTGATCAACTCCCCACTGAAAAATTAATGGACAATGATCAGAAGGAGAAGGCTGAAGAATTTGATAAAATGATTTTGGCCAAGAATGAAGAAATGGAAGATTTATAAAAATATGATCAAGTTTACATAGAGTTACATTACCATTCCTATTACAGTTAGACCAAGTAAAATCTGAACCAAAGAATTTGATAGGAATAAGATTAGATTGACATATAACACTATTAAAAGGAGAAATGCCCTTAAGAGATAAAGGACAACCACCATATTTCTGATTACATGCAAACATACAATTAAAATCACCACTAATGATCCAAGGAATAGAGAGAGGATTTAAAGATGGAAGATTATCCAAGAAAACCTGTCTCAAAGATAAAGAGTTATGAGCATAAACTGAGGTAAGAAGAAAATTCAAATTTGAGGGTAAATGAATACAATTATAGTGAATGTATTGATCAGAAGCACTAATTCAAGAGAGCTTGAAAATGCAAGGGTTCCATAAAGTTAACAGCCTACCATAATTAGATTCAACAAAGTTATGATCATATAACCAAGAGGGAGATATCATGCAAGAAGCTTTAAGAGTAGACTGAATATCAAGCTTAGTTTCAGAGATACACATTAAATGTATTTCCTTATCCTTTAAAAGGTTCTTAATCTCAATCTGTTTATTGGGAGAATTAGCCCCCCTAATAATCCAAAATGCAATATTATTCATTTAAAAGGAAGTGGAGGTAACAAAGGTGAAGGATTCTTCCTTGTATGTCTTGTGTGAGAGTTGTTTTTTGAAGAAGATAAAGGAAGAACCTCTTGAGGTTTGAACTCTCTTCCTTTATTCAAATCACTAGCATTCAGAGCATTGGAAACATCACTAGAAATAGAAGGAGGAGGAAGTATAATATGACTAGGAGGAGACAAGTGCAAATAAGGAGAACTGGATCCTAAATTGGATGGAGACCGAGTACTAAATTGAGAACAACATGAGGATGACACATAGGTAGAGTTATTTGAAGAAACAACATTCACAACATTAGCAGCTACAGTTGAAGTGTTTGAAAGATTTTCACAAGAAGAACTGGAACCTAAATTGGATGGAGACCGAGTACTAAATTGAGAACAATATGAGGTAGAGTTATTAAAAGATCCAACATTTACAACATTAGCAGCTACAGTTGAAGTATTAGAAAGATTTTCACAAGAAGGAGATGTAACCAATGAAATGGTATCACTACAAATACAATCCCGAGATTTATCAAGAGAAGAGTTTGATAAGATTGAAAATGAATTAGAAAGATTAGGAAGGCAAGAACTATTTGAATTATGAATATCTTTTCCCCTTCCTTTCTCAACACTTTCATCAGCTGATTGAATAATATTCACAGATTGCTTCCTTTTCCAAACTCCTTTATTCCTCCTATTTACATTTTTCTAGCCTTGATCCATTAAGTTTTTATTATCAATATCAATAACATAATCTGTCTGACTTTTGTCTACATTCTTCACCAAAACTTGCTCCTTATTAACATCAATATCTTCAACTTTATTAACAAATTCACAACAAGCAGAATCATGACCAAAAATTTTACAATGCGTACAAATTTTCGGTTTCCAATCATATGATAGTTGAACATCAGGACAGTTATTACCCAATTGTGGTATAGGAATAGAGTCAGGTAAATCAAAATCAGGTGAGATTTCCACTAACGCTTTTGCATACTTAAATCTCTGTAGCTTTTCAGTGCTATTATCAAAACATATAAGCCTACCAACATGACATGCCAACCAATTAATCCCAATCAAAGTCCAAAGAATAATAGGAATTATATGAAAATGAATCCACACAGGCACTTTCTTGACTTGAGCTTGTGAAATACTGACCGATGGATCCCATTTAGTAATAATGAACATTCTACCTCTTATAAAGATAGGATCCAAATTAAGAACATGATCCTTATCTTCTTGATTGGAAAACATGAAATAGAAATTATAACCATCAGATTTGAAATCAACTTCACCTTTGAGTTTCCAATATCTTTTCAAAAAAGTAACAACAATCAAGATGGAAAGCGTACCATCCAAGAAAAAACCAACAAAATGATTCTCCCAATATTTCAAACCCTCCTCCCTAACAAGATCTGGTAAAACAGTTGAAGATTTATCCCGAGAAATATCAAAATGGATAGGCTTATAAGAACCAGCATTACGCGGTAAAGATTTGAAAAGAGAGGACCAATTCGAATTAACAGAGGAAGAATCCTTCTTGAAAGAAGAAAACAAAGAATCGGACTGACAAGGTACAGAAGATTGATTGAGAGAAAGAAGAGGAGCAGATGAAGAGCAAGAGGAAGAAGAAGATGATGAAGAAAGAAGAGGGAAAGAAGCAGAATCAAGAGAAAAAGAAGACGAAGAAAGAGACGCCATTAAAATTTCAAAAGCGAGCTAAAAACATCGGGAAGCTAGGACTCGACTTGCTTGCTTATGCAAGCAAAAGTAAACAATAAACCATATATGCAGATGCACTAGATACTGTAGCAAAGTGACCAAATGTGTATCTACTCCCGTAGCCTACCGTCAGCGCTTAATGTTTATTATATTCAATGCATGTTACTAGCATAGAGGGAATATTGACATGCTTCTTAACCACAAATTCCTCTCTAATTTCACAACTTTCATCCATTAGCTAGTACGACCAGATCCACGGTCGAGCATGCTTCCAGCCTGTTTTACTGCGTAATCCCAATCGTCTATCATCTACTTTGGCCACTATAACCACTATAAATACCTCAAGGCATGCTACTCTAAAGGGGTTTATTATTGAATTTTGGCTACTCACAAAAGCAGAAATATTCCCTAAATAACTTAAAGCCATAAGCGCTTAAGATTCACTAAATTTAGTCTCAAGTGCCCCATTTCTTATTATTCTCTTGTATTTCTTGTAATCGTAAGAGAGAAATATAGTAAGAGATGTAACAACCCTAGTTTTTGGCTATTTATTTCTTTTAATTATTTTAATTTCGAAATATATTTTATATAAATTGTGTTTAACAATATAGTTTAATTATTTAATTTGGAGATATATTTTATAAAATTTCATATGTCAATAAAATTTAATAATAACTGTGAAAATTTAAGCTATGTTTGAACTGGTAAAAATTCGCGTTTAAAAGACGCGTCAATTTTAGGGTATAATTAACGTAATATAACGTGTGATTTTAAAACGTAATTTTTATAGATTTTTTTGATGTTTTAGACTGCGTCTGTTTAACGTAGTGTAAAAATCATATTTTCAAATATTTTGGGAGTAAAATATCAGTCGGTAAATTTTAAGAAACGACTTTTGTATAACTGTCAGATTATCTTAAATTTTGTATATGCTTTCCCATCACAAAGTCTTTGCCTATTCTTGCCATTTCATTTATTTCAATCAAAGCTTGCCATTTCTTTTCTCTGCCAGATCAAAATGTATATAACTTATGGTAACATTCAAACGTGCATGCTTGATATTTAAAACGTGCATATTCAATATTCCTTCATGCTCTGCTTTCTACAGCACCACCATAATCACGCAAGCTATCAAGAAAATCTGGGAATATTTTTGCATGCATAAGTAACGTACAAATGGGTAATCTAGACTTGAATCACGCAAGCTTTAGTTTTAGGTAGTAACGTACATATTGACATGTGAAGCTGAAGCATTCACTCCAGTGTGCATATCAACCATTTCCTCTGCCCCGTTACCATCAGTTATACACAAGATTTAATACTTGAATCAAGTACTGAAACCTCGCAAGCTTTTAAATCAGAAGTAACGTGTGTATAAACTTTGTTTTCACTTTTGCTTCATCAGTCATCAACCTTAAATCACGCAAGTTAATTGAGAAGTAACTGCATATTTACCTCCCCTTGATTTCGACAGCAGTTATATTCGAAACTATGCCTATAAATCTTTGCTCCTGTACATCATTTTTGCTCTGCATCTCTTGTATTCTGCCTTGCTTCCTCTCTATCCATCAGGTATATTATCTGTTCTTCTTTAATTTCTTTTCCCATCTGCCTTGCTCGGCCACCCAGTGTTGCTTAGGCCATGACACATCACTTGTCTACATATTTTAGCAAAGATCTGGGTTTGAGTTGCATGAACTAAGTCGGAAAATATGGGAATAGGATGTGAGTTTTCAGTTGCATTTGTGGCATAAACATAGTTGGCATATGTATATATATACTGGGACATATGTCATAAACTTATCTTCATATTTTTTTCCAAAAATCTGAGTTATAGGTTGCAGCATCTAAAGGGGGATAGGATTGTAATTGCCTTAAGTATTTAGGCTAGGGAAGATGTGAGTTCATAGGAGGAATAGGAAATGCAATCTGAGTATAAGTTTCCACTCTTATGATATCAAGACCATATCATCACTAAAACTTGATTTTGTTCAACCAAGACTGGTGTAAGTGCATCTGATTTGAAGATGAGATTGACTTGGCTGGATGAAGTGGTTGATGATGAATAGAAGATTTGGGTAGTAGATGCCAGAAGTGGAATAAGAGGAGTGGGTAGCAGTATCTTGTTCATAGTCCAGTGTGCAGGTGCAACTGTGCACATGTACATCAGTGCATATCAACCTTGGATGATGACTGGACTGGTAGTTGAGATGACTGGGGGGGGTGATGCTAAAGAAGAGAAGTGGTTGATGGTTAAGGTATCAGTGAAGTTGGGTGGGTTGTTTCAGAATCATATGAACAGAGAGCAATAGGTGAGTGCATGGAGGGTTACATGGGTAACTTGAAGTAAGGGACTAATGGACTCGAAGATATTGCATAGTTTCCCGAAGATCTTGCATAAACTTCTCGGGTAGTTGGGTTTTCTTTGCCTGTTGCAGTTAGAACTGGGAAGTTTTAAATCTGAGAAAAATAAACTGTAAAATGTTTCAAAACTAAGCTTAAACTTAAGATTTAACTGAATACAAGTGAAAACTAAGTTAAAAATGTTAGGTGGGTGTTAATACTTGGGTGTGAGTTCAGTTTAATCTGCATGTTTGAAACCTTAGCAGTAGGCTACCCATGTTGGTATCACAAGTACATATGTTCATTTGTATCACTATGTGCATTTTTCTCTGACCTGATTTATTGAGAAGAAGTTGGCTTCAAAAGATAAGTTTGTATAGGAGATGAAGTAAGTGACAGTAGATGATGTATCCATTTACAGAGCAGATAGGGACTAAGGTATGAGCTTTAGATTTCATTCAGGCCTAAGAGGAAGTCTTTTTAGCAGTCCACATATGTACCTAGGACTGGAATGATGGGAAGAGAGGTAGGTAGCTGTTTAGTTCAAAGCCTGGATTATGTTAAATTTTAGTTTATCTTAAGGCTATGGTATAACCTGGGTAGATCTGAAATGGAAATTGGTAGAACAGGAGTTAGGGAATTTAGCTTGCATGTATGTTGAGTAAGTCTGCATACTATTATACTGATTTAACTTAGGTTAGGGGTCTTCCAGTTTGCAGTAAAACAGATTGGTAGACTGAATAGAGATTGCAGTAGAAAGTAAATACAAATGGTGGGTAGGTACAAATACTTTGGGGTGAGTTTCAGATTAAGTTTGCATATGTGCCAAAGGTTAAGAAGAGGAGATGGCCAAAACTGGGGTGTATAATGTTCAGGGTTGAACATTTGTAACAGGAGAAGGTGTGTACGTGCACAAGGTCTGCACACATCAGAAGCACACTAAAATCCAGGGTTGATGG
Source organism: Allium cepa (assembly GCA_030765085.1). NCBI lineage: Eukaryota > Viridiplantae > Streptophyta > Magnoliopsida > Asparagales > Amaryllidaceae > Allium > Allium cepa. The sequence continues at coordinate 386,703,836 of CM060932.1, forward strand.
GGGACTGACACCTGACCATGGTAGGTAGGTAGTGGAGGCTGATGAAGGTCAGTGGTAGGAGCAGTGAGGGGACAGAGTTCCTGTAATTTGAGATAGTTCAACCATTTCCAGTTTGACTCAAAGCAAGTCCGGATTGACTCGAAGCGGGATCAGCTCTGACTCGAAGCTAGACCGGTTCTGACTCGAAGCAAGGATGATAGGACCTCGGGTTAGTAGTTGTTGGGTCTGCATGTACAGTGTAGCCTGGGAAGTTTATAATTTAATGAATAATTAAACTGAAAAGTAATGATTAAAACTTAGTTAAACTTAAGATGAAACTGTATGCAAGGGTGTGGATCTAAAGGAAGGTTTAGTATACAAGAGACTGCATATTGCATTGATCAAGTCTGAAAGATTTTGGAGTAGAGTAGGCAGGAGGCTTGTTGACATGTATCTGTACATTTTTTTTTTGGGGGAAGGATGAGTCTGTTGGATTGTTAGGATGTGGTGTCTCATGTGTTGGTGTGAATGCATATGCGTAAGTAAGTATAATAGGAATGTGCACGTGTACATGTGTATCACGACACGTAGTAGAAAAAGCTTCACCGTATTGTTTAGTCGACCTCTAGGAAATTTGGTCGTAAATTTTAGAGTTAGCCCGGTTCACATTTTGGGTACACTTTGGTCATATTACACGGTGGAGTGGTCGAGCAAGCCAAACTGATTCTCGTTCTATTTTATCTTTCCTTTGACCGTAATTTCTAAAGTCGCGTATCCTATATTTTATTTTTGTTTTAGATTTGAATCTAGGCGACATCCGAGAAATTTTATCGTTACCCTCTGTCGGTCTCTACCGGAGAATCGTCATTTTTGAAATTCAAATTTTCTGCAATTCTCAGGTGAGTATTTCTCACCAGACATACGTATTTATATTTTAGTAAATTATTGCAAGTGTATGTGTAAGATTGTATTTCACTATTATCGTCCGTAGTGTAATATAGAATGATGGACCCCAATTAAATTGACACCTCATCAGTTATTCATCTGTTGTATTATATCTGCAGTTATATTATGTTATCGTTTATTTACTGCTTAAATCACACTGCAAGTTCCCTGTTATATATATATTGTTATGGGCTGAAATGATAGGCCTAAATGATTATTGTTCATTTATTCTGTTAACTGCTTAACTGGTAACTTGGGATTGCGGGTTTGAAATGATAGAACCCGGGGTTTTGTAAATTACGGGTTGAAATGATATAAATCCGTATCACTTGACCTAGGCTAGAAAACTATATACAGGCCCGTGGTCCTTATAATATTTTCTGAAATATTAAAAATTTTATTTTGGAAGTTAAATATTCGATTTATATCTTTAAAGGAATTTATATTGATTTTTAATAAGTTATAAATAAAAATAAATAAATGGTTGAATAAAATTTGGAATATAACTTATTTGGTAAATCGGGATTTTGAAAGAATAAGATTTCAGTTAATAAATAAATAAATAAGTTATATTTGGAAATATTTACTAAGTAAACAATCTATTACAGCATTTAAATGCCGTCTTCTGGAATTGGACTAGTTTTACCCAAACTTTAGGTAACATTTCCTAAGTGCTATGAAATCTAGAATTTGTTAGCTTTAAAATTTATGGAATTTGATAAATTTTATTTTATCTTAAGTTTTGGAAAAGCTTAAGACATAATATTTATAACTGTATTTTCCTTAATAAATTAAAGAAATATATTCTGGTATTAAGTAAATTTTGGAAAAATTTAATGGTTAAAAATTTGGAGTTTTATTTATGGAAATTATGGGAATATTCAAGAAAGAAAATATATATATAAAACATTGATTTGTGAAAGAATAAAACCCAAACTTAGTTGAATAGTAAATACTCCAATTTATATATATGGAAATTGTAATGTTTTGGGAACATAAAATGATAATTAATTTATGGTTTAAATCTTAAATAGAGGAATTATTTGTAAAGCTATGTAAATTCTTTTCTTTACAAAGTAACCATAAAGTTAACCCATTTATTCTATATACCGTTAAATATCCAAACCATTGTGTTTGGGAGTTATGGATTTTAAAGTAAAATCTCCAAAATATTATGCTTTGAAGGTATAATTCAAATATTTGGTTTCCAGATATTATAAATTTTAAGCAATATAGTTTTTGGAAAGAATTATATTTTGAATATAACGATATCATATTGTTTTGGGTTTTAAAATGATATCGTATCTATAGTTTTGAAATGGAAATGATTATTCTGGTTTAAAGTATAAACTGTTTTTAAATGGCCACGGGTTATAATAACGTTTGGTTGGCAAAGAGACCGGGATCGGATATGGACATACTCTCTGTCGATACCGAAAACCACTTTGACTAACCATGTACGCGGTGGAGATTCCAGAATGAAGTAGGATGGTGGTGACGGTTTCTTGAAAGGTATATACGTGGACCCGACTCCCGTGAGTTGGCTTAAGGTGGCTAAAACAGGAGCGATTCTCGGATTAATGAGGTAGCTCCTCTGATCGAACGCACTTCTTCGTATACCATTCTATTGCTTATGTGATTGTTTGGGTGCACCTTTGATTTGGGAGTGTTGTTCGAGGTGGGCGGTTGCTGCGGCTTCGCGTTACCACCGGTCCGGATAGCAATTGGTATATCTACCCTGGCATTGCCTAGTTGTGCCGTGTCACCTACCATATCGAGCCTTGTACGAGTTTGGTTTTCTCCCGTAGCCCGTGTGGTATCCTCTAGTTGCTTCCCGAGTAGGAGGAGCTATGATATTGGATGGACTACTGGGACTATTACGTGTTAAGGGCTATATGGGTAACCCCTTAATGCTAAGAAAAAAGTATGTTTATTTTATAAATAGACACTATTATAATAGCGCAATATATTACATAGTAAATAGTTTGACGGATCCTTAGAGGATGGGCGGTCCCAAGCATCCTTTAAGTTACTTGCTCTATATTACAGTACACTTGATTTAGCTTACATTATATAAGTATGTATGTCCTGACTCGAGTGTTTTGTTTTATTGTATGCTCGGGTCAGCCTGAGTTGCAGCTTCAGTTTCTTCTCCGTAGCTAGGACACTCAATAGATCATTCGTGCTATTGGAAGTTGTTTCAGCCTTTATCCTTTCTGGAATTCAAGACTTTGAAGACTCTCTATCTGTGTATGTTAAAATTTGTATTGAGGATTATAGACAATGTAAGTTCTGTTTTGTAAAGATGTATCAGTGGCTTCATGAACCACTAAATTTTTAATTTCCGCTGCGAGATTCTGATATCTGTGTATGTGATTCTGCGATTTATTTACTGTATATTCCGAGTTTTGCCAAATTTATTTTACAACGCAGTATTTTGAACACTTCAAGTCCGACAATGTGCGGATGCGAAGGGTTGAAAATACTGGGTCGTTACAGCTGGTATCAGAGCTTTGGCTCTAGGCAAAACTTAGAATGTATGGTAAATTGGATTTATAGAATCACATTCATCCGAGTTTGAATCTCTTCCTCTTCGAATTTTGGACATTCCCTATGGTTCCAAGGTTCTTTCGTGTCCCTCACTTTTCGTCTACTTTAGATTTTGGAGTATCCCGTAACTCCACTTCGGGTGATCTTTATAGTGAATTGGTGGTCTCGCCATTGTTCTAATAAAGGGGTGAAACTCCTTTACAATTAGCATTGATTCACCGGAGAATTATATTTATCCTCGGTTTATATGCTAGTATCTTTGATTATTCCGAACTCCATCTCTCCAGATCAATGTAGATTTAACCAATCACATCGATCCGACTCTTTAAGTCACGGTTGACCCGGTCAAGGTTGGCCGCGATTTATATAAACTTACCCAGTTCCTTATTTTGTTATTTAAACTCATCTTGAATTCTATTTGATTTGAGTTCATCAAATTTGAATCTCTATCCTTGTTTGAAAAATTTATTCCTATATTTGAAAATAAAATCTAATATATATAAGTATGATTTTCAGAATCTTATAATTAATTTAACTATTTGTCAAGAGAAAATAGTTTTGATTTTATTTATAATTTTGTAAACCATGTGGTTTGTCTAATATAAATAATTGAATATAAACAATGGTTATAAATTAATTTAGAAAATAGAAATGAATTTAAAAACAAGAACTTGAGAATTCAATTTCTGATAATTTCAAACCTTGTGTTTAAATTTTAAAAGGATGTATTAAGTATTTTGTATAGAAATTTGTTTCCAAAGAATTTTAAAATTAGTGCTTTTCTCTTTGTCGCTGGGAAATAATTTCGGTGATGACTGCAGCATCATCGACATTCATTTTCGAGTTTCGAAGTGAAAGACCATTCTGTAGTCTGGCTACAGTATTACCTTGAGATTTTATTTGATTTGAATTTCTAAAATATGACTTAATTTATAAAATAGATTTGACACATTATGTACATATATTAGTTATCTCTAAATGGTTTGGAGGGAATCGGAAATAAAATTTTAAAGTTTATCTTGAGGAGAAAATTAAATTTTTGAATAAAAATTTCCAACTGGAGATAATTGAATTTGAAAGTTTTAGTTGTATAATACTCAATTTCATTTCAAAATAACTTACCTTGATTTTCAAAAGTTAACAATGAAATTGGATAATATATAATATAAAGATTTTATAAATAAAATTTGAGTGGTTATAATAAATGTTATACACTTAAATTTTAGTTATAAAAGATTAATAGAGGTAAATAAGGAAAAAGAAATTTAAGGAATCTTATTTAAAATAACTTAACAATCAAAATTGATTTAATAAGGAACCTTAAATCTAACCAAGAGATTTTAATAAAAGTTGTTTCCTGAAATGAATATTATTTGGCATTGAATTCAAAGGGTATAAATGAAGATTATTTTAAAAGTGTTATGATTTTGTAGTATGATTTATAAATGATAATATCTATAAATTTAATGACTTTCAAAGTATTATGATTTCAAAATTTATTATCTTATTTTGTTTTTCAACTATCTTTAAAAGTCCTTGGTTTCCCTATCTGCTACGGATTGGGGAGACTATTGCTTATACCAGTCTATTTAGAAATCTTTCTATGATCTTTGAAATCTTTGTTACTCATCGGGACCTGAGCACCCATAGACTGACGGTCAAACCTGAAAGGGTAAAACCGATTCTAGAGGATCTTCTTCGTGCTTCAAATCCGGAACTATTCGTTTAAAGTTCTTGTTTATCTAGCTTATCTTCCTTTGTTTCTTTTCTTTCGCTCCTTTTCGAGGACGAAAAGTTCTTAAGTGGGGGAGAGTGTAACAACCCTAGTTTTTGGCTATTTATTTCTTTTAATTATTTTAATTTCGAAATATATTTTATATAAATTGTGTTTAACAATATAGTTTAATTATTTAATTTGGAGATATATTTTATAAAATTTCATATGTCAATAAAATTTAATAATAACTGTGAAAATTTAAGCTATGTTTGAACTGGTAAAAATTCGCGTTTAAAAGACGCGTCAATTTTAGGGTATAATTAACGTAATATAACGTGTGATTTTAAAACGTAATTTTTATAGATTTTTTTGATGTTTTAGACTGCGTCTGTTTAACGTAGTGTAAAAATCATATTTTCAAATATTTTGGGAGTAAAATATCAGTCGGTAAATTTTAAGAAACGACTTTTGTATAACTGTCAGATTATCTTAAATTTTGTATATGCTTTCCCATCACAAAGTCTTTGCCTATTCTTGCCATTTCATTTATTTCAATCAAAGCTTGCCATTTCTTTTCTCTGCCAGATCAAAATGTATATAACTTATGGTAACATTCAAACGTGCATGCTTGATATTTAAAACGTGCATATTCAATATTCCTTCATGCTCTGCTTTCTACAGCACCACCATAATCACGCAAGCTATCAAGAAAATCTGGGAATATTTTTGCATGCATAAGTAACGTACAAATGGGTAATCTAGACTTGAATCACGCAAGCTTTAGTTTTAGGTAGTAACGTACATATTGACATGTGAAGCTGAAGCATTCACTCCAGTGTGCATATCAACCATTTCCTCTGCCCCGTTACCATCAGTTATACACAAGATTTAATACTTGAATCAAGTACTGAAACCTCGCAAGCTTTTAAATCAGAAGTAACGTGTGTATAAACTTTGTTTTCACTTTTGCTTCATCAGTCATCAACCTTAAATCACGCAAGTTAATTGAGAAGTAACTGCATATTTACCTCCCCTTGATTTCGACAGCAGTTATATTCGAAACTATGCCTATAAATCTTTGCTCCTGTACATCATTTTTGCTCTGCATCTCTTGTATTCTGCCTTGCTTCCTCTCTATCCATCAGGTATATTATCTGTTCTTCTTTAATTTCTTTTCCCATCTGCCTTGCTCGGCCACCCAGTGTTGCTTAGGCCATGACACATCACTTGTCTACATATTTTAGCAAAGATCTGGGTTTGAGTTGCATGAACTAAGTCGGAAAATATGGGAATAGGATGTGAGTTTTCAGTTGCATTTGTGGCATAAACATAGTTGGCATATGTATATATATACTGGGACATATGTCATAAACTTATCTTCATATTTTTTTCCAAAAATCTGAGTTATAGGTTGCAGCATCTAAAGGGGGATAGGATTGTAATTGCCTTAAGTATTTAGGCTAGGGAAGATGTGAGTTCATAGGAGGAATAGGAAATGCAATCTGAGTATAAGTTTCCACTCTTATGATATCAAGACCATATCATCACTAAAACTTGATTTTGTTCAACCAAGACTGGTGTAAGTGCATCTGATTTGAAGATGAGATTGACTTGGCTGGATGAAGTGGTTGATGATGAATAGAAGATTTGGGTAGTAGATGCCAGAAGTGGAATAAGAGGAGTGGGTAGCAGTATCTTGTTCATAGTCCAGTGTGCAGGTGCAACTGTGCACATGTACATCAGTGCATATCAACCTTGGATGATGACTGGACTGGTAGTTGAGATGACTGGGGGGGGTGATGCTAAAGAAGAGAAGTGGTTGATGGTTAAGGTATCAGTGAAGTTGGGTGGGTTGTTTCAGAATCATATGAACAGAGAGCAATAGGTGAGTGCATGGAGGGTTACATGGGTAACTTGAAGTAAGGGACTAATGGACTCGAAGATATTGCATAGTTTCCCGAAGATCTTGCATAAACTTCTCGGGTAGTTGGGTTTTCTTTGCCTGTTGCAGTTAGAACTGGGAAGTTTTAAATCTGAGAAAAATAAACTGTAAAATGTTTCAAAACTAAGCTTAAACTTAAGATTTAACTGAATACAAGTGAAAACTAAGTTAAAAATGTTAGGTGGGTGTTAATACTTGGGTGTGAGTTCAGTTTAATCTGCATGTTTGAAACCTTAGCAGTAGGCTACCCATGTTGGTATCACAAGTACATATGTTCATTTGTATCACTATGTGCATTTTTCTCTGACCTGATTTATTGAGAAGAAGTTGGCTTCAAAAGATAAGTTTGTATAGGAGATGAAGTAAGTGACAGTAGATGATGTATCCATTTACAGAGCAGATAGGGACTAAGGTATGAGCTTTAGATTTCATTCAGGCCTAAGAGGAAGTCTTTTTAGCAGTCCACATATGTACCTAGGACTGGAATGATGGGAAGAGAGGTAGGTAGCTGTTTAGTTCAAAGCCTGGATTATGTTAAATTTTAGTTTATCTTAAGGCTATGGTATAACCTGGGTAGATCTGAAATGGAAATTGGTAGAACAGGAGTTAGGGAATTTAGCTTGCATGTATGTTGAGTAAGTCTGCATACTATTATACTGATTTAACTTAGGTTAGGGGTCTTCCAGTTTGCAGTAAAACAGATTGGTAGACTGAATAGAGATTGCAGTAGAAAGTAAATACAAATGGTGGGTAGGTACAAATACTTTGGGGTGAGTTTCAGATTAAGTTTGCATATGTGCCAAAGGTTAAGAAGAGGAGATGGCCAAAACTGGGGTGTATAATGTTCAGGGTTGAACATTTGTAACAGGAGAAGGTGTGTACGTGCACAAGGTCTGCACACATCAGAAGCACACTAAAATCCAGGGTTGATGGGGGACTGACACCTGACCATGGTAGGTAGGTAGTGGAGGCTGATGAAGGTCAGTGGTAGGAGCAGTGAGGGGACAGAGTTCCTGTAATTTGAGATAGTTCAACCATTTCCAGTTTGACTCAAAGCAAGTCCGGATTGACTCGAAGCGGGATCAGCTCTGACTCGAAGCTAGACCGGTTCTGACTCGAAGCAAGGATGATAGGACCTCGGGTTAGTAGTTGTTGGGTCTGCATGTACAGTGTAGCCTGGGAAGTTTATAATTTAATGAATAATTAAACTGAAAAGTAATGATTAAAACTTAGTTAAACTTAAGATGAAACTGTATGCAAGGGTGTGGATCTAAAGGAAGGTTTAGTATACAAGAGACTGCATATTGCATTGATCAAGTCTGAAAGATTTTGGAGTAGAGTAGGCAGGAGGCTTGTTGACATGTATCTGTACATTTTTTTTTTTGGGGGAAGGATGAGTCTGTTGGATTGTTAGGATGTGGTGTCTCATGTGTTGGTGTGAATGCATATGCGTAAGTAAGTATAATAGGAATGTGCACGTGTACATGTGTATCACGACACGTAGTAGAAAAAGCTTCACCGTATTGTTTAGTCGACCTCTAGGAAATTTGGTCGTAAATTTTAGAGTTAGCCCGGTTCACATTTTGGGTACACTTTGGTCATATTACACGGTGGAGTGGTCGAGCAAGCCAAACTGATTCTCGTTCTATTTTATCTTTCCTTTGACCGTAATTTCTAAAGTCGCGTATCCTATATTTTATTTTTGTTTTAGATTTGAATCTAGGCGACATCCGAGAAATTTTATCGTTACCCTCTGTCGGTCTCTACCGGAGAATCGTCATTTTTGAAATTCAAATTTTCTGCAATTCTCAGGTGAGTATTTCTCACCAGACATACGTATTTATATTTTAGTAAATTATTGCAAGTGTATGTGTAAGATTGTATTTCACTATTATCGTCCGTAGTGTAATATAGAATGATGGACCCCAATTAAATTGACACCTCATCAGTTATTCATCTGTTGTATTATATCTGCAGTTATATTATGTTATCGTTTATTTACTGCTTAAATCACACTGCAAGTTCCCTGTTATATATATATTGTTATGGGCTGAAATGATAGGCCTAAATGATTATTGTTCATTTATTCTGTTAACTGCTTAACTGGTAACTTGGGATTGCGGGTTTGAAATGATAGAACCCGGGGTTTTGTAAATTACGGGTTGAAATGATATAAATCCGTATCACTTGACCTAGGCTAGAAAACTATATACAGGCCCGTGGTCCTTATAATATTTTCTGAAATATTAAAAATTTTATTTTGGAAGTTAAATATTCGATTTATATCTTTAAAGGAATTTATATTGATTTTTAATAAGTTATAAATAAAAATAAATAAATGGTTGAATAAAATTTGGAATATAACTTATTTGGTAAATCGGGATTTTGAAAGAATAAGATTTCAGTTAATAAATAAATAAATAAGTTATATTTGGAAATATTTACTAAGTAAACAATCTATTACAGCATTTAAATGCCGTCTTCTGGAATTGGACTAGTTTTACCCAAACTTTAGGTAACATTTCCTAAGTGCTATGAAATCTAGAATTTGTTAGCTTTAAAATTTATGGAATTTGATAAATTTTATTTTATCTTAAGTTTTGGAAAAGCTTAAGACATAATATTTATAACTGTATTTTCCTTAATAAATTAAAGAAATATATTCTGGTATTAAGTAAATTTTGGAAAAATTTAATGGTTAAAAATTTGGAGTTTTATTTATGGAAATTATGGGAATATTCAAGAAAGAAAATATATATATAAAACATTGATTTGTGAAAGAATAAAACCCAAACTTAGTTGAATAGTAAATACTCCAATTTATATATATGGAAATTGTAATGTTTTGGGAACATAAAATGATAATTAATTTATGGTTTAAATCTTAAATAGAGGAATTATTTGTAAAGCTATGTAAATTCTTTTCTTTACAAAGTAACCATAAAGTTAACCCATTTATTCTATATACCGTTAAATATCCAAACCATTGTGTTTGGGAGTTATGGATTTTAAAGTAAAATCTCCAAAATATTATGCTTTGAAGGTATAATTCAAATATTTGGTTTCCAGATATTATAAATTTTAAGCAATATAGTTTTTGGAAAGAATTATATTTTGAATATAACGATATCATATTGTTTTGGGTTTTAAAATGATATCGTATCTATAGTTTTGAAATGGAAATGATTATTCTGGTTTAAAGTATAAACTGTTTTTAAATGGCCACGGGTTATAATAACGTTTGGTTGGCAAAGAGACCGGGATCGGATATGGACATACTCTCTGTCGATACCGAAAACCACTTTGACTAACCATGTACGCGGTGGAGATTCCAGAATGAAGTAGGATGGTGGTGACGGTTTCTTGAAAGGTATATACGTGGACCCGACTCCCGTGAGTTGGCTTAAGGTGGCTAAAACAGGAGCGATTCTCGGATTAATGAGGTAGCTCCTCTGATCGAACGCACTTCTTCGTATACCATTCTATTGCTTATGTGATTGTTTGGGTGCACCTTTGATTTGGGAGTGTTGTTCGAGGTGGGCGGTTGCTGCGGCTTCGCGTTACCACCGGTCCGGATAGCAATTGGTATATCTACCCTGGCATTGCCTAGTTGTGCCGTGTCACCTACCATATCGAGCCTTGTACGAGTTTGGTTTTCTCCCGTAGCCCGTGTGGTATCCTCTAGTTGCTTCCCGAGTAGGAGGAGCTATGATATTGGATGGACTACTGGGACTATTACGTGTTAAGGGCTATATGGGTAACCCCTTAATGCTAAGAAAAAAGTATGTTTATTTTATAAATAGACACTATTATAATAGCGCAATATATTACATAGTAAATAGTTTGACGGATCCTTAGAGGATGGGCGGTCCCAAGCATCCTTTAAGTTACTTGCTCTATATTACAGTACACTTGATTTAGCTTACATTATATAAGTATGTATGTCCTGACTCGAGTGTTTTGTTTTATTGTATGCTCGGGTCAGCCTGAGTTGCAGCTTCAGTTTCTTCTCCGTAGCTAGGACACTCAATAGATCATTCGTGCTATTGGAAGTTGTTTCAGCCTTTATCCTTTCTGGAATTCAAGACTTTGAAGACTCTCTATCTGTGTATGTTAAAATTTGTATTGAGGATTATAGACAATGTAAGTTCTGTTTTGTAAAGATGTATCAGTGGCTTCATGAACCACTAAATTTTTAATTTCCGCTGCGAGATTCTGATATCTGTGTATGTGATTCTGCGATTTATTTACTGTATATTCCGAGTTTTGCCAAATTTATTTTACAACGCAGTATTTTGAACACTTCAAGTCCGACAATGTGCGGATGCGAAGGGTTGAAAATACTGGGTCGTTACAAGAGATCTTCATAGCGGACGTATGCAAGCTTGTCGAACCACTCTAATTCTTTGTGTCATTTACTTATTTACCTCCCCATTTTACATTTTGAGCTTAGCGGTTAGCAAGTAATTCATGGTTTCATATATGCATGGTCTAATTCTAAAGTTGGCCAACTCTTTAGTCAACACACACACATATTATTCATTTGTAATTGTAGTAATTTACAGTTTAAAACAAATCAAAAGGTTACAATCAAATTTTGATAAATAAAAAATCACATAAATATCAATTTGGAAAGACATTTATATATTAGGGATGGTAAAATATATATTAAAAATAAGATATGAATATTTACCTCAATAGTTCAAGCCCTTTGTGACAACTTGATTTTTGAATTGCCTCTTAGACTTCTTGGAGCACCAGCTGATGTTGCTAGAATCGAAGGAGCCATCTTGATTTTATTTAATTAATATAAATTTGCATGAAATTATTTTGGCTATGAGGAATATGGATGCAGATGACTACCATGAAAGGAGAAGGAAGAAGGTGGATTCATTATGAATTACCGAGGAAGATTTATTTTTATTTAGAGAATAAAAATCTTTTCCATTCTCTCTTAAAAACTTCCTTCTTTACCTAATTAACTCTAGATGTGATATCTAAATGATTCCCTCGCGTATTTTTGGTAGCCTATGCATGGTCAATTAATGTGTAGAAAACCACAAAATCCATTAATTAACTATTAATATTTAAAGCCCATTTAAAAATACATCAATACTATATATCTATATATGTGCATATAACTTTTATATACATATCCAAATAATTATTAGTTCACCATGAAATTTCTAGGTGCCACCCTACTAATTAACAATACCTCAAACACGTCAATAATTAATATTTCTTAAATATTAGTTAATTTAATTAATTTATAACACGTTATAAACCAATTAAATAAGTTGGCTTTCCGGAGAATTCACAAATACAGTTGTGAGACTCAAAGCTACGAATTAAATTAGAGATTAATATCAAACAATTCAATTAATAACATTCATATGCCACCCTAGCTAATGGTGTGATAGTTTGGCCGAATTCATTGCTTGTAGATCTTTTCAGTAAAATTATATTTTACATGACTTTAAGTTGTACCAATAGTGACAATAATTTACATATTTTCTATTCGTCAATGCTATATCACTTTAGGTTGTATGAAATTTGGTGTTGGTCAAAATTCTAATATTATCTACATTCAACTTGATCGGTTTCATAAAAAATTCTTTGTTAAATAATAACATTTACTATTAGTTAATACTCTACTTGGAGATTTTGACTTTGAATTGACTTCAATTGACTGTGGTACTAATCTCATACAACTGAGTAGAAAAATTCTCTATTTAATAATGCATTACTCCCATTGATCAACTTAGAGCCAACCATAGTCATTGACAGTCATCATGCTATGATTTGGCTATAAACAAAGTGGAGTATCCACATTGAAATTCAATAATATTCTCAAGTCAAGTGAATCGAGTAACATTGTCATACTAAGATTTCCTATTTGGCCTAGTCATTTTCAACGAATAAGAAGCTCTCGGATGAGTCATTCCATGGTTATCGGATAACTAAAGTACGCAACCCTAGTTTACCAACAGGCATAAGTAACATGATGCCCTTTCGGTATCGATTTTCGTTCACGAAACATCCTGACCAAGAATATTTTAAACAAAATGTTATTTTATTTATGATTAATTACTCACAATTGTAACTATTTGCAGGTACAATCACATGGCATTTATTTAAGGAATTTCTTACTAATATATTTAGCTAATTATATCATAATATAACAAAGTATATATGAGAAAACAAACATCTTTATTACAAACAAGGTTGATTATAGAGTTAGATATACATAAAAAATTACATAATTGCCCTTAGGACATACCACTAACTCACTTAGAAGCATTGTAAATGAAGCATTATGCAATAGAGAATTTGTATTTTCAGTTGTATGTTTGTATCAGGGTCAACTGTAGTCAACTCAAAGTCAAAATCTCTAGCCAAAGAGTGAATAATAGATGTTATTATTGAACCAATGACTTTTTTATGGAAAAATCAAGTAGAATATGGATGATATTGGAATTTTGATCAATACCAAATCCATATAGCCTAAAGTGATAAAGTTTAATGATGATATTGACATTTTTATATACACTTATTTTCCTAAAAGAACATTAATATGAAATAAAATTGTCCTACCATTTACGGAAACTAATGTTTTTTGGATGATGTTATGGGTGATGTCATAGAAGACATTTTGTGTGTAAGGGTAAAAGGGTAATTTTCTAAGAGATATTTTCATGTAAAGCGAAAAGCATGTAAGGCGTATGGGGGGATCTTTTGGGCTGATTTTGGCCATATGTAGAAGAGATTTTGGTGTGTTAAACACTTCATAATTTTTCAAAGCTTGAAAAATACAAATGGATTAAATATGTTAGAATTGATTAGCACTAATCCACTTCTATATTCACTTTTCCTTCTCAAATTAGCTCAAATATCTTCCAAACTCCCCCAAAATTTCACCATATTAAAACACTTTAGGAAGCTTATATATAAAGTCAAAAGTGGAAAAATTGAAGAGGAAGGGTGGTTCCATGTTAGGCCACGAGCATGGATATTGATGGGGTCTTGGCTTTATGGTTTTTGTGCTAAAGATTGCATATTTGAGTGTTTAAAGACGGTAGGAAATGGTTCTTTGCTCTTGAGTGCTTTTGCAATGTTTGGCATGGATTTGATGAGCATACTCACTATGGAATAATTACATAATGTGTTATATATGTTTTATGCTTGAATTATAAAGTTAAAGTGACATTAACTAAGTAAATTTATAACTTTGGACGCCTCTTGCTTTTGAAAGCAAATGACAATTTTATATTGTATAACATCACTTCTATTATCTTCGATAACATATGGAGTGGCCTATAGTTTGTTTTTACATGTTTTGTTGGCTTTTGTGTTGAGTTGAAGTATGTTCGAAAGTGTTTGAAATGAGAATGGTCGCTATAAGTGCACTTTGGTATCTGTCAACTTTAACTTGTGTAAATTGAAGATTTATTATCTTAACTTACGATAAGGGTAATGCTTACTATATAAATTTCAAGTCTTAAATCATTTGTTAATGTGGTGAAAACTAGTCGCAAAGATAGTGCTTTTCTATGTTGTTCATTATTAAGAACTTTTAACAGCATTTATAAATACTGTAATAAGTTGTTTATGGTTTTAAGTGTCTAAAAATGATATTTAAATTTCATATTATTGCCCTAATCCTTTTAGGGATGTCTTCTAATATAAGTACTCTAAAGTTGGTTTTAAATATATTTTTAATAATAATATATGTATTTTTAAAGTAAAGAGGTTTTATAATATAAAATATGTTTTTATTTATTTTCTTCAAATTGTGACTTAGTTATTTTTAAGTAATATTTTACATAAATATTTAAAACCATATTATATGTATTTTTAAAGTATTTTTATATATATAAGTTTTGAAAATAGGTAATTAACTATCTTAATACTAAAAGCTTATGAAGTAGGCTTATATATTTATGCATGTTATGATCGTTGTTCGAATAGGGATAGAAGCAATAGTGCTCTAACCAACCGGCTTCCTTCTTGACTAAGGAATAGTTAAGTTAGGAAGGTCAAAAACATGTTAATCGCATTGATTTCTTACCCATTTATGTCATTAGTACTATACTTCACACTAAAGCCGACGAGTTAGACTTATCGATCTGTAGAGTCAAGAATGAAGTGTCTCGGTAAGACTTTGATATGCAACTGGTGCTCTAACTTACCTAGGTTCACCCTTGAACAAGGGATAATATAAGTTGGAATGTCAAAAATGAGTAAAGTATATGAACCTTGATTTCTATAAGCGATCATTTTTAACTAGATGATCGACTAGTCGACTATCGAACTTAATCAAATATTAACTTAGATCTTTAATTTTTTTTAAAGATAATGTAAGTATGGAATGGTTTTGGGTTTGTTGTGACAATGTGTTAGTAACATTCGTCTTTAACCCTTTTTTTTATTATACTTATGAATGTAAATAGATCCTTAAAAGAATATTTTAAAGATAAGCAAAAGTGAAGCGGTTTTGGGTTTTTAGTGCCAATGTTTAACTAACATTAGTATTAAACCTTATGAATGGACCTGTAAAAGTACTTAGGTCCTTAAAATGGATATCTTGAATAAAATTATAAGTATGGAAGGAAAGATATATAAAATGTAAAGGTTTAATGTAAGAAATCTTATCGATGATTTATGAATATACTTATACCAATTGAGATAAGTATCTGAATACTTTTTGAAATATTGAAAGAGTTCGAATAAAAAGTAGAAATTTGTAAATGAAATTTTATTATATAAAAGAAGTTTACTAAAAAAGTGGTTTTAATTAATAAAAAGTATTAATAAAATAAAAAGGGGACTGGAGGTCTCTTATGTGACTTAATCAAGCTTTGTGTGACTTGATCATACATTTTGTGTTTATTCATTTATGGAAAGTATTTAGTCATATACTGAACACTAAAAGCCAATGAAGTTCGAGTAAGGATAGAAGAAATAGTGCTCTAGCCTACCAGCTTCACTCTTGACCGAGGGATAGTGTAAGATGAAAAGGGCAAAAATGTGATAAGTATATGAGACTTGATTTCCACATGTGATCGCCTATTCTGAACTTGATAGTTGATTAGCCGACTATCAAACTTGATCGAAAATTCATTGAATTAGCTCTGAAGAGACCGAGATTGAAAATTGTTCTATTTATCGAATAAGACTTCAAAATTGATATACGGTTTCTACGTTTTGGAACCAGTTGTGAAGTGGAATGTTATAGACTTGAATAATGTTTATCCTAAGCTTAAGTCCAAGGGAGAGATCAATGTTAGCATTTGTCGGATTTATGTGGGAATCTATGTGGAGATTCGAGATCTATTCGAGATATAAGAATCCATTTTGGGATTCCGTTCCGTTCAAGTGATGAAGACTTGTGTGAGAGATGCTGAACATGATCTCATGGCCAAAAATAGAGTAGGCCACATAGCATGGGGCTTAGCTAACCCGTAATGGGATATTATCGCTCCAAATCTAGAATAAGCTTATCGATGTTGAGTGTGGGAAGTAATGATATATAGAATCACCTACTAGGGCATCGACCAACTACGTTTACCTAAAGGTATATTCTATCTAGAGATATACGACGCTCGAAGGTATTTTTTGACCCTTTTAAAGGAGATTAGATTTCGGCTTGACTGAAGGGATCTCCGTGGAAAATCCATTATGTGAACGTACCATATCGATTTTGATTACACCGTCAATATGTTGTGGTGTGATTAATGTAAGCATCATAGCTATTTTTTTTATTTCTATTCTTCACCCTAGGCATTTTCTATTATATCACATTATGTACTTATTAGATGGGGATTCTTTTGAGGGTATAACCATTATGGCATTCCATGTAGTCTCAAAAGTACTGGCATATGCTAACTACATATTTCTTGAGTTTCTCATACTAGACTTAGGTCTGAAACATGGTTTTTTCCCTAAAATCCTCACGTGCTCTTTCGAGTAGTTTGAGAAAGATAGGTTTTCATTGGTGTTCATTAGAGCTCGAGGAGAGGAGTAGGATGTTTTACATACCGTAGTATTCTTATTTGCTCTACATCACTATATTGTACATATCAGCATTTGTGAGGATGAGTTGTTATAACTATACTCCAAGCTGATTATAGTATTCAAATGCTATGTATCTTAGAGTGGCAGTTTTAACTGTCTTTTGATATTATATATTATTGTTCCACTGTGAGATACTGATATTGTATTCTTTTTTTCTTGTTCTTTTCGTTTCTTTTACCTTAATAATCTATCTTTTCATCACTTTAATGTTAGGCACAAGAATACCGTGGTTGTATTGTTGTCGACATCTGGGGATCGAAAAGGAAGTCATTACATTAGTTATCATAACTAAAGATTAAGTGAGAACTTTGGATTTGGTTGGGTATAACTCATTAAGAGATAAGGTAGTGGAATGCCCTAATATTATTAAGTGTATTTTACATATAAGAGCATATTTTTATTTTTCATAAACGTATACCTTAAAGGTAATTCCAACTACAAAAATTAAAGTTCTTATACAAGGTAACATATATAAATATGAATTATTGAAGTGTGGTTTAATAAATGTTGTGATTAATAATGTTCATCGGTACCCCTCATTAATTAGTCTAGCCATGCTCGGTCAGTTTTTGAGCATTTCTATCCTTTATAAAATGACTTCACATGCTCGACCAGTTTATAAGCATAATTATCATTTGTAGAACTATTAGCTTAATATTTCTCCATGAATTTATGAGCATTATTATCATTTGTTGAAGCTTAGTATGTATGCTATGTTGGGTCCTCGAGTGGCAGCGGCACAATCCAAATAATTGTGAAATCTTTTTCCATTTTCTCTTTATAGAGAAGTGTGTTTAATGAATAAGTGAAACTTTGTTAAGTTATTTTATAGACACATGTATTCAATGCATTAGGGTAATATTGTATGTGCGTCATATTTTGATATGTTGTTCCATAATTTTCATTTGTTAAAATGAAATGGGATTTCGGTGATTTTAGAAAGTTGGAAACTTTTGAATTTTTAAAAAACATGTAGATGGGTGTTTTTGTGAAAATATTAAAGTTGAGTGTTTTGTGATCTTGAATTGAGAAGGTAGTAAGTTAAACTAGTTTTAAATTTGTTGAACATAATTGTTAAGTAAAACAAATTTAATATTTTGTATATACTCTTAGGATGTATTGGAGTATCATACGAATATGAACTTAAGTTATAGAATGTTTACAAACTCGAAGTTATGTTTTAATGAAATGATTCATAAAGGGTATTAGTATTGAATAATATACTATTTGGATTAACGAATGTGATTAAAAGGAAATTGGTATATTTAAGAAACCAATAGGATAATTACATAAGTTGTACGTAGATCGTTTTATCTACATTTCAAGGAACCTAATTGGAGTCTGCACTAGATAGGTTATGGATCTATACTAGTTTGGTAGTCAAATTTATGCGATCGAGCAAGTAATCGGTTTTGATATTGCATACAGATGATCCATACACAATGTACGGGATTTAATACATTCATACTATGTTTTGTTGGCTTATGGAGAGTTTTAATGATGAATCTTTGATTTGTTCTGAGGTAGCATGAATAATAGACTAAGTAATAACCTGAGGCTGTTGAGCATAAGGCATGCTTGGTAGATTGTTTATCGTCCTTGTGCGATAAGAAGATTTTTGAACTTGAGCAAACCATGAGCTATATTTCCTAGTAATTTTGAATATTGTTTAGTTTTTTTTGTGGTTGATTCTTTAGTTGCTCGTGTTAGAATTTTGAGGACGAAATATTCTAAGTGTGGAAGAATGTAATGTCCCAAAATTTCGAACACTTCGTATTTAAATATTTTAATTATTTAAATATTTGAGCCTTTGATTAAATGTATTAAATTGATTTAATAACCTTTTTAACCCCTATTTTAAATCATAAGTAATGACATTAAACTTTTTTGGAAAAATGTCTACAAAAATATATACTCTGAAGAAATATCGATAACGTGAGCGAAAATTGTTTTATCGATAAACAACTTTCTACTCGTCAGAAGTTGTTCAAACTTTTTTTTGCATACACTTATTTGCTTAGGAGGACATTATATGAAATACAAGTGTTTTTCCATTTATGAAAACTAAAGTTTTTGATGATGTCATAGCTGATGTCATAGAAGATATGTTGTGTGTAAGGGTAAAAAGGTAATTTGCTAAGAGATATTTTCATGAAAAGTGAAAAGCATGCAAGGTACATGGATATCTTTCAAGCTAGTACTGGCCACGTATAGGAAAGTTTTTGTGTGTTAATCACTTCATAATTTTGCAATGATTGAAAAGTATAAAAGGTATCAGGAATGGTAGAAGTGGTTAGAACTAATCTACTTCTATCTTCATTAATCTTTCTCTAGTTAGCTTAAATTTCTTCCAAACTCCATCAAACTCTCACCAATACGTTAGAAAACTTAGATCTAAAAAAGGCGAAATAAGTGAAAAAGAAGAGGTGGTTCGATGTTAGGCCATGAGCATGGATGTTGAAGGGGCGCTTGGCTTTGTGGTTCTGGTGCTGAAGGTCGGATTTTTGAGTGTTTAAAGATGTTAGGAAGTGATTCTTTGTTCTTTAGTGCTCTTGCACTGTTTTGGCATGGATTTAGTGAGTTTACTCACCATGTAATATTAATAACGTGTTATATATGTTGTGTGTTTGAATTATAAAGTTAAAGTTAAACTAACTAAGTAAAGCTATAACTTTGGACCCCTTTTGCTTTTGAAAGCAAATGACTACTATATATTGTATAACATCACTTCTACTGCATTCTATAACATACAGCATAACCTATACTTTGTTTTTACATGTTTGGTTGGCTTGTTAATTAAGTTGAAGTATGTTTGAAAGTGCTTGAACCGAGAATATTCATTATAGGTGTACTTCGATATCCCTTAGCTTTAACTTGTGTAAATGGAAGGTTTATAATTTTAACTTGCGATAATTTTATTTGGCTATTCTCTGCATATATTTTTGTGTATGAGACAATAATTAAACGATTTGGAAATTTTGATGACCCGGAATTTTTGGCAATAGCAATTCGATAAACTTCTTTTGCAATAATTTGAATTTGCAATATTAATTGATAATTTTCTTTTATAATTATTTAATTTGGAAAAATTTATCTTTTCAAAGCTAATAAAAATGTTTTCTAATTATAAGTATATATGTATATATACATTGTGAATAGGAAGCTTGGATTTGAATTTAATATAATAATTTTCTAAAAGTTAGTTAAAGTTAAATTGAACATTTCTAACACTAGTATTTATTTATAGTTATCAATTTTAGTATCATAACTTAAGTTTAAAAATTTAAATAAGATTTAATAAAAGGTTTATTTTGCTTTCTTTTAAAATTATACATGGTTTGTAAATATATATAAGTTTAAAACATAAGTAATTAATTTAATAAAGCATTTAGTTTACTTTCTTTTAAAATTAAACATAAATAAGTGTACTTTGTATACAAACATAAATTTGTAAAACATAAACATGCATTAGTGTAAAAACATTTGTAGACATATAATACATATTAATAAAATAAAGGTTTAAACATTTGTAAACATTTAATTCTTGCATTTAAACATTTGTAAGCTAAATAATTCATGTATTAACATTTGTAGCTTATGTGCCATTCAAACTAACAAGTGGCCTAATTTTCTTGTAATTGAATTATAAATATAATGTTTTAGAGAAACCTGGCCATTTGATTTCACTTCAAGTTTTTACAATCCTCTTTTATTTCTTCCAAAATCTTAAAACAAAAGGAGATTTTATCATATAACAACAACATCCGTTTTCAAGCCTTTAATCTGAAGATCAAGAGCAATTCAACTTAAACAAGCAAATCAACATCAAGCATTTCAATTTCAAGTTTTAGATCAGTTTTCAAAACATCAACTTGAAGATCAACTTTCAGTTCTCAAGTCTTCAAAACCCTGTTCCTCTGTTTCATTTTCATGCGAGTAAACACTTTTCTAAAAACTAAATATATGTTTAATCCTTGATGCATGTGCTAGATTTATGAAGTCATGTTGTAATTATGTTGTGCATGAATGTTTTAACTGGAATAAAGTTTGATTTACTATGTATATCTGTGTGCATGTCTGGTTATAGATGATCTTCCTCTGTTATTGATTTCACAAGCTAAAAATAGGTTCAAAAATCGTTTCCTTTCTTTCCAATCTTTTTCTGGCTATGATCATAAAAGATAAAATGGTTGTAAAAATCTAAATTCATTATTAAAAATAGTTTCAAATAAATATATAGAGTATTTATTTCAAAAAGAGAAAATTATAAGTATGATCAAATATAAGTCCAAAATCGAATATCTCAATTTCAAGTTTTAATCATAGAAACAAATTTGTAGTGGAAAATAATGAATTTTGATATACATAACTTGATTTTTAAGATTAGGATTGTCGCGAATTTCTGAGTTGATCGATTTATGTATTATCGTCTAATTCCGACGATCGGTGAGGTGATAGTCGTCGAGATCAAGGCTGGAGGTGGATTGTGTGCCGATGGTCAAAGGAAAAATGGATGGAGAATTTTTTGATGGTCGAGGTGGCTCGTCGGAGTCGATTTAGGGTCTATTGGCTGATTTTGGTCGACGAGGTTGTCGAGGTTCCTGTGTCATCGAGAGTGCATCGTGGTCGACAGCATATTGGGGATTAGAAGCGTGGGTCAATGGCGCAGCTATATTCATGATGGCGGGGTCTCCAATGGTCGTAGGCGGCAGCGCGGGGGAGTTTTGTCGATCGGGTTTAGGTTTCTTTGTGATCGAGAAGCTCGTTTCCGATCTTCGGGCAGGTTTATTGGAACTGGGTGGTCGTAGCCTTCGTGGGGGTCGTCGCCGACTTGCGAGTCATCGTGGCATTGGTCGGAGTCGATTAGATCGACGTGCACGTGTGCACATTGTACCTGGGTGATGTTGTTGTGATCGAAGAGGAAGGAAGTGGCTTGGATCGATCTCGAAGATGTCCACGGGTTGTCTCGAAGGAAGTTAGAACGTGAGTGTCACGGGGATAGCTTGGGGTTGACTCGGGGATTTTGTGTTTTGGCTCGGGTCGTTTTGTTGTTAACCAGGTTTTAAAAAAAATATGTAAAAGTATGAATTATTTTATAAAAACCAAAGAAATTCAAAATTTCAAGCATAAGGAAAAGGTACAAAGTTTAAAAGCAAAACAGAAACAACTTTTCCAAGTTAAAGTATTTATTAAGTTCCAAAGCAAAATGTTTAAACAATTTTTAAAGTTTTTAAAGTTATTAAAATGATTAGTTTTCAAAAGAATGTTTAGCCATGTTTTAAAAGTACATTTAAAATGAATATGTTTTCAAAGCAATATAAACCAAGTTCCAATGTAAATTTATTAAACAAGTTTTAAACAAGTCTTCAAAGATTTAAAATGTTTAAGATTGTTTTGTTTAAAGTAATTATATATTAGGTTAATTTTGTAATTAAATTCCAAAGTGTTTTCAAAAGTAATAAGATGATGTTTGAATTAAGATGTAATTAAGGTAAGAGTAATTAAACATTAATTAATAAAAATATTCTCAAATGTTTTTTATAAATTATTTTCAAGCAACTAATTTAAATAAATATAAATGATAAGTAAGTGTTTAATTAAGGTAAATGGTTTATCTTAATTAATTAAGGTCTTATTAATAAAAGTAATTAAAGTAGAATTACTAATTAACTAAAGATAATTAATTAATGTAATTAAATTAAGATAATTAATTGGGTTAATTAATTAAGAATAATCACTTAATGAAATTGATTAAGTATAATTACTTAATGTAATTAATAAAGTATAATCACTTAGTGTAAGTAATTAATGGATAATTATTGAATGTAATTAATTAAAGGAATAATTACTCAATGAAAGTAATTAAGGGTAATTAATTAATGTAAGTAATTGAAAAATAATAATAATTAATGAATGTAATTAATTAAAGAATAATTACTTAGTGTAAGTAATTAAAGGATAGTTAATTACTTAATGTGATTAATTAATGGATAATTAATGAATGATATTAATTAATGTAAGTAATTAAGGATAGTTAATTTCCTAATAAAATTAATTAAGGGTTAAGTAAATAAAGGACGGTTAATTACCGAATGTGATTAATTAATGGATAATTAATGAATGAGATTAATTAATGTAAGTAATTAAGGATAGTTAATTGCTTAATGAAATTAATTAAGGGTTAATTAATGTAAGTAATTAAAGATAGTTAATTACTTAATGTAATTAATTGAAGGATAAGTGATGTAAGCAATTAAGGATAATTAATTAAGATGGATAATTAAAGGACGATTAATTAATGGTTTGTAATTAATTAATGTTGAGTAAGCAGGAATTAAAAGTAATTAAAGTAATTAATTTAATTTATTTGGAGATTAAATTAAATTAATTAGAAATAGTGTGACTAGTCAATCTTGCTTATGGATGATTGAGTTATATTGGATGTCTTGAATTGTTTGATATCTCTGATCTGTGGTTTGGATGCTCTGTGATGAGATAATTTGGTTAAACTCTAATAATATAAGTAATCTATCTATGATGGAATTGTTGTGTAAATATTATTTACTATAAATATAAATTGAATTGTTTAAACTTAAACAACTTGGACTTTAAGACGGCGTTTGGACTTCGATGAGACCGGGATCGGATTCCAAATTGGATATCTGAAAACCACATCGATCCAAATTAAACGATAGGTCATGAAATCTCAAGTGAAGATTCAGAGTGCAAGGGATATTTGTCGTTAACTATGAGGGTGACTCCAAAACGAGTTTAACGGAGATAGTGCCTTCAATCGAGATGAAGATTCAGAGTGCAAGGGATATTGTCGTTAACTCTGAGGGTGATTCCAAAATGAGTGTAGCGAGATAGTGCCTTCGGTTTCGTTCGAACCCGGAACGGACTTGTATGGATGAATGCTTTCCAACCATCGTCATTGGAGGACGGTGAGCATTCTAAGATATGCGTCCTAAAAAGGTAATCGTAGCCTCAAGCCTCATCAATCGAGAATGGCTAAAACAGGGGAGGTGCAGCAAGGCTAAGTGGGTAGCACCCAAGTAGGATGAGATTTCCCCTATCTAGAGGTCCCTTTTATTCGTGTGTATGGGCGGTTGGTCGCGCCAATTGCGGGGTTGTCTTATTCGGGATTATCCAGTAAGGGGTAGTTCCTGTCTTGTGTTGCAGAGGATCAAGGTGGATCCTCGATACTCTGATCTAGACCAGGTACTATGATGGGGGGTACCCCAGTAGCCCTGCCATTGTATGGAATCCAATCTCCAATAAGCACCGTACATTTTGATTGTGCCCAACTATGTTGGAACGTGAGATGTAAGCATTCCAGCTATTTTCTGTTTTACTTGAAAACCCTAGACACTATAATAATATCACTAGATTTCCTATCATATGTTTTGGTTATCGTAAGGTAAAAACCCGACATGTTTATTTGTGGCGCGGTCTTACGAGATACCTTTGTTTTCAAATGATTTTCAAAGTTAAACAACTTTAACACGTTTACTCACACCAGACCCATGTCTTACCCGGAGTTTATCTTCTGTTTTCTTAAACTCTTGGGTTCTCAAATTTTTATGAGTAGCCAAGGGATTCTGGTAGCTTTGACGAATTCTGGAGGAGATTTGTAGCAGGAGACTTCAGCGTATATAGATATCTGTATTTCCGCTGTGTTAGTAGCTCCATGTTGTATTTTGGCTTGTAATGATAGACAAGTCTTCATGACTGTCTAATGTGTTATGTATAAGCTGTATGACTCTGATAGATGTTGTCTATTATGTAATAATAACGTGATGTAATATAATTGTGAGATTCAGATATTGTTTAGTTCTTTCTTTTCTATTTATTCTCTTTTATATCCCTTTCTTATTGATGATGCATCTTTCTGTGGGATGAAAGGCGGGTCGTCACAGCTAGTATTAGAGCTTTAGGTTGAGAGAATACCTAGGCTTTGGAGTGATATCTATCTTGAGAGAGCGTACTTGTATATATATATGTGTGTGTGTGTATATATATATATATATGTGTGTGTATATATATATATCTGTTCAGGTTTGCCAGCATGAGTTCTTTGGTTGAGGGGCAGTGGCGTGAGGTTGCACGACTACCACAAACGGAAGAGGCCCGAATGTTGAGGAGGAAGAGTATCTACCAAGGCTGTAAACCCAATACCGCCTCGAGTAAGCTTTGCCATGTTGTGCAAGAATTTCACCAATCTCGAAGGAAAGCCTTTTCAAGGTACGTAGTCCACAACTGATGTGAAAGCTTGGTTGCGCTCGTGCGAGCGGATTTTCTAGAGTTGGATCTGTCGGATGAGAAGAAGCGAGTGATGGAATCTCGGCAACTTCAGGAAGGAGCAACTGCGTGGTGGGATGCCGTAACCATGGATGTTCCCGAAGATGTTTTCTCTTGGAGCAAGTTTAGGAAAGTGTTTGAGGAGCAGTTTATACCTATCGCAGGGAAGACTCAGTTGTATGGGGATTTTTTGGACCTCAAGCAAGGTTGTTTGTCGGTATCGGAATATGAGACTGAGCTCAACGAGTTGACTTGCTGCGAACCAGGTCTTATTGTCACCCCTTAAGAAGAACGAGATGTTTGTGTTTGGTTTGAGGACCGAGTTTCATGAGAAGATGATTGCCCATCTCAAAGGTTCATTTGTGGAATTAGTTGATATGGCTTTGAGGTACGAAGAGCTTATGGATAAGAAGTCTTTGGCATCTGTGGCAACAATGCAGATCAGAAGTGTTATGTGTGCCAACAGGAAGGTCATCAGGCTAAGCAGTGTCTAGAGGTGGAGCTCAGAAGCAGCAGAGTGGACCCATTTCTTCAATGGTTCAGAAATCTTTGTGTTTCTTCTGTCAGCTGCCCTGGGCATATGGTGGAAGCTTGCCCACTTCTTCAGGAAGCTCAGCAGAATAAAGTGTTTGTTGTTGTAGGTGGACTGTCAGCTTCTTCTGGTAGGAAAGGTAAAGTCGTTCTTGAAGGATTTGACTTTATTTTGGGGATGGATTGGTTAGACAAGCAATTGTTGTTCTGATTTGCGAAGAGAGAAAGTATCTTTGGAACTATCAAAGTTGTCAGAGATTTTTCCGGACGTCTTCGAGGAAGTCAAAAGTTTGCTGCATTGGGAGATTGAGTTCCGTATCGACTTGGTTCCAGGAGAGATACTAGTGGTTCTACCAATAGAAGGATGGCTCATAGAGAGAGAAGAGTTGGTGAAGCAGACTCAGAATTTATTAGAGGAAGAGCATAAGCGTCATTTGGAGATAGTATTGGAAAATTTGAAAAGACATGTCCTGAAAGCTAAGTTATCGAGGTGTCTTTTTTGAAAGTCGGAAGTAAGATTATTGGGACATATCGTATCTGGAGAGGGTGTTTCTGTGGATTCGGTCAAGGTAGCAGCTATTCTATAGTGGAAGGAGCCGCAGACTCCTACAGAAGTTCGTAGTTTTCTTGGATTAGAGGGTTACTACCGAAAGTTCGTCCAGGATTACTCTAAAATTTCTTCTCACTTGACCAAGCTAACTAGGAAGGGAGCAAAGTTCGGATGGACGTCTAAATGTGAAGAAGCTTTTCAGAATCTGAAGGCAAGGCTATCAAATGCACCTGTTCTGGCTATTCCGGATAGGAGAAGTAAGTTCGAAGTCTACGAATGTTGTGGATTAGAGCTAGTGTTCTGGATTTTGGCAGATCTTGGAAGGACAATTTTATTGGGTAGAATCCGGAGACTTTCTTATTCTTGGTCCAGATTTGTTCAAGAAGCATGTGCGTAGGTTGAGCTGATCAGCTGAGGATAAAGGTAGCCCATGAATGTCAGAGAAGTTATGCGGATAAGAGAGGAAGGAATTTGGAATTCTAAGTTGGAAATTTGGATTTTAGATAAGGTTTTCTCCGATCAAAGGAGCAATAAGATTTGGTAAGACTGGAAAGCTAGCACCGAGGATAATGGACCTTTACGTATTTTCGAAAGGATTGGTACTTTGGCCTACAGGATTGAATTTCCAGTTCGGATGGCTAGGATTCACAAGGTATTTTCCGTATTTCATGTGAGGGAGTACGTGCAAGATCCATCACTGGTTGTATAACCAACAGTTCAGGAGAATTTGGAAGTTGAGCCGGACTTGGCTGTGCTCAGACATCCTGTTCAGATTGTAGATCAAGTTGAGAAGGAGCTTAGGAGTAGTGGTGAAGCTGGTTAGGATTCAGTGGAGCGAGGATCCTTGAGATTGTACCTGGGAAACTCTAGATAGTATTAGGAAGGCCTATCCTGAATTTTGTCAGGATAGTTAGTTAGTTTGCTTATTTGAATGAATTGGTTGCTTTGGTTGTTAGTATATGGCTGATATGTATGTTGTATTGTTTGAAAATAAAAACTTTTGCTGGATTATTAAATTATCTTTGCTTTTAAATTTCGTGGATGAAATTCTTTTAACTGGGGAGGAATATGATAACCCGAAATTTTGGCAATAGCAATTTGATAATCTTCTTTTATAATAATTTGAATTTGAAATATTTAATTGATAATTTTCTTTTATAATTATTTAATTTGGAAAAAATTATCTTCAAAGCTAATAAAAATGTTTTCCAATTATAATGTATATATGTATATATACATTGTGAATAGGAAGCTTAGATTTGAATTTAATATAATAATTTTCTAAAAGTTTGTTAAAGTTAAATTGAACATTTTTAGCACTAGTATTTATTTATAGTTATCAATTTAAGTATCATAACTTAAGTTTAAAATTTTAAATAAGATTTAATAAAAGGTTTATTTTTCTTTCTTTTAAAATTATATATAGCTTGTAAATATATATATATATATATATATATATATATAAGTTTAAAACATAAGTACTTAATTTAATAAAGGATTTAGTATACTTACTTTTAAAATTAAACATAAATAAGTGTAGTTTGTATATAAACATAAATTTATAAAACATAAACATATATTAATGTAAAAACATTTGTAGACATATAATGCATATTAATAAAATAATGGTTTAAACATATGTAAACATTTAATTCTTGCATTTAAACATTCGAAGGCTAAATAATTCATGTATTGACATTTGTAACTAAAGTGCCATTCAAATTAACGAGTGGCCTAATTTTCTTGTAATTGAATTATAAATATAATGTTTTAGAGAAACCTGGCTATTTGATTTCAATTCAAGTTTTTACAGTCCTCTTTTCTTTCTTCCAAAATCTTAAACCAAAAAGAGATTTTATCCTTTAACAACAACATCGGTTTTCAAGACTTTAATATGAAGATCATAGCAATTCAACTTAAACAAGCAAATCAACATCAAGCATTTCAGTTTCAAGCTTCAGATCAGTTTTCAAAACATCAAGTTGAAGATCAACTTTCAGTTCTAAAGTCTTCAAAATCATGTTCCTATGTTTCAATTTCATATGAGTAAACACTTTTTTAAAAACTAAATATATGTTTAATCCTTGATGCATGTGCTAGATTCATAAAGTCATGTTGTAACTATGTTGTGCATGAATGTTTTAACTGGAATAAAGTTTGAATTACTATGTATATCTGTGTGCATGTCTGGTTATAGATGACCTTCCTCTATTATTGATTTCATAAGCTAAAAATAGGTTCAAAATCATTTCCTTTCTTTCCATTATTTTTTTGGCTATGATCATAAAAGAGAAAATGGTTGTAGCAATCTAAACTCATTTTTAAAAATAGTTTCAAATAAATATATGGAGTATTTATTTCAAAAAGAGGAAATTACATTATGATCAAATATAAGTCTAAAATCGAATATCTCAATTTCAAGTTTTAATCATAGGAACATATTCGTAGCGGAAAATAATGAATTTTGCTTTAAATAACTTGATGTTTAAGATTAGGATTGTCGTGAATTTCTGAGTTGATCGATTTATGTATTATCGTCGAAATTCGACAATTGGCCAGGTGATAGTCATCGAGATCAAGACTGGAGGTGGTTTATGTGCCGATGGTCAAATGAAAAATGGCTGGAGAATTTTCCAATGGTGGAGGCAGCTCGTCGGAGTCGATTTAGGGTTTAATGGCTGGTTTTAGTCGACGAGGTTGTCAAGGTTCCTATGTCGTCGAGAGTGCATTGTGGTCGATCGCATATGAGGGATTAGATGCGTGGGTCGATGCGCAGCTATGGTCGTGATGGTGGGGTCTCCGATGGTCGTTGGCAGCAGCGTGAGGGATTTTTGTCGATCGGGTTTGGGTTTCTTTGTGATCGAGAAGCTCGTTTTCGATTTTCAGCCAGGTTCGTCGGAATTGGGTAATCATAGCTTTCGTGGGGGTCGTCGTCGACTTGCGAGTCGTCGTGGCGTTGATCGGAATTGACCAGATCGACGTGCACATGCACATTGTACCTGGGTGATGTTGTGATCGGAGAGGAAGGAAGTGGCTCGGGTCGATCTCGAAGATGTCTACGGGTTGTCTCGAAGGAAGTTAGAATGTGAGTGTCACGGGGATAGCTCGGGGTTGACTCAGGGATTTTGTGTTTTAGCTCAGGTCGTTTTGTTGTTAACCGGGTTTTTGAAAAAATATGTAAAAGTATGAACAGTTTTATAAAAAGAAAAGAAATTCAAATTTTCAAGCATAAGGAAAAGGTACAAAGTTTAAAAGCAAAACAAAAACAAGTTTTCCAAGTTAAAGTATTTATTAAGTTCCAAAGCAAAATGTTTAAACAAGTTCTAAAGTTTTTAAAGTTATTAAAATGATTAGTTTTCAAAAGAATGTTTAGCCAAGTTTTAAAAGTATATTTAAAATGAATATGTTTTCAAAGCAATATAAACCAAGTTCCAAAGTAAATTTATTAAACAAGTTTTAAACAAGTCTTCAAAGATTTAAAATGTTTAAGATTGTTTTGTTTAAAGTAATTATATATTAGTTTAATTTTGTAATTAAATTCCTAAATGTTTTCAAAAGTAATAAGATGATGTTTGAATTATGATGTAATTAAGGTAAGAGTAATTAAACTTTAATTAATAAAAATATTCTCAAATATTTTGTATAAATTATTTTCAAGCATTTAATTTAAATAAATATAAATGATAAGTAAGTGTTTAATTAAGGTAAAATGTTTATCTTAATTAATTAAGGTCTTATTAATAAAAGTAATTAATGTGTAATTACTTAATTAATTAAAGATAATTAACTAATGTAATTAAATTAATATAATTAATTGGGTTAATTAATTAAGGATAATCACTTAATGAAATTGATTAAGTATAATTACTTAATGTAATTAATAAAGTATAATTACTTAGTATAAGTAATTAATGGATAATTACTGAATGTAATTAGTTAAAGGAATAATTACTTAATGAAAGTAATTAAGGGTAATTAATTAATATAAGTAATTGAAAATAATAATAATTAATGAATGTAATTAATTAAAGAATAATTACTTAGTGTAAGTAGTTAAAGGATAGTTAATTACTGAATGTGATTAATTAATGGATAATTAATGAATGAGATTAATTGATGTAAGTAATTAAGGATGGTTAATTACTTAATGAAATTAATTAAGGGTTAATTAGTGTAAGTAATTAAAGGATAGTTAATTACTAAATGTGATTAATTAATGGATAATTGATGAATGAGATTAATTAACGTAAGTAACTAAGGCTAGTTAATTACTTAATGAAATTATTAAGGGTTAATTAATGTAAGTAATTAAAGATAGTTAATTACTTAATGTAATTAATTGTAGGATAAGTGATGTAAGCAATTAAGGATAATTAATTAAGATGGATAACTAAAGGATGATTACTTAATGGTTGTTAATTAATTAATGTTGAGTAAGCAGGATTTAAAAGTAATTAAAGTAATTAATTTAATTTTTTTGGAGATTAAATTAAATTAATTAGAAATAGTATGACAAATCAATCTTGCTTAAGGTTGATTGAGTTATATTGGATGTCTTGAATTGTTTAATATCTCTGATCTGTGATTTGGATGCTCTATGATGAGATACTTTGGTTGAACTATGACAATATATGTTATCTATCTGTGATGGAATAGTTGTGTAAATATCGTTTACTATAAATATAAATTGAATTATTTAAACTTAAACAACTTGGAATTTAAGACGGCGTTTGGATTTCGATGAGACCGAGATCGGGATTCCAAATTGGATATCCGAAAACCACATCGATCCAAATTAAACGATAGGTTATGAAATCGCAAGTGAAGATCAAGATGAAGATTCAAAGTGTAAGGGCTATTTGTCGTTAACTCTGAGGGTGATTCCAAAATGAGTTTAACGGAGATAGTGCCTTCGATCGAGATGAAGATTCAGAGTGCAAGTGCTATTGTCGTTAACTCGGAGGTGATTCCAAAATGAGTATAGCGAGATAGTGCCTTCGGTTTCGTTTGAACCTGAAACGGACTTGTATGGATGAATGCTTTCAGACTATCGTCATTGGAGGACGGTGAGAATTCCAAGATATGTGTCCTAAAAAGGTAATCGTAGCCTCAAGCCTCATCAATCGGGAATGGCTAAAACAGGGGAGGTGCAGCAAGGCTAAGTGGGTAGCACCCAAGTAGGATGGGATTTCCCCTGTCTAGAGGTTCCTTTTATTCGGCTGTGTGGGCGGTTGGTCGCTCCAACTACGGGGTTGTCTTATTCGGGATTATCCATTAAGGGGTAGTTCCTGTCTTGTGTTGCAGAGGATCAAGGTGGATCCTTGATACTCTGATCTAGACCAGGTACTATGACGGGCGGTACCCCAGTAGCCCTGCCATTGTATGGAATCCAATCTCCAATAAGCACCGTACATTTTGATTGTGCCCAACTATGTTGGAACGTGAGATGTAAGCATTCCAGCTATTTTCTATTTTACTTGAAAACCCTAGACACTATAGTAATATCACTAGATTTCCTATCATATGTTTTGGTTATTGTAAGGTAAAAACCCGACATGTTTATTTGTGGCGCGGTCTTACGAGATACCTTTGTTTTCAAATGATTTTCAAAGTTAAACAACTTTAACCCGTTTACTCACACCAGACCCATGTCTTACCCAGAGTTTATCTTCTATTTTCTTAAACTCTTGGGTTCTCAAATTTTTATGAGTAGCCAAGGGATTCTGGTAGCTTTGACGAATTCTGGAGGAGATTTGTAGCAGGAAACTTCAGCGTATATTGATATCTGTATTTTCGCTATGATAGTAGCTCTATGTTGTATTTTGGCTTGTAATGATAGACAAGTCTTCATGACTGTCTAATGTGTTATGTATAAGCTGTATGACTCTGATAGATGCTGTCTATTATGTAATAACTATGTGAAGTGACATAATTTATTCGTTCCGCTGTGAGATTCAGATATTGTTTAGTTCTTTCTTTTCTATCTATTATCTTTTCTATCCCTTTCTTTCTCATTGACGATGCGTCTTTCTGTGGGATGAAAGGCGGGACGTCATAGAAAGTTATAGAAATTGTGAAAGGTAGAAGCGAAAAGTCGCTATGGATGCACCTTGAAAATGCCTTGTGTTCGGCGATTTTCAAAGCCAACTTTGTAAGACATCTTAGGAGCTTCTTTGCTTTTTTGATAAGTATATAATAGTAATTAGTAGAATAATAAAGAAGTTTAAATCTTTTACTAACTTATGAAATGAAGTTGCAAAAATTATAGTGAGAAGAAGGTCACTATATGAGCACTTTGAAATTTCCTTTTTTGTGGAATTTGTGTAATTAAATTGAAAAATATCCTTAACGATTTCTTTGCATTTTTGATAAGTATCAAATGTTTTTTATAAATTGAAAAAAAATTGGATTTTAAAAGGATATGGAACCGGTCAAACAAAATTGCTAAAGTTGGAGTAAAAATGTCGCTAAACGAATATTTTAATATATACCATGTTTTCCGAGAATTTTTCTATATAATTTATAAGATATCCTTAGGGGTTTCTTTCCATAGTTTCCTTATCAAAGACTTTTAATAGCATTTATAAATGTTTTAGTAAGTTGATTATGGTTTTAAGTGCCTAAAAATGATATCTAAATTTCGTATTTTTCCCTAATATTTTTTATCAATGTTTTCTAACATATTTTTTAGTATTCTAAAGTTGGTTTGAAGTTTAATATTTTTAATAATAAAATACGTATTTTTAAAGTAAAGAGGTTTTATAATATAAGATGTGTTTTTATTTATTTTCTTCAAATTAATTTAGCTATTTTCAAGTAGTATTTTACATAGATATTTTAAATCTATTTATAAGTATTTTTAAAGTTTATATATATGTTTTGAAAAAAATAATTAATTATGCTTTACACTAAAAGCTGATGAACTAGGCTAATCTATTTATGATTGTTAAGATTGTTGTTCGAGTAAGGATAGAAGAAATAGAGCTCTAACCTATCGGCTTCCCTCTTAACCGGGGAATAGTTAAGTTGGAAAGGTCAGAAACGTGTTTATCGTGTTTATTTCTTACTCATTATGAAAGTCATTAATATTATGAATAACACTAATGCCGAAGAGGTAAACTTATCTACCTGTGGGTGTCAAGAATTAAGTGTCTAGGCAAGGCTTTAAAATGAAACAAGTGCTCTAACTTACCTGGCTTAACTCTTGAATGAAGGATAGTATAAATTGGAATGTCGAAAACGAGTTAAATATACAAACCTTGATTTCTATAAGCGATCGTTTTTAACTGGATAGACTACTATCGAACTTAACCAAATATTAAAATTAAATGTTTAAAATAATATTTCTAAAGATAATATAAGTATGAAATGGTTTTGGATTTTTGTGATAATGTGTTAATAACAATCGTCTTTAAACTTTTTTATTATACTTATGAATGTAAATAGGTCTTTAAAGGAATATTTTAAAGATAAGCATAAGTGAAATGGTCTTGGGTTTGCAGTAAAAATTTTTAAGTAACATTAGTCTTATACTTTTTGAATAGATTTGTGAAAGTACATAGATCCTTAAAATAGATAGTTTGAGGAAATTACAAGCATGTAATCTTTTGGAAGAAGATGGAAAAAGTAATGGTTTAAAGTTAGAAATCTTGTTAATGATTTGTGAATATACTTATATCATTTGAGATAAGTATATGAATACTTTCTAAAGTATTGCAAGAGTACAAATGAATAGTAGAAATTCATAAATGAAGTTTTATTAGATAAAAATTATTTTATTAATAAAAGAGGTTTTAATTAATAAAAAGTATTAATTAGTAAAAAGGGGATTAGAAGTCGCTTATGTGACTTAATCGAGCTTTGTGTGACTTGATCATGCTTTGTGTTTTTATTTGCTTATGGAAAATATTTAGTCATATACTTAGCATTAATAGCCAACGAGGTAGGTTTTCCTATCTGTAAGAGTTAAAACTAATGTTCGAGTAGGGATAAAAGCAATAGTTCTCTAATCTACCGGCTTCACTCTTGATTGAGTGGTCATCTATTTTGAACTTGATAGTCGATTAGCTAACTATAAAACTTGATTGAAAATTCACTGAATTACTTTAAAAGACTAAGATTGAAAAGCATTCTACTTATCGAATACCACTTCAAAACTAACATATTGGTTCTATGTTTTGGAAGCGATTGTGAAGTAGAATGCTATAAATTTGAACTATCTATCATAGGGTTAAGTCCAAGGAAGATTCGGCATTAAAATTTGTTAGAGGACTTATATGGGAATATATGTGCAGATTTAAGATCTATTTGAGGTGCTAGAATATGTTTGGGAATTCGTGTTTTGTTCGAGTGATGAGGACTCATGTGAGAGATCCCGAATGTGACCTCATGGCTAAAAAAAGAGTTGGCCTCATAGTCTTGGGTTTAGCAAACCCGGGACAGGATATTATCACTCTAAATCTAGAGTATGCTTATCGATGTTATGTACAGGAGGTGATGATATGTGGGATCACATGTTAGGGTATGAACTCCCTATGTTTACCTAAAAGTATATTCCATCTAGAGATATATGATGGTCGGAGGTAACTTTTGACCCTTGTGTAGGAGATTGGATTTTGGCTTAATCGAAGGGATTTCCATGGAAAATCCATTACGCGAATGTACCTAATCAGTTTTGACCGTACCCTTAATATGTTATGGTGTGATCAATGTAAGCATCACAGCTATTTTTCTGATTTATATTCT
Source organism: Allium cepa (assembly GCA_030765085.1). Lineage (NCBI taxonomy): Eukaryota > Viridiplantae > Streptophyta > Magnoliopsida > Asparagales > Amaryllidaceae > Allium > Allium cepa. The sequence continues at coordinate 386,739,170 of CM060932.1, forward strand.
TCACCCTAGGCATTATCTATTACATCGCCTTATGTACTTATTAGATTGTGTTTCTTTTGAGGGGATAATTATTACGGCATTCCATGCAATCTCAAAAGTACAATGATATGTTACCAATATATTTCGTGAGTTTCGCATACCAAATATAGGTCCTCGTGTGCTCTTTCAAGTAGTTTGTGAAAGACATATTTTCATTGATGTTCATTGGAGCCCAAGGAGACGAGTTGGATGTTTCACCTACCGTAGTATTATTATTTCCACTGCATTACTATATTGTACGCAGCAGCATTTGTGAGGACAGGTTGGTATAATTGTCTAAGCTAATGATAGTATTTAGAATTGCAACTCTAAAATGATGTGTATCTTAGAGGATAGTATTATCCTGTCTTTTGATATTATATGTTATCATTCTATTAAGATTATGATATCATGTTCCTTCTTTCTTGTTCTGTTTTCTTTTCTTTTTATTTTACCCTAACAATCTGTCTTTCTGGCACTTGGATGCTCGACACAAGAATACTATGGATATATTAGTGTCAACATTTAAGGGTTGAAAATGTGGGTCATTGCAATCACCCCATTAACAAAGGTGGTGTGTGAACTTTATTAAATCATTCAATATTAGCCATTAACGAACTTAGACTTCTGAGTCTCACAACTATATTTATGAATTCTTCAAAAAACTATATGAGTTAATTTGTCTATAAATTGTTATAAATTAATTAAATTAAATGATATTTAAGAAATATTAATTGTTACTATATTTAATGTTCTAGGTACTATTAGTAAGTACTTTAATGTGTGTATAATACTTATATATGTATGTATCGATATACGATATCGATATATTTAAACTAGCTTTTAATATATTTAATTATTTAAATTATATTTGGTCTATATATGATGCAAGCATTGCTGGCCATAGGTAGGAAACAAATGGTCTAAATATTTGATTTAGATTTAATACAAAATTAAAGGGAAGGTTTTAAAGAAAGGAATGAGAAATGTTTTAATTCTCTCCATGTAAACAATCCTCCTCGTTAATTCAATTGAATTTTTCCTTTTTTCTCCCCTCATTAGTGGTCGCCATCTCCTGCATCCCTTCCAATGGCCAAAATTAATCTTTATCCAAATAAACATCAAACAAAATTAAAAAAATGGTCGATTCTATCTTCGAGTGGTGGTTCAAGGAATCATGAGGCAATTCACAAATCAAAGTGTCACGATTAAGTTGGATCATTAAGGTATAGTTTAGTGTTGCGATTTGGTTGGATCTTTAAGGTATAGTTTCATTGCCTACTTTACACATCCCCTCAATCTCTAATATATACTTGTATTTCCAAATACATGTTTTTATGATTTTCTTTCAGTACTTAAAAATTTAATGCAAGTTTTTTGTTGCAAACCATAAACCATTGCAATTGCAAATGAATAAATATCTTTATACGGACAATTTTGAATTTGGCCATACATTTCATGCAAGTTTAGATTTAAATTTATTTCATTTAAAATTAGTTTCAAAATAATATATATACATATATATATATATATTATACATATTTATTTGATTGTTGGATAAATTAGTATTCTATGTATCGTTGAAAAAGAATTTTTATACATGTTTAATATATAAATATATGTTAGTTTCAATATATGAATTGTTCGATAATGGGGAAATTTATAGTTAGATAATAATATCATGTACATATATATTTAAATTTACTTATATACACACATATATATGTATTTTTCAAATCGTTCAACAAACCAAAGTTGATATTAATTGTATTCAAAATCAATCTGGATCACCAAGAGTAGGATTTTGTGAAAGGGATAGGTAAAAACTAATGAATTATAATATCATTTTTATCTAGAGACTAGATCTAGATTTGATTAGGAATTAGTAGGAGAATAAGGATGTTTTCGTTTCCTCTTTAAACACCAACTCTTCCACATATATTCATATATATCTAATTTTATCGTATAAAATTATTTTGAATTTAACTATATGTACATATATATATGTAAATAAACAAACGACATTACATTATATATATGTCAGAACTATATATATAGTATTATTAATACGTGCATACAAATCATATACATATATTATATTTAAACATATGTATATATGCTTAGTTATTTATATTCCCGATATGCATATGAATTTATCATGTATACACAGACACACGTATGTATGTATGTACGTATAATATATACATATGTATAATAGATGTAATTTCCAACATCCATATGTATGTATGTATATAGTTATGTACATGCTTATTTATTATTATAATGCCATATTAGTGTATGATTGTTTTGAAATATTCTATATAAATATTAAATAAATTCAATCAATATAATAAGTAAAAAAATTACTTCAAAACAAAATATGATTGTATTTAAATAAATAGATTGGGTCTAATGCTAGATAATAGATTACATTGGCCCATCAAGATCCACATAGGGTAATTTTTTCGAAATTGACCTGTTTCAGTTAAGCCAAAATGGGCTAGTTCCAATAGGGTCTTCTACGAGCACCATATATCACACAATAAAGTAAAGGATAGAAAATAGTTTCTATACGAATTATTAAACACTCTTTGATTTCTTTCACACCAAAGACCCTAGCATGTGATTAAATATATTAAGTCTAAAATATTCCTAAGTGAATAAGTGTAGCTAAGTCTAAAGCTATTCTGATTCATATAGGGGAGGAATATTAGTGCTTATGTCTATGTCAAAAATATTAAGTAGGTTGTTGATAATATGTTGAAGCAAGTAACATCATAAAATAAGTGAATATTGGTTTTGAGAGATTTGTTGCAAAAGTAGAATGGGTTATAGTTGCAGCTATGTGTTAGTCTAGAGTTTAGCCTAATAATATTGTTTAGTTTATTATGTAATAAAATATACATATGAATTTTAACTTTAGGAGGTGTGTCAACTTTCCAAATAGATTTGAAGTACTTTAGGGTTGATGACCAAGAACATATACATTGATTTTGAAGTATAACTTTCTTTTTATCCCAACTTCAAAGTAGATGGTCATGCTGGTCATCCAAATTATTATGATCAATGGTATTTATATCATAAGTTTTTGCAATTGGTCAAACGCACCAATTAAAATCTTCGCGATACCTAAAAATGTTTGAGATAAGATCATTTTTGTTGAAGTCATAAAAAGTTATGAAAATCATGTTTTAGGTTTGTTAAGGAAGCCTAGGGTCATTCCTGAAGGAGGTTTTGTTTATGAGATGCATACTAAATTTGAGACCCAGTTTAAATATGCGAAACATATTAGAGATATTTTTCTAGAAGGGGAAGAATCTATGATTATCGAGTTTGTAAAAATTTTCGAAACCACTATATTGAAAGTTACAGATTATATCTTTCCACGTTGTTGTGTTGTTGTTTGGAAATTTCCAAATCATTTTACATAGAAGGGAGATGTTAAAGGCTTTCAGGTTTATGGTACCTAGTTCACCTTCGGTTTTGGGTTTGAACATGGTATCCTAGTTGATGGGGAAAATTAAGTTAGAACATTCTATACATCCTTCCCATAAGAAGTTCTTTATGCTATTGTTAATTTTGTTAATCACCCACTTAGGAAAAAAGTGATAATAAGTTATCCAATGAATGGGCACAATAGACATAATTAATTTAACAAGGACTGCCCTACCTACCCTCGAGAGATTGGCTTTCTATGATGGCAATCTTTTGCATACTTTATCGATGAAAATATTCCAGTTTTTTTCGGTTTAGTTTATTTAATCGTTATTCCTAGTTAGTTAAATTAAATAGAAGAGGTGAAAGGGGGTTACCATGGAGGAGACCCTTTTTGGATTGGATTTTTTTGCCTTTGATCCCATTTACTAAAATAGAGGACACACTAAGTTTCAAAATAAGATCAATCCAGGAGATCAACCTTTCAATGAATCTCTTAGCTCTCAAGGTATCTAATAGAAAACCCTGTCAACAGAGTCGAAAGCCTTAGCGAAGCGTAGTTTGAGGAGAATGGAAGTAATATTTACTGATGATATTAGTTAATGAATTGTTAAGCGGTAACTACACCATCCATAATGTGCCTACCTTAGATAAAAGCCATTTAGGATTTACTAATTAAAATTTTCATTTATTCTTCAACCTATTTGCTAGAGCTTTGGAGACTAATTTAACTGAGCTTTAATTAAGGAGATCAGTCTAAAGTATGTAAGTTCATTTAGGTCGACTCTTTTACGGACAAGGATAACATCGATAGAATTAAACCAGCCTAGCTACACTAGTGTAAAATTCTTCAAATGAAATCATTATATTATTTTTGATGGTTTGCCAAAAAATTGTTAGAAAATCATCGAGAAGCTGAAGGGCCCTCTGGCTTTATTATTAGCCAATTCCTTTATAGTTGACCAGATATCCTCCTCCATGAATCAAGAATCTAAGTCATAAGAGAAGGATCCTTATTCGAATATAAGGAAGACCAATCTGCCTGAATTTTATGTATTAATTTATTATCATATATATCCTTTTAGTGATTGGTGAAGATGTTGTATAGTTCAACTTGTTAGTTAATCTCTATATTATTAACTTTAATTGATTTGATGATATATGTCGACGTTTACCATTAGTCGTGCAGTGAAAGAATTTAGTAACTTTGTCCCCTTTGTTGATCCAAAGGACCCAGGTACGTTATTTCACATAATTTCTCATTATCCATTGGTTTGTTTTGTTTTCAAATAGCTAATTTTACCTTCTCCTTTGAGTTTATATTCCTATAACCTCATGTTCAATTTAGATCTAATATCTCATTCAGTAACTTGTCTTTTTAATATGGATATATCAAATTCGTCAATATTCTAGTTCTTTAAGTATGTTCTTGGGTCTAGTAGTGTGAACACCCATTTCTTCGTCGCGTTATTGAAAACGCGGTTGTCAATGGATCTCCACTTCGAGATTACTAGATTTTCAAATTTATTCTCTTTAAGCCATACTTTTCGGAATTTGAAGGGTCTTTTTTTAGGCAGTTGATCATCAATGTTAACTGATATAGAGCAGTGATCTAAAATGAGGCCGGCTAGGCCATATGCTTTAGATAGAGAGTATTTCCATTCTCAATCCTCGCTTTAAAATACCTATTCAATAAGGCCATCGATGGGTCCTCTCTACCATTCGACCAAATAATCTCCTACCTATAAGGGGAAGTTCAATAAGGTTGCTTTGACCAATGAAATCATTGAATTCTTCCATGTCAATATATTCACGCTCTCTTGGTGAACACTCTCTAATATGCTTAGCCACATTGGAGTCCCGACTTATGATCTAGGGATAGTAAGAACGTTACTAAAAATAGTACATTCAGTCCAAAGTGGCCGTCTAAGAGTTCTGTTATTATGCGCACGCAAATTAGCAGTGTTATAATATGGTAATTCTGATATTCTAGAGTACTAGGTGAAAGAAGTGGAAGTTAGAGATTGATTGAAGAAGTTTAAATTTATCATTCCTCCATACCATCATAATACCTCCTAAAATACTGATGGTTGGGATAAAGGCCATTTGGTTAGGATATTACCCCCAACATACCTAAATAAACTAAGATTTGGAATTTGGATTTGGTTTCTTAGAGTAGGGCTTTATCTACTATTCTATATTTAAGGAATCTTTATATTCTAAAACATTTTAAAGGTAAACTTAAACCTATGACATTTAACCTTAATACTATCATCTACTATTGTGATGACCCGGTATTTTGGTAATATTATTTTGATAAGCAGTTAATCTAATTAAATAAAATACAAGCTTATCATTTTAAAAATGAATAAAACTTTTGGGCATTTGCTATTTATATATATATATATATATATATATATGTATTTTGGAAGGAAATTATGATTTGAAAATTTAAAATACAGTCTTTCCAAAATATTTAAAATGAAATATATCTTATTTACATTAAATTAAAGTAAAGCTCTACTTGTTAACATTTTATCTGAATATATATTTATGATGTAAGCTAGATAATAATGTTTAAAATAAAATCAATCTTATCAATACAAAAACATAAGTTTAAGAAATATATGGATATAAATTAAGTGTTTGATAAATTAAGTTTAAAAATAAAAAGAGAAATAAAAATAAACATTTATGTTAGGAATAGAACTAAATACATAAGTTAAAATTTTAACAATAACTATAACAACTTTATAGTAAGTACATAAAGTATAAAACAACCAGGCAGGTAATATATATACTATAGACTTAAATGTTTATGCAAGGCAATGAGACAAAAAGAAAAAATTCTATGAACATAGAAATCAAAGGGGATAAGTATGCATACATAAAAAGGGACAATTGCATTCAATAGCACAAAAACAAGGTCATTTCGAATTGCTTAAAAATCATTTCAGTTTTCACAAGCTTGGCTGGTCAAAGAAGAAAAAGAAAAAAACTCTCTGACCATTGTTGTACCAACAAGATACAAAGCCCTGCATACTTGTTTATATTATGAATCCTTTTTGCTTCATTTCGTTCATAAAACTTAGCATTCAGAGATAAGAAAAAAACATTTAATCTTACAACAAAAGCCGAAGTAATAACTCAAGTTACGATTCAACTAACACAAACAAGAAGACTGGAAAGATCAGCTGATAGCTTTTCAAAACCAGGAAGTTATTCTCTGTTTAAAGTTTTCTCAAGTGAGTAAACTCTTAAAATCTGTTATATATTAAATTGGCATGTGATGCATCATTGAAGTATGATCTGAATTTTGTTGTGCATGTATTTAAAAATAATTTATGTATACAAATGGGTGTTAGTATATGTGTTCAGGTCTGAACAAGCTTGCATATCTCTGTTTAAACCATTTCAGGTTTGAAAACCTGATTTAAAACTCAAATCATTCATCTAAGTGATTTTTGTCCCTAATCTCTGAACATAATTTACTTGTATGTGAGTAACTTCACATTTTAAAAAGCATAAGGTTAACTATCTATTGCATATGGATTACTAGAAATAAATATGCTTTGTGAGTTTGAATTGTGATGAATCTTCTGTACAAATACATATATGGTTATTGCTATATATCTATTTGTCCTGTTCTTGTTTTTAAAATTAAAATTTTGGTAAAAATCCTTTACCACTTGATCTGATCTTAGTTAGGATTCAAGGTTTAAACAAAAGTTGTTTGTTTAGTGTGGATTTATGTTTAAAAATCTTTATTAAGAAAAAAATAAAATCTGAATGTCTCTCTATAACCATAAGAACAGTAAGTGCTTAAGAAAAGTAAAATCTCAAACATCTTAAAGCATCAATTTAGGTTGATAACTTGAATTCTTATATGAAATTATGATTTTTAAAACTAGAATCACAAATTCTAGTAGTAGATTGAGAGAGCATGTTGGGTTTGACCAGATTTTGGGTTTTGAGGTTGTCTCTGCATCTCAGTAGATTAGGTAGTCGAATTTCTGTCTGTAGGAAGAAGGATGATCGGATGTTGAAGGAAAAATAGCAGGATGTCGTCAGAGGTTAGTGATGGCGATGGGAGGTCGTTGATGTTTCTAAACCTAGTTTTGGTGGATGTCGGGAATTATTTCTTCATTCATCCTTTGGTGGATCGAGTGTTATCATGCTTTGGGTAATGATAGAATGGACGTAGGCGAAGCTATGGCCGAAACCTCTAGGGTTCTGGTGATCGAAAATTAAAGGGCGAGGTGACTTCCAGGTTGTAGTCTGGTGGTTCCAGTTTGGGTTTGAATGCTAGATTTTGATTTCGAGGGGAATCATCGGTTTTGGTGATCGAAATAGGTTGCATTGGCGATCGATGACTGGTTTAAGTCATCGTGGTTGATCGGAGATTGGTGGATGGCCTGGTGCATGTGCACTGTGCACATTTCTAGTGATGTTGATTTTGTTATTTTGGGGCAGAAGGTTGTACTCGAGTTTTACTCGAGTAGTTAGAGTATCTGGCTCGAAGAATGGTGGTTTGTGACTCGAAGCGAATGAGGATTGGCCTTGGGTCATTTTTGATTTGTTACAGGTTTTCTTTAAAACTTGTCTGTTGAATTTTAAAACTGATTTTAAAGTTTTAAATTGGAAGTTTTAAAAAAATCAATCAGAATTTAAAAATGAGATTCAAATTAACTTTTGAATCCTAGTTTGAAATAAATGAAGCTTTAAAAAATTTAAATTATTTAAACAATTTTAAAGGGTTAAGGAAGAATTTAAGATTAGTTTGAATTTAAATGATTTGGTTTAAAACCATTATATAAACTTCTTTATATGATGAATGTTTCTTTAATATTTATTTTAAAAGAGGTTTTAACTTGGGTTAACTTTTAAAGTTAAATTGTTAAATTATTTCAAATCTTGAATTTGAGATGAAATTCAAATGTGAATTTAAAGTAAAGAGTTTCCTAAGATTTGTAAATGATGATTTAATCATTTATAAAGGAAATGATTCTTCTTAAAGCTAATTTAGATTTAATGATTGGAGATTTCATTAAATTAATAAGTTAATAAATTCAGAATTTAAATAATAAAGTTATTAAGGATTTTAAAATTTATTAATTAAGGATTAAGTTAATTAATTTAGGATAAATTAATTTGTAAATTTAGAATTAATTAGTTTGAAATTAATAATGTTTGATTAAGCTTAATTACTTAGAGAAGTAATTAGAGAGTTATTAATGGTTAATGAAAATCATTAACTGGGGATTTTTTTATTTTAATAATTAATTAGATTAATTAATTAAAGGATAATCATTTATGGAATTGGTTAGGTATAATTACTTAATGAAATTTCTTAAGGAATTAATTACTCATTATAATCAATTAAGTTAATGTAATTAGTTTAAAATAATTAATTAACTTTAATTAATTTAAGATAATCACTGGATGATTTGTTAGCTAATTACTTAGTGAAATTAGTAAAGTATAATTACTTAAGAAAGTAACTAATGGATAATTACTGGATTTAATTAAGTAATAAAAGGGGTAATTACGGGATGTAATTAAGAAAGTAATTAAGGGCAGTTAATTACTGAATGGAATTAATCATGGGATTAATTAAAGATAATAAATTCGGGAGTAATTTATTTAATGAAGTAATTAAGGATAGTTAATTACTGGATGTTATTAATCAAGGGTGGTATCACCGGAGTTTGGCGATATGATATGTTTGGGTGGACCCTGAATGTGGTTATTTTAGGATGATGAATTGCTGTGTAAAAGTGACATCCAGTATTTTTAAGTAAGCTGTATTCACTTAAAACTTGGGATAAGATGACATTTGATTCGAAGAGACCGGAGTCGGGTATTAGTTAATGCCTGGAACCACTTCGATTCTTTATAGATTGATTCATAAAATCAATAGGCTGGAATGAAATGATTTAAGTGAAATGGACATTTAATCTAAATTCTAGTACTTAGGAAATTGATGTGTGAAATAAGTGATGCCTATAATAAATTTGAATTTATACATTGATACGAGTTACCCCGGGTTTTATATGAGTTGTATGCTTTGTATTCCGTGTTGGATGGGTTTACTCACACTGGTTTTCACCCTGACCCAGGTGTTACTTTGATGTAATGCTTGGGTCAGACCGAGTATTACAGATTTTCAGGTAAGAACGTTCTGGAGCTCATGAGGCGAGCTGGATGGCAAGAACGCATAGAGTATTTTCGCTGTATTATATTATTGTATATCTATGACATGATAATTGTGTATATTCAGTGTTTGTATATATGTGTAACTCTGATGTATTATAAAGGTATTTTGACAGATACAGTATTCTTTGTAAACTGTTATTATTTATTATTATATTTTATCTGCTGCGAATGTGAGATGTTGATGTTTCTAATCTTCTTCTTCTTCTATCTCTTTCTTCTTTTTTCCTAACTATGGAATTTTCGGGATCGGGTTTGCTACATTACAGCATGATAGGGGGTTCTCGCTTTGCATTAGGTGGCGAACGGGAGGCTCTTACCCCTATATGTCCCTGGGGGTAGTATAAGGCCTTTTGGGGTTGGTTGTGAGTTGAGAGGCTGGCCGTAAAAGCAAACCCGAGGTACCAATGTGAGCCATGCAGGGGCTACGATGGTTGAAAAGCCTACCGGTCGAGTGAGCCGCTACCGACGTTTGAAAAGCCTAGGTCGTCACAGTTGGTACCAGAGCTGAAAGGTTAAGCGAGAACCTTGGCTCTGGTGGGGATTACTCCTTAAATAGAGTCCGGAGTACTCTAGGATGAGTTGAGCATATATATATATATATTGAGAGCGTACTTGTTATGTTCTTATATAAAGGTTTTAAATGATTTTATATAAGAATAAATTTTGATATATAAGACAATATTTCTTTCTGATAAATATTAAGGCAATGGTATGTTTGTTCCCTAATAATGATAAAGCAAATTGGAATGTATTAAGGAAGTAAACTTTTAGATAAGCATGACTTGTAAATTGAAGTAGGGTTTTAAATTATGAAATTAGAATCCTAAGGTTTAAAAACATTTGGAATTTGTTTTCAAATTGTTAAAAGGAATGATAAATAATATTATTCAAAATATTTTTGAAAGTAATCTTATTTTGAAAAAAAGGGTTGTTTGAAATTTTTATTTGGAATAAAAAATCAAAGGTGTTAAAACATAAGGTATAACTTGGTAAGCAAACTGATATATATATATATAAGAGTAAAGTTGAATTCTTCTAATTAAGTCTAATTTATAGGTTAGGAAGTCCCTCTAGAATTCAGTTTTTGAGAAAGATGACTAAGAGTGAAGAATGGAAGGTTAGGCGCAGAGAGCAGCTGCACGTAGCGATCGAGAAGAAGAAATTCAAGAGTATGAGAAACAGGTTAAGGAAAGGGCTGAACTAGGACCTTATGAAAATGACACCTCTTACAGATGTTTCAATAAGGGTCATCACGTAACCAAGTGCAGTAAAACAAGGGAGGAATTGAAGGGTACATTCCATTGGTTTTGCTCTGAGATCTTGTGGTTTAAGTGTCATAGGAAAAGGCATTTCCTAAATCAATGCCCTGAAGTGAGGAAGGCAAAGCGTAAACCAATTGAACTGGTCAATGAGTCGACTCTTTGCTATCATTGTAAGAAGACGGGACATATTGCTGGGAATTGTTCCGAGAGGCAGAAGAGGAGTAAAGCTGTGGAACATACTGTTGGAGGCGTGAAGATTATTCAGATCGGTGATTAAAGTTGAATAAGTAATTTTTGAATGGGATTTGATTTGAATTTAGAACGAAATTAAGGATTAATTCAACTTGAATTGGGGTTAAATCAATTTAAATTGAAATTGAAGTTATTTAAATTAGAATTGAGTCAATTTAAATGGATGTGGAAATTTAAATTGAATGGATTGGAAATGGAGGTTGGGAATTGAACAGTTTGACACTGGACTATTTTCAAAATAAATTGTTTTAATCAATTTGTCCAAATTATTTACTATACAAATTTTCTTTCAAACCTAAAACTATCTTATACTTGTTTTACAATTATTTTGGAACTATTTAAGAATTTTTCAACTGATTTATAAACTAGTTGCTATTTTTCAACTATTTTACAAATTAATTACTATTTACAATTAGTTAACAATTTTACAACTTTTTTACAAACTAATAATTATTTTTCAAATACTTATCTATTTTTAAAAATTTCAAGCTATTTTCTAAATATAAACTGGTCAGAGTTCAAACTGTTATTGATTAAATACCCAACCGAGGTAAGAATTGAAGTGATAATCCAAATAGGGATTAAGGTAAATGTGAATAGGTGAATAAAATCAAAGTGAGGATGAATAGAAAGGAAATTGATTTGGTTAATAATAAATGAAGTTAAATACGTAGGATGTACGTATATTATTCTATTCGCATAGTGATTTGATCCAGATTCAAGCACAGAATTTCGAGATAGTTATATTGATCCGAGTTGAGATTTTTCACTCGATTTTCGATGGCGAATCAGGATATGGATTGTTGATTGGTTCTGGATATTCTCTATCATAGTTATAGCTATGCGAGGAGAATGACGGTTTCTGAATAAGAAACCAGATCCGAGTCCGCACTAGAAAGTCGGGTGGACGATACTAGTTAGGAAGTGAAACTGTGTGGTCGAGCGAGCATTCAGATTGGTATTGCGTACGGATGATATGTGTACATCGTACGGGTTTGAATGAAATTGACACTGGGAATTTGCGAATAATAAATGCGAAATGGTTTTTGAAATGAAAGGTATATTTGTGAAATATATGATAAAATAGGTGGAAATTGGATATTTCTATGGTAATAACTTATTTTTTGGAAGTGAATAATTTGGTAAGTGACTTTATAAAGGAATCAAATTTGAATATTTGATTTTGAATAAATAAAGTTATATGTCTTCGTTGTATAAGGTAAATCTCCCCTTGTTGAATCTATTGCCGGAAGAAAAGAATTTTGAAAGTGTTTAAAGTATAAAAGGAATTTTATACAAGTTTGAAATGGTCCAAAGTTTTTAAAAATTACATATATCTATATACATTTATATATATAAAGGATCTTATGAGGATTTTGGGAAAAAGGTTTTGGGAACCTTTGGATTTGGAAAGGCTTTTGATTTTTGGGCAAACTCAATATTGGAATTTGGAAAGCCTAGTTTGAGAATTATCGATTTTAGGATAATCGATTTTGAGAAAAGAGATTTATATGAGATTCATACTATATGTATGATTTGGAAGATACTATACGTGTATAGTATAAAGTGTTTTGAAAATGGCTTTAGGGAAAAAGGCGCTCCCTTGAAATGAACTTCTCAGGAGTACCACAGGGTGGTACTGCTTTGAACCCTAAGGGGGGGTTCTAAAGTTGATCCTGTAAGGAGTCCGGACAAAACTAGTTCCTGAGGATTATGAGTAGTGTGCAGCGAAAGTCGAGGGGCGCTGATGCCTACAGAGGCACTTGGGTTATGCTGTGATGACAGTGTAACTCGATGTCACTGCAATCTACTGCAGACCATAGCGAAAGTCGTGTGTGCCGCTGAGAGCCAACAGTCTACGTTCGATTTTGTATCGGTAGACTGCGACCTATGGTAACATAGCAAAAGTCGTGTGTGCCACTGAGAGCCAACAGTCTGCGTATGATTTTACATCGAAAGGCTGTGACCTATGTAGGAGTGGAGAAGTTTCATTTTGACAGCAAAAATTGTGGGCGCTGATGCCTACAGTTACATGGACTTTTGCTGCGATGGCAAAGTAACTCTAGAATGTAACTGCGATCTGTTGTGGGTTCCATAACGTAATCGAGCGGCGCGGAGTGCCTACAGTTACATGGACTTTTGTTGTGATGGCAACGTAACCCTAGAATGTAATTGCGACCATGGATGGGGTGATGATTTCCAAAGCATTCTTGTTGGGCGTGTTCACACCCACTATCGAACCAAAGAACCACCGGACCAACCACACTCCTCGCACTACCGAACCAATCCATGAGCCAACCCACTGCCGGACCAACCACACCCCTCGCACTAACGAACTAAACCACACTCCTCGCACTACCGAACCAATCCACGAACCAACCCACTGCCGGACCAACCACACCCACTACCGAACCAAGGCAGAACCAACCACACTCCTCTCGTCACCGAATCAATCCACACGCCGTTCACTACCGAACCCACACGAAGAAGGCCCTACCGAACCAGAACTACCACAACCGAACCAGAAGCATACTACCCCCACCGAACCAAAGTGAAGGAGGGATTACCGAACCAACAATGCCAGGCCAGATCATATCAGTCCAGGCCCACCAGCAGCTATATACATCCAAGACCCCTGCCCCCAGCCTCACTCTATAAATGGAGGGACAGTGGTACAACAATGGGGGACAAGTTTGAGAGCTCAAGCACGGACAGAACTTTCAAACAACTTTCATACACTTGTAATCAAAGCTTTGTACTTGTAATCTGAATAGTCAAAGAGAATAATATATGAAGTGGACGTAGGCACATTCTGGCCGAACCACTATAAATCTGTGTGTCTTTTACAGTTTAGTCCCTGCTTTTTACATATTTGCATAAATCACCCAAATCACTAAGAACAACATAAAATCGACTAAATCATACGACTTGGAGGTGTTTGCCCATTTTTTGTGCAAACATTTTTGGTGCTTTCACTGAGAACTCGAGCTAGAAGCTTCAGCTTCACCCACTTAACCTTCTTCCCGACAGCATCGCTCATTGCTTGGAAGACATGCCTCCCAGGCAGAAGAAAGATGTTAGCAAAGGAAAGAACGTCGCAACTAGCGGCGTTCCAGATCCAGTGATCACAGATCAAGAGAACCGTCCTGTTCCAACAGCAGTACGAAATGGAAATCAGGAAAATCCGACAGGCCCTGCCATGGAACAGCCGGCAACAATTAGTAGGGCAGATCTAGACAGGGTTGTGGCTGAAGTGACTAACCGCTTCACACCCCAGCAAGAATCCTTGGTGGACCGACTCATGTCACGCTTAAGGGATGCTGAAGAATCCAACCGCAACACTGAATCATGGGATGAGTCTCGGTCTGGAGGATCTCGGAGGCGGCAAAGATCTTTCTTCTTCGAAGAAGCTAACAACAGAAACAACAATGGTAGGAGCCGAGCCCGAACTCAGCTCGAACTCCGACCCGAGGACACGCTTGGAACCGAACCCAGCGGGGGAGGTACCAGGCGAGGGTCAGCTGTAGCTGAGTCTGTCATGCTACCTAGCCATGAAAACACCAATGAACGGGGCCAAGCTAGAGTCCAGCCCGAAGTTGGACCCGAGCAAGTGCTTGGAACAGAACCCATCAGGGGAAGATCAAGGCAAGGGCCAACTCTAGCTGACCCTAGCATGCTCCCAGAAGACCAGAGACAGCCACTGGAAAATATTAGGAGTGATAGACGATACCATCCCTACAGATCATCTGGACGGAATCAATCCCACAGAGAAGAACCAAACTCATTTCTATCTGCTCCAAATTTTGATGAAAGGATGGCGCGATTGTTCAGAGAGTGCGTCCAACGGGATCAAAGAGATCGAGGGATAGGCGCTAGGGTAACCAGCCCTTTCACCCGCAATATCGAAATTGCCATCACCCCCGAGAATGGAAAATGCCAACAATGGAACCTTACAAGGGAATCCCTGACCCCGTTGTACACTTGCAGAGATACACACAGCATATGCTCATGAGCGGAGCCACAGAAGGAATATTGTGCAAATGCTTTCCACTATTCTTGGCAGATCTAGCTACCTCCTGGTTCTGCCATCTACCCCAAGGATCCATCAGCTCATGGGAAATGTTGAAAGAAAAGTTCATCAGCCAGTTCCGCATTCATGTGGAACAACCCAAGGACGCTTATTCCCTATCTAATATCAAACAGAAGCCTGGAGAGACAGTGCATCAATATCTAACCCGATTCAATGCTGCAGCGGCCGCAGTCCAAGATGCCGATGAGAAGCTTATCTTAATGGCCCTCTGTAGTGGTGTGCATCCGGATACTAAGTTTGCTAGAAGATTAACGAAAGAAAAACCAGCTACCTTACCCAATTTCTTCCATGAAGCCGGAAGATATATGAGACTTGAAGACGCTGCCAATTAAAGACAGACAGGGCAACAAACCAAGGCAGCTCATGGAGACACACCCGCTGTAGCAAAGGACGTTCGAAGAAGTGACTCTAGAGACAATGCTGGGGACAAGAAGGGAGAAAAACGTCTATATCAGCCAGGACCGAGATTTGACACTTACACTCCTTTGAATGAAACAATCGAAAACATCTTCCTGGCCACCCAAGATGAAGTTAAATACAACCCCCCCCCCCCCCCCCCCCCGTACAAGAAGGAATCAGATAACGCAATTAAGTCTGGAAAGTTCTGCCGCTTCCACGAATCTCATGGGCATGATACCAATGAATGCCATCATCTCCGGGACTTAATTGAAGAACACATCAGAAGGAAGAGATTGGAGCGCTATGTAAAAGGTCAGAACAGGACCCCAGCTCCTGCCAATAAGAATCCAAGGCTACCCCTCCCAGAAACAGGAGGGGGAAATCGTATGGCTCCAGTCAAGAGAAGATAGTGGTCCATACCATATCGGGAGGACCACACATCGCCGACAGGAACTGGACAGAGATGGAAAGATACGGAAAGTCACTTAGAAACAATGAAGGCTACGTTAATTCTATTACGGAAGAACGCCACCCGAAGCGAAAAGAGAATGATGACATTACATTCAACAGGCGTGACCTAGAGGGAAGGCAGTACCCTCACATGGATCCTATGGTCATCTCTTCCTGGTTCGGTCCAGCCGAAGTTTTCCGAATTCTAGTAGACACTGGAAGCTCAGTAAATATCCTATTCAAGCATTCTTTCGACAGAATGAAGCTGTCAATGAACGATGTGTCTCCCTGCAACAAACCACTACACGGTTTCACTGGAGATGCGAAGATGCCCCTCGGGCAACTGGACCTCTTTGTTGAAATAGGAAGTCACCCCGCTCCGTTGTACGGAAACAAACATTTGTGCTAATAGACAACCACTCGGCCTACAATGCCTTTTTAGGAAGACCAGCCTTGTCTGACTTCCAAATTGTCCTAGCCCGTGGTGCCTGAAGATGAAATTTCCAACAGACAATGGAATAGGGGAAGTAGAGGGAGATCAAGACGCCGCTCGAGATTTCTATGTAACTGAACTTCGCAATAACCGCAGGAAGGATAAAGGGAAAAATGCAGAGACTACTCTCTGCATGTAAAACTTAGAAGCATAGCAACTAAAGAAAGCCCCTCCTCTTCGATATACCAGTGATGCTTTCAATGAATTATACCCCAGAGACAAAGAGGAGGAGGCCACCGCCGAGCCTGCAGAGGCTTTGGAGTTTGTATCTGTAGACAAACACGACTCAAGTAGACTACTGAAAATCAGATCTCAGCTAAGAGCAGAATTGAGGGATCAACTCATTGATTTTCTCCGCCACAACTTGGATGTATTTGCATGGACGCACGCTGACATGATTGGAATCTCCCCAGACGTGGCATGCCACGTACTAAACATCGATCCTACCAAGGTGCCAGTAAAGCAGAAAAAGAGAAGTATGGGGGCAGAATGGTCGGCAGCCCTTGATGAAGAAGTAAAGAACCTACTTACCAATAACTTCATACGAGAATCCATCTACCCAGAGTGGATCGCTAACCCGGTGCTAGTAAAGAAGGCTAATGGGAAGTGGCGAACATGCATTGACTTCTCCAACTTAAATGACGCTTCCCCGAAGGATTGCTTCCCACTCCCCCGAATCGATCAGCTTGTGGACAGCACAGCCGGGCACGAACTTTTATCTTTTATGAACGCATACTCAGGATATAACCAAATTCCTATGCACGCTCCCGATCAAGACCACACTAGTTTCATCACTGACCGGGGATTGTACTGCTACAGAGTAATGCCTTTTGGAATTAAAAATGCCGGAGCTACTTATCAGCGCCTCGTCAACAAGATGTTCGCGGAACTAATAGGACGAACTATGAAAGTTTATGTGGACGACATGCTAGTAAAGTCGAGGAAAGCCGACGATCACGTAAGCCTCCTGGGCGAGATGTTTCAGGTACTTCGCCAATATGGAATGAAGCTGAATCCTCTAAAGTGCTCCTTCGGAGTATCATCGAGAAAGTTCTTGGGATTCATCATCCATGCCAGTGGAATTGAAGCAAGCCCTGAACAAGTCCGAGCCCTGAAAGATATCAGGATACCTTCCACTCGAAGAGAAGTGCAAAGCCTGAATGGGAAGGTGGTCGCCCTAAGCAGATTCATCTCTATAGCGACTGACAAGTGTGTCCCCTTCTTCGAGGCTCTAAAGAAAGACAAAGGAAAGTTTGAATGGACTGACGAATGCTTAACAGCGTTCCTTAACCTAATCGAACACCTCCAGAGACCACCAGTACTCTCAACCCCAAACGAAGGCGAAGAGCTATACTTATACCTTGCTGTGTCATCTCATGCTCTAAGCGCCGCTTTGGTGAGAGAAGACAACCGCGCGCAACGGCTAGTATACTTTGTAAGCAAGAGATTAACGGGGGTAGAAGCTAGATATCCTAAACTTAAGAAGCTAGCATACTATTTACTAATCGCGTCACGGAAGCTGCGACACTATTTCCAATCTCATTCCATCAGAGTTCTAACCGATCAACCGCTAAGGCAGGTACTCCATCGTCCCGACACTTTTGGACGACTACTTAAATGGTGCATTGAACTGATTCAATATGATATCACCTACCATCCTCGCACCTCCATCAAGGGACAAGCCATGGCCGATTTCATTGCCGAATTCACTACCAACGAAGGTAAGGAGCAATCTGAAATAGCAAAAGACATCAAGTGGAATCTCTTTGTTGATGGAGCATCAAACGAACAAGGCTAGGGGGCAGGTATTGTAATAATCACTCCCAGGGGAAGGAAGCTACATTATGCTCTAAGGTTGGAATTCGCTGCTACCAACAACGATGCGGAATATGAAGCAGTAATAGCTGGATTAGAACTTGCCTTAGAGATTTGAGTCAGTTCTTTATGTCTTCATAGTGATTCTCAACTTATTGTAAACCAAATACTAGGAGAATTTCAGCCTCGAGGAGAACGACTCACAGCATATCTAAAGAAGATCAAGCTGCTACTCGATCAATTGGATCACTATTTAATCAAACACATCCCTCGAGAAGAGAACCAAGAGGCCGAAGAGCTGGCAAAGCAAGCTAGCATAAAAGACGATACCATTTCCGAAATAGTAGCCATCTCAAAGCAACTAACCCCGAGTTTCGAGCAAGTGAATCTGATAGCTGCAATCGAAGAGGAAACTTGGATGACTCCCATCCGAAAATTCTTACAAGATGGCACACTGCCCAGCGAGCGTAGCGAAGTCAGGAAAATCTTTAGGAAAGCTTCCTGCTACACAATACAAGAAGGCATCCTCTATCGGCGCGGCTTCTCTAACCCCTTATTAAGGTGTGTCGCTGGAAGGGAAGCTAAGGAAATCTTATCCAACATCCATCAAGGAAGCTGCGGAGATCACACTGGAGGGCAGACTCTGGCAAAGAAAATACTCCGATATGGATATTTGTGGCCCGCCTTAAACAAAGACGCCTTAGACTTCGTCAAAAAATGTGACAGATGTCAGAAATTTGCCAAGATTCCTCGACTACCAACAAATGAGATTACTCAAATGACCAGCCCTTGGCCCTTTGCAGTATGGGAAATTGACTTGATTGACAAACTGCCAGTGGGCCGAGGCGGAGCCAAATATGCTATAGTGGCAGTTGACTATTTCACCAAATGGGTGGAAGTAGAACCTCTAAATAAAATATCTTCGGCAAAAGTTATTAACTTCTTAATCAAAAATGTTTGACGTAGGTACGGAGTTCCACTCAAAATCATATCGGACAATGGACTTCAGTTTGATAGCGAGGAGTTTGCCGACTAGTGCCAAGAGCACGGAATTCACAAGAGCTTCTCATCTGTAACTTATCCCCAGGCAAGCGGACAAGTCGAAGCTGTCAACAAAATTCTCAAAACTTTAATCAAGAAGAAACTTAAAAAGTCAAAAGGAGCTTGGGTGGATGAACTTCCTACGGCACTTTGGGCCTACCGCACATCTTTCAGAACATCAATGGGGCATACTCCTTTCTCTTTGGCATACGGATCGGAGGCTATACTCCCAGTTGAAATTATAGTGCCTTCCCACCGTAGGATCCACTATAACCCAGAAGAGAACGAAGAACTCCTTCACATGTCTTTGGATCTAATTGAAGAGAAAAGAAATGATGCAGCGCTCAAAGCAGCGGCTCACAAGCAAAAAGTGGCAGCGCAATACAACTCCAAAGTCAAGCATCGTAACTTACAAGAAGGAGATCTTGTCCTCAAGCGAATCTTCCCACACCCCGATGCACTAGATCCAATCTGGGACGGACCATATGTAATTCATAAAGATCTCCACAACGGAGCTTATATTTTGTCAACAGTGGACGGAGAGGTGTTCTAGAGGGCATGGAACATCCAACACCTTCGTCGATACTTTTCTTAACTTGTACTGCCCATATGAAGTGAATTAATAAAGAGAATCAGTGGACGTAGGCATTTTCGTGCCGAACCACTTTAAAAACTTATCTCTTTTTTAACTTGTTCCTTTATATCTTGGCTGCTTGTTAACTTTATCCTTTTCCGTTGAACAAAATCCTGTGTAATGGCATTTCCATTCAGGACACATCACGGCGCAACTTCACCTGGACAAGACCTAACAGGTATTATACGAATCTATGCCTTCACCAATGAGACACTTTTGCTCCAGCATCCCTCTGCTGCGGGTTAACTCATTGCCCACGATCGGCCCTTAAAGCCAACTGTAATGAGCCGATTATAAGCCACCGAGAAGGCCGACTATAGCCGAGGCGGCTCATTACGGCGTTCGGCTCGCCGGCAACTGTGAACCTACTTTAAGCCCTAACATAAGGTGTGGCCAGCCAGGGGTAGTTCACAGTTGACGATCAGCACCCCCGCTAGCCGGCCACGGTAAATCGAATAATACCCACGATTACGGGCCATAATGGCCTGGGTAGTTACTGTGCGCGATCTTGGCTCCAAGTGTCTTAAGTACGGCTATGGTAAAAAAGAGAAACTCCCCGCAGAGGCGTAAGATGGGTGACAAATGTTTCCAAGACCCACAGCTAGGGAAAGTGACTACAAAACCCGTTTGCCACGAACTTAAGCACATCGCAGGCCTTCCGTGATTGGAAGTTTTACTATTTCTTATATTTCTATTTTTGTTTAAAAACTTTCCTCCTATCCTCTATAACGATCCCTAAAGTACAGGACCCAAAATAGGAGACGCTTGCTAATAGGAATAGGAGCTCACAGCTGGATGACAGGTCACACATCTACATTCCATGCTCAGTCATACAAGACATCCAAAGCAACCGTCTATGACTAAAACATGAATGGCGGTACTTTCTTCTTTTGTATATGAATACGTAGCTGTAATTTATTCGCACATCACACTAACATTGCAAGATATGAAATTATATTTTAAGCAAGAACTTGACATCAAACACAATTGAATCACAGGAATGTGCACAACTATATTTCTTATGCAACACACCAAAATAACGATAGCAGTCAAATATGACAGAATCATCTTAAGTTAAAAATTACATGCCAAGAATAAAGTCGTTCGTTACAAATAACATAATTACAGCCTAAAAGTTACATTAATGTTTTGGGACTACCATAGACAACAATGTCAAGTAAACCAAAAGATATCCAGATCAAGTCAAGGAGTCGGCTGCATCGGAGCTTCACCTCTATCCTACTGGCCCTCCGAGATCTACTTAACCGCAGGATTGGAACTCTCAGCATGTTGACCAGAGGTAGTTGGTGTTTTAGAGGTCCCGCCTGTCCAATTCAGGAGAAGAATCCATTAAATAAACAATAAGCAATCAAGTTACGAATATCTAAAAGGGGAAGACTTATCAGCATCAGCTCCTTGATCATCATCCTCTAACTGCACACCTACCTCCTCAGCAATAAGCAGCCGCATACCCTCCTTCACCGCCGCTTTCTCCTCCTTGGTGAATTAAGCCGTAACCACGTCCATTCTAAAGGCCACGCCACCCTCCTTATCGGCATCTGCCTTAGCCTCCTCCAGGGCCCTGAGATAAATCCTGGCTATGACTCGGGGATAATCATCCATCCAAGATAAGTTGCCCTGTTTCCAAGTGCGAAAGTATATATCCTGAAGCATCTCATCCATTATCCCCTCATTCTCCTCGAACTCCCTTATTCGGTCCTCAGAAGCCAACAGCTTTGCAGTGGCAGCATCCCTCTCCGATCGGTATCGCGAGCAGTCAGCCTAAAAGGATTTCCTCATCGCCTCCATCTCCTTCTTCAGCTTGGTTTGAGCAAGCTCTGCAGCTTCAAGTTTCTCGGATAACTCCTGTACCCGCTCGAGATCCGCTTTGCGAACCTAATCCACCGTTGCAATAGCCATATCAATCCGTTCCTTACATACAGCCTCCATTTTCCGTAACTCTGCCCTGTTGGCCTCTTCCATGGTTCTCTTTAATTGCCTAGAAGCGGCCTCGTGTTGAGAGATCTAGATGGCCTGATCAACGAGCTGTTTGGCCTGGTTGGAAACCATTAACCGCAGTCGAATGTTAGCACTTCCAATTTTTTCTCCAGCCTTGACCAGTCGGGCATGATGCCCCATCAGCTTCCTGGTTTCCTCAGCAACCCGGTCAATGTTTGCCTTAGCTTCGTCCCCCAAAGTTACTACCCGAGTGGTAAGCAAATCAAGGTCCAGGGACTTAGCTTCATCCAATACTCTTACCATAGGATTACGGGAAAGAAGGTGCTCACCGGTAGCCTCATCAAAGGTAATATCACAAGAACCCGGATCCAGATCCGGATGATCTACAAACTGTGACGAGTCGGATTTTGCCCGCTCGAAAATCGATATCCATACTTCATATCGTATTCGAATGCCGTAGATTCGACCGTTCAAATCCGATTCGCCGGAGCTTATAACAACATTAAGTAAACAACACAGCGGAATAAAAGAATAATACATTGATATACAGCTTTGATACAATATCTGATACAACAGATGATCCAATAGATATCAATATACAACAGAGATATGATACAATAAAATAGCAGCGGAAAAGAAAATAGATAACATCTAGCATACGGAACAATATAACTCTAAAATAGTCTTCAACGAAGAACTCCAAATCGGAACTATAACTCCATTTCCAAGAATCAATCCAGCAATAGCTCGAACTCCCAATAACGATGCACCTAGATAACCAAGACTGGTGCGATCCAAAGACTGAACTAACTCCAGATAATCTACTAAACCTGACTATCTGAAAAACCCAACTCTAGACTGCTCGTGTAGAAAAAAATGAGCACCCAGAGTTTAGGAAAGAAACAATAAACTCCGGATCTGTCGTGGGACTGGTGTGAGCAACAAAAACAGTTTATCTTTAAAAACATTCAATAAAAGATTTTCAAAGTCAATTCGCAATGCTTTTTAAAAATGAGACTACCATAAGGCCTCCCGCACACACACACAATGCAAACGCAGAATCGGAGGAGATTTCTCCTTATGATAGTCAAAGATGCTTGATACGCATTAAAAAGAACATTTGATATTATTACTAGTGCATAGTGTAGGAAAAATTCATTTCGAAAGTAGAATATAAATCTTAGCCAGCATAGACATTTCGAACTATGCCTACTATAGCTACCATCCAAACAGTGGTGACCACCATAAGTGAATGGCAGGTTCTACAACTAATACCGTACAAAGTTTCGTATTGGGAATTGGATTTCCAACGAATGATCAGGCCAAGGAACTTCCCATTGCCACATGAGAATGCCTCTGGATGGACATCCCCGAGAACCAAACCGGATCTCTACCAACACAAGGCCGGGTTACCCCTAACTGAGTAACAACTGACCGAATATGCCATCCCCCGGTCCTTTGGGACCTTTCAACCGAGCGCTCGTAATCAATTCACACAATCATAACAAAGTGTTTTCAACATGAGTAAGTATCTGGGCTCCATACCATGATACCACCCTTTTCCAGAAGGAAATGCACACATCCTAAAGGGCGCTACCCCTCATAACCTTGCCGCATCTTTCCTGTTTGACCATTCACGGGGTGTGAGGCTCGACGAAGTCACGTCCACAAAAACATACTTTATACAAAAGCCATGCTTTGGGTCAACAAATGATCATAGAAATGATCACCAAGATAGACGATCAAATAAATGATCCTATCACAAATAATCAACACAATGATCATTTCACAGCAACACTTAGCATGTCACATTACCAAATTGGGAATATATTGCTGATAACTTCAACTATATAACCTCTGAGCTCGTACGTCTCAGAGAAGGGTGTTAAGCTAAGAGAATAAATTCTCCGCCACCAACAGAAATATATTTGAAAGAAATCGGCTTTATATCTCAATTTGTAATGTCAGACATACTATCCATACAAGTCTGTTCCGGGCTCGAACAGAACCGAAGGCACTTACAAAGAAGTCCTTGAAATCCGGATATTCACAATCCCGATCGGATTTCCCATCACTTAGGGAGTTTCTATACCGGCGCGACTCGGTGCAGAAACAATCGATAGGTCATCCTATCGCTTTCGCAAATACCCGGTCTTCGTCACCGGTCTTCAAATGCTATCCATAACGACGTATCACATATTCGGAATGGGTTATACGACACAAAGGTCCTTTCCCGGCTAACCCGAATAGTGAGCACGATATTTCAAAAACAAATGGATAATGGGATTTCAATTAAGTCACAACTTAATAATTCAAACTTTCTTTCAAATGGTTTAACAAATTACCATTTTGAATCTTTAAACAAAAAGATTCATTTTCACAACCTTTAACGGTTTTAAACAATTTTCACATTTTAATCTTTTAAATAAAAGATTCATTCACAGATTTTCCAAATCAATTTTCATTTAAATTTGATTAACTCGTTAAATCTTTAGATCAAAGATTTAACTTATAGCCTTCAAAACAATTTCATTTCAATTTGATTTAAACAAATCATCAATTTAAATCTGTTAAAACAAACAGATTTAATTCATAGCTTTCAAAAAGAATTCATTCATAACTTAGGAAAATCATTTTTCAACTCAATCTTGGAATTCCCCTAATTAACTGGAATCTCAGTTCTTATCGAAAAGTGTTTATCATTTGAAAACAACAGTTTTCATTTTGGAAATCTGATTCAATTATACGAGTTGAAATCCTTGGGTTAAATTCAAATTCCCAAAACCATACCTTTAAAAATGGTTTAAATTCATACAAACCTGTTTATAATATCTTTAACCATAATTTCCAATTATCGAATTCAGTTCCAAATATCGAATTCAAATTAAAATTGAATTATTTAATTTCAAAACTTGATCAAGTAAATTATAATAAATTTTAACTTGAAATTTCATTCCAAAAGCTTTTCACATTTATTCCGATTCCATTTCCAAAACATTTGAATTCAAATATTCAATTTTTATAAATCATTTCAAAATCTGTGACTTAATCGATTTTCTCGTGAAATCCATATTTGTGTGTGTATGGTGTGGTCCAGGGTTTAACACAATAGTGCAACATCATTTCAATCATCACAGATTAAAACATAGAAATATAGTTGATAAGCGATATAAACTATAACGCTTATCGTCCATTCACAGATTCACAGATAATATACAAATGTAAATAAATGAATAAATTATGCACATCTAAATCCACAGAACAAAATATCACAGATCGGTCAGGACAGTAAATTCGAGGCATCTCATACAATACAATCATTCATGAGTAAGTCAAGTATTCAATAGTTATTTATATGCAGGATTAATTAAATCATTTTTTTTTAATCCTAATCAACTCAATTTATTTCCAAGTAAATTTATTACTTATGAATTAATTATCCAATCCTGATTTATAAATTAATTACAAATAATTTGATATAAATTAATTTATCAAACACTTTAATTAATTCTTCTTAATTAATAAATTAATTAGATTAACTTTAAAGTTGATTTCATAATCTTTTAACCTTAATTTCAATTTCATTTAAGAAATTAAACCTTTAATCATTTTCATTAGTTAATTAACCTTTTACTTATATTGGTTAATCTCAAATTAATTACTTAATTAATTTATTACATTTCCTTGAGTTAATTATTGCTTAATTACTTGATTAATCAACCTTAACCATATTTTATAAAAATTTACTAACTATAAATAATTCATAAATTAATCCTAATTTATTAATTGGTTAAATGTTAATTGTAACTTAATGAATCTTAAATTGTTTTATTAATTAACTCTTAACCATTATCTAATAATCTAATCCTATCTAATTAATGATTTCTTGATTTAAATTAATTAATTCTTGATTTATTCACTTAAACCTTTAATTTATTAAATTAAACCCTTACTTTCTTAATTAATTAAATCCAAATTAATTAATTTAACTTAACATTTTAATGAACTATCTTTGAGATGAAATCATAATAATTTTTTTTTTTTTTAGAAAAATTGATTCAATTATCATTTCTCAAACACTTTTGAAAACATTTTGTTTCAAATTCACTTTTAAATTCCATTTCAAAAGCTTTTTGAATTTAAAATAACTACAAATTTAACTATGCAATTTAAATCTATTTTAAATTCAAATTTTTCTCATACATTCAATTGCTTTTAAATTAACTTGTTTAACTATGTAAATTCAGATTTTTTTAAAATAGATAAACTATTTAACTTGTAAATTCAAGTTTTAAACATTTGATAACTTGTTTTAAAACCTTGTTTCAAATTCCAAATTTTATTTTTTTCAATTTTAAGATTCAAAAGTTTCATCTCAAATTTTACTTTAACTTTGAATTCAAACGCTTTTTAAAACCTAGATTAAATTCTGAATTTAAATTTCAAAACACTATTTCATCCTGCTTCAAAAAAAATTGAACTGAATTTTAAAACCTGAAACAGTCAGGTTTGCAAAAATCTGAAATGCTCCACTTTCTCGAGCCAACACAAACTAACTCCGAGTAAACACTCGAATGACCCGAGGCAAAACCACATTTTACACGAGTTACTCCAGTACCCTCAACCCATCTTCTTAAACTCTGGCACACGCAACTACATGTGCACCTGCACCAACGACTTCGTCCACGCCGATCACCAACGATGATCTCTTCAAGTCGGCTATCATACTTTAACTCAATTTCGAACTTCAGATCATTGATTCAAACGCAAATTTGAATTCGAGCCTTTCACTTGAACCTGGAAGACAAAAACTGGAACCACCCTTCTTCCTGTCAGCGCCTCGTCTTCGATGCCTCGTCCACTGGAATTCGCGCAACTCCAGCCTTCGCTTCGTCATCCATCTAGACGTCATTTCCCAAGGGCACGAGCCACTCGGTACTCGTATGAGGCCGTGGCGTACAAATTTTCAAGCATCAGAATTTTTTAGGTTTAGAAACCCAAAATCCACACCGCCATCACCTCACTGATCGAGAGCAACTCCGATGATTTTTCCCAACATCTCAGTAGGTTCCTCCACCCTCATGCACAAATTCGTTCTCCCCAGTTCGACGTATAGCCGGAAATTGATCAAAGATCATTTCCAGGTCATCTACAAATTTTCCTTCGCATACTCGATGAAAAATTTCCATTTTTAATTGAAAAATCCTATCTTCTGATAACAAATCCAGTTATATAATTTAATTCAAGTTTCATGACATTCGCATAAATCATAAAGTTAAGATTTTCCCTGTAAAATAAATTTTTCAGATGTTATAAAGCTTTATTTTACTGATGACCTTCTCCAGATCTTAAATTAAGTATAAACAAACTTATTTTGTTTAAACTTCAAAGTCTAATAATGAATTAATGAAGTGAAAGTTGAATTCTATGTTGACTTTCTTTTGCAAAGCAAAACCTGGAAGCTAAATACAGAGAGTACTCTGTTAATTCACCTGCATTGCATATCATACTTGCATATGTAAAAAATAGAATTGAATTGATATTTACTCATTTCATACTTACTCAAGATGAATATTCAACAGATATATATACTTGATCATTTAAGAGTGAGGTTACTCACTTGATTTCCAGGAAAGAAGAACTGATTTGTATTTATGTTGAAACAAAATTTGAAATTTTGCAGGCTAAAGCTTCTTCTTCTTATATTTTTTTTTTCTTTCTCTCTGGTTTTGCTTAACTTTTAGTGAATGAATGAAATAGGATAGAGGTATACATGTAGAGAAAAATGTTTGTACAGGGATTATTAATGTTTGTTTGTACAATAGTTATGGGCTGAGATGATTTTGCTTTGCATTTTTACAGGCAACATTCTTTTGCCTTACTTTTCTTTATTACTGCTGATATCATGCTTTTGCTTATGTACTTGATATGTTTTTATTTCTTTGTTATTTGCTTTTACTTTATGTTTATATACTTAAACATATACTTGCTGTCCTGCTTCCTATTTTCTGGTTTACAGCCTACATACTTTTGCTTTTACCTGTTTATACTTTAGTTTTATTTTTAAGTGTACAAACTTATTTATTTTGTTTTGTTTCTATACTTACTTTTCATATTTTCTTTAGTTTTGTTTTATACTTATTCAATTTGTCTTGCATGTTCAACTCTTTACAAGCTGTATACTATTTCTATACCTTGTTTGTTTAATTATCAATTTAAATTCATAAAAATCTGGGGTCGTTACACAAACGGATTACGAGCCAAGCCGGGATGGCCTATCCGGGTAACGGTAGGATGTTCAGACGGGTGCGGAGGAGGTATAAATTCAGTATTCTTCTTTGTGGTATCCCGAAAAGGCTGAGTTGGGGACTGAGGAGCAGGTGAGGATTCAAACAAGGAGCGACTCCTCTTCTTATTTTGGATATCCTCTTCGATAACTCCAAGAAGAGGACGGTATCCGACTACGTCTCCAGGATGGTTAATCGGAGGCTTTGGTTTAGTAGAAGCCTTGAGAAGTTTGTATTGTTCAAGACGGTGCCAAACATCTGATGTCTTGGCCACCTTACCCGCTTCTGTGATAAAAACCCAGTGTTACAAACATATATTGAGCTATAATTCAAGAAATATATCGAGTTAAGAAGAGTAAAGAGAAGCTTTTATTATACAAACCCTGGGGAGGAGTAGGATATTGCAATAAGTCCTGGATCTCATTCCAGGATGGGAGTTGACCACAAAATATTCCTAAATCCTTATCGTAAATGGAGTCGGCAGGAGTCAAAAATTCACCTTGAATCGCAGGAGTTACCTTAGCTGAAGCGCTCGTAGAAGATGAATCGACGCCGGTCCTGGCCTTGTCAATTTTCTTAGGCTTCTCCACTAAAGCCGATCCTTCCTCCAACCCTTCAAAAGCTAGGCAGAAAGCATCATCTGTCCACTCCTGGATCACACCTACTTGCTCAGAAGACAAAGCCCAAGTGCCATCACCACTCTGTCCGTCGCCACCATCATCGCTATAACCATCACCATCACCTTCTCCACCATTTTCACTCTCCGCCTCACCTCCTTCATCCTCGCCTCTTTCCTCCTCCACTTCTTCCTCCTCCGGGACATCTGGACATGTACTGGGGGAGGGTCCATCGGACTTCTTAAGTTTCTTCCCCTCGGCAATTGGATGTTTCGAGAAGGGTTTCCTTTTGCTACCCTTCGCCGTAGTCCCTCCTTTAGCTTTGGCGGCCCTCTCCTCGGGTGTGTCTCTTTGCTTGACCACAAACTGGCGTGGCAGAATCAAGTTGTGCCCCAAAAGAGTAGCATTCCTGATCAAATAAGAAGCTGCCCTCTCCTTTTCCGGAATGGCTTCTATTTCCTCGGCCATCCGAACCAAACGATCATTCTCTACAACCGCAAAGCCACCTGTCGCTAGCAAGAAACAAAGCACATAAGGAGAAGCATTGCAGTCAGAGTGGAAATTATAAATAAAAGCCGACTTACAGCCAGAGGTGAAGCGGTGGAAAGAAATAGAGTCATCCTTGACAAAGAACCATTCCTTCTTGAACATGCTAAATTTTGAATATAAGCCCAGGACTGGCTTGAAAGACACGGCCGATTCTAAGCTAATATATGGAGACCCTTTCTTGTAGCCTCTCAAGTTATACAGGTACCGGATCTCCCGGTTGGAAGGGGGACGCCCGTATTTTCTCTGGAAAATAATGAACAGACTCACCAAGATGGCATAGGAGTTGGGCTGAAGCTGGAAAGGGGCCACCTTCAAGTATGTGATGAAGCTGACTATCCATGCGTTGATCGGAGGAATGGCTCCGCACATGCAATGATACCTACTATAAGCAAAATATCCTTCAGGGGGGTTATACGGCATCACTCCTTTCCCTGGCAATATCATATGCGCTTTGTCAATCCCAAAGGATCTAGATATAACGTCAAGCTGCTCGTATTTGAGGGAGCTGGGAAAGCAGTCAGGCGGTGAGTTCAAAAGCTCCTGGGGACCGTATCCGTCTACTAACGATCTTGGGGTTGGTCCATGTCATTCTGGTTCTACCTGAACTGGGGGCGCTATGGAGGACTCTCCTTTGTCCTTGGATTTCTTCTTGTCAGAACGAGTTTCTACTTTATGAGACATTATCTGCTACACGAGAAAGCATATTGTTAGGAAAAGGAGTGTAGAGATATAAACAAGCAAATACCTACGGCCTGGAGTCTCATTCATAATTCAAAACATAAATGTGCATTTGGTAGTATGGGGCCAAAGTCCATTCGGCACTCGTACTCCCCAAGTGCATTCGGTAGTTCGGGGCCAAGGTCCATTCGGCATTCGTACTCCCCAAGTGCATTCGGTAGTTCGGGGCCAAGGTCCATTCGGCACTCGTACTCCCCAAGTGCATTTGGTAGTTCGAGGCGAAAATCCATTCGTCACTCGTACTCCCCAAGTGCATTCGGTAGTTCGGGGCCAAGGTCCATTCGGCACTCGTACTCCCCAAGTGCATTCGGTAATTCGGGGCCAAGGTCCATTCGGCACTCGTACTCCCCAAGTGCATTCGGTAGTTCGAGGCGAAAATCCATTCGGCACTCATACTCCCCAGACTCATTCGGTAGTTCAAGCATAAAGTTTATTCGGTAGAAGAAAACCTCACCTGGTCCGGCAGTCAAGTCTGGTTCGGTACTTGGTTGATTCGGCTATTTCAAACGATGAAGGATGACAGAGGCATGAAGCCCATACTTATAGGCAAGCGTGGGATGCCCGGACCAACCGGTTCGGCACTTGGGCCGAATGGGGGTGTCCAAGCCGAGGAAAACAAAGCGCGGCATATACCGGAATATGCCCCACTTTGGGGGGCAAATGTTGGGCGTGTTCACACCCACTACCGAACCAAAGAACCACCAGACCAACCACACTCCTCGCACTACCGAACCAATCCACGAACCAACCCACTGCCGGACCAACCACACCCACTACCGAACCAAGGCAGAACCAATCACACTCCTCTCGTCAACGAATCAATCCACACGCCGTTCACTACCGAACCCACACGAAGAAGGACCTACCGAACCAGAACTACCACAATCGAACCAGAAGCATACTACCCCTACCGAACCAAAGTGAAGGAGGGATTACCGAACCAACAATGCCAGGCCAGATCATATCAGCCCAGGCCCACTAGCAGCTATATACATCCAAGACCCCTGCCCCCAGCCTCA
The DNA here is from genome assembly GCA_030765085.1 of Allium cepa. Taxonomy (NCBI): domain Eukaryota; kingdom Viridiplantae; phylum Streptophyta; class Magnoliopsida; order Asparagales; family Amaryllidaceae; genus Allium; species Allium cepa. The sequence goes on from CM060932.1 coordinate 386,770,444, forward strand.
CTCTATAAATGGAGGGGCAGGGGTACAACAATGGGGGACAAGTTTGAGAGCTCAAGCACGGACAGAACTTTCAAACAACTTTCATACACTTGTAATCAAAGCTTTGTACTTGTAATCTGAATTGTCAAAGAGAATAACATATGAAGTGGACGTAGGCACATTCTGGTCGAACCACTATAAACATGTGTGTCTTTTACAGTTTAGTCCCTGCTTTTTACATATTTGCATAAATCACCCAAATCACTCAGAACAACATAAAATCGACTAAATCATACGACTTGGAGGTGTTTGCCCATTTTTTGTGCAAACAATTCTCACTAAAGATATTTCCTCTATTTTCAAAAACTGTTTTCTATATTTTCGCTAAAATTATTTTTTCCAGTATTTTCACTGGGTGTTGAAACGAGTCTACCAAGCACTTATAGATTTTCAGTCATACGCCTGATCAACGTATAACCGAATTTCTGTAAGAACAAAGATGGACTTGTCGAAACATCGAGTTATAAAAGTATATTTTTTATAAAAACTATTTTAGAAATATTATATAGATTTTTAAAGTAGTTTAAAAAAATGATCAAAGAAAATTTATCTGATTTTAAGCATTTTAATAAATCTGGCTTCGTTCCTTTTCGAGGACGAAAAGATTCAAAATGGTGAGGAATGTGATGACGCGGTATTTTGGCAATATTATTTTAATAAGCATTTAATCTAATTAAATAAAATACAAACTTATCGTTTTAAAAATGAATAAAACTTTTGGACATTTTGTATTTATTTATATATATGTGTGTATTTTGGAAGGAAATTACGATTTGAAAATTTAAAATAAAGTCTTTCCAAAATATTTAAATTAAAATCTATCTTATTTACATTAAATTAAAGTAAAGCTCTACTTGTTAACATTTGATCTGAATATATATTTATGATGTAAGCTAGGTAATAATGTTTAAAATAAAATCAATCTTATCAATACAAAAACATAAGTATAAGAAATATGTGGATATAAATTAAGTGTTTGATAATTCAAGTTTAAAAATAAAAAGAGAAATAAAAAAAACATTTATGTTAGGAATAGAATGAAATACATAAGTTAAAATTTTAACGATAACTATAAAAACTTTATGGTAAGTACATAAGATATAAAACAACCAGGCAAGTAATATATATACTATAAACTTATATGTTTATGCAAGGCAATGAGACAAAAAGAAAAAAAAAATCTATGAACATAGAAATCAAAGGGGATAAGTATGTATACATAAAACGGGACAATTGCATTTAACAGCACAAAAACAAGGTCATTTCGAATTGTTTAAAAATCATTTCAGTTTTCACAAGCTTGGCTGGTCAAAGAAGAAAAAGAAAAAAAAATCCCTGACCATTGTTGTACTAGAAAGATACAAAGTCCTGTATACTTGTTTATATTATGAATCCTCTTTGCTTCATTTCGTTCATAAAACTTAGCGTTCCAGAAATAAGAAAAAAAACATTTAATCTTACAACAAAAGCTGAAGTAACAACTCAAGTTACAATTCAACTAACACAAACAAGAAGACTAGAAAGATCAGCTGATAGCTTTTCAAAACCAGGAAGTTATTCTCTGTTCAAAATTTTGTCAAGTGAGTAAACTCTTAAAATCTGTTATATATTAAATTGGCATGTGATGCATCATTGAAGTATGATCTGAATTTTGTTGTGAATGTATTTAAAAATAATTTATGTAAACAAATGGGTGTTAGTATATGTGTTCAGGTATAGAACAAGCTTGCATATCTCTGTTTAAACCATTTCAGGTTTGAAACCTGATTTAAAACTCAAATCATTCACTTAAGTGATTTTGTCCCTAATCTCTAAACATAATTTGCTTGTATGTGAGTAACTTCACATTTTAAAAAGCATAAGAGTTAACTATCTGTTGCATACGGATTACGAGAAATAAATATGCTTTGTGAGTTTGAATTGTGATGAATCTTCTGTACAAATACATATATGGTTACTGCTATGTATCTATTTTTCTTGTTCTTGTTTTTAAAATTAAGATTTTGGTAAAAATCCTTTACCGCTTGATCTGATCTTAGTTAGGATTTAAGGTTTAAACAAAAGTTGTTTACTTAGTGTGGATTTATGTTTAAAAATCTTTATTAAGATAAAATAAAATCTGAATGTATCTCTATAACCATAAGAACAGTAATTGCTTAAGAAAAGTAAAATCTCAAACATCCTAAAACATCAATTCAGGTTTATAACTTGAATTCTTATATGAAATTATGATTTTTATAACTAGAATCACAAATTCTAGTAGTAGATTGAGAGAGCATGTTGGGTTTGACCGGATTTTTGGGTTTTGAGGTTGTCTCTGGATCTCAGTAGATTGGGTGGTCAAATTTCTATCTATAGGAAGAAGGATGATCGGAGTTTGAAGGAAAAATAGCAGGATGTCGATCAGAGGTTGGTGATGGCGATGGGAGGTCGTTGATGTTTCTAAACCTAGTTTTGGTGAATGTTGGGAATTGCTTCATCATTCATCCTCTGGTGGATCGAGTTTACCATGCTTTGGGTAATGATAGAATGGATGTAGGTGAAGCCGTGGTCGGAGCCTCTGGGGTTCTGGTGTCGAAAATTGAAGGGCGAGGTGACTTCCGGGTGGTAGCATGGTGGTTCCGGTTTGGGTTGGAATGCTGGATTTTGATTTCGAAGGGAATCATCGGTTCTGGTGATCGAAATAGGTTGCATTGGCGATCGATGACTGGTTTAGGTCATCATGGTTGATCGGAGATTGGTGGATGGCCGGTGCATGTGCACTGTGCACATTTCTGGTGATGTTGATTTTGTTGTTTTGGGGCAGAAGGTTGTACTCGAGTTTTACTCGAGTAATTAGAGTGTCTGGCTCAAAGAATAGTGGTTTGTGAGTCGAAGCAAATGAGGATTGGCCTCGAGTCATTTTTGATTTGTTACAGGTTTTCTTTAAAATCTGTCTGTTGAATTTTAAAACTGATTTTAAAGTATTAAATAGGAAGTTTTTAAAAAAAATCAATCAGAATTTAAAATGAGATTAACTTTTGAATCCTAGTTTGAAATAAATGAAGCTTTATAAAATTTAAATTATTTAAACAATTTTAAAGGGTTAAGGAAGAATTTAAAATGAGTTTGAATTTAAATGATTTGGTTTAAAACCATTATATAAACTTCTTTATATGATGGATGTTTCTTTAACATTTATTTTAAAAGGGGTTTTAACTTGGGTTAATTTGTTAAAGTTAAATTGTTAAATTATTTCAAGTCTTGAATTTGAGATGAAATTCAAATGCGAATTTAAAGTAAAGTGCTTCTCAAGATTTGTAAACGATGATTTAATCATTTACAAAGGAAATGATTCTTCCTAAAGATAATTTAGATTTAATGATTGGAGATTTCATTAAATCAATAAGTTAATAAATTCAGAATTTAATTAATAAAGTTATTAAGGGTTTTAAAATTTATTAATTAAGGATTAAGTTAATTAATTCAGGATAAATTAATTTGTAAATTTAGAATTAATTAATTTGAAATTATTAATGTTTAATTAAGCTTAATTACTTAGAGAAGTAATTAGAGAGTTATTAATGGTTAATGAAAATCATTAACTGGGGAATTTTTTTAATAATTAATTAGATTAATTAATTAAAGGATAATCATTTATGGAATTGGTTAAGTATAATTACTTAATGAAATTTCTTAAGGAATTAATTACTCATTGTAATCAACTAAGTTAATGTGATCAGTTTAAAATAATTAATTAACTTAATTAATTTAAGATAATCACTGGATGATTTGTTAGCTAATTACTTAATGAAATTAGTGAAGTACAATTACTTAAGAAAGTAATTAATGGATAATTACTGGATTTAATTAAGTAATAAAGGGGTAGCTACGGGATGTAATTAAGAAAGTAATTAAGGGTAGTTAATTACTGAATGGAATTAATCATGGGGTTAATTAAAGATAATAAATTCGGGAGTAATTTATTTAATGAAGTAATTAAGGATAGTTAATTGCTGGATGTTATTAATCAAGGGTGGTATCACCGGAGTTTGGCGATATGATATGTTTGGGTGGACCCTGAATGTGGTTATTTTAGGATGATGAATTACTGTGTAAAAGTGACATCCAGTATTTTTAAGTAAGCTGTATTCACTTGAAACTTGGGATAAGACGACATTGGATTCAAAGAGACTGGAGTCGGGTATTAGTTAATGCCCGAAACCACTTCGATTCTTTATTGATTGATTCGTAAAATCAGTAGGCTGGAATGAAATGATTTAAGTGAAATGGACGTTTAATCTAAATTCTAGTACTTAGGAAATTGATGTGTGACACAAGTGATGCCTATAATAAATTTTAATTTATACATTGATACGAGTTACCTCGGGTTTTATATGAGTTGTATGCTTTGTATTCCATGTTGGATGGGTTTACTCACGCTGGTTTCCAGCCTGACCCGGGTGTTAGTTTGATGTAATGCTTGGGTCAGACCGAGTATTACAGATTTTCAGGTAAGAACGTTTTGGAGCTCAGGAGGCGAGCTAGATGGCAAGAACGCATAGAGTATTTCCGCTGTATTATATTATTGTATATCTGTGACATGATAATTGTGTATATTCGGTGTCTGTATATATGTGTAACTCTGATGTATTATAAAGGTATTTTGACAGATACAGTATTCTGTAAACTGTTATTATTTATTATTATATTTTATCCGCTGCGAATGTGAGATGTTGATGTTTCTAATCTTCTTCTTCTTCTATTTCTTTCTTCTTTTTTCCTAACTATCTGGAATTTTCGGGATCGAAAATTCTAGGTCGTTACAACTACCGTTGTTAGCCCTTTCTAGTTTCATGGATTTAATGTATTTGTATTTTGGTTATAAATAAGGCTCGTATTTTTAGCTATATGATAAATTTGGCTATGCGCTAATGAGTATAAAATAATAGGAGCAAAAGTACTTCCTAAGAGACCATGATAACCCAATGATGTTGTTTACAAAGCTGGTTCGTAGAGAAGATGCCTAGCACTCCTACAAACGAACTCGGTTTATCTACTTTTGGATTGGTATTTACGCCTAGTACTACTTGTATCGAAAGACACTTTAGGAGTTTATGCTTCTCTTGGGTAATTTACATCTCCATTTTCAGTTTCAAGGAGACCAGAAATAACATCAACAAAAGCAAAAGCAAAAGCTTCAAGTGAATGGGGTTGTAAAGAAGTAACGGCTATAACTTCTGATAAAATTGCAGCACCATCAATAGAAGCATCCGTTGCCTCCTTACTGCTTAGATTTTGTACCGGCTTTATAAAAAAAGAGGGCTTTATCGAGTGTCAACACAGCTGGAAATCAGATCAAGCAGTAAATCATCAAGTTTAATAGCACAGCCACAGCAGTGGTGCAGGTTGGGGGAAAGAGGGAGGTTGAGGGGTGCACTCCATGTAATCGTACCACTCTTGTTGTAGATTTACATGAAAACTCCTCAATAAAAATAGCACTTCAATGCCATCCTTCGAAGGATCAGACATGGCAAATTTCTAGTCCAATTAACCTAGTAGTGCTTTAAAAGACCCAAATAATAGTCCCGTCTATTCGAAGAGGTTATTAAAGGTAGCTTGCTCTACCATCTGACATATCATTAATTGAAGCATGACCAATCTGGTGTAGAAATCAAATCGAATGTCGAACAAAGATTTGGTTTTTTTGTAGGAGAATTGTAAGTCGCAAATCTTGGAATAGGGTTGCAACGTTGATTCTTAGCTGAACTTGGACGAGACATCGTTGAACCGATCGAGTATGGTGCAGTTGAACCTCTTGTGGTCAAACTTGCTACAAAAAGCTTATATCATGGTCTTAAGATTCAAAATCATGGTGGTTACCATCACCATAGTGGAGATACACTAATATGAGTTTGGGACGACGAAGTGAAAGCAAGACAAGGAGGCACTGGGTTTGGCTTCAAAGGTAGATGGTGATAGATTCCCATGTGGAGAACCTCTATGTAAGATATATGAAGGGGTATAGAAAAAGAGAAAAGGGGAAGGTTGTCTAATGAGATTTTTTGTGATTAAGAGGGGTGGTGCATGAGGAGTTTGAGGCAATGGTGTGAATAAGGATTAGAAGAGGTTAGATACCATTATTGACGGTTGTTGAAAGCTTTTAATTATATGTATTTAGGAAATAATTTAACAAAGTACACCATTCAACTACATAATTCAAAATAAATATATTTTAAATACAATATTCATTGCCAACACTATACCTTAAATATTGTCACACAATATACACCTCAAAATTAAATTAAATTTCACCTCATGCACCATAATGTAAATAGTTCCACTACAACATACACTATGAAATACCACAAAGGTTCACCACATCATGCACAAGCTAGTCTATCCTTCTTATAAACCGACCACTTTTGCTCCAACTGTATCACTAGTATTTCGCGTCAACGAATTAGCATACATGTACGCTTTATTTAATAAGCCATAAGCGTTTTCCAAACTCTAAAAAAATAAATGAAAAATTATACATATTCAATGTGTATACAATATATGCTATGAAAATAATTATTAGGAATTTACCATGTACAATTAGTCATATATAGGCTGATAATAGTATGAGCCTTAGATGACATTATTCGAAAGATGACTTGGATTTTGCATTCGAATGACGATTCAACGCCTTTACCAATCTAAATAGCCAACGGTGCAACTTAAATGCAAAGATATTAGGAAATAGATCTATATCTATTAGCGAATATGTGGTTATGTCGTTCCTTCTATGTACTTTCTAAGAATTGATAACACGCTTTAGTATAAGACCTTATGACTAGGTCCCCATCATGTACTAATACTCACAGGAAAAACAAGGGGTCTAGGAATATTTTTCACTCTTGTGGGATGTTATTGTTGCATGATATTCAAATAGAGAATACAACCATTATACCAAATAATATCAGTAAATGGATGGAAAGCACGGGCACTGTCATATAGATCAAATATAACCTAAAATACAAAAGTAAAAAATTAAAGAAAGCGCAATATTTTCTTTAGAATAAACATACTACATTTGATAAATTAGCAGTTACTTGATTAACCTTAATATTATTAAGAAATATCTATATCGTTTATAGATATATCATTATTCGATGATGGATTCCAACATGCCGCTTGAGGCAAATTTTCTATATATATTGGCGTAGATAGATGGGAACATGTGAAATGCTCAAAAATCCAAGTTTCAAGCAAACAAAGATAACCTGAAATCTGTTTTACTTTCACTCTACTAGCTAAACCAAGCTGTCCATACAAAAAAGGAAGAGTTTCCGAACCTGAGAAATATGTTGGTATATGTTCTACTGTTGCCAATGACTCAAAAGTGATAAGTAAACATGAGATTTTCTTTTGTCTACAAATAGTCTGTTGCCAAGTACATACAACAAATAAGACTGCACGACACCTTTAGTTTTTCCATCATTTCATTCATTATTGACATTTTGAATTATCAGACGAAACTTAGCAAGACTTAGTTCATAATCCACCTTCTCATTTTTAGCTTTGATTTCATTCCTATCCATGCTTAGTAATCTAAAAGCTATATCACTAGCTTCGATAGTAAATGAATGAATATTAGTTGGTCTTCCTTTAATGAGAATGTGTAATGAACTAGCTACGTCATCTAAAGTAATTGTTGCGTCACCAAACGATATACGGAAAGTATGTGTTTCTAGATATCATCGTGCAACGACCCAGAATTTCAGTCATTTGAAATTCATATATTTAATTGATTTTAAATATGCACAAGTTAAATTTATAAGCTAAATAAATAATATTTCGAATATAGTGACTTAATTGGATAATTAAATTGTTAATTTAATATTTGAAATTGAGAAAATAGTTAGAAATTGGATTTAATATGAATAAAAATGATTTAAAAAGTTGTATTAAATCATATTTGAATTAGAATGATGTTAGAGAACTTTTAAAATTGAGTTAACGGTTAAATTGTAGAAACTGAATATTTCAATATTTAAAGTGACAAGTGAAAATGGTCAACTTTCAAACAGTCTCGGATTTCGACGAGACAAGTTTCATTGGATCCATAATGTAATATTATTGTAAGATTTCAAATTTCGTGTCAACCGGATTTACGGTTTGTCCGAGGCAAGCTAAAACGCGTAGAAAATCGTTTAAGTGAATTTTAAAGTTAAATAATTCAATTTGAAAACCTATCTTTCAAATACGATCGAATTGGCTTTCGATATATATTCCATTGTGTTCGAAATTAGGGTAAAACATTATAAACGCTAGGCGGCATGCTGCGTTTCGAGTTTGGAAATTTTTCGAATGAATAGTGCATGAATATTTTCTATAAAAGGACCTTAAATTTTCTATTTTGCAAATCCTAATTCATCTCGGGTTTCCAGCCGCCATTTATTTTCAATGGCCAAGTTTTTCGTTTCTTCTTTCCTTGATCTCTTCTAATCCACTCACTTCCATAAAAAATGATCAACTACAAACTTGAAGAACTCGTCGAGCTCGACCAATCCATACGGTGATGATGGATTTTTGAGCTATGGATCGACGTGAATCTGGTGATGAACGTCGCAAGTTCAAGCGTGAATTTCAAGAAGCTCAAGGGGAGAGCTCGACAAGGCTCTGGCCGATGGTGCACATGCATGAGGGCTACAAAGTGATGGTCTTCGATCGACCTGAAATTCATCGTGGAGGGCGCGTTAATTCACGAACGAGCGTCGGCTATTGGGTTTATTTCCGTTCGTATTCACCTGATAGGGGAGAAGATAGAGTACGCGGCCATGATCTGATGTTACAAAAGTAATGGCCCAGGTGTGTTTGAGGTTAAAAATAAAAAGAAAATTATGAAATTAATTTTATAAAAAATCGTATAAACTTTAAAACGTGATAACTTTTTCATACGAGGTCCGTTTCGCATGATACAGATTGCATTGGGTTCATATTGACGAGCACTACATTATGGAGCTGGGTTGGGATTTATTTGAGCTAGTGAAAATTTTGGTTGACATTAAACGCTCGTTTAACCGGAATAAATCGCTATCGCGACGACTACAAGCAATGTGAGTACAACTCACTCTTTCTGACTCACTGATATTTTTATATAAGTGAGAGATAATTTATTATATGATGATTGATGATTGTTTGGATGATATATGATATATTGACTGGTATTTGGATATATACCTGCCTAGTGGAGCTGATGACCCTATACGTTCCCGTGTATGAGCGGATGACCCTTTGTACGCGCGTCTGCCTTGAAACGGACATTGTACACATATTCTAATATGCATATTTGTTGCAGGTGATAGGTTGGAGGGATCCAACTGGATTCCTCACCAGTATTGATTTATTTACAGATATTGTTATATATTCTGTTATCATATGATATATGATGTTTTGGATGCCGTGATTGATGTATTTGGTGCTGTTGCAGCATTGGGCCATATTTTGGAAATTTAAAAATGTTAAAGTGATGATTTCCAAATTTAAAAGGATTTTTAAAAGTGGTTTTCCTTTTTTGAATTTTGAGGTGTTAAAGGAATTGATTTATTTTGAATAAATAAATGTGATGAATTTTTTGTTATAAAAATTATGATTTTTGTGAAATATACTTTAAGTATGATTTTTGGAGTTATATAAATTTTAATAATGATTTGTAAATTATTAAAAGAATAAGTTTATTTAAAATTGAGATTTTGAATTACTATAAATGGTTTATACATAAGATTTATAAAATTGAATTTTTATAGATCAAAATGAGGAAATTATAAAACGAGTTTTATAAAGTGTCAAAAAGAATTTATAATGGGTTTTTAAGTGAATAAGATTTATAATTGATGAAGTTATAAAAGAATGAATTTGTAAAATAGAGAGAATTATAAGTAATTAACTTATAAATTGGATTTTGGCATTTAATGAGATATAAATAGAAGTCGTTAATTAAGGGATTTTATAAGTTGAAGTTCTTATAAAATAATAAATGGGATTTGATTTTATAAATGGAAGTTTTTATACTATATATGGAATTTATAAACATTGTTTTATAATTCCAAAATCAATTTAATTTGATAAGTAAATATGAAAGCTTATTAAAGAAGATATATCCATGATTTTGGACAGTGGATAATCTTTTAATAAACGTGTAGAAGCTTTGAATTTGATAAATGAAGTATATTCACGATTTTGGACAGTAAATAATATATTGAATAAATGTTTTAAAAAGTGATATTGTAAATTGAGTTAAAACGGTTTAAAGATGTCTTAAAATGTATTAAGGATCGAAACCATAGATTTCAACATTCATTGTTGAAATAGATGTTTTCGAAAAGTATAAGGAAATGATGGACTATAATATTATTGTTATAGTAAATGATTTTCGAAAGGAAATGATTTTTTATAGTATTGGGGTTTATATATCTATCTTATTTTGAATCCCTATACCGGTGATTTTGGGTTGTCGTAACGATGTTTCACGCAACATTCATTTTGACCTAAATAAATGTGTTTAAAGAGAATATTTTCCTTAAAGAATAAAATATATACTTAATCATGATTTAAGTATATGAAATATTTTCTAAATGTTGAAAAATAAATTGATTTGTGAATTACTTATTATTAAATAAGTACATGGAAATGTTTTCCAATATTGAAAAGTTGAAATGATTTCAAGAATATATCTTTTTAAAGATAATTTGAAGTGGATATTTGGCAAATGATTTAATTAATAAAAGATTAATTAAAAGGGCCTAGTGCTTGCATATAGTGCTAAATATTTGTTTGTTTGCTTTGATAGTTAAATAACCGACTATCAAACTTGGCCAAATTTTAGTTCCTCGACTTAATGTGGGAACTGTTTAGTCGTGCACTTAGTACGTAGCCTTCTGTGTAGGCTTGATTATCGTTTGTGTTGAGGATGTTGTTTCGTATAGTGCAGAGTATTACTCCAATCTATCGAGCTTCCTTCTTGGCCGGAAGGATAGCAAGTTGAAAGTTGGAAACGTGATAAGTCTATAAGACTTAGTTTCTGTGTGAGGTTGAGAAACGATTTTGCGTTGTTGGTGCGAAGAGACCGGGATCGGTTTATCCGAAAACCACTTCAGACCAACGTATATGCGACGATTGTGCAGGTTGCTTGTGATGATATTGATTTTCGAAGTTTCATAGTGGGGGACTGCTTGTTGATCGTTTGGGGTTAAATCCCAATATACATCCAGTAGCAGTGGTCTCTTCATTATGAAATATCCAATGCGAGGACTATTCGCTACTAATCCTAGGGATTTCCCGACAGGATGTGGTAGGAAAGTACCTTCAGTTTGTCCTGTTCGTGGACAACTTGTACGGATGTTTGTCTGACATTGCATATCTACATATTACGAACATTGGTTTTTACAAACGTACATCAGTGGTGGCAGAGAAGACAACTTCTCTTAGCTTAACGCCCTCCTTGAGACGTATGAGCTTAAGGGTTGTATTTTTGTGGAAGGCAATTAGTAGTCAACGGAAATGGTCGTGTGGCATTCAAAGTGATGTGATATGTGATTGTGAAAGGTAATAGTTACCTCATCAGGTCTCATCAACCGGAAATAACCAAAACAGGGTTAGATGCAGCAAGGCTAAGTGGGTCATTCCCAAGTAGGATATGATCATCCTCTTCTAGATATATCTTTACATGCTATTACGTCGTGTATCTAATTACTGTGGTTTGTATGCTAGAGGGCCTTCGGTAAAGGTCGGTAACGACCGGAGGATGACATATTCGGTACCATCTAGTTATAAATGTGGACCGGTCTTGTGTTCGTAGAGAAACTTTGTGATGGTTTCTCGGTGCATTTTTCTAGAGATGTACTGCCGGAAGGTAGTCCCTTCACTTGGTCATTTGTATGAAAATCCAAACTCCACTACGTGTTTGCCATTTTGATTGTATTACCCGATTGGGCTATATGCTGGAATTTAATCAATGTAACAATTTCGGATATGATTAATATTATTCGTATATAGTAGACACTAATATAATATAAGAGGATTCGATATGATATGTTTTAGTTATCGTAAGGTAAAAACATGTCCGTGTTTATGTGTGGACTTGTCTTACGAGATACTTTTGTTTTGAAAACTAAGGAAAAGTTTGGTAATTTAATAAATTCAGTTGAGTGTGTTTCTTACGCTGGTTTACCAGACTGATCCGGCCATTCTTCCCTTTCAATACTCGGGTCAGACCGAGTATATTTACAGGTTATGCTTTGGTGCTTTTGGAGCTTCAGCAGAAGAGCTGGAGATCTTCATTTTCGTATACACGTACTTGTTTTGATTATCCGCTGTGTTTTGTTTGTTGTTGTATATTATCGGCATTTGTGAGGACAGGTTATTATAACTATTCAAGCTGATAACTATTGATTGATTATTGAACTCCGATTGATGTGTATATATACAGTTTCTATTTTGTAAAGATCATTGATACGATATTATATATTTTCCGCTGCGATGTGAGATTTTGTATTGTTCTATTTGGTTCTATCTTCTCTTTTTCTTCTCTTCTCTTCTTTTCTCTTCTTTTCTTTCTCTTGATTTTCCGTCAGTTTGTGCTTTTTGGGTCGTACATGTGTGGATTATTATCGATTCAAAAGGTACGGATTTGCGGTTCGTTACACATCATCCCGCTAAAGCATATATAACCAAATTTTTGTTTATGCAACGATAGCGAGTCTGTACACTATAAACCAACCCAAAAGCTTCTATATAATTTCTAAAAATCATTGCATTTTCCAATATTTATTGTTCTAAGATTTTATGACCATGATTGATACATGTAAGCGGTTGTCACTCCTGTAAAACATATAATATGCTTAATGAAACAAATGATACCAACTGTAATAATTTCAGATACACCTTTCATTTCTATATTGTCGAAGCAACAAAATATCGATTCAATAACATCTTTGACAACCGGCCCACCATCTTTCACTTCTTTGTTATCTTCATCATCTTCTTCTTCTTCTTCATCAACTTCCACTCCATCATTCTCATGTTGGTTATCGTCGTTGTCTTCCTCATTATCACCATCGACCTCTTCAGTCACATATTCTTCTTCTTCATTCACCTTATTAGCTTCCGTGTCATCTGGTCTTCCTTTTGCGCGATGTCTTATAAAAGATGCGGTCATCATTTGTCAAATATTTTCAATCAAACCTATGAGAAAATATATATATGAATATACATATATACATCACTGCATAATAAATTTATATAAACTTATATTTATCACTAGAATGCATCATTAACTAAGCAAAAAAAAACTCAAAAATATTCTCCCTTGCAGTTACTCTACTAGGGAAAAATGATACCCACGCGGAGTCTATATTAGATACCATTTTACCATGCAGGGGCTCTACATGGACAAATTTTTAACTATCAGTTCAACAATGAGGTTGGCTTAACACCCTCGTGCTTAGCCTATGCCGTATCTCAACTTCCAGGACCACTGTTGAGATCCACAAAAGAAAATAAAAGAGAAAGGACTACCCGATGATAGTGATTAAGGTCTACCGTGGCTTAGGTTTGGTTGCAACAGAGATGTTGTACAATAGCAAGTTCGACAATGATAAAGTGGTGCGTGATTTGTCTAGGGTTGGTAAGAATAATTGAATGTTGTGTGCATGGACGTACCCACCTCAAGTCGAGTGAGCTCGGACACCCCACTCATATTTTATAATTTCATAAATATATAGTATACTTTAACGAAGTGATTATAAAAGTGATTATGCTTCTAAGATATGAAATGCCTATTTAAGGATTTTAAAGATATCTGTAAACAAAAAGAATTAGAATTTCATAGAATTTTCTTACTAAAGATGATGAAAAAGAACCAAGTAATAAAGGGTGAAAGAAGAAAGGTGAATATTTTGGCTACCTTTTTTCAGCAAATGAATAGCCGAATATTTTCAAGTAGGTTCACATGTATTCTCTAATTAAATTTTGCTATTTTCCATTCAAGTAATTTTTCATTTTGTATTCCATTTGCATCATCATTGTTGTATATTGAAAATTAAATTAAAATCTAGCTTTCAAGTTTAGATTAATGCGAAGTAATTGTTTTGTTCGTCATTTTTCACTATTTTTCCTCGGCCACCACTTCTATTACAGTCAGTATGTAATATTTGTTATTAAGATATGCATATGACACATTTAAATAACTATATGCAATCTACACCTCAGTATATTAGACATGCATTAGAGAAATAACATAACTAAAGTAGTAGATAATAATTTTGATACATCTTTTATATGTAATGTGCTACTATTAACACTCATAAAAATGTTTTTTGTCTACCAAACTACTTTCTTATCTATCACTTTTTTATATGCTTATGGTCATCAAAATCCGTTTTCTCGTTCAGCCTAAACAACCGTAGAATCTCCATCATTTTCGAAAAATCACGTATACTGTCTCTGAACATCATCAAAAAATAAAATTTTCAAACATTAAAGCCAAAAAATATCACTTTTTTGTCTAATAGATGAAGCCAAGTGAACTAACTATGAGTGGATGATCCTAATTTCGATGAACACAAAAAGTTAGTTTGATTTTTATTCATAAAGTAAATTATTATTCTACATATCAATATTAGATTTGTTGTTTAGTATTTTTTAATTATTATTTTAGGATGAGTTTAATTATCCCATAGCTAAAATGAATTTGAAGGACATAAAGTTTGATGATGTTGTTATTGAAAACTTCAATGTAAGTAGTTTAATTATAATGTTTTATCATACAACATTCATGTCATTTTTTCCTTGTATTTTTTCGTATTTTTGGTTGCTACATGGAGGACACCGATCATAATAAAATTGAAAATGCCCTCGTTGCTTTGAATGAAAAAGTATTTGGTAGTGTTTGACAAGAAGATTTGACGAACTATTTTTAAACCGATACCATATTATTTATTTAAAATTTTATTATCCTAAATACGTGCCGAAAAAATAAATTTTATTATTTTAGTTCTAATTTTTTTTGTATGATATGTGATTTTTACTATGTTTTGAAAAGATTTAAATTTGATTTAGAGAATATGAGTGATAATTATTATGTTTTGAAATATTTAGATGGACAAACTTAAAAAAAATTAGGCTAAAGGACAACAAGTTTGTTTATTAGACTGAAATACAATGCTAGTTATAACTAACATTTTGCATGGTGTAAAACTGAATATAATGCTAGATATAACTAGCATTTTGTATAGTGTAAAAGTTAAATATAATGCTAATTATAACTAACATTTATCCTTCAGCCTAAAAATAAAACTTTGTGTCGTTTAGCCTATTTTTTTCCAAACTTTGACCTTTTCCCTAATTCTCCCTTTACATAAAATAAAATAATAGTTGATGTTACTGGAGCCAAAATCAATTTTCTAAGTGTCAATAGTAGCACTCTATATGTTTATTTCATGCACTAATAAATTTATTAACCATGCGCTTCTGATCCTCTATAAATTTATCCGGAGGTATGGAGGCTTAGATCAGCGGATGACTTTAATATACCCTCCTCGAGAGTTTGCCCACCGGGTTCTCCTGGGTTTTTAAAAAAAATAAAAATAAAAATGAATTACATTACTTTATATACTTCATGTAAATTTATCATTTTACTTATCATCGGGATGAAATTTTACATCTTATGTTTTTTATTTCTACTAGTTTGGATTTCTATGTATGTCAACGTTCACATGAGATAGAGAAAATGATGGGTAATTAAGAAAAAAAAAATTAAACATCAAAGCTACAAAGCTTGGCAGCATGGATGCCTTTACAAAACTTTTGAATAATCCAATATACAACCTCGATCAGCTAGAGGGGTCACCGAATTCTTCTCCATCAAACTCTCCTCCACCTTCGCCGATTCCAGTGGTGTGCCGCCACCACCACCACTTTTTGAAAAGACAACCTCTGCCAATAATGAAGAAGGCTTTCAAATTGTTCAAAGCAGAAAATCGAAACTGATGAATAAAGGTACTGCCAGTGTTAATAACAACACCCATCAGAAATCTTGAAACAAGTGAACCAATCAAAACAGTCTTTCAGAAATGTAAATCAGGGGCTATATAATTCAAGAAACATTGTGAATGAAAGAATCTCATCAAGAAATGCTGCAAGAAACAGTCAGCAAGAGGTTTATGTAGACGCTCATTTCAGAAATTCAAGAAATTATTCAAGAAACCCTCAATTTAGAGAGAATTCAATATCTCAAATTAGCACTAACCAGAGTAAGCCTTCTTCGTGGGCAGAGATGATCAAAAAAGGAGGTTCAAACACTGAATTTGACCTCAAGTATAACTCCATTAATGAAAAGAAGATAGCGGTGGTGAGTGCGGAGGCCAGCAAAAGGGCAGAGAGTAAATGGAACTTCTTGGTTTTTGCCTATATTTTTGGCAATGGACCCGCTTATCATCACTTCAAGCCTGTAATTGCCAAATCCTGTAAACCCATGGGTAATTTCGACATTTTTACTCGTAAAAATGGTTTCTTTTTAATCAGATTTTTCAATGCTTCAGATTGTGATAATGCTATTAATGGGGGCCATTTTTCATAAATGGAAAACTGATTATTATGAAAAAATGGAGCAGTAAAATCAATCTTGACAGGGATCTACTTTCTTCTATGCCTATCTGAATCAAACTGCCCGAATTAAACCTTAAACTGTGGGACGGTGAGATTCTATGTGCAATTGCTAGTGTAGTTAGCACCCCCCTTAAATTCGATGAACATACTGCAAAAGAAACTAGGCTTTCTTTTGCAAGAATACTTGTAGAAATTAATGCAGATTCTGATTTACCAAATGAGGCTACTATATCGTTGCATGATGGTGAAAACTTGATTCAAAATATTGAATATGAATGGGTTCCCCCTAGATGTAAAACATGTTCATGTTTTGGTCATTCTCTTAAAAATTTGATTCGAAATTGGTTTGGAAAGAAAAATAAAGTATGCAAGGAAAAGATACTATCAACCCCAGCATCTTTCCAGAACAAAGAAGTGAACTTTCTCAGCAGCTTTTCTCAATAACAAAGAAAATATTCCTCAACATCATGAAGACAATGTTGGACAGATTGTCATTTTTGAGGATTCATCTAATGTGCAAGAATCAATTTCAAGAAAAGCTTCTCAAGAAAGCAGCAAAGATCAAATAAAAATTGGTAATGAGGATGTTATCTCTTCTAAACCATCAGAAACATCAAGAAAAATCAATGAAATCATTACTGCGCCTCAAATAATACACATAGAAGATTCGGCTGTACAAGCAAAAAATAAAAAAATTCAATCAGTAGAAGAGTCCTCAATTGCAGAAGCAATGAATCTGGATGATAGTTCTATCATTAACAACTTACTTAGCAAGAAACCATCAGAAAATCACATAAGCTATTTAGCTACTCACCTATCTACAATTACCAAAAATCCAATCTCAGATCTCAGCATTCAAAAAGCTATCAGTCTAGTCTCAAATCCTGCATCTACCTCAAGGAAAAGTAGAAAAGAAGTGAAAGAAAAAAGAAAAGGCAAAATGAAAAGCATAAAAGAAATTATAGATAATGAAAGTTTAGAAGAAACATAAGACAATGAATTTAAAAGGAAGTATATCATCAAAAATTCCAAGTGGAAAGATCATCTCAAAGCACTAAATAAAAATTCATACAAAAAGAAAGGAAGGAGGATTGAGTCTCTTGAAGAAGAGGGCAGTCACAGTGCATAAGCTGTTACTGTTAATAGTATCCTTTAATGTATCCTTTTAGTTTGTATTTGTATTTTAATCTCTCTGTTTATTATATGACGATTATTTCATAGAATGTTAGAGGTCTTAATTCCCCTGTTAGAAGATTAGACTTATCTAATCTTCTATTGTCAACAAATCCCAGCATTGTTGGTTTGCTAGAACATAAATTAGATAATTCTAAAATCACTGATTTTCAGTTAAAAATTTTGAATAACTGGAGTATTATAAATTATAATCAAATGAAGGGGTATGGTAGAATAATGGTCATATGGGACCCTAAAATTTGGGACATTTACCAACATTTTATAAATTTTCAATTTATTCACTGTAAATGCACAAATAAAGGTGATTTTCAAATTGAAATTACTTTTTGTTTATGCTTCTAATGATGAAACTGAAAGAGATTCTCTCTGGAAAAACCTTGAAATAATTAATGTAAACACGAGAAATCCATGGATCATTATGGGTGATTTTAACACTGTTATGCATGGTTTTGAAAAAAAAAAGGGAACTCCCATCCCCTTCAAAAAATTAGAAAAAATCAATAACTTCTTTGCTAAAACTGGTCTATATGAACCAACAATTTTTGGAAATAAATATACTTGGAAATCTGGTATATGTAGAAATATTCATTGTAAATTAGATAGAATTTTAATTAACCAAAAATTTACAAAATATTTCAAAGATTTCAAATGCCTTACTCTTCCCCAAGCCACCAGTGATCATACTCCTATTCAAATATATCTTAATTGTAATAATAATAATACTAAAAAGAATATCCCTTTTAGGTTTGTGAATGGCTGGGTTTATGAAAACAATTATAGGGAGATTGTTAACAATTGTCTTTCTACAAAAGTAGTGGGCACTGCCCAATACAAATTTAGTAAACTGCTCCAAATTACAGAAAGCAAATTGAAAATCTGGAATAAAAACAGAACTAATAAGGACATTAAAACTCTAAGGGAAGAATGTGAATTAAGACAAAATGCTTTGGGTAATGATTGCTCAGACATTGATAATATCAACAAATTTTTCATAGCTCAAAATAATCTAGTCAAATCACCCCATGCGCAGTCTGTAAATTTAAGGCAGAAGGCTAAAATAGACTAGTTAAATCATGGGGATGAAGCCAGTAAATTCTTTTATGCTAAAATGTCTAATAGAAAATATGGAAATGATATTGGTAAAATCATCGATGTTAATGGTAATACTATAAATAATATGTCTTGTATAGAGAAAGAAGCTATTAATTATTTTACTATTCTATATAACTCCGATTTCTCATCTAATGATTTTCCAAATATTGAGCCTAAATTCAAATTAAATGGCAACAGTCAAGATATTCTTTTGGCTCCAATAAGAATTGAGGAAATTAAAAGTATCATTTTAACTCAAATAATGATAAAAGCCCAGGCCCTGATGGCTTTGGTGCTAAATTTTATAAAACACACAGGGATGAGATTAAAAAACTCTTATTTGACTTAATTTCTGAATTTTTTAGGACTGGGAAACTTAAAATTAATCTAAACCATACTTTCATTAAATTAGTCCCAAAAATTCCCATTCCTAATAGTCTAGAAGACGATAGGCCTATAGCCTGCTGTAACTTTATATACAAGATAATTTCTAGTATTCTAAGTAGTAGAATTAAAATATTTTTAAAACATTTAATTTCTGAAAACCAGAGTGCATTCATTCTTGGCAGGCTTATTGTTGAAAATACATTGTTAGCACATGAATTAATTAGGAACATCAACCATAATAGCAAAAATCATATGTGTGTAAAAATAGATTTGCATAAAGCTTTTGACAAAATTGATAGACAATTTATTATATACATGATGAAACAAATGGGATTTTGTAATGAATTTTGTGCTCTTATCTGTGAATGTGTTAGTAAAGTGTCCTACTCAATTTTGGTTAATGGTTCTCCTAATGGGTTTATACATAGCAACATAGGTATTAGACAAGGTGACCCATTGTCTCCATATCTATTTACTATTGCTATGGAGTATTTCACAATTCTTATGAAAACAGAACTTATAAAAGGAAATATAAAACCCATTAATAGAACCAAGCCATACATTACTCATTTGCTATATGCTGATGATTTACTTATTTTCTTAAATGCAGACACACAAAGTGCAAAAACTATAGCAAATATCTTTGCCAAATTGGAAGATCATGCTGGTCTGAAGGTTAATGATTTCAAAAGCAAAATCTATTTCAGTAAAGGCTGTGTCAGTAAATTGGACATTTTAAACATCTTAAAATTTAAAGAGAGTAATCTTCCAGTCAAGTATCTGGGATTACCTCTCAGTGCTAATCAGGTCAATGATCAAAGACTGCACAAGATTATTAGACATAATACAGGCTAGATTTGAAGGGTGGGCTAGCAAACTTCTGTCAACTGCTGGTAGAATTGAACTTACTCACGCTGTCATCATTGCAATCAGTATGTATTGGATCAAGCACACAATACCCCAACAAAAGCTATTCACAAAATTGAAAAAAATTGTGCAAATTTCATTTGGAATGGAAAGCATCATAAAATTGCTTGGGAAAAAATTTGTAAATCAGAGAAAGCTGGAGGCTTAGACATAAGGAATATCAATGACCTGAGCGAAGTATGCAAACTCAAACTATTTTGGAGATTTGTTAATGGCAATTCACTTTGGGCAAAATGGATGAAAGCAAAGTATCTCAAAAACAAGAATTTTTAGACAACCAGCATTGCAAATCATCATTCTTTTGTTTGGAAAAACAAACTCAAAAGCAGAGACACTTGCATTAAAATTTTGGAAAGAAAATTTAAAAATGGAGATCAAACTAATCTATGGTTTGACCCATGGATTTTTGAAAAATCTTTAGTTAGTATTATGGGGTGGAATGATTTATATATATTTAGCCAAGTCACTGGAAAAGTTAGTACCATCATCCAAAATGGTAGGTGGAATGCAATGGCACACCCAGCTACATCTACTTTTAAGTCTGCCATTCAAAATATCTCTATAGACCCAAACCTCCAAAATGATAAAAGGGAATGGAAATTATCTTCAAAATGTACTTTTTCTTTCAAAAAAACTTTGGAGTATATAAAAGGCTATGAAACAGAAGTTGATTGGCACAATGTAATTGGAGTAAATCAAACTGTCCAAAAATGTCCCATTATGCATACTTTGCAATTATTAATAGACTTCCCACTAGGGACAGATGCCTGAAGTGGAATAAAAGAGGGGAAACATTGTGTCTTCTTTGTAAAAATGAGACAGAGAGTATTGATCATCTGTTTTTCGATTGCATTTATTCAAAGCACATTTGGTTCATTGCCAAAACAAATCTCAAAATCAATCAAAATCAAGCTGTTAAAACATCAGAGAAAGCATCAAATATATTCAACAAAATTTCAAAGAAAAATCCAAAGAATTAAAAAAAACAAGTATTATGCTCACAGCATCCATCTTTCATATCTAGAAAGAAAGAAATCAAAGGCTTCACTCTCAAAAGGAAATGGAAAGCATTCAGCTATGGAAAAAAATTGAATTGGACCGTCAAATCCTTCTCAAAAAAACATAGAAATCAAAGAACTCAAACAGAGAATCCAAAGTCTAACTACTGGAAAATGGATAAATATGAAAAGAATTTAGAATCTTTCTTACAGGGTGGGAAGACCATTAATGATTCTCCCAACATAGGATTGCTTCTTCACAAAGGAAGCTATAGGATGGAAAAGCCCATGATTGATATTGTATCCATCCGAGATCCTCTCAATACTGGAAGGGGCGGCTTTCACCAACATAATAGGAATTTTTCCTATCACACAAAGGGAAGTTATCTTAATATTAATTCATATTGTACTAATGATAACAAGTATACAAATTCTAATGATTTATATAACTTACCTGATAGGGGCAAAAGCTACCGCGCATCCAATATTGGAGATTCGGCAGATAGTCATCTACATATGGACAAATATTGGCAACTGGTCATCAATAATCATATAGTGGATGAAAACTATTACAGAAGTAACATCAACGGTCAGATTTATCACTTATCTGATTGAGAGAAAGGGGAAAACAGCTTCAACAATTGCAACATGCAAAAGTAGCCGATCCCAAACAACCTCAAAAGCAGCTACAACAAACATAACTTCCAAAAAAGCCATCTTTTTTCGACTCTGAAGATCCCCGCATTACAAGAATCAGAGTTATACAGAGTATACTGTCCAAAGTCCTGCCGCTGATAGCAGAACAAATTGCTACGGTGAAAAAGCTGCTAATTTTGCTACCTCTACTATAGATCCCTCAGATCTAAAGGCTGAAACTGTTCTAACCGGCAAAGAAAGCTACTACAAGGAAGATGAAACAAAAACAGCTCATACGAGTCATTTTCGTCCAAATCTCAAGCTCATAAATCAGCGTCGCAATGGCAATAAGGATTGGAAGCCTTCCTGAATTATTTCTCTCATTCATTTTGAGTATCGAATGGCTGAAAGCCTAAAGACTTAGCTTCCGCCATTTTTTTCTTCTCGTTAGAGATGTTTTATGGAGGCGCTGAATACCCTATAATGTTTAGGGTTTGAGTTTCATTGTGTTGTGTTGGTCATGTATTCGGGTTTTTACCCATTAACTCATTATATGGGCTGGGCCCTATTTTATAAAGTTTTTTTTAAAAAAAGAAGAAGAGTAAAATGAAGAATTGGAAATTTCAGGTCTATGTAAAGTGATAATATGTGTGCAATATTTTACACTAAAATTGGGTGTTTCATGCAAAACAGTGCGTTTGAATTGAAAGACAAGCTTAAATTCAAATTTGACGACTCTAAACGATCCGTCAATCGCCTCCATCTGCTTCCATTAAAATTAAAATCAACGGCTATGTCCTCTTTTCCTCCCAACACAAATATACCACGTCTTCTGCACTCTTTCCCGCATTTCTCAAATTAGAGAAAAAGGATGGCGGGAGAATCTGCTGCGAAGAAGAACATATTCGAGGCGGAGTATTCACGATTCTTCAATTTTCCTCAACATTCAGCACTTAAATCTCCCACTCTTCTGCACATTACTGCAAAAAAGAAGGCTAATAGATTCTGTAACGGCACTTGGGTCGTCGCCAAATCCACTTCTGTAATTCAACTGCTTCGATCCGGCGATGATTCTTCCCCGATCATCTCCATTTCCGTTGACGGAGCTATCGTGGTGAGCACATCTGTTACCTTATTTATTTTTATTGTTGCTTTGGTATGGTTTGAGCGTGTTTTATTCGATTGGTGGTATTGGCTTTCTAGTTAGTATATATGTTGGTATTCGAAAAGTAAATATGGTTCGAGAGTTGATTTTTGTTTTTTGAGCGATGGCTCGAACGGAACTGAGTGAATTAAGATATGACTGAGGTGTTATTTATTTGTTTATCTATTTATTTATTCTACGGTACTAATTCTCTCTCACTCTCTCTCCTTATTTATTTATTTATTATTTTAATGATTGTGATTTCATATGTGATGAAACTGGAGTAACTTTTGGTTTTGTGTACTTTTGATCATTTCGAGTAGTTAAACTTTTGCTAGAAGAGATGCACATTGCGTTGCCTTTTTTTTTAGTACAGATTATTTTGTCAGTTTAGATATTATAGGAGTGAGTAATTTGCTTGATCCAGAGTTTCTTTAATTTCAGAGTGACAAATATCGCTTGATTTGATGTACGTGTAGTTATGTATGTCCAGCTTCCATCGGTTACTGTTAGGCATAATGACGTTTATTTGTAATAGGTAACCTTAAACAAATGATTCAAACTAATCATTCAACTGCACAGGCTTTCCAGGATGGTGTTGGAAAAATTAATATGAGGTGGTTTACTTGTGTCGATGTCCAATATACATTAATTAGGTAGGAGTCTCATTTTATAAGTAAATAGCAAATTACATGTCATATGCAATACAGTTTGCTTTTAATAAGAAAGTCCACCACGAGTTTTATTCTCTTACACATTGTTGTATTCTACTTTTGTTGGCGCTTAGTTTAAGGTCAAACAATGAGATGAAGTTGTGTGTGCACCGGGTAGATGATAATGGCGATGAAATGGTTTACCACTACCCAACCATTTCAATAAAATCAGAGCAGCTAATACAAGCAATTTGTTCTCTAGATGTAACTAAAAATAATTTGTCAACTTCGTTGCATTTGCAATAAATTGTTGCTGCAAAAACTTACACCAAACCTGAATATTTAATTTTATTTCATTTCAATTCTACTGTAGGAGGAGCATTTTGTTTCGAGTCTCTGTTATTCATGGCCTCAGGTTTCATGTGTGCCTGAGTGTCCAATCCGAGGAAGTAGAGCAGTTTTTTTGAGCTACAGGGATAACTCTGGTCAGGCAAGTGCTATTACCTCTGTACATTATTTTTTAACTGACGACATGCTTTTATTAATTCATATATAATGTATATGCTATATAGTAGTTTCTATTGTTTGCTTTTCTGCGGTTACATTTATGGTATGCTGCAAATAACCTGTGCATGGCTCAATGTTTTCCTGTGGTGGTCTTACTTTAAAGATTCGAAGCGATCATCAAACATTAGAGTAACAGTATATTAAATCAAAGTTTTTTCCGATTGACAGAATAATTAAAACATCGCTAATATAATGGGTTAAGAGAGGAAGAACAATGGTGAACCTAAAGTTCAATTTCCTCATGCCATGCAGTACTTTCTGGCATAAATACTTTTATGCTACAATACATTTAGTATTATTCAATAATTTGATTAAGGTTCTTACTACACTTCATTCTCTATTGCTTAAATTTGCTTTAAGGACTAGTAGTAACAATGGAAAATATCATCTGAAAGCTAAGTGTGCGCAGGCCCGGCCTTATATTATATTTGGCCGTGGACAAGATTCTAGTGTGGAACCCTAAAATAATTAGTCAATTTTTTTTAAAAAAATATATAAGTTGGGGACTTGAATACTTATTGGTGCACTCACCCCATGATAAGCTGCACTGAAAGCAAATCAAGTTACACAATTAGAATGATAAATAATTTGCATCAAACGGATTACAAGTAAAATAAAGAGCAGCAATAATGTGATTAAAAGATCTCTTCTGCTATCTTGAAAAAGCAAAGTAAAACTAATCAAATGAAATTATATTACTATTATATATTGAAATGAACCATAAATATAGTTCTCCTTAGTAAATCCACACGACTAGTGAAAAATGTCCAACATTGAGATGAATAATCTCAACTTACACAGCTTCACTGTATGATATTAAAGTATACAAATAATTTCCATGTTATTAAACATATTTGATTTTAACATAACCTAACCATTAATTTAATTCAGTTTCTGCTAATTTATGAATGTGATGTGGAAATAATTGGATTGCGACACAGTATCATATAGCCTATGAATTAGTCAAATAGATGATGAAGTTTCATAGTTACATTATATAGAGAGAAGCTGAAGCTGAAAAGGAGAACTTACCTTTCATTTTTTTGAATCTCATGTTGATTACTTTTTTCAGTTTTTGAATCCCAAATTGGGTCTTTTGATTGACAATAACAATAAGATAGCAATCCCTTTCTTTCTCTCCAATTTTTTCAAAAAAGAAAAAAAAGGTGACATATCAGAAAAAAGGGAGGAGAAGAGCTTAGTTTAATTTTGAATGAATAATTGGGTTATTGATAACTGAAAAGTTGCTATGAAAATAGTTAAACAATAAATGTGGCCCCAGTTTCTTCTTTGATTATGCTCATCTGGACTTAGAGCTTGGTAAAGACTGAATTAATAAAAAATATACCTAGAAATGTATATGTAAACTAGGCCCCCCGGGATGTTGGGCCCTGGGCTGTCGTCCAGCCCGTCCAACCCAAGGGCCGGCACTGTGTGTGCACGCGCATGCATACACGCGTGCGTGGGTGTTCACTGTAGCATTAATGTGTTAACAAACCAAATTAACTTAGTTATAGCATTAATGTATATATCAGTTCGTAGGGCAAAATATTATAAACCAACTTACCATAGCATATGATCAGAAGCCTTATTAACTGTAGTAATTGGTATCATCCTAATACTATTGATATCAACGATACCTTCTCGCAAGCATTCTATATTGTATATATTGTATAGTTCATCATAACCGAGGATTGGAAATCTGTCGTTAATTTTACCATCATAAATATCGTGGATTGAATATTTTCTTGGTTTAGGTTCATATCATGTGCGAACTTAAGAGAAGGTCTAAGCTTATTTGATCAGTCGATCTGTGCCCAAATATTTTTTATGATATTTCATTTAGTGAATTTAATCAAATAAAATAACCAATATTTTCACGAGTAACGAAATGGTGAGAAAAAGTGTGTATGTATGTGTGTGTATGAGAAGCGTTCAACAACACCCCAATTGCCTCTCCGATTTTCATCACAATCTCCGATTTAAATAATAGTTACTTCTCTCTGTTTCCAATATCAGTATTATTTAAATCGGAGCTTGTAGTGAAAATCAAGCTGCATTTGAGGTGCTGTTGAACACTCCTATGTGCGTGTATGTATGTGTATAATATGTGTATATATGTAATGATGTGTGTGTTTTTTGTGTGTGTATGCATGTATGTATGTGTGTATACATATGTGTGTATGTATGTATGTGTGTTTTTATGTGTGTCTTTGTGTGTGGGCACACGCGCTCATGTGCATGATACGGAATTGGAGACACTGATGTAAACAAATTGATGCCTTGTGTGTAAACAAACGGCTAGCAGATGGTTCAACTTTCTTTAAATCGAGTGTCTCTGCTGAACTTAATGTCTCACATGACACAGCCTTTTTTAACGAGATCAATTCTTCTATCCCCTTCTCATGTGTTCCCTTGTCCTAAATCAAATCTGCTGCATTCATTATTTATAACGAGTGAAAGTGCAAAATTTTGCATATTGTACATTTAAGTCCATGTTGTTCCAACCATGTTTAGGACATTGATAATTATTTGCATGATGGAGAAATTCAAACTAAAACTTCCTCATAAACGACGTCTCGTATTTGAGTTGAGTTTTAGCCACCAGATTAATTACCTAATTTTCCCATGCAAGTAGATCAAAAGTTCAAAGAATGGATGACGCAGCTTTGACTAGGCTCGAACAGTTTAGATACCAAACTGTCACAACCTATTCAGGATCTTCCTCACGAAATGATGATTTCGTGTCAAATAAACCGATAGAACGATAAATGCTCAGTTCCGTTGATCGTGATGATGCCGGAACCTAGCTATCTCCAACCCGTTGATATCGCAAGATGCCGTGTTGAAAGATCTACAATTCGATCGTTGATCATTCGTAAGTGATACCGAGAATTGGCTTCAAATTCGTTGATCCGCTCACGAATAACCCGAAGATGGAAAGTAGAAGGAGATCACACTCAACTTCCAACAATGGTGGCCAAAGCTCACACACAAATTTATTTTCAAAATCAACCTCCTTTACAAATGACAACACACCCCTATTTATAGGAAATTACAACACACACATGCGACTCAACACATGCGACTCACGAGCTAACACATATGACTTAACATCATACGAGTTACAACATCATACGACTTAACAACAACACACGCGACTCAATATCATACGAGTTAAGAAGATAGCACAGCTTCAGGAACGACTTAAGCGACATACAACTTAAGAAGATAACACAGCTTCATGCGACATAAGAGAACAACGCGACATAAGCGAACCATGCGACATAAGCGACATAGCGACATAAGCGACATAGCGACATAAGCGAACCATGCGACATAAGTGAACGACCTATAGAAATGCGGCTTGATTTCTTTAGTCGTTATCTTGTAAGGTAGGCGATCATAACAGGCGACTTAAGGCAGGCGACATAAGAAGGTTGCGACTTAAGGTAGACGACATAAGATGGTTGCGACTTAAGATGGTTGACATAACTCGCTTATCATGATGCGCTGCATCATCCTCCCCTGCTTGAAAAGAATTCGATCCCGAATTTACACTTTTCTCTTCTTCGACATACTTATTCTCATGATATGGAATCAAGTGTTTGACGTTGAAAACGTCAGCAGTATGGATATGATCCGGTAATTTTAACTGATAAACATTCTCATTAATTTTTTTTACGATTTCCAAAGGGCCAACTTTCTAGCAGCTAGTTTGTTGTAAGTACCAATAGGAAATCGACCCTTAGTCAATACTGCATATACAAAATCTCCTTCTCTGAGCTCAACATTTCGTTGTTTAATATATGCGAATTGCTTATATTTCTCATTCGCCTTAAGCAATCGTTCCTGCACAACCTTGTGGCACTTTTGCAATTCATTCACAAAATCACTAGCTCGTTTGATCACTCTTTTCTGCTGTGGTACTATAGATAAATCTAATGGCCCTATAGGGATTGTTGAGTAAACGATCTGGAATGGACTGAATCCGGTGCTACGATTAACTGCATGGTTGTGTGCAAACTCAGCTTGACGCAGCTTGGAATCCCAATTCAAATTGTCATTCACGAGGCATCTCAATAGATTATCTGGGGATCTATTCACAACTTCTGTCTGTCTATCCGTCTGTGGATGATAAGCACTACCAAAATTTCAGTTTTGTCTCGACCATTCTCCGTAAACTCATCCAAAAATGACTAAGAAAACGAGTGTCTCTATACGATACAGTAGATTCAGGCAACCCATGAAGACGATAGATCTCTCTGAAGTATAACTGTGCGACATTGACTGCATCTACAGTCTTCTTGCATGCGGTAAAATGTACCATTTTTGAAAACCGATCAACCACCACGTAGATAGAATCATTGCCACGTTGCGTCCTCGGCAAGCCCAATACAAAGTCCATACTAACATCCACCCATGGTTTAGTAGGTATAGGCAATGACATATATAAACCTGCATTTGTTGCGGTCCCCTTTGAAACTTGACAAATATGACACATCTGAACGAACTTTTCAACCTCCTTCCCCATTGACAAAAATAAGACTTTGAGATCAACTGCATAGTACGGTCGCGGCCCATGTGTCCTTTTTCATGTAATTCTTTGATGATTTTCATTCGTAGACTGCAATCTGGAATACACAACTGATTTCTTTTGAATAGAAAACCTTCAACCAGTATATACCCAGACATGTTTCCCTGCTTGACTTTGTCTAGAATTTCGGAAAAATATGAATCTGAAGTAAGAAGATTTGTAAGTAAGTCAAAACCCACCACCTCTATTCGCATGGTTGTTAGTAAATGATTCCTCCGACTCAATGCACCGGCGACGCGATTAATTACTCCAGACTTGTGCTTTATGACGAATGTAAATTGTTGCAAATAAGCTATCCACGATGCGTGTCTAGCTATAATTTTATTCTGCCCTTGTAAATGTTTCAATGCTTCATGATCTGTATACAAAACAAATTCTTTGTGGAACAAGTAATGTCTCCAATGCTTCATGGCCTGCACAATAGCATAAAACTCCACATCATAAGTACTGTAATTCATTTTTGCTCCATAAAGTTTTTCACTGAAATAGGCAATTGGACGTCCCTTCTGACTCAACACTCCTCCGATTCCTACTTTGGACGCATCTGTATGTAACTCAAATAGCAACTGAAAATCTGGCAACACTAGAATCGATGCTGAGGTTAAAAGTTTCTTGATTTGTTCAAAAGCAAATCCTGCCTCTTTCGTCCATGAAAACTGCATTCCTTTCATACAATCAGTAATAGGAGCCATTACAGTACTAAAGTGCGGTATAAATCTTCGATAAAATGAAGTTAACCCATGGAAACTTCTGATTTCTGTTATAGTTTTGGGTTGTGGCCAATTTCTGATCGCGGCTATTTTACTCTGGTCCACTTGTATCCCTTCTTTAGACACGACATAACCCAGAAATAAAACACTTGGCGTCATGAACACGCATTTCTTCGTCGCTGCATAGAACTGCTCTTGGCGAAGAATAGTTAACACCTTTCGCAAGTGTCGAATGTGCTCCTCTGTGCTAGCACTATATATCAAGATATCATCAAAGTAGACTACAACAAACTTTCCGATGTAAGGTCTGAAAATTTGATTCATTACCCTTATAAATGTGTTTGGTGCATTAGATAGACCAAATGACATGGCCAACCATTCAATTCATCACCTGGTCTTATGCGAATCTGATGATAACCACTATTAAGGTCGATCTTAGAAAAGATTACAGACCCACTGAGTTGATCCAATAGATCATCAAGTCTTGACATAGGAAATCTGTAGCTGACAGTTATTTTGTTGAGTGCCCTGCTGTCTGTACACATTCTCCATGAACCATCTTTTTTCGGTACCAACAGAGCTGGTACAGCACAAGGACTGAGACTCTCTCGAACACGCCATTGCTTAAGCAACTCTTCAACTTGTCTCCTCAACTCTTCATGCTCTTTTGGACTCATACGATAATGCGGCCTATGCGGTAAAACAACACCTGACACTAGATCAATTTGATGTTGTATATCCTTCACTGGCGGTAATTCCTTGAGTAATTCCGCAGGAAAGACATCTTCAAATTCATTTAACACCGGTCTAATCTCCGCAGGAATTTCAAGATATTCACTTGTTTCATACCCAATCAACATAAACAATTCAACACTATCTTCCACTTCTTTAACAAATTCTCTCGTAGATAATAGACTAGTTGATTTCACTTTCTTCTCTGATTTGCTTTCTCTTTGTTCACGCTTCTTAGGAAGGTAACTTGGGTACCTTCGAACATGAAACTGTAGCTGTTGGTGCGACCATTATGTTGTACAGCTCTATCATATTGTCATGGTCATCCCAGTAGTAGATGACACACATCTATATCGACAACATCACACCATATATCATCTTTGTACTTCCTCCCAATAGAAAATGTAACAAATGCTCGTCTTCCCACTGTCACTTCTCCACCTTTCTTTAGCCATGTCAGTTTATAAGGTTTAGGGTGTTTTTCAGTCTTCAACCCTAACTTCTTGACGGCTTCTTCAGAAATGATGTTATCGCAGCTTCCTGCATCAATAACAAATCGACAAACCTTTCTCAAGATAGTATATGTAGACTGAAAGATATTGCTTCTCAGCCAACTAGAATCATTCTCTTGCTTTGGCATTAAACAAAACCTCCTTATCATCAAGTTACGTCCTTCGTCTCCTGACACAACTTCTTCATCTTCATCAAACTTCGATGGTCGAAAATAATCAATTTCAGCTTCCACATCCTTATACTCACATTCCTCTGCAACTAATGCTATCTTCTTTGGCTTTGTGCATTCATTACTTTTATGACCAAACTCCTGATAATTATAGCACTTGATACTGTTGTTGACCTTTGCTTTAGCGGCTTCATTGACAATTGGTTTATTGACTGTCTTGGAAACATTAGCACTGCTACTAGCTCCCTTATTCTGGTTGTTAGACTCCGTAAACATATCAATTCTTCGTCTCCCTTGTTTCTCCCAAGCTAGAGCTTTCTGATGTGCTTCAGCAACATACATTGGATTAAACATATTAACCATGTCTTGAATTTGCATTCGTAACCCTCCAACATATCTAGCCGTTAGCTGTTCCTCGGTTTCCATAATATCATTCCTTGCAATCAATTGATAGAATTCATCTGCATAGTCATTCACTGTCTTCGTCCTTTGTCTCAAATTTTGCAAACGTTGATACATACGAAATTGATAATTGTACGGCAAGAAAGTCGCTTTCATCATCTTTCTCATCTTCTTCCGAATGACAACCTTTGATTTTCCCATTCTCTTCCGAGTTAGTTTAGTTTGTTGCCACCAAGCCATAGCTCTTCTCCTTAGTTTTGTAGCAACTAATAGGACTCTGCGATTCTCAGGCACCTCCTTGAATTTCAAAATTTCTTCAACATTCGACAACCAATCAATAAATTCTTCTGTTTGCATACCACCTTTGAATTCTGAAATTTCCATCCTCATACCTGACTCCCATTTACATTTTCTGAATCCAGATATTGATTTCGCCCTTGGTCTTGATTTCGATAATGAATACTACCTCCATCACCATCTTCCTCAAAACCAGATGTATTTCGATATCGATCATGACCGTCTACGTCCCTACAACCACGCATGTCCCTTCTACCCTGTCTTTCAGCATCACGATATGGTTCATTTTCGAACCCACGTTGAGTTCTTCTCTCTTCATTTCGGTACCCATGGTGGTCTCGCATTATTGAAACTGATGATTCTCTCCTATCTCGATAAGACTGGGGTGACATCCTACTTTCTTCCGAAATCAATAGTGAAATCCTGTTTTCACTTTGGTTCGAAACTGATGACGTTCTCCTTTGATTTTGATTCATGTCGTTCATCAATTTCTCCATTTTTTCAATACCCTCATTGAACTTTTCATTGATACGCTGCTCCATTTACTTAGCTTCTTGTCTTCTATACAAATTTTCAACATTATGATAACGATTAGCACCTCTCAGAGGCATGATCATTAAACAATCTCGTTTCCATCTTTGATTTGGCTCTGATACCAATTGACGCAACATTTACTAGGCTCGAACAGTTTAGATACCAAACTGTCACAACCTATTCAGGTAAGAACGATAAATGCTCAGTTCCGTTGATCGTGATGATGCCGGAACCTAGCTATCTCCAACCCGTTGATATCGCAAGATGCCGTGTTGAAAGATCTACAATTCGATCGTTGATCACTCGTAAGTGATACCGAGAATTGGCTTCAAATTCGTTGATCCGCTCACGAATAACCCGAAGATGGAAAGTAGAAGGAGATCACACTCAACTTCCAACAATGGTGGCCAAAGCTCACACACAAATTTATTTTCAAAATCAACATCCTTTACAAATGACAACACACCCCTATTTATAGGAAATTACAACACACACATGCGACTCACGACCTAACACATACGACTTAACATCATACGAGTTACAACATCATACGACTTAACAAAAACATGCGACTCAACAATATACGAGTTAAGAAGATAGCACAGCTTCAGAAACGACTTAAGCGACATACGACTTAAGAGGATAGCACAGCTTCATGCGACATAAGAGAACAATGCGACATAAGCGAACCATGCGACATAAGAGACATAGCGACATAAGCGATATAGCGACATAAGAGAACCATGCGACATAAGCGAACGACCTATAGAAATGCGGCTTGATTTCTTGAGTCGTTATCTTATAAGGTAGGCGATCATGGCAGGCGACTTAAGGCAGACGACATAAGAAGGTTGCGACTTAAGACAGACGACATAAAATGGTTGCGACTTAAGATGGTTGACATAACTCGCTTATCATGATGCGCTGCATCAATGGATAATTTCTGTTTCATTCAATGAAGAAAATTAAAGCTGCTTATCTTATATAGGACAGAAAATGAAAACAAATCGATAGTCCCACATCGCCTAAAAATGGTAATGTAAAGTTGTATATATATCGGTAGGTGCTCTTATATGTTGAGCAACTTAGAATGGTTCGAGCTAACATGATTGCTGCCTCTGCCCCTAACTAGATGTTGTCATTTACTTTATGTGGAGGGTAATTTGGCAAATTCAAATAGACACGGTTGAATTGGCGTGTTTTTTAACCATCATTTTAGGAGTTTTTCTTGCACTCTCATTATTCTAAAGTTTTTTACAATAATGAATGCAATAAACCATTAATGAATCTTGCTCAAGTTGATTTGTGCGTGCGTGCGCACACACTGAGTGATCAACCGAAATGATTTTTTTGAAAATCTGTTACTGTATGTTTCACTTTTATTTGTATTGGTTACATATCTGTTTTTTCCCCTTTTCTTTTTACTTTTTTTTTACAAATAAATAATACTTTCATTGGCTTGAATATACAGATTTATACTTGATTTGTTCCTACAGCGTCAACCTTTCTTCTTGCACTTTTTTCAGATTCAGAAGTTTGCAGTGAGATTTTCCAAAAGTTGCTTTGCTGAAAAATTCATTTATGCTATCAAGGTAAAAGAAAGTTGCTCACCCTGTATGCTCCTAGGAGTCCCTACTGTTTGCTGGTTTAAACCGACCTGTTAAATCATAAATTTCCTTTTTGTTTCCTGCTTTGAGCTGAAATACCACTTTCGGGGTCGGTTGATCCTTTTTGCTTTAAGTGCTAACTACCCGGGAGAAAGAGGAAAACTTTGGTGTAACAAATACTACACAACACAAAATCTGGCACATCGATCTTAACCATTAGATCTTCCCCTTATTTTCCCCTTCCATGCAAAGACTGAAATCTAATGGCTAATATATGTTATGTCAAATTTCTTACTTTATTTTATGACTTAATAGCCGTTCCCTTTAAAAGTGTTCTTTTGGGGCAAACCGGAAGAGTTACCTTATCAAACTCAAATAAAGATCTGAAACACTGTTTTTGTGTGAAGGCCTAGAGTCATAAAATAGGGCCTTATGTTATGCTTCTTCGGTACAGCAAAAAGCTGTGTGCGTGCGTGTGTGTGTATAATAGAATCAGTTACATTAGAACAGAAGCATCAATTTGTAAACTGCAATCTTAGGTTCTTTAGCCAATTAGACACGCATTACAAGTGGAAAAAGAACTGTAATATAATTTTTTTTCCCTTCTTTTCACAGGACTGCTTGGATGACCCAACTGATATTACATCTGGAGTACGTGATATCGTGAACGATGAATCACCTGAGTTCACTGTTTCTAGTGGAAGGCAAGACCATTTTTCTCTCGTAACATTTAGCAGATTATTATTGTTATGATTATTCCCCTTTTACTAAATCTTCTTTTTTACTTTCAACTTGGTGTGATAAAACATAGAATTGACGAAGAATCAAGCTATGATCAGCCTATAGCAACTTGTTCTCCTGGATTTCCTGTTTTAACTTACACTGATGAGCAGACTGACTGCATTCCTCCTTTAGTTGCAAACTGTAATAATGTAGTCTCAGGAATCCCTCCTAGCTTCTCAGAAATGCTTGCTTCATGCTTTACTGACTCCAAGAACGGTAAAAAATTTAGAGGATCATTTCATTTAGCATTGATGGTTTCTTTTGTCATCAAATGTATTTGTTATACAGTGAAACAATCCGTGGAGAATGCTAAGTCTATGTCCTTCAATGAGGTATATTCTATCCATAGTCATCAAACTGAGCTTAATCCAAGTCATCTTGCTAATTATTATAAGTGAAATAGTGATTACCTCACGAGTTAGATTTATTTCTAAGGCACAGAGAAAATAAAGAGAAATATTAATAAAAGACAGAAAAGGCACATATTTCATATTCTAGTCAATATTAGACATTGGTATTATAATGCTCAAATACTGAAGGTATTTGTATACTGAAAACGCAGGCATCTAAACCAAAATCAGCTGTTCAGGGTATGACCAACTCATTATCTTTTTATTTCATCATCTTG
The DNA here is from genome assembly GCA_030765085.1 of Allium cepa. NCBI lineage: Eukaryota > Viridiplantae > Streptophyta > Magnoliopsida > Asparagales > Amaryllidaceae > Allium > Allium cepa. The sequence goes on from CM060932.1 coordinate 386,805,685, forward strand.
GTCTATCATGCCAAAAAAAATATTTTTAATGTGTTCTTGATGATCTGATGTTTAATTCCTATTGGTTGAAGATGGTTCTGTGCTACCTGCTGCTTTGCCTGGCAGTGATATCAAGAGTCAAATTGTGGTATTTATTCTCTGTTTTTAAACTCTACACACACACAACTCTCTGACGATTGTAATTTTTTCTTATTGTTTCAGAAATACATGTCAGATGCTTCTTTTCATGGTAGGGATCATTTTAAAATTTAATTATTTATCCAGTACTGTATCATAATTGTGGTATTTGTACACATTCTTTGTAGATTTGTTGTATAAGGTCGAACAGTTTATAAACGAAAGTGGAGGTGATCTATGTCTGTAGACCGGTTGCTTCAGAATCTGATTGGAAGTTAACATAAAGGTGACGATGACAGTAGCCAACTCGAAGCAATGCATTGCCTTGTCTTAGAATCTTGGTTATATCAAGTAAAACAATGTTTAAATCTCTTTTGATATTTTAGTTTCAGCACAACTCTTTTATATCTGAATGAAGCGTCAAATTTTACCAGCTTATTTGTTTTTGGTTGTTTTTTGGAATGGACCTGCATCTTAGCCTCCATGACATGTAAATCATATCACATTCACCAAAACTAGACAGTATGATGTTGCTATTGTTTCATACCTATACATGTTTATTGATTATGCTGTTTTCCCTATCAAAGATAGTGTAGCACCACCACTTTAAGTGCTATATACGTTTACACTCATGTATGTAGAGACACTGAACTTTTATTCAAATGCTGTTAAATACTTGACGACATCCATGTGCAATTCATGTTTACGGTTTACCCATTATTAGGGTCGTCAAATATCTCCTTTCAATCTCATCAATTTGCATTGACACCATAGGATTTATCTTTGTTCTCCTCATCCTATGCATTTGGGAAATCAAACTTCTGCTGCAAGAAATTGTATCATATTTTGATAACTTTAAGACAAATTAATATGGTTATGGTGGTGGTGTGGTGGTGGTGGTACTGGTGTTAGAGAATAAGGAGCTGGCAGTTAAAAGGTCATGGATACTGTGGCGGTGGCAGTAATTTTGGTGGTGCAAGTGGCTGCTGCGGTAGTTACGGAGGAAGTTATGGTAATACTCCTGGCTATGTCATGGCGCTTAAGATGATTTTGCATCTAATGACTAGACTAACAAGCAAAGCTAATCATGGTTTGGCGAGAATTGTATCAGTAGACGCTGCATACTTTAGACTATTAGTTGTTTGCATAAAAAATATCAAATATTTGGAAACAAAAATTTGATAGTTAGAAAAAAAATTGAAAAAACAAAAAATAACTGCTATTGCAAAAATAAGAACCCAGGCTTTTTTATTCCTTTTCTTCTTTCTGTCATCCTCATAAAAACAAAGTACTAAAAAAAATAATTTATACTAAAATAATGCGTTAGCTCGGGCTACAAGTACCAACTAAATTATTCAAACAAAATAAGACTCGGCCTAAAATTCTTATCTCATACTATACTAAAGACCGACTTTGTCATCAACTTTTATCATTCCCCCTTGATGCAAAGCTGGAAACACAAAGTAAGCTCTTGAACTTTATAACTTTGGATATGGCAGCGCCTTTGTAAACCCATCTGCCATTTGATCATTTGTAGAACAATATTTCACCACAACTATTTCTTTCTCAACGGCATTTCGGATAAAATGGTGGTGAAGTTCTATGTGCTTTGTCCTTCCATGAAAGACTGGGTTCTTTGTCATTGAAGTAGCGGCTTTATTGTCGCAGTGAAGTTCGGTAGCTACTGTTTGTACTTGCTGCATATCATTTAACATCCTTCGTAGCTATATGACTTGACATGCTGCTGATGATGTTGCCATGTATTCTGCTTCAGAAGATGATAAAGCTACTGTTACTTGCTTATTTAAAAGCCATGATATAGCTCCAGATCCTAGACTAAACACAAATCCACTCGTGCTTCTTCGATCATCAACAAAGCTTGCCCAATCACTATCAGTAAATCCGACTAAACTAAAACCGTTAACAGGTTTATACCATATCACAAAGTTACTTGTTCCACGAATATAGCAGAGGATTCTTTTGGCTGCTCCAAAATGATGTGGAATGGGATTATGCATGAATCTTGAGATTAGGCTAACAGAAAACATTATGTCAGGGCGAGTGTGAGTAAGATACATCAGGCCACCTACCAAGCTTCTGAACATTCTCTCATTGATGTTTGGTGTTCCATCATTTATTGATAACTTCTCGCAGGTGTTCATAGGGGTTGAAGTGATCTTGCAATTTTCCATGTTAAACTTCTTAAGCAAGTTCAAAGCATATTTTTCTTGATGTATGAATATTCCTTTGTCTGTTTGGCTAACCTGAATGCCAAGAAAATAGTGGAGCGGTTCTTAATCTAACATATCAAACTCCTTCATCATGTTTTCTTTGAATTCATTAATAAGAGTTTTAGAGGATGAAGTATGTATTATATCAACCACATACACACAAATAATGATTATATCTCCAGCACATGTCATCTTTACATATAATGTTGGCTCACTTTTACTTCTATGATACCCGTTTTGATGAAAATAAGTGTCCAGTCTGCTGTACCAAGCTCTCGGAGCTTGTTTTAATCCATGCAGCGCCTTCTTGAGTTTGTAAACTTTTTTCTTGACCTTCGACAACAAATCCTTGCGGCTGTTCCACATACACATCCTCTTCTAGAAAACCATTCAGAAATGCTGATTTGACATCGAACTGAAATGCATACCATCTATTTTGGGCAGCCATAGCTAAAACAGTTCGTATCGTCTCAAATCTTGCAACTAGGGAGAAATTATCAATGAAGTCGGTACCTTGTTGTTGCACATAACCCTTGGCAATAAGTCTTGCTTTATACTTTTGAATCTTTCCATCTGGACTGCATTTCACCTTATAAATCCATTTGAGACCGATCACTTCTTTTCATGTGGCAAATCCACTAACTTCCATGTGTCATTTTTTTCGATTGCATTAATCTCCCCTTGCATAGAGTGTTTCCATTCCTCTATTTCATGTGCTTCTTCATAATTCACAGGCTCTGCACCTAACAATGCAAAAGTGCACGATTCATAAATATCTGATAGAGATCGATACTTCATAGGTGCAGTATCCAAATCTGATCCAGAATTTGATTTGTCGCTGTCTACGTCATTTAGTTCTCTTTGAGTGCACCTTCTTGATGAATTCGTTGATGGAGAAGACCATGGTATTACCTGATTTGGCGTTGCTTCTGTAGGCTCTACTACATCCTCAATATATGGAACATGTTGATTTTGTTCTTCCTACCAATTCCAGAAACTGTTTTCGTCAAATACAACATCTCGACGAATAATGAGTTTTCTAGTTTTTAGACTATACAAATGATATCCTTTAGTTTCATTGCAATACCCAACAAAAATGCATTTTTCGCCCTTTTTTCGAGCTTAGAACGATCGGTAGAATCAAGAGAAGAATAAGCGATGCTACCAAAAATCTTTAAATGACTTACATTGGGTTTTCGCTTCCACCAAACTTCATATGGAGTCATGTTTCGAACTGCCTTGGTAGGAGATATGTTAAGAAGAAACACAGTTGTTGCTACTGCTTCAGCCCAAAATTCATTAGGCATTCTTTTCTCATTTAGCATGCTTCTTGCCATCTCAACCACATTCGGTTCTTCCTCTCGGCAACGCCATTCTGTTTCGGAGTTTTCCTTACTGTTAGCTGTCTTTGAATGCCATTTTTTTACAAAATTTGTGAACTCGGTAGACAAGAACTCTCCCCCTCTATCGGTGCGAAGAATTTTTAGAATATGCCCACTTTTTTTTTCTACCAAGGCTTTGAACTCCAGAAACTTTTCATAAGCTTCTGATCTATATGCAAGAAAGCACACCCAACTCTTACGAGTACAATCATCAGCAAAGAGTATGAAATATCTGCTCTTGTTCAAGGATAAAGTCCTTGTTGGTCCACATATATCAGCATGAACAATTTCAAGTGGTTTCTTCACTCTCTATGCTTTTCCCACTGGAAATGGTAAACGGTGTTGTTTTCCGTACACGCACCCTTCACAAATATGGTCAAGGCAAGAAATTGAAGGCAAACCAAGCACCATTTGTTTTTGATTCAATAACTTAAGCCCATTAAGATGCAAGTGACCATATCTTAAATGCCACAATTTAGAATCATCTTTGATATATGCAACTAATGCATAATCATTCAAATAAGAAAGATCAATGGGAAACATTTATTTTTGGTCATGGGAATTTGAGCAAAAGGTTTATCCGATACCGTTTTCTTTTTAATTTCACACATGTTATTCTCAAACAACATGGAATATCCTCTTTCGACCAATTGACCGACACTTAATAAATTATGTGCTAAATCAGTAGAGTAATAAACATCATTTATGGATATTTCAACACCTGATTCAAACCATGCTTCAATAGTTCCCTTGCCTTCAATTTGAAGTTGCTTGTTATTGCCTAGATGGATCTTTGATTTTGAAGACTCGTCTAAGCTTCGAAAAAGATTTCTCTCTCCCGTCATATGGTTACTACAACCACTGCCCAGAAACCATATATTACTGAAATTTTCTTTTGACTCTAAGCATGTCAAAAACAAGTTGTTATGTTCTTGTTCCCCTTTAGCAAAATTTTCTTTTTGCTTAACTTTGTTTGGACAGAAAAATTAAATGTGCCCATATTGTTTGCAAATGTAACACTTTTTTTCTTGATTATAATGTCTTTTCTTACCTCTGCCACCGGTTTGAAAACCCCAAGTAGTTCTACCACATCCTCTTGCACGACCACGATAGCCAACTCGGCCTCTCATTACATGTCCAGATTTAACTTCACTAGTCTTTTCTTTAGAAAGATCAACCTTTAATTGAAAAGCATGCTCAAAATTCTTAATTTTAGCCCTGTTCATTCTGTTTTCATGAGCTAAAAGAGAACCCGTTAAATCATTCAATGAATAAGTTTTCATATACTTAGATTCTTCAACAGTAGTAACTACGTGATCCCATTTAGAAGGAAGACTTCGTAAAATCTTCTCGACTACCTTTTGATTAGAAATATTCTCGCCAAATCTTTTCATTTTATGGACTACAATAGAAACTCTGGTGATGTAATCTTGCACCGATTCGTTACCTTTCCTGAAGAGCGTCTCGAAATCACGACGATAAGTTTGAAGTTTCACTATCGTTACTTTGCTATCTCCATGAAACTCCTGCCTCAAAAATTTCCCATGCTTCATTTGATTTGGTGACACTTGCGATGCGTGGAAAGATAGCCTCCGTTACAGCTTGTTGTAGAGCAAGCAGGGCCTTTGCATCTTTCTTAAGAAGCTCTCTTACCTCAGCTGCTGCTGCATCTCCACATCCAGATTCAACAAGCTCCCAAAGGTCTTGGGAGATGAAGAAAGTCTTCATCTTAATGCTCCAGAATTCGTAGTTCTCTCCATTAAAGATCGGTATTAAAGCCTAGTTTTGCGAAACATTAAGAGAATTCATGTTAAACCTCTTATACAAATAATTCAATTCTGCTTTATAAAATGTATTTGCTACTACACTTGATATTTGAAACGAAAAACATCCGATTGAATCAAACATGGCTTTGATACCAAAAACTGTTAGAAAAAAATTGAAAAAACAAAAAATAACTGCTCCCGCAAAAATCAGTGAAGCTTTTTTATTCCTTTTCTTATTTCTGTCATCCTCATAAAAACAAAGTACTAAAAAAAATAATTTATACTAAAATAATGCGTCATCTCGGGCTACAATTACGCAACTAAATTATTCAAACAAAATAAGACTCGGTCTAAAATTCTTATCTCATACTATACTAAATACTGACTTTGTCATCAACTTTTATCACTAGGATCTTGTGTGTGATCCTAATGTTTGTTTTTAGGAGGTGAAAATTTTCGTCGTTAAAGGTTAAAATCTTATTTTAAATTAAAATCATAAACTACAGACAGATATACCAAAAAAAGTAGTAAAGTGTAAAAAAAAATAGTGACACCTATTGGTTGCAACTGTACTCGAAGATCAAAAACCCATCGGTTGAAAATAGATCTTTATGAAAATGATTGGTGCGGATGGAAATGTCAAGATCTATAAAGCAAGTTTCTAGATGGAAAGGTTTTCGTTAAATCCAAGATGCTGGCTATGATGAAATGTTTTTAGATTCTACTTGTAATCGCTGCTAATTATGATTACGAAATATGACAAATTGACGTTAAAGCAGTGTTACTAAATGATGATTCACAAGAGACTGTTTATATGTTGCAGTTAGAGGGTTTTGAGGTGGATGAGAGCGACGATAAGGCATGTAAACTTGTAGAATCATTTTATGGTGTTAGACAAACATTTAGAAGTTAAGAAAAATGTTTTGTTAAGGTAATCAACGAGCTTGGTTCCAGTCAAAACACAGGGAACAAGTGTATATATTTTTTAGTTTTGTATATTGATGACTTACGACTTGTAACATCCTCCATTGTAAGATCAAAAAATGAATGCTGATAATATTGCAGTCGTTATCAAAATTATTTTCAAACGATAAAATGAGATCAATATTTTTTTTCCAAAATTAAGCAAGCAGAGAAGCTAAACATTTTTCATTGCACAAATTGTTTATTACATTTTCCATAATGGTAAAACATTTCCAAGCAGGGGTAAGTATAAAAAAATAAAAATAATAGTGTCATGCCCAACATATGAGGATGTCGACACGAACACTTAACCAGTTATAAACTCTGCTTTACAATAGCGGAATACAAAAATCTACTTTACAGGCTTCTTTTTTGGCTTCTATATTGGTTTTCTAAAATTTACCGATTAAATGCATAAATTCAACCTACTCGAATGAGTATCCATGAGTTTATGGAAAACAATATAAACAAGGGTTGGGTAATATTTTATCCTAAAACAAACAGTTAGTGAAACCGTTGCTAAAGCACGAAATAAGTTCTTCTGTCACTAACTTAGCATAGCAAATACATCATATCATGCAAACAATTATCACATTATGAGTATACGTATAACATCATATTTAAAGTATAAGTATATCATATACTTAACATTCATTTATGAATCATGTCATATTTATATTCATCCATTTCAGACTAAGTATACCCTATATTTATCAATAACATATTATGAATATGTCATACAATCATCAATAACATCCACAAGCATCACATGGACTCTTATTTAGGTTTCAACATTTAAAGTTATCATTAACTTTACTTAGTGATTACCTTTCCAGGCCTCTCAAGCAACGTCACTGATGAAATGGCCATTCTTTCCACCTTGAAAGTTGCCATGACTAAAACCACCCTAACTCTCCTAAGAGATTAAATGTAAGCACTTCGAGTACATTCTAGTAAGCGTCATTACTAAGCTTTAATATCCTCTCCTAGTCTCGAAACACTTGATTCACGTTGCAACCTATTCACTACATCCGTTTTGATATTTTGGCACTTTGACATAAACTCATCCTACAGTTTATTTATTTTTTAAATTTATCCATAAACCTCATAGATTTTCCAAGTCTTGACACCTTGCCACATACCTTTGAATATATACTTCCTTAAGCCCTACTCCTTGGCTATTCAATAACTCATGAGTCAATATATTTTATGATTTTGGGTTCAACTCATTTCATTCATTTATGTTGTGCCTACACATTCTTTAGATAAAACATTATTATCTTTCACTTAAATGATACAATTTTTAGCTTCTCTAAACCTACTTCATCATTCAATCTTAAATAAATTCCTATATTAAACTTAATTCTTTATCACAATTTTGTCTCTGTGAAATTCTCAATTGTTGTTTTGGAAAATGGCTTCCAAAATGCCTCTAAGTATTTTCTTGTTCTACTTAAGGAATTTTAGGAGCCTTGGCTATTGCATGCTTGGTTCACATGCTATCGCACGTCAAAGCTATAACATATCAAGGCTATCACATGTCAACCTACCTTGCCTCAAAGCTATCACACCCCAATGCTATTGCATGTTAAGACTATCGCACAATAATTGCATGTCAAGGCAAGGCTATTACATGGTATGGCTACTGCATGCTAGACCTATCGTAAGCCGACCTATGCATCCCAAACCAATCACATGTCAAACCTATTATAGACCAACCTTTCACATGCAAAACCTATCGCATGGTGTTTGCATAAAACTTTGGCAAACACCTCCAATCGATTTGTTGTAGAGCTGTGAATAGTGGAAGTATAACACAACTATTATATTTATATTATAATTGCTTTTCAGAGAGAGAATCACCCATAGAAAGTAAATTGCAGTAAATTAAAGAAAACAAATATTTATTGTGGTTCAACCAAAATGTACCTACTTGCACTATCTATATTTATTATTCTTCATATAGATCTTTGGTACAATGCTTGGGGTACACAATATGATGATCTTTTCCTCAATATAAAGCAAGATATAGACCAAGAAACTCTATTCGACAACTTCTGTTCATCTATTCCTATTCGTCTATTCCTGCTTGCTTATTCCTATTGGTTGTTCCCCTTAGCTTATCCCTGTTTGGCTATTCCTTAGGCTTTTCTTGTTAGGTTGTTCCGGCTAAGCTGTTCCTATTAGGCGGTTCTTACTAGGTTGTTTTTATTAGGTAGTTCCTAATATGTTGTTCCTGTTAGGCTGTTCCTATTAAGTTGTTCCTGTTGGGCAGCTCTTGTTAGACAGTTCCTGCTAGACAGTTCCTACCTTTCCTTGACACTTCCGCCATTAATATTGTAAGCTTGGCTTTCTAAAATTGTCCCTCATTGTTGTTGGATGCTTTGGTATTTACAAGAGTGAAGGTATATGGAGGTCAGATCGATAAAATAGGCAGTTTTCCTATGTAACATGCATGTTCGGTATTTTCCATATGTACAAGATTTGGTCTGGAATTTCCTATTTTAGCTTGCTCAACATCTTTGGTTCGACGCCCTAGGTTCGACCTCCTTGGTTTGGTAGTGCTCTTGATCAATAGTGTCATGTTTTGGCGCTCCTTCTTCCGAGGTGCCTCGGTCTTATGGTCTCTCGGTCCGGGGTACCTCGGTTCGACAATGCCTTAGTCCGGTTGTTCCCCGGTCTTATGGTACGTCGTTGTCTAGTGATTCCTTGGTCTGGCGGTGCGTCGGTCAGGCGATGCCTCTATCCGGCAGTTTCTCTGTCTAGAGTGCCTAGGTTTGGGGGTGTCTAAGTCTGGTGGTGCCTCGGTCCAATGATTCCTCAATCTTAAGGTTTGTAACTCTGATGGTTGCTCGATCTGGAGGTGTCTCTGTCTGGCAGTTCCTCGGTCTGGAGGCACATCGCTATCTGAGGGCTCCTCGGTCCAGCGATGCATCAGTCAGGTGGTGCCTCTGTTCTACGGTTCCTTTATCCAGGGTGCCTCAGTCCGGCGATTCCTCATTCCAGAGGTGCCTCGGCCCGATGGTGCCTTGGTCCGGTGGTTCCTTGGTCTAGAAGTGCATCGGTCGGATGGTGCCTTGGTCCGACGATTCCTCGGTCTGACAGAACTCTGATGCCATAAGTCCGACCGTTCCTCGATCAGGCAAGATTCCGTTAGGAAGATATTTGGTTACGAAGTTTCTAGAGCTCCAAACTTGTCTGCTATTATTGCTTATCCCTTCTCCTTCCTTAGCTGTGCTCATCCATGAGGTATTAATAAGTATGAGGTTAGGTAAAGACCTGGTAGGTAGCAAACAGTTGGGAAATAAATGGTTAAGTTTTCTAACAGAACGTTTCCCCTATTCCATAAATACAATGCGGTTGCCAGGAATCAAACCCTTGACCTCTTCGTTGAAAACTTGACATATAACTACTTGAGCTACATATTTTTTATATCATAACTCCTTCATTTCAAGTTAGAATTGAATGAAATTTGGACCTGTAGCTTCGTGTCATTGAGTAGAGTATTCTGATGCCTTAATATTCTAGTAGCTTGAAGTGGGTAGTAGCTCACCAAGGTGGGGCCCAAGTCAGTTACATAGTGGGCAAAAGTTAAGATGATCAGATCTTCCAATCCATAGCTCTGATTGAGATGCAGTTTCGACCTAGGTGCATGTCCTGACCTTAGAAACATTTTACAAGTACTTTGATTTTATTTTATTTTACCATGCTAAATGTCCCTATAACACTTCGCCTTGCCTTTGTGATTACATGATGACGCCTTTATTATGCACATTCTTTCTGTTTCTATGCTCTTTGAAGTCTTTTCCTATGCACCATGCCGTGGGCGAAAATGCCTACAACACTTGCCCCCCAAAGCATACTTTCATATAATATAAAGTATGCTTTTTTTCATTTAAAATCGTTTTTCTTTCTCATGCAATGGTTATATCGAACCTCAAATGTCGATATCCTTATTCCCGTCCTTTTGGTAAGTTTTCCATTACTAGTATGTTGCGGAGTGCCTTATTCACTCAAAGGAAGGCTTATCGATCATTCCAAGACATCTTTTATTAATATGACATTTATAGCTCACGCTTTTCGGGTAGTATAGTCATCTAGCATGATTGCTCACTGATTCTCATCTCTGTTTGGTGGGGAGTGACTCTCTCTGGTTTAACCTCCTTACCCTTGGGTCCTGATGGTCGTGCGTTGTCTTATGAGTGTTCCAAGTATATCAAGGTGCTCTAGGGAAAAGGATATACTGTGGCTCCATCGTATGTGGATTCAAAGATGTATATTTTCTTGTGTTGACTTCGATTTGGCCGATTAAGATTATTAGTCATGATGTGTTTTCCTTATACGATCGCCAACTTATTCCACTAGCAACTTCTTCATCACTACTATGCATACTTGTATAGATCAATCATCGATTGGCTGGGTAAGTAATCTTTGTTGAATTTTTGGATATAGGTTGATTATGCACTTGTTTTGTGAAGTGAATCTTCTTTTGATGTTTATGTATTTTTGCGCTTGATATTTTATCATGTCTATATTCTCCTTTTCCTAAATAGTAGTTGTGAGATGTTTGTTCTAGATGATTAGTAGTTTGCTCATTCCATTAGCGATCTTTCTCGGTGCTATCATGCATAATCGTATTAGATCAATCACCAAAAAGTTCGGTAGGTTAAGTAGTTTCTATTATTGATGCTTTCCTTGGCCCATACTTTATATTTCCTATATGAACACTTATAGAAGCGTATATGCATCTTATAGAATTTTAAATGAAATTATCATACTTGATTAGGATTAGATGTTGCATTTGTGATTCTATAACATCCTTGCTTAGCCATTAGCTTATAGAAATTTTTTCATTGCTACCTTAACACTTGTACATAATCAATCGCTGACAAGTTCAACAAGGTGAGCATATTAGTAAAGTGGTTCCTTGTCATTTTCCTAGCTTTTTTGGCAACTCCTCCTTTGCCCCCAAATATATTCTCACAGGATCAATCATTGATAGATTTGACCAAACGAGCAATCTTTATGAAGTCATACTCTATTATTCTTTAAGCTCTTTCGATAATTCCCATCACTAACCCATGTACTTACGCAGGATCAATCATTGTCAAGTTCAGTAGGATTAGCGAAATCCAATGGAATGCCTTTTGATCGCTACCTTGCATACTTGCTCAAGATTAATCACTATCAAATTCGCTAAGATGAGCGATCTCTGATGGAGTGTTTTTATTATCTAATCTTATGTCCCCTTATTTATTTTCATGCATATATTCCATGTGCATATTATAAAGACTTTTCCTAGCATCAGTTAGTTCGTAGTCATTCTCTATAATTCTAGTATTAATTGCTTGTATTGAAATGCTCGACTGGTAGTTGTGTTTTACTATGAGCAAGCTTAGGTACTCACCGCTTACAAAAATCCAAGGCTGATTGTTGATGGTGAACCAATCGGGCGACTGTCATGTCCTAACTACCGGTAAGTCAGGTTCACTGCTGCTAGTCAAAGCTTTAGAGTCGATTACCAATGGTGAACACCCAAATAAGGTTACTCTGGTTCACCATTGTCGATAAGAAGTTGGGGTCGACAATCATTGGTGGATATCTGGTAATTAGGGTCACTATGGTCCACCATTGTCGATAAGAAGTTTGGACCGATAGTCAACGATGGACATCCAGTTGGGGTCACTCTGGTTCGACTTTGCCAACAAGAAGTTTGAGCCGTTTGTCAGTAGTGGACACCAGGTTTGGGTCGCTCTGGTCTGCCATTGCCAGCAAGAAGTTCAAGGTCGACCATCAATAATGGATACCTAGTTTGGGTCACTATGGTCGCTATTCACGCAAGAAGTTTGAGCCGATCGTCAATTGTGGACATCCAGTTAGAGTCACTCCAGTCCGCTATTGGTGGAAAGAACTTTGTGTTCGACCGTCAATGGTGGACATCCGGTTAGGGTCACTCTAGTCCGCTATTGCCGGCAATAATTTTGGGTTGATCGTCAATGGTGGACACCTGGTTAGGGTCAATCTGGTCCACCATTACCGGTAAGAAGTCTGAACCAACCGTCAATGGTGGACACCCACTTAGGGTCACTCTGATTTGCTATTGCTGGTAAGAAGTTTGGGATGATCGTCAAGGATGGACACTCGATTATGGTCACTTTGGTCCATCATTGCCAGCAAGAAGTTTACTTCAATCGTCAATGATGAACATTTGGTTAGGGTTACTCTATCCTACTATTACCGGCATAGAGTTTTAGGTCGATCGTCAATGGTGAACACCCGGTTAGGGTCACTATGGTCTGCCATTATTGGCAGAAGTTTTTAGGTGGATCATCAACGGTGGATACATGGTTAGGGTCACTTTATTGTGCCATTGCCGGCAAAAGATTTTAGGCTGATCATCAATGGTAGACACCCGGTAAGGGTCACTCTAGTTTGCCATTGCTGGCAAAAAGTTTTATGTCGATCGTGAATGGTGGATACCCAGCTAGGTTCACTATGGTTTTCCATTGTTAGAATTTTTTTTGGGCCAATCGTCAATGTTGGACACGCAGTTAGGGTCACTCTAGTCCGCTATTATCGGCAAAATTTTTAGAGTCGATCATCAATAGTGAAATACCCATTCCGCAATCATGTGCTGATCATGGGTAAATCTAGTTCTCTGTTGCCAGCCATGATTTGTCCAAGCTTTCTATGATATGCTAGAGTTGGTTGTCCTCCAGCATGCAGTGGTCTTTCCTCTATAGTCATAGAAATTAAGGACTTTATTTGGCATGGGATAGTTGTTCTTGTGATGGTATGGTAGCACTGGTCATCTATTATTGTTCACACACCCCATCCATAGGGTTTGGTAAGACTATGACGATTGATAATACGTCCATCCATAATCCATATAGTTGTAATAGTTAGTGCGTTAGAACGAAATAAAAGTTTTGAGCACATGTTTTCCTGGATACTGCTCCATCTATAAAGATGAGAATGTAGGCTCCATTCCTTAGATCTCTATTGATAAAATACAGTATTTCCCAAATCGGGTCAGGTGCCCCCGAACAAGGGGAAATTTGCTCTATGGCTAGGTTTCCTTCTTTGAGCGAGCTATGCTCTGTCCTAGAGTTGTATTGGTTCACCGCTTTTTACTACAGTATCGGGGTTTTCAAGGCAGCATCATCCCATATCTCCTTAATCAGATCCATGGGACGTGTTTAGCAATTGCTCGTTCTCCTCAAAGTCGTAGTGGATTCTCCTATGAGATAAGACTATAGTTTCAATGGAAAGTATAACCTATAATTCGTAGGCCAAAGCAAAAGGAGTATGTGCCATTGTAGTTTGTGGGAAGTGCAATACACATAAAGTCCAATGATAGCTCATCCATCTGATCTCCCTTATCATTTTCCAAATGCTTATTTATGTACGTTTTGAGAACCTTATTGACTTCTTCCACCTATCCATTGGCCTTCGGATGAGGCACTGTTGAATTTTTTTTTCCTAATTCCATATTTAGAAGCTGGTGAATTCTTGACTGTCAAACTTCCATCTATTATTCTAGATTATCTAGAGTGGAACTCCATACTCGATAAAGTACTATAAAGTTGCTACTGCATTCTTAGGTCCATCCATAGCTATTAAAAAATCTACGGTCAGATCAAAGCCCTTGAGATCTCATTTTCTACGGTCTGACCTTAGCGTGTCTCCTCGACTGCCTTGATAAACGTTATCCAATATTTCATGGCCTCTCTTATATCCATGCCCTTAGCAGCGGGTTAGTGAAAACCCTTCTGCATAAGATGACATCTCGTATGGTGTATCGAGTCGCCTTACACATCACCTTCCTTGCTTGATTTCGGTTTAACTGTAAGGTATTTACTTGAACCAATTCAAAAATGATCCATTTCTAATTAAGCCAATTTTTCCAAATCGTCAATATTTCAATTTTTCTCCCATAGGATGTGCTTAACCGTATGGCATTCTGCACATTAAGCAAATCCTTCACCCTTTTTCTTTTTTAACTAGTATGTCAACTATTCTCCTTTGATTGAGAACTCCCAAAATGCTTGATTCACAGCCATTCCCAAGTCGCTATGGATATACAGCGTATAGATTCCTAATTCTTCTGCTATTTTCAACCTTGCTATTTGTATATTATACTCTATTATTTGGTCTAGCTTGCAAGGTAAGGTGTCTATCTGATCCATAGGGTCAAGGACATCCGTTCTTGCCTGGTCATAGTATTTCTCCCACTTTCGTGGGTGTCATGGTCATATGGCATGGTGTTATTTATGCTCAAGTATTTCTTTCATAGATTATTTGAAATTCAATTATAAAAGTAATTCTTACCATTGTAATGTTGTGCCCACATTCTATGAGGTTATTCAGTCTCTATTGTATCACGCTTTATATTTATATGAAGTTGATTTTGTCTCAAGGGAGTTTTGAAAAGATTATGCTCTACCTTCGCTAATGATGTCCGGTCCCGTCTATGGAATGGGTTAGAATTAGACTCCGCTATTTATGAAGGAGCTGAACTCAGTCTTCCATTATCCATAATGGAGTTGAGCCCTATTTTTGGGATTAGGAAATTTATTCTTTACTATACGATTACTCTGTCATTCACAATTTTAATGTACATATATCTCTTGATATCTAGTTAGAGGATATGCTTTGGTGTCATGGGGAAATCCAACACCATGCCCCCGAGCGTGGTTTATACTCTTTTTTCCCAAATAACTCAGTCCGTCATGGGACTACAGTCTATATTTTATGGCATTCTCATTGGAGTACATTAGGTTTTATTCCAAAGTACATACATGAGATTTGTCTACATTCATTGGTCTCATGGTCATAAATCTTATGGAACATGCAATACTTGTTGGTTTTCGTCTCTGTATAGTTGACTCTCTAGTCCTCGATTCACCGTATTCCAAGGTTTTCTAGTAGCATGGTAGATTCTTTCAGAAGTCCCCGTAAGGTGTGAACATGGAAACTTGCATTGTCCTTTGATTTTTTTTCCTTTCTTTCGAATGTCTTTATCCCGAGGCTTTTCACCTCTGACCTGGCTGACATTTGTCAGTCTTGCCTTGATATCATAATTCTCCAACAGCATAAACATGTAGGCCCAATAGTATAAGTCCTTCAAGTTGGCAGTTGGATTCTTCTTAAATTCGCTGCAAAACTTCATTGTCCTATTAATTCCTAAAACAACAACCATAGAAACAATGTGTTCACTAAGTTAACTTATACCGGCCGCTATAGCGCCGAACCATGCAAGATGGTTCTGTAGGTTTTATCCATCCTTTTTCTTGATACCCAAGTGTTAACGGATTAATGCTTCAAATGACTAAACCAAATAGTCTCTAAGTATGACATCAATGGAGGAAAGCAACAACATATTCTCCCATCATAGCTCCAACCATTTCCATAAGCTGAATCTAGCACCTCAAATGTGTTCAAGGTTATTTTTCCAACGTATTATTCAATGATCAGTTTCTTAAAATCTGAGAGTTGACTGCATATTTGATGTTCGAAGTGAACTAACTATGGTTCATCTTATCAAGCTCTGGTCTCCTATTCTGCTTGCATAACAATCGACGCATTAGCATAGGGACTTGCTTCTTTGCTACTAGAATGCTTCCTTAGGTTGCTTGGTGGGTCACGTCGTATCTTACGTGCAATAGATCAACCACCTATGTATCGGTCGATATGAAATCAGGTGGTCCCGTTTCAACAGTCGAGTGTGTGGTTTCAACATTAAAATTAACTTTTGGTGAGACGTCCTCCTTTAGTTTTGCATAGGCTATGGCATTAGCCTAATACTGATCACTTCTGCATCGATCCGATTTGGTTGTAGCTGTTTCAGTTTATGGAAGTTTAAATTTCCATAGCACCTTCATCCCATACCTGCTCCTTTGTATCCATTCTTGATGGGCTGCAACTAGAATTGCAGACTTGGTTTCTTTAGACCTGCATTGGTGCTGTTTGCTTCATAAGTCTAAGGAATGCTCCATTATCTCCAAACACTTGTTAGGAAAGAAGCGACCATATTTTCCTTCATCAATTGTAGTCACCACCAAACTCTTCTCTAGTAGCTATATCGGGTTGTCTTCCTGATGCAACATATTCCAACCTCATACGCTTTTTCGGCTCATAGACGAACTCCTCCATTGTGGTGGATTTCTCCATTATTAATCTTTGAGTAAACTTCATTCTAGGGTGCACCCCACTATATAAGTCATCAAGGTGAATATTTCATCCGTGTTGTGAATTCCAACAAGATAGGTGCTGCCATAGCGACTCATCTTCCCTTTGCTGCACATCAAATAATGAGTATCCATCTTTTGATTGTTCAATATGTTCCCGTATCGACTAATAAGCTTCTTTAACATCGCACAATAATGAGTTGATCCTAGGGGCAAACCGCAATATGGCTAAGTCTGGCAAGGATAGAGGAAAGCACTTGCATAAGGCATCCTCTATAGCTCCGCTAATCATCATGTGTTGGGTATACCTTTGTTAATGTACCGTGAGGTCAGTTAGTCCTTTGTACGACTCCATAGTAGGCAATCTGAAATCTATGGGGTTCGTGGTAGTTTTATCCCTAGGGAAATGGTACTACTAAACCTAACTCCAATTCCTCACTCCACTTGTTCACATCGAACACATTATCCAATGATTCAAGCCATCCTATCCAACGATTTGGATGATTGGCCAAGATAACTTGTCCTTTCCCTTCGAGGGGGATGATTTCCTTTATCCTTTCTATGATAACTTAATCTTCGACTTCGAGAATGGTCATAGATCCTACCCAAATCCCAGTGATCATTTTGTCCTCCATTGACCTCAATTTAAATGAAGAAATGAGAAGTGTTTGCTGCAGCTTCCCCTCGGTTCGGAATCATTCCTGTCTGGTTCGGCACCAAACCGTTTTCAATCTAGCTTCAAGATGAACTTGAGGCCGACTCTTTCTAATTTCACCCCTCTAGCATTCTTTCTTCCATCTCTTTGACTTTCTTCATCAGATTCCTTATCAAAGGGCCCCCTTTGCCTTCTGTATCACATAAAATGGGATCTCCATTGTGTTTTAGTGTTGTAACCATTAGTTTGTGGCCGCCCTAAGCGTGCCATGAGTTGATCCACCATTACTTGTTTTTAGGCAGAGAAACATTTGATTTTCTTGGCCATAACTCAATATGGGTTGCCTTTGGTAATTACATCTGCTGGAACTATAGTGCTTGCTGAATGGTCATTTTAATTGGTAGTTATTTGATTAGATGTGTTGATATACCCTACATTCCCACTGGTAGCACTCACATTATTCATTGATCTCAAAGGCATGTTGAGAATTAGCTCTCAACGAAAGTATAAAAAATGGTTCTACAAAAGTGGGGAAACACCTCCAATTTATTTGTTGTACTGCTGTGAGTATGAGTCTACAAAATAGATGTTGTATTTGTATTATGATTGACTTTTAGAGAGAGGATCACATATAGACAGTAAATTGTAGTAAATTAAAGAACATAAAGATTTATTGTGTTTCAACCTGAATGTGCCTACATCCGTTGCCATTTTCATTATTCTTCATATGAATCTTTGGTACAATTCTTGGGGTATAAAATTTGATGATTTGTTACTAAGCAAAAAGCAAGATATAAATCAAGGAAGTCTTTTCGGCAACTCCTGTTCATCTATTCATATTCGTATATTCCTGCTTGACTATTCATGTTCGGCTGTTCATTTAGCCTTTCCCTGTTAGCTATCCCTAGTCGGCAGTTCTTGTAAGACTATTCTTTTAGCCTGTTCCTGCCAGGCAGTTCCTACTAGGAAGTTCCTGCGATGTTGTTCTTGTTAGGCAGTTCCTGCTAGGCTGCTTCTATTAGGCTGTTCCTATTAGATCTGGCAATTCCACAATCTATAGGTGCACCGATATGGTGGTTCCTCAATCTGGAGGAGTCTTCTTCTGGCGGCTCCTCAGTTTGACAGTGCATCCCTGTCCTACGGCTCTTTAGTCTGGTGGTGCGTCGATCAAGCGGTGACTATGTCTGGTAGTTCATTTGTATGGGATGCCTAGGTCCGGGGGTGCCTTAGTTTGGTGATTCCTTAGTCGGGAGGTGCATCGGCCCAATGGTACCTCGACCCGACGGTTCTTCGGTTTGGCGGAACTCTGATGCTATTTGGCGGTTTCTCAATTAGGCAAGATTCTATTAGGAAAATATTGTTAGGTAGTTTCTTGATCTTCAAACTTTTCTGCTATTATTCCTCGTTCCTTTTCTATCCCCGGCCATGCTCATCCATAAGGTATTTATAGGTGTGTTATACATTTTTTTGTGTTATGACTCCTTCATTTTAAGTTACAATTGAATGAAACTTAGACAAATAGCTTCGTGTTGTTGAGTAGATTATTCTGATGCCCATGAATGATCCAGTTCCTTGAAGTAGGTATAGCAATATAAGGTGGGGCCAAGTTAGTTACATGGTAGAAATTTTTTAAGATGATCGTATCTTTCAATCCGTAGCTCTGGTTTAGATGTTGTTTCAACCTAGGTGCATGTCTGATCTTAGGAATATTTTACAAGTGCTTTGATTATATTTTTTCACTGTGCCAAATTAGCCTCTAACACTTTGTCTTACCTTTGTGATTACATGATGGCACCTTTATTATGCATATTTCGGACGTCTTTTCATATTCACCATGTTGTGGGCGAAATGACCCACAACACATGCCAAGACTCAAAGCTAATGCATATCAAAGCCATCCCATCTCAAACCTATTGCAGGCCATCTTCTTAAAGCTATCAAATGTTGAGCTTTATAGCTTCCATATGTCACCTTTTCAAGATATCGAGGGTTAAACTATATAGTTATCGCATGTTAAACTTTAAAGTTATTAAATGACAAGACCCTTAAGTTATCGAGTATCTAATGTTGAAGTCACTAAGTGTTTAGTTTTTATGCTATCGAAAGTCAAGTTTTTTAGGCCACCGAAGGTCAAGACTAAGTACTATCACATGTCACAATGGAAAATATGCAATTAAGTGAAATATGATATCTTTTCTTAATAAACTAGCATTCTTTAACATAACCTCTACAGGTGGCATTTATTCACTGGTTGCTTTTATTTTACATAGTACTCCCTAAGTAATTCGAAAATTTAGCCCCTTTAATTAATCTTTCCTTGATTATTTTTCACTAATTAAGGCAACAATTTTCTTTACCAGTAAATTCATAACAATTCAAAAATTAATAGGAAAATTCATAAAAAATTCAAAAAAATTCAAATACAGCATCTTCTACCTTTAGTAAAATTTTAGAATATAATATTTAAGTTTAATATTTGTAAACATTAATTTATACTTGAAATTAGTCATTTTTCACTTAGAAAATTCATAATTAATTACTATTTCATTCAAAAATTATGAAAATTAAAACCCATCTCCATTTCAATATTAAAATTTCATGACATTTGTAAAAAAAATCAATTATGCTTTACAATAAAACATGATCAAATCATTAAATACGTATAAAACCATTTCTAATCATTAAAACATGTTTATAACATTTAAAACACCTAAACAACATAAAATTCGAACCTGAAAGGGTTTGGAAGGGTTTAAAGGAAGAACTACTTACTTAGATTGGGAAAACTTAATTTTAAATCATAGAATTAGAACTGGAAGCTCCTCCCTTTGATTTCATTTTCTCACATTTTCCTAGGAAATAGTGGTCAGTCTTAATGTCGACAGTGGAATTTTATTTTTTGCTTTTAAGAATGAATGCAAGGAAGAAAAGATTTTGTTATATATATATATATATATTGTAAATGATATATATTTATATATACGTATTTTTTTTGAAAATGGGTTCCTTTATTATTTAATAAATATATTACGATACAAACCACACGACTACATACTATTTGACTTGGGTTGAGGTATCTCCACCTAGTTATTACAATACAAACCACACCACTACATACATATGTCAATAATTTATCTAATATTAAAAACCATAAATATTCAATAAGCATTATATGCAAGACCTATAATACTCACGTAATAACTTTTATTGCCATCTTGAATGTAGCCTTTGTTGCAGAAGAATTGTTAAGAGGCCCACTTAGCCCATAGAAAATAAACATGCCTTCTTCCACTTGATAGAAGCGGTTATCATTACCACAAGTTGTAATACTTTACAGGATTCCCTTCTGTCTGGGCTCCTTTGTTCTGACTGCTTAGTCATGGTGAAGAATGTAAAATGGTGGTTGGTTGAATTCAAGAAAGAGTAATGTAGAATCAAGAAGACGAAGATGCAAAGAAAGAAGATAGATAGAAACAAGATTGGGAATGACTAGTAAGGAGATTAGAAGATCAGAGAATGGGTGATAAGGTGATCAGAGAGTAAAGAATGAGAGAATGAGAGATAAGGAAGTAAATGTAATAGAAATACTGTAAGAAACAGAATGTATCAGAAGGAAAGGAATAATAGAGAAGAGAGGAAATATTGTAAGAATAGAGATTGTGAAAATAAATGAAAAACCGTTATTTCTTTTTTTCTTTTTTTTGTACAATTGCATGATTCTATTTATAATGCAAAATTACAATGGCTATATTGTGCCAGCTCATGCCTCTTTGACAAATTCAACATCTCAATTAAATTACAAGTAATATTTTATGATAAAATGATATATATATCCCTGTGCATGTGCACATATGCTCACAGTGTGCACACACAGTTTTCTTCATTCTTCCTTAGAACCTGATATGTGGATTGAACCGCTGTTGCATACAAGTGTAAGAAGCCCGAGATTATTACATTTCCCTTCCCCTTCAAGTATAGACCTTGTCCCAAGGTCTAGAGTGGGAAATCTTCGGATCATAGGCCAGTAATCTTCCCAGGTTGCTTCTTCTTCACTTCTACCCTTCCATTTTACCAAGATTTGTATCACAGCCTTACCTTCTTGGGGTATCATTCTTCGATCTAATTTTTTTTTTGGTTCCTGAACATCCTCTACTTCATAACTAGGAAGATCTTTCTGAATCACAATATGACCTCCCACTTTCTTTTTCAATTGTGAAACATAGAATACTGTATCTTTATGCGGTCTAGCAGGCTGAGTTTGTATGCCACTGTTCCTATTGTTTTCTCAACTTGGTAAGGGCCATAGTACCTAGGAGATAGTTTATGAGTTCTCTGATTTCTGGCTGTAATTTGTTTATAAGGTTGCAACTTTAAATATACCCAATCCCTAACCTGAAATTCCCTTTCCGTCCTTCGTAGATCAGCATATTTTTTCATTCTTTCTTGTGACATCTTCAAACTATCTTTTAAGAATTCCAACGTGATATCTCTTCTAAACAAAATCTCTTCCACTTGTTCTACTTTAGCGGTGTTGGGGACATAAGATAACAAAGTAGGTGGATCCAGTCCATACACTGCTTTGTATGGAGTAGTATTTGTTGATGACTTCCATGTTGTATTATACCAATATTCTGCTAAAGCTAACCAGTTAGCCCACTCATCTGGCTTATGGGAAACAAAACACCTTAAATATCCTTCTAATATCTTGTTGACAATCTCGGTTTTCTCATCACTCTAGGGGTGGTAGGCCGAGCTCATCTTCAGGCCGCAACCTTGTAATTTAAAGAGTTCTTGCCAGAAGATACTAGTAAGCATGGCATCCCTATCGCTTACAATTGATTTTAGCATGCCGTATAGCTTAAAAACTCCATTGAAGAATACTCTTGCAATGTCTTTGGCAGTGCTTGGATGACTGAGAGGGAAAAAGTGAGCATATTTGCTCAATCTGTCAACTACCACAAATATAACAGTGTGCTTATGGCTTTTTGGGAGGCATGTGATGAAATCCATAGATAAATCTTGCCAAATATTTTCTGGTATGGGCAATGGGTTTAAAAGGCCTGGCATTAAAACATTTTCATTTTTGGATCTCTGGCATATATCAAAAGATTTGACAAAACCCTCTACAATTCTTTTGAGATGTTTCCAATAGAACACCTGTTTGATTTTTTTAATAGTTCCTTTAATACCAGTATGGCCTCCCAGCGGGGTCGAATGATGCTCTCCTATAAGTATGTGCAGCAGTGCTTCTAAGTGGTGGTCTATAAGCAACTTCCCTTTATAAAAAATGAGCCCTCCTACCAGTTTGTATTTTCCCTCATGCATTTCCTTATTGTGTATTTTTGTAAGCTGCTGTTGATACCATTCTGAGGCCAGTAAAGTCTCTTTCAATGTTTGTAACCAAGGTGTCTGAACCGCAGATATTGATTGTACCAATAGTTCCTTGCCGTTGAGTTCTTCTCTCCTTGATAAAGCATCGACGATAATATTTTCTTTGCCACTTTTGTACTCGACCTTATAATCGAAGCCATGTAATTTGGCAAGCCACTTGTTCTGAATTCCGGTGTTTAATTTCTACGAGAGTAAATACTTCAAACTTTGATGATCAGTCCTGATAATAAATTATCTTCCCAAAAGATATCGTGACCACTTTTTAGTTGCAATGATAATGGCCATCAATTCCTTTTCATAGGTAGAAAGTGCTAAATTATTTCCTTGTAATGCTTTGCTAAGATAAGCCAGTGGTTTCCCCTCCTGCAACAAAACAGCACCTATACCTTGTCCGCTGGCATCACACTCAAGAGTGAATGGTTTAGAAAAATCAGGCATGACCAATATAGGAGAATTAACTAAACATTGTTTCAACTGATTAAAGGCCTGCCTTGCTTCCTCGGTCCATTTGAAAGAGTTTTTCTTAGTCATGTTGGTCAGTGGCCTTGCAATCATACCATAATGCCTAATGAATTTTCTATACTAGCCAGTTAGACCCAAATATCCTCTCAATGCCTTTAAATCTTTTGGTAGGGCCATTCTATAACTGCTTGTACCTTTTTGGAATCTACTGCCATACCCTGTTGTGAGATAATGTGACCAAATACTCTATAGTTTCTTTTGCAAAGCTGCATTTGGATAGTTTGATCACGAATTGATTGTCCTTTAGTACTTGAAATGTTAACTTCAAATGCTCTACATGCTCAGACATGGTCTAGCTATATATTAGTATGTCATCCAAAAATACTAACACAAATTTTCTTAGGTATGGTCTGAAAATATCATTCATAAGAGATTGAAAGGTTGATGGAGCATTTACTAAACCAAAGGGCATAACTAGAAATTCATAATGTCCATCATGTGTTTTAAATGCTATCTCATGCGTGTCATGATCACACATTCTAATTTGATGATAACCAGATTTTAAATCAAGTTTGGAAAAATGCTTAGAACCATGCAACTCATCAAATAAATCATCAGTCAAAGGTATAAGAAATTTGTCTTTAATGGTGAGGAGGTTGAGACTTCTATAGTCAATGTAGAGTCGCCAAGTGCCATCTTTTTTCTGACCATCGCTACTGGGGAGGAATAGGAGCTGCTGCTGTGTCTGATGATGCCAGTATCAAGCATGTCTCTGATAATTTTTTCCAGTTCATTTTTAGTATGGTGAGTGTGTCTATAAGGTCTCAAACAGACTGGTTTGGCATCAGGCACAAGTGGTATGTGACGATCATGCCTTCTATGTGGAGGGAGGAAGGGTTCACTGCTAGTTACTTCAGGAAATTTTTGCAGAATACTTTTGACCTCATTGGGAATATTTATGTCTACAAGCTCCATATTGGAATGGTTGATTGTTGAAGAACACAACATCATAGTAAGTTGGCTATGTGAACATGCCTTATTCAGTGACTTCTTGTTTACTAATTTTACTTCCTACTGTTGTATGCCTTGCTATACATATGATTTTTTGTTATAGACAAACTTGACTTGCAACTTTTCTAAATTTAAAGTGATTTCCCCCAAATTTTTCATCCATTGAGCACCTAGAATTACTTGGAAGCCTTCCAAGGACAATGTTAGCAGATCTACTGGCATCCTATAACCTCAACACTTCAAGATAACATCATGACATATTCCAGATCCTTGAAGCTTTTCCCCATTAGCCACTACCACCTCAGAAGTTTTGGAATCATCAATCTGTAACCTTAGTTTTCTTACGAGTTGTTCATCTATGAAACTATGGGTTGAACCAGAATCTATGAGGATCTGCACGGGCTTTCCTTTGATGTTGCCTTGCACTTTAATTGTAGTGAGCGCTGGTATTCCACATATTGCTTGCAGTGTGATAGTATGAGTTTCTTCTGTTGCCACTTCGTCGGAATTTTCCTCATCTTCATCCCTAATTTGGGCATCTTCTTCCTCTGAATTATCAAAAGTCATAACCCCTTCTAACACATGGACCCATGGACTTTTAAATGTGTGTCCCTTGTGCCACTTCTCTTTGCAACCATAGCAGATATTTTGCCTCCTCATCTCAATCAGTTGGTTAGGAGTCAAGCCTTTATGTTTTGCCATATTTTCAATATAGGTGGAATCCCATTCCTTGGCCTTTAGATTATTGCCTTATTGTCTGGGATAAGGACTTGTCTGGTTAGACTGGATTTTGGGCAATACACGAGTAGTTTTGCCTCCTTTCTTGGATTGAGACCATACACTTTCAAACATTTTAGCCAAAGAAACTGCCTCTCTAAAGTCCACTGGTCTAGAGGTTATAACATCATACCTTATTTCTTCCTTAAGACCGCCTATGAATCCGTCCAACAAGAATTTGGCTGGTAGTGTCTCAATGGTAGTTTGCAGTCCCTCAAATTTGGAAAGGTAAGCAGAAACTGTAGTTTGTTGTTTGAGTTTAGCTAGTGATTCACAAGGCCTATCCATGTCCTCTGAATTGAATCTAATCAGGATTTCCTCTCTAAAGATGGACCAAGTATCATGGTTAGCTACATTTCTCGTATACCAATTATACCATTTCAAGACATCTTTCTTGTGATAAAAAGATGAAATTTAAACCCAGAAATACTCTTTTGTTTGATGAAATCTAAAGAATTGCTCGACTTGACCAAGCCATTCATGAACCATCTCATCACCAGAATATATGGGAAAGTCAAGCTTAAGATTGGGAAAGGGCGAATTTTTATTCCAAGAAATAGTTTCTTGATGGGGCTGATGGTTGTTTGTAGGCTGGGCAAGATTAATGGGATTCGCAGTGCTTGAGGGTGGGATACTAGTATTGATTCTAGTGGGTGGATGGGGCTGTGCTGGGGTAGAAGAGGAAGAGATCATTTGATGGGGATTTGATGCTAGAATTCCATATATAGGTGCAGGTGCATTCGAGGTAAGAGGATTGGTCGCTGATTGCATTTTGAGTTGTTGTACATCCAAAGCTAGCGCAGTTAAGACATTGTGTATTCCTTCAAACTTCGTGCACAGTTCCTTGGAGGATTGTTCCAAGCTATGAGCAACATTTTCCAATTTTCTTAATGAGTAAGAATTTCGATTATTGATTTCCTCTTGTCTCCTCCACGCCTCATCTTGTTCTTGAAGTTTAGATTCAATGCTGGAATCTTTGTTCTGACTGCTTGGTCATGGTGAAGAATGTAAAATGGTGGTTGGCTGAATTCAAGAAAGAGTAATGCAGAAGCAAGAAGAAGAAGATGTGAGGCAAGAAGATAGACAGAAACAATATTGGGAATGATCAGAATGGAGATTAGAAGATCAGAGAATGGGTAATAAGATGATCAAAGAGTGAAGAATGAGAGAATGAGAGATAAGGAAGTAAATGTAATAGAAATATTGTAAGAAACATAATGTATCAGAAGGAAAAGAATAATAGAGAAGAGAGGAAATATTGTAAGAATAGAGATTGTGAAAATGAATGAAAAACTGTTATTTCTTTTTTTCTTTTTTCTTTTGTACAATTGCATGATTCTATTTATAATGCAAAATTACAACGGCTATATTGTGCCAGCTCATGCCTCTTTGACAAATTCAACATCTCAATTAAATTACAAGTAATATTTTCTAATAAAATGATATATATACCTGTGCACGTGCACATATGGTCACAGTGTGCATACACAGTTTTCTTCATTCTTCCTTATAACCTGATATGTGGATTGAACTGCTATTTCATACAAGTGTAAGAAGCCCGAGATTATTACACCTTCCCCCCTCAACCGTTCGCAGCAGTAGGTTTCCAACATCATGAGGCGGCTGTTCGTCGATTCTGTTTGCTGTCATCCGTGCTTCAAGGTAATGAGTAAAACTATCTCCAATTCGCTAGGTTTTTACAAATTGGAATTTTCCAAAAGTAGGCTAACTAATCATCAATGAAGAACCCACCCAATGAAACACGTGGTGCTATGGTTTGCGTGATCTCCGCAATCCGTTTTTATTCAGATCTAGATTCTTCGTTGTATTGATAGCGTTGTTTGAAATGAGATAAATTTGAATTGGGGTCATTAGCCTTAAAAAGTTAGAAACTTAATGTTCGTATTTCCGAATCCTTCTTTTCTATTTCATCCATTCGAAGATCTGTATTAGAGCCATCAATTCGACTTGGCTTCAATTTCTGCCCTAAATTCGAGTCGCTTGCAGTCGCGACTGACTTCATGAATTTCTAAATCTACATACACACAAGTTAATGATTGTGGCTTGGGTTAAAATCCATTTTTTCCTAAACCTATTAACATGTTTCCATTAATACAAAATTCATCTTCATTCAAAATTCAAATTTGATTTATTCCTACCTTATGTCCGAGATAAAATGGGATATTATGTTATGTGATTTCTTGGTATTTTAAATATATGATTAATGATGAAAGTAGATAAGTTGAAAAAGAGATGCTTGAATCAAAGTAATTTTTTTAGTTTGATTTCTGTCAGAGGGCAATATGAATGTTATACCATGTTCCATTAAAACACTCAAAGGATTCTACGATATATCAGGTGTAGAAGTAGGCCAACATTTATATTGGCAAATAGGAGGTTTACAAATTTCTAATGTCCTTTTCAGGAGCTCGAGGAAATGCATCTCAGGTACATCAATTAGTAGGTATGAGAGGATTAATGTCGGATCCCCAAGAACAAATGATTGATTTACCCATTCAAAGACATTTACATGAAGGACTTTCTTTGATAGAATATATAATTTCCTGCTACGAAGCTCGAAAAGGAGTCGTGGATACTGCTGTACGAACATCAAATGCTGGATACCTCACGTGTAGAATTGTTGACTCAATTAATATTTAAATGTGCCACACCCAATTAGTCAAATTTCCTTCAGGTTCTCAATTTAATTGTCTTAATTATCTCTTATTAAATTCTTGCTGTTAATTTACTTTTCTATATTATCGAACTCCAAAATAAAGGGTGTTACATTCTCCCTTCCTTATTAGAATTTTGTCCTCAAAATTCAGATAAGAAAGAATAAAAATTACATTAACACCATAATAGTTAAAAAAAAATATCACATAAGTACACACAAGTAAAAAGCTACATTAGTACCCTACTAATGTAAATCATCAATCATCAAACATAATGCACTAATTCAACTACCAGCACATAATTAAATTATAACATAAATACACTAGTCCCACTAATAGTACATGCTATAGACAAACAAAGCATACTACTACAGACATGAATGTCCAAGACAATTGGGGATTGATATTCCAAAACTTATCCTCGACCTTCAAAATATAATCATCTCCATCATCGCTCCACTAGGCAAGAAGGAGCCTAATTTTCTTGTTCTTTTATTCCTTCATATCATGACCTACTATCCCTTTCGATCATCTGACCTAAGTAAAATCCGGTTCTATAGGTAAGTCCTCAATTTCCCTCAATTTCACTACCATACTAGGATAATGCACACATCTCTGTAGATGCGATATATGAAGAACATAATGCACACCCAACAAACCACTAGCAAACTCGAATCCAGAACCAATTTTACCGATCCTCTCTATTACTGGAAATAGATCTATCTATTTGGGAGCCAATTTTTCTACCTTTCCAAAGCGCATAACATCTTGCATAAGTGAAATTTTCACAAACATGATTTTCTATTGCAAACTCTTGTTCTTTTCTTCTTGTATCAGCTTAAATCTTTTGCCTTGATTAGGCGGCTTTCAGTTTAGCGCGAATCAATTGTATCTTTTAAGTATCATCCCTTACCAAATCAGGTCCTAATACGATTTGATCTCCCATGTCTAACCGATACACTAGTGACTTATACGATTCACCATAAAGCATCTCAAATGGCGTCATCAATTCTCGATTGGTAATTATTATTGTAGGCAAACTCCACCAAATGCAAATGATATTTCAAGATCCTTCGATATCTAAAACACATTCCCTTCGTAAATCCTCTAATAAAAGGTTCAACCTTTTTGTTCGACCATCTATTTGTTGGTGGTAAGCCGTACTCAAATTTAACTCTGTACTCAATGCACTCTGCAAATTTCTCCATAAATCGCTATTGAAAAATGAGTCTCTATCATTAGCAATGTTTCTCCAAATTCCACATAGTTTCACAACATTCTTTGTATATAGCTCCTCTAAGCTAACTGCCGTGCTTTTCAACTTCACTAGAATAAAATGGGTGCTCTTAGTTAGTCTATCAACTATTACACATATAATATCATTTTCCATTCTCAACCTTGGTAACCCATCTATAAAATCCATACATACCGAATCTCACTACTAAGTGGGTACTTCCAAGGGTTGTAGAAAACCGCTGGGCTTTTGATGCTCATCTTTCACTTGCTAACATGTGATACACTTCTTCACATTTTCACTAACATCTCTCTTCATCTCCTGCCAAAAGAAGGCATGCTTCATTTTGCGAACATCTTTGTTCTTATGCATGAATAGTAAATTTAAACTAATGGATTTCCTTTAAGACCTCTTTATGAAAATATAATATAATCGAAACATATAGCCTTCATTTCTTTCAAAGCCATCCCTTTGAACCTACCTCGAATCCTTCAAGATCCTCCATATCTACACCCATCTCTAATCACCTAATTTTTTCGGCTAACAACGAGTCCTCTGTTTTCCTTACTATAATATTACCACAAGTGCTAGACGCACTTCCATATTTGTTAATATGCCTGGATCACTACTTGACCCAGCATTCAGCCTAAAATGCACTCCTTAAGATGCTAAAGCCTCCACCACCTTTTGTTATTTAATTATGGTTAAAATTCCATTCAGCTACTTTCTACTTAAAGCATCTGCAACCTAGTTCCACTTTCCCGGCATATATTTAATATCAAAGTCATATGCCACCAGAACTTCTAACCATCTTCGTTTCCTGATAACTAACTCCTTCTGAGAGAATAAATAGTTAAGGAACTTATGGCCGTATACAACTCGAACCGTCCTCCCAAACTATAATGCCTCCAGTTCTTTAACGCGAAGATCACCCTACCAACTCTAAATCGCGAATCTGATATCGAACCTCGTGCAATGTCATTTGCTTTGACGCATAAGCAATCACTCTTCCCTTTTGCATCAATATTGCTCCTAATCTAGTTATACATGCAACGGCATATACTACTAAATCCTGATTTCCTTTAGGCACGATCAAGATAGGACCATTCACCAATAACCTCTTTCACTCCTAAAATGACCTATTACATCCATTAGTCTATATTAACTTCTCATTCTTTCTAGTTAACTTAATCAACGATGCTGCTACATACGAGAAATCCTTAACAAATCTATGGTATTATCCAACCAATCCTAAGAAACTTTTTGTCTCAATAACATTTTTTGGTCTTTTTCGTTCATTTATAGTCTCCATCTTCTATGGATCTACTGCTAATTCGTTCTCTAATACTGCACGACCTAGAATTTAATTTCTTGTTTCCAAAAATGACACTTGGAAAACTCCTTTAAGTCTCAATATCTCAAAGACCAGTCTAAGATGGACCTTATGGTCTCTCAGTCTTAGAATACACTGAAATATCATCGATGATGACCAACATAAATATATTTAACGAATCGAAAAAGATTTGCATAAGAACCACAAAGAACACCAAGACATTAATTAGTCCAAAAAGCATAACTAATGACTTATATGAATAGTATCTGGTTCTAAATATGCCAAAGGGAATGCCATAATCATTTACTCTCAGTTGATAGAACCATACTGCCAAATCTAGCTGTAAGAGTACTCTAGCTTCACTCAACTAGTCAAAAAACTCATCTATCTTAGCAATGGATAACCATTCTTTACAATAAACTCATTTAATTTTTGGTAATCAATATACATCCATAATGGTCCATCTAACTTCTTTGTGAATACCACAAATGCTCCCCACGGTAAACTACCAGGCCCAACGAAATTTTTATGCTCAAGTTCCAACAGCTTCTTCTTCAATTTTTCCATCTCTTTGAATGACATTCTATTAGGTGATCTAATAGCAGTTTGTACCCTTGGCATTAAATCTATTTTGATTTGATAGCCCTTCTTGACGATAGTTCTGTTAATTATTTAATAACATTTAGAAATTCTAGAACTACCAGTGCTCTACAAATCTCATTGTCCCGAGCCTCCATTGCACACAACATCAAACCTAACTTCAACTTCATTGTGTCTAACACTATCATGATTCTTTCTCTACCTCTTGGATTTCATAAAATGATAAACCTATCAACATAATGGATCCTGAACATTACACATTAACCAATCCATACCAAAATTATCCTATTCCTTACCGCTATCAAAAGATTTAGCCTAACTTGGAATTAAACTAATGCACAAAGGTTACTTGCTAATACTAGGATTAAAATAAAAAACGAGGAGTTAAGTACACAATTGAAAGATAAACAACACAATGTATAAAGTGGTTCAGCAAAACTACTATATCAATTATGAAGTTCTATTACTATATATTTATTTTACAACTACAAGGAATTGCAAGAGAATAATAAATAACAAGAAGCACTTAAGACTAATAAAGCTGTGTATTCTTAAGGGCTTGCGTTATCAAGAACCCTGAATTGTATGTAGTATTCAGATTTCTTGTATATTCTAACCCCTTTGAAGTTGCAATGTAGAGGATATTTATAGTAGCTAAAGTGGATGATGGACGGTTGAGATTAGGTTGCAGAACTAACGTGAAAAAACGTAATCGTTATTCTGGCTGAAAGGACAGATGGATGATAGTTGTAATAGGTGTAAGAAGATGTGTAATAGATGAAAATATACTCATTGTTCCTCTGCACCGCATGGACCTCCCATTTAATGTGCATAATTCGCATTAAATGCACATTTAATGTAGATGGTACACCAGAGAACTTTTGCCGCCCAGCTATAGTCTTTGGATAGGTGGATGGGCAACTTATCATTTACTTGAGTGCATACGTGACAAGTCTTGTTGTGTCGGTCGACCGACTATTGATAATATGAGGTGTTTGTACCGAAAATGGGCACAACACTCTTCGAAAGCTTTTGAAGAGATAAAATGAAGAATAGAAAATTAAAAGTGGCTTATCTAACAAAAACTTCAAGAAACAAACAAGTAAATACGCAGACACAAGTGATTTAGAGTGGTTCGGCGTTTTGCCTACGTCCACTATGAAGTTTTTATGATTTTATTGATTCTCTTTCGACGATTACACTTGATTACAGCGAACAACAGTGAATTACAACTTGAAATTCGAGTACAATAGCAAGATTAGGATGCAAAGTTCAGTCCGGCAGAGTCTGGGCACTTGAGAGTCAAAAAGATTCATTTTCTATAGGCTCTGTGGCTCTGTTTATAGATGCAGGAGGTTGATATTTCGCTCAAACTTCGGGAGTCTCCTTCTAGCACGTGAGTGGGCCAACGCGATCGATCCCGTGAAGTTTTGACTCGATCTGTGATCGATACGAACTCAATTCGTATCAATCAAGATTGTGTCCAATGGAGTCGAAACTTGGTAGGAACATTCTTTAGCTTGTACGTAATCTCCTGTGAAAATTTCATAGCATTTGGACTTGTGGATCTCGAGTTATGATCGATACGAGTTGATGATCTTCGGAATGCTGTCCGGTTCGAATCCATGGATTCGAATCGATTCTCTTCGAATCGGTAGTGCACGTGATCATGCGGTGACGTGACGCGCACTCCTCGCGTTGATCCACCTTTTGCTTCGAGTTGACTTAGTTGTTTCCCTGAACTTCGCCTCGTTTGTATCGATGACTGTTGTATATATCGAATCGATGGAGATACTCTATTTCATATCGATAGAGGTAGCCATTTCGCATCCATCGAGCCAGTCCTTGTTCGTATCGATCAAAGTTACTACAACTCAATGATACGAACAAGCACTATTTTGATGGATTCGAATAGGCGGCGATGCTGCTTGGCTCGATGGATATGAATAATGATTACTCAATGGATACGAAGTATGGCCACCTGATGGATACGAACTAGAGATAACAGATGGATTCGAATATGACTCTCCAGCCGATGGATACGAAGTAGGTGGTAGACGATCGACACGAAGTGAGGTCGTCTGATGGATAGGAGACTAATCGATGCGAAGTTCATGGATACAAAGATGTGGCCATTCTGATCGATGCGAAGTTGATGGATTCGAATCGATGTGATGATCGATACGAACCATATCGATACGAACCAAAGCTTATTGATGGATACGAAACTAATGCCATTTCCTGCATTTTGCATCGATCATAACTTGAACATACGAACTTAGATTGACTTGAAATTTGAAATGCTGGTTTCCATTGCTTCGCTTGTCATGTATTGTCAGTTGTAGCCTGATACGGAATCGGACAAAATTCATTGATATCCATAGCGAACCTGTGCATACTCGATATTCGGTATGAATGATCCCTGGTTGACAGTCAGTTCCTTGATATCTCGGCCTTGCCAAAAGGAGGGATAACATTTGCCCTCCAAAGCACGTCTTGTGGAAACATGACGTGCTTTGAAAAGCTGCAGTCTTCATTCTGAACAATTATTGCTTTTTCATTGGAAATTGTGACCTTTGAACGACTTTCTTAGTAAGGTGAACTGCTGATTGTCAACTATTGTACCCTTTGTTGTTGTAACGGATTGCTGTATGATAGTGATTAGCTGTTTGCCGCCGTAATTGTTATCAGATTGGGATCCAATCCCGGGAATGTTGAAAATTGGATATTAGTTTGACATATATGCATATATGCTATCCCGACCTTCGTTAACGATGCACGTTTACAAGTCGTTGTCAGTTTTCTCGTATCGAATTCCATATTGATCCTCTCCTGAACCGATGTGAAATCCGAGTTGCAGCAACGCTTGATGGTTGTTTCTGGATGTTGCTTCATATCGATCCTCTCCTGAATCGATATAGAATTTTTAAAGGTTGCTCTTGCATTGATGGTCTTTGCATTGATGGATGCGAATTTAGCATTTCGCATCGATGGACATGAGCTTCGATGGATACGAAACTAACGTTCGTATCGATGGTTACAAGTGTAGGGGTCATGAATCGATGTAGTTTGCATCGATGCTGGGGTCGCAAAATCGTCGGTACGAATAAATTTTTCATATCGATGGAGCTCAAAGCCATTAGAATTGTCTTCATCGCATACTTCGTATCGATGGACCCTATTGACCATTTCAAATCGATGGGAGCTTGGGCTGATGGATTCGAATAGGCCGTTCGACTCGATCCGATGGTTAACCTGCAGTGACCGGTCCTGTTGACCGGGAGGCGAACCGCCTTTCTCCCTTTTCTTGGGTCCATATAAATACTGTGGGCCTAGGCATTTTTCACTTTTTACCTTTTTACTGTTTCCTTCACTTCTCTCGTCTTCGTATCAATATAGGGAACTTGGAAAGGAAAAGCCGCTTGCCTTCGAATCGAACCAAAATAATCTTTTAATCCTCCGAATCCCTACTTTAATTTAGGTAATCAATCAATTACGAATAAATCCAAATGACGAGGCTCAAATTTTAGTGCCATCCCACTCTGGTTGATGATCGACTCTGGGGACGCCAAGGCTAGATCTAGGCCGGAGCTTGGTTGAGGAAGGCCATGGAGATATTCGTGTTGATTGGAGAAGAAGGAGTTTAGGTTATGGAGCAACCGATTGATAGATGCTCGGCCTTCATTTCATACCGATGAACAGAAGGAATATGGTTTGGCTTTGTATCGATGACTAGGTGTGGGGTTCGCATCGATGCAGAGTCGACCGATGAATGATGGAGTCTGTGTCGATCCAGGGTGGATGTACTTCATATCAGTTTGAAGTGTTTAATGTGGAACCGTAGGAAGTATAATCGATACGAAGTCCTGAGCAGGCGATCGATACGAACTCTATCATTTTTGATCGGTACGAAGTTGGGACAAATCAATCGATATGAAGTGTACCGATTCGAACCTACGCGATATGGAGCGTACCGATACGAACTTGAACGTTACGAAACATATCGATTCTAATCTGAGCAATGCGAAGCGTATCGATTCAAATCTGATCGATACAAAACGTATCATTTCGAATGCAATCGGTACGAAGTGGAGGCCTATCTGACTCGATACTAATTTGGGACGTGATGATCGATCTCAAGCCGGAGTTTGATAAATCTAGAGAACTTTTGCACATTTGAACATTCGACTCCGACGAGATTCTGCCTTGCATAATTGGACTTAATCATTTTACCGCATACATGACTGCCCATCGAAGCCCGTCGATGGAATTGAAACTTAACAAAGATACAACGAACTCTGACTTGCATCAATCGCCAAACGTTCGGATGGCACGGTTGTGACGGTCAGCGATGACGGTCATTCCAGATGGATTTCGAAGTCTTGTTGCTTGCATATCTTCATTAATTCTGTAGAATCTGCTTAAGTACTTCATAGCACTGCACTGCACAACACATTTACACACTTTACACTGGGGGATGCACATGCTCATTATCGTCTAATGATGATTTCTCATGAGTTAGCTAGTCATGGAACCTTCAAGCTCACAGCAACAAGAAGCTCAGGGTTCAGTCCCTCCAGTAATCGAGATACTGGCCATCGAGGACGAAGTCATTGATCCAGCCCCAGAAGAAGCACCTGGTGCCTTTTTCATCGCCAATCTGATAGATTCTGTTCCTTCCAAAGTCTCCGAAGACATGCTAGGACGGATATGTCTAAGGCATGGATTGTCAATAGATGATGTGCTATTACCGGGTCCTGATGATCGACCGCATTTTCCACCTGAAGGGTACACCGTATTCAACCGTCATGCATGCATGACTGGGTCACTTCCCCAATTTAATCAATATATCCAAGAAGTGTTGTCTTTCCTCGAAATTGTTCCATCTCAGCTACATCCGAACGGATACGTGTTGCTGAACAGTTTGTTCATAGTATTCATGGAGCACCTCTATCGTCTACCGATCCCGACCGAGATTAGATATCTGTTCAACATCAAGAGCCAGGGAGAAAGCCCTTCTTTCACATTCCTGGATGCAGTAAGGAACTATCAAGTAGTCACGGGATCTTGGACTAGACTGAGCTACTTCAAGACGAAGTGATTTTACGTTCGGTGCCCTCCAGGATTTGCCAGTCGATGATTAGTCTGACATAAGTATCGTAGCCTTCTCAAATAGCTGATGAGTCAATATAACTGAAGTCAAACTCATATCTTTTTCTCTTTACAACGGTAATTCAGCAATCCAAAGGCGCTCATTATATGGAGATAGTTCGAACTCTTCAAGAAATCCCGAGTGAAGAGAGACACATTGATTTGGTTCTGACAGATAGGAACCTGAGAATTCTCGGGCTGATTGAGTGGAAACAAAGCATAAGGCCTGAAGGAACATTAAGGGCGGTCTCGAAGAAACGAGCTAAACGCAAGACACCTAGAGTTGTCATAACCAAGGAGGTTGATTCTGAAAGAACTCACACCGATGATGAACCTCTAGCTAGGCCTTCAGATTCGGTCCTAGATTCCGAAGGAAAAAGAAAAGGCAAGGCAGCGGCTTTTAAATGTCCCAGATCTAAGAGATAGAAATCTGTGGTAACATCTCGGCCTGCTTTCAAAGTTAGAATTTCGGAGGCTTCTCCACCACGGGCGGAAAATCTCTTCGAAAGGCTCGCGCGATATCCCAATTCCAGACTATGTGTCCTTTCAACTTGATGCTGGATTGGAAAAACTTCAGTACGCCTTATATTTAAGCGAGTCTCTTCCCACTAGCATGGTCGACACTTCCGGTTGGTTGGGTGGTTGCACATACATACACACTTCATGGCACTACATGATTTCCGACCGTAAGCTTTTCACTATTGGAAGATCACTAACTCTTTTCTTGTTCTACTTTGCAGATACGATGTCTGGCCCTGGTTCCATGCTTGGTAGTTTGTGGAATACTCATCGATCCTCGTCATACTATGAGCAGCGCATGAGAGGAGACAGGTATTACGATTAGTGATATTCCAGTCAAGAACGGTCTGACAGATATAGGGGGTACATACACCGATCTCGATATCGCTC
Source organism: Allium cepa (assembly GCA_030765085.1). Lineage (NCBI taxonomy): Eukaryota > Viridiplantae > Streptophyta > Magnoliopsida > Asparagales > Amaryllidaceae > Allium > Allium cepa. The sequence goes on from CM060932.1 coordinate 386,842,532, forward strand.
GCCCCCTCTCAGGGCTCCTGCACCACCTCCAGTTCATGTTTTGCGGCCTCCTGAAACTTCACGGCATAAACCGTCTTCACACACTCCAAGATCCGATTCTCACCGTCGAACTAAAATAGTAGCCCCCTTAACTACTGAATAGGTCCTTACCGAGCCTACTGGGGAAGGAGCGATTAAGCTCGCTAAATTGAAGAAGGATTTTCCTCATATCTTCTTTGATGATTACATCTTTCCCCCGCACTTGAAGAGAATTCCGGTTGAGGCTGAACACACAGTGCATTATTATGTTGTAGATATCTTCTTCCAGTATAAGGAGTGGTCTAAAGCTGCGAAAAAAGCGTCGAAAGTGGCTTTCGATCGGGCTTCCACGATTGAAAAATTGAAGAAAGATCTTTCACAGAAAGATCGTATTATTCAGGTGCTTGACAACGAAGCCGAGTCTTCTAGAAAATTTGAAATGGAGGCTCTCAAAAAGGCTGATGATGCCCACGCGGCCATGGATAGAATGAGGCAAGAACATTATGCCATGGTGGAAGACATGGGCCACGAGAATACCACCATCACTGCCGAGCGGGATGCAGCTCTGAAAGAGATGAACGAGCTTAAGTCCAAATTCTTTGAAATTATAAAATAGAAGGATGCGGCTAATATCTCCGCACAAGAAGCATGTGACCAGGCGGTGGTGCTTCGAGGGAAAGAGACGCGGTTGTGGAAAAATTCCGCGTGGTAGAGGCTGAAGTTGATGAGAAGGTCAGACTGGCGAAAACCAGGCTTGAGGCCGATATAGAGGAGCTTCTCGTCACTTACAATGCTAATGTGTTAAGACATAGAAACCTGGCATGGCTCGATGATTATTCAACTCATCTTTATAATTCTTGGAGTCTGTTGGTTGAGAAGGAGAAGGCGGTGCATTTGGATGGAGCTTTTGACGAGTTTGAGCTGGAGAACCGTATACTGAACGAGGATGAAAAGAAGGTTCTCCACGACTCCATGATTTCGCATGCGAGAGAAAAGCTCGGCACCCAGCACCGGGAAATTGGGGAAGGCTCAGGCGTTGAGCACCATGTTACAAGTTCTGAGATTGTTACTTCATCTCGATCTGAGCCCACTTCAGTGGTTGAGCCCCAACCCGTGCCGGCTTACGACCCCGAACATCCACATCTATCTCCTATTAAGGAGCACACTTCCGAAGCTGTTCAGCTAATTGCGGGCCCAACTGAGGATGGTATTCTAAACAAGTCTCACGTGCGTTTGAAATGAAGAACTTGTTTTGAAGTGTGTAATAACAACTTCTCTTCTTCCTTGTCCAGTGACTGAAGTTATATCGACAACGCCTCCTGCAATCTAGAAATCACATCAAGTACAGGAGGCCATCGTCACCGAGGCGACCACTACGATAACGGCCGTGCCCATTGAAGTAACGCATGGGAGCTTGCTTTCTTTTGATGAGCAGATGGTGAACGAGCTTCTAGGTCGACAAAGTGATTCCTTCGTGGACTTACCATTTGTCATCAGTGGATTTGCGCCCGCTTTTAGTGCTTCAACGCATACCGCTACTACTCCCAGCGAAGCCCGATCTGCTCGCAAGGAAGAGATATTGGCTGAAATCAACGCCGAGTTGGAGGCAGCGGCACATGGTGGTAGTTTAGGAGATGGAATGGCGGTGCTCGACCCAACTCCGCTTAGAATGATATCGCCCGGGGGTACACTTGTTGATACTAGTGTCCATTCCGCCCCCGGTTGTAGATCCGGTTCCTCCGACTTCTCCTGTAGAAAACATTCCACTAGACTTAAGTTCAAAGGAGGATGTCGACATTATGCCTCCATCTGGAGGTGATCCGCCAAAGAGTAAAAGCTCAAAGTGAAAAATCACTAGTGACTCTGGCGGATCCACACCTAAGAGGAAGCCGAAAAAGAAAAGGGAGTAGATAGGCTTTTCCGGTGCATTTTTTGATAGCTTGGGACTTGTCTTTCTTTCATAGGCCGTGTATATATGAGGGTTCGGCCCCTGCTAGCAGCTATTTTTTGGAAGAACTGGTATATGAATCTTCGCTTTTGATTATTTGAAATAAAATTTTGTTTTCTTGCTTCAACTGTTATTCCTGTCTTTTATGCTTAAGTGTTGTAGCGTTTGATTCTCGGTTCAGTGCACTTTTGGAGTTTCAACTCTTAAGCTGAGTTCATTTTATTTGCCAAGTCTGAAAATTACAAGTACAAGTCGTAATGGGAGATTGAGTCGGACTTTTGACTTTGCACTTTTCGGTCAACGATTGACACTTAAGCTTTGCCCTCAGTTTAGGGAATGAGTTATAAAGATCGGTTAGCGATTGAAAATTGTTTCTACCCCGTCAGGTTTAGCATCGTCGGACCGACGCTAAAATAAGTGAGAGCCGAGCGGCGAATCACGTTCGCTTATTCAAAAATAGTCACATCCATACTCCGAGGATCAGCACTTGTATTTCGGCGATCAGTTGCGCCTATTGAAGTTTTTAAGCACATGTCCACCTGCTGAGGACTTAGGTTAACTTATGAGTGGCCGTTTGCACTCGAGTTATATTTATACTCTGACCACACTCTGGGGACTCAGAGTTATTTGTAATCGACAATCTAGCTTGCTCTCTGGGAATCCGTAGACTATCAATGTTTGTAACACAGTTCGCACTCCGGGAACTTGGACTTCGCGTTTATGCTCCGATTCACACTGTGGGAATGTGGAGTTGAATTTTATACTCCGGTTCACACTCCGGGAACCTAGAGTTGATGTTTATACTCTGGTTCGCACTTTGGAAACCTAGAGTTGATGTCTACACTCCAGTTCACGCTCTGGGAATTTAGAGTTGGCCGATAGACGGTCAGTCACATCTGTTTAGGCTTTTTTATAAGTTCGTTCGCACTCTGGGAACGAGGGATTTATCGGGATCATGGATGGTCGGCTCACATCCAACCCGTGTTAACAAGTGAGGTCGTTAGACGGAAGGGTCCATCTTCCTCATACTTGGTCAGGATATGGTCGAAGTCGTTAGGAAAACGGGTCTACCCTCTTCAGAACCGTATTTATGAGTTTTATTCTCCAACTCGCACTATGGGAGTTTGGAGTTGGTAAAAGAATTGTTATGTATCAATCCTTTGTAATTTTGCTGTAGCGACTTGCCCCCAAGCTCGGGTTTCACTTAGTGAGTGACCGGTCATATCACAGTCACTCTCTATTTGAATAAATTCCACCGCGTGATGGAACGTAGCTATCCGTGCATCGTGATGTTGTACGTCATGATCAATAAATCATAGCTCTGGCTCGAAGAGATGATATTTTATTGTTGAAATGAGAAAATACGACAAAGTCAGTTGCCTTATTACAAATTCAAATTTTGAAATGCAGAAACAAATTGTAAATGGAGAAATAGACTGAAGTAAATAAAGCCTGTCATGTATAGTAGCGACGGAGACTCTCGCTATTCCAGGCTCTTAGCAAAGTAAGACCGTCAACGGTCGATAACTTGAACGTGCCATCTCCAAGTTTCTGTACAACCACATACGGTCCTTCCCAATTTGGTTTCATGTGTGAAGGAACCGGGTAGATTTTCTTGAGAACGAGATCGCCGAGTTCAAAGGTTCGCGGCCGAACCTTGGCATTGTACAATTGGGCGACTCGACTTCGATATGTGGCTGCCCTCAAATCGGCCCCTACCCGCTTCTCATCTAGTAAATCCAAAGATTCTACAAGTAATATGGCATTTGTTTTCAGGTTATAGTGTGTCACGCGATGAGAAGGTACTTCCTTCTCGATTAGAATAACGGCCTCTGAGCCATTGGATAGAGAGAATGGAGTGTGTTCGGTCGTGGACTTGTGGGTCGTTCGATAAGCCCATAAGGCCATTGGTAGTTCATCAACCCATTTGCCCCCGGTTTTTCCAGTCGCTTCTTCAGAATAGATTTGATAACCTTATTAACAACTTCAACCTGGCCATTCGCCTGAAGGTGTGCAACTGCAGAGAATTTCTTGTGGATATGGAATTGTTGGCAGAAATTCTTAAATTCAATGCTGTCGAACTGGACTCCGTTATCAGTGATAATGGTATGCCGGAGACCAAATCGGCAGATAATGTTGCGAACTACGAAATTGATTACTTTCTTCGTCGTGATTGTTGCAAGAGGTTCAACTTCGGCCCATTTGGTAAAGTAATCAACTGCGATGATGGTGTATTTTGCTCCACCTTTGGCCAGAGGTAGAGCACCAATGATATCAATGCTACATACTGCAAACTGCCAGGGACCGACCATTTGGGTTATCTTAGTAGGTGGGGCTCTCGGAATTCGAGCATGTTTTTGGCATTTATCACATTTTCTGGCATATTTTGCCGCATCATGGTTAACATTCGACCAGTAATATCCATATTGGAGCACTTTCTTAGTGAGAGCTTGCCCCCGGTGTGATCGCCACACTCTCCCTCGTGCAAATCATGTAACACTCGTTTAACTTCATCGTACGCGATACATCAGAGGAGAGGAATAGAATATCCTCTTCTATACATGACTCCATTCTGAATGGTAAACCGCGAGGCCTTTCGAAGAATCTATCTTCTCTTACTCCTGCGCTCAGGCAGCGTTCCGTGCTCGATATAGTTTTGGTATGGAGTCATCCATGACTCCCTACTGGAAGTAGCTTCAATACGAAGTCGGTCTCCATCTGATCAATGTTTGGGGAGGATAAATTTTCAACAGGAACGAGTCCCATCTGCCGCGCTTCGCCTGTACTTGCTAACTTTGCCAATGAATCAACCTTCTGATTGCGCTCACGGGGTATGTAGAAGATGGCATAATAATTACTCGCTGGACTCGAGCTAGATAAGAAGCTAGTCTTCGATCCTTGGCCTGGTATTCACCCCGAACCTGGCATACAACTGATTGAGAATCACAGTAAACTTCCACAGCAATAATTCTCAGATCACGGGCTAGTTTAAACCCAGCAAGCAAGGCTTCATATTCAGCTTCATTATTGGTCGCACGAAACTCAAATTTCAAAGCATAGCATATGGATCGGCCCTCAGGGGTTCCAAGTACTACTCCCGCACCCGAGCACCAATCGTTGGATGCACCATCGGTATGCAGCTTCCAGATGTATTTGGGAGATCTACTGGTCTCGGGCAAGTCCTCTGGAACGGTGAATTCGGCTATGAAATCTGCAAGGACTTGCCCTTGAATGGATCTCCTCGGAGTATAAGTGATATCAAACCGACTTAGTTCGATGTTCCACTTGAGTAACCTACCAGACGTCTTAGGCCGCGTAAGGACCTGTCGTAACGGCAGATGGGACTTGTTCCTGTTGAAACTTTATCTACCCCAAGAATTGATCATATGGAGACCGACTTCGTATTTGAGGCTACTTCCAGTAGGGAGTCATGGATGACTCCATACCAAAACTATATCGAGCATGGAACGTTGCCTGAGCGCAGGAGTGAGAGAAGACAGATTCTTTGAAAGGCCTCACGGTTTACCATTCAGAATGGAGTCATGAATAGAAGAGGATATTCTGTTTCTCTCCTCCGATGTATCGCGCACGATGAAGTTAAAAGAGTGTTACATGATGTGACGAGGAAGAGTGTGGCGATCACACCGGGAGGCAAGCTTTCGCTAAGAAAGTACTTCATACGGATATTATGGTCGACTACGAACCATGATGCGGCAAATTATGCCAGAAAATGTGATAAATGCCAAATACATGCTCGAATTCCAAGAGCCCCACCTACTGAGATAACCTAAATGGTCAGTCCCTGGCCGTTTGCAGTATGGGACATTGATATTATTGGTGCTCTACCTCTGTCCAAAGGTGGAGCAAAATACGCCATTGTCGTAGTTGATTACTTTACCAAATGGGCCAAGCTAAACCTCTTGCAACAATCACGACGAAGAAAGTAATCATTTTCATAGTTTGCAACATTATCTGCCGATTTGGTCTCCTGCATACCATTATCACTGATAATGGAGCCCAGTTTGACAGCGTTGAATTTAAGAATTTCTGTCAATAATTCCATATCCACAAGAAATTCTTTACAGTTGCACACGCTCAGGCGAATGGCCAGGTTGAAGCTGTTAATAAGGTTATCAAATCTATTCTGAAGAAGCGACTGGAAAAGGCCAGGGGCAAGTGAGTTGATGAACTACCTATGACCTTATGGGCTTATCGAATGACCCACAAGTCCGCGAACGGACACACTCCATTCTCTCTATCCTATGGCTCGGAGGCCATTTTTCCATTCGAGATGGAAGTACATTCTCATCGTGTGACATACTATGACCCGAAGACAAATGTCATATTACTTGCATAATCTTTGGATTTACTGGATGAGAAGCGGGAAGAGGCTGATTTGAGGGCAGCACCATATCGAAGTCGAGTCTCCCAATTGTACAATGCCAAGGTTCGACCACGAACCTTTGAACTCGACGATCTCGTTCTCAAGAGAATCTACCCGATTCCTTCACACATGAAACCAATTGGGAAGGACCGTATGTGATTGCACAGAAGCTTGGAGATGGCACGTTCAAGTTATCGACTGTTGACGGTCTTACTTTGCCAAGAGCCTGGAATAGCGAGAGTCTCCGTCGCTACTACACATGACAGGCTTTATTTACTTCAGTCTATTTTTCCATTTACAATTTGTTTCTGCATTTCGAAATTTGAATTTGTAATAAGGCAATTGATATTGGCGTATTTTCTCATTTCAGCAATAAAATGCCATCTCTTTGAGCCAGAGCTGTGATTTATTGATCATGACGTACAACATCACGATGCACGGAGAGCTAAGTTCCATCACGCGGTGGAATTTATTCAAATAGAGAGTGACTGTGATACGACCGGTCACTCACTAAGTGAAACCCAAGCTCGGGGGCAAGTCGCTACACCAAAGTTAAAAAGGATTGATACACAACAATCCTTTCACCAACTCCAAACTCCCAAAGTGCGAAAGCATAAAACTCATAAATACGGTTCTGGAGAGGTAGACCCATCTGCCTAACTACTTCGTCCATATCCTAACCAAGTATGACGAGGATGGACCCGTCCGTCTAACGACCTTACTTGCTAACACGAGGTGGATGTGAGCCGACCATCCACGATCCCGATAAATCTCTCGTTCCCAGAGTGCGAACGAACTCATAAAAAAGCCTAAAAAGATGTGACTGACCGTCTGTTGGCCAACTCCAAATTCCTAGAGCATGAATTGGGGTATAGACATCAACTCTAGGTTCCCGGAGTGCGAACTGGAGTATAAACATCAACTCTAGGTTCTCGGAGTGCGATACGGAGTATAAACATCAACTCCACATTCCCAGAGTGTGAATCAGAGCTTAAACGCTAAGTCCAAGTTCCCGAATTGAGAACTGTGTTACAAACATTGATAGTCTATGGATTCACAGAGTGCGACCCAGATTATCGATTACAAATAACTCTGAGTCCTCAGAGTGTGGTTAGAGTATAAATATAACTTGAGTGCGAATGGCCACTCATAAGTTAACCTATGTCCCAAGAGAGTGGACACGTGCTTAAAAGCTTCGATAGGCGCAACTGATCGCCGAAATCATGATCCCTGGAGTGTGGATGTGACTATTTATGAATAAGCGAGCGTGATTCGACCGCTCCGCTTCACTTATTTTAGCGTCGGTCCGACGATGCTAAACCCGACGGGGTAGAAACAATTTGCGATCGCTAACCGATCTTCATAACTCATCCCCCAGACTGAGGGCAAAGCTTAAGTGTTAATCGTTGACCGAAACAGTGCAACGTCAAAGGTCCGACTCAATCTCCCATTACGACTTGTGCTTGTAATTTTCAGACTCGGCAAATAAAGTGAATTCAGCTTAAGAGTTGAAACTCCACAAGTGCACTGAATCGAGGATCAAATTCTACAACACTTAAGCATAAAAGACAGGAATAACAGTTGAAGCAAGAAAACAAAATTTTATTTCATCTAATCAAAAGCAAAGATTCATATACAAGTTCTTCCAAAAAATAGCTACTAGCAGGGGCCGAACCCGCATCTATACACGGACTATGAAAGGAAAACAAGCCCCTAGCTATCAAAAAATGCATCGGAAAAGCCTATCTACTCCCTTTTCTTTTTCGGCTTCCTCTTAGGTGTGGATCCGCCAGGGCCACTAGTTATTTTTCGCACTGAGCTTTTACTCTTTGGCGGATCACCTCCATACGGAGGCATAATGTCGACATCCTCCTCCGAACTTATGTCTAGAGGAATGTTTTCTATAGGAGGAGTCGGAGGAACCGGATCTACAACCGGGGGCGGAATGGACACACTAGTATCAACAAGTGTACCCTCGGGTGATATCATTCTAAGCGGAGTTGGGCCGAGAGCCGCCATTCCATCTCCTGAACTACCGCCATGTGCCGCTGCCTCCAACTCGGCATTGATTTCAGCCAATATCTCTTCCTCGCGAGCAGATCAGACTTCGGTAAGGGCAGTAGCGGTATGCGTTGAAGCACTAGAAGCGGGCACAAATCCACTGATGAAAAATGGTATGTCCGCGAATGGATCACTTTATCGGCCTAGAAGCTCGTTCGTCATCTGCTCATCAAAAGAAAGTGAGCTCCCCTGCGTTACTTCAATGGGAACGACCATTGTCGTAGTGGTCGCCTCGGTGACGATAGCCTCCTGCACTTGATGTGATTCCTTGATTGTAGGAGGCGCTGTCGATATAACTTCAGTCGCTGGACAAGGAAGAAGAGAAGTTGTTAGTACACACTTCAAAACAAGTTCTTCATTTCAAACGCACGTGAGACTTGTTTAGAATACCTTCCTCAGTTGGGTCCGCAGTTAGCTGAACAACTTCGGAAGTATGCTCCTTTATAGGAGATAGATATGGCTATTCTGGGTCATAATCCGCGATTGGCTGGGGCTCAACCACTAAAGTGGGCTCAGATCGAGATGAAATAACAATCTCAGAACTTGTAACATGGTGCTCAACGCCTGAGCCTTCCCCAATTTCGCGGTGCTGGATGCCGAGCTTTTCTCTCGCATGCGAAATCATGGAGTCGTAGAGAACCTTCTTTTCATCCTCGTTCAGTATATAGTTCTCCATCTCAAACTCGTCAAGAGCTCCATCCAAATGAACTGTCTTCTCCTCCTCAACCAACAGATTCCAAGCATTATAAAGATGAGTTGAATAATCATCGAGCCATGCCAGGTTTCTATGTCTCAACACATTGGCATGGTAAGTGACGAGAAGCTCCTCTATATCGGCCTCAAGCCTGGTTTCCATCAGTCCGACCTTCTCATCAACCTCAGCCTCTACCACACAGACTTTTTCCACAGTCGCATCTCTTTCCCTCTAAAGCACCACCGCCTGGTCACATGCTTCTTGTGCGGAGATATTAGCAGCATCCTTTTCTTTTATAATTTTAGAGAATTTGGACTTAAGCTCGTTCAGCTCTTTCAGGGTTGCATCCCGCTCGGCAGTGACGGTCGTATTCCTGTGGGCCATGTCTTCCACCATGGCATAATGTTCTTGCCTCATTCTATCCATGGCCGCATGGGCGTCATCAGCCTTTTTGAGAGCCTCCATTTTGGATTTTCTGGGAGAATCGGCTTCGTTGTTAAGCACCTGAATAATACGATCTTTCTGTCAAAGCTCTTTCTCCAATTTTTCAATCGTGGCGGCCCATTGAAGGCCACTTTCGACGCTTTTTTCGCAGCTTTAGACCACTCCTTGTACTGGAAGAAGATATCCGCAACATAATCATGCACCGTGTGTTCGACCTCCACCGGAATTCTCTTCAAGTGCGGGAAAAGATGTAACCATCAAAGTATATATTAGGGAAATCCTTCTTTAATTTAGCGAGCTTAATCACTCCTTCCCTAGTAGGCTCGATAAGGACCTGTTCAGTAGTCGAGGGGGCCACTATTTCAGTTCAACGGTGAGAATCAGATCTTGGAGCATGGGAAGACGGCTTATGCCATGAAGTTTCAGGAGGCCGCGAAACATGAACTAGAGGCGGTGCAGGAGCTCTGAGAGGGGACAATCGAGATTGAGATCGGTGTACGTACCCCCTATCTCTGTCTGATCATCCTTGACTGGAATATTCCTGATCATAATCCCTGTCTCCTTCTCTCCTGCGTTGCTCATAGCAAGACGAGGAACGATGAGTATTCCACAAACTACTAAGCATGGAACCACGGCCAGACATCGTATCTGCAAAGTATAACAAGAAAAGAGTTAGTGATCTTCCAATATTGAAAAGCTTACGGTCAGAAATCGTGTAGTGCCGTGAAGTGTGTATGTATGTGCAACCCCTCGACCAACCGGAAGTGTTGACCATGCTAGTGGGAAGAGACTCGCTTAAATCTAGGGCGTGCTGAAGTTCTTCCAATCCGACATCGTGTTATAAGGACACATAGTCCGAAATTGGGATATAGGCGAGCCCTTTAAAAAGATTTTCCATCTGTGGGGGAGAAGCCTCCATGTTGAGAAAATGGCACAGGGTTGGGTGCGAGGTGACTAGAAGTCTGTCAGGGATTGCCTCGGAGGCAGCTGTATTGAAGCCGGGCCAAAGACAAACCATGCTTGAGCATATCTTGCTTAATAGGTCACATGCTAAAACGGGATTGGAGAGGTGTCAGCCATCAACTGGAGCGATGTCGTGTGACCATGGTGACATGGAGATGTGCTGGAAGTAGATTGGTATAGGAAGGTTGGTCATCATTGTGCCAAGCTTGGTTGGACCAGGAGGGGATAGGCCCAGGTCTTTCTTAAGTGTTCCAAATGCCTAGGATGAGGCGATCGAGCCACACATAGTGCATAGCCAAGTGGATTGATTGATTTGAAAACAACATAGTCTTGGGTTGGCTTATGTGGGCTGGTTGTAAAATAGTTGGATTGTTTTTGAATGGGCTAGAATACCTTTAATTGGCTTGCTAATTACTTGCCAGGAAATTGAGCAATGTTTTAACCCCTGGTCCGTGTCCATGTGTGGGTATACGCTGGTAAAATCATGAAAATCCTACTGGATTGACAGCCCTACAAAGCATTTAATGTGCTTTCCACGTGGCTTCGTGCTATTGGTTTCAATGAATCATTTTCCTAGACGTGGTAAAGACATGTCACGTCTCCCACATTCATGAATTGACTTTGTTCTAATCTCTTCTGAATGGCTGAGATTCTTTTTGTCTTTCAAATTCAATGCACAAATTGAAGGCATATGTATATAAATACCCCTTCTCTTCTTCCATGAGCTCATAAAATCTTTCCCTATGAAAATTCTTCATAGCCTTTGATTCTTTCGCTATTCATTACTAATAAAAAGCAGCTAGCTATATCATCTATTTCCTTTTTAGACTTCTTTTTGTCTAACTTGTTGGTATAGTAAGAAAGGGAAAAGCTCTCTCGGTGCTGAACTACCACCTGTTGATTACAGTTTAAACCATTGTCTGGAACCTTCTTCTTGAGATAAATCTTGCCTTTTCACTTGGCTTGGGCCTATGATTACTGGCCAGGCTTTCGATGGTGATCAACATTGTTGTTAAGCTAATGGGCCAGCTGGGGCTGGCGGCTTACTTCTCCATCTTGCTTTAGCGGTTTTGAACCTAGGCTGTCTTGGATGCTTCAATGCCTTATTGGAAAGAGTAGTAGTTGTCACTTCTGCCTTCGATGTCATAGTTCAAGTTCTAGTTGTCCTCTTGGTAATGTTGACTTGCGGTATTTCAAGGTCTCTTATGAGATTCGATGTGGAAAGCTTCAAAGATGGCAGCACGCTCCCTTTTCTTCAACAAGTTCTTGATCATTTGGATCACCAAGGGAGCTCATCTTTGCATTTGAAGCACGATCTTATAAGGTACTCCACTGACGTGCTTCTTTTTCACTCTTTCTTATTTTCAACTAGCTAGTGATAAAAATATCATTATAAGCCTAGTAGGGTGGATGTTGTGCCTTTGCATTCTTTGAACCAAATGAAACCGATCTTTTATTGCAAAACTTAATCGAGAAACTTGTTGCTATTTTTGTTTGTTTATCAATGTATGGCTTGTTAAGCAGAGTGTTTTGAATAGCCAATAGTTCCTTTATTTATTTTGTAGAAATGCCTTTCTTTTTAGGATATGTTAAATATTATTATGGTAATAAGGCGGTCTGGGTATAGTCGCTAATGTATACTAGGTAACGGCTGGATATAGAGTGGCTTACACCAGCCTAAGATGAAATGCAATTTTTCTCACCGGTTCTCTTCGGTGGTAAGTAGTCGAAAGAAGAGTGGCAGACGAGCTCAGGCTCAAACCTAAGCACACGAAACTAGGAGGTTCTCTCGAGTGACATATCGCCAGTCATGAAGCGACCATTGCTCCCGAATTGAACCAGAGCGTATTGCTTAGCTCAAACACTCTAGTGTAAGCAAGTTGCATGATTGTGATGCAGGCTACATACAGGCCGCTCAAAGATTTGTAAATAGGAAAGTTTTTTTAATAAATAAGTTATCTATAGTGGTGGGTCTGAATCGAGGTTCCAATGCCCTCGGTTTTTAGATGAGGCAGCCATATATGAGAGAGTTGGAGCTACCGCAAATACTTCAGGATTGGGGGTTCTTGGTAAAAATCAAGGGACTGGTAGGCCCGTTGGACCGGTTGAGAAACCCATCATCGATTGTTGAATTCTCTTACTATAGCATGAGGACACCCTTCTTTTCTTGCCTAAGGGATGTCTCATAACATTCACTTAGCTTTTTCTAATTGCTCTCTATTTCTCCGACCCCATCTCAAACGGGGATCTTCAGGTGGTTGTAGGATGCAAGCGTAGGTCGTCTTATTAATTGGTTATAAGCACATGTATCAAATACCAGAAAGCTTTCTTGGAACTTTTCAGTGAGGGGCTCTTGGCTAAAAATTGTTACAAGCACGGTCGTACCTATTAGAACAATGCCTACACCCCTAAAGCCATAAATGGACATGGCACAGTGGATAAGGCTGGAGGTAGGGAGCCTGAGAGTTCAAAGACATTCTTGAACGTGACGTTGACTGATCTTCCCCCATCCATGAAGGCTTGATGCACATTTCATTTGGCCAATACAAGAGTAATAACCATGGGGTCGTGATGTGGGTAAGAGACCGCTTTCATGTCTCCGGTAGTGAAGCTGATTGATCGTTCTGATTCCAGTCGGGGAACCTTGGATGCCTAAGATTCCAGTAAATAAAATTTTTGAGCAGTACCCACATATCTTTAAACCGAGGCTGAACCCCCAACTATAGCCAGCCGCATATGGTCAGTACCTTGGCGATGGCTTGGACGTGGGCACTATGGAGGTAAGGAGGTTGATTTTCCATTTTCACAGTATGCTCTTTGCTCGAAACAATGTCTAACAAATTACAAGAGCATTCCTTTTTGGATGAGTCTTTTGATTTCATCCTTAAGCATATGGAAGTCTACTGTAGAGTGGCTGTTGATTTGATGGAATTTTTAGCACTTTCCGTTACAACGACGTTCCTCCTCCTTCTCATTAGTGGCGACGATGTGCCTCTGAAACTACGCTTGATTCTTGGTCGTGGGGTAGATTATAGCGACGTCTCTTTCAAATAAGATTAATTATTATTGTACTTGGGTTTGTATAAAGGATCGTCCTTTCGATGCCTTCTATCGTTAGCTTAACGACTACTATTTCAGTGATTGTTATTGTTGTGAGGATCGGCTTGGGCAGGACACCTTGCCTCTTTATTGCTATCTAGAAGATCCCCATCTTCCATCCTCATCATTTCATTCACCCACTGATAGAAATTGATTAGTGATGAAGCCGACTGCTTTTGGATATATCTCCATATTCTAGACTTGTATCTGACCCTGAACATAAGGGCACGACAAAGCTATTTACATCCATACCCTTAGCCTAGGAGGATTCTTGATTTAATTGGCCAACATATGAATGAATGCTTTTAAAAGGATCTTGCCTGATATTGTCTAGCTCACCATCCAACATCTCATGGGCATGGGACATGAAGAAATTAACCTTGAATTCTATGCACAATTAAGCCTAAGAGCTGATACTGCCCTGATCTTGGGTGCAAGAACCAGCAAAAGCCCAGTACTAAGAGGGTGTAGGGAAAGAACAAAAACTTTGCAAAGCCGGAAAGCTGGAGGCATGGGTGATGGAGTTTAACACCATGATGTGGTCAGATAGGTCTGCACTCCCATCATGCTTGTCAATAGGCGGTGAAGCATATAGTTAATGGATGTAAGCATCCAATACTTCATCGAAGAATTGACCCCATTCTCATCATCTGAGAATGCCCCACCTCTAGCATTGCAGGCTTACATTCTGTTGAGCTTTTGATGGAGGATTTGCATTTTTTCCTAAGGTCGTCATTGGCCTATTACGAGATGTTCTGACTGACCACAGGCTGAGTGCTCTGCTTATACCTTGGCAGTATAGGAGATCGATGGCGAGATGGAGAATGATGACGGTGAGCAAAATATTTCCCCCTATGCATAGATGACGATCAGGAATGCATGGCTCGCTCTTCTCTTTTGTCTATTTTTGACCATATCCCTATGGGACCTGGAGTGTGCCGAGAGGGCCACGCCTGCCCTACTGATGGAAGAGGGACCGCTATTGAGACAGTTAAACAGAAGTTCATGGGTGATCAAAGGATTGTGGCCGTTTCATTGAAGGGAAATGATGATAATTTGGCCTTATAGACCTAGCCACATCTGGGATGAGATCGATCAGACTAGGTATGTGCACAACATACCTTTTGAGTAGGACATTAATGTCCATAAGCGGAGTTTTGGGAACTACCCTCTCTATGGCTTCGATGTTGTTCAAGAGTTCATAACTAGAAGACATGGGCCTGTGAGCAAGCAGACAACTAAGTTGGTCATCGGAGGAGCTTGTGGGACAATGTTTACGATGGATTGAGCTTTCAACTATGACCTCAAGCCATTCACTTTGAGGACCAGCTGACTGACGATTAATACCTATAGAACTATAGTATGCCATACTTCTTCATTTATCCCCGAACTAGGCTAGGTAGCAATGGTGAGAGGGTTGCCATTGGTTTCGTGCCTATTGGAGTTGTTACATTCGAATGGCGAGAGATTGTCCATTGACGACAACTGTAATAGGTGTAAGAAGATGTGCGACATATGAAAATATACTCATCGTTCCACTACACTAGGCATAGCCCTCGCATTTAATGCACATACTTCATGTTAAATGCGCCTTAAATGCTGATGGTATACTACATCAATTCAGCCGTACAACTATAATGCTTCGAATAAGTGGATGGACAGTTTGTCATTTACTTGAGTGCATATGTGACAAGTCTTGTTGAGCTAGTCGATCGACTATTGATGGTATGAAAGTGGATATGAATCTTTCTAATGACCATGTTGAGAAGGTGTTATATGTCCAGGGATGAGGTGACTGAGAGGGCTTCCTTGTATCAGCCATAGGTGGCTGTACTAAAGCCGGGCCATGGACGAGCCATTATTGAGCCTATCTTACTTGATTTTCCACCTACTGTAGTAGGTTTGGAGAGGTGTCGGCTATCAAATGGAAGATGCTGGATGACCGTGTTAACATGGATTCGTTTTGGAAGTAGATTGACAGAGGAAGATCGGTCGTCGTTGTGCTAGGCCTGGCTGAACCAGGAGGGGCTGGGCCTAGGTCTTGCTTAAATATGACAAGTGCCTAAGGATGAGGCAATCGAGCCTCATCTTGGCGTCTGGCCGAGTAGAAGGGTTGATTTGGGACGAATATGGGTTTAGGCCGGCTTATTAGGACTGATTGTAAAGTAGTTCGGATGGCTTTGATTAGTCTAGGCTTTCTTTAATTAGTCTGCTAATTATTTACAAGAACATTAAGCAACACTTACAAAGTCAAACATATATAAGTCGCAAAAAAATAAATATCCACACGTAGAAAACTCTAGGTCAGTGCACCTTAATCCAAATGTAGCATACCTACCGATTAGATTAACTACATGCAAGTTCATAGTCAAATAGTTAGTGTTTAACTCTAACCTATCAACTAATTCTTTCAAAATTAAAGATTTTATAACACTATTATCAAATAGAACTTTAACCGAAACACTCGAAATCGAAATCATACCTCCAAGCACAACACCCTTCATTTTTTCCTCCAAGGTCGGTCTAGTCGAAGGTCCTCCTAAGCATACAATTTTTCCTGTCTTAATTCTGGATAATCCCAATTATTATAGCTAGACTTATTAATGTGAATGCATTGGGTCTTATCCTTGTTCTTTGGCTGGGTACAATTAGTAGAGTAGTCTCTTCTGCCCATATTAAAATAGGTAATTTGTACCATATTTTGACTTTTGAGCTCCTCCACTTAAGGTCTTACCACCTTTTCAGTTCTTGTTGCCCTTTTGATAAGTGTTGAATATCTTCTTCTGCCTACTCTTGGGTCTAACATCAAATTTTTTTCTTTTCCAGAAACAAGCGATCATATCTCCTCCCCATTTTAACAAACATCTCAAAAGGTGACAATAAGTGTGCCATCATCTTATGGTTCAAACCTTCTCTTGGACCTTCTATAGACCTCTCATTTTTCTTCAGTAGGGTCCTAATATCTGTGCAGTTAATTCCCCGCTATTACCATGCTACAACTTTTCTATATCTCATAGTGGATTTCTACTGCTATGAATTTTCCATATAGCCCCAAATATAGCCTTTTTGCTTTAATCCCCGTTATTTTCGCTATATCCCGTTATTCTCGCTATATTCCGCTATTTCTGCTATATCTTTTTTAAAACAAACGAATTAAAAAATGATATATATACATTATAAAAATTATGAAATTTATTTATTTAATTGAATTTTTAATATTTTTCCAGAAATGAAAATACTCTAATATTCTACTAAATTCAACTATGTTATATAACAGCTTTACATTTATTCACAGTATATTTGTACATGTTTTTATTTAAAATTATTCATGTATTAATTATAATTCAATTGGATGTTAATTTTCACTTAATTTTCATTTATATATTTGTGAAAACATTAAGTATGTGTTTTGTATGCTATTTTAGAGTCATTCGCTATATCCCGCGATATCCTCGTTATATCCACGTTATGACTTTCTACACCTCCACTGCATTGAATATGCCGAGCGCTTTAACTGCACGGCCTAATATACTCCCTCCTATACGGTGATAAAGCATTAAAATGCTAAATATACTCCGTCAAAGACACCTACCCTTACTTCAAGTCCAAGAACTCTCTGCATAAAGCACTCTTATGTTATTCAAGTACAAACTAAACCTCAAAATGCTTATTAAAGTGCTCCTAAGTTATTTCTTCTTTTGTAACATTAGCACCCATGCCTCCCACCAACCTAAGGCATCCTCTTAAAGCAAATGAGAGGCTAACCACCTCTTTTGGAACCATAACTCCAAAATTATGCTCGCACACCATCACCATGTTACACCCGTATTTTCCAAGCGCTGCTAAAGGAGACATGATACAAAAACCTAGCCAAAAGAACTAATCCCATGATAAAAGTTGAAACATGGGAAAGAAATAATGAAATCTAGATGGTACTATGCAAAAATAACATGAAGTTGCATCAAAATATAGAAACTACATCCATCATTTAATATCGTGTCGATGCTATAATCTTAAATGGCTACAAGATGTAGGAACCGATCTACAGCCTTCATACTTGCTTCAACATGTAGAATGTGACATAGTTTCTAAGTAAGAATGAGATAAGAAACTATGCCACGACCCCAAAAGCCACACTAATAATACAAGACTGCAACACATCCTCCAAAGTAACTATATGCGAACATGGATGTGCCGCAATCTTAAATAACATTTAAAAGTGAGAGGTCCGTGCTGCAACTTTGTATCAAAATGATATAAGATGTAACAGAACAGCACCATTTGATGGTGATGTAATAGAAAAGTGCCAAAATCCTATTTCAATATCAAATGAATGAATAATACACTGCCATTTGATGTTGATGTGATATAACAGTGCCGTAATCCCAAAAACATTGATCGCAATCATATAGACTCAAAAAATGAGGTGATGGAAGAAGAGTGCTTTACGGCAAAGAATCAAAATTCATTCTTCCAAAGATAAACCAGAAGGTCCTAACATCATCCTCAAAATTGTTAAACCTAGCTCAAAGTTGAAGGCAAGGGCGTAGTCTACTATTAGAGAGAGTAGCTCAGGACATGTTCAAGTAGGGCAATCGCCCTTCAAGATAGCTGCCCTATTTATTTTACTAAAACAAGCAACTCAAATTAGCCCAAACACTGTACTACACTAACATTGCAAGTTGGACAGTGCATTGTATTTTCAATAATATGGGCGCAGTTTGAAGGCTATACACCATCACTATAATGAGTATATTGAGAGCATAACTCACAACAAAGCATATGAAGTTCTAAAACACTAATCGTGACATGGCTCTCCCTGAAAAGAATGGAAGTTCCCTATTTGGACTATCACATCGTAAAGAAAGGCACAATCTATTCAAATTTGAGTTTTCCT
Source organism: Allium cepa (assembly GCA_030765085.1). Classification (NCBI taxonomy): domain Eukaryota; kingdom Viridiplantae; phylum Streptophyta; class Magnoliopsida; order Asparagales; family Amaryllidaceae; genus Allium; species Allium cepa. The sequence continues at coordinate 386,861,040 of CM060932.1, forward strand.
CCCTCAATTCCAAGCATTCCCGCTTCAATTTCATGTTTCCCACCGAAGTTCAAAGTCCAACTGATCAAATCATAAATCCCGCCAAATTCCACGTCAACAATCCAGGTATATCGAATAAGTGTAATGGATATTCAACACGTAGCATGATCCAATGGTAGGAATTAAGAGAGCGAAAGGATGACGTTGGCGATATGCGAATCCCTATGTACTATAAATGAATAGGTTACTGTAGCAAAAATGGAGGGGATTTTACTTTACTCCTTTTTAGACACATAAAATGAAAAACTTGTACTCCCTGTCATTTTTTGTACTAAGAATCAAGGAAGGAAGATAATTATATTTTACCCATGGACGTTGAAATTTTTAACATACAAACCACGTAAAGTCCCCGTGTCCTTAATTATTTCAAGTATTTTATTTTACTACTTTTATTTTATTTGCATCAGCATCAAGCTAGCGAATTGATTCCTATACTTTAGATATCTCCCTTTTATTATAACTAAGCATTAGAGTAATATAATTATCCCTCCTTAAGGCAATATTAACATTACTCAATTTTGTTTATTCGTAATCACAAAATCATTCAACATTGTGATTCTTTGTAAAAACTACTTGGGTGCTTTCTAAGATAAAGAAGCTCACTAACATTTTTAGTGCTAGAAGAGGGCTTCTATTTCCCTCTCCAGCAAAACTTACCTACGCATTCTTTAAGATACCATTACAATACCATTAGTCCCACAGACTCCACTCCTCGTCCTTAAGAAAAACTCTACCTTACTTCAAAAATGTCTAAAAAACCACTCCTCACCTCCATAACCAAATCTAAGTCAGGTGCCTTTGTAAAGCCAATCTCAGACCCTATTAGCAGCTCTTTAAGCCTTTACAACCTAAATGAACCAACATATGGAAAGATTAGAAAGATCTACAGCCAATCATGTTTCTCTAAGGTTGGTCTCCCCTCAACCATCCACGGTTTATTACCATCACTCACCAATTACGCCAGCGATGAAGTGTGTGATGGTAACGACACTCTCAAACATAAGAATGGTGAGGCTGGCCTTAAAATCGATGCTAAAATGAAAGCTAAACTCTGAATTAACCATCAGATCAAAACAAAGCTTGCTAACATTAATATACATTGCGAAAAAAGCAACCAAGGACTTTGCCCAATGAAGATGAATTTACCTCACTTTGTAGGGACGGTTCATCTCAATGGATCCAAGGAAGATGAGATTGGCAACTAAAAGCACTTGTAGAGTAGCTGAAAAAATTACAAAGAAGAAGTAAGGGAGGAAGGTTCTTGCCCATTTAGTGAAACTATCATAGAAGCGGATTTTCCTAACAACTTCAAAGCTCCATCGCTTGATAAATTCAATAGAACCACAAATCCAGATAACTACATCTTCGCCATTGAGTACTATATGGACATTTTAAAGGTGGGAAGATGGCTCGATGCAAACTCTTTCTAGTTTATCTAGCCAGTGCAGCCTCTAGATGGTTTATGAGGTAGGAACTAGAAGAAGCCCTTTCTTAGCGACAACTATCTGTTGATTTTCTAAGACAGTTCAAATCATGAAGGGAAGCCTCCCTGTCTGAAAACACCATGTCCTGTGTAAAGCAGCTCGAAAATGAGAGTCTGCAAACTTCATCAAACATTAGAAATCTAAAGTGCTTCGGATCAAGGTAACTTGTGAAGGGGCATTATTAATGGCAGCACATGTTGGGATTCGAAGGGATACTACCATGTAGGAGAAGAACAGTAAAAACCCATGTCACAGCAGTAAGGCCTTTTCTGAAAGGGGAAGTGGCTATATCAAAATCAAAGAGGTCGAGTCCAAAGCACAACCTGAGGGGAGCTTCTACTTCGAATAATGAGAAGAAAAGGGAGGCAAAAGGATAACATCCACAACAAAGCGACAGGGGGAATCTAACCTCGCAACAAAAACTCTCCTCAGTTATCCCTGGGCAGGTATATGAAATGACCGGGACCAAACTAGCTTATAATATTCCAAACAAAGGAAAATGGTAGAGCAGAATAAAGGCAAAGCATACTGCCGCTTCCATGGAGCAAACAAATAAAAGACTATTAATTGCCGGAATTGAAGAATTAAATAGAGAGATTGATTCCAGAAGGGAACTTAGGCAGCTTCCAGAAAGAAAACAATAGAGAAAGGTCAGGAATTCTCACACCGGATCTAGAAAACCTGCCAGGAAATCCCTCAAACCTCGTAGCCTCTATTCACAGAGTCTGGTAGGAAAAAGTAGGAAGGCATAAGAGCAATTTGTGCAAAAATAGAGAGTGGAGCAAAAGAGCATTTTTCATGTTAAGCCAAAGCCGTCACGGTACATAGTTTTCATGATAGCTGATGCCACTGGTTTAGTCTTCCCACATCCGGGCCTCTCCTTATCATGGTGCAGATCTCAAACTGCACCATGAAGAAAGTTTTCATTGATTTTAGAAGTTCAATAATATCATCTTCAAATCTACATTCGAAAAAAATAAAGCGTCCAACTAAAATATTAAAGCCCAGCCTGGAACCAATCTATGGCTTCAACAACACTACAATCATTACCGTTGGATTAGCACGCTTGTTTGTCACCGCCTCCCTTCAAAAATCATACTACGAGGACTTCCTTATCATTGATTAGCCATCGCCATATAATGCATTTTGGGAAGACCCATGCTAATAGACATGGGTGCAGTCATATCACGAAAGGACCTGCTCATGATGTTTCATACTCCTGTCGGGATAGGATCGATTAAGGTAGAACAATTGTTGGCTAGAGAATTGTATGATGTAAACCTCAATCCTAGCAATAAAATTGTTTAAAACTATTACTTTGTCTCCTCTAATAATTACGATGATGTTAATAAAAAAGAAATTAAGCCAGCTATAATAACTATATCGGTACAAGAAACTAAGACTGATGCCGAAGCAGGTCATTCTACGACCATAGCATCGACAAAGAAATAAAAGAGAAAGTATATGCATATGATTGGTACTGATGAGTATAACTCAGTATATGATCAGTAATTTTTTGAAGAAGCTCGAAAATGAATATCTTCTATCGCCTCTCAACCTGAAGAGGAAGAAGAAAGTGAAATAAACCCACGAATATGGGGCAACAAGGCGAGAATTAAAACTAGTAGATGAACTGGAGGATGCGCAAATAGATCCTAAAGACCCTACAAAGGTTCTCAAGATATGAAAAAATCTTAGTGTAGAAACCAGAATGGAATCGATAGACTTCCTAAAGAAATCAGAAGACGTAATTGCTTGGGCATATCAGACATTGTAGGGATAGTGTAACATCCTCCATTCTAAGGCACAAAATTAAGCTGTAATAATGCTGCAGTTATCAATAATATTATTTTCCGATGACATAATGAGGTCAGTTAATAGTATCAACTACATCAGAAGCATAGGAATATGAAAATTTTCAAAACATATTTTATTAATTAACTTTCATATTCATTACATAATCCCATTAGTTGCCCTCATCCAGAGAAAATATAATAACTACATAATATTCCAAGAGCGACATATGAAGATGCCCCTTTGGTTGATCGGAGTCTAAACACTGATAATTATAATTCCTATCATTACGTCCATTCAAACATGAAGAACAATGCAGTGGAAAATAAAATCTCTTAATAATATCTAGTTTTCCTCTTATACATCTCCGGAAGCTTATTCGTCGAACTTGAAAACCTAAAAACCCTACTCCCACCTTACTCAAATGAGTACTCGAGAGTACAAGGGAAAAAACAAGAACTTCGGATTAGAGGAAAAGGTCTGGTGTGAATAATAATATACCATATCAAACCAAATTAGACATTTAGTGAGACCACGCTGCTGAGCGGAACGGGTTTTCCCTTCACTAGTATCTTAACCAAATATGTCAGTCATAAACCATGTAACTGCAACCATAATGGTTAGAACATCATAACATAATCATATGTAGGCATGCAACATGGATAAATCTGAATAATCTGTCTTCATAGGGTTATATACTCCTTCACCCTACAAAACTTTATAAAATAGATTATCTATCTTAAATTTAATGGACTATCCATCTCAATTCATGTGGATTACCCATCTCACATATTATATAGTTATCTATCTTATATTATATGGACTACCCATCATACATAGTCTATCTACTAAAGGTCATATGGACTATCCATTACACATGTCATAGTTTTCCTAAGATTAATAAAAATCCATCAAATCATAGAAACCGTCCTTTTCTTGTATATCACGTGGACTATCTATCACACATCTCATAATTTTCCTATGATTATTATGAACCCATCATAAATCATATATAACAAGAATATAACATTATTTATCCAAATGTGTTCAATCTATATTCATTGGCATCCCCAATGAGATTGTCTAACTTCTAAAACATATAGTTTGTCAGAACTTTAAAACAATGGTATCTCCAATTAGTTTGCCAAACCTCTAAAATACATGGCTTACCTAGCCATTAAACAAAAGTTATACGATTTGTAAACTTATGGCATCCATGCTACTAGAATAGGGTATCGAAAATAAACATTTTGATTTTGTAAAGCATAAGGCTATACTGTCAAAAATATAGGGTTATCGACTTTCTAAAACACATAAGTTATCGTGCCTTTAGAAACAAAGATTTCAATTTGCAAAACATAAGGCTTTCAAGCCTATAAACAATTTTTTTAAATTTATAAATATAAGACATATCTGCCATAAAACATGGATGTCAAAAACAAAAACATACGGCATCAATAGTGCAAAAATATAGATGTTAGAAATATAGGTGATAAGAGTTGCCGGGTTTAAAACATTTAGGGATGCCGAGCCTCATATCCTAGAGGGTGTCGGACCCTTAAAAACTAAAGATGCCATTACTTTAAAAAGCTCGAGGATTTCAAAACCTTATGGTGCTGTACTTCTACAACCTTGAGATATCAAAATCTCACCATAAGGGATGCTGCACTTTTGTATAAACCAATACTTCACACATCTACTAAGTAGATGTCACATGTATCACTCCATATAGATGCCGAGCCTATAGATTCAATATCTCATATAAATATCATATAGTCATTCGAGGTATCAGCTTTTCATAGATGTTGCATAACCAAGGGATGGGGTGCCGAATATCAACAATGGCATTTTTGTAAATAAGTATGAAACCGATTTATTTCTTTTCACTAACTCTTGCCTCTTGTCAAAATATCACTATTTTACCAAAATCTTTTCCTCTTCTTTTCAAAAATGTATTTGAAACACATTTTACATTCCCAAAACGAATTTGCAAACCTTTGTAATTAGCACCATTAACAGTATTAATTAATAGCATTTTCTACACAATTAGCTCATAGAAAATCATAACCCCTTGAGAAAATCCTCAAAAATCACCAAAAATTAGATTTTACATCTAAAAATTTCGAGGCCAAAATAAATATTAATTATTTTTAATAGTTAAAACCAAAATAAACCCTTATTTCCCCTTAGAAAGTTCATAAAATTTCACATAAACATGGAAAATTATGAAATTAAAAGTCCATCTCCAAAATTATATTTTATACATCATACCAAAATTTCAAGTCAATTGGAAACTATACATTAGGTAGTACCCTTAAAAGATATCATAATAATTTCATAAAATTTGCATAAATCGGCAATTTTCCAATCAAGGATATAATCAACCATAGTATGGCATATAATCACAAAAAAATTCAGAATTCTTATCTGGATCTATAAAAAACATAGAAAAAAGAGATGGATGCTATTATTCATCTTAGATTGGATAAAGAAATTGAGATTTGTTGTCCATTGATTTCTCTAAGCTTTTCGCTTAAATCCCTTAGAGCTTCCACCTTCTTCTTCCCTTATTAATGGCCAACCTCTTGTATTTAATTTTGATTATGTGAAAATGAAAATAAGAATGAATGAGGGAGGAAAGAGTTTTGGGAATGAAATAAGGAACTATTCCTAATTTGCCCCACTTATTATCTCTCGTTTATCCTATGCATAAAACAATTACTAATTGATTAATTAAGGCCCAACCCAAATTAATTATCAAATCTCATTCTCCCTGATAATATTCTATTTAATTTATTTAATTAAATCTCTTAAATAATGTTAAAAAATAATTAGGGGTTTTACAGACAGATCCGACCATCATCGACCATGCACTCAACATCGACTTCAACGTGTGTTTAGTCAGGCAAAAGCCCATAACCTTGGATCAGGATAGGTACAATGCTCTACACGATGAATCAGAAAGCTAAAAGAAAATGGATTCATCAGAAAAGTATACTACACGAAGTGATCACCAACCTAGCTTGTTCTTATAAAGAAGCCCAATGCGAAATAGAGGACCTGCATAGACTATACTAACCTCAACAAGGCCTGCCCAAAGAACAGCTTTCCCTTACCTAGAATTGACCAATTGGTGGATGAAATTAGCGGACATGAATTGCTCCCATTCATGGACCCATATTCAGGCTATAATCAAATAGCTATGCTCGAACTAGATAAGAAGCATACCAATTTCGTGATGGACAAAGGCATATACAACTATAAATTCATGCCACTAGGACACAAAAATGTTGGGGCAACCTACCAGAGGTTGGTTGATACGATGTTCTCAGATCAAATCGGCATAAATGTTACATACGTGTGGATGACATACTAGTCAAGTCGAAATCAGCAGCTATTCATGTATAAGATCTAGAGGAAACATTTGCGTTCTTATGGCTGTATAATATGAAGTTGAATCCATTGAAATGCACCTTTGCTATTCACTAAAGGAAGTTCCTGTGATACATAGTGAGCACTCATGGCATTGAAGCAAACCCAGAGCAAATCATGGCCGTATAGAAAATGGATGTCTCGGAAAAAGTAAAAGATATCATGAGCATAAATGGAAACTCTAAGTAGATTTATTTCCAAAGCAACCGATAAAGGTATACCGCTCTTTGACCAAGTGAAGAAGAGGCATAATTTTTCAAGGACCGAGGAATGAAAACTCGTGTTCCAAAATCCGAAGGACCACCTAATTAGTACTCCTATCCTATCAAAATTGGTAGCAGGTGAGTAATTGTATGTATATTTAGCTGTAACTGATAATGCTGTTAGTGCTATAGTGGTTCGAGAAGATAAAGGGACCCAGAGGCCCATCTACCTCACAAGCAAGCATCTGTTAAGAACAGAGATCAACTACTTAGTCATCAAAAAGTTAGCTTACAACCTGCTTCTCACTATAAGAAAGCTATAGCCCTATAATCAAGCACATACCATCAATGTCCTTATAGACAAATCGCTATGTCAAAATACCATAGAAACTAGAAATATCGGGTCACTTGCTAAAGTGGGGAATGGAGCTCAGCTAGTACGACATCCCTTATTGTTCGAGAATAACAATCAAAGGTCAAGCACTGACAGATTTTATCATGTAATGCATATTACCTTCTTAGCCCCAAAATGAGGGAAAAGCGCCCACCCCGTAGTTTTGGTAAATATTTGTGGATGGAGCATCAAACCAAACAACAGGCATGGTTTGGATACATGTTGATTACTCTTGATAAGCAAAAACTATATGGAGTAGTGTAGCTTGGATTTAAAGTTACCAACAATATGGAATAATATGAGGCTCACTTTGAAGGCTTATGGATGGCTCAAATAATGAAGGTAACACATATTAAAATTCATAGTGATTCCCCATTAGTTGTGAACCAAGTGTAGGGTAATTACCAACCAAAAGAGCCAACTCTAGCTAAATATGTGGAACATTCCAAAAAAACTATTAGAGCAGTTTGAAAAGTTTAATGTAGAGAAAATCTCATGAGAACAACTCTTTTGCTAACTCATTAGCCAAGCTTACCAGCAAAAGTAACAAACAAAATATAAGCTATTCCAATAGGGCATCAATTTAAACTAAACATTAAAGAAGCTAAGAAAACACTAGTCCTCACTAGGGTCTAATGTGTAATGATATGGGAAGCTCAAGGCCAGGAAACAGAGGAAAGTTGAGAGCGGCTTCCAACTGAGCCTATGCCTCAATAGACAGAGGAAAACTCATGGATGACCCCTATCAAATAATTCTTAATAGACAGAATCCTACCCTAAAATAGGAACAAAAGCCAAAAATAAAACATCATGCCCATGTTACTACTTCTTTAACGACATATTATACAAGAGAGGGTACTCTATAGTTTATCTCAAATGCATTTCCAAGGAAGAGGCGGTGTGGGTTATGATCGAAGTACATGACGGGTAGTGCAGGGGTCATTCTAGAGTGACCAAATTACCTAAAAAGGTACTAAGGCAAAGTTACTACAGGCCCATAACGCCTCAAGATGCAAAGGAATGCGTGAGAAGATATGATAGATGTCAAAGATTTGCAAGTAACCCAAGGCATCCTTCCCACAAGCTCATCCCATGTCCATTTGACATGTAGGGTATAGATTTGATAGGTCCACTTCCAATGTCATAGGGAGGGGAAAGGTATGCTATAGTGGCTATAGATACACCAAATAGTTAGAAGAAAAACCCCTAAGTATGATTACCGCGAAGGAGATAGACGCTTTTGTGGTAAGAAACATAATCACAAGGTCTGTTATCCCCTACAAAATAATTTGATATAATGGAACCCAGTTTGAAAGCATGGAATTCACAGAGCTTCACGAAAGGAAAGGAAGAATAAAAAGTTTTCCTTTAATTGCACACCCACAGGCAAACAGGCAAGTCGAAGCAGCAAATAAAACTGTCAAAAAGTTGCTTAAGAAAAGATTGCAAAAGGCAAAAGGAAAGTGGGTAGAGGAGTTATCTTTAGTACTCTAGGCCTATTGGACCTCATCCACATCCCTAACTCGCCATACATCCTTCTCCCTAACCTATGACCATGAAGCCTTGCTTTTGTCGAGGTAAAGGTCCAATCATATAGAAGAATACCGAAAGCAGAAGGGCATAATAAAGAACTAAAAGACGCTGTCCTCGATCTTATTCAAGAGAAAAGAGATAAGGAATAGTTATGTCCACCGAAAACTGATAAAGAATGGCAAGAACTACAATGCTAGGCTCAAGAAGAGAAGCTCCGCAAGGGAGACTAGTCCCGCGAAGAGTTATGGCCAACATCGAGGACCCAACAGATATGGCCTTGGGCCTAAATCGGGAAGGTCCTTCGGTTATAGTAGAAGTGTTGGCTAACCGGGAATACTGGCTATCAAAACTAGGTGGAAATTTAGTTCCGAGAATATGGAATTCCGAGCACCTTAGGCCTTCTTTTGTATAATCAGTGCTACTTATGTAACAAACATTGTAATTACTATGAAAAATAGTAATAAAATGAAATGGAGTAGGGATACTAGATGTCCCGAACCAGTATAAAATTCTTTCTATGTTATCTTTACTAACATAGCTAATAAATTGGATTTCATAATACATTACCTAGCGCCTCAACCAAATAGTCACAATGGGCGTAAGCATACTAGATGACTTGAACTAGTACAAAAAATATGTTCATGAATTAAAAGGTTATAATAAACATGACCTGAATTCATATCCAAACATAGTCCATCCTAAATAATGGGGCAGATCATGACAAACACATGAACAATAAATAGTCTGCCTAACAATAGATAGACCGTGCCAAGTGCACGACAAGGCATGAACATCAAAAACGAAGTTCAAAAAGCATGAACTGTGCAAAGAATTGAGCAAAAATGGCAAAGAAAGATCATGCGCGAAATGTGGCACGACCTATAAATTAGCTACGGTTCTAGAAAACATTTAAAGCATGCAAGGTAAATATTAACGAACTAAGACTTACCGATATTTATTGAGTTTTGATCATAATTGTATAATTCCTCACATTAGCCCACATATCACAAGTAGAAGTATTATCACATAAAGTTACATCAAAAGTTAAATCCAAAGCTTCGGTTCCTAGCAAAACAAACTATGTTATGGTTCTAACCCTCCCTCAACGGAATTAATGATACTCATCTGAGAGGCTGGAAATAAGCTCCTTCCATATAATCCATCAACTCATGAAATTTGGCCTCATAATACTTCTTCAAACCCTCCTTCTATTGGAAAATAACACCGGGATCAGCCTTCCATGGAGGCGAAGGAGTAGCACCAAGCCTTGGTACACATCGAAGGCCAACAATGTAATAGGATCATCTCAGCACTAGCTTGCTTAGTGACCTGGAAAGAAAACACCTCAAGGTCATCATTTAGTACCTTTATCTTGTTTTTCTAGGAAACCTCATGGTTACCTTTGACGCCTTTCAGTAATCCCTTCAGTTCGACAATTTGAATTAGGCAGATTTAAGCTTCTCCCCAAGTCAGTTGTGTTTGAATATTGCTCAGTGTTGCAAGGCTAAATAATCAAAAATCCAAGCCAATAAAGTTAAAAAAGAAGAGTGCATTCCAATAATAATTCATAAGAGATTTACATTCCTTTAAAAAAAATATTTTGTTTTTACAACACCTTTATGGGTGTTTGCATAACGAAAAACATTTTGCAATATGATCATATAAAAACATTCTTAGTTATAAGATCCTAAAATGCTGCGCTAACTATATAACATCAAATCTAAGGCATACTAATGAGAGGTGGTTCAATTCTAATGCGAGAGGTTTTCCTTGGATCATAATTAGCTCTTGTCCAGTGATCTATCGCATCCTCCATAGTCACCTCAAAACTTTCTTTATTATAAAGGAAGGACAAATCAAGAGCGGGTTTGAGATAGGAAAAAATGTTAATGGTGGGTTCTAAAGCAATCTGCCTCATCTTGCTTATGAAATTCTCCCTTCCAAGCTTCTCTATGAGGTTAGCAATTCGATCCTCCCTAGGCACGTTGATTGGTGCTACAACGACACCTGGGTAGCTTGAGCTTCCCGTAGTAAATCCTTAAGCTCATATATCTTGAGTATGACATCCTTTCTTGTTTTCTCTAAAGTATTAATTAGTACAACCATAGTCTTCTTTGTGTTCCTAGAAAAGCCACCAAAGTATCTGAGAGCATCCATCACACACCCTTTCCTCTGTGAGCTAGGAAGCACCTTAGGCCCTTGTCGCTCTATTTGCTGCATGTAGCGAATTTCCATCTCTTTAAGTTTACCCTGAAAATGTACTTCCAATTTTTTCCTCCACTCATGTGCCAACGAAGGATCCATACCCGTAAGGAGAGTAGGAACCACGTCTAAGCTTAACCATTCTACTCCCTCTCCTTCATCACAACCTTCCTTCGTTTTTTATTGTTAGGAAGCCTAAAAGGACAAACACTTTACCGTTCTCCTCAAATCTATAATCTCAGCTTCATTGACGATCCATAAAACGCTTCATCTCCCTTTAATGGTTGCTGTAGATCGGCTATCTTTGAATTTACGGCCTCAGGCTTGGTGCGTAGTTTGACATTATGTTGGTACTGATGTTTAATGTCATCCTTAGCTTCCTTAAGTTCAGAGAGGGCATTCTTTAAACCCTATCAATCCCTTTGTTGGTGATTGTTAAATGTATATTTTCTTCCTCCAAGGCCTTAATAGAAGTCGCAGCTGCTACTTCAAACTCATGCATACCAGTGTCACCTAGACCATAAATGGTGGGACTTGAAGGTTCATTGGATTCAAAGGCTCCAGCAGGCTCGAGAAGAAGCTCATGAAGAATGACCTAGTTGGTGGTAGTGGGAGTTTATTTCAAAGATAATCAAATTACCCTAAGCTAGGTCCAAGGAAAACATATCACATAAAGGACCCATTTTATATATAAGGAATATAACTAATTCACGTACAAAAATAACAAAATTCACAACGCTCCTTCCTTAGCTAGGTTACTAAGCCTACGCCTAAACCATTTCAACTGAGGACTATCAGGTGGAAAGGAACCACTCTCTAAAGTACGTTGCCACCGGCATAGTACAATGTCACTTAGGGTTTCTTTCTCTTTAACTACTTGGTCAATTTTGGATGGAAACCCATGGGTTTCCTCTCTAAGTTGCATGAATGATTCATCTAACTCTTTTTTATACTTACAAAGCGTTGTTGCACAAAGGCCAAAATGATCTACGGTCTATGTTTGGTGATTCTCCATGCTTTTCTTGTTTATTAAAAGTTACTTCCTTAGAAAATCGTAAAGAGCGTGCTCAATGAAGATGACGTGGTCATTCATGGTTCAGTAACAAAACAATACGACAATTAAAGTAGTTGATCATGACAACATCAATTAACGAATTCATTTTATTACATGTTAAAGAAGTTTAAACAACAATAAAAAATAGCGAAGATCGTTTACAAAGCTAGTTAGTTACATTGCTTTGAGAGGTCGAGGTGATCTCAGGCTCCTTGGACTCTACGGTCTTGTCATCCTGTTGAAAAGAGGTCTCTAGGGAGGCAAAAGGGGAGGCTTTCTCCTTCTCCAACTCCTTAACCCACTCTTCCCCGCAATAAGTAAGGGCGTCTTTGATTTTCTCCAGGCCTCCTAGGATACTGAAATCGACCTCGGTAGAATCATCATCCAAATAATCGACAAAGATTGGCACCTGACTACATCATACATCTTATAAAGAGCTCGGTAGGACATTCGAGAATGCTTGTCCTTGGCTACCTCCAATGCCTTCACCTTCTCCCACAATGTTTATGCTTCTCCCGCAGCAATCTGCCTTACTCACCCAACTCTCGACCCTTCGATGCCAAAGCCTCATCAACCGCCTTCGCCGTTTCCTCCGCCTTTTTAGCTATCACTCATTAGTAATATGGGCGGTGGATATGACCCAATCAGCCTCATCTTCCTCAATTTTAGTTCTCTCAGAAGAAGACATAAGTTTTCCTTGAGTTTAGTAATATAGGTAGTGGTTGCGACCCGATCATCATCTCTCCTCTTTCGTAGCTCAATTTATAGGCCTTCGATCTGTAACAAAACAAGGATATTGGGTAAGAATTGGTTAAGTAAACCACAAAAAAGAGGAGGAGAAAGTAATTATGTAAGTCTAAGATCTCTCAATCTCAGTAGTAAGCTTGGAAAAGGGGAGTGCATGAAGTGGAAGGGCAAGATGATAAGATCATGGAGCAGAAGTGATATTGCATAGGTTGTCCGAAGTGATATGCCCTAATCTCTTAGCAAGATCAGCAAGGGCACCTTCAGGCAAGGGCAAGTAGCAAACATGAGGGTCACGAAGAGTCCAAAGAGGGGGGATATTAAGAGCTTCAAATGAAGAAGGTAAATGGGAGAAGGCATGCATGGTTTCTTGAAGGGATGGTCGGATGTCTCGGCTCACTCTTCCTCTTCTTACTTCCCTTTCTCTTCTCATTTGCTTCCAAATTTTTTGACGGAGCTTCATCAAAGAACATGATGGAAAAATTGCTAGTTATTTCACCTGAACATAAAAAATATTAAGGTAAGTAATATACCTTATTAAGATTAGGAATGGGTAAAAAGATTTCATTATTCGATTTTTCAAATTATACCCCTACATTTATCGGTAGCCGAAGTAATTTAAAAATAGAACGAAAAAATTTGTACATAGGGCACAAGAAATCATATCTCCGCAGTAGCAGCTTGGTAAAAAAGATTGTGTTCTCCTCTCCCCATCACCTAGGTTGAGGATGTCCCTACTACGAGATTGCTAGGAACTAATGGCATTGTTGGAAAAGATAGGACGATTTGGGTGTAATTGGAAAGAAGAGGGAAAGTTGTTAAGATTTGAGATAAATTAGTACCGATCATGCTATTTTTGAGTCCTATAGGGAATGCGCGGACGAACCCATTTCTTTACTTGAGCATAAAAGAACCTGTAATCACTTCTAAAAGGGCTCTCCTATGAATGTCAAATAAAAGTGGGAGCTCTTTGCACGAAAGGAATGCTCCTCTCAGCATAAAGAATGAATGTAGCAATCAGAACTGTGTAAGAAAGAGGGGCAAGCTGAACATGGACAATACCAACAGCAATAAACCATTAATGAAGAATTTGGTTGATGGGAAGGTAAAGTCTGCAGTAAATATGTTCGGGGGTGATAGAAATGAAGTCGTTTGGGAGCTTGTGAATATGATCGTGAGGCTTAGGAACCCTACCGACAAAACCTCGAACCCAAAATTTCCCAAAATATCCTTTACTTCCCTTAGTTCCATTACCTTAGATGGCAAAGATAAAGGAGATGAGGAAATGGATGCCATGTTAAAATTACTAGGTTTGATCATCGAAAACAAAAGAAAATAGAAAGAAAAAGAAATGTACACTTACTTTTGGTTTAGAAAAAGAATGATACTTGGAGAATATGAAATTAGCAGTTAGTTTTTTTTCTTTGCGTTAGAAAACATGTGAAAGAATGAGGAAAGAGAAGAGAAAAGATATATACTCACCTTGATAAATATCCAGTCGCACAATCATAACGATCAAAAAATCCTTAAACGTTAGTTGATTAATGCCAAGGAAGATTAGTGCAAGCATCAAGTTGGATTTTCATAGGAAACAAAAAGACTATATACAGTTTTTCAAAGGATTGCCAATAAAGGGAACACACACGTACTTGAGCACTAAATGCAAAATGGCAATAAAGACTTCTTTCTTTTTAAAAGAAGGAAGAGAAAGGGTAGAAGTGAATGATCGCAGGAAAATACAAGAATAGAGACAAGTCCACACCTATCTTCAATTGCTGTAGACTTAGGTAGAAAGTGTTACACCCTTATTTTCCAAATGCTGCCAAAGAAAACCTGATACAAATATCGAACCGGAAGAACTTCTCCTAGGATAAAAGTTGTAACAAGGAAAAGAAACAAAGGCGAAATCTAGATGGCACCGTGCTAAAATAATACAAAGATGCGCAAAATGCAGAGACTACGCCCACTCATTCAATATAGCATTGACGACATAATTTGAAATCACTAAAAGATGCAGAAACTGATCTGCATCCTTCATAATTGCTTCAACAAATAGAACTGCAACAAGTTTCTAAGTTACAATGAGATATATAAACTATGCCGCAACCCCAAAAGCCATAATAACAATGCAGGACTATAACACATCCCCCAAAACAACTATATGTGAACAAGGATGTGTCGCAATCTTAAACTAACATTTTAAAGTGGCAGGTTTACATCAAAACTCTATATCAAAGGCTATAAGGATGCACCGCCATTTGACGTTGATGTAATAGAATAACGACGCAAACCTATATCAATATCAAATGAATAAAGAATGCACCGCCATTTGATGTTGATGTGACAGAACAACATCGCAATCCTAAAACAATAACGGAAAGCATAAAGGCTCGAATAATGAGGCGATGGAAGAAGACTGTTCCATGGCCAAGAACCGAACCTCACTCCACCAAAGGCAAACCAAAAGGTCATAGCATCATCCTTAAAATTGTTAAACCCAGCTCAAAGACAAAGGCAAGAGCATAGTCTACTAATGGATAGACCATCTCCGGACAAGTTCAAGTAAGCCAATCACCCTTTAGGATAGCAGCCCTATTTATTTTACTAAACCAAGCAACTCAACCAGCTCCAACGCTATACTAAACTAACATGCAAGTTGGATAGTGTAGTATAGCTTCATAGCATAGGCACAATTTGAAGGCTGTACATTATCACTACCCCAGATATATTGATAGTATAATTCACAACAAAGCAAAATGATGTTCTAAGCACTAACAGTGACATAGCTCTCCCTAAAAAGATATCCAGTTCCCCATTGCAACTTCACCCACACGCATGTACAGTCCATGGATCTATCACTTCGTAGAATCAAAAAGGCAAAATCTATTCAAAACTGAGTTTTCCTGCTTCGATTCCGAACATTCCTTCTTCAATTTCAGGTTTCCCACCAAAATTCAAAGCCTAACCGCACAAATCATAAATTCCCACCGAAGGCCGTGTTAACAATCTAGACATATCGAACAAGTGTAATGGATATTCAATGCCTGACATGATCCAACTGTAGGTATCAAGAGAGCGAAAGGATGAAGTTGGTTATCCATGTGAATATCTATAAACTACAAACGAATAGCACACCATAGAAAATGGGGAGGGGGCAGAGAATTTAATTTACTCTTTTTGGACACATAAAACGAAAAACTTGTACCTCTACCTTTTTTATTTATAATAAGAATCAAGGAAGGGAAACAATGACATTTTACAAGTCATTAACATCTGAACCACGTAAATTCCATGTGCTTTTATTATTTCTAGTATTCCATTTTACTGCTTTTATTTTGTCTGCATTAGCATCGAGATAACGAACCGATTCCCAATACATCAAACATCTCTCCTTTATTATAACATAAGCATTAGAGTAATATAATTATCTCCCAATTTATGGAAAATTAACATTACTTAATTTGTTGATTCACAAACATGAAAGCATTCAACGTCATGTTCATAAAAAATTACTTCGATGTTCTGAGATGAAAAGTCTCAATAACAAACTAATTCAACACTTCCAAAGTGTGTTCTTTGCGAGTAAACAATTTTCCTCCATGATTCCTGTAATCCTGGTTCATCTTGGAAAAGTTTACTCCTCTAGATACTACCAGCCTCGACTCAACAACTTCAGCTTGTTGTTGCCTCATTATTTACACCACAAATAGTGAAAACGAGTATTCATATATATTCCTCCAAAAACCAAGGTAGGCATTTGAGTACCGACTTTAGCATGAACTTCCGAGGTTGCCTCCACTCTTTGGCTACTAGTTTGCATACTAGCGGTTCCTTTACTAGCATTCACCCTTGCACCTCCTATCACCAAACATTTGCTTCTAGTTTCCATCCTTGCTTTCTACGTAAGCTAGTGTTCGTAAGAAAGGGAAGTAGATAGAGTGAGAACAATAGTGGAGAGATAGTTATATTCACTTATATATCTATATCAAAATTAAAGTACGATACAAACACACAAATATAGCGTTTATCCTACCTAAGATGTTCTTTTTCTACTATTAAGTTTCTCCCTATATTTCTATTTAGCTCTGGTTTACTTAAGTGTCTCATAATCTATGCTCTGATACCAAGTTGTAACATTCCCCATTTGGAGAGCCAATAATGAATGTCGATGATGCTACAGTCGTCATTACTATAGTTATTTTCAAATGACACAATTGGTCAGTATTTTTTTCACAATGTTAAGTAAACAAAGCAACTAAACATTTTTCAAAAATTGTCCATCACATTTTCCATAATCCAAAAACTTCCCCATACAAAGATAAATATAATCAAACATAAATAATAGTATCATGCCCAACATATCAAGATGTGACATAAACACTTAACAGGTCATTAACTCTGGTTTTATAATATCGGAAAACCAAAAAATATTTTATTAGCTGTAAGTCTCCTTCTTCATCTTCGTCATCTTTTTTCATCTTTTAAAAGTAACTTGTCTAATCCATGAACTTAGACTAGTGAGTACCCATGAGTTTATGGGGAAAAAAACACCGGTCATACATAAAGTCTGGTATGATCACTACTTTACCCTAAAACAAACATATAGTGAGACCATACCACTAAAATACGTAATGGGTTTTCCACTTACTAATTCAGCAAAGTAAAATCATATCTTGTATACAATCATTATGTGATAACCCGAATTTTTGGATACCTATTAATAGGAAATTAACAGGATTAAAATTGTTAAAATACTTATTTATTAATAGAACAAATGAAACTAAATCTGCTTGTCTTCCTCTTTTCCATAGAATCACTAATAGGTTAAACTCTTGGTCAATTAAGCTTCTATCTATGGCGGGAAGACTTGTTCTTATCAAAGCTGTGTGTTTTTCGATGACTGTTTATTAGGCCAGATGCTTTATTCTTCCCTCCAAGCTTCTCCACATGATAAGAGCTGCCATGATGCGATTCTTATGGACTGGAACTATACATAATAGGAAGATTATTCCTGCTAACTTCTCTTCCTTGGAAAAGCCATTAAGAAATGGTGGTCTTGGAATCAAAAACATCAAACTCTGGAATATTGCTGCGGTTAGTTCTCATGTCAATGCCATCTTGGTAAAGAAAGATAGCCAGTGGGTGAAGTGGACTTGGAGAACTCATATAAAGGACAAAGATTTTTGGTCTATGGAGGTCACACAGGGTAGTAGTTGGATATGGCGGAAGATTATGGGTTTACGGACCATGTTGCTCCCCCTGATAAAGTACAGTTTGTCCCCTTCCAGTTCTGTGAGCTTTTGGAAGGATCCTTGGGTCAGCTATAGTTGTGTCTTATCATCGCTGTTGTCTACTAATGATCAAGCTCAATCTGGGATTGGGTTCAATGCTAGGGCCGTCAATTTTATTGCGCATGGGAAAATGAATGTTCCTCATTCAAGTAATCAAACTGTTAATGCTCTCTGGAGAAACTTGGCTCACCACACTGTTGTTACTGCGCATGTGGATGCTCTTTCCTGGAGGGGTATTTCACATAGTATCGGTGCAGTCTATAATCTTCTTGCCAAGGTTGGGGATATGCCAGTATTCTTATGGGCTAAAGTTGCATGGACTAATTATTCGTCTAGCTCTAATAATTTATTGTTTTGGAAGGCTGTAAACAAAGCTTTGTTGACTAGGGATAAGCTTGATGCAGTTGGTATGGATGTGGACAAACTTTGTGTTTTTTGCAATATCACTCCTGAATCTGTTGATCACTTACTCTTTGAGTGCAGTTATCTCATGAATTTGTGGCTAACAATCATGCAAAAGGTCGGGGTTAATGGCATTCAGGGTGTCACGAATTCTGACTGGACTGTTCTTCGCAAAGCAACGCGATGGAGATCAAATAGATGGGATATTGTTTTCTATGTTTTGAAAATCTACATACGGAACGTATGGATGGAGAGGAATAAGCATTGCTTTCATTCTGAGTTTCTTCCTGCTATAAATGTAATGACCCGTATTTTACGTGTCGATAAATCGTAGAATTTGCAGGTCGATAGTGTTGTTTGTGTTGCCTCTAGCTTGAGTCGTTTAGGAGTTGACCCGAGTGCAAGTGATGAGTCGTGACCGACTCATAGATAAGTCGTAGACGACTTAAGGGAATGGACCGAGTTAAGGGTTAGAACGGCATAGTAGTTGCCGACTTAAGAAGAGAGGTGAGATAGGGGTCAAGTGATGAGTCGTGACCGACTTATAGAAGCAGCGACTTATAGGTTGAGTCGTGCACGAGTTACGACTCATAGGAGGGGCGGCTTATAGGTTTGGCCGAGATAAGGATGGACCGACCTAAGATAGTGACCGACTCATGGGTTAGCGGCTTAAGGAGGTTTAGGCTTAGGTCGTGGGTAGTGAGTCGGCAGGGTCTTGAGTCATAGAGTCTGATGAGTCGTTGAAGTGTTAGGTCGGTGACCTGGTGAGTCTTGAGTCGTGAGTCGGTAGGTGTTGAGTCGACCTGGGTTGAGTCGTAGGTTGCGCACATGCGTTGAGTCGCATATAGGTTGAGTCGTTAGACCGTGTTAAGGAGCTAGGTCTTTGAGTCGGAGGCATTGAGTCGTGAACGACTCATGATGAGTCGTGGACGACTCATAGGGGCGACGACTCATGGTTGATTCAGCCTATAAATAGAGGGGTTCGGCTCACTTTTTGGCACCGGTTTTTGAAGCAACGAAGTGCTGCCATTTTGAAGACTCGACTACAACATTTCTTCATCTTCTTTTCTCCATTCCAATCAAGTGTTAGCATCTATCCAAGATCGAAGATCGAGATCGAAGATTCAAGTGTCTAAGTTGAAGATCTTCATCCGTTCGAGCTAGATTTCATCGATTGAAGCGAGATCTTGCCGGATCAAGCCTTGTTCTTCGCTGTCCAGATCTGAAGTGTGTGGTTTTTGAGGTGTTTGGGTGATTTGGTGAGTGGTAGTTATCTCTCACGCGGACCCAAAGGAGTATATTGGATTGGTGGTTTGTTGGAGTGTTGTAGATAGTGATTTTGTGCATTTTCCTTAGATCCAAGTGTAGATTCATTGTTTGTGAAGAGGTTTACATATGCATGTTCATTTATCAAGTATTAGAGACAAAACCCATGTTTTATATTTGATAGATCTATGCTAAAAACCTATGATTCATGCATGTTAGACTTATGCTCATTTATTTACGAAATTGCCATTATAGTTGATATTGCTCATTAGACTTGTTTAAATGATTGATTGTTTGATTGTATGATTGATTTGATTGTTTCCAAGTTAGCCAGTAGTTGATTTGGAACAAGATGATTGAAGATGATTCGAAAGCTAAGTGGAAAGGCTCTTGAATGGTGAAAGCTGCTTATGGCATATGAAGCGGATGTTGAAGCTCATATGTATGGATTGGATGATGTTGAGATGGGACTTTGCTATGGTGTGATAAAGCGAAGTACGATGTGATGTAGACTTGGCGTAATCCAGGCAGGGATCATTCCAAGCATGTTGATGACTCGAGGGATGGTTCGAGTTGGTTGATAATGGATAGCTCGAGAGGTAGCTTGAGCTAGTATGAGGATAGTCGTCAAGGAGGATGACTAGGAGGCTTGGATCTCATCGTTGTTGAAGGTTCTAGCATGCTCAAAAGCAAGAGTACATGGGGCGCCCATAACGACTACAGGCAGGTAGTCGGGACACCCAAAAGACTACAGGTAGGTAGTTGAGTACTCTGGGCAGAGTAGGTAAGTCCTAGGCACGGGTCACGATGGCGTGCGGAGCTATGCCTAGAACCGGGGTTACCATTAGCCCTTGATGGATGGTCATTCAATCAACGGTGAAATCAAAGCAAGGATAACAGTGATAGCCAGAGTCATGGATGTTTGGACGTTTGGTTGTATCATCATTCGGTCTCAAGAGCGGTATTTTCTAGGTGCTTATCTGATCTTGGTTTAGGCCTTGGGGGTTTGTATTTGGAAAACATCGCCCTTGACTCGAGTGATTATTGCTTTACCTTAATTATCTGCTATGTTATGCTTACTTCTCCTTGGTGTGTGTCTGGGGGCTATCACTGTAGAAAGAGGTGGAGTGGGATGGTTTGGTTCCTATTCCTTTTATCCTTTATGCTCTTTTGGTATGATTGATAGTTGATTTACTGCTCACTAAGACTTTGTCTGACTCAAGGTTTTATGTCTCCTCTTATTACCTTGGGCTGTTCATCCATGTTGGGATGGGCAGACTAGGTAGCAGGTGACAGGTGCTGTTCTTAGAGATCTACGCTGATGATGACGAAGACGAGCAGGAGGCTTTGCATATTAGTTTTCTTACTATTTGTACTGGGTGTTCCGCTGCTTGTATATATTCTGAGTGCTATGTAGTGAGGCTTTGATGTATGGATTTGCCTGGATGATTGTATCAAACTACTGTGATGCTTATATGATGATTTCCTGTTATGAAGCTTCACTATACATATATATATATTTCTCTATTGTATTTTATCCATGCGCTGTGAGTTATGCGATAGAGTTTCTGTTTTTATTTTTACCCCGACTATCGTCCATGGCCACCTGGCACGCCTTTCAGCACATTATTTCCTTGTTATGGTGCGGGAGTCATGGGCGGTCGTCACATTTGGTATCAGAGCTTTGGTTAATCGATTTTAGCCAACGCTCGCTGACGTAACTACGTATGAGAGACGTAATTGTATTTTGATGGATAACTACTATGTATAATATAGTAGCTTAGAAGGATTTGAACTCCTTATGCAGTTGTTTCTTAAGGTGTTCTAATCATTCTTATTGCAGATATTAAGGATGAGTCGAAGAGGGAGACCAACTGCAAGGGAAGGCCGTGCTACTGAAGGAGCTGTTGATTATGGAACTATGTTCGAAGCGATGATGACTTCGATCATGAGAAGGATACCAGCTCCAGGGCCATCTGTAGATGTTGGAGTTCAAGTCCAAGCTCCAAGACCTGTGGATTTTGCTAAGCTTTGTAAGGATTATACTTCCCTTGGAGGAAAAGCTTTCTTGGGGATGGAGTCGACTATTGAGGTGCAGAGATGGATTGATGCATGTCGAAGGATCTTTGGTGACTTAGGGATTGAGGATGCAACTAAGAGGAAGCTTGCATCGAGACAGCTTCAGGGAAGAGCTGCTGATTGGTGGAATTCTATCACCATAGATACTCCAGAAGAAGAGATTACTTGGGAGCAATTCCAAGTTAGATTTGAAGCTAAGTTCATCTCTACGGGTCAGAAGTCTGTTTTGTTCAAGAGGTTTGTAGAGCTCAAGCAAGGTGGGAGACCAGTTCTTGAGTATATTTCCGAGTTCGAAGCCTTGTCCAAGTATGCCAGATCGTATATTGATTCTCCCTACCAGAAGAACGAAAAGTTTGTGACTGGTCTGGATGCTTATCTTGGGAGGCAGTTAGTGGATCATTTAGACGATCCATTTGAGAAGCTGGTGGAGAAAGCTCTTAGGCATGAGAGTCTGTTTCCTAGGGAAAGTTCTGTTGTTTCTGTAACCAAGGAAGGATCTAAACCCCAGCAAAATGGAAACAAGAAGAGGAAGCAGCAGCAACAGAAGGGAAAGGATGGCCAGAAGAAGCCGAAGAGCGAAGTGACTTGCTATAACTGCCAGCAGAAGGGCCATCTTTACAAAGATTGTAAGAATCCCAAGGTGCCGGGAAAGTGTTACAACTGTGATAAGCTGGGACATATCAAGAAGGATTGCCCAGAGCCGAGGAAAGATAGGCAGATTGTGCAAGCTTATGCTTTGGGAGCTGTGCCGTCGTCTTCAAAAGCTCCTACAGCTGAAGAGAAGGGGAAGAGTGTGGTAGTTCAAGGTACTCTTTCTCTTTGTGGTGTTCCAGTTAGAGTGTTGTTTGATACTGGAGCGTCGCATTCTTTTGTTTGTGATGATTTGGTAGGCCGGTTAGGTTTGAAACCGGATATTGTTGATAGGCCATTGGTTGTGACTAATCCAGTTGGGGGTTCGTCATGTTTGTGTATGATATGCCGTGGTCTAGTTGTGTCGAGTCATGATTGCTCGTTTGTTTGTGATTGCTTTGTTCTGAACTTTGCGGGGTTCGGAATTATTTTGGGTATGGACTGGCTTAGGAAGTATGCGGCTAGGATTGATTGTGAGAGGCTGGAGGTGACAGTCGGAAATGTGGAAGGGCGAAAGGTTGTGATACGATGTAAGCATGAGGAAGGCGTCTTCATGAGCTTCATGTATTCGCTGGTTGTTCCACGGGATGGACTGTCATCAGTGCCTATTGTGAATGGATTTGAGGATGTCTTTGACGAAGTCAAAGGGTTGCCGCCGCATAGGGAGATCGAGTTTCGTATCGATCTAGTTGAGGGAGCCAGACCTGTTGTGATGCCTCTTAGGCGGATGGCGCCTAGGGAGCAGCTAGAGTTGAGGGTGCAGGTTGATGACCTTTTGCAGAAAGGATTCATTCGGAGAAGTGTGTCCGAATGGGGTGCACCAGTTGTGTTCGCAACCAAAGCGGATGGATCGTTGAGGTTGTGTGTGGATTATCGTGAGCTGAATAAGTTGACTAGGAAGAACAAGTATCCATTGCCGAGAATAGATGACTTGTTTGATCAGCTTCACGAGGCTAAGGTGTTTTCTCAGATGGATTTGGCAACGGGATTTCACCAGTTGAGAGTGGCGAAGGATAGTGTGCCGAAGACTGCTTTCAGGACACCATCCGGATTTTATGAGTGGCTGGTAATGCCGTTTGGATTGACTAACGCGCCAGCATATTTTGTGGATCTTATGAATAGAGTGTTCAGAGATCAGTTGAATAAGTTCGTGCTTGTGTTCGTGGATGATATTTTGGTTTACTCCAGAACTGAGGAAGAGCACAAGACACACTTGAGAATTGTTTTGGAAATCTTGCGGAAACATCAGCTGAAGGCTAAGTTTTCGAAGTGTCACTTCTGGAAGAGTGAAGTGAGGTTCTTAGGTCATGTTATCTCTGGAAATGGAATAGCGGTTGATCCCGCTAAGGTGGCGGCGATCCAGGATTGGGTTAGACCTAAGAATGCATCTGATGTGAGAAGTTTTCTTGGATTAGCAGGATATTATCGACGGTTTATCAAGGACTTTTCCAAGATAGCTGCACCGTTAACAGGATTGACGAAAAAGAACCAAGTGTTCAGATGGGATGATAAGTGTGAGCAAGCTTTCGTAATCCTGAAAGAACGGCTGATAAGTGCTCCTGTTTTAACTATTCCAAGTGGATATGATGAGATGGTGGTTTACACCGACGCATGTGGCACTGGACTTGGAGCAGTGCTAATGCAGAAGGATAAGGTTGTTGCGTATGCTAGTCGACAACTGAAGCCGCATGAAAGGAATTATCCAACTCATGATTTGGAGTTAGCGGCGATTGTGTTTGCTTTAAAGATGTGGAGACATTATCTGTTGGGAGTTAGATTTGAGTTATTTACAGATCATAAGTCGTTAAAGTATCTGTTCTCCCAAAAGGATTTGAATCTTCGACAGCAACGGTGGCTAGAGTTTCTGGCATCTTATGATTTTGGTATAGCCTATACTCCGGGAAAAGGTAACGCAGTGGCTGATGCGTTAAGTCGAAGACATGCAGGATTGGGAGCCATGTTTTCGGAATGGAAGAGTCTTGAGTATTTGGCTGGATTTGATTTCAGGCCTAGATGTGAATTGGAACCTGAGATGTTGGCAAACTTATCGATAAGGCCTACACTTGTGGAAAGAATTGGTGAGAGCCAAAGGCGAGATGATAAGCTTGTCAAGATTATTTGTGAATTGGAATCCGGATTGGAACCAGAGAAGGATAAAGGATTCGAGGTCGATCGAGAGGGTTGGCTTCGAAAGCAAGGACGATTAGTTGTTCCCGATATTGATGGATTGAGAGATGAAGTTCTGAGGGAAAGTCATCACTCGAAGTTGACAATTCATCCAGGTGGAAATAAGATGTATCGGGATATGAAGAGAGCTTACTACTGGGAAGGTATGAAGAAGGATGTTGGAAATTTTATTTCCAAGTGTATGAACTGCCAGTTGGTGAAAGCTGAGCAGAAGAAGCCCAGTGGATTGCTTCAGCCATTAGAGGTTCCTACATGGAAGTGGGAGCAGATATCGATGGATTTTATCGATGGTCTACCTAGGACAAGAGCAGGGAATGAAGGGATTTGGGTCATAGTAGATCGTTTGACCAAGAGTGCAAGGTTCATTCCTGTTCGATCGACTAGGACTGCATCGAAGTTGGCTGAGCTGTATGTGAAATGGATTGTTCGATTCCATGGTGTTCCGAAGAGTATAGTGAGCGATCGAGACCCATTGTTCACTAGTGGATTTTGGAAGAGCTTCCAGGAAGTTTTGGGAACCAAGTTGTGTTTGAGTACAGCTTATCACCCTCAAACAGATGGTCAGACTGAGAGAGTCAACCGAATTTTGGAAGATCTCCTTAGAGCATGTGTTTTGGACTTCGGAGGATCATGGGAAGATCACCTTCATTTGGTAGAGTTTGCTTATAATAACAGTTATCAGTCGAGCATTGGTATGGCACCATATGAGACATTATATGGAAGACCGTGTAACTCTCCGACATGTTGGTTGGAAGCCGGAGAAAAGCTGATACTTGGGCCAGAGATGATTCGACAGACTTCGGATTGTATAGAGATCATTCGGCAAAGAATGAAGGCAGCCCAGGATCGTCAGAAAAGTTATGCAGATAATCGTCGAAAGGATTTGGAATTCGACGTGGGTGATATGGTTTTCGTGAAGATTTCTTCATTGAAGAATGTTATTAGATTCGGGAAGAAAGGAAAGTTAACTCCGAGATTCGTTGGACCATTCCCGATTATCGAGCGAATTGGAAAGCTCGCTTATAGATTGGAGTTACCGGAAAAGATGGCGGGTGTGCACAATGTTTTTCATGTATCCTATCTACGGAAGTACGTGCATGATCCAACTACGGTGGTTTCTGCTGATAGCTGTGAAGACTTGGAGGTTGATTCAGTTGTTTCGAGACCTCGTAAGCCGCTTCGTGTTGTTGGAACCGACACGAAACAGCTTAGGAGGAAGACGATTACGTTGCTCAAGGTACAATGGAGTGATGATGTTAACGACTGTACATGGGAGGAGGAAGAGAGGATGAAGGCAGCTCATCCCGGACTCTTCGAGGTATGGCCCTAAAGTGTCGTGACGTCTCATGAATTTGTAGCTTGTTCTAAGTCTTAGAATTCTGCATGCTAGGTTAGAATTGGATGCATGGTTTGTTGATTGTTATGGATGGTAGGCATGCGGAATAATTGTGATTGCTGTTGTTTGCTTGGAATTTCGGGGGCGAAATTCCTAAGGGGGAGAGAATGTAATGACCCGTATTTTACGTGTCGATAAATCGTAGAATTTGCAGGTCGATAGTGTTGTTTGTGTTGCCTCTAGCTTGAGTCGTTTAGGAGTTGACCCGAGTGCAAGTGATGAGTCGTGACCGACTCATAGATAAGTCATAGACGACTTAAGGGAATGGACCGAGTTAAGGGTTAGAACGGCATAGTAGTTGCCGACTTAAGAAGAGAGGTGAGATAGGGGTCAAGTGATGAGTCGTGACCGACTTATAGAAGCAGCGACTTATAGGTTGAGTCGTGCACGAGTTACGACTCATAGGAGGGGCGGCTTATAGGTTTGGCCGAGATAAGGATGGACCGACATAAGATAGTGACCGACTCATGGGTTAGCGGCTTAAGGAGGTTTAGGCTTAGGTCGTGGGTAGTGAGTCGGCAGGGTCTTGAGTCATAGAGTCTGATGAGTCGTTGAAGTGTTAGGTCGGTGACCTGGTGAGTCTTGAGTCGTGAGTCGGTAGGTGTTGAGTCGACCTGGGTTGAGTCGTAGGTTGCGCACATGCGTTGAGTCGCATATAGGTTGAGTCGTTAGACCGTGTTAAGGAGCTAGGTCTTTGAGTCGGAGGCATTGAGTCGTGAACGACTCATGATGAGTCATGGACGACTCATAGGGGCGACGACTCATGGTTGATTCAGCCTATAAATAGAGGGGTTCGGCTCACTTTTTGGCACCGGTTTTTGAAGCAACGAAGTGCTGCCATTTTGAAGACTCGACTACAACATTTCTTCATCTTCTTTTCTCGATTCTAATCAAGTGTTAGCATCTATCCAAGATCGAAGATCGAGATCGAAGATTCAAGTGTCTAAGTTGAAGATCTTCATCCGTTCGAGCTAGATTTCATCGATTGAAGCGAGATCTTGCCGGATCAAGCCTTGTTCTTCGCTGTCCAGATCTGAAGTGTGTGGTTTTTGAGGTGTTTGGGTGATTTGGTGAGTGGTAGTTATCTCTCACGCGGACCCAAAGGAGTATATTGGATTGGTGGTTTGTTGGAGTGTTGTAGATAGTGATTTTGTGCATTTTCCTTAGATCCAAGTGTAGATTCATTGTTTGTGAAGAGGTTTACATATGCATGTTCATTTATCAAGTATTAGAGACAAAACCCATGTTTTATATTTGATAGATCTATGCTAAAAACCTATGATTCATGCATGTTAGACTTATGCTCATTTATTTACGAAATTGCCATTATAGTTGATATTGCTCATTAGATCTTGTTTAAATGATTGATTGTTTGATTGTATGATTGATTTGATTGTTTCCAAGTTAGCCAGTAGTTGATTTGGAACAAGATGATTGAAGATGATTCGAAAGCTAAGTGGAAAGGCTCTTGAATGGTGAAAGCTGCTTATGGCATATGAAGCGGATGTTGAAGCTCATATGTATGGATTGGATGATGTTGAGATGGGACTTTGCTATGGTGTGATAAAGCGAAGTACGATGTGATGTAGACTTGGCGTAATCCAGGCAGGGATCATTCCAAGCATGTTGATGACTCGAGGGATGGTTCGAGTTGGTTGATAATGGATAGCTCGAGAGGTAGCTTGAGCTAGTATGAGGATAGTCGTCAAGGAGGATGACTAGGAGGCTTGGATCTCATCGTTGTTGAAGGTTCTAGCATGCTCAAAAGCAAGAGTACATGGGGCGCCCATAACGACTACAGGCAGGTAGTCGGGACACCCAAAAGACTACAGGTAGGTAGTTGAGTACTCTGGGCAGAGTAGGTAAGTCCTAGGCACGGGTCACGATGGCGTGCGGAGCTATGCCTAGAACCGGGGTTACCATTAGCCCTTGATGGATGGTCATTCAATCAACGGTGAAATCAAAGCAAGGATAACAGTGATAGCCAGAGTCATGGATGTTTGGACGTTTGGTTGTATCATCATTCGGTCTCAAGAGCGGTATTTTCTAGGTGCTTATCTGATCTTGGTTTAGGCCTTGGGGGTTTGTATTTGGAAAACATCGCCCTTGACTCGAGTGATTATTGCTTTACCTTAATTATCTGCTATGTTATGCTTACTTCTCCTTGGTGTGTGTCTGGGGGCTATCACTGTAGAAAGAGGTGGAGTGGGATGGTTTGGTTCCTATTCCTTTTATCCTTTATGCTCTTTTGGTATGATTGATAGTTGATTTACTGCTCACTAAGACTTTGTCTGACTCAAGGTTTTATGTCTCCTCTTATTACCTTGGGCTGTTCATCCATGTTGGGATGGGCAGACTAGGTAGCAGGTGACAGGTGCTGTTCTTAGAGATCTACGCTGATGATGACGAAGACGAGCAGGAGGCTTTGCATATTAGTTTTCTTACTATTTGTACTGGGTGTTCCGCTGCTTGTATATATTCTGAGTGCTATGTAGTGAGGCTTTGATGTATGGATTTGCCTGGATGATTGTATCAAACTACTGTGATGCTTATATGATGATTTCCTGTTATGAAGCTTCACTATACATATATATATATATTTCTCTATTGTATTTTATCCATGCGCTGTGAGTTATGCGATAGAGTTTCTGTTTTTATTTTTACCCCGACTATCGTCCATGGCCACCTGGCACGCCTTTCAGCACATTATTTCCTTGTTATGGTGCGGGAGTCATGGGCGGTCGTCACAATAAATTTATGGCAGAAGTTGATGAGAGAGATCAAGTATGGTATTTGTGTTTCTGGCCATAACTTCTCCCCACATCAGTATGATATGTGGTGTTAATTCACTGATTTCCTGGGGTTGCATTGTGCATGGCCAATGCATGCCTTCGGTGGTGGATTTTTTGCTCTGTTTACTTTTCTTTTTCTTAGGTTTTCTTCCTTCATTCCCTGTTTTGTGTTTGTGAATTTGTGTTTTGTTCTTGTTGTGTTTTCAAGTTCTTGTAGTTGTGTTGCTGTTGTACCATGTGTATTCTTTTTTTCCGTTTCAATAAATCTGGTAGGGGCGCAGTCAACCTCGCTGTCTATTCAAAAAAAAAAACAAATGAAATTCTGATATATATGTATATCTAAATATGTATATATAAATTTGAACTATAATAAATGCTGGATTATAAATATTGGGATAAATATTCATTTAATAATCTCCTAATATAATTATTTAAAATTTATAAGTTATTCTTTTAAAACAAATAATAAAGATGGAATATATGTATACATATAGATGAGTAGATTTTAATAGAAATAAAAATCATTATTTTTTTAAAAGACAAATTTAAGATGGGTTTGTTTAAAAGTGTATACGATTTTATTTATATATCATCTGTTTTATAATATTTTCTTTAAAGTAATTTATATATACATATATTTAGGTAAATGTTTATTTGTTTTGTAAATTAAATGTGAAAATTTTATATTAGTATTTAACATAAATAAAAAAAGTTTATTAAAAGTGCTTAAGGACATGTGTTAACATACAAGGAACTAGTTTAACAAATGTCACCTAAGTAACCTATCTACTAACAAGTGGAAAATTTATACTTAACTAAATTTAGATTTTATTAAATATAATACTAAAAAAATGAGTGATTCTTTCAGCTAAAATTCTATCTCATCTTTTGAAACCTGAAAACAAATCAAAAGAAAAAAAAAATGCTGAAAATCAAGCTTCAACCTGGGGTTTTGCAAATCAAATTTCAGTACTTCAGTTTCAAAACTTCAACACCAGATTCAACATCTTTAAGCATGCAACAGGAATTCAAAATCGATTCAATAAACATCAAGTAATCAAAGAAATCAACTCAACCTCAAACTGTAAAGATCATCCCAGAAAATTCAAAGATCAACAGCAAGATTTAAAGATTCAACAAAAACAGAAGAAGTTCAAAATCAATTAAACCTGGAAACAAGAACATGTTCACTGTCCTTTGCTTTAAAATAGGTGAGTGAACATTTCTTTTAAAAACAGTTTAATTTTGATTTATATCTAATGCGTGCGATGATATTGTTTTGAATGGAAGTTCTTCTGCTTGAATCTACTTGAATTGATATATATGTTAGCAAGTCTGTGAATATATGTATATATACAGATATCTGTTCTCCATTGTTTCAGTCTCTGATTTTCCTTCAAAAACTTAAATATCTCAATCGAAACAATATTAGACTCTAATATCTAAATGAAAGTTGTTTTCTATTATATGATGATGATTTTAAAAATAGGTTCAGGTTTAAATTTCAATAAATTATTTTTAAAATTGAAATAACAGTGAGATTCATAAATTATGATAAAATCAACTATCTTAATTACAAATTTGAATTACAAGGATGAATTCATGGTTGAAAATCACGAATTTCGATATGCTTTTCATAATTTTTAGACCGTTAATTCTCGTGAATTCTCGTGTTATTCGAATTGGGTATTTGGGGAATTGCCGATGATCGGCGCAATGGAGTTGGTCGAGTTTTGGACTGGAGGTAGTATGGGGGATAGAGATTGATGAAAAAATGGTAGTAGATTTTTCTGGTGGTCGTGGTGGCCAGGGAGGGTCAATATAGGGTTTAGTGATTGAATCTGGGAAGTCGGAGTTGTCGAGGGTGTTTGGCAATGGTGATGCATCGGAGGTGATTGCGATGGGGGAAATCGCGGCGGGGTGATGTGGTGCTGCTCTGGAGTGAGTGCCGGGGGTTCCTGTCGTCATGATCATCGACGGCGAGAAGTTTTGTTCGTCTATGTTTTTGTTCCAGTTTTTGATCAAGAGGCTCGTTTTCGATTTGCGTTGTTTTCTTTGAATCTGGGTTATCGAAAGGAGTGGTGGGGTTGTCAATGATTTGTAGATGGTCGTGGTGACGATCGATGGTGGCCGAAGGTTCTGTGCACGTGTACGTGCACGTTTTTTGTCAGCTGATGATCAGGTTTGGGAACGAAGGGTTTGTCCTCGGGTTTGGGCTCGTGCGAGGGAACGTTTTTCTCGAAGCAGATGAGTTGGTGGTTGCCCCGATGGCAGGAACGGGATGTTTGGGGTTTCGACTCGAGTTTCTGCCATGGTGATTATTTGGTGTTAACTAAAGCTAAGTTTTGTAAATGGAAATCAAGTTTTCAAATTTAAAAGTTAGTTCTTTTCAAAATAATGTTAATCAAGTTTTCAAGGATGATTAACTGAATATATTTTCAAATTTAAAATGTTAAGATGGTTAATTTTAAAGTAGTTAACTAAATGAAATTTTGAATTTTAATTAAAAAGGTGTTTTCAATTTAAAATATTTGATCAAAGTTTTGAAGAAATGTCTAAAAACTAAGTTTTCAAATTATATTTAAATGGATAAGTTTTAAAGATATGATAATTAAGTTTCCAAAGACAATTATTTGTAGACTTTAAATAAAACATGTTTGAAGCATTTCAAAGTTTAAAAAATTAAATTAGATGATTAAATTAAATTATAATTGATTTCTAAATGTTTTATTTTTAAATAATGTTTAATGATATAATTATGTAAATCGATTATAATAAAGAGTTTATCTTTAAGTTTTTAAGATTTTGATTAATTTAGATAATTAATTTGTGAAGATAATAAAGGTTAATTAATTATTGTTATTGATTTAAGAATAGTTAATTAATGTAAATGATTTGTTAATATGTAAAAGTTTAATTAAGATAAATGATTTTCTTAATTAATTAAGGATTTATAAATATAAGGAGTTAACTAATTATTTAATTAATTTAAAATGATTAGTTAATTGTTTAGTTAATTTAAATAATCACTTAATTATGATTTAATTAAGTATAATTACATGATGAAGTAATTAATGGATAATTATTAAATGTAATTAAGAAAAGAGAAATTACTTGTGGAAGTAATTAGCGGGAAATTACTTATGAAAGTAATTGAATAGAAATGATTAAGTGTAAATCATTCGGTGTTAATAATTAAAGGATAAATTAGTATAATTGATTAAGAGTTAATTAATTAATTAAAGAGTAATTAATTAATTAAAGGATTAAGGTTAAGTAATGACGTGACTAATTACTTGTTAAGGTAATTAATCAAGAGAGTAATTAACTAATGAAAGTAATTAGAGGATAATTACTTAATGGAAGTAATTAAGGATTAATTACTTAGTGTAATTAATTAAGGATTGTTTGATTTAGGAAACCAATCAATGATTAGTTAAATAATCATTATGATTAATTAAGGGATAAATAATCAATGAAGTGATTAGGAGATAATTAATTTGAGTGATCAATGATCGATCAATGTAATTAATATGGATGGGTAAAGGATAATTAATTTGTGTAATTAATTAAGAGTTAATAACTTATTGTAATTAAAGAATAATTAATCAAAAATGGTTAATTAAGATGATAATGAGAGGATAATTAATTAATTGATTTGTAATTAATTAATGTTAAGTAAGCAAGATTTAAAGACGATGGAAGTAATTAATTTAATATATTTAAATTAATTAGAAGGTGTGGCTAAGCAACCTTATGTATGGATGATAGAACGACATTGGAAGCATTGGATTAATTGTTATCCCTAATATGTGATTCGTGATGCTATGTGATATGATATGTTTGATTTAAATTGAGATAATGTGGTTATCTATTGATGATGAATTACTGTGACACCCTGTATTTAAAGTTGAATTGTATTTTACTTGAATAACTTGGGTTAAGATGACATTGGATTCGAAGAGACCGGAGTCGGATATTAGTAAATACCCGAAACCACTTCGAATCTTTATAGATTGATATGTGAATAAATAGGCTGGAATGGAATAATATGGAGCTTTGAAACTAAGTATGGGTACTTAGGGATTGATTTGTGAAATAAGTGTTAAGCATAACGAGTAATGAACTCGTAGTGGAGTAAGAGTTACCCCAGGTTTTTAAATATGCTTTGTGCGTTAGAACTTCATGTTAGATGGGTTTACTCACGTTGTTTTGCAGCCTGACTCGGGTGTTACTTTGTAATGCTCAGGTCAGACCGAGTATTACAGATTTTCAGGTAAGGACGTTTTGGAGCTCAGGAGGGGAGCTGGATGGCAGGAACGTATGTAGTGTATTCTGCTATGATTTATTGTAGCTTATCTAGGACAAGTTGTTATAACTGTCCAGTGGTTGTATAAATGAATGTTACTCTGATGTATTTAAATGTAATTAACTAATATAGTTTTCCTTCGTATAACTGCTATTTTATTTAATATTATATTTTGATCTGCTGCGAATGTGAGAATCTGTGTTTGGTGTTTTCTATTTTCTTCTTCTTCTATCTCTTTCTTCTTTCCTAACTATCAAGAATTTTCGGGATCAAAAATTTCGGGTCTTTACATTTGGTATCAGAGCTGAAGGTTAAGCGAGAAACTTGGCTCTGGTGGGACTACTCATTAAGGATAGGGTCAATGGTACACTAGAATGCGGTGAGTGAATATATATATATATATATATATATATATATATGAGAGCGCACTTGTTATTTTCTTATATAAAGATTTTAAATCATTTTATATAAGAATATACTTTGATATATAAAGCAATATTTCTCTCTAATAAATATTAAGGTAATTGGTTGTTAAATTATTGGAATTAAATTAAGTGGTAATAAAGATACAATCAAATTGAAATTAAATAAGGATAACTTGGTGTGTAAAGGAAATAATATGTATAAATGAGGGATATACACAATATCAAAGATGATTTGAAATGTTGAGTTTTAAAATTGGAACGAGATGTGATATCCAAAGTGATAAGTTTTTGAACTTATAAGTGGGAAGATTATTAATCTGAAGTTTAAATTTTGTTCGGGAATTCAAATTGGGTAAAGTTGTATGAATAAAATTAAAGTGAAATTAATTTTGGGAAAATTTAATAAATTTTGAACAGGCAACCTGAATTGGAAATTTCAAGATGAATTTGGAATTTAACTTGGGAAGTTAAATGGTTAATTTGAATTGGGAGTTTGTGCGACCTTAAAATAGGTTTGAGATCTGGAAATTGGAAATGGATGGATGTTTTAAGTAATTTGAATAATACCATCCTGCTGTTATTAATAATCTTTAAGCTGAAATTGGATTTGTTTAAATGAATGAAGAAATGGGGTATGGTAATATATCCATTATTAAAATAAAATGAAATCATTTTGGACTTAAGATTTGAATGTTTAAGATAAAACTTCAAAGGTTTGATTTCAAAATAGAAATTTAGTGATAAATTGATTTTTAAAGATTTAGTTGTTTAAAAAAGATTTGAATTATTATTTGAACTTTGAAATAAGTTTAAAATGGAATTTGGATTAAGAATTAAATGGTTTATAGATATAAGTTGATTTGATTTAAATGATTAATTCAACCTTTAAAATTTAACTTGAATTTATAATTCGAGATGGTTTAAAGTTGAGATTTAAATTAAATTAGTTCAAATTGGATTTGATTTGAATTTATTGGATTTTTGATTGATGTATAAGTATAAAAATACAAAAAAATAAATTGGATTAATTTGAAATGAAATTAAAGCTGAATGAGTTCAAATTCAAATGAGATTGGGATTAATCTAAACTAGAATTGAAATGATTTGAAATTGAAGCTGGTTCAATTTGAAATTAATCCAAAATGATTTGAATAATTTGGAATTGTGATTAAAGTTGAATATGTTTAAAATTCAAATGGAATTTGATTTGAACTTGGAAAGAAACTGAGGTTAATTCAACTTGAATTGGGAATAAATCAATCTCAATGGAAATTGAAGATTATTTAAATTGGAATTGAATCAATTTAAATGAGAATGGAAATTTAAATTGAATTGTGGGGAATGGAGATTGGGATTGAACAGTTTGGCATTGGAATTTTTTCAAATAAATTGTCTTAATATAAATCTATTTTTTTCAAACTATTTATTGTACAACTTTTCTTTTTAAACCTAAAACTATCTTATACTTGATTTACAATTATTTTTGGAACTATTTAACTATTTTACAACTGTTTTATAAACTAATTACTGTTTTTCAACTACTTTATAACTAATTACTATTTTACAACTATTTTGCAATTATTTAAAATTTCTATAACTATTTGACTATTTTCCAACTATTTTACAATTACTTAACTATTTTGCAGCTATTTTACAAACTAATAATTATCATTCAATTACTTGTCTATTTTTAACCTTTCGAATTATTTTCTAAATTTAAGCTGGCTGGAGTTCAAACTGTTTATGATTGAATATCCATTTGAGATAAGGATTAAAGTGATAATCCAAATGAAATTGAGGCAAATGTGAATAAGTGAATGAAAATTAAAGTGAATGTGAATAGAAAAGAGATTGATTTGGCTAATAATCAATGAGGATAAATACGTAGGATGTACGTATATTATTCTATTCACATAGCGATTTGATCCAGATTCAAGCACATAATTTTGAGATAGTTATATCGATCCGAGTTGGGATTTTTCACTCGATTTTTGACGGTGAACCAGGATATGGATTGTTGATTGATTCTGAATATTCTCTATCATAGTTAGGCTGTATAGGGAGAATGACGGTTTCTGATCAAGAAACCAGATCTGAGTCCGCACTAGGAAGTCGGGTGGACGATACCAGTTTGGAAGTGAAATTGTGTGATCAATTGAGCGATCAGATTGATATAGCGTACGAATGATATGTGTACATCGTACGGATTGGAATGACATTGATACTGAAAGTTTGTGGATAAGAACTATAAAATGGTTTTTGAAGTGGAAAATATATTTTGTGAAATATATGATGAAATAAAATAGAAATTGGATATTTCTATGATAGAAAGTTGCTTTATGGAAGTAAGTAACTGGTAAGTGACTTTGTAGAGTAATCAAATTTGAATATTTGATTTGGAATAAACAAATATATATATATATATATCTTTGTTATATAAGATAAACTTCCCTTGTTGAATCTTTTGCCAGAAGAAAAGGGTTTTGAAAATATTTGAAGTATAAAAGGGATTTTATACAAAGTTTGAAATGATCCAAAGATTTATTAAAGTTATATATATATATATATATATTTGTATATGTATGTATATGTAAAGGATCTTATGAGAATGATTTTGGAGGATAGATTTTTGGAACCTTTGGATTTGGAAAGGCTTTTTGATTTTTGGGGAAAATCAATATTGGAATTTGAAAAGCCTAGTTTGAGAATTATCTATTTGGAATAATCGATTTTGTGAAAAGGAGATTTATATGAGATTCATACTAGGTGTATGATTTGAACGATACTATATGTGTATAATATAAAGTGTTTTGAAAATGGCTCTGGAGAAAAAGGCGCTCCCTTAAATGAACTTCTCAGGAGTGCCATAGGTTGGTACTGCCTTGAGCCTCAAAGAGGGGGAGGCTCTAAAGTTGATCCTGTGAGGAGTCCGGAAAAAACTAGTTCCTAAGGATTATAAGTAGTGTGTAGCGAAAGTCGAGGGCGCTGATGCCTACAGAGGCATTTGAGTTATGATGTGACGACAGTTTAACTCGATGTCACTGCGATCGACTGCAGACCATAGCGAAAGTCGTGTGTGCCACTGAAAGCCAACAGTCTACGTTTGATTCTATATCGGTAGACTGCGACCTATGGTGACATAGCGATAGTCGTGCGTGCCGCTGATAGCCAACAGTCTATATTTAATTTTACATCGGTAAACTGCGACCTATGTGAGAGTGGAGAAGTTTCATTTTCGCAGCGAAAATCGAGGGCGCTGATGCCTACAGTTACATGGACTTTAGCTGTGATGGCAACGTAACCCTGGAATGTAACTGCGATATGTTGTGGGTTCCATGGCGTAATCAAGGGGCATGGAGTGCCTGCAGTTACATGGACTTTTGCTGCGATGGCAACGTAACCCAAGATGTAAATGCGACCATGGATGGGGGTGATGATTTCTAGAGCTTTCTCACCAAAGATATTTCCTCTATTTTCAAAAACGTTTTCTATATTTTCAATAAAATTATTTTCCAAATATTTTTCACTGGGTGTTGAAATGGGTTTGCTAAGTACTTATAGATCTTCAGTCCTACGCTTGATCAACGTATGACCGAATTTCTGTGAGAACAAAGATGAACTTGTGGAAACATCGAGTTATAAAAAGTATTTTTATAAAACTATTTTATAATATTATATGGATTTTAAAAAGTGTTTTAAAGTTGATCAAAGAAAATTTATCAGATTTTAAGTACTGAATAAATTCTGGCTTCGTTCCTTTTCGAGGACGAAAAGATTCTAAGGGGGGAGGAATGTGATAACCCAAATTTTTGGGCATCTATTAATTGGAAAATGATAGGACTAAAATTGTTAAAATACTTATTTGTTAATAGAACAAATGAAATTCTGATATATATGTATATCTGAATATGTATATATGAATTTGAACTATAATAAATGCTGAATTATAAATATTTGGATAAATATTCATTTAATAATCTTCTAATATAATTATTTAAAATTTACAAGTTAGTCTTTTAAAACAAATAATAAAGATGGAATATATGTATATATATAGATGAGTAGATTTTAATAGAAATAAAATCATTATTTTTTTTAAAAAGACAAATTTAAGATGGGTTTGTTTAAAAGTGTATAAGATTTTATTTGTATATCATTTGTTTTATAATATTTTCTTTAAAATAATTTATATATACATATATTTAGATAAGTGTTTATTTATTTTGTAAATTAAATATGAAAATTTTATATCAGTATTTAACATAAATAAAAAAAAGTTTATTAAAAGTGCTTAAGGACATCTGTTAACATATAAGGAACTAGTTTAACAAATGTCACCTCAGTAACCTATCTACTAACAAGTGGAAAATTTATACTTAACTAAATTTAGATTTTATTAAATATAATACTAAGAAATAATAATGAGTGATTCTTTCAGCTAAAATTCTATCTCATCTTTTGAAACCTGAAAACAAATCAAAAGAAAAAAAATATGTGCTGAAAATCAAGCTTCAACCTGAGGTTTTGCAAATCAAATTTTAGCACTTCAGTTTCAAAACTTCAGCACTAGATTCAACATCTTCAAGCATGCAACAGGAATTCAAAATCAATTAAACAAACAACAAGTAATCAAAGAAATCAACTCAACATCAAACTGTAAAGATC
Organism: Allium cepa; assembly: GCA_030765085.1. Taxonomy (NCBI): domain Eukaryota; kingdom Viridiplantae; phylum Streptophyta; class Magnoliopsida; order Asparagales; family Amaryllidaceae; genus Allium; species Allium cepa. The sequence goes on from CM060932.1 coordinate 386,899,361, forward strand.
ATCTCAGAAAATTCAAAGATCAACAGCAAGATTTAAAAATTCAACAAAAACAGAAGAAGTTCAAAATCAATTAAGCCTAGAAACAAGAACATGTTCACTGTCCCCTGCTTTAAAATAGGTGAGTAAACATTTCTTTTAAAAACAGTTTAATTCTGATTTATATCTAATGCATGTGATGATATTGTTTTAAATGGAAGTTCTTCTGCTTGAATCTACTTGAATTGATATATATATATATATATACACACACACACACAGATATATATATTAGCAAGTCTGTGAAAATATATATACAGATGTCTGTTCTCTGTTGTTTCAGTCTATGATTTGCCTTCAAAAATTTAAATATCCCAATCGAGACAATATTAGACTTTGATATCTAAATGAAAGTTGTTAGTTATTGCATGATGATGATTTTAAAAATAGTTTCAGGATTTAAATTTCAATAAATTATTTTTAAAATTGAAATAACAGTGAGATTCATAAATTATGATAAAATCAACTATCTTAATTACAAATTTGAATTACAGGGATGAATTTGTGATTGAAAATCATCAATTAAGATATGCTTTTCATAATTTTTAGACTGTTAATTCTTATGAATTCTCGTGTTATTCGAATTGGGTATTTTGGGGAATTGCCGATGATTGACGCGATGGAGTTGGTCGATTTTTGGACTGGAGGTTGTATGGGGGATAGAGATTGATGGAAAAATGGTAGTAGATTTTTCTAGTGGTCGTGGTGACCAGGGAGGGTCAATATAGGGTTTAGTGATTGGATCTGGGAAGTCGGAGTTGTCGAGGGTGTTTCGACAATGGAGATGCATCGGAGGTGATCGCGATGGGGGAAATCACGGCGAGGTGACGTGGTGCTGCTCTGGAGTGAGTGCCGAGGGTTCCAATCGTCATGATCATCGACGGCGAGAAGTTTTGTTCGTCAGTGTTTTTGATCGAGAGGCTCGTTTTCGATTTGCGTTGTAATCTTCGAATCTGGGTTATCGAAAGGAGTGTTGGGGTTGACGACAACTTATAGATAGTCGTGGTGACGATCGGTGGTGGCCGAAGGTTCTGTGCATGTGTACGTGCACGTTTTGTGTCAAATGATGATCAGGTTTGGGAACGAAGGGTTTGTCCTCGGGTTTGGGCTCGTGCGAGGGAACGTTTGTATCGTAGCAGATGAGTTGGTGGTGTTAGTCCGTGAGATGATGGTTTTGATGACAACAACCTTAGAATAGATTATAAAATATAAATACTAACATTATAAGTTTAGATATATATGAGTATATGCAGGATTTAACCATGCAGGTACTAAGAATGAAGACTGTACAATATAGAGATTCAAGATATCAAGATAAAATATCAAGATAGAAGACTCATGAGTATCGATACTATCAAGAGTTCAAGATTTCAAGGATAAGTATTTTTTATTATTATTCGGAATTTTTGTTAAAACTCGTAGAAAAGCACTGGCATCTTAAAATCCAATTTATTCATGGAATGGAATCCACTTCGAGCCCATTAAAGGGATGGAACCCTAAGTAGGATGGAACCTACGAAAAATCTAGTGGAATATTGTTCGTATCCGCTAACTTTTATTCAAAATGATTTTTCAAAATTATATCCTGTTTTCAAAATGTTTTCAAAACTTTCATTTTAAAAGATTCAAAACCCTCGATCCTGATTTTAAATAATTTTAGCCTCAAAAACATCTTTATTTTCAAAGTCAAATTACTCTTGATTTTAAACTATCTTTTTAAATAATATATTTAACTTTTAAATATTTATACTTAGATTTAAATATAAAATTATAGTTAATATATATATATATATATATTATTCTTTATATTTACTTATGAATTTTAACTATAGTAAAGTATATTTTAAAATAGTTTTTATATACAAGATAAAGGTTATTTTCAAAGAAAATCAAAAACACCAAAAAATCCTTTGGGATGTCGACATGCCTAGCATGACCATGTCGACATGGTGACAGTTTGATTCAAAATTCAAATTTCAAAAGAAGTGTCTATTCGCCATAACTCTTCATTAATGGTCATGGCTATTGTTCTTCTATAAATAGGGGTCAGTTTCAATGAATTTTTAATCACTTTTTTCTGGTTTTCACTCCTCTTCTTCTTTCTCATTTCTTAATACATATTCTTATCACTACTCTGTCGAAATCAACATTGAATCATACTTATTACTTCTAGTTTGATTCTCTATCACTATCTCTACAAGATTCTCAGTGCTATTTAGAGTTATATACTTCTTTGTAATCTATTAAGCGAGAAAAGGTGTGATTGTAGCCTTGGAAATCAATCAAAAGGGAAAATGTGTGATTGTAGCCTTGGTAAATCAATTGGGTAAATTTGTGGCCCGTAAATCAAGTATCTCTACCCAGAGGATCGAAATTCTAGAGGGTGTACCTCATAGCCTTGAAATCGAGGGTGTTATTGTACAATTGCTTTTGAAAGGAAATCTGTACTTGTGTTGCGGGACTGGATGTAGGGTAATTCCGAACCAGTATAAAATCCGGTATGTTCTTTCCTTTACTGCTTTTATTTTATTTCTGCATCTGTGATTGTTTCTGTGATCATATCTGTGTCTGTATATTACATACTTTTGTGTCTAAATTAACATAAGTTAAAAAGATTTAGTAATTCTTTGTTAACACTATTCAACCCCCTCTAGTGTTAATCATAGCCTTAAGATCCATAATCCGCATTTTTCACAATTGGTATCAGAGCAAGGTTTTCAAAGTTTCATAATCTGATTTTTGAAAAGTTTTTAAAATGGCTATATTCGTTAATGCTAATTTAGAAGTATTCAAATCATCATTATTTCATAAGTCTGCATATAATCAATATTCAAATTCAAGTTATCTACCAAAATTGTTTGATGTGCAGGAATCATGCTTTATGGGTGTTGAGGAATCAATCCACAATGGACAAATTGTGCAGATTAGAAAGAACAAATGGATACTTGATAGTGGATGTTCTAGACACATGATTGGCAATCCAGATGTACTGAATGATATAATATACAAAGAGGGAGCATTGGTTAACTTTGGAGACAATTCAAAGGGATATGTGATTGGCATCGGCAAAGTCGGTAATTCTGAAACTCCTACTATTACTAATGTTTTGCTAGTTAAGAATCTGAAACATAATCTGCTAGGTATAAGTCAACTATGTGATAAAGGTTGTAAAATTAAATTTGAAAAAGATAAATGTCACATTGAAGATAATAATTCAACCATTATATTTGAGGGAGTCAGGAAAAAGAATATATATATTCTTAGTATGAAAGTTTCAAATGATAACCTGTGTCTGTTGACAAATACAAGTGACCCTTGGATTTGGCACAAGAGATTTGGGCTTTTGAATTTCAAACTCCTATCTAGACTGTCAAAACATGATCTAGTAAGAGGTCTCCCTAAAATGAATTTTAAAGTAGATAGTTTATGTGATGCTTGTCAACTAGGAAAACTTAGAAAAAATTCTTTTAAGTTAAAAGATATGATTTCAACTTGAAAACCTCTTGAATTACTTCATCTTGATTTATTTGGTCCATCTCAAATTTTGTCAATAAATCATAGTAGATATGTCTTTGTAATTGTAGATGATTATTCTAGATTTACGTGGACAATATTTTTGAAACATAAAAGTGATACTTTTGAATGTTTTAAGACATTCTCAAAAAGAATTCAAAATCAATTTTCTCTAAAAATTATAACTATTCGAAGTGATCACGGTGGTGAATTTAAAACTGAAAGGTTTGAGGAATTCTGCAATAAAAAGGGAATAAGTCATAATTTTTCATTTCCGAGAACTCCACAACAAAATGGAGTAGTAGAACGTAAAAATAGGACGATTCAAGAGTGTGCGAGAACTATGCTTACATATAGTAATATACCAAGGAATTTTTGGGCAGAAGCAGTTACTACCGCCTGTTATATTTTGAATAGAACTTTAATTAGACCTCTAACTGATAAGACATCTTATGAACTTCTTTATTCGAAGAAACCTAACATATCTTATTTCAGAATTTTTGAAAGTGAATGCTTTATTTTAAATACAAAAGATAATTTAGATAAATTTGATCCTAAATCCGATAAAGGTATCTTTATCGGATATTCTAATAGAAGTAAAGCGTACAGAGTGTTTAATTTAAAAACTAATACCATTGAAGAAACAATGCATGTTTAATTTGATAAAAATTTCAAATTTTTTGAAGATACAAATGATGAAGAGGATTTAATCACTCAAAATCAAGAACCTATTGAAACTAATAATGAAATTGATCATCCTAATAAAAGGACAAAACTTTTAAAAGACCACCCTATAGAAAATACACTGGGAGATATGCAATCTGTTGTTAAAACTAGAAATCAACTAAGTCAAATGAGTAATGTAGCATTTATATCAACTATTGAACCCAAAAATCCAATAGAAGCATCAACCGATGATTCATGGATTTTGGCTATGCAAGAAGAATTAAATCAATTTACTAGAAATGAAGTTTGGGAACTTGTTCCTAGACCAGAAAATAAAACTATAATTGGAACTAAATGGTTTATAAAAATAAAATGAATGAACAAGGAGAGGTAGTTAGAAATAAAGCTCGTTTAGTCGCTCAAGGTTATTGTCAAGAAGAAGGAATAGATTTTGATGAAACCTTTGTTCCCGTAGAAAGATTAGAAGCCATTAGGATTCTACTTGCTTTTGCAAATCATAATAATTACAAATTATTTCAAATGGATGTTAAAAGCGCCTTTTTAAATGGATTTTTAAAAGAAGAAGTATATGTCGAATAACCACCACTTTTTGAAAATGATAAATTACCAAATCATGTTTACAAACTTAAAAAAGCACTATTTGGTCTAAAACAAGCTCCTAGAGCCTGGTATGATAGACTAAGATCTTATTTATTGCAATCTAATTTTGAAATTGGTAAAGTAGATAATACTCTTTTTATTAAAAGAAATAAAAATGATATTCAACTAATACAAGTTTACGTAGATGATATCATTTTTGGTTCAACTAATTTTGAAATGAATAACGAATTTTCTGAAATAATGAAAAAAGAATTTGATTGGAGTCATATGGGTGAATTAAATTTCTTTTTAGGATTACAAATAAAACAATTAGATAATGATATCTTTATTAGTCAAGAAAAATATGCTAAAGACCTAATTAGTAAATTTGGTTTGACCATTGCTAGTGGAAAACCCACTCCCATGGCAACCAATGAGTACCTTAGTAAAGAAGATCTTTTGAAAGATGTAGATCAAAAATTATATAGAGGAATGATTGGCTCATTACTCTATATTACTGGTAGTAGACCTGATATCATGCATAGTGTCTGTCTCTGTGCTAGATATCAATCCCAACCTAAAGAGACTCACTTAAAAGCCGTGAAACGAATCATAAGATATGTTAAACACACGTCTGATTATGGTTTATTCTACCCTAAAAATGATTCTTTTGACTTAATATCTTACTGTGATGCTGACTATGCTGGTTGTAAATCAGATCGAAAAAGTACAAGTGGGACTTGTCACTTTTTAGGGCATTCTCTGATTTCTTGGCTTAGTAAAAAGTAAAACACGGTTTCTTTATCAACAACTGAAGCAGAGTATATTTCTGCTGCTTTGGCTTGTTCTCAAGTAATATATATGCAACAATCCTTAAAAGATTTTGGTTTAAATTTCTCAAAATCTCCAATTTATTTTGACAATACGAGTGCGATAAATTTATCCAAAATTACTACTCAACATGCTCGAACTAAACATATTGATATCATACATCGTTTTCTCAGAGATAATATATGTAAGGAAGTAGTTACTCTCAATTATATCAATTCTGAAAATCAAATTGCTGATATCTTAACAAAACCTTTAAATGAATCAATATTTACTAAATTAAGAAGAGAATTAGGAACTTGTTCTATAACTGAAATATAAAATATAAATAATAAGTATAATTAATAGTTGGTATCAAAATAAATCAAAGAGTTAAATTTTAAAAAAGACCATGTCGACATCCCCTAGGTATACATGTCGACATATAACATTTTTGATTTTTTTAAATTTTCCCACCAAAATTCAAAAATTTAGTTATATATTCTTATCAATTTCCACTTTTCATTCATTCTCTCTGTTTTCTCTTCATTCTCTCTTCTAAAATAAATAAAATCATGGCTTCATCCTCAAAATCAAACATAAAATCAACTTTCTCATTTCTCTCTCCTACTTCTGGTCCATTCCAATGCACTACTCTTGCTCGTATAATGAAAATAGAGGAGTCTATGATTGATGTACTTCAGATGTTAACTGAAATTCAAGTAACTCAACTTCGTATGGCAATGGAACAGGAAAGGCAAGGCAAGATTCTTAGGAATTTGCAAAAATTCCTAATGAACAACCAGGCCAACCCTATCTTGATCAATGAAGACTCTTCACTCAATCAAGAACAAGAGGCCAGCGACGAAGAAGAAGAATAACCCATGGAAGAAGCACACAAGGAGGATGATGACCAAGTAGTGTGTGTTGGAGATGTTTGTTTCGACAAAAATGGGAATCTTGTCGAACAACGTGGAAATTTCTGTTTCCACTATCCAAACTGTTCGATTCATAAATCTCCCATGTTCAGAAACACACATTAGTTTCTTCTCTTTCCTTCCGTTGTTGTTTGTGTTTTTATGTTTTCCAAACGCGAATATAAATACAACCATATACGTAATAAATAACTCGTATCCTTATATGTGTTTTTATTATAAGTATTATTGTGAATTCTTAGTTAGGATAGTTAATAGTTTAGGTCTATGTTTTAGTATTAGACTTAAGTGTTGATTATTTATGATAACACTATCATTATAATCACATGTCACAGAGTAATAGTTTTAGAGGGAGTTATATAGTTTGGAGTTATCTAGTTTAGATAAAGTTTTTGTTGACGACAAAGGGGGAGAATTATAAAATAGGATAGTTAGGTATAGATTAAGGGTGAGTTGTTAGTTTTAGGGGGAGTTATTAGGAATGAAATAATATTTTATAAATCAAGGTTGTCATCATCAAAAAGGGGGAGATTGTTAGTCCGTGAGATGTTGGTTTTGATGACAACAACCTTAGAATAGATTATAAAATATAAATACTAACATTATAAGTTTAGATATATATGTATATGCAGGATTTAAACATGCAGGTACTAAGAATGAAGACTGTACAGTATAGAGATTCAAGATATCAAGATAAAATATCAAGGTAGAAGACTCATGAGTATTGAGACTATCAAGAGTTCAAGATTTCAAGGATAAGTATTTTTATTATTATTAGGAATTTTTGTCAAAACTCGTAGAAAAGCACTGGCATCTTAAAATCCAATTTATTCGTGGAATGGAATCCACTTCGAGCCCGTTAAAGGGATGGAACCCTAAGTAGGATGGAACCTACGAAAAATCTAGTGGAACATTGTTTTGTATCCGCTAACTTTTATTCAAAATGATTTTTCAAAACTATATCCTGTTTTCAAAATGTTTTCAAAACTTTCCGTTTAAAAGATTCAAAACCCTCGATCCTGATTTGAAATAATTTTAGCCTCAAAAACATCTTTATTTTCAAAGTCAAATTACTCCTGATTTTAAACTATCTTTTTAAATAATATATTTAACTTTTAAATATTTATACTTAGATTTAAATATAAAATTATAGTTAAAAAATATATATATTATTCTTTATATTTACTTATTAATTTTAACTATAGTCAAGTATATTTTAAAGTAGTTTTTATATATATGATAAAGGTTATTTTCAAAGAAAATCAAAAACACCAAAAAATCCTTTGGGATGTCGACATGCCTAGCATGACCATGTCGACATGGTGACGGTTTGATTCAAAATTCAAATTTCAAATTTCAAAAGAAGAGTCTATTCGCCATAACTCTTCATGAATGGTCATGGCTGTTGTTCTTCTATAAATAGGGGTCAGTTTCAATGAATTTTTAATCACTTTTTTCTGGTTTTCGCTCCTCTTCTTCTTCCTCATTTCTTAATACATATTCTTATCATTACTCTGCCGAAATCAACATTGAATCATACTCGATTACTTCTAGTTTGATACTCTATCACTATCTCTATAAGATTCTCAGTGCTATTCAGAGTTATAGACTTCTTTGTAATCTATTAAGTGAGAAAAGGTGTAACTGTAGCCTTGGAAATCAATCAAAAGGGAAAAGGTGTGATTGTAGCCTTAGTAAATCAATTGGGTAAACTTGTGGCTCGGAAATCAAGTATCTCTACCCAGGGGATCGAAATTCTGGAGGATGTACCTCGTAGCCTTGAAACCGAGGGTGTAATTGTACAATTTCTTTTGAAAGGAAATCCGTACTTGTGTTGCGGTAATGGATGTAGGGTAACTCCGAACTAGTATAAAATCCGGTGTGTTCTTTCCTTTACTACTTTTATTTTATTTCTGCATCTATGATTGTTTCTGTGATCATATCTGTGTCTGTATATTACATACTTTTGTGTCTAAATTAACATAAGTTAAAAAGATTTAGTAATTCTTTGTTAACACTATACACACCCCCTCTAGTGTTAATCTTAGCCTTAAGATCCGTAATCCGCATTTTTCACAGGTGGTTGCCTCGATGGCAGGCACGGGATGTTTGGGGTTTCGACTCGAGTTTCTGCTGTGGTGATTATTTGGTTTTAACTAAAGCTAAGTTTTGTAAATGGAAATCAAGTTTTCAAATTTAAAAGTTAGTTCTTTTCAAAATAATGTTAATCAAGTTTTCTAGGATGATTAACTGAATATATTTTCAAATTTAAAATGTTAAGACGATTAATTTTTAAAGTAGGTAACTAAATGAAATTTTGAATTTTAATTAAAAGGTGTTTTCAATTTAAAATATTTGATCAAAGTTTTGAAGAAATGTTTAAAAACTAAGTTTTCAAATTATATTTAAATGGATAAGTTTTAAAGATATGATAATTAAGTTTCCAAAGATAAATATTTGTAGAATTTAAATAAACATGTTTGAAGCATTTCAAAGTTTTTAAAATTGAATTTAGATGATTAAATTAAATTATAATTGATTTCTAAATGTTTTATTTTTAAATAATGTTTAATGATATAATTATGTAAATCGATTATAATAAAGAGTTTATCTTTAAGTTTTTAAGATTTTGATTAATTTAGATAATTAATTTGTGAAGATAATAAAAGTTAATTAATTATTGTTATTGATTTAAGAATAGTTAATTAATGTAAATTATTTGTTATATGTAAAAGTTTAATTAAGATAAATTATTTTCTTAATTAATTAAGGATTTTTAAATATAAGGAGTTAACTAATTATTTAATTAATTTAAAATGATTAGTTAATTGTTTGGTTAATTTAAATAATCACTTAATTATGAATTAATTAAGCATAATCACTTGATAAAGTAATTAATGGATAATTATTAAATGTAATTAAGAAAAAAGAAATTACTTGTGGAAGTAATTAGTGGGAAATTACTTATGAAAGTAATTGAATGGAAGTGATTAAGTGTAAATCACTTGGTGTTGATAATTAAAGGATAAATTAATATAATTGATTAAAGAGTTAATTAATTAATTAAAGAGTATTTAATTAATTAAAGGATTAAGGTTAAGTAATGATGTGATTAATTACTTGTTAAGGTAATTAATCAAGAGAGTAATTAACTAATGAAAGTAATTAGAGGATAATTACTTAATGGAAGTAATTAAGGATTAATTACTTAGTGTAATTAATTAAGGATTGTTTGATTTAGGAAACCAATCAATGATTAGTTAAATAATGATTATGATTAATTAAGGGATAAATAATCAATGAAGTGATTAGGAGATAATTAATTTGAGTGATTAATGAAGGATCAATGTAATTAATATAGATGGGTAAAGGATAATTAATTTGTGTAATTAATTAAGAGTTAATAACTTATTGTAATTAAAGAATAATTAATCAAAAATGGTTAATTAAGATGATAATGAGAGGATGAATTATTAATTGATTTGTAATTAATTAATGTTGAGTAAGCAAGATTTAAAGATGATGGAAGTAATTAATTTAATATATTTAAATTAATTAGAAGGGTATGGCTAAGCAACCTTGTGTATGGATGATAGAATGATATTGGAAGCATTGGATTAACTGTTATCCCTAATATGTGATTCGTGATGCTATGTGACATGATATGTTTGATTTAAATTGAGATGATGTGGTTATCTATTGATGATGAATTACTGTGACACCCTATATTTAAAGTTGAATTGTATTTCACTTGAATAACTTGGGTTAAGATGACATTGGATTCGAAGAGACTGGAGTCGGGTATTAGTAAATGCCGAAAACCACTTCGAATCTTTATAGATTGATATGTGAATAAATAGGCTGGAATGGAACAATATGGACCTTTGAAACTAAGTATGGGTACTTAGGGATTGATCTGTGAAATAAATGTTAAGCATAACGAGTAATGAACTCGTAGTGGAGTAAGAGTTACCCCGGGTTTTTAAATATGCTTTGTGCATTAGAATTTCATGTCAGATGTGTTTACTCACGCTAGTTTCCAGCCTGACCCGGGTGTTACTTTGTTGTAATGCACGGGTCAGACCGAGTATTACAGATTTTTAGGTAAGGACGTTCTGGAGCTTAAGAGGCGAGCTGGATCGCAGGAACGTATGTAGTGTATTCCGCTGTGATTTATTGTAGTTTATCTGGGACAAGTTGTTATAACTGTCCAGTGGTTGTATGAATGAATGTAACTCTGTTGTATTTAAATGTAATTAACTGATATAGTTTTTCCTTTATATAACTTCTATTTTATTTAATATTATATTTCGATCCATTACGAATGTGAGAATCTGTGTTTGGTGTTTTCTGTTTTCTTCTTCTTCTATCTCTTTCTTCTTTCCTAACTATCTGCAATTTTCAGGATCGAAAATTTTGGGTCTTTAAACATTATATCTTGAACATAAACATTATTTTAAACACAAGTATATCCTATACTTAACATTCATTTATGAATCACGTCACAAAATCATTGAACACATTCCCAAGCATTACCTAAACTCTTATTTAGGTGTAAACATTTAAAGTTATCATTATTACTTAGTGATTACCTCTATAGGCCTGTATATCACTAGTTTATCTTTTCTCAAACAATGTTACCGATGAAATGGCCACTCATTCCACCATGAGATCCACCTTGACAAGGTCACCTGACTCTCCTAAGAGGTGAATGTAAGCACCCTGAACATATCTAGCAAGCATCCTTACCGAGCATCAATAGCTCTTCCTAGTCCCCAAATATTCGTTTCACATTGCCGATCCATTCATTACATCTATTTTGATGTTTTAGCTCCCTGTAATAAACTCATCCTAAACTTTAGTCTTTCAAAATTGAACCCTACAAACTTCCGATGTCTTAGCGTCCTACATACGCCTTTGAATATAAACTTCCCTAAAACCTTTTCCCTGGCCATTCAGTAACTCCATGAGTCGGTATATTTTACGATTTTAGGTTCAACTCATTTCCTACATTTGTTTATTGTGTATACTATGTATTCTTTAGATTAAACATTTTTATCTTTCATCTATATAATACAACTATCATTTCTTAGCTTCCACAAGCCTACTTCATTATTCAATCTTAAGCAAGTTCTTATACTGAACTTATTTTTCTTTATCGTAATTTCGTCTGCATGAAATACGAATCAATATTTCAGAAATTGGCTTCCAAAATGCCATCAAGTATTTTCTTGTTTTGCTTATGGAATTTTAGCACCCTTGGCTATAACATGCCTGGTTCATATGCTATCGCATGTCAAAGCTATCGCGTATCAAGGCTCTCGCATGTCAATCTACCATGCCTCAAAGCTACCACATCCCAATGCTCTCGCTTGTCTAGAATATCGAATAACAAAGCTATCACATGTCAAGGCTATTGCATGGCATAGCTATCGTAAGCTAACTTATCATGTACCAAATCTACTGCATGTCAAACCTATCGCATGCCAACTTTTCACATGCCAAGACTCAAAGCTATTGCGTATCAAAGCTATCTATGTCAAATCTATCACATGCTATCTTTTTGAAGCTAATGAATTTGCACTTATAGCTATTGCACGCCATCATTAAGGCCATCAAAGGTTGAACTTTATAGTTATTGCATGTTAAACTTTAAAGCTATCGAATGTCACAACCGTTAAGCTATCGAGTATTTAATGTTGAAGCTATTTATTATCTAGTTTTTAAGTTATCGAAGGTCAAGTCTTTTAGGCCATCGATGGTCAAGGTTAGGGGCTATTATAGGTCACGATGGAAAATAAGCAATTAAGTGAAAAATAATAACTTTTCTTAATAATGTAATATCTTTTAACCTAATTTGTACACATGGAAGTTATTCACAGGATGCTTTTACTTTACATGGTATTCCTTGACTAACCTAAAAATTGAGCTCCTGTAATCAATCTTTTCCTTAAATATTTTCATTAGTTAAGGCAACAATTTTCTTTACCTATTAATCTATAACTATTCAAAAATTAATAGGAAAATTCGAAAAAAAATCATCAAAATTCCAAACATCGTCTTGTACTCTAATAAAAATTTTGAAACAAAATATTTAAGTTTAATATTTTAAAATATTAATTTATACCCGAAGGGAGCCATTTTTTACTTAGTAAATTCATGATTAATTATTGCTTCAACCAAAAATTTCTAAAATAAAACGCCTCCTTTTTAATATTAAAGCATAATATTAAAATTTTCGTGACATTTGTGTAGTAGATTAAGTCTTGCTTTGCCCTAAAATAGGTTCAAATTCTGTTCATTTAAACCAATAAACATATAAAAAAATCATTTCTAATCATTAAAACATGTTTAACAACATTTAAACACCAAGCAAAATAAAACCGAACCCAAATGGATTTGCAAGAATTTAGAGGAAGAATTATTTACCTTGATTAGAAAAGCTTAATTTAAATCTTTTGTTTTTGTGATAACCCGTATTTTTGGACATCTGATAATTGAATAATTAACTAGTTTATTTAATTGAACAGATAAAATTCTGATAATAAAAGATATCTGGATATGTAAATGAATTTGAAAATATAATAAAAATTGGATTATAAATATCTGGATAGATCTTTGATAATCTCCTAATGTAATTACTTAAATTTGACAAATTATCTTTCAAAACAAATAATAATGATTGTATATATAGATATAAATAGATTTTAATAGAATAATTATTTTCAAATTCAATTTGTGTTTAAATGTGTGTATATATGTGTGTGTGTGTATATGTATATATATATTTGAGTTGATTTTAAATTAAATTTGAATTGTAATTTGGATTTAAATTTGAAATTTAAAAGATAAATATCTTAAATTATTTTGGATTTAAAAATATATGTATAAGATTTTTATTAATATATGATTTGTTTTATTTTATTTTCCTTAAAAAAATTATTAATATAAATTTAAAGAAGTGTTTATTAATTGAGAAATTTAATTATAAAGGCTTATAAACCGTTTAAAGGATAAATAAAACATACTAAAAATAAGTTGGATTTTAAATAACATGTATATATGATTTGTTTTATATCATTTTCCTTTTAAAAGTTACATGTAATTGAACAAGAGAAGTTTGATTATTGAACACACTTAAGACACTATTAATATAAAACTAAAATTACAATACAATAAAAAATATATAAAAAATATAAAAAAATGTATTAATACACATGTAAGCTAATTTGTCATGCTTGATAACAAATGTAAACAAATTATAAAATCTAATTACAAGTGTAAATAAATTTTAACATGCATATGACATTTGTAAGCCTATTTACCAAGTGCGCTTATCTTCTTTTTATATTTTAAAATGATTAATAAAAGATAAAACTAAATATATAAACCCCTCTACTCTCTATCTCATTCTTTTTCCCTATCTTCATTTTAAAACTCAAAGAACAAGTCTATAACCTGTAAACACTAAAACCAGAAGAAAAAAAAATCTAAAGCCTATAACAAAGTTTGAAGCAACCCAAAATCAGAGAATTTAAAAGCAAAGCAAACAAGTAACTGATCAATTTCAAGATCATTCAAATCAAGTTCAAGCTAGAATTCAACTAAATAAGGTGGATCAAATTCAAGTTTTCTGTTCAAAAGCAATGCACAGGCTCTCTGTTCAAACTTTCTAAAAGGTGAGTAAACTGTTTTTACCAGATGCATGTGTTTAATACTTGAGGATATGATATGAAGGATGTTTGTATGAATGTGTGAATGTGTATCAGTTTATAATTGCTGTGTATATGTTATGTGCATGTCTGAGTTTAGATATTTAAACTCTGTTTTTGATTTATTGAACCAAATAACCACACAAAAATCCATTTCTTTTCACTCAAGCAATTACAGGTTATATTGCCAAAAGGAAATGTGTGTGTATTGATGAAATCTTATTTTTAAAAATAGTCTCGATATCAAGTATTAAGTTATTATGTAGATAATAATGAATTATAGTGGATAATCAATTTAACAGAAAATTTAATCAGGGTAATTCAAGTTTTTAATTATATATACAGATTCTATGTTCGAAATGATGAATTTAGGTGGAGTTTTTTTTATTTTTAATTGAGTGGATGTTGGGTTAACGGGAGATGAGCAGATTTTGAACTCTTGCGAAATTACGGCGACGTAGCGAGTAACGGGCCATAGAGTTGTATGCAGAGGTGGTTGGAGTGGCGGTGCACCTAAGAAAAAATGCCGGAGTGTGTTTTTGATGGTTGTGGAAGTTGGTCGTGGTGACTTAGGGTTTGGCACAAGTTTGGGAATGGATTGGTCTCGATTGAATGACGACGACGTGGAGCCACTTGGAAGGTGCGATCGTTGTGGGAAAGAAGGAGTGGGTGGTGGCGAAACTCCAGGCGAATTTTGGGGGCTGATGGTAGGTGGCGTCGTGGTGAGGTGTTTATGCAAGCTGGTGGTTCGAGTTTTTTTCTATTTGGTATTCGATTTCTTCGATCGTGGATGGCGTGTGATTCTATCAAGTGGAGCGGGTGTGGTGGCCATAGGCGAGGTGAGGGTAGATCGGCAGCAAGGGTCTCTCGTCGGAAAGTGTGTACATGTGCACGCATTGATGCACAGACGGTAGGCTCAGATGCAAGAAGAGAAGAAAGGAAAGAACATGAGGGAGGAGGAAGATGTAGGGTGGGCCTTGTGTTCCTATTTTAGGCCGGTCGGGTTTAGTGATGAGTGGAACTCGGGTAGATGATTTTAACAGTTTTAAATTTAAATATAAGCAAGTTTTAAAATTAAAAATAAAATAAAGTTTTTAACTATTTCTTAAAATCAATTTATTTATTTAATAAATAAATGTTTAATAAATATTTGGTTTAAGAAAGGTTGTATGATTTATTAAGTTAAATTTTTAAGTTTATTTTGAACTTAATTTAAATATGTAATGAAGTAGTTAATTTAAGGAGCAATATGTTTTTATATTTTATGTTAATGATAAGTGATTTCAAGATTTATTAAATAAGATCTTAATAACGATTTAAAAATTAATTAAAATAAAAAGGTTATCTTAAAGTTAATTAAGGTCTTGGATAAATAATGAGTAATTAAATTAATTAAGTAATTAAGAGAAATTAATTAATTAATTAATGATAAAGGATTAATTAATTAATAATTGAGGAATATCAACTAATCAATTAGGGATTAATTCATTAATAATTAGGGATTAATTAAGTGGTAATTAGAGATTTATTAATGTAAGTAATTAAAGGATTAATTTGTTAAGGGTTGATTAATTTAATTAGCAATTTAAGGATAATAATTAAAGATTAATTAATTGAGGATAATTAACCAATGGGATAATTACTTAATAAAATTAATTATGGATAATTAATTTAGATGGATAATTAAAGGACGATTAATTAATGGTTTGTAATAAATCAATGATTAAGTAAGCAGGATTTAAAAGTGAGTGAAGTAAATAATTTAATCTATTATAATTAATTGGAAATGATGTGACTAATTAATCTTGCTTATGAATGATTGAATGATATTGAATGGCTTGGATTATGTGATATCTCTAATATGTGATATGTGCTGCTATGAGATGTTTTGGTTGAATTGTGATAATATGGATTATCTATTTGTGAAAATGTGAATTATCTGTCTATGTGAATATGTTAATCTAATTTATAAATTGAATTGGTAAAACTTAAAACAACTTGGGTTAAGAGGACACTAGATCCGAAGAGACCAGGGTCGGGTATTAGTAAATATCCGAAACCACTTCGATTTGAAATCTTCTATAATTCTTTATAGATTTGATATGTGTAATTAATAGGCTGGTATGAAATAATTTAAGTGAACTGGACCATTGAAACTAAGTAAGGGTACTTAGAGGATTGATTTGTGAATTAAATATTGAATATAGCAAGTTAAGAACTCGTAGTAAAGTACGAGTTACTCCGGGTTTTAAATATGCTTTATGCATTAGAATTTCATGTTATATGGGTTTACTTATGTTTGTTTCCTGCCTGACCCGGGTGTTACTTTGATGTAATGCTCGGGTCAGACCGAGTATTACAGATTTTCAGGTAAGGACGTTCTGGAGCTCAAGAGGCGAGCTGGATGGCAGGAACGTATGGAGTGTATTCCGCTATGATATATTGTAGTTTATCTGGGACATGTTGATTTTAACCATCCAGTGTTTGTGTAATTGTTGTAACTCTGATGTATTGATGTAAATTAACTAATACAGTTTTCCTTTGTATAATTGTTATTTTATTTAATATTATATTTTGAACCGCTGCGAATGTGAGAATCTGTGTTTTGGTGTTTTTGTTTCTTCTTCTTCTTCTTCTATCTTTTTTTTCTTTTCCCTAACTTTTTGGAATTTTTGAGATCGAAAATTCTGGGTCGTTACAGTTTTCTTTTAAAATTGAAAGCTCTGCTCTTTGATTTCATTTTCCCTTTCTCTTTTTAGAAAATGGTGACCGGTCTTGATATTGGTAGTGGATATATTAATGATTTAGGCTTGGGCTAAAATCCTCCTTGCCTAAACTCATTAATCTATTTCCCTTAATACAAGCTTCGTCTTCATTCAAAATTCAAAATTTAGTTATTCCTATCTTATGGTCGGAATTTAATTGCACTAATCACTATTGGTTTACTTAATTAAATTTAAGTGTTCGACACTCAATTAATCAAATTTCCCTCAGTTATCTCCTTAATTAAATTATCTTAATTATCTTTTATTAAAGTCTTAATATTAATCTAATTTTTCATATCATGACACTTCAAAATAGGAGGTGTTACACGATTGATTGGGAACGATGTATTAATGTTATAATTAGTGAAAGCCTAGTTTTCCAATAATTTTTCGATGAAGGATTTAGAAGAGGAATCCATTATAGTCGATATAAATATCTATATAGATAGATCTAAAATGTTATTAGGATTGTCCCAATTGATGTACATTGATATTGTACTAATAAGAATTAGTATGGAAAATTTCAAGCACGAAAATGTTCTAGTACGACATGGAATTGTCCTTTCTAAAGGACTATCCATCTACAGATGAAGAAAGACAGCGTATGAGTTGGATTCCTTATGCATGGACAATAGGATTATCATGTGCGCTATGTAATGTGCTAGGCTAAATGTCTCTTTTGAACCGTGTGTCATTAGTCGATACCAATTAAATCCAGCGAAAATTATTGGACAACAGTTAAAGTCATCCTTAAGTATTTATTAAATACTAAGGATTTGGTTTTCATTTACGGAAACAACAAATTCTCATGAAGGGTTAATTAGACTCAAGTTTAATTTCAAAGTGATGTCGACAATAGAAAATTAGTCTTAGATTTCATATTTATCGTCAACGGAGGAGCCATTAGTTGGAAAAGTTCCAAACAAGAAGTTGTGGCTAATTGAAGGCTGAGTACATCACCTAATCAATGCTACAAAGGAAGCAATGTAGTTGCCAAAACTAATTAAAGAGCTTGGAGTGATTCCATACATTGAGGATTTGATGATGATGAATTGCGACAATAATGTAGCAATGTTGATTGCCAAGGAATACAAGAAGTCGAGACACATCCCCCACAAGTTCCACATGATAAGGCAGTTTATCTATGATAGAGAGATCACAATCGGAAGAGTAGATAATAATGATAACATCGTAGATGCATTCACTAAATGTTTTTCCTCAATCTAGTTTAGGTACATCGATCAAAGGCATTGACATGAAGCTCTGTAATTGACCACAAGTGTAAGTGGGAGATTGATAGAGTTAAGATGTGTCCTAGAGGCAATTATATAAACAGTTATATAATTTAACGCTTCTAATTTGAAATAAAAATGTTTTTTATATGTGTTATTATATAGATATAAGTATTGATATTAATACACTAAACATATATGAGTTGAAAATCCTTAGAAGAAGTATTTTTTCGATTGCAGTTACCAATGTTTTCATAACCATGAGTTCTGAATCAAAATTCAAATACTAATTCTCTAAATATTTCTAGATAGACAAAACAATGATTGCAACAATCATTTCATAAATACCCAACACATGCAACCATCCCATGTTATACTATCCTCTCAAACTCAACCACCTCTTGCATTTCTCACAGGCAACCAAAAGAAAACATTCTTTTAACCATGCAACAACACGCACGAGCCAATACAAAGTTTCGTTAACTACCACTCTTTTGTCCCCTACACCCGAGGCTTAAATTTCTCTCAATTCATCTCCCATCACTAGGGAACAAACCACTCATCTTTATAGAACACAACCAAACTAATCAAAAGCCAATCCTTTTCTATCTCCAATACTGAAACTCTCAACTCCTTATCTTCAGTTTATGCCAGAATGGATCATCCTACTCTTATTCTCATAGGCAACAAAAATAATTCACATGCTTTTTCAGGCTTGTTCCCTCGAACTATTGCAGATGATCAACCCAATACATCATCAATTAAACAACTAGGTTAATGCATCAACACTTCAGTTATCACAATTCTCCCCTTTCAACCTAAAACTCTCAAAACATTTAGTTCGTTCTCTGCCTTTGCAAAGAATCAACCCATGCCAAATGTAGGTCAGGAAGAATGTGAAAAAATGTTCTCAACATCAAAATCGAATTCAAATACTTCTATTCCTCTTGTTTTCTCCTCCCATCTGTTAAAGCACCCAACTCCACCTTCGCCAATGATAAATACAAGAGCATCTTAACCAGATTGATAAGGACCAGATTAAAGGAACTGAGTGAAGACAAGGATAAAGGCATACTTTATAGTAAGGAAGCAATTCAACCTTTATCAAAGTAACATAACCCTATCCTATTTGATCATCTCAACTCACCAAGTAACCCACTACCACCACCATTAATCCACCTCTCTCTCATCAATGATTACTCCATATCAATTTGGAATATGAAGGGCCTAAATGATCCCTTTAAGCAACTTGAAGTCAAAAATCATATTTGCTCACGTAAAATCTCTCTAATGGTTGTTTTAGAAACAAATATCTCCATTATGCCCAAGACTATGTCATGCATCCATAAAGATTGGTCTTATCACCATAATTTGGATCATGCTCCTTTTGGAAGTATAATGGTAATGTGAGATCCATAATTTTTTGCTCTACCTCACATCTCCTCTTCCAATCAATGCTATCCACTACAAGAAAGGCTGACCATAGCTGCAGCCTTTTGCGTCGATTGGCGACGGCTAAAATAAGCGGCCGTCGCTACTCGTCGCAAGCCGATGCAAGCTCTAAATATATAGCCCAAACCCGTGAACTAAAATTCTTTACTTTTCTACCAAAACCTAATACCTAAAATAATGAACGAATTTTTGCCCTCCCTCGGCCACTGTAAGCCACCTCGAGCCTCATAAACCCTCCAAAGCTCGTAGATATCTTCTTCCTCTACAATTTTAGATTAATCTAGGTATGATTGAAATCCTAATTTCGAAATTTGGTTGATTACGAGTTAGAAAATTTTGATATTCCATATTAATTGATGATAATAATGTATTAGTTGATTTAGGGATATAACTAAAATCCTAATTTCAAAAATTAGTTATTTATAGGTTTGAAATTGATGATTATTGCATATCAGTTGATGATAATAGTGTAATAGTTTATTTAGGGATATTAATTAGTGGTTTAATTGTTTAATTTGTAATTAGAAATTAAAGTTGATTTAAAATCCAACATTTAGTGTATCATTATTGATTAATATGCTTATTGGTAAGTTTACACGAATGTTTGTTATATTTTAGAACAATGTTTGTCATAGTTTATGTGAAAATTAGTATATAATTATCGATTAATATGCTGCTAGATTGGTACGGTTAAATATATGTAATATTTTTTAATTAATTAGTGTATGTTAATTATAATTGTTAGTGGTTAGTATAAAGTAAATTTATTTTAATTTATTATAAGTGCAAACTTCAAATTCTAGTTTACAAAATCGGTAAATTAAAATTTTAAATAGTTAACTGAATTGTAAAATATGCTTTAGAAATTCAAATTTAGTTAATAAAATATTTAAATATTTGAATGAATTATATAATTAAGAAATGAAGTGAAGTGAAATAATAAATTAAGAAATAATAATTTTAGTTTGAAATAATTATTTCAAACATACAATCTACTAAACTCGACGCTAGCCTTTAGTATCAGCCGGAAACGGCTAGAATAAGCGGCCAATGCTAGCTGTCGTTAGTCGACGCAGATCTGTGTACACAGAACAAAAACCCAAGAACCTGAAAACTTTTCATTCTTTCGCTTCAAAAGTGAGGTAGATTTAAAATCCAAAAATTAGTTTATAATTAGTGATTAATATGTTTATTGATAAGTTTACACAAATGTTTAGTATAGTTTAAAACAATGTTTGTTATCATTTACATAAAAATTAATGTATGATTATTGATTAATATGTTGCTAGATAGTTAAATGAATTGTAAAATATGTTTTAAAATTAGTGTATAATTATTGATTAAAACTAGTGCAAAAATTAGTGTATAATTATTGATTAAAATTAGTGCAAACTTCAAATTTTAGTTTACAAATTCGGTTCAAAATTTAAATAGTTAAATGAATTGTAAGACATGTTCTAAAATTTTAAATTTAGTCAATAAAATATTTAGATAGTTGAATGAATTATAAAATTAAAAAATGAAGTGAACTGAAATTATAATTAAGAAATAATAAATGTTAGTTTGGAATAATATTTTATTTTGAAACAAATATTGTACAAAAATCGATTTTTTTAAAAACCAAGAAATGAAGCGTTAAGTATTATTTTAACAAATACAACAACAACAAATCAAAGCCTTCAGTCCCAAAAGGCTCTAATTTATTTTAGAAAATATAACAACAACAATATACCCTTGGATGCAAAGTTAGGCGTAGAAGAGAAATGAAGTGAAGTGCTGTCGAAATTACACAGAAGTGTGTTGTATGAAGTGTTTAGTCCCAAAAGGCTTTAATTTTGTTTTAGACAAAATTTAAGTGTTGTCGAAATTATTAGCATATAGTTTTAAATTAGGAACAATGTTCGATTATTTTCTCGATCGTACTTGGATGTATGAAGTCAGAAATGGTATGAACGATTCAGTGAAGGAACATTTTTTACAATGGTGTACATGAATTTATTAGATTCTCTACATCCAATAGTCAAAATAATGAAGAATTTCGTTGCCCTTATAGTAAGTGCCAACATTTGAAGCGTTGGAAACCAATTACAGTTAACTACATTTGTATGAATCTAGTTTTATACCAAATTATTATTTGTGGGATCATCATGGAGAATTTTGCTGCACCTACACCTAATCTTGTAGTGTCAGAGAATAATTATGTTATAACGAATCCAATAGAAGATATAGTTGAAGATGTAGCATGATCTGTGTTACCTACCATTCAAGTTGACGATGAAAACATAAATATCGACGAAAACCGAATGTGGAAGCGAAAATAATTTATGATTTATCAAACGCTGCTAAGAGGCCGTTATAGGATGGTTGTAAAAGTGGAACCAAATTATCAGTAACCATCGAATACATTACTATGAAATCAAAATTCAACTTTACATAAGCTAGATTTACAGCAGTTGTACAAACTGCAAAACGATATACGCCACCCAATAATCTGATGTGTGATAGTCATTATAAAATGAAGAAACTTATACCGACTTTCAGTCTGTTGTACCAAAAGATAGATACATGTATAAAAGGTTGCATGTTGTAATGGAAAGATGACATTAACCTTATAAACTGCAAAATATGTAACGAGAAAAGATACGAACCAAGAAAAAAGAAAGGAAAAGAAGTTCTATACAAGAAAATGCATTTTTACCCATCACTCTCAGACATCAAAGGTTATATGCATCTTCAGCTAAGACATACCATGTGCGATGGCATAATGTAAGAATACACAAAGAGGGAACTTTGATATATGCTTCTAATAGAGTAGCACGTAAACATTTTGATAAGACATATCCCGCGTTTGTTGCAAATGTCGTAATGTAAGACTTTATTTATGTACGGATGGATTCTCACAATTCTCTCAATTTGGTAGTATATATTCATCTTGGCATATTATCATTACTCCTTATAATTTGCATCCATGGATGTGTATGAAAACTCCATATATATTTCTTACTATTATCGCCCTTGGCCATGGTAATCCGACACAAGGAATCGATGTTTATTTATAACCATTGATTGAAGAGGTGAAAACACTGCGACATGAAGGCGTTGAAACATACGACATTTCAAAAATAAAACAATTTTCATATGTTCGCTTCTTTTTATGGACTATAATTGATTTTCCTATGTATGCAATGCTTTCAAGTTGGAGCACTGCTGGACGTCTAGCTTGTCCTTATTGCATAGAAGAAACCCAAATATTTTCTTTACGGTATGAGAAGAAAATTTCATGGTTTGATTGTCATCAGTGTTTTCTCCATCTTAAACACACCTTTAGAGGAGATAAAAAAACTTTAAAGATAATAGAGAAGAGAGAATGCTACCACCAAAGATTTGGTCAAGCGAAGAAATATATGAAATTGCAAATGATTATCAAATGATACATGAAACTAGAGTACAGGCTGAAACTTGTGGTAAATTGGACATTCATAATTAGTGCAAACAAAGAATATTTCGAGAGTTGCCTTATTGGAAAGATCTCTTACTTCGACATAAGATTGAAGTGATTTACAATGAAAAAAGTGTTTGATATCATGTTTAATACAATTTTGAATGTTAAGGGGAAAACTATGGATGATCTCAAGACTTTTGTAAACGATCCGAACTTCATATAAAGCCCAATGATAGTAAAAAGCCCAAAGCATGCTATGAGCTAAATAGTAAGTAAGTAAAACTCATGCTAAAGTAGATGGAAGGACTAAGATGTTCTGATGGGATTTTTTCTATTCTCCATTGATGTTTTGACTTTAAAAACAATAAATTGAGTGGAATAAAAAGTCACGATTGTCATATCATGATGTAATATTTATTACCCATGGTTTTCAAAGAGCTATTTCCCATAAAAGTATGGAGTGTTATAACTAAATTAAGTTTATTTTATATACAACTTTGTTCAACCAAGTTAACAGTCGACCAGGTACGTAAAATAGAAATAGAAATCCCTATACTACTCTGCAAATCGAAGAAAATATTTCCGCTAGGTTTCCTTAATGTAATGGAGCATTTACCTATTCATCTTCCATCCAAAGCACTTCTTCGAGGTCCTGTGCAATGTGGATGGATGTATCCATTTGAGAGGTAATATTGAACATTTGTAATATTTATTTTAGTTTAAAATTCAGATTTATGTAAGTAAATTTAAATTGATTTAATTTTTTAATAGGTGCTTGAATCATCTGAAGAAAAAAGTTAGACAAAAAACAAGAGTTGAAGTTTCGATTTGCATATCATATCTTGAAGAAGAAGCTTCATTCATTTTCTCTCATTACTTCAGTCACCATATGAACTTATCATTTGCAAGTGTTCCTCACAACGATGAAGCCGTTGAATAAGATTATCTCAAACAATGTTATCTATTTTTAGACAACATGGCCGACCTATCGGAAAATGTGTGGGAATATGGTTAGACGATAGAGATTACCATATAGCGCACACATATGTTCTTCTTAACTGTGCAGAAGTTGCACCATTTTTTTAGGTAATAATAAATTTATACTTATTTCAAGTATTCTTATGTATTGATTATAATGTAACATATTATATATATTTGCAGTATTTACGAATCATAGCATCCATCTGGTGATCTTAATAAATGATTTTCTATATGGTTTTCGAACTACGTTTATGATCCAAGAAATTGTGTCGTTAATGAAGGATTACAACATCTTGTGGTCGGACCAAAAAGAAATGTTAAGACTTATCCAATATTCTTCATCAATGGATTTAAACTCAACACCAATGATTAAGGTGTTGAAACATTAACATACATCACCATTACATTTGTCAAAGGCAGCGATGATGCAAATGACCATATAGAAGATTTTTATATTAACGTAGGTTTTAGAATAGACATATTATATATAAAATGTAGAAAAAGTTTTTGTATTCAAATGCAATTGGTTCAGCAATGTCCCTTGTTATGGAATCAACATGCGCAGAGATTATAAGTTTATTAAAATAAAGCATTCCTCACATTACTTTAAGTATGATCCTTTCGTATTAGCCAAACAAGCATTGCAAATTTATTTTGCTCCTTATCCATCCTTAAAAAGAGTTAAAGCGGATTCGTCGGCTGTTTTTAAAACAAAGGCAAGATTTACGTTTGATGGAAATAATATTCCAAACGAAGCAGCATATCAAGCGGATCTTGAGCCAAATAATGAAATAATAGTAACCAATGATATTGATTTAGGATCGTTGAATGAAGAATCAAATGTTTTAATAGAAGCATTTAAGAGTATGGAAGAAAACAATATAGAGTACGAACTGAGCCTAAATCAGAAAATAACGAAGACTGATAATTCTGAATATCTATATCGCTTGTTGTAAAATGTATATTATGAGTTTCCACTGTTAGTAATAATGATTACTATGTTGTAAGCTATGTATTATTCTGTTTTGCTAATTCTATATATGTATTCAGGAGATCTTGTTTTGTTTATGATGTTTTAGTGGAAGTTTTATGTGATGATTAATCAAACATGTTTTCTAACAATAAATTGGTATGTCTTTTCATTATACGAAATAATATGTTTGTCGCAGATATATATGTGTTACAGGAGACGTTCCGGCAGATCTCGGCCTTCTCCTTCTCCTGGCGTGGATGCCAGAGGCGCGGTGCTGGATTTAAGACCAGTAGTGGAGGTCGTTCTAAGGAGTGCAGGGTAAGTCTCAAATTTATTGCATGTATATTATTTAAAATTTATTAAATGGCTACATCAAAATTTATATAGGGGTTTTGAGGTGGATCCTTCGGCCTACATTCTATAAATCTCCAAGAAGGCGTTCGGGAGTTGGATGTCGGGATGTTAGGCTCATTAGGACGCATCCCAGACCATTTTATGAATGCTATATGGACCGACTTGATGGTAAGTATAAATTTTAATTCATTTTAAAGTTAATATAATGTATATAATTCAAATTAATTTCAATATGCAGGCTAAGGTACGTGTTGCTCTGAAAGATATGGATATTTTTAGAAATCACTAGAACAAGAGGATGCGGAAAGACTATTGGGGCATTCTCTCAAAGGCAAAGAATGCAAACAAAAAACCAGCTTGGGTGAGCACTGACGTATGGGTTGAATTTCTCCAACTTTGGAATACTCCTAAATTTAAAGCAAGTTATTTAATTTTATATTGTTATTATAATTTCTTTAGATTTCATTTATTCAGTTGCATTACTCTAAGTAATAATATATTTTAGTTCATAGGAAATATCATTGTGGAACCGTGCAAATAGGAATAAAAATCCTGATGTACACCGTGGTGGCTCTAAATCCTTCCAAAAACATTGGAAGAAATTGGTAAATTTAGAGATTGTGATTTTTAATAAATTATTGATATTTAATCATATTGGTAATATTGTTTATTCATATATGTAATTTCAGTATAAGAAGTATAATCGTGATCCTACAATGGCATAGGCCTTCACCCACACGCATATCATTGAGCAGACAGATGAGGATGACAACGTTTCATATGTTTCGATGTAAGACAAATCTCAATCCATAATGGCAAACATGCTTAATTTTGTTTACTTCACATTTCATAAGCTTCAAATTGAATATTTATTGTAGCAAACTTCTATTTGCCATAGCAGGAAAGATATGAAGCAAAGCAAGCTCGAGTGGCGCAGTCCACTGGCTGTGAGTTGTCCTTGGCGGAGTGTAACCGTATATGAGATGCTCTGATTGACCCTACTTTGTGAAATAAATGTTACTATTATGGAAATCAGGAGGTAAACTACTTTATTAACTAATATTTAAATTTTATTTAACATTGAGCATAAATTTTAACTCACTATTAACTATTTTACAAGTGATAATGACCCAGATGACTTATAGAAGATCTCAGGCAGAAGAGAAGATAGCTCAGCTGAAACAGCAAATGACAGAGTTCAATGATTGGTGGAAGAGCGGAGGATTGGCACAGCTGATAGATGAATGGATTGCGATATATTTAACAGAGAGCACGGGAGAATGCCTATGGAGGACAGGTCGGGAGATGATGATCGGTAGGTATGACTGTGGTGCTTAATGGATTTTGTTCATATTGTTTTGTATTTATTTGACATGATGATACCTGTTTGACAATTATGTTGCTTAGTGGTTTTGTGGATGTTTTGTTTGATGGACATGAGTATTTTTCGGTATGGTTGTGTTGTTTAAAGGATTTGTGATGTGTTGTTTGATGGAATATAGATGTTGTTTGATGGAATGTTGATGTAGATATTATTTTTGTGTTATACACATGCTTATGGGTGATATATGATGGTTGTAGTTATGAAATTGGATATATATATATATATATATATATGTTGTAGATGAGATGTGTAGAGATATGATATTTGCGTGATTGGATGGCTCAAATAGAAGCTATAGATTTTAAAAAAGTACTCAGTATTACGACGGATTGCGATGGAAAAAATTTCTTGGTTTGCGTCGGCTAGTAACAACTTGGTATGGGCTATTTATCTAGCTTTGCGTCGCTAGCATCGATCAGTGACAGCATATCCACCCCTCTGGATTTGTCACATTTTTAACCTAGCACGTTAGCCGTCGCTAAATTTGCGACAACACCGTCGTTAAACATATTAGTGTCGACTATTTTTGCATTGCCTTTAAGGGATGGCTTGCGACGGCCTACAATGGCAAGAGTCGCTTTTTAGCCGTTGCTAATTAAGGGCAAGGCCTTTTGTGGCGATCGCTACTATGCCCGCCTCTTTCCTTCTAGCAGAAACACTACCCTCATGGAAGTGTAGTGTGAAAATGCAAGTCAGTAAAGAAATGTTTTCCTTTCCAAACTTCATGAATTAAACTCCAAGGAAATATCATGGCTTATTATGATGGACTTGAATTGAATGTTAGAATCATGGCCAGATTAGGTGGTAATCCTCTGTCCCTATCGAATTAAAACAACTAATTTGGTAATATACTGTGCCGAGTTATTAGATCCTTCATCTGGCCTTTTTATATTTGGAGTAACAAATCGAGAACAAGGAACCTGACACTAAGTAGCCTAGATGGAAAATTTCATCAATGCTCAAACTTTATTAGACTGGCCAAGTATCACCTTTAAAAGTTACCCCTACGCTCTTTAGACCATACTGCACTGTTGATTAAATTTGGCTCTCAAATCAACACTTCACTACCTCATTTGAATTCTTCAATGCATGGTGGCGTCATCTAGAATATTTAAGCATGGTCAATCCTTATTCAAGGCAACCCTATATACACCCTCTAACGAAAATTCCAAAACACCAAACTAGCCCTTACGAACTGGAGCAGCGAAGTCTATGGGAATGGGAATAAATAATCAAAAATACATTATCATTAATTGGAAGCACTTCAAAATGATGTGCTTAACAATGCTCCTAACCTTTCTTTCTCCACTTAGGAACAACACCTAGTAAAAGCTCTTAGAACTTCTTATCAAGAAGAAGCAAGCATGATGAAGTGGAAACTCATGGATAAGTGGGATTCTCCATAGGACAAGAATGCTAACTACTATCACAACTGCATCAAGCAAAAACCAGGCTACTCAAAAATCAACTCTATCATTGATCAATATGGCTGCACTCACTCTAGTTAAGCTAGTATAATAGATGCATTTATCAAACATTTCAACAATGATGAAGAGATCAAACTGGAATTATTCTCCTTAGATAAGAATAGTGCAGGTGGTCTTGATGGCTTTAATGCAAGTTTTATCACCTTGGCTTAGTAAATTGTCAGTCAAGATAGGCCATCCATAATTTTTTTAGGTCAGGAAAACTTCTCACCTCCATCAATGCAATAACCATATGCCTCATTCAGAAAATTAAAAGTCCTGGCACTTGCAATTATTATTGACTTGTTAGTTGTTGTAACACTATCTATAAAGTTATTACTAAATCCCTTACTTCAAGACTTAAAGTGGGCCTCCACCTAATTATTTTTGGCAATCAAGGTGCTTTTGTTCAAGGAAGACTTATAATTAACAACATCCTACTTGCTCACGAGCTAATTATAGGATATGGCAGAAAGAACATTTTCCTAATATGTTGTATAAAAATAGACTTGATGAAGGCCTATGATATTACTAAATGGCAAGCAATGGAATATGCAATGAAATGAATGAGGTACCCATATTTGTAATTGAGATAAAGTTTGATATATTTGAAATCGGAATGTTGTTTGACTTAATCATATAATACTTATTGTTACATACAACTATCGATTGCTATTTATAATGAGTACTGAGACATGTATGTGGGTAATTAGGCTTATACATAATACAACCCGTTACCTAAATATAAGATAAAACCCTACTTTTTATTAACACAGCAGCTCATTTCGTTTCGTTGCTTATGTTTCTTCATTTTCTTCTGATATTTCCCCATAATTTGAGCAAGGGTTTCTATCTCTTCTTCATCTCTTCTCAAATGTTCCAAATCTTTTAAGAACGTCGAAGAAACATTTAAGCTTTGCCTCTGCTAAGCTTTGCTTGAGGTGTAATGTAACAACCATACACTTCTCAGGCTGATCAGGGATGTGGACAGCAGCACCATTGCAGGGAGGAAGGGAGAACAGCCACCAGATTGAAGAACAGTGGAGCAAGCTTTATGAATATGAACTGCATACTATAGACATTTATGTATAAAGTAGTTGTATGCTTTGAGGTAAAGGGCTGGGCTTGTGCATGTATGTGCATATTGTTGTGCAATTGATAAAGAGTTTGTATGGGCTGTTAATGGGTTTTGTGTATTTGATCCTTTATGTTGTGAATAACAACTATATAAGCAGCGTGGTAACAGTTGTAATGAAAAAGAAAAATTGAAAGCAATAAAAATTCATTTTTGTGTTGTACTGTGCTGTAGCCTACTGATTTTCATCTTTCAGTTACTCATCTGCTTGTTTCTTGCATTTTTGGTACTTGGTATAACTAGTTTGATCTTGTATTTACTGCTTTTCAATCTCTGTTGGTATGTCTTCTTGTTATTTTTCATTTTTGGTACTTAGAATAATCAAAGTGTTAGCTTTTGTCTTAGGATAGTTACAGTTCTTCATTTCAGGTTATATGCTTTCTTACCTTCCTGTTCCTGCATTTGTTTCAGTTAGTTTCTTTACAAATCTGTATATTGTTCTTGAATCTGTACTTTGTTGTTCATATTAACTTTCCATTTCAGTTGATGAATCTTGCCTTTTGTTCCTCCAGTTTATTGCAATCTGTAGCTGATCAGTTTTCAATTCTTGATATTAAATATTTCGGATTACATTTCTGCTACAAATTCTGTAATTTTCAATTGTAAATTCTTAGAAAGACAACTTGTTTTCAATTCCATCTTGAATTTGCAATTTTTTGTATCAGTTCATATATGCTCTGTTGTTCAACTTCTTGTTTCTGCCCATATCCATGAACCTGTCATGTTTAACCCGAGAAAATTCTGCATATTCCCTACTTCTTTTTCGAGCCATAATTACATCATGTCAAGTCTTTAAATTCTTGAATTTGAATAACTCCTACCAATTGTAAAAAAATCTCCTTGTTATTTTGCTGCACTATTATCAGTTCTTGTTTTTGTCAACTCTTGATTTTCTTGATCACCGCATTCATATGTTGTGCACAAATATCTTCCACTTTTCAGTTTATAATTTCCAATACTCAAGTGTGAACTACTGTTAATCAACTACTACATTCGAGTCAATTCTTGAACCAATTCGTTGGCTTAAGCTACAAGAAACCCTGAGTAACATTTTCCTGTGTGCATGATATAACTGTGCACGTTTATCTGCTTCTTCCTCTTCAAGCAATTCCACAAACACTTTTGCAAACTTGTCGAACACCTTCTACTTCACTAAAATAACACTCCACCTTCCATGGCGACAAATGAAAACCCATTAGAGCCTTCCAATTTGGTATCAGATCTTGTCGCAGAGTTGAGTTTCAACTCAAATCCACAGTTCGATCCTGAAAATTCGGGAAATCCAGTGCAAGAAGCCATTCCAGATTAAGATTCTGATCATCAGTGGCAACGGCAACATGAGTACAACAACAAAAATGATGCTCTTATGAATAGTCTCATGCAAAAAATTGAGGGTTTAGGAAATGTTTTGACTGTGCTGGCGCGGCAACAATATCGAGAGCAAGCATCCTCTTCAGTACCTCCTCCTCCTCCTCAAGTCACTGCATCATCACCATATTATCAAAATGTTCCTCCTCCTGGTATGCCGATACAAAATCAAAATCCAAACCCTAGAAATATGGCTACTCCTAATAGACCGAATATACCACTACCAAGAAACTATCCTACTTATCCACCAAGAAGTAATCCTATGCACATGAACACTCCTCTGAGGCCACAAGAACCACCTCCTCAACCAAGAAACTACTATCCCAATTATCCTATTCATGATCAGCCCAACCCTTACTATTCCCCGGCTTACCACCAGACCATTCTCACCATGAAATTGGACTTCCCTATCTTCACGGGTGATGAGATTGTTACAGATTGGTTAAGACAAATAGAGCAGTACTTTCGCTTCCATCATACTGACGTAAACCAATGGGTTGAAATTGCTTCGTTTTCGTTGAGAAAGGAAGCTTTACAATGATATCACTGGTATACCAATACCATAGAGAATCATGACTTGTGGCCAGTGTTTAGAGAAGAGATCTTGGTGAGATTTAACGCGGAAGAAATAGAGCGACCCTATGAAGCTTTCTAAAGCAGTACACTACTGTTAGAGCATACCTGAGTAGATTTGAGCAGTTGCAGGCTGTGATTGATACACTACCCTCTAAATGTTTGCTAGACCGATTCATTGGAGGATTAAAAGAAGAAATTCGCTATGACGTATTGACCTCTAGACCTCATGATTTCAGAGAGGCTGTTGCTTTGGCCAAGATGTTTGAATGTAAGTATATGCAAGTAAAGAAAGGAACCAAAAACAGCAATCCACCTTTGTCAAAAACTACCCAAGTTGCTCCCACTTCATCTCCTAAACCTTTACCAAGTCACCAACCTACCCCAAACCCTAAAGAAACCATTTCCCCTGTGGAAAACTCAGCATGCACCAAAGGCCTCACCCCTGTTGAAATTGTTGAAATGAGGAAACAAGGGTTATGTTATGCTTGTAAACAGAAGTGGCATAGGGACCATAAATGCCCTACTCCCCGAGTGTATGTGCTAGAAGGTATGATGACCCTTAAGGATGAAGAAACAAAAGACCATGTGATACAGGAGTTGGGTGAGGCAGAAGAAGAATCAGCAGTAGAAGAGACACTTTCCATAACACTCCAAGCCATGTGTGGCATTCCAGCATTATCCACTATCAAGATTCAAGGAGTTATTAATAAAAGACCAGTGCAAATCTTAATCGATTCGGGGTCAACTCACAGCTTCATCAATGAGGAGCTGGCCAGAAAACTCAAACTGAAGATAGATGAGTCCAAAGTGTATGAAGTGACAGTAGCTAATGGTGAAAAATTAAATGGATCAGGAGTTTGTAAAAATGTATTGTTGAAATGCCAAGGATGCAAAATGATGGTTGAATTGCTTCTGCTACCTTTAGAGGGTTGTCAAGTAGTCCTTGGTGCTCAGTGGATGAGAGGTCTAGGTGAAGTCACTTTGAATTTAGAGCACTTACAGGTGAAGTTTCATTATAATAATAAATTGTGTATATGGCAAGGCATCAAACCATATGAAGTAAAAATGATTGATAAAAAGACAATGGATAAAGAGAGTTCTCATGCCCAAACCACCATGTTATTATGCCTTCACATGTCACCTACCCATGAACCTGATTCCAATCTTTCACCTGCCATTGTTGAGCTCCTCCAAAAATTCCCTATGATTACCACTGATAAACCACCTTTCCCACCTCAAAGAACCCATGATCATAAAATTCCACTTCAACCTAACACCAAACCTATTTGCATGAAGCCCTACAGACATTCATATCACTTGAAAAATGAACTGGAAAGAATCATTGAAGACATGTTAAATACTGGACTTATTAGACCGAGCACTAGTTCCTACTCATCCCCAGTTATGATGGTTAAAAAGAAAGATGGCACTTGGAGGCTATGTATTGATTACAGAAGCTTGAACTCACATACTCTCAAAGACAAATTCCCTATTCCCTTGATTGACGACCTTTTTGACGAATTACAGGGCTCTAACTGGTTTTCTAAGCTTGATCTGAGATCAGGCTATCATCAGATACGCATGGATGAGTCAGATATTCACAAGACAGCCTTCAGAACACATCATGGCCATTATGAGTTTCTGGTGATGCCATTTGGTCTAGTTAACGCTCCTTCTACATTTCAATCTTTGATGAATGACATTTTTAAGTCATATTTGAGAAAGTTTATATTGGTGTTCTTTGATGATATATTAGTATATAGCAAAACTTGGGTTGATCATCTACAACATCTTGAACAAACATGCAAAGTCTTGCAGGAGAATAAATTAGTGGTGAAGCTATCCAAATGTAGTTTTGCTAAGGAGGCTTTAGATTACTTGGGGCATGTGATTTCATCTAAAGGTTTAGCTGTTGACCCTACAAAGATTCAAGCAGTACTAGAATGGCCCCTACCACAAACATTAAAAGCATTGAGAGGATTTTTAGGACTATGTGGATATTATAGAAAATTTATAAAGAACTATGGGATAATAGCCAAGCCTATGACAGAGATGTTGAAGAAAGATTCTTTTAAGTGGAATGAAGCCTCAAAACAATCCTTTGAACAGTTGAAGCAGTGTCTTATTAATCCCCCAATCCTAGCTATGCCTAATTTTAACCTACCATTTATATTGGAATGCGATGCTAGTGGGTATGGGGTAGGTGCTGTGTTGTCTCAAGAGAACAGACCCATTGCATATTTGAGTAAAGCTTTGAATGGAAGGAACTTGGCTTTATCCACTTATGAAAAGGAGTTGCTAGCTATTATTATAGCCACAAAAAAATGGAATCAGTATTTACTAGGAAGGCAATTTGTAATCAAGACAGATCACCACAGTCTTAAATACCTTTTGACACAGAAGCTACACACCGGGTTGCAACACAAATGGCTAGCCAAGTTACATTGTTTTGATTACATAGTAGAGTACCGTAGTGGGAAAGAAAATGTAGTGGCCGACGCTTTATCTAGGAGAGATGAAGTAGGAGAGGAGCATAGCAATAATATTGATTCACACTTACAAGCTATATCCATAGTACAGGCACCTTGGTTCAGAGAAATTAAAAGGACACTGCATGCTTCAAAATGGTACAAGCAACTGTTGCTATAGTTACAAAATCAAACCTCCCCAAACAATAAGTATCAAATAGTAGATGAAGTTATATACCATAAAGGAAAACTGTTAATAGATCACAATGTAAAGGAACTGTTGCTTCCACTAATAAAAGAACATCATTCCACTCCTCTGGGAGGACACTCTGGCATCAAGGCTACACTCAAAAAAATTAAACAAGTTTTCTATTGGAAGAAAATGAAGAGAGATGTTGAAACTTTTGTCAAAACCTGTGATGAATGTCAGAGAAATAAAGAGGAAAACATACTCATTCCTGGCCTTCTACAACCCTTGCCTATTCCAGAAAGAATTTGGATTGACATATCCATGGATTTTATCACTTGCCTACCAAAGAGTCACAAGCACACAGTCATATTCGTAGTAGTTGATAGGTTGAGCAAATATGCACATTTTTTTCCCCTGAGTCACCCCTTCACAGCCAAGGAAGTAGCTACTGTCTTCTTTGATGGTGTCTTCAAATTGCATGGTCTACCAAAATCTATAGTGAGTGATAGAGATGTTGTTTTCACAAGTAAGTTTTGGCAGGAATTGTTTAAGTTGCAGGGGTGCACATTGAAGTTGAGTACGGCATACCACCCACAAAGTGATGGTCAAACTGAAGCGGTGAACAAAATTTTGGAATGTTACTTGAGATGTTTCATTTGTCACAAGCCACAGGAGTGGGTTAAGTGGTTGACATTAGCAGAGTATTGGTACAATACTACTTGGAAGACTCCCACCAATACAACCCCTTACAAGGCAGTGTATGGTGTAGATCCTCCGAATTTGTTATCTTATGTGCCTAATACTGCCAAAGTAGAGCAAGTGGAGGAAGTATTGTACTCGAGGGACATCATTATAGAGTTCTTGAAGGATAGTATTAAACTTGCACAGAGTAGAATGAAGAGGTATGCTGACAATAGAAGAACAGATAGGGAATTCAAGCAAGGGGACTGGGTGTTCCTAAAGCTCCAACCATATAAGCAAATCACTGCGAGAATTCAGAAAACTCACAAATTATCTCCAAAGTACTATGGACCATATATGATACTTGAAAGAATTGGACAAGTTGCATACAAGTTGCAGTTGCCAACTGAGGCAAAGATACATCCAGTATTCCATGTGTCTCAACTGAAGAAAAGGCTGGGAGATGATGTAGTATTGCAAGACAGTGCACCTAGCTTCATGGAAAAATTGTGGAGCAACCGGAATCTATACTTGACAGGAGAATAGTTCCTCGTGACAATAATGCAGTGGTACAGATATTGGTGAAATGGAAGGACAAACCTATAGAAGATGCCACGTGGGAGGATTATTGGCCAACTATTCGCAAATTTCCCACATTGGACCTTGGGACAAGGTCCATTCTTGAAGGAGAAGGGAGATGTAACAACCATACACTTCTCAGGCTGATCAGGGATGGGGACAGCAGCACCATTGCAGGGAGGAAAGGAGAACAACCACCAGATTGAAGAACAGCAGAGCAAGCTTTATGGATATGAACTTCATACTATAGACATTTATGTATAAAGTAGTTGTATGCTTTGAGGTAAAGGGCTGGGCTTGTGCATGTATGTGCATATTGCTGTGCAATTGATAAAGAGTTTGTATGGGCTGTTAATGGGTTTTGTGTATTTGGTCCTTTATGTTGTGAATAACAACTATATAAGCAGCGTGGTAACAGTTGTAATGAAAAAGAAAAATTGAAAGCAATAAAAATTCATTTTTGTGTTGTACTGTGCTGTAGCCTACTGATTTTCATCTTTCAGTTACTCGTCTGCTTGTTTCTTGCATTTTTGGTACTTGGTATAACCAGTTTGATCTTGTATTTACTGCTTTTCAATCTCTGTTGGTATCTCTTCTTGTTATTTTTCATTTTTGGTACTTAGAATAATCAAAGTGTTAGCTTTTGTCTTAGGATAGTTACAGTTCTTCATTTCAGGTTATATGCTTTCTTACCTTCCTGTTCCTGCATTTGTTTCAGTTAGTTTCTTTACAAATCTGTATATTGTTCTTGAATCTGTTCTTTGTTGTTCATATTAACTTTCCATTTCAGTTGATGAATCTTGCCTTTTGTTCCTCCAGTTTATTGCAATCTGTAGTTGATCAGTTTTCAATTCTTGATATTAAATATTTAGGATTACATTTCTGCTACAAATTCTGTAATTTTCAATTGTAAATTCATAGAAAGACAACTTGTTTTCAATTCCATCTTGAATTTGCAATTTTTTGTATCAGTTCATATATGCTCTGTTGTTCAACTTCTTGTTTCTGCCCATATCCATGAACCTGTCATGTTTAACCCGAGAAAATTCTGCATATTCCCTACTTCTTCTTCGAGCCATAATTACATCATGTCAAGTCTTTAAATTCTTGAATTTGAATAACTCCTACCAATTGTAAGAAAATCTCCCTGTTATTTTGTTGCACTATTATCGGTTCTTTTTTCTGTCAACTCTTGATTTTCTTGGTCACCGCATTCATATCTTGTGCACAAATATCTTCCACTTTTCAGTTTATAATTTCCAATACTCAAGTGTGAACTACTGTTAATCAACTACTACATTCGAGTCAATTCTTGAACCAATTCGTTGGCTTAAGCTACAAGAAACCCTGAGTAACATTTTCCTGTGTGCATGATATAACTGTGCACGTTTATCTGCTTCTTCCTCTTCAAGCAATTCCATAAACACTTTTGCAAACTTGTCGAACACCTTCTACTTCACTAAAATAACACTCCACCTTCCATGGCGACAAATCAAAACCCATCAGAGCCTTCCATGTAACGAATATATTTGAGCTAGGGTTTGATAAGTTATCTAATTTGAAGCAACTTGGATCTTCAAATCTTGCACGGTTGATTGGATCTTCAAGTAACAACATAATAGATTGTTTTTGTGGTCAGATCTGGCTCTAAACTTGAAATCAATTTCAAGTTTAGGGTTTATACTATTTGATTGACGAAGCCTTCGTCTTTCCAGTGATTTATTAGATCTAAAAGTAGCAGCATAATGAAGAGTTTTGATAGACAGGTCTGGCCCTAGATTTGATATTAATTTTTAATTTAGGGTTTAGGCTGTTGACCGCCGAAGTCCTCGACATTCAACTCTTATTTCAGATAAAGTTTTTAGCTGATAAGATATCTGCCCTTTGGTTAGTATAAGTGATTTATTTCGATGATTCCTTGCAGAACTTGCTCTTTGATGAAATGTAAGTCCAATTCTGTATGCTTAGTTCTTAAATGTAGAATTGGGTTGGCTATTAGAGACATAATGCTAAAATTATCAGACCATATTGTAGCTTTGTTTCTGATGTTGATCTTTAACTCACTTAATAATGATTTAATCCATGTTATCCCTGCTATTGCATTTGCCACACTTTTGTACTCTGCTTCTGTACTAGATCTTGATATGGTTGTTTGTTTTTTTGAACACCATGACACTAGATTTTTTTCCTATGTAAATGCAGTAACCAGATGTTGATTTACGATCATCTGGGTCAGTTGCCCGATCAGCATCTGCAAAACCAACTAAGTTTAGATCAATATAGTTTCTTAATGTTATGCCATGATTTACTGTACCCTTTAAATATCTGGGGATCCTTTTTGGTGCTCTCCATTGCTCATCTAAAGGATTTTGAATAAATTAACTAACTTTATTCACACTATAAGCAATTTTTGGCCTTGTAATTGTTACATATTGCAATGCTCCAACTGCACTTCTATATTGTTTTGCATCAGTAATTGGTTCCCCTCTATTCTTCGGTAAATATATGTAGGTTAGTTGTCGTTGGGGTAGGTAGACTATTTGCTTGATCCATTTTAGTTTTGACCAGAATTTTAGATATGTAGTTCTTCCGACTTAATTGTATAACTGAGTTTGATAATCTTTTAACTTCAATTCTCAGAAAGAAATGTAAACCCCCAAGATCTTTGATGGAGAACTCTTGTTCATTTATTGAATGAGATTGCTAGTTTCACTGCCACTGTTTCCTATAACAATAAAATCATTTACATATATTAGTACATACATAACTTTATAACAAATCTTGTAAATAAAGAGATATCTGATTTTGTATGATTGAAGCCAAGTTTAATTAATGTTGTTTTTAATTTCTCAAACCACACACTTGGTAATTGTTTGAGTCCATAAATTGCCTTATTGAGTTTGCAAACCAGTTTACTTCCAACTTGTTTGTAACTATAAAGTTGCTTTATATATCCTTTTCCTTGAAGAATTCCATTTAGAAATGCATTGTTGACATCCAGTTGCTTTATTTTCCAATTTTTATGTAAAGCAGTTGTAAGAATGATCCTGACTGATGTTGGTTTGACAACTGGTGAGAAAGTTGCATTGAAGTCAAAGCCCTGTTGTTGTGAGTAACCTTTTGCTACCAGTCTGGCTTTGTACTTTGATATTGATCTATCTATGTTTCTTTTCAATTTGTAGGTCCACTTACACCCAATGATAATTTTATGATTTGGTATGGTAACTAGGCTTAATGTATATTATTCATCCATAGCTATTGTCCATTTTTCACTCTATATAGCTTGTTGATATGTATATGGCTACTTAGTATCAAGACTTGTAATATATAATTTTGGCTTGAAAATTCTACGTTTTGCTCTAGTAATCATAGGATGACCAATTATTGCAGGTATAGGGGATTGATGACTTGATCTGTCCTCATATTCAAACTGTGAACTTGATATCTGTACTTGATCAGTT
This sequence comes from Allium cepa, assembly GCA_030765085.1. Classification (NCBI taxonomy): domain Eukaryota; kingdom Viridiplantae; phylum Streptophyta; class Magnoliopsida; order Asparagales; family Amaryllidaceae; genus Allium; species Allium cepa. The sequence goes on from CM060932.1 coordinate 386,938,137, forward strand.
CTTTGTTGATCAACTGACTGATAACTGATATCTTGATGGGTTGCATAATGAGGACTCATGGGTGATTTGTCTAACACATGACCGACCCATCATTGGGTACTATGTGTTGTGGTCCAGGATCACTGAGTTGATCCTCAGCATACATCTCTTGATCATGTGGTAAGGGAGGTATTGAAAATAAAACACCAAACTCCTTTATTAATAATAACTAAATATGATTTAATGCAAATACATTATTCATATACACCAAAAGTTAGGTATAGTGCAAATTAATTATATGGTTTTTTTTGAACTTCCACCATTTATCCCGATGACAATGCAACCCTCCCAACATTATTATCACATATAGGTTAAAAGTAACATCCTTTTCCATTATTCAATCTAGTATTAAAAATATTATGTTGATACAAATGGTGATTTAAATTGTAAACCAGTGCAGGTAGGTGATGTTGAATGAAGCACTCTTAAGCTGATGTTTTCAAACCAAAATATTTAATCATATTTATCCCATGTACTACTATGTGTATAAGATATTATATTGGGGGTATAAGATGTATTATTGATGTATTCATTCAGTACTCCGTATGTATGGAATCTATGTAAACTGATTTATTTTTGTACGACCTTATTAGTTTGATATCGTTATACTGTCTCATACACACACCCACCCATACGCGCGCACGCACACACATATATCAGATATTTGACATGCCTTTGAGCATTTGACTATCATGCTTTTGTGCATTGATCTTTCCTTCATGCTCTAGTATACTTATCATATTGTATATTGTCATTCCTTTGTGAGTTATGTGCAAAGGTCATGTTGAAATTTATAGTTTAGTTCTATTAAAATGTACCTGATGGAATGCCTATTACATTATTCTAAAGCATATGTGTTGATAAGTATATATTCATGACATCGTAAAAAAGGTATTGTTAAAATAGCTCTTTTGCACTGTCATTACAATATTCCATTCATGTCAAGAATTTTCCATGCAACATTGAACCAAAATAATATTACATATGCCTCATCCTTATAAAGAAGAATGTGAAGAGTTTATTTAATAATTCAAATATTAAATCATCATGCATATATCTATTCAATATCTGATTCCATGCACGTAGAAGCATGGAAATTACAAGAGATTTATCTAATGTTTAGGTTTCCTAAGATGAATATAACCTTTTGTCTTTCATAAAAAATCGAAAGTCAACATTAATATTGTAATTATTTTTCATTGAGTTAATAAGATAATCTCAAATTACATGAATGATTCTGTTTGGACCAAAAATCGCACAATCACCCAGTGAAATTACAAATTATGAAAATTAGAGAACTAAAGAAGATAAAAACAAGAAATGAACATACAATTTTTATAGCGCTTCAGTGAATACTCCAACCTACATCCACTTAGTTGATTTCTACTGATTATCCTTTGATTTTACAAAGTTATTCTTACAACTTGCTAGTTTCAGCTTGGTGAGAACTCTATAAGTATTCTTTAGAGTTATAATTTTATAACTTGTTATAGTTAGAAGTTTGGAATGAAAAAGAATAGAAAAGTCCCTTTTTCAAGCATTCTCCACCTCTATTTATAGGCAAAGATCCCCACATATGGATTTGAAAATTGTTATACATGATCTCCACGTTGTGCAAGTCATCCCTTAAATACTCACAGTCAAATCTGAACCCACGTTTCACAAATCAGTGATGATCCATGCTCCCTAACTCATCACCGATCTAACTTGGGACCAATTTATGTCTTGACTTCGGGTTGTTGGTGCTTTGCTTCGGGTTTGACTCAAAATAGTTCGAAGTTGCATTGCTATGTGCTTCTTTATCTTGTACTCCATGTTTCTTATCCCTTTTCCTAGTTTCTTTATCTTATGCTCTGACCCATCATAGGGCATTACTTGATGGGAATCCATGGATTAATTTTCACTTTTCAACTATCTTTTTTGTACTTCTTCATTCTATCATCTTATGATATTTTTCTAAGTTCTTATGTATGTTTCTCTATCGTGCTTCAATCTAGTTTAATCGTTCGAGTCTATTCGAAGACTATGTAAATTTTATTATAACACTTACCCCCCAAAGTATGCCTTGTGAATGGGATGTGTGCTTTGATCAATCGAAATTGAGATCACTAGTAGCCGAGTTTCTTGGCTATTAACTTATCAAATATCGATGAATCATCCGATTCATTCAAATTGACTTGTAAATCAAAGGTCATTGACCGTCATAGCTAAGGACTTGAGTCCTTGCTTGAGTGTTAGTTACAAATCATCATCATTCCGTGTTCTTCTGGAATTATTGTATCATACATGATAGCATAAATAAGAATTGTCCCCTGTTCATCCAGGAGTTAATTATCCTACATTAAAATCCATGTCATCCCCTGTTGGTTCAGAATTTAAATCACCATGGGTAGATCATGCATTTGGTAATCAAAAGTTAATAATTGTATATGTTCATTGCCATCGATAACATTATTTATTAATCGTCTTGTATTACCTAGTATCTCATTATAAGGATACCCAGTCGAATCAATGCAATGATTTTCATCGATCGTTTGGTTATCATCAGCTAGTGCATTACCACCGATCGAAAAATGTTATAAGTAGTATGAAAAGCCTAGCATCCCATCATAATTGAGTACGACTGAACCGAGGTAATGGCATAATTTGATAATCATCATCAAATCAATTCAAATTGAGTTAGCATTCAAATCCAAAGTCTAGTTTTTGATCTTTTGGATCGTACAATCCATGTCTAGTCTAAGGTTTAATGTCTAATCTCTACAGATCGCATAATCAATATCTGAGTTAGCTTATGATCTCTCTATATCGTACGATCAATATCCAGTTCAATCTGATCTCACTGGATCAGTAATCCATATTGAGTCCAATCTGACCGCTCTTTGGCGAGAGAACCCAACGACTAAGTATGTCCATCCGCTCACTCTTTGGCAACGAGACTTAATATCTTGTACATGTCCAATCCATTTGCTCTTCGACAAGGGGACTCGCACCATATGGTTTGTCGCCCCATCTCTCTAGTCAGGAGAACCATGTTCAATCGGTTCATAAATAAATATCAAGCAGCAACCAATCTCAGTTGGTGTCCCGCATTAATATTAGTCATTATTTCCAAATGGATGTTAAAATCAAATATTCATTCATAAAATCTACGTCAGAACAACAAACGAATATCTAAATCATCCATCCTATCGAGCATCACTGTAACTCCCTAATATTTACAGAAAATACAATTAAAAAGAAATTAAAAGCGCATTTGGAATAGAGGTAAATGCGCATGTTGACTTTTTGTGACCAGGGATCAAGTCCCGTTGTCGTCCAAAATCTAGGGCGATGTTTTTTTTTAACTGGTTCATTTTCAGCAATTTTCCTACGTATTTCAGCTTTGTTTTTGACATGTGGCGGCTTCCTATTCACTCCAATGATGTAATAGGATGAGATGGCTAAATTTTGTTAGTTGAGTAATGTATATGGTCTAGAATGGATAACCATCAAGCGTATGAAAGAACCAGATTTAATCTAAAATAATATAATGGATTATATCCACTCAAAAAGTCTTTTAAATAAACCATCTAACCTAAACCTAATCTCTTGTTTAACTGTCACCATAATTCTACAGTAAAATTAGTGTGTATTATTCTTCCCCCTTTTCTCTACTAAAGAAACAAATCTCTACCCAATTAAAAAATCTATATATATTCAAGCAATTTGGAGAATTTAGAATAACCAAAGGGAGAAAGATTAAAGCAAAGCTTTTTGCAAATTTATGCAAGCTCAAGTTCCAGGTGAGTGGTAATTAATACAAAATAGAACAATAAAGTAGTTCAATTTCAGTTATTTTTAGGCAGGTTAATATGAATTAATTTTTGTTATTAATTCAGAATAGATGTAAATTTTTACAACTTCTTCTTCGTCTATCACTTCTCAAATCTAATTCATGTTTGGTTTAAAATATGGGACATATAAATTGTCTATTCATGCTTTATGGTATAAATAAGATTGAAATTTATGTAAATTATTTTATCTTCTTCTTCTTCCACTTCTCAATTCTAATTCATTTTTGGGTTGAAATTTGGAACAAACAAATTGTTATTCACGTTTCATGATGTAAATAAGATTGGTTTAATTAAATTGAATTAGAATTCTTATTCAATTTCTAATGGTAGAACAGGTTAGTTGAATAAATTCAGAATATGTTTCTTGAATAAAATTATGGTTTTGATTGATATAATTTCATAATTTTGAATATGATTTTGGAACAAAATTGAGAAATCTAATTGGCATAATTGTTTGTTTCATATATGGCCTAAAAATATAAAAGTGAAATTTTGTATAATTAAATGGTTTGTGGCTACTGGATAAAAATTCTGTACAGATTAAATCTCTAAAAGAGGAACATAAATTAGGGTGGAAAAAATGTAAATTAAATGGACCCTAAGGCTAGTGTAAATCTGTAGCAAAATGACATAAAAATTACAAACAAACCATATGCATTGAACTACGTGAAATTGAAATACCATTTATGTAAGAAAAGGGAAATTGTGAAATAACCAAATCAGATGTAAAAATGGCCTAAAGCATATTAATGGAAATAAACAGTATGTAAACTATAATAGTAAAATCAATTAATCTAAAAGTTATTTGGTAGGCAGATCTTGTAATGCTCTGGATAGGCGTTTCATGCAGTTAAGGCCAAAATATAGTTTTGTCTGTACGTACTAGGAGCGGGCAAGTAGGTTCGTAAGGATGTTTGTTACCTTTCATAGGTTGCTAGTACGTAGGATAGATAGCATCCGCAATCATAGGCTTCTTCTGGAAGATCGATGTAGACGGAACATGACAAGTGTGCTCCGACCTTGGCTTCTTTAGGAAGATTGTTTGAGGATTTTGCACAGTCCACCCAAATGCGGGTGCTTTTCAATGGACCGACACTTTGCATAGGGGCAAGTCCACATTGGTAACCAAGGTAATAGAAGGATAGGAGTCTAGTTTGGCAGAGCTTGAGCACAACTTCGGGGTCCGGCGAGGTTCTTTGAGTCAGTGCTAGTTAGACGTACGAGGCATTTAGTCACATTGCACGAGTGAAGAGCATGACTTTCATGCTATAGCAAGTGGATAAGTAAGGACAGCAGGTCCGATAGGCCGATTGACATTTAGTATTACCGCATGGTTGACTTTCCTAGAATGACAACAGACATTAGCGTATTAGGAACTGTATCTAAGAAGGATCCACTGCATTACATTATTCACCCTCTGTGATATCCGAGGAAGACCTGGAATTAAACTGTTTTATTCTTTCCGCTTCATTTTGTTTCTCATTCACCATACTTTATGTCTGGCCCATTCTTATTTTTTCTATTTTCCCCAAATCACAGGAGGGCGGGTCTAGGTTGTAGTCTTTTGTAGCTTGGAGGATCATTGGACAAGTTGTTATCTTCAGCTTTTGTTTCTTTTATTTCATGTACTTCATTACCCTTTCCGTATTTTACTCTATATATGGGGACCTATATTGTAAACTTTGTTATGATTTATGTTTTAGTGGAGACTACTTGGTACTTTTGGTTTCAGAAATAAATTTGGGATAATGTTGATTTTAATGAAGCTATTTTGCTATCAATTTATAATTAGTGAAAGTTTTCTTCCACTGTAATATTTTAATCATTTTATATTGTTGCCTTGGTCTCTATACTATGTTATGGATTTTTATTTCATCCCACCACACATGCTTCTAGTCATGTCCGATTTGAGGTGTGGGGTGTCATAGTTGGTATCAGAGCCAAGGTTTCGGTAATCCAAAAAATATTTTAAAATATAAAGGTTTTTGACTAATTTTTAAAGGATATTCCAAATAATACTTTTAAAGTATATGTATATATTTTGAAAAAAAAAGAAATTTGAGAAATGGATCCCTCATATCTCTTCTTCCCTATATAATGAACTATTTGTGGAGTACCTAGTCCCATCATTTTAATATCAATAGATGGAAATGTCTGAAACGCAAGATATCCCCGAAGTTCCAGGCCTCAATATGCCTGCTTGGTTCAGACGTTATTTGTAGGCTATTACACGAGTAGAGCCACCGGCTAGGGATGCTGCTCCGGCGGAAGGGGTTCCAGCCCGTCTGCTAGGCATTCTCAATTTTGCCAAGTCATGCAAGGACTGCACCATCTTAGGAGGCAAGCCGTTTCTTAGCATCGAGTCATATACTGAGGCGAGAGCTTTGATCCGTAGTTGTGAACGGATATTTAGACTTGTGGAGGACTTGGCTCAGAGGCAGTTGGCTTCATGGTAGTTGCAGGAAGAGGCTCTTTGTTGGTGGGAGATTATGGAGGCTGAGGCTGATAATTTGACTTGGGCAAATTTTCGTACTAGGTTCAAGAGGAAATTTTTATCGCAGGCTGAAGAGGGCGTGGAGCTAGAGAAATTTATACAACTCAAGCAAGGGTATACGAAAGTTAAGGAATATATTAATCAATTCAATGAGCTTGCCAGATTTGGACTAGACCTGATCAATACTCCTCATAAGAAGGCGTTGAAGTTCGCTAAGGGTTTGAGTCAGCCACTGTAGAGTTTGACGATGAGCCACATTCCGATGGGAGCCACTTTTGAGGGATTGGTAGAGATGGCTTTACTTGCTGAAACTAAGAAGAAAGGAGATGTGGCACAGAAGAGCGATGGGAAGAAGCGGTGGAAAGGAAAGAGGAGAGGAGGAGGAGGGTCAGGTGGAAAAGGGAAAGTTCCAAGGAAGTATTGGAAGTACAACGCTTGTGGGAAACCAGGTCATCTTGCTAAGGATTGTAGAGGGGTAGGACAACGACCAAGACTGAGTGCTATCTTTGCGATCAAGTGGGGCAAATGAAAAAGGATTGTCCTTCAAAGCCCAAGGATAGTCCACAGATACCTTCCCATCATACTCAGACTTATGCTTTAGAGCCAACTCATTCTCTAGTACTCGTTCGGCTATGGACAAGGGAAAGAAGGTGATCATCGAAGGTGTGTTATCTATCTCTGATTTTCCTATCTGTACCCTATTTGATTCAAGAGCTTCGCATTATTTTATATCTAGTACTCTGGTAGAGGGCATTGGTCTTGATGCTTGCTTGGTGACCGACTAGGTAGTAGTATCAAATCCCTAGGATTTTTGTCCATGTCATGTCGAGATTTGAAATTGTTTATTTTAGGGGTTGAGTTTGACTGTAGTGCCCTTGTATTGAGGTTTTCCGAGTTTGGGTTGATTCTTAGTATGGATTGGCAATCCATATATGGCGCTGTTCTTGATTGCGATAAGAGGGTAGTGAGGTTAGGCACTTGTAGTGGACGTAGCTTGGAGGTATCTTGTGATCCAAGAGGATCAGTCATGTTGACCTACCTTTATTCTCTTGACATATCGTCCGATTGTTTGAGTTCGATACCCGTTGTTAGAGACTTTCCAAATGTGTTCGAGGAGGTTGCTGGCCTTCCACCTCGAAGAGAGATGGACTTCAAGATTTATCTTGTCGATAATGCCAAACCGGTTGCTTTATCGGTAAGGCATATGCCTACTAAGGAACGTCATGAGTTGAGGCAACAGATTGGAGAGCTTTTGCAGAAGGGCTTCATTTGTAGGAGCATTTTTGAGTGGGGCGCACCCGTCGTCTTTGCCACTAATGCTGATGGCTCTCTCAGGCTTTGCGTGGATTTTAGGGAGCTTAATAACCTAACAAAGAAGAATCGTTTTCCACTTCCCCGTATAGACGATCTCTTCGACCAACTAGTAGGAGCCAAGGTATTTTTGTAGCTCTATTTAGCCACGGGATTTCATCAGTTGCGTGTAGCGGAGGATAGCATCAAGAAGATTGTGTTTAGGACTCTGGATGGGTTCTTTGAGTGGTTAATCATGCCATTTCGGCTAACCAATGCTCCGGCATATTTTGTGGACCTGATGATTCGACTATTTCGCGAATCATTGAACAAGTTTGTAGTAGTGTTTGTCGATGACATTTTGGTTTATTCACAAAAGCAAGGAGGAGCATACTATTCACATGAAGAAATACTTTGCACCCTCAGAGCACATTGAAGGCGAAGTTATCCAAGTGCCACTTTTGGAGGGATGAGGTTTGCTTTTTGGGACACATCTGAAAGGGCGGTGTGTATACAATTATATGTGCTAATATAGTATACACGGATCGTGTAATATGGATTACAATACAAATGCGGAAATAGATGATAATAGCATAGTAAATAAAAAATAGAAAAATCACACCAGAGATTTTTATACTGGTTCGGAGCACCGTCCTACGTCCAGTCCCAGACTTCTATCTGGATTTTCACTATTAACTACCTCGCTTCACCCGGAGGAACAGGTTTACAACACCCGAACAACCGAACGGGATTTCACGCCTCTAATACACTGAGGACTTCAACACTTGCCTCTTACAACTCAGAGGACTTCAACAAAAGAACAAATACAATTGTTGTTGACAACTTGTGCTCTTGAAAAACACGGATTTGTCAATAGCAGTACACCCTTCCTATAATCTTATCCTCAAAGTATGCGATATGATGTTTTGAAAAGATTAAGGAAAGTATATTATTGAATCAAAGGATATGAAATAGTTTCAAAGATTCAATAAATAATTTAGAGCTTTTATAATGCAGAAATAAGATCAGAGATTAGATTAAAAGAATATGAAATCTTTATTATTTAATCAACGAGTTGGATGAGTTTATATAGATAAGAATGGTTGTAACTCTTTGCCATTAAGAGATATGATCTTTGGTGAAAGGTAAGAGATGCAACCTTTGGAGAAGAGAAGTGTCTTTTGGAAAACTTGCTTTCTGTTCAAAAACGGTCGACAGGTTAAAAAGTGACCAGTAGACAGGAATTTAAAATATATATACGTTATGTGCATGTGTGCACGTTCATTGTGCATTTTACACAGAAACGGTCGACCGTATGATTACTAACCGGTCGACCGGTTCCTGTTAATTTGCACAATAAATGTGCAATGCTATAAAACGTATATATATCGATTATATTGAGGTGCATGATTATTTGAGGATAGATTTTAACAAGTTTATAACTATTACAATATCAAATAATCAACCTATAATCTATAGTAACATATGTAGCTCTAATGACCTTGTTTTGTCGATCGCCTTATTTGTCAGAAATCAAAACTTTCATAAAACTTGTGACTCAACATTCTCCCCCTTTTTGATTGATGACAATATATATCTGCAAATCTGAATCTCCCCCTGAGTACGTGATCTCTTTCTCTTTGAATTCTTATAAATGTATGCTCCTGCAAGTAATTGTTAGCCCTTTCTCCCCCTTTGTCATCGACAAAAAGGAGTAACAGATACTAGAATATGATATTCATAGAATGAATATGATATGCATAGAAAAATAAATTATTAACACTTCAAAAACATAACAGAGTTTACTACAGAACATAATGTCAATTGAAAATCATAAATAATGACACTATTTAGTACAAGTGTCGATGAATGTTTTTAAAGAGCTAAAACATAATAGAATCTAGGATGAAGCAGATCGTATCTCCTCTTCATCATCATCATCGTCATCATCATCATCATCTTCTTCTTCCTCATCATTGTGCCCTCTAGATGATTCACCATGTCCATGACCACTCATTCCTGTAGACTCGTCAGATGATGTCCAGGTGAAAACTGGAGCAGCAGGACGTTTTCCTGGGTCTTGTGCTTGAACAGAGTTGGATGTGGAACAAGATATAGCATCCCATAGCATACCAAAGAATGACTTGACCTTATTGAAGCGCTTATCGATTTTAGAGTCCATGCGCTTGAGACGTGATTCAAGCAAAAATTGGTTACGCGCGATTGTTTCAAGTGATTCTTTTGTTGATGACTTTGATTTTAAAAGTTTTACTTCATCGGAACGAGGACGATATGAAGTTGCTCGTTGTTTCCTTGGTCCTCTTTGTTGCCATTCTTCGAAAGGCATAATCTCAAGATAAGGTGGAGGAAGCTTCATTCGCTTGATGGTGATGGAGTCAATGCATTTTGGTTTTGAGGTTGCAGAATCAGGAGGATTGACCCCACAAGCTAACAAAAGTCTCATGATATATTCATTGTAAAAGAAATGAGGCCGGGTTGAGTTATTTACCTTGAGAATTTCATCAAAAAGCATGTGAACCCAATTGATTTGGATTTCACCATAGATAGCATAGAGTGCCTTGAAGTTTTCTTTGTACACTGCATCATAATTTCCAAGTCTAGGAAAAAGAGAATGCATCAAGACCCGATGAAGTAACCTGGCTGTCGGGCGAAGTCCAATAGACTTAGTGCCATCACTATTGTCTTCTATAAACTGATGACTGGTACTATTTCGAGTGAAAAGTTCGCAGAAGGTAGACGAAAACTCTTCGCCTCGATTTGGTATACCAAGTATAGAGGCAATTCTAGCATGAGTAAGAAAAATTTGCTTCCCACAGACCATAGACCAGATGACGCTGTTTGGATTATCAGGTTGATATTCATCAAGATTCATGTTGGCGTAAAATAATTTGATCATCAAATGATTTATCTCCACACTATTTGCAGAAAAATCTATCAATGGAGTAATGTTGGCATTATTGGCTAACCTCCGAACTCCGTATGACGTGAAATCATCAAATTTGATGAAAGAGCCTGGATGAAACTTGTAATTTGTCATTTGATTCCATCTTGTTACAGCAATTGGAGTTTGAAGCCAATTTTTGACGGAGATGGTAAGAGATGAAGTTTCAGAGGTTGCTCCTTTCTTTGATTTCTTTTGAGGAGGAGCCATTGTTGGAGGATTTGTGATTTGGGAATTGAAAAATGGGAACTAGGGTTTGTGATTTGGGGCAAGAGAATAGTTTGAGTAAAGAGTGAATGAGGGTAGAGGGAAAAGTAACGTATAGGTTTATATAAAAAACTGAAAATACGACAATCGGTCGACCTACAATTTTTGGCCGGTCGACCGTTTTCAACCAGAGAGCAAACGGTCGACCGGCTATAACAGGGGCGGTCGACCGGTCTTGGTCTGTTGTGATATTTCAGTTTATATTTCAAGTTTTTATCATATATCAACCTATATATATTATATTTTATACGTAATACAAAATATAACCTTCATTACACAAGAGATAGATAAAGATATAAAAACTATATATATAAGTCTAATGAGAAAGTTCGTCATTTGAATTATCGTTGTTTCCATCAATACGTTTCGACCATGGACTCCATTGTTTCTAAGCTCCTTTATTCTTCTCATAGTTCCGATCCCATGAGTTAGGACTTTTGGATGTTGATGGCCTAGACGGCATTGGTTCATGCACGTCATGTTTGTTGGAACCGTAGAAAAATGTTGCCAACTTTTCTAAAACAGACAATCGGGCCGACGTCCGTTGTTGCTCGTGATAAAGTTGACTTTGCCCGTAATGGAGTTGTCTCTGAAGGTCTATCTGATGTTTCTGGTAGTGGTGTATCTCATCGATTTGAGCTTTGGTACGAGGAGAATAGAATAGTGTCCGCTTCACTCGTTTTGAATTTGGAGTTTTATCAGACATACAAGAGCATTGATGATGACAACTTGATTTTTGTTTTGGAGTTGTAGGAGAATAAAATTCCTCCGACTCAGAACTCGTAATTGAAATGTATGATTCTTGAGCACATTTATCACAAATGTAATAGTTGTAGTTAAAGGATAACTAAAGAGAATAACTAACTAACAAGAAGATGTTCTTTTAGAAATTTCTTAGTCAAGATTTTTTCTTGAAATTAAACCAAGCTCTCTTCGTAATTTAATAAAAGTAGATTCAAGCAGAGGCTTAGTAAAAATGTCTGCTAATTGATTGTCAGTATGAACATATTCAAGACATATATTTCCTTTGTCAATATTATCTCGAAGGAAATGATGACGGATATCAATGTGTTTGGTTCTGGAGTGATTTACTGGATTTTTAGAGAGATTTATAGCACTAGTGTTATCACAGTATATAATAGAATTTGATAAATGAATATCAAAATCTTGAAGTGTTTGTTGCATATATAGTACTTGAGTACAAGCAAGAGCTGCTGATATATATTCAGCTTCACATGTTGATAGTGAAACACAATTCTGTTTCTTACTGAACCAAGAGACAAGTGATTTTCCAATAAAATGGCATGTACCACTTGTACTTTTTCTATCCGTTCGTGAGCCACCGAAATCAGCATCACTATATGATACTAATTCAAATGGACATTCTTTTGGATAAAAAAGACCGAAATCCTTGGTATTATTAAGATAACGAATTATACGTTTTACTGCTCGTAGATGTGATTCCTTTGGATCGACTTGAAAACGAGCACATAAACAAACACTCATTATTATATCTGGACGACTAGCTGTAAGATAAAGAAGAGAACCAATCATGCTTCGATACAATTTCTGGTCAACATTCTTACCACTTTCATCTTTGTCAAGATGTGTAGTTGTACTCATAGGAGTTGGTTTACCAGATGTATTTTCTAATCCGAAGCGTTTGATAAGGTTTTCACAGTATTTTTCTTGATTAATAAAAATGCCGTTTGAAAGTTGCTTTATTTGAAGTCCAAGAAAATAAGATAGTTCTCCCATATGAGACATTTCGAATTCTTTGGTCATAATATTTGCAAATTCTTTGCAAAGTTTATCGTTTGTTGAACCAAAGATGATATCGTCTACATATATCTGGATAACTAGAATATCTTTTCGAGAATGTTTAATAAACAAAGTTTGATCGACTTTGCCTATTTGAAATCCTGAGCTAATAAGATAGTTACGTAGTCGTTCATACCAAGCACGAGGTGCTTGTTTTAAACCATACAGAGCTTTCTTAAGTTTGAACACATGGTCAGGATATTTTTCATGTATGAACAGAGGAGGTTGTTCAACATAGACATTCTCTTTGATAAATCCATTGAGAAAAGCACTTTTGACATCCATCTGATAAAGTTTGAAATTATGGTGACAAGCAAAAGATAATAGGATTCTAATAGCTTCTAGTCGAGCAACTGGTGCAAAAGTTTCTTCATAATCGATACCTTCTTCCTGATTATATCCTTGTGCTACTAATCTTGCTTTATTTTTGGTGATATTTCCTTGTTCGTCAGCCTTATTTTTATAGACCCATTTAGTACCAATTACTGACTGATCAGTTGGTCTTGGAACAAGTTCCCAAACGTCATTGCGCTCAAACTGATTTAGTTCTTCCTGCATGGCAATGATCCAATAACCATCTGTAGCAGCTTCTTTTGGATTCTTAGGTTCGATATTTGAGAGAAAAGCGACATGACCCATTTGATTGAGTTGACTCCTTGTTCTGACATGTGATGTTATTTCACCGATTATATTTTGAGGCGGATGGTCTCTTAATATTCTTGGTGGTGATTGTAACTCACATATTTGAGGAATATTTTCAATAACTATTTCTGAGTCAGAATCAATATTTGTGATGATTTGATTGTTAGTGACAATTGATTCGTCATCATCTGATATAGTGTGAGGGTGCTGATAGATTTCATCAAAAGAGACATGAAGTGATTCTTCAATAGTTTTGGTTCGTTTATTAAATATCCGATAGGCCTTACTTCGTTCCGAATAACCGACAAATATTCCTTCATCGGCCTTTGGATCGAATTTGCCAAGCTGGTCTTTTGTATTTAAAATAAAGCACTTCGAACCAAAAACTTTGAAGTATGAGATTTTAGGCTTCCTTTTGTTAAATAATTCATAAGGAGTATTCTTGGTAAGAGGTCTTATGGATACACGATTTAAAACATAACAGGCAGTTGCCACAGCTTCTGCCCAAAAATGTTTTGGTAAGGTGGTTCCATTCAATAATGTTCTTGCACATTCTTGTAAAGTTCGGTTTTTCCGTTCTACAACTCCGTTCTGTTGTGGAGTTCTGGGAAACGAAAAATTATGATATATACCTTTCTTTGTACAAAATTGTTCAAATTCATTATTTTCAAACTCTCCGCCATGATCACTTCTTATATTTTTAACTTTAATCCCTTTTGATTTTTGAATTCTTTTGACGAAAGATTTGAAATGATCGAAAGTATCACTTTTATTTTTAAGAAAATTGTCCATGTATAATGAGAGAAATCATCAACAATTACAAGCACATATTGATTGTGATTTATTGATTGAACTCTAGTAGGTCCAAATAAATCCATGTGTAGTAACTCAAGTGGTTGTAATGTTGATATGACTTTCTTGGATTTAAAAGATGATTTGGTCAATTTTCCTACTTGACATGCGTCACAAATGTTGTTAACTTTAAAACTCATTTTGGGTAGTCCTCTAACTAGATTGTTTTTGGCTAGCTTGTCAATAGTTCTGAAGTTTATATGACAGAAGCGTTTGTGCCATAGCCATGGATCATTGTCATTAGCCACAAGACACATATCTGAATTATGATTAATGTTCATATTCAAAATATATATATTTCTGTCTCTATAACCTTCGAAAACCAAATTATGGTCTTTATCTAGAATACTACACTTATTATTTGAAAATGAAATAATAAAACCCTTGTCACATAACTGACTAATACTTAGCAAATTGTGTTTCAAATTTCTAACTAGCATGACATTAGTAATAAGAGGTAAGTTAGATATACCGCAATTGCTCACATCGCCTTTGCCGATGATATAGCCTTTTGAATTGTCTCCAAAAGTGACGGAGCCACCATCTGAATATGTAATATTTGTTAATAAATTCTTGTCTCCTGTCATGTGCTTTGAGCAACCACTGTCCAATATCCACTTTCCTCTTTTCTTAAGTGGGACCTGCAAAAAATAGAATTAAGTCCATGGTACCCACTTTTTATAGGGTCCTAAGAGTTAGGTCTTAGGAGTCCAAACCCATTTGGGTCCGGTATCCCCTTTATATATATAATTGTTATTAAAATGCACAGTATTCATGAATTGCTGAATGTATTTGTTCCTAATCAAATTATTATTTGTTTTAGGAACCCATATTTTGATAGTCTTGACATTTTTCTTTTGAAATTTCACAACTGGTTTTGGTTTGGAATATAATAAACTAAGATTTTTCTTAGCTTCAGTTTTTTGTACTTTCTTTTTCCTTTTATTTTCAAGATGTTTCTTGGTTTCTTGTTTGTTATATCCCAATCCTTGTTTGTCTAAAATAGATTGTGAACTTTCAATGATTTTTGTCAAGTTTTCTCGACCTTTGTTAAAGTTAGAAACATTTTGAGTAATGTCATCAAACTTTGTTTGTAAGCTAGCTTTTTCTAGGTCTAGAATTTTGACTTTTGCTTTAAGCTCATGATTTTCAGTAGTGAGAGCATTATTTTTCTCTTTTTGAGTTTCTATTTCTTGACTCAAAAGAGATATTTGAGAATCAACATTAGATGATGATTCTTGAATATTTTCAAGTTCCTCTTCTAATATTTTCTTCTCATCTTTTAACATATCTCGTTCAAGCTCTGCTCTACTTAAATCTGCTTTGACTACTTTTAATTGACGTTTTATGTCTTTATATTTGACTATCAATTCAGCATTAATATCAAGTAATTCATCAAATGTAGGAATTTGTACCTCATCTTCTGTTGCCATAAAACAAACATTAGCTTGTTCATTCTCTGAATCACTTTCACTTTCTGATGAAGATGACTCTGAATCATCCCATGTTACTGAGAAAGCTCGTTTCTTAGATTTGTCCTTTTTATATTTGAATTTGTCATTTTCTGACTTCTTCTTTTGTTCTGGACAATCTTTCTGCATGTGTCCCTTTTTGTGGCAGTTGAAACATTCTATAGCAGATGAAGATGGTTTATTTGATCCAGGTTTCCTTTTATTGTAACGACTGGCTTTTTGATATTTTAAGAATTTTTTGAATCCTTTCGCAATGAATGCCAAATCTTCGTCTTCAGAATCTGATTCATTTTCATCTTTCTCAACATGAAATGCTACATTATTCTTTTCTTCTCTCTGTTCTTTTCTAGCCTGCAAATTTGCTTCATAGGACATTAAATTTCCTATCAATTCATCTGGCTTCATGACGGAAAGGTCATTAGCTTCTTCAATTGCTAATACTTTTCCTTCCCATTCACTAGTCAGAGAATGTAGGACTGTTGAAACAACATCGAAATCAGAATACTTTTGTCCTAAGCCAATAAGTGCATGGTGAATAGTTTGAAACCGTGAATACATGTCATTGATTGTCTCATTTGGTTTCATTTTGAAATTTTGAAATTGACTTTTCAGCATGGCTATTTTGGCTTGTTTAACCTTGTTAGTACCTTCATGAGTGATTTTTAGTGTTTGCCAAATTTGATATGCAGTAGTGCAGATACTAACACGGTTATATTCATTTTGGTCTAATGCACAGAACAACATATTTATTGCTCTTGCATTTACGGCTGCTGCCGTTTTCTCAACTGCAGTCCATTCTGAATAATCAGTTGTTGGATTCACTATTTCTCTTTGAGTGGCATTCCAAGCATCATAGCTATTTGATTGCATAAAGAATGACATACGTGTTGCCCAATAACTATAGTTAAGACCATTGAAAAATGGAGGTCTTTGTGTCGATTGACCCTCCGTGTAAGTGGTGTTTTGAGTGCTAGTATTTACGTTATTTGCCATATTACTATAATATATCAAATAACTGTGTTACGGTTATATGATGACCGTGCTCTGATACCAATTGAAAGGGCGGTGTGTATACAATTATATGTGCTAATATAGTATACACGGATCGTGTAATATGGATTACAATACAAATGCGGAAATAGATGATAATAGCATAGTAAATAAAAAATAGAAAAATCATACCAGAGATTTTTATACTGGTTCGGAGCACCGTCCTACGTCCAGTCCCAGACTTCTATCTGGATTTTCACTATTAACTACCTCGCTTCACCCGGAGGAACAGGTTTACAACACCCGAACAACCGAACGGGA
Source organism: Allium cepa (assembly GCA_030765085.1). NCBI lineage: Eukaryota > Viridiplantae > Streptophyta > Magnoliopsida > Asparagales > Amaryllidaceae > Allium > Allium cepa. Next base: position 386,955,123 of record CM060932.1, read on the forward strand.
TTTCACGCCTCTAATACACTGAGGACTTCAACACTTGCCTCTTACAACTCAGAGGACTTCAACAAAAGAACAAATACAATTGTTGTTGACAACTTGTGCTCTTGAAAAACACGGATTTGTCAATAGCAGTACACCCTTCCTATAATCTTATCCTCAAAGTATGCGATATGATGTTTTGAAAAGATTAAGGAAAGTATATTATTGAATCAAAGGATATGAAATAGTTTCAAAGATTCAATAAATAATTAAGAGCTTTTATAATACAGAAATAAGATCAGAGATTAGATTAAAAGAATATGAAATCGTTATTATTTAATCAACGAATTGGATGAGTTTATATAGATAAGAATGGTTGTAACTCTTTGCCATTAAGAGATATGATCTTTGGTGAAAGGTAAGAGATGCAACCTTTGGAGAAGAGAAGTGTCTTTTGGAAAACTTGCTTTCTGTTCAAAAACGGTCGACAGGTTAAAAAGTGACCAGTAGACAGGAATTTAAAATATATATACGTTATGTGCATGTATGCACGTTCATTGTGCATTTTACACAGAAACGGTCGACCGTATGATTACTAACCGGTCGACCGGTTCCTGTTAATTTGCACAATAAATGTGCAATGCTATAAAACGTATATATATCGATTATATTGAGGTGCATGATTATTTGAGGATAGATTTTAACAAGTTTATAACTATTACAATATCAAATAATCAACCTATAATCTATAGTAACATATGTAGCTCTAATGACCTTGTTTTGTCGATCGCCTTATTTGTCAGAAATCAAAACTTTCATAAAACTTGTGACTCAACAACATCATTTTGGGGGATGGACTTACAGTAGATCCGACGAAAGTGGCAGCAGTATAGGATTGTCAGACTCCTAAGAATGCCATGGACATAAGGAGTTTTCTTGGTCTTGCAGGCTACTGTAGGAAATTTATTTTGCTAGGATATCAGCTCCACTTACCCGCCTTACCGAGAAGAGCTTAGCTTTTGTTTGGGATGCCAAGTGTGAGGATGCCTTTGGTCGATTAAAGGAAGCTTTGACTACTGTGCCCGTATTGATATTACCGATGGAACCAAGCCTTTCTTAGTTTATACGGATGCTTGTAGTATGAGGTCGGTGGCGGTACTGATGCAAGAGGGTAGGGTAGTGTGCTATGCGAGTAGACAGTTGAAAAAGCATTAGAAGAAATACCTAATGCATGATCTTGAGTTGGCAACTATAGTTTTTGCTCTCAAGTCTTGGAGGCACTATCTCTTAGGAGAAAGATTTGAGCTTTTCAAGGATCATAAGTCTTTGAAGTATTTATTCTCTCAGAAAGACTTGAATTTGAGACAGCAGAGATGGATGGAGTTTTTAGCCTCTTATGACTTTGAGATTTCCTATACCCCTGGCAAGGGTAATGTAGTGGCACATGCATTGAGTAGACACAAAGTGGTTTTAAGTCCTCTGTTTTTGGAATGGAATCATTTGGATTACATTGCTACCTTTGATTTTAAACCTCCATGGATTTAGCTCCAAGATTGTTAGCAGCCCTCGCTGTCCAGCCTACTTTGATGAAGCAGATGAAAGCAACACAAGGAGAGGACAAAGAGTTAAAGGACATTTTAGATAAGCTTGGTAGAGGAGAGTCATCACCGCATATTAGGCGCTATACCATGGACACTAGGGGATAGCTTAGAAGGGATGGTAGACTTTGTGTTCCATGTAGTGAGGATTTAGTAGATGCGGTGTTGGCTGAGTCACATCGTTATAGGATGATAGTGCACCCTGGTGGTGATAAGATGTACCGGGATATGAAGAGGGTATTCTACTGGTCTGGAATCAAGAAGAGGGTGGCGGAGTGTGTATCGAAGTGAATCACTTGCCAAAGGGTAAAGGTGGAACATAAGAAGCTCGGAGGACTGTTGCAGCCATTGGATATTCCATTATGGAAATGGAAGAGCGTCTCTATGGACTTCGTGGATGGATTTCCAAGGTCACGGAGAGGGAACACGAACATTTGGATCATTGTGGATAGACCAACGAAGAGCGCTAATGTTATACCAATTAAGAGTAATAAGACGACAGCTTCTTTGGCAACTCTTTATATAAGGGAGATAGTTAAGCTTCATGGAGTTCCTAACATCATTGTGAGCGACAGAGATCCATTATTCACCAACGAGTTTTGGAGGGGTCTTCAGCAAGCCATCAGAATGGAATTGAATCCGAGCATGGCATATCACCCTCAGACAGATGGACAGGCTAAGAGTGTAAATAGAGTTTTGGAAGATTTGCTCAGATTGTGCATCATTGACTTCGGAGGCTCTTGGGGAGACCACCTACCTTTGGTGGAGTTCGCATATAATAATAGTTATCAAACAATCATTGAATGGCACCCTTCAATGCCCTCTATGGCAGACTATGTAGTTCACCTGCCTGTTGGTGGGATACCACCAATAGGATCTTTCTTGGACCTGACTTGGTGAGGGAAACTTACAAGAAGGTGGATTTGATTCGCAAGAGGTTGAAGACCGCACAAGATAGACAAAAGTTGTATGCCAACAAAAGACGTTCATATTTGGAGTTTAAGGTTGGAGATATGGTTTTTATTATGGTTTCTCCTCTAAGAAAGGTTATGAGATTTGGCTCAATAGGCAAGTTGGCGTCGAGATTTGTAGGATGCTTCCTTATTACCGCACAGATTGGAAAAGTGGCATACATAGTTGATCTTCCAGAAAAATTGGCAGGAGTTTATGATTTTTTTTCATTTTTTGCATCTGAGGAAGTGTCTACATGATTCCATAATAGTAGTAGAACCCGATCAGCTAAGGGATGTGGAGGTAGAGCACGAATCACTTATGCATCGTACACCTGCCCGTATATTGGAACACGACCTTAAGAGATTACACAACAAGGAAGTCTAAAGAAGGTTTAGCGGGGAGATGACCGCAAGGAGTGCATATGGGAATCTGAGGAGTGAATTCAAACTTCTTATCCTTTTCTTTTTGAAGGTACACTTCAAATATCCTATCTTTGATCTTTCCTTAGTTAGGGTCCTTTCAGTAATCTCTAGAAGAAACAGATGGATGGTAGCTTGGTTGTAAACATGTCATTAGGGCATGTTATGTTTGATGGATAAATATGATTGCAAGTGGATGCCAATGTTTGTAAATGGATGCATTGCATGCACTAGATAGATATTTATTAGGATAATCAGCCAACTAGGTACACATACCTGCATATGCGTGCCTGTTATCTATTGCATCTACACATGGTTGTATGTGTGTATATATGTATATATAAATGGATGTTACATATGGATGGTGCATTTGGGTGAATGATTGAAACATACATATAGAATTATCAATTATACAAGGGTAATTGCATGCATTTGGTTGCATGGTATAAGCATACTTGCATTATAGGAGGTTAACTGAATCAGTAGACCGACTAGCTTTCGCATTAGGTAAGTTCATATGCATTTCACTTTTCATAGATCATACTATGCATTAGTTAAAAATAAGGACAATGGTAGAAATAGATGATGGTTGAGTAGATGGATGTAGTTCTTGGTTGCTGGTTGTTAATTATGTTCTTCCGTCTTTAGAGATTTCAGAGACGAAATCCTTCAAGGGGAGAAGAATGTTACACCCTGACATTTTATGGAAAATATAATTAAAAAGAAATTAAAAGCGCATTTGGTATAATGTTAAAGGCGCATAATGACAAGGGATCAAGTCCCATTGTCGTCCAAAATCTGGAGCAATTTTTTTAAGCTGGTTCGTTTCCAGTGATTTTCCTATGTATTTCAGCGTTGTTTCTGACATGTGGCGGCTTCCCATTCGCTCCAGTGATGTAATAGGATGATATGGCTAAATTTTATTAGTTGAGTGATGTGTATGTGCTAAAATGGATAACCATTAAGTGTATGAAAGAAGCAGATTTAATCTTAAATAATCTAATGGATTATATTCATTCAAACAATCTATAAATAAACCATCTAACCTAAACATAATCTCTTATTTAGCCTCGCCATAATTCTATATTAAAATTAGTGTGTATTATTCTTCCTCCTTTTCTCTACTAAATAAAAAAATCTCTACCAAATTAAATTATCTATATATATATATTCAAGAAATTTGGGGAATTTAGAAGAATCAAAGGGAGAATGATTAAAACAAAGCTTTTTTAAATTTATGCAACCTCAAGTGCCAGGTGAGTGGAAACTAATAAAAATAGAAAAATAAAGTAGTTTAATTTCAGTCCTTTTCCGGCACGTTAATATGAATTAATTTCTATTATTAATTGAGAATAGATGTAAATTATCGCAACTTATTCTTCTTCCACTTCTCAAATCTAATTCATGTTTGGTTTAAATTATGGGACATATAAATTGTCTATTCACGTTTTATGGCATAAATAAGATTGAAATTTATGTAAATTTTTGTACCTTCTTCTTCTTCTTCCACTTCTCAATTTTAATTCATGTTTGGATTGAAATTTGGAACAAACAAATTGTTATTCACGTTTCATGGCGTAAATATGATTGGTTTAATTAAATTGAATTAGAATTTTTGTTCAATTTCTAATGGTAGAATAGGTTAGTTGAATAAATTCAGAATATGTTACTTGAATAAAATTGTGGTTTTGATTGATATAATTACATAATTTTGAATACGGTTTTGGAACAAAATTAGAAAGTCAAATTGGCATAATTGTTAGTTTCATATGTGGTCTAAAAATGTAAAGGTGGAATTTTGTGTGGTTAAATGGTTTCTGGCCTTTGGACAAAAAATTTGTACATATTAAATCTCTAAAAGGAGAACGTAAATTAGGATGGAATAAAAATGTAAATTAAATGGACTCTAAAGGCTAGTGTAAATTTGTAGCAAAATGTCATAAAAATTACAGACAAACTATACGCATTGAACGTACGTGAAATTAAAATACCATTTATGTAAGAAAAAGGGAAATTGTGAAATAACCAAATCAGATGTAAAAAGGGCCTAAAGTAGATTAATGGAAATACAGAGTATGCAAACTACAATAGTAAAATTAATTAATCAGGAAGCAATTTGGTAGGAAGATCTTGTAAAGGTCTGGATAGTTGTTTTATGCAGTTAAGACCAAAATATAGTTTTAGCTGTACGTACTAGGAGGAGGCAAGTAGTTTCGCAAGGATGTTTGTTACCTTTCATAGGCTGCTCGTACGTAGGATATATATCATCCGCAATCATAGGCTTCTTCAGGCAGATCGACGCGGATGGAAAGGACAAGTGTGCTTCGACGTAGGCTTCTTTAAGAAGATCGTTGGAGGATTTTGTACAGTAGACCCAGCAGCGGGTGCTTTTCGGATGACCGACACTTTGGATAGGGACAAGTCCACGTTGGTGACCAAGGGGACAGGAGGATAGGAGTCCAATTTGGCAGAGCCTGAGTGCAACTTCGGGGTCCTGCGAGGTTGTTTGAGTCATCGCCGGTCAGATGTAAGAGGCATTTAGTCACAGTGCACGGGTGAAGAGCATGACTCTCATGCCGTAGCGCATTATAGTTAAGGACAACTGGTCTGACAGGTTGATTTACGTTTAGTATTACTGCATGGTTGACTTCCCTGGAGTGACCATGGACTTTGGCTTCTTAGGAACTATATCTAAGAAGGATTCGCTGCATTATATTATTCACTCTTTGCGATATCCGGGGAAGACCTGGAATTAAACCGTTTTATTCTTTCTGCTTCATTTTATTTCTCATTCACTAGACTTTATATCTGACCCATTCCTATTTTTTCTTTTTTTCCCAAATCACAGGAGGGCGGGTCTAGCTTGCAGTTCTTTGCAGTTGGAGGGTCATTGGTGCAGTTGTTATCTTCAGCTTTTGTTTCTTTTGTTTCATATACTTCGTTTATCTTTTTCATACTTTACTCTATATATAGGGACCTATATTGTGAACTTTGTTATGTTTATGTTATGGTGGAGACTACTTGGTAATTTTGGTTTTAGGAATAAATTTGGGATAATGTTGTTTTTAATGAAGCTGTTTTGCTATTATTTTATAATTAGTGAAAGTTTTCTTCTGCTGTAATATTTTAATCATTTAATGTTGTTGCCTTAGTCTCTATGCTATGTTATGGATTTTTATTTCACCCGAACACCCATGCTCCTAGTCATGTCTGATTTTCGGGGTGCCTAGAGGTGCGGCATGTCTCAATCACTTCCAGTATCCTACTCAAAATGTGCCTACAGATCGATCGAGATCCTATACACATATGAGCATCCTAATTGTAACACTAAATCATTATTTTGCAAACAAAAGCAAAGTGTGGGATTAAACCTATCCCAATCATGGTATAACTATTGTGACTAAGATCCAAGGCCGCTTTTCGATGCATTTGTTATAGATGGTGGCTGCTCATGTTGCACCGCTGCAGTTTGATTTCTCACATATTGTTTTAACCAGTTCTTACAAACTTGTTCTTCAATTAGTTCTCGAAGGTGCCTGCACTTATTTTCCATGTGCACATCTAGCTCGTGGAATAGGAAGTTGTTTTAAATCTATTCTTTCGATCCATGGTTTCTTTTTTCATTGGTTTCTAGTAGTGAATTTGTCCCCGGTATCCAAAATAAATTCTTTTTAGTGTCTCAGTAAGATCAGTGTTGGAGGAAAACTTAGGTTCCGTCCTTTGTCGCTTTGGTCCTCCGAAGCCATCATCAACCTTCCGTTTTCCTTGTCCTTTTCATATCCTGATGTAGATGGTCCTTCCTCATGCACAATAGCAATCTCAGCATTTTCGGCTTTGGTGTCCTTCTAGAACAGATATCTTTCAGCTTCATGGTAAAAGTCCATAAGATCCATTAGTGGATCCCTTTCCAAAGAAACTTTTAAATTTTTTTTAATTGCGACGCTAGATACTACTACCATCAGAACAATTGATGGATCTGGCTTGTAGACAACAACTGGCTAATGTGTTAACTCTAGTCAAATAACTTCTTAAGATCCCTTTGGCCCTATTTTCATGCTCAAAAGCATCATCACATTCTTTGGTCATGAAATGTGAACTCTAACTATCTCATGAATTTATAATTTAATTTAGTCCATGTGCCGATAGACTCATTTTCCAGCTATTTGAACCATCTTGCTGCTAAATCAGTTAAATATAATGCGGAACACCATCCCATTAGTTCATCAAAAGAACCAAACACCTCCATATGTTGAATGTATCTTATCAAATGGATGGGTTGTTTTATCTTTCTGTCGTACCTTTCTTGCATTGACAGCTTGAAATCAAGTGGATTTCCTGCATACCAAATGTTAGGGATGAAAGATTTCTATTCGCGTCTTCCAAACTCGGTCTGGTGGTCCACCTCTCAATGCTCATCTAACCGCTTCAACACTTCTATTATTACCATCCAATGGAACACTCCGATCCGTGGTTCCATCTTGCCTCCATTCCTATAAGGAACTTATTGCTCCAACTCTTATTGGCATATGTTCGTGTTCTAATCTCTAATCTACGGATCAACATTGTTCCTAAGATAGGCTCTATCCTATCTCAAATCGACATTAGCCATGACCCTTGCCTGGTTAACCAGATACCAACTTGTACGATAGGTTCGACATCGAGTTGTGGGGCCTCCAATGGGTTGGCTCCACACTTTTCTGCTTTGTTTCAAGGCATTCTCATTCATCTTCTGGTCTCTGATTTTGGTTTCCTACAACACCAACTATTCCTTGTTGTTCCATTCTTTTGAACAATCCATTTATCATTTCCTCCTAACGAGCTATCATTCTTTCTTGCATTCCTTTCATTATGTTAGTCTCTATGCACAAGATCAAAGATGGCCAACAATTGTATACAATGTAAATTTAATGAAAATAAAATAGTAGATAATGCGGTCAATTTTATACTGGTTCAGAAATCCCATCCTATGTCCAGTCCTGAAGCTCTCCTTTGGTATTTCCTTTAACCAAATAACCCTTGCTTCGCTTGGAGGAATAGGCTAATACAAAAGTATTTCTCTGACAATTTTGTGCTCCTAATAACATGGATTTTGACTAATAGTACAAATCTTCCTATGATCTCCCATGAGTATGTGAATGTGAATGCTTTGAGTTGTAGGAAGCGGTTTAACCAAAATTATATTTTGGTTACGATAGATTGAGAATATGTAAACAAGAGTTGCACAAATATGTAAATAGAGAATAATATTAAATCAAGAGAATAGTTTATTGTCTATTTGTATATCTCAATCGTTGAAATATTTATAGGATTAAAGAGATGCAGATGAGGAGTTATCACGGTTAGATAAATTTTATTTAATTTATTGGCTGCAACCTTTGAAAAGATGAGACTATTCAATATGAAATGAAGCATCCTTTCAGATTATAGTAGTTGACAGATGACAGATGTCTGTGGGAAAACCACAGACATATGTGGCTTCAAGAATTAAATTCCTGAAACAATTCACAGACGTCTTTGGATTTTCCATAGACGTCTGTGGATGGCAGTTTCAGACTATGGAAGTTTTTAATGCCAATTTGAAATGTTTTTAGTGCCAATTTTTATATATATGAATTTGTGTATGCATATATACTTAAGGAGAACTTACAATGTTTATCTAAGACTCTTAGTACACTATTATAATCCTACTAATCATAGCATTGTCCATAAATCCGCATGGTCAAACGACAAGTATGATCCCTACAAAACTTGAAATCCTACAATAATTCACTGTTGCAGATTCGATGAAACTGGTATCATCGAAATCCGAGATAGTGGCCAAAATGGCTAATTTTCACGTTAAATAACTAAATTATTATTAGATTAATTTAATCACTTTTAAATTCAAATTTGATAGTTAACAATTTCATCATTCTAGGTTATATAGAAATTAATAATATATAAAAATAAGTTTTCCATGTTAAATCTAATATTTAAATATTGCACAATTTACATCGTTTAATTACAACTGTAATAAAATCACAGTTAATTATTTTTAACTTCAATTAATTTCTTTTATTTTGATTTTCACTCTTATTATTCAATCAACTATTACGTTATGAATATAATTAACATTGGTTTACATTTTATTACATTCATATTCTTCAGTTATGATCTTATCTCAAATTAACTGTAATATTAAATTACCTTAGTTCCAACTATTATTTTATTACAAATTGACAATTATAAACAAATTAACTTTACAATCATTTCAATTGATATAAATTACATTAAAATAATTGTCAATAATGTTCAAACAACATTTGTAAATAATATTCTAGTTATTTTCTCATTAATAAATCTTAAAATTTTAATTTCCTACCATATTAAATCCTAAAATCATATTAATTTTAATAGTTTTAATTATTGAAAAATACAGGTCGTTACATCTGTGTTGAATTAGGTATAATTTCCATGTTTATTCTAGATTTGTAAATCTGGATAAGATTCAAGTATTTCCTCCTTTTATTATAAATACGTGAATTAGTAAAATTTTCACACTTTTTCCAAATTTATACAATTGTTATTTATCTTCTTCTTCTTGAGATATTTCCATATCTGGAATGAAATTGGAAGGTTATAAAATATATTTAATTTAGAGTTGATAGACATATGTATTATGTTGTAATAAATATTTGTACATTGGAGTTTGTATATCAGGAATGTTAATTATGCAATAGAATTATGTATAAACAGGAAAGGATAGGGCGACTGTGGTTAACAACACTAATTGAGGAAGTATGAGATTTGGCATGATTTAACGAGCTTATTATTTATGAGCTCTATTTATTATGTTATTTGGGTTGGTGTAAACCCAAGATTTAGTTGTAATTTATTTATTTTCTGCTCTATGATATTTTGTTTCTTGAGTTGGAAATATTGCGATAGTCGAAAGTCCACAGTGGTGTAACCGTGGAAATTCTTAATCGGAGCAGGTTCGTGGGGATTATGGGATCTTTGGTTGAGTGCAACTTGTAGTGCAAAAAGCACAGGTGGAAGTCACAGTGGTGTAACTGTGGAATAGTGGTGTAATTCGACATGATCGAAGTAGTGGTGAAACTAGTGGGGGATTATGACTGGGGAATTCGATGGTGTAGCCTAATGGGTTGTGTGATAGGAGTTTTGCCCATTTATCGATGGAAAGCATGGGGTGTACCATGCAAGACAGGATATAAGAGGCATTCGGCCACTTGATGCTGAGAAAGAATATGAGAGAGGCCGATGATACCAGTGAAGCTAGGCTAAACTCGTGTGTTCTTTCCATAGTAATTTGTGGAGTAGTTGAGGACAGATGTCCGACAAGCCGACCATCGTTTTATTTTAGATTATTATTATTTTACTTAGATAGGTAACTAAAGGCATTATTATCTTATCTACTTATATGGTTAATCTAAGTTATTATTTCTTTATTATTCTCCTATATACTTAGATGGGTAATCTAAGTTATGCTCCATTCTGTTTGTACTTTGGATGGTCTAAAAGGACATGAAAGTTTGATATTCTTAATATTTTTTGAGTATATTATTCATTCATTGGACATTATGTCTGACCCTTTCACATTTTTCCCACCCAATAGAAGACAGTTTAGCAACTATTGAGATTTAGTAAGAAGGCAAGTTTTACTCCTAGATTCAACACTGTTAGGGACAGTAGCCTAATCATGGTTAGTAACCATATGTTGAATGCTTTATCATTATTCTGTTGTGAGATTTTATCAACATTACTCTAGCCTACCTTTGTTATTTGTAAGATACCAAACCAGCAATTCGTGCTTCAATGGACTTGGATTTTCGGCTCAGCGAAAATTTGAGCCTATTGGGGTGCGGGTTGTTACAACCTAAGTGTAAGGAACCATTATAGAATTCATTGAAAATACTAATTAAGTTAAATTTTAGAATGCTCCAAAATTTCTTACAAAATAATGCAGGAAAACTATCTAGGCCTGGTGACGAATCACACGACATACTGTTAACAACATCAAATATTTCCTTTTCTATGAATGGGCTATCTAAATTTAAAAGATTCTAGTATTTAGAGGATATAACACCTCCCAGTTAGCTCTAATTCGATGTTCTTTTTTAGTGCCAAAGATGCCCTTAAGTAATTCATAAACACCTAATTGAGATCTTTTTGGTCATAAATCTCAGTGTTACTAACTTTGGTAGAATTAATAGAGTTTACTACGCTTTCTTCCATTAGCAACATTGTAAAAAATTTGCTGTTTTTTATCGCCTTCTCCATCCACTAAACCCTGGCTTGTTTTTTCCACATTACTTCTTGCATTAGAGTGATATTTAAGTCATTTTTTAGGTTAGAGAGGACATATTTCTTTGAGGTATTTAACAGCCTTGTTTCCTCTAGCTTATTTAATTTTAGAATTTCAGTAAGTAGGTTTTCTTTTTTAATTATAATATTACAAAAACATCTTTGTTCCATTTTTTGAGGAAGCATCTTAAAGCATGAAATTTATAGACAAACAATCTAGCTATGTTATTAGGGAATTTATTACTGTATGGGGACATGGATAACCACTTATTCGAAACTAACATCGTAAAGTTATTCTTTAGAAGCCATATTTTTCCAATCTAAATATTTTGTGGCAATTACTATGATTATCATCACAAAATAAAATGATACGGCATGATCAAACAAGATAGACAGGAGACCGATAACTTTACAATTGGGGTATTTATCTTCAAGTTCATCTAAAATTAAGAAACGATCAAGAAGCATTATGGAGAGGGCCTCGCGGCTATTTAACCAAGTTAAATGTTTATTACTTGACGGTAACTCTGTCAAGTTACATTAATAATAAATTGGTCAAACTCTTTCATAACCGGGAAGTCGCCTACAAGGAGAACATTCCTTTAAAAATCTAGTAACATTAAAGTTGCCACCTATAATATAGGGCCTAAGCGCTAGAGCCCTGAAATCAAGGCATTCATGCCATAGAGTTCTACACCCCATCTTAGTGTAAGGCCTTCAAACACCATTAACATTTAAAATTAAGTAAATACCAATGTCTAAAAAGATTAGATGGGTCGAATGAGATTTATATATGGTTTGTAAAAGTTCGACAGAGGGTTCTCTCCAACCAATTATTAGACTTCCTAAACTACCAAATGACCGGTAGATTGGCCCATTGGTGAAAATGAGATCCCCCTAGACTTCTAATTAAATGATAAAATGGGTTTTTATTTTGGTTTCTTGTAACAAAGCAATATTGATATTAGTATCTTTAAAGAGAGACCAAATTTAATACATTTACTTAAATGATAAAGACCTCTAAAATTCCAGCTAATAACTTCCATGATCAAAGATTGTTGACCATTTCATTTTCTATAATTTTAACATATTCAGTATCTAATATAATATTGTCGGAAACAAAACCGAACTTAAGAGAAGGACAGTGCATGGAATAATTAGTGTTTATTCAAAATATTTAATAGATAATTTATTATCAGATTAAATAATATTTACTCAATGGTAAATTTTACATTAAAACAATTTTCGTACATAATCATACACACGCACGTTAATCTGGATTAAAGTTTGAATTATACTAAAATAATAAAATATTTTTACTATATTTTCAACTAACACATATTTAAATTTAATATTTCATAAGTTAATGTTATAACTTTAAATGGATATTGTTCATCGATGGAATTTCTATTGGTTTAGAAAAACGCCAAATGAATTTTGAAATAAAATACCGCAAGCGCATGGCGTAAAATTATAGTACGTGGTGAGTATGGGTCAATCCACAGGGAATTTTTAAGATTTTAATTTTTTTTAATCAATCATATTAAACCAAAAGTGGAGATTGTTTTGAAAGCTAGAAAACTAATCAAATGTTGAGATTAAAAACTATGCGATTAAAATTCAATTTAGTTGCAAATCCACAATCTTATATTTTTCACATAAAATCAAATGATGATCTCTTTTTAATCTAAATAGGATTAGTGATGTACTTATCATAAACATGACGTATTTGATTATTAACTAACACAAATCAAACCAACAAACTATAATACAAATCAAGTCCTACTTTTTCAAATCTCATGAAACATGGCATATAAAATGAAACCAAAATCTAGTTTAAGCATGATCTATTTTGCAATTAATTAGTAACATAGATCATAATGTTTTTTAAAGCTTCACTTCATTGCCATGATCATACTTAGATGAAGAGGCAATGTGATTATTTAGATAAGCATAGCCTTTTTTTTTGAATAAAGTAGGCTATCAAATTCAATATAAAACACAAATAAACATAAACATCAATTGTCTCATGAAGCACAAAAGAGATCATACATAGAAAATTATGTTGAATCTACATGATAAAAGAAAGCTTCATTACCCCTAAATTGTAGGGATTTAACCTCTCATTTGTTTTATCATTTCAACACATAGAGATTTTAACATATAAAATAAAATAAAGTAGAAAATAAACAAAGAAAAAAATTAACTAGTCGAAGGAAATAAACTAAACTAAGTGCTTGAATGTAAACCTAAGCTATGAAATGAAAGAGTGCATAAAAATAATAATGAGCATAAAAGTAAATAAAAGAATGTAGAAAAGAAAAAAGAAAGAGGCTAGGAAGTCATTTTTATTTCATGTATATTGAGTTTACAACTTGCTTTCTTAAATTCTTAAGTAAAATGAAAGGTAAGAAGATCCTTTATATGTACATATGAGGGTTATTTATACATGCATAAAACCCTAATTCAATTTTTAGTGCGCTTCCCAAAATTCCCTTTACGAAATATGGCCATCAATTAACCATTACCCACTAATTAATCCATCATTAAATGTACATGAAGCTTTAACCTCCACTTAGTTGTCCATTAACTTCTAATTGTAGATTTAGGTAAGTGGGTGGGGTCCTCTATGATCATGAGCTTGAATTATTTCCCTCTTCATTCATTTGTATTCATTTTTGCATGCATGTATCTTCATAAAATTTTCTTCCATATGCATCTAAATTCCTACAAAATTATGAAAAATGTCCAAGTAAAAAGTCCCAAACTAACCCATGCACAAAATTGACTATTTTTCCCCTACATCTAGATGAATATTTGATGATTTGGAAAGAATTGACTTTTGGTTTTAAACATGTTAAAGTACCAAATATGACATTTATTTAATTAAAAATAGATAAAATATGGATGTAAATATATGCATGTTTACGTGCATATAAAATACCCCCATATTTATCTTTTAATTCATCCTAGAATAAAGAAAAATTAAAATAAATCCGTTTTCGTAGGGAGCATGATTGCATTTAGCGTATGCAACAAGCCATTAAACCTCTGGGTATCCCCAGTAGGACGAGTGCTGTCTCATGAGGGTTTTCAATGGAGACTACCCACAAAATCCAAATGCAAAGTGAAAATATTCACAAAATGCAAGATTTATTTATAATGGGATGAATGTAAGTTTTTGAAAGTATTTACAAATGAAGGATTCACTTTCAAATCGACACTAATAAGTTAAATATAAGTTCTGGTCATTGTCAAGAAATTAAAGCCCTTTTACTTGTCAAAATTTCCAACAAAAATTAATTTGTCATAACAGATAGATTATAGTTTGGCTAGTTGTTTCGGTTGATAACACAATGTAATTATGAAATGGATCTTTAGTAGATTATCAAAGCTTGTCAAAGTGGTAGTTTCATTTCCTTTCAATAACAAGTTAAATCAAACAAATCAAAGTAGCGTTTAGATTTCAATTGCTTACTCTCTCTTATTTAAATTTTTTATTCATACTAACAATTTTACATATGCCTAACTCAAATAAATTGAGGCTAGATATATTACCCATGCACTGCTTTGCAGACTGATGTGTAGGGAATACAGAGAGTGGTGAGTGAACACACAAGTGTTAACATTTATCGACTGTAGACATTATTAAAAAGAATATATATATATATACACACACACACCTAACTCAGATAAACTGAGGCCAGATATACCAATCGTGCACTGTCTTTTAGGCTTATGTGAGAAGGGTTCAGAGCATGGCGAGTGAATACACGTGTGTAAACATATGACTCTAGGTGTTAAAAACATATGCATATATACAAATGTTTTTTTTGTTTTTTTTTGAAAAGAGAGTGTTTTGCAAAATCATCTTAGCACTATTTAACTTAGAAGATAAAATTGTTATATCCTTTACTTTAAATTTACCACTTATTTTTAAACAGAGATTTTCATTTAGAATATACTTCATAATTAACACATACGAACCTTCCTATATACTAGTTAAACCATTATTATTTTCAATTAAACTTCATTTTTATTTTTGTTAAGACAAATAAATTTTCAAAAATTTCAATTTATTAACCAAAACTTATACTTATCCTATAGTATTTCTTCAAAAATAAATCAAAATGCTAAAAAGAAAATGTTGTTGAGATTTATAAATTTTGAGATTTTTTTTAGTTAAAAGAAAATGAAAATTCAAAAAAAGAATGTCATGAAACTAAAAAAAAATGAAAATGAGACTCCCCCACTACACTTAGTTTTTACCGTGTCCATATAGTAAATGCACGATATAATGAGTGTAACAAAAAAAAATGTACATATTTATAAAATGGGGTTTACATTCTTACTAGACGTAGCTTAGCTCATGAAGAATCATGAGCTCCTCCTCTTGGTTATTTGGCAATTCAAGAAAAGTTTCAAACGATGACAGTTGACTTTGAAAATCGATCCATCCTTAGGTTTTCTATTTCTATGGCACCCTACAGTCTGTACCACAAATAGTTCGGTCCATCTTGATTTATGTTTCGCAGGGAAAAAATGAAGTCTTGAGTCAAATAAAAGAACTTTCTGGTTAGGCGAAAACATTTTCCTTAGGATTGAATTGTCATGAAAAAGTGTTGTTCTTTCTTTGTAAACTTTCTCGTTTTCATATGCGTCGTTCCTAAGTTCTTCTAGTTCGTTTAGTTGTAGTTTTTGAATTTCGCCAGCTTCTCAAGATCAAAGTTTAAGTTATTTATTGCCCACAAGGCTTTGTGTTCGATTTCAACGAGTAAACGACAAGCTTTACCGTAAATTAAATGAAATGGGGGCATCCTAAGATTAGTGTCGGTCAATCTCTGAGACCAATCTTTTCGATTTTTGTTAACAGTTTTCTCCATGATTTGTTTTTATTTGTCAATTTGAAACTTCAAGTTGGCCACAAGTCTCAGGATGATACGTACCGGATAACTTGTGAGTTATCGAGTATTTTTTTCATTAAAATTTCAAAAGAACGGTTGCAAAAAATGGGCCCCGTTATCACTGATTATTGTACGAGGTGTGCCGAACCTCGAAAAGATGTTTTCTTTGAGAAATTCCGCAACAATTCTATGGTCATTGGTTTTGCAAGGAACGACTTCGATCCATTTTGAGACATAATCGACAACAAGAAGGATATACAGGTTTCCAAAAGAATTGGGAAAGGGACCCATAAATTCGATTTCCCAAACATCAAAGATTTCGATTGTAAGGATGGGGTTTAGAGGCATCATATTTCGTCAAGAAATTTGTCCAAATGTTTGACATCGATTGCTAGTTTTGTGAAATTCGAACGAGTCTTTGAAAAGAAAATGCCAATAGAAACCAAACTGAAGCACTTTTTCCGCAGTTTTCCAAGGACCGGAATGTCCACCGCATGCTTGATCGTGGCAAAATGAAAGAACACTCCTAATCTCATTATCCGGAATGCAACGTAGGATGATTTGGTCGAGATAATATTTGAACAACTATGGATCATCCCGATAGAAATATTTCACTTGGGACATGAATTTGTATTTTTCCTGTTTGGACTAAGATGAGGGAGTTTCTTTAGTGACTAACTAGTTCACTATATCAGTGTACCAAGGATCGATAGAAATTGAAAGAAGTTGTTCATCGAGGAAGTCTTCATTGATTGGTAAAGAAGATGGTGCGTTTGGAAGATGACATAAGTGATCGACTATGAGATTATCAGATCCTATTTTTTCCTTGATTGTAAGATCAAACTCTTGTAATAAAAGGATCCAACAAATTAAGCGAGATTTAGCGTCTTTTTTAGCAAAGAGGTATCGATGCGCAGAATGGTCCGTGTACACAGTAATGTGCGACCCAATCAAATATTGTTGGAATATTTCGAGAGCAAAAACTATTGCTAGAAGCTCTTTTTCAGTGGTTGTGTAGTTAAGTTGTGCATCGTTTAGAGTCATGCTTAGCGTACTAGATAACGTAAAGGATCTTGCTGATGCGTTGTCCTAAGACAGCACCAATTGCAAAGTTCGAAGCATCACACATTATTTCAAATGGGAGATCCCAATTGGGTGCGCAAATGATTAGAGTTAAAATGAGTTCTTTTTTAAGACGTTCAAAAGAAGAGATAAATTAAGAGTTGAAATCGCATGGAATGTCTTTTCCAAGGAGAGTCATCAAATGACGAGCGATTTTGCTAAAGTCTTTCACAAAACATCGTAAAAGTCAACGCGTCCTAGAAATGATTGAATGTCCTTAATAGTTTTTGGAATGGATAGGTTTGCAATTACATCGACTTTTGCTTTAGCTACCTCAGTGCCTTTATTTGAGATGATATGTTCAAGGACTATGCCTTATTTGACCATAAAGTGACATTTTTCCCAATTCAAAGTTAAATGTTTTTCTTTAAAAACAACTCGAGATGATGTAAACATTGGGAAAAAGAATCACCAAAGATAGAGAAATCATCTATAAAACTCCTAGAAAGCATTCAATCATGTCAGAAAAAATTCCAACCATGCATCATTGGAAAGTAGCAGGAGCATTACAAAGTTCGAATGGCATACGTCGATAAGCAAAGGTACCAAATGAACATGTGAAAGTCATTTTCTTTTGACCTTCAGGAGCGATTGAAATTTGGTTATAGCTGGAATAACCATCAAGGAAGCAGTAGAATACGTGGTCGGCTAAACATTCGAGCATTTGGTCAATGAAAGGAAGAGGGAAGTGATCTTTACATGTTGCGGCATTTAGTTTTCGATAGTCAATGTAAACACGCCCACCCATTTGAGTACGAGTTGGAATAAGTTCGTTTGAATCGTTCTTGACAGTAGTTAGCTCAGACTTTTTTGGTACAACGTGAATTGGGCTAACCCATGAACTATTAGAGATTGGGTAAATGATTTCGTTGTCGAGGAGTTTAAGAATTTCATCATGCACCACGTCTTTCATTTTTGGATTAAGCCTTCGTTGCGCGTCATGAAGGCTTGGCATCGTCGATTAAATGGATGCGATGTTGAAAAAGAGCGGGACTAATTCCCTTTATTCGGAGATCGACTATCCAATTGCTTCCTTGTTTTTTGGACAGGATTGAAACTAAAGAAGTTTCTTGATTAAAAGAAAGAGTACATAAATTATGATGGAAAATATTTCATTATCACCTAAGTATGCATACTTATGGTGATCAGGAAGTGGTTTGTGGTGCAACTTCGGGAGTTGCTCAATTGAAGAATTGGGTTGAGATTCAGACTCGACTAGAAGTGATTCAAAAGAAAGAGTGTATTCAATCTCGTTGGGAATTTCATGAAATAATTTTTCATACTTGACCTCGCGTTCATCATTAAGGTCAATCATCTCATTTTCAAAGTTTTCGTGAATGGTACTAACTTCCAACGTTTGGTCACGAGGTTCATTCGATTGGCATTCAAGATTGAAAATGTTGAGATCCAAAGTCATGTTTCCAAAAGAGATTTTCATTGAACCGTTACGACAATTGATTAAGGCATTTGAGATGGCTAAGAATGGTTGGCCTAAAATCAATGAAATTTGACTTGTGGGATTTGTCACGAGTTGTGTTTTGAGAACAGTAAAATTAATGGGGAAGATGAATTACCCTACTCAAATGAGCACGTCCTCGATTTCTCCCACAGGCTTCTTAATGGATCGATCAGCGAAGTAAAGCATAACTTTTGCGGTTTGAGCTCACCTAAGCCTAATTGTTCGTACATGGAGTATGGAATCAAATTGACACTCATACCCAAGTCTATCAAGCATTTGTTAATCGTTTTGTTTCCAATTGTACACAGAATCATACAGCAACCAGGATCTTTGTATTTGACAGGCATGGATTGGGACGAAACTTCACTCAAACTGACGACTAAGAAGACTTTTTTAGGCAGTTAAGTGTGTCGCTTTTGGGTACACAGATCCTTAATAAATTTCGCGTACATGGGGACTTGTTGAATGATGTCAAGAAGCGAGATGTTCACTTTCACGTGTTTGAAAATTTCCAACATCTTTTCCATTTGGTCCGAGTGTTTCTTAGGTCGGAGATGATGCGGAAATGGAACACGATACTCGGTAGGCGGGTTCACTCGAGTAGAAGTAGAATTTTGATCGACATTTGATTCAACGTTTGGCTCTGCGTTCTGTTCTAAATCGTTTGAAGTGTCGAGAGAGGTTTCCAGCAAATATTTTAGGTTAACGACTTGATTATCGATTTGTTCACCGGAACGAAGAGTTGTGATAGAATTCAATTGGGTGACTTTGCTATCTTGAACAACATTGGCTTGATTTGAATTTGCATTTTGATATCTGGGATTTGGAATAGGTTTGCTTGGGAATGTTCCTTGATTGCATTCACTTACAGATGTTGCTAATTGACTCATTTGCATTTCAATTTTTGTAATCAGTTGGTTTGTATTTTGCATATGCGAGGTCAATAAATTTTGCAAATTGCCTTTTGATTGAAGACTTTGAGTGGTTGCTTTAGCCAACGTTTCAACAGTTTTCCCAAGTGAACTTAAATGTTTATCGTCTTGGGGAGGATGAGCAAAATTTGGTTGAAAATTTGATTGTTGCGGTTGATTATGAGACGGGTCCACGAAGTTTGGTTGAAAATGGTTGGGCTGAAGGGAAGATTCGAAGCATTTTTCGAGAATGCTTGAAATTTTGGACGAATCGTATTTGTGTTGGGATTATTTTGGTTCCAAACAAAATTCGGATGATTTCTCCAACCATGATTGTATGTTGGAGAAAACAGGTCATTTTGGGCTTTATTGAAAGCATTGATTTGTTCGATAGAATTAGGACGGCTATGCGATTAGGATCGCTGCATTTATAACACATCAATTGAGAAGCTTGGTTCATTTGATTGGATGAGAAAATGTTGTCAAATTTTTTAATCATTGCATCGATCTTAACTTCCAAAGCAAAAGAAGATCCTATCGAGTGTGCGCTCGATTGTGAATAAATTGATTTTCATTTCGCACATTCCTATTGGCATGACTTTTCGGTGAGGTTTTCAAGAAATTGTCAAGCATCATCGTGATGTTGGGTAAGAAAGTTGCCTTGGCGCATTGATTCGAGCAAGGTTCGTGAGCTGTTTTCTAGTTTATCGTATAAGGTTTGGCAAATCGTCCATCAACGGCTCTTTGAATCTTTCAAAATATTTTTCGAATGGTTCTCCCTTAAATTGATGAAAATTTACAATTTCATTTCGGATTCTACTCGTTTTTTCCAAAAGGTAGAACTTCTTTAAGAAAGCTTTTACGAATTCTTTCCAAGTTTTAATCGAGTTCGATGTAAGCTGTACAACCATTTTTCAGCGTAATCCGTAAGAGCGAACGGGATAAATCGAAGTTTGATTCCGTCATCGAAAAGTTGTTGGAGTTTTATGGTTGCGCCAACTTGTTCGAATTTAGTCAAGAAAATGTATGGGTCATCGTGCTCGAAATTGCCAAATTTTGGAAGCGTGGCAATATGATTCGAGTGAATTTCAAAATGGTTACCCGTATGGTGGGTAACGTGATGCAAGTGGAATAGAAACTTTATCGGAAAAGATTCTATCCATGAAAGTTCGAGGGGCGTTCTCGTTCGCCATTTCCAGAGGATCGTTTGCTCGAGTTAAATGATTAGCTGTTGAGTAGCGAGTGCAACAATTTGTTGTTGTGTCACGAGTCCAAGTACTCATGCATAAGTGAAAGTCGAAAAGAGAAAGAAAATAGAAACGAGTTTAAAGAATGAGACAAGATTTGGAAAATGAAGTGAAAAATCATTTTTGTTTTTTTAAGGAAGAAAAATATTTACCAAGTGAAATTTATTTTCAAAAGAAAAGCTTGTTTTTGATTTTTTTTTTTTGGTTTTTCAAATTTTTATATGTTTAGGATAGTTTTTTTATTTTTCAAATTTTTAAATATTTAGTAAAAGGAATTTTTTTAGAAAATAGGAATTTGATTTTTTGTTTTTGAATTTTCTAATTTTTTTGATTGAAAATTTTTAAAGGAAAGGAAAAAAGATTTTTTTTGGATGAAAAACTAAGTGAAGTAAAATTTACATTTTTTTTGGATTTTTGGATTTTTGTTTTTTGTTTTTTTAATATACATGAACTAATGCAACTAAATGAATGCAAAGGACGTAGTTACAATTTTCTGTCCTTAGTAGCTCCTAATCCAAAATTGTATAATCACACTTTGTCTTAAATCAACAAAAATATTTCTCGGTCAGGTAACGAACAGGGGTTATCAGTGCACCACGTATCACCGTAGCAATGCAGCCGAAGATTTAAGTACATTCAAAGGAACAACCACTATATTATTTATGAATCACCATAATATTTATTAATGGTTATTACTCTACCGTAGCCTAGACACCAAGGAATAAAACTGTTTAAAGAAAAAATTATAAAGATACAATTAAGCCCTAGATGAGCCCGCGACACGCTTAAGTTGAATGTCTAACCTTTATTATTAGTCAAATTCTACGATGAAATGCGATTTGTGGGCTAAGAAAAGCGTGATGAAATCTCTCACCTTATGTGAATTGAGGTATTGCTCTTAGAAAAGAAAATAAGATGAGATGAATGCAAAGCAAAAATTAAATGTGAATATACAATGAAACTAAAATGAAGTTTGTTTTTGTTTATGGATTTTGAAAATATTTTTTTACATATAAATGCAAAGGTAAGCAACCAACAATGCAATTCAAACAAAAAACAAGAGATAGGAGCATGATAGCAGAGTGCGCAGATTATTAGCATTTTATTTTTATTTCTTTTTAGCAGCAATTTTTTTTAAGCAAGCAAAGCCGAGCAGTTATTTAGCAGCAATTCCTTCTCCTTCTATTTTTCTGCTTTTGCAACCTGAAAAGAAATTAAACACATACCATACACAGTTATATATATATCAAAGGAAAAACTAAAACAGTTTAAAATCAAATAAATTAAACTAAAACAATTGGGAAGAACACAATCCTTTTTTTGTGAATAAAGGAAGAAATGAAACAAAGAAAAACTTGTTTTGTTTTGTTTTGTTTTTTTATTAGAGAAGAGCTAAGAACAAGTTGAAACTAATAAAAAACTGCAAACTAAAATAAAAATAAAAATAAAAGGGTCTAAACACAACTAGAAAAAAGAAAAAAAATAAAAAATAGAAAAAAGTTTCAACACGCTACCCACAACTTATATTATACCCGGCCCAAACCAAAAGTGATCACAACACTCCCCAATTAAAACGAACACAAGCAAACGGTAGCCGAGCAAATAAACTCAAAATCTCGAACAAAATCAGAAAATCAAAATCAAAATCTCATACTAATTTTCACTGCAAATTTCTATATCAAATTCCCAATCTCAAAATCGTTCAAAGTCGCTGTATGAGTAGTTTGAAGTTAGCCGATAGAGGTACAGCCGCTGTGGTGATTGTGGTTACGAATTGGAGTTTGATGAGGAGATAAAGAGTTCGAGTTTGATGTGGTCGGCTACTGTTTGACAGAGGGAAGGCAATTGAGGACAATTTGCTGTTCGTGGTTGATGTCGAGTTCGTACAGAGGGTTATGGAGTATGGTGTTCGTTTAGATTGATGGAGTTGCGGTTGAACTGGTTATAGCAGGGGTCACGGCAGATTCCAGGTGAGGTTGAGGTGGATTTGGGGATTTGCTGTAGAGGCCGTGGGCAGTAGTTGCGGTTGAAGTAAGAATGAGGTGAGTTTAATGGGAAGTAGGCAGTGTGGTTGGTGGATTATGTGTTGATTCTGCCGAGGATGTAGGTTGTGGAAGAGGTTTGAGTGTTTGTGTAGCAAGTGATGTAAGTTGTCTGTAATGATATATGGATGAAGGAATGACGTCTGACAGTAAAGTAATCATATATGTAATGATATATGTAAGTAACTGTGTTGATGAACAGGTCAGTGGTGGTTGAAATGAAGTGGCATGGGACGGTAGGCAAGCAGCAGTTTACAGTGGGGAGGAGATATGGTTGATGACAAGTTTGGCTGGTGGAATGACTTATAAGGGATGCAGTGTTGAATGGTGAAACTGGATAGGTTGGTGAAGGATGGTCAGGTGGTTGATTGCTGCAGTTGTCTGGTTGGTTTTGGTTGCGGTGCAGTTTGGAGTGTGTTGTGTGAGTGATCGGAAGAGGTGAGGCTTCAAGTAGATAAGTGATGGGTTGGCGAATGCAATGGGTTGAATTTGCGGTATTGATGTACAAGGCAGTGTGCACACTGATAGTGGATGAATGCATGATTGAGAAGTGTTTGTAGTGGTTATGTGTGCAGCGGAAATGTAAGGTGATGGTTGATTTGTGAAGGAGACAGTTTAGTGTTGATTTGTGAAGGAAGGCAGTGCAGGTGGAGTGATGATGTAGAAGGGTTCCAGAAGGCTGGAAGTTGTATTAATTAGTGGAATGGCAGTAGATGTTGCTTGTGATGGTGGAAGAGGGGCATACAGTATATGACTATAGCGGGTGACGGTGTTCTCTGGTGATGGAGATAGGATTAAAAAATGTCAAAAAGTGAGGAAGAGTGGTGAGAGCGAATTAACAAATGTCTGTAACAGAGAATGTAAACATGAAATGAAGATTATAATGCTTGAAATGAGAAAAAAGAAAATGAAAGCAGTAAGAAATGGAAACTAAAACAAACTGTCTTGAAATACAAATTATTTATGCCCCTTTTTTTTTTTATAGTAGTGACAGAATGGTGAAAGCCAGAAGAGCAATAAAGTGAACAACTTCAAACAAAATCAAATGAAATTCTTTTGTTTTTGGGAATTGTATTTTTATGTAATGCAAATGCAAAAGAAAACACTAGAGAACAACAACAAACAAACCAAAATCAAACAACAAACACAACGCGATTTTTTTATTTTTTAAATGTAACATACACATAAAAATCAAACGAAAATAATTCGAAGAATTGCAAATAAAATAAATAAAAAATCTCCGATAACGACGCCAAAAACTTGTTCGTCGATGGAATTTCTATCGGTTTAGAAAACCGCCGAACGAATTTTGAAAATAAAAATACCGCAAGCGCACGACATACAATTTTAGTATGTGACAAGTACGAGCCTATCCTCAGGGAATTTTTAAGATTTTAAAATTTTCTAATCAATCAAATTAAAACAAAAGTGGAGATTGCTTTGAAAACTAGAAAACTAAGCAAATACTGGGATTAAAAACTATGTGATTAAAATTCAATTTAGAGGCAAATTCACTTTCTTATATTTTTCACATAAATCAACATTAAATCAAATCATGATCTCTTTTTAATTCAAGTAGGATTAGTGATGTGTTTATCATAAACATGATCTATTTGAGTTATTGATTAACACAAATCAAACCATCTATAATACAAATCTAGTCCTATTCAAATCACATGAAATATGGCATAGAAAATGAAACCAAAATCTTATTTAAGAACGATCTATTTACTATCAATTTGTAACGTAATTCATCAAATTTTGATTAAAACTTCACTTCATTGCCATGATCATATTTAGATGAAGAGGCAATTTGTGATTAATGAGATAAGCATAGCCTATTTGTTATGAACCAAGTAGGCTATCAAATTCAACATAAAACACAAACAAACATAAACATCCATTGTCTCATGAAGCACAAAAGTGATCATACATAGAAAATTATGTTGAATCTGCATGATAAAAGAAAGCTTCATTACTCCTAAATTATAGGGATTTAGCCTCTCATTTGTGTTATCATTTCGACCTATAGAGATTTCAACATAGAAAATAAAATAAAGTAGAGAAGAAAAAAGAAAAAGAAGATTAACTAGTAGAAGGAAATGAACTAACTAAGTGCACAAATGTAAATCTAAGCTATAAACATGAAATGGAAGAGAGCATAAGAATAAAAACGAGCATAAAAGTAAATAAAAGCATGTTGAAAAGAAAAGAGAAAGATGCTAGGAAGTCATTTTTACTTCAGGTAACATTGAGCTTATAACTTGCTTGCTTAATTTTCTAAGTAAAATGAAAGGTAAGAAGATCCTTTACATGTACATAAGAGAGCTATTTATACATGCATAAAACCCTAATTCAATTTTTAGGGTGCTTCCCAAAATGTTCTTTAGAAAGTGTGGCCACCAATTAACCATTAGCCACTAATTAATCCATTATTAAATGTGCATGAAGCTTTAACCTCCATTTAGTTTTCCATTAGCTTCTAATTGTAGATTTAGGTAAGTGGATGGGGTCCTCCATGATCGTGAGCTTGAATTATTTCCCTCTTCATTCCTTTGTATTTATTTGTGCATGCATGTATCTTCATAAAAGCCTCTTCAATATGCATCCAAATTCCTATAAAAATTACAAAGAATATCCAAGTAAAAGTCCCAAGTTATTCCATGCACAAAAAATGGCTATTTTGCCCCTGTATGTAGATAAATATACGATGGTTTGAAAATAATTGAATTTTGGTTTTAAACATGTTAAAATACCCCAATATGACATTTATTTAAATAAAAATCGAACTATGGACGTAATTATATGCACATTTATGTGCACATCAGATATGATTCGTTTTAATTCAAATATCGTCTACTCAAATCAAATAAATAATATCTTAAAATATTAATTTTGATTAATGATATTGATGTGTAAATATATAATGATAATATTAATATTATAATGGTTAATTTACAATATTAATATTATAATGGTTAATTTACAATATTAAAAATAAGGTTATAATTTACTATTAGACAATGTCAGTTTGTTCAGAATTTAATTGCAAACTCACCATAACAAGTTGTGCATAAAGTGAAGTTTGCATGTAAAAGATATAAATGAAACATTTCATATGGGTTAAACTGTAATCATAGTAATTTGAAGGATTTAACAACAAAATTATATATCGCTTCTTCTCAAACGATGAAAGCCCTAACTATCCTATGTATATCGCGATCATCGTCTCAACTTAACGAGACAACCGATCTCGCTTTCCAATGCCCAAATCAGCTACTCATCTCCAACCTTCCTTTAAAATTCATCAATTCAAGTATTGGTTGTAGGAATCAAGCTAGTCAGAAGTAGGTTAAATGGGTGAGTTTCAAATTTTTGTCTATTTTGATCTTAATTGAGTCTACGGAGCCTAAAAGGATTTTAGATCCAATTTAAAATATTTTAAACATTTTCTTCATTTTACTTATTATGTTTGAAAGGTTTTTATTATGTTATAGTTTACAAGTATATCAAATATACTTGTTTGTGTAAAGAGCACGTGCTATAGATAAGTAGTGCATATTGTTATGATCGTATGTAGGTGCTTTGATTTACACCACAGCAGACCAATTTCCTCTTTACATATGCCTTTATTATCCATGGTTTTGAATTAAAAATTATATGCATGATAAAAGATGCAGCTGTATATGTATGTGTGTGTGTGTATGTATACGTTTGTATCAAAATTATACATGGTAATTTTATATGTTTTAAAATCTAAAATTAAAAATAATGAATTGGTTTCATTTAAGAAATAATTTGATATTAAACATCACATTTTTTACACAAAAAAACATCTTATGAATTTGAATTAATGCAACATACGCTTATACATATACACACATACATATATATGAATATTGCAAGTAATTGAGATTTAAAATAACTTATATATGTAAAGATAATTTGTAATAGACGTACAGAAACGTTTGATATTAAAGTTAATGATTTAAATTTAAATTTTAGTTTATAAGGGAAACAAAAGATATAGAATTTTTCATAAAAACTTTAAATTTAGAAAGGAAAGAAAAGGCTTTGGATTTTACACAAAAGTTCACACATGATTTGTAGAAAAAATTTTATTCTTAGAAAAATGGTACTCAATATAATTGTATTCAAAACATCAATCACATAACATAAGAAATTAATTTTCATGGTAAATGTAACAACCCTAGTTTGAAGATTACCTGTATATATATATATATATATATATATATATATATATATATATATATATATATTAAATTATGACAGTTGTTATAATTTAATCTTGTACATTAAAATAAAGTTGGAAATTTAACTGTTTATTTGGAATAAACAATGAATTTTGAAAATAAAATAAGAAAAATAAAGTTTGGAACTTTATCTTACTTATTAGGGTTAAGAATGATTGGAAAATGGGTTTTATTTGGAGAAAATGCAATAATTGTATTAATTATTGCCAATTACATGTTTTAATACTTTTAAAAGAAGCATGAGATTTTTAAAGGTTGTTTATTTAAATAAAAAGATGGAAATCGGTTTAAAAATGAGTTTAATTATAAATTTGAGTTTAAAATGGTTTGTAATATTTTTCTAAGTAAGAAAATAATTTTTATAGAATTTTAAAAGTTAAAAATGTAGACTTTTGCATTTAATTGTGAAAATAGTGCATTTTTGTAAAATAAAAGATTATAATAATAAAAGTGTTTTTAAAATATAAATTTATCTTTTTATATGGTGGAAAATGATTTATTTTGTAAGTGTATAAGTTTAAAATTTTATTTATGTGAAAAATTGAAAGAAAATGGCATTTATTAATTACATATGGGTCAATACATATATGCATTTTAGTTTAAGTATGAATTAAAACTTAGAATTATTGATTTCTTTTATTCATTTTGGGTCCAAAGCCCATTAGCCAACTAAAGTCAAAAATAAGAAAGGAGGAAGTAACCTGTACATACTTTATTTTCTTCTTCCTCCTAAGAAATCAGAAAAGAAACCAACTCTACCATTTTCTTCAAACCAAGCTTTCAATCTTCAAATTAATTCAAGAAAACTGAGTTTTTTATCGATCTAGAGTGAAATTTAAAAGGTAATCCTTTCCAAAACTCTTTTATTTCATCAAAATCTGAATTGTAGAGGTGATTGTCTGTTAACTGTAAGTTTTCGTCTTGCATGTCTCCGTCCAAGGTTTTTACAGGATATTGAAGCCAATTCCTCCTCAAAGCTTCGATCTTTTAGCTACAAATCCGTTATTGCTCTTCAAAAGCAAGGTAAGTTGATAAGCTCACAAATCTAGCAAAACAAAAAGTGGAAATTTCATGAATTTGTACAAAAGTTTCTGTTTGGAGTTGATTTTCTGTATTTTGTTTCTCATTGAAAATATACAGAAAATCTGTTCCATGTTGCTTCTTTGCATGCTTATATATTTTGGTTCCGGCAAAGAAATATTGTTGGATTTCTTTCAGATGGTTGTTTAGATGTTGTATTTGGTCTATGCAAAATTTCATAGCATTATATGGTATTTTGATGCTACAAACTTGCTTCAGAAAATCAATACAAAGGCTTAAAATAGCCTGAAGCAAATTCATGGGAGAGGGTCGACACCCCCTCTTGCCTGGGTCGACATGCATGTCGACCCAGAGGTCTTAGGTCGATAGGGCGGTTGACCTAAGGAAGGAAGGGGTCAACACCTAGGTCGACCTACATGTCGACCTACATGTTGGCCTGGGTATTGAGCCCTTCTTGCCTTGTTTTGCCCCATTGCTTTGAGTTTTCCAACCCAATTTGCTTGTTTTTCTTGCTCTATTTTGTGATGGTTTTGATTGTACTTGAAGGCCATGATGTGTATCAATAGACTAGCCAAATTTTGAAGATTTTGAAAGTCAAATTTTGTGATGACCCGAAATTTGAAAGCAATATCTATTTAATAATCTGAATTAAAAATTAAATTGATTTGATAATCTTTGTAATAAGATTTGAATTAATTTAATAATTCAATAAAATAAATAGTAGTTGATAGATTTTATCTTTTTAAATTTAACAAATTGTTTTCTATTTATAATATATATAGAATATTGTATACATTGTATATAGATCTTGTTTTAATCTGATTAATAAATAAATCATGTTTTCTATAAAATATGTATCTTTAGTAAAATTGTAAATTATGATTTTATTTAAAAATTAAACTTTTAAAAAGGTTATTTAATAAATAAATATGGTTTTAAATACATAAGATAAATATTGAACTGATTTAAAATATGTTTAACTCAAGTTTGAATTTAAATAAAAAAACAATAAGAGTTATTTTGATATAATTGAATAAAATAAATAATTTATGAATAAAGAAAAAATATCTTTTAATAATTTATTTATGGTTATTAAATATTGTTATTTTTAAAAAATATAATAATACATTGTTTCAACAAATAATTTTTTAATAAAAATTATTGTTTTTCAAAATTCAAATTTGTAGTGGTATTTGTAAATAAACTAGGTTTCAAAAATTCAATTTGAACTTGAATTCAAAGTTTTTAAAGTTTAAAGTATAAATGTTTTTAATTTGTTTTGATTTTGAAATATTTGTATAAGCTTTCTTTTATAAATAAAATTGCATTTATTTCATTTTAAAATTTAACTACATATGAATAAATACATGATTAACTAATTTATATAAACATAGGTTTACATTTATCATGTATTAACATTTAGATAAATAACTAATTAACATTTAATTATAACTAATTAACATTTGTGACAAATGTAAACATCTTACAAATTAAATGAGCATGTGTTAATTAAATTACATACTTACTTGACAAATGTAATATGTAGGGACAAGTGTCAAAAATATAATTAGCATTTTCTTTTGATTTTATTTTTAATGATTTCAGTTTTTATAAACAAACTCCTTCCATCTTATTTCTTTTTGAAATCAAAAGCTAAGAAACAATGGAAAACAAATTTCTGAAATCATTTTCAAAGCCACTTCTCAAATCAAAACTCTATTAAATATTTTCCAATTCAAATATGTAAATCCACTTCTCAAACCAAAGGCATGCAAACCAATTATTTTCAAATCAAAACATAACAATCCTGCATATTTTTTTCAAGTGAAAAATCACCTGCACATCTGGAATTAGCCTGCATGCAAACCAAAAAGCAATCCTATATTCAAGTAAACCTGCATCAAAACTTTTGCATTTCCTCCTTACAAAATCTGGAAGAAAATCTATTGGAGCCTGCATCAATAGTCTGCATGCAAATGAGAATCAGGAGCAAATTCAAATTAGAATTTAAAGTTTCAAATTTGAAGAAACAATTCAAGATTTAAAAAAATGAAGCTGTAACAACCCGATATTTTCAACCATTCGCATCCGCACATATCGGACTTGAATTGCTCAAAATACCGTATTGTAAATAAAATTTGGCAAATCTCAGAATATACAGTAAATAAAATCACAAATCACAGACACAGAGTATTTAATAATGTAGCGGAAGTAAAAGAAATAGTAGTTCATGAAGCCACTATATAAATATATCAGAGTTAAATAAAATACAACAGACTACATAAAGTACAACAGAACTCTTAAGATGATAACCAAGTACAAGCTGAATAGAACAACAGAACTGGAATAGATAAAACTAGATAAGCAGATAATCTCCAGCGATTCCAATCTCCAGAAAGTGGAATCCAAATCTGTGAATAACTCAGGCTGACCCGAGCGTAAATAAAAATACAAACACTCGAGTCAGGACAATATATACTTATATAATGTAAACCAACTCAAATGAACTGTAATAAGGTACAAGTAACTTAAAGGATGCCTGAGACCGCCCATCCTTTAAGGATCCGTTAAACTATTTACTATGTAGTAATATTTCGCTATTATAATAATGTCTACAGTAAAATAAACTTACTTTTAAATAGCGTTCCAGGCTACCCATATCACCCTTCACACATAATAGTCCCAGTAGTCCATCCAATATCATGCCATCTCCACTCCGGGTGACTGTCAGAGGATACCACACGGGCTACGGGAGAAAAAAAAACTCGTAGTAAAGGCTCGGTATGGTAGGTGACACGGCACACAAGGCAATGCCAGGGTAGATATACCAATTACGCACACAGGCTGGTGGTAACGCAGCAGCCACATACGCCCACCTCGGAACACACTCCCAATCAAAATCGGAGGATGGCCATCTAATCAATCACAAGTAAGAGTATAGTATCGAAGGAATGTGTCCGATCGGAGGAATGACCTCACTTGGCCCGAGATCGCTCCTGTTTTAGCCACCTTATGCCAACTCACGGGAGTTGGGTCCACGTAATATACCTCAAGAACGTCGCCACTATCCTACTTCATTCTGGAATCTCCACCGCGTACACGGTTGTCAAAGTGGTTTTCGGTATCGACAGAGAGTATGCCAGATATCCGATCCCGGTCTCTTTGCCAACCAATCGTTATTATAACCCGTAGTTATAACTTTTAAAATAATGTTTATACTTCAAAATAGGATATCATTTCAAATCCAAATCTTTATCAAAATAATGATTAAATTAATTCCAAACCATTTTAAAACATCATATCTTTCCAGAAATTCTTGTCAAATCATTTTAATATATCAAAATATCATATCTTTTCAAAACAACATTTCAAATCATTTTAATATATCAAAATATCATATCATTTCAAAACCACATTTCAAATCATTTTAATATATCAAAATATCATATCATTTCAAAACCACATTTCAAATCATTTTAATATATCAAAATATCATATCATTTCAAAACCTCATTTCAATCATTTTAATATATCAAAAATATCATATCCATTTTAAGTCATTTCAATCATTTTAATATATCAAAAATATCATATCTTTCCAAAACTTCATTTCAAATCATTATTCATTTTATTCAATTTAAAATACCATTTCAATTTACATTTCCAAACAGTTTATATTTCAAAAATCATTTTAAATCATTAAAATGAAGTTATTATATTTAATAATTAAATTATTAAATTTCCAAAAATTTTAACTTTCAAAGTTCATTTATTCACTTAAGTTTATCAAAACAGTGAAAATTCAGTTTTCGCAGCATTTAGAAAACGCTACGGAAAGTTACATTCAAAACAGTTCAATTTAACAAAAGACAGCATTTTTAAAAATGTTGTAATAGGGTTTACTTAATATTTCAAATAAACTTAGTTAAATTCAACAATTATAGCACTTAAAAAGATTGCTATAATAGCCTTTAATTCAATTTAGCTTTTTAGTTCATTATCATCAACTACATCATTTACAAATGTTGTAATATCATTTAAATTGCAATTAATAGCATTTCAAAAATGCAGTTAATTAACTTCAAATATTCAATATAATTTCACAACCAATTATATTTTTATTTAAAACATTTTTAACTTATAAAATCATACATTTTCACATTTGTAAACAACATTTAATTTTCCTTAAGTTCATGATTTTATAAAGTTAAATTTCCATTCAAAAATCAAGATTTAATAATAATTCACTTAATAAATTTCAACATTCAAATTTAAATTCATTAAATTAAATTTCAACTTAACACTTAAGTTTAAATTTCAAAATATAACTTAATTTCAATTTTATTCACTTAACTTAAAATTCACTTTTAAGCCAAATTCACAAATTCCCATTTGGTTATATTTCAAAATTTCAACTTAAATAATCATCCCTTTCATTTTTTAACTTTACTCAAAAATCATTAATATATTATAAAATCATTTTAAATTCAAATTATCATAAATTTATCATAATTTCATATTTAATTTAATTTCCAATTATAATTAAATCAAAATTTCCAAAATAACTTACATTTAAATTTTCTAACTTTTCCATAATTTATTTAACCTATAAATTTCCAAAAAATCAATAATACTTTACAAAAATCATTTTTAATTATGTTTTAAATCAAAATATTATAATATTTACATTTAAAACATATTTTTAAAAATTTTAGAAAAAATATAATTTAACTAGGGTCTGTATATAATTTTCTAGCCTAGGTAAAGTGATACGGGTAATGTATCATTTCAACCCGTAATTTACAAAGAAAATCCGGGTTTTATCATTTCAAACCCGCAGTCCCAAGTAAATGAAATAAAATGAAAATCGCTCAGGCCTATCATTTCAGCCCATAACGATTTTCCCCTATTCTAAAGTCCGTTCGGGTATGTATCATTTCAACCCATAGTGATTCTAATCTAAAGGGAACTTGCAGTGTGATAAACTGATAAAAATAACAGAACAACATAATATAACAGTAACAGATGTTATAATAGGTATTTAAGCATGGGTGAACATCATATAATCATAATATAGCATATGTAACATGATAATGCATTTTACAGATTCAAAAGGGGTCAATTTACTAGTTATATATGTACATATTGTCTGGTGAGGATAACTCACATGTTTGAGCTGGAGACACAACAACGAATACACGAATGAGATCCCAACAAGAACGATAACACGACACAAAGATGAGTGGGAGAGCCAAAGTATCAATTCCCTTGGATACATTCAACAAAACAAGTATAATAACACATAAGTTTCAACACAAAATACCATTAAACAATGATAGAATTGGATGCATAAACAAATCCAAAGTGTTTGCACTTGCTTTCTACCACCTATGCTTCAGCTCCAGATCTGAAATGGCACGGCTAAAGGCATGGTTTGGATCTGGTCTGGGTTCCTAAAGGTCGGCCTAGCATGGGAAAATGATGGAGCAAAGTATGGTAGAGAGATAGGTGCACGGAACTAACACTACAATGCAACTACCATGGATCCTATGCAAAATATGGGTTCGGCCACAAGCTAGCATGGTGCGGCCATCACTGTAGTGGGCTGTAGGATGGTGTGGCAGCGGGTTCCAGGTCATCCATGGATGGTGGAGGTGGAGTAGGTGGCGGCCAACGGGTGGTTGAAAGTGATGAAGGCATAGGTGATTGGCTATGGTGCATATAGGTGAAGTTTGTGTAGATATTGTTGGATTTGGTCACATGGGTGCATGGCCAGTGGCTTGGGGCTGTAGAGAAGGTGGTGGAGGCTGGCTCAGGTGGTGGTGGTGGCAGCCATGGTGAAGGAGGAGCAAGGGGCTGAGCTACAAGGGTGAGAAAGCAAGTGAAAACAACATAAACAAGTAGAAAAGCAATGGAAAAGAAAAAGAATTTTACCAAACTCTTGGAGATGATGGAGGCTAAAATTTTCAGAGATGAGGAGGAAGAAATTTCGTGAAAAATGAAGAAAAAAAAATACGGCTGAAGATGGTATAAGGAACAGCCCCAATTGAATGCATATGATGAAATTGAAAAGGCAGGGAGGTGAAAAGTCAAAGGTAAATGAAAGGTTTTAAACTCTTCATATTTCTCTAATTTTTTTTGTAATTTTAAATACATTTAAAATACTGATAAATAAAGATAAAATAAACTCAGAAATAAATTAAACAAGTAAACAAAATAAATAAATATTAATTACATATAATTTAATTAATAAAACAACAAAAATTGCAAACTAGTCTTGAAAATATGAAAAATAAATGCAATGAACTTTGGAAAATCTTTATGTACTTGTAAAAATATTTATAACAAAGATAATAACATAAACTAAAATGCATTCACAAATAAATATATAAATTTTAATTTAAATATAATTTAAATGAAGAAAATAGCAAAGAAAATAGAAACTAGGCTTTAAAAATAGAAAATAAATTCAATAAGCTTTGGAAAATTTCAAACATCTCTTTAAAAATATTTAAATGGTAAAAATATATGTAACATAACATATAATACAATTTATAATAAGATATGACAAATAAAAATTATCTATATAATTTAAAATAAACAATATTGTTAAATAAAACAATTTACACCCAATTTTGTAAAAGCATAACTTTCACAGTATTATTCGGATTTCAACGAAACGAAAAGCATTGTTCTTGAAATTTTATTTACTTTCATAAAAAAGGTAAAATTAAAATTTTAAAACTTTTAAAATTTAAATTTAAAAGTCAAAGTTTGACCAGATTGACCAAAATTCACTTTTCTGGAAATATTCAATTTATGCATGATTGAAATTCAAATCCACATCAAAATCAACATTTGTATTTCAATTAACAAAATATATTCATTTTAATAAACAAAATAAAGTTTTTTTTTAAATTAGGAATTTAAATTAAAATAATTAAAATATACAATTACAATAATCAGAAAATACAGGGTTGTTACACTCTCCCCCACTCAAAACTTTTCGTCCTCGAAAAGGAATGAGGTAAGGGAAAGCACAGAAAAAGATAGAATGAAATAGTATTAAGACAAGATGACAAGAAGATTAAAATCATACCTGATAACTGTTGCTATAGGTAAGTTTAACAATGTGGAGATGATCTTTCCAAGATCTTCCAGAATTCAAGAATACAAGCATGGAAAAAAATCTTTTAGAATCTGATTCACCCTTCCCGTTTGACCGACGGTCTGTGGATGGCAAGCAGTGCTTAGATTCAAAGATGAGTACCAAAGATTTTTAAAGATTATAGAAAGATTTCTAAACAGACTGGTATATGCAATAGCCTCCCATTCTGTAGCAAGATAAGAGAAATTAGGACAACCAAAAGATAGTTTGAAAAACAAAATAAAATAATAAATTTGAAACCATAAAATTTCAACTTAAACTGAAAATTAATTTTACATAAGTCAAATAAATCTTAAGCATCTCTAATTTCATTATCTTATCATCCAATTGTCTTAAATTAACAAATCCCTAAAATCATGTATTTGAAAAATCTTTTATTATACTCAAAGTGTACCAAATAAAATTTAATTCTTCTTCACTACTAATTAAAATTAAATTTATTCCTCTCAATATATTTTATCACCTATGTTAAATATATTTACACTCGTTGTAACTGCCTTAAATTTATTCTTAGTTCCTTTATCATCATTTTATATTGTAAATTATTTCATTACACTTTTTCTTTATTTACCTCTGTTAATCCTTTTATAACAAAAATTTAAGTATATAACATTTATAATAACCACTCAAATTTTATTTATAAAATCCTTTTTTTTATATTGTATATTATCCAATTACATATTCAACTTCTGAAAATTAAGGTAAGTTATATTGGAATGAAATTGTGTATTATACAAATAAAACTTTCTAATTCAATTATTTCAAGCTTGAATATTTATCCAAATCTCAAAATTATACTTAGAAATTATCCTTGAAGATAAAATTTAGGAATTAAATTTCCGATAAATTCCAAACTATTTATAGATAAATAAATGCTCATATACACTATATATGTATCCATTCAAATTCAAATCATATATCAGCATATGTTATAAATCCAGTCTTATTTTAGAAATTAAAATCAACAAAATTTTCCCAAATCAAAACTGTAGCAAGACTACAGAATGGTCACTTTACTTCGAAACTCGAAAATGAATGTCGGTGATGCTGCAGTCATCACCGAAGTTATTTTCCAGCGACAAAGAGAAGAGCACTAGTTTTAAACTTTAAAATTCTTTGGAAACAAATTTCTATTCCAAAATACTTTAAATAATATATCCTTTAAAACTTTAAACACCAAGTTTGAAATCCATCGGAAATTAAATTCTCAAATTCTTGTTTTACATTCATTTTAAATTTCCAAATAAATTTATAACCATGTTTTATAGTTCAATTAGATATATGAAACAATAGAAAATGATATATAAATCAAATATTATTTCTTAACAACCAATTCAAATAAAAATCCAGATAAAGATTTATAATATAGTTACAAAATTTATTTCACAAAATTTATTTCATTACTAAATTTTAAAAACATATTGTGTCAGTTTGCTCTGTTCAAGTGTTTTGGAAATCTTATCGATAGCGTTGATCAGACGAATCGATTAGAAACCCAAATCAACATCAACAACTCAAACAACACAATATATAAAACATTTTAAATATTAGTTTACAAATACACTTCAAGAATAATTTGAAGATAAGTTGGAAACAAAGATGAGATGATTAAATAACAGAATAGGGAGATGGATGAGTTTATATAAATCGCGGGCAACCTTAACCGGGTCAACCGTGACTTAAAGAATAAGATCGATGTGGATTTCTTGGGTAAATCGACATTCGATCTCAAAATGTAGAGTTCAAAATTATAAGAGATACTAGCATCTAAACCGAGGATATAGAATCTCTGGTGAATTGATGTTGTTGTAAAGGTGTTTTCCCCTTTTACAAATAAATTTGAGGTTGGCGAGACCGCCGACTCATTATGAAGATCTTTTGAAGTGGAGTTATGGGATACTCCAGAAACAAAAGAAGATAAATAGTGAGGGACATGAATGGATTTTGGAACCACAGGGAATGTTCCAAAATTCAAAGGAATCGAGTCAAAAAGGAAGAGGTTTAAACTAGAATGAAAGTGATTCTGTAAATACATTTACCTTATATACTGAGTTTTTCCTAGAGCTACCAAAGCTCTGATACCAACTGTAACAACCCGATATTTTCAACCATTCGCATCCGCACATGTCGGACTTGAATTGCTCAAAATACCACATTGTAAATAAAATTTGGCAAATCTCAGAGTATACAGTAAATAAAATCACAGATCACAGACACAGATTATTTAATAATGCAGCGGAAGTAAAAGAAATAGTAGTTCATGAAGCCACTATATAAATATATCAGAGTTAAATAAAATACAACAGACTAAATAAAGTACAACAGAACTCTTAAGATGATAACCAAGTACAAGCTGAATAGAACAACAGAACTGGAACAGATAAAACTATATAAGCAGATAATCTCCAGCGATTCCAATCTCCAGAAAGTGAAATCCAAATCTGTGAATAACTCAGGCTGACCCGAGCGTAAATAAAAATACAAACACTCGAGTCAGGACAATATATACTTATATAATGTAAACCAACTCAAATGAACTGTAATAAGGTACAAGTAACTTAAAGGATGCCTGAGACCGCCCATCCTTTAAGGATCCGTTAAACTATTTACTATGTAGTAATATTTCGCTATTATAATAATGTCTACAGTAAAATAAACTTACTTTTAAATAGCGTTCCGGGCTACCCATATCACCCTTCACACATAATAGTCCCAGTAGTCCATCCAATATCATGCCATCTCCACTCCGGGTGACTGTCAGAGGATACCACACGGGCTACGGGAGAAAAACAAACTCGTACGGTATGGTAGGTGACACGGCACATAAGGCAATGTCAGGGTAGATATACCAATTACACACACGGGCTGGTGGTAACGCAGCAGCCACATACGCCCACCTCGGAACACACTCCCAATCAAAATCGGAGGATGGCCATCTAATCAATCACAAGTAAGAGTATAGTATCGAAGGAATGTGTCCGATCGGAGGAATGACCTCACTTGGCCCGAGATCGCTCCTATTTTAGCCACCTTATGCCAACTCACGGGAGTTGGGTCCACGTAATATACCTCAAGAACGTCGCC
This sequence comes from Allium cepa, assembly GCA_030765085.1. Taxonomy (NCBI): domain Eukaryota; kingdom Viridiplantae; phylum Streptophyta; class Magnoliopsida; order Asparagales; family Amaryllidaceae; genus Allium; species Allium cepa. Next base: position 386,993,626 of record CM060932.1, read on the forward strand.
ACCATCCTACTTCATTCTGGAATCTCCACCGCGTACACGGTTTTCAAAGTGGTTTTCGGTATCGACAGAGAGTATGCCAGATATCCGATCCCGGTCTCTTTGCCAACCAATCGTTATTATAACCCGTAGTTATAACTTTTAAAATAATGTTTATACTTCAAAATAGGATATCATTTCAAATCCAAATCTTTATCAAAATAATGATTAAATTAATTCCAAACCATTTTAAAACATCATATCTTTCCAGAAATTCTTGTCAAATCATTTTAATATATCAAAATATCATATCTTTTCAAAACCACATTTCAAATCATTTTAATATATCAAAATATCATATCATTTCAAAACCACATTTCAAATCATTTTAATATATCAAAATATCATATCATTTCAAAACCTCATTTCAATCATTTTAATATATCAAAAATATCATATCCATTTCAAGTCATTTCAATCATTTTAATATATCAAAAATATAATATCTTTCCAAAACTTCATTTCAAATCATTATTCATTTTATTCAATTTAAAATACCATTTCAATTTACATTTCCAAACAGTTTATATTTCAAAAATCATTTTAAATCATTAAAATGAAGTTATTATATTTAATAATTAAATTATTAAATTTCCAAAAATTTCAACTTCCAAAGTTCATTTATTCACTTAAGTTTATCAAAACAGTGAAAATTCACTTTTCGCAGCATTTAGAAAACGCTACGGAAAGTTACATTCAAAACAGTTCAATTTAACAAAAGACAGCATTTTTAAAAATGTTGTAATAGGGTTTACTTAATATTTCAAATAAACTTAGTTAAATTCAACAATTATAGCACTTAAAAAGATTTCTATAATAGCCTTTAATTCAATTTAGCTTTTTAGTTCATTATCATCAACTACATCATTTACAAATGCTGTAATATCATTTAAATTGCAATTAATAGCATTTCAAAAATGCAGTTAATTAACTTCAAATATTCAATATAATTTCACAACCAATTATATTTTTATTTAAAACATTTTTAAATTATAAAATCATACATTTTCACATTTGTAAACAACATTTAATTTTCCTTAAGTTCATGATTTTATAAAGTTAAATTTCCATTCAAAAATCAAGATTTAATAATAATTCACTTATTAAATTTCAACATTCAAATTTAAATTCATTAAATTAAATTTCAACTTAACACTTAAGTTTAAATTTCAAAATATAACTTAATTTCAATTTTATTCACTTAACTTAAAATTCACTTTTAAGCCAAATTCACAAATTCCCATTTGGTTATATTTCAAAATTTCAACTTAAATAATCATCCCTTTCATTTTTTAACTTTACTCAAAAATCATTAATATATTATAAAATCATTTTAAATTCATTTTAAATTCAAATTATCATAAATTTATCATAATTTCATATTTAATTTAATTTCCAGTTATAATTAAATCAAAATTTCCAAAATAACTTACATTTAAATTTTCTAACTTTTCCATAATTTATTTAACCTATAAATTTCCAAAAAATCAATAATACTTTACAAAAATCATTTTTAATTATGTTTTAAATCAAAATATTATATTTACATTTCAAACATATTTTTAAAAATTTTAGAAAAATATATTTTAACTACGGGTGTGTATAAATTTTCTAGCCTAGGTAAAGTGATACGGGTAATGTATCATTTCAACCCGTAATTTACAAAGAAAATCCGGGTTTTATCATTTCAAACCCGCAGTCCCAAGTAAATGAAATAAAATGAAAATCGCTCAGGCCTATCATTTTAGCCCATAACGATTTTCCCCTATTCTAAAGTCCGTTCGGGTATGTATCATTTCAACCCATAGTGATTCTAATCTAAAGGGAACTTGCAGTGTGATAAACTGATAAAAATAACAGAACAACATAATATAACAGTAACAGATGTTATAATAGGTGTTTAAGCATGGGTGAACATCATATAATCATAATATAGCATATGTAACATGATAATGCATTTTACAGATTCAAAAGGGGTCAATTTACTAGTTATATATGTACATATTGTCTGGCGAGGATAACTCACATGTTTGAGCTGGAGACACAACAACGAATGCACGAATGAGATCCCAACAAGAACGATAACACGACACAAAGATGAGTGGGAGAGCCAAAGTATCAATTCCCTTGGATACATTCAACAAAACAAGTATAATAACACATAAGTTTCAACACAAAATACCATTAAACAATGATAGAATTGGATGCATAAACAAATCCAAAGTGTTTGCACTTGCTTTCTACCACCTATGCTTCAGCTCCAGATCTGAAATGGCACGGCTAAAGGCATGGTTTGGATCTGGTCTGGGTTTCTAAAGGTCGGCCTAGCATGGGAAAATGATGGAGCAAAGTATGGTAGAGAGATAGGTGCACGGAACTAACACTACAATGCAACTACCATGGATCCTATGCAAAATATGGGTTCGACCACAAGCTAGCATGGTGTGGCCATCACTGTAGTGGGCTGTAGGATGGTGTGGCAGCGGGTTCCAGGTCATCCATGGATGGTGGAGGTGGAGTAGGTGGCGGCCAACGGGTGGTTGAAAGTGATGAAGGCATAGGTGATTGGCTATGGTGCATATAGGTGAAGTTTGTGTAGATATTGTTGGATTTGGTCACATGGGTGCATGGACAGTGGCTTGGGGCTGTAGAGGAGGTGGTGGAGGCTGGCTCAGGTGGTGGTGGTGGCAGCCATGGTGAAGGAGGAGCAAGGGGCTGAGCTACAAGGGTGAGAAAGCAAGTGAAAACAACATAAACAAGTAGAAAAGCAATGGAAAAGAAAAAGAATTTTACCAAACTCTTGGAGATGATGGAGGCTAAAATTTTCAAAGATGAGGAGGAAGAAATTTCGTGAAAAATGAGAAAAAAAATACGGCTGAAGATGGTATAAGGAACAGCCCCAATTGAATGCATATGATGAAATTGAAAAGGCAGGGAGGTGAAAAGTCAAAGGTAAATGAAAGGTTTTAAACTCTTCCTATTTCTCTAACTTTTTTTGTAATTTTATATACATTTAAAATACTAATAAATAAAGATAAAATAAACTCAGAAATAAATCAAACAAATAAACAAAATAAATAAATATTAATTACATATAATTTAATTAATAAAACAACAAAAATTGCAAACTAGTCTTGAAAATATGAAAAATAAATGCAATGAACTTTGGAAAATCTTTATGTACTTGTAAAAATATTTATAACAAAGATAATAACATAAACTAAAATGCATTCACAAATAAATATATAAATTTTAATTTAAATATAATTTAAATGAAGAAAATAGCAAAGAAAATAGAAACTAGGCTTTAAAAATAGAAAATAAATTCAATAAGCTTTGGAAAATTTCAAACATCTCTTTTAAAAAAAATTTTATGGTAAAAATATATGTAACATAACATATAATACAATTTATAATAAGATATGACAAATAAAAATTATCTATATAATTTAAAATAAACAATATTGTTAAATAAAACAATTTACACCCAATTTTGTAAAAGCATAACTTTCACAGTATTATTCGGATTTCAACGAAACGAAAAGCATTGTTCTTGAAATTTTATTTACTTTCATAACAAAAGGTAAAATTAAAATTTTAAAACTTTTAAAATTTAAATTTAAAAGTCAAAGTTTGACCAGATTGACCAAAATTCACTTTTCTGGAAATATTCAATTTATGCATGATTGAAATTCAAATCCACATCAAAATCAACATTTGTATTTCAATTAACAAAATATATTCATTTTAATAAATAAAGTAAAGTTTTTTTTAAATTAGGAATTTAAATTAAAATAATTAAAATATACAATTACAATAATCAGAAAATACAGGGTTGTTACAGAAGCTTTCCAGTTTTAAAAAGTACAGGTCTTTTTCTAATTTCTGCTCTGCCATCAGATTAAGGTGAGTAACTTCTCTGTTTTCTAAAAAGTTTAAATTTATAAATAAGTTGCATGATTAAATCTCTGTGATAAAATGTGTTGAATGTATACTTGAATACATTATGCTGTGACTATAATATGTTTGGGATTCCTAAAGTGTACTCTCTGATTTTATATAGATCATGTGTTCAGGTTTTTGTTTAATAATTCAGACATATAGATTTGTACCTTTGATTCAACTTAGATTTAATCAAGCTTATTTGTTTATGATAAATTTTAGTTTAAAATTTTTAGTTAAGTTAAAATAGTCTGTAAACATCTCTGTAAACCAGAATTTGATTAAATCAAGTTAAAAATTGAAAATTTATATTAAATAAATTATAAATTCAGTATTAAGAATTAAATACCAAGATCAAAACTTGATTTTTGGAACAAAAATTGGGATTTTTAGTGGGAAGGGTATGGTACTGTTCTGTGTTGAACTTTAGAGAGAAATTTTGAGATTTTGGGAAATCTGGGCAAATGTAATGGTCGGTGTTCCTCGGGTAGGTGGAGGAGCAGTCATTGATGCTAGGAAAATTATTAGGTGTTGATGGAAATCAACATGAATACAGTGGTGGTGATTTTCTTTCTGAAGCCCTAGTTGAGTTAGAAAATTTAGTTTTGGGTCAGTGTTACCAATAGAAGTGATCGAGTGGATTGAATCTCTGGGGAATGATAATAGATTGAAGGATGGACTCGTGGCCGGAGTCACTGACATGCCGGTGGTCAGAAGGTGGAGGATGTAGGTGTTACAGGTTTGGGGTAAAAACCTGTTCTTTGTAGTTTCAGGTTTGGGAAGAAGCAACTCAAATTTCAAATTTGAGTTTAGGAAAGGGAATTTGAGGGTGGAGGTAGTTAGTGGGTTGTTTGTCGATGTCAGGAGGTCGCCGGAAGGAGGTGATGGTGGCTGGAGGCACGGTGCACGTGCACCGTGCAGAAAATTTGAGTTTTGATGTTTTCTGGGTACTGCGGAATTTTTACTCAAAGTAATTCTCGAGTGGTTACTGAGTTTGCTCGAAGATTTGGACCAGATGACTCGAAGCATATTGAGATTGGCTCGGGTAAATTGCAATAGTACAGTTTTCTGAAAAAAAACTGTCTGCAGGTTTAAATTTAAATCAAAATTTAAATGAATAAGTTATTATGATAAGATTTAAACAAAGTTTAAATCTGGAGTTAGAATTATAGCTTTACAGATTTTGAAATCTTATAAGTTTTCGAATTTGAAAATGGTTCTCAGTTTTACATAAAAAAAGGAAACCTGACTGTTCTCTGGAGAATTTAAATTTCATTTTAAATCTGAAAGCTAATTTTAAATTAGCAGTTTGAATTCAAATTTAAGTCCAGTTTACTTAAGGATCTTTAAAATCTTCAAGCTTTAAAAAAAATGAATTTGTATTTTTAAATAAGGAGTTTTCAAACCAAGGTGTAAAGCAAGAGTTCAATTCAAGTTTAAATTCAAAAATTTAAATAAGGCATGGGTTCTAATATATTGAATTTAAATCTAATATTTGAATAAGAATAAAAATTAATATTGTTTCAAACAAGTTTAAATTTAAATTGTTTATTAGAAGTAAATTTGTTTTCAAACAAATATTTAAAACTTGATTTCTTTTTGAAAAAAGTTATTTATAAAAGGTTTGTAATAGAAAGATAAATGATTTGTTAACTGGAATTTGAAATTTAAATAGTAGTGTACTTGAAACTTAATTTTTAATTAAATTAAGTAAATTAAGACGTATCCTATATAAGTTTTAAAAATAAATAATAAATGTTATTTACATTTATTTTGGAAAGAACATAAATGGAATTTAAATTAGATAATGCTTTGATAAATATCATTTTGAATTTGAATTTACATGTTCTAGTACACTTTAATATTCATAAAGATTATTAAAAAGGAATGGGTTATCTTAGTAATGATTAAGATGTTAAAATAATTAAATAAGTAAGATAATTAAGGAAAGTCATATTTAATTATTTTAAAATTAATAATTCGGATTAATTTAAATTAGAATTAATTAAGAAGTACTTAAAGAAAGTAATTAAAGGATTAATAATAGTTAATGATGGTCATTAACTAAGGTTTATTTAGTAATTAATTAATATGATTAATTTTTAATAATTAATTAGATTGATTAATTAATGATAATAAATTATGAAATTTATTTAAGTTAATTACTTAAATGAAAATAATTAGGACATTAATTACTTAATATAATTAATGGAGTTATTGAGATTGGTTTAGATTAATTAATTAAGTTTAATTAATTTTAAACATTGGATTTGATAATAATTACCTAATGTAATTAATGAAGTGAAATTACTCAGTAAAGTAATTAGAAATAATCACTGGATGTAATAAGTGGATAATGTTTGAATTGTGAATGTAATTTGGATTAAATTATTTTGTATAATTAATCAAGAGATTAATTAAGAAATTAATTAAGGGGTAATTAATTTGATAAGTAATTAAGGGTAGTTAATTACAGATTGAGATTAATAAAAAATGGTTAATAATTATGGATTAAGTGAGATTAATTACTGAAGATAATTAATCTAATTGAGTAATTAATTAAATATAATTAAGAATCATTAATAATTAATGATGTAATTAAGATTGATTAATTAAGATTAATTAATCAATAATAAGTAATTAAGATTAATTAATTAATTGTAGTTAATTAAGGTTAAATGTAATTAATTATAGTTAATTAATTTATGAAGTAATTAAAGGTTAATTACTGTATTTGGTTTAGAGTAATTAATTTTGTGAAATTAATTAAAGTATAATTAATCAGGATTGATTAATTAAGATGATAAATTAGAGGTTAATCAATAAATTAATTAATGATAATGTAAGCAAGATTTATATTGTGTAAGTAATTAATTTAATTCATTTTAAATTAATTAAAGATAATGCAATTAATTTAATTCATTTTAAATTAATTATAGATGGTATGATTATAAGTCATTGCTTATAGATGGTTGATATTGGTTACCTTGAATGGTTTGAATCTCAGAGATGAGATTAGTTATGTTGATTGATATGGATGCATTGGTTGCATTGTGATATTGATATGGATTATCTTTTGATAGTGATAGTATGGATTATCTAATGTTATGATAATGATAATTATCTGTTGTGAATCTATGAATTATCTATCTGTGTGTATATAGATAGTGTTATTGAATTGTTTTAATCTCTAAAACAACTTGGACCCTAAAGACACGCTTTGGATTTCGATGAGACCGAGATCGGGTTTCCATATTTGGATATCCGAAAACCACATCGATCCAAATTAACGATAGGTCGTGAATCTTATGTGAAGAGTGAAGACTCGAGGTGTAAGGGCTATACGTCAGTATAACTCTGTGGGTGATTCCGTAATGAGTTTGACAGAATAGTACTTATAGATTCGAGATGGAGATTCAGAGTGCAAGGGTTATCGTTGTTAACTCTGAGGGTGATTCCAAAACGAGTGTAACGAGATAATGCCTTCGGTTTCGTTCGAACCCGGAACGAACTTGTATGGACTGAATGCTTTCAGAACATCGTGAGGTGGACGATGAGCATTCTAAGAGATGTGTTCTTTAAAGGTAATCGTAGCCTCATGCCTCATCAACCGGGAATGGCTAAAACATGGAAGGTGTAGCAGGGCTTCGTGGGTAGCTCCCACTGGAGAGCAAGATTTTCCCCTGTCTAGAGGTCCCTTTTTATTCGGCTGTGTGGGTAGTTGGAATCACGCGCCAACTGTGGGGTTGTCTTGTTCGGAACTATTCAGTAAGGAATGGGTCCGGCCTTGTGTTGTAGGGGAGTTAGGGTGGCTCCTCGATACGTTGATCTAGGCCACGTACTGTGACGGGCGGTACCCCAGTAGCCCTGCCATTGTATGGAATCCAAAATCCAATAAGTGCCAACGGCTTTGATTGTATTACCCACTTTTGTGGCTAGTAGCTGGAATTTAATAAATGTAACAATTTCGGCTATTTCATATTTACTTGAAAACCCTAGACACTATTATAGTATCACTGGATTTCCTATCAAATGTTTTGGTTAGCGTTAGGTAAAAACTTTTCCATGTTTATGTGTAGGAAGTCTTACGTGATACCTTTCTTTTCAAAAGGTTTTTGAAGTTAAGCAACTTTAACCTGTTACTCACACCAGACCCATGTCTGAGCCGGAGTTTATCTTTTGTTTCCATAAACTCTTGGGTACTTAAATTTTTACGAATAGCCAAGGGATTTAGGTCAACTTTGACGAATATTGGAGGAGCAATGGAGCAGGAGGCTTCTGCGTTAGATATATAGTATTCCGCTGTGTGTTCTCTGTTGTCTCTGAGTTGTATTGAGTTGTAATAACTAGACAGGTGTTTATAACTGTCTAGTATGTATTGTATATCTATGTACTGTGATAGTGGTTGTAAACTATGTAATATTTTTAATATAATTTATTCGTTCCGCTTTTTAGATTCTGATGTGTTGTTTCTTCTTCTTCTCTTTCTTTCTCTTTTCTATCCCTTTCTTTCTTATTAGCGATACGACTTCTTGGAGATATGGAAGTTGGGTCGTTACAGTGGTATCAGAGCATTAGGTTGAGTGAATACCTAGGCTCTGGAGTGGTGTCTATCTTGAGAGAGCGTATTTGTAATTTTAAATATTTATTTATATTTATCTATTTCTACCTATCTGTTGGGTTACCTGTTCGGGTTTTTCCAATATAGGTTATAAAGGTAGATAAGATAGTAGTGTTTGTAACACGATTACTACCATTGGATGAAGTTTGTATGTTGAGGTTGGAAGTGTATCTGTCGAGACTGTAGACCTAATACCGTCTCGAGTAAGTATGTTGTATTGAAGTATTTCATCGATCTCTGAGGAAACCTGTTAAGGTTAAGAGACATCTTTGAAGTGTAGAGTTTGGTGAGTAGGGTTTGGATCTGTTCGGTTGAGCTGGAGAAAGTGATGGTATTTTGATACCTCAGGAAGTTGTAACTGCGTGATGAGATGCAGTGACTACGGATTTTTTCCGAAGATGTTTTCTTTGGAACAAGTTTGGGAAGTGAGACTGCTTCGATATTGTGGCTGAAGTCAATAGGATGTTGTGGTGTTTCTGTCTGCTTTGAAGTTCGAGTTTAGCTTTGGATTAGGAAGTTTGGAATTGGTGTCAGTAGTACAGCTCGGAGTGTTCTGTGAGCTGACAGGGAGGTCTTAGCTGAGTAGTTTTTCTGACGATGGAGTTCTGAAGCTGCTGAGTGAATCCGTTTCTTCAATGATTGACTAGACCAGTGTAAGCTGTTCTGTTTGGTAAAAAGAGGACAGTTTTCTTTGGAATACGATCTGGGTTGATCACAAAAGTAACTTGCGATTGTTTGAGTGTTCTCTTGGATTTTTGAAGATTTTCTGAATGTCTTCTAAGAAGACAGAGATTTGTCCGCATCTAGAAATTGAGTTCTCTTATCGACTAGAATTCCAGGAGTGAACCGGTGGTTCTGTTTAGTTGGAGAACGATTCCTAAAGATAGAGTTTGATGAAGCAACTCAGGTATCGAAGGAATTTCTAAGTTTTCTTTATGGATCTGTTGAACCATATTTCTGGGAAGTGATGTCCAGTTGGTGCTTGTGTTCTTCGTCAGTATTTTCTTATCTACTTCGGATCAGAGTGGTGCAGCGGAAGCAATTTGGTAGTGTTTCTGATTATCTTTTCCGGATCAGGAGAAGTTTGTAGTTTTCTGCTGGTTCTGCAAAAGAGTTGCGGTTTGGTTTTGGATTGATCTTGAGGTGATCATTGTGTTGGGTTGTTTTTGGTTTCGATTGTTCTAGAGAAATCAGCAAGGGTTGAGCTGATTAGTTTGGATGTTGGCAGCCCTGGATTTGTCTGAAACTTTTGTGGATAAGGGACAGAGAAATTTGGAATTCGAAGTTGGATACTTCGTTATTGTTGGAGTTTTCTCAGATTCAGGAGCTATAAGTTTTGTAAGTCTGGAAGGCTAGCTCAGTGATGTTTAGATCTCATCTGTGTTTTGGTTGGATCAGTGTTTGGTTTTTCAGGATTGAATTGTCAGTTTGGATAACTGAGATTCGATGAGTTTCACGTATCTTTGAGGGAGTACGTGTATGGTCTATCTCTGGTTTTAAAACCAGCAGTTAGAGGTTGGTTGTTGAGTCAGACTCGTCTAGTTCTGTAGATCTAGATAAATAGGAGCTCTATAGCCTAATTGTAACGCCCCACCTCGAGACCCACCTTAGAAAAAAGAATTAAGAAGTAATTCCGTCTACTAAAGCAGAGAATAGGGCTGGTTAAGGGCGACCGTCTATAATTTTGTCTTAAACATCCATTGAATACGTCGATAAATGCATTATAATTTTTCAACTCAAGTGGATCGACATACCCAGTAAATGCTTAATCCAAAACTATAGGTGGCTAACGGATCTATCAGAACAAAATACAATAACTGAATGTAAATCACATCACAGAACAGTAACCAACATCATATATATACATATACACTGATACAGGTTCGGTACAATACAATATGAGTACAATAAAGGTGGTGCATGACCATACCGTATACATCGAATCAAATGTAAAAGCATCAGAGTATGCGGAAGAAATAAACTACTCAAGCAAAAGAAGAGCTATTATCCAACATCAACTTCAAGCTAAGGCCAATAGATGATACCTGAAACAACTCGGTCTGACCCGAGTGAAAACACACGGGTCAAGCTAGCTAAAATCATCAGTTAAACAGAATAATCGATGAGGATAATTAGGTGAAAGCCACGATATCCTTTTCCATAAAGGATGCCATGCCCTAAACAGGGTTTCAACATCATAAGAAAGGACAACATCTCTTCTTGGCAAGTAAGGGAGATAATGATGATAAAGTCATACTTAAGTGGCATAACAGATACTTAAGCAAATGGAACATCGCCGAACAAAATTTTAAAGATAAGATTCAATAAACATGGCTTTCGCCTCATATCATCAGTGGTATAAAAAAATATGGATAATGACTTCAAATGAATAAATTATCTTCTTAGAAGTGCTCGTCAATATAACAATACATCAAAGGTACATATCCTTCATACATAGAATAAAACGCATATCGATGTGCCTCATCTTATAGGCTTATCTCAATGATCATTCAAGGAAATATAAAACCCAATCATAAAAGAAGCATTATACTTATTCATACCTCATCTCATCGGTATGAATATAGATACATCTCAAATCCATCACTAAAACTCATCATAAAAGATTCTTCATAATCATTTATACCTCATCTCATTGGTATAAATTTATAAATACATCTCAACTCCATCGTAACATCAAGTAGTCAATAAAATCGTCAAATCATTGATCCATAATGCAAATAATGGTATAAATATAAATATATCTTAAATCTATTATCAAAATTCATCATAAAAGCATTACCATAATTTATCTTGATAGAGCCCGGAAAGAATCCAAAACATCATATTCGAAATCACAAATAAAACCATGTATGTCAATAAGCCTTTTTCTTACATAAGGATATACTAAAGCATCATCATCAAACAGTGAAAACGAAACATCTAAGCTTCATGGAAAACAGCACGTGCATTTACATCTTGACTAGTACTACCATTATTTGGTACCATTCATCGTGATGACTTGGGGTCACATAACATCATAACATCATGATCATCTTGATTGACTATAGTCGGAAACATCTTGATGACACCCAGTCACAAAAACCCGAGTAATAACATCGTGATGATTGGAGTCGAGTAATAACTTCATGAACATCGTGATGACTCCAATCGAGTACTCGGTCTGTAGCACTAGTAACATCGTGAATGTGTCTCAACTTCTCGAATAGGAATCCAATAGGCGTCAACGTACGTCCCATACCATACGTTTGTACCTATTGATTTACTAATCGTTAGTCGATGCCACATTAGAAAACCATCATAAAACATCATCAAATAAACACTGTCTCATCCCATCGGCGAGTGTAAGATACCTAACTCGTCTTATCTCATACTTGGACGAATTTTAAGTGACATTGAGACTTGTCTCATTTCATCGACAAGTAAAAATTCATCATAAATATCGAAATCATCATCAGTCCATCATAACAACTTGCCTCATCTCCTGGGCAAGTAAAAGAACATCGTGATGGTTATTTCTAACCATAGTTGCAAAGTAAAACTTAACATCAATATTGCCTCATTTCTTCGGCCATCACAAAATACATCTAGATTGGTTCGTCGTCGAATGTACTCAAAGAGTAATTCTCAAACCAATAATCTTCACCAAAATTTGGTAACTTCTAAATCAATTCAAAATAACACTTAAAATTGGTTTCTATGAAAACCGTGCTCGAAAACAATGAAAACTAAGAGGGATATCTCAAAACCGATAACTTGAATTCAATACGAATTCAATTCAATTTTAACCCAAAATCAATTCAAATTCCATTTAAAATTTGAATTTAAAATTCTCCAGATATAGCTAGCCTATTGATAGGCATCATAGCTCTAAAAATATCTCAAAAACATCATTAAAACTGAAGAGAATGAAAGCAAAACGAGCTAATACAATTCTAAGGTCAACGATTGTTGTTCCTGTCATTTTGCTCTCAGGACAGCAACATACTACCATAATTTCAACCAAACGAACTTCAAAATTCTAGAAAACACAATAAATGAAACCTGTAACACACGACCTAAGCTTTCCGGAACATCTAAAATTAACAAAATCGGTTAAGAAACAAAGAAGTTATGGCCAACTTCGTTTCAGCCTCAAGCGCAGAGCAATTATTGGTTTTGCTCTCGAGATAACAGTATAAAAATTCAATTTTGACATAGCTAACCTTAAAATTACAGAATACTCAATGCATGAAAGTTTTAGTACATGATTTAAGCTTTTCGAAACATCCAAAATTATCAAAATCGGTTAAGAAACGAATGAGTTATGGCCAAAATAATTTCTCAGACTTGTGATTGTTGTTGCTGTCATTTGCTCTCGGGATAGCAACAAACAAGCATGATTTTGGTCCATTAAACCTCAAAATTTTAGAAAAATCAAAACATAAAATTTGCAGCTCTTTGTCTGGGCTTTCCGGAACATCCAAAATTATGAAATTTGGATAAGAAATGAATGAGTTATGGTCAAAATAAATCCTCAGATTTTATGATTGTTGCTGCTGTCATTTGCTCTCGGTACAGCAACAAACAAGCACGATTTTGATCAAGAAAACTTCAAAATTTTAAAAATATTAAAACATGAAACTTTTAGCACTTTGTCTGTGCTTTTCAGAACATCAAAAATTATGAAATTTGGATAAAATATGAAAAAGTTATAGCCAAAACAATGTGGCAACAGAAAACAGAAAATAACAAAGACGAAACGCAATCTTATTAATACGAAAATTCAACTCAAGACCTTATTTTTGGCTAGCATTTGTAAGCTTTTACACTTACCAATTGATTTTCAATGAATAAGTAAGAATTTGCAAGCAAGGTTGAGCCTTTAGCATAAGGTTGGAGCCCTAAACATCTGAAAATAGAAAAAAAACAATACATGCAAAGAAGAAATTGATCAAAACAAAATTTACTAAACAATTCTAGGGTTTTAGATGGATTCTAAGATAGAATAGGTTGGAGATTACCTTCTTTTATGATTTTAACTTGAAATAGGCTTTTAAATTTGCAAAGATTGAGCTTTGAAGATTAAATTTTGAAGAGGGTAGCCATTGTTTTGTACTTTGAAGCGTTTTCTTTTCTGATTTAGGTTTTACTGTAATGAGTTTTGGGAGAAAAGGTACATACTTAATTAGAAAACTCTAGAATTTAGGTTATTGGATGTTTACTATACCCAATTAGTCCATTCTCATACTTATAAAATTATTTAGGCTAATATACATAGGTTTTGTACCATTTTTAGCATTACTTTCTCATATTAACTTCTTTTTACATGAGACAAAATGCATTCTTCATATTTTAACAAGGTGAACATGATTAACACAATTTTTTTTTTTTTTGCACTTAAAAATATTATTTTCCCATTACAAAATATTTGACAATATTGTTATTTTTGGACAAAAACACAATTTTAAACAATCTGAGTCAAATAAAAATTATTTCTTAACTCAAATAAGTATATTAAAAGTTTTACTACTTTTTAAAATATTACAACACTATTTTCAATCATTAATACACTTCGAAAAATACATTTTCTTCTCATTTGCCTTTTTTATTCACTAAAAAAGCTATTATTGGAATAAAATTCAAATACTTTCCATTTTGACTCAATAAATAACTAACATCATTTATTTTCAACCCACTTTCACAAATAAAATATTCCATGCTTATTTTCACTCATTTATATTTATTCCAACCATCAATATGTTGAAATAACATCTTATGAGATAAATTAACTCACATAAATTAAAAACCCAAGTTTTATTCATTAAAACATTGTTTATATAAAATAAACAACATTAACTCAAATTTCATTCCTCTAATTCATTTATAATCACAAGATTAAATTATTATTTGCATTATAATTTAATATTAATGGTAATCTCCAAAATTCGGGTTGTTACAGACTCCCCTCCTTAACAAAATTGCGTCCTCGCAATTTCTAGAGGAAAAAGCTGTAAACAACACTCTCGATACAATCATCGAAGGATAAGGACAAGCTCGAATTCCAAACCATTCATACTCTGAATATAGAATGGTAGAAAGAAACAAAGAAAACTCACTTGGTTAATTCAATGGCCCATCATATGCTAATATAGTGATTAGCAAACCATCGAATTTTCCAAGAAACTCGAAAGAATTTCAAAGATCTCCTGTCTCGAATTAAAACTCAATAAAATGCTCAACAAATAATCAATCGAAAATGATTGATTACTCAAAATCCTATGAATAGAGTCGGGATCAAACTCACTTAAACCCAAACACTAAGCAATAAAGAAGATCATCAATAAGATTTTCTGCATAAATATATGGAAAGAACATCCTCATAACAGGGTAGACACAATAGACAAGATTGATAAATCACAAGATGGCTTCTCACAAGGCCGCCAACTCGAACGACCGCGAAAAATGCATGTCGTCAATAATAGCTCAAAGATAGAATATACTCAAGAATAAGGATATAAGCTCGAATTATCTTTTAATCCAAGATATTTAGAATTTTTAAATCTCAACATCTTTTAAATTTTAAATCTCAATTTTCAACATTTGAAAATTTTCAAACTTTTTACTATATTACTTAGTAGGTAATTTAAAACTCAAATTAAAAGTCCAAATTTCTTCTCTTACTTCAAAATTAATTTCCACAGAAATTTGTAAATCCATAATAATATTCCATAAAATAAATTAAGGGTTTAAATTTTCTTCACTCTTTTTATTAAACCACTTAAGTAGTTTAAAAACAATCTTTAAATTCTCTTATAACTCTTCTCTTAAAACATCCAATGTATATAATATAGATTCTAAAATCTCAAAATATACTTTTAATAAAGCACAGCTAAAAAATAATCTCATTTAAATTCTCATCTTTATAATTTAAAAATAAATAAATAGCATTGCCTCGCCATTGAGTCTGTAATAAATAAATATATCTGTTGGCTGCAGAGTTGACCGAACGATCAAAACTGCGTTGCCACTCTATTACTGGTCTCTAAAATCAATGGCTGCAATTACCATTCAAAAATAAATTTAATATTTAATCTCAAAATATTATTTTCAAAATCTCAATTTTTAAAATACAAACCATCGTGTATGATTGCCTCATCATAGCATTTAGGAGATTCTTATCGATAACGTTGATTAGGGGTATCGACCAGAACTCTTAACTACTTGATGATAACCCAACACTCTCATGTTATTTCTATGAAAGAACACTACTCATATAAATATATTCTCAAAACATTCTTTGATTTTTAAAATATCTAAAAACTACAATTTCTCTTTTTAAAACTCATATATATAGCTTCAAAAACTCAAACCAAAGAACATTAAGAGAATGCATCGAGATATTCCTAGAATACGCGATTCTCAAAATCAACAGAAGGAGATAAAGTGTTAGTCAATCTTACAATATCATGATCCACTCCTAAAAGTCATCAAGATACAGGATAAGAAAGATATTCTTCTCGAAGGAGATGAAGCACACAACAACAAATCATTACTTCAAACAAAGTAATGCTACAAAGATAACATTGATTGAGTATTTGAAAAGAACACTCAGTGAAGCTGAATGATAAACTCAATCAAACTCGAACAATCTAGAAACTCACTTCATTCCTTAGTGGATATCCTCGTGGAAGGATGACCGAAGAGCTAAGAGCCAGGATTAAGGTTACCTCAATACTCGATTGCCCAATTGGATGTCAAATCCAAATGGACTCACAAAACTCAACAAAGTCACCTTGACTAGAATTCGAGATATATCAACAACATCTCGATACTCAAGAGTGAATATAGAAACTTCAGAATCATCATTAATTTTCCAAAGTGATAGAAATAATAACCCAATCAAATTAGGATTCCTAAATAAATATAGGATCCTATAACAACAAAAGGATTAGACATTACATCCAATAAGTCAATCCATCTCAAATCAGATACATCTCAAGGTAGTGAGTAATAAACAAATACTCACTAAAGCAGCAACCAATAGAGAACTCAAAATGCTCACAACAAGCCAATCGTTGTGGATCCCTTTAATAGGATTCACAACTCTCAAAGGAATGCACAAGAATGCTCAAATAAATCAATCAGCTCCATCGATACGAACTCACTCGTATCGACAAAAATAAGAATAGAATAATCCCAAAACTCGAAAAAGAATCAGGGCTCAATTCGAAAACAAGCTTGAATAAAGGACAATGATTCACTTGTATTGTACTTCGATGTGTCATGATATACGTACTGTTCTACGTTTATTCTACTTTGTTCTGACCTCGCTCTGATACCAAGCTGTAACGCCCCACCCCGAGACCCACCTTAGCAAAAAGAATTAAGAAGTAATTCCGTCTACTAAAGCAGAGAATAGGGCTGGTTAAGGGCGACTGTCTATAATTTTGTCTTAAACATCCATTGAATACGTCGATAAATGCATTATAATTTTTCAACTCAAGTGGATCGACATACCCAGTAAATGCTTAATCCAAAACTATAGGTGGCTAACGGATCTATCAGAACAAAATATAATAACTGAATGTAAATCACATCACAGAACAGTAACCAACATCATATATATACATATACACTGATACAGGTTCGGTACAATACAATATGAGTATAATAAAGGTGGTGCATGACCACACCGTATACATCGAATCAAATGTAAAAGCATCAGAGTATGCGGAAGAAATAAACTACTCAAGCAAAAGAAGAGCTATTATCCAACATCAACTTCAAGCTAAGGCCAATAGATGATACCTGAAACAACTCGGTCTGACCCGAGTGAAAACACACGGGTCAAGCTAGCTAAAATCATCAGTTAAACAGAATAATCGATGAGGATAATTAGGTGAAAGCTACGATATCCTTTTCCATAAAGGATGCCATGCCCTAAACAGGGTTTCAACATCATAAGAAAGGACAACATCTCTTCTTGGCAAGTAAGGGAGATAATGATGATAAAGTCATACTTAAGTGGCATAACAGATACTTAAGCAAATGGAACATCGCTGAACAAAATTTTAAAGATAAGATTCAATAAACATGGCTTTCGCCTCAAATCATCAGTGGTATAAAAAAATATGGATAATGACTTCAAATGAATAAATTATCTTCTTAGAAGTGCTCGTCAATATAACAATACATCAAAGGTACATATCCTTCATACATAGAATAAAACGCATATGGATGTGCCTCATCTTATAGGCTTATCTCAATGATCATTCAAGGAAATATAAAACCCAATCATAAAAGAAGCATTATACTTATTCATACCTCATCTCATCGGTATGAATATAGATACATCTCAAATCCATCACTAAAACTCATCATAAAAGATTCTTCATAATCATTTATACCTCATCTCATTGGTATAAATTTATAAATACATCTCAACTCCATCGTAACATCAAGTAGTCAATAAAATCGTCAAATCATTGATCCATAATGCAAATAATGGTATAAATATAAATATATCTTAAATCTATTATCAAAATTCATCATAAAAGCATTACCATAATTTATCTTGATAGAGCCCGGAAAGAATCCAAAACATCATATTCGAAATCACAAATAAAACCATGTATGTCAATGAGCCTTTTTCTTACATAAGGATATACTAAAGCATCATCATCAAACAGTGAAAACGAAACATCTAAGCTTCATGGAAAACAGCACATGCATTTACATCTTGACTAGTACTACCATTATTTGGTACCATTCATCGTGATGACTTAGGGTCACATAACATCATAACATCGTGATCATCTTGATTGACTATAGTCGGAAACATCTTGATGACACCCAGTCACAAAAACCCGAGTAATAACATCGTGATGATTGGAGTCGAGTAATAACTTCATGAACATCGTGATGACTCCAATCGAGTACTCGGTCTGTAGCACTAGTAACATCGTGAATGTGTCTCAACTTCTCGAATAGGAATGCAATAGGCGTCAACGTACGTCCCATACCATACGTTTGTACCTATTGATTTAATAATCGTTAGTTGATGCCACATTAGAAAACCATCATAAAACATCATCAAATAAACACTGTCTTATCTCATCGGCGAGTGTAAGATACCTAACTCGTCTTATCTCATACTTGGACGAATTTTAAGTGACATTGAGACTTGTCTCATTTCATCGACAAGTAAAAATTCATCATAAATATCGAAATCATCATCAGTCCATCATAAAAACTTGCCTCATCTCCTGGGCAAGTAAAAGAACATCGTGATGGTTATTTCTAACCATAGTTGCAAAGTAAAACTTAACATCAATATTGCCTCATTTCTTCGGCCATCACAAAATACATCTAGATTGGTTCGTCGTCGAATGTACTCAAAGAGTAATTCTCAAACCAATAATCTTCACCAAAATTTGGTAACTTCTAAATCAATTCAAAATAACACTTAAAATTGGTTTCTATGAAAACCGTGCTCGAAAACAATGAAAACTAAGAGGGATATCTCAAAACCGATAACTTGAATTCAATACGAATTCAATTCAATTTTAACCCAAAATCAATTCAAATTCCATTTAAAATTTGAATTTAAAATTCTACAGATATAGCTAGCCTATTGATAGGCATCATAGCTCTAAAAATATCTCAAAAACATCATTAAAACTGAAGAGAATGAAAGCAAAACGAGCTAATGCAATTCTAAGGTCAACGATTGTTGTTCCTGTCATTTTGCTTTCAGGACAGCAACATACAACCATAATTTCAACCAAACGAACTTCAAAATTCTAGAAAACACAATAAATGAAACCTGTAACACACGACCTAAGCTTTCCGGAACATCTAAAATTAACAAAATCGGTTAAGAAACAAAGAAGTTATGGCCAACTTCGTTTCAGCCTCAAGCGCAGAGCAATTATTGGTTTTGCTCTCGGGATAACAGTATAAAAATTCAATTTTGACATAGCTAACCTTAAAATTACAGAATACTCAATGTATTAAAGTTTTAGTACATGATTTAAGCTTTCCGAAACATCCAAAATTATCAAAATCGGTTAAGAAACGAATGAGTTATGGCCAAAATAATTTCTCAGACTTGTGATTGTTGTTGCTGTCATTTGCTCTCGGGATAGCAACAAACAAGCATGATTTTGGTCCATTAAACCTCAAAATTTTAGAAAAATCAAAACATAAAACTTGCAGCTCTTTGTCTGGGCTTTCCGGAACATCCAAAATTATGAAATTTGGATAAGAAATGAATGAGTTATGGTCAAAATAAATCCTCAGATTTTATGATTGTTGTTGCTGTCATTTGCTCTCGGGACAGCAACAAACAAGCACGATTTTGATCAAGAAAACTTCAAAATTTTAAAAATATTAAAATATGAAACTTTTAGCACTTTGTCTGTGCTTTTCAGAACATCAAAAATTATGAAATTTGGATAAAATATGAAAAAGTTATAGCCAAAACAATGTGGCAACAGAAAACAGAAAATAACAAAGACGAAACGCAATCTTATTAATACGAAAATTCAACTCAAAACCTTATTTTTGGCTAGCATTTGTAAGCTTTTACACTTACCAATTGATTTTCAATGAATAAGTAAGAATTTGCAAGCAAGGTTGAGCCTTTAGCATAAGATTGGAGCCCTAAACATCTGAAAATAGAAAAAAAACAATACATGCAAAGAAGAAATTGATCAAAACAAAATTTACTAAACAATTCTAGGGTTTTAGATGGATTCTAAGATAGAATAGGTTGGAGATTACCTTCTTTTATGATTTTAACTTGAAATAGGCTTTTAAATTTGCAAAGATTGAGCTTTGAAGATTAAATTTTGAAGAGGGTAGCCATTGTTTTGTACTTTGAAGCTTTTTCTTTTCTGATTTAGGTTTTACTGTAATGAGTTTTGGGAGAAAAGGTACATACTTAATTAGAAAACTCTAGAATTTAGGTTATTGGATGTTTACTATACCCAATTAGTCCATTCTCATACTTATAAAATTATTTAGGCTAATATACATAGGTTTTATACCATTTTTAGCATTACTTTCTCATATTAACTTCTTTTTACATGAGACAAAATGCATTCTTCATATTTTAACAAGGTGAACATGATTAACACAATATATATTTTTTTTTGCACTTAAAAATATTATTTTCCCATTACAAAATATTTGACAATATTGTTATTTTTGGACAAAAACACAATTTTAAACAATCTGAGTCAAATAAAAATTATTTCTTAACTCAAATAAGTATATTAAAAGTTTTACTACTTTTTAAAATATTACAACACTATTTTCAATCATTAATACACTTCGAAAAATACATTTTCTTCTCATTTGCCTTTTTTATTCACTAAAAAAGCTATTATTGGAATAAAATTCAAATACTTTCCATTTTGACTCAATAAATAACTAACATCATTTATTTTCAACCCACTTTCACAAATAAAATATTCCATGCTTATTTTCACTCATTTATATTTATTCCAACCATCAATATGTTGAAATAACATCTTATGAGATAAATTAACTCACATAAATTAAAAACCCAAGTTTTATTCATTAAAACATTGTTTATATAAAATAAACAACATTAACTCACATTTCATTCCTCTAATTCATTTATAATCACAAGATTAAATTATTATTTGCATTATAATTTAATATTAATGGTAATCTCCAAAATTCGGGTTGTTACACTAATAGTATTGATTGTTTGGAACCTATAGAGCAAGTATCCCGATATTTATATCGGAGAAACTCGTAAAAGTTTTATCCAGAATTTTTCTGGATAATTAGATTTGTTTGATTGGGTGAATTGATTGCTATGGCTGTTAGCATATCTTTGGTATATGGTTGTGTTTTAAAATTTGATCTTTAAATAGATTGTTAAATTACCTTTTTTTTAAATTTCGAGGACGAAATTCTTTTAAGGGGAGAGGAATGTGATGACCCGGAATTTGAAAGCAATATCTATTTAATAATCTGAATTAAAAATTAAATTGATTTGATAATCTTTGTAATAAGATTTGAATTAATTTAATAATTCAATAAAATAAATAGTAATTGATAGATTTTATCTTTTTAAATTTAACAAATTGTTTTCTATTTATAATATATATATAATATTGTATATATTGTATATAGATCTTGTTTTAATCTGATTAATAAATAAATCATGTTTTCTATAAAATATGTATCTTTAGTAAAATTGTAAATTATGATTATATTTAAAAATTAAACTTTTAAAAGGTTATTTAATAAATAAATATGGTTTTAAATACATAAGATAAATATTGAACTGATTTAAAATATGTTTAACTCAAGTTTGAATTTAAATAAAAAAAACAATAAGAGTTATTTTGATATAATTGAATAAAATAAATAATTTATGAATAAAGAATAAATATCTTTTAATAAGTTATTTATGGTTATTAAATATTGTTATTTTAAAAAAATATAATAATACATTGTTTCAACAAATAATTTTTTAATAAAAATTATTGTTTTTCAAAATTCAAATTTGTAGTGGTATTTGTAAATAAACTGGGTTTCAAAAATTCAATTTGAACTTGAATTCAAAGTTTTTAAAGTTTAAAGTATAAATGTTTTTAATTTGTTTAGATTTTGAAATATTTGCATAAGCTTTCTTTTAGAAATAAAATTGCATTTATTTCATTTTAAAATTTAACTACATATGAATAAATACATGATTAACTAATTTATATAAACATAGGTTTACATTTATCATGTATTAACATTTAGATAAATAACTAATTAACATTTAATTATAACTAATTAACATTTGTGACAAATGTAAACATCTTACAAATTAAATGAGCATGTGTTAATTAAATTACATACTTACTTGACAAATGTAATATGTAGGGACAAGTGTCAAAAATATAATTAGCATTTTCTTTTGATTTTATTTTTAATGATTTCAGTTTTTATAAACAAACTCCTTCCATCTTATTTCTTTTTTGAAATCAAAAGCTAAGAAACAATGGAAAACAAATTTTTGAAATCATTTTCAAAGCCACTTCTCAAATCAAAACTCTGTTAAATATTTTCCAATTCAAATCTGTAAATCCACTTCTCAAACCAAAGGCATGCAAACCAATTATTTTCAAATCAAAACATAGCAATCCTACATATTTTTTTCAAGTGAAAAATCACCTGCACATCTGGAATTAGCCTTCATGCAAACCAAAAAGCAATCCTATATTCAAGTAAACCTGCATCAAAACTTTTGCATTTCCTCCTTTCAAAATCTGGAAGAAAATCTATTGGAGCCTGTATCAATAGTCTGCATGAAAATGAGAATCAGGGTCAAATTCAAATTAGAAATTTAAAGTTTCAAATTTGAAGAAACAATTCAAGATTTAAGAAAATGAAGCTTTCCAGTTTTAAAAAGTACAGGTCTTTTTCAAAATTTCTTCTTTGCCATCAGATTAAGGTGAGTAACTTCTTTGTTTTCTAAAAAGTTTAAATTTATAAATAAGTTGCATGATTAAATCTCTGTGATAAAATGTGTTGAATGTATACTTGAATACATTATGCTGTGACTATAATATGTTTGGGATTCCTAAAGGGTACTCTCTGATTTTATATAGATCATGTGTTCAGTTTTTTTTTTTTTATAATTCAAACATATAGATTTATACCTCTGATTCAACTTAGATTTAATCAAGCTTATTTGTTTATGATAAGTTTTAGTTTAAAATTTTTAGTTAAGTTAAAATAGTCTGTAAACATCTTTGTAAACCAGAATTTGATCAAATCAAGTTAAAAATGTGAAAATTTATATTAATAAATTATAAATTCAGTATTAAGAATTAAATACCAAGATCAAAACTTGATTTTTGGAACAAAAATTGGGATTTTTAGTGGGAAGGGTATGGTACTGTTCTGTGTTGAACTGTAGAGAGAAATTTTGAGATTTTGGGAAATCTGGGCAAATGTAATGGTCGGGGTTCCTCGGATAGGTGGAGGAGCAGTCATTGATGCCAGGAAAATTATTAGGTGTTGATGGAAATCAACATGAATACAGTGGTGGTGATTTTCTTTCTGAAGCCCTAGTTGAATTAGAAAATTTAGTTTTGGGTCAGTATTACCAATAGAAGTGATCGAGTGGATTGAATCTCTGGGGAATGATAATAGGTTGAAGGATGGACTCGTGGCCGGAGTCACTGACATGCCGGTGGTCAGAAGGTGGAGGATGTAGGTGTTACAGGTTTGGGGTAAAAACCTGTTCTTTGCAGTTTCAGGTTTGGGAAGAAGCAACTCAAATTTCAAATTTGAGTTTAGGAAAGGGAATTTGAGGGTGGAGTTAGTTAGTGGGTTGTTTGTCGATGTCAGGAGGTCGCCGGAAGGAGGTGATGGTGGCTGGAGGCACGGTGCACGTGCACCGTGCAGAAAATTTGAGTTTTGATGTTTTCTGGGTACTGCGGAATTTTTACTCAAAGTAATGCTCGAGTGGTTACTGAGTTTGCTCGAAGATTTGGACCAGATGACTCGAAGCATATTGAGATTGGCTCGGGTAAATTGCAATAGTACAGTTTTCTGAAAAAAAAACTGTCTGCAGGTTTAAATTTAAATCAAAATTTAAATGAATAAGTTATTATGATAAGATTTAAACAAAGTTTAAATCTGGAGTTAGAATTATAGCTTTAGAGATTTTGAAATCTTATAAGTTTTCAAATTTGAAAATGGTTCTCAGTTTTACATAAAAAAAGGAAACCTGACTGTTCTCTGGAGAATTTAAATTTCATTTTAAATCTGAAAGCTAATTTTAAATTAGCAGTTTGAATTTAAATTTAAGTCCAGTTTTCTTAAGGATCTTTAAAATCTTCAAGCTTTTAAAAAAAATGAATTTGTATTTTTAATTAAGGAGTTTAAAAACCAAGGTGTAAAGCAAGAGTTCAATTCAAGTTTAAATTCAAACAATTTAAATAAGGAATGGGTTCAAATATATTGAATTTAAATCTGATATTTGAATAAGAATAAAAATTAATATTGTTTCAAACAATTTTAAATTTAAATTGTTTATTAGAAGTAAATTTGTTTTCAAACAAATATTTTAAACTTGATTTCCTTATTGAATAAAGTTATTTATAAAAGGTTTGTAATGGAAAGATAAATGATTTGTTAATTGGAATTTGAAATTTAAATAGTAGTGTACTTGAAACTTAATTTTTAATTAAATTAAGTAAATTAAGACGTATCCTATATAAGTTTTAAAAATAAATAATAAATGTTATTTACATTTGTTTTGGAAAGAACATAAATGGAATTTAAATTAGATAATGCTTTGATAAATATCATTTTGAATTTGAATTTACATGTTCTAGTACACTTTAATATTTATAAAGATTATTAGAAAGGAATGGGTTATCTTAGTAATGATTAAGATGTTAAAATAATTAAATAAGTAAGATAATTAAGGAAAGTCATATTTAATTATTTTAAAATTAATAATTTGGATTAATTTAAATTAGAATTAATTAAGAAGTACTTAAAGAAAGTAATTAAAGGACTAATAATAGTTAATGATGGTCATTAACTAAGGTTTATTTGTAATTAATTAATATGATTAATTTTTAATAATTAATTAGATTGATTAATTAATGATAATAAATTATGAAATTTATTTAAGTTAATTACTTAAATGAAAATAATTAGGACATTAATTACTTAATATAATTAATGGAGTTATTGAGATTGGTTTAGGTTAATTAATTAAGTTTAATTAATTTTAAACATTGGATTTGATAATAATTACCTAATGTAATTAATGAAGTGAAATTACTCAGTAAAGTAATTAGAAATAATTACTGGATGTAATTAGTGGATAATGTTTGAATTGTGAATGTAATTTGGATTAAATTATTTTGTATAATTAATCAAGAAATTAATTAAGGGGTAATTAATTTGATAAGTAATTAAGGGTTGTTAATTACAGATTGAAATTAATCAAAAATGATTAATAATTATGGATTAAGTGAGATTAATTACTGAAGATAATTAATCTAATTGTGTAATTAATTAAATATAATTAAGAATCATTAATAATTAATGATGTAATTAAGATTGATTAATTAAGATTAATTAAATAATAAGTAATTAAGATTAATTAATTAATTGTAGTTAATTAAGGTTAAATGTAATTAATTATAGTTAATTAATTTATGAAGTAATTAAAGGTTAATTACTGTATTTGGTTTAGAGTAATTAAATTTGTGAAATTAATTAAAGTATAATTAATCAGGATTGATTAATTAAGATGATAAATTAGAGGTTAATCGATAAATTAATTTGTAATTAATTAATGATAATGTAAGCAAGATTTATATTGTGTAAGTAATTAATTTAATTCATTTTAAATTAATTAAAGATAATGCAATTAATTTAATTCATTTTAAATTAATTATAGATGGTATGATTATAAGTCATTGCTTATAGATGGTTGATATTGGTTACCTTGAATGGTTTGAATCTCAGAGATGAGATTAGTTATGTTGATTGATATGGATGCATTGGTTGCATTGTGATATTGATATGGATTATCTTTTGATAGTGATAGTATGGATTATCTGATGTTATGATAATGATAATTATCTGTTGTGAATCTATGAATTATCTATCTGTGTGTATATAGATAATGTTATTGAATAGTTTTAATCTCTAAAACAACTTGGACCCTAAAGACACGCTTTGGATTTCGATGAGACCGGGATCGGGTTTCCATATTTGGATATACGAAAACCACATCGATCCAAATTAACGATAGGTCGTGAATCTTATGTGAAGAGTGAAGACTCGAGGTGTAAGGGCTATACGTCAGTATAACTCTGTGGGTGATACCGTAATGAGTTTGACGGAATAGTACTTATAGATTCGAGATGGAGATTCAGAGTGCAAGGGTTATCTTCGTTAACTCTAAGGGTGATTCCTAAACGAGTGTAACGTGATAATGCCTTCGGTTTCGTTCGAACCCGGAATGAACTTGTATGGACTGAATGCTTTCAGAACATCGTGAGGTGGACGATGAGCATTCTAAGAGATGTGTTCTTTAAAGGTAATCGTAGCCTCAAGTATCATCAACCGGGAATGGCTAAAACAGGGGAGGTGCAGCAGGGCTTCGTGGGTATCTCTCACTGGAGAGAAAGATTTTCCCCTGTCTAGAGGTCCCTTTTTATTCGGCTGTGTGGGTAGTTGGAATCACGCGCCAACTGTGGGGTTGTCTTGTTCGGAACTATTCAGTAAGGAATGGGTCCGACCTTGTGTTGCAGGGGAGTTAGGGTGGCTCCTCGGTACGTTGATCTTGGCCACGTACTGTGACGGGCGGTACCCCAGTAGCCCTGCCATTGTATGGAATCCAAAATCCAATAAGTCCAACGGTTTTGATTGTATTACCCACTGTTGTGGCTAGTAGCTGGAATTTAATAAATGTAACAATTTCGACTATTTCATATTTACTTGAAAACCCTAGACACTATTATAATATCATTGGATTTCCTATCAAATGTTTTGGTTAGCTTAAGGTAAAAACTTTTCCATGTTTATGTGTGGGAAGTCTTACGTTCAAAAGGTTTTTGAAGTTAAGCAACTTTAACCTATTACTCACACCAGACCCATGTCTGACCCGGAGTTTATCTTTTGTTTTCATAAACTCTTGGGTACTCAAATTTTTACGAATAGCCAAGGGATTCAGGTCAGCTTTGACTAATATTGGAGGAGCAATGGAGCAGGAGGCTTCTGCGTTAGATATATAGTATTCCGCTGTGTGTTCTGTGTTGTCTCTGAGTTGACTTGAGTTGCAATAACTGGACAGGTGTTTATAACTGTCTAGTATGTATTGTATATCTGTGTACTCTGATAGTGGTTGTAAACTATGTAATATTTTTCATATAATTTATTCGTTCCGCTGTTTAGATTCTGATGTGTTGTTTCTTCTTCTTCTTCTCTTTCTTTCTCTTTTCTATCCCTTTCTTTCTTATTAGCGATACGACTTCTTGGAGATATGGAAGTTGGGTCGTTACAAATTTTGGATTAAATTTGAATTTAAATTGAATTTGAATTCGATATAGGTTTGAGTGATTCCGTTTTGAAATAATTTTTAATACAAATGGGCATTTCAAATTATTATTATACAATATTTTAAAATAATTTTCAAATATAAAATCTATTTATTCTCTATAATAAGGGAATTTTCAAATATGGCTTTCAAAATTAATTTGGAAAATTGGTTTTAAAAGCTTGTTTCCTCAAGTAAATTATTATATATATGTAATACACGTTTTTGCACTATTCGAGCGAATGGGAAGGAGAATTAAACGGTTTGGTAAAACATCATAGGACACGTGCATTTATCTTATTGGTTAATTCCTGACTTGTCTGTTTGATCGTTTTAACCTTCGGGTCGAGTTTACCGATGAGATGTGGTAAACTTTTTACTACTTTAAGTGTGGAATTTACTAGCGGTTAGTAAACCATTTTGTGCTAATGTGTGGTATGGGACATGCATTAACGCCGTTCAGGTTCCTATCCGAGAGTTTGTGACACATTTGTCTAAGAGATGTATTTGCCAGTATTGGACCTTCGAGTCATTTGTCCTTCGCGACGTTTGCCTAAGAGACGTATTTGTCCATTGAGATGTATTTGTCCTTCGGGATGTTTGTCTAAGAGACGTATTTATTTGTCCTTCGGGATGTTGTCCTTCAGGACGTTTAACTAAGAGCCGTGGCATCTTATTTTAAGAGAACGGTACTTGGCAGGCTTCGGCCATAAGCATGTCCTATATCTTTAAGATGATTTCATTGATTTCTTTATGATTTTCCAAGTGTATTGCCTTTTTACATTATTGGCCATTTGAGTCGTTCGAGATATTATATATGGCGAATACATCTTTGAAAATTGAACCTCTTATCGAGTTCTATATTTGAGATTTGGGTTGGCCAACATCTGGCATTATTTGAGATTTATCTTTTGGCTTATTATTTGAGATTTGCCTATTGGCGTTATTATATGAGATTTGCCTTTTGGCGTTTATTTGGGATTATATTCTTCTATGTTGGAAATTTATATTTGATTGCCTTATGGTGTATTTTGAGATGGTGATATTTTGAGATTGTTTTGAGTTGTCGATATGGAGAATTTGGGATTTCTCCTCTTTGGAGTTATGTTTTTCTCCTAAACCATATTTGATGTTTTGTGATACGCCGATGAAATGAGGCACGCTTTTGTTGTGCGGTTTGTTTTATCGCCTTTGAGTTACATTCATGTCTGGCGATATCCTATCACTTGAAATTACTATACCTACTTAGTTATGCCATTTGAAGTAATCATATACTCTTAGATTATTCCTTCTCATTTGAGAAGGTTATCACCTTGCCTTATGCTCATATTATCACGTATCCTTATATACTGATTTATTTAGTTAGACTGATTTGTGTATTTTATACTCGGGTCAGACAGAGTTGTTTCTGGTTAGATACCTGCTTTTGGGCTTTACTTGATGCTTCCGCCCTGGATATCAGCTTATCTTTTTTTTTTTGTAGTTTTATAGTCGTTTTGTATGACTCTGATATGTATTTATTTTTTTGACCCGTGTGTATATTGTGGTTGTCATACCACTTATGATGTACTATTTGTATTCTATTGGGATGTATCAGTATATGTGCATATATATCTGTTTGTCGTTCTTTGATGTGTTATGTATTTGAGGTGTTGTATTTTGTTCTGATAGATCCTATAACCACCTATAGTTTTGTATTAAGCATTTATTGGATATGTCGATCCACTTGAGTTGAAAAAAAATATAGAACACTAATTGACGTATTCAATATGTATTTAAGACAAGACTATAGACGGTCGTTCCTGACCAGTCCTGTTCTCCGCATTGACAGACAATATTACCCAGCACTACTCTTTGTTAATGTGGGTCTTGAGGTAGGGCATCATGGTAAAGTTAAGTAATTAATATATATGATCTATTAATATCCATGTGCATAAATATTATAAAATTGCAAAATAGTTTTTCGGTAAAAGTTAGTTTTTTTACTTAACAAAATTTTCCAAACAAAAGAAAAGAGAATTGGAAAACTTAGGCATATGTAAAGTCATGGATGAACAAGAGAACACAAACCAAATTAAAATAGAGTAGTGCCTTGGGATTTTTTCAAAAAACACACCTTGAATGATGAAATCAGCGCTCTTAGATTCAGTTGAATCGATCTGGATCTTGTAGGAATCAACAGATAAGAACAACCTTTTGTTTTGATTTTATTTTGATTTAGTCTTGAAAATTTTTAGGCTTTGGAATCCATTGAATTCGGTTGGGATGGAAGAGGAGAGAATATTGAATGGCTGAATCAAAAAAATCTCATAAAAGAGACAATAAAAGATAATTAAAGATAGGATGGTTCTCTTTCCTTTAATTATGATCTAGCCTTTTTATTTCAATTGATAAACTCTTCCTTTCCCTCCTTCTTTGGACGACCATAACAAGAGGAGGAATGTGCTTGAAAAGTTTCAAAAACCGTTTTGTATTTGTTCCATTTTAATTTAATTTAAATGTTCTACCGATATCTCATACCGATAAGTATATGCATAACTTTTTATATACACATATTTCTTTAAATACTAATAGTATCCAGAATAAAACAAATTATGTAATTAATATTATATAAATATTAAATATTTAATTAGTTTCCAATGATTATAAATTAATAAAATTGTGTGATTTATTCAGAGTGTTCATCATTTCGGTTGTGTGACTCAAAGTTGTATATTATGTTAGCGATTAATATCAAACAATATGAATATTAACATTCACTTGTTACCTTAGCTAGTGGTGTGATATTTTGGCAAAAATTATCAATTATGCATTATTTTGGTAAAATCAAATTTTACTAATTATAAGTGATACCCGATAGAAACGATTATTTACGCTAGTTCTTTTCGTCAACATTATACTATTTTAGGACTTATTGAATTTAGTTTTGGTCAAAATTCCAACATCATTCTCATTTAACTTGAATAGTCCAAACCCAAATTCATTGGTTCAATTATAATGGTTATTATTAATCATTGTACTCTAGCATGAGACTTTGATGGAGTTGACTATATCTGACCGTGATCCACTGCCATCTAACTAAGGAGATAAATTCTCTATTGAAAAATATTTCACTTCTAATGCTTCAACTTAGATCCAATTATGGTTGTTCAATTGACGCCATGCCATCTTTTAACTATAATCAAAGTGGAGTATCTATATTGATCTTCAATAGTATTCTCAATTCGAAAGAAATGTGTAATATCGTCACTTTGAGATTCTTAATTTGGCCATAGTTATATTAACCAACAGAAAACTCTTGAGCGAGTCATTCCATATTTATCTAATAAATATCAATGCATAACCCCTTGATACCCCTATCAGCCATAAGAAAATACACTATTCGACATTTGGAGATCTTTATGTGCTTTAATCTCAACGAATTATCAATATCCGTTTTAGACCATCTTGACTTGGAATATTTAATATGTTACTATTATGTAGTAAATTTCCAATGATTACAACGCACTGTAATTACTATAAAATAACATATCATTTAAGAGTTTTCTATTTAATATACTTTAAATTGGTAAGTTAACTAATTATGTCACAATATAAAAAGTATATAACAGAAAGAAAATACCTTTTACTTTGAACAAGATTGGTTATCGAGTTAGATATATGTAACAAATTACTTAATTTTCTCTAGGGCATATCTAAACTCTATCAATAGCCCACTTTCATTTAAAGTCAATTATTGAATCTTATTCTAAATTCTTCAGTACGTTCTCTCAAAAACTATGCAAGTCAGTCCCTTAGTGAATGGATATGCTTTTTTTCACTTATTTACTTTGTCAATTAACTCTTTCCGATGCTGATAAACTGCTTTTATCATATGGAATTATTCAGAGTATTTCTTTTGACTTCTCGTGAGATCTAGGCTCTTTTATGAACTGCATCACAATATTGTTATCATATGATAATGTCATGAGATTATAAACATTTGGAATCATCCCTATCTCAATATTTATATTTATTCTATTGCAGTGCTTATTCAAGGTGATGTACTTAGCCTTTAATTGAATTAGCCACTACTTATTATTTGGAATATTTTCAATTTAAAGTTCCTAACCTAATATTGAATATTAACTTAGAATTGACATACTATACTCGATGTCAGTTATGAAGTTCGAGTCCAAGCACTCCTTCATAAGGAGTTTGTTATTTCTATGAACAATTATCTAGTATTTCGCAAATAATCGAGAACAATCTCAATTTTCATATAGTAAACTTAATTCAAATTTGTTACTTGCTATCTATATCAAATACATAAGCAAAGTATTATATTGCACACAATGTAGCATGTATGATGATTCCTATTGTTAATGCATAAGGAACCCATCTTACATTCTCCATATTTAACAATTTAATATATTGTCAATGCATATCATTTTGGGACTTTTCCAACATTCTTTTATACTGATTATAAAAGATGTCTTTTCAAATCCTATATAGATAATTAAATAACCAAATCAAAATTATTTTAACATTGGAACATTGTTAACAATCATAAGTTTATTGTTTACCATAAGAAATATTTTGGTACCTTTAACGTTCTTTCTTATCGACACATACTTCCTCTACATTTTGATAGAAATTCAAGCTATTAAAATACTTGCTTAACTATTGTGCTTATCGAATAATACTTTTGTATCATCTCTATAATCATATCTAATACTCACAAATTCGGTCATTGCTCCCGCTGACTTTGAGGCATTCTGATTGTTATGTGCAAACAGTCTATTCCAAATCATTGTTTAGAATTTCTATTTAAATATATATGTATGAAACTTAAAATCATACCAAGTGATAAATTTTGTGAGTAAAATCCAGATTAAATAAAGCACATTAAATGACGAATATATGACATTGGTTTCAACAATTGGAATATAAGATGTTATTCTTATCAACGTGGTCTATATTCCAATTTCATTAATCTTCTTCTTGAAGATGCTTTTGAAGTCGACGGGTCATATTCTTTTGGGTAGCACTACCAAAATCATATTTTGATAATGTACTTCGAATCCATTCTAGATTTGCGCATCGTACCACATGGTAGAGTCAATACTCTTAATGGCTTATTTAAAACTTAGGAATTTCTTTTCTCAACATTAACAAAATTCATAATTTCTCTTTAATGTGCTACATTTATTATTAGACATTCTGATATGTCATTATATTTAGTTTAGTTAATTTCATTCCATCCCTCATTATCAGTTTTATCTTTGGATCTTATCCAAATCCATTTGCTACCAATAATTTGTTGAAAATATTCTTTTATTATGAAATTGGCATTTCTTAAAACAACAATTATTTCTTAGTGCCACAAAATAATTATTCACAAACATTTTATGAATTGCCATATATATATAATTAATTTGGTTTTAGTTTACAAAACTTATGTTCATAACATAAATTGGTCAATCACAACCATTTGGGGTAGTCCATAAAAGATCTTTCAGGAACAAGTATCTCTTGCTATCTCTCGACTCGCATAATCTATCGACTCCTTGAACTAAGATATATACTAGTTTCTTTTAAACTTTTTCTTGTATGATTTTGTAAACTTTTTCTTGGATTAAATTAATTTTAACCTTATGTACTTACTCATAGGTACATGATCTTCAATAAAGAAGTTAACTTAACTTCATTCATCATTAATCATACTGTGTCCAACAAAGTCCAATTACTCCTTATCAATACAACATTATGTGTCACGGAGAGAAGTGACTTTTGAGACTAAACCTTATTTGTTTTTGAGTACTTTTGGAACCCTTTCCAACACACTTACCTATTTGAGCAAAGCGAATTACCATCGCATGTTATATTTTCTACTTTGTATTAAGTTTTATAAACTTATCATACATATACAACTTGTGCATCAAATACACTTGTTGTTTCTATGATAATTCATTAATGGATTTTGATAAAGTATGTGGAACTGTTTTTATATTATTAGATTTCATATTGCATACATCTATATGTATCTATTTAAGGAGTTCACCAGCTCTTTTGTGGTCCCTACTGAATGGGTGCTTTGCCATTAATCTTCTAAGATATAATTCATTAGTACTATATGATTCATAGTCATATGATTTAATGAATTATTCTCTATAACTATGGCTTTGCCCATAATTCCAAATTAATTGTTAAGATTTTAGATACTTCTCTGTTATGTAGCCCACACAACAAATATCGTTATATTTTATGACGAATATGATGAATTTTCAAAATACTTATAACAAATTAAAACAATATTTATTTGCAGTTAACACTGAAAACAGTCATTATTTCATAAAAAATATTTGGCATATTTATGAAAATAATTTTTGTATCTTGATGCATCAACTGGTGAGAATTATATGATATGCTCCCACTATTTTTCCATTACTACAATAACATATGTAATATAAGCTTTACTTAACTACTTATTATGGGTCGTTTATTTCTTTTACCGTAACGAGTTTACGGTTAAGTTTTTTTTTTATCAAATATCTTAAATTCAAAGAAATAACTTTTATTGAATTTTTTTTATATATTTTAACACAATTGGAATAGAAGTCATATTTCCTATTCACTATTAAGTATCTTTTAGTATTTTATACGAATCTTGTTTCTGATGCCCCTTTATGAAGCAGATGTGACTATTCACTCTCCTGATCTCAACTGTGCCTAAGTTATATCCACTTTTGCACAATCGCTTTCCTTTCCAAAATGGTCAAACCAATCAATGGAGATTCTTATTGTAATTAATTATATTGCATACATAATTTAGTATTATGGTTTATTTGCTTACATCCAATGAACCAATTTAATGTAAGTTTCATACATTAAGAACCATGACCTTTCGCTATATAACATTTTATGTTATTGAATATGGATCAAATATCCATATTCTTGATCCATATTCTTTTATTGCTATTGGAGTTAGACACTCATAGACAATACACAGTCTTATATATATACATGATTAAGCGACCGAGGCACAAATGTTTTAGTGGTTGTATAAATTGGCTCTGGCATTGGTCTTAAAGCAACAACGTGCTAAAGGATTTGAGGTAAGTATGTATTAAACTTCTATGTCAATCTTAATCTGTTTCAATTGTATATTTCAACTAATAAACATTTTATCAATTGTATTAATTACATAAATTCATCGATGTATTTTTTTCAACTTTATATAGCAAATGTTCTTACAGTATGAGAAATGTTAGACATTACCATCCCAATTTTCAAATAATTCTCTCACTAGATTTTTATGTTTCTCAGATCCACAAGAAAAATATAAAAATCTTTTAATTCCTCTAGCGGGTGTTAGGACTCACTTGCCTTGCGATTCTAACCATGAGTTTGCTCAACAAATCATAGGCTCGCAAGCAATGGACTGAACAAAAATAGTGAATAACCTTTTTTATGATCCGTTTTGAACCTAGATCTACATTCTTCCTCTACTTTTCCATCGCTTGTCTTCTAATCCACCCTTCTCGACATATCATTTCCATTCATCCCTCCATCTATGAATCCCTTTCCCAGTGTCATTTCAAGATCTGATGGCAAAGAACAAAATGACAAAATCAAGCATCACGACCTCTTTTGTGCATAGTCAATCCTTACAGATAAGGCCTGGTCGAATCTATTAGGCTCCTATGGTTCATACTTATTTTCCTACTGCATCCATTTGGATACGTGTGTCATATCTCAGGTTGATTAAAATTCTCAGCTCTTATTAGCTTCTGCTAGTAGTATGGTTGAGAATCCATCCCCTGCTGTTGTCGTTTCAAAAAATATTCCTTGTGATAATTCAAATAAAATCCAAAATCATAGATTGGTAGCTGTTAACGAAACTTGTTCTCTCGTTACTCCTAATCCTGCTCTTCTTGATGTTCCTAGGCAAATTCCAGTTTGTATATTTGAATTAGGTAACATGGATGCTACAAGATCTTTTTCAATCGGTTATCTTTTCTAATAGATCCTTGTAATACACCTTTTGTTAGTATTCCTGTTAAACCTGAGATTCCTATTAAATCAAATGGAATTTCAGGGTCTTCAAATCAAAATACTATAGTGCCTTCTACTGTAGATCCAAGTGTTGTTATCCTGACTACTTGGTCCTCCTTACTTTCTAATAAACCTCGTAATGCTAGAGTTTATACACTGGGATGTATTGGTCTTAAGAAGAAAAATGGTATCAAACTATCAATATCCTTCCTCCTGAGGTTGTTGATGCATGAAAATTATTTTGGCTCGAACAACTTGTTGGTTTCTTCCTTGATGATAATCCCCATTTGCTTTTGTGTAAACCCATCTAAGGAAGTTTTGGAGATTGAAAGGAAAGATTACCACGCAGTTTGATAATCTATATTCGACTTCGTTTTCACATGTCCTGAGGACAGACTTCACATTCTCGAGTCAGAACTAGTTATTATTGTGGAAAATCCGTTTATTGTTACCAAATGGAGTCTATTGGTTGACAATGCACGCAAACAAGCATACTCTATCCCTATTTGGGTCCATTTTTCAAACATTCCTTCTATTTTCAATCTATGGTTGGTATTGACTAGTTGGCAAACCTGATTGGTAAGATAATTTGTTTTGATGAGGCAACCGTGAGAAGGGATATATTAGGTTCTACAAGGGCTTTGATTGAGATAAAGCCTGATAGACTTTTACCTTTTGTACTTCCGGTTGAATCGGGTCCAGGACTTGTTGCTTTGGTAGATGTTGGTTACAAGTTGAAACCACCGATATGTACAAAATGTAGATCCTTTGGACATGTTGTTGCTTCTTGTAAGCACACCTCTGCTCTTATACTATTGCCAGACGTTGAGGAAGCTATTGTGAAGCTTCCTATCCCTCAGAAGACACCTCTTCCAAAAGTCATGAGGCATGTTTGGGTTCCAAAGCACTCTATCCCTCCTTCCTATATAGGTGCTGCTACTGCTTCTGCTTCTACTCTGCCTAGCTCTAGCATAAGCTCCATGGCCATCCACTTTGAATGGTATTCTTAAGGGAAGAATTGGGTCTATAAACAGATGCAAATTCATTATTCCCCTTTGATTGACATATACTTTAACTTCATCTCTGATTTCGGGGGTGAGCATAGATCCTTATTTTATCATATTTCTAGCGATTCCCTTATCTTGTCTTTAGATGGTAAATACATTGAACATACTAGTGAGGTTTTAAAGGATGCAACTTGGGACAGACGATACATTTTTGACAGGGTTTCGGAGGTGTACGATACCAAAATTACATTACTTTTTAGGAGTATGTTAATATTATTAGAACTGATTTGTCTATGGATGAGTACGAATCCTCCTCTGCATAGGAGGATTAGTTGTTTTGTTGTTGTTTAGTAGCTTAGGCAAGTTACCTAACTTCTATGTTATAGTTAGTTTAGTTGTTCTATTAATTGCTAAGCTATCTTAGCCTCACACATGTATTACATTTGTTGAGTGGTATGACCACTATAAAACCAACTTGTCCATGCAAATTAATAATATTTTGTTTTGCTTGCAAAAAAAGATAACACTTTATCGGTTGTATTGTATACAACTCCTAACCCATGGTCTTTGTCCTAATCTAAATCTTGATCTTGAGTTTGTTCAACAAATCAAAAGAGATTATTCACTCACACCCACCATTTCGCGATGGCTAAGTATAGATGTACATACTTTGAGTTTAGTCAGCAAATATATATACATACCTTACCGTATCTACCAATATATTAATAAACTATACATAAAATCTCTAGCTTGAGTTTTCTCAACAACTAGAGAGTATGCATGTATTTTACTAACATATAAATGGTAGGACAACTTTTATATTATAGATTCATAATCTTTATTATGCATATTTATATCATATCGATTCAACGAATAATGTATTTCTATTGAAATACCTGCATGATTCAAGTGCTAGACACGTCTAAAATCACGGTGTACGTACTATACTTATGTATTTATTCCTTAAATCTAATTTGGATTTCATTTTAGTTCCACTTAATTTAATACCTATATAGTTATATAAGTATTAACTCATTAATTAATTAATGAGTTAAGATTCATATATACATGTATCTTATCTATTAAATTTTATCAATTAATGTTAATTCTTATTAATTAAATCAAATTTAACCAATTTAATATAATTTATATAAGATTTCTCAAAAATTTATATTACTCATCTTAAGCTATTTAGGATAATTAATCAACTATAACATTTATAATTTGTTTATGTGTACACATTGTTTATGTGTACACATTGTTTATGTGTACACATTGTTTATGTGTACACATCAATGTACATATACAACTTAAAATTTAATTAATTAAATTTAATTGAATGATTTTATTACAGATTTTAATTAAGTTGAAACTTTTATATAACATGTACAACTTATTTACATTCATGTACATGAATAATATAAAATTGTAAAATAGTTTTCTGATCAAAATTAGTTTTTTTCTTAATTAAATTTTCAAAACAAAAGAAAAAAGAATTGAACAACTTAGACACATGTAAATTCATGATAAAAACGTTCAGATATAAATAATGCATAGAACAATAACAAATTATATTGAAGATATGTGATCTAAAATATATCTCCCATGATGAACATATACTGAATGGAGATAAGAACAATAGTGGATCTGAATCAAACCAACATAATATACATACTTTATAATTGATACAGACAAAAGTGGATTTGAACTACATGTTGCAAATTAAATGACAAGTTGAACTATACATAGAATTCAGGCATATGAATAAGAGTAACACATGAACAAATTAAATCAGTGCAATACCTTATGATGCTGCCAAAAATCATCTCTTGAATGATGAATCGATGCAACCTAGATTGAGTTGAATCGATCTCTGAATCGTGCTAAAATCAAGATATAAGAACCACCTTTTATTTTTATTTTTATTTTATTTTACTTTTTAGGATTTGGAAGCCATTGATTTTGGATGAGATGAAAGAGGAGAGAATAACAGATGACTGAATCAAATAAATCTCTTATAAGAGGTAATAAAAGATAGCATTGATTCACCTTCCTTTAATAACGCGTTAGCTTTTTCATTTCAATTTGAAAATCTTTTCCTTTCCCTCCCACTATGGTTAACCAAAACAAGAGGAGGAACATGCCTATTTCCATACCGGTTTAGTATTTATTCCATTTAAATCCAATTTATCTACCGAAATCTTATATTGATAAGCATATGCATAACTTTTTATATAAACGCATTTTATGAAATACTAATGGTATATAAAAATCAAGTAAAATTTAATAATTAATATTTCAAAAATATTAAGTAATTTATAAAGACTATAAGTTAATTAAATCGTATGATTTATTCAGAGTATTCATTATTTTGGTTGTGCGACTAAACGGTGCAAATTTAGTTAGCGATTAATATCAAACACTTTAAATATTAATGTTCACAAATCACCTTAGCTAGTGGTATAATATTTTGGCTTATATCGCTTACACAACTTTTTCTGTAAAATCCAATTTTACTAAGTATAAGCTACACCCGATGGTAATAATTATTTACACCAATTTTCTTCGTCAATACTATATCACTTTAGGACTTATGGAATTTAGTTCTAGTCATAATTGCAATATTATGCACATTCAACTCGAATAATCCAAACAAAAATTCCTTAGTTTAATAATAATAATTATTAATCGTGTTGCCCTGGCCCGAGAATATGACTTTAGGTTCACTATCGTTGACTATGATACTAAACCTATATAACCGAGTAGTCGAATGCTCTACTGAATAGTGTTTCACTTCCAATTCTTCAACTCCAACCATCCTATAGTCTTTCAATAGATGCCATGCGATGATATCACTATAATCAAAGTGGAGTGCCCCCATAAAAATTTAACAGTATTCTCAAGTCGACTTAACAATGTAATAT
The DNA here is from genome assembly GCA_030765085.1 of Allium cepa. Taxonomy (NCBI): domain Eukaryota; kingdom Viridiplantae; phylum Streptophyta; class Magnoliopsida; order Asparagales; family Amaryllidaceae; genus Allium; species Allium cepa. The sequence continues at coordinate 387,033,295 of CM060932.1, forward strand.
CGTCATTTCGAGATTCTTCATTTGACCTTAGTTAATATAACCAATGGTAAACACTTGACTAAGTCATTTCATAGTTATCCAATAACTATAGGTACATAACTCCTTTGTGCCCTTAGCATCCATGAGTAATAAACTGCCTAACATTTGGAGAGAGTTACACACTCTAGTCTCAACTGATGTACCAATATTCTATCTCAAAACATCTGGACTAGGAATATTTAAAATAATATGTAATTTTAATTTGATGAATTTCTCATGATTATAGTATATTGTAATTACTATCACATAACATATCATTTAAATATTTTCTGTTTAACGTACTTTAAATTAATATATTAGTTATTTATATCACAATGTAACAAGTTTATAATAGAATGAAAATACCTTTTACTTTGGACAAGATTGATTATTAAGTTAGATATACACAACAAATTACATAATTGCTTTTAGAGTATACCTCTAACTCTATCATTGGTCTCGCGTTGTTATGAAACCTTATTTTATATTAAGAACTACCACCATAACCACATCCTCTCCTACCTTCTTCGATTAACAATGCAGCGCCATTTGATCTCTCTATGCCTGGTGTGGCGACTATTGCATCTCCTGTAATCCCATACGAACAGTGCACATAGTGCATGTATGGATACATATAGTAAACATTATATATATATATATACACACAAACCATTTTAATTCCTTCCAAAAATCAAATTTTAATTTATAAGTTTATTTATCAATGAATCAACTTTGATTTAAAAACAACTACAATTCAAAAGATCATTATACATACAAACACACACACACACACACAATAAATATGGGCATTTCACTAAAAGGACAACTTTGCAGTCCAATTAGTTTCTAGGACACACATCCATAGAAATTAATTTCAAGGCCAAAGTCAGCAGAATAATTACTTTTAAGGACAAAATCAGCAGACCACTTACTTTCAAGGACATAATTTCATAGGTTTTTAGGCATTAAAAAATAATTATTTTGCATTTTGTCCTTAAAAGTAATTATTTCAGTTGTGTGTCCTAGAAACTAATTGCACTTGCTAAAGCGGCCCTTGTGGCTAATTTCCACTAATAAATATATGTCAACAATTATTAAATAAAGTTTGCATTTAATATAATCCTGCCAGTCGATCACAGTTCATAAACTTTTCCCTTTGAGATTTCTTATCTCTAAATCAATGTCGAAGTTGCAAAGTCCATCATTAAGCTGTAATTTATTTTATGGAGGGAGAATGAAATTCTTTGTATGTAGAATGAGGCATCTTGGTATATTTATAGCAACACTAATGGACTATGTTAAATATCTTACCCATGGTTTAGCCCATTATAAGCTTGGTCTTATCTTAGTTGATTAGTTAAACCCATGTTATAAATTCATTCCCAACTATATTTTGGCCTACCCTATTTTAAGATGATTTAAAAGATTTTGGCTACCAACACAGATTATGTATGATATATATATATATATTACTTATTAAATTAATTTTATAAATATATAACAAATATATATTCTATAAAGTAATAATAAATTAAGTAATATAACTATTATATTAATTTCTCCATAATAATAATTTTTAACGATGATAAATTATTTTGGTAAATTATTTTCGGTTGAAAAATGAGGGTTGTGTGACTCCCAAGTATAAACTTTCCCTCGACAACTTTAAAATAAATACTAAAGCCTACTGTACAGACTCTGCTGAAGCATAGTAATGGACAAGAGTTCATTTGCATATAAATTATCTTAGTGAAATTCAATTTCTTATCTTTTGAAGGACGCCCATAAGTAATGATATACTATGCACGATTTCTCTTCTTCATCACTATATCACTTAGAGATCTATAGATTGATCACTGATCAAAAATCTAATGATACATATATTTAATTGTGACGTCTACATTACAGTCCATAGTTCAATTCGGTTATAATTATCGATTAACTGATATGCATTGGTCAAAGACTTTGACTTTACATTAACTATCAACTACGATTATACTAACCTTCTATTCGAAGGAGACAAATCCTCTCTTGAATAGTGTTTCACTTCAAGTGGTTCAACGTACACTACTTAAGTCCTTAACATGACTAACATTCTCATGTGATTGACCATAATCAAAAGTAGTTTAGAAACGTTAGATTCATAGTATTTTCAAGTCAAAAGACGACTGCACATCATCATGTGAGATCTTCTATTTGATGTTTAACCTAAAGAAGACTCTCGGTGAATCATTTTATAATTGTTCGAAATAACTACATGTAACCCCTTGGTGCCCCCAATGGTCATAAGTAATTTACAATCTATTATACGGAGCATGTTATGTATGTTAATCTCAATGGATATATCGATATCTTATTCTCAATACATCTTGATGTGCAACATTTAAGGATAAGTATTTATTTATCTGTTTCAATACACATGGATATGAACACATTCATAACTACAATCGATAAAAACTTTTCCTAAAGATATTCTACTTGTACATACTCAATTCCAATACAACAATATATATAATAGAAAATAAAATCAAAAGCTTACTTTATTTCAAATAAGAATCTTTATAAGAGTTAAGTTATATAATCAAATTGCATAATTGCCTCAAGGGCACACCCTAAACTCTATCAGGGGGTTCCCTATAATATTCGTTCGATTTTACATGTAAAGTTTAGTTCTCTTGATTTCTTAAATATTGTTTAGTAGTAATGAATAGTTTGTGCAAACATTCAACATCTTCAACGATTAGGAAAAATAATAAATGTTATGTAGGAATTATTATAAAACAACGAAGGTTTCTGTAGGATCGATTTCACCCTAAAGGGGGGTGAATAGGGTGATGCTCTTAATTATAAAAGTTAATTGCGGAAACTTATAAAATTATTTCAACACAGATCACAAAATAATAGCAGCATAGATAATAGCAGAATAATAAATGCAGAAATAGAACGACACAGAATTTACCCAGCTTCAGCAAAACTCTGCCTACGTGCTGCCCCCAAGGTTTCTACTAGAAATTAAGTAGTCATACACTTACACACGTAAACTCGCGACACCCGCTACTGACTAACCTAACTCTATGCTCAAAAACCTGCCACAACTCAGCCACTGAGTTGCAAATTCTCAAACTACGCCACGTAGTTTGTCCCCTAGTCACACGAATAGAAATTTCAATGGTTTAAAAAGAAATTAAAAATTAAAAAACAATTAAAATTAAAAACAACCCTAATTTTAAACTAATGCCTTATGATTTATAAACTTCAAAAACAAAAGAAAGGGCCGGCCCCTTTTTTCTCTTTTATATTATTATTGCCCGTTCCTTCGTATTTGATAATGGCGGCTTGCATTTCTCGTTCGTTCCTCTTCCTTCAAAAATTAGGGCTTTTCGAAAATTCGAAGGATGCGGACTTTAAATATTCGATTGAATATATGATTCAGCGTTCCCTTTTGTCAATCGACGGTCTCTTAGATTTGCTTCGACTGCTTCGAATTTAATTAAATTCGAGATGACTTCGGTATGTGATTTTTGCTCTTTTTCTTTTCTGATTGAATGCTTGGTCTCGAATTTGTGATACGAGTTGGATGATTATGCTCTGTTAAGCTCGAACTCGAATGCTCTATTTCGCCGATGATGTTGTGGTTTAAATAGGAGTTCGATCTCCTTTATTTGCGTTCGTCTGATATTTTCAATATTATGCTTCGGCCATTTGATTTCGTTTGGATGCTTGAGATTGACCTGACTTTTTCAATTTCGTATAATTGATGCTTTCTTCTCACGGTATTGATTTTTAACTCGGTCAATTTTCTTGGCCACCACAATTTCGACTTGTTCATCATATTCTTTGATCATGGCTTTGACTTTGCTGTGACGATATTGATTTATTTCATTTCTGTAATATGTTGGAATTTGACCCAATTGTGATTTTTGTGTCACTGCAATTTGCACTTTTCCACGGCATTTTTATACTATAATTTCAATACAGAGTCAAAGTTTTCAGTGACATTTGCTTTTGCACTTTGTCTTGTTCTTTGTTGTAAGGTTGAATCACTGTCGTTTGTTGATTTCAACCACTTAACTTGGTTGCTTCATCATGTATACACTTGATAATCATGTTGTATTATTGACATGAGCCTGGCATTGTCACTTGTAGTAGGTGTTGCAGTTTTAACTAGTATTCTTCAGGGTGTACTCGAGTCTGCTGCATATATGTATGATTGCATCTTGATGCAGTCTTCATGCACTTGATTTCTTTGTAGTCTCTAGTACATTGTATATTGTCACTCCCCATGAATTTGCAGTTTGCATTTTGGGTTTGTCATGGCTCTGATTAGTGTTGTGTATATTGCATTGCATCATGTTGCAACAATTTTGGTTGCTGTAGTTTGTACCATTCGAGTCAGTTGGCATTTTTGTTTCATGTATGCTTATCCTTTTGGCTAGCACTCGAGTCTATTGTGTATATGAGCAGTTTTGCTTGTTTTGGTTGATGCATTTGTGTTGTAGTATATATGAGCTTGATTCATATATACGCTGTGCATTGAGCATTGCTTCGAAACAGTTGCAACTATGTCAAGTTGCCGTTTCATTGAGTTTGGTCATTTATGTTGCTCTGTGTTGCTGTATTGGTTTCGTGTACATTTGGATGTTCAGGTTGCATAATGTTTGCTGCCTGGTCATTATTCTATGTTGTTACTGCCCTTGTGATTTCGGACCTGTAGCCTTTGTGTTGACTCTATTTTTGTTGAAAAAATATTTGATGTGCACAATTCATTTGTTGCCAAACTGTGTCCTTTGTGCATTGTTGCTATTCCTTTATATGCTATGCTGTGTACATATTCACTTGGTGGCATTTCGTTGCATATCCATCACTGCACTGTTTGATTGTACTTGAGTTTTATGCTCGACAGTTTTATGATGTTTTGTAGCGCACCTGAGTTGAATCGAGTTCGTAGCTCGGATTTGACCTTGTGCTGAAAGTTGTGACATTATTTTATTGCACTTGAGTTAAATCCGGTATTTTGGGTTTGACCTGTGCTCACCTGTCCCTGTAAATTTATCAAGTGTATATATCAATGTGCACGGCCTTGTGGCATATACAGTGATACACTGTGTATGTCACAAGCTTTTCGTGTATGATGAATTGAAAATTAAATGATGACGAACAACCCAAATAACCGGGGCAAATATTATTTTCAAAATTCACATTTTATTTTAATACTACAAAAATATTTCCTTTCCAATTTTACTGCGTCAATATTTATATTTGCAGATTGCTCAGATGCTGGATTCATATTGGAATGAAGTTGAAGATAAATTATGAGTGAATGAGCGATATGTAGTGAGGACATTTGTAAATGAAAGATTGTGATGAAATTGAATTTGTATTGTAATCAAATTTTTATATGTATAGCGAGAGCTTGAATTTGTACTATTCAAAATTGTAATAAATATTTGTTTGAATAAAATTTCTGTTTGAATTCAAATTCTGTGTTATTTATTTTTATTCAGCAAATATTTATTTAGTGTATGAAAAATAAAATAGTACATTAACAAATATATTTACACGAATATATATATGTTTATTATCATCAAACAAAAATCATATAATCGCATATTCAACAATCTCCCCCTTTGATGATAACAAACATATATTTAAGATTTTGAATATGTTAAATGTATTTGATCATTGATATACATCTAATTGCTCCCCTATTTAAATGCTTCCTCTCTACACAAAGCTCACCCTATATATATGCATACAATTAAAAATATGCAAATGAGCCTAGATGCAAATGGAAAATATTTGACCTTTGCCTGATTTTATTTGACAAAATCTTAACTTTTCTCTCCCCCTTTTGTTATCAGCAAAAGAGTAATAGTGTTAGAGAAAATAGAGATAAAGTGATTGATATTAATCCAACATTAAAATTCAATTGAATATAAATATTAAATTTCAATAAAAAATCAAACAAAAATCATAAATACTTTGTCAGGCGCATATTCCACTTTTAGAGTGATGGGAAAGATGTCATCATATAAAACCATACAGTTGTGTCTATTTGTGGTATATTTATATCAGGAATTTGAATATCAACTAACTATGCATAACCGTTAGAACTTTTAAATGAGATTAGTAGTATTCCAATTTTATTTTTTTAAAAATGAATTCAAGTATCTTCTAACCACGCATAACCGTGAGGACTTTTAAATGGGATTAGAATCAACTTGTTTATTTTAAAAATCAATTTTGATATGCGTTCCATACATGCATAACTGTGAGGACTTTTAAATGAGCATGGAAGCACATAACAAGTTCCAAGTAATTCACCCATGCATAACCGTGAGGACTTTTAAATGAGAGTGAATACTTTGGTATTTATTATTATTATTATTATTATTATTTTTTAAAAGGAATATAAATTGAAAAACGAATGATTCCTGTTTAAAGTACCACATATTGACAAACTATATAGAATTTTGATGAGTGATGGTCGTTAGAAATATGATAGAAATAGAGATGGCCATGGAATTTTTACCAACAAAAGTTTTATAACTCTTGTTTAAATTTCTAAATAAATTTACTAATTATACCGTCTCGAGTCATAATATATGATAAATATCAACATTCATCACTTTTTCAATCACTATTTATCTTTTCGATAATTATTAGGGAGTCAGTTAGTCAAAATAGTCATTTAAAATCAAATTCAAAAATAACTATGAAATTAATTTTTCAAAATGACTGATCTGAAAACAAGGTCAAAAATGATTTTCTAGAAGGGGTTTTATAAGAAAAATTTCGGCTATTTGAAAATTATTTGAATGAAAAGTATGCAGAAATTTTCTTTGAAAAACAATGCAGTTACTAAATGTCTCAGCAAATCACATTTCACTAGTAATTTTTCTATCAACTAGATTACTAGTGTAATCTGCATCTGAATTTCTTTTTCACTCCAAATTATCACTAATTGAATTTAATAGACCAGATCATGAAGTGTGCACCAAAAATTTCGAAATCAATTTTAACAGCTTTTTAAGTGACAAGCTCTTGAATTTGAGTTGAAGTCGTGTAGATAATCAAAAACCGTAAATATAGAGTTAGCCATATTATAACTAAATGTATTATCATCCAACAAAACACTATTATTAATCCAAACTAATATATATCAGGTAATTCAAAGACTCTAGAAATTTTTATAGTGTTCTTGGCAAAAGAATATAATTGGCCAACAATTTTGAATAAGTCAGAATCAAAATCATCATTTTTCAATCATCTCATTATTGGCTGATTCTATTAGATTATGGTGCAGATTATCATATTTAATATATCATTCAAATAAATATACCATATCTGTTTTACCTTTACGATATATTTCGTTGTTGTCCATTGTGATTCTGTCACCTTTATACTAGGCTAAGGAATTTTGCTTTGTCGCCCGTTGTGTTTCAGGAACAGCCAAAATCCAGAGAACACTGTTGTTGTTCCTTAGCCTTCCACCACACCTACATGATGAAAGATTTTTGTAACCTATTTGTTTTTATAGGTCCATGATTGTTAGTGGTAGAATATTTTGAAAAACAATTTTGTAGAGACCCAAAACTATTTATAATTGTTTCCTTCGGCACCCAAATTTATTTAACTTTAAGAGATTTTATATTTGTACCTTTTGGAACCCAAATCGGTATAGTTTTCACATGTTTGGGTCTATACCAACAATTATTGTGATCGTGTCCATATTTTCTACAAATTGTGCACATAGAATTAACTCGATTAATATTGCTTTCAACATTTTCAGATTGATTATATCCAAGTCCTTGTCTAACCGTATTACCAGTTTGCTTTCCTAATAGCATATTCAATGATTTTTCACTTTTTGAAAATTTATCTAAAGTCGTTGACAATTGTTGGACTTGTGTTTTGAGAGATTCATTTTCGTTTAACAATTGTGTGCACCTTTTAATAGAATTATCTCTCCTAGTATTTTCACTCTCTTTCAAAATCAGAATTTCATTTTCAAGTGATTTTATATTAATTTATGATTTTTTAATTTCTTCTTCGAATGTTGGACACTTATCACACTTAGGGATCCTACTTTGATAGTTTTTAACTAATTGGTCAAGTTGTTCATTTAATTCTATCAAAGTATCTTTTTGTGATTCAATTTTAGCATATTTCTCCCTAAGTCGTTCAAAACAGCCATTTACTTCGTGGAAATAAATAAGTAATTCAAAGTGAGTGAATTTTGATACCTCGCTTGGCTCATCATCGTCGCTATCAATTATATTTCCTTGAAGGCACATATCTGCTTTCTCACTCTCACTGCTAGTAGTTTGATTATCTTCATCACTTGTATTCCACGTGGCTGCAAAATTTCTCCTTTTGATTTCTTTTCAAGGTCGTGTCGGTTTTGAGGATAATTGGGCTTGACGTGTCCAGGTTGGTTGCACTTGTGATAAATCATCCCGTGTTCTTCTGAGTTGTGTAGTGCTTTGATTATTCTGCTTTTTAATTTTTGATTTAGAGCTGCATTTCCGTATTTATGATTCCACTTTTTGAATCTCTTCATTAGTAATGCTAGATCGGCTGCTCCATCATCATCATCCTCATCACAACTGCTTTTTACCAATCCTGTTAAGCACATTTCTTTAACTGAGTCGGTTGTGGAGGACTTCTCATTGTTGTTGACTTTTGCACCATATATTGCATTGAAAGTATTCCAGATTTAATATGCATTTTCACAATGAGAGATGAAATTAAAATTATCTTGATTAATATGAGAATATAATATATGCATAGCTAGAGCATTAATCGAGATAATTTTCTTATCTGTTATATCACACCCATTTTCAATAATATCCCAACATTTAACATTGACAGATTTTAAATAAAATTCCATTTTCAGTTTCCAATTCAAAAAATCTGTTCCATCGAAAATAGAAGGAATAATATTGGAACGACCCACAACAAAAGCAGCCATTTTAAAAATTCAAATTTTTTAAAGCAAAAATTGGTTTTAAAAAAAATCAAAATTTTGAAACAAAAATGACTTTTGTACCTAGCTTTGATACCACTTGTAGGATCGATTTCACCCTAGAGGGGGGGAGGGGGTGAATAGGGTGATACTATTAATGATAAAAGTTAATTGCGGAAGCTTATAAAATTATTTCAATACAGATCACAGAATAATAGCAGCACAGATAATAGCAGAATAATAAATGCAGAAATAGAACGACTCAGAATTTAGCCAGCTTCGGCAAAACCCTGCCTACGTGCTGCCCCCAAGGTTTCTACTAGAAATTAAGTAGTCACACTCTTACACTCGTAAACTCGCGACACCCGCTACTGATTAACCTAACTCTACGCTCAAAACCTTACCACAACTCAGCCACTGAGTTGTGAATTTTCAAACTACGCCACGTAGTTTGCCCCCTAGTCACACGACTAGAAATTTCAACGGTTTAAAAAGAAATTACAAATTAAAAAAACAATTAAAATTTAAAACAACCCTAATTTTAAACTAATGCCTTATAATTTATAAACTTTAAAAACAAAAGAAAGGGCCGGCCCCTTTTTCCTCTTTTATATAATTGTGGCCCGTTCCTTTGTATTTGATAATGGCGGTTTGCGTTTCTCGTTCATTCCTCTTCCTTCAAAAATTAGGGTTTTTTGAAAATTCGAAGGATGCCGACTTTAAATATTCGATTGAATGTATGATTCAGCGTTCCCTTTTGTCAATCGATGGTCTCTTAGATTTGCTTCGACTGCTTCGAATTTAATTGAATTCGAGATGACTTCGGTATGTATTTTTGCACTTTTTCTTTTCTGATTGAATGCTTGTCTTGAATTTATGATACGAGTTGGATGATTATGCTCTGTTAAGCTTGAACTCGAATGCTCTATTTCGCCGATGATGTTGTGGTTTATATAGGAGTTCGATCTCCTTTATTTGCATTCGTCTGATATTTTCAATATTATGCTTTGGCCATTTGATTTCGTTTGGATGCTTGAGATTTACCCGACCTTTTCAATTTCGTATAATTGATGCTTGCTTCTACCGGTATTGATTATTAACTCGGTCAATTTTCTTGGCCACCACGATTTTGACTTGTTCATCATATTATTTGATCACGGCTTTGACTTTGCTGTGACGATATTGATTTATTTCATTTCTGTAACATGTTGGAATTTGACCCTATTGTGATTTTTGTGTCACTGCAATTTTCACTTTTCCATGGCATTTTTATACTATAATTTCGATACTGTAGAGTCAAAGTTTTCAGTGACATTTGCTCCTGCACTTTGTCTTGTTCTTTGTTGTAAGGTTGAATCACTGTCATTTGTTTATTTCGGCCACTTAACTTGGTTGCTTCATCATGTATACACTTGATAATCATGTTGTATTATTGACATGAGCCTGGCATTGTCACTTGTAGTAGGTATTGCAGTTTTAACTTGTATTCTTCATCGTGTACTCGAATCTGCTGCATCTATGTATGATTGCATCTTGATGCAGTCTTCATGCACTTGATTTCTTTGTAGTCTCTGGTACATTGTATATTGTCACTCCCCATGAATTTGCAGTTTGCATTTTGGGTTTGCCATGGCTCTGATTAGTGTTGTGTATATTGCATTGCATCATGTTGCAACAATTTTGGTTGCTGTAGTTTGTACCATTCAAGTCAGTTGGCATTTTTGTTTCATGTACGCTTATCCTTCTGGCTAGCACTCGAGTCTGTTGTGTATATGAGCAGTTTTACTTGTTTTGGTTGATGTATTTGTGTTGTAGTATATATGAGCTTGATTCATATGCACGTTGTGCATTGAGCATTACTTCGAATCAGTTGCAACTGTGTCAAGTTGCCATTTCATTGATTTTGGTCATTTATGTTGCTCTGTGTTGCTGTATTGATTTCATGTACATTTGGATGTTCAGGTTGCATAATGCTTGCTGCCTGGTAATTATTCTATGTTGTCACCGCCCTTGTGGTTTCGGACCTGTAGCCTTTGTGTTAACTCTGTTTTTGCTGAAAAAATATTTGATGTGCACAATTCATTTGTTGCCAACCTGTGCCCTTTGTGCATTGTTGCTATTCCTTTATATGCCATGCTGGTTTGTGTACATATTCACTTGGTGGCATTTGGTTGCATATCCATCACTGCACTGTTTGATTGTACTTGAGTTTTATGCTCGACGGTTTTATGATGTTTTGTAGCGCACCAGAGTTGAATCCAGTTTGTAGCTCGGATTTGACCTCATGCTGAAAGCTGTGACATTATTTTATTGCACTTGAGTTGAATCCGGTATTTTGGGTTTGACCTGTGCTCACCTGTCCCTTTAAATTTATCAAGTGTATATATCGATGTGCATGGCCGTGTGGCATATACAGTGATACACTGTGTATGTCACAAGCTGTTCGTGTATCATGAATTGAAAATTAAATGATGACGAACAACCCAAATAACCGGGGCAAATATTATTTTCAAAATTCACATTTTATTTTAATACTACAAAAATATTTCCTTTTCAATTCTACTGCGTCAATATTTATTTTTGCAGATTGCTCAGATGCTGGATTCATATTGGAATGAAGTTGAAGATAAATTATGAGTGAATGAGCGATACGTAGTGAGGACATTTGTAAATGAAAGATTGTGATGAAATTGAATTTGTATTGTAATAAAATTTGTATATGTATAGTGAGAGCTTGAATTTGTACTATTCAAAATTGTAATAAATATTTGTTTGAATAAAATTTTGTTTGAATTCAAATTCTGTGTTATTTATTTTTATTCAGAAAACATTTATTTAGTCTATGAAAAATAAAATAGTACATTAACAAATATATTTACACGAATATATATATGTTTATTATCATCAAACATAAATCATAAAATCGCATATTCAACAGTTTCTAGCATCAATTCTTTTTAACATGCCGATAGCAAGTACAAGTTATGATTTAATATTACTGATACATCTAGTATACCTTTTAATGATGCAAAACAAATAAATAACAAAGATAACATTAGTTAAGGAGGACTAGAGCCTATAGATGGAGACAAAGTGGGCATGTTCTCTACATAGGAGTGTTAAAGGAGTAAGATGTGATTTTCATTATTGGAATCAATAACCAGAAATTTTTGATTACTTCTTTCTTTTTCCTTTTTAATCAATAATCGCCCTAATAAGTGTTTCCCTATTTTTCAACCTAGTTTTTCTAGTCCAAGAACCACCGTTTCTTTTTTGGCAAAGCCAGCGGGGTTAACTGGTCCCCTACCAGTTTATTGCAACACAGTAAAAACCCTTACTAATCATCAAAAACAATGTTTTTGATATTCCTCCATCCTCTTTTGAATCATCTTCGAACCATATGAAGCTTAGAAAGGTATAATCGAACCCTCTTTTAGAGTTATAGTGTAGTGCTTATAGTTTATGGAGTAAAGTTTAGATTTTGAGAAGTTTAAATGAGGATAATTAAAATGCAAGGGTTGCCATTAATAATCTTTTAGAGATGGTAATTAGAATGCAAGACAAGTCATAGTTATGTGTATCCATTTTGATAAATATCGCTTAATTTTGAACATATAACTAGGGAATTTGTAACGACCCGTATTTTTGGCTATTTTAAATTATTAAACTTAATGAAATCATTGGATAAATATGAGTAGTAATGATTTATTTATATTGGTATATTGGATAATTAAATTGTTTAAAATTTAATATTGGGAATTATTTGAATAATTTAATTCTGGATTTAAGATGATTGAAAATGATATCGGGAATTGGTTTAAATTTTATTCAAAATATGAACGAATATGGTTAACATTTGAAATATGATTTAAATTGTGAGTAATTTAAATTTTGTATTTTATATTTTAATTGACGAGTAAAAATAGCCATTTTTGGCCACTGTTTCAGATTTCGATGAAAAAAGATTTCAACGGATCCGTAACAGTGAATTATTGTAGGATTTCAAGTTCGTAGCGTTCAGACTTATCGTTTGGCCATGCGAGCTTGAAACGCGTAGAATTTAAATTCAGAATTTAAATAAATTGACTTTGAAAAGCTATCTTCCGCTTACGATCGAATTAGGCCTCGAAACTAGTTCCATTGGGTTCGAAATGGAGTTAAAACATTATAAAAGCCAGGCGGCACGCTTCGTTTGAAACTCAAGAAAATTCGAACGTCTTCGGTTTGATATTTTCTAATTTAGAAGTAATAATATATATAAATCAACCGATATTATTCAACCCACGTTTTCTAGCCGTATATCTCTCTACCTCTCCATTTTCCTTTCCCATAAATCAGATTCGTACGAGATCGAGTTTCAAACAAAAAAAATCAGATCGATAAACGAAAAAAAGAAAAAGAAAAATATATACATGAATGATCGTGAGCGAGACGTGATGGAGGCGCCTTGATTCTCGCGACAAGGCGGAGGGCGCTGATGTGGGAAACAGGAAGGTTTGGATCGTGAGAGGGCATGGTAGTGGCCAGAGTTATTCAACCTAGGGTTTTCGAACGTCTATTTCACATGCGCAATGCTAGCGGCGCGTTGGATGGTCGACGACGAGATGGTTGCGACGAGCGATTTACCGAAGAAAAAAAGGGGAGAAAGAGTTCGTGTACATTGTTGGAGGATGGGTTCGACCAGTTGTTTAGGTAAGTTAGGTTATTTAATTTAAAAGTATATTATATTATTATGATTAATTAATTTTTATAATTTTTATCGATATTGATAAATTCGTAATTAATGCATACGAGGTCCGTTTCGGGTGAACTGAATTGCATTAGAACTGTATCAAAGTCGTCTACAGCTTGACATTGAAGTGGCATTTATTTGAAGCTGAAATATTCTCGGTTTCAAATAAAAACGTGAGTGTCTATACGCTCATGATTGATGAAAATATTTTTATGAGAGTTGAATTGAAATTTTGAAATGATTTGAATTGATAGATTATTGGTTGATAAGTTTAATTGACATTTAAATTGACATCCAAATTACCAAATAGAATTTAAATTGATAGTTAAATTGAATTGGAATTTAATTGCTTGTAAATAACTGATATTGACAATTATTTGATTGTTGTGATACATTGGTTGCTTCGATATTGGTTGGAAATGGATGCTATTGATTGTTATGCGGTTTATTGCGTGTTTAATTATTTTATATATATTCTATTGTTATCCCGTATGTTATTTACAGTATATAAATCGTAAATTGAACTATTTTGAATAAATTAAGAAATAGATTGAAATGATATATACCCGTGACATTTTTGGATTGGAATGATATATATCCATCCCTAGTATTTAGATCAAAAGTATCGATTCAACCATAGGATAGAGAATTATATACGGACACCGGATTGGTTAAATTAAATGAGAAAAAAAATTTGATTTGAAATTATTTAAATGATTTGATTAATAAATAAAAATCAAATTTATGGAAATCAAATTATTTTCGAACTAGAGCTCAAAATGATGAAATTTAAATTAGTAGACGAATTTGTTTAAATAATCGAAACTTAGGATTTTAAGTAGTAATCGAAATATAATGTGAATTTTAGAAATTGATTTGTTTTAAAAGATTGGACTTTCAATTCGAACATTGAATATTGCTAAGAAAAGGCGATATAAAACGGTATTATGAAATTGAGCTCAGATTTGAGTTATATTTAAAGATTTGGATTTTAAATTGGATATTGAAGGAAAATTTGATTTAAGTATTTTGAATCAATATTTTGGAAATGGACTCAGAATTGATATATATTTAAAATGTTAAATTTTAAAATGGAGTTTAAATTAATTCGAAAATGAAAATGAAAATTGATTTGGATTGGCTATTTTGGAATTGAATCAGTTTTGCTTGGAAACTATTTTTAATAAATTATTTTAGTATAAACTATTTCAAACCTATTTTCTTTACATATTCGAAGTATTTTACTTTTCCAACTATTTTACTATATAAACTAATATATTACTCAAACTATTTTCTATTAAACTATTTTAACTATTCAAAACTATTTTCTAAAATTCAAACTGGTCAAAGGATGGAATTTTTATATTTAAATCTTGGATTTAAATGTGAATTGGGTTAAAGTGAATTATAACCAAAACTGTAATTCTAATCATGTTTTGAAGTGAAGTCGATATATTGAGTTGAATTAATATTTCAAAGTAAAATATGATTTTTGAAGTGAATATGATGATTTCAAAATGGAATTGTTTTTGAAAAATATGATATTTTGATATCAAATGCGAATTGCTTTCGAAATGTATAAGAACCAACCGGCGTGTAAAATGGAGTTTGGTTGTTAAAGAGACCGGGGCCTCTTATTGGCATACTCTCTGTCAATATTGGAACCATTTTAACAACCATATGCGCGGTGGATGATATACAAAATGTAGTGGCTGAATTGTGTAATGACCGGCTATTTTGGACCATTCAAATCGACAATAAAACCATACATGTCCGACTTGAATAATTCAAAATACCGCGTTGTTAATTAAAATTTGGCAAACTCAACATAAACAGTAAATAAATCAACACAGATCACAGACACAGAGTAATAAAAATGCAGCGGAATAGATAAAGAATAGTGGTTCATGAAGCTACTTATACCTCAGAGTTAGAAATAAAATACAACCGAATAGTTCAAATGCAGTAAAGTCTCCGATGCAACAGATGACTTCTCTGAACCAATCAACTGGATGACTGAAGGAATAGATAGCTGGATCTTCAAGAAAAGCTCCAACTTCGAAGGTGAGTCTCAAATGCTGTATTACTCAGTCTGACCCGAGCGTAAAGCAAAACACAAAACACTCGAGTCAGGATTAACATTCTTATATAAATAAATCCAACTCAAGTGAAATATCAACTGAAATACAAATAATCTTAAAGGATGTTTGGGATAACCATCCTCTAAGGGTCCATGGAACTATCTGCAAGGTAGAAGTATCTACTATAACACCGTGGTCATTTCAACTTAATTTATACTTCTAAACCAAAACATTTCAACATCAAATATCTCTATATTTTCCAAAATAGTATTTATATATATTAAATAATTTATACAATAAAGTATTTCCAATTCCCTCAACTAAATAAATCGTGTCAACATCAACCCGACCTTCCCATTTAAATTAAATTCAATCTCAATTTATCAATTTAAATTTTCCTAAAATAACCACTTCAATTTTTATCAATCTCAAATTTGGATTTGTAATCACAAAATACCCCTTTAATTCAATATATTTCAAAACTTTAAGTATTCAACGTTTCAACTAAATTTTATCCAATTTAGGTTTATAAATAGTAAATTCAACTATATTGATTCAACCCAAATTTTCACTTTCATTCAGTTTAGTTTCTAAATAACAAGTTAACTATGTTGATTTCACATACAGATCCGAATCTCAAAATAAACTATTTAAATTCCAATATAGTTCAAGGCTTAAATATTTAAAAGTTCAATATAACATTTTCATACAGATCTCGATTAAATCTTATTAATATTTAGTCTTGAAGTACTCCCGTATTAGATTCAATATCGTTTAAGTAACCTTAATTACATTTTACTCAATATTTTCTTTAATTTATTTAAACGTGAAATATTCATTAAATCACTTATATCAAAAATCCAGTTACAAAATCATACCCTTAAATTTCCAATTCAATAATTTCAAATTAATTTAATTAAATAAATCTTTATTTAAATACCATTTTTAATAAACCCAATTTATCACCCAATCTTAATTATTCAATTTATTACCAGAAAATCTATTTGAAATATAGATCTACATAAATACTCAACCATATTATATGGATTAAATCAATCTAATTTAAGTCAATATTTACGACTAAATCAATATATAAAATTTCCATTTGTAAAATATCTTAAGAATCAAAATTTTATTAAACCATATATTTCTTTCCAAAATTATAGAAAATATTTTCAAAATATTTATATGGACCAACGGTATCTGTATATATATCCTATCATATAGTCAACTGCTACTGATATTTATCATTTCAATCCGTACACTAAATATATACGGGTGGATATCGTTTCCACCCATAATCCCAAATTGAATTAAATGAAAATCGCTTGGGTTTATCATTTCACCCATAACGATTTTCTCCTATCCTAAAGTACGTTCGGGTATGTATCATTTCAACCCATAGTGATTTCTATACTAACAGGGAACTTGCAGAGTGATAACAGATATAAAAAAATAATAACAACAGGCACATATCATAGTTATAAACAATAGGATATGGTGTCATATCCCATAAGTGAACAGTTACGGATAATAGCATATATACAATTTAAATAACTGCAGCCTCATATTCCAATTGTTGTTTCAATTGAAATCAATTTTAATAAATAAAAGAATGTTAATCGTGTGTGATTGCTCACCTTTCGAGGCTAGAGAGAATATCAATTAAACGAGTTACGGATCCAAGCACGAATTCCAAAGCAAAACAGAATTGGCACGAATTGTACAGACAAAGATGATAATAAGAATAGATGGAACCAATCAGAACCTGATTGACGAAGGTGGATGGTATAAATGAACATATATATATTATATATGCAATATACAAATCACATACAACCTATAATTTAAAATAAACACACGACTTCCAAAATCTATATATATAAATACACATAACTATATAGATTAAATATTTAATTTAAACTTTTATTAAAAATAAAGTCCTATACGTAATTTTTTTAATATATATATATATATATATATATATATATATATAGATCGACTTATCCACATATCACTTATACTTATATCATTTAAAATCAATATTTATTATTTATATAGTCAAATATAAATGACAAAACCCTTTCAAAATAAGTGGAGATTAACAACTAAGCTAAATATGTAAACAATAGATAACAAATCTAAGTTACAAAAACGTATGCAGACAAAATGCGAGCAACATAAAATTTTGAAAACAAATGCAGACCGCCCTATATAAAGAATACGACTAAATATATATTTACACTCATGCTAGTAAACTATTATATATAAACACACTTTTAAAACTTGTCTAGACTATACATGTATACGCGCTTATAAATAAAAGTACACAACATAACCACTTTATCGACTGAACATATTGCTAACTAAAACCTTATAACCAATTAACTTTATACCAGTAAACATTATTAAAATATTATATAATGTATACATACCCACGTTTTGGTAACAGGTTATCACTATACACAAAATGGAATATAATTACATCTATATGTTAAGCTATGCAGACTCAAATACATATGGGCTGGCCAAAACTTAGTAATATAGAATATATATATATATATACATTATAAGTTTACAAATTAATATTAAAGAAACAAATAAATACCCCTCAGCAACAGCAAATATCACTTAACATAAATGTGATGCGTATATATAGGTAACGACAGATGTACATTTTTATGCTGAGAGCTATTACAATGCAAGCTCCTCTATAAATGCATACACTTTATATTTTCCAAATCAAATACTGTAACTACTCGATCCAAAACCTCTACTACTTTTTTTTGCTTGTATATGTGAAACCACTTGGACATATAAACTAATATTATATACGAATACTATTATATAAGATATGCAGGTGACGTATGTTTGTAGTAAAAATATATTTATATATATATAAATACCTTAAACAATTAACCGAGAAACTCGACCAGATGGGGTCTCACGGTGGAGCGGAGGAGAGACCCGGAACGTGGAGGTCGGTTGCACGGAGGAGTGATTGTGGCTACAGCCGGAGGTGGAGGCGAACTCGTAGCCACGGAGCACGACAGGCAGCTGTGCTTTGGGAAGCCACAATGGACGGTGCAATGGTGATCTCGGCAGGAGGAGATAAAGGCGGAGGTTGATGCGGCACTGGGTTGCCGAGGTGGAAGAGGGTGCTGTCGGCAATGTCGGGGTCGGCAGGATGGTTCACACGGACGCAGGAGGGGTGGTTGCCGAGTGCTGCAGCTCGGTTGGCTGTGAGGCGGGCGGAGGCACAGGTGGAGGCGAAGCAATCTCGGTCGAGAGTGGGTTCATGTGGTGATGCAGCTTTTTGAGGAGGCGTGGGCTGCTATTTGGTGGCCAAAGGCTTGGCATGGTGGGAGGAGCGGCGGATCTAGGAGTGGTTGAGCAGTGGAAGGGATGAGGCGGCGAGGGTTGATCATGTGGAGAGGTGGTTCTTGGCAGTTTGAAGGTTAGGGATGGGGAAGACGTGGTCTCTGTGGTGAAAACGTGTTGATGGCGTGAGAAAGAGAAGAGAAGCAGGCTAAAAGATTTTGAGAAAAAGGATGAAGCCTTGCCTTGTCCCTCTGTTGAGCAATTGGAAGTGAAGAAGATAGACAACTCTATGAAGATATAAAGACAATTGGAAATGAGCTGTTCACATTCAATAGATACAAACGTACATCAGTTTTGTACGTTCACACTTCGAGATGTTATGGCAACGGTCGAATTTTGTAACTTGTGGAATAAATGTTAAAACGAAAGCCAGTGAAACCAGGAAATCAATTAAAGCAAAAGGAAAGATATAAATGCAAAAGGAACCGTTCAAATGGAATAACGTATACCACTTTACACGTTGATTTTTAAAATAGCCATGGGATAACAATTGTCATCTTGCATTAAGCTAAAAATTTAAAGCAATTAATTGTATTGCTTGGCAGTCACGGGTCAAGTTTTGAAAAGCAAAAGAAAGCTAACTGTCACAAATTTATGGTACCGATATAATGTATCGTTTTATGATTTCTGTTGCGTACCGGATACCAAAATACAGAAATAAATATACTGCGAAGATCAGCATGACGAGACGATCAAAACGGTACACAGATATCAGAGGTACGATCCTCCGATCAAAAGTCGATAATCGACACTGAAAATGCTGTTATTAGATCAGAATTAAGATAAACGGAGCAAAAGAAGTCCAAATTTGGAAAAACGAAAGATGACGTCTCACTCAGGAGAGGATTTAGAAATTTTCTATAGAAAAATATTTATGTTGGAAAATAAATTTATTACCATCAATTATTAAATGATTTGAATGTGGTAGAATTACTTAATAAATAAACCTCCATAAAATAAATTGAAAATCTACCATCTGCTATGTACAATTGGACGTAATCCAAATATTAAATTTTTATATCAAAATATTATTATTTAAGATTCTCAAAATTTTAATTAAATACGTAAATAAAACCATTAAAAATTATTAAAATTTTACGGGTCGTTACACTCTCCCCCACTCAAAACTTTTCGTCCCCGAAAAGGAAGGAGGTAGGAGAATAGAACAACCAGGAATAAAAGTAAATTGTAAGTCAAGGGTAAATAATTAATTTAAAACTATATAAATTTTACTTGAAATATTCATTTGAAAACTTCATTTGAAATCAAATTTTATTTAATATTTAATACATTTCAAACTCCTTTTGAAAATAATTATTTGCATTATTATTTATATTTACAAAGACTATTGAAAATATTAAGTCCAAAATTTATGAAAATTTTAATTTAACTCAAGATACCTTTCAAATATTATCAATAAATTAATAATCATTTTCTTTAAAGATGTTTTATTTAATTAACAACTTCAAAATATTTGCAATATTTAAAATCTTCTATTAAACCAAGTAGTATATAAATAAACAGTATTTTAAAGATTCTATTTAGAAGGAAAGAAAGGTAGATTCAGGAAACAGAATATAGGTGAATAAATAAGCTGAGCAGATAAGGTAGATTCAAACGAATAATATCGGGCACGAATAGTTAATTTCAAACCAAAAGAGTTCAAATTTCAAATATTAATTCAAAATTTATTTGCTGGGAAAAATACTTTTATACTAAATGCCTTTATAATAATATACTTTTATATCAAAACAAATTTTCCTTTCAAAAATACTTTAATAACTCGATGTTTCAACAAGTTTATCCTCGTTCTTGCAGACTCTGGCCATGCGTTGATCAGGCGCAAAGCTAGAATTCTTCAAGTACTTAGTAGACCTGTTTCAACACCTAATGAAAATACTTGAAAAACCTTTAAAAACAGATATGGAAAGTACAATCCAAACATACAACCAAACCAAAACCTTTGTCCAACCATGGTTCGCAAATACACTATGGTTATGCCTGGGTCCCCTAGGAAACAATCCATATCCGTAAGCTTTCTCAGCCCTGCAAGTTACGCCATGATGACTAGTAGAGTGAAGGATACACAATGGTTACGCCTGGATCCCCCAGGAAACAATCCATACCCCTAGGAAAGACTCAGCCAGGCAGTTGCGCTACTATTCGCGACCTACATAGATTGCAGGATACACAATGGTTACGCCTGGATCCCCCAGGAAACAATCCGTACCCCTAGGCAAGACTCAGCCAGGCAGTTGCGCTATGCAGTCGCGAGAGAAAAAAAAGAAACCATGGGTTACGCCACGGTGGGAACACTCGAGTATCACATCCGAAAAATCAAAAATCAGAGAGAATAATATCGATAGAATGAATCCACGATGTGGCTACAAAGCGGATATCAAGCAGAAGGCACTTTCCATATCTTTACTTCGAAAATATATATCATATAGTACCTTTCCGAATACTTTCAAATATGATACTTATATAAAGTCCATTATATATAGGATTCCTTTTCAAATCGAATACTTTCCAAATCATAGTATATCAAATCATACTTATACAAATCCATTTTATATAAGTTCGACCACTCCCAAATCAAGTACTTAATAATATAAGGTTCTCAATTTCAATTTACTTCAATATCAATTCAGTTTCAAAATCATATATGATTTCACCAAATTTTCTTCCAAATTAAATATCTCAATTTCAAAGTTCCCATAATAATAGGTTTAGAAAATAATCCCAGTTTCCAAATTAAAATAATTCAAGTCAAACAAATTCATTTCCAAAATACCATATAAGTACTGGTTTTAATTACAATTAAATTTCAAAACCAAATATATTCCCAAAATCAATTATACTAAAAATAGTTTCCAAATTTATAATTATCCCTTTAAAACTTTTAAACTATCTACCTATTTGAAATATCCAATTTACCTTTCTGAAAACCATTATTCAAAACTATATTTTTTTTCAAAACATTTCAAAATAAATTTATATTCTTTATCAAACATTTTATACTCCTCGAAATTTCTTAGCTTTGAAAATTTAATATCGATTTGGAAGTGTTCGAACATTCAAAATAGTTAGGGAATTCAAATTTTCAATTCAAGAGTTGAAAATCAACAATAAATCAATAAACCAATTATTAAATCCGAAACTCGAGGACTGAACACCGGTCTCATTTTAAATTGTTTCAAATATATACTTATATCTTTCTAAAATATCAAATTATACTTCGAAATTTGAAATCAAAAACGGTTTTACAAAATCACTTGCATAGCGAAGCTATTAAAGTGGCCTCTCCCTCCCTCTGAAACTCGAAAATCAATGTTGATGATGCATGCACTCATCACCGAAATTATTTTCCAGCGACCAAAGTGAGTTCTGGACTTCTATTTTCTTGAAAACTTCTTTTAAATTTCTTCAAAATTATTTGAAATCATTTGAAACATTTCTTATTCGAAAAATACTTTTAAATCATATTATTTTTATATATTTTTCAAAATCTTAAAACTAATTTCAAAATACCGGAATTCAATTCTCGAATTTCAAATTTAACTCTACAGTTATAAATCATTTTTATATAAATTAATTTCTTATAATTTTTCAAAATTTCAAATCCTTTCAAAACCTTTTTATATAGAGTAACATTTCTTATTTGCTTTATATATATAGGCATATAATCCTTATCGGAAACATTTTCACTTTTAAATATATATATAAAAAATGATAGTTATCAAAATAAAATTTTGGTATAAACAATTTCAAAAATACAAACAAAACCCCATTTTCAAAGGATGATTCAAGAATGGATTTCAAAACAAAGATAGAGATTTAATTTAGAGGAACTCCAATTAATAGAATCCTGATTCGAATATAGACTCGATTGAAGATGAGATAATTAAATTACAAAATAGAAGATGGATATACTTCTATAAATCGCGGGCGACCTTTACCGTTCAACCGTGATTCCAAAATTAGATCGGTGTAGAATTCTGAGGCAATTCGACATTCGATCGCCAGGGATATAGAATTCGGCATAACAAGATATAGCAGCATCGTAAACCGAGGATACAGAAATCTTCGGTGAGTCAATGCCAATTGAAAAGGAGTTTTCACCCCCTTTACAAATCATTCAGTGGAGTTAAGGGATACTCCGAAATCAAACGAATATAAATAGGGAGAGACAGAATGAATTTCGGAACTGAGGGACATTCCAAAATTCAAAGGAAGAGATTCAACTCGAGCGAAAGTGATTCTGTAAATAAATTTACCATATATGCTAAGTTTTGCCTAGAGTCAAAGCTCTGATACTAACTGTAACGACCCGCTATTTTGGACCATTCAAATCGAAAATAAAACCATACATGTCCGACTTGAATAATTCAAAATACCGCGTTGTTAATTAAAATTTGGAAAACTCAACATAAACAGTAAATAAATCAACACAGATCATAGATACAGAGTAATAAAAATGCAGCGGAATAGATAAAGAATAGTGGTTCATGAAGCTACTATATACCTCAGAGTTAGAAATAAAATACAACCGAATAGTTCAAATGCAGTGAAGTCTCCGATGCAACAGATTACTTCTCTGAACCAATCAACTGGATGACTGAAGGAATAGATAGCTGGATCTTCAAGCAAAGCTCCAACTTCGAAGGTGAGTCTCAAATGCTGTATTACTCAGTCTGACCCGAGCGTAAAGCAAAACACAAAACACTCGAGTCAGGATTAACATTCTTATATAAATAAATCCAACTCTAGTGAAATATCAACTGAAATACATATAATCTTAAAGGATGTTTGGGATAACCATCCTCTAAGGGTCCATGGAACTATCTACAAGGTAGAAGTATGTACTATAACACCGTGGTCATTTCAACTTAATTTATACTTCAAAACCAAAACGTTTCAACATCAAATATCTCTATATTTCCCAAAATAGTATTTATATATATTAAATAATTTATACAATAAAGTATTTCCAATTCCCTCAACTAAATAAATCGTGTCAACATCAACCCGACCTTCCCATTTAAATTAAATTCAATCTCAATTTATCAATTTAAAATTTCCTAAAATAACCACTTCAATTTTTATCAATCTCAAATTTGGATTTGTAATCACAAAATACCCCTTTAATTCAATATATTTCAAAACTTTAAGTATTCAACGTTTTAACTAAATTTTATCCAATTTAGGTTTATAAATAGTAAATTCAACTATATTGATTCAACCCAAATTTTCACTTTCATTCAGTTTAGTTTCTAAATAACAAGTTAACTATGTTGATTTCACATACAGATCCGAATCTCAAAATAAACCATTTAAATTCCAATATAGTTCAAGGCTTAAATATTTAAAAGTTCAATATAACATTTTCATACAGATCTCGATTAAATCTTATTAATATTTAGTCTTGAAGTACTCCCGTATTAGATTCAATATCGTTTAAGTAACCTTAATTACATTTTACTCAATATTTTCTTTAATTTATTTAAACGTGAAATATTCATTAAATCACTTATATCAAAAATCCAGTTACAAAATCATACCCTTAAATTTCCAATTCAATAATTTCAAATTAATTTAATTAAATAAATCCTTATTTAAATACCATTTTTAATAAACCCAATTTATCACCCAATCTTAATTATTCAATTTATTACCAGAAAATCTATTTGAAATATAGATCTACATAAATACTCAACCATATTATATGGATTAAATCAATCTAATTTAAGTCAATATTTACGACTAAATCTATATATAAAATTTCCATTTGTAAAATATCTTAAGAATCAAAATTTTATTAAACCATATATTTCTTTCCAAAATTATAGAAAATATTTTCAAAATATTTATATGGACCAACAGTATCTGTATATATATCCTATCATATAGTCAAGTGCTACGGATGTTTATCATTTCAATCCATACACTAAATATATACGGGTGGATATCGTTTCCACCCATAATCCCAAATTCAATTAAATGAAAATCGCTTGGGTTTATCATTTCACCCATAACGATTTTCTCCTATTCTAAAGTCCGTTTGGGTATGTATCATTTCAACCCATAGTGATTTCTATACTAACAGGGAACTTGCACAGTGATAACAGATATAAAAATAATAATAACAACAGGCATATATCATAGATATAAACAATAGGATATAGTGTCATATCCCATAAGTGAACAGTTACGGATAATAGCATATATAAAATTTAAATAACTGCAGCCTCATATTCCAATCGTTGTTTCAATTGAAATCAATTTTAATAAATAAAAGAATGTTAATCGTGAGTGATTGCTCACCTTCCGAGGCTAGAGAGAATAATAATGAAACGAGTTACGGATCCAAGCACGAATTCCAAAGCAAAACAGAATTGGCACGAATTGGACAGACAAAGCTGATAATAAGAATAGATGGAGCCAATAAGAACCTGATTGACGAAGGTGGATGGTATAAACGAACATATATATATTATATATGCAATATACAAATCACATACAACCTATAATTTAAAATAAACACATGACTTCCAAAATCTATATATATAAATACACATAACTATATAGATTAAATATTTAATTTAAACTTTTATTAAAAATAAAGTCCTATACGTAATTTTTTTAATATATATGTATATAGAATGACCTATCCACATATCACTTATACTTATATCATTTAAAAATCAATATTTATTATTTATATAGTCAAATATAAATGACAAAACCCTTTCAAAATAAGTGGCGATTAACAACTAAGCTAAATATGTAAACAATATATAACAAATCTAAGTTACAAAAACGTATGCAGACAAAATGCGAGCAACATAAAATTTTGAAAACAAATGCAGACCGCCCTATATAAAGAATACGACTAAATATATATCTACACTCATGCTTGTAAACTATTATATATAAACACACTTTTAAAACTTGTCCAGACTATACATGTATACGCGCTTATAAATAAAAGTACACAACATAACCACTTTATCGACTGAACATATTGCTAACTAAAACCTTATAACCAATTAACTTTATACCAGTAAACATTATTAAAATATTATATAATGTATACATACCCACGTTTTGGTAACAGGTTATCACTATACACAAAATGGAATATAATTACATCTATATGTTAAGCTATGCAGACTCAAATACATATGGGCTGGCCAAAACTTAGTAATATAGATTATATATATATATTATAAATTTACAAATAAATATTAAATAAACAAATAAATACCCCTCAGCAACAGCAAATATCACTTAACATAAATGTGATGCGTATATATAGGTAACGACCGATGTACAGTTTTATGCAGAGAGCTATTACAATGCAATCTCCTCTATGAATGCATACACTTTATATTTTCCAAATCAAATACTGTAACTAGTCGATCCAAAACCTCTTCTACTTTTTGTTTGCTTGTATATGTGAAACCACTTGGACATATAAACTGATATTATATACGAATACTATTATATAAGATATGCAGGTGACGTATGTTTGTAGTAAAAAAATATATATATAAATACCTTAAACAATTAACCGAGAAACTCGACCAGATGGGGTCTCACGGTGGAGAGGAGGAAAGACCCGGAACGTGGAGGTCGGTTGCGCGGAGGAGTGATGGTGGGTACAGCCGAAGGTGGAGGCGAACTCGTAGCTAGGGAGCACGGCAGGCAGCTGTGATTTGGGAAGCCACGGTGGACGGTGCGGTGGTGATCTTGGCAGGAGGAGATAAAGGCGGAGGTTGATGCGGCACTGGGTTGCCGAGGTGGAAGAGGGTGCTGTCGGCAATGTCGAGGTCGACAGGATGGTTCACACAGACGCAGGAGGGGTGGTTGCCGAGTGCTGCAGCTCGGTTGGTTGTGAGGCGGGCGGAGGCACCGGTAGAGGCGAAGCAATCTCGGTCGAAAGTGGGTTCATGTGGTGATGCAGCTTTTTGAGGAGGTATGGGCTGCTATGTGGTGGCCAGAGGCTTGGCATGGTGGGAGGAGCGGCGGATCTAGGTGTGGTTGAGCGGTGGAAGGGATGAGGCGGCGAGGGTTGATCACGTGGAGAGGTGGTTCTCGGCAGTTTTAAGGTTAGGGATGGGGAAGACGTGGTCTCTGTGGTGAAAATGTGGTGATGGCGTGAGAAAGAGAAGAGAAGCAGGCTAAAAGATTTTGAGAAAAAGGATGAAGCCATGCCTTGTCCCTCTGTTGAGCAATTGGAAGTGAAGAAGATAGACAACTCTATGAAGATATAAAGACAATTGGAAATGAGCCGTTCACATTCAATAAATACAAACGTACATCAGTTTTGTACGTTCACACTTTGAGATGGTATGGCAACGGTCGAATTTTGTAACTTATGGAATAAATGTTAAAACGAAAGCCAGTGAAACCAGGAAATCAATTAAAGCAAAAGGAAAGATATAAATGCAAAAGGAACCGTTCAAAGGGAACAACGCATACCACTTTACACGTTGATTTTTAAAATAGCCATGGGATAACAATTGTCATCTTGCATTAAGCTGAAAATTTAAAGCAATTAATTGTATTGCTTGGCAGTCATGGGTCAAGTTTTGAAAAGCAAAAGAAAGCTAACTGTCACAAATTTATGGTACCGATACAATGTATCGTTTTATGATTTCTGTTGCATACCGGATACTAAAATACAGAAATAAATATACTGCGAAGATCAGCACGACGCGACGATCAAAACGGTACACAGATATCAGAGGTACGATCCTCCGATCAAAAGTCGATAATCGACACTGAAAATGCTGTTATTAGATCAGAATTAAGATAAACGGAGCAAAAGAAGTCCAAATTTGGAAAAACGAAAGATGACGTCTCACTCAGGAGAGGATTTAGAAATTTTCTGTAAAAAAATATTTATGTTGGAAAATAAATTTATTGCCATCAATTATTAAATGATTTGAATGTGGTAGAATTACTTAATAAATAAACCTCCATAAAATAAATTGAAAATCTACCATCTGCCATGTACAATTGGACATAATCCAAACATTAAATTTTTATATCAAAATATTATTATTTAAGATTCTAAATTTTTTAATTAAATACGTAAATAAAACCATTAAAAATTATTAAAATTTTACGGGTCATTACAAATTGGCCACGTTTACTAGAATGAAGTAAGGGAACGATGATGGGTAGCCTTGACATTCTTGTCATAATTAAAATGACTAAAACATGAGCCTATGTCTAGCCATTGAGTTTAGCTACCTCTAGCGACGTTGATCCCTCATATTACTATTGTGATTTCGCATTCGATGGTTGCACCTTTTTGTCGTTTTGATTGATTATCGCGGTCAGCCACGGATGGGTTACGACTAGCAAGAAAGGGTAAACTGGTAGAATCCCACCTTGGACATTGCCTCACGTGCCATTTCATATTTATCCCTATATGAGCCCATTACGAATTTGGTTTAAACTGTAAAAATGTGTTAAGGTGGATCATTGTAAAGCCTTAATGCTATTTTGATGTTTATTTTACTGATTGACATTATCTATTATAGCATATACTATTATACATAAATAGTTTAGTGGACCCTTAGGAGATGGAAAATCCCGTAACATCTCTTAATTTAGTGCACTCATATTTGTAATATTGATTTAAGTTACATAAGATTATTTAGTCCTGACTCAAGTGTTTTGTCTTTTCATTACGCTCGGGTCAGTCTTGAGTTTTTTTCCAGCGTACTGAAGACTATTCTCTGAAGGACGAAGATAGAGTTTTAGTATATTACGATTATTATTATCCCTTGCATTATGCTATTCTGCTGTATTGATTATTTATCCCTAATGTATATATAACTATGATAAATGTATATAGACTAATATTAAACAACTTCATGAATTGTTTACTTCATTATTATATTTTATCGTTTCCGCTGTGAGATTGTGTTTTTTGTTTTCTTCTTAATTTCTTATTTTTCTTATTTAACCTCATTGATTATCAATGTTTTGGATTTGTTTAAGTCGGACATGTATGGATTATTATCGATTTAAACCTTCCGAAATGTGGGTCGTCACAATTGGTACCAGACTGAAGGTTTAGCGATAACCTTTGCTTTGTAGGGTTTGACTTATTAGAGATAGGGTAGTAATACCTAGAATGAGTCAGTTTGAGTGTATATATACGAGAGAGCGTACTTGTTAGTGTTATAAAATGTTTTATATTGAGTTTACTTATCCGTTGAGTTGTTTATGAATTTTGGTCAATGTGCGGGATGCCGTGTTATCGATAGGGCTTTCTATACACTTAAACGAGGCAAGTCGACATAATATTGTTTTAAAATTGGATAATGAAATAATTTTACCTAAATTATATATATATATATATAATGATAATTCTTAAATGAAATTGTTGTTAGGAAATAAGAATATTAAATTATCATCGATTATTGGTTGAATTAAAATAAAACGAACACTTAATGAATTTTATTTTATGAAGCATTTGATAATTAAATTTAATTGAAATCAATTAAAATTATAATTGGTTAAAATGATCAAGTTGTAAATTAATGAATTAGTTTGGTAATAAGGTAAAGAAATTTGTATAGAAATGAAAAATAAAAGAAAAGAAAATTTGAGAAATCGAGAATTTTAGAATTTAATATCCCTTTTGTTTTCGAAAAATTATTTTCGACTTTAAAATTAGTATTATTTGGAAAAAATTTAGACAAGAAAAATATTTTGAAAGGATTTTTGCAGAAATAAAAGCATTAAATTTGCTTGGTCGTTGGAAAATAATTCTAGGGATGACGGTAGCATCGCCAGTGTTCATTTTTGAGTTTCGGTGTGATAATTGCTACCAAAAGAAATTTATTTTCGATTAAAA
This sequence comes from Allium cepa, assembly GCA_030765085.1. Lineage (NCBI taxonomy): Eukaryota > Viridiplantae > Streptophyta > Magnoliopsida > Asparagales > Amaryllidaceae > Allium > Allium cepa. The sequence goes on from CM060932.1 coordinate 387,063,354, forward strand.
CAAGTTTCGACTGAAAGAAATATATTCTTAGTGCGATTTAATAAGTATATGAAAATAGTTTTGAACTTAAAAATTTAAAATAGTGTATAAGAAATAAGTTTGTAACTTATAAATTTGAATAGGAATTTTTTTTATAACCTGTAGATTTGAACAGGGAAGTAAAAGTAAATTTTAAAATGGTTAAACATTTTAATTAAGCAGATAATTTTTTTTTGAATTCGAGAAATGAAATAAATCGATTAACTTGAGAAATGTTAAATTAATTGAGTTAGTGAAATGAAATAAATCAAATATAGTTTACCTCATGAAAGCTTAAACAAAAAATTGAATTGCATTTGAAACGAAGTTGATAAATTAACAAAATGGAATTTTGAATGGATAAATTGTATAACTTATAGATTGAGATTAGTAGCTAAAAAAAATTTAAATTTGTCGAATTTGAATGATAAGAAAATTTTATTTGAATAAGATTAAATAAAATGAGTAATGGATTAAAAATGAAATGAAGTTTAATAATATTAAATAAATTAAATTGGATATTAAGCGAAATAAATAAATTAGTAAAGTGAAGTAATTCTACTTAGGTAATAGAATTAATAGAATGAATACAACTTGAATTATAAAATAAAATGCAATTTAATTTGTGTAAGAAATAAAATAAAATAAAATAAAATAAAAAGAGTGTAATTAAAAAATAAATATGGTTAATTAAACTTAATTTAAATTGGATATAAATAAAATGCAAGTGGAGTAGTTTAAATAAAAATTGAATATTAACTATATAGAATAAGTTACTAGAATAAACTATAAATTGAATTTAATGTAAAAGAGGTTAAACGATTTGACCGTGGAAGGAAATTATATATTTATTTATATGAATTGAGTTATAAAATAAAAATTATTAATAAAAATTTGAATAAATTAATTAAATCGATGAGTTAATAATAAAATGATTGTGTTGTATAAAATATTTATAATGAATTTAGATAATTTATAAATGATGTTAGCATAAAAAGAAACGGAGGATACACTAGGTGGAAATATAATAGATTTAGCTTAAGAATGGTTAAGTGGAATAATTTTTATAAATGGTTCATAGATGAATTTATGTGAAATAGGTTAAAAGAAAGTGAAACAATTGGAATTTCACCAATTGAATAAAAAGTGAATATAATGAATATGTAATGAGTGTTAATAAATTGAAAGAAATCAATGGAATGTAAACCAAATTAAACGTCGATGAAACAAATGTAAATAATTGGAACAAATCGATTAAATATAAATAAATTTAATTGAAATCAATCAAATGTGAATGCAATAAATATTGATTGAAAGAAAAATGGGTCGAAACCAAATTAGTTGAATGTAAAATTAAAAGCGAATTCACTGAATGTAAATTCATTGTATGATTAATGAAATGAATATCAATAAATGAATGTGAATTAATTTAAATACATGGAATGTAATATGGAATTAAATTACTTAAGTGTAACTAATTATATGAATTACAGAAATAAAATAATGGAAGTGGAATTCTTTTGAATGTAACTATAAACAAGTGTAAACTAATGGAATGTGAATTCATTAATGTTGGTAAGTGCATGCAAATCAATTGGAAGTTAATAAATTGAATGAAAAATCAATTGAACTTGAATCTAATTGAATAAAATATGTAAATGCAAATAAATTAAAATGAATCAATTAAAATGTTAATGAAATGAATGTTAATTAGAAATGAAGGGTATAAATTAAAATTTCGGCATTGGATAAGGTAATTCACATGGTTATGAATTAATTGGATTAATTGGACGGATATTGATGGTTGGATGGTTTCTTGTTGCAAATCATTGTTATTACTGTTTTGACATATGATTGTTATATGTTGCATATTTGTGCTTGTATTTATTGTTTGGATTCAAAAATCCATGTTATATGGTTGTATTAGACTTATATATACTTTTATACCATTATATGCAACTAATATCTTAAATTGATTTGAGATAGGTATTTATGAAGACCGTTTGGGGGCGTATACGAGGATTTATATGCTTTTGCTTGCTTAATACGAGCGAACTCGCTCGTATTATAAATAATAAGGTACGTATTTCAAATTACATACCACTATTTCATATTTTTTCCCTTCGGGATGTGTCATCATTGAGATGAGATGTATATTTGATATATATTGGTTATATTAATGTTATACATTGAATTGTAAATTTTTACAATCGAGCCGCGTAAATGAGACTTTGCCGAAATTTTTCGTAAATCCGAAAGTTAGAAATTTTTTGAAGTTTTAATTTTTTTAACTTATTTTATATATAAATTATATTTTCCGTAAAATCGATATCGAAATGACGCAGTAAAATTTTTCTAATAAGATTTTAAAGTTATAAGTGATTATTTGAATAAAATCTATTGCATGTTAAATTCTTTACTTAACTTTTTTTTGAGGACGAAAAGTTTTGAGTGGGGAAGTATGTAATGACCTGTACTTTCGGCTATTTTAGGTTATTAAATTTAATGAAATTATTGGATAAATATGAGTAGAAATAAAATTTAATGATTTATTTAATATTGGTTTATTAGATAATTAAATTGTTTAAAATTCAATATTGGGAATTATTTGAATAATTTAATTCTGGATTTAGGATGATTGAAAATGATATCGGGAATTAGTTTAAATTTTATTCAAAATATGAACAAAGATGCTTAACATTTGAAATTGGATTTAAATTGTGAATAATTTTATTTTCTTATATTTTATATTTTAATTGACGAGTAAAAATAGCCATTCTGGCCACTGTTTTGGATTTCGACGAAACCAGTTTCATCGGATCCGTAATAGTGAATCATTGTAGGATTTCAAGTTTCGTAGCGTTCGGGCTTGTCATTTGGCCATGTGAGCTTGAAACGCGTAAAATTTAAATTCAGAATTTGAATTAATTGACTTTGAAAAGCTATCTTATGCATATGATCGAATCAGGCCTCGAAACTAGTTCCATTACGTTCGAAATGGGGGTAAAACATTATAAATGCCTGGTGGCATGCTTCGTTTGGAGCTTAAGAAAATTCGAAAATCTTCGGTTAGATATTTTCTAAAGTAATAATATATATATATATATATATATATATATATATATATATATATATATATATATATATATATATATCAACCTATATTATTCAACCCATGTTTTCTAGCCGTATATCTCTCACCTCTCCATTTTCCTTTCCAATAAATTAGATTCAAACGAGATCAAGATTCAAATAAAAAAACGTCAGATCGATAAACGAAAAAGAAAAAGAAAAATATTTACGCGAACGATTGTGAGTGAGACGTGATGGAGGTGCCTTGATTCTTGCGACAAGGCGGAGGGCGCTGATGTGGGAAACGTGAAGGTCTGGATCGCGAGAGGGCATGGTAGAAGCTAGAGTCATTCGACCTAGGGTTTTTGCACGTCGATTTCGCGTGCTCGATGCTGGCGGCGCGATGGATGTTTGGCGACGAGATGGATGTGTCGAGCGATTTATCGAAGAAAAAAAGGGGAGAAAGAGTTCGCGTACATTGTTGGAGGAAGGGTTCGAGCAGCTGTTTAGGTGGGTTAGGTTATTTAATTTAAAAATATATTATATTATTATGATTAACTAATTTTTTTATTGATATTGACAAATTCGTAATTAATGCATACGAAGTCCGCTTTCGGGTGAAATGAATTGCATTGGAACTGTATCGAAGTCGTCTACAGCTTGGCATCGAAGTGGCATTTATTTGAAGCTGAAATATTTCCAGTTTCAAATAAAAAGGTGAGTGCCTATACGCTCACGATTGAATAAAATATTTTTATAACAGTTGAATTGAAATTTTGAAATGATTTGAAATGATTGATTAGTTGTCGGTAAATTTAATTGACATTGAAATTGACATTGAAATTGACATCCAAATTACCTGATAGAATTTAAATTGATAGTTAGATTAAATTGGAATCTATTTGCTTGTAAACACCTGATATTGACAATTATTTGATTGTTGTGATACATTGGTTGGAAAAGGATGCTATTGATTGATATGCGGTTGATTGGGTGTTAAATTAGTTTATATATATTCTGTTATTATCCCGTATGTTATTTATAGTATATGAAACCGTAAATTGACCTATTTCGAGTAAATTAAGAAATAGACTGAAATGATATATACAGTGACATTTATTTTTGGATTGAATGATATATATCCATCCCTAGTGTTTAAATCGAAATTATTGATTCACTTGGCCATAGGATAGAGAATCATATACAGACATCGAATTGGTTAAATTAAATGGGAAAAAAAATCTGATTTGAAATTACTTAAATGATTTGATTTTAATAAATAAAAATTGAAATTATGGAAATCAAATTATTTTTTGGAACTAGAGCTCGAAATGATGAAATTTAAATTGGTAGACGAAATTGTTTAAATAATCGAACTTGGGATTTTAAGTGGTAATCGAAATATAATGTGAATTTCAGAAATTGATTTGTTTTAAAAGATTGGACTTCTAATTCGAACTTTGAATATTTCTAAGAAAAGGCGATATAAAATGATATTATGAAATTGAGCTCGGATTTGAGTTATATTTAAAGATTTGGATTTTAAATTGGATATTGAAGGAAATTTTGATTTAAGTGTTTTGAATCGATATTTTGGAAGTGGACTCAGAATTTATATATATTTAAAATGTTAAATTTGAAATTGGAATTTAAATTAATTTGAAAATGGAAATGAAAATTGATTTGGATTGGATATTTTGGAATTGAATCGCTTTGGCGTGGAAACTATTTTTAAATAAATTATTTTAGTATAAACTATTTCCAATCTATTTTCTTTAAATATTTGAATTATTTAAATTTTCCAACTGTTTTACTATATAAACCAATTTATTACTCAAACAATTTTCTATTAAACTATTTTAACTACTAAAACTATTTTCTAAAATTCAAACTGGTCAAAGGGTGGAATTTTTATATTTAAATCTTAAATTTAAATGCGAATTGGGTTAAAGTGAATTATAACCAAAATTTTAATTCAAATCAAGTTTTGAAGTGAAGTCGATATATCGAGTTGAATTAATATTTCAAAGTAAAATATTATTTTTGAAGTGAATATTATGATTTCGAAATGGATTTGTTTTCGAAAAATATGATATTTTGGTATCATATACGAACTATTTTGGAAATGTAAAAGATCCAACCGGTGTGTAAAACAATGTTTGGTTGTTAAAGAGACCGAGGCCTCTTATTGGCGTACTCTTTGTCAATATTTGAACCACTTTAGCAACCGTGTACGCGGTGGGTGATATCCTAAATGTAGTGGTTGAATTGGCAACGTTTACTGGAATGAAGTAAGAGAACGATGATAGAGAGCCTTGACATTCGTGTCATATTTAAAATGAGTAAAATAGGAGCCTATGTCTAGCCATTGAGGTTAGCCACCTCTAGGACGTTGACCCTCGTATTACTATTGTGATTTTGTATTCGATCGATGCACCTTTTTGTCTTTTGGATTGATTGTCGCGGTTGACCATGTATGGGTTACGACCAGCCAGAAAGGGTAAACTGGTAGAATCCTGCCGTGGGCATTGCCTCACGTGCCTTGTCATATTTATCCTTATACGAGCCCATTACGACTTTGGTTCAAACTGTAAAAATGTGTTAAGGTGGATCAATGTAAAGCTTTAACGCTATTTTGATATTTATTTTACTGATAGACATAATCTATTATAGCGTATATTATTATATATAAATAGTTTAACGGACCCTTAGGAGATGGAAAATCCCGTAACATCTCTTAAGTTATTGCACTCATATTTATGATACTGATTTGACTTACATAAGAGTATTTTAGTCCCGACTCGAGTGTTTTGTCTTTTCATTACGCTCTGGTCATTCCTGAGTATTTTTTCCAACGTACTGAAGACTATTCTCTGGAGGACGAAGATGGAGTTTTGGTATATTAAGATTACTATTATCCTTTGCATTATGTTATTCTGCTGTATTGATTATTTATCCTTAATGTATGTATAACTCTGATAAATGTATATAGATTAAAATCAAATGTATAGTAAACAACTTCATGAATTATTTATTTGATTATTATATTTTATCATTTCTGCTGTGAGATTCTGTGTTTTGTGTTCTTCTTCTCTTCTTATTTTTCTTATTTAACCCCGTTTATCTACGTTTTAGATTTGTTTAAGTCGGACATGTGTGGATTAATATCGATTTAAACCTTTCGAAATGTGGGTCGTTATAGAATTAGATGTTGAACGATAACTAAAGAATAAAAAGAATGTCATGGTAGTCAAAATCCTTTGTTATGAACACAAAACCAATAAATATCGTCTTGGAGTCACACGGTAACCTTAGTCTTTTCGAGTTTCATACACCGATAGTCTATCAATCTATCGATTTTTGATAAGCTATGACCTAATTTCCTAGCATGAGCAGAGAATATGTTGATCTTTCATTAATTGTTGTCAAATGTAACCCATCAGATGGGTCAAATGTATAGGTTGTGATCCACCAGACACAATTTATTAAAATTGTTGATTATCACTGATTGTTAATGTAGGTCGCCTTATGGTTACACTATAGGAATTTAAAACATCTAGGATAGATGTGCACAAGCACTACATATTTATAAATCAAACAAAGAAGCCGAGATACATGTTTTGTAATCAAGATACTAATATCTCCATAAAAGATTTAGGAAATGACACCATTATCTCTGCATCTTATAATTATACCATGTTAAGAACACATATGAAATGTATTTTATATATACACACACATACGTTAATCGAGTTTTTAATCAAGCATAAGCCAACAAAAGTTAGAACAATAATATGAAGACGAAATGACTCGAAAACTAAGGAAAGCACTTAGAAGACCTAGAGAGAAGTGACTTGGGAGATTTTCACTCGATTTGGAGCTAAGCAAATAGCTCGGTACCAAGTTATTATAGGTTGGTATTGACTTATAATTCTCCCTTTATTCATATTCCAAACTCTATACTTCTCATACACTTCTCCAATAGCTCATGATCAAGTAGTCTTTCCATAGTATGGACGAACAATTCAAAGGTTGATGAGAAGAAAGCCAAAAAAGCAGGGTAAGTCAAGTGATAAAGGAAATATTACAAGAATCAACCAAAATTCAATGAAAAGAGCTTAGAAACTATCAACTAGAAGATAAAAGAGTAGTGCAAGAGTCATAATTGGATTTGCATCAACATTTATAGCTTGGTACCGAGCTATATATGTCCATACCGACCTACCTCCTTGGGTCGTGGTGCTTTGGTTTCCTTTGTACAACATTAGGCTTTCATCTAGACTCTAGTATAAGCAGACTTTTAGCCCATTACCTCCATTTCCTTATAAATGCCAACCTAACTACAGTTAGAGAAGATTTGATTTTTGCTAACTCCATACACAGAAGCTCTAGCTCTTCTTCATCTCTTACCTCCACATAATAGTCACCTAGGAAGCTACTCTTAGTATTTCGTAGCCATAGAATTTTTCAAACCCTTATTCTAGAGACTTATACTCTCTCTAATTCCTTGTAATCCAACATAAACTTTATCAAAACAACCAATAAAAACTATAAAGTAGATGCAGGCTAAAGATTTTCGAACCACCATAAATATCTTATGTCACTCTGTTATATTTTGTTTTATTTTCAATACAATCAGCTAGATCTAAGTTATAAGGTTTCCTACAACTCAATCTTGAGTGTTGTTCCATTTTGGCAAACATATTTTGGCGCTTTCACTGAAAGAACTGAATCTAGGAATAGATACAGTTCTCTACTTTAGTTTGGATAGATTCGGAAGTTAGATTTGAAAAACTTGCTTGAAGAACTTGAAGAGTTGTTAACAAAAAGTCGTGGCACCAAGAAAATCCAATAATCCTCAAGAGCTGTGGCTAGTGATGATGAAGGGAATGCTCACCAAACTGAAATACACAATGAATAGAAAATTCCAGGTTCCTCTGCTTAGCACGTAGTAACCAGATGAGAGTTTAATAAGATAATCCATGAACTTAACCAGAAGTTAGCTTATAGTCAAAAGACTCTTGTGAATAAGATGGACACACTGCTAACCTTGCTGCCGCCAATGACAAGGAGAGTTAGAAGAGAAACTTATCTCGTAGTAGAGAGCTCTTCGGTTTATGGCTTAAACAAAAGAGATCGAAAGAAAAAGAAGAAGGAAGTAATTGCCAAAGTTGTAGGAACTGTTGCGGGAGAAAGTAGGATCGCTCCCCTACCAGAAACAACTCGCTACCGAGCCAGAACAACAGGGTATCGACCCAAATTTCCCAATTAATGAAGCTCAGGAGGGAGAAGCATTGAAAATTTCTGACTTTGATGATAGCATGCAGCTGGATGATGGTGATAATGGGTTGAATACTGGTGCTAATGGACAAAATAATGGAACTGGGTTTCAACCTGCCACGGCAAGACCCATCGGGCGCCAATAGAATTCCGTAAGAGTGGTTCTCCCTAAGAGTGGTGAACCTAGACTTCAACAAGAAAGCCGAGATTGTTTTAAGAGTCAAATACTCGATGCATTCCTTAACAGTTTACATGCATATTACCATGCCGACGAGGAGTACATCGCTGATGGTCAAACGATTGGCGGAACGGAGCGTAGGTAGGAAAAATGAAGACTGGGGTTTCACACCAAGCCAAACTCTATTTACTGAAAATGTTCCGAGAGAAAGTACCCTCGAAAGTTCACTATGCTGACAATGCCACCCTACAACGGAACTACTGATCCTAAATAACACTTACTTAAATATGACGACATAGGGATCGAGCTCGAGCTATGGATGTTGTTCGCTGCAACTGTTTCCTTATCTTCTTGGAAGGCTTCACTTCAGTGTGGTTTACCAGGCTTGCACCTAAATCCATATCGACATTTGATGAGTTGGCAATGAAGTTTTTAGAGCAGTTCAAGTTCTACACGGCATGATCAAAGGACATGATTTACCTATTTAGATTTTCTTAAAGGCCTAAGAAGTCACCAGTAACTTTCCTGAACCAGTTTAACATTGCTATTACATAGGTTAGTAATCCAAAGGAAGACCTTGTCTTTATGGCATTGGTCCGGGGAATTCACTCAGATACATATTTCGGTAGATGGATAAAAATGAAGCAGCCCACTACCATGGAATACTTTCGCTGAAAGACGAACCAATTCCTATGGTTGGAAGAAGCAGGGCTGGCTGAAAGAAAGATTAGTGATGAACAATTGAAGGAAACAATCCAGGGAAACATCGCAATAAATGCTGGAAACTCTGGTAATTAGAAGGAAAGAAGTCATAACACTGGTAATGAGCATCACGCAGATGCAAAATGTCCGAAGAACTTTATACTAGAAGATTACACGCCCTTGATTGACAAACCATAGAACATTTATCTTGCCACTCCAGGATCTGAGCAATATAAAGGCCACCCAAGAGGAAAGTAACATAGCAAGATTGTTCGAACTGGGCCAGCCCATAGTGGAACTTATGTGTGAATTTCAATTTTTTTTACTTTGTTGAATCTTTATTGGGCCTATGAAGTCTAATTTATTTAGAATATTCCTAAATTTAATTTATATAAAATAGTATATTTTATTTAAATTCATAACTTGTTGTTTGAAATTTACTTGATTTATTTTAACTTAATGTATAATTATAAACATGTATCATATACATATGCATATGTGTTTGTGCATGTGTTACATGATATTCCGTGTAAGGTATAACATGCCCGTATATAGATGTTGGAATTACTTCTCAATTAACACATTAGCTGATTCTATATGTGTCGTATGTTGTCCAAATATGTTCATATACTTATAGTTATAAATATCTAAATAATTATATGTGAATATATATATTTATTTATTATGAAAAAATATTATATATATATATATATATATTATATTATAACAGTTAACCATATGTATACATATATGTACATATAAAATTATAAATTTAAGAAAATAAATTATTTTATTTACTTATATACACACATACAAATTAAAGTAAATAATTATGATATATATATATATATATATATATATAATCAATTATAAGTTTGTATGGCAATAAATATATATAAAAATATAAGTATACAAAAAATTTATTTTTTATTTTATTTCAATATTCCAGTTCAGAATAACTATAGATAATTTTTTTTGTAATTTTAACATACGAATATATACTTATTAAGAATTTATTAGTCAAACTATTAAAATAAATAATATAAAATAGTTATATAATAAAATATCAAATTTTAAATTTTTTGAAGATTAAGGATATTATTTTAAGTGTTGCAAATTTTTTTCAGACCATTCTAAGTAAAAATTATTTTTAATTAATTAAATACTAGTCTGCCGATTATTAAGTCAATTTTTTGAAATATTAAAACTTATTTAAAAAATCTGAAATATTTTATAAGATCTTATTAGATGAAAAATTATTTTGAAAATTTTAAAATTGAATTTTTGAAATGAAATTTATTCATATGAATTTATTAAATATTATAGTGATTAAATAATTATAAAAATATCTAGTAATAATAAAAAAAATATTTTTGGCTGCTAAAATTTATGACTAATACAAAAATATATTATAAAATTATTAGATCATATTTTATATAATATATATATATACACGCTTTGATATAAAGTTTGTAAATAAATTGATTTATATATGTATATATGTATGCATGTATTAATTAACGTAATAGTAAAATAAAATGCATTTAATTTGTATCGAACGTTAGATTGTTAATAATATGTGTATATGTTTGAGTACATTAAACTTATGCACATAGCCAATCATTATTGTGACAAGAACATTACCTATGGAAATCTCACTGAACTAACTAAGCAATAAAAACATATATACGTAGATGTACTTAAGCAATGAATTATTATACCATAACTATATAGCTTACTGTGTAAATAAATAGTTACGCATAACCAATGCCCTCAAGTTCATGTTGAAAAAAAGAATCCGCTTCCTTTGGAAATTTCCTCGATTCATCGGATTGCTAGTCCTGAATCGTAGACATTTCATTATCAAATAGCTTCGATTTGAGTTAATTATATTTGAATCTATTTTAGGGTTTTTGAGGAAGCATTTTGGCCATATAATAATAAAGGAGGTAGCCAAAAAAAATGTGAGATTAAGTTAATTTTAAAGATGATTTTATATTGGTTGGAGAGAAAATAGGATAGTATCTCATATTTTTCACACCTCATCTCAACCATGTATTCTCAAGTCAAGAGAACTATGTAAATCAGTCACATGAATATTTTCCGTTTGACCTTAGTTGTATTAACCATCAGAAAACTATCGAGCGAATCGTTCCATGGTTATCCAATAACAATCAATATATAACCCCTAGGTGCCCCTAGTAGCCATAAGTAATATAGTATCCAACATCTGGAGAGTGTTACGTACTCTAGCTTCAATGAATACATTGATATCTACTCTCGATGCATCTTGACAAGGAACATTTAAAATGGTATATTTATTTTATTATGATAAATTGCTCACGGTTACAACACTTTATAATTATTATCACAAAACATACCATTTATGAATTTTATTTTAAATATATTTTAAATTTAATTAATTAATATAACTACATTATATCAAGTGTATTATGGAAAGAAAATTCCTTTTATTTCGAACAATATTGGACAACGAGTTAGATATATGTATCAAATTGCATAATTGCTTTTAGGGCATATCCCTGACTTTATCAATCTCCCACTTGCACTTGAGGTTAATTAAGAAATCTTATTCCAACTTCTCTATTAGTTTTAGCAAAACTAATTGGATCAGTCCCTCAGTGAATGGGTATGCTATTATGTTTCAACTATCCACTCTGTCAATAAACCCTCTCCGATGCTGATAAATTACCTTTATTATATGGAACAATTCAGAGCATGTCTATCAACTTTCAGCGAGCTTTAAGTTCTGTTATGATGTATATTGTGACATTTTTATCATATAACAATGTTATGGGATTCTCAACATTTGTAATCACCTTCGGCTCAATTATAAATCTGTGCATTCAATACACATACGCATTGTTTTATTATAACACTATTCAAGGCAATGTACATAGCCTTTTTCATTGAACCAACCATAGTCTTTCATTTGAAACATTTCCAACTTAAAAATTCTTAATATAAATTTATTATTGACATAATATACTCAATATCACTTATGAGAATTTGAGTCCGAACATTCCTTCATAAGGAGTTCATGTTTCTATAAACAATTCTCTAGTATTTCATAAGCACACACGAATACCTCAAAAGAACATTTAGTGAAATCAATATGGATTTGATATTTTCTTCATATATCAAATACATAAACAAATCACGATATCATAAACAATATATCATGTATGATATTCATATTGGCAATGCATAAGGAACTTATCTCACATGTTCCGTGTTAAACAATTTAATAAGGTTTCTTTGCATATTGATTTGGGAAATTCCAAAACCCATTTATACTCACTATAAAAGACATCAATTAAACATCCAAAGTCGAGTATTAAAACAACTAATGCTGATTTTAATATAAGCACATTGTTAAAATTAGCAATGTTTTGTTTACTTACAGTGTAGAAATATCAATATAACTTTTAACATTCTTTCTTATAAGTACATGCTTCCTTTATATTTTGATTGACAATCAAACTATATGATATTTTTATTAAAACATTTTTTCAATTTTGATACTTGTTAAATGATACTTTTGTATCTGTTCATGGATCATATCTAAACACTCACAAACCCAAATATTGCTTCCACTGACTTCAGGCACTTTAGTTGTTATATGCAAACAGTCTATTCTAAATCATTATTTAGAATTTCTTTATTTCATAACATATATTCCAAACCACAAAGAAGTGATAATTTTGCGAGTAAATCTGAAATAACTCGATATGTTGAATGATAAGTCTATTACGCAAATTTCAACGTTTGAAATTTATGAGATTATTCTTATCAACATTGCTTATTTAATTCCAACTGCATTAGTCTTGCTCATAAAGACACAATTGTGGATAATGGATTACATTCCTTCGGTTACGACTACCGGATCATAATTTGATAACGTATTTGGAACTCATTTTCAGATCTTTGCATCATACCGTATTATAGTTTCAACACTCTTAATGGTTTAACTAAACAGACAAGAATTGTATATTTTCGACATTGATAAGAAACTCATAGTTTCTCTTTAATGCTTCAATGCGTGAGAATACTTATTAGACACTAATGCTATGAGTTTATTTCGGTTAAGTTAATTTCATTTTGTCCCATGTAATCAGCTTTATCGTTGGATCATATCCTCTTCCATTTTACTACCAATAATTTCTTAGAGAAATTCCTTCACTATGAAGTAGGTATTTCTTGAAACAACTATTATTTCTTAGTGCAATGGAATGAGAATTCATAAACATTTTATGAACTACCTTAATAAAATCGATTTGGTTATTAGTTTACAAAACTTATGTTCAAAACATAAACATGTCATCCAATGATAGACTTTCCCAAACTCCTTTTGGGAAGATTCATACAAGATCTCTCACGAACAATTATTACATGCAGACTTTTGACTTGCACAACCTACCAATTCCTTAGCATAGGATATGTTGGGATTTTTTATAAACCCTTATCTTGTATGATTTTGTAAACTATTATTTAGATGAAATAATAGTAACCTTATGTGCTACTCTTAAGTATACGACATTATAGAAAGAAATTAACTCAACTTCGCTTACAAGCAATCGTACTTTGTCTAACAAGTTCAATCGCTCCTAATCAATACATTATTATGTATCACATGGAAGAGTGTCTTTTGAAATTGAATCTTTATTCATTTTTATGTACACTTGGAACTCTTTCCAATATACTCACTCATTCGATCAATCAAATCATTTCTATTACATGTTATATTATTTACTTTCATTTTGTGCTCTATGAGTCTATCTTAGGCATACTACATATGTATCAAATACGCATGTCCATGTTGATGATAACTCATTGGTGAATATAAAGAAGTACATGGAATCATTTTGATATTAATAGAGTTACGATTGCATACATCTATATGTATCAATCCAAAGAGTTCATTAAATTTTATAATTCTCCCACTAAATGGGTGCATAGCCTTTAATCATTTGAGATATAGTTAACCAGTGTCATATGATTCATAATCATATAACAAAATTATTTTGTGCAACTACAACGTAATATATAATTCCAAAATAACTGTAAATAATATTAGATACTTTTGTATTTTCTAATGCATCACTTTGTTTTGAAAAGATACCACATTATTGTTTTATATCATAATGAATACTCATAATATTCATATTGAAATACAGCTATGTCTATGTTTCAGTTAATACCAAAAAATGGTCATTATTTCACAAATAATGTTCAGTATGTTCTACAAAAATAGTTTTCGTAATTTGATGCAATCAATAAGTGTTGTGTGGAATGCTCCCACTATTTCTGCCATTACTATAATAAAATACTAATATCATTCACTTAATGTAGTTTATTTATGTCATATACTACAACTAGTTTACAATGGAGAGAGAGTTCTTTGATCAAATATTTTAAACTCATAGTAATAAATATCATAGAAAATAATTTTCCATATATGAATGCATTTTGAAATAAATCATATTTCTTATTCCAATGTTATGTATCAATCACTATTATTTCAATTCACATTTTCGTTGTTTCTTTAAGAAGCAGAAGTGACAATTAATTCTCTTCATTCCAATTGTACCTTATATTATATCTATTTTTATACACTCGTTTTCCTTTCCTTTCCAAATGTTCAAACCAATTAAAAGAAAACCTTACTTCTAAATCATAACGAACTATTTACAAAAGCTCCTCGATCATCCTTAACATTTGAGGACATAAATATGTTTTGCTTTACACAAATCGATCAGATTAACATTTCAAAGATTGAGTTCTTAGATATATATAGTAGTTTTGGTCTCGTGTTACATTTGACACAATGTAATCCTTTTGTAGTCAATCAAATTGAAGACAATATCTCATAGTACTGTTTATTGGCTTATTTCTAATAAACTAACTTCATCGAAGTATCGTACATTACGAACTGTGACGTTCCTTATACAACATTTATATGCAATTGTATATGGATCAAATATCCATTGTCTTATATTGCTTTTAGAGTTGGAAATTCATAAAATGCAATACACGGTCTTAACCAAATAAACATGCATGTGACCAAATCACAAACATATTAAGTAGTTGTAAAACTATGCATTTGCATATGCGTCACAACGTTAACATGAAATAAGCATTTATTAGAAAGTATATTTTATATTTCTATTTGTCAATTTTCAATTCAGTTTATTCATATATTTTAATTCATAAACGTTTTACCAATCATTTTAAATGCATAAATTTATCATTGTAGATTATTAAAACATTATATTATATATGTTCTTACAATATTAGAAAAGTTAAATGTTATCATTTCATTTTTCTAATAAGGCTCCCTCTAGTCTTATATATGTCACTGAGCTCTAAGTGAAATATAAAAGTCTTTTGATTTCATTAGTTTCGGTGTTAGGACTTGTTTATCTTAGGATTCTGACCTTGAATCTACACAACAAATCATCACAAATGATGGATAACTCCTTATTGGTTGTATCATATACAACCTCTAACCTGTTCGTACGTTGTCCTAATTCCACTTTGACCTTGAGTCTACTCAACAAATCAAAACAAAATTATTCACTCATACCTACCATATCGCGACGGCCTAAGTGTAGTATAAGTACTTTGAGTTTTCTCAACAAATACATATAGTTATGTTACCTTATATAGTTAATATTACTACACATAACATCACTTGCTTAAATCTGCTCAACAACTAACGAGTATGCAAGTAATTTATTAATATATATATGTTAGAGAACAACATTATATTAAAGATTCATAATCTTCAATATATCATATTGAATGATATCGACTTATGGAATAATGTATTTCTTATGAAATATCCTCGTGGTTCAAGTGTCAAACACATCTGAAATCACGGTATACGTACAATACTTATGTATTTATCCCTTAAATATATTTAGGGTTTCTTTAATATTCCACATTTAGTTTATACATTTGTGTTATATAAGTTTTACTATTATATATCTTTTATATTTCATACTATTTATATGATAGTCTTATGTATATTATTATATTAAATAGATCTTATTTAATTAATCAACATTTTTATTAATTTTATATTATTTTAATCTAACATTTATTACATACTATAATCTTTATAATATTACACACATATCTTATACATATATATATATATATTCATTTCATTAATTAACTTTTATTTATTTATTGTGTGAACTAAAAAATGGCACAAGTATCTAGAAGATTAAGTAGAGAATAAAAAGTGAAGAAATTTAAATGAAAACGAGAAGAAAAGAACAAATATCAATTTATAGTGGTTTGGCTAATCTTGGCCTATGTCCATCTAGTGATTTTACTGATTATTTAGCCAAGATTTATTACATATCAGCATAAATCTGATAGTAATTACAAGACATTAGAGTAAGCGAAAGCCAGAGCCAAAAGATCCTTATAAATGTGCCTTGCCCCTCTATTTATTAGCATGGGAAGCATAAAATCTGGCCTTCATGGTCTCACCTTATTTTCCATGCCAAGACCAAGTCCCTTGGAGAAAATGGTGACCACCTCAGCAAAATACATGGATCGATACTGATCCATGGGCTTGGGTCGGTACCGATCCCTAAGATGGCCCAAATGGTCGTCTTAAACTCTTTGTGTTGGCATGATTTGTGATTAGCTTCATGCTTCCAAACTTATTTGCACCATCATTAACTTGTTTCTATATCAAATGATAGATCTATGGAAGAATGGAATTGTTGACTTTGAATGCTTGTGGAGATCGGTAGAGAATTGCATTGGATAGACAAAATAACACTTGGAATAGGCTTCTAACATCGAGTATGGGCACCATAGGTTGAAGAAATACACATCAGTACTGATCCAGGAGGTTGGATCGATAGCGATCCACCATTTAGGTAGATTGTGATTTCTTTTCTCTTGTGGTTGGTTTTATATGTCACGTGACTTTGTTTGTGTTTGTTTTTTTGGACTTTTGGGCTATCTCATTGGGCTTCCCGCCTTGATAGTTTCCAAAATCATTTCATCCAGCCTATCTAAATATGGTCAAAAGGTTGGATAACACCTGCCACCCAAAGTAACACATGATGTGCTTTGAATCGAAACAAATCAGTATTTTCATAAAGGACTCCACTCCATGCATCGAATGGTCGTTACCCTTCTTCGAATTTCTTTTATGAAGAGTTACATCTATTGCTATATGTTGTAATGCTTGGCTAACATCTAGTGTTATAAATCTGGAATACGATCTCATAAACTATCATTCCAAGCTCAATAATTTTGAAGTGGCTCCTTCTATGAATTTATTAGGTTTGGATCTGTTTTCTTCCAATTCCAACTATTGGATATCAAATATATTTACATACATCCATATGTACATATGTGCACATTCTTGTTGGATCTCAAACATTCGAACATGCTTATGCAGGCATGAATAGGCCATCTTTTCCTCTTTTGTTGCCTTAAGAATCTGGTTCTGGATTTATATAACCTAATTCTTCAACCTTTCTCTTCACTTTTGCCTTTACTTTCTGACTGGTGTTGTTCGAATTTGACCTCCACTTCTGTTTTCAACTTAGGCATAAATAAAACTTATTCTTTTCTTCTCAAGCTCTACTTCAAATGTTAATAACAAAGACTTTTGTTTTTCCTAAGCCTTGTGCTAATTTTCCTAAGTATTTGAGAAATGCATTTTCCATTCGTTGTACTCGCGATCCATTTCTTTTCATGATTATTATCGGCTAAGCCATGACCCATAATTGATGCCCTCAAGTCCACGATGAAAAGATGAATCCTCTTCCTTTGGAAATTTCCTCAATTCGTCAAATTGCTAGTCTTGAATCGTAGACCTTTCTCCATCAAATAACTCCTGATTCAAGTTGATTTGGTTTGAGATTTTTCTAAGATTTTTGAGGAAGTATTTCGGCCATAATAATGATAAAGAAAGTAACTGAAAAAGTGAGATGAAGTCAGGCTTAAAGATGATTTTATATAGATTGAATGAGGAAGAAAATTGGATAGTATCTCATATTTTTTCTCACTAATCTCAACCATGCATTTCAAAACCAACTTGCAACATTTTTTGCCGCCCCTATGCTTTGTTATTGTTATCAAACCATGGCTCAAAAAACATTGGTCGATAGCCTATTTAACCCCAATCAAATATATTTATTATATCTTATTTAATTCGTCATCGATATCTTATATCGACCAATATATTTATAACTATTACAAATATATATGATAATATTTATTTATCAAATCATATTCAAATTCTATAATTAATATTTCATAAATATTAATTAATTTATTACAATTATAAACTAATCAAATCATTTGGTCTAAAATAATTCATCCTTTGAATTGTGTAACTCTTGGGTGTAAATTCTGTTAGCAATTAACATCAAACTATTCGAATGTTAACACTCACACGTCACTTAGTAGGCGGTGTGACATTTCAACCAGCTTAATTAGTTTCGGTAAAAATCTATTTTCAGGTTATTAAGCGTTACCCAATTGTGATATTTATTTACACCAACTTTCTTCGTCAAAATTATATCACTTTGGACTTATGGAATTTGGTAATGGTTAAAATTACAATATCATTCATATTCAACTACATAGTCCAAACACAATTCTGAACTGAAATACTCTAGCTAGAGACTTTGAATTTGAGTTGACTTGAGTTGACTATGATGCTAACCCTTGAGAAGACATAACGGATTTTCTTTTGAATAGTGCTTAGAACTTCCACTCGATCCAACTATAGTCACTTGATGGACGTCATGCCATGATTTGTCTATAATCAAAGTAGAGCTTTCATATTGAAGATTCACATTATTCTCAAGTCGAGATAACTATGTAAATAAGACACATCGATATTTTTTGTTTGGCATTAGTTATATTAACCAACAGAAAACTACCAAGTGAGCCATAATTATGCAATAACTTTTAGTATGTAACCCCGAGGTGCCCCCAGCAACCATGAGTAATACACTACCTAACATTAGGAGAGTATTATGTATCCTGTTTCAATGGATACTTTGATATCCAGTCTCAATGCATCTTGACTTGGAATATTTAAAATAGTATATTTATTTTTATTGTGATAAAATACTCACGGTTACAACACTTTATAACCATTTTCAAAAAACATACCATTTATGGTTATTTTTATTAAATATACTTTTAATTGAATTAATTAATTAATATCACCATATTATATCAGATATATTATAGAAAAAAATACATTTTATTCTGAACAAGATTGGTCAACGAGTTAGATATATGTAACAAATTACCTAATTACCCTTAGGGCATACCCTTAACTCTATCAAAGATAAACGTTCTGGAAAGTACTGTCACTTCCATGAAACTCATAAGCATAACACCATTAAATGCCGACATCTGAGGAATCTGACTGAGGCATAAATAAGGAAAAATAAGCTCTAACAGTATCTTAAGAATCGTTGAATGGCGAAGAAACGGCAAGACTTCCACGTCTACCTGCTCAAGGAAACTGTTTGGACCCAACGGAGAGGGGCCCAAGCTGGTTGATGAAAGACTAGTTATCAAATAACCTTCATGCCAGCCGGTCACCTAGGAATGAAGCAGCAACCTAAAACAATACTGATTCATTCATCCTTATCTAATTTCCTTTTTCAAATTAGCCACCCAAGGACACTGGAGGCATTGTAAATAGGTATGACTTGCCACTTCTGCTACTCATTAATAAAATTTACTTCTTGAACCAAAAGAGCCACATTCTCCCAAGAAAAAAAGCTATGCTACGCAACTAGCAGCACAGCCGAGAAAACGCTTCTGTGCCTTCTAATGACGGATGGGGAGTGTAGACTCACTAACCGCCAAGTTGACAGGGAAAATTAACTCAAACCACTGGATTGATGGATCGTATCGATCCCCAACCATTTGAGAACCTATGTTATCCTATAGTTGGAAACATCGGGAAGGTCTAAACCACTAGATCTACGGGTTGTATCAATCCCTAACCTTTTGAGAACCGATATTGACTCAAGACCGGGTTGGGAAGGTCTAAATCACCGGATCGATGGGTCATATCGATCTCCAACCTTTTGAGAACCGACATTGTCCCAATATTGGCAATGCTAGGAAGTCTAAAACATGAGTCGACGGGGAAAATCGATTCAAACCACTGGGTCAGTGGTGAAAATTGACCCCAACTTTTCGAGAACCAGCATTGCTCTAGCAACATCGGAAAGTTTCCAAACCGCTGAGTCGATGGGGACAATCGACTGAAACCGTTGGATGATGGGTAAAATCGGTCCTAACATTTTGAGAACCAACGCTGGTTTGGCAATGTAGGAAGGTTCAAAGCCGTCGAGTCGACAAGGAAAAATGAGTCAAATTGCCAAATCAACGGTGAAAATTGATCCCTGCTTTTTGAGTACCTATGTTGCCCCAGCAATGTCGAAAAATTCCAAACCCCCAAGTCAAATGAAAAATCGACCCAAACCTTATAGAACTTGACATCGCTCAAAGATAGGCGAAAATAAAAGGAATCAACCGAAGCCCAGAGATATGCAATGTCAATGAAAAATCAAAGGTGTTGAATTATTCGTGTACAAGTTTCCAGTGATAAAAACTGGTGCATGGCCAGGATCTCAACTCTGAACTAGGAAGAATTTGATATGATGAAAGATGAAGATGATGCATCTTTACGATACACACATCCATAATAACATTGGCTGATGATGCCAACTTGGAAGAATTCCAATGTTTCCAAGGAATTCATGACATTAAGAACATAATGCTTTGAATTAAGCACCAGAGTCAGTAGTTCCTGAAGATAGGAACTATCATACGAATTAGATTGAAGGCAACCAAATGAATTGTTCCAGATGTCCAATTATCCGTTGATAACTTAATTTTAACATTCGGTCCTAGGGACTAGGGCACATGCACCAGTACTTGGTCCTTATGAACTAGACTAAGTTTGAACAAAAACAACCATGGAGTTGGTTAAATCATATCATAATTCTGTTAGGTCGAACAAAGCATTTTGGCAATCAAAACAGAGCCATGCAGTAGAATATACTAAAACAGTTATAGAAATATTATTTACATGCATAAAGTTGTGGTAAATAAATATATTACATAGAAACAGTAGTGTATATTATTGGAAATTGCAGTACAAGCAACCATATTATACACACAGTCAGTCAAACACAAATTGTATATAAAAGAGATACAAAGGTAAAGCTAATCCTTCATAACAACTAAAATTATTTATGTATATGAACAACAAGGGTCATTCCTGCACAATATCGTCCTATTTCAGACATAAAAAACAAAATATAGATTCTATCCCAACAACACATAAAAAAAATCAAACGATCGATCAACGAACTGGAGAGTCTTTACTTCTTGTCGCATCGACCGCCTTTACCATTATAGCCAAGATGAGTTGCGAGCTTTTTCCTCCCTTTGGGTTCCTTACCAATGGGAGTACTACCTTCCGAGTGTGTGGACTCACTTCCAGTATTAAAACTGCGTCCTTTAAATCTGCCGACTAGCACATCTCCATGCTTTGACTTACCTATCTTGATTGTAAATGGAGAAATCATAGACTAGATGACTCCAGGCTCTTTCTTTATGTTAAGCATCTTTTGCTCTTTCTTTAGCCTCTCCGCCATCATCTCTTGGTTAGTGGGGTCCGAAGCAACTACAATGTGAACATTCTCTTCTTGAGAGATAGAAATGTCCTTTAAGCTCTCTAATGGGGCGATCTTTTTGGAATAAGGACCTGGGTTGGAACTGGAAACAGGAATGGATGCAAAAATCCTCATGGAGACCATGGTTGACACTGTAAAGACCGCTTCGGTCCCTGAACCATGGGTAGATGGAGGTAGAGGAGGCAATTGAGGTTGACCTACAAGTTGGAAAATAGAGTGATAAATTTTAATGATGGATTCTTGTGAGAACTAAAGCTTCTTGAAGATGGAAGAGATAAGAGATATACATATAGCAGCATCCCATTGAAATACAATGAATTCACTTGCTTTAGTCCTAAGCTCACCAGAAGCTCCTTAGGCTGGACCATGATGGGAGGAACGTATTATTCGTGAGGAGTACCTGTTATTGAAGCCGGAAGGGCATGAGTAGATGCAAAGTTAACTCCCTTGGAAGCATGAATGATTGCTGCCGGATCTTGAGATTTTGGAGTAGATGTTTCACTTGACCCAAAGGTCTTGGGCCAACAAGAGGTTTGGCAGCATCGGCGTCAGCATCTTCAGCTAGAATAGTCTTTCCAATTGAAAGAGATTCGATGCCTTTAGAATTGAGATAAGCTATCGTCGATTCTTCTTCGAAGAAATTCTCTCTGTCTTGCACTGTTCTACGTACTTCTTTCCAAGTGCCAACAAGCACCTCAGCATAGTCATTGCCCAATCATCTTAGATTCTTGAACATGACTACATTAATGTAAAAGCGCAACGTGTTAGCATCAAGCTTGAGTGTAAGGAAAGTAAGAATTTAAAATAACTAAGAATTTGTTGAAAGTGTTGAGTTATATAGGTTGGTAGGAAACCCTATGGCTCGATACCGAGCTATGTAGCTCGATGTTTTGTTGTTTTTCCCCTTTACACATCACTCAGAAGGGACGATAAAGAGAAGATATGCTAACCTATAGCGTGAAGTGGCCTCCAAGGTGTAGATCATTTTCTCAATGCAGAATAATGAAGTTCTAACTATAAATAAACTAAACAATTAAAAGAAATCAACCAAGTGATAACCACATCTCGAGACAACACTTGAGGATAACTAGATTTTTTGGGATAGCAATCCAGAACTTGTCTCGAACCAGAGCATGGTTTGTTTTCAACGAAAGCATACTCCGAGGGCAAGTGTTAACTGGGATTTTAACCAAGTAGTAAACAGTTGTTAGAATGATAATATGAAGATAAAATGACTCAAAAATTAAGGAAAGCACTTAGAAGAGCTAGAGAAGTGACTTAGGAGATTTTCACTCGATTTGGAGCCAAGCACAGAGCTCGGTACTGAGCTATGATAGGTCGATACCGACCTATAATTCTCACCCTATTCATCTCCCAAACTCCATACTTATCATATATATTTCTCCAACAGCCCGTGATCAAGTTGTCTTTCCAGAGCATGGAAAAGCAATTCCAAGCTTGATGAGAGGAAAGTAAAGAAAATAGAGCAACTCCAGTGCCAGAGGAAAGATTAGTAGAATCAACCAAAAGACAACAAAAAGAGCTTGAAATCTATCAACTAGAAGATAAAAGAGAAAAGAAAGAGTTGAAGCTGGATTCGCACCAAGCTATTATAGCTCGGTATATGGACCTACCTCCTTGGATCATGGTGCTATGGTTTCTTTTGTACAACATTGGGTCTTCATCTAAACTCCAGTGCAAGCAGGCTTCTGACCCATTACCTCTGTTTTTTTATGAATACTAACCTAACTACGACTAAAGAAGGAGCTATTTCTGCTAACTCCATACAAGAAATCTCTACCTCTTCTTTATTTCTTACCACTACACAATAGTCACCTAAGTAGTTACTCTTAGCAGTTCTTACCAATATAACTTGTCAAACCCTTATACCAGTAACTTATATTCCCTATGATTCTCCTTAATCCAACACAAACTCTATCAAATCAATCAATAAAAAATATAAGGTGAATGTAAGCCAAAGATTATCGAACCACTATAAAAATCTTATGTCTCTCTATTATGTTCTTTTATTTTTAATACTATATGCTAGATCTATGTCATACAGGTTCCCTATAACTCAAACTTGAGAGATGATACATTTTTGGCATCAACATACATACATACATTCATATACACACACAAACACACACACACACACACACACACACACACACACACACACACACACCGTAGGATCGATTTCACCGTAGAGGTGGGGAGGGTTAATTGGGTGATACTAAAAAATAATAAAAACTAATGCGGAAATATATATAATAGTTGCAGCACAAATAATAACAGAATAATAAAAGCAGAAACAGAACAACACAAATTTTCCCATCTTCGGCAAAACCATGCCTACGTGCTGCCCTTAAGGTTTCTAATGGAAATTAAGTTGTTAGACGCTTACAAACGTAAATTTGCGACACCCACTAATGACTAACCTAACTCTATGCTCAAAACCCTGCCACAGCTCAGCCACTGAATTGCGAATTCTCGAACTGCACCACCGTAGTTCGTAACCTAGTCACACGACTAGATAGTTACGCAGTTTAAAAAGGAAATTTACAACTGAAAATAAAAACTAAAAAAACCTTATCATAAAAAACTTAAGCCCCAAATAAAAACAATATAGAGCCGATCCACTAATTAAAAGAAAACGTTTGCCCTCTTTTCTTTTTCTCTGTGAAATGGCTTCGGTCGATTCTTTTATTTGTTCTTCTTCAACAATTAAGGCTTTGTGAAATTTGAAGCGGCGATTCAAAAATTGATCGATTGAGTATTGAATTCACTTCGGCTTTGTTTCATCAATTGATCCTGGCTTCGATTAATATGCGGCGGATTCAAGTTGCATCGAGCTTGAATGCTATGATTTGGTACATGATTTTCTTATTCGATTTTGAATTTACCCGACTTCGATTTGAGTTATAGATTTGTTCGTGATTTAGTAGCTTGCTCTCTTATTTCGCTTAAACTAGAACAAATGCCAACGATGATTTTAGGTTTAGTTTATAGGGTTCAAACCCCTTAATTTTCCTAAGTACAAATCTATTTGAATATGTCACGTTGCTATGCTTGGCCATTGATTTTCGATTGGATGCTTGTGATAATCTGACTTGTTCATTTTCGGTAAATTTCGAATTTTTATTGAGTCGGTTTCTATGACATTGATTATTTGAATATTTTGTATTTGTGATGCTTGTTCATCAAGCTCTTTCCATTTTCAAATATTTTTTGACTTTTGTTGAATTTGTTAATCTCGGCCTTGACTTGGTTTGAAACTACTATGTTATTATTGATATAATCCATGGCTTTGATACTCTAAGTACTACTGTGTGATCTTCTGCACTTGAATTTGGTTCTAGTCTAATCGTCATGTTAGAACCGATTCATTCCTAAATGCTTGCATACTCCAGTGTACATTGTGTAGTGCTATGTTCTGGTCAGTTGAGGTTCCTGAGTTACTTCGAGTTAAACTTGAGTCTGCACTATTTTGGTTCCTGCTGCTTTTGGTTTGTGTTGATAGTATCCATATAAACACACACACACACATATGTCTGTATATATGTGTGTGATTGCTTTATTTACTTTCCGATTCTTTGGCTTCATGATATATTTGCATTTGAGATTTGGTTGTACATATTTGTACATGCCTTTGTACTTGAAAACTTTCTTACTACACATTTGTTTGATTCTCTGGCATTGTGCTTTGCACTTGAGTTCCATTATACATATAACTTAAATTTTGAGAACATAGTTCTTTTATTCCTCTTGGCCTTTGGTTTGGTCTGGTCTAGTTTAGCTGTATTATTTTTACCACTATCTGCACTTGTACATGTCCATACATGCATATGTATACCGTGATAGAACTTTGTTGTTGCATTGCTTCATGTTGTGGTACACATGCTTTGCTACTATGCTTTGTCCCCTTTGGTTTGAACTTGTTTTATGCTGGAAGTCTGGTTCTTGTAGTTCTGATTTATTGTTGTTTATGTATGGTTGCATACATGTCCAGTTTCTTTATTCTCTTTCATGAGCATTTCCAGTTTGTCTCATTGAAGTCTGAATGCATTTGTATTTGTTTGGTTAGAGTCTATAACTCGGCAATTGTATTGTGTGACCATATCTATTTTGGTCTGGTTGCTGTGTAGTCTTGTTGCGTATGATCTCCATTGAAGTTTTTGTATTACTTCATGTTTCTTTGCACCAGTACAGTTCCACTGCTTCATTTCTGAATAGTTTGTACCACTTGAATATACACGTGACTTGTGCCATTTATTTCATGTTCATTTTTGTTCTAGCCTGTGTTAGTCATCGTGTTCATCTGGAAGGTTGTATTCATGTTGACTTTGATTTGGGACTTCATGTTTCTTAGTTTTGGACTTGAGTCCGCATTGTTGTTGCATCATGGAGTCTGCTGTGTGTTATTGAACTGGTTGCACCCTATATCTGAACTGAAGTTGCATTGAGTCTTTTTGTTGTTGTAGTCTTGTTAGCCTTGAATGCATTTGACACTCGATCACTTGTATGATAGCTTGTTGAATATGCTTCAATGTGTGTGTGTTCATTCCAGGAACATTTGTGACGTGATGCTTGTGTTGTTATATGCATTGATTTATTGCTCGATTGCTTACTGTTTTGAGTTGAATTGCCTGTGCTTCGAGACTGTGCATATGAACTTGTACATGTCTGGTTTTGGTTGATTTGGTCGAGACTCATATGCACTAGAGTTGAATCCACCATTTTGTTGGGTTTGATCTTGTGCTCACCTATCCCTATAATTTTATCAAGTGTATATCTGTGTGCATGGCCTTGTGGCATGTACAGTGATATACCGTGCATGTCACAAGTTGTTCATGTATGATTAATTCAAAAGAAAATGATGATGAACAACCCAAATAACTGAGGAAACTAACATTTTCAAAACACACACTTCATTTTTAACTTTAAAATATTTCTTTTTCAATTTTACCGCGTTATTGCTTATTTTACAGATAGCTCACATGCTGGAATCAGGTTGGAATAGAGTTGAAGATAAATACGAGTGTTTGAGTGATATGTAGTGAGGTCAAAATTGTAAATTGAAATTTGTGATGTAATCGAAATTGTAATGTAATTAAAATTGAATTGTAATTGAAATTATGTATATGTAGTGAGAGCTGAAGTTTGAACTATTTAAATTTACAATAAAATGTTTGTTTGAATAAAATATTTGTTTGAATATGAATTGTATGTTATTTATTTAATTATGTGAAAAATAAAATAGTACAATAACAAATACATTTAAATGAATATATATATATATATATGTTTATTATCATAAAAAAAATCATATACTAGTATATTCAACAATCTCCCCCTTTTAATGATAACAAACATATATTAAAGATTTTGAATTTATTAAATGTATTTTGTGATTGATGAACTTTATTTGCTCTCCCTATTTGAATGCTCCCTCTCTACAACAAGGCTCCCCCTTCATATATGCATGAAAATAAATAAAAATAAGCAAATGAACCTAGATAGGAATATCAACATAAAAAGTAAATTATTCGACCTTTATTTGCTAAAATCTTAACTTTTCTCTCCCTCTTTTGTTATCAGCAAAAGAGTAATAATGTTAGAAAAATAGAGATAAAGTGATAGATATTAATACAACATCATCGAGTATAAATATTAAATTTCAATAAAAAATGAAACAAAAATCATAAAAACTTTTTAAGGTGCATATTCCACTTTAGAGTGATAGGGATGATGTCGGCATATAAAAACATATAGTTGTGTCTATTTGTGGTATATTTATATAGGGAATTTGTGTATCTACTAGCCATGCATAACCGTTAGGACTTTTAAATGAGATTAGTAGTATTCCCAATTTTTATATAATGAAAATGAATTTCAAGCATCTTCTAGCCATGCATAACCGTGAGGACTTTTAAACGGGATTAGAATCAACTTGTCTATTTACTAATCAATTTTGATATGTATTCCATATATGCATAACCGTAAGGACTTAAAAATGAGCATGAAAGCACATAAAAAAAATATTCCAAGTAATTCACCATGTATAATCGTGGGGACTTTTAAACGAGAGTGAACACTTTGGATTTTTTATTGCAATAAAAATAAAAATAAAATAAAAACGAATAATTTCCAGTTTATAATACCATATTTTGACATACTATATCGGATTTTAATGAGTGATGGTCGTTAGAAATTTGATAGAAATAGAGATGGTCATGCACTTTTTACCAACAAAAGTTATTATAAATCTTGTTTAAATTTTTAAAGAAATTTACTAAATATATTGTCTCAAGTCATAAATATGATTAATATCAAGACTCATCATTTTTTCAATCACTATTTATCTTTTTGATAATCAGTAGGGAGTCAGATTAGTTAATGTATTCATTTAAGATCATATCCAAAAATAAATATAAAATCAAATTTCTAAAATGTTTAATCTGAAACGAAGTCAATAAAAACTATTTTCCGAAAGGGTTTTATGAAAAAATGTCTGCCAGTCGAAAATCAATTAAAATGAAAATTATGCAGATATTTTATTTGGAAATGTGATGAAACTTGTGAATGTCCCTACATAAAACACATTCCACTAATAATTTTTCTACCAACTAAACTACTAGCAGAATCTGCATCTGAACACCCCTTTAAATCACAGTTATCATAAATTGGATATTATAGACCAGACCGTGAAGTTGCAATAAAAGCCTTATAATTATTTTACAGCTTTTAAAATATGATTCCCTAAGGATTTGATTGAAAACATGCACACCAACAATTAGTGAACATAGTGTCAGATCTAGAAGCAGTAAGATAAACAAATATATCCATATGTATCTAGAGTAATCGTCAACCAATACAAACAACATCTCTTACCAATATCATTAGTCCAAACAAATCTATATAAACTAGTTCAAGGATAAAAAGATGATTGGTTTACATTTTTGTATAAATCAGAATCAAAATCAACCTTCATTTCTTTATCGCATAACTAGCTGATTTACATCAGATTATGGTACAGATTTTCAACATTTAATATATCGTTCAAGATAAATGTACAGTTACCTATTTTAACTTTACCGATAATTTTTCGTTGTTGCCCATTGTGATTCTGCCACCATTGTGCTTGGCTAAGGAACTTTGATTCGTTGCCCGTCGTGTGCTTGGAACAGCCAGAATCTGGGTACCACTCTTTTTATTCCTTAGCCTGCCACCACACCTACACGAGGGAAGATTTTCTGACCTATTTGTTTTATAGGTCCATGATTGTTAGTGACAAAAGATTTTAAAAAATATGTTTGAGTGGACCCAAGATAATTTATATTTGTTCCTTTTAGCACCTAGATTTGTTTGACTTTAAGGGATTTTATATTCGTGCCTTTTGAAACCCAAATTGGTATGGTTTTCATGTGTTTGGGTCTACACCAATAATTATTGTGATTGTGTCCAGTTTTTCCACAAATTGTGCACTTAGAATTGACTTTATTAATTTTGCTTCTAACACGTTCAGAATAAGTATACCCAAGTCCTTGTCTAACAATATTGACTGTTTGTTTCCCTATTAGCATATTTAGTGATTTTTCTCCTTTGGAGAATTTTCCTAAAGTTGTAGACAATTGTTGGACTTGTGTTTTGAGAGATTCGTTTTCATTCAATAACAAAGTGCAATTTTTAATAGAATTTTCTCTCTTAGTGTGTTCACTTTCTTTTAAAACCAGAATTTCATTTTCAAGTGATTAAATTTTATTTTAAATTTTTGATTTTTTAATTTCTTCTTTGAATGATGGGAACAATCACACTTAGGGCTCTTATTTCGATATTTTTTAACCAATCGATCAAGCTGTTTATTTAATTCTATCGAACTATTTCTTTGTGATTCAATTTTATCATATTTCTCCCTAAGTCTTTCAAAACAACCATTTACTTCATGAAAATATATAAGTAATTCTGAATGACTAAGTTTTGATACCTCGCTTGGCTTGTCATCATCACCGTTAGTTGTTTCTCTTTGAAGATACAAATTTTCTTTTTCACTCCCACCGCCAGTGCTTTTATCAGCTTCATTAGTTTCATCCCAAGCAACTGCAATACTTCTCCTTTTCAGTTTCTTTCCTTGGCCGAGTCGATTCTGAGGACAACTGGGCTTGATGTCAGCAGGTTTATTGCACTTTTGACAAATGATTACCTGCTCTTCTGAGTTGTCTGGTAATTTGACTATTCTGCTTTTCAATTATTGATTTAGAGCTGGATATCCGTATTTGTAGTTCCACCTTTTGAATCTCTTTATTATCAACACCAGGTCTGCTGCATCATTATCATCATCATCCTCTTCACTTTCACTCGTACCTTTGAGAGCTACTGATTTCTTTCGAGTATCACCTCCATCATGCTCTTTCTTGAATTTCATTTCTAGTTCATAAGTGGTGAGATTTCCAATGAGTTCTTCAACTTTAACTTGTTTCAAATCCTTTGATTTTTGAATAGCGGTAACTTTCACTTTAAAATATCATGAAAGGACTCTGACGATTTTTCGGACTATTTCCAATTCTGTGTATGGTTTTCTGAGAGCTTTTGATTTGTATATGAGATTAGAAAGTCGTCCATACATCTGTTTGACATTCTCATCCTTGGCCATTGTGAAGTTCTCATATTTGCTACTAAGCATGACAAGGCGAGTTTCTTTGACTTGGGAGGTTCCTTTGTGAGTCACTTTAAGTGTGTGCCAAATTTCCTACGCAGTTAGACAATGTGAGACACGATTAAATTCAATTTGATCTAATGAACAAATAATTGAATTCATAGCTTTAGCGTTAGCATTCTACAGTTTATTTTCAAGATCTATTCATTGATCCATTGATTTTTCAATTTCTTGATTATCTACCACTATAGTTGGTGTCCTATATCCCGTCTCAAATATATTCCATGCATCTATGGTTTTGGAAAAAAATTCATTCTGTTTTTCCAGTAAGCATATTCACCATTGAACATGGGTTTTCTAACTATGGACTGACCCCAAAATCATTATTAAAAGAAGCCAATTTAAAAAAAATCAAAATTTTAAAACAAAATTGGTTTTTGAAAAATCAAAATTTTGAAACAAAAATGATTTTTCTTCCTTGCTCTGATACCACTTGTAGGATCGATTTCACGCTAGAGGGGGAAAGGGGGTGAATAGGGTGATACTAAAAAATAATAAAAATTAATGAGGAAATATATATAATAATTGTAGCACAGATAATAGCAGAATAATAAATGCAGAAATAGAACAACATAGATTTTCCCAGCTTCAGCAAAACCCTGCCTACATGTTGCCCCCAAAACCCTACCTACATGTTGCCCCCAAGGTTTCTACTAGAAATTAAGTAGTTAGACGCTTACACATGTAAATTTACAACACCCGCTAATGACTAACTTAACTCTACACTCAAAATCCTGTCACAACTCAGCCGCTGAGTTGCGAATCCTCGAACTACACCACCGTAGTTCGTATTCTAGTCACACGACTAGATATTTACACAGTATAAAAAGGAAATTTACAACTGAAAAATAAAACTAAAACAAAACCCTATTATATAATACTTAAGCCCAAAATAAAATCAATATAGAGCCAGCCCACTAACTAAAAGAAAACGTTTCCCTCTTTTCTTTTCTCTATGAAATGGCTTCGGCCAATTCTTTTATTTGTTCTTCTTCAACAATTAGGGCTTTGTGAAATTTGAAGCACCGATTCAAAAATTGATCGATTGAGTGTTGAATTCACTTTGGCTTTGCTTCATCAATTGATCCTGGCTTTGATTAATATGCGGTGGCTTCAAGTTGCATCGAGCTTGAATGCCATGATTTGGTACATGATTTTCTTGTTCGATTTTGAATTTGCTCGGCTTCGATCCGAGTTATAGATTTGTTCATGATTTAGTTGCTTTCTCTCTTATTTCGCTTGAACTCAAATAAATACCAATGATGATTTTGGGTTTAATTTATAGGGTTCGAACCCCTTAATTTTCGTTCGTATAAATCTGTTTGAACATGTCACGTTCCTATGCTTGGCCATTGATTTTCGATTGGATGCTTGTGATAATCGGACTTATTCATCTCTGATAAATTTTGAATTTTCTTTAAATCATTTCCCGTGACTTCGACTATTTGAATATGTCGTATTTGTGATGCTTGTTCATCAAGCTTTTTGCATTTTCAAATGTTTTTTGGCTTTTGTTGAATTTACTCATCTCGGCCTTGACTTGGTTTGAAACTGCTATGTTATTATTGATATAATCCATGGCTTTGTTACTCTAATTGCTACTATGTGAACTTCTGCACTTGAATTTGGTTCTAGTCTAGTTGTCATGTTAGAACCAATTCATTCCTAAATGCTTGCATACTCCAGTGTACATTGTGTAGTGCTTTGTTCTGGTCAATTGAGGTTCTTGAGTTTTTTCGAGTTAAACTTGAGTCTGCACTATTTTGGTTCCTGCTGCTTTTAGTTGTGTTGATAATATCCACACACACACATACATGTATGTATATATGTGTATGATCGCTTTATTTTCTGATTCTCTGGCTTCATGACATGTTTGCATTTGAGATTTAGTTGTTCATATTTGTACATGCCTATGTACTTGAAAACTTTGTCACTGCATATATGTTTGATTCTCTGGCATTGTGCTTTGCACTTGAGTTCCATTATACGTATAACTTGAATTTTGAGAAGATAGTTATGTTATCCCTCTTGACCTTTGGTTTGGTCTGGTCTAGTTTAGATGTATTGTGTTCACCACCATCTACACTTGTACATGTCCACACATGCATATATATACCATGCTAGAACTTTGTTGTTGCATTGCTTCATGTAGTGGGAATTTCTTTTTCCCGCATGATCATGTACATTGTAACGACCCGGAATTTCGATCCCGAAAATTCTAAATAGTTAGAAAGAAGAAGAAAAAGAAAGAAGAAGAAACAAGAACAAGACACAGAAACCACACATTCGCAGCGGATCAAAATATAATATCACATAATAATAACAGTTATACAAAGAGAAACTGTATCTATCAATTTTCATCGATATATCAGAGTTATAACAATTTTACACAACATTGCACAGATACAATTTAACATGTCTCAGACATATACAATATCATAGAGTAAACTCTCCATACGACCCTGCCATCCAGCTCGCCTCCTGAGCTCCAGAACGTCCTTACCTGAAAATCTGTAATACTCCGTCTGACCTGAGCATTACATCAAAGTAACACCCGGGTCAGGCTGGAAACCAGCATGAGAAAACCCATCAAGCATGAAATACCAATGCATACAACTTATATAAAACCCGGGATAACTCAAACCAATTTTTTACAAGTTCACAGTTTGTTATAGACATCACTTATTTCACACATCATTTTCTAAGTACCAATACTTAGATTAAATGGTCCAATTCACTTAAATCATTCCATACCAGCCTGTTGATTTCACATATCAATCTATAAGGAATCGAAGTGGTTTCGGATATTTACTAATACCCGACTCCGGTCTCTTCGAAACCATTGTCAACTTAACTTAAATTATTCAAGTGAAATGCAATTCTATTTTTAATACAGGATGTCACAGTAATTCATCATCAATAGATAACCACATCTTCACTGTTTAAATCAAACATATCTTATCACATAGCATCACGAACCACATATTAGGGATAACAATTAATCAAATGCTTCCAATATCATTCTATTCATCCCTTAATTAATTTCACAAATTAATTTATCCTTAACCAAATACAGTAATTAACCTTTAATTACTTCATTAATTAATTATTAACCATAATTATTAATCACCCTTGATTAATAACATCCAGAAATTATCTACCCTTAATTACTTCATTGAATAAATTAATCCTTAATTTATTTTCTAATTAATCCCTTGATTAATCCCATTCAGTGATCAACTACCTTTAATTACTTTATTTCAAAAAAATTTAATTACCCTTAATTAATTATCTCAATTAATTAATTACATAGGAATTTAATCCAAATTACTTTCATCATCAACATCATTAATTACATCCAGTAATTATCATTAATTACTTCCTTAAGTACTTACACTTCCATTAATTAAATTAAGTAATTATTCATCTATCATCAAGTGTTTAAATTAATTAAACTTAATTAATTAATCTAAACTAATCACATTAAATTTATAAAAATTAAATTTATTTTAAAACAAAGATTCAAAAATTTAGATTTGAATCAAATTAAGCTTTGTTAAAAACATTTCTTTACATTTCAATTTCCAATTTAAATTCAGATTCTTTTTAAAACACTTGACCCCTTTTTAAAAATTATTTAAACAAATTGAATTTAAACATATTTATTTCCAACTATGATTTAAATTAAGCTTGAATCCATAAATTAAAAATTAGATTTAAAACTTGTTTTAAATCCTTGTTTTTATATTTTAAAATTCATTTTAAATTTAGAAATCATAACAGGATTTCTAACCTGTACACAACTAACACGAATCACAAAGAAACAACTCGAGCCTACCCTCGCCTAACTCGAGCAAAAATACAAAGCATAACGAGTAAATCTCGAGTAATATTTCATTTGAAATTTATTAAAACTTTAAGGTACTGACAGTTTCACAAAAACCTGCATCAATCCAGATACCCGAGCCCATCTCACAATGACTTTGAGTCCAACACCACCATGCTTCGGGCCAAATACGAATCTACTCGAAAAAAACACGCGAGCACTCTTCTTCCCCAAAATCAATTGCATATACACAGTTCCTCCGTGCAACTGCACCAACGCAGCTCCCAATTCCGACCTCTCCCGGCGACACTCGCAAGTCGACGGTCCTTCCCAACTCGATTCCAATCATCAAACCATCTGCAGAACCTCAAAATCAAAAACGACCTTTCCAGCTCAAAACTTAGAAAAATGTCAAAACCGTAAATCACCTCAAACACAAGATTTCGACCACCAGAGTAGCTTCACCTCCGGCCACGAC
The DNA here is from genome assembly GCA_030765085.1 of Allium cepa. NCBI lineage: Eukaryota > Viridiplantae > Streptophyta > Magnoliopsida > Asparagales > Amaryllidaceae > Allium > Allium cepa. The sequence goes on from CM060932.1 coordinate 387,098,361, forward strand.
CTTATCCATACTCCACCTATCATTTCCCCCAAAACTGGAAAGCTCGGTTACCTCTAGAAATCGCGACGATCCAATTTACTGATGAACAGAAAAACTAGGTTTTAAATCTTCAATCCAAAACCCCCTTCACCTCAATGCATTAATCCCCTTCCCCATATTTTTCCCTGATTCTCCTACCGCCAGATCATCACCAGAGACGATGTTGGCCACACCGACCATCTTGAACAACAGTTCTAACCCAAAGCATCCTTTCTAATAAAACCCAAACTGCTCCCTTAATCCAATATTAAAAATTGAAATTTTTATTCCTAAAAATCAAGATTTAGTTTATAGTTTCAGTTTTTATACCTGAATTAATGGTTTAGGGTGTTTCAAAATTTATTACTTTAAACTTATTTTTTTTCTCAGGTTTACAGATAAATTTCAAATTTATTTTAACACAAATAAACATTTAAAACCTACTTCATGATGAATTCAAACAAGTTTTATTTGCATCCTAAGTCCTCACAAGGATTTATTCAATAGATAATGGATTTTCTTAAAAATATGAGCTTTGAAAAACTAATACCAGGCAGAAACTTATACAATAGAAGTCATACATCAATACAAACACCTATACAGGAATATAAATATATATATCCACACAATTCATTCTTTATCTCAGAAATTGCATGCAACTAGATTTGATATACTTAAAAATTTTTTAAGGAAAAGGTTACTCACCTGTTAAAGCTTGATGAACAGAGCACTTTTAATTAGAAAAGCCTTTGAAAACTTCGAACCTTTAAAAAAATTTGAGTTGCTGATGTTTTGAAACTTTAAACTTGATAATGCTGAAATACTTTTGCTCCCAGATGTACAGACTACATACATGCTCCCAGTTTAAAAGAAAATGCAGGTCTAATCATCTCAGGTTTGCATGCAGTAGCCAATTCCGGATTGCATTATGAAGCTTTCAAACTGGGTTGACAGGGTTTGGTATAAATTTTATCACAAGTTTTGATTCTAGTTTTGTAAAATTGGAACATGCTACAGGCTAGATAAAAGAGAATTGCAGAATTGAGGAAATGTTTCAGAGGAGATATACATGCTTGGTTTCAGTTGTATGGTTTGAGGAGGTTACAGATTTTGGGAATTTTGGTTGAAGTTTTGTTACAACTTGTTTTTAAGGAGATTATAAGCTTGCAGATTCTTCTTTTTCAGTTTTGGCCATGGATTCTTGCTTAGTTTAAAGGAAAATAAATATGAAGAAGAAAGAAGGAAGTTTATATTTGTGATTTGTGGTTTATTAAATTTTAAGAAAGGAAATTAGAAAAAAACACTTGTTTAAATTGATTACATGTGTCAAAATATCATTATGATCTCATTACACATGTCAACAATGAGCTTCATAATTTTAACATTTGTACTTATTCATTTCCTTAAAAAATTTAAATGAATTTTGAAAATTTTTGTATGTAATGGTTATATCTGTAATTAAATGTTTATAATATGATTTTATATGATGTTTTTAGTTTGGTTTATAAAAAGATGGTATCTTAGCTTACATAGATAAATTGTAGATAAAAAATTTAGATTTGAAATTTCAAAAATGAATCTTTAAAAATAGGTTGGATTTTCAATACTCAATATTTTGAAATTGTAATTCATCCTTTCTTATAATTTTGATCAATTTATATTTTATATTTACACCTTTCTAGTATTTATACATATAAAAATCTTCAAAAGAGAAGATTTAAAAAAAAAAATCTTAATTATACACAAATATAATTATTCTTTGAATTCCAAACATTAAATTTAAATTTAATTTAAATTGACTTATATACATATTTTAAACAAATACACATTACATATGTTTGAAAATAATGATTTTGCAAATTTTAAAATAATTACACTATCAAACAAATATCTATTCAAGTATAAATATTTATCATCGTATTTATTTGTTCAATCTATAAATCAATATGCTATTGATTAATCCAATTATTTCTCGATCACAGATGTCTAGATTTCCAGGATATCACATTCCCCCCCTTAGAATCTTTTCGTCCTCGAAAAGAAACGAAGCCAGAATTTATTTAAAATGCTTAAAATCAGATAAATTCTTTTTTTGATCATTTTTAAAATACTTTTTAAAATTCATATAATATTGCCAAAATAGTTTTTATAAAAATACTTTTATAACTCGATGTCCAACCAGTCCATCCTTGTTTTCGTAGAAATTCGGTCATACGTTGATCGGGCATAAGACTGAAAATCTACAAGTGCTTGGCAGATCCATTTTCAACACCCAGTGAAAATACTTTGAAAATAATTTTATTGAAAATATTGAAAGCATTTTGAAATCGAGAAAATATCTTTGGTGAGAATGCTCTGGAAATCATCACCGTCATCCATGGTCACAGTTACATTCCAGGGTTACGTTGCCGTCGCAGCAAAAGTCCATGTAACTGTAGGCTCTCCGCGGCCTCTCGATTACGCCATGGATCCCACACAACAGATCACAGTTACATCCAGGGTTACGTTGCCGTCGCAGCAAAAGTCCATGTAACTGGAGGCTCTCAGCGGCCTTTGATTTTCGCTGTCAAAATGAAACTTCTCCACTCCTACGTAGGTCGCAGTCTACCGATATAAAATCAAACGCAGACTGTTGGCACTCAGCGGCACACACGACTTTCGCTATGTTATACTCTACTCATAAACCCCAGGAACTAGTTTTTTCCGGACTCCTCATGGGATCAACTTTAGAACCCCCCCTTGGGGCTCAAGGCAGCACCACCCGATGGTACTCCTAAGAAGTTCATTTCAAGGGAGCGCCTTTTTCCCTAAAGCCATCACCAAAACATTTTATACTATACACATATAGTATCTTTAAATCATACACCTAGTATGATCTCATACAAAGCTCCTTTACACAAAATCGATTATTCCAAAATCGATAATTCTCAAACAAGGCTTTCCAAATTCAATATTGATTTTACCCAAAAATCAAAAGCCTTTCCAAATCCATAGGTTCCCAAAACCTTTTTCCAAAAAATCCTCATAAGATCCTTTATATATACAGATATATATAATCCTTAAAATTTTGGATCATTTCAAACTTGTATAAAACTCTTTTTATACTTCAAAACACCTTCAAAAATCCTTTTCTTCTGGCAAAAGATTCAACAAGGGGAGTTTATTTTATAAAACAAAGATATTTAACTTTGTTTATGTGACGACCGCCCATAACTCATGCACTAAACAAGGAAATAGTGCGCTGAAAAGTGTGCCAGGACGCCATGGACGATCATCAGGGTTAAAGTAAAAAAAAATAAACTCTATCGTATTACTCACAGCGCAGGGATAAAATACAATAGAGAAATATATATATAGTGAAGCTTCACTATATAGAATCTCATCAATACACTACAAAACAATTTGATACAAACATCTGAATAGTCAATACATCAAGCCTCACTACATAACACTCAGAGAATCATACAAGCAGCGGAACATCGAGTACATATAGTAAGAAAAACAATATGCAAAAGCCTAAAGCTCGTCTTCGTCATCAACAACGTTGGTCACTAAGAACGGCACCTGTCACCTGCTACCTAGTCTGTCCATCCCAAAATGGATGAACAGCACAAGGTAATAAGAGTTGAACATAAAACCTTGAGTCAGACAACAGTCTTAGTGAGCGGTAAATTAACTAACAACATACCAAAAGAGCATAAAGGAAAAAGGAATAGGAATCCAACCCTCCCACTCCACCTCTTTCTACAGTGATAGCCCCCAGACACACTAAGCAGAAACAAACATAGCAAAACAGACAATTAAAGTAAAGCAATTATCACTCGAGTCAAGGTCGATGTTTTCCAAGCACAAACCCCCAAGGCCTAAACCAAGATCAGATAAGCACCCACAAAACATTGTTCTTGAGATCGAGTGACAATACAACCAAAGCATCCAAACATTCATGACTCTGGATATCACTGTTATCATTGCTTCGATATCACCGTTAATTGAATGACCGGCTCATTCTTTCGTCCGTCCGTCAAGGGCTAATGGTAACCCCGGTTCTAGACATAACTCCACACGTCATCTTGACCCGTGCCTAGGACTATCGAATCTGCCCAGAGTACTAGACCTTCAACTATTGGTCTTGGGACTATCGAATCTGCCCAGCGTAGTCTTGCTTTGAGCATACTAGAACCTTCAACAACGATGAAATCTCAGCCTCCTAGTCATCCTCCTTGACGACTATTCTCATACTAGCTCAAGCGCCTCTTGAACCAACCATTATCAACGAACTCGAACCATATCACCGAGTTATCAACATGCTTGGGATGATCCCTTCTGGATTAAACCAAGGCTATCTCACATTATGCTTTGCTTCATCGCATCATAGCAAAGTCCCATCTCAACATCATGCTTTGCCTCATCGTATCATAGCAAAGTCCCATCTCAACATCATGCTTTGCCTCATCGCATCATAGCAAAGTCCCCTCTCAACATCATCATCAAATCTATCCATATGAGCTTTATCATCCGTTTCATATGCCATAAGCAGCTTTCCTTATTCAAGAGCCTTTCCACTTAGCTTTTGAATCATCTTCGACCAACTTGTCCAAATCAAATCATCAATCAACTAATTTATAACAATCAATCAGATCAATCATTAATCCAAGTAATCAATCATTCAAACAAGATCTAAATAAACAGTTATAACAATAATGGTAATTTCGTAAATAAAGAGTCCAAATCTAACAAGCATGAATTCTAAGTAATATCTTGATGAATGAACTAACATAGGTTAACATGTAGTAAAGTGGATATCAAAACTTTATGAACGGTGGATCTACATGCAGACTTAAGGAAAATGCATGAAATCACTATCTTTAACACACAAACAAGCCACCGATCCAATATACTCCTTTGGGTCCGTGTGAGAGATAACCACCACTCACCGAATCACCTAAACACCTCAAAAGCAACAAACTCTAGATCCGGACAGCAAAGGATCTAGCTTGATCCGTCAAAATTCCGCTTCAAACGATGAAGTCCCTTTTTGAAGAATGTAGATCTTCAATCTTGGATGGAAGGAAGCACTAGATTAAAGAAGAGAAAAGAAGTTAAAAGTGTAGTACTCGAGCTCTCAAAATGGCAGCACTTCGTCGCTTCAAAATCCCTATCCCAAAAAGAGAGATAAGGCCGTGTATTTATAGGCCAAACCCTTAAGTCGTTCGCCCCCCTTAAGTCGGTCACGACTTAACAAGGCCCCACGATTTACGACTCATCAACCCCACGGTCTACCGACTCAAGCCTCTATACGACCTAACTTAGACACGACCTAACGACTCAAGCCTATGCACGACCTAAAACATGCATGACCTAACACATACACACGTTCCTACCTAAGCCGTTTGGACAACTTAACGACTTAACAAAAGTCGCGACCTAACTACTACAGCGACTTAACACACACAACGACTCAACGACCCAGCGACCCAAGCCTTAACACTAATGCGCGACTTACGACCTAAACCGTTACGCGACCTAACATAAGTCGCTTACGACCTAACTTCAACGTCCTAAGCTATCACCCTTAAGTCGCTCGAACGACTTACCCTCCTTAGGTCGTTAACTCCTAAGTCTCTCACCTATGCCGCTACTATCCTTAAGCCGTCCCAATCCTTAAGTCGCTCATCCTCCTTAGGTCGCTCCACCGACTTAAACTATCACACGACTTAAGCCTCAACACGTCCTGACTTCCTTAAGTCGCTACCCCTTAAACCGTTATCCCTTAAGTCGCTCACTTCCCTTAGGTCGCTCCAATCCCCTAAGTCGCTCCACTGACCTAAGCCACTGCACGACCTAAACCCTGGACGACTTAACTCTGGACGACTTAAGCTCCGAATGACTTAAATTCTGAACGACTTAACAACACTAACAACCTAATGACAACAGTTCTACGATTCTTCGATCCGTAAAAATACGGATCGTCACATTCTCTCCCCCTTAGGAATTTCGCCCCCGAAATTCCAAACAAACAAGAGCAATCAAAGACTATTCTGCATGCCTACCATCCATAGCAATCAACAAACCATGCATCCAATTACTTGCCTAGCATGCAGAATTCTAAGACTAGAACAAGTTACAATGTCATGCGATGTCACGACACCTCACGGTCATACCTTGAAGAGTTCAGGATGAGCTGCCTTCATCCTCTCTTCCTCCTCCCATGTACAGTCGTTAACATCATCACTCCATTGTACCTTGAGCAACTTGACTACCTTGCTCCTAAGTTGTTTCGTGTCAGTTTCCACAACACGAAGCGGTTTACGAGGTCTCTCAACGATTGGATCAAACTCAAAGTCCTCACAACTATCAGCAGAAACCACCGTATTCGAGTTGTGCACATACTTCCGTAGATACGATACGTGAAAAACATTGTGCACACCCGACATCTTTTCTGGTAATTCTAATTTATAGGCAAGCTTTCCAATTCGCTCGATAATCGGGAATGGTCCAACAAATCTCGGAGTCAATTTCCTTTTCTTCCCGAATCGAATAACATTCTTCAGTGGAGAAATCTTCACAAAAACCATATCACCTACGTCGAATTCCAAATCCTTACGACGCTTATCGGCATAACTTTTTTGACGATCTTGGGCTGCCTTCATTCGTCGCCGAATGATCTCTATACAATCAGAAGTCTGTCGAATCATTTCTGGCCCAAGTATCAACTTTTCTCCTGTTTCCAACCAACATGTCGGAGAGTTGCATGGTCTTCCATACAATGCTTCATACGGTGCCATACCAATGCTTGACTGGTAACTGTTATTATACGAGAATTCCACCAAATGAAGATAATCTTCCCATGATCCTCCGAAATCCAAAACACATGCTCTGAGGAGAACTTCCAAAACTCGGTTGACTCTCTCGGTCTGACCATCTGTTTAAGGGTGATAAGCTGTACTCAAACACAACTCGGTTCCTAAAACTTCCTGGAAGCTCTTTCAAAATCCACTAGTGAACAATGGGTCTCGATCGCTCACTATGCTTTTTGGAATACCATGGAATCGAACTATCCACTTAACATATAGCTCAGCCAATTTCGATGCAGTCCTGGTTGATCGAACAGCAATGAATCTTGCACTCTAAGTCAAACGATCTACGATGACCCAAATCTCTTTATTTCCTGCTCTGGTTCTAGGTAACCCATCGATAAAATCCATCGATATTTGCTCCCACTTCCATGTAGGAACTTCTAATGGCTGAAGTAATCCACTTGGCTTCTTCTGTTCGGCTTTTACCAACTGGCAGTTCATACATTTGGAAATAAAATTTCCAACCTCCTTCTTCATACCTTCCCAGTAATAGGTTCTCTTCATATCCCGATACATCTTATTTCCACCTGGATGAATTGTCATCTTCGAGTGATGACTTTCCTTCAGAACTTCATCCCTCAATTCATCTATATCGGGAACAACTAGTCGTACTTGTTTCCAAAGCCAACCCTCTCGATCGACCTCGAATCCTTTATCCTTCTCTGGGTCCCACCCCGATTCCAAATCACGGATAATCTTGACAAGCTTATCGTCTCGCTTTTGGCCCTCACCAATCCTTTCCACAAGAGTAGGTCTTATCGATAAGTTTGCCAACATCTCAGGTTCCAATTCACATCCAGGCCTGAAGTCAAATCCATCCAAATACTCAAGACTCTTCCATTCTGAAAACATGGCTCCCAATCCTGCATGTCTTCGACTTAACGCATCTGCCACTGCGTTACCCTTTCCCGGAGTATAGGCTATACCAAAATCATATGATGCTAAAAACTCTAGCCATCGTTGCTGCCGAAGATTCAAATCTTTCTGGGAGAAAAGATACTTCAATGACTTATGATCTGTAAACAACTCGAATCGGACTCCCAATAGGTAATGTCTCCACATCTTCAAAGCAAATACAACCGCCGCTAACTCCAAATCATGAGTCGGATAATTATTTTCATGCGGCTTCAGCTGTCGATTTGCATATGCAACAACTTTATCCTTCTGCATTAGCACTGCTCCAAGTCCAGTACCACATGCATCGGTGTAAACCACCATCTCATCATTTCCACTTGGAATAGTCAAAACAGGAGCACTTGTTAGTCGCTCTTTTAGGATTCCGAAAGCTTGCTCACACTTATCATCCCATCTGAATACTTGGTTCTTTTTCGTCAATCCTGTTAATGGTGCAGCTACCTTGGAAAAGTCTTTGATAAATCGACGATAATATCCTGCTAATCCAAGAAAACTTCTCACATCAGATGCATTCTTAGGTCTAAACCAATCCTGGATCGCTGCCACCTTGGCGGGATCAACCGCTATTCCACTTCCAGAGATAACATGGCCTAAGAACCTCACTTCGCTCTTCCAGAAGTGACATTTCGAAAACTTAGCCCTCAGTTGTTGTTTTCGCAAGATTTCCAAAACAATCCGCAAGTGCGTCTTGTGCTCTTCTTCAGTTCTGGAATAAATCAAAATATCATCCACGAACACAAGTACAAACTTGTTCAACTGATCCCTGAACACTCTATTCAGAAGATCCACAAAATATGCTGGTGCATTAGTCAATCCAAACGGCATTACTAACCACTCATAGAAACCTGATGGTGTCCTAAAAGCAATCTTCAGGACACTATCCTTTGCCACTCTTAATTGGTGAAATCCCGTTGCCAAATCCATCTGAGAAAACACCTTGGCTTCGTGAAGCTGATCAAACAAGTCATCTATTCTCGGCAATGGATACTTGTTCTTCTTAGTCACTTTATTCAGCCCACGATAATCCACACACAACCTCAACGATCCATCCGCTTTGGTTGCAAACACAACTGGTGCACTCCATTCGGACACACTACGCCGAATGAATCCTTTCTGTAAAAGGTCATCAACTTGCACCTTCAACTCTTGCTGTTCCCTAGGCGCCATTCGCCTAAGAGGCATCACAACAGGTCTGGCTCCCTTAACTAGATCGATGCGAAACTCGATCTCTCTATGCAGCGGTAACCCTTTGACCTCATCAAAGACATCCTCAAATCCATTCACAATTGGCACCGATGACAGTCCATCCCGTGGAACAACCAGCGAATACATGAAGCTCATGAAGACGCCTTCCTCATGCTTACATCATATCATAACCTTTCGCCCTTCCACATTCTCGACTGTCACCTCCAGCCTTTCACAATCAACCTTTGCCGCATACTTCCTAAGCCAGTCCATACCCAAAATAATTCCAAACCCCACAAAGTTCAGAACAAAACAATCACAAACAAAAGAGCAATCATGACTCGATATAATCAGACCACGGCATAGCATACACAAACAGGACGAACCCCCAACTGGATTAGTCACAACCAATGGTCTATCAACAATATCTGGTTCTAAACCCAACCGGCCTACAAGTTCATTACAAACAAAATAATGCAACGCCCCAGTATCGAACAACACTCTAACTGGAACACCACAAATGGAAAGAGTACCTTGAACCACCACACTCTTTCCTTTCTCTTCCGCCATAGGAGCTTTTGAAGATGATGGCACAGCCCCCAAAGCATAAGCTTGCACAATCTGTTTGTCCTTCCGCGGTTCTGGACAATTCCTCTTAATATTCCCCAGCTTGTCACAGTTGTAACACTTCAACGGTACCTTTGGATTCTTACAATCTCTGGAGAAATGGCCCTTCTGCTGGCAATTGTAGCAGGTCACTTCGCCCTTCGGCTTCTTCTGGCCATCCTTACCCTTTTGTTGCTGCTGCTTCCTCTTCCTGTTCCCACCTTGCTGTGGTTTAGATTCCTCCTTAGTCACAGCAACAACAGATTCTTCCTTAGGAAACAGATTCTCGTGCCTGAGATCTTTCTCCACAAGCTTCTCAAATGGATCGTCCAGATGATCCGCCAACTGTCTCCCAAGATAAGTGTCCAAACCTGTTACGAACTTCTCATTCTTATGATAGGGAGATTCAATATACGACCGAGCATACTTGGACAAAGCTTCAAACTCAGAAACATACTCAAGAACTGGTCTTCCACCTTGCTTGACCTCCACAAACTTCTTAAACAGAACGGATTTCTGAGCTGTAGAAATGAACTTAGCCTCAAATCTAGCTTGGAATTGCTCCCAAGTAATTTCTTCCTCTGGAGTATCAATGGTGATAGAGCTCCACCAATCAGAAGCTCTTCCCTGAAGCTGTCTTGATGCGAGCTTCTTTTTGGTTACATCCTCGATTCCCAAATCACCAAAGATCCTTCTACAAGCATCTATCCATCTCTGGACTTCTATGGTTGATTCTGTTCCCAAGAAAACCTTTCCGCCAAGAGCAGTATAGTCTTTACACAGCTTAGCAAAATCCACCTGTTTTGGAGTTTGAACTTGAACTCCAACATCTACCGTTGGCCCTGGAGCTGGCATCCTTCTCATGATCGAAGTCATCATGGCCTCAAACATAGTATCATAATCAGCAGCCCCCTCAGAATCACGGCCTTCCCTAGCAGCTGGTCTCCCTCTTCGACTCATTCTTAATATCTATAAAAGAATGATTAGTACACCTTGAGAAACAACTGCATAAGAGGTTCAAATCCTTCTAAGCTACTATTTTATATATAGTAATCATCCATCAAAATACAATTACGTCTCTCATACGTAGTTACGTCAGTGAGCATTGGCTAAAATCGATTAACCAAAGCTCTGATACCAAATGTGACGACCGCCCATACTCCTGCACTAAACAAGGAAATAGTGCGCTGAAAAGTGTGCCAGGCCGCCATGGACGATCATCAGGGTTAAAGTAAAAAAATAAACTCTATCGTATTACTCACAGCGGAGGGATAAAATACAATAGAGAAATATATATATAGTGAAGCTTCACTATATAGAATCTCATCAATACACTACAAAACAATTTGATACAAACATCTGAATAGTCAATACATCAAGCCTCACTACATAACACTCAGAGAATCATACAAGCAGCGGAACATCCAGTACATATAGTAAGAAAAACAATATGAAAAAGCCTCCAGCTCGTCTTCGTCATCAACAGCGTTGGTCACTAAGAACGGCACCTGTCACCTGCTACCTAGTCTGCCCATCCCAAAATGGATGAACAGCCCAAGGTAATAAGAGTTGAACATAAAACCTTGAGTCAGACAACAGTCTTAGTGAGCGGTAAATTAACTAACAACATACCAAAAGAGCATAAAGGAAAAAGGAATAGGAATCCAACCCTCCCACTCCACCTCTTTCTACAGTGATAGCCCCCAGACACACTAAGCAGAAACAAACATAGCAAAGCAGACAATTAAAGTAAAGCAATTATCACTCGAGTCAAGGTCGATGTTTTCCAAGCACAAACCCCTAAGGCCTAAACCAAGATCAGATAAGCACCCACAAAACATCGCTCTTGAGACCGAGTGACAATACAACCAAAGCATCCAAACATTCATGACTCTGGCTATCACTGTTATCATTGCTTCGATATCACCGTTAATTGAATGACCGGCTCATTCTTTCATCCATCCGTCAAGGGCTAATGGTAACCCCGGTTCTAGACATAACTCCGCACGTCATCGTGACCCGTGCCTAGGACTATCGAATCTGCCCAGAGTACTAGACCTTCAACTATTGGTCTTGGGACTGTCGAATCTGCCCAGCGTACTCTTGCTTTGAGCATGCTAGAACCTTCAACAACGATGAAATCTCAGCCTCCTAGTCATCCTCCCTGACGACTATTCTCATACTAGCTCAAGCGCCTCTTGAGCCAACCATTATCAACGAACTTGAACCATATCACCGAGTTATCAACATGCTTGGGATGATCCCGTCTGGATTAAACCAAGGCTATCTCACATCATGCTTTGCTTCATCGCATCATAGCAAAGTCCCATCTCAACATCATGCTTTGCCTCATCGCATCATAGCAAAGTCCCATCTCAACATCATGCTTTGCCTCATTGCATCATAGCAAAGTCCCATCTCAACATCATCATCAAATCTATCCATATGAGCTTTATCATCCGCTTCATATGCCACGAGCAGCTTTCCTTATTCAAGAGCCTTTCCACTTAGCTTTTGAATCATCTTCGACCAACTTGTCCAAATCAAATCATCAATCAACTAATTTATAACAATCAATCAGATCAATCATTAATCCAAGTAATCAATCATTCAAACAAGATCTAAATAAACAGTTATAACAATAATGGCAATTTCGTAAATAAAGATTCCAAATCTAACAAGCATGAATTCTAAGTAATATCTTGATGAATGAACTAACATAGGTTAACATGTAGTAAAGTGGATATCAAAACTTTATGAACGATGGATCTACATGCAGACTTAAGGAAAATGCATGAAATCACTATCTTTAACACACAAACAAGCCACCGATCCAATATACTCCTTTGGGTGCGTGTGAGAGATAACCACCACTCACCGAATCACCTAAACACCTCAAAAGCAACAAACTCCAGATCCGGACAGCGAAGGATCTAGCTTGATCCGTCAAAATTCCGCTTCAAACGATGAAGTCCCTTTTTGAAGAATGTAGATCTTCAATCTTGGATGGAAGGAAGCATTAGATTAAAGAAGAGAAAAGAAGTGAAGAAATGTAGTACTCGAGCTCTCAAAATGGCAGCACTTCGTCGCTTCAAAATCCGGATCCCAAAAAGAGAGATAAGGCCGTGTATTTATAGGCCAAACCCTTAAGTCGTTCGCCCTCCTTAAGTCGGTCACGACTTAACAAGGCCCCACGACTTACGACTCATCAACCCCACGGCCTACGGACTCAAGCCTCTACACGACCTAACTTAGACACGACCTAACGACTTAAGCCTATGCGCGACCTAAAACATGCTCGACCTAACACATACGCACGTTTCTACCTAAGCCGTTTGGACGACTTAACGACTTAACAAAAGTCGTGACCTAACTACTACAGCGACTTAACACACACAACGACTTAACGACCCAGCGACCCAAGCCTTAACACTAATGCGCGACTTACGACCTAAACCGTTACGCGACCTAACATAAGTCGCTTACGACCTAACTTCAACGTCCTACGCTATCACCCTTAAGCCGCTCGAACAACTTACCCTCCTTAGGTCGTTAACTCCTAAGTCGCTCACCTATGCCGCTACTATCCTTAAGCCGTCCCAATCCTTAAGTCGCTCATCCTCCTTAGGTCGCTCCACCGACTTAAACTATCACACGACTTAAGCCTCAACACGTCCTGACTTCCTTAAGTCGCTACCCCTTAAACCGTTATCCCTTAAGTCGCTCACTTCCCTTAGGTCGCTCCAATCCCCTAAGTCGCTCCACTGACCTAAGCCTCTGCACGACCTAAACCCTGGATGACTTAACTCTGGACGACTTAAGCTCCGAACGACTTAAATTCTGAACGACTTAACAACACTAACAACCTAATGACAACAGTTCTACGATTCTTCGATCCGTAAAAATACAGGCCGTTACAGTTTACTCCAAATTGAATATTTAAATTTGATTACTCTTTCAATATCATTTACATTCAAATCCGTACGATGTACACATATCATCCGTACGCCACACTAATCAGATTGCTCACTCGATCACATAATTTCATTTCCGAACTAGTATCGTCCACCCGACTTCCTAGTGCGGACACAGATCTGGTTTCTTGATCAGAAACCGTCATTCTCCTTGCATAGTCATAACTATGATAGAGAATATCCAGAACCAATCAACAACCCATATCCAGGTTCGCCGTCGAAAATCGAGCGGAAAATCCCAACTCGGATCGATACAACTATCTCGAAATTCTGTACTCGAATCTGGATCAAATCACTATGCGAATAGAATAATATACGTACACCCTACGTATTTATCTTTATTTGTTATTAGCCAAATTAATTCTCTTTCTATTCACATTTACTTTAATATTTATTCACTTATTCACAACTGCTTCAATCCCATTTGGATTATTACCTCTATTCTTATCTCAATTGGGTATTTAACCGATAAACAGTTTGAACTCCTACCAGTTTATTTAGAAAATAGCTTGAAAAATTTAAAAATAAATAAGTAGTTGGAAAATAATTACTAGTTTATAAAATAAGTGTAAAATAGTTAGAAAATAGTTAAAATAATTATAGAAATTTTAGATAATTGCAAAATAACAGTAAGATAATAATTAGTTTTGTAAAATAGTTGGAATATAGTAATTAGTTTATAAAACAGTTGGAAAATCGTTAAACAGTTTCAAAAATAATTGTAAAACAAGTATAAGATAGTTTGGCTTTTAAAAGAAAGGTTGTATATATAATAAATAGCTTGGAAAAAAATAGATTTATATTAAAACAATTTATATTAAAACAGTCCAGAGTCAAAACTGTTCAATCCCCAATCTCCATTCCAAATCAATTCAATTTAAATTCCACTTCCATTTAAATTGACTCAATTCCAAATTAAATAACTTCAATTTCCATTGAAATTGATTCAACTCCAATTCAAGTTGAATTTACCTCAGTTTCTTTCCAAATTTAACTCTTTTCAACCTTGATCTCAAATTCTACCAATTCAAATAAATTTCAACTGAACTAGTTCCAATTTCAATTCATATCAACTCGAGTTTGAATTAATTCCAATTTCATACTTCATTTCCAAATCAAGTTGAATTATTCTTGATTTCCTCCCAAATTTAATTCAAATTCCATTTGAATTTAAAACTTATTCAACTTTAATTACAATTCCAAATTATTCCAATAAATTTGGACTAATTTAAAATTGAATCCACTTCAATTTCAAATCGTTACAAATTAATCCAATTCAAATTTTCCATTTGAATCCTATACTCATACATCTTCAATCACAGTTTCAATTAATTCAAACCAAATTCAATTTGAACTAATTTCAATTCAAATTCCAAATGTAAACCATCTCGAATTACGTAAATTCGAGTTAATACTTCAAATGTTGATTTAATTCCTTTAAATCAATTTACCTTTTATCCCAACAATTGATTACCATACTCCATTTCTCGTTCATTTAAAAAAATCTGATTCACAACTTAAAGATTTTT
The DNA here is from genome assembly GCA_030765085.1 of Allium cepa. NCBI lineage: Eukaryota > Viridiplantae > Streptophyta > Magnoliopsida > Asparagales > Amaryllidaceae > Allium > Allium cepa. The sequence goes on from CM060932.1 coordinate 387,113,445, forward strand.
ATCAACAATAGGATGATATCATCTAATTCATTTTAAAACATCCATTCATTTTAAATTTCTAGATCTCAATCCCAATTTGAGATCACTCAAACTCTCAATTACAATCAACCATTTAACTTCCCAAGTTAAATCTTAATTTCATTTTAAAATTTACAAATCAGGTTGAACATCCCAACATATTTAACATTTTCCCAAGTTAAACTCAATTCACTTAATCCAGTCAACCTTACCTAGTTTGAACTTCCATTTCAAATTTTGAAATTCTCATAAATAATCTTCCCACTTATTAAGTTCAAAACTTAGCACTTCGGGTATCACATCTTCATCCATATTCAAAACTCAGCATTTAGAGTTTATTTCAAACCACATTTGATATTATGTATATCCACATATATACATATTAACTTATTTTACATACCAAGTTATACTTTAAAATTTTAAACCACCTTTGGTTTTTAATTTAAACAAATTCTTTTAAAATTTCAAACAACCCTTTATTGAAATAGGACCCTTTCATTTGAATATATTAAATAACATCTCTTATTTTAAAATAAGATCATATTCAAAATAGTTTCAATATAATATTATCTCCCTTAACATTTGGAATCAATTCAAATGTTTAAATTTAGAATTCAAAACTTCACAATTTTAAATCCACTTCAATTTCCATCCTTTCTAATTTACAAGTTATTCTCATCAAATGGTTACTTCCTTAAAACATTTTATTGTTTAAAACAATCATCCCATTATTAAACACAATAACCATTCAATTTCCTGGTTTGAAACCAATTCTGATTCATCTTATTTTGAAATACTTCTCCAAATCAAGATTTCAATTTTAGTTTGAATTCATTTCAAACTTGTCTTTAATTTAATTTCAATTTGGTTGTAATTCTATTACCACTTAGTTCTTACTATTACTTTTAATTTAATTAATACCACAACCAATTTCCTTAATATAACAGATAATCTATTTCTTATATAAGATTTATTTACTTCTGAAATCATTTAAAAACCTTTATATAAGAAAATAACAAGTACGCTCTCATATATACACTCAACTCATTCTAGGGTACCGTTGACCCATTCCTTAATGAGTAGTCCCGACAGAGCCAAGGTTCTCGCTTAATCTTCAGCTCTGATACCAAATGCAATGACCCGGAATTTCGATCCCGAAAATTCCAGATAGTTAGAAAGAAGAAGAAAAAGAAAGAAGAAGAAATAAGAACAAGACACAGAAACCTCACATTCGCAGCGGATCAAAATATAATATCACATAATAATAACAGTTATACAAAGAGAAACTGTATCTATCAATTTTCATCGATATATCAGAGTTATAACAATTTTACACAACATTGGACAGATACAATTTAAAATGTCTCAGACATATACAATATCATAGAGTAAACTCTCCATACGACCCTGCCATCCAGCTCGCCTCCTGAGCTCCAGAACGTCCTTGCTTGAAAATCTGTAATACTCGGTCTGACCCGAGCATTACATCAAAGTAACACCCGGGTCAGGCTGGAAACCAGCGTGAGTAAACCCATCAAGCATGAAATACCAATGCATACAACTTATATAAAACCCGGGGTAACTCAAACCAATTTTTTACAAGTTCACAGTTTGTTATAGACATCACTTGTTTCGCACATCATTTTCTAAGTACCAATACTTAGATTAAATGGTCCAATTCACTTAAATCATTCCATACCAGCCTATTGATTTCACATATCAATCTATAAGGAATCGAAGTGGTTTCGGACTAATACTCGACTCCGGTCTCTTCGAAACCATTGTCAACTTAACTTAAATTATTCAAGTGAAATGCAATTCTATTTTTAATATAGGATGTCACAGTAATTCATCATCAATAGATAACCACATCTTCACAGTTTAAATCAAACATATCTTATCACATAGCATCACGAACCACATATTAGGGATAACAATTAATCAAATGCTTCCAATATCATTCTATTCATCCCTTAATTAATTTCACAAATTAATTTATCCTTAACCAAATACAGTAATTAACCTTTAATTACTTCATTAATTAATTATTAAACATAATTATTAATCACCGTTGATTAATAACATCCAGAAATTATCTACCCTTAATTACTTCATTGAATAAATTAATCCTTAATTTATTTTCTAATTAATCCCTTGATTAATCCCATTCAGTGATCTACTACCTTTAATTACTTTATTTCAAAAAAATTTAATTACCCTTAATTAATTATCATAATTAATTAATTACATAGGAATTTAATCCAAATTACTTTCATCATCAACATCATTAATTACATCCAGTAATTATCATTAATTACTTCCTTAAGTACTTACACTTCCATTAATTAAATTAAGTAATTATTCATCTATCATCAAGTGTTTAAATTAATTAAACTTAATTAATTAATCTAAACTAATCACATTAAATTTATAAAACTTAAATTTATTTTAAAACAAAGATTCAAAAATTTAGATTTGAATTAGATTAAGCATTGTTAAAAACATTTCTTTACATTTCAATTTCCAATTTAAATTCAGATTCTTTTTAAAACACTTGACCCCTTTTTAAAAATTATTTAAACAAATTGAATTTAAACATATTTATTTCCAACTATGATTTAAATTAAGCTTGAATCCATAAATTAAAAATTAGATTTAAAACTTGTTTTAAATCCTTGTTTTTATATTTTAAAATTCAGTTTAAATTTAGAAATCATAACAGGATTTCTAACCTGTACACAACTAACACGAATCACAAAGAAACAACTCGAGCCTACCCTCGCCTAACTCGAGCAAAAATACAAAGCATCACGAGTAAATCTCGAGTAATATTTCATTTGAAATTTATTAAAACTTTAAGGTACTGACAGTTTCACAAAAACCTGCATCAATCAAGATACCCGAGCCCATCTCACAATGACTTCGAGTCCAACACCACCATGCTTCGGGCCAAATACGAATCTACTCGAAAAAAACACGCGAGCACTCTTCTTCCCCAAAATTAATGGCATATACACAATTCCTCCGTGCACCTGTACCAACGCAGCTCCCAATTCCGACCTCTCTCGGCGACACTCGCAAGTCAACGGTCCTTCACCAACTCGATTCCAATCATCAAACCACCTTCAGAACCTCAAAATCAAAAACGACCTTTCCAGCTCAAAACATGGAAAAATGTCGAAACCGTAAATCACCTAAAGCACAAGATTTCGACCACCATAGTAGCTTCACCTCCGGCCACGACCTTATCCATACTCCACCTATCATTTCCCCCAAAACTGGAAAGCTCGGTTACCTCTAGAAATCGCGGCGATCCAATTTACTGATGAACAGAAAAACTAGGTTTTAAATCTTTAATCCAAAACCCCCTTCACCTCAATGCATTAATCCCCTTCTCCATATTTTTCCCTGATTCTCCTACCGCCAGATCATCACCAGAGACGATGCTGGCCACCCCGACCATCTTGAACAACAGTTCTAACCCAAAGCATCCTTTCTAATAAAACCCAAACTGCTCCCTTAATCCAATATTAAAAATTGAAATTTTTAGTCCTAAAAATCAAGATTTAGTTTATAGTTTCAGTTTTTATACCTGAATTAATGGTTTAGGGTGTTTCAAAATTTATTACTTTAAACTTATTTTTTTTCTCAGGTTTACAGATAAATTTCAAATTTATTTTAACACAAATAAACATTTAAAACCTACTTCATGATGAATTCAAATAAGTTTTATTTTCATCCTAAGTCCTCACAAGGATTTATTCAATAGATAATGCATTTTGTTAAAAATATGAGCTTTGAAAAACTAATACCAGGCAGAAACTTATACAACAGAAGTCATACATCATACAAACACCTATAAAAGAATATATATATATATATATATATATATATCCATACAATTCATTCTTCATCTCATAAATTTCATGCAACTAGATTTGATATACTAAAAAAAAATTTAAGGAAAAGGTTACTCACCTGTTAAAGCTTGATGAACAGAGCACATTTAATTAGAAAAGCCTTTGAAAACTTTGAACCTTTAAAAAAAATTGAGTTGCTGATGTTTTGAAACTTTAAACTTGATAATGCTGAAATGCTTTTGCTCCTAGATGTACAGACTACATGCATGCTCCCGGTTTAAAAGAAAATGCAGGTCTAATCATCTCAGGTTTTCATGCAGTAGCCAATTCCGGATTGCATTATGAAGCTTTCAAACTGGGTTGACAGGGTTTGGTATAAATTTTATCACAAGTTTTGATTCTAGTTTTGCAGAATTGGAACATGCTACAGGCTAGATAAAAGAGAATTGCTGAATTGAGGAAATGTTTTAGAGGAGATATACATGCTTGGTTTCAGTTGTATGGTTTGAGGAGGTTACAGATTTTGGGAATTTTGGTTGAAGTTTTGTTACAACTTGTTTTTGAGGAGATTATAAGCTTGCAGATTCTTCTTTTTCAGTTTTGGCCATGGATTCTTGCTTGGTTTAAAGAAAAATAAATATGAAGAAGAAAGAAGGAAGTTTATATTTGTGATTTGTGGTTTATTAAATTTTAAGAAAGGAAATTAGAAATAAAAACACTTGTTTAAATTGATTACATTTGTCAAAATATCATTATGATCTCTTTACACATGTCAACAATGAGCTTCATAATTTTAACATTTGTACTTACTCATTTTCTTAAAAAATTTAGATGAATTTTGAAAACTTTTGTATTTAATTGTTATATATGTAATTAAATGTTTATAATATGATTTTATATAATGTTTTTAGTTTGGTTTATAAAAAATGGTATCTTAGCTTACATATATAAATTGTAGAAAAAAATATTTAGATTTGAAATTTCAAAAATTAATCTTTAAAAATAGGTTGGATTTTCAATACTCAATATTTTGAAATTGTAATTCATCCTTTCTTATAATTTTGATCAATTTATATTTTATATTTACACCTTTCTAGTATTTATACATATAAAAATCTTCAAAAGAGAAGATTTAAAAAAAAATTAATTATACACAAATATAATTATTCTTTGAATTTCAAACATTAAATTTAATTTAAATTGACTTGTATACATATTTAAACAAATACACATTACATATTTTTGAAAATAATGATTTTGCAAATTTGAAAATAATTACACTAGAAGATTATCAAACAAATATCTATTCAAGTATAAATATTTATCATCATATTTATTTGTTCAATCTATAAATCAATATGCTATTGATTAATCCAATTATTTATTGATCACAGATGTCTAGATTTCCGGGATATCACATACACAACCTCTGCTATTATGATTTGTCCCCTCTGGTTTGACTTGTTTTATGCTTGAAGTCTAGTTCTTGTAGTTCTAATTTATTGTTGTTTATGTATGGTTGCATACATGTCCAGTTGCTTTATTCCCTTTCATGAGCATTTCCAGTTTGTCTCATTGATGCCTGAATCATTTGAATTTGTTTGGTTAGAGTCTGTAGCTTGATAATTGTGTTGTAGTAACATATCTATTTGGTCTGGTTGTTGTGTGGTCATGTTGCATATGATCTCCATTGATGTCTTTTTTTACTGCTTCATGTTTTTTTTGCACCAGTACTGTTCCACTACTTCATTTTTGAATAGTTTGTACCACTTGAATATGTACAAGACTTGTGGCATCTGTTTCATGTGCATTTTTGTTCTGGACTGTATTAGTAATTATGTTCATTTGGAAGGTTGTATTCATGTTGACTTTGATTTGGGACATCATGTTTCTTGGTTTTGGACTTGAGTCTGCATTGTCATTGCATCATGGAGTCTACTGTGTTTTACTAATCTAGTTGCACCCCATATCTGAACTGATGTTGCATTCAGTCTTTTTTTTTGCAGTCTTGTTAGCCTTGAATGCAGTTGACACTTGATCACTTGTATGATAGCATGTTGAATATTGTTTAATGTGGGTGTGTTTATGCCTGGAAATTTGTGACCCGATGCTTATAGTTGTTGTGTGCATTGATCTATTGCTCGAGTGCTTATTGCTTCGAGTTGAACTGCCTGTGTTTCGAGACTGTGCATATGAACTTGTACATGTCTAATTTTGGTTGATTTGGTCGATTCTCATATGCACTTGAGTTGAATCCACCATTTCGTTGGGTTTGACCTTGTGCTTACCTGTCCCTATAATTTGTCGAGTGTATATTTGTGTGCATGGCCTTGTGGCATATCAGTGATACACTTTGCATGTCACAAGTTGTTCATGTATGATTAATTCAAAAGAAAATGATGAAGAACAACCCAAATAACTGAGGCAACTAATATTTTCAAAACACACACTTCATTTTGAACTGCAAAATATTTGTTTTTCAATTTTACTGCATTGGTGTTTATTTTGCAGATAGCTCAGATGCTGGATTCAGGCTGGAACATAGTTGAAGATAAATACGAGTGTTTGAATGATATGTAGTGAGGTTAAAATTTGTAAATTGAATTTTGTGATGTAATCGAAATTGTATTGTAACTTAAATTGAATTGTAATTGAAATTGTGTATATGTAGTGAGAGCTGAAGTTTGTACCATTTAAATTTGTAATAAAATATTTGTTAGAATAAAATATTTGTTTTAATATGAATTCCATGTTATTTATTTTATTTATTTAATTATGTGAAGAATAAAATAGTACAATAACAAATACATTTAAATGAATGTATATATATGTTTATTATCATCAAACAAAAACCATATACTAGCATATTCAACACACACGTATGCAATAAAATTACATACAGATAGATATACTTATGCATGGACATATGTGTACAGAAGAGGGTTTCTAGATCCTCTTTCCTATAAATTCCCTTCTAAAATTCTTGGAGTGGAGTGAATTTTTGTTGGTAGATTATATTCATTAGTAAGATCGTCTATGCAAAATTTTCAACTAACATGATACTTCTAGCTTTTTCAAAATTATAAAACAATATGAACCGTAAATATTGTAAATGTTGATTAGAAATAAAAATTTGATATTGATAGAAGTTTTGAAATGATTTTAACTTTCCTACAAATGATTTTGCTAATGAATGCAACATACTAGAAAAAAATTCAACTTCAATCTGAAGTTTTTCCCAGAAAGCTAGAAGGAAGAAGTGACAATTTTAGAGGGACAATTAAGAAGAGACCTAGATTACTCCCATACGCGTCTGTGAGCAATACATATGTATGTATTACTGGAACATGTGCACTGGTAGTAGGGTAAAAAGGATGAATTTCAAAATACAATTCCTTTTATTACTTTACACTAGATCTTATTTGTGTTTACGTAATATATTTGCACAAAATTATATTTAGTGATTATTAATAAAGATATTCGTTGTTTTAATTTTAGTTTTAATTTTTTATATTAAAATTATATATATTTAATTCGCTAGTTATAATTTAGGTTTATTAAATATAGTATATGTTGTTATGTTAGATTAATTTAATTTTATTTTATCTTTTATGTATTGTATGTTCACATTCACAATGCTCATATTTCAAGAACAATAGATAAACGTATACTAACCTAGAGTATGCAAATATATAAATATCAAATGCACTATAACCATTAATACCATGGTTATAATCAAGGGTATAATGTTAGGGATTATAAAGTCACAAATAGACATGTATACATACTTCTATATATAAATAATAAAATTAATTTTTTTGACCATTAAGTAATTTTAAATTTATTTGAAAATTGTTTATATTCAATATTATTAAATATATGTATGTATGTATATGTATACTTGTATGTATATATTCATATATATGTCTTCGGCCCTTTTAAAAATTGTTTTTCCAGTTTTATGCATTAAACATACACATTACATACATAAATACACACACACACATATAATAAATGTCGAATTAAATATTATATATATTATGTTGTAAATGATTTTTTTTAATTTGAAATTTAGATACTTTTGAATAAATCAAATATTTATGATAAAAAAATTATTTTATTAAATCAAAAACCGAAAGTAAGTTATATATTAATTCTTATAAAACCATACATGAAATTATATTTAATTATATTTTAAATTAAATCGATATATATGTCCATATATGTGTGTTTGTGTGTGTTTTTTATTAAATCTAAATTAATGTAGTTTTAAAACCAAGAAAAAAAAATTGATTACTTTATTTAAAACCCAGTATGAATTATTTTAAGTATACATTAATGAAAAATGAAAAACAACTTCATGGATACACACATACATATTTGACGTAGGATAATAATTTTTATATAAAACTAAAAAAGGAATCAATTCCTACACACACATCAAAATATGTTTAATAAGTATTGATTTTAATTTTGAAAATTTAATTTTTATAATTTTTGGCTAAAAATAACGTAATAATATATATAACATATAAATGATCTTAATGGTGGGATATTTTCTCTTCAAAATCCTTGTTCCTTGTCCTTAACTACAGTGTGTAAATCTCGTACTCTAGGCTTTACTAATTCCTTTAATGGGTACTATGGTTTTTTATGTACTAAGCACATGAGAGAATAGGCTATAACCATCTAGATATCAAAATATCTAACAGTTTTTTTCTCTAGATTTGAAGACCAAATGTTCTCCCCCAAGCCTATAACGTGGTCGGCCATACTTTTATAGAGTTGATGGACATCTGGTCTAATTAATACATCACATGTATTAATTAATTATTTAATTATTTAAACCCACATTATAATTAAATTAATTTATGGCAATTAAATACAATTTTATTTAACTTTAAGGCTTTAAATAAGTAACTACATGCCATAAAATTCAACGTTTGTATTAATTTTATTATTAATTTATACTATTTACAAATTAATTTTAAATTGGCTTAACTCGAAATTTAGCTCAGCACGATTGTGTTGATTCCCTAGTGCGAAATTAGTCAACATTTAAAAAAATTTAAATATTAAAGCCTATATGGACTTTGCTTAAGTGCAATATCAAGCACACGCTCAATTGTTTATAGACCATTTGGGAAAAGTATATTTCTATTCTTTAATAAGCTACACCTTTTTAATGATATTTTGTTCATGTTTTCTTTTCGTAATCACTATATCATTAAAATATTTATAGTTTGGTCAATGGTCATAAACTCTAAAGTCCTTAGTTAAATTCGATAACATTTATCAATTAACAATTATAATATAGCTAGAGATTTTGACTTTAAGATGAGTACTAATTACAATGATACTGACCTTCCACAACGAAGGGATGAGTCCTCTCTTGAGTAGTGTTTCACTTCAAATTGTTTAACATATATCTAACTATGGTCGTAATTAGTTCACGATGTCATATGGTTGAACATAATCAAAGTAAGCTCTTAAGTTTGAAGACTATTGCATGTTGTTACAGTTAGATCTTCTATTTTGACTTAGTTGTACTAAACTATAGAAGAATCTCATTGAGTAGTTCTGTGATTGGTCCAAACAACTACAAGTATGTAATCCCTTGGTGTCCTTTACAATCACGAGCAATTCATGGTCCATCCATGGAGCATTACATACACTAGTGTTAACGGATGTATATATATCATTTTCTCGATACATCTTAACTAGGAAAACTTAGGGAATAAGTACTTGAATATCGATTCAAAATTAATGGTTAGAACACATTCATAAGTTTAATTGATAAAACACTTTCTGTTATCCAGGTTTTTAAACCATTGGGATCCAGGAGAATATGGAATGACTTGATGGAATTAGAACGGCTCAAAACTCAACCAAAAAGGGGTAAACCAATGATTGAGTATGACTAAACCAAGAGACCAGCGTTCATCTAGTCCAATCAGTAGCTAAATACAACTAGCTAGTAAATTGTTATTAAAACAAAGCAACATGCAATGAGACTACATGAACAACATCGATACAAAGCAACAAAAGCATACCAGACATCAAAATCTAGAAAAAGTCTAAGTGCATGGATCGCTAGTGTTCTATACACTACGGATCGCCAGCGATCCATAATTTATCACTGGGTTGCCAATGCACATGGGAAGCAAAGAATTCCAAAATATGCTGTGTAAAGATTACTACCGATCCATGCACCATGGATTGCTAGCCATCCATACTTGCTCGTGGACTCTTGGCGAGCTAACTAGGAGAAGAAGGGAAATGAGGAGCTAAGTGAATGGATCACAAACGAGCTAAATGTATGGATCGCTGATGATCTATAGGCCATGGACCGCCTACGGTCCATGGTTTTTTCGCTCGAGTCACAAGCTGAGCTTCATTGCATCTTCCTGAGCCGATCTGCAAGCAGCTAGTGATAGTCTTGGCCTAAAAACTCTCCAATCTCTATAAATACCATCCTACCAGCAACACAAACGAGATCTTCTCCGGACTGGTTTTCGAAGCTCTGCTGTAAACTTTCTTCACTCTCTACCTCCCGCAAAACGATCTTCAAAGGGATTCACCGTGATTCTCCAGTGGATTCCAACTCTACGGATTCAATCTAGTTAAGGACAATCAAAAGCCTTATAACCAAACACTACTTGTAACAATAATCGGTCTATAATAAAACTATAAAGTAGACGTAAGCTTCATTATCAGTCAACCGCTAAAAAAAATCTTCATCTTCTTTCTTTTACTGTCTTTTTCTATACATATTATCAGTGTTATTGCTCTATCAGAATAGGGCTAATGCTTTCATACTCAAACCAGGGTGTTGATCCATTTTTTTGGTTAACATTTTTGTGCTTTCACTAAGAACTCCAACTAAGGTTTCAGATCTAGATATTTAAATTGGATCCCATAGGTCCAGAAGTTAGAATCTCAAGCTCTTCTTAGAAGTTTTGCTATTGAGAACAGAAGAACCGACCAAGAAGGATTAGAGAAAAAGCAAGCAAATGCATGCTACGGTGATGGGTAGCTAGCGGTCCATCTCCTATGGATCGCTAGTGATCCATATGGTTAGCTTTTTGGTCCACCAATCCCCTTGCATCGTGATCCAATAGCAGTCCAATGCAACCAACGTATGGATCATCATCAAAATGAGGCAACAAGCTATGATATTAGATAGAGAAAATCAACATGAGATAGTAGATGTGATCCTAAAGGAAAAGCTCAGAAATCAATTAAGTACATGGATCGCTAGCAATCAAGCACTATGGATCGCTAGCGATCCATTCCTTTTTACTAGACCGCCATAAACTCCAAAAAGCGAAGTCCAATAATATTCTAAGTATATGGATCGCCAGCAATCCATATGCTATGCTATGGATCGCTGACGATCCATACCGTTACATTGATTTGTAGCGAACTACATGGAACAAGATGGGAGACGGATGCTAAGGGTTGGCTTGCTTTCCAGCATACTTTTTGGATCGCCAGCGATCCATAGAATTGGCTTGGGTCATTCGAAAGGGATATAGTCGATTATAAGGCTAAGCTCCTAGGGGATATGGTGATCACTTCTGACTAACCAGCTTCAAATCCCATCATGGAGCTCCTATCAAGAATGGTTGTCATCAAAAATCATCAAAATGGTCTTAAAAAACTCACTACAGGATTGACTCAAAGTTAAACTCGTGTAATCGCCCATTTGAATCAAAGCAGATTCTGAAAGTCCTGACTTGAAGTCCAACTCGGGTAGTCATTTATTTGACTCGTAGTAAACCTAGGAAATTCTGGCCCGAAATCAGACATGGGTAAAACCAAGATTTTCTCCAAGCAAACATGCAAAGGGCTCCAAGCAATGTTTGTTACCAACCCAGCACTTTGAATTCTGTGACTCCAAGCGAACCATGTGCTGACTCTAAGCAAATGGCAAATTTTCACAGGTTGGATTCCAAGTAAATAACACCAATCCATCCATACCGACCAATCTTCTTTTGTCCACAGCTCGAACGTGTGTACTCCAAATACCTTGAAATTTGGATTGCAACCTTGTATGTCCTTCTTTCTCACCCCAGACCGATCTCACCTAGTTCGAATTTTTTTGGAATCGGCACTGCTTCAGGACCCCATCATATGTGATTTGTCATTCAGTTAGCATTTACAATAATTCAAGAATAGAAAATCATGCATATTTAATTCCCAAGCATTATAAACAGCTGTAACTTGAAAATGGACCGATTTGACAATGAGTAGAGCATCTTCCCCAAATCGAAACTCATTCACCAAAGTCGTTCAACAAGAAGAATATCTAAAAAAGTTTATCATTCTGACTATACCTTTTATACAACTATACAACTGATTTGAAATTCCTTATTTACAAGTATGACTAACATATGGACAAAGCGAGGGCGACAGATGTAGTCTGCTGCAAGGCCCTCAGAAATCAATAAAGGATGAAACAGCCTGCTACCCTGAAAGAATTCTATGGAAAGGTAGCTGTTGTAGAAATTTAGTCAACTGGGCTTCTGCCTCAGTCGACTGAATATTAAAACGAATTTAAAAAATATATTTGAATACCTGTGCATGCTGTATAGATTTTCCAGTGTCAGTCAACTGAACCTCTGGGTCAGTCGACTGGCCTGGTGAAATCTGTGCAATATGCACAATTTTCATAGGTATAGTAATATATACAACTTCAAAACACTTTTTTATATATTTTATATGATTATATATATAAAATATTTGAGAATAAGATGATTAAATATATAAGCAAATATATACGTAATCGATGAGAGATTTTAACAAAATTGATCTAAGACTCAAAACTAAAATAATATAATTGATGCACCGGTTTTGAAGTCTTGTCTCCTTGTAGTATATATTCTCTTTTTGTCGTAGCAGTCGTCAAATCTGTATGCTGTAGTGATAGCTTTGTGTCGTGAATCAAAACCAAATCTTAACATTCTCCCCCTTTTTGATTGATGATAACCTATAAATATGTATAGATTTCGACTGCATATATAATATAAATATATAATATAAATACTCCCCCTGAATTTTTGACGCTCTATATCCTTCATTCTTAATGTTAGCAATAATGTTTCTCCCCCTTTGTCATCGACAAAAAGGAATAAGGAATAAAAATATGGAGCCATAATGTCATAGATATTACGAAGGAAACAATCATTCATACATTAAACTTCCATAAATTAGAGTGTTTGAAATAATATGAATAGAGTGGCTATTTAGTACAAGCCATACAAAATAAATACTAATTGTTTTTATAAAAAGAAAACATCTTATGCCATTGGTTGCTCACCCCTTCCATTATGTGACGTTTGAGCACCACTATTGCCTCCATCTCCACCATCGTCACAACTAGTTGCTTCATCATTGGTGGATGAAGACCATGTGAAGACGGATTGCTTACCCGGATCGTCTATTGTAGCTGTGAAAGTCCCGGATGAACATGAAATAGCTTGCCATAACTTCGTAAAAAATCCTTTAACCTTATCAAGCTTTTTGTCTACTTTAGCGATATAGGTTTGAAGAACTTGTTGGTTACGGCATATCATTGAAATCGACTCATATGGAGGTAGGACCGAATTAGGAATCAAAATTTCGTCTTGTTGACGAAGAGTTGATCTTTGGCGGGATGGACCTTGAGATGCTTCGCTATGCTGTTGTGGTTGAGCTTGAGATAATTTTCATTGAGTCCATTCATCGAAAGACATGATAGGAGGTGGTCGAGCAACCGGTAGCTTCATTAATGCCAAAGTGCTGGAATTTAAACATCCAACGGTAGAAACTGACGAGTCAGGTTCCAGAATTTCACAAGCCTTTAGCAGTCGCATAATATATTTGCCATAATAGATGACATTCATTCGATCGTTGTTGAAGCTAAGGAATTCATCAAAAATTAATCGTAGCCAATTGACTTTAATATTTCCAAAGATAACATACAAGGCTTTAAAGTTATTTTCATAAACAAGTTCATAACTCCCGGTCCATGGAGTTACGGTTTTCATTAGCGCGCGATGAATAATTCTTGCTTTTGGTCTCAATGACATGGACTTAAGTTGATGCATGTTGTCTTCTCAAAAGAAATGACTTATATGGTCACGAACAACCAAATCACAATAGATATTGGCCAATTCCACACCATACTTTTCGGTTCTAAAAATATGAGCCATGCGATCCAAAGAAAAAAAGACCGGTTTTCCATAAATAGGCTCCATACACAATCTTGTTGATTTTGAACGGTTTGGTGACCCAAGTTAAGATTTGCATAGAATAATTTGACCATTATTTGATTAATTTTGTACTTATTATCGTCAACGTTGAATAAAGATTCCAGATTGCTCCTACGAGCTAATTCTTGGATATGTATGGAGAGAAATCATAAAATTTTACGAACGAACCTTCAAAGATCCGAGAATCTTGCATTCTTCTCCACCTTCTAATTGCGGTATCATCAAATAGCCATTGTTGGATTTTCTCATTTGAAAGAGGTTGAGAGGATGAAGAAGCTTGTCCTTTTCGCTTAGGAGCCATTAATTTGAATGTTTGAGGAATAAAATTGAGTTTTTAAGAAGCCAAGGTTTTGGAAAACTTTGAAATCTGAGATGAGAGTGGTGAAAGAGGGCAAAATAGAAGTTAAAAAGTGGAAAGGGTGTGAGTGGGAGTAATAAATTTACTCAGATTTACAATTCAGTCGATCGAATCAGTGCTTCAGTCGAGTGAAGCTGAAATTCGAAAATTTTCATCTTTTTGGTCTGGTCGACTTAGGTACTGAGACATTCGACTGACCATACTTTTTAAAAATATTTTACCTCTGTGTCAGTCGATTGACCTCCTGGTTCAGTCGACTGACCTAGGAGAAATTCTATAGTGAATTTTTCCGGGGTAAAATTATATATTTTATATATATATATTAATGTTGTGAGTTTATTTATGAATAATATAATTAGTTTACATATTGATGACATGAAAAAAAAATTATTCCATAAACAAAGCGTACATACTTATTAGAATTATTCGTTAATAAAACAAAAATAACAACTATGTTTATTTTGAAGGGCGTTGCGCTTTGTAGCCCTTTAGTTGTTATCGACGAGCATTCGATTCTTCATTCTGATCCCATGAATTTGGTGAGAACGGTGGTCGTGGGGAGGACGAAGTCAAAGGTCATCTAATAGGAGAAACAGCATGTTCCTCTATTGGATGCGAAGAGGCCCCGCAAAACTTCATAGCAATATGCTCGATAATTCGTAATCATCTGGAGTTAATCTTTTGTTCGTAGTACATTTCATGTTGTAGCATAACGATTCTTGTTGATAATGATGCAGATCATCTATCTTTTGCTTGGTATTTGGAGATATGTCAATCGTCTTCTTCCCTTTCTTTTTATCCGGTATATATCCGGTATGATAGGTAGATGATGGTGAAGTTTGATGAACCGGAGTCTTTGGTGTATTGTTTGAGGCAAGAATTTCAATGGAATCAGTGGATGAAGAGGTTGGCATCTTAAAAAATTAGTTTTCTGAAAAGACATGGATGAAACCTTTGTTTGGATTTCTGTTTGATTGTATGAAGAAGAAAGGAGTAGGCATATCTATTTATAGCCTAAGTTTAGAGCAAAACTAGGTAGAAATAAGTGGCTTGTCTTGAATTTATCCAAGTAATAGAGTAGTTTGTTGGTTTTTCTGTTACTTGTTTTATCTTATATAATATAATGTTCATAAAATAAGTAAAGTATATATATAAAGTTAAATGTTACACATAATTTTAGTATATTGATGTTACCATATAAAAAAAATCCCCATACTAGATTGTAATAGAAATAATTAATAGTTCAGGTATTTAAGACACTTGGGCTATTCACAGCAGGTCATAGATTCGAGCCTCAGCATGGTCAGAATTAAAAATATTAGTTTTGAGTTTTTAGTCAAAAATTTTGTATTTTATTTGTATACCTTTAGTTGACATTATACCGTGTTCACGACGTAATTTTATTAAGTATTTTCTAACAAAAGTTTAGTAAAAATATCGACTAATTGATTTTTCGATGGCACGTAGTCTAAATTTGTCACTTCTTTTTCTATATTATCGCGCAAAAATGATGTCTAATATCTATATGTTTAGTTCTTGAGTGGTTTGCTGGATTTTTGGATAGATTTGTTGCACTAGTATTATCACAGTAAATTGTTGATTTTGATTGATTGACACCGAAATCTTTTAGTGTCTGTTGCATATAAATTATTGTGTGCAAGCTATGCCGCAAAAATATATTCTGCTTCACAAGTTGATAGTGAGAAACGGTTTTTTCTTGCTAAACCATGATATAAAGATTTACCAATGAAGTGACATGTATCGCTTGTACCTTTTCTATCTGTTCGTGATCCTTCGAAATAAGAATCATTGTATGATCTAACTCGAATGAGCACTCTTTAGGATAGAAAAGTCCAAAATTTATAGTTTTACTAAGATAGCGTAGTATTCGTTTTGCGGCTTGTAAATGTGATTCTTTCGGGTCAGCTTGAAATCGTGCACACAGACACACACTTATATTAATATATGGTCTACTCGCTGTTAGATAAAGTAGTGATCCTATCAAACTGCGACATAGTTTTTGGTCTACATTTTTTCCGTTTTCATCTTTATTAGGATGTGACGTTATGATCATAGGTGTTGGTTTGGCAGAAGTGTTTTTCATTCCAAAACGTTTGATAAGATTATTACAGTATTTTTCTTGATTAATAAATATTCCGTTTGAAACTTGGTTTATTTGAAGACCTAGAAAATATGATAATTCTCCCATATGGGACATTTCAAATTCTCTAATCATTATTTCAGAAAATTCATTACATAATTCATTATTAATTGAGCCAAACATAATGTCTTCAACATATATTTGAACTTTCAATGTAACAACCCACATATTTTACGATTGTATATTTAAATATTTTATTTAAATATAGCATCATTAGTCGGATTATAGTCTGAAATGCTACTTTTTGCAAACTGTCAAATTAGGACTCGAGACCACTTCCATTGAGTTCAAAATGGTGTTTGCGACCTTTTTGAGTATAAACATCGATATGTTTGGAGCTAGCTAAAATTTCGACCTTTTCACTTAGGGTTTTGTGTTTGGGTTTCAGCCCATTAACCTGACATATCAACCCAACTCCACTCCACTCCTCTTCATTCCTTCATAATATTTCCTACAACTCAAGCTTTAGTAAAAATGGTGGAGGAGATTGGAAATTAAAATCCTAATCCCTAGTTACTTTAGCAAATCCAAGTTTTAGCTCCAATATTCAAAGAGAAGCTTAGGTAAGCATCTCCTTCTTCTTCTCCATCTCAATCTCTCTCCAATTTCAGAAATATCCTATAACCTAATTTGGGAAATATTGCTTATTATCTTAGATTGGGGCTTTTAGAGTTGAGATTGAAGAGTGGTTCATCCTCCTTTGTTTTCAAGCTTCTTCTTCCATGTTTTTGTGTAAAAGGTGAGATTTTTATCTCACATCTATGACTATATCTATCTTTGTGGTTAGGTATGAATTCCTAACATCTATCCATGATCATTTGCTTTTGATTTGAATTGATATGGTGATTTACTAATTTTTGGATTTGAAGTCTAATTTTATGAAAATCCTACTAAGGATGTTTGGATATATTATTTGGGATGTATCGAAGAGCCTATAAGGCTGGGTTATCGGTTGGCGTAACTCCTTAGTCGTTGTTGCTTGCTAGATCGCTTCCAAAATCATTTTGGCCATCATGGCCTAAGAAAACTGTTGACCAGACCAGGCGATCAAACGTCTGGTTATCAAGTCCAGACGTCTGGTTTTGTATTCTGGAGAAAATAATTCACGGAAGAAAAATAAAAATGGCAGAGAACAGAATCAGAAGTCCGAAACAACCTTTCAGACGTCTGAAACACCTTGTCAAACGTCTGGTACCACCTTTTAGACGTCTGATACAACATGCCAGACGTCTGAAGCCACCTTTCAGATGTCTGGATGGCTTCTGAATTTCCAGAACCTAAATCCAGACGTATGGATTTTAAACTAGACGTCTGAAACTGTTGATTTTGCCTAATTTGCCTATTTTTGAGCAAATTTCCAAGGTTTATCGATTTTTGTTGATCCGATTAGTTGTTATCACTTTTATCGATTTTGATTACTTCTTTCTTTGGATTTAATTCACGTCTTTGAAGGTGCATTTTGATGATTGATTGTTTTTACAATCATTTTTGTGGTTTGTCACTTTAAAAATACAAAGGTTTCAATACAAGTAGTAAATATCAAATCTTTTTCATCAAAACGATTTTAACACTATTTTCAATATCAAGCTCGTTTATAAAACCGTTTTCCAACCTATTAGTATATACAAACCTTTACCTCATTCGTATGAGAAATCTAATTAAACGGTTTAGCAAAACAAGTGGTATGAAACGCTTGTGTTTACTTTGTCGGTTAATTCTTGGACTTGTTCGATTGAACTCTTGTGACAACTTTCGAGTGGAAATCTACAATTTGGTCGTAAATAATTAAGTTAAGCCAGCGGTTATGGGATATGAAGCTAAACTCGTATATTTACTAGCTTAGTATAATTTACACTTATTTTCGAGTGGAAGTCTACAATTTGTTCGTAAATAATTAAGTTAAGCCAGCATTTATGGGACATGAAGCCTAACTCATTTATTTACTAGCTTAGTGTAATTTACACTTGTGGATCTATGAAGATCCTTTGGTTGAGTTTTGGCCCAATCTTGTGGGGTAGCGACCCATGGTCTTCGGACCGTTTTGTGGAGCTTTGGCTCAAAGGTCTTTGGACCGTTTTGTGGAGCTTTGGCTCAAAGGTCTTCGGACCATTTTGTGGAGCTTTCGCTCAAAGACGGCTCAAAGGTCTTCGGGCCGTTTTGTGGAGCTTCGGCTCAAATTTGATGGTTAGCAACCATGGAATAGCGTTCCGTTTGTGATGCACGTGTTGGTGAGTTTTTATGCTCCCGTTTTGTGATAGGCCTCCTCCTTTTGTGATTTCTGGATATCTAACTAATGATTTCTAGAATTTGTGTTTCACCAATTTTTGTGATTGACATTGATATGTTTGTTAATATTTTGGTTTGGTGAATAAAATAAAGAATATGACATTCTTTTTAGTGCTTTGAGATTTCTTGAGATATTGTATGATTTTTGTTGTTAGTTAATATATACGTTTCATAGTATGACATTTTTGTTATCATACGTTTTAATTGTATCTCTTATCCTATCTCATTTTATCTGATATTTATAGCTAGACTGATCCATTTATTATTTTCTTATTGAAATAATACTCGGGTCAGACCGAGATGTTACAGGTGTTTCTGCTTGACTCCTTATCTGGGATCATCATTATCTGACTTTTGTCTAACTACATTAGATTGGTAGTTTTTGTTGTTATACATTCGAGGCAGAGACTCCTTGATGTATACATACTCTTTAGTGTAGCACTTGTAACTATTCTTTTGTGATATTTTGGATCTTATTTGACCACTACTCTGATGTACACTTCTATGTGCTATATTTATATCTATTTCCGCCTTCGTGATATGGATACCTGTGACAGATTTATGTTATGCTTATTTCTATATTTGTTTCCGAAGGTCATATATAGCCATTGTGTAGTAGCTTTTAGTTTATATCGGTATGTCGGATTTCCTCTTGAAATGAAATGCATGTTATACTATCTGACATATCAGTGCTCGCACAAAGCAATTACACGGATGATAGCTCCTCAACAGCCTTATTCTTCGTGCTAGTTGACGGCATTATTCGTAGTGTCCTTGGCTAGCGTGAGTATAGAGGTGGGGCGTCACAATCAATATATCATTTTTAGAATGTTTCATAAATAAAGTTTGATCTACTTTTCCCATTTCGAATCCTGAGTTAATTAGATAGATTTTAAGACGTTCATACCAAGTACATGGTGCTTGTTTTAAACCATATAAAGCTTTCTTGAGTTTATAGACCTGATCTGAGTATTTTTCATGAATAAATAAAGGAGTTTGTTCAACATAAACGTTTTCTTTAATAAATCCATTTAAAAATGCACTTTTAACATCCATTTGATGGAGTTTAAAGTTATTAAAACATGCATATGCTAATAAGATTCGTATTGCTTCTAGTCTAGCAACTGGAGAAAACGTTTCTTCGTAGTCTATTCCTTCTTCCTGGTTATATCCTTGTGCTACTAGTCTCGCTATATTTCTAGATATATTTCCTAATTCGTCTGCTTTATTTTTATAAACTTTTTTAGTTCCTATAACAGTCTGATCGATCGGTCTGAGTACTAGTTCCCAAACTTCATTTCATTCAAACTGATTTAGTTCTTCTTGCATAGCAATAATCCAATTTTCATAGGATGATGCTTCCTTAGTATTTTTTTAGGTTCTATAGTAGAGAGAAAAGCTACATTACCCATTAAATTTAGTTGATTTCTAGTTCGAACATTTGAATTTATTTCTCCAATTGTATTTTCTATAGGATGATTTCGTAAGATTCTTCGAGGAGATCTTATTATATTAGAATATTTCTATTTTCTAAATTATTAACAATGTTTTCATCTTCTCTAGGATTATAAACAATATCATCATCATCTCTTGAATTATTTATTATTGTATTTATTTTATTATCATTATTTATTTTTGAAATAGGTTTAGAGTTCTCATCAAAAGATACATGAAGTGACTCTTCGATAGTATTAGTTCGTTTATTAGAAATTCGATAAGCTTTGTTTCAATTCGAATATCCAAGAAATATACATTCGTAACATTTTGAATCAAATTCACCAAGCTGATCTTTGGTATTCAATATAAAACATTTTGGTCCAAATATTTTAAAATAAGAAATATTAGGTTTTCTACCATTAAAAAGTTTGCAAGGAGTATTTTTGGTGAGAGGTCTAATAGAAACACAATTCAAAACATAACAGGCAGTTGCAACAGTTTCAGTCGAAAAATGTTTTGGTAACGTGCTTTCATTTGGTAAAGTTCTTGTACATTCTTGTAGAGTTTGATTTTTACGTTCAACAACTCCATTTTGTTGTGGAGTTCTAGGAAATTAATAGTTATGAAATATTCCTTTCTTCTTATAATAGTTATCAAACTTTGTATTTTCAAATTCACCTCCGTGATCACTTTTAATATTTTTAATTCTAATACCTTTTAAATTTTGAATTTTTTTAACAAAAGTTTTGAACTTTTCAAAGGTATCACTTTTATTTTTCGTAAAGATAGTCCATGTATAACTAGAAAAATCATCAAATATTACAAATACGTATTTATTGTAATTGATGGATTGAATTTGGGTAGGTCCAAATAAATCCATATGAGGTAACTGAAGTGGTTGTGATGTCAAAATAAGTTTCTTAGATTTAAACGAGGATTTAGTGAATTTATCTAATTGACACGAGTCACATATATTATTAATTTTAAAATTCATCTTTGGTAATCCTTTTACAAGATTATTTTTAGAAATTTTATTTATATTTTTGAAATTGATATGACAAAACGTTTGGGCCATATCCAGGGATCATTTTCTTTAGCTATTAAACACATATCTGAGTTATGATTAACTTTCATATTCAAAACGTAAATGATTTTATCTTTATTTCCTTCGACAATAAGATTTTGATTTCAATCAAGAATACAAAATTTATTTTCAGAAAAGGATATTTTA
This sequence comes from Allium cepa, assembly GCA_030765085.1. NCBI lineage: Eukaryota > Viridiplantae > Streptophyta > Magnoliopsida > Asparagales > Amaryllidaceae > Allium > Allium cepa. The sequence goes on from CM060932.1 coordinate 387,135,052, forward strand.
AAATCTTTATCGCATAATTGACTTATACTTAATTGATTATGTTTTAGATTCTTAACTAATAAAACATTTGTAATAAGAGGTAAATTAGATGTACTATAATTGTTCACATCGCCTTTGCCGATGATGTTGCCCTTGGAATTATCTCCAAAAGTGACAGAACCTCCATCTGAGTATGTAATATTTATCAGCATATCTTGGTCTCCTGTCATGTGTTTTGAGCAACCACTGTCAAGTATCCATTTTCCTCTTTTCTTGAGTGGCACCTGTAAAAAATATGAGAAAACGTTGGTACCCGCCTTTTTAATAGGGTCCTAAGAGTTAGGTCTTAGGAAACCAAACCCAAGTGGGTTTAGTATCCCTTTTATAAATATAATTTTCATTATGATGAACATCTTCTATAAATGAACTAATATACTCTTTCCTTATTAACTTGTTATTAGTTTTAGGTACCCATATATTTATAGTATTAGAAAGTAGTCTTTTTGAAGATGTGGGTGTTTTATCATACTTGCCTTTGTTTAAATTACTAGATTGTGAATTCTTGACTTTCTTCTTATATTCTAAACCATTTTTATTATTAATAGATTGTGAATTATCAATAATTCTAGATAAGTTTTCTCTTTCTTTAACAAAATTTGAAACATTTTTAGTGATTCCTTCTAGTTTGGTCTTTAGACATGAATTTTCTAATTCTACCATTTTAATATTAGTTTTTGAAACATGATTTTCAGAAACAAGACCATCATTGTAACATTGCCAAAATTATATCAATTTAAAATTTAGTAATTAATGTGAATTTTCGAATAAATTTTGAAATTAATTAGAATTTTTGAAAATAAATAAAATAATTATTGAATTATATATATAAGATTGAAAAATTGCATTTGAATTTAATAATTCAAAAATATAAATATTTTAAAACCATTTGAATTTAGTTATATGAGTATATATGTATAAATGGATTATAATTCAAATTTGAATTAAAAATGTAAATAAATGTCTTAGAAAAATAATTTGTATTTGAAATCATAAATATGTAATTTATTTAATGTAAAAAAATTGTTAAAACATTTCTCCTTTAAAATTCTATATACCAATAAATAGGAAATGTATTTATTAATAAAGTGAATATGATATAAAATATTTTTAAAATTCTTTTATTGTAAAATACAAGTGTTAAGCATGAAATAAGAGATAATACAAGTATTGTTCATATAATAAGTATTTTTAACGAGTGTAATCATTTTGGACAAGTGTCATTTTATTTCTTCTTTGAGGAATTTTTTTTTTAACAAAATAGAAGGAAAATTTTATGAACCATTACCTCCTCTTTCTTTTCTCTTTTACCATTATTTTCAAAAAGACAAAAGTCTGCAAACTTTCAAAAAAACAAAAAAAAAATCAGAAAAAGCAAGAAAGAAAAGAAACCCTGTAAACTTTCTCAAAAACCAAAAAGAAATCATCAACCAGACTGAGAAAAAATCAAACCAGAAGATCAAAATGAATTCAAACTTTCTTTTTTACAAATCTGTAGCCTGCAACACAGCATAGTCAACCCAGAAATCAAGTAAAACTCAAAGCTTTGCAGCACATCAAAAGAAAAATCAAGAAGCAGTTTCAAATGTTAAACAAATGACGATTTCAACTCAGTAATTTAACAAACTTCAACTCAAAAGATTCAAGTTTAAACATCAATAAAAAGAAATCAAATAGTTCCCAGTTCAAATTATCTTCCAGACATCTCCTCTGTTCTCAAATTCAAGGTGAGTAAACAACATTTAAAAGTTGAATCTGGTTGATGCTTGTGATAAATGATAAGAATATGGTTGAAAGAAAAGCTTGCATGTATTTTATATACAGATCTTGTGTGTGCATGTCAGAGAACAGACAGTTCTCTGCTTTAAATATTTCCAGGTTTCAAACCTGGTTAAAATTTGAAAACTCGTTCTTTGATCTTTTATTTAACTTGATGCCTGAAGAAAATATGTAGAGTTTAGCAAGATCTTTATCCTAGAATAATTTTAAAAATTAAAAAATTAAAAAGGATTGCTGGAAGATAAGAAAATATAGCAAAGTCAAATTTTATCAAAAATTCAATCGATAAAGATTTGAGTTTTAATTGCTTGATCATGTTTGTCTTCGCAGACTATGATTTTTAATGAGAAATTCATGATTTTAACTTGGTAAATTTCGAAAATTTGGAAGATGAATGCGAAACGAGTTTTGGGCAATTCTCGGTGATCGAGGAAGAAGTAGACCTCGAGATCGAGGTTGCTGCTTAGTGGAAGATCAGGTATTAACAGAAAAATGCTAGGCGAGGTTATCATTCACGGTGGTGACGGCGCAGCGGTGATCTAGGGTTTAATACCCTGACTTGGTCTATTGGGTTTACGAAGCTTGTTCGCCAATGTGGGTGAACTAGAGGCTATCGGTGGTGGGGAAATTGGAAGAGGCGTGTCTGGCGAAGCTTCGAAGGCAACCACGTGGCCTCTGATGGCCTGAAGCGGCGGTGCAAGTCTATTGTATGACTGTGGTTCTTGCTCCGGTTTCGGTTCGGTAACAAAATTTCGAATTCAACGTGGGTTCGCGTTTCTGGGCGGTTTGATGGATCAAGGGGGTAATCGTCGACTGGACGATGGTCGTAGCCTCGACCAGAGGTGATCGGAACGGTGTGCAACGTGCACATGTCCTTGTTTGTGTCAGTTGCTTGTTTATGGAAGGAGAGGTGTTCGACTCGAAGTTACACTTGGGATTCAGGGATGATGGTTCGAAGCTGGAAACGGGTAATTTTAGCTATACATCGGGTTGCTTTTTAAACTTAATTTTTTTTTTAAAAACTAAAGCTATCAGGTTGATTTTGGGATAGCTTGAAGCAAGTAAGAAATAGTCTCGGGTGTTACTCGAAGTAGCTCTAGGGTGATCACATTTCTAGTTTTAAACTTTAAAAATTTAAGACAAATTGTTTTCCAAATTTATTCTTTTCAAATGGATAATTATTATTAAGTTGTAATTTGTACTTTAAAGTTTTAAAATAAAATATTTGAAATCGCTTAAGTTAAGAATGTTTTAAACTTATATTTTCAAAAAATTTATTTTAAATAAAATTTAACAAAGTCATTAAGGAGATAATTAATTGTTTTACCTTACTAACTTAATTTAAAAGTAAATTAATTTATATTGTTAATGATAATTAATAATTAATGATTTATGATTACTTAATAATTAATTCATAATTAATTAAAGGATAATTAATTTATAATTAAGTATTAATTAATTAATTAATAATTAAGGGTTTAATTAACTAATAATTAATATTTAAATTAATTAATAATTAAGGATTAATTAATTTAAAATTAAGGGTAATTCATCATTACTTAAAGTTAATTAATGAAAAATAATTATGTGATTAATTGATTATAATCACACTGTTAATTCATCTCACTGTTAGATGATTGATTATTATTGAAATAACTTGAGCTGATTGACACCCCTGTTTGTGATTGTGATACTTTGTGATGTGAATTTGTTTGTGCTGAACTATGATTTGTGATTTGTTTCTATGTGAATGTGAAAACTCAATGGCCCGTAAAACGGCAATTGAATTTCGATGCGACAGGGATTCGGATTCCAGTTGGTTATCCGAAAGCCACATCAAACCCTGAATGTGAATCTTTGTGATTGATACATCCACGTGTTTTTAAATTGAGCACTCACTATTCAGTTTAGCGGGGAGAGGAACTTTTTGTCATATAACCCATTCCAAATATGTGATACGATGAAATGGGAAGCATTTTAAGATGGTGGTGAAGACCGAGCGTCTTCGAGAACGATAAGATAACCTATCGAATGACTCTGCACTGAGTTGCTCCGGTATAGAGATCCTCCATATATAATGGGGAGTCCGATCAGGATTGTGGATGCCCGGATTGCAAGGGCTTCTTTGGAAGTGCCTTCGGTTCTGTTCGAACCCGGAACAGACTTGTATGGTTGTATGTCTGACATTACATTTTGAGATATAAAGATGATTTCTTTCAAATACATTTCTATTGGTGGTAGAGAATTTATTCTCTTAGCTTAACACCCTTCTCTGAGATGCATGAGCTCAGAGGTTATGTAGTTGAAGGTCATTAGTGATATACTCTCAATGTGGTAGTGTGGCAGGCTGAGTGTTGCTGATCATCTGTTGATCAAAGCATGGCTTTTGTGAAAAGCGTAACTTTGTGGACGAGACTTCGTCGAACCTCACAACCCGGTAATGGTCGAAATAGGAATGTTGCGGAAAGGTTTTTAGGGGTCGCACCCCTAGGGTATGTCCATTTTCTTCTGGATAAGAGGTGACATCATGGTATGGAGCCCAGATATTTATCTGTGTGGTTTTTGCTATCTGTTGGTGAATCTCGGGATAAAGGTCGGTAATGACCGGGGATAGCTTACTTGTAGGTGTTACCTAGTTACAGAGGTAACCCGACCTTGTGTTGGTAGGGAACCAGTTTGGTTCTTGGGGGCATCCCTCCAGAGGCATCCCATTTTTAAGGAAGTTCCTTAGCCTGACCATTTGTTGGAAATCCAATCATTCAATACGAGCCTTGTACGATTTTAGTTGTAGAACCTGCCATCTAATATGGTAGTTATAGTAGACATACTATAATGGTACGTATGCTGGCTAAGATTAATATTGTACTTTCGAAATGTTTTCTACATTATGCACTAATATTAATATTAAGAAGTTTTCTCGTATCAAGCATATTTGACTATTATAAGGAGAAATCTCCCCCAAGTGTGCGATTGCATTGTGTGTGTGCCTGGAGGCCTTATGGTAGTTTCATTTTCCAAAAGCATATCAGATTTCTTTTATAAACTTTTTTTCTCAAACAACTGTGTTTTTGTTTACTCATACCAGTCCCATGACTGACCTAGAGTTTATTGTTTCCTTCCTAAAATCTAGGTGCCCATAATTTCCACACGGGTAGCCTAGAAGCAGGTTATCCATGTTTTGGAGCTAGCTTGGGTTAGGAGTCTTTTCGGAAGCTATCGGATTTTGGAAGCTTTGGACTTGAAAACCTTTTGGAGTGTTTGGAGTTCTTGGAGGATCTTCTCTAGTCGAAGTATGTTGGAACTCTCTTGAAGCTGAGACAAAGTTGTTATCGCTTTGTTGTTGTATCTTGTATATCACTCTGATAATGGGATTAAATTGTTGTAATCGAATATTGTGATGATGTTGTATCTGTGATGTTGATAAATGATATTCATTTTGTTTCTGCTGTTTATATTCATCTAACGTTGTTATAAGCTCCATCATACTGAAATTCGACGTTTGATTCGGCGGCAGTCGAATACAAGTGAGGTATTTGATGCCGATTTTTGAACACCGGATTTCGGGTCATGACAAGTGGTATCAGAGCTAAAGGTTGAGTAAGAACTTTAGCTACGGAGTATAAGACATTAGGTGGCTCATTAAAGATAGGGTGAAGTATACCCTAGAATGGGTATAAATCGAAAGACCGAAACCCTAATATTTCTTGGTCTATTTCTTTTAACTGATATTCTTAAGATATCTCGTCCGTATACCTAAATCAAGTTTTCTTACTAATTATAGATAGTGAGAATGAGCGGGCGAAGAGGACGAGGTAGGGGACGGGGAAATACCACTTCAACTTGTCAAGTCCCTACAGCAGCAACTATACATACTCAATCTCAGCCAAATCTGGCTGATCTATATATAAGTTTTACCAGACTTGGTGGTAAGTCGTTCACTGGCAAGGAATCTGTTGTCGAAGCCCAAGCCTAGGTAAAGGTTTGAAGTTAGAAGATAATCAAATGCGATTAATAACTTCTTGGCAACTCCAAGAGGAAGCCTTAGCTTGGTGGGAAACTATTACTGTGGATAAGCCAGAAGATGAATTCATTTAGAGTCGACTCAAAGAGGTGTTTGGATAGCGATATATGCCATCAGCTGGTATCTCCCGAATGTAACAGGAATTCATCGATTTGAAGCAGGGAAGTTTATCCTTTAAGGATTATTTGAATAAATTCAATGAACTATCTCATTTTGGTCCAGAGCAGGTGAATACACCTTTGAAGAAGAATGAGAGATTCATTCGAGGAATGAATAAGAAGTAACATGAAAGGATGACTGCTCACATAAAAGAATCCTTTTCAGACTTGATCGATATAGGTTATCCACATGCTACCTTGGATATGCAAGATGTTCCAGAAGTAAAGGGAAGTTCAAGTAATCCAAATTGGAAGAAAAGGAAGTCCGAAGGAAAGAAACCGCATCAAGGCAAGGAGAAGAGAGTAATCGGGATAAAGACCATTATTCAAACAATTGTGAGTAGCCTAAGAAACGAGTAAAGGAATATTAGCCTATGAAGACAAGTCGAAGAACTAAGGGATGCTTCTATTGTCACAAGCCAGGTCATAAAGCTAAACATTTCTCGAAAAAGAAGCAAGCACAAGAAGCAAAAATGTATGCAATAAAAGGTGACCCCTCAACTTCAGGGGGGATAAAGAAAAAGGAGTTTTAGAAGGTGACCTTATCATCTGTAATAGAGTTGTTAGAGTATTGTTCGACACCGGCGCTACACATAGCTTCATCTCCCAACAAACCATCAATGAATTAAAACTTAAACCTGAATTTGTTGACGAGCCTATTTGCGTAAAGAATCCAGTTGGGGGTCCGGCAAATCTTTTTTTACAATGCAGAGACGTTCCTATCTCGTATTCTGGTTATGAATTTCCTATCAATTTTTTCATCCTCGACTTCGATGAAATTGAAATCTTACTCAGAATGGATTGGCTAACGAAATACGAAGAAAAATTGGATTGTAATAATCGAACAATTTTGATCAGAACCAAATTTATAAATTTCATTGAAATCTCTTGTGAAGACCCAAGTCCAAAAAGAGATAAACTGGTGTATACCTTGGGATATCCCGAACCCAGTCTGGAGTCTATATCTACTGTCTAGGAATTTACAGATGTGTTCGAAGAAGTCAAATCTTTACCCCCACACAGAGAAATTGGATTCAGAATTGACTTAGTGCCAATGCTTGTCATGTCGTTCATGCAAGTCGTAGGATGGAACCCAGGGAAAGGATTGAATTAGTCAAGCAAACCAGTGATTTGCTAGATAAAGGATTGATACGTCCTAGTGTTTCCGAATGGGGTTCAGCTGTGGTGTTTGTGGCTAAATTAGACGGATCTCTAAGATTGTGTGTAGACTTCCGCGATCTCAACAAGCTAACTCTCAAAAACAAATTTCCTCTACCTAGAATTGATGATCTATTTGATCAACTGCACGGCGCTCGTTTCTTTTCAAAGATGGATCTAGATCAATGATTCCATCAGTTGCGAATTGCCGAAGATTGTGTTCACTTGACTCCCTTTAAGGGTCCTAACATGTTCTACGAATGGTTAGTAATGCCTTTTGAACTAACCAATGCTCCAGCATACTTCGCAGATTTAATGACCCGTGTGTTCGTAGAGGTGTTAAATAAATTTGTTCTTGTGTTTATTGACGATATTTTGGTCTATTCCAATACTGAAAAGGAGCACGCTGAACATTTGAGAATTGTTTTGGAGACATTGAGGAAGAATATTCTATTCGCAAAATTTTCTAAATTCCATTTTTGGGTTAAGGAAGTTAGATTTCTCGGGCACATTGTTAAGGAAGAGGGATTCTCTGTGGATCCGGACAAGATTTCTTCTATTCTAGACTGGTAGCGACCCACAACCCTGAAAGAAGTTTGAAGTTTTCTGGGTTTAGCGGGATATTACAGGAAGTTTGTTCAGGACTTCTCTAAAATAGCTAGTCCATTGACTAAGCTCAAAATGAAGAATGCGAAATTTGATTGGACTTCGAAATGTGACGAAGCTTTCCAGGAGTTAAAAAGGAGATTGACTACTGCTCCTGTTCTTGATATTGTCAACGAGAACAAAGGCTTATCTGTCTATACTGACGCTTGTGGTGATAGTTTGGGTGCAGTACTAACGCAGAACGGGAAGGTAATTGCCTACGCGAGTAGACAATTATGACCACATGAGAGAAACTACCCAACCAATGATCTGGATCTCTTAGAGGTTATTTTCGCTTTGAAAATCTAGCGACACTATCTTCTAGGTAAAATTTCTTTTAGCTTTTCTGGAAGAAAAATTTAATGGTTTAACTTAACTTAATAAATATACTTAATGAACTCTCCTTGTTTTAGGTGAAAAATTCGAATTATTCACCGACCACAAATCTCTGAAATATCTCTTCACCCAGAAAGATTTGAATCTACGACAACAACATTGGTTGGAATTTCTGGCATCTTATGACCTAGACATTCTATGTATGCCTGGTAAAGCCAATGCATTTGTCGATGCTTTGAGTAGCAAATAAGCTATCCTCGCTCATCTTGTTGTCTCTCCTACTCTTCTTGAGAAAGTCGCTAGCACACAAAATGAAGATAAGTTTCTTTGAGATATTTGGGAGAATTCTTCGAGGCGAAGATACTAGTCTTGAAGCCAATCATAGTGGGGATAAAAGATTGAAAGGAAGGATGTGTGTTCCAGACATCCTGGATCTGAAATGTGAAGTTTGGGATGAGTGTCACAATTCTAAACCCAGTATTCATCTAGGAGTTAATAAAATGTATAGAGATATTAAAAGAACTTTCTGGTGGAAAATAATGAAAAGGGATATATTTATATATGTGAGTCTTTGTGCTATCTGATAGCAAATTAATAGTGATCAAAAGAAAGTAGTGAGTTTACTCCAACCTTTGGAGGTACCGAAGTGGAAAAGGGATCAAGTATCGATGGATTTCATCGATGGGTTGCCCCGCACCCTAAAGGGGAATGAAGCAATTTGGGTTATTGTGGATCGTTTGACTAAGACAACCCACTTAATACCAGTGAAATCTACCTAGACAGCAGCAAGTTTGGCTGAGATATATATCAAAGAAATTGTCCGTCTCTATGGTATACCCAGCAGTATAGTGAGTGATCATGATCCGATCTTCACTAATAGATTTTGGGAGGCATTTCAAGCCGCATTGGGAACCAAACTGAACTTCAGCACCGCTTATCACCCACAGTCTAATGGGCAGACAGAATGAATTAATTGAATATTAGAAGACCTTTTGCGCACTTGTATTCTCGACTTTGGTGGTTCTTGGGAGGACCATTCACATCTGGTCGAATTCTCATATAACAATAGCTATCAAGCCAGTATCAAAATGGCTCATTTTGAAGCTTTATATGGTCGTCCGTGTTGATCACCTGCATGCTGGATTGAGTCAGGTATAGACTTGTCCTTGGACCAGATATGATTAAAGAAGCCACTGAAAAAGTTGATTTTATTCGGGAGAAGTTGATAACTGCACAAAGTCGTCAAAAGAGTTATTATGACCGCAGAAGAAGAGATTTGGAATTCCAAGTTGGAGATTCTGTATTCCTCAAAGTTTCTCCAATGCGTGGTGTGTTGAGATTTGGGAAAACTGAAAAGCTGGCACCGCGTTATATTGGTCCTTTTCATATATTGGAAAGGATCGGTCTTTTAGCTTCCGAGTGCAATTATCCAGCTGGTTATCTTGCGTGCACAATGTGTTTCATATTTTTAACCTTCGAAAATATGTGCACGATCCAGATAGTATTATTAAAGAGGCAGCTCAGCAGGATCTTGAAATCACTCACAACTTAGAAGTTAAAAGAGAGCCATTGAAAATAATTAATCGTGATGAAAAACAATTGAGGAACAAAATTGTGAAACTAGTCAAAGTGCAATGGAGCGGTGATCCAAAGGATTGTACTTAGGAAACAGAGGATAGTGTGCAGAAGTCCTATCCCAACTACAGAGTGGATATCACGGCTTAATCTAGTAAGCCATTTTCTATCTTTTTCTGTATTCTTATATTCTTTGTTTGTCATTCACTCTCTTTCAAATTTCGAGGACGAAATTTTCTTAAGGGGAAATCTGTAACATTCCCAAAATTATATCAATTTAAAATTCAGTAATTAATGTGAATTTTGGAATAAATTGTGAAATTAATTTGAATTTTTGAAAATAAATAAAATAAGTATTGAATTATATATATAAGATTGAAAAATTGCATTTGAATTTAAGAATTCAAAAATATAAATATTTTAAAACCATTTGAATTTAAATAATATAAGTATATATATGTATAAATGGATTATAATTCAAATTGAATTTAAAATTTAAATAAATGTCTTAGAAAAATAATTTGCATTTGAAATCATAAATACGTAATTTATTAAATGTCAAAAAAAATTTGTTAAAACATTTCTCCTTTAAAATTATATATACAGATAAATAGGAAATGTATTTTTAATAAAGTGAATATGATATAAAATTTATTTAAAATTATTTTATCTTTGTAAAATACAAGTATTAAGCATGAAATAAGAGATAATACAAGTGTTGTTCATATAATAACCATTTTTAACAAGTGTAATCATTTTGGACAAGTGTCATTTTATTTCTTCTTTGAGGAATTTTTTTAATAAAATAGAAAAACAAAATTTTATGAATTGCTTCCTCTTTCTTTTCTCTTTTACCATTATTTTCAAAAAGACAAGAGTCTGTAAACTTTCAAAAAAACCAAAAAAATCAGAAAAAGCAAGAAAGAAAAGAAACACTATAAACTTTCTAAAAGCCAGAAAGAAATCATCAACCAGATTGAGAACAAATCAAACTAGAAGATCAAAAGGAATTCAAACTTTCTTTTTTACAAATCTGTAGCCTGCAACACAACAAAGTCAACCCAGAAATCAAGTAAAACTCAAAGCTTTGCAGCAAATCAAAAGAAAAATCAAGAAGTAGTTTCAAATGTTAAACAAGTGAAGATTTCAACTCAGTGATTTAACAAACTTAACTCAACAAATTCAAGTTTCAACATCAATAAAAAGAAATAAAACAGTTCCCTGTTCAAATTATCTTCCAGACATCTCCTCTGTTCTCAAATTCAAGGTGAGTAAACACCATTTTAAAAGTGGAATCTGGGTTGATGCTTGTGATAAATGACAAGAATATGGTTGAAAGAAAAGCTTGCATGTATTTTATATACAGATCTTGTATGTGCATGTCAGAGAACAGATAGTTCTCCGCTCTAAACATTTCTAGGCTTCATACCTGGTTAAAATTTGAAAACTCATTTTTTGATCTTTTATTTAACTTGATGCTTGAAGAAAATATGTAGATTTCAGCAAGATGTTCATCCTAGAATAATTTTAAAAATTAAAAAATTAAGAAGGATTGCTGGAAGATAAGAAAATACAACAAAGTCAAACTTTATCAAAAATTCAATCGATAAAGATTTGAGTTTTAATTGCTTGATCATGTTCGTCTTCGCAAACTATGAATTTTTATGAGAAATTCATGATTTTTAACTTGGTAAATTTCGAGAACATGGAAGATGAAAACGAGTTCTGGGCAATTCTCGGTGATCGAGGAAGAAGTAGACCTCGAGGTCGAGGTTGTTGCTTGGTGGAAGATCAGGTATTAATAGAAAAATGCTAGGCGAGGTTATCATTCACCGCGGTGACGACGTAGCGGTGATCTAGGGTTTAACACCCTGACTTGGTCTATTGGGTTTACGAGGCTTGTTCACCAATGTGGGTGAACTAGAGGTTATCGGTGTGGGGAAATTGGAAGAGGTGTGTCTAGCAAAGCTTCGGAGGCGACCACGTGGGCTCTGATGGTTTGAAGCGACGGTGTGAGTCGATTGAATGACTGTGGTTCTTGCTCCAGTTTGGGTTCGGTAACAAAATTTCAAATTCGACGTTGGTTCGCGTTTATGGGTGGTTTGATGGATCGAGGGGGTAATCGTCGACTGGACGATGGTCGTAGCCTTGACCAAAGGCAATCAGAACGGTGTGCAACGTGCACATTCCTTTTTTGTGTCAATTGCTTGTTTATGGAAGGAGAGGTGCTCGACTCGGAGTTATACTCGGGATTCAGGGATGATGGCTCGAAGCTGGGGTCGAGTAATTCTAGCTATACATAGGGTTGCTTTTTAAACTTAAAAAAAATTTAAAAAACTGAAGCTACCGGGTTGATTTTGCGAAAACTCGAAGCAAATAAGAAATATTCTCGGGTGTCACTCAAAGTAGCTCTACGGTGATCACATTTCTAGTTTTAAACTTTAAAAATTTTAGTCAAATTGTTTTCGAAATTTATTCTTTTCAACTGGATAATTATTGTTAAGTTGTAATTTGTACTTTAAGGTTTTAAAATAAAATATTTTAAATCATTTAAGTTAGGAATGTTTTAAACTTGTATTTTCAAGAAGTTTATTTTAAATAAAATTTAACAAAGTCATTAAGGAGATAATTAAATGTTTTACCTTATTAACTTAATTTAAAAGTTAACTAATTTATATTGTTAATGATGATTAATAATTAATGATTTATAATTACTTAATAATTAATTATTAATTAATTAAAGGATAATTAATTTATAATTAAGTGTTAATTAATTAAGGTTTCTATGTGAATGTGAAAACCCATTGGCCTGTAAAACGGCAGTTGAATTTCGATGCGACAAGGAGTTGGATTCCAGTTGGTTATCCGAAACCCACATCGAACCCTAAATATGAAAATTTATGATTGATATATCATTGTGTTTTTAAATTGAGCGCCCACTATTCATTTTAGCCAGGAAAGGACCTTTATGACATATAACCCATTTCGAATATGTGATACGACAAAATGGGAAGCATTTGAAGAAGGTGGTGAAGACCGAGTGTCTTCGAGAACGATAAGATAACCTGTCGAATGACTCTGCACTGAGTTGCTCCGGTATAGAAATTTCCATATGTGATGGAGAGTTCGATCGGGATTGTGGATGCCCGTATTGCAGGGGCTTCTTTGGAATTGCCTTCGGTTCTTTTCGCACCAAGAACAGACTTGTGTGGTTGTATGTCTGACATTACATTTTGAGATATAAAGCTGATTTCTTTCAAATACATTTCTATTGGTGGCGGAGAATTTATTCTCTTTTCTTAACACCCTTCTCTGAGACATACAGCTCAAAGATTATGTAGTTGAAGGTTATTAGTGATATACTCCCAATCTGGTAGTGTGGCATGCTGAGTGCTGCTGATCATTTGTTGATCGAAGCATGGCTTTTGTGAAAAGCATAACTTTGTGGACGAGACTTCGTCGAACCTCACAACTCGGTAATGGTCAAACAGGAATGTTGCAGCAAGGATTTTAGGGGTCGCACCCCTAAGGTATGTCCATTTTCTTCTGTATAAGAGGTGATATCGTGGTATGGGGCTCGGATATTTATCTTTGTGGTTGTTGCTATCAGCTGGTGAATCTCGGGATAAAGGTCGGTAACGACCGGGGATGGCTTACTTGTAGCTGTTACCTTGTTACAGGTAACCCGGCCTTGTGTTGGTAGGGAACCAGTTTGGTTCTTAGGGGCGTCCTTCCAGAGGCGTCCAATTTTTAAGGAAGTTCCTTAGTCTGACCAATTGTTGGAAATCTAATCATTCAATACGAGCCTTGTACGGTTTTAGTTGTAGAACCTGCCATCTAATTTGATAGTTATAGTAGGCATACTATAATGGTACGTATGCTGGCTAAGATTAAAATTATACTTTTGAAATGTTTTCTACACTATGCACTAATAATAATATTAAGAACTTCTCTCATATCAAGCATATTTGACTACCATAAGGAGAAATCTCCCCAAAGTGTGCGATTGCATTGTGTGTGTGCCGGAAGGCCTTATGGTAGTTTCATTTTCCAAAAGCATATCAGATTTCTTTTATAAACTGTTTTTTCTCAAACAACTGTGTTTTTGTTTACTCATACCAGTCCCATGACTGACCCGGAGTTTATTGTTTCCTTCTAAACTCTGGGTGCCTATAATTTCCACACGGGCAGCCTAGAAGCAGGTTATCCGTGTTTTGGAGCTAGCTTGGATTAGGAGTCTTTTCAGAAGCTATTTGTAACAACCCGGGATTTGCATTACCAATTAATAAATAAAAGTTAGAATTTTTATTTATGTTAATGAAGCGTAAAAGGATTTGGAATAACAAAATTTATTTGAAAAAGGCAATTTTAATTAAATTGGGAAATATGGGATTTTAAAATGAGGATAAAATATGACTCGTCCGCTCCGTTAGCTATTACTCTTCAGGATGTTGGGATTTCTGATATTACTTTATTTTCTCTTGATTCACGAGATGAGGATTTGGACATATCTTGTATTCCTGTTGTTCGGGATTTCCCCGATATATTCGAGCCAGTATCAGGCCTGCCGCCAAAGCGGGCCATTGAGTTCCGCATCGATCTCATTCCAGGCTCCCACCCAGTTGGGAGCCCTCTAACGAGAATGTCTATTAAGGAGAATAAGGAACTCAGGAAGTAGTTAGTTGAGCTTGAGGCGAAGCAGTTCATTCGGTCCAGTTCTTCGCCATGGGGTGCTGCTGTGGTCTTCGTTAAGAAGCCCGATGGCTCTCTTAGGCTTTGCATTGACTACCGCAAGCTTAATGAGTTGACCATTAGAAATCATTATCCATTGCCACGGATAGACGATATGTTTGATCAGTTGAGCGGTGTGAAGGTCTTTTCACAGCTCGACCTTGCCACCGGATTTCATCAGCTCCGAGTTGCAGACGATAGCATTCCTCTCACCGCTTGTAGAGTTCTCCTACAACAACAGCTTTCAGTCTAGTATCGGCATGGCACCTTTCGAGGCTCTCTACGGAAGGCCATGTCGCTCTCCGGCTTGTTGGTTAGAATCTGGCGAGAAGCTTATTCTTGGTCCAGATTCAGTTCGAAAATTTTCTAAAAAGATTGTTCTTATCCGTCAGAGAATGAAAGAGGCACAGGACCGCCAGAAATCCTACGCGAACAACCGTAGGAAGCCTCTTGAGTTCTCCATTGGTGATTTTGTCTTCATTCGGATTTCTCCCATGAAGGGGGTTGTGCGTTTCAGCTCTACAGGGAAATTGGCTCCTCGCTATGTTGGACCATTTCTTATTACGAAATGCATCGGCCTCGTTGCTTATCGTGTGGCTCTACCTACACATTTTTTCGGAATGCATGACGTGTTCCATGTTTCTCAGCTTCGCAAGTGTGTTCGCGATCCTGATTCTATCATTGAGCCGCATGTCGTGCCTGATTTAGAGATCTTACCTGACTAATCTTTGGAGCAGCAACCTCTCCGTTTGCTTGATTCGGAGGTCAGACGCCTTCGCAACAAAGAGGTTCCACTCATGAAGATTCAATGGTCACTGAATCCTAAGGACTGCACTTGGGAGACCAGAGAATCTATCGAGCGCTCTTATCCTAGCTTTCTCCCATCTTCTTCTGCGGGTAAGAATTCTCTATTTTATCATTATCACTTCTTCTGTGGATTTGACGTTATAGATGACATCTATCTTAAGGAATTGCGGGGACGCAATTTTCTTAAGGGGAAGTCTGTAACAACCCGGGATTTGCATTACCAATTAATAAATAAAAGTTAGAATTTTTATTTATTTTAATGAAGCGTAAAAGGATTTGAAATAACAAAATTTATTTGAAAAAGGCTATTTTAATTAAATTGGGAAATATGGGATTTTAAAATGAGGATAAAATGTTATTTTTGGAAAGTTAAATATTTTAGGAGAGATTTTAAAACGGGTTTGGGTAAGAAAAATGAGTTTATAAACATACATGAACACTTAGACTAATTTTTGGAGACATGTAAATAACCCTCTTCTTATTGGGTTACAAAACTTAACCCAATAACCCACCCTAAAACCTCCTCTATAAATTATCTCAAACTCTCCTAACCTCATTCATTCATCCCTAATCAAAACCCTAATCATTTCCTAAAGCTTTCTTAACAAAAATGGCCTTTATCTTCATCTCCTTCTAGTTTTAGCTTATGCAAGTCATTCTATGAAAAGGTAATGCAAATACCCACCTCAAATCCATTTTTATATTTTTCTAATTTCTGAAATTAGTTTGTTAACACATGTTTTATGTGTTTTTATGATCTTATAGCCACATATCATCTTTTGCTAACTTAGGTTGATGTTATAGTGGTCTTTGTTGCTTTCTAGAGAGGTATATTGCTAAAAACCTCTTCTAGTATGTGTTTAATCCTCTTTTGATTTCGGTAATGATTTAGTAACACATGTTTTATTATTTAACATGTGAATCATAGCTCCATGATCATCCTTGCTTTCATTTTGGGTGTGCACATAAGGTGTTTGTGATATTTCTTCATAAGGTAATGCTAAGCTTTGGCCTTTTGTCTCCTTAATATAGTGTAGTAATCATTATATGCTAGTTAGTGATTGTTATTAGTGAAATTTGATGCCAAAAACTTGAAAAAAACATCCCAAAATCACTTAAATCATCATTTTGAGCAGGCTAGAATGCTTCAGCCTGAAAACAGGCTGAAAACAGAGGTCTGGGTTGCATCCAGGCTGCAGCCCGGGCACAGCAGGCTAGCCCGGTTGGGCTAGCCAGTAGCAGGCCAGCCCTTAGTCGGGCCGGCCGCAAGTCCCCAGCCCGCTTGGGCTGGGGCGGGCCGCGAGTCCCCAGCCCACGCGGGCTGGGGGCGGGCCGTTTCCCCCCCAGCCCGCATGGGGTGGGCGGGCTGTATTCCCCCCCAGCCCATGCGGGCTGGGGCGGGTTGTTTCCCCCCCAGCCCGCATGGGTTGGGCGGGCTGTATTTCCCCCCCAGCCCATGCGGGCTGGGGCGGGCTGTTTTCCCCCCTAGCCCGCACGGGCTGGGCGGGCTGTATTTCCCCCCAGCCCTTGCGGGCGGGTTGTTTTTCCCCCAGCCCGCATGGGCTGGGCGGGCTGTATTGCCCCCCCCAGCCCATGCGGGCTGGGGCGGATTGTTTTCCCCCCAGCCGCATGGGCTGGGCGGGCTGTATTTCCCCCCAGCCCATGCGGGCTGGGGCGGGTTATATCTCCCCCAGCCCGCATGGGCTGGGGCTGCCTTATTTCCCCCCAGCCCATGCGGGCTGGGGGCCGGGAAAAAAATGAAAAATAAAATAAAATGGGCTGCATCCACTTAGCGCAGCCGGGTTCCGACCTACCGGTTGCACCATTTTTGGTGCAACCGAGTCTGGGTTGCACCATTTTGGTGCAACCGCTCCAAATTGATTGTTTCTGCAATGAACCTTTGGGCTTCAATTGCTAATCAAAAAAATTGTCTAACTCTGGTTCACAACCATTCAGAATATTTTCCAACACGAATATTGGTTTTCAGTGATTTTATGATTTATCAATTTCTTTGAGATCTGTCTCTGGAATTCGTACACGGGGTTTTATGAACTATTTTAAAAGGATTTTTCACTCCTAAATGGCTTTCGAAATTATTATATAATATTATTTTTAATTATTAAATTAATTACTCCATAATAGGAGAGTTTTCAAAAGTCGTTTTAAAGTGATTTCAAAATCAATTATAAATCCGTTTCGCACCATTATTTTCTATAATAAAAATCTCACACTCACTTTTACCACGTCGAGCGAAGTGGAAAGGTGCTTAAACGGTTAGGAAATCTCCGGCCTATGGAACCGTGTGTATTTTCTTTCCGGTTAATCCCCGACCTATTCGATTGATCGTTTTGACCTTCGGGTCTAGTTTACCGATGATACGAGGTGGACTATTTATTGTTTGGAGTGTGAGCTTGCTATTGGTTAGTAAACCGTTTAGTGCGAACATGGGGTATGGGACTCATTGTTAACACTTTATGGGTTCCTCTCCAAGAAGTTTGTGACACATTAGCCTCTGGGCGGCCAGTACTGGACCTCTGGGTCACCACGCCTTTGGGCAACCGTCTCTGGACACCTGCTCTATGGAGCAGTTTTTCGGCATGTGCCTCTGGGCCTTTATCCTTCTGGGAAGGATCTCGCCGTCTCGTGCATTTCGCATCTGTGCGAGTGATCGATCACAACTCTACAGTACTTGGCAATAACGACTCTGGTCGGCGCACGTGCAATATTTGTATTATCTGATGATTTTTATATCCATTCGAGTATCGCCATTCGGTGTTGGTTCTATGGAACTATACGATGTAGGTGCGATTACCCTGTGGATTCACAGTGTCTCTGGACACTGCTTTTCAGTATTCGATTTCATTGATTTTTCAGTATATCCCTATTGCTCCTTGGAACATCGATCTTTGCTTGGGCATTGATTACAGATTCTAGTCACTCTTGGGATTATTGCCTATGGGCAACTTTATATAGCTTTGGCTACGCCGATGATATGAGGCGATTTTGTTTATTTAACAATTTGGTGTTGATATTCTCTTTGGAGATTTTTACTGTTTATTGATGATTAGGGATCGTCATTATGTTCATGTAGTCCATATTACTCTTCTCTTTGGAGAAGTACTGTTTGTTTTATGTACCGCATTATTATATATCTCAGTTATTACTGATTGTTTAGCTAGCCTGACCCGAGTGTTTTCGCTCGGGTCAGACCGAGTTGTTTCAGGTTAGGTCTCTTGACTTAGCTTTCTGTACTTCCGCTTGGACATTATCTGCTATGCTGATAGATAGCTCTTTATATTTGTCCACTATTTTGATACTCTGATTATTTAGTCTCTTACGTACATATTTTTGACTCACATGTGTGAGCAGTGGCTTTGTACCCAACTTTTGATATTTGGATCTGTATTGACGGTATATTGTACCTATGTTCTGTGACTATTCTGTGACTGTTCTGTGATGATGATGTTATCATTTAGTATTATGTTTGTACTGAACCTATTTTCCTTAGCCATTGTAATTTCGTTATAAATATTTGTTGGATATGTCGAACCACTTGAGAAAAGAAAACCACTTATTCGACGTATTCAGTAGTTAGCTATAGCTTGATTACACATGGTCGCTTCCATTATACTCTATTCTCCGTTCTAGTAGACGGTATTACTCCGTAATACTCTTTACTAGAGTGGGTCTTGGAGTGGGGCGTTACACTATTGGATTTTGGAAGCTTTGGACTTGAAATCCTTTTGGAGTGTTTGGAGTTCTTGGAGGACCTTCTCTAGTCGAAGTATGTTGGAACTCACTTGATGCTGAGACAAAGTTGTTATCGCTTTGTTGTTGTATCTTGTATATCACTCTAATAATGGGATTAAATTGTTGTAATCGAATATTGTGATAACGTTGTATCTGTGATGTTGATAAATGATATTCATTTTGTTTTCGTTGTTTATATTCATCTAATGTTGTTATAAGCTCCCTCCGAACTGAAATTCGACGTTTGATTCTACCGCAGTCGAATACAAGTGAGGTATTTGATGTCGATTTTTGAACGCTGGATTTCGGGTCGTGACAATCATTCTTTTCTTTTTGAGTTTCAATTTCTTGACTCAATAATGTAAGTTGAGAATTAACATTTGAAAGAGATTTTTGAGTGTTCTCAAGTTCTTCTTCCAATATTTTCTTATCGTCTTTAAGCATATTTCTTTCGAATTCTGCCTTGTTCTAATTTTCTACAGCCTCTTTATATTTTCTTTTGAGACTCTTTAAAGTATCTAATAGTTCAAAATTTATTTATATCATATCATCAAAAGTTAAATCACTAACCTCATTATCTTTGGCCATAAAGCATACGTTGGCTTGTTCATTATCGCTGTCACTTTCACTTCTAGAAGAAGAGGAGGAATCTGAATCATCTCATGTAACTGAAAATGCTTTTCTTTTGAATTTGTCCTTCCTTTTATTTCGGTATTCTTTCTTTTGATCTGGAGAGTCCTTCTGCATATGCCCCTTTTTATGACAATTAAAACACTCCATAACTAATAAAGATGGTGGTTTATTGCTGTTTGAAATTCTCTTGCCATTATTTCTGTTTCCTTTTCTATATTTCAAGAATTTCTTAAAGTTTTTGGCAATAAAGGCTAGGTCGTCTTTGTCTGAATCTCATTCTTCTTGTTATGCATGGAATTCTATATTCTTTTTATCTTGAGCTTGAACTCATTTAGCCTGTAAATTTATTCATATGACATTAGATTTCCTATTAACTCTTTCGGAGTTATTTTGGAAATATCATTCGCTTCTTCAATAGCAAGAACTTTTCTTTCCCATTCTTCCGTTAAGGAGTTAAGGATTATGGATACAATATCAAAGTCTAAATATTTTTCTCCT
The DNA here is from genome assembly GCA_030765085.1 of Allium cepa. NCBI lineage: Eukaryota > Viridiplantae > Streptophyta > Magnoliopsida > Asparagales > Amaryllidaceae > Allium > Allium cepa. The sequence goes on from CM060932.1 coordinate 387,155,179, forward strand.
AATCCTACTAATGAATGGTAGATATCCTAAAATCTTGAATACATATCATTTATAGATTCATTTTCTTTCATCCTAAAGTTTTGAAACTGAATTTTGAGCATGGATATGTTGCTTTGTTTGATCTTGTTAGTTCCTTCGTGTGTAACTTTGAGTGTACGCCATATTTCGTATGCAATATTGCATATGCTAACACGATTAAACTCATTTTTATCTAAGGCGCAAAACAACATATTCATGGCTTTTGCATTAGCTGTGACATCTAGTTTTTTTGTATTTGACCAAGTAGAATATTCTTCGGTAGGAATAGTATATTCTGTTTGAGTTATATTCCATGAATCAAAACCATTTGCTTGCATATATATTCTCATTCGTGTGGCCCAATAGTTTTAATTCATGCTATTAAATAGTGGTGGACGTGTAGTGGATTGTCCTTCAATGAACTAGTGTTAATGCTAGTGCTAGTGTTAGTGTCCATATTATTAGATTATCATATAACTGTGTTACGGTTATTATGACCTTGCTCTGATACCAAATGAAAGTATGCTATGGATCATGTAATATGAATATATGATATTATAGAGTATAGTGATGATATTAATACTGTAAATAGTGTGAAATATAAAAGCAGTATAGTAAAATGACACCAGACATTTTTATACTGGTTCGGAGCACCGTCCTACGTCCTGTCCCAGACTCCTTCTAGAATTTCACTAAAACAATAACCCTCACTTAATCCGGAGGAACAGGTCTATACAACCCCTAAGCAGCCGAACATGGACCTGAGCAGCAGAACTGGATTTCACCTCATTAGCCGAAGAGGACTTCTCACGCCTGAGCAGCAGAACATGACTTCAACAAATACAAAAAATAGTTTTGACTCTGTATGTTCTTAATAACACGGATTTTTCACTTGTAGTACATCCTTCCTATAATCTTCTCCTCAAGTGTGTGTGTGTGTGTGTGTGTGTGTATATATATATATATATATATATGAAGTATATGAAGAATAGAAAGGTACAATACTGCTTCAATGCAGAATAATTGAAAGTATAATAGCGAATAGATTCAAGAGTGTTAGATTAGAGATAAGAAAATTCGGTAGTAAATCAGATTGTGAGTAAGTGATTTGGAATCAAGTTGGAGTTTGTATTTATAAAGGTTAGAAAGCAGCGACTGTTGATGAAGAGTTTCGATGGATGTGTTATCCCAATCTTTTCATAGAAGTTCGTAACTCTTCATAAAAAGTCGTGTCTTTGGAAAAGTAGTTGTTGTAGAAATTCAGTCAGCTGAGCTTCTACGTCAATCGACCGAATATTCAAACAAATTTAAAATATATATTTGAATACCTGTGCACCTATGCATGTTGTATAGATTTTCCAGTGTCATTCGACTGAACATCTGTATCAGTCGACTGACCTGGTGAAATATGTGCAATATGCACATTTTTCATAGGTATAGTAATATATACAACTTTAAAACACTTTTTTATACTTTTTATATGCTTATGTATATAAAATATTTGAGAATAAGATAATTAAATATGTAAGATAATATATACGTAATCGAGGAGAGATTTTAACAAATTGATCTAAGACTCAAAAATAAAACAATATAATTGATGCACCGGTTTTAAAGTCTTGTCTCCTTGTAGTATATATTCTCTTTTTGTCGTAGGAGTCGTCAAATCTGTATGTCGTAGTGATAGCTTCGTGTCATGAATCAAAACCAAGTCTTAACAGTTTAAACCCCTAACGTCCATATCACCTCTTAGTGGAAGGGTCAGGTTAAGCAGCCACAAAATTAAGAAACCCCTAAAATCCAATTCACCTATTAGTGGAAGGGTCAAGATAAGCACCAACTAGTAACCTTTCAAAAGAAGGTCAATTCAACATATACTACATTCCTTAGAACCAACGGAAGCATGAAAGAGGCACCAAACAGATGGAGAAGGACAAAGATCTCTACGACTCAAAGCAAAAGTCAAAACTTGAGAGAACAAAGGGTTGAAGAAAGAAATCTATCCACTGTCTATGGCAAAGATTAAACCCAAGAGGGGGATACAAACAATGGAAAAAGGATGAAGACGTCCAATGCCATAATCGAAAACAAACATAGTCAAAACCATTATAAAAAAGGACAATATATGAGATAGCAAATTCCAGTACGTCCAAAACCTAAAAGGTATCTCTCATGACAAGGAATTAAGAAACTCACATTCAGAAAGGAGGCATGAGATGAGAAAATGGATAAAAATATCCATAACATGAGATATAAAGCAAAGATCAATACGAAAGCTAAAGAAATGGAATGGATAACAAATCATTGGCTACAACGATAAATGATTTATTTTTAAGAATAGATCAAATAAATCACTTCTGAATCCTTAGAAATAAGGTGAACCTTTAAGATAGAAGCGTCTATATATTTCATATATAATAATATGTTATTGGACCATTGCACTGCTGAATGGCCAATCAGTAGGACGGAGCTTGCACTGCTGAACGGCTAGTCAACTGAACGGAACTACCTATTGATCGGTTGAATGGTGACAAATGAACGGAACTATCTGTTGAATGGTTGACTAGTCCTACGAAACTACTACTCCGAATGGCTGCTGGTACTACGGAACTACTATTCCGAAAGACTATATAGCTTTATGGAACAACGAGGCTCCAACATAGCAATAATTCTACTAACTTATATGCACTTTAGGAATTACACATCTATTAATAGGATACTTTAATCTAAACAACCAGAAACCTCATCGCTATGCAAGGTATAAGTCTTAGATAAAACTCTGGCATAGTATTTTGGGAATAATTTGAGAATTGAAGCCGGATAGGCATAGGGATCTTTTTCTTGAACCTACTAAGTATACTATTACTAGAAAGTTCTTTGACTTTATATTTAAATTGAGTGAAAGTTTGAATGGTTTATTCGTCAAATGAGATCCTGACAAGATTTTTATTGAATTCCTAATTTTGTGAAATTTTCAATTTCTATTTTTCTTTTCATGATGATTTTTTTTAATACCTGATTTCTTGATTTCTTTATTAAATTTCCATGATGAAATATAAGCTTCTTATTGAATTTCTGATATTATACGAGTATTAAAAAAAATTATGCAATTTATTTGACAGATTAGATCTTGGCAAATTATTGACTAAACTCTTGACTTTATGAATTTTCATTTCTTTGTACCTTTCCATGAAGATTTCATGTATATTTTCTGAATTCTGGATTTCCTTATTAGTTTTTATGCTTATTTGCAAATTTCATGTTCTTTGTTCTCTCGTCGAATTTTTGATGATTTATCATTGGGATTCTAATTTTGTGAATTTTAGATTTCCTTATTGATTTTTAGGGTAATTTGTGAAATTTCATATTCATGATTTCCTTATTGGAATTTTGGAGATTTCTTATTGAATTTCTGATTTTGTGAACTCTAGATTTCTTTATTGGATTTATGATGATTTGTGAATTTCACACTCTTGATTTCCATATTGAATGTTCATAATGGTCTCTTATTGAACTTCTAGTTTATGAATTTTTGACCTCTTTATTGAATTTCTATAATGATTTGTGAATTTTCCATTGAACTTCTAAATTGGAATTTGATACAAGATTTTACCAATATCAGATGGGCTTCTGTCAAAGGTTAGGGGATGAAAATGGATTATAGTGAAGACACAAGGTAAAAACCACCTAAAGCAAGAAACAAATACCTAATGGCCGAAGAAAGCTTAATACAAGAAAGGGAGATTTGGAGTGAATAATAGTTCTCCTGAAAGATTCATCTACATAAGCCGATACCTGCTATCTAAGTGATATTGTTCCACATCCCCAATATTAGTAAATCATAAAGGCTTTGATCATGTACAATTTAGAATGCTTTGTTCAAAATTCATCAAATAATATTTTGAACGTTAGTTTTGTATGTTTAAAGTTATCCAATAAAGTCTCATAATAAGATTATGATCTTGAGAAAAGTTGTTATTTATTTTACAAGAAACAAAGAAAGAATTCTTTAAAGTTTTTATCCAAAGGAACAAAAGCTTCTTTCATACTGGGGGGCTAAATGTTATCTATAAAATATTCTTATGAATGAAAGTATGAAAGAAGGAGTAAAAGAATTGATGAGGATCAGAAGGCATTAGGGTGGTCTATCTAAACATAAGATAAAGCTTTTAACAAGAAGACAATAGCGCCAACAATACCTTTCTAAGAGGTCAAAAGGATGTTTCAACGGAGTTTTGGACAAGTAAAGAGCTTTTGACAATGTCGAGAGCTACCTTTCAAAGGCAATAGATAGCATACTTTCTGCACATGTGCCAAACTATTCGAAATGATTGGTTTCGTCTCCATTTACATTCATCAAAAGAATATTCAACAAAAGTAACTTTCGAAAGCATATATTAACCTTTCGATTTGGTTAGAGCTATCCTCACCTATAAAGGAAAGATTACACATTTGCTAACACCAAAGAATATGGTTCTGCGCCAGCCAAGGTGGGTGCTTTCAAAGGGAAACTTTTATTGCAAAGCCTTTAAGGTGTTTCAGTTCATTTGAAACCCTAAGAGAATACTTTTCGACAGCATCGAAGGCTAACCCCGTTCTAACTTACACGACACACTAGCATCCAAGTGAAGAGCATATCTATACACCTTTCCATGGAGTCAAAACTGATCAGGACATCTATTCACCATTAAATGGAGTCGAAAGTGATCAACCGATCTACCTTCTGACAAAGTCGAAAGGCATCAATCAAAACCTTTCGACAAAGTTAAGAGCAATCAAGCAACATATCTTTCGAAGAAGTCAAAAGGGGCAAAGCAAGATAGAAAGAAGCTCAATCTTCAGCGGTAAGAGAAGTGCAATCAAACAATCCTTTCGACTATATTAAAAGCTATGAATAAAGAGGGGAGCACGAAAGGATGTAAACAAACCTTCCGTTCGTGTTAAAAGTAGAGGGTCGAAAGGTGCCAATCCGCACCTATAAGTAAGACCTTAACGTCAGCTTGATGGGATCTGATTTCTTTCACTTCTCACTTGTATTTTATAAAAGCTTATAACCCTAATTTATAAACTAAATTGGGGACTTATCCAGTTTGTTCATCTTTGATCGATGAAAAGAGTGTTAATGATAATTCTGATTGTATGGCTGCTTTAATCTCATTTACATGTACTTATAAGCATCTGGAGTCGACCTAGGTGAAAGGTTCCTTTTGACTAAGTTGAAGCCATTAGTATTCATATATTCTTTGAGTTTTAACTCAAATTTACTAGATAACAAGTGCCTACCCTTCCAACGAGGTTGGAACCCTTCCAGATCAATCGCTTCTAAAAACAACTAAGTTTACAACTTTGACCATCTTGTCTGCACTGAAAGGTGGTTCTAACAGGGTTCTATACCAACCAGTTAGAAAGGATTTTCTGAAAGAAGAACTAGCCTTTTGACTGCTTTGAAAGGTACTAAAGAGGTGTTTTCGACCGTCTTTACCTATCCAAGGAGCATTGGCTACTTTCATTTGTTCGAAAGGAGGTTTAGGAAGTATCACTCATAAATCAAACCCTATTTTGAGGTGTTGACAAGTTTTCTTGTTAACAATTTACATAATATCTTTAATTTTTGAATTTTTAATTACCTTTTAAGGCATTGTTTATAACATTTACAATTATGCCATTATATGTGTGGTACACTCAACATGCTTGGGCATTCCATTACCATATCTCTTAAGAGTCATACCCCACCAAAGCCAAGGTTCTCGCTCAACCTTCAGCTCTGATACCAACTATAACGACTCTCCCTTTCGACCCCCGTATGTCGACAATTAAACATCCATGGTATTCATGGGTCGAGCACTCAAATGATGGAAAGACGAATTGTCAGGGTAAAATAAAAAGAAAAAGAATATAGAATAAGAAAGAAGAGAACATAATACTAGAATCTCGTTACTGAAACGCTGATATATAATATCAAAAGAATAGTATAAAGGATTACTCCGATATAGAAATTTTAAAGTTACAAAACCTAAGTACAATCATCAGCTTGGACAGTTTTTACTACCTATCATTACAAATGCTGACATGTACAATATAGTAATGCAGAGTAAATAAAAACACTAGGGTAAGTCTAGCATCCAGTGCATCTTCTTGAGCTCTAAAGAACATTAACGAAAACCTTCTTTTTGAAACTATTCGAAAGAGTACACGAGAAACTTAGGGAAAATGAAAACCAAGATTCAGACATAAGCTTGGCTTAGTGATCCAGAAATTCAAACTCTTCCTATTCGAATATCGAAACATTTTTGAAATATAGTTAAGTGTTATAAATATGATTTTATGACCTTATTAATCATCATTTAATTAACTAATTTTGATAAGATACTTTTTTAAAAAAAATTACAAAAATATATGTTCTGATGAAAAATCAATAATGTGACTGAAAATCAGTTTATCAGTACATATCTTTTTGACCGATAAAAGTTGTTCGAACTCTTATGCACTTGACTAATGATAAAAAATATATTAAAAGCTAACTAACACTTCTCTTTATAAAGCAAAAAAGAAATTTATAGAACCGTCCTTTAGGATAAAAATATTTGAAAAAGCAAATGTATAAATGTAATTTGCTAATGGAAGTGATGTAAAGGAGAAGTGATGGGAGGTGAGTCTTTCAAGGCATGGTCTTGGGAGGATGAAGGCAAGCTTAAAGAGCACCATTTGGATCCTATATAAGGTGGGGCATACACCTTTGAAAATATATCATAACCTTCTACCAAAATAATCACCCTCTTTCACTTTTCTCTTCTTAAAATTACTAAAGGATGTTTTTGCAAATCATATCCAAATCAAATCAAATTTGGAATGAAAATTTACTACCACATTACAACACTTTCTACCTAGCTAGATTGTAAAAATATGAAACATATCTCTCCCCTATTAATAGGCCCTAAGCAAATTTGTGGAATGGAAGACAAAAGGAAGAGAAGTAAGGGGAAGGAAGTGACGGAGGTTACCAGGTTGGGTGTGAACTAGGGTTCTTGGATTTTGGTTGTTTGTTCGAAGAAAAGGTGAGCGAAAGCACCACTTTGAATGGAAAATATAACATGCATATGCTATGTATTTTTATGTTTAAGTTGTTGAGTTGATAATGAGATGTATTGAAAACATTGTTTGATTCTTGCTTTGAAATGGAAGTGCATATGTATGGACTTCATTGGACTTAAACATGCTCAAACAGACTTGTATGATATGTAGCAAGGCCTTGGACCAAAGCATCTAGGTTGTAGTTGAACATAAGTTTGAATGTGACTTGAATTTGGAAGTGCACTTATAGCGATAGTCGCTATGGATGCACTTACGAATTGCTTTATTTGTGACGATTCCTATGAAACTTTGTAGAGAGATTCTTAAGAATTTATTTCCATATTTATAATGTTTTATACGTATGTTTGTTGCCATAAAAATTTTGGATAGCAATAAGTTAAGTAACATCTCCAAAAGTGATTGAAACTTCACTTATGCAAAATTCCCCTGTTCAGACTTGATTTTGAACTTTAATGGTTTGATAAGATATTTAAATTTACGTATTTTGTTACATTTTTTACAAGTACTTTGTAACTATAATTAGAGTATTTTAAAAGCGTCTAGAGGTTCTCATGAACTTTTAAAATTAATTGTGAATTTTTAAAAAGACGATTTTACAGGGAAAACTTGTTTTTCCAAATTTTAAAGATTTTTTAAACTCGTCATTTTAAAATAACATTTCGGAAAAATATTTTAAAACATATTATAAGTATTTTTATGTATTTTAAAAGCATAAAAAATGTTTTTAAAAAAGGTAAGAATTGCTAGTGGCTAATGGTTTCATTATGCGATCATTTATTGAAAAGTAATCAACCGTGCTTAATATTATAAGCCGAGCGGGGTAAACTTCTCTTTTTGTGGGACTTAAGATTGATTTTCGAGTAGGGATGAAGAAGTAGAGATTTAACCTACTAACTTTCCTCTTGACCAAGGAATAGTTAAGTAAGAATGTCGTAAATGTGTTAATCTTGCTGATTTCTTACTTGTTTATGGAAATCATTTATACTATACTTAACACTAAAAGCCAACAAGTAGGCTAGTCTATCTGTGAGAGTTAAGAATGAAGTGCCTAGGCAAGGCTTTGTTAACTGGGTTTTTGACGAAGAAGAAGTCAATGGAATATAGAATGTCGAGATGAAGATGAAACGACTTGAAACTTGGCAGGCCTGCTTATATGGACTTGTGAAATAAGTCAGGAAAAGTTGGACAAATACGAAGCTAAGTCTATAACTCATCATCGAGTTAAGACCATAGTACTGAGTTATGGTGCTTCATCGTAGGCCTCTCCAAACTATAAGCCATTCACTAACTATTATATGCAAGCCCAAGCAATATCATAAAGTTCTAAACAACCTATCTCAATAATTAAAGAGTTAGCTCAAGTAAGTTGCAAAACCAAGTTATTAAGGAACGATCATCAAAACATGCCATCGAATTATGAAAGCATAAGGTGAATTATAAAATGGAGTAAGTAACTTAGCCCAGAGATAACATCAAGTTTCCTACTAAGGGGATAACTCGATATGGAGTTATAGGGATAACTCAGTACCGAATTATCATTTTAACTCGATGCTCACTAAATTTCTTCACACTGTCATGGGCTGATGTTTGTACCTCTCTGGTAGCGAGATTTGGATCCAATATGACTACGAACCCTATAAATACAAACCATAGAGCAATCAAAAGAGGAGCTAGATTCCGCTACCACTACATAGGAACTCGATCTCTTCTTCAATCCTCTCCTCCACACAATATTCACCAGGACAGCTCCTTCCGGAAATTCTGGGACTTAAAACTTGCCTAACCCTTGTACTTATGATTTTCTCTCTCTTAAACCCTTTTTAATCTTATAAAACAAGATCAAATCAATATGAAAAGCTATAAAGTGGACGTGGGCCTAGTTAAGTCGAACCACTATAAAAATCTCTGTGTCTCACTCTTATTTCTTTGACATTATTGCTATTTTCGATTATTTTTTCCCTAATCTAATAGGGCTGGTGCATTCACGCACAAATTTTAAGTTGTTCATCCATTTTTTTGGTCAACGTTTTGGTGCTTTCATTGATAATTAAACTCAGGCATAGATCTTGCTATCCGTTTTGGATTAGATAAATCTAGAAGTTAGATTCATAAAGTTTACTTGAAGAAATTGAAGATCTATTGCCCTAATTGTTCCCAAAAGGAAATCCACATTTGGAAGATCCTTAGGAACAACTATTGGTGGTGACGAAATAAAAAACCACCAAACTAAAGCTAACAAAGGAAACCCTTGACAAGATTCTTCTTCTCACCAAGAAGTTGTCACAAGAGGAGAACTTGATAAGATAATCAATGATTATAACTAAAGTAAAAGGATAGTTAAAGGGCTCTTATGGACAAAATGAATGTTTTTCAAATTATGTGGCTACTAACTATGCGGCCACTAATTACAAGAAGGGAATCTTCTCTTGTAATGGAATACGAGAATTCCTCCATTTCTGGCTTAAAGTGGAGAGATGGAAGCAAAAACAAAGGGAAGAAACTACGGTGTGGCTATAGATACTGCAGGAGGAAGTAGGAACGTTCCCTCTATGGTAAAGCAATCTGATACTAAGCCAAGTCGTAAGGTCAATGCTCACCAACAAGGCGATGAAACGCTTGCTTTTGACACTAAGGATGATATGCAAATGGATGAAAATAATTTTGACTAGTAGTTAGAGGAAACGCTGTGGAGTGCAACCAACCCCATGGTAATGGAATCCTAGAGGAATGGTTCCCTTAGGGATTAGAGGGCCTAGACGCCAATCGGTAAACCAAGACCATTTGCAGAGTCAAATGCTTGGTGCAGCCCTGGCATTCGCCAAACAGAATACCATGCCAACAAAGAACACATAGCCTAAATGTTTAAGCAATTGGTTGAGGAAAGCAGAGGTAGAAAGAATGTAGATTGATGTTCCTCTCCGAGCCAAACTCCATTCGTCGAAAACATCTTAAGGAAAAAATATCCCCACAAATTCATCATGTCGGCCATGCCATCGTACAATGGCACAATAGACCCTAAGCAATAATTCTTCAAGTACGAATGACACGTGGACAGAGTTGGAGCTATGAATGCCATTCGCTACAAATGTTCCCCAGTCTTCTTAGAAGGAGTCGCTTGCATGGGGGTTGCTAGACTTCTACCAAAATCCATTTCCACTTTTGAAGAATTGGCCAAGAGGTTTTTGGGTAGTTCAAGCTCCATTCTACATGTTCCAAGGATACGTTGTCTCTATCTAGTCTATCACAGCAACCTAAAAAACCACCAGATAGGCCCATAATTTCATCAAAAGCCTCGGTGTTGCTCTAGGATATTTGAAAACTTACTCTTTCCTAAAGCCTCTTTGTTGCTCCGACAATATCGGGAAACTTTCTATTCCTCTGAAGCCTCGGCGATGTCGGGAAACTTTCTATCTTCTTTAGTATCGATGATGCACTAGTAATGTTGAGAAGATTTCTCCACTTCCAAAGCCTTGATGTTGCTCTGGGAACATCATGAAATATTCTATTTCTCGAAGTATTAATGTTGCTTCGACAATCCCAATGCAGCATCAAATTGCTTACGAATTACCTTCCATTTCATTTATAAATAAATATCACTTCCTAGACCGATGGAATTGCATTCTTGGAAGAAAAACCTCATCGCACGCACCCATAAAACGCACATTGCTTCCTGGGCTGATGGAACCGTGTCCTTGTAAGCAAAAATATCGTTCTATGCACCCATAAGTTGGATAATGCTTCACGGACTAATGGAACCTCGTCATTACAAGAAAAAACTCTTTATGCGCATCCATAAGTGGCATATTGTTCTAGAGCTGATGGAAACATACTCTTACAAGCAATCTCCTTTATGCTCACTCTTAAACTGCACCTTGCTGCTTGTACTGATGGAACTGCATTCAAGTACGCTCCACTCCTTTGCTGCTTGAACCAATGGAACTGTGTCTACACTCCACTCTCTCGCTGCTTGAACTGATGGAACTGCATTCAAGTGCTCCACTCCCCGCTGCTTGAACTGATGGAATTGCGTTTAAGTACGCTCCACTCCCTCCAACTTAAATCGATGGAACTGCGTTCAAATATGCTCCACTCCTTCCTTGCTTGAACCAATGGAACTGCATTCAAGTATGCCCCACTCCCTCGCTGCTTAAACTAATGGAACTGCATTCAAGTACGCTTCACTCCCTCGCTGCTTGAACCGATGGAACTGTGTTCAAGTACGATCCACTCCCACCCTGCTTGAACCTATGGAACTATGTTCAAGTACGCTCCACTCCCTTGTTGCTTGAACCGATGGAACTATGTTCAAGTACATTCCACTCCCCTACTGCTTGAACCGATGGAACTGTGTTCAAGTATGCAATATTCCCTTGCTGCTTGAACTGATGGAGCCACGTTTAAGTGCGCAGTACTCCTTATGTGCATCTTATAAGCCACATGTCATGGCTCAAATTGATGGAACCGCATTCGGGTATGAAATATCTCCCTTTACTACAATCCGCATATTGCTCCTTGAACTGATGGAACCGTGTTCTTCAAAGCAATGTGCACATACCCTATAGAATCGAGAAAATACTTCCTAAATCTCTGGATAAGAAGTATATACTCCAAAACCACCGGATCGATGGTGAAAATCGATTCCAACTCCTTAAGTACCAGTGTTGGCCCAACAATGATAGAAAACCCTTCTATTTCTAGTAATCGCTGTTACCCAACAACATGGCGAGGCCATCAAAATTTTGTAAGTACCAATGTAGCTTTGGCAACATCGGAAGGTTTTCAATTGTAGAGTATGTGGAAAATCAATCTTGCTTTCCAAAAATCAGCATCACCCCAACAATGCCGAAAATTTCTTACTCTTTAAGTACCAGTGTTGCCCCAGCAACATTAGGGAGGGATCCAACATTACGAGTACCAAGGTTTCCCAAGCCATGCCGAAAGATCTTTCAAATAAAAATTAGAAGGAAAATTGGTCCAGTCTCCTATGCATTGATGTTGCCTCGGTAACATCAGGAACTCCATACTGTGATATCGACAAGAGAATTAAACTCCTTAAAACATAGTATCGCCAAAAGATAGACGATAGCAGGGAGAACTTACTATCGCCTAAAGATATGGGATAACAGGAAGAACTTACCATCACCTAGAGATTGGTAATGATGAAAGGCATTTCCAGAATCAAATCATCAATGCACCAGTTTTCGAAGACAAAAGCAGGTGATCCATTGAGTTTTCAAACCCTAACCTCCAAGTGCCAGCATAGCCCGAAGAGTGGAAATGTGTGGACGGAATAGCATATTTTCCAGGAATTTGATGCCGCTCGAAGACTAGCGACATTAGGAAGGATAACCCTCAACTATCATAAATTTGTCGTGGCTTGGATGTTCGCCGCTCTTGGAATAAACAACCATGCGGAGATTGATTGGGTACTTCGACTGCTGCTTGCGGAAAACCAACTATTATTCGAAGACAAATAACGGCAAGGAGTGAATGCTTGGAATCGAGCAACTAAACCGTTAATTCTCGAAGATTGAAGCTGACAAATGGATGTCCGCAACAATGCTATTGGTGCAGTAGAATGCATATGGCTCGAAACAAGCCAGGAATGATTGCCACAGCTTCTAAACGAGCATTACCAAAATCTACTGATCCATGATCAGGATAGGAAGAGCATAACCATACCAGGGGCAATGCAACGACTCACTCCATGGTGTCTAATTTTCTATAAGTGCCCAGAATGTTGCACTTGCATATAACAAGTATTGCAAATGGAAGTCAGATTGCAATAAAAGATGGTCGAAGGAAATTTGACCATATGCAAATAAGAATAAACATGGAAATGGCTAAACAATGGTCCAACATCATCAAAGGGAGCGCTTAACAGTTATAAAAAAAGCTAAGTAATGAAAATGCCTAAAACTCTCTTTCTTTCGAATGTGGTGTAGCCTAGAGTTAGGCAATGTCAAGAAAGTAGCGAAATTAGGATAAAAGGAATCTACCCAAAAACCATGATATGATGAACGAGTCGAGCCCAACTTACAGGATTTAAAGATGGTCGGAGATTACCAAACTAAGGAAAGACTCCTACGATCCAATCAATAAGGTGCTAGTTTTCGAAGTATGATGCTAATGCCCAATTGGAATACAACAACATTTCCCTTGCCTTCTAAAAATCGATGTTGCTCCACCGATGTCGGGAAGGACCAAAACCACCAGATCGACGGGTAAAATTGATTAACCTAATAAGTATCAATGCTGCCCCGACAAGAACATGCAATTTTATATTTTCTAAGTATCGGTATTGCCCTAGCAACGTCAGGAAAACTTCAAACTGTAGGGTCAATGAGAAACACTCACAGCAATAAACCATTGATGCACTAGCTTCCAGAGATAGAGGTTGATGCTCAACTAAATTTCTACCCATATCTTCAGAAAACTACTACCATCCCATGATAGGTGATAATGGGAAGACAAAACCTTTTATAGGTCGATCGAATGGTACAGCCCTTCCTTGCGCAACCGCTTTTGTCAGAGATAAGGCTGCTCCGGGAGGAAACCCGTAGAATCAAATCACTCATGCGCTAGTTTTTGAAGATAAAAACTGGGGCACATCCAAATTTTCAGCATTCAACTGAGAAAGAGTTTTGATGTAGCCCATAGATAGGTAGCTTCAAGAAAATATTAGTTGGAACTAAGTAACTAAATTACCAGTTCTCAGAGTAGGATCCGACATATGAACATGACTTCTGTGATTATTTAAGAAGTTAAGTAAGGCATGCACGACAAAGGATAAGTGGGGAAAAACACGTAAAGTTAGGAATTAGATTATCAAACTTCCTCAATCCCAGAATAGGATTGAGTGCAAGATCAGAGGTTATTAAATCATTTTCCCTACACCTTTCCATCTCTCACAAACATACGAATACATGCATTCAAAATAGCTAGTCCCATGAACAAAGATAGGTGCATAAATACTTGGTCGTAGGAAACCTCCCCAAGTCCAAACATGAATAACCTTGGAATTGTATAGATAACCATTTTGTTTTACAAAACAGAGCATACTGGCGACAAATCGCCAACCGAGGAAATGATGGCCGTAATGTTTAGGAAATTGGCATTGCCCGAAGATAGGTAGTGTTAGAAAGGAAAAACCTTAACCTCTAGGAATGTGCCATTGCTCGAAGATAGGCAATGATGGGGAGAGGAAGTACCTAGTCCTTAAGAACTCATTGATGCTCGAAGATAATTCAGCTTCGACCAGCATAAATTTATGGTTACTTAAAGTCTGGCGATGACAAGAAGGATTGATAATCTGCTAATGGACCAACGAAATCAGTCGGTTACAACTTGCACGAATATGCCATCGCCTGAAGTACATGCTCAATCAAATCTTCATCCCTTTTGGAATCTGACACTACCCAAAGATTCACATCATCAAGGATCCCAACAATAGGCTTGAGATAATTTATTATGGAAAAGGATGACATTAGCTAAAGTTGTTAACTTAGGATAATTCGATCACAGTCAAGGAATTAATAGCGTCAAAAATTTAGATCGTGAAATTAAATACCAAAGTCAGTAGTTCATGGAGATAGGAACTACCGTACAAATCAGGCAAGGGACAGTCAACTGTATTGCTCAGATTATCTAGTCTCTTGAAAATGTATGGACTTAGTGTTAGTCCCTGAGGAGATGGTTTTGATGATAACAACCTTAGAATAAGATTATAAAATATAAATACTAACATTATAGTTTAGACATATATGCATATGCAGGACTTAACCATGTAGGAACCAAGAATGAAGACTGTACAGTGTAGAGATTCAAGATATCAAGATTGAAGACTCATGAGTATCAAGATTATCAAGAGTTCAAGATTTCAAGATTGTAATTTAGTTAGGAATTTTGTTAAAACTCTTAGAAAAGCAATGGCATCTTAAAATCCAATTTATTCATGGAATGGAATCCACTTCGAGTCTGTTAAAGGGATGGAACTCTAAGTAGGATGGAACCTACGAAAAATCTAGTGGAACATTGTTTTGTATCCACTAACTTTTATTCAAAATGTTTTTACAAAATTATATCTTGTTTTTAAAATGATTTTAAAATCTTCCTTTTAAAAGAATCAAAAGCTTCTATCCTGGTTTTAAAATACTTTTAGCCTCAAAATAATCTTTATCTTCAATCAAATTATCCTTGTTTTTTAAACCATCTTTTAATTATAATATATTTAACTTTTAATATGTATACTTAGATTTAAATATAAAATTATAGTAAAATTTTATATATATCGAAATATTATTCTCTATATTTATTTATGTATTTTAACAATACTTAAGTATATTTACAAAGTTTAAAAACAGTTTTAATACAAGATAGAAGTTATTTTCAAAGAAAAACAAATCACCAAAAATACCTTGGGCATGTCGACAACCTCAAGTACCCATTGTCGACAAGGTAGCGGTTGATTTCAAAAATTTGAATTTCAAAAGAAGTGTCTATTCGTCATATCCTTTCACGAATGGACATGGCTGTTGTTCTACCATAAATATGGGAAGTTTTAGACAAATTCATATACAATTTTTCTCTGATTTCACTCCTCTTCTTCTTCCATATTTCCTTATATATATTTTTACCATTACTCTGCCGAAATCACCATTGAATCTAACTAGATCATCTCTGGTTTGATTCTCTATCATTATCTCAACAAGATCTCAATGCTATTCAGAGTTATAGGCTTCTTTGTAATAAACTAAACGAGAAAAGGTGTGATTGTAGCCTGTGAAATCAATCAAGTGAGAATAAGTGTGATTGTAGCCTATGAAATCAATTGGGTGAATATGTTGCCCGTAAAATCAAGTATCTCTACCCAGAGGATTGTGAATCTTGAGTGGTGTACCTCGTGGCCTTGAAATCGAGGATGTGATTGTACAATTGCTTTTGAAAGGAAATCCGCACTTGTGTGCGGGACTGGATGTAGGGTGACTCCGAACCAGTATAAAATCCGGTGTATGCTTTCCTTTATTGCTTTTACTTTATTTCTACATCTGTGTTTGATTCTGTGATCATATCTATGTCTGAATATTGCATACATTTGTGTTCAAATTAACATAAACTCAAAAAGATTTAGTAATTCCTTAAAGCACTATTCACCCTCCCCTCTCTAGTGTTAATCCTAGCCATACGATCCATAATCCGCATTTCTCACATTTGGTATCAGAGCAAGGTTTTCAAAGTTTCATAATATGATTTTTGAAAAAGGTTTTAAAATGGCTATGTTTAAAAAACTTGTTAATACTGGTTTAGAAATATTCAGCTCATCATTGTCTCTTGAGTCTACATATAATAAATATTCAAATTCATGTTATCTACCAAAATTGTATGATGTGCAGGAAACATGCTTTATGGATGTTAAGGAATCAATCCACAATAGACAAATTGTGCGTATCAAAAAGAATAAATGGATACTCGATAGTGGCTGCTCTAGACACATGACTGGCAATCCAGATATGCTGAATAATATAATATACAAAGACGGAGGATTGGTTAACTTTAAAGACAACTCAAAAGGATATGTGATTGGCATCGACAAAGTCGGTAACTCTGAAACTCCTATTATTACTAATGTTTTGCTAGTTAAAAATTTGAAACATAATCTGCTAAGTATTAGTCAACTTTGCGATAAAGGATATAAAATTAAATTTGAAAAAGACAAGTGTCACATTGAAGATAATAATTCAACCATAATATTTGAGGGAATTAGGAAAAAGAATATTTATATTCTTTGTATAAAAGTTTCAAATGATAACTTGTGTCTTTTGGCAAATACAAGTGACCCTTGGATTTGGCATAAGAGATCTGGACATTTGAATTTCAAACTCTTATCTAGACTGTCAAAACATGATCTATTAATAGGTCTTGCTAAAATGAATTTTAAAGTAGATAGTCTATGTGATACATGTCAATTAGGAAAACTTAGAAAAAGTTCCTTTAAATAAAAAGATATAATTTCAACCTCAAAACCTCTTGAATTACTTCATCTTGATTTATTTGGTCCATCTCAAATTCTGTCAATAAATCATAGTAAATATGTTTTTGTAATTGTAGATGATTATTCTAGATTTACATGGACAATATTTTTAAAACATAAAAGTGATACTTTTGAATGTTTTAAGAACTTTACAAAAAGGATTCAAAATCAATTTTCTCTAAAAATTATAACCATCGTAGTGATCACGGTGGTGAATTTGAAAATGAAAAATTTGAGGAACATTGCAATAAAAAGGGAATAACTCATAATTTTTAAATTTCCAAAAACTCCACAACAAAACGGTGTAGTGGAACGTAAAAATAGGACGATTCAAGAGTGTGCGATAACTATGCTTTTAGATAGTAAATTAGTAAAGTATTTTTGGGCAGAAGCAGTTGCTACCGCCTGTTATATTTTAAATAGAATTTTAATTAGATCTTTAACTGATAAGACTTCTTATGAACTTCTTCACAAAAAGAAACCTAAGGTATCTTATTTCAGACTTTTAGGAAGTAAATGTTTTATTTTAAATACAAAAGATTACTTAGATAAATTTGATCCTAAATTCGACAAAGGTATCTTTATCGGATATTCTAATAGAAGTAAAGTGTATAGAGTGTTTAATTTAAGAACTACCACCATTGAAGAAACAATGCATGTTTCATTTGATGAAAATCTCAAAAATTTTGAAGATACAAATGATGAAGAGGATTTAATCACTCAAAATCAAGAGTCAACTGAAACTAATAATGAAATTAACCATCCTAATAAAAAGACTAAACTTTTAAAAGATCATCCTATAGAAAATGTACTTGGAGACATGGAATCTATTGTTGAAACTAGAAAGAGCAATGTAGCCTTTATATCAACTATTGAACCCAAAAATCCAAAAGAAGCATCAATTGATGATTCATGGATTTTGGCTACGCAAGAAGAACTAAATCAATTCACTAGAAATGATGTTTAGGAACTTGTTCCTAGACCTGAAAATAAAACTATAATTGGAACTAAATTGGTTTATAAAAATAAAATGAATGAACAAGGAGAGGTTGTTAGAAATAAAGCCCAGTTAGTCGCTCAAGGTTATTGTCAAGAAGAAGGAATAGATTTGATGAAACCTTTGCTCCCGTAGCAAGATTAGAAGCCACTAGGATTCTACTTGCTTTCGCAAATCATAATAATTTCAAATTATATCAAATGGATGTTAAAAGTACTTTTTTAAATGGATTTGTAAAAGAGGAAGTATATGTTGAACAACCACCTCTTTTTGAAAATGAAAAATTACCAAATCATGTTTCAAACTTAAGAAAGCTCTATATGGTCTAAAACAATCTCCTAGAGCCTGGTATGATAGACCAAGATCTTACTTATTACAATCAAATTTTGAAATTGGTAAAGTAGATAACACTCTTTTTATTAAAAGAAATAAAAATGATATTCAACTATTACAAGTTTACGTAGATGATATCATTTTTGGATCAACTAATTTTGAAATGAATAAAGAATTTTTTGAAATAATGACAAAAGAGTTTGAGATGAGTCATATGGGTGAATTAAACTTCTTCCTAGGATTACAAATAAAACAATTAGATAATGGTATCTTTATTAGTCAAGAAAAATATGCTAAAAACCTAGTTAGTAAATTTAGTTTTACTACTACAAGTGGAAAACCCACTCCCATGGCAACCAATGAGTACTTAAGTAAAGAAGATCTGTCAAAAGATGTAGATCAAAAATTATATAGAGGAATGATTAGATCACTACTCTATATCACTGCTAGTAGACCTGATATCATGCATAGTGTTTGTCTCTATGCAAGATATCAATCCCAACCTAAAGAGACCCACTTAAAGGCCATAAAACATATTATAAGATATGTTAAACACACCTTTGATTTTGGCTTATTTTATCCAAAAAATGATTCTTTTGACTTAATATCTTACTGCAATGCTGATTATGCTGGTTGTAAATCAGACCGAAAAAGTACAAGCGGAATTTGTCACTTTTTGGGGCATTCTCTGATTTCTTGGTTTAATAAAAAGCAAAACACGGTTTCTTTATCAACAACTGAAGCATAGTATATTTCTGCTGCTTTGGTTTGTTCTCAAGTAATATATATGCAACAAACTTTAAATGATTTTGGTCTAAATATCTCAAAATCACCAATTTATTGTGATAATACTAGTGCAATAAATTTATCCAAAAATACTACTCATCACGCTCGAACTAAACATGTTGATATCAAACACCATTTTCCCAAAGATAATATAAGTAAGGAAGTAATTACTTTCGATTATATCAATTTCGAGAACCAAATTGTTGATATCTTAACAAAACCCGTAAATGAATCTATAGTTACTAAATTAAGAAGAGAATTAGGTATTTGTTCAATAACTGAAATAAAAAATATAAATAACAAAGTATAATTAAAAATTAAATCAAATAGCAAAATTATCAAGCACCATGTGACAACCCGCATATTTATCGATTGTATATTTAAATATTTTATTTGAATATAGCATCGTTCGTCGGATTTTAGTCCGAAAAGCTACTTTTGCAAACAGTCGAATTAGAACTCAAGGCCACTTCCATTGAGTTTAAAATGGCGTTTGCAACCTTTTTGAGTATAAACATTGATATGTTTGGAGTTAGTAGAATTTTTCTACTTTATCACTTAGGGCTTTGGGTTGGGTTTTAGCCCATTAACCCCACTTATCAACCTAACTCCAACCCTCTTCTCTTCATTCCTTCATAATTTCCTAATACATTCAAGCTTCATCAAAAATGGGGAAAGAGAAAATGAATTAGGAAATCCTAAGCCCTAGTTTCCATTTCAAAATTCAAGTTCTAGCTCCATAATTCAAGAGAAGCTATTGGTAAGCAACTCCTTCTTCTCCAACTCATTCTCTTTTCAATTTTAGAAAATTCCTAAACCTAACTTTGGAAATGTTCTTCTTTTGATCTTAGAGTCAAGCTCCTTGGGTTATGTTGAAGAGTGGTTGTTCTTCCTTTTGTTTTCAAGCTTCTCCTTCTTTGTTTTCGGGTTTAAAGGTGAGATTTTTATCTCACATCTATGTCTATATCTATCCTTTTTGTTAGGTATGAATTCCTAACACTTATTCATGTGCATTTGCTTTTGATTTGGATTGCTTTGGTGAATATTCCAATTTTTGGTGTTTTGAAAGCAAAATGTATGAAAAATTCTTATATGGGTATTTGGACATTGATATTCGAGGCGTGTCGAAGAGCCTTTAAGGCTGGGTTGTCGCTAGGCATAAATCCTTAGTCGTTGTTGCTCGTCCGATCGCTCCTGATAATCGTTTGGTCATCTTTGGCGTAGGTTCAGGGAATGCCTGAAATTTAGTTTTCAGACGTTTGAATTTGTATTTCCAGACGTCTGAATGTTATACTGGGAAATTTTATTCCCCGGTATTCAGACGTCTGAATCAAAATTCCATACGTCTGAATTTGCTCGTGAGCAACCAGAAGGGAAATACGCTAAAAATGCATATTTCAGACGTCTGAAATATAGGGTTCAAACGTTTGAATTATGTTCTGGAAAATATTTTATTTTCCAGATTCAGACGTCTGAATCATACACTTCAGACGTCTGAATCTGTTATCGGGGCTCTATTTGCCTATTTGCTTGAGAATTCCAATTTTATCGATTCATGATTATCCGATTTGTTAATTATCAATTATTATCGACTTTGATGACATTTTCTTTGGGATTTTCGGAAATATCCATTTTGATGGATTCGGTATCGATTTCTTTGGATTTTATTAACATCTTCATATGTGAGTATTGGTGATTGATTGTTCTACAATCATTTTTGTGATTTGTCACTTTAAAAATATAAAGGTTTCTATACTAGTAGTAAATATCAAAACTCTTTTATCAAAATGATTTCAACACTATTTTATTACAAAGCTCTTTTCTTAAAACTGATTTCCAGTCTATTAGTATATACAAACCTTTACCTCACTCGTATGAGAAATCTAATTAAACGACTTAGCAAAACAAGTGGTATGAAACACTTGCATTTACTTCGTCGGTTAATTCTTGGACTTGTTCGATTGAATCTCTTGTGATAAATTTTCTAGTGGAGATCTACAATTTGTTCGTAAATATTTAATTTAAGCTAGCGGTTATGGGACATGAAGCTAAACTCATATATTTACTAGCTTAGTGTAATTGACACTTCTTAATGATCGATGATGATCATTTTATGGTTTAGACTAGCAATGTGCGATGTCTCTTTGTCCACGTGGAGGACTGTACCTCAATTTATTGAGCTTCGTCTCATTTCTTTGTAGGCTAGCGACCCATGTACTCTTAATGTGTTTCGATTCATCTGATGTACAGTTTGTACTACATCATGGTCTCGGCTTTTCGGTTCATTGGACGTACCGTTTGTACTGCGTCGATGTTCTGAATTGTTTTGTGTTTCGATTCACCTGATGTACCGTTTGTACTACATCGACGTCTCGGCTTTTCGGTTCATTGGACGTACCGTTTGTACTACGTCGATGTTCTGAATTGTTTTGTGTTTTGATTCATCTGATGTACCGTTTGTACTACATCGATGTCTCGGCTTTTCGGTTCGTTGGACGTACCGTTTGTACTGCGTCGATGTTCTGAATTGTTTTGTGTTTCGATTCACCTGATGTACCGTTTGTACTACATCGATTTCTCGGCTTTTCGGTTCATTGGACGTACCGTTTGTACTGCGTCGATGTTCTGAATTGTTTTATGTTTCGATTCATCTGATGTACCGTTTGTACTACATTGATGTCTCGGCTTTTTGGTTCATTGGACGTACCATTTGTACTGCGTCGATGTTCTGAATGTTTTGTGTTTCGATTCATCTGATGTACCGTTTGTACTACATCGATGTCTCGGCTTTTTGGTTCATTGGACGTACCGTTTGTACTGCGTCGATGTTCCGAATTGTTTGTGATACACATGTTGGTGTGTTTTCATGCTCCAGCTTGGGATTGGCCATCCTTTTCTTATGATTTTTGGATTTCTAATTATTGATTTCTGGAATTTATGTTTCACCAATTTTTACAATTGGCATTGATATGTATGTCATTTTTTTGTGGCTTGGTGAATTAAATAAAGAATATGACATTCTTTTTGATGCTATGAGATTCTTGAGATATTGTTTGACTTTTGTGGGTTTTCTAATGTATACTTGTCGTAGTATGACATTTTTGGTTACCATGCCTTTTATTATTATATCACTTCTTATATCTCATTTTATCTGATAACTATAGCTAGACTGATCCGTTTATTATTTTCTTCTTAAATAATACTCGGGTCAGACTGAGATTTTACAGGTGCTTCTGCTTGACTCCTTATCGGACCATCATCTAACTTTTGGCTAACTACTTTAGATTAGTAGTTTTTTTTGTTGTATACATTTGAGATATGGACTCCTTGATGTATACTTATCCTTTTGTCTTACACCTGTATCTATTCTTTTGTAATATTGTGGATCTTATTCGACCACTACTCTGATGTACTCTTTTATGTGTAATATTCATATCTATTTCTGCCTATGTGATATGAATTATCTGTGATTGATTTATGTTATGCTTATTTCTATATTTATTTTTGAAGATACTATAGCCACTGTGTAGTAGTCTTGTGTTTGTATTGGTATGTCGGATTTCCTCTTGAGATGAAATGAAAAGTTATTATTTTATCTGACATATCGGTGATCGCACAAAGCCATACACAGATGGTTGCTCCTCAACAGCCTTATTCTCCGTGCTAGTTGACGGCATTACCTCGTAGTGTCCTTGGCTACCGTGGGTATAATGGTAGGGCGTAACAGCTTGGCATCAGAGCCAAACTTTAGTCAATGTAGAATAATTTAACAAGGATCGTCGTCCTAAGTCCATTTTAGGAGTCGTGCCATAGGATTTAATTCGAGTTTTCGTACCGTCTTATCCTATTTTCTTTTGTGATGCCATGTTTTATCAATCATTATTGTTTGATATTCATTTTGTGAATAGCCTTTTGTCTTCTTCTTTCTTTCTTTCTTAAAGAAGAGAAATGGTTAAACCCGGCCATCCCAGCACCGGTCAATTTAGTGCTACTCCCCAAGATGGAGTATTTATGTCTGCACAACAACTTTTAGATCTTGTAAAGAATGCTCAAGCTGCCGGACCCATCACAGAGCCTACTCATCCTAGGTCCGGTTTTGCACGCTTGTGCGGAGACTATACCGATTTGGGTGAAAGGCCATTCATGGGATCCGAGAGTGTTATAGAAATCCAAGCTTGGATTAAATCATGCGATCGCATCTTTACTCGCATGAATCTTATTGATCTTCATCGAGTTCAAGTGGCTTCTAGTACGCTCCAAGAAAGAGCATTAGATTGGTATGAACTCTTGACTTCAGAGATTATCGAAGCGGATCTTACTTGGGAGCAATTTCGAGAAAGATTTGAATCGAAGTTTGTGCCGGAGGCTGAAAAAGTAACTTTGGCCCGGCGTTTTATTGACCTTGTTCAAGGTGAATCTTCTGTGACGGAATACGTCGCATCTTTCGAACCTCTTTCTAAGTACGGGGTTGAGTATATTAATACCCCATTGAAGAAAAATCAAAGGTTTGTCTATGGGTTGAACAAGAACCTTAAAAAGCCTTTACTTCTGAAACTAGAAGTTTCTTTTAATCAGCTTATTGATATTGCTCTTCGACTTGAAGAGGCCGATAATGAAGGCGATGTTGAAGTTGTGTGTGCCAAACAGAACTTTAACAATAGCATGAGGAGGCCTATTAAATTCAAAGGCCCCAATCCCAATAAGAAAGGGAAGCAAGAAACTCCGGTAGCGAAGACTCCTGCATCTAATCGGGAACAAGGCTACAACTGTGGTTCCACGGACCATTATGCTAATAGGTGTCCGAAACCTCTTTTTTTCGTTATTGCAAAAGTTCGGGTCATCTTTTATCTTCATGTCCCAAACATCCATGCAAGAGAGAGTGAAAGCTGAATGTTATGCAAGCCTCTAGCAACTATTCTCTTGGTTAAGGTATTTTACATTTAATCATTTATGGCATTGTTTTATTTCGTGATCTTCCTATTTGAGTTATTGTTGACATGGGTTCCTCTCATTATTTTTATATCAAAAGAACTTGTTGATATCTTCTCTTTAAATATTTTAGGCTTGATGACTTCGCTGAGAATTGCTATCCAGATAGTGGATCCACAACACTCAGTTTGTTTTGGAAAGATGTAGAAAATATTTTATGTGATTATTCTTTCCGGGCCGATTTGCATGTTATGCGTTACTTAGACGACAGAATTGATTTTTGTGAAAAGGATTGGCTTCATTTTTATGAAGCCATATTCCATGCCCTGAGTGGACTATTCATCTTCGATATTTTTAATCTGTTAAACAGATTTCTATTTTTTCTTAATGATTTCGATTCCAACTTGGTGGTATCATTTTATTCATTAAGCTCACATGTCAGTAAAGTGTTATTTCTCTATTTTGGGTAGTTGTGAATTTTCTGGTATTTTGAGCTTGTCTTAGGGTTTCTACCTAAGCAATCTTTTGGTGGTGCTAAGGTCTTTTTTGTTCGACTTTGCCACCGATTTTCATTTGGCTACAAGTTGCGGGAGTTAGCATTCCACTTACCGCATTCCGCACTCGTTATGATTCTTATGAATTACTTATTATGTCATTCAGTTTGTCCAGCTTATTTCATCCATTTTATGAATCATGTATTCTACGAATATCTTGATAACACCATTCTTGTATTTATTGATTTTGGATGAAAGCAGCAATTTAAAATCTTGCAAATCTTTTTCATAAGATTTATTTATAAGTATAATTGGATTTTTGTTCTTAAAATGAACATAGAATATTCTTAAAAGTTTTTAAGAAACATGTTTATCATATAGAAGATGATTTTGTGATTGTATTGCCCATTGAGTGCTTTAAGAATTCCGGTCGATGCGCTTGATCAACGTTATCGATAGGAATCTCCTAAACACTTTGATAAGACAATCAAACACAGTAAATTTCACTTTGAATAAGTAAAATTTTCTAGAAAAATGACTACATAAAGTTAATTGTAATTTTGAAAGTTTTAGCTTTTCACGAAAGTGGACCAATCAAAAGAACTCTTTTCCAATACTCTTATTCTTGTGATTCCCAAAGGGAACCAAGACTTTATCTTTTGTACCAATGCTAGTCGTATTGGTTTGGGTGACGTCCTCTTGCGAAAGAGAACGTTCTACCACTTGTGCTTCTAAATCATAAAAGCCGATCGAGGCTAGGTATGCCACTCATGATCTAGTGCTCGCGGCTATTGTTTTTGCTTTTAGAGTTTGGCATCATCATTTTTGGGGGAGAAATTTGTTCTCCACCTCACTCATAAATCTTTGGAATATTTATTTTCTCACAAGAAACTTAATTTGCGTCAAACACGTTGGCTCGAGTTCCTTGCATCTTATGATCTTAATATTCTTTATATACTCCCGGGAAGGGAGAATCGTGTTGCCAATGCACTTAGTCGTAAGCAACAAGTGGATGTTTCTATAATGATATCCGAATGGAATGATCTTTTTTCCAAGTTCATCGGACGTTTCGATGTACCTCGATTTATTGAGCTTCGTCTCATTTCTTTTATGGACTAGTGTCCAATGTTCTTTTATGGTGTTCGATTCATCGGATGTACCATTATTGTACTACATCAATGTCCCGACTTTCCGGTTCACTTGACGTACCGTTTGTACTGCGTCGGGGTTTCGAATTATTTGAGTTTTCGATCATCTGGCGTACCGTTATTGTACTACGTCGTTTCACCGGTTAAATCTTCTGCTATTCATGAAGTTTTCCACGTCTTTTATCTACGAAAATGCCTTAGGGATTCCGATTTTATTCTTGAGCCTAGTGTTATTGAAGAAATTGAAGTTTCACCAAATTTGACTTATGAGCAACATCATATTCGTATCATTGCTTCGGAGGTTGAGCGCCTTCGAAATAAAGGTATTCTTTTTGGTAAAAGTTCAATGGTTCTCAAATCCTTAGGATTGCTCTTGGGAATCTGGAGAATTCAACGAGCAAACTCATTCGGGCTTACTCTTTCGTGCTCTAAATGGTGAACTTCTTATTTCAAAATTTCTTTTGTGCATGATATGCTTTTATGGTTGTTACTATTTATTTTCTTCTTAAGTATTGCGAGGACACAATTTCTTTAAGGAGGGGAGTCTGTAACAATCCGCATATTTATCGATTGTATATTTAAATATATTATTTAAATATAGCATCGTTCATCGGATTTTAGTCCGAAAAGCAACTTTTTGCAAACTGTCGAATTAGAACTCAAGGCTACTTCCATTGAGTTTAAAATGGCGTTTGCGACCTTTTTGAGTATAAACATTGATATGTTTGGAGTTAGTAGAATTTTGCTACTTTATCACTTAGGGCTTTGGGTTGGGTTTTAGCCCATTAACCCCACTTATCAACCTAGCTCCAACCTTCTTCTCTTCATTCCTTCATAATTTCCTAATACATTCAAGCTTCATCAAAAATGGGGGGAGAGAAAAAGAAT
Source organism: Allium cepa (assembly GCA_030765085.1). Taxonomy (NCBI): domain Eukaryota; kingdom Viridiplantae; phylum Streptophyta; class Magnoliopsida; order Asparagales; family Amaryllidaceae; genus Allium; species Allium cepa. The sequence continues at coordinate 387,181,894 of CM060932.1, forward strand.
TAGGAAATCCTAAGCCCTAGTTTCCATTTGCAAATTCAAGTTCTAGCTCCATAATTCTAGAGAAGCTATTGGTAAGCAACTTCTTCTTCTCCAACTCATTCTCTTTTCAATTTCAGAAAATTCCTAAACCTAACTTAGAAAATGTTCTTCTTTTGAGCTTAGATTCAAGTTCATTGGGTTGTGTTGAAGAGTGGTTGTTCTTCCTTTTGTTTTCAAGCTTCTCCTTCTTTGTTTTCGGGTTTAAAGGAGATATTTTTATCTCACGTCTATGTCTATATCTATCCTTTTTGTCAGGTGTGAATTCCTAACACTTATTCATGTGAATTTGCTTTTGATTTGGATTGCTTTGGTGAATATTCCAATTTTTGGTGTTTTGAAAGCAAAATGTATGAAAAATTATTATATGGTTATTTGGACATTGATATTCGAGGCGTATCGAAGAGCCTTTAAGGCTGGGTTGTCGCTAGGCATAAATCCTTAGTCGTTGTTGCTCGTCCGATCGCTCCCGATAATCGTTTGGCCATGTTTGGCCTAGGTTCAGAGAATGCCTGAAATTCAGTTTTCAGACGTCTGAATTTTTATTTCAGACGTTTGAATATTATATTGGGAAATTTTATTCCCCAGCATTCAAACGTTTGAATCAAAATTCCAGACGTCTGGATTTGCTCGTGAGCAATCAGAAAGGAAATAGGCTAAAAATGCATATTTCAGACGTCTGAAATATAGGGTTCAGACGTCTGAATTATGTTCCGAAAAATATTTTATTTTCCAGATACAGACGTCTGAATCATACACTTCAAACGTCTGAATCTGCTGTTTGGGCTCTATTTGCCTATTTGCTTGAGAATTCCAATTTTATCGATTCGTGATTATCCGATTTGTTGATTATCATTTATCATCGACTTTGATGACATTTTCTTCGGGATTTTTGGGAATAAACATTTTGATGGATTCGGTATCGATTTCTTTGGATTTTATTCACGTCTTCGTATGTGAGTTTTGGTGATTGATTGTTCTACAATCATTTTTGTGATTTGTCACTTTAAAAATATAAAGGTTTTTATACTAGTAGTAAATATCAAAACTCTTTTATCAAAACGCTTTCAACACTATTTTATTACAAACCTCGTTTCTTAAAACCGATTTCCAATCTATTAGTATATACAAACCTTTACCTTACTCGTATGAGAAATCTAATTAAACGACTTAGTAAAACAAGTGGTATGAAACACTTGCGTTTACTTCGTCGGTTAATTCTTGGACTTGTTCGATTGAATCTCTTGTGATAAATTTTCTAGTGGAGATCTGCAATTTGTTCGTAAATATTTAATTTAAGATAGTGGTTATGGAAAATGAAGCTAAACTAATATATTTACTAGCTTAGTGTAATTGACACTTCTTGATCATCGATGATGATCATTTTATGGTTTAGGCTAGCAATGTGCGATGTCTCTTTGTCCACATGGAAGACTGTACCTCATTTTATTGAGCTTTGTCTCATTTCTTTATGGGCTAGCGACCCATGTACTCTTAATGTGTTTCGATTCATCTGATGTACCGTTTGTACTACATCGATGTCTCAGCTTTTCGTTTCATTGGACGTACCGTTTGTAGTGCGTCGATGTTCTAAATTGTTTTGTGTTTCGATTCATCTGATGTACCGTTTGTACTACATCGATGTCTCGGCTTTTCGGTTCGTTGGACGTACCGTTTGTACTACGTCGATGTTCTGAATTGTTTTGTGTATCGATTCATCTGATGTACCGTTTGTACTACATCGATGTCTCGGCTTTTCGGTTCATTGGACGTACCGTTTGTACTGCGTCGATGTTCTGAATTGTTTTGTGTTTCGATTCAACTGATGCACCGTTTGTACTACATCGATGTCTCGGCTTTTCGGTTCATTGGACGTACCATTTGTACTGCGTCGATGTTCTGAATTGTTTTGTTTTTCGATTCATCTAATGTACCATTTGTACTACATCGATGTCTCGGCTTTTCGCTTCATTGGACGTACCGTTTGTACTGCGTCGATGTTCTGAATTGTTTTGTGTTTCGGTTCATCTGATGTACCGTTTGTACTACATCGATGTCTCGGCTTTTCGGTTCATTGGACGTACCGTTTGTACCGCGTCGATGTTCCAAATTGTTTGTGATACACGTGTTGGTGAGTTTCATGCTCCCGCTTGGGATTGGCCATCCTTTTCTTGTGATTTCTGGATTTCTAATTATTGATTTCTGGAATTTATGTTTCACCAACTTTTACAATTGGCATTGATATGTACGTCATTTTTTTTGTGTCTTGGTGAATTAAATAAAGAATATGAGATTCTTTTTGATGCTATGAGATTCTTGAGATATTGTATGACTTTTGTGGATTTTCTATTGTATACTTGTCGTAGTATGACATTATTGGTTATCATACATTTTATTATTATATCTCTTCTTATATCTCATTTTATCTGATAATTATAGCTAGACTGGTCCGTTTATTATTTTATTCTTAAATAATACTCGGGTCAGACTAAGATTTTACAAGTGCTTTTGCTTAACTCTTTATCGGACCATCATCTGACTTTTGGCTAACTACTTTAGATTAGTAGTTTTTTTGTTGTTGTATACATTTGAGATATGGACTCGTTGATGTATACTTATCCTTTTGTCTTACACCTGTATCTATTCTTTTGTGATATTGTGGATCTTATTCGACCACTACTCTGATGTACACTTTTATGTGTAATATTCGTATCTATTTCCGCCTATGTGATATGAATTATTTATGACTGATTTATGTCATGCTTATTTCTATATTTGTTTCCGAAGATATTATAGCCACTATGTAGTAGTCTTATTTTTGTATCGGTATGTCGGATTTCCTCTTGAGATGAAATGAAAAGTTATTATTTTATCTGACATATCGGTGCTCGCACAAAGCCATTACATGGATGGTCACTCCTCAATAGCCTTATTCTTCGTGCTAGTTGACGGCATTACCCCGTAGTGTCCTTGGCTAGCGTGGATATAGAGGTAGGGCGTAACACACCATGTCGACAACCCCCTCCTACCCCTGTCGACATATAAAGGTTTTTTTATTTTTTAAACTTTCCCACCAAAATTCAAATAAGTGGTTATATATTCTTCTTATTTCGAAATTTTGATCATTCTCTCTAGTCTTTCTCTGTTCTAACTTTTGAAAACATTTAAACAATAGCCTCCTCTTCAAATCAAACAAAAATTCAACTTTTTTGTTCCCTTCTCCTTCTACTGGACCATTTCAACGAACTACGTTTGCACGAGTGATGAAAATGGAGGATTCTTTGAAGGATGCACTGCAATTAATGACTGAAATTCAAGTGGTGCAACTTAGAATGGCCACAGAACAAGAACGGCAAGGCAAAATCCTTAGAAATTTGCAAAAGTTTCTAAATTACGCTAATCCGATCTTGATTGATGAAGAATCTTTAGAAGATCAAGTGCAAGAGGACAGCGAGGAAGAAGAAGAAGCATTCATGGAAGAAGAGCACGCTGAAGATGACGACAAAGTTGTTTGTGTTGGTGAAGTGTGCTTTGACAAGGATGGAAATCTAGTCGAACAACGTGGAAATTTCTATTTCCACTACCCAAATTGTTCTGTTCATAGATCTTCCACTTTCAAGGACATACATTAGTTTCTTTTCTCTCTTTCCTATTGTTGTATGTTTTTACTTACGTTCTCTACGCACATGTAAATATAACAATATATACTTAATAAATGATTTGTGTTCTTCTATTATTTGAATTATCATATATAGATTCTTAGTTAGATAGTTAGTAATTTAGGACTAAGTTTTAGTTTTAGAATCAAGTAATGATTATTTATGATAACAGTATCATTACAATCACATGTCATAGAGTATTAGATTAAAGGGGGGGTTATATAATTTCGAATTAGTTTTTTGTTGATGACAAAGGGGAATAAGTATAAAATAGGATAGTTGGGCATAAATTAAGGGGAAGCTATTAGTTTTTGGAGGAGTTATTAGGATGGTAGTAATATTTTATAAACAAAGGTTGTCATCATCAAAAAGAGGGAGATTGCTAGTCCCTGAGGAGATGGTTTTGATGACAACAACCTTAGAATAAGATTATAAAATATAAATGCTGACATTATAGTTTAGACATATATGTATATGCAGGACTTAACCATGCAGTTACCAAGAATGAAGACTGTACAGTATAGAGATTCAAGATATCAAGATTGAAGACTCATTAGTATCAAGATTATCAAGAGTTCAAGATTTCATGACTGTAATATAGTTAGGAATTTTGTTAAAACTCCTAGAAAAGCACTGGCATCTTAAAATCCAATTTATTCGTGGAATGGAATCCACTTCGAGCCTGTTAAAGGGATGGAACCCTAAGTAGGATGGAACCTACGAAAAATCTAGTGGAATATTGTTTTGTATCCACTAACTTTTATTCAAAATGTTTTTATAAAATTATATCTTATTTTTAAAATGATTTTATAATCTTCCTTTTAAAAGATCAAAAACATCTATCCTGGTTTAAAAATACTTTTAGCCTCAAAATAATCTTTATCTTCAAAATCAAATTATCCTTTTTTTAAACCATTTTTTAATAATAATATATTTAACTTTTTATTTATACTTAGATTTAAATATAAAATTATAGTAAAATTTTATATATATCAAAATATTATTCTCTACATTTATTTATCTATTTTAACTATAGTTAAGTATATTTATAAAGTTTAAAAATAGTCTTAATACAAGATAGCAGTTATTTTCAAAGAAAAACAAATCACCAAAAATACCTTAGGCATGTCGACAACCTCAAGTACCCCTTGTCGACAAAGTAGCAGTTGATTTCAAAATTTTGAATTTCAAAAGAAGTGTCTATTCGTCATATCCTTTCACGAATGGACATGGTTGTTGTTCTACTATAAATAGGGGTAGTTTTAAATGAATATATATACAATTTTTCTCTGATTTCACTCCTCTTCTTCTTCCACATTTCTTTATATATATTTTTACCATTACTCTGCCGAAATCACCATTGAATCTAACTAGATCATCTATAGTTTGATTCTCTATCACTATCTCAACAAGATCTCAGTGCTATTCAGAGTTATAGGCTTCTTTGTAATAATCTAAACGATAAAAGGTGTGATTCTAGCCTGTGAAATCAATCAAGTGAGAAAAGGTGTGATTATAGCCTCTGAAATCAATTGGGTGAACTTGTTGCCCTTAAAATCAAGTATCTCTACCCGGAGGATTGTGAATCTGGAGTGGTGTACCTCGTGGCCTTGAAATCGAGGGTGTAATTGTACAATTGCTTTTGAAAGGAAATCCATACTTGTGTGCGGGACTGGAGGTTGGGTAACTCCAAACCAGTATAAAATCCGGCGTGTTCTTTCCTTTATTGTTTTTACTTTATTTTTGCATCTGTGTTTGATTCTGTGATCATATCTGTGTCCGAATATTGCATACATTTATGTTCAAATTAACATAAGCTCAAAAAGATTTAGTAATTCCTTAAAACACTATTCACCCCCTTCTAGTGTTAATCCTAGCCTTAAGATCCATAATCCGCATTTCTCACACTAATATTCAGAGTGATCAGCCATAGACTGGAGCATTTACACCTACATTTTGTTGAAATGAACTCGATTGAGCTTAAACGGAAACACAACCAAAGAAATTGCTGGGGTTCTGTCTATCAGCATAAAATTATGAGACAACGAAAGCCGCTCCTGTAAAATCAACAACTAAAAAGAAGGTCGATAGGACAACAAACTTCAGGGAATCCCTTCTTGCGCCTCTTTGTTCGTAGAAGGATGTCAAGACCATGCACTCATTTAATTGAGGAGGCTGATTTAGCAATAGTACTACGAAAGCAATTATGCCTTGCAATTTAGCCTAATCAGTTATCCTAGTACGATGGGATAAAAAGTGAAGCCTAAGCTATGAATGATCCAGCTTCTGGAAGAGTGGAAGTTCCTTTACCAGACTAAAGAATGGACGACTAGAAAGTCATTCTAAACAATAAAACTCGACTTTCAACATAGTTATATATGTTTAGCTTCAAAAACATTCCCATATGAACAACACCCGAAATCCAAAGGAAGTTGTAGTATGTTGACTAGTCGGATTCTAAGCATTGACTGGGGTTAGCGTAGGATGTTACCCACACAAAGTAAGTCATGTGTCCTAGACACTACGAACGGACCATCTTATGTAGAAAGCTCGCTTGTGCTGGAAAAACAAGCTCTCTCGAATAGTGATATTATATGTCAGAACTTACCTCTAGTCGATGAATAATCGATAATGAAGCTGCTGCTCGAAGTAACAAAAAAAGCATTTCTTTTTCAAGAACATGAGTAGTGCAATATTAGGAAAAGTATAGCGGTGGGATTATCCAACATGACCACTCCTAGACCAAACTAGGACAAGCTTGGGGTCCGCTATAGATTAAACATGACTCAAACTCCGAATATCTCCCACCACTAAGCAATCGCCACTCCTTCAACCTTAGATGAATCTCACTCGATGGTAGGAGCTAAAAGCTCGCGAGGGAAACAGAAAAGGAAATATGAAAATAGTTCACTACAAAGTGGAATATTGCTCACTTAAGGCATAAATGCTCTTCGAAGCAAAGATCGAATCGCCAAAGCGTAGATCAAGTCCTTAGCATGAGAAATGAAATTTCAACTATAATTAAGTCAAATGGTTAAGGAAAAACCCACTAAGAAAAGGCGATGCCTTGAGATGGCATTTAAGTAATCTAACAGAATTTGTAGGATATCAGTCCATAATTTATCTCCATTCAGAGCGCGCTTTGTTTCCAATGTAACCATGCTCTAAGAGGCAAATGTAAAGTAGGTTTTGACCAAGGAGAAGTCAATGGAAGATAGAATGTCAAGATGAAGACGAAATGACTTGAAATTTGGTTGGCATGCTCATATTAACTATAGAAATAAGTGAAGAAAAGTGGGACCAATATGGAGCCAAGTTCATAACTCGACATCCAATTAAGGCTTTAACTCTATACCAAGTTATCGTGCTTTATTGTTGGCCCTCCAACTTTCCACGAGCTACAATCTAACTATTATATGCAACGCCAAGCAATTTAATAAAGTTTTGGACAACCTATCTCAAAAATTGAAGAGTTAGCTCCAGGAAACTGTAAAACAAACCAAGTTATTGAGGAACGATCATCAAAACAAGCCATCAAACTAAGAAAACATAAGGGGAGTTACAAAATAGAGTAAGAAAATTAACCCAAGAGAAAGCATCGAGTTTGCCACTAAGGGGATAAATCGGTATCGAGTTATAGGGATATCTCGGTACTGAGTTATCACTTTAACTCGATGCTTAATCAATTTCTTCACATTGCCGTAGGCTTATATCTGGACCTCTCTAGTAGTGGTATCTGATCCAATATGACTGCCACCCTGTAAGTACAAACCATAGAGCAACCAAAGGAGGAGCTAGATTCTGCTACCACTACACATGAACTCTATCTCTTCTTAAATCCTCTCCTTCACATAGCAGTCACTAGGGCAGCTTCTCTAGGTAATTCTAGGACTTACAACTTGTCTAATCCCTTTACTTTTGCTTTTCTCTCTCTCAAACCCATTGTAATCTTATAAAAACAAGATAAATCAAAAGGCAAAGCTATAAAGTCGACGTATGCTAGTTAGCAGCCGAATCACTATAAGAATCTCTGTGTCTCACTCTTATTTCTTTGACATTATTGTTATTTTCTATTATTTTTCCCTACTCTAAAAGAGCCGGTGCTTTCACGTATAAATTTTGGCCATTGATCCATTTTTTGGGTTAATAGGCTTTGATATGCAAGCAGTGCTCTAACTTACCTGGCTTTACACTTGACCAAGGGATGGTATAAGTTGAAATTTCAAAAACATGTTATGTATGTGAACATTGATTTGTATAACCAACCATTTTAGCTAGATAGTCGATTAGTCAACTATTGATCTTGATCAAATATAACATAAGAATTAATCGAAAGGCTTTGCGATTTCATGCCAATGAGAACCCCCGTGGAGGAGTATTGGTACGAAACGTCTCCAATTTTTACTACTTTTGAAAGAACTGGAATTAAGTTAACCTGATATTTATCGGTTTGTCTTAAAATTCTAGGATCGGTAAGTGTTTTACTTACCGAATACCACTTCAAAACTAATATATGTCATCTATGCTTTAGAAGTGGTTTGAAAAGGAAATTTTCTTGGAGATTCGAGATCTATTCAAGATGCTTGAATCTATATAGTGATTCGTGATCTGACCGATATATGGGAATCCATTTAGGGATCGATGCTTCTATTTGAGTGATGAAGACTCATGTGAAAGGTTTCGAATGTAAACTCGACATTAATAATAATTAAAAACAAAGTAGGCCTAAGAGCATGGAGTTTGGCTAACCTACGATGGGATATATTTACTCCATATCTTGCGTACACTTATCGATGTCACTAGTGAGAGTTGATGATATTTTGGGCCATGTGTCCGGGTGTAGACCAGCTATGTTTACCTAATGGTATATTTTATCTAGTGATATAGGTCATTCGAAGGTAGTTTCTAACCCTTGTGCATGAGATTGGATTCGACGTCGGCCGAATAGATCTTCATGGAAAATTCCATTATATGTGTGTACCTTAGCGGTCTTGGTTTGACCAACGTAAGCATCACAGCTATTTGATATGATTTACTTTACACCCTTGACATTATCTATAATATCACTATATTGAACTTAATAAATGGTTGGTTCCTTTTGAGGGAAAACCGTTACGAGAATCCATACGGTCTCAATATTTACTATTACATGTTGCATGTATCTTAGGTTTTCTCATACCAAACTTATTTTGATGTATGGTTTTAGTTTTCCCTAAATTAGTCACGTACTCTTTCAAGTAGGCCAAGTATCAGATTTTACCTTGAGATGCTTAAAGTTCAGGAGAAAAGCTAGAGGCTTCCACTATATATCTTTTCTATTTCTATTATTTCATATTAGTTGTGCATATATCAGCATTATGAGGACAGTTAGTTATAACTATATAGGTTGATAATAGTACTTAGGTTTTGTAACTCTAAAATTCTTGTATTTAGAGTAACCCTTTGTACTATCCTTTTGATGTTATATATTATCGTTCTATTGTGAGATTGTAATGTTTTGTTCTTCCTTTCTTGTTTTATTCACCTTTTATTTTGTTTTACCCTAACTTTCCTTCTTTTCGGCACTTGGGTTTCCGGCACATAAATACCATGGATGTATTTAGTGTTTACATTCGAGGGCCGAAAAGTTGGGTTGTAACATTTGGCATTTGAGCACAAAGTTGAGTGATCACCTTAGCTTTGGAATGGTCACTACAACAAAACAGCCATTTTACAACGGGCAATGCCCGTTGTAATATGGATTTCGCAAGGGGCATGCGCCGGTTATATTAGGCCTCGTTGTAATAGGTTGATCGTATTTTACGATGGGCAGTGAACGTTGTAATACACCTTTTTACAACGGTCATCGGCCCTTGCAATAGGCTCTATGACAACAATTAAAGCCCGTTGTAAAAGACTATAATACAACTGGCATAGACCATTGTAATACATGATATTGCAATGGTTTCTAACCGTTGCAAAATAAATGCAAATTTTAAAAAAAATTACAGCAGCATCCATGCAGTACATCCATACCAATAATGAATAATTTAACGAGCAATAAATATTATCATAAAACAACCAAAATCATTTCATTTCAAGTGTGTTTGCATTTCATTTATATTTTCACTGTGCACTGTACATTTCTTTATAAAAAAATAAAAAGAACAATTACAATTACAATTACATAAACATTGCGCACACCACTGCATTACTTCAAAACTGTGCATTACTTCAACACTGCAAATACACTGTGCACACAGCAACTTCCATATCAACATCCCACTTCACCATTCAAACATACATACTATACATCCTCTTCAAATTACAACCACAAACAATATCACCCATCCCTCTGCCATACTGCGCCACCATCCTCTTCAAATTACAACCACAAATATACGCATTACCTTACTGTTCCACCCTACCTTAACTTATACTTCAACTCAACAACATCTTTCTACCGCTATCACATACTTGCTGCAAATCTACATACAACCAGAACCAACAAACCACATACAAATAACACAGCAGTAGTCACAACCTGACACTATCAGCCCCTTCAAACAACACCACCTCCACACATCAAAACAGCCACTGCCTATCACCCCTATATTGTGCACGTGCACAGTGCAACCAACAGCCAACAAGCCACCCAAACCACTACCCCCAACCCTGTATCACTATCATAGCCTCATCATCCATACTGCCCACTGAATTGTCCTCCACCACTTCACCATAAAAACTGCCTCTGCATTTCCATCCACCATATCACATAACTGCTGCTACTCTCTACAAATAATACCCATCACTACGAAACTGTGCCATAACAGTACATACAGTTCAACCATCACTGTGCCATTTCTAACATCACTGTGCACATTTTTGTGCACATCACTGTGCACATATACAAAATACCACTGCCTTCATATATTGTTGCTCGCCTCTTCATTGCCTCAATACATCTTATCTTCTTACATCCAACTGCAACTCACCCATAAAATTTCCAGTGCAAATCACAAACAAGCACTAGCCACTGACCACCATTCCCCGGGATTGTCTATGCATACTTCATAATTTCAATTACATCACCTGAATTCTCTCCTTACTTAACTGCTTGACCATCCCACTGACCATAATCCCTTGCATACAAAAAGGAGACTGTCATCACAACTGCTCTATCCGTCATTCCAACTTGCCTGATCACTTCCACACAATGAACACTCGCAGCGGCTATACAAACCACACCACTACATAGCTACAACTCCACATCACCACTTTCATTTGCAAATTTACATCAATCGCCATACTCTTACTGCAGTAACCAACCACTACCATAAACACTCAACTGACTTCCACCACCAGCCTTCAAACCATCATTTTCTGCCTTACTACCTCCACCATTTCATGTTGCCACCATACAACTATACATTTCTGTCAATAATCCACTTGAACATGCAAACATTGTATCAACAAACAATAGAGGACATAGATAAACATAATTCAACTACATTATAATCAAGCTTAACAAAATACAAGTTCGCTTATGATACATAGTTCAATTACACTACAATCAAAGACTACGATGATTTAAGACTACTTATTTCAATTTTCAACCTCCGAATAATAGCCTCAAGTCTACGTTTTTCAATTTGCATCTCCAACGCATACTCGCTTCCTCTTTGGCAAAGTGGTGCATCTATCCACTCCAAAAACCCACAACAATTTGATATATTTTCACAAGCAAAAAATCGACGTCCGGCAAAATATATATTCTCAACGACTTTGGTCACTGCATTGATTCTACAAAAACACACCACGTAATGGCATGCTTAGGGCTGTGGCGGTTCCAAAATCGACAAGTTATCCAAGGATAGGATTTCATGATGTTATGGTGGTTCTAAGTTTGGTAAGGGATCAGGTTCAAAATCCTCCCACCGCGGATCATGTTCTTCAAAACTTGAACAGCTGTACCCGGCCATTCAATTTCGTACCCACCCATCTTTTTAGTTAATACTAAAAAAAGAATGAGGTTAAAATTATATATTTTTCACAAACTTACAAGTGTGGTAGATGCACACCATAATTCAATATTAATCAAGTGGCTGAGACGAATTTAAAGCTAGATTATTTGACGAATTCATATAAAATATACATATATGAAAACACATGTATGCAATGCACAGCAACTCGAATACCAATGGCACTGCCTCAACAGTCAGAGCATCATCAGCAAACAAGAACAAGACTGCATCAAGTAACCAAGTCAAGTTGGCTGTACATATATGTATGCGATTCGAAGCAGTAAAACTCCACATATCTTTCTTATATGATAAATTTAATCACATGTTTAATTGATTAAACATATTTATCTTCAATATAAATAGATATGGGCAAGAGGAAAGCGGCAAAAGATAGGTAGACTATGTGCATGTGGTAAGATAACAAGCCTACTCTCATCAAATGATATTATATTAAGAGGAAGCGAAACTGGATTGATCAAGGTAAATTTATTATATTAAACTTTACAAGCAAAATAATATATGTATGATAAATTTTATTCTCATCACTGTATCTGAAGTTGATATGCATATTAATGGCAGGGTTGGATTCCTCTCTAAAAGTGAAAAATCTGATAGTTGATCGCACTGTTAAGCCAATTGTTGTTAGTATTTTCATCTAACTTCCTCTGTAATTATTTTGTCCTAAGTTGACTAACTTGCACTTCCCCATTTGTTCACACCAGAACATTAAGTTAATTGACAAAGAAAACATTAATAAATGGAAAGAAGAAGAAAAATTATTCATTGTATATTGTATCACAATATGTTGTCTAAAAATCAATAAATCAAGTATTTATAGTGGAGAATGTTTCTTACGGTACATATATGTAATTATGTCAAAACATGAACCCCCTGTTTAGTATCTTCATGTAATGGTGAAATTTGTTTGAGTACATCAAAGATTTTCCAAGCACCATTTCACATTTTTCTAGAACTAATGAAAAGTATTACGGAAATTAACAAATAACAAAAACATAAACTGTTGCTGAGATCCAAGATTCTCATTAGACCTAATATTTTCTTTCTTCGAACATACTTCTTTGACTCCGGATAAGTAAAACATGTCATGGTAAAAGTAATTGTAAACGTGCCTGTTAAATAACCAAAAAGTCTGTAAGGAACCAAGGCTTCTCTTGTTTCAAACACTGAATGCTTAGTGTCAATTGTTGAATACTAATTTTCTAAATGTGTTGTTTATTTGATTTTTGAACTGGAAAATGTTTTGTAAAATTAATTTTCATTTGACAATTTTACCCGCTAGTGCCTACATAATTTTATTCTTTTAATTAAATATCTTGTATATTACACCGACTAATATTATGAAACATACATTTAAACATTTTCTCTCAGTGCAACTGGTTTTTCAAAAAATTATAAAAAAGACCAAGATTTGACCCAAACTCAAAGAGACCATGTAATTATATTTGTATGTGTATATATGTATGTATATCAACACAGAGGTATACACCAACATCTCACTCGATCACTGCACTTATATAATATCCACTTAGTTTCGTAATATCTCGTATATCACCAAAGAACCATTCTTTTGATGCAAATAGCAAACAGTGTAGTACACACATGCATTATTTCACTTCAAAATACCCTTCCAAGCCCTTACTTCAATCCCTTAACCATATAACAAACTCACCTACATAGTAGCAAACAACTCCTATTCTCTTCCACTTCGCAGAAATCATTCAAAAGCCCGATATTCATAATTGTCACTCTAAGCCAGCATAAGTTTGCTCTTTTTTCTTCTTCGGAGTAGAAGTATACTACACCACTAAATTAACTTTTGTAAATCATCTCTCATATGAACTAAGGGAGGAAAATGGTGAACAAAAATAGACACTACATCCTACAAGATATATAAACAGCTAATTGTAGATTCTAAGCATAAAAAACTATCAGAAGTTGCACTCACCTTCAAGATTAATCAATCAACAGTCCACTACACATATCGACAAACTTCCATGCAACTTTGAAAGACCAACAAATGGCTAGATTATTGTGTCAATACTGAAGAACAAGCAAATACTCATCCATAATTTCAAGTCGACAATTCAGCATTAATGTTCAAAGCCATGATAAGAGGTGATCAGGTGATTGAGTGATTTGGTTCGATGCAGCTGTGTGGGTTTTATTTGCAAATTGAAATCAAAAATAATGGCGGTGAAGGAAAGGTCCAGGGTATCTGGGTAAAGCAGCAATTTGAACAGTGCACAAATTCAAATTAAGTAGCAGTTTTGATCAAAGACAGAGAAGCCAAAAAAAATAGCTTGCATCAGGAATTTCAAGTTGACTAAGTTAATGCCGAAGTCACAGTGAAATCAACATTGTCAAATCAAGTCAAGCCGAGGTGAGCAAAGCAATTCAAAGCCGTGCGAGTCAGGGAAACAAAAAATATCATTGCATAAACAATCAATATTGAAGATTGAACAAGTCAGAAATCTAAGCCGTGGTGGCCATGAAAGAGATCAACGCCGTGATTATCAAGTAACCAAATATACAAAATTGACAAAGTCAGAAATTCATCAGAATATTTACATACCACTGTAGATGAACTCAATCCAAATTAGAGAAGCCGTACGCTAAAAGAAGAGAGCATCGATCGACAAAAGAAGCACTTAAATCATCATTCGATCGAGTAATTGAAGACGGCAGCTTCAATTTTTCCCAAAGCCCTAATTTCGAGCAAAGAGGAATGAGCAAAGGAATGAGCAAAGGCACGAAATAAAAGAAATAAAAGGCCTGCTTGTTTTTTTAATTGAAAATTAGGGTTTTGATTGGCACCTATTACAACGGACGTTTTTAGCCCGTTGTAAAATTGGCACCTATTACAACGGGCTTGAATGGACCGTTGTAATAGCCTTCTATTACAATAGGAAACCAATGCCCGTTGTAAAAAGGGCGTTATATATGGCATCTTTTACAACGGGTCTGAATGGACCGTTGTAATAGCCTTCTATTACAACGGGCAACCAATGCTCGTTGTAAAAGGGCGTTGTAATAGGGTATTTTTGTTGTAGTGGGCATGGCTCATTAGAGATAGGATAAGAGACACCCTAAAATGAGTCAAACGTATTATATATATGAGAAAGCGTATTTGTATTTTTCTATAAACCTATACCCCCTTTTCATATTTTCTTTAGGAAAATCTCTTTCTTTGAAATTACTCTAGCCTTTCATATCCAAAATATATTACGCTATGTTAAGTTAGTACATCTTAAGTACTAGAGCTACCAATGCTCAAGGAGGTAGAGGTCGAGGTGGTTGGGGTAGTACCATCACTAATAAGGGGAATCGAGCATCAAGGAATGTTGCTTCTATTGAGAAACTAAGGGTGGATATTGTAGAGGATTTCATATAGGTTAGGCCTCAGGAGAATTTTGGTTCGCTTTTCCATAGTTATGAAAGGTTCGGAGGTAAGTGGTTTGGTGGTACAAAGACGATCATTGAAGTCAGACTTGGATCAAATTACGTGATCGAATATTTGGGGATATGGAGGTAGATGAGGCGAGAAACGTCGGTTGGTGTCGCGGCATCTAACAGACGTAGCCATTGATTGGTGGAGTTCTATCAGTATTGATGTCCAAGAGAATGACTTCTCATAGGCCCAATTTAAGACGGGATTGAAGATGAAGTGTCCCGGAAGCTATGAAAACTTTGTTGTTTAGGAGCTTCCTCGACTTGAAACAGATGGCTATGACAATGGTGTAGTATGATAACTGATTCATTGCCTTATCACTGTTCGACCCTAGTTTGGTAGACAAACTGGTGAAGAGAAATGAGATGTTCATTGGAGGGATGTGCTTTGAATTCAAGGGTAATATGAAGAATCACATCTTTGGAACTTATGTAAACTTGTGAATATGGGTTTTAGGTTTGAGAGCTTGGAAACAAAGCTGCCTATTGCTACACTAACTGGGGACAACAGGCGGAAGTTTCAAATACCGAGGGATGTTTTTGGTTTAGCTTGTCACAAGTATGGGAAGAAAGGGCATTTCACTAGGAGTTGTACATCGATTGGGGGAAATAAATGGCAAAGTCACCATTAGTGAAGGCACCAATTGCTAAGGTACCTAAGTTAGAGCCAAAGGCGGCCAGGCATAGTTTGCACTAAGGGATTGCTACAACTCCAATCAACAGGGCTATTTGGTTAGGGAGTGCCCAATGCTCCCAAAGGTGGAAAATCCTCAAGGATTTACACTCACTTCGACACCTTCCACTTCTGCGGCTGCAAAGGGAAAGTAGGTTCTAGGATGTATTCTATCTATTTTAGGCATCTTATTCGTGTTTTAGTTAATAATGGTGCTTCTCTTAATTTCATTTCTCGTACTCTGGTTGATATACTAAAATTTAAGCCAATTATGGCTTGATATTCTATTTGTGTGTCGAACTGTGTTAGAGGCTCGCGTAATCTTAGCATGGTTTGTTTAGAAGTTCTAATTTCTTTCTTTGACCAACTCTTCTCTATCAATATGTATGTTATAGGCTTTATGGGTTTTGATGTTCTACTCGAGATGGATTGGTTGTCATGGAATAATGCAGTCATGGATTATATTGAGCGAACTATGTCATTAATGAAGAAGGGAAGGAAGGTGATGGTATTGTCTTGTGAAGGGCCTAGCTCACTTATGATGAGTTTTCTTATTCTTTGGATGTGATGGAAGAGGAGTTGGGTTCGATCATAGTTGTTTAGGAGTTTGAGGATGTCTTTAAAGAAGTGTCGGGTTCATCACCTCATCATGAGATAGAATTTTGCATTGATTTGGTTAAAGATGAAAACTCATCATGTTGCATGTTCGTAGACTTTCCCCAAAGGAGAGGTTGGAGCTATCAAATCAGGTTAGTGATTTGTTAAAGAAAGGCTTAATCCGACTAGGTCACTAGAGATAGGGATCTCCTGTCGACTTTGCTACAAAGGTGGACAATTCTTTAAGATTACGCGTAGACTATCATAAGCTAAACAAACAAACTATTAGGAACAAGCATCATTTTGCCCAGGGTAGATGACTTGTTCGATCAGCTTCATGGAGCTCGAATGTTTTCTCATCTTGATCTTGCTAAAGGGTTCCATCAGTTGAGGGTGACAAAGGAGAGTGTACCCTTGACCACTTTTAGATCAGCCTAGTTTATGAGTGTTTAGTTATGTCGTCCTGCCTAACTAACGCTCCATCATATTTCATGGACCTAATGAATCGGGTATTATGAGATTGTTGAATAACTTTGTCCCTATATTTATTCATGATATTCTAGTCTATTCCAAAACCGAGGAGGAACATTCGCACCATATGAGGATTATTTTAGAAACACTAAGAGAGCTTGTTGAAGGCTATTCTTGAAGTGTTATTTTTGTCATTCAGAAGTTAGGTTCTTAGGTCATATTGTTTCGGCGGAAGGTATTTCTGTTAATACCGCTAAGGTTGTGGCTATTCAGACCTAGAAGAGACCGAAAAGTGCAACCAATATTAGAAGCTTTCTAGGTCTAGCAGGTTATTACAGGAGATTCATATAAGATTTCTTGAAGATTGCCTCTCCCTGAATAAATTTGACGAAGAAATATGTCAAACCTGTATGGATAGATAAATCTAAGCAAGCATTCTTGGAGTTAAAGGAGAAGTTGGACTAGTGCTCATGTTCATACTATGCCAGATGGAGGTATGGGTTTAACTGTTTGCACTGATGTGCATGAAATAGGTTTAGATGTTGCGTTATTGCAGCATGGAAAGGCTATCGCTTATGTGAGTTGGCATCTCTAATCGCTTGAAGTAAGGTATTCTACTCCTATATTGGAATTGTTGGTGGTGGGATTTGCATTAAAGATGTGGAGACATCATTTACTAGGTGAGAGGTTCGAGTTATACACGAACCATAAAATTTTAAAGTATCTTTTACATAAAAGGAATTAAACATGAGGCATCAAAGATGGTTGGAGTCTTGCGGCCTATGACCTAGATAGTTTATATACGTCAGTGAAAGCAAATCTCTTAGCTGATGCATTTAGTAGGAGGTACGTAGTTATGGAAAATGTTGAGGTTCATCCAATATTGATTAATCGTATCGAAGGGAACTGACTTAGAGATCTCCGTTCTGCAAGGATAGCCAAGAATGTAAGCGAGAATGAGTCATCTGAGAGGTGGATGACTGTGCATTTAGAGAATGAACGGTAGGTTATGCATCCTAAATGTTGATGGGATTAGGAAGGTAGTTATAGTAGAGGGATACCATTCTAGGTTGACGAAACATCAAAAGGGTCACTAAGATATATCAAAACATGAAGAGGACATTCTGGTAGGAAGGCATTAAGAGGGATATTTCCATCTTTTTGAGCAAGTGTGATAACTGCCAATAGGTGAAGAGTAGTTACCAGAAGATGGCTGGATTGTTTCAGCCACTTAAGATTCCTAAGTGGAAATGGGAGCAGATTTCTATGGACTTCATCAATGGATTGCCTAGGTCGAGGAGAGATAACGAAGGTGTGTGGGTTATTATGGATTGATTAACCAAAGAGCACACACTTCTTACCTATTAAAACTATGAAGGAAGCTGCTACTTTGGCTAAGTTATAGTCGAGAAGATCATCAGATTGCAGAGTGTTCCTTATGATATTGTGAGCGATAAAGATCCGATATTCACAAGACAATTGTATATGGGTTTGCTTGAAGCATTAGGGACCGAGCTTAGTTTGAGTACCACTTACCCTCTGCAGATTGAAGAGCAAATGGAAAGTGTGAACCGATGTCAGAGGACTTGCTTCGAGCATGGATTTTAGGTTTTAGGGTTCATGGGAAGAGCACTTACCACTTGTTGAGTTTTCATACAATAACAGTTGTCGGGCCAGCATCAAAATGGCACCATTTAAAGCGTTCTATGGAAGAACTTGCAAATCTCCATCGTATTGGGTAGAATTTAGGGATCTTCTTGTGCTTAGGTCGAATATGATTCAAGATGCGTCATATAAGGTCATAGAGACTTACAAGAGAATTAAGGAAGCGTAGAATTAACAAAAGTCATATACGAACAAGCGGCATAAAGACTTGGATTTCTTAGTAGAGACTTTGTGTTTGTAAAGGTTTCTTCAATGAGAAATGTGGTTCGATTAGGAAGGGTTAAATAGTTGGCTCCTAGTTATATAAGACCATTCCTGACTCTTGAGAGGATATGTACACTCTCGTATAGAGTCGAATTACCGATTAGGCTATGGGGTGGGCATAATGTATTTCATGTATTACATTTGCGTAAGTTTGTGCATGATTTTCTTATGATAGTGGAAGCATCACAGCAGGAGGACTTGAAGGTTAAGCCTAACTTGACTATATTGAGACAGCCTGTTCATATCATTGATAGAGATACGAAGTAATGGAGGACTAAGGTTGTAAAATTAGTTAAAGTACAGTGGAGTGGGGATGCTCGAGATTGTATATGGGAAACAAAGGACAACTTGAGTGAGTCTTATCCAAAATTTGTTCTTAGACTAGAGTTTTCTTATCTTAGTATGCATTTGGATTGTGTTTTAGTTTTTTTATAGTTTCAACTATACAATATATACATATCTTGTTCTTCGTTGATTTGTGTTCATGTTTTAATTTCAAAGACAAAATGTTCTAAGTAAGGGAGAACGTAGCAACCATGAAATTCCAACACTTCATCTTCGAATATCGAAATGTTTTAAAATACTATTATGTATTATAAATATGATTTTATAACCTTATTAAACACCATTTAATTAATGAATAATGATAAAAAACCTTTTCTGAAATCTGTATGCAAAAACATATTCTTTAAGGAAAAATCAATAGCGTGGCTGAAAATCGGTTTGTCGGTAAACAGCATTTTAATCAATACCAGTTGTTCAAACTCTTGTGTACTTGACTAATGGTCAAATAAACACATTAACAACTAATTAACACTTCTCTTTATGAAGCGAAAAAGAACCTTCCTTTAGGATATGAGATATTTGATAAATTAAGGGTATAAGTGTAATTTTCTAATGAAAGTAATGTAAAGGAGACGTGATTGGAGGTGGGTCTTCTATGGCATGGGGGGCTGAATGCAAGCTTAAAGAGCACCATTTGGATCCTAAATAAGAATGAGTGTACCCATTGAAAATATGTCATAAGTTTCTACGAAAATAATCACTCAATTTCACTCTTCTTTTCTTAAAATTCCTAATGAAATGTTTTGCAAATCACATCCAAGTCAACTCAAATTTGGAGAAAAGCCTTACTACCACATTACAACACCTTCTACCTAGTTAGATTGTGAAAAAATGAAGCACACCTCTCCCCCTCTTAATAGGCCATGGGAAAATTTGTGGAAAGGAAAGCAAAAAGAAGTGAAGTAAGGAGGAGGAAGGGAAGGAAATTTGGTTGCAAGGTTGGGTTTAAATTTGGGTTCTTGGATCTTGGTTGTTTGTTTGGAAAAAAAAAGTGAGCTAACTCATCACTTTGAATGGAAAATATAGCATATATATGTTGTGTTTATTTGTATTTAAGTTGTTAACTTGATAACGACATTTGTTGAAAACATTGGTTTTGATTCTTTCTTTTGAAAGGAAGTGGCATATATGCGGACTTGAACATAATCGAATGGACTTGTATGATATGTAGTAAGGCCTTGGAACAAAGCGCATGAACATACATTTGAATATGAATTGGATTTGGAAATGCACTTATAGTGATAGTTGTTATGGAAGCACTTATGAATTGCCTTGTTTTTGATGATTTCTATGGAACTGTGTAGAGAGATCCTTAAGGGCTTCTCGCCACATTTATAATGATTTATCTATATGTTTGTTGCCATAAAAAGTTTGGATAGTAAAAATTTAAGTAACAGCTCGAAAAGAAACAAAAACTTCACTTGTGCAAAACTGCACTCATTCAGCCTTGATTTTTAAAGAATACGTTCGTTAAGGAAAACTTTTTTTTGCCAAGTTTTAAAGAATTCATAAACTTGTCATTTTAAATAAATATTTTGGATAAATGTTTTAAAACCTATTATAAGTACTTTTAAGTATCATAAAACTATAAACATATGTTTTCAAAAGGGGCAAGAATTGTTTCATGGCTAAATGGTTTTATTATGCGATTACTTATTGAAATGTAATCAACTACGCTAACACTAAAAGCCGAATAAGGTAGAATTCTCTGTTTGTGAGAGTTAATATTGATGTTCAAATAGGGATGAAGCAGTAGAGATTTAACCTACCAACTTCCCTCTTTACCAAGGCACAATTAAGTTAGAATGTCAGAAATGTGTTAATCTTGTTGATTTTTTACTTATTTATGGAAATCGTTTATACTATACTTAACACTAAATGTCGATGAGTATGCTTGTCAATCAATGAGAGTCAAGAATGAAGTACCTAGGCAAGGCTTTGGTATGCAATCAATGCTCTAGCTTACCCTGCTTCACTCTTGATTGAGGGATAGTATGAGTAGAGATGTTGGAAACTTGTTATGTATACAAACATTAATTTGTATAAGCGAACGTTTTAACTGGCTAGTCGATTAGTATAACCCCCACCTCTATACCCCTACTACCCAAGAGTACTATAGAGTAATACTGTAGGATAATACAGAGAATAAGGCGATGTTTGGTACGCACATGAATATTCCCTTAGGCTGACTCTGGTACATACTTAAACACGGAATGAATGACTCACCTATACGTACACAGTATCGAAACAAAGCAATAAACACCCGTGCCTCTAGGATAAAACAATACACAATGTGCAGTAAATATCAAATATCATAGAATTAGTCGCAGCGATAAGATATAATATAATATAACATGTAAAATATACAAGGTATAATCTACATCACAAGGTCAAATACATACACGAGTCAATATAATACAAAATAATATCCTATAATGCTGAGTATCTAGTCTTCTCTAAGCTAAGAAAAGTACATGCTAGTCCTATAGTCCCTACACCTGAAATGTCTTGGACTGATTGGAGTATAATATAAATAACACACGGGTCAGACTATATCTGAAAATATGGGTCAATACATACATAGATATAGAATATGCATAGGATAATGGTGTTGACATACTATGTAACTACCCTTCTTTTTGACCCCCAAAATTTGACACTAATTCATCCATGGTATTCACGTGCTGAATAGCCAAGTACCGATAGATGGCCAGTGGAAAGAAGAAGAAAGAAGACAAGTAGAAACTACGCAACACATAATCTCACATCGCAATGAATTATATATAGTATAAAACAAGTCCTACAAAAAGAAAAGAACTTTAATATACATACACATGCCAGAGCACAACACTGACTTATCATTAGCCTTGGACAGTTATAACATTATGTCCTTACAATTTGCTAAAGAATGCAACTAAACCATGTGGCTGAACATAAAGAAGTATACAAGAGATACATCTTGGACCTCCAGCTCGTCTCCTGAACTCCAAAGCATCCAAAGCTAATCTGCAAATATGCTTGATCTAACCCGAGCATTATAAGAAAAATAACATCCGGTTCAGCCTAGTAAAACCAGAATGAGAAATTCAAATCATAAAGAATTTTATTTATTATACTTATAAAATCCTTTAAAATCAAAGGTACCTAGTAAGACCGCATCGCATGTAACTATGGACGGCTTTTTACCTAATGATAACAAAAACATTTTCTATAGAAAATCCAGTGGAATTATGATAATGTCTAGGATACAAATACATATTAATCATAGCTGAAATTGTTAAATTAATTAAATTTCAACGTAATAGGTTTACAACTAAGTCTATAAATGCAAGTATTGAAGATGGATTTCATACAATTACAATTCATTGGGGTATCATCTACCATGGTAAGCCTCTAGAAAATGTATGCGGGCCTTGCTTGGACTCCCTACAAACACAGGACCGGCCTACCCCTTACTAGATAGTACCAAATATACCATCACCCTGGTTGCTTTGCAACCTTTTCCCGAGAGCTCTTATACACGACCAATTACATAAATATTTATATATGTATCTAGAAGGATGATGACACAACCTAATAGGAGTGATCTACTTAGCCTTGCTCCACCTCCCCTAATTTTAGACTTCTTGGTTGGTGAGGCTTGAGGCTACGTTTTATATTTTTATATCAAAAACTCACTTGGAATGTTAACACTACCCTTTAGGCAGCAATGAAGTGCCAACATTTATCCATACAAGTCGTTCGAAAAATGTACGAACCGAAGGCACTACTTCTACATCCATTTTGGAATCGCCCTCGAGGTTAGTAGCCCTTACACTTCAAAAGCTCCATCTTTGATCCCACCATCTTTAAGATGTCTTCAATACGTTGCTTAAGTTGGATCAAAGTGGCTTTTGGATTTTTCATCTGATATCGGTCTCTTTGAAACAACACTCGATAGTTTCCAGTAAACTCAACCTCGGTTTTTCAAAAATAAATAGACAAATGAATAAGTGCGTTAATCACCTCCTAACCATTTTAATTGATGGATTTCCCTATCATTTGTCCTAGGATAACATAACGAGATTTATATGCATAGTACAACATCATCGAAGTTGGATCGAAGCGGCTTTCGGATTATTCATCCAATCCCGTTCTCTTCGAAATAATACCTGATAGTTTCCAGTAAACTCAACCCCAGTTTTTTGGGAAATAAATAGACAAATGAATAAGTGTGGGGATCACTCCTAACCATTTTAGTTGACGGATTTGCCTATCATTTGTCCTAAGAGAACAGAACGAGATTTATATGCGTAGTACAACATCATCGAAGTTGGATCGAAGTGGCTTTTGGATTATTCATCCAATCCCTATCTCTTCGAAATAACACCCGATAGATTGCAGTAAACTCAACCCTGGTTGTTTCAATAATAAATAGACAAATGAATAAGTGCAGGGATCACCCCTAATCGTTTTAGTTGATGGATTTCCCTATCATTTGTCCTAGGAGAACAGAATGAGATTTATATACATAGTATAGCATCATCGAAGAGGATTGTGCCATATAATTCATGTGTTTCTCCTAGATATTTTCGGAGTTATATTTTGGTCCAAGTTTGATAGTCAGTCATTTAACAATCAAATGAACTAACAAGCAACAATTCAAAGATTTAATTACCTATAACAACTACTAACCCTCTAATTTTCGATAACGGGACACAATTTGAGAGTGATGAATTTCCTCACTTTTGCCACATGAATGGAATCATTAAGTGCTTTTCATCCATCATGCATCCAAAAGCAAAAGGGTCAGTGGAGGCAGCAAACAAAACCATAAAGACAATTCTGAAAATGCGACTAAGTAAAGAAAAAGTAAACTGGGTAGAAGAACTACCACTTGTGTTATGAGCTTACCAAACATATACTAAAACGAAGACAGGACATACTCCCTATTCTTTGACATATGGGTGTGAGGGAATGTTACCAATCGAGATTGAAATGCCCTCACACCGAAGAATTGCCTGTGCATTCGATATGAATCAAGAACCAAAAAGAGAATCCCTAGATTTGATACATGAGCTAAGAGATGAAGTAGCAATAAGAATAGCGGCGTATCAAAGAAGAATTTCAAAGTATTACATCTCAAAAGTGACAACATGGTCATTTCAAGAAGGAGATCTGGTATTCCGAAGAGTAATGGCGAACACAAGAAACTCACTCGATGGACCCCTAGGACCAAATTGGTAACAACCCTTGTTACTACATAAAATTCCTTCCGACTTAGTCAAAACCTGTTTGAGCAGAAGACAAATAAGAACGAAAGGAGAAAGCTCTAGCTACACCTTTCGAATGAGTTGAAGGGATGCTATGGCCAAATTCGAAAGCTTCATAACCTTTTAAAGGGTCGAAGGAGTTGAAAGAAACCTTCCGCTTCAGTGACCATGTAACGACCCGCCGCCCTAACCGCCTCTAGTCGGTAATTAAACCAACTAGAAACGTTCAAGATGACGGATTGTTATTTAGTTTATAACATTTAAACAGAATCAGCCACAGAATCACAGAATAATCATAATATTATTCATAAATGAATTTTTCTTTTACATATATCAGAGTTTATACAATAAATTACATTTGAATTTATACAGCGGAACAATTTATATTTATTAAGTACAAGAAAAATTTTGCTGAAAACTTTAGTGAATGCCGAAATCCCCCTCTCTCTAACTTCGCTGCGAGAAAATCTTCAAGCTGTAAAAATACTCGGTCTGACCCGAGCGTTAATTGCAAAACACAAAAACACTCGAGTCAGGATTAATCTTAACTCAAGTAAATAAATTTGTAATGAACTGAATAAAATGGAAACAGAGATGATGAAACAAATTGGATTAGTCCTAATAAAAGAGGATGTAAATAATATAAATTTCCACAAATGAGCATAAGGGGTGTA
Organism: Allium cepa; assembly: GCA_030765085.1. NCBI lineage: Eukaryota > Viridiplantae > Streptophyta > Magnoliopsida > Asparagales > Amaryllidaceae > Allium > Allium cepa. The sequence continues at coordinate 387,207,001 of CM060932.1, forward strand.
CAGGAGTACACTTATATCAAACCAGCAAGAACAAATCTGGGCAGCCAACCAAGCCAAACTACAGGGACGTGCAAATCAAAGTAACATACTTTGGGCTATATGTTCAATTTCAAGGTATAAAGCAACAAGGACAAAATAAGTTAATGCATAGGCATAGTGCTTGACTAACTGTTTAAAGCAAATATCGAAATAAAAATCTAACAACAGTAACGATCCACGAAAATCAGGCAACATCAAGTAGTTTAGGAAATCCAACATGCATCACATTCATACTTATAAAAACACAGCATTATCTAAATGTTCAGATCCACCTCAAAAATATGATTTCTGGTCATTTTCCAGATTGCATGCTCATAGGCACACATTCACATTAAATCACAAGCAAACATTATATACTTACATGCAACAGGTCTCATCAACCATACACTGTTTTAACTAAATTTCAAAACCAATTTAAATCTGGTTTAAAACATTTAAATTTGCTCAATATTTAAAACATACAAACTTGTTTAAATTCAAAGGTCAGGTTTTAAAAGTAACCCTGAACTGTTTTTTTTTTTAGTCTTGGTTTAAACAGAATTTAAAACTTGTTTAAATTTAAGATTCTCATTTTTTAAAACTTTTGAATTCAAAACTACATTTGAATTAAGATTCAACTTCCATTTGAATCAGATTTTATTAAAGAAAAATATGAATTCATTTAAACTAAAACTGCAAAATTACTCTCTGGCTTTAAAAACCTGAAACAGTTTTTACTTTTAGAAAGATTGGATTAAATTTAAAAACTGGAATTCAAATCTCAGTTTGAAATTCATACTTTTGAAATTTAAGTTTTAAACTCCTGTTTAAAACTGCTTCAGATTTCCTTTTCTTAAAAAAAAAAAAAACTCAATTTCTTTTAAACTGGAAATATACAGGTTTCCAAAGTAACCTGTAAATATTTAATTCAAAAAGTTTGAATTAGGTTTAAAAACTGAGATTCAACTTAGATTGAAAACCATTCTTTAAATCTAGTTTTAATTCCTTGATAGAAAACCTGCACCTAGATTTAAAACAAACTTTAAATTAAAACTACAGTTTTTCCAAAAACCTGCAATTACAGAAGCAACCCGAGTTCCCCCTTTGTTTGCTTCGAGTAAAATATTACTCAACTTCGAGTAAAAACTCGATTTACTCGAGTTATGACCCGAGTCAAAAAGAACACAGCAACCAAAACTTAAACCTGTCACCACTCTTCACCGTGCATATGCACCAAAAATTCATCACTAAAAATTTGCAATTTGATTTTAAATAATCACAATTTAGTTTTAACTTTGATTCATACACCTGAGACTAACAATCAACTGGATTTTGACAGATTTTAATTTGCTTTGCTATAACTGTGTTACCAGTAAAACTACAGGTATATTTATCTTTTATTCATCTTAAACAAAATCTTAACCTTATCATTTATGCTATATTAAACATACATTGACCAAATCTCTTATATTATTAAAGATTAATTTTTAAAAACACTTAAGTTTTTCTTTTAAAATTTTAGACCTGGAACTTAGGAGAATACTGTAAAATCATAGAACAGTAACTTATACTCATATACTCAATACAATTACAGGAACAAACATACATCATCATAACTATACTTGAGTTTTTAAACTAATGAGGCAAATCATACAAATCAACTTGAAATCCAGGTAAACATACACAAGTCATAAATCAAGCAACAGTTTAATACTTAAATTTTTGAAAAGAAAAAGTTACTAACAAGCATACTACTCATCATGCAATCAGATAACATACTTAGAGCATACTTATTTAAGCAACAATTTATACTTAAATTTCCTTTTAAAAAAAAAAATGTTACTCACAACAGAGATATGCATTTATACATACTCATACATTTATATCCATAAAAATATGTAAATTCAAACATGCAGTCATCTAAACCATCATACTTCAAGAGTCAACCATAAAATCAGAAACATATAGGTAGATAAATGAGTTTGCTCACAAGCATGGAAACAGAGAAGCAATTAACAACAGAGTTTTATATATGCATCAGATAAAGAGGATGAAGGATTTCTCACAAATAAACACATGCAAGCAATAACATATATCAGAGAAGAAAATAAATGCAGGCATCCACGCATGACAGATTTAAGGCCAAGTTTAAATAGCATCTGTTCTCATCAGATTTAAAAGCAAAATTACAAATAGCATCTGTTCTTATCAGGTTAAAAAGCAAGATTACAAATAGCATCTGTTCTTATCAGATTTAAAAGCAAGATTTGATTGCATCTATTCTTATCAGTTTAAAACAAATTTAAGCAGCTTCTGTTCTTAACAGTTTAAATAAAAATCTAAATAGCATTTGCTCTCAACAGTTCAAAACAAATATAAATTCCAAATTTGTGTCTGTTCTTACCAGTTTAAATAAAATTAAATTCAATAGTATTTGTTCTTAACAGTTTAAACGAGAATTCACAAAGCATCTGTTTTAATCAAATATAGCATCTGCTCTTATCAGTTTTTTTTAAAAAAAAAACAAATTCCCAATAACATCTGTTCTTATCAGTAAAAAAAAATCAAAATATCAGAGCAAATGATAGCGAATAACAACCAACAACCAACATGCAGTGTGTTATCTGTTCCTATCAGTTTAGAATTCAAAGTAGCCGAGCAAATGATAATGAATAACCCCCAAATCATAGCATGCAACCAAGATTCAAATTCAAACAAATTTAAATACTTGCATTAAAATAAATCGTGAGCCAAAAGACTCACCTTTGCAAACGAATGAAGAGCACGCAAGAGATTTGAAGCAAGAATCGAAGACGAACAAACAAATCGAACTCGAATTGAAGCCCCAAATCATAAAGCCCTAATTTCTGAAGGAAGACGAAAACGAGACCGCCATTGTTTTCATTTTTTGTTTATTTCGTTTAGGGTTAAAAATGAAACGGGTAAAGTGAGATAAAGGGGATCGGGTAATTAAAGGACAATGGGTTGTTTTCTCTAAGTTATGTTTATTTTATTCTTATTCTTATTATTATTTTTATTCTATTTTTCAATTTTAAATTCAATTGGTTTGGTATAAATTATTCTCTTTACTTTGTTTTGTAAATTTTGTTTATATTATGTTGTAAAAAAAATTTCTTTTACTAAGTGTATTTGTTTATTTTATTTTGTATTGATTTTAATTTTTTATTTAAGCTAAAGAAAAAATGTTATTTAAAAACTAACCATCCATTAATAAATTTACATAAATAATGATCCTTGTATCCAAATTATTTTCTTAAGTTATTAGTTTGAATTTCAATTACAAATTAAATATTCAATTTCAGCTCCAAAGTCAAGTTTAAATTTTTATTCAACTTCTTATAGATTAAATTTAAAAATTTAATCGCCAATTTCATTGTTATATTGAAAATTCAATTTAAATTATCATTCAAATATTTAAAATTAATTAAATATTTTCAATTTAAATTGTTCAAAATTTAGGATCGTTACAATCTCCCCTCCTTAAAAGAATTTCGTCCCGAAATTACAAGTAAGGAGAAATGATTGTTGAAATTTCACTAATATTTATATTTTACACACTTTTATCAAGTTTGAAACTTATTAAAAATAAATAAATAAATGCAGGATTCATTCTATTTGTTTTATTTCACTAACTCTGTTCATTAATTTCTACAATCAAGACGCAAAAGTCTTTTACTAAAATTTCCAACTTACAAAACCCAAATTTTAAATTTGAACTTCTTCATTTAAGAAATTTACATATTATAACTTTTCCAAAGCTGTGGACTTTTCAAAACATTCCAAAAATCTTCTTCCTTAATTTATTAGGTTGGAATTTATATCACTTTAATTTCAGATAATTGATTTTCTATTTAAAGTTTGAAAATACTTGCTAACTCGAAATTTAACAAGTCTACTGTCGTTCTTAAAGACATTAGGCATACGCTGGCCAGGCGCAAGTCTAACAATCTCCAAGTACTAAATATACTTGCTTCAATTCCCAGTGAAAATACCTTTTAAAAATTCTTTTAAAAATGGATATGGAAAGCACATTCCCCCATGGATCACAGTTTACTCGGCGGTTCCGCTACTATCCCAGTAGAGTCGCTTGTAACTGTGGATATCTCATCCCTTGAATTTCGCCATGGTTGTTGCCAAAGATCGCGGTTCACACGGCGGTTACGCTACTATCCCAGTAGAATCGCTTGTGACCGTAGGCATCTCGCCCCTCGAATTACGCTTTGGTTTGTAGATTGCAGTTTACACAGCGGTTACGCCACTATCCCAGTGGAATCGCTTGTAACTGTAGGCATCACGCCCCTCAAATTACGCCACCACCCGAGTGTAACTAGATCGCGGTATACACGGCGGTTACGCCACTATCCCAGTGGAATCGCTTGTAACCGTAGGCATCTCGCCCCTCGAATTACGCTAGCACACTATACCAGTCCAAAAGGACATTCCAACTAATGGAAATACAACGTAGCTACGATTTTCAAATGGACACTCATCTCGAGTTCCAACAACCTTCACAAATGTTTAAATGGAAGGTACTTTTCCATATCCTCAATTTGGAAAACATAATATTATACATACATATATAATATTTCATTTCACATTTAGTACATATCATACTCATGTACTTACATAAGTTTTCCATAACAATTACTTTTCCAAACTAATTGGTTTTCGAATTAATCGTATTCACACATATACGTTATGAAAACCACAATATTTCATACCCATAACAAATAGAGGTTTCACAAATTTCCATTTCATTATCCATTTAAAATTTTCCTCTAAGCCGATTTGGAAATTTAAGGTTATCTCAAACCTAATTCACATTCATAATCCAATTTATTATCGACTTCACACTCGATTTGGATTTCACGTTACATCGTCAATCCTCAACACATAATTGATGTCTATCGATATATAACCTCTGAGCTCGTACGTCTCAGAGAAGGGTGTTAAGCTAAGAGAATAAATTCTCCGCCACCGCAGATATATATTTAATAGAGATCAATTGATACGTCGTCAATTCACAATGTTAGACATACAATCCAAATCATCCATTTAAAATTCAAAGTTCAACTTACATTGTTTTTGTGTGTCAAAGTTAAACTCAATTTAACTCAAAATTCAATAACTTTGAAATTTTTCCAAGTTGAACTAAGTGTTCAAATTTCCCAAAAATAATATCTTTACAAGATATAAAATTTTTCACACTTAACCATTTGAAATTAATTTCAAATATTCATTTCTCAATTTATCTTTAAAAGATAAAATCTCAAAACATTTACTTTTCACTTTATCTTGAAAAGATAAAATTTCAAACCTTTCATTTCATATTGGAAAATATTTCCATACTTATTCAATAATAAGTAATTTACAAATCCATTTATTTTCAACATTTTGAAAATATTTGATATACTTAAACCAAAATCAAATATATATTCATTCTTAAAAGAAATCATTCTTTTAAACACATTTCAGAACAACTTAAAATGAATTTACTTCATTTCATAGTGTTGCTTCCCAAAAACATTCCCATTTAAGTTTTTCAACTTCAACTTAATTCATAGTTTGAATTCTGCATACATTTCAAAATATTGGTTTTAAACCAACTTCAAATTTCCAATATTAAGTTTTCCACTTAACTTATTTCCATGCCCATTCAAATTCAAATTCTTCATTGAATCTATTTAAATCTCTTATAAATTTTCATTAGATTCATATCTCTTTTTATATCTCATTTATTGTCCAAAACCATAGATATAACACCTTTAGTAAGTTACAATAATTTACTTACCAAAATAAGTCATTTGCGGATTTTATAAACATCTTTAGAAATTACATTTCTATTTATAAAACTTTGTTTTATAATCTCCTTTACTAATTTGATTTAAACCAATTCATATAACTTAGTTATATACCCAAAATCCATATTATAAGTTAAATACTTATAATCCATTTATTTACTAAATCGTTCTTCACAACATTTGAAATCAATTTTCAAAAGAATTCAAAATTAAATTTCCAAGTTATAGTTCAATAATCCATTTGATTATAATCAAATTGACATATCATTTTATTTTCCAATTACTACTTTTGAAGATATTCAAAATATTCGATTTAAACCAATTTAAACCAATTCATTAATTCACTTAACTCATATTTCATTTTCCATAACTCTCAAAAATTCGATAATGAGTTTCCGAATGATCGAAACTCAAGTCTAACGAGACCTCACCGAAGAGAAACGGTCGCAAACCTACATTTAGAGAGGGGAATTTCCAAAAATAATTCTAATTTTCAAAATACCTTTTATTTTAAAGAAATCAATTTTAAACTTCTTTAGATTTGAAAACACTTCCTTTAAAGTGATTCTAGTAACTATTCATATTAAATGCCATAAACTAAGCTTTGTGTAAACCAAAGCTCTGATACCACTTTTGTAACGACCCGCCGCCCTAACCGCCTCTAGTCGGTAATTAAACCAACTAGAAACGTTCAAGATGACGGATTGTTATTTAGTTTATAACATTTAAACAGAATCAGCCACAAAATCACAGAATAATCATAATATTATTCATAAATGAATTTTTCTTTTACATATATCAGAGTTTATACAATAAATTACATTTGAATTTATACAGCGGAACAATTTATATTTATTAAGTACAAGAAAAATTTTGCTGAAAACTTTAGTGAATGCCGAAATCCCCCTCTCTCTAACTTCGCTGCGAGAAAATCTTCAAGCTGTAAAAATACTCGGTCTGACCCGAGCGTTAATTGCAAAACACAAAAACACTCGAGTCAGGATTAATCTTAACTCAAGTAAATAAATTTGTAATGAACTGAATAAAATGGAAACAGAGATGATGAAACAAATTGGATTAGTCCTAATAAAAGAGGATGTAAATAATATAAATTTCCACAAATGAGCATAAGGGGTGTACAGGAGTACACTTATATCAAACCAGCAAGAACAAATCTGGGCAGCCAACCAAGCCAAACTACAGGGACGTGCAAATCAAAGTAACATACTTTGGGCTATATGTTCAATTTCAAGGTATAAAGCAACAAGGACAAAATAAGTTAATGCATAGGCATAGTGCTTGACTAACTGTTTAAAGCAAATATCGAAATAAAAATCTAACAACAGTAACGATCCACGAAAATCAGGCAACATCAAGTAGTTTAGGAAATCCAACATGCATCACATTCATACTTATAAAAACACAGCATTATCTAAATGTTCAGATCCACCTCAAAAATATGATTTCTGGTCATTTTCCAGATTGCATGCTCATAGGCACACATTCACATTAAATCACAAGCAAACATTATATACTTACATGCAACAGGTCTCATCAACCATACACTGTTTTAACTAAATTTCAAAACCAATTTAAATCTGGTTTAAAACATTTAAATTTGCTCAATATTTAAAACATACAAACTTGTTTAAATTCAAAGGTCAGGTTTTAAAAGTAACCCTGAACTGTTTTTTTTTTAGTCTTGGTTTAAACAGAATTTAAAACTTGTTTAAATTTAAGATTCTCATTTTTTAAAACTTTTGAATTCAAAACTACATTTGAATTAAGATTCAACTTCCATTTGAATCAGATTTTATTAAAGAAAAATATGAATTCATTTAAACTAAAACTGCAAAATTACTCTCTGGCTTTAAAAACCTGAAACAGTTTTTACTTTTAGAAAGATTGGATTAAATTTAAAAACTGGAATTCAAATCTCAGTTTGAAATTCATACTTTTGAAATTTAAGTTTTAAACTCCTGTTTAAAACTGCTTCAGATTTCCTTTTCTTAAAAAAAAAAAAAACTCAATTTCTTTTAAACTGGAAATATACAGGTTTCCAAAGTAACCTGTAAATATTTAATTCAAAAAGTTTGAATTAGGTTTAAAAACTGAGATTCAACTTAGATTGAAAACCATTCTTTAAATCTAGTTTTAATTCCTTGATAGAAAACCTGCACCTAGATTTAAAACAAACTTTAAATTAAAACTACAGTTTTTCCAAAAACCTGCAATTACAGAAGCAACCCGAGTTCCCCCTTTGTTTGCTGCGAGTAAAATATTACTCAACTTCGAGTAAAAACTCGATTTACTCGAGTTATGACCCGAGTCAAAAAGAACACAGCAACCAAAACTTAAACCTGTCACCACTCTTCACCGTGCATATGCACCAAAAATTCATCACTAAAAATTTGCAATTTGATTTTAAATAATCACAATTTAGTTTTAACTTTGATTCATACACCTGAGACTAACAATCAACTGGATTTTGACAGATTTTAATTTGCTTTGCTATAACTGTGTTACCAGTAAAACTACAGGTATATTTTATCTTTTATTCATCTTAAACAAAATCTTAACCTTATCATTTATGCTATATTAAACATACATTGACCAAATCTCTTATATTATTAAAGATTAATTTTTAAAAACACTTAAGTTTTTCTTTTAAAATTTTAGACCTGGAACTTAGGAGAATACTGTAAAATCATAGAACAGTAACTTATACTCATATACTCAATACAATTACAGGAACAAACATACATCATCATAACTATACTTGAGTTTTTAAACTAATGAGGCAAATCATACAAATCAACTTGAAATCCAGGTAAACATACACAAGTCATAAATCAAGCAACAGTTTAATACTTAAATTTTTGAAAAGAAAAAGTTACTAACAAGCATACTACTCATCATGCAATCAGATAACATACTTAGAGCATACTTATTTAAGCAACAATTTATACTTAAATTTCCTTTTAAAAAAAAATGTTACTCACAACAGAGATATGCATTTATACATACTCATACATTTATATCCATAAAAATATGTAAATTCAAACATGCAGTCATCTAAACCATCATACTTCAAGAGTCAACCATAAAATCAGAAACATATAGGTAGATAAATGAGTTTGCTCACAAGCATGGAAACAGAGAAGCAATTAACAACAGAGTTTTATATATGCATCAGATAAAGAGGATGAAGGATTTCTCACAAATAAACACATGCAAGCAATAACATATATCAGAGAAGAAAATAAATGCAGGCATCCACGCATGACAGATTTAAGGCCAAGTTTAAATAGCATCTGTTCTCATCAGATTTAAAAGCAAAATTACAAATAGCATCTGTTCTTATCAGGTTAAAAAGCAAGATTACAAATAGCATCTGTTCTTATCAGATTTAAAAGCAAGATTTGATTGCATCTATTCTTATCAGTTTAAAACAAATTTAAGCAGCTTCTGTTCTTAACAGTTTAAATAAAAATCTAAATAGCATTTGCTCTCAACAGTTCAAAACAAATATAAATTCCAAATTTGTGTCTGTTCTTACTAGTTTAAATAAAATTAAATTCAATAGTATTTGTTCTTAACAGTTTAAACGAGAATTCACAAAGCATCTGTTTTAATCAAATATAGCATCTGCTCTTATCAGTTTTTTTAAAAAAAAAAACAAATTCCCAATAACATCTGTTCTTATCAGTAAAAAAAAAAAAATCAAAATATCAGAGCAAATGATAGCGAATAACAACCAACAACCAACATGCAGTGTGTTATCTGTTCCTATCAGTTTAGAATTCAAAGTAGCCGAGCAAATGATAATGAATAACCCCCAAATCATAGCATGCAACCAAGATTCAAATTCAAACAAATTTAAATACTTGCATTAAAATAAATCGTGAGCCAAAAGACTCACCTTTGCAAACGAATGAAGAGCACGCAAGAGATTTGAAGCAAGAATCGAAGACGAACAAACAAATCGAACTCGAATTGAAGCCCCAAATCATAAAGCCCTAATTTCTGAAGGAAGACGAAAACGAGACCGCCATTGTTTTCATTTTTTGTTTATTTCGTTTAGGGTTAAAAATGAAACGGGTAAAGTGAGATAAAGGGGATCGGGTAATGAAAGGACAATGGGTTGTTTTCTCTAAGTTATGTTTATTTTATTCTTATTCTTATTATTATTTTTATTCTATTTTTCAATTTTAAATTCAATTGGTTTGGTATAAATTATTCTCTTTACTTTGTTTTGTAAATTTTGTTTATATTATGTTGTAAAAAAAATTTCTTTTACTAAGTGTATTTGTTTATTTTATTTTGTATTGATTTTAATTTTTTATTTAAGCTAAAGAAAAAATGTTATTTAAAAACTAACCATCCATTAATAAATTTACATAAATAATGATCCTTGTATCCAAATTATTTTCTTAAGTTATTAGTTTGAATTTCAATTACAAATTAAATATTCAATTTCAGCTCCAAAGTCAAGTTTAAATTTTTATTCAACTTCTTATAGATTAAATTTAAAAATTTAATCGCCAATTTCATTGTTATATTGAAAATTCAATTTAAATTATCATTCAAATATTTAAAATTAATTAAATATTTTCAATTTAAATTGTTTAAAATTTAGGATCGTTACAGACCAACTTTTGAAAGGGGTGATTCCATATGATTAAAGACCTTTCGAATGAGTTGATGCAATGTCACTCGAAGATGATGAAAGGAAACTCTTCAAATGCACACCAAACATTTCTAAACCAATGGTTTCGCCTTAACTCATGCCACTCAACAGCATGTATTGACCTGAACAACCCTTTCAAAAGCTATACTAAGCCTTTTGAACCCGTCGAAGCTATTGCAACTATGGAGGTTCCGCCTCAATTCGCAAACAAGAGTTCGAAAGCAACCAATAGCATCGACATCGTTAATATCCCAACATCTTCGAAACTACTTGGCCAAGCCTATCAATAGAGTCGAAAGCTCTTACCAGGCAGTAAAGAAAAGAAAAGCGCAACCATTCCTTGCTACAAGGGCAGAAGCATACTAGTGTCAACATGGAAGCCACCTTTCGACCAAGTCGAAGGCATTGGGGTCGAAAGGTGCTGATCCATATCTATAAATAAGATCCAAGGGGTCTAGTTTTTGGGATCCGAGTTCATTCATTCTAAACTTGTACTTTCTGAATATAAAGAGCTGTTAAACCCTAATTTGTATAACGAATTAGGAAAAAATGATTAATAAAATCTTCTTTGAGTGGATAAAGGAGTCTTCAGTTTTCTAATTACCTTAATATTTCCCAAGCTTTTATCAGGATTAACATCATGTTACATGTATCGTATGAATCGAAGGATCTCTTAAAACTAGGTTGAAACCCATATATTTCCAAGTAATACAAGTTATTGGTACCGGGCTACCTTTTCAAGCCTTCTCCTCTTGAGCAGGTCGAAACCCCAAGCCAACTCACTTTGACCTGTAACTCCAAACCCAAGCCAAGGTGAGTAAAAGTTACTAGTTTCGACATGGTTGAAACCCAACCACAATCCATTTAAATTAAGAATCCCAAACCTAACAAAGTGCAAAGGATTTAGCTTTCGACAAGGTTGAAACCTCACTCTCAGATTCAAGATTAAAGCCCAAACAACTTAACAACTAAAGCCTTTGATTGGGTTGAAACCCACCAAAGATAAACACCATCTAGAGGTTGCCAAAGTTATCCATCTGGGTACCTCAATCGCTTTGAAAGGAGAGCTTTCAAAGAAAAAAACAAACTATCTCAACAACGTCGAAAGGTTGATAAGGACGAAAACCAACAGCTTCGAGAAGATTGAAAGGTTAACTTGAGCAAGTCCTTACTTAAGAAAATTGTTCAAAAAGGGTACCAAAGTAGAAACGCACATTTCATTCCCCTCATCTCACCTAAATGATACCATAAGGAATCAACATTGTCCTTCAATTCTACTTTAGGATGCTGACAATATTTGTTGTTAAAATTTTGGCATTAGAATGAGGGCTTGAACTTCTAACTCTATTGAACACCCAACACCACATGTCTCTAACCTAACCCAACTTGGTTTCAATCTTATCTACTTTGGTCCAACATCATCATGAATAGAATAATTAAAAGATCAGAGCAAAGGTCTTTAAAACCACATTTGACGGTATTTTCCCAAAGAGCCATTAAGGTTTCCAACCAAAACGAAGAGCAAAGGCTAGGACTAGAAGCTCTAAGAATTATAAACAAGAAAAAAGTGGAATCATATGATCTTGAGAAATGGAGCTTAAAACCCTTTCATATTGGCCCCCCACCTTTGCCTTAGGAAGAAGGACAAATGGAAGCGACAATTTATTCAACCAAATGACAAAAAGTATTCAACGTTATTCCAAAGGAACAATCTTTAAAGAAGAAATAATGGCTGACTACAATGCCTTTGCACATAAATTGCAACCAACTACAACAATAACACTTCCAAAACAAGAACTAGAAAGGGTGACAAAAAAAAGCAATCGAAGAGTGTGAAATTACAAGGCCAAGAAACCAAAAATCGAAAAGTTATCCTCAAGAATTAAGTTTCAAGTCTAGACTCCCCAAAGAAAGCAACATAACGACTTCCATAGAGAATGTCTACTTGTTAACCAAGGTTGAGCTTAACTATTGGCCATCATAGAAAAAGTAGCCAAAATATGAAAGGAATCTAGGGGATCCTATTGTCACTATTATATGATGAATGAACATGAGACTAATCATTATAGAGCCTTAGAGGGGATGATTATCAATTTCTTTCGCCTAAGAAAGATTAAAGAATTTGTAAAGAGAATTTGAGAAAAATCAATGAAGAGTTACTTTTCAAAGAAAGATATGCATGGTTGGAAGTGAAATACTCTTTATATTTGGATACTACTTAAGATGGTAGTCTATCTAAGATGGTAGAAAGCCTCTATCTGCGTTAAGATGGCCAGGGCAGAGCACCTCCTGAAGGGAGGGCGGAGTAAGCCTTTGTCCGCACCATAAGATGGCTAGGTTAAAACACCGGACAAACCCTTGGCCGTGCCTCTGGTTAGGTTAAGGCACCTCACGGAGGGAGGATGGAGTAAGCCTTTGTCCGCACCATAATATGGCCAGGGTAAAGCACCAAACGAGCCTTTGTCCATGCCACGCTATAGCTAGGGCAAGGCGCCTCCTAGAGGGAGGTCGGTGTAAGCCTTTATCTATTCTATGCTATGGCCAGGTTAAAGCATTGGACGAGCCCTTGATCACATCTCTGGCTAGGTCAAGGCGCCTCCTGAAGGGAGGTAGGGTAAGTCCTTGTTTCCAGCCTCTAATATGAGCTAACCAAGAGCACTGGACAATAATGGACAAAGATGTCCATGCCCAAGAAGAGGCTCAACCAATAATGGGCTAAGATGTCCAAGCCCAAGAGGAGGCTTATCCAATAATGGACTAAGATGTCTAAGCTCGAGAAGAGGCTCTTCAAATCATGGACCGAAATGTCCAAACATAAGAAGCGGTATATCTCCAATGGACTAAGATGTCCAAGCCCAAGAGACAATTGATCAAATTACAACTATATACATGACCTGAAGGGTTCACACATGTCAAAGAAGAAAGATCAAATAAGTAAAGCCAAACTCCGCCAATTAAATACCCAAATCTAGGTTTTAGGTTTCTTATTTTAGGATTTCATCTATAAATACCCGAATATGGGTCTTGGGACTTTATCAATCACTAATTATCTTTATCGTACCCGAATCTGGGTTGTGAGGCTACTACTTATTAATGCCCTAATCTGGTCTAGTTAGAATTTCTATTATGGATTTCTCTCTGAATTTTTATCACAAATGCCCAAATCTTGGTCAATTAATTTTCTCAAGAAGGTCATCGTTAAAATTTTCCGTTAATACCCAAATTTGTGTTTTGGATTTCAAAATATTCTAATTTTATTAATACCCAAGAATAAGTTATTGGGTTTCCATTGCAAATATTCGGATAATAATCTTTGACTCTTTCATATTAAGCTCTTGAGAGAGTGACTCTCTCGCATTTATACTCCTGTTTCATGGCAGGATTTCCTATTAATCTAGAAAAATGGTTAAAGTTAAATTCTTAATTATTTCTCATTATGATTAAGAATGAGATTTAAACATTTGGTATAGACTATGTTGCATGCGATTAACATGTTTGATTTTTTAATCTACACAAATGGTACACATAGACTTATATGTCAATTTCAAGCTAACAATTGGAAATATTGTTGGCTTCATACTTTATAGGGAAATCAAGACAGCAAAGAGGATTAAAAAGATTTAATAAATACAAAAATAATAGTATGAGCTATCAAACAAGCATTTCAAAAATGACATTACAGAAAAGAATCACAAATCAGGTGATATTTACAAAGTTTATATATGATTTACATGATTTATGGAACTATTTACAAATATACAAAACAAGTACATACATTCTATGAATACAAGTCTATCACAAGTCTTGAGTAGCATTGCTTAAATTTTCAGTAATCAAAGGATCAACTATATGACGAATTGCGATGTAGAGGACTTCCTTGAGTTTCTTTTCTTTCTTTCTTATCCTATTTGCATCATCAATTGCATCTATGTTTGTTTTAGTTGCATGGTTGAAAGCTCTGTTCATGGCTCTAAGTGTTTTGTTCTCCCTTTCTAATTCCACGACGTGCTTCTAAAGGAAGTAGTTTCCATGCTCGAGCTCTTGATTTCTGGCAGCATACTCATTTATACGTTGTAAGTATTTAACCCTTTGCTATTCATCAAAATACTTAGCTACTTCAAACTTGACTTTCCTACATCATTCACCCACAATCCTCTCGCCTAAGCCAGGAGGCGGATTAGTCATTGTGGGGAATTTCTGAGCGGCAAGGGAAGCATACCTTGTTGGTCTAGTAAAAGAAAAAGCAGTGTGGGGAGTTGGTAAATCGATATTTTGAACATTATCTCCCATAATATATTCAATCGACTCACATTGCGCTTGGCTATCCCTCAATTAATCTCTAAGTCACTTATTTGTTGAAGGAGTTCCGACTTTTTCTGATCAAATTCGATTGAAGGGTTCGATTTTACTTGTCACTTTAGTGCAAAAGCCATTTCATCTTTGCTTTTGATATCAGCCTCCAAACCAGCAACTTGATCCTTAAAAGTTGCTAAAAATAATTTTCTGAAGAAGATATCTTTTATGTCATTTTAAAGCTTCAGCGTTGCCAAGAAAGCGTGTGAGCAAAGTATCATTAAGGAGTTTGCTCCTTTCAAATTCTGTCAATAGCTTATCTTTAAGATTAGCAAGGCACTGTGTTGGATCAAGTGGGAGAAGAGATGTTGATAATTGTAACTCCTATTTAAAAAGAAAAAAAACAAAATATAGTCAAAATCGGAATGAAAAATATATTTATTATTATGATAAAAGATTACAATTCAAATAACTACAAAAACTGAATGATACAATAGATAATTATTTTATATCTAAAGTTGGGAAACTGCATTTCTAACTTTATTTAATGAATGCGTTGAGAGGGTGGCTGTTAAATCAAAAGGAATATTGAATCCTTCTGGAGTAATAACCCGTGGACATTTTCTATAGTCCCACTTCCCAGCCAGTGGACTATTGCGACCATAAGTTAATTTCGTACGAAATGTTCTGATCTCCTTAAGAAGCTTTTCTTTCTCATCACCAAGGAAACCAAAGCGGAGATGTTGATATTCCAAGTAGAGTTTTTAAATCTCTAAGAAAATGGTATCTTGCTAATTTTGAAGACTTTAAAATTGATGCCTTTGCAAGAGAAAATCTTCTCAGTTTAACATATAAGCTTAAATGGTCTCTAGAAACAAGTTGACCTAATGAACAGTCACACTGTGATAATATATTAAAATGAAGCTATGCATAAAAGGCAGGACTAAAAAAATATTTACAAATCAATATATTATTGCATGTTTATAATTCTTTATTTGGTTCATACAAAATAGACTTAGAAAATAATTTAGAGACGGATTTGTTCTTATAATGCTTAAATTTTTCTTGAGAGAGACCTCGGGAATGGATCTAACCAACGGTAAGCTCCAACAAGCTCCAGGATGTGGGCAGATCTAAATTGATCCAAGTATCTCTTATGAAAACTCCTAAGTAGACCTCCACTAAATTTGCCTAATATGAAAAATCAATAATTGAGTGTCTACTGTAGCGCCATATAAGAAGTTGATTAAAATATCTCTTTCTTTAATCAACATCCAAAATAATGTGATTAACTCCTGGTTTTCTTTGAAGAGAGCATCGTAGCGAAGGCATGCTCTCTTTAGTAGGGCAGCCTTTTGATGCTTAACCGATGAACTTCCATCAAGCCTATGATATTTACTGGAAAGTGCATTATGCTCCCATATTTTCTTGTCTAACTGCCCATATAATCTATTTATCTTAGCTTGCTTTCTTTTGAGTTTGTTTTATAAGGGAGGACGGATTTCTTCCTTATCTAAAACGAATGATTTACACTATTAATATCATCGAAGTAAAGGATGTTTAACTAGAGAATCCCATACCTGAGATATCGGGACAGAAGTCTGAGGGACCTGTTCTTTTCCTCTTAGTTCTTCAATATTAATTGAAGCACGCTCTTCCTACTGAGGAGAAGAGGGGGCAACAGATTCGGGCGGGATAGCTTCATGAGGAGATGGCTCTTTTTCATAAGTTTTTGTGTTATCATCTCCGTCTTTATCAGACGCTTCGGTATGGCCTCCTTTATCACCACCTGAGCGTTAACCGTCGTTATTGTTGTTGTTATCATCATCACCATCATTGTCATCATCTTCATCGTCATCATTATTGTTTCCCTCCTCTTTGGAAACATCGTATTTTTCGCCTTCATCCTTTGAGTCAAATTCAGCCTCGAAAGAAGGAATGTCGAAAGTAAGAATATAGGAGGCATCAATTTCTTCCATTCAACAACCTCGGTTCCCTACTTCATCTGGTTTATTTTGCCCATGACTTTGTCTACAAGGCCGGAGTCGAACGAGGAAAAACCGAGCTTAGGGCATTTACCGATATTATCTGCATAGCCAAGCATCAAAGCATCTTCAAAAGAGCTCAACATGATTTCTTCAAGGGTATTGTCGAGAAATTAAGATACCCGCTGTTTGGCATCTAAAATGGTATCAATTGTGAGTCTCAGGGAAGCCTTCTTTCTTCTCGACTTCTCTTTCAGATATGCATTTTCTGCAGCCATTCGAGGTTTCTCCTTATTGAGTTCTTTGAGGGTTAGTTGCATTGTGATGTGCTCAATCGGTAAGGAGTTGATATGCTTTTCTTTCCTTTAAAGTAACAGATCTGACTGGGTGAGAGAAGTTCTCAACTGCTCCAGTTTGGAGTTTGCCTCATCATTTGCTGTAGAATAGGAAGACGTTTGACTCTTTAGAGTAGAAATTTCCTTCTTAAATTTAAAGGACTCAATGGAAGATTTGGAAACCTTCTCATGCAAAACTAGCCAACTCTTGGAAATCTGAAAGAAGAAATATAGCACAAATTAGAAATTTAAAGAAGAATGGTTATGATAAAGTTAAGGGAAAGAAACTTAACAAAAATTATTGTTCTACCAGAGAGCGGTAATGACCCGTCGAAACAGACACAGTAGAAGGCAGGTGGATAGAGGAAAAGTATTCAGAATTTAAGATAGATTGAGCTATCTCTTCAAAATTGATGGAAGGAGAATAAGATGATGGCTTCGGAGATATGCGCTTTTGAGTAGGGGTCACCGCTAAAAGCTTATTCCATTTGTTCAAGAGCAGCTAGAGAGCTCGAGACTGTGATACGTGAAAGAGAATTGATAGCGGAAGGAGTCTACTTGGATTTATCCTTTGGAGCTTCAACGGTCGGGCCCTCCAGTGCTTTATCAAGGGATGACGGTTCCTCCTCTTCTGAATCAGGAATGTTAACTACCTTAGTTATCTTCAAAGGTGGTTCCACTTCGGTTTCTTGGGCCAACGTACTCTTGATTTCTATTTTAGTTCTAGCAATAGATTGGGCAATTGAGGGCGCATAGAGATAGTAAGAGGAGGAGCTTGACCACTGACAAGCTTTTTAACTTGAGGAGCAACTGAAAAGAGTTCAAGCAGATTATAAATCAATGAAATAATTTGGAAAAAGAACGTAGTGATACATACCAAATGCAGTGTTTATCACTTACTGGAGTGGTCAACATAGATGGGTGACATGGAAGAGAAATTTGAAGGATCTCCCAGAGAGAGGAAGCGTTTTCTTCAGGACGTATGTTGAACAGAAGGATGATTTTCAAGGATCCTTTGGCCTACCGGCAGAAATGACTTCTTCCATAAATTTGATAGAGTTAACAGCATCAATCTATTTCAAATTAAGCTTGAGGCCATAATCAGAGATTCAACTATTCTCTTATCTTCTTCATTGAGCTCTTTAGTAGGGACACCTGACAAAAGCGAATATTAGATAAGTAAAAACATTGAATAGAAGGAAAATAATGAAAATATGGACTTACAGAGGATAGAGAAAGTCCCACTGATATTTGAGAAGAACTTGATAAAGAAATATTGGTTCTCCCAGTCTATAAACTTGTTAACCCTATCTGATATTATCTTCTTCTGGGGATTTGCTCTAAATATTTGGCTGTAGAGATTGCTAAGCTTGACCAATCAGATCAAGTGGTTCAATACTTCAACATTTGGAGAGGGAAGGTCAGATTCCAATGCCATTATCTCCAAAGACAAGAGGTAGGTGTTAACATTAAGGGACAGTTGGATTGGAGAAATTGCACGATAAGAAAGAAGCTTGGACAAGAATTCTAGGAAAGGGAGAAATCGTCAATGCCATATATGGATGGCGGTATAAGAAAAGAACCCTTTGGGAGAGTTGACAACGGTATCTGCTTCCCTAGGAGGAATGGCTTCTGCACCAGTAATGCCATATCACTAAGGATAGCATCTACTTCATCTTAGTAGATATGATTGAATGCTAGGAAGTGGCTTTGGCCTTCTTCGTAGAGCTCATAGTTCTTCCAGGTGAAAACTTTTCACTTAAGATTTCCAGTTTATTTTAAACTTAACATTCTATTAAGAATTTGAAAAACCTATTATGGCAACTTAAACATGAAACTTCAAGTTCTTTGAAAAATGTTAAAGTTAAAAAAAGTCAGAAATTAAAAGCTTTCGACAAAGTTGAAAGGAATAAAAAGTTAAGGTTTAGTAGACGCCTTTCGACAATGTCAAAAGCTTAAGCATGAACAAATGTTAAGCTTTTGACAAGGTCGAAAGGGAAGGTTGGAGTATATATCCTATCAACACCCTTCAACAATGTCAAAAGCTTAGTAAAAACAAAGTTGTTAGAAGAAAATAGTTAATGTTCACTCGAAACTTGAACAAAGTGCATACAACTAATATTCATTAAATAAGATAAGAAGACCCTTCGACACTGTCAAACCAAAGACTTAAGTTCATTAAGAAAAATGTGAATGCTGTCGAAAGCTTCTATACCCATTGAGTTAAAAGGTCCAAAATTAAAGTCATATAAACTTGAAATGTTTCGACAATGCTGGAAAATTGAGTTTATAGAGGGTTTCGACTCATTAAATTACAAAATGGTTTTGATAAGGTCGAAAGGGAACCACGGTTTTGAAAAGCATATATAAAAAAGGGGAAAGATTATAGTCAAGACAAAAGGTTTCGACTAGATTAAGACGTTTTGGTTTCAAGGTAGTTAACTACATGCCATGTCACTGTATAGCCTTTCGACAAGGCCAATCAAATTAGCACCATAACACCTTTCGACTCAATCAAAAGAGGTTAAGAGAGCAAAGCAGAGGTTTCCGCCTTAAACCCTTTTGAATGGGTAGAAAAGTAAACATGTGGCGCTAAGTTTTTAATATATACAATCCCAAAGCTTCCGAGCGAAGAAAATAGAAACCGTTCTCTTACCCGAGCCAAATTTCAAATCTAGGAATCCAAAATTTAATAAACAAATCAATTAAAAACCATTGAACTAATAAAGTTAAAAAAGGATTAACCTTCTTAAATTTTGAAATTTGTAAAGGAGAATTTAGATTCTCTTTCTTTAAAAATAAATAAATAAATATAATAGTAAAACAATAAATAAAAATAACAGTAATAATGAAAATTGAAATTAGGTACGAAGCAAACTTAATGAAAATGAATTTAACCGATCCATGAAATTAAGTAGTAGAGTTCACCAGATAGATTGAAGCTTAAAATTCAAACAAGACTCAATAAATCAAATCGAAAACTAAAACTTCGACCATGAAATCTGAGAAATTTAAAATTCACCGTAAAACACAGAAATAGAGGAAAAAGATAGATTTGCGAAAAGTTTTTTTTTACTTACATAAGATCTGATTTCTTCTTTGATTGAAGAAAAAGCGATTGAAAAGTTTTTGGAAATCTCTTTACTTTTCTCGAAGTCGGTTTAATTGCAAATAAGCAAAGAAGAAGAAGAAGAAAGCGTACTATATAAGAAAAGTCAGTAAAGGCAGCTGGCCGCTGGATCAGGACTAAATTTACAGTGCTGATTTACATGGGAATACCAAGAGGCATGAAATTTCTTGGTTTCGACACACTTGAGCGCATCCCTTCTTGGGGGTGGGAAGCAAATGTTACTACATAAAGCTACTTTCAACTTAGTCAAAACCTCTTTGAGCAGAAGACGAAGAAGATCGAAAGGAGAAAACTCCACCTACACCTTTCGAATGAGTTGAAGAGATACTACGGCCAAAGCCTAAAATCTTCATAACCATTCAAAGGGGTCAAAGGACTTGAAAGCAACCTTCCGCTTCAGCGACAACTTTCGAAAGGGGTTCCACATGATTGAAGACATTTCGAATGAGTTAAAGCAACGTCTTTCGAAAATTATGGAAGGCAACTTTTCAAATACACGCCAAACCTTTCGAAACCAAAGGTTTTGCCTTCACTCACACCACTCAAAAGCATGGATGGACTTGAACAAACCTTTCAAAAATTATACTAAGCATTTCAAACCGTCGAAGCCCTTGTAATCCATGGAGGCTCCGCCTCAAGTTGCAGACAAGAGTTCGAAAGCGACCAACAGCATCGACATCATCAATATCTTAACATCTTCGAAACCACTGGGCAAAGCCTATCGACAGATTCGAAAGTTCTTACCAGGAAGCAAAGAATGTTGATACACGAAGATTTTGATCAATGACAATGAGCTTCAACAAATAGGAAGAGAATACAAAAGCTAGAAGAAAATTGATGAAGACCAAAGTATAAACATTAGTATGATTTTCTATGTGTCTTAGTCTAGATTATTTGTTAAAATCTATCCTCAAGAGATTTGCACGAACATTAGAACACATTCATAAAAACTTCATTCACATGTTCACTGTGCATACTTTTATACTTCGGTCGACTGAACAGACATGGCCAGTCGACCGAAACTGTACACATATACAAAATTGCAAAGTTTCAGTCGACTGAATTACCTATGTAGTCGACTGAAATTGTTCCTGAAAATTTTTCTTCATATTTTCAGTTGACTGAATCTCCTGCTCAGTCGACTGAATATAAACCTGCGAATTTTCTCTGAAAAGACACCTTCTTTTTCCCAAGAGTTGCAACCATTCATCAATGGAAATGGAAGAATCTCTTGTTTGCAACCCTTGAAAACTTATGCACCTCTTCTACAAGTATATATACATGATTCTAACATCATTTAATTCACCGAATTCTCTTGCTTTAATCTTACTATTCTCTTGTTCATATTCTCTAGATATTCTCAAAGCAATCACCAATCTATTGCTTGAATCACTGCTTTTGTTTATAACATTCTTTTGATTCATAGCAATTCACATTTCCTAAATCTTCACAAACACATTGCATATTCTTGAGGATAAGATTATAGGAATATTGTACTACATTAGACTCATTAGTGTTGACAAGAACACAACAAGACGAATATTGTATTTTAGTAATTGAGTTGAAGTCCTCTTCGGTAGTTGAGGTAAGAAATCCCGTTCGGTTGTTCGGGTAAGTTGTAAACTTATTCCTCTGGGTGAAGTGAGGGTGTTAGTTAATGAAATTCCTAAGTGAAGCTTAGGGACTGGACGTAGGACGAGAGGTCCGAACCAGTATAAAAGTCTTGGTGTCTCCTTGCATTTACCTACTTTATTTACCTAGACTATTTCATTATTCCATATTACACGATCCTACCTCATAGCCTCTTTCAATTGGTATCGGAGCGAGGTTGTCCTATAACCATAACACCGTTATTAGACATATTGATAATATGGAAAATAATGCAAGCACAAGCACAACATCTGCCTATAGTTCTACATTTGCGGAAGGACAATCCACCCAAAGACCTCCTCTATTCAATGGACTAAACTATAACTATTGGGCTACAAGGATGAGAATTTATATGCAAGCAACAAGTTTTGAAGCCTGAAATGCTACTCAAGCAGTGTTCGTTGTACCCACAACCGATTATCCTACATGGACACAAACTCAAAAGAATGAAGCTAGTGCAAATGCCAAAGCTATGAATATGCTTTTTTGTGCCCTGGATAGAAATGAATTCAACCGTGTTAGCATATGTACTACTGCATATCAGATATGGAAACTCTTAAAGTCATACATGAAGGCACAAACAAGGTTAAACAAACAAAGATATCCATGCTGAAGAATCAATTCGAAAACTTTAGAATGCGACAAAATGAATCCATCAATGACATGTACTCAAGATTTCAAGACATCCATCATGCTCTAATCGGACTAGGAGAAAGATACACGGACTTTGACATTGTGTTTAAAGTTCTAAATTCACTCACTGATGAATGGGAGAGAAAAGTACTAGCAATCGAGGAAGCAAATGATTTATCTACAATGAAACCAGAAGAATTGATTGGAAATCTTATGTCGTATGAAGTAAATATGCAAGCTAAAAAGGATCAAGCTCAAGAAAGAAAGAATATTGCTTTTCATGCGGAAAAGGAAGAATCAGAGTCTGAAGATGAGGATCTAGCATTTATAGCCAAAAATTTCAAGAAATTCCTAAAGTATAGAAAAGGAAACAAAAACGGATTCAAAAAGAATTTCTTGAACAAACCATCATCCTCAAATATAGAATGCTTCAATTGTCATAAGAAAGGACATATGCAAAAAGATTGTCAAGAACAAATGAAGGAAAATCAGAAAAACTTCAAAAACAAGAAGGATAAATTCAAAAAGAAGGCATTTTTTGTAATATGGGACAATTCAGATTCATCATCATCCGAAAATGATAGTGATAGCGACAATGAACAGGCAAATGTATGCTTCATGGCTCAAGAATCTGAGGTAAATAATTTAACTTTCGACGATTTAATTGAACTAAATACTGAACTTTTGAACACAATAAAAACCCTTAAAAAGAAACTCAAAGAAACTCGTGAAAATCAAAACAAAGCTGAATTTGAAAGAGATATGTTAAATGATGAAAAGAAAATTCTTGAAGAAAAACTTGAAAAAGTTCAAGAATCTTATTCAAATTCAGAAACTCAATTATCACTTTTAAGTCAAGAAATTGAAACTCAAAAGATAAAGAATGATATGATTGTTTCTGAAAATCATGAGTTAAAAACTAAGATTAGACAAGTTGAGTTAGAAAATAATAGTCTTCAAGCTAGATTAGATAACATCACAAAAAATGTTTCTAACTTCAACAAAGGAAGAGAAAATTTATCTAAGATTTTAGAAAATTCTCAATCCTCTTCAAGTAAACACGGATTAGGATATAAAAAGGAGTCAAAAATTCCTAAAAAGAAAAATACACAT
Organism: Allium cepa; assembly: GCA_030765085.1. Classification (NCBI taxonomy): domain Eukaryota; kingdom Viridiplantae; phylum Streptophyta; class Magnoliopsida; order Asparagales; family Amaryllidaceae; genus Allium; species Allium cepa. The sequence goes on from CM060932.1 coordinate 387,230,670, forward strand.
TTTAAGTGGAATATGGATTCAAGACAACAAATATTAATAATGAAACCTATTAAAACGAAAGTAGAAAACAAGGTAGTTACAATTTGGGTACCAAAAACTAACAATGTATTAATAAGAAATAAATATATTAAAACATTTATGGATAATGTTCATCATAATAAAAACTATATTTATAAAAAGGACACTAAACCAAATTGGATTTGGTTTCCTAAAACTCTAACTTCTTAGGACCCTATTAAAAAGTGGGTACCAATAATTTCATATCTATTTTCAGGTCCCACTTAAAAAGAAGAAATGGATATTAGACAGTGGTTGTTCAAAACACATGACCGGAGACAAAGATATGCTTACAAACATCACATACTTTGATGGTGGCTCGGTTACCTTCGGAGACAATTCAAAAAGCTATATCATTGGCAAAGGAGATGTGAACAATTACGGTACATAAAATTTACCTTTTATAACCAATGTTTCATTAGTTGAAAATTTAAAACATAATCTACTTAGCATAAGTCAACTGTGTGACAAAGGTTTTAAAATAACTTTCTCGAATAATAAATGTAGTATTTTTGATCAAAACCAAAATCTTATTTTTGAAGGAAATAGAGATAGAAATATTTATGTTTTAAATATGAATATTAATCATAATTCAAGTATGTGTTTACTTGCCAAAGATGATGATCCTTGGTTATGGCACAAAATATTTTGTCATATAAATTTTAAAACTATTAGAAAACTTTCCAAAAATGAATTAGTAAGAGGATTACCCAAAATAAATTTTAAAATAAATAATTTTTGTGATGATTGTCAAAAAGCAAAATTAACGAAATCATCTTTTAAATCTAAGAAAAATATTTCAACTTTACAACCATTAGAATTACTACATATGGATTTATTTGGACCAACACAAATTCAATCCATTAATCATAGTCGATACGTATTTGTAATTGTTGATGATTTTTCAAGATGTACATGGACTATTTTTATGAAAAGTAAAAGCGACACTTTTGAGCATTTTAAAACATTTGTCAAAAGAATTCAAAACATTAAAGATTTTAAAATTAAAAATATTCGAAGTGATCATGGAGGCGAATTCGAAAATGAAGTTTTTGAAACGTTTTGTAAAAAGAAAGGAATTAATCATAATTTTTCTTTTCGTAGAACTCCTTAACAAAATGGAGTTGTAGAAAGAAAGAATAGAACATTACAAGAATGCGCAAGAACATTGTTAAATGGGAGTTCTCTACCAAAACATTTTTGGGCAGAAGCCGTTGCTACTACATGTTATGTATTAAATAGAATTTCAATTAGACCTTTAACTAAAAATACTTCTTATGAACTATTCAATAATAAAAAACCAAATATATCTTATTTTAAATATTTGGATCAAAATGTTTTATTTTAAATACAAAAGATCAACTAGGAAAATTCGATTCAAAAGTTGATGAAGGAATTTTTGTAGGATATTCTGAACGAAGTAAAGCATATCGAGTATTTAATAAACGAACAAACTTAATTGAAGAAACTTTGCATATATCTTTTGATGAAAATTTTAATAAAAATATAAATATAAAAGATGATGAAGAATTGATAAATATAGAAGAAATAAACCTTGAAAATAATAATGAACTAAGATCTCCGCCTAGAATATTACGAGATCATCCAACTCAAAATATAATAGGAGAAATAAATTCTCAAGTTAGAACAAGAAATCAACTAAATCAAATGGGTCAGGAAGCTTTCATTCCATCTATAGAACCTAAAAATCCAAAAGAAGCATCAACAGATGATTATTGGATTATCGCAATGCAAGAAGAATTAAATCAATTTGAATGTAACAATGTTTGGGAATTAGTTCCCCGTCCTAATAATCAATCAGTAATTGGAACAAAATGGATTTACAAAAATAAAGTAGATGAACAAGGTAATACAACTAGGAATAAAGCAAGACTAGTAGCACAAGGGTATAATCAAGAAGAAGGTGTTGATTTTGAAGAAACATTTGCTCCCGTTGCAAGATTGGAAGCAATACGTATATTATTAGCCTTTGCTTGTTTTCACAATTTTAAACTTTATCAAATGGATGTCAAAAGTGCATTTTTAAATGGTTTTATTAAAGAAAATGTATATGTAGAACAACCTCCGTTATTTATACATGAAAAATATCCGGATCATGTATTTAAATTAAAGAAAGCACTATATGGTCTTAAACATCGTGCTTGGTATGAAAGACTTAAAAGTTATTTATTAAACTCAGGATTTAAAATTGGAAAAGTAGATCAAACACTTTTTATTAAAAATACTGCCAAAGATATTTTAATAATTCAAATATATGTAGATGATATTATTTTTGGTTCAACAAATGAAAATTTATGTAAAGAATTTTTAAATATAATGACTAATGAGTTCGAAATGTCTCATATGGGAGAACTATCTTATTTTCTCGGACTTCAAATCAAACAATTAACAAATGGAATTATTATAAATCAAGAAAAATATTGTGATAATTTAATAAAACGATTCGGTATGGAAAACACTTCTGCAAAACCTACTCCTATGAGTACCACTACACATCTCGATCGACATGAAAATGGTAAAAGTGTAGATCAAAAATTGTTTAGAAGTATGATAGGTTCTTTGCTCTATTTAACCGCTAGTAGACCTGACATAATGATGAGTGTTTGTTTATGTGCACGTTTTCAATCCGATCCTAAAGATTCACACTTAAGAGCAGTAAAACGAATAATGCGATATCTTAACCAAACTAAAGATTTCGGTCTTTTCTATCCAAAGGAATGTTTGTTTGAGTTAGTGTCATTCAGTGATGCTGATTTTGGTGGATCCCGAACGGATAGAAAAAGTACAAGTGGTACTTGCCATTTCATCGGAAAATCACTTGTTTCTTGGTTTAGTAAGAAACAAAATTGTGTCTCGCTTTCCACATGCGAAGCAGAGTATATATCTGCTGCTTTAGCTTGCACTCAAGTTATATACATGCAACAAACACTTAAAGATTTTAATATAAATTTAACAAATTCTACAATATATTGTGATAATACAAGTACAATAAACTTATCTAAAAATCTGGTTAATCACTCTCGTACAAAACATATAGATATTCGTCACCATTTTTTACGTAACAATATCGAAAAAGGAATAATTAATTTAGAACATATTTCTACCGAAAATCAAATTGCTGATATATTTACCAAACCTCTATTAGAAAACTCCTTTATGAAACTTCGACGAGAATTAGGTATAATATCCTTTAAAGATATCAATTAGGGATGCATTTGAAATATTCACTCATTTCAGTTGACTAAAACAATCTGTTCAGTCGACTGAATGAACATATCAAATATTTTTCGGAAATGTTATATGCTACATTATATAATTTATAAACCACACATTTTAAAACCTGAATTTTTAATAAGAACCATACTTTTCTAACAAAATTCTCCTAACCATTAAATCATTATGCTGTTAAAAATCTAAATAAATTATAACCATTAGTTGTTTAGTAAAATTCTACTATAAATAAATTCTAAAAAAAATTATTTTCACATCTCGATTTTACGATTAAAACCTTAAACAATTTCAATATAAAATGTCATCAAACAACTCCTTCTCTCCGATCAATATCACCTCGTCAGTTGATAACACTCCAACATCGCCAAAACTTCCCACACCAACACCAGCACATGAGTCGGTTTACAAATGGGAAAATTATCGTACTGGTTTCACACCAGAATCGAAAAAGGTGAAAAGTGGACTCTTTATTTCACCTGACACAAAAAGAAAGATTGATGAAATTCATAACTTTCAACAACAACAGATAGATCTTCAACGAGAGCTATACTTCGAGCAAAAAGTTACGGCTAGAAGGTTAAGTTTTCTAGAGCAAATTGGTTTACGCTTCTGTGGATCAAAGAAGAACGAAGTGGATGAACCTCTACCTCGCCCTGTTAGCTCACTTGATCTGTCTTCATCTTATCGTACACCAGTTGATCCTGTGAATCCTTGGATGTCTCCTAAGACTCCTCAATATAGTCCGAATTCATGGGATATAAATTACATGAAGAATGAAGAAAAGAAGACTCCAAGTCCATCCCCAAAGAAATAGTTGAATTTTGAAATATTTATATCAATATTTTTGTAACTATTCCTCCAAATAATTTATTTAAATTTCAAAAATTAACTGAAACAACAAAAATGCATGTTTCAGTCGACTGAAAGCTCCTGCTTAGTCGACTGAAAATATGACAGAAAACAATATTTACGAAGTTCAGTCGACTGAAATGATCTGCACAGTCGACTAAACTTTCAAACAAATAATTTCAGCAACAAAAATTCAGTCGACTAAATATTCTGCTCAGTCGACTGAATCTATAACAGAATACTTCGGCCTTTGATTCAGTCGACTGAACATCATATTCAGTCGACTGAACGCTGCTTCCCGGGCAAAATTTCCCCTTTTAACCATCACATTTTACCCTACCAATTCACTTTTACCTCCTACAAACATCTTCCCCAAATTAATTTCGAAACCCTAGATCCCAAATTCCTCAAAATCAAATTAATTCTCACCCAAATGGCACCAAAAAGATCAAGAGCCTCATCTTTTTCATCCTCCGAGCCAATTGATGCTCAAATAGCACAATGGCTTTATGATGGAACCGTTGTCACTCGATGGAACAAGATGAAGAATTCTCGAATTTTTGAGCATTCTTTCGTTGATTTTCAAAGCTTTCAAACCTACAACCTTCAAGCGTTAACAGATCCGGCAGGTTTGACTCCACTTCTAGATTTGAAAAGAAATGATCATGCCATTAATCATGTAATGGTAAAATTATTTTATGCTAATCTTAATCTTAGACACCAAACTCCAAGAAATCCAAACAACAGTGTTTGGAGTATGGTGTGTGGAAAGAAAGTTTGGTTCTCCTTGGATAGAATAGCACACATTTTAGAGTCCCCAAATGTTGGGAGAAAGCTCGAGGAGATAGAATTCAATCCACACATTCGTGACAACATCAACCATCGATTTATGAATGATAACATCAACTTTAAAGATTTTAAGTCCACCTCCCTTCGACCTATGGCAAGAATCCTCCATAAAGCCTTAATGAGAACGATTACTCTCGCACGGGCTCATAGAAATTGTCTATCCAAATAACTATCGAGCTTTATATGCTATTTTTGGCAATATACAAGTTAATTTGGTACAGCTTATTCTTGATGAGTTTCTCACTTTCAACAATGGCAAAATGCGCACTATTTACTTTGGAGAGTACATCATGCGACTTCTCCTAAATGTCGATATGCCATTACCTGAATCAAAGAATACAATGCAACTCCCATCTCGACCTCCTCGCATAATATCACTTGCCGAATGGGAAGCAAGGAATCAAGAACAACAACAACAACAACCTCCTTAATCTCTCCATGAAGAACATCTCGAGCATCATGATGAAATTCGTCTTGTTGACCCAAGCTTCACTACCAACCAATCCTTGGGGATATTGTCAAGAAATCAACAAATTATTGACACTCGCCTTAAAAAGGTAGATCATAAGCTTGATAAAATCAAAGGATTCTTCAACAAGCATTGGGATGCAATCTCGTGCTCAAGCACGACTACTGCTTCAACATCTCGCGGCAAACGTCCGGCACCCACGTTTACATGGACGACATCCAAAGAGCATACAAGTAGTAGCGCAAGCGGAGCTAGTTGTGGCCAACGAGGAAGAGCATCTAGACCACCAACAGGAGGACCCGTCATACGTGAACCAACTGGAAGGGAAGGTTCATATGACTGGGATAAGGATGAGTGATTTTGTTGTTTTGATGTCTATTTTTAAACTTTCTAATGGCTTGTATAAATAGCCATTTTATGCTTGTCTGTCATAAAATTTTTATTTCTCTTAATTCATGCTTATATTCTCTATGATTTAGCGATTGTTTTGATATATTATTACTGCTGTTAGTTCTTCCTTTTTGTCGATGACAAAGGGGGAGAAAATCTATGGTACTAACTTTGTTTTGTAGAAAAGATAGTGCATACATTCAGGGGGAGAAAGTAAGTATATACATCTCTAGAATAGTATTTTCATCAATCAAAAAGGGGAAGAATGTTGATACACGAAGATTTTGATCAATGGCAATGAGCTTCAACAAATAGGAAGAGAATGCAAAAGCTAGAAGAAGATTGATGAAGACCAAAGTATAAACATTAGTATGATTTTCTATGTGTCTTAGTCTAGATTATTTGTTAAAATCTATCCTCAAGAGATTTGCACGAACATTAGAATACATTCATAAAAACTTCATTCACATGTTCACTGTGCATACTTTTATACTTCAGTCGACTGAACAGACATGGCCAGTCGACTGAAACTGAACACATATACAAAATTGCACAGTTTCAGTCGACTGAATTACCTGTGCAGTCGACTGAAATTGTTCCTGAAAATTTTTCTTCATATTTTCAATCGACTGAATCTCCTGCTCAGTCGACTGAATTTAAACCTGCAAATTTTCTCTGAAAAGACACCTTCTTCTTCCCAAGAGTTGCAACCATTCATCAATGGAAATGGAAGCATCTCTTGTTTGCAACCTTTGACAACTTATGCACCTCTTCTACAAGTATATATACATGATTCTAACATCATTTAATTCACCGAATCCTCTTGCTTTAATCTTACTATTATCTTGTTCATATTCTCTAGATATTCTCAAAGCAATCACCAATCTATTGCTTGAATCACTGTTTTTGTTTATAACATTCTTTTGATTCATAGCAATTCACATTTCCTAAATCTTCACAAACACATTGCATGTTCTCGAGGATAAGATTATAGGAATATTGTACTACATTAGACTCATTAGTGTTGATAAGAACACAACAAGTCGAATATTGTATTTTAGTAATTGAGTTGAAGTCCTCTTTGGTAGTAGAGGCAAGAAATCCCGTTCGGTTGTTCGGGTAAGTTGTAAAACTATTCCTCCGGGTAAAATGAGGGTATTAGTTAGTGAAATTCCTAAGTGAAGCTTGGGGACTGGACGTAGGACTAGAGGTCCGAACCAGTATAAAAGTCTTGGTGTCTCCTTGCATTTACCTACTTTATTTACCTAGACTATTTCATTATTCCATATTACACGATCCTACCTCATATCCTCTTTCAAAGAAAAGAAAGAGCAACTATTCCTTGCAACAAAGGGGAAGCATACTAATGTCAACATGGCAGCAACCTTTCAATCAGGTCGAAGGCATTGGGGTCGAAAGGTGCTGACCCACATCTATAAATAAGACCCAAGGGGTCTGGTTTTGGGGATCTAAATTCATTCATTCTAAACTTGTACTTATTGAATACATAGAGCTGTAAAACCCTAATTTGTAAATTGAATTAGGGAAAATTGATTAATAAAGCCTTCTTTCAGTGGATAAAGGGGAGTCTTCAATTTCTCTAATTACTTTACTGTTTCTGAAGCTTTTATTAGGATTAACTTTGTGTAACAGGTATTGACTGAATCGAAAGATCTCTTACGACTATGTCGAAACCCATATATTTCCAAGTAATTCAAGTTATTGGTACCGGGCTACCATTCTCAAGCCTTCTCCTTTCGACCAGGTTGAAACCCCAAGCCAACTCACTTTGACCTTTATCTCCCAACCCCTGCCAAGGCGATTATAATTTACTACTTTCGACGAGTTCGAAAGCCAACTGCAATTCACTTAAACCTTAAGAATCCCAAACTTAACATAATGCCAAAGGATTCGGCTTTTGAAAAGGTCAAAACCTCATTCCTAGATTCAAGATTAAAGCCTAAACAACTTAATAACTAAAGCCTTTGATTGGATCGAAACCCACTAAAGATAAAAAACCATCCAGAGGTTGCCAAAGTGATCCATCTGGGTACCTCAACGGCTTCGAAAGGAGAGCTTTCAAAGAGAAAACCAAACTGTCTCAACAAGGTCGAAAGGTTGATAGGGAAGGAAACTAACTGCTTCAACTATATCGAAAGGTTTACTTGACAAAATCCTTACTTAAGCAAATTGTTCAAAAAGAGTGTCGAAGTACACACACATTTCATTCCCATCATCTCACCTAAAGGATACCATGAGAAATCGATCTTGTCCTTAAATTCTACTTTGGGGAGTTGACAAGATTTCTTGTTAATGACCCTTAATCATTTGCATAGTAATCCCCCCAGGAGCATACAAGTTATACCGACCAGATGGTAATATGGTTCCGAGAACATGGAATGCCGAATACTTGAGACCATATTTTCCAAAGATGAATAAATAAATCATTTCTTTCTTCAAAAGGAAAATATACATGGTTGGGAGTGAAATATTCCTTGCATTTGGACATTACCTAAGAAAGTAAAAAGCCTATATCTGCGCCGAGTTGGCCAAGGAAAAGCACCTCCTAGAGGGAGGGTGGAATAAGCCTTTACTGCGCTATACTATGGCGACCTTAAAGCACTGGACAAGCCCTTGGTCTGCCTCTGGTCAGGTCAAGGCACCTCTTGGAGGGAGGATGTAGTAAGACTTTATCTGTGCCACACTATGGCCAGATTAAAGCACTGAACTAGCCCCTGTCCATGCCATGCAATAGCCAGCGCAGGGCGCCTCCTTGCTATGGCTAGGTTAAAGCACCGGACAAGTCCTTGGCCATGCCTCTAGCCAGGTCAAGGCACCTCTTGTAGGGAGGTTGGGTAAGTCCTTTGTTCCAGTATCTAAGATGATCTAACCAAGAGTACCGGACAAAAATGGACTAAGATGTCCAAGCCCAAGAAGAGGTTCATCAAACAATGTACTAAGATGCCCACGCACAAGAAGAGGCTCATCAAACAATGGACTGAGATGTTCAAGCCCAAGAAGATGCTCATCAAACAATGTACTAAGATGTCTAAGCCTGAGAAACGACATATCTCCAAAGGACTAAGATGTCTAAGCTTGAGAAGCGGCATATCAAATTGTGGACTAAGACGTCCAAACTCAAGAGGCAACTGATCAAATTACAACTACAAGCAAGTTTATACATGTCAATGAAGACGGAATATAAGGAGTAAAGCATGCCTCCGTCTATTAATAACCGAATCTGGGTTTCAGGACTCTCATTTCAAAATTTCATCTACTAATACCAGAATCTGGGTTTCAGGTCTCTCATTTTTTAATTTTATCTATTAATACCCAAATCTGGGTTTCAGGCTTTTATTAGTCACTTACGTCTTTATTAAACCCGAATCTTGGTTTTGGGATTATTACTTAACTTCACTTTAAAACCTGAATCTGGGTTTTGCACATCTCACTATTAACTTCTAAACATCACTAGTTAATGCCCTAATTCGAGTTGGGTTTCATAACCTCCTAGTGCCTATCAAATCCCGAACCTAGGGTTTAAAGTAGAAATGTTGAAGTGACAACAGACGTCAAAATCATCAACTAGAAACTTCGCGCTGTCTTTTTAGTATCTAAATCAGGGTTGTTGGTTCGCAACTCTAAACGATGCTCACTAATATCTAGATGCAAACTTCGAGATCAATCTAATCTCAAGGGAAATTTTCTAAATACATATTAAGATTGAAGGGTTACAGAGGCTTATTTCTAGATAATAACTCTTATTTACAGCTATCGGCTGTTCGTAGACTATGATTATTATGTGCATGAATGACCATCAATTAAAAACTTTGTATCCTTTATTAAATCAGGATTATGATCAACTAACCATCTAAATTAGAAGTTTCACTAACTTATCATGAAGCGTATAGATACATGAGACAGTGAGTTAGTAATAGAAAATGTCACTTACTTTGAAGTTTGTAGGAAAAACAAAGTTATTAAAAGCAAGGAAGTTTGAAATTTTTGTCCTAAAGAACAAAAGCTTCTTTCATATAGGGAGGGGGAAGGGAAAAATATTAACCATAAAATCCACATAAGAGCAAAGGCATGAAGGAAGATTGATAAAATACCAGGTTGTACTGAAATAGCTAGCATAGGTTTCGAAAAGGGTCACAACAGAACACTTCGAAGGCATTAAAAAGGCTTTTGATGAGGTCGTAAGCATCAGGCGCTATCGCAAGTGATAAATAGAGCAAAATAAATCTAAAAGAAAAGCAAAGCTACCCTTATGCCTCTTTCAGACCTTCTGACACAGATGGATTAATAAAGACAGCTTCGAGAACCCCCTTTCAAAGGCAATGAATGTTAACCTATCATATGCGCGCCAAACCTTTCGAAACCATAAGTTTCACCTTTATTCAAATTGCCATAAACAACCCTTTTGAGGGCTTGGCTAAGCCTTTCGAATCGGCCAAAGCCAATAACATTAGGAGAAGGTTCTGCATTAGTCCATATCATGCATTCGGAAAATACATGCATCATCGAAACCATTGATGCTTCAATATCTTCGAAGCCCAAGTAAACAATCTATCGACAGAGTCGAAAGCTCCTATCTTTAGATCTGTAAGCAATAAGACAACATGAAGAGAAAATCACATTTGAGTCCTTTCAATGATGTGGAAATCAGCTCAGGAGAAAGTGGGAAAACGGGAACACAAAAGATTTGACGAAGGAGAAAGGTAGATAAAGACCCTTTCGACAAGGTTGAAAGGTCTAGAATAAAGAGAGGGGAAGTGCAAGTATGAGTTAAAGGACTCAAAAGAGATGCCTTTCGCCTGCATTGAAGGTAGGCGAGGCCTTTCGACCATGTTGAAATGCATGAGGCGGAATATAAAAGAGGCCTTTCTGACTAAGTAGAAAGAATAAGCGTGGAAGGGGGACGACCTGCATCTATAAATAAGACCAAGGGATCCAGTTTTGGGGACCGGATTTTGAAATCCTAAGCTTATTTCTTTCGTTCTACTTCTTTGCAACTACAAAAACCTTTGTAAACTCTAAATCAATTTGGGGAGAAGCACTTATGATTGTAACCCATTTTTGATTAATGATAATGGCAAGATGTGTGGATTTAACAAGGATTTCGATAAGGAGGAAGATCATTATGATCATTAGCTAGACTAATGCTCCATTGCACATAATTATATCTTATTAACTTCTTTTTGTCTATGCAATTCATTGAGATCGACTTGGATATAGACATGTGAAACAAATCATCATTGAAACCAATCTCAAACAATAGAAAACAAAGATGGTGATGATGTTTCGATATTGATGAGTTCGAAGTACTTAGGAACATCCAGACTGATGTTATATAGAGTAAACTAAATAATGCTTAGGCAATTGCAACTGGGTCTGATTCAAAAGGATACACCTCCTTTCGACTTGGTCGAAAGGGGTTTTACAAAGTGAATCCAATATGCAATTTGCGAGAAAACATGTAAAAAGGAATTCCTTTAAAAGGAGTCTATCTTCCACTACATCTGCAACCCTTTTGAAGGGGTTCCTCAACAAAAAGGGATGAACCAATGAGGTCGAAAGAAGCTATTTCGCTTTTATAAGACAAGCATACTTTTCGACATAGTCGAAAGGGGAAGAATGAACCTTTCGACATGATTGAAAGGAATGAGAGGTTGAATCGAATAGTTGTATCTTACTTATTCAAAAGAAGGGTTTCGAGTTAAATGCTTCTTTCTTTGCCTGCATTTCTAATTCAATCACCGAAACTGTTTTGACTTGGTTAATTCAAGTCGAAAGCTAAAATTCAAAAGTAGCAAACTATTTGACATTTTTATGTTGTATGACCTCATTTGTCATTCATGTAGCTTTGGGGATGTTGACAAGTTTTCTTGCTAACAACGTCTATATCGACCAGCCGTTACGACAGGTCCTACAGCAACTGTAACGATCGCGGTTTTTCGTTGCCGAAAAATCGAACCGTTAGGGTTTTAGAAGAAGAAAGAGGTAGAGGAAGAGAGGAAAGATAGAAGAAAAGAAAACAGAAAAACAAGTAACAGAACGAGAAACAATAACAGAATCTCACAGTCGCAGCGGAACAACATATAATAGATAAATGAATATTCATTAAAACAAAAGAACTATACATTTTATACATTACATCACATTACATTACATCAATCAGAGTGTACGACAACAACAGCGGAAAAGAAATACTATATACAATAGATAATAGACTACGCTATCTGGCTCGCCTCCAGATCTGCACAGCAACTCCCGAATCCAGAATAACCTGATAACCTAACTCTAGACTGCCCGTGTGGAAAATAGTGGGCACCCAGAGTTTAGGAAAGGAACAATAAACTCCAGGTCAGTCATGGGACTGGTGTGAGAACTCAAAACAGTTTATCTTTAAACACGCAACAAGAAAGTTTAAATTTTGAAATCCGCAATGCTTTTTGGAAAATGAAACTACCATAAGGCCTCCCGGCACACACACAATGCAAACGCACACATGGGGGAGATTTCTCCTTATGATAGTCAAACATGCTTACTACGAGAAAAATTCTTTGATATTATTACTAGTGCATAGTGGAAAATATTTCGAAAGTATAATATAAATCCTAGCCAGCATAGGTACCATGATACTATGCCTACTATAGCTGCCATGTTAAATGGCAGGTTCTACAACTAAAACCGTACAAGGCACGTATTGGATGAATGGATTTCCAACAAATGGTCAGGCTAAGGAACTTCCTACTGCCACATGGGATCGCCTCTGGCGGGACGTCCCGAGAACTAACGTTACGGTTAGATCTCTGCCAACACAAGGCCGGGTTACCTCTGTAACTAGGTAACTACTACACGAATATGTCATCCCCCGGTCCTTTGGGACCTTTATCCGAGCGCTCGATACCAACAACACCACACAGAAATAGATATAGTGTTTCCACATGAGTAAATATCTGGGCTCCATACCATGATACCACCCTTTTCCAGAAGGAAATGACATACCCTAAAGGGCGCGACCCTCATAACCTTGCCGCATATTCCTGTTTCGACCATTTCCGGGGAGTGAGGTCCTGACGAAGTCTCGTCCACAAAGCTACGCTTTGTGTAACAAAGCCATGCTTCGGGTCCACAGATGACCAAAGCAAGATCACACAGATAAATGATCAACAAATGATCCAATCCAAACGATCAACCAATGATCATCACACAGCAGCACTCAGCATGCCACATTACCAGATTGGGAAATATCGCTGATAACCTTCAACTACATAACCTCTGAGCTCGTACGTCTCAGAGAAGGGTGTTAAGCTAAGAGAATAAATTCTCCGCCACCAACAGAAATGTATTTGAAAGAAATCTGCTATATCTCTCAAAATGTAATGTCAGACACGTAACCATACAAGTCTGTTCCGGGTTCGAACAGAACCGAAGGCACTTCCAAGGAAGCCCTTGCAATCCGGGTATTCACAATCCCGATAAAATTTCCCATCACAAAGGAAATCTCCATATCGTAGCTAACGATGCGGAGACAATCGATAGGTCATCCTATCGTTTTCACAAATACCCGGTCTTCAACACCGGTCTTCAAATGCTATCCATAACGACGTATCACATATTCGGAATGGGATATACGACACAAAGGTCCTCTCCCGGCTAAACCGAATAGCGAGCGCTTATTTTTAAAAATAAGTGTGCATTCAATTCCAAACAAACACAACCAATACCATCCCAGGGGTAAATATTGATAGTCGGTTATTTAACTATCAATAAAGATGCGCCACATCATCAGATTCCAAATAATTTTTCCAAAATTATTAAGTCCCAAAATATCTTTACAAGATATATATACACAATTTCCAAATAATTTCCCAAAGTTATTTGGTTTACCAAAACACCTTTACACGATAAAATTTCCACACTTAACCATTTGAAAACCCTTTTCAAATTACACAACTCAACCATTTGAAAACAAATTTCAAATCACACACCTTAACCATTTGAAAACAAATTTCAAATCACACACATTAACCATTTGAAAACAAATTTCAAATCACACACATTAACCATTTGAAAACAAATTTCAAATCACACACCTTAACCATTTGAAAACAAATTTCAAATCACACACCTTAACCATTTGAAAACAAATTTCAAATCACACACCTTAACCATTTGAAAACAAATTTCAAATCACACACCTTAACCATTTGAAAACAAATTTCAAATCACATACCTCAACCATTTGAAAACAAATTTCAAATCACATATAAATCCTTACCGATTTATTTTTAAATTTTACGCTCCAAATTTGTGAATTATATTTCCATCTTTAAAAATAAATCAACATTTATTTTTAAACCAATTTCCCTTCCTATTATAAATTCCAACGTGAATTAAATTCCAAATACCCATTCATATTCGATTTCAAAATATTCGCTTACAATTTACCTTTAAAAGGTGAATTCACAAAAACGTTCCATTCCATATTGAAAAATCATTTCTAAACTTATTTAAAAATAAGTAATTCACAAATTTATTTATTTTCAACGATTTGAAAATATTCCATATACTTAAATCACAGTTAAGTATTTATTCCATTCTCTTTAAGAAAACATTCCTTTATTCACATTTATTTGGGTTAAAAACGAATGTTGCGTAAAACATCGTTACGACAACCCAAAAACACTAGTATATGGATTTGAAATTAAAAATAGATATATAAATCCAATACTATACAAATTATCCCCTTCTGTTTCTCGAAAACGTCTATTTCAACAATCAATGTTGAAATCTATGTTTTCAATACTCAATACATTTTAAAACACCTTTAATTCGTTTTAAATTCCATTTAAAACATTCCTTTCCCAAAAACAAACCCATTTTATTTAATAATCTATTCAATATTCAAAATAGTGAATATAGCACACTTAACAAATTCCCATATTTCATTTATCAAATTTGATGGATTTCAAATTTATAAACATAGTTTATAAATTCCATTTCTATTATAAACCCCAATTTTATAAATTCCTTTATTAATCCGATGCAATTTACATAACCCAATTTCATACCCAAAAGCCATATTGTAAGTTAAATACTTATAATATTATTTATTTACCAAATCGTTCCTTTGAACTTCACCAATTTAAAATCTTATCACTTACAAGATTTCTTTATGGTTTATAATAATTTCAACTAATGAAATCTTCATTTATTAACAATTTCTACAAAATTCCCCTTTTTAATGCCCAAATCCATTTCTATAAGTTAATAACTTATAAACTTAAAATTTTCCAATAACCATTCGTTTTATAAATTTCACATTTATTAATCTATAAATCCTAGTGAAATTCATGTTATACATCAACTTAACACTTTATAAATTTATTCTATAACTTCAATAAATTTAATTTAGAAACATCCATTTATAAAATCCTTTATATGAACCATTAATAATAATAACTTCCCAAAAAACAAATTTAACTATTTTATAAAAACCTATTATTGTTAAAAATTTCTTTTAAGTTATATTTTATAAAGATATAAATTTTTAAAACATAAAAATTTATCCATCTATTTATTTTAAAATTTAATCAATTCAAAATTTTTTTAACAAACCATATTCTTTGAGAAATCACTTTTAAACCCCTTTTAAATTCAAAACCGTTATTTTAATTTTTAAAAATTTGAATCCGATGATGCAACGACATCGAATGGTCAATCACGGGAATAAGTGTCATATATCAATATGATTATCAACAATCAACATAATATTTATAAACAAATAATATGTGAGGAATCCAGTTGGATCCCTCCAACCTGTTACCCTGCATCCACAGACGTTAGCACAATACCAATTCCACTTCAAGGTGGAATATCGCGGTATATGGGATTTTATAAAATATCCGCTTAATAACGGCGCAATAGGGTCTCATCCGCTATACGAGGCGGGAAATCAAATCCAATATATACATATGCCAATATATATATATTGCTATATATAATATATATCCTACTATATCTACTAACACAATCAATCAGCAATCAACAATCAATATTAACTATTCAAAATTTTAAACAAAACCTTTCGATTGAGTGAGGAGTTCTCACCTTGATTTTATTTTCGTTTTCGGCGTTCGTTTCGAATAAAATTAAACGAACGTTTAATTTTACCCGAAATTCAAACAAGCTCCAATCGACTCCAAACCAATTGCATTGCGTAGTGCTCCTCCATACGATTCCAACGCAAAAAAACTCGTTCGAATCCGACCTCGCATGCAAAAGTTATCACAGTTTAAACATTGTTCAAATTATAATATAAACAAATTTCACTTCCTTTCATAATTTTTTTATACCTAAGAAATCCAGGCCACTCATCACGCCCTCCCCCATCTTCTCACACGCAACATCCCCATCCAGGTAAACGCACGCAAGAACTAGGGTTAAGAACCCATAGCCGCCCCTCTTTCTCAAATTTAAACGGCCACCACGACGAAGTTGAAGATGATCAGAAGGTGCCACAGCGTTCGCCTCCGCATGCTCCACCTACGGCCAGAAACTCATGGAGCTCGGCCCCCCTTGCCATTTCGAATTGCGCGCCAAACGGCCGGCCTTCATGGCCCCCTAACGACCACCACGCAACTCCGATTCAGATCACTACCGTTGGATACGTAGTGCTCGAGGCTCTCTTCGTTTTGTTAGTTGGGAACTTCTCTCGAAAGTGAACGGATTGGAAGAAAAATCAAGATGAAAATCGTTGCGTTCTGGCCATGGAAAAATTTAGGGCCGGCCATAGGTGGTAGTGGCTAGGGTTTTGAAAATAATATATACATATAACCATATTATTTTAATATTAAAATCACCAATTTGACACTTTTGCAAACGAACTCCAAATGACGCATGCCGCCAGGCGATCCTAATGTTTTTCCACATTCCGGACGCAATGGAACAGGTTTCGTAAGCTAATTCGGAAGTATGTGTGAGATACGACTATAAACGCTCAATTTAAACTTAAACCGATTTAAACGATTTCTAGGCGTTTTGGCTTGTACCGGACAAACGGCAAATCCAAACGACTTGAAATTTGAAATCTTACAATAATATCACATTACGGATCCGATGAAACTGGTTTCGTCGAAATCCGAGACCGTTTGAAAAATGGCTATTTTAACTCGCTAAATTAATATTAAAACGATATCGATGCGTTTCGAGCTGCCACGGTCAAACGACAACTCCGATTGCTACGAAAATTGAAATCCGATAATAACTAACTATTACGGATCCAATGGAACTTGTCTCGTTAAATTCTGAGACTGTTCAAAAATTGGCTATTTTACAGTCGATAATTAAATATTAAAATATTCAATTTTCACAAATTAACTCCAAATTCAATTTTACAAGTTCTAAAACATTTCTATAACTTTAATATGATAAAACAAAATTTTCCAAACCATTTTCAATCATATTTAACCCAATATTAAATTATCTACGGAATTTCACTATTAATTAATCGATTTAATTGCAAAAATTAAATCCAAAATTCAAAATAAAATTTATTCGACTCCAAAAATTCACTTATTAATATTTAAAATTAATTAAATATTCAAATTTAAATTATTAAAAATTCTGGGTCGTTACAATCTTCCCCCCTTAAAAGAATTTCGTCCTCGAAATTGCAAGTTAAGGAGAACGATCCTAATCCGTTTATTATTTTTCCAAAGCTAATTAGTTTTACTAACTTTCTAACCTAAATATTTTTATTAAAGATTCACTATTATTTCAATTAGCTTTCCAACTTCAATTATAGGTTTCAAACAACATTGTTTACTCAACAATTCAAATTTAAATTTAAATTCAAATTTCAAACTTTCAAAATTTCTCAAAATTTCTCTAACTCCCTAAATTTTCGAAAAATTTCGCCAGAGTCTCCTTTGCGCGGCTAGATCGGTACGACTACAAAACGGCTCTACGGCCCCTCAGAATCAAAAAGAAAAGAGAAAGCCAAGTGGCTGGAGAAGGAAATCATCAAATCTCATATAAAAACTGAAATACGTACCTTTTTGTCGAGCGTTACAAATTTTTTTAACTTTGAAATCAAAATCCCAATTCCTTTATAACCTGTATATCCTGCTAGCATAATATCCAATTATAATATTCAAACCAATTTGCCAATTCAATTATAAAATTTCCAATACGTGCTTCTTATACCACTTTTAGCTTACTATTAAAGTTGCATATTCATTTTCATTCAACTTTGCATTTCAATTTTCATTTGAATTCAATTACATAGCTTCCAATTGCACTAGTTCAATTTCATTAACACTTAATGAATTTACATAAAATCAACCAACAAGCAAATAACAACCAATGCACATCCAATACAACCAAATTTTATTCGTTTTACTTAAATTCAATTTGGTTCAACTGTTTTAATTCCAATTGGTTTAACATTCACTTGATTTTCATTCTACTATTCAACTATTTTCAAATGAATTTACACTTGCATGCATCATTTCATATCAACTTGTTCATATTCTATTGATTAACATTCAATCCATGCTTTAATTCAATTGCTAGTTCTTTTTACAAATAAAATTGAATTTCATTTATATAACTTAAGTTCATATCTTTAACAATTTCATTTACTCACTTTATTCACTTACTTTGATATTAACATCAATTCTTTCAATATTCCTTAAGTTATATTCCATTTCAACTTTATTTACATCATTTAATTCACTTGATTATTTAACTTTGATACAAAGGTCAATTTTTTTTATTCAACTTCACTTAAGTTATTCCATTTAAACATCATTTGTTAATTAAACTTAAGTTTTACTTATCAATTCAATTCGGATTTTAAATTCCAAAGTAAATCCTATTTAACTTTTACTTAAGTCAAATTCATATCAATATTCAAATTCATATTCCATTTTACTTAACTTAATTGTTTAATCACTTCAACAACTGGTTTCACTTACATTTTCCCATACTATAAGTTATACAATTTATTATTCAACTTCCAACATTTATTATAAGTCCAAAACCTTTTTCACGTATATTTAACAATTTTAAATTGAATTTTAATTTCAAATTGGTTTATTACAACAAAACTTCAATTTTTAATTCATTTTTGTAGCAAATCCATCACATAGAAACTCGAAAATGATACTGATGATGCTGCAGTCATCACCCTTATTATTTCCCAGTGACAATAGTGAAATCAATGCTAATTATTCTTTCAAAAATCTGGGAATCTATTCATAAATCACTTTTATAACCCTTTTACTTATATAATTTTTACTTCTTATATACATACATGATTATCTTACAATTGTAAATCATCATTAATTATTATTTCATCTTATGATTCATTGGTTTATACCATTATTCTTTTTACAATAGTTGCTTTTATTAGCTTATTCAAACAACTTTTAATTATTTTATTCAAACAACCTTGATTATCTTATATATATATCCTATTTAACAACAACCAAGCAATCAATTATATACACACTTCAATAATTCCTGAAAAATTATTTTCTTTTTATATATAAAATATAATCGAGGTAAAATTATTTCATTTACCCAATTTAAAACAATATTGTGTCGAATTGTTCTATTCAAGTGTTTAGGAACCCCTTCGATTCAGTTTTCGAGGCTGCGCCGACGAAGGTTCATATACCACTCAATAAACCAATCATCACAATATAAAACAATTTTATATTCACTAACAAATACGCACTCATATCTATTATTACACTCACACTCATTCTAGAGTACTGCTGACTCTATCTCTAATGAGTAACACCCAACAGAGCAGGTTGTCGCTTAACCATATGCTCTGATGCCAAATGTCACGGGACACTCCAGTGGAAACTGGTAGGCTTTGCAACCATCCCAGACCCACCGTGGCATAACAATGGTACCCCAGACCTTGCTTTTACGGCCAGCCTTTCGACTGTCATGGCTTACGCCTAACCAACCCCTTATCACTAAGAGAGGACGTGTGGGGGTAAGAGTCCCCCGTTCGCCACCAAACCGCGAAGCGAGAACCCCCCATCACATTTCACTAAGATAAGCAAGTCTGGTCCGGGTTCGAACAGAACCGAAGGCACTTCCAAGGAAGCCCTTGCAATCCGGGTATTCACAATCCCGATAAAATTTCCCATCACAAAGGAAATCTCCATATCGTAGCTAACGATGCGGAGACAATCGATAGGTCATCCTATCGTTTTCACAAATACCCGGTCTTCAACACCGGTCTTCAAATGCTATCCATAACGACGTATCACATATTCGGAATGGGATATACGACACAAAGGTCCTCTCCCGGCTAAACCGAATAGCGAGCGCTTATTTTTAAAAATAAGTGTGCATTCAATTCCAAACAAACACAACCAATACCATCCCAGGGGTAAATATTGATAGTCGGTTATTTAACTATCAATAAAGATGCGCCACATCATCAGATTCCAAATAATTTTTCCAAAATTATTAAGTCCCAAAATATCTTTACAAGATATATATACACAATTTCCAAATAATTTCCCAAAGTTATTTGGTTTACCAAAACACCTTTACACGATAAAATTTCCACACTTAACCATTTGAAAACCCTTTTCAAATTACACAACTCAACCATTTGAAAACAAATTTCAAATCACACACCTTAACCATTTGAAAACAAATTTCAAATCACACACATTAACCATTTGAAAACAAATTTCAAATCACACACATTAACCATTTGAAAACAAATTTCAAATCACACACCTTAACCATTTGAAAACAAATTTCAAATCACACACCTTAACCATTTGAAAACAAATTTCAAATCACACACCTTAACCATTTGAAAACAAATTTCAAATCACACACCTTAACCATTTGAAAACAAATTTCAAATCACATACCTCAACCATTTGAAAACAAATTTCAAATCACATATAAATCCTTACCGATTTATTTTTAAATTTTACGCTCCAAATTTGTGAATTATATTTCCATCTTTAAAAATAAATCAACATTTATTTTTAAACCAATTTCCCTTCCTATTATAAATTCCAACGTGAATTAAATTCCAAATACCCATTCATATTCGATTTCAAAATATTCGCTTACAATTTACCTTTAAAAGGTGAATTCACAAAAACGTTCCATTCCATATTGAAAAATCATTTCTAAACTTATTTAAAAATAAGTAATTCACAAATTTATTTATTTTCAACGATTTGAAAATATTCCATATACTTAAATCACAGTTAAGTATTTATTCCATTCTCTTTAAGAAAACATTCCTTTATTCACATTTATTTGGGTTAAAAACGAATGTTGCGTAAAACATCGTTACGACAACCCAAAAACACTAGTATATGGATTTGAAATTAAAAATAGATATATAAATCCAATACTATACAAATTATCCCCTTCTGTTTCTCGAAAACGTCTATTTCAACAATCAATGTTGAAATCTATGTTTTCAATACTCAATACATTTTAAAACACCTTTAATTCGTTTTAAATTCCATTTAAAACATTCCTTTCCCAAAAACAAACCCATTTTATTTAATAATCTATTCAATATTCAAAATAGTGAATATAGCACACTTAACAAATTCCCATATTTCATTTATCAAATTTGATGGATTTCAAATTTATAAACATAGTTTATAAATTCCATTTCTATTATAAACCCCAATTTTATAAATTCCTTTATTAATCCGATGCAATTTACATAACCCAATTTCATACCCAAAAGCCATATTGTAAGTTAAATACTTATAATATTATTTATTTACCAAATCGTTCCTTTGAACTTCACCAATTTAAAATCTTATCACTTACAAGATTTCTTTATGGTTTATAATAATTTCAACTAATGAAATCTTCATTTATTAACAATTTCTACAAAATTCCCCTTTTTAATGCCCAAATCCATTTCTATAAGTTAATAACTTATAAACTTAAAATTTTCCAATAACCATTCGTTTTATAAATTTCACATTTATTAATCTATAAATCCTAGTGAAATTCATGTTATACATCAACTTAACACTTTATAAATTTATTCTATAACTTCAATAAATTTAATTTAGAAACATCCATTTATAAAATCCTTTATATGAACCATTAATAATAATAACTTCCCAAAAAACAAATTTAACTATTTTATAAAAACCTATTATTGTTAAAAATTTCTTTTAAGTTATATTTTATAAAGATATAAATTTTTAAAACATAAAAATTTATCCATCTATTTATTTTAAAATTTAATCAATTCAAAATTTTTTTAACAAACCATATTCTTTGAGAAATCACTTTTAAACCCCTTTTAAATTCAAAACCGTTATTTTAATTTTTAAAAATTTGAATCCGATGATGCAACGACATCGAATGGTCAATCACGGGAATAAGTGTCATATATCAATATGATTATCAACAATCAACATAATATTTATAAACAAATAATATGTGAGGAATCCAGTTGGATCCCTCCAACCTGTTACCCTGCATCCACAGACGTTAGCACAATACCAATTCCACTTCAAGGTGGAATATCGCGGTATATGGGATTTTATAAAATATCCGCTTAATAACGGCGCAATAGGGTCTCATCCGCTATACGAGGCGGGAAATCAAATCCAATATATACATATGCCAATATATATATATTGCTATATATAATATATATCCTACTATATCTACTAACACAATCAATCAGCAATCAACAATCAATATTAACTATTCAAAATTTTAAACAAAACCTTTCGATTGAGTGAGGAGTTCTCACCTTGATTTTATTTTCGTTTTCGGCGTTCGTTTCGAATAAAATTAAACGAACGTTTAATTTTACCCGAAATTCAAACAAGCTCCAATCGACTCCAAACCAATTGCATTGCGTAGTGCTCCTCCATACGATTCCAACGCAAAAAAACTCGTTCGAATCCGACCTCGCATGCAAAAGTTATCACAGTTTAAACATTGTTCAAATTATAATATAAACAAATTTCACTTCCTTTCATAATTTTTTTATACCTAAGAAATCCAGGCCACTCATCACGCCCTCCCCCATCTTCTCACACGCAACATCCCCATCCAGGTAAACGCACGCAAGAACTAGGGTTAAGAACCCATAGCCGCCCCTCTTTCTCAAATTTAAACGGCCACCACGACGAAGTTGAAGATGATCAGAAGGTGCCACAGCGTTCGCCTCCGCATGCTCCACCTACGGCCAGAAACTCATGGAGCTCGGCCCCCCTTGCCATTTCGAATTGCGCGCCAAACGGCCGGCCTTCATGGCCCCCTAACGACCACCACGCAACTCCGATTCAGATCACTACCGTTGGATACGTAGTGCTCGAGGCTCTCTTCGTTTTGTTAGTTGGGAACTTCTCTCGAAAGTGAACGGATTGGAAGAAAAATCAAGATGAAAATCGTTGCGTTCTGGCCATGGAAAAATTTAGGGCCGGCCATAGGTGGTAGTGGCTAGGGTTTTGAAAATAATATATACATATAACCATATTATTTTAATATTAAAATCACCAATTTGACACTTTTGCAAACGAACTCCAAATGACGCATGCCGCCAGGCGATCCTAATGTTTTTCCACATTCCGGACGCAATGGAACAGGTTTCGTAAGCTAATTCGGAAGTATGTGTGAGATACGACTATAAACGCTCAATTTAAACTTAAACCGATTTAAACGATTTCTAGGCGTTTTGGCTTGTACCGGACAAACGGCAAATCCAAACGACTTGAAATTTGAAATCTTACAATAATATCACATTACGGATCCGATGAAACTGGTTTCGTCGAAATCCGAGACCGTTTGAAAAATGGCTATTTTAACTCGCTAAATTAATATTAAAACGATATCGATGCGTTTCGAGCTGCCACGGTCAAACGACAACTCCGATTGCTACGAAAATTGAAATCCGATAATAACTAACTATTACGGATCCAATGGAACTTGTCTCGTTAAATTCTGAGACTGTTCAAAAATTGGCTATTTTACAGTCGATAATTAAATATTAAAATATTCAATTTTCACAAATTAACTCCAAATTCAATTTTACAAGTTCTAAAACATTTCTATAACTTTAATATGATAAAACAAAATTTTCCAAACCATTTTCAATCATATTTAACCCAATATTAAATTATCTACGGAATTTCACTATTAATTAATCGATTTAATTGCAAAAATTAAATCCAAAATTCAAAATAAAATTTATTCGACTCCAAAAATTCACTTATTAATATTTAAAATTAATTAAATATTCAAATTTAAATTATTAAAAATTCTGGGTCGTTACAGCAACCTTAGACATTTGGAAGGTTACTCAAATGGCATGTCGAGCTAAGGCAATTTGATATCACTTATCCCCTTGAAGAGCTACCCATGGACAAACATTAGCATACTTCATATCTGAGTTCACTACATCAGACGACTATCCGAAGAGCGGTGGGAAACCGACCAACCGATTGAAAATGTACACAGATGGAACTTCCAATGATCGGTGTTCTGGCATCAGAGTTGCGTTAATGACTCCCGAGGAATGATCGATGAGACGACCCGACTTCCTATCTCTAGGAAATCACATCATCTTGAAGAAAGAAAGGGATAGAAGAAGAAAAGAAAGAGAAAGAAGAGAAACAACAACATCAGAGAACTCACAGCGGAACGAATAAAATATAATATATCACATAAAATATTACATAGTATCATATTACATCAGAGTATACAACTTATACAACAGATATTAGACGGTTATAAACATCTGTCTAACTATACAACTCAAGTACAATAGATACAGATACCAAACAACACAGCCGAACCATAATATATCTACACGCGGAAGCCTCCTGCTCATATCTCCTCTAGAATTCGTCAAGCTAACCTGAATTACTTGACTACTCATACATAATATGAGTACCCAAGAGTTTAATAAAACAGAAAATAAACACTCGGTTCAGACAGGGGTCTGGTGTGAGTAAATGGTTTAAAGTTGTTTAACTTTAGAAAACCTTTGAAAAGAAAAGGTATCACGTAAGACTTCCCACACATAAACATGGAAAAAAATTTACCTTACGCTAACCAAAACATTTGATAGGAAATCCAGTGATATTATAATAGTGTCTAGGGTTTTCAAAATAAAATACAGAAATAGCTGGAATGCTTACATCTCACATTCCAACATAGTTGGGCACAATTAAAACCGTACAGGCACTTATTGGATTTTGGATTCCATCAATGGCAGGGCTATTGGGGTACTGCCCGTCACAGTACGTGGCCTAGATCAACGTACCGAGGAGTACGCCTGCTCCCCTGCAACACAAGGCCGGAACCATCCCTTACTAGACAGTCCCGAACAAGACTACCCGTAGTTGGGGCTACCAACCATACACTGAACCGAAATAGAAAGGGACCTCTAGACAGGGGTAAATCTCACTCTCAAGTGAGGGCTACCCACGAAGCCTTGCCGCACCTCCCCTGTTTCAGCCATTCCCGGTTGATGAGGCTTGAGGCTGCGATTACCTTTATAGAACACGTCTATCTTAGAATGCTCATCGCCCACCTGACGATGTTCTGAAAGCATTCAATCCATACAAGTTCATTCCGGGTTCGAACGAAACCGAAGGCACTATCTCGTTGCACTCATTATTGGAATCACCCTCAGAGTCAACGACCATAGCCCTTGCACTCTAAATCACCATCTCGAACCTATAAGTACTATTCCGTCAAACTCATTACGGAATCACCCACAGAGTTATACTGACGTATAGTTCTTACACCTCGAGTCTTCACAAAGCTCCACTTGGATTCACGACATAACGTTTAATTGGAATCGATGTGGTTTTCGGATTATCCAAATATGGAAACCCGATCCCGGTCTCACCGAAACCAAACGCCATTTTAATGTCCAAGTTGTATTTAAGGGTTTTGACAATAATCTTATAGACAAGATGATATAAACAAATAGATGAATCACATTATCATAATAGATAATTCAGAACAAATATTCATCTCACAATGTAGCATATCACATATCAGAGATATCCAAATCATCCAGTATCAACCAAATACCCAATATCAATCATTCAATATTAATCAACCATCCAATTATTAATCAACCAATATTGATAAATCATTCAAAGCAGAATTGATTAACTCTTAATCAATTGGATTACCTAAATTCTACTTTATTAATTTATTTCAAATAAATAAATTGATCATCTCTTAATGATCTTCCTTAATTAATCTCCCTTGATTAATTATACTTTAATTACATTCAAGTAATTAGCCTAAGCTATATTCGGTAATTAACCTTTAATTACTATTATTAATTACAATAATTAATGATCCTTTATTTGCTTCCATTAATTAACTGTAATTAATTACATTAAATCTTAATTAATTACAATTAATTAATCACACTTTAAATTAATTACTTATATTAATCAACCTTGATTAATATCATTAATTATATTAATTAATGATCCCCATTAACTGATAATTCTCTTTAATTAAATAATTAACTTGTAATTAATCAACTCATTGATCATAATCAGTAATTAATAATTTGTAATTACTTATCTTAATTAGTTAACATTTTAATTAATTATATTAATCTCTTAATTAATTAATCTAATTAATTAATCTTTAATTACTTCATTAAGTAATTATTAAACAATTAAATTAATAAATAAACCCTTAATTAATTAATTACTTTATTAATTAATTACAATTTTAATTAATTACACTTAGTAATTAATATTAAGTTAAACTCATTCATTAATTAATTAATTACATTAATTAATTAACTAAAATAATTAAGTAATTAACTCTTAATTACTTACATAAGTAATTATTTCTAATTACTTCTATTAATCAATCTTGATTACTTCCTTAATTAATTACTTAACAAGTAATTAATCCCATTATTAAATAATTCTAAATTCTTTAATTTATTAATTACTCTATAATTAATTAATTTCAAAACAATTATATTAATCAATCATTAGATTAAATAACATCAAGTGATTACCCAATAATCACTTCCACTTTAATTACTTCCATGAGTAATCTTTCATTAATTACTTTCATAAGTAATTATCATTCTTAATTACACTCAATAATTGTCCAGTAATCACTTCATTAAGTAATTGCACTTAATTAATCCATAATTAAGTGATTATTTAAAATTAAATTAACAATTAACTAATTATTTAAAAAAAATTAAATAATTAATTAACTAACTTCTTATATTTTTAAATCTTTAATTAATTAAGAAAATCATTAATCTTAATTAAACCTTACTTATTAACAAATCATATTAAATAAGTATTCCTAAGTTAATTACAAAGATAAATTAACCCTATTTATCTTTATAATTTAATTATTTGAATAAATCAAATTCTAATAACCTTAAAGCCAATTATTCTATTTGGTTTACTATAATATTAACCTTTATTGAAAATAATACATTTAAAAACAAATTTTCAAAATTTAAAACACATTAATCATCTAAGTTAAACTTATTCATTCAAAATGAAATTTGAAACTTAAGTTTTATAATCATTACTTAAAAATTACTCTAAAGTTTGATTTAATATTTAAAATCAAATCGCTCTTTTAAATTGACGTTCAAAATTTAATTAGATAATTATTTTCAAAACAATCTTCTTAAAAAAATTTAAATTTGAAATATAAATTCTATTAACACTTTTATAAGTTTGATTTACATTTACTTTTATCAAAGAACAAGTTTAACTTTCATAATTTTGTTTCCCTTTTTATAAACTTGCTTTAAAATTTTAAAACTACCTTCATTTATCAACATCAAGTTCAAAGTTGTAACTTCTTCAATTTTTTTAACAGAACTAACATTACACAGTACCAACAATACAGCACCACCCTAAAACCCCGAGCAAAACAATGGATCTACCCGAGCCTAACCCGAAGCAACCCAGCGCTCCTTCCTCTTCGAGTCCCACCCGAGCATAACGCGAGAACTTCCCCGAGAAAGCCTTTCTTCCCCAACTCAGAATACCCAATGCACAAGAATGTGCATGGTACACCTACCCACGAGCTTCCGGCCGCCGTTGAGCGTCGCGATCGACGACATCGATCACTTGAACCCACGCGAACACAACCAAAAACCCAGATCCTTCGAAGAACTCTCGAACCAAAATTTCGACTCCAAGCTCGAACCACTACAGCTGCTCGAAGCCCAAAACCTCCCACGGCCAACGCTCTGACGCCGTACAACCCCTGCCGTTCTCACCATCGATTCGCCATGCTTCGCCATGCTTCGTCGAACCATTCTCACCCCTCGCGACACAATCCGGTCCTCTATACACAATGTAAAAACTTCTACAGCCATGTCGAAAACACAACCCACTAAAACCCTAGTTTGATAAATTACGATCAAATTACTCATTGGAAAAATTTAAAAGTATTTTTCCCTTAATCTATAACATACATGCAAGCTTCGATCCAAGTATCAACTCAAATTATTATGTATATCATCCGTAGTTCATAAAAACCCCCAAAACATTCAAACCCAAAATCCACACTAATTACACAATTAAAAATTACAAATTGCATATCTAAATTCTTGATTTTATACAGCAAACACAATCATACCCTTCCAAACAAAAATTAGGATGGTTGATTTTTAACTAAAATTTGGTTTTACTGTAAATTTCCTATATTTACATACCTGTAGCATTAAAAAAAATATGAGACTAATTTTAAAATTATTATCAAACTATAACATACACTTTTCATTTATATAACAAGTCCAAACAAGTTATAGTTTTTGAAGGATTTTGGATTTAAAGATGAAAATCAAATCCTGCTTAAACAACAGAGTTTAAATTCAAATTTACAGGCACTAAGTAATCATGCATTCACATAATCAAATATTCATTATCAAAACAAGAATTTATTTGCATGAATTATTATTTAACCCAAAGATTAAACCAAATCTGTTTTTAAAATGATTACTCACGTATTTTTAATTGCAGAACATATTTTTATTATTTCCAGGCCTTTGAATAAAATCTGAAAAAGCTTTGATCTGCTTGCTTAGTTGATCTCAACTTGAATTGCGGTAATTTTGATTGCAGTTTGAAGTTGTAGCTTCATTGTTGATTTACAGATTGATTAAATTCAGATCTCCCTTTTGCATGTTGAAGTTGTAGTAATTTGAAGGTTGCAGCTTTTAGTTGAAAATCCTTTTGCAGTTTTCATTTTACTTTTCAATTTTCAGGTTTGATGTAAGATTTTAAAATGAAATTTCTGTTTTGAGTTAGAGAAAAAAACAAAGTAATGAAAATGTTATGATTAAGTAGAATTAAAGAAACTAAAAAATTTAAAAAAAAGAAGACACTTGTTATAAAACTTACATTTGTCAAACAATTGGTTTGATTATTTTACAAGTGTTATTAAGATATGTTTAGCTGGTTACACATGTTTTTAAGTCTTTTTAATTAATTTTACTTAGTTTTAAATGTAAATATAAACTCACGTGTTAAATTTACTTTATAAATAAATATAATTTTACCCTTTCAAAGAAATTTCTAATAATAATAAAAATGCAAATAATTCTTATACATATATTTTAAAATCTAAAATATTCATATTTATACATTTATAGCCATTTTATTTTAAATACTTTAAAAGAAAGACAAAACAAAGCTTTGTTTAAACTTTCTAAAATAATAATTATTTATACTTTGAAAACAATTGAATAAATCTCAAATTTACTTTTGAAAAATATTAATTAAAATAAAGCTTTAAATTACAATATTCATTCATATATAAATTAACAGATTATATTAAATTTCAAAACAACTCAAATTATAACATATACAAACATATATATTACAATTTGAGAATACAATCTTTATTTAAAACAAAAGATCTCCTATTCACAATATATATCAAATATATATGTTATAAATAGAATAAAATTTCAATAGCTTTGAAAAATAAATTCTCATCAAATTTTAAATTGATAAAAAGATATTGATCACAATTATCAGATTAAATGTTTATTAACCTTTGAAAGATTAAATTTACCAATTTTAAATTAAAATTATAAATAAAATTATCAAACCAATTAAATTATTAATGCAGATTATTAAATTGATATTGCCTAAAATTTCGGGTCGTTACAATCGATCTACTATGCCTTGAAACTCGACTTCCTTGCAATAAATAACGAAGCTAAATATAAAGCCTAGATCGCCATGCTCAAACTTATTAGAGAACCGGGAGTGGAAATTTTACATATCTTTTATGATTTTTGGTTAGTAGTATGCTAAGTCAAGGTAAATTATCTTACTAGGGGGCAGCATATTGCTCCTTATCTCAGCTGGGTCCAAAAGCTACTGGCCGACTTCGAGTATTACACCATTACACACATCCTCAGACAACAAAATGAAAAGGCCTAGTCATTGCCCAAGTTGGAAAATTCTAGGGATGCGCAACAAATAGACTTGTCCCGGTTGAAGTACTTAACATTCCCAGCATTGATAAATGGGGATCGACAAAATCTTGGAAGCGAAGCTAGAAAAGGAATCGTGGATGACTCCTATCAAAGACTATCTATAATGGGGAATTCTTCCTGAACGGAGGAGTGAAAATGATAGATCCTCCTTAAAGCTTCACGCTGCATCATCCAAGAAGGAGTCATGTATAGAAATGGCTTTCTCCATTCCCCTGCTTCAGTGTATCACCCACGATGATATCAAATGAGTATTGGGAGAAGTCCATGATGAAGAATGTGGTGATCACACCAGAGGACAAACCTTGACAAAGAAAATACTCCGCTATGGGTATTACTAGCCAAGTGTCAACCGAGATGCAGCTGATCACACTATTCAATGCGATGAGTGCCAGATGTTTGCAAAAAATCAAAGGGCCCTACCAACGAAAATTACTTAAATGGTCACTCCAAACCCATTTGCCACTGGGGTATTCACATCATCAGCTGGATTAAAATACACCATCCTAGCAGTCGATTACATCACCAAATGGGTTGAAGCAAAACTTTTAACCATGATTACAACGAAGAAAACAATCGACATCATTGTCTAGAACATCATTTGTCATTTAGCCTTCCCTGAACCATTAAAAATAATAATGGAACTGAATTCTATAGTGTTGAATTTAAAGACTTCTACCATTGGCATCATATTGAAAAAAGATTTGCGATAGTTAATGGCCCTCAAGCAAATGGACAGGTTGAAGCTATGAACAAAATCATAAAGTTCGTTCTGAAGAAACATTTAGAAAAGGCTGGAGGAAAGTGGATCAATGAACTCGCATCAGCATTATGGGCATACAGAACCACCCACAAGTCCACGACTGGCCATACTACATTCACCCTTGCTTACGGCTCTGGGTCATCATCCTTATAGAACTTGAAGTCCCCTCACATCGAGTGGCTAATTACAACCCCTATTTCACAAAAAATACAAATAAGGAATTGCAATCGATTTGCAATAAAACTAGAAGGAATTGGTGATGAGTCATGAGTGTATAAAATGCATCTAGATGCCAATGACAAGAACGTGTACCTGAACGTGCACGTGTATACTCAAAAATTCGATTTCTTGAAATCGATGGAAATTGAAGTTTTACCTGGAGTTATTAATAAAAAGACTGGATTAGATAGCTAAAGCTTCCTAGCCCTGTAGAAATGGACACAGATAGAAACTAATGGAATACAGTCCTGAATTTATACTATTGGAAATCGACCAAGCATCATGACGATCAATGAGGGATACAACACTTTGGGAAGATAATTTAACGAAAGGATAATAACTATTCAGAAAACTGAATGGATTTATTTTCCACAACTCTAACTTGCTTCAATTCAAAGTACGTCATGTATGCAACAAGATGTACTTTGGGGGGCAAGTGTTATCCGGCCTTTTGGCCCGGTTATATTTAGATCGACTGGACAAGTTAGATTAGGCGATCATCAAGGAGGACAGCTCAAAGAGATGATTATTTGGCTCAGAGATCGAGCATAGGAAATGATATGAAGCGACAATCAACCGTGACTAAGAGATAGGCTCTTAAGAATATTCTAATCATGGAATAATGGCTTCCCTAGGTGGAGGATTAGTGCCTATCCCTTTGCCCAGGAGATCGGTACATATCCTCATTTTTTTCCCAAACTTGGTAAGATTGTATTTCTGTGACGAGAAAGGCCCCTTGACGCTACATTTCAAGTTTCAAGTTATTTGGAGTTCGTATGCTCAAGTTATAGGTAAATTACTTCACCTATCAAAAGGGATCGTCCATATCCAGATTTCACTACATATTGCAACAATGGTCGGTCAACAACTCAAAATATGCAATTGTTATCAGCATGAAACTTGGAGTATAAGCTAATTAGGACTTGTGGATTACCCTTAGGGATCGCATGCATTTGGAGCAAGTTGGAGGGATCGGTACCTATCCCTCTAGAGTGATCAGCAAATATCAGAATTCAAGCAACACTACTTCACGGAAAATGTGATATCTCACAAACTATACGTCAGAATTGCATGAAATTTGGGAAGTAAGTAGCTTACATCATGGGGCATCCCTCAAAAGAATCATAGCTCATTTGGATGCATTTATAGGGATTGGTACCGACCTCTATTATGGGCTCGATGGGCCAACAAAATTTTGGGTAGCCTCGTCTTGGTCTCCTGAACCTTTTGCCAGAATTTCAGTTCGATATGTACATGTCTTCCCCTATAAATACAGTAGGCATGACGTTAAAAAAGGGATCTTGCTTTCTCTACCGAGGCTCTACTATTTTTATACTTCATTGTGTACTGATGGATCCCATCTGATTCAAACATTTTTGTAATCATAATCAAGTGGAAGATCAATAAAAATATAAAGTGGACCTAGGCCAAGATTGCCGCACCACTATAAAAATCTACGTGTTCCTTTATGATTTTTACCTTTTTTGTATTTCATTCTTCATTTAAACTCTGCTAGGTTCTATTGGGTGTTGATGCCCCTTTTTGGCGACAACAAAAATATAACACAAATATGTTCATGTTTGATTCTGTTTATATTATTTGAATTGTTGTTAACTTATGTTAAAACATTGGTTTGGATTCTTGCTTTAAAACTTAGTAACATATGTGATCCATGTATATAGACTTGAACGAACTTCGAATGGACTTGAAATGAACTTGTATGACACATGACAAGTCCTTGAACAAAGCATATAGGTTATAAACGGACTTTCGTTTAGATTGGACTTGGATTTGAAAGTGCACTTATAGTGATAGTCGCTATAGATGCATTTGTGAATTCCCTTGTTTTTGATGATTGCTATGGAACTTTACAGAGAGATCCTTAGGGGTTTCTCACCATTTTTATAGTGTCTTATATATATGTTTGTTGCTACTAAGATATCAAATAGTAAAAATTTAAGTAATACCTTGAAAACGGCCAAAACTTCACTTGTGCAAAGCTGCCCCATTTAGGCTTGACTTTAGGAATTAAAAGGTTTGAAAAGATATTTAAATTTGAGCATTTTAGTTCATTCTATTTAATAGTATTTACTAGCTCAAACTAGAGTATTTCAAAGGTGGTTTAAAATATTTATTAATTTTTAAGAATTAGCTGTGAATTTTAAAGAAGAGATATTTTGTTGAAAACATGTCATTTTCAAGTTTTGAGGAAAATTGTAAAGTTATTATTTTCATGTAATATTCTTGATAAATGTTTTAAACCAATTATAAGTATTTTAAGTACTTTAAAAGTATATAGAATTGTTTTTCAAAAGGTGTTAAGAATTGCTAAATGGCCAAATGGTTGATTGGTTAATCACTTGTTTGAAAAGTAATTAACTATGCTTAACACTAAAAGACGATAAAGTAAAGCTTATCTATTTGTGAGAGTTAAGATTGATGTCGAGCAGGGATAGAGCAGTAGAGCAACCTATAAGGCTTCTCTCTTGACCGAGGAATAGTAAGTCATAAAATATCGAAAATGTGTTAATCATGTTTATTTCTTGTTATTTATGGAAATCGTTAATACTACTCTTAACACAAAAAACCGATGAGGTAGACTTATCTATTTGAGAGATTCAAGAATGAGCAGGCAAGGCTTGATACAACCAGTGCTTAAACATTCCTAACTTCAATCTTGGGCAAGGAATAGTTAAGATGGAATGTCGGAAGGAAGTTAAGCAGACGAATCGTGATTTGTACAAGCAATCGTTTTAACTGGATAATCAATTAGTCCATTATCCAACTTGACCAAATTTGAACTAAGAAGTAATCAAAAGGCTTCTTGATTTCATATTATTGAGAACCCTTGGGGAGGAGCATTGGTATGAAATGTCTCTAGCTTTTGCTTAGTTTTGAAAGAACTAGAATTTAGTCGAAAATTCATCGAATTAGTGATATGCACGTAAATGTGCATATATTTACATCCATATTTTATCTCCTTTTATTTAAATAAACATCATATATAGGCATTTTAACATTTTTAAAATCAAAATTCAATTACTTTCAAATCATCATATTTTCAGCTTCATTCGGGGGCAAAAAGGTCATTTTTGTGCATGTGTCAATTTGAGAATTTTTACTTGGACAATTTTTATGATTTTTATAGGATATTTTGATGCATATGGAAGAGGGATTCATGATGATGATATATGCACGCACAAGGAAGTACAAAGGAATGAATAGAAAATAATTCAAGTTCAAAATCATGAAGGACCCCACCCACTTACCTAAATCTACAATTAGAAGCTAATGGATAACTAAGTGGAGGTTAAAGCTTTATGCACATTAAATGATGGATTAATTAGTGGCAAATGGTTACTTGGTAGCCACACTTCCTAAAGGGCATTTTAGGAAGCACTCTAGTGCTTGGATTAGGATTTTATACATGTATAAATAGCTTTCTTATGTACATGTAAAGATCTTCTATTCTTTCAAATTAGTTAGGAAATTAAGAAAGCAAGTTGTAAGCTCTATGTTGAATGAAATAAAAATGACTTCCAAGCCTCTTCCTCTTTTCTTTCCTACATGCTTTCTTTGTTTTATTATTAATGTTTATTTCTACGCTCTCTTTCTTTTTATGTTCATAGCTTAGATTTACATTTATGCACTAGTTTTATTCATTTCCTTCTAGTAGTTAATCTTCTTTTTCTTTATTTATTATCTACTTTCTTTCATTTTCAATGTTGAAATTTACATGTGTTGATTTGATAACACAAATGAGTGGCTAAACCCTTCAATTTAGTGGTAATGAAGCTCTCAAATATTATGCAATTTCAACATTATTATGATTTATGATCTCTTTAGCTTGTGCTTCGTGAAACTGAATTTTGATGTAAGTTTATACAAGTGGGTTTGATAAAACACAATTTACATCATCATTTGCTAATTAATTTTTGATTTTGAAATGAAAGTAAAAATGAAATTTGATGATCAACATTACTAGTTACAACAGTAAATAGATCATACTTAAAATAGCTTTTGCTTTGGCTTCATTTTCATGAGAATTGATAAGTGATTTATTTGTTGTATTATAATTTGATGATTTGAGTTATGTTAATTAATAGCATAAACAAACCATAGTTATGATAAATACAACAATTATTTCACTTAATATCAAAGGTAGAGATCATAAATTATTTGTTTGCTGATTTACAAAAAAAATATGAAAGTGGATTTACCTCTAAATTGTTCTCTAGTCTAATAGTTTTTAAATCAATTCTAGTTTTTGCTTCTTTTTGTAGTTAACAATTTCCTTCCACTTTGGTCTAATTTGATTGAATTGAAAATTTTAAAATCCTAAAAATTCTCTATAGATCGACCCGTACTCGTCACGTACTAAAATTGTACGCCATGTATTTGCGGTTAAATTTAATTTGAAATTTATCGGCAAATTTCTAATTCGATAGAAATTTTGTCATTAAATAATTTTGTAACGTCGTTGCCAGAGAATTTGTTTTGATTTTGATTTTCTATTCTTCGTATTATTAGTTTGTTTAATTTTTGTGTGTTTTTATTTTGTGTGTGTTTGCATTTAAAAAAAAAATTATTTGTGTTGTTTGCTTTTATTTTACCTTTTGTTTGTTTGCTTTTTGTTGTTCTATTTGCTTTTGCATTTCCTTATTAAAAAGAAAGGGAAAAGAACATATCATTTCATTTCAATTGTTTTTGCATTTCAATTATATTGTCTCATTTTACAATTGAAACTTCTGTGCGATTTCATATAGAGCAACATCATTTCTAACACCGTTTCAATTACAATTTCAATTACAACAAAGTTTTTGTTGTTCACTATTTCCATCTCTGCATAACCCAGTTTCTGTTCAAACTGCCTCATTTTCTTCCACTACTACTGCACTACACCATCATCAAACCAAAACATCTGCTACCAATACTTCCTCGACCGCCTCAACTACACTCTAAACCCATGTATTGTTCCTCCAACATCAAGTCATAAAATACCATGTATTGCCCTCGACTGCAACCAGTACCACCATCATCACCCCAAACAATCCTCAACTTCTACCAACTATGCATCCCATTTCAAATACTGTTATTGTGCATTTCATTTCACCATGCATTTGTGCACTAACAGTTCTTTTTTATTTCACTCCAACTTCATATTTCACTCCAACTTCATATTTCACTATATCATCTCCTATTTCATTTCACTCATCCTCCCACATTACACTTCCAACCATTGCCATAAAAACATCACACTGCTACTTTCGATCACAAACTACAACCTGCTACCTTCAATCGCAAACTATCACCATTCATACAAATCCTCTATGCTAACATCCTAACATCAGCAGCCTTACTCTCCACTGCAAATTGTCATACTTCCACATCAGCTGCTTCCTCCTCCAAACATATCATCCCTGCACAGTGAAATACAGCCCAAATCAACCCGTGAAATTTCATAACTACACCCTTGCTACCACTCCTGTCCCCTCTCTCGTCACTACAATACCAAACAACAGCCACCTACCATATTACTTCCTCCTGACCCACTGCCTTACACCAGTTGCAGCAATACATATCAAAACTGCATATACAACTGCATTTCTTCAAATTTCAAAGGCCACCAACATCTCAACACTGCCTCAAACAATTACTTCTCCACTGTTTACCATTATCCATATCCGCAACTCCATCAACTATCTCAAAGTCGGACTAAATCGCCTCCATACAAGTCGCCGAACACTACCAACATCACATCAATTTGACTACCCAAACCACTTCATTCCACAGCAAACCCACGAAACCACCCAAACTCACGAACAGTCTCCAGCAGCCCAATCACCCTCCTCTATCCACGAAACTTCTTCAGAATTCATCATCACTCCCTCGAATTTGAACATACAATACCTCCTACCCAATACACAAGCAATCCAACCCTCAACCTCACCTCAATTCCACGAATTCGTGCAGCATCGCCTCCATCCAAATAAACAGCAACATCAACAATCCTCAAACCTAAAATCGCCCACCGCAACAGTGATCGACCACAGCCTCATCTCGAACAGCACCTCTCTGAAACTACAGCAAAACGAATCCCACTCCTCCGATTGTAAATCCAAAAAAAGACAGTAGTTTGATTTTGATTTGGCCAGTTTTTTTCCCTTTCTCTTTCGGATTGCGAATTTCGATTGATTTCTGTTAAAAAGAGGGAAGCTTTGTTTAAACTGTAAACAGACGAAGTGGTTTTGAGTTTCTTTCTTAGTTTTTTTTAGTGGGCCGGGTTTTAGGCTTGAATAATTTTTTTCGGTGTGTGTTTGTTTTCTTTTCTTTTTAATTGTTTAGCTTTAGTTTCCCAAAAAAAGTTCAACTTTGTCTAATTTTCATTTTTCATTTGTTTTCACATGTATTAGTTTTACTTGTGTTAGTTTTCATAAATTTTATTTTCATTTGTTTTGTTTTGTTTTTCATCTTTGATAACCATATTAAAAGAAAACAAAAAAAGAATTGTTGTATATATCTTCGTTCACTCCTTTTCAGGTGCCCAAAGCAGATTAAAAGGAAGAGCTGCTTACCAAAAATAATTTCTTGCCTGCTTGCTCTAAAAAAATTGCCACTTAAAAATAAAATGCTAATAATATGCATTCTTTGGTATCGTGCATTTTCCCTTATTTTTATTTGAATTGCATTATTGGTTGCTTGCATTTGCGCATATATATATATATATATATATATATATATATATATATATATATATATATTTTAAAATCCAAAAACAAATAAAAAAAAACTTCATTTTAGTTGCATTGTAATACACATTTAATTTTTGTTTTGCATTCATCTCATCTTATTTTCTTTTCTAAGGGCAATACTCCAATTCATATAAGGTGAGAGATTTCATCACCCTTTCCTTTACCACAAACGCATTTCATGTTGAATATGCAAAGTATATGATTTTTGTTTGATGATAATAAACATATATGTAGTCATTTAAATGTATTTGTTATTGTTCTATTTTATTTTTACAGAATTAAATAAATATTTGCTGAATAAAATAAATAACATAGAATTTAAATTCAAACAGATATTTTATTCAAACAATTATTTATTACAATTTTGAATAGTACAAATTTGAGCTTTCACTTTATATACATAATTTCAATTAAATACAATATTGATTACATCACAATTTACTATACATACATTTGCACCTCACTGCATTTCACTCACTCGCACTCATCTTCAACTTTATTCCAAATTGAATCCAACATCTGAGTTATCTGCAAAGTAAAAACTAACGCAGTAAAATTGAAAAAGAAATTTTTTTTGTAGTGTAAAATAAAATGTATTTTGAAAATATTATTTGCCTCGGTTATTTGAGTTGTTCGTCATCATATTTATTTCAAATTCATCATACACGATCAGTGTGTGACATGAACAATGTATCACTGTACATGCCACAAGGCCGTGCACACCGATATACACTTGATAAAATTACGGGGACAGGCGAGCACAATGTCAAAACCAATCAAAAGCCGGGTTCAACTCAAGTGCAATACAAATAAAGTCATGGCACAAGCACAGGGTCAAACCTAGGCTATAAGATGGATTCAACACAGGAGCAAATCCAAATGAAATGGTCAAGACACAAAAATCAAACCTCGACCAAAGTTCAAGTTGTACAAATGAAAACAGAGGCAAAACAGTCAAACCAGACCAAATTAAAGCAGCATCAAAACTACAACAGTTTTGAAAACAATGCAACAAAGTGGACATGCATGTAGGATCTAGATTAACCCTAGAGGGGGGGGGGTGAATAGGGTTATAGCAAATTTTCTCGAATTAAACACAAAAATATAATTGCAGAAATAAATATGCTGAAAAGTAAATCACACACAAAATTTACCCAGCTTCGGCAACCCCTGCCTACTGCCGCATTCCCAGATTTCTATTAGAATTAAACAGTATCACGCTTACAAACACTCTACTAGACTCGCAGACACTTTTGCTCCCGCTCACAAACACTCTACTAGACTCGCACACCCTGCTCCCGCCTATAGAGTTTCGCTCACTCGCAAACACTGTTCCCGCCTATAGAGCTTTGCAAACTCGCACACCCTGCTCACTGAACTAATTCTAAATAGACAATCTGACACTACCTAATCCCTAGGTGGTGATTTACAAATTCTTCAACTCGAAAAGAAAAACAAACTTCAAAATTAAAACCGGAGCAAAAATTAAAGTATAAACTTGACTCCACAATTTTGCTCAAAATAAAACTAAAAATAATCCCCCTTTTATAAATAAGGCCGGCCCTTTATTTTTCAACTCGATCCCTTTTGAAAAAAAAGAATGCGGCCTCTCCTTTTTCTTTTGCTTGGCGCGTTCCTTTTTGTCAAATTAGGGCTTCGGTCCTTTTTTCTTCCTTCTGAAACATTGCAGCTGATCCCTTTGTCAAATTAGGGCTTTGTGCTCTCGATCCAAATTGAGACTTTCGACTCTGGCTTGTGCTTGATTTCTGATGATCGACTGTCGCTCGTTTGCAGCTGCTTGATCGAGTTCGTTGTTTGTGATTTCGGTATGTACCGTTTCCTTTTTCTTTGCTGGTTTATGCTTGAACTCGATGAAATAAATGCCGATGATGATTGGGCTTATATAGGATTCGAAATCCTATTTTTGCGTTCGTATATTCGTGTTTGAATTTGTCTACTGATTTGCTTTGGCCGCTCGATTTTGCTTTGATGCTTGAGATTTATCTCTGACTTGTTCATATGCGTATATTTTGATACTTTCTTCTCACGGCTTGGTTGACACTGTTTTGATTTGTGACTTGGTCAATTCCTTGATTCACACGGCATTAAAACTTTCCTTTTAATTTTTTTTTTGATACTTTGACTATTTCAAAGAATGCGTACATGAATTTTTCAACTTGTTTATCATCTTAATTGTCACAGCTTCAGCCATCTTTGCGTTCCTCCACTGTAGTATTGATTTCGTGATTTAAACTATAGCTTGTTTACTGTTCTTCGACTTCACTGAGAACTGTAATCTCTGGCCATCTTCTGATCGGTTTAACATGAACTTCGAATTAGCATTGCATTCGTGGAAATGTTGCAGTTGATTTGTGGTGTTGCCACTGTGCATATTCATGATGCTGTGTTGTGACCTTTCTTTCTCTGGCACACTTGTCTTGATGCACTGTACTTGTTTCAGTAGTTAGTTCGAAGCTGTCGTAGCTGTTGCACTGCATCACCACTGTTCTTAGCATTTGTACATATGAATGTGCTCACTGTTGTATTACAGTACACTGCATATTCTTCGTTTGGTCTACTTGCATTGTTCCACGTATACTTTGAGTTCTTGCAGTTGATTTGGTTGTTCCCTGTACTTGTGCACTGTTGTGTCTGGTTCTTTGAGTTCTTGATTGTCACAGCTCTATATAGTTTGGAACTGTGTCATGGTGATGCATTCTTGAGTCTTGGATATCTTGCATGATTTACTTGCATTGTGGCATTGTGTTCTGGTCATTTGCACTTGCAGTTGGTTCATTTGCTCTTAGTATACTTCACATGCACAGTTTTTAACTTAAGTTGCATCTGTGCATATATATTGATGCTGCAGTCTTCAATGTACTGGTGACATGTGCATTGCTTCATGTTGCCTTCAGTAGCTTCACTGTTGCATTTGTATCACTGTTTCATTGTACTGTTTCATGCATGCTCGACATTG
Source organism: Allium cepa (assembly GCA_030765085.1). Classification (NCBI taxonomy): domain Eukaryota; kingdom Viridiplantae; phylum Streptophyta; class Magnoliopsida; order Asparagales; family Amaryllidaceae; genus Allium; species Allium cepa. The sequence continues at coordinate 387,271,776 of CM060932.1, forward strand.
TGACTTGAGCTTTGTATATGAACTGTGTTGTCTTCATGCCTGACTTGATGTTTATAACTTGTGGTTTCATGCTTCATGTATGTACTCTGTTCATATATTCTTGGTGACATTTCTTTGGTCTGCACTGCTTGTTGATGTTTGGTCTGTGTAGTTGCAGTATTCATTATGCATTGATGCAGTGCTGTCATGTTGTTTTCAGTAGTCTTGGCCATGTTGGTTCGAATTGCACTTGCTCTTTTGTACTACTTCACCATGTCACTTGAGGCTCTGCTGTTGCTATGCAGTTGCTATGGTCTCTGTTCTTACTGTTACTTACTTTGTGCATTGCCTTACTGTCACTACTGCTTCGAGTCAGTTTCATTGTTGCTGCTCCTTCGGTGCACTATGCTTTGTGTACATGTCTTGTTGAGTTTGTAGTTTGTTGTCACTGGTTCATTGGGCTGCATACATGTTGTAAGTGATACTTTGGACCTTTTGCCTTCAGTTGCTTGTCGAATTTTCATGTATCTGTATCACTTTGGTATACTGCAGCTTGTATTCTGCCTTGAGTTGAATCCCGTGTGTTATTTGGGTTTGACCTTGTGCTGAATTGTTAACAGTGCTTTTGTTTGATTTGTGCACACGAGTTGGCGGGGCAGTGCACACGTGTACAAATGTATGTGTGTGTACTGCAGCCACTTATGTATACCTGTCCCTGTAATATCTATGTGCACGACTTTGTGATGAAATCAAGTGTGAATGATGACGAACAACCCAAATAACTGAGGCAAATCATATTTTCAAAAATCGTATTTCATTTTATATTGCAAAAATATTTCTTTTTCAATTTTACTGCATTAGTGAATATTTTTGCAGATTGCTCAGATGCTGGATTCAAACTGGAATGCAGTTGAAGATAAAAATACGAGTGTGAGTGATATATAGTGAGGTTAACTGTAAATGTGAAATGTGATGTGATTGTAATCGAAGTTGTATAGTTATAGTGAGAGATTGAAATTGTACTATTCAGAATTGTAATAAATATTTGTTTGAATAAAATTTCTGTTTCGATTCAAAATCTGTTTAACTTGTTCTGTTTGAATTCAAATTCGAATTCAGTGTAATTTAATTTTATTCAACAAATATTTATTTAATCTATGAAAAACAAAATAGTACATTACCAAATACATTTAAATGAATATATATGTTTATTATCATCAAACAAAAACATATAAGCGCATATTCAACAATCTCCCCCTTTTGATGATAACAAACATATATTTAAGATTTTGACCATGTTAAATGTATTTGACCAATTATATACTTTAATTGCTCCCCCTATTTAAATGCTCCTCTCTACATAATACTCCCCCTACATATATGCATACAAATAGAAATATATAAACGAGCCTATATGCAAAGTGAAAATTATTTGACCTTTGCTTGATTCTATTTGACAAAATATTAACTTTTCTCTCCCCCTTTTGTTATCAGCAAAAGAATAACAGTGTTATAAAAATAGGGATGAAGTGATAGACATGAATCAAACATTTAACTCAATTAAATATAAATATTAAATTTCAATAAAACTCAAACAAAAATCATAATTACCCTTGTCAAGCGCATATTCCACTTTCAGAAGTGATGGGGATAAAATCATCAAAAATCATACACTTCTGTCTATTTGTGGTATATTTATTTCAGGAAATTTGAATATCTACTAACCATGCATAACCGTTAGGACTTTTAAATGAGATTAGTAGTATTCCAATTTAATTTAAAAAATGAAATCAAGTATCTTCTAATCACGCATGACCGTGAGGACTTTTAAATGGGATTAGAATCAACTTGTCTATTTGAATCAATTAATTTTGATATGCGTTCCATACATGCATAACCATGAGGACTTTTAAATGAGCATGGAAGCACATAATCAAAAAATCCAAGTAGTTCACCCATGCATAACCGTGAGGACTTTTAAATGAGAGTGAATACTTTGGATATTTATTTTTATTGCTAAATATAATAAGTTGAAGCACAAATAATTTCCTTCACAGATTTAAAGATATTGAAGAACAAATGATTTCCTTTGTAAACTATCACAAATTTACATACTAAATATGATCTTGATGAGTGATGGTCGATAGAAAGATGATAGAAATAGAAATGGTCATGGAATTTTTACCCAACAAAAAGTTTTTATAACTCTTGTTATGAAATTCTAAAGAAATTTTCTAATTATACTTTCTCGAGTTATAATATATGATAAATATCAACACTCATCTCTTTTTCAATCACTATTCATCTTTTCGATAATCAAAGGGAGTCAGATTAGTCAAAATTTGTCATTTAAAATCAAATTAAAAATTATAAAATCAATTTTTCAAAAATGATTAAGCTGTAAATATGGTCAAACATGATTTTCTCGAGGAGGTTTTATAAGAAAATTTTCTGCTATTTGAAAATTATTTCAAATGAAAAAAAATATGCAGATATTTTCTTTGAAAAAAAAAACGATGCAGCAAATGAATGTTTCATAAAAATTAATCACGTTCCACTAGTAATTTTTCTATCAACTATATTACCAGTGTAATCTGCATCTGAATTTAAATTTCACTCAATATTCACTTGTTGAATCAAACCATGAAGTGTGCACCAAAAAATTCAAACTTAACATCATTCTTTTGAATTTGAATTGAAGCCGTGTTAACACTCAAACACATATCATGGTGTTAATTTCAAAAACTATAGGATAAACAAGTTCATGAGTAATCAACAGTCAATCAACATCATAATTATTTCAAAAACAATTTCTTAAAGTTTCAACAACTTTTTAAAATCCTTTTTCACATGAATTTGAAATCGTGCAAATTTACAAGCAGTGACCAAAATATTAAAACAAATATATCTACGTGTAGCATGAGTAACCAGCATTTGACCGAACAAATTTTTAAATAGAATTCATTAGGATTTTAAGTTGAAGCCATGTAAATAAAAGAAACCATGAATATAGATTTATCCAAAAATATTATCGTCAATCAATAAAAGCACCACCAGCAATCCAAATTAATCGATATAAAGTATTTCAAGGATTGTAGTGTTTTTGGCATAAAAGCATAATTGGCCAACCATTTTGAAAAAAAATCAGAATCAAAATCATCATCTTTTATTCATCTCAATATTGGCTGATTTTAATTCAGAATATGGTGCAGATATCATATTTAATATATCGTTCAAAACAAATTTACCTGTTTTACCTTTACGATAAATTTTTCGTGATTGTCCATTGTGATTCTGTCACCTTTGAACTAGGCTAAGGAACTTTGCTTTGTCGCCCGTTGTGTTTCTGGAACAGCTGAAATCCAGAGAACACTGTTGTTGTTCCTTAGCCTGCCACCACACCTACACGATAAATGATTTATGTGACCTATTTGTTTTTATAGGTCCATTGTTGTTAGTGGCAGAATATGAAAAATATGTTTTTGGAGACTCAAAACCATTTATATATGTTCCTTTTGGCACCCAAATTTGTTTGACTTTCAAAGATTTTATATTTGTGCCTTTTGGAACCCAAATTGGTATAGTTTTCACGTGTTTGGGTCTATACCAACAATTATTTCGATTATGTCCAAATTCTCTACAAAACGTGCTCATTAAATTGACTTGATTAAATTTTGTGTTCCTATGACTATGATTTTCAACATGATTTCCAATTATTTCAGATCGAGCAAAAACACTTTTACTTTTTGCATTATCATCATTTTGTGATTTCCCAAAGCCTAGTCCTTTTCTATTGTTAGCAAAAATTTGATTTCCCAATAGCATGTTGAAAGATTTTTCGCCTCTTGAAAAGTTATTCAAAGATTTCTCAAGATTTTGGACTTTGGTTTTTAGTGTTGTATTTTCAGTGACAAGTGAGGTGCATCGATTTATAAAATCCTTTCTCCTAGTGTCGATGGTTTCCTTAAGATTCAAGTTTTCATTTTCAAGACTTTCAAAGTTATTCCTCAGTATTGATAATTCTGAATCTAAAATCTTACATTTTTTACATTCTAGGTTTTGAATACTTTCAAGTTCAGTTTTTAACCTAAAATTTTCACGAGTAAATTCTCTCCTATCAGTTTTCAGTTTTTCAATTTTAGATTCAAGAGCATCAACTACTTTAGTAAGATCAGAACACATAAAAACAAGTTCTTTATAAGAAAACTCACCTGCCTCACTAGATTCGTCGGAGGTTGCTTCTGATTCTGATTTTGCCATGCAACACAAGTTAGCCTCCTCTGAGCTGCTATCCGAAGCTTCCTCTCCTTCTTCATCATCCCAAGTCGCTGCAAATACCTTCTTCGCCTTTTTCTTTTCTTTGTTGTTTTTGAGAAGTGGGCATTTTGGTTTGATGTGGCCAGGCTTGTTGCAGTTATAACACGTCAGTTCATTATCGGAATTTTCGGAATCTTTTGACCTATTGCCCTTTGTTTTCTTCTTGCGTGGCTTGAATCTAGACCATCTTCTAAGATTATTGACAGCCATTGCAAGCTCTTCAATTGGATCTTCTTCATCGCTTTCTTCTTTGCTCTTTAAGGCAATCATCTTCTTCTTTGGTTCAGAGTTGTTGCGTTCTTCCTTTGCTTTTAACTCAAGCTCATATGTCATCAAGTTGCCAATCAACTCCTCCATGCTTAGTTTGCTCAGATCTTTTGATTCTTGGATTGCTGTGACTTTTGCCTCAAAGTTCATTGGTAAAACTCGTAGTATCTTCCGCACAAGCTCTACCTCAGTGAATACCTTCCCAAGTGCTCTAGCATTGTACACCAAAGTTGAAAAGCGTCCAAACATGTCCTTTATGCTCTCGCCTTTGTCCATCACAAAGTTCTCGTATTCATTGCTGAATAGGGCTAGACGAGACTCCTTGACTTGAGAAGTTCCTTCGTGTGTCACCTCCAAAGTGTGCCAAATTTCCTGTGCTGTTGTACAATGAGAAATTCTATTAAATTCATTTTTATCAAGAGCACATATCAAAACATTCATGGCTTTAGCATTTGTCGTTTTCAATCTCTTATCGTTAGCATCCCACCTATCCTTAGGTTTAGGAATCTCAGTACCACCGATTATAGTGGGAGGTTTATAGCCAGTTTCAATAATATCCCAAACATCATAATCAACGGAACTAAGATAAATACTCATCCTAACTTTCCAATAAGCATAATCGTTCCCGTTAAACATGGGTGGCCTAGCAATAGATTGCCCCTCAGAAAAAGCATTATTTTGTAGACTCATGACTCTAGAGTTAAAAAAATATACCGGGCTTTGATACCACTTGTAGGATCTAGATTAACCCTAGAGGGGGGGGGGGTGAATAGGGTTATAGCAAATTTTCTCGAATTAAACACAGAAATATAATTGCAGAAATAAATATGTTGAAAAGTAAATCACACACAAAATTTACCCAGCTTCGGCAACCCCTGCCTACTGCTGCATTCCCAGATTTCTATTAGAATTAAACAGTATCACGCTTACAAACACTCTACTAGACTCGCAGACCCTTTTGCTCCCGCTCACAAACACTCTACTAGACTCGCACACCCTGCTCCCGCCTATAGAGTTTCTCTCACTCGCAAACACTGCTCTCGCCTATAGAGCTTTGCAAACTCGCACACCATGCTCACTGAACTAATTCTAAATAGACAATCTGACACTACCTAATCCCTAGGTGGTGATTTACAAATTCTTCAACTCGAAAAGAAAAACAAACTTCAAAATTAAAACCGGAGCAAAAATTAAAGTATAAACTTGACTCCACAATTTTGCTCAAAATAAAACTAAAAATAATCCCCCTTTTATAAATAAGGCCGGCCCTTTATTTTTCAACTCGATCCCTTTTGAAAAAAAAGAATGCGGCCTCTCCTTTTTCTTTTGCTTGGCCCGTTCCTTTTTGTCAAATTAGGGCTTCGGTCCTTTTTTCTTCCTTCTGAAACATTGCAGCTGATCCCTTTGTCAAATTAGGGCTTTGTGCTCTCGATCCAAATTGAGACTTTCGGCTCTGGCTTGTGCTTGATTTCTGATGATCGACTGTCGCTCGTTTGCAGCTGCTTGATCGAGTTCGTTGTTTGTGATTTCGGTATGTACTGTTTCCTTTTTCTTTGCTGGTTTATGCTTGAACTCGATGAAATAAATGCCGATGATGATTGGGCTTATATAGGATTCGAAATCCTATTTTTGCGTTCGTATATTCGTGTTTGAATTTGTCTACTGATTTGCTTTGGCCGCTCGATTTTGCTTTGATGCTTGAGATTTATCTCTGACTTGTTCATATGCGTATATTTTGATACTTTCTTCTCACGGCTTGGTTGACACTGTTTTGATTTGTGACTTGGTCGATTCCTTGATTCACACGGCATTAAAACTTTCCTTTTAATTTTTTTTTTGATACTTTGACTATTTCAAAGAATGCGTACATGAATTTTTCAACTTGTTTATCATCTTAATTGTCACAGCTTCAGCCATCTTTGCGTTCCTCCACTGTAGTATTGATTTCGTGATTTAAACTATAGCTTGTTTACTGTTTTTCGACTTCACTGAGAACTGTAATCTCTGGCCATCTTCTGATCGGTTTAACATGAACTTCGAATTAGCATTGCATTCGTGGAAATGTTGCAGTTGATTTGTGGTGTTGCCACTGTGCATATTCATGATGCTGTGTTGTGACCTTTCTTTCTCTGGCACACTTGTCTTGATGCACTGTACTTGTTTCAGTAGTTAGTTCGAAGCTGTCGTAGCTGTTGCACTGCATCACCACTGTTCTTAGCATTTGTACATATGAATGTGCTCACTGTTGTATTACAGTACACTGCATATTCTTCGTTTGGTCTACTTGCATTGTTCCACGTATACTTTGAGTTCTTGCAGTTGATTTGGTTGTTCCCTGTACTTGTGCACTGTTGTGTCTGGTTCTTTGAGTTCTTGATTGTCACAGCTCTATATAGTTTGGAACTGTGTCATGGTGATGCATTCTTGAGTCTTGGATATCTTGCATGATTTACTTGCATTGTGGCATTGTGTTCTGGTCATTTGCACTTGCAGTTGGTTCATTTGCTCTTAGTATACTTCACATGCACAGTTTTTAACTTAAGTTGCATCTGTGCATATATATTGATGCTGCAGTCTTCAATGTACTGGTGACATGTGCATTGCTTCATGTTGCCTTCAGTAGCTTCACTGTTGCATTTGTATCACTGTTTCATTGTACTGTTTCATGCATGCTCGACATTGTGACTTGAGCTTTGTATATGAACTGTGTTGTCTTCATGCCTGACTTGATGTTTATAACTTGTGGTTTCATGCTTCATGTATGTACTCTGTTCATATATTCTTGGTGACATTTCTTTGGTCTGCACTGCTTGTTGATGTTTGGTCTGTGTAGTTGCAGTATTCATTATGCATTGATGCAGTGCTGTCATGTTGTTTTCAGTAGTCTTGGCCATGTTGGTTCGAATTGCACTTGCTCTTTTGTACTACTTCACCATGTCACTTGAGGCTCTGCTGTTGCTATGTAGTTGCTATGGTCTCTGTTCTTACTGTTACTTACTTTGTGCATTGCCTTACTGTCACTACTGCTTCGAGTCAGTTTCATTGTTGCTGCTCCTTCGGTGCACTATGCTTTGTGTACATGTCTTGTTGAGTTTGTAGTTTGTTGTCACTGGTTCATTGGGCTGCATACATGTTGTAAGTGATACTTTGGACCTTTTGCCTTCAGTTTCTTGTCGAATTTGCATGTATCTGTATCACTTTGGTATACTGCAGCTTGTATTCTGCCTTGAGTTGAATCCCGTGTGTTATTTGGGTTTGACCTTGTGCTGAATTGTTAACAGTGCTTTTGTTTGATTTGTGCACACGAGTTGGCGGGGCAGTGCACACGTGTACAAATGTATGTGTGTGTACTGCAGCCACTTATGTATACCTGTCCCTGTAATATCTATGTGCACGATTTTTTGATGAAATCAAGTGTGAATGATGACGAACAACCCAAATAACTGAGGCAAATCATATTTTCAAAAATCGTATTTCATTTTATATTGCAAAAATATTTCTTTTTCAATTTTACTGCGTTAGTGAATATTTTTGCAGATTGCTCAGATGCTGGATTCAAACTGGAATGCAGTTGAAGATAAAAATACGAGTGTGAGTGATATGTAGTGAGGTTAACTGTAAATGTGAAATGTGATGTGATTGTAATCAAAGTTGTATAGTTATAGTGAGAGATTGAAATTGTACTATTCAGAATTGTAATAAATATTTGTTTGAATAAAATTTCTGTTTGAATTCAAAATCTGTTTAACTTGTTCTGTTTGAATTCAAATTCGAATTCAGTGTAATTTAATTTTATTCAACAAATATTTATTTAATCTATGAAAAACAAAATAGTACATTACCAAATACATTTAAATGAATATATATGTTTATTATCATCAAACAAAAACATATAAGCGCATATTCAACAATGCAATCAACCAAAACTTCAACTCAATTCATAACCAAAGGTAAGTCCAGAAACTACAGGTTTACACTGACTCAAAGTAATGAAATTAGGCCAGAGGATCAAGTGTAGTCACAACTGTACAAAACCAAGTGCAAGTCCAATATCTAAATGAAGACTGCATGATGATATCCAACAGTGAAACAAATGTATATGAACCACAAACCAAAGCTTCACAAATATCATGAACCAGACTCAAGTGCATATACGAATGGAGCATATACATGAACCAGATCAAAAAAAAAAACAATGAACACAGCAGTAGCTACTTTGAAAAAGAGAGACAGCTTCGCAAGCACACATAATTTTATGCATACAACTGAATATAAGTCAAAATGCTCAGGTCACAAAAATGCAAAGCTATGCAGTGAAAAGGGTACAACTCAATGCAAAAAACAAGACCAAGTCATAAACAATCTATGCAACTGAGACAAAATCAAGCAGTTTTGAAAATGACTAGTACATATCAACCAGAGGACAAGCCACAAATCAAAGGAGAAACAGTCTCAAATCACAGTTGCAAGCTTATTTCAATCCAAGTCAAGTTAAATGTCGATGTCAACAGAGTAAAGAACATAATCAATATCAAATGACCATAGTCCCAGACAATCTAAGTAGTTTAGGATGCAATGCAACAAGTAGTTGTTTCGATCAAAGACAAAGGTGTCTTAACTATCATCACATAAACAAAGTCAAGGCCGAAGTCAAACAGGAACCAAATCAAACAAGTCGTGATGACCAAGGAATCGAGCTAGCCTCAATTGAAGCCATGTGAATCAAGTAGCACAAAATATACGAATTTGAACAAGTCAAAAAAATCACAGTCATTCAAGAATAGTCAAATAGTAAACTCAAAAATTATCAAATGAATTCGTTTGAAAAATACAAACGAAATTATAGGATCTAGAATCCTATTTAAACCCAATCGTAATCTGCATGGAAAGGCATTCGAGTTCAAGCAACAAAGAATAATCATTCAACTTTTTGTAACAACCCGATTTTTAGGGATACTAAATTAGGAATCCACTAATAAATTGATAATTAATCTTTTAATAATAACAAATAATTAAATATTTATGGAAAGAAATGAAATAATAAATAAATAAATATTTTGTTTGAAAAAAATGGAAATAAAATATTAAAGTGGATAAGAGGGAAATGAACGATCCGTGACTTATTTTGTTATGTATATTGAATGTAATGAATTGTATCTTTGATTAAATGGATTACATACGATATTTTTGGTCTAAAACCATTGTTTGATTACATGAATTGTTTATGAAACTAAATCTCTATGTTGGTTCACACACACATATATGCTTTATGTTGGCTTATACATGCGACACTTTCTTTCCATTTTGTTGATTGAGATAATAATTGTCCGTAGATCTTACTTCACTCACACTAGAAATAGTCTGACCCGTGTGATTTGTTTTATTATCCTTGGGTTAGTCTGAGGATCCTGGCTGCAGGTTAGGTTGCATGGACTGAATCAACGTTTTTATCATTTTCCATGTTTTGGGGTTTTCGACTTTACAACTAGGACATAGGAATAGTTAGTGTGTGTGTGTATTACGGTATGTATGTTATTATATATTTTTGGAGTGGTATTATGTACCGTGGACTATGCATTGTGGACATTACTATTATGATATGTATTATGTATTCAGCTGTTATTGTGCTGAACTGTAAGTTCTCTTATATTCTGTGCCACGTAACTTGGAAATTTTTTTACCTTTTACCATTGCTTTGAACCAAGACTGAGCATGTTCGTCGACGGAAATTCTATCAGTTTAGAAAACCGTCGAACGAATTTGAATTAAAAATAACCGCAAGCGCACGGTGTACGAATGTAGCACGTGGCGAATACGGGTCGATCCGCAGGGAATTGATGATTTTAAAATTCTATTCAATCAAATTATACCGAAGTCGAGAGTGAATAGCTAGAAATGTAAGAAACTAACAAAAACTAGCAAAAGAAAATGATAAAAATATGAGAGTTAAAAGAATAATTTAGAGATAAATCCACTCTCTAGATCATATAAATCAACAAAATGAAGTTATGATCTCTCTTTTCTTGTCATTAGTGAATTAGTTGATGTGCTTATCATAAGTATGGTATATTTGTGCTTTTAGTTAGCTCAATATAAACCATCAAACTATAACACAACCACTATTACACATTTAACTCTTATGAAATATGACAACAAAGTTGAAATAAAAATCTATTTTAAGCATAGCCTATTAACTATTGTTTAGAAATATAGGCTATCAAATTTCAATTTCAACATTCACTTCTTTGCCATAATCATATTTAGATGAAGAGGCAATTTGTGTTATGTTTGTTTAAGCATAGCCTATTTGTTATGAACAACATAGACTATCAAATTCAAAGCTAAACAACATCATTAAACCACTTCAAGTGTTTCCATTAAAGCACAAAAAGAGAGCATAAACATCAAAATGTTGCATCTACATACTAGAGAGCTTCATTACCCCTAAATTGTAGGGATTAAGCTCTCATATTTGTTATCAAATCAACAAATGTAGAAAGCAACATGAAATCAAAAAGAAAGGAAAATGAAAGCTAATGGAAAAGACAACTAATCTAATTGCATAAAGGTAGATCTACACTATTACATAAGAACAGAAAAAGCATGTAAATAAAAGAGAATTAACATTGCATAAAAGAAAAGAAAATTATATGAAATAAAATGGCTAAGTAGCCATGGAAAGAAAGAGAGCTTTGATTTATTTTCTAAACTAAAACTAACTAACTAAGAGGAAGATGGCTACATGAAACATAAGGGGTATATATACAAGTTTTAAAACCCTAATTCACTTTTTGGGGAATGCCTAAAATCCCCCTTAGGAAGTGTGGAGGCCAAGTAATCATTAACATGTCTTAATCCTCCATTAAGTGTACATGAAGCCATTAAGTCCAAAAGCATGTGCATTAGCCTTTAATTTGTACATTAAGGTAGGTGGGTAGGTGGGGTCCTCCATGATCTTCACTTTGAATTATTTCCATCTTCATTCCTTTATATCCATTTTGTGCATGCATGTTTCTTCATGAACCCACTAATATGATAAGCTAAATTCATATAAAATATTCTAGAAATTTCCAATTAAATTCTTTCAAATTAATATACGCGCACAAATGGCCATTTTGCCCTTATATGAAGATGAATATGTGAAAATTTGGAATTAATATGAATTTTGGTTAAAACAAGTTAAAATACCCAATATGATCATTTATTTAATTTAAATAGAATAAATATGGTGGTAAAAATATGCACATTTATGTGCACATCAAATACCCCCACACCTATCTTTTTATTCGTCCTCGAATAAACTAAAACTAAGATAAATCCGTTTTCGTAGGAAGCACGATTGTATTGAGTGTATGCAACAAGCCGTTAAACCTCTGGGTGTCCCTAGTAGGACGAGTGTTGTCTCGTGAGGGTTTTCAGCGGATACTACCCATAAAATCCAAATGCAAGACGAAAATATTTACAAAATGCAAGATATATTTACAAAGAGATGAATGCAAATTTTTGAAAATATTTACAAATGAAGGATTTATTTTTAAATTGACACGAATAAGTTAAATATAGGTTTTGGTTATTATCTTGAAAATTTATGTCATTTACTCGTCAAAATTTCCAACAAAAATCAAGTTATCATATCAAATAGACTATAGTTTAACTCGTTGTTTTGGTTAACAACAAAGTGTAACTATGAAATGGATCCTTTGTTGATTATCAAAGTTTGTCAAAGTGGTATTTTCATTTCTTTTCAATAACAAATCAAATCAACTAAGTAAAAATAGTGCTAGGATTTCAATTGCTTGCTCTCTCATTATTTGCAAGAAAAATTACTCACCTAGCTCAGATAAACTGAGGCCAGATATACCACCCATGCACTGCCTTTCGGGCTTATGTGAGGGGAGTACAGAGCATGGCGAGTGCACACACTTTCATGCATACAATATCGACCGTAGGTGGTTTTTATTAAGTCTTTTTTTTAACATGTGTTCCATACATGCATAACCGTGAGGACTTTTAAATGAGTGTGAAAGCACATAATCAAAAATTCCAAGTAATCACCCATGCATAACCGTGAGGACTTTTAAATGAGAGTGAATACTTGGATGTTATTATTTTTTATTTTTATATTTTTTTTTGAGTGGGAGTTTTGCAAAATCATCTTAGCACCATTTAACTTAGAAGACAAAAAAATGTTATATCCTTTACTTTAAATCAACCACTTTTTAAAACAAAGATTTTCAATGAGGATGTACTTCATAATTAACACGTATGAATCTTCCTATATACTAGTTAAACCATTATTATTTGCAATCAAACTTCATTTTTATTTTTGTTAAGACCAATAAATTTTCAAAGACTTCAATTTAATAAACCAAAGCCATATATTTATCTTATAGTGTTTCTTTTGAAAATAAATCAAAAGAAAATTTGATTTTGGGATTTTTTTTAAAAACTTTTTGTTTTTTGTTTTTGTGATTTTAAAGCAAAAATAAACTATGGAAAAAAAATGAAGATGAGTCTCCCCCCCACACTTGATTTTGACTGTGTCCCCATAGTCAACCCAAGTGAAAGGGATGTTTATTATTATTTACATGAAAACGAACGGTATTTACACGAGATCAGAAAGTATATTGTCAAAAAGTAAATGAAATGGTCTTCCAAAAACCGATTCATTTGTCTCGTCGAGTATACAAGACACAGCTTAAGCTCGAAAAACCAAACCATAAAAGATTTTGAAGTTGAATGTTGATTTGGAAAAACGAATGTCGTTTTATTGAAAATTGAATGAGTTGTTTTGTTTTCGATGATTTTTGGGGCAGATAAAACAAGTGATTGAAATTCAAGTTTATTTTCATCAAATTGAAATTCAAGTTTGTCATTGAAAAATTCTTCAAAATTATTGATTTCAAAATCAAAATGGTGATGTAAATCTTCCCTTTCATAATTTAACAACTCATTTTCGAAAAGTCCAAAGAATTCATGTTCATTAATATCGTCTTCCTTTGTTGAATTATCAACAACTTCATCGCATATATCCATTTCAAAATCCAAAGTTGTTGTATTCAAATTTTCAAAAAAAGGAAGATCGTAATTTAAATCGAGTTTCTCACCCTCAAAAGAATTGAAATCTAACTCAATTACCGTGTTTTCAACAACTTTATTAAGATTGTTATTTTCAGTTTCAAAAGTTGTTGTTTGAAAATCGTCAATTATGGTAAAAGATGGATTATCACTTGACTCATCACACGTTGAGATTTGATTTTGTTGTTCACGTTGTTTCATATAAGTTTCAAACAACAAATCCGTGCGATCATCGTAAATTTCATTCATTTGTTCAACAAAATCCAATTTGTAGTTATTAAATTGAGAATTTTCGATTTGGATTTGTTGAGAACAAAAATTTTCACTCGTAACATGGTTAAGATTATTCCCATTGCCAAATTCGTTTGAAAAGCTGTTCCCATTTTCATATTGAGTTTGAAATTCATTTTGGAGTTCGAAATTAAATTGGCATGGGTTATAATCGTAATTGTTTGAATTTTGAATTGAATTCAAATTTTGAAATCCTTGACTCGAGTTATTACACAAATAAGAATTACATAAATCATTTATCTCTTGATTTTGTCCTGTAGAAAGTTCGAGTAAAGATGAAATCATTTCAATGCTATTTTCAAGAGTCGAAGGTTGGTCATTGTTTTGAAAATTTTGTTGTTCGAAATTTGAATTATTTATACAATAGTTGTTGTTAAAATATCCATACGAATTTGGAGTGAACTCATATGGATTATACTGATTTTCACAGTTAAATTCAAGTGAGTAAGAAAAAGGAAACTCGGACATTTTCAAGATTTTTTTTTTGGTTTTTATAAAGAAAAATATTTACAAGTACAATTTATTTTTCAAAACGGAAAATTGATTTCTGTTTTGTTTTTGGATTTTCAAATTTTTTTTGGCTTTTTTTTTGAAGAAAAAGTTTTTTATATTTTTTTGGATTTTTGTTTTTCTAAATTTTTTGGAATTTAGAAAGTTCAAAGGAAAAGGATTTAAAAATTGCAAAGGAAAATAAAAGGAATATTTACAATTTTTTTAGTTTTGGATTTTTGATTTTTTTTTTAAAATATGCATGAACTAATGCGACTAAATGAATGCAAGGGTTAATTACAAATGATTTATCCTAAGTAACCCAAAATTGTATACTCACACATTGTCTTAGATAAACAAGATAGCTCTCAGCCAGGTAACGGACCGGATTTATCGATGCACCATGAATCACCGTAGCAATGCAGCCGAAGGTTTAAGTACCTTCAGAGAAACAATTCAGTATAATATTTACGAATCACCGTAAAATCTATAACTGATTATTGCTCTGCCGTAGCCTAGACACTAAGAAATTAAATTGTTCAAAGAAGACAAATTGTCAATGTACAATTAAGTGTTGTCAATGTCTAACCGTTATTATTAATCAAAAATTCTAGGATGAAAATGCAAAGATGAAAATTAAACGTATATTAACAATGCAACTACAAATGTTTTTTTTTAAATATATGTGCAAGAAGACAACAATGCAAGACAAATAAAAGCAACAGATATAGCAAGCAAGCGTTTTTTTTTTTTTTGCAAGCAACTCCTCCAATCTTCTTTGGCAACCTGAAAATAAAAACAATATATATTTACAAATTTTTTTTTATATATATCGAACGAAATAAAACAAAGGAAAATAACACAACTGTTGAAATCAAAGGAAACAAAACAAAAGATTTTCAAACAAAGCAAAGAGAAACTTATTTGTTTTTTTTTGTATATCAAAGGAGAAACTAAACAAAGTAAAATCAAAACTATTGAAACAAAAGAACCAAAACAAAACAAGTTTTTCTATGACAATTGTTTTTTTTTGGTAGAAATTAAACAAAACAATAAAAAACAAAAGAAGACACACTAAAATCAAACACTCACAAGCCCCAAAAAATTCAAAATCTTCACTAAACAAACTTTTTTTTTTGTTTTTGAAAGGAAACTTAAAAGTAGGGTTTTACTTAAAAAAAAATTTAGGTTTGAATGTTTTTACAATAAAAGAAAACAAAAGGATGTTTTAACAAAAGAAAACAAAAGATTTTGAAATAAACAAAACAAAAAAAAACTTAACTGAACCACAAAACAAACTAACAAATGTAAAACCAAACCAGAAAACAAAGGATTTAAAAAAAACAAAAAAAATACTCCCTAGGCCGACAAAGACGACCTACTACCCAAAATTATCACAATAATTTCACGATCTACTCTACTTCCCAGTAAACACAATTACAATCGATATCTCAATTTCACAAAGCATTCGAATTTAATTCCCTATATTCCAGGATTTCAAAATTTCCACAAATCAATTCCAACTTTTCAATTTTCGAAATCGAACTATTCGTTTTTCTTTTTACTAATTCAATTGTTTTTTGTTTTTGGTTATTCGAAGTTTTGGTTCGAGGATCGGTTACAGTTGCGTGAAGTCGCGGATAAATTGGGGATGAGTGCAAATGTTTCTCGAGTTTGTTGATGGTCAGGGACGTAATAGTGCGATTTGGGAGGTGGCAGTGGAGAGGGTAGTCGCATTTGCTGTTGTCTGGAATTTATGAGTTGCGGAGGTGGTAGGTCTTGGTTGCGTGCGTTTCTAGGAAGAAGGCGAAGTTCATGGATGGTTGAGGTAAGGGGAAAGCTGCAGGTTGGTAGTAAGCGATGTCAATTGGATTTCAAGGGTTGGGGGATTTCGATTGCAGTGTGGTAATTTGCAGATGTGTTTAGAAGACTGAAGTGATTACAGTGTTTATAGGGAAGAGTAACGGATGTAAATGGAAGAGTCGAAGAGTTGTAGCAAGGAAAGGATGGTTTGCAGTAGAGGCAAGTTGTAGTCGGCGAGGCCTTGTGTTTCAGGCAACAGAGGGTTGGGTGTGAATTAAGGTCGAAGTGGGACAGTGGAAGTTGCAGTTGTATGCTGCTGCGAGTGGTGAGTGACAGTCATGGTCAGTGAGAAGTAAGTGCACAAGCAGGAATGGTTGCAGTTGAAGCTCAACTTGCTGTTTTGGGTAGAGGTGATGTCAGATTGAAATTGGGAGGTGATGGAAGTTGTAATTGGCAGTGTGGAGTGTATTGTAATTGGGTAGTGTGATGGTCTGGTTGCTGGGAGGAAGTGTTGTCTATGGCGATGGTGAAGTGTTTTGATATAAAGTTGATTTTGTTGCAGACTTGTGGGAAGTAGGAGATGGTGACTGAAATATAGTTTCGATGATGAAGTGGTGTGGGAGCAAATTGAAGGTGGTTTGACTGTTGTGGTGGCTTTTCTTGAGTGGATGGAGAAGGAGTTCAGGCACTTGGTCAGGTAAGAGGATGTGAAGTTTATTGTTGTGTTTGGTTAGAATATGGTTGAATGCAACAGTTCGATGGTGGAGGTTTGGACAGCAGTGTAGTTAGTTGTTGGTGAATGTGAAGTTCAGGGTAGTAGGCGGGTGTGTCGTAGTCTGCATTGTGGAGGAGTGGTAGTGGTTCAGGCAATTGAACTGGTGATGAAGGGTGGACATGTGTGCTGGTTTTGAAGGTTCTGATATTGTTTTGATATGTTTGGTGGTGAACTAATGATGTGAGGAGTGATGTATGGGATGTATGAAGAAATGGGTTTGGGGACTATGTGCAGGAAGAGTGCACAAAACTGTGCACTGTTGTGTTACAGTAAGTAGTTTGACAGAGGGCAGAGAGGAAAAACTGTGAAGCAGAGAAAGTGGTAAACAAAATGAAATTTGTAGATGCAAAGATAAAATGCCAAATTGTAAATGTAAATGTATTTGAAAATAGGATGATTTTTTTTTCAATTGAGATTGTTTGAATGATTTTTTTTAGAGTATGAAATGCGAATTAGAACAATAACAAACACACAAATGAAAATGCAAGCAAAAATCAAACAAAAACACAAATTGTTTTTTTTTATTTTTATAAATGCAAACACACACAACAAACACACAAATAAAATCACACAAAAATAATCCGAAGAATAGAAAATTAAAATCAAAACAACTCCCCGGCAACGGCGCCAAAAACTTGTTCGTCAACGGAAATTCTATCGGTTTAGAAAACCGTCGAACGAATTTTGAAATAAAATTTATACCGCAAGCGCACGGTGTACGAATGTAGCACGTGGCGAATACGGGTCGATCCGCAGGGAATTGATGATTTTAAAATTCTATTCAATCATATTATACCGAAGTCGAGAGTGAATAACTAGAAATGTAAGAAACTAACAAAAACTAGCAAAAGAAAATGATAAAAATATGAGAGTTAAAAGAATAATTTAGAGATAAATCCACTCTCTAGATCATATAAATCAACAAAATGAAGTTATGATCTCTCTTTTCTTGTCATTAGTGAATTAGTTGATGTGCTTATCATAAGTATGGTATATTTGTGCTTTTAGTTAGCTCAATATAAACCATCAAACTATAACACAACCACTAATACACATTTAACTCTCATGAAATATGACAACGAAGTTGAAATAAAAATCTATTTTAAGCATAGCCTATTAACTATTGTTTAGAAATATAGGCTATCAAATTTCAATTTCAACATTCACTTCTTTGCCATAATCATATTTAGATGAAGAGGCAATTTGTGTTATGTTTGTTTAAGCATAGCCTATTTGTTATGAACAAAATAGACTATCAAATTCAAAGCTAAACAACATCATTAAACCACTTCAAGTGTTTCCATTAAAGCGCAAAAAGAGAGCATAAACATTAAAATGTTGCATCTACATACTAGAGAGCTTCATTACCCCTAAATTGTAGGGATTAAGCTCTCATATTTGTTATCAAATCAACAAATGTAGAAAGCAACATGAAATCAAAAAGAAAGGAAAATGAAAGCTAATGGAAAAGACAACTAATCTAATTGCATAAAGGTAGATCTACACTATTACATAAGAAGAGAAGAAGCATGTAAATAAAAGAGAATTAACATTGCATAAAAGAAAAGAAAATTACATGAAATAAAATGGCTAAGTAGCCATGGAAAGAAAGAGAGCTTTGATTTATTTTCTAAACTAAAACTAACTAACTAAGAGGAAGATGGCTACATGAAACATAAGGGGTATATATACAAGTTTTAAAACCCTAATTCACTTTTTGGGGAATGCCCAAAATGCCCCTTAGGAAGTGTGGAGGCCAAGTAATCATTAACATGTCTTAATCCCCCATTAAGTGTACATGAAGCCATTAAGTCCAAAAGCATGTGCATTAGCCTTTAATTTGTACATTAAGGTAGGTGGGTAGGTGGGGTCCTCCATGATCTTCACTTTGAATTATTTCCATCTTCATTCCTTTATATCCATTTTGTGCATGCATGTTTCTTCATGAACCCACTAATATGAGAAGCTAAATTCCTACAAAATATTCTAGAAATTTCCAATTAAATTTATTCAAATTAATATACGCGAACAAATGGCCATTTTGCCCTTATATGAAGATGAATATGTGAAAATTTGGAATTAATATGAATTTTGGTTAAAACAAGTTAAAATACCCAATATGATCATTTATTTAATTTAAATAGAATAAATATGGTGGTAAAAATATGCACATTTACGTGCACATCAGAGCACGAATTCATAAAATTTCTCGTGCCAGTGTTAGTTCAATGGAATGAGTACAACATTTAGCCCTATCAAGTCCCATTCTTCATGCTTTCCGACGGTAATACTTAATATTGCTCTTGTTTTGCACGGGTATAGGGGCCGGGCGTTACATTGTTGGTATCAGAGCGAGGGTGTTATGGACCGTCAGAAAGTCCAGATTGCTTCCAGCTTCCTCCAAGATGGTGCCTCTAATTGGTTCGAATCAAAGTCGAGCACAATCGAAATTAAAAAGGAATATCACTTACAAAATTTTCAGCCAGTATACACGCTCGCTACAAATTGAAGCAGCCAAAGTTAAGCAAAGAACAAAATTAGAAGTAGCAACATTCGATCGAGCTACTGAAGTCGACATCTTCAAATTATCAAAAACCTAATTTTCTCAGAGAGGAATATAAGAGCAAAGAAATAAAGTAGAAGACATTATTCGCAAAAGAATATGGGCAGATAATAGAAAGGAGAAGGGAAATATTTTTACTTATTAGGCCAGCTTCTATAATTTATTATTTGGGCTTTAATATTTAAAATTACGGTTTTGTTTTCTTTAAATTGTTTTAATTTGTATTTTTCTTTTTAAACTTGTGTAAATTCTAGTCGTGTGACTAGTGGACGAACTACAGTGGTGTAGTTCGAGAATTCGCAACTTAGTGGTTGAGTTGTGGTAGGGTTTTGAGCATAAAGTTAGGTTAGTTGATAGTGGGTGTCGTGAGTTTACATGCATATGCGTCTGACGACTTAATTTCTAGTAGAAACCTTGGAGGCAGCACGTAGGCAGGATTTGTCGAAGCTGGGTAAATCTGTGTGTTCTATTTTCTATTTTTGTTATTCTACTATTAATCAATGTTGTGATTATTTTATATATGCTTCCGCATTGAATTTTTATAATTGATAGTATCACCCTATTCACCCCCCTCTAGGGTGAAATCGATCCTATAAGTAATATTAGAGCTTGGTACAAAAGCATTTTTTTTTTAAAATTGATTTTTTCAAAGATCAATTTTTGGTTACGAATTTGAATTTTTAAAATGGCTTCTTTTAATAATGCCTTTGCTAAGGGTCATTCCATAGTTAGGCCACCAATGTTCAATGGTGAATATTCTTACAGGAAAAATAGAATGAAAATTTTCTAAAAACCATTAATGCTTGGAACATAGTTGAGATAGGTTATTGAGCACCAACCATGATAGTAAATAATCACGAAATTGAAAAGCCAATTGATTAATGGAAAGATCCATAAAATAAACTACAGAATACTAATGCCAAAGCTACGAATTCTATTATTTGTGCATTAAATCAAATTGAATTTAATCGTGTCTCATATTGTTTAACTACGTCAGAAATCTGGCACACACTTAAAGCGACTCATGAAGGAACGTCTCAAGTCAAAGAACCTCATCTTGCCATGCTTAGTAGCGAATACGAGAACTTCACATTGGCCAAGGATGAAAATGTTAAAGAGATGTATGGATGACTTTCCAATCTCATATACAAATCAAAAGATCTTGAAAAATCATGCGCAGAATTGGAAATAATCCAAAAAATCCTCAGGTTCCTCCCAAGAAGTTTTGAAACAAAATTGACTGCCATTCAAGAATCGAATGATTGGAAACAAATCAAAGTTGAAGAACTCATCCGAAATCTCACCACTTATGAGCTAGAAATAAAATTCAAGGAAGAGCGTGAAGGATGTAATACTCAAAAGAAATTAATAGCTCTCAAAGGAACAACCAAAAGTGAAGATGACGACGACGACGATGGTGCAGCGGTACTGGCCCTATAATGACAAAATTAAAAAGGTGGAATCACAGATATGGAAATCTAGCTCTAAATCAAAAATTGAAAAGCACAATAGCCAAAGCACTAGATAAATCAGATGAGCAAGAGATCATTTTCCACAAGTGTAGTAAACCTGGTCACATCAAGTCAAATTTTCCTCAAAATCGACACAGCCAAGAAAAGAAATCGAAAAGAAGAAGTTTTGCAGCTGCGTGCAATACAAGTGATGATGATAATAAAAGTACTAGTCGTGAAAGTGAAAAAGCAGATCCGTGCCTTCGAGGTAATATGACTGATAGCGATGATGATGATGAGCCAAGCGAGGTATCAAAACTCACTCACTCAGAATTACTTATATATTTCCACGAAGTAAATGGCTATTTTGAACGACTTAGGGAAAAGTACGCTAAACTTGAATCACAAAAGGATACTTTGATAGATTTAAAAAAACATCTTGATCAATTAGTTAATAACTATCAAAGCAAGATCCCTAAGTGTGATAAGTGTCCATCATATGAAGAAGAGATTAAAAAATCAGAAATTAAAATTAAATCGCTTGAAAATGAAACTATGATTTTGAAAGAGAGTGAAAATACTAGAAGAGAAAATTCTGTTAATAAGTGCACTCGGTTATTAAGTGAAAAAGAATCACGAAAAACACAAGTCCAACAATTGTCTGCAACTTCAGGAATTTTTCCAAAGGAGAAAGATCGTTAGATATGTTGTTAGGGAAACAAACTGCTAATACAGTTAGACATTGACTTGGATATAATCAATCTGAACTTGTTAGAAGCAAATTTAATCAAGTCAAAAAAGAGTGCACAATTTGTAGAAAAATTGGACACACTCAAAATATTTGCTGGTATAGGCTCAAACACGTGAAAATGATTCCAATTTGGGTTCCAAAAGGCACATATATAAACTCCTCAAAGTCAAACAAATCTGGGTGCCGAAAGAAACATATATAAATAGTTTTGCGTCTCCATAAACATATTTTTCAAAATCATTTGCCACTAACAACCATGGACCTATAAAAATAAGTAGGTCACAAAAATCCTTTAACGTGTAGGTGTGGTGGCAGGCTAAGGAACAACAATAGTGTTATCTGGATTCCAGCAGTTCCAGACACATAACAGACGACAAACCAAAGTTCCTTAGCCTAGCACAAAGGTGTCAGAATCACAATGGGCAACAATGAAAAATTATCGTAAAGGTAAAATAGGTAATGGTATATTGAATGATATATTAAATGTGATAATCTGCACCATAATCTGATTTGAATCAACCAGTTTTGTATAAATGATGATTTTGATTTTGAATTATTCTTATTTGACTTATTCTTATTTTTGATTCTGATTTGTGCAAAAACGTTGACCAATCATTAACTATTTCATATAGATTTGCTTGGACTAATGATGTTTTATTAGTTGATGATTACTCTTGATACTTGTGGATGTATTCATTTATTTTATTGATTCTAGACTTGTTATCCACTGTTTTGTTTACTTACACGGTTTCAATTCAAAAGAATGCTGTAAAAAGGATTTTAAGGAATTTTTTGCAATTTCACAATCTGGTCTATCATATCCAACAAATGATAATTCTGAGTCAAAGGAAATTCAGATGCAGATCACACTGGTAATCTAGTTGATAGAATAATTATTAGTGGAACGTGATTTATATTGAGACATTCATTAGCTGCATCATTTTTCAAAGAAAATATCTGCATATTTTTCACTTAAAATAATTTTCAGATTAGCAGACTTTTTTCTTCTAAAACCTTTTCTAGAAAATCATTTTTGTTGACCTTATTTCAAATTAGTCATTTTTGAAAATTTTGATTTTATTATTATCTTTGGATTTGATCTTAAATGACTACATTAACTAATCTGACTCCCTACTAATTATCGAAAAGATAAATAGTTATTGAAAAAGTGACGAGTGTTGATATTAATCATATATTATAACTTGAGACAGTATATTTGGTAAATTTATTTACACATTCAAACAAGAGTTACAAAAACTTTTTGTTGGTGAAAATTCCATAACCATTTCTATTTCTATCGACCATCGCTCCTCAAAATCCAATATAGTAGGTCAATATGTGGTATTTTTAAAAGGGAAATCATTCATTTGTCAGTTTACTATATTTTTTAGTAATAAATAAATCTAATGTATTCGCTCTCGTTTAAAAAGTCCTCACAGTTATGTATGAGTGAATTATTTGAAATTTTTGATTATGTGCTTCCATGCTCATTTTAATGTTCTTACGGGTATGCATGTATGGAACACATCAAAATTGTTTGATTTAATAGACAAGTTGATTCTAATGTCATTTAAAAGTCCTCACGGTTTTGCGTGGTTAGAAGATAATTGAATTCATTTTTTTTATAAAAATTGAGAATATTACTAATCTCATTTAAAAGTCCTAACGGTTATGCATGGTTAGTAGATATTCAAATTCCTGATATAAATACACCACAAGTAGACACAACTATATGGTTTTATATGATGACATTATCCCTATCATTCTAAAGTAAAATATGCGTAAAATAGGGTATTTATGATTTTTGTTTGATTTTTTATTGAAATTTAATATTTATATTCGATTAAGTTTAATGTTGTATTAATGTCAATCACTTTATCTCTATTTTCTAACACTGTTACTCTTTTACTGATAATAAAAGGGGGAGAAAAGTTAATATTTTGATAAATAAAAGTCAAATATTTTATTTTCTATTTGCATCTAGGCTCATTTGCATATTTTTATTTATTTTCACGCATATATGAAGGGGGAGCTTTGTGTAGACAGTGAGCATTCAAATTGGGGGAGCAAATAGAATGATCAAACACATTTAACAAACTCAAAATCTTAAATATATGTTTGTTATCATCAAAAGGAGGAGATTGTTGAATATGCAAATATATGATTTTTATTTGATTATAATATATATATATATATATATATATATATATATTAATTTAAATGTATTTGTTATTGTACTATTTTATTTTCACAAAATTAAATAAATATTTGTCAAATAAAATAAATAACATAGAATTTAAATTCAAACAGATATTTTATTCAAACAAATATTTATTACAATTTTGAATAGTACAAATTTGAGCTCTCACTACGTATACACAGTTTCAATTACAATAAAATTTTGATTACATCACAATTTACTATACATACATTTGCACCTCACTGCATTTCACTCGTTAACTCGTATTTATCTTCAACTATATTCCAGATTAAATTCAGCATTTGAGTTATCTGTAAAGTAAACACTAATGCAGTATAATTGAAAAAGAAAATATTTTTTGCAATGTAAAATAAAATGTATTTTGAAAATATTATTTTCCTCAGTTATTTGGGTTGTTTTTCATCATATGTATTTTGAATTCGTCACACATGAATAGCGTGTGACCACAAGGCCGTGCACACCAATATACACTTGATAAAATTGAAGGGATAGGTGAGCATAAGGTCAAACCCAATCCAAAGCCAGGTTCAACTCAAGTGCAATACAAATAAAGTCACGAACAAGCACAAGATCAAACCCGAGCTATAAGCTGGATTCAACATAGGAGCAAATCCAAATGAAATGGTCAAGACACATAACTCAAGCCTCGACCAAAGTTCAAGTCATACGCATGAAAACAGAGGCTAGGCAGTCCAACCTGAACAAATTGAAACAACAACAAAACTAAAATAGTTTTGAAAACAATGCAACAAAGTGGACATGCAGTCAACCAAAACTTCAACTCAATTCACAACCAAAGGTAAGTCCAGACACTACAAGTTTATACTGATGCGAAGTAATGAAATCAGGCCAAAGGATCAAGTGCGGTCACAACTGTACAAAACCAAGTGCAAGTCCAATATCTAAATGAAGACTACATGATGATATCCAATAGTGAAACAAATGCACATGAACCATAAACCAAAGCTTCACAAATATCATGAACCACACTCAAGTAGATATACAATTGGAGCATATACATGAACTGGATCAAAACAAAACAATGAACACTGCAGCAGCTACTTTGACAAAGAGAGACAGCTTCGCAAGCACACATAACTTCATGCATACAACTGAATACAAGTCAAAATGATCAGGTCACAAAAATGCAAAGCTATGCAGTGAAACAGGTACAACTCAATGCAAAAAACAAGACCAAGTCATAAACAATCTATGTAGCTGAGATAAAATCAGGCAGTTTTAAAAATGACTAGTACATATCAACCAAAGGACAAGCCACAAATCAAAGGAGCAACAGTTTCAAATCATAGTAGCAAGCTCATTTCAATCCAAGTCAAGTTAAATGTCGATGTCAATAGAGTAAAGAACAGAATCAATATCAAATGACCGAAGTTCTAGACAAACAGAGAAGTTCAAGATGCAATGCAACAAGTAGCAGTTTCAATCAAAGACAAAGGTGTCTTAACTATCATCACATAAACAAAGTCAAGGCCGAAGTTAAACATTAAACCAAATAAAACAAGCCGTGATGACCAAGGAATCGAGCTAGCCTAAATTGAAGCCATGTGAATCAAGTAATACAAAATATACGAATTTGAACAAATTAGAAAAATCAAAGTCATTATAGAATAATCAAGCAGAACTCAAAAATTATCGGACGAATTCGTATGAAAAATATGAACGAAATTATAGGATCTAGAATCCTATTTAAACCCATTCATTATCGGTGTGGAATGGCATTCAAGTTCAACCAACAAAGAATAATCATTCAACTCGAATCCAAGTCGAGCACAATTGAAATTAAAAAGGAATATCACTTACAAAATTTTCAACCAGTGTACACGCTCGCTACAATTTGAAGCAGCCGAAGTTAAGCAAAGAACAAAATTCAAATAAGCATCATTCAATCGAGCCACTGAAGTCGGCGTCTTCAAATTATCAAAACCCTAATTTTCTCTGAGAGGAACAAAGGAGCAAAGAAGCGAAGTAGAAGAAATTATTCACAAAAGAATACGGGCCGATAATAAAAAGGAGAAAGGAAGTATTTTTACTTATTGGGCCGGCTTCTATAATTTACTACTTGGGCTTTAATATTTAAATTATGGTTTTGTTTTCTTTAAATTTTTTAATTTGTATTTTTCTTTTTAAACTTGTGTAAATTCTAGTCGTGTGACTAGGGGATGAACTACGGTGGTGTAGTTCAAGAATTCGCAACTCAATGGCTGAGTTGTGGTAGGGTTTTGAGTGCAGAGTTTGGTTAGTCGATAGCGGGTGTCGTGAGTTTACGTGTATATGCGTCTGACTACTTAATTTTTAGTATAAACCTTAGGGCCAGCATGTAGGCAAGGTTTTGCCGAAGTTAGGTAAATCTGTGTGTTCTATTTTCTGTTTTTATTATTCTGCTATTATTAATGCTTTGATTATTTTATATATATACTTCTGCATTAAATTTTTATAATTGATAGTATCTTCTAGTCACCCCCCATCTAGGGTGAAATCGATCGTACATTTCATCGTAGAATTTGACTAATAATAAAGGTTAGATGTTGGACCTAAGAGTGTCACGAGCTCACCTAGGGCTTAATTGTATCTTCATTATTGTTTTCTTTGAAAATTTTTATTTCTTGGCGTCTAGGCTACGGCAGAGTAGTAACAATTTATAAATATTATGGTGATTCATAAATATTATAGTGGTTGTTCCTATATAGGACTTAAACATTCGGCTGCATTGCTACGGTGATTCAGGGTGCACGATAACCCTTGCCCGTTACCTCATTGAGAAATATTTTTGTTAATTTAAGGTAAGTGTGATTATACAATTTTGGGTTAGGAGCTACTAATGATAGAAAATTATAATTTAGTTCTTTGCATTCATTTAGTTGCATTAGGTCATGCATATTTTAAAAAAATCAAAAAAATCAAAAATCAAAAATCAAAAATCCGATAAAAAATCGTAAATTTTATTTAACTTAGTTTTTAATCCCAAAAAATCCTTCTTTCCTTTCCTTTGAAAATTTTTAATCAAAAACAAAAATATATAAAATCTTTTCAAAAAGGAAAAAAAAATTCAAAAACAAAAAAAAGTAAGAAAATCCTAAAACATAAATCAAATTACCATTTCATAAGAACAAAAGAAATAAAAATCCTTTTGGTAAATATTTGAAAATTTAAAAACTCAAAAAAATTTACTAACAAAACAAAACAAAAACAAACTTTTTTTTTGAAAATAAATCTCACTAGGTAAATAGTTTTCTTCCTTGTAAAAAAATAAAATTCCAAACACAAAAACAATTTTTTATTTCGTTTTTCAATTCTTCTTTCATTCTCTAAATACCTTTCTAACTTCTTTCTCCTCTCGACTTTCACTTATGGATGAGTACTTGTACTCGTAACACAACAATAATCGTTGGACTCACGACACAACAACAAATTGTCTAACTCGGAAAGACGATCCTCTTGAAATGGCGAACGAGAACGCCTCTTGAACTCTTATGGATAGAATCTTTCCCGATAGAGTTTCTATTCCATCTTGCATCACGTTATCCACCCCTACGGGTAACCATTTCGAAATTCACTCGAACCATATTGCCACGCTTCCAAAATTTGGCAATTTCGGGCATGATGACACATACATTTTCTTGACTAAATTCGAACAAGTTTGTGCAACCATTAAACTCCAACAACTTTCTGATGACGGAATCAAACTTCGATTAATCTCATTCACTCTTACGGATTACACTGAAAAATTGTTGTACAGCTTACCATCAAACTCGATTTAAACTTGGGAAGAATTCGTAAAAGCTTTCTTAAAAAAATTTTACCCTTGGAAAAACGACTAGAATCCGAAACGAAATTGTAAACTTTCATCAATTCAAGAGAGAGCCATTTGGAAAATATTTTGAAAGATTCAAAGAGCTTTTGATAAAATGTCAATACCATAACTTTAAAAATGGACAATTTGCCAAATCTTATACGATGGACTTGAAAATAGCTCATGAACCATGCTTGAATCAATGTGTCAAGGCAACTTTCTTGCCCAACATCATGATGATGCTTGGAAATTTCTTGAAAACCTCGCCAAAAAATCATCCCAATGGGAACATTTGAATGAAAAATCAATTTACTCACGATCCAGTGCACACTCGATAGGATCTTCTTTTGCTTTGGAAGCTAAGAACGATGCAATGATTAAAAAATTAGATAATGTTTTCTCATCGAATCAAATGAACCAAGCTTCCCAACCGATGTGTTATAAATGCAACAATCCTAATCATATAGCAGATCAACATCCCAATTTTGTCGAACAAACCAATGCTTTAAATAAAGCCAAAAATGACCCGTTTTCTCCAAAGCACAACCCTGGTTGGAGAAATCATCTGAATTTTGCATGGAACTAAAAGAATCCCAACACAAATACGATTCGTCCCAATTTTCAAGGTCTCGAATAATGCTTCGAATCCCCTTTCAGCCCAACAATTTTCAACCAAACTTTGCAGGTCCATCTCATAATCAATCGCAACAATCGAATTTTCAACCAAATTCTACTCATCCTCCCCTAGACGATAAAC
This sequence comes from Allium cepa, assembly GCA_030765085.1. Lineage (NCBI taxonomy): Eukaryota > Viridiplantae > Streptophyta > Magnoliopsida > Asparagales > Amaryllidaceae > Allium > Allium cepa. The sequence goes on from CM060932.1 coordinate 387,300,329, forward strand.
GTTTAACTTCGCTTGAGAAAACTCTTGAAATGTTGGCCAAGGCAACTACTCAAAGCCTTCAATCAAATAGCAATTTGCAAAATTTATTGACCTCATATGTGCAAAACACAAACCAATCAATTGCAAAACTCAAAATGAAAATGAGTCAACTAGCCATGTCTGTAAATGAATGCGAATGTGGAACATTCCCAAGCCAGCCTATTCCAAATCCCAGAAATCAAAACGCAAATTCAAATCAAGCCCATGTTGTTCAAAATAGCAATGTCACCCAATTAAATGCTATCACAACTCTACGTTTTGGTAAACAAATCGATAATCAAATCGTTAATTCAAACAACTTTCCGAATACCTCTCTCGACACTTCTAAAACAACGAATGAATCTGAACAGAACGTGGAGCTAAACGTTCATTCGAATGCCAATCAAAATTCTTCTTCTTCTACTTGAGTAGAACCGCCTACCAAGTACCGTGTTCCATTTCCACATTATCTTTGACCCAAGAAACACTCGGACCAAATGGAAAAAATGTTGGAAATTTTAAAAAAGCGAAAGTTAACATCCTACTTCATGATATCGTTCAGCAAGTCTCCCCTTACGCAAATTTTTTTAAGGGCTTGTGTACCCAAAAGCGACACACTCAAGTGCCTAAAAAAGTATTCTTAGCTGCCAGTTTGAGTGAAGTCTTTTCCCGATCCATGCTCGTCAAACACAAAGATTCTGGCTGCCCTATGATTTCGTGTACAATTGGAGACAAGACGACTAACAAATGTTTTTGTTTGACTTAGGCGCGAGTGTCAACTTGATTCCATACTCCGTGTACGAACAATTAGGCTTAGGTGAGCTCAAACTCACAAAAGTCATTCTTTAATTTGTCGATCGATCCATTAAGAAGCCCGTGGGAGAAATCGAAGACGTGCTCATTCGAGTAGGGAAATTCATATTCCCGTTGACTTTATCGTTCTTGACACACAACCCGTGACAAACCCTGTGAGTCAAATTCCATTGATTTTAAGACGACCAATCTTAGCTATCTTAAATTCCATAATCAATTGTCATATCAATGAAAATCTCTTTTGGAAACATGACTTTGGACCTTAACATTTTCAATTTTGAAAGCCAATCGAACGAACTTGTGACCAAATGTTGGAAGTTAGTTCCATTCACGAAAATTTTGAAAACGAAACACTTGATCTTAGCAATGAATGCGAGGCCGAGTGCAGAAAATTATTTCACGAAATTCTCAAGAGATTGAATACACTCTTCCTTTTGAATCGCTTCCAGTTGAGTCCGAATCTCAAACCAATTCTTTGATCGAAAAACTCCCGAAGTTGGACCTCAAACCACTTCCCGACCACCTTAAGTACGCATACTTAGGTGAAAATGAAACTTGTCCTATCATAATTTCTAACACTCTTTCTCTTGACCAAGAAACTTCTCTTCTCTCTATTCTTTCAAAATAAAAGGAAGCGATTGGATGGTCGATCTATGATATAAAAAGAATTAGTCCCGCTCTTGTTCAACATCGCATCTATTTAATCGATGATGACAAGCCTGTTTGTGACGCGCAATGAAGGCTTAATCTAAAAATGAAAGATGTGGTGTGTGATGAAATTTTTAAACTTCTCGACAACAGAATCATGTACCCAATCTCTGATAGTACATGGGTTAGCCCAATTCACATTATACTGAAAAAGTCTGGGCTAACTGTTGTCAAGAATGATTCAAACGAACTTATTCTAACTCGTACTCAAACGGGTTAGCTTGTTTGCATTAACTATCGAAAACTAAATGCCGCAACACGTAAAGATCACTTCCCTCTTCCTTTCATTGACCAAATGCTCGAACGTTTAGTGGGCCATAAATTCTACTGCTTCCTTGATGGTTATTCCGGCTATAATCAAATTCCATTCTCTCCCAAAGTTCAAGAGAAAATGACTTTACGTGTTTATTTGCTACCTTTGCTTATTGACGTATGCCATTCTGACTTTGTGATTCTCCTGTGACTTCCCAACAATGCATGGTTGACATCTTTTCTGACATGGTTGAGCGCTTTCTAGAAGTTTTTATGAACGATTTCTCTACCTTTGGAGATTCTTTTTCTCAATGTTTACCTCTTCTCGGATTGGTTCTAAATCGATGTAATTTGATTTTAAATTGGAAAAAATTCCACTTTATGGTCAAAACAAGGCATAATCCTTGGACATATCATCTCAAATAAAGGCATTGAGATAGATAAAGCGAAAATCGACGTAATTGTAAACCTACCCATTTTCAAATCTATTAGACATTCGATCATTTCTAGGACACACTGGCTTTTACTGACGCTTTGTAAAGACTTCAGCAAAATCGCTCGTCCTTTGATGACTCTTCTCGGAAAAGATGTTCCATTTGATTTCATCTTTGAGTGTATCTCTTCTTTTGAATGTCTCAAAAATGAACTCATTTCTACTCCAACAATTTACGCACCCAATTGGGATCTTCTTTTCGAAATAATGTGTGATGCTTATAACTTTGTGCTTGGTGCTGTCTTAGGACAACGCATCAACAAAATCCTTTATGTCATTTGCTACGCGAGTATAACTTTGAACGACGCTCAACTCAACGACGCAACAATTGAGAAAGAGCTTCTAGCTGTCGTTTTTGCACTCAAAAAGGTTTCGACCTTACTTGATAGGCTCACACATTATTGCGTACACGGAATACTCTGTGCTTCAATATTTCTTCGCTAAAGAGGATGCTAAATCCCATTAGATTCTTTGGATGCTTTTAATTCAAGAATTTGACCTTACAATCAAAGACAAAAAAGGATCCGATAATGTCATAGCTGATCACTTGTCTCGTCTTCCGAAAGCACCATCTTCTTTGGCAATCAATGAAAACTTCCCCGATGAACAACTTCTTTCAATATCTATCGATCCATGGTATGTTGATATAGTGAACTACTTAGTCACTAAAAAAACTCCCTCATGTTGATCCAAACAGGACAAATACAAATTCATGCCCTAAGTGAGATATTTCTATTGGGACGATCTATCCTTGTTCAAATATTGTCCTGACCAAATCACCTGATGTTGCATTACGGATAATGAGAGCAAGAGTGTTCTTTTGTTTTGCCATGATCAAGCGTGCGGTGGATATTTCGGTCCTCAAAAATCCGTGAAAAAGGCGCTTCAGTGTGGTTTCTATTGGCCTTCTCTTTTCACAGACTCGTTTGAATTTTATAAAACTTGCGATCGATGTCAAATGCTTGGATGAATTTCTCGACGAGATATGATGATCTAAACCCCATTCTTACAATCGAAATTTTTGATGTTTGGGATATCGACTTTATGGGACCTTTTCCCAATTCTTTCGAAAACTTATATATCCTTGTCGCTGTCGATTATGTCTCAAAATGGATCAAAATTGTTCCTTGCAAAACCAACGGTCATAGAATTGTTGTGAAATTTCGTAAAGAAAACATCTTTTCGAAGTTTGGCACACCTTGCACGATGATCAGTGATAACAGAACCCATTTGTGCAATCGTTCTTTTGAAACTTCAATGAAAAAATACTCAATAACCCATAAGTTATCCACTCCATATCATTCTCAGACTTGTGGCCAATTTGAAGTTTCAAATCAACAAATAAAACAGATTTTGGAGAAAACGGTCAACAAAAGTCAAAAAGATTGGTCTCAGAAATTGACCGACGCGCTTTGGGTTTGCCGTACTTCTTTAAAAACAACCTTAGATGTCCCCATTACGCATAGTTTACGATAAAGCTTTCCATTTACCCATTGTAACCGAACACAAAGCGCCGTGGACAATAAAGAACGTAAACTTTGATCTTAAAAAAGCTGGCGAAAACCGAAAATTATAACTCAGCGAACTAGAAGAACTTAGGAATGACGCATATGAAAATGAGAAAATTTACAAAGAAAGAACCAAAGTTTTTCATGACGAGTCAATCCAAAGGAAAATGTTTTCGCCCAAACAGAAAGTTCTTTTATATGACTCAAGACTTCATTTATTCCCTGGGAAACTTAAATCAAGATGGACTAGACCATTTGTGGTACGAACTGTTTTCCACATGGTCGTAGAAATAGAAAACCCTAGGGATGGATCAATTTTCAAAGTTAACGGTCATCGTTTTGAAACTTATCTTGGAATTTCCTTGTAACCAAGAGGATGAGCTCATGTTACTTTATGAGCCAAGCTACGTCTAGTAAGAATGTTAACCCTCTTTTGTAAATACGTACATAGTTTTCCTCGTTACACTCATTATATCATGCATTGACTATGGGGACACAGTCAAAATTAAGTGTGGAGGTGTCTCATTTTCATTTATTAAGTTTCATGACATTTTGAATTTTCATTTTCTTTTAACCTTAAAGAAAACTCAAAAATTTCTAAATCTTAAAAACATTCTCCTTTTAGCATTTTGATTTATTTTTGAAGAAACACTATGGGATAAGTATAGGTGTTGGTTAATAAATTGAAATTTTGAAAATTTATTTGTCTTGGCAAAAATAAAATGAAGTTTGATTACAAATAACAATGGTTTAACTAGTGTATAGGAAGGTTCATGCGTGTTAATTATGAAGTATATTCTAATTGAAAATCTTTGTTTAATAAAAAGTGGTAAATTCAAAGTAAAGGATATAACATTTTTATCTTCTAAGTTAAATGGTGTTAAGATGATTTTTGCAAAACTCTCTCTTTTCAAAAAAGAAAAAAAAAGTAAGAAAAAGAATTTGTATATAGGTATATATTTTTAGCACCTAGAGTCATGTGTTCACACTTGTGTGTTCACTCACTATGCTCTGTACCCTTCTCACATAAGACCGAAAGGCAGTGCATGATCGGTATATCTGGCCTCAGTTTATCTGAGTTAGGTGTATGTATATATAACTCTTTGTTAATAATGCCTACCTTCGATAAGTGTTCACACTTGTGTGTTCACTCGCCATGCTCTGTATTCCTCTCACATCAGTCCGCAACGCAATGCATGGTTTATATATCTGGCCTCAGTTTACCTGAGTTAGGCATATGTAAATATTGTTAATATCCATAAAATTTTCAAATAAGATAGATAAGCAATTGAAATTCAAGCATCATTTAACTTGTTTGATTTAACTTGTTATTGGAAAGAAATGAAAATACCACTTTGATAAACTTCGATAATCAATTAAGGATCCGTTTCATAGTTACACTGTTATCCATTGAAACAATGAGTTGAACTATTGTCTATTTGTTATGATAACTTGATTTTTATTGGAAATCTTGACGAGTAAATGACTAAAATTTTCAAGATAATGACCAAAAGTTATATTTAACTTATTTTTGTCTATTTAAAAGTAAATCTTTCATTTGTAAATATTTAAAAAACTCGCATTTATCTCTTTGTAAATAAATCATGCATTTTGTAAATACTTTTATCCTGCAATTGGATTTTGTGGGTAGTATCCGCTGAAAACCCTCATGAGACAACGCTCGTCCTAGTGGGGACACCTAGAGGTTTAACGGCTTGTTGCATAAGCTCAATGCAATCGTGCTCCCTACGAAAATGGATTTATCTTAGTTTTCCTTTATTCGAGGACGAATAAAAAGATAAGTGCATGGGTATTTGATATGCACATAAATATGCATATATTTACATCCATATTTTATCTCCTTTTATTTAAATAAAAATCTTATTTGAGCATCCTAACATGTTTAAACCAAAATTTAATTATTTTCAAATCATCGTATTTTCATCTTCATTCAGGGGCATAATGGTCATTTCTGTGCATGTATCAATTTGAGAATTTTTACTTGGACAATTTTTATGATTTTTATAGGATATTTTGATGCATATGGAAGAGGGATTCATGATGATATATGCATGCACAAGGAAATATAAAGGAATGAAGAGGAAATAATTCAAGTTCAAGATCATGGAGGACCCCACCCACTTACCTAAATCTACAATTAGAAGCTAATGGACAACTACGTGGAGTTTAAAGCTTCATGCACATTAACTGATGGATTAATTAGTGGCTAATGGTTACATGGTGGCCACACTTCCTAAAGGGCATTTTAGGAAGCACCCTCAAAATTGAATTAGTGTTTTATGCATCTATGAATATCCCTCTTATGTACATGTAAAGATCTTCTACTCTTTCATATTAGTTAGGAAATTAAGAAAGCAAGTTGTAAGCTCTATGTTGAATGAAATAAAAATGGCTTCCAAGCCTCTTCCTCTTTTATTTTCTACATGCTTTTCTTCGTTTTATTGTTAGTATTTATTTCTATGCTCTCTTTCTTTTTATGTTCGTAGCTTAGATTTACGTTTATGCACTAGTTTTATTCATTTCCTTTTAGTAGAAAATCTTCTTTTTGTTTGTTTATTCTCTACGTTCTTTCATTTTCAATGTTGAAACTTACATACGTTGATTTGATAACACAAACGAGTAGCTAAACCCCTTCAATTTAGGGGGTAATGAAGCTCTCAAATATTCTATAAGATCAATATTACTATGATTTATGATCTATTTAGCTTGTGCTGCATAAAAGTGAATTTTGATGTAAGTTTATACAAGTGGATTTGATAACTTATATCACTTATGCAAATGAGCTATTCTTATTCAACAGAAACACAATTAACATCATCATTTGCTAATTAATTTTTGATTTTTAAATGAAAGTAAAAATGAAATTTGATGACCTATATTACTAGTTACAATAGTAAATAGATCATACTTAAAATATTTTTTGCTTTAGCTTCATTTTCATGAGAATTGATAAGTGGTTTCTTTATTGTATTGTAGTTTGATGATTTGAATTATGTTAATTAATAATATAAACAAACCATACTTATGATAGATACAACAATTATTTCACTTAATATCAAAGCTAGAGATCATAAATTATTTGTTTGTTGATTTACAAAAAAATATGAGAGTGGATTTGCTTGTAAATTGTTCTCTAGTCATAGTTTTTAAATCACATTCTAACTTTAGCTTCTTTTTGTAGTTAACAATTTCCTCTCACTTTAGTCTAATTTGATTGAATTTAAAATTTTAAAATCTTAAAAATTCCCTATGGATTGACCCGTACTCGCCACGTACTAAAGTTATATACCGTGCGCTCGCGGTTAAATTTAATTTGAAATTTATCGGTAAATTTCTAATCCGATAGAAATTATGTCGTTAAACAATTATTTTAGAAGAGACCAAGATCGGTAAGTGTTTTACTTACCGAATACCACTTCAAAATGGGTATACGATTTCTATGTTTTGGAAGCGACTATGAAGTGGAATGTTATACAATTGAACTGTCTATCCTAAGGTTAAGTCCCAGGGAAAAGTAAGATTTAACATTTCAAATTATGATATCGTGTGGGACTATCTATCATGAAGAGAATTCCAAGAGAGAAGATAGTGTTAGCATTCGTCCGAGGACTTGTGCAGGAACCTATGTGCAAGTTTGAGATGCTCAAATTCACATAGCGATTCATGATCTATTCGAGATAAAGGAATCCAATTACATGTTCTTTTCGAGTGATGAAGACTCAAGGGAGAGATGCCAAATGTAGCCTCGACACTGGAAATGACCAAACCAGAGATATGATGCATAACCAAAAGGAACGTAGCATTTTAGCAATCCCAAGGGTGTAGGCGACTCCATCTAATATTACTTACGAACATGCATGCCGGAGCAATGCATTCAGAACCATGTTTGTCTGAGCATGGTCCGGTTATGCATTTCCTATAGTACATTCCTTGAAGATGTATGTTACTCTGAAGGATATATCCGATCCTTGTTGAGTAGTTCAGATTTAGCTAGATCCGAGGAGATCTCCATGGAAAATCCACTATGCGAATGTGTATTAGTGATACTGATTATATGCCTATTATTGTTGTGGCGTTCACACAACAACTGTTTGATATGATTTATGCGCTACAATCTAGACATTATCTGTCATAACACTATATGTTAAACTCAAGAATGGTTGGTTTCTTTGATGGGAAAACCATTACGGGAATCCATATGGTCTCAATGATTACTATTACTTTTCGCTTATTTCTTGATCTTCTCATGCTAGTTTACTAGACTGATCTGGATGTTATTTTCTTATAATGCTCGGGTCAGCCCCATGTATGTTTCTAGAGAAAAGCTGGCTGATTACCTATCATAGTGTTCTTATTTCCACTACATTTATGTACAATATATATCAGCATTGTGAGGACATGTAGTTATAACTATCCAAGCTAATTATAGTACTTAGGTTTAAGTAATTCTATATTTTTGTATTCAGAGTAACCCTTTGTACTATTCCTTTGATATTATATATTACCATTCCGTTGTGAGATTTTGATATTGTGTTCTCTCTTTCCCGTTCAATTTCTTTTTCATTATTTTATCCTAACTTTCATTCTTTTAGGGACTTGGGTGCACGACATGTGAATACCGTGGATATATTTAGTGTCGACATTCGAGGGTTAAAAAGTCGGGTCATTACATTGTTGAAAACGTGCAAGCAGTGGACCATTAATCTTCCCAAAATGAAAAGATGCTAATTCTCCCACTTTGTCCACTTTCTAACTCAAACGTATTATCTCAAAATCCATTGAACTTAAGTGATAGATACATGAGTCAAGATGACAAGTCCTCTTAAAATAAGTACTATCTTCCATGTATTGCTATGTATTTATTTCTCAAACATCACAATTTATTTGGCGACAATTTTTTTAACGAGTAAACCCTATGCTTACTTTTGGTCCAATGATTTATTTTCGCTTGCTCTATGACCACTTTCTCATTTTGTGCGTTCCATATGGATAAATACTCAATATCAATGTATTCACTTCGACATGGAATATAATTATTTTTGAAAGTCAACCATTCTTAACATCTAAAATCAGTAATAAATGCCAGCTGAAAATTCTTGTGCACTAATCTCAAATATTAAAAACAATGGACTATGAGTTATGTAACATTAGAAAAAAAAATCCAAAATCACAATTGGTAAAAAGAGAAAACCCTCATAGTGGAATAAAAGTATGCATATCTCATAATAAATAAGTTATAGTATCTAATACATAAAATTATATATGCTGTATTCAATACATTATTTATCATCATTAATAAAAGAGAATTTATCCCTGATGCAATGGACAGAATATCGAGTGAGCATCCTATCTCTCGACCTTCGCTCTTACCCACATCTCCAAAAATACATTTGCACGATAGAGAAAAAATGTTCAACTATGTTTGGATTGTGCCTAACCTTGTACACTTCGGCCAAAGGCTTGAGAGCTGTTACATAGGAGAAGACTATTTACGTACACTTTTGGCAATTTCCTACGTGGTTCTATTTCTTGCTCTTCTCCTACATCGAAATACATTTTAGCACAAAACAACCATATCATCATGCAACAAATGATACCAAGCAAGAAGGAAACACTAATACCAAAGCCATCTTAATCGATCATAATAAATATGGGTAACAATAATAATAGCACACTTAGCCATTAAACATCTCATACATTTGATAACACTCAATGTCAAACCAAAATATCAAATATGCTAACTCATAGTATTTTGTTCCATTAATTTGAATCTCCCCTCATTTGTACAATTATCATGGATGATCCATCTTATAGCCAAACAACATGCATGAAATCCAATCTTATTGTACAATCAAGACTCTATTTTGACATTGATTAGTGTTCTTGACCAAACATTCATATAAACACATAAAAATGTATAAACAAAGCAATACATACATACATACAAGAAAATCTGAATCAAACAAATATACCATCCAAATCTATTCTACCATTAAAAATGTTGTATCTATTTGAACACTTAGGTAAATCTAATTAAAATCTATTTTAAATCATTTATTATAAAATATGTGTAAGTTTAGATCAATGAAAAATTATAATTTTACCATTAAAAATAGTTTAAAACACAATTAAAATCATATATCAAAATATAAAGTATAGGTCAAACAAATGTTTGCTAATTACTTCATATTAGTAACACAATATAAACCTCACAAGTGCATGTTAACCAGTCTATATTAGTAACAAAAACATCAGTGTCAGTTAGAACCATAAACTGCCCATCACCCTATATTGATGCTGGTAAAATATCGCATACTCATTCTACTATGATTACATCGTCACACGGAAAATACATATAATAATTTCAACTAATAATCAATCTCATATGTTACAACAATCGAAATAAGGTATTTATACCCATTGTTTCTTATTAATTATAAAAAATTTCATTGTTGCTTATTATAAAAACACATTTTTTCCATTTTATTTTAAATCAGTAATAATTTCTCAAAAATAATGATATACTTAAAAATCCTCCATTTCTAATATTACTTTAAAATCCTCAAAACATCGTTATACAAACAAAAACTATAATGTTTTACTTTAGGTCTAAAAAACCATTTTGTTAGTATTACCTTCCTCCACATGCAAAGAGGTTATCTTATCCCATAATTTCTATTTACTCGCGCATCCAGACTTTATTATTTATTACATTTAACCAATATCTATTACTAATCTCAATACAATAGTAATAATAACAATAATATCTTACCATATATGTTTGAAAGTTATGTTGTTACTATTTTCATCCAAAGATATTAAATCACTTAAAAACCATAAATTGATATATTTTAAATGAAATTAATAAAATTCTTAATTAATTTTGGTACATGTCATCGTCATTTAGTTAAAACATGCTTATTTTTTTTTTATAAATAACTTATTTCTAAAATTAATTTTTGAAGTTTTAAAAACATTTACTAAAATATTAACTTGTTTAATTTACTTAAATACATCCTACCATTATTTATTTGATTATAAAATTTTTCTTTTTTAATAAACATCTTTGGTATAAAACCAATTTAAAACATTTTACCACAATAATGATATACAACATTTCACTCATTGATAATCTAATAATCATCACTTAAATTTTTTCTACAAATTCACAATTGATAATTTACATCCATATTCACCTAAATATTCAATCATAAACCAATTCATAAAATAATGTTAAAATCAAATTAAACTAATGTAAAATTTAACCTAATCACTATAAAAAATAAAACATGCCGACGTCCACAATTAACAAATGATATAATAAAATCCAGTGGAAAAATAAGTAGAACTATACAGATCTTATGTCCAACAGTCATCTATATATAAATTCTAAAATATCGTACAAACTGAATATCAAATTTTTTAATAATAAATTTCATTATATAATTATAAATCAAAGTGTCTTATAAAGGATACATGAGACCTCACCTCAATTGAAGAAAATCTTGCTTTATTTCAAAATAATGTTGTACAACATTTTCTCCTTCTATCCTAACCCAAATCGCTTTTGAAATCCCGATGTATGCGGTTTGCACCAAAAATTGGCACAAACACCTAATGGTGGTTTTGTAGAGAAATAAATGAAGAATAATATATAAAAACAGACGGAATATAGCAATAAAACGATCAGAAACAAGCAAATAAAGCACACACGATAGTTTATAGTAGTTCGACGTTGTTTTCCTATGTCAACTTCGAAGAGATAGTTTTATTAATGACTTTGTAAATCGAGTAAAATTGGGTTCAAATGAAAATATTTAGTTACAAGATAGTACAAAGAAATAAGTAGCGTAATGATCTTAAAAACGTACAATCTGTTGAATATGCGCTTATATGATTTTTGTTTGATGATAATAAACATATATACATTCGTTTAAATGTATTTGTTAATGTACTATTTTATTTTTCACAAATGAAATAAATATTTGCCGAATAAAATAAATAACACGGAATTTGAATTCAAACGAATATTTTATTCAAACAAATATTTATTACAATTTTGAATAGTACAAATTCAAGCTCTCACTATACACTATACAACTTTGATACAAATTCAATTATCACAATTTCACATTTACAAATGTCCTCACTAAATATCGCTCATTTACTCATATTTTATCTTCATCTTCATTCCAGTTAGAATCCAGCATCTGAGCAATCTGCAAAAATATACACTAACGCAGTAAAATTGAAAAAGAAATATTTTTGCAATATAAAATAAAACGTGAATTTTGAAAATGATATTTGCCTCAGTTATTTGGGTTGTTCGTCATCATTTATATTTGAATTCATCACACGAACAGTTTGTGACACACACAGTGTATCACTGTATATGCCACAAGGCCGTGCACACCGATATACACATGATAATGCTACAGGGACAGGTGAGCACAAGGTGAAACCCAAATAAAAGACGGGTTCAACTCAGGGGCAATATAAATAAAATCTCGACACACGCACAAGGTCAAACCCGAACTATTAGCTGGGTTCAACACAGGGCAGGTGTACAAGCTACAACTTCAAATAAACTCAGTGACAATGCAAATGAATCAAAGCATGGTTCAAACCAGAGGCAAATGAACAGTACACCGAACAACTCACAAATATGGAACCAGACCAAAATGGCACTATCAAAGTATGCCATAATAAAGACATTAAAATGTACAATGCAAAAATGAAACCAAATCAAACTCAGTTCAACCAGACTGGATAGTACAAGCAAAAATGCAAGACAGTGGTCGTGAATGTAGGAACAACATCGAGCCAGAGCCGTCAAGTTCAAATATCACAAAAGTCAAAGAAGCAAATGAAATGCAACACATCATGATGTCCAGACCAGAATGCAACATGGCCAAGATGAAATACCAGAGATGACAAATCATGCTCAACAAGAACACTTGCAACAGTGGTGATGCAGTGGCACATGATTATCAAGGGTATACATGATAAAGCAACAGAGTAACCAAAATCATCAATGCAATACACAGCAAGCACATGAATACATCAAAAGCAAGCCGAGAACAAACAACAATCAAACAATGACACAGCTACACGATACCACAATATCAAGTTCAGGTGACATCAACCAAACAGTGACAATGCAGACACAACTGAAATGAGACAGGTCAAGAAATGGAGTATCAAAATGATGCAAATAACAACAAGTACAGGCCGCAACAGTATGCACCAGTCTAGGCTACTACATGAAGCAAATAGAATGAATGAACTCGACCAATAACCAAGGCTACAAAGTGCGCAGTGACTATAATAAGTAGTAGTATGCAACATGATGAAGCAGTAATGATACAAGCACTTATACAAGTCTCGAAGCCAGCAGAAGCATTAAAAAATACACGAATGTGACAAAGTCAAATGTCACAAATTAAAGTCAGATTCAAACTGTGGTAGCAAATGTAATTGACCAAATCACGAATCAACAACGTGACCATCAAGCAACGATAATACGAAATTGACAAAGTCAAATAAATCATCATCGTTCAACAAATATCATATGGCCGATAGCATAAAATTGAAAAAATCAGACGAACTCAATTCTAGGAAATCAAATCCTATAAAAACCCTAATCATCATCGGCAATTATTCCATCGAGTTCAAGCAAACCAAATCCAGAAAAGCAAAAAGCATAAAATTACTTACCGAAGCAAGTTCGAACTCGATCAATTTCAAGAGTCGTAAGTAAAACAGAGAAGCAAGCGATCGACGAAGTAAACAAAGTGATAATTCCTCCTTTCGATCAAGCAACCAAAAGCCGACATCTTTGAAATGTCCAAATCCCTAATTTAAGAGCAAAAAGGAACGAGATCGGGGAAAGCCCTAATTTTGCAAAGAGATACGAACGAAAGAACAACGGCCGCCATCTCTAAATAAAGGAACAAAGAAAGGAACGGGTTAAAATATAAAAGGGGGGCCGGCCTATTATTTTAAGGGCTTTGTATTTTAGTTAAGGTTTTTGAGTTTAATTTTTTTTTAATTTGTGTTTTCTTTTTTAAACCGTTTTAATTTCTAGTCGTGTGACTAGGGGAGAAGCTACGTGGCGTAGCTTGAGAATTCGCAACTCGGTGGTTGAGTTGTGGCAAGGTTTTGAACGTAGAGTTAGATTAGTCAATAGCGGGTATAGCGAGTTTACGTGTGTAAGCGAGGGACTATCTAATTTCTAGTAGAAACCTTGGGGCAGCACGTAGGCAGGGTTTTGCCGAAGCTGGATAAATTCTGTGTTGTTCTGTTTTTTTTCCTGTTATTTATATTCTGCGATATCTGTGCTGCTATTCTGTGATCTGAATTGAAATTAATTTATAAGCTTCCGCGATTCATTTTAATAATTTATACCATCACCCTATTCACCCCCCTCTAGGGTGAAATCGATCCTACAAGTGGTATCAGAGAAGGTTTAGAAGTCAACATTTGTTTTAAAAAATCGATTTTTTGAAAAAATCAATTTTTGTTTTAAAAATTTGAATTTTAAAATGGCTTCTTTTAATAATGCTTTTACAGAGGGTCAGTCGATAGTTAGACCACCAATGTTCAATGGTGAATATGCTTTTTGGAAAAATAGGATGAAATTTTTTCTGAAAACCATTGACGCTTGGGATATTATTGAGACAGGTTACCGAACTCCAACTATAACCGTAGATAATCAGGAAATAGAGAAACCAAAGGAACAATGGACAGAACTAGAAAATAAATTACAGAATACTAATGCCAAAGCTATGAATTCTATTATCTGTTCATTAGATCAATTTGAATTTAATCGTGTCTCACATTGTCTAACTGCACAGGAAATATGGCACATACTAGAAGTGACTCACGAAGGAACATCTCAAGTCAAAGAATCTCGCCTTGCCATGCTAAGCAGCGAATACGAGAACTTTACAATGGCGAAGGAAGAAAATGTCAAAGAGATGTACAGACGACTTTCCAATATCGTATACAAATCAAAAGCTCTCGGAAAAACATACACCGAATTGGAAATAGTCCGGAAAATCCTCAGAGTCCTTCCACGAAGCTTTGAAGCGAAAGTAACTGCCATTCAAGAATCGAAAGATTTAAAACAACTCAAAGTTGAAGAACTCATCGGAAATCTCACCACCTATGAGCTAGAAATGAAATTCAAGGAAGAGCGTGAAGGAGGAGATATTCGAAAGAAATCAATAGCTCTCAAAGGAACAACTGAAAGTGATGACGATGACGATGATGATGGAGCAGCAGAGCTAGCGCTACTAATAAAGAAATTCAAAAGGTGGAATCGCAAATACGGAAATCCAGCTCGAAATCATGAATTAAAAAGCAGAATAGGCAAAGCACTTGACTACTCAGAAGAACAGGAGATCATCTGTCATAAGTGCAACCAACCCAAACACATCAAGCCCAATTGTCCTCGAAATCGACGCGACTTTGGAAAGAAACAGAAAAAGAAAAGTTTTGCAGCCACTTGGGATGAAATGGATGAGAATGATAAAAGTACTAGCAGTGAGAGTGAGAAAGAAGATATGTGCCTTCAAGGAAATATAACTGATAGCGACGATGACGAGCCAAGCGAGGTATTAAAACTAACTCACTCTGAATTGCTTATTTATTTCCATGAAGTAAATGGCTGTTATGAACGACTTAGGGAAAAATACGCCAAACTTGAATCTCAAAAGGATACTTTGATAGAATGTAATGAACAATTTGATCAATTAGTTAAGAACTATCAACGTAGGATCCCTAAGTGTGATAAGTGTCCAACATTCGAAGAGGAAATTAAAAAATCAGAAATCAATATAAAATCACTTGAAAATGAAATTCTGATTTTAAAGGAGAATGAAAATATTAGGAGAGAGAATTCTATTAAAAAGTGCACACAATTGTTAAACGAAAATGAATCTCTCAAATCACAAGTCCAACAACTGTCTACTACTTTAGATAAATTTTCCATAAGTGAAAAATCGTTGAATATGCTACTAGGAAAGCAAACTGTTAATACGGTTAGACAAGGACTTGGATATAATAAATTGAAAATTGTTGAAAGCAATAATAATCAAGTTAATTCTATGTGCACAATTTGTAGAAAATATGGACACAATCACAATAATTATTGGTATAGACCCAAACATGTGAAAACTATACCGATTGGGTTCCAAAAGGCACAAATATAAATTCTCTCAAAGTTAAACAAATTTGGGTGCCAAAGGGAACAATTATAAATAGTTTTGGGTCTACACAAAATTATTTTTCAAAATATTCTGCCACTAACAATCATGGACCTATAAAAACAAATAGGTCACATAAATCTTTTTCCGTGTGGTGTGGTGGCAGGCTAAGGAACAACAATATTGTTCTCTGGATTTTTGGCTGTTCCGAGAACACAACGAGCAACAAAGCAAAGTTCCTTAGCCTAGCATAAAGGTGATAGAATCACAATGGACAACGACGAAAAATATCGTAAAGGTAAAAACAGGTAAAAGTATATTTATTTGAACGATATATTAAATGTGATAATCTGCACCATATTCTGAATTAAAATCAGCCAATATTGAGATGATGAAAAGATGGTGATTTTGACTTTGACTTATTCAACATAGTTGGCCAATTATATTCTTATGCCAAAAACACTATAAAGTTCTCTAGATTCTTTGAATTACTTCATATATATCAGTTTGGATTAAAAACAGTGTTTTGTTGGATAATACATTTGGTTATAATACGGCTAACTCCTTATTCACGGTTTTCGATTATTTACATGGCTTCATTTCAAATTCAAGAGAATGTCATTTAAATTGCTGTTAAAATTGAGTTTGAAATTTTTGGTGCACACTTCATGGTTTGGTCTATAAAATTCAATTGATGATAATTTTGAGTGAAAGAGAAATTCAGATGCAGATTACACTGGTAATCTAGTTGATAGAAAAATTACCAGTGAAACGTGATTTTTGTTGAGACATTTAGTAACTGCATCGTTTTTCAAAGAAAATATCTACATATTTTTCATTTCAAATAATTTTCAAATAGCAGAAAATTTTCTTTTAAAACCCCCTGGAGAAAATCATTTTTGACCATATTTTCGGATTAGTCATTTTTGAAAAATTAATTTCATAATTATTTTTGAGTTTGATTTTAAATGACTATTTTGACTAATCTGACTCCCTAATGTTTATCGAAAAGAAAAATAGTGATTGAAAAAGTGATGAGTGTTAATATTGATCAAATATTATGACTTGAGACGGTATAATTAATAAATTTCTTTAGAAATTTAAACAAGAGTTATAAAACTTTTTGTTGGTAAAAAATTCCATGACCATCTCTATATCTATCATACTTCTAACAACCATCACTCATCAAAATTCTATATAGTTTGTCGATATGTGGTACTTTAAATAGGAATCGTTCGCTTTTCATTTTCATATTTTTAAAAAAAAAACAAAAATAAAAATAATAATAATAATAAATACCAAAGTATTCACTCTCATTTAATAGTCCTCACGGTTATGCATGGGTGAATTACTTGGAATTTGTTATGTGCTTCCATGCTCATTTAAAAGTCCTCACGGTTATGCATGTATGGAACGCATATCAAAAGTTGATTTTTTTTAAAATAAACAAGTTGATTCTAATCCCATTTAAAAGTCCTCACGGTTATGCATGGTTAGAAGATACTTGAATTCATTTTTTTTAAAAATAAAATTGGAATATTACTAATCTCATTTAAAAGTCCTAACGGTTATGCATGGTTAGTAGATATTCAAATTCCTGATATAAATATGCCACAAATAGACATAACTGTATGGTTTTATATGATGGCATCATTTCCATCATTCTAAAAGTGGAATATGCGCCTAACAAAATATTTATGATTTTTGTTTGATTTTTTTATTGAAATTTAATATTTATATTCAATTGAGTTTTAATGTTGGATTAATATCGATCACTTTATCTCTATTTTCTCTAATACTATTATTCTTTTGCTGATAACAAAAGGGCGAGAGAAAAGTTAAGATTTTGTCAAATAAAATCAAGCAAAGGTCAAATAATTTTCCATTTGCATCTAGACTCATTTGCATATTTCTATTTGTATGCATATATGTAGGGGGAGTATTGTGTAGAGAGGGAGCATTTGAATAGGGGGAGAAATTAGGATATATCTATGATCAAATACATTTAACATATTCAAAATCTTAAATATATGTTTGTTATCATCAAAAGGGGGAGATTGTTGAATATGCGCTTATATGATTTTTGTTTGATGATAATAAACATAAATACATTCATTTACATGTATTTGTTAATATACTATTTCATTTTTCACAGATTAAATAAATATTTGCTGAATAAAATAAATAACACGGAATTTGAATTCAAACGAATATTTTATTCAAACAAATATTTATTACAATTTTGAATAGTACAAATTCAAGCTCTCACTATACACTATACAACTTTGATACAAATTCAATTACATCACAATTTCACATTTACAAATGTCCTCACTACATATCGCTCATTCACTCATATTTTATCTTCATCTTCATTCCAGTTAGAATCCAGCATCTGAGCAATCTGCAAAAATATACACTAACGCGGTAAAATTGAAAAAGAAATATTTTTGCAATATAAAATAAAACGTGAATTTTGAAATTGATATTTGCCTCAGTTATTTGGGTTGCTCGTCATCATTTATATTTGAATTCATCACACGAACAGCTTGTGACATACACAGTGTATCACTGTATATGCCACAAGGCCGTGCACACCGATATACACATGATAATGCTACAGGGACAGGTGAGCACAAGGTGAAACCCAAATAAAAGACGGGTTCAACTGAGGTGCAATATAAATAAAATCTCGACACACGCACAAGGTCAAACCCGAACTATTAGCTGGGTTCAACACAGGGCAGGTGTACAAGCTACAACTTCAAATAAACTCAATGACAATGCAAATGAATCAAAGCATGGTTCAAACCAGAAGCAAATGAACAGTACACCGAACAACTCACAAATATGGAACCAGACCAAAATGGTACTATCAAAGTATGCCATAATAAAGACAGTAAAATGTACAATGCAAAAATGAAACCAAATCAAACTCAGTTCAACCAGACCGGATAGTACAAGCAAAAATGCAAGACAGTGGTCGTGAATGCAGTAACAACATCGAGCCAGAGCCGTCAAGTTCAAATATCAAAAAAGTCAAGGAAGCAAATGAAATGCAACACATCATGATATCCAGACCAGAATGCAACATGGCCAAGATGAAATATCAGAGATGACAAATCATGCTCAACAAGAACACTTGCAACAGTGGTGATGCAATGGCACATGATTATCAAGGGTATACATGATGAAGCAACAGAGTAACCAAAATCATCAATGCAATACACAGCAAGCACATGAATACATCAAAAGCAAGCCGAGAACAAACAACAATCAAACAATGACACAGCTACACGATACCACAATATCAAGTTCAGGTGCATCAACCAAACAGTGACAATGCAGACACAACTGAAATGAGACAGGTCAAGAAATGGAGTATCAAAATGATGCAAATAACAACAAGTACAGGCCGCAATAGTATGCACCAGTCCAGGATACTACATGAAGCAAACAGAATGAATGAACTCGACCAATAACCAAGGCTATAAAGTGCGCAGTGACTATAATAAGTAGCAGTATGCAACATGATGAAGCAGTAATGATACAAGCACTTATACAAGTCTCGAAGCCAGCAGAAGCATTAAAAAATACACGAATGTGACAAAGTCAAATGTCACAAATTAAAGTCAGATTCAAACCGTGGTAGCAAATGTAATTGACCAAGTCACGAATCAACAACGTGACCATCAAGCAACGATAATACGAAATTGACAAAGTCAAATAAATCATCATTGTTCAACAAATATCAGATGGCCGATAGCATAAAATTGAAAAAATCAGACGAACTCAATTCTAGGAAATCAAATCCTATAAAAACCCTAATCATCATCGGCAATTATTCCATCGAGTTCAAGCAAGCCAAATCCAGAAAAGCAAAAAGCATAAAATTACTTACCGAAGCAAGTTCGAACTCGATCAATTTCAAGAGCCGTAAGTAAAACAGAGAAGCAAGTGATCGATGAAGCAAACAAAGTGGTAATTCCTCCTTTCGATCAAGCAACCAAAAGCCGGCATCTTTGAAATGTCCAAATCCCTAATTTAAGAGCAAAAAGGAACGAGATCGAGGAAAGCCCTAATTTTGCAAAGAGATACGAACGAAAGAACAACAACCGCCATCTCCAAATAAAGGAACAAAGAAAGGAACGGGTTAAAATATAAAAGGGGGGCCGACCTATTATTTTAAGGGCTTTGTATTTTAATTAGAGTTTTTGATTTTTTTTTAATTTGTGTTTTCTTTTTTAAACCATTTTAATTTCTAGTCGTGTGACTAGGGGACAAGCTACGTGGCGTAGCTTGAGAATTCGCAACTTGGTGGTTGAGTTGTGGCAAGGTTTTGAGCGTAGAGTTAGATTAGTCAATAGCGGGTATAGCGAGTTTACGTGTGTAAGCGAGGGACTATCTAATTTCTAGTAGAAACCTTGGGGGCAGCACGTAGGCAGGGTTTTGCCGAAGCTGGGTAAATTCTGTGTTGTTCTGTTTTTTTTCTGTTATTTATATTCTGCGATATCTGTGCTGCTGTTCTGTGATCTGAATTGAAATTAATTTATAAGCTTTCGCGATTAATTTTAATAATTTATACCATCACCCTATTCACCCCTCCTCTAGGGTGAAATCGATCCTACACAATCAAGCCTGTATTTCTGGAGGAAGACGATGAATTATCTCCTTGAAAATTCGGCATAAGGATCCCCAAAACCATATAGACCCACAAGAAAGATCACATGGCCCAAATCCCAAGAAATAGAGATCGGTGTCGATCCTTATTTTGGCGAAATTTAGGAGTGCGATCCATAAGGAATCTTCCCCATATTGTAATATGCTTAGTCTCCAAGTTTCATACCAATTGGCTTAGTAGAACTTGAGTTATAACTCGATCATTGCTGCAAAGTGCGCTGTTACCTGATTCTGGCGAATCCCTATGGAGGGAAGAGGGTCAATCCCTCTTTCTTAATCCTTTTGAGGTTCAATTACTAGAGTAGGCTCCTTAGTGTCCCCACATCTTTTTTCCAAAATTTCATACGCATTGGACTTACGGATATTGAGATATCGATTATTTCCCATTAAGTTGCACTTGTTTGACTAAAATATGCCGATCCCTATGATTGATTGTGATTATAGCCGATCTATCTTCTATATTAAACAATATTCCATACTTAGAACATTCTGTATAGCATATCTCTTGATTTTTTTGATCATGGCTTTATATTACAATCTGTACTTGACTTCTGGACCCCACAATCATTGCTATGGACTTACTTCTTCCAAAGTACATCTTGTGCTGAACATGATGTGCTTTGAATCGAAGCAAGTTAGAGTAACTGATAAGAAATCCAACTAGTTTTCTTAATAGTCATTATCCTTTTGTAGAACGATTTTCCTAAGTGCCATATCTCTCTTTGATCGTCATGACGCTTGGTCAATTTTCAATAGAACAAATTTAGGATTATGCTCCATCAGTTGAAATCTATGTCTAGTTTTATGAGACTAGCAAGCTTTGTCTATCTGATTTAGTCTCAACCTTAAAAAGCTTTAAGTTTGAATTCACCTTCTGTCGATTTAAAAAATTGAACTTTTAGAATATACATGTGCACGTTCAGGAACAAGTTCTTCTTGTTGGCTCCCGGACACATTTGCATAATCACGGGTCATCGCCAATCTTCTTTGAATTATATGCAATTTCATTGCATTTTTTATTTACTTACTTTATATAGTTTTTTAAGCACATGTTTCTTGCATATGGGGTTCGTAACTGATCCCTTCTCACTTTTTTCCATAGGGATTGGCATTCTTTTAGCCAGTTCCCCCTTTAATTTTTTTATAATAGGGATCAGAAATCTCCTTTGGCCGATCCCTTTCTCTCCCAACTTCTCTCTTTTCTTTTTTTTCAATAGGCATTGGATTGGATCCCTAAGTCGAGGGATCATAGCCAAACCTTTCTTATGTTAGGCACTTAATCTTTTGGGCATCGAGGAGAATGAAAAGGAAAACCGATCCCTCTAGTCTCGTATATAAATCAGCGCTTCCCTCTCTATCCCTTCACTTTACTTCATTTTACTTTCATTCACCTTTATTTTCTTCATGACTGAACCCTCCTTCGCTTACCTTAGAGCTGAACTCTTCGTACTTTCATCAATCCAATATCATTCCTTCAAATCAAACCGCCTCCTTCCTTCGACTCGCCATCCTCTCTTGCTCTAGACCACCACTCGATCTTCAATCTAAACCAAAAAATCCTCTTGAGCCACTCGTATTCTATACACTTAGGTAGGTTTTCTTGCATTTAACCATTAAGTTTCTGACAAGATGATAGCTTCGACCATGTTGGTGGATGGATTAGAGTTCGATGTGTATAGAGTCATAATTTTGCAATTAGATGGGGAGGAGATGGTCAATATTGTTCAAGGATGATAAGGTGTATGGATTGAGGAAGGGATCGGTTAGATGAGGTATGTGAATGAGAGGGGTCGGTCTTGCATGTTGCTTGAGGGATTGGAGTGAATATTTGAGGGAAATGTGAAAACGTTGAAGTAAAGTGATCCGTATTGATGTTTGAGGAGGAAGGGGTCGGTTGCATTATAAAGTGAAAGGACCGGTTGTTTACTGACATAGAGAGGGATTGGCGGTCCATGAACTAAAGAGGGATCGGTTGTTTGCTTCAGGAGAATTGTGAGTGTGGCTAAGTAAAACAATAAATGGTGGTACGTTTGAGGAGGGATCGATTATAAGATTTGGGAGAGGGATCGGCTGTGGGTTTTTGAAGAGGGATCGGTTGTATAAAGGCATCAACTATGGGGACTTAGCTGATCCTAATCCTTGAATTGAACTTGTAAACCAATCCATATTCACTTGCATGAACAATTAGAACCAATCTCATCTAAATGAACTTGAACATATGATGATAATAAACAACATGACTTGTATATCCAATAGAAATTGAACAACCAAACTCCTGGGACTTAGAATATGAACTAAAACTTAGCATATGAACTAAAACTTAGCATATGGACTTTAATAATGGACTTTCACACTTCGATATACCGATGGTTGATCCTAAAGCTTACATATCCAATTAATCTAAATGCCAGTTGAGACATTCAGCAATGATGGTCACTCTGGTTGGAATCCAAAGTCTCATCGCTTACTTTTGCTTTTAGTTTTGAACTTTCTTTCTCTGCACTACACAACACTACACCACACTAGTTTACACTTAGCATGGTAGTAGGTAGATGTTTCTAATCTTTATTATCTACTGTGTTTAGTTGATATGCGCTCCTGACATTTAGAGCATTTAGCCGTAATGCCTTCTGGACAGCCTTCATCAACATTGCAATCCCGGAGCCGAATCAAGTTCTGTAACTATACTCTACAGACTTTCCCCTGACCATCAAACTAAGCAACCGGAGGTTTTTGGCATGTTGTGCGAGCTTTTCTCTGATGTTCCTGTCCTTTTGGTGGAAGATATAAACCTTGCTCCTGGCACCATAGATGGTGTTGTATTTTTGGATGACCGATGGATTCCTAGGCATCCAAAATTGGTGAGGCCGCTCTCCGTGGACACATATGGACATAGGATAACATTCGGGGATGATCTAGTCCCTTCATTGAATGAAAGATGTTATTTGCCTCTGGAGGCATATATAACATGCAATATATTCATGTGCTAGGCTGGATATATGCCGCCTTATACTTCTTTTATCTGAGAGATGCTTAATTATCTAGGAATAGCTTCTGCTCAACTGCATTCGAACATCTATGCTTTTTTGCATGGCACTTTCTTGTAATTTATGGACGTTCTATTCTATCCACCATCTCCTGAAGATATCAAGTTTATCTAAAATTTCAAATGATGGACGGAGAGCCTTTCTAAGACTTTCCTCCAGCCTTCGCCAAACTGTCAAGTTCTAACTAGTGCTTGGAATAAGCTTAGTATTTGTAAACATGAACGGTTCTATGTCCAATGTCCACCTCACTTCGTGAGGAGATGGTTGGAAGGATGTAAGTGTTGTCTTCACTTTATTCTCAAATTATTTAACCCAAGTCGCATCTTGAACTAACTAATACTTTGAAAATTTACAGATGTCCATCCACGTATATAAGGCGATAGTTTCTCAAGGGCGGTTTCTGTAATCCACGCCACGTCATTTGAGGAGTGGGACATTAGATACCTTGTAACCGATGAATGGTTATTTATTTATGGGATTTTCGAAGAAGGCATCAACATCGGTCTTCTAGGAAGCGTTGCACCAACGAGAAATGAAGCGAAACAAGGAGGCGGCACTAATAGCCCTATCATGCCCCTAGTCGATCGAGGGAGCTCAGGACGATACCAAAGAGGGTGAAATTAGAGGTAATGAAGCTAACAAGCTTGGCAATGCTGATATAGGTCCGGGCAATGTGCATATGGTCGAACCATCACAAGGCACGAAATTCGAATGCTAACAAGGAGAGAAAAAAAGATCGCCTATAACCTCCATACGAGAAAAACCACCCAAGAGCCAGAGTTCATCATCACCTAAGTTGAAGAAGAGTCTTCCTCTTAACATTTAGAAAGTTCGATGGAAGGGTTCACAAATCTCCAGACCCCTGATGATATCATAACCCATGACTTCCTCAACATTAGTATTAGGGGACTACATTCTTCCATCAGGTCTGGTGATGACATTCCACCCAGTAGCAAATGGGAGAGCACTTCTATGAGCAAGGCTATGGTAACTGGTTGTTTGGGGGGACAACAGGATACTCACAATCACACGCACTTCATCGCACAATTTTCATCTATCTTTTATTTGATTGTCACTTAAATGCTCTTGTTTAGTTTGCAAGTGCTATGTCTCATTCCCACGCCTTCGATCACTTAAGGGGCTCCTTAACACAATATGGATCAAATAGCGGTCTAGACTTGGGCAAGCGTCGAAAGAGATATGGCAACCGAGATAGAAGTCATTGTTCGAGGGAGTCTTCATCTTCAAAAACAGAAGTCCCAATCTCAATCGTCTCATCAGGAAGTTTATCCCAATCTTCTTGTACATAGCAACAATCAGACTTCTTCCCTTGCTTCCTAAACTGCTGCGCCACCTGAGCATTATTCAGGTTTATCTGGTAGGTCGAGCAAATGCCCAATTGCTACTTCCAATACAGCTCTAGCTACTATGGCTCCTGAGGCCTCCACGAGGGAAAGATTGGTCGAACTTAAGGTCAATTTTCCGAAAAATTGCTTTGATGGGCTGAAGTTTCTTCCTTCGATCCACACACTTCTAGAGAGTTCTATAGCAAGTTCACTTACATGCGTCAATAATGTTTTTGTGCAGCACAAAGCATTCCCTCTTTTAGTCGAGAAAATTTCTGTGGTATCTATCAAGACACAACATGAAATCAATCACCTTAACCTATAGGCGATCCATGATAAAGCAACAATTAAACACCAAGATGATAAGATCATGGAGTTATGAATGAAGCTAACCGTGGTAGAAAAGAGCACTAAAGAACATCTTTGGTGGTTGGTCATTTGAAAATGGCTCATAAAATGTAGGCGGATGATGCTGTCAACCACAGTGGTGTGCTTTCTTTGGAAAAGGGTACACTGCAAAAAGAGAAAAACACTCTGTTCCACTACGTTGAGGAACTTGAAGAACTCCTTAAGAAAGAGAAGGAGGAAAAAACTTGAAGCTTAGGAGGAATCTCAAAGATATTGTGAAGAGGCTATCGTAGCCTAGAAACTAAAAATTAATCTAGATGAGCAACTCGCTCAAATTGTTGTCCTCAAGGAAGAAGAAAAGGAAGCCGACCATAATAAAGTTACAGAACAGATTGAGGCCAAGCTAGAAGATGCTAAAGAAGCTAGCAAAATGAGATTAAGGACTTGTTCGATCCTTTAATTGTTCAATATAATGCCAAATCCTAATTCATCGTGATTTGAGTTTTCTTAGGGAGGGCCATCTCAAATCGCTCGCCAAGGCATGGGAATACATTGTTGAAATGAATAAAAAGCCCTTGGCGAAGCTGATTTGGATGAGGAGAAACGGGTATGGGAAATTCTTCGTAGGGATAAATCTTTAGATCTTGCCACGGTAAGGCTCCGATACTTTGATATTTTAGCACCCTTCAGGAAAGGGTAAAACATTGCTGAAGCTTTGGAGTCAGATCCCAAAGTTCCCCCTTCACTTCAAACAGCCAGAGCACCAGTTTCGCTTGGCCCAGGACATGATCCATGCTATGATCCAGACAGACCCGATTATCAATCAAAAGTATTGACTCCTATTCTAGAGTGAAGCACTCTAGCGACAACTGAAAGTCATCCAGACACTGGTATCCTACTTTACTCTCCATTATTCAAGAGATTTCATTCCTTATGCCCAATAGTTATAGGTTCATTTTATTGTTTCCATGAATCTGCACGTCTTCCAAGTCCTATTCAAACTCCAGGAAGAGTTGCCGCTGAGGAACAACAACGGACATTTGTTGAAACTCGAATGGCTATCGGCATTCCAAGGTCTGATGCTCAAGTTAACAGAGTAATTAATGATGGAAAAGCTGATGACTAACCGCCGCCAGGTTAATCTAATGACATTGTGATAACTGGTGCCTCCGAACATACCGACGAGCTCAACTTGAAGGACGCGCTGATGTGGAATCTAAAGCTAAACCCGATAATATGTACATCGATGATCCAAATCTCATCCACTGTGAGTCCTTCCACCCGGTGGGTCGGTTTTGGAAGAACTCCCTCCAACCTCTAAAATCTCTCCTACCAAGAGTGGTATAGGATTAAAGAGAAGAACAAGCGAAAGCTCAGATGGTGCCACTCCCATGAAATCTAGAGGAGAGAAAGGGCAAAAGAAGTAGCCGTCATTTCGGCGTTCTTTGTGTATAGCTAGTGCATCTGTCTTTCTTTTGTTGGCTGTGATTATGCGGGTGCGGCCCCCGCTTTTGGATAAATTGTACCATGTTTTCAAGTTAAATGTGAAAATAAAAGTTCTTTATTTTTAGTTGAATTCTTTTATGAATTTTGTTTAAGTAGTCAAGCTATTACTTTTCCATTCAATGTACTTGTAATTTGTTGCTCGTTAATTCGAATAATCATCCATTAATTTTCACTCAAGGCATCTATGCAGTCGTGGCTTTAGGTTGTATCCAACTCTGGGCTCGAATCCTAGTGTTGCACCTTCGAATTCAGCGCTTTGATTGATTATACTCCTCCCTCTAGTCTCAAGTTAGCGGAGTTAGATAATGGGTGGTTGAACTCCATCCTTAGCGAGTTTATACTCCTCCGGTCGATTTCAGGTCAGAGTTTATGAGGTAGTGAGTGGTCGAACCGTATTCATCTATTTACTTATACTCTTGTTTATACTCGTGTCCACACTCTAGGGATAAGAGTTAGTTGGAAGGCGAGCGTATTGCAACCAATTCATGTTTATACTCCAGCCACACTTTGGGGACTTAGAATTATTTCGAAAAATAATCGGACCATACTTTCCTTAATTGATTGATTTGCCCACAAGTCTGGGGTTTAACATTGCAAGCGATCGATCGTATCACGATCGCTTTTGATTCATGTATGTCCCATCGCTTGGTGGGATTAACTTGATTATTAGATGGTCAAGTCACATCCATTTTTCATTAGGTACTCCATCCATCGGGTTATGAGAGAGAATCGTTAAATGAACAATCGGATCACGTTCATTTTGTTTAGTTCAATCGTAAACTTATGTAATCGGCTAGCTCCAAACGCTAGGAAACTATCTGGACATGACAATATTAGTTAGTCGGTATCGTAACTAATATGTAATGCTACAACAATCACAAATATGAAGGAAATTCTAAATATTATTTTCCAAATGAAATGAAATGACATAATTCTTCTTATTACATATCTAGAAAATCAAATGCTAAATCAAACTCAAAAATTGAATGCAATTGAATGAAAAAGAATAAACTACGTGAAATAACATCGTAAATGCTCGCTATTCCACGCCCTTGTGAGTGTGACGCCGTCAATAGCCGCTAGCTTGAAAGTTCCTTCTTCAAGCCTCTCTTAAATGACATACGATCCTTGACAAGTAGGATTCATTTGTGAGGGGATAGGAAAAACCCATTTTAGGAAGAGATAGTCGATTTCAAAGGTTCTAAGTCGGACTTTAGTGTTATAATATCAGGTGACATGGTATCGATGTGTAGCTGCCCTCATATCAATATCCTCGTGCTTCTCATCTACCAAGTCCAGAGAATCTAGAGGAGATCTCTTTTCATTTAGGGGTCATAGTAGGTCACTTGATGAGAAGGGGCTTTGAGTTTAACAGAAGTGACGACTTTGGAGATGTAAGAAGGGGAGAGTGAAGTATGGCAAGTCATGGACTTATGGGTGGTTCGGCAAGCCCATAGTGCTGTTGGGAGTTCATCCACTTACTTTCCTCTTTCCATTTCCAAACATTTCTTCAAAATGGACTTTATGATTTTGTCCATAGCTTCAACTTGTCCATTTTGTTGAGGCAGAGCAACTACCGCAAATCTATTTTCACTATGATGCCGATGGTAGAAGTCTTTGAATTCAACGTTGTCGAATTGAGTCCCATTATTAGTTACAATGGTTCGTGGAAGGCCAAAATGACAGATGATGTTTCGGACGATGAAGTTGTTTACTTTATTTGTTGCAATCATGATTAATTCGCTTTGGTCCATTTGGTGAAATAATCAACTGCGACGATGGCATATTTTGCACCACCTTTAGAGACTGGTAAGGAACTGAAAATATATATTCCCCATATGGTAAATGGCCATGAACAGACCATTCGTGTAGTTTCTATCGACCGAGCTCTTGCAACTTTTGCATATATCTAGCACTTGTAGCATTGCTTAATGTAATCAACGGCATCTCGGTTGATAGTTAGCTAGTAATACCCATAACGAAATATTATCTTTGCTAGGGTTTTCTACAAGTATAATCGCCATATTCCCCTTCATGAACTTCCTTTAGGACTCTTTTCATTTCATCATGAGCGATACACTAAAGCAGGGGAAAGGAAAAAACCCTTTATATACATAACTCCTTCTTGAATGATATATTATGAAGCTTTGCGGAGACTAATCATCTTTCTTTTTTCCATTCAAGAAGGACTCCCTGAAGAAAATAATCTTTAATTGGAGTCATTCATGACTCCTTCTCAGGATCCATCTCTAGTACCCGGTCAATTTCCATCTGGTTTCTACTCGAAGCATCTAGTACTTCGACTGGGAACAAGCCCATTTGTTGTGCATCCCTAGTGCTAACAGACTTTGCCAATGAGTCGGCCTCTTTGTTTTGATCCTGGCGAATATGTATGACATCATAATACTTCAAGTTGGTTAATAGCACCTGGACTTGGGTAAGATAAGGAGCGAGTCGATATCCTTTAACCTGGTAATCTCCCCTGACTTGGTCCACCACTAACTGAGAATCGCAAAAGATTTCAAGAGATTTTATCCCCAGTTCTCTAGCAAGTTTGAGTCCAGTAATTAGAGATTAATACCCAGCTTCACTGTTCATTGCATGGAACTCAAGCTTCAAAGCATTGCAAATTAATCGGTCCTTTGGAGTTATTAGCACGATTTCGTGTAAGAACAATGATCATTGGATCCTCCATCTATATACATCTACCCCTGTATGGTAGGGGCTTCTCCGCTCTTAGGAAGATCATCCTGTGTAGTGAATTCTGCTATAAAATCCGCCAACACCTGTCCCTAGATGGTTCTTCAAGGGTGTTAAGTGATGCCAAATTGGCTCAGCTCGATGTTCCACTTGAGTAACCTTCCCGACGTCTAAGTTCACTGTAAGACCTATCATAATGATTGATCAGTGTAAACGTTGATGGGATGAGCTTGAAAATAGGGGTGGAGCTTTTATGAAGCAATCAACAAGCAGTATGCCAATTTCTCTATCTTTGAATAGTTCCTGTCAGCTCATGTTAATCATTTGCTAACATAATAAATCGGCCTTTGGCTCCTATTCTCCTCATGAAGCAGTGGGCGCTTATAGCATATACCAACATGGCCAAATAGATATGCAAGTCTTCGTAATCCACTGGCTTTAATAGGATGGGAGGCCTCTCTAAGTGGTTCACCAAAGCTTGGAATGCATCATCACAACCCTGCGTCTATTAAAGTTTCTTTTCCCTCTTCAAATCAAATTGAATAAAGGAATGCATTTATCGCTGGCTTTGGAAGTAAACCGACTTAGGGAAGCAACCTTCTCATTTAGGCTCTGTACTTGTCTGATGGTTCTTGTGCCTGAATGTTGCGAATTGTTTGAATTTTCTTAGGATTAGCTTTGATTCCGCGAGCGTTGACGATATAACCGAAGAACTTTCTCGATGTCACGCCAAAAGAACATTTAAAAGGATTGATCTTCATTTTGTAATATTGGAGGACATCAAACATTTCTGCTAAGTTTCTAATGTGGTTGCTCGATCGTCATCACTTCATAAGCATATCATCTACGTATACCTACATTGTCTTTCCAATTCGATCTTTAAACATTCTATTGACTAGGCATTGATAGGCCGCTCCAGCATTCTTCAATCCAAATGGCATTACCACATAGCTAAACAATCCGATGTTGGTAATGAAGCTGGTATGCTCCTGATTGAGAATGTGTATCGGGACTTGGTTATATCCAGAGTACGCATCCATGAAAGATAGCAACTCGTGTCGTGTAGTTGAGTTTACCAACTGGTCGATCCTTGGAAGGGGAAAATTGTCTTTTGGACACTCCTTATTTAAGCCTAAGTAATCAACGCATGTTCACCATTTTCCATTTTCCTTTCTCACAAGTACAGGATTGGATACCCTTTTAGGGTAGAGGGCGTTGCGAATAAAATCGTTTCCTTTGAGCCTATCCACCTTCTCGTTAAGGGCAATAAATCTCTCTAGATGCACTCCACGCGTTTACTGTATCACCAGGACATGCCTCGAGTTGATATTTAATGCGTGGCTCATAATGGCAGGTGAGATCCCACACATCTAAGAATGATTCCAAATGAACACGTCAAGATTCACTAGGAGAAAACCAACAAGTTTTTCATCATCATAGGGCTGAGCAGTGATATGAGCTTAAGGACCCATGACGGGTCGTCATGGCTGACCGTGTTGCCAATCGTCATCTTAGCCGGTGAAACCTTGATCTCTTTGGGATCCTCCTTATCATCCCTTGAATATATGTCTTTATAGAACTGGCTGTGATGCCCGAGCTAAGGCCTAGGCGTTGGTTGTCAATCTTCAGTGGCTTAGATGTAGAGAGACTTGTCAATACCCGTACCCTTCTCCTTCCATAGAGTGTCTCTTAATTCAGCCATATAACAGGCATGTCCGGTCCCCTAATCAACATGCACAACTCCAACACCATTATCAGTTGAGAACTTCAAAGTCAAACACCACGGGGCAAGAGCTGCTCGAATATAGCTAGGGATAGTCAGCCAAGAAAAGCATTGTATGGAGAGTCAACAGCCAAATCAACAAATGGGAGCATCTGCACTCTCCTACAATCACCTTCTCCCAATTATATTGGCCATTTGACATAACTGATAGCTTCGGTTGTAGCACCATTGAAGCCATGAATGCGGCCTTTAGACAGTTTCAAGTCCTTGGCTTCCATCCTCATCTAGTCGAAAGCCTTTTTGAAAATTATATTCATGGATCTTCCATAGTCAATCAAGATGCTTCTCACTAAGGCGGGGTCGATCTTAGCCAAAATGACCATTGGCTCAATTGTCGGTGCCTCAATAACTTTGTCTTCTTCTCTGTTTCTGAATACAATGTCATTTTCCATTGTACATTGTTGTTTTACCAAAGCCCCATCTTCTGTACTCGAATAACACTCAGAGTTCATATGCCTGATTGCACTAAAATACCGCTCCATCTCGTGCTAGCTTTTATTCAACTGGATCTGGTCCTCCAAATATCGTATTGATCACTAATCTTTCATCGGTCCATGTAGGCTCCTCTACCCTATGCCGCGCTTGTGCTTGGTTAGGGTCGGATTTTCCCTACCTGCCATTCCATGGGGCTTTAACAAAATGCTATACTTTTCTTTCTCGATAACATCCTAAAGATGCCTACATTCATGCGTGTTATGACCGTAGCATTCGTGGAACCAACATTATTTTCCTATCTGCTTCTCCATCAATTCTTTTAGAGGCGGCTTCCTATACTGCATGGTATTGCATGTAGACAAGTATACGTTCTCTAAAGATGTATTCAGTGGTGTGTAGGTATCATATATTAGACTCCTGGGCTTTCCTCTCTAGGAATCCCACTTTCGTTCACAGTTCTGATCATTGCCTTCCTTTCACTGATTCGGTTTATTTTGGACATTTACGTGGACATTTTCGAAATTATCCCCAAATTGTTTCATTGCAAAGTTACTCTGCACTCCCTCTCCACTTGGTCTCACAACATTCTTCCTCTTAGAGCATATAGCTTCCTCTTTCCTCAAATACTGAGTTACTTTGCATAGAAATGCTCCAATGTTGCATGTGGCTTGCCAGCTAACCAATCGCCAAGTCGGATTCCGAATCGACCCCTTTAGTTACCGCCATCAATAGTGAATGGTCATTCGGATTACTGACTTCTATGACAGGCATATGAAATATCTCCAAATAGTCTATCAGCGATTCTCCCTGAGCCTGCATCATGCTGGATATGGACATTACATCCTTAGGGCAAGTTGTGTGCATATGGAATTCTCCATAGACTTTATTGCTAAATAATCAAATCTAGAAATCGACCATGGGGGTAATCTTGTAAACCATATCGTTGCTATGCCAGAGAGAGTAATAAGAAAACATTTGCATTTTGTGGCATCAACAGCTCATGCAAAATCCATTGTCCATTCATATCTCATGATGTGCCGCCTGCGGTCGTTTTTTCCCTCATAGGCAGGCATCGAACGCATGCTGAACCTCCTTGGATACTCTGCACGTAGGATATTGTCGGTGGATGGGGTATAGCTCCTTGAGATCCCCCAATCATCAATAATCAAGCCCTAGCTCTCCCTTACTAGCTGTCTAGCCATAGCCGACAAGTCTGACATTTGGATAGTTGGAGTCAAGTGGTAGTCATGATCCACCTCACACGAATGGTCCGGTCGATGTCTATAGGCTGTTCGATTCCTTCTTGGCTCAACATCCTCATGATGTATATCATGTACATTCACTTTATCTCATTACTAGAAGGTATCTGCTCTGCATTAAACTGAACTCTAGCATCTGAATCAATCACAACGGCTCCAACTTGTTCTCCAACATGAAAAGGCAAGCTTCCTCCTTTGGAGGAGGGATCAGCCCTAATCCCTATACAGGGATCGGCACCGGCCGATCTCGACCAGCCAGGTTGGTGTGCTTATTGATTTCTAGAAGCTTCTATGTGATATCCATCAATTCTACGACATCTACGTCTGTGGTGATCATCTAATGCACTAGAACACTCCGATATGGAATAAGGGGTTGGCTCTCTCTTAGTTTTCCCATGCTGTTGCTCCCTTGGTTAACGCATTAGGTCGATATTGGTTGAGTCTGCTGATTCAATGGTTAGTTGCATTCCACGAGCTTTCTCATTAGATTCTGGGAGTCGGTTATTGTAATGGAATCAGTTTGATTCTAAACATTAACTAGATTGTTAGCATTACATCTACTGGTAGATTTCTCTAGCCTTCTTGCATGATGCTAGCATTCTTGTTTCTTCTATGTTTTGAGAGGTGGATCTGGTGTTCCTAACCATTGTTGATAGTTTCCCTTAGAATTTTGCAAATCTAAATAGAATGAATAAGCTTATTGAAGATAATTCTGGATCTCTTGTACGGATTTATGCAATCTAGTGGCTGCAAAGGTATCCAAATAGAGATGAGAATCTTCTTCTCGGTGAAAGCACCAAAATGTTTGCACTAAAAATTGACACAAACGCCCAATAGAGGTTTTATAGAGAAATAAATGAAGAATAATAAATGGATATAGAGGGAATATAATAATAAAAAAAATCAAAAATAAGCAAATAACAGAGACACATCGATTTATAGTGGTTTGACGTTGTTTGCCTGCGTCCACTTTGAAGAGATAGCTTTATTAATCGCTTTTTAAACTGAATACAATATGGATCGGATGAAAATCCTTAGCCACAAGAGAGTACAAAGCAATGAGTAGCATAAAGGTCTTGAAAACGAACAATCAAGCCTGTATTTATAGAGGAAGATAATGAAATATTTCCCTAAAAATTCGGCCGAAGGATCTCAAAACAATATGGACCAACAAGAGGGATTGCATGGCCCAAAGCCCAAGGAATAAGGATCGGCGACGATCCCTATTTTGGGGGAATTTGGGAGTACGATCCTTGTGGGAGCTTCCCGATGTTATAATATACTTAAGCTCCAAGTTTCATGCATGTTGGATTAGTAGAACATGCATTATTGCTCGATCATTGTTACAAAGTGTGTTCTTACTAGACTCTTACAGATCCCTATAGAGAGAAGAAGGCCGAACCCTCTTTCTTAATCCTTTTGAGCTACGATCCCTAGGGTAGACTCTCTAGGGTTCCAACATCTTGTTTCTAAAATTTCATATGCATTGGACTTATGGATCTAGAGATATTGATTGTTTTCCATTTAGTTGCACTTGTTTTGCTGAAATATCCCTATCGCTATGATTGAGAGTGATTATAGCTTATCCCTCTTCTATATTAAACTATATTCCATACTTATAATAATCAATATAGCATATATATTCCATACTTATAATAATCAATATAGCATATCTGTTGATTCCATTTGATACGGTTTCTTATTAACATCTGTACTTACTTCTAGACCCCACAATCATATCTCTGGACTTACTGGCCATGATGACAATCGAATCTAACTTATCCAATCAGTTCGAATACAGCCGGTCAAAATGCCGAATAACATTCGCGTTGTTGAATGAATCCTTAGCCCCCTTTTTAGAGTAAATTATTATTCTCTTTTGAAATAGTGTTATACCTTTTGACTTAAGAAAGGAATGAAGATTGTAGAAAATTTCTTAATGGTTGCTTCCATAATAGTTAATTTCCTCCCTCCTTAACCTCTTTTATTTATTCGGTAGGATGATGGATTATGAAAATTTAGACGTATGCATGTAAAACGAATAACATATGTGTGTGTGTGTATATATATATATATATATATATATATATATATATATATATATATTTTGAATATACATTTTTTCATACCTCTCTCTCTCTTACACACACACAGATACACACACACACACATTTCTCTCAATGGATATGTATATTTTTATTAGTTTTCTATAAAAATTTAGAAAATGTGATGTTAGTATGATTGAACCCATGATTTCTACAAAAGGTTATGAGGATCATCATAAAAAAATCCAAGACTTGTTAAAATCCCATAATGAGAAATTTGCCACTTTGGGTAGGGAAATAGAAATCACCCTAATCATGTAATTCTCACCCACTAAGGCTCACGAGCATGAGAGGTGCGTGTGATCACATCATGCAAGCAAAGGATATTATGGCCCAGTTAATGAAATATCAGAGTCTTTTACTATGAATTACATCTTGAACACTCTTTAAAATCAATACAGGCCTTTCAAAATGTCCTATAACACACATAAGGATAAGTATCATTAATAAACTCTTGACCATGTGTGTTCAAGAGGAAATGAGGTTCACGGTGGAACAAGGTGAAAGTGCATTGCTGGCGATGCATAAAAAGGAGAAATCACATGCCAAGGACAAAGGGAAAGGTAAAATTACTTTCAAGAATAGTACCAGAAAAATTCTAAGTGTTTTTACTGCAAAAATAAGGGACATATAAAGGAGTGTAACAAATGAAGGAAATGATTTGTGGATAAAGGTAACTGAACTTTATTTTGTTTGTCATGAATTTAATATGGTTAATGTCAAAATTGACCCTTGGTGGATTAATTTTGGATCAAAAATCCACATTTATAATCCCTTGTAGTGTATGGAAAACGTAAGGAAATCGGTGGGAAGTGAGCAAAGCATCTTATCAGAAAACAATACAGGCTCACATGTGGAAGCTATATGAACTATTTATTAGGCTTTAAGTACTGGTTCCATTTTCCAATTAGAAAAGATATTTTATTTTCCAAGTTTCGCTAGAAACTTGATTTATGTATCAAGTGTTGCATTTTTGAGATCTTCATTCAATTTTTATGAAATATCTTTTTCTTTGGTTTATGAACCTGATGTTGTTGGATCTGATGTTTTTTCTTATAATCTCTTTCTCAATAATTTACAAAATAACACAAATTATAATTCTTTACACGTTCACACTAGCAAGAAGAGATGTGTTATAAATGAAGATTCCTCCAAATTATGGCACCGACGATTAGTATGTATCTCTATATAGTGAATTAGAAGATTAGTAAAAGAAGGGGTACTTGAAATGCTAGACATACTGATTTTGACACTTATATAAGCTGATAAAGGGATAGCAGACTTATGAGTCAAAAAAGGTGCCAATAAGAGTTCAGACGTATTGGAGACCATAAATATCGATATATATTATTATACCCGATCAGAAATAACTCATCCCTTTTATATATGATTACTCACATATATGTATTTCTACGTGCTGCATAACAAGAGTGAAGCATTATACACCTTTAAATGTTTGAAGGCAAAAATGAAGTTACAATTAGTAACCAAATTAAGATTGTGAGATCAGATAGAGGTGGAGAATATTATCACAGGTAAGCGATGAATGGACAAGCACTTGGGCCATCTATAAAGTTTCTTCAAGAGCATGAAATTATTTCCCAATACACTATGTCTGGCTCACTGGACTAAATGACATAATTGAAATAAAAATTGAACATTTTTGGACATGGTGAGGATTATGCTTAGTAGCTCCAATCTTGCTAAAGCCTTGTGGGCTGAAGTAGTTAAGGTGACAGTGTATATATTAAACTAAGTTCCAACCAGGCTATTTCTAAAACACCATTTGAGTTAGTAAAGGATTGGAAACTGAGTTTGTGACATATGCATGTTTGGGGATGCTCGTCTAAAGTGATAATTTACAATCCATAGGAAAAAAATATGGACCCAAGGACCAATGGTGGGTATTTCATTGCATATGTTTAAAGGTCTAAGGGTTACTGTTTTTAATGCACATCTCATTTCCTATGATTTTGAATAAATAAATGTGAAGTTTCTTGACAATGGCTTTATTATTCGGAGTGATCAAACTAGAAACATAGTTTTTAAGAGCGATCACTTAGAATTTCAACCTCCCACATCAAGTGATATATTAGTTATTATTCACAACACCCCTCAAGTCCAAACTGGTATTGTACAACAATTCATTCAGTTTCCACAACAAGCTGTTGTTGACATTCCAGTAGATCTGGAAGTTAAGAAGTTTCCAACATCTTTTAATAACAAGTTGAACCAAAACCTTCATAGGAAGATGATGGTGTAATATTGAGAAGATCCACTAGAATAATAAGGTTTGCAATTTCTAGTGATTACGAAGTGTGTTGCTAGAATCTAACTATAATACTGGAGCCAAAATAGACCCCAAGTTCGTTTCACAAGCTATGAGTTGCAAAGAAGTAGAATTATGATAAAAAGGCATGAAAGAAGAGATGACTTCCACAAAGACCAACAATGGTAACTTATTGAGTTGCCTAATCGTGTAAAAATCATTTGGTTTAAATGATTCATTAAGGCAAAGAAAGACTCGTTGTAACAACCCACCATTCTCTCCACAGAATGACGCATCATTAATAAGAAAGAAAGGGATAGAAAAGAGAAAGATAGAAAAGAAAGAAGAAACAACATAGAATCTCAATAGCAGAACGAATAAATTATATTAATAACATTACATAGTATACAACCATTATCATAGTTACACAGCTTATGCAACACATACTAGAAAGTTATAAACACCTGTCTAGTTATTACATCTCAATACAATACAGAGATACCAGTCACAACGGAAGACTATAAATATCTACAACGCTGAAGCCTCCTGCTCCATTGCTCCTCCATAATTCATCAAAGCTTACCTGAATCCCTTGGCTACTCGTAAAAATTTGAGTACCCAAGAGTTTAAGAAAATAGAAGATAAACTCCGGGTCAGACATGGGTCTGGTGTGAGTAACAAGTAAAAGTTGCTTAACTTTCAAAGACCTTTGAAAAGAAAAGGTATCACGTAAGACTTCCCACACATAAACATGGGTAAGTTTTTACCTTATGCTAACCAAAACAATTGATAGGAAATCCATTGATATTATAATAGGGTATAGGGCTTTCAAGTAAATAGAAAATAGCCGAAATTGTTACATTCATTAAATTCCGGCTACTAGCCACAAAAGTGGTAATACAATCAAGACCGTAAGGGCACGTAGGAAGAATGGGTTTCCATCAATGGCAGGGCTACTGGGGTACCGCTCGCAACAGTACGGGGCCTAGATCACCGTATCGACGATTAGTCCCAATCCCTTGCAACACAAGGCCGAAACCATCCCTTACTGGATAGTCCCGAACAAGACAACGTCGCAGTTGGCGTTCTTTCCAACTGCCCACACAGCCAAATAAAAATGGACTTCTAGACGGGAAAATCTTGTCCTACTTGGGTGCTACCCACTTAATCTTGCTGCACCTTTCCTGTTTAGCCATTCCCGGTTGATGAGGCTTGAGGCTACGATTACCTTTAGAACACATCTATCTTAGAATGCTCATCGTCCACCCGACGATGTTCTGAAAGCATTCAAACCATACAAGTTCGTTACGGGTTTGAACGAAACCAAAGGCATTATCTCGTTACACTCATTTTGGAATCACCCTCAGAGCAACGACGATAACCCTTGCACTCTGAATCTTTATCTTCACTTGAGGTTCACAACCTATCATTAATTTGGATCGATGTGGTTTTCGGACATCCAAATCTGGAAACCCGATCTTAGTCTCATCGAAATCCAAAATGCCATCTTTTAGGTCTAAGTTGTTTTAAGGTTAAAACAATTCAATTTCATTATCTATTTACACACAGATAGATAATTCACATATCACAATTGATAATCCACATTGTCATCAAAAACAGATAAATCACATTATCATCATAAACAGATGATCCACATTGTCATCACACTTCAAGCAAAGCATCAATATCACACAGCATCACTCATCTCATATCTGAGATCTCAAACCAATCAAGGCAATTAATATCATCCATCCATACATAAGCAAGGATTATTTAATCACACTATAATCAATTTAAAATGAATTAAATTAATTACTTCATCTCTAATTAATTTAAAGTAAATTAAATTAATTACTTAAAAATATTGCTGACATAACCATTAATTAATTACAAATCAATTAATTAATTAACCTCTAATTATCCACCTTAATTAATCATTCTTGATTAATTATACTTTAATTACATTCAAGCAATTATCTTTAATTAATTTCACAAATGAATTATCCTTAACCAAATACAGCAATTAACCTTTAATTACTTTATTAATTAATTAGCAGTAATTAATTACATTAATCCTTAATTAATTACATTAATTAATTACTCTTCAATCACTTATCGTTGATTAATTAATCTTAATTAATCAACTCCTAATTACATCATTAATTATATTAATTAATGATTTCTAATTACATTTTTAATTAATTATTCTATTTAAATTAATTACCTTTAGTAATTAATCTTAAATTAATTATTTATTAATCAATCTTGATTAATCACATTAAGTAATTAACTACCCTTAATTACTTCATTAAATAAATTAATTACTTGTTAATTAATTACATTTAATAATTAAAGTTTAATTAATTATATTTATTAATCGCCCTTGATTAATCTCATTAGCAATTAATTACCCTTAATTAATTACATCATTTAAATATCTTAAAAAGACTTTATTAATCAACTGTTAAACTAATTACATTAAGTAATTAATTATTAATTACTTTCACTAAGTAATTATCCTTCATATTAATTACGGAAAGCAATTAATCCCAAATCTCTTCCGTACTTCAATTAATTACATCCAGTAATTACTCATCTTAATTACTTCACTAAATAATTACATTTTATAAATCTCATTAAGTAATTATACTTAATCCCATCATCAAGTGATTACTTAATTAAACCAATTAATTAACTTAAACTAATCATATTAATTGAGTAATTAATCCCTTTAACTACTTTCATTAAGTAATTATACTTAAACAATTCCACAATTGATTATCTTAAATTAATTAATCTAGATAATCATCTTAAATTAATTACATTAATTAGCCATTTGATAATCCTTAGTTTATGATTTTTCATTAAGTGTTAACAATTCTTTAATAACTTTTCTAAGTAATTAAACTTTAATTAATCATCTCTTAATTCAAATTAATTAATTCTTATTAAGCAATTAATAAATCTCTAATTACTCAATTAGTTAAGTGCTTAACTATAACTTGATTAATTTTTTTATTACTTGATAAATAATTTTTTTAATTATTAATTAATAATCAATTCTTATCTTAATTAATGATCCTTAATTACAAATTAATTATTTAATTAATTAACTTAACCCTTAATTACTTAATTAATTAATTCTTAATTAATTAACTAACAATCCATAATTACTAATTAATTAATACAAAATCATTAATTAATTAAATTAATCATTAATCATTGAAAATTTAAATTATCTTTAGGATAAATCATTCCTTTATTAATGACTTTAATTATCATTACCATATGCATTTAAAAAAATTTCACTTTGTATTTTTACTTTTAAATTTAAAATTTAAAATTTAAAATGACTAACAGACTTAAACCTTAACCAAATTTAAATCAATTTTACAAACCTTCTAAATCAAATGTTAAAGGAACTTTTATAAACAATTTTATATAAATAATTTTTAAACATTTTAAACATTTTATTTAAAAATAATTTCATTTTAAAACATACTTTGAACATTTAAACTTGTTTAAACAATTTAAATTTTGAAAACTTAATTTATTTTAAAACTAGGATTCAAAAGTAAATTTGAATTCATACCTTAAAATTTGATTTTTAAACTTAATTTAAAATCTTGCTTCCAATTTAAAATTCATTTTAAATTTTTTTAAACAGACAGGTTTAAAACCTGTAACCATTCATATGACTCAAGACTACCCTCAAAAGACTTCGAGTCAAAACCCAACATGCTTCGGGCAACACATGCAAATTACTCGAGAAAATCTTGAGTGCCCCTCCTCTTTCAATCCAGGCTTCACCAGGAAACAAACTGCACTGTGCATATGCACGGTGGCTCCGACCATCTCTGGTCGACAACGACGACTTCCTCACACCGGCGATCACTCTCGCATCCAAAGCCGACCATCTGATCATCGTTTCAAAATCGAATTTGAAATCGAGCCTCCAAAACCAAATCTGAAACCACAAACCAACCTGGAAATCACTCGAATGCCCAATGCCAACTACCAGAGAATCAACGTCTCTGGTCACGACCTCTCCAATACCCCCGCAACCATTTCCCAAAGACAGGGAATGCTCAATCCACCAGAGACACCGTGGTCGATCGTTTGCAGACCATCACTAAAATTAGGGTTAAAAGCATAAAATGATCATCGCTGCCATCCCAAAGCCCTGATCACCACTCTGACGTTTTTCTGACCTCTCTAATTGCTCCCCTACCTCCAGCGAGAATTCCGACCATACTGAGCCACTATATCACCAAACGCAACCCAAAACTCCCAATTTGATCAAACAGGAACTACTCTTTCATCTCCTAACTAAAAGTCATAATTTCA
This sequence comes from Allium cepa, assembly GCA_030765085.1. NCBI lineage: Eukaryota > Viridiplantae > Streptophyta > Magnoliopsida > Asparagales > Amaryllidaceae > Allium > Allium cepa. The sequence continues at coordinate 387,342,176 of CM060932.1, forward strand.
TTCTTAAAAATCATGTTTAGGATTAAGGATTTAGTTTATGTTCCTGAATTGATGAATTAAAGTGTTTGAATTTTTCACTTACATCAAACTTGCTCTGTTGTTCTTCTTCCCAGAGCCATTTCAAATTTTTTTTGATTTAAGTAAAAATTTTAATCTATAATTTGTGATGAAACAATCAGGTTTTGTTTAACTCTTAACTCCAAACCAAGTCTAAAACAAGAGATAACGGTTTTTAAATCCAACAGGAGCTTGAAAACAAAGAAACAGAAATGTCACAGAAACATGCATGCACACACATCTTATACATTCATATAAACAGAGAATTCACTCATAAATGATCACACAGAACATACTTATTTTCTAGATATTAACATGCAACAAATACAGGTACTTTAACTTTTTTTTAAAAATGATGTTACTCACCTGATTCAAAATGAACAAAGCCTCAGAACCAAATTTGAAACAACCTTAAACTTTAAAACTTGAGTGTTGAAACTGGAAGATGCTTGCAAATAGAGATGATGGCTTTGATTCCAGACTTTCTTTTTAAAAACAGGGATGATTGCTTGAACATGCTTGATAAATTCTCAGGTTTGGAAAGAACAAGCTTTAAAAGTGCATGCAGGCTTTAATTTTTTTTTGATTTGAAAAGAATGAGAGTTTTAGACAAATGGTTTGATTTTCAAGTTGAGTAACAGGTTAAAGAAATTTGATTTTCTGGTTTGAAGAGAGGCTAATCACTGATTGGGATGAATTTTCTGGCTTTTGAAATGATACAGGTTGATGATTTGAAAAGTATGGTTTGCAGGCTTTGATATAATCCTTAAAAATGTACATACAGGCTTGAACTTGATTTGGTTTCTGGTTTATGAAAGTGTTTACAACAGATTTTTTTTTTGAGTACAAGCTTCAAATTTTTTCTTAACTTTTGATTTTGAAAAGAAAAAGAAATTGAAGAGAAGAGGCATTGTTTATATAAGATGAAAGTATGATTTAAATAAAAATAGAAGAAAAATTCAAATTCAAGATGACACAAGTTTTAAAATTAACATTTGTCCATTTCCTTAGTTTATTAAGTAACATGTGCTATAACGTGTCTTAATATTCTTCCACTTGTCCTTAAAGAATATTTTATTTAATTTTAAATGTTAATAAAAATGTTTTTACACTTACTTTATTATTTAAAATGCTTATCTTTATATGTATATGAATTTCCTTAAAGAAATTAAAATAAAATAAAACAAATTACACACATATTTTAAAATACAAAATATTTTAAAATATATAACTTTTGAATTTAAATTTAAATCCAAATTAAAATTCAAATTAAATTCAAAACCCAATTTAAAATCAACAACATATTAAATTTGAAAATAACAATTCAATTTTCTTTAAAATCTATTTGTAGAAATAACACATATTTATTATTTTTTGAAATAACAAATAGCTAATTTTAAATAGTTTATAAAAGAAATTATTTATTTATTTATAATTTATATTTTACTAAATGAATTAATGATCATATATAAATTGTATTTTAAACTTATATATGTATTTTTAAATCACATTTGTCAAGTAATATTTAAAATGAAAATAAAACAAACCTTTTATTACTCTTATTTAAATTTAAACTTAAGCTTAATATATTTGAAAAAATTAAACATTTGTCTTAAGTATTTTAAAACTATGCAATTATTTATTTAAATAGCTTTGAAAAAAAATGTTATACTAAATTTAATTAAAATTTCCAAATTGCCAAATATATTTTAGAATTTGAAATCAAGATTTTATTTATTAAATTCCAAACCAAAGCTTCTCTATTTACAATATACACAAATAAATAATAAATAGAAACATTTTATTGATTTTTAAAAAGATAAAATTTACCAATTAAAATATTTATTGGCTTTTAAAGAATAAATTGCCAATTTAAATTCAAATCATAAAAGATAATTATCAAATCAATTTAATTTTTAATATAGATTATTAAATTTATATTGCCCAAAATTCCGGGTCATCACATTCCTCCCCCCTTAAAAGAATTTCGTCCTCGAAATTTAAAAGCAAAGGTAAATTAATAAGCCATAAAAGATTTTAATTTAAATCACAAGCATATATTATCTACCATATGCAAACAACCATAGCAATCAATTAATTCAATCAAACAAATTTAATGATCCTGACACAAATCAGGATAGACTTCCAAGCACGATCTCGAGTTTTCCAGGTATAAACACTGGAATACTCGCTCTACAGAATTCTATCAATCAATACTACTAAGCTACAGAGCTCCAACTCATCTAGACCTACAGGATATCATACCATACTCAAGTATGACTCAATACCAATCCTCTAGAACTGCTGGTTTCACAACCAGAGATGGATCATACACATACTCCTTCAGAGATACGTGAAACTCACTGAATCCCAGTCTTCCATACTGGCAATTTAATCCAAAAAACAAATCACTAATCCTTACGGAAAAGGTCAAATACACCTCGAAGCCAACTTCCTAGTCTTACCAATCTTATAGCTCCTTTGATTGAAGAAAACTTATCCAAAAATCAAATATCCAAATCCAGAATCCAAATTCCTCCATCCTCTTATCCATAAAATCTTCTGACGATCCTGGGGTGCCTACATCCTTCCTCATCAGCTCAACCTTCACTGATGCCTCTAGAAACAAATTGGACCAAAACAACCCATCAAAATGATCCTCTCAAGATCTACCAAAATCACGAACACAAACTCTACTCCTCAAACATCAGAAGACTGAACTTACTTCTCCTATCTGGAAAAGACAAAACAAAAGCACTCCCAAACCGCTTATGCTGCACAACTCCGATCTGGAGTAGATGAGAATGCTGACGATGAACATGATCACAGACTAGATATCACATCCCAGAAATCTGGTTCAACAGATTCGAAAGAGAAAACTCAGAAGTTCCACCAAATCCTGAGCTGCTTTACCAAACTCTCTCTCTAGAATCCCTCCTTCTACTAAGCTGAACAACCGGTACCACTCTTGGAATCCTAGTCGATACGAAAACTCAATTTCCAAATGCGGACAAATCTCTGACTTCCCTGAAGACATCGGAAAAATCTCTAATAACTCCAAGAGAACACTCATACTATCGAAAGTAACTTTTGCGATCAACCCAGCCTAATTCCAAAGAAAACTATTCTCCCTTTACCAATCTGAATAGTTTATGCTAGACTAACCAATCCATCAAAGAAAATGGATCCACTTTGCTGCTTCTGAACTCCACTTCTAGAAAACTACTCAGCCAGATAACCTCCTTGCTGGCACATGGAATACTCCGAGCTACACTACTGACACAGATGCCAAAGAATTCCTAATCCAAAGCTCTTCGAGAAACTCGAACCTCAAACCAAACATAACATCCTGCTGAAGTCAACCACAACACCGAAGCAGGCACACTTCCTTAAACTTGTTCCAAATAAACATCTTCGGAAACATCCATAGTCGCCGCATCTCATCACGCAGCTACTACTTCCTGAGTTTGCCAAGATACCATCACTTGCTTCTGCTTAACCGACAGAACCAAACCCTACTCATCCAACTCTACACTTCAAAGATAGACTCCGAACCTTTAAAAGGTTTCCTTCAGGGATTGACGAAATTCCTACACCGAGCTGCAAAGCTCACTCAAGACGATATTAGGTCTGCAGTCTCGACAAATACACTTCCAATCTCAAACATTCAAACTCCAACCATTGGTAGTCGTGCTACACACACCACTACCCTATCTACCTCTAGAACTTATATTGGAAAACCCGAACAGGTATTCCAACAAATAGGTAGAAATAAATATATATAAAAATACGAGTACGCTCTCTCAAGAAAGAAATCACTCCAAAGCCTAGGTATTCACTCAACCTAGCGCTCTGATACCACTGTAACGACCCGCCATTCTCTCCACAGAATGACGCATCATTAATAAGAAAGAAAGGGATAGAAAAGAGAAAGATAGAGAAGAAAGAAGAAACACCATCAAAATCTCAACAGCGGAACGAATGAATTATATTAATAACATAAGTATTACACAGTATACAACCATTATCAAAGTTATACAGCTTAAACAACACATACTAGAAAATTATAAACACCTGTCTAGTTATTACATCTCAATACAATACAGAGATACCTGTCATAACGGAGCACTATAAATATCTATAAGGCTGAAGCCTCCTACTCCATTGCTCCACCAAAATTCGTCAAAGTTAACCTGAATCCCTTGGCTACTCGTAAAAATTTGAGTACCCATGAATTTAAGAAAATAGAAGATAAACTCCGGGTCAGACATGGGTCTGGTGTGAGTAACAAGTAAAAGTTGCTTAACTTTCAAAAACCTTTGAAAAGAAAAGGTATCACGTAAGACTTCCCATACATAAACATGGGTAAGTTTTTACCTTACGCTAACCAAAACATTTGATAGGAAATCCAGTGATATTATAATAGGGTCTAGGGTTTACAAGTAAATAGAAAATAGCCGAAATTGTTACATTCATTAAATTCCAGCTACTAGCCACAAAAGTGGGTAATACAATCAAGACCGTAAGGGCACATAGGAAGAATGGGTTTCCATCAATAGCAGGGCTACTGGGGTACTGCCCGTCACAGTACGGGGCGTAGATCACCGTAACGAGGATTACTCCCAATGCCCTGCAACACAGGGCCGGAACCATCCCTTGTTGGATAGTCCCGAAAAAGACAACCCTGCAGTTGGCGCGCTTTCCAACTGCCCACATAGTCGAATAAAAAGGGACTTCTAGACAAGGGGAAATCTTGTCCTACTTGGGTGTTACCCACTTAACCTTGCTGCACCTCCCCTGTTTTATCCATTCCCGGTTGATGAGGCTTGAGCCTACGATTACCTTTAGAACACATCTATCTTAAAATGCTCATCGTCCACCTAACGATGTTCTGAAAGCATTCAAACCATACAAGTTCGTTCGGGGTTCGAACGAAACCGAAGACATTATCTCGTTACACTCATTTTGGAACCACCCTTAGAGTTAACGACGATAACCCTTGCACTCAGAATCTTTATCTTCACTTGAGATTCACGACCTATCGTTAATTTGGACCGATGTGGTTTTCGGATATCCAAATCTGGAAACCCGTCCCAGTCTCATCGAAATCCGAAATGTCAACTTTTAGGTCCAAGTTGTTTTAAGGTTAAAACAATTCAATGTCATTATCTATATACACACAGATAGATAATTCACATATCACAATAGATAATCCACATTATCATCACAAACAGATAATTCACATTATCATCATAAACGGATAATCCACATTATCATCACACTTCAACAAAAGCATCAATATCACACAGCATCATTCATCTCATATCTGAGATCTCAAACAAATCATGGCAATTAATACCATCCATCCATACATAAGCAAGGATTATTTAATCACACTATAATTAATTTAAATGAATTAAATGAATTACATCGTCTCTAATTAATTTAAAGTGAATTAAATTAATTACTTAAAAATCTTGCTTACATAACCATTAATTAATTACAAATCAATTAATTAATTAACCTCTAATTATCCATCTTAATTAATCATTCTTGATTAATTATACTTTAATTACATTCAAGTAATTATCCTTTAATTAATTTCACAAATTAATTATCCTTAACCAAATACAGTAATTAACCTTTAATTACTTTATTAATTAATTAACTGTAATTAATTACATTAATCCTTAATTAATTACATTAATTAATTACTCTTCAATCACTTATCGTTGATTAATTAATCTTAATTAATCAACTCCTAATTACATTATTAATTATATTAATTAATGATTTCTAATTACATTTTAATTAATTATTCTATTTAAATTAGTTACCTTTAATAATTAATCTCAAATTAATTAATTATTAATTAATCTTGATTAATCACATTCAGTAATTAACTACCCTTAATTACTTCATTAAATAAATTAATTACTCCTTAATTAATTACATTTAATAATTAATTTTTAATTAATTATATTTATTAATCACCCTTGATTAATCTCATTAGTAGTTAATTACCCTTAATTAATTACATCACTTAATTATCTTCGAAAGACTTTATTAATCAATTCTTAAATTAATTACACTAAGTAATTAATTATTAATTACTTTCACTAAGTAATTATCCTTTATATTAATTACACAAAGCAATTAATCCCAAATCTCTTCCATATTTCAATTAATTACATCCAGTAATTACTCATCTTAATTACTTCACTAAGTAATTACATTTTATAAATCTCATTAAGTAATTATACTTAATCCCATCATCAAGTGATTATTTAAATTAATTAAACCAATTAATTAACTTAAACTAATCATATTAACTGAGTAATTAATCCCTTTAATTACTTTCATTAAGTAATTATACTTAAACAATTCCACAATTGATTATCTTAAATTAATTAATCTAATTAATCATCTTAAATTAATTACATTAATTAACCATTTGATAATCCTTAGTTAATGATTTTTCATTAACTATTAACAATTCTTTAATTACTTTTCTAAGTAATTAAACTTTAATTAATCTCTTATTCAAGTTAATTAATTCTTATTAACCAATTAATAAATCTCTAATTACTCAATTAGTTAAGTGCTTAAACTATAACTTGATTAATTTTTTTTACTTGATAAATAAAAATTTTAATCATTAATTAATAATCTATTCTTATCTTAATTAATGATCCTTAATTACAAATTAAATGATCTTTAATTAATTACCTTAACCCTTAATTAATTCTTAGTTAGTTAACTAAAAATCCATAATTACTAATTAATTAATACAAAATCATTAATTAATTAATTAACTTAATCATTAATCATTGAAAATTTAAATTATCTCTAGGATAAATCATTGTTTTACTAATGACTTTAATTATCATTAACATATGCATTTAAAAACATTTCACTTTGAATTTTTACTTTAAAATTTAAAATTTAAAATGATTAACAAACTTAAACCTTAACCAGATTTAAATCAATTTTATAAACCTTCTAAATCAAATGTTAAAGGAACTTTTATAAATATTTTTATATAAATAAGTTATAAACATTTTAAACATTTAATTTAAAAACCATTTCATTTTAAAACATACTTTAAACATTTAAACTTGTTTAAACAATTTAAATTTTTAAAACCTAATTTATTTTAAAACTAGGATTCAAAAGTAAATTTGAATTTATACATTAAAATTTGATTTTAAACTTGATTTAAAATCTTGCTTCCAATTTAAAAATTCATTTTAATTTTTTTTAAACAGACAGGTTTAAAACCTGTAACCATTCATATGACTCGAGACAACCCTCAGAAGACTTCGAGTCAAAACCCAACATGCTTCGAGCAACATAACCAAATTACTCAAGAAAGTCTCGAGTGCCCTTCCTCTTTCATTCGATGCTTCACCAGGAAACAAACTGCACCATGCGTATGCACGGTGGCTCCGACCATCTCTAGTCGACAACGACGACTTCCTCACACCAACGATCACTCTCGCATCCAAAGCCGACCATCAGATCATCGTTTCAAAATTGAATTTGAATTCGAGCCTTCAAGACCAAATCTGAAACCACAAACCAACCTGGTAATCACTCGAATGCCCAGTGCCGACCACCAGAGAATCAATGTCTCCATCACGACCTCTCTAATACCCCCGCAACCATTTCCCAAAGACAGGGAACGCTCGATCCACCAGAGACACCGTGGTGGATCGTTTACAGACCATCACTAAAATTAGGGTTAAGAGCATAAAATGATCACCACTACCACCACAAAGCCCTGGTCACCACTCTGACATTTTTGCTGACCACTCTAATTGCTCCCCTACCTCCAGTGAGAAATCCGACCATGCCGAGCCACTATATCACCCGAGGCAACCCGAAACTCCCAATTTGATCAAACAGGAACCGCTCTTTCATCTCGTAACTAAAAATCATAATTTCATTCTTAAAAATCATGATTAGGGTTAAGGATTTAGTTTATGTTCCTGAATTGATGAATTAAAGTGTTTAAATTTTTCACTTACATCAAACTTGCTATGTTGTTCTTGTTCCCAGAGCCATTTCAAATTTGTTTTGACTTGAGTAAAATTTTTAATCTATAATTTGTGATGAAACAATCAGATTTTGTTTAAGTCTTAACTCCAAACCAAGTCTAAATCAAGAGATAATGGTTTTTAAAACCAATAGGAGCTTGAAAACAATAAAACAGAAATGTCATAAAAACAAGCATGCACACACATCTTATACATCCATATAAAAAGACAATTCACTCATAAATGATCACACAGAACATACTTCACTACACCAGAAACCTCATTCCGCAACGGCTATGAGCCGTTGCGAAATGGGCAGTGGTAAAAATTTCGCAACGGCTCTTGTCCGTTGCTAAATATACTTTTGCAATGGCTATGGGCCGTTGTAGAATCTTATTTAGCAACGGATCACAGCCGTTCCGGATTTTATTTCGCAACGGCATAAAGCCGTTGTTAAATGTAGACGTATAACTGTTGTTTTAACTGTTAGCAACGGCTTTAATCCGTTGCTAATTACTATTTTTTTTTTAAAAATCGAAATTTCTTCTCTGCACCAGTGACAGTCATTTCATTATCATAATTAATACAAAAATTTGCAAATTTAACACTATCACAAAAGAAAGATTATTAAACCAAATATTTTTCATACATTCAACACAAAAACCAAACATAACAAATATTCGAATTATAATGTTCAACATCAACACATACCACTATATAGTACAACAGTGGAATCATTACATAATACTACATTGCAATCTTGTGTTTAACCTGCCTTGGTTGATTAGTCTTATGTCGCACAAATACAAATTATGAGTTCTCTCACAAATACAAATATAAATATTAACCTCTTCCCAAGCAGGACAAAACAACAAATCAGATATGTCATATGAGGAGTCCACCTCTCCTCTTAAGCACGTGGAGGAAAGTAATGTACACATTCATCAACAATCAGAATTTCCAGAAAAAGGAAAGCATAATAAACAAAATATACAAAAGGGAAAGGAGAAAACTAAATTTGTTACTTCTAATATATTCTCATATCAATCAACGGATGACGTTGGACCTTCTACACTTTGTTCTGCAACTAATTACCATCAAAAAGTGATCTCCCTCCACTAAGTGAGCACATAACCTCTTCAACTACAAGTGCTGGAAAACCAATATCATCTGCACATAACAAAAATCAACCAGAAGGATATTAATATGGAACGGGGGTGGTTTGAATACAGATAGTAAAATGCAATCTATACTCCGTGTGTACTGAAGTGGATATTGATATCTTTGACAGCATTAACTAATTCCATTAACTAATTCTCATAGCCGGACCAAGATACTGGGTAATAGATGTAGAGTTTTGTTGTCATTCATTTAGTAGTATGGATACTGGACTGGAACATGGAGGGAGCCCAAATCAGAATACAAACAGAAAAGAACGTATGAAAGAACAAATTTAGACAAACTTGAGTCCAACAGTTTGCTTGAGGGCTAATGTTGAAAGAAAGAATAACTAATGCCTTAAGCACAATCGTTAGGAAAACCAACTTCCAAATTAGCAATATGTGCATGCATTAATTTTTTTTCCAATGAGTTAGAACAAACAATGTTAATTAACTCTTTTACTCTTATTTGCCACTTGCACTATCAACCGTGCAATAAAGTGTTGTTTACAAGCACAAGAAAGTGGCAGAGCCATGATACCTTTTGTCATCAAAAATAGGCACAATATTTTGCATTAAAAACCGAAGCATTGAGTTGCAGAGTAAAGGAAAAAGAAAAAAAAGGAAGGAAGAAAATCTTGAAATGTTTCTGTAACCTTCACTGGTTTCTCTATACAACTAAAATTTGTAGTCAAGTACACAAGAAAAACTTTAGCATTTTTTTCCCAAAGCAAGATAGGTTTTTATAGAGGATCTATTCCTCTCTTAATTGAAGAGAACAAGAACAAACCACAAGCAAACAACAGAGCAAGACAGCAGAAACACAAATAGCACAACACGTAAAGACACAACAGACAAACACCAATAGAAGCAAACACCAGCACAGCAAGCACAACGACGAGAAGCAAAGAGAAGAACAAGGTACAACAAGGAGCACAGAGCAACAATCACGAGCAATCCCAGTGATCACGAATAGCATGATCACCAGGCTCGAATGGAAAACTTTGAAAATGCAAGCGAATAACATATCTAGAAGCACGAATAGTATCACTAAGGAGCTTAAAAGGACATCTGAATTTTCCAGAGACCAATCTAGCATTCCTTTCGTTCTAGATTATAGTTGTAAATTTAATAATAAGAGTATGATAAACATGAGCTTTGAAGTCATCGTGCAATGTGTTGAGAAATACATTAACAAAACAGCAAAAAGTCGAGTATTATTCATTAATTTAAGTCCAACTCCCCTCCACTGGTCTTACTTTGGCAATAAAGAAAGGGGCACAAAAAGTCGAGTATTATTCATCATCGATGCCAACATTTGGACAGCTGACATCTTAGATGAGAGTTATCAGCACATTACTATTGTTATAACCATTGCTGGTGGTTTTCAGTGTGTAATTACGGTCATGTATGCCAGTAATTCTTATCCGAAAAGGCAGAAGCTTTGGAGTAACTTAATTCTCAATGCTTATTTAATTCATTTTCCTACGCCTATGTGTAATTGAACATAGCCAACTTCTTTTATATTAAGAAAATAAGACTTGAAATACCATTTAAAAGATGTTTGAATTTATAGAAAAAGAATATCACGAAATTTCCTGGCACATAATATAAAAAGAAGTTTGGCCACGGTTAAAACAAATACTCTACTTATACTGAATTTGAAATCCTTTTGTTCTAACATATAGATGTAATAAGATGCACTTAGTATTAATATGCACAAAACACATTATCTTTGAAAACCTACCTTAAAAGCAAAACTTGAACAAGGTCTATAACTAAAATTTATAGTTTTGAGGTTGCCGTGTCGAATAGGTTTGATGGGTTAAATTATTTGAGAAAAACTGGAACAAGGTCTATAACTAAAATCTAGAAAAAACTTTGTTGCACATGAGTGAAAGAATAGTGCAAATGACACAACAATAGAGTAAAAAAGCTCACAACGAAATATCTGAGAATGGGAAGCAAAGTAAATTTTGTGTTACCTCACGGATCAAGCTTTTCTAAATCAGAAAGGTGCATAGAGAAAGCATCTTCAACCTGAAACAAATGTTAAAAACCTAAAACAAAGAACAAATAAAAAGTTATCTGATTTTGTAGAATTTTTAGTTTTGGTATTAAGATTGGAGGATTCCGATATTAAGAACAGATCAGAGAACATATATAGGTTTCATTCAGATTGAATTTGTTGGATAATAATAATGTATACCTGCTCCTGCGTCTAAAGATATCGAATTGAACTCTTTGGATGACACACATAACCACCGATTCCAACATCATCAAAGGTCATAGCAAGAGGATTATTTTGTTTGGCTATGGGCTCATCTGTAATAGTATATTGTCCACAATTAACTTCTCATGTGTAGGAGGTACAGGTTTTACATGTATTATGGATGCCGTCGAATCTCTGCATATAAAACCTGTTGCAATGACTTCTAGATCAAAGTTCAACACTTCACATTTTTGATTTTCCTGAACATGCGAAATAAGCGGGTTAGCAGCATCGTCATTGTTCGACATTCTTCCAACAATCTCATGATGTGTCCCACCACTTCCTCCTTTGTTGGAAGCAATGTTTGGCATCTGTTTCACATATCCTTTTAATATGTCGACCAATGTGTTCAATGTCCCCTTCACATTCTCCAAAGAACCCTCCACCTTCTCCATCCTTGTTTCTAATCTATTTGTGTCTTGTTTACTCCTTCTGAGTTGTTTACATGGAATAGTAGATGCTTTAACTTGTGTCTTTGGTATTATAGTTCCAACACTTCGAGTCCGGCCCCTTTTATCTTTGCCGAACGTTTGGGACAAGATGTCTTCATCCAATGGCATATCTTGTTCCTCGTCGTCATTGATTGTTTCCCTTTCTTTTGCAATTTTACTCTAAAATATGATAATACATGAGATATTTAATTTCGTGCATATAAGTTATAGGCCGATAAACCATGTAAACATATATGTCATAATAGTAAATGATTTTTAATTTATCATCTAAAACAATATATTGATTAACTTACAAAGTACGAAGAATTTGAATCCAATATGGTGCCATCCATTTTTTTATGAGTTTTCTCCCACACTTCACGGCGTATGATTTCTTTTCCTGGATTTTCAATTGCCTGCAACCGAAACATCTATTATCAAACCAACCGATTCTTATTCGAAGAGTTTATTTCCTACCGATACAATCTCATTCAACGAAATGGTAAAATGCAACGAAATAACAAAAAATTAAAACTGTACCATTTTATGTTCTACTACGGCGTGACTTGTACGACCACTTTGATGAGTATAATTGTACTGTGATCTATTTTTTTTGCCTAGCTCTATTCTTTCGCGTGCGCCAGGTTTTGCTTCATTTTTCAAGAATCCGTCCCAATCTTCTACGCTAACTTTTGGCGGACTATTTTTCCTTTTGGCTTCATCATTATCAAATTTGTCGTAGTACCCTGTCCTCAATTCACTTTTGTATCTTCTAAATGATTCACACATTTTTTTAAAATATAACTCTTTTGTATCCGACTCTAGCTCATAAAATGTCTGTATATATTGAAGATAAAAAAATACGTTAAAAAGAAAATACACAGATCATTAATGCATGTTACTTGTAAGCTATGTTGAAAGTAACATTAATCATAGTATGCACATGTTAGATACTGTAGATTTTAGGATTCAACATGAACTAAAAGTGCTTTCAAAAGGACCGCTACTACAGAGTGCACCTTTGGTGGAAATTTATATATGAGCCTATTGTCATTGAGAAGCATCCCGTTTTTTCTATAAATTTTTTTATTTATGGATAAGTTAAATATCAGTTTGCAGTAAAGAATTAGTGGAAAAAAAGAGAGAATGACTTACCCGCAATTCAGCCCAAACGTTATCTTTACATTTGTTGGGTACTTTATCCCAACTTTTATATGATATCGGCACATGCATTCGTACCAATTTACCAAGTCTACTGCCTATTTTCCCAGCATTATCAGAAACTGGAACACCATATGCATTTGTATCAACTTTCTCGGGTTATGAAAATAACGAATTCGCGACTGAATGGATCGATGTTTCTACGGCTTCTGACGTTGTTGCTGCAAGTATTCAGAAATAAACATATATGAGTTCACAGCATAATTGTACACAACACATAATTGTACAACATAATTGTACTTGCAAAATAGTTGTATGAGTGAAACCTGCAGAAAAAGCACAATTTTTTTTATAGGTTGTCTAATAAAAGCAAGCAAGGATATTTAATTGTTATCGATTAAAAATTTATACGGTTATGAATAAAGAATATAGGTGTGACTGAAGCAACAAAAGAAACTATTGATCAACAACAAACGTAGTTTAGGCATGTAATAAGTATGACACATAATCATTATTACCTGAAAATAAAGAAAAACCGAGTATGTCGCTCCAAATTCCTCACTTACGAATACTTTAACCAGCACTTTAGTTGACTTTAACCTCAGAGGTGAGCAAAAAGATGAAATTATAGAGGATTTCCATATGGTAAAAGACGTATTGAAAATTGATCAATCAGATTTCATGAATTTAGAATAATAATTAAATAGTGATACATGAAAAATTCTAAATTCATAATCAAAAGATTCTAAATTCATCCACATTTGAAATTGAACTCAATTAAAATAAGAAATACATCTTATATTAACATATGCATTTGGTAAGACCTTCTAATTTTTTGTTATCTTCAAAGGCTGATTGATAGACGGTAGGAAACACAAGATCACCCACGATTGTAGTCAACCGCTTAGGTGTGTGTAAAAGCACAAACCATCCGCTATTTTTTAAATCTTTTGAGTAGAACACTTGACTCGCTTATGACGTAAGAATATATGGCTCATCGTTCATCCTATCTTTGGTCTTCAATTTCCCTAAATTAACTGTAATCAAGTTTGAAACAGGATCAATCTTGCAACCATTGACGTTGTCTTCGAATTTTATCCAATCACAATAAAAAACTATTTGTTTGAAGTCTATATAATACAACTCAATTATCTCCTGAATAACTCCATAATACAGTGTTTCAGCTTCTGCATAATTTTTATCTTTCCCACTGGCTCTAAATTTTGTGATTGCTCTCATACATACACAGCTGTCTTGTGTTACCATCCGCTCTTCGTATTTTTTTGGGGAAAATGTAAACCCATTTACTTGGTACTTCATATAACTACGCGCCTTGAACTTCGGCCCATTCACAAGGCGCCAAAGAGTTGAATCAACAACGTTTGTTTTTACCAACTAAAAAAATAAAATATGTGAAAAGTTTGATTAATAAGGTGTATGATACCTTCAAGTACACGTGAAATATTAAATAAGCTTTAATATATACCTCGCCACGTAACCATAGAGTAAAACTTTGACAATCTTCCACAGATGAAACCCCATTTCGAGATTGAGATTTAGTACTTTTCACATAGATGTTATACCTCCTGCAAAAAAAACATTTCAAAACATTTATATACTTACAATGGTGGAGATTCAGGAGTTATTTGTGAACTTACTTCTCCCATTCATCCAATCCATCATACTTATTGAGGACCCATCTACGAACTTGTTCAAACTGCACTGAGGTTAAGGTTATGTCTTTACCATTATCTAGAGGCATCTCACCAGCAAACTCATCATCCTCGTCTAAGAAAGCCTCATGAGTATGTTTATGTGTGCCATTGCCTCCTTTTGGCATATACTCCATGCAGTAAAGACTAGCTTCCTATATGATATATCCTTCTGCAATACATCCTTCAATATATCTTTTGTTGCGGACGTATCCTTTATATGTTTTCATCAACCTATGAATATAAATCGATTACAAATAACTAGTACCTATTTAAATCGAATGATGATGAACAAAACTGAGATTAGTAAATTACCGTTCAAAAGGATACATCCACCTATATCTAACAGGACCGCATATCAATGCTTCATCGGCTAAATGAACCATATGGTGGATGCTGATATCAAAAAATGCAGGTGGAAAATATTTTTCAAACATACAAATTGCTTCTACCAAACTAGTCTTTGCTTTTAAAAGATGTTCTCTGTTAATCACCTTTGAGCATAAAATGTTAAAAAATAGACTTATACGATGTATAGCATTACGTAGATCCTTATGTTGCGGGTAAGAATGCTGAAGCAATGCCGGAAGTAATTGCTGCATTATGACGTGGTAATCATGAGACTTCATATTTGTTAGTTCAGGAGGATTGATGTTCACATTGTTATTGAAGTTGGAAGAGAATTTGCTAGGCACTTTTAGGCTTTTCAAGATGGTGCAAAATCGTAGCCTTTCGTCTTTGCTCAAGGTGAAAGTTGCATCTGGTATGATTACTTTATTTCTTTCAGGATCTTCACTCACCCACAATTTTTGTTTTATACCCATGTTTTTCAAATCCTTACGTGCATTGATGCCATCTTTTGACTTGTCTTTATGACCCATAATTGTGCTAATGAGATGCTCAGTGACATTATTCTTTGTATGCATAACATCAATATTATGTCGGACCAAATTTGCTTTCCAATATGGCAAATCAAAGAGGTTGGACCTTCTATACCATGCACGAACATTCTCAACTTCGTCTTCATCGGTTTTCTTTTTTCGTTTTCGACCGATTTCTAATTTTCCTTTACCAACTTTCATCTTGATATTAGCTACCTTCTCTTCATCTTGATAACCAGTTAATGGCCGTGGAGGACAACGATATTCTTGTTTGTTATCAAAGTTTGTTTTTTTTGTCTCGAAACTTATGTTTGAAAGGAAGAAATCTTCGATGTCCCATGTGACACATCTTCTTACTTGCACGAAGATAGTAAGAACAAGTGTCTTCCCCACATGTAGGACATGCAAAATAGCCATGAGTTGTGCATCCCGATAAAGTCCCAAGTGCAGGATGATCATGAATTGCCCACAACAACCTAGCTCTCAATGTAAACTCAGAATTATTAAATGAGTCAAATGCAGCGACTCCTTCCCATAACAGTTGTAACTCGTCTATTAACGGTTGCAAATAAACATCAACATCCTTTCCTGCTTGTTTTGGTCTAGAAATCGACAATGTCAACATTGAAAACTCTCTTTTCATGCACATGGATGAAGGAAGATTATACGGTACTATAACTACTGGCCACAACTATAACGGTTACTTAGAGATGCATGTGAATTGAAACCATCCGTTGCTAATCCAAGCGTGACATTTCGTGATTCAACAGCAAATGTTTTGTCAAAAATATCTGCAGCTCGCCATTGAGAAGTATCACATGGGTGATGCATTACGTCTGAATTAGACTTGGCACGACCATGCTAAGTAATAGCATCTGTTATCCATGGTATAGTATACAACCTCCTCAGCCTAGGAATTAGAGGGAAATGTCTCACCGTCTTCTAAGGTACTTTGGCAGCTCTTTTCTCTTCGTTGAATGTTGTTTTATATCTTGATTGTTTGCAAACTGGACAAAAAACTCTATTTGCATCATCCTTCCAATACAAAATGCAGTCATTAATGCACGCATCATAAGTTTTGTAATCCATACCAACTTTCTTAATCATCTTCTTCATGTCGTGATACTTTGTTGGTAGTGTGTTACCTTCAGGAAGTAATTCCTTTATGAATTCTAGGAGTGCAGTCACACCATTGTCGGAAAAGCCATACTGGGTTTTCAAGTTATTCAGCTTGACGACGAAATACAATTTTGTTATCCCTTTTGGACATGAAGGATACAATGGCTCTTTTGCGTTATCAAAAAGTGATTTATACTTATTGCTTTGATTGGCCTGCCAATCCACATCAACCGTAGGCGAATCCCCAATATTATTTAGCAACAAACTTGTAGGTTGAAATTGATGAAATCTATCAGCATCATTGACCAGATCTTCCATCCTAGGAAGTTCAGAGTCATCAGTACTTATGGCTTGACTAACAGGTTGTTTTTTGTTCATTGCCGACTCTTCCCCATGAAAATGCCAAATAGTATATGATTGGACAATTCCCCATCTAAGCAGATGAAAATGAATTTCATCTAATTTAATTTTCATTTTCATATTTTTGCACTATGTGCAAGGACAAGAATAGATTTCTTTATTGCCACCATTTTCTACAACAAAATCAATAAACTTCTGCACGCCTTCCATATATCGTAGGGTTCTTCGATCGGCTTCTTTCATCCACTCTTTATCTATAATTGAAGACATATTGATCTGCCAACCAAAATATATAAAACATTTTATAAACTTGAAAGTACGAGCAACTTAAAGAATAATTACATGAACAAACCTTACTATTATTTGCTCAAAAAGTGCAACAATATATAATTTAGGAAAGTGGATAATGGATGTAAATAAGTGGTCTATCCAAATTGAAATATATTTGCTGGGGAACATAGACGATATAACCCAAACATTTCTTTTTGCAGATTTATACTTATATTCTGCAAGTTAATATAAATAAGAATGACAATATATTGTGTAACGACCCAGAATTTTTGATAACTTGAATTTGAATATTTAATTTATTTTTAATATTAATAAGTGGAATTTTTAAGTCGAATAATTTATTTTTCGAATATTGGATTTAATGGGACAATTAAATCGATTTATTTAATAGTGAAATTCCACAAATAATTAAATATTGGGTTAAATATGATTGAAAATGATTTGGAAAATTTTATTTTATCATATTAAAGTTATAGAAATGTTTTAGAACTTGTAAAACTGAATTTGGAGTTAATTTGTAAAAATTGAATATTTTAATATTTAATTATCGACTGAAAAATAGCCATTTTTCAAACGGTCTCGGATTTCGACGAAACCAGTTTCATCGGATCCGTAATGTGATATTATTGCAAGATTTCAAATTTCAAGTCGATTGGATTTTTCGTTTGTCCGGTACAAGCCAAAACGCCTAGAAATCGTTTAAATCGGTTTAAATTTAAATTGAGCGTTTATTGCTGTATCTCACACATATGATGGAATTAGCTTACGAAACCTGTTCCATTGCGTCCGGAACGCGGAAAAACCTTAGGATCGCCTGGCGGCATGCGTCGTTTGGAGTTCGTTTGCAAAAGTGTTAAATTGGGCATTTTATTATTAAAATAATATTAATATATATGTTATTTTATCTCAAAACCCTAGGAGATTAGGGCCAGCCGCCAGTATTTGTTCCAATGGCCAGAAATCTCCCGTTTTCTCCTCCATTTTGCAATCAATCCATGCAACGATTATCAAAATCTCCAACTAGGAAAGCGTAGAGGGCGCTTGGATCTATAGATCCAACGGTTATGATGGGTTTTCGTCGATCTGGGGGGAAGTTTGGAGGCCGCGAACGTGCGCCGTTAGTGCTCGATTTTCGAGCTACAGGGACAACCGAGCTCTTTGGTTCTCGAGCCGAGGGTGGAGCTCGCATGTGGCTCCGAGGTGATGTTGTCTGATCGTCAGGAAGTTGATCGTGTTGGTGGCAAATTGGAGCCCTAGTTTTGAGCTAATGGGTTCATGTACCTGGGAGTGAACGTGCGTTTGGGAAGATGATTGCAAGTTGCGGCCTGGATTGCTGGAGTTTGAAATCAAGGGCTGTGATGTAAAAGGTTAAAATTATAAAAGGAGATGTAGATTTTATTATATTATAAATCGTTCAAACTTTAAAATATGATATCTTTTTGCTGCGAGGTCCAAATTGAACGAGATTTTTTGCGTTGGAATCGTATCGTCGTGCTCTTCGCAATGCAACTGGTTTGGAGTCGATTGGAGCTCGTTCGAATTTTGGGTAAAATTAAACGTTCGTTTAATTTTATTCGAAACGAACGCCGAAACCGGAAATAAAATCAAGGTGAGAACTCCTCACTCAATCGAAAGGTTTTGTTTAAAATTTTGAATAGTTAATATTGATTGTTGATGGTTGATTGATTGTGCTAGTAGATATAGTAGGATATATACTATATATAGCGATATATATATATTGGCATATGTATATATCGGATTTGATTTCCCGCCTCGTATAGCGGATGAGACCCTATTGCGCCGTTATTAAGCGGAATATTTATAAAATCCCATATACCGCGATATTCCACCTTGAAGTGGAATTGGTATTGTGCTAACGTCTGTGGATGCAGGGTAACAGGTTGGAGGGATCCAACTGGATTCCTCACATATTTATTTGTTTATAAATATTATGTTAATTGTTGATAATCACATTGATATATGATGTTATTCCCGTGATTGACCATTCGATGTCGTTGCATCATCGGATTCAAATTTTTAAAAATTAAAATAACGGTTTTGAATTTAAAAGGGGTTTTAAATCGATTTTTCAAAGAATATGGTTTATTAAAAATTTTGAATTGATTTAATTTTAAAATAAATAGATGGATAAAATTTTATGTTTTAAAAATTTATATTTTTATAAAATATAACTTAAAAGAAATTTTTAACAATAATAGGTTTTTATAAAATAGTTAAATTTGGTTTTTGGGAAGTTATTATTATTAATGGTTGATATAAAGGATTTTATAAATGGATGTTTTTAAATTAAATTTATTGAAGTTATAGAATAAATTTATAAAGTGTTAAGTTGATGTATAACATGAATTTCACTAGGATTTATAGATTAATAAATGTGAAATTTATAAAACGAATGGTTATTGGAAAATTTTAAGTTTATAAGTTATTAACTTATAAAAATGGATTTGGGCATTAAAAAGGGGGTTTGTTGAAATTGTTAATAAATGAAGATTTCATTAGTTGAAATTATTATAAACCATAAAGAAATCTTGTAAGTGATAAGATTTTAATTTGGTGAAGTTCAAAGGAACGATTGGGTAAATAAATAATATTATAAGTATTTAACTTACAATATGGCTTTTGGGTATGAAATTGGGTTATGTAAAATTGCATCGGATTAATAAAGGAATTTATAAAATTGGGGTTTATAATAGAAATGGAATTTATAAACTATGTTTATAAATTTGAAATTCATCGAATTTGATAAATTGAAATATGGGAATTTGTTAAGTGGGCTATATTCACTATTTTGAATATTGAATAGATTATTAAATAAAATGGGTTTGTTTTTGGGAAAGGAATGTTTTAAATGGAATTTAAAACGAATTAAAGGTGTTTTAAAATGTATTGAGTATTGAAAACATAGATTTCAACATTGATTGTTGAAATAGACGTTTTCGAGAAACAGAAGGGGATAATTTGTATAGTATTGGATTTATATATCTATTTTTAATTTCAAATCCATATACTAGTGTTTTTGGGTTGTCGTAACGATGTTTTACGCAACATTCGTTTTTAACCCAAATAAATGTGAATAAAGGAATGTTTTCTTAAAGAGAATGGAATAAAATACTTAACGGTAACTTAAGTATGTGGGATATTTTCAAATCGTTGAAAATAAATAAATTTGTGAATTACTTATTTTTAAAATAAGCATGGGAAAGGTTTTCTAATATGAAATGGAACGGTTTTTGTTAATTCACCTTTAAGGTAATTGAAAGCAAATAACTTAAAATCGATTTGGGAATCGTATGCTAGTAGATGCTTGGAATTTAAATCCACTTTGGAATTTATATATAGGAAGGGAAATTTGTTTAAAAATAAATGTTGATTTATTTTTAAAATATAGAAATAAAATTTACGAATTTGGAACGTAAGTTAAATTAAATCGGTAAGGATTTATTTGTTGATTTGAAATTTGTTTTCAAAAAGGTATAAAAGATGAATTGTAGTTTGAAATTGGTTTTCAAATGGTTGAGTTGTGTAATTTGAAATTTGTTTTCAAATGGTTGAGGTGTTTAATTTGAAATGGGTTTTCAAATGGTTAAGTGTGGAAATTATATCGTGAAGGTGTTTTGGTAAAGCAAATAAATTGGGCAATTATTTGGAAATTGTGTATATATATCTTGTAAAGATATTTTGGGACTTAATAATTTTGGAAAAATTATTTGGAATCTGATGATGTGGCGCATCTTTATTGATAGTTAAATAACCGACTATCAATATTTACCCTTGGATGGTATTGATTGTGTTTGTTTGGAATTGAATGCACACTTATTTTTTTAAAATAAGCGCTCGCTATTCGGTTTAGCCGGGAGAGGACCTTTGTGTCATATATCCCATTCCGAATATGCGATACGTCGTTTGGATTGCATTTGAAGACCGGTGTTGAAGACCGGGTATTTGTGAAAACGATAGGATGACCTATCGATTGTCTCCGCATCGTTAGCTACGATATGGAGATTTCCTTTGTGATGGGAAATTTTATCGGGATTGTGAATACCCGGATTGCAAGGGCTTCTTTGGAAGTGCCTTCGGTTCTGTTCGAACCCGGAACAGACTTGTATGGTTACGTGTCTGACATTACATTTTGAGAGATAGAGCAGATTTCTTTCAAATACATTTCTGTTGGTGGCGGAGAATTTATTCTCTTAGCTTAACACCCTTCTCTGAGACGTACGAGCTCAGAGGTTATGTAGTTGAAGGTTATCAGCGATATTTCCCAATCTGGTAATGTGGCATGCTGAGTGCTGCTGTGTGATGATCATTGGTTGGTCATTTGTGATATGATCATTTGTTTGATCATTTATCTTTGTGATTATTGCTTTGGTCATCTGTGGACCCAAAGCATGGCTTTGTTACACAAAGCGTAGCTTTGTGGACGAGACTTTATCAGGACCTCACTCCCCGGAAATGGTCGAAACAGGAATATGCGGCAAGGTTATGAGGGTCGCGCCCTTTAGGGTATGTCATTTCCTTCTGGAAAAGGGTGGTATCATGGTATGGAGCCCAGATATTTACTCATGTGGAAACACTATATCTATTTCTGTGTGGTGTTGTTGGTATCGAGCGCTCGGATAAAGGTCCCAAAGGACCGGGGGATGACATATTCGTGTAGTAGTTACCTAGTTACAGAGGTAACCCGGCCTTGTGTTGGCAGAGATCTAACCGTAACGTTAGTTTCTCGGGACGTCCCGCCAGAGGCGATCCCATGTGGCAGTAGGAAGTTCCTTAGCCTGACCATTTGTTGGAAATCCATTCCTCCAATACGCGCCTTGTACGGTTTTAGTTGTATTACCTGCCATTCACTTATGGTGGTCACCACTGTTTGGATGGTAGCTATAGTAGGCATAGTTCGGAATGTCTATGCTGGCTAGGATTTATATTCTACTTTCGAAATTGTTTTCTACACTATGCACTAGTAATAATATCAAAAATGATTTGATTTTCGCGTAGTAAGCATCTTTGACTATCATAAGGAGAAATCTCCTCCAATTCTGCGTTTGCATTGTGTGTGTGGCGGGAGGCCTTATGGTAGTTTCATTTTCCAAAAAGCATTGCGAATTTCAAAAATTGAAATTTTTCTTGTTGTTTTTTTTAAAAGATTAACTGTTTTGAGTTCTCACACCAGTCCCATGACTGACCTGGAGTTTATTGTTCCTTTCCTAAACTCTGGGTGCCCACTATTTTCCACACGGGCAGTCTAGAGTTAGGTTATCAGGTTATTCTGGATTCGGGAGTTGCTGTGCAGATCTGGAGGCGAGCCAGATAGCGTAGTCTGTTATATATTGTATATAGTATTTCTTTCCGCTGTTGTTGTCGTACACTCTGATTGATGTAATGTAATGTGATGTAATGTATAAAATGTATAGTTCTTTTGTTTTAATGATATTCATTTATCTATTATATGTTGTTCCGCTGCGATTGTGAGATTCTGATATTGTCTTCATATTTCTGTTGGTTGTTTCTGTTTCTTCTCTCTTTCTCTCTTCTTCTACCTCTTTCTTCTTCTTAAACCCTAACGGTTCGATTTTTCGGCAACGAAAAATCGCGATCGTTACATTTGGTATCAGAGCATATGGTTAAGCGACAACCTGCTCTGTTGGGTATTACTCATTAGAGATAGAGTCAGCAGTACTCTAGAATGAGTGTGAGTGTAATAATAGATATGAGTGCGTATTTGTTAGTGAATATAAAATTGTTTTATATTGTGATGATTGGTTTGTTGAGTGGTATATGAACCTTCGTCGGCGCAGCCTCGAAAACTGAATCGAAGGGGTTCCTAAACACTTGAATAGAACAATTCGACACAATATTGTTTTAAATTGGGTAAATGAAATAATTTTGCCTCGATTATATTTTATATATAAAAAGAAAATAATTTTTCAGGAATTATTGAAGTGTGTATATAATTGATTGCTTGGTTGTTGTTAAATAGGATATATATATAAGATAATCAAGGTTGTTTGAATAAAATAATTAAAAGTTGTTTGAATAAGCTAATAAAAGCAACTATTGTAAAAGAATAATGGTATAAACCAATGAATCATAAGATGAAATTATAATTGATAATGATTTACAATTGTAAGATAATCATGTATGTATATAAGAAGTAAAATTATATAAGTAAAAGGGTTATAAAAGTGATTTATGAATAGAAAGGAAACTTTTTGAAAGAATAATTAGCATTGATTTCACTATTGTCACTGGGAAATAATAAGGGTGATGACTGCAGCATCATCAGTATCATTTTCGAGTTTCTATGTGATGGATTTGCTACAATAATGAATTAAAAATTGAAGTTTTGTTGTAATAAATCAATTTGAAATTAAAATTCAACTTGAAGTTGTTAAGTATAAGTGAAAAAGGTTTTGAACTTATAATATAAGTTAGAAGTTGAATAATAAGTTTTATAACTTATAGAATGGGAAAATGTAAGTGAAACCAGTTATTGAAGTGGTTAAACAATTAAGTTAAGTAAAATGGAATATGAATTTGAATATTGATATGAATTTGGCTTAAGTAAAAGTTAAATAGGATTTACTTTGGAATTTAAAATCCGAATTGAATTGATAAGTAAAACTTAAGTTTAATTAACAAATGATGTTTAAATGGAATAACTTAAGTGAAGTTGAATAAAAAATCGATCTTTGCATCAAAGTTAAATAATCAAGTGAATTAAATGATGTAAATAAAGTTGAAATGGAATGCAAGTTAAGTAATGTTGAAAGAATTGATGTTAATATCAAAGTAAGTGAATAAAGTGAGTAAATGAAATTGTTAAAAAAGGTGAACTTAAGTTATATAAATGAAATTCAATTTTATTTGTAAAAAGAACTAGCAATTGAGTTAAAGTATGAATTGAATGTTAATCAATAGAATATGAATAAGTTGATATGAAATGATGCATGCAAGTGTAAATTCATTTGAAAATAGTTGAATAATAGAATGAAAATCAATTGAATGTTAAACCAATTGTAATTAAAACAGTTGAACCAAATTGAATGTAAGTAAAATGGATAAAATTTGGTTGTATTGGATGTGCATTGGTTGTTATTTGCTTGTTGGTTGATTGTATGAAAATTCCTTAAGTGTTAACGAAATTGAATCTGCTAAATTGAAAGCTATGAAATTGAATAGAATTGAATTGGAATTGAAACGAATGAAAATGAATATGCAACTTTAATAGTAAACTAAAAGTGGTATAAGAAGCACGTATTGGAAATTTTATAATTGAATTGGCAAATTGGTTTGAATATTATAATTGGATATTATGCTAGCAGGATATACAGGTTATAAAGGAATTGGGATTTTGATTTCAAAGTTAAAAAAATTTGTAACGCTCGACAAAAAGGTACGTATTTTAAATTTTAGCATGAGATTTGATGATTTCCTTCTCCAGCCACTTGGCTTTCTCTTTTCTTTTTGATTCTGAGGGGCCGTAGAGCCGTCTTGTAGTCGTACCGATCTAGCCGCGCAAAGGAGACTCTGGCGAAATTTTTCGAAAATTTAGGGAGTTAGAAAAATTTTGAGAAATTTTGAAAGTTTGAAATTTGAATTTAAATTTAAATTTAAATTGTTAAGTAAACGAAGTTGTTTGAAACTTATAATTGAATTGGGAAAGCTAATTGAAATGATAGTAAATCCTTAATAAAAAGATTGTTTTGAAAAGTTAGTAAAACTAATTAGCTTTGGAAAAATAATAAACGGTTTAGGATTATTCTCCTTAACTTGCAATTTCGAGGACGAAATTCTTTTAAGGGGGGAAGATTGTAACGACCCAGAATTTTTGATAACTTGAATTTGAATATTTAATTTATTTTTAATATTAATAAGTGGAATTTTTAAGTCGAATAATTTATTTTTCGAATATTGGATTTAATGGGACAATTAAATCGATTTATTTAATAGTGAAATTCCACAAATAATTAAATATTGGGTTAAATATGATTGAAAATGATTTGGAAAATTTTATTTTATCATATTAAAGTTATAGAAATGTTTTAGAACTTGTAAAACTGAATTTGGAGTTAATTTGTAAAAATTGAATATTTTAATATTTAATTATCGACTGAAAAATAGCCATTTTTCAAACGGTCTCGGATTTCGACGAAACCAGTTTCATCGGATCCGTAATGTGATATTATTGCAAGATTTCAAATTTCAAGTCGATTGGATTTTTCGTTTGTCCGGTACAAGCCAAAACGCCTAGAAATCGTTTAAATCGGTTTAAATTTAAATTGAGCGTTTATTGCTGTATCTCACACATATGATGGAATTAGCTTACGAAACCTGTTCCATTGCGTCCGGAACGCGGAAAAACCTTAGGATCGCCTGGCGGCATGCGTCGTTTGGAGTTCGTTTGCAAAAGTGTTAAATTGGGCATTTTATTATTAAAATAATATTAATATATATGTTATTTTATCTCAAAACCCTAGGAGATTAGGGCCAGCCGCCAGTATTTGTTCCAATGGCCAGAAATCTCCCGTTTTCTCCTCCATTTTGCAATCAATCCATGCAACGATTATCAAAATCTCCAACTAGGAAAGCGTAGAGGGCGCTTGGATCTATAGATCCAACGGTTATGATGGGTTTTCGTCGATCTGGGGGGAAGTTTGGAGGCCGCGAACGTGCGCCGTTAGTGCTCGATTTTCGAGCTACAGGGACAACCGAGCTCTTTGGTTCTCGAGCCGAGGGTGGAGCTCGCATGTGGCTCCGAGGTGATGTTGTCTGATCGTCAGGAAGTTGATCGTGTTGGTGGCAAATTGGAGCCCTAGTTTTGAGCTAATGGGTTCATGTACCTGGGAGTGAACGTGCGTTTGGGAAGATGATTGCAAGTTGCGGCCTGGATTGCTGGAGTTTGAAATCAAGGGCTGTGATGTAAAAGGTTAAAATTATAAAAGGAGATGTAGATTTTATTATATTATAAATCGTTCAAACTTTAAAATATGATATCTTTTTGCTGCGAGGTCCAAATTGAACGAGATTTTTTGCGTTGGAATCGTATCGTCGTGCTCTTCGCAATGCAACTGGTTTGGAGTCGATTGGAGCTCGTTCGAATTTTGGGTAAAATTAAACGTTCGTTTAATTTTATTCGAAACGAACGCCGAAACCGGAAATAAAATCAAGGTGAGAACTCCTCACTCAATCGAAAGGTTTTGTTTAAAATTTTGAATAGTTAATATTGATTGTTGATGGTTGATTGATTGTGCTAGTAGATATAGTAGGATATATACTATATATAGCGATATATATATATTGGCATATGTATATATCGGATTTGATTTCCCGCCTCGTATAGCGGATGAGACCCTATTGCGCCGTTATTAAGCGGAATATTTATAAAATCCCATATACCGCGATATTCCACCTTGAAGTGGAATTGGTATTGTGCTAACGTCTGTGGATGCAGGGTAACAGGTTGGAGGGATCCAACTGGATTCCTCACATATTTATTTGTTTATAAATATTATGTTAATTGTTGATAATCACATTGATATATGATGTTATTCCCGTGATTGACCATTCGATGTCGTTGCATCATCGGATTCAAATTTTTAAAAATTAAAATAACGGTTTTGAATTTAAAAGGGGTTTTAAATCGATTTTTCAAAGAATATGGTTTATTAAAAATTTTGAATTGATTTAATTTTAAAATAAATAGATGGATAAAATTTTATGTTTTAAAAATTTATATTTTTATAAAATATAACTTAAAAGAAATTTTTAACAATAATAGGTTTTTATAAAATAGTTAAATTTGGTTTTTGGGAAGTTATTATTATTAATGGTTGATATAAAGGATTTTATAAATGGATGTTTTTAAATTAAATTTATTGAAGTTATAGAATAAATTTATAAAGTGTTAAGTTGATGTATAACATGAATTTCACTAGGATTTATAGATTAATAAATGTGAAATTTATAAAACGAATGGTTATTGGAAAATTTTAAGTTTATAAGTTATTAACTTATAAAAATGGATTTGGGCATTAAAAAGGGGGTTTGTTGAAATTGTTAATAAATGAAGATTTCATTAGTTGAAATTATTATAAACCATAAAGAAATCTTGTAAGTGATAAGATTTTAATTTGGTGAAGTTCAAAGGAACGATTGGGTAAATAAATAATATTATAAGTATTTAACTTACAATATGGCTTTTGGGTATGAAATTGGGTTATGTAAAATTGCATCGGATTAATAAAGGAATTTATAAAATTGGGGTTTATAATAGAAATGGAATTTATAAACTATGTTTATAAATTTGAAATTCATCGAATTTGATAAATTGAAATATGGGAATTTGTTAAGTGGGCTATATTCACTATTTTGAATATTGAATAGATTATTAAATAAAATGGGTTTGTTTTTGGGAAAGGAATGTTTTAAATGGAATTTAAAACGAATTAAAGGTGTTTTAAAATGTATTGAGTATTGAAAACATAGATTTCAACATTGATTGTTGAAATAGACGTTTTCGAGAAACAGAAGGGGATAATTTGTATAGTATTGGATTTATATATCTATTTTTAATTTCAAATCCATATACTAGTGTTTTTGGGTTGTCGTAACGATGTTTTACGCAACATTCGTTTTTAACCCAAATAAATGTGAATAAAGGAATGTTTTCTTAAAGAGAATGGAATAAAATACTTAACGGTAACTTAAGTATGTGGGATATTTTCAAATCGTTGAAAATAAATAAATTTGTGAATTACTTATTTTTAAAATAAGCATGGGAAAGGTTTTCTAATATGAAATGGAACGGTTTTTGTTAATTCACCTTTAAGGTAATTGAAAGCAAATAACTTAAAATCGATTTGGGAATCGTATGCTAGTAGATGCTTGGAATTTAAATCCACTTTGGAATTTATATATAGGAAGGGAAATTTGTTTAAAAATAAATGTTGATTTATTTTTAAAATATAGAAATAAAATTTACGAATTTGGAACGTAAGTTAAATTAAATCGGTAAGGATTTATTTGTTGATTTGAAATTTGTTTTCAAAAAGGTATAAAAGATGAATTGTAGTTTGAAATTGGTTTTCAAATGGTTGAGTTGTGTAATTTGAAATTTGTTTTCAAATGGTTGAGGTGTTTAATTTGAAATGGGTTTTCAAATGGTTAAGTGTGGAAATTATATCGTGAAGGTGTTTTGGTAAAGCAAATAAATTGGGCAATTATTTGGAAATTGTGTATATATATCTTGTAAAGATATTTTGGGACTTAATAATTTTGGAAAAATTATTTGGAATCTGATGATGTGGCGCATCTTTATTGATAGTTAAATAACCGACTATCAATATTTACCCTTGGATGGTATTGATTGTGTTTGTTTGGAATTGAATGCACACTTATTTTTTTAAAATAAGCGCTCGCTATTCGGTTTAGCCGGGAGAGGACCTTTGTGTCATATATCCCATTCCGAATATGCGATACGTCGTTTGGATTGCATTTGAAGACCGGTGTTGAAGACCGGGTATTTGTGAAAACGATAGGATGACCTATCGATTGTCTCCGCATCGTTAGCTACGATATGGAGATTTCCTTTGTGATGGGAAATTTTATCGGGATTGTGAATACCCGGATTGCAAGGGCTTCTTTGGAAGTGCCTTCGGTTCTGTTCGAACCCGGAACAGACTTGTATGGTTACGTGTCTGACATTACATTTTGAGAGATAGAGCAGATTTCTTTCAAATACATTTCTGTTGGTGGCGGAGAATTTATTCTCTTAGCTTAACACCCTTCTCTGAGACGTACGAGCTCAGAGGTTATGTAGTTGAAGGTTATCAGCGATATTTCCCAATCTGGTAATGTGGCATGCTGAGTGCTGCTGTGTGATGATCATTGGTTGGTCATTTGTGATATGATCATTTGTTTGATCATTTATCTTTGTGATTATTGCTTTGGTCATCTGTGGACCCAAAGCATGGCTTTGTTACACAAAGCGTAGCTTTGTGGACGAGACTTTATCAGGACCTCACTCCCCGGAAATGGTCGAAACAGGAATATGCGGCAAGGTTATGAGGGTCGCGCCCTTTAGGGTATGTCATTTCCTTCTGGAAAAGGGTGGTATCATGGTATGGAGCCCAGATATTTACTCATGTGGAAACACTATATCTATTTCTGTGTGGTGTTGTTGGTATCGAGCGCTCGGATAAAGGTCCCAAAGGACCGGGGGATGACATATTCGTGTAGTAGTTACCTAGTTACAGAGGTAACCCGGCCTTGTGTTGGCAGAGATCTAACCGTAACGTTAGTTTCTCGGGACGTCCCGCCAGAGGCGATCCCATGTGGCAGTAGGAAGTTCCTTAGCCTGACCATTTGTTGGAAATCCATTCCTCCAATACGCGCCTTGTACGGTTTTAGTTGTATTACCTGCCATTCACTTATGGTGGTCACCACTGTTTGGATGGTAGCTATAGTAGGCATAGTTCGGAATGTCTATGCTGGCTAGGATTTATATTCTACTTTCGAAATTGTTTTCTACACTATGCACTAGTAATAATATCAAAAATGATTTGATTTTCGCGTAGTAAGCATCTTTGACTATCATAAGGAGAAATCTCCTCCAATTCTGCGTTTGCATTGTGTGTGTGGCGGGAGGCCTTATGGTAGTTTCATTTTCCAAAAAGCATTGCGAATTTCAAAAATTGAAATTTTTCTTGTTGTTTTTTTTAAAAGATTAACTGTTTTGAGTTCTCACACCAGTCCCATGACTGACCTGGAGTTTATTGTTCCTTTCCTAAACTCTGGGTGCCCACTATTTTCCACACGGGCAGTCTAGAGTTAGGTTATCAGGTTATTCTGGATTCGGGAGTTGCTGTGCAGATCTGGAGGCGAGCCAGATAGCGTAGTCTGTTATATATTGTATATAGTATTTCTTTCCGCTGTTGTTGTCGTACACTCTGATTGATGTAATGTAATGTGATGTAATGTATAAAATGTATAGTTCTTTTGTTTTAATGATATTCATTTATCTATTATATGTTGTTCCGCTGCGATTGTGAGATTCTGATATTGTCTTCATATTTCTGTTGGTTGTTTCTGTTTCTTCTCTCTTTCTCTCTTCTTCTACCTCTTTCTTCTTCTTAAACCCTAACGGTTCGATTTTTCGGCAACGAAAAATCGCGATCGTTACATATTGGCTGTGGAATGATCATTTGTTTATGTGCTTGTTGCTTTTCTATTTTGCATTTGCATTTCTATTTAACAAAAACTACACAATTTCGTTTAAAAAAATACCATTTCAATTTTCTATATTACGATTTTCTGTTTGTTACCACCTTCCCAGAGTGCAAAGTGCACAGTGCATAAACATCCACTTCTAACTCTCCTAAACTACTTCTCTGCCACTTGCTTGCCATCAACCTCCAAACCACCTAACCTCTACTCCTCCCACCACACATTATCCATTAACACTGACTGCCAACCACTATTCATCATCCTGCACATAACTACACCTCCACCAAAGATTTCTACATCAACATCACCGACAAATAACCACTGTTGCCATTCCATCACATCCCCACCTCTGTTTATTACAACTTAACCACAAACCATACAAACTTCACAATCCAAAACATATAGAACTTCACTAAACAGTCCCCTACAACAATTCCCTCCCTTTGTCTCAACATACAATTGTGCATATAACTGTGCACGATGCACATCCACTTTACTTCTCACTATTTCATTCACCACTGCATACCCACTGTGAACCACTGTCTTACAACAAATTGCCATTGCTGCCACATCCCCTCTCCTACAACATATAAAACTGCCACCGCCCTATAATACTTCAAGCAACTCCATAGCAATTAACAGCCATCATCACAACACTTCAACAAATTACGTCCAACTGCTACTATACACACTACCTTTTCACTGCATAACTTCTTTATTGTACATTTACCACTGCACTCTTCAAAACCACATTACTGCCATTAACTTCTTCCACTGCTACCCCATTCATCCATTACTTCACATTTCACATTGCACTGCCACCCTATACATCAATATCACCTCCAACATCCCCTCTACTTGTCAACACCGCTCCTCTGCTCCACTTCCTTCTATCTATTGCTATTTCCCTACCATATCACATATCTACAACTATTGCCAACTGCCAGTCACAACCAACCTCACTTCCTTGATCACATTTCCAAATATACCTCTGTATGTCTAAGCTCTCCTCTTGTAGGAACCTGACATAATCAAGATTTGTGTGGTCTAGAGGTGCTGGATATGCAAAGGTTGGTTTGATTAGTGGATATGGAAAAGTTTGGTTAGGTGGTCAGGTTGTTGAATGTAAGTGGTAGAGGATATTGAGGCAGAGAATGGTGATAAATCAGATAAAATAGTCAAAATTACGTCGATATTAGTACAGTCCTTTTTAAAGTGTTTACTTTTTAAATTTTGAAATCATTTTTTTCACTTGTGATCGTTTATTGTTTTTCCTGTACGTACTTTAAGTCATGTACACTTGCTTCTTATGATAGAAATTTGGGTATTTTTAGGATTCTGTTAGCTTCTATACTATACATAGATGTATGCATGTGTGAATGTATTTAGCGTCAATAATAAAGTAAAGGTCATAACTGGTACATTGCTGTTCTTAGAATTTTCTGAAGAACCGCTAGCTTGAATTCCAACAATAGTTTTAAAATCAAGTCACCATAGTAGTTATGTTCATATATAGAATAAGTTATATAAACATGTAAAGGGAAAAAACAACAGTTTACATTTTTTTTTTAAGAACAATTTTCAGCAAAATGTGACTTCGCATTCAGTTTCTAAAAATTAGAACTCAAACTTGACCAATAAACCCACTCAAAAGGATGTACACGTATAAGCACAATAAACAAAGCATTCACAAATCAGAAAAGCATTTAGAAGAACAAACCTATGAATCTGGAGAGCAGAAGGAAGAAATTTAAACTATCTGCATATCTAAACTTAATATGTATGTGTATATACACATATACAGAATGCATATACCTACATATGCATATATAAAGAATGTAATGTGTATGTTTACACACAGATTTAGTGGATGCTAAGCTTATTTTTATTTTTATGTATATATAAATATATATATTTTTACAAAAAAACTCTACAAGTAAATACACTAGAATTAAATTTGTTTGTATTAGGAATCTATAACCGACCATAAACAACCAAATATTGTCCTAACGATAGTGTAGCAACATGTCCTACCTGTAGTGAGAAGGATGGATTAAATAAGAAAACATTCTTCATCGTGTAAACAAGGAAGAGCCTAGTATAATCTCTAGGTTAAAACCAATATTGTAATGATTTACTAGTTTTTCAATTGTGGCCTTAACGAAGTTGGCCCTTCGAGTACCCCTGATAAACCTGCAGTATCTCAAGATGCGGCAGTACATTACATAAATTACTACGTATTTGGAACTGCTTACTATAAGCAAGAGAATGTCTAAGTCTTACAACTAGACCAGTTAGTACGGTAAAACCAAATGAAAAGTGTGCTGGAGCATCAGTTATAGGCTCTAAGAACTATAAAATTATACTGCTCTAAGAACTTTCTTCCCTCTATCCATTACAGGCTCATCAATTTCTCATCATTTAAATATAATACAATGATCCACTTAAAAATACCATATGCATTCACCACGAAGAAAATTCACTTCATGTTTCAAAAGGAAGACTTAACTAAAGTCCAATAAATTATCTAATAAGCAAATTTATGATAAAAATGGCTGAAAAATTTAGTGAAAAAAATGTTGTTCTGCCGGGCAAATTAAAAGTTTTCCAACATACACTACGAAGGACATTATATTCAATTTTCTAAACCGAAACATTGATCTACTTGCAACTCAGTTGCAAGACCTTCCGAGTTTTAGCCATTTTATACTTTGATTGAATCAAGTCATCAACTGAATATTTGTCACTACATCAGGAAAGATAATTATTTTAGCTGATTAAGATTAAATATGCATAGTAATGAGCAATCAATATATTATTGGTACAAATTCATAGCTAAAGTGAAAAAAATGAAGAGAATCCTCAGTTTCACTATTATTCTTAATTTCCAATACCATGCATGAATGGATATATTTTGCAGCTTATATGAACACACAGATAAGCAAACGCATGTATACTGCATCCATTATTTGTTAATGGTACCATCCTTCTTTTGCGTAAACTAATGCTACATATAGTATTGACTAAAAATTTAATATATGAACCAAATCCTAATTTGTTCATAAGATAATAATCCTAAACAGTTAAAACTATGGTCAAAATATTCCAGCGAGAAATAGATTGTTAATCCATTAATATTCTAGAACAATCTTTTTTTAATTCCCTACTTTTGTTACATTCGTATGTCACTTTGCAGTATCCATACTTTTGCTATGTTTTCATGTTAATAATGGATTGAAGCAGTGAGTTACGGTTAAATTTTGAAAAAAATAAACTTATTACCAGAAAACAAATAAGCTGCAATTGAAAATTTTATTTTAACACAAATCGAATTTTTTTTCTTGATTTTTCCTTTTATACAAAGACAGAAAGATATCATAATTGATACTTTATTGTATCAAACTTTATGTTTTATTTTGCAGTTGTATATACAAAACATTCCCAAACCCTTCCAATCCGGTGCATATAACAAACCAGACAACATGTAAATTAGTAATGGATGACATATAAGTAACACAACAATGAACAATTTCAAATGTATTTTAAAAGAGTTGTATTTATTCTACAGCACTTACTTTGCTATGGGCCGTTCTTACTTTGCAATTATTCTACTCCACTTATTTTGCAATGCTTCAACCTTAAAATCAAAATAAGTAAAAAATACCCCGTTATTAATCAACGGTTGTAGTAAATTTAGTTTATAAATCAAAATTAAATAAACACAAATTTAAGTAACTACAAGGGACTAAATGAACAAAATACCTTCTAAATATCCTTATTCCGCTTTGTGGTAAGCTAAAGTTTGTGCTAAATTCACAAGGCAACAGGCGCGACTTTGATTCCAGCACTAGGGTTTAATATTGGGGAGGTGGAATGTGGCGATGAAGAGAAGTGGAAAAGAACGTGGAGCTAGGGTTTTGTGGGATTTTG
Source organism: Allium cepa (assembly GCA_030765085.1). NCBI lineage: Eukaryota > Viridiplantae > Streptophyta > Magnoliopsida > Asparagales > Amaryllidaceae > Allium > Allium cepa. The sequence goes on from CM060932.1 coordinate 387,376,834, forward strand.
GGAAATCGCCCTATTGCCAGAAGAAATTAGGAAGGAGGTGCGGGAGCAAAAAAAATTGAAGGGTACGGGGCGTTGTTTTGAGGGCGTGCTATTATTCGAAGACCACACGTAAAGCCCTAGCCTGTTCTAATATAGCAACGGCTCAAAGCCGTTGCCAAAGGGTCCGCAACGGACCAAAGCCGTTGGAATATTGCAACGGCCTAAGTCCATTGTGAATTTGCCGCACTATGGTGTTGCGAAATTGCTTATATGATGTAGTGCTTATTTTCCAGATATTAACATGCAACAGGTACAGGTACTTTAACTTTTTTTTTAAATGATGTTACTCACCTGATTCAAAATGAACAGAGCCTTAGAACCAAATTTGAAACAGCCACAAACTTTAAACTTGAGTGGTTAAACTGGAAGATGCTTGCAAACAGAGATGATGACTTTGATTCCAGACTTTTTTTTAAAAAACAGGGATGATTGCTTGAACATGCTTGACAAATTTTCAGGTTTGCAAAGAACAGGCTTTAAAAATGCATGCAGGATTTGAATTTACTTTGATTTGAAAAGAATGACAGTTTTAGGAAAATAGCTTGATTTTGAAGTTGAGTAACAAGTTAAAAAAATTTGATTTTCTTGTTTGCAGAGAGGCTGATCACCGATTGGGATGAATTTTCTGGCTTTTGAAATGATACAGGTCGATGATTTGAAAAGTACGGTTTGTAGGCTTTGATATAATCCTTGAAAATGTACAGGCTTGAACTTGATTTGGTTTCTGGTTTATGATAGTGTTTACAACAGATTTTGTTTTGAGTACAAGCTTTAGATTTTTTCTTAACTTTTGATTTTGAAAAGAAAAAGAAATTGAAGAGAAGAGGCATTGTTTATATAAGATGAAAGTATGATCTAAATAAAATAGAAGAAAAATTCAAATTCAAGATGACACATGTTTTAAAATTTAACATTCGTCCATTTCCTTAGTTTATTAAGTAACATGTGTTATAATGTGTCTTAATATTCTTCCACTTGTCCGTAAAGAATATTTTATTTAATTTTAAATGTTAATAATAGGTTTTTTACACTTACTTTATTGTTTAAAAATGCTTATCTTTATATGTATATGAATTTCCTTAAAGAAATTAAAATAAAATAAAACAAATTACACATATATTTTAAAATCCAAAATATTTTAAAATATATAACTTTTGAATTTAAATTTAAATCCAAATTCAAATTAAATTCAAAAACCCAATTTATAACCAACAACATATTAAATTTGAAAATAATAATTCAGTTTTCTTTAAAATCTATTTATAAAAATAACACATATTTATTATTGTTTGAAAATAACAAAAAGTTAATTTTATATAATTTATAAAAGAAATTATTTTTATTTATAATTTACTTATTTTACTGAATGAATTAATGATCATATGTAAATTGTATTTTAAACTTATATATGTATTTTTAAATAACATTTATCAAGTAATATTTAAAATGAAAATAAAACAAACCTTTTTATTACTCTTATTTAAATTTAAACTTAAGCTTAATATATTTCAGAAAATTAAACATTTATCTTAAGTATTTTAAAACTATGCAATTATTTATTTAAATGGCTTTGAAAAAAAATGTTATATTAAATTTAATTAAAATTTCCAAATTGCCAAATATATTTTAGAATTTGAAATCAAGACTTTATTTATTAAATTCTAAACCAAAGCTTCTATATTTACAATATACACAAATAAATTACAAATAAAAACATTTTATTAATTTTTAAAATGATAAAATTTACCAATTAAAATATTTATTAGCTTTTAAAAGAATAAATTGCCAATTTAAATTAAAATCATAAAAGATAATTATCAAATCAATTTAATTTTTAATATAGATTATTAAATTTATATTGCCCAAAATTCCGGGTCATCACACTCGTTGGGCAACATTGAGAGATACATAGCTAGACTTGTTGTTAAGGGATTTAATTAAACGGTAGGAATCGACTACAAAGAAACTTTTTCTCCACTTTCTAACAAAGATTTACTTCGTGTTATTTTAGAATTAGCAGCTCATTTCAATATAAAGTTACAACATATGGATGTGAAAATGGAATTTCTCGATAGAGATCTAAAGGAGAGGCTTATATGAAACAATTTGAAGGATTCCCATCTAGTAATGTTGAGAAATTAGTTTTCAAGCTTAAAAAAAAAATCCATATATAGTTTGAAACAAGCAGCTCATCAAAGGTATTTCAAATTCCATAATGTGATTTCTCCATTTAGATTTATGGAAAGCATTTTGGATCAATGTATATACAAGAAGGACATTAAGGGTAAGGTATGTTTCCTTTATATGTGAATGACATTTTGCTAGTGACTATGAAAAAGGTTTGCTTCATAAGGCGAAACGATCCCAATAGAAAATAAATTATATGAAGGATATGAGGGAGGCATTTTATGTCATTAGCATTAAGATCCATAGAGATAGATTTCAAGGCATCTTTGGTTTGTCTCGAAAAACCTATAATATTGAAGTTTTAGAGAGATTTCAGATAAAAGATTATGCACCAAGTGTAGCTCCTATTGTGAAGGGTTATAGATTCAATATGAACAAATGTCCGAGGAACAAAACTAAGAGAGAACAAACGAAGAACGTTCCGTATGCTTCTACTATACAAGCCAGATATATGCTTAGGTCAGTATAAGGCTTGACATTTATGGGAGTATTGGGACAATATCAGAGTATTCTACGTTTAAACCACTAGATAGCCACAAAGAAAGTGATGAGATATGTTCGCAAAACAAAAGGCTACATGTTATGTATATATTTATATACGGTTTGGAAGTAATTTGACACTAAGATTTTGACTTTGCTGATTGTGTTGATTCATAAAAATCAACTTCAAGAAGCATCTTTATGATGGCCGATAAAGCAGCATCATGAAGGAGTTCCAACCAGACTTTGATTGCTACTTGCACTATGGAAGCTAAATTCATGTCTTGTTTTGAGAATGCCTCACATGGTATATGTCTTAAGGGTCTATTTTCGGGATTAGGATTATGGATTTTTTTTTGAAATGATACTTTATATACAACAAATCATTGGGACAACATATCCCACGTCAATAAATGTTCGAAAGCAAGTTTCGATCTCGTGACCTCTTGCACCAAAGCCAAATCAGTTAACCACTTTGGACAATGGTGCTTGTTGGAATGTGGATTTATCTCTAGGCCATTGAGAATATATTGCGATAATTAAGTTATCGTCTTTATGGCTAAGAATAATGTGATGACCAAAAGATTTGACATTGTTAATATTAAATTAATTAAAATTGATTTCAATTTAAAAGGGTGATTCGGGTATTGTATCTATAACTGTTTGTAGGTCTTTTTGGGCTGACTAGTTTTGATTACAAATTTGTTATATTAGGGATAACAGTTTAAAAGATATTAAATTTATAAGTCCAAAAGATTTGCACCTCCGAAAAATAGTTTTTAATGTTCTAATTTTGAAAACAAAAGTATATTTAATTAGTGCAACTAGTTAAGAGAGTAAACTCATGAATATAAATAGAAATTATTGTCTTAATATACATCATACGTAGCCAATTGGATCACTCATTGCTTATATATAATGTCATTTACAATAGCAGTATCAGTGATTATCGGTGGTTCATCTTTCCTAATAGCGTAGTCCACATCAATCAACCGTAAATAAAAAAGAATTCTTTCCTTCCATATCTCATAGTTATCCCTTTTCAAATCGAAGATGTCATATTGAATATCGGACTGATTTGCTTATATAATTTCTACGTGAAAATATAAATTACATGCTTATGTCAAAACTTAGGCTTAAAAATATTCATCACTTTAGCAATGTAAATCATGCTTGAAATTGAATCAAATGATATAAAATTGCCTATGTGCTAAAATTATAGCTCAAATAAATTCAAACAATCATGTATGATAAAACTATTAAGTTATTTTCCAAATAATATAACATGTGGGTAGTGTATGAATAACTGTATATTTTATCCTAATTAATAATAGACATGTAATTAAAACACCTATGGGGTAGAATTTATTGCATTAAGTATATTTATTTATAAAAACATATATTATACAAATACTTAAACAAATTAATGTCTTTATATGATCCAAATTAATATACAATTTTTGGTTCAATTAAAGTTATAGTGGCTATTCTCTAATCAAATAAAACATTACATGGATCACAACACATTAAATTGATTTGCTCTTGAGTTTATAAATAAATCCATGAGGTGAAGCATAGTTTTTAATGTTCTAACATTACAATAATAATTTTGTAAATGAATCAATTTTTCAAAAGTAAATGGCATTTTATAGATAAATTCAGTTGCAAAAGAAATCATGATGTTAACATATTACAGATTCACTTTCCCTTTGCTTTTCAATTGGAATTAATGTCTACCACATGCTCCGAAGATTTCCCAAAGAATGAAATTACTGTCAAATTTAATGGAAAAAATAATATATTTCCATGATAGCAACCTTCATGACTGAAAAAAGATCGCATTACCCAAAATACATACTATTAGCTATTAGAAAAGATCATCTAAGAAATAAGGTTGAGGTGGAAGTGCATACATTAACATGCAAAACTTGATCATGCATGAAGTATTTTAGCCGCAACATAACGGTGAAGTGTGATAGCTAATTTTATCACATCAATATAGACATACCATTATCCAAATGATAATTTGTGATTGCAAAAATAAATTATTTTCTTACAAATAAATTTTTCTCATAAGGACTTAGTAATAGCTACAAACTTTTCATATTTTGTTTCAGTGGTATAAAATTTCTGAATGAAAATTCACTTACGCACAAATATTTATTTCATATTGAAATTTAATAACAAATATGGAGTATATTTGATAACATATTTCATATATCATACCTAATTCTTCTAGCAAAATTTGAGGAATTCTATGGAGAAACCATTCTTCTACAAACATCAATAGAGTCTAGGCCCAGTTTTATCCATTTTTAGGAAAAAAAGAGTGTACCATATAAATATCAAGGTGTAGATAGTTACTAAAGCACTGTATCCATTGTAATTAATTTGTATATGGAATACTATGAAAGTAGAGACAAAATAACCGTAGAAACTTATACAATCACCTCTAACCATTGATGAATTCATCTCCATCAAGCCTCCTTGATTTGGTACTTTCAAAGCTTTATCACTCTCTTTAGATAGTGTATAAAATGAATGAATATGCGATTTGATTGGAGACCAAACTTGAAATTAGGGTCATCTCAAATGGTAGGCAAACTAGGCAACCACCTTAGACCCTAAGTCATTTTAGGGCCCCACTCTTATAATCAGCATTTATGAAGCATTATGATTAATAACATATAGTATTCTAGTATATACCTTCTGCATTTTAGTGGTTTTATGTTGTAGTTATTTGTTAATTGGTCGTGTGTTTGATTTCTAATAACAACTAAATATTTTTACAAATCTTCTTCCCTAATTCAAAATGAAGTGTAGATATTTACAAATGAGTAGCCCTATTTTTATAGATTTTCCTTTCTAACTCAAAATGGTGTAGATTTTTAGTAATGTATACACTCTATTTCTACATATATTCTTCCATAATTTTAAAAAACGAGCGTAGACTTTTATTAACTAATACACAAATATTACCTAAAAAATACATCGGATTATTTTCATCCAATACCACAAAATATCATAAGATGGCCCTACTTGAATTTATCGTAAAATTTCCATCAAGATTTACAGATATGTCCGTGGAGCTTACCAAATTAGTTTGTTCAAATAAAAGGATAACATTAGTGGTCATATGTCCCACACTATCATGTGTGGTTGTTGAAAATATGCAAAAAATGAACCATCAATCTTCACAAAATTAAAAAGACACAACAGCTGTATCAATATATATTTAAAATCTCGAATTACAATTATTCTGGGTATATTTCATCTTTATATTTTATACCATCTTGAGAAATTTTGAATCATTACAATTAATTTGGTGAACAAACGTTTGTGCCTAACAAAATAATCATGAAGTACGGAAGAGTAAACTTAAGATATATGATGTATCGCTATAATTATGAAGAAAAACATACTAGCCAATGTAACATACAATATCTAGTACAATACCGCATAGTAGCTGATTGGAAGACCAACATTATTTTACCTTCTCCGTTAGTTAAAAAACAAGTCTAAGCTTCTAATGAGTCAAATTACGCAAATAAATGACATCTAAAAATACAAATGCAATTAGCATAAAGAGTCGAAATCCACTAATCATTTCAAATATTCGAAGTATTTTGTCAGAAGACTCAAAACTTCAAACTTTAAAGTAATGAATTTAAAAAATACCAAGTCTTCAACATTATAATGAGATATTTTTGTTTCTAGCTTATATACACTCTTGTCTTCCTCGATAACAAATGTTCCAATTACGCTTCATAATAGAAAAATCATACAACATTTCCTGAAAAGCAGGCCTTTCTTAGTACAGCTTTCTTATATAATGAGGTTGGAACCAACAATGAAAGACCCAAAAACATGAATCGAAATACCATCATTGCCATAAGGACTATAGTGTAATTTTTCTATTCCATGAAACAGTTTCTCATGTGGTCTACAAGCACCGATTTCTTTCATATATCTATTAATGCTATAAGTAGGTCATTTACTCTTTTATACCGTTTCCCTACAAAACCGACATAAGAATAAAAATTTGATAAGATTATCATAAAAGGAAAATTTGTCAATAAATTGAAGACAATATAAAATAAGGGTGATTACTCATATGGGACAATTTTCATTAAAATAGTAAGGGGAAATAATTGTATGTAACAATGACCAAATTATTAAATACTAATATGATAATATATAGACAGAGTGTGGTCCAAAGGTTGAAGCAATTTCATAAGGGATGTTAATTGCAAAACTATTTTAACTGATATATATATGTGTGTGTGTGTGTGTGTGTGTGTGTGTGTGCGCGCGTGAATATGTATGTGTGTGTGTGTAGTCAATCAAGCCTCATCTAATAGCAAAACATAACTAGTCCTACTAACTAATTCATGATAAAAAATTATATCATTCTTGAACTAATGTACTATGAACTAACTATATGTGCCACTCCTTATCTTCCCATTAAGGTCTTACGATCACTCTCATGAATCAATACTATGTATTTGTCCCTAGCTCATGTGACATTTGTTAAAGTCACTCAAATAATACTTTCGTTGTAATAGCATGTTTGTTAGCTTGGTGAGATGGTATTAAAAGCATGTATATACGATATTCTAGGTTAATAAGGGAGGCTACCAATTGCAAAAAATGAAAGTAACTATGCGTTTATCTTCCTTTTATAAATATGTTGCACCTATGTACACTCATAGCACACATACATTGAAATAGGAATAGGGTGAAATTAAACTCACATCCACTTTGTATTCTAATGGTTTTGAATTTTTTAAAGGCATTAAGATTATCAAGTTTTTTATACATGCTAAAGAATATAAGCTCTTAATTATACTAGTATGATATTGTCCACGAGAAACAAACGTCATCTTAGGGATAAGCACTTGGTGGTTATTCCCTATGGAATTCACAATAGCCCAACCATTTAATTTTTTCTTGATTGTTGAATGTTAAAGTAATTTCCATAGTATTTTATATTATAGCCCTACATTATAGGTGCTGAACAAGAAGAGTTGTTATCGTTGAACTACCAAAACAATCAATCTAAAAATTAGTTGCACGATGTAGAATACTTTTATATAATGCTAGAGTCCATAATACTCATCAAAAAGCAAGTAATAGTGTATCACAAGCATCTATATAACAACATTGTATTTTATCCATAAATAAAGGAAATACAATATTCTCATTATCATACGAATATACCCAACTGAATCAATAGGGTAGTAAAAGCATATGAAGGCCAACCGGCTTAGCTGGTAAATGCAATCTTTTTTTTTGAATTTAGATTTTTGTTAAGTCCTATTATAAAAAATTTTCTGATATGTACTTGCTTTTTCAAATTTTTTGACAAGCCTTATATATTCCAAACATTATTATATCTACTGTTGGGATTTATGATATGATATTTCCAAGTAAAAGTAGAAAGGCATCGTGTGGAGATGTAGAGAAGACAAAGCGAAGAAGAGAAAATGGTGAAAAGTGGGATTAAAGTCTTTAGCATTGGCTATATACTTCCAATTGATGGCTAGAATTTACCAATCGACTACTAGTTGTGCATTTTTGGACTAGAGAGGAGTGTTGCTTTTTCAGTCGACTGATAACCACATCAAGTCTAAAGGAATCGTGCCGATTGGTAGTGGGTAAATTTGGTAAATATTTAAAACAAATCCTAATTAGATCTTTTGTGGGTTTACAAAGTCTAATGATTTTTTCTAGATCTAATCTGGTTAAATTAAATAAAATCCAATTTTGTTCAACTTTCCGACTTAATTTATCAATTCTATTTTTATTGAGTGCAAAGTTAAAACAAGTATGAGTATATCAAATATATTGATAATTCTAAAATGAGTTTATAAGGGAATAATATTTTATAATTAGATCTATATGCAATCACATCATGATCAAAAAAGAAAAAGGTAAAAATGATGCTATCAACAATTAGTTACACCTTTTTTTCTCAAACAACCTACTAAACATATACCTAATTACTATTCAAATAATATGTGATAATGACAAGCACCATTGTCCCAGTGGTTAAGTGATTTGGCTTTGGTGCGAGAGGTCACAAGTTGAAACTTTCCTAGCATGATTCGAACGTTTATCGGCATGTGATATGTTGTCACAATGATTTGTTGTATATAAAGTACGATTTCAGAAAAACAAATGTGATAATAAAATTCTCAACATAGAAAAATATCAAAACCAACAACAAGATCAATATATACATGTGTAGATATTGAGATTTACATCTACCATGTATACATTCGCTATTTATATGTATATATCAATTGCCTTAATTTAACTCGAATTTGGATGATGTATGTTTGATTACAAAATATTATGAGATCTTAAATATTAATAACAAAGATTAATTACATGAAACTTAGCATCAATAACTAATAGAAATTTCAAAATATGAGTTCACAATTACACTCTAAATTTGATTTGGTGTGTTTTGTTAATAGTTAAGATATAGATTACATTTGACTAATTAAATAATCTTCACAAATTAATCATTAAATTTAAAATATATATTTATATTTATACAATTATGGATTTGAAAATAATTCCAATTATTCAATGTATGTATAATGTTTAATTTTAGCACAGAAAATTAATGTAATTTAAGTACTAAACAATCAAAAGGAATATTAAAAATAAAATATACACATAAGTTTAGAACAAGATATTAATGTATTTCGGGTTTCAAAATGATTGAAATCGATATTATTTAATTCATTACAATTATAAATAATCTAATAAAATCATTTCATATTTACTAAATCATATTTATAGATAAAAATAAATTTTTACACATAAGCAATGTCAAGTTTAAACAACGAATAAACCAAATCACACCATCCAATTAATTGTCTGAATTATGATGTCAATTATAAATCATAGTAAAGCAATGATATATATAATCACTATAAAGAGATACAACAAAATATAAATATAAAAAAACTTTACCTTATGGATCTAGCCAATAAGTTGCACCAAAATATATGATTTCGACTTAAATCTCCAAGTAAATCCACATCTAGCTTTGCAAGAGAAGGATGAACCGCTTAATTTTACTTTATTTGATGTTTTTTTAAATTTGGAGTTGATTTTATTTTAGAATGGAAGTTTTTTCGGGCCATGTCATAGGGAAAAGAAGAGAAAACGTGTATGCACAAAAGAATAAAAGAAAATAAATTAGTGGATTTGTTTTAATTGAAAGAATGAAACCTTTTTCTTTCTTTTAATTGAAACTTCCTAACCGATTCCCCTAATTTTCTCTCTCCATCCACCCCTCTATCTTCATGATTTGGCCGACCATATATCCTATCAAATGGGAAAAAATTTCATAAATCACTTCATATAATTATATTTTTTATAAACTTATTTAAAGTTATTGATACCGTACGTCAGTGCGTCAAATATAACATTTATATATGCATTCATATAATTCCAAACTACTATAAAACATCAAATAAATCAAACAATAATTAATATTCTCAAATATTTATTTTACAACATTTCATAAATTAATTAAATCGTTCGTTTTTTTGGAGAATTCACAAATATAGTTGTGAGACTCAAAGATATGGATTCTGTCAACGATTAATTTTAAACAATTCAAATCTTAACATTCACACGTCATCTTAACTGGTGGTGTGATATTTCTCTGAATTCATCAGTTTTAAATTCTCTTCAAGTTAAGGAATAATAGATGGACTAGGAGTTGTTGGCGCTTTTTGGTAAAATCTGATTTCATATTTTCTTAAGCGGTAACATTTAACAACGACTGTTTACTCACATTCTCTTCGTCCACACTATATCAATTTAAGACTTATGGATTCAACTGAGGATTGAATTCTTTATCGTCCACAATCAAATCATTTAATCCATAAAAAATTCCTTGGCTCGATAATAATGTTTATTATTGATCGTACTACTTAGAGACTTTGAGTTTGAGTTGATTGCAATTGATAGTGATACTAACCTCACATAACTAAGGAGATGAATTTTTTATGAATAGCGTTTCACTTCTAATGCTTTAAGTTAGACGTAGCTATAGTAATACGATGGATGTCATGCCATGATTTAAGTATAATTAGTGTGGAGTATCTACATTAAAGGTCAACGATATTCTTAACTCGATAAAAAATATGTAACATCTTCATTTCGAGATTTCTTGTTTGACCTTAGTTATTATTAACCAACAAGAAATTCTTGAGTGAGTCATCCCATAGTTATTTTATAACCATCAGTGAGTAATCCTTGGTGCCCCAGATAGCTATGAGTAATATCGCCCAACATTTGGAGAGCGTTACATACTCTGGTATCAAAGGATGTATCGATATCCTTTCTCAAACATCTTATCCGGTAATATTTGAAATAAAATGTTATTTTATACTGTAGTTAAGTATTAAAAATTGAACTATTTGCAACTGCAATAACAACACATTTCATTAAAGGATTTACTTATTTATATACTTTAGTTGAATACTTAATTAATTATATCCGCATATAATAAAGTATAAAGAAGAAATCTAATACATTTGTTTTGAAAAAGATTGAACACAAAGTTAGATATATGTAATAATTTAGATAATTATCTCTAGAATATATCCTTAACTCTATCAGGTCAATTATCATTAGTCCATTGGTGGTTTTTTCTAATCGACTGATTAGCTTATTGTATAGATTTGGACTTCAAATTTTTAAGGGCAATATGGTCTTATTTAGGGTGTTTTGGAGTTTCAACTGTAGATCTCTGCATATCTTTGGTCCAATGACTGGAATTACTTTAGGCTTTTATAAATAGGATTGTATTGAGGTCATTCGAAGGTGTGAGGAAATAGGTTTTGTATAAGAGTTTTGGATATTGAAATTTCTTCTTAATCAAAGGCTTCCTCTTATAATCTTTGGAAAAATTAATAAAGTCTGTTGGAGGAAATTATTTTTTTCATTGTTTTCCTGCACTTCTTATCTCTTCTCAAATCTAATTGTGTTGTGATCCTTGGTATAAACTTAAATATAGGTATCAAATCCTACTACACAAATATTTCTAAAAGGAGTTTAGTTATGGAGAAGATAGGTGTTGAAAAACATAATGGGAGAAATTGGGGGCAATGGAAGGAAAAGATGAATAATTTTCTGTATCTCAATGATCTTCAACAACTATTAGAGAACAAATGGGAGAAACCTAGTGGTATTACTAAAGCAAAGTGGGAATTTTGAATAAGAAGGTTGTAAAGGCTACTAAGTGCCTTTTGGAGAATATGGTGTTTTTCATATTATTGTAATGAAACATCTACTTATCAATTTGGAAGAAACTAGAAGGAATTTACAAGAAGAATTTTGCAACAATCTAGTCTCTTCTAATGAGAAGATTGGTAAATCTGAAGCTTAAGAAAGATAAGTCAATTAGAGAGCATCTTAAGGATTTCCATGCAATTATGAACCAGTTAGCGGTCATGAATTACAAAGTGGATGGTGGGATAAAAACCTTGATGTTGATGAGTTCATTATGGGAGAGTTGCAAAACGCTTGTGTTTGTATTAAACAACTCAAGTTCGGATGGAGTTGTTTTAATGTGCTTGGTTGTAACACCTTGGAAATTTGGTGAATAATTTTAACTAAATATTAATAACGTGTTAAAAAAATAATTGAAAATAATGGATTAATTAAATTAATTAAATATAAGAAGGGGCAAAATAGTCATTTTAAGACTTTGAAATTTGATGATGAAACCAAGCCATTATGACTATCTCTCTTTTTAGACTCGCGCAGTACCTTCGTTTTCCTTGTTTGGAGTCTGTATGGAGTAATTATGGTTGAAATCATCCTCGAGTCGAGCGGTACCAAAGGGTTTGAGTTTGATTTTGGTGGGCATACAGTTTCCCTCCTTCCATTAAGAAACTAATTCATGTATCTCGCACCTCATTTCAGAAACTATCAACTCTATCTTCTTCCTCCATCTTTCTATAACCAACCAAGAATCCAACTTAAATATCTAACTTAAAACTCCACCGAATCGAATGAGACCAGAAGCGTTGTGAAGCTAGTGGACAAGGTTTTGTACCAGTAGAAATTTAAAGGTGGAATTTCAAAAAAAGGAGGCACAATATCCTGAACAGCCAGGATCAAGATACAAATAAGCATTTTGATATGTGATAGTTCTTTCCTCTAGATATAATGTAATTATAAAATTTTGCTTTTGATATTAGGCTTTAGTAGAGTAGAAAAACACATATTAAAAATTAAGTTAAGATTTTAAATGGGATTTGGGAGGAATTTGAATGATAATAGCACTTATAAACTAGGTTTTCATATAATCATGTAAATCTGAAATAAAGCGATGAAGTGTACTTAGAAACTTAAAGCTTGGTTATAGGCATTTTATCAGACGATTAGAGGCGAAACAGGGGTAACCAATGGCGGAAACGACAATGTAAACACCAATTTTTTTGAAATGTTAAACCTACAAAAACGCATACACCATTGCATCGGTCATGACAACCGATCCACCTATGCACTATTACTTTACCAGTCTAAACCTAAACCCTAACTGGCCTATATAAATAAACAGCGAACGATTTGAATCTTATTTCTCTTATGTTCTAGAAGACAAATGGTGACTTTTTCTTAAGCATTCTAATAAATTTTCTTTCTTTTTTTATCAGGTGTATATAATTTTTGATTATTTATTATATGAAACCAAAAAAATGACAAGAAAATTTTATATAGATACAAAAAATTAATGATATAAAAAACAAGACATGGGTTTTGTACAGTGGCATTATACAATAATTTTAAAAGGTATGCAGTGTAAATGATGGCATTACAAATAAACGAATTTGTGTTTCTATTTGGTTGTTATTTTGAAGTGGAGATGTATGTGTGTTGTGGTCTAGAGATATGATACGATGATAGATTTGGACGTGAATGATTCTAGGACGAAGGATAAATGGCCTAGAATATGTATGCAGATATGAATGTTGTCCTGTGACACACAAGTAGATGGTCTAGGCCGGATGATTTGCTCCCTCTAGTGCTACGACAGACTAATGGGAAAGAGCAGATGTTAATCAACTTGTAGGCATGAGACAACATGCATGAGTAGAGTTAGGTAGCACGAGGACAACATGCGACTCTTGAAGGTATGCTAGTTTAGGGTAAGAGTCCTATATGCGATTAGTGTGACGAACAATAATAGGCGACCCTATAGCGCACGAGGCGAGTCCAAGGAAGTGAGTTCGTATAGATATGATAAAATATAAACTGATTGATAGGATAGTTAGGTATGACGTGGCAACGGAACATGTAGTAATCAAGCGATAGACTTATATAATGTTATAATATTGTTTTTCTTGTATATGTTAATTAGAGTGTGGCTCACTCACCCAACTTATGTCCGACCCACTCCTATTTAATTTTTATATATCCAGGTTGGTGGAGTCTAGTGATTGGATGGTATTGGAGATGGAGATTTGTTTATGTATTGTATTTACAATGTATACAAGTGTTGTACCTGGATTTGACTACGTAGATGGATTTAGGTTGCACTTGTATTATTTAAACATATGCATTCAACGTTTAGACATATTTTGGTTATGTAACTATGATATTTGTTCATGTATTATATTTTATTCCTTTTGCTATGAAACTCCGAAAGTAGTTATTAGACTGTATATTTAGTATTGATATTTGATATCTACCCATGAATGTGTATTTTGACTTTATTTAAAGCCCCAACGACTCGTTTTTCAGTTTTTAAGTATCGGCATGGGTTCAGGAATCAGGTCCACGTGTCGATAGGGCAAGTTGAGACATTTCTTATCAAAGCTAAGGTTAGGAACTATGATAAGAATTGGGAAAGTGTTGAGAGACCATAAATGTATTTTCCATTATATATATATATATATATAAGAATTCAAAACACATATGCACACATCGATTTACTATTCTAGTTTCGATTACTTTCTACTGGGAAGTTTCCAATAAAAGCCATTTTTACAAATAGCTGAAATGTGCAATTCAGTTAATACTGGAACAGAGACCAATGTAGCCAATGTCGGTTGGGTAGAAACCATGGTAGGGACTATCACCCGTATAAATGTATTAGATATTCCTAGAGTTAATATTCGTGTATCCTTCAGATGCTACCTTCAAACCATGAGCCAAGCTAGCATCAACCTCATGGAACGTACGACCACTAATATCTCTGCTAATCAGGATGCGAATCCGGCCCCTTCGCCACCAACTGTCAACTTTCATAAGTTGTGTAAGGATTTCTCCAAACTTGGTGGGAATCCATTTCTCGGGATGGAACCATACTCAGTGACTTGGGCATGGCTTAATGACTGTGAAAAGATTTTCTACCTATTTGGACTTGGTGATGGTATTATGAGAAATTAGCAACTTGGCATTTAAATGGTGAAGCAACTTGTTGCTGGGAAGTGTATCAGCTGAAGTCGATGAGAATGCTATTACTTGGAGGATACTGAAGTCAAGATTCGAGATGAAATTTCTTTTTGGTGGTGAGAAGGATCTATATAGGAAAAGTTTATTCATCTGAAGTAGGAAGAAATGATAGTTGGGGTGTATGTCAGTCATTTTAATTAGTTCGCTCGATTTGGATTTGAATTAATGAATACTTTTGCAAAGAAGGTGTTAAAGTTTATAAAGAATTTGAGCTCACATTTAGAGGAGTTAGCATTGAATCGGATACTGTATAGAGCGATGTATGAGGGATCAGTAGATGCAGCGTTGCTTAATTCTTTAGATGGAAATATGACTAAGGATCAGAATAAGGAAGTGTAGGGACAATAAGAAGGTAAGCGCAAAGGAAATGGCGCATAAGGAGAGCAAGGAAAAAAGCAGGTGGTTACTTGTGACTTATGTTAGAAAGTGGGACAAATGGCCAATAATCATATGACAAATCTCTTAAAAGGCAGATGGTATAATTGCAACCAAGTGGAACATATAGCTAAGGATTGTAAGGAAGTTTCAACTCATAACAAGTTAAAGTGATATAATTGTGATCGGATCAGATATTTGAAGAATGATTGCTCAGCTTTGAAGGGCGAAGGTCAGGTTGTGGAGGCATGTGCTTTAGATGTCGTTCTAGCATCCAATAATGCAACACCATCGGCTCAGGAAAAAGAAAATCATTTTGTAATAGAAGGTGCGCTGATTTTATTTGATTCTCTTATTCGTACTTTGTTTGATACTGATGCATCTTATTCATTCATATCAAGTGCATTAGTCAATAGTTTAGCTCTTAAACTTGATCTTTTTCGCAAATCTACTATGGTGTCCAATCCTATCGGGGGATCAACCAATTTATCAATGTTGTGTCATGATCTAAAGTTGGTCATCGTGGTATGAAGTTCCTTCATGGCACATATTTACTAAGACTTTCTGGGTATGGAATGATTTTGGGAATGGATTGGATGTCTCACTGTGGGGTAGTATTAGACTTTGGTAGGAGGATAGTTCGATTGAGGAAGGGTGGTGGACTTAACTTGATTCTATGTTGCGAGGTCGATACTTCTATTTTGGAAATACATTTGTATTTACCCAGCCTATCACAGGAAGAGCTATCATGTATAACCGTAGGGAAGGACTATCCTGGTGTATTTGAAGAAGTTTCTGGTCTTCCTCCTCGAAGAGAAATTGAATTTCATATTGATATCAAGAAAAATGCAAGGTTAGTTGTAATATCTCTTTAGCATATGGCTCCGAAGGAAGATGAGTGTAACGCCCCGAAAATTTTCGACTTTCGAAAATTCAACATCGATACTCACTTTATCGACTGCCGAGAAATCGAAGGCCAAAAACCCAAAATGTTATGGTTTAAGAAAAAGAATTTAAGAAAAGAGAAGAAGAAAGAAGAAGAGAGAAGGAAGAGGAAAGATAGAGAGGAAAGGAAACAGAAAAATAGAAAAGAAAGAAAATAGGAAATAGAAAATAGAACAGAGAACAGAACAGAAAGAAAATAAAGAAAACATAGAACGGAACAGAAAGGAAACAACAGAACAATAACAGAATCTCACAATTCGCAGCGGAACAACATATAATAGATAAATGAATAATCTTTAAACAAAGAACTATATCAGTTATTACATTTTATACATTACATCATCATCAGAGTGTACAACAACAAACAACATCAAATAGTGCAGCGGAAAAAGAGAAATACTATATAAGTAATACGCCATGCCATCCATCTTGCCTCCAGCAACTCCAGAATATCCAGAATATCCTAATAAACCTTACTCTTGACTGCCCGTGTGGAAATTGGTGGGCACCCAGAGTTTAGGAAGGAAAACAATATACTCCAAGTCAGTCATGTGACTGGTGTGAGAACTCAAAACAGTTTATTTATCTTTAAAATCAAAATATAGGAATATTTTTAAAGTCAATTCGCAATGCTTTTAAAAATGAGACTACCATAAGGCCTCCCGCACACACACACATGCAAACGTAGAATCGGAGAAGATTTCTCCTTATGATAGTCAAAGATGCTTGATACGCATTAAAAGAACATTTGATATTATTATTAGTGCATAGAGTAGAAAAAATGGATTTCGAAAGTAGAATATAAATCTTAGCCAGCATAGACATTCCGAACTATGCCTACTATAGCTAACTATGTTCAATAGCAGGTTACCGCCACATTCCATAGCAGGTTATACAACTAAAACCGTACAAGTCTCGTATTGTTTCTTTGGATTTCCAACGAATGATCAGGCCAAGGAACTTCCCATTGCCACATGAGAATGCCTCTGGATGGACGTCCCCGAGAACCAAACCGGATCTCTACCAACACAAGGCCGGGTTACCCCTAACTGAGTAACAACTGACCGAATATGCCATCCCCCGGTCCTTTGGGACCTTTCACCGAGCGCTCGCAATCAATTCACACAATCATAACAAAGTGTTTTCAACATGAGTAAGTATCTGGGCTCCATACCATGATACCACCCTTTTCCAGAAGGAAATGCACACATCCTAAAGGGCGCTACCCCTCATAACCTTGTCGCATCTTTCCTGTTTTGACCATTCACGGGGTGTGAGGCTCGACGAAGTCACGTCCATAAAAACATACTTTATACAAAAGCCATGCTTTGGGTCAACAAATGATCATAGAAATGATCACCAGGATAGACGATAAAATAAACGATCCTATCACAAATAATCAACACAATGATCATTTACAGCAACACTCAGCATGTCACATTACCAAATTGGGAATATATCGCTGATAACTTCAACTATAAAACCTCTGAGCTCGTACGTCTCAGAGAAGGGTGTTAAGCTAAAAGAATAAATTCTCCGCCACCAACAGAAATATATTTGAATGAAATCGGCTTTATATCTCAATTTGTAATGTCAGACACACAATCCATACAAGTCTGTTCCGGGCTCGAACAAAACCGAAGGCACTTACAAAGAAGTCCTTGCAATCCGGATATTCACAATCCTGATCGGATTCACCATCACATATGGAGAACTCTATACCGGAGCAACTCGGTGCAGAGTCAATCGACAGGTCATCCTATCGCTCTCGTAAATACCGGGTCTTCAACACCGATCTTCAAATGCAATTCATAACGACGTATCACATATTCGGAATGGGTTATACGACCCCATGGTCCTTTCCCGGTTAATCCGAATAGTGAGCGCTTATTCAAAAATAAGCGTGGCATTCAAATTCAAACAAATGACATCAATTACCCATTCAAAGGGAAATATTGATAGTCGGTTATTGAACTTTCAATGGATATGCACACATCACCAGATTCCAAATAATTTTCCAAATTATTTATTTCACAAAATATCTTTACAAGATATATAATTTCAATACTTCAAAAATAAATCAATATTTATTTTTAAACAAATTCTTCTTTTCTTTTGTAAATTCCATATTGAATTTACACTTCACAATATCTATGAAAGTTCGATTTCAATTATTCATTTCAATTTATCTTCAAAAAGATAAATTCCCAAAATATTCACTTTATATTGGAAAACATTTAGTAATTCACAGATTTTATTTATTTTCAACACTTAGAAAATATTCGATATACTTAAATCGAGATTAAGTATATATTTCATTCTTTAAGGAAATCATTCTCTTAAACATATTTATTTGGGCCAAAACGAATGTTACGTAAAACATCGTTACGACAACCCAAAATCACTAGTATAGGGATTCGAAATTAAAATAGATATATAAATCCCAATACTATACAAAACATTTCCTTTCGGAAATCATTTACTATAACAACAGTGTTATAGTCCACTATTTCCTTTTATTTCTCGAAAACGTCTATTTCAACAATAAATGTTGAAATCTATGGTTTCGAATCTTAACACAATTTAAAACATCGCTAACTTGTTTTAATTCTATTTAAAAACATCACATTCAAAACAATTTCTTTAACATATTATTCACTATTCAAAAACGTGAATAACTACGTTAATCAATTTCATCATTTCTATTCATTTTATTTTAAAGGATCATTCACAGTTCAAAAACGTGAATATAACTCCATTAATAGGTTTCAACAATTTACTTATCAAAATAAGTTGTTTGCGAATTTATAAAACAACGTTTATAAATCCCTTTTCTATTTATCTTATAAAAACTTCTTTTTATAAATTCTTTTATTAACCTATTCCAGTTTATAACTCAATTATAAACTAAAAGTTCATATTATAAGTCAAATGCTTATAAAACGATTATTTTACAAAATCGTTCTTTTAACTTCCCAAATTATAAATCTTATAACTTATAAGATTGTTTATTTATCCCAAATTCGTTCTTTCAATAACTTTATAAATTTTATAAACCTACTGTTTATAAAATTCCATTTATAACTTCACTGTTTAAAATTCTATAAATTTCATTCCATTATGAAATTCATTTTCACTTCATTCAAACACTTATAAAAACTCGTTTTAAAATGTCAATATTTCAAATTATAAATATCCATTTATAAATCTCTTAATATAATTCAATTTATATTATTCTTTTAAAACGTCTTTAATTTCCTTTATTATTTCACCATTTTGATTCATAAAATAATTAAATTTTATAAATCCTATATTTAGACCTTTCACAATAAATTCTAAAATCCCGATTAAACTATTTTATAAAATCATTAGCATCATATTCTCAAAAATCAACTTTTTACTATATTCTTCAAAAATCATAATTCTTATAACATTAAAATTATAACGTTTATTTATTCAAAATGAATCAATTCAAAAAATATTTTATAAACATATACTTTCAAAAATCACTTTGAAATCATTTTAAAATTCCGAATTTGGTCCAATGATGCTACACACCAAATAGTCAATCACGACTACAACGATATCATATATCGTATATGATAATCAACGAATATCAAAATATCCATAATCAAATAAATACTGTTGAGGAATCCAGTTGGATCCCTCCAACCTGTTTTCCTGCATCCACAAACATTAGCACAATACCAATTTCGCTCCAGTACGAAATTATCGCGGTATATGGGATTTAAAATATTATCCGCTTAATAGACGGCGCAATAGGGTCTCATCTGCTAAAAAATACGGGAAATCAACAACTGCAATATATACATATGCCAATATATATATATTGCTATTATATATAATACCAATTTCACTGTTTATGAAATATTCGCGGTATATGTTTTTAATAAATAACATTCGCTTACTAACGGCGCATAATGTCTATTTTAACAATCAATAGATATCAATCAACATTCAAACATGCATTCAAATATTTTAAATCTAACTATTTAAAAAAAAATCGAAACTGATTCGATTGAGTGAGAAGTTCTCACCTTGATTTTATTTTCCGTTTTAGCGATTTATTTCGAATAAAATTAAACGTGCGTTTAATTTTACCCAAAATTCTCACTAACTCCAAATGACTCCAATCTAACTCTATCGCGTAGTGCTCGTCCATACGATTCCAACGCAACTGGTTTCGCGCGTTTTCGACCTCGTATGAAAAAGATATACAATTTACAAGTTTACTCGAATTTTATTAAATATAATTACAACATAAATCTTTATTTTTAAACCTACTCTATTAACAGCCGTAGGATTCTCCCCTTTGCATCATGACCGCTCGTGCCTACCCCTCTCTTCTTCGTGAAATCACGAAACCCCCCCGTAAAGCCGAACCCATTACATGAATCTAGGGTTAAAAATCGCAACCCCAACGTCCATCGTGAACTCGATCAGGTGCCTCACTCGCGATGCCCTCCACCTACTCTACACACGGATGCAAGGGTTTGGAGCTCGGCCCCCCTATTTGCGCGCGAATCGAGGCCGAACGGCCACCCTTTGAACACGAATCCCCATTGATCCACTCGCCTAGAAACAATCACAACCGTATGGATCTCTTCGTCTCGTTGCCCTCTACATCTTTTATGTTGAAAGTTTTCGCAATTATTGTGTGGATTTCGAGAAAAAGGAGGAGAAAGGAGGGATGATTTCGGCCGTAGGTTAGGGGGTGGCGGCTGGCTTAGGTTTAGGGTTTTGATTTTGATTTTTTTATTTTTTTTAGAGTGAGGGTGCATATTTATAGAATTTCGAACGACACTATTCATCCCGGAAATTCCGAACTTCGATTTACGCGCCGTAACCAGCGTTTCTAGGGTTTACCCCGCGTTCCGGACACAATGGAACAGGTTTCGAAAGCTAATTCGGACATCTGTGCGAGTTATGGCTGCAAACGTTCAATTTAAATTAAACCGATTTAAATCGATTTCTAGGCGTTTTAATTTGTACCGGACAAACGGCAAATCCAATTGACTTGAAATTTGAAACCTTACAATAATATCACATTACGGATCCGATGAAACTGGTTTTGTCGAAATCCGAGACTTTTTGAAAAATGGCTATTTTAGCTCGCCAAATTAATATTAAAAATAAATCGATGCGTTTCGAGCTGCCACGATCAAACGATAGCTCCGATTGACACGAAATTTGAAATCCGGTAATAACTAACTATTACGGATCCAATGGAACTGGTTGCGTTCAATTCTGAGACTGTTCAAAAACTGACTATTTTCACTAGTCGATTAAATATTAAAATATTCAGTTTTCACAAATTAACTTTTAATTCGATTTTAAAATTTCTAAAACATCATTCTAACTCCCATATGATAAAATAAATTTTTACAAATCATTTTCAATCATATTTAACTCGATTTTCAATTATTTCCATAATTTAACATATTAAATTATCGATTTAATTATTCAATTAAATCCAATAATTCAAATAAAAATTTATTCGACTTATAAATTCACTTATTAATATTTAAAATTAATTAAATATTCAAATTTAAATTAATAAAAATCCTGGGTCGTTACAATCTTTCCCCCTTAAAAGAATTTCGTTCTCGAAATTATTAAGTAAGAAAAGTTACAGAGTCCATTAATTTTCCCAAAACAAATTTTTTAAACTTCTTATAACACTTACTAAGTTTTCAAATCATACTTAGTTATCTTTTCAAAAACAACTATTATATCATTTAACTTTCAATTCAAAATCAAAGTTATAGTTTTCAAAATTTTCCAAATTTTCTCAAATTTTTCTAACGCCTTAAATTTTCGGAAAAATTTGCCATAGTCTCCTTTGCGCGGCTCGATCCGAAAAAGAAATGACAGTATATATATCACAAATATACATCTCATCAAGTAATGAGACATCCCGCAGGGAAAAAGTATAAAAGTACGGTATGTAATCCGAGATATGTACCTTATGTTTTATTAGCGAGCATATACGGCTAATATAGCGCGAAAGCGAGCTCCAAATGCGAAGCAAACGCGATCCGCACCTACTAAACACTCAACAAACAACATGAGAACATGCATATATGATAATAGTATCGATATACAACATATAGCAAATGTAGTAAAAGCAATATATTCAACCATCAACCAACTAACATCCATAATCAATAAATATTCATTCATATTCTTATTAATATTCAATGAATTGGGTTTTCAATTTAATCACATTTGGTTCTTTAACAGTGGATGTTCTTACTAACATTCATTTTCAATTAGTTTATATTCACTAATTCATATTCAAGTTGGTTCACTTCCAAATCAGATTCAATTCTATTTAAGATTCACTTAACTTTCAAATGGAATTTTAATTATTACTTAATGAATTATATACAATCAATCTAACAACCATATAACAATTAATGTATATCAATTACAACCAAATTACTTTGCTTTCAATTGGTTTAATTAAATTGATTTTCATTCTATTATTCAACTTCCAATGACATTAGATTTTAATGAATTAACACTTACATTCATTATTCCATATCAATTATTCACATTTAATTGATTAATATTCAATTCATTCGTTCAATTCAATTACAACAGTTGAATTTCATTTCATAACTCAAGTTCATATCCATCACTTAACTTTAATATTTTACTTTGATACTAATATCAACTTCATTCAACATCTCTTAAGTTATATTTCATTTAACTTTAAATTCATTTTTATTTATAAATCATATTCATAACTATATTCATATAGTTTCACTTCTTATATATATAAGTTTATTTCACAATTGTAAATCACTTTAATTATAATTCAATTCTTATAATTCATTTGCTTATACAACTCTTCTTTTATTTAGATTATTCAAACAACTAAACAATCAACTTATATACACTTTAATAATTCTGAAAAATTATTCCTTTATATATAAAATATAATAAAGATAAAATTATTTCATTTACCCAATTTAAAATTAATATTGTGCCGAATTGTTCTATTCAAATGTTTATAAACCCCTTCGGCATAGTTGTACAGACCGTGCTGACGAAGGTTCATATGCCACTCAATAAACCAATCATCACAATATAAAACAATTTTATATTCACTAACAAATACGCTCTCATAGCTATTATTACACTCAAACTCATTCTAGAGTACTACTGACTCTATCTCTAATGAGTAATACCCAACAGAACCATGGTTGTCGCTTAACCATAAGCTTTGATACCAAATGTAACGCCTCGAAAATTTTCGACTTTCGAAAATTCAACATCGATACTCACTTTATCGACTGCCGAGAAATCGAAGGCCAAAAACCCGAAATGTTATGGTTTAAGAAAAAGAATTTAAGAAAAGAGAAGAAGAAAGAAGAAGAGAGAAGGAAGAGGAAAGATAGAGAGGAAAGGAAACAGAAAAATAGAAAAGAAAGAAAATAGGAAATAGAAAATAGAACAGAGAACAGAACAGAAAGAAAATAAAGAAAACATAGAACGGAACAGAAAGGAAACAACAGAACAATAACAGAATCTCACAATTCGCAGCGGAACAACATATAATAGATAAATGAATAATCTTTAAACAAAGAACTATATCAGTTATTACATTTTATACATTACATTACATCATCATCAGAGTGTACAACAACAAACAACATCAAATAGTGCAGCGGAAAAAGAGAAATACTATATAAGTAATACGCCATGCCATCCATCTTGCCTCCAGCAACTCCAGAATATCCAGAACATCCTGATAAACCTTACTCTTGACTGCCCGTGTGGAAATTGGTGGGCACCCAGAGTTTAGGAAGGAAAACAATAAACTCCAAGTCAGTCATGTGACTGGTGTGAGAACTCAAAACAGTTTATTTATCTTTAAAATCAAAATATAGGAATATTTTTAAAGTCAATTCGCAATGCTTTTAAAAATGAGACTACCATAAGGCCTCCCGCACACACACACATGCAAACGCAGAATCGGAGGAGATTTCTCCTTATGATAGTCAAAGATGCTTGATACGCATTAAAAGAACATTTGATATTATTATTAGTGCATAGAGTAGAAAAAATTGATTTCGAAAGTAGAATATAAATCTTAGCCAGCATAGACATTCCGAACTATGCCTACTATAGCTAACTATGTTCAATAGCAGGTTACCGCCACATTCCATAGCAGGTTATACAACTAAAACCGTACAAGTCTCGTATTGTTTCTTTGGATTTCCAACGAATGATCAGGCCAAGGAACTTCCCATTGCCACATGAGAATGCCTCTGGATGGACATCCCCGAGAACCAAACCGGATCTCTACCAACACAAGGCCGGGTTACCCCTAACTGAGTAACAACTGACCGAATATGCCATCCCCCGGTCCTTTGGGACCTTTCACCGAGCGCTCGCAATCAATTCACACAATCATAACAAAGTGTTTTCAACATGAGTAAGTATCTGGGCTCCATACCATGATACCACCCTTTTCCAGAAGGAAATGCACACATCCTAAAGGGCGCTACCCCTCATAACCTTGCCGCATCTTTCCTGTTTTGACCATTCACGGGGTGTGAGGCTCGACGAAGTCACATCCACAAAAACATACTTTATACAAAAGCCATGCTTTGGGTCAACAAATGATCATAGAAATGATCACCAGGATAGACGATCAAATAAACGATCCTATCACAAATAATCAACACAATGATCATTTACAGCAACACTCAACATGTCACATTACCAAATTGGGAATATATCGCTGATAACTTCAACGATAAAACCTCTGAGCTCGTACGTCTCAGAGAAGGGTGTTAAGCTAAAAGAATAAATTCTCCGCCACCAACAGAAATATATTTGAATGAAATCGGCTTTATATCTCAATTTGTAATGTCAGACACACAATCCATACAAGTCTGTTCCGGGCTCGAACAAAACCGAAGGCACTTACAAAGAAGTCCTTGCAATCCGGATATTCACAATCCTGATCGGATTCACCATCACATATGGAGAACTCTATACCGGAGCAACTCGGTGCAGAGTCAATCGACAGGTCATCCTATCGCTCTCGTAAATACCGGGTCTTCAACACCGATCTTCAAATGCAATTCATAACGACGTATCACATATTCGGAATGGGTTATACGACCCCATGGTCCTTTCCCGGTTAATCCGAATAGTGAGCGCTTATTCAAAAATAAGCGTGGCATTCAAATTCAAACAAATCACATCAATTACCCATTCAAAGGGA
This sequence comes from Allium cepa, assembly GCA_030765085.1. Lineage (NCBI taxonomy): Eukaryota > Viridiplantae > Streptophyta > Magnoliopsida > Asparagales > Amaryllidaceae > Allium > Allium cepa. Next base: position 387,402,617 of record CM060932.1, read on the forward strand.
AATATTGATAGTCGGTTATTGAACTATCAATGGATATGCACACATCACCAGATTCCAAATAATTTTCCAAATTATTTATTTCACAAAATATCTTTACAAGATATATAATTTCAATACTTCAAAAATAAATCAATATTTATTTTTAAACAAATTCTTCTTTTCTTTTATAAATTCCATATTGAATTTACACTTCACAATATCTATGAAAGTTCGATTTCAATTATTCATTTCAATTTATCTTCAAAAAGATAAATTCCCAAAATATTCACTTTATATTGGAAAACATTTAGTAATTCACAGATTTTATTTATTTTCAACACTTAGAAAATATTCGATATACTTAAATCGAGATTAAGTATATATTTCATTCTTTAAGGAAATCATTCTCTTAAACATATTTATTTGGGCCAAAACGAATGTTACGTAAAACATCGTTACGACAACCCAAAATCACTAGTATAGGGATTCGAAATTAAAATAGATATATAAATCCCAATACTATACAAAACATTTCCTTTCGGAAATCATTTACTATAACAACAGTGTTATAGTCCACTATTTCCTTTTATTTCTCGAAAACGTCTATTTCAACAATAAATGTTGAAATCTATGGTTTCGAATCTTAACACAATTTAAAACATCGCTAACTTGTTTTAATTCTATTTAAAAACATCACATTCAAAACAATTTCTTTAACATATTATTCACTATTCAAAAACGTGAATAACTACGTTAATCAATTTCATCATTTCTATTCATTTTATTTTAAAGGATCATTCACAGTTCAAAAACGTGAATATAACTCCATTAATAGGTTTCAACAATTTACTTATCAAAATAAGTTGTTTGCGAATTTATAAAACAACGTTTATAAATCCCTTTTCTATTTATCTTATAAAAACTTCTTTTTATAAATTCTTTTATTAACCTATTCCAGTTTATAACTCAATTATAAACTAAAAGTTCATATTATAAGTCAAATGCTTATAAAACGATTATTTTACAAAATCGTTCTTTTAACTTCCCAAATTATAAATCTTATAACTTATAAGATTGTTTATTTATCCCAAATTCGTTCTTTCAATAACTTTATAAATTTTATAAACCTACTGTTTATAAAATTCCATTTATAACTTCACTGTTTAAAATTCTATAAATTTCATTCCATTATGAAATTCATTTTCACTTCATTCAAACACTTATAAAAACTCGTTTTAAAATGTCAATATTTCAATTTATAAATATCCATTTATAAATCTCTTAATATAATTCAATTTATATTATTCTTTTAAAACGTCTTTAATTTCCTTTATTATTTCACCATTTTGATTCATAAAATAATTAAATTTTATAAATCCTATATTTAGACCTTTCACAATAAATTCTAAAATCCCGATTAAACTATTTTATAAAATCATTAGTATCATATTCTCAAAAATCAACTTTTACTATATTCTTCAAAAATCATAATTCTTATAACATTAAAATTATAACGTTTATTTATTCAAAATGAATCAATTCCAAAAATATTTTATAAACGTATACTTTCAAAAATCACTTTGAAATCATTTTAAAATTCCGAATTTGGTCCAGATGCTATACACCAAATAGTCAATCACGACTACAACGATATCATATATCGTATATGACAATCAACGAATATCAAAATATCCATAATCAAATAAATACCGTTGAGGAATCCAGTTGGATCCCTCCAACCTGTTTTCCTGCATCCACAAACATTAGCACAATACCAATTTCGCTCCAGTACGAAATTATCGCGGTATATGGGATTTAAAATATTATCCGCTTAATAGACGGCGCAATAGGGTCTCATCCGCTAAAAAATTCGGGAAATCAACAACTGCAATATATACATATGCCAATATATATATATTGCTATTATATATAATACCAATTTCACTGTTTATGAAATATTCGCGGTATATGTTTTTAATAAATAACATCCGCTTACTAACGGCGCATAATGTCTATTTTAACAATCAATAGATATCAATCAACATTCAAACATGCATTCAAATATTTTAAATCTAACTATTTAAAAAAAAATCGAAACTGATTCGATTGAGTGAGAAGTTCTCACCTTGATTTTATTTTCCGTTTTAGCGATTTATTTCGAATAAAATTAAACGTGCGTTTAATTTTACCCAAAATTATCACTAACTCCAAACGACTCCAATCCAACTCTATCGCGTAGTGCTCGTCCATACGATTCCAACGCAACTGGTTTCGCGCGTTTTCGACCTCGTATGAAAAAGATATACAATTTACAAGTTTACTCGAATTTTATTAAATATAATTACAACATAAATCTTTATTTTTAAACCTACTCTATTAACAGCCGTAGGATTCTCCCCTTTGCATCATGACCGCTCGTGCCTACCCCTCTCTTCTTCGTGAAATCATGAAACCCCCCCTGTAAAGCCGAACCCATTACACGAATCTAGGGTTAAAAATCGCAACCCCAACGTCCATCGTGAACTCGATCAGGTGCCTCACTCGCGATGCCCTCCACCTACTCTACACACGGCTGCAAGGGTTTGGAGCTCGGCCCCCCTATTTGCACGCGAATCGAGGCCGAACGGCCACCCTTTGAACACGAATCCCCATTGATCCACTCGCCTAGAAACAATCACAACCGTATGGATCTCTTCGTCTCGTTGCCCTCTACATCTTTTATGTTGAAAGTTTTCGCAATTATTGTGTGGATTTCGAGAAAAAGGAGGAGAAAGGAGGGATGATTTCGGCCGTAGGTTAGGTGGTGGCGGCTGGCTTAGGTTTAGGGTTTTGATTTTTATTTTTTTATTTTTTTTAGACTGAGGGTGCCTATTTATAGAATTTCGAACGACACTATTCATCCCGGAAATTCCGAACTTCAATTTACGCGCCGTAACCAGCGTTTCTAGTGTTTACCCCGCGTTTCGGACACAATGGAACAGGTTTCGAAAGCTAATTCGGACATCTGTGCGAGTTATGGCTACAAACGTTCAATTTAAATTAAACCGATTTAAATCGATTTCTACGCGTTTTAATTTGTACCGGACAAACGGTAAATCCAATTGACTTGAAATTTGAAACCTTACAATAATATCACATTACGGATCCGATGAAACTGGTTTCGTCGAAATCCGAGACTTTTTGAAAAATGGCTATTTTAGCTCGCCAAATTAATATTAAAAATAAATCGATGCGTTTCGAGCTGCCACGATCAAACGATAGCTCCGATTGACACGAAATTTGAAATCCGGTAATAACTAACTATTACGGATCCAATGGAACTGGTTGCGTTCAATTCTGAGACTGTTCAAAAATTGACTATTTTCACTAGTCGATTAAATATTAAAATATTCAATTTTCACAAATTAACTTTTAATTCGATTTTAAAAGTTCTAAAACATCATTCTAACTCCCATATGATAAAATAAAATTTTACAAATCATTTTCAATCATATTTAACTCGATTTTCAATTATTTCCATAATTTAACATATTAAATTATCGATTTAATTATTCAATTAAATCCAATAATTCAAATAAAAATTTATTCGACTTATAAATTCACTTATTAATATTTAAAATTAATTAAATATTCAAATTTAAATTAATAAAAATCCTGGGTCGTTACAATCTTTCCCCCTTAAAAGAATTTCGTCCTCGAAATTATTAAGTAAGAAAAGTTACAGAATCCATTAATTTTCCCAAAACAAATTTTTTAAACTTCTTATAACACTTACTAAGTTTTCAAATCATACTTAGTTATCTTTTCAAAAACAACTACTATATCATTTAACTTTCAATTCAAAATCGAAGTTATAGTTTTCAAAATTTTCCAAATTTTCTCAAATTTTTCTAACGCCTTAAATTTTCGGAAAAATTCGCCATAGTCTCCTTTGCGCGGCTCGATCCGAAAAAAAAATGACAGTATATATATCACAAATATACATCTCATCAAGTAATGAGGCATCCCGCAGGGAAAAAGTATAAAAGTACGGTATGTAATCCGAGATATGTACTTTATATTTTATTAGCGAGCATATACGGCTAATATAGCGCGAAAGCGAGCTCCAAATGCGAAGCAAACGCGATCCGCACCTACTAAACACTCAACAAACAACATGAGAACATGCATATATGATAATAGTATCGATATACAACATATAGCAAATGTAGTAAAAGCAATATATTCAACCATCAACCAACTAACATCCATAATCAATAAATATTCATTCATATTCTTATTAATATTCAATGAATTGGGTTTTCAATTTAATCACATTTGGTTCTTTAACAGTGGATGTTCTTACTAACATTCATTTTTAATTAGTTTATATTCACTAATTCATATTCAAGTTGGTTCACTTCCAAATCAGATTCAATTCTATTTAAGATTCACTTAACTTTCAAATGGAATTTTAATTATTACTTAATGAATTATATACAATCAATCTAACAACCATATAACAATCAATGTATATCAATTACAACCAAATTACTTTGCTTTCAATTGGTTTAATTAAATTGATTTTCATTCTATTATTCAACTTCCAATGACATTAGATTTTAATGAATTAACACTTACATTCATTATTCCATATCAATTATTCACATTTAATTGATTAATATTCAATTCATTCATTCAATTCAATTACAACAGTTTAATTTCATTTCATAACTCAAGTTCATATCCATCACTTAACTTTAATATTTTACTTTGATACTAATATCAACTTCATTCAACATCTCTTAAGTTATATTTCATTTAACTTTAAATTCATTTTTATTTATAAATCATATTCATAAATATATTCATATAGTTTCACTTCTTATATATATAAGTTTATTTCACAATTGTAAATCACTTTAATTATAATTCAATTCTTATAATTCATTTGCTTATACAACTCTTCTTTTATTTAGATTATTCAAACAACTAAACAATCAACTTATATACACTTTAATAATTCTGAAAAATTATTCCTTTATATATAAAATATAATAAAGGTAAAATTATTTCATTTACCCAATTTAAAATTAATATTGTGCCGAATTGTTCTATTCAAATGTTTATAAACCCCTTCGGCATAGTTGTACAGACCGTGCTGACGAAGGTTCATATGCCACTCAATAAACCAATCATCACAATATAAAACAATTTTATATTCACTAACAAATACGCTCTCATAGCTATTATTACACTCAAACTCATTCTAGAGTACTACTGACTCTATCTCTAATGAGTAATACCCAACAGAACCATGGTTGTCGCTTAACCATAAGCTTTGATACCAAATGTAACGCCCCGAAAATTTTCGACTTTCGAAAATTCAACATCGATACTCACTTTATCGACTGCCGAGAAATCGAAGGCCAAAAACCCGAAATGTTATGGTTTAAGAAAAAGAATTTAAGAAAAGAGAAGAAGAAAGAAGAAGAGAGAAGGAAGAGGAAAGATAGAGAGGAAAGGAAACAGAAAAGTAGAAAAGAAAGAAAATAGGAAATAGAAAATAGAACAGAGAACAGAACAGAAAGAAAATAAAGAAAACATAGAACGGAACAGAAAGGAAACAACAGAACAATAACAGAATCTCACAATTCGCAGCGGAACAACATATAATAGATAAATGAATAATCTTTAAACAAAGAACTATATCAGTTATTACATTTTATACATTACATTACATCATCATCAGAGTGTACAACAACAAACAACATCAAATAGTGCAGCGGAAAAAGAGAAATACTATATAAGTAATACGCCATGCCATCCATCTTGCCTCCAGCAACTCCAGAATATCCAGAATATCCTGATAAACCTTACTCTTGATTGCCCGTGTGGAAATTGGTGGGCACCCAGAGTTTAGGAAGGAAAACAATAAACTCCAAGTCAGTCATGTGACTGGTGTGAGAACTCAAAACAGTTTATTTATCTTTAAAATCAAAATATAGGAATATTTTTAAAGACAATTCGCAATGCTTTTAAAAATGAGACTACCATAAGGCCTCCCGCACACACACACATGCAAACGCAGAATCAGAGGAGATTTCTCCTTATGATAGTCAAAGATGCTTGATACGCATTAAAAGAACATTTGATATTATTATTAGTGCATAGAGTAGAAAAAATCGATTTCGAAAGTAGAATATAAATCTTAGCCAGCATAGACATTCCGAACTATGCCTACTATAGCTAACTATGTTCAATAGCAGGTTACCGCCACATTCCATAGCAGGTTATACAACTAAAACCGTACAAGTCTCGTATTGTTTCTTTGGATTTCCAACGAATGATCAGGCCAAGGAACTTCCCATTGCCACATGAGAATGCCTCTGGATGGACATCCCCGAGAACCAAACCGGATCTCTACCAACACAAGGCCGGGTTACCCCTAACTGAGTAACAACTGACCGAATATGCCATCCCCCGGTCCTTCGGGACCTTTCACCGAGCGCTCGCAATCAATTCACACAATCATAACAAAGTGTTTTCAACATGAGTAAGTATCTGGGCTCCATACCATGATACCACCCTTTTCCAGAAGGAAATGCACACATCCTAAAGGGCGCTACCCCTCATAACCTTGCCGCATCTTTCCCGTTTTGACCATTCACGGGGTGTGAGGCTCGACGAAGTCACGCCCACAAAAACGTACTTTATACAAAAGCCATGCTTTGGGTCAACAAATGATCATAGAAATGATCACCAGGATAGACGATCAAATAAACGATCCTATCACAAATAATCAACACAATGATCATCTACAGCAACACTCAGCATGTCACATTAACCAATTGGGAATATATCGCTGATAACTTCAACTATAAAACCTCTGAGCTCGTACGTCTCAGAGAAGGGTGTTAAGCTAAAAGAATAAATTCTCCGCCACCAACAGAAATATATTTGAATGAAATCGGCTTTATATCTCAATTTGTAATGTCAGACACACAATCCATACAAGTCTGTTCCGGGCTCGAACAAAACCGAAGGCACTTACAAAGAAGTCCTTGCAATCCGGATATTCACAATCCTGATCGGATTCACCATCACATATGGAGAACTCTATACCGGAGCAACTCGGTGCAGAGTCAATCGACAGGTCATCCTATCGCTCTCGTAAATACCGGGTCTTCAACACCGATCTTCAAATGCAATTCATAACGACGTATCACATATTCGGAATGGGTTATACGACCCCATGGTCCTTTCCCGGTTAATCCGAATAGTGAGCGCTTATTCAAAAATAAGTGTGGCATTCAAATTCAAACAAATCACATCAATTACCCATTCAAAGGGAAATATTGATAGTCGGTTATTGAACTATCAATGGATATGCACACATCACCAGATTCCAAATAATTTTCCAAATTATTTATTTCACAAAATATCTTTACAAGATATATAATTTCAATACTTCAAAAATAAATCAATATTTATTTTTAAACAAATTCTTCTTTTCTTTTATAAATTCCATATTGAATTTACATTTCACAATATCTATGAAAGTTCGATTTCAATTATTCATTTCAATTTATCTTCAAAAAGATAAATTCCCAAAATATTCACTTTATAGTGGAAAACATTTCCATACTTACTTATTCCTAAGTAATTCACAGATTTTATTTATTTTCAACACTTAGAAAATATTCGATATACTTAAATCGAGATTAAGTATATATTTCATTCTTTAGGGAAATCATTCTCTTAAACATATTTATTTGGGCCAAAACGAATGTTACGTAAAACATCGTTACGACAACCCAAAATCACTAGTATAGGGATTCGAAATTAAAATAGATATATAAATCCCAATACTATACAAAACATTTCCTTTCGGAAATCATTTACTATAACAACAGTGTTATAGTCCACTATTTCCTTTTATTTCTCGAAAACGTCTATTTTAACAATAAATGTTGAAATCTATGGTTTCGAATCTTAACACAATTTAAAACATCGCTAACTTGTTTTAATTCTATTTAAAAACATCACATTCAAAACAATTTCTTTAACATATTATTCACTATTCAAAAACGTGAATAACTACGTTAATCAATTTCATCATTTCTATTCATTTTATTTTAAAGGATCATTCACAGTTCAAAAACGTGAATATAACTCCATTAATAGGTTTCAACAATTTACTTATCAAAATAAGTTGTTTGCGAATTTATAAAACAACGTTTATAAATCCCTTTTCTATTTATCTTATAAAAACTTCTTTTTATAAATTCTTTTATTAACCTATTCCAGTTTATAACTCAATTATAAACTAAAAGTTCATATTATAAGTCAAATGCTTATAAAACGATTATTTTACAAAATCGTTCTTTTAACTTCCCAAATTATAAATCTTATAACTTATAAGATTGTTTATTTATCCCAAATTCGTTCTTTCAATAACTTTATAAATTTTATAAACCTACTGTTTATAAAATTCCATTTATAACTTCACTGTTTAAAATTCTATAAATTTCATTCCATTATGAAATTCATTTTCACTTCATTCAAACACTTATAAAAACTCGTTTTAAAATGTCAATATTTCAATTTATAAATATCCATTTATAAATCTCTTAATATAATTCAATTTATATTATTCTTTTAAAACGTCTTTAATTTCCTTTATTATTTCACCATTTTGATTCATAAAATAATTAAATTATATAAATCCTATATTTAGACCTTTCACAATAAATTCTAAAATCCCGATTAAACTATTTTATAAAATCATTAGCATCATATTCTCAAAAATAACCTTTTACTATATTCTTCAAAAATCATAATTCTTATAACATTAAAATTATAACGTTTATTTATTCAAAATGAATCAATTCCAAAAATATTTTATAAACGTATACTTTCAAAAATCACTTTGAAATCATTTTAAAATTCCGAATTTGGTCCAATGATGCTACACACCAAATAGTCAATCACGACTACAACGATATCATATATCGTATATGACAATCAACGAATATCAAAATATCCATAATCAAATAAATACTGTTGAGGAATCCAGTTGGATCCCTCCAACCTGTTTTCCTGCATCCACAAACATTAGCACAATACCAATTTCGCTCCAGTACGAAATTATCGCGGTATATGGGATTTAAAATATTATCCACTTAATAGACGGCGCAATAGGGTCTCATCCGCTAAAAAATTTGGGAAATCAACAACTGCAATATATACATATGCCAATATATATATATTGCTATTATATATCATACCAATTTCACTGTTTATGAAATATTCGCGGTATATGTTTTTAATAAATAACATCCGCTTACTAACGGCGCATAATGTCTATATTAACAATCAATAGATATCAATCAACATTCAAACATGCATTCAAATATTTTAAATCTAACTACTTAAAGAAAAATCGAAACTGATTCGATTGAGTGAGAAGTTCTCACCTTGATTTTATTTTCCGTTTTAGCGATTTATTTCGAATAAAATTAAACGTGCGTTTAATTTTACCCAAAATTCTCACTAACTCCAAATGACTCCAATCCAACTCTATCGCGTAGTGCTCGTCCATACGATTCCAACGCAACTGGTTTCGCGCGTTTTCGACCTCGTATGAAAAAGATATACAATTTACAAGTTTACTCGAATTTTATTAAATATAATTACAACACAAATCTTTATTTTTAAACCTACTCTATTAACAGCCGTAGGATTCTCCCCTTTGCATCATGACCGCTCGTGCCTACCCCTCTCTTCTTCGTGAAATCATGAAACCCCCCCCTGTAAAGCCGAACCCATTACATGAATCTAGGGTTAAAAATCGCAACCCCAACGTCCATCGTGAACTCGATCAGGTGCCTCACTCGCGATGCCCTCCACCTACTCTACACACGGCTGCAAGGGTTTGGAGCTCGGCCCACCTATTTGCGCGCGAATCGAGGCCGAACGGCCACCCTTTGAACACAAATCCCCATTGATCCACTCGCCTAGAAACAATCACAACCGTATGGATCTCTTCGTCTCGTTGCCCTCTACATCTTTTATGTTGAAAGTTTTCGCAATTATTGTGTGGATTTCGAGAAAAAGGAGGAGAAATGAGGGATGATTTCAGCCGTAGGTTAGGGGGTGGCGGCTGGCTTAGGTTTAGGGTTTTGATTTTTATTTTTTTATTTTTTTTAGAGTGAGGGTGCATATTTATAGAATTTCGAACGACACTATTCATCCCGGAAATTCCGAACTTCGATTTACGCGCCGTAACCAGCGTTTCTAGGGTTTACCCCGCGTTCCGGACACAATGGAACAGGTTTCGAAAGCTAATTCGGACATCTGTGCGAGTTATGGCCACAAACGTTCAATTTAAATTAAACCGATTTAAATCGATTTCTAGGCGTTTTAATTTGTACCGGACAAACGGTAAATCCAATTGACTTGAAATTTGAAACCTTACAATAATATCATATTACGGATCCGATGAAACTGGTTTCGTCGAAATCCGAGACTTTTTGAAAAATGGCTATTTTAACTCGCCAAATTAATATTAAAAATAAATCGATGCGTTTCGAGCTGCCACGATCAAATGATAGCTCCGATTGACACGAAATTTGAAATCCGGTAATAACTAACTATTACGGATCCAATGGAACTGGTTGCGTTCAATTCTGAGACTGTTCAAAAATTGACTATTTTCACTAGTCGATTAAATATTAAAATATTCAATTTTCACAAATTAACTTTTAATTCGATTTTAAAAGTTCTAAAACATCATTCTAACTCCCATATGATAAAATAAAATTTTACAAATCATTTTCAATCATATTTAACTCGATTTTCAATTATTTCCATAATTTAACATATTAAATTATCGATTTAATTATTCAATTAAATCCAATAATTCAAATAAAAATTTATTCGACTTATAAATTCACTTATTAATATTTAAAATTAATTAAATATTCAAATTTAAATTAATAAAATCCTGGGTCGTTACAATGAGTATTTAATAAGTAATTGTTTGAGTTATTGCCGAAATGATTTATTTAGAGAATCATCTGGGATTAGGGAGTGCCCATCATTTTTGCTACTTAAGTAGACGCTTCCCTTAGGCAATGCGTCGACTATCGAGAATTAGAAAAGTTTACCAATAAAAACCGCTATCCATTACCACGCATTGATGACTTTTAGTCGGAGCGAAGGTTTTCCATTACCTTGATTTGGTGACGCCCAAGGTAGTATCGAAAAGACTGCTTTCCATATACCTTATGGATTGTTTGAGTGGTTATTCATGCCTTTTGGGTTGAGGAATGCTCTGGCTTATTTTTAGGTTTTGATTAGTAGAGTATTTTGGGAGCAATTGAGGTGGTTTGTAGTGGTTTTAATGGATGTTATTCCCATTTATTTTACAAGTGAGGAGGAGCATAAGGTTTATTTGAGGGAAGTGATGGATTTCTTGAGAGGGAATCAGTTGAAAGCTAAATTTTCTAGGTGTCACTTTTGGCGATATAAAGTTCATTTCCTTAGGCACGTATTATCAATGGATGGGTTGGTATTAGACCCAAAGAAAGTAGGTACAGCTAGGGATTGGAAAATTTCAAAGAATGCTTAGGAGTTACATAGCTTTCTTGGTTTCGTCGAATTCTATTGGAAGTTCATCAAAGGTTTTGTGAATATATCAAACCTCTAACTCGTTTGACGAAGAAGAATTTGATTTATACATGGAGCCCAAAGTGTGAGTCTTTGTTTATTATATTGAATGAGTTATGTATGAGTGCTCCAGTTTTGGTTATCCCTTACGGTACAAACCATTTACTGAGAATGATTAGTGCTCCTGTTTCGGTGCTATTCTTATGCAAGAGGGAAGGGTAGTAGCAAATGCGAGTAGGTAGTTGAAGAACCATGAGAGGAATTGTCAAACATATGCCATGGAGTTAGTTGCTATTGTTTTCGCATTGAAATCATGGAAACATGATTTATTGGATGGGAGATTTGAGCTAGTTACAGATCATAAATCTCTCAAATATGATTTTTCTCATAATAACCTGAATTTAAGACAACAAATGTGGATGAAGTTTTTACCATCGTATGATTTTGGGATTCCTTATACTTCAGGGAAAGGTTGCAAACACTTTGTGTAGGAAGAATGCAGAAGTAAATGTTGTGTTATTAAAGTGGAGAAACTTGGAATTCCTACCAAAGTTTGATTTCGTACCTCAGTCGAAGTATGCACCTGGATTATTAGTAGTAATGGAGGTTAGACCCACGTTGATGGATCGTGTTGGAGTAAGTCTAAGGGAAGACACATCATTGGTTGATATTTTGGAGCAGTTAGGATGGGGAAAACAATTGAGTCATTTGGATCGTTACTCCAAAGATCAAAAGGATTATTTGAGAGATGGAAAGCCATGTGTACTACTATCTCAATGTTCCCAAGCTTAAAAATCATGAATTTACTACCTAAAATCATTATTTACTGCTACAAATCAAATTATGAAACCCAAACTGAAATTCATAAGCATTAATTTTTCTCTGTTTGAATACATTTCACTATAATTTTCCTTTCAGAAAATATTTATCAAATGCTTTTATCTGAAACTATTTTTAGGAATGAAATTACATTATTTCAAGCAATTTCTTTTTAGTGATCGAAGTCTAACATGGATTCCTTTGAGGTGATATGGATTTTATAACAGGTTTTGGAACCTAAAATGTAAGAACAAAGATGCAATCTTTTGCCTGTGCACAACATATACAGGCATGCAAACATAATTTCACATTTATACAAACTGCATCCAAGCTACCATCATCACAGGCATATAAAATCATGCAACACATATAAATATATTAAAGGTTGAAGGTTTGCTCACTTGAGTGGTTTTACAAGAAGGAGCAGAGATAGGATTGCAGCCTGTATTTCTTTTCCTTCTTTAAATCTTGAAGTTAAATCTGCAAAGTTTGTTAATACAAAACTTAGCTTAATTTTTGTTGTATTTGTTTACTTACTTCACCAATAACAAACAAAAAAATCGATTTACTTACAGTTTGAATTTGGTGCAACAGAGAACAGGGTCTGCTCTTGAAAACCAGAAGTTAGTTTTAATCTTTGACTTGATTTGATTCCTGCAACTGATTGATACCATTGCTTAAATCCTTTGCTTTATTACTGATTAACAACTTCAAATTCAAACCTTTTAAAATAAATTTACTTGCCTTAATTTATTTCAAAAACCTTGCACTGTTTCCTTGGCCAAACTGAAGCTTTGATGTTGATTTATAAATCTGCAGTTTTGAATCTATTTGTTAAAACTTGATTTTAAAATCACAAATACACTAAGCTATGAAGTTTAAAGGTTACCTGAGAGATGGAATGTAAAACTACAGCTTGATGTTTAAGAAAATCATCAGATTTTAGATTTTTTCTTAAGAGGAAGTTGTAGTTTTTTTTGGTTTAAAACTTGTCGATTCCAAAAGTTTTCAAATAAGTGTTGAACAAGTTTTCAGTTTATTAAAATTAAGTAAGTTTTAAAAGGAAGATGAGTCAAGTTTTTCAAAGAAAATTTATTTACTAAGTTTTCAAAGTGTTTTAATCTTATATAGCCTTTGTTTTAAAAGTTTAAGCAAACTTAATATTACAATTAAATGGAAAAATAAGAAGTAAAATGAGCTTTAAAGATAGTTTAACTTAATGGGTTTAAGTTAATAAATAATTAGCCGAGGTGATTATTAATTGTAATAACCCGGATTTCTGGCATTGTAATTAATAATTGGGTTAAAAAAAATAATAATAAAATAATAGACTGAAATTTTAAATTGAACAAATGAATCTGATCAAAAAAATATTTATATTTGTAATTGTGTTGTATATATACATAGAAAGAATTATTATATACCAGTTGAAATTGTATTTGTTTAAATTAATTGGAGATTTAAATTTGAATTTGGGTATTTAAATTGAAATCCAAAAGATAGTTATATATATCTTAAATCATACTTTGGTTTTAAAATGTATTTTTATTGGATTTTTATTAAGAATATAAATTGTTTTATGTATTTTCTTTTAAAAGAATTTATATTATAAATTAAAATATATATTTATAAATTAGAAAATTTATTTTAAAGGCTTTTAAAAATCTAATTATGCATGGAAAAATACATGTGTTAGCATATAATCATTCTTTATAACATATGTTAACAAATTAAGTAAGTAAAATGACAGGTGTTATACATTAAAACAAGTGGCATATTTAGATTTAATTTTCTTTTATTTTTGTTAAATAATTTTCAGCCCAAATACATATACTTTTCTCTATCTATTTTCTTTTCTTCAAAAAATAAATAAATTCAAAAGCTAAGAAAACAAGATCTGAACTCAAACAATCTTTCTAAGCAAATCTACAATGATTCTTCAAACCTGTAATCACTTGCAAGAATGCATGCAAGTAAATCTGGAATATATCAAAGCAAAGACTCTACAACATTTTACAATCTGTAGCTGTAACCTGATATCTTCTTCGACCTGTATCATCTTCGAGCTTTCAATTGAGTAAAACTGCAGCTCAAATTCAATTCGAGTTCGACTTTGACAAGTGAAAAATCTCAAGGGGGCATCCGGTTTCAAGTATTCTGTTCCAGGAAACTTGTTCCTCTGCCTCTTCAGAAAATTTGTGAGTAAACTTCTTCTCTAGGTTTAACAGTACAATATTTTGAGGAATGCATGAAATCAAGACTGTAGGAATAATTTCATGCATGAATGATCTGTTGCATGTATAAAGTATAATAGAATATATGTACCTCTGAAGGAAAAAAAGAAAAAAAATAGATTGACATATTTCTGTTGTGTTACAGGATCATTATCACTCAAAGAAAATTTATATCTTACTATCTAAACAGTTTCTTGTTTTGATTTTAAAATGAAATTTGTTTGTTTTTTTAATTCAACTCAACAAAACAGTTTAAAATCAAGCTTTCTGTTCAAAGAAATGTACAGGCTCTCTATTCTTTTCAAAATAAAAGTGAGTAATCTTTTGTTAAAAATATATATCTATATCTACATATATAGTTGAATTTGGAGCATGTGTTAAATTTATATGGATGTGATGAAATAATGTATGCTTGAATAATTTTTTTCTGGAATTTTGTTTGAAACTGCACACACACACACACACACACATATATATGCAAGAATGTTTATGGCTGTTTATATCTTGACTCTGTTATAATCAGAGCTTCAAACTTCCAAACAAAACTCCTATCTTCCTTTTGAAATCTATTATATTTTGATTTTTGAGGAGAAAAGTTTTAAAGTAAGGTAACATTTTAAAAAAAGAATGTTTAAGTCAAAATAATTTATGTTGTCTCTGGAAATGAATCAACTTCAGTACAAATTTAAAATAAGGTAAATTTCTATCTTCAAGATTTATAGATTCAGGTATATGAATCGAATACTTAAACTAAAATTTGATTTTTAAAAGTAAAATCATAGTGTTTAGTTTGGGATTAAGGTCGCAGTTCTTGTTTGAACAGAAATTGGGTTTTAATCAAACTCTGGTAATCGAGTTGATTGGAGTGTTTGGGTTTCTTGGTGGTGGTAGTGGAGTGATCAGAGGGTGTGGCAAAAGTGCTAGGAGAATGAATTGTGCTCAGTGGTGGCGATGGGAGGTTGAAGAAATATGTTAACCTAGTTTTGCTTGGTTATGATTTTTCAATCAGTATTGAATCTCAAGTTGATCGAGTTTGACACAACTTTGGGAAATTGAAGATGGAGTATAGGTGAAGCCATGGTCGGGGGTGACGGTTCTCTGGTGACCGGGGAGGGGAGTGCGAGCCGATTGACAGGTTGGATTCTATTGCAACACTATTTCCAGGAAATGTTTTGGAGGACTCGAATTTGATTTCGAGTAGATGATAAGTTTTGGAGGGTCACAATGCGATTCAGGGATGGTCGGAGACATGCTCGAAGGCTGGGTGGTGGCCGGAGGTGGCCAGAACCACCGTGCATATGCACGGTGCAGTGATTATGTGTTTGGTGTTGAATTGGTTTCATGGATGGCGTATTCAAGTATTACTCAGGTGATTTGCTATTTAGCTCGAAGAAGAAAATGGTTTTACTCGAAGTAATAAAAAGGAAGACTCGGGTATTTTGGAGGTTACAGGTTTCTTTAGAAACCTGAATGATTTCAACTAAAAAAAAAATTAAAGTAAAATCTGAATCAAGTTTTATAATAAACTTTAAACTAAAATCTTAAGTATGGATTCAAAACTAAGTTTGAATCCCAGTTTTAAAATTTAATTTAAATTCTATAAATTAAAATGTTTAAACAATTTCAAAAAGGGTTTAAATAGTTTAAGTTTAAAGTTGAGCTTTAAAGAAAAGTAGAGATTTAACTTTAATTTAAAATCTAGATTCAAGTTCAGATTTGAATCATAATTTAGAAATGAAGGAAGTTTTTAAAATTTAAATTGTTTAATTTTTTTTAAGGTAATTTAAATATGATTTCTATTTGAAAATAAATTTGGGTTTTAATTTTTTTTTAAACAGCTTTTATGAAATAAGAAATTCTTAACATAAGTTTTAAAAGGTTTTAAAAAGTTTTTAAAACTTTGTAAAAGTTAAGTTTGATTTCATTTTTAAATTTAAAATTTAAAATAAAAAATGTAATTTGAAACAAATTTAAAAAAAATATAATAATAATAATAAATTGTTTTAAATTGCTTTATTAATGATAATTTAATCATTAATAAGAGATGTTTTATTTTAAAGTAAACCAAAGATTTAATGATCTTTGTTTCATTAAATTGGTAAGGTAATTTAAATGAGGTAATTAATTTATTTATTTAATTAATTAAAGGTTTGAATAAATTGACTAAGGTTAAGTAAAGTAACTAAGATGAATTAAATTTGTGATTAATATTAATTAATTTAATTTAATTACTTAAGTGAGGTAATTAAGGAAATTGTTGATAAGTTAATGAAGGTCATTAACTTGGGATTATTATTAATTAATTAATGTAATTAATTTTGATAAATTAATTGGATTAATTAATTTACAAATCATGATGATTAATTGAGATGAATAATTAAGGATTAATTAATTAATTAAGGGGTTAATTAATTAATGATAGTAATTAAGAATAATTACTGGATATGATTAATCAAGGTTGATTAATGAATGAGGTAAATTAATTAAAGGTTAATTGCTGAATGTAATAGAAAGGATAATTTAGGAATGATTAATTAGCGGTTTGTAATTAATTACTGTTAAGTATGGTGATTAAGGAAATTAATTTGATTTAATTATGAATGGGTGACTTATCAATCTTGCTTAAGAATGATTTGTTGATATTTCTGGTATAAATGTTTGTGATATGATATGTTGTCTTATATAGTGATTGTGTGGTTATCTGTCGTTGATAAGTTGCTATATTAAAGTGACATCTTAATGTTGAATTGTGTTTCACCTAATCTATGGGTTAAGATGGAAATTGGATTCAAAGAGACCGGAGTCGGGTATTAGTAAATACCCGAAACCACTTGGACTTGTAATCTATAATAACTCTGTTCATGTTTGATATATGAAATCTATATATTGGACTGGATGATTTAAGTGAACTGGATCATTTAATCTAAGTTTGGTACCTAGAAAATTGACAGGTGGATTTAATGATGTATATAACAACATGCGAAGTTTTAAAGTGATATAAGTTACTCGGGTTTTATATGAGTTGGATGTGTTTTTTTGTATTTCATGATGTTTGGGTTTACTCACTTTGGTTCCCAGCCTGACCCGAGTGTTACTTTGATGTAATGCTCGGGTCAGACCGACCGAGTATTACAGATTTTCAGGTAAGGACGTTTTGGAGCTTAAAGGGCGAGCTGGATGGCAGGGACGTATGGAGAGTTTCCACTGTGATATTGTAGTATCTGGACATGATTGTTTTGTCCAGTGTTTATGTATATGTGTAACTCTAATGTATTTAAATGTAAATTAACAGGTATAGTTTCCTTTATGTATCTGAAATTTCATTTGTTATTATATTTGATCCGCTGCGAATGTGAGGATTATGTGACTGGTTGCTGATTTCTTATTCTCTTTTTTCTTTCACTAACTATCTAGAAATTTCGGGATCGAAATTTTCAGGTCGTTACATTTGGTATCAGAGCTGAAGGTTAAGTGAAAACCTTGGCTCTGTTGGGATTACTCATTAAGGAAAGGGTCAACGGTACCCTAGAATGAGTTGAGTGTATATATATGAGAGAGCGTACTTGTTATTTTCTTATATAAAGGTTTTTAAATGATTTCAAAAGTAAATGAACCTTATATAAGAAATAGATTATCTATTATATTAAGGAAATTGGTTGTAGTATTAATTAAATTAAAAGTAATGGTAAGAATTAAGAAGTAATATAATACAACCAAATTGAAATTAAATAAGCATAAGTTTGAAATGGATTCAAACTTAAATTAAAATCTTAAAGTTAAGGAAGAATTTCAAAATAAGATGAATCAGAATTGGTTTCAAACCAGGAAATTGAATGGTTATTGTGTTTAATAATGGGATGATTGTTTTAAACCATAAAATGTTTTAAGGAAATAATGTTATTCAAACTATTTTGAAAGTAATCTTATTTTAGAATTAAGTTGTTTGTAAACATTAAAAGAATTTGTTTGAATTAAAACCAAGGGTGGTTTAAATTTTAAAATTTGGCTTGGCGGGCCAAGAAGTATCAAAGATAGTTTGAAATAAACTCTAAATGTTGGTTTTTAAATTTGGAATGTGATGTGAAGCCCAAAGTGATAAATTTTTGAACTTATAAGAGGGAAGATTATTAATGTGAAGTTAAATATGTTGGAATGTTCAACCTGATTTGTAAATTTTAAGATGAAATTAAGATTTAACTTGGGAAGTTAAATGGTTGATTTTAATTGAGAGTTTGAGTGATCTCAAATTGGGTTTGAGATCTAGAAATTGAAAATAAATGGATACTTTAAAATAAATTAGATGATATCATCCTATTGTTGTTAAAAATCTTTAAGTTGTGAATTGGAATTGTTTAAATGAACGAGAGATGGAGTATGAATCCATTGTTGAGATAAAAGGCAAATCACACTTTAATTTAAAATTAAGGATATGGAATTCCTTTGAACTTAAGATTTGAATGTTAAGAAATGAAATTGTAAATTAAAATTGTTTTAAACTCTTACTTGAACCTTGTAATGAGTTAAGTAAAGATAATTTAGAATGGAATTTTGAGAATTTGACTCAAAATTAAATTGTTTAAAGGTTAATTTGATTTGTGCTATAATATGTTGGGTCTGAACTGTGAATTGAATTGTTTAAAAACTTTAAAGGTAAATTGATTTAAAGGAATTAAATCAACATTTGAAGTATTAACTTGAATTTATATAATTCGAGATGGTTTAAATTTGGAATTTGAATTGAAATTAGTTTAAATTGAATTTGATTTGAATTAATTGAAATTGTGATTGAAGATGTATGAGTATAAGATTCAATTGGAAAATTTGAATTGAAATTTGATTCAAATAATTTGGAATTGTGATTAAAGTTGAATAGTTTTAAATTCAAATGGAATTTGAATTTAATTTGGGAGGAAATCAAGAATAATTCAACTTGATTTGAAAATGGAGTTTGAAATTGGGGTTGAATCAATGGAACTTGAAGTTATTTAAATTGGGATTGGGTCAATTTAAATGGAAGTGGAAATTTAAATTGAATTGATGAGAATGGAGATTGAGAAGTGAGCAGTTTTGACTCTGGGCTATTTTTAATATAAATTGTTTTTAATATAACCTATTTTTTTCAAGCTATTCATTATATATACAACCTTTCTTTTAAAAGCCAAACTATCTTATACTTGTTTTGCAATTATTTTTGAAACTGTTTAAAAATTTTCCAACTATTACTATATTTCAACTATTTTACAAAACTAATTAGTATCTTATTACTATTTTGCAATTATCTAAAATTTCTATAATTATTTTAACTATTTTCTAACTATTTTACACCTATTTTACAAATTAGTAATTATTTTCCAACTACTTATCTATTTTTTTAAAAATTTTCAACTATTTTCTAAATAAACTGGTCGGAGTTCAAACTGTTATTGGTTAAATACCCAATCGAGATAAGAATAGAGGTGATAATAAAATGGATTGAAGCAATTGTGAGCAAGTAAATGAAAATCAAAGTGAATGTGAATAGAAATGGAATTGATTTGACTAATAACCAATAAAGATAAATACGTAGGGTGTACGTATGTTATTCTATTCGCATAGTAATGTGATCTAGATTCGAGCACAGAATTTAGAGATAGTATGTCGATCCGAGTTGGAATTTTTCACTCGATTTTCGACGGCGAACCTGGATATGGGTTGTTGATTGGTTCTGGATATTCTCTATCATAGTTATGACTATGCAAGGAGAATGACGGTTTCTGATCAAGAAACCAGATCTGAGTCTGCACTAGGAAGTCGGGTGGACGATACTAGTTCGAAAGTGAAATTGTGTGATCGAGTGAGCGATCAGATTGGTATAGCGTACGGATGATATGTGTACATCGTACGGATTTGAATGGAAATGGTATTGAAAGAAGTAATCAAATTTGAATATTTGATTTTGAGTAAAAAAAGTTAAATATCTTTGTTTTATAAAATGAAACTCCTCTTGTTGAATCTACTGCCAGAAGAAAAGGATTTTTTGAAGGTGTTTTGAAGTATAAAAGGATTTTATACAAGTTTGAAATGATCCAAAGTTTAATATATATATATATATATATATCTGTGTGTGTATATATATATATATATATATATATATATGATCTTATGAGGATTTTGGAAAAAAGGTTTGGGAACCTTTGGATTTGGAAAGACTTTTGATTTTGGGGTAAAATCAATATTGAATTTGGAAAGCCTAGTTTGAGAATTATCAATTTTGGAGTAATCGATTTTGTGTAAAGAAGCTTTGTATGAGATCATACTAGGTGTATGATTTAAAGATACTATATGTGCATAGTATAAAATGTTTTGATGATGGCTCTGGGGAAAAAGGCGCTCCCTTGAAATGAACTTCTCAGGAGTACCACCGGGTGGTGCTGCCTTGAGCCCCAAGGGGGTGTTCTAAAGTTGATCCTGTGAGGAGTCCGCAAAAAACTAGTTCCTGGGGATTATGAGTAGAGTATACCATAGCGAAAGTCGTGTGTGCCGCTGAGAGCCAACAGTCTGCTTTTGATTTTATATCGGTAGACTGCGACCTATGTAGGAGTGGAGAAGTTTCATTTTGACAGCGAAAATCAGAGGCCGCTGAGAGCCTGCAGTTACATGGACTTTTGCTACGATGGCAACGTAACCCTGGATGTAACTGTGATCTGTTGTGTGGGTTCCATGGCGTAATCGAGAGGCCGTGGAGAGCCTGCAGTTACATGGACTTTTGCTGCGACGGCAACGTAACCCTGAAATGTAACTGTGACCATGGATGGGGGTGATGATTTCCAGAGCATTCTCACCAAAGATATATACTCTATTTTCAAAAACTGTTTTCTATATTTTCAATAAGATTATTTTTCCAAGTATTTTCACTGGGTGTTGAAAACAGGTCAGCTAAGTACTTATAGATTTTCAGTCCTACGCCTGATCAACGTATGACCAAATTTCTGTAAGAACAAGGATGGACTTATTGAAACATCGAGTTATAAAATGATATTTTCTATAAAAACTATTTTGAAAATATTATAGTTTTTTTAAGTATTTTAAAATGATCAAAGAATATTTTAACTGGTTTTAAAATATTTAATAAATTCTGGTTTCGTTCCTTTTCGAGGACGAAATGATTCAAAGGGGGGAGGAGTGTAATAACCCGGATTTCTGGCATTGTAATTAATAATTGGGTTAATAAAAATAATAATGAAAAAATATACTGAAATTTTAAATTGAACAAATGAATCTGATCAAATAAATATTTATATTTTTAATTGTGTTGTATATATACATAGAAAGAATTATTATACACAAGTTGAAATTGTATTTGTTTAAATTAATTGGAGATTTAAATTTGAATTTGGGTATTTAAATTGAAATCCAAAAGATAGTTATATATATCTTAAATCATACTTTGGTTTTAAAATGTATTTTTATTGGATTTTTATTAAGAATATAAATTGTTTTATGGTATTTTCTTTTAAAAGAATTTATTTTATAAATTAAAATATGTATTTATAAATTAGAAAATTTATTTTAAAGGCTTTTAAAAATCTAATTATGCATGGAAAAATACATGTGTTAGCATATAATCATTCTTTATAACATATGTTAACAAATTAAGTAAGTAAAATGACAAGTGTTATACATTAAAACAAGTGGCTTCTTTAGATTTAATTTTCTTTTATTTTTGTTAAATAAATTTCAGCCCAAATACATATACTTTTCTCTATCTATTTTCTTATCTTCAAAAAATAAATAAATTCAAAAGCTAAGAAAACAAGATCTGAACTCAAACAATCTTTCTAAGCAAATCTACAATGATTCTTCAAACCTGTAATCACTTGCAAGAATGCATGCAAGTAAATCTGGAATATATCAAAGCAAAGCCTCTACAGCATTTTACAATCTTTAGCTGTAACCTGATATCTTCTTCGACCTATATCATCTTCGAGCTTTCAATTGAGTAAAACTGCAGCTCAAATTCAATTCGAGTTCGACTTTAACAAGTGAAAAATCTCAAGGGGGCATCAGGTTTCAAGCATTCTGTTCCAGGAAACCTGTTCCTCTGCCTCTTCAGAAAATTTGCGAGTAAACTTCTTCTCTAAGTTAACAGTACAATATTTTGAGGAATGCTTGAAATCAAGACTGTAGGAATAATTTCATGCATGAATGATCTGTTGCATGTATAAAGTATAATAGAATATATGTACCTTTGAAGGAAAAAAAGAAAAAAAAATAGATTGACATATTTCTGTTGTGTTACAGGATCATTATCACTCAATGAAAATTTATATCTCACTATCTAAACAGTTTCTTGTTTTGATTTTAAAATGAAATTTGTTTGTTTTTTTAATTCAACTCAACAAAACAGTTTAAAATCAAGCTTTCTGTTCAAAGAAATGTACAGGCTCTCTATTCTTTTCAAAATAAAAGTGAGTAATCTTTTGTTAAAAATATATATCTATATCTATATATATAGTTGAATCTGGAGCATGTGTTAAATTTATATGGATGTGATGAAATAATGTATGCTTGAATAATTCTTTTCTGGAATTTTGTTTGAACCTGCACATATATATATATGCAGGAATGTTTATGACTGTTAATATCTTGACTCTGTTATAATCAGAGCTTCAAACTTCCAAACAAAACTCCTATCTTCCTTATGAAATCTATTAGATTTTGATTTTTGAGGAGAAAATTTATAAACTAAGGTAACATTTTAAAAAAAGAATGTTCAAGTCAAAATAATTTATGTTGTCTCTGGAAATGAATCAACTTCAGTACAAATTTAAAATAAGGTAAATTTCTATCTTCAAGATTTATAGATTCAGGTATATGAATCAAATACTTAAACTAAAATTCGATTTTTAAAACTAAAATCATAGTGTTTAGTTTGGGATTAAGGTCACAGTTCTTGTTTGAACAGAAATTGGGTTTTAATCAAACTCTGGTAATCGAGTTGATTGGAGTGTTTGGGTTTCTTGGTGGTGGTAATGGAGTGATCAGAGGGTGTGGCAAAAGTGCTAGGAGAATGAATAGTGCTCAGTGGTGGCGATGGGAGGTTGAAGAAATATGTTGACCTAGTTTAGCTTGGTTATGATTTTTCGATCAGTATTGAATCTCAAGTTGATCGAGTTTGACACAGCTTTGGGAAATTGAAGATGGAGTATAGGTGAAGCCATGGTCGGGGGTGACGGTTCTCTGGTGACCGGGGAGGGGAGTGCGAGCTGATTGACAGGTTGGGTTCTGTTGCAACGCTATTTCCAGGAAATGGTTTGGAGGACTCGAATTTGATTTCGAGTAGATGATAAGTTTTGGAGGGTCACGATGCGATTCAGGGATGGTCGGAGACATGCTCGAAGGCTGGGTTGTGGCCGGAGGTGGCCAGAACCACCGTGCATATGCACGGTGCAGTGATTATGTGTCCGGTGTTGAATTGGTTTCAGGGGATGGTGTATTCAAGTATTACTCGGGTGATTTGCTATTTAGCTCGAAGAAGAAAATGGTTTTACTCGAAGTAATAAAAAGGAAGACTCGGGTATTTTGGAGGTTACAGGTTTCTTTAGACACCTGAATGATTTCAACTAAAAAAAAATTAAAGTAAAATCTGAATCAAGTTTTATAATAAACTTTAAAACTAAAATCTTAAGTATGGATTCAAAACTAAGTTTGAATCCCAGTTTTAAAATTTAATTTAAATTTTATAAATTAAAATGTTTAAACAATTTCAAAAAGGGTTTAAATAGTTTAAGTTTAAAGTTGAGGTTTAAAGAAAAGTAGAGATTTAACTTTAGTTTAAAATCTAGATTCAAATTCAGATTTGAATCATAATTTAGAAATGAAGGAAGTTCTTAAAATTTAAATTGTTTTAAATTTTTTTTAAGGTAATTTAAATATGATTTCTATTTTAAAATAAATATGGGTTTTAATTTTTTTTTAAACATCTTTTATGAAATAAGAAATTCTTAACATAAGTTTTAAAAGGTTTTAAAAAGTTTTTAAAACTTTGTAAAAGTTAAGTTTGATTTCATTTTTAAATTTAAAATTTAAAATTTAAAATGTAATTTGAAACAAATTTAAAAAAAATATAATAATAATAATAAATTGTTTTAAATTGCTTTATTAATGATAATTTAATCATTAATAAGAGATATTTTATTTTAAAGTAAACCAAAGATTTAATGATCTTTGTTTCATTAAATTGGTAAGGTAATTTAAATGAGGTAATTAATTAATTTATTTAATTAATTAAAGGTTTGAATAAATTGACTAAGGTTAAGTAAAGTAATTAAGATGAATTAAATTTGTGATTAATATTAATTAATTTAATTTAATTACTTAAGTAAGGTAATTAAGGAAATTGTTGATAAGTTAATGAAGGTCATTAACTTGGGATTCGTATTAATTAATGTAATTAATTTTGATAAATTAATTGGATTAATTAATTTACAAATCAGGATGATTAATTGAGATGAATAATTAAATGATTCATTAATTAATTAAGGGGTTAATTAATTAATGATAATAATTAAGAATAATTACTGGATATGATTAATCAAGGTTGATTAATGAATGAGGTAAATTAATTAAAGGTTAATTGCTGAATGTAATAGAAAGGATAATTTAGGAATGATTAATTAGCGGTTTGTAATTAATTACTGTTAAGTATGGTGATTAAGGAAATTAATTTGATTTAATTATGAATGGGTGACTTATCAATCTTGCTTAAGAATGATTGGTTGATATTTCTGGTATAAATGTTTGTGATATGATCTGTTGTCTTATATAGTAATTGTGTGGTTATCTGTCGTTGATAAGTTGCTATATTAAAGTGACATCTTAATGTTGAATTGTGTTTCACCTAATCTATGGGTTAAGATGGAAATTGGATTCAAAGAGACCGGAGTCGGGTATTAGTAAATACCCGAAACCACTTCGACTTGTAATCTATAATAACTCTGTTCAGTTTTGATATGTGAAATCTATATATTGGACTGGATGATTTAAGTGAACTGGATCATTTAATCTAAGTTTGGTACTTAGAAAATTGACAGGTGGATTTAATGATGTATATAACAACATGCGAAGTTGTAAAGTGATATAAGTTACTCGGGTTTTATATGAGTTGGATGTGTTTTTTTGTATTTCATGATGTTTGGGTTTACTCACTTTGGTTCCCAGCCTGACCCGAGTGTTACTTTGATGTAATGCTCGGGTCAGACCGACCGAGTATTACAGATTTTCAGGTAAGGACGTTCTGGAGCTTAAAGGGCGAGCTGGATGGCAGGGACGTATGGAGAGTTTCCACTGTGATATTGTAGTATCTGGACATGATTGTTTTGTCCAGTGTTTATGTATATGTGTAACTCTAATGTATTTAAATGTAAATTAACAGGTATAGTTTCCTTTATATAACTGAAATTTCATTTGTTATTATATTTGATCCGCTGCGAATGTGAGGATTATGTGACTGGTTGCTGATTTCTTATTCTCTTTTTTCTTTCACTAACTATCTGGAAATTTCGGGATCGAAATTTTTGGGTCGTTACATTAATGAAATTAATTAAAGGTTAATTAATTAAGAAAATTAATTAAGGGATGATTAATTAATGAAGGTGATTAAGACTTAATCAATTATAATTAATGATAATTAATCATTGATTTAAAATAATTAACGAAAGTAATTAAGGATAATTAATTAATGGTTAGAGGTTGATTAATCAAGTGATTAAACAATAATTAATTTAAGGATAATTAATTAAGGTGATTAATTAATCAAGGTAATTAATTTAAGAATAATTTAGTAATTAAAGGTTAATTATTTAATAATTATGGGTTGATAAATTTAGAACTTAAAGGTTAATTGATTTATTAATTAAGGATAATTAAATAATAATTAAATGGTTAATTAATTTATTATAAAAGCGTAATTACTTAAATTGGTTTGTAATTAATTAAGATAAAATAAATAAATGGTAATTAATTAAGGGATAAGTAATTAATGCAATTAATTAAGGATTAATTAATTTATGTAATTAATTAAGGATAATTAATTAAAGGTGAGTTAAATAATTAAAAGTTAATTATTTAATAATTAAAAGTTGATGAATTATAATTAAAGGTTAATTAATTTATTATTGATGGTTATTTAATGAATGATTAAAGAATAATAAATTAAAATGGTTTGTAATTTATTAATATTAATTAACTAGGATTAGTAGTTCATAAGTAATTAATCTGATTTGAATTAATTAGGAAATTAACTGATCTTACTTATGAATGTTTCGATTCTATTGGATGATTGACTTGTTTGATATCCCTGATTGTGATCTTCTGTTTTGATTTGAGCCGTGTTTAATGTAATTTACTATCTATGATCTGCGAATGAAAGATAAGCGTTATAGTTTATACCGCTTATCAAATATATTTCTGTATTGGAATATGTACTGATTGATGATGTTGCACTCTTATTGTGTAAAACCCCTGGACCGCACTTATACACACACAAATATGGATTTCACGTGGAAATTGGTTAAGTCACAAATTTTTGGAATAGTTTTAAAATTGAATTTTTGAATCCCAATGGTTTTGGAAATGGATTGGAATTAAAGTAAAAAGTTTTTGAAAAGGAATTTCAAAGATAAAATTTAATTTTGAATAACTTGATTAAATCTTGAAGTTTAAATAATTTAATTTAAATTTAAATTCAAAATTAGAAATTGAATTCTATGTTTGGAAACTAGGGATTAGAGATGTTATACAAGTTATATATGGGTTAAACCATTTTGAAGGTATTGATTTGGGAATTTGAATTAAATTCAAGAGCTTTAACTCATGCAAATATAATCGGATTTTTCCGAAACGAAAACTATTTGTTTTAAATGATAAAAGCTTTCACATAAGAAATGAACTTCTAATTTGTGTTAAAAGGATTTCAAGTCTAAAATGAAAATGGTCTTCCAAGTTATGGAAACGGGTTTGAAAGCTATAAGTTAAATATTTAAGTTAAAGATTTAAATGAGTTAATCCAAATTGAAATTGAAGTGTTTTGAAATCTATGAATGGATCTTTGTGAAACTGGGTGAACTTTGTGAAATTAATCTTTTTGTTTAAAGATTTGAAATGGTAATTTGTTTAAACCATTTGAAGAAAGATTTTGGGTTTATAAAAGTTGTGACTTAACTGAAATCCCATATCCATATGTTTTTAAAATATTGCGCTCATTATTCGGTTTAGCCGGGAGAGGACCTTATGTCATATAACCCATTCTGAATAATGATACGACATTATGGATTGCATTTGAAGACCGGTGGTGAAGACCGGGTATTTACGAGAACGATAAGATAACCTATCGATTATCTCTGCACCGAGTAGCAACGGTATAGAGATTCCTTAAGTGATGGGAAGTCCGATCGGGATTGTGGATGTCCGGATTGCAAGGGCTTCTTCCTTTATTGGACGAAGTGCCTTCGGTTCTGTTCGAACCCAGAACAGACTTGTATGGTTGTATGTCTGACACTACACTTTGAGATATTAAACTGATCTCTATCAAATACATTTCTGCTTGGTGGCGGAGAATTTATTCTCTTAGCTTAACAACCTTCTCTGAGACGTACGAGCTCTGAGGTTATGTAGTTGATAGTTATTAGTGATATACTCCCAATTTGGTAGTGTGAAATGCTGAGTGCTGTTGTGTATCATTTGTTGATCAAAGCATGGCTTTTGTATAAAGCGTAGCTTTGTGGATGAGACTGCATCAGGACCTCACACCCCATAAATGGTCGAAACAGGAAAGATGCGGCAAGGTTATGAGGGTCGCTCCCTTTAGGGTGTGTCATTCCCTTCTGAAAAAGGGTGGTATCATGGTATGGAGCCCAGATACTTAACCCATGTGGTCACTGCAAATCTATTATTTTGTGATTGCTTTGTGGTTGAGAGGCGCCTCGGATAAGGGTCCCAAAGGACCGGGGGATGGCATGCTCGTGTAGCAGTTACCTAGTTACAGAGGTAACCCGGCCTTGTGTTGGCAAATAGCTAGTTAAGCTCTCGGGATGTTCCTCCAGAGGCGTACCCATGTGGCAGTAGGAAGTTCCTTAGCCTGACCATTTGTTGGAAATCCAATCATCCAATACGTGCCTTGTACGGTTTTAGTTGTTGAACCTGCCATTTAACATGGCAACTATAGTAGGCATGGTATCATGGTACCTATGCTGGCTAAGATTAATATTATATTTTCAAAATGTTTCACAATATGCACTAGTAATAATATCAAAGATTTTTCTCGTATTAAGCATATTTGACTATCATAAGGAGAAATCTCCCTCAAGTGTGCGAATGCATTGTGTGTGTGCCGGGAGGCCTTATGGTAGTTTCATTTTCCAAAAAACATTACGAATTTTAAATTTTAAAATCCTTGGTTATTCGTTTTAAAAGATAAACTGTTTTGTTTTCTCATACCAGTCCCACGACTGACCTAGAGTTTATTATTCCTTTCCTAAACTCTGGGTGCCCACAATTTTCCCACACGGGCAGTCTAGAGTTGGGTTTTTTCGATAATCGAATAGTACGTGTAGATTCGATAGCTTTCAGCCTTAGGATTTGGCAATCGCACTGGATCGAGTTGCTTCACTTCATCGTTGTTGGGAGTTCTAGCTATTTTTGGATTGGAGCCTTGGAGATGGAGATTACCGATACTGGAGTTCTCCCTTGAAGACCATATTGGAGATATCGTTCCGCTGCTGGTGTTATCTTTTCTTTCCGCTGCAATTGTCTTGTATCATATCTCTGATGTATATTGATATTCATTGTATCATTCAGTTGTATCAGATATTGTATCAATGCTGTGTATCAAATGTATTATTCATTTCTTCCGCTGTGTTGTACTTAATGTGTTATAAGCTCCGGCGAACCAAATTCGACGTTTGGATCTGCGACATTTGAATGCGAGTGTCGTATTCGGTGCCAATTTTCGAAGGTCGAGTCAGGGTCGTTTCATTTGGTACAGGTTAAGGAGTTGGTAGAAGAGGTCTTGTGTGAATTACATCGCTCTAGGATGACTATCCATCCAAGAGGAGATAAGATGTATGAGGATGTGAAGAGGATATTCTATTAGCCAAGGAGGAAAGGGAGGGTTACATAATATGTAGTGAGGTGTATGACGTGACAAAGAGTGAAGGCAAAATGGAGGAAGTTGAGCGGGCTGCTACTTCCTTTAGACATGCCAATGGAAGTTGGAATGATTATCTATGGACTGTGTGGATGGATTACCCTGAAGTAGGATAGGAAACAAATGTATATGGGTGATATTAGATCGTCTCATGAAGGGTGCCTATTTTCTTTCGGTTAAGTGTATAAGAACCGTAGCGACATTAGTAGTGCAACATATTAAAGAAGTAGTCTGACTATATGGAGTTCCAACTATTATCCTGAGCAACCAGGATCCGGGTTTCATAAGTGAGTTTTGAAGGAGTGTATGGGGATGCTAGGAATGGAATTGAACCTAAGCATGGCATATCACCCCCAGAACAATGGATAGACGGAGAGAGTGAAAAAACTATTAGAGGACTTACCAAGGGCTTATATATTGGATTTTGGAGGTTCTTGGGAGGATAATTTACTTCTTATGGAGTTTACATAAAAAAATAGCTACGAGAATGGTATAGGCATGGCATCATTTGAAGCATTGTATGAAAGGCCATACAAATCACCTTTGTGTTAGTGGAAGTCTACGGGTAAGATTATATTGGGTCCGAAGGTGATTAGTGACAGTACAGAGAAGGTGGAGTATATAAGAAAGAGGATGAAGGTTACATGGGATTGATAGAAGTCATATGCAGACGAGAGAAGGAAAGATATGAAGTTTTAAGTGGGAGAGTTTCTTTTTGTTAAAGTTTCTCCATTGAAGTGGGTGGTAAGATTTTGGAGCTCGAGAAAGTTAGCACATAGATTTATCAGCCTACTTCAAGTATTGGAAAGGATATGGAGCTGGGCGTATAGAGTGGAGCATCTGGAGAAAATGGCAGGAGCCCAAAGTGTGTTTCACATGTCGCATTTGCAGAAATGTATGCATGATCCTACGGCCGTAATTGCACCTTGTTAGTTAGAGGAGATAGATTTGAAATCGAAGCTGAGTACATATCGTGGTCCAACCTATATTGTGGAACATCGGGTGAAACAACTTAGAAATAAAATGGTGAAATTGGTTAGAGTGCAGTGGGGAAATGACCCCGTAGAGAGCACGTAAGAGCCTGAAGAGAAGATGGTTTTACACATCCTCAACACTTTTTTGGTACGTTTCCCAACTCTGATTCGATTTCTTTAGTTAGATTATTCTAGGATTAAGATTTGGATGTTTAAGTTGAATAGATTGTTTTATTTATATATGTGATTGAATTTGCATTCATATAGAACTATATATGCTTACATTAGGATGTTGTGTACATGTGTAAATATGTCACCTTATTGCATTTATATAGGTTGTATTAGCTGCATTTATGCATTCTAAGGTTAGAAACGGCAAGTTTATATCATTCATACTTGCATACTCCACATACCATTTTATATTTAATTATTTCCATTAATATGGATGTTATATTTATGACATGGTTTGTAATAACCCGAAATTTGAGAAATATTGTAATAAAATGTTAACAATTTGATAATAAAAAACAATTAGAATTTATCAAATAAATAAATAAATAAAATGTAAGGAATGGAAAATGGTCGTTTCTAAGGTTTTGGAATTTGATGATAAAAATTGTGCTATTAC
This sequence comes from Allium cepa, assembly GCA_030765085.1. NCBI lineage: Eukaryota > Viridiplantae > Streptophyta > Magnoliopsida > Asparagales > Amaryllidaceae > Allium > Allium cepa. Next base: position 387,434,087 of record CM060932.1, read on the forward strand.
GACTGTCTTACTTTTCTAATTTCGTAGCATTTTGGTTTACCTCGTTTAGAGTCTGTATGGAAGACTTATGAACAAAAAAATCGAGTCGAACGAGCATCAAAATACGAGATTTAAAATTTAAATTTTGAGTTAAAATCTCGTTTTCCCTCCTCTGGATCAAAACTGAATCACGTGACCAATTTAAGAAAAACTACCCTAACGCTTCTTCATTTCCCTCTATCTTCTCTAATACAATTTGTAATCAAATTCAAATATCACACTCAAAGCTCAACCGAATCGAATGAAAACCTAAGCCTTGCGAAGCTAGTGGAGAAAGCTATGTAAAAGTAGTTGTTTGGAGGCTAAAATATGAAGATAAGAGATGCAACAGCTCGTACAACGAGGATCTAGATAGGCATAACCAGTTCGAAGAGTTATTCATCCTTTCCTCCTCATAAAGTTCAATTATAATGCCATATACATGACATGTTGGCTATATTAATAAACATTTAAATTAGGAGTAGTGGCAATTCAAGAAGGATTTGAATGAGAATAGTACTTATGAGCTAGGTTTAGCAACAATTTAGTAATTTGGTGATTGAATATTAAATATTCTGAAATAAATAATCAAATTTGACTTAAGAACTTAGGGCTAGGGTATGGGTACATTCTCATATGATTAGAGGCGAAGCAGCAGCGACCGAAGGCGGAAACAATAATGAAAACTTCAAAATCCTAAGACCTAGAAACTACATAGAACACTTATACCGATGCACCGACCATGCCAACCGGTCCACTAGTGCACTATTAAATTGCAAGTATGAACCTAGACCGTTATGGGCTTATACAAATAAATAATGAATTATTCGACTCTTATTTCTCTTGTATTAAAGAAGGTGATCCAAGGCCACTAACGAGGTCGATGATGTGCTACAAAGCGAAGGAACATGTGTCATGATTTGGTTGTTATTTGAAGTGGATCTGTTTATGTATTGTGATGCACAAATATGATACGACGATGGACGCGAACGAGAATGAGTGTAGGAACAGGAAATGACCCATAGTGTGTATGTGAATAAGAGAGTGGTCCTATGACACAAGCATGTGGTCCAAGCATAATGTTGCTCCCATATAGTGCTACGACGGGCCAAAGGAGGAGATGGATTTTAAGCGGCCCTACAGGCTATGGGTGGACCAGAGTGTGAGTCTAATTTTGTAGCATAAGGACAATAGGATTTCCTGTATGCTTTGGGCAGTAATGGGTAGTGAGTCCCATATACGATTTAGGTGATAGAGGGCAATAGGCGACCCTATAGGGCATAAGGCCGGACTAAGGCATAAGTCTGTATAAATATGATGCGATACTGTTAAATGTATAAGGAAGTCTGATATGACATGGTGGTAGAACATTTGGTCACCGGCCAATAGACTCGTATCACGTTGTAGTACTATTTATGTAGTATATGTAGAGTAAAGTGAGGCTTATGCATCAGACATTTGTTTGACCCACTCCCACTCCCACTTTCCTTTTTATACATATATCCCGGTCGACAAAGTTTAGAGATGAGATGGTAACATAGATGGAGATTCATAGATGGATTGTATATTTGGTGTAGACCGGTATTATAGGTGGATTTGGCTCTGTATGTGTGGGTTTGGGTTATATTTATATTTATTCAGACATTCATATTCAACAATCCAAACATGTTATAGTGATGTGACTATGGTATTTATTTGTGTATTATATTTTATTTCCTTCTACTATAAGACTTTAGAAGTACTTATTAGAAAGTATTACGTAGAACTATATCTGATATCTATTAGTGTCTGTATATGCTTAATTTATCTAAAACCTAATAAATCTCCCTTTTGGATCTCGAGCGTCGAGAGGGTAGATCGTTACATTTGGTATTAGTGTTTAGGTAAAGAATTAGGATAAGAATTAAGAATGTATAGAGAGAGCATATTTGGTATTTCTAATGTGTGTGTGTATATATAAATAGGAATTGAAAGTACATATGCACACACCCATCTACCATTCCAGTTTTATTTACTATATGTTAGGAAGTTTCTAATAATCCCATTTTAATAGATAGCTAAAATGATTAAGTCAGTCGACAATGGAACAAAAATCAATGCAGCCAATGTCGGTGGTATAGAAACCAGGGTAGGGACTAACAACCATATAGATTACTGGATATTCATGGAGTTAATATTCCAATATGGTTCAAACACTACCTTTAGGCGACAAGCCATGCTAATACCAGCCCCACTGAACCTGCAGCCACCAATACCACTGCTAACCAAGAAGTGATTCCTCCTTAACACCACTAACAGTCGACTTTCCTAAGTTGTGTATGGATTTCTCTAGGCTTAGCGGGAAGCCATTTCTTAGGACAAAACCATACTCAATGACTGTGAAATGGCTTATTTATTGTGATCGGACTTGGTGATGCGACTTAAAGACAATTATCTACTTAGCATTTGGAAGAAATATGTTGGTGGGAGTTAGTAACAACTGAATGTGAATGAGAAAACTATTAAATATAGATGTTCAAGTTGAGATTTGAGATAAAGTTTATTCCTGGTGCTGAGAAGAATTTATTATTGGAAAATTTTATCAATTTGAAGAAAGGAGAATTAATAATTGGGGAGTAGTCAGTTAGTTTAATGAGTTTCCCTAATTTTGATTTGAGTTAGTGAATATTCGTAGAAAGAAGGCATTAAAGTTTGTGAAAGGTTTGATTTTACCTCTAAGGAATTGGAATTAAACAGATACCATTTGGGGAACATTCGAGGGATTGGTAGAAGTATCATTAATAAACTCTTTGAAGGGAAATATGGTCATAGAATAAAATAATGAAGTGGAAGGACAAAAGTAGAAGCAGAGCAAATGCAAAAGAAATGGACCATAACGATGGCATGGTAAAACGCAGGTGGTTACTTATCACAAAGTCAGAAGGTAGGACACTTGAAAAGAATTGTAGGACAAATCTCTCTAAAGGAAGATGTTATAACTATAACCAAGTGGGATACATAGCTAAGGATTGCACGACAACACTAGCTTGCAAGAAGTTAAAGTGCTATAATTGTGATCAGATTTGAACATGAAAAGGGATTGTCCAGCTTTGAGGGATAAGGGTCGGAGTGTGAAAGAATACGCTTTGTGTAATGCGCTTCCCTGAGGTACATAGTAACAAAGAGTATTACTGGTAATACTGTTTGTTAATGCAGAGATTATGGCTGATTAGGAGTGACCATCCGTAAAATTTCTTTGGACGAGTATCAATACGTCGACTAATGTGGTGATATTTTACTTTCTTGCAAGTAGTAATTCGACATATCTGATCCAGGCACAAAAAAATAACATAGAAGTTTACTATAATTCAGAACAATACGCAATATAATATACAATACAGAGCTAAACAATGCAACAAAAATAATATACATCAATGTATTATCAAAATTTTGAGTCTACAAAGGAAATACTAGACTCACAATAATACATATCTATATACAATAATAAGTCTCAAATATACATGTCTACCAAGATCTACGATACATGGATTTTAACATACATCAAGCATGTAACTAAACTCAAATGGCACATCACAAATGTAAATAACATCAAATAAAACTCCTTAAGCTAACCCATATCCAAAACCACCAAGTCCATGTACTTGTTTAGTCTCCGTCTGACCCCAGCATTAAAATAACACCCTGGGTCTATCATAAAAGGTGAGATAATGATAATAATAAACTTGCATAAATGCCAAGGAAAATTATCTACAAATTATACTTCGCTAACATAATAATACTTCATTTTATTACTTCATCATTCATATTTAAACTTATGCTCATTTACAATATTCAACAAAGTAAAAGCAACCACAACAACAAGAGCACAGATAATCACATCCATATATGCAAACAAATAGACATGGACTTCGCAAGTCAATACAGCTACATGCACTTCGTGCTAATACAAGAGGTTGCACTTTGCAATTATAACCCGCTTGAAAACGAGTATCACAAGATAGGCCTGAAATCCTATTTAATCCACTTAAATGAATACCTTACGAACAAGTCTGAAACCCATCAAATAAGTGTTACCCACATTCGATTAGTAACTATAAAAGTGTTAACTAATGTTCCATAACCAATTAATGACTCTCGGATATTTACTAAAAGCTCGTAAATTCCACTCATGCGAATAAATGTTCATTTGAATAAGTCCCAGAATTAACTGGTGAAGCAAACGCAAGCATTTCATACCACTTGTCTTACTAGACCGTTTAATTCAATTTCTCATTCAAGTGAGATAGTGTATTTTTGTAATAAAAATAGTTTAAAATCTAAATTAAAAATATTGATTAAAAAAGATTTATAATATTATATTGTAGAAACTACGATTTAATTCGTATCTATACTTATAGAAAACTTGCTTCGTAATCACTTTAAAATTTAAATAGGAGTGTGTATGTGTTTATATATATTTTGCAAAATCCTTCGTATCCAAACTACATGTATATTTTTCTCTAAATATATAATAATAGAAATAAATTTGTTTCTAAAAAGAATTCCATTATAAATAACTTCACAAACCGGTGCAATTAAATCGTGTGTTAGACACCATAAAAGAGCAAGACTTTTATGCCAACAAGTTCAATAAAATTGAATTCAAGCACTCAGAAATGCATAAATAATTCATCACAACAAACTTCAAATCGACTCTAAAATCATCGTAAACATCAAGACAATAGAACAATTAACATCTGTAACACAAAAGGACAAACAAATTCTCAAACGTGCTCGATCGGAGTGTCAAACGGCATGACCTAGGGCTCAGCCCAAGTCACGTCTAGTGCAATGGTGGCATAGACCAGTGGATCAGTTGTATTGCCTAGGCTGAACCCCAGGCAATGCAGGTGTCCCTCCAACGATCCACTAGCGATTATATCTTCAGCGTTGTTTCTCGCAACCTCCGAGGTACTGACTTGGCTATCATGCAAGCGTATACACTACTACAACTTGATGATATAATGATTATATAATAAGCGTTCCTAGCAAACAACAATTACGGTTTCATATGATAATAGATAGTATAAAAACTTGAGATCAATTCAATCATATATTCATCAATTCAACACAACAACAACTTGAATTTAAATTATGGATAGATTTGTGTGAACTCACCTTTTCTCTTTATTTAGCTAGCCAAACAACGAATTCTACCTTGCTTCTTAAGATTTCAGTAAACCTTAGAATGCCTCAAGCCAAAAGAAATAACAACAAACATCAAACACTATAATTTACTGAAATCAGTTAGACTAAAAATTGAATTAGAGTTAAGAGAACTTACTTTTGATTTTCTCTTAGAATTTATTTTGATTTTTCTATGTTGATTTTCTTTTTAGGTTCTAAGAGACAAAGAGGAAGCTCCATTTTCTTTTTTACTATCGACTTAGATATGAACGTACTATTTGTTTACTAAGTATAGCAAAGAGAGGAATCATCTTTTATTCTCAAATGGGCTAAAATCTACTTATGCCCATACCCATTCTAATTAATAAAAACAATAAAACATTTTACACTTTCTACCATTTTAAAACTTTAATATCCCATTGTTTTCATTATAGAAAAATTTAAGTTAATACATTAAAATTAAGTCCATCACCTAATCTTCAAGATGTATAAATGAAATATAATTTTTAATAACTTTAAAACGCATATTTTTAATATTGAAAATAAGGTTTTTGCTTTTTCAAATGATACAACATAACACATAGATCATTTTTAACAGCAAAAAAGTTCCATTTTCTCCTTAAATGAAATTACGTATTATTTAGAGAACAGCAAAACATTGTTTAACAAGTTTTAACATAAGAATTTTTTATCAATAAATTTTATATATTGCTTTTCCAATAATATATACATTTTAAAATTCTCATTTTAAATTCTATTTTCAATTATTATTCAAATAAAATCATTTAAACTCTAATTTGTCTAATATAATCTTTATTTATTCTATTTAAACAACAATGAAAAATCAAGGTTGTTATAAATTTTCCTTCTAAAGAAATTGTGTCCTCGCAATTTCTAATTCGGAGCAAATTTTATGAATAATAGAAATATATTACTACTGATAATATTTTAATTTTCCAAAATAAAAACTAACACTAAAACACTGAATATCCAAGCAGCAGAATAAACAAGCCATATACAAATGAGTCTTGTATTTATATTTAGTTAAAATCTTTTAGCTTACATTTTAAAATATTAAAACATCTAATTTATTTTCAAGAATTAGATTTCTTTAACCAATCTCCGATTTAATTACTTCTTTTATGAAAATTCACTTCCTTTAAAATCAATATCTCAATTGCTTTTGCTAAATACTTTCCAAAAATTTGATTTCTCCAAAAATCTATGCTTCACAAATTATATCATTTTAAAAGAAAAGATTAATTTCTCAATAAAATGTACTTCACAAATTATACTTTAATTTAAAACATTCTACTGGATTTATAATATTTTAATATCATGTTATAACCACAATCATCATCCATCATATCATCACAAATAAACTAGTATGAAATTAAACTATAAATTCAACATAACAGTAATGGTATGCACTTTGCAAGCTAACACCAAAAGACAGCACTTCGCTTATCGAATACTCAAAAGCAAGTACTTCACTTGTCTACACAAATGACTGCACTTCACTGGTCTAGGTCCAAGGTCTATCACAAATGACTACTCTTCACAAGTCTACTTGCACATCGTAAGTCTAACATCGATGACTACATATCACAAATCTACTTATAGGTCTTATACATTGCAAGTTTAACATCAATGACCGCACATCGCTAGTCTACATGTGCATCACAAGTCTAACATAAATGACTGCACATCGCAAGTCTACTTGCACATCGTAAGCCTAATATAAATGACTGCACATTGCAAGCCTAGAAGCAAGGCCTATCACAAATGACTGCTCTTCACAAGTTAACAAAAATGACATGCACTTCACACGTCATCACAAAAGTGTCAAATACCATCTAATAGCAATATTCAAGTAACATCCATGCGTCCCATAACCGTTTGTGTTTACTTGAACATTTACTACAGGTCAGTGAGCTTCACTTACTCCAATATTCTATAAAACAAGTCGTAGAATTAATCGATAAGGTGATCCCAAATGTCCCATAACCACTTGGGATTACCAAAACATTTAATCATAGTTCTTATTATATAGAATTAATAATTAGCAAGCAAACATCATTTCAAGGAATTATATTTTTCGTAACACGGAAATCACAAATATTCAACCATGACTCATTTCCATTCAATTCAAATTTCTTCATTTGAAATTTATGACTAGAAAACTAATTTCTAATAAGAAGTTACATCTAATAATCAAACCAAAAGAATTTTTCTTATATTGGAAAACCTAACTATATTCCCTTAAGGATCTATCGCTTCCACCGAACACCAAAAGAGAACACAACACAAAGTGTTAAATACTTCCTAATGGCAATCATAAGAATTTAACCAAGGTATCCCATACTACTCGGTGAAATTCAAGAACTCACTAGTGGGGTAATAACAACCACTCAAAAATCTTATTCAATGAGTTGTACAATATTCGATGAAGCGTTTCTCGAAAGCATTTAAACCAATGGTAATACTACATCGATTATTAGTACTCCCTATATTACAGAACTAAGGCTCTCAAAAGATTTATCTTCTAAAAGTTTGTGGTTTAAAACTCCAAACTACTATTTTAAATTCTAAATCAGCAATAATAAAATTCAAATTTTCTCCCATTATCTGTTACTTTGAAATTCAAAAAATTTATTTACACAATTTCTTACATCATCCGTTTTAACTTCTTTTAAATTAGAACTCGGAATTATCATCCATTTAAATCATGAAATAATATACACAAAAATGCACAAGCATCACAAACTACTTCACATATATCAAAATTATATAATGATGTTGCCTTTCCATTTATCTATAGGAAATCCCTTGTCAAATGGCTGTGATGTTAATCATAAAATCAACATTGCCTCGCCATTGATCATTGCTATTACTAATGCTTAATAGCTATAACCGTCATGAAAACCAATACATGTAAAACATATTTATAGTTTGAATAAAATTTTCTAAATCACTAAAATTTATTAAACATATATAGTTTTATAAAAATAAATTTCTCTTCTTCATTTACTCTTCAAAAATGATTTTCCTTCAAAAAGAATATTTAAGTCAATTAAAACCTTATCTCTTTTTCAGATAATGTTCTTTTGTTAAACCTTAAAAATATTAAAACTTAAAACACTCTGTCCGACTGTCTCGTCGAAATGTTTATGAATCTTTATTGATAATGTTGGTCGAGCGCATCAATCTAAATTATTAATGCGACTAATAGGCAATTAAATACAAAACAAATTTCCAATTATTTCTTTATCAATATGTGTGTGTTTATATGTATATATATAATTGAAAATCTATTAATAGGAAACTAAGAACACCTACATTCATCCACGTATATATCATGCAATCAACCATAATTAAATAATTAATTACGATGCTCAATGGAGACAATCTGCCAGCTTCCACTGCGATACTCTAATGACTAGCGGATCACGACTCCAATACACACCACTTAATTTTTTTAAATCTTCTTATAAAATTAATTTATAAAGTAATTCGAAATTTTCACAAATACATCCCTATAATTATTCCCAATAATCATTTATACTTCTATTTTAATTAGGAAATAAATCCTAAACTCTACTGACACATCCAAGGGATGGGACTTTAAGTTTGTCTATGCCAAGATTTGTATCTCTTATATGTTGTATTATTTTGAACCTATGCTCCAGTACCAAGCTGTAATGCCCTAACCCGAGATCTACAGTAATGAAGGGTATTATTGGTGATGCTGTCTGTTAGTATAGAGAATAGGGCTGGTTTGGAGCGACTATCCATAAAATTGCTTTGGGCGAGTATTGATACACTGATTAATATATTATGTTTTTCTTTCTTCCAAATAGTAATTCGACATATTCGATCCAAGCTCAAAATAACAATACATATGTTTACTATAATTCAGAACAATACATAATTAATGTACAACACAGAATCAAACAACGCACTGGAAATAATATACATCAATGTATTATCAAAAGTATGAATCTACAAAAGAAAATACTAGACTCATAATTATAAATATCTATATACAATAATAAGTATCAAATATATATGTCTACAAAGATCTACAATACACATATTTTAACATAGATCAAGCATGTAACTAGACTTAAATGGTACATCACAAATGTAAATACATCAAACCAAACTCCTTAAACTAGCCAACATCCAAAGCCATTGAGTCCCTGTACTTGTCAAGTCTCGGTCTGACCGGAGCATTAAAATAACACCCGGGTCAGACTATCTCTAATTATCATAAACGGTGAGATACTGATAATAATAAACTTATGCTAAGGATAATTATCTATAAATTGTACTTTGCTAACATGACAATACTTCATTCAATTACTTTAGTGCATAGTAAAACTTATGCTCATTCACAATATTCAACAAAGTCAAAGCAACCACAATAATAAGAGCATAGATACTCACATCCATATATGTAAACAAATAGACATGCACTTTGTAAGTAAACGCCAGCAACATGCACTTTGTGTGCTATTAAAAGAGGTTGCACTTTGTAATTATTACTTGCTTGAAAACAAGTATCACAAGATGGGCCTGAAATCCCATTTAATCCACATGAACGGATCGTCCACGAACGAGTCTAAAACCTGTCAAATAATTGATATCCACTTTCTATCAGTAATTAAAGAGTGTCGACTAATGTCTCATAACCACTTGATGACACTCGATATTTACTAAAAGCTAGTAAATTCCACTCTTCCAAACAAATGTTCATTTGAGCAAGTCATAAAGTTAACTGATGAAATAAACGCACGTGTTCCATACCACTTGTTTTACCAGCCCATTTAATTCAATTTCTCTTTCAACTGAGATAGTGTGTTTTTATGAAAAAATAGTTTTACTTTGAAATCTAATTTAAAAGTATTGATTGAAAAAGATTTATAATACTTTATAATAAAAACTATGGTTTAATTCACATTTATACTTATAAAAAGCTTGCTTTGAAATCACTTTGAAATTCTATATATATATATATATATATATATATATATATATATATATTCTTTAGAATCCTTCTTATCCAAAATAAATATATATTTTCCCCTATATATAACATAAATCAATTTATTTCTAAAAAGAATTCCTTCATAAGTAACTTCACAAACCGGTGCAATTAAATCATGTGTTAAATAAGTACTAGACTTCCATGCCAACAAGTTCAACAAAATTAAACTCAAGAACTCGAAAATGCACTAATTGTTCATCACAACAAACTTCAAATCGATCTAAAATCATCATGAAAATCAAGACTACCGAAAAATTAACATCTATAAGTCAATTGGACCAAACGAATGATCAAAGGAAGTCGATCAGAGGGTCAAACGGCATGACTTGAGGCTCATCCCAGGTCATGATTAGTGCAACGGTTGTGTGAACCAGTGAACCGGTAGGATTGCTTGGGTTGAACCCTAGGCGATGCCAATGGCCCTCCGATGATCAGTTGGCGCTTATATCTTTGACACTGTTTCTTGCAACCTCTGGGGTTCTGTCATGGCTACCATTCAAGCCTATAAACCATTATAACTTGATGATCTAATATTATATAGTAAGGGTTCTTATCAAACAGCAATTAGGGTTTCATGTGGTAAGAGAAAGCATACAAACTTGAGATCAATTCAATCATATATTCATCAATTCCACACAGCCATCACTTGAATTAAATTAGAGATAATTCACTACACCAAAACAAGCAAATCCTAACATTTATAAGTGTTACAAATAATTTCAGTAACACTTTTTAAGTGTTATTAATGGACTGTGAGGAATGGAGCGGCCAAATTTGTAACACTTATAAGTGTTACGAACATACGTATTACTAACACTTATACATGTTGGTACCTAAATATACGGTAACGCTTAGAAGTGTTGGTAATGAAATATACGGTAACACTTATTAGTGTTGGTACAGAAATATACGGTAACGCTTATAAGCGTTGGCAACGAAATATATGGTACTACTTATAAATATTGGTACAGAAATATATGGTAACGTTTGTTAGTGTTGGAAAATGATTATTTAGCAACATATATATATATATATATATATCCAAAACTTAAACACAAAGTTTAAATATAAACACTCTGCAAACAATGGTTTCCATATCACAAATAATTCATCATGCATATTCAATGCAAATTTCAAACGCTCTGCAAACGTAGTATAATATATCATAAACAATTATCTATATATCATAAATACCACAATGTCATATATTCAGATATTATTACAACATAAGCTTCGAATTTTTTTTTAAAATACACTTAAAGTTTAACATATGGTTAACCTAACCATTCTTGATCATCCACTCCAAACTCTAATGGTTTTGAATATTCTTCAACGTCCAATACAACTATCCAAAGCGTCCTTCTTCATGTTCTTGCATTTAATATAAACACTCGATAAAAACTTATACCTTCAAAATCAAAAGCTTAATGACTGAATTACAACCCAGGTTCTAATTTTTTTTGTATTTATGAATTCGCAAACGTAGTATGCAAAATACATGTCAATCAAACTCAATTGGCATTTGCGAATTGAGTTTGCAAACCCAATTTGCATCGATTTTGCTACATGCTTAGTTTGTATGTTCAGTTTGCAAGCTCGGTTTGTGTGCTCAATTTTGCAAACTAAGTTTACATGCTTAGATTTGGAAATTGGTTGCATGCTTGGTTTGCAAACTCTGTTGCATGTTGGCAGCATTCAATCGTTAAAAATAAACATGTTGATAAAGATTTGCTAACGTGGAGTGTGTTGTAATACTAGTATATCTAGATCAAAGATGATATCTCTTGTAAAGTAGATAGTAGTGATGATTCGAAAAACTTCAATAGATTATAAGAAAATATGTAGAGTGATCAGTGTTTGGAAACTTGGGTCTTGATTTTATATAAATTATTTTTCAAAATTATGTAAACTTGATAGTAGTAATCATGCTAAACATGTTGCATTATACTCTAGGAACGAACAATTCTGTAATAATTTGTGTCATGACGAAGGAATATTTGTTTTAAAAAGCGTTGAGACCTAATATTACGAAACGTGTTTAGTGCAAACGCAACTGGGAATAATGTCAGTTGAAATTCTGCAACTGAGTTATTGCAAGCCAGCACATTGAGAATAGTGCTAAGTTACAAGAACTGAGCATTGTGCCCAACTGCAAATGCAACTGGGTAATGCTCAGTTCAGTTGTATTTGCAACTGAGCAGTGCTCAGTTCAGTTGCAAATGAACTGAGCAGTGCTCAGTTGCAACAATTAAGCATTGTGCCCAGTTCAGTTGCATTTCCAACTAAACTACTCGGTTTAGTGGAAAATGCAGCTGAGAATAGTGTTCAGCTACACCAACTAAGCATTGTGTCCAGTTGCAAATGCAACTGAGTAGTGCTCAGTTCAGTTACATTTGAAACCGAGCGGTGCTCAATTGTAACAATTAGGCACTATGCCTAGTTCAATTGCAAATGAACTAATGCATTGTCTGTAGGAGCAAGTGTCACTAGAAAATTTGTGGGCAGGGCCTGTTTGTTTTTTAGCCTAATTTTATTAGAAAATACGTGAGCGGTTGCTTTTGACCCTTTAGTTTAAGTTCTAATTCTGACTACATTGCGGATTTATGTAACAACAATATAAAAATCAATTATGTACAGGACATAAAAATAAAACTCGATTTATTAATCACTATAAAACAAAACAAGGACTAACAATGATTCTTAACCAAGATTACAATCGGGATGTAGTGGATTACAGTCGGGACGTAGTGGATTATAATACTTAAAAAGGCTTATGTGAACCACTATTCAAAATTGGTTTTTTAGTTAATAAAGATACGGGGCTACATAGATAGGTGAATTCGTGCTTTCCTATATGATCGGAGTAGAGGAATACACATTAATAGAAGCTCAATCTTGTAGTATAGGACAATATACTTTTGAACGAAAGAGTTATAATCATGAAGTGAAGAACAGAGAGTGGCGTCTATATATAATTATGCCTTAATAATTTATTGGCCATGGTTGTGTTTTGTTTATTTTGTTGAAATAAGGTGGTCACCATTAAAATAATTGTTATTCACCACTCTTTCTAAATTATAATTCCAAACATTTGTTACTCAATTTCAGCATGGTTCATGTGTTCATGAGAATCTCAAAAACTCCAGATAACCGACACTAGTCACTAGGCATAGGAATAAAAACTGCTGACTTTCTATGTATATCATGATCTGTGATTCCAAGATGCTGGAAAGTATAACTACCAAATATATGTCCCCTATAAATCATATTATAGTATAGTATATAGTACTTCTATTGACTTCAATTCGTCCTATTCAGGTTAAGCTTCTAAAGGGATAAGGATAAAAGGCTTACCCTTGAGACAATTTATATTGGACAAAAAAATTCAACTGATATTTTTTGAATAATAAAGATAGATATAAAAACTAATTTTTAAAAAAGAATAAGAACAACAATAGATCAATACCTCATGGAACTCTCTGAAAACTAGTGGCAAGCCAGAATCTTAAAAAAGTCAATAGAAGCTCAATAGGTCCAAGCGACAGTGGGTGATTTTTTGCTAGCTTAGAAAACAAATTGGCCAATACATCCAAGCCCCCTATGAGAATGCCCAACAACTTGCACTTGAGTTAAAAACCTGTAATAACACAAAACCGATCATCTTTGTGTTCTAAGTAACCTTATCGTTTATTCTTCATGTTATAAGCCAACCTCCATTTGAAATTCAAACCAAGTATCTTAAAATGTAATGGCACTGTCATTTTTAAAATTATTTCTTTATTCGGATATAAAGATATTTAAATCACATAACATAAAACAAATACATAAATAATAATAAATATTTTAATTTTTAATTCATTTATCTCTACAAATTAATCGTACATAACATAATTTAATTTTAAAAATAATGGTAAAGTAATTTATTCACTTATGCATATGAAAATGTATGTCACATAACATAAATTATTTACATGTAAATTTATAATTTTTTGTGTTGGGATGTTAACTTTTATAGAGATATGTAGTTGGCGAGGATTGAACCATTAACCTTATATCCGAGCGTTGCATGTCATTTTAATTTATAGTTAGTATATTACAGTAAATTTATCATATATTCCATAATAAAATATATATTTAGCAATAACTAAAATATAAATACTATTTTTGAACGACATTACCGTGTGCAACGCGCGGGTTACACACTAGTAGCAAAAGAAAGAGCAACTAATACTAGATTATGATTGTAATATGTGTTGACACAGTTGACATCAATTTAGAACTAGAGAAAGTTACAATATTTTGACATCCCTCTTTTCTATATTTTCAAAAATGATCATGAAATCAAACAATTTCATTTTGAGACCCTTCAATGTTCATACCAAATAAATTGATCGGTAATTCATATCAAAGTAAAAATACTTACATAGGCTTTTGTTGTAGATGGAAAAACTTGTTCAGATTTCTTATTTATATGTCCCGCCTTCCAAACCATTGTCTGCGTAACTTTCTCTTTTGGATTTTCTTTGACCTTCAAGAACAAATATTTTTAGACTAATTTACTAGGGCTTTTTAGGCTTAAGGAAAAAGTTAGAGAAAAATTTAGTCTCAAGGACAAGAAGTTTGTTTTTTAGGCTGAAGGACAATTTTTAGTGTAAATCGCAAAATGATAGTTGTAACTATCATTTTCAATTTACACTAAAAAATGTCCTTCAGACTAAAAAACAAACTTGTCGTCCCTGAGACTAATTTTTTTGCAACTTCTTCCTTGTGCCTATTTACCTGAATTTACTATTCATTATTAATATTTACAAGAAATATTTTTTATATTATTTCTTACTAAAGTAGACTTTACCGTACGATAATATCATGGAAATTTTTTAAAAAATTAGCCAAGCTAGATCGGACCTATATCCATGTCAAATTCATGCTGTTTAACAAAGAAATTTCAGTACTAAGGATAAATCTTGTGCAAAACATAAATGATTAAATAAGGTGAATTCGTGACATACCAATAGTTCTTTCCAGAAAATGATCTTGTAGTAATCATCTACATTTCTCCACTCATCATAGCCAATTGGTATATGACAACGAATTAGGGCTCCTATTTAATGACAAAAGCATTCAAAAGAGGAAATAATGAAAAAAATCTTAACTTGCAAACTTCAGTTCAGAAACATAAAATAAACACACTTATTTAAAAAGAAAGTGCTAAATCTTAAATTGTTCACTTAAACAATAATGTTGAGCATGGTTCCTAAAGTCTAGATGATGTTATAAGACATAAGATTGGAAACTTATCATGCAAGAATTATGATAAGCATCTTTTTTTCTTTTTCTTTTTTCACATAGCAACCGTGTATTCACACAGAAAACAACTATTAAATAACTAAATGGACATCAAGAGCTTCATATTTCGTTTGAATAACAAAAACAAAAACCAAACATGTGACCAATAAATACATAAGAAATTTCTGCATTTCATTACGAACATTTGTAGATTTGGCTCTCTCCAATGTAAGGAAATTTGACCGTTTTGTAAGGAAATTAATGCGAAAACATTAATGGACCGTTTTCTTCCTCATTATGTGGTACATTAATGGATCGTTTCCTTCCTCATTATGTGGTACATTAGTGGAACGTTTCCTTCCTCAAACGTTTCCTTCCTCATTATGTGGTCAATAGAATTTAAAAGGTTTTTCCTATTAATATGCTAAAAAAAATAAAACGGTTATAATCTGGAGCGTTAATTTCTCTCATCTTGATCTTGATGGACGATCAAGATTAAGTCTACAAATCTGGAAATTTGGTCCTCTCTCTACCTATAAATATTAACTTTTTCCCATCACAAAGGATATAGAAAACACATAAAGAAAGATATAGGAAAAGAGAGAGAAACCATTTCCTTTCTCCATTGAAACAGCTTTCGACAACATCCATTGCTGATTCGTATGCAAGATGTCTGGAGGTATGTTTTATTAGTTCTTTACATATGTGATAATCATGTAATTCTAGATCTTAGGGTTTATGTTATTCGTAAGATATAGATTACATGTGGTATCAGAGCAAGATTTTAGAATTCATGATTATCCATCAATATATAACACGAAACTACCATAGATCTTTGATATGATGTTTGTAATTTTACTATAATGATAATGATTATTAATGTTAATATGATTCGTGTTTAATATTCATATTATTTAAGTTGCTACAGTAATCATGATTATCAATATTGTCCTATTTACCGTGTTCTAAAATTTGGATCTGGAAAGTTTATATTTCCGCAAAAGTTGATTTTTTCTACTTTAATATTTGACCTACTGTATAATATGGAACAACTTATTGTATGTGAATACTTTTCAGAAATTATACTTATTGAAAACAATTGTTTTCTAGTTTGACATTAAATTCATGACTTGGAACTTGCAAGATAATTGTCTATATATGATTTTGCAAAATAATTATTTATATGTTAAATTCATGTATGGAATTTACTTGGAGTTACTAGACATTTATTATCATTGCTGTGGATTACTTGAAAGAATGACAAATGTTTATGCAAAAAAAAACATATTAATGTTTATCTCTTTTCTCTCTTGTTTTATTTTACGCTTCCGTGCTCAAATTCCTTGTTTCCTCTGGTCTGATGCATGCAGTCCCATCCACAGGCTGTTGCTGCTTGCACAATAACGCATGAAACATTAATGTTTATCATTCTTTCATGAGTATGGTTCTACTGCCTACCCACAGGAGGCGCTAAACCTAACCTCTTATTATGACATGTGTTTTATTCTAATAAAGAAGCATACATTTCTTTTATATCTGCAGTTGCAATGCCCTCAAACCATAATTCGTACGCTATGTCTATCGTCAAACTCAATGGAACCAACTACTCAGAATGGAAGGAGCAAGTTGAGTTTTCTTTAGGCGTACTTGAACTGGACATGGCTCTCCTTAAGGAAAAGCTAGCCCCACTTACTGACACAAGTACGCCTGAGGAAAACAAACTCCATAATGATTGGGAACGATCTAATAGGCTCAGCAGGATGTTTATGCGAATGGTGATTGATACCAACATCAAAACCTCCCCACCCAAAACTGAAAGCGCAAAAGAATATTTGCAATCCATTGAAAATCGGTTCAAGACTGCAAACAAATCCCTTGCTGGGAAACTTATGGCAGATCTTGTAACCATGAAGTTTGATGGTTCTTGCTCAATGAGCGCTCATGTCGTTGAAATGATTAACCTTGCTGCCAAACTTAAGAACTTGGGATTGTTTACGGACGATGCTTTTCTCGTCCAATTCATTCTCACTAGCTTACCTCCTCAGTATGAACCATTCAAAATTCATTACAACACTATTACAGAAAAGTGGAGTCTGAATGAATTGACTAACAAACTGGTTCAAGAGGAGTCTAGGCAAGGCTCGCAAGGCATTAAAGTCGCTTATTTCACTCAAGGGGTTGGAAAACAAGCTGGAAAAAAGAACAACTCACAGCATAAAAGAGCACCTCCCAAATCTGATGACGCCACTCAACCATCCAAGAAGAAAAAGAAGGACGATGTCTGCAAATTCTGCGAGAAACCTGGACACTTCCAGGCAGATTGCATTAAGCGCAAAGCATGGTTCAAAAAGAAAGGTAACCCAATGGGTTTTGTAAGTCATTTCGAATCAAATCTTACTAATGTACCTTCTTCTACTTGGTGGATTGATATTGCTGCTATCGTTCATGTTTCGAATTCTATGCAGGGATTCATTACGATCCAAACCACAAACCCAAGTGAGAATTTCATTTTAATGGGGAATAAAGATAAAGCTTCAGTTGAAGCTATTGGAACTTTTCGTCTTATTTTAGATAGCGGTTATCAGTTAGATTTATGTCAAACTCTTTATGTTCCGCCTATTTCCCGTAATTTGATTTCTGTAAGTGTACTTGATAAATTTGGATATTCTTTTAAAGTTGGAAATGGAAATTTTAGTTTATTTAAAAATTCTAGTCTTATTGATTCTGGAATATTAATTGATGGACTGTAACGTCCCGCCTTTTCGCACGATTTAAACAGACACACATGCCGATTCAATCCATACGGAAGGGCGGATTGTTATGGGGTAAATAAGAAAAACAAGAAAGAAATAAAAGAAAACAGAATCTCGCAGCGGAAGGATAAAATATAATAATAAAATATACAGTTTATAAATCTGTTTACAAGACATTCATATAATACATATCAGAGTTACACGTACCAACAACAATGCAGCGGAACAGTGTGTAGTGCACTAGTATAAATAATAATAATATACATCTTCGTCTTCTTCCTCCAGAGCTAAATCTTCAAATCCTGAAACGCTCAGACTGACCCGAGCGAATTGAAAAGACAAAACACTCGAGTCAGAACTAAAAGATCTTATCTAATTTAAATTAATAGAAATAAATATGAGTGCAGTAACTCAAAAGATGCTCGAGATTTACATCTTCTAAGGATCCGTTAAACTATTTACTATATAGTATATTGCGCTATTATAATAGTGTCTATTTGTAAAATAAACTTACTTTTAAATAGCGTTAAGGCTTTACATTTTCCACCTTAACACAGTTATATATTCCCATAGTCTATACAGTACCGTAATCTCCCCCGTACTGGGCGTCGTCAGAGGGCACTCCATAGGTATGGTACAAAACCAAAATCGTATAAGGCGCGCTAGGGCAGGTGACATGGCACAACTAGGCAATGCCAGGGTAGATATACCAATTACGCTTCCGGGCCGATGGAAACGCGCAGCGCGCAGCTGCCGCCCACCTCGGACAAACTCCCCGTCGATCAGAGGTGCTACCTCATTAGATGATCAGAGGTGCTACCTCATTAACCCGTCGATCGCTCCTGTTTTAGCCACCTTATGCCAACTCACGGGAGTTGGGTCCATGTACTTACCTTACAGGAAACGCCGCCACCAACCTACTTCATTCTGGAATCTCCACCGCGTACACGGTTAGTCAAATTGGTTTTCAGTATCGACAGAGAGTATGTCCATATCCGATCCCGGTCTCTTTGCCAACCAATCGTTATTATAACACCGCGGTTATTTAAAAAAAATTATACTTTTAAAACCATAATAAATATCCATTTAAAACCCATATAAACCCGATATCATTTATTCTTAAAACCCCAAATCAATACGATATCATTTATTTTCCAATATATATTCTTTCCAAAATCATAGGGTTTCCAAAGTAAAATATTTAGAAATCAAAACTATATTTCCAAATTATACTACCTTGAAAACATAGCTTTGAAACAAAATATCCATCTCTTAAATGGTTAAATATTAAATTACTTTTATAAATAAAATAGCTTCTTTAGATTTCACAAATCAATTTCAAATATCGATTTAAACTTCCAAATACCATTTCAATTCTTATGTTTCAAGGCTTTAAATATTTCACCATTTCAAACAGACTCATTTGACAATTTCATATATATATCAAATTCAGTTACTTATTATTTCGACTTGAAATGTTTGCTTAATGAATTCAATATAATTTAAGAAAACCTTTAACTTCATATAACTGGATCATCTTTCAATTTATTATATTCATTTAATCAACCTGATATTCATTAAAATCACTTTACACAAAAATCAAGTTATAAAAATCATATCCTTTAAAAATTCTAATTTTTATTAAATTTCAATTTAACTTAATATTCATCTTCCAAATCTATTCTCATTTAAGTCATAAAACTCCAGAAATTAAATTTTAAATAAATATTTAATCTTATTTGATCTTAAAATCAAACTTATTTAAACTTCAAATCAAATTTATACAAAGCTAAAAAACCGGAAATTACTATATATATACAATAGCCTTTATCAATAACCAAATCAATATCTCATAAACCATAAATATATATAACTTTACAAAACCATAGAAAAACATTTCAAAAATAATTTTATATATTTACCGCGGTGCCTGTATATAATTTTCTATCCTATGGTCAAGTGATACGGATGTTTATCATTTCAATCCGCAATTTAAAATGAAAAAAAAAATTGCGGTTATATATCATTTCAAACCGCAATCCCGAATGAATGAAATGCATAGCAACTTGCAATTAATAAAATTAATCATCCATTCATCCATCAAATCATACATCCATTTATCACATTCATCATCCAATTCAAACAATCATCAATACATAACAGGTGATAAATAATGGTATCAATTATCAGTTTATACTCAAAATAAATTTAATAACTGTTAATTGGCAGTTTACATGCAAAAATAAACGTAAATTTAACTGGCAGTTAATATGAAAATTTAACATAACTATGACTGGCAGTTAATATGCAATTAAATAAATTCTAACTGTCAAATTTATGCAATAAATAAAATTAATTAACAGTTATATTAAATGAATGCGATTTATCAGAGATAATGAATAAAACATGCCAAACAGTCATAAATAAATTTCTACTCATATCTAAATTTAATTTAACAAACACAAGAAATTTTAGATATTGTGAGTGGGTTAAAACACTCACCTTTTGAATTTAAATCGAATTTAAATCCGATTTAAACCCAAAATTCGACGGTCTCCAAATCTGTCCAAGCCAGCGTCAAAAAATCTGGAATTTAATCACGCATGAAACGGAGTTCGTATGTCGAAGTTAAATGTATTAAAGCGTTTGAAAAATCAAAATTAAATTAAATTCAAACAAAATAAACCTACCTATTACCACCTGCCACGTCAGCGTTTCCTGCGCACCCCTAGTGACTAATCTCACCAAAGCCATGTTCCAATTTCGCGAATAGATGAAGAAATCAAAAAGCCCCAATTCAACCTTTTGGGTTTCGAATTTTACACGTTTGACCGTGATTTCTGGTTGACTCAAGCGACTATTGCAAAAACAGAGACTGCGCTTAGATCCGTAGATGAAAACTACAACATAATTTTTTGAAAATTTCTGAGAACTTTGAATTTTATTTGATTTTTGAATAGAATTGGATCTGAAATTTGCATCCATTTAGGAAGAGAAAGAATTGAAGAAAATGAACGCACAAATAAAAGAGAATAGATGGAAGCTAGTGTTTATATAGATATGTTAGAATTAGAGTAGATGGATCTGATAAACAAACGCGCTAAACGATAATTTAAATTAACGTAATAATTACAAATCACCATACTATGAAGACATTTACATTATTTCCCATTTATTACTTTATTTAACACAACCCATCTATTGCAATGTTTTCAAATTTAATTAAATGAACTAATTATATCACTCCTAATAATTGTTGTAAGACTCTAAATCCCACATTTGTAAGTATATATTATTTCCACTCAAATATTATAGATATATACAGAGTATAGGTTTCCATTAAATCATTATTTATTATATATATTCAAATTAACTAAATTCACTATTAAAGTCTGTTTATATTTATTACCAAATATCCATTTACCTTTCCCAATAAATTTGAATCCCATTCATTTAATATAACAAATCAAATTTCCATTCACACCTTATTATCAACCCACAATTTATTGCAATTCATTATCTTAGATAGATTTTATACAATTAATATCAACTTTACATTAAATTTCTATCCAATGAATACTTATTCATTAATCAATTCAATATTTACTTTTCTTTCCCTCTATTTGATACTTAACCTAGTATACATTTAATGGGTAAACATAACATTGAATTATAATGCATTTCTCATGCATGTTTCATTTCATATAAATTCCTCTTTATTAACCAACTCACATTAACAAAACAAAATAATTTTTTTTTTCTCATTTCAATCGATTACCAGTCTAGACTTAATATATTAAATAAACGGTTAACCTAAAACGATTGTTACCCCTTTAGCATTCAAATTCACTTACGACTATTATTAACACAATGTTGTCATTTGATTTATATATATTTAAATAAATTATATGAATGGGTAAAACTTTAAAAATTATCTTACCTGCAAATTTACTCACAAACATCCTAAATTACCAACTTGTAATTTATTTTTAATTACTATATTTGCACTGATTATATCAAGTTGAGATTTAATACGTATTATTTCCTCAAATAAATAAATCTTTGGATTTAAATTCCTAAAACCATAAATTATGTCCTACCATAAATCTATGCTTTTATTATTTTACGTTCACACTCCCGCTACTCTATAATAAATCACCAAGTAACGATATCCTAAACCAACATTAATTTATATATCAATCCTTATAACTCAATAAATTTGTCAAATATGAATAACCTTAACAATACTTACACATATTATCTTACTTACAATAATGTAATATTAAACGTTGAATTTCATTTATTTCAATACTTCAATTTAATTAATAAATACTGCTCCTATACTTAAATCTATATTAACAAATCGTTAGATTTGGATTGATAGAAATCGGTTTACCAAAGCTTACGTACACATTACGTAAATAAACAACTATATAAATTTGCCACATATTAGCTCTAAATTTTATTCTTAAGTTTGTTACCTATCAATTTAGATTACACTTCCATCTATAATGCAAATCCAAATCTCCTCTAACTGCATAAATTAGGGCAATTTATTGCAATTGATTTCCCATTAAACTTCATAAATTAACAAATTGAAGCCTAAATAAAAACGTTTATTTATATAAAAATCTTGTTGTTTAATTGAATTGACCATTCACGGATATAATTTACATTGTCCTCCAATTATTACTTAAATACATCACCCAACGTTAAATCTATATTCAATACAATTTGTTACCAAAATTAATTTAACGAAAACAATTACGCCCTTAAAATTTCTCTTCATTCATTAATTGCTAATTGTTATTCAATTAAACCAATTCATTTGATTTCCCTATTATGCATCAATTATAAACCCATCATCTTAAAGGTGATGTACTATAAATTTACCCTTTTATATTCCAATATCAATGAATGCTCACATACAAATTTAGATCTTAACTCCAATTAATTATTCCATTTAACCCATTGATTTATTAACTTTAATTACTGCAATTCATTGTCTTACATAAATTTGAATCTATTTCCAAATTTTCACTATTCCAATTAATTGAAATATAAAATTAAATTTGTAAAATTTAGTTACCCTTGATCCATCAAATTTCAACATTCTCTTTCATGTAAACAAATAAGATTTCTGTTTCTTCCTAAATTTAGATTAGAAATCCTATAATTTAATTCATTTTAAACATCGAATTTACACCGGTCGTTACATGGACTTTATAAACTTCATCTTAAACAAAATGCTGAAATCCAACTCACCCTGCATGGAAAAGAAACTAAAAGAAAGTCATCCCAGAATGATTCTTACTTCTTGTGGCATAAAAAACTGGGTCATATATCCAGTGACAGAATCAAAAGGTTAGTGAAAGATGGTGTCCTACCGGACCTAGACTTCACTAACATTACAACATGTGTTAATTGTATTAAAGGAAAAACAACAAAAAACACAAAGAAAGGAGCCACAAGAAGTACACAACTTCTTGAAATAATACATACAGATATTTGTGTACCTTTTGATGTTCCAACTTTTGGAGGAGAGAAATATTTCATCACTTTTATCGATGATTTTTCACGTTATTGCTTTCTTTATCTGTTGCATGAAAAATCTCAGTCAGTGGACGCTGTACAAGTGTTCATTACTGAAGTCGAAAGGCAATTAGAAAGAAAAGTGAAAATCATTAGGTCAGATAGAGGTGGTGAATTCTATGGAAGGTATGATGAAACGGGACAACATCCTGGACCTTTTGCTAGACTTCTTCAAAAACTTGGAATTGTTGCACAATACACAACACCTGGATCACCATGGCAGAATGGTGTAGCTGAAAGGCAAAATCGTACATACATGGAAATGGTTAGATCCATGATGAGTCATGCAAATTTACCTATATCATTATGGATGGATGCATTACGAACAGCTGTCTACATCTTAAATAGAGTTCCAAGTAAGGCTGTTCCAAAGACTCCTTTTGAACTTTGGAAAGGATGGAAATCTAGTTTAAGACATCTCCAAATTTGGGGTTGCCCAGTTGAAGCTAGACTGTACAATCCAAATGAAAAGAAATTGGATTTTAAGACAGTCAGTGGTTACTTTATAGGTTACCTAGAAAAATCTAAAGGATATAGATTTTATTGTCCTAACCATAGTACAAGAATTGTTGAAACCGAAAATGCCAAATTCTATGAGAATGGTGAAATCAGTGGGAGTACAAAACAACAAGAAGTGATCATTCATGAAATAAAGGTACCCATTATCTTACCCTCTATTTCGAAAGATATTGGGAATCATCCTATTGTTGAACATGTACACAATGAGGAAAATCCAATAAATGATCAACAACTCCATAATGAAATTATCACCAATCATAATGTTGATGAAGTACCACAGGAACTAGCATTAAGAAGATCTCAAAGACAAAGAAGATCAGCTATTCCTGATGATTACATGCTTTATCTAATAGAATCTGAAGGAACTATGGACCCAATTTCTTATTCAAAAGCCATTAAGGATGTTAATTCTATTAAATGGATTGATGCCATGAAGATGAACTGAAATCTATGGATAATAATCAAGTTTGTTAAATCGTTTAATTACCGCAAGGACATAAAGCAGTCGGTTATTAGTGGGTTTTCAAGACCAAACGTGACTGCAATGGTAAAATTGAACGATATAAAGCTAGACTTGTTTTCAAAGGTTTTAATCAGAAAGAAGGCATTGACCATAATGAAACTTTTGCTCCTATTTCCAGGAAAGATTCTCTTAGAATTATCATGGCATTAGTAGCTCATTATGATCTCGAGTTACATCAAATGGATGTGAAAATAGCCTTTCTAAATGGAGACTTGGAAGAAGAAGTCTACATGCGTCAACCTGAAGGCTTCATAATTGAAGGACAGGAAGACATGGTCTGCAAACTTAAGAAATCAATATATGGACTGAAACAAGCTTCTAGACAATGGTATCTAAAGTTTCATGAAATCATTACCGCTTTCGATTTCACAGAAAACATAGTTAACCCTTGTATATACCTCAAGTTCAGTGGGAGCAAGTTCATATTTTTGATTCTGTATGTTGATGACATATTATTAGCTAGCAGCGACCTTGGTTTATTACGTGAAACTAAGGATTATCTCTCAACGAACTTTGAAATGAAAGATATGGGTGAGGCATCCTATGTGATAGGAGTAGAAATATTCCGTGATAGATCACAAGGAATTCTAGGATTGTCTCAAAAAGCATATATTGACAAAATTCTTGAGAGATTTGGCATGACGAATTGTTCCTCTAGTCCTGTCCCACTGTAGAAAGGAGACAAACTTGTTCTTGAGCCGTGCCCAAAGACTCCTATGGAACGAGAAGAAATGACCAAATATCCTTATGCATATCTTGTAGGGAGTTTGATGTATTCACAGGTCTGTACAAGACCTGATATCAGTCATGCAGTTGGTATGCTGGGTAGATTTCAAAATAACCCATGAATCGCTCATTGGAAAGCTGCAAAGAAGGTACTAAGATACCTAAAGGGAACAAGGAATTACATACTCACCTATAGAAAATGAAGTTACCTACAGGTAACTGGTTATTCTGATTCAGACCTTACTGGATGTCCTGACACTAGGATCTGCACTCTTGGCTATGTGTACCTCTTATGTGGAGGTGCAATATCATGGAGAAGCCAGAAATCTGAGATGCTTTTCGGATCCACCATGATGGCTGAATACGTTGCATGTTATGAGGCTTCAATTTAGGGAACATGGCTGGGTAATTTTGTCTCACAATTTGGCACTTTAAATTTTATATCTAGGCCACTAACTGTCTACTGCGACAATGAAGCTGCAACCTTTTTCTCCAAGCATGATAGGATAACCAAAGGTTCCAAACACATGGACCTTAAATACCTACTACTAAAGCAAGATGTTAAACTAAAGAAAATTAATGTTGAATCAATAAGTACAGACTTACAGGTGGCAGACATATTCACGAAAGGACTACCTCCAAAGACCTTTCAGAGACATGCTGATAGCATGGGTCTTGTAGATAGTTCCTAATTATCTTCTTATTATGCCATTTATCTTGTACTTATCTAGACATAACAATTATGAGCTCTTAATAATTTGGACATCTTTTTTTTTTATAATGTGTACACATTTATATTTAGATAAATGATAACAGAAATAGTCTTTTGCTTCAAGACATTATGTGACCATTAAGTTATGCTCATCTACGGTCTAGTTATGAAAGTTATCAATGTCATAGTACATGGAAGTAAGCATGTTGCAAAATAACGTGTACACGTCATGACTTCCATTGACCACTAGATTAGCTAAGACACTTATGATAACCGACTAAAGAAAAATTTAGCATATCATGCGCGCCTTATGACCTTAATACGAAAATGTTAATGGATTTTACTATTGACCAAGTG
Organism: Allium cepa; assembly: GCA_030765085.1. Taxonomy (NCBI): domain Eukaryota; kingdom Viridiplantae; phylum Streptophyta; class Magnoliopsida; order Asparagales; family Amaryllidaceae; genus Allium; species Allium cepa. The sequence goes on from CM060932.1 coordinate 387,460,789, forward strand.
GGAGACTGTAAGGAAATTTGACCGTTTTGTAAGGAAATTAATACGAAAACATTAATGGACCGTTTCCTTCCTCATTATGTGGTACATTAATGGATCGTTTCCTTCCTCATTATGTGGTACATTAATGGACCGTTTCCTTCCTCAAACGTTTCCTTCCTCATTATGTGGTCAATAGAATTTAAAAGGTTTTTCCTATTAATATGCTAAATAAATAAAACGGTTATAATCTAGAGCGTTAATTTCTCTCATCTTGATCTTGATGGACGATCAAGATTAAGTCTACAAATCTGGAAATTTGGTCCTCTCTCTACCTATAAATATTAACCTTTGCCCATCACAAAGGATATAGAAAACAAATAAAGAAAGATATAGGAAAAGAGAGATAAACCATTTCCTTTCTCCATTGAAACAGCTTTCGACAACATCCATTGCTGATTCATATACAAGATGTCTGGAGGCATGTTTTATTAATTCTTTACATATGTGATAATCATGTAATTCTAGATCTTAGGGTTTATGTTATTCGCAAGATATAGATTACATCCAATAGTTGCAAATATAATGACAGAAAAAAATTTGGGAAGTCCATACTAAGTCTAATTGTACACAATATATAGAGATAAATATTCATCAAAAAATTCCACAAAAATATTACAAACAATGAAAAAAGGAGCTTTCTCTAATCTCAAAAAAACTTGTGAGTTTGTCCGATTGGAGTATAAAGAAATCATTTAGACCATAATTTGAACATGGTCATTTGCATTTCAAATAGGAGTTCATGAGAAAATATAAAAGCAAGTTAATGTTTCCAGTAAAACATTTGCACTTTTCACGACTACATAAATGATAAAGAGTTTATTTATATATGATACTATGGAAATATAATTATGTTTAACCATCATTAGACAGGCTCATTGTTCAAAGGTTCTGTGTCATAAGTGGTTTGATGACAAATGCAAAATATCTATAATACGCAGTAAATCAATTAGATATCATAGTAGCAGTTTTTCTCATATCTTGAGAGAATAGTACATTTTTATGAGAATAATAAACATTTGGTTTACTGAAAAAACCAGAATTAGATAGAAAAGACCGATTGAGAATAATACTTTCTCTATCTACTGATAATTAAATTGAAGTTGGCCAAAGACTCCCAAGGAAAATTACATAAATCTGTTTAACGTGTAGCGATACATTTTTATAAACATTTAAAAATGCAAAATACCCTTGTACGTAGATTTAAAAAATATCCTGTATGTTTTTAAAAACACTTAACAAAGCAAGTTGGTGTAGATTCTAAGATTGAAAAATAGTCCTACATATTAGCTACTAAGACTGAAACATAATGATAATAATGAAATAGGACAAATGATTAAATTAGTGCACAAATGACTTAGAATTGCTAATTGAGTTGTATGCCTCATGGCCAGTCCAAACAAATCACTGCTGATACACCACTACTAAAGGTAATGGAAAATGAGACTGTTGAAAAGCAGAGAAAATTATAAGGAAATCACTTCACTTGCAAGCTTGATAAATGACCTATATTGAAGAATTTGCTAACATGGTTTGGTTTGCTACATTGAATACCCATCAAAAAACTATAATAAAAATCAAATGGTAATGATTAGCCTCTTATGTAATGAAATGGTACAGAACTGAATAGCATGAAAATGAATTAAAGATTACAAATGAGTTGTACATCTCAATGCCTGTCCAAATAAGTTATTGTAGAAATACTACGACCGAAGCAAAGAAATGTAAGACCAGGTGCAAGCAAAGATATTATTGTCAATTTCTTCAACACCAGCATACTTATATGTATAATGTTTATTCTGGAATATGCAAACATGATCTGACTTGCTCCATGGGATACCCATAGAAAAATTTGAAGTAAAAAAAAGTAGTAATAATGAACAATCTTATTCAATATAAATTATCATCAGTACAATTATAACACGTAATAGACTATCAAGCAAAAGACACAAAAGGCTTGCAATTGAACATGTTATTTCAGGAAGGAGACATGGCAAGTGAATAGAAATGAAAATTATCGAAACAATATATTTTTCGAAATAAGAACTTCACCAAAACTAAGGTGACTTCCTAAATCAACAGCCAAAACAAATATTATCAACTGTAACACTGATTTATGAATTCAAAGATAATACTCTCGTCCGAATGTAAACCAGAATTTCAATTAGCATGATGTTTATGATTAAATGATTAAATAATGTTCAGATTTTGTTTTTAAAATACACCAAAATTCTCAAATACCTTAAATTTATGGTCTTTTGAGGTAGATCTTGTGAATTAGGGTTTGAAATCGTACAAAAAGGCAACAAATTGATTTGCAATTTTAGAAGCGAATAACATTACATGCTTGCTTTCCTCAGGCTTCTTTATATTATTGTCGATCAATTTAGCATTGCTTAGAGGATCAAAAGAGCGACCTTGGCTGCGGGGACTACATCGTCGTGCCTATGATTTGTCGCAAGCAAATCAATGTTGGTTTCTAGAAAACCTAGAAGAAAGGAAGATAGAAATAAGAAAAAGAAGCGGCCGATGAATAAGAAAGTGTGGAAAATGAAATCTATTGTAAAAGTACAAAACACTCCAAAATATCATGACTTATTTACGAATTCCTCGAGTATTCAAACATCTATTTGTGTTGCAAAAATTATTAATAAAATTCTCTATTTCTGCTAACACTTTTCTTAATATTCTCACTCTTTTTTACTGTTAGCCGTTTGTAATACTTAAGTGTTAGAAATTGAGAAGTATAAAATATTACAAAATCACTGTTTTGGTGTAGTTTTATGACTGTAAACTCAACTTTCTCTTTAATTAGCTTTCCAAACAATGAATTCTACCTTGCTTCTTAAGATTTAAGTAAACCCTAGAATGGCTTAAGCAACAGAAGGAACAGCAAACATCAAACACTATAATTTACTGAAATCGGTTAGGCTAAGAAGTGAATTAAAGTTAGGAGAACTTACTTTTGATTTTATCTAAATTTTCTAGAACTTATTTTTATTTTTTCCATGTTGATTTGTTTTCGAGGTTTTAAGAGAGAAAGAGGAAGCTCCATATTCTTTTTTACTATCAAACCTTGAAATGAATGCTTTGTTCATTTAGTAAGTACAACAAAGGGAGGAATCCTCTTTTATTCTTAAATGAGCTAAAATCTACTAAGCCCAAACCCATTTTAATTAATAAAGACAATAAAACATTTTACACTTTCTACCATTTTGAAACTCTAATGTCCCATTGTTTTCATCATAGAAAAATTCAAGTTAATGCACTAAAATTAAGTTCATCGCCTAATCTTCAAGATTAATAAATGAAATGTAATTTTTAATAAATTTTAAACCCTAATTTTGAATATCGAAAACAAGGTATTTTGCATTTTCTAAAATAAGACAACATAACATACAGATCATGTTTAACACTAAAAAAAATTCCATTTTCTCTTTAAATAAAATTACACATTATTTAGAGAATATTAACACATTGTTTTACAAGTTTTGAAATAAGAATTTTGTATCAATAAATTTTATATATTGTTTTTCCAATAATACATACATTTCAAAATTCTCATTTCAAATTCTAATTTCATTTATTATTCAAAAAAAACACTTATATTCTAATTTCTCCAATATAAATCTTTATTTATTATATTTAAACCACACTAAACAATTAAGATTGTCACACTTTTGATTCCATTCCAACTTCTAGTAAGGCATCACCGTTAATTTAGGAGAATTGAAAGTGGATTTTAATGGAAGGTGTGTTGATTTTATCCAATTTTCAAGTTCATACTTATGCTTCTCATTCTTTCATATAAAGTGTATTAGTCGATTGTTAAGCTCTTAGCAAAATCTTGTGCACGAACCTATTATGGTATTGGGGGATCAATCCATTTGTCAATGTTATGTCATAGTCTAAAGATGGTCATTCATGGTGTGGAGTATGCGACGCATATGTACTAAAATTTTGGATTATGGGTAGATTTTGAGAATGGATTGGACGTTTTAATGTGGAGTAGTATTGGATTATGACAGGAGGATTGTTCGATTGAGGAATGGTGGTGGACACGATGTGATTCAATGTTGTGAGCTCGAATGTTGTGTTTTGGAGACGTATTTGAATTCACTTAGCCTATTAGAGGAAGAGCAATCATTTATACCCATAGTGAATGATATCTCGACGTACTTAAAGAATTTTCCAGTCTCCCTCCTTGAAGAGAAATAGAATTCCATATTGATCTTGAGAATGACACAAGGCCAGTTGTGATGTCCGTTAGGCATATCTCTCTGAAGGAGAGAAGAGAACTAGATAAGCAAGTTTCAAAATTGTTACGGAAAGGATTTGTTTGGAAAAGTATCTTGGAAAGGGGATCTTTGGTCATTTTCACTACTAAGGCCGACGGTTCCTTCAAGTTATGCATTAACCATTAAGAAATAAATAAGCGGACTAAGAAAAGCAGCCATCTATTGCCTTGCATCGATGACCTCTTCGATCAGTTCATCAGGGCGAAGGTTTTCTCGTCCCTTTATTTAGTAATTGGGTTTCATGGATTATAATAGATTGAAGATAGTATCCAGAAGACCACTTTCCATTCACCTGATCGTTTTCTTGAGTGCTTGGTCTTGCCGCTTGGACTGACAAATTCTCCCGCTAATTATGATGTGGATGTGACGAATAGAGTGTTACAAGAGTAGTAGAATAGGTTTATTATGGTTTTTATGGATAATATTCTTATTTATTCCAAGAGCAAGGTGAAGCATGGGATTCATCTGAGGAAAATAATGGACGCCTTGAGGACGAATAAGTTGCAAGCTGAATTTTCTAAGTGTAACATTTGTAGAGATGAAGTTCATTTTCATAGGCATGTAGTATCAATAAATGTCTTGACAGTAGTCCCTTGAAAAGTAGAGCTTAGAAAACATCGAAAAACACTTTAGAAGTCCGTAGCATTTTGGGTATTGTTGGATACAATCAAAATTTCATTAAGGATTTCATAAAGACATCAGCACCTCTAACCTATTTGATGAAGAAGAATTTGATATAACATAGAGTTCGGGGTATGAAGCGGTGTTTGTTAAGTTGAAGGAGTTATTAACGAGTGCTTTGATTTTGGTTATTCTAGATGGTACCAACCATTTACCATATATACTGTTGCATGCGATACTAGTCTTGGTGTTGTTCTTATGCAAGAGGGAAGGTAGCAGCATATTCGAGTAGGTAGTTGAAGAGCCACAAAAAGAATTATACAATGCTTGACATAGAGTTAGCTGCTATTATATATGAATTGAAGTCATAGAGGCATTATTTTATTAGGGCAGGAGATTCGAATTATTTATGGACCATAAATCTCTCAAATACTTGTTTCTCAAAGGAATTAAATCTAAGGCTGTAGTAGTGGAAGGAGTTTTTATCGTCATATGGCTATGGGATTTCTCACACTCTAAGGAAAGGAAACATAGTTGTATATGCTTTGAATACGAAGCTTACAAAGGTAAATGCTATGTTTTTAGTGTAGAAAAACTCGAAATTCATATCAAAGTTTGATTTAAGACCTTGATTAGATTATTCACCTGGATTATTGGTAGGACCAGAGTTAGGTCACATTGATAGAAAGTATTAGACCGAGTTGAGGGCAAGACGCATCATTGGTTAATATTTGGAGAAGTTAGGATTAGGTGAATAATCTAGTCATTTAGATCGTTACTCCAAGGTTAAGAAGGGTTATTTAACAAGAGATGGAAGGTCATGTGTACCACAGGTCAAGGAGTTAATAGAGGAGGTATTAAATAAGTGTTTTCACTCTAAGATGAAAATTTATTCAAGAGGAGATAAGATGTATTAGTACGTAAAGAGGATATTTTACTGGCTAGGAATAAAGAGATAGGTAGCTGAGTATGTGGTAAAATATATGATGTTTCAAAAGGTTAAGGCGGAATAGAAAAAAGTTGAGCGGGTTATTACTTTTTCTGGATGTACTACAATTGATGTGGGAGTGCGTATCTATGGATTTCGTGGATGGCTTACCTCGGAGTAGATGAGGAAGTGAGAGCTTATGGGTGATAGTAGATCATCTTACGAAGAGTGCACATTTTATTCCACTGGAGAGCACATGAACCATGGCAAAATTAGTGATGTAGTATATTAAAGAGATGATCTGACTATATAAATTTTCTACTAGTGTAGTGAGTGACTGAGGTCCACCTTTTTGAGTGAACTCTAGAGAGTCTATAGGAGGCTTTGGTATCGAGTTGAATCTAAGAAATGAATGTTACTCTAGACTGACAAATAGACAAAGAGAGTAAACAGGATGTTGGAAGATTTGCTAAGGGCATGTATACTTGATTTTGGAGGGTTTTGGTGTAACGCCCCACCTCTATACACATACTACGAAAGAGTATTATTAGGTAATATTGTCTGATTATACGAAGAATGAGGCAATATTGGGCTATCACACGTGAATATTTGCTTGTGCTACTAACACACTTTGGTAATATGTGTATAAAGGTGGGGTATTACACTTGGAAGGACCATTTACCTTTAGCGGAGTTTACATACAGTAATAGCTAATGGACTAGTAAATGCATAGCACCGTTTAAAGCTTTATACAGAAGGCCATGTAAATCACCTTCATATTGATAGGTGTCTACGAATAAGATTATTATGGGTCTAGAGATGGTTAGAGACACTATAGAGAAGTTGGAGCTTATAAGAAAGAGGATAACAGCTGCATGGGATTGACAGAACTCATATGATCATATGAGAAGGAAAGATTTGGAGTTTGAAATAAGAGATTTGGTTTTTGTTAAAGTTTCTCTATTGAAGAGGGTGGTAAGATCGAAAATTCAAGGAAGTTAGCAGCCAGATTTGCTGGTCCATTTCCAGTATTAGAGAATGTCCGCATGTATGCTTGTTTGCATTAATTTGGATGCTATACATATATGACTTATTTTATGCACGTTGGCGAGTAAACATTATGTCATATTTTCTATTGCTTGGTAATTTCGAGGACGGAATTCTTTTAAGGAGGAAGAATGTAATAACTCAAAAATTTGAAAAGAATTTTAAAATATTGATAATATGATAATACAAAAAGAATTGGTTTTTATGAATTAGTTAAATAAATAAAATACAAGGAGGGGCAAAATGGTCATTTTTAAGACTTTGGAACTTGATGATGAAACCACTGTCATTGCGACCGTCCCATTTTTTTGATTATCACAATATTATGGTTTGCCTCGTTTTGAGCCTATATGGAGGACTGTGGTTGAAAAATATTTAGAGTCAAATGAGCACCAAACTATGAGATTTGAAATTTAAATTTGAGTGGATATCTAGATTTTCCTCCTCTAGTTTGAAACTAACTCATGTAACTCGTTCAAGAAAAATTACCCCAACCCTTCTTCTTCTTTCTCCATTTTCTCTAAAACAAATTGTAATAAAACTCAAATATGTCTCTCAAACCTCTACCGAATCGAACAAAAACTATGCATTGTGAGTGTAGCTGATAAGCTATGTACTAGTAGTGATTTAGAAGCGAAATCTGAAGAGAGGTGACACAACAGCTTGGGTAGTGAGGACCTGGATAGGAGTAAACAGTTTAGTAAGTGATTTATCCATTCCTCCTCATATAATGCAATTATAATGTCATATATATGATAATAAAATCATAAAAATTCAAATTAAAGGAGATTTGCAAGGGATTGGAATGACAATAGTATGTACAAACTAGGTTACTAATAATTTAGTAATTTAATGACTATATATCAAAAATTTGAAATAAATGATCAAATGTGTCTTAGGAACTTATGGCTAGGGTATAGGAACATTCTCAGATGATCAGAATTGAAGCAGCTTGACATGAGGTGGAAACGATGACGAAAATATCAAAATCATGGAACTTGAAATCTGCCCGAAACATGTACAACGGTGCACCAATCCTCCAGTGCACTGTTAATTTGCCAGTTTGAATTAAGACCCTTATGGACTTATATACATAAATGGAAAACGACTAGATTCTTATTTCTCATGTATTCAAGAAGGTGATCTAAGGCCAGTGACTTGATGAGTGATGTGCTATGAAGCCATCGAATGAATGTGATTATTTGGTTGTTATTTGAAGTGGATATGTATACGTATTGTGATATGGAAATGTGATACGATGATGAACGGGGATGGGAATGAGTTTGGGCCTAGGTAGATGGCCCAAAGTGTGTAAGTGAATACAAATGCATTCTTGTGACACATGTATGTGGTCCAGTCATTATGTTGCTCCTCTATAGTGCTACGGCGAGCTAGGAAAGGAGGTGGAAGTTAAGCAACCCTATAGGCTATGGATGGACTAGGGCGTAAGTCTAATTAGCAGCAAGAGGACAACGGGCTTTCTTATAGGCTCCAGGTTATCTAGGAAAGTGAGTCCTATAGGACATGTGTGTGATTTAGCCAACGGCGGGCAATAGGCAACCCTGTATAGCATAAGGCCGGACCAGGGCATGAGTCTGTATTGGTATGATATGTTGCGGTTAAATATATGAGACCGTCGAATATGACATGGTGACAAAACGTTTGGTGGTTGGATGATAGACTCATATCATGTTATAGCATCAATTTTATAGTATATGAAGAGTAGATTATGGCTCACTCACCAGACATATATCTTACCCACTCCTACTTTCCTTTTAATACATATAACCAGGTTAATGTAGTTTACATATGAGATGGTATCAAAGATGGAGATTCATTGATGTATTATATATATGGTGTAGATCAGTATTGTACCTAGATTTGACTCTGTATGTATGAGTTAGGGTTGTATCCATATTTAGTCAGACATTTGCATTTGACGATTTAGGTATGTTATCGTGATGTGACTGTGATATTTATTTATTTATTATATTTTATTTCTGTTGTGAGACTCTAAAAGTAATTATTAGATAGTATTAGTTAGAACTATATCTGATATCTATCTATGTCCATATATGTTTATTTTATCTAAAAACTCTAATGACTCCTCCTTTTGATTCCTGGGTATCGGCGTTGGTTCAAGCATTAGATTTAGGTGTCGAGAGGGTAGGTTGTTACATGGTTGATGTATGTTGGCGAGTAAATGTTATATTGTACTTTTTGTTAATTAGGAATTCTAGAGACGAAATTCATTTAGAGGGGAATGTAATACCCACAAAAAATTAGATAAATAATTTTAAAGAAATATTACTAATATGATAATACGAAAATAATTGGAATTAATGAATTAATTTAATTAATTAAATATAAAGATAGGCAAATGGTCAATTTACGAATTTGGAATTTGACGAAGAAAGTAGCGCCATTGCGATCATCTTGTTTCTTATTCGTGCAGTATCTCTATTTGCCTTATTTCGAGTTCGTATGGAGGATGTATGGTCGAAAATATCATTGAGTCGAGTGGACTCCAAAGGGTTTGAGCTTGAATTTGAATTTTTGTAGAAAGGTGGTTTCCCTTCTTCTGTTAGGAAACAAATTAACGTACCTCACACCCCATTTCCAAAACTACCACCTCTTTCTTCTTCCTTTTTCTTCCTGTTAGGTCTTGAGATGATGGTTTTGGTCACAACAACCTTAGATATAAATACTAATACTCTTGTCTAGATATTTATGTATATGAAGTATATATATATATATGCACGTACTAAAGAATTAAAATTGTACAATATAAAGATTCAAGACTGACGAATTCAAGATTGAAGAAACCAAGACCGGAGACTCATGAGTATCAAGAGTTCAAGATTTCAAGAGTTCAAGATATCAAGATAAGTAAAGTGTCTAGATTTATGTTAGAACTTCATAATAACACTAAAATCTTTATTTGGATTTTAATAGTGGAATGTAACCCACCTTCTCGCTTTAATAGTGGGATGGTACCATGACCTCTTTAGTGGGATGGTGTGACGCCCCACCTCTATACCCACGCTAGCCAAGAACACTCCGGAGAAGTGCTGTCAACTAGCACGGAGAATAAGGCTGTTGAGGAGCGACCATCCATGTAATTGCTTATCACACGGTGGCTATAAATAATCTTCGGAAACAAACATAGAAATAATCATATCACAAATCAGTCACAGATATCCATATCACAAAGGCGGAAGAAGATATGAATATATAACTAACACATGAAAGTGTACATCAGAGTAGTGGTCAATAAGATCCACGATAATACAAAAGAATAGCAACACGTGTTATACAAAAGAATACAACTATGAGTCTATATCTCAAGTGTATACAACAAAAACTGCTAATCTAAACAGTTAGCCAAAAGTCAGAGTGATGAATCCCTGGGAAGAAGTCAAGCAGAAGCACCTGTAACATCTCGGTCTGATCCGAGTATTATTTAAGAAAATAATAAACGGATCAGTCTAGCTATAAATATCAGATGACATGATATAACATAAAAGATATGGCATAAACATAAACATCCATAACGACATACCGCTATAAGTATGTAAATAATGATCAACAGAAGATCAATCAATAAGAGATAATCAATATGACAAGAATCTTCTCAAAGATTCGAAGGGGGCATCATACCCTAAACTTGTACTCATAACAAGTCAATGACATAAATTCCAGAAATCAACACGAGAAATCCAAAAATCATAAAAAGGGAAAGAGGCCTATCACATGACGGTCCGAAGACCATGGGGAGCTACCCCACATGTGTGAGTGGAATCACACAGATTGAGGTCAAGACTAACCAAAAAGCAGAAAGGTATGTGTGAATGGAATCACACAAGTGGTGTCTAGTCTAACCTTGCAATGAAAGAGACATCGCGCAATTGCTAGTCTAATTCATAAAGCGATCATCAAGATCAACGAGAAGTGTCAATTACACTAAGCTAGTAAATATAGAAGTTTAGCTTCATGTCCCATAACCACTTGCTTAACTTAAATATTTACGAACAAACTGTAAATCTTCACTAATAAAATTGTCACAAGAGGTTCAATCGAACAAGTCCAAGAATTAACCGACGAAGTGAACGCAAGCGTTTCATACCACTTGTTTTACTAAGTCGTTTAATTAGATTTCTCATCCGAGTGAGGTAAAGGCTTGTATATACTAATAGATTGGAAAACGGTTTAAGAAAGGAGCTTTGTTATTAAAAATAGAGTTGAAATTGTTTGTTAAAAGAGTTTTGATATTTACTACTAGTATTGAAACCTTTGTATTATAAAGTGACAAAACACATAAGCAAGTGTAGAAACAATCAGTCACAAAGATCGCATACGGAGATGCGAATAAAATCCAAGGAAATCAGCTCAATGTTTTTCAGATAAGATCCCCTACGGAGGGGGGGTCCAGGGGGGGTGGCAACCCCCCAAGGTGGGGGTGCGGGGGCAACGCCACCGCTTACGGGGTTCGACCTGCCCGGTCAGGTCGCGGGGGTCCAAGGGGCAGCGCCCCGACCAAAACGGTACGACCTAGTGAAGACAAAATGAGGTCTAACGACCTAACGACTCAAGGGTCATACGACCTAACGGCTGCGACCTAGGGGTCTAAGGGGTCAAGCGACTTAGTGGTTGCGACCTAGAGGTGTTCGCGACCTAACGATGACTCACGACCCAACATGGCCGACTTAACAGAGTCGAGCGACCTAAGGTAAATGGTCCAACGACCTAACTCGAACGACTTATCTGGAGCTTAGGTCGGAGACGACCTACGAGATAAACCAGGCCGACTTAGTGGACGAGCGACCTAAGGTAAATGGTCCAACGACCTAACTCGAACGACTTATCTGGAGCTTAGGTCGGAGACGACCTACGAGATAAACCAGGGCGAGCGACTTAACGTTTGCCTAGAGATTATAGGTCGGAAACGACCTAAGACTTAAAGCTTAACTCGCGAGCGACCTACGGCTTAAGGCCAAACTCGTGAGCGACCTACGACTTAAGGCTTAACTCGCGAGCGACCTAACTCCGAAGTGCCAATACTTCCAGAATGACCTAAAGCCCTGCGACCTATGGTACTAACTCGCGAGCGACCTAACGACTTAACTCGTGAGCGACCTAATTCCGAAGTGCCAATTCTTCCAGAATGACCTAAAGCCCTGCGACCTATGGTACTAACTCGCGAGCGACCTAACGACTTAACTCGTGAGCGACCTAATTCCGAAGTGCCAATTCTTCCAGAACGACCTAAAGTTAACTCGTGAACGACTCACGACCCATGGACGAACGACTTAACTCCGAACGACCTAAAAATGGCCAGAACGACCTAAGTGCAGAAAATTCACCAAAATGCTAAAAATTGGAGTTTTTCGCCAATCCAATCCAAACCAAATGCAAATGTGCATGCAAAAGTGATAGGGAATCATTCCCAACAGTCCAATATAGTTGTAGACTAGATTTGTGAGACAAAAATCTCACCTTTGCACTAAAGTTTATGAAGATGAAGCTTGAAAGCAAGGAGAAGCAATCCAAAGCTTGAATCCAATATCTTCTACTTGAATTTGGAGTTGAATGTTGGATTTGCAATTGAATTTGTGCTTGGAGTTTTAATTTCCCATTCCCTCCACCATTAATGCCAAAGCTTGATTAGTTAGGAAATTTATGAAGAGTGAGGAGAAGAGGGTTGGAACTTGGGCTTAATAGGCTAAACTAACCCAAAGTCCAAAGCGGGAAAAGTTAGTGAAATTTCACTAACTCCAAACCTATCGATGTTTATACTTAAAAAGTTGTAAACGACATTTCGAACTCAATGGAAGTGGTCTCGAGTCCTAATTTGACCGTTTGCAAAAAGTAGCTTTTCGGACCAAAATCCGATTAACGAGTTAATATTTAAATAAAATATTTAAATACAAACTCGATAAATATGCGGGTTGTTACAGATGGAACCCACGACCTTCTCTAATGGAATTGAATCCATGGAATTTGCAAAATGATTTATTTTAAATATATTTTCAAAAACATTTTAAAGTCATCTCTCTTAGTTTAAATATTTTAGCCTTAAACTATTTTTATTTTCATTTATATTTTGATTTCAAAATCATCTCTTGTTTTTAAAATATCGCCTGGTTTTAATATTATAGCCTTTAAATCTCAAAAATATATTCTGTATTTATTTTTAATATTACTTTTATATTATAGATTATATATTTTTAAGATTATTTTTAAATCTCTTTTATAAGTTTAAACTATGTTCAAAATGGTTTACAAAGATTTGAAATTGTTTTGACAAGTTTTAGAATAGAATTCATTTTAAAAGCATAATCAATTTTCAAAATACACATAGGCATGTCGACATCCCCCATCCCCCTATGTCGATATGGTAGCCGTAGAAATTCAAATTTCAAATTTCAAATTTTCAAATGAAGTATCTATTCGTCATATCCTTTCACGAATCGACATGACCGTTGTTCTTCCATAAATACCAGTTTTCAATGAATTTTAAGTTAATTTTTCTTCATTTCTTCACTCCTCCTCCACTCAAATATTCTCTTATATTTTAACAAAACTCCGTGGAAATCCTAAGTGAATCAAACTTGGTTATCTCTAGTTTGATTCTCTCCAACTCTCTCTCAAAGATCTCAGTGCTATTTAGAGTTATAGGATCATTTGTAATCAATGATCAAAAGATCGAAGTGTATCAAATCTCTCTTTATCAAAGTGTGATTGTGACCTGTAAATTAATTGTGTGTGATTGTAGCCCATAAATCAATTAGGTGATCTTGTAGCCTAGTTAAATCAAGAGAGTTTACCATGGACTCAAAGATAGGAGGGTGTATCGCGTGGTCTTGAAATCAAGGTTGTAATATCGAAATTATATTTGAAAAGAAATCTGCATAACAAATTGTCTGTGACTGGATGTAGGGTAACTCCGAACCAGTATAAAATTCCGATGTGTTGTTTCCTTTACTGTTTTTATTTATTATTTGCTTCTGTGTTAGATTCTATGATTTTTTCTAGTTTGTAAATTGCATTTGTCTGCGTTTAAATTCAAAAATTCCATAAAATCCATTAAGCACTATTCAAACCCCCTCTAGTGTCAATCCAGTATTAAGATTCGTGATCCGCATTTCCAGAACTTCCTTTCAACAAAGCAAGAATCAATCTTAAAAATCTCGCTAAGACCAGAAGTGGTATGAAGCTAGCAGGCATTGCGACGTACCAGCAATGATCTAGAGGTGCAAATCCAAGGATAGAGATCAGCAGCCCAAACAACGAGGATGTAGAATGGAATAAGCGTTTCGGTGAGTGATATGTTCTTTCCTCCTCATATAATGTAATTATAACTTCATAATTATGATATGTAGGCAATACTAGCATAGATGACTTATATTAAAAGTTAAATTTGGATTAAAGGGGATTTGAGAGGGATTTGAATGATAATAGCACTTAGAAATAAGGTTTTCATATAATTATTTAAATCTAAAGAAATAATATCGAACTAATGAAAAAAGCAATGAAATGGACTTAGAAACATAAAACTAGAGTATAGGGACATTCTTAGACGATCAGAGGTGAAGTAGAGGCGACTAGAGGTGGAAACTGCATGATCCGCATTTTATGTATCGTAGGATCGTAAAATATTTTTATTTATTTCATATGAGGTCGTATGATTCTTTAAATTTAATATATGACTTCTAACGACATTTTACACAACTGGGATTTTTTACGAATTTCTATGTAACCATTTTGACCCTAGAATTCTTATTTGGGGTATAACTTTTGATAGGAGTTAAAATAGGGACTCAATCTAGTTCCATTGCTTTAGGATGATGATTTTCCATTTCGTCGAGTGGCCATAATAGAAAAACATACCAATGATTAGAAAGTTATGTCTGTTTTAAAATTTTAAAGCTGTTGGCCAGTGTGTATTAATTAAGCCCATTAATGAGCTCCTTAGTCTAATTAGAGAATACAATAATAGAGAGCTAAAGAATTAAGTTAAAACTTTTTCCTCTCATTTTAAATCAGGTCTAAACTCTAATAAACCCTAGATCCATCCTTATTTCATCCAAAATCACTCAAATTTTTCTCTAAATCAAAGTACATTGTGGATTAGAGATTAGATCATCAATTAGAAGATAGAGATCATCAGTTTGCTTAATTTGAAGTGCATTACATTACTGTCCAAACTAACCGACATTTATTTTTGTTGAATTTGGTAAATGGTGAGTGGTATATGCCTTCTTACTATACTATGCATATTTATATGGTAGAATCATAGGATTTAACATGTTTTAAATCGATTTTTGGCCAAAAAACATTTTCTAACTTTATTTACATATTAAACTATGCATATGATTTGGATTGATTAGAAATGTAACGACCCAGAATTTTTATAAATTTAAATTTGAATATTTAATTAATTTTAAATATTTATAAGTGAATTTATAAGTCAAATAAATTTTTATTTGAATTATTAGATTTAATTGGATAATTTAATCGATAATTTAATACGTTAAATTATGGAAATAATTAAAAATTGAGTTAAAAATGATTGAAAATAATTTGGAAAATTTTATTTAATCATACTGGAGTTATAGAAATATTTTAGAACTTTTAAAATTATAACGTTCATTTATTTATAATGGATCACTTCCAAAAATATTTTATCTTTTCAAAAATTACTTTAAAAATATTTTAAAATCCCAAAATCTGGGTCCAATGATGCTACACACCAAATAGTCAATCACGACTAACAACGATATCATATATCGATATGATAATCCATCAAATATCAAAATATCTGAAATAAAATAAATACTGTTGAGGAATCCAGTTGGATCCCTCCAACCTGTTTCCTGCACCCAAAAACATTAGCACAATACCAATTTCGCTCCAGTACGAAATTATCACGGTATATGTTCTTATTAAATATTATCCGCTTAATAACGGCGTAATAGGGTCTCATCCGCTAAAAAAAAAATGCGGGAAATCAACAACTGCAATATATACATATGCCAATATATATATATTGCTATTATATATAATACCAATTTCACTGTTTATGAAATATTCGCGGTATATGTTTTTATTAAATAACATCCGCTTACTAACGGCGCATAATGTCTATTTTAACAATCAATAATTTACAGTCATCATTCAAACATGCATTCAAATATTTTAAATCTAACTATTTAAAATAAAATCGAAACCTATTCGATTGAGTGAGAAGTTCTCACCTTGGTTTTAATTTCCGTTTCAGCTTTTATTTCGGATAAAATTAAACGCGCGTTTAATTTTATCCAAAATTCTCACTAACTCCAAACGACTCCAAACCAACTCCATTACGTAGTGCTCGTCCATACGATTCCAACGCAACTGAGTTTGCATTTTTTCGACCTCGTATGAAAAAGATATGAATTTTACAAGTTTGTACACGATTTTATAACTAAATTTCAACATAAACTTTTATATTTTAAACCCAAACTCACACCAGCCCTTGGATCTTGCCTCAACTCATCTCCACCGTCCCCCCCCCTTCTTCCATCTCTCACGCAAATGCCCAGATCAAAGCCGAACACCTCCAAACCCATTTGCTAAATTAGGGTTAAATAATACTCCTTCTTCGTCGCGTTCTAGCTCGATCAAGACGTTGCAACTCGAAGGCCTTCACCATAGCTACACTCGGCCAGAAGGATTGGAAGCTCGGCCTGCACATGTACATGGAAAGTCGTGCCAAACCTGTAGCGAACGGCCACCCCTAGCTCCCCCTACGCAACTCCAAACTCGATCATCACCGTATGAAATTAAAGCTCTCTCCATGCTCTTCAATCTTCGTGTTGAACACCTCGCGTGAATGTGAATGGATTTGGAGAGATTGAGAGTTGAATTTGGACAATTTCTGGCCATTGGACCTGGTGGAGGCGGCTAGGGTTTAATGTTTATATTTTTTTTTTTTTATTAAATGAAGGGTGTGTGTCTCCTTTTATAGAAAAAGCTAGCGTAAACACTATTCATCCCGGGAATTCCGAACTCCGATTTAGACGCCGTAACCAGCGTACCTAGGGTTTATCCCGCGTTCCGGACACAATGGAATAGGTTTCGGAAGCTAATTCGGAAGTATGTGCGAGTTATGGCTGAAAACGCTCAATTTAAATTAAACCGATTTAAATCGATTTCTAGGCGTTTTAATTTGTACCGGACAAACGGTAAATCCAATCGACTTGAAATTTGAAACCTTACAATAATATCACATTACGGATCCGATGAAACTGGTTTCGTCGAAATCCGAGACTTTTTGAAAAATGGCTATTTTGACTCGCCAAATTTAAATTAAAAACGATTCGATGCGTTTCGAGCTGCCACGATCAAACGATAACTCCGATTGACACGAAAATTGAAATCCGGTAATAACTAACTATTACGGATCCAATGAAACTGGTTTCGTTCAATTCTGAGACTGTTCAAAAATTGACTATTTTACTAGTCGATAATTAAATATTAAAATATTCAATTTTCACAAATTTACTTTTAATTCGATTTTAAAAGTTCTAAAATATTTCTATAACTCCAGTATGATTAAATAAAATTTTCCAAATTATTTTCAATCATTTTTAACTCAATTTTTAATTATTTCCATAATTTAACGTATTAAATTATCGATTAAATTATCCAATTAAATCTAATAATTCAAATAAAAATTTATTTGACTTATAAATTCACTTATAAATATTTAAAATTAATTAAATATTCAAATTTAAATTTATAAAAATTCTGGGTCGTTACAAGAAATCTGTAACGACCCGATATTTTCAACCATTTGCATCCGCACATGTCGGACTTGAATTGCTCAAAATACCGAATTGTAAAATAAATTTGGCAAAACACAGCATAAACAGTAAACAAATAAATCACAGATCACAGACACAGAGTAATAAATGCAGCGGAAGTAAAGAAATAGTAGTTCATGAAGCTACTATATAAATACATCAGAGTCAAACAAGATACAACAGAGATAACAAGATACAACGCAGATCTCAACATGATAACCAGGTATGAATCATAATACATCAGCGGAACCAACCGGATAACTGGAATCAACTGGATAATCGAAAGTGAAATAGATTACTGGATCTTCAAGAAAAGCTTCCAACTTCGAAGGTGAGTCTCAAATGCTGTATCACTCATTCTGACCCGAGCGTAAAGAAAACACAAAACACTCGAGTTAGGACATACATACTTATACAATGTAAACCAACTCAAGTGAACTGTAATATAAGGTACAAGTAACTTAAAGGATGCTTGGGACCGCCCATCCTCTAAGGATCCGTTAAACTATTTACTATGTAGTAATATTTCGCTATTATAATAATGTCTATAGTAAAATAAACATACTTTTAAATAGTATTAAGGCTTTACATTTTCCACCTTAACACGTAATAGTCCGAATAGTCCATCCAATATTATAGTCCCTCCTGATCTGGAAGCCACCAGAGGATACCACTCGGGCTACGGGAGAAATCTAATCTCGTACAAGGCGCGATAGGGTAGGAGACACGGCACAACTAGGCAATGCCAGGGTAGATATACCAATTACGCTTCCGGGTCAGTGGTAACGCGTAGCGCGCAGCTACCGGCCACCTCGAGCTACACCCCCAAATAAAAAATCAAAAGTGGCCACCGAACCAATCCAAAAGTCAAAGTATAATATCGAACGGATGTGTCTGATCAAAGGTGCTACCTCATTAACCCGTCGATCGCTCCTATTTTAGCCACCTTATGCCAACTCACGGGAGTTGGGTCCACGTATTTACCTCAAAGGAAATGCCACCACCATCCTACTTCATTCTAGAATCTCCACCGCGTACACGGTTGTTAAAGTGGTTTTTGGAGTTGGCAGAGAGTATGACAACTTTCGATCCCGATCTCTTTAACAACCAAACGTTATTATAACCCATGGATATTTATTTCAAAATCATTTATACTTTCAAACCAAACTAGCATATCCATTTCAAATTCATATCATTTCTTTCAAAATAGTATATACTTTCAAAAAAATATCATACTCATTTCAAAACCATATCACAATAGTATCATTTCCATTTCAAAACTAATTCAATAATATATCATTTAAATAAAACCTAAATTTCCAAATCACTGAATATATCCTTCAATTTATTAAACTTGAAATATTCCTTTAATTTATCATAGCATTTTGGAAATGTTACCTTAAGGAATCATAGCATTTTTGGAATGTAATACTTTCCACATTAACATTTTATAAAATCAAAGTATTTATATGCTTACAAATTTAACATGGTCATTTTATCATAGCCTTATAGTTAAATAAACTTTGTTACTGTAATATCCAATTTAAAGCTGAAATTCTTATGTTAAGTTAAAAGTACCTTATTAACTTACATTATTATTACAATAAAGAAACTTTATTATTTTAATCATTTAAAGTATGCAATTTACGTAAATTAAAACTTGCATATCAAATGTACATTATCAACTTACATTTTATTATTACAGTAAGTAACATTTATCATTTTAATCAATTAAAAATACACCATTACATTGATTAAAACTTACATGTCAAATGTATGTTTTAACTTACATTTATTATAATAAAGCGCATTTATCATTTTTCAATATTACACTAATTAAAACTTACATTACAAATGTACATTTTAAATTTATATTCCTATTACACTAAAGAGCATTTATTAATTTAATTAATACCACACTAATTAAAACTTTACATGTTTCTTTCATTAATTAAAACTTTACATGTTTCTTGCATTAATTAAAAACTTTACATGTTCTCTCATTAATTAGGACTTTACACGTTTCTTTCATTAATTAAAAACTTACACGTTTCTTTAATTAATTAAGACTTACACTTTGCTTTCATTAATTAAAACTTTACATTTTTCTTGCATTAATTAAAAACTTTACATGTTCTCTCATTAATTAGGACTTTATACGTTTCTTTCATTAATTAAAAACTTACAATTTCTTTCATTAATTAGAAACTTACACGTTTCTTTCATTAATTAAAACTTACACGTTTCTTGCATTAATTAAAACTTACACGTTTCTTGCATTAATTAAAACTTACACTTTTCTTTCATTAATTGAAACTTAACATGTTTCTTGCATTAATTAAAAACGTTACATGTTCTCTCACTAATTAGGACTTTACACGTTTCTTTCATTAATTAAAAACTTTACACTTTTCTTTCAGTAATTAAACTTTACATGTTTCTTCAATTTAAAATACCTTATTTTATTAACTTAAAATCTCAATTTGGAAACCAATTTCCAATCATCAAGTTAAGTTATATATATATATATATATATATATTACATTTTATACATTAACTTATACAACTTAACTTAGAAAATCACTGTAAACCTATTTATACAAACATATCCGCTTCATGGAATAAAATTCATTCCAACTACTAGGCTAGATTTAGAATTCCACATTAAATCAAATTTCATTTTTAAGTTGTTTATTATATTCCAAATCTTTGAATTACAAATTTAAAACCAAATAAAGATTTTTTTCATTACAATTAAAAACCAAAATCAACTTATAAAATCTTAACTTATAGAAAACCAATATCTCTTTATATTCTAAATCTTTAAATCAATTTTTTTTAATTTCCATATATTTATAAATTCTGAATACTTAATAATTTTAGGAAACTATTATAATTTTTTTAACCATGGGCCTGTATAAAATTTTCTAACCTAGGTCAAGTGTAACGACCCGTTAAATTTATGATATTTAATAAAATGAATTAATATAATTTCTAATTTGGTTAAAAATAAATGTAGAAATTTGGTATAGTGGTTGCAATTTAGTGTAACTATAAAATTTTATGATAATAGATGTGGATAATGTAAATTTTCACAACTTGATTTAAAGTAATTTTTAAGAAACAAATAAATGTTAAATTTGTGAATGTTAGTATAAACATTAATTTGAATGGTATTCATTAATACAAAGATGCAATAAGTGTAGATAGTAAATTTAATGTCTGTAGAAAGAAGAAAAAGGGGTCTAATAGAAACATAAACTTTAATCATATGAAAAAGGTATAGATCTGAACCAATTTATGAAAATTGATAAGAACAGTGTTTGTAATCAGTTTGGTCATTTAATATTTGAAGATAGAGATGTGTAAATATTAATGAATTTATAATGGGAAGGAATGGTAAGAATGAGAAAAATATATATAATAAGCATTTGATTCAATTAAGGGAATTAAATTATAATAAATGGTCATTTAATAAATTCAACGTTTGTGAGAAATCATAATAGTTGTGTAAAATGTGTACAAACTTGGATTTGGAAGTTTATTGGATTTATAACGGTTTTGTTATTAAGTGTATGAGTTTAAAAGTTATTCCCTTTTGTAAAGTTATAGAAGAATGCATAAAGATATAAACAGGGCTTAATAGAATTGACACTTAATGAATTGAATAAATTACCCATTTATGAAGATATGTATAGTGGATTATAAATGGCCTAAGCAAATATAAAATGGAATAATCATTGAGATTTGTACTATGAAAATAAATAGTAACATTTATTTGCAAGGAATAAAAGCCTATTTAGGTGACTAGGATTTGGAGTAATGACTATTGTATGTTACCTACCCTTGTTTCTTGTTAATTTAGATTTTGAGAATCAAATTCAATTTATCCGCCAATTTACCGCAGTTAAAGTGAAATGAATTGGTGATTGAGAAATGTTAAATACAAATAAGATGTAAACCAAAGAAAATCCCATTTGTAATAAATTATGTAGAATAAAGTAAAGAAACTAGGAAACGAAAATGTGAAAATGTGGATGCAGTGAGATCTTAAGTGATAATAACCTTGTTAGGCAAGTGATAACGGAATTTTGTGTATATGTAATATTTACTGGTGTGTCAAGTAATAAACACATAGATGCAAGAAAAGGAAAGTTGGTAGCAATCTATATATGTTATTTATCTTACTTAGTATATTAAATAAGGTTTGGAATTCAAATTTTAATTAAAGGAGTTGGTAGCACGTTAGTAGGAAATAATTGTAAGGGTGGGATAACAACTACTATAAACTACCTAATTTAAATGAGTCAATGAACTTATTTGAAATAACGTTCATCTAAATATGAGTAATTAAAATGGCGGGGTCAACAATAAACGTTACTTTAGAATTAATTTATATTTTAACGGAAGTGTGAAAGTAAAGCAATAGAAGCGTAAACTTATCAAGGTAGAATTTAGTAGTGTAATGAAAAAAATGTTAAGAATGTTATAGTATAATGATTGATTGGAAATCAAAATTTACTTGTTTGAATGTAACTTTAGGGAAATTGGATTTAATTAAAATAAAAAGGAAGAAAAAAAAATTGGATGAAATTTAATGTTGGAATATTATGTAAATATAAACTTAGATAAAATTTAAGGATATCTACGTAATAGAGTGTAAAACCAATGCTAATTTCATCTATTTAATACTAATAGGTTAATAATAGAATGAAGAGTAAATTTAATGTTAAGTTAATATGAATTAAGGTAATATTGGGGAATAATGTGAATTTTCTTCATAATATGATAAGTTGTAGAATACAACGTAAACTTAAGTATAACCTTTGGATTGAAAACATTGTTAAGGGTTACCTGTTAAATTTGGATGGAATTGGCAATAAATGTTACACTTATGGGTAAGGAAATAAAAATGTCCAGAATTTGAGTATATTAAGAAATGGGGATTGAAATTGAAATCTTGCAACGAATCTAATAATACGTTACATAAGTGTTAAATTAAGGTAACATTTGGAAAATATGATAATGATTTTCAAATTGAACAAGTTGTGGAATTAATATTAGTAAAGAAGAATGAGGGAAGAATAATTTGAAAACATAGCAATAGATATTAATGTAAGGTTACCTTAAATAAGTTAAGGCAAACCAATGGAGAATAATATAGATACCTTTATAATATGATGTTTGTGTGTGAAGGAAATGGGAATAAAGTTATTAATAATTTGGAATTTTATTTATGGTAAAAAGTTTATTTGCAATCAAATGAGTTGGAATGGAAATCAAATCTATTTATCTAATTGGATTTAAGTGAGAGTATAAGAGTATATGATTTAATAATTTGATTTATTGCGAATAATTGTAATTTAATTTGGTAATTGGCAAAATGATTAATGATTGAATTAACATAGAACTTGTTGTTAGTTATTAAAATTGGTTAAGAAATCAAAGGAGAGAAATTTTATAAAATTTTAAATTTTGTAATTGGATTGGCTAAAGTGGGAAAATGGAATTAATCAACGTTGTTACTTTTATCTCCTTCCCTATTAGATCCTTATGTGATTGCATCCACATTTATTGTTGATTATTCCTATATATTGTCACCAATTAATCGTACTTGATGTATGTTTAGCAATTTTGTCACACAGTTAAAGTATGAATATATATATATGATGTATTCAAATTTTTCTGTATCTAGCACTTAATTAATTTAGAATCAAACTAACGAAACGTGTCATTTATTTTTGTCCCTCCATATTCATTTTCTTTCTAATTAATAAATACCTCTTTTTAATACCTGCTACTTTAAAAAAAAAAAGGACTGTTCATATTTGCTATATTTCAATACCAAGTGTTCATATTCACTTTATTTCTAATTAATAGCAGCCTCTCCTTTCAAATCTATTTGTCCCTAAACCTAACTCTAACCTTATAAATAACCTACTTCTTATTCTTCTATTACATTTTGTTTCTCCTAACTCTAACCCTAGCCTCCATGCTATTCTTCTTCTTCTTCTTCTTCTTTTTTCTTGTTTTTCTCAAAGCTCCTTATTATCTTTCATTTTAATTTTTTTTTTCTTCTTCTTTCTCTTCAAATATTCTTCTTCTTCTTCTTCAAATTTACTTCTATTTCAAACTTTCTTCTTTTCAAATCTAGATCTTCTCTTCCGTTTTCAGTTCTTATTTTAATCATTTTTTTTCAATTCTTCTTTTTCAAATCTCCTTTTTCTTTCAAACCTTTTAAAATACATACATTCATATAATAAGGAGGAAAATTAAAGTAAACCGAAATAAAAGAAAAATTACGGAACAAAGTTAGCAATCAAGAAGAAGCATATGCGTTTTTCACGAGGGAAGGTGGATGTGGCACGGTATTTTATTTTTGTTTTGTTTATTTTTAATTCTTTTTTTTTCAATTGCAAATCGTTTAATTGTGATAACTTTCACATACGAACTCCGTTTCACACAAAATTTCTTTTGTTAGGATCGTAATTAAATTCCGGATCTGATGACGCTGGTTTGGATAAATTTAGAGACCGTCAAATTTTGGGTTTAAATCGGAATTACATTCGATTTAAATTCAAAAGGTGAGTGTTTTAACTCACTCACAATTACTAGAAGCTTTTATGTTTGTTAAATAAATTTTAGAAATGAATAGAAATTTATTTATGAGCTTTTGGCATGTTATTTCACCCATATCTGTTGAATTGCATTTTTTGAATTTAGCTGTTAATTAAATTGATTGATTGCGTATTAATTGGCTGTTAGAAATTATTGTTTGCATAAGAACTGCTAGTTAACAGTTATGTCAATTATCACTGAAAATAAACTGTTAGATTTATAGTTGATAAATATAATTTGAATTAAACTGCCAATTATTACCTGTTGTATATTCCCAAACATATTTTGTTATTGGTTGATATTGCTTGATGTTTGTGACTGGATGATGGATGTGTTGTTGAATGGATGTTTTATTTGATATCATTAAACTGCAAGTTAGCATACATTTTACATTTCATTCGGGATTGTGGTTTGAAATGATAAAAACGCAAAGTTTTATTTTTTTAAATTGCGGATTGAAATGATAAATATCCGTATCACTTGACCATAGGATAGAAAATTATATACAGGCACCGCGGTCTATATATAACTATTTTAATGTGATTTCTATGGTTTGGATTGAATACGGTTTATAAATCTTAAATTTATATTGTATAAATATTTTATTCCATATTTATATACCTATGAAGTTGAAATTTTGAAATTAAAAGGAATATAAATTTCTTTATTGAAAATGGAAGAAATTTAGAAAATGGAGTTTGGTAAATTTATATCCTACGTTTAAATGTAAAGTTGGAAATTTTAAGATATGATATTTGTAATTGGATTTCCCCAAAATAAATAGAAATGGATATTCTAGTATAATTTGAAGTGGAAAAATTCTATATATATATATATATATATATATATTTTACTAGAAATTGAAGTCTTATTAATTATGGATTTTATGTGAATGGTCAAGATTAATTAATAGAATATTGATTTTGAAAGGATAAAAATCCAACTTTAGTGAAATATAATGCTCAAAATGGATATAAATATATATAAAATTGAAATGGTTTTGGGACTTGAAGTAATATTTTGGATTTTGGATTAACTTTAAAAGAAGAAATATT
This sequence comes from Allium cepa, assembly GCA_030765085.1. NCBI lineage: Eukaryota > Viridiplantae > Streptophyta > Magnoliopsida > Asparagales > Amaryllidaceae > Allium > Allium cepa. The sequence goes on from CM060932.1 coordinate 387,486,239, forward strand.
TGGAAAGCCATGTAATTTATTTCTTTATAAAGCAACAGTAAAGTTAAACCTTTTTAATTCGCATACCGTTGAATATCCAAACCATTTAGTTTTGAAAATAATGGTTTTAAAATACTATAGATTTTCGAAGAATTATGTTGAAAGTTACAAACAAAATATTGGTTACATGGGATATTAAATAATAAAAAGTGACATAATTTTTGGAAAGGAAAATTTTATTTGGGAAACGATATCATTGATTTGGGCTTTTATAAAATAATATGAAAATAAATTGTTTGTGTTTTTAAAGAAGAAATGATATCGTAATATTATGGTTTTGAAAGGGATTATATTCTAGTTTTAAAGTATAAACTGTTTTTAAATAACCGCGGTGTTATAATAACGATTGGTTGGCAAAGAGACCGGGATCGGATATGGACATACTCTCTGTCGATACCGAAAACCACTTTGACTAACCGTGTACGCGGTGGAGATTCCAGAATGAAGTAGGTGGTGGCGACGTTTCCTGTAAGGTAAATACGTGGACCCAACTCCCGTGAGTTGGCATAAGGTGGCTAAAACAGGAGCGATTCTCAGGCCAATGAGGTCATTCCTCTGATCGGACGCTCCTCTTCGATATTATACTTTGACTTGGATTTGATTCAGTGGCCACTTCTATATTTTGATTTTTGGGGAGTTAGTCCGAGGTGGGCGGTAACTGCGGCTACGCGTTTCCACCAGCTTGGATAGCAATTGGTATATCTACCCTGGCATTTCCTAGTTGTGCCGTGTCACCTACCATATCGAGCCTTTACTACGAGTTTCTATTTGTGTCGTACCTATGGAGTATCCTCTGGTAGCTTCCCGATCAGGAGGTATTACGGTACTGTATAGACTATTGGCATTTTACGTGTTAAGGTGGAAAATGTAAAGCCTTAACGCTATTTAAAAGTAAGTTTATTTTACAATTAGACACTATTATAATAGCGCAATTATACTACATAGTAAATAGTTTAACGGATCCTTAGGAGATGTAAATCCCGAGCATCTCTTGAGTTACTGTATTCATATTTATTTCTGTTTATTTAACTCACATAAGATTTTCTAGTCTGACTCGAGTGTTTTTGTCTTTTCAAATTCGCTCGGGTCAGTCCGAGCGTTTCAGGATAGCAGGTTTTAGCTTTGGAGGACGAAGACGAAGATTCAGTATTATTTTATATATATAGTATTGTACTACACACTCTTTCTATTCCGCTGCCTTGTTGTATTTGGTATGTGTAACTCTGATATTCATTTTATAAGTAAAATCAAGCTTTTGTAAACTGTTTATGAACTGTATATTTGTTATTATATTCCGCTGTGAGATTCTGTTTTGTTTTATTTCTTCTCTGTTTTCTTATTTACCCCATAACTATCCGCCCTTGCGTATGCTTTGAATTAGCACGTGTGTCGGTTTAAAGTGTGCGAAAAGGCGGGATGTTACATCTGGTATCAGAGCTTTGGTTTAGCGATAAACCTTGGCTTTGTGGGGTTTGGCTCTTTGTTAATAGGGTAGTAATATCATATGGGAGTCGCTGAGTGTATATATATGAGAGAGCATATTTGTTAGTATTAATAAAAAGATTTTTATATTGTGTTAATCTGTTCCGCTTTGTATTTATAAATTCTGGTTGATGCATGGGACGCTATGTCATCAATAGGGATTTCTAAACACTTAATAGGACAGACCGACATAATATTTGTTTTTAATATAGGTGAATGAAAGAATTTTGCCTATTATATTTTCTATATATAAAAATATTTTTATAAAGATATATATTTGGTTGCTATAGATTGGATGTTAGGTAATAAAAATATTCATAATAATTGAAGCTAAGTTGAAATTACAATGAATCAAATTGGAAATTTTAGAACTTAAGTCCGGGATTTTGAAAATCTGTTTTCAAAGGATTTATGAAATATAATGATTTGGTTTATAAGTATTTTCTTATACAAATATTTAGATAATTCGGAAGAATTGTTTAAAAGAAGATTTTGGAGAAAATAAATTTTGTACTTTCCTCTCTGTCGCTGGAAAATAATTTCGGTGATGACGGCCGCATCATCGACTTTCATTTTCGAGTTTCGAAGGGGAAAGGCCACTGTAGTAGATTCTACTGCAGATTATTTTGAAATATTTAAATTTTAATTGTTTTAAATATAATTAGAGATATATATAAGTGTAAGAAATTATTTATCTATTATTTCAAAATAAATTGAAATTTGACCGGAATTTAATTCTAAAATTTTCCATTAATTAATTGTTTAAAATTATGTTAGTAAAATAAAAGTTAAGTAATAAATGAATTGAAACCTCTAATTTAAATAAGAGAATTATTGCAAAGTTATAAAGAGAAATTGAGTACATATGAGACAAAGAGTAATATGGATAAACATTAAATTTAATTAAAAGAATGGAGATTAAACTTGTATAAGTTCAATTGCAATTTCCTTAACATAAATAACTTACCCAAATATAAAAGTTGAAGTGTTAAATGAGAAACTGGAATTGAATATTTTACAAGTAGGAATTTAGGAAAAATGAAGTATTCAATAAATTACTGTTATAATAAGAATTTAATGGTATAAACTTAGGTTATAATTGAAATTTTACTGAAAAGGGTTAAGAATTATTAATAGATGATATGAACCTAAGTATATAAAATGAAATTCAAAATAAGAATTGATTGTATGATTATTGACTTAAGTATGTTTTAATTTTCCCTATTCTAATATAATGGAAAATAGGAAAAATTAAATGACTGCAATTCATAGTCAATGGATAAATAAAAACTTCCACTTATAAGAATGAATGTTAGCAGATTTAGAATTTAAGGGAAATCTTACAAGTGAAGAGTAAGGAAATGAAGATATTCAAATAATTGTTGTTATTAATGAGAATTTATTTTATAAACTTAAGTAATAAAAAGGAAATACAAATATAATGAATTTTGTGATAGTTGGAAAATAAAACTTGTAAGAAACAAAGAAATTCCTCCATAAATGAAGGAAAGAAAATATAACCACTGAATTATGAAATAAATGTATAATAAGCTATCTTGATGTTGGTTTGAATTGTTTGGTTGATGTATGATTTCAAAAATTTGAACCCGAACAACTGATTGGTTGTTGGATTGAACGACTGTTTGTTGTGGTGTGTGCTGTTTGTTAAAATGTATGGTTGTTGCAATTGATTGGATATGAAGGATTGAATCTACCCAAACATTTCACTGTAAAATAAATATTTAACTTTTAGATTATATAAGTGAATACAGGTGATGGAAGCCACTGCTATTGCTTTGGTTCCATAAAAATATAAGCGTATTGCCCGACAAATAGGTACGTTTTCGGATTACGTTTAAAGCGCTGTTTTATATATTTTCCCATGTGGGATATTTTATTTGGATAATATGTGTAATATATTTGTATACTTGGATATTATATTTTCTCCAGAGTCCCTCCGTACAAAGGAGACTCTGCCAAAATTTTCAGAAAATTTTGGACTTAGAATTTTGTGAAAGTATTTTTCCAACTTTAATAATTCAAGTATTAAAGGATATAATGATTATAAAACAAGTATATTTCATTAAAGGAAATTAATCCTTTAAATATTGTTTATAAGTTAATATTTGAAATAAGATGCACTGTAAATCTTCCTCCTCCCTTCTTTTTCCTTTTCGGGGACGAAAAGTTTTGAGTGGGGGAGATTGTAACGACCCGTTAAATTTATGATATTTAATAAAATGAATTAATATAATTTCTAATTTGGTTAAAAATAAATGTAGAAATTTGGTATAGTGGTTGCAATTTAGTGTAACTATAAAATTTTATGATAATAGATGTGGATAATGTAAATTTTCACAACTTGATTTAAAGTAATTTTTAAGAAACAAATAAATGTTAAATTTGTGAATGTTAGTATAAACATTAATTTGAATGGTATTCATTAATACAAAGATGCAATAAGTGTAGATAGTAAATTTAATGTCTGTAGAAAGAAGAAAAAGGGGTCTAATAGAAACATAAACTTTAATCATATGAAAAAGGTATAGATCTGAACCAATTTATGAAAATTGATAAGAACAGTGTTTGTAATCAGTTTGGTCATTTAATATTTGAAGATAGAGATGTGTAAATATGTTAATGAATTTATAATGGGAAGGAATGGTAAGAATGAGAAAAATATATATAATAAGCATTTGATTCAATTAAGGGAATTAAATTATAATAAATGGTCATTTAATAAATTCAACGTTTGTGAGAAATCATAATAGTTGTGTAAAATGTGTACAAACTTGGATTTGGAAGTTTATTGGATTTATAACGGTTTTGTTATTAAGTGTATGAGTTTAAAAGTTATTCCCTTTTGTAAAGTTATAGAAGAATGCATAAAGATATAAACAGGGCTTAATAGAATTGACACTTAATGAATTGAATAAATTACCCATTTATGAAGATATGTATAGTGGACTATAAATGGCATAAGCAAATATAAAATGGAATAATCATTGAGATTTGTACTATGAAAATAAACAGTAACATTTATTTGCAAGGAATAAAAGCCTATTTAGGTGACTAGGATTTGGAGTAATGACTATTGTATGTTACCTACCCTTGTTTCTTGTTAATTTAGATTTTGGGAATCAAATTCAATTTATCCGCCAATTTACCGCAGTTAAAGTGAAATGAATTGGTGATTGAGAAATGTTAAATACAAATAAGATGTAAACCAAAGAAAATCCCATTTGTAATAAATTATGTAGAATAAAGTAAAGAAACTAGGAAATGAAAATGTGAAAATGTGGATGCAGTGAGATCTTAAGTGATAATAACCTTGTTAGGCAAGTGATAACGGAATTTTGTGTATATGTAATATTTACTGGTGTGTCAAGTAATAAACACATAGATGCAAGAAAAGGAAAGTCGGTAGCAATCTATATATGTTATTTATCTTACTTAGTATATTAAATAAGGTTTGGAATTCAAATTTTAATTAAAGGAGTTGGTAGCACGTTAGTAGGAAATAATTGTAAGGGTGGGATAACAACTACTATAAACTACCTAATTTAAATGAGTCAATGAACTTATTTGAAATAACGTTCATCTAAATATGAGTAATTAAAATGGCGGGGTCAACAATAAACGTTACTTTAGAATTAATTTATATTTTAACGGAAGTGTGAAAGTAAAGCAATAGAAGCGTAAACTTATCAAGGTAGAATTTAGTAGTGTAATGAAAAAAATGTTAAGAATGTTATAGTATAATGATTGATTGGAAATCAAAATTTACTTGTTTGAATGTAACTTTAGGGAAATTGGATTTAATTAAAATAAAAAGGAAGAAAAAAAAATTGGATGAAATTTAATGTTGGAATATTATGTAAATATAAACTTAGATAAAATTTAAGGATATCTACGTAATAGAGTGTAAAACCAATGTTAATTTCATCTATTTAATACTAATAGGTTAATAATAGAATGAAGAGTAAATTTAATGTTAAGTTAATATGAATTAAGGTAATATTGGGGAATAATGTGAATTTTCTTCATAATATGATAAGTTGTAGAATACAACGTAAACTTAAGTATAACCTTTGGATTGAAAACATTGTTAAGGGTTACCTGTTAAATTTGGATGGAATTGGCAATAAATGTTACACTTATGGGTAAGGAAATAAAAATGTCCAGAATTTGAGTATATTAAGAAATGGGTATTGAAATTGAAATCTTGCAACGAATCTAATAATACGTTACATAAGTGTTAAATTAAGGTAACATTTGGAAAATATGATAATGATTTTCAAATTGAACAAGTTGTGGAACTAATATTAGTAAAGAAGAATGAGGGAAGAATAATTTGAAAACATAGCAATAGATATTAATTTAAGGTTACCTTAAATAAGTTAAGGCAAACCAATGGAGAATAATATAGATACCTTTATAATATGATGTTTGTGTGTGAAGGAAATGGGAATAAAGTTATTAATAATTTGGAATTTTATTTATGGTAAAAAGTTTATTTGCAATCAAATGAGTTGGAATGGAAATCAAATCTATTTATCTAATTGGATTTAAGTGAGAGTATAAGAGTATATGATTTAATAATTTGATTTATTGCGAATAATTGTAATTTAATTTGGTAATTGGCAAAATGATTAATGATTGAATTAACATAGAACTTGTTGTTAGTTATTAAAATTGGTTAAGAAATCAAAGGAGAGAAATTTTATAAAATTTTAAATTTTGTAATTGGATTGGCTAAAGTGGGAAAATGGAATTAATCAACGTTGTTACTTTTATCTCCTTCCCTATTAGATCCTTATGTGATTGCATCCACATTTATTGTTGATTATTCCTATATATTGTCACCAATTAATCGTATTTGATGTATGTTTAGCAATTTTGTCACACAGTTAAAGTATGAATATATATATATATGATGTATTCAAATTTTTCTGTATCTAGCACTTAATTAATTTAGAATCAAACTAACGAAACGTGTCATTTATTTTTGTCCCTCCATATTCATTTTCTTTCTAATTAATAAATACCTCTTTTTAATACCTGCTACTTTAAAAAAAAAAAGGACTGTTCATATTTGCTATATTTCAATACCAAGTGTTCATATTCACTTTATTTCTAATTAATAGCAGCCTCTCCTTTCAAATCTATTTGTCCCTAAACCTAACTCTAACCTTATAAATAACCTACTTCTTATTCTTCTATTACATTTTGTTTCTCCTAACTCTAACCCTAGCCTCCATGCTATTCTTCTTCTTCTTCTTCTTCTTTTTTCTTGTTTTTCTCAAAGCTCCTTATTATCTCTCATTTTAATTTTTTTTTCTTCTTTCTCTTCAAATATTCTTCTTCTTCTTCTTCAAATTTACTTCTATTTCAAACTTTCTTCTTTTCAAATCTAGATCTTCTCTTCCGTTTTCAGTTCTTATTTTAATCATTTTTTTTCAATTCTTCTTTTTCAAATCTTCTTTTTCTTTCAAACCTTTTAAAATACATACATTCATATAATAAGGAGGAAAATTAAAGTAAATCGAAATAAAAGAAAAATTACGGAACAAAGTTAGCAATCAAGAAGAAGCATATGCGTTTTTCACGAGGGAAGGTGGATGTGGCACGGTATTTTATTTTTGTTTTGTTTATTTTTAATTTTTTTTTTCAATTGCAAATCGTTTAATTGTGATAACTTTCACATACGAACTCCGTTTCACACGAAATTTCTTTTGTTAGGATCGTAATTAAATTCCGGATCTGATGACGCTGGTTTGGATAAATTTAGAGACCGTCAAATTTTGGGTTTAAATCGGAATTACATTCGATTTAAATTCAAAAGGTGAGTGTTTTAACTCACTCACAATTACTAGAAGCTTTTATGTTTGTTAAATAAATTTTAGAAATGAATAGAAATTTATTTATGAGCTTTTGGCATGTTATTTCATCCATATCTGTTGAATTGCATTTTTTGAATTTAGCTGTTAATTAAATTGATTGATTGCGTATTAATTGGCTGTCAGAAATTATTGTTTGCATAAGAACTGCTAGTTAACAGTTATGTCAATTATCACTGAAAATAAACTGTTAGATTTATAGTTGATAAATATAATTTGAATTAAACTGCCAATTGTTACCTGTTGTATATTCCCAAGCATATTTTGTTATTGGTTGATATTGCTTGATGTTTGTGACTGGATGATGGATGTGTTGTTGAATGGATGTTTTATTTGATATCATTAAACTGCAAGTTAGCATACATTTTACATTTCATTCGGGATTGTGGTTTGAAATGATAAAACCGCAAAGTTTTATTTTTTTAAATTGCGGATTGAAATGATAAATATCTGTATCACTTGACCATAGGATAGAAAATTATATACAGGCACCGCGGTCTATATTTAACTATTTTAATGTGATTTCTATGGTTTGGATTGAATACGGTTTATAAATCTTAAATTTATATTGTATAAATATTTTATTCCATATTTATATACCTATGAAGTTGAAATTTTGAAATTAAAAGGAATATAAATTTCTTTATTGAAAATGGAAGAAATTTAGAAAATGGAGTTTGGTAAATTTATATCCTACGTTTAAATGTAAAGTTGGAAATTTTAAGATATGATATTTGTAATTGGATTTCCCCAAAATAAATAGAAATGGATATTCTAGTATAATTTGAAGTGGAAAAATTCTATATATATATATATATATTTTACTAGAAATTGAAGTCTTATTAATTATGGATTTTATGTGAATGGTGAAGATTAATTAATAGAATATTGATTTTGAAAGGATAAAAATCCAACTTTAGTGAAATATAATGCTCAAAATGGATATAAATATATATAAAATTGAAATGGTTTTGGGACTTGAAGTAATATTTTGGATTTTGGATTAACTTTAAAAGAAGAAATATTTGGAAAGCCATGTAATTTATTTCTTTATAAAGCAACAGTAAAGTTAAACCTTTTTAATTCGCATACCGTTGAATATCCAAACCATTTAGTTTTGAAAATAATGGTTTTAAAATACTATAGATTTTCGAAGAATTATGTTGAAAGTTACAAACAAAATATTGGTTACATGGGATATTAAATAATAAAAAGTGACATAATTTTTGGAAAGGAAAATTTTATTTGGGAAACGATATCATTGATTTGGGCTTTTATAAAATAATATGAAAATAAATTGTTTGTGTTTTTAAAGAAGAAATGATATCGAAATAATATGGTTTTGAAAGGGATTATATTCTAGTTTTAAAGTATAAACTGTTTTTAAATAACCGCGGTGTTATAATAACGATTGGTTGGCAAAGAGACCGGGATCGGATATGGACATACTCTTTGTCGATACCGAAAACCACTTTGACTAACCGTGTACGCGGTGGAGATTCCAGAATGAAGTAGGTGGTGACGACGTTTCCTGTAAGGTAAATACGTGGACCCAACTCCCGTGTGGCTAAAACAGGAGCGATTCTCAGGCCAATGAGGTCATTCCTCTGATCGGACGCTCCTCTTCGATATTATACTTTGACTTGGATTTGATTCAGTGGCCACTTCTATATTTTGATTTTTGGGGAGTTAGTCCGAGGTGGGCGGTAACTGCGGCTACGCGTTTCCACCAGCCTGGATAGCAATTGGTATATCTACCCTGGCATTGCCTAGTTGTGCCGTGTCACCTACCATATCGAGCCTTTACTACGAGTTTCTATTTGTGTCGTACCTATGGAGTATCCTCTGGTAGCTTCCCGATCAGGAGGTATTACGGTACTGTATAGACTATTGGCATTTTACGTGTTAAGGTGGAAAATGTAAAGCCTTAACGCTATTTAAAAGTAAGTTTATTTTACAATTAGACACTATTATAATAGCGCAATTATACTACATAGTAAATAGTTTAACGGATCCTTAGGAGATGTAAATCCCGAGCATCTCTTGAGTTACTGTATTCATATTTATTTCTGTTTATTTAACTCACATAAGATTTTCTAGTCTGACTCGAGTGTTTTTGTCTTTTCAAATTCGCTCGGGTCAGTCCGAGCGTTTCAGGATAGCAGGTTTTAGCTTTGGAGGACGAAGACGAAGATTCCGTATTATTTTATATATATAGTATTGTACTACACACTCTTTCTATTCCGCTGCCTTGTTGTATTTGGTATGTGTAACTCTGATATTCATTTTATAAGTAAAATCAAGCTTTTGTAAACTGTTTATGAACTGTATATTTGTTATTATATTCCGCTGTGAGATTCTGTTTTGTTTTATTTCTTCTCTGTTTTCTTATTTACCCCATAACTATCCGCCCTTGCGTATGCTTTGAATTGGCACGTGTGTCGGTTTAAAGTGTGCGAAAAGGCGGGATGTTACATCAAGTGATACGGATATGTATCATTTCAATCCGTAATTTAAAAGGAAAAATCCGGGTTCTATCATTTCAAACCCGCAATCCTAAGTAAATAAATGCAGTAAAAATCATTTGAGCCTATCATTTCAGCCCATAGTGATAGGGAACTTGCAGTGAGAGATACAGTATATAAAATGAATAGTATAACATATAAATACATATTAGATGATGCAACAAATATATAAACAGCATTTAACATCATATAACATATCACAGGCATGTATGAATGACATATCAATTTATACAGATCCACTTGTCATTATTCCACAATAATATAAGTACATATGTCTAGAGTGATAAAAACTCACCTTTTAAAAGCTAGAATCAGATTCGTAATACACGATTGAAACTCCACAAAGCACGACAAGGCACGACCAAATTTTGAGTAGATGGAGAGTCAAGATCCATATCTTGTATATAACAAATACACAAATCATAAGAATAAGATTCAACACAACAAAAGATGGATTAAACTATGCAATTACGAATCAAAGAACATAACCTTGCTTTCAACCACCAAGTGGGCTTGGCCATAGTCTAATAGTGAGGAGGAGGTGATGTTGTGGTGGTGGAGGCCGAGCTATGCAAGGAGAAAACAAAAAGAAAAGAGAAGAAAAAAAAGAGAAAAAAGAAAGTGTAAAAAGAAGAGAGAAGGAAGCCATGGATCTAGACTTTTTCCTTCCTCACTCAAATGATACAATGAGAAACCTTTTTTTATTTCACGTAAATGATAAGAGGCGGCTAGGTTTAAAAAGATTTGAATGGCTAAAGTTTAGGAATAGTTAGAAAATAAAAAGGCAAGGAAATTTAAAAAGGCACAATTTAAGTAGGAAAAGATCTTGCACATATTTTTCTTAAACAAATGAAAAGAGGAGTTTGGTAACTTTGTACGTGATTGAAAAGGAGAAAATCACGTCTATGCATTTATGAATAGATATGGTAGAAGATTAAAAGGTGGGAAATATATAAAGGCAAGAAATAAATTAAGAAACGTATAATATATTTTATTTTTAAATACAAATCAAAAAATGGGAGAAGGGAAATAAATTTTTTTGTACGTGAATTATGAAGTGGAGTGGATGGCAAGAAAAGATTTGAACGGCCAAAGAGGAGTAAATGATAGGAAAACAAAAAGGCTAGGAAATAAAAGCAAGAAATAAGGAGAAAGAAACACACACACACATACATACATATATACATACATACATATGTATATATATACCATTCTTAAATGCAATTGAAAAGAGGATGTTTTGAGATGTTTGTATGTGATTAATTAGAGCAATTCACGGCTATGAATGGTGAATGGCTAGGGTAAGTAATAAAGATGGTAGGTAAATAAAAAGGCAAGTATTAAAGAAATGTAACGCATGTCTCCTTGATTTCTTCCAAGCCTTTTATGAAAAGATATACACACAAGTAAAATCCAATAAATAAAGTTTAGATAAATAAAATAACATAGAAAATAAAAATATAGAAATGAACATAGAAAAATAGAAATTGAAATACAGAATATAACTGCGTGTAAAACACTGTAATTTATCTAATTTAAAAAGTATAACTCAGAATTTAACGAAACGAAAAGCAGAACATATACCATAAATAGATTCTGCTTCAAATAAAAAGATTAAAATTTATAAATTAATTTTTTTTAAAAAAATAAACTGAAAATTCAAATTTTGACCAAAATATAAAATTTTCAAAAACCGTTTATTTATTGCATTTGAAAAATAAATTGCAAACAAATTCCAAACTTACATTGGAAAAATTCTAAAAATTCACTTTTAAATGATTTAAAAATCAAAATTTCAAATAAAAATTTAATTAAAAATATTCAAAAAATTATGGGTTGTTACACTCTCACCCACTCAAAACTTTTCGTCCCCGAAAAGGAACGAGGCATGGAAAATAGAGACAACATATAGAATGAGATTGAATTAAGACAATATAAAAAAAGAAGATTGAAATTATACCTGGTAATAGTCGTTATAGGTAAATTCAACAAGATGGAGATGATCTTCCTAAGATCCTCTGTAATCAAAGACACAAGCACGAAGAAGATTCTTGAAAAGTTTTCCAAAACAGACTGGTAAAGGTATTTTGGGAGGAAGAACTACAGATCGAACTTTAGGACATAAGATCAATTTGAAATTCAATTCCCAGCTTAGGATGTAGGAGAATAGGAACAACCGAAGGATAAGAGATTGGAAAACAAAATAAAATGACAACTTTTAAAACCATGAAAGTTTCAACTTAAATTAATAATTGATTTCATTCATTTGATTTTTCCTAAGTTAATTAAATATTATCTATTTATAATTTCATTATCTTATCACACAATTAACAATTTCTAAAATCGTGAATTTGAAATCATTTATTATACTCAAAATTTTATTCAATAAGTTTCATTCTTCTTTATTCCAGATGGTTATTACATTTATTCCACTTAACATATGTCTAATGGTTATTACATTTATTCCACTTAACATATGTCTAATCACATATATTAAGTATACTTACACTTATTATGACTTACTCCAATTTATTTATAAATACCTTTAACATCACTTTATATTGTATATTATTCAATTAACTTTTTATTCTATTTACCTTTATTAATCCTTTTATAACTAAAATTTAAGTGTATAATATTTATTATAAAAACTCAAATTTTATTTATAAAATCCTTTTATATTGTATATTATCCAATTACATAGTTAACATTTAAATAATTTAGGTAAGTTATAATGGAAATGCAATAGAATATTATACAAATAAAGTTTTCTAATTCAATTATTTCAACTTAAATATTTATTTAAAATTTTTGGTTCATTTTATAATTGAAAACATTCTTTAAGGTAAATTTAAGAATTACATTTCCAATAACTTCAAACCATTTAGAGGTAAATAAATATATATACAATATATAATAAATCAAATTTAAATCATATATCCATATATATATATATTATAAATCAAGTCATATTTTTGAAATTCAAATCAATTAAATTTTCAAAGAAAAACAGTAGCAAAGCTATAGAATAGTCTCTTCACTTCGAAACTCGAAATGAATGTCGATGATGCTACAGTCATCACCGAAATTATTTTCCACCGACAAGAGAAGAGCACTAATTTAAACTTTAAAAATTCTTTGAAAACAATCTCTATTTGGAAAATACTTTAAATGATATATCTTTTAAAACATTAAAACCCAAGTTTGAAACCATCGGAAATTAAATTCTCAAGTTCTTGATTTAGATTCATTTTAATTTCCAAATTAATTTATAGCCATTTTTTATAGTTCGGTTATTTATATAGGAGACAAAAGCCAATGGTTACAAGATATATATAAAGTCAAATATTATTTCTTAATACCCTATTCAATTAATTATCAGAATTCAGAAAATCAAACTCATACATAATATAATTATACAAAATTTATCATTTGCTAAATTTTGAAATCAATATGGTGTTAGTTTACTCTGTTCAAGTGTTTTGGAAATCCTATCAATAGCGTTGATCAGACGAATCGATCGGACACCCAAATCAACATCAACAACTCAAACAACACAATATATAAAACATTTTAAATATAGGTTTACAAAGCAAGAATAGTGATTCAAATTTGATTGACTCAAATCAAGAGAATTCTGATTCGAAGATAAGTTGGAAACAAATGATAAGATGATTAAATTGACAGAGTAAGGAATGGATAAGCTTACATAAATCGCGAGCAACCTTAACCGATCAACCGTGACTTCAAGAATAAGATCGATGTAGAGTTCTGGGGCAAATCTACATCCAATCTCAAGAGAAAGAATTCAGGATAATAAGAGATACTAGCATCTAAACCGAGGATATATAAATCTCCCGTGAATCGATGCCTATGGTAAAGGAGTTCCACCCCTTTACAAGTCATTCAAAGATTGGCAAGACCACCGACTCATTCTAATGATCATTCGAAGTGGAGTTATGGGACACTCCAGAATCAAAAGAAGATGAAAATAGGGGACAAGAATGTATTTTGCAACCGCAGAGAACGTTCCAAAATTCAAAAGGAATCGGGTCAAAAAGGAAGAGATTCACACTCGAATGAAAGTGATTCTGTAAATAAATTTACCATATATGCTAAGTTTTGCCTAGAGCCAAAGCTCCGATACCAAATTGTAACGACCCGATATTTTCAACCATTCGCATCCGCACATGTCGGACTTGAATTTCTCAAAATACCGAATTGTAAAATAAATTTGGCAAAACACAGCATAACCAGTAAACAAATAAATCACAGATCACAGACACAGAGTAATAAATGCAGCGGAAGTAAAGAAATAGTAGTTCATGAAGCTACTATATAAATACATCAGAATCAAACAAGATACAACAGAGATAACAAGATACAACGGAGATCTCAACATGATAACCAGGTATGAATTATAATACATCACTGGAACCAACCGGATAACTGGAATCAACTGGATAACCGAAAGTGAAATAGATTGCTCGATTTTCAAGCAAATCTTCCAACTTCGAAGGTGAGTCTCAAATGCTGTATCACTCAGTCTGACCCGAGCGTAAAGAAAACACAAAACACTCGAGTCAGGACATACATACTTATACAATGTAAACCAACTCGAGTGAACTATAATATAAGGTACAAGTAACTTAAAGGATGCTTGGGCCGCCTATCCTCTAAGGATCCGTTAAACTATTTACTATGTAGTAATATTTCGCTATTATAATAATGTCTATAATAAAATAAACATACTTTTAAATAGCATTAAGGCTTTACATTTTCCACCTTAACACGTAATAGTCCCAGTAGTCCATCGAATATCATAGTCCCTCCTGATCGGGAAGCCACCAGAGGATACCACACGGGCTACGGGAGAAATCTAAACTCGTACAAGGCGCGATAGGGTAGGTGACACGGCACAACTAGGCAATGTCAGGATAGATATACCAATTACGCTTCCAGGTCAGTGGTAACGCGTAGCGCGCAGCTACCGCCCACCTCGAGCCACACCCCCAAATAAAAAATCAAAAGTGGTCACCGAACCAGTCCAAAAGTCAAAGTATAATATCGAACGGATGTATCCGATCAAAGGTGCTACCTCATTAACCCGTCGATCGCTCCTATTTTAGCCACCTTATGCCAACTCACGGGAGTTGGGTCCACGTATTTACCTCAAAGGAAACACGACCACCATCCTACTTCATTCTGGAATCTCCACCGTGTACACGGTTGTTAAAGTTGTTTTCGGAGTTGGCAGAGAGTATGACAACTTCCGATCCCGGTCTCTTTAACAACCAAACATTATTATAACCCATGGATATTTATATCAAAATCATTTATACTTTCAAACCAAACTAGCATATCCATTTCAAAATCATATCATTTCTTTCAAAATAGTATATACTTTCAAAAAACATCATACTCATTTTAAAACCATATCACAATAGTATCATTTCCATTTCGAAACTAATTCAATAATGTATCATTTAAATAAAACCCAAATTTCCAAATCACTGAATATTTCCTTCAATTTATTAAACTTGAAATATTCCTTTAATTTATCATAGCATTTTGGAAATGTTACCTTAAGGAATCATAGCATTTTTGGAATGTATACTTTCCACATTAACATTTTATAAAATCAAAGTATTTATATGCTTACAAATTTAACATGGTCATTTTATCATAGCTTTATAGTTAAATAAACTTTGTTACTGTAATATCCAATTTAAAGCTGAAATTCTTATGTTAAGTTAAAAGTACCTTATTAACTTACATTATTATTACAATAAAGAAACTTTATTATTTTAATCATTTAAATATGCCATTTACGTAAATTAAAACTTGCATATCAAATGTACATTATCAAATTACATTTTATTATTAGAGTAAGTAACATTTATCATTTTAATCAATTTAAAATACACCATTAAATTGATTAAAACTTACATGTCAAATGTACGTTTTAACTTACATTTATTATAATAAAGAGCATTTATCATTTTTCAATATTACACTAATTAAAACTTACATTATCAAATGTACGTTTTAAATTTACATTCCTATTATACTAAAGAGCATTTGTTAATTTAATTAATACCACACTAATTAAAACTTTACATGTTTCTTTCATTAATTAAAACTTTACATGTTTCTTGCATTAATTAAAATTTTTACATGTTCTCTCATTAATTAGGACTTTACACATTTCTTTCATTAATTAAAAACTTACACGTTTCTTTCATTTATTAAAACTTACACTTTTCTTTCATTAATTAAAACTTTACATGTTTTTTGCATTAATTAAAAACTTTACATGTTCTCTCATTAATTAGGACTTTGCACGTTTTTTTCATTAAATAAAAACTTACACGTTTCTTTCATTAATTAAAACTTACACGTTTCTTGCATTAATTAAAACTTGCACTTTTCTTTCATTAATTGAAACTTTACATGTTTCTTGCATCAATTAAAAACTTTCATGTTCTCTCATTAATTAGGACTTTACACGTTTCTTTCATTAATTAAAACTTTACACTTTTCTTTCAGCAATTAAACTTTACATGTTTCTTCAATTTAAAATACCTTATTTTCCTAACTTAAAATCTCCATTTGGAAACCAATTTCCAATCATCAAGTTAAGTCATATATATAAATTACATTTTATACATTAACTTATACAACCTAACTTAGAAAATCACTGTAAACCTATTTATACAAACATATCCGCTTCATGGAATAAAATTCATTCCAACTACTAGGCTAGATTTAGAATTCCACATTAAATCAAATTTCATTATTAAGTTGTTTATTATATTGCAAATCTTTAATTACAAATTTAAAACCAAATAAAGATTTTTTTCATTACAATTAAAAACCAAAATCAACTTATAAAATCTTAACTTATAGAAAACCAATATCTCTTTATATTCTAAATCTTTAAATCAATTTTTTTTAATTTCCATATATTTATAAATTTAGAATACTTAATAATTTTAGGAAACTATTATAAAATTTTTATCCATGGGCCTGTATAAAATTTTCAAACCTAGATCAAGTGATACGGATATGTATCATTTCAATCCGTAATTTAAAAAGAAAAATCCGGACTCTATCATTTCAAACCCGCAATCCCAAGTAAATAAATGCAGTAAAAATCATTTGAGCCAATCATTTCAGCCCATAGTGATAGGGAACTTGTACTGAGAGATACAGTATATAAAATGAATGGTATAACATATAAATACATATTAGATGATGCAACAAATATATAAATAGCATTTAACATCATATAACATATCATAGACATGTACGAATGACATATCAATTTATACAGATCCACTTGTCATTATTCCACAATAATATAAGTACATATGTCTAGAGTGATAAAAACTTACCTTTTAAAAGCTAGAATCAGATTCACAATACACGATTGAAACTCCACAAAGCACGACAAGGCATGACCAAACTTTTGAGTAGATGGAGAGTCAAGATCCATATCTTGTATATAACAAATACACAAATCATAAGAATAAGATTCAACACAACAAAAGATGGATTAAACTATGCAATTACGAATCAAAGAACATAACCTTGCTTTCAACCACCAAGTGGGCTTGGCCATAGTCTAATAGTGAGGAGGAGGTGATGTTGTGGTGGTGGAGGCCGAGCTATGCAAGGAGAAAACAAAAACAAAACGAGAAGAGAAAAAAAGAGAAAAAAGAAAGTGGAAAAAGAAGAGAGAAGGAAGCCATGGATCTAGACTTTTTCCTTCCTCACTCAAATGATACAATGAGAAACCTTTTTTTATTTCACATGAATGATAAGAGGCGGCTAGGTTTAAAAGATTTGAATGGCTAAAGTTTAGGAATAGTTAGAAAATAAAGAGGCACAATTTAAGTAGGAAAAGATCTTGTATATATTTTTCTTACACAAATGAAAAGAGGAGTTTGATAACTTTGTACGTGATTGAAAAGGAGAAAATCACGTCTATGCATTTATGAATAGATATGGTAGAAGATTAAAAGGTGGGAAATATACAAAGGCGAGAAATAAATTAAGAAACGTATAATACATTTTCTTTTTAAATACAAATAAAAAATGGGAGAAGGGAAATAATTTTTTTTCTACGTGAATTATGAAGTGGAGTGGATGGCAAGAAAAGATTTGAACGGCCAAAGATGAGTAAATGATAGGAAAACAAAAAGGCTAGGAAATAAAAGCAAGAAATAAGGAGAAAGAAACACACACACACACACATACATACATACATACATACATACATACATACATACATACATACATACATACATACATACATACATACATACACATATATATATATACTATTCTTAAATGCAATTGAAAAGAGGATATTTTGAGATGTTTGTATGTTATTAATTAGAGCAATTCACGGCTATGAATGGTGAATGGCTAGGGTAAGTTATAAAGATGGTAGGTAAATAAAAAGGAAAGTATTAAAGAAATGTAACGCATGTCTCCTTGATTTCTTCCAAGCCTTTTATGAAAAGATATACACACAAGTAAAATCCAATAAATAAAGTTTAGATAAATAAAATAACATAGAAAATAAAAGTATAGAAATGAACATAGAAAAATAGAAATTGAAATACAGAAAATAACTACGTGTAAAATGCTGTAATTTATCTAATTAAAAAGTATAACTAAGAATTTAACGAAACGAAAAGCAGAACAGATACCATAAACAGATTATGCTTCAAAGAAAAAGATTAAAATTTCAAAATTCAAATTTTTCACAAATTTAAACTGAAAATTCAAATTTTGACCAAAATATAAAATTTTCAAAAACTGTTTATTTATTGCATTTGCAAAATAAATTTCAAAAAAATTCCAAACTTACATTGGAAAAATTCTAAAAATTCACTTTTAAATGATTTAAAAATCAAAATTTCAAATAAAAATTTAATTAAAAATATTCACAAAATTATGGGTTGTTACAAAATCACCCTTGCTCATGCTCATATATTCATGATATATGTAGGTCCATGTTAGAAATTGACTTGTTTGTTTTATTTTGCCGGATTGCATGTTTGATAGACGAAATTACTTGTTATTCTACGTTGGATGATATGACTTGATGTTGTTTGTTAGTGTTGTGATTGCATTAAACTTAGGTTGAAAAATTGAGCGAATCAGAGGTAAGTTGGTTAGGATTAGAAGAAACTTAGAGGGGAGGCTCTGGAGTATTAGAAGAGCTTTTGGTTCAAGGCGCCAGTTCCAATTCATTTACTATATAAGCCAGCATCGAGTTTAGAGGTCAGCATCAAGTTCAAAAGTCAGCACCAACTTGTGTTGTTTGGTTCATGATGGTGGTGACTTTGGGGAGAGCAATGGTGTTGCTAGTAGATTTGCCTAAGGTGATGGATCGGTGATTAGCTAAGTGTTGGAGGCTATGATGACTTGTTTCTAGAATATGAAGTAGGAAGCTTTTAAGAGAGGGCATGTTCTGTGATGATTTGATTTGTATGAAGAAGTCGGGATAAAGCATCTACGCATGGAGTACTAGAAGCAAGGAAGCAGTGGAAGAAAACTTATACATAGATTGGCTAAGTAGAGAGGTTCGTACCGACTTCTTAGTTTAGGTCCAAATGGGATGAAACATCTAGGAGGTGAATATATGTCATGTAGATCATTCTAGAGGTGTTGGCTAGTTCGTATTAGGTTGAATGATGATATAACAACATGATGAAAAGCTATAGTCTTCAGATGTTAGCTCATGTTGGGAGTATGTTTTGAAGATGGTGCCTAGTAAAGGAGATGGGTTATATGATGAGGGAATGTTAAAGCGTTTCTCATGAATAAAGTGTTATCCAGCATTTTAACCCAGCTATATTAAATGAATTGCACGAGTTAGATTCGGCTGCCATCAAGGCCGATGACTCCAAAGTGATGATTGTGGGGCTCAAAAGTCGAGTGTAGATGATAATATCAAGTCAACGTTGAATCGAATTGATAAATATACAAGGTAGAATGTTCGAGGTATGAAATATGGTTCAACACATAAGACGGGTCGGCATAAACCAGCTCCAATAACAGGGAATGGTATGTTTCAAGGCGAGGGAGCATTCCTACAGATGACGGTTAATATCTCAAGATCTACAAGTCTAATTCGTATGAAATTTTGTGAGCAAGACAAAGGGACCCTAGGGAGCCTACCATAGGGATCACACCTCAAGGAGATAAAGGTGAAGGGATCAACGGTAGTCAGCAAGCAAACCTTAATGGAACAAAGATCGAGCAATACCTCAAGATTTACTGGTCCAATTAGAATGAAATTTGGAGGCTAAGCTTATTTTAGCAAGAGAAAGCCACTATAGAGATCGCTCCTAAAAATTAACCAAAGAAGGGATCGGTACCGATGCCTCCTCTTTGAGTATTGTGTCAGGTGATCCCTCTTATGGGCCCATATAGTTTTTAGGGTCCTTCTACCGAGTTTCAGAGAGATATGATGTGCACGTAAATGTGCATATTTTTACCACCATATTTATTCTATTTAAATTAAATAAATGATCATATTGGGTATTTAACTTGTTTAAACCAAAATTCATATTATTTGAAATTGTCACATATTCATCTTCATCCAGGGGAAAAATGGTCATTTTTGTGCATATATTAATTTGAGAACATTTAATTGGAAATTTTTATATTATTTAGTAGGAAATTACACTCAATTACAAGTGGGTTCATGAAGGAATATGCATACACAAATGAATACAAAGGAATGAAGATGGAAATAATTCAAAGTGAAGAACATGGAGGACCCCACCTACCCACTACCTAATGTACAAATTAAAGGCTAATGCACGTGCTAAAAGACATTTAAAGCTTCATGTACATTTAAGTGGTGGATTATTAAAGTTAATGATAACTTGGCCACCACACTTCCTCCAAGGGCATTTTGGGTACTCCCCAAAAATATGCATTAGGGTTTCTAATTTGTATAAATACCCCTTATGTTTTATGTAGCCATCTTCCTCTTAGTTAGTTAGCTTTAGTTTAGAAAATAAATAAAAGCTCTCTTTCTTTCTATGGCTACTTAGCCATATTATTTCATGTAATTTTCTTTTCTTTTATGCAATGTTAATTCTCTTTTATTTATATGCTTCTTCTCTTCTTATGTAATAGTGTAGATCTACCTTTATGCAATTAGATTAGTTGTCTTTTCCATTAGCTTTCATTTTCCTTTCTTTTTGCTTTCATGTTGCTTTCTACATTTATTGATTTGATAACAAATATGAGAGCTTAATCCCTACAATTTAGGGGTAATGAAGCTCTCTAGTATGTAGATGCAATATTTTGATGTTTATGCTCTCTTTTTGTGCTTTAATGGAAACACTTGAAGTGGTTTAATGATGTTGTTTAGCTTTGAATTTGATAGTCTATGTTGTTCATCACAAATAAGCTATGCTTAAACAAACATAACACAAATTGCCTCTTCATCAAAATATGATTATGGCAAAGAAGTGAATGTTGAAATTGAAATTTGATAGCCTGTATTTCTAAACTATAGTTAATAGGCTATGCTTAAAATAGATTTTTATTTCAACTTTGTTGTCATATTTCATGAGAGTTAAATGTGTATTAGTGGTTGTGTTATAGTTTGATGGTTTATATTGAGCTAATTAATAGCACAAATATACCATACTTATGATAAGCACATCAACTAATTCACTAATGACAAGAAAAGAGAGATCATAACTTAATTTTGTTGATTTATATGATCTAGAGAGTGGATTTATCTCTAAATTGTTCTTTTAACTCTCATATTTTTATCATTTTCTTTTGTTAGTTTTTGTTAGTTTCTTACATTTCTAGCTATTCACTCTCGACTTCGGTATAATTTGATTGAATAGAATTTTGAAATCATCAATTCCTTGTGGATCGACCCATATTAGCCTCGTGCTACATTCGTATACCGTGCGCTTGCGGTTATTTTTTTACTTTAAATTCGTTCGACGGTTTTCTAAACCGATAGAATTTCCGTCGACGAACAAGTTTTTGTGCATTTTAAGAAAAAAAGTTAACAAAAAATTCAAAATCAAATGCTAAAACAAAATTTCATTCTAGTTGCATTGTTAATACACGTTTATTTTCTGCTTTGCATTTCATTTTAGATTTTGATTAATAATAACGGTTAGAAATCAATAACACTTAATTGTATATTGACAATTTGTGTTTTTTGAACAATTTAATTTCTTGTTGTCTAGGCTACGGCAGAGTAATAACCATTTATAAATATTACGGTGATTTGTAAATATTATAGTGGTTGTTCCTCTGAAGCTACTTAAACCTTCGGCTGCATTGCTACGGTGATTCGTGGTGCACCGATAACCCCTGCCCGTTACCTGGCTGAGAACTATCTTGTTGATTTAAGACAATTTGTGATTATACCATTTTGGGTTAACTTAGGATAAATCATTTGTAATTAACCACTGCATTCATTTAGTTGCATTAACTCATGCATATTTTTTTTTTTTTAAAAAACAAAAAAAAAATTCTAAACCCAAAACTAAAAAAAAATTGTAAATATTCCTTTTCCTTTGAAATTTTTAAATCCTTTTTCCTTGAAATTTCAAAAATCCAAAAAAATTAGAAAAATAAAAATCCAAAAAAAAATTATAAAATTTTTTCAAAAACAAAAAAAAAGTTAATTTAAAACCAACAAAAAAAAT
This sequence comes from Allium cepa, assembly GCA_030765085.1. Taxonomy (NCBI): domain Eukaryota; kingdom Viridiplantae; phylum Streptophyta; class Magnoliopsida; order Asparagales; family Amaryllidaceae; genus Allium; species Allium cepa. The sequence continues at coordinate 387,508,898 of CM060932.1, forward strand.
CAATTTCCCTTTTGAAAAATAAATTCTATTTGTAAATATTTTTCCTTTATAAAGAAAAAAAAGAAATTTCTTGAAAATGTCCGAATTTCATATTCACATGAATTTTACGATAGTTGTGAAAATCAATATAATCCATATAATTTCACTTCAAATTCTTATGGATATTACAACAGCAACTATTGTTTAAACCATTTGAGTCTTGAACCACAAAATTTTCAAAACGATGAACCCTCAACTCTTGAAAATAGCATTTCGTCGTTACTTGAAATTTCTACGCAACAAAATCAAAGTACAAATGAGTTATGCAATTCATATTTGTGCTATAACTCGAATCAAGGTTTTCAAAATAATCAAAATTTGAATTCTCTTTAAAATTCAAATGATTTCGAGTGTAACCCATGCCAATTCAATTTCGAGTTTCAAGATGAATTTCAAAATCAAGACGAAAATGTGAATCAATTTTCAAATAATTTTGACAATGGGAATAGTTTCAATAACGATACGATTGAAAACTTTGGTTGTCAACAAATTCAAAATGAAAATTTTAAAATTAATAATTATGAATTTGATTTTGTTGACCAAATGGAAAACGATAACGGGATTTATTACTTGAAAAATACAAAACTTTTCGTGAATATCATAAACAAATCTCTACTTGCGAAGAATCAAATAATAATATACTGTTTATCGAAATTGACAATTCTTGTTCTCAACAAGTCCAAATCGAAAATTTTCAAGTTAATAATTACAGATTTGACTTTGTTGAGCAAATGAATGAAATGTACAATGATCACATGGATTTGGTTTTCGAAACATATTTGAATCAACGTGATAAACATACTCAAATTCCAACGTGTGAGAAGTCAAGTGATAATCCACCTTTTACCCAAATCGATGATTTTCAAAAACAACTTTCGAAATTGAAAACGAAAATCTTAACGAAGTTGTTGAAAACATGACAATTGAGTTGGATTTCAATTCTTTTGAGGGTGTGGAACCAAACTTAAAATTCAATCTTCCTTTTCTCAATTTCGAAAATTTGAACACAACAACTTTGAATTTTGAACTTGAGATACGCAATGAAGTTGTTGATAATCCAACAAAGGAAGATGAATATAACGAACACGATTTCTTTGGACTTTTTGAAGATGAGTTGTTGGATTCAAAAGGGGACGATTTACATCACCATTTTGAAACTAATAATTTTGAAGAAATTTTCAATGACAAATTTGAATTTCAATTTGGTGAAAATAAACTTGAATTTCAATCACTTGTTTTATCTGCCCCAAAAATCATCGAAAACAAAACAACTCATTCAATTTTCAATAAAACGACATTCGTTTTTTCCAAATCAACATTCAACTTCAAAATCTTTTATGGTTTGGTTTTTCGAGCTTAAGATGTGTCTCGTATACTCGACGAGACAAATGAATCGGTTTTTGGAAGACCGTTTCATTTACTTTTTGACAATATACTTTCTGATCTCGTGTAAATACCGTTCGTTTTCATGTAAATAATAATAAACATCCCTTTCACTTGGGTTGACTGTGGGGACACAGTCAAAATCAAGTGTGGGGGGAGACTCATCTTCATTTTTTTTTCATGGTTTATTTTTGCTTTAAAATCACAAAAACAAAAAAAAAATTAAAAAAAATCCCAAAAACAAATTTTCTTATGATTTATTTTTAAAAGAAACACTATAAGATAAATATATGGCTTTGGTTTATTAAATTGAAGTTTTTGAAAATTTATTGGTCTTAACAAAAATAAAAATGAAGTTTGATTACAAATAATAATGGTTTAACTAGTATATAGGAAGATTCATACGTGTTAATTATGAAGTACATCCTAATTGAAAATCTTTGTTTTTAAAAAGTGGTTGATTTAAAGTAAATGATATAACATTTTTTTTTTGTCTTCTAAGTTAAATGGTGCTAAGATGATTTTGCAAAACTCCCACTCAAAAAAAATAATATAAAAATAAAAAATAATAACATCCAAGTATTCACTCTCATTTAAAAGTCCTCACGGTTATGCATGGGTGATTACTTGGAATTTTTGATTATGTGCTTTCATACTCATTTAAAAGTCCTCACGGTTATGCATGTATGGAACACATGTTAAAAAAAAGAGACTTAATAAAAACCACTTACGGTCGATAGGTGTATGCATGAAAGTGTGTACACTCGCCATGCTTTTTACTCCCCTCACATAAGCCTGAAAGGCAGTGCATGGGTGGTATATCTGGCCTCAGTTTACCTGAGCTAGGTGTGTAATTTTTCGTGCAAATAATGAGAGAGCAAGCAATTGAAATCTTAGCACTATTTTACTTATTTGATTTGATTTGTTATTGAAACGAAATGAAAATACCACTTTGATAAACTTTGATAATCAACTAAGGATCCATTTTATAATTACACTTTGTTATACCGAAACAACAAGTTAAACTATAGTCTATTTGTTATGATAACTTGATTTTGTTGGAAATTTTGACGAGTAAATGACATAAATTTTCAAGATAATAACCAAAACCTATATTTAACTTATTCGTGTCAATTTAAAAATAAATCCTTCATTTGTAAATATTTTCAAAAAATTTGCATTCATCTCTTTGTAAATATATCTTGCATTTTGTAAATATTTTCATCCTGCATTTGGATTTTGTGGGTAGTATCCGCTGAAAACCCTCACGAGACAACACTCGTCCTACTGGGGACACCCAGAGGTTTAACGGCTTATTGCATACGCTCAATGCAATCGTGGTCCCTACGAAAACCGATTTATCTTAGTTTTACTCTATTCGAGGACGAATAAAAAGATAAGTGTGGGGGTATTTTACGTGCACGTAAATGTGCATATTTTTACCACCATATTTATTCTATTTAAATTAAATAAATGATCGTATTGGGTATTTAACTTGTTTAAACCAAAATTCATATTATTTGAAATTGTCACATATTCATCTTCATCCAGGAAAAAATGGTCATTTTTGTGCATATATTAATTTGAGAACATTTAATTGAAAATTTTTATATTATTTTGTAGGAAATTACACTCAATTACAAGTGGGTTCATGAAGGAATATGCATGCACAAAATGAATACAAAGGAATGAAGATGGAAATAATTTAAAGTGAAGAACATGGAGGACCCCACCTACCCACTACCTAATGTACAAATTAAAGGCTAATGCACATGCTAAAATACATTTAAAGCTTCATGTACATTTAAGTGGGGGATTATTAAAGTTAATGATAACTTGGCCACCACACTTCCTCCAAGGGCATTTTGGGTACTCCCCAAAAATATGCATTAGGGTTTCTAATTTGTATAAATACCCCTTATGTTTTATGTAGCCATCTTCCTCTTAGTTAGTTAGTTTTAGTTTAGAAAATAAATAAAAGCTCTCTTTCTTTCTATGGCTACTTAGCCATTTTATTTCATGTAATTTTCTTTTCTTTTATGCAATGTTAATTCTCTTTTATTTACATGCTTCTTCTCTTCTTATGTAATAGTGTAGATCTACCTTTATGCAATTAGATTAGTTGTCTTTTCCATTAGTTTTCATTTTCCTTTCTTTTTTCTTTCATGTTGCTTTCTACATTTATTTATTTGATAACAAATATGAGAGCTTAATCCCTACAATTTAGAGGTAATGAAGCTCTCTAGTATGTAGATGCAATATTTTGATGTTTATGCTCTCTTTTTGTGCTTTAATGGAAACACTTGAAGTGGTTTAATGATGTTGTTTAGCTTTGAATTTGATAGTCTATGTTGTTCATAACAAATAGGCTATGCTTAAGCAAACATAACACAAATTGCCTCTTCATCTAAATATGATTATGGCAAAGAAGTGAATGTTGAAATTGAAATTTGATAGCCTATATTTCTAAACTATAGTTAATAGGCTATGCTTAAAATAGATTTTTATTTCAACTTTATTGTCATATTTCAACAGAGTTAAATGTGTATTAGTGGTTGTGTTATAGTTTGATGGTTTATATTGAGCTAATTAATAGCACAAATATACCATACTTATGATAAGCACATCAACTAATTCACTAATGACAAGAAAAGAGAGATCATAACTTAATTTTGTTGATTTATATGATCTAGAGAGTGGATTTATCTCTAAATTGTTCTTTTAACTCTCATATTTTTATCATTTTCTTTTGCTAATTTTTGTTAGTTTCTTACATTTTTAGCTATTCACTCTCGACTTCGGTATAATTTGATTGAATAGAATTTTAAAATCATCAATTCCCTGTGGATCGCCCCGTATTCGCGTCGTGCTACATTCGTACACCGTGCGCTTGCGGTTATTTTTTTAATTTAAATTCGTTCGACGGTTTTCTAAACCGATAGAATTTTCATCGACGAACAAGATATTTAGCTATCTTCATCTATAAATACTTGTTTGTTGTTCATTTTCGGGAATTTACGCTGTTAGTTGCTTGATACTCTTTTGTAACAAAGGATTTTCATCCAAGCCCTTTGGTACTCAGGTTATAAAGTGAATAATAAAGCAATCCTTTCAAAGTGGACGTAGTCAAACAATGCAAAACCACTATAAATTGTTGTATGCATGTTATTCCTTCAATCAACTGTTATTTCTTTGTTATTATCCACTGTTTCCGTTTTATTATTCATCTATTTCTCTTTAAAAACTTCTATTGGGTGTTTGCACCAATTTTTGGTGCAAACATTCCGTTGCTTTCACTAAGAACCATGATTCTCAGCTTACTTGGATCACTTTGTTGCCACTGGATTGCATAAATCCCCCGAAAGGAGATCTACAGTTACCTTCAAGAATTTGCTTGTACTACTCAGATTTACAAAAATCTAAGCAAAGTTGTCAACAATGGCGAGGAATACTAGATCTTCTTCTCATAACAAGGAAGGGAACGAGAATGCTAGCATCCAACAAGGAGGTCCGAGCAGTTAACCAATGGTTTTGAATGTTGATCCAATTAGAGTTTGGAATCCGACTAATTCTATTACAAGAGCTGAATTCTAGAATCCGATGAGAGAGCTAGTGGATAGCCGTCGATAGTTGAATCAGTAGATTCAAACTAATATCAACCTAATGAACTAACTTAGTCAGCAACAATGAGGGAAAGCTAGGAGGGACCCTACTCCTTACTCAGCATCGGAGAGCTTCAGTTCATTGAATGAGCATCACAGGCAAAGGCATAGAAGAATAGATGAACATCATGCTAAAAATTTAGGGCATAAATAGGCAGCCCATTTTGGTCTGCCAGGATCGATCGGTGCCAATCCCTCCGTAGGGATTGGTACCGATCCCACCTCTAGAGGGGGGAGCTTACCTATGCATGATGGGATTCATGTTGGAACTACACCGACTAATTTGGATGATGGAGTTCAGTTGAATGTTGATGAATTATATCCTTGGAATGACTATGAGATCAATATGCGTGATATACATCAGGAAGATGTTGAACCAAGAAGGAATGGAATGGCTCGTAGACATCGATCGAACCATTCACGTGAGATGGAACACGACCAGCGCTTAGCACCAACTTCCCAAATGCCAGACCAATCGGCTAAGATTAGACAGCTAGATAAAGAACCCAAGGCTTAACTAATGACGACTAGGGAATCTCGAGAAGCCATACCCTATTCATTGACAGTGTCCAACATGCAGAATATCCAAGGAAGTTCAACATGCAGTCGATGCCTGCCTATGAGGAAAACACCAACCTCAGGTAGCACATCATGGGATATGAATGGTTGATGGATTCCACAGGAGTAGACGATGCAACCAAGTGTAGACGTTTTCCTATAACTCTGTGGAATAGCAATAATATGGTTTACGAGGTTATCCCCAAGGTCGATCTATGAATTCGATGTTTTGGAAATAAGGTTTGTGGAGCAGTTCCATATGCATGCAACTCGCTCCAAGGATATAATGTCCTTATCCAATGTGATACAAGCCCTGGGAGAGTCATTGAAAGATTATTTGGAGAGATTCCGTACGGCTGTCACTGAAATCAATAATTCGAATGACCATGCAATATTGATGGCCATAATGATAAGGATTGATCTGAAGTCTGATTTTGGCGATTGGTTAGCTGGCAAGACACCTATAACATTGAAGCAATTTTATGGAAAGCCGGATCAATATTTAAGGATGGAGGATCTCAGATGCTCTAGGAAGAGGAGCGTTGATGGACCAAGTGGAGACGGAGTACAGAGTGATACTGCCATAAAGCAGTCTGATGATAGCTCTGAAAGGCTCAAGTGAATGTCTAGAACAAACCAAATCAGTAGAAGAAAGGAGAAGATAGGAGCCGAGGATAAAAGAGGGGTATCAGTAGTGGAAAGCCTAGGATTTCAATGTACGATAATTACATGCTACTGAACACATCTCTAGACAACATACCACAAATAAATGTAGTCATCTCTAGGACAATATCGAAAAGCTGATTCGAGAGAGAAAGTTACAACAGTTTGCAAAAACCCATATGATAGTGGGTAGGGGACATCCAACCTTAACTGAGGACAAGCACCGCATAGTGCTGAGGAGCATGCATGGACTGGCGGAAGATTGGTGATTAGTACAATAGTCAGAGGACCGCACTCGGCTGATAAGAGTTGGCACGAGATGGAGCGCTACGCTAGCATGATTAAGCATGTGGATTTTGAATGTTGTTCGAATATGGAAGTTGAAGCTCCGGCAAAACAGTAACATATAATGGTAGATGATATTGTGTTTAGAAACAGAGATTTAGACAAGTTGAAGGCTCCAGCGGTTGACCCAATGGTCATTTCGACCTTGATCGGCCCATCTTTAGTGGGAAGGATATAAATTAATTGTGGAAGTTCTGTAAATGTAATTTTCAAAAAAGCTTATGATCAGATGAGGATGGAAGCCAAGGACTTGAAACTGTCTAAAGCCTGCATACACGACTTTAACAGTGCTGCAACTTAAGCCATTGGTTATGTTGAATTACCTGTAGAGTTGGCAAAAGGTGACCATAGGAGAGTGCGAATCTTGCCATTCGTTTTTTGGATGTTGACTCTCCTTACAATGTTTTTCTAGGCTGACCAGCCCAAGCTGTGTTTTGAACAGCTCTTGCTCCATGGTGTTTGATTTTGAAGTTCCCGACGAATAATGGTGTCGGAGTTTTTCATGCCAATTAAGCGACCGGACGTGCCTGTTATATAGCTAACTTGAGGCACGCTCAATGAAAGGAGAAAGGTAAGGGTATGGACAAGACTCTCTGCATCCAAGCCACCAAAGATTGACAAATAGCGCCTGAGCCTTGGCTCGGGCGCCATAGTTGGTTCATTAGAAATGTAGATCCGAGGGATGATGAAGTGGATCCCAAAGAGACCATGGCTACACTAGCTGAGCTGACGATTGACATCACAGTTAGCCAAGACAACCCATCATGAGTCCTAAAGATTAAATCATAGCTCATCCCCCCGACGAAGAAAGAACTTATTGGATTTCTCCGAGCAAATCTCGACGTGTTTTCTTAGACTCCCTCTAACATTTTTGGAATCTCGCTTACCATTGCGAGCCATGTATTGAATATCGACCCAAGGCATGTCCAGGTGACACCAAAAAGACATGGTATGGATCTTGAGAGGTCTTCCACTCTTAAAGAAGAGGTGAATAGACTTAAAGACAATGGGTTTATTCACGATGCTACCCTAAGTGAGTATCTCATCCTATACTTGTGAGAAAGGCAAATGGAAAATAGCGGACATGCGTTGACTACTTGGACTTGAACAAGGCATCCCCAAAAGACAACTTCCCCCTTCCAAGGATCAACCAGCTAGTAGACTAAACCACAGGACACAAATTGCTATCTTTGATGCATGGCTACTCGGGGTATGACCAAATCCCGATGCATATTCCCGATCAAGAGCATGCTAGTTTTATTACCGATATTTAATTATATTGATATGGGTGATGCTGTTTGGACTATAGAATGTTGAAGCAACATACCAGCTTCAAGTCAACAAAACATTTAAAGATCATATTGGAAAAACGATGGAGGTATATGTGGATGATATGCTCGCGAAGTCACGATGGTCAAGCGACGACATTAGAGACCTGGCAGAAATGTTTAACATCCTCCAGCATTAAAAGATAAAGAATAATCTTTAAAGTGTTCTTTTGGTGTAATTTCAGGAAAGTTTTTGGTTTTAATCATTAATTCTAGTAGAATCAAAACCAATTCCGACAAGATCCAAGCTATATGCAATATCCAAAGGCCAAAGACTATCAAACAAGTATCGAGCCTGAATGGGAAGGCTGCTGCCATAAGCCAATTTATTTCCAAATCTACCGACAAATGCATTCCTTTCTTTGATTTGATCAAGAAAGGAAAAAGGAAATTTGAATGGACATAGGATTGTAAAGACGCATTTTATGGCGAATCACTCGGAGAGACCGCCCATCTTGTTAAAACCAGTGGATCATGAAAACTTATATATTTATTTGGTAGTGTTAGTACACGTTATAAGTGCAGCATTGCTTTGAAAAGAAAATCAAATCCAAAGATTAGTATACTATGTTAGCAAGATATTGACAGAAGTTGAAAGGAACTTTTCGAAGATAGAGAAACTAGTGTACTGCTTGCGGATTGCATCATGAAAGCTTCGCCCTTACTTTTAGGCACACCCTATCAATATTTACATCGACCAGCCATTACGATAGGTCCTACAACGACCTGATGCGTTTGAAAGGTTATTTAAGTGGAATATCGAACTTATCCAATTCGACATCACTTATCTTCCTCATAGGACTATCCACGATCAGGTGCTTATGGATTTACAGCAGAATTTACCATGTAGGATGATTTCCTAAAGAGCAGTGAAACCCCTACCATACGGTGGAAGTTATATATAGATGAAGCATCTAATGATCATTTTTCAGGATCTAGAATTATGCTTGTAACTCCAAAAGATCGATTAATTTGCTATGCTTCGAAGCTTTATTTCCGTGCTACAAACAACGAAGCTAGGTCTGAGGCTCTGATTGCTGGACTTAAACTCACTAGAGAACTTGGAATAAAGTCCCTCAAAAACTTTTGCTACTCACAATTGGTAGTATACCAAGTCAGGGGAGATTACCAAGATAAAGGATAACAATTTGCTCCGTACCTCACCAATGTCCGAGAATTGTTGGCTGACCATAAGTACTATGACATTACGCATATCCCTTGGGATAAAACAAAGTGGTTAATTTAATCGCAAAGTTTGCTTGCACCGGGGATGCACAATAGATGGGCTTTGTTCCACTTGAAGTATAAATGCTCCAAGCATAAGAATGATGGAAATCGATCGGGTAGTAGTAATGGAGCCGGAGAAGGAGTCATCGATCACTCCTATTAAATATTATTTACTACAAGGAGTTTTTCCCAAGCAAAGGATTGAAAAATGGAAGGTCCTCCATAAATCTTATGATATAATATGTAGGAAGGGATTGTGTACAAAAAGGGTTTCTTCATTCTCTTGCTCCAGTGTATCGCTCGTGACGAAATAAAACAAGTCCTAAAGGAGGTGCATAAAAGGGAATATAGTCATCACATTAGGAGGCAAAATTAGGGGGCAAACCCTAGCAAAAAAATACCCCGTTATAGGTACTATTGGTCGATTGCAAATCAAGATGATGTCGATTATGTAAGGCAATGCGACAGTTGTTAGATATATGCAAAGGTTCCTTGAGCTCCAGCGATGGAAATTACCCAAATGGTCAGCCCATAGTCGTTTGCCTTGTGGGGGATAGATATCATCGGTTCCTTACTTATCTTCAAAGGTGGTGCTAAGTATGTTATCGTTGTAGTTGATTACTTCACCAAATGGGCCGAAGAGGAATCTTTAGCCATGATCACAACTAAGAAAGTAATCAATTTCATCGTTTGGAACATCTTCTGTCATTTTGGCCTTCCATGAGCTATTGTAACATATAACGGGACTCATTTTGACAGTGTTGAGTTGAAAGACTTCTGCCATTGGCATCGTATTGAAAAGATATTTTCGGTAGTCGATTACCCTCAAGTGAATGGGCAAGTTGAAGCTGTGAACAAAATCATAAAATTCATTCTGAAGAAGCGTTTGGAAAAGGTTAGAGGCAAGTGAGTGCATGAACTCCCAATAGAACTATGGTCTTATAAGACCACCCATAAGTCTACAACTGGTCATACTCTATTCGCCCTCGCTTACGGTTTCGAAGCTATTATTCCTATTGAGCTTGAAGTTCCTTCTCATCGACTGACTTACTATGATCCCGAAACGAATAATGATCTCCTTTTGGAATCTTTGGATTTTATAGATAAGAAGCATGAGGAAGCTGATTTGAGGGCAACTGCACATCGACCTCGAATCACATGATACTACAAAACTAAAGTCCGACCTAGAACCTTTAGAATCAGTAATCTTTGTCTTAAAATGGGTTTTTCCTACCCTATCGCATATGAATCAAACCTGGGAAGGACCGTATATCATTGAGCATGGGCATGGAGAGGGAACTTTCAAGCTAGTGGCTGTTAATGGCATCACACTCCCAAAGGCGTGGAATAGCGAGCATTTACGACACTATTTCACTTAGTTAACTTCTTTTTCATTCAGTTGTACTTGCTTTTAGAATTTTCCTTAGCATTTGACTTTCTAGATATATATAAGACAAATTATGTCATTTCTTTCCACTTAGCAAACAATGTTTTGAACTTCCTTTATATCTATGTTTGTTGTAGCATTATATGTTAGTTACATTACAAAACTGACTGATGTCGGTACGTCCAAGCAGGTTCCCAGAGTTTGGATCTAACCAATTACGTTAATACCCGATTGAACTAAACAAGATGAGCATTGTCCGACCATTCATTTGATAATTTTCATTCATAACTTAGCGAACGGAGTACATAACGAGGAATCGATGTGACTTGACCATCAGATGATCGAATAAATCCCACCAGGGATGGGACTGAAATGAATGAAAGGCGAACATGACAAGACCAATCGCTTGCTAAGATAAATCTTGGACCACGGGGATAAATTTATCAATTGAGAATAGCACGATCTGATTCTTTGAGATAACTCTAAGTCTCTATAGTGCAGACTAGAGAATAAACATAAATCGCTTACGAATCGACCACCAGCAAACAAACTTTGAGTCCTCAAAGTGTGGATCAGAGTATAAACATAAAATGGGTAGGAATCGAACACCCACTAACCAACTCTTATCTCCGAGAGTGGATATGAGTACAAACAAAAGATGAGTGCGGTCTGACCATTTACTATTCTATAAACATCGGCTTGAAACCTACAGGAGGTGTATAAACTCACTAAGGATGGAACCCCACCATCCTCCGTCTAACTCCATCAACTCGAGATTGGGGGAAAAATGTAGTCACTCAAATCGCTGAATTCGGCATCGTAACATTAGGGCTCGAACCCCGTGTTTGGTATGACTCGGGGCCACGACCACATGGAGGCCTTGGGATAGAGTTAATGGATTTTTATCACAATCAACGAGCAACAAATTATAACTACATTGAATGGAAAGTAATAGCTCAATTTCTTAAATAACAATTCACAAAGAAGGTCAACAGAAAACAAAGAAAATTTATTCATATAATACGCTTTGAAATTGTGATATAAATTTAATCAGAAAATGGGGACTGTACCCATATAATAACAACCTACAAAAGGGAAAATAGCTATACAAGTTATGTACAACTGAGCCGGTCTAATGGCTATTTCTTTTGTCCTTGACGTATGCGAGAGAGCATGCTTTGGCATTCCCTGGGATTGAATGAATTGAGGGAAGGAAATTGAGCCCACTGAAACAAATTTTTTGAAAATTTACCTTGATCTTGGCCAATTTTTCTACCATGGAAGCTTCAGTAGCAGCCGTCGACAAAGAAGAATTGAAAGTGATGGTTTGGCATTTGCTCGACCTGCGGCGATGGGATTGCCTAAAGCTAGAAGGGCCAGAGTGTTGCTCGGGTGGTACGACAACTTAAAGACCTTGGATAGAAGTCTGATTGCCACTGTGAACAAGAAGATTGGGTTGACCTTCTTGGTGGGATGACTGAGACTGGGACTTAAGCTTTGAAGATGAAAATTCCCTCGAGTGAAGACTTATATCCCGATCGTCTCTCTCTATGGCTGCCAGATTTTGAGCCATGGCTTGATTTTTATTGCGTCAAAGGCCCCCCTTAAGCGATGAAAAGCTCGAGATTGAGACATTGCACTTGCAAAAAAAAATTGTATAAGTAACCATTGTAAAAAGGTAGATGAAGAGCATGTGGTGAAATGCATGTGATTGTGAGTGTCCTAGTGTCCCCCCGACGGACCAGTTGATGTAGCCTTTCTTATAGGCATTTATCTCCTTGACTGGTCGGAAGAACGCTATTACCACTTCTTTGGGGAGAGTCGAGCCCCCCAATACTAATGTTGGGAAAATTATAAGTCATGATGTCATTAGGGATATGAAGATTTGAAAACCATTCATCGAGCTTTCTAAATGTTGGGAGGTTGACTCTTTGTCGACAGAAGTGATAATAAACTCCGGATCCTTGGAAGTTTTTCTCCTACGGAGCTTATATGCCAGCTTCATTCTTCACTTAGCTAGAGTGTGGGGTTGCTCATCATATGATGGTTCAACCATAGGTCCTTTGCTTGGGCCTGCATCGGCATCGCCAAGGTCAGAGATTTGAGCACCCCTAATTTGCCTTCTTCGGCGTCATACTGAGTCACGTCGACTAGGGGCACGACAGGATTATTGATATCCCCTTCTTATTCTATATCATTTTTTAGTAGTGCAGCACTTCCAAGAAGGTCAATGTTGCGGCCTTCTTCCAATAGCCCAAATAGAGATAACAACTGCTCAGTTACGAGGAGTCTAATGTCATTGTCTTTGACAAGAATGGTTCTAATTGCGGAGATCTCCCTTGGAAACTATCACCTTCTAGATGTGGGAAAACACCTATAGATGTTTAGAATGTTAGTTAATCTAGAATATGATTCCGATTAAATATTTTGAGAATAAAACAAAGATGACACTTACGTCCTTCCAACCATCGCCTTGCAAAGCCAAGCGGACATTGAACGTAGAACATTGCATGTTTGAAAATGGTAAGTTTGTTCCAAGCACCCATTAAGACTTGACAGTTTAGTAAAAGCATGAGGAAACGTAGGAAGGACTTTCTGACCGTTCTTTAAAGTTGTAAATAAACCTTATGTCCTCATGAGTATGCAGGCATAACAGAATGCTCATTAATAATAAGAAAGTGCCATGGAGAAAGGCATAGCTATTCAGATGAAGTTGAATGGAGAAATTCTAAGATTTTTAACATTTACTAAATAAAAGAATTGAAGGGAGGCACACATCTGGCCTAGCACATGAATTTGTTGCAAGGTGTGCACCTCTCTGGGGGTAAGTGAGCCAAGTAGTTTATTGAAGGAGCTAGGACGTCTTCAAATGGAATTCCATGTCTGGAACATTGTCTGTGAAGGTCTGCCTCACCAGTTCTGGAGATTTGAGAATTTGTTATCCAAGAGTGCAGAGCCTTCTACAGCATCGGGCACAACACTTATATCTTCTGTCGAAAAGACAGGAAACTCCACTTGTTTGGTTTTATGACCAGGGGAAAGCCTTCCAGATATGGTTACGGAATTCGATTCAGCTTCAGGATAGCTATGTTGCGAGGCTGGATCAGAAGACATTATAGCTCGAAGCTCTGTATATATGAAGTCCATATCAACTATACTCAGTAGATAATCGAGATTAGAAATATTACCTGCCCCCGTGCTATGTGTATTCTAGTGTGGTGCAATGTTATGTGGTGTAAAGATAAGTAGCATAAGGTAAGAAAATAAACTAAAATGATGAGACTTTAGGTTCCGATTAGAGTGACCGTCATCACTGACCGTCTCAACTGGCGATGAGGTTGGTCGATTATATCAGCTTTGGGATCGACTATTGGCATTCAAAGTGTGAAATTTGTTATTCAAGCCCATATACTAAGTTTTAGTTCATGCTTCAAGTCCCAAGAATTTAGTCGTTCAGTTTTGAGTTCAATAACAAATGTGCAAATCCTATTGTTCATCGTCGTCATATGTTCAAGTTCATTGAGATGGGTTTGGTTGTAATTGCTCGAACAAGTGATTGTGGATAAGGTTTTGAGTTCAATTTAAAGGCTAAGGTTAGCCAAGTGTGTGTGTGTGTGTGTGTGTGTGTGTGTGTATATATATATATTTATCCCTAAATTCCGACCCCTATATGCTGATCCATAGTAATCGATTCCTATGTTCAAATAAAAGATGTCGATCCCTTCCTTTTCATAGAAAATACCGATCTCTCTCTCCAAACAAAAGACGCCGATCCCTTTCCTTTAACAAAATTTGTCGATCCCTTCACATTATCCAACTCCACCGATCCACTTTCCCACTTAACCGATCCTACCGATCCCTCCACTTCTACATTTTTAACCTCTTACCAAACTTGCACTACCGATCTCCCCCATTCAACCAAACAACCTATCCCTCCTCCACCCAACATATTATCTTTCTACTCACTCGACTGAACCCTATGCCTTAAACTTATTCCGTGCTCCCCATTTTTTTCTCTACTGAATGCTTCCATATCTAACACTTCGTCTCCTCCAAACAACTTCAGCTACTGTTTCATTATCGTATTGAACTCCATCATAATCGCTGATGGCATGGAATCCATTTTCTCATCACGACATCGAAATATGAAGACTATAAAACTTACTTATGCATATATATGTGTGTGCGTGTGTGTGTGCGTGCGTGTGTGTTTGAGTAATTGGCAAATGACTCAGAGACGATCGAGATGGAAAGTAAGAGGAAGTCAATTTGTAAGAGCAAATTGAAGCACATGAAGATTTCATTTTGAAGTTAATAGGAGAAGAAAGGAAGGAGGATACGGTTTCAATGGAGCAAAAAGAGGGTTTGTTACTTTAAAGCATGGTAGGAAAATGAAACAAGCAAGGATGGAAAGGGAGATTGTTAGTATATATATGGGGACAAGGGGATCGGCCTATGGTTTAGACATGAAACATGGAGAATAGGGATGGGCTAAAAAGATACCGATCCCTATGACCATGTGAATAAGAAAGAAGAAAGAGAGGGGGGATTGACATGAAAGGTACTAACTTATATATGGGACAAGGGTTCGGCCCATGGTTCCTGCTCGAAGCATGGAGAGAAGGGATTGGTGTGAAAGGTACCTATCCTTGCAAATATAGGGAAAGGTTGAAGTATGGTCCGCTAAACATATGTTGATCCCTACAAACACTTAAAAAAAATAAAGGATCAGCTATGAGCATGTATGAAAACCAACATGAGCATGGAAATTATTCAAAGCATGTGCATACAAAATGCGATGAAAATTGGCGATGACTTGTGAGCATACAAACGCGACCGAGAGCCAACAACAAGAACATGTATATGAATTTTCATGTTTATGACCTAAAGGTTCAATTTTTTGAAATCGATAGGAATTGAAATTAAACCTAAAGCCTTCGAGTTTGAGGTAGGACTAGATAACCAAAGTCTATTAGTTTCATGAAACAAGATTTATATATTAACCGATAGTGCATAACCTTGGTTTATATTATTAAAAATCAGCCAAGTGCCATGTTGACCAACGAGAGATACTACACCTTGGAAGAATATTTCGACAAAGGGTAGAAACTATATAGGAAGCTAGATGGATTTCTTCTCGATGATTCTAACTTGCTTCAATTCGAAGCACGTCGTGTTCATCACAAGATGTACTTTAGGGGGCAAGTGATTTTCGACATTTTAACTCGGCTATAGTAAACTAATTGCATAAGATAGATTCGATTGCCATCAAGGCCGATGACTCTAGAGTGATGATTGTGGGGCCCAGAAGTCAAGTGCAGATGATAATATCCAATCAAGTTTAAATGTACTTTATCAGAAGTATGAAATATGGTTCAACATAGGAGGGATCGACATAAACTAGCCCCAATAATAGGGATCAATATGTTTCAAGGTGAGAGAGCATTACTATAGAAGACAATTAATATCGCAAGATCCACAAGTCCAATTCTTATGCAATTTTATGAGCAAGGTAACGGGAACCTAAGATTCTACCCTAGGTATCACACCTTAAGGAGATAAAGTGGGAGGGATCGGTATACTTCCCTTAGAACGGATTGGCAACAATTAACGAGCAAACCAACGGAACAAAGATTAAGCAATATCTCAAAATTTACTAGTCCAATTAGCATGAAATTTGGAGGCTAAGCATACTTTAGCAAGACGAAGCCACCATATGGATCGCTTCCAAAAATTAACCAAATAAGGGATCGGTACCGATCCCTACTCTTTGGAAATTAGGTCAAGCAATCCCTCTTGTGGGCCCATATGGTTTTGATGGTCCTTTTATCGAGTTTTTAGAGAGATATTTGACCATCTTCATCTATAAATACCTGCTTGGTTGTTCACTTTTGGGATTTTACGCTACTATTTGCTTGATACTATTTTTTAACTAAAGATTTTCATCCGATCCCTTTTGTACTCAGAATTAATAAAGAAATCCATTCAAAGTTGACCTAGGCAAATGACATCGAACCACTATAAATTATTGTGTGCATGTTATTCTTTCAATTAACTACTGTTCCTTTGTTATTATACAGTGTTTACATTTTATTTTTTATTTATTTCTCTTTAGAAACTTCTATTGGGTGTTTGCATCAATTTTAACACAAACATAATAGAAACTGGATTGAGGAAGAAGGGCTCAGTATCCTAATAGAGCAAAGATGGGCTCTGGTGTACGTGTTAAGGAATCGTTGATGATCGAATGCGTATTCAATTGTACTCGAAGCAGGGGTACTGTAATTGCGGATGCCTACGGGTCAACGAAGGGACCTATATACCCTAGACTGTTAGCTTAGGGTCTAGTGTCCAGCTTTGGACTATGAGACATAAATCCAGCTTTAGGCTGCGAGATATAAAAGTACAACAAAGAACTGGGATTTCCATTACTTCATGGATCGAGGGTCATATAAGTTATCATATATTCAAAGCACATAGAGTGATAGTTAGGATTGTTAATGGATGCTATGGTTGCTTTGGTTGCCCTCTTTAGTAGGCTATCACTCGTAAGTATAAGGGGAAGTAGGTATTAGAGATAGGAATACCAAGAGGATGATATCTTTTATTTGGTTTGTGGTATATCATTAGATAGTAGCATATTATAGTGACATATGCTAACTCCTTGGTTAGAGGGAATGGTTAGGTATGGTTCGTGTACTCTTTTTCCTTACTATACTTAACTGTTTAGTACATTAAGACCATTTAATGCTCACGCTAGACTGTTGTCTGACCCAAGGTTTTATGTTGTGTTTCTTATTATCCTAGGTACTCTTAAATGAGTAGACTAGATAATAGGTAGAATTGATACAATAGCTATTCGAAGGATGATCTGGATAGAGCTATCTCGTATGATATACATATATAGAGTCTACACTTATTTCCCTGAGTAAAGCTATAGAGCCTGTGACAGTGCTTCTTTATCAGTATTTGTTTAGACTATTTATTTGAGTTATGTCATTTGTATAAACTCTACTACATTTGATGTATAACTTTATGGATTTATTGCTATGGTGATGACTTGTTCCCATAGTTATTGTATCACTTCTATAATATCTATGATATTATATTTTATCCACGCGCTATGAGATATGACAGGTTATATGCCTTATTAGTTTATTTCAACCTTGATGATCATCCTATATCTGTTGGACACATATAGTGCACTAATTATATACTATTGGTGCTGAGGGCAGTCATCACATTTGGTATTAGAGCTTTGGTTATGTGATAAACCGGAATTTATGCCGTTATCAAGTGGAGATTGGGAAGGTGTTATCGCCTTAGACTAGATCAAAAATACATATGTATATGAGAGAGTACGTACTTGTTATAAGTTTGGTTTTTAAAACTATATCGTAAAATATATTATATATAATAAGTTGCATGCATATGAGCACTATAGACACACATTTCTTTATGAGAGACTGACCATTCTTGTTATAAGTAATTCTATGAGGAATTCTACTTCAGGAGTAGAGGAAGGAGCGGGATTAGGAGTTGCTACTCCTGATGTCCAAGCCATGCTCAATGCTACGATGGCTAATATGATGAGGAATGATCCTGGAGTTGTGGCAGGTGGAGGTGCTTCTGTGAAAACGCCTAGGGCTGATTTCGCCAAGTTGAGCAAGGATTACTCTACCTTAGAGGAAAGCCATTCCATGTAACGGAACATAGAAGTGCAAGATTAGTTAGATACTGTTGAGTGCATCTTTGGTGATATGGAGGTAAAAGATGTTATGGAAAGAAAATCGGCTTCGAGATAGCTACAGGGTAGAGTCATAAATTGGTGGAATGATAGTAATATTGCTACTAGAGGACTATTCAGTTCGGATCAATTCAAGGCAAGGTTCAAGGAGAAGTTTATTCATACTCAAAAGTCAGTTCTGTTTAGAAAATTTGCCGATCGCAAGCAAGGAAAGATGCCAGTTTCTAAATATGAGGTAGAATTTAATGCTTTGTCTAAGTATGGGATGTCATTCATCGACACTCCCTTGAGGAAGAATGAGAAATCCATTATTGATTTGCATGACTACTTAGGGGAAAAGCTAGTAGACCATTTAGATAAGCCATTTAAGAAGCTTGTAGAAAAGGCAATTTTACATCTGAGCTTGTAAGCCAAGGCTAAGATTGCTGGTGTTATTTTTACCGAGAAAGGAGAGCCAAAACCGCAGCAAGATATCAAAGGCAATAAGAAGTGGAA
This sequence comes from Allium cepa, assembly GCA_030765085.1. Lineage (NCBI taxonomy): Eukaryota > Viridiplantae > Streptophyta > Magnoliopsida > Asparagales > Amaryllidaceae > Allium > Allium cepa. Next base: position 387,527,732 of record CM060932.1, read on the forward strand.
TGGAAAGAGAAAGTAGTTCTCGGAAAAGGGAGGTAAGAAGAAGGTTAAATGGGAATCTACCTTCTTTGGATGCAATGAAAATGGTCATTTGATTAAAGATTGCAAGATGAATGAGTAGAGGAAATGTTACAACTGTGACAAGCCTGGGCATTTGAAGAAGAATTATCCAGAACTGATGAATGATAAGTAGGTAGTGAAGGCATATGCTTTGGATGTAGTCCCGACTTCATCGAGTGCTCCAACAACAAAAGAGAAGGGGAAGACAAACATCATTCAAGGTATGCTTTCTATTGGTGATGTTCCCATTTGATTTTTGTTTGATATCACTGTTTCTCATTCACTCATCTATAGTTACCTAGCAGATAGACTGGGATTGGAACCTAAGATAGTTGACCAACCCCCAAATCGTGATAAACCCTATTGAAGGCGCTACCAGTCTTTGCATGGTCTGTCATGGCCTAGTTTTATCGAGTCATGTATGTTTTTTGGTTTATGATTTTTTTTTAAAACATTGCTAGGTTCGGGATTATCTTGGGTATGGACTAGTTAGGAAGTATGTAGCCATAGTTGATTGTGAGAAGTTGTTGCTAACAATCGGAGATATGGGTAGACGAACTGTAGCAATTGGCTGCCTAGCAGAGGATGGGGTGATGGCTAGCTTTATTTATTCGCTTGAGATTCCACAGGAGGGATTATCATCTATGCCTTTTTCTAGAGAGTATCCAGATGTTTTCAAGGATATGACTTGATTGTCGTCGCATAGAGAGATCGATCTCCGAATGGACTTGGTGAAGGGAGCCAGATCAATAGTTATGCCTTTTAGGAGATGGCACCCAAAGAGCAGAAGGAATTGGAAGTGCAAGTGAACGACCTATTGAGGAAAGGGTTCCTTCAAAGAAGAATACCTAAGTGGGAAGCATTGTGAGCTGAATAATGCGACGATGAAGAATAAGTATCCACTTCTATAACTAATGACTTGTTTGATCGGTTGCATGGTGCAAAGGTGTTCTCCCAAATCAATTTGGGGATGGGATTTCACCATTTAGGATAGCAAAAGAGAGTGTGTCAATTACTGCATTTCATGTGCCATTTTGTTTCTATGAGTGGTTGGTAATACCATTAGGATTGACTAGTGCTCCCGCATACTTTGTGGATCTCATCATTCATGTTTTCATAGACCAATTGAATAAGTTTGTGCTTGTGTTCGTGGATGACATTCTGATCTACTCTATAACTAAAGAGGAGCAGAAGACGCGCTTAAGGATTGTGCCCTAGAGATATCGAGGAAGCACAAGTTGTGACCAAAGTTATCTAAGTGTCAATTCTAAAGAATAGAAGTGATATTCTTGGGTCATGTCATTTCGGAATAGGGTATAGCAATGGATACCACTAAGATGGAAGTGGTCCAAGACTGGAATTAGCCCAAGAATGCTAAGGATGTGAGAAGTTTCCTAGGATTAGTGGGATATTATAGACGCTTCACAAAGGACTTTTCAAAAGTGGTGGCACTGTAGATAAGGAGGAATATGACCTTTGTATGAGATGCGAAGTATGAACATGCATTTGTGAATCTAAAAGAGAGGTTGATGAGTGCACCATTGCTGACCATTCCAAGTAGAAATAAAGAGTAGATAGTATACACTATTGCATGAGGTACTGGATTGGGTGCGGTTTTAATGCAAAAGGGAAGGATTATCGCTTATGTGAGTCAATAGCTAATGTCGCACGAAAGGAATTACCCAACTCATGATTTGGAATTAGCAGCAGCTGTTTTTGCTTTGAAATTGTGGTGGCATAATTTGTTGGGGAAAGGTTTGAGCTTTTTACAGACCAAAAAACCTTAAAGTACATTTTCTCTTAGAAGGATCCCGACCTTTGATGGAAATGGTAATTGGATTTCTTAGCCTCTTATGATTTTAATATTTCCTATGCTCTAGGAAAAGGGAATGGAATTTCCTATAAATTGAGTAGAAGACATGCTAGGTTAGGAGTAATGTTCCTGGAATGGAAGCGAATAGAGTATATTACTAGATTTAATTTCAGGCCTCACTACAAGCTACAACCTGAAATGTTGCAAGTTTGTCGTTTAGACCTACTCTAATTAAAAGGATCGGTACTAATCGAAGCGGGATGCAAGGCTAGAAAGATCATAACAAGGATAGAAGGAATAGATATGAAGAAATAAAGCAATTCAAACTCGACCAATAAGATTGGCTTCACAAGGATGGAAGATTATTTATTCTCGATGTTGATGGATTGAGAGATGAAGTCCTAAGAGAGTGTCATCATTTCATATGGACCATTCATCATAGTGTAATAGAATGTACCGAAATGTGAAGCGAACTTACTACTAGGAAGGTATGAAGAGGGATTTTAATGCATTCATCTCAAATTGTGTAAACTGTCAGCTGGTAAAGGCAGAGCAGAAGAAACCAAGTGGATTATTGCAACCATTAGAGATTCGTGAATGGAAATGGGTACAAGTATTAATGGATTTTAGTGATGGATTGTCGAGGACTCAAGAAAGTTATGATGGAATTTGGATCATAGTAGATAGATTGACCAGGGATGCGAGATTTGTACCCGTCAAGTCAACTAGAATGGTATCCAAGCTGGTAGAGTTGTTTGTAAAGTGGATAGTACGATTTCATGGTGTTTCGAAGGGCAATGTGAGCGACCAAGACCCGTTACAAGAGGCGTTAGGGATGGAGTTGCATCTTAGTACAGCTTGTCACCCATGAATGAATGGGAAGACCGAAAGAGTAAATCGTATATTGGAAGATCTCTTCTTAGCATGCTTTATAGACTTTGGTGGATCATGGGATGTTCATTTGCATTTGGTGGAGTTTGCATACAATAATAGTTATCATTTAAGTATTGGTACGACTCTGTATGAAGTATTATATGGCAGACCATGTTACACTTCTTCATATTGGTGTGAAGTGGACGAGAAATAGATACTTGGGCCAGATATGATTAGAGAGTCTTCAAAGAAGATCGAGGTTATTCGATAATGAATGAAAGCTGCTAAAGATTGGCAGAAAAGCTACATGGATAAGAGATGAAGGGAGTAAGAGTTTTTTATTAGAGATATGGTATTTGTAAAGGTTTCTCCTCTAAAGAATGTAATTCAATTTGGTAGAAAGGGGAATTTTCCACCAAGATTCATAGGTCCTTTCTGATATTTATGAGAATTAAGAAGCTAGCATATTGTTATCCGCCATTTTGACTTGGCTATATTGAACTGGTTGGACAAACTAGATTCAACTTCTATCAAGGCTGAAGAATCTAGAGTAGTGATTGTAGGGCCCATAAATCAAGTATAGATGATGACATGAAGTCGGGATTGAATGGAATTGATAGATTTGCAAGGGAGAATGTTCAATTTGTAATATGGTTTAGCACATAGGAGGGATCGACATAAATTAACTCCCATCATAGGCATCGATATGTTTTAGGGTGTAAGAGCATTTCTATAAAAATAATTAATATCTCAGGATCAACAAGTCCAATGCATATGAAATTTTGTAAGCAAGACATGGAGAACCTAGGGATCGCACCTCAAGAAGATGAGGTTAAAGGGATCGCCAGGAATCAGCAAGCACCCATATTGAAGCAATGATCAAGCAATAACTCGAGTTCTATTCATCCAATTGGCATGAAATTTAGAGGCTAAGCATATTTTAGCATGAGGAGCCATCATAGGGATTGCACCTAAAAATTCAACCAAATTAGGGATCAGTATAGATCCCTTTATTTTGGGAATTGGGCCATGCGATCCCTTTTGTCGGCCTATATGGTTCCGAGGGTCCTTCTAGTGAAATTTAAAGGAGATAGTTGGCCATCTTCGTCTATAAATATAGGCTTGGTTGTTTATTTTTGGGACTTTTATGCTGCTAATTGCTTTAATCTTCTCTTGTAAGTAACAATTTTCGTCTGATCTCTTTTGTACTCAGTTTATAAGGTAATTAACAAAGCAATCTATTCAAAGTGGATGTAGGCATACAATGTTGAACCACTATAAATCGTAGTGTGTGTGTTGTTCTTTCAATTAACTGCAATTTCTTTCTTACTATCCTCTGTTTCCATTTTATGTTCTTCATTTATTTCTCTTTGAAACCTCTAGTCAGTGTTTGTGCCAATTTTTAGTGTAAAATTTTTGGTGCTTTCTCTGAGAAACTTGATTCTTAGCTTATTAGTATCCCTTTGTTTCTGCTGGACTACATATATCCCTTGAAAGAGATCCACGGTTATCTTCAAGAATTTTTCTCTTTCTACTCAAATTTGCATAAATTTAAGCAACAATACTAAAAATGGTAAGCAACACTAGATCTACTTATTAGAATGCAGAAGGAAATGAGAATGCTAGCATCTAGCAGGGAGGCTCGAGCAGTCAACCAATGGATGTGAATGCTGAACCAATTGAAGTTCGGTATCAGTTGATTCTTCTACAAGAGCTGAATTCTAGAATCCGATGAGAGAGCTAGTGGATAGCCATCGACAGTTGAATCAGCAGATTTAAAAAAATATCGACCTAACGAACCGACTTGTTAGTAACAACGAGGGAAAGCTAGGAGGGACACTACTCCTTACTCTGCATCGGAGAGCTCTAGTTCTTCGGACAAGTATCATAGACACATGCATTGCAGAGTAGATGTATATCATGCGGAAAATTCGAGGCATCAACAGGCAGACCATTTTGGTTGGCCGGTACTAATCGGTGTCGATCCTTCATAAGGATCGGTGCCGATCACGTCTATACATGCTGGTATTCAAGTTGGAGCTGCTGTGATTGATTTGGATAATGGAGTTCAGTTAAATGTTGACCAAATGCTTCCCAGGAGTGACAATGAAGTGAATTTATGCGATATACATTAGGAAGATGTTGAACAAAGAAGACGTGGAATGGTCCGTAAACACCGACCAAACCATCCATGTGAGGTAGAACATGACCACCACTTGGCACCAAATATCCAAATGCTAGACTTGTCAGATTTGGTTAAACAGTTAATGAGAGAGAGCCAAGGCATGACCAATGATGAATGATGAATGTCGAAAAGCCATACCTCATTCATTGATAATGTCCTACATGTAGAATATCCAGGAAGGTTTAACATGTCGTCGATGCCTACTTATGAGGGAAAAACCAACCCTAGGAAGCACATCATGAGATATGAATGGCTAATGGATTCCACATGCGCAGATGATGTAACTAGTTGTTTTCATATAACTTTCTTTGGGATAACAACAATGTGGTTTATGTGATTACCCCCAAGTCGATCACTAAATTTGATGATTTGGCAACAAATTTGGGGAGCAGTTTCGAATGCATGCATCATTCCCCAAAGAAGAAATGTCCCTATGTAGCGTGATCCAAGCTCTAGGAGAATCACTGAAAGAATATTTGGAGAGATTCCATATAGCTATCAGAGATCAGTAATCCAAATGACCGTGCAATATTGATAGCCATAATAAGAGGGACTGATCTGTAGTCTGATTTTGACGATTGGTGAGTTGGCAAGCCAGATGCTCTAGGAAGAAGAATGTTGAGGGACCAGGTGGAGAGGGAGTTCAGAATAATATTGTGGCAAAACAGTTTGATGATAGCTCTAGAAAGGTTCAATTGAATGTCCAGAACAAACCCAATCAGCGGAAGAAAGGCAAAGATCGGAGCCGAGAATGAAAGAGGGATTCTAGGAGAGGAAAGCCTGTGATTTTGATGTACGATACTTAAACGCCCATGAATATATTCTAGATAATATCTATTTGTCTATTTGCAATACCATGCGGTGCAAGAAGCCGCCCTCGAATCAATGGAGAAGCTGAAACAAACCGAAAAATATTGTCGGTTTCACAAATGCTGTGGATTTAACATAAATGAATGCAGGCATCTCTAGAATATTATCTAAAAGTTGATTCAAGAAAAAAGTTACAGCATTTTGTAAAAACCCCGTAAAATGACAGGCATGGCACAAGCATACCCAACTGAGGATTTGCACCACATAGGGCAGAGGAGCATGCGCAGACTGGTGAAAGATTGGTAATCAATACAATAGTCGAAGGATCACATCTGGCTGATAAGAGCTGGCATGAGATGGAGTGTTATGCAAGTGCGATTAAGCGTGTGAATTTTGAATTTTCCCGAGTATGAAAGATAGTGCTCCGGCCAAATAGAAACATACAATGGCAGATGATATTGTGTTTAGAAACAGGGACACAAACAAGGTAGAGGCTCCAATGATCGACCCCGCTTTAGTAAGAAGGATATTATTTGATTGTGGAAGTTTTATGAATATAATTTTCAAACAGGCTTACGATCAGATGAGGATGGAAGCGAAGGACTTGAAACCATCTAAAGCCTGCATGTATGGCTTTAACTGTGCTGCAACTAAAAATGTTGGTTATGTTGAATTGCCCATAGAGTTAAGAGAAGGTGACCCCAGGAGAGTACAGATCCTGCCATTTGTTGTTTTGGATGTCGAATCTCCTTACAACGCTTTTTTGGGCCAATCGGCCATAGCTGAGTTCTAGGCAGCTCTCGCCCCATGGCGTTTAACTTTGAAGTTCTTGGTAGATAATGGTGTTGGAGTTGTTCATGACGATCAGGCGACCAGACGTGCCTGTTATGTACCACTAAAGATTGACAACTAGTGCCTAAGCCTTGGCTCGGGTGCCACAGCCGATTCTATAGAGATATAGATCCGGGAGATGACGAAGAGGAGTCGAATGAAATCGAGGCTACACTGGTTGAGTTGACGATTAACATCATTGTTAACCACAAAGACCCATCACAAGTCCTAAAGATTGAATCATAGCTCAGCCCCCAGATGATGAAAGAACTTGTTGGATTTCTCCAAGCGAATCTCGACGTGTTCGCTTGGACTCACTCTGATATGTGTGGGGTCTCAACTGCCATTGCGAGCTATGCATTGAATATCGACTCAAGGCGTGTCCCGGTGAAACAAATAAGACGTGTGACATGGATCCAGAGAGATATGCTGCTCTTAAAGAGGAGGTGGATAGACTCAAAGACAATGGGCTTATTCATGATGCGCTATATCCTAAGTGGGTATCTGATCCTATAATTGTGAGAAAGGAAAATGGGAAATATCGGACATGCGTTGATTATTCAGAATTTAACTAGGCATGCCCAAAAGATAGCTTTCCCCTTCCAAGGATCAACTAGTTGGTAGACTCAACCGTAGGACATGAATTGCTGTCTTTCATGGATGTGTGCTCAAGGTATAACCAAATCCTGTTGCATATTCTCGATCTAGAGGGCACCAGTTTCATTACCAATGTTGGATTATATTGCTATGTGGTAATGCCGTTTGGACATAAAGAATGCAGGAGCAACCTACCAATGCCTTTTCAATAGAGTGTTTAAGATCAGATCAAAATAATAATGGAGGTATATGTGGATGATATGCTCGTGAAGTCACGATGGTCTAGCGACCACATTAAAGACTTCGTAGAATTGTTCGATATCTGTCGATACTACAAAATAAAGATTAATCCTCTAAAGTGCTCTTTTGGCATAGCATTACGAAAGCTCTTAGATTTCATCATTAATGCCCATGGAATCGAACTAATCCCTAGAAGATCCAAGCTATTTGCAACATCCAAGCGCCAAAGACTATCAAACAAGTATAGAGCCTGAATGGGAAAGCTGCTGCCTTAAGCCGATTTATTTCAGAGCTACCGACAAATGCATTCCTTTCTTTGACTTAATTAGGAGAGGAAAAAGGAATTTTTAATGGACATAGGATTATGGAGACGCATTTCAAGTTTTGGTGAATCACTTAGAGAGACCTCCCATCTTGTCAAAGCCAGTGGATCATGAAGAATTATATATGTACTAGGCTGTGTTTGTACACGCTATAAGGATCGCGTTGCTTCGCGAAGAGAATTGAATCCAGAGACTGATTTATTATGTTAGTAAGCGATTGACTGGAGCTAAAAGGAACTATCCGAAAATAGAGAAACTGGCATACTACTTATTGATTGCATCATAAAAGCTTGGCCTTTACTTTCAGGCACATCCTATCAATGTTCACACCAACTAGCCGTTATGACAGGTCTTGTAGCGACCTGAGACGTTTGGAGGTTACTCAAGTAGAATATTGAGCTTAGCCAATTTGAAATCACTTATCTTCCTCGAAGGCTATCTAGGATCTAGCACTAGTAGATTTTGTAATATAATTTACTACATAGGATGATTTCTCGAAGAGCAGTGAAACCCCTAAAATACGGTGGAAGTTATATACAGATAAAACATCTAATGAACATTGTTCATGATCTAGAATTGTGCTTGTAACTCCTAAAGATCGATTAATTTGCTATGCTTTAAAGCTTGATCTCCCTGCAACAAACAACGAAGCTGAGTACGAGCTCTAATTTCTGGACTTAAACTCACCAGAGAACAGGTAATAAAGTCTCCTGAAATCTTTAGCAACTCACAATTGTTGGTATACCAAGTCAGCGGAGATTACCAAGCTGAAGGACAAGGACCTGCTCCGTACCAAACCCAAGTCTAATAACTATTGACTAACATAGGGTACTATGATATTATTCATATTCCTCAGGATCAAAACAAAGAAGCTAACTCATTAGCAAAGTTTGCTAGCATCAGGGAAGTGTTAAGCGCTCCGATCACAAGCCTGATGGAAATTGACCGGGCACTTGAGACAAAACTTGAGAAGGAGCTGTAGATGACTCCAATTAAAGATAATTTTCTATAGGGAGTACTTCTTGAGCGAAGGAATGAAAAATGATAGGTCCTTCAAAAGCTTCACGATATATCATGCAGCAAGGAGTTATGTAAAGAAAGGGTTCTTCCATTCCCTTGCTTTGGTGTATCACTCACGATGAAATTAAACGAGTCCTAAAGGAAGTGTATGAAGGGGAATGTGGTGATCACGCTAGAGGGAAAACCCTAGCAAATAAAATACTCCCTTATGGGTATTATTGACCGACTATCAATCGAGATGTTGTCGACTACTTTAGACATTGCGACAAGTGTCAGATATATACGAAAGTTCCAAGAGCCCCGTCGACGGAGATCATATAAATGGTCAGCCCATGGCCATTTTCCATATGAGGTATATATATTATCAGTTCCTTACCGATCTCTACAGGTGGTGTAAAGTTCAACATCATTGCAGTTGACTACTTCACTAAATGGGACAAAGTGGAGCCTTGAGCCATGATCACAATGTGGAAAGTAATAACCTTCATCGTCCGAAAAGTCATCTGCCATTTTGGTCTTCCATGAACTATCGTAAGAGATAATGGGACTTAATTCAAGAATTCAAAGTCTTTTGTCGTTGGCATCATTTCGAAAAGAGATTTGAGGTAGCTTCTCACCCTCAAGAAAATGGACAAGTTGAAGTTGTAAATAAAATAATAAAGTCCATTCTAGAGAAGCGCTTAGAAAAGGCTAGAGGCAAGTGGATGGATGAGCTCCAGATAGAATTGTGGGCTAATAGGACCAACCATAAGTCAGTGACTGGCCATACTCCATCCACCCTTGCTTACGGTTCTGAAGCCGTCATTCCTGTTGAGCTTGAAGTTCCTTCTTACCGAACGACCTACTACCCATAATGAATAAAGATCTCCTCTTGGAATCTCTAGACTTTGTAAATGAGAAGTGTGATCGCTCGATATTACAACACTAAAGTTTGACCTAGAACCTTTAAAATCAGCAATCTCATCTTGAAACGGGTCTTTCCTGCCCCATTGCATATAAATACGACTTGGGAAGGACCATATGTCATTGTGCAGAGGCTTGGAGAGGGAACTTTCAAGCTAGAAACTATTGATGGCATCACACACCCAGATTCATGGAATAGCGAGCATTTAAGATGCTATTTCACTTAGTTTATTTCTTTTTCATTCAGTTATATTTAATTTCAAGATTTGCTTTATCATTTGGTTTTTTAGATATGTAATATGACAAATTATTCTATTTCTTTCTATTTAGCAAATAATGATTTGAACTTCCTTTATATATGTGTTTGTTGTAGCATTACATTTTAGGTAGATTAAGAAACAGACCAATTTTGATGTGTTCAAGCAGGTTCTTAGAGTTTTGAACTAACTGATTACGCAGGTTCTCAATTGAACTAAACAAGATGAGCGTGGTCCGACTATTCCTTTGATAATTCTCGTTCATAACCCGATCGATGGAATACGTAACGAGGAATGGATATGACTTGAACATCTGATGGCCGAATTAATCCTACCGAGTGATTGGACTGGAATAAATTAAAAGGGCTTATGACACGACCGTTTGCTCGCCAAATCAAACCCAAACCTAGGGATTGATCAATTAAGGATAGTACAATTAACTATTAACTCTAAATCCCAGAGTGTGGACTGGAGTATAAAATTAAATCTGGTGCGAATCAACCACCCACTAGCCAACTCTTCTCTCTAGAGTGTGGATATGAATATAAACGAATAGATGAGTGTGGTTCGACCACTCGTAAATGAACTCTGGCCTACAACTGATAGGAAGAGTATAAACACTCTAAGGATGGAGCTCGATCATCCACCATCTAACTCTGCTAACCCAAGAATGGGGGAAGGAGTATAATCTCTCAAACCACTAAATCCGAATGTACAACACCAGGGCACAAGCCCTATGTCTGGTTCGACTCAGGGTCACAACCACGTGGAGGCCTTGGGATTGAATTAACGGATTGTTATCAAGTCATCGAGCAACAAATTACAAGTATATTGAATGGAAAGTAATAGCTCAACTACTTAAATAAAAATTCACATGAGTGTTCGACATAGAATAAAAAAAACTTTTATTCGCATAATAAGCATCAAAATTGTGATATGAATTTATTCAAAAAGGGGGCCATACCCATACAATCACGACCAACAAAAGGGAAAACATCTATATGAGCTATTTAGAAACTAAGCCAAGGCGATGACTATTTCTTTTATCCTTTTTCTCTTATGGATTTTTCGGGAGAGCTATTACCCGAGCTTCTGCCTGTCTATTTCCTTGATCCTTTACCGCGCTTGGCCGGAGAGCTTTGAAAGGTTGGAGGGAGTTTTTGAAAATCGACTCGCTAGCTGGAATGACTTATAATGGGAAGAGATTTGATTCGTCGATGTCTACATCGATGGGTTCAGCCTTGGATTGTTTCTTCAACAACTCCTCCCTCTTGATGCGCTCATTAAGCTGAGCTCATCAATGTGTTCAGTGGTGTCAGTATCACAACATCATCAAATTCATACAACGGTAGAGAATCTTCAGCTTTATCATCATCAAGTGCTCCGATAACTTAAACATCAGGATCTGGAGCTTCGGTAGCTATCGAAATCTCAATAGATGTCGATTGTTGCTCCTCGGTAGCATCACACTTTGTAGTTTAGCTAGGACCCTGAAGATCTGTGGTTTCATGGAAACAAGAAGATCTTTTCTGCTAAGTGATGGAATGATTCATGTTGCACTAAAACATCATTGACGCATGTCAGAAAGCATGCTTTGGCATTCCCTCGGATTTTGTGAATAGAGGGAAGGAAATTAATCCCATTAAAACAAATCTTTGGAAAATTGACCTTAAGCTCAGCTAGATTTTCTATTATGGAAGTTTCAGGAGCAGCGGTCGGCAAGACTGGATTAGAAGTGACGATTAGGCGTTTGCTCGACCCATGGTCTCAGGATTGCCTGGAGCTTGATGAACAGGAGTACTGCTCATGCAGTACGGTGACTTTGGGACCTTAGAAAGAAGTCTGACTACTGCTTTGAATAGGAAGATTGGGCTGAACTTCCTAGTAGGATGAATAAGACTAGGACTTATGCTTGGAAGATGAAGATTCCCTCGAGCGACGACTTCTTTCCCAACCATCATCCCTCTCTCTATGCCTACCCGATTCTGAGCCATGGTTAGATCCGTATTGCATCAAGGAGCTCCACAAGCGATCAAAAGCTCGAGATTGCAGCATCGCATCTACAAAACCAAACATAAGTGTATAGGCGACTAGCATACAAAAGATAGATGAAGAGCATGTGGTGAAATGCACATGAGGGTGAGTGCCTAGTGTCCCTCCAACAGACCATTTACTATAGCCTTGCTCATCGAAGATTTCTCTCCTTAACCGATGGGAAGAATGCTACCACTACTTATGGTGGGAGAATTGAGTCCCCTAATACTGATGTTGGGGAAGTCATAAGTCATGATGCCATTAAGGATTTGAAAATTTGAAAACCCTTTCATCCAGCTTTCTAAGTGTTGGGAGGATGACTCTTCATCAATGGAAGTTATAATAAACATAGGATCTTTAACATTTTTTCTTCTACGGAGCTTATGTGAAAGCTTCTTTCTTCTCTTAGCTGGCGTATGAGCTTGTGCGCCTTTTCATGGTTCGACCACAGGCACCTTTCCTGGGCTTGCATCAGCATCTCCAGGCTCGTTGATTTATGCACCCATAATTTCGCCATCTAAGACTTCATTCTAAGCCCCCTCGACTTTGGGCACGACATGGTTATTGATGACCCCGTCTTGTTCTATAGTGTATCTTGATAGTGTAGCATTACTAAGAAACCCAAGCTGTAGCCTTCTTCTAGTAGCTGAAATAGAGATAACCACTCGTCGACTACAAGCAGTCTAATGTCCATGTCATTTACCCAGCTGGCACGAATAACAGAGATTGCCATTGAAAAACTAGCACCCTTTGGACATAGGAGGACATCTGTAGATATTCAAAATGTTAGTTGATTCAGAATATGACATGGATTAATGAATTTGAGAATAAAGCAAAGATGGCACTTATGTCCTTCCAACCATCACCTTGCAAAGCTAGGTGGACATCGAACGTAGAACCATTCATGGTAATAAGGTTAAGTTTGTTCCAAGCACCCATCAAGACTTGACAGTTGGGTGATGGTTCTTGATCTAGATAGTGGATTTATTCTCTGTCATTTAACTCTTATTTTTGCATCTCATTTCTTTTAGTTAGTTAGCAATTTTTTTTAAATTCTCAAGCTTAACTTTCACTCGACTTTGATATAATTTGATTGAATAGATTTTTAAAATCAACAATTCCCTACGGATCGACCTGTATTCGCCACATACGACAAGTGTACGCTGTGCGCTTGTGGTAAATTTAATTTGAAATTTTTCGATGGTTTTCTAATTCCATAGAATTTCCGTCGATTAACAAGTTTTTGGCGCCGTTGCCGAGGAAGTTGAATCAATGAAGCAAAGAGTACACTGTTGTATTGAGTGGCAGTTTTGTAGTGTAATGTACTGCACAGAGCAGTCTCCGGTGAAGTAGTAGATGAGTGGTAGATGAATTCGAGTCTCATATCCCCTACAACTTCACTTCCCCAAAAATTTGTTCGTCGATGGAAATTCTATCGGTTTAGAAAACCGTCGAACGAATTTAAATTAAAAATAACCGCAAGCGCACGGTGTACGAATGTAGCATGTGGCGAATATGGGTCGATCCACAGGGAATTGATGATTCTAAAATCTGTTCAATCAAATTAAGAAAAGTTGAAAGTGTGATTAGCTAAAAATGTAAGAAACTATAAAAAACTAGCAAAAGAAAAATAGATAAAATATGAGAGCTAAATGATAATTTAGAGATAAATCCACTCTCTAGATCATATAATTCAACAATGAATGAAATTATGATCTCTTTTTTGGTCATAAGTGAGTTTAAATGATGTGTTTATCATAAGTATGGCTCATTTGTGCTATTAATTTGCTCAACATAAGCCATCAAACTATAACACAACCTTTAAACCACTTACTAACTCTCATGAAAATGACAACAAAGTTAAAAATGAAATCTATTTTAAGTATGGTCTATTAACTATTAATTAGAAATATAGACCATAAAATTTGAATTTCAAATCACTTTCTTATGTCATAATCATATTTTGATGAAGAGGCATTTGTGTTAGTGATTGTTTAAGCATGGCCTATTTAGTGTCAATAATATAGGCTATCAAATTCAAAACAAAAACAACAAATTAAACCACTTCAAGCATTGTCATTAAGCACAAAAAGAGAGCTTAATTATCAAAATGTTGAAGTTACATGATTAGAGGGTTCAATACCCTAAATTGAAGGGATTAGCCTATCATATTTGTTATCAAAACAACAAATATAGCTTGTAACATAAAAGAAAAAGAAAAGAAAAAGGGAAAGGAGAGCAAAGTAAAAAAACCAATCTAATTGCATAAAGGAAAATCTACACTACTTGCACAAAAGGAAATGAACATGTAATTAAAAAGAAACAATAATTAATATTGCATAAAAAGAAAAGAAAATTACATAAAATAAAAATGGATAAGTAGGCATGAAAAGAGAAAGAGAGCTTGTATTTTTATTTTGAGACCAAACTAAACTAAAGAGAGACTTAGAAAGTGAAAGAGATTACATGAAACATATGAGTATTTATACATGTATGAAACCCTAATTCATATTTTTGGGGAATGCACAAAATGCCCTTGAGGTAGTGTGGCCACCAAGTAATCATTAGCATGTCATAATCCCCATTTAAGTGTACATGAAGCCATTAATTACATAAGCATATGCATTAGTCTTTAATTTGTACGTTGAGGTGGTGGGTAGGTGGGGTCCTCTATGATCTTCACTTTGAATTATTTCCATCTTCATTCCTTTATATTCATGTTGTGCATGCATGTATCTTCATGAAACCACCCATATTTGAGATCAAATTCCTACACAAATACATAAAACTTTCCAATTAATTTTTCTCAAAGAAATATATACACACAAATGACTGTTTTGCCCCTATATGAAGATGGATATGTGACAATTTGGAATTAATATGGATTTTGGTTAAAGCATTTTAAAATACCCAATATGATCATTTATTTAATTTAAATAGATTAAATACGGTGGTACAAATATGCACATTTACGTGCACATCAGTTCTAGGAAAAATAGAAAGGACTTTTTGGTCGTTATTTGAAGTTGTAAATAAAATATATGTCCTTAGGAATTGGTGGTCAGTATAGAACACTCATGAATAATGAGAAAGTGCCATGGAGAAAGGCATAGTTGTTCAATTAAAGTTGAATAGGAGCTGTTCCAAGATATTTTACCATTTCCCTAATAAAATAATTGAAGGGTGGCATGCATATAGTCCAACAAATAAATTTGTTTCATGTCGTGTGCCCCTCTAGGGGCGAGTGAACCCTGCCGTTCATCGAAGGAACCAGAACATCTTCAAATGGAATTCCGTGTCGGAAACATAGTCTGCGAAGGGCAGCTACGCCAATTATGGAGGCTAAAGAATCTGTCGGGTTATCTAAGAATGTAGCACCTTCTACAACATCTAGGATAGGACTTATATCTTTTGTCGGGAGGTTGGGAATATCAGAAATATTGTTGGCTGATAGGCTAGAAACTTCTGTTTGTTTAGTTTAATGATCAGGGGAAAGCCTGGTTGATATGGCTGCGGAACTCAACTGAACTTCAAGATTACTATCTTGTAAGGTTGGTCAAGAAGACATTGAATCTAGATATTTAACTTTTGAAGTCCATATAAATTATACTTAGTAGACAACCACAATTAGAAAAGTTTACATGTCCCCCTATGTTTAGTTTAAGCTAGTGTGGTGCAGCGTAGTGTAGAAATAAGTAGCTTAAAATAAGAAAATGAAGTTAAATGACGAGACTTTGGATTCGGATCAGAGTGACCGTCATCGCCGATGGTCTTAATGGCTAAAAAGATTGATCGGTTGTGTAAGCTTCGGAAACGACCATTGGCATATCACTGTGAAATCCATTATTAAAGTCCATATGTTAAGTTTTAGTTCTTGTTCTATGTCCCACGGATTTGATCATTCAATTCGTGTTCGATAGTGAACATGCAAGCCTTTTTGTTCATCGTTGTCATATGTTCAAGCTCATTGAGATGGAATTGGTTTTGATTGTTCAAATAAGTGATTATGGATTAGTTTTCAAGTTCAATTCAAAGACTAGAATTAGCTCATCCCTATATGCCGACCGTTATATGCCAATCCCTACTCCTCGATCCTTGTCCCAAAGTAGTACAACCAATCCCTCTCTCCAGATGAAAGATGCCGACCCTTTCCTTTAACAAAAAATGATGATCCCGCCACACTAACCACTTCCACCGATCCCTCAATTTCAATGTTTTCAACCTTTCGCTAAACCTCTACTGTTGATCTCTCCCATTTAATCAAACAACCGATCCTTATAGTCAATGTTATATTGATTGATATCCTATGCCCTACACAAAATTCCAACCAAGTACACCACTGCCCAACATGTTATCCTTCAACTCACTCGAACGAATGCTATGCCATGAACTTCTTTCTTCCTCCTCCTTCCATACTCTACCTAACCCTTTCACACCCCACATCTCATCTCCTACAAACATATTTTACCATTGTTTCATCACACCGTCAAGCTCCTCCCTAATCGCCAATGGTATGGTATCCATCACCTCATCATAAAATCGAAAGCTAAAACTAGAAAACCTACCAATGTGCATATATACGTTACAGGTGGGGGGAAAGGGTTCGCGATAATCGAGATGGAAGGTAAGGGGAAGTGGGTTTGTAAGAGCAAGTTGAATTGCAAAAAGATTTCATTTCGAAGTAGGGGAGGAAGAAAGAAAGGAGGGTTTTGTTTTAATGAAGGAACACAGAGGGTTTTGTATTTAGGGATTATAAGGAAATGAAATAAGAAAGAATGAAAAGGAGGAATATTAGTTTATGTATGAGGATAAGAGGATCAGCCTATGGTTTTGACTTGAAGCGAAGGGGAGAGGGATCGGCCAAAAAGATACCGATCCCTATGACCATCCGTATAAAAATAAAGATGAAGATAGTGGGATCGGGCAGAAATATATCGGTCCCTACAAACGTTAAAAGAAGAAGGAGGAGGCATTCACTAGAAATTTGTCGATCCCTACAAACAATTTTCTAAAAGAAAAAAAGAAAATGATAAAAAGAGAGAAGAAGAGGGAACGTCTATGAGCATGTATGCAAACAAACATAGGCATGGAGATTATTCAAAGCACATATGTATAAAATGCAATGAAATTACATCTGATTCAATGAAATTGGCAATGATCTGTGAGCATATTAATGCGTTTAGGAGAAAATGACAAGAAAGTATATCTGAACTTGCATGTGTATGGCTTAAAAGTTTAATTTTTGAAATCGATAGAAATTGACATCAAACCTGAAGCCTTTAAGTTCGAGGCTAGACCAGATAACTAAAGCTTATTAGTCTTATGGAACTGGACTTATAAATCAACTGATGGAGTATATCTAGATTTATACGATTGGAAATTGACCAAGCGTCATGACAATCAACGAGAGATATAACACTAGGAAAAATAATTCGACAAAGGGATAGCAACTATTTAGGAAATTGGATGGATTTCTTTCCGATGACTCCAATTTTCTACGATTCAAAGAATTTCATTTTCAGCAAAAGATGTACTTTGGGGGAAAGTGTTATTTGGCATTTTGACCCGACTATATTGAACTAAGTGAACGAGTTAGATTCGATAGCTATCAAGGCTAATGAATTTAGAGTAATGATTGTAGGGACTAGAAGTAAAGTACAGATGATGACATAAATTCATGGTTGAATGGAATTGATAGATATGCAAGGCAGAATGTTAGATATGCGAATTATGGTTCAACACATAGGAAAGATCGGCATAAATTGACTCCAATCACAGGGATCGATATGTTTCAAGGTGTAAGAGCATTTTTATATAAAATAATTAAAATCTCAAGATCCATAAGTCCAATGCATATGAAATTTTATGAGCAAGACATGGGGACCCTAGAAAGCCTAACTTAGGGGTCGCACCTCAAGAAGATGATGTTATAAGGATTAGCCTTATTCCTTTGGCAGGGATCGGTAGGAATCAGCAAGCAACCCATATTGAAGCAAAGATCAAGCAAAAACTTGAGTTCTATTGATCCAACTGGCATGAAATTTGGCAGCTAAGCATATTTTAGCATGAGGAAGCCACCTAGGGCCGTACCTAAAAACTCAATCATAGTTGGGATCGGTATCGATGCCTCTTCTTTGGGAATTGGGCCATGCTATCCATCTTGTGGGCCCATATGGTTCTGAGGGTCCTTTTGCCGAATTTCCAGGGAGATATTTGGCCATCTTCATCTACAAATACTGGCTTGGTTATTTATTTTTAGGACATTTACACTGCTGCTTGTTTTATACTCATTTGTGACTAAGGATTTTCATCCGATCCCTATTGTACTCAGTTTATAAAGTAATTAATAAAGCAATCTGTTCAAAGTGGACATAGGTAAACAACGTCGAACCACTATGGTTGCTTGTACTTTGGCTTATTCAGGGATTTCAAGGGCTAAATTCCTAAAGGAGGAGGGAGAGGGAGAATGTAATGACTCATATTTTATGTATCAGAGGATCATAAAATATTTTTATTTTATTCGTATGTGGTTATATAATTCTATAATTTTGTACATGACTCTCCAGAATATTATACACACTATTATTTGTCACGAATTTCTATGTGACCATTTTGACCTTAGAAATCTTGTTTGGGCAATAACTTTTGATCAGACCTAAAATAGGTTATCAAGCTATTTCCATTGCTTCGGAATAATGGTTTTCCATTCTGTAGAGTGGTCGTAATTGAAAAACGGATTAACAGTTAGAAAATTATGCATGTTTTAAGTTTTTGAAGTTGCTGGATAGGATTAGTGTGTAATTAATCTAGCTCACTAGTGAGCCCATTAGTCTAATTAGAGAATACTATAAATAAAGTACAGCAGAGTCAAGGTAAAACTTTCCCTCTCATTCTAAATTAGGTCTAAACCATAATTAGCCATAGATCCATCCCAATTTCATCCCAAATCATACGAATGGCTCTCTAATTCAAACTAGAATGTGGATTGGATATTAGATCATCAATTAGAAGATAGAGATCATCGATTTGCTTGATTTTAAGTGAATTCCATTGCTATAATAGTGATCCACATTCTTATTGGTTGAATTTGGTAACTGATGAGTGGTTTATGCCTTCTCACTATACCATGCATGTTTGTATGGTAGAATCATAGGATTTAACATCTTTTAAATCAATTATTGGCTATAAAACCTTTTTGAACTTTAATTGCATGTTAAACTATGTATATGATCTAAATTGATTAGAAATCACCCTTGCCCATGCTCATATATTCATGCTATACGTAGATCTATTTTTGAAATTGACTTGTTTGTCTTATTTTGGTGGATTGCATGTTTGATTATATTAAATTGCTTGTTATTTTATGTTGGATGATATGATCTTATGTTGGTTATTGGTGTTTTGATTACATAGAATGTTAGGTTGGAGAATTGAGTGAATCGACGGTAAAGTTGGTGGAAATTGGTTTAAACTTAGAGGGGGCTCTAGAGTATTAGAAGAGCTTGTGGTTTAAGGGGCAAGTTCCAATTCATTAACTTCTCAACTCAGCACTGAGTTCATAGGTCAACATCGACATGTGCTATTTGGTCCATGGTGATGGCAACTTTGTGGAGAGCAGTAATACTGCTAGTAGAGGTTTTCTAAGGTGATGGATCAGTGATTGGCTAAGTATTAGAGGCTATGACAAATTATCTCTAGAATATGAAGTATGATGCTTTAAAGAGAGGACTTATTCTATGACGGCTTTATTTTTGTAGAGTAGTCGGGGAATAAAGCATCTAGACATAGAATACTAGAAGTAAGGAAGGAGTGGAAGAAAACTGGCCATATATTGGCTAAGTAGAGAGGTCGGGATCGAGGAGAGAGGTCTGTACTAGCTTCTAGGTTTAGGTCCAAATGGGATGAAACTTCTGGGAAGTGAGCTAGGTGTCATGTAGATCGTGTTGGAGGTGTTATCTCATTCATATCAGGTTAGATGATGATATAACAATATTATGAAAGTCTATGGTCTTCGGATGATGGCTTATGTTGGGAGTAGGTTCCTATAAAACTTCTAATTTTTGATAACATTATTCGAAAGATTTAATTAGATAAGTTAAATAGAATAATGTAAATGTTAAGTGATAAGGGGATTGAGATTTGAATTAATTAACTAAGGCTGAGCCTAATATAAAGTAAATGGGCTTAAGAATGGATTTTTGGTTAATTAAATCACATAAGGGCATATTAGGAATTGCCATCCATAGCTCTTACTCTTATATATCTTTGTTACCACCTTTTTCTTTCCATTCACGTCATTTTGAAAATTAAAATGCAAGAAGGAACGGTCGGCCATTAAGAGAACAAGAAGAATTCAAATTAAAAGCTAGAGAATTAAGCTTAGGGGAAATCAATCTCAATCCAATTCCTTATCTCAATCAAGGTGAGTAATAATTCCATCCCTATTTTTTTTTGAATCATATATTCTGGATTTAAGGGTAAATTCATTTTTATGATATACTGGATGATGATATGCTTGATTTATAATTTATATGGTTTTAAACAAGATTGTTTAAAAGAAGATAAGCACAGTTTTAGGGTAAAATCTAGATTTAAAGATGCCATGGGAAAATTTTATGTTATGAGAAACGTGATTGGAGTTGGGTTTCAATTTTGATAATTTTCCAAGCTATGGAAAGATTATTATGAATTTTCAAAGGAAAATCTAGTTATTTGGGTTTATAAATTTATTTTGAAAAATATATTGATAATTTAGGTTTATAGTTTTGATATGCTAGATAACATGATTAAAATGAATTTTTTGAATTTTTGGGGATTTTTCCAAAGTGATTTTCTATGAAAAATAAATTATTTTAGAAGAGGGATTCTTTGCAAAATTGGTTTTGCTTAATGGAAGGGTTTATTTGATTAACTTAACCATGATTTAGATCTAAATTAGCGATAGTTATTTTTGAAAAGAATTTGAAAAAGTTAAGGCAACCAATCTGTTGTTGACATATAGCAGGTTAGTTAGAGAAAAGTTTACTTTAAGTAGCACAAAACCAGGTTTACTCGGGAAAGTGGTTCCGCATACTTCGAAAAGCATCTTTCGACATAGAAGCTTCCGCCTTCATCTTAGTCGAAACAAACTTTATCGAAACTAGTGTACAAGGTATCACAAAGATGTTAAGTAGTGGATTGGAGGAAGTCGGAAGGTAAGGTGTCGAAAGCATAGCTTCTAATGTAGTCGAAACCTTGGTTTGTTTTTAAAATGAAAAGCGCTTGCTTTTGTTTTATTTTATCCTTCGACGGAGTTGAAGCAGATGGTTTTGAAAGAGGTTTTATAAAGGTTTCAAAAGGGTTTCCATTAACTTAAGATTGTTGTCAATTTGGTTCCTTTACTTATGATGTTTTGAAAGAAGGGGTTCTAACCTAGTCGGAACCCTGTTGTCATTCTTTAACCTTTCGATGGGGTTGAAGATACCGAAGCCTTCAAAAAGGTACTTTGTTTTATAAGTTTGAGCCGCTTCTTATAGCTTTCGAACGAGGTTAGGGGTTTTGTAGGCAATTGTTTCAAAAGGGGTTTCGATGCCAATCTTCCATTATTTTACCCAGATGATTTATGCTTTCGAAAGAGATGGTGCCAACATCATTAAGTTTTACCAAATATTTTTATAAGATAAAGGATGGTTTCGAAAGAGTTTCTTTTGCCTATATTCACTTTTACCCTAATGATGTTTTAAGTATAAACCCAATGCTTTTGAAAGGGGGAATTTTGATGATTTCGAAAGGGTTACTTCCGTTGGTGTCGAAAGCGGTACTTTCAACTAGTTTCGAAGCTTAGCTTCTAAAGGTTAAGTATTAATACGTTATTACAATCGAAAGGTTTCAAAAGGAAGGTATTAAATTATTAAAAGGTAGAAGCCTAATGTTTTGAAGATATATTTTAAGGCTTTCAAAGGAGGTCATCCTTTGAAGTCGAAAGCTAGATTTCGAAGGTATTGAAAGTTTTTATAAACCAAACTTTATTTTTAAAAGGAAAAACCCATGGCTAAATTAAAGGAGTTTTAATAGTTTTAAGAAGAAGCTATCTTTGGTAAAGTAATAGGTTAAAGGGATTAACCATGTTTTATATTAAACCACAGTAGTGGTATTGCTATGTTGTTATGTTGCTTCTTCAAATATGAACATAATTGCCTTATAATGGACCTTAACTGAATTTTGGGGATAAAGGGTAGAAGAACCTGTTAAGTTAACCCAGTAGTGAATACCGATTGATTAATCTCCAGAATGAGTAAAATTACATCCAAGAGGTCAGGAAGACCAGAATATAGGATGCTAAAATATAAAAGAAATATATTGGCAATGGCCAATAGGTTATCAGTAAACCTACGAAAACTATGTAAAGGAAAAGATATTGGTAGGGGCCAATACGTTTATAGTTATCCCCTGAAAACTATGTATGAATGAAGATGTCAGAAAGATGGATTCATAGTAAGCCTATGAAATCTATGATTTGATACTGGCAAGAGCCAGTAGGTTTGTAGTTAGCCCATGAAAACTATATTCGGATTAAGATATTGACATATATCTATAGGTCTATAGTCAGCCCATGAAAACTAGCGTAAGAAGAAAGGATATTAGGGTCACCAATAGGTTCCTAGTCAACCCACGAAAACTATGACAAGAATAAGATAATAAAGTTACCAATAGGTTCTTAATGATCCCATGAAAACTATGTAATTGAACATGGAGTCCTTAAATGTTTAATCGGTTATTAGTCAGCCCATGATAACTAATAGGTTAATAGTAATCCTAGAAACTATAATTGAGACAGATAGCCTAAAATCAATGGGGTTGGGTAATCCAGAATTGATTCATTTGTTTTACATATCATCATATTACATTATTTTGAATTGTTTTAACCATTTTGGATACAGAAGCACATTATATGGTTTTATAAAAGTTTTGAGATACTAATGAGGGGAAAACCTATTTCGCTAAACGGCGTGGTCTCACTAGATATCTAAATAATTTGAGATGGTAGATTATTATTCATACCAGGCCTTATGTCTGACTTGAAATTTATGTTTTCCCCTTAAACTCTCGGATCCTCAATAGATTTTGAGAGTTGAGGTTTTCAAGTAACTCTTAAAACGAATAAGCTTCCGGAGACGTGCAAGAGGCATGATATCTATTTAGAGTTCTCTTCTCTTTTGGTTCCCCTGTGTTGCTTGTAATGGAAAAGTTGTTATATTACCTTTATATACTCTGATTATCCAAGGGGGCATCTGCATATGTAGCTCTTGGCATATGTTGTAATAAATATATTTTCTCCGAATGTGATTTGCAAATTTGGGATAATGTAGTGAATTGGAAATATTTGAAATGAAATGTGATTCCTTTGAAATTTTAATTTTTTTCCATATTCATGTGTTTCTGTGTATCAACGAATCTAACTCCACCGTATTTAGTCACCAAGGATTAATAACTATTTATATTGCAACATCTATAGCTGTTAGTTTTGGACCTCCAAGTAGGGGAATGTTACAGTTCCCAACATTGCAGCTCGTAAAGTGGATGGGCCGTGTGATTGGGAAATGTGTAATGGTTCTTCATGAATAATGGAAACTGGTTTGAGCAATAAGGGCTCAGTACCAAATGGAGCAAAGATGGGCTCAGGTGTATGTGCTAAGGAATCGTTCATTAGACAAAGAGTTTTCAGTTGTACCCGAAGCAATGGTATTATAAGTGGGGAAGCCCATGGGTCAATGGAGTGACATGTATACCACAAACCTATAGCTTTGGCTCTAGTTTCCAAATTTGGGCTGTGAGACATGTATCCTGCTATGGGCCACGAGATACGAGAGTACAAAAGAAAAACCAGATTTCCATTATTCCTTGGCTCGGGGGTCATATATATTATCGTTTTTTAAGAGGACATGGAATGATAGTTATGATGTTTTGATGGATGCTATAGTTGCTTTAGTTTCCCTCTTTAGTATGCTATCACTCATAGGTATCAGGGGAAGTAGGTGTTGGAGATAAGAATACCTAGAAGATCGATACCCTTTATTTGGTTTGTGGTATATCTTTATGATATGTAGAGTCACATATTATAGTGTTGTATGCTCACTCTTTGGTTAGAGGGACATGTCAAGTATGGTCCATGTACTCTTGTTCCTTACAATATTTACCTATTTGGTATTTTAGGACTCATTTACCGCTCAAACCATACTGTTGTCTGACCCAAGGTTTTATGCTATGTGTGATATCCCATAAATTTTGACAACATCAATTTAATAATCTTTATATAAAATTTAATTGATAATGACAATATTGATTAATAAAATATGATTTGGTTTAATAATCAGATTAAATAAATATTTAATTTGTGATTTTTATCTTTTAAAAGCTAAAATAAATGTTTTAAATTATAATGTATATATATTTGTGTATATATATTATAGTTTATCTTTGTTTTGAAATTTAATAAATAAATAAAGTTTTGTTTTTAAATTCTAATAAAATATTGAGTAATTAGGAAATTATGTTTTAAATTAATATTAAGCCTTTAAAAATCTATTTAAACTAGTAATTATATGGTTTGATAATATTTAAGATAAATGTAATTGTTTAAAATTTGTCCTAGCTTAACTTTTGTTTTAAATTTGAATAAAAGTTGATTTTATTTCTTTTTAAATATTATTTGATAAATATGATTTGAGAATATTTTATATAAGTTTAAAATATAAGATAGCATATGATTTAAATTCATTTGATAATAAAAGTGATTTATAATCTTTTTATAAATCATATAAAATTTGTTAAATTGTTATTTTCAAGCTATAATAATAAATGTATTATTTTCCCATAAATATAAAGAAGAATTAAAATAGGAAATCGTATTATCATTTTAAATTAAATAAATTGATTTTAATTTTGATTTCAAAAGTTTAATTTGATTTGGAATTTTATTTTGAAATTCAAATAAATTGATTCTTTAAAATATTTGTATAAGTTTTAATTTATGAATTATTTTATTTACATTTTCTTAAAATAAGAACATCATATATATTCATTCAAACATAAAATGAATTAAAGAAAACTCCTTTTTAAACATTTAAAAATATAACTTAATTAAATAAAGACAAGTGTTAACTATTAAACAAGTCTAAGCTACATTTGTTAAGTTGTAAAAGAAACAAAATGACAATTATCATTTGATTTTAGTCTTTTCTTTATTTTAATTAAATTTATTTCAGCCTTTTTAAAACATTTTTTTTCACTTTCCTTTATTCTCTCTTTAAAATCAAAAGGCAAGTTGAAAACAAGAAGAAACCATTACACTTAAATCTGAAATTCCTCAAATCAATTTCTGCATTTCATCTATGGAAATCAAGTATTTGCGTATCTAAATCACTCCTCAAAATTTCAAATGTATTTCTTTACAATCCTAAATATCAAGTTCCTACAAAAGAAAAAAATAAATCAACCTGCAAAATGAATTCCTGCAAATCAAATTCAAGTCTGCCTTCTTTCAAAAATGACCTGCATGCATCTAATGTTGGTCAGAAATTCAAATTGCAAGCAACCTGGGTTGAAGTCTGCATCTCTTTCAAATTTTAAAAAGGACAAGCCTGCATACATGAATGTTAACAGAAATCTAAGGCTTTCCTAAAATCATGATGGCTCTGTTCTTCAGATTTAAGGTGAGTAACATTTTTTTTCAAAATTCTAGGATAAATCTGGTTGTTGAATCATGTTTTAAATAAGTTATATTTGCATATGTGTTGAAAACTTCTGTTCATTTGTGATGTGGGTTATATGAATACTTTGAAAATGCTTGAAGAACATTTCAGTTCTAAAATTCAAGTCTGGTTTCAACTTAAAACATTCCTCTTTGTCCATTAATATTTAAAACTTAGGATTTAGGTAAATATTGTTTGTATTAGGCTATGAACTAAATTATAAAAACTTGTTTAACTTAAATAGAAACTGTAATTTACTCAGGAAATCGAGTTTAGAGGTAAAAATCATGTCACTGTTAAAATTCAAACTTGTTGATTGTGCAATTCAGATATACAAATCAAAACCTTAGATAAATTCATGATTTTTAAGAATAAAATCATAAGCTCTAAACTGGGTTTGACTGTGCATATGGGTGTTGAGCAGAATTGGGTTTTGAGGGTGTCTCTGGTGATTCAAGTGGAAGTGAAGGTTGTGCTTCTGTATGAATGAAGAAGAGTGATCAAGTTTTTACAAAAATTAACAAATTGGTGAATTGATCTTTGAATTAGCAGAGAAGTGGGAAGTTGTTCTGTAACCCTAAGTTTTTAACAAGTAAGAAATTCGATCATCAGTACCTCGAGGATTGTTCGAGTGTGAAGCTGTTTTGGGGAAGTGTAGCTGGGACTATGTCAAGGTTGTGGTCGAAATCTCGACTCAAACGATGGTCGGAGGGGGAAGAACACGCCGTTGACAGGTTTTGGGGTTTGGGAAGCACTGTGTTCCAGGTTTAAAAGGAGGCTGTTTTGTTGATTTATGGTGAAATGGAGGTTTTCTGATGATTAGGTGTTCAAGTTGGATTCAAGGGTGGATGGTGGATGTGGATGATCATCACCGATGATCGGAAGTAGTCCATGGATTTGTGCATGTGCACAGTGGTCATATGGAGGTGATTTGGTTTCTGGAATATGGTGAAGATGTGGTGCTCGGGACATTTCAGTTTTTGCTCGAAGTTAAGGTAAGGGTGACTCGAAGTAAAATAGTGTTGAGCTCGGGTAGTTTTTAGTTGCAGGATTTGTTTCTATAACCTGACTGTTTCAGGTTTTAAAAAAAAATTTAAACTAAATTTAAATAAGGATAGCAGAGCAAGATTTGAACTAAGAATCAAAGCAAGTTTGAATTAGGTTTAAGCAAGTTTAAATTATGAATTCAAATAGATTTGAATTCCAGATTTCAAATAGGAAAATTTGCAGAAATAAATTATTTAAAAACTAAGACCTGTACATTGTTTTATAAAATGATTTATAAATCTGAAAATGAGTTTTAAAACAAGATTTAAAATTTAAGTTAAGATCTGGACTTGAAATCCTGAATTCAAATTTGAAATTGAATCTGAAGTTTTAAAAAAGAAAATAAGTTACAAGTTCTGATGTTATAATTAAGTTAGAATATTATAATTTTGTAACATTTGTTTTTATAAATCTAAAAGGAGATTTTAAAACATAACTTTAAATTTAAATTTTTGAATCTGAAAACTAGAACACAATTTGAATTCTGGTTCGGAATGAAATAAGATTTGAAGTTAAATGTTTCAAAAATCACTTGAATATATTTAAAATATTATTTAAATTTATTTAAATTGATTATGGATTAAAAACTATTTTTAAATTTGCCTTTGGAAAGGATCAATCCTTTTAAAAAGATTTTAAATATTTAAACCTTGTTTAAGTTAAATTTGATTTCATTTTAATTTTAATTTAAAATGGAATTTAGAGAAATTTTAAAGCAAATTATTTTTAAATTACTTTGATAACGAAATTAAATCATTAATGAGATTAATGATTTTCATTAAAATTGTTTTTAATTAATAATCTATTATTTGATCAAGGTAATTAAGTTTATAATTGATTAATTTAATTAATTAATAATTAGGTTAATTAATTAAATAATTAAGGGTTTTATTTAATTAATTAAAGGATTAAGTAAGTTAATTAAATTTGATTAAATAATAATTAAAAAACGATTAATTAAATAATATTTGATTTAATTTAATTAATGAATTGAATTTATCAATCAAGTAATTAATAATTAATTAATTTTTTAATTATCACTTGATTAATTTAAAAATTATAGATTAATTAATGAGTTTTATAAGTAAATTAAGAATTAATATTGATTTATTCAGTTAACTTCTTTAGAAAAGTAATTAAAGTTTTGTTATTGTTTAATGAAGGTCATTAACATAGTATTATTTTATAATTAATTAATGTGTTTAGTTTTAATAATTAATTGTATTAACTAATTTAAAATAATCATTTGAATTATTTAAGTGAAATTACTTGATGAAAGTAATTAAAGAAACTAATTACTGATTGTAATTAATAAATTTTATTTTGATTAATTAAGTTAATCAATTAAGTTTAATTAATTTAAATTAATCACTGGTTGATTTGAGAAGTAATTACCAATGTAATTAAAAATGAATAATTACTTAGTGAAGTAATTAATAAGATAAATTACTTGATGTAATTTAATTGAAGGATACTTGGATAATGGAGGAGTTTTGGAATTAAATTACTGTGTGTAATTAATATGTAATTTGTATGTTGAATAATTACTTAAAGTAAGTAATTAATAATTAATTGCTTAGTGTAATTAATTTTGGGTTTTGATAATTAAGTTATTTAAAGATAATTAAAGATGAAATTGATATAGTTAATTACTTAATGTGATTAATCCAGAATGATTAATCAATATGATAATTGATAATTAATTTAAGTAGGTAATTATAAATAAAATAATTTGGGATCATTAATTTAAATAATTAATGATATAATTAAGGATTGATTAATAAGAACAATTAATCAATGAAGGAGTTAATTAATGTAATTAATTAAGGATAATGTAATTAATTATAGTTGATTAATTAATGAAGTAATTACAGGTTAATTACTGAATTTGGTTTAGAATAATTAATTTGTGAATTTAATTGGAGGTTAATTACTTGAATGTAATTAAAGGATAATTAATCAAGATGATTAATTAGGGTAATTTGTTAAGAATAATTAATTGATTGATTTATATATTAATTAAGGAATATGTAAGCAGATTTATATGGATGAGTGATTAATTTAATTCATTTTAAATTAATTAAGGAAGAAGTAATTAATTTAATTCGTTTTTAAATTAATTGTAGAATGATTAATAAGTCATTGCTTATGAATGTTGATTGATACTGATTACCCTAAATGGTTGATATCTCAGATATGAGATATATGATGTTGTGTGATTTGGATGCTATGGTTGCATTGAGTTGATAATATGAATTATCTATTTGAGTTGATAATATAGATTATCGGTTGTGATTGATTATCTATTGTAATTTTGAGAATTATCTATCTGTGTGTATGTAGATAATATTGAATTGAATTGTTTAAACAATTAAAACAACTTGGACCTAAAAGACACGTTTTGGATTTCGATGAGACCGGGATCGGGTTTGCTACAGTGCAGCGTGATAGGGGGTTCTCGCTTTGCATTAGGTGGCGAACGGGACACTCTTACACCTACATGCCCCCGAGGGTAGTATAAGGCCTTACGTGGTTGGTTGCGGGTCGAGAGGCTGGCCGTAAAAGAAAACCCGAGGTATCACTGTGAGCCACAGCGGGCTGGGATGGTTGAAAAGCCTACCGATCGTGAGTCGTAACCTCAAGCCTCATCAACCGGGAATGGCTAAAACAGAGAAGATGCAGCAAGGCTTCGTGGGTAGCCCCACTTGAGAGTGAGATTTACCCCTGTCTAGAGGTCCCTTTATATTCGGCGGTGTGGGCGGTTGATTGCAACAACTGCCAAGGTTGTCTTGTTCCGAACTGTTCAGTAAGGAATGGTTCCGCCTTGTATTGCAGGGGAGCGGGCGTACTCCTCGGTACGGTGATCTAGGCCACGTACTGTGACGGGCGGTACCCCAGTTGCCATTGTATGGAATCCAAAATCCAGTAAGTGTCGTACGTATTAGTTGTGCCCAACTATGTTGGAACGTGAGATGTAAGCATTCCATCTATTTCTGTATTTTACTTGAAAACCCTAGTGTAACACCCTAGATTTTGACTATATATTTAAATTTGACTTTATTTCATTTTGAAATTATTTTAATTTTTTTTATTTGTGTGATATCATTTCTAAACTTTTTTATTTTGATAATATAATTTTTCAAAAATTTACTGTATTTATTTCCTATTTTTAAAGGCTGTTTTCTAATTTTCTGCCATTTTCTTCATTTTTAAATTTCTTTATTTTATTTTAAATTTGTTTTATTTGTGAAAATTCATCTCTAAATATTTTTAAAATAATAATAGAATTTTTCTAAAAATTACTGTGTTGATTTCCTATTTTTAAGGGTTGTTTTCCCATTTTCTACTATTTTCTGCATTATAATTTTATATTTAAATTAAATTTTAAATATTTATTTTGTGAATATATTTGTATTTTATGTTATTATTTATGTTTAAAAATAATTTACAAGCTTATATGAATTTTCTAAAAATTATTTCATTTAACTTCAAATTTTGCTAGTCTAGTTCACTGTTTTAACTATTTTCCTTAATTTTACTTTACATAATTGATAAATATTATATATATTTGTATATTGGTTGAAAATTTTGAAATATTATCTGATATTATTATTATTTCAGCTACATAAATTTATATAAATAATAAAAGGTAAATTGAAAGGGTTTGTGACCTTTTGTTTCCTATGGCTTTTGATTTTCCCACCTTTTCACATTTTAACGTTTCTTTTCACTCAAATGGCCACATCTCTTCATTCTTTCAGCTACCACCCTCATTTCTCATTCACGTACTTCATTTTTTCTCTCATTTCCTCAAAAAATTTCGGCCATAGCTTCTGAAGAAAGTTTGGTAAACTTTATTTCCTTTTTCCATTTGTTTATGCTTGAATTCATGGTTTTTGCACTTGTTCTTCTTCATCATAGGTTCGGCCTTGCTCCTCCACCACCATAGCCGCCTCCACCATCACCACATCAGGTCACCATCTCCTCCAGCCCACTGACTAAGCCATGCCGTGGTCATCTACGACTAGATCCACCAAAGTTTATGCAAACACTCCACTTGTTCAGCCTAGCCGAACCATTTATGCACATACCCTTCATTTTTCACCTAAACCACCTCCTTGGCCGCCGCCACCAGTCCCTCCACCACCTTTGGCCGACACTCCAGACCCCACCTGACCTTCACCTTGTAGGGGCCGAGCCCAATGGTCCTTTGGTTGAGCCATGGTTGCACAAAAGCCACTTATTTGCCTTAAACCCTTTGTATTCACACCTTGTAACTTCCACCACTTCACCACACCCTTAGCCGGCCTTTGCACCACCTTCTCCAGCTCATACCTAAACCAAAACCACTGCCACACCATCTCCTAGCCTCCAGCAGGTCTGGCCATGCCATTTGTAGCCTTGCCCAATGCTTGAAATTGCACAAAAATCCACTTGTTTGCCTTGTACTTGTATTTTCATACATAGCAACTTCCATACCTTCACTACCCTTGCTAGGCCGACCATATATGACCCATACCTGACCAAATACACCCCATGGCAGTACCTTATCACCCAATAGGCTGAGCATAGTGATGGTGGAAGCAGGTGCAAGTGTTTGATTAATTGTTGTTCCTTAATTTCTAGCATCGTTTATCGTATTTTTGGTCTGAAACCTTATAATTGTTATATTGTTTGTTTGATTTGTATTCAAGGGAATTAATCCTTGGCTCCTCCATTTCGTATCTGTATCGTGCTTTTGTGCTTGTGTAGATCCCGTTGTGCAATTCGTCGTTGTGTCATCAGCTCAAAACAGTGAGTAAATCTCACCAGACTAATATGTACTTATATAGTGATAAACTGCCATCACCTGAATCTGTAAATGCATATCATCCTGTTATAACTGCTATATTATATTCATATGAAGTTAACACCTATATTTACACTTGTTATACCATATGTTACTGTTATTTCATGCTATTCTATTATTTTCATCAGTTTATCACACTGCAAGTTCCCTGTAGACTAGAATCACTATGGGTTGAAATGATACATACCCGAACGGACTTTAGAATAGGAGAAAATCGTTATGGGCTGAAATGATAGGCCTGAATGATTTTTAATTATTTTCTTTTACTTGGGATTGCGTGTTTGAAATGATCAAACCCGGGTTTTCTTTGTATATTACGGGTTGAAATGATATATTACCCGTATCACTTTACCTAGGCTAGAAAATGAAATACAGACCCGTTGTTAAAATATGTTTTTCTAAAATTTTTAAATTATTTTAGAAATGTAAATATTATAATATTTTGATTTAAATTTGATTAAAAATGATTTTTGTAAAGCATTATTGATTTTCTGAAAATTTATAAGTGAAATAAATAAATGGTAAAGTTAGGAAATCTAAAATGTAGGTTATTTTGGAAACTAGAATTTGGTGATAAATGGAATTTAAATTAAATATTAAAATATGATAAATTTATGATATTTTGAATTAAATGAATTAAAAATGATTTTTATAATATATTAATGATTTTTGAATAAAGTTAAAGTGTGAAATGAATGAATATTTAGGTTGAAATTTGGAAATATAACTAAAATTGGAAATTTGTGAATTTGGCTTAAAAGTGAATTTTAAGTTAAGTAAATAAAAATGAAATTAGGTTATATTTGAAAATTTTAAACTTAAATGTTAAGTTAAATTTAATTTAATGAATTTAAAATTTAATGTTGAAATTTAATAAGTGAATTATTATTAAATTTTGATTTTTGAATGGATATTTAACTTTATAAAATCATGAATATAAGGGTATTTGAATGACTGTTTTAAAGTAAAATTATATGATTTTATAAGCTAAAAATGTTTTAAATAAAAATATGATTGTTTGTGAAATTATATTGAATACTTGAAGTTAATTAACTGCATTTTTGAAATGCTATTAATTCTAATGTAAATGATAATACAGCATTTGTAAATGCTGTAGTTGATTATAATGAACCAAATGGCTAAGTTTAATTAAGGGTTATTATAGCATTTTGTAAATGCTATAATTGTTGAATTTAACTAAGTTTTATTTGAAACTAACGTAACCCTATTACAGCATTTTTAAATGCTATCTTTTGTTAAATTGAACTGTTTTGAATGTAACTTTCCGTAGCAATTTCTAAATGCTGCGAAAGTTGAATTTTCATCTGTTTTAATAAATTAAATGAATAAATGAATTTTGAGAGACTAAAATTTTGGAAATTTAATAATTTAATTATTAAATATAATAACTTCATTTTACGATTTAAAATGAAGTAATTTGTTTTGAAATATAAACTATTTTGAAATGTGTTTTGTAATGGTATTTAAATTAAATAAAAATGAATGTGGTTTGGAAGATATTATATTTTTGATATTTTGAAATGTATTTTGAATGATATTGAATTTTGAAATGATATTTGATTTTGAAGTATAAAATACCGTTTTGAAATTTTAACCACGGGATGTATTTAATTTATAGTTTAACTGATTCTTAAAGGATGGGCGATCCCAAGCATCCTTTAAGTTATTGTGTATTTCTACTACAGTTCACTTGAGTTGGTTTACATTATATAAGTATATATTGTCCTGACTCGAGTGTTTTGTGTTTTACTTTACGCTCGGGTCAGCCTGAGTATTCACAGCTTTGGATTCTCTTTCTGGAGCTGGTCTTTGCTGGAGTTTCTACTTATCTACATTTATATCTACTTTATGTTTCAGCTATTCTAGTTTATCTCATGTATTAGTGAACTTCTATGTATTTGGGATTTCTATTATGTTGTTTTCAGACTGTATTATGTATTTGGTTTGAGACTCTGCCATAGTAGCTTCATGAACTACTATGTATTTTATATTCCGCTGCGAGGTATTCTGTTTGTTCTATGTCTGTGATTCTGTGATTGTATTTCATTTGCTCCAAATTTATTTACAACGCGGTATTTTGAGTAATTCAAGTCCGACATGTGCGGATGCGAATGGCTGAAAAATATCGGGTTGTTACAGTTGGTATCAGAGCTTAGGTTTTTAGGCAAACCTTAGCCTGCGGAGCAAAAACTCATTAGAGATAGGGTAGATATACCCTAGAACGAGTGAAATCAATCTCAGGATCCTTTCTTTGTGAGAGAACGTATTTTCGAAGTATAAAATGATTTTTAAAAAGATTTTTAAAAGTTTTTTCAAAGATTATTTTGGTATAAAAATGTTCTTATTTCAAAATCAAGATTTTTTAAACTTCATCTCTTCGGTATCCACCTTGTTAGAAATCTTTTGGTTAAGATTCTTATCGACTAGGATTCCTTGAACTTTGGAACACTCCCACTTGTTCTGGAATCCAGTCTTGTTTTCCCCATTTTTTC
Source organism: Allium cepa (assembly GCA_030765085.1). Taxonomy (NCBI): domain Eukaryota; kingdom Viridiplantae; phylum Streptophyta; class Magnoliopsida; order Asparagales; family Amaryllidaceae; genus Allium; species Allium cepa. The sequence continues at coordinate 387,561,814 of CM060932.1, forward strand.
CTTTTAATTTTGGAGCATTCGTAACTCTACTTTGGAATGACCTTTCTAAAGAGAGATGATTCCGTAAATCTTTGAATGATTTGTAAAGGGGTGAAACTCCTTTACAATTGGCATTGATTCACTGAAGATTTTTTTATCCTCGGATGTCGATGCTATCTATCTCCTGCTCTACTCGGATTCTATTCTCTAGCGATCGAAGGTCGATTTGCCTTAGATTTCCGTATTGAATTTTTTTCCTAAAGTCTTGGGTGACCGGTTAAGTTCGCCCACGATTTATATAGGCTTATCTATCCTCTATTTGGTAATTAAATTATCTCATCTTCGTTTGAGTTTATCTTCGAACTAGAATTCTATTTGATTAGAGTCCCTCTAATTTTGAATCTTTGTTTGTTTGAAATCCTTCCCTGAATCATCCTTTGGAAATTTGTATTTGGTTGTATTTTGAAATGGTGCATACATCGAAATTATTAAGGATGGCCATATTTTTATATATAAAAGTGAAATGTTTTCAAAAAGGATTATATACCTTTCAAAAATGAAAATTTGGAATTTCGAAAGAATTTGAAATTTTGAAAATTTTATAAGAACTTGATTTATACAAAAATGATTTATAACTGAAGGGTTTTGAATTTGAATTTCGAGGAATCGAATTCCGGTATTTTGAAATCGGTTTTAAGATTTTGGAAAATATATATAGTAATATGATTTAAAGATATATATATATATATATTTCAAATAAGAAATGTTTCAAATGTATTCGAATGAATTTCAATGATTTCAAAGGAATTTCAAAGAAGTTTTTCAAAGTTATTTGAAGTCCAGAACTCACTTATGTCGCTGGAAAATAATTTCGGTGATGAATGCATGCATCATCGACATTGATTTTCGAGTTTCTGAGTGAGAGAGAGGCCACTCTAGTAGCTTTGCTCTGCGAGTGATTTTGTGAAACCAATTTTGATTTCAGATTTCAAAGGATGGTTTGATATTCGAAAGATAGATCCGTATATATATATTTGAAAAGATTTAAAGTAAGCCGGTGTTCAGTTCTCGAGTTTCAGATTTTGAAACCTAACTTTTGAAATTGATTTACTGATTTAGTGTTGATTTTCAACTCTTGGATTGAAAATATGACTTGTTCGACTATTTTAAGATTCGAGCACTTCCAAATCAAGGTTAATTTTTTCAAAGCTAAATTTTTTTTGAAAGGTATAAGGTATTTGATGAAGAATATAAGTTTAGTTTGTATGTTTCAAGTATGAAACAATATGGTTTTTTATAAGTTGAAACTGTTTTGTTAAGTAAATAAATAAGACTATTTTGAATTATACTAATATGAAATTTAGTTTTGAAATGTTTTGGATAAAAATTAGTCTTCAAATGTTTGAGAAAATTTTGGTTTTAAATGTTTTAACTTAGTAACATCTTTATAAAACTATTTATTTAACAAGTTGGAATAGATACATAAGTTGTACGTACATTGTTTTATTCGCATAATTAATTTGATCCAAGTTTGAGTACAAAAGTTCGAGGTGAATTACACCATTTCGTGTTAGGATTTTTCATTTGATTCTTGATGGCGAACATTTGATATGGATTTTGGGCTTGATTCTAGAATTCTCTATCATAGTATATGGCTATGCAAGGAGACTGATGGCTTCTAGTCAAGAAACCATATCGAAGTCCGCATTAGGGAAGTCGAATGGACAATACTAGTTCGAAAGCGAACTTGTGTGATCAAGCGAGCGATCGAATGTAATGTTCCGAAATAATGACATATGTAAGTAATAATGAAGTAAAATTTGAGAAATATGAAATTATGAAATTTAGTTTTGAAATATGGTATATTTAAAGCCTTGAAACATATTTAAGATTTAATAGTTTATTTTGTAAATCAAATCTATATTTGAAATTGATAATATTTGAAATGGTTTTGTTGGAAAACTAAATTGAAACTGATGGTTTGAATTGAATTAAAATTGGAAATTTTAGATTTTGGTTTAATTGAAAAAAAATTGAAATGTAAAGGATTAAGGGCATGTTTTATGATTTCAAATGCATGATTTCTAAATGTTATGATTTTCAAAGTGTAATGATTTCAAGTATTTTAGTTTCGAAAGATTCATAACTTTGAAAGTATTATGACTTTTGAAGTGAATACATGTTTGAAATGGAAATGGATTTATTTGACCTAAATTTTGTTGATTTGGAAATTTGGATTATTTTCTAAACATATTGTTTTAAGAGATTTTGAAACTGAATATGTATAACTTGAAAGAAATGATTTGGTGACATCATATATGATTTTAAAATTTATTTGATATCGAAATGGTTTGAAATTTAGAACCTTGTTTTATTAAATACTTGATTTGGGAGCTATCGAACTTATATAAATATGATTTGTATAAGTAAACTGTTGAATTGGAACTGTTGATTTGAAAGGGTACCCAAATTTTGAAAAGTGAAATCTTATATAATCGAAATCTATATAAGTGTGATTTGATATACTAGTATTTTGAAAAGTATTTGATTTGAAATGAAGTCTTATATAAAATGGACTTTATATAAGTATGATATTTGAAAGTGATTTTGAAGGGTACTATATGATACATATTTTCGAAGTAAAGATATGGAAAGTGCCTTCTGCTTGATATCCGCTTTGTGGCCACACTGTGGATTAATTCTATCGATATTATTCTCTCTCTTTGATTTGGGTTTTCCGGATATGATACTCGAGTATCCATCGAATTCCACGGCGATCCCCGTGGTCTTATGATCGCGACTACATAGCACAACTGCCTGGCTGAGTCTTGCCTAGGGGTACGGATTGTTTCCTAGGGGATCCAGGCGTAACCATTGTGTATCCTGCAATCTGTGTAGGTCGCGAAGAGTAGCGCAAGTGCCTGGCTGAGTCTTGCCTAGGGGTACAGATTGTTTCCTGGGGGATCCAGGCGTAACCATTGTGTATCCTGCATTCTACTCGTCATCATGGCGTAACTCGCAGGGCTGAGAAAGCTTACGGATACGGATTGTTTCCTGGGGGATCCAGGCGTAACCATTGTGTATCTGCGATCCATGGTTAGACAGTTGTTTCGGTTTGGTTGATTTGTTTGGATTGTACTTTCCATATCTGTTTTTAAAAGTGTTTTCATTATTTTCACTGGGTGTTGAAACAAGTATACTAAGTACTTGGAGAATTCTAGCTTTGCGCCTGATCAACGCATAGCCAGAGTCTGCAGGAACGAAAGTAAACTTGTTAAGAAATCGAGTTATAAAAGTATTTTGATAAAGTACTATATAAAGAATATTTTGATCAGTTATTTTCCCTTCTAAAATTTAAAATGTTTTAAATATTGTTTACTTTGAACCATCAGATTTGAATCAAATGACTATTCATCATAAAAAAAAAATTGAAATGTATAATGGTTCAAATAATGGTTCATCCTTGTCTTTCAACCTGCTTTACCTCCTAGCTATCTTTTTTTCCCTACCTTCTTTCGGGGATGCATTCCAACCTATTACTCTTTCTTGTTGTTTCTCCGCTTCCTTCCTTTTCGAGGACGAAAAGATTTGAGTGGGGGAGAGTGTAACAACCCTAGATTTTGACTATATATTTAAATTTGACTTTATTTCATTTTGAAATTATTTTAAATTTTTTTATTTGTGTGATATCATTTCTAAACATTTTTAAAATTATAATATAATTTTTCCAAAATTTACTGTATTTATTTCCTATTTTTAAAGGCTGTTTTCTAATTTTCTGCCATTTTCTTCATTTTAAAATTTCTTTATTTTATTTTAAATTTGTTTTATTTGTGAAAATTCATCTCTAAATATTTTTAAAATAATAATAGAATTTTTCTAAAAATTACTGTGTTGATTTCCTATTTTTAAGGGTTGTTTTCCCATTTTCTGCTATTTTCTGCATTATAATTTTATATTTAAATTAAATTTTAAATATTTATTTTGTGAATATATTTATATTTTATGTTATTATTTATGTTTAAAAATAATTTACAAGCTTATATGAATTTTCTAAAAATTATTTCATTTAACTTCAAATTTTGCTAGTCTAGTTCATTGTTTTAACTATTTTCCTTAATTTTACTTTACATAATTGATAAATATTATATATATTTGTATATTGGTTGAAAATTTCGAAGTATTATCTGATATTATTATTATTTCAGCTACATAAATTTATATAAATAATAAAAGGTAAATTGAAAGGGTTTGTGACCTTTTGTTTCCTATGGCTTTTGATTTTCCCACCTTTTCACATTTTAACGTTTCTTTTCACTCAAATGGCCATATCTCTTCATTCTTTCAGCTGCCACCCTCATTTCTCATTCACGTACTTCATTTTTTCTCTCATTTCCTCGAAAAAATTCGGTCATAGCTTCTGAAGAAAGTTTGGTAAACTTTATTTCCTTTTTCCATTTGTTTATGCTTGAATTCATGGTTTTTGCACTTGTTCTTCTTCATCATAGGTTCGGCCTTGCTCCTCCACCACCATAGCCGCCTCCACCATCACCACATCAGGTCACCATCTCCTCCAGCCCACTGACCAAGCCATGCCGTGGTCATCTATGACTAGATCCACCAAAGTTTATGCAAACACTCCACTTGTTCAGCCTAGCCGAACCATTTATGCACATACCCTTCATTTTTCACCTAAACCACCTCCTTGGCCACCGCCGCCAGTCCCTCCACCACCTTTGGCCGACACTCCAGACCCCACCTGACCTTCACCTTGTAGGGGCCGAGCCCAATGGTCCTTTGGTTGAGCCATGGTTGCACAAAAGCCACTTATTTGCCTTAAACCCTTTGTATTCACACCTTGTAACTTCCACCACTTCACCACACCCTTAGCCGGCCTTTGCACCACCTTCTCCAGCTCATACCTGAACCAAAACCACTGCCACACCATCTCCTAGCCTCCAGCAGGTCTGGCCATGCCATTTGTAGCCTTGCCCGATGCTTGAAATTGCACAAAAATCCACTTGTTTGCCTTGTATTTTCATACATAGCAACTTCCATACCTTCACTACCCTTGCTAGGCCGACCATATATGACCCATACCTGACCAAATACACCGCATGGCAGTACCTTATCACCCTATAGGCTGAGCATAGTGATGGTGGAAGCAAGTGCAAGTGTTTGATTAATTGTTGTTCCTTAATTTCTAGCATCGTTTATCGTATTTTTGGTCTGAAACCTTATAATTGTTATATTGTTTGTTTGATTTGTATTCAAGGGAATTAATCCTTGGCTCCTCCATTTCGTATCTGTATCATTCTTTTGTGCTTGTATAGATCCCGTTGTGCAATTCGTCGTTGTGTCATCAGCTCAAAACAGTGAGTAAATCTCACCAGACTAATATGTACTTATATAGTGATAAACTGCCATCACCTGAATCTGTAAATGCATATCATCCTGTTATAACTGCTATATTATATTCATATGAAGTTAACACCTATATTTACACTTGTTATACCATATGTTACTGTTATTTCATGCTATTCTATTATTTTCATCAGTTTATCACACTGCAAGTTCCCTGTAGACTAGAATCACTATGGGTTGAAATGATACATACCCGAACGGACTTTAGAATAGGAGAAAATCGTTATGGGCTGAAATGATAGGCCTGAATGATTTTCAATTATTTTCTTTTACTTGGGATTGCGGGTTTGAAATGATCAAACCCGGGTTTTCTTTGTATATTACGGGTTGAAATGATATATTACCCGTATCACTTTACCTAGGCTAGAAAATGAAATACAGACCCGTTGTTAAAATATGTTTTTCTAAAAATTTTAAATTATTTTAGAAATGTAAATATTATAATATTTTGATTTAAATTTGATTAAAAATGATTTTTGTAAAGCATTATTGATTTTCTGAAAATTTATAAGTGAAATAAATAAATGGTAAAGTTAGGAAATCTAAAATGTAAGTTATTTTGGAAACTAGAATTTGGTGATAAATGGAATTTAAATTAAATATTAAAATATGATAAATTTATGATATTTTGAATTAAATGAATTAAAAATGATTTTTATAATATATTAATGATTTTTGAATAAAGTTAGAGTGTGAAATGAATGAATATTTAGGTTGAAATTTGGAAATATAACTAAAATTGGAAATTTGTGAATTTGGCTTAAAAGTGAATTTTAAGTTAAGTAAATAAAAATGAAATTAGGTTATATTTGAAAATTTTAAACTTAAATGTTAAGTTAAATTTAATTTAATGAATTTAAAATTTAATGTTGGAATTTAATAAGTGAATTATTATTAAATTTTGATTTTTGAATGGATATTTAACTTTATAAAATCATGAATATAAGGGTATTTGAATGACTGTTTTAAAGTGAAATTATATGATTTTATAAGCTAAAAATGTTTTAAATAAAAATATGATTGTTTGTGAAATTATATTGAATACTTGAAGTTAATTAACTGCATTTTTGAAATGCTATTAATTCTAATGTAAATGATAATACAGCATTTGTAAATGCTGTAGTTGATAATAATGAACCAAATGGCTAAGTTTAATTAAGGGTTATTATAGCATTTTGTAAATGCTATAATTGTTGAATTTAACTAAGTTTTATTTGAAACTAACGTAACCCTATTATAGCATTTTTAAATGCTATCTTTTGTTAAATTGAACTGTTTTGAATGTAACTTTCCGTAGCAATTTCTAAATGCTGCGAAAGTTGAATTTTCATCTGTTTTAATAAATTAAGTGAATAAATGAATTTTGAAAGACTAAAATTTTGGAAATTTAATAATTTAATTATTAAATATAATAACGTCATTTTACGATTTAAAATGAAGTAATTTGTTTTGAAATATAAACTATTTTGAAATGTGTTTTGTAATGGTATTTAAATTAAATAAAAATGAATGTGGTTTGGAAGATATTATATTTTTGATATTTTGAAATGTATTTTGAATGATATTGAATTTTGAAATGATATTTGATTTTGAAGTATAATATACCGTTTTGAAATTTTAACCACGGGATGTATTTAATTTATAGTTTAACTGATTCTTAAAGGATGGGCGATCCCAAGCATCCTTTAGGTTATTGTGCATTTCTACTACAGTTCACTTGAGTTGGTTTACATTATATAAGTATATATTGTCCTAACTCGAGTGTTTTGTGTTTTACTTTACGCTCGGGTCAGCCTGAGTATTCACAGCTTTGGATTCTCTTTCTGGAGCTGGTCTTTGCTGGAGTTTCTGCTTATCTACATTTATATCTACTTTATGTTTCAACTATTCTAGTTTATCTCATGTATTAGTGAACTTCTATGTATTTGGGATTTCTATTATGTTGTTTTCAGACTGTATTATGTATTTGGTTCGAGACTCTTCCATAGTAGCTTCGTGAACTACTATGTATTTTATATTCCGCTGCGAGGTATTCTGTTTGTTCTATGTCTGTGATTCTGTGATTGTATTTCATTTGCTCCAAATTTATTTACAACGCGGTATTTTGAGTAATTCAAGTCCGACATGTGCGGATGCGAATGGCTGAAAAATATCGGGTTGTTACACCTAGACACTATTATAATATCATTAGATTTCCTATCAAATGTTTTGGGTAGCATAAGGTAAAAACTTTTCCATGTTTATGTGTGGGAAGTCTAGGACGTCACAACTGGTATTAGAGCGTTAGGTTGAGTGAATACCTAGGCTCTGGAGTGGTGTTTATCTTGAGAGAGCGTATTGGTTGGAGTTTGAATAAAGGTAGATTGGGGTAGTGGTGTGTATAACCCGACTGCCATTGGTTGGAGTTTGAATGTTTGAGGTTGAAAGTGTATCTGTCGAGACTGTAGACCTAATACCGTCTTGAGTGAGTTTTGCTTGGTGTAAGGACTTCATTGATCTCTGAAGGTAACCTGTTAAGGTTCGGAGTTTTTCTTTGAGGTTGGATGAGTAGAGTTTGGATCTGTTGGCTGAGCAGAAGTAAGTGATGATATCTTGATATCTCAGGAAGTAGTAGCTGCATGATGAGATACAGTGATTATGGATGTTTCCGAAGATGATTTCTTGGGAACAAGTTTAAGGAAGTGAGTCTACTTCGGTGTTGTGGCTGAGTTCAGCAGGGTGTTTCTGTTTGGTCTGAAGTCTGAGTTTCTCGAAGAGCTTTAGATTGGGAATTCTTTGGCATTGGTGTCAGCAGTGCAGCTCGGAGTGTTCTGTGTGTCGGTAGAGTTTTCTGGCTTGGCAGTTTTCTGGAGATGGAATTCAGAAGCAGTTGAGTAGAATCCATTTCTTCGATGAATTGGCCAAACTAACATAAGCTGTTCTGATGGGTAAAGAGAGAACAATTTTCTTTGGATTTTTAATTTAGATAAATCGCAGAAGTGATTTGCGATGATTGAGTATTCTATTGGATTGTTGGAGATTTTTCTGGATATTTTCAGAGAGGTCAGGAGTTGACCTCATCTAGAGATTCAGTCTTCTTAATGTGGCACCGATGGTTCAACTAGTTGAAGGTTGGTTCCTTGAGATGGAGTTTGTTGAAGCAACTCAGGATTGGACGAACTTCTGAGTTTTCTCTGGGTTATTAGAGATCTTCTTGGTTTTGTTATCCAGTTGTGCTTGTGCTCTTCATTAGCATTCTTTTCTACTCCAGATCAGAGTTGTGCAGCGGAAGCAGTTGGGGAGTGCATCAGCTTTTCTTTTCCGGATAGGAGAAGTTTATTTCCTTCTGATGGTTGTGAGTGGAGTTTGTTCTTGATCTTGATAGATCGTGGAGGATCATTCTGGTGGATTGGGTTTGGTCCAATTTGTTTCTTGAGACATCGGCGAGGATTGAGTTGATCAGGTAGGATATAGGTAGTCGAAGATCTGATTTTGGTTAAGTTTCTCAGTTTTTAGAAGCTATAAATTTTGGTAAGGTTGGGTAGGCTAGCTCTGAGATGTTTTGGATTTCTTCTGTGTTTTTTTTTAGATAAGTGTTTAATTTTCTTGATTGAATTACCAGTTTGGACAACTGGAATTTGATGTGTTTCACGTATCTCTGAGGGAGTACGTGTTTGATCTATTTCTGGGTTTGGAATCAACTATTTTGGGGGATTTGGTGGATGAGTCAGACTTGTCTATAGTCTGATGTCTTGTTCAGTTATAGATCTAGATGACTAGGAGTTCTGTAGCTTAGTAATGTTGATTGTTTGGGTCTTATAGATCGAGTAACCCAGTGTTTACTTGGGAAACTCGAGGAAACTCTATCCAGAATTGTGTCTGGATAGTTAGTTTTTGTTTGATTGGATGAATTGATTGCTATGGTTGTAAGCATATGTTTGAAGTATGCTTGTGTTTTAAAAAAAAATTAAAATCTTAAATAGGTTATTAAATTACCTTTGTTTTAAATTTCGGGGACGAAATTTTTTTAAGGGGGAAGGAATGTGATATCCCAAATTTTTTGACAATATCAATTTAATAATCATTATATAAAATTAAAATGATATTAACAATATTGATTAATAAAATATGATTTGGTTTAATAATCATATTAAATAAATATTTAATTTGTGATTTTTATCTTTTAAAAGCTAAAATAAATGTTTTAAATTATAATGTATATATATTTGTATATATATTATAGTTTATCTTTGTTTTTAAATTTAATAAATAAATAAAGTTTTGTTTTTAAATTCTAATAAAATATTGAGTAATTAGGAAATTATGTTTTAAATTAATATTAAGCTTTTAAAAATCTATTTAAACTAGTAATTATATGGTTTGATAATATTTAAGATAAATGTAATTGTTTAAAATTTGTCCTAGCTTAATTTTTGTTTTAAATTTGAATAAAAGTTGATTTTATTTCTTTTTAAATATTATTTGATAAATATGATTTGAGAATATTTTATATAAGTTTAAAATATAAGATAGCGTATGATTTAAATTCATTTGATAATAAAAGTGATTTATAATCTTTTTATAAATCATATAAAATTTGTTAAATTGTTATTTTCAAGCCATAATAATAAATGTATTATTTTCCCATAAATATAAAGAATAATTAAAATAGGAAAATAGTATTATCATTTTAAATTAAATAAATTGATTTTAATTTTGATTTCAAAAGTTTAATTTGATTTGGAATTTTATTATGAAATTCAAATAAATTGATTCTTTAAAATATTTGTATAAGTTTTAATTTATAAATTGTATTATTTACATTTTCTTAAAATAAGAAAATCATATATATTCATTCAAACATAAAATGAATTAAAGAAAACTCTTTTTTAAAAATTTAAAAATATAACTTAATTAAATAAAGACAAGTGTTAACTATTAAACAAATCTAAGCTACATGTGTTAAGTTGTAAAACAAACAAAATGACAAGTGTCATTTGATTTTAATATTTTATTTATTTTAATTAAATTTATTTCAGCCTTTTTAAAACATTTTTTTTCACTTTCCTTTATTCTCTCTTTAAAATCAAAAGGCTAGTTGAAAACAAGAAGAAACCATTATACTTAAATATGAAATTCCTCAAATCAATTCCTGCATTTCATCTCTGGAAATCAAGTTTTTGCATATCCAAATCACTCCCCAAAATTTCAACTATATTTCTTTACAACCCTACATATCAAGTTCCTGCAAAAGAAAAAAATAAATCAACCTGCAAAATGAATTCCTGCAAATCAAATTCAAGTCTTCCTTCTTTCAAAAATGACCTGCAAGCACCTAATGTTGGCCAGAAATTCAAATTACAAGCAACCTGGGTTGAAGTCTGCATCTCTTTCAAATTTTAAAAAGGACAGGCCTGCGTACATGAATGTTAACAGAAATCTAAGGCTTTCCTAAAATCATGATGGCTCTGTTCTTTAGATTTAAGGTGAGTAACATTTTTTTTAAATTCTAAGATAAATCTGGTTGTTGAATCATGTTTTAAATAAGTTGTGCTTGCATATGTGTTGAAAACTTCTGTGCATTTGTGATGTGGGTTATATGAATACTTTGAAAATGCTTGAAGAACATTTCAGTTCTAAAATTCAAGTCTGGTTTCAACTTAAAAAATTCCTCTTTGTCCATTAATATTTAAAACTTAGGATTTAGGTAAATATTGTTTGTATTAGGCTATGAACTAAATTATAAAAACTTGTTTAAGTTAAATAGAAAATGTAATTTACTCAGGATATCAAGTTTGGAGGTAAAAATCATGTCACTGTTAAAATTCAAACTTGTTGATTGTGCAATTCAGATATACAAATCAAAACCTTAGATAAATTCATGATTTTTAAGAATAAATCATAAGCTCTAAACTGGGTTTGACTGTGCATATGGGTGTTGAGCAGAATTGGGTTTTGAGGGTGTCTCTGGTGATTCAAGTGGAAATGGTGGTTGTGCTTCTGTATGAATGAAGAAGAGTGATCAAGTTTTTACAAAAATTAACAAATTAGTGATTTGATCTTTGAATTAGCAGAGAAGTGGGAAGTTGTTCTATAACCCTATGTTTTTAACAAGAAATTCGATCATCAGTACCTCGAGGATTGTTCGAGTGTGAAGATGTTTTGGGGAAGTGTAGCTGGGACTATGACAAGGTTGTGGTCGAAATCTCGACTCAAACGATGGTCGGAGGGGGAAGAACACGCCGTTGATAGGTTTTGGGGTTTGGGAAGCACTGTGTTCCAGGTTTAAAGGGAGGCTGTTCTGTTGATTTTTGGTGAAATGGAGGTTTTCTGATGATTAGGTGTTCAAGTTGGATTCAAGGGTGGATGTGGATGATCATCACTGATGATCGGAAGTTGTCCATGGATTTGTGCATGTGCACAGTGGTCATATGGTGGTGATTTGGTTTCTGGAATATGGTGAAGAAGTGGTGCTCGGGTCATTTCAGTTTTTTCTCGAAGTTGAGGTAAGGGTGACTCGAAGTAAAATAGTGTTGAGCTTAGGTAGTTTTTAGTTGCAGGATTTGTTTCTGTAACCTGACTGTGACGCCCCACTCCGAGAGCCTCGTTAACAAAGAGTATTACATAGATAATACTGTCGGCTAACGCGGACAATAGAGTATAATGGAAGCGACCATGTGCAATCTTACCTTAACTATTCACTAAATATGTCGAAAAGTAGAAACACATTAAAACTCGACCTATTCAATAAATATTTAAAGCAAAACTACAATGGCTATAGGATCTATCAGAAGAAAATATAACAACTCAAATGTAATATACATCACAGAACAGTCGATCATAATATACACATACATAGATACACCACAGAGTATACAAAATAATAAATGTCAAGTGGTACAGGAGACCACCATATACAGACGAGACGAAAGAGTATAAATCAGAGTTATAACAGATAAGGACTACAAAAAAACGCTATAACAAAATGAAACTAGCGAATAGTCCATGCGGAAGCAAAATAGGCTAAGTCCCCAAAAGCACCTAACCTGAAACATCTCGGTCTGACCCGAGTATAAAATACATGGGTCAGTCTAGATAACAAATCAGTTAGATAAACTGAACACTAATAAACCTGCAAGGTCATACAGTATAATAAATATCTCTAGGTGAGATAACACAATCATCAACAAGAGATGAATCATATAGAACAAGCCTCATATCATCGGCAACATATAGAAACAAAGGATACAAATATCCCAAAACAAGCCAATAGGCAAACAACAAATACTAATAAGGTATACAAGTTGCACAAGGTAAACGCTATAATCCATGCGGCTCAAAAAGACCAATACCGAAGGGCGATACCAAGGGAATATACATATCAATGAAACATCATAAAATTTGCTCGAGCTCGGTACTGTACAAACAAGGATCCATGAGCCCGAAGACTCCAAACCCAAGTATCACCCATGCGGCACATAAGGCCAACATCAGAGCGAAACTATATAGGGCAACAAACCCGAAGGCACACACCCGAAGGCAACATACCCGAAGGCAACAAACCTAGGGAGACAGCCCGAAGACACTATCCCAGAGGCAACAAACCGTAGTGGTGAAGGTCGAAGACCCAGTACTGAACACCACTAACTGGCGGAATGTGTCACAACTCTCGAAAAGGAATCCGAAAAGTGTTAACGTATGTCCCATAACCACTCGTTCGCACTAAACGGTTTAATATCCGTCAGTCCCTTTCACACTCAAAGCAGTACAAAGTTTACCTCATATCATCGATAAACCAAACTCGAAGGTCAAAACAATCAATCGAATAGGTCGAGGATTAATCGGAAAGATAAACGCACAGATTCATGGTCCGTGTTTTGCCCAACCATTTAATCACCCTTCCACTTCGTTCGAAGTGCGAAAGTGTGTGTGTTTTAAATAGAATTTATAAATTAGAGAAACGAACTTTTAAATGCGATTCGAGAGATTATTTTATAAAAACCCGTGGATTAAAATTAAAAGGAACTATCAAAGTCAAAACAATTGATAATCATACATAGGATCATCATAAATCGATTCAAATTGAAAATTCAATCCCAAAAGGCAAAGTGGGCTGAAACAACAGGTTCAGTCGACTGAACAGAGTTTTCAGTCGACTGACCCTATACCTGGAAAATTTTCCAGGTTCAGGAAACTTTCTGTTTCCAGGTTCAGTCGACTGTGCAGAGTTTTTCAGTCGACTGAATCATGCCTGGAAACTCTCGGGTTTTAGGTTCAGTCGACTGTGCAGAGTTTTCAGTCGACTGAATCATGCCTGGGCTGTTTTTCAGCCTTATTCAAATGAAGAGCAAACTCTCCCAAAATGCAATCGGACGAACATTGGCTCTAAGGGCTTATGCCAATCGACAACCCGGCCCTATATGTTCCTCGATGCATCACCAAAACATGATTAAAACATCAAAGTTAGGATTTCAAAGATTTGAACCCAACACACTAGAAATGGGAATATTCCCCAATTCAACCCAAACCAATTGCAAGTGCATATGAACAAGGTGTTAGGAATTCATACCTAACATCAATGAAATCAAGAGAAGTAGATGTGAGTTCAAAACTCACCTTTTTACACAAAACAAAGAAGATGAAGAAGCACAATTGCAAGGGATCAACCAACTACACTCCACTTCAACACTACAAGCTTCAATCTAGAATCAAAAGCAAGTATTTCCTAAGTTAGGGTTAGGAAATTACTGAAATTGAAGAGGAGAAAAGATGGAGAAGGTGGAGATGAACTTACCAATGGATTCTCTTTGATTTTGGAGCAAGAATCAAGTTACAAAGGAGAAACTAGGACTTGCTAATTTCTATTTCTCTTTCCTTTCCCCCATTTCAGTTTTTAGTTTGAGAAATAAAATGAAATGAAGATGAAATGAAGAGAAGGGTTGAGCTAGGGTTTAAGTGAGCTAGTGGGCTGAACCCAACCCCAAACCCAATAGGAAAAGTGCCAAAATTTCACAAACTCCAAACATATCAAAGATTATACTCAAAAAGATCGCAAACGCCATTTTGGACTCAATGGAAATGGTTTCGAGCTCCAATTCGGCCATTTGCAGAAAGTAACATTTCGGACCCCAAAATCCGAATAACGATGCTATATTTAAATCAAACATTTAAATATAAAATCGTTAAATATGCGGGTTGTTACAGATCTCCCCTCCTTACAAAATTGCGTCCCCGCAATTCCTAGAGACGATATTTGTAACAACTACATACCTACAACATACGAAAGAAAGAATAAACTTTAGACACAGAAATAGACTTACCATTACGAAGCAAGGATAGAAAACCTGGATAAGATCGCTCGATATACTCTCTGGTTTCCCAAGTACAGTCATTGGGATTAGCGGACCATTGAACTTTAACGAGCGGCACGTCCTTGTTCCGAAGGTGTCGCACCTCCGTGTCAAGCACGCGAATAGGTTGCTGTACAATAGATAAGTCCGGTGAGATCTCAAGCTCTTGCAAATCAGGAGAATCAATTACAGAATCTGATTCTCGAAGACACTTCCGAAGTTGCGAGACGTGAAACACGTCATGAATGCCAGATAAATGAGCTGGAAGTGAAACTCTATAAGCCACAGGGCCAATACGTTCAGTAATAGAAAACGGTCCTATATAACGAGGAGCCAATTTTCCAGTCGCACTGAAACGCATAACCCCTTTCAAAGGAGAAACACGAATAAAAACAAGATCGCCGATCGAGAACTCGAGAGGCTTCCTACGGTTGTCCGCGTAGGATTTCTGGCGACTCTGTGCCTCTTTCATCCTCAATCGAATAAGATCAATCTTCTCAGAAGAATGACGAACAAAGTCCGGGCCAAGAATAAGCTTCTCCCCAGATTCCAACCAACAAGAAGGTGATCGACATGGCCTTCCGTATAAGGCTTCGAAAGGAGCCATACCAATACTAGACTGAAAACTATTGTTGTAGGAGAACTCTACAAGAGGTAGGTGATCCTCCCAATAACTACCGAAATCAAAAATACAAATACGGAGAAGATCTTCCAAAATACGATTCACCCGTTCAGTCTGTCCGTCAGACTACGGATGATAAGCTGTAGAAAAATTAAGCTTTGTTCCCAAAGCTTGCTGAAGACTCTTCCAAAAATGACTCGTGAATAAAGGATCACGATCACTCACAATAGAACTAGGAACACCGTGAAGTCTCACGATTTCCTTGACATACAACTTGGCCAAATGCGAAGCTGTCCTATTAGACTTAATAGGGACAAAATGAGCAGACTTGGTGAGGCGATCAACAATAACCCAAATACTAGAATGACCTGATCTCGAACGAGGTAGGCCGTCAATAAAATCCATAGAAATTTGATCCCACTTCCACAATGGAATCTCAAGAGGTTGAAGAAGTCCAGAAGGACGCTGATGTTCGGCCTTCACACGTTGACATGTCATGCAGTTGCTCACATAACTCGCCACATCGCGCTTCATGCCTTCCCAATAATAAAGACGACGCATATCGGCATACATCTTACCACTACCGGGATGAATGGTATACTTAGAACGATGGCAATCATCAAGAATGTCATGCCTAAGTGCAAAATCAGAAGGCACAAAAAGACGGTTCTTCTTACGAAGACACCTATGAGAATCAATGCTAAAATCTTGCAACGCCTCATCACAAGATCCAGACTCACAAAGCTGAATAAAATGCAACAAATCAGGATCACGCCGCTGAGCATCGGCAATACGATCCAATAAAATAGGTCGAGCTCCCAAACTAAATAATAGAATAGGAGAATCAGAAGATGAAACTCGATCACGAATTTCACAAAAAGATAGAGTCTCAAGAATATTCCATTCGGCAAGCATCATAGAAATAACAGCCGAATGTTTACGACTAAGCGCATCTGCAACACGATTACCCTTACCAGGGGTAAACTGGATATCAAAGTCATAGGAAGCAAGAAACTCGAGCCAACGCTGTTGTCTCATATTGAGTTCCTTCTGAGTAAACAAATACTTCAAAGATCTATGATCGGTATAGAGAATGAAGCGCTCGCCCAATAAATAATGTCGCCAAATCTTCAAGGCAAAGACAATGGCGGCTAACTCAAGATCATGAGTGGCATAGCGAACTTCATTCGGACGCAGTTGCCTAGAAGCATAAGCAACTACCCGATCTCTCTGCATAAGCACGGCAGCGAGACCACTACCACAAGCATCGGTGTAGACAACAAGATCATGATTCCCTTCGGGAACCACAAGAATAGGAGCATTAGTGAGAAGTTCTTTCAATGTCTAAAAGGAAGCTTCACACTTGTCGGACCAAATAAAACGAATGCCTTTCCGAGTAAGGCTTGTGAGAGGAAGCACAACACGGGAAAAGTTCTTAATGAACCGCCGGTAATAACCCTCCAATCCAAGGAAACTACGAATCTCATGCACATTCTCAGGCCTCTTCCAATACTGGATGGCTTCGATCTTTGAGGGATCGACAGAAATGCCATCGGAAGATACAACATGGCCTAAGAACTTAACCTTATTCTCCCAAAAGTAGCACTTGGAGAATTTGGCTTTAAGCAGATGACGACGAAGAGTACTCAAGACAATTCTCAAGTGATTAGCATGCTCAGCTTCAAACTTAGAATAAATAAGGATATCATCAATGAAGACAAGAACAAACTTATCGAGATATTCCCGGAATACCCAATTCATGAGGTCAACAAAGAAAGCAGGAGCGTTCGTCAAACCGAACGGCATAACGAGCCACTCAAAAGAACCATAACGATTGCGGAAAGCGGTAAGAGGTATGCTATCCTCCCCGACTCGTAACTGATGAAAACCTGTGGCAAGGTCAAGCTGAGAAAAGACCTTGGCACCACTCAATAGATCGAACATATCATCGATCCTAGGCAATGGATACCTATTTCTAATGGTCAACTCGTTAAGCTTGCGATAGTCAATGCAGAGCCTAAGAGTTCCATCAGACTTCTTCACAAAAACGACCGCGGATCCCCACGAAGAAAAACTGGACTGAATCAACTGCTTGGACTCGAGCTCTAAAAGCTGCTTCTTGAGTTCCTCATTTTCCTTTGTAGACATCCTCGTGGGAGGACGACTAACTGGCTGCGCGCCTGGAATGAGATCAATGCGGAACTCAATTGCCCGTTTGGGTGGCAAACCCGAAACAGGTTCAAAAACATCAGAAAAGTCACAAGCAATAGGAATACGAGATACATCATCACCATCTCGCGAATCAAGAGAATACAAAGCCATCTCGGAATTATCCACATCCCGAAGAACAAGAGATAACTGAGAAGGTGAATCAGGATGACAAAGATATAAAATTCTCTCGGAACAAATAATCCTGGCATTGTACCTCACTAGCCAGTCCATACCAAAAATCATATCAAAACCCAAATGAGAAACAACGTGCAGATTCGCACGGAAAGAAAAGCCACATAAAACAATCTCAATATCATCACAAAGCAAACTAAGGGTCGCGGATCCCCCAATAGGATTCGCAATCCTTAAAGAAGTAACCATACAAGAAACATCCAAAGATAAATCATCTACAAGCTTCTTCGATACGAAAGAATGTGAAGCACCCGTATCGAAAAGAACTCGTATACTATGATCATGAAATAGAATTGAACCCTCCAAAATAGATGGAGTCATACCTTTGGATTGAGAAGGACCTCCAGAAGCATTAGCCACATTGAGCTTGCCAGATTTTGCATTAGCAGGAGCAGTAGGACAAGCAGAAACATGATGACCTTCCTTCTTGCAATTACGGCAGAAGAGAGGCTTTGGACAAGCTCGAATAATATGATCCGGAGAACCACAATTAAAACACTTTCGAACGAAAGGTGTTCCAGAAGATTGAGGCTGAGAGCTAGGACCACCGGTCTTCTTCTTATAAGGAAAAGGCTTCTTCTGAATTGGAAACTTCTTCTTGTTGGGGTTTCTGGAAACCTCAACATCAACATCACTATCACCCTCCTTCTCGACGGTCTCGAGATGAAGCGCTGAATCAACCAATTCCTCAAAAGAAAGTTTAAGCTGGAGCAACAAGGACTTCTTAAGATATTTCTTAAGGCCAGAAACAAACTTCAAATTCTTCTTATAAGAAGTGCTGATGAATTTAAGACCATACTGAGATAAAGCCTCGAACGATGCGACATACTCAGAAACAGAAGATTTCCCTTGCTTCAACTCAAGGAAGCGACGGGTCAATAAAACTTTTTCAGATTCAGGAACGAACTTGAGTTCAAATCGTCCCCGAAACTGAGTCCAAGAAAGAGTAGACTCATCAATTTCAGCTACAAGAAGCTCATACCAGTCAAGAGCACGCTCTTGTAATAAGCTAGAAGTTACAAGAACTCTATCATGGTCAGAAAGATCCATGCGAGAGAAAATACGCTCGCACGTGCGAAGCCAAGCTTGGACTTCAAGAACAGACTCGGAGCCCTTAAACGGCTTTCCTCCAAGATGAGCAAAATCACTGCACTGACGTGCAAAAGCAGACTTACGAGGTGGAGACACTCGAGGAGGAACGGGAGGCTGAGTGCTCCTAAACAATTCCAAAAATTGATCGGCAGACATATATACGCCATCCGGATGCGAGCCACTAGATTGCCCAGCATCCGAACGTCGACCCCTGCCTCTTCCAGACATAAGCTGAAAGTAAGATATGAACAAGATTATTCGCAAGGTAGATATTACAATATGGGATACTACGGAATAAAATGCATTCCTAGACGTATTTCCAATATCTATCTAACCTTGATGGAATAAAGAGACACGATGATTCAAGGATCTGTATCACTTGTACACTTTGATGTACCATAATATGTGCATCTATTCTGTGTTTATCATATTTTGTTCTGAACCTCGCTCTGATACCACGCTGTGACGCCCCACTCCGAGAGCCTCGTTAACAAAGAGTATTACATAGATAATACTGTCGGCTAACGCGGACAATATAGTATAATGGAAGCGACCATGTGCAATCTTACCTTAACTATTCACTAAATATGTCGAAAAGTAGAAACACATTAAAATTCGACCTATTCAATAAATATTTAAAGCAAAACTACAATGGCTATAGGATCTATCAGAAGAAAATATAACAACTCAAATGTAATATACATCACAGAACAGTCGATCATAATATACACATACACAGATACACCACAGAGTATACAAAATAATACATGTCAAGTGGTACAGGAGACCACCATATACAGACGAGACGAAAGAGTATAAATCAGAGTTATAACAGATAAGGACTACAAAAAAACGCTATAACAAAATGAAACTAGCAAATAGTCCATGCGGAAGCAAAATAGGCTAAGTCCCCAAAAGCACCTAACCTGAAACATCTCGGTCTGACCCGAGTATAAAATACACGGGTCAGTCTAGATAACAAATCAATTAGATAAACTGAACACTAATAAACCTGCAAGGTCATACAGTATAATAAATATCTCTAGGGGAGATAACACAATCATCAACAAGAGATGAATCATATAGAACAAGCCTCATATCATCGGCAACATATAGAAACAAAGGATACAAATATCCCAAAACAAGCCAATAGGCAAACAAAAAATACCAATAAGGTATACAAGTTACACAAGGTAAACGCTATACTCCATGCGGCTCAAAAAGACCAATACAGAAGGGCGATACCAAGGGAATATACATATCAATGAAACATCATAAAATTTGCTCGAGCTCAGTACGGTACAAACAAGGATCCATGAGCCCGAAGACTCCAAACCCAAGTATCACCCATGCGGCACATAAGGCCAACATCAGAGCGAAACTATATAGGGCAACAAACCCGAAGGCACACACCCGAAGGCAACATACCCGAAGGCAACAAACCTAGGGAGACAGCCCGAAGACACTATCCCAGAGGCAACAAACCGTAGTGGTGAAGGTCGAAGACCCAGTACTGAACACCACTAACTGGCGGAATGTGTCACAACTCTCGAAAAGGAATCCGAAAAGTGTTAACGTATGTCCCATAACCACTCGCTCGCACTAAAACGGTTTACTATCCGTCAATCCCTTTCACACTCAAAGCAGTACAAAGTTTACCTCATATCATCGATAAACCAAACCCGAAGGTCAAAACAATCAATCGAATAGGTCGAGGATTAATCGGAAAGATAAATGCACAGATTCATGGTCCGTGTTTTGCCCAACCATTTAATCACCCTTCCACTTCGTTCGAAGTGCGAAAGTGTGTGTGTCTTAAATAGAATTTATAAATTAGAGAAACGAACTTTTAAATGCGATTCGAGAGATTATTTTATAAAAACCCGTGGATTAAAATTAAAAGGAACTATCAAAGTCAAAACAATTGATAATCATACATAGGATCATCATGAATCGATTCAAATTGAAAATTCAATCCCAAAAGGCAAAGTGGGCTGAAACAGCAGGTTCAGTCGACTGAACAGAGTTTTCAGTCGACTGACCCTATACCTGGAAAATTTTCCAGGTTCAGGAAACTTTCTGTTTCCAGGTTCAGTCGACTGTGCAGAGTTTTTCAGTCGACTGAATCATGCCTGGAATCTCTCGGGTTTCAGGTTCAGTCGACTGTGCAGAGTTTTCAGTCGACTGAATCATGCCTGGGCTGTTTTTCAGCCTTATTCAAATGAAGAGCAAACTCTCCCAAAATGCAATCGGACGAACATTGGCTCTAAGGGCTTATGCCAATCGACAACCCGGCCCTATATGTTCCTCGATGCATCACCAAAACATGATTAAAACATCAAAGTTAGGATTTCAAAGATTTGAACCCAACACACTAGAAATGGGAATATTCCCCAATTCAACCCAAACCAATTGCAAGTGCATATGAACAAGGTGTTAGGAATTCATACCTAACATCAATGAAATCAAGAGAAGTAGATGTGAGTTCAAAACTCACCTTTTTACACAAAACAAAGAAGATGAAGAAGCACAATTGCAAGGGATCAACCAACTACACTCCACTTCAACACTACAAGCTTCAATCTAGAATCAAAAGCAAGTATTTCCTAAGTTAGGGTTAGGAAATTACTGAAATTGAAGAGGAGAAAAGATGGAGAAGGTGGAGATGAACTTACCAATGGATTCTCTTTGATTTTGGAGCAAGAATCAAGTTACAAAGGAGAAACTAGGGCTTGCTAATTTCTATTTCTCTTTCCTTTCCCCCATTTCAGTTTTTAGTTTGAGAAATAAAATGAAATGAAGATGAAATGAAGAGAAGGGTTGAGCTAGGGGTTAAGTGAGCTAGTGGGCTGAACCCAACCCCAAACCCAATAGGAAAAGTAGCCAAAATTTCACAAACTCCAAACATATCAAAGATTATACTCAAAAAGATCGCAAATGCCATTTTGGGCTCAATGGAAATGGTTTCGAGCTCCAATTCGGCCATTTGCAGAAAGTAACATTTCGGACCCCAAAATCTGAATAACGACGCTATATTTAAATCAAACATTTAAATATAAAATCGTTAAATATGCGGGTTGTTACACTGACTGTTTCAGGTTTAAAAAAAATTAAACTAAATTTAAATAAGGATAGGAAAGCAAGATTTAAACTAAGAATCAAAGCAAGTTTGAATTAGGTTTAAGCAAGTTAAAATTATGAATTCAAATATATTTGAATTCCAGATTTCAAATAGGAAAATTTGCAGAAATAAATTATTTAAGAACTAAAACCTGTACATTGTTTTATAAAATGATTTATAAATCTAAAAATGAGTTTTAAAACAAGATTTAAAATTTAAGTTAAGATCTGGATTTGAAATCCTGAATTCAAATTTGAATTTGAATCTGAAGTTTTAAAAAAGAAAATAAGTTACAAGTTCTGATGTTATAATAAAATTAGAATATTATAATTTTATAACATTTGTTTTATAAATCTGAAAGGAGATTTTAAAACAGAATTTTAAATTTAAATTTGTGAATCTGAAAACTGAAACACAATTTGAATTCTAGTTTGAAATGAAATAAAATTTGATTTAAATGTTTCAAAAATCACTTGAATATATTTAAAGTATTATTTAAATTTATTTAAATTGATTATGGATTAAAAACTATTTTTAAATTTTCCTTAGGAAAGGAGCAATCCTTTTAAAAAGATTTTAAATATTTAAACCTTGTTTAAGTTAAATTTGATTTCATTTTGATTTTAATTTAAAATGGAATTTAGAGAAATTTAAAAGCAAATTATTTTTAAATTACTTCGATAATGAAATTAAATCATTAATGAGATTAATGATTTTCATTAAAATTGTTTTGAACTTAATAATCTATTATTTGATCAAGGTAATTAAGTTTATAATTAATTACTTTAATTAATTAATAATTAGGTTAATTAATTAAATAATTAAGGGTTTTATTTAATTAATTAAAGGATTAAGTAAGTTAATTAAATTTGATTAAATAATAATTAAAAAATCAATTAATTAAATAAGATTTGATTTAATTTAATTAATGAATTGAATTTATTTATCAAGTAATTAATAATTAATTAATTTTTTAATTATCACTTGATTAATTTAATAATTATAGATTAATTAATGAGTTTTATAAGTAAATTAAGAATTATTATTGATTAATTCAGTTAACTTCTATAGAAAAGTAATTAAAGTTTTGTTGTTGATTAATGAAGATCATTAACATAGTATTATTTTATAATTAATTAATGTGTTTAGTTTTAATAATTAATTGTATTAACTAGTTTAAAATAATCGTTTGAATTATTTAAGTGAAATAACTTGATGAAAGTAATTAAAGAAATTAATTACTGATTGTAATTAATAAATTTTATTTTAATTAATTAAGTTAATTAATTTAAATCAATCACTGGTTGATTTGAGAAGTAATTACCAATGTAATTAAAAATGAATAATTACTTAGTGAAGTAATTAAGAAGATAAATTACTTGATGTAATTTAATTGAAGGATACTTGGATAATGGAGGAGTTTTGGAATTCAATTACTGTGTGTAATTAATATGTAATTTGTATGTTGAATAATTACTTAAAGTAAGTAGTTAATAATTAATTGCTTAGTGTAATTAATTTTGGGTTTTGATAATTAAGTTATTTAAAGATAGTTAAAGATGAAATTGATATAGTTAATTACTTAATGTGATTAATCCAAAATGATTAATCAATATGGATAATTGATAATTAATTTAAATAGGTAATTATAAATAAAATAATTTGGGATCATTAATTTAAATAATTAATGATATAATTAAGGATTGATTAATAAGAATAATTAATCAATGAAGGAGTTAATTAATGTAATTAATTAAGGATAATGTAATTAATTATAATTGATTAATTAATGAAGTAATTACAGGTTAATTACTGAATTTGGTTTAGAATAATTAATTTGTGAAATTAATTGGAGGTTAATTACTTGAATGTAATTAAAGGATAATTAATCAAGACGATTAATTAGGGTAATTTGTTAAGAATAATTAATTAATTGATTTATATATTAATTAAGGAATATGTAAGCAAGATTTATATGGATGAGTAATTGATTTAATTCATTTTAAATTAATTAAGGAAGAAGTAATTAATTTAATTCGTTTTTAAATTAATTATAGAATGATTAATAAGTCATTGCTTATGAATGTTGATTGATACTGATTACCCTAAATGGTTGATATCTCAGATATGAGATATATGATGTTGTGTGATTTGGATGCTATGGTTGCATTGAGTTGATAATATGAATTATCTGTTTGAGTTGATAATATAGATTATCTGTTGTGATTGATTATCTATTGTAATTTTGAGAATTATCTATCTGTGTGTATATAGATAATATTGAATTGAATTGTTTAAACAATTAAAACAACATGGACCTAAAAGACACGTTTTGGATTTCGATGAGACCGGGATCGGGTTTCCATATTTGGATATCCAAAAACCACATCGATCCAAATTAACGATAGGTCGTGAATCTCAAGTGAAGATGAAGATTCAGAGTGCAAGGGTTATCGTCGTTAACTCTGAGGGTGATTCCATAAATGAGTGTAACGAGATAATGCCTTCGGTTTCGTTCGAACCCATAACGAACTTGTAAGGATTGAATGCTTTTAGAACATCGTCAGGTGGACGATGAACATTCTGAGAGATGTGTTCTATAAAGGTAATCGTAGCCTCAAGGCTCATCAACCGGGAATGGCTAAAACAGGGGAGGTGCAGCAAGGTTTCGTGGGTAACCCCACTTGAGAGTGAGATTTACCCATGTCTAGAGGTCCCTTTATATTCGGCTATATGGGCGGTTGATTGCAACAACTACCGGGGTTGTCTTGTTCGGAACTGTTCAGTAAGGAATGGTTCCGCCTTATGTTGCAGGGGAGCGGGCGTACTCCTCGGTATGGTGATCTAGGCCACGTACTATGACGAGCAGTACCCCAGTAGCCCTGCCATTGTATGGAATCCAAAATCCAATAAGTGTCGTATGTATTAGTTGTGCCCAACTATGTTGGAACGTGAGATGTAAGCATTCCAGCTGTAACGTCCCGCCTTTTCGCACGATTTAAACAGACACACATGCCGATTAAATCCATACGGAAGGGCGGATTGTTATGGGGTAAATAAGAAAAACAAGAAAGAAATAAAAGAAAACAGAATCTCGCAGCGGAAGGATAAAATATAATAATAAAATATACAGTTTATAAATCTGTTTACAAAACATTCATATAATACACATCAGAGTTACACATACCAACAACAATGCAGCAGAACAGTGTGTAGTGCACTAGTATAAATAATAATAATATACATCTTCGTCTTCGTCCTCCAGAGCTAAATCTTCAAATCCTGAAATGCTCGGACTAACCCGACCGAATTGAAAAGACAAAACACTCGAGTCAGAACTAAAAGATCTTATGTAAGTTAAATTAACAGAAATAAATATGAGTGTAGTAACTCAAGAGATGCTTGGGATTTACATCTCCTAAGGATCCGTTAAACTATTTACTATATAGTATATTGCGCTATTATAATAGTGTCTATTTGTAAAATAAACTTACTTTTTAATAGCGTTAAGGGGTTACCCATATAGCCCTTAACACAAATAATGCCAATAGTCTATACAGTACCGTAATACCTCCTGATCGGGAGGCTACCAGAGGATACTCCATAGGTACGACACAAATAGAAACTCGTAGTAAAGGCGCGGTAGGGTAGGTGACACGGCACAACTAGGCAATGCCAGGGTAGATATACCAATTACGCTTCCGGGCCGATGGAAACGCGCAGCACGCAGCTGCCGCCCACCTCGAACAAACTCCCCACATGAAAGAAATCAAAAATGAAGGTGGCCACCGAATCAATCCAAAATCAGAGTATAGTATCGAAGGGAAGTGTCCGATCAGAGGTGCTACCTCATTAACCCGTCAATCGCTCCTGTTTTAGCCACCTTATGCCAACTCACGGGAGTTGGGTCCACGTATTTACCTTACAGGAAACGTCGCCACCAACCTACTTCATTCTGGAATCTCCACCGCGTACACGGTTAGTCAAAGTGGTTTTCGGTATCGACAGAGAGTATGTCCATATCCGATCCCGGTCTCTTTCCAACCAATCGTTATTATGACACCGCGGTTATTTAAAAAAAAATTATACTTTTAAAACCATAATAAAATATCCATTTAAAACCCATATAAACCCGATATCATTTATTCTTAAAACCCCAAATCAATACGATATCATTTATTTTCCAATATATATTCTTTCCAAAATCATAGGGTTTCCAAAGTAAAATATTTAGAAATCAAAACTCTTGAATATAATATTTCCAAATTATACTACCTTGAAAACATAGCTTTGAAACAAAATTTCCATCTCTTAAATGGTTGAATATTAAATTACTTTTATAAACAAAATAGCTTCTTTAGATTTCACAAATCAATTTCAAATATCGATTTAAACTTCCAAATACCATTTCAATTCTTATGTTTCAAGGCTTTAAATATTTCACCATTTCAAACAGACTCATTTGACAATTCCATATATATATCAAATTTAGTTACTTATTATTTAGACTTGAAATGTTTGCTTAACGAATTCAATATAATTTAAGAAAACCTCTAACTTCATACAACTGGATCATCTTTCAATTTATTATATATTCATTTAATCAACCTGATATTCATTAAAATCACTTACACAAAAATCAAGTTATAAAAATCAGATCCTTTAAAAATTATAATTTTTATTAAATTTCAATTTAACTTAATATTCATCTTCCAAATCTATTCTCATTTAAGTCATAAAACTCCAGAAATTAAATTTTAAATAAATGTTTAATCTTATTTGATCTTAAAATCAAACTTATTTAAACTTAAAATCAAATTTATGCAAAGCTTAAAAACCGGAAATTACTATATATATATATATATATATAATAGCCTTTATCAATAACCAAATCAATATCTCATAAACCATATATATATATATAACTTTACAAAACCATAGAAAAACATTTCAAAAATAATTTTATATATTTACCGCGGTGCCTGTATATAATTTTCTATCCTATGGTCAAGTGATACGGATGTTTATCATTTCAATCCACAATTTAAAATGAAAAAAAATGCGGTTATATATCATTTCAAACCACAATCCCGAATGAATGAAATGCAAAGCAACTTGCAATTAATAAAATTAATCATCCATTCATCCATCAAATCATACATCCATTTATCACAGTCATCATCCAATTTCAAACAATCATCAGTACATAACAGGTGATAAATAATGGTATCAATTATCAGTTTATACTCAAAATAAATTTAATAACTGTTAATTGGCAGTATATATGCAAAAATAAACGTAAATTTAACTGGCAGTTAATATGAAAAGTTAACATAACTATGACTGGCAGTTAATATGCAATTAAATTCTAATTGTCAAATTTATGCAATAAATAAAATTAATTAACAGTTATATTAAATGAATGCGATTTATTAGAGATAATGAATAAAACATGCCAAATAGTCATAAATAAATTTCTACTCATATCTAAAATTAATTTAACAAACACAAGAAATTTTAGAAATGTGAGTGGGTTAAAACACTCACATTTTGAATTTAAATCGAATTAAAATCCGATTTAAACCCAAAAATTCGACGGTCTCCAAATCTGTCCAAACCAGCGTCAAAAAATCTGGAATTTAATTACGATCCTAACAAAAAAAATCGCGCGTGAAACGGAGTTCGTACGCGAGAGATATTGTAAAAATTGTGATTGAAATTTCAAAACAAAAAGAAACAAAAAAAGAAAAAAAGAACACATGATACCAAGGCCACGTCACCATTTGATAATCATGCGCACAGCAGTTGTTTCACGCGTCCTCCTTCCCAGCAACGCAAGCGCTCAACTGAACCCACGCAAAATCCTATCTCACGCGATCCAAAAGTAGCCCCCACCTCGTTGAACGTTGACCACCACGGCTCGTCGCGCGCACCGAGACGTTCGCCATCACGAACAAATCGAATCAGCGACCTCCTATCGGCAAATATCTCCAGCCGCCGCCTTATGATCCTAAACCCTAATCAATTTTCACTGCTGATCTAACCATCAAATCAACAAACCAACTATATAGATGTGATCCCCTCGGCTTCCTCTCCAAAACCCAGAAAGGGTTCGCCGATCCGACGACTTTGATTTCGACGACGATGAACGGCCGAAACTTCTCTGATTTTTTTCCGATCAAACGACAAACTAAATCGAAAAACGAACACCACCAGTGAATTACTCTAGTCGAGAGCTTCAACATATATTTTTTTCAAATTTTTCCGAGGACTTTGAATTTTTGACTTTGATTTTGAATTGTAATTGGATCTAGGGTTTGCAGCTATTGGAAAGGAGGAGTTGAGAAGATGATATACGTACAGACAAATGAGAATAGGAGGAGGCTAGGGTTTAGCAGGATATTTAGACGAGATTGAAAAAGAATGGACTGGATCAAATGGATGTGCGCGCTGAACAATATATGGCCCGAAAGCCCGTTTCGACTCCGGAACGAAATTGGGTCAACCCATATATCAAAATAGGTGTTTTAAAATATTTTAAACGCAATGGAAAAGGTTTCACGTCCAAATTCCATCGTATAAAGAAGTTATGCAAAAATCAATATCTTCAAATTGATTTCAATTGATTTCAATTGCATAAATTTCAAGGCGTTTCGAGTCTGTACGATCAAACGACAAATCCGATCGCTACGAAACTTGAAACACTATTATAATTCACCGTTACAGATCCGATGAAACTGGTTTTTGTTGAAATCCGAGTCAGTGGCCAAAATGGCTATTTTTCTATTAATTAAATAATTAAATAATTAAATAAATAAAATCCAATTTTTAATTTCAATTCTAAAATTGACCACTTTTATTTTCTCAATCATTCACATTAATTAAACCAAATTTAGATGTCAATTTAGAGTTAACAAATTTATTCATTTCATCGTTAAATTTCAATTTCATTATATTCACAAATTTTAAATTAAATCTGCAACAATTTCCTTTAATTGACCTTCATTTAATTATTCAATCTATTAATATCCAATAGATGAGACTAACATTGGATCCATACTCTATTACGTAAATATCTCCAAATTTCGTCTAAATTTATATTTGCATAATATCTAAATATTAAATTTCATTTTATTGCAATTAAATCCAATTATTATAGTTTGAATCTCAATAATTTGTAAATCTTTATTTCCATTCTTATATTCAATGCACTTCCTTTAATAGACCTGATGAAATCAATATTTGATTCAAAATCTATTGTAACAATATCCTCCAATTACTTCTAGTTTCAAATAACGTAATAATAAATGTTGAGTTTCATTTATTAGCAATAAATTCAATTTATTGAATTTTACACTTCAATCCAAATCATAAATCTTGCTTCCAAATCTTTAAATCAAACAAACTTCAGAAAGTAAATAGGCTTATCATAAATTACATCTTATAAATTAACCATTCTTAAATGACAAATCAAATCTACCCTAACTGCATAATTTAAGTCAATTTATTGTAATTGATTCTACATTAAATGTTATTAATTATAAATTGAAACCTCAATAAATTTGTTTATTGATTTAAAAATCTAGCTATTCAATAAATAGACATTTTTATGGATATAAATAACATTGAATCATAATACATTTCACTAACGTATTTATTAAATTTATTTCCCAATAACGAACTATCTAACATTCTTAAATTTCAAATTTGATTTCCAAATTTAATTAAATCAATTGCCATCTATGCATAAAATCAACATTTCTATTGATTTTACATTCAAAATTTTCAGTTATTATCTTAACTTACATAAGGTAATGTTTAGTTACAATTAATTGCTATTGATTAAATACATTGGTAACGAACAATAGTTGTCACCATTTTCCATTTTATAACATTTGTAAATTTATTCTTTACCTTTTACATCCCACAAAAATTAGTGCACACATATTATAATCCCTTACACAAACTGGTCTTTCCATTACCATTTACTATATATTTAATACAATAAACAAATGTTTATATTTTGTTACTTATTAAATTTTATAACTAAGCATAGCATGTTTAAATACAATGAATTGGAATTTCATTTAGGTTGTTGATAATTAACACGTTTTAACATTGTTTCATTTTAATTTAGTTATTATTCCATTATTAAATTGAGAATTTTAATTTCTTTCAACATTAACTCATAAAATATTATTGAATTAACAATTTTAAACATTCGCTTCATTATTAATTATAATTTTTTTTCTTTTCTTCCTAAATTTAATTCCAATATCTTATTAAAATGACAAATTTAATTAACGAAATTTACGGGTCGTTACACTCGCCCCCACTAAAAACTTTTCGTCCCCGAAAAGGAAAAGAAGGGAAAAGAGGAATTAAGAATTCAATGTATCTTATTCAAAACATTAACTTAATACCTAATTAAATTTATAAAATTAATTAATCTAGATAAAATATACCACTTTATAACCATTAAATCTTTTTATATTTAAATTTATAAAGTTTGGAAAACATTTTTCAAAATATTTCTAAGTCCAGAATTTACGGAAAATTTTGGCAGAGTCTCCTTTGCATGGAAAGGCTCGAGAGAAAATATAATATCGAAATAACAATATATAACCTATATTTTTCAAAATATATCCCAACGCAGGGAAAATATATAAAATAACGCTATAAAACTGTAATCCGAAAACGCACCTATTTGTTAGGCAAATTACGCTTATTTTATGAAACCAAATGCATCAGCAATTGCTTCCATAACCTGTATTTTACTTATATAATCCAAAAAGGTTAACGATTGTATAAATGAAATTTTTAAGGCTGTTTCAATCACTAACAAATCAATACAACAACCATCAATTTCAACGAACAGTACACAACAAATACAAATCAACCATTCAAGCAAAACGAAACAAATAGTTGTTTGGGTTCAAAACTTTAAATTGTACGGAATGAAAAATAAACTATCAAGTGCATCATTAACTCAACAGTCTTAGATAAACTAAATGGATTATTCATACATCCTAACAAAATTAAAGTTTCCTTACCCAACCAACCCAAACCACAACAAACAACAATTTCCACAACAAATCGAATTTACTTATTATAATTTCATTTCATACATTAGTTATTTGATTTCTTTTCATTTATATAATGGTTTATCTATAAATATCTTCAACTGTTTACTTAAGTTCATTATCATTCATTTATACTACTTTATTTTATTTATTTACTTTCATTTATTACCAAATTCCATTTACAATACTTACTTTCCTATTTCAATTTGTAGTCTTTTCAATTAAACTTAAGTTTTATAACAACCGTGACACCAAATTCCTATTTATTAAAGAATTTCATTAATTACTTACAATATTCATTTTCAAAATTAAATGTCATGTAAGTTTCTTCTTTATTGCATTCCATTTATGAATTTCTAATTTTTATTCATTTATTTCTCACAGTTTCATTTATTATAGAATTTCATTCTATTTACTTAAGTTTTAAAATCATCTAATTATAATACTTACCTTTAATTATGGTAAAATTTCAATTTACAACTTAAGTTTATAACATTAAATTCCCATTTATAACAGCAAATTCATTGGATACTTTCATTACCTCAAGCTTTACTTGTAAGATTTCTCCCTTACATTTTCTTACTAACACTGTAACTTTTATTATATGGTAAGTTATATATATGCTTTAAGAATGTAAGTGAAAATTATACAAGTTTCTCCTCAATTCCTTTAATTAATTAATGGTTCATTAATTATATATTCGTTTTATAAGTTATAATTTCAACTCACTTTTAATTTCATTCAATTATTTAATGCTAATATTTCTATTATATTTAATAATAGTAACATTTTAATTACGCCAAATTTGTAACCTTATAACATCAGTTTTTATAAATAAAGAATTTCCTTTATCCATTTACTAAGGTTTACAATCGTTTATTTACATTACTTCTCTCCCTATTGTATTAAATTTTTACTTTAATTAAAGGTTCAAACTGGCTACACTTAATTGTACTATTAATTAACTGGAACTTAAGAACCAAATTCCGGGTTTAATTTTAAATCATTTAAAATAATAGATAGATATCTACACTTAACATATATATCCAATTATAATTAAAACGATAAATTTTTCTTAACAATTCTGCAGTAAATTACTACAGTGGCCTTCCCACTTCGAAACTCGAAAATAAATGTCGATGATGCGTGCACTCATTACCGAAATTATTTTCCAGCGACAAAGAGGGTAGTACAGAATTTTTTCTTTTCAAAATTCCTTTTTAAAACAATTCTTTCAAATTACATCAAAATATTCATATCCAAAAATACTTCTAATAGTATTATTATTAAATTCCAAAATCAATTGAAAGAATTTCCAAAACCCCGGAACTTAATTTCTAAATTCCCATTTCTTTTATTTTATTTTTCAAATCTTATTTCTATTATTATTTATACACTTTATTACATAACAACCCATCTATTGCAGCCAAATATAGATATCTTTTGAAAAATTTATTTTATATAGAAAAATATAATATGCAAAATTATTTCATTCACCTATATAAAAACAAATATTATGTCGGTCTGTCCTATTAAGTGTTTAGAAATTCCTATTGATGTCACAGCGTCCCATGCACCAACCAGAATTTATAAATACAAAACGGAACAGATTAACACAATATAAAATCCTTTTTATAACACCAACAAATACGCTCTCTCATATACATAAACTCAACGACTCCCATAGGGTATTACTACCCCATTAGCAAAGAGTCAAACCCCACAAAGCAAAGGTTTATCGCTAAACCGAAGCTCTGATAACAGATGTAACGTCCCGCCTTTTCGCACGATTTAAACAGACACACATGCCGATTAAATCCATACGGAAGGGCGTATTGTTATGGGGTAAATAAGAAAAACAAGAAAGAAATAAAAGAAAACAGAATCTCGCAGCGGAAGGATAAAATATAATAATAAAATATACAGTTTATAAATCTGTTTACAAAACATTCATATAATACATATCAGAGTTACACATACCAACAACAATGCAGCGGAACAGTGTGTAGTGCACTAGTATAAATAATAATAATATACATCTTCGTCCTCCAGAGCTAAATCTTCAAATCCTGAAACGCTTGAACTAACCCGAGCGAATTGAAAAGACCAAACACTCGAGTGAGAACAAAAAGATCTTATGTAAGTTAAATTAACAGAAATAAATATGAGTGCAGTAACTCAAGAGATGCTCGGGATTTACATCTCCTAAGGATCCGTTAAACTATTTACTATATAGTATATTGCGCTATTATAATAGTGTCTATTTGTAAAATAAACTTACTTTTTAATAGCGTTAAGGGGTTACCTATATAGCCCTTAACACAAATAATGCCAATAGTCTATACAGTACCGTAATACCTCCTGATCGGGAGGCTACAAGAGGATACTCCATAGGTACGAAACAAATAGAAACTCGTAGTAAAGGCGCGGTAGGTTAGGTGCCACGGCACAACTAGGCAATGCCAGGGTAGATATACCAATTACGCTTCCGGGCCGATGGAAACGCGCAACGCGCAGCTGCCGCCCACCTCGAACAAACTCCCCACATCAAAGAAATCAAAAATGAAGGTGGCCACCGAATCAATCCAAAATCAGAGTATAGTATCGAAGGGAAGTGTCCGATCAGAGGTGCTACCTCATTAACCCGTCAATCGCTCCTGTTTTAGCCACCTTATGCCAACTCACGGGAGTTGGGTCCATGTATTTACCTTACAGGAAACGTCGCCACCAACCTACTTCATTCTGGAATCTCCACCGCGTACACGGTTAGTCAAAGTGGTTTTCGGTATCGACAGAGAGTATGTCCATATCCGATCCCAGTCTCTTTGCCAACCAATCGTTATTATAACACCGCGGTTATTTAAAAAAAAATTATACTTTTAAAACCATAATAAAATATCCATTTAAAACCCATATAAACCCGATATCATTTATTCTTAAAACCCCAAATCAATACGATATCATTTATTTTCCAATATATATTCTTTCCAAAATCATAGGGTTTCCAAAGTAAAATATTTAGAAATCAAAACTCTTGAATATAATATTTCCAAATTATACTACCTCGAAAACATAGCTTGGAAACAAAATTTCCATCTCTTAAATGGTTAAATATTAAATTACTTTTATAAACAAAATAGCTTCTTTAGATTTCACAAATCAATTTCAAATATCGATTTAAACTTCCAAATACCATTTCAATTCTTATGTTTCAAGGCTTTAAATATTTCACCATTTCAAACAGACTCATTTGACAATTCCATATATATATATATATATATATATATATATATATATATATATATATATATATATATATATCAAATTTAGTTACTTATTATTTAGACTTGAAATGTTTGCTTAATGAATTCAATATAATTTAAGAAAACCTTTAACTTCATATAACTGGATCATCGTTCAATTTATTATATATTCATTTAATCAACCTGATATTCATTGAAATCACTTTACACAAAAATCAAGTTATAAAAATCAGATCCTTTAAAAATTCTAATTTTTATTAAATTTCAATTTAACTTAATATTCATCTTCCAAATCTATTCTCATTTAAGTCATAAAACTCCAGAAATTAAATTTTAAATAAATGTTTAATCTTATTTGATCTTATTCAACATATATTTTTTTCAAATTTTTCTGAGGACTTTGAATTTTTGACTTTGATTTTGAATTGTAATTGGATCTAGGGTTTGCAGCTATTGGAAAGGAGGATTGAGAAGATGATATACGTACAGACAAATGAGAATAGGAGGAGGCTAGGGTTTAGCAGGATATTTAGACGAGATTGAAAAAGAATGGACTGGATCAAATGGATGTACGCGCTGAACAATATATGGCCCGAAAGCCCGTTTCGACTCCGGAACGAAATTGGGTCAACCCATATATCAAAATAGGTTTTTTAAAATATTTTAAACGCAATGGAAAAGGTTTCACGTCCAAATTCCATCGTATGAAGAAGTTATGCAAAAATCAATATCTTCAAATTGATTTCAATTGATTTCAATTGCATAAATTTCAAGGCGTTTCGAGTCTGTACGATCAAACGACAAATCCGATCGCTACGAAACTTGAAACACTATTATATTTCACCGTTACGGATCCGATGAAACTGATTTTTGTTGAAATCCGAGTCAGTGGCCAAAATGGCTATTTTTCTATTAATTAAATAATAAAATAATTAAATAAATAAAATCCAATTTTTAATTTCAATTCTAAAATTGACCACTTTTATTTTCTCAATCATGTACATTAATTAAACCAAATTTAGATGTCAATTTAGAGTTAACAAATTTATTCATTTCATCGTTAAATTTCAATTTCATTATATTCACAAATTTTAAATTAAATTTGCAACAATTTCCTTTAATTGACCTTCATTTAATTATTCAATCTATTAGTATCCAACAGATGAGACTAACATTGGATCCATACTCTATTACGTAAATATATCCAAATTTCATCTAAATTTATATTTACATAATATCTAAATATTAAATTTCATTTTATTGCAATTAAATCCAATTATTATAGTTCGAATCTCAATAATTTGTAAATCTTTATTTCCATTCTTGTATTCAATGTACTTCCTTTAATAGACCTGATGAAATCAATATTTGATTCAAAATCTATTGTAACAATATCCTCCCATTACTTCTAGTTTCAAATAACTCAATAATAAATGTTGAGTTTCATTTATTAGCAATAAATTCAATTTATTGAATTTTATACTTCAATCCAAATCATAAATCTTGCTTCCAAATCTTTAAATCAAACAAACTTCATAAAGTAAATTGGCTTATCATAAATTACATCTTATAAATTAACCATTCTTAAATGACAAATCAAATCTACCCTAACTGCATAATTTAAGTCAATTTATTGTAATTGATTCTACATTAAATGTTATTAATTATAAATTGAAACCTCAATAAATTTGTTTATTGATTTAAAAATCTAGCTATTCAATAAATAGACATTTTTATGGGTATAAATAACATTGAATCATAATACATTTCACTAACGTATTTATTAAATTTATTTCCCAATAACGAACTATCTAACATTCTTAAATTTCAAATTTGATTTCCAAATTTAATTAAATCAATTGCCATCTATGCATAAAATCAACATTTCTATTGATTTTACATTCAAAATTTTCAGTTATTATCTTAACTTACATAAGGTAATGTTTAATTACAATTAATTGCTATTGATTAAAATACATTGGTAACGAACAATAGTTGTCACCATTTTCCATTTTATAACATTTGTAAATTTATTCTTTACCTTTTACATCCCACAAAAATCAGTGCACACATATTATAATCCCTTACACAAACTGATCTTTCCATTACCATTTACTATATATTTAATACAATAATCAAATGTTTATATTTTGTTGCTTATTAAATTTTATAACTAAGCATAGCGTGTTTAAATACAATGAATTGGAGTTTCATTTAGGTTGTTGATAATTAACACATTTTAACATTGTTTCATTTTAATTTAGTTATTATTCCATTATTAAATTGAGAATTTTAATTTCTTTCAATATTAACTCATAAAATATTATTGAATTAACAATTTTAAACATTCGCTTCATTATTAATTATAATTTTTTTTCTTTTCTTCCTAAATTTAATTCCAAAATCTTATTAAAATGACAAATTTAATTAACGAAATTTGCGGGTCGTTACACCAGCTATTTCTGTATTTTACTTGAAAATCCTAGACACTATTATAATATCATCAGATTTCCTATCAAATGTTTTGGTTAGCGTAAGGTAAAAACTTTTCCATGTTTATGTGTGGGAAGTCTTACGTGATACCTTTTCTTTTCAAAAGGTTTTTAAAGTTAAGCAACCTTAACCTGTTACTCACACCAGACCCATGTTTGACACGGAGTTTATCTTTGTTTTCTTAAACTCTTGGGTACTCAAATTTTTACGAGTAGCCAAGGGATTCAGGTTAGCTTTGACGAATATTGGAGGAGCAATGAAGCAGGAGGCTTCTGCGTTAGATATTTAGTTTCCGCTGTGTGTTCTCTGTGTTGTGTTGTATTGAGTTGTAAATACTAGGCAGGTGTTTATAACTGTCTAGTATATGTGATGTGTATGCTGTGTATCTCTGATTATTGTTGTATATTATGTATATACTCATGTTATTAATATAATTTATTCGTTCCGCTGTTGAGATTCTAGTGTTGTTTCTTCTTTCTCTTCTTTCTTTTCTCCTTCTATCTCTTTCTTTCTTAATTGATGATGCGATTTTCTGGGAGTCGAAAGTCGGGTCGTCACACTATGCCTCTTATTATCTTGGGTAATCTTAAATGAGTAGACTAGATAATAGGTCTAGGTGACACAATAGCTATTTGGAGGATGAGCTGGATGGAGCTATCTCATATTATACACATATTTGGAGTCCATGCTTATTACTTTGAGCAACACTATAAATCCCATGGCAGTGCTTGTTTGTTACTATTTGTTAAAACAGTTTATTTTAGTTTACTTCGATTATATGAACTTTACTATATTTGTTGTATAACTTTATGGATCTATTGCTCTGATTATTGGTTCATATAGTTCTTATTATCTCTTTTGTTATATCTATGATATTATATTTTATCCATATGTAGTGAGATATGACCGGTTACATGCCATATTGGTTTATTTTAACCTTAATGTTCGTCCTATATCGACCAGACAAGAATAATGCACTAATTATGTACTGTTGTTGGTAGTATAAGGTGGTCGTCATACAAACAACGACGAAAACATAAAAATTTCCAAAGTCTATAACCTACACAAAACACGTACATCGGTACATCATGCGTGCCAACTGATCCACCAGTGCCCTATTATTCTGCCAGTTTGTCCTATATCGACCAGGCATGAATAACACACTAATTATGTACTATTATTGCCGGTGGTATAGGGCGGTCGTCACAGAAAGAACGACGAAAACATAAAAATTTCCAAAGTCTGTAACCTACACAAAACATGTACATCGGTGCACCGGGCATGCCAACTGATCCACCGGTTCCCTATTATTCTGCCAATTTGAACCTAGACCATAATGGGTCTATATAAATAAATAACAAATTATTCCTTCTTGTTCTTCTTGTGTTATGGAAGGAAAATGGAGACTAGTGATGAGGAAAACAACGGCTTTACAAATGAATGAATATGTGTGATGATTTGGTTGTTATTTTGATATGGATTGTTACATGTGTTATGATATAGAAATATGATACAATGATGGACATGGGCATGAATGAATCTAGGGCATGGGAGAGCCTACCCAGAATGTATATGCAGATATGAATGTGATCATCTGATACAAGTAGGTAGCCCAGGCATGACAATTTGCTCCCTTGTAGTGCAATGGAGGACTATTGGGAGGTAGTGGATAATAAGCGACCATATCGAGCATGAGGTCTGTCTAGGGCATGAAACCAATTAGGTAGCACGAGGAAAACATGCAACACCATATGGCATGAGGCTAGTCTAGGGCGTGAGTCCTATACGCGATTGACATGATAAAGGACAATAGGCGACCCTATAGGACATAAGGTGAGTCTAGGGAAATAATTCCACACAAATACGATACGATATGGATATATAGATATCATAGATTTGTATGACTTGGCGATGGTACGAGTGTTGGCTGAGTGATAGACTCATATCATGTTATAATTTTATTTTCTTAGTATATGTAGAGTTAAATATGACTCACTCACCAGACTTATGTTTGACCAACTCTTATTATATATATATGTGTGTGTGTGTGTGTGTGTGTGTGTATGTATGTATGTATGCATGCATCTAGTTTGATGGAGTTTAGTGATATGATGTTTTTAGAGATGGTGATTTGTTGATGCATTATGTTTTTTATGTTTATAAGTGTTGCATCTAGATTTGACTCTGTATGTAGTTTTGGGTTGTACTTGTATTATTCAGACATATGTATTCGACATAAAGAATTACTTTGGTGATATAAATATGATATTTGTTCATATACTATATTTTATTTCTTCCACTATGTTATGAAAATAGTTAATAGATATTAATTTTAGTACCGAGATATAATATCTACATATATTTGTTATATTCATTTTATCTAAAACCCCAAAGACTCATCCTTTCGACTCTAGGGTACCGTTAGTTCGGGAAAAGGAACCGGGGGTCGAGAGGGTGGGTTGTTACATTACTGGTTAGTAGCCTATTTAATGTGGAGATGTGGAGGATGAACCTAATAGAAGGAAAGGATGAGAGGAATGGGAAGGTGGAAATCTGTTTGAAGAGTTCCATTTTACTAGGAGGGGCGACTATTCGAAAATGGAACGATGATCAAATAAGTCAAAGACGGATAGTGATTTCATCTCCTAGTACTGTGTAAAACTAGGCCACCCGTTGCAATTTTGTATTAAGCTAAAAGGGGATAAAGAAATGATAAAAGCATTAGAGGAAGGAAAATATTAGCTTGAACAGTTATGAGTTGAAATTTTGGTAAAAGCAACGATGTTCTATGAGTTGAAGAAAGCAAAATAGATGAATATGAGTTTAATTCACCATGCATGTTTCCATAAATGCAATCAAAAGGGAACATTCATTGATTATAAAGATAAAAAAGCAAGGTCGAATTCACGTATAGTGGAGATACTAAGGTGAAAGGTATATATTAAATTAGGCTAAAGATGTATGAAGGAAGGATGATGAAGCTCACCAGAGTTAGGCATGCATTAAAAATTAAGAAGAATCTTGTTCTAGTTGGATAGTTAGAACGAAAAGGCTACAACTATTCAACTCGAGGTGGAATCATAAGAGTTTGGAGGGTAATAGGGAGATGTTACACATAAAATAGGGAAACAATAACACATACAAATTTCTTGAAAAAATGTTGGAGAATGAAGGCACTTCTCAAACTAGTGTGAGAGAAGCAAATTTGCTAAATTAAGGTGGAGTCAGTAATGGAATGCCGCAAAGTCCGAATGAAGGCCTTTGTGGTTTTACAAGAATTCCTAATTCATTGATGAATTCTTATTTCCCTTGCAACCTATGGGAAGGAGAAGTAGGTTGAAACCCATGATATGATTCTCAATGGTAAGAAGAGGAAGGTCTTTACGAAGAAAGGAACCCAGAATGGAGAATCTTCCAAGAAGGCGAAAGCTGATCTAGTTTATTGTAAGTGTGCTAAGAAGGGTCATTATGCTAATGAATGCCGAATAGGCAAGGGGAAAAAGGCCGTAGATAAGAAAGGTGTGAAATGCTTTAACTGCGACCAGGTTGGGCATTATAAGAATCAATGTCTAGAATTGGTCAGACGGACAAGGGAAAGGTCATTGTTGTTGGACCATCGTCTGCTAAGCTAACTGCTACTGAGAAAGGAAAAACCTTAATGGAAGGTATGTTTTGATTCAGAATATACCGATTAGGGTAATATTTGATACAGGTGCATCGCATTTATTGATATCTCAGTATTTGGTTGATATGTTAGGTTTAGAACCCACATACCTTGTTACTTCCTTAAGGGTTGCGAATCCGATAGGAGGATATGCAACTCTGAAAATGAGATGTTACCAATTAGTACTTGATTTGTTAAGTCATAAGTCTACATGCATCTTGTATGTTTTTGATTTCGGGGACTTCGGAATCATTTCGGGTATGGATTGCTTAGGTAAATATGAGGCTAGGATATTTTTCCAGGTTAGGGAAATATCGCTAAGACACCTTGATAGTCATAACCGAATTATATTCTCAAACGAGAATTCTGACCGGAATGCTTGTGCTTTGTTGAGCTCTATGGAAGTAGAATAAGAGTTAATTTAGGTTTGAGTAGCAAGAGAATTTGCAAATATTTTTGAGCTGGTTATAGGACTACCACTGTAACGAGTTGTTGAGTTTGGATAGATCTTATGCTAGGCGTAGAACATGTAAGTAGACCACCTAGCAGAAGGAATCCGATAGTGAAGAAGGAATTGAAGGGGCAACTAGTGGATATAGTAGGGAAATTTTTTAATAGACCAAGTAGTTCGCCTTGGGGTGCGGCCATGGTGTTCATGAAGAAACCGAATGGGTTGTTGAGGCTGTGCATCGACTATCCTAAGTTGAACGACAAGACGATCAAGACTAGTTATCCTTTGCCGAGAATCGATGATCTATTTGATCAGTTGTATGGAGCCAGAGTATTTTCCTAATGGGAATTGGCAATAGGTTTCCATTAGTTAAGAATGGCAGAGAATAGTATTCCGTTAACCGTGTTCCGAACTAGGTATGGTTTGTACGAGTGGTTAGTAATTCTATTCGGGTTAACGAATGCACCAGCTTTCTTCGTGGATTTGATGAACGGAGATTTCCGAGAGTACTTTTATAGGTTCATATTGGTATTCATAAATGACATTTTATAGTACTCTAAGAATGAAAGAGAGCATGAAGATCATCTTAGAGTGGTGCTTAAGATACTGAGGCAGCATCAACTGAACGAGAAGTTTTTCAAATGTCATATTGGAAGAAAGAGGTTAAGTTTCTTGGTCATATTGTTTTCGAGAAGAGTTTGTCAATTGATCTAGATAAAATCAAAGCTGTTAATAATTAGAAGAGACTAGAGACGGTGATTGAGATTAGAAGTTTCTTGGACTTATTGGCTACTACCAGAGATTCATTAAGGATTTCTCACGGATTGCAGTGCCTTTGACTAAGTTAATGTAACAACCCGCATATTTAACGATTATATATTTAAATGTTTTATTTAAATATAGCGTCTTTAGTCGGATTTAGGTCCGAAATGTTACTTTTTGCAAACGGTCTAATTAGGACTCGAAACCACTTCCATTGAGTCCAAAATGGCGTTTGCGATCTTTTTGAGTATAAACTTTGATATGTTTGGAGTAAGTTGAATTTGGCTACTTTTCCTAGTTGGGTTTTGGGTTTGGGTTTAGCCCACTAGCTAACTAAATACCCTAACTCAGTCCCTCTCCTTCTATTCACTCATTTTCACTTCTAAACTCAAGCTAAAAATGAAAATGGGGGAAAGGAAGAGGAATTAGTAATTCCAAGCCCTAGTTCTTCTTTGCAAACTTGAATTCTTGCTCCAAAATCAAAGTGAAGCTATTGGTAAGCCTCCTCTTCATCTTCTCCAACTCTTTCTTCCTTCAATTTCAGAAAGTTTCCTACACCTAATTTAGGAAATACTTGTTTTGATCTTAGATTGAAGCTAGTAGAGTTGAAGTGGAGAGTGGTTGGTCTTTTCTTTGCATTTGAGCTTCTTCTTCTTCGGATTCCTTTTCCAGAGTCGTGACACATTCTGCCAGTTAGTGGTGTCCAGTACTGGGCCTCCGGACGTTCACCACTATGGTTTGTTGCCTTTGGGATAATGTCTTCGGACTGTCTCCTTCAGGTTTGTTGCCTTCGAGCATGTTGCCTTCGGGTTTGTACCTTCAGGTTTGTGCCTTCGGATTTGTTGTCCTATTGTATCGCTTTCGGAGTTGGTCATTCGTCACCGCTCGAGTGATATTGGGTTTGGAATCTTCGGGCTCATGGATCCTTGTTTATATAGTACTGAGCACGTGCAAGTTTTCTGATGTTTCATTGATATGTATATTCCCTAGGTATCTCCCTTCGGTGTTGGTCTTTTTGAGCCGCACGATATATAGCGATTACCTTGTGGAACTTGTGTTACCTTCATTGGCAATTGTTATTGCCTTTTTGGCTTGTTTTGGGATATCCATATCCTTTGTTTATTTGTGTTGCCGATGATATGAGGCTTGTCTTGTTATGATTCATCTCTTGTTAGATGATTGTGTTATCTCTTTTAGAGATATTTGTTATACTTTATGAACTTGCAGGTTATTGTTGTTCAGTTTATCTAACTGATTTGTTTAGCTAGACTGACCCATGTATTTGTACTCGGGTCAGACCGAGATGTTTCATGTTAGGTGCTTTTGGACATAGCCTGTTT
This sequence comes from Allium cepa, assembly GCA_030765085.1. NCBI lineage: Eukaryota > Viridiplantae > Streptophyta > Magnoliopsida > Asparagales > Amaryllidaceae > Allium > Allium cepa. The sequence continues at coordinate 387,604,840 of CM060932.1, forward strand.
TGCTTCCGCATGGACTATTCAGCTTGCTCTTTTTTGTTAAAGCTTTATGTGTAGTCCTTTTTGTTGTAACTTTGATATGTATTCTTTTGGATTCGCCTGTTTATTGTGGTTTGCTATAACACTTGACATGTTTCAGTTTTTATACTCTGTTATGTATCAATATGTGTGTATATGATGATCTACTGTTCTGTGATGTATATTACATTTGAGTTGTTATATTCTGTTTTGATAGATCCTCCAACCACCTATGGTTTTGTTTTAAGTATTCATTGGATATGTCGATCTGCTTGGTATGACTATTGTCGATGTATTCAATAGATAGTTAGAGAAAGGCTATAGATGGTCGCTCTTAACCAGCCTTATTCTCCATGTTAGTTGACGACATTACCTTGTAGTGTCCTTGGCTAGCGTGGGTATAGAGGTGGGGCATCACAGCTTGGTATCGGAGCTGAGTTCAGAACAAAATATGATAAACACAGAATAGAAGCACATATTCCGGTACATCAAAGTGTATAAGTGATATAAATCTTTGAACCATCATGCCTCTATATTCCTTCTGTACCTTTGGTGGTAGATAGAATGTGGGAATACATCTAGGAATGTATTTTATTCTGTAGTATTCCATATTTGAATTAGTAACATCTACCTTGTGAATAATCTTGTTCTTATCTTACTTTCAGCGTATGGATGGAAGAGGCAAGGGACGACGTTTGGATGCTGGGCAATCCAATGGCTCACATCCGGATGGCGTTTATATGTCTGCCGATCAGTTTTTGGAGTTATTTAGGAGCACTCAGCCTCCAGTTCCTCCTCGAGTATCTCCACCTCGCAAGTCTGCCTTTGCAAGTCTATGCAGTGATTTTTCTCATCTTGGGGGAAAGCCGTTTAAAGGCTCCAAGTCTGTTCTTGAAGTCCAAGCTTGGCTTCGCACGTGCGAGCGTATCTTCTCTCGCATGGATCTTTCGGATCATGATAGAGTTCTTGTAACTTCTAGTTTATTGCAAGAGCGTGCTCTTGATTGGTACGAGCTTCTTGTAGCCGAAATTGATGAGTCTACTCTTTCTTGGACTCAGTTTCGGGAACAATTCGAACTCAAGTTCGTTCCTGAATCTGAAAAAGTTTTATTGACCCGTCGCTTCCTTGAGTTGAAGCAAGGGAAATCTTCTGTTTCTGAGTATGTTGCATCATTCGAGTCTTTATCTAAGTATGGTCTTGAATTCATTAGCACTTCTTTTAAGAAGAATCTGAAGTTTGTCTCTGGCCTTAAGAAATATCTTAAGAAGTCTTTGTTGCTCCATCTTAAGCTTTCTTTTGAGGAGTTGGTAGATTCTGCACTTCATCTCAAAGCTATTGAGAAGGAGTGTGATAGTGGTGAGGTTGAGGTTTCCAAGAACCCCAACAAGAAGCAGTTTCCATTTCAGAAATCCAGGTCTTTTCCTTCCAAGAAGAAGAAGACTGGTAGTTCTAGCTCTCAGCCTTAGTCTTCTGGAACACCTTTCATTCGGAAGTGTTTCAATTGTGGTTCTCCTGATCATATGATTCGAGCTTGTTCTGAGCCTCTCTTCTGTCTCTATTGCAAGAAGGAAGGTCATCATGTTTCCACCTTCCCTATTATTCCTGCTGGTGCTAAGTCTAGCAAGCTTTATGCTTCTAAGGCTTCTAAAGGTCCTTCTCAGCCCAAAGATATGTATACATCTATTTTGGAAGGTTCTATTTTATTTCATGATCATAGTATTCGAGTTCTTTTCGATATGGGTGCATCACATTCTTTCATATCGAAAAAGCTCGTTGATGATTCATCTTTGAATGTTTCTTGTTTGGTTACTTCTTTAAGCATTGCGAATCCTATTGGTGGATCCGCGACCCTTATCATGCTTTGTGATGATGTTGAGATTGTTTTATGTGGCTTTTCCTTTCGTGCGAATCTGCACGTTATTTCTTGTCTGGGATTTGGTATGATTTTGGGAATGGACTGGCTAGTGAAATACGATGCTAGGATTATTTTTTCTGAGAGAATTTTGTGTCCTCGACATCTGGATTCGCCTACTCAGCTATCACTTGTTCTTCGGAATGTGGATAATTCCGAAATGGCTTTATATTCTCTTGACTCGCGAAATGATGATGATATATCTCGTATTCCTATTGTTTATGACTTTTCTGATGTTTTTGAACCTGTTTCGGGTTTGCCACCCAAGCGGGCAATTGAGTTCTGCATTGATCTCATTTCAGGCGCGCAGCTAGTTAGCCGTCCTCCCACGAGGATGTCTATAAAGGAAAATGAGGAACTCAAGAAGCAGCTTTTAGAGCTTGAGTCCAAACAGTTGATTCAGTCCAGTTTTTCTCCGTGGGGATCCTCGGTCGTCTTCGTGAAAAAGTCCAATGGAACTCTTAGGCTTTGCATTGACTATCGCAAGCTTAACGAGTTAACCATCAGGAATAGGTATCCGTTGCCTAGGATCGATGATATGTTCGATCTATTGAGTTGTGCTAAGGTCTTTTCTCAACTCGACCTTGCCACGGGTTTTCATCAGTTACGAGTCGCGGAGGATAGCATACCTCTTACCGCTTTCCGCACTAATTATGGTTCTTTTGAGTGGCTCGTTATGCCGTTCGGTTTGACGAACGCTCCTGCTTTCTTCATTGATCTCATGAATCGAGTATACCGGGAATATCTCGATAAGTTCGTCCTTGTGTTCATTGATGATATCCTTATTTATTCTAAGTCTGAAGCTGAGCATGCCGATCACTTGAGAATTGTCTTGAGTACTCTTCTTCATCATCAGCTTATAGCCAAATTCTCCAAGTGCCATTTTTGGGAGAATAAGGTTATGTTCTTAGGCCATGTTGTATCTTCCGACGGCATTTCAGTCGATCCCTCAAAGATCGAAGCCATCTAGAATTGGAAGAGGCCTGAGAATGTCCATGAGATTCGTAGTTTCCTTGGATTGGTGGGTTATTACCGTCGGTTCATTAAGGATTTTTCTCGTGTTGTGCTTCCTCTCACCAGCCTTACTCGGAAAGGCATCGTTATATTTGGTCCGACAAGTGTGAAGCTTCCTATCAGGCATTAAAGGAACTTCTCACTAATGCTCCTATTTTAGTGGTTCTCGAGGGGAATCATGATCTAGTTGTCTACACCGATGCTTGTGGTAGTGGTCTTGGTGCTGTTCTTATGCAGAAGGATCGGGTAGTTGCTTATGCTTCTAGGCAACTGCGTCCGAATGAAGTTCGCTATGCCACTCATGATCTTGAGTTAGCCGCCATTGTCTTCGCCTTGAAGATTTGGCGACACTATTTATTGAGTGAGCACTTTGTTCTCTATACCGATCATAAATCCTTGAAGTATTTGTTCACTCAGAAGGAACTCAATATGAGGCAACAGCGTTGGCTCGAGTTTCTTGCCTCCTATGACTTCGATATCCAGTATACCCTTGGAAAGGGTAATCGTGTTGCTGATGCGCTCAGTCGCAAACATTCGGATGTTATTTCTATGATGCTTGCTGAATGGGATATTCTTGAGACTCTATCTTTTTGTGAAATACATGATCGAGGTTCATCTTCTGATTCTCTTATTCTATTGTTAAGTTTGGGAGCTCAACCCATTTTATTGGATCATATTGCCGATGCTCAGCGGCGTGATCCTGATTTGTTGCATCTTATTCAGCTTTGTGAGTCTGGATCCTGTGATGAGGCGTTGGAGGATTTCAGCATTGATTCCTATAGGTGTCTTCGCAAGAGCAACCGTCTTTTTGTGCCTTCTGATTTTGTACTTAGGCATGACATTCTTGACGAATGTAATCATTCTAAGTATACTATTCATCCTGGTAGTAGTAAGATGTATTCCGATATGCATCGTATTTATTATTGGGAAGGCATGAAGCGCGATGTGGCGAGTTATGTAAGTAATTGCATAACTTGTCAACGTGTTAAGGCCGAACACCAGCGTCCTTCGGGTCTTCTTCAGCCTCTAGATATTCCGTTGTGGAAATGGGATCAGATTTCTATGGATTTCATTGACGGCCTACCTCGTTCGAGATTGGGCCATTCTAGCATTTGGGTTATTGTTGATCGTCTCACCAAGTCTGTTCATTTTATTCCTATTAAATCTAATAGGACAGCTTCGTATTTGGCTAAGTTGTATGTCAAGGAAATTGTGAGACTTCATGGTGTTCCTAGTTCTATTGTGAGTGACCATGATCCTTTGTTCACAAGTCATTTTTGGTAGAGTCATCGGCAAGCTTTGGGAACAAAACTTAATTTTAGCACAGCTTATCATCCACAGTCTGACGGACAGACTGAACGGGTGAATTGTATCTTGGAAGATCTTCTCCGTATTTGTATTTTTGATTTTGGTGGTGGTCAGGAAGATCACCTACCTCTTGTAGAGTTCTCCTACAACAATAGTTTTCAGTCTAGTATCGGTATGGCTCCTTTCGAATCTTTATACGAAAAGCCATGTCGATCATCTCCTTGTTGGTTGGAATCTAGGGAGAAGCTTATTCTTGGTCCAGATTTTGTTCGTGATTCTTTCGAGAAGATTAGTTTGAGAATGAAAGAGGCAAAAGCCACCAAAAATCCTACGCGGACAACCGTAGGAAGCCTCTCAAGTTCTCGATTGGTGATCTTGTCTTTATTCGTGTTTCTCCTTTGAAGGGGGTTATGCGTTTCGGTACGACTTGAAAATTGGCTCCTCGCTTTATAGGATCATTTTCTATTACTGAACGTATTGGCCCTGTGGCTATAGAGTTTCACTTCCTGCTCATTTATCTGGCATTCATGACGTGTTTCACATCTCTCAACTTCGGAAGTGTCTTCGGGAGTCGGATTCTGTTATCAATTCTCCTGATTTGCAAGAGCTTGAGATCTCACCGGACTTATCTATTATGCAGCATCCTATTCGCGTACTTGACACAGAGGTGCGACACCTTTGGAACAAGCACGTGCCACTCGTTTAAGTTTAATGGTCCGCTAATCCTAATGACTGTACTTGGGAAACCAGAGAGTTTATCGAGCGATCTTATCCAGGTTTTCTATCTTGGCTTGGCAACGGTGACAATATCTTTTCATCTCAAGCTTATTTCCTTTTCTTTAGAATGTTGTAAGTATGTAGTTGTTACAAATATCGTCTGTGGGAATTACGAGGACGCAATTTTGTAAGGAGGGGAGATCTGTAACAACCCGCATATTTAACGATTATATATTTAAATATTTTATATAAATATAGCGTCGTTAGTCGAATTTAGGTCCGAAATGTTACTTTTTGCAAATGGCTGAATTAGGACTCGAAACCACTTCCATTGAGTCCAAAATGGCGTTTACGATCTTTTTGAGTATAAACTTTGATATGTTTGGAGTAAGTTGAATTTTGCTACTTTTCTAGTTGGGTTTTGGGTTTGGGTTCAGCCCACTAGCTAACTAAATACCCTAATTCGGTCTCTCTCCTTCCATTCTCTCATTTTCACTTCTAAATTCAATCTAAAACTAAAAATGGGGGAAAGGAAGAGGAATTAGAAATTCCAAGCCCTAGTTCTTCTTTGCAAACTTGAATTCTTGCTCCAAAATCAAAGTGAAGCTATTGGTAAGCCTCCTCTTCATCTTCTCCAACTCTTTCTTCCTTCAATGTCAGAAAGTTTCCTAAACCTAATTTAGGAAATACTTGTTTTGATCTTAGATTGAAGCTAGTAGAGTTGAAGTGGAGAGTGGTTGGTCGTTTCTTTGCATTTGAGCTTCTTCTTCTTCTTCTTCTTTGTTTTTGGGCTAAAGGTGAGATTTTTATCTCACATCTTAGTCTATAATCATCTTCGATTGTTAGGTATGAATTCCTAACACTCAATCATGTGCATTTGATTTGGATTGGTTTTGTAAATATTCCAATTTTTGGTGTTTTGAAGTCAAATGTTAAAAAATCATAGCTTTGTTGTTTGATCATACTTTTGGTGATGCATCGAGGAGCATATAGGGCCGGGTAGTCGATTGGCATAAACTCTTAGCGCCGTTGCTCGAACGATTGCAATTTGGTCGAGATTAGCCCTCGCTTAGATAGGCTGGGAAGTGCTAGAAATAGGTTCCGGTCGACCGAACTCAGTAAGCCAGTCGACCGACCTACTTCCAGAACTCTTCTCTGTTTCTTGTTCGACCGACCGAACTCTCTGAGTCGGTCGACCGAACTCTCTGATTCGGTCGACCGAAGCTGTAGCCGAAATCTTTCTGGGCTATTTTCGGTCGACCGACTCAGAGAGTTCAGTCGAACGACCTGCTTTTGTTTCCTTGTTTTGCCTAGTGTGCCTATTTGTTTGTGATTCCAAGTTTTATCGATTCGGGTTGATTCCAATTAGTTGTTTATGCATATTTGACCTTGATGATTGCTTTTTGACTTCATCCATGGGTTTTTATAAAATAATCTTTTAAATTGTATTAAAAGCTTGCTTCTCCAATTTATAAATCTTATTTTAAAATGCACACACACAATTTCGTACTTCGAGCGGAGTTGAAGGGAGATTAAATGGTTAGTTAAAACACGGACCATGAATCCATGCGTTTTTCTTTCCGATTAATCCCCGCCCTATTCGATTGATCGTTTTGGCCTTTTGGTCTGGTTTACCGATGAGATGAGGTAAACTTCGTACTGCTTTGAGTGTGAAATTAACTAACGGATAGTAAACCGTTTTGTGCGAACGAGTGGTTATGGGACTCACGTTACCACTTTTCGGATTCCTTTTCAATAGTTGTGACACATTCTGCCAGTTAGTGGTGTCCAGTACTAGGCCTTCGGACCTTCACCACTACGTTTTGTTGCCTTTGGGATAGTGTCTTCGGACTGTCTCCTTCTGGTTTGTTGCCTTCGGGTATGCTGCCTTCGGGTATGTTGCCTTCGGGTATGTTGCCTTCGGGTTTATACCTTCGGGTTTGTGCCCTCGGGTTTGTTGCCCTATTGTATCGCTTTTGGAGTTGGTCAATCATCACCGCTCAAGTGATATTGGGTTTGGAGCCTTCGGGCTCATGGATCCTTGTTTATACAGTACTGAGCACGTGCAAATTTTCTGATGTTTCATTGATATGCATATTCCCTAGGTATCGCCCTTCGGTGTTGGTCTTTTTGAGCCACACGATATATAGCGATTACCTTGTGGAACTTGTGTTACCTTCATTGGTAATTGTTATTGCCTTTTTGGCTTGTTTTAGGATACCCATATCCTTTATTTATTTGTGTTGCCAATGATATGAGGCTTGTCTTGTTATGATTCATCTCTTGTTAGATGATTGTGTTATCTCTTTTAGAGATATTTGTTATACTTTATGACCTTGTAGGTTATTATTGTTCGGTTTATCTAACTGATTTGTTTAGCTAGACTGACCCGTGTACTCGGGTCTGACCGAGATGTTTCAGGTTAGGTGCTTTTGGACATAGCCTATTTTGCTTCCGCATGACCTATTCAGCTTGCTCTTTTTTGTTAAAGCTTTATGTGTAGTCCTTTTTGTTGTAATTCTGATTTATATTCTTTTGGATTCTCCTATTTATTGTGGTTTGCTATACCACTTGACATGTTTCAGTTTGTATACTCTGTTATGTATCAGTATGTGTGTATATGATGATCTACTGTTCTGTGATGTATATTACCTTTGAGTTGTTATATTCTGTTCTGATAGATCCTCCAACCACCTATGGTTTTGTTTTAAGTATTCATTGGATATATCGATCTGCTTGGTATGACTATTGTCGATTTATTCAATAGATAGTTAGAGCAAGGCTATAGATGGTCGCTCCTAACCAGCCTTATTCTCCATGTTAGTTGACGGTATTACCCTCTAGTGTCCTTGGCTAGCGTGGGTATAGAGGTGGGGCGTCACAGTTAACTAGGAAGGACTTAAAGTTTGCTTGGTCTGACAAATATGAGGAAGCATTCCATAAGTTAAAGCATTTATTAACCAACGCGCCTGTGTTTGTGGTCTAGAAGGAAACCAAGGGTTGGTGGTGTATACCGATGCATGCGGAACCATACTAGGAGTTGTGTTGATGCAAAAAGGTAAAGTCATTGCCTACGCATCACGACAACTTAAGCCGCATGAAATTAGATATCCTACTCATGATTTGGAGGTCGCACCAGTGATCTTCACGTTGAAGATATGGAGATATTATCTCTTAATGGAGAGATTTGGGCTATACATAAATCATAAATCCTTAAGGTATTTATTCTCTTAGAAGGAGTTGAATATGAGACATTAGAGTCGGTTGGAGTTTTTAGCTACTTATGATTTTGGTATAGAATATACACCTAGGAAAGGAAATAAAGTGGCGGATCTCTTAATAGAAAACATTAGAATGTTATGTTAGCTATGTTGGTAGAATAGAAGGATTTAGAAGCTTTAACTACTTGTAGTGTGCAATTAAGATCGACTGCTAGTTCTTGTCAGAGCACCTCCATATTGTTCTGTTTGGAAGTTCGACCAGAATTGATCGAAAGGATTACTTCTAAGCAGAAAGAGGATCAATTATTAGCCGAGAAGATTAGAAGGCTTGAGGTTGGGTCAGAGATCGATGATTTTAAGGATTTTAGTCTTGACCAGAGGGGATGGTTAAGAAAGCAGGGACGATTATGTGTCCCAAATGTTGAGGACATAATAAAAAAAGTTCTTAGGTAATGTCATTGATCCAAATTTATGATTCATCCTAGGGGAACCAAGACGTATCAAGATATGAAGAGGAGCTTCTACTAAGAAGGTATGAAGAAGAATGTTGGCTTATGGATTAGGCAATGTGAGAACTGTCAAAAAGTCGAGGACGAACATCAGAAGCCTAGTGGACATCTTCAACCTTTTGAGATACCAGCTTGGAAATGATATTCGATATCCAAGAATTTTATGGACGGGTTGCCAAGATCGAATAAAGGAAATGAAATTTTATGGGTCATAGTGGATAGGTTGACCAAGAGTGCCCATTTCATTCCAGTTAAGTCAAACCAAGACGGCACCTATTTTAGCTAAATTGTTCATAAAGAACATAGTTAGACTACATGGGATTCCTTGTAGTATAGTCAGTGATAGAGATGCTTTGTTTATTAGTGAATTCTAAAAGAATCTATAGGAAATGTTAGGTACCAAGATCAAGATGAGCACTATATATCACCCTCAGATGGAAGGGCAGACAAAGAGAGTCAATAAGATACTCGAGGATTTGTTAAGGCTTGTGTATTGGACTTCGGTGGATCTTGGAAAGATCACCTACATTTAGTTGAGTTTTCCTATGATAATAGTTATCAGACTAGTATAGAAATGACACCTTTTGAAGCTTTGTATGAAAGGCCATGCAAATCACCAACATGTTGGTTAGATATCGAAGATAGATTAGTCTTGCGTCCAGATCTAGTTAGAGAGGCAACATAGAAGATTGAGTTAATCCGAGAAAGGATAAAGGAAGCTCGGACTAGACAAAAGAGAAATGCAGATAAGAGTCATAAAGATCTAGAGTGCTTAGTTGGAGATAGAGTTTTCAATAAAGTATCACCGATAAAAGGGGTGGTACGGTTCAAAAAGTTAGAAACTGGCACCGAGATATGCTGGTCTATCCCTAATTACAGAGAGGATCGAGAAGCTCGCATGCATAGCAGGGTTTCCAAGCAATATGGTAGGTGTCCATAATGTGTTTCATGTGTCTCATCTTTGCAAATGTGTGCATGGTCCAGAGACGACTATTCCTTCGATAAGGTTGGAAGAATTGATAGTTGAACCGAATTTGACTTTTATTGGACAACCAGTTCGAGTTGTAGCGAGAGATGAGAAGAGGCTAAGAAATAAGACGGTCAAGTTGGTGAAAGTTCAGTGGAGTGACAATGAAAAGGATTGTACTTGGGAGACAGAAGACATGATTAGAGATGCTTATCCTGATCTATTGTGAGGGTACGTTCTATACTTGTTTTATATAGTTTGTTGCTAGTCGGGTAGGCTAGTCTGGTAGTAAGGAGATTTTACATATGATTACTATGTTTAATATTAAGTCCTTCTGAATTTCGAGGAAGATATTCATTAAGGCAGGGAGCTTGTAACATCCCTAATTTTAAATAGCATTATTCATGAATTTAATTAGATAAATCAAATAGAATGATGTAAATATTAGAGTGACAGGGGGATTGAGATTTGAAAACTAAATAGAGGTCGTTCTTAACTAAATAAAAATTTAAAAGAATGGGTTTATAGAAATGGATTTGTAAGTAAACTAATAAGAGAATAAGGCAAGAGTGTTATGAGAATTACCACCATAATCCTTAGCCCAAACCCTTATTCCCATTTTCATTCTACACGTTCATAACTAAAAAAACGTAAGAGAAGGGGAGCTCAATTCGACCATAACCCTAGGGGGAAAGAGAAGAAAAAATAATAATTAAAAGCTAAGGAATCAAGTAAAGGGAATTAATCAAGATTAAATCTCAAGTTTCTTATCCAAAGAAAGGTGAATAATAATAAAAAACATCTCATTTTCATTTTTAAAGAGCGTTTGATTTCAGGTTTTAAGATTAAAACCTTTATGATGATTTTAATGATGACATGCTTAGAATGCATGTAACGACCCAGAATTTCAAATATTTGAAATTTGAATATTTAATTGATTTTAGATATTTAAAAGTTAATTTTTAACTTGAATTTCAAATATAACTATTTATAGGATAATTTAATTGTCGAATTTAATAACTGAAAATTAGTTAAAATATTGAATCTGGAGTTTTAAGCTTGAAAAAAATAATTTAAAGGCTTATAAAATTTATATTAATAATAAGGAAGATAATAAAACTTTTTGAATGGAATTTAAAAGTGATTTGTACATTTTTAAAAATATATAGTTGAATTAACATTTAAAAATAGCCTTCCGAGGCACAGTCTTAGATTTCGATGAAACCAGTTCCATTGGATCTATAATAATGTGTTATTATAGGATTTGAAATTTCATAGTGTTTGGAATTACTGTTTAATCGTATGGGATATAAATGTGCTAACGTTTATATCGAAAATTCAATATAATAATTAAATCCAAAAAGCTATCTTTTTCATACGATCGAATTAGGACTTGAAACCTTTTCCATTGCATTTGAAATAGGGTATAACATTATAAACGCCTAGCGGTATGCCTCAATAGGGGTTCGAGATTTTAAATTGCGTAAAACGATATGTTTTGTAATTGAAATAAATATATTGTTTATTGATTTTGACCATATTCACATCAACTTCCCTTCGTTCACTCAAATCACTATACCCTTGCCATGTGAAATAAATTTCCATCCTCTTTAAAAAATCACGCAATAGTTACAACGAAGGATAGTAAAAGGGAATAAAATGGAGGCTTCAAAATTCAATTTCTCAAATTATACATTATAAAAAAAAATCTGAAACCACCTTCTGAATTCAAATTTTTCACTAAGCTTCGATTTGGCGAAGAGATGGTTGGGTGCGGTCATGTTCGACAGAGACCATGGTTTTGCCGTTCGAGCTAGGATTAAGTTTTGGGGAAGGTTTTTTGCATCGATGGATTGTTTGGAGGATGGATTCACACTCAGAGGAGAGAGAAGCACATACGACATGACTCTGGTGGCGTGTGATCGCGAGTAAGGGGTTTGACATTTTTTTACTGTAGCACGTGTGCGGCCTAGAGTTACCTCATAGTTGTCAAGTAGGGCGCAGTTGGGTGGAGATCTCAACGGTGAGTGAAATGGTGAGGTCGAGAGTTGTTTTCGCGGGAAAAATTGCTTGTATCAGTGGGTGTGCACGAGAGCAGTATAGTGAATATGTGTACAGGTTAGAGGGAAAGAGCATCGGAGAAGAAAGGAAGAGAGAAGAAGAGGGTGGGCCGAACGATGTCTTCATGGGCCTGGTATATAAGTTGTTTATTTAAATTGGATCGGATTAGATATATAAATTTTTAAGTTAATTTATTTAAAAATGTAGTAACTTATAAATGCCATAACTCGAAAATACTAGGTCAGTTTCAAACGTAATTTTTCATCGTGTCATAGAAACGTATTCTGTCGAATGGAATTGATTTGGTAACATTTAGAGCTTCTGGAATTTTCAGTAAAATTCAAACATATGGAAATTTAATCAGAATCGAAACACGATGGCGACTGGAAATTAATGTGAGTTAATCTCACTCAATTTTGGATTACCCGTAAATTTTAAGTGTTTAAAATTAATTATTCACTGATTGGTTGAACCGATACAGTTGAATGTGATGTTATGTATAGTAATATATATATATATATATATTGGAGTTATTGTTCCCGCATATTTTAGCAGATGAACCCTATGCGTCACAGATAATAGCGGATGACCCTTTATACCGCGATATCCCCCTTAAAGTGGGATTGGTAATTTTATGTTGTATTAACATATGTGGATGCAGGGAAACAGGTTGGAGGGATCCAACTGGATTTCTCAAAAAATTTGAAATTAATTTCATATATCGATATATGATTTGTTTGAATAATCTGTGGTAGATTATAATGTAATTTGAATTTATTGGGTGCTATGGTAATTTTGGCCCAGATTTTGGTATTTTTATATACCAGTAATAAATGTTTAAAATTTGGAAAGAAAATAAAAAGAAAGTTGGAAGTAAAATATTTATAGTGAAATTTGGATTTAATTAAAAGAAATGAATTTGGGTAAAATAAATAGTTTGATTTTAAATTTGTTTTTAATAAATTCGAAACATTGAAATAGAGATTTTAGAATAATATAAATAAAATTGTTTTTAATAATTATACCTAAGCAATCTTTGTTTAAGTGTAGAAAATATTTTAAAATCAAGATAAAAATGTTTGGGAAAATAAAAAGGAAATTTGAAAATAAAATATGAAATTGTTATTATAAATTTTATATAAAATTTTGGATCATGAAAAGAAAGTGGAATATAGTTGGGTTACTTAAGAAATTGATTTGAAAATGGAATTAAAGTTAGGAATCTATTTATAATTAATTAAGTATTGTGAAACCATTAAAAACGGAAAATGAGACGATGGAATTAATAAACAAGGTTTATAAATAAAGTAAAGTGATTATCAATGGATAAATTGAAGTTGTAAATTAATGATGAGAATTTATAAGGGGATGGGCAAATTGATTTAAAAATAAATGGTAAATTTATTTTTTTAGAAATGTGAAAAAGGGATTTACGGAATTGGAATGTAAATCAAATTGGGAATAAATCGAGAGAGGTTTATAAATGTTATATTGGTTATATTGAAATTGGAAAAACATTTTATCAATAAATTTAATTTGTTTTAAAAAGGGGTATTCTCGATTTGGTAATTTAAAAAGGTGTTTAAGGATATTTCAAAAAATTAATTATTTCACTATTTTAATTTTGTTTCAAGTATATTTAATTATGAATTAAGTCGTGTTATATTAAGTTAATTATTATTTCAAATTAATTAGTATTAATATTTTAAAAGGATAAATTATTTAATATTAATATTTTTATACAATAACTTTTATTAAAGAGTATTTGCCCAAAGTTTAGCTTCGAAAATTATTATAGAAATTTCATAAGTATTATTTTTAAAAATATTAAATAAAGTATTCGGGAAGTAATGATATTCTCTCCTGACAAAATCAGAGGGAGTGAGTTCCTGCAGTTAAGTTTTGGATTTTTCTGAGATAGTGACTTAATAATTTAGCTGTGAATCCATGGTTTGATACTGCTGTGGTACTTTCCAGATTATTTTTAAGGTTTCCAAATATTTGAAAAGAATAGTTTGTGAATATACTAAATTCGGTAAGAAAGTATACGTTTTGGATAAAGAGATTTAAGTAATTGAAATTTAAATTTGAATAAGACTTAGTATTTTTCAGCGGAAAATGGAATCTTTGATTTGTATGATTGTTTATTTCATAATTAAATAACCGACTATCAAATCTGGGCCGAAAATTTAACTTTGGGAATATCTAGAGGAAACACGGGAATTATACCGTACATTTACCATTCGAGGTGCTATACTATATGTATAAACTCATTTCGTTCTTCTAGGACGTTTATAAGGAAATCCATCCACTAATGGTTATGAGGCGATCTTCGATCTTATTTTCATCTGATTATTTCCTAAAGTACTGGGGTTGAGTTTACTGGAATTATCGAACGTTGTTTCAAAGAGACCAGGATCAGATAAGTTATCAGAAAACCACTACGATCCAACGAGTACGTTTTCAAAAATGAAGACAAGAGCATAAAGTCGTAGATGGAGCAAGGGCTAATCTCTACTAATCCCGAGGATGATTCCAAAATGGATGTAGTATGAATAGTGCCTTCGGTCCCGTTCAGACCCAGAATGACTTGTATGGATGAATGTTATTAGTACATTGTCATTGGAGGACATTGAGCATTCTAAGTGAAATTTCCTTTAAAAATGCAATCGTAGCTTCTAGCATCATCAACGGAGAATGACTGAAAAGCAAGGGGAATGCAGCAAGGCTTTGTAGGTCTCACCCAATTAGGTTATGTTTATTACCTTTATAGATACCCTTTGATATTATATATTATGGATATGGTTGCATGTGGTAGAGCTCTTGGAAAGGGTGGGAACACCTGGGGTGATAACATATTCGGTCTATCCAGGTTAGGGGTAGTTCGGTCTTGTGTTGCACGGGATCCCAGCAAGGTCCTTGGTACATTTTTCTAGACCTGTATCGTGACAAGTGATACCCCAGTGCCTAGTCATTCATATGGAATCAATTCTCCAACACGTACCCGTTATAGTTTTGGTTATAGAGCCAAGTATGTCGTAATTTAATTAATGTAACAATTTAAGCTATTTGAATAAGTATTTGTACGTAGACAGTAATATAATATCAGAGGATTTGATATAAATGTTTTGGTTATCATAAAAAACCCACCGTGTTTATGTATGGCGTGGTCTTACGAGATACATTTGTTTTTTCAAAGAATTTTGATAACTTTAATAATTCAATTTGAGTGTGTTTCTCACGCTGATTTTTCCAGACTGACTTGGGTGTTATTTTATTATAATGCTCAGATCAGATCGAGTATTACAGGTACAAGGTAAGATGCTATGGAGCTTAGGAGATGAGCTGGATGACGAATATGTATCATATGTACTTGTGTTTCATCCCGCTGTGTATCGTAGGATATATATTCAGCATTTGAGAGGATGATTTATTATAACTCTTCGGTATTGTGTGATTGATATGTTGTACTCTGATGATGTAACATGTAAATAACGGTTATAGTTTTCTTTTGTATAAAGACATGTTATTATCTATTATATATTGTTCTGTTGCGATTATGAGATTATGTGTTGTTATATCTATTTTCTTTTTCTACCTCCTTCTTCTTTTCTTTAAAGATATGGTATTTCCAGCAACGATTTTCTCGGCATGTGATACGTGAACGTATTGAGGTCGATTTTCAAGCGTTGGAAATCCGGGCCTTCACACTTTGTATCAAAGCTGAAGGTTAAGCGAGAACCTTGGCTTTGGTGGGGATAACTCATTAGAGATAAGGTCAATAGCACTCTAGAATGAGTTTGAGAGTATTAATAGATATGACTGTGTAATCGTTAGTGAATACAAAATTGTTTTGTATTGTGTCGATTGGTTTGTTTAGTGGCTAGTGGATATTGGTCAATACGAGTAATTAACGTTATTAATAGGGATCTCTAAACACTTGAACAGAGCAATTTGACATAGTATTGTTTTGAAATGGGTAAATGAAATAATTTTACCCAAATTATTTTTATATATAAAAGGAATAATTTTCGTAAACTATTATAGTGTATACGGTGTGCTTGGTTGTCAATAAATGATAATATTAAACCATTATCATTTGTTGTTGTGGTGATTGAATAAAAATTGATATTAACCAAAAGTTAAGAAAATTATTTCATATAACAAAATGTGATTTATAATTTGAAAAGGAATGAAATACTAGGGTAATATTTAAATATAGATTTGAAATGATTTAAAAGTTGGAAATTTAGGAATTTAATTTCCCGTTGGATTTGAAAATTATTTTCAAAGGCTTTGGAAAAATAATGGTGATATTATTTGGAAATATTTTTGAATTGAAAATGGAATCTATTGAGATTTGGAATAAAAATATTTAAAAATGGTTTTTAAGGGAAATAAAAGCACCAAACTCACTTTGGTCATAGGAGAAATAATATCGATGATGACTGTAGCATCATTGATTTAATTTCGAGTTTCCAAGGGAGAATTTCTACCTAAATGTTTTGAATTAGAGTTTATTTGCAAAACTGGTTTTAGTTCTGAAATTCAAAGGGATGATTTGGTATACCAAGGATTTTGGGTATACATGATTTCAAAAATGATTTTGAAATATTTAATAAATTGTTAAACTATGGAGTTTAATCTAAAATGTATCATGGGATATAAATAAGTTTAGAAACTTATAAGAATTTGATTTTTTTTGGAACAAAATTAACTTAAGAAGAGTTAAATGAAAGTAAGTGTGAAATGGAATAAATTAGTTAAGTAAACCAATTAAATGAATTGAATTGGAAGAAAGTGAGTGAATGGAATATAAATAAGTTGGAAAACTTTTAAAATTTGGAATTTGATCTGCAATGAGATTAAACTTAACTTGAGTTAAGTATAAGGTGAATTTTGAAAATTTAGCCAAAGTTGGACTAAATAAAATATAGTTTTGAAATAAAATTTATTAAGATTTGGAATGAATTAGTGGATGGAACTAATTACAATAACTGGTGAATTAAATATTGTTGATAAAATTTCAATATTTAAAAAAAAAAATTGGTATTGGGAAATATACTAAGTAAGTATTAAAATGAAGATTAAATAAAAGTTGTGTAAAAGGATAATTGTGAATAAGTGAATGGAAATGAAAATAAATGTGAATAAAATAATTTGATATAGCTAATAATCAATTGAGATAAATACGTAAGTTGTGCGTATATTACTTTATTCGCATAATGATTTGATCCAGATGTAAGCATAGAATTTCGAGAAAATTTCTATTGATCCGAGTTAGGATTTTTCAGTCGATTTTCGACTGCGAACCATGGACATTGATTTTTGATTGATTCTGAAAATATCTATCATTGTGTATGACTATGCAAGGAGAATGACGGCTTCTAATTAAGGAACCCGATCTGAGTCCGCACTATAGAGTCGTGTGAACGAAACTAGTTCAGAATTGAAATTATATGTTCGTTTGAGCGATCAGTGTACGGATGATATATGTACATTGTACAGGCCTAATAAAGCAAATATTGAAATTATTGAAAAGGATTAGATAAAATGTTTTTGGAATTAAAAAGATTGGATACTACTAGTAAGTAAGATGCAAGTATTTAAAGGCAAAAGCTAAATTGGTGTCTTCGATTTCAGAAGTAAAATTTATTGCCCAATAAAAGGTTTTGTGTTTAAATTGAGTTGGAAATTGATAATTTTCTGATTGATCTACTTAATTTTGTTTTCTTTTGATGAGTTGGGCCCATAGAGGCAGTTTTGCAGTTGTCCGATCTAGCCGTGCAAAGGAGATGCTGGCAAAAAATTTTGAAAAATTAGGGAGTTAGAAAAATTATAAAGAAAAATTGGAAGAAATTTTTAATAACTGAAATTTAATTTGGATTATAATTTGAAATTGTTGGGTAAAAGATATTATTTGGAATCGATGGGTGAAGTTTGAAATTAGTAAAAGTGATAGTGTGGTTTCACTAAATTAATTTGGGAAAGTTGTTTAAACTAACAAGGTTTTGGGAAAAGTAAATGGGTTTTGGACCATTCTTTTTACTTGGCAATTTCGGGGATGAAATTCTTTTAAGGGGGAAGGAATGTAATGACTCGGAATTTTGAATATTTGAAATGGAATATTTAATTGATTTTAAATATTTAAAAGTTAATTTTTAACTTGAATTTCAAATATAACTATTTATTGGATAATTTAATTATTGAATTTAATTTTTGAAAATTGGTTAAATTATTGAATATGGAGTTTTTAGCTTGATAAAAATAATTTAATGGCTTATAAAATTTATATTAATAATAAGGAAGATAATAAAACTTTTTGAACTGAATTTGAAAGTGATTTGTTCAGTTTTAAAAATATATCATTGAATTAACATTTAAAAATAGCCTTTTGGGGCACAGTCTGGGATTTCAACGAAACCTGTTCCATTGGATCCATAATAATGTATTATTATTGGATTTTAAATTTCGTTGTGTTCGGAGTTACCGTTTAATTGTACCAGATTTGAACATGTTAAAATTTGTATCGAAAATTCAATATAATAATTGGGTCCAAAAAGATATCTTCTTTATACAATCGAAATGGGGCCGAAACCTTTTCCATTGCATTCTAAATAGGGGTATAACATTAGAAATGCGTAGCGGCACGCCTCGATAGGAGTTCGAGATTTTGAGTTACGTAAAATGTTACATTTTGTAATTTAAATAAATATATATTTTTATTAAATTTGACGTTATTCATATCAACTTCCCTTCTTTCACTCAAATCACTGTACCCTTGGCATGTGAAATACATTTCCCTCCTCTTTTAAAACTCACACAACAGTCACAATGAAGCACAGTAAAAGGAAATGAAATGGAATCTTCAAAATTCGATTTCTCAACTTGTACTTGATAAAAAAATCTTAAACCACCTTCTAAATTCAAGTTTTTCAATGAGCTTCGATCTAGTGTAGAGATGGTAGGGTGTGGTCATGTTCGACAGAGGCCATGGTTTTGCCGTTTGAACTAAGGTTAAGTTTTGGGGAGGGCTTTAGGCATCGATTATTGGTTTGGAGGATGGATTCGCACTCAAGGTAGAGAGGAGCACGTATGACAAGATTTTAGTGGCATACGATCGTGAATAAGGGGTAAGACATTTTTACTGTGTGTGCAGCCTGGAGTCACATTTCACTAGGGTGAAGCGGAGTTGTCAAGGAGGGTGCAGTTGGGTGGAGATCTCAATGATGAGTGAAACGGTAAGGTCGAGAGTTGTTTTCGTGGGATAAATTGATTGTGTCGGTGGGCGTGCACAAGAGGAGTATTGTGAGTTTGTGCATAGGTTGGAGGCAAAGAGCATTAGAGAAGAAAGGAAGAGAGAAGAAGAGGGCGGGTTAAACAATGTCTTCTTGGGCCTAGTATATATGTTGTTTATTTAAATTCGATTGGATTAGATATATAAATTGTTAAGTTAATTTATTTGAAAATGTAGAAACTTATAAATGCCATAACTAGAAAATACTAGGTCGGTTTCGAACGTAATTTTTGCATTGTGATCGTAGTAACGTCTTCTATGGCATGGAATTGATTTGGTGACATTTGGAGCTTCTGGAATTTTCTGTAAAATTCAGACATATGGAAATTTAATATGTACCGAAACGTGAAGGCGACTGGAAATACATGTGAGTTAACCTCACTCAATTTTGTATTATTTGTAAATTTTGAAATGGTTAAAATCAATTATTGAACTATTGGTTGAATTGACATGTTTTAATCAGTTGAATGCGATGTTATATATAGTAGTATATATATATTGGTGTAATTGTTCTCGCATATTTTAGCAGATGAGACCCTATGCGCCCCGCATAATAGCGGACTACCTTATATACCGTGATATCCCCCTCGAAGTGAGATTGGTATTTTTATGTTGTATCAACATCTGTAGATGTAGGGAAGCAGGTTGGAGGGATCAAATCGGATTCCTCTTGAAATTAATCTCATATATTAATATCTGATTTGTTTGAGTAATCTATGGTAGATTATAGTGTGATTTGAATTTATTGAATGCTATGGTAATTTTCACCGAGATTTTGGTATTTTTTTTACTAATAATAAATGTTTAAAATTTGGAAAGAAAAGAAAACGAAAATTGGAAGTAAAATATTTATAGTGAAATTTGGATGTATTTAAAAGAAGTGAATTTGGGTAAAACAAATAGTTTGCTTTTAAATTTGTATCTAATAATTTCAAAATATGGAAAATAGTGATTTTGGAATAATATAAATAAAAGGGTTTTAAATAATTAAAATTAAGCGATTTTTGTTTAAGTGTAGAAAAGATTTTAAGATCGAGATTTAAAATAGTTTGGGAAAATAAAATGAAAATTTGAAAATAAAATATGAAATTGTTATTCTAGATTTTAAATAATGAAAAAAATAGAGGAATATAGTTGGATTATTCAAGAAATTGATTTGAAAATGGAACTCAAGATAGAAATCGATTTATAATCAATTAACTATTGTGAAACCATTATAAACGGACAATGAGACGATGGAATTTATAAACAATGTTTATAAATAAAGTAAAGTGATTATCAATAGATAAATTGAAGTTATAAATTCATGGTGAGAATTTATAAGGGGATGAGTAAATTAGTTAAGAAATATATAGTAGATATAATTTTTTAGAAATGTTAAAAAGGGATTTACGGAATTGGAACGTAAATCAAATGGGGAATAAATCAAGAGAGAATTATAATTGTTAGATTGGTTATATTGAACTTGGAAGATACAATTTATCGAGAAATTTAATTTGTTTTAGAAGGGAGGATTCTTGATTTCGTAATATTAAAAGGTGTTTAAGGATATTTCAGAAAATTAATTATTTAGTTATTTTAAATTTGTTATAAGTATATTTAATTATGAATTAAGCCAGTTTATATAAAGTTAACTTTTATTTAGAATTAATCAGCATTATTATTTTAAAAGGATAAATTATTCAATATTAATATTTCTATAGAATAGAATAACTTTTATTAAAGAATATTTTCTTAAAGTTTTGCTTGGAATATTAAAATAGTAATTTCATACGTATTATTTTGAAAATTATTAAATAAAGTTTTCGGGAAGTAATGGTATACTCTCATGGAGAAATTGGAGGCAGTGAGTGCCTACAGTTAAGTTTTGGATTTCTCTGGGATAGAGACGTAACCATTGAGTTGTGAATCTATGGTTTGATACTGTAGTGGTACTTTGCAGATTATTTTAAAGGTTTCCCAATATCTTTTAAAAGAATAGTTTGTGAACATACTAAATTCGGTAAGAAAGTATATATTTTGGATAAAAGGATTCAAGTGATTGAAATTTAAATTTGAATAAGACTTAGTGTTTTTCAGTGGAAAATGTAATCTTTGATTTGTATAATTATTTATTTGATAGTTAAATAATGGATATCAAATTTGGACCTAAAATATAACTTTGGGAATATTAGAAGAAACATGAGAATTATATGGTACAGTTACCATTTGAGGTGCTATACTTTACATATAAAGTCGTTTCGTTCTTCTAGGAGTTTATAAGGAAATCCATCCACTAATGGTTAGGAGGTGATCTAATGATTATTTACTAAAGAACTAGGGTTGAGTTTACCGAAAATATCGAACATTGTTTCAAAGAGTACGGGTGTAACATACCGCTATTTTCAACCTTTCGCATCCACACATGTTGGACTTAAATTGCTCAAAATATCATATTGTTAATTTATATTTGGCAAAACTCAACATATACAGTAGATAAATAAATCACAGAATCACAGATACAGAGTAATATAATAATAATGCAGCGGAATAGATAAATAGGAGTTCATAAAGCTACTATATAAACAACGGAGTTTGAAATAAAATACAACAGAATATCTCGAATATAATGAAGTCTCAGATGCAAACTGATGACATCTCTGAACAAATCAACTAGAAAAGCTGAAAGCTGAATCGATGGTTGGATCTCTAAGCGAAGCTCCAAATTCCAAAGGTGAGTCTCAAATGACGTGACACTCAGTTTGACTTGAGCGTAAAGCAAAACACAAAACACTTGAATCAGGATTAACGTTCTTATATAAATAAATCCAATTCAAGTGAAATATAAACTGAAATACAAGTAACTTAAAGGATGTTTACGATAACCATCCTCTAAGAATCTGTGGCACTATCTACTAAGCAGTGATATACACTACTAAAATCCAAACATTATTACAACATATCAGAATATCATAGTTCATAACCAAAATATCATATCCATTTCAAAACCATATCAATACAATATCATTTCTCACTTAAAGTAATATTCATTTCAAAAATCATAATACTTAAAATCTTAACACTTCGAAAATCATAGCACTTTGAAATTCATAACTTCGAAATCATAACTTCCGCTTGAACTGTTTAGATATTAATAATAGTATATATAATAAAATGGTTTATAAATAAAGTAGCTTATATTATAATAGTTATAAGTTAAAATAGTTTATATTAAAATAATTAGTTTATCAAAATAGTTTATAGTAAAGTATTTTTTGTTAAAAATAGTTTTTATTAAAATAGTTTATAAAGTAAAATAAAAAATATTTTTTTATAATTTAAAAATACTTTACTTAATAAAATAGTTTTCCTCAAATTTCACAAATCGATTCAAATCAACTTGGATTCCAAAATTCAAATTTAATTAAATCTCAGTTCATAAATTTCAGCTCAGTTTCTCAGTACACCATTTCAAATTATATCGATTTTAAATACAGATTTGGACCACAAAATAAGCCGTTTCAATTTCAAATATTTATATACATCAAAACTAAATTTAACAATTTCATATAGATCTTGATTTAACTTCATTATTATTTAGTCTTGAAATATTCAATTAATAATTTCTATATTATTTAAATAACCTTAAATTACATTTTACTAAATATTTCCTTCAATTTATTTAAGCGTGAAATATTCATTTAATTACTTAAATCAAAATCAAGTTATAAAATCACATCTTTAAATTTCAAATTCAATAGTTTCAAATCAATTTAATTAAATAAAATTCTTAATTAAATACAATTTTGAATAAATTTCAAATTTATCTTTCCAACCTTAACTTATAAAATCATTATAAAAATCTATTTTTAAAATAAAATTTTAAATAATTACTTATACATATTATATATAAATTAATTAAAATTTATTAACTTAAAGCTTATTATTAAATCTACTTTGTATTAAAACTTATTTGTATGTGAATTATTTTCAATATTAAATAAAACCATATATACTTCCTTTCAAAACCATAGAGATCACTTTCAAAATATTTATACATGGGCCGACGGCGACTGTATATAATTTTCTATCCTATGGCCAAGTGATACGGGTATTTATCATTTCAATCTGCAACTTATATATAAATACGGGTATATATCATTTCAACCCGCAAATCCCAAATTCAATTCAAATGAAAATCGCTTCGGTTTATCATTTCAACCCATAATAATTTTCTCCTATTCTGTAGATCGTTCGGATATGTATCATTTCAACCCATAGTGATTCTATACTAACAAGTAACTTGCAAAGTGATAACAGATATGATAATATATAAAAGGCATGTATCATCAGTATAAATAATAAATAATGGTGTTAGGTGTCATAGGTAAATAGATACAGATAATAGCATATATACAGCAATGTGAATAACTAACAACATCATAACTCAATTGTCATTTCAATTAAAATAAAATTTGATAAATATAAGAACGTTAATTGTGAATGATTGCTCAGCTTTCGAGGCTAGAGAGAATAGACAATGAAATGGGTTACGGATCCAAGCACGAGTTCCAAAGCGAAGCGAGGTTGGCACGGATAAGACGGACAAACTGATAGATAAAGGATCAATGAACAACTAGAATCAGTTGATATAAATTAAACTATATATATATATATATTATCTTCATTTTCAAACCAATATTAAATCCCAATACATAAAATAAACATTAAAATAAATCCTCTATATATAAACAATATCTAAATTTATTTCAAACGAAAAACTCATCAGAACTTAAATTTTCAAAACAGCAAACTATATATATATATATATATATACACATATAACATCTACCCCACTAGAAGGTGGTCCATTACAACGAGATTAGATAAGCTATTCGAACACCTATTAGATCCAACGAGTACGTTTTTCGAAAATGAAGACAAGAGCATGGAGTCAAAGATGGAGTAGTGAAGTGCATGGGCTAATCACTACTAATCAAGGATGCTTCCAAAATGGATGTACTAGGAATAGTGCCTTCGGTTCTATTCTGACCCAGAACGGACTTGTATGGATGAATGCTATCAATGCATTGTCATTGGAGGACAATGAGCATTCTAAGTGAAATTCCTTTAAAAAGGTAATCGTAGCCTTTAGCCTCATCAAATGGGAATAACTGAAAAGCGGGGGGAATGCAGTAAGGCTTAGTGGGTCACACCCAATTAGGGTATGTTTATCTTCTTTCTAGATACTCTCGGATATTATATGTTATGGATACGGTTGCATGCGGAAGAGCTCTCGAAAAGGGTGGAAACACCTGGCGTAATAGCGTATTCGATCTATCCAGGCTAGGGGTAGTCCTATCTTGTGTTGCAGGGGATCTCGGAGTGGTTCTCGGTACATTTTTCCAGAAGTGTAATGTGATAGGTGATACCCAGTGCCTTGTCATTCGTATGGGATCCATTCTCCAATATGTACCCTTTACAGTTTTTGTTGTAGAGCCTAGTATGCTCGAATTTAATTAATGTAATAATTTTAGTTATTTGAATAATATTTGTACTTAGACACCAATATAATATCAGAGGATTTGATGTAAAGTGTTTTGGTTATCCTAAGGTAAAAACCCATCGTGTTTATGTGTGGCGTGGTCTTACGAGGTACCTTTGATATTTCGAAGAATTTTCATAAATTTAATAGTTCAATTTGAGTGTGTTTCCTTACGCTGGTCTTTCCAGGCTGACTCGAGTGTTATTTTATTATAATGCTCGCTCAGATCGAGTATTACGTATATAGGGTAGGATGCTATGGAGCTTAGGAGATGCGCTGGATGACGAAGACATATCACACGTGCTTGGGTTTTATTCCGCTGTGCATAGTAGGTTGTATATTCAGCATTTGAAAAGACAAGTTATTATAACTGTCCGGTATTGTGGTATTGATGTGCTGTACTCTGATGATGTAGTATATGTATAACAGTTATAGTTTTCTTTTGTATAAAGACATGTTATTATCTATTATATATTGTTCCACTATGATTGTGAGATTTTGTGTTATTATTTCTATTTTCTTCTTCTAACTCCTTCTTTTCTCTAACATTCTGGTATTTTTGACACTCGATTTGCTCGGCATGTGATATTGATGTCAATTTTTGAGCACCCAAAATCCAGGCCATCACATTACATAATATGTTTGATTCAAATAAGCATGTTTAAAAAATATTGGGTTTGATTTTAAGGCAAAATCTTATATATAGTTTCGAATTCCATGAGGGCTTACTATGTTATGTAAAACATTATTTTGGGGATGGGTTTAAATTTTCATAATTACCCAAGCTATGGATAATTTGTTATGGAATATTGAAGGAAGAAATAAATAATTGGGTTTAAAATTTATTTCGGCTATTACAGGAAGGATTTTGTGTCAGAAATATGTATTTTAGATAACATAGTAAAAGTGAATTTTGGGGATCTTTTCTAAATGATTTACTATGGAAATTAAATTAATTAAGTTGGAGGACTTAAAAGTCCTAATTGTTTTGTTTAAGGAAAGGGTTTCTTTGTTAATTATTTTTAGTTAATTCTAGATGAATTCGGCAGGAAAAGATTTTAGTAAAGTTTATGGCAACCATTAATTTTTGAAAATAGACAAGTTAGTTGAAAAGCATTTACTTAAAAAGGAGATAAAACAATTTTACATAACTGCTTTGCCACTTCTAGTTGTAACCTTTCGTCACCATATCGTTGCCCCCAACCAAGTCAAAACTGATACACATGCTATCAATGTTTTGGTACGTAGTAGATTAGAGAAAGGCGGTAGGTATAGAGTCGAAAGGCATGCTTTTGAAGGGTTGAGGCCATTCTAAATAGCTTTCGAAGGCTTTGTTTTGCTTTCCAAAGAAATGCCGCTTGCCTTGCTATTAAAAGGAATGCTTTCGAATGGTTTGAATTACTTTTATATAAGATTTCGAAGGGGTTGCTGCATTTTTGTTTTAAAGGGTAGCTTCTGAAGGGGTTGCTGCCATTTTGTTTTAAAGGGTAGCTTTCAAATGAGTTGTTGCATTTTATATTTTAAAAATGGAGTTTTCGAAAGGGTAGTTTAGACTTAGTCGAAACCATGCTACCGTCTTCATACATTTCAAATAGGTTGAAAGTTTTCAATAAGTTCAAAAGGCAAGCTTTTGTCTTATAAATATGACAAGCCACTTCCCAATTCTTGCCAAAGGGCTCTAGTAGCCATTTAAATCAAAGGTTTCAAAGGCAATGGCTTCGAATGGTGTTTCGAAACTATCCTTCCAATTGTTTTCCTTAAAAACTAAAGCTTTTGATAGGATGGTTCCAAAGCCATCTGTTTTTCCTACGTTCTTTTATATGAAGATTAATGGTTTCGAAAGGGCTACTTTCGGTTATCTGCACCGTGACCCAAAAGTTATACTTGAGACAATATCTAATGCTTTCGAAAGACGTACTTTCAAATGGTTTTGAAGCTATGCTTCTATGAGTTAAAAAGATATGCTTTAATACTTTGGAACGAAATGTTTTGATAGTTTCGAAAGGAAGGTTTTGATTTGTTTCGAAAGGCATATGTTTAAGTGTTTTGAAAAGAAGATTTGAATGCTTTCAAAAGAGATATAATGTTTTCGATAGTAAATGTCTAAGGTTTGGAAAGCCTTAGCTTTCCAAACAAAGAACCCAATCTCATTTTTAAAGAAAAACCCATAGCAACACAAAAGAGCTTTGAAATAGCTTTTAAATTTGGAGTTTTAGAAGAAGCTTTCCTTGATAAAAATAATGAGTTAAAGGGATTAACCATATTTATGTGAAAATGATTTCAAGGATATTAAACCATAAATGTTGGTATTATTTTGTTATGATCAATTATTATATATTCTTCTACCATAAATATATTCACTATATAATGGACCCATAACCGTATTTTGGGGAGTGAGGGTAAGATAACTAGATAGGTTGACCCGATAGTGAATACAAAAATGAGTTAACTCCTATATGAGTACAATTGCATCCAGGAGGTCAGGTAGACCAGAATATAGAATGACCAAAAATTGATCAAATATGTTGTCAGATAGACAGGTTCATAGTAAACCCATGAAAACTATGTTTGGAAAGGGTTACTACCAGGGGCCAATAGGTTCTTGGTGATCTAACTAAAACTATATTCGGATAAAGTTATTGACAGATGTCAATAGATTCATAGTCAACCAATGAAAACTATGATAAGAAATAACTTATTAGAGATACCAATTGGTTCAGGGAGAACACATGAAATAATGAAGTTACTGACAGGGGCTAGTAGGTTCATAGTGATCCCATGAAAACTTTGAAACCAGAAAAATATTCCATAAGATTTTCAGCAGATTATTAGTCAGCCTATAAAAACTAAAAGGTTCTTAGTGATCCCATGAAAACTATAAGACCATATAGATTTCCATAAGCTTTAAATAGGTTACTAGTCAACCCATGAAAATTAACAGGTTAATAGTGAATCTAGAAACTATAATTACGATAGATAGTCAGATGAATGAGGATGGAAAATCCAGAATATTTTACATGTTTGCATATCATCATAATATTTTAAATTGCTATGTTTTAAACCATTATGGATGCATGTGCACAGTATATGGTTATTATAAATTTTAGGTAAGATACTAGTGATTGGAAAACCCGCTCCGCTAAGCAGCACGATCCCACTAGATATCTTAGTGGTTCGAGATGGTAGGTTGGCATGACTACTTTATAATTTGATAAATAGGCTGACATCGGGGTAATTGTAAGGTATGAGGAAAATGATTTTCTATAAGAGTTTTGGGGATTGAGATTTCCTCTAAACTTTAAGGCTTTCTCTTGTAATCTTTTAGAAGAACTAATAAAGTTTTTTGAAGAAAATTATATATCCATTGTTTTTCTTCACTTCTTATCTCTTCTCAAGTTTTACTGTATCGGGATCCTTGGTATAACCCTAACATCTTAAAACTTTATTTTATATACTATTTTCTTTACATTTTCCAAGCATGGAGGTACTTATTAACAACTTATTATAAAGAGATATCACGAATGGAAGCACAATGCTATTGCTAAATTAATATGTCATAGCGTGAATGTAACAACCCTGGGTTTGGGGTCATCTTTTTATGTTAAATTATATCGAAGGTTATAATTTAATATGATCTTGAGAACAAAATTGGAGTTAAAAATCTAATTATTGTGAGAATTGAGGATTTGTTGTGAAAATAGAGTTTGAGGAATTTTATTTCATGTTATGTAAGTGGAAATGAATGGAAAATGTTTTTATTTAGATAAAAATGAAATAATTGGATAATTAATGCCAATTTCTTTTAGTGATTGGTTTTAATACAAGTAATCAATTTTTATTAAGTGTTTATTAAACAAAAAAATGAATTTGGGTTTGAGGTTTGTATTAAACATAAATTATAGCTCTATATGGTTTTGTGTATTTTTCCATGTGGGAAAAAAATATTTTGTGGAGTTTTATAAGTTAAAATATGAGCTATTTTCTTTATTTAATTAAAAGTGTGCAATTTATAAAAAAAGAGGAGCTTTATAGTAAAATTGTTTAAAACGGAGATTTATCATTTTATTTGGGTTGAAAATGTCTTAATATACAAGTGTAGAAAATTTGGTGATTTTATCTTGTGTAATTTGAAAGTTAATGATTTTTGTAGTTGTGTATATATATATATATATATATAGAATTTTATGAATTAATTTATTCTTTCTATTTAGCCTAATTAATTCTTATTTGTTTTGAGCCCAAGCCCAATTAACCCATATCTTTTCTATTACTTGGCCTGGTTGAGGAGAAAATATTTCTCCAGTACGTTCTTTTTTCTTCTTCATCCCCTTTCTCCTTCTTCTTTCTGTTATTTGAGAATTCATGGCATCTTATCCAAATCAAAATTTCAGGCCTTCAAATCCCTTGTTTTTGCTAGCTAATCAAAGAAGAAAGATTTCTAGCATCTATTCCAACTCCAAAGCTTCCACCTTGCATGCAAAAATTTTGCCGAAACAAAGATGCTATAGTAAGCTAAATTGATTTTTGCCAAAATTTGGTATGATTTTGAATATTTTGTTGCATGTTGATCTTTGTTTGCTCATATATGTTGTCTGAAATTATCCAATCTTTGAAAAATCATAACTTTCTTGTTACGAATCGGAATTTAGAAATTTTTGATGTTCTGGAAACCTTATGATTTAGGCTATAACTTTGATGTTTTGAGTATTTTTGATGTTTATGTGGTGAAAAATGCATATCTTTGTGACTGTCCTGTCATTGACAGAAAGTGTTTATATATTCACCTAGAAAGTAATTTGATCATAACTTTCTTGTTGCTTATTGGAATTAAGAAATTTTTAAAGCTCTGGAAACCTTATGATTTAAGCTATAACTTCGGTGTTTTGAGTTTTGAGTAATTTTGATGTTTATATGGTGAAAAATCCATATTTTTGTGACTGTCCCGTCATTGACAGAGAATGTTTATATATTCACCTGGAAAGTATTTTGATCATAGCTTTATTTTACCTATCGGAATTTAGAAATTTATGAAGTTCTGGAAACCTTATGATTTAGGCTATAACTTTGTTGTTTTGATTTTTGAGTATTTTTGATGTTTATATGGTGAAAAATCCATATCTTTGTGACTGTTCTGTCATTGATAGAGAGTGTTTATATATTCACCAGGAAAGTAATTTGATCATAACATTCTGTTACCTATCGGAATTTAGAAATTTTTGAAGTTCTGGAAACCTAATGATTTAGGCTATAACTTTGGTGTTATGAGTTTTGAGTATTTTTGATGTTTATATGTGAAAAGTCCATATCTTTGTGACTGTCTTGTCATTGACAGAGAGTGTTTGTATATTCAACTGGAAGTAATTTGATCATAACTTTTTTGTTACCTATCAGAATTTAGAAATTTTGGGAGTTATGGAAAACTTATGATTTAGGCTATAACTTTGATATTTTGAATTTTGAGTATTTTTGAAGTTTATATGGTGAAAAATCCATATCTTTGTGACTATCCTATCATTGACAGAGAGTGTTTATATATTCACCTGGAAAGTAATTTGATCATAACTTTCTTGTTACCTATCGGAATTTAGGAATTTTGAAGTTTAGAAAACCTTATGATTTAGGATATAACTTTGATGTTTTGAGATTTGAGTATTTTGGACGTTTATATGGTGAAAAATCCATATCTTTGTGACTGTCTTGTCATTGACAGAGAGTGTTTATATATTCACTAGGAAAGTAATTTGATCATATCTTTCTTGTTACCTATGGGAATTTATAAAATTTTGAAGTTCTAAAAACCTTATGATTTAGGCTATAACTTTGTTGTTTTTATTTTTGAGTATTTTGGTGTTTGTATGGTGAAAATTCGATATTGTTGTGACTGTCATGTCATTGACAATGAGTGTTTATATATTCACCTGAAAAGTAATTTGATCTTAACATTCTTGTTACCCATCGCAATTTATAAATTTTTTAAGTTCTGGGAACCTGAGGATTTAGGCTACAACTTTTATTTAATAAATATTCTCATATTTTGTAGATTGCTATGCGAAAATATATATTCTTTACAGCAGGACCGAAATATATGTAGTGTTTAATTTCCGTGTTTGATGATATTCTGACGATTTCTATGATTTTAATCGCATTCTTTTTTATAAAACTTGATGTTATTAGATGGAAATGATGTCCATGAATATATTATCTTAGATTTGAAGAAGTTTGAGATTTAAGTTTTATTTAAATTCCATTTAAATTTAAATAACGGTTAATACCGATATGTGAGTATTTTGATGGTTTTAAATGATTTTAATTTCAAATAAATTCTTGAAAATTTCTTAAATAAAAATAAAAATAAATCATTTTTTATGAAATAAGTATTTTTAGCATTTTTAAGAGATTTTTTAAATCAATTATTAATTATCTTAAAGTGTTTTTATAATAGAAGTTCTCTTTAAAATAATGGATTTTTCTGTACAAAGCTTTTAAAATGGTTTCTGTGAGAAACGCGGATTACAGATCTTAAGGCTAGGATTAACACTAGAGGGGTGTGAATAGTGTTAATAAATAATTACTAAATCTTTTTGAGTTTATGTTAATTTAGAAACCGATGTATGCAATATATAGACACAGATATGATCACAGAAACAAACACAGATGTAGAAATAAAATAAAAGCAGTAAAGGAAAGAACACACGGATTTTATACTGGTTCGGAGTTACCCTACATCCAGTCCCGCATCACAAGTACAGATTTCCTTTCAAAAGCAATTGTGCAATTACACCCTCGGTTTCAAGAGGTACACCCTCCAGAATTTCTATCCTCTGGGTAAAGATACTTGATTTCCGGGCCACAAGTTTACCCAATTGATTTACCAAGGCTACAATCACTCCTTTTCTCTCTTGATTGATTTCCAAGGCTACAATCACACCTTTTCTCGCTTAATAGATTACAAAGAAGTCTATAACTCTGAGTAGCAATGAGAATCTTGTAGAGATGGTGATAGAGAACCAAACTAGAAGTAATCGAGTTCGATTCAATGTTGATTTCGGCAGAGTAATGGTAAGAATATGTATTAAGAAATGTGGAATAAGAAGAGGAGTGAAAAACCAAAAAATCTGATATAAAATTCGTTAAAACTAACTCCTATTTATAGAAGAACAACAACTATGTCCGTTCATGAAGAGTTATGGCGAATAGACACTTCTTTTGAAATTTAAATTTTGAACTCAACTGACACCATGTCGACATGAGGTGCTTGGGCATGTCGACATCCCAAAGGATTTTTTGGTGTTTTGATTTTCTTTGAAAATAACTTTTATTTTACATTAAAACTATTTTGAACTTTATAAATATACTTGACTATAGTTAAAATTCATAAGTAAATATAGAGAATAATATATATAGAATTTAACTATAATTTTATATTTAAATCTAAGTATAAATATTTACTTTTAAATATATTACATTAAAAGATAGTTTAAAATCAGGAGTAATTTGACTTTGAAATTGAAGATAATTTTGAGGCTAAAATTATTTAAAATTAGGATAGTGGGTTTTCAATCTTTTAAAAGGAAAGTGTTGAAAAACATTTTGAACACAGGATATAATTTTGAAAAATCATTTTGAATAAAAAGTTAGCGGATACAAAACAATGTTCCACTAGATTTTTTGTAGGTTCCATCCTACTTAGGTTTCCATCCCTTTAACAAGCTCGAAGCTGATTCCATTCCACGAATAAATTGGATTTTAAGATGTTAGTGCTTTTCTATGAGTTTTGACAAAATTCCTAATAAAAATCCTTAACCTTGAAATCTTGAACTCTTGATAATCTTGGTACTCATCAGTCTTCTATCGCCATATCTTGAATCTCTATACTGTACAGTCTTCATTCTTGGTACCTGCATGGTTAAATCCTGCATATACATATATATCTAAACTTATAATGTCAGTATTTATATTTTATAATCTATTCTATGGTTGTTGTCATCAAAACCATCATCTCACGGACTAACAATCTCCCTCTTTTTGATGATGACAACCTTTGTTTATAAAATATTATTTCTATCCTAATAACTCCCCCTAAAACTATCCTAATAACTCCCCCTAAAACTAATAACTCCCCCTTAATTAATGCCTAACTACCCTATTTTATATTTCTCCCCCTTTGTCATGAATAAAAAGCTCACTCCAAACTATATAACTCCCCCTAAAACTAACTCTCTATGACATGTGATTATAATAATAGTGTTATCATAAGTAATCATCACTTAAATCTAATACTAAAACATAGTCTTAAACTATTAACTATCCTAACTAAGAATTTACGATAGTACTTAAAATTAAACTCATATAAGAACAGGAGTTATTTATTACGTATGAAGTTGTATATACATGAGCATTTAGAAAACATAAAGAAACACATACAACAATGGAGAAGAAAGAAAAGAAACTATTGTGTGTTTTTAAACATAGGAGATCTATGAATCGAACAGTTTGGATAGTGGAAACAGAAATTTCCACGTTATTCGACAAGATTCCCATTCTTGTCAAAACATACTTCTCCAACACACAGGACTTGGTCATCATCCTCCTCATGCGCTTCTTCCATGGGTTCTTCTTCTTCTTCTTCTTCGCTGACTTCTTGTTCTTGATTGAGTGAAGAGTCTTCATCAATCAAGATAGGGTTGGCCTGGTTATCCACTATGAATTTTTGCAAATTCCTATGAATCTTGTCTTGCCTCTCTTGTTCCTTTGCCATACGAAATTGAGTCACTTGAATTTCAGTCATCATCTGAAGTGCATCCTTCAGAGAGTCCTCTATTTTAGTCACACGAGTGAGAGTAGTACGTTGAAATGGACCAGACGTAGGAGAGGGGAATGAAAAGGTTGATTTTATGTTTGATTTGGAAGAGGAGGCCATTGATTATTTGATTTCAGAGAGAAGAACAGAGAGATAATAGAAAGGATGAATAAAATTTCGAAAATGTGAAGAATATATAACCAATTATATTGAATTTTGGTGGGAAAAATTTCAAAATTTAAAAACGTTGCATGTCGATATGGGTATATGGGGGTTGTCGACATGGTCCTTTTTATTTATATTATTTGATTTTAATATTAATTATTAACTATACTTGTTATTTATATTTTATATTTCAGTTATAGAACAAATACCTAATTCTCTTCTTAATTAAGTAAAAATTGATTCATTTAAGGGTTTTGTTAATGTATCAGCAATTTGATTTTCAGAATTGATATAATCGAGATTAACTACTTCCTTACTTATATTATGTTTGAGAAAATGACGTCTGATATCAATATGTTTAGTTTGAGCATGTTGAGTAGTATTTTTGGATAAATTTATCGCACTCGTATTGTCACAATAAATTGGTGATTTTGAAAAATTTAGTGTAACGACCCTGAATTTTGAACAATTTAAATTGAATATATTTAATTAATTTTAAATATTTGAATGATGGTTTAAATTGAATTTCCAATAAAACTATGAATTTGGCGATTAAATTTAGACTTTAATCTATCGAAAGTTGAATAAAATTTGAATTTGACTTTGGAGTTTGAATTTGAATATTAAATTTGTATATAAAAATTCGAACTAATGACTTAGAAAAAATAATTTAGATTTAAGAATTATTATTTATGTAGATTTATAAATTGATGGTTAGTTTTAATAACATTGTTCTTTAATCTAAATAAAATGGAATGAATTTTATCAATACAAAATACAAGCATAAAATCTAATTGTGAAACATGTTAATATAAATTAACGCTTGATAGTTGAACTTCAAAACGTTTATATACCTATGAAGCTTACTAAAGAAGATAATAAAATAAAATAAAATTATTACAAGATCTCTAGTACACAGCACATATCACCTCAGCCGAAGTTGTGTATCACTTCAGCCACCCTACCCTGTACGCTGTCTCCTCCTTTTATTTTATTTTCATTCAGAAGAAAAACCTAAACCTAAAGAAAACCACTCGAACAAAAAGAAATAACAATGGCGGCTCTGTTCCTTATTCTCGTTTGCTCCACTTTCCAAAAAATTAGGGCTTTTCAAGAAGTTCGAGGATGGCGATTTTAAGTGCTCGCGGCTGCTTGATGGAATTCTCCCTCGCTTCAATCCAGATTTCATAGTTTTGGTTCGTGAATTTTTGAGGATTTCGGCTCCTCCAATCTGCGCTTGTAGAAAGGTGAGTGATCCTAATTATCACTCACATCCAGTACAACTTAGTACTTTGTTTTGCGTTTGATTTGGTTTCATCGTTGATGGTTTTAATTTACTCGAGTTTTTTCGCTGTTGCTTTGATGTTAGTGTTTTCTCTGACCTTACTGTGACGATGTTTTTCTTCTTCTTTGTGTTTTTGGCTTGATACTATGTTATCACCCTCGCTGTTGGGTTGAAGGCTACTTTTAATGGCCACGGCTTTGGATAGTTATTTGGTATTTGTAACTTTGACACAGTTTGATTTTAAACTGCAAATGACTTTAAGTATTATTATTTTTTTCGGCATTAA
Source organism: Allium cepa (assembly GCA_030765085.1). Taxonomy (NCBI): domain Eukaryota; kingdom Viridiplantae; phylum Streptophyta; class Magnoliopsida; order Asparagales; family Amaryllidaceae; genus Allium; species Allium cepa. The sequence goes on from CM060932.1 coordinate 387,639,921, forward strand.
CGTGGAATTTTGTTTTATGCTTCAATTTGTTATTCACCTGACTTCGGCTGGTGGAAATGTTTGTCTTGATTTCAGAGGAGGCTTCATTTAACAGGACTTACTTTATAATTCCATCTGATATAGTGATGGCATTTGAATATTGTCCTACACATGATGCTTTGTTCTTTGTTTTATCGATGCTATGTCACTTGTGTACTGTGTCATTTATGCTGCTCTGGAGTGCCATTGTTCTTCTAGAGCTTGAGTTTTTGCTGTGTACTTTGGCATTTCGTGCCTATTGCCTCTTGTCACTTTGTAACCAGCAGCATACTTGATTGGTTGATTTTTTTTACTTGACGTTCCTTTCTGACTATCACTGCATAATTTCTTTGACATATTGATGCACATTGTGTTGTTCCTTCATTTTTATCTCTGATGCATGTTATATCCATGTACACTTCGCTGTGTTCATTTGAGTTGGGCATTGCTTTACACTTGTGGCTACCTGGTCGATACTTGCAGTTCACTGAACTGTGGTATCACTTATGCTTTTCATTATCATGAGTTCATGTTGAAATGTCCTTGAGTTCTGGCATGTGTGCTTCATGTAGTCCTCACTTGCCTCATGACTTCCTGTAGCATTTTCTGTTATCAGATGGCATTGGGTTTTGACATTGTACTTCACTGTTTTGAATATTGTCTTTGAAATTTGGTGAGAATTTTGCCTATAATTTCTGATGTTGTCACTTTAAAAAATCGTTGTACTGCCCCTCGGCGATGTTTGTCACTGCATTGTGCTTTGTTCTTTATTGTAACTGAATTTGTACCGGTAAATTTTCCCTTGTAAGCTCGAGTTTGCATTGTCTTGTCGTATACATATGAACTTGGTTCAAATTTATGTGGTGCATTTTCTTTCAAGTGTAGCTACAATGTTTCCATTGTTGTTGGGTACTTGTGTTGTATGGCAATGGCCATATCTTTGGAGCAGTTTCATTTTGAGGCTTATGTCTTGTCCGCACTTGCATTCCACTGTTGCATTTGTGTGTACGTCACTGGTTGCCAGTTACCATTTTTAGTCCGGTTACAGTGATACTACTGCATTCATATCCTTATCGTCCCATTGTTTTAAACTTGTTTAACAATTGAGTTTTATGGTGTTTTACTTGGTGCCCTCACCTCCACTCGGCTGTCTGCACGTAGTTTGTTCCAATGCCTTTGTGCACTCGGACATCGTAGTCACAGAGATGTACAGGTTACATGATTCATACTGCCTGGCCATTTTTCTATGTTGTCTCCGTTGTGTGGGTTCAGACCTGTAGCATACTTGGTCCATTACTTGTGCTTGCACCTGTCTTGTGCAGTTGCATTTCGGTCTTGCTTGCTTGTCCCTGTTGCTTTCATTTGCATCTTCATTTTTTACTAGTTACAGTCTCACTCCCATACTGCTATGTTATGTTTGCATTTACTTGCATTCACTCTAGATGTTATTGACTGCCCCTAAGTATATTGATACATATTAATAACATTTATGGGCAGGCTGTTTATCATATGCCCCTCTGTTTTGAGTTTTCACAGTGCAGTGTTCTAAATTTAAAAATCATTCTCTATTGAAACGCTGTTTTGTTTGAACCTAGAATTAAGCTAATAAGGGTGGTTATATTCCAAACTTAAAATTTAAACATATATTAAGTTAGACAGTTAGTTCAAAATCTCTGGAAGAACTCAAAGAAGCTGATCTAATTTATTTTTAAACACGGTTTTGACATGAGTTTCTAAACAAAGTTTCAAATATAAATACAAGTCTCTATTATGTAGAAGTCACCATGTACTGGTCCATTGTTTAGTGAAGTCTGACTTGGTTGTGAGGTTGCCATCGATTAAATTCCATCTTGTCTGTTTCATTTTCTTGCATCACTGGGTGGCACTTGCTATCCAATTAACATGTGCATTTCCTTCATATGGTCTTTGCAGTCTAGTTTCCATAGCTTGATGATCATATCTGTCTGCACTTGTCTTGTTGAACTGTAACTATACATTTGTATCAACTTGAATATGTTGCATTTGTTGATTCATCATTGTTGCTAGGTAGATTGATGCCCGCACTATAGCTTTTGTATTGATCATTGATGCTGTATTCTGTGTACATGTACAGTTTCATTGTTGTAGTGATATTTTGAATTTTGGTCGAGGCCATTTGTACTTGTGTTGAATCTGATTTTGATTTGACCTTGTGCACTCGAGTTGGCGAGGCAGTGCACATGTACGTATGTGTGTACTGCAGCCCTACCGAATCAAATGTTTTAAATGATGTTTTCTTTTTGATGAAAATTGTTTTATGTTGACAATTCAATATATTTTGAATCGATTTTGATGATTTTGTAGTTAATTGCCGTTTAGGCAATTCTGATGTTTTTTTTAAATTATCTTCATAAATAATCCCTTCATCTATCTTCGTTGATAATTTGAAACTACTTATTTATTGTTTAACACTGATAAGTGTTATATTTACCGTTATCCGATTTCTTGTTAAAGGATCGGATAGGTAAATTTATATTTGACTGTCGTCTAATTGCTATTTAATTATTATTGCTTCTGTGCACTAATAACTGAGTTTGAATTAGACTGACCCGTGTATTATTTTCTTTTGAATGTAATACTCGGGTCAGACCGAGTATTTTACAGCTTGAAGATTATCAAGCAGCGAAGTTAGAGAGAGAGGGGGAAAATGCTTCACTTTAGCTTTTCGGAGATTTTTGTACTTAGAGAAATATTCCGCTGTAAAAAAAATAATTTTTTTTAATGCATTGTATAAACTCTGATATTTGTATAAAAGAAAGAAATTCATTTATGTGAAATATTATTGTTATTCTATGATTCTGTGGCTGATTCTGTTTAAACTCTATAAACTAAATAACAATCTGTCATTTTGAACGTTTCAAGTTGGTTTAATTACCGGCTGGAAGCGGTCAGAACGGGGGATCGTTACAAAGTGGTATCAGAGCTTTGGTTTACACAAAGCTTAGTTTATGGCGTTTAATATGAATAGTTACTAGAATCACTGTAAAGAAACGTTCTCCAAAACTAAAGAATGTATAAAAAAAAATTCTTTGAAAAATAAAAGGTATTTTGAAAATTCAAATCTTTTTCGGAAATTCCCCTCTCTAAATTTAGGTTTGCGATAATTTCTCTTCGGTAAGGTCTCCTTAGATTTGAGTCCCGATCATTCGAAAACCCATTATCGAATTGCTGAGATTTATGAAAGAATAAAATATAAGTTAAGTGAATTGATGAATTGGTTTAAATTAAATATTTTGAATATCTCCAAAGTAATAATTGAGAAATAAAATGACATGTTAATTTAGTTATAACCAAGGGGGTCATTAAACTATAATTTGGGAATTTGATTCTGAATTCTTTTGAAAATTGATTTCAAATGTTTTGAAGAATGATTTAGTAAATAAATGGATTATAAGTACTTAACTTATAAATGGACTTTTGGTATATAACTGAGTTATATAAATTGAATTGAATTAATAAAGGAGATTTATAAATCGAAGTTTTATAAATAGAAATGGAATTTATAAAAATTGTTTATAAATTCAAAACCAATTGAATATGATAAATGAAACATAGAAGTTATTAAAGGAGATATATTCGTGATTTTGGACAGCGAATTATCCTTTAAGTTAAATATTGTGATGATAAAAGTTGGTTGGGAATTTTATCCACGATTTTGGAGAGTGGATAATCTTTTAAATAAATGTGTAGAAACATTGAATTGAATAAATAAGTATATTCACGATTTTGGATAGTGAATATATTATTAAATAAAACGGATATGTTTTAGGGAAGTGATATTATGAAATGAAGTTAATCGATTTAAAGTTATTTTAAAATGTGTTAAGGATCGAAATCATAGATTTCAACATTCATTGTTGAAATAGACATTTTCGAGAAAAATAAAAGGAAATGGTGGACTATAACATTGTTGTTATAGTAAATGGTTTCCGAAAGGAAATGTTTCATGTAGTATTGGGATTTATATATATCTATCTTAAATTCGAATCCCTATACTAGTGATTTTGGGTCTTCGTAACAATGTTTTACGCAACATTCGTTTTGACTCAAATAAATGTTTTTAAAAGATCGCTTTCCTTAAAGAATGATATATATACTTGATTACGATATAAGTATATTGAATATTTTTCAAGTGTTGAAAGTAAAATGGATTTGTGGATTACTTATTATTAAATAAGTATGGAAATGTTTTTCCAATGTGAAGTGAATATTTTGAGATTTTATCTTTTAAAGATAAATTGATAATGAATATTAGAAATCGATTTGAAAATCGTATATTCATAGATATTTTAGAAATGTAAATTCACTATGGAATTTATAAAAGAAAGGGAAATTTGTTAAAAATAAACATTGTTTTATTTTTGAAGTGTGGAAATAAATTTACGGATTTGGAACGTAAGTTTAAAATAAATCAGTAAGGATTTATTTGATTGATTTAAATGAACCATTTTAAGTTTAAAATGGATAAATATTAGGAAGTGTTTCGTTTAAGGAAATTGATTTGAAATTTGTTTTCAAATATTGAAAGGTGAAAAATGATTTGAAATTTGTTTTCAAATAGTTAAGTGTGGAAAACTATATATCTGGTAAATATATTTTTGGGAAAGTTTGAAGTTGGTTTAAAACCAATATTATGAAAAGTATGCGGAATTCAAACTGTGAATTAAGTCGAAGTTGAAAAAGTTAAATGGGAAATTTGAACAATTAGTTCAACTTGGAAATTTTTCCAAAAAAGATTGAATCTTGAGTTAAATTGAGTTTAACTTCGACACCGAAAACAATATAAGTTGAGTTTTGAATTTCAGATGGACGATTTGGATTGTATGTCTAACATTGTGAATTGACGACATAGCAATTGATCTCTATTAAATATATATCTGTTTGGTGGCGGAGAATTTATTCTCTTAGCTTAACACCCTTTCCTGAGACATACGAGCTCAGAGGTTATATATCGGTAGACATCAATTATGTGTTGAGAATTTACGATGTCACGTGAAATCCAAATCGAGTGTGAAGTCGATAATAAATTGAATTTTGAATGTGAATTAGGTTTGAGATAACCTTAAAATTCTAAATCGACTTAGAGGAAAATTTTAAATCGGTAATGAGATGGAAAACTCATGAATCCTCTATTTGTTATGGGTATGAGATGTTGTGGTTTTTGAAACTTATATATGAGAATGTAGTGAATTCGAAAACCATCAGTTTGGAAAGAAATTGTTATGGAAAACTTGTGTAAGTTTACATAGGTATGATATGTATGAAATGTGAAATGAAGTACTATCTATGTATGATATTATGTTTTTCTAAACTGAGGATATACAAAAGTACCTTCCATTTAAAATTTGTGAAGGTATTGGAACTCGATATGAGTGTCCATTTGAAAATCGTAGCTACGTTGAATTCCATTAGTTGGATTGACCATTTGAATTCCATTAGTTGGATTGACCATTTGTCCATTAGTTGGATTGGCCATTTGATTTCCATTAGTTGGAATGGCCATTTGAATTCCATTAGTTGGAGTGACTAGCGTAATTTGAGGGGCGAGATGCCTACAGTTACAAGCGATTCCACTGGGATAGTGGCGCAACCGCCGAGTAAACTGCAATCTAGAAGCCAAAGCAAAATTCGAGGGACGAGATGCCTATGGTCACAAGCGATTCTACTGGGATAGTAGCGTAACCGCCGTGTGGACCGCGATCTATGGCAACAACCATGGCGAAATTCAAGATAGATGAGAAATCTACGGTTACAAGCGATTCTACTGGGATAGTAGCGTAACCGCCGGGTAACTGTGATCCATGGGGGAACGTGCTTTCCATATCCATTTTTAAAAGATTTTTAAAAGTATTTTCACTGGGAATTGAAGCAAGTATATTTAGTACTTGAAGATTTTTAGTCCTGCGCCTGGCCAGCGTATGCCTAATGTCTTTAAGAACGACGATAGACTTGTTAAATTTCGAGTTAGCAAGTATTTTCAAACTTTAAATAGCAAATCAAAAGTCTGAAACTAAAATTACATAATTCCAACCTAATAAACTAAGGAAGAGGATTTTTTAAATATTTTGAAAGTCCACAGCTTTGGAAAAGATATAATATGCAAATCTCTAACATGAAGAGTTTCAAGTTAAATCTGAGTTTTGTAAGCCGAAAAAAATGGTAAAAGACTTTTGCGTCTTGATTGTAGAAATCAATGAACAAAGGAGATAATGAACAAAGCTAGTGAGATAAAATAAATGGAATGAATTCTATATTTATTTGTAATAAGTTTCAAGCTTGGTGAAATTGTGTAGGCTATAAATATCGGTGAGATTTTAACGATCATTTTTCCTAACTTATAATTTCGGGACGAAATTCTTTAAGGGGGGAAGATTGTAACGACCCTGAATTTTGAAAAATTTAAATTGAAAATATTTAATTAATTTTAATATTTGAATGATGGTTTAAATTGAATTTCCAATAAAACTATGAATTTGGCGATTAAATTTTAGACTTTAATCTATCGAAAGTTGAATAAAATTTGAATTTGCCTTTGGAGTTTGAATTTGAATATTAAATTTGTATATAAAAATTCGAACTAATGACTTAGAAAAAATAATTTAGATTTAAGAATTATTATTTATGTAGATTTATAAATTGATGGTTAGTTTTAATAACATTGTTCTTTAATCTAAATAAAATGGAATGAATTTTATCAATACAAAATACAAGCATAAAATCTAATTGTGAAACATGTTAATATAAATTAACGCTTGATAGTTGAACTTCAAAACGTTTATATACCTATGAAGCTTACTAAAGAAGATAATAAAATAAAATAAAATTATTACAAGATCTCTAGTACACAGCACATCTCACCTCAGCCGAAGTTGTGTATCACTTCAGCCACCCTACCCTGTACGCTGTCTCCTCCTTTTATTTTATTTTCGTTCAAAAGAAAAACCTAAACCTAAAGCAAACCACTCGAACAAAAAGAAATAACAATGGCGGCTCTGTTCCTTATTCTCGTTCGCTCCACTTTCCAAAAAATTAGGGCTTTTCAAGAAGTTCGAGGATGTCGATTTTAAGTGCTCGCGGCTGCTTGATGGAATTCGCCCTCGCTTCAATCCAGATTTCATAGTTTTGATTCGTGAATTTTTCAGGATTTCGGCTCCTTCAATCCGCGCTGTAGAAAGGTGAGTGATACTAATTATCACTCACATCTAGTACAACTTAGTACTTTCTTTTGCGTTTGATTTGGTTTCATCGTTGATGGTTTTAATTGACTCAAGTTTTTTCGCTGTTGCTTTGATGTTAGTGTTTTCTCTGACTTTACTGTGACGATGTTTTTCTTCTTCTTTGTGTTGTTGGCTTAATACTCTGTTATCACCCTCGCTGTTGGGTTGAATGCTACTTTAAATGGCCACGGCTTTGGATAGTTATTTGGTATTTGTAACTTTGACACAGTTTGATTTTAAACTGCAAATGACTTTAAGTATTTTTTTTTCGGCATTAACGTGGAATTTTGTTTTATGCTTCAATTTGTTATTCACCTGACTTCGGCTGGTGGAAATGTTTGTCTTGATTTCACAGGAGGCTTCATTTAGCAGGACTTACTTTATAATTCCATCTGATATAGTGATGGCATTTGAATATTGTCCTACACATGATGCTTTGTTCTTTGTTTTATAGCTGCTATGTCACTTGTGTACTGTGTCATTTATGCTGCTCTGGAGTGCCATTGTTCTTCTAGAGCTTGAGTTTTTGCTGTGTACTTTGGCATTTCGTGCCTATTGCCTCTTGTCACTTTGTAACCAGTAGCATACTTGATTGGTTGATTTTTTTTACTTGACGTTCCTTTCTGACTATCACTGCATAATTTCTTTGACATATTGATGCACATTGTGTTGTTCCTTCATTTTTATCTCTGATGCATGTTATATCCATGTACACTTCGCTGTGTTCATTTGAGTTGGGCATTGCTTTACACTTGTGGCTGCCTGGTCGATACTTGCAGTTCACTGAACTGTGGTATCACTTATGCTTTTCATTATCATGAGTTCATGTTGAAATGTCCTTGAGTTCTGGCATGTGTGCTTCATGTAGTCCTCACTTGCCTCATGACTTCCTGTAGCATTTTCTGTTATCAGATGGCATTGGGTTTTGACATTATACTTCACTGTTTTGAATATTGTCTTTGAAATTTGGTGAGAATTTTGCCTATAATTTCTGATGTTGTCACTTTAAAAAATCGTTGTACTGCCCCTCGGCGATGTTTGTCACTGCATTGTGCTTTGTTCTTTATTGTAACTGAATTTGTACCGGTAAATTTTCCCTTGTAAGCTCGAGTTTGCATTGTCTTGTCGTATACATATGAACTTGGTTCAAATTTATGTGGTGCATTTTCTTTCAAGTGTAGCTACAATGTTTCCATTGTTTTTGGGTACTTGTGTTGTATGGCACTGGCCATTTCTTTGGAGCAGTTTCATTTTGAGGCTTAGGTCTTGTCCGCACTTGCATTCCACTGTTGCATTTGTGTGTACGTCACTGGTTGCCAGTTACCATTTTTAGTCTGGTTACAGTGATACTACTGCATTCATATCCTTACCGTCCCACTGTTTTAAACTTGTTTAACAATTGGGTTTTATGGTGTTTTACTTGGTGCCCTCACCTCCACTCGGCTGTCTGCACGTAGTTTGTTCCAATGCCTTTGTGCACTCGGACTTCGTAGTCACATAGATGTACAGGTTACATGATTCATACTGCCTGGCCATTTTTCTATGTTATCTCCGTTGTGTGGGTTCAGACCTGTGGAATACTTGGTCCATTACTTGTGCTTGCACCTGTTTTGTGCAGTTGCATTTCGGTCTTGCTTGCTTGTCCCTGTTGCTTTCATTTGCATCTTCATTTTTTACTAGTTACAGTCTCACTCCCATACTGCTATGTTATGTTAGCATTTACTTGCATTCACTCCAGATGTTATTGACTGCCCATGAGTATATTGATACATATTAATAACATTTATGGGCAGGCTGTTTATCATATACCCTTTTGTTTTGAGTTTTCACAGTGCAGTGTTCTAAATTTAAAAATCATTCTCTATTGAAACACTGTTTTGTTTGAACCTAGAATTAAGCTAATAAGGGTGGTTATATTCCAAACTTAAAATTTAAACATATATTAAGTTAGACAGTTAGTTCAAAATCTCTGGAAGAACTCAAAGAAGCTGATCTAATTTATTTTTAAACACGGTTTTGACCTGAGTTTCTAAACAAAGTTTCAAATATAAATACAAGTCTCTATTATGTAAAAGTCACTATGTACTGGTCCATTGTTTAGTGAAGTCTGACTTGGTTGTGAGGTTGCCATTGATTAAATTCCATCTTGTCTGTTTCATTTTCTTGCATCACTGGGTGGCACTTGCTATCCAATTAACATGTGCATTTCCTTCATATGGTCTTTGCAGTCTAGTTTCCATAGCTTGATGATCATATCTGTTTGCATTTGTCTTGTTGAACTGTAACTATACATTTGTATCAACTTGAATATGTTGCATTTGTTGATTCATCATTGTTGCCAGGTAGATTGATGTCTGCACTATAGCTTTTGTATTGATCATTGATGCTGTATTTCTGTGTACATGTACAGTTTCATTGTTGCGGTGATATTTTGAATTTTGGTCGAGGCCATTTGTACTTGTGTTGAATCTGATTTTGATTTGACCTTGTGCACTCGAGTTGGCGAGGCAGTGCACATGTACGTATGTGTGTACTGCAGCCCTACCGAATCAAATGTTTTAAATGATGTTTTCTTTTTGATGAAAATTGTTTTATGTTGACAATTCAATATATTTTGAATCGATTTTGATGATTTTGTAGTTAATTGCCGTTTAGGCAATTCTGATGTTTTTTTTTAAATTATCTTCATAAATAATCCCTTCATCTATCTTCGTTGATAATTTGAAACTACTTATTTATTGTTTAACACTGATAAGTGTTATATTTACCGTTATCCGATTTCTTGTTAAAGGATCGGATAGGTAAATTTATATTTGACTGTCGTCTAATTGCTATTTAATTATTATTGCTTCTGTGCACTAATAACTGAGTTTGAATTAGACTGACCCGTGTATTATTTTCTTTTGAATGTAATACTCGGGTCAGACCGAGTATTTTACAGCTTGAAGATTATCAAGCAGGGAAGTTAGAGAGAGGGGGGAAATGCTTCACTTTAGCTTTTCGGAGATTTTTGTACTTAGAGAAATATTCCGCTGTAAAAAAAAAATTAATGCGTTGTATAAAGTTTGATATTTGTATAAAAGAAAGAAGTTCATTTATGTGAAATATTATTATTATTCTGTGATTCTGTGGCTGATTCTGTTTAAACTCTATAAGCTAAATAACAATCCGTCATTTTGAATATTTCAAGTTGGTTTAATTACCGGCTGAAAGCGGTCAGAACGGGGGATCGTTACATTTAGACCAAAATCTTTTAATGTTTGTTTCATATATATTACTTGAGAACAAACCAAAGCAGCAGAAATATACTCTGCTTCAGTTGTTGATAAAGAAACTGTGTTTTGCTTTTTACTAAGCCAAGAAATCAGAGAATGCCCCAAAAAGTGACAAGTCCCACTTGTACTTTTTCGGTCTGATTTACAACCAGCATGGTCAGCGTCACAGTAAGATATTAAGTTAAAAGAATCATTTTTAGGATAGAATTAACCATAATCAGATGTGTGTTTAACATATCTTATGATTCGTTTTACTTCAAGTGGGTCTCTTTAGGTTGGGATTGATATCTGGCACAGAGACAAACACTAGGCATGATATCAGGTCTACTGGCAGTAATATAGAGTAGTGATACAATCATTTCTCTATATAGTTTTTGATCTACATCTTTCGAGAGATCTTCTTTACTAAGGTACTAAATGGTTGCCATGGGAGTGGGTTTTCCACTCGCGGCGGTCCAACCAAATTTACTAATTAGGTCTTTAGCATATTTTTCTTGACTAATAACGATACCATTATCTAATTGTTTTATTTGTAATCCTAAAAAGAAATTTAATTCACCCATATGACTTATCTCAAACTCTTTTGTCATTATTTAAGAAAATTCTTTATTCATTTCAAAATTAGTTGAACCAAAAATGATATCATCTACGTAAACTTGTACTAGTTGAATATCATTTTTATTTCTTTTAATAAAAAGAGTATTATCTACTTTACCAATTTCAAAATTAGATTGCAATAAATAAGATCTTAGTCTATCATACCAGGCTCTAGGAGCTTGTTTTAGACCATATAATTCTTTTTTAAGTTTGTAAACATGATTTGGTAATTTATCATTTTCAAAAAGTGGTGGTTGTTCAACATATACTTCTTCTTTTACAAATCCATTTAAAAAGTCCCTTTTAACATCCATTTGAAATAATGTGAAATTATTATGATTTGCGAAAGCAAGTAGAATCCTAATGGCTTCTAATCTTGCTACGGGAGCTAAGGTTTCATCAAAATCTATTCCTTCTTCTTGACAATAACCTTGAGCGACTAATCGAGCTTTATTTCTAACTACTACTCCCTGTTCATTCATTTTATTTTTATAAACCCATATAGTTCCAATTATATTTTTATTTTTGCTCTAGGAACAAGTTCCCAAACATCATTTCTAGTAAATTAATTTAATTCTTCTTGCATAGCCAAAATCCATGAATCATCAGTTGATGCTTCTTTTGGATTTTTGGGTTCAATAGTTGATATAAAAGCTACATTACTCATTTGACTTAGTTGATTTCTAGTTTTGACAACAGATTGCATATCTCCCAGTATATTTTCTATAGGATGATCATTTAAAAGTTTAGTCCTTTTATTAGGATGATTAATTTCATTATTAGTTTCAATTGATTCTTGATTCTGAGTGATTAAATCCTCTTCATCATTTGTATCTTCAAAATTTTGAAATTTTCATCAAATGAAAGATGCATTGTTTCTTCAATGGAATTAATTTTTAAATTAAACACTCTGTAAGCTTTACTTCTATTAGAATATCCAATAAAGATACCTTTGTCGGATTTAGGATCAAATTTATCTAAATTATCTTTTGTATTTAAAATAAAGCATTTACTTCCAAAAATTCTAAAATAAGATACCTTAGATTTCTTTGAATAAAGAAGTTCATAAGATGTCTTATCCGTTAAAGGTCTAATTAAAATTCTATTTAAAATATAACAGGCGGTAGCAACAGCTTCTGGCCAAAAATTCTTTGGTAAATTACTATCTGTAAGCATAGTTCTCGCACACTCTTGAATCGTCTTATTTTTACGTTCTACTACTCCGTTTTATTGCGGAGTTCTCGAAAATGAAAAATTGTGACTTATTACCTTTTTATTAAATAATTCCTCAAACTTTTCATTTTCAAATTCACCACCGCGATCACTTCGAATAACTATAATTTTTAGAGAAAATTGATTTTGAATTCTTTTTGAAAATGTCTTAAAACATTCAAAAGTATCACTTTTATGTTTCAAAAATATTGTCCATGTAAATCTAGAATAATCATCTACAATTACAAAGACATATTTACTATGATTTATTGATAGAATTTGAGATGGACCAAATAAATCAAGATGAAGCAATTCAAGAGGTTTTGAAGTTGAAATAATATTTTTAACTTAAAGGAACTTTTTCTAAGTTTTCCTAATTGACAAGCATCACATAAACTATCTACTTTAAAATTCATTTTAGGGAGACCTCTTACTAGATTATGTTTTGACAGTCTAGATAAGAGTTTGAAATTCAAATGCCCAAATCTCTTATGCCAAATCCAAGGGTCATTTGTATATTTGCCAACAGACATAGGTTATCATTTGAAACTTTCATATTAAGAATATAAATATTCTTTTTCCTGACTCCCCCAAATATAATGGTTGAATTATTATCTTCTATATGACACTTAACTTTTTCAAATTTCATTTTATATCCTTTATCACATAGTTGACTTATACTTAGCAGATTATGTTTCAGATTCATAACTAGCAAAACATTAGTAGTAATAGGAGTTTCAGAATTACCGACTTTGTCGATGCCAATCACATATCCTTTTGAATTGTCACCAAAGTTAACCGGTCCTCCATCTGTGTATATTATATCATTCAGTATATTTGGATTGCCAGTCATTGTTCGTCGACGGAAATTCTATCGGTTTAGAAAACCGTCGAATGAATTTAAATTAAAAATAACCGCAAGCGCACGGTGTACGAATGTAGCACGTGGCGAATACGGGTCGATCCGCAGGGAATTGTTGATTTAAATTTCCTATTCAATCAAATTATACCAAAGTCGAGAGTGTATTTAAGCTAGAAAATGAGAAAATGAACTAACTAACAAAAAGAAAAGAAATGCAAATATGAGGGTTAAGTGATAATTTTGGAAATAAATCCACTCTCTAGATCATATAAATCAACAAAATGAAGTTATGATCTCTCTTTTCTTGTCATTAGTGAATTAGTTGATGTGCTTATCATAAGTATGGTATATTTGTGCTATTAATTAGCTCAATATAAACCATCAAACTATAACACAATTACTAATACACTTTTAAATCTCAAAAAATATGACAACAAAGTTGAAAGCAAAATCTATTTTAAGCATGGCCTATTAACTATTAATTAGAAATATAAGCCATCAAATTTTAATTTCAACAATCACTTCTTTGCCATATTCATATGTAGGTGAAGAGGCAATTTGTGTTTTGTTTGTTTAAGCATAGCCTATTTGTTATGAACAACATAGACTATCAAATGCAAAGCTAAACAGCATCATTAAACCACTTCAATCATTCTCATTAAGCACAAAAAGAGAGTATAAACATCAAATTAAGTTGAAGCTATATGATTAGAGAGCTTCATTACCCCTAAATTGAAGGGGTTTAGCCTCTCATATTTTTCATCATATGAACAAATGTAGCAAACAACATTGAATAAAAATAAGAGGTAAAAGAGAGCAAAATGAAAGGAAAAATTATTCTACTTGCATAAAAGAGAAGAGATCTACACTACAACATGAAAGTAAATAAGCATGAAAAGAAAAAGAACATATATTGAAGTTGCATAAAAAAAATTACATAAAATAAAAATGGCTAAGTAGCCATGGAAAGAAAGAGAGCTTTGATTTATTTTCTAAACTAAAACTAACTAACTAAGAGGAAGATGGCTACATGAAACATAAGGGGTATATATACAAGTTTTAAAACCCTAATTCACTTTTTGGGGAATTCCCAAAATGCCCCTTTGGAAGTGTGGAGGCCAAGTAATCATTAACATGTCTTAACCCCCCCATTAAGTGTACATGAAGCCATTAAGTCCAAAAGCATGTGCATTAGCCTTTAATTTGTACATTAAGGTAGGTGGGTAGGTGGGGTCCTCCATGATCTTCACTTTGAATTATTTCCATCTTCATTCTTTATATCCATTTTGTGCATGCATGTTTCTTCATGAACCCACTAATATGAGAAGCTAAATTCCTACAAAATATTATAGAAATTTCCAATTAAATTCTTTCAAATTAATATACGCGCACAAATGGCCATTTTGACCTTATATGAAGATGAATACGTGAAAATTTGGAATTAATATGAATTTTGGTTAAAACAAGTTAAAATACCCAATATGATCATTTATTTAATTTAAATAGAATAAATATGGTGGTAAAAATATACACATTTACGTGCACATTAGTCATGTGTCTAGAACATCCACTATTAAGTATCCACTTGTTCTTTCTGATCTGCACAATTTATCCGTTGTGGATTGATTCCTCAACACCCATAAAGCATGATTCCTGTACACTAAACAATCTTGGTAGACAACTTGAATTTGAATATTGATTATATGCAGGCTCAAGAAACAATGATGGCTTGAATACTTCCAAACTAGTATTAACAAATATAACCATTTTAAAAACTTTTCAAAAATCAGATTATGAAATTTTTAAAACCTTACTCTGATACCAATTGTGAGAAATGCGGATTACGGATCTTAAGACTAGGATTAACACTAGAGGAGGGGTGAATAGTGTTAATAAAGAATTACTAAATATTTTTGAGTTTATGTTTATTTAGACGCCGACGTATGCAATATACAGACACAGATATGATCACAGAAACAAACACAGATGCAGAAATAAAATAAAAGCAGTAAAGGAAAGAACACACCAGATTTTATACTGGTTCGGAGTTACCCTACATCCAATCCCGCAACACAAGTACGAATTTCCTTTCAAAAGAAGTTATACAATTACACCCTCGGTTTCAAGGCTACGAGGCACACCCTCCAGAATTTCTATCCTCTGGGTAGAGATACTTGATTTCCGGGCCACAAGTTTACCCAATTGATTTACCAAGGCTACAATCACACTTTTCTCTCTTGATTGATTTCCAAGGCTACAATCACACCTTTTCTCGCTTAATAGATTACAAAGAAGTCGATAACTCTGAATAGCACTGAGAATCTTATAGAGATAGTGATAGAGAATCAAACTAGAAGTAATCGAGTTCGATTTATCGACAGAGTAATAGTAAGAATATGTATTAAGAAATGCGGAAGAACAAGAGGAGTGAAAAACCAGAAAATCTGATACAAAATTCGTTGAAACTAACCCCTATTTATAGAAGAACATCAGCCATGTCCATTCATGAAGAGTTACGGCGAATAGACACTTCTTTTGAAATTTAAATTTTGAACTCAACTGACACCATGTCGACATGGGGTACTTGGGCATGTCGACATCCCAAAGGATTTTTTGGTGTTTTGATTTTCTTCGAAAATAACTTTTATTTTATATTAAAACTATTTTAAACTTTATAAATATACTTGACTATAGTTAAAATTCATAAGTAAATATAGAGAATAATATATAGAGAATTTAAATATAATTTTATATTTAAATCTAAGTATAAATATTTAAAAGTTAAATATATTATATTAAAAGATAGTTTAAAATCAGGAGTAATTTGACTTTGAAATTGAAGATAATTTTGAGGCTAAAATTATTTAAAATTAGGATAGAGGGTTTTGAATCTTTTAAAAGGAAAGTTTTGAAAACATTTTGAAAACGAGATATAATTTTGAAAAAAACATTTTGAATAAAAAGTTAGCAGATACAAAACAATGGTCCACTAGATTTTTTGTAGGTTCCATCCTACTTAGGGTTCCATCCCTTTAACAGGCTCGAAGTGGATTCCATTCCACGAATAAATTGGATTTTAAGATGCCAGTGCTTTTCTATGAGTTTTAACAAAATTCCTAATAAAAATACCTAACCTTGAAATCTTGAACTCTTGATAATCTTAACACTCATGAGTCTTCTATCTCAATATCTTGAATCTCTATACTGTACAGTCTTCATTCTTGGTACCTGCATAGTTAAATCCTGCATATACATATATATCTAAACTTATACTGTCAGTATTTATATTTTATAATCTATTCTAAGGTTTTTGTCATCAAAACCATCATCTCACGGACTAACAGTTTCTAGATTGTTTAAGAATTCTGTTTTATCTAAAAAAATATTTTAAATATATTTTAGCCTTTGCTTATGACTTTCGACGTATGAGAATGGGAATTAAACAATTTAGTAAAAAAATACGTGGTATGGGACATGTATTTTTGCTTTATCGCTTAATATCGGACTTGTAAGATCGAAACTAATTTGAAGTGTTATTTTGAGTTGGATTTAGAAGTTACGAAATTTTTGTGAACATTATTGGTTTGAGAATTACTCTTTGAGTACATTCGACGACGAACCAATCTAGATGCCTTTTGTGATGGCCGATGAAATGAGGCAATATTGATGTTAAGTTTTAATTTGCAACTTAGAAATAACCATCACGATGTTCTTTTATTTGCCTAGGAGATGAGGAAAGTTGTTATGATGGATTGATGATGATTTCGATATTTATGATGAATTTTTACTTGTCGATGAAATGAGACAAGTCTCGATGTCACTTAAAACTCGTCCAAGTAAGAGATAAGAAGAGGTATGTATCTTACACTCGCCGATGAGATGAGGCAGTGTTTATTTGATGATGTTTTATGATGGTTTTCTAATGTGGCATCGACTAACGATTAGTAAACCAATAGGTGCGAACATATGGTATGGGATGTACGTTAACGCCTGTTGGGTTCCTATTTGAGAAGTTGAGACACATTCACGATGTTACTGGTACTACAGACCAAGTACTCGATTGGAGTCATCACGATGTTCATGATGTTATTACTCGACTCTAATCATCACGATGTTATTACTCAGGTTTTATGACTGGGTGTCATCAAGATGTTTCCGACTATCGTTAATCAAGATGATCATGATGTTATGATGTTCTGTGACCCCAAGTCATCACGGTGAATGGTACCAAATAATGGTAGTACTAGTCAAGATGTAAATGCACGTGCTGTTTTCCATGAGGTTTTAGGTGTTTCGATTTCACTATTTTGATGATGATGCTTTAGTATAGCCTTATGTAAGAAAAAGGCTTATTGACATACATGGTTTTATTTGTAATTTCGAACATGATGTTTTGGATTCTTTCCAGGCTCTATCAAGATGGATTTGAGACATTATATATTTATACCAATGAGATGAGGTATACATTATGGTAATGCTTTTATGATGAGTTTTGATAATAGATTTAAGATATATTTATATTTATACCAATGAGATGAGGTATAAATGATTATGGAGATTCCTTTATGATGATTCTAATGATGGATTTGAGATGTATTTATATTTATACCGATGAGATGAGGTATAATAATAAAGAAGTTTCTATTAGATGAGTTTTATTTATGATGGATTCTTGAAGTTTTAATTATCTTATGAAGATTTACTTTATGGTCCATATCCTCACCCATTTCATTCGGTTATATATATAATTAGATGAACCATGTCTATCTAATATACATATTGCATTCCTCTATGCAATCATGATGAAACACTGATGTATCACACTAGAGATAACTTGATGACTTATATCATTCCATTGGTAACGATGGAATGGCTTTCCCATTATCTCTTATCATCACCTTTACTAATGATAAGTTCTAGCCTACCTGACCCGTGTGGTTTTCACTCAGGTCAGTTTGAGTTTGTTTCAGGTATTAGATTCTCTTTTGGATGTAGCAGTTCAAGATGCTTTCTTATGAGATCGTGCCTCCCCCCTCTTAGAGGTTTATTTCGCCGAGATAATGTAAATCCATTTGATTCGTTCTTGTATTCGTGTGGTTGTCATACCACCAATTGTAGTATTGGTATTATAAAGTGATGTACCATTATATATGAGACATTCATTCGTGTATGTATATCTGTTCTGTGATGAGATGTTCGTTTAGTTGACGTGTTTTGTTTTGATAAATCCTTAGCCACTTATAGCTTTGTGTTAGTCATTTATTAGACACGTCAAACTTCTTAAGTGAAAAGACAATACAGATAGCATTCATCGACGTTTTCAGTAGATGGTTAAGGCAAAGTTACAGATGATCGCCCTTAACCAGCCCTATTCTCCGCTATAGTAGATGGAATTACACGTTAATTCTCTTTACTAAGTTGGGTCTCGGGGTGGGGCTTTACAGTGAAATAAGATCAGCATACTACAAGCATATCTCACAACTAAATATAACTGTAATAAAATACATAAGCCAAATAATTCTTTATTATTTTCCAACTTTGTTTTACTGAAGGAATGTATGCATGATTATGTATGTGCAAAATAAGAATACATAGACATATAGATACACACACACACACACACACACACACACACACACACACACATATATATATATATGGGCAAGAATTGACTACACTTCATTTTCGCTACACCTTTAATCCCCGCCGATTTCAGCCACGAGTTCCGATTTAAGTAATAATACTTTCTCTCTCCAACCACTACACTCTATTTTTTAATTTGGAACATGTGGTGGAAATCAAGGGGGAATCATGGTGTTTGCAAAATGAGGCATAGCCGATCATTCCCCTATATTTATATATATGTATGTTTGTGTTCTGTGGAATGTGCTATCTTCAACAACATTAAAATGGATTGCTATTTATATATGACTAATTAATATACCATAGAGCACAAAAGTATCAAAACATAAATGAAAATAAAATGATAAAAATGATGACGTTGGCGAGAAAATTATGTTTCAGCATTCGTGTTTCCATAAAAAGATTCGAACCCTTGCGAAAATCATTAGCAAGCCTAAGCACGTTCCAATGATTAGGTGCTTTCTGGGAAGTTGAGTATAAGTAAAAATCTTGTTTTTAGAATTTTTATGAGGATTTCACGGTTTATTGTATCGAAACTATGGGTTAGAGTAAATGACCTATTTTTGAGAAAGTAGATTAGTTTTCAATTTGAGTATTAAGTTTTAATGAAAATTTAGGGTCCTCAATATTTTAAGAAGGGTTTTAAAGGAGAAAATTCATAGATTATTTTACGGCTTTATTTGAAAGGAACCAAATGAGTTATAAATTTAAAAATCTTAAAGAATTTCAAAACGAAGTATAATAAG
Organism: Allium cepa; assembly: GCA_030765085.1. Classification (NCBI taxonomy): domain Eukaryota; kingdom Viridiplantae; phylum Streptophyta; class Magnoliopsida; order Asparagales; family Amaryllidaceae; genus Allium; species Allium cepa. The sequence goes on from CM060932.1 coordinate 387,659,530, forward strand.
GTGCTTGTTTGTGAATAAATGTAACGCGTTAGTGTATGATGGAATGAACAAGTTTTAAAAACATAAATCAAGATACAATTGAAGTTAAAAACTATGTTAATTGTATATGTAATGTGTGCTGGAATTTTCAAATGCACTTGGTATTTTAGAAGTTGATTTAATGTTTTTGGAAAATTGACATCTTGCATGTTTTTTGTTGTTGTTTAACTATTAGGTATCTTCCTAAATGCGTTATTTCAAAATCATCGACCTAGTACATAGATAATGGATAAGGCTAATAGTCCCATTTTGATAAAAGCCACCATATATGTCTAATAAATTGTTGTGGATTGATTGAGCTTCAAATTGATGTTTATTGGATACAGTGGGTGACATATGCCTATGTAGGGGTTAGAATCCAATTATTGAATATTTTGGAGTGTGTGAATCGCTGTATTTAGTACTAATGGGTTGAAACTTTACAATTTTGGAGCTATCTCAAGAAAGTAAATAAAGAGCTATGGGTAATGTGTTTGTGATTGGCTTTGATAGTGCGATTTGTTTGATGTTTGATTGTGCGTGTTTATATGTAAATTATAGATGAGTGTAGAAAAGCAAGGAGTATTAGCTCTTATGGATTTTCCCTAAGGAGAAATCGTGAGTACGCAATTTTCTTTTAGGGTGTATGTAACAAGCCAATGTTAAGAAGCAATTAATCAAAATTACTAGCAGAATTTTAAACAGTTATATGGGGTTTTAATGATAAAATGCGAATAATTTATGATTAAATTTTGGGAATTCGAGATGATATGAAAATATAGAAATTTATTTAGGATTTAAATATTTTGCAAAGTAAGGAATTCAAATAACAAAATATCTATTATTGAGATTTGAGAGATTTAAATTAACCTGAGGTAATTAATCATATTAGCAGAAATTATTTGTTAAAGAGTTCGATAATTGAATCATTTCGGTATTAAATATTTTTTTGAAATTATGAACCATTAGTAATGATATTTGGGAACTTTTTGAAGTGATATTGGAATTATAAAGTGGAAATGATTTCTTAAATATTAGCAAATACATAAAATTTATATAATAATAAATAATAGTGATTTGGACTTTATTAAAGTGGAGAATGGATTTTTCTTTAATTATTTTAGTTGATGAATATTTTTTATTAAAATGGGTGTAATATAGTAATTTTAGGAGAACAATTTTCAAAAGGAGTAAATTGTAAAATATAATTTTTGTAAATGTACACAATGTTAGGTAAACATTGGTAAGAAGTGAATATAATTTTATTTGGGGTTTAGAATTGTTTTGGTTAGGTAGAAAAATTGTTTGTGAAAGGGCATGAAGATAATAAAATGGAAAATGATTTATTGTGAGGTCCGAAATCCCAAAACCATGTTTTACTTACCTCCACTTCTCTTGATCATTCAATATTTTCCATCGTTTGCATCAAAATTACCTTGTAGATCATTTTTACTATCCTTATTCTTAATTTCATTTTTCTCATAGAAAAACTTTTCCCAAGTCTCTTCTTTAAAAATTCTTACCAAATAAAATAAAATTACAAAAATTAGGAAATAAAATTATAAGCTTCTAAACCCATGGATATACCTCCAAGAGCTATAAAAATGATGTTTTGAGCAAGTTCAGGGTCAAATTGCATTTTACAGTGAATGGGAAGATGAAGAATGGCGGCGCTATGGAAGGGTTAGAGTTGGTGTTACCAAGGTAAGTGTTATAACTTACAAAATCTATGCCTAGAATTGATGAATACATTGTTATGAGATGATTTGTTTATGCTATAATGTTGTTATATGCTTTTTAACATATTTACAGTCCATTGTCTACTTCAATATGCTTTGATATTGTGATGATAGTTATGTATATTTGGGTGTTGAATTGTTGCATTGTTGTGTGTTTCAAGTTTTGTTTTATGAAGGAAGGAATCGATGGAAAAACAAGCGAATGAGGCTCAAATTGATTACCGGCCTGGGACATTTTCTTTCCCATGTCAGCACCATCGGTCGACAGTACAAGGCGGGGCAGTCGACCATTTGTAGCCTGGAGTAGGCAATGCTTCAAGTAATGAATATTGATGTATTTAAAAAAAATTATTTTCTTAGATTCCAATGAAAATTCGGCATTCTAAAGTGAATATTAGAATTGTTTCGAGGTAAAAATTATATTTTTATTAAATATTAACTACTTATATTTTCAAAATAGCTAAAAATTATTTTAGGCTTTAAAAATTAATTCGAAAATCCTATTTGATTTAAAAAAATTATGGAATGATTTATATTAAATATTAGTTAATTTTAATTGTATTTCTATAAATTTTCTATAGATATATGAGATTTATAAAATATATTCTATAGCTTAAACTAAATGAAAATTGATTTTAGTGTTTATAAATTCACTTATAACTCGTATATAATTAAAAAAATTATGGACAGATTTCTATATGTAATATTTGATTATTAAAGAGATTTATATCATTTGAAAAATATAGAGAACATGTTTGGAAATTATTTATAAGTTTTAAAATATTTATTTTGGGTTCAAATAAACAGGAGAAATTATATTTATCCTCTTTTTGATTTTATTAAGGCTTTCAATACTTGTAATATATTTTTCTATAAGTAAAATCTCATTTATATATGAAATTTTTGCTTTGTTTTATTTATTTTTAATGTGACGAAAATAACAAATGAATGGATTTATACTACGTCTAGCATGAGGCGTTTGGTAATATTCCTTCGTTTATCTTTGGACTTGTTACATAGAATATTATCATGTGAAACAAGTGCAGTTTATGAGTATTGATCAAATAAGTGAGAAATACCCAATGGTAATTTCGTATCGATCAAGATTATGTCGAAATTTTCTGGAATTAGTCATGTGGGCCCCCTCACGTGCCAGAGAAGATCTCCCGAAGTTTGAGCGAAGGCTCAGCCTCCTACGCCTATAAATAGAGACCCCAGAGCCTACTGAAAGAGGATCTTTTGATTCTCAAGCGCCCAGACTCTACTGGATCAAGACCTACATCATACTCTTGCTGTTGAATTCGAATTTCAAGTTTTATTTTGCTGTTGTTTGCTGTAATCACCTATATTCGCTGAAAGAGAATCAATAAAGTTACAAAAAACTTCATAGTGGACGTAGGCAACACGCCGAACCACTCTAAATGGCTTGTTTGTGCATTTTCTTTCCTGTTATTTGGAGTTTTTGTTAGATAATCCTCATTTTAAATTTATATTCTTCACTTTTATCTCTTCAAAAACTTTCGAAGAGTGTTGTGCCCAATTTTGGTACAAACAATGATGTTTGTTTGATTAGTTATTGTGAGCAGATGCCACTCATATCAGGATAAGAAAAACTAGGGTAATTTTAATGCTGAATACATGAGGTGACTCCCAGTGGGGTGAGCATGGTTGTGTATCTCTATGTATGCGTGTGTTTTGTGTGTGTATATTAGTGTGGATGTCTATCGTGTTGTGTAATTCTATTATTTTAGTGAGGGGTAAACCAGATTAGGCTAGTATCCATACTAACGAGATGATTGCGGGGTCGCGCTTTAGATTTGAGGCACATATTGTGTTTTATAGCCATGTGCTATTGCTCAAATATCATAGAGGCAAATAGCCTATTACTATATGGTACTTGCAGGGTCATGACTATTGCATAGCGTAGTCCTGCACCTAATGAATACCAAGTCACGATGGCTATCAAGGTAACGAAAGATTGTTGGAGCAGTGCTAGATGGTCACATATGTAGTCTCTTGGAGCAGCAAGTGGGTGTCAGTCTTTCATCAGGTTATGATGTGTCATAGATAGGCTTACATTATTTATACACCACCTTTAAGTTTGATGATGATGATTTACAGCTATACTTGGGACTACATGTCTAAAGCATGGTCAATCCTCATACCCACTTATTATAAGATTATCAAGGAGGATAATCCGTTCTTTGTTGATTCATGTTGTTATTGTATGTTTGGTTGTATGAATGCTTGGTTGTTTCAAATATATGAGTACGACAGATCCAGGGTATGTTTTTATGATTATCTAAGAGATAATCTCAGGCATCACTGTTTGCATGCCATATGGTACTCGATGGTTTCATATTTGTTGGTAGATTGATGTGTAGATTTTTCACCCATTTGATACTATACCACTTCATATGTAGTTTTAACCAGATTTTTGGTCAACACCTCAACTAGTTCTTTCAATAGGAAAGAGAAGCTCGGTTAGGTTGAAAGGTACGTTGGCTTAGATAATAGCTCCTATGCTTTACACCCATGATTGATATATTTGGACTTGAAGATCACGATGCAGGCGAAAGGTTTGATCTTTCAATCAGAAGGTTATTACCATAGGTAGACTTGTTTCGAACCATCGTGGTGCCTTTCTCTACAGCTCTAATAGAGATTAACCAAATGTTATCATTCAAAATTGTGCTCTAGTGGTTCCGAAAGGTTTGGATGATTGACTCTTTTGGAAACAAGGTGAGGAATGGAATAATGGGCAATATGTGAAAACCCTTGATCTCGTCGATAGGTTTATTTACTCTTAGGAATTTGAAATTGATTTGGCCAAAAGGTGTTAGAATTCTAGCTACCGGATTGAAATTTATTATCCTGTAATTAGGTTGTTCCAAAGGGTTTGAGTGAAGGACTTATATCCGCGGATGGTTAGGTTATTTTTTGGGTACGAGTATCTATTAATTTTGGTTAAAGAATTCCAGTCACATTGCTCATAACCCAGAAAGGTATTACTTGCATCCATCCAGATCAGTTGTCGGCCCTTCAAACTCATCAGCATAAACCCTTCAGAGGAACTGATCCTGTAAATCAATGTTACAACAGCAAAGAGATAAATAATTTATAAAATGATTCATGGAATCAGAAGACTTCCCTTGCCATCCATAATAAGACTTTACTTTTATTGAATTTCCCAAAATCAAATCCCCAATTTGAGTTACAGAATTGTGATCAAGAAGTTACAATTTTTTTTTGAATTTGGAAAAAGAAGTCCACTCAAACTAGACCCCTTGGGTCCTATTTATAGATGCCGGTGGCATCCCATCAACCTTATGCCTTCATCCCGTATGGAAGGTTGCTTTTGGTATGCGGTTGTAAACCTTGCGGTCTTGCTTGAAGATAGTTTCATGTACACGGTTGTAGCCTTTCATTATTGTCGAAAGGTTCGCTGATTGTGTATCATCATAGTCTACCGAATGCTGCCGAAAGGTTTTTCCTTCACTTGTTTTCAAGAAGCCGTTACCATTACCGGAGGGTTTGTTATATGCATAGCACGCGAACCTTCCGATCCCACCGGGAGGTTTATAGCCTTTGTGAACCCTTTGGCCTTAGCGGAAGGTCGATTTTTTCCTGCTTGACTATTGCTGAAATTTGTATCTTCCCTGGGTGATGGCGAAAGGTTGTTTCCCATTGTCTTACGAATGCTGTTTTTATCTAAACCTTCCGATAACATTGGAAGGTGCCTTGCAGGTGTATTATTTGGCCTGAAAAGCTCAATGCATTTTCGAAAAGGTTGGTGTGATGCTACGTCTTTGTTTCCTCTTGTTTACTTCCTCCGGAGGGTAAAAACTCCTTAGACATTATAGGATAATATGCTCTGTCTTCTCACAAGACCTTGAGCCATCTTATTTTGCTAGCTGCATCCCTTCAATCTCTTTAGAAGATCTGATCTAAATTCTTTCTCTACCATCTTTTGTTTAAGATTCCCTGGTTTAAGAATAAGGCGAATTTATTGAGTAACATTTGCCCTCCCTATGCGAAGGGATGCTCTTGACTTTTCAACTCATCCTCTCTAGGCCTTATTTTCTGTAAATGTAAGTTCCAAGTACAAGTAAAAGAGTCCTTTTCAAACAATTTGACCTTCCCCCAAACATGGAGGTCATTTCTTAAACCCGATTTGAAACTTTCGAGATGTCTTTCCTACTTATTCATTCCCTCCGAAAGGAATTAAAGTTGCGACATTAAACCTTCTGAAGGGACCGGAAGGTATTCCAACTTCAATTTTCCCTTATTGGCGGAAGGTCTAGTAGCTTAATGTTTATCCTCCCGACAAAAAGCTTTCATTGGGATTTAAAAGTCCTAAACCATCTGATTCCTTTTATTCATCAAAACATCATATAACCAAGTAACAAGCACATTTTCAGCTATATAATATAACTAAAGAAATTCAATTGATACGTCTAAATATTCACATATGTAGACATTACTTCACCTTACACTTTTCAAAATGATATGTTAAGATGTACATGTTCAAAGTTACACTAGCGTCTTAGAATTGATCATTGAAGGCATCCAAAAGTAGCAAGATGATTTCTTCCCCCTTTTCCTAGCAGCCTATTTGGAAAAGGCGAAAAGTTCGAAAGTAAATTGATGGGGTTGATGACGATAGATTCAATCCATATGGGTTGATAACCAGAGTAGATTATATATACATGGACTTCTCTAGAAACATCTCCGATGGCTAAATCTATCCAAAATGAGTTTGTAGTCAGATCGAAAAGTAAGGAGTATGTTGCCTTTATAGGTAGATTAAGGAAATTAGGCTGCAGGAGAACCATATTGTTAGATTATGCGCTATTGATCTCTTTCTCCTCATGCGGTGGGTTTAGTAGGCCTAATGCAGAGCAACAACAATAGTGTAGTGCTTCTGCATTGATGAAATCTGGATGAATTTGATGGAGATAGCAAGCGGCCATTGATGCCTTTTTTGGTAATAAAAGTTAAAAGGGAAAGTGAAGGAAGACGAATGGACTTCTAACAGAGATTTTTGGCACGAAGTCTTATATGCTCCCTCTTATATTTCTAGAGTTTTATCATTAAATGTTTTTGTCTTTTCGTATGATTATCGTTTCACCTATGATTTGAAAATATTTTTTGTTGGTTAAGTCTTATTTGATGGAATTCCACAAATGATGGCCCTGACTTGGCATTTTTTGAGAAAGAGTGGTGAACTCTTAACCTTCCACTGGATGACAAGTTAATAGAGACACATTGGCTGTTTTTATATAAAGTACACTTTTAACATTCAGCTCTGAAATTTTAGTATTGGGGTAAATTTCAGTTAGAGTTATACTTTTGTATTTCTATTTTCAATTAAATTAGGACTTGGCCTAAATCTTTATGCATTTTGGCTGTTTGCCCTAGGGTAAATGGTTTTGCACATGGTGTTGGATCATAGGTTTTGATTGCTGACATACAACCACATCCGGACTCAACGACTCAAAGTATGGTTCGTATAGTTATATATTTTTAACAAGAGTCATCAAATATGTATATAGAGTCTAGTTTAGTGCTTTGTTAAAATCTTTCCTCCAGAATCATCATTCACATTCAAATAAACTTGCATGCATATTTTAATCAAAATCAAGTTTTCAAAAATGCATGGAGTAGGGCTCGAATCACTAGTTTAGATGGCATGTGCTCTAACAAAATGAGCTATGGTATTTTGTTTATCAACAAAATTCAGTCGATTGAACAAGGTCATTCAGTCGATTGAATATCTACAGGTAACTTATTTAACTTGTGCACATATGTATGCACATTTATATTTTCAAATTCAGCCGACTGAAGTTCATAGACCAGTCGACTGACCTGGTTCCAACTGCCGTTTTCTAAATAGACACTTCCTTTCATGAATAGTTTTCTTCTTCACATAAGGTTATGACCATTGCTGTTCATTAAAGTCTTTTCACTGGAAGTTGTAACTTTCTATCTACTATATATATGCATGAATTTTAAGATCAAATAACTTCACTTACTTGCTTATACTTGAATCATGTTTTTTGAATTAACAACTCTCTTGAATTCATACATTCATTAGTTACAATCGCAAATCTATATTTCTAAAAGCAATTTACAACTTTCTAATCTTCATATACACACAACTATACACATCATACTCAAGGAAAAGATTATAGGAGGGGTGTACTACAAGTGACAAATGCATGTTATTAGAGAATATAAGGTCAATACAATCTACTTTGTAATCAAAGTCCTGTTCAGTCAAGTCCTGTTCTGTTACTCAGGCGGTCAAATTCTGTTCGGTTGTCAAGTGGTAAAGTCCTGTTCGGTTGCTCAAGCATTCTAGCTTTAATTCCAGAAGAAGTCTAGGACAGGACATAGAACGGGAGTTTGAACCAGTAAAAAAATTCTTGGTGTCATTTTATTTTATTACTATTATTATTTTTCGCACTAGTTATGTATTAAATTCCATTTTACTCTATCCTATAGCATAGTCACTTTCATTTGGTAACAGGGCATATCGACTTTCATTTGGTATCAAAGCCTGGGATTTTAGAGATCGTAACAACATCCTAGAATAAATGGCCATAAAGAGATCTAGTCAAGGAAATAGGAAGAACAAGGGAAATAACGAAGAATCAAAGGAGCGAACAAGCAACTGCTTCATGGCTAAGCTTAAATCACAATCGGTATGCTTAGATTCTTTGTATAAAGATCTTTTGTCAGCACATGATGAATTATTAAAAATTGTAGAACTTTGAACAAAGTTAAAGGAATTTCTTTAGCTAAGTTAAAAGATTGTGAGCAAGAAATTTCCAATTTAAAAGCGGAAAATAAATTTTTAATAAAACAAACTAAATATTTTGAAAATACCGTAGAAGAATTGTTTTACAAAAAGATTTCTTACAAAAAGAAAATGGGCAGTTAAAAGAGAAAAACACTAATCTTTTGGAGGAAATCAATGTTTTGAAAAATAAAAATACATTTTTGGAAAATTCTTTAAACAATTCTAGTTCTTTAATTTTGTCTCTTGAAAAAGAGAATGAAGCTTTAGTTAAAAAGAATTTTGAATTATCTAAAGAATGTGAGATTTTAAATGTTAATAATAATATTTTGCAAAAAGAAATTTGTGATTCTAAGGCAAATTTTGAAAGATTAAATACAAAAATCATAAATATTAACAAAGGTAAAGATAACTTATCTTCCTTAGTTACAAATTCTAAAGCTCACAATGATAACATCAGTTTAGGCTATAAACAAGTTAAAAGTAAAAAAAGTACTAGATATGCATTCTTGTGTAAATTTTTTAATGATAGCACTAGTAGCAATAGAACTAACAAAGATAGTTCTAAAACCACTTACAATCATAATAATACTTTGTTTAAAAATGGTAGAAATTATTTTTTAAGTACTAAGCTAATGGCTAATGGTATTAAGATATGGATTCTAGCTAATATAATTGATCATGATAAACAACTTTATATTAGCAACTATTATAAGAATGTCATTTGTAATGAAAATTATATCTATAAAGGTTCAACCACACCCAAATGGGTATGGTCTCCTAAAAATTAAGAAAATTATAAAAACCTTAGGTATCACATGCTTTAACTATAAAAAATTTCAGATTCCTTACATTATAAGTTGTAGTTATTTTGTTTTATATTGTGCTATGTTAACACTTATATGGAATATAGTTTATGTCATCATATAAACTCTTCTTTTTATTGATGACAAAGGTGGAGAAAAATATTGCTCTAACGCCATTTGTAGGAATAAACGATGCAAGCAAAGATTAGTGGGGAGAAAATATTAATTATCTACAGCAATATATAGCATAGATTCAGAGGGAGAAATCTATAACCCAGTTACAGAAATATATTCAGAGGGAGAGATAAGTCAACAAAGCTTGTCGAAAATTCGTCCATAGCAAATGGAGTTGTCATCATCAAAAGGTGGAGAATGTTGGATCATAAGTTTTGATTACTGACATGAAACAATAATTCACGAATCTACGACTGCGACAACATCTGGACTCAACGACTCAAAGTATCGTTCGTATAGTTATGTATTTTAATAAGAGTGATCAAATATGTATATAGAGTCTAGTTTAGTGCTTTGTTAAAATCTTTCCTTGAGAATCATCATTCACATTCAATTAAACTTGCATGCATATTTTAATCAAAATCTAATTCTTAAAAAATGCAAGGAGCGGGGCTTGAACCCGGGTCACTAATTTAGAAGGCAAGTGCTCTAACCAAATGAGCTATGGAAATTTTTATTTATCCATAGAAATTAGTCGATTGAACAAGGTCATTTAGTCGACTGAATATCTATAGGCAGCCTATTGAACTCGTGCACTTATGTATGCACGTTTTTATTTTCAAATTCAGTCGACTGAAGTTCAAAGACCAGTCGACTGACCTGGTTCCAACTACCATTTTCTAAATAGACATTTCCTTTTATGAATAGTTTTCATCTTCACAGATGGTTATGACCATTGCTGTTCGCTAAAGTCTTTTCACCAAAAGTTGTAACTTTCTATCTACTATATATATACATGAATTTCAAGATCAAATAACTTCACTTACTTGCTTATACATGAACCATATTTTCTAAATTAACTACTCTCTGTAATTCATACATTCATTGGTTACAATCACAATTCTATATTTCAAAAAGCAATTTAAAACTTTCTAATCTTGTACACACACAACTACACACATCATACTTGATGAAAATATTATAGGGAAGGTGTGCTACAAGTGACAAATCCGTGTTATTAGGACACACATGGTTAAGACAATCTACTTTGTAATCAAAGTCTTGTTCGGTTGCTCAGGCAGTCATGTCCTGTTCTGTTGCTCAGGAGATCAAGTCCTGTTCGGTTGCTTGGGCGGTAAAGTCATGTTCGGTTGCTCAGGAGGTGTAATATTTATTCCTCTAGGTTAAGTGAGGGTTTCTAGCTCTAATTTCAGAAGGAGTCTAGGACTGGACGTAGAACGAGTGTTCGAACCAGTATAAAAATTCCTGGCATCATTTTACTTTACTCCTATTATTATTTTCCACAGTAATTAGTTATTATATTCCATTTTACTCGATCCTATTGCATAATCACTTTCATTTGGTATCAGAGCATATCGATATTCACATGGAACACCCCCACTTCTCACCTGGCTTCCTTTGATGGCAGAGGGGAAATTCCTTTTAAAGTAAATTAGGATATTGTATTCAATATTGATTATTAGTTACATTATAATACCCTTCTATCTGAGAGATAAAATTAGCAAACACATACTAGTTACCATTCTAGATTGGGTTATTGTATCTTATCATTAACAACAAGTTTCGACAATAAATGTGATATACATCATGATACAACAACCCAACACCATCAGAGAGTGTACAACACAACACCACAACGGAATATCGACAACATGGGCAAAGTCTTCAAGAGAATCCAATATCAAGCAACTCCAAACCAAAACTTCAAAAAACTCCAAACTCCAAATCAAAAGCTTGAACCATCATCATCAATGCTGAAGTGAAGCAAACTCTATCCCACACACAATTGCCAAACCAAAACTTCAAAGATCCAAAAGATGAAGAAGATCTTCAATTGCTACCAAACTAAAGACTTCGAAAGCTATCGAATCTACACCTACTTATTGGATTATCTGAAAAACCCAACTCTAGACTGCCCGTGTGGAAAATTGTGGGCACACAGATTTTAGGAAGGGAACAATAAACTCCGGGTCAGTCATGGGACTGGTATGAGCAAACTAAAACATTTAGGTTGAACAAAAGAAAATTTAAAATGAAATCCGCAATGCTTTTTGGAAAATGAAACTACCATAAGGCCTCCCGGCACACACACCATGCAATCGCACACTTGGGTGAGATTTCTCCTTATGATAGTCAAAAATGCTTGATAAGCGAAAACCATTTGATATTATTATTAGTGCATAGTGGAAAACATTTGCAAGTATAATATTAATCTTAGCCAGCATACGTAGCATTATAGTATGCCTACTATAGCTACCATATTAGATGGCAGGTTCTACAACTAAAACCGTACAAGGCGAGTATTGAAGATTGGATTTTCCAACAAATGGTCAGGCCAAGGAACTTCCCATTGCCACATGGGTATTCCTCTGGAGGGACGGCCTGAGAACTTACCCATCTCTCTGCTAATACAAGGCCGGTCTACTCCCTTCCCAGGAGTAAAACCTAAGATATGCACCCCCGGTCGTTTGCGACCTTTATCCGAGGATCCTCAACCACAAAGTAATATCACACAGTAATAAATATAGTGTCCACATGAGTTAAGTATCTGGGCTCCATACTATAATACCACCCTTTTCCAGAAGGAATGAACATAATCTAGGGGTGCGACCTCTACAACCTTGCCGCATCTTTCCTGTTTCGACCATTTCCGGGGTGTGAGGTCCTGATGTAGTCTCGTCCACAAAGCTATGCTTTTTCACAAAGCCATGCTTTGATCAACAAATGATCAGCAGCACTTCGTATGCCACATTACCAAATTGGGAATGTATCACTAGTAACCATCAATTACATAACCTCTGAGCTAGTACGTCTCAGAGAAGGGTGTTAAGCTAAGAGAATGAATCCCTGCCACCAAACAGAAATGTATTTGATAGAAACCGATTTTACATCTCAAAGTGTAATGTCGGACACACATCCATACAAGTCTGTTACGGGTTCGAACAGAACCGAAGGCACTTCCGAGGAAGCCCATGCAATCCGGATATTCACAATCCCGGTCGGACTCCCCATCACATATAGAGATCTCTATAACGTAGCTACTCAATGCAGAGTCATTCGATAGGTTATCTTATCGTTCTCGTAAATACCCATGTCTTCACCGTCGGTCTTCAAATGCTATCTATAACGTTGTATCATTATTTGGAATGGGTTATATGACACAAGGTCCTCTGCCGGCTAAACCGAATAATGAGCACTAGGCTTAAAAACATATGGATATGGGATTTCAGTTAAGTCACATCTTTAAAAACCCAAAACTTTCCTTTCAAATGGTTTAAACCAAATACTATTTCAAATGTTTAAACAAAAAGATTCATTTCACACAGTTTAACTAGTTTCATAAAGATTCATTCACAGAGTCCAAAACAATTTTTCTATTCAATTTGGATTAACCCATCCAATTTTTAAATCAAAGATTTAATTCATAGCTTTCAAAACCGTTTCCATAGATTCGTTCATAACTTCGAAAACCTTTTCATTTCAAATTTGAAATCCCTTTAATACAAATTGGAAATTCCTTACTTATATGAAAGCTTTTATTATTTGAAAATAAATAGTTTTCATTTCGAAAAAAATCAGATTTCATTTATATAAGTTAAAATCTTTGGGTTAAATTCAAATTCCCAAAACAACACTTAAAAAATGGTTTAAACCCATATAAACTTGTACAACCTTTTTAATTCATAAATTCTCAACATGGAGTTCAATTTCAAATTTTGAATTCAAATTTAAATCAATTTATTTAAATTTCAAAGCTTTATTAAGTTATTCAAAGTAACTTTTATCTTTGAAAACACCTTTTCAAAAGCCTTTTTCCATTTAGCCCAAATCCATTTCCAAAACCTTTTGGATTAAAAAATTCCATTTTAAAACTATTTCAAAAATCTGTGACTTAACTAATTTCCATATGTAATCCATATTTGTGTGTGTATAGTGTACTCCAGGGGTTTTACCCAATATTGCAACATCATCAATCATTACAGATACAATCACAACAATATCGATATGCGGTATAATCCTATAACACTTATCTATATACACAGAATCACAAATAGATAATATAAATGCATTATCGATAAATAAATTACATTTATCACAACTTGAATTAAAACAATTCAAATCACAAAGCATCACACAGTAGAGACGACAAAACAATTCACAGCATTCAGTAGAATACAATCATACATAAATAAGGTTAATTGATCATCTGATTAATTGAAACCAGATTAACCGCTAATTCTGGTTGTTTAACATTAATTAATTACACTTTATGTTAATTAATTATCATTTAATTATTTATTAATTAACCTTTAATTAATGAATTAATTAACCTTTAATTATAAAAGAATTAATCTTAATTAATTAATTACCCTTAATCAATTATCCTTAATTAATTAAAATTAATTAACCTTTAATTAATTATAATTTAATTAATTAATCCTAATTAATTTAAAATAAGTAATTATCCCTAATTACTTAATTAACTTTAACCATAAATTAATTACATTTATTAACCAACTAACCTTTAATTAATTAATTAATTATTTCTTAAATTAATTAACTTAATTACATTAATTAATTATCCTTAATTAATTATCCTTAGTTAATTAACCTTTAATTAATTACCTTGATTAATTAATCCTTAATTATAAATCAATTATCTTAAATTAGTAATTAATTAGCCTTTAATTAAATATTAATTAATTATTCAAGTAATTATAAATCATCTATCTTGATTTATCATTAAATCATTATCAAGGTCTTAAATTAATTAGCCTCATTATAAATCAACATTAACATAAGAGATTAAGTTTAATTAAGAGTTACAAATTAATATTTTCCTCTTAATTTACTTTTAATTACATTATTTAAAATGATTAATTAAAAAATGCCACAAATTAAATAATTTAAACTTAAAAACTTTTTAAAACATCTTACTAAAAACTTTTCTTAATCTAATTCCTAAATTAAAACCATTATCTAAAACATGAATTTAAAATGTTTAAAAATTTAAAATTTTGTTTTAAAGTAAAAAAAAACTATTTTTATATCCACCCCGAGATTCACTCGAGACCTCCCCCGAGTCAACAAGCATCTTCCCCGAGTGCCATTTCAAGTTTTTCCCAATTTCACCCACATCCTCTTCGAAACTTTTAAAAATTTGTTTAAGTCTTTGAGAAACCCGGTATAACACAAATGCACTCGAGCCAACACTCGCGCTAACCCATCATCACCCCGAAACTTCCTTCGAGCAACATCCTTCTTCCCCAGTGACAAATCCTGACATAACCAATATCAACGTGCACGTGCATAAAGCCCACAACCATCTCTGATCGACGCCGCAGCCACCCAAACATCATCGTCGATCACCAGAAAAGATTCAAGCAACCAAAAACACGAAATCGTCATTAAATCTAAATCGAGAAAATTCAAGGCCAATTGCTCATTCCTGTGACTAACACGATCATCAGAATTTGGTTCGTTCCGCCACGACAGGCCATCAGAAGCCTCAAAATTCTGGCCGAAGATGCTCCGACCATCCACGAATTCATTCCCCCCGGTCCGATCGCCTAGAACGCTACGATGCCGATACTATAGCTGAACGAGTACCATTGCCAACACACAGTACTTAAACCCTAAATCGATCAAGATCGCTATCTACGTGATCTAGAATTTGATCAAGCATTTTCCCCTAACTCTACGACCTTCAAGAAAGCTCCAACTTCGATCACGAGGACAACAACGTCGCCGATCGCCAGTGTTTGACCATAACCCCAATTTCAATCATCTTCAAATTTATCAAGGAATTCATGCTTAAAAATATGATTATACTTTTAAAAATCTTTATTTTCGAAAGCAACTGAGATGATATTTTTGAAACTAAAATTCATGATGTTTGAATTTCAATGTATTTTGAAATTTCCCCTGTAGTTTCCATTTCCAGTGAAAACCCTAATTTCTTTTGGCTTAAATTAATTTTTAAAACTTAAATCATGTTTAGACAAAACCATCTTATTTAGATCCTAAGGCCTAATGATGATCAGAGATGGAACAATTATATTTTGAATAGGATTTGAAGTCCTGAAATCTGGAACAGGGCTCATGTCTTTGTTTACAGACATACACAAGCCAATATAAACATATATTAACATAGTCATGCATGCGCATCCACAAACATACAACAACTTCAAGCATATATCAGAATTTAAAGGTTTGCTCACTGGAATATTGATGAACAGGGGATCTGGAAGATGTATTTGACTTGAAACTTGATCCTGTATTTGGTTACAGGCTTATTTCCAGGCTTTTGATTTGCATTTGCAGCTTAATTTTGATTTCCAAATTTGCTTGCTATTGCTCTGCCTTGTTCTTGATCATGCTTCCAGGTTGTAGATTTTAAATTGCTGAAATGATTTTTACTTTTGTTTTTGATGCTATTGTTTTAGATCTGAAGCTTAATCTTCTGTTTTCAGGTCTGCTTTGTTTGATTCCAGATTAAATTTTGATTTGTGTCTTACTTTAGCTCTGGTTTGAAGATTGGCTGTTTTGATTTTTGTTTGACGAAAGTTTACAGGATCTTTGTTTCTATTTTGATATTGAGATGATTTTGTTTTTTTTTCTTTTATTTACCGATTTCAGATTTCTTTTCTTACTTCAGATTTGAGAAAAGAAGAATGTGGTTTAGTTTTTTATCTTTCAATATAAAATTTAATTCATTTTTAAACAAAACTAATGCCACTTGTTTTTCACATAAACATTCTTACTTAACACTTGTAAAAATGTGTGCCTATCTCTTGACACTTATTACATGTAATAAAATTTGTGTTTAAATCCTTTATTTAAATTATGTGGAAATTAGTCACAAGGGCCTCTTTAGCAAGTGGAATTAGTTTCTAGGACACAACTGAAATAATTACTTTCAAGGACAAAACACAAAATAATTAGTTTCTAGAGCTTAAAAACCTATGAAATTATGTCCTTGAAAGTAATTGGACTGTTGACTTTATCCTTGAAATTAATTATTCTACTGACTTTGTCCTTGAAAGTAATTTCTTTGAATGTGTGTCCTAGAAACTATTTGGACTGCAAAGTTTGTCCTTTTGGTGAAATGCCCCTTAAATTATTTTATAATTTTTATTTTAACCCTTTATGCATATAAAATTTCATATCTTAACATATGGTTTTTATTTTTTTTACACTTGTTATAACATATGTTTTCATATATAAAATTTCAATTATTCAATAAATACATTCTCTTTTATAAAATCTTAAGAAAATTTGAATTTTCAAATAAATTATACTTTAATAAATAACACACATACGTAAAATATAAGATTTAACTTTTAAACAACATTCAAACTTTTACTCTATTTTAACATTTCAAATAATATTTTAAGTATAACTTTATATTATACTTTCTATATAATCTTTTAAAGATAAATAGTTTTAAAATTTATCTACACATAAATAAATATATTAGAGTTTCATTTTAATTAGGCTTGGAAAAATTTATTATCAAATTCAAACATCATTTTCAAATTATACTGCATTTTTAAATAATTAGAAACAAATTCTTATAAAATTTTCAAATCCATTTTGTTTTCAATATATTTATTTTTTAAATCCAATTTTATTTATAAAATGCTTACCTTTAAATTTCAAGCCAAAGTTCTAATTATAATTTAATAGTTTTATTTATTCTGGAAATTTTTAATTAATTCATAAATAATTTCACAATTAAATTCCAAAATTAAATTAATTGTCAAATTAAACTTGGTTAAAATTCGAGAATGTTACAGATTTCCCCCTTAAGTAAATTTTGTCCTCGAAATTTGCTAAGGAGATAACAAAGAACAGATGAAAGATAGAGAAATATCTTTTCAGATCAAATTGGATATCTATTCTGCATTTGGCTTACCAAAGAAAAATATCAACGATAGATACGAGAACAAATTCTATTCAACACTTTACGAAATACTTGGGTTATTCGGATCTACGAAATATGCAGAGGCACTGGTTAGTTCGAAGGAATAACTAACCGTTCGTAGATTTTATCAAAACCCAATGAAACAGACAAAAATAGATTCGACTACGATTTCAGATTCAAGATTTACTAATTTGCTAAGAAATAAAACTATGTATAGCTGTCGAACAAACTTGATATATTTAATCGTAAACGAAAAGTTTACCTTCTAAAATTTCTTTTCCTTTATCAGCCTTTGAGGTTGAAGAATCATCTATTATTGCGTACACTCTCACTACTAGAGCTTGCTTCTATGTTGGGCAATCCATGATCCTATGTCTCGACTTGCGGTAGTAATAGCATTCCTTAGATTCCTGTTCTGGCTTCATAAATGGCTCTCTCATTCCTTGTTTCCAAGGGTTCTTACATTTGTCCAAGTAATGACCTTTCTCCAAGCAATTAAGGCAAGTAACATCTTTCACCTTTTTCTTCTTTCCTTTGCCTCTCATAGGTTTCTTTCCGCCAAACTTCCTATTCCTCCAATTCAGATTGCTTGTATTCCCTTTCTCCTCTGGAACTTCTTGCTTATCCAGAGTATCCTATCTATAACCCATATCGATCAATTCAGAAAAAGATTTTTTTACGTGAGTAGTCGTCCTTTCTTGAAAATACTTGTATATTCCCTGAATAAACTTTTCCTTCTTCTTTAACGGTGTATTCACCAATTCTGGACCAAACCGAGATAATTCGTTGAATTTGTTCAAGTACTCCTCAAATGATAAGCTTCCTTGCTTCAAATCCGTAAACTCCTGGTACATTTTCGATATTCTAGCAGACGGCATATATCGCTGCTCGAACACTTCCTTGAAACGACTCCAAGTAAACTCATCCACGGTAATTGTTTCCCACCAAGCTAAAGCCTCTTCCTGGAGTTGCCAGGAAGCTATCAATCGTATCTGATCATCTTCTAATTTTAGTCCTTTGAAAATCCTTTCGAACGATCGAATCTAGGCTTATGCTTCGATAATGGCTTCCTTGCCTGTAAATGGCTTTCCACCAAGTCTAGAAAAGCTTTGATATAGATCAGCCTGATTTGGTTGAGGTTGAATGGGAATAGCTGTTGTTGCAGGACTTTGACCAGCAGAAGTGGTACTCCCCTATCCCCTACCTCGTCCTCTTATTCTACTCATTCTTACTATCTGTAAATAGTAAGAAAACCGATTTAGGCATTCAGACGCGATATCTTAGGGAATAACAACAGTTAAAGAAAATAGACTGAGAAATTTGGGTTTCGGTTTCACAATTGTACTCATTCTAGGGTATACTTCACCTAATCTCCAATGAGCCATCTAATGTGTTACACTCCATAGCTAATGTTCTTACTCAACCTTTAGCTCTAATACCAAATGTGATATACTTCATGATACAACAAGCCAACACCATCAGAGAATGCACAACACAACACCACAGCGGAATATCGACAACATGAGCAAAGTCTTCAAGAGAATCCAATATCAAGCAACTCCAAACTCCAAATCAAAAGCTTGAACCATTATCATCAATGCTAAAGTGAAACAAACTCTATCCCACACACGATTGCCGAACCAAAACTTCAAAGATCCAAACGCTGAAGAAGATCTCCAAATGATACCAAACTAAAGAATTCGAAGGCTATAGAATCTGAAAAACTCAACTCTAGACTTTCCGTGTGGAAAATTGTGGGCAACCAGAGTTTAGGAAGGGAATAATAAACTCTAGGTCAGTCATGGGACTGGTATGAGCAAGCAAAAACATTTGGTTTGCACAAAAGAAAATTTAAAATGAAATTCGCAATGATTTTTGGAAAATGAAACGACCATAAGGCCTCCCAGCGCACACACCATGCAGTCGCACACTTAGGGGAGATTTCTCCTTATGATAGTCAAAAATGCTTGATACGCGAAAATCATTAATATTATTATTAGTGCATAGTGGAAAACATTTGCGAGTATAATATTAATCTTAGCCAGCATACGTACCATTATAGTATGCCTACTATGGCTACCATATTAGATGGCAGATTCTACAACTAAAATCGTACAAGGCGCGTATTGGAGATTGGATTTTCCAACAAATGGTCAATCTAAGGAACTTCCCATTGCCACATGGGTACGCCTCTTGCGGGACGCCCCGAGAACTTACACAACTCTCTGTCAACACAAGGCCGGTCTACTCCCTTCTCGGAAGTAAAACCTAAGATATGCCACCCCCGTTCGTTTGCGACCTTTATCGGAAGATCCTCAACCACAAATCAACATCACACAGTAATAAATATATAGTGTCCATATGAGTTAAGTATCTGGGCTCCATACCTTGATACCACCCTTTTCCAGAAGGAATGGAATTACCCTAGGGGCGCGACCCTTGCAAACTTGCCGCATCTTTCCAGTTTCGACAATTTCCGGGGTGTGAGGTCCGGATGAAGTCTCATCCACAAAGCTACAATTTTTCACAAAGCCATGCTTTGATCAACAAATGATCAGCAACACTTCATATGCCACATTATCAAATTGGGAATGTATCACTAGTAATCATCAACTACATAACCTCTGAGCTCGTACGTCTCAGAGAAGGGTGTTAAGCTAAGAGAATAAATCTCCGCCTCCAAACAAAAATGTATTTGATAGAAACCGGTTTTATATCTCAAAGTGTAATGTCAAACACACAACCATACAAGTCTCTTCCGGGTTCGAACAGAACCGAAGGCACTTTCGAAGAAGCCGTTGCAATCTGGGTATTCACAATCCCGATCGGACTCCCTATCACGTATGGAGATCTCTATACCATAGCTACACAGTGCAGAGTCATTCGATTGGTTATCCTATCGTTCTCGTAAATACCCGGTCTTCACCACCAATCTTCAAATGCTATCCATAATGTCGTGTCGTTATTCTAAATGGGTTATATGGCACAAGGTCCTCTCCCGGCTAAACCGAATAATGAGCGCTAGGTTTAAAAACATATGGATATTGGATTTCAGTTAAGTCACAACTTTATAAACCCAAAACTTTCCTTTCAAATGGTTCAAACCAGTTACCATTTCAAATCTTTAAACAAAAAGATTCATTTCACAAAGTTCACCCAGTTTCACAAAGATTCATTCACAGATTTCAAAACAATTTTCCACTTTAATTTGGATTAACCCATCCAATCTTTAAGTCAAAGATTTAATTCATAGCTTTCAAAACCGTTTCCAAAGATTCATTCATAACTTCGAAAACCATTTCATTTCAAATTGAAATCACTTTAATACAAATTGAAAATTCCTTTCTTATATGAAAGCTTTTATTATTTGAAAATATATAGTTTTCATTTTGGAAAAATCCGATTTCATTTATATAAGTTAAAATCTTTGGGTTAAATTCAAATTCCCAAAACAACACTTAAAAATGGTTTAAAACCCATATAAACTTGTATAACCTTTTTAAATAATAAATTCTCAACATAGAGTTCAATTCCAAATTTTGAATTCAAATTTAAATCAAATTATTTAAATTTCAAAGGTTTATCAAGTTATTCAAAATAACTTTTATCTTTGAAAACACCTTTTCAAAAGCCTTTTTAAGATTTAACCCAAATCCATTTCCAAAACCTTTTGGATTCAAAAATTCAATTTTAAAACTATTTCAAAAATCTGTGATTTAACCAATTTCCACATGCAATCCATATTTGTGTCTGTATAGTGTAGTCCAGGGGTTTTGCCCAATAGTGCAACATCATCAATCATTACAGATACAATCACAGCAATATCGATAAGCGATATAATCCTATAATGCTTATCTATATACACAGAATCACAAATAGATAATGTAAATGCATTATAGATAAATAAATTACATTTATCATAGCTTGAATTAAAACAATTCAAATCACAAAGCATCACACAGCAGAGATGACAAAACAATTCACAGCATTCAATAGAATATAATCATCCATAAATAAGGTCAATTGATCATCTGATTAATTGATACCAGATTAATCACTAATTCTGGTTGATCAACATTAATTAATTACATTTTATTTTAATTAATTATCCTTTAATTATTTATTAATTAAACTTTAATTAATGAATTGATTAACCTTTAATTATAAAGGAATTAATCTTAATTAATTAATTACCCTTAAGTAATTATCCTTAATTAATTAATCAATCAATTAACCTTTAATTAATTATAATTTAATTAATTAATCCCAATTAATTTAAAATAAGTAATTATCCCTAATTACTTAATTTATTTTAACCATAAATTAATTACTTTTATTAACTAACTAACCAACCTTTAATTTATTAATTATTTCTTAAATTAATTACCTCAATTACATTAATTAATTACCCTTAATTAATTATCCTTTAATTAATTACCTTGATTAATTAATCCTTAATTATAAATCAATTATCTTAAATTAATAATTAATTAGCCTTTAATTAACTATTAATTAATTATTCAAGTAATTATAAATCATTTATCTTGATTTATCATTAAATCATTATCAAGGTCTTTAATTAATTAGCCTCATGATAAATCAACATTAAAATAAGAGATTAAGTTTAATTAAGAGTTACAAATTAATATTTTCCTCTTAATTTACTTTTAATTACATTATTTAAAATGATTAATTAAAAAATGCCACAAATTAAATAATTTAAACTTAAATTTTTTTTAAAACATCTTACTAAAAACTTTTCTTAATCCAATACCTAAATTAAAACCATTATCTAAAACATGAACTTAAAATGTTTAAAAATTTAAATTTTTGTTTTAAAGTCAAAAAAAAACTATTTTTATATCCCCCTCATGACTCACTCGAGACCTTCCCCGAGTCAACAAGCATCTTCCCGAGTGCCACTTCGCGTTTCCCATTTTTACCCGCATCCTCTTCAAAACTTTTCAAAATTTGTTTAAGTCTTTGAGAAACCCGGTACAATGCAAATGCACTTGAGCCAACACTCGAGCTAACCCATCATCTCCAAGAAACTTCCTTCGACCAACATCCTTCTTCCCTAATGAAAAATCCTGACACCACCAATTTCAACGTGAACGTGCACAAACCTCACGACCATCTCCGATCGATGCCGCAACCACCCAAACATCATCGTCGATCACCAGAAAAGATTCAAGCAACCAAAAACACGAAACCGTCATTAAATATAACTCGAGCAAATTCAAGGCCAATTGCTCATTCCTGTGACTCACATGATCATCAGAATTTGGTTCACTCTGCCACGATAGGCCATTCGAAGCCTCGAAATTCTGGCCGAAGACGCTCCGACCATCCATGAATTCATTCCCCCCGGTCCGATCGTCTAGAACGCTGCGATGATGATACTATAGCCTCGTGAATACCATTACCAACATATAGTGCTTAAACCCTAAATCGTTCAAGATCGCTATCCACGTTAATCTAAAATTTTATCATGCATTTTTCCCTAACTCTACGACCTTCCAGAAAGCTCCAACTTCGATCATGAGGACAACAATGTCGCCGATCGCCAGCGTTTGACCATAACACCAATTTCAATCATCCTCGAATTTATCAATGAATTCATGCTTAAAAAATACGATTATACTTTTAAAATCTTTATTTTCGAAAGCAGTTGAGATGATATTTTTGAAACTAAAATTCATGATGTCTGAATTTCAATGTATTTTGAAATTTCCCCTGTATTTTCCATTTCCATTGAAAACCCTAATTTCTTTTTGCTTAAATTAATTTTTAAAACTTAAAAATCATGTTTAGACAAAACCATCTTGTTTAGATCCTGAGGCCTAATGCCGATCAGAGATGGAACAATTATATTTTGAACAGAATTTGAAGTCCTGAAATCTAGAACAGGGCTCATGTCTTTGTTTACAGACATGCACAAGCCAATATAAACAAATATTTACACAGTCATGCATGCTCATCCACAACATACAACAACCTCAAGCATATATAAGAGTTTAAAGGTTTGCTCACCGGAATATTGATGAACAGGGGATCCGAAAGATGTATTTGACTTGAAACTTGATCTTGTATTTGGTTACAAGCTTATTTCCAGGTTTTTTATTTGCATTTGCAGCTTAATTTTGATTTCTAGATTTGCTTGCTATTGCTCTGCCTTGTTCTTGATCATGCTTCTAGGACGTAGAATTTAAATTGCTGAAATGATTTTAACTTTTGTTATTGATGTTCTTGTTTTAGATCTGAAGCTTGATCTTCTATTTTCAGGTCTTCTTTGTTTGATTCCAGACTAAATTTTGATTTGTATCTTACCTTACCTCTGGTTTGAAGATAAGCCGTTTTGATTTTTGTTTGAGGAGAGTTTACAGGATCTTTGTTTCTATTTTGATATTGAGATGAATTTGTTTTTTTCTTTTATTTAACGATTTCAGTTTTCTTTTCTTACTTCAGATTTGAGAAAAGAAGAATGTAGTTTAGTATTTTATTTTCAATATAAAATTTAATTCATTTTTAAACAAAACTAATGCCGCTTGTTTTTCACATAAACATTCTTACTTAACACTTGTAAAAATGTGTGCCTATCTCTTGACACTTGTTACATGTAATAAATTTTTGTTTAAATCCTTTATTTAAATTATTTTATAATTTTTATTTTAACCCTTTATGCATATAAAATTTCATATCTTAACATATGGTTTTTATTTTGTTCACACTTGTTATAACAAATGTTTTCATATATAATATTTCTATTATTCAATAAATATATTCTCTTTTATAAAATCTTAAGACAATTTGAATTTTAAAATAAATTATACTTTAATAAATAACACACATATGTAAAATATAGAATTTAACTTTTAAACAACATTTAAACTTTTATTATATTTTATCATTACAAATAATATTTTAAGTATAACTTTATATTATACTTTCTACTATAATCCTTTAAAGATAAATAGTTTTAAAATTTAACTGCACATAAATAACCATATTAGAGTTTCATTTTAATTAGCCTTGGAAAAATTTATTATCAAATTCGAACATCATTATCAAATTATACTCATTTTTAAATAATTAGGAACAAATTCTTATAAAATTTTCAAATCCAATTTATTTTGAATATATTTATTTTTTAAATCCAATTTTATTTATAAAATACTTATTTTTAAATTTCAAGCCAAAATTCTATTTATAATCTAATAGTTTTATTTATTCTAGAAATTTTTAATTAATTCACAAATAATTTCATAATTAAATTCCAAAATTAAATTAATTGTCAAATTAAACTTGGTTAAAATTCGAGAATGTTACAATAAACATGCTCTAATATGTGTTCTTATTATTGATATAAAGGGACTTGTTTTGCTAGTATGATTGATAAAGTCATGAGTATCTCAATTTACACATAGGATTTGTTTTCTATACCATGGTGATGCTATGCAGCATAATGTAATACTTATTATGTTGTACATGCTACATGTTTCATTATCTTTGTTCACACCTTGTTTATCTTTGATTCAAATATGCCTCATAGAGATTGGTGTGTCTCCAACCTTTTCGTTCCAATCCTTATCTCCTCTTCTGATTAAGCGAATCGAGATTTTTTGTCATCCTACCTTTCCTGCAAAACGCATAGCGCATAATATTCTTTAATTATTAGTTGGAAATCAAAAATTTAATCTTAAAGCCATCAGTTGCTTGGATTAGCAAGCCATTGTAATAATTATAAAAAAAGCAATTCATTAAAAATGTTTAGGTCTCATCTTTATCCATAATGAGGGATGAATATAGATTTAGCTCCTTTCTTTTGTTCAGCATTCCTAAGAATAGTTAATGTTAGGTTGTATATAAAATTTAATATTTATCCAATGAAGACCTTGAAGGGACATTTATGACTAAGATCTTGATAAGGTAGTTTTCGAATTCATTTTTCATTATCTAGGTGATCTGAAAATAAAGAAGGTCAGAAGTTTCCATTAGGAGACTCTTTGGAAATAATCTTCTTTTGATAATATTCCTTGACTCGAGTCAGGTTACTTGAGATAAACAAGGACCCAAAGATTGTGCACTCAGATTGGGGCTTTGAATAACCAGTAGTCTTAGCATCATTAATGTGGAAGCTATACAAGATATCTTCGGACTCAGATTTGGGTATTAGAAATTATTGAGACAATTTGGCAGTCACTTTTTGGTATATTCTGATAATAGGCGATAGAGAATTAGGAGTCTGAATTGCCATTCCTTAATGATAAGCGATAGAACCCTATTGCATTGTTTCCAACGATGGTCGTCATAAGGATAGAAATTCATATTTGCTGATAAGATACTGGGACCTCTAATCTAGAATTAATAGTAAAAGTAGGAAAACCGTATGTAGTAATTAGATAATAAAGGTCCGGAATACTCAATGCGGCATTTGATAACTAGTAGAAGACCAAAAATCCACCTTAGTATTTAATATCAGGAGACTAGAAAATCCATCTCAAAGTTTAGGTAATAGATGTTTAGAATATCATATTTAATAGGTAATAATGACGGGCTAGGGACATAGCCTGGCGATAAGCAATAAACGATTAAACTACCTTTCTCGGTAATAGGTGATAGAAGACTAGAATGGCACTTCCAGAATTTCTTTTCTTGTAATAGAAATCCAAGCTAATTTTAGTAATGAATGACAGAAAGCCAATAAACAAATTTAGCATGAATAATGGAAGTTCAATAAACCACTTTTGGTAGTAAAGAATTGCTGATCGTAATATACCTTGTGGACATTTGATGGTTGCAATTTAGGGCATTATTTTAGTCATAAATGGTAGAAGTCCCGAAACCTTTTTTTGGAATTTAATAATAGAAAATGAAGACATCGTTTTTGACAGTTAGTAGTAGAAGAGTAGAATGTCATTCCCGGCAACTGATAATAGAAGACCGGACTACCATTCCTGGTAATTAATAATAGAAGTCCATGATAAAATTTCTAGTAAATAATAATAAAAGAACAAAATACCATTTTCGGCAATTAATAATTGAAGTCCAGAATACCATTTCCGACAATTAATAATTGAACACTCGAATACCCTTTTCAGCAATTAATAAATGAAAACTAGAATTCCATTTTTGGAAATTAATAATAGAAGACCAAAATAATGCTTGGTGGACGTTTGTGGGAAGAAGACAGTGAGTTCTTCTTGATTCTCTTGTTGAATGCGCCATGTCCAGGCTTTGATGATCTCTTGCATGCTTTTATTTTCGTGAGCCCAAGTTTTCTTTGTCGGTTAATAATTTGATTTGGCCTATTTCAGGCAGGGACTCTTTTGTCCAATTTTGGTGCTTATTTAAGCAGAATCCATTTTAGGTTGTTTGTCATTTTAGACATTACTAACCTTTTGGTGGTTATTATTTTAAGCGATGCCGATTTTTGGCGGTGCTTATTTCAGGCATGGACTTTTTTTAGTCCGCCAAACATTTCATCCGAGTTTCTGGTATGCTCGGCTAGCTTATTCTGAAGCAGGTCCCGAGGACTTACCCGACCTCCCTCTAGGAGGTGCCTTAACCTGGCTATAATGTGACGCGACCAAGGGCTTGTTCGATACCTTGGCCAGGCTATCGCGTGGCAGAGCCAAGGGAATACCAGTCCTCCCTTCGGAAGGTGCCTCATCCTGGCCATAGCATGATGCAGATAAGGGCTTGTGTTACTTTAATCTACCCATTTTTGATTTTGGCACGGATAAAGACTTATGCCCTCCCTCCAAGAGGTGCCTTGACCTAGCCATCTTGGCGTGACCAAGGGCTTTCTACCATCATTGTTAGGCTACCCTTTTAGATGGTTCAAGTTTAGGGAGAGCTCTTCTCTCAATCATGAATTCTTATTTTGAAAATAGAGCTTTTATTTTTTTGTTTGGTTAATCCTTACAAATTGTTTTAGCTTCCCTATTTACAGAAAGTGCAGGAGAATTTTTTTAAGTACATTGCATTGGTTAGTATCATGTCTGTTCATGAGATGGAAATTTAAATATAATCCTTTGGACCTTTTCTCCAACCCTGGCCTTTTCTTCTTGGAATGCCAATGGTTCAGTTCCTCTTTGGTTTTAGTTTTGATTTTACTATCCAAGAAGTATAGAATTTTGAGTCATTCTAGACTGGCATCTAAATCTTTTATGCCTTGGCCCAAATACTTCTTCTTGAGGAATGGACTTTCTTTTCATGGCTCGTTGGCTTTCTTCCTAACGTTTTCCATCCAATCTTGAGGTCTCGATTAGAAATCACTTAGTGATCTTATGTTTTCGCAAGGCAATCCTTTTACCCATCTTACATTTTCAGCCACGGATTTTTCCAAATGCTCATAGCTTTCCCTGGGGTGAAAGGTATCACTTATGATCCTATCCTACTTGTTTGAGAAATTGTCATAATCCTTTATCATTTCTTTTTCAAAGATGGTTCCTTGGGAATATGATTGGATGGTTTTCCTCATTTTGTTAGATAATGTCGTCGCTTCTATTTACTCTTCTTCCAAGTGCAAAGATCGGGGTTGGTCCATGTGGAAGGGTTTTAAGCTCCACTCTTTAGGATTATAGGATTCAACCTTCTTTCTATTTATAATTCTCAACGCTTCAAGCCTTAACCTGTGTTCCTGATTTAGATTAGAATCTTTGTCATCCACATAGGAAAAATCTTATGAGTTGGGGTTTAGAAGACCTTTATTCGGACCTCTTGAAACTTTTAGCCATAACTGAATCAGTAACAAGTGATTTTGAGTGAAATTAGCTCGATGAGAGTCAGAAGAGTGTAGTGTCAGAAGATCTAACAAGTCGAAGGTTTGGTCCTCCTTCTAGTGCCAAAATGTTAACCACATTTCTGGTCAACACCTCAAAAAGTGCTTTCAATAGGAAAAAGAAGGTCTGTTCATTTGGAAGGTACATTAGCTTAGATAATAGGTCCTATGCTTTACACCCATAATTGATATATTTGGACTTGAAGATCAAGATGTAGACGAAAGATTTAATCTTTCAATCGGAAGGTTATCACTAGAGGTAGACTTGTTTCGAACCATCGTGATGCCTTTCTCTACAGCTCTAATAGAGATTAACCAAATGTTATCATTCAAAGTTGTGCTCTAGTGGTTTCGAAAGGTTTGGATGATTGACTCCTTTGGCAACAAGGTGAGGAATGGCATCTTGAGCAATATGTGAAAACCCTTGATCTTTTCGAAAGGTTTATTTCCTCTTAAGAATTTAAACTTGTTCTGGCCGAAAGGTGTTAGAATTCTAGCTATCAGATTGAACTTTATTATCCTATACTTAGGTTGTTCCGAAGGGTTTGTATGGTGGACTTATGTCCGTGGAAGGTTAGGTTATTGCTTGGGTACAAGTTTCTACCAATTTTGGTTGAATAATTCCAATCAAAATTCTAATAACCCTGGAAGATATTACTTGTATCGATCTAGATCAGTTGTTGGCCTTTCAAACTTATCGACATAAACCCTTCAGAGGAACTGATCATGTAAATCAATGTTATAACAGCAAGAGATAAATAATTGATAAAATGATTCACAAAATCAGAAGACTTCCCTTGTGTAACGACCCGTTAAATTAATAATATTAAATGAGTTAAATTAATATAATTTCTAATCTGATTTAGAAGAAAAAAAAGCTTTAAGATTTATTTGAGAAAATATAGTAATTTGTTATAGTAATTGGAATTTAATGTAACAATTTAATTTTTATGACAATAGTTTTGGATAATGTAATTGTCACACTTTGTTAAAAGTTAATGTTAAGAAACCAATAAATGTTGAATTAGTGAATATTAATAAAATATTTACTAGAATGGGATTCATTTAATATTAAAATAAATAGTAGGATTGTTTCATTTGGTGACCGTTGAATAAACCAATGCAATAAGTGTAGATAAAATTTTTATGAATATTGTTCGATAATGAATGTACTAAAAAACGGTAATAAACTTAATATAAGAAAACAAAGGCAAATTGTGTATTAATTAATGAATTCATGAATCAGTGTATGGACTTAGTGTAACTATACGTAAATGTACGCAATAAGGTTGTGAAATACCAATGATTTGGATTTCCAATTTATATTAAACATAATGTTGGTAGAAATTGGAATTCACTGTTGTGTGAAATATATGAGAAATCAAGTCAAACGTAAATTATACCGTAGATGATATACTCTTTTAAACAGTAGGTGTAACGACCCAGAATTTTTATTAATTAAAATTTGAGTATTTAATTTATTTTAAATATTAATAAGTGAATTTATAAGTCGAATAAATTTTTATTTGAATTATTGGATTTAATTGGATAATTAAATCGATAATTTAATGTGTTAAATTATGGAAATAATTAAAAATTGAGTTAAATATGATTGAAAATAATTTGGAAAATTTTATTTTATCATACTGGAGTTATAGAAATATTTTAGAACTTTTAAAATCGAATTAAAAGTTAATTTGTGAAAATTGAATATTTTAATATTAAATAATCGACTGTAAAATAGCCAATTTTTGAACAGTCTCAGAATTGAACGAAACCAGTTTCATTGGATCCGTAATAGTTAGTTATTACCGGATTTCAATTTTCGTGTCAATCGGAGTTATCGTTTGTTCGTGGCAGCTCGAAACGCATTGAATTGTTTTTAATTTAAATTTGGCGAGTCAAAATAGCCATTTTTCAAAAAGTCTCGAAATTCGACGAAACCAGTTTCATCGGATCCGTAATGTGATATTATTGTAAGGTTTCAAATTTCAAGTCAATTGGATTTACCGTTTGTCCGGTACAAATTAAAACGCCTAGAAATCGATTTAAATCGGTTTAATTTAAATTGAGCGTTTGCAGCCATAACTCGCACAGATGTCCGAATTAGCTTCCGAAACCTGTTCCATTGTGTCCGGAACGCGGGGTAAACCCTAGGTACGCTGGTTACGGCGTCTAAATCGGAGTTCGGAAATTCCGGGATGAATAGTGTCGCTCGTTCCTTATAAATAGCCCCTTACCTTTCATAATTTGATAAAAATTTATCACTAAACCCTAATCTAATAACTCCAGCCGCCACCTACAATGAATGGCCAGAATTGTCCCAATTTCAACCCTTAATCTCTTCCAATCCGTGAAGTTTTGGCCAAAGTTGTTAACTACAACATTGAAGAGCATGGAGAGAGCTTCGATTCCATACGGTGATGATCGAATTTAGAGCGACGATGGAGGAGCTATGGTGGGCCGTTTGCTACAGGTTTGGCACGCATTTCAAGGCTGCATATCAGGCCGAGCTTGCTGGGGATGGGGTCGAGTGTAGTGGAGGTGTAGAGCTTTGCGATGGCGGTGACGTGATCGAGTTTCGTTGATTTTTGAAGGAGAATAATTAAACCCTAGATTAGATGATGGGTTCGGCCAAAACTTTGTTTCCTGGAGATGAGGACGTGAGTTTGGGGAAGATGATATGTGCGGTGGAGATGCAGTGAAGTGGGATCCAATGGCTCTCAATAGGTTTAGGTTTAAAATTATTAAAGTTTTGTTGTAATTGTTAATATAAATACGTTCAAACTTGTAAAATTCATATCTTTTTCATACGAGGTCGAAAAAATGCAAACTCAGTTGCGTTGGAATCGTATGGACGAGCACTACGCGATGGAGTTGGTTTGGAGTCGTTTGGAGTTAGTGAGAATTTCGGGTAAAATTAAACGCGCGTTTAATTTTATTCGAAATAAAAGCTTAAACGGAAATTAAAACCAAGGTGAGAATTTCTCGCTCAATCGAATAGATTTCGATTTTATTTTAAATAGTTAGATTTAAAATATTTGAATGCATGTTTGAATGATGACTATATATATTGATTGTTAAAATAGACATTATGCGCCGTTAGTAAGCGGATGTTATTTAGTAAAAACATATACCGCGAATATTTCATAAACAGTGAAATTGGTATTATATATAATATCAATATATATATATTGGCATATGTATATATTGCAGTTGTTGATTTCCCGCATTTTTTGTTTAGCGGATGAGACCCTATTACGCCGTTATTAAGCGGATAATATTTATTAAAAACATGTACCGCGATAATTTCGTACTGGAGCGAAATTGGTATTGTGCTAATGTTTTTGGATGCAGGAAAACAGGTTGGAGGGATCCGACTGGATTCCTCAACAGTATTTATTTAATTTCAGATATTTAGATATTTGATTGATTATCATATTGATATATGATATCGTTGTTAGTCGTGATTGACTATTTGGTGTGTAGCATCATTGGACCCAGATTTTGGGATTTTAAAATGATTTTAAAGTGATTTTTGAAAATATATAAGATTTTTGGAATTGATCCATTATAAATAAATAAACGTTATAATTTTTAAAGTTATAAAATTATGGTTTTGTGAAATATTGTTAAAAGCTGGTTTTTGAGAAATATGGATCAATGATTTTATAAAATAGTTTAAACTGGATTTTTGAGTTTATTATTAAAAGTTTAAATTTAAGATTTATAAAATTTGATTATTTTATAAATCGAAATGATGAAATTATAAAGGAATTTAAAGACGTTTTAGAATAATAATATAAACTGATTTATATTAAGAGATTTATAAATGGATATTTATAAATGGAATTATGGACATTATAAAATGAGTTTTTATAAGTGTTTGAATGTAGTGAAAATGAATTTCCTAAATGAATGAAATTTATGAAATTATAAACCATGAAGTTATAAATGAAATTTTATAAGCAATAGGTTTATAAAATTTATAAAGTTATCGGAAGAATGAATTTTGGATAAATAAACAATCTTATAAGTTAAGATTAATAATTTGGGAAGTTAAATGAACGATTTTGTAAAATAATCGTTTTATAAGTATTTAACTTATAATATAAACATTTAGTTTATAATTGAGTTATAAACTGAAATATGTTAATAAAGGATTTATAAAAAAGGAAGTTTTTATAAATAAATAGAAATGGTATTTATAAAACGAGAAATGGAATTTATAAACGTTGTTTTATAAATTCGCAAACGACTTATTTTAATAAGTTAATTGTTATAACTTAGAAATGGAGTTATATTCACATTTTTGAATAGTGAATAATCCTTTGAATTAAAATGAATAAAGGGATGAAATTTGTTAACGGAGTTTATTCACATTTTTGAATAGTGAATAATATGTTAAAGAAATTGTTTTGAATGGGATGTTTAAATTGAATTAAAACGATCTAACGATGTTTTAAAATGTGTTAAGATTCGAAACCATAGATTTCAACATTTATTGTTGAAATAGATGTTTCGAGAAATAAAAGGAAATGGTGGACTATAACACTGTTGTTATAGTAAATGATTTCCGAAAGGAAATGTTTTGTATAGTATTGGGATTTATATATCTATTTTAATTTCGAATCCCTATACTAGTGATTTTGGGACGTTGTAACGATGTTTTACGCAACATTCGTTTTGGCCCAAATAAAAATGTTTAAGAGAATGATTTCCCTTAAAGAATGAATAATATACTTAATTCGATTTAAGTATATTGAATATTTTCAAAGGTTGAAAATAAAAAGATTTGTCGATTACTTATTTTTAATAAGTATGGAAACGTTTTCCAATATGAAGTGAATATTTAGAAATTATCTTTTTGAAGATAAATTGAGAATGAATAATTGAAATCGGTTATTCATGGATATTTTTGAAATATAAATTCATTATGGAATTTATATGTGAAAAGTGAAATTGGTTAAAAATAAATATTGATTTATTTTTGAAGTGCGAAAATATATATCTTGTAAAGATATTTTGGAAAATAAATAATTTGGAAAATTATTTGGAATCTGGTGATGTGTGCATATCCATTGATAGTTCAATAACCGACTATCAGTATTTCCCTTTGAATGGGTATTTGATGTGATTTGATTGAATTTGAATGCACACTTATTTTTGAATAAGCGCTCACTATTCGGGTTAACCGGGAAAGGACCATGGGGTCGTATAACCCATTCCGAATATGTGATACGTCGTTATGAATTGCATTTGAAGATCGGTGTTGAAGACCGAGTATTTGTGAAAGCGATAGGATGACCTATCGATTGTCTCTGCACTGGGTAGCTCCTGGTATAGAGATCTCCTAAGTGATGGGAAATTCGATCGGGATTGTGAATACCCGTATTGCAAGGGCTTCGTAAGAAGTGCCTTCGGTTTTGTTCGAGCCCGGAACAGACTTGTATGGATTGTATGTCTGACATTACAATTTGAGATATAAAGCCGATTTCTTTCAAATATATTTCTGTTGGTGGCGGAGAATTTATTCTTTGCTTAACACCCTTCTTTGAGACGTACGAGCTCAAAGGTTATATAGTTGAAGTTATCAGCGATATATTCCCAGTTTGGTAATGTGACATGCTGAGTGATGCTGAAATGATCATTGTGTTGATTATTTGTGATAGGATCATTTATTTGATCGTCTATCTTAGTGATCATTGTGTTGATCATTTATTGACCCAAAGCATGGCTTTTGTATAAAGTATGTTTTTGTGGACGTGACTTCGTCGAGCCTCACACCCCGTGAATGGTCAAAACAGGAAAGAAGCAGCAAGGTTATGAGGGGTAGCACCCTTTAGGATGTGTCCATTTCCTTCTGGAAAAGGGTGGTATCATGGTATGGAGCCCAGATACTTACTCATGTTGAAAACACTTTATGATTGTGTGAATTGATTACGAGCGCTCGGTTGATAAAGGTCCCAAAGGACCGGGGGATGGCATATTCGGTCAGTTGTTACTCAGTTAGGAGTAACCCGGCCTTGTGTTGGTTGAGATCCGGTTTGGTTCTCGGGAATGTCCATCCAGAGGCATTCTCATGTGGCAATGGGAAGTTCCTTGGCCTGATCATTCGTTGGAAATCCAAAGAAACAATATGTGACTTGTACGGTTTTAGTTGTAGAACCTGCTTCCTCAGGAGGTAGCTATAGTAGGCATAATATAATGGTACCTATGCTGGCTAAGATTTATATTCTACTTTCGAAATAAATTTTTCCTACACTATACACTAATAATAATATCAAATGTTATTTTAAATGCGTATCAAGCATCTTTGACTATCATAAGGAGAAATCTCCTCCGATTCTGCGTTTGCATGTGTGTGTGTGCGGGAGGCCTTATGGTAGTCTCATTTTTAAAAGCATTGCGAATTAATTTAAAAATATTCCTCTATTTTGATTTTAAAAATAAATAAACTGTTTTGAGTTCTCACACCAGTCACATGACTGACTCGGAGTTTATTGTTTTCATTCCTAAACTCTGGGTGCCCACCAATTTCCACACGGGCAGTTAAGAGTTAGGTTTATCAGGATATTCTGGATATTCTGGAGTTGCTGGAGGCAAGATGGATGGCATGGCGTATTACTAGTTTATATAGTATTTCTTTTTCCGCTGCACTGTTTGATGTTGTATGTTGTTGTACACTCTGATGATATGATGTAATGTAATGTATAAAATGTAATAACTGATATAGTTCTTTGTTTAAAGATTATTCATTTATTATTATATGTTGTTCCGCTGCGAATTGTGAGATTCTGTTGATGTTCTGTTGTTTCCTTTTTCCTCTATTCTCTTTTTCTTTCTATTTCTTCTATTTTTAAAATTTTCTATCTTCTGTTTTTCTAATTCTCTGTTTTCTAAAAATTGTCTATCTTCTTCTCTCTCTATTTCTTCTTTTTCTCTCTTCTTTCTTTTCTTTTCTTTTTAAAACCCATAACATCTCGGTTTTTGCCCTTCGATTTCTCGGCAGTCGATAAAGTGAGTGTCGATGTTGAATTTTCGAAGAACGAAAAGCCGCGTATGTTACATTTGGTATCAGAGCTCTGATGGTTAAGCGACAACAATGGTTCTGTTGGGTATTATTCATTAGAGATAGAGTCAGCAGTACTCTAGAATGAGTTGAGTGTAATAATAGCTATGAGAGCGTATTTGTTAGTTAATATAAAATGTTTTATATTGTGATGATTGGTTTATTGAGTGGCATATGAACTTTCGTCAGCACAGCCTCGAAACTGAGCCGAAGGGGTTTCTAAACACTTGAATAGAACAATTCGACACAATATTGATTTTAAATTGGGTAAATGGAATAGTTTTGCCTTGATTATATTTTATATGTAAAGGAATAATTTTTCAGAATTATTAAAGTGTATATAAGTTGATTGTTAGGTTGTTTGAATAATCTAAATAAAAGAATAATTGTATAAGGAAATGAATTATAAGAATTGAATTATAATTAAAGTGTTTACAATTGTGAAATAAACTTATATATATAAGAAATGAAACTATATGAATATGAGTAGTAAATAAAAATGAATATAAGGTTAAATGAAATATAACTTAAGTGTTGTTGAATGGAATTGATTTTGGTATCGAAGTAAATAATCAAGTGGATTAAAAGAAATATGAACTTGAGTTATGTAAATGGAATTCAACTTAAGATGGTTAAATGAATTACCAATTGAATTGAATAAAATTAGAATTGAATGTTAATCAATTAAATGTAAATTAAGTTGATATGGAATAATGAATATAAGTGTTAATTCATTTAAAATCTAATGTTATTAGAAGTTGAATAAAAAAATTGAATGAAAACCAATTTAATTAATTCAATTGAAAGTGATGGAGTTAAACCAGATTGAATGAATGTAAGAAAAAGAATTTGGTTGTTATATGATTGTTGATTGATTGCATATAATTCATTAAGTGTTAATGAAATTGAAAGCTATGTAATTGAATTCAAATTAGAAAGTAAATAAATTTGAATAGAATTGTATATGAATGAGAATATGAATGAAAGTTGATAAAATCCAATGTTGATAAATCAAATGTGGTTTGAATTGAAAACCATTTCATTGAATATTAATGAATATAAATGAATATTATTGGTTTTGGATGTTAGTTGGTTGATGGTTGAATATATATTGCTTTAGTTGCATTTGCTATGTGACTTATATAGTTATTATGTTGCTATATGTTGTATATTGAGATTATTTGCATATGTGCATGTTCTCATGTTGTTTGTTGAGTGATTAGTAGGTGCGGATTGCGTTTGCTTCGCATTTGGAGTTCGCTTTAGCGCTATATTAGCCGTATATGCTCGCTAATAAAATATAAGGTACATATCTCGGATTAAATATCATACTTTTACACTTTTTTCCCTGCGGGATGCCTCATTACTTGATGAGATGTATATTTGTGATATATATACTGTCATTTTTTTTTCGGATCGAGCCGCGCAAAGGAGACCATGGCGAATTTTTCCGAAAATTTAAGGCGTTAGAAAAAATTTGAGAAAATTGGAAAATTTTTGAAAACTATAACTTTGATTTTGGAATTGAAAGTTAAACTATAGTAGTTGTTTTTGAAAAGATAACTAAGTATGATTTGAAAACTTAGTAAAGATTTGTAAGAAGTTTAACTATGAATTTTGGAAAATTAATAAATTCTGTAACTTTTCTTACTTATAATTTCGAGGACGAAATTCTTTAAGGGGGAAAGATTGTAACGACCCAGAATTTTTATTAATTAAAATTTGAGTATTTAATTTATTTTAAATATTAATAAGTGAATTTATAAGTCGAATAAATTTTTATTTGAATTATTGGATTTAATTGGATAATTAAATCGATAATTTAATGTGTTAAATTATGGAAATAATTAAAAATTGAGTTAAATATGATTGAAAATAATTTGGAAAATTTTATTTTATCATACTGGAGTTATAGAAATATTTTAGAACTTTTAAAATCGAATTAAAAGTTAATTTGTGAAAATTGAATATTTTAATATTAAATAATCGACTGTAAAATAGCCAATTTTTGAACAGTCTCAGAATTGAACGAAACCAGTTTCATTGGATCCGTAATAGTTAGTTATTACCGGATTTCAATTTTCGTGTCAATCGGAGTTATCGTTTGTTCGTGGCAGCTCGAAACGCATTGAATTGTTTTTAATTTAAATTTGGCGAGTCAAAATAGCCATTTTTCAAAAAGTCTCGGAATTCGACGAAACCAGTTTCATCGGATCCGTAATGTGATATTATTGTAAGGTTTCAAATTTCAAGTCAATTGGATTTACCGTTTGTCCGGTACAAATTAAAACGCCTAGAAATCGATTTAAATCGGTTTAATTTAAATTGAGCGTTTGCAGCCATAACTCGCACGGATGTCCGAATTAGCTTCCGAAACCTGTTCCATTGTGTCCGGAACGCGGGGTAAACCCTAGGTACGCTGGTTACGGCGTCTAAATCGGAGTTCGGAAATTCCGGGATGAATAGTGTCGCTCGTTCCTTATAAATAGCCCCTTACCTTTCATAATTTGATAAAAATTTATCACTAAACCCTAATCTAATAACTCCAGCCGCCACCTACAATGAATGGCCAGAATTGTCCCAATTTCAACCCTTAATCTCTTCCAATCCGTGAAGTTTTGGCCAAAGTTGTTAACTACAACATTGAAGAGCATGGAGAGAGCTTCGATTCCATACGGTGATGATCGAATTTGGAGCGACGATGGAGGAGCTATGGTGGGCCGTTTGCTACAGGTTTGGCACGCATTTCAAGGCTGCATATCAGGCCGAGCTTGCTGGGGATGGGGTCGAGTGTAGTGGAGGTGTAGAGCTTTGCGATGGCGGTGACGTGATCGAGTTTCGTTGATTTTTGAAGGAGAATAATTAAACCCTAGATTAGATGATGGGTTCGGCCAAAACTTTGTTTCCTGGAGATGAGGACGTGAGTTTGGGGAAGATGATATGTGCGGTGGAGATGCAGTGAAGTGGGATCCAATGGCTCTCAATAGGTTTAGGTTTAAAATTATTAAAGTTTTGTTGTAATTGTTAATATAAATACGTTCAAACTTGTAAAATTCATATCTTTTTCATACGAGGTCGGAAAAATGCAAACTCAGTTGCGTTGGAATCGTATGGACGAGCACTACGCGATGGAGTTGGTTTGGAGTCGTTTGGAGTTAGTGAGAATTTCGGGTAAAATTAAACGCGCGTTTAATTTTATTCGAAATAAAAGCTTAAACGAAAATTAAAACCAAGGTGAGAATTTCTCACTCAATCGAATAGATTTCGATTTTATTTTAAATAGTTAGATTTAAAATATTTGAATGCATGTTTGAATGATGACTATATATATTGATTGTTAAAATAGACATTATGCGCCGTTAGTAAGCGGATGTTATTTAGTAAAAACATATACCGCGAATATTTCATAAACAGTGAAATTGGTATTATATATAATATCAATATATATATATTGGCATATGTATATATTGCAGTTGTTGATTTCCCGCATTTTTTGTTTAGCGGATGAGACCCTATTACGTCGTTATTAAGCGGATAATATTTATTAAAAACATGTACCGCGATAATTTCGTACTGGAGCGAAATTGGTATTGTGCTAATGTTTTTGGATGCAGGAAAACAGGTTGGAGGGATCCAACTGGATTCCTCAACAGTATTTATTTAATTTCAGATATTTAGATATTTGATTGATTATCATATTGATATATGATATCGTTGTTAGTCGTGATTGACTATTTGGTGTGTAGCATCATTGGACCCAGATTTTGGGATTTTAAAATGATTTTAAAGTGATTTTTGAAAATATATAAGATTTTTGGAATTGATCCATTATAAATAAATAAACGTTATAATTTTTAAAGTTATAAAATTATGGTTTTGTGAAATATTGTTAAAAGCTGGTTTTTGAGAAATATGGATCAATGATTTTATAAAATAGTTTAAACTGGATTTTTGAGTTTATTATTAAAAGTTTAAATTTAAGATTTATAAAATTTGATTATTTTATAAATCGAAATGATGAAATTATAAAGGAATTTAAAGACGTTTTAGAATAATAATATAAACTGATTTATATTAAGAGATTTATAAATGGATATTTATAAATGGAATTATGGACATTATAAAACGAGTTTTTATAAGTGTTTGAATGTAGTGAAAATGAATTTCCTAAATGAATGAAATTTATGAAATTATAAACCGTGAAGTTATAAATGAAATTTTATAAGCAATAGGTTTATAAAATTTATAAAGTTATCGGAAGAATGAATTTTGGATAAATAAACAATCTTATAAGTTAAGATTAATAATTTGGGAAGTTAAATGAACGATTTTGTAAAATAATCGTTTTATAAGTATTTAACTTATAATATAAACATTTAGTTTATAATTGAGTTATAAACTGAAATATGTTAATAAAGGATTTATAAAAAAGGAAGTTTTTATAAATAAATAGAAATGGTATTTATAAAACGAGAAATGGAATTTATAAACGTTGTTTTATAAATTCGCAAACGACTTATTTTAATAAGTTAATTGTTATAACTTAGAAATGGAGTTATATTCACATTTTTGAATAGTGAATAATCCTTTGAATTAAAATGAATAAAGGGATGAAATTTGTTAACGGAGTTTATTCACATTTTTGAATAGTGAATAATATGTTAAAGAAATTGTTTTGAATGGGATGTTTAAATTGAATTAAAACGATCTAACGATGTTTTAAAATGTGTTAAGATTCGAAACCATAGATTTCAACATTTATTGTTGAAATAGATGTTTCGAGAAATAAAAGGAAATGGTGGACTATAACACTGTTGTTATAGTAAATGATTTCCGAAAGGAAATGTTTTGTATAGTATTGGGATTTATATATCTATTTTAATTTCGAATCCCTATACTAGTGATTTTGGGACGTTGTAACGATGTTTTACGCAACATTCGTTTTGGCCCAAATAAAAATGTTTAAGAGAATGATTTCCCTTAAAGAATGAATAATATACTTAATTCGATTTAAGTATATTGAATATTTTCAAAGGTTGAAAATAAAAAGATTTGTCGATTACTTATTTTTAATAAGTATGGAAACGTTTTCCAATATGAAGTGAATATTTAGAAATTATCTTTTTGAAGATAAATTGAGAATGAATAATTGAAATCGGTTATTCATGGATATTTTTGAAATATAAATTCATTATGGAATTTATATGTGAAAAGTGAAATTGGTTAAAAATAAATATTGATTTATTTTTGAAGTGCGAAAATATATATCTTGTAAAGATATTTTGGAAAATAAATAATTTGGAAAATTATTTGGAATCTGGTGATGTGTGCATA
Organism: Allium cepa; assembly: GCA_030765085.1. NCBI lineage: Eukaryota > Viridiplantae > Streptophyta > Magnoliopsida > Asparagales > Amaryllidaceae > Allium > Allium cepa. The sequence goes on from CM060932.1 coordinate 387,700,209, forward strand.
TCCATTGATAGTTCAATAACCGACTATCAGTATTTCCCTTTGAATGGGTATTTGATGTGATTTGATTGAATTTGAATGCACACTTATTTTTGAATAAGCGCTCACTATTCGGGTTAACCGGGAAAGGACCATGGGGTCGTATAACCCATTCCGAATATGTGATACGTCGTTATGAATTGCATTTGAAGATCGGTGTTGAAGACCGAGTATTTGTGAAAGCGATAGGATGACCTATCGATTGTCTCTGCACTGGGTAGCTCCTGGTATAGAGATCTCCTAAGTGATGGGAAATTCGATCGGGATTGTGAATACCCGTATTGCAAGGGCTTCGTAAGAAGTGCCTTCGGTTTTGTTCGAGCCCGGAACAGACTTGTATGGATTGTATGTCTGACATTACAATTTGAGATATAAAGCCGATTTCTTTCAAATATATTTCTGTTGGTGGCGGAGAATTTATTCTTTGCTTAACACCCTTCTTTGAGACGTACGAGCTCAAAGGTTATATAGTTGAAGTTATCAGCGATATATTCCCAGTTTGGTAATGTGACATGCTGAGTGATGCTGAAATGATCATTGTGTTGATTATTTGTGATAGGATCATTTATTTGATCGTCTATCTTAGTGATCATTGTGTTGATCATTTATTGACCCAAAGCATGGCTTTTGTATAAAGTATGTTTTTGTGGACGTGACTTCGTCGAGCCTCACACCCCGTGAATGGTCAAAACAGGAAAGAAGCAGCAAGGTTATGAGGGGTAGCACCCTTTAGGATGTGTCCATTTCCTTCTGGAAAAGGGTGGTATCATGGTATGGAGCCCAGATACTTACTCATGTTGAAAACACTTTATGATTGTGTGAATTGATTACGAGCGCTCGGTTGATAAAGGTCCCAAAGGACCGGGGGATGGCATATTCGGTCAGTTGTTACTCAGTTAGGAGTAACCCGGCCTTGTGTTGGTTGAGATCCGGTTTGGTTCTCGGGAATGTCCATCCAGAGGCATTCTCATGTGGCAATGGGAAGTTCCTTGGCCTGATCATTCGTTGGAAATCCAAAGAAACAATATGTGACTTGTACGGTTTTAGTTGTAGAACCTGCTTCCTCAGGAGGTAGCTATAGTAGGCATAATATAATGGTACCTATGCTGGCTAAGATTTATATTCTACTTTCGAAATAAATTTTTCCTACACTATACACTAATAATAATATCAAATGTTATTTTAAATGCGTATCAAGCATCTTTGACTATCATAAGGAGAAATCTCCTCCGATTCTGCGTTTGCATGTGTGTGTGTGCGGGAGGCCTTATGGTAGTCTCATTTTTAAAAGCATTGCGAATTAATTTAAAAATATTCCTCTATTTTGATTTTAAAAATAAATAAACTGTTTTGAGTTCTCACACCAGTCACATGACTGACTCGGAGTTTATTGTTTTCATTCCTAAACTCTGGGTGCCCACCAATTTCCACACGGGCAGTTAAGAGTTAGGTTTATCAGGATATTCTGGATATTCTGGAGTTGCTGGAGGCAAGATGGATGGCATGGCGTATTACTAGTTTATATAGTATTTCTTTTTCCGCTGCACTGTTTGATGTTGTATGTTGTTGTACACTCTGATGATATGATGTAATGTAATGTATAAAATGTAATAACTGATATAGTTCTTTGTTTAAAGATTATTCATTTATTATTATATGTTGTTCCGCTGCAAATTGTGAGATTCTGTTGATGTTCTGTTGTTTACTTTTTCCTCTATTCTCTTTTTCTTTCTATTTCTTCTATTTTTAAAATTTTCTATCTTCTGTTTTTCTAATTCTCTGTTTTCTAAAAATTGTCTATCTTCTTCTCTCTCTATTTCTTCTTTTTCTCTCTTCTTTCTTTTCTTTTCTTTTTAAAACCCATAACATCTCGGTTTTTGCCCTTCGATTTCTCGGCAGTCGATAAAGTGAGTGTCGATGTTGAATTTTCGAAGAACGAAAAGCCGCGTATGTTACAGTAGGATTTTTAAATAAATAAACGTTTCACTTAGGTTTCAATTGGATAACTTATGTAGTTTAATGGAGAATCAATTGCAATTAATTGCCATAAATTAGTGATGATAGGGTAGTTTGATTTGGCCTTTAAGAAGCAAAGAAAAAGAAAGCCAAGATTTATGAATTCATTTGCAATGTGAAATGCAAATCTTGTGGATTGTTTTTTTTTTACAAATGGAATTAATATTTAACCATTACGTTAGTGGATTCTGATAAGTTAAGGTAGATAGTCAATGGTAATTTACCTAATTCAAAGGATATATTAATATAAATATGGGTAAAATGATGTTAGACCAAGGATATAATATTAATTGATTTTTAAGGCTTAATTAATACGTGAAATAGACAAGATTCTACATTCAAACATGTATACAAAGCTAAGTTGTAAATAGAAGTACCAATGTAATATAATGTAAATAGATGGGAATCAACATTTATTTATTTATTTAATGGAATTTAATTTCTATAGTATGATAATCGCAATTAAATGAAATTGAAATAGCTAATTTATACGTTAGTTGAAATTTAGCTGGAATATGAGGATTTTTAATGAAATAGTGAAATCAAATGGAAATAAGGTTTCAATTATACATTGGAATTTATATTCACCATAAAAGGTTAATTGAAAACAAAAGGAGTTAATAAAGGAATCAAGCTTTATCTATTAATTTGGATTTAAGATATGGTAAATTGGATTTATTGCAATAATTAATTCTATAAGATGAGGTTAATACTTATTCTATTTATAATTAGACCAAATTGTTGATATAGATTTTTAGAAAGCAGAATCTATAAATTAATTTGAGTATCAAATTCAATAATTGCGCTTATTGCATAAATAAAGGGAATTTAACGTTAAATATTACGTTACTGAAATTTAAAATAGACTTTAAGAATAATTATGTGAATCATGAACCAAAGTATGTGGCATCCCTATTTTGGATAAAAGATAAGTATACAAGGATTAAAAATGTAATAAATAGGTTTTGAGGAACTTATTTATAATTCCTTAATATAAGGAAGCGGAGGAATGTATACTGAAATTTGATAGACTTGTCAACTCTAATTCACAGCCAAACTTGTTAAATCGTTTAAATTGATTTTAATTTACATAAGCAATAGAATTGGGACAATTTTAGAATATTCATATAGAATTGGATTTCTATAATTTATTTAATTTATTTAATGAATATTAAAAATAGCCTTTTTGGCCACGGACTCGGATTTCGACGAAACCAGTTTCATCGGATCCGTATCGGGAATTATTATAGGGTTTCAAGTTTCGTATCGATCAGACTTGTCGTTTGATCGTACGGGCGTGAAACGCCTTGAAATCAATTTTAATAAAATCAATTTGAAATCAATTTGGAAATTTTGTTTTCAGCATAACTTCTTCATACGACCAAATTTGGACGTGAAACTTTTTCCATCGCGTTCATAATATTTTAAAATACCTATCTGGATATATGGGTTTGACAAATTTCGTTCCGAGGTCAGAACGGGCTTTTTGGGCCTTAGTTTGTTTCGTACGTTCATCTATCTAGTCCATCTACTCTAACCCAACCCTACCTATAAATATACAGTTATAAACCCTAGCTCCATTCTATTGTCTATTTGCTGTACGTTCATCTTCTTCAAGCTTCTCTTCTTCTTCAATGGGGGCTAACCCTAGATCCAGTCAGTTCAAAAAAAAAAATTCAAATTCAAAAAAAAAAAAAAAAAAAAAAATTCGGATCTGCAGCAGCTTCTGGTCGCGCTTCGGGTTTCAGGGGAGAAAACCCTAGAGCAACTTTGGGTCAGGAAGAAAATGACTCGGGTCGCTCCGGGTCGTTTTGGCGAAAACTCCAAGCAGGCACCGGGGAATTTAGGCGGCGCACCGAAGTCGAACCCGAAGTCGACCCAGGACCAGAATTTTCCATTTTTCAAATTTTCATAACTTTTGCATACGAGCTCGGATTCACGCGCGGTTTGTTTTGCTGGGATCGTATCGGAATTTCTTACGTTTTGACGCTGGTTTGGACGAATTCCGAGAAGGGCGAATTTTGAGTTTAAATTGAATTTAAATTCGATTTAAATTCCAAAGGTGAGTGTTTTAACCCACTCACAACTACTAGAAGCTTATATGTTTGTTAAATTAATTTTAGAAATGAATAGAAATTTATTTATGAGTATTTGGCATGTTTATTTCATCATATCTGTTAAATTGCATTTATTTAATTTAACTATTAATTTAATTTATTTATTGCGTATTAATTTACAGTTAAAATTTATTTGTTTGTATATGAACTGCTAGTTAACAGTTATATAATTTATTTCTGAATATAGACTGTAGATTAATAGCTGTTAAATTTAATTTGAATAAAATTGCCAGTATTACCTGTTATGTAGTACCAAAAATAATATTGTTATTGATTGATATTGATTGATGATTGCGATTTGGATGATGGATGATGTTGATGAATGGATGTTTATTGGATATCATTAAATTGAAAATTATCATGCATATTTCATTTCATTCGGGATTGTGGTTTGAAATGATATATAACCGCAAATTTTTATATCTTTTAAATTGCGGATTGAAATGATAAATATCCGTATCACTTGACCATAGGATAGAAAATTTTATACAGGCACCGCGGTCTATATATAACTATTTTAATGTGATTTCTATGGTTTGGATGGAATACGGTTTATAATAATCTTAAATTTTATATTGTATAAATATTATTCTTCCATATGTATACATATGAAGTTGAAATTTTTGAAAAAAAAAGGTGTATAAAAATCTTTATTAAAAATGGAAGAAAATTAAGAAAATGGAGTTTAATAATTTATATCATATATTTAAATGTTAAGTTTGGAAATTTTAAGATATGATATTTATAATTGGATTTTTCCCAAAATAAATTGAAATGAATATTCTAGTATAATTTGAATTGGGAAAAATATATATATTTTATTACTAGAAATTGAAGTCTTATTATTTATGGATTTTATATGAATATTCAAGACTAATTAATAGAACAATTGATTTGTTGAAAGCATAAAATCCAACTTTAGTTTGAAATATTGATACTCAAAATGGATATACGTATATATAAATAAATTGAAGTGGTTTTGGAACTTGAGAGAGATAATATAAATTTTGGTTTAGACTTTAATAAAGAAATGTATTTGTAAAGCCATGAGAACTATTTTCTTTACAAAGTAACATTTAAGTTAAACCATTTAATTCATATACCGTTGAATGTCCAAACCATTCAAGTTTTTAGAAGTTATGGTTTTAAATTATGATTTTCAAAATATTATGCTTTGAAAATATTTGATTTTCAGATGTTATGAAGTTAAAGCATTATGATTTTGGAAAAGAATTATATTTGGGATAAGTGATAAAATATGGTTTGGGTTTTGAAATGATATCGTATTCATGGTTATGAAATGGAATGTTTATTCTGATTTTTAAAGTATAACCTATTTTTAAATGACCGCGGTGTTATAATAACGATGGGTTGGCAAAGAGACCGGGATCGGATATGGACATACTCTCTGTCGATACCGAAAACCACTTTGACTAACCGTGTACGCGGTGGAGATTCCAGAATGAAGTAGGTGGTGGCGACGTTTCCTGTAAGGTAAATACGTGGACCCAACTCCCGTGAGTTGGCATAAGGTGGCTAAAACAGGAGCAATTCTCAGGCCAATGAGGTCATTCCTCTGATCGGACCCTCCTCTTCGATATTATACTTTGATTTTGGATTGATTCAGTGGCCACTTCTATATTTTGATTTTGGGGAGTTAGTCCGAGGTGGGCGGTAACTGCGGCTACGCGTTTCCACCAGCCTGGATAGCAATTGGTATATCTACCCTGGCATCGCCTAGTTGTGCCGTGTCACCTACCATACCGAGCCTTTACTACGAGTTTCTATTTGTGTCGTACCTATGGAGTATCCTCTGGTAGCTTCCCGATCAGGAGGTATTACGATACTGTATAGACTATTGGCATTATTTGTGTTAAGGGCTATATGGGTAACCCCTTAACGCTATTAAAAAGTAAGTTTATTTTACAAATAGACACTATTATAATAGCGCAATATACTACATAGTAAATAGTTTAACGGATCCTTAGGAGATGTAAATCCCGAACATCTCTTGAGTTACTGTACTCATATTTATTTCTGTTAATTTAACTCACATAAGATCTTTTAGTCTGACTCGAGTGTTTTTGTCTTTTCAAATTCGCTCGGGTCAGTCCGAGCGTTTCAGGATCGAAGATTTTAGCTTTGGAGGACGAAGACGAAGAATCCGTATTATATTATTTATATTATTGCACCACACTCTAAAATTTCCGCTGCATTGATTGTATTGGTATGTGTAACTCTGATATTCATTGTATAAGTAAAATAAATATTTTGTAAACAATTATCATGAACTGTATATTGATTATTATATTTTATCCTCCCGCTGTGAGATTCTATTTTGTTTTATTTCTTCTCTGTTTTTTCTTATTTACCCCATAATAATCCGCCTTTGCGTATGCTTTGAATTGGCACGTGTGTCGGTTTAAAGTGTGCGAAAAGGCGGGATGTTACACCTTGCCATCCATAATTTGACTTTACTTTTATTGAATTTCCCCAAATCAAATCCCTAATTAGAGTTACAAAATCATGATCAAGAAGTTAGAAGTTTTTTGAATGAGGAAAAAATGTCCCCTCAAACTAGACCCATTGGGTCCTATTTATAGATGGGGCGGCATCCTCTCAGCCTTATGCCTTCATCCATTACGGAAGATTGCTTTTGGTATGTGGTTGTAAACCTTCTGTTCTTGCCTGAACATAGTTTCTTGTACAAGGTTATTTGACTTTCATTATTTTCGAAATGTTCGTTGATTGTGTATCATCATAGTCTGCCGATCGCTGTCGAAAGTTTTTTCCTTCACTTGTTTTCAAGAAGCCATTGCCTTTATCGAAAGGTTTGTTATATGCATAGCACGTGAACCATTCGATCCCACCATAAGATAATAGCCTTTGTGAACCCTTTGGCCTTAGCGGAAGGCCTTTTTTCCTACTTGACTACTGTTGAAAGTTGTATCTTCCCTGGGTAATTGCAGAAGGTTGTTTTCTGTTGACTTTTGAACGCTGTTTTTATCTAAACCTTCGAGTAACATCAGAAGGTGCCTTGCACATGTATTATCTGGCTTGAAAGGCTCATTTCGTTTTTGAAAGTGTTGGCGTGAGGCCACGTCTTTGTTTCCTCTTGTTTGCTTCCTTCGGAGGGTAAAAGATCCTTAGACATTTTAGGATAATACCCTTTGTCTTCTCATAAGACCTTGACCCTCTCATTTTTCTAGCTGCTTCCCTTCGATCTCTTCGGAAGGTTTGATCTGAATTCTTTCTCTACCATTTTTTGTTTAAGATTACCTAGTTTAAGTGGAAGGCGAATTTATTAAGTAACATGTAGCTTGACATAACTTTTACATGAGCGATGATATTTGTGCATATTTTGATATATTTTGTATTTTAGAAATGTTCTTATTATGTTTTGTGATATCATTGCTATACCATGCTAGTTATTATGACATATTGACAATTAAATTCTAGACATAGTCCAACCTATTAGTTATTTATAAAATATTCAGGTCGGTCCGAGACATTCAAGTTCAAGGACGAAGTGGCTAGCATGTGGTTCTTAGGCACAGTAGAAGGCTAGTTATTTGTTGGATTAGATACTATCTATGTATTAGTATAGCCCATTGTACATATACATTGATATTTGAGATGGGTTGTATTTAGTGGGAATATACATTGTATTTATTTGATGGATAGTGGGTATTTGACTCATTTTGTAGACCCACTTGTACTTATGTATATTTTTTACTTTATGGTATCGTTGTGTTGATGACTTTCTATTCTCTATTGTTCATTTTACATTATGTATTATGCTATCCTTGAAAACTATGTGTTTGTCACTTTGTGTTGGTACCGAGTACATATAGGTGAGTAGTATGTGATTTTGAAATACGTATTGGTGTTAGTCTAAGGGAATATCCACGTTTGACAGCCCATCATCGCCTCATTCTCCATATTATCAGTTAGTAATACTGTTTGGTAGCATGGGTATATAGGTAGGGTGTTACAGTTGAAATCAAAATAGGTTTAGAACAATACAGAGTATAAAAGACATGAGTCCTGACTTTAGATGAGTCATAAATTCCGTGATCCATTGGGTTTGTTGAGTAGTACTACATAGTAAAGGATAATAAGAGTATATAATGATTGCTGGTGTAATCACCGAGGGATGCATTTGTATTTTCTTACTATCTAGTATTCATCCCATCTATCTTCTGAGTGTTAGACTCTGTATGAGAAGCAGAGTAGTTGATGAGGGTAGTGTAGTTAGAAGTAGTTATCCAATTAGTAATGTTGGCCTTATTTGATGATTATTAGATCTCTATGTGGCTATGCATGGAATAACCTGATCCGGTAGTGGTCAGAGTTGTGCGGCAGAAGCCGATAGGTTGATTTCCACTAAGCATATTAGTTGCTTTGGTTGTTGTGTATTGTTTGGTTGAGTTATGCTTTGTTGTGTTAAACTTGGAAATAATTGTTTAGGGTCAGCCTTGAGTAGGAGTTATCACTTGAACGGTAAGAACCTACTCAAATCCTGATACTAGAACGATGGGGTGCCTTCGACATTGAAGTTACAACATGAGCTGATGAAAACTGATTTTTCTAAAAATTAAAATTATGTTTGTAAATAAAATTAAAAAGTGTTGCATAGGATTTAAATTAGATGCTTGCTAGATGCGTGCATTAATGACTGGGAATGAGATTTGGATTATTGTACGTGATTTATTATTTGATTGTATTACAAAGGTTATTTGTAAATGTTACAAGAAATTGTCTTAAAAAAATTAAGTTGTTTATAGCATATCTAAGTAAATATTTGAAGAAGTATTGAATGTTAATATTGTGTTAATTTGTCCGTTGAGTGCTTTAAGAATTCTAGTAGATGCGTTTGATCAACGTTATCCATAGGGGTTCCAAAATACCAGGATGAGGAATTTTGATATAATGTTTTAAAAGGTGGCATGTATTTCAAAAAGAAGAATGTTTTGTGGACTGTTTTGAAATGAATATAGTGTTTTAGAAAATGCAGGGTTATTATTTTTGGAAGAAGTACAATATTTTAGGTGATGTTATAAGTAATGAAGAATTTTTTTAATAGAAAATCATTTTGAAAAGAAAATTATGTCTTGCAAAATGTTATAAACTATATTAAAAAGAAAGTGCAATATGATGTTTTGAGAATGGTATAAAGTATTTGATATGAAAATATATATATCTATTTTTGTAGTAAAGTGTTGGAAAAGATAAAATTGTGTTTCAAAATTCGTATATTTTACAATAACAAGTATTGCTATCAAGCATTAGTGGACATCTGAGATCGATGTGAGGCATTATTGGCTACATGATCAATATTACAGCCAATCAGCGAAGTGAGTCCCTAAAATTCACGGTGAGGCAATGTCATTATATTTGTGAATTTGGAATATATGGTGTGTGATAACGTGAAGTGTGTGGATGTTATAGATATTCGTGTAATATAGTGTGTTAATATATTAAAATGAATATAAATAGAGTTTTCAACTTAAAATAATTTTTGAGATAAATATGTTTTATATATATGTATGTATGTATATATCGCACATGAAGTGTAGATATTATCTACATAAGCCAAAAATATTTATGAAATTTTTTTAAGTGGAAATAGAATATAATAAAGATGTTAACGAGGTTGGAGATATTAATGTGATTTCATAAACTACGCAATGGTAATTTTGAAATATTCGACGATGAGAAATTAGGAAGAATTGTTTTAAAAGAAATTTTATATTGTAGGAATTGTAAGAATTATTAACCTTTTTCCATTGGGAGTTTGTAACAACCTGATGTCGTAAAGCGACTAATTAAAATTATTAATAGAAATTTAAACGACTAAATTGGTATAAAATGATAAAATGTGAATTTTTTTGGATTAAATCATAAATATTGGAGATTTTTTATGATTTGAAAATACAGAAATTTATTTGAGTTTTAAAGATTTTCTAAAGTTAAGAATCTGAATAACAAAATATCTATCGTGAAGAATTAGAGAGAGATAAAAATTAACTGGATGTAATTAATTATATTAAAGGAAATTAATTGTTAAAGAATAAATTAAGTGTTTTATTTTGGTAGTAAATATTTTTGAAACTATGATATATTAATAAGGATAATTATAGACCTTTATCAAGTGATACCAGAATTATTTTGGAGGTATTACTACTTACAAGGCTTGTTGGTAGCATTATTTTTTAAAGTGTAGAATAAAATACATGAGTGCATTCCTCCTTGAATAGAGTATCACTCATTTTTCACAAAAAAGTTATTGGAATTTTAAATATTATTAAATGGAGCAATAATCTTTATAAAAGTTATATAACACAAATAACTGTATTTCTGACTTTATTAAAGTAAAGAACTAATGTTTTTTAAACTATTCGGGCTAATGAATGTTTTTTATTAAAATGGGCTTAACATAATAATTTCGGGATAATTATTTTTAAAATGAGTAGATTGTTAAGTATAATTTTTACAAAAACATACAATGATAGTTAAACATTGGTAAGAAGGGGATATAACTTTTTTAGGATTTCGAATTATTTTGGTGAGGTAAAAATTGTTTGTGAAAGGGGTTGAAGAGATGGAAAATGATTTATTCTCACCTTCAAAAGCCTAAGACCATGTTTTATTTGCCTCCGCTTCTTATGAGCATTCTAGAGTTTTCCATCCCTAGCATTAAACTTACCCCATAGCTCATTTTTACTATTATGCATCTCATTTTCAGTTTTTCCTTCAGCAAAGCCTTTCCCTAACCTATTCTTTCAGAATTCTTATCAAACAAAATAATTCTAAAAATTATGAAATCAAAATATAAGTTTATACACATAGCTACACAATAAGGAGCAACCGAAATGAAGTATTGAGCAAGTTTGGGATCATGTTGCATTTTATAGTGAATAGGATGATGAAGATTGGAGGAGATATAAGAGGATTGGAGTTGTTATTACCAAGGTGAGTGTTATCGCTATTAAATATATATATAGAATTGGTGAATACATTTGTCAAAGATGATTTGTTTATGCCATAATGTTGCTCGGTGCTTGCGAACCCATTTACATCCATTGTCTACTTCAGTATGCTTTGATATCACTATGATAGCTATGCATATTTAAGTATTGAATTTTTGCATTGTTTTGTTTGAGCAGAGAAGGCATCGATGGAACAAATGAGCAAGAGGGGATGGAATTGTTTTACGACCTGAGGAATTTTCCTATTATGTTATAACCACAGGCCGACATCCCTAATGAGGGATGACCAACTTTGGGTAGCTTGGAACAGACAGTGCTCCAGGCATTGAACATTGATGTAATAAAAAAAGTCTTTTATACAATTTCAATGAAAATTTGACTTCCTGAAGTGAAAATTAGATGTATTCCAAATCTGAAACTATTTTTTTGGAGAAGTTTTAATTTAACTAAATGTTAACTATTTAATTAGTTTTGTTTTAAAAGTGGCCAAAAAAATTTAGGCTTTAAAAATTCGTTTAAAAATACTATTTAATATTACAAAATAATGGAATGATTTCTATTGGTATTACTTGATTTTAATCGAGTTTTCTATGATTTTGGATGTATGGATGAGATTTCTAAAGTATATTCTATAATTTAAAATAAATGGAAATTAATTGTAAATTCATTTAAAAATCATATTCAATTACAAAAGATTATGTGATGATCTTTATAAGTAATATTTAATTTTTAAAGAGATTTCTAAGAATTTCCTAATACAGTGAAGAGCATTGGAAAGTGTTTATAAGGATTAAATCTTTCAAATAAATGGAAGAAATTATATTTTATTTAATTTTAGTAATATAAATGCCTTTGGAACTTTTAATATATTTTTATATAAATAAAATATCCTTTATAATTGATATGTGTGTTTTGTTTGATTTATTTTCCATATGATGGGAGTAACGAATAAACTGATTTATAATGCCATTTGGTTCGCGATGTTCTGTACTATTTCTCCAGTTATTCTTTGGACTTGTTGCATAGATATTATCATGTGAAACAAGTATAGTTCATGAGCACTGAGTAAACGAGCAAGTAATGCTAGTGCGTATGGGACGTCTGAGCTTATATTTGTTCGATTACATATTATGAGTAGATACCACTATTATGGGGATAAGAAACACTAGGGTGTTGCCTATGTTTAGTACGTGACTCGATGCTTGCAGGGCTGAGCATGGAATCCTAGTGGCCTGATTGTAGTGTCACTTCCTGAATCTACCACACATGTAACGACCCGTGTAAATTCAATGTTTAAAATGAATTAAATTAATAGGATTTTTATTTAAATTTAGAAATAAATAGAAATCTTATTTATTTATATGAAGGAGAATGTTGAAATTAGATGTATCAAGGGTAATTAAAATTTACAAATTAAATTATATATTGCAATTTATTGTAATAGTGGAAATTGTTGCATTTGGATATTAAGTTAGAAATAAGTAAATAAAGGCAAGTACTGAATTCATCAATGAAAAAAAAATTATTTAGTACAATTCCTTTTTATTTGTAAATATTGTAAGGTGTTAATTAATTGAAATGTGAAATATTAATAAGAATATTAAATAGAATGGAATTCAAATAATATAACAATAGAAATGTGAAAATTTGGGAATAGATCCAAAGTTATAAATAAGCTATTGAAATAATACATAATAAGTGCAATTTGAATGAATCAATGTGAGTATAGATTTAAGCAATAATTGGGAATCATATCTATGAAATGATAACGAGAATACAAGGTAATAAATGCCAATTAAGGGTAATAACTAATAAACTTAATGAAATTCCAATTTTATATAAAATAATTTAAAAGTCAAACATAAGTAAATTGAATTTGTAATATGAAAATATATGCCAAAATTGATTTTTGTAATAAAAGATTTTGCATGTGACAAAAAGGTAATGGTAATGTTTATGGTAGGTTGCCCATTCATTTATTTAGATTGTTGTTGGAATTGGAAATAAGTTTGTAATAAATGTAAATGAATGATACATTTATGTGAAATATAACCAATGTAAATTTTATTTATAATATAGCAATGGGTGGATTTAAGAAGTGAAATTGTAGAATTTGAAGCTAATTAATAATGGACATAGTAAAGATGGCAATGCAATCAAATACTTAGGAATCAAATTTATTTGGAAGGTAGTCTAATTTATAAATAAATGGTAAGTAATTAGGATTTAATTAATTCTATATTAATTGAAACTGATTGTAGATTTAGTGTAGTAACGTTAAATCTAACGTTTTGTTAATATAAATTTAAGTATAGAAAGCAATATTTATTAATTTAATTTAAGTATTACAAAATAAATGAAATTTAACGTTTAAATATTACGTTAATAGAGATTTAGCTGAAATTCGAGAATATTAAATTAATAGTTTTGAACCTAACATTTGAATCCATCTACTTAAAATTTTTTGATGGAATAATCATTGACTATTTAAATTAGCAGAAATTTTGGGAGCTTAATTTATAATTTTGAATATAATGAAATAGAAGATCTGACACTGCAACTGATAGATTTATCAACTCTAAACTGACATAAAGACTTGTTTAAAACAATTGTAAATGTTGTGAAATATAAAGGTGATAAAATTTACAAATTTTAGAATTGGAATTTAAAATTTGATTTATTCAACAAATTGTAAATTTATTTAATTAATGGAAAAATAGCCATTTTGGCACTGACTCGGATTTCGACGAAACAAGTTTCATCGGATCCGTAATGGTGAATTATAATAGTGTTTCAAGTTTCGTAGCGATCGGACTTGTCGTTTGATCGTACAGACTCGAAACGCCTTGAAATTTATGCAATTGAAATCAATTGAAATCGATTTGAAAATATTGATTTTAGCATAACTACTTCATACGACATAATTTGAATCTGAATCCTTTTCCATTGCGTTTAAAATATTTTTAAACATATATTTTGATATATAGGTTGACCCAATTTCGTTTCGGAGTAGAAACGGGCTTTTCGAGCCATTTAGCGTTCAGCGCGTATACCAATCTGATCCATCTTCTATTTTTCAGCCTTGTCAATATATAACCCGTTATAAACCCTAGCTACTCCTTATTTTCATTTGTCTATACGTACATCTTCTTCTTAACTCCTCATTTCAATGGCAGAAAAAAAACCTAATTCCCAAATTCCAAAAATTTATTTCAATTTCAAAAAAAAAAAATCAGATCTGCAGCCACTTCAAGTTTCAGAGGCAAAAACGCTGTTTCTACTTCGGGTCAGGAATAAAATGACTCGGGTTGCTCCGGGTCATTTTGGCAAAAACTCCAAGCAAGCATCGGGGATTTGAGACGGCGCACCGAAGTCGGACCCGAAGTCGACACAGGACCAGAATTTTCCAATTTTCAAATTTTCATAAGTTTTGCGTACGAGCTCGGATTCACGCGCGGTTTTTTTTGCTGGGATTGTATCGAAATTCCGGACGCTTTGACGTTGGTTTGGGCAGATTTGGAGACCGTCGAATTTTTGGTTTTAAATTGGATTTAAATTCGATTTAAATTCAAAAGGTGAGTGTTTTAACCCACTCACAACTTCTAAGATTTCTTATGTTTGTTAAATTGATTTTAGATATGAGTAGAAATTTATTTATGACTGTTTGGCATGTTTTATTCATTATCTCTGTTAAATCGCATTTATTTAATTTGACTGTTAATTAATTTTATAATTACATATAAATTTGACAGTTAAAATTTATTTGCTTGCATAGCAGTTATTAAATTTATTTTGAATATAAACTGTTAGTTAATAACTGTCATTTATTTCCTGTTATATTTCATATGCTATATGTTTTGATGTTTGTTTAAATTGACGAAGATTGAAATAAATTAATGATGATTGAAATAAATTGGTTGATGATTGATATTGGGTGAATGGATGATGTGTTCTATCTTATATAAACTGCAAGTTATCATGTATTTTCATTTCATTCGGGATTGCGGTTTGAAATGATATACAACCGCATTTTTTATTTTTAAATTACAGATTAAAATGATAAATATCTGTATCACTTGATCATAGGATAGAAAATTATATACAGGCACCGCGGTATATATATAAAATTATTTTTGAAATTATTTTATGGTTTGGATATGATACGGTTAAATAAATATTAAATTTGGATATGATGTAAATATATTTTATATATACATACATAGTTAAATTGTTGAATTTAAGCTATGCATAAATCTGTTAAATAAAAATGAATAAGTCGAAAAATGACATTTGATAATTTATGTTATACGTTTAAGTACAGGTTTAAGATCTTGTATATATATATAGAGTTAAATGTTTTAAACCAATAAAGATTGAAAGATAAATTTGAAATTTAATATAAATTGAGCTTATTTGAAAATTTAACTCCATAAGTTGATGTTACCTTGTTAAAATTAGAAATTTTAAAGGTATGATATTTATAACGGGATTCAATAAATAATTTTAGTATAAATAAACGGAAGGAAATTTTTAGTGTAAATAAATTTAGTTTATTTTAAATGGTTATGGATTTATCATGTAAACCTTTCAAACTAAATAATAGGAAAATGAATTGTTGATTTAAATTCACAACCTTAGTTTCGAAATTCATTAAATACTCAAAGTTAGAAAATATTGAAATCGAAGTGTTTTATTTAAACTGAAAGTGAATCTAAAAGTTATGGGTTTAGACTGGAATTAAAGTGAATAAAAATTGTGAAGGAGTGGAATTTATTTATTTTTAAAGAAATTTTGAATTCAAATGTTTTATTTTATATATTATTGAATATCCAAACCATTTAAGTTTGAAAGTTATGGTTTTAAAACTATGGATTTCGAAGTATTATGTTGAAAGTTAAAATTCAAATATTTGGTTTCAAGGTATTATAAATTTTAAAAGGGGCATGATTTTGGAAAAGAAAAATATATGAAATAAAATGATATCATTTTTATTTGGGTTTTAAAAAGGGAATCATATCGTATTTATGGGTTTTGAAATGGAAAATTTTGTTCTGGCTTTAAAGTATAAATTTTTTAAAAGACCACGGTGTTATAATAACGTTTGGTTGTTGAAGAGACCGGGATCGGAAGTTGTCATACTCTCTGCCAACTTCGAAAATCACTTTAACAACCGTGTACGCAGTGGAGATTCCAGAATGAAGTAGGTTGGTGGCGGCGTTTCTTATAAGGTAAATACGTGGACCAAACTCCCGTGAATTGGCATAAGGTGGCTAAAACAGGAGCGATTGACGGGTTAATAAGGTAGCACCTTTGATTGGACACATCCCTTCGATATTATAATTTGACTTTTGGATTGTTCCGGTGGCCACTTTTGATTGTATTTGGGGGTGTGGCTCGAGGTGGGCGGTAGCTGCGCGGTACGCGTTACCACCGACCCGGAAGCGTAATTGGTATATCTACCCTAGCATTGCCTAGTTGTGCCGTGTCACCTACCCTATCGCGCCTTGTACGAGTTTGGATTTCTCCCATAGCCCGTGTGGTATCCTCTGGTAGCTTCCCGATCAGGAGGGACTATGATATTGGATGGACTACTGAGACTATTACGTGTTAAGGTGGAAAATGTAAAGCCTTAATGCTATTTAAAAGTATGTTTATTTTACTATAGACACTATTATAATAGCGAAATATACTACATAGTAATTAGTTTAAAGGATCCTTAAGAGATGTAAATCCCGAGCATCTCTTGAGTTACTGCACTCATATTTATTTCTGTTAATTTAACTTACATAAGATCTTTTAGTTCTGACTCGAGTGTTTTGTCTTTTCAATTCGCTCGGGTCAGTCCGAGCGTTTCAGGATTGGAAGTTTTAGCTCTGGAGGACGAAGACGAAGATTTGTATTTCTATTATCTACTATTATTCCACTACACCATTTAATTCAGCTGCATCGATATTTATTGGTATGTGAACTCTGATATTTATGGTAATAAGTAGAAGCAAATGTTTGTAAACAGTTTTATAAACTATAGATTGATTATTATATTTTATCCTTCCGCTGTGAGATTCTGTTTTATTTTATTTCTTCTCTGTTTTTCTTATTTGCCCCATAACAATCCACCCTTCCGTGTGGTTTGAATTGGCACGTGTGTCGATTTGAAGCGTGCGAAAAGGCGGGATGTAACAGTTGGTATCAAAGCTTTGGTTTAGCGATAAACCTTAGCTTTGTGGGGTTTGACTCTTTATTAATAGGGTAGTAATACCCTATGGGACTCGCTGAGAGTATATATATGAGAGAGCGTATTTGTTAGTGTTATAAAAAGGTTTTTATATTGTGTTAATCTGTTCCGTTTTGTATTTATAAATTCTGGTTAGTGCATGGGACGCTGTGACATCAATAGGGATTTCTAAACACTTAATAGGACAGACCGACATAATATTTGTTTTATATAGGTGAATGAAATAGTTTTGCCTATTATATTTTCTATATATAAAATAAAAATTTTCAAAAGATATCTATATTTGGCTGCAATAGATTGGTTGTTAGGTAATAAAGATTGAAAAAATAAAATAAATAAAAAGTGGAAATTTAGAACTTATGATCCGGGGTTTTGAAATTTCTTTCGAATAAATTTTGGAACATAATAATATTGTTATAAGTATTTTCTGATATAAATATTTGATATAATTTGAAAAAAATTGTTTTAAAGAGGATTTTGGAGAAAATAGGTTTTGTACTTTCCTCTCTGTTGCTGGAAAATAATTTCGGTGATGGCGGCTGTAACAACCCGCATATTTATCGATTTTTATATTTGAATATTTTATTTAAATATTTTATCATTCGTCGGATTTTAGTCCAAAAAGTCACTTTTTGCAAACAGTCGAATTGGGATTCGAGACCCCTCCCATTGGGTTCAAAATGTCGTTTGCAACCTTTTTGAGTATAAACATTGATATGTTTGGAGCTAGTCAAAAATTTGATCATTTTCACTTTGGGTTTGGGTTTGACTTCAGCCCTATGTTTAACTTATACTCAAATCTGAACCACTCCTCCCCATTCACTCTCACTTCCTCCTCTTTTCAGTTCTAAAGCATCAATGGTGGGAGAGATGAGAAATTAAAACTCCAAAACCCTAGTCTTCATTAGCAAATCCAACTTCTAGCTCAAAATTCAAGATAACCCATTGGTAAGTTTCTCTTCATCTTCTCCAACTCATTCTCTTAATCAATTTTAGAAATTCCTAAACCTAATTTTGGGAATGTTCTTCTTTTAAGCTTAGAATCAAGCTTCTTGAGTTGGATTTGAAGAGTGGTTGATTCTCCTTTGCTTTCAAGCTTCATCTTCATTTGTTTGGGTTCAAAGGTGAGATTTTATCTCACATCTTTCTCTATAATTATCTTCGATTGTTAGGTATGAATTCCTAACACTTATTTTTGTGCAATTGCTTTTGGTTTGGGTTGAATTGGTGAATATCCAAATTTTTAGTGTTTGGGTTCAATTCTTTAAAGATCCTAACTTTGGTGTTTGAACATGTTTTTGGTGGCGGATCGGAGAGCTAATGGAGCCGGGCTATCAATTGGCTAAGGCTCCTTAGGTCCATTGCTCGAACGGTCGCGTTTTGGTGGAATTTGCGCTTCATTGAAAAAGGGCAGGAACTGCATAAATTTGCAGTTCGTTCGACGGAGCCCTGTGGCCGGTCGACCGACCTGCTACTCCGTGCAAGTTTTCTGCTTCTGGCCAGCCGACCGAGCTCTGTAGTCGGCCGACCGACCTGATGCTATTTTGCCTACTTTGTCTATTTTGTTGAATTTCCAACTTTAATCGATTCGTGTTGATTCCCTTTTGTTATTATCACTTATTATCGACTTTGATGACATTTTCTCAGTAATTTTGGGAATATCCATTTTTGATGGATTCGGTATCGATTTCTTTGGATTTTATTCACGTCTTCGAATGTGAATTTTAGTGATTGATTGTTCCTACAATCTTTCTTTGTGATTTGTCACTTTAAAAATATAAAGTTTTCTATACTAGTAGTAAATATCAAAATTCTTTCATCAAAACGATTTCAACACTATTTTATTACAAAGCTCGTTTCTTAAACCATTTTCCTATCTATTAGTATATACAAGCCTTTACCTCACTCGTATGAGAAATCTAATTAAACGACCTAGTAAAACGGGTGGTATGAAACGCTTGCGTTTACTTCGTCGGTTAAATCTTGGACTTGTTCGATTGAATCCCTTGTGACAATTTTCTAGTAGAGATCTACAATTTGTTCGTAAATATTTAAGTTAAGCTAGTGGTTATGGGACATGAAGCTAAGCTCATATATTTACTAGCATACTGTAATTGACACTTCTTGATGATCATGACAATCATTTTTTTGATTTAGACTAGCAATGTGCGATGTCTCTTTGTCTGCGAGGGAGACTAAACCCCGTTTTGTGGAGTTTGACTCAAATTGGTGGGGTAGCAACCCATGGTCTTCGGGCCGTTTGTGGAGCTTCGGCTCAATTTGTGATGGTTAGCAACCATGGAATTAGCGTTCCGTTTGTGATACACGTGTTGGTCAGCTTTGTGCTCCCGTTTGTGATAGGCCTTTCCTCCTTTTGTGATTTCTGGATTTGTTGAGATGATTTCTAGAATTTGTGCTTCACCAATTTTCGTGATTTTCATTGATAAGTTTTATCAATATTTGTGCATTGGTGAATTTGTGTGTCATTGACTTTTGTGATTGATATTGATATAATCTTCAATATTTATGGTTTGGTGAATGAAGTAAAGAGTATGACATTCCTTTTGACCCTTGAGTAGATTTTTGTGATATTGATTAATCTCTTGTTGATTTTTCAATTACTTATATATCACAGCTTTGCATTATGATTATTATGCGTTTAGTCATACCTCTTATTGTATATTGTCTCATCTGATATTTATAGCTAGACTGATCTGTTTATTATTTTCTTATTAAATAATACTCGGGTCAGACCCAGATGTTACAGGTGCTTCAGCTTGACTTCTCATTTGGGATTGATTTCTCTGACTTTTGGCTAACTACTTAGATTAGTAGTTTATTTTGTTGTATACACTTGAGATATGGACTCATAGTTGTATTCTTTTGTATAGCACGTGTTGCTATTCTTTTGTATTATTGTGAATATTCTTGACTACTACTCTGATGAACACTTTTATGTGTTATATATATTTATATCTATTTCCGCCTTTGTGATATGAATTATCTGTGACTGATTTGTGTTATGTTTATTTCTATATTTGTTTCCGAAGACATAATAGCCACTGTGTAGTCGCTTTGAGTTTGTGTTGGGATGTCGGATGTCCTCTTGAAAAGAAATGCAAGTTACATCTTATCTGGCATATCGGTACTCGCACAAAGCAATTATACAGATGGTCGCTCCTCAACAGCCTTCTTCTCCGTGCTAGTTGACAGCATTACACCGTAATGTTCTAGGTTAGCGTGGGTATAGAGGTGGGGCGTCACAGCTTGGTATCAGAGCCAAACTTCGGAATAATGTAGAATAATTTAACAAGGATCATAGTCCTAAGTCCTTCTTAGGAGTCGTGCCTTCGGATTTAATTCGAGTCTTTGTACCGATTCATCCTATTCTCTTTATGATTCCTTGTTTTATCTATCAAGGTTGCTTTATATTCATTTTGTGAATAACCTTTTCTTCTTCTTTGTTTCTTTCTAAAGGAAGAGAAATGGTTAGACCTGGCCGTCCCAGCGTCGGTCAATCTAGTGCTACTCCCCAAAATGGAGTTTTTATGACTGCCCAGCAACTTCTTGACCTTGTCACGAATGCTCAAGCAGCTGGTTCTAATCCGGAACCTACTCACCCAAAATCTGGGTTTGCACGTTTGTGCAATGATTACACCAACCTGGGTGGGAAGCCATTTAAAGGTTCTGAAACTATTATGGAAGTCCATGTTTGGTTAAGGACATGCGATCGAATCTTTTCTCGCATGAACCTCATCGATCTTCACCGTGTTCAGGTGGCTTCCAGTATGCTCCAAGAGAGAGCATTGGACTGGTACGAACTTCTTATTTCTGAAATAAATGAAGCGGATCTCACTCGGGAGAAATTCCGAGAGCGCTTCGAGTTAAAATTCATAACAGAAGCTGAGAAGGTGACTTTGGCTCGCCATTTTATTGACCTTGTTCAAGGTGAATCTTCCGTGGCAGATTATGTCGCGTCTTTTGAATCTCTCTCTAAATATGGGGTTGAATACATCAACACCCCATTGAAGAAGAACCAAAGATTTGTCTATGGCTTAAACAAAAATCTCAAGAAGCCATTACTTCTAAAATTAGAAGTTTCTTTCGACCAACTCATTGATATCGCTCTTCGTCTTGAAGAGGCAGATAGGGAGAATGATGTTGAAGTGGTGGGTTCCAAACCAAGCTTCAACAACAACAAGAAAAGGCCTAATAAATTCAAAGGTCCTTATCCCAATAAGAAAGGGAAGCAAGCAACCCCAGTGGCAAAGACTTCTTCCTTTGGTCATGGGGAATGCTATAATTGTGGTTCGAAGGACCATTACGCGAACAAGTGTCCAAAGTCTATCTCTTGTCGCCACTGCAAAGTTCCCGGTCATGTTATATCTTCATGCCCCAATCTTCTAGACAAGAAGGAGGGAAAGTTAAATGTTGCTCAAGCCCCTGGCAACACATCTCGTGATCAAGGTATGTCTCATTCTATCCTTGATGGCATTATCATATTTCGTGATCAACCTATTCGAGTTCATTTTGACACGGGTGCATCCCATTCTTTTATTTCAAAAGAACTCGTTGATACTTTTTCTTTAAGTGTTGTTGCTTTAATGACTTCTTTGAGAATTGCGAATCCGGTTGGTGGGTCCGCAACAATCAGTTTATTGTGTAAAGATGTCGAGATTATTTTGTGTGATTTTTCTTTCCTAGCCGATTTGCATGTCATGCGTTATTTAGGCTTTGGAATGATTTTGGGAATGGATTGGCTTAACCGTTACGAAGCTCATATCCTATGTCCTGAGCGGACTATTCATCTTCGACATCCTCAATCTGTTAAGCAGATTTCTATTAATCTTAAAGATTCGGATTCCAGCTTGGTTGCATCTTTATATTCTTTAAATCCTCGTGATGACGATAATGATGATGAGGAAGATATTATTTCTCTTATTCATGTTGTTTGTGAATTTTTCGACATATTTGAGCCCTTTTTAGGATTACCACCTAAGCGAGCAATTGAGTTCAAAATTAACCTTATTCCTGGAGCTCAACCTATTACTCGTCACCCTTATCGCATGTCTAATAAGGAAAATGAGGAGATGCGCAAACAATTATCTGAATTGGAGACGAAGCAATTTATTCGCTCTAGCTCCTCGTCTTGGGGAGCTTCGGCTATTTTTGTGAAGAAATCCGACGGTACGCTTAGGCTTTGCGTTGACTACCGTAAGCTTAATGATCTTACTATCAAAAATAAATATCCTTTACCTCGGATTGATGACCTATTCGATCAACTTAGTGGTGCTAGAGTCTTTTCACAATTGGACTTGGCAACCGGTTTTCATCAGCTTCGTATTGCAGAGGATAGCATTCCTTTGACATCGTTCCTTACTCGTTATGGATCTTATGAATGGCTTGCTATGCCATTTGGTCTAACGAATGCTCCGGCTTATTTCGTTGACCTTATGGATAGAGTTTTCAAAGACTTCCTTGACCGGTTTGTCCTCATCTTTATTGATGATATTCTTGTGTATTCAAAAACCGAGGAGGAGCATGAAAAGCTTCTTTGGATTGTGTTGGAAACTCTTAGGAGTAATCAACTAAAGGCGAAATTTTCTAAATGCCACTTTTCGCAAACTCGTGTGAAGTTTATCGGTCATATTATTTCCGAATCCGGAATTTCCGTGGATCCTTCAAAGATTGAAGCGATTCAAGATTGGAAGAGACCGAAGAGTGTGACGGAGATTCGTATCAGAGCGCTAGGTTCAGTGAATACCTAGGCTCTTGAGTGTTTTCTTTCTTGAGAGAGCGTATTTGTAATTTTGATATATATATATATATATATATATATATACCTATTGTTGGGTTACCTGTTTGGGTTTTCCAATGAGGTATAAAGGTAGATAGGGTTGTAGTGTGTGTAACACAACTACCAATGGTTGGAGTTTGAATGTTTGAGGTTGGAAGTGTATCTGTCGAGACTGTAGACCTAATACCATCTCGAGTGAGTTTTGGATGTTGTAAGGATTTCATTGATCTCTGAAGGAAATCTGTTAAGATTCGGTGTTCATTTTTGAAGTGTAAGTTTGGATGAGCTGGAGTTTTGATCTATCGGGTTGACAGAAGCAAGTCATGATATCTTGATACATCAAGGTGCTGTAGCTGTGTGGTGAGACACAGTGATTATGGGTGTCTCCGAAGGTATTTCTTTGGAACAAGTAAGGAAGAGTGACTGCTTTGGTGTTGTGGCTGTGTTCAGTTGGGTGTTCCTGTTTGCTTTGAGGTCCGAGTTTCTCGAAGAGCTTTGGATTAGGAAGTCTTCTGGCTTAGCAGTTTTTGGGGTAACTTCAGAAGCAGCAGAGCAGTTCCATTTCTTCGATGGATTGGCCACATAAGTGTAAGCTGTTCTGTTTGGTAAAGAGAGAGCGGTATCTTTTGAATTTAGGCTGGATTGATCGCAAAAGTGACTTGCGATAGTTTGAGGGTTTTCTGGCGTTTCAGAGATATTTTTCTGGATGTCTTCAAGAAGTCAGAGAATTGCTAACCTCTGGAGATTGAGTTTGGTATCGACTGGATTCCAGAAGTGGTACCGATGGTTCAGATTAGTAATAGGATGATTTTTGAGTTTGGGGAAGCAGCTCAGGTTTTGGAGGAACTTCTGAGTTTTATTTTTTGGAATGTGTTGACCAGTTTGTGCTTGAGTTCATGATCAGCATTTTCATCTGTTCAATCAGAGTTGCGCAGTGGAAGCATGGTGGCAGATGTTTTAGTTTGGAAGCAATTGGATGTTGCAATGTTTGGATTGGAGAGTTCTATGGGGAATATTTCAGGATCTGAGGCCAGTTTGGAGTGCGCCTGTTTTATCTTTTCTGGATGAGAGAAGTGAGTTTTGTTTTCTGATTTGGAATAGAATTTGTGTTCTGAGTTTGGTTCATATTGCAAAGATCATTTTGTTGGATTGTTTTTGGTCCAGTTTATTTCTAGGAGCATCAGCAAGAGTTCAGCTGATCAGGAAGGATGTATGCAGCACAGGATGGTCCGTAGAGTTTTGTGGATAAGAGGCGAAGGAATTTGGGTTGCGAAATCAGAGATTCGATTTTGGATAAGTGTTTGGTCTTCAGGATTGAGTTGCCAGTTTGGATAACTGGAATTCGTTGTGTTTCGCGTATCTCTGAGGGAGTACGTGTAAGATCTATCTCTGGTTGTAGAATCAGCAGTTCAGGAAGTTTTAGTTGTTGATTCAGACTTGCCTGTAGTCTGATATCCTGTCTTGTTTTGTAGATCTAGATGAGTAGAAGTTCTGTAGCTTAGTAGTATTGGTTGTTTAGATTCCGTAGAGCGAGTATCCCGATATATTTATACTTGGGGAAACTCGAGAAAATTCTATCCGGAATTTTGTCTGGATAGTTAGATTTGTTTGTTTGGATGAATTGGTTGCTATGATTGTTAGCTTACGGTTGATATATGCTTGTGTTTTAGAATAAAATCTTTAACTAGATTATTAAATTACTTTTGTTTAAAATTTCGGGGACGAAATTCTTTAAGAGGGGAGGAATGTGACATCCCGGAAATTTGGGGCAATATCAATTTAATAATCTACATTAAAAATTAAATTGATCTGATAATATTTGTTAATAATATTTGAATTGATTTAATAATCTTTTTTTAATAAATATTTAACTGATAATTTAGCTTTTGAAAAGCTAATTTAAATTGTTTCTATTTATAGTGTATATATGTATATTGGTATATATTATAAATAGATAAGTTTTGTCTTTAGATTTAATAGATAAAGCTATGTTTTCTAATTTTAATATTTTTGATAATTTGGAAATTTGATATTGAATAAATAATAATAATATGATCTTAAAAATACTCAAGATAAATTTAATTTGTTTAAATATAAATTCTAGCCTAGAGTTTAAATTTAAATAAAAAGTTTTGTTTTGTTTTTTTTAATATAGCTTGATAAATAAGTATTTATATTTTAAAGAGATAGTTTCTTTTGAAAATTTATTTTTAATTTAATAATGAGTTATATTCAAACAATATTAATAATGCAGTATCTTTACAAATAGATTTTAATATAAAAACAAATTGTTATTTTAAATTTATTTATATATATATATATATGTATTTTGGAAAGCTATAATTTGTAAATTTAAAATAAAGTAAACTTTATAAATATTAAACTTAAGAATAAATCAAATTTATAATGTTAACATAAGTACAAAAATATAATAATATGTGTAAGCATAACTTAGCATAGAACTTGATACATAAGTTAAAATTTATAACAAATAACTAAAACAAATTTTGAAATGTGTATGTAAAATACAGAAACATGTAATCATGTTTATACAATAGTTATGTTGGCAACTAAACGAAATAAAATAAAATGCAAGGCTAAGAAAAGAAACATAAATATCTATGTAAAATAATAAAAGTAAACATGGCAAAGTCAAGTTAACAGTGCAAAGTAAAGTAAGTATGCAAAGAGTAGTATAAATACGAATGTAACCCGTTGAAATGCAAAATAAAATATCTGAACATAAAGTACAAAAAAAAAAAATGCAGGCAAGAATAGAAAAGAAGACAAGTATGAAAACATAAAATAAAATGTTAGTAGCTTGTAAATTAAGATTCAGACAAGTATAAACATCAAGTATAAAACAAAATAAAGTAAGGAAAAATAGTTGCAGGTTGACTCTAAAGCAAAGAAACAAAGCAAAGTTAAGAAACAAAATAAAAGAAAATGACATATGCAGGTTGCTTGTAAGAGAAGTGCAAAGCTAAAAAAATATCTATGGATAAAAATGAGTAATATGAGACATTGAGTACATTAACATTAAATGTTTCAAATTCTCAGCAAACAATTCAGTCAATTCGAACTGTTTTAAAGATCAACTCAGCCCCTAATTAAAAGATTTTGCCTGATACAAACAAAACAAGTAGTGTACCTGCATGTGCTTAACCCAGTTATCACCTTCCCCTATAAACTTCTATATATGCACACCTTCTTCTTTAGTTCGTTCAACATAACATATCCAACCTGAAACAATGGCAAACATTTTCATTTATACAAACTCAAGTAATATTACAACTGAAGATAGGCAAGAAGTTTAGGAAGATCACAACAAACAAACAGTTTCTACTTTCAAATTGTTCTATGTTATTGTCAGGTGAGTAACTTCAAATTTTAAATAACTTAAGTAGTAATCTGGTTGCATAGAATTTCTAGAAATATGATGTTTGAGTGCCAGTATATATTGGTGCTTTTCTCTGTATTTATATGGGAATGTATGATATCAATGTTCTGTTTAATTCTGGGTACTCTCTGTTCATATTTCCAGGTTTAAAATCCCTAACAAAATTTCATTTTGTTCTTAATTCAAGCCTTAACAAGATATAAGTTTGACATAAAATGCTGGTATTAACAGATACTTGAGTTTTAAAATTTGTTTAAGGGAAAAACAGTGGTATTAGTTTTGGAAAATGTAAAACTACAAGTAAAAAACTAAAGTAAGCCAAACCTAAATGATTTTAATTCGTGAATTCAGGGTTATGAATCAAATACACATACCATAATATGATTTTTAAAATTAATATTATGATTTTTAGTCAAGTGATGTAAGTACAGTTTGTCTTTGAACAAATGTTGGTTTTTGGGGGATTTTTGGTGATCTTTGTGCTGGAGGTGGTCGGGCTGTGCGAGGAAGTGGAGGAGCCTGCCGAGGAGATGGGAAAAATAGTTGGGGGTGGTCACGGCCACGGTGGCGACAGCGGCAAGCGATTGAAGTTTCTAAACCTAATTTTACTGATGCACACATTTTTGATCGCCACGACTTCTTTATTGCGTCGAGTGTGGCCGGGTTTAGAGGGGAGGTGTCTAGGTCGTAGATGAGCATGTGGGAAAAGGGGCGGTGATGCTGGGGGTCGGAGTTGCCTTGCCGAGGCGCATTTGTGAGTGGGTGATGGGTTCGAAAGTTATCGAGCTATACTCGATTTTGAACGACAGTGCATTAGGGTTGTTCGTTGATTCGGGGTCAACGTCGGAGCGATTTGCGACTTGAAGGGGGTGGTCTCGATCGTCAGAGTTCATTTTAAATTAATTACAAATGGTATGATTATAAATCATTTCTTATGGATGAATGATATTGATATTTCATTTGATGATTGTGAATTCAGGTATGACATGAATAATATCTATGTGATATGGATGCATAGTTAAATATGATAATATTTGTTATCTGTTTGATGATAATATTAATTATCTGTTTATGATGATGATGTAATTATCTATTGTGATATTATGAATATTCCATCTGTGTGTATATTGATTATATTGAATTAAACTGTTAAGAATAAATAGATAACTTGGCCTTAAAAGACACGTTTTGGATTTCGATGAGACTGGGATCGGTTTTCCACATTTGGAATATCCGAAAACCACATCGATTCCAAATTAACGATAGGTAGTGAATCTGAAGTGAAGATGAAGATTCAGAGTGCAAGGGTTATTGTCGTTAACTCTGAGGGTGATTCCCAAATGAGTGTAACGAGATAATGCCTTCGGTTTCGTTCGAACCCGGAGCGAACTTGTATGGATTGAATGCTTTCAACACATCGTCAGGTGGGCGATGAGCATTCTAAGAAATAAGTTCTCTAAAGGTAATCGCAGCCTTAAGCCTCATCAACCGGGAATGGCTAAAACAGGGGAGATGCAGCAAGGTTAGGTGGGTCATGCCCAAGCAGGACAAGAATATTCCCCTGTCTAGATGTCCCTTATTTTTCGGCTGTGTGGGCAGTTGGTTGCAAACAACTGCGGGATTTATCTTCTTCGGGACTGTTCAGTAAGGAATGGTTCTGGCCTTGTGTTGCAGGGGGTCAGGAGTGATCCTCGGTATGTTGATCTAGGCCACGTACTGTGACGGGCGGTACCCTAGTAGCCCTGCCATTGTATGGAATCCACAATCCAATAAGTGCCCACGGTTTTGATTGTATTACCCACTTTTGTGGCTAGTAGCTGGAATTTAATAGATGTAACAATTTCGGCTATTTTCTATTTACTTGAAACCCTAGACCTATTATAATATCACTGAATTTCCTATCAAATGTTTTGGTTAGCGTAAGGTAAGAACTTACCCATGTTTATGTGTGGGGAGTCTTACGTGATACCTTTTGTTTTCAAAGGTTTTTTAAAGTTAAGCAACTTAAACCTGTTACTCATACCAGACCCATGTCTGACCCGGAGTTTATTTTTGTTTTTCATAAACTCTCGGGTACCCAAATTTTTACGGGTAGCCAAGGGATTCAGGTTAGTTTTTGACGAACTCCGGAGGAGCAATGGAGCAGGAGGCTTCATCGTTATATATATATAGTTCCGCTGTGTTGATATCTCTGTATTGTTTTGTTTATTGAGTTGTATTAACTAGACAGGTGTCTATAACTGTCTAGCATGTGATGTATTGTCCGTATAACTCTGATTGATGTTGTATATTATGTAAATACTTATGTGATTATTATAATTTATTCGTTCCGCTGTGAGATTCTGATGTTGTTGTTCTTTCTTCTCTATATTTTCTATTTTCTCATCCCTTTCTTTCTTCAAGACGAAACGGTTTTCCGGGCGTAGGATGCCGGGTCGTCACAATTCCTAAATAAACGGTCGAAGGAGAAGACATAAATTGCATCTGATGTGCTCCTATGTTAGAGAAATAAACCCCTTTGGTGGAAAATGGATATGCCCATAAGGGGAATGGATCCTAAACTCATAGCCACTAATCCCAAAATGAATTAGAATACTCTAAACAAGACTTTCTTCGCAAATGGCTGATGTTAGCTCAACAAAAGAAAAGGAACCCCAATCAAACGTACTAGAAAGATTGTCAAAAGCCATAGGTAACTAAAAGAATGGGAAATATGCCATTAGTTTTGCAAGCTAATTTAATTAAACAAAAAAGATATCAAAATATCAATTTCTCTATCAGCAAACCAATTGAATGAATTCACACCGACATTATATTTAGCAACTTGAAGGCACGCATACACACACACACACACAATAAACAAAATCAAGTCAAGAAAACTAAAACTAAGAAGAAAAAAGAAAATAATTTTACTTGTTATTAATGATAATTTAAGATCCAAAAGCAAGAAGTTAATATGAGAAAACCACAATATCTCATGTAAAAATTTTGAAAAAGAAAAAAAGAAAAAAGGAAAAGGAGAGAAAGATATGTAGTTCCGCCAAAGAAATCTCCACCCTAGAATTCAAAGGGCATAAAAACAAAAACCATCAGGTACTAATGATGACAAATAATCTTCACTAAAAACTAAGCAGATTTCTCAAAATACAAAACAATTCATTTGAGAAAGGTCAAAAGAACAGCCACTTATATCAAGATTTGTCTAAGAAGCAGTAAATGCGAAAATGATTGATTAGGCTACTAGAAAAAATTAGGTGTAAAAATAGCAAGTTTGCCCTAACATACCTTAGCGTAGACATATGGGGCAAGTTTTACATCCATTTTTTTCCTATAACGTATATGGTGTAGGTTGAAATGTACAAAGCCAATAAACTGCATAAGCCAATAGGAATGCAAAATGGGCTATATCTACATTAAAAAGGAAATGCACGCGATCCAAAAACGCAACGTATAAAGCCCAGCAAAAGCATTCAATGCAGCAGTCTACAATTCATATACGACAATTGATGCTATCTCAAACTCAAAATGAATACAATATTAAAATCACACAGAACAATGAGAAATCTAAATATAGACGATGCAAACTATATTGGTCACAACGCAAGTATTAGAAGGCTTCACAAATTTGAATATAGACAAATGACATAACCGTCCAAGAGCCAGCTATGCCAACATAATTATGGCCGACCATGTCATTACCCTCAAGCCAAACTGCACATTCCCAAGCCAAACTACACTTCCTCAACTAAAGCAATAACAAAGCACAACACATAGTATGCACGTCGTCACAATGCAACCCTATAATAGACTACGCGCATAAGGAAAAATCACAGTATGGAGCTAGCATAACATGTGAAAGAATGCTCTACTAAACCAGACGGTAGACCTCGTAACTAAAACCAAACCACCTAGTTATATAATGCAGTACTGCATCGACTTATACATAAAGACTATGCTATAACACCCTATCTAACTGAGCCACCATAGCCATACCAAACTGCACTGCCATGGTGATACCAAACTGTGCCGTTACATTTATACCATATTGCGCCCACATAGCTCGACCATAAGACTCTGATGCATCTAATTTTGTTGCACCACCATAGCTCAGTCGTACTTCATGATGTGTCCAATCATTCAACAACAAAGCATAGCATTATATCACATCATCATATGATGTGCTATTTGTCAAAAATAGATACAAAGCCATCCACTGCACTAATCTCAAGTATAACACTTCAAATTTAAAATATCACCCCTAAATCCAAATTTATCTTGCCCAAATCCAAACTTCTGACCAAAGAAAACATTCCCACCTGAGGCCACATCTATGGTCCATGCATATTCAAATAAACGAAGAGTTGAAGAATATGTTGCAATAACTACCATGGAGGAGTGATGCCGTAATGACCCAGAATTTTCGATTTCGAAAATTCCAAATAGTCAGGGAAAAGAAGAAAGAGATATAAGAAGAAGAAGAAACAGAAACACCAAAATACAGATTCTGACATTCACAGCGGATCAAAATATAATATTGAATAAAATAATAGTTATACAAGGAAAAACTGTATCAGTTAATTTATTTAATACATCAGAGTTACAACATTTCACAATCACTGGACAATTAAAATCAACTTGTCCCAGTTATACAAAAATATATCACAGCGGATACATTCCATACATTCTTTCCATCCAGCTCGCTTCCTGAGCTCCAGAATGTCCTTACCTAAAAATCTATAATACTCGGTCTAACCCGAGCATTACATAAAAGCAACACCTGGATCAGGCTAGAAACCACCATGAGTAAACCCATCTAACTAGAAATACTAATGCATAAAACTTACTTACAACCCGGGGTGAATCGTTCATCACTACAAGTTTGCAACTTGTTAAAGTCAACACTTATATTCACAATCAATCCTTAAATACCTCTACTTAGTTTTAAATGGTCCCGTCATTTAAATTATTCTATTCCAGCCTATCGATTTCACATACAAAATCTATAAAGAATCGATGTGGTTTTGGGTATTTGCTAATAACCGACCCCTGTCTCTTCGATCCCAATGTCATCTTAACCCAAGTTATACAAGAGAAATACAATTCAAACTTTAAATACAGGATATTACTTTCATAGTGATTCATCTCGATAGATAACCACATTATCAATATTCAACCCAAACATATCACAAAACATTTCAAATCAAGAATATCAAATAATCCATGGCATTCAATATCATTCAATAACTCATAAGCAAGATTAATTAGTTGCACCATTTCTAATTAATTTAAATAAATAAAATTAATTACTTTAATCATTTTGATCCTGCTTACTTAACATTAACTAATTATAAACCATTAGTTAATCATCCCTTAATTATCCTCTCTAATTACATTAAGTCATTAGTCTTTAATTAATTCCCAAATTAATTTACCTTCACCCATTTCACATTAATTACATCTATCTTTAATTAATTACTCAAATTAATTATCTGATAATCACTTACATTGGTTAATTTATCCTTAAATTAATCACACTCATTAATTTGATTTATTTCCCAATTTAATCAATTCTTAATCAATCAATCCTTGATTCATTACCTAAGTAATTAATCCTTAATTTCTTCCGTTAAGTAATTTTCATTAAATAAATCATGTTTAATAATTACCCATTAGTTTTCCTCCTCAATTAATGATATTAAGTAATTGCTTTCATAATTATCACTAATTAATTTCAGTAAGTAATTAATCTTGAATCAGTTATCTTTTAAATTGATTATCTTAATTAATTAATCACATTATTAAATCAATCCCTTAAATTGATTACACCAATAATTAATCTTTATGAATTATCTTAATAATTAAATTAATTATTTACTTAACTAATTACATTAATCAATTTAACCATCCCTTAATATATTAAATAAATAACACTTTATTAAATTTCATCATTTAATTTACTTTTGAAAACTTATAGGATTTAACCCATTACAAATTACCTAATTACAAAAATTTGAAAACATTTTGAAACTTTGGAAACTCATTTAAAATCTTGCAAATACTTTGATCAAAAACTTGGTTTATATTTTCACTTAGGCTACACATTTTGATAAGCTTTAGAACTGATTACAACAATTTACAAAAAATCAGGCCGAACTCGTAGAATCCCCGAGCTAACTCCGTACAAACTCACGCATACTTCTACTTCGAGTCGCATGCGATAAAACCTCGAGAATTACGCGAACCACTACTTCCTTCTCCTCTTCTACTTCTTCTTCTTCCTGTTCTATCTTCCACCTGCACACCCTATCACGGTGTACATGCACACTCAACTTCGACCGTAAATCCCACCGGCGATCGATCACGCAAAACGCCCCATCCTCCTCAACTCGGCCCACAACCTGGAACCATGGCCAAAACCTTCAAATCAGAAAAACTATCCACAACCAGACCTGGACGAAGGCCCAGCTCCTTCCAATACCTGCCACGCTACCTTCAGCCACCGGCCTTTACCCAAACTTCGCCTAGAAAACCACCGCAACCCATCCCGACATTTCCCTCTGGTGCGCACAGCTCTGTTGCCTTGCATTTCCCGGCCTTATCCACGAATTGAACCCAAACAAATTACTCGAAAAACTCTAAAATCATCACGTCCTGTCGATCCACAATTAGAAAAATCGAATACCATTTTTTTCATGTCCAACGTCCAACCAGCCAGCTTCAGAAAAGTCCCGACCACGATTTCCCCATCGATCATCAGAAATCGAAGAAAAACGCCTTTACGTTCAACTCGTAGGATAACAACAATCATAACATTAAAAATCAAGATTTTGATATCTAAATTCATTATTTCCGCATGCGATTCAAATTATAAAGTCAAAACTTGAAATTATGCACATTGATTTTGTGTTTAAAAAGTGGATGTGTTTAAAAAGAGATTGCACAGAAAAATCCAATTTTTTGAAATATTTTCTAAATAATCTTGCTTGAATCAAAATTTTAAAATAAGGTTATCCTGTTTCTAACATTTTCTCCTCGGAGATCATAGTCTATAATTGATTTATAGGGGAGATATGAATTTTATGGACATGTTTAAAACCTGTAATATATAAACAGAGACTTGTTCTTCCTTATACACTCATATGCACACTGTTATCTTCTTATATACAGACACTTTTTCTTACTATATAAACATTTTTCCCAAAAATTTCGAGTACTAAATCCTAATACACCAAGATATATCAACAGTTTAAGTAGGTTAGCTTACTCACCATTAGTACAGAAAACAGAGAATAGCCTAGAACAGGCTTTTGAGATATGGAAATTTATTGAATGTTGAACTTTGATTTTTATGATGATCAACTAGCTTTCAATCTTCGATTTTTATTCAATCCTTTGAATTTGCTTGGATCAAGTTTGAATTTGTAATTTGATTACAGTTTCTTCTTCTCTTTTTTCTTCTAGGTTTCCAGTTTTAAAAGCTTTAAACTTTGATTCCTCCCTAGTTTTTTTAGATGAATGAAAGAAAAATGGAAAAGTAGGAATAGATTTGAACAAATAAAATGTACAGCTTTTTTTAAAAAAAATGAAAAGAAAATGAATAAGTAGACACTTGTCTTTGCATGCATAATAAAAGTTACAAATGTTAATCTGTATATTATAAAGCTTACAAATGTCAAACTCCTTATATCTTATGTTTATAAATTTGTGTTTTTTTATGTTTAATACTTATATATATATATATATAATTTATATTTATTATATGTAAAAGAAATTATGTTCCACTTATTAAATCCTAATTTAAACTTAAACTATTAGATTCTAAATTAATAAATATTATCTTTAATGTTTTAAAATAATAGAATTTAACTTTAACTACCCTTAGAAAATTATTTAATCCAAATCAGTGCCTCTTGATCACTACACACACACACATATATATATGTGTGTGTGTGTGTGTGTGTGTGTGTATGTATACACTTACACACTTGTTTGTATATATTTGAAGATTTCCAACATTATAATGTTTGCATATATTTATATGTATATGTTAATCTCTTATAAAAATATCATTTCTAAAAATTTATAATGCAATGTTCATTATATTTTTCAAATCCATTTGTATATACCCAGATTTTTTTTAAATTGTCAAGATTCTATTTGTTTAACCACATAAAATCAATATCTCTGTAGTAAATATCAGTTGATTATCCAGTGAACAGACGACCAAAATCCGGGTAATCGCATTCCTCCCCCCTTTGAATCTTTTCGTCCCCGAAAAGAAACGAAGCCAGAATTTATTAAAATGCTTATTGTCATAAAAATTAGTCTTTGATCGCTTTTAACTATAAACTCTTTTTATTTAAAAAATTTAAAACACTTTAAAATCTATATAATATTACAATATAGTTATTACAAAAATACTTTTAGAACCCGATGTCTCAACAGGTCCATCCATGTTCTCATAGAAATTCGGTCATACGTTGATCGGGCGTAGGACTGAAAATCTACAAGTACTTGGTAAACCCATTTTCAACACCCAGTGAAAATACTTGGAAAATAATTTATTGAAAATATAGAAATCATTTTTGAAAATA
Source organism: Allium cepa (assembly GCA_030765085.1). NCBI lineage: Eukaryota > Viridiplantae > Streptophyta > Magnoliopsida > Asparagales > Amaryllidaceae > Allium > Allium cepa. The sequence goes on from CM060932.1 coordinate 387,735,396, forward strand.
GAGAGATATCTTTTGGTGCGAATGCTCTAGAAATCATCACCCTCATCCATGGTCACAGTTAACCTGATGGTTACGTTGCCATCCCGAAAAAATCCATAGATAACTGTAGGCACTCCGTGCCCCTCGATTACGCCATGAAACCCGCTACGGATCATAGCTACATCTGGGGTTACGTTACTATCACAACAAAAACCCATACAACTGTAAGCATCAGCGCCTTTGAATTTCGCTGCTAAAAAAATGGAACTTCTCCACTCCACTCGTCCATAGATCGCAGTCTACCGATATTACGTTGCCTTCTTGGCAAAATCAAACGTAGACCGTTGACACTCACCTCCACACGATTTCCGCTATGGTCCACAGTAGATCACAGTGACATCGAGTTACACTATCGTCACAGCATAACCCAAATGCCTTTGTAGGCATCAGCGCCCTCGACTTTCGCTACCCAGTAATCCTCAGGAACTTCAGTTTGTCCGGACTTCCTGACATGATCCACTATAGAGCCTCCCCCCTTTGAGGCTCAAGGCAGTACCAACCTATGGTACTCCTGAGAAGTTCATTTCAAGGGAGCGCCTTTTTCTCTCGACCATTTTCAAAACACTTTATACTATACACATATAGTATCTTCCAAATCATACACCTAGTATAAATCCCATATAAATCTCATTTTCTCAAAATCGATTATCTCAAAATTGATAATTCTCAAACTAGGCTTTTCAAATTTCCAAAATTGATTTTTTCCCCAAAAATCAAAAGCCTTTCCAAAATCCATATGTTCCAAAAACCTTTTCTCCAAAATCATTCACGTAAGATCCTTTGTTTATATATATATATAACCTTGAAAAATCTTTGGATCATTTCATACTTGTATAAAGTCCCTTTTTATACTTCAAATACTTTCAAAAAACCATTTTCTTCTGGCAATAGATTCAACAAGGGGAGTTTATCAAATATATATTACTTGTTTATGCCAAATCAATATTCAAGCTTGATTATTCTATAAAATAAATTTATATCATAGAAATATCCAATTTCCACTTTATTTCATCATATATTTGACAAAATATACTTTTCATTTCAAAAACCATTTTACAATTCTTATTAACTAATTTTCAATATCAATTTCATTCAAACCCGTACGATGTACACATATCATTCGTATGCTATATCAATCTGATCGCTCACTTGATCAAACAATTTCACTTTCGAACTAGTATCGTCCACCCGACTACCTAGTGCAGACTCAGACCTGGTTTCATGATCAGAAACCGTCATTCTCCTTGTATAGCCTAACTATGATAGAGAATATCCAGAATCGATCTAAAATCCATATCCAGGTTCGCCGTTGAAAATCGAGTGAAAAATCCCAACTCTGATCGATATACTATCTCGAAATTATCTGCTCGAATTTGGATTAAATCACTATGCGAATAGAATAATATACGTACATCCTACGTATTTATCTTCTTTGATTATCAGCTAAATCATTTTTCTTTCTATTCACCTTTACTTTGATTCTATTACTTAATTCACAATTGTTTCAATCCCATTTGGATTATCACCTTAATTCTTATGTCAAATGGATAATTAATCATAAACAGTTTGAAATCTATCCAGCTTAAATTTAGAAAATAGCTTGAAAAGTTCAAAATAGATAAGCAGTTGAAAAATAATAATTATTTCGTAGAATAGCTCTAAAATAGTTAAGTGGTTATAAAATAGTCAAATTGTTATAAAATAGTTGGATAATTGCAAAATAGTTGTAAAATAGTAATTAGTTTAGAAAACAGTTGTAAAATAGTTAAATAGTTCCAAAATTAACTGTAAAATAAATATAAAATAATTTGGCTTTAAAAAGAAAGGTTGTATATTGTAAATAGCTGGGAAAAATAGGTTTATATTAAAATAATTTATTTTGAAAATAGTCCAGAGTCAAACTGTTCAATTCCAAATCTCCATTCCCATCAATTCAATTTAAATTTACACTTTCATTTAAATTGACTCAATTCCAATTTAAATAACTTCAATTTCCATTGAAATTGATTTAATCCCATTTCAAGTTTAATTAACCTCAATTTCTTTCCAAATTCAAATCAAATTCCATTTAAATTTTTAACCTATTCAACTTTAATCAAAATTCCAAATTATTCAAATCAATTTGGACTAATTTCAAATTGAACCAGCTTCAATTTCAAATCATTTCAGTTCCAGTTTGAATTAATCTCAATTCCTATCTTTACTTTTAAAATCTCCTTGATTTATATAAATTCAAGTTAAATTTTCAGTTACTGATTTAGTTCCTTTAAATCAAATTAATCTTTATCTTAATTTAACAATAAAAATTTTAAAAAACTCAATCTTTGAATTTAATTTATTACTAAATTTCAATTTTGAAACCAACCCTTAACAATTTGAATTTCCAAGTTCCTTTAAACATCCAAAACTTAAGTTCAAAGTGATTTCACTTTCACAAGTTTAATTTTTATCTTCAAAAATCAAAATTATTTAAATAATTTCAATTTAAAGTTTTATTTCCATTTAATTTCTATAATGGATATAAAATATCATAATCCACTTCTTAATTCATTTTAAACAAGCCAATTCACAGTTTCATAAATTATTGATAATAACAGGATGATAGTAGAGTATAAATAAACATCCAACGATAGCATCTATCACACATTCCAAAAACTCAATCCCGTTTGAGATCTTATATAACTCCCTTCTAAATCAACCTATTTAACTTTCCTAAGTTAAATCTCAATTTCATCTTGAAATTTCCAAATCATTTTGTTCATTCAAACTTATTTAACTTCTTCTAAGTTAAATTCAATTTAATCCCATTAATCCCACTCAAAATTTGAATTCTCCATTTCAAATTTCAAATTTCTATCACTTAAAAGTTCAAAAACTTATTTTACTTTGGGTTTTTGCATCACACTTCAGGGAAAATCAAAACTCATCACTTTAGAGTTTATTTCAAATCATCTTTGATATTATGTATATCCATACATATATTCATATTTACTTCTTGGCCCACCAAACCAAAATTTAAAATTTAAACTACCTTTGGTTTTAATTCAAAACAAATTCTTTTAAAGTTTTCAAACAACTTCTTATTTTAAAATAAGACTACATTCAAAAATAGTCCAAATAGTATTATTTATTATTTCCTTTAACATTTTGAAAAAATTTCAAATGTTCCTAGACTTAAGATTCAAAACTTCACAATTTAAAACCCACTTCAATTTATAAGTTATACTCATCTAAAAGTTTTCTTCCCTAAAGAAATTTCATTTTCATTCATATTTTTAGGATAATAACCAAGGTTATTACAACTGGAAACCAATTCACTATTATCTTATTCTGAAAACTCTTCTCCAAATTCAAGATTTTAATTTCAGTTTGAATCCAGTTCAAACTTATCTTCATTCAATTTCAGTTTGATTGTATTTCTATTACCACTTAATTCTCATTATTTTATTAAATTCCAATGATTTAATAACCAATTTCTTTAATATATTATTAATTAGAAAAAATTATTTCTTTATATATCGAAAGATAATCTTATATAAAAATCATTTTTACAAATATTTAAAATCATTATATAAGAAAATAACAAGTACACTCTTATATATACATATACACACTCTCAACTCATTATAGGGAACTACTAACCCTATCCTTAATGAGTAAACCCACTAGAGCCAAGGTTCTCGCTTAACCTTCAGCTCTGATACCAAATGTAATGACCCAGAATTTTTGATCTTGAAAATTCCAAATAGTCAGGGAAAAGAAGAAAGACATATAGGAAGAAGAAGAAATAGAAACACCAAAACATAGATTCTCACATTCACAGTGGATCAAAATATAATTTCAACTAAAATAATAGTTATACAAGGAAAAACTGTATTAGTTAATTTACATTAATACATCAGAGTTACAACATTTCACAATCACTGGAAAGTTAAAATCAATTGGTCCTAGATATACAACAATATATCACAGCGGATGCACTTCATACGTTTCTGTCATCCAGCTCGCCTCCTGAGCTCTAGAACGTCCTTACCTGAAAATCTGTAATACTCGGTCTGACTCGAGCATTACAACAAAGTAACACACGGGTCTGGCTAGAAACCAGCGTGGGTAAACCCATCTAACTAGAAATAATAATGCATAAAACTTACTTAAAACCCGAGGTAACTCGTTCATCACTACAAGTTCACAACTTGCTATAGTACCCACTTATATTCACAATCAATCCCTAAGTACCTTTACTTAGTTTTAAATGGTCCAGTCATTTAAATTATTCTATTCTAGCCTATTGATTTCACATACCAAATCTACAAAGAATCGATGTGGTTTCGGGTATTTGCCAATAGCCGACCTGTAACAACCCTGTATTTTTTAATTATTTTAATTTTGATTTTTCTTTATTTTATTTATTTAATTTAGATAATTTTGTTATTTTAAAATATAAACCTTGATTTTGATATGAATTATCATTCCAAACATAACTATAAAGAATATTTTCCAAAAAGTGAATTTTAATCAATATGGTCAAACTTCGACTTTTAAATTTAAAATTTGAAAGTTTGAAAATTTTAATTTAATCTTTTATTATGAAAGTAAATAATATTTTAAGAACACTGCTTTTCGTTTCGCTGAAATCTAATATATAATGTGAAAGTTATGCCTTTTTAACTATTGTGTGAAATTTGCTGTATTTCACAAAACTGTTTATTTTAAATTATATAAATAATATTTTATTTGGTTACGTAATGTTCTAATTTATTTTTATATGGGTAAAATAACATTTATTGTATATATTTTGGTTTTAAAACATTGTCGATAGTGTAATTGACATTTTCTAGTGTTAGTTGTATTTTGTTTAAAATTTCTAATTTCCAGTTTCAATTAATTAAAGAAATTCTTTATTTATTTTTCTATTTTCTTAAAAAATTATTTTATTCTCATTCCCACTTTATTTTGTTCCTCATTTATTTTATTTATTTGACATTTTATTTGTTTTAAAGTGAAATTGAAATTTTATAAGGTTGGTGATATTCTATTTGTAAATTTTAAGCCTTGTTTTAACTAATAAACTATTTCTTTATTCTTTTTCTATTTTCTCTAAATTTAATTATCTATTTCATTTTAGAAATGATAAATAAATTATTTTATTTCAAAATTTTGCTTTATAATATTTTTAAAATGAAGTAGATATTTTTCCAAAGCCAGTGATGTTTTAATTGTAATTTTTGAACCCTGCTTTGAATTTTAAAGCAATTTATTTTATTCTTTTTCTATTTTCTTTAAGTTTTATCATATATTTTCATTTTATTTCACTTTGTTTTAGTTTCTAAATGTATTTACTGAAATTATATTCCTTTTTAATTTGAAATTAAGAAATAGAAATGTGAAGAGACTTAACTTTTAAAACCTAGGACTTTTCATGTACCAAGACCTTTCATTTGCTCATGACTTTTCATTAGTTTTTGGCCGTGCCTTTTCTTTATTGTCGCCTTGAGTTTCTCAACTCATTTTCATGTGAAATTATTAATCTCACTTCATTTCTCACGGCTAGGAAAAATAGGTAATGGCTTCTCACTTTTTATTCTACTTTTCCTCATTCCTTTTGCATTGTTTTGCTTGATTTCTTCACAAAGTTGCTTGGCCATCACCCCCTATTTACCTCAGCCATAGCCACCAACTCCTTCTCCTCATCAACTATGACCTCCAACACCTCCTACCCCTCTGACCAATCCAGGACATGAGCATTTAGAGGAGCAAACACCATGAATTTTGCATCAAAACCCTTGATAACATGCCTAGCCTAGTCTAGTTCATCACTACCTTCATTTTTCCACCACGGCCACCACCTCTAGTCACCACCACCATCATGACACACCTCTGGCCATCACCTCCTACTACTGACCTAACCTGGCCGAGCCTAAATCACCACAGGCCGAGCCCAAAAGTTGCACCAAACTCCTCCATTTTGCCTTGACCACTTGCATTTCCTTATGTAACTCCTTTACCACTTTCATCTCCTTGTAGCCATGCCCTTTTAGGTCCAAACCTGATCTAAACCAGAACCTTTGTCCACCTAAAACCTACTGTAGCTGAGCCTAAGACATGTATGGCCGAGCAAAAGATGTGTTAGGTTCAAGCAAAATTGATTAGAAGCATGGTGATGTTCATTTGTTAATCCTAATTTCAATTTGTTTCAATAAAATTTTGATATGGTATTTATATTTATATTTTGGCTTTGCTTTGTTGTTGAATGAAAGATTAACATCTTAGCTTTATCTCCACTCAAATCAAGTCTTGTTATCGTGCCTTCTAGATTTTGTTTATGTGTTTGAGTTGATAACTCCAGCATAAAAAGGTGAGTAAATCTCACATGACATTTTATACTTATGCAATTGTGAAGCGACAACAACTGAATGTGTAGAATTACATGTGATGTTATAACTACGTCTGATTATTTCTATATGATGTTAAACATGTTAATTTACATGTCGTCTCATCTGTTTCTGTTATATGTTGTTAACTGTTCATTTATACCTGTTTATCACACTGCAAGTTCCCTGTAGATTAGGTTCACTATGGGTTGAAATGATACATACCCGAACGGACTTTAGAATAGGAAAAAATTATTATGGGCTTAAATGATAGGCCTGAATGGTTTTTTTATTTATTTTGTTTTAACTTGGCATTGCGGGTTTGAAATGAAAGAACCTGGATTTTCTTTGTAAACTGCGGATTGAAATGATATATATCTGTATCACTTGACCTAGGTTAGAAAACTATATACAGGCCCGTGCTTATTTTATAAAGTGTTTTGGATATTTTTAAGTATTTTAAAATATAAATTTATGAAATTTGATTTACATAGATTTTGAAATGTTTTAAAATAAATAAATTATGATTTTTCTATGAGTTAAAAATGAAATTAATGAATGGTTAAATTGAATTTTGGAAATATAACTTAAGTTTGGAAATTTGGAATTTTGGTTAACAATGATATTTAAGTTATATAAATAAAATGGAAATTTAACTCTATTTGGAAAATGGTAAATATGATAATTTGATTTAAATTTGAATTTAAGCGATTTACTAAAGTATTACTGATTTTCTATGAATTTAAATGGTTAAATAAATGAATGCTTAAATGTGTAACTTTAAAATACAACTTGACTTGGAAATGTGAAATTGTTTTAATCAAAGGTTTTAGTTAAATGAAATCAAATTGGAAATTTAATTTAATTTGTGAAATGGAAATTTAAAAATGTAAGTGTTAATAAATTGCATATGTGAAGGAAAGGAAATTATACACTTGAATTTGTTAAGTAAATTTATTAAAAAAAATTGATTTATAAGAAATTTATTTTCTAAAAATCATATGTTAAAGGTAAGTTAATAAAAAAATTTGAATGTTAAAATATGATTATATAATGTTTAAAGGGTTTAAATTGAAGTTTATCATCCGTTGGAAATACACCAAAGTCTGGAAAATACTTTTTATAGCATTCAGAAATGCTATGGTTTCTACAAATTAACTAAAAAACCTAATAAAAAGGCTATTAAAGCAGTTCTAAAATGCTGTAGTTGCTGAAGTAAACTAAAAGGCTAAAAACTTAATAAAGGTCTATTACAGCAGTTCTGTAAATGTTGTAGTGGTGTGCTGTCTTTGATGAAGCGAATTAAAACCCTTGTTTTGAAACTTGAGCTATTACAGCATTTCTGGAAATGTTGTCTTTGCTGTTTTAAACTAAGAATTCAACTAAAATGAGATGTAACAGCAGTTTTAAATGCTGTCTTTGCTGAATTAAAATGTTTTCAAGCATAACTTGTAACAGCTTTTGCTAAATGCTGCAAAGGCTGAAATTTTCAATGTTTATGGTTTTTAACTAAGTGAACGAGCTCAGAATGACTTGAAATTTTAAAATTTGAATACCTGACTTGAAAGAATAATTACTTCACTTTTCAAATGGTTTAAATGAATTAGTTTATTTGGAATATAAACTATTTAAAAGGTGATTTGAAATGAAATAAATGAAGGATATCTTTGAATTTAAAGGTATTTAAAGTTGAATATTCGGATTTGAACTTATATGATGATTTGAAAAATAAAGTTCAGAAAGATATGAAATTTTGATATTAAAATGGTTTGAAAATAAAGCTTTGAAAGATATGATATTTTGATATTAAAATGATTTGAAAATGAAGTTCTGAAAGATATGATATTTTGATATTAAAATGATTTGAAAATAAAGTTTGAAAAGATATGATATTTTGATATTAAAATGATTTGAAAATGATGTTCTGAAAAGATATGATATTTTTGATATTAAAATGATTTGAAAATGAAGTTCTGAAAAGATATGATATTTTGATATTAAAATGTTTTTAAATGAAGTTCTAAAAGATATGATATTAAAATGATTTGAAAATGAAATTCTGAAAAGATATGATATTTTGATAGTAAAACCATTTGGAAATGAAGTTTTGAAGGACATGATATTTAATTTATTAAAATGTTTCGAAAGGAAGTTTTCAAAGGATATGATAATTTAATATATTGAAACGGTTAGGAATGACTTGATATTTATTTTGATAAATAATTGAATTTGAAAGATATGATATGTTGATATATTGAAATGGTTTGGAAATGATTTAATCTTTATTTTGATAAAGATTTGGATTGAAATGATATTTTATTTGAAGTATAAAATATTATTTTAAGTTAAAACCATGGGTTATAATAACGATTGGTTGGCAAAGAGGCCGGTATCAGATATGGGCATACTCTCTGTCGATACCGAAATTGACTTTGACAACCGAGTACGTGGTGGAGATTCCAGAATGAAATAGGATGGTGGCGACATTCTTGAGGTATATTATGTGGACCCAACTCCCGTGAGTTGGCATAAGGTGGCTAAAACAGGAGCGGTCTCGGGCCAGTTGAGGTTGCACCTCGTAGCGGACGCATTTCTTCGATACCATTCTATTACTTGTGGTTGTTTGGGCGCCCCTTCGATTTTTGGGAATGTGTTCCACGGTGGGCATATGTGTCTGCTGCGTTACCACCAGCCTGAGTGTCATAATTGGTACATCTACCCTGGCATTGCCTTGTGTGCCGTGTCACCTACCCTATCGAGCCTTTACTACGAGTTTGGTTTTCTCCCGTAGCCCATGCGTATCTTCCTGTAGTCTCCCGATCAGGAGATATGCAAATATTGGATGGACTACTGGGACTATTACGTGTCTGGGGCTATATGGGTAACCCCGTGATGTTATTTTAAAGTAAGTTTATTTTACTATAGACATTATTATAATAGTGCAATATTACTACATAGTAAATAGTTTGACGGATCCTTAGAGGATGGGCGGTCTCAAGCATCCTTTAAGTTACTTGTACCTTTACTACACTTCACTTGAGTTGGTTTACATTGTATAAGTATGTATGTCCTGACTCGAGTGTTTGTATTTTTTATTTACGCTCGGGTCAGCCTGAGTTATTCACAGATTTGGATTCCCACTCTCTGGAGATTGGAATCGCTGGAGATTATCTGCTTGTCTTGTTTATCTATTTCACTTCCAGTCATCCCGTTGATTCCAGAGTTGTATTCAACTTGTATTTGGTTATCACATTTAGACTTTTGTTGTACTTTATTTCTTCTGTCGTATCTTATGTAACTCTGATATATTTATATAGTAGCTTCATGAAATACTTTTTCTTTTACTTCCGCTGCACTATTATTAATCTATGTCTATGACCTATGATTTTTATTTACTGCATATTCTGAGATTTGCCAAATTTTATTTACAACGCGGTATTTTGAGCAATTCAAGTCCGACATGTGCAGATGCGAATGGTTGAAAATATCCGGGTGTTACATTTGGTATCAGAGCTGTAATATCTCGGAATTTTTAACAATATCAATTTAATAATCTGTATTAAAAATTAATTTGATATTGATATTTTGTTGATAATAATTCAAATTGGTTTAAAAATATTATTTAATAATTATATAAATTGGTTCCTATTTACAATATAAATATTTGGTTTATATTTTAAATAGATTAGCATTTGTTTTAATTTTTCTTTTGTTTCATTAAATCTAGAAATACATTAGTTTAGTTTACAATCTTCATTCATGCATATTCTTTTCATTTTCTTAATCAAAAGAAAAGATCAAAATTCATTTTTCATATCCATAATCAAATCTGCAATCCCTCAAATCCAAAAATCTGCATTTCTTCAAATCAAATGAAGGGCCTGCACTCTGTTTTAAAACCCTGGAATGGATGAAGCCTGCATTGTGTTATAAACTGGGAATGATAGCATGTATTTGAGAAATTAGCTACTGCATTCTTTTTGCATGCAAGTGATCTTAGGATGGAAACATGGGCTTTCAATATTGCAACTCAGATTAAAAACAACAAAGGGTCAAGCCTGCATATTTTTGCAAAATTCAATAGGTCAAAACAGAGGTCTGCATTTAAAAAAGTGAGTAACTTTTAAATTTAAAAATCTAAATTTTGGATTGCATAATTTTATGTTTAGATGGATAAGCATCGAATGTTATTATAAGTAAATATCTGATGTAGGTATTTTATGTATGCGTGTGTTTTTTTTAGTATGGCCTGCTCTGTTTTGATTTTCCCAGGTAGAAACTTTATTAAAAATTTTATCTTTTAATTAAGTTTCTGATATAATGAAATTTATTAAGTAAAGATTGATTGATTATCTTAGGTAAATATTTAAAACTTTAAGAAAGTTAAAATATTAGTAGTTGTTTCTGGAAGCACAAAACAAACATCAATGCATATTGATTTTATTAAAAACCCAAACATGTTAATTTGTTAATTCAGTATCATAAATCAAAAATACTATCTGCAACATGATTTTTAAATCAAAGTTTAGAATTTTTAGGTATCAGATGAAGTTGCTATTGGGTTTTGAACTAAAAATGGAATTTAAGTAAATTCTGATGATCTTTGAATGGGGAGATCTCGGGGTTCTTTCCGAGGGAAGTAGATTGAGTGTGGAGTAAGGGAAAAATCATTAATGGTGATAGAATTAACTAGAAGGTTGCGGCAGTGGAAATCTTCTAGGAACCCTAGTTTTTTTTTTATGTTTTGAAGAATCGAACAGTTCGTTTTATTGAGTTGATCGAGTGTAGAGATATTTTGGAAAAGGGTAGCGTGGCCGTAGTTGAAGGCGAGGCCGAAGTGACAGATCGTCAGGTGGTCTGAACGGCGACTTCTTGCCGTTGACATGTTTGAAAGGGGAACTGATTGTTGTTTTCCAGGTTTGGGTTTTTGCACTCGATCTTGATTCCGTGGGTGGTAGTTTGTTTTGATGTTCGTGAGGTGTCGTAGTGTCGGCTTCTGATGTGTAGAGATCATCAACGGTGATTTATGTGGCCGGAGTTCGCAGTGCATATGCACGGTGAAGTAGTATCTGATGATGTTTGATAAGCAGAGAAGGCTCTCGAGAAATTGTGGGTTGGACTCGAAGTTTTTGGGAAGATTACTCGGGGAAGTTTGGATGGAACTCGAAGTCATTTTGACTGGCTCGTGTAAATTTGTAGTTTCAGGTTTTGGGGAAAAACCTGACAGTATTTAAGTTTTTCTTTTTAAATTTAAACTGAATTTAAAAAGTGTAGAGCAAGTTTTAAACAAAGTTTTGAAACAAGTTTAAAATCTTAATTCAAAATGAGTTTGAATTATAGATTTAAAAATATATAAGTTTTATAAAAAATGGAATGTTTTTAAACTTTGAAATTGTTAAAGTATTTTATAAAAATGTTTTAAAATCTCAAGTTTAAGGTTTAAGCAGAGTTTAAAATTTAAATTTAGATCTGGATTCAATGCTTAGTTTGAATCTTAGTTTGAAATTAAATGTTTAAGTAGTTTGAATTTTTAAAATGAAGTTTAAAATGTAAGAGAAGTTTAAATCTTAAGTTTAAATCTGGAATCAAAGTGGAATATGTATTTCAGTTTTTGAAATTAAAAGAAGGTTTAAAGTTGAAAGATTTAAACTAAATATAAATTAAGGTATTGAAAGATCAAAAGTTATAAATAGTTTAAACTTTGATAAGTTTAAATTATTTTCATTTTAAACTTATATTTAAATTTAAATTTGAAGGTAATTTCAAAGATACTTTGTTTCAAAAAAAATTTGTGTTTTAAACATAATTTAGAAATGTTTTATTTTAAAATTAAGTTAAGAATGAATGTTTTGAAATAAATTTAATAAAAAGGTAATTAAGAAATAATTAATTAATTTAATTAATTATTAAGGTTTAATGCATATAGATAATTAAAGATAATTAATTTTGTAATTAATCTCAGTCAATTACTTAATAAAGATAATTAGAGAAGGGTTAATGAAGGTCATTAACCAGGATTATTTAAATAATTAATTAATGTGATTAATTTTTATAATTAACGAGATTAATTAATTTAATAATAATCAATTGTGAATTGTAAAGAATAATTACTTGATGAAGTAATCAAGAATTAATTACTTAATGTAATTAATTAGTTTAAATATGATTGTTTATTTTATTAATTAAGTTTAATTAATTTTAAACACTTGGGTTTGAATAATTACTATATGTAAGAAATGATTTGGGAAATCACTTAGTTAAGTAATTGATTGATAATTACAGGTTGTAATTTATTGAAGATATTTAAGAATGAGGTAATTTGGATTAATTATTTAGTAATTAATCAAGAAAATAATTAAGAAATTAATTATAGGATAATTAATTTGTTAAGTTAGTTAATTACTAAATGTAATTAATCTGGGATGATTAATAATTATGAGTTAATTACTTAGGGTAATTAATTTAAGGAATAATTAAAGATCATTAATTATTTTAATGATGTAATTAAAAGATGATTAATTATTGTGATGATAACATAGGTTATTTATTGTGATGGTGATATAGGGAATATCTATTTGATATTGATAATGTGGATTACCTGTCATGTGATAATGTTGATTATCAGTTATGATTTATGAATTATCTATCTGTGTGTATATAGATACTGTATTGAATTATTTTAAAACCCTTAAAACAACTTGGACCTAAAAGAAACGCTTTGGATTTCGACGAGACCGGGATCGGGTTTCCATATTTGGATATCCGAAAACCACATCGATTCCAAATAACGTTAGGTCGTGAATCAAAGTGGAGCTTTGTGAAGACTCGAGGTGTAAGGACTATACGTCAGTATACCTCTGTGGGTGATTCCATAATGAGTTTGACAGAATAGTACTTATAGGTTCGAGATGGTGATTCAGAGTGCAAGGGTTATTGTCGTTAACTCTAAGGGTGATTCCAAAATGAGTGTAATGAGATAATGCCTTCGGTTTCGTTCGAACCCGGAAAGAACTTGTATGGATTGAATGCTTTCAGAACATCGTCAGGTGGACGATGAGCATTCTAAGTGATGTGTCCTATAAAGGTAATCGTAGCCTCAAGCCTCATCAACCGGGAATGGCTAAAACAGGGGAGGTGCAGCAAGGCTCCGTGGGTCGCACCCACTAGAGAGCGAGATTTACCCCTGTCAAGAGGTACCTTTTTATTTCGGCTGTGTGGACGGTTTTTGAGCTCCAACCGTCGGGGTTATCTTGTTCGGAACTGTTCAGTAAGGAATCGGTCCGGCTTTGTGTTGCAAAGGAGCGGGCGTACTCCTCGGTACGGTGATCTAGGCCACGTACTGTGACGGGCGGTACCCCAGTAGCCTTGCCATTGTATGGAATCCAAAATCCAATAAGTGCCAACGGTTTTGATTGTATTACCCACTTTTGTGGGTAGTAGCTGGAATTTAATCATGTAACAATTTCGGCTATTTCTTATTTATTTGAAAACCCTAGACCCTATTATAATATCACTAAATTTCCTATCAAATGTTTTGGTTAGCGTAAGGTAAAAACTTTTCCATGTTTATGTGTGGGAAGTCTTACGTGATAACTTTCTTTTCAAAAGCTTTTTAAAAATAAGCAACTTTAACCTATTACTCACACCAGACCCATGTCTGACCCGGAGTTTATTTTTGTTTTCATAAACTCTTGGGTACTTAAATTTTTATGAGTAGTCAAGGGAATTCAGGTTAGGATTCAGGTTAGCTTTGACGAATTGTGGAGGAGCAAATGGAGCAGGAGGCTTCGACGTGTATATATATATTGATTCCGCTGTGTTTGTTTAGTATCTATTTCTGTTGTACTTGAATTGTATAGTTAGACAGATGTTATGACTGTCTAAATTTGTGTGGTATATGTAATGTACTCTGATGTAATAAGATGCTATGTAATATTTTGTGTTAATTATTATATTTCATTCGTTCCTCTGTGAGTTCTCTGATGTTGTTCTGTTTCTTCTTTCTCTTTCTTTTCTTCTTCTATCCCTTTCTTTCTTCAAGACGATGTGATTTCCTGGAGTTAGGAAGTCGGGTCGTCGCACTTGGTATCAGAGCATTAGGTTGAGTGAATACCTAGGCTCTGTAGTAGTGTTTTTCTTGAGAGAGCGTACTTGTAATTTTATATATAACTAATTTTAATATATATATATATATATGTATTTCTACCTATCTGTTGGGTTACCTGTTCAGGTTTTCCAATATAAGTTATAAAGGTAGATGGGGTAGTCGTGTGTGTAACACGACTACCATTGGTTGAAGTTTGAATGTTTGAGGTGTATCTATCGAGACTGTAGACCTAATACCGTCTCGAGAGAGAGTTCTGTAGTGATGAAGAACTTCATTAATCTTTGAAATAAACCTGTTAAGGTTCAGAGTTAATTCTTTGAAGTTGGATGAGTAGAATTTGAATCTGTTGATTGAGCAGAAGCAAGTGATGGTATTTTGGATACCTCAGGGAATAGTAGTTGCGTGATGAGATGCAGTGACTATGGATGTTCCCGAAGATGTTTTCTTTGGAACAAGTTAAGGAGGTGAGTCTGCTTCAGTGGTGGCTGTGTTCAGTTGGCGTTTCTGTTTGCTTTGAGGACCGAGTTTCTAGAAGAACTTGTTTTGGAATTCTTTGGCACTGTGGCAGCAGTGCAACTTGGAGTGTTCTCGGTGTTGGCAAGAGATCTTCTGGCTTAGCAGTTTTTCTGAAGTGGAGTTCAGAAGAAGCTGAGTGGATCTGGTCCTTCGATGGGTTGGCTAATTAAGTTTAAGCTGTTCCGTTTGGTTAAGGAAGAACAGTTTTTCTTGGATTTGGTTTGGGGGGTTCGCAAAAGTGACTTGTGATTGTTTGAGTGTTCTCTTGGATTATCTGAGTTTTCTGAATGTCTTCAGGAAGTCAGAGTTTTGTCTGCATCCGGAGATTGATTTTCTTATCATCTGGGATTCCAGGAGTGGTACAGGTGCTTCAGCTTAATAGAAGAATGGTTCCAGGAATATTGAGTTGGTGCAGCAACTCAGAGTTTTGGAGGAAGTTCTGAATTTTCTTGTGGATTTGTTGAACCATATTCTGGAATATGTTGTCATGTATGTGCTTGTGTTCTTCTTCAAGCATTCTCTTCTACTTCGGATCATAGTTGTGCAGCGGAAGCAGATTGATAGTGCATCTGCTTTTCTTTTTCTGGACAGAAGGAGTTGTTGTCTTCTGATGTTGAGAAGTTGAGTTTGAGTTCTTGGTTATAATTTATCTTGAGGAGATCATTTTGTTGTGTTGATTGGTCTAGCTTGTTTCTAGAAGCATCAGCAAGGATGAGCTGATCAGTAAGACTGTAGACAGCCCAGGATCGTCTGAAGAGTTTTGTGAATAAGAGTCGGAGGAATTTGGACTCTGAAGTCGGATATTTGATTTTGGATAAGTTTTCTATGATCAAAAGTGAGCTATAAGATTGGGTAAGTCTGAGAAGTTAGCTCTGAAGAGTTTGGGATCTTTTCTGTATCTAAGATATTAAGTGATTGATCTACATGATTGAATTGCCAGTTTGGATAACTGGGGTTCGATGAGTTTCACGTATCTCTGAGGGAGTACGTGTATGATCAATCTCTGGTTGTGAAACCAGCAGTTCTGGAGTTTTGGTTATTGAGTCAGACTCCTTTGTAGTCTAATATATTGTATAGTATTATGGATATAGATGAATAGGAATTTTGTAGCTTCATAGTATTGATTATTTGGATTTTATAGAGCGAGTATCCCTGTATATATATAACCCGGTAAACTTGAAAGAATTTTATCTAGAATTTTGTCTGAATAATTAGATTTGTTTGATTGGTTGAATTGGTTGATATGGTTGTTAGCATATGTTTGATATATGCTTGTGTTTAAATTAAAAATTTAATAAGATTATTAAATTACCTTCGTTTTAAATTTCGAGGGCAAAATTCTTTTAAGGGGGAAGGATTGTAATATCACAGAAATTTTAACAATATCAATTTAATAATCTGTATTAAAAATTAAATTGATATTGATATTTTGTTGATAATAATTCAAATTGGTTTAAAAATCTTCTTTAATAATTATATAAATTGGTTCCAATTTACAATATAAATATTTGGTTTATATTTTAAATATATTAGCATTTGTTTTAATTTTTCTTTTGTTTCATTAAATCTGAAAATACATCAGTTTAGTTTACAATCTTCATTCATGCATATTCTTTTCATTTTCTTAATCAAAAGAAAAGATCAAAATTCATTTTTCATATCCATAATCAAATCTGCAATCCCTCAAATCCAAAAATCTGTATTTCTTCAAATCAAATGAAGGGCCTGCACTCTGTTTTAAAACCCTGGAATGGATGAAGCTTGCATTCTGTTTTAAACTGGGAATGATAGCATGCATTTGAGAAATTAGCTACTGCATTCTTTCTGCATGCAAGTGATCTTAGGATGGAAACATGGGCTTTCAATATTGCAACTCAGATTAAAAACAACAAAGGGTCAAGCCTGCATATTTTTGCAAAATTCAATAGGTCAAAATAGAGGTCTGCATTTAAAAAAGTGAGTAACTTTTAAATTTAAAAATCTAAATTTTGGATTGCATAATTTTATGTTTAGATGGATAAGCATTGAATGTTATTATAAGTAAATATTTGATGTAGGTATTTTATGTATGCATGTGTTTTTTTTTAGTATGGCCTGCTCTGTTTTGATTTTCCCAGGCAGAAACTTTATTAAAATCTTTATCTTTTAATTAAGTTTCTGATATAATGAAATTTATTAAGTAAAGATTGTTTGATTATCTTAGGTAAATATTTAAAACTTTAAGAAAGTTAAAATATCAATAGTTGTTTCTGGAAGGACAGAACAAACATCAATGCATGTTGATTTTATTAAAAACCCAAACATGTTAGTTTGTTAATTCAGTATCATAAATCAAAAATACTATCTGCAGCATGATTTTTAAATCAAAGATTAGAATTTTTAGGTATTAGATGAAGTTGCTATTGGGTTTTGAACTAAAAATGGAATTTAAGTAAATTCTGATGATCTTCGAATGGGGAGATCTCGGGGTTCTTTCCGAGGGAAGTAGATTGATTGGGGAGTAAGGGAAAAATCATTAATGGTGATAGAATTACCCAGAAGGTTGCGGCAGTGGAAATCATCTAGGAACCCTAGTTTTTTTTATGTTTTGAAGAATCGAACAGTTCGTTTTATTGAGTTGATCGAGTGTAGAGATATTTTGGAAAAGGGTAGCGTGGCTGTAGTTGAAGGCGAGGCCGAAGTGACAGATCGTCAGGTGGCCTGAACGGCGACTTCTTGCCGTTGACAGGTTTGGAAGGGGAACTGATTGTTGTTTTTCCAGGTTTGGGTTTTTGTCAGTAGATCTTGATTCCGCGGGTGGTAGTTTGTTATGATGTTTGTGAGGTGTCGTAGTGTTGGCTTCTGATGTGTAGAGATCATCAACGGCGATTTATGTGGCCGGAGTTCGCTGTGCATATGCACGGTGAAGTAGTATCTGATGATGTTGGATAAGCAGAGAAGGCTCTCGAGAAATTGTGGGTTGGACTCGATGTTTTTGGGAAGATTACTCGGGGAATTTTGGATGGAACTCGAAGTCATTTTGACTGGCTCGTGTAAATTTGTAGTTTCAATTTTTGGGGAAAAACCTGACAGTATTTAAGTTTTTCTTTTTAAATTTAAACTGAATTTAAAAAGTGTTAAGCAAGTTTTAAACAAAGTTTTGAAACAAGTTTAAAATCTTAATTCAAAATGAGTTTGAATTATAGATTTAAAAATATATAAGTTTTATAAAAAATGGAATGTTTTTAAACTTTGAAATTGTCATAGTATTTTATAAAAATGTTTTAAAATCTGAAGTTTAAGGTTTAAACAGAGTTTAAAATTTAAATTTAGATATGGATTCAAAGCTTAATTTGAATCCTAGTTTGGAATTAAATGTTTAAGTAGTTTGAATTTTTAAAATGAAGTTTAAAATGTAAGATAAGTTTAAATCTTAAGTTTAAATCTGGAATCAAAGTGGAATATGTATTTCAGTTTTTGAAATTGAAAGAAGGTTTAAAGTTGAAAGATTTAAACTAAATATAAATTAAGGTATTGAAAGATCAAAAGTTATAAATAGTTTAAACTTTGATAAGTTTAAATTATTTTCATTTTAAACTTATATTTAAATATAAATTTGAAGGTAATTTCAAAGATACTTTGTTTCAAAACAAAATTTTTGTTTTAAACATAATTTAGAAATGTTTTATTTTAAAATTAAGTTAAGAATGAATGTTCTAAAATAAATTTATTAAAAGGTAATTAAGCAATAATTAATTAATTATTAAGGTTTAATGCATATTGATTTAGGGGTCAATCAATTTGAAATTTAGATCATTAATTAGATTTTTAATTAATGATAAATAAATTATTAATTAAGTAATTAAGTTGAAATCAGGGTTAATTTATTTATATAATTAGACTTTAAAATTATAGATAATTAAAGATAATTAATTTTGTAATTAATCTCAGTCAATTACTTAATAAAGATAATTAGAGAAGGGTTAATGAAGGTCATTAACCAGGATTATTTAAATAATTAATTAATGTGATTAATTTTTATAATTAATTAGATTGATTAATTTAATAATAATCAATTGTGAATTGTAAAGAATAATTACTTGATGAAGTAATCAAGAATTAATTACTTAATGTAATTAATTATTTTAAATATGATTGTTTATTTTAATTAATTAAGTTTTATTAATTTTAAACACTTGGGTTTTAATAATTACTATATGTAAGAAATGATTTGGGAAATTACTTAGTTAAGTAATTTGATTGATAATTACAGGTTGTAATTTATTGAAGATATTTAAGAATGAGGTAATTTGGATTAATTATTTAGTAATTAATCAAGAAATTAATTAAGAAATAATTAAAGGATAATTAATTTGTTAAGTTAGTTAATTACTAAATATAATTAATCTGGGATGATTAATAATTATGAGTTAATTACTTAAGGTAATTAATTTAAGGAATAATTAAAGATCATTAATTATTTTAATGATGTAATTAAAAGATGATTAATTATGATTAATTAATCAATCATAAGTAATTAAAAATAATTAATTAATGTAATTAATTAATGTAATTAATTAAGGATAAATGTAATTAATTATGATTAATTAATTAATTAAAGTAATTAAAGGTTAATTACTGTTTGGTTGAGAATAATTAATTTGTAATTAATTAAGGATAATTACATGAATGTAATTAAGAGTAATTAATCAAGAGTGATTAATTACGATGATTTATTTTGAATAATTAATTGATTGTAATCTATTAAATGATTGAGATAGCAAGATTTATATTGGTAAAGTAATTAATTCAATTTATTTTAAATTAATTAAAGATGGGTAATTAATTTAATTCATTTGAAATCAATTAGAGATAGAGATAGTTAATTTAATTCATTTTAAATTAATTATATTGTGATGAGTAAATCATTGCTTATATATATATGGATGACATTGATTGTCTTGAATGCTTTGTGATCTCAGTAATGAGATAAGTATGGTTGTGTGATAGAATGCGTGGTTGCATTGTGATGATAGCATAGGTTATTTATTGTGATGGTGATATAGGGAATATCTATTTGATATTGATAATGTGGATTACCTGTCATGTGATAATGTTGATTATCAGTTATGATTTATGAATTATCTATCTGTGTGTATATAGATACTGTATTGAATTGTTTTAAAACCCTTAAAACAACTTGGACCTAAAAGACACGCTTTGGATTTCTAAGAGACCGGGATCGGGTTTCCATATTTGGATATCCGAAAACCACATCGATTCCAAATAACGTTAGGTCGTGAATGAAAGTGGAGCTTTGTGAAGACTCGAGGTGTAAGGACTATACGTCAGTATAACTCTATGGGTGATTCCGTAATGAGTTTGACGGAATAGTACTTATAGGTTCGAGATGGTGATTCAGAGTGTAAGGGTTATTGTCGTTAACTCTGAGGGTGATTCCAAAATGAGTGTAACGAGATAATGCCTACGGTTTCATTCGAACCCGGAACGAACTTGCATGGATTGAATGCCTTTCAGAATATCGTCAGGTGGACGATGAGCATTCTAAGTGACGTGTCCTATAAAGGTAATCATAGCCTCAAGCCTCATTAATCGAGAATGGCTAAAACAGGGGAGGTGCAGCAAGGCTTCGTGGGTCGCACCCACTAGAGAGCGAGATTTACCCCTGTCTAGAGGTCCCTTTTTATTTCGGCTGTGTGGACGGTTTTTGAGCTCCAACCGTCGGGGTTATCTTATTCAGAACTGTTCAGTAAGGAATCAGTCCGGCTTTGTGTTGCAGGGGAGCGGGCGTACTCCTCGGTACGGTGATCTAGGCCACGTACTATGACGGGCGGTACCCCAGTAGCCCTGCCATTGTATGGAATCCAAAATCCAATAAGTGCCAACGATTTTGATTGTATTACCCACTTTTGTGGCTAGTAGCTGGAATTTAATCATGTACCAATTTCGGCTATTTCTTATTTATTTGAAAACCCTAGACCCTATTATAATATCACTGAATTTCCTATTAAATGTTTTGGTTAGCGTAAGGTAAAAACTTTTCCATGTTTATATGTGGGAAGTCTTAGGTAATACCTTTCTTTTCAAAAGGTTTTTGAAAATTAAGCAACTTTAACCTGTTACTCACACCAGACCCATGTCTGACCCGGAGTTTATTTTTGTTTTCATAAACTCTTGGGTACTCAAATTTTTATGAGTAGTCAAGGGAATTCAGGTTAGGATTCAGGTTAGCTTTGACGAATTGTGGAGGAGCAAATGGAGTAGGAGGCTTCGACGTGTAGATATATATTGATTCCGCTGTGTTAGTTTAGTATCTGTTTCTGTTGTACTTGAATTGTATAGTTAGACAGATGTTATAACTGTCTAAACCTGTGTGGTATATGTTATGTACTCTGATGTAATAAGATACTATGTAATATTTTGTGTTAATTATTATATTTCATTCGTTCCGCTGTGAGTTCTCTGATGTTGTTATGTTTCTTCTTTCTCTTTCTTTTCTTCTTCTATCCCTTTCTTTCTTCAAGATGATGTGATTTCCTGGAGTTAGGAAGTCGGGTCGTCGCAAGAGCTTTGGCTTTGAGGCAAAACTTAGAATATAAGGTAAATTATTTACATAATCACTTTCGTTCGAGATTAAATCATTCCTCTTTGATTCAAATTTCCTTTGAATTTTGGAATGTTCCCTACGGTTCCAAAATCCGTTCGTGTCCCTCACTATTCATCTCCTTTTGATTTTGGAGTATCCCATAACTCCGCTTCGAATGATCTTTTTAATGAGTCGGCGGTTTCCCCAATTTCAAATTGAATTGTAAAAGGGGAAAACTCCTTTACAATTAGCATCGATTCACCAAGGATTTAAATCTATCCTTTGTTTAGATGCTAATATCTTTTGTTATTCCAAACTATATCTCTTGAGATCGAATGTAGATTCACCCCAGAAAAATCCACATTGATCTTATTCTTTAAGTCACGGTTGACCCAGTTAAGGTTGCCAGCGATTTACTTAAGCTTACCCATCTCCCTACTCTGTTATTTAATCATCTTGTCTTTTGTTTCCAATCCATTCCTCCAAGAATTTTGAATTGTACTTGTAAATCTATATTTTGTTTTATATATTGTGTTGTTTGAGTTGTTGATGTTGATTTGGGTTTTCGATCGATTTGTCTGATCAACGCTATCGATATGATTTCTAAAACACTTTGACAGAACAAACCGACACAATATTATTTAAGATTTTGGTTAATGAAATAAATTTTGGTATATAAGTAAATTTATGGAACTTAATAAATTGATTTAAATTGATTATTTGAAATGATAATACTTGATTTATCATTTAAAGTTCTATAAATGAATTTATGAATAGTTGTTTATAAATTGATTTGGGAACTGAAATGAATTTAAAACAAGAAATTTGAGAATTTAATTTCCGATGGTTTCAAACCTCGTGTTCAAGTTTTAAAGTATATTATTTAAAAGTATTTTCAAATAAGAATATGTTTCCAAAGAATTTTAAAGTTAAAAAATCAGTGCTCTTCTCTTTGTCGCTGGGAAATAATTTCAGTAATGACTGCAGCATCATCGACATTCATTTTCGACTTTCGAAGTGAAGAGACCGCTCTGTAGTCTTGCTACAGCTTTGTTTTGGGAAACCAAATTGATTTGAATTTCTAAACTATGATTTGATTTATAATATATATATATATATATATATATATATATATATAGATGTATGATTCAAATTTGATTTGATAAATTATGTACATACATTTATTTATCCCTAAATGGTTTGAAGAAATCGGAAATTTAATTCTTAAATTTTATTTTAAAGAATAATTTCAATTATAAAAAGAAAATCAAAATTTTGGATGAATATTCAAGCATGAAATGATTTAATTGGAAAGTTTTATTTGTGTAATACACCATTGCATTCCAACATAACTTACCTAAATTTTTATAAGTTAATAATGTAATTGGATAATATACAATATAAAAAAGATTTTTATAAATAAAATTTGAGTGGTTATAATAAATTTTGTACACTTAAATTTTAGTTATAAAATGATTAACAGAGGTAAATATAATAAAGGGTAACTGAATAACTTACAATAAAATAATGTTAGAAGAACTAAGAATAAAATAAAGCAGTTATAATAAGCGTAAGTATATTTAACAAAAGTGATAAATATATTAAGAGGAATAAATTTAATTTTAATTAGGAATAAAGAACAATTAAATTTATTAAGTGCATTATGAGTATAATAAATGATCGTTTTTCAAAACCCATGGTTTAAAATTGTTAATTTAAGATGATTGAATAATAAGATAGTGAAATTTGAGATAATTAAGATTTATTTAACTTCTGTAAAAATTTATTTTCTATTTAAGTTTAAATTTCCTTAGTTTAAAATTTATTTCCTTATTTTGTTTTTCAAACTATCTTTTAGCTGTCCTTATTATCCTTATCTTGCTTCAGACTGGTATAGGCATCTTCCTATAATCTTTCTGTTTAGAAATCTTTCTATAATCTTTGATAATCTTTGGTACTCATTTTGAATCCACCTTTTTAGTGCTTGTGTTCTTGATTCTGGAGGACCTTGGAAAGTTCATCTCCACTTGTTAAACTTACCTATAACAACAGTTATCAGGTATAATCTCAATCTTCTTATCACCTTGTCTTTATCTTATTTCATTTCTATCTTTTCTGTGCTTTCTCGTACCTCATTCCTTTTCGGGGATGAAAAGCTTTGAGTGGAGGAGAGTGTAACAACGCTGTATTTTATAATTATTCTAATTTTGATTTATCTTTATTTATTTTAGATAATTTTGTTATTTTAAAATATAAACCTTGATTTTGATATGAATTATCATTCCAAACATAACTATAAAGAATATTTTCCAAAAAGTGAATTTTAGTCAATATGGTCAAACTTTGAATTTAAAATTTAAAATTTGAAAGTTTAAAATTTTAATTTTATCTTTTATTATGAAAGTAAATAAAATTTTAAGAACACTGCTTTTCGTTTCGTTGAAATGTGATTTATAATGTGAAAGTTATGCCTTTTTAACTGTTGTGTGAAATTTGATGTATTTAACAGAACTATTTATTTTAAATTATATAAGTAATATTTTATTTGGTCATGTGATGTTCTAATTTATGTTTATATGGGTAAAATAACATTGAATGTATATATTTTGGCTTTAAAACATTTTTGATAGTGTAATTGACATTTTCTAGTGTCAATTGTATTTTGTTTAAAATTTCTAATTTCCAATTTCAATTAATTAAAGAAATTCTTTATTTATTTTTCTATTTTCTTAAGAACTTATTTTATTCTCATTCCCACTTTATTTTGTTCCGCGTTTATTTTATTTATTTGACATTATAATTTCTTTAAAGTGAAATTGAAATTTTATAAGGCTGGTGATATTCTATTTGTAAATTTTAAGCCTTGTTTTAAATTTAATAAACTATTTCTTTATTCTTTTTCTATTTTCTCTAAATTTAATTATCCATTTCATTTTAGAAATGATAAATGAAGTATTTTATTTCAAAATTTTTCTTTAGAATATTTTTAAAATGAAGTAGATATTTTTCCAAAGCCAGTGATGTTTTAATTGTAATTTTTGAACCCTGTTTTGATTTTAAAGCAATTTCTTTTATTCTTTTTCTATTTTCTTCAAATTTTATTATATATTTTCATTTTATTTCACTTTTTTCGGTTTTTAAATGTATTTATTGAAATTATGTTTTTTTATTTGAATTTAAAAAAGGAAATGTGAAGAGACTTAACTTTGAAAACCTAAGACTTTTCATGTACCAAAACCTTTCATTTGCTCATGACTTTTCATTAGTTTTTGGCCGTACCTTTTCTTTATTGTTGCCGTGAGTTTGTCAACTCATTTTCAAGTGAAATTATTCATCACACTTCATTTCACATGGCTAGGAAAAATAGGTAATGGCTTTTCACTTTTTTCTACTTTTCCTCCTTCCTTTTGCATTGTTTTGCTTGATTTCTTCACAAATTTGCTTGGCCATCACCCCCTATTTGCCTCGGCCATAGCCATAACTCCTCCTCATCATCAACGATGACCTCCAACACCTCCTACCCCTCTGAACAGTCCAGGCCGTGAGCATTTAGAGGAGCAAACACCATGAATTTTGCATCAGAACCCTTGAAAACATGCCTAGCCTAGTCTAGTTCATCACCACCTTCATTTTTCCACCACGGCCACCACCTCTAGTCGCCACCACCCCCATGACACACCTCTGGCCATCACCTCCTACTACTGATCTAACCTGGCCGGGCGTACATCACCACAGGCCGAGCCAAAAGTTGCACCAAACTCCTCCATTTTGCCTTGACCACTTGCATCTCCCTTATGTAACTCCTTTACCACTTTCATCTCCTTGTAGCCATGCCCTTTTAGGTCCAAACCTCATCCAAACCAGAACCTTTGTCCACCTAAAACTTGTTGTAGCTAAGCCTAAGACATGTATGGCCGAGCAAAAGATGTGTTAGGGTCAAGCAAAAATTGATTTGAAGCTTAGTGATGTTCATTTGTTAATCCTATTTCAATTTGTTTCAATAAAATTTTGGTATGGTATTTATATTTATATTTTGGCTTTGCTTTGTTGTTGAATGCAAGATTAACATCTTGGCTTTATCTCCACTCAAATCAAGTCTTGTTATCATGCCTTCTGGATTTTGTTTGTGTGTTTGAGTTGATAACTCCAGCATAAAAAGGTGAGTAAATCTCACATGGCATTTTATACTTATGCAATTGTGAAGCGACAACAACTGAATGTGTAGAATTATATGTGATGTTATAACTGCTTGTGATTATTTATATACAATGTTAAACATGTTAATTTACATGTCATCTCATCTGCTACTGTTATATGTTGTTAAATGTTATTTATACATGTTTATCACACTGCAAGTTCCCTATAGATTAGGTTCACCATGGGTTGAAATGATACATACTCGAACGGACTTTGGAATAGGGAAAAATCGTTATGGGCTGAAATGATAGGCCTGAACGGTTTTTTTTTAACTTGGGATTGCGGGTTTGAAATGATAGAACCTGGATTTTCTTTGTAAACTGCGGATTGAAATGATATATATCCGTATCACTTGACCTAGGTTAGAAAATTATATATGGGCCCGTGGTTATTTTATAAAGTGTTTTGGATATTTTTAAGTATTTTAAAATATAAATTTATGAAATTTGATTCACGTAGATTTTGAAATGTTTTAAAATAAACAAATTATGATTTTTCTATGAGTTAAAAATGAAATTAATGAATGGTTAAATTGAATTTTGGAAATATAACTTAAGTTTGGAAATTTGGAATTTTGGTTAAAAATGATATTTAAGTTATATAAATAAAATGGAAATTTAATTCTAGTTGGAAAATGGTAAATTTGATAATTTGATTTAAATTTGAATTTAAGTGATTTACTAAAGTATTATTGATTTTTCTATGAATTTAAATGGTTAAATAAATGAATGCTTAAATGTGTAATTTTAAAACAACTTGACTTGGAAATGTGAAATTTAAAAATGTAAGCGTTAATAAATTGCATATGTGAAGGAAAGGAAATTATACACTTGAATTTGTTAAGTAAATTTATTTAAAAAATTGATTTATAAGAAATTTATTTTATAAAAGTCATATGTTAAAGGTATGTTAATAAAAAAAATTGAATGTTAAAATATGATTTTATAATGTTTAAAGGGTTTAAATTGAAGTTTATTATTTGCTGGAAATACACTAAAGTCTAGAAAATACTTTTTATAGCATTCAGAAATGTTATGCTTTCTGTAAATGAACTAAAAACCTAATAAAAAGGGTATCACAGCAGTTCTGAAATGTTGTAATTGCTAAAGTAAACTAAAAGGCTAAAAACTTAATAAAGGCCTATTACAGCAGTTCTGTAAATGCTGTAGTTGTCTTTGGTGAAATGAATTAAAACCCTTGTTTTGAAACCTGAGCTATTAAAGCATTTCTGGAAATGCTGTCTTTGCTGTTTTAAACTAAAAATTCAACTAAAATGAGATTTAACAGCAGTTTTAAATGCTGTCTTTGCTGAATTAAAATGTTTTTAAGCGTAACTTGTAACTGCTTTTTCTAAATGCTGCAAAGGCTGAAATTTTCAATGTTTATGGTTTTTAACTAAGTAAACGAGCTCAGAATGACTTGAACTTTGAAATTTGAATACTTGACATGAAAGAATAATAACTTCACTTTTTAAATGGTTTAAATTAATTAATTTATTTGGAATATAAACTATTTAAAAGGTGATTTGAAATGAAATAAATGAAGGATATCTTTGAATTTAAAGGTATTTGAAGTTGAATATTTGGTTGAACTTATATAATGATTTGAAAAATAAAGTTTTGAAAGATATGATATTTTGATATTAAAATGATTTGAAAATAAAGTTTTGAAAGATATGATATTTTTATATTAAAATGATTTGAAAATGAAGTTCTAAAAGATATGATATTTTGATATTAAAATGATTTGGAAAAAAGTTCTAAAAGATATGATATTTTGATATTAAAATGATTTGAAAATGATGTTCTGAAAAGATATGATATTTTGATATTAAAACGATTTGAAATTAAGTTCTGAAAGATATGATATTTTGATATTAAAATAATTTGACAATGAAGTTCTGAAAGATATGATATTTTGATATTAAAATGATTTGAAAATGAAGTTCTGAAAAGATATGATATTTTGATGTTAAAATGATTTGGAAATGAAGTTTTGAAAGGATATGATATTTAATGTATTAAAATGTTTTGAAAAGAAATTTTGAAAGGATATGATAATTTAATTTATTGAAATGGTTAGCAATGACTTGATATTTACTTTGATAAATAACTGAATTTGAAAGATATGGTATGTTGATATATTGAAATAGTTTGGAATTGATTTAATCTTTATTTTGATAAAGATTTGGATTGAAATGATATTTTATTTGAAGTATAAAATATTATTTTAAGTTATAACCACGGGTTATAATAACGATTGGTTGGCAAAGAGACCGGGATCAGATATGGCATACTCTCTGTCGATACCGAAAACCACTTTGACAACCGTGTACGCGGTGGAGATCTAGAATGAAGTAGGATTGTGGTGACGTTCTTGAGGTATATTACATGGACCCAACTCCCGTGAGTTTGCATAAGGTGGCTAAAACAGGAGCGGTCTCGGGCCAGTTGAGGTTGCACCTCATAGTGGACGCATTTCTTCGATACCATTCTATTACTTGTGATTGTTTGGGCGCCCTTCGATTTTTGGGAATGTGTTCCGCGGTGGACGTATGTGGCTGCTGCGTTACCACCAGGCCGAGTGTCGTAATTGGTATATCTACCCTGGCATTGCCTTGTGTATCGTGTCACCTACCCTATCGAGCCTTTGCTACGAGTTTGGTTTTCTCCCGTAGCCCATGTGTATCTTCTCGTAGTCTCTCGATCAGGAGATTTGCAGATATTGGATGGACTACTGGACTATTACGTGTCTGGGGCTATATGGGTAACACCATGATGCTATTTTAAAGTATGTTTATTTTACTATAGACATTATTATAATAGCGCTATATTACTACATAGTAAATAGTTTGACGGATCCTTAGAGGATGGGCGGTCCCAAGCATCCTTTAAGTTGCTTGTACCTTTACTACAGTTCACTTGAGTTGGTTTACATTGTATAAGTATGTATGTCCTGACTCGAGTGTTTGTATTTTTTATTTACGCTCGAGTCAGCCTGAGTTATTCACAGATTTGGATTCCGACTCTTTGGAGGTTGGAATCGCTGGAGATTATCTGCTTGTCTTGTTTATCTATTTCACTTCCAGTCATCCCGTTGATTCCAGTGTTGTATTCAACTTGTATTTGGTTATCATATTTAGACTTCTGTTGTGCTTTATTTCTTCTGTTTATCTTATGTAACTCTGATATATTTATATAGTAGCGTCATGAACTATTATTTCTTTTACTTCTGCTGCACTATTATTACTCTGTGTCTGTGATATGTCATTTTTATTTACTTTATATTCTGAGATTTTCCAAATTTTACTTACAACGCGGTATTTTGGGCAATTCAAGTCTGATATGTGCGGAAGCGAATGGTTGAAAATATCCGGGTGTTACATGACCCCTGTCTCTTCGATCCCAATGTCATCTTAACCCAAGTTATACAAGAGAAATACAATTCAAACTTTAAATATAGGATTTTACTTTCATAGCGATTCATCTCGATAGATAACCACATTATCACTATTCAACCTAAACATATCACAAAACATTTCAAATCAGGAATATCAAATAATCCATGGCATTAAATATCATTCAATAACTCATAAGCAAGATTAATTAGTCACACCATATCTAATTAATTTAAATAAATTAAATTAATTACTAATCATTTTAATCCTGCTTACTTAACATTAACTAATTGTAAACCACTAATTAATCATCCCTTAATTATCCTCTCTAATTACATCAAGTCATTAGTCTTTAATTAATTACCCAAATTAATTAACCTTCAACCATTTCACATTAATTACATTTATCTATAATTAACTACTCAAATTAATTATCCAATAATCACTTACATTGATTAATTTATCCTTCAATTAATCACACTCATTAATTTGATTTATTTCCCAATTTAATCAATTCTTAATCAATCAATCCTTGATTAATTACCTAAGTAATTAATCCTTAATTTCTTCCATTAAGTAATTTCATTAAATGAATCATATTTTGTAACTACCCATTAATTTTCCTCCTTAATTAATGATATTAAGTAATTACTTTCATAATTATCAATTACTTAATTTCATTAAGTAATTAATCTTTAATCAATTAACCATCTTTCAAATTGATTATCTTAATTAATTAATCACATTAATAAATCAATCCCTTAAATGGATTACACCAATTAATTAATCTTTATGAATTATCTTAATAATTAAATTAATCGTTTACTTAATTGATCACATTGATCAATTTAACCATCCCTTAATATATTAAATAACTAATACTTATTAAATTTCATCATTTAATTTACTTTTGAAAACATAGAGGATTTAACCCATTATAAATTACCTATTTACAGCAATTTGAAAACATTTTGAAACTTTGGAAATTCGTTTAAAATCTTGCAAATACTATAATTAAAAACTTGGTTTAAATTTCCCTTGGGCTAACACATTTTGATAAGCTTTAGAACTAATTACAACAATTTACAAAAACCCGGGCCGAACCCATAGAATCCTCGATCCAACTCCGTACAAACCCACGCATACTTCTACTTCGAGTCGCACGCGATAAAACCTCAAGAATTACCCGAACCACTACTTCCATCTCCTTTTCTACTTCTTCTTCTTCTTCCTATTCTGTCTTTCATCTGCATACCCTATCATGGTGTACATGTACGTACACCCAACTCCGACCGTAAATCCACTGGCGATCAATCACGCTTAACGTCGCGTCCTCCTCAACTCGCCCCACAACCTGGAACCACGGCCAAAACCTTCAAATCAGAAAAACGATCCACGACCAGACCTGGACGAAGGCGCAGCTCCTTCCAATACCTACCACGCTACCTCTGGCCACCGACCTTCACCCAAACTTCTCCTAGAGCACCGCCGCAAACCCATCCCGACATTTCCCTCTGGTGCTCACAGCTTTGTCGCCTTGCATTTCCCGGCCTTATCCACGAATTGAATCCAAACAAATTATTTGACCAAACCCTAAAATGCTCACGTCCCGTCGATCCACAATTAAAAAAATCGAATACCATTTTTTCTCATGTCCAACATCCAACCAGCTAGCTTCAAAAAAGTCCCGACCCACGATTTCCCCATCGATCATCAGAAATCGAAGAAAAACCCTTTTTCGTTCCACTCGCAAAATCACAACAAACATAACATTAAAAATAAAGATTTGATATCTAAATTCATTATTTTTGCATGCGATTCAAATTATAAAGTCAAAACTTGAAATTTTGCATATTGATTTTCGGTTTAAAAAGAGATTCCATTTAAAAATCCAATTTATCAAAATATTTTCTAAATAATCTTACTTGAAACAAAATTTTAAAGTAAGGTTATCCTATTTCAAACATTTTCTCCTTGGAGATCATAGTCTATAATTGATTTATAGGGGAGATATGAAAGTTATGGACAGGTTTAAAACCTGTATAATGTGAATAGAGGCTTGTTCTTCCTTGTACATTCATATGCACACTGTCATCTTCTTATATACACAAACATTTTCTTACCATACAAACATTTTCCCAACAATTGCGAGTATTAAATCAAAAAGCACCAAGACATATCAACATTTTTAAGTAGGTTAGCTTACTCACCATTAGAATAGAAAACAGAGAATAGCCTGGAACAGGCTTTTGAGATCTGGAAATTTACTGAATGTTGAACTTCGATTTTGATGATGATCAACTAGCTTTCAAGCATTGATTTTTGTTGAATCCTCTAAATTTGTTTGGCTCAGGTTTGAATTTGTAGTTTAATTACAGTTTCTTCTTCTCTTTTTTCCTTCTAGTTTTCCAGTATTGAAAGTTTAAACTTTGATTCCTCTCTGTTTTTTTAGATGAATGAAAGAAAAATGGAAACATAGGAGTAGAGTTGAATAAATAAAATGTACAGCTTTTTTATTAAAAAATGAAAAGAAAATGAATAAGTAGACACTTGTCTTTGCATGCATAATAAAAGTTATAAATGTTAATCCATATATTATGAAGCTTACAAATGTCAAACTCCTTATATATATCTTCTTATGTTTATAAATTTGTGTTTCTAATGTTTAATACTTATATACATATCTTATATTTATTATATGTAAAAAAATGTATGTTCCTCTTATTAAATCCTAATTTAAACTTAAACTATTGCGTTCTCAATTAATAAATATTATCTTTAATGTTTTAAAATAAAAGAATTTAACTTTAACTACCCTTAGAAAATTATTGAATCCAAATCGATGCCTCCTAGTCACTACACACACACACATATATATAGACACACACACACACACATACACTTACACACTTATTCGTATATATTTGAAAACTTCCAACATTATAATGTTTGCATATATTTATATGTATATGTTAATCTCTTATAAAATTATCATTTCTAAAAATTTATAATGCAATATTCATTATATTTTTCAAATCCATTTGGTTATACCCATATTTTTTTTAAATTGTCAGGATTCTATTTGTTTAACCACATAAAATCAATACCTCTGTAGTAAATATCAATTGATTATCCAATTAACAGACGACCAACATCCAGGTTATCACAGATGCAAAGATACAATGTCAACGATCCACATGACATCGCCTCAACTGTGATAACCCGGATATTTGGACATTTGTTAATTGATAATGAACATGATTAATTTGTTAAATACTGATTTGTAAGCTGAACAAATTTAAATTTCTGATAATTTAAAATATTTGGATGTATATAAATGGATTTGAAACTATAATAAATGTTGAGTTATAAATATCTGAAGATAAAAAAAATCATATAGTGAATTAACAAATATATAACTGTATATATGCAAACGCTATAATGTTGAAAATTTTAAGTGCATATATATATACATGTTTGGTGAATGGAAAGCATTAATTTGAATTCAATATATTTAATTTAAAAAATATATTTAATTTATATATCTCTTTTGGAATTCATGAGATAAATATAATAGATATAAATTTAAAAACATTAAACATATATTAATATAACATAAAGGAAAATGAATTATAGGGTTTTGACATTTGTAACTTTTATAAAACATGCATAGACAAGTGTTAATGGTTTCTTTTAATTTAAGAATATTAGAGTATAGGCTGTGCTCATAACTTTATTATCTTTAAACAAACCAAACTTCTCAATCTTCTTTCATCATTCAGAAGATAAAATAAAACCCAAAACCCAAAAGAAAAATCAGATCCTGCTTCATATTTTAACCAGGGCAAACTTAGAAGATTCAAGATTGGTTTTAAAACCAGATTCAAGATTGCAAATCGACAAAATTAGCAAGCTCTAGATCAGTTTCAAATCAACAAACAAATTTCCAGATTTTCGAACCCTTCCCTATCCCTCTATTCAACATAATACGGTGAGTTTTTATTCTATGCAATTTTATTTTTACCAATATTTGAGTTTGGAACAAGCGATTGTAGATCTGGATCCAATTTATTTGATCGTTAAGAACGAGATAGCGATTTCTATGTTGATTAGGGAATTTTTATTTTCTTTATTTTCTTAGTTGGTTGATTGCTTGCATGAACATGAATTGAGTAATTTGTTTGCAACTGTAGCCGGTTTGTGGTTGTTGAATTTAGAGTTTCTGTTGGGTATGAATGGGATTAGTTGAATTATATCATGTTGAAGATAAATAACCCCGTGGAAGCAAAAATGTAAATAAAACATCATATATTGAAAGTATCATATGTGCATGATGTTAAGTAATACAGAGGGTCGTATGTAACATGCATGCCTTTGCGTGATAAGGAAAGTATGCACTACCTGTAAACAAAGTTCATAAATTCGTAGGAATTTAAATATATATGCGCAGGAGTATGAAGAACGGAGTAAACGTAGCATTTACTGTGGTACTAAGGAGTAGTTTAATTTATATGGCTGATGTATCAACTCGTGCGTGCAGTGTTTAAATTTAGTGGCATGTGCATGACTGAAGGTACATAAGTTATATTTACATGTGAAAATGAAACAGCGTACAGATATTCACATGAAATATGAAAATCTAGTAGTCCTGTAAATCAGCAAGTAATCGAATTGTAGTTTAAAGTCTAACTCAAAGTTCACCCGCACTTCACCGCTAGCATGAAGTTCTATTATTTTAATTGACATATGAATTTTATCAAATTTAAATTTGACCTCATTTTTTTATGTATGGGATAAGGAGTTTTGGAAGTCACATGATTAATGGCAATTCCATAAATCTTGTTTTACTTTAACTTGTGTTGTGATAATGATGTACATCATACGGTTATGTAAAATTGGAATGCAGTTTTGGACGCAAAATTTGGTTTATGAATACTAATCATATAGCACTGACAAATTAGAATTGCCTGTCACTTTTCTTTCTTATTTTTTCGTTCTTTTATATTTGTTTCTCTTTAAAATGGTGTTGCCCAAGTCATTTAACATCCTAACATTTCATTACTTTCTGTGCTTTGGCAATATGCATTCTTTGGTGCTAATGATGTCGCCAAAGAAGTTGATTAGAGGATGATGAAGTTTGATAAAATAGGTTTGGGATAGGTTAATTATCTGAGTTAATTTGATTGTAGCACTAGGTGTGAAAAAATTATAACAATATACTGTTAATCAAAACAGAACCAGAAAATATATTGTTAATTCACTTTAGAAGCAGGTGAAAGAAATACTAATGACCCTGAGACTTGCATTTAGTTGATGAGCTGGCTTTATAATTTAGAAGCCTGTAGAAGAAGTAACAAATTTTACATGTTTGTAGATTGCGTTCAAATTCTGGTACAGGAATAAAGGGCTGCAACTATTTTCATGAAATGAAAATTTGAATATATAGTAGTTTCCTCTGTACGAGTGTATAGTTGCTTACTTATTTATAAAAACTAGAATTGAAAGTTTAAATGAATAACATAGAATCTTGCTCTAATTGTACGACCTCATATATTCCTTGATTAGTTTATGTAGCATCATGTTTACTGTTTTAAATTGTATAGCAGACTTGGATTCAATAGTTTCAATCAGATGTTAGTGTGACCAATTTATTGAGTGTGTGAATGATTTAATTTGATTTAATATTTGGATTTCTTAGTGTCTTTAGTACATTAATTCGTGATTTTCTGTGATATAGATACCGGGATTGGACTATGATAAATTAAGCAGGCTTGGGTGATAAATTCTTTAGTGATTAATTTAATTTGAGTTAATTTAATTAATTCTAATTATGGGATAAATTGGTCTTGCTTATGGATGATTAAATTGTACTGAATGATTGAATTATTTCGTGATGCTATGTGATATGCAATGCCAGGTTGAACCGTGATGGAATATTATGTAAACCGACATCCTGTTTAAGAAATTGAATTGTTTTTTACCTAAACAACTTGAATTAAGAGGACATTAGATTAGAAGAGGTCGGAGGTCGGGTATTTGCAAATACCCGAAAACCACCTCGATTTTTTTATATAGATTTGAGTTTAGAATCAAATAAGCGTAAATAAAATAAATCAAATAGCATGGCCATTTAAACTGAGTAATAGTAAAAACATTGTTTGGTAATTAGTGTTTGACTATAACAAGTTAAGAACTCCTAGATGTACGAGTTACCCGGGTTTTCAAATAAGTTTTATATCTTAGTATTTCTTGTTATGGGTTTACTCACGCTAGTTTCCAGCCTGACCCGGGTGTTGCTTTGATGTAATGCTCGGGTCAGACCGAGTATTACAGATTTTCAGGTAAGGACGTTCTGGACCTCAGGAGGCGAGCTAGATGCTAGGAACGTATGGAGCATATACCGTTGTTTATATTATTGTTGTCTTGGACATGTTGTTTAAAATTGTCCAGTGTTGTGAAATGGATTGTTACTCCGATGTATAAAAATATAAATATAATGATAAAGTTATTCTTTGTATATCTGTTATTTATGTGATATTATATTTTGATCCGCTGCGAATGTGATGTTTCTATGACTTGTTTCTGTTTCTTCTTCTTTTCTTTCTTCTTTTCTCTAACTATTTCGAATTTTATGGATGGAAATTTTCGAGTCGTTACATTTGGTATCAGAGCTGAAGGTTGAGCGAGAACCTTGGCTCTGGGGGGATTACTCATTAAGGATAGGTTAAGTGGTACCCTAGGATGAGTTGAGTATATATATATGAGAGCGTACTTGTTATTTTCTTATATAAAGATTTTAAATGATTTTATATAAGAATATATTTTGATATATAAAGCAATATTTCTTTGTAATAAATATTAAAGGAATTGGTTGTTAAATTTTTGGGATTAAATTAAGAGGTAATAGAAATACAACCAAACTGAAAATTTAATTGAAGATCAGTTTGAAATGAATTCAAACTGAAATTAAACCTTGAAGTAGGGGAAGAATTTCTAAAGAAGATAAATTAGAATTGGTTTCAAACCGGAGAAATAGAATGGTTATTGTGTTTAATAATGGGATGATTGTTTTCCAATAAACAATAAAATGTTTTAAGGAAGTAACCTTTTAAAAAGAGAATAACTTATAAATTTTGAAAGGATGTGAATTAAGGTGGGTTTCAAATTGTGAAGTTCTGAATTATAAATTTAAACATTTAAAATTGTTTTCAAAATGCTAAAGAAATAATACTATTCAAACTATTTTGAATGTAATCTTATTTTTGAATAAGAAGTCGTTTGTAGACTTTAAAGGAATTTGTTTGAATTAAAACCAAGGGTGGTTTAAATTTTAAATTTGGCCTCGTGGGCCAAGAAGTAAATATGTGCATATATGTGTGGATATACATAATATCAAAGTTGGATTGAAATAAACTCTAAATATTGAGTTCTAAATTTGGAATAAGATGCTATACCCAAAGTGATAAGTTTTTGAGCTTAATAAGTGGGAAGGTTATTTATGAGAAGTTTAAAATTTGAAATGGAATTTCACATTGGGTAAGGTTGACTGGATTAAGTAAATTGAGTTTAATTTGGGAAAAAGTTAAATAAGTTGGGAGGATTAACCTGATTTGGAAATTTGAAGATGGAATTAAAGATTTAATTTGGGAAGTTAAATGGTTAATTTGAATTTGAATTGTTTCAAAAAGGGTTTGAGATCTGGATATTGAAAATAGATGAATGTTTTAAGATAATTTGGATAATATAACCTTATTAATAAATCTTTAAACTGTGGATTGAATTTGTTTAAAGAAATGGGATGTGGTAATATATCCAATATTAAGATAAAATGGAATCATTTTGGACTTAAAATTTTAATGTTTAAGATAAAAGTTCGAAGGTTTGGTTTCAAAATTGAAATTCGATGATAAATTAAATTTCGAAGATTTAGTTGTTTAAAAAGGATTTGAATTATTATTTGAACTTTGAAATAGGATAAAAATGGAATTTGGAT
This sequence comes from Allium cepa, assembly GCA_030765085.1. Classification (NCBI taxonomy): domain Eukaryota; kingdom Viridiplantae; phylum Streptophyta; class Magnoliopsida; order Asparagales; family Amaryllidaceae; genus Allium; species Allium cepa. The sequence continues at coordinate 387,772,602 of CM060932.1, forward strand.
TCATAATTAAATGGTTTAAAGATATAACTTGATTTGATTTAAAGGATTAAATCAACATTTAAAAAAAAATTAACTCGAATTTATATAATTCCGGATGGTTTAAATTTGGAATTTGAATTGAAATTAGTTCAAATTGAATTTGATTTGAATTAATTGAAATTGTGATTGAAGATGTATAAATATAAAATTCAAATGAAGAAAAAAAAAATTGAATTGGATTTTTTGAAACAATTTGAAATTGAAGTAGGTTCAATTTGAAATTAGTCCGAATTGATTTGGATAAATTGAAATTGTAATTAAAATTGAATAGTTTTAAAGTCAAATGGAATTTGAATTGAATTTGGGAGGGAATCAAGAATAATTCAACTTGATTTGGAAATGGAGTTTGAAATTGGGATTAATTCAAACAGGAGTTGAAATGAATTGAAATTGGAACTAGTTCAATTGAAATTTACTTGAATTAGTGGAATTTAAGATCAAGGTTGAATAAAGTTAAATTTGGAAAGAAACTAAGGTTAATTCAACTTGAATTGGGGTGAATCAATTTCAATGGAAATTGAAGTTACTCAAATTGGGATTGAGTCAATCTAAATGGATGTGGAAATTTAAATTAAATTGATGGGAATGGAGATTGGAAATTTAACAGTTTGGCTCTTGTTTATTTTCAAAATAAATTATTTTAATATAAACTATTTTAAATCTTTTTTCCTAATTATTTACTGTACAACTTTTCTTTTAAAACCCAAGACTATTTTAAACTTGTTTTACAATTATTTTTTAAGCTATTTAACTATTTTACAACTGTTTTATAAACTAATTACTATTCCTCAACTACTTTATAACTGATTTCTATTTTACAAACTATTTTACTAGTATTTAAAATTTATATAACTATTTATCTATTTTCCAACTATTTTATAATTACTTAACTATTTTACAAACTAATAATCATTTTTCAACTACTTATCTATTTTTAAATTTTCAAGCTATTTTTAAAATAAACCGGTCAGAGTTCAAACTGTTATTGGTTAAATACCCAACTGAGATAAGAATTGAAGGAATAATCCAAATGCGGATTAAGGAAAATGTGAGTAAGTTGATAAAATCTAAAGGAAATGTGAATAGAAAGAGAAATTGATTTGGCTGATAATAAATGAAGTTAAATACGTAGGATGTATATATATTATTCTATTCGCATAGTGATTTGATCCAGATTCGAGCATAGAATTTCGAGATAGTATGTCGATCCGAGTTGGGATTTTCACTTGATTTTCGACGACGAACCTGGATATGGATTGTTGATTGGTTCTGGATATTCTCTATCATAGTTATGACTATGCAAGGAGAATGACGGTTTCTGATCAAGTAATCAGATCTGTGTCGGCACTAGAAAGTCGGGTGAACGATACTAGTTTGAAAGTGAAATTGTGTGGTCGAGTGAGCGATCAGATTGGTATGGTGTACAGATGATATATGTACATCGTACGGATTTGAATGAAAATGATATTGAAAGGAGTAATCAAACTTGGATATTTGATTTTGAGTAAACAAAGTTATATATCTTTGTTATATAAGATAAATCTCCCCTTGTTGAATCTATTGCCAGAAGAAAAGGATTTTGAAGGTGTTGTGAAGTATAAATGGAGTTTTATACAAGTTTGAAATGATCCAAAGTTTTAAAGATTATATATATCTAAATATATATATATATATACACATACATACATATATATATATATAAAGGATCATATGAGGATTTTGGAAAAAGGTTTTGGAAACCTTTGGATTTGGAAAGGCTTTTGATTTTTGGATAAAATCAATATTGAAATTTGGAAAGCCTAGTTTGAGAATAATCGATTTTGGGATAACCGTTTTGTGTAAAGGAGCTTTGTATGAGATCATACTAGGTGTATGATTTGAAAAATACTATATGTGTATAGTATAAAGTGTTTTGATGATGGCTCTGGAGGAAAAGGCGCTCCCTTAAAATGAACTTCTCAGGAGTGCCACCGGGTGGTGCTGCCTTGAGCCCAAGGGGGTTCTAAAGTTGATCCTGTGAGGAGTCCGGACAAAACTAGTTCCTGGGGATTATGAGTAGTGTACCATAGCAAAAGTCGTGTGTTCTATTGAGAGCCAACAGTCTGCGTTTGATTTTATATCGGTAGACTACGACCTGTGGTAACATAGCGAAAGTAGTGTGTGCTGATGAGAGCCAACAGTCTGCGTTTGATTTTATATCGGTAGACTGCGACCTATGTAAGAGTGGAGAGTTTCATTTTGACAACGAAAATCAGAGGCCGCAGAGAGCCTGCAGTTACGTGGACTTTTGCTGCGATGGCAACGTAACCCTGGAATGTAACAGCGATCTGTCGTGGGTTCTATGGCGTAATCGAGAAGCCGCGGAGAGCCTGCAATTACATGGACTTTTAAGGCGATGGCAACGTAACCCTGGAATGTAACTGCGACCATGGATGGGAGTGATGATTTCCAGGGCATTCTCACCAAAGATATTTCCTCTATTTTCAAGTATTTTCACTGGATGTTGAAAATGAGTCTGCTAAGTATTTATAGATTTTCAGTCTTACGCCTGATCAACGTATGACCGAATTTCTATGAGAACGAGGATGGACTTGTTGAAACATCGAGTTATAAAATAATATTTTTATAAAACTATTTTGATAATATTATATAGATTTTTCAGAAGTATTTTAACAAAAAAAAAAGAATGATCAAAGAAAATTTATCTTATTTTAAGCATTTTGGTAAATTCTGGCTTCGTTCCTTTTCGAGGACGAAAAGATTCAAAGGGGAGAGGGATGTGATAACCCGAATATTTAGACATCTGTTAATTGATAATGAACAGGATTAATTTGTTAAACACTAATGTGTAAGCTGAACAAATTTAAATTTCTGATAATTTAAAATATCTGCATGTATATAAATGGATTTGAAACTATAATAAATGTTGAGTTATAAATATCTAAAGATAAAAATAAAATCTTATAGTGAATTAACAAATATATAAATGTATCTATGCAAACTCTATAATGTTGAAAAGTTTAAGTGCATATATATACACATACACACATATGCATATGTTTGGTGAATGGAAATCATTAATTTGAATTCAATATATTAAATTAAAAAAAAAATTAATTTATATCTCTTTTTGAATTCATGAGATAAATATAATAGATATAAATTTAAAAACATTAAAAACATATTAATATAACATAAAGGAAATGAATTATAGGTTTTTAACATTTGTAACTTTTATAAAACATGCATAGACAAGTTCTAATGGTTCCTTTTCATTTAAGAATATTAGAGTATAGGTTGTGTTCATAACTCTTTCATCTTTAAACAAACCAAACTTCTCAATCTTCTTTCGTCATTCAGAAGATAAAATAAAACCCAAAACGAAAAAGAAAAATCAGATCCTGCTTCATATTTTAACCAGAGCAAACTTAGTAGATTCAAGATCGGTTTTAAAATCAGATTCAAGATTTCAAATCGACTAAATTAGCAAGCTCCAGATCAGTTTCAAATCAACAAACAAATTTCCAGATTTTCGAACCCTTCCCTGTCCCTCTGTTCAACATAACACAGTGAGTTTTTATTCTATGCAATTTTATTTTTACCAATATTTGAGTTTGGAACCAGCGATTGTAGATCTGGATCCAATTTATTTGATCGTTAAGAACGAGATAGCGATTTCTATGTTGATTAGGGAATTTTTATTTTTTTCATTTTCTTAGTAGGTCGATTGCTTGCATGAACATGAATTGAGTAATTTGTTTGCAACAGTAGCCGGTTTGTGGTTGTTGAATTTAGAGTTTCTTTTGGGTATGAATGAGATTAGTTGAATTATAACATGTTGAAGATAAATAACCCCGTGGAAGCAAAAATGTATTTAAAACATCATATGTTGAAAGTATCATCTGTGCATGTTGGTAAGTAAACAGAGGGTCGTACTTAACAGGCATGCCTTTGCGTGATAAGGAAATTATGCACTACCTGTAAACAAAGGTCGTAAATTTGTAGGCATTTAAATATATATGCGCAGGAGTATGAAGAACAGAATAAACGTAGCGTTTACTTTGGTACTAAGGGGCAGTTTAATTTTTATGGCTAATGTATCAACTCGTGCATGCAGTGTTTAAATTTAGTGGCATGTGCATGACTGAAGGTACATAAGTTATATTTACATGTGAAAGTGAAACAACGTACATATATTCATATGAAATATGAAAATCTAGTAGTCATGTAAATCAGCAAGTAATCGAATTGTAGTTCAAAGTCTAACTCAAAGTTCACCCGCACTTCACCGCTAGCATGAAGTTCTATTATTTTAATTGACATATGAATTTTATCAAATTTAAATTTTATCTCATTTTTTTTATGTATGGGATAAGGAGTTTTGGAAGTCACATGATTAATGGCAATTCCATAAATCTTGTTTTACTTTAACTTGTGTTGTGAAAATGATGTACATCATACGGTTATGTAAAATTGGAATGCAGTCTTGGACACAAAATTTGGTTTATGAATACGAATCATATAGCACTGACAAATTAGAATTGCCTGCCACTTTTCTTTCTTCTTTTTTCGTTCTTTTATATTTGTTTCTCTTTAAATGGTGTTGCCCAAGTCATTTAACATCCTAACATTTCATTACTTTCTGTGCTTTGGCAATATGCATTCTTTGGTGCTAATGATGTCGCCGAATAAGTTGATTAGAGGATGACGAAGTTTGATAAAATAGGTTTGGGATAGGTTAATTATCTGAGTTAATTTGGTTGTAGCACTATGTGTGAAAAAATTATAACAATATGCTGCTAATCAAAACATAACTAGAAAATATATTGTTAATTCACTTCAGAAGCAGGTGAAAGAAATACTAATGACCCTGAGACTTGCATTTAGTTGATGAGTTGGATTTATAATTTAGTAGCCTGTGGAAGAAGTAACAAATTTTACCTGTTTGTAGATTGCGTTCAAATTTTGGTACAAGAATAAAGGGCTGCAACTGTTTTCGTGAAATGAAAACTTGAATATACAGTAGTTTCCTCTATACGAGTGTAAGTTGCTTATTTATTTATAGAAACTAGAATTGAAAGTTTAAATGGATAACATAGAATCTTGCTCTAATTGTACGACCTCGTATATTCCTTGATTAGTTTATGCAGCATCATGTTTACTGTTTTAAATTGTACAGCAGACTTGGATTCAATAGTTTCAATCAGACGTTAGTGTGACCGGCTTATTGAGTGTGTGAATGATTTAATTTGATTTAATATTTGGATTGCTTAATGTCTTTAGTACGTTAATTCATGATTTTCTGTGATATAAGATACCGGGATTGAACCATGATAAATTAAGCAGGCTTGGGTGATAAATTCTTAAGTGATTAATTTAATGTGAGTTAATTTAATTAATTCTAATTATGGGATAAATTGGTCTTGCTTATGGATGATTAAATTGTACTGAATGATTGAATTATTTCGTGATGCTATGTGATATGCAATGCCATGTTGAACCGTGATGGAATATTATGTAAACCGACATCCTGTTTAAGAAATTAATTTTTTTTTACTTAAACAACTTGAATTAAGAGGACATTAGATTAGAAGAGGTCGGGGGTCGGGTGTTGGCAAATACCCGAAAACCACCTCGATTTTTTTTATAAATTTGAGTTTAGAATCAGATAAGCGGAAATAGAATAAATCAAATAACATGGCCATTTAAACTGAGTAATAGTAAAAACATTGTTTGGTAATTAGTGTTTGACTATAACAAGGTAAGAACTCCTAGGGGTACGAGTTACCCGGGTTTTCAGATAAGTTTTATATCTTAGTATTTCTTGTTATGGGTTTACTCACGCTGGTTTCCAGCCTGACCCGGATGTTACTTTGATGTAATGCTCGGGTCAAACCGAGTATTACAGATTTTCAGGTAAGGTCAGTCTGGAGCTCAGGAGGCGAGCTAGATGGCAGGAACGTATGGAGCATATACCGCTGTTTATATTATTGTTGTCTTGGTCATGTTGTTTAAAATTGTCCAGTGTTGTGAAATGGATTGTAACTCCGATGTATAAAAATTAAATATAATGATACAGTTCTTCTTTGTATATCTGTTATTTATGTGATATTATATTTTGATTCACTGCGAATGTGAGGTTTTTATGACTTGTTTCTGTTTCTTCTTCTTTTCTTTCTTCTTTTCTCTAACTATCTGGAATTTTCTGGATGGAAATTTCCGGGTCGTTACATCAACTATAAAGGAAATGCATAGAAGTTGAAGAAAGGGAGGACATTTTTATTTTTTTTGAATTATATACTATTAAAGTTGTACTTTCTGCTATTAAAACACAAAAAGTTTGTACTAAGAAAGAAGGAAAGGATAAAAGAATTGACTTGTGAATGCATGATTATTTGCACTCAAACAATGTAAATCTTTGTATCTTTTATTTGTCTGCATTTATTACCTTTTTTTATGTACTAGACTTTGTTTGGATTTAATTGGAATAATAGTAAAATTGAAGTTAACGTTTTAAAAATCAGTTAAAGTGCACATACCTAATTATGTAAACTCAAGCAACGCAATTACTCCTCTTTTGAGGAAATTTTATTAGTACTTAAATATGCTAATTCTTAATTATGGAAGCACATAGCGTCATAATTTCTTTAAAAAACTGTTTCTTTGTGAGAACACAATATCTTATTGACAATTACGACTTTAGAACATCATCTTCACATGCATAGAACAAACCCAACGACTATTACCTAGGGATTTCTTATAGTCTTTGAACAAGATCGAAAAAATTTCAAGCATATGCACCAAGTCCACGCTTTCGTTTTCATACTTCTTTTTAAATGGTTGTGACATAAGTTGCAAAGTGTTTGTAATCATATAATACCATTATAAATTTGGATATATAATGTTATATATTTGAAGCATTCTTGGATATTTTTCTATAGAAAAGCTGCACATGAAAATCCTAAATAAAATAGAAGTTTTCAATTAAATGAAAAGGAACACCTTATTAGCATGGAATAAATTTGACAAGTTACCCATTCAAACACTACATGTTCCTTTTTCTTCAAAAATCGGGGTCTTATTAATTGTTAAGAAAACTAAGTGACCACCTTGGGTCCAAAATTATTTATAGGCCTAACCTTATAATTTGCATTTATGAAGGACTGTGATTAACAACATATAGTATTCTAGTAGATGCCTTCTACATGTTAGTAATTTTATGTTGTATTTATTTGTTAATTGGTCATGTGTTTGATTACTAAGAACTAAATATGTTAACAAAACTTCTTTCCTAATTCAAAATGAAGTATAGATATTTACAGATGAATAAACTCTATTTTATAGATTTTCCATTCTAACTTCAAAAAAGGGTGTAGATTTTTAGTAATGGGAACACTCTATTTCTGCATATATTATTGCATAATTTAAAAAAAAGAGTGTAGACTTTATAAATGGTACACATAAATACTACCCAATAAACATACACTAGATTATTTTTGTCCAAGGACTCAAAATAGCCTGAGATGACCTTATCAAAAATACATGGAATTAACCTTTAATGTGTTATTTCTAAACTTCATTATGTAAGATTATAAAGTAGAAAACATTTTGTCATTGATAAAGATGCGATATTAGATCATAATATATATTACTTCTTGCCTGATCAGTTGTTGGCCCCTTGTCACCATCTTTCGGAAGACAATCGTTAATAAATGAAGAAACTTTAAAGAAAACACATTCATTAGTAGTGTTGGATCATATAATATTTACAAGAAATAAAGTAAATTTACAACAATTAAAAGATAATACAGGTAAAATTCAAATATATATATATATATATATATATATATATATATATATATATATAATGTCATTCTGAAGATCTTTTTAGTAAATTCAATTACTAGATTATTCAAAGACTAATTCTTACTATGGAAATCATAATGAGTTGGACTACTTCAAAAGAAAATATAAATATTCTAAGTACTTGCAATATTTGGAATTTGAATTTCAAAACATAACCTTGTCACTAAATCATTCAATTAAGAACACCGATAAAATGAAACATAAGTATCAAGATAAAGGATGTTGAATTGAGTCCAAGTGTCTGTACTTTATTATCAAATGAAATACATCACCATCGCAAAATAATATTTTTGCACATATTTAGATCATTATAAATAAATTAACATAATCAATATATAGGCTGAAGTTGCATGAAAGTTATGTGCAACGTAATTTATGAACAATTTATCAAATTTATGTGATACAAAATATAATGTTAAAGAGGAAATAAATTTTGAAATATTACATGTATGGGTATGCATATTATAAAAAAATAAAGAAAATTTACATGTTCCTACATATGCATGATCAATTGAATATCAATTGACTAATTGTTATAAATATGACCTCCATTGTTTATCAAAATATATGGAAAAATATTTGGGGTTTCTCTTCTCTTATAGCTTTGTTCTTCTCCTTCAAACACTAATAAACCATTGCTACAAAGATTAAGACTCCGTTCTTAGTTAGGTTATTGATTTAATTTGTCCTTTGTTTACTGTTATTTGATGTATTAGTTGTAAACTATTTTTTTAAGAATAAGTGAAAAGGTTGGCTGTTTGGAATTGTCTGTATTAGTTCATTTTAGTTGGTTTTTGTGTTTTAAAACTATCATTACCATTATTTGTGTTCAAATATTATTATTTCTATTCAACATTTATTCCGTGAGATAGGATGTTGGATAATTTTCCGCAACATATTTATCTTTTATTGTTATGTCAATATAATATCCTTCACAAATGTTGCTCTTTTGAATGGAAAAAATTAGGATACATAGAAACCTAAGATGAAGGATGTTACATACATCTTTATAAGCCGATTGAAGGTGATGGGAAAAGTTGCTAAATATAGAAGAGAAAATGGAAGAAGATAAATAAGAAAGCGATTGTGTAGATTCACCAATACCTTAATGGTTCAGTTTTCCACCATGCGTGAATTCTCTAAGGCTTTATGGAACAAGTTAGAATTTTATATAAGTCAAGAAGTGCTACTAGTTACGCTTAAAAGATGGATTCAGATCATAATTTTCACATATAATGTAATATAAGGTGTTTTTCCTCTTATGAGAAGACCATCGACATGATTAGGCTCGATAATGAATTAGAGTTACTAGTTTTTGTTATTAGGTATGAATGGTTTTGTATGCATGACGTGGTTAGAGTTGTATCGAGTGTTATCCATGTACCACATAATCTCATTTCTCTTCGTCGATTGAATCATCGTGGTTGCACCTATGAGACTGGAGGTGGAGTTTTGATAGTGATGAAGGATGGTCATATTGCAATGAAAGATGAAACAACCCGTAAATTTTTAGTAGTTTTATTTGTTTTAATAATATATTTAACCGAATTTTTGTGAAATTTGAAATAATAAAAATTTGAAATAAAAATTTGATATTTGGAATATGTCTATTTAAACATAGCAACGGGTAAATTATCATCAGATTATATGGAAGTTTATTTTGTAATTTTATTTCAATTCAAATCAGTTGATATTTGGTGATAATAAAATGTTTTTCAAACCTGAATATTTTATATAGAAAATTTGTGAACCATCTTCTGAGTGAGACATCATTCTTCGTTTCGTCAAATTTGGACTGCTATTGCTTCGTTTATCTTATTTCTGGCAAATTAGTAGCATTTTCGGTACCGATTATCAACTTTTGATTGGATGATCGTACAACTGATAACTGTATACAGTTTTGATCGTTTTGTCGTGCTGATCGCAATGGTATATTCACTTCAGTGTTTCGGGGTTTGGTGCACCACAAAATCAGGAAAATGATTTTTGTATCGGTTCAACATTTAACCTTTTGGCTTCCCTTACCTTTCATATTCTAAAATAGCCATTAGACTTTATATATTCCCTGGAATTAATTTGCAACTCTTTCTATTTCTTATGGTCATATATTTCCGGTGCTATTCTTTTGGTCTCTTGTTTCGGTTCAAAGTGAAGAAAAAGAAATAAATAAAATACGCATGTTATAACTGTGCAATCCTCACTTTTCCTCACTCCGAAGCTACAAAAGCTCCATCGCTGACACATGCTAGCTCATCGCTGAAGTTTACACCCTCATCTTTGTCCTCCACATTCTGCCACCCTCTTCCACCTCATTTCCCGCCACAGCATTTCCCTTCTCTCCTCTTACTTCCTCTCGTCAGCAACCGATGCCATCAGCCTTCACCGAGAATCGAGCCCACCCCACCTCAAGTGCGCTTGTATCCGCCTATCACCAACCTTAACCTTCTCCCTCTCTGATGTGAAGCCACTCCACCAATTTCCCTCGCCGTTGCCATGGTAGCCACTCCCTTCATCTACCGCCCTGACACCGCCGAGAATGGTCAACGTCCACACCTCTGCCATCCAGCAGTCGAGCACCAAAGCCAAGTCTCTCTCCTCAGGCCGAGCTCTGTGCCAAACTTCCACTTCGCCAACTAAATACCATGTTGCATCCCATATATATATCAGAGTTGATATTTATTCTTAGCTGTAACATATGAGGTATGTGTATATAAATACTTTATTTTATTTTTATTATTTGCTTGTATTATTATTTACATATATAACAATTATGTAAATATATATATATATATATAGAAGAATGTCTTGTCTGCAACGAAGAAAAGGGCTTTTATCTATGCATTGTTAGTATATATAGATATATACTTTATCTATTAGATGTTCTATTCTATAAGTTACAAACAGTTTATAAACTATATTATTGTTGTGCTTTCAAAATATATGAAGATTTTCTTTAAGTCTTTTTAAAAGATATTGATCTTTAAATATAATAACAAAGTAATATATATTATACATTTTTTATATACAGGTAATATATCAATATGCGTAAATCTGGTATAATATATAATATATAATAGTTAAAAAAAATTATGAGGTGTATATATTAAGTTATATCTGTTTGTATTATTTATGATAAATATAAATATATGTTATATATATATATTGATTTGTTTAATTCTAGTACATACCGTGATGATTCAGCTTTGAGTATACATATATAGGTTTGACAGTTATTTATTATGTATAAGTTTATGTTGATAATTATATCAGTTAATATAGGCCCCTGTTTTGCTATGTACAGTAGCACTATGGTATGTATAAAGTATTATTTTTATTCAATTATATTATAGGTTAGTGTATAAATATACTTATACATTCGTTTGTACAAGCTATATATGTTTAGTCTTATTTTATTTAACATTGGTTTTATATAAAGGTGAAGTTTGTCCACTCATACATTCAAGTATATATGTTACATACATATTTTTCTTTAAACTATTTTAAAGTCTGTATTAGCAATTTGTTGAAATTTAAAAAAAAAATAGGGTGTCATGTGGTCTCAGCCGAAAGTTATTTGTGTGTGTGTATGTGTATATATATATATGTTATATAAACTAGTTGACTTCTAAGCATTTACTGTTTGAATATACATTAATGTATAAACAGACTTTGACAGTTTTATAGCTTATATGATCTGGCTATATATGTGTGTGTGTGTGTGTGTGTGTGTGTGTACAGGCAGTATGGGTTTGCAGTGCTATTTATATGTATACCACATATATTTTGTGTGTGTGTATATATATATATAGGTTATTAGATATACATATAGTAATGATAGTATATGTATGTCTTCAACCTTATTTAAATATTGCTTTATGCATATTGTTTAAGTATTGTTTTGGAAATATAAATTATTTTAACTTTAAGTTATATGTGTTTTAACTTAAATAACAGAATTTGAAATACGTATGCATTCAATATAAATATGTTTGAATTTAGCCTATTATATATATATATATAGTTAAATATAGTTATATACATATATAAGCTCACATATATCAGTTATCTTCATTGATCCAATTCTTATTTGAATTCGTCTATTCCTATTATCAGCTTTGTTCGTCAAATTCGTGCCAATTTCGATTTTCTTTGGAAATCGTCAATTGGATCGGTCATTTCACAATTCAAATTTTGCTTGTTGTGTTGTCTATCCTCTCTAACCTCGAAAGGTGAGCAATCACTCACGATTAATGTTCTTATATTTATTAAATTTGATTTCAATCGAAACGACAACTGAAATATGATGCTGTTAGTTATTTACATTGTTATATATGCTATTATCTGTATTAGTTCACCTGTAACATCTGACATCATTATCTGTTATTTATACCGGTGATATAAGTTTGTTCTTATATTATTATCATATCTGTTATCACTTTGAAAGTTTTCTGTTAGTATAGAATTCACTATGGGTTGAAATGATACATATCCAAATGATCTGTAGAATAGGAGAAAATCGTTATGGGTTGAAATGATAGGCCCGAGCTATTTTCATTGAATTGATTTTGGGATTGCGGGTTGAAATGATATATACCGTATATATTAAATTATGGATTGAAATGATAAATATCCGTATCACTTGACCATAGGATAGAAAATTATATACAGACACCTTCGGTCTATATATAAATATTTTGACATAATTTCTATGGTTTTGGAAAGAAATATATGGTTTAATAAATTTTGATTTCAAGATATTATATAAATGCATTTTATAAAGTTTTAAATTCTTTATTTTAAATTTATATGTTTTGAAAATCTTAAAATTATAAGTTGGTTTTGAAATTATAAATTTTAGGAATTTTATTTAATTAAGTCGATTTGGAACTTATTGAATTTATGGGTTTTAAAATATGATTTTATAACTTGATTTTGATTTAAGGTGATTTAACGAATATTTCAAGTTTATATGAAATATTTAGTGATTGAAATTTGAAGTTTATTTAAAGGATATTGGATTTATTAAATAAATATTTCAAACTAAATAATTGAAAAGTGAATTTGATATATAAATATATATATATATATATATATATATATATATATATATATGAATTAACAAATTTAGTTTTGAAATGTTTGGATATTTAAAGTTTTGAAATATATTGAAATGGTTTACTTTGGGGTTCAAATATATATAATTTGAAATGGTTATTTAGAAACTTAATTGAATTAAAAGTGATGATTTGAGACTTGATTAAGTATAAATTTTGGAATTCGAATTGACTTGGAATTGATTTGTGAGATTCGAGGAAGCTATTTTATTATCTAAAGTATTCATAAATTATATTTAAAACTATTTTTATATTTTACTTTATAAATTATTTTATTTAAACTATTTTACTATAAACCATTTTTAATATAAACTATTTGAATATACTAATTATCTTGATATAAAAACTATTTTAACTTGAACTATTTTATTTTATAAACTATTTTATTATATATACAATTATTAATGTAACAACCATATATTTTGGGACTATTTTATTATATATTTTATTTCTTTTAAATTGAATTTCCCAATTTAAAACTTTATTTTATTTATTAGAAAGACTAAATTTTGTTATTTAAATATAAATTTTGATTATTATGTGAATTATATTTCCAAACTTGAATAAATTGAATATTTTCTAGAAATCGAATTTTTGGTCAATATGGTCAAACTTTGACTTTTAAATTTAAATATTCAAATTTTTAAATTTTATCCTCTATTATGAAAATATAATAAATTTTAAGAATATTGCCTTTTGTACCGTTGAAATTGGAGTTATATTGTGAAAGTTATGTTTTTTCAATATTGGGTGTGAATTGTTTTATTTAACAACATTGTTTATTTTAAATTATGTAAATAATCTTTTTATTTGTCATATCTTATTCAAATTTGTATTATATGTTATGTTACATATATTTTTGTCTTTTAAATATTTTTAAAGTGATGTTTGAATTTTTCCAAAGTTCATTGAATTTGTTTTAAATTTTAAAGTCTAGTTTCTATTTTCTTTGCTATTTTCTTAATTTAATTATATCTAATTAAAAATTATTTATTTATTTTTGTGAATGCATTTTTATTTTGTGTTCTTATATTTGTTTATAAATATTTTTCAAGTACATAAAAAGTTTCCAAAGTTTGTTCCATTTATTTTCAAATTTTCGAGACTAGTTTACATTTTGTTTGTTATTTTCTTAAATTTAATTATATATAATTATTATTATTTTTATTTACTAAATTTTCATATTTTTTATCTGAATTTATATATATATTTCAGTTATATAAAAATTTAAAAGAAATTAGAGAAATTTGAATAGTTTGAAACCTTTTATTTCCCTTGATTTTCCACCTCCTTACCTTTTCATTTTCAATCAACATTTGCCTTCAATTTTTGGTCGTTCCTTATCATTGCTTGTCAGGACCCGATTCTTCGACTCCCGAAATTCGACATCAATACGTCCTCTGTATCAAATGCCGATCAGTCGGATGCCGAAAAACCGAACACTGAGGGTTTAAGAAAGAAGAAAAGAAGAAGAAAGAGAGGAAAGAAGAGAGAAAAAAATAGAACGGAACAGAAATAACAGAACAACATCAGAATCTCACAATTCGCAGCGGAACAACATATAATAGATAAATGAATAATCTTTAAACAAAGAACTATATCAGTTATTACATTACATTTCATTACATCATATCATCAGAGTGTACAACAACAACAACATCAAACAGCGGAAAAGAAGGTACTATATACTAGTAATACGCCAATGCCATCCATCTTGCTTCCAGCAACTCCCGAATTCCAGAATATCCTGATAAACCTTAACTCTTGACTGCCCGTGTGTAAATTGGTGGGCACCCAGAGTTTAGGAAGGAAAACAATAAACTCCGAGTCAGTCATGTGACTGGTGTGAGAACTCAAAACAGTTTATTTTTCTTTAAAATCAAAAATAGAGGAATATTTTTTAAAGTCAATTCGCAATGCTTTTAAAAATGAGACTACCATAAGGCCTCCCGCATACACACACAATGCAAACGCAGAATCGGAGGAGATTTCTCCTTATGATAGTCAAAGATGCTTGATACGTATTTAAAAGAACATTTGATATTATTACTAGTGCATAGTGTAGAAAACAGTTTCGAAAGTAGAATATAAATCTTAGCCAGCATAGACATTCCGCACTTATGCCTACTATAGCTACCATGTTCAATAGCAGGTTACCGCCACATTCCATGGCAGGTTCTACAACTAAAACCGTACAAGTCTCGTATTGTTTCTTTGGATTTCCAACAAATGGTCAGGCCAAGGAACTTCCCATTGCCACATGAGAACTCCTCTGGATGGACGTCCTCGAGAACCAAACCGGATCTCTACCAACACAAGGCCGGGTTACCCCTAACTGAGTAACAACTGACCGAATATGCCATCCCCCGGTCCTTTGGGACCTTTCACCGAGCGCTCGCAATCAATTCACACAATCATAAAGTGTTTTCAACATGAGTAAGTATCTGGGCTCCATACCATGATACCACCCTTTTCCAGAAGGAAATGCACATATCCTAAAGGGCGCTACCCCTCATAACCTTGCCGCATCTTTCCTGTTTTGACCATTCCAGGGTGTGAGGCTCGACGAAGTCTCGTCCACAAAAACACGCTTTATACAAAAGCTATGCTTTGGGTCAACAAATGATCATAGAAATGATCACCAAGATAGACGATCAAACAATTGATCCTATCACAAATGATCAACACAATGATCATTTCACAGCAACACTCAGTATGTCACATTACCAAATTGGGAGTATATTGCTGATAACCTTCAACTACATAACCTCTGAGCTCGTACGTCTCAGAGAAGGGTGTTAAGCTAAGAGAATAAATTCTCCGCCACCAACAGAAATATATTTGAAAGAAATCGGCTTTACATCTCAATTTGTAATGTCAGACACACAATCCATACAAGTCTGTTCCGGGCTCGAACAGAACCGAAGGCACTTACAAAGAAGTCCTTGCAATCCGAATAATCTCTAATCACGTTCGGATTTCCCACCACATATGGAGATCTCAATACCGGGGATCAGTCAGTGCAGAGACAATCAACAAGAAACCCTTTCATTTTCGAAAATATCCGGTCTTCAACACCGGTCTTCAAATGCAATTCATAACGACGTATCACATATTCGGAATGGGTTATACGACCCCAAGGTCCTTTCCCGGTTAACCCGAATAGTGAGCGCTTATTTAAAAAAATAAGTGTGGCATTCAAATTCAAGCAAATCACAACAAATACCTATTTAAAGGTAAATATTGATAGTCGGTTATTGAACTATCAATAGATATGCCAACATCACCAGATTCCAAATAATTTTCCAAATTATTTATTTTCCAAAAATATCTTTACAAGATATATATTTTCCATTCTTCAAAAATAAATCAATATTTATTTTTAAACCCAATTTCCCAATTTCATTTATAAATTCTATATTGAATTTACATTCCAAAATATTTATGAATATACGATTCCCATTCGTTTTCAAATATTCATTTTCAATTTATCTTCAAAAAGATAAATTCAAAATATTCACTTAATATTGGAAAAACATTTCCATACTTATTTATTTATAAGAAATTCACAAGCCTTTCTATTTTCTATACTTAGAAAATATTTAATATACTCTAATCGAAATTAAGTATGTATTTCATTCTTTAAGGAAATCATTCACTTAACCATATTTATTTGGGCCAAAACGAATGTTGCGTAAAACATCGTTACGACAACCCAAAATTACTAGTATAGGGATTCGAAATTAAAATAGATATATAAATCCCAATACTATACAAAACATTTCCTTTCGGAAATCATCTATTATAACAACAGTGTTATAATCTACTATTTCCTTCTATTTCTCGAAAACGTCTATTTCAACAATGAATGTTGAAATCTATGATTTCGAATCTTAATATATTTAAAACATCGTTAGATCGTTTTAATTCTATTTAAAACATCACATCCTAACATTTCTTTAACATATTGTTCATTATTCAAAAACTTGAATATACTTGTTAACAAATTTCATTATTTCTATTCCTTTTATTTTAAAGGATTATTCACTGTCTAAAACGTGAATATAACTCCATTAACAAGTTACAACAATTTTACTTATCAAAATAAGTCATTGCGGATTTATAAAATAATATTTATAAATTTTATTTCTATTTATTTTATATCAACTTTCTTTAATAAATTTCCTTTATTAACCTATTCAATTTATAATTCAATTATATACCGAAAGTCCATATTATAAGTTAAATGCTTATAATTTATTTGTTTACAAAATCGTTCCTTTAAACTTCATAATTATAAATCTTATAACTTATAAGATTCATTTATTTATCCACATCTATTCCCTAAATAACTTTATAAATTTTATTTATAAAATTCTATTTATAACTTCACCGTTATAATCCTATAGATTTCATTCATTTATGAAATTCATTCACGATTCATTCTAACACTTATAAAAGCTCATTTTACACTTCTAATATTTTTAATTTATAAATATCAATTTATAAATCTTCTAATATAAATCAATTTATATTACTATTTTAAAACATCTTTAAACTCCTTTATAATTTCACCATTTTGATTTATAAAATAATCAAATTTCATAAATCCTATTTTTAAGCTTTTTATAATAAATTCAGAAATCCCAGTTTAAACTATTTTATAAAATCATTAATCTCATATTTTCAAAAATCAACTTTTAACTGAATTTCTCAAAAATCATAATTTTTATAATATTAAAATTATAACGTTTACTTATTTAAGATGAATCAATTCCAAAAATATTTTATAAACGTATACTTTCAAAAAATCACTTTAGAAATCCTTTAAAATAAAAATCGTTATTTTTAAACTTCAAAATTGGATCCGATGATGCAACACATCAAATAGTCAATCACGACTTTTCAAACATCATATATCAATATGATAAACAATCAAATATCACAATATCTAAATCAAATAAATATTTGTGAGGAATACAGTTGGATCCCTCCAACCTGTTTCCCTGCATCCATAGACATTAGCACAATACCAATTCCACTTCGAGGTGGAATCGCGGTATATGGGATTTTATAAAATATTATCCGCTTACTAATGGCGCAATAGGGTCTCATCCGCTATACAATGCGGGAAATCAATCAACTGCAATATATACATATGCCAATATATATATATATATATATTGCTATATATATAATATAATACCAATTCCACTTCGAGGTGGAATATCGCGGTATATGTGTGTAATAAATAACCTCCGCTTACTAACGGCGTATAGGGTCTATTCACATCCAATATATATATATATATATATATATATATATATATATATATATAACAATCATCATTCAAGCATTCAATCAACACAACTAACAATTTTAAATCTAACTATTTAAAATTTAAATAAATCCTTTTGAGTGAGAAGTTCTCACCTTTGCTTTTATTAGCAATCCACTTCCAATTCAACTTGTTTTCTTCATTTATACCTTGTATAAATATTATACACAATTTATTAATATTCGAATAGATCGAATAATAAATTTTGATTTGTAATTTTGATTCATCGGTGATTTCATTTTAATAGTTAAATTAACTGATGGTTTTATTTAAACCAGTTTTCTTCTTTAATAAATTTATTTAAACTAATTATTTTCCTTTAAACTAATATCTTTAAATCAATTTCTTTTAAATAAATTATAAAAAATTAAGTTTTAATCTAAATTTCCTTTAAAAATTTATTTAACTAATTTTCCTTTTATAAATTAATTTAGATTAACCAATGATTTTCTTTTAAACTAATTTTCTTCTTTTAAAAATAATTTCTAACTATAAATTTTCAATTGAACTAAATTTTCTTTTTTTTATTAATTAAATCAACTATCAAATTTTTCTTTAATAAATTATTTAACTAAAAATTTAAATTTCCTTTTAAATTAAATTTATTTAACTAAAATTTTATTTTAACTAACAAATTCCTTTTTATAACAACTTCTTTTATAAAATATCCTTTAGTCCTTAATTACCCATTTTTCCAATAATAAATAATATTTTCTTTTGATAAATCATTTTATCAAGTAAGTAAAATTTCCAACTAATTTTCTTTTACAAATTCCTTTATTAACAGATATCGTTTAGTAGCTTAAAAATAATTCAAATTAACCAATGTTTTTAATTCAAACTAATAAATTTAATTTCAATAGTTAAAATGATTAAATAAGTTACTTGAATGATTTACTACTTTAAATAAATTAGTTTTAACTTAACATAATAACTAAATCATTAACTTTTTTTTAAGCTAATTTCCTTACATTAGTTTTCAACTTGAAATAGATATTATTATTCATTTTTTTCTTTTATTGTAAACAGATTATATTTATTTATTTATTTCAAACTTAACTATATATTTTAATAAAAACAAAACTGCATAAAGTATTATTATTATTTTTCTGTTTTTAACTTTTAAACTTTACATATAGTTATTATTATTATCTATAAATACTGTACTTACACTTACTGCATTTTCTGTTTATATTTATTTTTATTTTTATTATTTTTTTTTACTGAATAAATGTTTATTTAAATTAAATCAAAAATAAAATAAAAACAATATACCTTACTGCCGATCGCCATCACCATCGTATCAAGATTTTTGCAATCCCTACGCGCGCACGAACTGCCGCACGACATCGCCGCCCAACCCCAAACTCGAACGCGAATTCCTCTAGCCGCCAGTCGCCCCAAACCAATCGCGAGCCTATGACAATCCTAGCTTCGTTGCCGTTGATTCGAACTCGTGGAGTTTGCCAGCCTCATGCTCCACACTCGCACCGTTGCGACCCATGCCGCCGGTTCGCGCTCGAACCACGC
Organism: Allium cepa; assembly: GCA_030765085.1. Taxonomy (NCBI): domain Eukaryota; kingdom Viridiplantae; phylum Streptophyta; class Magnoliopsida; order Asparagales; family Amaryllidaceae; genus Allium; species Allium cepa. The sequence continues at coordinate 387,792,489 of CM060932.1, forward strand.
GCCACCTTGCTCAATCGCGACTCCACCACTGAATCACGCGCGCCGCCTTCACCTCGGCCTACGCGCGCGCCCACTGCCGCGCGTCGCTGTGCCTCGCGACTTCGATTTGGGCTTCGGCCATTCGTGTTTTTTTTCTTTTTATTTACTGAGGAACGAAACAGAAGGGGAGGGGGAGAGGAGAACGAGATAAAGGGGAAAAGGAATGTCGCCATTTTTTTTTTGTTTTCTTCGTTCAATTGATTTTGAACGAGAGTGAAGGGGGAGAGGAGTATTTGAAATTGAATGCAGTATGTTCTGCACGATCTTCATCGTGATATTAGGCATGATTTTAGGCGTGGAGTTAGGGAAGATAACGTGGTGCATTTGACTAATTTTAAAAATTAAAATTCAAATTGAATCCGATTAAATTCCAATGTGTTTACGCGTCGTGTGATCACATATCAACTCCGAAAAATACGAAATTTGAAATCCGGTAATAATTCAATATTACGGACCCAATGGAACCGGTTTCGTCGAATTCCGAGACTGTGCCTCGGACGGCTATTTTTTTAAATATCGATTCAAACGATTTAATTTCAAAACTGAACAATTCACTTCCAAATTAAATTCTGAAGCTTCTATAATCTTCAATATTATCAATATGAATTTTACAAGCCTTTGAAATATTTTTAATCGGCTTAAAATTGAAGTTTCAAATTTTATTCAACTTTCAATAGATTAAATTCTACAATTTAATCACCATTTTCATAGTTATATTGAAAATTCAACCCAAACCATCATTCAAATATTTAAAATTAATCAAATATTTTCAAATTAAATTGTTCAAAATTCTGGGTCGTTACAATCTTCCCCCCTTAAAAGAATTTCGTCCCGAAATTACAAGTTAAGAAGAATGCCCCTATCCCGTCTATCATTTTTCACAATCCAAATAGTTTTATCAACTTATTAACCTAAATCTTTTTACTAGAGATCCATTATCATTTCAACTAGCTTTCCAACTTCAATTATAAGTTTCAATCAACATTGTTTTCCTAACAATTCAAATTTAAATTCAAATTCAAATTTTAAACTTTCAAAATTTCTCAAAATTTTTCTAACACCTTAAATTTTCGAACTCCTTTGCGCGGCTAGCTCGGTACAACTACAAAATGGCACCACGGTCCCTCAGAATCAAAAAGAAAAGAGAAAGCCAAGTGGCTGGAGAAGAAAATCATCAAATTTCATACTGAAATTCAAATACGTACCTTTTTGTCGAGCAAGTCAATTTTTATCTTTGAAATCAAAAATCCCAATTCCTTTATACACCTGTATATCCTGCTATTCATAATATCCAATTCCAATATACAAACCATTTTGCCAATTCATTACAAAATTTTTCCAACATATGCTTCTTATACATTTTTACTTTACTGTTGAAGTTACCTATTCACTTTCATTCAATTTTATATTTCAATTCCATTTCACAATTTAAATTTCATTCGAATTCAATTCTCAATTCTAAATATTGAATTCTATCGATTAACTTCCATTTACCAATTCATATTGCTACTTTAAATTAGTCTCATTCACTAATTCATTTCATTTTTCAATTTCGATATTCAATTCATCTCGAATTTACTTAATTACTAACAAAGAGAATTTCAATTTATTTCTTTTACTTACTGGAATTTATATACAAATTCAAATTTATCTTCAAATTTAGCTCACGACTAAACTTTAATCTAACCAATTCGAATTCCAATTCATTAGTCCAAAAATTTATCAAGTTAGTTTACTTGAATTCAATCCATTTTATTTCTTATTTAATTCCATATACTAATGATATTAACAACCATGCAACCATATATTATAATAATTCATAGAAAATCATTTCTTCTCTATCAAAATAGTTTTGGGCAAAATTATCTTATTCACCCGATTTAAAAACAATTTTATATTCACTAACAAATACACGCTCATATCTATTATTACACTCAAACTCATTCTAGAGTACTGCTGACTCTATCTCTAATGAGTAATACCCAACAGAACCATGGTTGTCGCTTAACCATATGCTCTGATACCACATTGTCAGTATTTCTCAAAAATCATAATTTTTATAATATTAAAATTATAACGTTTACTTATTTAAGATGAATAAATTCCAAAAATATTTCATAAACGTATACTTTCAAAAAATCACTTTAGAAATCCTTTAAAATAAAAATCGTTATTTTTGAACTTCAAAATTGGATCCGATGATGCAACACATCAAATAGTCAATCACGACTTTTCAAACATCATATATCAATATGATAAACAATCAAATATCACAATATCTAAATCAAATAAATATTTGTGAGGAATCCAGTTGGATCCCTCCAACCTGTTTCCCTGCATCCACAGACATTAGCACAATACCAATTCCACTTCGAGGTGGAATATCGCGGTATATGGGATTTTATAAAATATTATCCGCTTACTAACGGCGCAATAGGGTCTCATCCGCTGTACAATGCGGGAAATCAATCAACTGCAATATATACATATGCCAATATATATATATATATTGCTATATATATAATATAATACCAATTCCACTTCGAGGTGGAATATCGCGGTATATGTGTGTAATAAATAACCTCCGCTTACTAACGGCGTATAGGGTCTATTCACATTCAATATATATATATATATATATATATATATATATATATATAACAATCATCATTCAAGCATTCAATCAACACAACTAACAATTTTAAATCTAACTATTTAAAATTTAAATAAATCCTTTTGAGTGAGAAGTTCTCGCCTTTGCTTTTATTAGCAATCCACTTCCAATTCAACTTGTTTTCTTCATTTATACCTTGTATAAATATTATACACAATTTATTAATATTCGAACAGATCGAATAATAAATTTTGATTTGTAATTTCGATTCATCGGTGATTTCATTTTAATAGTTAAATTAACTGATGGTTTTATTTAAACCAGTTTTCTTCTTTAATAAATTTATTTAAACTAATTATTTTCCTTTAAACTAATATCTTTAAATCAATTTCTTTTAAATAAATTATAAAAAATTAAGTTTAATCTAAATTTCCTTTAAAAATTTATTTAACTAATTTTCCTTTTATAAATTAATTTAGATTAACCAATGATTTTCTTTTAAACTAATTTTCTTCTTTTAAAAATAATTTCTAACTAGAAATTTCCAATTGAACTAAATTTTCTTTTTTTTATTAATTAAATCAACTATCAAATTTTTCTTTAATAAATTATTTAACTAAAAATTTAAATTTCCTTTTAAATTAAATTTATTTAACTAAAATTTTATTTTAACTAACAAATTCCTTTTTATAACAACTTCTTTTATAAAATATCATTTAGTCCTTAATTACCCATTTTTCCAATAATAAATAATATTTTCTTTTGATAAATCATTTTATCAAGTAAGTAAAATTTCCAACTAATTTTCTTTTACAAATTTCTTTATTAACAGATATCGTTTAGTAGCTTAAAAATAATTCAAATTAACCAATGTTTTTAATTCAAACTAATAAATTTAATTTCAATAGTTAAAATGATTAAATAAGTTACTTGAATGATTTACTACTTTAAATAAATTAGTTTTAACTTAACATAATAACTAAATCATTAATTTTTTTAAGCTAATTTCCTTACATTAGTTTTCAACTTGAAATAGATATTATTATTCATTTTTTTCTTTTATTGTAAACAGATTGTATTTATTTATTTATTTCAAACTTAACTATATATTTTAATAAAAAAAAACTGCATAAAGTATTATTATTATTTTTCTGTTTTTAACTTTTAAACTTTACATATAGTTATTATTATTATCTATAAATATTTTACTTACACTTACTGCATTTTCTGTTTATATTTTTTTTTACTGAATAAATGTTTATTTAAATTAAATCAAAAATAAAATAAAAACAATATACCTTACTGCCGATCGCCATCACCATCTTATCAAGATTTTTGCAATCCCTAATACCTACGCGCGCACGAACTGCCGCACGACATCGCCGCCCAACCCCAAACTCGAACGCGAATTCCTTTAGCCGCCAGTCGCCCCAAACCAATCGCGAGCCCATGACAATCCTAGCTTCGTTGCCATAGATTCGAACTCGTGGAGTTTGCCACGCCTCATGCTCCATACTCGCACCGTTGCGACCCATGCCGCCGGTTCGCGCTCGAACCACGCGCCACCTTGCTCAATCGCGACTCCACCACTGAATCACGCGCGCCGCCTTCACCTCGGCCTACGCGCGCCCACTGCCGCGCGTCGCTGTGCCTCGCGACTTCGATTTGGGCTTCGGGCATTCGTGTTTTTTTTCTTTTTATTTACTGAGGAACGAAACAGAAGGGGAGGGGGAGAGGAGAACGAGATAAAGGGGAAAAGGAATGTCGCCATTTTTTTTTGTTTTCTTCGTTCAATTGATTTTGAACGAGAGTGAAGGGGGAGAGGAGTATTTGAAATTGAATGCAGTATGTTCTGCACGATCTTCATCGTGATATTAGGCACGATTTTAGGCGTGGAGTTAGGGAAGATAACGTGGTGCATTTGACTAATTTTAAAAATTAAAATTCAAATTGAATCCGATTAAATTCCAATGCGTTTACGCGTCGTGTGATCACATATCAACTCCGAAAAATACGAAATTTGAAATCCGGTAATAATTCAATATTACGGACCCAATGGAACTGGTTTCGTCGAATTCCAAGACTGTGCCTCGGACGGCTATTTTTTTAAATATCGATTCAAACGATTTAATTTCAAAACTGAACAATTCACTTCCAAATTAAATTCTGAAGCTTCTATAATCTTCAATATTATCAATATGAATTTTACAAGCCTTTGAAATATTTTTAATCGGCTTAAAATTGAAGTTTCAAATTTTATTCAACTTTCAATAGATTAAATTCTATAATTTAATCACCATTTTCAAAGTTATATTGAAAATTCAACCCAAACCATCATTCAAATATTTAAAATTAATCAAATATTTTCAAATTAAATTGTTCAAAATTCTAGGTCGTTACATTGCTTCAGCCGACTTCCTATTTCATTTTTTACGCATATCAAAAACCTTCTCAAACCTAAAATTCACGGCCAATACCTGAAGCGAAGTGGTGGTAAACTTCTTCTTCTTTTCTATGAAATTTCTTCTTGTTTTCTACTTGTTTATGTTGATTTTCATTTGCCTTCTCACCTTTGTAGCTCGGCTCCTCTCCACTCCTTCACCGTGGCTGCCTCCTCTACCACCTGAACCACCCACCACCTCCTCCAATCTGGACCAAGCTACTGGCTGTGCCCAATAGTCGATCAAACCCCACCTACAATTGCAACATCCACTTGATTATATGCCTATCCGAGCCACCTATGCCTTCATCCCCTTCAACCTTCCCTTGGCCGCCACCTACTCCACCTCCACCACCCATAGATGACCTGAAACCCACTGCCACACCATCCTCCATTCCACAACAGAAGGCTGTGCCTGGTCTTGCTTTGGCCGAGCACAAAGTTGCATTGAATTCATGTTGTATTGCCTTATAGCTAGTGTAGTTCATGTGCACATATCTCCACCATTACTTTTGCTCCATCCCATACATGTTTGGCCGACCCTATTGAACCCAAAACCAGTCCCTAACACACACTTGGCTATGCTAACCTGACCTATGGCTGAAGCATTAGTGGTAGAAGGCAAGTGCGATAGCTTTGGAGATGATTTATGCATTCATTTCTACCATTGTTAATCGTATTTGGGTTGAAACTTATGTTGTTTGTATTGTCTTGTTTGAATGTGTTCAAGGCAATTAATCTTTCGCTCTCTCAAACTCGAATCTTTGTCGTGCTGTCGTGCGTTTATGGATCTTAGTTGTGCATTCGGTTGTTGTCGTCTCCAGCTTATACCTGTGAGTTATTCTCACCAAACGGTTTTGTACTTATATGACTTGTGAATTGATTTCATTTAAATCTGTAAAATGCATCACTATATTATATTTGCTACATTATGATCATATGATGTTCACCCATGCTTAAACACCTTTTATATCATCTGTTACTGCTATATTATGTTGTTCTGTTATTTATATCAGTTTATCACACTGCAAGTTCCCTTTAGATTAGAATCACTATGGGTTGAAATGATACATACCCGAACGGACTTTAGAATAGGGGAAAATTGTTATGGGCTGAAATGATAGGCCTGAATGATTTTCAATTATTTTCATTTACTTGGGACTACGGGTTTGAAATGATAAAACTAGGGTTTTCTTTGTAAATTACGGGTTGAAATGATATATTACCCGTATCACTTTACTTAGGCTAGAAAATTATATGCAGACCCGTGGTTAAAATATATTTTTCTAAAATTTTAAAATATGTTTGAAATGTAAATATTACAATATTTTGATTTAAACTTGATTAAAAATGATTTTTGTAGAGTATTATTGATTTTCTAAGAATTTATAAGCGAAATAAATTAACGATAAAGTTGGAAATTTGAAATACAAGTTATTTTGGAAATTTTGATTTAATTTTAAATGGAATTTAAATTAAATATGAAAATATGACAAATTTTGATATTTTGAATTAAAATGAATTTAAAATGATTTTCTTTATAATATATTAATGATTTTGAATTAAGGTTAAAATGTTAAATGAATGAATATTGAGTTGAATTTTGAAATGTAACTTAAATTGGAAATTTGTGAATTTTTTTTTTAAAAATGAAAATTTTAAGTTAAGTAAATAAAATGAAAATTTAGTTCTATTTGAAATTCAAACTTAAGTGTTAAATTAAAAATTTAATTTTAAAGAATTGAAATTGAATGTTGGAATTTAATATGTGAATTATTATTAAATATTGATTTTTGAATGGAAAGTTAACCTTATAAAATTATGAATACAAGGATATTTAAATGATTGTTTCTAAAGGTGAAATTATATGATTTTATAAGTTTAAAATGAAAAAAAATTAATTTTTTGTGAAATTTTATAGAATATTGGAAAGGTAATTAACAGTATTTTGAAATGCTACTATTTCTAACATAAATGATATTACAGCGCTTTGTAAGTGCTGTGGTTGATACAAGTAAGCTATGTATAAATTATAACTAAGTGGTATTACAGCACTTGGTAAGTGCTGTGATAGCAGAAAGATAATTAAAATCTGAAACTAAATAAAGGGCTACAGTAACACTTGATAAGTGTTGCGGTAGGCTGAAATGAATGTTTGAGGTTTTGATTTAAATAAATGAGCTCGGAATTTTCTAAAATTTTAGGAACTGAATATTTTATTTTAAAAACAATGACTTCATTTTAAATGGTTTAAATGAATTGTTTTGATTTAAATATAAACTATTTAAAAGGTGATTTAAAATGACTAATAAATGAATGATATCTTTGAATTAAACATGATAATAAATGAATGATATCTTTGAATTAAAAGGATATTTAAATGTGTATATTTGGATTTGAATTCAAATAATGATTTAAAATGAATTTTGAAAGATATGATATTTTGATATATTAAAATGGTTTGGAAATGTTTAGATCCTTATTTTGATTTAGATTTGAATTTGAAATGATACTTTATTTTTGAAGTATAAACTATGATTTTTAAATTATAACCGCGGGTTATAATAACGATTGGTTGTAAAAGAGACCAGGATCGGATATGGACATACTCTCTATCGATACCGAAAACCACTTTAACAACTGTGTACGTGATGGAGATTCCAGAATGAAGTAGGATGTGGCGACATTCTTGAGGTATATTACGTGGACCCAACTCCCGTGAGTTGGCTTCGGGTGGCTAAAACAAGAGCGATCTTAGGCCAAAAGGGGTTGCTCCTCTGGTCGGACACATTCCTTCGATACTATACTCTTACTTGTGATTGATTAGATAGCCATCCTCTGATTTTGATATGGGAGTGTGTTTTGAGGTGGGCGTATGTGGCTGATGCGTTACCACCAGTCCGTGTGCGTAATTGGTATATCTACCTTGGCATTGCCTTGTGTGTCGTGTCACCTACATACCGAGCGTTTACTACGAGTTTTTTCTCTCTCGTAGCTCATGGAGTACTTAGGGTAGTCTCTCGATCTGGAGATATGCTGATACTGGATGGACTACTGGGACTATTATGTGTAAAGGGCGATATAGGTAGCCCAGAACGCTATTTAAAAGTATGTTTATTTTACTGTATACATTATTATAATAGCGCAATATTACTATATAGTAAATAGTTTGATGGATCCTTAGAGGATGGGCAGTCCCAGGCATTCTTTAAGTTACTTGTACCTTATTACAGTTCACTTGAGTTGGTTTACATTATATAAGTATATATTGTCCTGACTAAAGTGTTTTGTGTTTTACTTTAAGCTCGGGCCAGCCTGAGTATTCAGAGCTTTGGATTCTCTTTCAGGAGCTGGTCTTTGCTGGAGATTCTGCTTATCTATTTATATATCTATTTCTGTTTCAGCTGTTCTAGTTTATCTCATGTATTAGTTAACTTCTATGTATTAGGGATTTCTATTATGTGTTTTAGACTGATATTATGTATTTGTTTTGAGACTCTGTTATAGTAGCTTCATGAACTACTATGTTATTTTTATATTCCGCTGTGAGTTATTCTGATCATCCTATTTCTGTGATTCTATGTATTTGATTTCATTTGCTAAATTTATTTACAATCTGTTATTTTGCATCATTCAAGTCCGACATTTTGCATCATTCAAGTCTGACATGTGTGGATTATTTTTGATTTGAATGGTACGAAATGGAGGGTCGTTACATTTGGTATCAGAGTATTGGTTTTTGGCGAAACATTGCATGAGGAGCACAAACTCATTAGAGATAGGGTAGAAATAGCCTAGAACGAGTGAAATCAATCTCAGAATCACTTTCTTTGTGAAAGACGTATTTTCAAAGTATAAAATGATTTTTCAAAATGTTTCAAAAGATTTTTCAAATTTTGATATATAAAATTTTCTTGTTTTAAAGGATTTTTCAAATGTTTTCTAACTTCCTTCCATTCGTATCTACCTTGTTAGATTTTTTTCTTTCTTTAGGATATTCATCCAAGTGTATTCTCTTGTCTTATCTTAATTTATCTTTAGCTTGTCTTTATCTTGTCCTAAATTCATTCTTGATTTTCAGGATGAATCGAGGAAATGCCAGAGGTGGGGGTCGTGGTATTGCCCCAGCTCCTCAACCTGTTGCTCCTGTTAGATTCACTGTTCTTTGTAAGGAATTCTCTCAAATTGGTGGAACCCCATTCACCGGCTCGGAGAGCATCATTGAGGCTCAGCAGTGGTTGAGGAGTCTTGAGAGGATATTTACTGGTCTTGAGATTATTGATGCCTAGAAGAGTCAGTTAGCAGCTTGGCAGTTGCATGAGTCTGCTCTAGATTGGTGGGAGTCTGTCACGGCTAACACCGTCGAAGCTGATATCACTAGGGAGCAGTTTAGGTATCTTCACGTGTTTCTTTGAATCCTGTTTTTCTATCTTGTTGTGCTTTTCTAAGTTTATCTATCATCTTTCCAGAGAAGTTTTTGTGGCAAAATGGATTCCCGAAGCCGACAAATCTCAGCTTTATCGTGAATTTATAGATCTCAAGCAGGGCACCATGTCTTTTGCTGAGTATGAGAGGAAGTTCAATGAACTTTCTAAGTTCGGTCCTAGCTTGATTGACACTCCTCTCAAGAAGAATGAGAAGTTCATATCTGGTGCTTGTCCCGAGTATTATGATCGTCTCATTTCTCATGTCCATGGCACTTTCACCCAGCTTATGGATATGGCTATCCGCTATGAGAACCCTACTTCTAAGGGTCCCGCTCCTGCTCCTACTCCTGTTGGCACTCCTTTATCTCAGTCTTCCTCTGCCAATCCTAGGAAGAAGAAGCCTAATTTCCAGCAGCAGAAGCAGAATTGGCTCAAGAATTCGGGTTTGGGATCTTCTTCATCTCCTCCTTCTCATAGGCAACCTGTTGACCATTCTGCCATCACTTGCTTCAGATGTGATCAGAAGAGCCACTATTCCAATAGCTGCCCTACCTTAGCTGGTGCAGCTGTTCCTCCTCCTACTGATATTAAGCCTTCTAGTATATTTGCTGTCTCATTTGCATCATCTCCAGTTCCTCCACCTGTTCCTACTCCTAGTGATGACCAAGGTACTCTTCAGTGCAACCTTTCTTTATTTCTATATCATATTCGTGTTTTACTTGATACTAGAGTTTTCCATAGTCTTATTTCTGTTGATTTGTGTGATAAGTTTGAGTATCTCCTTTCTCCTGAGTTTGCTTCTGTTCTTTTATGTGTTTAAAATCCAATTGGGGCTCCATAAACCTTAATAGGATTTGTAAGCATGTGCAACTTTTCTATTATGATCATTGCTTTAGTGGTGATCTTCGTTTGACCCCTGTAGTCAGATTCTATCCCGATATATTGGTAAAGTCGATGCTTTACCACCTAAGAGGGAAATTTCTTTACGTATTGATCTTATTCTTGGAACTCTGGGAATGGGTTCTATAAATGGTTAGTCATGCCTTTTGGTTTGACTAATGCTCGTGATTTCTTTGTTGATTTGATGAATCTTGTTTTTGTGTTGTGCTAAATAAATTTTCTAAATGCCATTGCTGGAAAGATGAAGTCCGATTCCTTGAACATATTGTTTCTAGTAATGAAATTTCTATTCATCCAGTCATGATCGCTGCGATCAATGGAAATCTTTCTTTCTTTTTTCTTTTTCTTTTCCTTGTCATTCAATTATTTTATTTTTCTGTGTTTTCCCGTACCTCATTCCTTTTCGGGGACGAAAATTTTTGAGTAGAGGAGAGTGTAAACCCTATATTTTAGGACTATTTTATTGTATATTTTATTTCTTTTAAATTGAATTTCCTGATTTAAAATTTTATTTTATTTATTAAAAAGAGTAAATTTTGTTATTTAAATATAAATTTTGATTATTATGTGAATTATATTTCCAAACATGAATAAATTGAATATTTTCTAGAAATTGAATTTTTGGTCAATATGGTCAAACTTTGACTTTTAAATTTAAATATTTAAATTTTTAAAATTTTATCCTCTATTATGAAAATATATTAAATTTTAAGAATACTGCTTTTCGTTACGTTGAAATTGGAGTTATATTGTGAAAGTTATGTTTTTTCAATATTGGGTGTGAATTGTTTTATTTAACAATATTGTTTATTTTAAATTATGTAAATAATCTTTTTATTTGTCATATCTTATTCAAATTTTTATTATATGTTATGTTACATATATTTTTGTCTTTTAAATATTTTTAAAGTGATGTTTGAATTTTTCCAAAGTTCATTGAATTTGTTTTAAATTTTAAAGTCTAGTTTCTATTTTCTTTGCTATTTTCTTAATTTAATCATATCTAATTAAAAATTATTTATTTATTTTTTTGAATGCATTTTTATTTTGTGTTCTTATATTTTTTTATAAATATTTTTCAAGTACATAAAAAGTTTCCAAAGTTTGTTCCATTTATTTTCAAATTTTCAAGACTAGTTTACATTTTCTTTGTTATTTTCTCAATTTAATTATATATAATTAATATTTATTTATTTATTTTGTTTATTTACTTAACTTTCGTATTTTTTATCTGAATATATATATATATTTCATTTATATAAAAAATTAAAAGAAATTAGAGAAATTTTAAAGAGTTCGAAACCTTTTATATCCCTTGACTTTTCACCTCCCCACCTTTTCATTTTCAATCAACATTTGCCTTCAATTTTTGGCCATTCCTTGTCATAGCTTCAGTCGACTTCCTGTTTAATTTTTCATGCATATCATAAACCTTCTCAACCCCAAAATTCACGGCCAATACCTGAAGCAAAGTGGTGGTAAACTTCTTCTTCTTTTCTATGAAATTTCTTCTTGTTTTCTACTTGTTTATGTTGATTTTCACTTGCCTTCCCACCTTTGTAGCTCGGCTCCTCTCCACTCCTTCAACATGACTGCCACCTCCACCACCTGAATCATCCACCACCTCCTCCAGTCCAACCCAAGCCACTGGCCGTGCCCAATAGTTGATCAAACTCCACCTAAAATTGCAACATCCACTTGATAGCCACCTATGCCTTCATCACCTTCAACCTCCCCTTGGCCGCCACCTACTCCACCTCCACCACCCATAGATGACCTGAAAATCACTGCCACATGATCCTCCAGTCCATAATAGAGATGGCCGTGCCTGGTCTTGCTTTGGCCAGGCACAAAGTTGCATTGAATTCATGTTGTATTGCCTTATAGCTAGTGTAGTTCGTGTGCACATATCTCCACCATCACTTTTGCTCCATCCCATACATGTTTGGCTGACCCTATTGAACCAAAACCGGACCCTAACACATACTTTGGCCATGCTAACTTGACCTATAGCTGAAGCATTAGTGGTAGAAGGCAAGTGCAATAGCTTTGGAGATGATTTATGCATTCATTTCTACCATTGTTAATCGTATTTGTGTTGAAACTTATGTTGTTTTTATTGTCATGTTTGAATGTGTTCAAGACAATTAATCTTGGGCTCTATCAAAATCGAATCTTTATCGTGCTATCGTGCTTTTGTGAATCTCAGTTGTGCATTCTGTTGTCGTCGTCTCCAGCTTATACCTGTGAGTTACTCTCACCAGACGGTTTTGTACTTATATGACTTGTGAACTGATTTCATTTGAATCTGTAAAATGCATCACCATATTATATTTGCTATATTATGATCATATGATGTTCACCCATGCTTAAACACCTGTTATATCATCTGTTACTTTTATATTATGTTGTTCTGTTATTTACATCAGTTTATCACACTACAAGTTCCCTATAGATTAGAATCACTATGGATTGAAATGATACATACCCGAACAGACTTTACAATAGGGGAAAACCGTTATGGGCTGAAATGATAGGCCTGAATGATTTTTATTTATTTTCATTTACTTGGGACTGCTGGTTGAAATGATAAAACTTGGGTTTTCTTTGTAAATTACGGGTTGAAAAGATATATTACCAGTATCACTTTACTTAGGCTAGAAAATTATGTACAGTCCCGTAGCTAAAATATATTTTTCTAAAATTTTTAGAATATGTTTGAAATGTAAATATTATAGTATTTTGATTTAAACTTAATTAAAAATGATTTTTGTAGAGTATTATGGATTTTCTAAGAATTTATAAGTGAAATGAATTAACGATAAAGTTGGAAATTTGAAATATAAGTTATTTTGGAAATTTTGATTTAATTTTAAATGGAATTTAAACTAAATATGAAAATATGATAAATTTATGATATTTTGAATTAAAATGAATTTAAAATGATTTTCTTTATAATATATTAATGATTTTTGAATTAAGGTTAAAATGTTAAATGAATGAATATTGAGTTGAATTTTGAAATGTAACTTAAATTGAAAATCTGTGAATTTTGTTTTAAAAATGAAAATTTTAAGTTAAGTAAATAAAATGAAAATTTAGTTATATTTGAAATTTAGACTTAAGTGTTAAATTAAAAATTTAATTTTAAAGAATTTAAATTGAATGTTAGAATTCAATATGTGAATTATTATTAAATATTGATTTTTGAATGGAAAGTTAACCTTATAAAATTATGAATATAAGGATATTTAAATGATTGTTTCTAAAGGTTAAATTATATGATTTTATAAGTTTAAAATGAAAAAAATTAATTGTTTGTGAAATTTTATTGAATATTGGAAAGGTAATTAATAGTATTTTGAAATGCTACTATTTCTAACGTAAATGATATTACAGCGCTTTGTAAGTGTTGTGGTTGATACAAATGAACTACGTATAAATTATAACTAAGTGGTATTACAGCACTTGGTAAGTGTTGTGATAGTAGAAAGATAATTAAAATCTGAAACTAAATAAAGGGCTACAGTAACCCTTGATAAGTGTTGCGGTAGGCTAAAATGAATGTTTGAGGTTTTTATTTAAATAAATGAGCTCGGAATTTTCGAAAATTTAGGGAACTGAATATTTTATATTAAAAATAATGACTTCATTTTAAATGGTTTAAATGAATTGTTTTGATTTAAATATAAACTATTTAAAAGGTGATTTGAAATGATAATAAATGAATGATATCTTTGAATTAAAAACAATAATAAATGAATGATATCTTTGAATTAAAAGGATATTTAAATGTGTATATTTGGATTTGAATTCAAATAATGATTTAAAATGAATTTTGAAAGATATGATATTTTGATATATTGAAATGGTTTGGAAATGTTTAGATCTTTATTTTGATAAAGATTTGAATTTGAAATGATACTTTATTTTTGAAGTACAAACTATGGTTTTTAAATTATAACTACGGGTTATAATAACGATTGGTTGTTAAAGAGACCGGGATCGGATATGGACATACTCTCTGTCGATACCAAAAACCACTTTAACAACTGTGTACGCGGTGGAGATTCTAGAATGAAGTAGGATGGTGGCGACGTTCTTAAGGTATATTACATGGATCTGACTCCCGTGAGTTGGCTTAAGGTAGCTAAAACAGGAGCGATCTCGGGCCAAAATGGGTAGCTCCTCTAGTCGGACACATTCTTTCGATACTATAATCTTACTTGTGATTGATTAGATGGCCATCCTCCAATTTTGATATGGGAGTCTGTTCCGATGTGGGCGTACGTGGCTGCTGCATTACCACTAGCCCATGTGCTTAATTGGTTAAAACATGAGCGATTCTCGGGCCAATGAGGTAGCTCCTCTGATCGGGCATACTCCTTTGATACTATATTATGACTTTGTGATTGATTTGGTGGCCACTTTTGATTTTTGATTTTTGGGAGTGTGGCTCGAGGTGGACGGTAGTGGCTGCTATGCGTTACCACCAGCCAAGATGCGTAATTGGTATATCTACCGTGGAATTGCCTAATTGTGTCGTGGCACTTATCCTAGTGTGCTTTACTACGAGTTTGATTTGTGTCGTACCTATGGAGTATTTATGGTAGCCTCCCGATCTGGAGGTACGATGGTACTGTATAGACTATTGGCACTATAAATCTATCAAGGTGAAAAATGTAAAGTCTTAACGCATTTTTTAAGTAAGTTTACTATACTTTAGACATTATTATAATAGTGTATATTACTACATAGTAGATAGTTTAACGGATCTATAGAGGATGGGTACCCCAAACATCCTTTAAGTTACTTGTATTTCAGTTGTTATTTCACTTGAGTTGGATTTATTGATATAAGAATGTTAATCCTGATTCGAGTGTTTTGTGTTTTTTTTACGCTCGGGTCAGATAGAGTGATACGGCTTTTGAGACTCACCTTTGGAGTTGAAGCTTCGTTTAGAGATCCATCTACATCTTTTCAGCTTGCAGTTATTCAGTTGATTCCAATGAGGTATTCTGACCTTGCGTTTGACTATTGTATTTGAAACTTCTATTTATCTTATTTAACTCTGATATATATATATACACACTAGCATCATGAACTGCTATTCATTTTGTTTCCACTGCATATTGTATATTACTTTGT